>OY998184.1:49037663-54455163 GCA_963921935.1 Galeruca laticollis
AATTTGAAAGGAAGAACATATATAAAGCCACATGGGTTTTAAATGACGGAACAATGCGAAACCAAATAGACCACATTCTCATAGATGCAAGACACTCTAGTAGCAACATCAGTGCACGAAGTCTGAGAGGAGCAGATCGCGATACTGATCACTTCTTAGTTGAATCCAGGCTGAGGACGAGGATAATAACACAGAAACCTGAACAAAAAGAGTCAAGAGACGGATGGGACGTAGAAGATTTTCAAGAACCCAAAAAGGAAGGTGAGTAGCAAATGGCCTTGAGCAACAAATTCGAATGCCTAAGACACGAGGAAGATATTAAAGAACTAGAGGACTCATGGCAGCAAGTGGCAACAGTCTTAGAAGAAGCAGCGACAAAAACCATTGGAAAAAAGAAGAAGTGCGCCAAAAGAAGGTGGTTTGACAGAGAATGTGAAGAAGCGCTGGATTTGAAAACAAATAAGAGACTGACAATGCTAATAATCCCTACGAATGAGAACAAAGAACAATTTCACAGAACAAGAGCACAGTCAAGGAGATTTCTCAGAAATCTTAAGAAGAACTACCTAGAACACCAAATACGGGAAATAGACAGGGATATAGGCATGAATCAGACAAGGAAGTTCTTCAGGGAAGTAAAGAGAGTGAGGAGGAATAGGAGTGTATGAGGAACGAAAGGCATGAGAAATGAAAGTGGAGAACTGATAATGACGGAAACGGAAATTGTTGAACGATGGATCGAGTACTTTGAAAAATTACTTAATATTGAAAGGGAGACAGAGGAAGAAGAAGACATTACCTTCCTTTCAGCGGATATAATAATACCACCACCAACACTCCAAGAAGTAAAAAATGCGATGAAATATATCAAAGATCATCTAGCACCAGACAATGATAGTATGAACACAGAGTTGTTAGAAAAGGGAGGCAATGTTTTACACCAAAAAATATATGAAATTATCCTAAATATATGGGTACAACAGAAAATGCCTAAATATTGGAGCGCAAGTATTATAATACCTATACATAAGAAAAGAAACATAGAAGAATTCAGAAATTATAGAGGAATATCACTTATCAACACAACATACAAAGTATTCGCAACCATACTACTGATAAGGTTGGCCCCTTATGCGGAAGACGTTATCGGCGACTATCAATGCGGGCTTCGTGCTGGAAGGTCAAGGATAGATCAAATATTCAGGATCAGAAAAATATAAGAAAAGAACTGGGAATTCAACCAGGATGTTCACCAAATCTGTATTGATTTCCAGCAAGCATATGACTTTATAAAAAGAAGCAGGTTGTGGGTGGCAATGCTAGAAATGGGCATCCCAAGGAAATTGGTGGAGCTAACACAAATGTGTGTGGTAAACTGATATGCACAGGTGCAGATAGGAAGCAGAACATCAACTCCATTTAGGGTAACATCAGGACTCTGACAAGGAGATCCTCTCTCACCATTTCTATTCAGTTTGGCCTTGGAGTATGCGGTTGGTGAAATAACATCGGAACTAACTGAAGGTTTTGCTAATCAGGGTTCAAAACTATTGTTGGCTTTTGCTGATGATATAGATACGGTGACTAATTCAACGGGAGATATGAGAGAAGGGCTCTCACAACTCGAGGACGAAGCAGGTAACTTGGGTCTACGAGTAAATGAAGAAAAACAAAATACTTGGTAGTAACCAAGAAGCCAAGACCTAGAATCATGAAGAATAATTCCATTAATGAGTACAATTCTGAAGCGGTTAACCCTTAAGTACTAACACACTGAATCAGTTACGCTTACATTAGACGAGTTAAAAAAAAATTGAGTTTTTTTTCATCTAACCAAACTTTTTCGAGATGGAATGATTCATTATTATTATAACTATAAGAAAAGTCTATGTAATGCTTATTTAGCCGAACATATTCTAATTGTTTGAAATAGAAGTTATATTTATGATTTTTTGACATACCCTGAATAATTAGTGAATGATAGAAAAAATAACAACAAGAGAATGAAAAATCATTCATTTCCAAACTAAGGATATGAAAAAATATATATTTGGCAGAAAAAAACAAAAAACAAGCAAACGATTAAAAAAATTTCGAAGCCTAAAGTTGGACTTGTTCGGTGCACTCTTTGCACACTTTTTTGCGCACTCCAAACAGATTGGTCTTTCGCAATGATAGCAAACATAAGCCGTTCTTCTTTTCTTTTTGTAATGACATAGTGAGCAGTCTTTTATTTATTCTATTTTTTCAACTCGCATTTCCAAGGGTTGGTTTACCTCTTCATTGCCTAAAATTTCACATATGCTCAATTTTAGCTTCCTTGGTAGAAATGTACTTTCCAGTCTTCTTTTGAGATGAGGTTCGACAAGATGAAATGCTAATTTTTCAATGAATTTTGATCGTTCTACGTGGTTATTATTTTTGTAGGATTTATAAAGTATATATGCATTCACTGTGCTGATGTCAAAGAGTCTAAAAAATACTGCCATAGACCAGCGGCGGGTTCAACGACTACAACTAAACTTGCTACAATTCTCATCTAACGTATCGACACCACCTTTAGTGGAGTTGTAATTAGCTATAATATCGGGCTTGTCAGTAAGTGGGTCAACACTGGCATGATGGTGAGAAGACGATAGCAAAAGGACAGCCTTATTGATTTTTGTTGTGTACGAAACCAACGTGATATCTTTTGTATAGCCGTATAAGGTTGTTCCTACTTCACGCTTTCTTCTTGGTAAGAATATAGCAGGTACTTATTTTTTGTTTTTCTTCAGAGTACCAATACAAGTTAATCCTCTTTGTTTCATGGCTAGTACCAACTCAATTGACGTGAACCAGTTATCAAAAGTTACTGATCTATTTGAATCAAAAAGTGGTTTTGAGAGTCGCAATACGGCCTGTGTAGGTATATTGAATTTCTTTTTTTCTTTTGGCAGTTTATTGCCATCAGAACCTTTACCTGTATAAATATAAGCATTTAAAAGATAGTTGGTTCTGGCATCTGTGCAACACATAATCTTCATACCATATTTCACAGGCTTATTTGGTATATACATTTTAAAACGGCACCGTACTCTGAATCCTACTAGCATTTCATCGATACATGCTGACTTACCTAGGAAATAACACGTCTGACAGTTTTTGATAAGAATATCGAAAATTTCTGAAACTGGAGCGGCTGGATTTACTGCTTTTCTCACCTCCCTGGTTTCTGGATCGTCAAACCTCAAACATGTTAGAAGAAAAGCACATCTTTGTTTGGACATAATGCACCTTATAATCTCCCTACCAGTTCCGTTGGTGGCAAATATTGTATCTAAATTTTCATTGTTAGATTTGATCACTGATGTGAATGCCAAAAATCCCATAAAAGCGTAAAGTTCAGTCATGTCGAGGTTCCTGAGCGTTGGTGAATTTTCTTTTTTATATTTAGCCCGCTCTCTTTACATTCTAACATTTGTCCATCTTAGAACTGTTTCACAAATATCATCACTAAACAAAAGCTTCCACACTGAAAAGGGGTCAACAGGATCTCCAATATTTTTCGCTTTTTGTCGTAAGCCGGGTAACTGCAACACAATGTTGTGCTGTGGTCGTCGTCCTCTATTTGAGGTAGCAGGTACTTTGGATCATTTGAACCGGTTTTTTCCATAGTGATAATTTGACTTTCGTTCACCTTCTTCACTCTCATTTTCTTCTCCACTGTCACCCCCTTCGCTGTCAATCTCGTCACCATTCTCATCCATATTCTCATCACCCTTAACAAAATATAGACAGGTACACACAATTTGTTATTACTTGTAAATATTTGTTACCATCAAATTCTGATTCTGGGTCACGATCGCGCTCTATAGCCAAATTTTCGGCATATTCTGAATCTACGTCACTATTATCGCTGCCAGCCTCAACAAACCAATTTCGAAGAGTATCCTCATAATTTGGATCTCCATACCTCACTCGTTTTAAGCTACTGGGCTCTTGAACCATTGCCCACAAATAATCAAAAAATTACGTTTACACTAACACTCCGTCTAACAGACGGTATCGACAGTTTGAGTCGAAATATTTCAAGTACTACGCACTTCCGCAAGTTGCCCTGCCGACCTCTAACAGGCAGACGTTTAGAAGTGCGTTTGTGGGGAGATATCGTATGACCAGCAATACAGTACCGTCTCTGAGACGGTGTGTGAGTACTTAAGGGTTAAGGAGTTTAAGTGCCTAGGAGCTATAATTACAGATGATAATCGAGTAGAAAGATATGTATCAGCAAGAATAATGGCCGGAAATAAGGCGCTATATTCTCTCTTGAGATCTAAACTGTTTCGAAGACAATCCAAATTAACAATATACAAGTCAATTATTTACTCGGTGGTTACATATGGCAGTGAAACCTGGACCCTCAACGGGAAATAAATAAGCTTCTTGTCTTTGGAATGGTTCTTCGAATGATATTTGGACCTCAACAAGATGAGGCAACAGGACACTGGAGAAGACGCCACAATGCTAAGTTATCAGCGCTGTATGGCAGTGAGAACATAGTCAGACAAATAAAGGCTAATCGAATAAGATGGGCAGGGCATGTAATGAGATCAGAGGACTACAGATTTTTAAAAACAGTATTCCTTGCGAGACCATATGGTAGAAGATCAATAGGCCGACCCAGGAAAGATGGGAAGATGCCGTCACAGCAGATGTTACTAGAATGGGAGTCCAACAGTGGATATGGAAGCACAAGATCGAGGAAGATGAATGGCAATAGTCGATGCGGCCAAGACTAACCCAGAGTTGTAGGGCCAGGAAAAGAAGAAGAATGAAGAACAGATCTACATAATGTATATATTTCACAACCAATCCATGAACTCTTTAACTTGCGATATAAAATCATCTCTTTTTTATGGGTACCATCACAAATGCGTATAAAAAGTAACGGAGGAGTCGACTCCCTAGCCCTAAAATCAACTTCTACTGATAATTCAGCCCTCCTTACAAAATTTCCCCACACTGATCACAGACACTCGATTAAAAAAAATATACCAAAAATGTCAATGGGTCTGGAAAGACACTGAAACCAATCTGAGACAAATAATGCCCAAAATTGAAACCAAACTCCCTATACCCAATGAAAGGAGGGAACAAGTTATAATGAACCGTTTAAGAATTGGACATACACGTCTAACACACCAACATCACTTAACCAAAGAAACCATACCTTTATGTCAAACATGTCAGATTCAACTCACATTAAGGCGTCTGTTACTTGAATGTCCAGAAAATGAAGAACGAAGACGATGCCACAATTTAGGAAACACTTTAAAATCAATTATCTCTTCAACTGGAAACAAAGTGATGTCTTATATCAAAGACATAAACTTAACATCTAAAAGATAATTTTTGTTATTATAATATGTACCACACTATTTTGTAAATGTCCCCCCTGTTAATAACTCTTGTTAGTTGATGCGGGGTTTTATATGTTTAAATAAAAAAAACATGTATAATTTTTCCTTTTCGATATTTTATTTCGTTTTCAAGACAAAACGATTTGATGCAAATTATGCTTGAATGCCAAATTTATACTAGTTTCATGTGTCAACTGAAACAATATCTTAGTGAGCTTGTTCCACTATCTCAGTTTACAGGGTTTTTTCATAGATACAAATTAATGTATCATAGTATGATTTTTGTCTTGTTTGTATTCTTCAAATTTATGTAAGTATTTTACTTCTTGAGATTAATTCTGAAAGCATAAGAAATGCCACGTCTCAACGAGTTTTCCAACAGTGAGATGAGAGATATGATTTGCGTTTTGCACAGATAAATTTTAATGGTCGCGCTGCGGCCCGTACCTATTCCCATTCATATCCCTTTCGCAGGAAACCCAATTATAACTTATTTAGAAATTTGTACAACCGCTTAGGTGAAAGGGGATACTTTCAGCCTCAAAAGTGAAAATATCAGAATGATATCGGTTCATCGTTTAAGAGCGAAAATGGGCATAAGTTACCCATCAATTTGGAGAATTGTGAACAAAGATAATTTTCATTGGTAGTACTACACTTCAATACAGAATTTGTTGCCGCAAGATCCTCCTTACTGCCTACGGTTCAGACAATAAAATTTTAACCCTAATTTTTTAAATAATGATATCCTCTTCACTGATGAGGCGATATATACTAGCCCTGGAGTTTTTAACTGGGTATACAGCTAATTGCTTTAAGAATTACTACTTAATTTAGTGGTAAATATGTGATTTAAGCAGGACGGGATACCAGCACATTTTTCTCGTCAGGTGCATGAATATTGTAATGTTTCCTTTTATTTATTTAAAGGTTCTGATACGACGGGTGGGATACATTTATACACTCGGTAGGTTCACAGTATATACACTAATTTTTCTAAACACTACTGTTTGTTTACTTAGACTTAATTTATATATTTACTTGTTCGCTGTTTATATTACGAGATCACTTTATAAACTGACTTCTGCCGTTGGTGGGTTCTTTATATATTAGTGCCTTTTTTCTAGATAATTCTAGTTTGCGGCTTACACAAAAACGCCTCCCTGGAATTCTCTAGGTCAGACTGGTCACAAAAACAATGTCTAGATAAGATAGTCACAAAAAAAATCGTAAACCGTTCTAAGAAATCCCTGCGCATCCGCCATCATTTTAAATTTCATACATGGCTTAGACAGAGTCGGATTCAGGTACTACACCAGTGTGCTGCTTCATAACAAAATCCCCTCCTTAAATGAAAGTTCCTCCTGGAACTTTTGTGTAGCCGAGAATGGATGTTTGAATCGGCAACTGGCCCCATTTCTACACTTTCCGATCTTATGGGAATAACAGGGCACCGTCTTCATCGGATACTAATAATGGGGGTTGTAGCTGCAAATTATTATCTGGATACCGGTATTTTGGAAGATCACCTCTACCATGTTCCTGATGACTCGCTCTCATAGGTATAGCCAGTTTCTTCACGCTGGATTCCAACACATGGTCTCAGAGGTTTCGAAGTGCTTCCCACACATCGCGGTAGGTAGATCGATCTCGAAATTAATTTTAATTTACCACGTAGAAGACGTACCGCGAATTAGGTGTCAGTCTCAGTGTCTTGCCAGTGGCTGGAATCTGGTCTTCAAGTTTTTCTAATTGCCCGAACTTCTTTCGAAAGATGGTTGCCAGCCCTCTTGCGTTCTTGATACGGGTGGGGAAATTGTATGCCAATGGATAATCTTCCGGGAGAGTGAACAAATCTTGTCGTTGTTCTGAAGTGACTCCATTCTAGCTTTACCGGTAACAACATACGCACCCATAAATTCATCAAAGGTAGGGTCAGACACATCTCATATATGCTTTACTCTTGCCTCTAAGTCATGGTCTCCATCGAATGACGCTAGTCGGTTTTGGTGAACTACTTTTGGTTTTCCATTGGGGATCTTGCTTATGCGATATATAACGTAATTGATCCTTTTCTTGAATAAGTATGGACCTCCCCAGGATTTTTGTAATTTTGGAAAAAATCCTTTTCTCCTCGTCGGGTTGTGTAACCATACTTTGTACCCTTCTTTAAAACCGCCTGCGTGTCGTACCGATTTTCGATTTTGTCGCTGGCAACTTGAAGACTTGTTCGAACTAATTCATGAATATCGTTCAGCCTTCCCAATTTAATCACGTAGTCTTCTCCTGCTACATTTTCTCCAGGCCGACTGCCAAATTCCAGGTCACAAGGAAGCCTCATTACACGTCCAAACAAGATATTGGCAGGTGCTTCAACCGTGGACTCATTGACGGCAGATCGATAAGCCAATGCAAATAGGGAAAGATACTGGTCCCAATCTCACTGATGGGTGGAAACTACTTTGGACAGGTATTTTCCAATAGTCCTGTTCATTCTCTCGACCATTCCATCCGACTGCTGATATAATACTGTTGTCCTGGTCTTCTTCATTCCAAGCTTGTCGCAAATCACCTGGAATAGATGGCATTCGAAATTTTTCCCCGGTCGCTGTGGACTTCCAAGGGCACTCCATATCGGGTGATAAATTCTTTCACCAATACATCCGCGACAGTGGTGGCCTCTTAACTCGTGATCGCGTAAATTTTTACACACTTTGTGAAATAATCCATTATAAGCAGGATGTATTTACCACCATTTTCTGTCGTCGGAAATGGTCCAGCGATGTCTTAAGCACTCCTTTCGAAAGGGCTCCCAACATTATATTGTTTCATGGGTGACTTTCTTTTGCGATGTGGTCTAGTACTCGTAGCACAAGTCGTACATTTCTCACACCGGTCCTTCACATCGTCGGATCTGTTCATCCAATAGAACATTTCACGGGCTTGATGAATGGTTTTCTTCACTTCCAGATGACCTCCCGATGAACTGTCGCGTAACTTCTTGAGTACCTCAGCTACTCTTGCTCTTGGAATAACTAACTGTCTCTTCATCTCGGAACCATCATCGTTTTCAAGGACTCTTTTCAACAGCCCTTCTTCCAGGAGAATGAAGTCCCACTGAGCCTAATATGCCGTGAGTATCGGTGAAAATCTCGACACTTCCTGCAATGGAGGTCGTCGATTTTCTTCTTTCCATTGCCGAATCTTATTTAGTTCAGGATCTTTACCCTGATCTTCTGTGATCCTGGTGGGTCTCGTTGTCTACAGTAGTTCTTGAAACTGCAGCTTTCCTAGATTCCGCCTTGTTGCAGTGGGAGCAGTCTGTTGGGCACGGCTATCTGGACAGGAAGTCAGCATTTCGGTGACTCACACCAGCTCGACGTTCGATGTTGAAATCGTACTCTTGAAGTCGTTCAATACATCTAGCGATCTAGCACTCGGGATTCTTGAACTGCATCGACCACTTGAGTGCTGCATGATCGATCCGAATTAAGAACTTCCTACCATGGAGATACTGGTAAAAGTGTTCCACGGACTTCACTACTGCCAAAAGTTCTCTTCTTGTGACGCAGTAGTTTCGTTCTGGTTTGGAAAGGACTCCAATGAAATCTCCCAGCACTCTTTCTTGCCCTCCTTGTATCAGTGAGAGCACTCCTCCAATTCCTACGTTGCATGCGTCGGTGTCAAGAATGAAGTCTACCTCTGGTGATGGCTATCCTAATATCGACGCCATGGTTGAATGCCTCTTCAAGGTTTCAAAAGCCGTTTGACAGTCTTCGTCCCATTGGAAAGCTCTTGCTTCTTCTGTAAGTCGAGTTAGAGGCTTGGCAATATCTCTAAACTTCCTGATAAATCTCCTATGATATGTGCAAAGTCCAGGGAAACTACTGATTTGATGTTCGTCGGTTGTTTGCGGCTATTGCTGAACGGAAGCAATTTTCTCTGGATCTACCGCAACTCCTTCATTGCTCACTATATGACCTAGATAGTTGACACGGTTTCGGAGCAGCGGACATTTCTTTGGGATTAACATGAGCTGGGCGGCTTGGTGTCGTTTGGATACGCCTTCCAAATTCTTCAGGTGTTCGTCAAATGTCTTCCCCAGTACTACGATGTTGTCCAAATAGACCAGGTATGTTTTCCAATACAACTCTCTCAAGACGTTTTCCATGAGTCTTTCAAATCTAGCAGCCGCATTACAAAGCCCGAATGGCATGACGTTGAATTGCCATAATCCAGATCCGGTGGTAAAAGCAGTATTCTCTTTGTCTTCTGGGTCCATTTCTACTTGCTAATAACCAGACTTCTGGTCCAATTTGGAAAACAGTTTGCTGCCGGCCAAAGTATCTAATGTATCGTCGATTCTAGTCAGAGGATAGCTGTCTTTCTTCGTCACGTTGTTCAGCTGGCGTTAGTCACGTAGAATCTCCTAGTTTCATCCTTTTTCTTGACGAACACGACTAGAGACACCCATGGACTAGTAGATGGTTCTATTACTTTCTCTACTTCCATTTCTCCAACTATTCTTTCAGCTTCCTCTCTCTTCGCTCGTGGTAGTCTTCGAACTGATTATTTACTTAAACGTTTTGATACGACGGGTGGGATAAATTCATACACACGGTAGGTTCACTTACTTAATTTATTTATTCACTAATTTACATTATATACACAATATATGCACTTAAACTAATTTATGTAAACACTCCACTAATGTTTGTTTACGTAAACCTTATTTATACATTTAATTGTTTGCTGTTTATATCACGAGATCACTTTATAAACTGACTTTTCCCGC
This sequence comes from Galeruca laticollis, assembly GCA_963921935.1. Taxonomy (NCBI): domain Eukaryota; kingdom Metazoa; phylum Arthropoda; class Insecta; order Coleoptera; family Chrysomelidae; genus Galeruca; species Galeruca laticollis. Next base: position 49,047,861 of record OY998184.1, read on the forward strand.
TGGTCGGTTTTTTATATATTAGTGCCTTTTTTTCTAGATAATTCTAGTTTGCTGTTTTCACAAAAACAATCGCCTCCCTGGAATTTTCTATTTAAGACTGGTTACAAAGACAATGTCTAGATAAGATAGTCACAAAAAATTCAAAAAATTGTAAACAGTTCTAAGAAATCCTTGCTCATCCGCCATAATTTTAACATTCATACATGGCTTAGACAGAGTCGGATTCAGGGACTGCACCAGTGTGTTTTTTCGTAACAATGTTTAGTTAACGTCTTTCCCCATCGTCGGCTTGAGAGAGAGAGAGAGAGAGAGAGAGAGAAATACGTAATGAATTTGTGTTGGATGGCTTGGTTTTTTGAGTGGTTGTCGTTTTCAAGAATGGTGCCCTGGTGTAGGATTAGTTTCCTCTTCAGGGCTGGATTGGCTGAGAAAGTGAATTTGTTTGGCCACCGAGGAGCCCCGACTGAAAATTAATGGATTTTTTGCATTTGGCATATATAAAAGAGTATTTTATGAAGAAAATGTTGATTCGCCTGAGGAGTTGTGGCGTAGAACAAGCGGCTGACGATAGAAGCAAATGCAATGAAGAAGCATTGTTTAGAAATCGTCTGTCTCTACGAAACCGGATTACAAAATGTATTGAAGTGAGCGGTGCACACATTGGACAACTACTTTAAAGGCTCATATTTCTTATGAAATTAACTGTCTCGTTCCTTACTTAGTAGAATCTACTCATATTTGTGTTTTAATTGAAACTCAATGTTTCTAGCTAATTCCACAATATAATGAAAAATGTTGAGAATTCTAAACAATTGAGAATTATTTCGATAACTGAATATCATCGTCAGAATGACAGAACATACATTTCATTTTGTTTTTCTTGTGAAAATTATCAATATAAATAATTTTTCTTAGCAGCGTTTTCTGTCTAGAATTAAAACATAATCGGCATCTAATCGTTTCTACTTGAAAATGAATTATAGTATCGAAATAGAACAAGATTACATATCAAATGTAAAAGTGGCTCATTCTTATTTTATGATCGACCAATCATTCAAGCGACAGGTTATGAGTAGCGTAAAACTGTAGAACTGATAGTTTAAGAAACACGATGATAGTGATGAAAAAAGCAAATATAATTATAGCTTCGAACACCATGTGTTTCCTAAACCCTCAACATTTGGAAAAGGCATGTTTGGGTTTAATCATTACTATTTCATCCGTAGTATAAGTAGTTAACGGTTGTCCCATTGTTAAGGAAACACATATTATAGACATCATTCGAAGATTTGTATGTAATAAATGGAAACGGGTCATCGTGGGATGAAGGGAAAAGGTCTATTCATTAACTATGTACACTATTAATATATTAATTAAGACTTACTGACAAAACTTGATGTCCTTACTTACGTAACTACATGGGTCTTTGTTACTTTGATGCCACGATAATATGATTATATTTCTTGGAGATTATCACTCTCCATTTATAGTATATTGTCGACCCACTCATTATTATACGAATAATAACTCACCTCACACGCTCACATAAGTGACCACCCACTATGCAAATAAATATTACAGTTATGTTAATTCAACATCACATTGTGATAATGTTCTACGTTTTTTCTCCTCTTGTTTTAATCACAGGCACATCTATACAACCGCTTATGCCCAGCTTGTGGCTATTAACTTTTGTGATGTTTCAACTTAACTTCTCAGTGTTGTTAAGGCGCTGTCTTTTTACATTACTGAGATGATACTAGAACTTCCTCAAAAGGAAGTATTCATAACGAGCTAAAAACAACATTTCTGTTACATTCTGAAATGCCTTTTAACATATTGTCGATTTTAATGCAATGTCTAGAAAATAACATCTCATCAATGATCTAAATGCGACATTTCAAAAACAATACAGGGTATTCTCGTGGATGTTGTATGGACATTACATAAAACTCTAAATAATATATCTCAATCATTCTAGATGACATCCTATGGATGTTTCTGTGCCTAAACAGCAAATACAGGGTGAACAACTAAGAACGCCGGCTGTCGGCCATATTTCAAAAAATAGTCATGGTACAACTTTAAAAAAATACCTTCAGGAAAATGACCCTGAAAAACCGCTGGAAAATATTTTTGAGTTCGTAAAATATCTGCTATGGGGTGGACTGAACACTTAAAACCATAATACTGTGATTATCCAAAAAAAGACATACTAAAGGTATCCTAGAAATACAATTTTTGATATATTGTTGAGATTATGAAAAAATGTTGTTAGTGACTTTTTGTCTTTATTCTTCAAGTAAGGGGTGTGGAAAGCTTCAACCCTAAAAACAAATGTCATGACACTTTTTTTATTCGATATCCATGTTTTTGGTGACATTTAAAAGAGTTTTTCCTCTTTAATAGGATATGCTTAATAAAAATAACAAAATTGAACAATTTTGTCAATGCTATGTGAAAAAGTCGACAATTTTCCCATTTTTCTCGGAAATTTCAAATGTAATGAGGCATTTCTTAAAATCTGATGAAAAGGGTTTGGTTAAAAATTTAGGAAACTATTCCTAGATATAATATTTACAATATCAGATATATAAATTACAAAAATGCTTCAATTTACATTTGAAATTTCCGAGTGGATACAAAATTATCTAATTTTGTTATCAATCTGAATATTAAACAGAAAAACTCTTTTAAATGCAGCTAAAATTATTAATAACGAAAATGTTATACATTTGTTCATAAGTTTGAACCTTCCCCACCCATTATTTGAAGAATAATGGTAAAAAATATCCTCAATTAAATTTATTCATAATCTCATCAAGATTTCAGAAATTGTATTTTCAGGACACCTTTAGTATGTTTTTTTGGAGTATTATGTTTTAGAGTGTTCATTCCACCCCATGCGGATATTTGAGAGACTGCGAAATATTTTCCAGCAGTTTTTCAGGATCATTTACCTAAAGGTAATTTTTTTGAAAGTCGTACCATGATTCTTTTCTGCGATGTGGCCTACAGTCGTTCTTAGTTGTTCACCCTGTACATTCAAGATAAAATAGCAAAAAAAGCAAAAAGGGATTCATTCCATCCCTAGCGGATATTTTAGAGACTGCAAAATATTTTCCAGCAATATTTCAGGATCACTTACCTGAAGGTAATTTTTTTTGAAGTTGTACCATGATTCTTTTCTGAGATGTGGCCTACAGTCGTTCTTAGTTGTTCATCCTGTACATTTAAAATAAAATAGCGAAAAGAGTAATAAAGGATTTAAAACGTTTATTCACTATTAATGAACAGTACAGTGAATTTGAAAAAAACAGGTACAAAATTAGAAGGAAAAAATATCTTGTCCAGGAATCCAACCTAAAAAAATCAAATTGTGTGAGCATATTACATAACAAGTCTGGAAAGTGGAAACTATTGAACGCATTCAGTGAAAGCAAGGAATAAAAAAGGGTATATTAATTTGTAGTTGCCATAATGTAACATACTTTGAAACTGAATTAATAAAGTGTTTTTAAATGAAACTCACGGTCTCTAGTTAATTCCACAATATAATAAAAATTATTGAAAATTCTTAAAAATTGACAATTGTTTCGGTAAATCAATATCATTTTATTGAATTAATAAAGTTTAACGGTAACACATACATTACAGGTAGTTTACAGAAAATTTATTAGAATAGTTTTTTAATAATATTAAAACCAATAAAAATTTTACTCCATAAAGATTTTATGAAACATTACGTTAAATCAACAGAAATCCAATCTGATTAAAGAAGAAAATTCTATCGTTTACTTACGATTACTTTTTCTCACGCAAGAGTGGCTGTTTCGAGTGCCTCTACTATTCCATAACGTACACTTCAAAATCCTTATCTGTGAAACATTTGAAGGTGTTCTGAACAGCAGCTGATAAAACAATTACTTTAGATCAAATAGTGCCCATGGAGAACGATCATCACAAACTACATCAAACTTAATTTTCAGCCAATTGACTGGGACCCATTTCCCACAAGATACAAGCGGGGCTCTTCAAAGGGATAACAACATATTTTATTTCGAGAAGTGACTTTTCATGATTAACCTTCTATTACATGCCCCACTCCGTTTCGCAGGTAAATTCAGGTGTGCCATGAAAATTCATACTATTTTTCTGTATAAAATAATATACTATTCTGATCTTGTTATTTTCATCCTGGAACATATTGTATAATAACATCGTGGAATTGTAACTTAATGAAAACTAAGCATTATTATTACACTGTATAAAAAAACTACTTATGAAGAAGAGATATGAACACATTATCAAGTTAAATGAGTTTATAATTAATTTTATCCAATTGAGTACCCAATAGCTGTGTTTCTACAATAATAAATAATTGAATGCTGTTTGTTGACTGGAGCATTCAGTATCATAAGTTACATATTCTTCAACTAGATTAATATAGGTACCATGGTAAGGGACAGCTACAGCTTATTTATTGTATTCAGTGAATTTTAAAATGGAAATGAGCTTTTTAACAGAAATTTCTGTTTTTAAAGTCTTAAACAATCTCTAATTGTTCACAAGAATTGTTAGTAATAATGTTAAAATTTTCTAAACCTGCAAGACTGTATTGATGGCTAAGACTACTACTACAAAAACTAGAACTACAGATACTTGATTCAATATTTTTTGTACTGTTTAATACAATATTTGTATCAGACTATCTGAAATAGTTACTCCCCTTTCATTACATAATTACCAACTATTCGTTCTTTATTTTATTTGTGTAAGTAGCTTCTGAAACATCTCGAACATTGAAAATATTCTCTTCTAGATTCAAATATCTGCCAACATATGAGCATGTTTCATTATTAATAATAATATCTACCCTATCGCAATAATAAGTTTTTTGTAGGGTATAATGCATATCTAGGATTTGAAATATTGTGAATCGCTTTCAAAATATACTTACTAACTAAAATATTTTAAAAATTGAAAAAACCCTTATTTTGTAAACTCTATTATATAATGTTTGTGTACAACTCCGCCACCTGGAATTTCAATGTATAATAGCCGATTAAAGGATTGAATGAGTATTAAGTTTAATTAATTATGATTTTGGAATATGTACTTACCGATAACAATTGTTGTTCGTCCATTATAACAAGAATTATAACTAAGTATAGCTGTAGCTAAGTAGGAACTAACGAAAACGAAGACCACTTTATTCAAGTACTACTTGCAAAATATGCGCTTCCTGCAAATAAAATATATTAAAAATATATATCTCTTTTATTCTTGTATTCATTCCACAATATATTTTTTTCTGGACCTACTGCTCTTTGAAATTTTTTGTACATTCTATCCCTCTCTCTGGCTTGTACCTTCACCTCTTTATCATACCTTGGAACATGATTTTTCTTTATCTGTATCTCAGTTATAGTTTCAATACTGTTTAAGCCTCTACCACAATTACTTTTTAGTTGACTAAAAATTTCATTTACATTACCTGAGTCAAATAAGCAGTCACATGTTATTAATTCTAAATTAATCTTATGAAATTCATCTATATTTAGCTTTATATAGAAGAAATTTAATTCATTCACATAATCCAAATTTTTCCCAAAATGAATACTCATAATCGAATGATCTGTTATCTTGTGAAGATGATAAACATATACAGAAATATTTTTATTCGACAAAACATAATCGATCAATGTCGAGCTGTCCTTACTTATTCTGGTATAATCATTTACATGTTGTTCAATGCTATAAGACTGAATCAAATTCCTTATCCTTTTGCTATAAAAACTATCTACAAAATAATCAATATTAACATCACCCACAATTAAAGCTTTGAGGTTCCCCGATAAGAAATCCTCGCACCATTCTTCCATTTGATCTACAAAGACCACATCACTGGAACTGGGCGCATGGTAAAAGCCACCAATCAACCATTTAGTTTTATTAAAGTCAATGCCAGCAACTTTATACCAATAATTAGGTACAAGAACATCTTCCTTTTTCACACTAAAAGTAATATTGTTCCGTAGATAAATAAGTACACCTCCCGTGTGTCGATTTAAAGAATTACATCTTACACATATATATCTATCTACTGCAGTTTCAACCTCTTGGATATCATCTGTACATTTTGCTTCAGTTAATATCACTATAGATGGTTGATAACAAAATACCTCAACTAAGATCTCATCGCGGTGTGCCAAAAAACTCTGTACATTCATATAAATTATATCACTTCTAAAAGATATATTTAGACCATTTACTAGTTTTTCTGTTTGTTTTGCGTAGATTCATTGCTATCAACAATTGTTGGATTGTTATTAATGTATTTGATAGTTTTGTTTTCACCGTTCTCTAAATATTCTAGCAGCTTCCTTTTTACATTAAAGAAATACCCTCTTTGTGCTTTAGTTAGGTCCGGAAAAATTTTAGTCATTGGAATCTTTAACTTCTTTTTAATTTTTAACACCTTATGAGCTTCTTGTGGACTGGAAAAACAAACTTTTAGGGGTATATTTTTGCCTTGGTCTTTATCCAGTCTGAACACCTTTATATTTGTAATATCAACATCAATATCTTTTAGTAGCTCTTTTACTGAGTCGTTATCTTCTCTTATTTTGTTTGCAACTATTTTTTGTTTCGATTCATTTACATTTAATATAATAATGTTTGATGCCCTCTTCTGTCTTTCCACAACTTCCATCATGAGTTCTTCGCTGTTAATCTAGCTACATTTGAAGTTGCATCTTTTTCATTATTGAAATCAGGTGCATTTTTTCCATAAGTTTTTCAATGTTAATTTTCACTTCCTTCAGTTCTTTAGTTAGTTCTGGGACACTCCAAAAACCTGTTTCACATTCACTGCACAAAAAAGTTAATTTTCGTTTATTCTTTAATTGTAAAAATTTGATCTCTGACGCTGTCAAGTCTGCACATTGAGCACATAAGTACACCTTGCATGAATCACATGGAACAACTAGATAAACTTCAACATCTTTACACCTTCAGCAGATCCTTGTATCCATCTCAAAATTCAAATAAACAGTCACGAATTTTTAAATATTAATCACACTTATAATGGTGCAGTAGCCACTTCTTATTCGATTATTTTTCCTGGTTTTTAACCGATATATAAAAACTTGTTTTATTCAGCACATGGATCTGAAAATGCAGTTTTGAGGTTTTCTTTAGTTTAAATTCATCTAAATATCATCCACATCAGAAAGTGCATGCATATATCTTTTGATTTATACCGAATTAAAAATTAACTGATGGTTATTTCCATTATAAAAACTCTCACTTTTGTAGACAACAACATAACGACTTTTAACAACAAATATGAAACATACTACACGAACAGTATGGAAAGTGATAGGTACACTGCATTTCTGAAAAGTGGATTATTGAAAAGGAAGAAATATCAAACACCTGATGTTGATATTTTTTTAAATATACTCCTATGTATTCAGGAAACATTAGAAGAACATAATAATCTAATATCGGGCCGCAAAGTAGTAAGATCTATTTAACAGTCCGTTTCCGCAGACCCCCGCTTGCGGAAATAAGGCCTTGCTTCGGCTTGGTATCCTCTACCTACCCCAATATCCTCGCCATGATATTAAACCATTCTTGCTCTTCAGATATTTATTAACTATTAATAGTGAAACTCAAATCAGAAGTAGATGGCGCTAATGGGCATAGCTCCTAGTCAAAAAATAAAATTGTAATAAACATGAAATATGGCAAAAGGAAATCTATAGATATAATTTTCTTTATAATAAAATAAGTCGAATTCAGTTTAATATAAAAACAAAAGTTGACCTAGAGCAGAAAAGAATTTAAACAAACCATTTACACAACCGACAAGGTCGATGACAAAACACACGATGGTTTGTTTATCAAAAATATAGACAAATCATGCAACTAAGTTTAAAGAAATTAATTAAAAATTAACCTTCAATTACGAAAATATGAGACAAGGGCAAACCGAAGGAAATTAAATAACACAACTACAGTTGATGTTTTTAATAACAATCCTCGTCCCAAATCTGAAATAAACAGCAGAAAATTTAGTAACAGGGGCAGTGAGGGAATAACCCCCATAGAGTAATCAGGTACCGTATGGCCTGGCACTCCCCCATCTTAGACGGCCCGTACGTGAACAGTGATATTGTTTTGTTGTGATTTGTGATATTTCAAACCGTGAGTTTTTATTATATTTTTTTTGAACACATTTCGTATTGGCATTTATTCGATTTATCTGGGTGTCCAGATACATTTCCTGGTCATATTTGGTGCACTATTGACATTTGAGCCCCTCACCTAACATAGTTAGGAGATAGTACGATTTGCAATCGATTTAATAATCCAGGAGAACCCTGAATTTTAGTCAAGGGAGTTTAAAGATTATATAGGGATATTCATATGTAAGAAATATCTTATTTATATCAACCAGGTCAGATTACCTTCAGGTTACGAAAGACTTTTTTTACTAGTCCTGATAGTTGTTCTGTTATATTATACAGATATATTCATATGTAAGAAATATCTTATTTATATCATAACCAGGTCAGATTACCTTCAGATTACGAAAAACTTTCTTTACTAGTCCCGATAGTTGCTTTTTTATATTTTACAGGGATATTCCTACGCCAGATATCTTTCATTTATGTCATACTCAGGACAGACTACTTTCAGATTACGGAAGACGTTTTACCCGAGTCACATTAATTTTTCTCATACCTTATACAGGGATAGTCATATGCAAAACATCTTCTACTTTTGTCATAATATGGAGAAACTACTTCCAGACTATGAAAGACGTTTTTTCCCTAATTAATTGCTAATGTATTGTACCAGAACATTCTCTCACGAGTAACTTTTATTTTGTCCCAACCAGGGTTGAATTACTGTACTCAATTATTTTGTGCTTGTAATATATATGTACATATTATCCACCCAGTCTGTTTCCTCTACCAACAACCCCTACCCTCGGACCAGCAGGATCGAACGGGTTGACGCGACCTGCCTTAGAACTCAGGCTTGGCACATTGTATAAGCCCAAAAGCCCGACGGATACCTTGCCCGCTCGTGCCAGGAAACCACCTCCCCCGAGGTTACCCACAAGGGGATTCCTGGCTCTAATTGTGCCCTACGGCACTGGTGACAGCACGCTGCAAAATTCAAGAAAATAGGGAGCCAAAGGTTGTCATACACTGGTAACGGAGGGCTGTGAACTCTAAAAGACAACAGCTGTTATTACGGCGGTGACCACATTTATTACACTGGTGACAGCATTTATTAGACTGGTAACCGCGGTTTGCGAATCATCCTATTTTGGAACAACCCCAATCAGGGAGGTAATAGGGATTAACATTTATTACAAAATAAAAACATTTTTCTGAATTGGATATAATGAAAATGATGTTCTAGGACCGATATTATAAACTATAAATTCAATCCCTGGTTACTCCACCTGGGGCTGAAAGTCAAAGTAAATAAAGGTTTCCGTTTCATAACAAGATTTTGGGTCGAAGTTGACAAACCAAAGATTAAAATTTCGTACCTGCGTTGGCTTGGTTACCCTGTCGCACTAATTTCGACCAATGAAATAGGTTTCGTGCAGCACGTTAACTGTCGTTGGCGTGGGAGGTACAATAAACTAAAAATTTACATGTGATTTCATAGTGTAACGTATGTAAGTCTTCTATTCAAAATAAAAAATGAAATGAGTCAGTTTAAATGGCAACAGAATATCTTATTCCGAGTCGAATCTGGTGGATATAATTTCAAAGTATCAAGAGATTCTAGTGCTACAAAATACACTTATGCTGCACTTAGTAATACCGGCCCTTAGTCAAACTAATACTGCCTAGGAAAATGTTTAATCAATTGTTAATAGATACCATCTAAATGGGAAAGAACTAAATGGGACATACGTTTTGAGTATATTGAGATAAGTAAGGATATTGTAGCGAATGTCGGTAATCAGAATATTTTATTTTTATATGTCAATTTTTGCAATAATTACTAAAACGAGAATATTTCTGAATACCTTTTAAACGATATATCACAAGCCCATATTTCGTATTTAAGAAATTGGGGATTGTTACTGTCATTCGAGTGTTCAAGGTAGGGTCATCTTTTCACAATCGGGACACACTTAAACAGATTTTATCATCATCATCATTATACAGCCCATTTCACGTCCATTGTTGGACATAGGCCTCCTCCAAGCGTCTCCAGTTCTCTTTGTCTCTGGCTGTTGCAATCCAATTTGTCGCTATCCTCTTTAGGTCATCCGTGTATCGAGTGGGAGGTCTGCCTCGGCTACGCTTATCAGCTCTTGGTCTCCATTCCAACAGTTTTTTGGTCCATCGCCCGTCGTCCATTCTAGCAATGTGCCCAGCCCATTTCCATTTCCGTGTAGTGATTTGTTGTATAATATCATCTACTCCAGTACGTCGACGTATCTCTTCATTTCTCACTCGATCCCTCAGGGTCAGGCCAAGCATCGATCTCTCCATTCGCCTTTGTGTTACTCTTAGTTTTTCTGCGGTTTTCTTCGTTAAAGTTAGTGTCTCAGCGCCGTAGGTCAGAGCCGGTAGTATGCATTGGTTAAATGCTTTTCGTTTCAAACGAATTGGGATATTTACTTTAAGAATGTCCTTCAATTCTCCGTACGCCGCCCATCCCAGGGTAATTCGCCTGTTTAGTTCGCAGGTTTGGTTGTTTATGGTTATTTTAATCTCATGACCCAAATATATATATATATATATATATATATATATATATATATATATATATATATATATTTGCCGACCAATTCTACTTTGTTGTTATTAATTTATATTTGGTCACTGGGAACCATGTTAGTCATTATTTTGGTATTTTCAAAATTTATTGTCAGCCCAATCTCTTGTATGGTATCGTTGAGTTCTTTGGCCTCTCCCAGGCAGTCTGACATAATAAGGATGTCATCCGCGAAGCGTAGGTGATTGAGTCTCTCTCCATTGATGAGTATTCCTTTTCGTTGCCATACCAATCCTTTAAATGCATATTCGAGCACAGTAATAAACAGCTTTGGTGATATAGTGTCGCCTTGCCTAACTCCCCTTCCCATCTTTATCTTGTTGGTTGTAGAGTGTAGATTTACAGTTGTTGTGGCATTATCATATATATTTTTAATTATGTCGCAATATCGGTGGTCGACTCTACAATCTTGCAGTGCTCTTAATATGGCTGCTAATTCTACTGTATCAAAAGCCTTTTTAAAATCTACAAATATCAATGCTAGAGGGCGGTTATATTCAATGGTTTTTTCTATCAAGGTTTTCAAGCACTGTAGGTGGTCGTTTGTACCGTACTTCGAGCGGAAACCAGCTTGCTCCCGTGGCTGATATAAATCCAGCTTTGCCTCCAATCTACTTGTTATAATTCTGGTGTAGAGTTTATAAAGATGGTTAACGAGACAAATTGGTCTGTATGTTTCCAGGTCCGTTTTATCGCCCTTCGTGTGCAGAAGTATGGTTATTGATTTGTTCCATTTCATTGGGATATTCTGATTCCACAGGCATAGATTAAAGAGTTTTTGAATCATGGACATCAGTACTGGTCCTCCTATCTTTAACGCTTCAGTGACGACACCGTCTTCCCCTGGAGCTCGATTATTCTTCATCCTTTTCAAAGCCATACAAATTTCATCCAGAGAAACCTCCGGAATATCCTCGGAGCCCTGATTTTGAACCCCTCTCCGCAGATATTCCTCTGGATTTAGAGTGGTTTGTTTAGCGTATAAGATGCCATAAAATGATTCCACAATTTGTAGCAAATGTCCTCTGTTCGACGTGATATTTCCATCCTTGTTCTTGAGTTTGACAATTTCTCTCTTCCCACTTGTTAGTTTGCGTCTCATTACCTTCATTCTTTCATTCTCCTCGATAGTTTCAACGATTTTCTCTTCTTTGTACTTTCTTAAGTCTTTCCTGATTGCCTTTGCTACTTCCTTGTTAAGTCTATTCATTTCGTCCTGGCTAGCGTTTTCCTCACTTTTCAGTGTTCTCCTCCGTTTCATTTTGTGGTGCGTTTCCAGGCTGATTTTTTCTTCCTTCGGGCTTGTTGGGCAACATTTCTTTTGGGCGTCTGTTATTGCTTCCACTATTGCATCATTCAAGATGTTAATATCATTGGATAAGGGTTTATCTTGGAGTATTTTGCTTCGGTGTTCCTCGAATTTCCGTTTATCTCTTGGTCGTGTCCATGTCTTCGTTCGGTTTTTTTAATCATTTAGTGTCATTCATAGCTAGTGTTTAGTACGATAGTGGCTCTTACCACTCGGTGATCGCTTGATTTTGCAAATCTATTCAGGACTGTTACATCCTTGAATATATGTCTTTTGTCAGTTATAAAGTAGTCGATCTCATTCTTTGTCCTTCCGTCTGGGCTCTTCCAGGTTCATCTGCGCTGGAGTTTCTTGTGGTAGAAGCTGTTCATAAGAAGCAGGTCTTTCTCCAACAGAAAATTTAAAAGAGTGTTGCCACGATCATTTCGCCCTGGACTGCCAAAATTACCAAGAGCCGTTTCTGATGGATCCATTTTTGTTCCTATTTTGGCATTAAAATCGCCGCATACAATGGTGAAATGTGTAGGATTGTTTGAGAGAGCTGCACCTAAATCATCATAAAGAACCTCAACTTTCTCGTCTGTATGATCCGTTGTTGGGGCATAGACCTGAATAACTTTTAAATCATACCTGGTGTTTATTCTAAGGATGGCATATACTACTCTAGTGGAAACTGGTTGGACCATTCTGAGATTTCTCACTATTTCTTTGTTTATGAAGAACCCAACACCTCCCACTGACTCATGTTGTTCTCCGTGGTAGTAAAATAAGTGACCGGATTTTAGGGTCTCAAGACCTTCACATCGCCTTCTGACTCCACCAATTCCCACTATATCCCATTATATGTTTTCTAATTCTTTATCCACTTCCGTAAAACTTTCATCTGAAAGTAGAGTTCTAGTGTTTAAGGTTGCAATTTTTTGAGTAAGCAAAAGTTAAAGAAATTAACTTATAAATATAGAAAAAATTGAATCTTTGAACTGATTTTTATAGGAGTGTGTTAGACAAACTAAAGAGACAGCAAAAACTGGTTTAAATATATTGAGTTATTGAAAATGTGACAGTATGGAAACAATATATGAAAATAGTTCAGAAAAATAATCATTTCAAGCTATATAGTGGAAAGTGGTCGAACATCGACCACCTAAGGGAAATAAATTCCTGTTCATTTCAGGTTACGCATAGAAGGCTGTATTTTATGCAAACTACAACAGAAGCATTAAGCTAAAGAATACCACCGTGAATTTGTCAATTATTTTCAAAGTTTTTTTCAGAAAAAAATTGAATTAACCCACATTAATATTGTAGCGGCTAATATCGACTAGTGGGGTAATACCAATCAGAAAATCTGTTAATATCGACCAAATATTTTTATTAGTAATTTTTGAGGAAAATCTAAAAAACCAAGGAAAATACCTTAACATTCAACAAAAATATAATGTTCAGCAGCTTCAATGTCTGTGCAATCGGCATGAGCCCATGAACCACACGAAAGGCATCTCCTCCATAGCTCATTTTTCCCCCCAAAACTTTGACGTATGGAACATTTATCATCGTCCATGGCTTTTTCTGTGAAACAACGCATCTTTTGACTTTTGAAACCTTCTCTTTTTCTATATTTTCCTTTCTTTTCAATTCTTCTTTCAACGGCGTAGCTGTCATAATTTTTGAGTGCATGGTTTTGCGCAGTGCATTTCTAGTTTTTATTTTTGGTAAAGGTAGGAGTTGTGAAAAACTTGTGTATCCTATTTTTCGTCGAAGAATTTTGTCCTCGTCGTCCGTTATGTAATCTTCCACTACTTCCTCAAGATCTGATTTTGAAAGAGAGGAATTTGAGTCGATAGAAAAGGATCTGTGGAGTCGTTTATATTCATAGTTAGATGGTTCAGAGATAGGAGACGGAATTCGCTCAAAACTTCTATTTATGGGATCTTGTGGTGTTAAGCCGCGGTACGAGGTTTTGGATTCAGGTCAGATATTGAAATTTCGACGTCTGGTGAGGTCCTAGTAAATTCTTCGTCACTAAATATGAATCGGTTGTAAGGAAATATTCCAGTCACCTTAAAAGCTCGCACTCTTTTTTCTACAGTTGCTGTATTATTGTACGCATTTTCCAATAACTCGGCGATATCAGTTTGCAGTATCTTTTCATTCCCTTTTTTTTATATATCTGTCACATTCTTGATTGTAGACAACTGTTAGAGGTGCAAAAAATACGCATCAAGAGGCTGCAGCCTGTGGGATGTGTGAGGCGGAATTGAGATCACTTTGATGCCGTTTTTTCTACAAAAGTTGTATGTGGCTAAGTTCGAATGCGTAGAATGGTTATCTATGATAAGCAATACCGGATCGTCTGTGGTAGCCTTGGTGTACTAAGCAGAATGCTCTATCCATTCGGTAAAAATAACTTCGGTGATCCACCCTGATTTGGAGCATTTGTAGATCACGCCGGTCGGTCCGTTCTTTTGCAAGCCCTCTTTCATTCTCTCTCTTTTAAAAATGAACATTGGTGGTACAAAATGTCCTGCGGCACTTATAGCGACAACAACAGTGATCAACTGTCCCCTTTCCCCGCTTGTAATAGAATCCACTTGTTTTTGACCCTTATTGCCTATAATACGGCTTGGTACATGTACCAGTCTCATCGACATTAAATATGCTTCAAATTTATGTTCATCATAGACTTTTTCTAAGTTATCAAGAAATATTGTTACTTCTTCTTTATTAAAAGCTTACACTCTGCTCAGGATTGTCGCTTCTGGTATGCGAAGACTTAACATTGGATTGCGTCGCAAAAATGAATAAAGCCAGTCTTTACCACAAATCTTCTTGTCTCTATTAAAGTTATGATTCAGACTATTTGTTTCTGCGAATTGGTAAGCGACTTCTCTAAAAGATTTTACTGTGAGTCCATAGACCACTTTCGACAGACTAAGAATGTGATTTGCAAGCTCCAATTCTTTCTCAGCAGTGAACACAGATTTTCTACCCAATTCATATTTTTTGGGCGAAAAGTGACCTCTTATGCGATTGTTAAGGGTCCCCTAAGGCACATCAAACTTTTTTGCAGCTTTTCTTATGGCTATAGCCTTCTCATTCACTGCTTGAAGAGTATTTCTCATATTTTTCTCTGACCACGAGGAACGTGTACTCGTTGGCTTATATTTTTCTCGAAGCATCTGAAACAATAATAAACTCAATTAGTACAATATCGACCACATAGTAGGGTAATATGGTCGATATTGGCCAACTGTAAATGAAAAGAACATTTGTTTACTAACAAAAAATGGGTTAGAAATTAAAGGTAATTTTACTGTAATGCTTAACTATTTAAGGTATATATTCGCTATTAAAAGGAACACTAGATTTAAGTACGAGTAAAAGTTCGTCTTACCTTAAAATAAACACGCAAAATATTAAAAGTATTTACCGAAAATTAGACAACAGTCACTAACTCGGCAAAATACTGAATAAAATGGTTGACGAACGTTTTCGGCAAAGTGTACCGTCTGAACGCTAGGTATCTCCCTGTGTTACGGAAATTGAACACTTACAGATTAGTCAGGAGGCATTTGGTCGATATTTGCCTATGATCGATATTCGACCACATTCACCTACCTACTTTGGATGATACAGAATTGGTTGGTGTATTACCTATATATTCGGTGCAAATTTTTCTTGTCAATATAAAGCCTAATCTCAAAAACAGAATGTGTTTTCCTGTTTCACGAAATAGTTAGTACTTTTACAGTGAGTCCTTTTCGACAAACAACTTTATTGAGCCATATAGTACTATATATTGAAAATACAGTATTCTGTACAGAACGATCCATTTTTTACTACAGAAACAGCCAATATTTCGGAATATTTCTAGAAATCTGAAGGTAACTATGCAAATGCCTTTTTTAAATTCGCCATTTCTAGTCCTTTTGTATAGCCGGTTATTGCCACCGCTTTCACCAAACTCTCTGAGAAGAAATACAAAAGATATCGACGTAAATGCCACTGCGTTTCACCTATTTGTTTTGCCGGTAAACACCTAAAGGAGAAACATTCATCTAGACGGATAAAGAAAAATCTTGATAGAAAAAAATAGCAAACAATAGCTGCCATTAAGTTTTATAGCGGTATACCCTCTCTTTTACGATTCTTGCCACCCGCAAATGAGGCACTTGAAGTGTTTTTAATGAAATGGCACTTCAGGGGTTTGTATATATGTGTGTGTGGTTTCAAGAAAGCCCTGCTGTTCGTTAAAATGTTTTTTTATTCTGGAACAGCAAGCGTAAACAATGGAAAAGTTAATGGAACTTTTTAAAAAATTTATCACTATACTCATTTTTGTAAATCGAAAAATTTCTAGTACACTAATTAATTTGAAATTTTGATTCGAAGCTATTATTGAAGAATTATCTTCTGGTAAAAAAATGTGAGTTCTCAATAAACAAGATTGAAATGAGCATGGTACTTAAGTTATTCGATTAGAGTCTTTCTTGCTAGAGGAGCTATGTTACAGAGAGCGAACTACATTCGTGTTGGTAGACACCTTGTATTATTTTTAGGTTTTGTTTCTGATCTTGACTTTGACAGTTGATGACAATTCAATTTAATTTTTAATCGTATATATTTGATGTCACAATACTTTCTTATAATAAAGTTACTAATTTCAAGTAGTTTTGGCTCCCTATACATTAACCTTCCAGTGGGCGCGTAAAGATCCTAACACTAAGAGACGCATGCGGAGTATGAATCCGCACCTATTTCTGCCAAAGGAGTATACAATTTTAAGAACTGTTTTCAGAAATAACACATTCACGTTAAATTGTGATAAACATAAAGCTTTATCCAGAAAAAAAAACAATGAAACAAATGAAAAAGGAAACATATTCAATTTAAAAACTAAAAACAGAGTACACGAATTACATACAATAAGAAAACAGCTTATTTTCTTCTCAAACATTCGGCACACATGAGTATAGCATGTTCTAAGCACATAAATGATCGACACTTTCTATCAAAAACTGCTCAACTTTCGGGTAAATTGCGTATTTCCGTCAGTCTTAGTTTTAGGTTTTATGATAATTGTGGAATTGAGACCCTTTTATGTAAATGATTTTCTACTAGGAAAACTCGAGATCCTGTAAAAAATTTCGGCGTAAGATACTGACAGAGGGGTTATTTGCATTATAAACAACTTGCGAGTTGATGCCAGCGATATTTAGACAGGAATAAAACACTACCATCGGCCACCTCCTTGTAGCTCGAGCGCAGTTTAAAGTGGCAGATAACTTGTCCAGTACGCGCACTCTCCCTTTTGTACGATTGTACCTAGTTGGAATTTCTGGTTTGTATATATCCCCGCTTTGTAGATCTATAGAGTCATCGTTATGTATACTTAAAGCTAACAAAACCTATTTTTTTCTTGTTTGGACAATATGATAACATATTACACTTATCTTTGAAAGCAACGATGCTAGACCTCTCTGGACGATCTCCTTGAATTAACTGGGGAGGTATTCCTTCTTTATTCTTTTGAACTGTACCTACGACAATTAGGTTATAATCCCGCAGTAGCTTATCAATCAAGGGAAAACTCGTAAATCAATTGTTTAACGTTATATTCCTTCCAGAATTTTTCAGGGGCTGAATCAGTCTCTCAACGACTTGGTCTGGTGAATTTCTGGCAAAGAATAGGTCACCTGACTCACGTTCCACGTAGACTTCAAGATTTGTGGTGTAATACATTGTGGCATCGCAAAGTGCTAAGATTTATACCCCATACTGGTTTGGTTTAGTCGGTATATTTTGGCGGAAGGAACATCTACCTCTAAAGGCTTCTAATTTTTCATCTACCGTAGCAACAGCTAAAAGGTTGTACCCGTTTTTGCAGTTAGGAACAGAAAGATCAAAAAATCGTGGAATAGGGGCCAATTTGTCTAGCGCTTTCTTTCTTCGCGGTCTCTTTTGTTATCAAACCTCAAATAACGTAGGAGGAACTTGAAGCATTTCATAAACATTATAAAAGTAAATATTTCGATGCCCCTGGCGTTGCTCGCCTACAGGTCTTCCAAGTTGAGATGATTCGCTTTAGCACGAATTTCGTTCAATGTTGTTAGTCTTGTATTTCTTTCGCGACTATAACTATCAATCAAAGATATAACAAGATATAACAAGATATCTTCATCCATAAAATAGCTTCAAATTTCTAGAGGTGAGTTCAAGTTTTTCGTAGTTTTTTTGGTCCTGGTAATTGCTTGATTATGTTTCCTATTCGGGATCTGATGCGTGTATTAGAGGCAGCCATTGCTCTCCAACGTGTTCCATATTTTCTTATATATTTTGATTCCTCTTCAGTTTCGTTTCTTTTACATGCCTCATGCAGAAGCTGTCCGTCATCTGTTATATCGTCGATTTCTTGTTCTGTCTCATTACCACTATTTTTTTCTAAGTTATCGTCTTCATCGGAACTCTCTTTGTCGTCTAATACTGCCAACTCTCTATCATCCACAGCTGAGCATTCTTCTATTAGCTTTCTCTGTCGTTCCTGCTCGTTTTCAGTGGACTACATTTTGCTAAACAATCAAAATATAATTATTATGAAAGTAACTCCAGCAACCGAGATAAAAAGAATCGTACAGAAACCTATAAGCCTACGACTTTGGGGTAGTTTTTCTTATTGGAACGTAATAAGACGTTTGAGAAATCTCATTCCGGTCAATTATAACATAATGAGGCGCGTGCGGAATGTCTCTTCATAATCTATCATCTTATAATTTATTGCACTTTCTTTAACCGTAACCTGTATTTATTAGTTTCGGTAGTTAGCTCTCATATGTTTAAGTACTAATATATGTGACTGTTATTAAACCTACCATAAATTTGATTATAACACAAAAAGGCGCGTGCGGACTCTCACTCCACAGTACTGTAATATCAACACGTGGATCCCTGTGAACACTCTGCGCAAACTGGGGTTCAGTTAGCCTAAATACAAAGCTAGAGTGGGGCGCAAATCGCTAGCTGCAGATTTAACGGAATTTCAACTCATAATTTCAAATTGCGGATCAGTTTTAGTAGTGGACTCTTGAGAAACTGAACTAATCGCAGTTTTAACATTTTGACGACCCTGACAGGACACTTCTATTGCAAGTATAGAAAAAACCAAGAACGCCATAGCTCTACAAAGAACAGCTTTTACAAGAATATGTGATAAGTTAAAAGAAGATTTGTCCAAAGATAAGTACAACTTCATAGTAGTACCAAAGTTTTGGATGAAAAAATACATCAAATGGCCGAACTGAATCAATTTATGTTAGATTCAGATGTTGATGAAGCTAATAGGAATGCAGAAGTGGAACTGATGGATATAATGAGTTCTGAATACAACAAAATCAAATGACATTTTGATACATTGGTTAACTAAGGAGATAGCTCTAAGAAATCAGAAACCGAAAGCAAAATGAAGATTGCCTGCAGAGGTCGATCTTCAACAATATATACAGACTGCGGAACAAATTTCATCGGATGCGCAAACGCTTTCAAAGACTTGATTTGGTTAGAAGTAGCACACATATGTACAACAATTCACCAAATAGACTGGAAAATCAATCCTCCAACAGCTGCTTGGTGGAGAGGCTAATCGGAGCGCCTTATACGGCTGATGAAAGAATTAAGAAAAACTCTTGGAAAAACGAGCCTTGATTTCGAATAATTACATACTGTTTTCTGTGATTGTGAAGCGGTTTCAAGCGCCCGTTCACTCACATACGAGTACATGGCTGAGGATACAAATGATTGTACTGTCCTCAGACCTGCATTATTCCTCCAAGATATTAAAGAAGTTGGAGTCACTGAACTTGATTTAGTTGAAGCCAAAGATCTAAGTAGGCGTTTAAAGTATCGTTTGAATCTCAGAAAAGATTTGAACAATAGATTCAAGTCTGAATATTAGGGTCAACTCACTCTATTTTCAAAGAAAACTTCTGATGAGACAGTCAGAGTGGGAGACATTGTTTTGATCTCAGATTACAATAAAAAGGAAAAGTCGAATGGCCCATGGGTCGTGTGATTGATACTATACCTGGACGTGATGGAATAGTCAGATTGGTTAAGCTGAAAACTGCCACAGGTGAGCTGCTGAGGCAAGTACAACGAATTACTTCATTGGAAATGAAGAATTCGAAAGATTTACCCAAACCTACAGTGTCAAAAATGGCTGAAGAGATTCGAACAGAAAGTAAAGACAAGTTGTCAAAGAAATCACCAATAAGAGAGCACATGTCTATAACAAGATCTAGAAGACATATAAAAGTTCCTGAGAGATATGGATATTGATTGTGTCACGATGACACAAGGTAGGAGTGTGTTGGAAGATACCTTGTATTATTTTTGGTTTTGTGCCTGATATTGACTTTGACAGATGATGACAATTCAATTTAATCTCCATTCGTATATATTTGATATCACATTACTTTCTTATAATGAAGTTATCAATTTGAAGTGTTTTTGGCTCCCTATACATTAAAAACGATATATTCATAATAGTTTCAGTAGCGGCTTCTTGAAAAACTGAGTTAATAGCAGTTTTAATAATTTGTGATATTCCATACAATATTTTCTTATAACGTATGGTCCTAAAGTTTTTGGGAAATTTTTAAATTATTTATTTTTGTACCCAATGTCGTTTAATCAAGTTGCCATTGAAACTGAAACGTCACACGTAATCAAGTTTGATTATGACAAAAGCGGTCGACCAAGAGTTTTGAGTGTAAGAAGAGAAATAAGACTGAGGGAAGCTGCTAAAGACAAAGTTGGAGTTTCCAGAGAAAATTATCCCGGAGATTTGGTATTTCGAAAACCACTGTATTAAGAACAATTGATCGCACAAACTTAGTGTTTAGGAAAAGAAGAGAGGCACCAAAATTCACCGCAGACCAGCTAGAAAGAATTCCGCGTTGTTGCTGCGCATTAAGGCGTATCCACTTTGCCAATAAATTGATTGTAATGGATGATGAAAAATATTTTACCGTATCCCATTCAGAGATTAAAGGAAACGATGGGTTCTATACCGATAACATATAAAATACACGAGACAATGGTAAATTTAAAAGTAAATCGAAATTGGAGGACAAAGTTTTAGTGTGGTGTGTCATTTCTGAAGCAGGATTTATCTCACAGCCGTATGTTGGTCGTGTTCGGGGAGAATCCTGAAATGCAGAACTTTATATCCAAAGATGTCTCACTAAATTACTTAATTTTTCAAATACACATCATCTCATTGATTATATAATGTTTTGGCCTGATCTAGCTTCATGCCATTATGCTAGAATTACCAGACAGTGGTTAAGTGAAAATAACATTGACTTTGTACCTAAGTTGGACAATCCTCCTAATGTACCTCAGGCTAGGCCAATAGAGGAATTTTGTTCAATACTATCAAGGAAAGTGTACGATAAAGGATGGGAAGCTACAAATGAAGATCAATTGCGGCGTCGCATCTTCCAAAATATTAGAGAAATAGAACCTGCTCTTGTCCAAAAGAAGATGGGACAAGTCCGAAGAAAATTACGACTCTTTGAGGATAACGGGCCACTATTCATAATGTAACTTGTAATTATTTTTCGTTATTAGTGTTGTTAATTGTTGCCACATGTGCTTTTAAAATTGAAAAAATTTGGAAAAATGTATTACCATTTAAAATTTTTCCAAAAACTTTAGGACCATACGTTACATAAATCAATACCTACTCATAATTTTTCAGATTTAGCTAATTTAACTTATAAAATATAAAACATAGTGAAGTATCCATATATTCATTGTAAAATGCTCCCATGTTTATGTAAACGTAAACTTCTCATTCATTTATTCATTCTACTTATAATTTCAGCTACAGATTAAATAAACGATGATAATGAAAGAATGATTAGCATATCATGTTAATCCTTAAACATGTTTCGAATAGTTGGACTGATAATCAGACAAAATAACATAAACCAAGTGTAAAAGAACCCTCGCGGCCGACTGGAAAAAATTCCGCATCCAAAAGATGCCAGGAATCAGGCGACCTTGCGGTGAAACGCCTTCACCCAAGCACCTACACGGAGAAGCTGAACAAATTGATCTTGATAATCTCCAACAGCTAAAGCAAGGCGCCGCATTCAAGTCGTGAAATCACTCTGGTGAGATAATCAGGGTAGTCTGCGATGACGTTGGGGCGCTAAACTGGCTTACAGAATCATTCCAGTGGAGGATGCAACGCTGGCTGTCGTCAGCCTCGATAATCTCCCGAAGCTCAACAAAGATTATCTCTGAGTCCCGGATAATGGTGTTACAGCCACCTCTGATGAGTCGGAGAAACTAAAAAGAGCCCTCTGGGATATGGACATCTTTGCGTTTTTGGCATTGAAGACGAGGACATGGTTGTCCTAATAATGAGGTTGAGCTACGCGTTCAGCCAAAAAACCATGGGGCACTTCTAAAGTACTAAGGACCTCGGATGATGGAGCGTCCAGCACTGAGGCCCTCTTGGTAATCGTAGAGGTTATCCCCGGATGCCGTTTCCCCTCTGATAGAGGAGGAGATAATAATGATAATCTTTATTCAATGAATACAAATACAAAGGAGTATCTTACAAAAAAATAAAATGAATAAAGCTAATGAGCGATAAGTTCTGTTTCACTTGTTTCGCATAAATATAAAAATGTTTATAAGAATCATTACATATCTTACACAAATATATAATTATAAGTAGTTCCTAAAAATAGAGATTACAATATAACATACTTATAAACAATAAACAATGGAGATGAAAATAAATACACGATTTAAAGAATAACAATCAGTTTCTCCTCATTTATGCAAGCAGCACACTGTAACATATAAGGATCATGATTTGTGCAGCTTGCGTGAGTATCGAAATGGCGATTAATTGATTGTCTTTGATTGTCAAATATGAATTTTTTCAATGCATTTTTGAATTGCGGTGGATATATACATGTTTTCATTCGTTCAGGTGAATTATTATAAAATTTAGGTGCCAAGAAATTGAAGGAACGTTGTGTTACTGTTTTCATCATGTAGGGAATTGGGTGTTGATTTCGATTTCATATATCGTATGGATGATTATCTATTAATGCTGTTTGTTTTGTGGTATGATATTTCATGAGTGTGTGAAAGAAGTTGAGTTGTCTGGTGTCTATAATTTTTGTTACTAGGTACAGTTGATCAGAGTTGTACTGTATTTCTAAAAGGTGTATGTAGGTTTTCGCTGCAGCTCCCCAACCTAGTATTCCATAGCGGAGATGGCTTTCCACTATTGCGTAGTATAGTATTTTTAGGAGGTGGGCTGTTAATATGTTTTTAAGGTATCTGAATTTGTATAAAATAATTTGTAGTTTTTTGATGATGTTTTTAATGTGAGAGTCCCACCTTAAATGTGAATCAATGATGACTCCCAGATATTTAATTTTATTAAGCGATGAAATATGATAGGGCTTGTCATTTATATTTACAGTTTAGTTATCGAAAATCGGTAATCCAGTTCCCTTACAGCTAAAAGGGGCGTAGTTCGTTTTTTCTAAGTTCACTGTGAGTAATTTACTATCTAAGAAAGATTTTATTTCACTGAAATCGTTTTGGGAGTTTTCTTTTAGTTCCTCCCAAGTGTCAGCTGTATAGAGTATTGCCGTATCATCAGCGAAACCAAGAATGAAACCATCACTTTCAAGAGAATATAATTCATTCACATAAATATTGGAAAGAATCGGCCTTAATACTGTACCTTGTGGTATTCCGAATTGAATTTTTCTTGTCTCGCTAATGACTTCACCGAGTTTTACTCGCTGGTAATTTTCGAACAGATTCAGACTTTGTCGACTCATACCTATGTTTTCAAATGATTTCAAAACCTAACCAATTGTAGTGAACCGTGTCGAATGCTTTGGAAATATCTATAAAAACGCAAAGATACGGATTACTATCATTTAGTGCTGTGGTTATTCTTGATGTCAATGTTAATATCGCATTCTTGGTAGATTTCTTCTCTCTAAAACCAAATTGATTATTAGATATTATATTATATTTCTTCAGGAAATAATCTAAACGATTTTTTAAAGCCTTTTCGAAAATTTTGGAGATGTGTGTTATCAGAGAAATAGGGCGATAATTTGTGATTGTGGTTCGGTCTCCCTTTTTGTATAGCGGGATTATGAGTGACTCTTTCAAGTTTGACGGTCATATTCCTGATTCGAAACATCTGTTGATATGGTTTTTTAAGGGTTCCAGAATATGATTTGCAACTGATTTGATGTTGTCTATACCAGCAACTTTTTCAATTTTCAGTTCCTAAATTATACTGCGCAACTCTTTAGAATCTATTGGAAGAAGAATCATAGAATTGCACACGGATTTATTTGCTGGTGTATAGGTTGGCGTTCTGCTTATCTTGTTTGCCAGTGTTTTTCCAATGGATGCAAACACTCCGTTAAATTCATTGGTAATATCTTCTTTGTCGGTTATAAGTTGACCAGTATTATTTTTAACAGCGTCAATGTTTCGTTGTGATTTATTATTTTTGCTATTTTTTTTCACTATATTCAATAATTTCATTGAATCCTTATTGTTGTTTTCTATCTGTCTATTGTGATATTTTCGTTTAGTTTAATTAACGAGGTCAACTTGTTTTTGTAGTGGTTATATTGCAGTTTCAATTGTAAGTCGTTAGGATTTTTAGTCACATTTTTATGTAGTGCGTTCTTTGTATTTATGGATTTAAGTAAAGCATTAGTAATCCACGGAGCGATTTTTGTATGCTTTCTTTTTATTAGACGTTTTTCTGTGGTTTCATTGATTGCATTGGATAATGTTTCTATAAATACGTTAGTAGCAACATCTGGATTTTTTTGATTGTATACTTTGGTCCAAGGAATGTTCTCTAATTTGTTATTTAGTGTTTTTATGTTTATTGTTTCAACGTAATTTATGTTGTCTACTTTAGTCACTTTTTCCTTATTAAATATCACTTGTAAGATAGTAGTTGAGTGGTCTGTTATATTTGTTTGGAGTACGATTGGTAGTATGTTCTCAGTAATATTATTTTCGGCTTTCATGAATATATGTATCTACTATCATTATAAATTAATTCATACCCATCAACTTGATGCAAGCTAGTGTCTGGTATCTGCCAGGTTTCAGTTAAAATGATCAGATCAGTATCGGAATTCAGATTGGTTAAAAATAGCTTGATTTCGTCTAGATTTTTGTTTATGCTTCGTATGTTATTGTGTACTACTTTGAAGTTAGAGTTACGTTTATTTACATTCAAGATTTGAGAGCATTCTTCTGTTGCTTCTAATGTATAAGTCTCAATTTTTCAACAATAAAATCACGAATATATTGATTCATAATCCTTAAAATTACGAGTAATATTTCTATGGTGCGTAATATTCAAAGAATAAAATTTTGTGTAATTGTATAAGAAGAGAAATAAAAACATTTACAGGTATCAATCTATAAGATGAAATTATTAAAAAGATAGTTTCACTTAAGAATTATTAGTGTTTCTTATGGGGTTTTTTGTTACCGGGTTTCAATTTTAGCTTTGTCTTCTGAGTCTTTTTTCGTTTGGGTTTTTTTCACTGTTTCGTTGGGTGGTAGAACTGAAGATTCGGTGGATATTTGTGTTTGATTCCTTGTCATCAGTACTTTTTCAAGTACCTTTGGCAGTTCTTTGGTATGGTTTTGTGCAGGGGGTGTTCCTGGAGCACTGTTGGACTTTTCTTCAATTTCCTTGACGGTTTCGCTTTGTTCCTCAACACTATAGATTATACCATTCACATGAAGTTTGTTGTTTCCATGTAACAGTTGGTATTTTCATCCTCTCTGGCCGTGTACAAATATTTCCTCAGTATTTTGTAGTTTTCTCGCTGTTTGATGGTCATATTATTCGAGATAGATATGTTCGTTCATTTGAGTTTCTTTGCATTCTCTAGTATCGTGAACTTTTTCAAAAAAGAAACGAATTCTATTTCAATGAAGACCAAACAGTGAACCTAAGAGATCCATTCCATAGGAAAGGAAGTTAAAAAAAGGTAAACATAATTCAGTGCAACATTCAACTCAAAAAAGTGGCAACGGCAACACTATGCGCCGCCTTGACGTACTGAAAGTTGCAATAGCACTAACCGAAGAACCTTTGACAATAAATACCAAACTAGTAGGATTTAGCTCTCTAACCAACCAACTTTTTAGCTCACAAAGCAGCCAACAGCCTAGGACTGCAACAGCGACGTTCACATAAAAATTAAAGCCACCCTGAGAAAATAATTCTGCACCTCAGATTTAACTACGTTTAAATTAGAATCCCGATCGGGACGAGGCAACATCACAGCGCTGACACTAGTATCGGTCTATCTTCTTTCCGATGCAGCCATCCTACCACACACAAAATGAATGAAAGACATAGGGACCACTGCCTCAACAAGAAAGTGGAGCTTATTACAGGCTGTGACTCAAACTCTCACCATCTGGCCTTGGTAAGTAAAGATGTCAACGCCCGAGGTAAGTATCTGACGTGATTGCATATTCACATTGCCTTGACAACCATTGACGTTATGTATTTAATTGTAATGTCACAGTTATGCTAAATATTGCCTTCATCTTTCGATATCTAAGGGTTATTATTTCACGACAATTTATTTAGCAACAATTGTATTCGATACAACCTTCGTGATGGATAGCCGAATTTTGAAACCAGAAAAATTGAACGGATTGCCTGATTCGCCAACTTCCGCCGAGGAATGGAAATACTTCCTTCAAACACTGACAAGTTTCATTGAGGAATCTAAGGTACCCGAAGAGAAGAAGATTAAGGTATTGGTTACCTTTTTATCATTCGAAAATTACGAATTCATTTCCGAGAGTAAGACTTATACTGAGGCCATTGACTTTCTTAAAAGACTATTTGCACCCCAGCTCAATGAACTCTTTGTTAGGCACCTATCAGCGAATCGAAGACAGCAGAATAGAGAGTCGGTTGACGAATACTTGCAGGCCCTCCGAGCAATAAGCAAAGACTGGAACTTCAAATCTGTAGATGCACTGACGTACTGTAATGAGTATCTACGTGATGCATTCATAAGCGGCCTTAACTCTCCTCTAATCCGACAACGCATTTTGGAAAACGTCACGCTGAATCTTGACCAAGTGGAAAAGATAGCGCGTTCCCTAGAATCCGCCCAAAAACTCGCAGTATCTTATAAAACAGCAACCTATATTTCCGATTCTAACTGTAATAGTTTGGAAACTCCTACATCTCTTCCAGCCTCTGACGGATTAGATAATTGTAAATCTACACTTAATTCAGCCTCTACTTTTCAGCAATCTCGACATGGAAAATAATATTTTTGTGGTGGACACAGACATCGTTCTAGACATGAATGTACTGCTGCAGAAGCGATTTGCAAATCTTGTAATAAAAAGGGCCACTTCCAGAAGGTATGCCAATCCAGATCAAAGGGTAAGTCGACATCCGCTTCTACGTTGCTAGCTACTATCACATCAGCCGCTTCTCCAGGAGGGCTCTACAGGGCAGTCGTTTTTGGACGAGTAAATGATATCCCATCCAGCATCCTTGTAGACACTGGTAGTTCTGAGAGCTTTGTTGACTACTCCTATGCCAAGAGGAATAAATTCAAAATTCATCCTTAGAACCGAGAGGTGAAGATGGCTTCCACTTCCCTCCAATCTAAAATTAATGGGTACATTTTGGCAAACCTTCATCTTCAAAGCGAATCATTCCCCAAAACAAAGCTTTCAGTAATACACAGTGTATATTATGACGTTCTTATAGGGCATGACATTATGAAACTCCACTCTTCAATTCGGTGGTTCCAAACCCCCTCTTTCTCTTTATAACGTCGCTTGTGCCGAAGATGAATCACCTCGACTATTTGAATACCTAGTTGACGGCAGCCGTCCCGTATCTACTAAATCTCGCCGTTTTTTCGAAGCTGATGAAATATTCATTAAATCTGAAGTCGAGAAACTAGTTCGTGAAGGGATCATAGATGAGAGTTCATCACCTTGGAGAGCTCAGGTTTTATTAACGAGAAACGAAAATCACAAGGAACGCTTAGCAAAAGATTACTCTCAGACTATTAACAAATTCGTTATACTAGACGCCTACCCTTTACCAAATATTGAAAAGTTAGTCTCAACTATAACGATGAAATAAAACAATATAATTTGTTTATTTGAACTAATATTCAATTTAAACTTGTTGACGCCCTTCACTAACACAGTAACTTTGTCAAAACGAAACTATAACAAATTACGATGTATTCTGCACGATTGACCTGAAGAATGCATACCATCAGATACCGATACTACACTCGGAAAAACAGTATACGGCTTTTGAAGCCAATGGAACTCTTTACCAATTTCGACGCATTCCTTTCGGGGTAACAAATGGAGTAGCCTGTTTTCAGAAGACCATTGACAATACTATAAGGAAAGAATGTCTTGATGGAGTATATGCATATCTTGATGACGTTACGATCGGTGGAAGAGGGGATGATCACGATAGGAACCTTGAACGATTTCTAAGTGCAGCAAAGAAACATAATTTAACGTTGAACCTAGATAAATGCAGATTCTCTCAAAATACAATAACTCTCCTTGGGTATCAAATTTCTAACAAGTCTATGCGTCCAGACCCAGATAGACTCAAACCATTACAGGAACTGCCTCTTCCTTGTAAGGTTTCAGTCATGAAACGCGCACTAGAGATGTTCTCTCATCACTCAAAATGGGTCCCAAGATATTCCGACAAGATAAGGAGTTTGGTTGACTGCAGATCTTTCCCTATTCTACCGGACTCGCATGTAGCTGGAAATTTTCGGCTAATTAAAGAAGGCATAGCCAAGTCATTACTCACGACAATTCAAGATGATCTACCACTTACAGTTGAAACTGACGCATCGGGCATTGCTGTATCCGCTGCTCTTAGTCAGAATGGGCGCCCCGTTGCGTTTTTTTCAATAACCTTATCCGATAACAAAAAACGTCATTCTGATATAGAGAGAGAGGCCTTAGCGATTGTTCTATCATTGAGGAAGTGGCGTCCATTCTTACTAGGTAGACAGACACATTCAACTGCTCACGGACCAAGAAGCTCTGTCGTATATCTTCAATTCCCGACTTACAAGCAAAATAAATAATGACAAGAACCACCGCTGGCGTCTTGAATTATCTCCCTACTCATTCGACATTCAATATAGTCCTGGTGTTCAAAATAATTCAACCGACGCTTTTTTCACGCGTCTGCGGTTCCTCACACACTCAGGACAAACTTTATGACCTCCATAAAGTACTGTGCCACCCTGGTATTACAAGGATGTACCACTGGGTTTGAAGCAAAAATTTACCTTTTGGAATAGATGAAATTAAAAAGATCAGCGCTGCCTGCTCTACTTGCGCTGCTGTCAAACCAACGTTCTACAGATATAACAACCAGCATCTGATTATAGCAACATCGCCGTTTAAAAGGTTCAATATTGATTTCAAGGGCCCTTTACCTTCTAACAGCCGCAATCGGTATTTACTCTACATTGTCGACGAATACTCTCGTTTCCCTTTCTCGTACCCTTGCAAGGATATGATTTCTGAAACTGTAATACGGTGCCTGAATGACCTATTTTCGATGTTTGGAATGCCTAGCTACATACATTCAGATCGGGAAACTTCATTTATTTCAAAGGAAATGGTTTCATTCTTCCATATACGTGGCGTTGCCACCAGCATGACCACACCATATAACCCAGCCGGAAATGTTCTGGTTGAACGATACAACGGGATTATTTGGAAATCGATCAATCCTGCTCTGAAAACCAAAAATTTGCAGATTTGTCATTGGAAAAGCGTTCTACCGGAAGTTTTACAATCAATAACAACGTTGCTGAACACTAGTACAAACTGTACTCCACATGACAGGTTCTTCATTCATCCGAGGCGATCCCCTAATGGCACGATTCTTCCAGCCTGGTTACTTCAACCTGGACCTGTCCTTGTCCGGCAAAAGAACAGAATCAGTAAATACCCCATTGTAGATGAAGCCGAGTTGATCGAGACCAATCCTCAATATGCCCATGTCCGATTCGATGACGGACCTGAATCTACAGTCTCTCTCAAACAACTGGCCCCTAGTGGAGACTTGAATTTGGAACGCCCGGATCCAATAGACCTACCACCTTCTTCGCCCCTTATACATGCCTTTTAGCCACCTGTTCCTCTTTGTTCTCCTGCTCCTTTCTGTGGGCATTCCAGGTCAGATATTCAAGGAACTCCAACCCCAGGTCAAGAAGGAACGCATGAAGACCGACCTAGAAGAAATAGAAGACCTCCAAAACATCTTGAAGACTATGTCTCCAATGGACTCTTCTCCAGCGAGGGAGAATGAGGTGATTGCATGTTCACATTGCCTTGACAACCATTGATGTTATGTGTTTAATTGTGATGTCACAGTTTTGCTCAATAAAGACTTTATCTCTCGATATCTGAGAGTTATTATTTTACGACAGTATCTTTACGACTATATCGTAAAAAAAGATCTGTTCATATTAAATAAAGGGACGAACCCAACTTTCATTAACCTGTAGCCAAACACTTATAGACATATTGCTGGTAACAGCTGAAATGTCAAATAAAATTCTAAACTGGACATTTCAATGGTGGGACCACCGCTGGTTGAGTTATACGTTAAGTCAGGAAATCAAAATCCTCGTCAAGACTCGCGACCCGAAGAGGACGGATGTACATCTTTACAAAATACTCTTATAAGGTGCCTCACGTGACGAAAAGGATTTGAACCCGTGCAATATGGAAGAACTGGAAAGATACGCAGTATTCATCCAAAATATGGTAATTTGTGATTACAAAAAATCTTGCCCCGTAAGAGTTGTCGAGGATGGTGGAAAAACCAACGTCTAGTGATGCACCGAACTGGAACACCTTGACTTACTTGGTTTTTGGTTTGTACGACAGCAATATACTGCTTCGATTATAAGGAAAGATCATTCATATATATTGTCACATAGGAACGTTTCTTTGAATATTGCATTCTCAAGAAATTTGGACGTAGTATAAATATTTGATTTTATGATATAAATACATTATATTTATTGTCCACACCATATAGAATTCAACCTTTGCAGTATTGATTCAGAAGTTTATCAAATTTCTCGTCATTTCACTAAAGTATTGTGAACTCATGAATTATCAACAGATTTAAACACGAGATATCGAAAGTTGTGATAATTAAACACAACAGGAAAATTTTAGTAAGCCAAATAAAAACGGTATGTGTAGAATATACAAAAATTAATTTTTTGGGCTTGGATCTTGGGATAATATTACAACTGGTATGATCTATGAATCAAAAAATACTCTTCTACAGGTAAAGAAGTATTAAAACATATTTCCCAATATTTACAATTGGAATGGATAAATAAAAATATTGTTCAGCATTCTCAATGTACCAAATCAATCACAACAATTATATGTAAACAAAAAGATGTTACGTTGATTATGTAAATGAGACGGATTCTGCCTGTATTATCATCACCAATAGCTGAGTTGCATTTATAATAAACATAAATGCATAAATGAGGTAAACCAAACTCGAAATTGAATATTGCGTACTGGAATTTATGCTAAACTAATAAGCTTACATAATTGAAATGCATTTCAACCAATCTCATTAGCATGATTCACAACTTGACAATAACCCCGATGCTGATTGACATTGTTTAATACAAAACTTACGTAGCCGTCATCAATTGGAACTAGACATTTATTTTTCAGAACAAACTAGACAGATGGGACGTATATGATATGTGTTTCTGCCAAAGATAGATGCCTTGTAATTGTCGCAGGAATAGACATGACAGATTTTGAGATACTTACCTGTTATTCGAAAATATATATTATTCACATATAATCAGCAGTAAAATAATCGGTCCACTCATATAATTGATGAAGTTTAATCATTGATAGATTTGTTATTTTAAAGTCAATTGATTAATTTTCTTCTCCATATTGTAGGTAAAAGTATATCTCTAACTTTGAAACCACATTTGGAGTGTCAAATTTATTCCACGTTTCTTTCCCCTTTCTGGCCCGGAGTCCAATTTCCACCTTCTAATTTATCATTTTGATGTCAAGACACATAGTTTCTTCACAATTTTTCTATTCATCACAACATCTTTTTTATTGTAAGAGCTGCAAGGGTTTATGAAAAACGTTAATTTAAAATTATCCTATGGTAATAATAAGTTTACTAAATTAACTTGTTTACATAGAAGTCTATGGAATTATTGTCACTTGTGAAATCAAAAACTTGCAAATTGAATTTTTGAACGTGTTTCTTATCTAATAGTCAATTAAAATATGGATCTTACCATAATCGACACAGCGAGAGCTATTACTTTGGTACAGGATTCTAGTTCACAGTAATTATGTTGCCAGAGTGTTGGGATTTTCAAGATGTGAAGTTCAAAGACTTATCAAACAGTTTCGTGAATTTGGTTCTTCACAAGAAAAAACTATTGTGGTCGTAAAAAATCTACTAGTGTGCGAGATAATCGTTTTCTAACGCCAAATGTTTCAAGGGGCCTCAGCTACTTCTGGACAAACAGATTGAAGAACGTAAAGCAAGTCCAAGTAAGTGGCAGAACTATAAGCATGCGGTTTTTTAATATTGGAATGCGTGCCAGAAGACCTATCACTGGTCTAAAATTATTGTTATAAATAGAACTAACTAAATTTGACACTCGTTTCGATATATTGGAATATCATCTTCAGAATGACAGCCGTTTCATTTCATGTTTAGCCTACCTGATGTTGGATAATAACTTTTGGCTAGACCAAGAAGTGACCTATATTGTAATTGACCTATATATATATATATATATATATATATATATATATATATATATATATATATATATATATATAGAAAGAAGTTGAGTATAAGTCGGCTGACTAAGTTAAGGAAATCAAAATTCTTAATAGGGTCTTCAGCCAAAGGAATAAAAAGTGGACTCTTTATTCTGTTCAAGCTTTCGAGACTTTATTGACTCTTCATCAGGAACTCTACAATAAATTATTGAATGTCAATACAAATAACAAGAATTGAAAATTATTACTTACGAAAGTGAGGTTAAATATGTTTGATGCGAATAAAATGTACATAACTGACGTTATTTTTACGAAATCATCACAACACGTGATAAATACATTATATTGATGCACAAGTACAACGATTAAAATTAATATTAAAATGAAAAGATAAAACTAATTCAATCACATGTTCAGGAACACGAGGAATTTCTTTATTAATAATTTGACAACTGACAACTGACACAACCACAGAATTGAAATTCTGTCAACAAGATTCAGTGATGCCAATATGTATTGAAATATAAGTGAAAGAGGAAAAGGAGTAACAACTGAAATTACTCTTACCTTCTTAGTCTTCCGTCTCATATTACAAACACTAACTTTATTATTTTCCAATAAATTTCAGTTATTACTCCTTTTCCTCTTTCACTTATATTTCAATACATATTGGCATCACTGAATCTTGTTGACAGAATTTTAATTCTGTGGTTGTGTCCGTTGTCAGTTGTCAAATTATTAATATAGAAATTCCTCGTGTTCCTGGACATGTGATTGAATTAGTTTTATCTTTTCATTTTAATATTAATTTTAATCGTTGTACTTGTGCATCAATATAATGTATTTATCACGTGTTGTGATGATTTCGTAAAAATAACGTCAGTTATGTACATTTTATTCGCATCAAACATATTTAACCTCACTTTCGTGAGTAATAATTTTCAATTCTTGTTATTTGTATTGACATTCAATAATTTATTGTATTGTAGAGTTCCTGATGAAGAGTCAATAAAGTCTCGAAAGCTTGAACAGAATAAAGAGTCCACTTTTTATTTCTCCTTTGGCTGAAGACCCTATTAAGAATTTTGATTATATATATATATATATATATATATATATATATATATATATATATATATGTATATATAAATATATATTATATTGTTATTTTTTTTAACATTCTTATTATTTTTATTAGTCTATTTTATTTATTTTAGAAGTAATTTGCCATATTATTTTATACAATTTTGTTATATTATTATCATAATTTATATTTCCCCCTTTTTATTCATATTTGTCCGGCTAGCTGACATTTTTATGAAATAAAATGTTTTGAAAGTGATTAAATTAATTTTTCCCCTCACTTTAGACTTACCTCGTATAGGTAATGAGGCTCCTCTCATCAGCAAGTTGACATAGTTTCCTTTTTCGAACAGAGACACCTGTTAGTGGGAGATGTATACACAATAAATTTTAAAACACAATAGATTTTATTTTTACAATACAAGAACACACAAATGCAGAAACCTGCAATCTTAGAATAATTTTCTATAAATCAATATGATAGATTTTAGATTTTATTTTGACTACAAGAACACATAAATGCAGAAATCTTCAATTATGAGATACTTTCCTATAAATCAATATGATAGATTTTAGATTTTATTTTTACCATATAAAAATGCATAAATGCAGAAATCTTCAATTTTGAAGTAATTTTCTATAAATCAATAATAGATTTCTATTGATGATTGAATCGTATTTCGATTTTATGTTACCAGATGTGATATAAGTTTATTAGACTAAAAAACAATTATAGTTCATGCGCATGTGTGTAGGTCTAGTAGATATACCTAGGTAAATTAGAAAGAGTAGTAAGTCTCTATTGATGTTAATCACCTTCAAATACAGATTTTTCTACATATACAGACTATATTTTAATTTGTCGGTACATTAACAGTTCCTAGTGGTGTAATAACAATGGAATACAATATTATATAGTACATATCGTGATGCAAATTTGTCAGTGTTCATTTCAATTTCACAAAAACATACACATGAGTAGTGGAGCGACGGATAATACGACATATTCGGAAAAATTGGCTTTTGTTTACTACAGAAAATATAACCGGCTTCAAATTCCCTAATCCCAACCATTTTGCATAAATATTGGCAACGCTGTGCTGAGTGTAGTATGAAGTGCATAGATACATATTTAACGTAGTTAGTGCGCTATCTGTGTGAAGGGTGTTTGTGATTCCAATGTAAGTAATAGTTCAAGTTACTATTTCAACAATAAATATTATTTTTTACACTACCTTGAATAGGTTAGAGTAATAGTACGAATGTTCACGACAGACAACGTAAATTGTTTTTTTTGCTTTTGTTTGCTGTTTAAATGTTACGAGTATTAGTAGTAAGAAACAACAAGGCGAGACATAGCAAGATGGCGGTCAAAATGAGTTACTATATCATCTTGCCCGCCCTTTTCTTTATATCTAATGACATTGTTTCAGATGGTTTACTACTATAAACGAAAGACGACTAGAGGTAGGTGGTATATTGCGGACATGTAGTCGGCTTTAAAAGCTCTTGGTAATGGAGAAATGGGTTGGTTGAAATCAAGTAAACATTTCAACGTACCAACTGCCACCCTCCGCCGTCGAGGTCTTAAAAAGAAAATGGCAACAAATGCAACAAAAAATTTGGGCTCCTTACTCAATGGAGAGCTGGAAGCTGCAATAGTTAACCATATT
Organism: Galeruca laticollis; assembly: GCA_963921935.1. Lineage (NCBI taxonomy): Eukaryota > Metazoa > Arthropoda > Insecta > Coleoptera > Chrysomelidae > Galeruca > Galeruca laticollis. The sequence goes on from OY998184.1 coordinate 49,083,699, forward strand.
CTGGACTTGGAATCCCGTTTTTTGGATTGACAACAACAGACGTAAGAAAGCTTGCATACCAGGTTGCTGAATAAAATAGATAAAACATTCTTTTAATAAAGATAATAAGATGGCTGGGAAAGGGAGGTTACGTGGTTTTCGGCAACGCAACCCTGAATTCTCATTGCGTCTTTCTGAAGCCACCTCTCTTGCTAGAGCTTAGGCTTTCAATAAACCCCAGGTGGAAAAGTTTTCTTACTAAACTTGAACAAGTTATCGAAGAACATTTAATTCATAACACAATGGTCTTCAATATGGACGAATCAGCGCTAACAACTGTTCATGTTCCTCCAAAGGTGTTCGTCAGATTAGTCAAGTAGACGAAGCACCAGTAGTTAAAACTACATAATGAATCCCGCTACATGACGAGGGATGTGTTCCAAATATGGATGCGACATTTTGTTGACCATGTCAGACCAAATTTCGAGAATAAAGTTTGATTAATTCTTGTCGGCCATTTAAGTCATAAAAACTACGAAACTTTGGAATTTGCTGAAAATAATTTTGTGATACTGCTCTGCTTGCTTGCACACTGTACACATCGCCTCCAACCTTTGGATGTTGCATTTTGTAGCTCCCTACGTAAGTATTACAACCAAGCAGTCACACAATGGTTGAGAGAGAATCCCGCTCGTACTGTTAGCATTTATCAAGTATCCAAACTTTTTAAATAAGCATATAAAAAGACAGCAATACTAGAGAACGCATCATGTGGTTTTCGTTCAACGGGGATATCAGATTTTTATTCCAATATTTGTCCAGAACATATGTTTTTGCCTAGTCTAACTACCGATGTGCCTAAAGATGTACCTACTGCTGAACGAGAACTACCAAATGTCGATGATCACTATATGCAAGAGTCAGCAAGGTTGTCCATCCACATAAGAAAAAATGTATATTGATGTTTTGATGTTATCCTGGAGGATCTATCACCAGTTCCTCAGAATAATAAAAGTAAAGCTGTTAAGCGCAAAACTGGTGGCTATGAAGATGTAAAGTCCCTACCTCAAAGGCCTTCTCGAAAAAAAAAATGAAAAGAATCAAGAGCAACAGGGAAGAGCAACAGAAATGTGGTAAGATAGAAACTAATGGAAGATGAATTGAGTGGCGAGGAAGATTCCTTCAGTTGCAGCGACGAAGAAGATGACTGTGTATGTCTCTACTGTAAGGACCCCTTCAGTAGGTCAAAATCTGAGAAGTCGTGGTTACGGGTCAATTTTCTAAAAGATGGGTACATGCATAGCAGATGTGTTGCCAAAATAAAAAAAATGATTTGCGACCTGTGCAAAAATAAAGGACTAATATTTTGTAATGCTTATTTTGTTTGTTGAGGAACATCTTCTTCTTTCGGTGCCGTGCCTGTCTTAAAGCGTGGGCTATCTCCATGACAATTTGGTTGAACTGTTCTATATCTGTCGCTACTCGGAATAGTTGTTCTACTCCCAGTCCGGTCCAGTTTCGAACATTTCGCAGCCACGACAGCTTTTTGCGACCTATCCATCTTCTGCCCTCAACCTTTCCCTGAATGATCAGCCAAGAGATGTGATATTTGTTTCCTCGCATTATATGACCGAAATAACTGACCTTTCTTATTTTTATGGTGTTCAGGAGCTCTCGATTCTTATACAGCTGTCTGAGTACCTTTTCATTACTGGTGTGTGCAGTCCACGGGATCTTAAGGATTCTCCGATAGCACCACATGTCAAACGCTTTTATTTTATTCATGATGTCAACCTTAAGCGTCCATGTCTCACATCCGTACAAAAAAATGTTCCAAACGTAACAGCGGACTGTTCTTAACCGCGTCTGAATTGTGAGGTTTCTATTCGTGAGAATTGGTTTCCATTTGCTGAATGCCCTACGTGCCATTTCAATCCTCGTTCTTACCTCTTCGTTGCACGTTATGTCATTGTTCAGCCAACTACCCAAATATTTGAAATGGGAAACCATTTCAATGTTGTGTCCGTTGATTTTAATCGGAATTGGTTCTATGTTTATTCTACCTGCAGTCATCCATTTCGTTTTCTTGATGTTTATAATAATACCCCATCGTCGACCAGCCTCATGCACTCTATCCATCAGAATTTGCAAGTCTTCCATCTTTTCTGCAATGATGGCAGTATCAACTGCGTACCTTACGCTGTTTATAACTTCGCCACCTATCTTTACTTCCTCTGTCCTGCCATATAAAGCTTCACGAAATATGTTTTCCGAATAAAGGTTAAACAACAGGGGTGTCTTACTCCGCTCCTTATTGGTATTTCATAAGTAACGCTGTCATCTAGCCTGAGTACTGCTGTTTGACTATGATAAAGGTTTAACAAAAGGCGCATATCATGATGGTCTACGTTATATGATTTTAGACATTGGAAAAGTTCTGTGTGTTTAACTCGATCGAACGCTTTTTCGAGGAACATAGTAGCTCTTTTAGTCTTACATTGTATTCCATATTGGCCGCCCCGGGTGGGCAAGATGGTTTTATAACAAAATTTGTGTTTTTTGTACTTGCAATATTGCGCTTTATACCACTAGTAATCTTAGTACCTAACATCATAGAAAATACTAGTATTTACCACCAAAATTTTGTATTTATCTTCACATAGACGTTGTTTTTGGAGAAACAAACACTAAGTATGTCATCCTACCCGCCTCTCCCCTACATGGATTTAAACTTGATTAAAATGTTTGAGAATATTAGAAATAGTTCACAGGTAAGTTTATCATTATTATTTGTTTGTTACTCACAATTATTGTATCGGAAAACAGTCCTTCTCAAAGCGTCGTTTTCTCTCTAAAGTGTAACATCACCTCCTCTGGCTATTATTCGAATCCCCCTTTGACAGGTAATTCACTTCCTTATATAAGCTTTCCAAATCACAGCTAACTATATGATTATTTTGTTTCCTGTCAAAGAAATGTATGACTTTCCTTGAAATGTCAGACTTTAAAACTTTAATTATCAGAATATGTTTCCACACATTGTAAAATTAACGATACTATGGGAATCTGTAGAAAATTCCCTATTCAATGGTACCACTCATGTGTAATTTCTGGAAATTTTCGTAAGTCCACTTTTCACACTTTTCTCGTATTTTCTTGCACTGAACGCGACAATTATTCGTTACCATTTCACTTTCATTATTCTTACAACTGATATTTACTATCTTAATCAACTAATTATACATTTTTCAATTATTTCAACTGATTTATTACTACCACTATTTCATGTCTCATAAACTTAACATCTGGAATTATATTTCATATTCGATAGAATCTGTCTCTTTATTTATTATTTTAATCGATAAATTCTCTGTTATTCTTGTTGAGATCTTATGTTGCTTCCTTTTTTAGTTTATTATAAATAATTTTCTCTGTCAACATAATCTCAGATTTCATATGAATTTAAAAGTTGACAAATTTTATTCTTCCTCTTGATTTTAATTCGATTGTTATGTTTTAAACATCATGTTACATTCTTAGTTTATAATTATATAACTATTAACTATTTTTTCCAGGATGAAATCTTATGTAAAATTTAGTAAGCAAATTGCAATATGCTACAATCGAAAGTTTAAAGTAAAATACCAAATGAACATTTAATATGGTTAAAATTGGATTTCCATTTTACTTATGGTTAACTGGATATGTACTACATACCCCACACTGTTTATGTAATTTAGTACTCATATACGAGGTATATCTTTATAATATTGTGTCTATTGATTAAGTTCAAATCTATGCTCTTATTGTTTCTTAAAAAACTCTTAAAAAACATTGGGATCGGGATAGTTATTAAAGAATTTGAAAAAATCTCCTTTCAGATTGTTTCTTCCAACTTGATCATTAATACTTTTCTCATTATCAAAGGTCACTGCGGTAACTGACAGAACTGGACTATGACTATGGTTAACTAGTTTGAATATCACTTGATATTGTTATAGTGATTCAGTGATCTCCTGTGAAGGAAATTACTAAGATAGGATTTTCTTGTGCAGTGTGTCTTGTTGCATTTGTATCGGAATCGACTTCCTTTTCTTGGTGTAAGTCTTCCATATTTGGAAGTTCTTCCATGTTTACATTGTTTGATTGCTTCTCTCTTTCTTCTAATAATTCCTTAATTATTTGAAGGTCTTTGGGATTTAGATGGTCAGTCATAAAAAAAAATATCTGTTTCGAAATTTTCTAAAGGATCGAAGGTAGAGTCTGGGTGATTGTACAAGGGTGCAGTCTCTTCGCTATCTAGTTTATATATTTCTTCTTAGAGGTATTTGTCGTTCATGTGCGTTGATCTCAATTCTAGAGAGGGCGTCGATTTTAGTACCTTTTTTAAATATAACTTCATAGTCGATTTCTTTAAATGTTCGTCGCCATCTATCTAGTTTAGAATTTGGGCCTTTCAGTGAGAACAATCATTTAAGGGGTTGATGGTCTGATAGAATCTTTGATTTGGTTCCAAAGAGATACGGGTATAAGTATTTGGTAGCCCATATTATTGCTTGCATTTCCTTTTCTGTAGATGAGTATTCAATTTTTGTTTCGTTCACAGTTCTGGACGCGTATGCAATTGGCTTGTCGTTGCCAATGGGACCTTGAGAAAGTACAGCTCCAATGGCGAAGTTGATAGCATCTGTGGTGAGGTCGAATGGCCTCGTGAAGTCAGAATATTGAAGCAGTGGTTCATTGGTTAGAAGGTTCTTACAGATCTTGATGAATTCTAGGAATTCCGATTAGTGTTCTATTTACCCATCTTTCTTCAAGCATGAAAATAAAGGCTACGTTATCCGGGAAAAGTAATTCATGAACTTTCTATAGTAGCGCATTAATCTTAGAAATCTACATTTCTTGGCTCTTTTCGGAATTGGGTAGTCGACAATACCTCTGATTTTCTCTGGATTCTGCTTAGTTCCTTTTGGAACACAATTCGGATTGGTCAATTTGAATCTTGAATACCGTTTATCTAAGTGTTTTGAAGATTTTTTCAAGACTGACAAGTTGTTCTTGTAGGGACGTATAAAAAACGAATATGTCGTCCATGTATATTACACATATTATCCTTGCTATCCTTTTAGAACATGGAATGTCGTAGGGGCGTTCTTGAGTCCAAGTGACTTTCTGAGGTATTTATAGTGATCGTTCTGGACGTTAAAAGCCGTTTTAGCGATGTCATCTACCATTTCAATCTGGTGGAACCCGCTGGCTAGGTCGAGGATAGAGAAATACTGCGATTCTCCTAGTTGCTCCAGGATAAATGTGATATCAGGGATTGGAGATCTATCATCAATTGTCTTCTTGTTTACTTTACGGTAGTCAACCACTATTCGCCATCTAATTTTTCCTGTGGCGTCGAATTCCTTGGGGATGAACCATATAGGTTAAGGCCATGGTGAATGGCTTGTTCTAATAATTGGTCTAACATTGATGCTATTTGTTTCTGGACCTCTGCTTTATGAATGTGTGGACAGCGGTATGACTAGTTGTAGGTAGGAACTTCACCAGTTGATCTGATGCTATGCATGATTTGGTTAGTGAAGGTGAGGAAACAGGGGATATTCCTGAGGTATAACGTCGGCTTTGTATAGATGGTAATCGGGCAAATGGATCTCCTAACTTCTAACTGGATATGTTACTTGTATCTGTCTTGTTTTGTCTGTGGTATTGATGATTTCTGTCCAGGCTAGAACATGGTCTGCTGTACTTATACTTTCGTTACGGAAAGCGCCCAGTATCTCTTGTTTGGAAAGTATGATAGTTCCTAGGGTTTCTTTAACGGGTACTACGACTTGAGTGACTGTCTGTGGTTTGAGTTGTATTCAGTAAAATTGGATTTGGTTACTTTTGTAATATTGTATGGGGAGAATAGAATATTTTTTAACGAGTTCAGATTCAGGAAAATTTAGTTTGGCTTTTAGAAGCTTGATATTATGAATGTCTAATAGGCCATCAAAAGTTTTGAAATTTGCAGAGGTAGAATTTCAAATTTCCGTTCTTTTGGAATTCGGAAAATATGGGTATGTCAGCATAACAATCTTTGGGACTTATTTTGGAAAATGGAGGTTACTATGAAAGGTCCATGTTTGATGTTATCATTGGAATATTTCGAGGCGATGTCGGTATTGAGGGAAGATTTGATAGCGCCAGTGTCGATAAGTAGTTTAAGGGGAGGGCTGGAGATGTTAATATTGGTTCAATTTCATATTGGTAAGAATTTAGCTTTATCACATCGCATTGTTGTTTTCGGAATTTTAGCGAAAATTTGTCGTTTGTTCTTCGTAGTCATTTTGAAAAACTCCTTCATACGGTTCTGTGGTCTTGCAAAATTGATTTTCTTACTATCATAATGATAGGCTTCGTTAGCATATTCAATGTCAAATCTTCGGATGTGAATCTTGATGGATTTTGCAGTTCTTGAGGTCTTCAGTTTCAGTCCTGAGTCGTAGCTCTAGTGCTAATGCTCGTTGGTGGTGGTTTATGTGGCTAGAATATTGCAGGTTTACTACTAAATGTGTTTTTTTGTTGAGGGCTACTAAGTTATTGAAACCTTGACGGTACAGGCAATAATTCCTGGCCTTGTGGAATGTAATTATTTGGCTGCACCGGTAGTCTGAATCCAAACTGTGGAGGTTGTGGCTGCCATTGTGGTCGGAGAGATGGTGGTTGCCATTGTGGTCTCAATGGTTGTCAATGTGAAGACATAAGAGGTGATGATGACTTATGTTGCTGGTTAGCGCTCATAAGCCTGCTGATTGTTGGTTGAGGATTTACTGCTTTCTGGAGATACCTTATATTGTTTTATTACTGGATGTAGTGCATTGCCGTAGATACATCAGTTGGTTTCATTGCTCTGATAGTGGATCCTAAGGGTTCCCGAAGTCCTGCTAGGAAAGTTGTTCAAGCGTGTTTCTGGAAAAACCTCTTCTTCATTGACTTCATGTTATTATCACCGTCCTGAAGTTTTATATAGCTGTATATTGTATTTAGCTGGCCCATTACTTTTTCGTAGTACTGCTGTGAAAATTCAAGGGGTCATTGGCGTAGATCTACTAATTCTCTTGTAAGAGAATTGTCATCAAGTTTTGGATCAAAGTTTCTTTGGTATGTTCCCATTCTGTACATCCGTAGACTCTCTAGCTCTTCCTGTCAGTTTATTTAGGATTTCTGGGAACAGGAGGTGAATTTGAAAACTCTAGGTGTTGTTATTGTCCCATAAATGGCTCAAGAGTAGGGTAGCGGTATTAATTAAATTGTACAGCTCGTTGAGATTTCCGTCGTATGGGGATATGATGTCTATGTGCTTTCACTTCACATGCTTTTCTTCTCTTCTGACACTTTTGGACAAACTTCAACGTTTCTCATAAGTTGTTGAAATGGAGAAACGTTCAAAAACGAAGAGGATCACTAAGATCTCTTCTACTATACTAGTGACTGCGCTAATCAAGTGTTACTACCCTGAAAGTCACTTTTCAAAACGACAATCTTAACTAAAAATATGCAGTCCTGCAAAATGATCCGTTGTGATGTTGTTGAAACATGGGTCAATATCTGCGAATTGTAACGGAAGCTCAAAGTTCAATACCAAGCATGTAATTATATAAATTTCATTACTATAAAACTCGATTCAAGAAACCAGTTAACACCGCGATGACGAGGTACCCCACCAGAACTGCAAAGCCCCCACGCCAGGATGCGCACGAAGAATCGACAGTAGAAGGGAAGGAGACTTCCACCACCAACACGATGATGGATATAAAAATGCGAACCAACAGACGAAAAGACAACTTGGTATACGGACTCCTGCTCCTCCAAGTTCAGCCGCCTCCAGTGCGAAGCGTAGGTCGAGGGTATTGACTTTGACCTTATACGCTTTACACTATCCACCGTCGAGTGTTGTACTAAGTCGGAGTATTGATCCGATTTTATACATCACTGACTAGAACGGCCGTTGGTTTCTGGTATTGACGGAAACGAGAACGATTGTTCGAACTTTTAGAAGAATTTCGGTGTGGTATTGACATACTGAAAGCCCGACAGTATCTTCGTAGGAAGCACCGTTAAGCCGGGTACTGACTGGCTATAAACGATCGCTCTAACTGTTAGTATAATTCTCGTGTGGTATGGACGCGCCGTAATAACTACAGTCCCTACAAACCGAGATATTTGTTAAGCCGGGTACTGACTAGCTACAAACGATACTCTCACATCTTGAGATTAAAATCGAAAGAGTATTGATCTGCCGGTTGCTCATGCCCCTGGCTGTCTGAACATTTCATAGGACGCAGAGGATCCCGTGCACCGTCGCGTGTGTCACCGGAATCGAAATACACACCGCTGCTATTACACCAACCTACCGTTTGGACCATCAGTGTCTATCGATCGACGAAAGACTACGGACCATCGAAGCGTGATCTTCAAAATATTTACGCACCAGAGTAATATATATATATATATATAAAATTTTAGTTTATTTTGTCATTGTAAATAATATTTTTTAGAAATAAATTAGTTAATTTAATTGAACTCTGTCTCCTTTGGGCTTACCTGGGCAATACGCATTACAAACATAACCTAACCTAACCTAACCTAACCATGGGTCAGCGAACTGTAAGTCACATGTATAACCAAAGATTTAGTGCTGGATGTACCACAGTTATGTTTCATTCAGTTTTTTTATCAATTCATGAATAATTCGATGACTTGTTAATTGATATAGGTCAGTCATGTCTTATATTAATTTTGCGTATTCCTAAATTGTATTAATTCTGGAAAATGTTTCACTTGTTTTGATTATGTAAAACTGACAAATATGTTATCCGATATACGTTAACAATTTTGTCACTTCTTAGTTTTTGTCATATATTGTGGCGACAATAAAGAGTATCAGTAACTTTGTAAACCTGTTTTCTATTTGTTATATTTCTCATCTATGAATGTTCTGCCGCATTCGTTTAGTGCAGCTATTTCGGCTTGGAATACGATCTACAGCTTACCAAGGCAAACGCTTATGTTTTGCCTGGGTCTGACGCCGTAGACGCCTCCTCCTGTACCAGTTGGGGTCTTTGTTCCGTTGGTGTACCAGATGATACTGTTCAACATATATTGAACAGGTTCCCCCTGTATGTATAGATTAGTGGTTTGAATGAAACTCACTGTTTCTAGCTAAATCCACAATATAATGAGAATTGTTAAAAATTCTGAAAAATTGACAATTGTTTCGATAAATCAATATCATCGTCAGAATGACAGAAGTTACAATTAATTTGATGCCTACCTGATGTTTAGTAATTATTTTTGGCTAGAACAAAAAGTGACCTAACTTGTGATTGACATAATATATGTTAATAGAAAAAGAAGAAGATGTGATATTACAAATATGGAAGCTTAGATATTGTTAGCCCTATGGTGATATCTTGGATATCATTTTTCCAATTAAGATCAGTATAACTGTGCAATGATATAGAAAACCAGGAAAACTATATCTGTTGATCCTTACAATTATCACTTAAGAAGAGTGGAGAACTCCCTAGATTTATCTGTTCATTGACAACTTCATATTGTGGGTTTCTTGAATGTCTTCTAATTTATAATTCTTCAAGGAAATCCAGTTCTAGTTTCCTTTCACAAATATGCAGCACTTCTAGTTCTGTGTTAGGTGTCAATGGATGGTTGGTGTCAAGTAGATGTTTTGCGTAGTGGGATTTATCTGGTTGTTTTAATCTGTATGCACGTAAGTGTTCATTGTTAATATATACCTGATTCCTTTAATGGTGGTATTTCTGTTTTCACATTTAACAATTTTGTACTAACGTTACTTCCTGTTTGAAAAGAAATTGTTGTATTCGTTGCTAAAGATATTATCTTTGAAATATTATTATTTCATCAGTTTGTTTAGGAAATATTAGATGTAATGCCACTTTTTCTACTTTTTATTAATTACCTTATTTATCATATGTAATGGATAACCGTTGGATGTTGTTATTTGTCTAATTGTATTAATCTCTCTATCAAAATTACATTTGTTCATAGGAACTGAAAAAGCTCTATGTATCATTGAATTATATGCCGCTAGTTTATGTGACATGGAGTGATTGGATTTTGAATTTTAATTTTCATTTGTCAATATGACAGTTGTGTTCCCCTTATCAGTTTTTGTAACTGTTAGGTTATTATCTTCTACTTTCTTTTTGATTGCATTTAAAACTGTAATGTCATTTTTTGTTTGACGTTTAACTTTTGAAGGTTCAATATTTTTGATTAAATTGGCAATTCTAAATTTCTCATGAAGAAAATTATTTGAATTCGATTTTAAAGCTATTTCTGACTCTGTAGCTAAAATTTGTTTAATATTATTCGTAAATTTTGGTGGTATGCTGTAGTTTAAACGTTTATTTGAAAATTCTATTCCACTATCTGTAAAATTAGTGTCTGAAAGGTTTTCAAATCGTGGTGCAAAGTGTGTTGGTATGTAAGTACTTACAGTTTCATGATGTTTAGAGTATTGAATTTTGTGTTGTGTGTGTTCGAGTTTCTGTAGCCTTCCTCCTTGTTTCTCAAATTTCTTATGCTTCATCGTGATGGGACTTTCTCTAATTTTGTCATCTAAACAGTCAAATTCTACTGGATGCTGTAATTGGAACGTGAGTTCTGAATGTATCACTTTTATATAGTTGTCTAAGGAGTCCCTCACTATTAACCAGTTCTTACATTCTTCTTTCATCCAAACTCGTTGAGCACATTTTATAGCTTTTTGAGGTGTTTTAGTGTGACATTTTATTTTCACATATATTGAGTCAATCAGAAGTTAGGTCACTTCTTGGTCTAGTCAAAAATAACTACTAAACATCAGGTAGGCATCAAATGAAATGTAACTTCTGTCACTCTGACGATGATATTAATTTATCGGAAAAAATTTCAATTTTTTAGAATTTTCAACAACTATTATTATATTGTGAAATTAGCTAGAAACATCGAGTTTCATTTAAAACACTAATATGAGTAGATTCCACGAAGTAAGAGTCGAGACAGTTAACTTCATTAGAAAATCTTCGGGAGAAGATTTGACCCGACTGTACCAGAAGTTACAACAAAAATGTAACAAAATATCACAAAACATTTGGTTCATTCAAGAATGCCTTAGGAAAAAGGTAATACCACATTATGTGAATATAATATATCACACTAAAACACCACAAGCTCAAACATCTATAAAATGTGCTCAACGAGTTTGGATAAAAGAAGAATGTAAGAAATGGTTTGAAGTGAGGGACTCTTTAGACAACTACATGAAAGTTGTACATTCAGAACTCACGTTCCAATTACATCCAGTAGAATTTGACTGTTCAGATGACAAAATTAGAGAAAGTGTCAGCACGATGAAGCATAAGAAATTTAAGAAACAAAAACAAAAGATACAGAAACTTGAATACACACAACATAAAATTCAATACTCTAAACATCATGAAACTGTAAGTACCTACATACCAACAAACTTTGCACCACGATTTGAAAACCTTTCAGACACTAATTTTACAGATGATGGAATAGAATTTTTAAATAAAGGTTGAAAGTGCAGCATACCACCAAAGTTTACTAATAATATTAACCAAAGTATAGCTAGAGAGTCAGATATAGCTTAAAAATCGAATTCAAATAATTTATAATTTTCCTTATGAGAAATTAAAAATTTCCAATTTAATCAAAAATATTGAACTTTCAAAAGTTAAACGTCAAACAAAAAATGACATTACAGTTTCAAATGCAATCAAAAAGAAAGTAGAAGATAATAACCTAACAGTTACAAAATCTGATAAGGTGAACACAACTGTCATATTGACAACAGAAAATTATAATTCAAAAATATATAATTTTATAGGATCTAGCGATGTAAAAGTTCTTAAAGCAGACCCAATATAAAAGTTTACTGATAATGTGAGGGATATTGCTAATAATTCAAATCATCTTTTGAGTTATTACGAAAAGAGGTCTATCATACATAAGAATCCTCATTGTCCACAATTATATGTAACCGTTAAATTACATAAAATTACGAAATCAATTAGACCTGTAGTTTCTTATGTTAATACTCCTAATAATATATTGGCAAAGAGGCTTAACAATATACTTAATAGTTACGGATGTTCATTTAAATACTCAATTAGAAATTCAATAGAACTAATCAAAAAATTAAAAGCAATCAACTTGCAAGATAACTATAAACTTATTTCGTTTGTTGTTACTAATATGTTCACTAAAACTCCTCCCAAAGAATGTCTAATACTTGTAAGAAAATTACTAGAACATAAAAATGTTAATCAAGGAATAATATCAGATATACTTAATTTACTTGATGTATGTAATAATCAGAATTTTTTCTCTTTTGACAATAAGATATATATTCAAAATGAAGGTTTACCAATGGGAAGCCGTATATCACCTATTCTAGCAAACATTTTTATGGACAGTTTAGAAAAAAAATTTTTCAACCACATTAATAATTTACACCCAAAAATTGAATTTACATTAGAAATTGGAGAAAATAGCTCAATCAATTTCCTTGATTAGAAAATTCAGAGAGTTGATAATGTACTTGATTATTCAATTTACCGAAAACCAACACACACTGATGGGACAATTCCATATAGTTCCAATCACCCCATGTCACATAAACTAGCGGCATATAATTCAATGATACGTAGAGCTTTTTCAGTTCCTATGAACAAATGTAATTTTGATAACGAGATGAATACAATTAGACAAATAGCAACATCCAACGGTTATCCATTCTTCTTCTTCTTGTGCCTTGTGCTTCTCGCACGTTGGCTGTCCTTCGTACTTCTTTCATGTCAAATGTAAGGTGCCATTTTCTGCCTTTCGGAAGATTGTGGCTGCATCTCTAGTTCCGCACCAGTTCCTAATGTTTCGCAGCCATGAATGTTGTTTTTTTCCCGGGCCTCTACTACCTCCTATTTTTCCTTGCAAAATCAACCTAGGTATTGAGCATCTGGTGCCTCTGAGTATGTGTCCAATATAGGATATTTTTCTCTTTTTCACAATTTGCAGAAGTTCTCCATGCATACCGGCCATTTCCAGCACCTCTTCATTAGTTTTATGTGCAGTCCATGGGATGCGTAGAAGTCTACGGCTTGTCCACATTTCAAATGCCTCTATCCGATTCAGAGTTTTGATTTTTAGAGACCATGTTTCTGCCCCATAGAGCAAGATGGGCCAGGCGTAGCATTTAACTACTCGAATCCGAAGTGCCAAGGACAATGTTTGGGCAAGAAAGAAGTTCTCAAGTTTATGTCTTTTACACGTCCGATTCGTATTTTCACTTCCTCGTCGCAATCCCATTTCTGGTTGATGGTGGCGCCCAGATATACAAATTGCCACACCACATCCAGTTTTTGGCCGTCAATCCTAATTATGATGTTACTGTGGTGTCGAGCTATTACCATAACTTCTGTTCTATTTTTGTTGATCGTCAGGCCAAATTGTTTTGCTATTTGGTTGATTCTGTCAACAGTTTGTTGAAGGTCCTCAGGAGAATTCGCCAATATAGCGGCATCATTATCCATTACATATGATAAATGAGCTAATTGATAAAAAAGAAGAAAAAGTGGCGTTACAACTAATATTCCCTAAACAAACTGATGAAATAAAAACTTATAAAACAATCACATATGCAGGGAATATTTCTAATAATATTTCAAAGATAATATCTTTAGCAACGAAAACAACAATTTATTTTAAAACAGAAAGTAAGTACAAAATTGTTAAATGTAGAAACAAAAATACCACCATTAAAGAAATCAGGTTTATATAAACTCCAATGTCCAGAATGTAATGCTGTCTATATGGGTCAGACCCTTAGAAATTCTGAAATCCGATACAGTGAACACTTACGAGCATCCAGATTAAAACAACCAGATAAATCTCACTACGCAAAACATCTACATGACACCAATCATTCATTGACATCTAACACAGAACTAGAAGTACCGCATATTTGTGAAAAGAAACAAGAACTGGATTTCCTTGAAGAAATGGAAATTAGAAGACATTTAAGAAACTCACAATATGAAGTTGTCAATGAACAGATAAATCTAGGGAGTTCCCCACTAATAAACTGTCTCCTTAAGGGATAATTGTAGAGATCAGCAGATATAGTTTTCCTGGTGTTCTATATCATTGCACAGTTATACTGATCTTAATTGGAAAAATAATATCCAGGATATCACCATAGGGCTAATAATATCTAAGCTTCAATATTTGTAATATCACATCTTCTTCTTATTTCTATTAACATATATTAGGTCAATCACAAATTAGGTCACTTCTTGGTCTAGCCAAAAATAGCTACTAAACATCAGGTAGGCATCAAATGAAATGTAACATCTGTCATCCTGAAGATGATATTGATTTATCGAAACAATTGTCAATTTTTTAGAATTTTCAACAATTTTCATCAAATTGTGGAATTAGCTAGAAACAGTGAGTTTCATTCAAAACAGTAGAATTCACTTTCTCAAACAACGGTTCTATAACTTAGCGTTTAATATTCTCTGACTCTCAGCCGTTTCCGCCCAGTGGAGTACCGGCCAAACTTATATGTTGAAACACCTCTCAAATGTAGTAACACTAGTCGCAACTTCCAATCTGATGATTTAAGAGTTACAGCTGTCACCCGAAGGGATAACATTTCCACATCTCAAGATGTCATTTCAGAATTAGAAATTAATGTGTCTCAGGATTTTCCAGAAAAATGCGTAATTATGGAGCTACTGAATTTATTCCATTTGGCTGTTCCACTCTGTAAATAAATCTGAAAGTACAACTCCCAGTATTTGAAGAACAAATTTTACCGCTCCCTTCAATTCTATAAAACAATGTGACAATGTGAATATTTTTTCTCATTTGAGAGCTCTATTTAATTTCAAAGTAAGGCCGTCAACACTGCGTTAACTACTAGAAACTTCACCTAACCACTAGAATTATTCAAAGTCTAGTTTCTCGTTAATATTCGTCGGTATCTTATTAACTCCCTGAATGAGACTTTGGGTGTTTGTGGTCTTGGAAAAAAGATTGCAATCTTTGAGAACAAATTTGCATAGCAGTAGAGAAGCTATAGCACATGCATTTCGAAGCGAGCTGTGAATAGAGTCGACAGAAACAATATAGCAGCTACGAGGCAGGTTTTAGAAGGAGCTTTCATTAACTACCGCTTTTCATTAATTGTTCGGAAATTATTCATATCTCTAATCTGTGGACTGATGTTATCGTTGTTTACTCAGCTTCTTCGTTTAATAAATACGTCAATTCATAGCATTTTGCTATCATCGTGAAATTAAAATTGAGATAACTTGGATCGGATTGAAAAGTTTCACCTCAGATTTCAAAAAAACACTGGCGGCTCGACTAAAGTAAAAATTATTATTTCACAAATGATTTTAGTGGAAAATTGCTGGATAGATTTGATTCATTGTAATAATTATTTAAACTAGTCGTTTATTCGACGATAATAGGATGAAAAGAGATTTTGTAAGAAAATGTGAGTCCAATCTACAGGGTGATTTATTAGTGTGATGAAGTTCATTATCTCCTATGTCCTTTAAGATATCAATTTGAAAATTTGGGTGACTATAGTCATTATTCTTCTTCACATTCTAAAGTTATTTACAGCGTGTTCCAGAATGATATGCCATATTTTTTTGAAGGAAACACCCTGCATTTCATCCATATTTGGAATCTGCTCACCACAATTTGAGGTTATGTTGTCTTCTACGCTTTATTTAAGGAAAAAACGAATTCTCAATAATAATCATAACAAGTTCAATACCCTGTACAGCGTAAAAGAAACTCAAGAATGAAGATCTGTTTCTGCCAAATCATTCGAGTAGTAGATATGAAAAATTATTTATTCCGTCAATATTCATTGAATCTGATACAGAATGAATCAGAATACAAATATAGTTTTCAAATGGGTCGCCCTATATTTTATGTGAATATCGAAAAGTACCACCAACATACATCAATTTTCGTGACGGGTACTGCCAGACTGAATAGATTCTCCAAGCCTCCTCCCACAACCGATAAATATTGTCTTAGGAGTCACAGGGGATTTTCTTAAAAGACTAGGGCAACTTTGTCATTTTAAATAGAACACCCTGTATATTTTTTGTTAAGTTTATATTTGTTCTATATTTTTTGTTATATTATGAAAAGGCAACTTTGTCAGCCGAGTTCTGTCAACCTGTATTTATTGTTAAAGAAAACTTTTTTATCGACTGTCGATTGTGTTGGCAAGCGAGTTGTGAAAAAATAAAAGAAAGTTGTTATGTAATGTCAAGTTAGACAGAACGTCATGAAAAATATATATGTCACGGTAAACGAATAAATGAAATTTTTATAGAAAGTATTGGATTTTCGTCACGAATTTATGTATAATCATTCACATAACAGTTCCTTCATCCACGCAGCCATTTATTTATTGCTCTCTTTGAGCTGGTCTTTCGTTTACAGCCGTTAAATAAAAAGTCATGCCACGATATTAAACATTTTTAGTCTAACACAAAGCTCAATCTTTAAGCTTTCTAAACATATATAGTGCTGCTTTTTCCGGAAATTATGGCCTTGAATTTGAGTTTAACAACTTGGTGCAAGAATTAAAAGAGATTGACCATGCCGTGCGCGTTAATTTTTGCCGCCAAGGTTTGAGATTATTTACAAGAAATAATTACAGAAATCTTCTTATTATGTCTGACGAGGCTACTTTCCACCTAACTGGTCAAGTAAATAGACACAACTGTCGCATTTGGGGTTCAGAGAACCCTCACAGAACTACTGAATATGTAAAAGATTCACCCAAAGTAACTGTATGGTGTGTCATGAGTTCTACAAAAATTTATGGCCCATTTTTCTTTAGTAAACCTATCGTTACCGCAGTAAATTATGTAGATATGCTACAATTGTACTTTTTTCCGCAACTTCAGCAGTATAATTTATTACAAACATGTTACTTTCAGCATGATGGTGCAAGTCCACATTATGCAATGATCAATAGAGAACTTTTGAATGGAACATTTGGTGAAAGGTGGATTGGAAGAAGAGGTCCAGTGAGGTGGCCATAACGATCACCTGATTTAACGGTACCGGATTTTTTCTTTTGGGGCTACATCAAAGATCGATGTTACAACCCACCACCTACAACCTTGGAAGAACTAAATACGAACATAATAAATGTGATTGAAACTATTTCTAGAGAGATGTTGATAGCTAGTTTTTGAAACTTAATTAAAAGATGGCGAATGTGTGTAAACGTCCGAGGACATCATTTTGAAAATTTGTTGCAATAATATTTTTTGTTAAATGTCTTTACGTTCAAAATTGTTAATTTTATCAACATTTATAATAAATTGCTTCAGAAAATGCTTAACGTTGTTTAACTTAAATTTTAGGACATAATTTCCAAAAAAAGCAGCACAAACTATATATGGTTAGCAAGCTTAAAAATTGAGCTTTGTAGTAGACTAAAAATATATAGGGTGTTCTATTCAAAATAACAAAGTTGCCCTATCCCTAAAAATCGCGGTGTTAATTTCCGTTCAAACCGGCATTACGGTAAAATATCCCATCATTGAGAAATAAACTTTTATAATTTTCAATACAACTGGTGAAAACCGCATGTTTCTATCCCTAAAACTGTTTGAGTAATAAGCGATCCAAACCCCGAGAAGTTGAGTAGAACACCCGGTATCATATGGAGGAGTGGTTTTAGTCAATTGGCTGGATAATCAACCAGTAGCATTGGAGTCAAACTATGTTGGAATCGGAGACCAGGACAATGTGAAACGCTTGAATAAAAATACAAAATCTCGTATTGAAGTGAACAGACTGCAAATATTGAAGGAATACAATACCTCTATGGACACTGAGGATGATACTCACTAAACAAGAAATATAACAAGTCTTTTTTGTTATGTTCTTTTTAGAGACTTTTCGTGATATTTATTTAAAACGTTAATAAGATATCTCCTAGATGTCTTAATTTTATTACCAACTCTATTAACATCCATGTCTTGTAAATAAAACATATTTTTGATGTACACAGTAATACTTGAATTCGCAGTTACATACACATCCTATGAACTTCTTATTAGTAACTACCTATAGGAAACATTCATAGGATGTTAATTTGTATACTTCTCCCTAATGTCACATACAGAACGTTACTGTGATATTCCAAATTAACAAGTTTCTAAGATGATCACATGTTGCAGTTACTTTTACATCTTTCGAAATAATTTTTACTAACATCGTACTTATTACGTCTGTACGGCGTTAGTTCATAAAACTCTCAGTAATATCTCACATTAAACAACACAGTGACATAAAAAAGAAGAGAACAGAAGAGGAGTTGATGAACGAAATATACAGTAGTTATCTGTGCAATCAAATGACAAGCATGAAATGGCGGATGGTTTTCAGTTATGTGTTATTATTTGCAGGAAGCACATATTTTGCAAGTAGTAGTTGAATAAAGTGGTCTTAATTTCCGTTAGTTCCTACTTAGCTATAGTTTCTATACTTAGTTATAATTCTTGTTATAATGGAGGAACAACAATTGTTATCGGTAAGTACCTATTCCAAAATCATAATTATTAAAACTTAATACTCATTCAATACTTTAATCGACTATTATACATTGAAATTCCAGGTGGCGGAATTGTACACTAACATTATATAATAGAGTTTACAAAACAAGGGTTTTTCCATTGTGAACAACTAGAGACTGTTTACGACTTAAGAAACAGAAATTTCTGTTAAAAAGCTCATTTCCATTTGAAAATTCACTGAATACAATAAATAAGTTGTAGGTGTCCCTCACAATGGTTCCTATATTAATCTAGTTGAAGAATATGTTACTTATGATACTGAATGCTTCAGGCAGCATTCAATTATTTATTAGTGTAGAAACACAGCTATTGGATACTCAATTGGAGACAATTAATTATAAACTCATTTAACTTGATAATGTGTTTATATATCTTCTTCATAAATAGTTTTTTTTTTGTATACAGTGTATTAATAATGCTTAGTTTTCATTAAGTTACAATTCCACTATGTTAATATACAATTTGTTCCAGGATGAAAATAACAAGATGAGAATAGTATATTATTTTATACAGAAAGGAAGTATGCATTTTCATAGCACACCTGAATTTACCTGCCAAATGGAGTGAGGCATGTAATAGAAGGTAAATAATAAAAATTCACTTCTCGAAATAAAATATGTTATTATTCCTCTGAAGAACCCCGCATGTATCTTATGGAAAATGGGTCCCAGTCAATTGGCTGAAAATCAAGTTTGATGTAGTTTATGATGATCGATCAAAGGTCTCCATGGGCACAATTTAATCTAAAGTAATTGTTTTATTAGCTGCTGTTCAGAACACCTTTAATAGTTTCATATATAATGATTTTGAAGTGTACGTTATGGAATGGTTGAGGCACTCGAAACAGCCACTCTTGCGTGAGAAAAATTAACCGTAAGTAAACAATAGAATTTTCTTTAATCAGATTGGATTTCTGTTGATGCAACATAATGTTTCATTAAATCTTTATGATGTAAAATTTTTATTAGTTTCAATATAATTAAAAATCTATTCTTTTAAATTGTTTGTAAACTAGCTGTAATGTATGTGTATCCGTTAAACTTTATTAATTCAGTTTCAAAGTATGTTACGTTATGGTAACTACAGATTAATATACCCTTTTTTATTTCTTGCTTCCACTGAATGCGTTCAATAGTTTCCACTTTCCAGACTTGTTATGTAACATGCTTACACAATTTTATCTTTTTTAGGTTGGATTCCTGGACAAGATATTTTTTTTCTAATTTTGTACCTGTTTTTTTTCAAATTTACTCTATTGTTCATTACTAGTGAATAAACGTTTTAAATCCTTTATTGCTTTTCTGCTATTTTATTTTAAATGTACAGGATGAACAACTAAGAACGACTGTAGGCCACATCTCAGAAAAGAATCATTGTACAACTTTCAAAAAAATTACCTTTAGGTAAGTGATCCTGAAAAATTGCTGGAAAATATTCTGCAGTCTCTAAAATATCCGCTAGGGGTGGAATGAACACTCGAAAACATAATACTACAAAATACAATTTTTGAAATCTTGATGAGATTATGAATAAATTTAATTAAGGAGATTTTTTGCCATTATTCTTCAAATAATGGGTGGGAAGGTTCAAACTTATGAACAAATGTATAACTTTTTCGTTTTTTAACCGATATTAATGATTTCAGGTGCGTTTAAAAAAGTTTTTCTGTTTAGTAAGATTGATAACAAAATTAGATAATTTTGTATCCACTCAGAAATTTCGAATGTAAATTGGACCATTTTTTTGATTTTTATATCTGATATTGTAAATCTTATATCTTGGAATAGATTCCTATTTTTTTAAACCCTTTTCATCAGAATTTAAAAAATGTCTCATTACATTCAAAATTTCCGAGAAAAATTGGAAAATCGTCGACTTTAACACATAGCGTTGACAAAATTGTTCAATTTTATTATTTTTGTTAAGCATATCTTATTAAAGAGAAAAAACTCTTTTAAATGACGCCAAAAACATGGATATCGATTGAAAAAAAAGTGTTATGACATTTGTTTTTTGGGTTAAACCTTCCCTCACCACTTACTTGAAGAATTAGGACAAAAAGTCACTAACTACATTTTCTCATAATCTCAACAATATATCAAAAATTGTATTTCTGGGATACCTTTATTATGTCTTTTTTGGAGATAATCATAGTATTATGTTTTTAAGTGTTCATTCCACCCATAGCAGATATTTTAGGAACAAAAAAATATTCTCCAGCCATTTTTCAGGGTCATTTTCCTGGAGGTATATTTTTAAAGTTGTACCATGACTATTTTCTGAAATATGGCCGACAGCCGGCGTTCTACTTGTTCACCCTATATTTGCTGATTGGGCACAGAAAAATCTATAGGATGTCATCCAGAATGTTTGAGATATATTATTTAGAGTTTTATGTAACGTCCATACAACATCCACGAGAATACCCTGTATTGTTTTTGAAATGTCGCATTTAGATCATTGATAAGATGTTATTTTTTAGACATTGCATTAACATCGACAAAATGTTGAAAGGTATTTCAGAATGTAACAGAAATGTTGTTTTTAGTTCGTTATAAAGACTTACTTTTGAGGAAGTTCTAGTAACATCACATTAATGTAAAAAGGCAGCGCTTTAACATCGCTGAGAAGTTAAGTTGAAACATCACAAAAGTTAACAGCCACAAGCTGGGCATAAGCGGTTGTATAGATGTGCATGTGATGAAAACAAGAAGAAAAAAAGGAAGAACATTATCACAATGTGATGTTGAATTAACATAACTGTAATATTTATTTGCATAGTGGGTATTTGATACTGTAGATATAGCACTAATAAATTCATGTACAGAGTACAGAAAATACTCTCAGCTGCTTGGTGGACCTGCAAGGAACACTCTAGATTTATTACACTTTAGAATAGAAATAGGGAAGGTGGTCATCAAACTGGGAAATGAAATTTCCAGAAAAAAGGTAAGAGGTCATCAAAAGACGACTTCACAATCCACCCAAGTCTAAAAATAACTGGAGTCATGCCTCTTTCAGATGTAAAGTTGGACAATGTAAATCATATACCAGATAATTCTATAGTGGCCCTACCTAGGCGATGTAAAAATATTGGCTACCAGGGCAAGTCCCTATGAATTTGCACCAAATGCAATGTACATTTCTGTCTTCAGAAAAACATAAACTGTTTCAAGAACTTCCATAAACATTGATTTGGAATTAACACCGTTGGATTTTATTAACCATTGTTTTGTTTTTCAATAAATATGATAATATTTTCCAACGAATAATGATGTTTACAATTGTAGACACTTTTTTTTCTTACTACTAGGGGTCCCAATTGCTAAAATATGTTCACAAATATCATATTTTGACAATATATGACAAAATATAATTTTTATTCGTTGAAACAAAAATTCGTAATTCAATGGTTAACACAACCATTTTTATGATATGTGGGTTCATCTCCAAAAAGAATATAGTCGAAAAAGTCTCACTGTTGATTAACTTTTCGTCAACCTACAAAATGCTAGAGTTTTTCAAAAATCATCATCAGTTAATTGCTGTTGCAAGTGAATGTGGTAAGGATGCATTTTGTTTTTGCCAAGGATTCTATGCAGACCGTAATAACTTACTTCTTATTCGCTAGAAATACTCCTCACCTTTGTTTGTGGGTTTTCAGTAACAGCCAGCAAAACATTAATTCCATTTTCTTCTGTCACAAATGTTTTGGATCGTTTGTGTTTTCCATAGGTAACTGTATCCATGCAGTTGAACCGCTTCATCAATCTCACCAAGCTTACTTTTGTAGGTTGCCGCTTTTCAGAAAAACGTTTATAGTAACCTATTGCTGATAGTGAGGTGTTTTTGTTGCATTTCCCAATATCACAATCATATGAATCATTTCACCCCTTGCGAAGTTCATTTTGGCCCTAGATCAAATTCGTCAAAACACTAATAAATGTACCAAACCGCTAAGTCAAAAAACAATAATGTACCTATTCTGCCTTGTTAGACAGAGAAGTCGTAACTGACATAATCACTGTTATGAGATATTCCACATTCAATGAAATTTGTTATGCCATCAAAGTGGAAGAATGTAGTGAAAATTGAGTTTAACTTTCATATAAAGTAAGCAAAGCAGAATTTAATAATCCAGAGCATTATTTTAACAAATATTCAGAAATCAGAGTTTTGATAGATACGACATTTTGCACTAACATTATACTAGTTTTGCTAAGCAACAATAAAGCGTATCAACAGCAAACGTGAGTAGTTGTTAGTAACTTTATTGAATGAAAGAACGACTTTTTGTATAACGATAAGAAGAAGTATTGATGTGTTAGAAAACAAATAAGTATTTACAGAAGTATTACAAAACCTAGTATGTATTCATTATCTCAGCCCAAAAGCTACCATTGATTTCAATCATCTTAATCTCGAATTTCCGTTGAAATAGGAATATCCTCCCAAAATTTCTTCCTATTTATTGGCATTGTACCACAGATTTTGGATAATATGAGATCTCTTATTTCTGCGGTGATTTCTCTTGGGATGTGTTTTGGAGACGGTTTTGGCACACCTTGCTTAGCCATTCGAGCATTTAGAAAATTCAGTTCCATTTCTTCCACGGTGTCGAAATCTGTTTTGTCCTCTTGGGAAAACAACATCTACCATCTCATTGAGGTAGGGACGAGGAGTGATTTTACTTAGTTTGTATTGCGATGTACCATTTTGCCAATCACAAAAGTCACCTATTTCCGTACTAATGACTTTAACATAATTGGAAGCATCTTTTACTGAGTCACTAAAATCTTTGAAATCATAGACTTTGGCTTTTTCGTTTGAGTCACCGTTCGACCTGGTGATGAAAGGAATCAGCCCCCATGAACGTATGCTTTGGTTCAAAATATTTAACCCTTAGTGATTCAAGCGATACCTCTGTTGAACTTACAATATGAACAAAGAAAGTGAATAGTGTCCAGTTTTTATTTTGAGAGGAGCAGTTATCCAACCACAAAATAACATGTCTGGCATCTCGACTTGATACTAAAAATGCATAGAACGTACTAGTAATATCTTAGGTAAATCGTCCAGAGATCGCCTCAAGCCAAATAACTTTCATTAAATGCGATTATTCGAGGTGTGAAAATTACTTTTTGAAATATTTCCATTCTGGAAAGCAAGATGACCTACAATAATGAAATAAATGATTCAATAAATAACTTCCTGAATTATTAGATTAGTGCGAATACCTTTTGTAGATCTACATATACAACTACTTGTTCAGTTGTTGTAGTGGAAGAATCTCCTTGGTAGTGTTTTCTAGCAGTAATGTACTCCTTCTTATGCGCAGCAAATTTTTTGCATTAATCGCAGCAGCTGTCGTTCAAACTATCCTGTTTATGGGCGATTGACTTTGAATGTAAATCAAAGGACTCGCAAACCCAACATTCCTCATGTCCCAGTTTTGCAAATGAAATCTTCATGCTGCTGACGAGTTGTCGATATAAATAGTACGAAAGTTGGATGTTTGGATACTTTAAACGGAAATGATTGTACGTCATTGTAATATGACCATCCGAGGGCAGATAGCGCCTCTCTGGCGCATGTTCTCGACGATAATGAGCAATAGTTGGCCTGGATGATTCTATATGTTTAATTATAATATCTCTATCAAATTTCATCTTGATGTGCTTTCCTTGTTGACTGGGCTTAACTGTTACTTCCAAATTTGTCTTATGTAACGCATCTCTCACAACTCTGTCATCTTTACTTTCATATCCCAAAGTACCAAGGAAAAATATTTTGCGTACGTTTTGCTTACGGCTTCCTGAGTCTTTCAAAAAATAGTGGTAACTATTAGATCTTCTTGAGATGAGATGATCTGTGGATTTCCTATTTGTATTTTCTTGGGAGACACTGTTCAAAATAACGTTCTTTTGTTCGTTCGCGTTTAGCTTCCAAAACTCACTATTTATTTCGGCTCGTCTGTGTGTGTTAATTTTCTTAGAACACACTCGTCTACAAATTGTTCCATTACAGGCCTGCTTTACGGTATGCTTCCTCTATTGGCACTTATTTTAATTTTTTTTTCGAAATGGGCTGACATCAATTTTCTTTCGTTTGCGAATTTCTCCCTATTTAGTGAACATCTTCTATTCGGATTTATCTACGCCTTTGTTCATAATATTTTGCAATATTTCAGTGACAAATCTTATAGCGTTCGTACTACCAAGGCCTACCTCATTCATTTCTTCATCATTATTTCAAGTTATCACTATAATATCAGATAGAACAATAATTTTTGGTTTAGGTTCTTCTTGATTTGTAAAATTATTGACATCCGAACAATGGCCGCTGAATTCAGCTCACCATAGCCAGTACAACGGGTGCTACGGTAGTTGAAGTACATTTTTGTAATTTTATGAGACATTTCAGTTTGTTAGCACGATACAGCCTCCAGAGAACAACAACTCACCAATTTTATTATCGAATATTATTCAGAATATCTCACTGATGAACTCTATTGATCTTCAGCTCACCAGAGCCATTACAGGTGCTATAGTACTTTAAGTACGACATTTTTGTAATTTTTGGAGAAATTTCAGTTTGCTAGCACGATACTGCCTTCGTAGTATATATATATATATATATATATATATATATATATATATACAAGTGACGATTTTCATAATTGGATATTATTCAGAGCGTCTTAAAAATGAACCCTACTGATATTCAGCTCACTATAGCCAGTACAACGAATGCTATGGTACTTGGAGTACCAAAATTTGGCATTTTTTGAGAATTTTCAGTCCGTTAGCACGATACAGCCTCCAGTGTGTTTACACGTGACAAATTTTATGATTGAATATTGTTCAGGGCGTCTTATAGATGAACCTCATTAATTTTAAGCTCACCAGAGCTAGTACTACTAGTGAAATGCCACATTTTGGTCCCTTTTAGAGAAATTTCGGGTTGTTAGCACAATTCAGCCTCCCGGAGTGTATACAAGTGGCAATTCTTCAATTGGATATTTTCCAAGGTGTCTCTCAGATGTCCCCTTTTGATTTTCAGCTGACTAAAGCGAGTACAGCGGGTCCTATGATACCAGATATACTACAGTTTTGGTCACTTCTGAAGAAATTTCGGTTTGTTACCACGATACATCCCTCGAAGTGTATATAAGTTACAATCTTATGATAGAATATTATTCAGGGCATCTCACAGATGCGAAAAAGTTAGTTTCAATCATTGAAACCGTTTATTTTAATGTTTGTTTTTATTCCCTTTTCATGTGTAGTGCTTATAAAATATTTCAAATGCTAACGCTACAAAAAACATATAGGGTGTTTTTTGTCTATCTGAGGTCAAAAAAGTATTTTTTCGAAATATTAGGTGGCCTTTGGACCCCTAAAGGATATTTTCAGGGATCGTGGTAAGATGCAATCGTAATAACTTATCGAACTCTATCATCATCCTGCATAGTTTAATCGAAGTCGTTAGAGCCATTAAAAAGTTGCCATCACCTCAGCGCATCAAGTCAAACGATCGTGATCGGTGATCATGAAAACATAGTACCGCGTTCACCGATCACATGTTTTCAACCATTTGAAAATCAACATTTTGTATGAAATAAATATTGTAGACTGACTTTTCATGATTTGATTTACATGCCGTAGACAGTTTTTATTGGGCTTCTTCGGTAAGATGGTTGTTAAGTATTCATTAGTTTCATTTTAATTTGTATGATCTATATTTAATATGTAAGGTTACTTAATAATAAAATGCCAATGTTAAAATCTCAGCCAAATCGTTGGTGGTATTTTTACACCTAGCAGACATACGGTATACATACATTATGTTCAATTTAAAAACCCAGTTCTCCAAGCAGAGAGGAGAGAAGCAGAACATTTGTCGAAGTGAACCGTTCGTAGTCATTAATATTTAACGCGCTAGTGCCACGAACTTCAATAAAACCCATTGAACCCCTGCTACAGTCCACCATATCGCTTCCAAGAAGGGTTGCAACCCCGCAGAAGATCATCCGGGACCTTCAGGTAAGAATACCAGTTTGGGCGATTTGCTTGCATCATACTTTTTTTACATATAATTTGTAACGTTTCATAACGTAACGAAAACATTTTTCATTCTCCGAAACATTTTTTGGTCACTTCTTCCGGGATATTAAATTTCAAACTTGATATTGTGAAATTTGAAAACATAAATTTTCAAATCAACTTTTTATAAGTTTCAAGGTTAACTGGCATTAGCATTCTCGATAATTAGTAGTTTTTACTTTCTCCGAAATTTGACTATTTAAACATAATATACTTAGTTTAAATAAAACTAAGTTCACTTTATTAATACAGTTTGTCCCATTTATGCTCTTTAAATAACTCCATTCTCAAGTGTACTAAATATTTATAATTTATTGGATTCAACTCTAGTTACTCAATAAAAAAATAATTATTGAATTAAAGATTGAATCTTATCTCTCTATTTACTTATTAGATACATACCTATTGTGTATTGGTCTTATGATTTAGTTGTCTCAGATTATTAGGTAGTATAAAGATTGAGTGGAATATTCATTAGACACGTTAATTTTAATTTCTCAAATCAGGTATTATAACTTGAGGTTTATAACTTTAATCTGTATGTACCTATATAATAAATTTATCAATTGAAATTCATTATTTCTGTGTTCGTAAGTTTTATATAGGTAAAAGGTTTGGCATTAGAATCTGGTCACTCTTATTATTGTATCACAATGGCGGCTAGATTACGTCAAGCAAAAGCTCTTAGATACTCAGCCTCTCATAGGCAGAGGGGGATCAAAGTGCTCATAACCATTTTAAAGCTAGATATGCTGAATTAAAAACATTTTACAGTGACTTTAACCTTCAGCATTCCACAATTATCACTGCTCTCGCTGCAAATGAGGAGGCAGATCTGAATATTGAAACATTGCTCAGACAGGAAGTAGATAATAAATATTTTCATATAATGAGTGTTTATTCTGATTTGTTTGATACTAACTCTACCTTGCATTCCAAGAACAAAGGTTCAAATGTAAAGCTGCCAAAATTGAATATACCGGGTTTTTCAGGAGATTTAAAATTATGGCCAACATTTTTTGATCTTTTCAAATCTCTTATAGATACTAATGAATCTCTTGCAAAAATTGAGAAATTTAGATATTCAATGTCGTCTCTGTCTGACGACGCTTTAATTCTCATTAAAAATATTAAACTTCCAGAAGCTAATTATGACTTAGCTTTTAGTAGATTGATCAAGCATTATCAAAATACGCGTGCGTTAGCCATATTTTATTGGGAACAAGTTTATAATTCTCAAAAATTAACTTCGGAGAACCCAGAATATCTTAGACAGCATTTGGCACTTTTTTTGATAACTTGGAAGCTCTAAAAAATTTGGGGTTACCGGTCCGAGAGTAGGATTTTGTACTATTTCACCTTTTGAGCAAAAAAGTTGATTCGGAAACTATACAGCGATTCGAACAAGAAAATGCCACTTTTGCGTCCGAAATTCCTAAATATGATGATTTATATGAATTTCTTGAAAAGCAATGCGATGCTTACGATTCAGTTGTTTTAATCCAACCTCCTAAGAGAAATAACTCAAGTGAATATCAAATAAAAAATGTTGAACCGTACAATTCTGCATGTCTTGCTAATGTTGCAGATCTAACTAAATGTGTGATTTGTAAAAATAATCACTCGATTTATAAGTGTCCTGATTTTTGTGCCAAGCACCCAAAGGAAAGATACGAGATATCCAAACGATAGAACTGGTGTACTAATTGTTTAGGAACCAAACATACTCCAAAGAATTGTACTTCTAATGGTGGTTGTAGAATTTGCAATGAAAGACATAACACTCTTTTACATTTCGATCAACAACCTTTAGTAAATACCAATATGACTACTATAGGTGCTCCCTCTTCTTCCAATTCAACTCAAATTTCTAGTTTGGATCCTATTGATCCTAAAATCGCCTCTGTCTTGCACACGTCGGTACGTTCTACTAATTTACTTCCTACTGCCCAGGTTGAGGTACTGGATTGCCGTGGACACTTTCAACAGATTAGAGTTTTAATTGATAGCTGTAGTCAAGTTTCTTTAATTACTGGAAAATGTGCCAGCAGATTGGGTCTGCCCAGATGTAACACTCCTATGCAAATAGGAGGAGTCGAAGATATTGGAACTTTCTCTAACAAGTCTCTAAGTTGTATTTTAAAACCTTTAAATAAGTCGACTTCCTCATTCAATTTGGATGCTCAAATAATGTCAACAATCTGTAACAATATGCCCGTCCAATCATTTTCAGTCGATACATTTCCCTGTATTTCTAAGTTGGAATTGGCTGATAAGATGTTTAACATTTCATCTCCTATAGATATGTTACTGGAATCAGATATATTTGCAAAAATCTTTAGACCTGACAAAGTTCAAACAGCAAAAGGGGAACCGATTGCTCTTAACAATCAATTTGGTTGGATTTTAATGGGGAAAATAAATACTGCTAATAAACCATTAGTCTCACACTCTTTTCTTTCATCATGTCTTACATCCCTCGACAATACTTTTCAAAAATTTTGGGAACTTGAAAGGATTCCTCGGTCTTTACCTATTTCTGATGATGATAAATAATGTGAAATGATATTTCAAAAAACTCATAAAAGAATATCTACGGGTCGTTTCAGTGTTACTCTTCCTTTCAAAACCGTGGATCCATTTTTTGGAGATACCAGAATATCTGCTCTAAAGAGATTGAAAAATATGGAAAACCGTCTTTTGAAGAATTCCCAGCTTTACAATGAATATAACAGCTTTATGAAAGATTAACTTTCCAATGGTCACATGGTTGAGACCTCTCCAACATCTTCATTCGGCAAAATCTATTATATCCCACATCATTACGTCATAAATCCCAATAGTGCTACAACCAAGCTCAGGGTTGTATTTCATGCTTCCTGCAAATCTCCTGCAGGTTTTTCGCTGAACGACACTCTTTTCATAGGGCAAACGTTGCAATAGGATATAATTGAAATTTTACGGCGATTCCGACTACATCCCTTTACTTTTATTGCTGATATTAAGGAAATGTATAAGCAAATATCAATATCAGAAGAGCACCAGAATTACCAAAGAATTCTTTGGTGCTTCGCTCTGGAAGATTCCGTCCAAGATTTTAAGCTTACTACTGTTACTTATGGAGTATCGCCCGCTCCTCTCCTAGCCCTTCGTACAATTCAGCAGTTAGTACAAGAGTAAAGGGAAAATTTTACTCGAGCTGCAAAGTATTTATCCTCTGATATCTATATTGACGATATTATCACAGGTGCCTCAACTCTACAGGAAGCCAAACTTCTTCAATCAGAATTAATTTTCATGCTGAAAAGAGGAGGTTTTCTTCTTCGAAAATGGGCATGTAATAATCCCCAGTTAATGCAGAGTCTCACTGCTGGGGTTTGCCAACACTCCTTGTCTTCTTTTGATTCCCAAGACCTTGTGCTAAAAGCCCTTGACAGATTTTGTTCTAAACGCATAATACTCTCAGGAGTGCTGGAATGTATGACCCCCTTGGGTTCATAGCTCCACTCTCCTCCCTAGCTAAACATCTCTTACAACGACTTTGGAGTTTGGGTTTAGATTGGGATCAAATTCCCCCTTGGGAAATAGTCGACAAATGGAATCAGTATAAAACTGAACTTCCGCTCCTCTCACATATTAAAATTTCTCGCTGCTTACCTAATCAATATATTTCTTGTGGACTGCATGGTTTTGTAGATAGTTCAGAGAAAGAGTACTCCAGTGTAATATATTTTAAATTTACTTCAGAGAATAACGCCTCCAAAATCTGCCTAATTGCCGCTAAATCTAGAGTAACCCCACTTAAAACTCTTTCAATTCCCCTACTAGAACTGTGTGCAGCTGTTCTACTCTCCAATTTAATAGAATTTGTCCTTAACGCATTCCGAGATAACCTCCAAATTAGTGAAATTTTTGCTTGGTCTGATTCAATGGTAATCCTATATGAATTAAATCACCCGCTTCCCGCTGGAAAACTTTCGTCGGTCATCGTGTAGCTCACATACAAGAAAAGGTTCCCCCTGACCGTTGACATTTTGTTGAAAGCTCCGATAATCCAGCCGATTGTGCCTCTCGTGGTCTTCTGCCCAGTCAAATTCTTAATCATCCGTTGTGGTTTGAGGGGCCTCCTTGGTTAATGTCTCCAAAGCCCCTATGGCTCAATCCTAAATTTTCTCCAGTTTCCTGTCCGGAAGAAAAATCCTCAGTTCTTGTAACACTTATGTCTTTGGACACATTAGATCTTCTATCGGACAAATACTCATCCTTGAGTAAAATTCAACGAATTATTGCGTATGCGCTACGCTTTGTAGCCTATTTAAGAAATTCTCAAAATAAATCATTGGATTATTTCACTGACTCAGAACTCCCTAAAGCTTTAATGGTTCTCACTAAACGAGTGCAACATATTTGTTTCCCACAAGAAATTGAAAATTTGGAAGCAGGCACCACCTTATCAAGACCTCTTAGAAAGTTGAGCCCTTTTCTGGACAGCGAGGGTGTTTTTAGGGTGGGGGGACGCTTGATACAAAATTTCCAGCAATTCTACCCCGTCAACATCGTTTGACAGATTTAATAAATGAGTCCGTTCATAAAACATATTTTCATACAGGATTACAGCACTTACATTTCCTAATTGCTCAGAATTTTTGGATTGTCTCTTCCAAACGCGCAATTCGGAGTGTGTTGAGCCGCTGTATTCGACGCTTTAAACTGAAACCTGTGGCCCACGAACCTTTCATGGGAAACTTACCTCCTACCCGCATCAACCAAATTAAACCATTTTCTTGTGTAGGTACTGATTATGGAGGTCCCTTCTTAGTCACTCCCCTTAAAGGACGTGGAATTAAGTCTCAAAAGGCCTATATTTGTATCTTTGTGTGTTTCGCCACAAAAGCCGTACACTTGTAGTTAGTATCGAGTCTCTCTTCGGATGCATTTATTGCTGCTTTGCGTCGGTTTGTTGCCCGTCGAGGCGATGCACCCATATTTTTTGTGATAATGCAACCAACTTTGTGGGGGCTTCTCGCAGCTTCTCGCATTTTCCATGAATCTATGCAAAAGGCTTGTGGGTCAGAAAAAATAAAATTTTCATTTTCTCCTCCGTCCGGTCCACATTTTAACGGTCTTAGTGAAGCAGGCATAAAGTCTGTTGAAACTCATATTTTCCGAGTTTTAACTTTTGAAGAGTTTTACACCCTATTAGCTCAGATTGAAGCTATTCTCATTTCCAGGCCGCTCTATTCTTCAAGTTCAGACTCCAATGATTGATCCGTGTTAACCCCAAGTCATTTTCTTATGTTAGAGCCACCAACGGCAGTTGCCGATCCGGATCTTTCCCTATTAAATATGAATCAGTTGGATCGATGGCAGCTTATACAAAGACTACAGCAAGATGTGTGGAAACGGTGGCATAGTGAATATTTAAATACACTCCAACAACGAAATAAATGGCTATATCAACAAATTCCTCTCAAACTTAACGACCTAGTTATTATTAAAGATGACAATGTCCCATCTTTGAATTGGAAATTGGGAAGAATTGTAAAGTTATATCCGGGTTCTGATGGTATTGCAAGAGTAGCTAATGTCAGCACCACTCAGGGTCTTCTTCAAAGACCAACGGTGAAGTTATGTCCTTTACCAATATGTTCTAAATAAGTTAGTTAAAACACTATGTATTTTGCGGGGGGGGGGTATGTTAAGTATTCATTAGTTTTATTTTAATTTGTTTGATCTATATTTAATATGTAAGGTTACTAAATAATAAAATGTCAATGTTAAAATCCCAGGCAAATCGTTGGTGGTATTTTTGCACCTAGCGGACATACGGTATACATACATTATGTTCAATTTAAGAACCCAGTTCTCCAAGCAGAGAGGAGAGAAGCAGAACAGTTGTCGAAGTGAATCGTTCGTAATCATTAATATTTACCGCGCTAGTGCCACTAACTTTAATAAAACCCATTGAACCCCTGCTACAGTCCACCATATCGCTTCCAAGAAGGGTTGGAGCCCCGCAGAAGATCATCCGGGACCTTCAGGTAAGAATACCAGTTTGGGCGATTTGCATGCATCATACTTTTTTTACATATAATTTGTAACCTTTCATAACGTAACGAAAACATTTTTCATTCTCCGAAACAATGGTTTTTGTGGGGGTGTACTTACTTCACTCGGAAACTACTGATATAAAGAAGATTAGTTCTACCACTCGATCTGGATTATGGAAATTCAACGTTATGCTATTCGGGCTTTGTAATGCGCCCGCGACATTTGAAAGACTCATGGAATATGTCTTTAGAGGGTTATCTTGGAAGACATGCCTTGTCGATTTGGACTATCTTGTAGTACCGGGGAAGACATTTGAAGGGCGCCTGAAGAATTTGGAAACGGTACGATACGCAGGCCATAGAAGGCAATTTAGAAGAAGGGGACAAAGTATGGTTACACAACCCAACAAGGAAAAATGGATTTTCTTCAAAATTACAGAAATTATGGGCAGGCCCTTACTAATAAGATAATCAATGACGTCATCTATCGCATAAGCAAGATCTCCAATGGGAAATCGAGAGTAGTCCACCAGAACCGACGAGTGCCTTCCGAAGGAGAACATGGCCTAGAGGAAGGAGTGGAACATATCCGAGAAGAGCCTGACGACCCTGACTACAAAGAATTTATGGGCGCATATGGAGGCACCTTTCAATACAGAACAAGGAAAATATTTGTTCACGCTCCCGAAAGAGTATTCACTGGCACACAACATTCACAAATTCAGAAAGGAATTTTGTTTATATTTTTTCTTATTGTTGTACTATGATAAGCTGACAATAATTCCATTTGTTTTGCCAAATTCATGGAAGTTAAGGAGTTATTCATAGTAACGTTCCTTTTTCTACCTTTTATTGATTGACACATGCGCATAACTGAAGCTATGTTGGATATATGTATAGTGTAGGGGCCATTTGGTTGTTATACTACATATACCTTCATAGAAGTAGTATAATAGTATATTACGTAACGTGTGTTGTAAGAAGCATTTTACGCACGAACGGAAAAGTTACGCACGAAGCCGAGTAGCGGCGAGTGCGTAATTCCGTGACTGCGTAAAATGCGTTACAACACGAGTTACGTACTATACTTTACCTATAGCCTACTTGTACTTGTGTTTATAATCTTATTAAGGTATTTAGAGTACAAGTAAAAACGTACATCCTCGATGCACAGCCAAGTTTCATAAAAGTCGCTCCTCGATGCCCAGCCAAGCATCTTAGATGTTCACCCTCGACGCCCAGCCAAGTTTCGTAAAAGTCCGTCCTGAGTAGTATTTATTTTTATTAAAAATGTATGTAGAATTACCGGAATTGCAGAAATCAAACACCACCCGCTGGATTCTCCGGCTTCCGCATACATACTTTGTACTGGTGAAGTTCTAAAGGCTCCCAAAGAAATCCTTAAGGCGTTGTTATGTACCGCATCTAGGGGTTACAAGACTGATCTACTTGCAGAAGCGTAAGCTATCGAAGCGAAGTAAATTTTTGATCGGATTAAAGATCTGTACAAATTAAGTAAAGTAGTTTGATCCGATCCCCAGTATTTGTTGGATAGGGTTTTTAGTAAATTTAGCTTTTTATTACATGATAATATTAGTTATTTAATATGTTGCTTCCTAGTTAATTTTTCATCAAATATTGCACATGTGGTTTAAATTGTAAGTGTGAGTCGTACAACTATAGTATAGGCTTTTGAACAGTTCTTGAAGAGAAGATCATGCCAGATATTTTTGAGACAGGAAATTCATATCCAACATCATTACACCAAACTTCTAGCTTTTCCAACGTGTTCTGAAGGATTTGTGACATGAGATTCAAGTTTTTTCCTTTAATAAATATAACCAGGTCATCTGCATACAAACGTGCTTCAGTTGGGTTGTCGATGGCTTTGATGTTGTTATTGATTGCAACTAAAAAGAGAGTCGGACTTAATACAGAACCCTGAGGCACTCCATTTTGTTGAATAGTAGAATTCGAGAAACAATTATTAACTCTCACTTGGGAGCTTCTATTTGTTAGAAAGTTTTCTATGAGAGATAGACAATTTCATTTAACGATTCAAGTTTGAAGTGTCTTCAATATATCTCCATGCGGTATCAAATGCGTGTTTTAGATCGAAAAATATAGCTATACATTTCTGTTTAGTAGCTAACGTTTCCTGTATGTTGCTTTCTAAATCTAAGATATTGTCCACTGCCGAACGATTTTTTCTAAAACCATATTGTTCTTGTGCTATTAAGTTATTTTTTTCCAGATACCATGATAAGCGGTTGTTTACAATCTTTTCAAAAACCT
Source organism: Galeruca laticollis (assembly GCA_963921935.1). Classification (NCBI taxonomy): domain Eukaryota; kingdom Metazoa; phylum Arthropoda; class Insecta; order Coleoptera; family Chrysomelidae; genus Galeruca; species Galeruca laticollis. The sequence goes on from OY998184.1 coordinate 49,118,853, forward strand.
TGCACATGGCACATGTTAAAGATATTGGTCTGTATGACTCCGGCATTAGTCGAGTTTTGCCACTTTTTAACAATGGAATAATTATAGCTTTAGACCAAAGAGATGGAAATTTATGTTCGAACCATATCAAGTTGAAAATTGAAAGTAATTTTTGTTTTGCAGAGTGATCAGGTTTTTTAGAAATATAGGTGGTATGTCATCTGTTCCGGGACTACTCTCTTTCAATTCGTCGAGTGTAATTGGGTCGTTCATACAATTGTTGTTGTCACTTTCTTCATATCGTATAACTTCTTCGACTAAGAGCTTGCGCCTGGTAAAGCTATCTTTGTAAATTTCATTAGAGGAGTACTAACTATATCCAAGGCAGATGTTATAATATTGGTATCATATCCTAATTTTCTAATGATTGATGAAGTGGGTATTCCAGGAATTTTCCTGATTTTATCCCATACCTGACTGGTTGGGGTGGAGCTATTTATTCCAGACGCAAAGTTTTGCCAACACTCCTTTTTTGATGATTTTACTGTTAATTGTGCAAATGCCTTCGGTTTTTTGAACTCTATTTTATTTCCAGCCATTTTATGTTTCTTGTATCGGTTCAGGGATGATTTACTCTCAGTTATTGCCTTTTCACATTTGGCATTCCACCAAGGAACAGGTTGGCGTCCTATAACTAGTTTGGTCTTTCCAATATGTTTTTCCGTGCTTGCGATTATAATTTGATTGAAGTGATGATAAAGCGTGTTGTTAATATCAGATGAGATTACTAATTGTTTCATACTTTCTTCTAGAGTATTGGAAAAGGCGTTCCAATTTCCCCTGTGAACTTTCCATTTGCTTAAGTTATTGGAGTATTCGGTGGAGTGTAACCGCTATTAATCATTATTGGATAATGATCACTTCCATATGGGTCGCATAGAGTTAGGTCAATGCACGAAGATTCGGCTGTGTTAATATTGAATCTTGTAGGTCTACCAACGTTTAAGTAATTTAGATGTAAATCGTCTATAGCTTTTTGTATTAGACTACCTCTTTCGTTCGTGCTTTGTGATCCCCACATAATATTATGTCCGTTAAAGTCGCCTAAAATTATACGTGGAGTAGGAACTCGCTTAATTAGATTTGTAAAACTTAAATAGTCGACAGAGGCATTAGGAGGTATGTATATATTACAAATATATAACGGAGTATTGGAAATGACTTCCATAACAAGAGCTCCTAGGTTTGTGTTTACATCATACATTTCAGAATCAATAGATTTGTTTATTAATGTTATCACGCCACCACTTGCGCGAGCTGCATCAGTTCTATCTTTTCTGAAGTAATTAAAATGTTTAGTGCTGTATGTTTGGCATGCCTTAAGGTTCGATTCTCATATACAAATGATTTCAGGTGAATGTTCAGCAATGATAATCTGTAACATAGGCAACCGATTGAGGAATCCATCAATATTCCACTGTAGTATCGAGTTGAATGCTGCTATTAGATTATTTACGAGTCCTTGCTGTAGAGTAAGAACTACTTTGCGACGAATCGCTTTCTAGGTCGGGAACTACTTCACCTATATGGAAGAGAATTTTCTTCTTTAGTTTTGTAATTTTTGTTTTCGTAGACCGAGTAACAATTGCGTTTGTGGATTTTGTGGGGCAAAAGTGAAATTTGTAAATTAAAATACAACAATAACAAAGTGACATTTTTCAAACAAACCGTAGCATATCTTCTACATTTTCTATGTATTTAATAAATTCAATGAACAACATGGTGTCAAACTCTGAACTCGTTTTTGATGTGTGAGCTGTTTTAAAAATAATCGATCAAACTCCTGTCAGTTGTACCTATTATGAAAATTAATTAACCGTAAAATGTGGATGACAGGTCGAACAATTAAATCTATTATCAAATTTGCCGCATGAACACCAAACATATCACTATTAAACGTGAAACAATTTGAATAATATCGGCATATTAACAATCCACTAATTCGACAAAAACTAAAAACTTTTGGCGGTGACAGGTGTTCAGGAAACGCCGGATAGAGACTTGTTGTCGGTTAATTAGAAATTTATCTTTGATTGACGCTGGATTTGTTGTTATATACTGAAGTAGGGTCGATTTGACATACAACTTGCCCAACTGCCATCAACAGATATATCAAATAACGATTGTAACGGTGGAACGTTACAGGATGGAGGGGCCTAAATTGAAATTCAATCATTCAGTTTAAGTTGTCCGCATTCATTGAATATGAAGTTCTTGAATCAAATTGAAAAAATATATTCTGTAACTGATTTCTTTGTTAATCAAAGCAGACTCAAAACGAACCAGAATAATTGTTTAACAAAATAAACCATAAATATATTCACAGTTATTTCAGAAATCAGAATATTCAAATCAAGTACTACAAGAGAAACGATTTTCTCTTGCAGATATATTGATGGCATATGAGCTTGTCCAAAATGTGGATATATTCTCCATTCAAGTACAGCCAGTTGCTATCAATTTATAATTTAAAAAGCCGATATAAGAGAAGATTCAAATTATTCTTTAACTAGTTAAAGATGTAGTACAAAATTGTACACCTTTATTACAGAGTAAATTTTAACTTATTTTAATTCAATACAAGTATTGTATATTTCAACATTTAGGTCAACCCTCCAGTGGGCGCGTGGTTGCGAAGAACGGGAGCAGTCGCGCGGATCACAATAGTGATCCAAACAAAATATGACGTATTTTTAACTCTTTGTCATGTTTTGTAACTTTAATGTGTTTTCACTAACACTCTCATCCACCCTCATTGAAAACTTATAATTTTGTGTTCAATTATTTTATTTATTTGTAGCAAATAACACGTGTCAATGAACTTTGTAATTCTTCGAGAAATAATTCGCACTTGGTAAAAATTGCTTCATGCAATCAAAACTTACGGTAGAAAACGTGAATATATTACACTGAATAAATGATAGGTATATATTTATAAACAAAATTCATTCATGGCGGCAATTCACGCAGACATCATGGCAATGTTGAGGACACACCCAGTTGTGACATATCGCGCAGCTGCGTCTTGAAGATTTGTTTCGGGCTCTTCCACAAAGATAGCATCTTCCCATGGTACCTAATGATTTTGGAAGTGATGGTTTGAGTTCTTCAATTCCAAGAAGGACACGTCCTCGTCTTCTCAGCTCCTTTGGTAAGGTTTCAATTAATGTTCTTCGTTCTATTTGGGGTTTGATAAGCTGCCATGCAATTTTTTCTAGGAACACTCTTCTTACTACTTTTCGATATCCTTTATTTGCAGAATGAATACAAGCTGCATTTATTGCTGCAATATTCAGCTAGTCGTAAAAAATCACTTAAGGCCAACGTCTACAGGTGCGGCTAATGTTGTACTTTATGCACAACTGATCTAACAAATCAACTCCTACCTTTGTACTGTTGTAGAACGTTATCATTTCAGGTTTTTGCTGCTCGCTAGCCATTTCATCGATATGATCATCGTTATGTAAAGATGACACTACCAAAACTGTTTTATTTTCCTTCAGGTAGTAAGAGACAAGAGTCATATTTTTCTGGAATCCAAAAATAGAGGTGTTTGGCTTTCTCTCTTTCCAGGGTAGGAACTCCTTTGGAATATCGGTTTTATTTTTTCTGAGTGTTCCTACATATGTTAATTTTTTCTGGAACAATGAATGAACAAGATCAATATTGGAAATCCAATTATCGCCAGTGATATAACGGCCTGTTCCCTCTACTTGCTCGACTAATCTCATGACGGTTTCTTTGGCAGAATTATCAACGCAGTACGGTCCATCTGGTTGCTTTCCACAGTACACTTCCAAATTAGATGTGTAAGCAGTTTTAGCTTCAACAAGAGCAAATATTTTAATTCCATACTTTGCAGGCTTGCTTGGTATGTATTGTCGAAACGGACAATTACCACGGAATGCTAGAAGTTGTTCGTCCACAGTCAAATATTCACTTGGAGAATAGTATTTCTTGGAGTTGAAAATGAATTTTTCTAGAATATCCCTTATCAGTTATTTTCCGATTTTCTCTATCACGAATATCATCCATTCTTATAGCACGCATGAGAAACCGGACTCTTTTGACGCTCATAGACAAGTAGCAGACTTCGATACCACTACCCTTTGAGTTATCCCAAAGTTGGCATATATTCTGTCTGCTGCACCTGAGGGCTCCAATCAAGAAGAGTATTCCAATTAGTGCTCTGATTTCCATTTCGTCCGTAAGTCTTGCATCACTGTCTTTGATGAACTTTGATTTCTGAATTGTGATGTACGTGTTCGTGCATGTAGTTATTATGCGAATAATTTTATCATCTAAAAATAACTTTAGGCAATCATATTCTGAATCAGCTTGTCTTGCAATTCCCTTCGGTCCTGGAAGATGGGTGATAATATTATGTGAGCGAGTACGCTCCGCAGTGTTCAGTTTATGTTTTTCCCATTTGGTTTTCTCATTTTTTTTTCCAATTAAAAAGGTCTTGGTATATATTCGCTCAGGAATTGATCATCATTTTGTATAGTTGCAGGGTCAGCTTCTTGGTCGGACTCAGAATTGTGGTCACTAAATTCTATATGATCGATTTCACCTTCAGATTCGCTATCGAAGTGATCAGAGTCTGGAGCCTTATCAAAACATTGTAATAGCAATTCAATATTATGGGTGTCAATGTCCCCTATTCTCACTCTTTTTCCCATCTGCTGGAGTAGAAAAATAAATGATTGTCATGAGAAGAACGAGAAAATCGCAATTTATTACTCACCTGAGATCGTAAAGTAAGTACTCGCGCGGATCACAATGGTGATCCAACGTATATGAGAACTTTTTACAACGTTTCTATCAGCGGTTGAACTACGACTGGTATGGAAATGTATGCCTTGGTCAATTACAGGAAGCTACTGAAATCCCCACCCATATCCGTGACGAATTCAGAGCGCAGCATCGAATCGAAGTACGGTGGATCACTACTGTGATCCACGCGACCAATGGAGGGTTAATGAAATCTTATGTTTCAAACCACATGTTGAAACTTTTTTTGGCGATAACTTTGAGGATGACCTATTGGCCATAAGTACTTAGCTGAACTTATAATAAAATACACACTTAGTATTCGTCGTTTTATTCATTCAATTTAAATTTTTCTTGCCACAAAGTTGATACAACGGTGATCTGTGACCACACCAAGTTTCGGAGACGGATTATCCAAAATGTGTCTTGTAGTTCTCATAATGAATTATTGTCAGATGAAAAAACTGTACTGAAATTTGCATTGCAACTAGAATTTCGTGAATGGAACTGTGAGAAATCTCTCATGAATCTGGATTGTACAAGTTGGGCAAATAAGTGAGGTAGGCGGCTGTATGTCAAAAACGAATACAATAGAACTCTAAGTGTATCAGTGTTATTACCCTCCAGGACAATAAATTTATGTTTTTTAAAAATAGTAACTAAAAGACTGGAGAAAACAATTTTAGTGATAAAAAAAACAAATAAGTGAGCTATGGACTAGGGAAGCCAAGAGACTTGTTGATTTTGAAAACAAAAGAAGGTGGATTAATGGTGGTGATAGAGGATGCGTCGTTAAAAGATTGCTCTCGGTATAAAATTGTATAAAGGTGTTTAAAAGTTGAAATTATAAAAATAAGTTAAATGAAACTAATCATAGGAGTATTCTATAAAGTGTAAGGAGTGAATAGTGTAGCAGGAGCGTATCTCTTATGAGATATCTTCAAAATTTGAAGATGCGAGTGCAGCCAGCAGTGATAGCAGAAATAAGGTCTGTGTATTTTGTTTGAACTTATTTGGAATTCCAATTAACATTTTAAAGTGTACACTCAAATTTTTAGTTGAACTTTCGAATCACATAACATAAAAAGGCCAAAAAACATTAAAATATGATGCATCATCAATGTTATATATAGAGAATTAGATCTTTAATATCTATAAAATTAATGTACTCACCTTGTGTAAATTTATCTACTTGAAATATCACGTGTATCATGTATGTTACATTAAATCTTATAACTTCATTCCAGCTATTGCATGTATAACTTTAAACTATCACTATCTTGACCTTTAAACACACACATATATAGTTTATAAATTATCACTGATATGTAACTGATTGTAAAAACGTGATAATATTAACAAATTTATTTATCACAAGCACGCTAGCGTCGTGTTGACTGTGAAACGGTATTTATGGAAGGGAAACCTCCTTCTTTCATGTATATTGTAGTAGCGCATGCGTTTGGAGATTTAGCGCCGACGCAGTAGTGGGAACATTTTGTTAAAGAGAATACATGTATGATATAGGGCGGCATAATTCCATAATATGTTCCAATCAGGTTAAAAATTTTTCAAATTATTTTATTAAACTGTTTTACATTTATGTGTTGGTTTTTCTTTATTCTCACATCCATGATTAAATTCTCAATATCTTAGTTGTCGTATTTCAATCGTTTTATTTAACAGATATTGTTTCTTTCAGAGGTTGTAAGTTCAAGGTAAGATTAAGAATATATTTCCTCAATCTTTGATTATTATCTCCAGAACTCAAAGGGAGGATTCTCATGCTTCCGACTAATTAAATAAACATGTTAAATAAATAAATAATTAAAAAAATCTGAGCTAGTGAATTCAAGGGAATAATTATTAAATGGCGCCCATAAATAAACTTAATTAAACAAAAATAATAATAAATAATTAAATTATAATAATAAATTGTCGGCCCAACGTTGGGGCAAATATAAATAATTAAATTGCTTCAATTATTAAATTAAACAAATAAATCATGGAAAGTAGGAAAATGATGTTGAGAGACGGGAAACAGGTTGGAAACGATAGCGGATCAGAAGAGGAGAGAGAAGAAAGGAGCCATGGAATGGGAGATTTCCAGGTCCAATATGTGATACAGGGACAGCAATCAGAAGGAGATGCTCCTGAAGAAAGTACGACAGGAGACGAAGAAGATGTAGAACAAGTAGAAGCAGGAAACAAGGGTAGTATAGCACAGAATCAACAGGAAACGCAAACAAGAACAAGGAATGATGATCAGTTGGAGATGATGCAACAATTGTTCAACAAACTGAATGAAAATATAAATAGCATGAAGAAAGAGTTGAAAGGAGATATCAACACTATGGATGGAAACATGAACAGAACGGAGCAAAATTTGAAGGGAGATATGAACCAGAAATTTGAAGAAAATAGGATAAATATGGACACGATGAGGGGAGACATGAATAGTATGAAGGAAGAAATTAGGGGAGACATTCACAACATTCATACAAACATGCACCGATTGGAAAAGAAAATAGATGAAGTCAAATTGGAAAATTGTAAGGAGATTAAGGAACTCAAGGAGAACCAGGAAGAATTAAGGAAGAACATTATTGAGGTAAAAGAAGAAATGGAGAATAAAAATAAAAATTTGAGACAAGAAATACAAGAAAATGGTGTGAAAATTAGAGAGAACATAGAAAAGATGATAGTAGAAGAAGTACTAGAATTCAGAAGAGATATAGAAGAAAGTTTACCAGAAAATATTAAAATGGAGGTGTCTAAACAAGCGAATAATATAACAAAGGAAGTGGAACAGATAAAAGAAAACGTAAATAGGAAATTTAAGGATTTAGATGGCAGGATAAAAGAGAGAACGGGGATGAGTTTAGCAATTACTGAAGATATAAATCGACAAGTAAATCAAGAAATAGAAGAAATGAATAGGAAATTAAAGAATACGGTAGAGGAAATGGAAGAGAATTTGAGAAGAAGTGGAGGAATCAATGTATGTCCAGGAAATTTCCATAGCAATTTTGAAATCGGGGTGAAATTTGATGGAAATATTAACAATATACATCCCAAAGTATTCCTAAAAATAATTCGGAATAAAATTAAAGGATTAAGAGATATCATGGAGAAAAAGCTCATTATAAGGAGCATATTACAGGGCCAAGATTGTTATGGTTCTGTAACAAGGAAGAACAGATACAAAGCTTGGGAGATTTTGAGCAACAATTCTTAGCCTATTTCTGGGGAGAATTGCAACAAGCGACATTCAGGGAAAGGCTATACTTCGGAAAATTTGACTATAAGAAGAGCAAAAACCTTAACAATTACGCTATGCAATTATACAATATAGCCCAGTACTTAGAACCTGGAATGAAGGAGGAAGAATTAGTGTTGTACATTGGAAGACATTATAATTCTGAAGTAGCTGAAACTATAGCGCTTCATAATATAAAATCGATGGATAGTCTATCAAGTTACTTACAACGAATGGAAAGGAGCTATACAAATCACAATGATCTACGAGACAATCGATCAAATGAAAATGGGAACGGACAGCAAAGAAGAGAAAATGAAAGGAGAAATGATTATAGAAATAATGAAAATAGAAATTACGAGAGAAGAGGACCAGGACGGGATAATAGAAATCCGAGATATGATAACCATAGAAATGAAAATGGAAATCACCGAAATGGATATCAGAATGGGAATAATGGAAATAGGCAATACGAAAATGGAGGGAATTATCAAAATTATGGAAGACGAAATGATAACGATAATAGAAATAGGAACTGGCAACAAAATAGAAGGGATGGAAGAAATAATGAAGATGATCGAAGAAATGAGGACAGGGACAGGAACTATTATCAAAAAGATGGTCGAGAAGAAGACAGAAGACAGGTTAATTTGATACAAAATCAGGATGAGGTAAGAAGGGATAGTGATCAGGGCCCGAGTTCTGATCCAAATTTCGAATAAGTTGCTCTTACGTGCATAATATTGTCTATCCTTCTAAATATCAACATCCTAGGGAATTCATTTTAGACGAAGATCACACAAACCAAGAATTAACTAGATTAATATTTATAGAGGGAAATTTAGAAAACATTAAATGTAGAGTTTTGTTAGATACGGGTTCAGAAGTGTCCATCATAAATCAAAATATCGTAGACAATTCAAATCAGGACAATATTATGGTGATAAATACGCATAAAATATCATTAGTAGGGGCAAATGAAAGAAAATTGTATGAAGCAACAAAAACTATAATGACAAATTTAGAATTAAATGGTAAGATTTTATCAGTACAATTGTTAATAGTGAAAAATTTAAAATATGACATAATCATGGGAACAGATGAACTGAACAAACATAGAATTATAATAGATTATAAAATGCAAAATATAATATATAATGAGCATACAGTACCATTTATGACAAAATATCAAACAGATATAGGGAAGAACGAATGTGCAATTGGACAATTAAATCACATTGTTGAAGAAGAACGAAACATGAGGGATGAATTATGTCTGGAGGAATATAAACAGAGAGTATATGAATTACTTGACTATCATAAAAAACTATTCAACGAAGAAGTATGTGTTGCGACCAGATATGTACATAAAATGGAAGTAATACCAGAAATAAAAAATTTTAAGATCAAAACCTATCCGATACCGTATAAATTAAAACAAGAGGTATACCAAGAAATAAATAAAATGTTACATGACGGTATTATTGAAAGATCAAATTCACAATACATAAGTGCTATAACATGTGTAAAGAAGAAATCGGGAGATATTAGAATATGTTTGGATGCTAGGAATATAAACACATTTACAAAAAAACAATACGAAAGTCCATTAAATATTGAAGGTATATTTGGAAGAATTACAAAGGCTAATATATTTTCAAAATTAGATCTAAAGCATAGCTTTTGGTTAATTCCATTGGATCATCGTAGTAGACAATACACAGCATTCATGGTAGATGGAGTGGTGTACCAATTTTGTGTGGTGCCGTTCGGACTACAAAGCTCTTGTGCTGCTTTAGTACGAACTCTGCATACAATCTTGAATCCTTATGAAGATTCCACTCTCCATTACATAGATGACATCTTGATTTTTTCTGAAACAGAAGAGAAACATCAAAAACATTTGTAAATAATATTAAATGAATTAGAAAACGCTGGACTCAAGTTAAATTTAGACAAATGTCAGTTTTATAAAAGAGAAGTGGATTATTTAGGATATGTTTTAAATGACACTGGTAGAACAATGAATCCTGAGAGAATTAAAGCAATTTTGGAGTATAAGACACCGAATAATTTATATATATATATATATATATATATATATAAATATATATAGGAGATAGTCTTTGCCGACTAATTAGGTATAAAACCACGAATATTGGGGTAACGGCAAGTTAATTTAAAGAAAACTCTTGTTACTGTTTTTCTTCCAAGCTTTCGGAAACGTTTATTTCCATTATCAAGGATAAGTAAATTGAGATTGTTATAAATTGGTTAATTTTTAAAAAATTCAAATATAATTATATTTACCAATTTATAACAATCTCAATTTACTTATCCTGGTTTATATATATATATCGTGGTTTATATATATATAAATATATATATATATATATATATATATATATATATATATATCTAAAGTTTTTAGTTTTTTTTGGTTTTAGGTCATTTTTTAAAAGATAAATACAAAAAGACGGTTTAAGTTGTTGAGATTACCATCATCTATTTACGTTTCGGCTTTTTCAGCCTTTTTCAAAATAAATCTACATCTGAAATACAATGATTTTCTCACTAAGAGATACAATACTACAAAAAATCCTTTTTACTTACCCCAAACGTAGAATAATAGTTGTCAATATACATTAAAATGTCCAGTCAAGAACTTCGTTGAAACATAAAATATTCTTATCACTCTTACTTAAAACAACATTCACAACAAAGAATCCACAACGTTTGTACACATTAAGATTATTTACAGTTCTGCTAGATATATTTTACTGAGATTGTTTAAATATTTTTTATTGTTAATGGCATGCTGGTTTTTTTGGATAGCTATTGATTCCAAAATTTCCCTCTTTTTTGTATTTGGTTCCGACCTTATAATTTTTGTGTTTTCAAAATTAAATGTATGTTTTTTGGAGTTTTCGTGGAAAGTTAGAGCTGTTGTATTTTTTTTGTCTTATTCATGACCTTTTATTCGATTTTCCAAATACTGCCTAGTATGTCCAATGTAAACACCACTGCAGTTGTTACACGGAATTTGATAAATTATATTACTCTTTTTATTTTTCGGCGTTTTTGATTTTAATTTTGAAAAATTGTTGGAGAGCGTTTGATTTGCTTTATGGCATATGGTAATATTGTGTTTACCAAAAATCCCTTGAATTTGTTGTGATAATCCGTTTATGAATGGCATGGAGATATATTTTTTATTACTATTACTATTTTGTTTTATATTTTCCATCTAATTATAGAATTTATTTATACGCTTTATAAATAATTTGTTAACAAATTCTGAAGGATAGCAGTTAAGGTTTAAGGCTTCTTTGGCTTTGATGATAGCATTACCTCTGTATTCCAGGTCTGACAGTTGAATTGCACGGTCAGCCAGTCCAACAACAACAGCTTTTTTTTGATTGATTGGATGATGTGAATTAAAATTAAGGTACCTAGATGACCAAGTGTCCTTGATATACCATTCAGTCCTAATATTATTGTTAATGTGGTGTAGAGTGATATCAAGGAAGTTTATTTCACGATCTTATTCATTTTCGATGGCGAATTGGTTTTTCATGATATGAATTGAATGTTTCAATAATATTATCAACCTGTTGTTTTGGGACAGCAGTGATACAATCATCCATATATCTCAAGAAAAATGGGATTTCAAAATCAATTTTTGATAGGACAGTTGTTTCGAGGTCCTCCATTACCATCTGCGCAATAACACTAGAAATAGATGATCCCATTGCGCAACCCTCCAATTGCTTATATACATTATTCCCGTACATGAAATATGTAGAAGTTAATGTAAGTTCGGTGGCTTTTATAAATTCGTCCAAGGGAATGTCAGTATATATCTTTATTTCCTCCCATTTTTTTCTTAAGATTTCCAAAGCTAATCCAATTGGAACATTGGTATACAGTGATACGACATCCAACAAAATTAATACAAAGTTATTTGGAAGTGTAATAATATATTTCCGCCCAACCTATCTATATGCGAGAAAAGTATTGGTTTACCCCAAAAAAAGTTGGAAATATGAAATTTTTTTTGAGTTATTTTTACGTTTTCCATCAACAACAACACGAAAAAACGGTTTTTAGAAAAAACATCCTGTGTGTATGTCGTCGTCGTCGTCGTCGTCGTTGTCGTCGGCCACTTTTCCTTACATGTCTTGTTAGCACGATACAGCCTCCGCAGTGCAATTAGTCACCAATTTTATGATTGAATGTTGTTAAGGGCATGTCACAGATGAACCCTATTGATTTTCAGCTCTCCAGAGCCAGTACAACGGGTGCTTTGGTACTTGAAGTACGACATTTTGAAATTTTTTGAGGAATTTCAGTTTGTTAGCACGATACAGTCTCCGGAGTTCAACAAGTCACCAGTTTTATGATTGAATATTATTCAGGATATCTCACTGATGAACCCTATTGGTATTCAGCTCACAAGAGCCAGTTCAACAGGTGCTATAGTACTCTAAGTACGATATTTTTGTCATTTTTGGGGAAATTTCAGTTTATTAGCACGATACAGCCTCCGGAGTATATACAAGTGACCAATTTTATGATTGGATATAATTCAGAGCTTCTCGAAGATAAACCCTACTGATATTCATCTCACTAACGCCTGTACAACGGGTGCTATAGAACTCGAAGTACCAAATTTGGCATTTTTGAAGAATTTTCAGTTTGTTAGCACGATACAGCCTCCAGAGTGTACAAAAGTGACCAATTTTATGATTGAATATTGTTCAAGGCTACAGATGCGGAAAAGTTAGTTTTAATCTTTAAAACCGTTTATTTTTTAATTGAGTGAATGAAAACGACGAATACTCAGTGTGTATTAGTTTATTACTTTCCAGCTAAGCGCTTTCGGCTATTAAGCCATTATCAAAGCCGTCGTCATTCAAAAAAGTAGTTGTCAAAGCTATCAAGTTGATTAAAAACAATACTCAAGATAGAATCATCGTTATGATTGAGTCATTGAAATAAAAACATTAAAAAAACCCTATTGGAAGGGTGTAAAATTATAATTCACATGATGTAAATTCACTCAAATTCAAAAAACTGAATGAAAACAGATTCTATTTCTATTTCTATTTCTATTTTTTAATTGGTTTTTGAATTGAAATGAATCTTTGATATAATAATCATTTTTGCACGTTATGTTACTTAAGATATTTCTTAGAAATTTGTAAAGCAAACTATAAGGGAATTGGATACATGACACAATAGGCCGCAATGGTATATTTTTCTTATGGAGTTTTGGGAGGCCATATATTTTTGGTGGTACTGCATTTCGAATTTTTAAAGTTTTTGCAATATTTGGCGAGATATATTGTTTATTTTCTCAAAGGTCTATTAAATCATTGTTTTGCTTTTGATATTTATTTGTGGGGTCTTGTTTAATCTCTTTATAGGTTTTTTATCTTGTAATAAATGGTTTATTTCATCGTTGTATTCAGATGATGACATTATGACAGTTTTGTTGGTCTTATCGCTTTAAGAATTTTAATCTGACGATTATCTTTAAGGAAATTCTTGGTTTTGTTTACCTTTGCTAAAAATGCTATTTTGTTTATTTTTTAATTTGTTTTTAAAATTTGTTAAAATGTTGCTTGTTTTACTTCTGATTTCATCTTTTTCTTTGTATGATAAATGGTTTATACCTGCCTCTATATTGCAAATAGTATTATCAGTTGGTAATTGTGTTTCTTTAATGATGTCCGTTGCAAAATTTGGTCCTAGACTCAGTATTTCAGATGCATAATCAGGAATAACAACATCAGTAAGATTCTCCACCCATTCTTCACAATTTTTTTTTATAATATTACTGTTAGTATTAACATGTTGTGCCATTAAACGTTTTATTATTTTCATTTGATTTTTAGATTTAATTTGTTGACATTTTTTTTCATTTTTGCTATGAGAACTCTCTTTAAAATTTTCAAAAACATACTGTGGTACCTTTTTTTCGATATCGTCTTCAAGATCTGTCAATGTATTCAATAATTTATTTAGATTAGATGTTGTATCTCTAATTAGTAAGTTTAAAGTTGCACTTATATATTTTCTTAAAACTTGATTTTCAAATCTACGTTTAAGGTTTACATTAATAAAAGAAATATGTGAGATTTCGAATTTTAGAAAGGTTGGTTTAAGATTTTCATTTTTACATCTCAATAAAAAAATCCTTCTATTCTTTTGTTTGACAAGTATTTTGGATACTTTTCCATGTTCCCTGACATCTTGGACCAGGTCTTTTACATACTGTTGTTCTAATATGGAGTAGTTTAGCATTTTTTCACCCATGCTGTATATATATTTTTATGTGTGGAATACTTTCTTTGACCTTTTTAGTATATTTACATATATCTAAAGTTTTTCTTGGTTTAAGATCATTTTTTAAAATGTAAATACAAAAAGACGGTATAAGTTGTTGAGATTACCATCATTTATTTCCGTTTCGACTTATTCAGCCTTTTTCAAAATAAATCTACATCTAAAATAGAATGATTTTCTCACTAAAAGAATACAGAGGAAATGCTATTCATCAAAGCCCAAGAATCCTTAAACCTTAACAACATACACACAGGATGTTTTTTCTAAAAACCGTTTTTTCGTGTTGTTGTTGATGGAAAACGTAAAAATAACTCAAAAAAAAATTTCAAATTTCCAACTTTTTTTGGGGTAAACCAATACTTTTCTCGCATATAGATAGGTTGGGCGGAAAAGTATTATTACACTTCCAAATAACTTTGTATTAATTTTGTTGGATGTCGTATCACTGTATACCAATGTTCCAATTGGATTAGCTTTGGAAATCTTAAGAAAAAAATGGGAGGAAATAAAGATATATACTGACATTCCCTTGGACGAATTTATAAAAGCCACCGAACTTACATTAACTTCTACATATTTCATGTACGGGAATAATGTATATAAGCAATTGGAGGGTTGCGCAATGGGATCATCTATTTCTAGTGTTATTGCGCAGATGGTAATGGAGGACCTCGAAACAACTGTCCTATCAAAAATTGATTTTGAAATCCCATTTTTCTTGAGATATGTGGATGATTGTATCACTGCTGTCCCAAAACAACAGGTTGATAATATTAT
The DNA here is from genome assembly GCA_963921935.1 of Galeruca laticollis. Taxonomy (NCBI): domain Eukaryota; kingdom Metazoa; phylum Arthropoda; class Insecta; order Coleoptera; family Chrysomelidae; genus Galeruca; species Galeruca laticollis. Next base: position 49,134,052 of record OY998184.1, read on the forward strand.
TGAAACATTCAATTCATATCATGAAAAACTTCAATTCGCCATCGAAAATGAATAAGATCGTGAAATAAACTTCCTTGATATCACTCTACACCACATTAACAATAATATTAGGACTGAATGGTATATCAAGGACACTTGGTCATCTAGGTACCTTAATTTTAATTCACATCATCCAATCAATCAGAAAAAAGCTGTTGTTGTTGGACTGGCTGACCGTGCAATTCAACTGTCAGACCTGGAATACAGAGGTAATGCTATCATCAAAGCCAAAGAAGCCTTAAACCTTAACTGCTATCCTTCAGAATTTGTTAACAAATTATTTAAAAACCGTAGAAATAAATTCTATAATTCAATGGAACATATAAAACAAAATAATAATAGCAATAAAAAATATATCTCCATGCCATTCATAAACGGATTATCACAACAAATTCAAGGGCTTTTTGGTAAACAAAATATTACCATATGCCATAGAGCAAATCAAACCCTCTTCAACAATTTTTCAAAATTAAAATCAACAATGCCGAAAAATAAAAAGAGTAGTATAATTTATCAAATTCCGTGTAACGACTGCAGTGGTGTTTACATTGGACAAACTAGCCAGTATTCGGAAAATCAAATAAAAGGTCATAAATACGGCAAAAAATAGCTCTAACTTTCCACGAAAACTCAAAAAACATACATTTAATTTTGAAAACACAAAAATTATAAGGTCGGAACAAAATACAAAAAAGAGGGAAATTTTGGAATCAATAGCTATCCAGAAAAACCAGCATGCCATTAACAATAAAAAAGATTTAAACAACTTCAGTAAAATATATCTAGCAGTACTGTAAATAATTTCAATGTGTACAAACGTTGTGGATTCTTTGTTGTGAATGTTGTTTTTAGTAAGAGTGATAAGAATATTTTATGTTTCGACGAAGTTCTTGACTGGACATTTTAATGTATATTGACAACTATTATTCTACGTTTGGGGTAAGTAAGAAGAACTTTTTGTAGTATTGTATCTCGTAGTAAGAAAATCATTTCATTTTAGATGTAGATTTATTTTGAAAAAGGATGAATAAGCCGAAACGTAAATAAATGATGGTAATCTCAACAACTTAAACCGTCTTTTTGTATTTATGGTTTAAAAAATGACCTAAAACCAAGAAAAGCTTTAGATATAATATGTAAATATACTAAAAAGGCCAAAGAAAGTATCCCACAAATAAATATATATATATATATATATATATATATATATATATATATATATATATATATATATATATATTATTATAGAGTGAAACACCCTGTATATCAAACAATGTAGAATTAAGATTGTACATTGTAATCTAGAAGAATTTTTTTTAAGTCAAAAATTTTTTAAAACATTTGAATGGAGACAATCTGTACGATCCACTATTCGATAGAGAAGGCATACAGAAAGGACAGACTGTATAATGTAGGGATAATTGTGAATAGGTGTGATAAACAATTTATGTGAAATAAATTCACCAAACTTTTATTAAAAAGATCAAGTATCAGAATTTGTTCATGATGAGAAACCAATAATGCTTTATTCTGTAAAGTCAAGCTAATCTCATAATATTTGTTGATTAAAACATTAAAGTAAGTTAGTGTAGCTGTTTAGACATAACAGAGCAGAAAAGTATATAATATTGTGAATTTCAGAGAACATGACTCATAAAAAAGAAACGAATTTTCATTTTGCATATATATTTAAAGGTAACAGCTGTCATCTATTAAAACATTATGAATATTCATTTGACATACATACTTAGAGGTAAGGAAATGTCATTTTAACAATACTAAGAAATATTATTGAATGAAAATAATATAGGAAGTCTAAGCAATTAAAAAACCTTAGAATACAATATCCTGATATAATGGATGAACATTTCACTGGTTGAAATGAAGAATTTGAGTGATAAAATAAATAGTCAAATCTGATTGGTAAATAAACATTCAAAAAGGATCATATCGGCGACAATTATGTTGCTAACGAAAAAAAAATCGAGATAAAAAAGTTTGTTGATTATGGGGTCTATTCACTAAGAGGTTCTTTTTGGGGAAGAAAAATTTGTAAGTAGAAAAACTTTTTGGTAAAGAAAATCATTTTGAAATTATTTGGAAGAATCAAAATTTGACTATAGAATTCAAGAACAAATACATTATACTTACAAGATATACATCAATGTAAGTAGATAAGTTTATATTAATAATTAAAAAAGGAATTGTCGAATGTGGTACAGTACTAACCATGATTTTTATTTCATAATATGGTGTCTTGTATCTTGTGGAAGTAAAATAGCCACAATAGCTTTGAAAAACACTGAATAGTGGAATTTGTGTGAGCTGCTTGGACTTTGAATGAAGTGCGGCATCGATTCCTGTTCTGGTGGAAGCGGAATGCCAGCATGGAGTTTTTCCAGGAGGAGAATCTGAAACAAGTAAAAGAAACGGATCACTGAGGTGAACAACCAAAACAGTGAAGTGAATAAGGTAGTAAAAGTTAATTTATTAATATATTAAAAAGTCAAGCGTACTTACCAATTTATGCAAAGAACTAAAATTTTGTGACGCATAGTCGTTTTTAGGAGTGTATTCCGCCATTTTCTAAAAATCATATGTTTATGAAGTTGTATAATTGTATTTCACTCTTATAATAATATCTCACCAGAGTGCGTGGATGTTGTATGAAAGAGTCATCCTTTTAGATAGTTAAATATTTACAAGAACACTTGTAAAAGTGTAATGTATTTATTTTCATTAAATTAAATATCGTTTTTCCTTTGAAGAACGTTTTAAACTATTTTTGAGTTATTCATTTCATCTGGTGACTTGCGCACCATCTACTTACCATAGGCAGAAGCTCTGAATGACATCTATTGAATTATGCAGATTTGTTTTAAGCAGGACAGGACCGTATTTATTTGGAATCATTGAACAAGTAACATATTCTGATTAACAAATTTATTTTTGAAATATAAAGCATTTATTAAATTTGGCGCTAATATATATAGAATTCTAAAATCATTTTATCCTAAATACTTGAACTCTACCCTGAGATGAGAAGTTTTCATGTTAGTAATATAAACTGTTTATCATATATATAAAATCATCAATATACCGGGCAAACAATGAACTTAAAGTAAATTTAAACTAAAATAAAATAAGTATAATATTCTTATTACACCATAGCCAATTCATATTAATATGTCGGCCCAACGTAGGGCAAATTAAATTCCCATATAATAAACTATAATAATATATATATATATATATATATATATATATATATATATATTGAACTAAAATTTTAATTCTCAAATTAATCTAATTCTATACTTATTATTAATCCAATAATTTGTTATAACATTTTAATTTTATTCTATTGTAAAACTATTAGATAAGAAACTTCGAAGTGTGCAAGTGAAGTGTGCTATGTCATTTAGTCAAAAGAAAAAAATTAAAAGTTTCATCTAGGATGAAGAAAAAAAAATGTTGATGGTTGCTAAGCGGGAATCGACGTTTTTGTTGATTGATTTTTGATTGAAAAGAAGGGAAGAAAATTGAGAGAGATTTCTGAAGAGTTTATTAAAATAGAGACATTCAGAAGAATTAAATAAGATTATAATAAGAAAACTAAAGAGAGAAGATACATGTTGAAATATAAGAAAAGCTGTAGAAGAAATTATTCTCAAATATAAGTAAAATCAATCAAGTATTACTTCAGAGTACAATAACACTAGTGGAGAATATTGTAGATTGAATAAAGAGGAGAAAAAAAGTATTTGATCACAACACAAGTAAATATAATAAAGCATCACTTACTGGAACTACGGAGAAGCAGTCTTCGGTATCCAACAAGGACATAGAACTGAATTTTGGTTCAGTTCATTACTACACCTAATTAAATTAAGAAACATCGAAGAAAAATCCAGTGCATAATTACCAACTATAAGGTAAATTTATAAAAACTAAATTTATATCATTTCTATCTTTCACAAAGGAACTGTCAAAACTTAGTACATAACCTTTTTATCTGATCGGACTTGTGTCAATTCAAATGATAATTTTTTGATATTTCTCACATAAAATTCAACGACCAGATAAAAAGTTACTCAACAAATTTAAGATAAGAATATTATAACAAATTCTACTGAATAGATTTATAACTAATATGAAAAAAAGAAGGAACTTTTCGATAATTTCAATATAATTTCTCATAACCTTCAAATATTATTCAGTAAGATAGTTAAAACCATTGGCCAAGGTATTTATTAGTAGTACAGAACATACTCCCAGACTTGGTAGCTCTCCAGATGCACATAGAAAAAGCCCCCAACTTCCTCTTTCCTGAGAGAGAAGATTGGCTTAGGAGTGAAACTTTCTTTTCACCGTCAGACTACGTGCGGTTCACGGACGGCTCCAAAACCGAGAACGGCATAGGAGCGGGAGTTTATGGAACAAATCCAAGAGTTGAAATCTCATAAAATATTAGCAAGTTCAGTACTATCTTCCAGAGATGATACCCATAGAGCTGGGAGCCAGAGAGCTTAGTAACAGGCATGCGGTGAACAGGTCTATTAAAATCATCTCAGATAGCCAGGCGGCTCTAAAAGCATTGACCTCCAGTCGAGTGCATTCTAGGCTGCTTTATGACTGAATTCAGGTAAGCGGAACAAAGTTACTTTGATTTGGGTCGCAGGGCACAGCGGCGTAGATGGCAATTAAGAGGCCGACGCGCTTGCCATAAAAGAACCGACTCTGCCTTCTTCTGACCAGAACCCGTCACTGGCATCGCAAAAAGCACCGTCAAAACCTGAATCTCTAATTGGGCCAAGTGTAAATCGCTCAAGCTCTGGAGATACACACCGGGGCGCAAATCCCTCGAATAAGGCCTCCCAACAGGTCCTAGAATGCCATAGGTCGGATCTACGCATTCTGGCAGGACTGCTGACAGGAGGCTGTCATCTAGGAACTCATTTGAGAAGGATGTGTCTGCAGCAACGGTCGGACTGTCACTTCTCTTACGTGGAAGACGAATCTGCATAGCACATTCCCTGTATTTGATTGTACTCCGCACTTGAAGGACTCGGATTCCAGACCTTCGGCTTTACCTGACTGTAACCCACGGACTTCAAAGAAGTCTCTATTTCTACGATTATCTCCTTCATTATAGGGTGTGAACTGTACAGCGGACTCTAGAAAGATGTGAACCATAATAGAAACATCAGGGTCACCTTTCTAAAGTTTTTAAAGTACACCTAGAAGAGGATTATATTTATTTTACAGGTAATTGCATACGACAGAATACCTAAGCTTTTGTTCCGCAATTAGAGGTGGAGGTGGCGTGGTTATTCATATGTCTTTGTAATTGCAGCCATAAGGGATGATATGTGTAAATTGAGGAAATTGATCAGGAATTAATGCATTCATTCGAAATTTGGGTGAAATAATCTACAAAGAAGAAATCAAATAAGGTTTAGACGTAGCCATACAGCATCTACAGTGTGAACGTAAATTATATTTTGTCACTCCGAAAAATACTTTTTTATTGCATGAAAGTTACAAACAATCTCTCTTATTATTACATGATTATTCTTTTATATAGTTTCAATTAAAAATACAACATAAACAAATATTTTACATGGGTCAGCCATTGTCGTTTCCCAACTCCTCCGGCCAAAGAGAAAACTATGGGGTTTCTCCAGAGTCTGAGATGACTCGAAAATTTCTGAAATCCCTTTTTCCTTGTTTCTTCACATTCTTCTTATCAATCTTCTTCTGTTTTATTTGGTGAATTCTGAAAGCTACTAGGGTTATGCTAAAAAAGACTATAACATATAATAATATTGTGTAAAAACTGATTTTTTCGAAATGAACAGGAGCCAAGTCGAATCTTGCTAATTTCGATTTGTCTTCTTGGAGAATGTTTGGAATGTTACTCAATTCATCTAAATTCACTGAGTCTACTTGCACTTTATTTAAATGAAAAGAGTCTGTTTTAGAGTCTTCGTCCGAAATTGTAATTTAGGAAGTTCTACACTTTTATATTTTGGTATGTTACTTGAAAAAGTTTTTAATGTAAAATTGTTTATTGAGACTATGCACTGGATATTCAATTCAATTATAAAACTACCGTTTAATGGAATGGTGTTAATGCTTTTACCACATTTTTGGATGGCCACTGTGTTAAATGGAGATATTACGATCCACTGGTTGTCATCTTTCTTCTGAATTTTTACATTATTGATAATAACTGGAATTTGTTTACATAATAAATCTCTTGACTGAGAGTACTCAAGTAGTTGTACTTCGCAAGGAGTGTGTGGAGTAATTGGTAACTTCTGGAGATCACTACAGAGGAAGTCTTCTTGAGATATTTCTTTGCAGCTTTCTTCTAAGAAGGTGTAATGTTGGTCGTTTAGAAAGATAAATTTGGATTGCGGTATAATCGTTTTAAAGGATTGTTTTGATGATGTAGGTAAAGAATAGAGATGATAGTAATTATATTCTGAATTTTCGATAATTGGTATTTCTAGTATAAAAATTATATTGTTACCTTTACTATAGCTTTCGATTTCATCAATTATTTTCTCAAGCAATAAAATGTTTCGCAGAGACAAATTGATAACGGAATATGAGCTATTTCATTGTGATGAGAAATTCCGTGTGCTGTCTGTATAATAAATGGCTCTTCAAAAATGCAGTGTTTATAAAAGTTGTAAGCTAAATCTGGATTTATCAGAGACTTAGAACTGCCGGTGTCGACTAGAAGTTTGCATTTATTTCTTGAATTTTGATATAAGGTGAATTTGCTTTTAAACCGTTTACTAATATTACGTCTGGTTGTGTGGATATGGGATGTGAGTAAAATCCTCAGTTGCATTTTGAGGATTGTTACATGAGAAAATAGCCTTGTTGCCTGTTACATCATTGTTAACATGTGTAGAGAGATCATTATTATAATCGTAGAGATATTGAGTTTCAAGTTCAGATAAATATGGGTCAATGTTTTCTAAAGATTATGTTGGGAACTCATTTTGATATTCAAAAAAATTTTCAGTTTGATTATTATTTAATTGTTGAATTTGATTTGGATCACTAATGGTTTGATTATAAAGTTCGTTAGAAATATATTTTTGTTTAGGTTGGAATCATGTATTTCCAGAAGATATGTCCATGGATTCCGGTTTATAGTTTTGAGAATTATGAGGTGAATTAAATTGTAAATTAACTGTCTAGACCCTTACTTGGTGGTTTCGAGTTAATTCCACAATATAATAAAAATTGTTGAAAATTCTAAAAAATTGACAATTGTTTCGATAAACCAACATCATCGTCAGAATGACAGAAATTACATTACATTTGATGCATACCTGATGTTTAGTAGTTAGTTTTGGCTAGACCAAGAAGTGACCTAACTTGTGATTGATATATGTTAATAGAAAAAAGAAGAAGATGTGATATTACAAATATTGAAGCTTATATATTATTAGCCATATGGTGATATCCTGGATATCATTTTTCCAATTAAGATCAGTATAACTGTGCAATGATATAGAAAACCAGGAAAAGTATAATTAATGAAGTCAGGTATATATAAACTCAAATGTCCAGAATGTGATGCTGTCTATTTGGGTTATACCCTTAGGAATTTTGGAATCCGATACAGTGAACACTTACGAGCATACAGATTGAAACAACCAGATAAATACCACTACACAAAACATCTACATTGACACCTAACACAAAACTAGAAGTGCTGCATATTTGTGAAAAGAAACAAGAATTGGATTTCCTTGAAGAATTGGAAATAAGAAGACATTTAAGAAACCCACAATATGAAGTTGTCAATGAACAGTTAAATCTAGGGAGTTCTCCACTAATAAACGGTCTTCATAAGTGATAATTGTAAAGATCAGCAGATATAGTTCTCCTGGTTTTCTATATCATTGCACAGTTATACTGATCTTAATTGGAAAAATGATATCCAGGATATCACCATAGGGCTAATAATATCTAAGCTTTAATATTTGTAATATCACATCTTCTTCTTTTTTCTATTAACATATATTAAGTCAATCACAAGTTAGGTCACTTCTTGGTTTAGCCAAAACTAACTACTAAACATCAGGTAGGCATCAAATGTAATGTAACTTCTGTCATTCTGACGATGATATTGATTTATCGAAACAATTGTCAACTTTTTAGAATTTTCAACAATTTTTATTATATTGTGGAATCAACTAGAAACCGTGAGTTTCATTTAAAACACTAATATGAATTGAATTGTCTTGAATTATTTTGAGAAACTGGTTGATGATTTTGACTCTGGGATATTGTTTGACGATTTTGGTTTTGAAAAATGGGGTGATTATTTTGTTTTGAAAAGTTGGGCTATGATTTTGGTTTTGTAAAATTGGAGGACGTTGGACTGAAAAATTGTTATTGGGACGCCAATTATAAGAATTGTTATTTGGCTGGAAATTTGGTCTGAACTGTGATGAATTCATAAGAGGTGTTGAATTTTGTCGACAAACTGTGAGGAATGATTGATTATTTCCGAAATTTGATGAAAAGTTAGACGTTGGTTGTCAATAATCAGGATTTTTAGCTGGTGTAATTCTTAAACTAGGTCTAAAAGTAGTGTTTGAATTTAATTGATTACTTCTTTGAGTAGAATACATAAAGTTTTCTTCCTCAATAATCAAGCTCATTGCTTTTTCTAAACTATCAGGTACTCCTAATCTAACATTCATTTGAATAGGTACATGTAACCCTCGTATATAGGTTTTTAAAGCAAAATAATTATAATTTCCAAGTTGAAGTCTCCGTTCAATATCACTAATATTACTAAATGAATTTAATTTTGAAATAATTAAACTACGGGCGTCTTGACAACGCATGCCAAAGTTATAGGGTGATTCATTTTTAAAAGGTTTTGAATTAATTAAATCTTGAATGAGACAATCAATATTACGTTGATCGCCAAAACTCAAATTCAAAGGATCTTCAACATCCTTCCATGTTTTTAACTCTATTCTAGAACCAATTAATATTTGTGCACGTCCTGCAAGTTTACCCAAAATAGCTTTTAATAGAAACGTATTTAAAGCTATGTCAGTTACACTAGCAAATAGTGATATTAAACTTTCACAATTTCCAATAAATATTGTTAAAGTATGAGGGTTCCCATAGTTATGAGAAATAGAATCTAAATATAATTCTAGCAATTGGTAATTCACTGATGGAATAGACATTTCTAAGTTTAGAGTATTATTTAAACTGTTTTCTATAGGACTATCTGGTTTGCTTAATGTTAAACTTTTTCCAATAATATTTCTAAAGTACTAATATCTATATCACTCATAAAATTACTGTGAAAAGGAAATTAATGAAAGAAAAGTTGTTACAAAAGGAAAACTTCGACCATTTTCTTATTTCTAGCCTAATTCTAGTTCTTCTAGGTTCAGTCGATGTGGTACCAAACCCAAGATCTTCTTACTTCTAACTTATTTCTAGTTCTTATAGATTCGAGCAATGTTAGACCAAACTCAAGATGTAATCTTCGTTTTTCTTTTCTTCTCCGAAGTTGACGATTGATCGGTTCAGAACTATCGGATTGTATTCGATATTCGCTCGAACAAGTCAAATAGTTCAATGTTCAATATTCACTCGAAAAAAACCGGTCACTAAAGTTCGAAATTTTCGGCAAATCGTTGATACGAAAAGCTTACGTACTATACGTTAAAAACTCTGGAAATTCTACTACGACTGCGCCAATGATATTTTGTCACTCCGAAAAATACTTTTTAAAAAACGAAAAATTACTGTTTAATATGTTTATTGCATGAAAGTTACAAACAATCTCTCTTATTATTACATGATTATCCTTTTATATAGTTTTAATTAAAAATACAACATAAGCAAATATTTTACATGGGTCAGCCATTGTCGTTTCTGAACTCGCAGCATAACCACCAGTACAACTGTGTGATTATTGTGCAAAGCTTTTTTTGATTCAATACTAAGTTATTCATTGCCCATTGTTATTTGGCGAAAAAGAAGCCTCTACAATATCTGGTGAATATTTTACTCATGAAATGATAATAATTATTTGTTACAGTTATTTGTTCCATATGTTTCTGTATATCCGCTCATAATTCTCGTAGTTTATGTGACAATAAGCAATGAGAAAAATGTGTCAATTCATTCTATTATAATGCTTTTGGTATCTGTAACAAAATTATTGGTTCCCGTAATTTATCACTTACTTAACGAACGCAATAAATTTTCCAAAGGGGCGCATTGGTAAGATAGTTATTCCCATCAATATAATGGCCAGTAACGATGAAACGACGCTAGATTAAGTGAAAAATTCAATATGAGGGAAATGGGGCATTGAAATCCGCCGGACGAGATCGTTACAGTTATGGATTTATGTGTATTGTTATCTGCCCCAATGTAATGTGAACCTCCACAAATACCGGAAAACGTTACATTCATGGGGAAGTGATTGCCATATAAACAAGTTTAACAAAATCTCATTTTTATTATTCTTTTCGTATTTATAAATAAGAAATAAAGGCGGCGATATTTTTGTTCCTTCCTGAGAAACGATGTAATAGGTTAAAAATATTGCCTCTATACAGGTTGTTTCAAACAAAGGTGTCCTCGTTGCTAAGATAGGTAGAACACTGCGAAATAAGTTGGGTTTGCTAAAAAATTTGTAACGGCATCCGTTTTCTAGATACAGGGTATTGAGAAAAATAATACACATCGTCTTAATTTGTTTTTATATCTGCGTATCACAGAAAGCGCTAGTTACACGTTTCGGAACGACTAGTTTTAAACATACATTCTTTGATTAAATTTTCTAGTCCAAGTTTTGTATGAACCAAAGCAACTGTTCGTAATACTCGACACTGTGTTATTGGGAATATTTTGGTTTGAACATGAAGAAGTTGTTAGGTTTTTTTTTAATTTTGGTACATTGTTTTCTAATAAACAATAGCGTTCCCACCTAAGAGTTTGTTTATATGCTGCGCTTACAATATTGATATATTTTTTTTCTTACCTAAATATTATGACTAGCTTACCTGGTAGTATAGTATAGTATTTTGAAATAAGTATTATTTTGTTATGTTTTTCGTGGGTCAAATTTGAATAGAACCGATTCTAGCCTATACCTGCTTATGTTGGTAAGTCGCATAAGTAGTAGAGCTAGGGGTATTTGGACACTGTCTCCCTGGCGCCCATGGAAATATTTCCGTTATTTTGTGAGGTCTTAACGAACCACCCCCCTCTGTTGAGTAAACCGGCAAATGTCCCGTGAAGACAAGAAGTTTATGTAAATTTTATAAGTCCGATTAAATTGTACGTTACCAAGTAGTAACTGATGTTGGTTCAAAGTATTTTTAAAAATCCCAATGGCACAGGACCAATTGGAAAGGCTTATTTCAGTAACGTTTTTGCATGAAACCCAAAATAAAAAATTAGATACAAAAGTAAAATTTTAGCATCAAATCAAAAACAAAATAATTACAAAAAAAATCTGGTAAATTTGTTAATTTTCTCAAATAAATGTTTTAATGTACGATTTAGAGAAAAATGTTAAGTACAAAAGTTGTAGACGGTGAAAAAGATTAGTAACTTTTTAGCGTCAAATGAAAAACAAAGGAAATACGATTTTTTTTCAAATTGGACAGGCCGCCATTTTGTTTTTACTGGACACATTTAGCTCATTAACGAACTCGTATATATATATATATATATATATATAAAAAAAAAAAAAAAAAAATTATATATATATATATATATAATAAAAGTATTATTTTTTCTTCAACCTTCTTAAATAATTTATTTTTTTCAATTTCTTGGGTGTCAGGTTGTGTAGTTAATTAAATCATTTTATTGTTACTGACGTTTCGTTCCTGGGTTAGGAACTTTCTCAAAGTTTATTATTGACTGAATCAAATTTCATCGTTTACAGTTCAAAATTAAAAACATATACAATAGGTAAAAAACATTCATAAAACAGACATCTAAAACAAGTACCATCGATACAAATTCTACGACATTATACAGGGGGAGTACGGAAAGACTTCAGATATATTATTTTATTAAATTATGATAAATCTGACTTAAGTTTTTTACATCTTGCTTATCGTTGACTGTATTTTCTTCCTTTTTAATGTGCACCATTTCTTTAATTGTTAATTTTTTGTAGTTTGAATCTTGAGCTAGAATTTTGGTGTTTTTAAAATCGAACTCATGGTTTTCATTGCTTTCATGTTTGTGGAGAGCCGTGAAAGCATTTTTGGTATATTTATGGCCATTTAATCTATTTTCTAAAGTCTGTGTGGTCATTCCTATGTATTTTTTTGGACAGTTTAGGCAGGGTATAGAATATATAACGTTTGACTTTTTTGTGGTTTTTATTTTACTTTTTAATTTAGTGAATAATGGTGATAGGGTGTTTTGAGCTTTGTGACATATAGAGATATCATGTTTAGAAAATATGTGACTGAGTTTTTCTGAAAGGTGCTCTGTATATGGCATTGCTACATATTTATTATTGTTTGACACTTTGTTTTTAGAGTATTTATTTGATGGGTTGTTATATATTTTATAGACTCTTTGTTTGCAAATACGGTTTATGGTATGTATTGGATAATGATTGCTTATTAAAGTCGTTCTAACTTGTTTTATAACATCTGGTCTGTATTCTGGAGAAGTTAATTTAATGGCTCTGTCAACTAATCCAGTGATTACGCTGTTTTTATGTGACTTTGGATGGTTGGAATTGTGGTTAAGGTATCGGCCTGATGAGGTTACTTTATTATACAGTTTAGTTTTGATAGTATTATGGTTAGTTCTTATCAATGTCATATCTAAAAAATTTATTGTGTTATTTTCTTCTGTTTCTACAGTGAATTTGATTTTTTCATGGAAATTGTTGAAAGCGGAGAGTACGTAATTAATACTATCATTGGGTACAGCTGCTAAACAGTCGTCTACATAACGTTTAAAAAACAGAATATTGTGATTCAAATCTTTCAATACTACTTCTTCTAGATATTCCATTACTAACTGAGCAAGTGTAGAAGATATAGGAGAGCCCATGGTGCATCCATTAAGTTGTTGGAAAAATTCATTATTATATTGAAAGTAATTATTGTTTTGAATTAATAAGATGGCTTCAATGAATTCAGTGTATTTAAGTGGAGTGTGTTCTTTTATAATATCCCATTTCGTTTGTACAGTCTTAATTATTAATTCGTTAGGTATATTAGTATACATTGATATTACATCCAATGATATTATTTTATAACTAACTGGTATATTAACAGAGTCAATAAATTTTTTGAACGAAAATGAATCTTTTAAATAACTGTCATTTTGACCAACTACATTTGAAAGGCAATTGGCTAGATATTTAGACAAATTATAAAATAGTGATTGTATGTAGGATACTATAGGTCTTAATGGTATGTCTGGTTTGTGTAATTTTGGTAAACCGTATATTCGAGGTGGGATCGCGTTATGTATTAGTAGTTTTTTTGCTTCGTTCTGTGTGATCGAAATATCTAGCCAATTGCCTTTCAAATGTAGTTGGTCAAAATGACAGTTATTTAAAAGATTCATTTTCGTTCAAAAAATTTATTGACTCTGTTAATATACCAGTTAGTTATAAAATAATATCATTGGATGTAATATCAATGTATACTAATATACCTAACGAATTAATAATTAAGACTGTACAAACGAAATGGGATATTATAAAAGAACACACTTCACTTAAATACACTGAGTTCATTGGTGCCATCTTATTAATTCAAAACAATAATTACTTTCAATATAATAATGAATTTTTCCAACAACTTAATGGATGCACCATGGGCTCTCCTATATCTTCTACACTTGCTCAGTTAGTAATGGAATATCTAGAAGAAGTAGTATTGAAAGATTTGAATCACAATATTCTGTTTTTTAAACGTTATGTAGACGACTGTTTAGCAGCTGTACCCAATGATAGTATTAATTACGTACTGTCCGCTTTCAACAATTTTCATGAAAAAATCAAATTCACTGTAGAAACAGAAGAAAATAACACAATAAATTTTTTAGATATGACATTGATAAGAACTAACCATAATACTATCAAAACTAAACTGTATAATAAAGTAACCTCATCAGGCCGATACCTTAACCACAATTCCAACCTTCCAAAGTCACATAAAAACAGCGTAATTACTGGATTAGTTGACAGAGCCATTAAATTAACTTCTTCAGAATACAGACCAGATGTTATAAAACAAGTTATAACGACTTTAATAAGCAATCATTATCCAATACATACCATAAACCGTATTTGCAAACAAAGAGTCTATAAAATATATAACAACCCATCAAATAAATACTCTAAAAACAAAGTGTCAAACAATAATAAATATGTAGCAATGCCATATACAGAGCAGCTTTCAGAAAAACTCAGTCACATATTTTCTAAACATGATATCTCTATATGTCACAAAGCTCAAAACACCCTATCACCATTATTCACTAAATTAAAAAGTAAAATAAAAACCACAAAAAAGTCAAACGTTATATATTCTATACCAAAAATGCTTCCACGGCTCTCCACAAACATGAAAGCAATGAAAACCATGAGTTCGATTTTAAAAACACCAAAATTCTAGCTCAAGATTCAAACTACAAAAAATTAACAATTAAAGAAATGGTGCACATTAAAAAGGAAGAAAATACAGTCAACGATAAGCAAGATGTAAAAAACTTAAGTCAGATTTATCATAATTTAATAAAATAATATATCTGAAGTCTTTCCGTACTCCCCCTGTATAATGTCGTAGAATTTGTATCGATGGTACTTGTTTTAGATGTCTGTTTTATGAATGTTTTTTACCTATTGTATATGTGTTTTTAATTTTGAACTGTAAACGATGAAACTTGATTCAGTCAATAATAAACTTTGAGAAAGTTCCTAACCCAGGAACGAAACGTCAGTAACAATAAAATGATTTAATTAACTACACAACCTGACACCCAAGAAATTGAAAAAAAATAAATTATATATATATATATATATATATATATATATATATATATTAATACAGATCCTCTATCTAAATTTTAAAGAAAACATTGAAATAAGGAAAAATGTGCATATTTGTATGTAATACTTGTGATACACACTGTATAATCAATAATTTGAAAGATTCAATATACAAATAAAATTCGACATTTCAATTTCGGATGACAATAATGCAGAATATACTTAATGATAGATAGATTTTATAACGATTTGAAAACAAAAAATACAGATGTCTCTGCTAACAAAATTGCAATTATAATAAAAGAATGAAAGTCTCTCTTTGTTATAGGAAAACATAAATTTGTATTTTGACAAAAAAAAATTTTTGGTAACCAAAGGAGAGGATATTTATTTATGTAGAAAGTTTAGGCAGTTTAATTTGATATCCCCACGAGACAACATCGAAATAAGAGTTGTCTCAAATTTATTTAAGAATATAATAGTAATTTATATGAATATTTTCAGATCATTAAATCTTGCATTGTAAAGCCAGTGCGTGTATAATTCACAAATGAATTAGATCGTTAAAGTGCAAGTGGTTTTCCGGTTTCTAAATTATAAATTTAGAAAGTGTTGCCGAATTCTAAATACGTTTTAGAATACGAACGAGTTAACCAGTACCTAGTTGGTGAGTCCTGTCCAGTTTATTTACATTATTTCTCGAGAATTAATAGGCCTTTCTTAAATATATTTCAAAAATAGATGCATCTTATGATAATAATTTTGATCTAAATCACAGTAACGTTGCATATATGAAATTCAACGTCAAGTGAAGAAAATTTTTGGAATAGACAATTTGCACGGAAATTCGCGTATTTGACATTGATATACATCAAGTATAAAATCAGACATTTTGAACTTTTGATAAAAATATTTAGCTAGGAGATTTCTAATATAGGTTGTTTTAGTATTGAGGTTGATAGAAAGTTCTATCTTTGTTTTTTCGTTTATGATATTTTTTGAAAAGTTATAATTTATTGAAATTGGTTATCTGATCATATATTATATAAATTTGATTCCGACTCACTTTGGTACTCATTTCATATCTATTCTCATTGTATTTAATAATTTTCATGCTATAGAAAATTTGAAATAATAAGTGACATTTGGTTAATTTCCAGTGACAGTAAATTCATATATGTCATAAGATAATTTAATTGTCTTGTAGTATATTGAACAAACAGTTACTCTAGATTTGGAATAGCGTAATACGTAGTTTGGAGAATTCTTTGAAATTTATAAATTTGAGTTATTATTTTAAATCTTTGATCCCTCCCTGAGATAAGAGTGAGTAAGTCGATTGTATATGGATTTATCTTTCAAAGTACAAAATTTAATATTCATCTGAGCCGGGCATATTAATTTGACAACTGCTGTCAAAATTCAAATATGTTATATTCAGTGGTAAAGGTGTGTTCACAATAGTGTAGCTACAATCACAAATTGTGAAAACATCGACAATTAATACTCATATCGTTAAATTCATATATAAATTATTAAATTACAATTAAAGGATTCGATATATAATAATTTGTCACCCAAACGTGGGGCAACTATAAACGAATACAATATATTATTATTGCTATAAATAGAATATATCGATATATATAATAATATATATATATATATATATATATATATATATATATATATATATATATATAACAACAAAGAGATTCATGGGTGAATCACGCAGAAAGAGAAAGGGCTACTGAAACAGAGTGGTAACCGCGGACATGCTCATTTACCGTCTTCAGCACGGTATAACGAAGGTGAACCGCTAAGTCCACTGCTTTTCTCCATTTTCATATCGGATATTGAAGATTACTTTCGTTCAAGTAACTGACGCGGAATTATTATTGATGGTAAGAATGATGTGGGGACTCCCCAATAGACATAGAACGCAAATTGAGAATACTTGATACTTATTGTTCTACCAATAAACTCACAGTTAATACTGATAAAACGAAAGTATTAATATTTGCAAAAGGAGGGCACACACATAATTATAATCAAAAGTTTTATTACAATGGTTTTAGGTTAGAAATTCTTTCTTTTGGAATTGGCATATGGGGACTAGGCTATACTAATGGGTTCAGGTTAAATTTTATAAAAAACTGTTGAATTTGTCTCAGAATACTCCAGATTATATTGTACGCCTTGAGAGATATTTGCCCCATTTATCACTAATTGTTTTTAAACATGCTTTAAGTTGGTTTAATAATCTTAAAATAATGGATAATTCTAGAATGTCTAATATCTGTTATATGCAACTTTTACAATTAGCTACGGAGAACGCCAATTGGGTCACTCATGTTAAAGAATGGTTTACCTTTGCAGAGTGTGAACATTTATGGACAAACTATTTTAATACATGTTCAGGTAAATTAGATGGGGTTATTCTAGAAAATTTTGAAAAACGACTTTACGAAATTGATATGTATAGGAAGGTTACGTCTTGTTATTCTCTGATATACTCTCAACTATTAATTGGTGAAACCGGGAGAAATTATTTGCGAATACCCGCATCTATATACATAACGAGAATTGTCGCACAAATCAGAACTTCCAGTAATAAGATACTGAAATTTTCCTTCAAAGGAAACTTCTATATAATTGATTGTGGGGGAATTTGTTCCATTTGTAATACGCATACACCAGAGTCGTTGGAGAATATTATCTTCAAATGCCCCATTTACAGCTTCCTTAGACAAAATAGATTTTTTAATAGTGTGGAATAGTGAGCTCTCTATGCTGGTCCCTGATGTTATTAGTATTTCAAAAAATTAAGAGCTTTCGCATGCGGAGAATAAATGATAACACTATAATATGTATATACAATATGATAATAGAAATTAAGAACAAAAATATATATGTTCTAACTGTGAATAATCACTGAAAATGCCGTATTGATCATTGTAATAGATGTAATGTATGTACCGAACCCTTGTGAAAAGGTGTATCTTATGCACAATAAAATGTATCTATCTATCTATCTAATTTATATAAACACTTCACAAATTTATATTCACTTATTCACTGTCAAGATGTCAAATTATGAACTAAACTAACTCTCCCTGGACGGTCCTTTATATGTTAGTGCCTTTTTTACTAGATAATTCTAGATTGCGGCTTATACAAAAACAATTGGCTCTCTGGCATTTTCTAGATAAGACTGGTCACAAGAACAATGAAAGTAATCCCTGCGCATCCGCCATATTTTCAACTTTCATACATGGCTTAGACTGTCGGATTCCGGAACTATACCAGTGTGCTCTTTCGTAACAATATATTTTTAGATCTCATGTGTATCCGAATGGAGAGCACACTTTGAAAACTTCAATACCATACCTATGGGTTTTAGAAAAATCAAATATAACTGGAAAACAAAAACTTTTGTGCACACATACAACAACTGTATAAAAACATATGTCAACAGCATTGAAAAAATAGAAGACTTTATTGAAATAAGATATGACAGCCATATCAATCGCAGATAATCTGGGTATTTCGAAACACAAATCAAACATCTAGAGAACCAGAGGAAGCTCAACTGAAAAACTACGTTGGCAACAATTGGAAAATGTAATGAACACAATGTATAGTGACATAACACAAACAAACAACTCATCAGTAATCTCAAAACAAAAATACACCAAACTGTATAAAAAATACAATATATAAACAAGTTCAGGCAAAATAACGTCAGAAATACCAGAAACAATAGACGCATTCAAACAAAAACTAATGGCAGCTAGTAAAAGGCTGAATCGATACAATACGTCACTTAAACGAAAAGGAGATAACAGAAACATTACAAAACACGAAAAATTGTTCTACCTAAAAATAAACCAAAAAAGTACAGTAACAGAACACAAAACACCACCCAAAAAAGAAGATAAGGAAGAATATTGGAAAAAGTTCTGATCAAACCCAGTGCAGCATAAAAGAAGTAAATGGACAGAAAAATAAAGATAGAGAACAAAAACAGCGAAACACATGAAACAATATGAAATAATCAAGGAAGAAATAACTGTCATCCTTAAAAAACTACCGAACTAGAACCCCAGGGCCAGATAAAATTAACAACTATTTCTTGAAACAATTAACAACATTACTCGAGAAAATGTTACAAATTATAAAACATGTAATAATCCTTCCAGAAGTAAGCCCCTCACTAACCCACGGCATACATATCTCAAACCAAAACACACGATCTCAAAAACTATAGACCAATCACTCAATGGAACACATTGTATAAAATTATAACAAAAACAAACGCCGAAAAGGTAACAAAATACATCCCAGAGAGAAGCATGGACCATGAAGAACACAAGGGTTGTACAAAACGAGCTAGAGTTTGTAAGGAACAACTTATAATAGACAGAGTAATAACAAAACAAGAAAAAACCAATAATAGAAACATCGCAGTCGCATGGATAGACTACCAGATAGCATACGATTCAGTCCCTCACTCACGGCTCCTGCAGATTTTACAAATATACAAAATCGATCCAACTGTCATAACATTCCTTGAACATACAATGAAGAACTGGGAAACAAAATCAATACTCAACCTACATAACATATACATATAAACAAACAACTTACAGACAGAATGATAACTGGATACAAATTGAGGGACAGACAGAGAAATGTAGACATAAGAGAAAAGTGCCAAACAAACGACGTTGTCAGATGGATACGGCAGAGAAGAAGAAAATGGAACCAGTATGTTAATAGAATGGGCCCCGGCAGAATGGCCATAATAATCCGCAACAATGTACACCATGGCAGAAGACCAACTGGACGTCCACCTAAACGTTAGCGAGATACTTGGCAGTCAACCTCGCAAGAGTTGCTTAGACGAGGAGGAAACCGGAATTAAACAGGCGATACGCCTTCTAAAGAGGAAGAAGAAGAAGAAGAACTTACAGACCATGAGAGGAATTTTCTAAAAAGACACATGGAGCCCGAAGTGGTTCATCCTAGCACTGAACCTCTGCCACTTTCTCTAATGACATAAACATGAATTTCGAACAAGATAAATGTGCGACACTTATTGCGAGGAAAGGGAAAATAACTGAAAGAAACAACATAGATCTTCCCATGAATAATATAACGTTCCATGCATTAACCGAGAGCGGAACAAATAAATACCTAGGCGGAACGGAAATACTGACTCACAAAACAACGGAAAGGAAAGATCTCATAGAGAAAACATACAAAGATAGGCTTACGAAAATCATATCATGTTAATAAACCGAAATTTCTCCAGAAGTAACCAAAAATGCAGTATTTCTGGATTAATAGTACCCGCTGTACTTGCTATAAAATCAATAGGGTACATATCTGTGAGACACCTTGAATAAGACCCCTTGAAAAATATCCAATTATAAAATTGGCCACTTGTTTACACTCCGGAGGCTGTATCGTACTAAACCCGAAATTTCTCCAAAAAGGACAAAAATGTGGCACTTCAGGTACCATAGTACCCGTTGTACTAGCTCTGGTGACCTAAAAATCCATAAGGTCCACCTTAAATATGCCCTGAACAATATTCAATCATAAAATCGTTCACTTTTATACACGCTGGAGACTGTATCGTGCTAACAAACTAAAAATTAAAAAAATTAACTGTCTCGACCTATACTTCGTGGAATCTACTCATATTAGTGTTTTAAATGAAACCCTATGTTTCTAGATAATTCCACAATATAATGAAAAATGTTGAAATTCTATAAAATTGACAATTGCTTCGATAACTGAGTATTATCGTCAGAATGACAGAGGTTACATTTCATTTGATGCCTACCTGATGTTTATCAGTTACCAACAGTGAATAAATCAGGTATATATGAACTCAAATGTCCAGAATGTGATGCTGTCTATTTGGGCCAGACCCTTAGAAATTTTGAAATCCGATACAGTGAACACTTACGAGCATACAGATGAAAACAACCAGATAAATCCCATTACGCAAAACATTAACTTGATACCAACCATTCATTGACACCTAACACAGAACTAGAATTACTACACATTTGTGATAAGAAACAAGAACTGGATTTCCTTGAAGAGTTGGAAATTAGAAGACACTTAAGAAACCCGCAATATGGAGTCGTCAATGAACAGAAGTCTACACTATTAAACTGTCTTCTTAAGTGATAATTGTAAAGATCAGCAGATATAATTTTCCTGGTTTTCTATATCATTGCACAGTTATACTGATCATAATTGGAAAAATGATATCCAGGATATCACCATAGGGCTAATGTTATCTAAGATTCAATATCTGTAATATCACATCTTCTTTTTTCTATTAACATATATTAAGTACCATAGCACTCGTTGTACTGGCTTCAGTGAGCTGAATGCCAATAGGGTTAATCTTTGAGACGCACTGAATAATATCCAATCATAAAATTGGTCACTTATATACACTCCGGAGGTTGTGTCGTGCTAAAAAACTGAAATTTCTCCAAAAATGACAAAACAGTCGTACATAAAGTACTATAACACCTGTTGTACTGGCTGTGGTGAGCCAAAAATCAATAGGGTTCATCTGTAAGGTGTTCTGAATAATACTCAATCATGAAATTAGTGACTGCTCACACTCTGGAGGCTGTATCGTGCTAACAAACTGAAATTTCTCAAAAAATTACAAAAATGTCGTACATCAAGTACGAAAGCATCCGTTGCACTGGCTATTGTGAGCTGAAAATCAATAGGTTTCATCTGAGAGATGTCCTGAACAATATTCAATCATAAATTTGGTGATTTGTTGTCCTTCTGAGGCTGTCTCGTGCTAACAAGACATGTATGAAAAGTGGACGACGACAACGACGACGACATATACACAGAATTTTTTGTCCAAAAACCATTTTTTCGTGTTGTTCTTGATGAAAAACGTGAAAATAACTTAAAACATTTTTTTTAACATCCAAACTTTTTTATGGGTAAACCAATACTTTTCTCTCATATTAGATAGGTTGGGCGGAAAAATAATAAAAGGAGAACCCTACTATGATTACAAACCTGACCTAGTGAAATAAAAACGAAAATTTCAAAATGTATTGGTACAGATCAATTCTAACATGAAACAATAACACATAATATGCCAGATATGATAACAATAGATAAAATAAACAAAATCACAACGGTAGTAGACATCGTTCATCCCCTGGACCACATCATACAGTAAACAAATACAGATAAAATTAGGAAATACACCGAACTAACGGAAGAAATAAAGGCAATGTGGAAGATGGAAAATTTTCACATAACCCCAGTTGTCATTCCAGTAACAGGCCCCATACCACCAAAGTTACCTAGTGAATTCAAAAAACACAACATACAATAATAGGAATGCAAAAACTACATATCTAGCTTTCCCGGTACCTACATACGCACCCATAAATTCATCGAAGGTACGGTGAGAAACATCTCGAATATGGTTTACTCCATTCTCTAGGTAATGGTCTCCTTCGAATGGCGCTAGTCGGTTTTGAAGAACTACTTTTGGTTTTCCGTTGGGGATCTTGCTTATGCGATATATAACATCATTGGTCATTTTCTTGATTAAGTTTGGACTTTCCCAGGATTTTTGTAATTATAGAGAAAATCCTTCTCTCCTCGTAGGGTTGTGTAACCATACTTTGTCCCCTTCTTTAAAACCGCCTTCTGTGGCCTGCGTATCGTACCGACTTTTCATTCTGTCGCTGGTTACTTGAAGATTTGTTCAAAATTATTCATGAATATCGTTCAGCCTTCTTCTCAATTGGATCACGGAGTCTTCGCCTGCTAGATCTTCTCTAGGCCGACAGGCAAATTCCAGGTCACAAGGAAGCCTCATTTGACGTCCACACAGCATTTTCGCAGGTGTTTCACCCGTAGACTCATTGACGGCAGATAGATAAGCCAATGCGAATAGGGAAAGATACTTGTCCCAATCTCTCTGATGGCTGGAAACCACTTTGGACAGGTATTTTCCAATAGTCCTGTTCATTCTCTCGACCATTCCATCTGACTGTGGATGTATTGCTGTTTCCCTGGTCTCCTTCCTTCCCTGCTTCTCGCAAATCTCCTAGAATAGTGGCTTTCAAAATTTCTTCACTGGTCACTGTGGACTTCCAAGGGCACTCCATATCGGCTGACAAATTCTTCCACCAATACATCCGCAACAGTTGGCTCTTGGTTCGGGATAGCGTAAGTTTCCACCTGCTCTGTGAAATAATCCATTACAACCAGGATGTATTTGCCACAATTTTCGGTCGTCGGAAATGGTCCAGCGATATCTTAAGCAATCCTTTCGAAAGGGCTTCCAACATTGTACTGTTTCATGCGCCTTCTCTTGCGATGTGGTCCATTACTCGTAGCACAAGTAGTACATTTCTTACACCAGTCCTTCACATCATCGGAACTGTTCATCGAATAAAACCTCGCACGGATTCACTGGAGGGTTTTTTTCACTCCCAGATGACCTCCCGATGGACTGTCGTGTAACTTCTTTAGTACTTCAGCTACTCTTGTTCTCGGGATAACTAGCCGTCTCCTCATCTCGGAACCATAATCGTTCTCAAGGACTCTTCTCAACCGACCTTCTTCCACGACAAGGGAGTCCCACTGAGCCCAATACGCCTAAAGTTTCGGTAAAAATTTTGACACTTCTTGCGGGGTAGGTAGCCGATTTTCTTTCTTCCATTGCCGGATCATCTTCAGGTGAGGATCATTCTCCTGATCGTCTCTGATCCTGGTGGGTGAGCATTCCTCGTTGACTACAGTAGTTCTTGAAACTGCAGCTTCCCTAGATTCCACCTTGTTGCAGTGGGAGCAGTCTGTTGGGCACGGCCGTCTGGACAGGGAGACGGCATTTCTGTGACTCACACCAGCTCGATGTTCGATGTTGAAATCATACTATTGAAGTCGTTCAATCCATGTAGTGATCTGGCTCTCGGGATTTTTGAACTGCATCAACCACTTAAGTGCTGCATGATCAGTCCGGATGAAAAACTTTCTACCATAGAGATACTGGTAAAAGTGTTCCACGGACTTCACTACCCTCAAAAGTTCTCTTCTTGTGACGCAATAGTTTTGTTCTGGTTTGGAGAGGACTTTACAAAAATATTCCAGCACTCTTTCTTGCCCTCTTTGGATCTGTGAGAGCACTCCACCAAATTCTACGTTGCTTGCGTCGGTGTCAAGAATAAAGTCTCCATCTGGTAATTGATATCCTAATATCGGCGCCGAGGTTAAATGCCTCTTCAAGGTTTCAAAAGCCGTTTGACAGACTTCGCCCCATTGGAAAGCTCTTGCTTCTTCTGTAACTAAAGTAAGAGGCGTGGCAATATCTCCAAACTTCCTGATAAATCTTCTATAATACGTGCAAAGTCCAAGGAAACTCCTAATTCGATATTTGTCGGTTGGTTGCGGCCATTGCTGAATGGAAGCAGTTTTCTCTGGATCCACCGCCACTCCTTCAATGCTCACTATATGACCTTGATAGTTGACTCAGTTTTGGAACCGCTGGCATTTATTCGGGTTTAACATGAGCTGGGCTGCTTGGAGTCGTTTAAATACGTCTTCCAAATTCTTCAGGTGTTCGTCAAATGTGTTCCCCAGTACTACGATGTCGTCCAAATAGACCAGGCATGTCTTCCAAGACAACCCTCTCAAGACATTTTCCATGAGTCTTTCAAATGTCGCAGGCGCATTACAGAGCCCGAATGGCATGACCTTGAATTGCCATAATCCAGATCCAGTAATAAAAGCAGTCTTCTCTTTATCTTCTGGGTCCATTTCCACTTGCCAATAACCAGACTTCAGGTCCAAGGTGGAAAACAGTTTGCTGCCGGCCAAAGTATCTAGCGTATCGTCAATTCGAGGCAGAGGATAGCTGTCTTTCCTCGTCACGTTGTTAAGCTGGTGATATTCCACGCAGAATCTCGTAGTTCCATTCTTTTCCTTGACGAGCACTACTGGAGACACCCATGGACACCCATGGACTAATAGATGGTTCTATTACTTTTTCTTCTGCCATCTCTCGAATTATTCTTTCAGCTTTCTCTCTCTTCGCTCGTGGAAGTCTTCGAGCTGATCGCCTAAATGGCTTGGCATTACCAGTGTCAATTTTGTGTTTGACGGCTGATGTTCTACCAGTATTTCGTCATTTTGGTAAGAATAAGTCCCGATACTGCAAGAGAAAGTCTCTAATTTTCTTTTTTTCAACTCGATCCAAAGATTGACCAGCTACTGATAATATTTGTTCGAATCAGGCATTAGAATTGTCAGTGGTCGTTGTTTGACGAACTATAGACGTCACTGGTACACAGGTTCTCTTCTTAATGGTAATTGGGTAATCGTTCACGTTCATCACACATACTGGGATCTCTTTCGCCGACGTAACTAATCATTTTCCAATTAGTACTCCTTTGCCAACTTCTTTGTCGTGGTTCATTGGCTCCATCATAACCGGTGTACCTTCCTCCATGATTCCCTGTAGCCGTGCTACTATCATGGTTTCGCTTCGTGCAGATAGAACGGTATCTTCCTGTACAGCTGCCAACACCCCGCTGTCTTCATGTGGACGAACGAATACCTCCTCGGAGCCCACTTTAATTATTCTGTTTCCAGAGTCTAATTGGAAACCATGTACATTCATTACGTCCATTACCAGAATCACGTCTTCTTCAATGTCAGCTACGATTACCGTATGCGTGAACTCTTCTGCGCCAATTCCCAATTGGATTTGTGTTTCCCCGTGAACATTGGCACTCTCGCCTGTGGCAGTCCGCAGTCGCAGTCTCATTGGTAGGAGCTTCTCCTTGGGATTTATTATCTCTGGTCGAATAGTGGTTCTAGTTGCTCCAGTGTCAACCATTTACCTCGCCATCCGCATATACACTGTCGTTGCGATATCTGAGCGAAGCTATCAGTATGAGAGGATTTTTGGAACGATCATGGGTCGGTGCTGACCCCTCGTAGCCGACCCTTTCTAGTTTTCCTGTGACTGGGGTTCTTGGTTTGCAGGAGTCTTGGGGCGCTTACACGAACTACGTACATGCCCTAGCTTGCCACAATTCCAGCATCTGATCTGTCTCGGCTTCTTGTCCATCATACCTTTGATCAAGCTGACGATCTGGTCAAACTTATCCTCATCGCCTTCTTCTTGGATGATCCTAACTTTGTTGTAACCCGAAGCCTTCGCTGCTGCTTCATATTCTGGAGCAGCTGTCAATGCGTCAACTAATGTTATGGGATGGGCTAAGCGAAGCTTCCTCTGCATATCGAAAACACGTAAGCCATCAATAAACGCCTGTATGCTCAGACATTCCATCATGTTCTCTGCTGCTGATTGATAAGCAAATCGAACGAGTCGGGCAATATCCACTTCATATTCTTGAAGTGCTCCGTCACGTTTCTGCCTTCGGTTCTTCAGCTGGGATTGGTACAAATGTTCTAGAAATTCGTGACCATATCGCACGTCCAACCTCTTCTTCAGCTGCTCGAAATCATCCGTTTCTTCCAGAGGTATCGTCTGAAGTACATCTAAGGCATCTCCCCGAAGCGCGATAGTTAAGTTCACTGCCTTTTCTCTATCAGACCATTTATTCACTCTAGCGGCTGCTTCAAATTGTTTCACATAATTGGTCCACGACATTTTTCGATCGAACGTTAGGGCCTTGACTCGGGTAAAACTGCCAATGTCTTTAAACTTAGGTAGTGTTTCTGGCTTGCACGATTTCGTTTGCTCGGTCTTCTTTTCTTCCTCTGGCGTGCCTCGCATTCTTGAATCTGCAATATTTCCCTTCAAGTCCTTGATTTTCTCGTCTATTGTTGTAATCTTATTCTAGATTCCAGATTTTAGAGACGAAATTTTATTTTCAACGTCTGCGGCAATGTCGTTTTTCATTAATAAGATATCGGCAGATATATCGTTCTTCAAAGTAGAAATTCATATTAACAGAAATGTCGTTCTTCATAGCAGAAATATCGTTCTTTATAGCCGAAATATCGCTTTTCAGATTCGTATAAATCTTCTCTTTCATGCCAGAAATATCGTTCTTCATAGCAGAAATCTTCTCGTCCATGTTCTCTTCGATGGTAGAAATCTTCGCGGCCATGTTCTCGTCCATTGCAGAAATCTTCTCGTCCATGTTAGCAGGAATATTAGTGGAAATAGACGAGATTAAGGTGGAAGCCTCGTCTGTAAATAAAACGGTTTCTGGATCAAAGCCGTCATTTTCCAGTGTCACTTCAAGTCTTTCTACTAATTCACTTGTCTTACCAGACGTTTCGAACTCACGATCTTTCAATTCGGCTCTTAGTTCCACCACTTTGAGGTCACATAGTCTCCTGGCCATTTTTACGTAGCAATTTATTTATATTATCCCACTTCTGACACCAATGTAATGTTTTTCTTATTTATTTAAACGGTAAATGGGTGGGATAAATTTTAAACACACGGTATGGCTACTTACCAATTTATTTAAACACTAACTCACTAACACTTAATTTATATATACTTAATTAATCACTTAAATTTAATTTATATGCACAAAAACTTGATATTAATTTATATTAACACTTCACTGTTCGCTATTTCGGTGTATTGTATTCTTGTTTATTTCTCGAGATCACTTTATGAACTAAAACTAAACTCTTTCTGTTCGGTCCCTTATATATTAGTGCCTTTTTCACTAGATAACTCTAGATTGCGGCTTACTCAAAAACAATTGGCTTTCTGGCATTTTCTAGATAATACTGGTCACAAAAACAATGTTTAGATAATATAGTCACAATCGTGAAAAGTTATAAAAAAAACCTGATTATCCGCCATAATTTTAACTTTCATACCTGGCTTAGACAGAGACGGATTTAGGAACTATACCAGTGTGCTGTTTCGTAACACTATGCTTGACTTACGTCCGCATATATTTCTAAATTTGCCAGAGTATATCTGATAAAGAAGAGACAATAATAATAATATTGGGGATGGTAGGAGGTTCTTAATATATTAGATTAATTGATATATCTGAAAAATCTCACCCCAACTTTTCATATTTTAAGTAAGTCAAGTCTAAATGAAACTGTCAGAATTAAACCAAGAAACCTACACAACATCATCCAGAAATTACAACTTCATCCAACCACATACATACCACTACAGAAGTCTGTCATACTAGATACTTGCTCTATGACTAGAAAAATTTTACAGCGAACTTAAACAGAATAGAAACTTTGCGTGACTTACGTCCGCATAGATTTTTAGAATTATCAGAGTATATCTGAGATAGAAGAGAGATAATAATAATAATAATATTGGGGATGGTAGGAGGTTCATAATATATTAGATCAATTGACTATATCTGAAATCATCGGACCACAACTTTTCAGATTTTAAGTATGTCAAGTCTCAATGAAAATCTCGAAGTATCACCCTGAATACTATTTTCCAGGATAATGTGAAACAATACGAAAGCTTAACCTACTGTACATTTATATGAGATGTCTGTGGCTTTCTTGCAAAATTTTCCAATTCGCAATCTCAATATTCATCTGGTTTCAATCATACAACACTACATTTATTCAGTTCTGAAACTTGGACAAACCAATACGAACGGAATGCAATTCTTACAATTGCCCGAAGTTCTTGCTTGATATACAAAGGACCATTTGTATTCTTCACCAGTAGCCTATTTTATATCGTTCTCTAGCGATATCATTATATCGTTTCGGTTACGATTTGGGTTGACCACCGTGTTATTGCTCAGCTTGTTTGCCAGAGGATGAATATGAAAATTCTGGATTCCGGTCACGCAGTCACTACCAAAGATATTGTGCCGCCACGTTCAGCACTTCTCGCGCTTTTTTCCACAAATGAAGGGATTTCCTATGATTCAGAGCTGCAATTTTAAATGTACATGAAAGATTCCCGGGGGTAAAAAGGGGGTATACGAAAATTTATGGGATTTCTTTGAATGGTTGGCGAGAGAAGATACGTGGGTTTATTGCAAAGCTCAGCTATTGGGTTTTGTTCAGTTCCACTCGATACAAAGAGCATTAGAATGAAATTCACTACACATAAACGTTTATTTGACATGCCAGATGCATTAATAATTTTGATAGATGGATTATTGTAACTTTAGTTTAGTGTTACTCCACGTAGAATCAAGTTGGTATCAGCAATGAAGGCAATACCAGCTCTTTTCAAAATGATTCACAACTTTTTGTGGTAATTTCATGCTAAGTTCATTTTAAAATATATCACATTCTGATTCAAATTAATGAGTGGTGAGTATCGTCCATTATTGAAGAATAGACAGATTTTAATTTGTATAATTTTTGAAGTAATTAATATCAACTTCTGACGAAGGCGAGGCAAAAAAATCCATATGACATTTTGATATACATAAATCATGGTTTAAACATATTACATCACTAATCAAATTTGTTCGTAACTTAATTGATTTGAATGCAATTCAGCCTGTATTTAACATATTCAGGAAAATACTGAGCATAATTCTTAGAATTGAGCGGCAAACATATTTTGCCAAAATAATTACAAAATCTAGTCCCAATTTTTTATGTTATAGATATTCTATCCCTACAACTCTTTCTATATTCACTTTGTATCCAAAAAATATAATTACTATTCTATATTTTGCAAAATTTTGCCATTTAAGATATAATTGCTAGATTATTTCACACACTGCATATGTCAATTAATGGAAATTGATGCCAACCCCATGTACACACATGCGCTGGGTGAATAAATATACTTGGACTTGATATGTTTAGTTAGATCTCATCTATATAAATTCAAGGCACAACTAGAACCCGTGACAGTGGAATCAATCAAATTCACCAAAGTGTCCCAAGTGTACCAGAGATCTGTTAATTGAACACAATTTATTCCATTAAATTGCACTCCAACGACAACGAGTAATCCGTTCATATCTCTCTTTCATGTCATTACTAAGGCTGGGAGTGAATTTGTTTGAATATATTTATCCGTGGTAATTTTTTCCCGCTTCAAATAAATTTTCATTGTTCCCTTACATTATTTTACAAATAATGTTGAAATTTAAATTCATTTAACAATGTCATCCAATATCTTTCTCAATAAGAATTCAGGGATATCAACTTGTTTGACTAGACGGATTCTGTTCATCGATTTATTTTCCGAGCATTTCTGTTTCCATTTCGCAGAAAACAAATAGATTTATTCTTGTCACTCGTATGTTACTCCTCATATATTGTTCGCAGAAAGCTTCTATTTCATTTCGAATAATACACCCTTCTGGGTCAATCATTAATTCATCTCACTATAACAGAATATGACTTCCTGCATTTACAAACGAACCTGTGAAATTTCAGCTAAATATATGCTAGAAAATCCAAAAGATTTGTATCTAATGTGCGAAGATTGATAATTTTTTTAGCTCTGTCGACTATGTCATCATCAGTGCTACACTAGGAAAAAATTAAGAATTGAATTTAAAAATCAAAACATTGTGATGTTTTTCTCATTTGAACGATGAAATAAAACAATATAGTTTCTTTAAATCTTCATATATTTGAACTAATGTTCAATTTAAACTTGTTGACGCGTTTCACTAACACAGTAGCCGAATGAAGGTTTTGATCAAGCTACTGTGTTAGTGAAACACGTCAACAAGTTTCAAATGAACATTAGTTCAAATATATGAAGATTTAAACAAACTATATTGTTTTATTTCATCGTTCAGTATGGATCTTCATCAAGTAAAAGCCTCATCTATTCAATTTTTCTCATTTATTTAAACGTTTTTATTACGGGTGGGATAAATTTATACACACACGTTATGTCTACTAACTTAATTTATTTATTCACTACACTATTCACTTATTCATATTCTATACACAGTATATTCACTTACATTAATTTATATAAATACATCACTACTTAGACTATATTTACTTGTTCGCTGTTTATATCACGAGATCAAACTATACTCGTATACTGACTTCTCCCGCTGGTCGGTCCCTTATATATAAGTGGCCTCATTTTCTAGATAATTCTAGTTTGCCGATTACGTAAAAACAAACGCCTCTCTGGAATATTCTTTTCTTTTCGGGATATATCTCGAATACCAGCTCAATTCTTAAAAGATCTTCGGAGAACATGTCTATTAAAACGGTCACAAAAAATCCTAATAGACCTTCTCAAAATTTGGCGCGCTCGCCATTTTTTAACACCGTTAAAATAAGGTCACAGCACCGTACTTAATATCTACTTCGGTATGTGAGTTCGTAATATTACATCCTCCTTAAATGGAAGTTCCTCCTCGAACTTCTGTGTAGCCGAGACTGGATATTTGAATCGGCAACTGGCCCCATTTCTACACTTTCCGATCTTATGGAAAAAGCAGGGCACCGTCTTCGTCGGATACTGATAATGGGGCTTGTAGTTGCAAATTAATGTATGGACAACGGTATTTAGGAAGATCATCTCTACCATGTTCCTGATGTCTTGCCAATCCAACTGGTAACTCGCTATCTTATGCATAGCCAGTTTCCTTACACTGGATTCCCACACATGGTCTCGGAGGGCTCGAAGTGCTCCCCACACATCGCGGTAGGTAGATCGATGTTGAAATCCATTTTTAGTTACCACGTAGGAGACGTACCGCGAATTATCTTTCAGTCTCAGTGTCTTGCCAGGGGCTGGAATCTGATCTTCATGTTTTTCTAATTGCTCGAACTTCTTTTGAAGGACAGTTGCCAACCCTCGTGCATTTTTGATACGGGCGGGGATGTTATATGCCAATGAATAATCTTCCGGGCGAGTGAACAAATATTGTCGTTGTTCTGAAGTGACTCCATATATAGCTTTCCCGGTATCTCCATACGCGCCCATGAATTCATCGAAGGCAGGGTCAGACACATCTCGAATATGGTTCACTTCTTTTTCTAGGTCATGGTCTCATTCCAATGGCGCTAGTCGGTTTTGGTGAACTACTTTTGGATTTCCGTTGGGCATCTTGCTTATGCGATATATAACATCATTCATTCTTTTCTTGATTAAGTATGGACCATCCCAAGATTTTTGTAATTTTGGAGAAAACCATTTTCTCCTCGTCGGGTTGTGTAACTATACTTTGTCCCCTTCTTTAAAACCGCCTACTGTGGCCTGCGCGTCGTACCGACTTTTCATTCTGTCGCTGTAAACTTGAAGATTTGTCGAACTAATTCATGAATATCGTCCAGTCTTCTTCTCAATTGGATCACGTAGTCTTCTCCTGCTAGATCCTCTCCAGGGCTACAGCTGAATTACAGGTCAGAAGGAAGCCTCATTCCACGTCCAAACAGGATTTTCGCAGGTGTTTCACCCGTGGACTCATTGACGGTGGATCGATAAGCCAATGCAAATCGGGAAAGGTATTGGTCCCAATCTCTCTAATAGCTGGAAACTACTTTGGACATGTATTTTCCAATAGTCCTGTTCATTTGCTCCACCATTCTGTCTGACTGTGGATGTAATGCTGTTGTCCTGATCTTCTTTATTCCCAGCTTGTCGCAAATCTCCTGGAGTAGATGGCTTTCGGAATTTCTTCCTGGTCGCTGTGGACTTCCAAGGGCACTCCATATCGGCGGATAAATTCTCTCACCAATACATATGCGGCAGTTGAGGCCTCGGTTCGGGCTAGCGTAAATTTCCACCCACTTGAAATTATCCATTACTACCAGTATGCATTTGCCACCATTTTCTGTCGTCGGAAATTGTCCAGCGATGTCTAAAGCGATCCTTTCGAAAGGGCTTCCAACAGTATACTTTTCATAGGCGCCTTTTTCTTGTAATGTGGTTCATTACTCGTAGCACAAGTGGTACATTTCATACACCATTTCTTCACATCTTCGGAGCTGTTCAACCAATAAAATCTTTCACGGACTCGCTGAAGGGTTTTCTCTACTCCCAGATGACCTCCTGATGGACTGTCGTGTAACTTCTTCAGTACCTCAGCTACTTTCGTTCTGGGGATAACTAGCTATATCCTCATCTCGGAACCCCTTATCGTTTTAGTGGACTCTTTTCAACAGCCTTTTTTCCAGTACAAGGGAGTTCCACTGAGCCCAATATGCCTTGAGTGTCGGTGAAAATCTTGACACTTCTTGCCATGTAGGTCGCCGATTTTCTTCCTCCCACTGCCGAATCTTCTTTAGGCAAGGATCATTATCCTGATCTTCTCTGATCCTGGTGGGTGACCATTTTTCATTGACTACTGTAATTCTTGAAACTGCAACTTCCTTAGATTTCGATTTGTTGCAGTGAGAAGAGTCTACAGGGTATGATCGTCCGTAACGTAAAATCCAACCCCGTGCAGCTATGCACTTATCCCACTCACGTTAGCGATCTATTGAAAATACATCGAACTTGTGGCCCCGAAATCAAATACCATTCATAGCATACAATTCACCAAGTTACCAGCATATCGGATGGCCGATCTATGCCACAAGGTATTTTACCTGCTAGACTTCAGTCGAAGAATAGCGGTTCGTATGCTGGTAACGGACAATCGAAATATAAGCTATATAACCCAAGGCGCCAGGTAAACCGTACCCGAGTAAATACCCCTGTTCAATTCCCTAACCGTAGTTTACCCCCAATTAGGAAAGTATTACATGAAATCAAAGTCGTAACTCAACTCACAAGAGAAATGATTTATTAAGGCGGTGGTTCGGTATTCAAAGTTTTATATGGGCTACAAAATTTTGGGGAGTAGTTATTCCCACAGTGAACACTTAAAGTCCATCAACCCTTACTATAAAAGAAGATAAACAGATCGATATGAAATTCCTTATAGTTCAATATATACAATGATACAATTATTTAAAATCCTATATACCCCTACCTTGATACCACAATGCTCAGAAGTATTTGAAACAGAGACCAGTTCTGAGTTAAGTTGGTTCTGAAACTTGTAAAAATAAATATACAATATACCCATACCGTGGCTTATCTACGCATATCAAATTGTAAACTTACCAAAAGTAAAACAATATAAACTACCATAAACGTTCCGTGTGAGCTCAGGCGCAACTTACCTACTCTGCCTAGAGTAATAAATGACCAAGAGAAATTACAAGCCACTTGTATGTTCACAAATGGTGAATTATATATACATACAATGTTATATATACACTATAAAAAAATAATTATAGAAAAATTTAAATGTTTAAAACTTGCGCGTCTTCACCTGCTGGTGATAAATCCTGACGATCCACAAGTTGTTCCTGAGGTAGCAATTACTAAGGTGAGGCTGCAAGCATCCCAGGAACGCCGTCGTACTACTAACCAACACCAAGTGTCTCCGGAACTAATCCAATACGGAAATCCGAATAACCAAAAATCCAACAATACCCCAGAATCTATGAATGAAAACCAAACCCTAAAAAAATCACTTATTAGTATTGTCACTATCCTCAATTGACATTAAACTACCCCAGGAGTTCATCACATTTATCCAGTGTGACTTCTAT
This sequence comes from Galeruca laticollis, assembly GCA_963921935.1. Lineage (NCBI taxonomy): Eukaryota > Metazoa > Arthropoda > Insecta > Coleoptera > Chrysomelidae > Galeruca > Galeruca laticollis. The sequence goes on from OY998184.1 coordinate 49,168,706, forward strand.
TATTATCCTACCAATCGCCATTTACTACAAGAGTGGGACGGCCCACTTTAAAAAAAATCCCAAAGTAGACTTCAATTAAACCATCTATTTGATAACGTAAGCGTATTACCCCCTATAAAGTCTAAAATTAACAAAACCCGAGATAACCACCCCTTACTAACAAGTACTTTACCCCCAACATACTATACACAAGCTCTATCCTGAACATATAATTGGGTGGTGCCATCTTATTCGCAACACTATGAGGAACAATTACTAGTTACAGCAAATGTTAAATAAAATAAATCTCACCTGTTTGGCAAGGACAGGGTTCTCCTGTGTGCTGCTAATAGGTAATTAAAAGCGGTTAAATGGACATTAAACACATGGCGTTGTAGTTGACTGGGTTTGCATATCCATATGCATCTCACAGATGAGGTCTGGACAAAATACTATCTCCACAAACTTCTATAACCCACACTACTCCACCCAAACCAAACTACCCCCTCAAATTTATGTTCCCCTGCGGGATGAATGTGGAATCTCCATACGAATTTGTTTTTGGGGCTCCCAATAAACACCTCAATACGACACCACGCTGATCAGAAAGAAAAGAAACACACCAGGTTTCATTGACAACCCACCTTTCCGTTCGAGAGACACTCTCACTCGAGCTGTTTGGAGCACATATGTTCTATGACCTCGGAGTGAATTACTCGACTTGCGCATCGCATAATAAAACCCTCCGTATAAAAACAATAATTGACTAATGAACAATATACCCTATATTCACTAATATACCACATCCCACGATTATATTTACAAAATAAAACATCACCCATTTTATACCCTGATGTTTAACCACAGTACACCGATAGGCAATCTTCCGTACGAATCACAGATCTCTTAACGTTTGTAAAAGGAGAATGAACGAGGCTTTTGACATATAGCAAATCAGCTGTTTGATTCGAATAATGGAATGTTTGTTTACATTCCATGGTACATAATATAAAGCTCAATATTTTTAAGTGTATATTCAGATTACTGTAACTATTCTACTGAGTGTATTTATTTCCTTTAAACTATTAACCCAGTTGGTGCTAAACAAATTGACGGCCAGGCTATTGAATCACTGAATTAATGGTATAACTAGAAATTGTTGACATACGAAGCTAGTCTGACTTGATATTAAGGTGGGAATGATTATTTATTATGACCAAAACTGCATGATTGTTATCTTTTTATGCGACTGATGTATACTAACGAGAAAAACCGTAACACGTCTAGGCAGAGAGTCGGCTTTTCGGTGATTCGGTGTTCGCCAGTGTCTGATTTCTCCTGTGACTGGAGTTCTTGGGTTGCAGGAGTCTTGGGCCGCTTAGACGGACTCCGTACGTGCTCTAGCTGGCCACACATCCGGTATTTGATCTTCTTCGGCTTCTTGTCTGCCATACCTCTTAACAAGTTGACGAACTGAACAAGTCTGTCATCGTCACCTTCTTCCTGTATGGTCCTACTTTTGTTGTAACCCGAAGTCATCGTGGCTGCTTCATATCCAAGTGCAGCTGTCAATGCGTCAACTTATTTTTTGGGATGGGCTAAACGAAGCGTCCTCTGCATATCAGGGTCACATAAGCCATCAATAAAGGCCTGGATGCCCAGACTAAACGGGCAATATCCTCTTCGTACTCTTGAAGGGATTTATCACGTTTCTTCCTTCTGTTCTTCAGCTGAGATTTGTACAAACTTTCCAAATGTTCGTGACCGTATCGTATGTCCAACCTCTCCTCCATCTGCTCAAAGTCATCCGTTTCTTCCAGAGGTATCGTCTGGAGTACGTCTAAGGCATCTCCCCGAAGCGCGATAGTAAAGTTCACCGCTTTCTTCCTATAGGACCAATTATTCACTCTAGCAGCTGCTTCAAACTGTTTTATGTAACTGGTCCACGACATTTTGCCATCAAACGTTGGGGCCTTGACTCGGGTAAAACTGCCAATGTCTTCCACCTTAGGTGGTGTTACTGGCTTGCAAGGTTTCGTTTCCTCGGTCTTCTTTTCTTCCTCTGGCGTGCCTTGCGCTCTTGAATCGGCAATCTTTCTCTCTAACTCCTTGATTTTCTCGTCTATCGTTGTCATCTTATTTTCAATATCTGACTTTATTTTCTCGTTCATCGTTGTCACCTTATTCCCAATATTCGATTTTAGAGACGGAATTTTATTGACAACGTCAGCATCAATGTCTTTAATGTCATTAATAACATATCGGCAGGAAGTTTGTCCATGATAGCAGAAATATCGTTCTTCATATCAGAAAAATCGTTCTCAATAGCAGAAATATCGTTTTTCACATTAGTTGAAATCATTCCTCCCATGGCAGAAATCTTCTCGTCCATGTTAGCAGAACTTGACGAGATTATTCAAGTTCCTAGGGCTCTACAAGTTCTACCAATATATGTGGCATCGCAATCAACAGATTCCAATTTTAACACTCCACTTTTTTGTTAGCTGATCCATTCTATCCATAGAATTACCTAGTTTGTTACTTAATGTATTATAATTATTAAAGGAAATTCTGAAAGTATCTGAAATGTAAAATATTTTGGAAATATTGTTGGTCAACTTTTAATTGAAAAATGGGACAACCTCAAAAATATTTTATTATATTAAACTGTGAGATAACCTACTAGCTGTTTAAAAAGTTTCTACTTCATTTCATTGATTAATTGATCTTTATTGTATGTATGTTGTTTAACGATATTTAGTTCATTTTTGTAATTGACATTAGAAAGTGGGGTGCTTAAAGTCTATGAATGTGACAATAGAAAACTGGAAATTTATGTTGAAATGGGTCGTTGGAAGTTACACTTATTACATAGTCGTTTTTAGTTGGCTTATGATAAATATTAGATTCAAATTAGTGTTTTTAAATGAAACTCAAAGTCTCTAGTTAATTCCACAATATAATACAAGTTATTGAAAATTCTGAAAAATTCACAATTGTTTCGATAAATCAATATCATCGTCAGAATGACAGAAGTTACATTTAATTTTATGCCTACCTGATGTTTAGTAGTTATATTTGGCTAGACCAAGAAGTAACCTAACTTGTGATTGGCTTAATATATGTTTATAGAAAAAAGAAAAAGATGTGATATTACAAATATTGAAGTTTAGATATTATTAGCCCTATGGTGATATCCTGGATATCATTTTTCCAATTAAGATCAGTATAACTGTGCAATGATATAGAAAACCAGGAAAACTATATCTGCTGATCTTTACAATTATCACTTAAGAAGACAGTTTATTAGTGGAGAATTCCCTAGATTTAATTGTTCATTGACAACTTCATATTGTGGGTTTCTTAAATGTCTTCTAATTTCCAGTTCTTCAAGAAAATCCAGTTCGTGTTTCTTTTCACAAATATGCAGTACTTCTAGTTTTGTGTTAGGTGTCAATGAATGATTGGTGTCAAGTAGATGTTTTGCGTAGTGGGATTTATCTGGTTGTTTTAATCTGTGTGCTCGTAAGTACTCACTGTATCGTATTTCAAAATTCCTAAGGGTCTGACCCAAATAGACAGCATTACATTCTGTATATTTGAGTTTATATATACCTGACTTCTTTAATAGTGGTATTTTTGTTTTTACATTTAACATTTTTGTACTAACGTCACTTTCTGTTTTAAAAGAAATTGTTGTATTCGTTGCTGAAGATATTATCAGTAGTAATATAACAAGAGAGTGAGAATAAATAATTTGAGAGATTTTGTTCAAACTTGTTGCCATTTGGCAATAGCCACTCGAGCCCTGCGGGCTCTCGTGACTATTGCCTCGCAACAAGTTTTCAAAAAATCTGTCAAATTATTTTCTAATTTTTGGAACTCTCGAGTTATATTTGACTAGATTATTTCTTGATTCACAAATTGGTGAAGGTCTTAAATTGTCTCCATATAGACTGATTACTTATTAGAGTATTTTCCGAAGTAGTTTCTATAATCTTATTCGTTATTTCTTCATCAGAAAAGGTATTAAACCGATGATGTTCACTCATTTCATATATAACGTTGACACAATTAGATAATTATTTTGACAACTATCTGACACTTGCTAGACAAATAAAAGCAACAGTGATTATTCCCGAGAATAATCACAAGAGCTTTATTCCCACTATAATAATGACATAATTGGTTGAAACTTACCCTTGTGTCAAATAAAGAAGCATTTCATTGGTTTTAAGAAACGTCAAAAAATTATCTTTGAAATATTATAAGGAATATTTCCTGCATATGTGATGGTTTTATAAGTTTTAATTTCATCAGCTTGTTTAGGATATATTAGTTGTAATGCCACTTTTTCCTCTTTTTTACTAATTAGCTTATTTATCATATCTAATGGATAACCGTTAGATGTTGCTATTTGTCTAATCGTATTAATCTCTCTTTCAAAATTACATTTGTTCATAGGAACTGAAAAAGCTCTATGTATCATTGAATTATATGCTGCTAGTCTGTGTGACACAGAGTGGTTAGAATTGAATGGAATTGTTACATCAGTTTGTGTTGGCTTTCGGTAAATTGAATAATCAAGTACATTGTTAACTCTTTGAATTTTTAAATCAAGGAAATTGATTGAGCTATTTTCTTCAATTTCTAATGTAAATTTAATTTTCGGGTGTAAATTATTGATGTGGTTGAAAAATACGTCTAATTGTCGTTCACTACCCATAACACAAGCTAATATGTCATCTACATATCTATACCAAAATAAAATATTTTCCGAAATATTACTTTCAAAGATCTTTCTTTCTAAATTGTCCATAAAAATGTTTGCTAGAATAGGTGATATAGGGCTTCCCATTGGTAAACCTTCATTTTGAATATATATCTCATTGTCAAAAGTGACATAATTCTGATTAATGCATACATTAAATAAATTGAGTATATCTGATATTATTCCTGGATTAATATTTTTATCTTTTAGTAATTTTCTTACTAGTATTAGACATTCTTTAGGAGGAATTTTAGTAAACATGTTAGTTACATCGAACGATATGAGTTTATAGTTATCTTGTAAGTGGATTGCTTTCAACTTTTTGATTAGTTCTATTGAATTTCTAATTGAGTACTGAGATTCATATCCGTAAGTATTGAGTATATTGTTGAGCTTCTTTGCCAATATATTATTAGGAGCATTAACATAAGAGACTACGGGTCTAATTTTCGTTATTTTATGTAATTTAACTGTTCCAAATAATTGTGGACAATGAGGCTTCTTACGTATGATAGACCTCCTTTCGTAATCATTTAAAAGATAATTGAATTATTAACAATATCCCTCACATAATTAGAAAACTTCTTTGTTGGGTCTGCTTTAAGAACTTTCACACGCTACTGTCATTTTGACGACTGAAAATTACAATTCCAAAGTATATAACTTTATAGAATCCAGCGATGTGAAAGTTCTTGAAGCAGACCCATCAGAGAAGTTTTCTAATAATGTAAGGGATATTGTTAATAATTCAAATTATCTTTTGAATGATTACGAGAAGTGGTCTATCATACATAAGAATCCTCATTGTCCACAATTATATGGAACAGTTAAATTACATAAAATAACGAAACCAATTAGACCTGTAGTCTCTTAAGTTAATGCTCCTAATAATATATTGGCAAAGAAGCTCAACAATATACCCAATACTTACGGATATGAATCTCAGTACTCAATTAGAAATTCAATAGAACTAATCAAAAAGTTGAAAGCAATCCACTTACAAGATAACTATAAACTCATATCGTTCGATGTAACTAACATGTTTACTAAAATTCCTCCTAAAGAATGTCTGATACTTGTAAGAAAATTACTAGAAGATAAAAATATTAATCCAGGAATAATATCAGATATACTTAATTTATTTGATATATGCATTAATCAGAATTATTTCACTTTTGACAATAAGATATATATTCAAAATGAAGGTTTACCAATGGAAAGCCCTATATCACCTATTTTAGCAAACATTTTTATGGACAATTTAGAAAGAAAGATCTTTGAAAGTAATATTTCGAAAAATATTTTATTTTGGTATAGATATGTAAATGACATATTAGCTTGTTTTATGGGTAGTGAACGACAATTAGATGTTTTTTTCAACCACATCAATAATTTACACCCGAAAATTAAATTTACATTAGAAATTGAAGAAAATAGCTCAATCAATTTTCTTGATTTAAAAATTCAAAGAGTTAATAATGTACTTGATTATTCAATTTACCGAAAGCCAACACAAACTGATGTAACAATTCCATTCAATTCTAACCACACGGTGTCACACAGACTAGCAGCATATAATTCAATGATACATAGAGCTTTTTCAGTTCCTATGAACAAATGTTATTTTGATAGAGAGATTAATACAATTAGACAAATAGCAACATCTAACGGTTATCCATTAGATATGATAAATAAGCTAATTAGTAAAAAAGAAGAAAAACTGGCATTACAACTAATATATCCTAAACAAGCTGATGAAATTAAAACTTATAAAACCATCACATATGCAGGAAATATTTCTAATAATATTTCAAAGATAATATCTTCAGCAACGAATACAACAATTTCTTTTAAAACAGAAAGTAACGTTAGTACAAAATTGTTAAATGTAAAAACAAAAATACCACTAATAAAGAAGTCAGGTATATATAATCTAAAATGTCCAGAATGTAATGCTGTCTATTTGGGTCAGACCCTTAGGCATTTTGAAATACGATACAGTGAGCACTTACGAGCATACAGATTGAAACAACCAGATAAATCCCACCACGCAAAACATCTACTTGACACCAATCATTCATTGACACCTAACACAAAACTAGAAGTACTGCATATTTGTGAAAAGAAACACGAACTGGATTTCCTTGAGGAACTGGAAATTAGAAGACATTTAAGAAACCCACAATATGAAGTTGTCAATGAACAGTTAAATCTAGGGAATTCTCCACTAATAAACTGTCTTCTTAAGTGATAATTGTAAAGATCAGCAGATATAGTTTTCCTGGTTTTCTATATCTATACTGATCTTAATTGGAAAAATGATATCCAGGATATCACCATAGGGCTAATAATATCTAAGCTTCAATATTTGTAATATCACATCTTCTTCTTTTTTCTATAAACATATATTAAGCCAATCACAAGTTAGGTTACTTCTTGGTCTAGCCAAATATAACTACTAAATATCAGGTAGGCATAAAATGAAATGTGACTTCTGTCATTCTGACGATGATATTGATTTATCGAAACAATTGTCAATTTTTTAGAATTTTCAATAACTTGTATTATATTGTGGAATTAACTAGAGACCTTGAGTTTCATTTAAAAACACTAATATGAGCATATTCCACGAAGTAAGGGTCGAGACAGTCAATTTCATTAAATTCAAATTACAAACCACTCCCCAGGACAGTAAGGTTAAGAAAATTGAAAGCTCTTCCAGCCTACACTACAGCCTACAGAATATGGCATTAATATATCTTTAATCGTAAATATTTTAGGGGTTGTGAGGTAAAATGAAATTTGTGAAATAGTTTTTTGACCAAGTCAATGTGTGTAACAGGTTATGGGATTATATTACTGAAGATCAGACTAAAAAAGTTCAAAATAAACTAAATAAATCAATTGACAATTTGAGAACACGGAATATTTCAATTAACGATGTAGCTGAAAAATCAAAATGTAATAATGGTGTTTTTCCAAAGATGTATCTTTTACCAAATATACATAAGCAGGATTTGCCCTTAAGACCAATAGTCAGTTATGTGGGTTCACCCCTTTATTTCTTATCTAAATTTAAATCTGAACTTTGATCACCTTTCTTCATCAAAGATGAAAGACACGTTAAGAATTCTTTTGAGTTCTCTAATGAAATGAAGAACTTAACAATTGCTTCAAATCATGTTTTACTTTCTTTAGATGTCATTTGTCTCTTCACTAATAGAAATGCCTGTGAATATGGTGTACACACTAGATGTAAATTGAGTGAATGAAAACGACGAATATTCAGTGTGTATTAGTTTATTACTTTCCAGCTAAGCGCTTTCGGCTATTAAGCCATTATCAAAGCCGTCCTATGAAAAATTACAAAGCTTGTGAAATTTTGAAAAACAATTTAAAAAAGGTTGAACTTACGTCATTTAAAAAAGTAGTTGTCAAAGCCATCAAGTTGATTAAAAACAATACTCAAGATAGAATCATCGTTATGATTGAGTCATTGGAATAAAAACATTAAATACCCTATTGGAAGGGTGTAAAATTATAATTCACATGATGTAAATTCACTCAAAATTAAAAAACTGAATGAAAACAGATGACAAGTTTGACATTGGAATTACGGCTTATTAGCCACCGTAATTCTAATGTCAAACGATTGAAATATTAAAATTGAATGTACACACAGAGACGACAAAAACTGGTAACTAATAAAATAATTTCAAAAACAATAAAATCGAAAATACCTGCCTTAGAAACAACTATTTACAATATACCAGAGACATTCAATAAGTTGATGTTATTATTATAATAAATTATAATATATCTGGCTTAGATTTTTGATATCTTGTTTATCGTTTACTGCATTGTTCTCTTTTTTCATATTTCTTTTATTGTTAGTTTTTTGTAATTGGAATTTTGGTTTATTATTTCAGTATTATTGAAGTTAAATCTATGTTTTTCATTTTTCTCATGTTTATGAAGCGCAGTGGAGACGTTTTTTGTATATTTATGGCCATTAAGTCTATTTTCAAGATGTTGGGTTGTCATACCTATATATTTTTTGGGACAATCTAAACGTGGTATAGAATATATGACGTTAGATTTCTTTGAAGCATTCATTTGACTTTTTAATTTGGAGAACAATGGTGATAAGAGTATTTTGTGCCCTATGACAAACTTTTATGTTATGTTTAGATAATATATAATTTAGTTTTTCTGATAGTTGATTTGTGTATGGCATTGCGATGTATGTAAGAGGGGATCGTGTATTGGTTTGTATTGATTGGATTTGACTATTGTAATATTTATGTGTGCGTTGTTTTGTTATTTTGTTTTTGTTTGATATAAAATTTCTTGACGATATTCAGGTGATGTAGGTGTGACGGCTCTATCTACTAACCCTATGATTACGCTGTTTTTTTGGAATTAGGATGGTGGGAGTGGTAATTCAATCGTTTTCATTTTATTGTTTAACATCAATGTCAAAATTTTTTAAAATGCTCTGTATTAGAGAGCGAAGCGTCAAATAAAAATATATATTGATAAAGAATTTACGATTAACCTGATGCCCAAGAAAAATGAATGAAATTATATATATATATATATATATATATAATAATAAGTTTTGAGTTGTCATTCAATAATTCAAACAGTTTACGTGTATTATTAAGAGAATTTATAAGTGAAAATGCCTTTAATATAACACCAAACTATACACCGTAGGTGAGCAGAATGCTCAGACGCGAGTGATGATGTAACTCTTTCGTGCGCGAGTGATGCAGGGATAATGTTTAAAGTTCTTTTCTTTCATATTACTTAAACTTCTAATATTTTTAACTTGATTTTCCCATTAGGATCATTAATTTTCAATCATTATACAAAATGATCTCTTTTCTTCTTTGTCATATTATTATAAATATACACATCTCAGTTTAAACTTATTTTCTTTGACTAATTCAGTTTTCTAATATTTTCAACTTGATTTTCCCATTATGATCATTAATTTTCAATCATTCAAAATTCTTCAAATCCTTCTTTTTTATTTTTCATAGAACTAGCGCACTACACTTGATACCCTTATTACAAATTAAAATTTTCATATTTATTATTAATTATTGGATTAACAATAACTATCACAGTGAAAGTAATTTCTTTTTATTAATTTTCATGATTCATTCGCGATATTTTCACTAAGTAACCCTTTCAGTCTGGGTATTTTGTTCATTAAATTTGTTTGTGACATATATCGTATCGATAAAATATCGAAATTTTTAGTATTAACAATTTTCATAACGATATTTTCCGATATTGACATTTTTGAAAAAACATATTCATAACGGTACGTTGTATCGATACATTACACAGTATCGCCCATCTCTATATGTTACACGGATTATTTGACGTACTCCGGAAATTAATTAATTTTGAAGTTGGAATTATCAATAACAACAAATACCAAATTATTACGAACTTACCGATCTGCTGATATACATATTGTAACGATGAAGTCGGGTAATGATGAACTTTCTTATACACCAACAGAAATAACAGAGGCGGCGAAATTATATAGTCGAGGAGCTGGCTACATAAAACTGTACTGATAAAGTAGACGACGTGTGAGTTCGTAAACCCCCAGAAAATAGTTGTGACGTTACCAAATGGCTGTTCTGCCTGTTCGGACGGGCCGCATATGAAAATGCCAGCCGAGTTTCCACGTCGAACAAATGTGCCTAAAAAACCGATGGGGTACACGCGTGAAAATTTTTTCATAGGTTTTCATAGAGTTCAAGTGAGAGCGGTAAAGCATTGGCAGAAATGTAGCCGTTCAGAAAATCTCCGGCAGAAGCGATAAAGACTGTCGGAAAACTCATGTGAAAAAACCGATGGGGTACACGCGTGATAATTTTTTTATAGGTTTTTAGAGTGTTCAACTAAGAGCGGTAAAGCAGTGGCAGAAATGTGGCCGGTCGGAAAACCTCCGGCAGAAGCGATTAATAGTGTTGGAAAACTCGTGCGAAAAAACCGATATGGTACACGTGCCAAATTTTTTCACGTGCTTTTAGGGATTTCAACTTTATATGATAATGGCAGAAATTCAGCCAGCCGGAAAACCTTAGGAAAAATTCAAAAAATGTCGACGTACATGTAAAATTATATACATTCGCAGTTGTTGCATTCAAAACCTGTTTTTTATGATGCCATTCCAAATATAATTTTTTTCTACCCCAAATTGAAAAAAAAAATCATCTTGATACGCTGAAAACTTGCTGAAACATCATCATTTATAACAGAGCGCTCGATTTGAAGCAGGTTTCTCCGTTTCTGGCGCATCGCGCCGCCGCCGTCGCTGGCTTCTCATCTCGGAAACGCGGACGTAGCGCGCTTACTCAATTTTCAATTATTTCCAACTCGATCGTTTGCCAAAGAAAACAATAATAAATGGATTGTTATAGTTTAAACTGAAATTATGAATTGTCCATTCATTTATGTAAATAAAATAAAATATACGTATATCACAGAACTTGAAAAGGAAAGAATCAAGTGTATTGCTACATAAACAACAACAGAAACGTATACTTAAATAAGATTTATTAATAAAGTATTAACATTAAAACGCAAATCATTGAATGCTTTATTGTAATAATGGTCAAAATACAAAGAAAAAGTGAATGAGTAGTTTTTCTCGCTTTCTCTCTTTCAGCTTCAACTACATTTAATTTATTCATTCGAGAAAATATATTATATGAGTTCACTCATTATCATCTTCATCGATCTCGCTCTCCAAATCATTTTCGCTATCATCCGTATCACTTTCTGCATCGAAAACATTATTTATATCTTCATTCATCGAATCGTTATGTTGTGGCACTGTGTTATCATTTTCACTGTCGGTGATTTGGTCTAGAAAAGAAATGTGCTTCAAGAAGCGAACAAACTTGAACAGCTGATAAATTAAATTAAGAAAAATATTGCGTACCACCATTTTCTACGATTCCGTTTACAATAACGTCTTAAATTTGGGCAGGCCATTGTTCACCTTCAAACCAACAGAACTCGTAGCTGGAAGCGTATTTTTTCCAACCACATTCAGCAGGTTTCAGTTCCGTTGGAATTTTCTGATCAGCATTTCCCCACACGGTAGCAATATAATCAGCTCTTAAAAAGTGTTGGTAGAGTTTTTTTTGGCCAGGTTGCATCATTGTAGAATCAATATTTTTTTTAATTTAATTTTGCGAAACATTCTTCTGTATTTTTAATATCAAATTTTTTCATACATAAAGAAAAACGTGCTGAATCAACGGCGATGCGCCAGAAATGGAGAAACCTGCTTCAAATCGAGCGCTCTGTTATAAATGATGATATTTCAGCGAGTTTTCAGCGTATCAAGGTGATTTTTTTTCAATTTGGGGTAGAACAAAAAGATATTTGGAGGGGCATCATAAAAAACAGGTTTTGAATGCAACAACTGCGAATGTACGGTACAGTTTTATGTAGCCAGCTCTGGGACTAATACCAGTATAGGATCGCTGTCAGAAAAATCTGAAGATAATTACACGTCTACATATCATAGCTTCATGAACTGGAGGATTGGTAACTGCATAAGTTCGTTTTTCGAATGAGTATTATTAGTATACTGTTTAATAAAAAAACATATAAATAAAAGTAATAATGTTGTTAAATAATTATGTTCAATAAAAACTTTCCTTTCTACACTCTAATTATTTACTTCACTTTCATTGATTAAAGAAATCAAGGATGATGAACAAAGTATAATATTTAATTCGCTATGTATGGCCACTACTCACTTGAAGAGGAATGGCCGGTTAATAATATACTACTATATAAGTGCATATTATTATTAACAAATATTCAGCTATAAAACTAATCATATATCTTTACTTGTTTCCACGAAATGTCTTGGTTGCAGGATATATTAATTGATCTGAATTTACTTCATGATGTTTATTAATTAGATAAGAGAATTTATATATTAATTGGAGTTCAGTACTTTGGTCATCTCTGTGATTTGGCAGAGCTTTTAAAACGACAAATACACCAAATTGAAAAGTAACTGATTTCTTTATTTTATTCTTCCTTCTTATAATGTATTTCACTGCGTTCTCTTGAAATTTTTCATTTGCTTTCTCGACTACCTGATCCAGTGTCTTGCTGGTTGTTCATTATTAAATAAAAGTATTGGTGCCAATTTTGTAATTGTACATTCTTTAAATATAATTGTATGTTTTCTAAATTTTGTTTCCAATTAATATATTTAAACAATAAAATAAAATAGAATTATTTTATGGACGGTATACTTGCAAATTGTTTGTGAAAATATTTTTTTTCGCTTCTTTAAATGCTTGATTCTTTCCTATTCATCCCTTATTACTCTATTTTTCCTTTGTTTACTGAACTTCTTTTTCTTCTCCCCCCTTATTACTTGATTCTCCCTTCGTTTTCTACATTTCTTCTATTCTCTTCTCTCATTACTAGATTCTCTTCGTAAATGTTCTTCTAGTTGTTTTATCTTATTTTTTGTCCTGAGTTATATCTTCTTCCCAACTTGTATTTCATTTTCCAAATTTGCTATCCGTTATTCCTGTTCATTTTCATTTTATTTCACTCGTCTTAATCATTTTTAACGAAGAAACATTACATTTGTATCACGTGTAAAATTTAATTTATTTTTGCATAGCGCGCTTTCAGCTCTTTAGACATAGAGCCATCATCAGTGCTTAATCTAAAATACATATTCAAATCACAACCAATAGTGCTAAATTACAAAGTGAAATTCATGTTGAGAAAGTTAACAATACTAATATATGAATTTAATTTAAAGGTGATACAAAAAGGTTTTTAATATTAGAAATTTAATAATAGAAATGATTTTAATTACATTGAAGTTACCATTATTTAAATTTAGTAAGTGAAAGGTTGACTAAGTTCTTATAAATGAAAGATTTTTCACTTTAATGATAAAAAGGTTGATAAAAAATGCGTACTGTCAGATTATATATAACAAAATTTCCTGGCTTCATCGCCTCCCTCCATTAATATTGAAACAGGTTAATAATTTTTTTTATATTTTATATTTACATTACACCAACTTGGACATCACATTTGAAATCGAATTTTACTTCCAAAGAATTATTTTATTTTCTTTGGAAGTAAAATTCGATTTTAAATGTGATGTCCAAGTTGGTGTAATGTAAATATAAAATATAAAAAAAATTATTAACCTGTTTCAATATTAATGGAGGCGATGAAGCCAGGAAATTTTGTTATATATAATCTGACAGTACGTATTTTTTATCAACCTTTTTATCTTTAAAGTAAAAAATCTTTCATTTATAAGAACTTAGTCAACCTTTCACTTACTAAATTTAAATAATGGTAACTTCAATGTAATTAAAATCATTTCTACTATTAAATTTCTAATATTAAAAACCTTTTTGTATCACCTTTAAATTAAATACATATATTAGTATTGTTAACTTTCTCAACATGAATTTCACTTTGTAATTTAGCACTATTGGTTGTGATTTGAATATGTATTTTAGATTAAGCACTGATGATGGCTCTATGTCTAAAGAGCTGAAAGCGCGCTATGCAAAAATAAATTAAATTTTACACGTGATACAAATGTAATGTTTCTTCGTTACCCTATACGTGTACACAGCCACCAGCATCATTTGATGTCCTTCATTTAATCATTTTTGACTATTTGTTTCAATTATATGTATTTCTTCCCCAAATTATTCGTTTGTTCAACACATTCTGTCTTGTGTATTTTCATCACCACTTTTACACATCTTCCTGTGCCATATTTTTGTCTACTTCTTAGTTTAAAGTTCTTTCCTTTGACATCACTTAATTTTCTTATATTTTTAACTTCATTTTCCCATTAGTACCATTAATTGTTATTTATGATTCAAAATTCTCTAAACTCTTCTTTGTTATATAATTATAAAGATAAACTTCTCAGTTTGAAGTTCTTTTCTTTGATATAACATAATTTTCTAACATTCTTAACTTGGTGTTTTTAAATGAAACTCAAGGTCTCTAGTTAATTCCACAATATAATACAAGTTATTGAAAATTCTAAAAAATTTGACAATTGTTTCGATAAATCAATATCATCGTCAGATTTATCGAAGCAATTGTCAATCTTTTATAATTTTCAATAACTTGTATTATATTATGGAATTAACTAGAGACCTTGAGTTTCATTTAAAAACACTAATATGAGCATATTCCACGAAGTAAGGGTCGAGACAGTCAATTTCATTCTTACCTTGACTTTCCCATTAGGATCACACTATCATTCATCATTCAAGTTTCCTCAATTCCCTCATTTTTTTTTCATAGCAACCATTCCTATCACTTTTCTGCCCAACCTATCTAATATGCGAGAAAAGTATTGGTTTACCCCAAAAAAAGTTGGAAGTTTGAAAACAATGTTTGAGTTTTTTTACTTTTTCCAACAAGAACAATACGAAAAAATGGTTTTTGGAAAAAAAAATCCTGTGTGTATGTCGTCGTCGTTCTCGTCGGCCACTTTTTGTTACATGTTTACGTAAATCTGCATTGTATTTGAAAAATATTTCACAGCCATCTAAACATTTGTATCAACATTCATCTTGCTGATTCCACACTTTCAACTTCACTTTTATGCACTACTCTAACGTGTCTGTTATAAGCATTTTGATTTTCGAAAATCTTATCGCATTCAAAACCAAACACAGCCATCATAAAGATTCAGAAGACAACTCACAAAGAATAGAAATACCTTAGACTATGAAAGAGAGGGGACGCGTAACGTAGCGTAACCAAGCTGTAATCTAAAGCCGGGTACTCACTGACGAACTGCAACTGTAACTGCAACCGTTACAGCAACTAAATTCCCTTGTGTAGACGCGATGCGAATCAGGTTCGGGAGCCCACGTCGAACCGCTCGCAGCAAGCCGCCAGTTGTCAGTTTTCAGGACGAACACAAAGAGATTCTCAGTTGGGTCGTGGACGTTGATGTAGGAGGTTTGATCGTGTGTACGCCCGTTAGTCTCGCAATCAAGAAGGAATATGAGCACGTGGAATGAAGAGAAGGTTTTTGAATTAATTGAAAATCACAAAAAGATGCCTGTAATATGGGATACAAAAAAATAAAGAATATTACAAAAACATTTGAAATAAGATGCTTGGGCTGAAATAGGTTCTGTAATGGGCACAACAGGAGATGCAAGAAAAAGATGGTCACTATCTTGGCGTCTTGGAGAAGGGAGAAAGCAAAAGAGAATAAAAGTCGTGGAACTGGAAAAGGTAATTAGTATTTAACAATAAATTTATAAATAATTAGTTGGGTTAGGATAAGTTTTTTGCTTATTCATTGTGATTGTAGCTGAAGTAATATTTTCTTTTAACAGGAAGAGACGAAGTATACGAAAGCAAGTGGTTTGCTTATAATGCTCTTGATTTTTTGAAGGACAGAGATACGCCACAAAAAGGAATGACCACAAAGATATTCATTGCTCTAATTTTTATGCGTAATTTTTATTTTCCTTTACAATGTAGTTAAAAGGTAGACCAAATTTACCACAAAACTGATTTAGGGTAACATTTTGGAGTTATTGCGATAATTAAGCTTATTTTCAAATATTTCACCGAGTATTTTGTTCAGCAAATTTTGTACATTGCAATATTTTCATAAAATCGAGTTTTTAGCAAAAAATATACAAGGTGAGATCTTATTTTTGCAATAAAATTGTATGCGTGATGGTTTTGCCATGACAACTTTCCTTCGTTCATGAAGTAGTCTGCTAGTTCTTCGCGATTTTCTTTGAAATGTTCTGCAGACCTACGTGGAACAACAGGTATAGGTAAAAACGAAGTCATACTTTTAATATCGTCTCTCCAGCTACCCGGTGTTATTTCACTAGTGACATTATTTTCAATGTCCATAGCACCAAGTGGTGTATAAACAGATTTCGAACAGCTACGTCTTAAAAAGTTATGTAAATATATTGCAGCCATGGAAATAATTTGTGCCTTTTCAGGTTGCAGTAACATTGGCTTCCTAATTACTCTAAATACTGAAGATAGTATCCCGAAACCATTTTCAACCACCCTACGGGCTCTCGATAGATGGTAGTTGAAAATCCGTTGTCTACATCCTTTCGGATGTATTCCTGCATAGGGTTTCATAGTATTTTCAGTCATAGCAAAAGCTGAATCGACAAGAAAAATATAAGGAATTTTCGGCACTCGATTTTCTAATGCTCTAGGTAGGGGTATTCCCAATTTTTTCATCTCAATAATCGTATATAGACTACAACCATTCATTACGCCAACGTCTGAAATTCTTCCTTGAGCGCCAATGTTTACATACAAAGAATTATAGTCGGCATCTACTAAAGCAAGCAACACAATGCTGAAATGTGACTTATAATTATAAAATTCTGTTCCGCTGTTGAATGGACACTGTAGTAAAATATGTTTTCCATCCAATGCTCCAATTGCATGAGGAAACTCCCACAGTTTCTTGAAATCATTCTCTATCTTCATCCATTCTTCAGAACTGGTTGGTATCTGAAAAATAATCTTATGTAATCATTTTAGGATGATACAAATAATGAAGAAAATAACACAGCAGATGAAAATACAGATACAAATACAATATCACAAGCACCACGAGAGAAATCAAAACCAGACGAGAAGATGCAAATGCTTAAGGAGGCTTTTGGTATATCAAAGTGTACTGCTGAAAAATCAGCCCTTACACCCCCCCCCCACAAGAAAATCTCGAATTAAGATCATTTTGTGATTTCATTTTTCAAAAGCTTAGAATTGGAACAAGCACGCCTTCAACTTGGTACAGCAAGATATATTACAAGTTATTTTTCGTGCTGACCAAGGCTATTAGGATTCTGCGCAACAGTACGGTAATTTATCTCAACCGACCTCTTACCAGCAAACCCACGCTCATTCACAACCTGTAAATGAAACAACTGGAAATCTCAAGTTGTACCAGAGATCACTCATACTTCCTGTCACAGCATCACATTCAGGTCATTTAGTTCAAAACTACAGTAGTTACCAAGAGGGGGCCACTACATCTTCAATAAGTGTAACATCATCCCCTCCACTTGGAAGCCTAAATTTCCTAACATACGTAACTTCTTCTCCGCATTCAGATTAACAATCAGTTCAAGAGTACATCCATCAACAGAGAGCAACTCAACCTCTTCAGCAGGAAATGCCAGTTTCTTCTCCACTTGGAAGTCCAGGTTCACAGTACTCTGATATACAAGATCTAATTTAGACATTTATTATACTATACTGTTATTTTAAGAGACAGTCAATATTTGTATTTACCTACTTACATTTATCATATGTCGATACTATAGTAAGAGAATAAATTTTTTGTTCACTTACCTTTACGTGTTCTTTAATCCATCGATAATTGCTTCGCTGACCTCTGGAATAATCTTGCTAATGGCTTGTTTCGATATACGAAATAAAAACTGCAGGCTTGTAAAAGAATCGCCCCTTGCCAAATACCTCAATGTCACTGCTAATCTATCTTGCACTGAAATTGCTTCTCTGCAATTGGTATTCCTTTTCTGAATCCTAGGACCAATTACATTAATGCAATATTCAAAATCAGTTGGACGCATTTGCGTAAAATTTTTGTAATGTCCACTAATTTGTTGAAACTTCAGAGCTGCAAATAACGAAGATCCAGTTTTTTCTTCGTACATTACATGGCGCCACCATCGTTGAGGACGTTTTTCAATCAATGCGTCCATTGAAATAATTGCAGCACTGGTAATCATTTCTGATGGTATCGCCATTCCGACGCGAGCTCTCTACGAACACTGCGGATCGAGAGGGTCGCGGGAAGCCAGAAAGTGTATACATTCACGACGATTCGATACAGCAACGGTTGCAGTTGCAGTTCGTCAGTGAGTACCCGGCTTAAGGGTGCGTACAGACATATTACAAAACTCGTAACGCCGTCGCGTAACAAGTGTGGACGTCACTGCGTAACACCGTAACATCAGAACATAGTAACATCTCGGCGTTCCATCAGTTGTCGGTTTTTTGACGCCGCATCAAAGAAATGATACGCACTGATGTTGCACCACTTGTTAGCATGTCTGGACAGGTCTGCGGTACACAGTTGCGATTTATTTTCCGTTTTGTTTATTCAGTTGAAAACATGGAGTGGACAGGAGAATCTACCCTGGATTTCATAAATAGTTATCGTTATAAAGAAATTTTGTGGGATGCAAAACATCCCAAATACTATAATAAAATAAAGAAGCACGATGCTTGGGAAGAACTTGCTGTAGAGTTTCGGACAACAGTAGATGAATGCAAAAAAAATTAATATTCTTCTGTCAGGACTTAGGCGAGAGGAAGCAAAAATTAAAAAGAGCCAAGGTAAGTTTGAATAATTGAAAATTAATTTCTTTTCAATTTTGTTTATTTACAATTACAAATTTTATTTTTATTTTTTACAGGGCGTTCAGATATCTATGAAAGTAGTTGGTTTGCCTTCAAAGATCTGCTATTCCTTTGGGACAAAAACAAGGTTCGAGAAACACAAAGCACCGTAAGTATAAAACGAATTACGAATAGCCACAAAAGTCGATCTTCGTTTTGAAAGTACGATGACAATTCGTCTCTAATTCGTGTTGCATTTTCGGTTGGTCTTTTGGTAATATTTCTAATTGGAAATGAAGAAGACATTGGTTCATTAGTTATAGTTTTATATTTTCCTTCTACAAGCTTTCCATCAATTTCTGTATCGAAGGTTCCATGTGGCGTATACAAAGCACAAGATGTGGAACTTTCTCTTAAAAAATTATGTAGATGAGCTACTGCCATTAAAACTAATTCAGCTTTTCTGAGTTCAAGTAACATCGGTTTACGAAGTACTCTAAAAACGGCTGAGGCGATGCCAAATACATTTTCTACAGTTCTTCGTGCGCGAGATAATCTGTAGTTAAACACTCTTTGCAATGATTCATTAGGATGTATTCCTGAAAACGGTATTATTAACGACTCAGTTAAGGCAAATGTCTCGTCTCCATTAAAAAAATAGGGAATTTTCTGTTGCCTGCCATGTAAAGCTTCTGGTTCAGGTAAATTTAAGTCATTTCGCTCTAATTTTTTGTGAAGCGAGCAGTTTTTAAAGACACCACCATCTGAAATTCTTCCTCGGCCTCCAGCATCAACATACAAAAAGTTATAATTAGCATCCACTAGGGCAAAAAGAACTACACTAAATGTTGATTTGTAATTAAAGAACTCGCTTCCGGTGTTAATTGGAGCTTGTAGAACAACATGCTTCCCATCTAAAGCACCCAGGCAATGTGGAAAGTTCCAGGTGTCCTCAAACTGTTTTGCCACTTCTAACCATCTTTCTGGTGTTGAAGGTATCTGTAAAAATTAAAACAAATTTCGTTAAAACAAATTATACAGTGGGCCAAAAATAGGACATATTTTTATTTTTCAAATAAATTTGTTTATTAAATACTTATTTTAAATTATTTTTAATTTCAGATTGTACACGAAGAAGAAGATAATGATGAAAAAGAAATATCGGATGATGAAGGAACGTTAGCAGATAACGTTAAAAATTCTGCTGTACAAGAGAATCGGGAAAGTATAGAAAATGTACCGAAAAGAAAAGCAACACCTTGTACCGAAAAGAAAAGCGATGAAGCGACACCTAGTAGGAAACGCCAAAAGAGGAATGAAGATTCTGAGAAATTAGATAAAGCTTTTAAAATACTGTCAGAAGCATCAGCAAATGCTAGAAACTCACAGGACCAAAACGAATGTCGAATATTTGGAAATCTTGTGGCCGAAAAACTGGCCAAATATTCTCCTGAATTACAAAGTACTGTACAACAAGATATTATGTTAATTTTGTTTAAAGCATACAAGACCCATTTCGAACAAAGTTCAACCAATTTTTATCATTCGCAATCATATCGTACTCATACTCTTCAGTCATTCTTTGCAAATTTTGTGCCACAACATTCTCAATTTGAACAGTATCAGGATAGTCAAGCTTCCAGTTCTAGTCAACAGCCTTCACAGGTACCATCTCCAGCAAATAGTTATGCTAATTCTAGTATTTCGGATCATTCAAGTCGCAGTACTCCAGTCAATTCAATACCACGCCAACTATTGGATATGCCTGATATTGAATTAGAGAATTTAAGATAAACTTTTGTTTTGTTTAATGTGTGTTTATTATACTTCTTTAATATAACAGTTTCTTACCTGTATATTTTATTTTAATCCTTCTATAATGGCTTCGCACACTTCAGGAACTATAGCACTTATCGATTGTTTAGAAATTTTGAAAAGGTATTGTAGACTGGTGAGAGAGTCACCAGTCGCCAGAAACCGAATTGTTACTGCCAACCTTTCTTGAACAAAAATTGCCGTTCTCCATCTAGTATCTTTTCGTGCTATTGTGGGTCCAATTAAATTATTCAAGTAATCGAAGTCTGTTGGAGACATCCTGGTAAAATTTTTGTAAAGGCCACTGGTTGCCTGAAATTTTAAATCCAACAGTAAATGATTTCCGCTGTACACACTTCTATTAGTATACAACCGGGTCTGCCACCAGCGTCTTTCTGCGCGTCTTTTTTTATTTTTTTTAACTAAGTAATGCATGTATATATAAGCTGCTGCAACAACCTCCATTGCACACAAGAAAAAGACTAATTTAATTGTTCTGTTTTAGTAAAGACGGAACGGCAAAATGTCCCGTTTATAAGATCCGCGACGATGTATTGATAGTCTATATTTGCTGACACGCCGTATCTTCGATGCGTAACAAACAATTGTTGTGCGACGGAGTTACGATACGAAGTTTTGTTCTATGTCTGTACCCACGTTAACTGTAACCAGTGGCTGGTCAAAAATGAATTAAACAATAAGAATATTCATATTAAACATTTAGAATATTACAAACTCAACATAATTCTATGTAATATGACGTGCTATTGACCTTTAAATAAAATTAATTTTGTAAATTTATTTCTGATGGGATCTGAAATTTGTGATTGATTTTTAGCAATGAAATGCATTCTTATATTCAAATATTTTGATATTACCGCTTCTATTAAAAATATATGTGGTTAGAACTACATGTTAATATGTGACCTTCCAGATTTTTGAAAAACCCTTTCTGTATAAATTCAAACATTATTTTGCTTTTTATAGTATTAATGAAATTCTTCTCTCTTAAACAGTTTTTTTCATTAATTTTTAAAGGAAATTCTGCATTCCTACAAATTTGGATCACATCATTTGATGGATAATTCGAACCACCTGGGCTTTTTCGGGATATAAGAGAGTTTAAAAATTTTTTTCTGTTGCCCACTAGTACTCCAATACATTGCTCGCACTTTATAGTCATTTGTAATTTTCGTGTAACAAATCCAGCTATATAAATGGAAATTTGGAAAGAATATTCACTTAATGTGTTTGAATTTATTGAATAATCATGATCTTGCCAAATTGTTCCCATGGAAACATTTGTTTTGACATCTAGTTCATCTTCAATCAATCTGCCGTGAATATTATTTTCAGATTTTGCAAATCTGCTTAATCCTGTTAATATGGGGATGTCATCTAGAGGAATGCAATTTCCAACACCACCTTCTCGAATTTCCGCTCTTACCAACAACCGCTTGTAGGCAGAGATGAATTGTCGAGTGCTTGGATTGTTATTCCAACCTCCTTTTGACCTGATTTTTGAAAAAAAAGTTCCAAGTGACATTGGCTAATTTTATAAAGCGGGAGATACATAATCGAGTTTTGCTGTACAACTACTTCATCATATAACAATAAAGCACTTCTAAGTGAGATGATGATACCTATAAACCCAGTTTTTATATTTATAAAATCTGTAGTTTTTTTAATATTCCTGCTACATAATGCCTTTTTATATGAAGGCGGAACTATAGACCTGCTATTCAAAATGTCAAAAATATTATTTAAAATTTGGATAAATTTCACAGTGACTTCACAATCCTGGAAATTCTCTAGATTTAACCCATTTTTACAATAAGACAGTTCATCTGCTACAGAATTGCTGAGCAGCTGTACAGCTAAACAAACCTTGACATGCTTTTTTCGTAATTTATTTCCTAAATGCAGACCTTCAGAATCTTGCAATTGTTCCAATTTTCTCATATAATCCCATTTTACAAACTTATCACTATCAATCAAAATTTGTTTACCACCCAGTGTATTTCTTAGTAATTTGAACATATGGTTTGGATCATGAAATATATGGGGGGTTCAGAAGTGAAGTGGATCAAGTCCTAAAAGCTAATTATGGAGAAAATGAAGGTTTAACTTTTTTAGAGTTTATTAATTAAAAAACAACACATTTGGGAAAAAAAATAAATAAAATGCTTTATTACACTTTATTTTGTACATCTGTACACTAAAACAACTTAAGAAACCACTACGGTAATTTTTAAAACAGATTGTTTGTAATTTTTTGGACTTGAACCATTTGATAACTGAAATTATTTTAAATCTTAAACATAAACAATTTCATCGGTAGATTCTACTTCGTCATCAAGGGATTGGTTGCCTGCGTTTTGTCTCGTGCCTTCAACTGGTAAATTTTTGTAAAAATTGTGATGCATTGGCGGAATAAAACGTAGAAGATCTTTCATGTGTTGCTTTTTAGATTCGGTTACGTTACGTCTTGATGGATACAAAGGCTCCTGTTGGATGGTAGTCAATGATGATATTTTTCTTCCTGGTCTAGTTTTATCCAAATCAACTGTTTCAAACGCAATGTCTTCATTGAGAGTTTCTTCAAACTTCAAGGATATTGGCGATACCCTTTCAAAACGCAACCACCTGATTTTTAACCATGAAAAATTATGGCCCGTAAGAGTTTTCTTTCTATTTTGTATTGCTGCTTCCAAAGATTTGGTTGATTTAAATTCTTCCCTTTTCATTTCAATAACTCTAAATCTTGGTTGTGCTTTCTTTGCTTCTTGTGCTATTTTCATCCAGTCTTGCGCGGAAAAAATATAGGGGCATTTGCGACTACTCTTTTCAATACCTCCGAAGTCGGCATCATTCGGCAAAAACGAATGACCCGACACTAAAAACTCAAGGTCGATAATGTCCACAGCCATATTTCGATCTTGTACTAATTTAAGCAGGGAGAGAGACATCTTTATATTTCTATTCTGCCCTGTGCATGAGTCTGAATATAGTATAATGTGTTTATGAGTTGCTGCAAATTCTTTTAAATGTTTTACTACACATGTTGCGACATCTTGAGATCCGCGGCCTCCTACTGTCTCATCATACATGTACATAAATCCAGTACCTATATTAAATGAATGTACGCCAACGTTGTAAACATATAAATTTTTTTTGTAATATGCTACAGATGTGGATAGTTTAGGAAATGGTAGGGCTTTCTGAAGGTCGAAAGTTAATACATAGTTGATGTCTGAGGCCTGATTTTGGTCATTTTTCAAAGCATTACGAGCTTGTTCAGCTCTGGCAAGATGTATTTCTTTATCCAGTTTAAGTTTATTTTTTGTTTCTGCATTATCTTCAAAGTCAATTTTTATTTTAAGGTCGTCGCATAGGGAACAAGTATCTTTAGAAGGTGGTTTAAAGCTCAAAATAAAATTTTGTATTAAACACATGGTAATAAAACTTTTTTTTGCAAGGAAGACAATTCTCTGAGATACATTTTTCTTTGTATAACTCATACATTTTGCTGATAGTTAATTCTTCGTTCAAATATTTCCTGCCAGGATTATCTTTTCTAGTATAATGACTTTGGTAGGCGGGAAAAGAATTGATATGTTCAATAATTTTAGAATCATCTACTTTCTTTCTTGGATTCATTCCCCGTGAATCTAATACTGCACATACTTCATTTTTTGAAATACAGCGGTACAATCTACCAACACTAATTTGTAATGTATCTATAAAATATTTCTTACATACCGACACGGTGTGATTTTCCACCCGAAAGCTGTATTCAAAAGACGTTTGCTTTGCTGCACCGACACCATTTCTTATTCGTTTTCTTGCAACTTTTTGCGCTGCTACCAAGCCTCGTATAAAAATATTTTGACGGGAATAGTCGCCTAATTTCCAAAAAGTTTCAAAAATAATCTTGCGCTGATCTTCTTGAATTTTACCGAAGCAATTCTTTTTGCACCTGCATTCTATGTTCTGGAATGTTTTTGGAGGTATGGTTTTTCCCGATGAAGAAATATATTCTTTACCACAATTTCGTTTGCTTTTCTTCACATTAGCCTTCCAAAGACTTTTATTTACACTTCGCTTTCTGGATTTAGAAATTCCAGACGTAGTTATGGTGTCTGAAATAGCTGCTAAAGGTCTAGCAACATTGCTCTGTGTGGATACACCTTCACCGCCTATAAAAAAATACAAGTAGATACTTACAAGTTCTGATCAAACCCCGTATACGCCGTTCAGAACAACGCATCACTATACTTAAACATTTGCAACGAAAACATAACCTAACTTTAGAAAGTAATGCTTAAAATAATAATAAAATATTAATAATTAAACCATACCTTCTGACTCGCTATAATTAGACCTTTCTGAAGGCTGGTAATCTGATTCACTAGGTGAAAATGGTTCAGACTCTGTTTCACTATCATCCATTTTAACAATATCAACAAAACACGTATTTTTAACTCTTAACTACTGATGCAGTGAGAATAATTACTACGAGGCTTATTCACAAAATCGCGCAATGGTAAATTTTATGGACTTGATCCATTTCACTTCTGAAACAAATGAACAAAGTTTTCAGAAACCAAACGATAAGCGAGTCTAGCTGCTTAATACGGGAAGTGTGACTTGATTCACTTCTACACCGAAATAAACAATATTTTTTGTGCCTTTAAAGACTATAATATGAAAATGGTAGAAAATTGGACTTGATCCATTTCAATTCTGAACACTCCATATAATGATTGAGGTTGTTTAAATTAAAATACGGTTTCAAAGTTTTCAATTCTGTTTCACATCCTAATTTATCAGCCATCACAATATTTGATGGAGCCCCATCAAAAGTTAAGGAAGCCACCCGAGCACCTGTTTCGTAAATTTATTGTACACATTGTGTTACAAGGTAGCTTTTTTGATCTCAATTCATCCCATCCGAGAAAAAGTAACCAAATGGTAGTTTCCACTGACCATTATTGCAGTTACCTAGTAAAACAAATGCTTCTTTAGCCATTGCACTTTAATCATCTTGTAGAAGACCAGCAAAGTCTACATATCCATGGGTTTTCCTCCCATCCCGCTGTAATAATTTTCTTATCGACATTTCATCGACGATAAGAGAAATCAGTATGGGCCTGTCAGGAGATTCTACTTTCTTTTTAAGAGTCTGAAATGCTTCAGAAGTGAAACCAGGATCACCCTCGACATGCTTAAACCACTTTCCAATTGTACTTTTATGTGGTAAACAGCTGTTGAATACTTTACGCACATAATCATATGCCTTTGGGGAGAAAAAACTAAGAGTAATTGCAAATTTTCTCAATTCTGGGGGATATTTAGTATTTTCACCTAATGAACGTATTCGTAATAATTTGTATACCTCAGGCATAGTCTCGAGCAAAAGTGAATTTACATCTGAAATTGAAGTTTTGGCCTTTATTTCTCGAATAATTGTTTTCAGAGTAGCAATTTGCTTTTTATATCTATTAACTTTCTATCGTAATCTTTCTATTTTGTAGGATTTGACTCTGTTTTTTGATATTTCTTGAAATAAGCGTCGTCGTAGTTTTTTCTTACTTGGAGCGTCTTCCAAACCATCCTTTGACGTAGAAGGAAGTGGTTCATTTAAATTATCATTCCCTTCCAATGATCTCTATGTCCCCTATAATCATTACGTCAATACAAGAATGTTATAAAATATAAGAACTAATAATTTAGACGTTTTAAAAACATCTATTCACTCATATGGTTTGTTTCAGACATTTTTCAAAATGATTCAAAACTCAAAATCTAAAATACTCACCCTTTTTGTGAAGACACTGTTTGAAAATGTTTAGATGGTTCCACAAATATGGTAGGTACAGCTCCATGCAATATTCCAGTCTTATCACCTCGTTCGTAAAAGAGTTGTGCCTCAAAATGTTTTGAACAAAGTCGGTGATTTGTTGTTGGTTAAAAATTTGCTAGTTTCATATTCTCAACCCAAGTTTTGCATTTTGCAGTATATTTGATTTTTGAAATTCATCATAATGACACGCCACTGGCCCTAAATTTACCTAGTTTGGATGAAATTTTATTGAATAAAACTATTTTATCAATGAAAATATTAACTATTAGTTTTGAAATTTGTATAAATCGATTGAGAAGTATTACTACAATTTAAGATAATCTAGCTAGTTTGATATATTATCTATTTTACAGATTATTTCAATCTTTACAAGAACGTGTACTGGATGTCAAATATAATTTACCTGTGAAATGATATTCCCTCCATATTTCTATCTCTTCTGCTTTTACAACCATACGCTAAACCTACAACCATTTCGATGACCGATCAATTACACTGTCTTTAATTCACTTTTCAATAAAAAACGTTATAAATATAAAAATGTTACGATGCTTTAAATACACCAAAAAGATGGCCGCCGATACAAAACTGGACGCAGTTAGTTCTCTGCGTCGGCTCGTAATACACGTTACGCGTCCCGTCTCTTTCATAGTATAAGAGAAATACACACTGTCAGGGTCAGAAAATTGATCAACTATATACTTCGTTATCGTGCTGGACAAGTGTCGAATATATTTGGTTATCTTGACTTGAACCATAGAGAAGTTATTGCATTATATTTCTATGACTTGATCAGTCAACGTAGAACCGGCAACGTTGGTATGAATTCCTGCAATTGCTCCTGGGATTTTCAGCCGACCAGGGCCCTGATTCTCAAATGTTGACCGAAAATAGTAGTGTGCGACAAATGTCGCATGCAATTGTCGCATGACATTCAAAAACCGTATTCTCATTACTTCATCGACTTCAATTTCGCGTGAGACAAAATTTGTCGAAGGATACGATATATCAACAATGTATTATATTCAACTTTCTTGAGTTCTTTGAATAATCTTGATGTTTTATGTGGTTTATGTCATGTTTGTCAATTGATTTAATATTTGTTGATGATTTCATCAGAGACAACACATTTCATTCAATAAAAACTGACGTGATGAGTGAAAACAAAATAATACAGCATTGCACTCAGGAACAAAAGAACACGTTAGTTGATCTATTAAAAGACGAAAAATACTCACAATTAATCAGTGGAAAATTCTCAGCATCCTTCACTTTCAAAGATGCCAAAGGGAAATGGGAACAAATAAGTGAAATACTGAATTCTGTACCTGGGGCAAGGAAGGATTGGAAACAGTGGAGAAAGGTGAATATTTTTGGAAATAATTCGTACCCAGAGTTGAAATTCCTATTTTATAGACATGGCAAGACTTCAGGTCAAAGGCGAAAAAAAGAAAATCAGAGCAAAATAAATATGTACACCGTACAGGCAGTGGCCCCAGCTTTACTGGCTCGTTTGATGATGTGGAAGAAAAAATTCTCAGCACCATATGCCCTGTTGCTATATCTGGAACTAATATAGATGAAAGCATTGTTAGTTTCACATTCCCAGATGATTCCATTGCAGATCAAGTGGAAATTGTTCAGGATAATACTGGAAACATAGACCACACTTATTCCACTCAACATGCATCGGAAACAGAAATATTCATTCCTTGAAAAACAAAAAGGACTGTGGCCAGCCAGCGTCTACTATCCAGTGCTACTGCAACTACCACTTTAGCTGATATTGCTAAGAGAAAGTTAGGAGTAAAGGAAGAATACTTACAAAAAAAATTGATTTTGTTAGAAAAACAAGTCTGCGCAGTGGAAAAACTTGTGGAAGTTCTCAAAAATAGAAACATTTAAGCACCTTCACTGTGACAGCCAACATGTACCTAAAATATGCATTGTTCCTAGTGTTTTGTTTCAATATATTTTCATTTATTTCAAAGTTAACTCTCAAAATGGAATGTTCAAATTGTTCCTAGTTTTTTTTTCAATATATTTTCATTTATTTCAAAGTTAACTCTCAAAATGAAATGTTCAAATTGTTCCTAGTTTTTTGTTTCAATATATTTTCATTTATTTTAATGTTAACTATCAGTTAGATTGAAATGTTCATAAGTTTTGGGTATGCAATAATTGATGTACTAAGCAAGAAAAGATTTTATTTTATGTTTATTCAATAATAAATTTGTTATTACACAATTAAGTATATTGATTTTTCTTATCTGAAATAATTTATTAATCTTCTCTGTACCCTAAGACCATGTACTAATAATGGATTACGTCTATCATTTTCATTGTTATTAACAGCTGCAGGGAGTATGCCCAAATCAATTTCCTCTTGCTCTTCTCCCTCATTCAACAATAACTTCACATTATTCTCACTACATATGTTGTGCAGCACTACACATGCGTTAATAATCTGTGAACATTTGTGTGGAGAATAATGTAGAGTTCTATGTTTTAGAAGGCATCTAAATCTCATTTTGAGAAGTCCATTACATCTCTCAATCAAGCTCCTGGCTTTTTTTTGAATTTCATTGAAGACTTCTTCTTCTTCAGTCTGTGGATTCTGTAATGGTGTTATAAGCCAGGGTCGCAGAGGATAGCCTGAGTCACCTATAAAGGAAAATTGTTTGTTTGGCATTTTAAAACAAGTACACTTTAATTACATCTCAATGCTTTAATAGTTGTATCCAAAAAAATTACCAAGAAGAAAATATCCTTCGATACCCCTTTGGAATAAGTTAACAAACAATTGTTCCACATTGCTGTTGTTCCAAATATGAGTGTCATGGGTGCTTCCTGGAAACCTGGCATTTACATTTAAAATTTTCAACGCAGCATCACAAATCTAAAACAATTTTAAACAATATCAATAATCCAGAGAACAAGGAACATGTTGGGTATTTTTTCAGTTTGGTTACAGTGAATTAGGTATCCAATATAACAAATTACCAACTGAACATTAATTGAATGATAATTCTTCCTGTTCACAAATGCATATTCAGGAGCTATTGGATCATTCGTTTTAGGTGGTACAATGGCAACATGGGTGCAATCTAAGCAACCAACTATTCCGGGCATACCAAATGAATGATAGAATCTGAAACATATATAAAGTAGTATTATATAATATTCTACCTGTTTTTTGATGAGACAAGTCATAAATACTTAAAATGACATACCTTCTTCTTGAAATATTGAATTCCTCTATATTACTAGGAAATTTAACAAATCTTGAGAAAATTTCTGGCCGATTCAAAGCTTCTGTTATTTGAGTAATAGATCTGCTAACTGATGGTTGTGATACTGCCATGTTATTATTGTCCCCCACATTGCTTTGATAGGACCCAGTTGCATAAAAATTAAGTGTAATGAGAACCTGGAATAATAGGTGATGACTGATTAAAGGTTAATGTACATATTCAACAAATGAATACATCCTAATCTTCTCTTGTAGTGATAAGGAGGAAGCATGATTTCCTTGTACCACATGAGGTTCTAAAATATCTATTAACTGTCTCACCAGTTCTTTCGTTAATCGATAAGTCTTTATAAATTTTTTATCGGATAATCTATAAGCATCTCTGACAATATGCCTTTCTCTCTGTTGCTGACCTGCAATTTCCTGATTCTCTAAATTTTCAATTGCAGCTAAGAGTTCCATTTCTTCAGCCATCATCTTTGTTCATAGCAGGCAAAGATTATATACACACATACATGTACTCACAACATACAACAAAAAATCGTATACGATTTCAATTGACGAATGCTTTTGACCACTCGTAAATTTGTCGTCGTAAAATTGTCGTGCATGACATTTGAGAATACTATTTATCAAATTTCACTCGTTAAATCGTCACAGTCGCATACGACTTCCGAAAGTCACCATTTGAGAATTGGGTCCCAGCTGTGACAATTATGTCTATTATCAATACCGTTGTTGTGAAAACGGCTTTCGTCACTGCACAATATTTTATTTAAAAGAAAAAGGGTCCTCTACGATTTTAATTGACACTTCAGCAATGAAATCGAGTCTCCTTTCTGGATTCGCAGGAGTTAGACCTAGCGTTAAATGTATTTTGAGAGGATGATATTTGTTGAATACATCGAGTTGAAATGTGGGGATTGACTTGGATATAAGCAAGAATGTTATTAATATTATTTTCCGTTACAATATGCTTACGTCGAGAATTTTGATGTTTTCCGATTGGAAAAGCATCATGTCTTAACCCTTTCACCACTATCGGGACTTATATATCCCAAGAGCCCATAATAAATCACTATTGGGTGAAATACGTCCAGAAATGCACGCGTTTTATCAGTTTCAGTGTTTTTTAATATTTCCGTAGAACATTTGCCAAATATGGCAACATCACATAAAAGCACATTGCAGTTTTCTAACCTATTTCACAACGTGTTCCCGGCCTTTAGGTGTTTTGTTTATCTTTTTACGCAAAACAAGTAACTGAAATTTGATAAAACTATCTTGTATGGTGGTCAAATATCGAAGGATCTGAGAGAATATAAGGTGAGTGAATAAAAACCATTTTTTGTATCAGTGAACTTCATGTTTTGTACTGTCTGATGTTTATGGGAATATGTGTCCCACACGTGATCTCCGTTGGGACGAATATTACCTGTCGTATGTAAAATTATAACTTATATATTTTTTTTTCAGAATGAGTCGACGTGATCGTATCTGAGACAAAAGGAGCTGGAAGAGATTGCTAATAATATTAGTGATTTATCAGAGTGATCGGAAGAAGATCCATTCTATTGTTCTGATAAAGATAGTGATTATTGTCCTCCAGGACATGAAGAGAATTTAGAAGATGATATCGTAGTAGGAGAAGGGAGTGAATCAGATTCAGGAGAAGTCGTAGAAGGAGAAGGTGAAGAAGAAATAGAACAACTCCCTCCTCGCCCAACCCAAACAGGTATTATGTGGAGGCCCCCTACAGCTACTTTCAGTCCCAGAAAACAAATTCCTATTGAGGTTGAGGGTTCACTCCTTCTGGATTCAGACAGATCTGCAACTGAATTAGACGTATTTTTGAAGATATTTCCTAGAAGCTTACTTATACAAATTGCTGATTCTACCAACAAACTCTTACACCTCATGAAAAATAATATACAGAAAACTGATGCACATGAGATTATGCTGATTCTTGGGTGTACCCTGGTGATGTGTTATGACCGAGTACCAGAATTGTATAATTACTGGTCGTCTAACGAATCTCTTGCCAACAGTGTTATAACAAAGGCCATTAGTAGAGACCGATGTACTTTGATTTTATCAAAAATGTATTACGCAGATCCAGAAAAACCCGATGGTTGTTCAAAAACATACTATTTAGATGATGTTGTTGGCTTCATGAAACAGACATTTCAACGCGCGAGAACGGACAGCTCTCATAAGTCAATTGATGAAACTATGACCAAGTTCAAAAGCCGTTCAAGCATGAAGCAGTATCTCCCTATGAAACCAGTGAAAAGAGGAATTCAACTTTGGCAACGATGCGATGCAAAAACTGAATATGTATACGATTTGAATATTTATTCAGGCAAAGAACTTGAGAAGGCAGAAGGTACACTTGGAGAAAGAGTAGTGCAAAAGTTGGCATCTACAATTCCTTCTAAGGATGTTTGTATTTGCTTCGATCGCTTTTTCACGAGTGTGAATTTGATGGAAAATCTACCTTTTGCTTGTGTCGGAACGTATATGAAAAATCGAAAGAACACCCCTCGTTTTTCTAATGATAATATGGCTCGAGGTGATACAGAGTTTTTGGTTAGTGATTAAGGTATTATTGCAAGCACATGGCGAGATACTAAGGAGGTTCTAGCATTGTCGAACTGTCATTTAAATACAATAGATGTTGTGATGAGAACTTTGAGAAATGGAGAAAAGGCAGAATTATCATGTCCCAGTGTTATCGCAATCTACAATATATATATATATATATATATATATATATATATATATAAATATATATATATATAAGATCAAAAACACTTGTTGTTTGCTCTTTGTTATATATATATATATATATATATATATATATATATATATATATATATATATTGTTACGAAACAGCACACTGGTATAGTCCCTAAAACCGACTCTGTCTAAGCCAGGTATAAAAGTTAAAATTATGGCGGATACGCAGTTATAAAAAACTGTTTACGAGTTTACGACTATCTTATGTAAACATTATTTTTGTAACCAGAGTTATCTAGAAAATGCCAGAAAAATTATTTGTGGCTGTGTAAGCCGCAGCCCAGAATTTACTAGTAAAAACGGCTTTAATATATAAGGGACTAATCAGGAAGAGTTTATAATTTGACATAGTGAATTGAACAGTAAATAAGTGAATATAAATTAAGTGGTTATATAAATTAGTTTAAGTGAATGTACTGAGTATATATAAATTAAGTGTTGGTGATTAGTTTAGTGTTTAAATAAATTAAGTAAGTGAACCTACCGTGTGTTTAAAATTTATCCCACCCGTTTATTGTTTAAATAAATAACAAAAAACATTACATTGGTGTCAGAAGTGGGATGATATAAATAAATTGCTACGCAAAAATGGCCAAGAGACTATGTGACCTAAAAGTGGCAGAACTGAGAGCAGAATTGGAAGATCGTGAGTTGGAAACGTCCGGTAAGCAAAGCGAATTAGTTGAACGACTTAAAGTGGCACTGGACAATGACGGTTTTGGTCCAGAAACAGTTTTATCTAATGACGAGGCTTCCACCTTAATCTCGTCAATTTCTGCCATGCAAGAGAAGATTTCAACGAATGTGAAATACGATATTTCTGCCATGGAAGACAAGATCTCAACTAATGTGAAAAACGATATTTCTGCTAACATGGACAAGATTTCTACTAATATGGACGAGAAAATGTCAATCATGAAGAACGATATCTCTGCTAACATGGACAAGAAGATTTCTGCTATGAAGACCGATATTTCTGCAGATATCTTATCATTGAAAAATGACATTGCTGCTGAAGTCGAGAATAAAATCAAGTCTCTATAATCGGATATTGAGGATAAGATGACAACGATGAACAAGAAAATCAAATCAGACAAGGAGAGTAAGATGACAACAATAGAAAATCGGAGAGATGAGAAAATCAAGGTGTTAGAGACGAAGATTGCCGAAGAACACAAGACACTTCAGCAGAAGAAAAGGAGATCGAGATCTGCAAGCCAGAAACACAACCCAAGACAGATGATGTTTGCAGTTTTGCCCGAGTCAAAGCCCCAACGTTCGATGGAAAAATGTCGTGGACCAATTATGTGAAACGGTTTGAAGCAGCCGCAAGAGTGAATAATTGGTCCAATAAGGAGAAAGCAGTGAACCTAACCATCTCGCTTCGGGGAGATGCCTTAGATGTACTCCAGACGATACCTTCGGAAGAAACGGATGACTTCGAGCAGCTGAAGAAGAGGTTGGACATGCGATATGGTCATAAACCTCTAGAACATTTGTACCAATCTCAGCTGAAGAACCGAAGGCAGAAACGGGATGAATACCTTCAAGAGTATGAAATGGATAATGCCCGACTAGTCCGATTTGCTTATCCATCAGCACCAGAGAACATAATGGAATGTTTAGGCATCCGAGCCTTTATTGACGGCTTATGTGACCGCGATATGGAGGAGACGCTTCGATCAGCCCATCCAAAAACATTGGTCGATGCATTGATTGCTGCTCTTGAATATGAAGCAGCCACGTTGGCTTCGGGATACAGCAAAGGTAGGACCATGCAGGAAAAAGGTGACGATGACAGACTTGACCAGATCGTCAATCTGTTGAAAGGTATGGTAGGCGTGAAGTCGAAGAAGATCAGGTGCTGTAATTGTGGCGAGCTAGAGCCTGCACGCAGTTCGTGTAAGCATCCTACGACTCCTGCAAACCAAGAACCTCTTAAATGCAAAGCAGCCACGGAGGGCTCGCGGTACAACAAAGGTAGGACTATGCAGGAAGAAGATGACGATGACAAACTTGACCAGATCGTCAACTTGTTGAAAGGCATGGCAGACAAGAAGCAGCCGAAGATTATATGCCGGAATTGTGGCGAGCTACAGGACGTACGCAGTCCGTCTAAGCGCCCCAAGACTCCTGTAACCCAAAAACGCCAGTCACAGGGGAAATCAGACAGGGGTGAACATCCAGCTGATGTGAATCACCGAAAAGCTAACTATTTGCCTGAACGGTCATGCCCTGTAGACTATTCACAATGCAAAAAGTCGAATTCTAAGGTAGTTGCAGTTTCAAGAATTACAGTAGTCAACGAGGAATGGTCACCCACCAGGATCAGAGAAGATCAGGAGAATGATCCTCACCTGAAGATGATCCGGCAATGGAAGGAAGAAAATTGGCGACCTACCTGGCAAGAAGTATCAAGATTTTCTCCGAAACTCAAGGCGTATCGGGCTCAGTGGGACTCCCTTGTCCTGGAAGAAGGGCTGTTGAGAAGAGTCCTTGAAAACGATGATGGTTCTGAGATGATGAGACAGCTGGTTATCTCTAGAACGAGGGTAGCTGAGGTACTGAAGAAGTTACACGACAGTCCATCGGGAGGCCATCTGGGAGTGAAGAAAACCCTTCAGTGAGTTCGTGAAAGGTTTTATTGGATGAACAGCTCCGATGATGTGAAGGACTGGTGTAAGAAATGTACGACTTGTGCTACGAGTAATGGACCACGTCGCAAGAGAAAGGCACCTATGAAACAGTACAATGTTGGAAGTCCTTTCCAAAGGATTGCTTTAGATATCGATGGGCCATTTCCAACGACAGAAAATGGTGGCAAATACATACTGGTTGTGATGGATTATTTCACAAAGTGGGTGGAAATTTACGCTATCCCAAACCAAGAGGCCACAACTGTTGCGGATGTATTGGTGAAAGAATTTATCAGCCGATATGGAGTGCCCCTGGAAGTCCACAGCGACCAGGGAAGAAATTTCGAAAGTCATCTATTCCAGGAGATTTGCGAGAAGCTGGGAATAAAGAAGACCAGGACAACAGCATTACATCCACAATCAGATGGAATGGTCGAGATAATGAACAGGACTATTGGAAAATACCTGTCCAAAGTAGTTTCCAGTCATCCGAGAGATTGGGACCAGTATATCTCCCTATTCGCATTGGCTTATCGATCTGCCGTCAATGAGTCCACGGGTGAAACACCTCCGAAGATCCTGTTTGGACGTGAAATTAGGCTTCCTTGTGACCTTGAATTTGGCTGTCGGCCTGGAGAAGATCTAGCAGGCGAATACTACGTGATCCAATTGAGAAGAAGGCTGGACGATATTCATGAATTAGTTCGAACCAATCTTCAAGTTG
Organism: Galeruca laticollis; assembly: GCA_963921935.1. Classification (NCBI taxonomy): domain Eukaryota; kingdom Metazoa; phylum Arthropoda; class Insecta; order Coleoptera; family Chrysomelidae; genus Galeruca; species Galeruca laticollis. The sequence continues at coordinate 49,204,989 of OY998184.1, forward strand.
CCAGCGACATAATGAAAAGTCGGTACGATACGCAGGCCACAGAAGGCGGTTTTAAAGAAGGGGACAAAGTATGGCTACTCAACCTGGCGAGGAGAAAAGGATTTTCTCCTAAATTACAAAAATCCTGGGAAGGTTCATACTTAATCAAGAAAAGGATCAATGATGTCATATATCGCATAAGCAAGATTCCCAACGGAAAACCAAAAGTAGTTCACCAAAACCGACTAGCGCCACTCGAAGGAGACCATGACCTGGAGGAAGGAGTAAACCTTATTCGAGATGTGTCTGACCCTACCCTCGAGGAATTTATGGGCATGTATGGAGGTACCGGGAAAGCTAGATATGGAGTTACTTCGGAACAACAACAAGATCTGTTCACTCTCCCGGAAGATTATTCACTGGCATACAACATCCCCGCCCGTATCAATAACGCACCAGGGGTTGGCAACCGTCTTTCGAAAGAAGTTCGGACAATTAGAAAAACTTGAAGACCAGATTCCAGCCCCTGACAAGACACTGAAACTGAAACATAGTTCCCGGTACGTCTTCTACATGGTACCAAAAAATGAATTCCAAGATCGATCTACCTACCGCGATGTGTGGGAAGCACTTCGTAACCTCCGAGACCATGTGTTAGAATCCAGCGTGAAGAAACTGGCTATGCCTAAGATAGCGAGTAACCAGTTGGATTGGCGAGTTATCAGGAACATGGTAGAGGTTATCTTTAGAGATACCGGTGTCCAGATATTAATTTGCAGCTACAACCCCCGTTATCAGTATCCGATGAAGACGGTGCCCTGCTATTTCCATAAGATTTGAAAGTGTAGAAATGGGGCCAGTTGCCGATTCAAACATCCAGATTCGGCTACACAAAAGTTCCAGAAGGAACTTCCATTCAAGGAGGGGGTAATATTACGAAACAGGTATAAATGTTAAAATTATGGCAGATACGCAGTTATAAAAAACTGTTTACGAGTTTACGACTATCTCATGTAAATATTGTTTTTGTGACCAGAGTTATCTGGGAAAGGCCAGAAAAATTATTTGTGACTGTGTAAGCCGCAGCACAGAATTTACTAGTAAAAACGGCTTTAATATATAAGGGACTGATCAGGAAGAGTTTATAATTTGACATAGCGAGTTAAACAGTAAATAAGTGAATATAAATTAAGTGATTATATAAATTAGTTTAAGTGAATGTACTGAGTATATATAAATTGTGTTAGTCATTAGTTTAGTGTTTAAATAAATTAAGTAAGTGAACCTACCGTGTGTTTAAAATTTATCCCACCCGTTTATTGTTTAAATAAATAACAAAAAACATTACAAAAGCCGTTCAAGCATGAAGCAGTATCTCCCTATGAAACCAGTGAAAAGAGGAATTTAACTTTGGCAACGATGCGATGCAAAAACTGAATATGTATACGATTTGAATATTTATTCAGGCAAAGAACTTGAGAAGGCAGAAGGTACACTTGGAGAAAGAGTAGTGCAAAAGTTGGCATCTACAATTCCTTCTAAGGATGTTTGTATTTGCTTCTATTGCTTTTTCACGAGTGTGAATTTGATGGAAAATCTACCTTTTGCTTGTGTCGGAACGTATATGAAGAATCTAAAGAACACCCCTCGTTTTTCTAATGATAATATGGCTCGAGGTGATACAGAGTTTTTGGTTAGTGATTAAGGTATCATTGCAAGCACATGGCGAGATACTAAGGAGGTTCTAGCATTATCGAACTGTCATTAAAATACAATAGATGTTGTGAGGAGAACTTTGAGAAATGGAGAAGAGGCAGAATTATCATGTCCCAGTGTTATCGCAATCTACAATATATATATATATATATATATATATATATATATATTGTTACGAAACAGCACACTGGTATAGTCCCTAAAACCGACTCTGTCTAAGCCAGGTATAAAAGTTAAAATTATGGCGGATACGCAGTTATGAAAAACTGTTCACGAGTTTACGACTATCTTATGTAAATATTATTTTTGTGACCAGAGTTATCTCGAAAAGGCCAGAAAAATTATTTGTGGCTGTGTAAGCCGCAGCCCAGAATTTACTAATGAAAACGGCTTCAATATATAAGGGACTGATCAGGAAGAGTTTATATAATTTGACATAGTGAATTGAACAGTAAATAAGTGAATATAAATTAAGTGGTTATATAAATTAGTTTAAGTGAATGTACTGAGTATATATAAATTAAGTGTTGGTGATTAGTTTAGTGTTTAAATAAATTAAGTAAGTGAACCTACCGTGTGTTTAAAATTCATCCCACCCGTTTATTGTTTAAATAAATAACAAAAAACATTACAATATATATATATATATATATATATATATATATATATATATATATATATATATAAATATATATATATATAAATCCAGATATACACCATTTTTGGTTACTTTTGGAGACACTTCGGTTTGTCAACAGGATACATCCCCCGAAGTGTATAAAAGTGACAATTTTATGATAGAATATTAATCATGGCATCTCACATATGCGGAAAAGTTAGTTTTAATCTTTAAAACATTTTTTTTTTTTAGTTCCATACTTAATAGTTTTTTTTCCAAATTATAGTTTAAATGAAAGACTTCGCGCTCAAAATTCACCCAGGTAGTTAGAGTCTGGTTTTCGCCAAGCGCTTCAACCTTCTCTAGACACCTTACAAAATTCAGTGAACTACGTTCCTTGAGTCTGCCGATATTTATATTGCATAAAAGAGCGATGAAAAGTTGCGACGAACTAAGAATGACGATTTATCTGATTCGCAATTAAAATTGTCGATTAAACAAATGATGTATTCTCCCAAAACAAAATCATATGATTTATTTAAGTGAAATTGTATGGTGGGAAATGTGTACGATGCTTCCGTAGTCTATGAATCTTATCAGAAATCAATGCTGAATAACCTGATCCGTAAGTTGGAGTAGATATTCATTTCATAATAGCGTATCCACTTTTACATGACATGCAAAGTAATTGAATATGTTCCTTCTGTGGAAGTTCATAGTCTAATAATGTAAGAATCGTTTGGTCCATAGTCTAGTAGAAATTTTTTGTGTTTTGTGCAGTTGTAACGTTCAGAATTTATCTCGATTCATGTACTTTTTTCCAAAAATCACCTAATGTCGATATTATAAACAATGTCAATGTGATTATTAGGACAGTATCTGATATTTGACAATTCAAATAATTATAATAGTTTCTAGATTAAGCTTTCAATATATACTCAGTGACATATAAACCCGAATAACCAGTAGAAATTATTTTATTTCGGTAATATTTGGCATACATATCAGTGAGTTCGAAATATGTGATATGTTAGAGTGAATAAGTTCAGGCGATGATCTTGGCACTCTGTTATTCTGCTCACTCGTCATGTGCCTCTGGCTCTTTATATTTAACCTTCTTGGTGCTATGCCAGATAATATCTGACAATAGTATTCACGCTCCTGTTACTTCCACGAGCAATTTCTCGGAACAACATCCCAGTTTCCGGAAGACTAACAATTCGACTTCTCTAGAACTCAGTTAGCTGCCGATAATTTGCATTTTTCTGGACTCTAGTCATGATAATCACGTGTGAATTCTTGTAAGGCAACGTTTAAAACCACAGTATTTGAAATTTTTGTATTTTGATATCGGAATGGTCCAGTGTGTCCAGTACTCACATCAAAAAATTAATGAAAAAAAAGGAATGTTCAACTTATAGCGCTCAAATTCTAACCTTGTATCAAGACTTTTATGAAACATATACGTGAAATATTTCTGAAATAAAATAATATTTAGTGAGTGTTCGGATTTCTATGTCAATGAGTATATCAACAATAAAATTAAAAAACAAGGCAATGCTAACATTACCCTCTACAATTTAGTATGGTTAGGTGAATCAATCGTTTGTTGCATAATGAGCCAAAGCCATTTATCGGTATTAAAGAAACAACGTATTAGGGGGCGTATATGCAACCCTTCTCAGGGTACAAAAGGGCAAATTACGGCACCTTGTAATTAATGATTCGCACATAGTTCGGTCTGGTGATCAATTCGACTGTCTGGGAAATTGAAATTTAACTTGTTTTGAGGTAAAAGCTCCACACGCTACTGAAAGGAGAAATTGAGAATGGGGGTGGTTATTAAGCAAGGATTCTCTTACACTGCAGTATTTCAATCGGCGTTTGAGTCGTCTGAGAACATAATAAATTCGTTTATAAAAAACTCTTTTCTTTTTACTGTACAACTTGCTTTTTCGCTTCCATTGAAACGAAAATTAATGAGTTTATAAACACGTTTTCAAAGTCCATAAAAAGTACAATTTGATCAAAAACTGATATATTTCACCACACTCTTGATATAAGGAATAAAAATTGAAATAGTAAAACAAGTTTGTACATGAAACAAAGGAATATATATAAAAATTTGAATACATGTGTTACGACACTTGAAAGTAGAAATCTAGAAACAAACAACAAAGATCACAGCATAAGTCACTAGAAATGTGAAAAATAAAGTAAACGCGGGACCGAAATCAGTCAACGAAAAGGAGGGGGTAGGAAACTATGAGCTAAACAGATGAAAAATTTGAGAGTTTCGGAAATTGTTGGAAACGAGACAGGATGAAGATGGAAATGATAACGAAAAAAAACTGGAAATTAGATCCATATTCTGGAAATCGGTTCATAAACAAAACAAGGAAATAAAGAAAAGAGTGAGTTGAAACATTGGAAAAAGAGTATGAGTAAGACATGGGAAGAGGAATATTTTACTATGTACATTATTTATAGAAAAATATGATACTACAACTCAACGCATCGGAGTATACATATATAAATTCTTTGTTTTTCTTTAACCTTGTATATAATTTCTTTCATTTTCCTTGGGCTTCAGGTTAATAGTAAATTCTGTATCAATTTATATTTCATTTGACGTTTCGCTCCGTAATTCGGAGCATTTTCAAAAAATTTATACATTGATGTTGAACAATAAATTGAAAACGATTGAAAGATTAAAATTGAATGTATACAAAGAGACGACAAAAACTGGTAACTAATAAAATGATTTCAAAAACGATAAAATCGAAAGTACCTGCCTTAGAAACAACTCTTTACAATATACCAGGGACATTAAATAAGTTGATTATTATTATAATAAATTGTTATATATCTGGCTTAGATTTTTGATATCTTGTTTATCGTTTACTGCATTGTTCTCTTTTTTTATATGTATCATTTCTCCTATTGTTAGTTTTCTGTAATTGGAATCTTGGTTTATTATTTCAGTATTATTGAAGTCAAATTTATGTTTTTCATTTTTCTCATGTTGATTTGTGTATGGCATTGCGATGTATGTAAGAGGGGATCGTGTATTGGTTTGTGTTGATTGGATTTGACTATTGTAATGTTTATGTGTGCGTTGCTTAATAATTCTGTCAATATGTTTGGATGGATAGTTATTGTTTTGTAATATTGTTTTTGTTTGATATAAAATTTCTGGACGATACTCAGGTGATGTAAGTGTGATGGCTCTATCTATTAATCCTATGATTACGCTGTTTTTTGGGAATTAGGATGGTGGGAGTGGTAATTCAAGTAGCGACCTGATGATGTTTCTTTAATAAAATGTTTTGTTGTAATTTCATTTTCTCTAGTTTTAACATACTGTTTTTATAATAATGATCAGGCTTTTTCCGCCAATCTTCTTAAATTTTTTCGGAACTAGTTTTTCTTGACGTTCACTCTCTTTTTAAATATCAACAATCTTTGTTTATCATCCTGCCTTGTCATTAGCGATAAACCAATTATCTCCTAGGCAACTGTCAGTAAATTTATTGTTTAAGAATATCCAAAACTATTTTATTATATTATTTTTAACATTCTTATTCTTGAAAACCAATGTTTCTAATTAATTTTTTATAAAATTTTCATTCCAAAAATGTCCTATTTGTCCAGTTTTGTACTAAAATAATGGTTAGAATAGAGCACAATGTCTCTCCCTCTTGTCTCTCTTCTGAACCCCTTTCTGCAGCCCTATACCCAGATATTTGAGTCTCAGTCTGGTATATAATGATAACACTTTCAAATGAGATCATTGGAAATATTTAAACTAGCTTTAAAGTTATTGAAATCAAATCATGATTTTGTGACGTTTAACTCTAGACAATTCTTTTCAAGTGTATGATACCATTTACCAAAATATTAAATTTATTTTCATCATAGGCGCTACAAAAATTGTGTTTAATATAATATATTATAACAGACAACATATTTTAAAGAGATAGTGTTCTAATTGGTTGTTGAGGTTTTTTTTGTTTAAGTAGCTACTAAGAAGATTGGTGAGTAAGCAAGCTGAGAAAGATTTAGTTCGCAATAATATAAAGGACAAAGAAAGGGAACAAGTTTTCCAATCCATTTCGGAAACGTAGTGAAATTTAGAACCAGAAGATAGATAGTAAAAGTAGTGTTACAAACAATTAGGAAAAGAGATATTAACAAATAATTGTTGGTGTATTTATGTTAAAAATGAAGCAATTGTTTTACCGACAGAACGTTTTATGGAGTTACTTTTATTTTTCATACGGTCCCTTTCACATGACCTGTTGCCCACATCGACCTTTTCCGAGGCTTGATGTCATTTTCACGACAAATTGGATGCCAACAATTAATCGCCGAAGACAATGAGAAAATTTTATAATTGCGATGATGAGGTCCATTAAGCGAGCGGGTCCAGAATTGCTGTTTGGGGTGAAATTATTGTTTAGGGAAATTGCCTTTATTCTTGAGAAATTTAAATTTGTAGTTACTTCAAAAATATGTCGACTGATGATAAGAAAGAGAAGCATGAAAAAATAAGATGTAGTGGTGAAATTTATCTAAAAGCTAAGGAAAGAAAAAACCAAAAAGACACGTTTGAGAATTTTTTCGTCAAAACAAAAGTCCAGAACAGGGCCGTATCTAGTCCAAAATTTCGGGGAGGGGGGGTCAGGTCAGTGGCATTTGGAAAATTGATAATTTGAAAAGGAAATAATAAAATGGGTTTTAAGTTCAACTTAAAAAACTTATTTAACGTTAAAATTTCGAAAATAATTATAATAATACAGGAATATTTCCTTGCCTTTCCCTCGCAAAACGGTTTAAAACATCAGTGGTCTCAATTTTAATGTTTTTATGCGCGCTTAAAAGGGCAAGACCCATCAAGTTTTACTTATGGATGTCAACTTCGTCCATTTAGCACATGTTCTTTTATTTTACTTTTTAATATTTCAGTGCGCATAGCTGATATTTTTATAAAATTTGCTATATATTTTATCGTCCCAATGCAATTTCTAATGCTCTGAACCTTAGGCAGCAGCCCCATCATAACACTGTCCGATCATGTAAATGCAATTGATTCCAAGTGCTTGTGAACTTTCTTACATCACTGTCGCTAAGTTGTTACCAGTAGTGTTATGAACAGCTACAAATTCAAAAAAATCTTCTCGCAATATGTGGGATGAATTTTCGTTTTCTTTATCAAAATCTATATATATAACACAAAGGAATAACTGCTCAGTACAAGAAATATCTGTTATTTCATCCATCAGAATAGAGAGAAATTTTGCTTTGTTGGGCTAATGTACATTGCGTTTAAGGACTGTCCTTGAATGTTATCAATTAAATTATCGTACCAGTACGCAGTAACGACCTGAAATTTCCATCATTATGGGTGGGATGGTCCAAAGTTATTTGCCAAAAGTCGGAAGTTCCTCGTAGAGCTACCTCTTGACGTTCACACAAGAAAATTATAGGTGCTAGCTCTCTTCTATTTTCTAAAATTTGCTTCGATCGGCTGGAATCAAGTTGCATTATGCTATCTGGCGTAGATCTATTAAAAGTTGCAATGAAATTATCAGCTAAAATGGAGTTATTTTGTGGTAAGCAGTTTGACTGTGTTGAACAAATAACTTTGTACGAAATTGACTTAAAACTCAAATTCCTACTGTAAATTCTTACCTTGTATTCCCCCTGTATACCAAAATTCATATATTCCACATACATCTTAAATAAAAATATAATATTCCTTTGACTACACAAAATTTCATTTCATAAGTCCCTTTCACAAAAACACAGATAACCATTGCCTTATCTTATGTTACATCTTCACTCACTGCATACATCAAAGCTTTCCATTTCTTATCGCGTCATAAAAACTACCGCAAAAACATTTCTTAACCGCAACAAACAAACATTTTTTCCTATAAGAAACAGCTCCCCTGCTTACACTCATCAACCGTTTTGAAAGGCCGTTGAATTTCAAATTCTCTACTCCCATTGGTCAAATCCTCACACGATTCTCCTTTTCCCTACCATCTTTATCAACTGCTGGGGGGGTCATTTGGGGGGTCCTAAAAATATTTTAAGCCCATGACGCCTACAGGCACTCCAAATCCGGAAGATTCCCCGAAAATCACGATTCCAGCATTAGTATTTAGCGACTGCTGGACCCCCAATAGAAGGGGGGCATATATTAACGTGAAGGGCTTGAACTGACAAGTTGCCCCATCATATTTATAACCCGAAATTACGAAAAAAAATTTTTTTAAATTTATTTGCGAATTTTTTCTCGTATATTTCCCCCCATTAATCCCTCCTTTTTATGTGTTTTATGCACGTGTCGAATGGCTCTCTTTCAAACGTACGAAACAGTTTTTCGCTATCGTTTATAGCAAAAAAAGCCCCCAGCCCTAAGTACCAATGTCGAAAAAAGTCGGTTTTTGACGACCTGTAGACCCCCTAAAAAGGGGGGGGAGGAAAATGTTGTTATATGTTTTTCAAGAGGGTTTGACGTGATTTCTTACGTAGGGATACTCGTTTCTTGAAATTCGGAAAAAAAATTTTGCGAAAATACTTTTTAATTTTTCCCTGTATATTTCTTCACATCAAAAAAATCGGTTTGAAGGTCGTATGTACCGACCGGATTTTTCTCTTTCATATGCAATATTTTATTTTTTGCTAGCTCGAATAATAAAGAAGACGATTTCCCTTGTGTGCCTTTTTGGGGAGGGGTGTGGAGAGGGAAGTGGGTCATATTTTTTTTCTTCAACCGAAAATGCCATAGGTGTGCAAACGGTATATAAAATTTTGATATCTTAAAAAGTCTCCGATATAGCTATATGGGGGAGGAGGGGGGTTGGAGGGGTAAGATGTTTTTCCTATGATTTTTTCATGCATTTTTTTCTCTACACGTTGGTGTAAACAGTTCTCGCTTCGCTGGAATTTAATTTTGATGCTCTCGTTCCCTTTTAATGGGAATAATACCCTATTTTTACTCACTTCCCAGTTAACTTTTTCAGTCAATCTTCGTACATAATGGTACTCTCATTATAACATAATACCGGCATTTTTACCGGTACTCGATTTAACATTCATTTATATCAGATCATGTGAAAAAGAGATAAAACATATAGATAAAAATCAGTGAACTTCTTAATTGTTTAGCAATTGTAATTCCGTTAATATACAACAAGTGAAAGTGGTATACAAGTTTAATTTATCAAACCATCCTAATCATACATAAACATACATGAATAATACAGTGTAAAACAAGGACCTTCGAGTTAAATGAAGCTTAAAATAAAGTTTTCCCGTAATATTATTATTTCAATTACAAAGAAGAGATAATAAAACAACCTCGATAGCATCTTTCCACTTGTTAAAAGGTTTTGCAACTAATTTGTTAAGCTTCTGATGATCTCCATTTCCACTAAGTTTACGTGAAAAATTGCATAATACTTACATACTGCACCTTGATCACCTTTGGCGGTATAGCTGAGCCAGTTGAAACGTTTTAGTCAACCTAACTGAAATTTTTAATTTCTTTTTGTGGACATGGGGAATTAATATGTTTCATCTGGAACACACACGGCCGTCAACAGTTTATATTTAAAATAATCATTAAGTTTTTGATCAAAACACCAACCGATGTCTAATTCATGGATATTATTTTCGGGTATTGTGGTTTCATCTGTTTGCTGCAACAACGAATTCGATGTTTGGCTGCAGCTTGCAGTTTATTCCGTTGATTCGGTCGAGGTTGTGGAAGATTTAGACTTTTTGATGAAAAAATCAGTTGAGAAGCTTTGTGAACTTCGTCTTGCCATTCTGATTTAATTTCTACAATAAAATTATGAATATAATAAGAGCTGATGACTATATACAGTGGACGGCCAGAATATGAAAATAATCCAACATCAAACATATTTCTTTTAATACTTCGATTTATTCAAACAAATTATGAAAATAAAATTCTACTTTGTCGGACCAATCAAATGAAAGAGCGGTAAGTTTGAAGTTTGCACTGGCTCATGATCAAAAACTATTCAAGAGCTTCTCGCAGATTTACGATGTTTTATTGTGTATTGAGTTAGCATACATGCTTTATTCGTATAAAGTATATAGTTATAGTGATACTTTCCCGCACGCGACTGCCGTTGACCCGAACGACGCGAAGCGGAGTTCGGGCAAGCAGTCAAGGGCGGGAAAGATACTTTACGCATGAATTAGGAAAATAATTTTTTCCACGGCCGCATAAAGATTCAAAAAGCACATTGAAAATATATATTTCAACATACAAAACATTCCATGAAAATTCACTAATTATCATTAATATTGCACAATAATTAGGTTTCCTTTATCTTGTATATCGTCAAGCGTGATTTTCACATGCTTCGCTCTGCGAAGAGTACCGGCTAAAGCAAAAATGGTACCTACTTTAATCATAAGATATATCTCATCATGGGCTAACATAAACTTGGATATGTCTTCTTCGGTAAAAATCCGCGCTTTATGTGGTCGAAAACCAAAAGTTTGCTTTTTTAGGAACGATGTCAATGTACGAAACTTGCTTATGTCCAGGTTTTGTTTTATTTTAATTAAACATTTCATCATCGAGTAACGCGACCATAGGGTATTTGATTTCAGTACCTTACGAAGCTCTAAAAAATACGCCAAAAAATCCTCTTCTCTGAAGCTATTCACTCCTTTCTCCTTACACCAGTTTAAAAACTGGTTATATTGCTGTTCGTATTTTTCTCGTGATTTACTTGGTAACAGGTCTGAATTAACCTCATCTGCGGCCTTTAATATTGCTTCTGACGAATCCATTAAAATATTGCTTTTATAGAAAATAATTTGGAAAATGCCAGAATCGGACAATTCGACAACACTTCGACTTGAAACTTTGACGTCTTGATAACAACTTAGTTGTCATAACAAATCTTTGGTTTAGTTTGATTGTTATGTGGATTGATTTTGAGAAATGTATAGGGTAGATATATAAACGTATCGCAATTTCTTCATTCCAATGAATGAAAAATAGTCTGGATTAGATTGAATATTAAAACCTATATTAGTTTTAATAGTAATATACAGGTAAAATCAATGAAATGTACATTTAATAACGATACATTGACATATTTTACTTCCCCGCACTAGTGCGGGAAAAAGATTTTTCCCGCAATTCAAAAAACATCAGTGCAAAATAAATATTTTCCGTTTTTTAACCGGTCACTCTCCACTGCAGATAAATGTGTAACTATATTACCTTTTATCTTACGCGTACGCACTATACACTGTCGTGATTTTGCTAACATTTACTACTAAAAATAATAATCAAAAGACGTTCGAATTTGTTCACAATGAGACTCTGGGAATTACCTACGTTCAAACGCGCGGTGGGGAACAGGCATAGCCACTGCACGATTGTTTACTGTTGTACAGTGTTGCCAGTTGACACTGTTATATACCAGGTTATTCAATATTATTGCCACTGTTGCTGTTACTGATTCCAGATTTCGGGGGGTTTTGAGCCCCCAAAACCCCTCCTAAAATACGGGCCTGGTCCAGAAGATCAAAGAATTGAAGCAAAAGTATCAGGTAAATGAAATTCTTAATATTTAAAAGGAGAAGTGAATCTAGAGAATGAAGGCTGCGACAAAATGAATTGAAGGAAAAAAGAGGATTGCATATAATTGCATACAATTCTAATTCCATTAAGTTGCAACAACTGTTGTTTTTACTCAAGAAATGAAACTGATCTTTTGTAGTGCTCTGTTTTGTCAGTTCATCTTGAGTGTTTTGTTATCATTCGATGAAATACTCGTTTCGTGCTGATAATTTACAACTATATTGATATTAAACTTTGACATTCAATGACATTTTTTTGAACATATTGCCTACTTAATTATGAAAATAAACAAATACAAATTGCAAAGGAACATATGCTGCTCGCTTCGAAAGCATTTCCATTAAATGTATGAGATGCTTAATAGAATGTCAATAACTTGAATAATTAAGTTCATTGCACTAATTGTCCTCAATTGGTAACAAACAAATTTTTGATACTGGACGTCGAAGAATAGTTCCATTGGGCATCTTCACACTTACTGCTCTAATAATTCTGTCAGGTCCAGAAAGAAATTCCACTATGCGTGCTAAAGATCAATATAATATGGTGGTAAATTGTCTTCAATTAGGACTACTAAGCCGCCAACTGGTAAAACAGTGTTTCAAAACACTTTCCATTTGATACGATGTTGTACATGATGCAAATACTCTTAGTAGCAACGTGGCCAAAACTGCTGATATAACTGTTGCAATCTTCATAACGAGATAATCGGTTTGTCTTGATATCCATTAAATCTTTTCACGTTGTAGCTATTAGTTCTTCTTCGAATGCCGTCCCCATTTAACGGAGATTGGCGATCACTGTCTTAAAAGCATCTCTGTCCTTAGCAATATGAAAAAGTTCCTTAACCCCCATGTCTGTCCATTCTCGGATATTCCTCTGCCATGATTTCTTCTTTCTTCCAATTCCCTTCTTCGCGGTCTTACGTATTTTTAGTAGTTTTTGTTCACGACCAATTCTATGCAGTATTTCCTCGTAAGTAGTTCGGGCTGGGCTGTCCATGGTACTTTCAGCATACGTCTGTTAATCCACATTTGGAAGGTTTCGATTCTTCCAGTTATTTGTGCCTTTAACGTCCATGTTTCTACACCATATAATAGCTGGGACCTAACATAGCACTCCGTAAATCTCAACCGGAGTATTAAATTCAAATTTTTATTGCAAAACAAGGATTTAAATTTTAGAAATGCCGATCTTGCCATTTCAATCCTTACAGGGATTTCCTAGTCCTGATTTAGGTCTGAGGTAATGAAAGCACCCAAGTATTTAAACTTTTCCACCCTACCCTACCCTACCCCTTCTAGCCATGAGTTAGTCTACAATAATGAAATGAGCGGGAGTTAATGGTAAACAGTTATTGGGACAGGATGAAATGGGAGAGATTAGGCGCGAGTTTAAACATACCTCAATTTGTGTAATGGATTGCAGTTTTTCCATTTCAAGAAACCATTACACTGACATGTCATCATGAAGCCGAAATCATAATAGTTAAAAATATATACCTATAATAAAAACCCAAGTCACCAAAATCGTAAACTGAAACCACATTCAAATCTCAAGCCAACCTATCTTGTTTCCTGAACTAGAAGTCAAAGCTATGTAAATACAAAACATTCCTAGCAGCATTCAACTGCAAGACATCAACCTGGATGACCTGAACCAAATTAAAAGCAAAATTCTTGAAAACGATCCAGAGTTGAAAATTTAGAAATTACACCACACTCCCAGCATATGGACAATTATAATTTATTGTCAATTGGTTATACTAGGAGAATGTATCATTGTTAGAAAACCATCGACCCAATTCAAATCTAAGAAAAAAGAAGATCAACCGTTGGACCTGGAATCTATTCAACTTCCTCGCTAACCGTCAAAGTTGAAATTTCGAAGGGAGGAATTATGTCGCCGTTTCTCATATCATCATCATATTCATGCAAACTGTTATTTCTGCATTTTTTACCTTATTAGAATTATATATGTTGTAGCTCAGTTCTTTGTCCATCTTTCACTTGTAAATTAAAAAATATCTAATAAAATTAGTTAGTTGTGTAAACAAAGTTCTTAAAAAAGCAATTTAGAGTATCGATAATATTTCTCCTGTATATTTTTTGATTGTTCTTAAATCTTGACTGCTCGCTTGTTTTGGTATTCTTGTATTTTCCAAAGCCTCTGATTCTATCCTTGCTGGAGGACCAAGAACGTTTTTGTGTTTAAGTAGTTTTTTGCTTTTATCTTATAAAAAATATGAACATTCGATGCAATACATGCTTCGTTCTGAGAACTTACAAATATATTAACGTAAAACTTTGACATTCAATAACATTTTTTTGAACATATTACCAATTTTATTGTAAGAATAAAAAAATTCAAACTGGAACGGAGCATGTTTTGCTATATTTCAATGAATCGGGTGAAGAATCTGTTCGGATTTTGCAATGAAAACGAAATTTCTTATATGGAGTTATGCATGAAGCTGATGATGACTCGTACGTGGGTGTGAGGTTATATTACATTCATCATTGATAGAAATGATTTCCAATGTAACTAAATAAAATTCACCACCTCATCATCGATCCATTACAAAATTTCCCTTGATCATACACATGTTATGCAAATCTTATTTGTCATCAATGAGAAATGTACTAAGACTTGCAAAAATGACAAACCGCTTATAATGAATATTCGTCGAATTTTTCATTATTCGTTCCCAATGTTTAACTGGTTTCAAAGCCCACCTAACTTGAAAAATTCACACGATAACATCAATCGCGATTTTCCAAGGTTTCGCAGAGGCTGCATCGCAACGCAAGAATTTCAACTACGTCAGCAAAAATACAATGAGAACAGGATCGAACTACAGAATGCAGACTTTTCTAAAATGGAGTATAACCAAAACATAAATAGAATATAGCTTGAATACTACCAAAACTGCCATCTAAGGATGTCAGTAAAACTTTGCGCCATGTATACGTCTCAAGCTACTCTAGAAAGAATAAAACTTATATTTAATAAACAATTAAATTACCTAACCAAATATAAATAACAAAAATTTTTGAAATCACGTAAAATACCATGTCGTTTATCAATTTTATTCATCTTTTTCTATTTTTAATTGATACTTACAAAGAAACATAATTCCAAATAATTCTCAATTTATTGAATGAAATTTATTCAGATGAAATTTTTATATATACATAGTTATTTTCCAACAAATTTTAAGCTGATCTAAAAAATAATTTGGCAATAAAAAAATGTATAAGACTTTTTGGTATAAGGCAGGTTGGTAGAGAAAATATTTTTCGAACTCACGAATTTTTGAAGATCATAGAAAAAATGAGTGACGCAGAATTCCAACAACATTTACGTTTGGCGAGGTCTGCTTATAATTATTTATTTAACCATATTGCCCATTTGCTGAGAAGCAACCACACATTCAAAGGAAACATTGATCCTAGTTTACAGCTACTTTCAACTCATTGGATTTTGAGCACTCCAGATAGCTATAGGTAAAGTAGAAAAAAGTAATAAATTATGAAATATTTACATTGATTTTATTTTGCAGAAGCATTGCAAGCAGGTCTGATTTGGCAAAATACTCTCTGTTTGTGTCAATAGAGGGAGTAGTCAATGCAATTATTTCGATTATCGACAATGTTTTGAAATGGCTAACACTAGAAGAAAGAACTCAAAGTGAGGAACACTTTTATTCTATGTGTCAATTTCATGGTTGTATTGGAGCAATCGATGGAACATACATTCCCATAAAAGCAACATACATTCCCATAAAAGCACCTCATGAAAATCCAGAGACATACATAAATAGAAAATGTTTTCACGGTGTAACTTTACAAGCCATTTGTGATAGCAAAAGAAAGTTTTTAGACATTTTTGGTTATCCCAGCAGTGTTAGTGATATTCAAATTTTTAGGAATTCAACCATATTTAAAAACATAATAAGACAGAAGATTTTTATTTTCAACCAGGCTCTTTCATAATCGGAGATAAAGCATATCCAGTATATGATTGGTGTATAGCACCTTATAAAGATAGGGGATATCTCCATCTTTATCAAGTTAGATTCAATACCCAACTTGCTAAAGCCAGACAGGTCATTAGACATAAATCGTACAAATTTAATTCCCCACGTTGTTCAAACTGCCTGTGTTCTATGCAACATATGATTAATGTTTAACGATGATGAAGCAAATTATGAAGAAGAGGACAATTATTTCTGCATGAAGTCAATGCAATAGTAAATAACATTCAAAATATTCAAGAAATGGAGAATGAGGGAACTAGACTTGAGAAGAAATAGCAAATAATTTTAATTAATCTAGTTTTGTAGTTTTTGGTTAAGTTAGTTATAGCTATTTGTTTTATTTATTTTGAAGCCAGTTAAAACATTCGTTTCTTTTTTTCTGCATCTCATTTCCTGATCTTAGTATATGGTTGTGTTTCTATTGAATTCATAAGTAGTCCATAATAAGCTACATCTAGATGACAAATAAATACCTGAAATATTTTCACTTATAGAGCTTTAAAAGTGCGAATTTTCTTGAAAAAAGTTGAAAATGAGGAAAAATGTATGGAAAATAAATCGAGCTCGCGGGAGATTCGGCAAGAAAATTTTATAGCTACATTGTATTTTAAATAGTTCCGTTTTTTTTAATTTTCCTTTGCCCTAGTAAAAAAAGTAGGAATCAGTCTTAAATAAATGTATTACTTCTTACTATAGATATTAGAACTAGAGTCACAAAGAAAACAACATAAAATGAATCGTACAATTTTTGTTTCTTCTGAGCATATTCAGATTTATCATAAAAATATAAAATATTTTTTCTACGGCTATAAAGAAAAATGTTCAAGTGCGTCTTCGATTAAGGAACCTACCATATTATAATACAGGCTTTCATTTCCCATGGGCTAACTGAATCGAAACACCTATTTCATTTCCCACGAATATCATGCGCTACTAGACTGTCATTATATTAACGAATTTTTTGGTCATATATATATATATATATATATATATATATATATATATATATATATATTATAATGTATGATCGAGTCATGTTGTTAATGTCTATCTAATAATTTGACATTTAACATGGGTGTTTACAAAATTCGTTTGTAAAAACAATTATAATCGAAAATAGGTCGCGATAGTGAGGATGATTTGACATTGACATGCTGATCCAGATATGTGAACTAGCCATTGCTTTAGATAGACATCGGTCACTATCCTGGTAGATGCAGGAGGTGAGACACGATAATAGATAACTTTTTCCGCAGGAGAATTATAACGATTTTTTCTGCACAAAGTATTTTTATTTCAAAATTTTAAAATTTTGAACGTGATTTGTTTCAGGACGTAGGTAGGTACATGTACAAAAAGATAAAAAAGATATGGGTCATTCAAAGAGCTCACTTAATAATATCAGAGAAAAAATTCTTTAAACCATGCAACAATGACGGCAGGAAAGTTTATAATAAAAATTGTTATGTAAAATACTACAGTTTTGTTTATGATTTATGATGGTCGTAGAAAGAGTATAGTGTATAGTTTGCATAAAACGACCCATTTCCAACTCGTAGGTATATTAAATTTTGTATTACTCGCTACGCTCGTACTACAAAATTTCATATACCTACTTGTGGGAAATGTATATCATTTCATGCTCATTGTACAATATACTATAACGTATTTGGTGAACAATTTTGGTTTAAGTCCCGAACAAGAAGATTTATTCAAATGTATGATCAATATTTTTCATGATTTTTTTTACTATTCAGAGCGTAAACAATGTCCCGTATATAAATTCACATCTGGTAATTTCAGAAATTCAGCTATTATTTTTGTCTGATTACCAATTTTGTTAATTCCGACTACTTTCTTCGAACATCTTCCTTTCTGGTAATTAACAAAAAATTGTTCTATATCTGGTGGTTTGAGCAAAATATATTTTTTGGAGACCTCGTAAAACATACAAGAAATTACAAAGGATCTGGGTTTGTTTATCAATTAAATTGAAATTTATTTTCTAAATCTTTAACATGATTTATCTTGAAAATTTTCAATTTATGATGAGGACGTCCACCATAAATTCTAAAAAGGAACACTATTTAAAATTTTATGAAAATTACTGTTTATAATACAAATATCAGCAATAAAAATAAACGCATGAAGCGGGGATTGAACCAAATATATTCTCTTCTGAATACAGTTAGAGACGTACTTTAACAAACTGATCCATCACAATTTTATATGAAAGCAGCGAAATATAGAGTAACTTGGAATGTGAATGTTACTTTTAATATTTATCATTGTTCTTTACATATAATATGTTGTCCAAAGGGCTGAGAGCTTGTTTTTACTCAATATTTCATTCATTTAAGCAGTGATAACATGTTCTGATGATATTTTTAACTCCGTTTACCAGAGTTCAATCCATAAACTTTTTGTAACAAAATTCATATTGAGTTTTTGGTGTAATGATGTGTGTTATACGTCTCCTTTGCGGCATAACGAATATCTGATGTAGTAATATTTATTGATTTTTGATTCATCAATGGAATCATTTTACTAAAATATTTTTCTTAGAAACTAAAGAAATATCTTGACGTTACATTGAAATTGAATAAAAGGAGATTTTACGGGTACTAAATGCAAATGCTGATTGGTGGATATCATATACATTCTAGGATGTAAATGAAATCATATCCGTCCAGTTGAGCGAAATGGCCTACATTTCCATTCTGTAAATTGTGCAGAAAATGTATAATATACATGTGGGTGTAGAAAAAAATGTAAACAGTCTAGATGAATATTAATTTATTATTTGTAACTTTGTAAACACAACCCAAATTTCTCAATCATGCATTATAAAATGCAAAGCGCATGCGGGTGAATTTCTACCGAGATGTCGACTGGGTTAAATGGTTGGACGATTGGTAAAATGTACCGCTAGCATCTGAACGACCCGAATATTTACCAGATCTAAGCATCTGACCGCATAAAACGCGCCCGGCGTAGCATCTGAATGCACCCTTACATTTGACATAACCAAATGACATTTGTATTGTAACGTCAACTGACGCTGTTGTGAGGACGATACAATTCGATGATTTTAGTAATGGTGCTCGAGAATATCATTTTAAGAACTATTGACAAATAGAGTATTCACAGGCTTGCGTATGCATGACGTTGGGAACGACGTCAAGAATAATGCCCCGATTCGACTTTCAGGGCTTAAGTGCGGGTGAAACTCAATCATCGACCACCACACCTGCAAGAAATGAATCACCGCTGGCGACATTGATTCTCTTTCCGAAATATCGAAACCACACATGACCAACGTTCAACTTTAGAAATATTTTTCCAAAAGTTACAATTTTTATTTTTTAAAACTGAATATCATTTTAATAAACACATGGAAAATTATCATTGATGCTGCAACTGGAAGATCATATATGAATTATATGGCAAATGTATGCATAATTTGCCCGGAGATAATATACTTTTCAACTAATTAAAAAATATAGAATTGCGGATAGAGGAAAAAGACGAAATTTTCGGTATAAGAGTGTCTGTCATCTAGCGCAAAAATATTTAAAAGTGGGCGGAGTTGAGACGTGACATGGCGCGAGTGACGAGCAGTCACTCTTGATATGTTTATTTTTATTTCTACTTGATCGAATCATTTTAGATATTTGGAATTTGTATTTTACGTACTAAGCCTAATAAAATGCATGCAGGCATATGGTGAAACCGGGATAGATGCCGCAGCGGGATAGATGCCACAGCGGGATAGATGCCGCAGCGGGATAGATGCCGCAGCCGGATAGATGCCGCAGTGGGATAGATGCCTCATATTTTAAAAACCTAACTTGCCAAACTCGCAACTGAAAATTAGTTGCATAAGTAGGTGCCCAAGTCACATTGTACCTCTGTTACCCACGGACAGTCGTTCTGCAAGGATAGTCCAGTCGGATTAAACTTTTCATAACCAAAAACGTTGAGAGGCATTTTTCCAGCAGCAAGTTTTTGGGGAGGGTACGAGGATATTATATTATATGAATGTGGCCACGAGTTCGGTCTCAGTCATTGTTTAAATAATGAGAGAAAGTACATAAATCGGTTTTTTGCATATAACTTTTGAACCTTTTTTCTACCGAAAATCTACAAGAATATCAACTTATAGGTATTCAAAACACCTACATAATAATCCCCGTTGGATTAAATTTCGTTGATTTGTTTACTTGTAATAAACAAAAAACCGCCAATTTCAGCCATTTTTTGTATGTTACATAATCCAGTTATTTTTGCTTCTAAATAATCGTAGTGCAACTTATAATGAAGGTTTTTGTGTACTTAATAAGTGGTAAAAATTTTGGCTTGAAATATTAATAACTCTTTGTTCAATTCTATTTGTTGTGTAAAAAGCTGTTTTACAAAAATCTGATTTCTCCAGCCTACAGGCGTCGTACAGATTTCTTTAACGTCTCATTTTACTCGTAAAGGGCTGTAGTATAACGTACAATAAAGTAAATTCTGATTTTTCAACTGTAAGTTATTTAAAAGTGACGTTAAAAATTGAGTACTTTGAACAATTAATTTTGAGTAATAATTTTTTTAATTGAATACACGAATTGATTATTTGATTGCTATGATTTTTCTGCAAATTCACAGCCTTCATTGCCTCTACGATGCTTTGAAGCGGAGTTATTTTTTTTCGCAAAATAATTGCGGCTTCGTTTATTAATATTCTGAGGTCAAATTTACCGGTATTCTACAGTAAGAGTTAAACTAAAGTGTCATACATTTGCGCAAAGATAAATGTCAATATCTCAGTGAAGTTATTGAAAAAGAGGCAGAGCGGAATTGCCGCCGCTGCGGAGAAAGTGGGGGGAGGGGCGCGCTGCAGCCGCGCTGCTGAAACTGATCACGCGTCTTATATTTGGAAAAGTAGAAAACATTCGTCATATCTCAAGAACTAATGATCCAATCATGATGGTTTTTTTTGATGTTGGGGAGCATGAAAAAATAATAACAATTAGCGGACTAGATTTTCAAATTACAAATTATTTTAGTGGGAAGTTTTACATAATGCATCATTACTTTGATTTTCACAATATTGAGAATAATATTTATAGTATATTGATAATTATTCATAAGTAATAGTGAAGGATTTGAATTAAAACAGATAATATTTTATTTTACTTTGATGGTAAATGTATTATTTATTATTTACATCGTACAAAATATTATCATATACATTTATACATTAAATCAATGACAATTTGCAGAAAAATCATAGCAATCAACTGATCAATCTGTGTATTCAATTTAAAGAAAAATTATTGCTCAAAATTAATTGTTCAAAGTACTTCATTTTTACCGTCATTTTTAAACAACTTACAGCTGGAAAATAACATTTTTCTTTATTGTACGTTATACTACAACCCTTTACGAGTGAAATGAGATGGTAAAGAAGTCTGTACGACGCTTATAGGATGAGGAAATCAGATTTTTGTAAAACAAATTTTTACACAACAGACAGAATTGAAAAAAATTTATTAATATATCAAGCCAAAATTTCTACCACTTATTAAGTACAGAAAGGCCTTCCTTTGAAGTTGCACTACGATTATTTAGAAGCGGAAATAACTGAATTATGTAACATACAAAAAATGGCTGAAATTGGCGGTTTTTTGTTTATTACAAGTAAACAAATCAACGAAATTCAATCCAACTGGACTTATTATATAGGTGTTTTGAATACCTACAAGTTGATATACTTGTAAATTTTTGATAGCAACAACGGTTCAAAAGTTATATGCAAAAAACCGAGTTTTGTACTTTCTCTCATTATTTAAACAATGACTGAGACCAAACTCGTGGCTACATTCATATAACATAATATCCTCGTACACTCCCCAAGAAGTTACTGCAGGAAAAATGCCTCTTAACGTTTTTTGTTGAAACAGTACCTTTTCAGTGTAATACGACTGGACTAGAACGCATTTCGCTCGTGTGTGTAATTATCTCCGCGGCGAAATTCACGAACACGTCAAGGATTCAAAGGTCAGTATTCTGCTTTGGATAAATTTATAATTAGTAATCAATTCTATTATCTTTTTATTGCGTCAATATACTGGTTCATTGAGTCTGCATGCATGTGTAAATTGATGCTATTTTCAATACTTTATAAAAAATATACGTGGGCATCTATATATATATATATATATATATAGAATTATTAAAGTTGAGATAACGACCGTACTATGTTAAAGGAAACGAAAGGTAAATATTGAGTAATCGGTCTGTATGAAAAGTCAAACTCTTTTGTTCAACGTGCCTCTATATTTCGTTGTACTGAGGAAGTTGTGAATTACAACGAAATATAGAGGCACGTTGAACAAAAGAGTTTGACTTTTCATACAGACCGATTACCCAATATTTACCTTTCGTTTCCTTTATATATATATATATATATATAAATATATTTATATATATGTTTATATATATATTTATATATATATATATATATATATATATATATATATATATATATATATATATAGGCCGGTTTAGAACGTCTTTCGACGTTGTCCGACGCCTTGCCTCCATCTTTTCCTGTCGTCCCAGTCCACTTCTTGCAGGTTTCTAGCACTCATGGCTCTAACCACGCCCTGTTTCCAAGTGGTTTCTGGTCTTCCTCTTTTCCGACGTTCTATCGTGGGCATCTATCCCTATCATAAAGGATAGTTGCCCTGATTTTTCGAGGTATAGGTGCCCTTAGGGGCATCTATCCCTCCATACACCATATATCGAGTAAGTGTATATTTTTAAAATACGAGTATGTTTCATGTATTTACGTAGGTAGGTATATTTATATCTGGACCTTTTACTGATTCTAGCAGAACTATGTCACGAAAATATATAAGAACGGAAGGAACGAGAGCTCGAGTATCTTCTTGGACTACCGAAAACCCACAGTCAGCTTTCGATGAAATGCATAAAAATACCATCAGGATGAACGAAATATCCCGATAATTGGGGATTCCATCGAGGACCTTGCGAAAACGATATGCTGCTAAAAATACAACAAAGTTGATACTGGGTAGCTTTAATTAGACTAACTGATTGCTGTAATAGATTTATTAACGTAAAATTTTTTTTTAGGAAAACATCCTATTTTGGATTTTGACAACGAGAAAACCCTGGTGAAGCACATTCTCAAGCTTGGTGATGCAGGATTTCACCAAAATAGACAAGCTATACGCATGTTAGCTTATCATTTTGCTGAAAAGCTACAGCTCAAACATAATTTTGACCACGAAAACGGAATGGCTGAAGGAGCATGGTTGAAAACTTTTATTGAACAAAATCCGGAGTTGTCTATCAGACAAGTTGAAGGTTTATCCGTGGGTAGAGCTAAAGGTCTTAGTACAAAAGAAGTAAACAACTTCTATGATCTTTTGATCAAAGTTCTAACCGAAAATGACCCGTTGGACAATCCAGAAAGGATCTTCAATATGGATGAATCCGGAGATCAATTAAATAATAAACCCGGAAAAGTCGTAGCAAAAAAAGTTGCAAAAGTCGTCAATTCAATAACATCTTCCGAAAAAGGTGAGGCCATGACGATCGTTGGCTGCTGCAATGCAATTGGTAATTTCCTTTTACCAACTCTTATAATAAAACGTGTAAATAAGAAGCCTGAATTTGAAAATGGACTTCCGAAACGTTCAAAAGTCTTCATGAACAAAAAGTCAAGCTTATATAAACGCTGAGCTTTTCTGTAAATGGTTAATAGAACATTTCATACCTCAGAAGCTCCATGGTAAGGTTCTGCTGATTTTAGACGGTCACTCGTCACACTCAACTGCTACGGACATGCTGCAAACTGCTGCTAACAATGACATAATTTTATTGTGTTTACCTAGTTACACTACTTCAGCCTTACAGCCTTTAGACAGATCAGTATTTGGGCCATTTAAAACCTATTTCCACCATGGAACTAATCAATTCATGCGCTTCAATCCAAATAAAAAGATCACCAATTACAATGCTTTAAGGCTTTTACATAATGCTTGGATTCCAGCTGCCACCCCTGTAAACGCTCTTGGTGACTTTAGAGGTAGTGGAATTTACCCAGTAGACTCAAATGCTTTGCCAGATTCTACATTTCTGATATCAGATACTGCACTGGGTAAAGAAAATCCTGGCACTTCTCGTGCGCTAGATCAAGTTGTAGGACGAACGTCAACACCCCAGCGTCAGACGCCTTATTCGTTAGATTGCCTACCAGAGCTCTCCAATGTTTCGGGAAATATTGAGTTTCGTGAGCATATTGCGGTCGAACAAGGAAAAGAAACATCTCTACATCAGATTCCTGCTTCGTAGTTTGTCGACTAGAGCTGAACAGTCAAAAAGAAAATATTTCTGAACATGAACAAAATAAGACACCACCAAATCCGGTACGTAGTACTCCAATTGGCAGGAAATATCCTAGTCCCTTGATCGATTCCGAGATTTTAGAGGATTCTAGTATTGTTGACGTTGGTGATTCTACAATTGCAGAGATTTCAGGTAGCAATGTAGAACAAGAAACACCTTTGAAAATTCTAATAGAAGCAGCACCTATTCCAGAAATTCCTTGACTTTGGCTAAGAGGGCGAAACAATAAGTAGATATTTTGAATTCAAAAGAGAATATAAAACACGAGAAGGATGTGGCTGAAAGAAAGGAAAAACAAATGAAGATCAACTTAGACAAGTAACACAAGACTGGAACTACCAATGAACTTATGAAAACAAAGAAAGGATCCAGCAATAAAAAACAAAAGAACAAAAATATAAAAACAAGACAAATTAAAACAAATTCTTCTAGTGAAAATGACGATGACAATCTAGCTTATTTGTGTGATAAAGAAATTATAATTATTTGAAACAAGACCGAGTTTCACTAAAAAGACAAATTATTCACAGTTCAAGCAGCGGAGATGAAGACAATCCACCTAACTATGAAATAGAAGGAAATAAAACCAAAGGTTTGCCCGTAGAGAAAACTAAGAGAGATGGACAGAATCACCCTAAAGATATAAGTAAGGATAGCTGCATTGAATATTTTGAAAACTATAAAAATACGAAGACGCAATCCGACCAGATTCAATGAGTAGGGTGTAAGAACTGGCTACATGGAAGCTGTAAGGGAGGGTTGGGAAATGGTGCGCAGTTAAGCAGAAAATGTGTTTGTCTCAATAAGAATGAAGGTTTTCTAACTTTGAGGACAAATTCAGAGTCACTAATTGTTCCACTTTATTGTAAGTAAGACAATATTTGCATAAACTATTGAAGTAAGGAGTATATATTTGAAATATGTGGAAATGCATTTGCGCGCATTTACCCGATCCGGCGGTTAATGATGCGCATGGGTTAGGGAATGGTGCGCACTAAGCCTTGATTGAAAAAATTACAATACATTTCACAAATCAAGTTTTTTTCTGAAAGTTAACATGGAATAAAAATTGTTTTATGAGCAATCGTCACACTTATAGTTCTCTGCCGTGTCTGCACCTGTGCACGCCGCATGGTCCCATGAAGCACAAAACACAGCGGTACCATATTTAGTTTTTGCCAAATTCCCCACATATGCCACAAATATCGTTGGGGCTCGAAGGCTTTGGCAGCGGAGGAGGTATGAAGCTCAGTTCAACATCGTCCAGTTCATCGTCGTCACATATGTCAGACAAATCTTCATCTACGGAGTCGTCTGATGAGTCAGATTCTGCATGTTTATTGTTGCTTGTGGTTTCACTGCTGAAGCATCTGTGGACCAATTTCTTTTTGTCCGTTTTGTCATAATTTTTTCTTTTCAGACTTTCTTCCCTCAATATCCTTTTTTCTTCGATAGCTTCTAATTCTTTCCCGACAGGGGTGCTTGTGAGGATTTTTCAGTTCGGCTTTTTGGGTGGTTTTCTGTTAATTTCTTTGTTGACCTGTTCCTTCGGTATAGGAGCTAGGACCAGAGAAGAATTATCTTTGGATGTACTAGGCTGAGAGACTTGCAAATCGATTAAAGAATTTGACCAATATCGGGAAACGAATTAGCAGCTTCAGCTGCAGATACAGCAGAGTCATCAGCATGAGCAGAACAGCCTTCTATTGCGTATTCTCTTACATGCTTCGAATGAGCAAAATCGTCTTCTTTGAACTTGTCCGGATCCACTTCTCCATCGTCGCGACTTTTATGAAGGCCTTGTTCAATAGTTCAGCTATATCATACTCTGTTATTTTTTAATGGCCAGTTGTAGAGAGGTACAGATGATATTCTCGGTAAAGAGCGTTCTTCAATGGACTAAAAAATGTCAAGTCCAGTGGCTGAAGGTGATCCGAAGTGTGGGGTGGAAGAGACACCATATGGATATTGTTCTCTCCACAGAAATTATGAGCGAAGATCGAAATATGGCTTGAGTGGTTATCTAAAACCAAAAGTATGGAGTCGGTAGCTGTAGGTTTTGAGTGCTTCACCATGTGAGATAACCAGTCCAGAAATAGCTCAGAATTGGTCCATCCATTTTTCGAACATCGATAAAGGGCCCCCACGGGGCCGTTTTTTTTAAGAGTTGCTGGCATCCTTTTCCGAGGATAAATAAGCATAGGAGGAATGTAATTTCCTGCTGCACTGGCACAAAAGACACCCGTTAAAGTTCTTCCTCGTTCAGCAGAAATAGCCGACCCAACTTTTTTTGCTCCTTTGACTTGGACCGTTGTTATTCCAGTCTCGTCCATGTTAAATATTCTGCTTGGTTCAAACTTGAATTTCTGCATCAGAATCTGAATATTGGAGTAAAATAGTTCCACAGCTCCTTTATTGAAGGATCCGATCCGATTGAAACTGGTTCCCTCCGGCTGCCTAAGTTTTATCTCAGGAAATCTTTTCCTAAAATCATAGAGCCATGCTTTTCCAGCAAGACCCTTATGTCGATTAAAATTGTGATTGATTGAGTGATGCTCTGCATACCTAAATGCTAGCCTTCTGAGCCCACCAGGAGTCAATCCGTAGAATAATTTAGAAAGCAACAGAATATATTCCTTCAACTCGACTTCAGTACCGTGGGTGAATACAGTCTTACGGCCTAGACGAGGTAGCTTGAGATCATCTTCTGAGAGTTTTTTTCACGGCGTCGATTCGGGTATTTTAAAACATCTTCCAACTTCTCTGTCCAGAAACGGATCGTTGTCTTACGAGTGTACTTCTGAGGCATCTGAAATCAAAATTTAAAATAAATATTTGCTACTATTCAACTACGTGAGGGGGTATCGCGCACGATTACCCTTCTGTGTTTGTTTTGGATAATTGCCAAAATTTTCATAGAAAAAACTAATTTATTTGAAGTTGGACAATACTAAAACATGAAGGACATCAAATGATGCTGGTGGCTGTGTACACGTATAAGGTAACAAAGAAAAATATATTTGTATAACGTGTAAAATTTAATTTACTTTTGCATAGCGCGCTTTCAGCTCTCTAGACATAGAGCCATTATCAGTGCTTAATCAAAAAATACATATTTAAATCACAACCAATAGTGGCTAGTTAAGTGAAAGTTTGACTGAGTTTTTTTATGAAAAGATAAAAAGGTTGATATCATTCCATATAACGAAATTTCCTGGCTTCATTGCCTCCATCAATAATTAAACAGGTTAACAAACCTTCAACATTTTTTTTCACTTCCAAAAATATTTTCTTAAACACCTCCCATGTTAGAATCTCTACAGGTGGTTATGTCGGTTTGACTGACAAATATGAAAACTTCAACTGTCAATTGAGTTTGTTCGATTGTTTGTGAATACTCTGTTCAATTTGAGAGATCGGATGCAAAAATGATTATTTATTTAAATTCAGAAAAGTAATTTTAAACAACAATGAAATCAATTATGTGTAATATTCTATTTAATTTAGTGATTGTGATGAATGATTAGCAATTTGATTAGGTTAGTAATTGTAGTGAATGATTAACAATTTAATTAGGATATTTAAAATCATTTAGAAGGTTAAATTGAGAAAACACACAAAAATAAATTCCAATGTGAAAACATCACCAATCGCACTTACCTCACATTTTCGAGATGCCATTCTGGGCCTTAACTTACAGAAAAGATACAGGATGGAATCCCGAATGCCTCTATGGAGGTGTGAAGATAGTTTCTAACCAGCCATTTAAGTACTCTAATTTTCTTCATGTTGGAAGGGTGGGATCTAATGATGTATTCATACTATATTTTAAGGCAACACAAAAAACATGCTCATGGTTTAATATCATGGTCCTGAAGCAGGTTCTAATGTATTGTCTCGAAACTAACTTATTTTAGCAAGCGTTATTGATCTGGTGACAAGCAGGTTAGGACATTATCATCATTGAGGGTTACATGAGTTGACGATGTAGGGGTATATAGTTCCTATTCAGGCTCTCCTGTTTGTTTAGACATTTATCATTAATTTTAAGCTCGTTACTGATTTCAAGGTCTTCATAAAAATCTAGTAAAGTAAAGTTTTAAAAGTTGATGTTAACTAAAATCTTTGAATTTTCTGTGGGGCTAAAATTATGATTATTATATTTTAAGTGATGACCGAATGATGACTTGTTGGGTTTACTAATATGCTCATTTATACGGACTCCCAAAGGCCTGCATGTCCTTCCAATGTAGCTTGCTGTAGAGATTCCAACATGGGAGGTGTTTAAGAAAATATTTTTGGTAGTAAAATTCGATTTTAAAAATTTTAAATATGATGTCCAAGTTTGTATAATGTTAAAGGTTTGTTAACCTGTTTAATTATTGATGGAGGCAATGAAGCCAGGAAATTTTGTTATATGGAATCTGACAGTACGTATTTTTTATTAACCTTTTTATCTTTTCATAAAAAAACTCAGTCAAACTTTCACTTAACTAGCCACTATTGGTTGTGATTTAAATATGTATTTTTAGATTAAGCACTGATGATGGCTCTATGTCTAGAGAGCTGAAAGCGCGCTATGCAAAAGTAAATTAAATTTTACACATTATACAAATATATTTTTCTTTGAATACTAAAACATTCCTCAAACACTACATTTCAAAGAGATACCTAATGCGAAATTAATGGATAAAAGTTGTGGACTCACCGCCTTATTTTGGAGCACCCAAAAATTACAAGAAATAAAGTAAACAAACCGACCATGTGCTTTCACCTCGGTCGTGTGCGTACTGGGATCACGTCCGATTGTATTTGGAAGTCGCGTGACGTGTCGTACCCTGCGGCATCGCTCAACTGACCTCTATATGCCACGAAATTCAAAATAAGTTGGAGCGCACCATTACCCAACTCTCCTTTACATTTTTCAGAAATTATTGCTCAAGGCAAGGAAAATTAAAAGCACTCTCTGGCTGGAAATTGAAGTTCAAAGTAATAAAGAAATCAACAATTAAGAATTGATATTTTAGTTAAACAAACGCTTTAAATATTTAATTTGTGTGATATTAGGATTATCTACTAATGATAACAATTGAAAGATTTGAAAAAACACGAAATGTTTTTCATTATTATGACCCATGTTTCTTGAAGACAATTGCTGTTTCACTTAGAAGTCGAAGTACCAAACATTTGGTTTGGGTTTTTCGTTTACACGGTATGAAGCGCATCTATCCTGCAATGCAGGCATATATCCTTCCCAGTATTTTCATGGTGGGGTACTATTCATAAAAGTAGGCATCGATCCTCAAAAAAAATGTTGGTCTAGATACGGCCCTGTTCTGGACTTTTGTTTTTACGAAGAACATTCTCAAACGTATCTTTTTGGTTTTCATGTCTTTATCTCTCCTTAGCTTCTAGATAAATTTCACCACTACATCTTATTTTTTTATGCTACTCTTTCTTACATTAGTCGACATATTTTTGAAGTAACTTCACAAATTTAAATTTCTCAGGAATGAAGGCAATTTTCCTAAACAATAATTTCACCGCAACCAGCAATTCTGGACCCGCTCGCTAAATGGACCTCATCATCGCAATTATAAAATTTTCTCATTGTCTTCGGCGGTTAATTGTTGGCATCCAATTTGTCGTGAAAATGACATCAAGCCTCTGAAAAGGTCGATGCGGGCAACAGGTCATGTGAAAAGGACCGTATGAAAAATAAAAGTAACTCCATAAAACGTTCTGTCGGTAAAACAATGGCTTCATTTATTCATGGGATGTAATTTAGCGGTGGCGGGTTAGCTCATTCATAGAAGGTCACTCTCTCTCCGAGGGCAAATCGCCTAGTCGCCTATGCTATTTGGTTGTAATAAAATGTCTTTAAAGTCACCTGAATACCGGAGCGAAAACGTTTGTCCATGAACGGGATTATGGTGAAACAAAATAACATTTTATAGGTGGAGAAAATACTGGAATGCACCTCACGTTCATTTTAGGAATGTTTTTTTATCAAATTCATGTATGCTAGTGCGACTTTCCAATATACAGTATAGAAAACATTATTGTTTAATCAATGCCTGGACAGGAGTTGACTGATGGTAAAAGCATAGTAGAAAAGGGCTAGAATTCAATACAATTAAAATGGGCGTAAAATGCTGAAATTTTTAGGAAGCTTCCAAAGCATATTTTGAAATTTGAAAGGGAGGTTTCACTCTACATATCATCTATCCGTTTATACTTTATTTACGACAAAAAGACGATGATGTCATTTTTAGTTACTTTCCTGATTATCAGAATAAATATTAATTTACCAACCGTGAATACAATTTATCCTCAACAGCCAGGGCAATTTACAGCTAACGGGTTGGCAAAACTTCTAGACGTTGTCAAATCAACTGGTAAAATCCCCCAGTTTGTTTTGACATTTATTGACATTCGATCATCGTCTAGTATTTAAAAGTTTTTTTGGTGCTTTTAAATTCATTGCTTCTTTAAGACTAAGAAAACAGTCATTTTCATAACTAATTATTTAGGCAAATTTGCAGTGTGTGGTTAATCAAATGCCAAAGCAGCTGAACAGATAATATCAGGGGATGTTACCATCTCTGTCTAGCTATTTTGAACGAGAATGCCGAAACGGGGGCCCGCTTCTCCCACTTACTGCTGGAAGAGACCTAAGTAATAGTATTCGCTATTTGTATTCATCATTATTAATATTATTGTTACATATTTAAATGTAAATGTTTTTAATGTTAGGTTAGGTTAATTGAACTTGATAATATATTATTCTTTCATAAATTGAAGTAATTATATTGCTTTACAACTTACCGTTACCACTGTTAACCGTATTGCCGCCAAACATAATAGAGGTGAACAGCCTAAAAGCCCACCTATGAAGAGACAACGCATAAAACCTACTGTTGAAATTGATAACTTTGATCAAAATGCTTTCCGAAATGCTATATACGAAATGTATTGAAACAGTGAGTATATTGAATTTACTGTTTTATTTTATTCACAATTAACTAACACAATATTTTTTCAGAGGAACACATAACCTTGAAAGCTTTAAGAGACAAACTCCAGGAGCGTGAAATCTTTAATGGTTATTTAACATCACTCTGGAAGGTAGTGAAAAATATTGTATTCAAATACCAAAGAGATGATCCTCGTCGTGGTTTAATGGAGTTGCCACATATTGCATTAAAACTTGTACATTTTCTACATGAATATGTCAAGATAAAAAGAGAAGGTTTATATCAATTTGTGTTTTTACATGTGACCTACGACGGTACTGTTGGACGTTCTTGGCAAGATTCTAATCATGAAAGCGTGAAAAAAACCAAAATTGGTGGTGCAAAGTATAGTCCGGGAAAGTAAGATATGTTAAACATCAAAAATTTCCCAGCGCTGATTTTTCATTTTGAAACAAAAATATATCGACCCAGCATCATTCTCCTAGATTGTCTAATAATTTCCGCTGGAGCTTGCGACGCAGCTTGCTAGTACAGCTCGGATCACATAAAAGTCAAGCAATTTATGCTCGTATCATTTCTGGATGTGTTCTTACAAGAAAATAGTAGAAATGAAAATTGCAGCAAATTATATGCTCTTAAGGTGACGTAAATAGTTTTTCCAAAAAAAATTTTTCCGATGTTAAATTTTCCAAAAATTGAAAGAATTTTCGTAAATAATATTTTTGGCTGGTAATTATAAATAAAACATTAATATCGAGGTCAAAACATGGATAAACATTAAGTGTGAACTTCTAAAAATTTACGTTTTTTCAGATTTGGAAAATTCAAAATAACTGCTGCTCAAATTGGAAACAATTTTGGTTTCAATCGCGTTTGAATTTATGAACATATCGAGAAGCAGTTGGTTGTAATCGACAGAGTGAAAGTTATATTCATATAAATAACATAAACAAAATTTTTTAATTTTTTTTAATAATTTTTTAGAACATTTACCGAAAAAAAAAATTCCATCCAGTTTTTTCTCATTTTGGCGTTGAAAATATCTTTTCACGTTAGAAATATGTTTGTTTTAGAAAGACGAGTATTGTGAAAAAAATTTTTTTTCAGATGCGAGTTTTACAAACTGAGATAAGCAAATTCAAAATCTGCTAGATACTGTCATAATATTAATTAAAATTTTCAAATTTTGTCACTTCGCTAGGTTGTTGAATCCCATCTCAACTTTAACACAATTTTTCATTTTTCTACCATCAATTGGTCCATTCAAAAGAGAACAGCAATCCTAGCTCGCTCGGCCAAACGGTGCGGCGGTAGCTGCTGGGCGTAGTGGTGGGGGATCAGCGCCACCAACGGAAGCTGCAATGAAATTTTATTCTTTTAGAGTGTTTTGTCAACTCCGGTTGTGAGATAAAGATAAAACAATTCTTGAAAAAATGAAGCCTACCGACTGGGGTTGGAAATTCATTGATAATTATGGCCTCGCACCGGAAATGACTGGCGACGTACTTGTACCCGACGAATTATTGAAAATTATTTCGTGTTCTTGTACCACAAGGTGCTCTACTACCAGGTGTGGTTGTAAAAAAATTGGCATACATTGTACGATATTATGTAAAAATTGCGAAGGCAAAAACTGTTGTAACATCGAAATTGTAAGTACGGTATTTGACAATGACGAGGATAATAATAAATAATAATGAAGTGATGAGCCAAATTTTGATATTAGACAATTAGTTGATTGTGAACTTGCAATTGCTTAATAGCAATAATATCGATGAGGATTTACTTGCTAATGATAATGATAAATATTATTCTTAGTATCTATGTTTCGAATTATGTATAATATATTTAATAAATGGATTTAGAGATATAAATTATAAATATCACTGTACCTTATTTCTAGCAATATATAATCATATCAATAATAACCATACTATAAATGCACAATTTTTACAGAGAAAACCTATATAAAAGCTTGAGCTTCGTTGAACTGCGAACGAGCGCTGACCCCCCACCACAACGCCAAGCAGCTGCCGCCGCACCGTATGGCCAAGCGAGCTAGGATTACTGTTCTCTTTTGAATGGACCAATTGACGGTAGAAAAATAGAAAATTGTGTTTGAGTTGGGATTCAACAACCTAGCGAAGTGATCAAAATTTGAAAATTTTAATTAATATTATGACAGTATCTAGCAGACTTTGAATTTGTTTATATCAGCTTGTAAAAGTCGCATCTGAAAAATTTTCTTTCAAAATACTCGTCTTTTAAAAACAAACATATTTATAACGTGAAAAGATATTTTTAACAAATTTTTCAACGCCAAACTGAGAAGAAACTAGATGGAAAATTTTTTTTTCGGTGAATGTTCTAAAAAATTATGTAAAAAAAATTTTAAATTTTGTACATGTTATTTATATAGAAATAACTTTTACTGTGTCGATTGCAGCCAACCGCTTCTCGATATCATTAATGTTCATAAATTTAAACGCGATTGAAAAAAAAATTGTTTCCAATTTGGGCAGCCGCCATTTTGAATTTTCCAAATCTGAAAAAGTTCGACCTCAATGTTTATCTATCTTTTGACCTCGATATTAATATTTTATTTATAATTACCAGATAAAAATATGATTTTCGATTTTTTTTTCCATCTTTGGAAAATTTAACATCGGAAAAAAATTTTTTTGGAAAACTTATTAACGTCACCATCAAGAGCATAAGATTTGCTACAATTCTCATCTCCACGATTTTTTTGTAAGAACCCATCCAGAAATGATATGAGCATAAATCTCTTGAGTTTTAGGTAGTCCGAGCTGTGCTTGCAAGCTGCGTCGCAAGCTCTAGCGGAAATTATTAGACAATCTAAGAGAGTGATGCTGGGTCGATATATTTTCATTTTGAAATGAAAAATCGGCGCTGGGAAACATTAGCAATTAATTTATGATGTACTAACATTCCTGCCATTTTAAGACCTTTTCAAATATTTACTAGTCACACTACTTTATTTAAATCTATATAATTATTAATAGTTGTTTCGAGCTATGTAGTCTATCTAGGAAACCAAGTAGTAATTTGTTATTTCCTTATTGTAGGTATATAGTATTGCATGCTGGCTCCTCTTCTCGATTCATTCCTGGAGCACGGCTGGTTTTTTCTTCCATAAAACAAGATGGTGATTACCACGGGGACATGAGCCGAGACATTTTTTTTCATGTTACTATTACAGAAATACTTGCGATAGGAAGATGCGTGGAAATTTACCTAGAAAGAAAATATCAGAAATGTGACATATCGATTCATTCTGATAGTCAAGCAGCTATCAAAGCATTGAGCTCCCATGTCATTGACTCAAAGTTGGCATGAGAGTGCCGAAGAAAACTTGATGAATTAGGCAAGAATAACAGGGTCTCTTTAGTCTGGGTTCCTGGCCACTCGGGAATCACGGGAAATGAAGAGGCCAATACACTTGCCAGGAAAGGAGCACAAACGCCCTTTATCGCCCCGGAGCCTGTCTGTGGTGTAGGAAAATGATCTCATAAGAAAGAGTTTTGGAAGAAAGAGGAATCCGAAAGACAAGCACTTTGGCGGTGCCTTCCCACGCTGGAACATTCCAAAAAGTTGCTGCGGAACTTTCACACTGCTAGATCCAAAAAACATTTGGATCTCAGTAAAAATAACCTACATCTTCTCACGGGATTTCTTACAGGACCTTGCCGCCTTAGGAAGCACCTAATGAAAATAAGTCCAGCAGAAATTGACGAGTGTAGATTCTGTGGAGAGGAGAATGGAATTCCGGATCACCTAGTTATGGAATGTCTCGCCAACGCAAGAAATGCTCCGGACAAGAAACTTGTAAGAGTGATGATCTAACCTTGTTGAAGCCGTCCCAAATACTAGAGTTCATTAGAACCCTGGAACTGGAAGGCGAGCTATAGTAGTAGCGAGAACAGCTGTGATAAGGGGGGCACAATAAACCTTAGGTATCAGTGCATTGTAACCCCGTTCAAATCTAATCTAATCTAAAACACTGTCAGCCTACGATATGTTATTGGGCATTTGGTAAGGATATTCGGGAGATATAAAGATGAATTTTTCCACTACTTTCTCTGTGTACTATACACTGGGATGTATACAGTTCAGATGTATTAGGAGTTCAAATATTTCCATACATAAGGCCAGGTAACAAAAGTGTTGTCAGCATTAACAAACAGGTGACCTCCGGGTTAGAGAAATTTGGTCAATTTGTTAGTCGTTTCCCATGATAATGCCGGCAATAACTCTTTTCACTTGCTGATAAAATTCGTTTTGGAAGGTGTATTATATATAACATAAAATGTTTGACAAGAGAAAGATTGTTCCTCGCGGTTTGGTGCTTTTTATATGGAATAACTAAAATACTAAAGTATTGGTGCTGGATACATTAATAAACAATGATATTATGTTGAAACTCGCTCTCCCAAAATAAACGTCTAATTTGATAAATCTAGTGAGTTTTTGAACCAATACATACATACCATGAACTTCGGAGTGCAATTAAAAACTTCAGGCATTATAAAGTAACATTAAAAATACGAAAAGGTCTGCTGAAAATATCTTCTACACAAAATCAGATATTATACGATATATACTAATTTGAGCAGTTACATCAACTATTATGGAACAAACTGATAATTGTTCACTTTACGAATTAAATAGAAGTCGTTGTCTGTATCATCTTCAGTACAGGCAGATTAGAGACAACGTTTTGAACTTTTGATATTTCCTACTTTTCACTTGATATTGTGTACGACTGAGGAAAAATATGTCATTACCATAATATGTTTTGAACTGAAGAATTACAACTTGTTTACGCGTTAAAAGATATTGATTGTTAACCACTCTTATAAATGAGTTTGTTTGTTAAGCAACTATTTTCTTTGTGGTTGTAATTAGTTTTGATTGGTAGAACATTGAGCATATGGATGGATTTGTACTAAAAATCAATCACTGGAAAATATAGGCTTCCAATTATTCGTCAGATTGACAGGAAAAAATGTTCTTTCCACTAACGTTCCTTATGAATATATGAATTTCTAAAAAAAAACATGTGAATGTAAAAATATGAATTTAAATTTTTCTTTGAATTTGTTCAGTCACAATTCAGCATGCAGACAGATAGAAACAATTATTTATTGTTTGTGGAAAACACATCAATTTTTGTATTAACCATACACATTTTTTTCACAATACGAAACTGCTTTTTATTCATGTACGCTGCGAAATTTTGATTCCCTAGGGTATTTCACTAGCTGTCTGCAATCGTTATTTCTGTTTTTTTTTTTCAGTTGAAGGAAGAATAGATTGTAATCGGTGAGTTCGAGAAAGTGAAAAATTACTCTGCATTTATTTCCGACCTCATCTGTTCTGTGTGAAGTATATTAACGAGACCTTTCCAACATAACGTCATTATACATCAATTTACACTAAGTGGCATGATGTGTTTGTTGTGTTTTATTGCTATGATTAACTGTTTCCTAGTAGTCGCTCTTCAATTCCCAATAACAATTTGGATATTAATGCATTCATAATTCGTTTTCCTTTGAAAATTCATAATGAATACGTGCCAATTTATTTATAATAAATAAAATATGAGTTAAATAGGTATAAAATAATAACGAATCATAGTTCATAACAGAAGAGTGAACAAATATGAAATAAAAAATAGTCTTGATGATGAAATTAACTATCTCGACCCTTATTTCGTGGAATCTACTGATATCACTGTTTTAAATGAAACTCGCTATTTCTAGCTAATTATACAATATAATGAAAATATTGAACATTCTAAAAAATTGACAATTGTTTCGATAACTGAATATCATCGTCAGAATGACAGAAGTTACATTTTATTTGATTCCCACCTGATGTTTACTAAATATTTTTAGCTAGACCTACCTTGTGATTGACTTAATATATGTTAATAGAAAAAAAAGAAGATAAGATATTACAAATATTGAAGCTTGGATATTATTAGCCCTATGGTGATATCCTGGATATCATTTTTCCAATTAAGATCAGTATAACTGTGCAATGATATAGAAAACCAGGAAAACTATATCTGCTGATCTTCACAATTATCACTTAAGAAGACAGTTTAATAGTGGAGAACTCCCTAGAGTTAACTGTTCATTGACGACTTCATATTGTTTCTCAAGTGTCTTCTAATTTCCAACTCTTCAGGGAAATCCCGTTCTTGTTTCTTATCACAAATATGTAGTACTTCTAGTTCTGTGGTAGGTGTCAATGAATGGTTTGTGTCAAGTAGATGTTTTGCGTAATGGGTAGTTTTAACCTGTATGCTCGTAAGTGTTCACTGTATCGGATTTCAAAATTTCTAAGGGTCTGACCCAAAGAGACATTCTGGACATTTGAGTTTATATATACCTGATTTCTTCAATATTGGTATTTTTGTTTCAACATTTAACAATTTTGTACTCATGTTACTTTCTGTTTGGAAAGAAATTGTTGTATTCGTTGCTAAAGATATTATCTTTGAAATATTATTAGAAATATTCCCTGCATATGTGAAGGTTTTATAAGTTTTTATTTCTTCAGTTTGTTTTGAAAATATTAGTTGTAATGCCACTTTTCCTTCTTTTTTATTAATTAACTTATTTATCATATGTAATGGATAAACGTTGGATGTTACTATTTGTCTAATTGTATTAATTTCTCTATCAAAATTACATTTGTTCATAGGAACTGAAAATGCTCTCTGTATCTTTGAATTGTATGCCGCTAGTTTATGTGACATGGGGTGGTTGAAACTATATAGAATTAGCAAGAAACATTGAGTTTCATTTAAAACACTGATATGAGTAGATTCCACGAAGTAAGGAACGAGACAGTTAATTTCATTAAAAAATCTTCGAGAGAAGATTTGACCCGACTGTACCAGAAGTTACTACAAAAACGTTACAAAGCATCACAAAACATTTGATATAACCAAGAATGCCTTAGAGAAAAGGAAATACCCAAGTGTGAAAAATGGTTTAAGATAAGAGACTCCTTATACAATTACATTAAAGTTCTACATTCAGAACTCACGTTCAAACTACATCCAGTAGAATTTGACTGTTCAGATGACAAAATCAGAGGAAGTGTCAGCACGATGAAGAACAAGAAATTCTAGAAACAACAACATAAGCTACATAAACTTGAACACACACAGCATAGAATTCAATACTCAAAACATCATGATACTGTAAGTACCTACATACTAACACACTTTGCACCACGATTTGAAAACCTTTCAGACACTAATTTTACAGATAGTGAAATAGAATTTCTGAAAAAAGGTTCAAAATACAGCATACGACCAAAATTTACGAATAATATTAAACAAATTATAGCTACAGAGTGAGAAATAGCTTTAAAATCTAATTCAAATAATTTTCTTTATGAGAAATTAAAAATTGCCAATTTAATCAAAAATATTGAACCTTCAAAAGTTAAACGTCAAACCTAACAGTTACAAAATATGATAAGGGGAGCATAACTGTCATATTGACAACTGAAAATTATAATTCAAAAATATATAACTTTATAGAATCTAGCGATGTAAAAGTTCTTAGAGCCGACCCAACGAAGAAGTTTTCTAATAATGTAAGGGATATTGTCAATAATTCAAATTATTTTTTAAGTGATTACGAAAAGAGGTCCATGATAAATAAGAATCCTCATTGTCCACAATTATATGGAACCGTTAAATTACATAAAATAACGAAACCAATTAGACCTGTAGTTTCTAATGATAGTACTCCTAATAATATATTGGCAAAGAAGCTTAACAATATACTTTATAGTTACGGATATGCATCTAAATACTCAATTAGAAATTATATAGAACTAATCAAAAAATTTAAAGCATTCAAATTACAAGATAACGCTAATCTTATTTCATCTGACGTTACTAATATGTTCACTAAAATTCGTCCTAAAGAATGTCTAATACTTGTAAGAAAATAAATAGAAGATAAAAATATTAATCCAGGAATAATAACAGATATACTTAATTTATTTGATGTATGTATTAATCAGAATTATTTCACTTTTGACAATAACATATATTTTCAAAATGGAGGTTTACCAATGGGAAGCCCGATATCACCTATTATGGCAAACATTTTTATGGACAGTTTAGAAAGAAAAATCTTTGAAAGTAATATTTCAAAAAATGTTTTATTTTGGTATAGATATGTATATGACATATTAGCTTGTTTTATAGGTAGTGAACGACAATTAGAAACTGAAGAAATAAAAACTTATAAACCCATCACTTATGCAGGAAATACTCCTAATAATATTTCAAAGATAATATATTTAGCAACGAATACAAAAATTTCTTCTAAAACAGAAAGTAACGTAAGTACAAAATTGTTACGTGTTACAACAAAAATACCAACATAAAAGAAATCAGGTATATATAAACTCAAATGTCCAAAATGTAATGCAGTCTATTTGGGTCAGACCCTTAGAAATTTTGAAATCCGATACAGTGAACACTCACGAGCATATCGATTAAAACAACCAGATAAATCCCCTTACGCAAAACATCTACTTGACACCAACCATTCATTGACACCTAACACAGAACTAGAAGTGCTATATTTGTGATAAGAAACAAGAACTGGATTTCCTTGAAGAGTTGGAAATTTGAAGACACTTAAGAACTTCACAATATGAAGTCATCAATGAACAGATAAATCTAGGGAGTTCTCCACTATTAAACTGTCTTCTTAAGTGATAATTGTAAAGATCTTTACAATTATTACTTAAGAAGACAGTGTATTAGTGGAGAACTCCCTAGATTCAACTGTTCATTGACAACTTCATATTGTGGTTTTCTTAAATATCTTGTAATTTCCAATTCTTCCAGGAAATCCAGTTCCTGTTTCTATTCACGAATATGCAGCAGTTTTGTGTTAGGTGTCAATGAATGATTGGTGTCAAGTAGATGTTTTGCGTAGTGGGATTTATCTGGTTGTTTTAATCTGTATGCTCGTAAGTGTTCACTGTATCGGATTTCAAAGTTCCTAATGGTCTGACCAAAATGAAAACTTATAAAACCATCACATATGCAGGAAATTTTACTAATAATATTTCAAAGATAATATCTTCAGCAATGAATACAACAATTTCTTTTAAAACAGAAAGTAACGTTAGTATAAAATTGTTAAATGTAAAAACAAAAATACCACTATTAAAGAAGTCAGGTATATATAAACTCCAATGTCTAGAATGTAATGCTGTTTATTTGGGTCGGACCATTAGGAGTTTTGGAATTCGATACAGTGAACACTTACGAGCTTACAGATTAAAACAACCAAATAAATCCCACTACGCGAAACATCTACTTGACACCAATCATTCATTGACACCTAACACAAAACTAGAAGTACTGCATATTTGTGAGAAGAAACAAGAACTGGATTTCCTTGAAGAATTGGAAATTAGAAGACATTTAAGCAACCCACAATATGAAGTTGTCAATGAACAGTTAAATCTAGGGAGTTCTCCACTAATAAACTGTCTTCTTAAGTGATAATTGTAAAGATCAGCAGATATAGTTTTCCTGGTTTAATGAATCATTGCACAGTTATACTGATCTTAATGGGAAAAATGATATCCAGGATATCACCATAGGGCTAATAATATCTAAGCTTCAATATTTGTAATATCACATCTTCTT
The DNA here is from genome assembly GCA_963921935.1 of Galeruca laticollis. Lineage (NCBI taxonomy): Eukaryota > Metazoa > Arthropoda > Insecta > Coleoptera > Chrysomelidae > Galeruca > Galeruca laticollis. The sequence goes on from OY998184.1 coordinate 49,246,119, forward strand.
CTATTTTTAATTAACATATATTGAGTCAATCGCAAGTTAGGTCTAGCCAAAAATAACTACTAAACATCAGGTAGGCATCAAATGAAATGTAACTTCTGTCATTTTGACGATGATATTCAGTTATCGAAACAATTGTCAATTTTTTAGAGTTTTCAACATTTTTCATTATATTGTGGATTTAGCTAGAAACATTGAGTTTCATTTGAAACACGGTCATGATGATATTACATTCTATACTACTCATATAATCGTGAATTCCTCTGGAAGAACATATCATTTATCATTTGAAAAAATAATTGCAAATCTAGTTCTAAAGACTACTTCCGTAATTAATATTATGAGTATTAAATTGTTGAATTTAGAACAAAAATGTCTCCATAAAAAAAGTCTGGTATATATAAACTCAATTGTCCAGACTGTAATGCTGTCTATTTGGGTCAAGCCCTTACAAATTTTGAAATAAGACTCTGTGCATACTCACGACCTCACAGATTGAAACAATCAGAGAAATCCCACTACGCGAAACATCTACTTGACACCAAACATTCATTGACATCTAACACAGAACTTGAAATACTATTTTGCCACCTACCGTTATTCACACTAAAATTCTTCAACCTAAAGACTCGCTACATATTTGCGCTTTTAGGCCACCACCAATATGTCCTCAAATCACTCACGCCAAAGAAAATCCACCGAACCTTCCCCTTTCTCACAATTCGAAATAAACTTCTTTCACTCAATGAACCCTAACCACCCCCAATTCAATCCGCACGAGTACGAAGAGATCCTGAAACTCCGCACCATTCCCAGATTCCAACAAGGTTTTGCCCTCTACGAGAAGGAATTCCCTACTCTCTCACCCACACAAAACACAACCTCTTCACACACCGCATACAATTCAATCCACTCTCACCTACCATCGTCACCTCAATCAACAAGACAAACACACAAACACCAAAACACACCCTCCTCCAATTCCAACAGGTCTCACGCTTCCTCGGTAAGATTCCAATCCAGCACACACGAACCACGCTTCTTAAAAAACACACTCACACGACAATACACACAAACCGCACACACATCCCCAACAAGGTCTTACGCTTCCTCCGTAAGATCTCAATCCCTTACACCTTCAATCACACAACAACCACCTGTCCCCGACGAGGATGGCTTCACCCTCGTCGGTAAAACCAAGAGCCGACCCACAACACCCGAGTAAATCATTCACCCTACAACTACCCCCACACACAACACCATACAAACCCTAAACTTCAGAAACCTTCCACCCCAATATTCCACACAAAAAGCCCTCTACACCCTTCTTAACACTCTCGAGCTGTTCAACGGACATATCATCTATCTTAAAACCAACTTCAACAGAACCGCGCTTCTGAAAACCTCGTCCCCCATGTCAGTCTCAACACAACTCCATTGGGGACAACAACATCATCCTCAACGTCCTTAACTCCACCGAACGTCCACATCGTCAAGTCAATAAAACTCTTATACCCACCTTCTCTTTCGTCTGCAGGATTGTTGACACCACTATCATCCCCAAAGAATTTGAAGAAATGCTTCGCAACAAACAAATTCCTTTCCTCAAAACTTGGCGAATCGTAGCTGAGGCCCATCATAAACCCATTTCGATGTTTCGCATCGTCATCACCTCCGCAACACACTACCACCAGGCCCTTACCTCTGGGCTCTCATTCCATGGACTCCCACATCGGTGCAAGCCATCTATTACCAATCCACTACCCCCAGTGCCGAAATATTGCAGTCGATGCACCCAAACCGGACATTCTTCTGAATCTTGTCGGTCTAAACCGATATGCCCCTCTTGCGGTCTAAAACAGGCCACCGAACCGAAAATTGCCCCAAGTCCGGCACTCCGAAATGCACAAATCTCGGTGGTCCTCCCCCCACCTTCCACCCTCGCTGCCCCCACAGGCTATCGACTCCCAAAACCCCTCAAGAGACCGCTCCAGTCACTCTTGAAAAGCCACCAGCTGCCTACGATCTTTCAACCGACATCAAAATCCTCATTGAAATCTTCACCGTCACACTCATGAACGCCATCCCTAACTCAAGGGACGTCATAGCCGACACACTTCGTCATCTAATAACTTCCTTCTAACGACACAACTGCTCTATAACAAATATAGGCAGGCTTACTCACTTTGCTTTCACTCCCATCAGGAGCGAAAGCGATTCAACTTGATCCGCGAGCCCCACCACCCCGTCGGTGCTACAGGTTTTTCACGTTTTTTCCTGTAGCATAGTGAATTTATTCTCTAGCCAAATGGGCCAATGTACGACGAAATTTTTTGGATTTAAGATTATTATTGTGTTCCAGTTCACTCAATACATAATTTCAACCAGTCATATTAAGATATTTAATTCAACATTTCACAATTGAATCGCAAAAATTTAATTCAATAATCGACAAATTTCTTTTAAATTCTACATTTAAAACACCTTAGGAAAATACACTTATGCAACAGATTCCTCACCTCGAATTCGAAAAAAGTCAGTCGCCACCACCCGACATCATCTACACATCTTTCAATGTCTCCTAGTCACTTTTCAAACAAATTTTAAATAAAACTCAAGAAATCCTAAAATCACTTCCAACTCTTCCCATTAACTCTCATGACATAGCAGACACCCAATCCCAAAATCATTTTCAATTCCCAACAATTTCAATCACCCACTTCGTCGTCTATTAACTATCCGCAACGTAACGTGGTTCGTCTTATTCATTTTTAAACTGTCCAGACACTTTTAAATTCCCCACTCTCACATCTCTGAAACCACGTTCGCACAAAAATCATCCAATTTCGATGCTGATCCTGCCTCTCTCTCCGGTTGATCTCTAGCAAAAAAACACAATTCACCCACAAAACCAAACTAAACTTCAATTTTCTATACACCTTTTTTCTGAACTTTCCATACACTTCTGAAAAACCGAATTTCCAGCCCTACCCAAAACTCAAGCCAAGTCAATACTCGCACACAAACCACCCTCAAAGACACCCCCAACCAGCCCTGCAGAGGAAATAAATCCTATAACAGGGCCAAACTCCAAACAAAAACAAACCCAATTAAAACACTACCAACCCCAACATCAAAAAATCTACGAACTTCTCTCTAGTGTTTTTAAATGAAACTCAAGGTCTCTAGTTAATTCCACAATATAATACAAGTTATTGAAAATTCTAGAAAATTGACAATTGTTTCGATACATCAATATCATCGTCAGAATGACAGAAGTTACATTTCATTTTATGCCTACCTGATGTTTAGTAGTTTTTTGGCTAGACCAAGAAGTAACCTAACTTGTGATTGGCTTAATATATGTTTATAGAAAAAAGAAGAAGATGTGATATTACAAATATTGAAGCTTAGATATTATTAGATATAGAAAACCAGGAAAACTATATCTGCTGATCTTTACAATTATCACTTAAGAAGACAGTTTATTAGTGGAGAATTCCCTAGATTTAACTGTTCATTGACAACTTCATATTGTGGGTTTCTTAAATGTCTTCTAATTTCCAGTTCTTCAAGGAAATCCAGTTCTTGTTTCTTTTCACAAATATGCAGTACTTCCAGTTCTGTGTTAGGTGTCAATGAATGATTGGTGTCAAGTAGATGTTTTGCGTAGTGGGATTTATCTGGTTGTTTGATCACCATAGGGCTAATAATATCTTAGCTTCAATATTTGTAATATCACATCTTCTTCTTTTTTCTATAAACATATATTGAGCCAATCACAAGTTAGGTTACTTCTTGGTCTAGCCAAAAACATATTACAAATATCAAAGCTTAGATATTATTAACCCTATGGAGATATCCTGGATATCTTTTTCCCAATTAAGATCAGTATTAGACCAGGGTCGATAATTTTCAAGACCAAAAAAATTAGGTAGAGAATATAACAAAAATGAAAGAAAGGAAAAATAAATAACGGGCGATCTGATGTCGGGAAGAGGGAGGGGGTGAGTTTTTAAGGGTAAAAAACGGTTAATCTCGATTTCCGGTGAAACGGCAAGTCCTATGAAAAAAAGTTAGATAACAAAGTTATAGCTAACAAAAAGATCCACAACTTTCGTATCGACCTTAGATCATATATACTACCGTGGACCAGGCAACAGCCGTTAACTCTGTTTCCAACATATTCATGACGTACTTCTACGACCCATCCTTGTTTGACACTCACAAGTTACTAACTTTGCTTCTTTGTTTTGGAGCCTTTGACTATTTTCACGTACATATTCCAGCGCCAAATTTGAATAACCATGTTGCAAATGTAGATTTTGAAATGACTTTTAACAAGGTGGAGGCTCTCATTCGGTTGTATTTTTGTGAAGCTTCTGTTATTTTTAAACAGTTTTAGAAAAGTCTTTCTTTCATATGAAAGAAAATATTTCAAAACATTGGTTGAGCAGTTTTGGTTTTTTAATCGAAATAAATACAATAAGCAATAAACAAATAAATAACTAAATCAAATTGCGCATTTTTGCTTTCACGTCTCATTTGATTAATTTTGGTTTATTAATTTAGTACATTAAACTATTATAAAACAGAACTATGGACCAACATTTACAAACGATTTAAAAAGTTTTGAATTCGTTTATTTTTTTTAAAGCTTTCAAGTATATTTAATATATGTACCTATGTTTACTTAAATTGTGGAAATTATTGTAATAAAACTAGAAATTGTTTATAAGATACATATCATTTTATGTTTGAAACATTTCACATTTAATTCGTTTATGAAACATCAAACTTATTTCTAACTCTACAATCTCACAATTTTTCAATTTACATTTCCAATCGATTGTTATCTTAAAATAAAAATCAATATTTGATAACTTTAAAATATCGCAAATACTAATCACTTGATAAACCACAAAAACTACTCGCCATATTATTATTATTATTATGCCGATGCGAGAAAAGAACGCTATCAACATTGCCAAATATCTAAGCTATTTCTTATTTCTATTTATCCCGTACTACAAAAATAAATAGTCAAGCAACCATTTTGTACAATAATTAGTTGGTTAAAATGTATATACATTGAAATAACATTATTGAATTCAAACATAACTATCTTAGATAATGAACAACAAAAGTTTTTTTATTGAAAGTATCAAAAACATGGAGAATAACAATAAATGTGTATGAATCTGGCAACAAGGTACAAGGACACAAGTTCTTAAATTAAACGTGGTCGTACGTTCAGATTTTTAAAGCGCATGCTTAATTGGCAGACCGTAATAAAGACAAAGCTATGGTGAATTTCATACAGCAGAAGAAGATAGTGTAATTTAGTCATGTTGTACATGTTGGAAACAGAAACGTGTATGTAGTTCTTATGGCATTGATGTATCCACGGTAGTATACATGATCTAAGGTATCTACACTGTTTTCACATAACCTCAAAATTTATGTGAAAAATTCGAATAACCGAGTTTTTGGTTTTTTATTTTTATCTTTTGCAAAAAAATTATTTTTTCACGAAATTAGGTGAAAACTTACCTTTGTATGTCCCAAACATACAGTAATATTTTTGATTGAAAATATTCATTTTTTCACCTTATTTTGACTTAATATCGAAAAAGCACCCTCATTTTTAATCGAAAGTTCTCACGTCAAAATATCTGCTTTTTCATAAAAGTTGGTATTTTTTTGTTCGTTGAAATCTCTACTTTCTGATGATATGAAAAAATATACATTACAATGGTAAATGTTCTCAGAAAATGCATATAATGAAAAAAACTCGAATCCGAAATTTTTTTGAATCATTATGTATAATTTTTGGATATATATTAAAATTTACACTTTAATTACTCGAAAAACGTAAGATTTCATGTTATATTGATAAACAAAAAAATTACAAATCCATAAAACATCAAAATTGCAAAAAACATGCGAAAATAGTTCTTCTAAATATTAAAAATAGGTTAACTAGAAACAGTAAGCTCCATTTAAAATACTAATATGAGGAGATTCCTCAAAGTGAGGGTTGAGACAGTTAATTTCAATAAAAATAGGATTTAAAAAGGATTTCATCTGAAAAATGTGTGCATTTTTTTCAGTAATAAAGTTGATTTATCAATTCTCATTACATTTTTATCATAGAACATCTCATAATAGATAAATATACGAGTACATACAAATCGTACGATTGAATTCAAATACTTTTTACTGATGACGTTATTTATTACAATATTTTCAAACACAATAATCTTCTTATTTATAAATACATTATCTTGCATTCTAATTACTTCTCCATCAGTTTTTGTCTCTTTGATGGCATTTCTTCATCGTTAGATTCGACAAATCTTCCCGATTCTAGTGGATCTTCGAAATCTTCAAGACAATCACCGTCTTCGTCTCCAAGATTATTTCTGGTCTGCATTTGTTCTTCATCCACAATTTCATCTGAATCATCAACTTCATCGTAGGTTTTTTCTTCCACATTGGAGCATGTTTCAGAACCATGACAATTTGAGCATAAATTTGTGCATTTCACACCATGTTTTCGGTAGCCACATTTTAAACTGTTACATCCAGCTTCACAGCTGCAGCAAATAGTTTTAAGCAATATTTCCGGAATTAAATCCTTGTCTGTAAATTTGGGTATAATGTCGCGTTGATGTTGCTTCCAGCCCCAACCTGTTGCTGTCAGTTCGTTACCCAGACAAGTCTGAAGCTGATAATATGCCCTGTAACAATGTTGTTCTGATGCACATTCTGTGGGTGAGAGATTGGCCAATATGAAAGAAGATTTAATTGTTGCCAATTGATATTTTTGAAATTTTAATTGGTTCAGTGTTATATCATATTCACATTTATAAATAGATTTGATTGATTGTAATCCATTTTTTTAAACCTCCTTTGTTCGCATCTTTTTTATAAAAAATATTGGCCCAATTTGACATATTTTCATCGGCTAATAAAGAGTTGGCGACACTTTTCTCTTCTTTTCCGTCAAATCCAAATGTTGTATCGCAATCAGAAAAACAATGGAGAAATGCAACGATATTTTTTAAGAATTCATATTTGAAACTATTAGATGTAAAAATAGATCTTTTATAGTACCAGAACCTGGATTGAGAAAATGAATATCATGATTGTTAGAATTTAATTGATTTAAAAGGACCAACAGATCAATATCTTGACCTACAACAATAATAGTTTTATTAGTATATCTAGCAATTTCTATCGAGGTCTTAAGAGGGGCCTCCTCACAGGTATATAAACCCAAAAACCTACACAATAATAGTTACTAATTTAGTAATTATTCGGTTCAAAATATTTACGATAGATGTCGATAGTAGTGCTGAATCGGCTTTTACTTATTCAACATATTTTCTCACTCTGCCTTTCCACTCTTGACGGTTCAAAGAAACGCATCTCTGTTCGAATGTTTTGATTTCAATTATTTCAAATTCTTGTGAGCACAGAAATCTTATTTCTGTTTTTTATGGTGTATCCAAACCACAGCACACCTGTGCATAGATAAGAGAATATTATATACACGGATACAAACAAAATTTGTTGACATAATTTCCATTTGAGTGTAGATTTTTGATTATTTAAGAGTTTCATAAATGTTTTTGAAAGGAATAAATTGTTAAAAAGTAAGTAATCGTATCGACCCGATATCAAAAATTATAGTTATGATAATGTAAATTATCCAGCAATCCGTATTTTTTTAATTTTAAAAGCTATGTTTGAGGTTATGTTCACTGGATTATTTGATTAACGTGAAAATGTGAAATAAATAATATTGATGGTTTATTCTAGTATCATCAAACCACCTTTCAACATTCTCTTGAAACCCTGTTTTAATGATAATATGGGTTTGTTAGTGAAAAGCGGAAAATACTTAATTGAAGTGAACTGACCTTTGAAGTATCTGAATGAAGAAAAATTAAAACCGCTCTCAAAAGACAAGAATTGCATAATTCATTTTGATGAATATATAATAGTGATAATTGGAAAACATAACTATTATAACCTGATACAAGGTGCATTATATATTGCATGGAAGGACATGTGCTATTAAATAATATGGATACCAAGTGACAGCATTGCGGAAATTGCTTGAAATTAAGAATGGAAGAAAAATATACATACTTTAAAAACATTCTACCTTTCAAAATTTGTACCATTTATATTAACAAAATAAAATGTTTTCATGATTATAAATTTTTGTTTGTTTCATGCTAAGAAAATTAAACTGCAGATATGTTGCAAATTTACATGATTTAAAATAGGCCATTTAGTCTGAAAACACAGAACGTCATGTCACAACTTTGCCTCAATCTAATCATATTTGTATCAGTTTCAGAGTACCTGTTGGTTGCTTTCAAATTTTATTTGACATGTAGGCTCTTTTTTCAACTACGTGTGTACATATATTCAATTTAATCTAGAAACAAATAATATAAACAAAGAGTTTCCAAATTTATTATACAAAGAAATATTCACTTGTAATACAATGCTTTACATTTAATAGAAAGAGGAAAGTAAGGTACAGTGAGGAATTTAAATTTGAAATAGCAAACGTTTAAAAAACTTATAAAGCAACTATAACAACTAATGAAAAATTTAAAGCGAAAGATCTGTAATAATAATGTATATATTGTGGGGAGATCGATATATACAGTACAAAATCAAACATACAATCAACATGTAAAAGTTTGCTTCTACCTTGTTTGCAATGATTGATCATGTGTTGTGGAGATTGAAACTGAAACATTTTTCTTTCATTATACAAAAAAAAAGTTGGTTCATTCTCTTTTTTCCATGACAGATACACATATGTGTGATCACCTGAATGGTAAATATTTTTTTTGTTTTTGTATAATACATTATTGGTATTAATACTTTCCCATCCAACCCATCTAATGTGCGAGAAAAGTATAGGTTTACCCAAAAAAAGTTGGAATTTTGTATTTTTTTGAGTTGTTTTTACGTTTTTCAGCAAGAACATCACAAAAAAATGGTTTTTAGAAAAGAAAACCTATCTGTATACCTCGATACAGCCCCCCAAGTGCAACAAGTAGACAAAATGAACTTTTTAGTCGTCCTTTGTTTTACAATTTTTTTTTAATATCAACAACTAAGACTATTACTAAGTCATCCTTTAATAATAATTTGGTTTCTTATTTTCTTTGATTTTTTGAAATGCTTATATAATCAAACAATTTGCAAGGAAATTTTGACTATTGGCTAGACAAAGTTTTAAAATATTTATAGTTCAAAGATTTTCAAAATATAATGTTACCTACTTCGTTCATTAATTTTATTCAACAATTACTGTTACCTGTGGTGCCTACGCTAAGGCAAGCTAAAGAGTGGATAACCATCCTAATTTCTTATAAAATCTTTGGACAGGTTGTTAATAGAAAAACGAATACCCCTTGTCATTCTCTGGTTAAAACTGTTCTTAAAAAGACTTATTCTATGACGGAGGTAATGGAGTAAGGAACTCTTAAGGAAAAAGTGGCTAAGAGCATTTTTGAACAAGCACAAAATGTTGTGGTGGTTGATTGAGGTTTGTGGGTAGATGTTCAACACGATTTTCTAGGTGCTTCTCCTGATGGTAAATATATTTGACATAACAAATAATTACCATGTGTTATAAATTCTTTTTGCATATTAAATGACATACATTTATTGATAAAATATTTTAGGACTTGTAGGTGATGATGCACTATTTGAAATAAAATGCCTCCACTCTGGATCAAAACTGAATTCACGAACAAATACAATAAGCGAAATAATTGACCTCATGAAGAACAAAATTTGTCTAAAAAAACACAACAATAAAATTCGACTTAAGCGGAATAACAATTACTATTATCAGGTATAAACATGATATATTTATTCCAAAGAACAAAAATTCAAAATCCTTCTCACATAATATATTTAATCACTTTGATGTATTTACCAACAATAAATAAGAATACCATTAAAAAGTAGTTATTTGTGTAATAGGTGCAAAAAGCACAAATTTACTTATTTAGCATGAAAATTACTTAATTATGATCATTTACAAATACAATACACACTAAACTATAAATTTGGGATATTTTTATGAACACAAAACATATGACAACAGCATATTTGACCCATAGATAAAGTTATAAAATTATTTGTCTATGAATTGACCGTCGTCTTCTGTCATTGTTCTATATTGTTCTATACAGCGCCATGTATCAAGACGGTGGAGCGGTTGAACTAAAATAAAAAGATGTTCGTTTGCAAAAATTTGCGCACAACAAATCTCAAAAAATACAATGATTTGAGATTTCATATTTTCAGAATCGAATTCTCTAGGCTTCCTTTTGGGGATCAGATTTTGGTGTCCAGATTGGTGACCACAAATTGTCAAAACTGTCAAAATCACACCATCACTTAATAGCTTATATCTTTTTTATAACAATATAAAACTCCAAAATACCTGATCCCCAAGACAAAGGTCCAATTTATATTGTGTTAAAATTGCAACACTTAATTTCCCTGCGTTCTTTAGATTTCTTGTGTGCAAAATGACCTAAATTTTGTTGCAAATCACGGGTGCCAACTGTTTTCAGGTTCCTAAAACGTGAGGCCCCTCTTAATAATGTCAGCAATATTTATTTATTTTCCTACATTAGATTTTCTATGTCTTGAACTACAGTATGTAGCTATTGCAGTCTTATCATTATTTTGACTTTGACAAGTTCGATGAATAAAAGCTGATGTCAAAGTCTCAATTTTTTTTGTATTTATTATCGATTCTTTTCTTGCTAGACCCCACTAAACGATTCAAAGCTGATTTTTGTATTTCATGGACTTGCTTATCATCTGCCTCATTGCAGATTATACCAACAGATTGATCCATACTGATAACCTTAAAAGATAAAATCAAGTCAATAAAGCCTTTACAGTTATATCATGAGTATAACTACATTTGTTTGTGCAAAATAAACGAAATTATTATTAAACGAAATCTTCTACTTAAACATCATTCGATTTCAATTCTTTAGGTTATGTTAGGTTAATCATACTATTCATGAAAGCAAATATCACTATTCTTATATTAGAGCTGATTGGTACAGATTGAAATATAGGTAGTATTTACCTTGATATGAAGATTACTCAAGTTTCTTTTAAAATTAATTTGTCACAATTCTCATCAAGTAATTTAGCTAGCGCGTGTTTTTTTACGAACGATGTTGTTCACTGCTCTGTATCTTGAATACTGGCTAACGGTTCTTACAGCTGCTACGAAAAGGTAGTAAGCCCCATACTATGGAGACTATACACTGTATGTAGTCTGTGTATAGGCTCCATACCCCATACCTTCCTAGCCTCTTACCTTCTGCTCTATTAAATACTTTTTGTCAGTAACAGATGGAAAATTAGGTTGGGCACATTGCTGCCAACTTGCGAATACAGTATTCTCGGAGTTTTTAGAATGTAATAAAATATCACTGACCGTGGTAAATACAACACAGTCTAACATCAAATTATTATTTATTTTTACCAAACTTTTGCTATCATCACAATTGTTTTTTTCTTCATCACATGAAATTAAAAATATAATACTGAATACCAGGGTAAAAAATTAGAGTAGCAAATGGAAGGTATAAGTCTAAAATATAGCGGACGTAGTACATTTTCAATAAGTCGACCAAAGAATGAACAATGGATGTCCAATGGACGTCCATAATTCAAATAAATTTTCACGTCCATCAGAGTGCTGGTGAACGAGAACTGAAGGTCCAGTGAATGTCCCCAAACGAATATCCATTGTACTAGTGGTAAATGGACATCCAATTTACCTTTGTATGTTCCAAATCTACACTAATTTTCTTGATTTAAAATATTCATTTTTTCACCTTATTTTGACCTAATTTGGAAAAAGCACCCTAATTTTCAATCGAAAATATCTCCTTTTTCAAAAAAGTTGGTGTATTGTTTATTCGTTGCAATCTCTACTTTCTGATGGTATAAAAAAATACATTACTATGGTAAATGTTCTCAGAAAATGCAAATAATTAAAAAACTCGAATCCGAAAATTATTTTTTTTAATTATTATGTATAATTTTGAGCTATTTATCAAAATTTACCCTTTAGTTACTCAAAAAACGTAAGATTTCATGTTATATTGATAAACAAAAAAAATTGCTAATCAAAATATACTACTATAATGAACAACCAAATAAGTTAATAAGGTAAATATTTAATAAGACATCTATAATATTTTGAGAAAGTTTTCGAATCTTCTTTAAATTATATGCATGGAGACCTATTTATTTCTATTTTAAGATTACTTGTATGCCTGAGTGACCTTCGGAGAATGTTAGCCCGTCAAAAGGTATTTCATAGAGCAGAGGGGAAGGAGCAATGAAGGTATGGGGTATGGAGACGATACACAGACTACATACAGTGGATAGTCTCCATAGTATGAGGATTACCACCTTTTTCGCAGCAGCTGTAAGAAACGTTAGCCAGTATTCGAGATACAGAGCAGTGAACAACATCGTTCGTGAAAAAACACGTGCTGGCTAAATTACTTGAAGAGAATTGTGACAAATTAATTTCAAAAGAAACTTGAGGAATCTTCAAAGCAAGGTAAATACTACCTATATTTTAATCTGTACCAATCAGCTCTAATATGAGAATAGTAATATTTTCTTTCATAAATAGTATGATTAACCTTACATAACCTAAAAAACTGAAATCGAATGATGTTTCAGTAGAAGATTTCGTTTATTTTGCACAAACAAATTTAGTTATACTCTCGATAAAACTGTAAGGGCTTCATTTATTTGATTTTATCTATTTAGATTATCAGTATGGATGAATTTGTTGGTATAATCTGCAATAAGGCAGATGATAAGCAAGTCTATGAAATAAAAAAATCAGCTTTGAAACGTTTAGTGCGGTCTAGCAAGAAAAGAACCTCTTAATTCACATGATCTCAATAATTCCCGATTGAAACTTATTAAACTCGCTCAATCTGAAACTTCTGAAACAGAAATTAGACTTTTTAATGCAATGACGCAATTGCCCAAAAATAATAGACTATTATCGTTAAAACCATTTTTAGATAAAGATAATATATTTAGAGTAGGAGGTAGACTGCGTTTTACCTCACTTATTATAATATAAAACATCCCATTTTATTAGATTCAAACCACATTATGACCAAACTTATTTTTATTTAAAAGGATCAATCGCTCTTGCACGCTGGTACCCAATGTCTATTGGCTGCAGTTCGCCAAATTTATTGGGTGATCGGAGCAAGAAAATAAGCAAATCAGGTTATAAAGGATTGCTCACCTTGTTTTAAAGCAAAGCCCAAATTTTTTGAGGCACCTATGTCAAATCTACCCAATGCAAGAATATTGCCATCATTTCCATTTCAGCACACAAGGGTTGATTATGCGGGCCCATTTTTATAGCAGACAGGAAAGGTAGAGGTAGACAAGTAACGAAAGCTTACATTTGTGTATTTGTTTGTTTTTCTACAAAAGCAATTCATCTAGAATTGGTCAGTAACTTAACAAGTGAACATTTGATAACGGGTTTTCGTCAATTCACCTCCCGAAGAGGTGTGTCATCTCATATCTATTCAGATAACGGCACAACTTTTATCGGAGTTTATAATGAATTAAAAGAAGTAGGTGAATTTTTGTACAATAATCAAAAAATTGTCAATGACTTTGCTTCTTCAATTGGTTGTATATGGCATTTTATACCTCCGCACAGTCCTAATTTTGGAGGGCTGTGTAAAGCTTCTGTTAAAAGTTTGGATATCCATTTTAGAAGAATTTCAAAGAATGCTACTATTACTTACGAGGAGTTTAGACCCTATTAACTCAGGTTGAAGGAGAACTTAATTCAAGGCCACAATTTGCCCTTCCTAGTGGTCCTTCAGACCTTAAACCACTATCCCCCTCTGATTTTTTGATTGCACGATCTCTTGTCGCACCTCCTGATTTAGATGTCCAGTACATACCTTTAATTCGACTCTCCAGATTGCAATTTGTTCATCAATTGCAACAGCAACTTTGGAACCGCATTTCTAAAGAGTATGTTACCGAACTGCACAAACAATATGATTGGAAAGAAAATCCTACTCCTATTGAGATCGGCAACCCAGTATTAATTGAAAATGCACAGTTGCCTTCCTACCAATGACACACTGGAAGAGTGCTCAGATTATTCCCTGGCAAAGACAATGTTTCCAGAGTGGCAGAAGTGAAAACATGTCAAGGAGTGATAAAACGTTCAGTGCGCGATTTGTGCCCACTTCCGCTTCCTGAACAATAGTTTGTTTGTATTTTTTTTTGTAAACTTGTTATTCAATTTATTGAACCATCTTGTATTAACAGATTTATTCAGAGACTTTGTCATTCTCTTACCATTAAACAATTAAAAGGAAACATTAGTTTTTACTTTACTTTGTTCATTTTGAAGGTGCCCTTCAAGGCGGTAGCTATGTTTAGAATTATTTTAATACTAGGTACTCGAATCTATTATTTTAGGTAAGAAGCGACAACGCTGTAAAAAGTGTTAGCTCGAGTTCCTTATGAAAGAGAGCGAGTTCGACATCTGGTGTAAAAAAGTAAATGATGTACTCAATTTCTAATGTTATCGATTCTGAATAAAATATTCATAATTATAGTCAATGTGTACAGTCTACTGTTCATACAGCACCTATTATTATACACCTAGTTTTGTATTTGCTCCTTATTATTGTGTAGTAACTTGTGATCAGCTTCTCAACCAATTTTATACAACGGTCATATTCGCCTTATATGGCCCTGACAGACTTTTGCTATTTTCAAAACTAAATTATATGTTGATGAATAGATTATTCGTTGGCGTATGTGATTTATGTCGAACGGGGCTTATTTTAAGGAAAATATAATGAATTTGGATAAATAATATATATTTTTCGTCCTATTCCCGCCATGTTTTCATGCTGCTATACCTAGTACATTTTAAATTGATATTTTTAATAAATAATAGAAAGAGCTCTCACAGATTTGAGAGCTGTAGTTCACATGCGAGTGCAGAGCTAAAATTTTCATGTTATACTATATTTATCTATCGTGTAGAATCAACGTGCTCCAGATTGTTCCACAAAGCCGCCTAATACATTGGAATTGATAATTCATCTTCACACTGTATAATTAAGCTACTAAAATCATAACATTGGAGAATACTAATAATTGATATATCTATTAATATCTCGTTTTTATTTGAAATGGAGTGGATATAACTTTAAAAAAACTATATTGCTACCTACAACTCTGTCTATAGGCTGCACTTTCAGCGATATCTAGGAACGTTTCCGGTTCGAATCCGCTTGAACTTCCGGTCAGCTAAACTTGAAGTGATTTCGTAGATTTAAAAGGATAAGTTTATTGGACCGATTGCGTTCCCTAATTGCTATCGAATCTGCTGAATGATACAATTATGTTTCATCATCTCTTATATTCTAGTTGTTAATTGTTTTTTTAATTACGTCGTAAATTTTTTTCTGTATATTGGACAATTTT
Source organism: Galeruca laticollis (assembly GCA_963921935.1). NCBI lineage: Eukaryota > Metazoa > Arthropoda > Insecta > Coleoptera > Chrysomelidae > Galeruca > Galeruca laticollis. Next base: position 49,261,707 of record OY998184.1, read on the forward strand.
GTAAAGAAAGCTCACAGTTTTAAGAACAGAGTGAACATCTAAAATTTCCAGTTCATCCTTTTTTTCTCTCTTAGTCCAGTCACTCGGTACAAAAGTAGTGCTCTACCCCCGAAATATTTCGGACTGCATGGATATTCCTGAATATTCGGATTGAAACTTATATCACCCTTCACTTTAAAAGTTAATTATGCGCAACTTGTGGTCTCGGTTTTTAAGGGGGTGAAGCTGAAATTACATATTTAACCCCTAAATGCAATAAAACCTGGCAGGTGACTCTCAGATACGGGTGAACACCACACCGGCGGGAAAGGCGGAGAAGGCCTTCGGTGCGGCGGAAAATGGGAAATCACCTGATTCTATTCCCTTGAGCTCAACATGTCAGAAAGTCACCAATCAACTAAAAACACGCTTCGCGATTAAGCTAGCAACCAGCGCTACATCGGTTCCGGTTCGATTAGTATGAAATATGCGACCGGGTCTGCGGATCTGAGCAACCAGGTAACCCAGGCAGCAACCACGACTGGAAGAAATCACCACACCATCTACATGGACATCATCTTCGGGCCTATATAAAAACCAGATAGACCATACCCTTATAAAAACGCGTTGGCGGACATCAGTCACAAATACTTGCATTCGACCAGGTGCGATATGCGGTTCTGACCATATACTTTTAAAGTAGGTTACTATTTGTAGTAAGTCAATGTTTTACGTGTAACAGAGAACCAACCGGATTACCTTACTCCTAAAGGTTTCTCTATCCTCCAGCCTTGCTCATTTCCCCGGTATCACCCATATTTAGGAGGCGTTCCCCCATCCGCCACCTTGGGACGCTCCCGTTATGGAGGACTAGCAGCTCCACACGGGTTGGCTGATTTGCAGAAATTGGAAATATTTACAATGTACGCGTCAGGTCAGGAATGTCACAATACCAATATAAATAGCGCAACGTTATCTAAACTGACAGTTTAGATTAATTCAGTTCAGCTCAGTTTGTTACGTTGAGAATTTGCATTAGCATTGTTCATCACTTGAACACATTTTTAGTTGAATATTGCTTACCTTAGTATAGTATAGTACCTTACTTTATTTACAAATATTCGTTACTATTACCAGATTAGCTTCTGTTATTGGATTTATGCTTCTAGATTAGAACTTGTCTTTCTTGTTTTGTCATTCAATATAATTTATATTATTAGTTGTTTCGAGAATACCTACAAGTAATTGGGACATTTTATTCTGAAAGAATATTAGGGCGGCTATGTTTCCTCTAAATTCTGATGATAAAATTCCGCTTTGGAATAAAAGTATCATCTCACCATAAATTCTACCTGATTTGTTTGAGAGATTATATTATTGTAAAAATTTGTACCTGCTTGTAGTTTCTGATGGTTATGAAAGGAAGTATAAACCGTCCGTTTTTTCATTTTAATTTTGTTTAAGTGATATTTCTTTGGTATTATGAACTATTTTTGAGCAACTCAGTGTGTTTTGTTTACATTCGAAAACAGGTGGTTTTCATACGTCAAGTAAAATGACAAGAACATAGAGACAGTTATTGTTTTGTCTATGGACAACAAGTTTGTTGTTTGATTAATAGTTTAGGTACGTTCGTTTTTTCAGCGCTACTGGTGTTAGTTTAGCGATCAGTCGGGAATTGTTTGTTGATGGGGTTGAATATTTCGCTTTGAATAATAGGTCATTGGAAGTCTCGTTGTAACGCACTGTTCGGGTATAACCTGATGTAAATATTTCATGTTTAAAAGATGTGAATGTCAAATCGCGCATGGGCGACAGTTTAGTTGACTTTGTAAATTTTGGGAGTAGATATAGGGTGGGTTGGGCCTGGGAAAATTTTTATCGACCGTCCTCGCTCTTATCAGTTTGCGGTTTTCCACCCACACACTCGAATACCACAGTATTTATACAAGTAAAAATACAGGGTGTAGTCGTAAAATATTAGGATACAGGATCGTAAAAGATTATACAGGGTGTAGTCGTAAAATATCAAATGTCATACAGGGTCGTAAAAATAATAGGGTGTAAAGATATACAGGGATGTAAAAGATTAGGGTCGTGGGGTGTAAGGAAGATTATACAGGATGTAGTCAAAATGCCATAAGGGCGCTACGGTCGACAGGAAAACGGCGTTATTTATGGGGCGCTACGGTCGGCGCAAAGAAGTCATAAGGGCACTACGGTCGGGGGGGCGCTACGGTCGGCGGGGTTATTTTGATAAATTGAAAAACAGGAATGGGGTGGATTTACACGTCGGGGCGGTACGGTCGGCGTACGGAACGCTACATGGGGTGAGGACGGTTGGACGAGGCCATAAAGGCGCTATGGTCGAGCAGGTGATTGAAGAGACCTCACTATGCGCATACGTTCGAAGGCGAAGATGGGGCACTAACATCAGGGTGCCAAAACGGCTGTGGGTAGCTACTTTTTTTCGTATAGCCTGATTGGATTGAAGTGAACGACGAAGAGGACAAGAGGTAAACATGTAAACCCATAAGGGCACTAGCCTGGTCGGATTGAAGTGTAACATGTAAAGCCATTGAGGAACTACCATCTCTTATTGGTCGGATTCGAACGCCATTGGTAGGGGATTAGATGTACAGCCATAAGGGCACTTGCCTGGTCGACGCCATTAGGGGTGTACAAAGATGCCATAAGGACACATATTTTACAGGGTCAAAAGGCACTACGGTCGGATTTACGGGGCCGGTCGGGGCTACGGTCGGGATAACACAGGATGTACGGGCACTCGCATCTCTGGTCGGGTCGACGCCATTCGTATACAGGGTATGCAAATATTATACAGGGTGTAGTCGTAACAATATTAAACGTAATAGAAGATATTTTAAAATCTTATGGACATGTGCAGAAGTGCTTCTTGTCGGCGGCGTTTACAAGCCATAAGGGCGCTACGACGTCGCGCATGAGTCGGGCGTGCGCAGGATGTACAAAGATGTCATAAGGCCCTAGCACATATCTCTGTTATTATTGGTCGGACCGAAGTGTAATAAACGACATTATGAAGAAGAGAGAGGATATGGTTGAGAGGTGAACATGTAAAGCCATAAGGGCACTAGCATATATATCTCTGTTATTATTGGTCGGATTGAAGTCGAACAAACGCCATTGTGATAGATAGGACATTTTTACAGGATGTACAAAGATGCCATAAGGGCCCTAGCACATATCTCTGTTATTATTGATCGGATTGAAGTGGAATATAGGACATTATGAAGAAGAGAGGACAATAGGTAAACATGTGAAGCCATAAGGGCACTAGCATATATCTCTGATTGGTCGGATTGAAGTCGGACAAACGCCATTGTGATAGGTAGAGCATTTTAACCAATTCAGCTACTTTTTTTGTGCATAGTAAAAATTTTCATTTACTATTAGACTACATATTTTCACAGAAAATAGAAGTGTTGGCCGTTAAACGAAGTTTTTTCAATTCGTATTATGGTTTGCAAAATTGTTGGCGTAATTCAACTGCGCTAATAGATTAGTTGATGGTAATTTTTTCATCAAACATCGATATGACGTTTTTTGTCAAAATAGGACTTTTCGGATATCATAATCTTAGGTTTTTCAAATGAGAGTTTTTTGCTACAACAATTTTTGACAGATGAAAAACAACTGCTTACTATTTACATCAAATCTGCATCGAATGATAGTGACGACCCAGTACCGTGTATATGTTTTAAAAGTCAATATTTTACACTTCGCTAATGTTTTGAATTGAAAAAATAGAAAGATGATAAGAAACTTTGTGCCATAAGGGCGCTACGATATATCTGATTGGTCGGATTGGTATTATGATATTTTTTTCACAGACCATAAGGGCACTACGATTGGTCCATTTGACGATGATATGATATTTTATAACCCAAAAAGACCCACGTCAGTTTATCCATAAGAAAGCTTGTAAAAAATGATATATTTCTACCATTTCTCTTACTTTTTAGTAGCAATATTTTTTAGTGATATTAACGATTTTCATAGGACTAATAAAATCAGTGAGTGTACAATGTTACCTATTATTAATAATGATTTCACTAGTCGGACGGAAACGGTAACCCAAAAAGACTCACGTCTGATTTTCACTAAGAAAGCATGTAAAAATGATGTATTTCAACCAAGTCTGCTACTCTTTTGTACATAGTCAAAATATTCATCAGAATATCACAAATCTTATTTACTGAAGACTACATATTTTCACTAAAAAACAGGAGTGCGTTATCTTAAACGAAAAGTTTTTTCAAATCGTATTATGAATTGCAAATTTATTGAATTATCTATCACAAACTCAAGTTATTCGATGCTAAATAAAATGTATTTAACGCGCGCCCGCTTCATAGTTTGTACTACATTATTTTGAATATGCGCAATGGTTGTAGGAGTGCTTACGATTCTTTTAAAATAAATGATTGTGAGAAAAAACGTTTGTATGCCATCAGAAAATATTAATGATATATTTGCAGTGAAATTTTAGCATCAGAATAAATCTTCTTTTAAAACATACATTGTGTTTCAATAAAAAATCCAACGAATTGACCATAGCATTTTATATTAGAAATCATTTTTATATTGTATTAATTGAAATCTCACATTCTCTGATAATTAAGGTAAGTTTTATGTGTCATATTTGATAAATTTTCTTAAAATAGAAAACATTATTTCCTCTAAATGTATCATCTTTAATCACGCTATGAAGTCAGATACACTGATAATTATTTAGTTAACTGTAAATTCACCAGAAGTATTTCCAATATGTTTTACCAATAAAAATCTCTTTTGCAAATAATTACAAATTACTTTAATCAAACTACACCAAACCTACTGAACTTCCATAAAGGTACATCATGATCAACTAAGTTTTGGATCTTTCACAAAAAAAAAGATATATGGGTATAGTTGTAACGAAGATTGTAGAACAATATGATTTAATTAATATATAGAGTGTAGTCGTAATTAAGTTATGTTAAAAATACATAAACTTTGTTGTTATTAGTCAAATATCTTGGATTATACGAGGATGTTGAATAGGTAGTTATATAATAATAATAATAATAATAATAATAATAATAATAATAATAATAAAGTTTATTCACAAATTTAACAAATATAGTGATGAACAAACCTACTGAACTTCCATAAAGGTACATCATGTTCAACCAAGTTTTGGATCTTTCACAAAAAAGAGATATGGGTATAGTTGTAACGAAGGTTGTAGAAAAAATATGATTTAATTAATATATAGAGTGTAGTCGTAATTAAGTTATGTTAAAAATACATTAACTTTGTTGTTATTAGTCAAATATCTTGGATTATACGAGGATGTTGAATATGTAATTATATAATAATAATATTAATAAAGTTTATTCATAAATTTAACAAATACAGTGATAAACAAACCTACTGAACTTCCATAAAGGTACAACCTGTATATCGATTTCTTGAATTATTTATCATATCCTTAGTTTCCCAAGTCGTTCTTTTTCTTTTAATAGTTCTCCCCTTTTGTGAACCAAACTGAAGAAGAAGTTTTGGATGTTTCACAAGAGATATGAGGATAGTTATAACGAAGATTGTAGAAAAATATGATTTAATTAATGTATAGAGTGTAGTCGTAATTAGGTCATGTTAAAAAGACCTTTGTTGTTATTAGTCAAATATCTGGGATTATATGTGGATGTTGAATAGGTTATTATATGGAGTATAGTTTTAATGATCTTTCAATATCAAGAGATGGGTTTGGAGAATGAAAGTAATACGTAATAACAATACTTGTAATTAATATATTACAGAAAAACAAGCAGAAGTAAGTACATCTGTATTATAAAATGAGCTTAGTATGTATCAATAAGAATTGTTTAACAAATCCTTCATTTTCGCACAATAACTATATGAGGACATCTCAAATCACAATTAAATATCCTTGTTTTAATGATTTTTCAATATCAAGAGATGGGTTTTGAGAATGAAAGTAATACGTGAATAACAATACTTGTAATTAATATATTACAGAGAAACAAAACAGAAGTAAGTACATCTGTATCATAAAATGAGCTTAGTATGTATCAATAAGAATTGTTTAACAAATCCTTCATTTTCGCATAATAACTATATGAGGACATCTCAAATCACAATTAGATATCCTTGCTCCGAAACTTTTAGACATAAATATTCTTCTATTCGATAATGTTTGCTAGTCTAAGTTCTTCAATTATTTTATGAAATTCATCATCATTCGAATCTAGTTGTTTTAATCTGTCTACCAGTATATTTGGATCTGACCATTTAGAAAGCATATCATAAGTTTTTGACGTGTGATGCGGAATTCTATTGAATTGTTTTGTGTTATTTCTCAACTTATTTTTAACGTACAGTTTACGAGGATCATTGAACTGTTTTGTAATATCACTTGAATTTCTAGAGTATTTACGCTTTTTGAAGAGCGGCTTAATAATATTATTAAATTTAGTTGGACAAGCCTGATGTCTTAGATGTCCTCTTCTATCACGATGGACATTCGTTAATTCCAACATCTGTTTGTATAATTGTAGATCAATCATGGTGAAATGTTTGGGATTCTTATAGAATACTAATTGTTTTAAGCCAGGTGTACTTTTAAATATTTTGCTGCCTACAATTAGTCGTTCATCATTAAATTCTAGTTGTTTGCTTCCGAACATCCAATGTTTATCTTTTAATTCTGGGCCATAAGCATGGTCGAGCATCCATTGTTCATTTCTTAATTCTGGAGTGAAAGCATAGTCAGACTCTTTCGATACATTCCGATTTATGTCATTAAATAATTGTTGGAATGAAGAGTCCTCCTGCACAGGTTCAGTTGATGCTGGTGAGATTGATGTGTCTTTCAGAGAATCTGCAACTTGATATGTGGAGTCTTGCGATTCTGCTAGTTGTTCCAGAGGATTTGTTACAGACTTGAATACATTTTCGAGATATTCTCCTTGCTTATTCTTAGTTCTTTTAAGCGAATTATATTTTTCATCTAAAGCTTTTGCATGCTTTGAGACTTGTTGCTCGTATGACGACATTATAGTAAATTAAAATTTGCGAATGCGTGACTCAATATATTATTAGACGAATAACACACACCGCACTCACATCAGAAGTCTATCAGAGGGATAGCAGACACACACCAGACGGATAGCAGAGGACACCTAAAGCTTCTGCATGCTTTGCGATTTGTTGCTCATATGACTTACAGTAAATTATGCTGTGACTCATTATATTATTAGAAGGATAACACACACCAGACTCACATCAGAAGTATATCAGACAGATAGCAGAGGGGTAACAGAAGGGTAACAAACACACACCAGACAGAAGTCTATCAGTTTGACAGTGCTAGTACTAACAAATTTACTGCAACCCTCGGTTCATATGAATTATTTTTCTAGAAACCAACAAAAGAGCAACATATTCATAGATATTGGAACTAACAAATGTACATAGGGATTCTCGAGGACAGTTAAGACATCAAGCTAACAAAAACATAGTATAAGATAAAATCATCATTTAAGAAAATAGGTTGCTATAACAAACAGAGAACACTTTTGTTAATAATGGTCCTATTTCCATTGACGCTATTGTCGGACGGAAGACTGAACGGTAACATTTTTCCCAAAAAGGCCCTCGATTGAACAAATTTGTGTCTGTTTTTCCATAAGCATGTAAAAATAATGTCTTTTAAGCTATTTGAGTAATTCTGCTACCTTTTTGCGTATAATATTTGAGGGAAAATTATATTGTTGGACTAACAATAAAAATCGTATGCAGATTGGCGGCATGACTACACATTTCAACTAAGAGCAATTTTGTAAATAATAAACCAAACCTAACGGTTATCGTAATCTTAAGGGAGGTACGAAAAGTTTTTTTTCAAATCGCTAATAGATTAGTTAAAGCGATGGTAATTTTTTCATCAAACATCGAAATGATGCTTTTACGTCAGATTGTCTCAGATTTTGTCATACCCATCGATTATTACAATCTTAAAGGAGATACGAAAAGTTTTTTCAAATGGAATAACGTAAAATAATATTATTTTTCTATGATTTGCAACCATTTTAGACAATTTAGTATGCAGAACAATCTAAGTTACTACTTACTATAATACATAATATAGGTATGATTGTAAACCAAACTCATACTGCAATTTTTATTGATGTTATACAAGGTATATTTTGAAAATAATATGGTAATATGATAAGAAATTCATTGTTTAAACATAACGCTTTGCTAACGTATCGTTTTTAATTGAAAAAATGTTATTTTTGAAAGATAATATGATAAGAAACTCTTTTTAATGTAGAAAACTATATTTATGATATTCTCGATTAGTTTGGGGAATAAACGATACATGGACACATGACGTAGATTATCAAAAAAAATCATATTGATGCTCTGGTTTTTGACACATAATAATGTGAATTTATTTGTACATTTTTTTTTTGACATTTGTTGTCATAATACAAACTATACCAAGAATTAAAGATATACAGTATTTGTTTATACATATCTTGTTATACATTTAAATCATTTATTTTTAATGGAAGAACGAAAAAAGTACTTAAAAATCACTTTACAATTTACAATTATATATTCATAAATGTGCTTGAATAGAAATGGTACTTTTCACAACTAGAGACATCCTATAATACAACGAATGGGAAACAAAATATTTTAATAAAGACATTTTTTAATAATAATAATACACCGCAAGCTACATAATCAATAGAATGTATTCTCACAGTTTTGATAAGTTTCATTTTACCAAAAAATAGTTTTTGAATTTTGCGACTAACAATTTTATTGATATTGAAAAGTTTGGAGTTATTGAGTATTTTTAACAAGTTAGTGTGTGTGAATTATATAGTAAAGTCTCTATTGGTCTGATTTTTTGGAGTCAAGATACTGGAAAAAATTTTTTACGAATCGTATTTTTTGTTTTATTTTGTAAAAAAAAATGGAGAAGTCTCAAATTATTAAAGATTTTACCAAGAAAATACGTAAATTCGGTGTCCAGAGGTGAACCTTGAAATTTAAAATACTTTTTCACTCAAGACAACACCTACTATAAATTCAGCAAATATTCGAGAAGTGTTGTATCATCTGGACCATTTGATTGGAACCTCTTTGATATACCATGCACCAATGGGAGCAACTAAAAGCACTTCTCACTCATGTACTTTCTATTTATGATTAATATTTTCCTCTGAAAGTGTATGGGAGAAAATAAAACAATCAAGTATTAAGCATTCGTTTTATTTATATGTCAAAACAATTATCTTTTATATAATATTTATAGTTAGTTTGAATCATATAACAATGTTTTACAACTACATTAGCCAAGAAATATAACTAAAAAACTTACACAAAGTATTTAGAGTTTCTTAACATCTTTTCCAAAATTGTTTTAAGTATAATAAGAGTTTTTACAAAAAGTGAAGAATATTACAAATTTTCTACCTAAAAACTCACGATATCTTTGATAAAATTACATTTGTTTTTGAAACTACCTATCTTATCTTTTTTAAATATATAGTAAGTTTTACAAAATTAGTACATTTTTGAAAAATATACAACTTAATATGAGTCGTCACTATCATCTTCATTATCACCGACAAATCTGCAAATTTGATTTTCTAATACACTTCGATGAAGATTTTTATCACATTGTTCATGACTTTTTATAATAAACAACACTTGATTGAATTCATTTTGACACCATGAAAATTTTGAAGCATATAATGTACCCAAATCTTCAGTTTCATAAACATGATGATAATGATCTCTAATGACATGTAGTTTAATATTCACATGATTTTTGTCTAAAATGTATTCAAGTTGTCGATAACAACGTTGACATAACATTAAATTTAAATTTTTCACATAATAGTAATGAAACCAAACGCAATATCTTTTTAATTTATACAAAGAATTCCAATTTGATTCATGAATGACAGCATTACGTAAATAATTTGGTATATATTGCAAGTTTTCCAAACAATAAATATGATCGTTATTGTCTTTTTTAGCAGTGTTAAATAAAAAGTTCCACCTGTGTTCGCTGTATGTTTGCATAACCTTATAAATAAGCGGATGAGGTAATAAATTTTGATTTGCGAATTGTAAAATACAATTAACATTTTTAGAAATTTCTTTAATGGAAATATCTTGAAGTGAAGGAACCATTTTATTATCTGAAACAAAATTGACTGATTTTTAGAGGCTAGCCAATCGTGGATATCTTGTTTACGCCATGCAGTTGAAGGTAATTTCTCCACTAACCTGGAGTGATAACTTGCGTTATCCATAACAATGACTGAGCCCGTTGGAATTAGATCTAACATTTGTGAGAAATATTCTTCGAAAACGTCTGCATCCATATCTTCATGATAATCTCCGGTTTCATTACTCATATCGAAAGTGCCGAAGGTTTTGTTAAAGGTGGATTGTTGTGCTTTGAGTCGAAGCAAACAGGAGATTATCATGAAGATATGGATGCAGACGTTTTCGAAGAATATTTCTCACAAATGTTAGATCTAATTCCAACGGGCTCAGTCATTGTTATGGATAACGCAAGTTATCACTCCAGGTTAGTGGAGAAATTACCTTCAACTGCATGGCGTAAACAAGATATCCACGATTGGCTAGCCTCTAAAAATCAGTCAATTTTGTTTCAGATAATAAAATGGTTCCTTCACTTCAAGATATTTCCATTAAAGAAATTTCTAAAAATGTTAATTGTATTTTACAATTCGCAAATCAAAATTTATTACCTCATCCGCTTATTTATAAGGTTATGCAAACATACAGCGAACACAGGTGGAACTTTTTATTTAACACTGCTAAAAAAGACAATAACGATCATATTTATTGTTTGGAAAACTTGCAATATATACCAAATTATTTACGTAATGCTGTCATTCATGAATCAAATTGGAATTCTTTGTATAAATTAAAAAGATATTGCGTTTGGTTTCATTACTATTATGTGAAAAATTTAAATTTAATGTTATGTCAACGTTGTTATCGACAACTTGAATACATTTTAGACAAAAATCATGTGAATATTAAACTACATGTCATTAGAGATCATTATCATCATGTTTATGAAACTGAAGATTTGGGTACATTATATGCTTCAAAATTTTCATGGTGTCAAAATGAATTCAATCAAGTGTTGTTTATTATAAAAAGTCATGAACAATGTGATAAAAATCTTCATCGAAGTGTATTAGAAAATCAAATTTGCAGATTTGTCGGTGATAATGAAGATGATAGTGACGACTCATATTAAGTTGTATATTTTTCAAAAATGTACTAATTTTGTAAAACTTACTATATATTTAAAAAAGATAAGATAGGTAGTTTCAAAAACAAATGTAATTTTATCAAAGATATCGTGAGTTTTTAGGTAGAAAATTTGTAATATTCTTCACTTTTTGTAAAAACTCTTATTATACTTAAAACAATTTTGGAAAAGATGTTAAGAAACTCTAAATACTTTGTGTAAGTTTTTTAGTTATATTTCTTGGCTAATGTAGTTGTAAAACATTGTTATATGATTCAAACTAACTATAAATATTATATAAAAGATAATTGTTTTGACATATAAATAAAACGAATGCTTAATACTTGATTGTTTTATTTTCTCCCATACACTTTCAGAGGAAAATATTAATCATAAATAGAAAGTACATGAGTGAGAAGTGCTTTTAGTTGCTCCCATTGGTGCATGGTATATCAAAGGGGTTCCAATCAAATGGTCCAGATGATACAACACTTCTCGAATATTTGCTGAATTTGTAGTAGGTGTTGTCTTGAGTGAAAAAGTATTTTAAATTTCAAGGTTCACCTCTGGACACCGAATTTACGTATTTTCTTGGTAAGATCTTTAATACTTTGAGACTTCTCCATTTTTTTTTACAAAATAAAACAAAAAATACGATTCGTAAAAAATTTTTTCCAGTATCTTGACTCCAAAAAATCAGACCAATAGAGACTTTACTATATAATTCACACACACTAACTTGTTAAAAATACTCAATAACTCCAAACTTTTCAATATCAATAAAATTGTTAGTCGCAAAATTCAAAAACTATTTTTTGGTAAAATGAAACTTATCAAAACTGTGAGAATACATTCTATTGATTATGTAGCTTGCGGTGTATTATTATTATTAAAAAATGTCTTTATTAAAATATTTTGTTTCCCATTCGTTGTATTATAGGATGTCTCTAGTTGTGAAAAGTATCATTTCTATTCAAGCACATTTATGAATATATAATTGTAAATTGTAAAGTGATTTTTAAGTACTTTTTTCGTTCTTCCATTAAAAATAAATGATTTAAATGTATAACAAGATATGTATAAACAAATACTGTATATCTTTAATTCTTGGTATAGTTTGTATTATGACAACAAATGTCAAAAAAAAAATGTACAAATAAATTCACATTATTATGTGTCAAAAACCAGAGCATCAATATGATTTTTTTTGATAATCTACGTCATGTGTCCATGTATCGTTTATTCCCCAAACTAATCGAGAATATCATAAATATAGTTTTCTACATTAAAAAGAGTTTCTTATCATATTATCTTTCAAAAATAACATTTTTTCAATTAAAAACGATACGTTAGCAAAGCGTTATGTTTAAACAATGAATTTCTTATCATATTACCTTATTATTTTCAAAATATACCTTGTATAACATCAATAAAAATTGCAGTATGAGTTTGGTTTACAATCATACCTATATTATGTATTATAGTAAGTAGTAACTTAGATTGTTCTGCATACTAAATTGTCTAAAATGGTTGCAAATCATAGAAAAATAATATTATTTTACGTTATTCCATTTGAAAAAACTTTTCGTATCTCCTTTAAGATTGTAATAATCGATGGGTATGACAAAATCTGAGACAATCTGACGTAAAAGCATCATTTCGATGTTTGATGAAAAAATTACCATCGCTTTAACTAATCTATTAGCGATTTGAAAAAAAACTTTTCGTACCTCCCTTAAGATTACGATAACCGTTAGGTTTGGTTTATTATTTACAAAATTGCTCTTAGTTGAAATGTGTAGTCATGCCGCCAATCTGCATACGATTTTTATTGTTAGTCCAACAATATAATTTTCCCTCAAATATTATACGCAAAAAGGTAGCAGAATTACTCAAATAGCTTAAAAGACATTATTTTTACATGCTTATGGAAAAACAGACACAAATTTGTTCAATCGAGGGCCTTTTTGGGAAAAATGTTACCGTTCAGTCTTCCGTCCGACAATAGCGTCAATGGAAATAGGACCATTATTAACAAAAGTGTTCTCTGTTTGTTATAGCAACCTATTTTCTTAAATGATGATTTTATCTTATACTATGTTTTTGTTAGCTTGATGTCTTAACTGTCCTCGAGAATCCCTATGTACATTTGTTAGTTCCAATATCTATGAATATGTTGCTCTTTTGTTGGTTTCTAGAAAAATAATTCATATGAACCGAGGGTTGCAGTAAATTTGTTAGTACTAGCACTGTCAAACTGATAGACTTCTGTCTGGTGTGTGTTTGTTACCCTTCTGTTACCCCTCTGCTATCTGTCTGATATACTTCTGATGTGAGTCTGGTGTGTGTTATCCTTCTAATAATATAATGAGTCACAGCATAATTTACTGTAAGTCATATGAGCAACAAATCGCAAAGCATGCAGAAGCTTTAGGTGTCCTCTGCTATCCGTCTGGTGTGTGTCTGCTATCCCTCTGATAGACTTCTGATGTGAGTGCGGTGTGTGTTATTCGTCTAATAATATATTGAGTCACGCATTCGCAAATTTTAATTTACTATAATGTCGTCATACGAGCAACAAGTCTCAAAGCATGCAAAAGCTTTAGATGAAAAATATAATTCGCTTAAAAGAACTAAGAATAAGCAAGGAGAATATTTCGAAAATGTATTCAAGTCTGTAACAAATCCTCTGGAACAACTAGCAGAATCGCAAGACTCCACATATCAAGTTGCAGATTCTCTGAAAGACACATCAATCTCACCAGCATCAACTGAACCTGTGCAGGAGGACTCTTCATTCCAACAATTATTTAATGACATAAATCGGAATGTATCGAAAGAGTCTGACTATGCTTTCACTCCAGAATTAAGAAATGAACAATGGATGCTCGACCATGCTTATGGCCCAGAATTAAAAGATAAACATTGGATGTTCGGAAGCAAACAACTAGAATTTAATGATGAACGACTAATTGTAGGCAGCAAAATATTTAAAAGTACACCTGGCTTAAAACAATTAGTATTCTATAAGAATCCCAAACATTTCACCATGATTGATCTACAATTATACAAACAGATGTTGGAATTAACGAATGTCCATCGTGATAGAAGAGGACATCTAAGACATCAGGCTTGTCCAACTAAATTTAATAATATTATTAAGCCGCTCTTCAAAAAGCGTAAATACTCTAGAAATTCAAGTGATATTACAAAACAGTTCAATGATCCTCGTAAACTGTACGTTAAAAATAAGTTGAGAAATAACACAAAACAATTCAATAGAATTCCGCATCACACGTCAAAAACTTATGATATGCTTTCTAAATGGTCAGATCCAAATATACTGGTAGACAGATTAAAACAACTAGATTCGAATGATGATGAATTTCATAAAATAATTGAAGAACTTAGACTAGCAAACATTATCGAATAGAAGAATATTTATGTCTAAAAGTTTCGGAGCAAGGATATCTAATTGTGATTTGAGATGTCCTCATATAGTTATTATGCGAAAATGAAGGATTTGTTAAACAATTCTTATTGATACATACTAAGCTCATTTTATGATACAGATGTACTTACTTCTGTTTTGTTTCTCTGTAATATATTAATTACAAGTATTGTTATTCACGTATTACTTTCATTCTCAAAACCCATCTCTTGATATTGAAAAATCATTAAAACAAGGATATTTAATTGTGATTTGAGATGTCCTCGTATAGTTATTGTGCGAAAATGAAGGATTTGTTAAACAATTCTTATTGATACATACTAAGCTCATTTTATAATACAGATGTACTTACTTCTGCTTGTTTTTCTGTAATATATTAATTACAAGTATTGTTATTACGTATTACTTTCATTCTCCAAACCCATCTCTTGATATTGAAAGATCATTAAAACTATACTCCATATAATAACCTATTCAACATCCACATATAATCCCAGATATTTGACTAATAACAACAAAGGTCTTTTTAACATGACCTAATTACGACTACACTCTATACATTAATTAAATCATATTTTTCTACAATCTTCGTTATAACTATCCTCATATCTCTTGTGAAACATCCAAAACTTCTTCTTCAGTTTGGTTCACAAAAGGGGAGAACTATTAAAAGAAAAAGAACGACTTGGGAAACTAAGGATATGATAAATAATTCAAGAAATCGATATACAGGTTGTACCTTTATGGAAGTTCAGTAGGTTTGTTTATCACTGTATTTGTTAAATTTATGAATAAACTTTATTAATATTATTATTATATAATTACATATTCAACATCCTCGTATAATCCAAGATATTTGACTAATAACAACAAAGTTAATGTATTTTTAACATAACTTAATTACGACTACACTCTATATATTAATTAAATCATATTTTTTCTACAACCTTCGTTACAACTATACCCATATCTCTTTTTTGTGAAAGATCCAAAACTTGGTTGAACATGATGTACCTTTATGGAAGTTCAGTAGGTTTGTTCATCACTATATTTGTTAAATTTGTGAATAAACTTTATTATTATTATTATTATTATTATTATTATTATTATTATTATTATTATTATTATTATTATTATTATTATTATTATTATTATTATTATATAACTACCTATTCAACATCCTCGTATAATCCAAGATATTTGACTAATAACAACAAAGTTTATGTATTTTTAACATAACTTAATTACGACTACACTCTATATATTAATTAAATCATATTGTTCTACAATCTTCGTTACAACTATACCCATATATCTTTTTTTTTGTGAAAGATCCAAAACTTGGTTGATCATGATGTACCTTTATGGAAGTTCAGTAGGTTTGGTGTAGTTTGATTAAAGTAATTTGTAATTATTTGCAAAAGAGATTTTTATTGGTAAAACATATTGGAAATACTTCTGGTGAATTTACAGTTAACTAAATAATTATCAGTGTATCTGACTTCATAGCGTGATTAAAGATGATACATTTAGAGGAAATAATGTTTTCTATTTTAAGAAAATTTATCAAATATGACACATAAAACTTACCTTAATTATCAGAGAATGTGAGATTTCAATTAATACAATATAAAAATGATTTCTAATATAAAATGCTATGGTCAATTCGTTGGATTTTTTATTGAAACACAATGTATGTTTTAAAAGAAGATTTATTCTGATGCTAAAATTTCACTGCAAATATATCATTAATATTTTCTGATGGCATACAAACGTTTTTTCTCACAATCATTTATTTTAAAAGAATCGTAAGCACTCCTACAACCATTGCGCATATTCAAAATAATGTAGTACAAACTATGAAGCGGGCGCGCGTTAAATACATTTTATTTAGCATCGAATAACTTGAGTTTGTGATAGATAATTCAATAAATTTGCAATTCATAATACGATTTGAAAAAACTTTTCGTTTAAGATAACGCACTCCTGTTTTTTAGTGAAAATATGTAGTCTTCAGTAAATAAGATTTGTGATATTCTGATGAATATTTTGACTATGTACAAAAGAGTAGCAGACTTGGTTGAAATACATCATTTTTACATGCTTTCTTAGTGAAAATCAGACGTGAGTCTTTTTGGGTTACCGTTTCCGTCCGACTAGTGAAATCATTATTAATAATAGGTAACATTGTACACTCACTGATTTTATTAGTCCTATGAAAATCGTTAATATCACTAAAAAATATTGCTACTAAAAAGTAAGAGAAATGGTAGAAATATATCATTTTTTACAAGCTTTCTTATGGATAAACTGACGTGGGTCTTTTTGGGTTATAAAATATCATATCATCGTCAAATGGACCAATCGTAGTGCCCTTATGGTCTGTGAAAAAAATATCATAATACCAATCCGACCAATCAGATATATCGTAGCGCCCTTATGGCACAAAGTTTCTTATCATCTTTCTATTTTTTCAATTCAAAACATTAGCTAAGTGTAAAATATTGACTTTTAAAACATATACACGGTACTGGGTCGTCACTATCATTCGATGCAGATTTGATGTAAATAGTAAGCAGTTGTTTTTCATCTGTCAAAAATTGTTGTAGCAAAAAACTCTCATTTGAAAAACCTAAGATTATGATATCCGAAAAGTCCTATTTTGACAAAAAACGTCATATCGATGTTTGATGAAAAAATTACCATCAACTAATCTATTAGCGCAGTTGAATTACGCCAACAATTTTGCAAACCATAATACGAATTGAAAAAACTTCGTTTAACGGCCAACACTTCTATTTTCTGTGAAAATATGTAGTCTAATAGTAAATGAAAATTTTTACTATGCACAAAAAAAGTAGCTGAATTGGTTAAAATGCTCTACCTATCACAATGGCGTTTGTCCGACTTCAATCCGACCAATCAGAGATATATGCTAGTGCCCTTATGGCTTCACATGTTTACCTATTGTCCTCTCTTCTTCATAATGTCCTATATTCCACTTCAATCCGATCAATAATAACAGAGATATGTGCTAGGGCCCTTATGGCATCTTTGTACATCCTGTAAAAATGTCCTATCTATCACAATGGCGTTTGTTCGACTTCAATCCGACCAATAATAACAGAGATATATATGCTAGTGCCCTTATGGCTTTACATGTTCACCTCTCAACCATATCCTCTCTCTTCTTCATAATGTCGTTTATTACACTTCGGTCCGACCAATAATAACAGAGATATGTGCTAGGGCCTTATGACATCTTTGTACATCCTGCGCACGCCCGACTCATGCGCGACGTCGTAGCGCCCTTATGGCTTGTAAACGCCGCCGACAAGAAGCACTTCTGCACATGTCCATAAGATTTTAAAATATCTTCTATTACGTTTAATATTGTTACGACTACACCCTGTATAATATTTGCATACCCTGTATACGAATGGCGTCGACCCGACCAGAGATGCGAGTGCCCGTACATCCTGTGTTATCCCGACCGTAGCCCCGACCGGCCCCGTAAATCCGACCGTAGTGCCTTTTGACCCTGTAAAATATGTGTCCTTATGGCATCTTTGTACACCCCTAATGGCGTCGACCAGGCAAGTGCCCTTATGGCTGTACATCTAATCCCCTACCAATGGCGTTCGAATCCGACCAATAAGAGATGGTAGTTCCTCAATGGCTTTACATGTTACACTTCAATCCGACCAGGCTAGTGCCCTTATGGGTTTACATGTTTACCTCTTGTCCTCTTCGTCGTTCACTTCAATCCAATCAGGCTATACGAAAAAAAGTAGCTACCCACAGCCGTTTTGGCACCCTGATGTTAGTGCCCCATCTTCGCCTTCGAACGTATGCGCATAGTGAGGTCTCTTCAATCACCTGCTCGACCATAGCGCCTTTATGGCCTCGTCCAACCGTCCTCACCCCATGTAGCGTTCCGTACGCCGACCGTACCGCCCCGACGTGTAAATCCACCCCATTCCTGTTTTTCAATTTATCAAAATAACCCCGCCGACCGTAGCGCCCCCCCGACCGTAGTGCCCTTATGACTTTTTGCGCCGACCGTAGCGCCCCATAAATAACGCCGTTTTCCTGTCGACCGTAGCGCCCTTATGGCATTTTGACTACATCCTGTATAATCTTCCTTACACCCCACGACCCTAATCTTTTACATCCCTGTATATCTTTACACCCTAATATTTTTACGACCCTGTATGACATTTGATATTTTACGACTACACCCTGTATAATCTTTTACGATCCTGTATCCTAATATTTTACGACTACACCCTGTATTTTTACTAGTATAAATACTGTGGTATTCGAGTGCGTGGGTGGAAAACCGCAAACTGATAAGAGCGAGGACGGTCGATAAAAATTTTCCCAGGCCCAACCCACCCTATATCTACTTTTGGGCGATTTGGAATGGGATTAGAATTCAGATTACTGTATTAGACGATGTCTGATATCAGATTTGGGGTAGGTAATGCGTTGTTATCTGTTAATTTTGGGAACCGTACATAGCACTGACATTGATGGTTGACGTGCTTCCGGCTGGAAGAGGTGGTTTGTGACACTTACTGGTGGTGGTTCGCTAGAAAATTCACGTGCGTGGTGGGTTAAAAATAATTTGAAGTCTTGGGAAATTTCTTTCCACCCTACGAATGGGGGATTTTGGTCAAATCGACCCAAGGTGATGTTTGGTTGGACTTTGATTGTGCTGGTTTTGTTGGGAACCAAACACTTTACCGTTGATACACGGGATATTTGCGCACACTCCACAAACTCGTCGAGATCGGCCATTTTGGCTATCAGAAGATCAAAGGTATCGAATCTTCAGGAATACTGGACTAGTATAGACGATATATACTCACCGAAGATCGCCGTTGTTTGGAGTGGTAGAGGCCACACCGATATGAATAAGATAAACCCTGGGGATGGAGACCCTTCGTTTTTTTTATAGATTTTTTTGGACGGCTGGATCTCGAAGCTCCGCATCTGATGGGGATGGACAGTAGTCGCCGCTGATAGAATTGAGTGGATGGAAACTTCCCCCCGTGGAACGGTTTGAATATTGCTGATTCATTTTTTTTGTAAATTGTTCAAGTAACGTTTTGTATATTTTTCATGACCAAGTAATGCCATTTTCTTTCTCTTATATTATTTTTTATATATATATATATGGTTGAAATAAATAGCCTTTGATATATAGTATAGGGAATAATGGGGTTAATTTTTTGTATATATAATGTTCAAATAAATTTTTGACATCTAGAGTTGGAGTTAATGGGTTTATTTTATTTTGTACAAACATTAGTTAAGAAGTTTGTGACATCTGGGACGGGGCATAATTGGTTTTCACATGTTTGTACATTGACTTAGAAGTTTCTGATATTTGGGATAGGGCATTTTCGCATGTATTGTACATTGAATTAGAAATTTTTCATATTTGGGATAGGGAATAATTGCCTTTCACATGTTTGTATATTGATTAAGAAATTTCTGACACTATAGCTATGAAATTCGGGTGAATCCTAAAGTTTATGGCATAATGGTGAGTTGGTACCACGTATGGAGCTCGATACGAATTACCAAATTATTGTAATTTCAATATGTATTTATTTACAACCAGCGGCAAAGGTTGAATAACTGTCGTTGGTGTTACTCTAGTGAGTAACAATCATTTTATTTGTAGTACATTTATTTCCGTTATATGATAAGTAATCATACACTTATGAAAATATTGTAAGCCCCTCAGGCGTATAATTGTATTTCAGACACCTACTGATTTTATATCTAAATTCTCATATTAATTAATATGTATCATTAACCTTTTTTTATCAACCGTTGTAACTTAAGGTATTAGATAAAACTTTGCCTAAATTTTGTGTTAACTAACTCATTGCATTTAGATTGGACTTTGTCAACTTGCGTAGCTCATTATTCTTTTGGTTAACTTATATTTCAATTTATATTAGATAACTTTTATAACTATCACCCATATTTTTCAATTTGGCCCTCGGACAATATGGTGATTGATAAATCTGTTTTGACAACCACTCTTTAGCTTAATCCTTACAATGTATTAAAAGTTTATTGATAACCGGACTCCTGAATAAATCTGTGCTAACTGTCTGAGGTCTTTGATTGACTGAACCTGATTTTGGTAGTTTAGTTGGGTACAGGTATAAATAAACTGGGTACGTGATTGAGATATTTTGGACTACCTGGCGCCCGTATTGAATTATCCTCATATTAAGCCCACTCCCTACTTCAGCATTGAGCAGCTGGTGACGAAACCCAATTACGACTAGCAGGAGGCGTTGTAGGTGAGTTCGGTAAGTTGTTGTGGTACTGCAGAGTGGTTATTGCATTTTGTGACAGACATCTGTCGTATGGGTACGTCGCAGTTGGTCATCCCTCGGAGAACAACGGTGGTCTGTTATTTTGGCAATACACCGTTACCTTTGGGGTTGCATAATACTCTTACAAGTTCAGGAGTCTCGAAATGAATGTAGTTATTAGTGTTTCATATAAAAAGTCTTTGATATTTATCTGAAAAAATCGAGATAATTTTAATTACATAGCACATCAATAGATCTATGAAAATTGTTAATTTCCCATGTCTGAAATCCAGAAATAAATCCTAAAACGTGTCCAAATTATGAAAGGACTTATGTCTATAAATTATACTGACAGCGGCGTTGGTGTCGGGATCGACATCGGCCTCGATGTATTCCACCATGTCTAATTCTCCTTGTATTAAAATATCATCAATCAAATCATCCATCATGAATCTTTTGAATTTTATAATATGTATTTCACAGAATAATAATGGGCGACTATGGTAATAAAGTCTTTGAACAACTGAAAAATAGCCGCGATTATCAATAAATGTCAGAAATATGGCGTTATTATAATCAATAAGTAATTTAAAGAAACATGTTTAATATTTTTGTTATATGATTGCCATTAATAGGAATGAGCGTATCGTAATTGTTCTTATTTTGAATAATAAAAAGCTTTGGCATATTTCTACTAGCCATCCTCTTCTTATTATAAGAAAATGAAAAGTTCTAGATAATTATGTAATAGTTATAACTTTGCTCCAATGATTATGATAATACAAATCTCCAAAAAGGATATCGGAGGTTTAGTGGTTGAATAAAATTGAATATGTTGTAAATCAAATAGACTCGACATTATTTAATCACCAAGGTAGTCAAGGTTTTAGATCGGGAGTTAGTGACAGATTTTTGCACGTGATATCTTACAGTTTGACTGTTGGAGTATGTTGATGTATGGATATTCTAACGATAATAAGCCATACATGAATGTATGAATAATTCCGTGTTCGTTATATTACCACGCACTATTTTATTGAGAAGTTTTCTTTACTTGAATTTCTACAGGTGGTATGAAGACCAACTGTTCTTCTTATATACATATTTTTTTTAACAAAATTTAGAAACTAAATTGAAATTAGACTAAAGGCAAATTAGCAGAATCAATAGGATATGTTATAGTACCGACCAGTGGTTTAAAAAGGTGCGAGAAACATCACCTAGGGAGTATTCTGTAAGTAGGTTCGGCGCCACCAGTTTACCGACTAAACTGGAAGTCTCTAGTTGATCACGAACTGGTCGATACTCTACAAGCCGCCGTAAACTACAAGGCCACTCCAAAAATAAGAGATTGGGGAATCAAAGTAATTAATGCCTCCTGGACAGTCTGCCAAGTAAAACCCAGTCTCTTCAATTGTCACCAATTTAATAAACATAGGTAAGAAACATAGAAATAAAGGAAGATATAGGTGTTAAAGTTACAATAAGCTTTTTTATTATAATAATATCTTTAGAGCTGTAAACCGCAATGTGATCACGTGTTCAACAAGTTAACTTAACTTTAATAATTAGCTCAAAGTAAGTAAAGAGTGCGCAATAATAACTATGGCCTCGACTGGCCTACTAGGAAAATTGAAAAGGGAAAAATAAACAAAGAACAAAACAAACAAAGATTCATGATAAAGTAGACTTAGCTGATTTCCGTTTGTCCCTGAGATTCGCTGAATTATGGGAAACTGGAGGGCGTGAAGAACTGGGTATTGCAGTCAGTGCCCAGGCAAATTTTACGCCGAAAAAAACACTCTGGCCAGGAGGGTTTTTTATACTATGCTTGCGCTTGTCCAAACGATTCAACAACGATATAACTAAATACGGTATCCAAGTCAAAGACGGGATGTAACCACTGAGTGTCTGGAATCGAATCGACATGTCCAAAAAACGTGATTCGATTATCCACCATAAAATTCTAATAGGAAGAAAGCAAAATAAATAAAACGCTGAATTTAGCATAACAAGCAGAATCGAGAAAATTAGTCTTCAGTTATAAAATATGAATAGCTTACCTGAAGAACGGCAGAAAACCCTACGTAGTAGTATTATCAATAAAATCTCCTTAAAAAAATTCCGAAAATAGCCAAGATAAATAAAAGATAAGCTAACTGAATTGATAGATGGAGATTAATTATATAGAGTTTCAATCAAATCCCATACAAACTAGATAATAAAATTTTAGATTGAAAGCTTTAACCACTCTTCAATATGCTTTCTGTGGTAAAAGATGGCCGGAAAGAAAGAGAATTGCCCAAATTTCGCACCAGGACCGTTGCCAAAGTACCACATGCGTAAAACTAAACTCCGATGCCAAACTTAATTTTCGGCCTACAACCAGAATAAATCAGATGGACATTCAATTGAATTAAATTAAGGAATGAACTATGAAAGCATGTTTTTTCGATAAATTCGATAACAATAGGTAACTGTGTTCCTAATAGTACTAAGCCAGTGTATGAGCAGAAGGAAGAACATGTGTTCATAGCGCACACCATCACGACAAATAGAACCGATATAAACATTATATTTTGTTATAAATAAACATACTTAGGATTGTTTATTCGAATATTGTGATCTTATGGACAAAACAAGCGCTCAATAACCGGAGTTGTTAACCAGGGAGAAAAGTTATATAAAAGTTTCCTCCGTCAAGTGTTTATTCACATGTTGACCTAGAAATTAAAACGAAGTGTTCGTCATGAATTTAATTAAGAAATTAGAATTATCAAATATCAACTCAAGTACTGGAAAAGGAAGTTAAACAGAACAAAACCCACCGGGATTATCAGGTCAGTAACCTAAAACCAGAAGTAGAAACAATCAAAAGTCGATACACTCAAACTCTCAACCAAAATAACTTTCATGTTTGTTAATATTATTTGTATTTTCCTAATTTCAGACTTAACAGCCTAATATACATATTAATAGAGAATTTTATTGGCGAATACCACATAGAAAAGTTTATTAATAAACAAAGCCCAGTTATTCACAAGAGATTTTTCGAATTACCACCTGGAAACAACTATGGATGTGCTAATAAAGACAAATAACAATATTATATACAAAATGTACATTAGATATGGATTAAGTTCGTAGGTGAATCTGCTAAATAATATGAAAGAGGTTAATAAATTCAACAATCCATAATTTTTAGTTACCAACAATATTCTATTGACAAAAATAATATGGTTAAAAGAAAAGTAGTTACAGCAAAATCAAAATCGAAACTTAGATATAAACAGTGCGTTAACTGAACTCTAAAATAAATGTAATTGTGAGGTATTTTAAATAAATAAAATAGAATAACAATTGGAGTTAACTAATTGATAAAAAAAAACATCAACATTGAAACAACCTTGCTAATATGGTGGAGGTGATGATAATTACTATAATAAACACAGTAGTAGCTTAGTTTTAATAAAGGTTTCATTTAAATATTATGATTACGACGTAATCGATATAGAGTTATTCGAATGAGCGTTTAGCAAGACTTAATGATCAATTTAGACCGTGACAATATATAAAAGCTAGTAACCTTCTGTTTACAAATTGAGCGTTTTTATCCGATTTCTAGCTGGCTGCGATGTGCTCTAAAATGAAATAATAATAATATCATTTATTGACGAATAAAAAATATGGAACGTATACAATAATGAAAAGTACATGAATGATACATACTCGATAAGTGAGTGAACACTTGTTTCAAGATTTAAATATAAATACAGTATTACTTCAGTATAAAAAATATTCAACACAATATCAGAATAACGAAATATGTAGCACACTTAAAAAAGATAAATAACATTAATTGTGCGTTACAAAACAATACAAAAACAAAAAACACTTTAAAAGTACAATCAATTTGAAACACATCAGCCATCAAAGTATGTCTCTTTTTCAAAAGAACTGCCACAAACAAATAAAAATAGTTATGACCATAACAACAATTAATCATTTTAAAAACAACACTACAATGAAAACATTTAGAGAGCACTTGCAACCGTTTGAAAATATAAAAATTATCAAAGCAAGCAAAATTACAAAAATCCTGGGAAGGTCCATACTTAATCAAGAGAAGTAGTTCACCAACACAGACTAGCGCCATTCGAAGGAGACCATGACCTAGAGAAAGGAGTAAACCATATTCGAGATGTGTCTGACCCTACCTTCGATGAATTCATGGGCGCGTATGGAAGTACCGGGAAAGCTATATATGGAGTCACTTTAGAACAACGACAAGATTTGTTCACTCTCCCGGAAGATTATTCACTGGCATACAACATCCCCGCTCGTCTCAAGAACGCACGAAAGAAGTCTTTCGAAAGAAGTTCGGGCAATTAGAAAAACTTGTAGACCAGATTTCAGACCCTGGCAAGACACTGAAACATAATTCGCGGTACGTCTTCTACGTGGTAACTAAAAATGAATTTCTTGATCGATCTACCTACCGCGATGTATGGGAAGCACTTCGAAACCTCCGAGGCCATGTGTTAGAATCCAGCGTGAAGAAACTGGCTATGCCTAAGATAGCGAGTAACCAGTTGGATTGGCGAGTTATCAAGAACATGGTAGAGATTATCTTTCGAGATACCGGTGTCCAGATATTAATTTGAAGCTACAACCCCCGTTATCAGTATCCGATGAAGAAGGTGCCATGCTATTTCCATAAGATACGAAAGTGTAGAAATGGGCCCAGTTGCCGATTCAAACATCCAGCCTCGGCTACACAAAAGTTCCAGGAGGAACTCCCATTTAAGGAGGCGGTAATGCTACGAAACAGCACACTGGTAAAGTCCCTGAATCCGACTCTCTCTATGCCATGTATGAAAGTTAAAATAATGGCGGATGCGCAGTGACTTCTTAGAACTGTTTACGATTGTGACTATCTTATCTAGACATTGTTTTTGTGACCAGTCTTATCTAGAAAATGTGAGAGCCCATTGTTTTTGTGTAAGCCGCAATCTAGAAAAGTCTAGTGAAAAAGGGGCTAATATTTATAGAGGACCGACCAGCGGAGAAGATCAGTATAGTTTATAAAGTGATCTCGTGATAGAAATAGCGAACAGTAAATTGTTGATATAAATTAATAATTAAGGTTGTTTGTATATAAATTAAATTTAAGTGAATAGTTAAGTGTATATAAATTGAGTGTTAGTGAGTAGTTTACTGTTCAAATGAATTCGTGAGTAGCCATACTGTGTGTTTAAAGTTCATCTCACCCGTTTACTGTTTAAATAAATAAGAAAAACATTACAGTATTGTTAACAACATTTTCCTTATTTATTCGTGCTACATAACCATAATAAATAAACAGCTTTTTCATTGTCAACTTCACAAGAGAATATTGTCGATAATTAAATAGTGTACTCTCAAAAGCAAGCTTTCAGACCGTTCGTATTTCAGGTAATTGGATAAAATCAGATTCAGAAAAATCCATTCTGAAAATCCTGTTTGTGAAAGGAAATATGTTGTTTACCAAACCAGTTATACAGTAACTTGTTTTAAGGATTATGCAAATCACAGCTCATTCATACTGGTTAATGGTTAAAATTCTAATTATTAAATTAGCTATTTATTATAAATAATAGAGGATTCAACTTCCAGCACTTAAATAGAATGCAACGAACACCGTACTTGTTTCCAGGGGTATTTGCTATGACATTACGCATTATATGGGTGGACAATTTCAACGTTGGATGATTAGCCAAAGATAATAGTTTTTGAAAATTCTTTGCATTTCATTTAGAGTCACACACCCCGAATTATCGTATAATCTAAAATTTTAAAAATGCTATGGGAAAATTATTTTCAATTACTAGTTAATGTAGCTTGTCAATAGTTAGTTAGCATAAGAAAGTCTAAGAATATGATTGGTATAAGGAAACAGTTCCATTACAACCGAAAATATAGTAGATCATTTTTTAAACATTTCTATCAGTCAATAATGATGAGGAAAAAATTCCAATCGACCAATAGCGTCAAAATTACACTGACAATTTAACTCATGTATTAAAAATCGCCACAGTGGAATTGTCACTTTGACAGCGGCAAAAGTTAGCTTTAACTTTTACAGCGACAAATACACTAGTGGTTTTTCCACTTATTCATTTGTTCATTAATTATCGTGGTGTTGGTTACCGGAATAAATAGTTTGGCATGTTTGTCAACAACTTATTGAATTTTCAAGAACTAACAATGAGTCGATTCGGTGTGTCTATGAACGCCGAAATTAGTCAAATTGTTAATACCTGTGTGCCTACTAATACAGTTGCGACGCAATCATCAATCTGGCGACAATTTTCAAGGACTATTCTCCACAGCCGTTATTTCAGGACAAGAGAGTCCTACTGAGCCCAATACCCCTTGAGTGTCGGTGAAAATCTTGACACTTCTTGCCATGTAAGTCGCCGGTTTTTTTCCTTCCATTGTCGAATCTTCTTCAGGTGAGAAGCATTCTCCTGATCTTCTCTGATCCTGGTGGGTGACCATTCTTCGCTAACTACAGTAGTTCTTGAATTTGAAGCTTACCTAGTTTCTGCCTTGTTGCAGTGGGAGCGGTCTGTTGGGCACGGCCGTCTGAATAGGGAGTCGGCATTTCGGCGATTCTCATCAGCTTGATGTTCGCCCCTGTCTAATTTCTCATGTGACTGGAGTCTTTGAGTTGCAGGAACCCCTGGGGCGCTTCGATGGGCTGCGTACGTGCTTTAGCTCACCACACTTTCGGCATTTGATCCTCTTCGGCATCGTTTCTGCCATACTATCAAATTGACTATCTGGATCAGAATGTCTTCGTTACCCTCTTCGTGCTTGGTCCTAACTTTGTTGTACCGCGAATCCTTCTTGGCTCCTTTGCATTTGAGAGGTACTTGGTTTTCAGGAGTCGTAGGACGCTTACACAAACTGTGTGCATGCTCTAGCTCGCCACTATTACAGCACCTTTTTTCGGCTTATTATCCATCATTCTTTTCATTAAACTGACGGACTGGTCAAATTTGTCTTCGTCACCTGCTTCTTGGATGGTTCTAATTTTGTTATTCCGGAAACCTTCGTTGCTGCTTCATATTCAAGAGCAGCTGTCATTGCGTCGACTAATGTTTTGGGATGGGCTAAACGAAGCGTCTTCTGCATATCGGGGTCACCTAAGCCATCAATGAACGCCTGGATGCACAGAGATTCCCTCATATTCTCTGGTGCTGATGGATAAGCAAATCGAACTAGTCGGGCAATATCCACTTCATACTCTTGAAGGGATTCATCACGTTTCTGCCTTCTATTCTTCAGCTGGGATTGGTACTAATGTTCGTGACCGTATCGCATGTACAACCTCGTCTTCAGCTGCTCAAAGTCATACGTTTATTACAGAGATATCGTCTGAAATACATTCAAGGCATCTCCCCGAAGCGCGATAGTTCACTGCGGTTTTATGTTATTGGTCCACGACATTTTTTCATCGAACGTTGGGGCCTTGACTTGGGTGAAACTGTCAATGTCTTCCAACTTAGGTAGTATTTCTAGCTTGTAGGGTTTTATTTGTTCGATCTCCTTTTCATCTGCTAGCGCGTCTTGTGTTCTTGAATCTGTCATCTTTCTCTATAACTCTTTGATTTTCTCGTCCATCGTTCTCATTTTATCCTCAATATCCGATTTTAGAGACGAAATTTTATTTTCATCGTCAGCAGCAATGTCATTTTTTAACAATAAGGAATGTCATTCTTCATTGTGGACATATTCTCGTCCATATTATTAGAAATATCGTTCTTCATAGTGGAAATCTTCTCGTCCATATTAGTAGAAATATCGTTCTTCATAAAGGAAATGTTCTCGTCAATATTAGTAGAAATATCGTTCTTCATAGTGGAAATCTTCTCGTCCATATTAGTAGAAATATCGTTCTTCATAGTGGAAATCTTCTCGCCCATATTAGTAGAAATATCATTCTCCATAGTAGAAATATCGCTCTCTATAGTTGAGATCTTCTCGTCCATGTTAGTAGAAATTGACAAGATTAAGGTAAAAGCCTCGTCATCGAATAGAAATGTTTCTGGATCCAAGCCGTCACTTACCAGTACCATTTTAAATCTTTCTACTAACTCACTCTTCTTACCGGACGTTTACAACTCGCGATTTTCCAATTCTGCCTCTAGCTCAGTCACTCTCAAATCACTTAGCCTCTTGGCCATTTTTACGTAGATATTTATTTATATTATCCCACTTCTGACACCTATGTAATGTTTTTCGTACTTATTTAAACAGTAAACGGGTGGGATAAACTTTATACACACGATATGGCTACTTACAAATTCATTTAAACACTAAACTACCCACACTTAATTTATATACACTTAACTATTCACTTAAATTTCATAAAAACAATTAAAAAAATAACAATTAATAGCAAATAAATAAAGAGCACTGAATCATATTATAAACAGAAAGTACAAACTAACTAAAATGAATAAGCATATCAAATAAAAATAAATCATAAAAAAATTGGAGCTACCAACTTACGGCAAATAAATCATAATAAAAGTGGCGCCCAACGCGGGGCACGAATAAAAATGGAAATTGGTTACGAATAAAATAAAAATGAATACGAAGAAAAACATTCGATATTTAAAACTCCAAGAATTAGAAGATGAACTAAACAGAAGAGGATGTGACACAAAAGGTATGAAGACTACACTAATACAAAGCCTAACGGAAATACTCAAGAAAGATAGAACAAATCCAGTAAAGCTTTTTGTTACTACAGAAAAAGGACTAGAAGAAGAAAATACAGAACAAGTTGAGGAAAAACAGGAAGAAACAAAGAAAGAAGACAATATTATGCAGTTCCTTGTAAATATGCAACAAAATCTAGAATGAATATTAGGAAAACAAGAACAAAGGATAGAAGAACAAGGACAGAAAATAGAAACAAATTTAGAGCAACAAATGGAACAGCAGGAACAACAGATAAATAGAAGATTGGACGAAATAGAAATGAAATTTGAAAATAGCATAACACATTTACAGAAAGGACAACAACAAATAGAAATTACCCAGGAAGAAATCTATAAAATTGGAAAATTTAAAAAAATATATATAGAGAGAGAAGTAAAAGAGATGGTGAAACTAAGAATAACAAATATGCAGGCAGAAGTGAACAAAGAGATGGAGAAGAAAATCAAAGACAACTACAGAGCTATTGCGAATAATCATAAAAATATAGAGGAAATGCAAGAAAATTTAAAGACGGGAATCTCAAGCAATTTAGGTATTATGGAAGAAGAAAATTACAAATTAAAAACGGTATTTGAGAAAGAAATGAACAAAAAAAGGTGAATAAAATATATAATAAAATAAAAGACAATAAATTCAAATGAAGGAGAAATTATAAGAAGACTGAGAGACGAACAAGAAAAATTCTGATGGAAATACAAAACAAGAAGAAATATTTGGAGGAAGAATTGAAAAGAAAAACATCCATGGACAATATTAGCATTCCAGTTCCCTACAATATCAACTATCACATAGATGAAAATTTGAAATTTGAGCGAAATATGAGAAAAATACATTCAAAGACTTTAATTAAAATCATTAAAATCAAAAATTGGGAAAATTTCGATGACAAGAGAGAATTAATGAGAAGCTATTTAAATGGAAATGCTCAGATCTATTTCACTAGCAAAGAAATGAAATTAAGAACATTCCGGCAATTTGAAGACTCTTTCCTCAGACAATATCGGGGAGAAATTAACCAAGCATACACGAGAGAAAAGCTTTATTTCGGGAAATATCAAGAAAATGGAAACTCCATGTATAATTATGCTTTACAAATTTATGCTCAGCTACAATTTCTAGATTCTTTTATAAGAGAACAAGAAATTGTTACTTTTCTTTCTAGGTATTTTAAACCACAAATAGCCGAAGCTATAGCAACACAAAACATTGAAAATTTTGAACAGTTGACAAATTATTTAATGAGATTAGAAAAAAGTTACGAAGGAATGTAAATACAGGAAATATTGAAAACTTAAACAGGCAAAACAATTACATAAGAAGTAATATTCAATCTAATAATCAAAATGAAAACAGATGTAGTCTAAATAGAAATTTTAATAATACCGACAATAATAACTATAATAATCAAAACAATAAACAGACAAAATCAAAATAATCATAATTCAAATTATAACAGAAATAATAATAGAAATGAAACAAATCGATACAATAACAATATTTATCAACTAAACAGTACAAATTCCGAAAATTATTCAAGAAATAATACACAATCTAACGATAATACAAATTATCAAAGACGTAGAAATTTCGAAAGAAGTCTAGATAGAGAGAACTAGACATCCTGAAAATCCAGAACAACGTGCAGAAACTACACAAACTAACCAAGTAGGTTCACAAGTGGATGTATACGTTTCAAACGATCTTCATCAGCATTTTCATTATTTTCATATTAATTAAATTATTATTCAGTGTCGTATCATGAGCTGATGAGTCCTCTTGCTCATCTGATACAGTATTTTCAGATAATGTTAGAGACAGTGGCTATTTGTTTTTGATTGTTGCTGAATTTCGTTATTTATAGATTTATTTTCAACAAAAACTTCAGTCCGAAATTGTTGTAGTTTCCCTTGTCCGGTGTGCATTGTTGGGCAATTTTCTATGGTTTTACAAAAATTGTATAAATTCAATCCACCTGACCAATTTTGTGGAGATGATAGTTGTATCGAAATCGATCGAATAGTTTAGGAATACATAAAGAACAAACATACAGACAGACGCAAAGTTTGTTTTCCACAGAATCAATATGCGCTAATTTCTCACGCAGTACTCTTATGTATTTATATTGAAACTTCTTATTTCAACTTTTTCAAGAGTAGTTGCAATTTGAATGTCATACTTATGAGAAAATAAATATTTGAATTTAAAGTTTCGATGAATGAGAGGTGAAATATACTCTGGAATGAGAACAAGGCAAATCCTCCTGACGAAATATTGACCAACATATTTTCAAATAATTTCTTGCTATTTTTACGAATTAGCACACTAGTGTAGACCCTGAATCCGACTCTGTGTAAGCCATGTATGAAAGTTAAAATTATGGCGGATGCGCAGGGATTTCTAAGAACTGTTTACGATTGTGACTATCTTATCTAGACATTGTTTCTGTGACCAGTCTTATCTAGAAAATTCCAGAAAACCAATTGTTTTTGTGTAAGCCGCAATCTAGAATTATCTAGTAAAAAAGGCACTAATATATAAAGGCCTATCAGGGAGAGTTAGTTTTAGTTGATAAAGTGACCTTGACAGATACACCGGAATAGCGAACAAATTAATAATTACGGTTGTTGTTGGCCGGCAGCAAACTGTTCTCTACCTTGGACCTGAAGTCTGGGTATTGGCAAGTGGAAATGGACCTAGAAGACAAGGAGAAAAGTGCTTTTACCACGAGACAATTGCGTGACAACAAGAGAATTTATGGCGGTATTGAAGTCCGTGGAGCACTTTTACCAGTATCTCTATGGTAGAAAGTTCTTAATCCGGACTGATTATGCAGTACTCAAGTGGTTGATGCAGATCAAGAATCCCGAGGGCCAGATCGCTAGATGGATTGAACGACTTCAAGAGTACGATTTCAACATCGAACATCGAGCTGGTGTGAGTCACCGAAATGCCGACTCACTGTCCATACGGCGATGCACAATAGACTGTTCCCACTGCAAAAAAGCGGAATCTAGGGAAGCTGCAGTTTCAAGAACTACTGTAGTCAACGAGGAATGGTCACCCACCAGGATCAGAGAAGATCAGGAGAATTATCCGCACCTGAAGATGATCCGGCAATGGAAGGAAGAAAATCGGTGACCTACCTGGCAAGAAGTGTCAAGATTTTCACCAAAAATGATCGCGTATTGAACTCAGTGGGACTCCCTTGTCTTGGAAGAAGGGCTGTTGAAAAGAGTACTTGAAAACGACGATGGTTGCGAGATGAGGAGACAGCTAGTTATTCTGAGAACAAGAAGAGCAGAAGTACTAAAGAAGTTACACGACAGTCCATCGGGAGGTCATTTGGGAGTGATGAAACCCCTCCAGCGAATCCGTGAGAGGTTTTATTGGATCAACAGCTCCGATGATGTGAAGGGCTGGTGTAAGAAATGTACGACTTGTGCTACGAGTAATGGACCACATCGCAAGACAAAGGCACCCATGAAACAGTACAATGTTGGAAGCCCTTTCGAAAGGATTGCTTTAGATATCGCTGGACCATTTCCGACGACAGAAAATGGTGGCAAATACATACTGGTTGTAATGTATTATTTCACAAAGTGGGTGCAAATTTACGCTATTCCGAACCAAGAGGCCACAACTGTGGCGGATGTATTGGCCGATATGGAGAGCCCTTGGAAGTCCACAGTGTAATAAACACAAGATATGACACAAATTCTAGAAACACCCTATATAGATAATTTCTTTTCTAATTCAAAATAGTTATTAAATTCTCGACCTCAACTAAAGTAAAAAAACACAAACAAAACAAGGTTATCCAAACATATTAGATTATGAACAGGTCAGGTTTTGTTGACCACAAACATATACAGATATGAATAATTAACCTTCATTGAAGGTGAACTCTAGAAATAAATATCAAAAAATTGGGGACAGTTAGGCAGTCAGTGAGAGATAGGTGATATCTCTCCCCTGGTGAGGCGAGTCTGAGTATTGACGGACCCTCACCCTCAAGAAGTAATAGTGTGAAAATTTATGTGACTAGTGGGATTTCCAAAACGTAAGTTTTTAAAAGTACAATTCATTTATTATATTGGGTATTGGATTGCGTTATTATATTTTTCTTTGACTTAACCGGGTATCCCAAGATAGTTAAGGGACACTACAGTGAGTTTTAGTCATATCGAGTGTTCCTTATACATAAGCGACCCTCATCTACTGTTAAGGCCTAAACTTGTAGAGGCATCTTATTTAGTTATATTCAGGGATCCCTTTTTCTGAAGGTGCATAGTGTTCCTTTTTCATCTGACTATTTTTGTTTTTGATAACTGCGTTGAGATATTTACGTTTTCACTTGCGATTGTACTCAATTCTATCTAAGAGATTTTTCCGCTGTACTCGAGATTTTATTTAACCCTATTTCAGAGCTCTTCACGTTATACTAAGGATTATAGTTAATCCTAGGTTAACATTTTTGATAATTGCGTAGAGATATTTACATTGCACTTGAGATTTATAATTAATCCCATTCCATAGATATTTACATTGTGTACTTGCGAGACATTTACATCATACTAGAGATTATAGTTAATCCTAGGTTAAAGAATTGTGATAGACATTTATCCTATACTAGGGGTCTCAGTCAGTCATATCTTAATCTATTATTTTTCGAAGTTTATTTGACACAGTTTTGTTTTTCTTTGTAATATATGTTTATATATGTTGTAACCTTTCAATTTTATCTCCACAACCTCACTCCTCACCAACCCCATACCCGTCAAGTAGGACGAACCGGCTAACCCTGCACTACCAACTCGGGCTTGGCACACTGTTTAAGCCCAAGGGGCCCCACGACGTCTTTGACCGCTCGAGCCTGGAACAACCCCCTCCCTCGAGGTAATCCCACAGGGAGAATTCCTGGTTCTACAATTTTTTTTGTGCCGCAAGGCACGGGTGACAACATGCTGCAACGATCTTGGAAGGAGAAAAAAGGAAAAAAAATATAATAAATAAACGAATTCACTACACCGTCTGACAGCGGTGACCAAACGAAATTTTAGCACTAAGGAAATACCAGGTTATTACACTGGTGAGAACGGCTAGTAAAGTTACAAGTGATTACACTGGTGACAGCGGTGGGATTAAACCATTTTCTCTCTGAGAGGTAATACCGGTTGACTGGAACCACACCCCACGAGCGGTGACAAGCGGTTCAGCAGCCATACCCAGGAGGGAAAACGATGGTTCACCACCAGGGTCTAGTATAGCGCAACATAGAGCCTTCGGGACCACAGCTTCTGCTAGATCAAGACTAGTGTGCGTGGTGAAGAACCACATCCTGCACGAGGTGTCACTGCCGACACAAAACACACTGGATCTAGACCAGAGAAGGTCGAAAAAAAAATCCTACTCGGCAACATCGGCTGAGTTGATCATTGGTTCACCGTAATAATATGTATAATACCGATCCATTTATTACACTGGTGATAGCGATGTTCCAGATCCTGAGCCTGTACGGCAGGGAGTTACAAGAGGGGAAGTCCTAGAAATAATCCTTTTTTTCCCCTTCTATACTATCCATTTCAGGCATCATAGAAGCAACAAAAGGGTAGGAGTAGATAATTAAGTTCAATTAAGATTAATTAACACATCATAAATTTCGTCTATATAAGTAGGATAGTTACATTCGCTAAAACCATTTATTTTTAATGTCATAAGTTATTCAGTTCGTATTTATATCACGAAATAAATATTGCAACATTCATATATAATCCAAAGTAGTATAAGTTTCAACCAGATATATAAAACAGGTATATTCGCTTAATCATTTATTTTTTCATAGGTACTTAGTTCATAATTATATCGCGAAAAATTTTTTTATAACAATTGCCAACATACGTTGAAAATAAATCTATTTTCAAATACATAAACAAAAGTAAAAAGCATTTAGGCAACGTATGAATGTCAACAGCAAATATGCAAGGAAAAATGCGCGGAGTCAGCAGCAACAAGGTTCCGCAAATACTAGAATATCAATATAAAATATAGTACGGAAGATAGCTTCACGTTTGAGAAATAGAAAGTGTTTACAGGAAAGTTGGTTTTACTTTGATTGACGAACGAACTATTGTCAACTAAACTATCCATTCGATTTCATAAATAAACTAGACATCATCTAATTTAGAAGAAAGTAATGATTTAAGAAAAAAATTGTTAGGGAAATGTTCATGCATTAAAAGCTAACTAGTAAATTAAATTAGGATATGATACATAAATACAAAAATTCAATTAGGGTATGACGATTTTGTTCTGGGCTAATTACAGTGGAAAATACTAGATGTACAACACACTCGCCGGAAGCCAATGAATTTGGGAAATTGCTAAAGCACATGAAGCTGTGTCTGGAAGGTTACTGAGGATAATTCAGTTGTATGCATAACAAAGAGAGACGTTTTCATAAGGTTATTTATTGTATACTATTAGGCTCCGACAATAGATAGAATATTTCAGTGGCCAAGAGTTGCCAAAGTGGAGAAAATAATTGTGCCGAATGAGTACGATATGGGAAATAATGCAGTGACAGAAAATGCCAAAGCATAGAGAAGTATGACGTGCGAAAGACACGTAACAGTGAAATTATAGAAATTATATGGAAGAATACAGTTGCCAAAAGCGCCAAGGTATATGAGGATAAGACGTGCCAAAAGATGCACGCCATAAGGATAGGTAAAATAATGCAGTGGCAGAAAGTGCCAAGGCATAGGGACTTAAAGACGTGTTAGGAAAACACGCGACAGTTGAATTACAGAAATTATAGCGGCCGCAGAAGCCAAAGAAAAAAATAAATAGAATCAAGGAGTACGCCAAACAGGGATAACGGAGCATATAAGGTTCAAAGGAACCAGATACAATAAAGATAAGATGAAATAAGAATTACAGGTGACACAATAAACATAAGTAACAAAGAGGAAAAAAAGCTACAGAGACACAGGCTAACAGAGTGAGAAAGGAATAACTAAAACTAGTAAATCCAACATTTTAGTCCCAAATCAAAATCAAGTCGTAAATAGATATTGTAGAAAGTGGCTTTAAAATTGGTAGAGGATTAACCCCAAGATAAAATAGCGTAACACAAAACGTCACAATCAAATTGTATATACCAATTCTATTTTTTTACGTAAGTTGCAAATAATTGGTTTTATATTGTCTACAAAGTAAGTTAAATAATAATCAAATATGTGATAAAATAGGACAACAACGATAATTGAAACAAACGAATCGTACCATTGTAAAAAAATTAATTGAATATATCTAGGAAAAAGATATATATATATATATATATATATATATATATATATATAAAACAATTTACGATAGGTTTTAAGATAAGTAAATCAGATTAGAGACACAGATTTAGTCATTATTTCATAATTCATACAATAAATATATTATGTTATTGTCGACTTAGACAAATAAACAGAAAGAAAATTGCAGTAATTACGTTACTACTCATAACACATCGACAAATGCAAGGTCATTTTAGGTATTCAATATTAAAAAATAATTTTTGCACCGTTGCAAGGTCAACTAAAAGTAAGTTCAAAAAGATTTAATTTCAATAACTACAAGGTGAACACATAAGTTACATTGTAGTAACCAACTAGAAATTTGAGAAATAATCTTACACAGGAAACTCAATTGACAGTCCTAAATGATTGTACAGTTCGGTCAATTGAGAAAAATAAACAAAAGAACAAACGCAAATGTAGCGTTAACATGGGAAAAATAAAACATAATTTTTTCCGAAGGAAAAAATAAATAACTGTATTAAATAATTATTATGTAAATGGTGAATGTTAACAAATGTAATTGTTCAAATAATTGTAAAGGTATAATAAGTGCGCGACAATAAAACGACAGATCGTTTTCTGACCTGGGTAACATTCGTTATGTGCGGGCTTCAAACAGCAATTACGCTAATTGCTCAAGACTGTTCAAACCCCAATACAAACATTACAGTGATATCCCCAAAAGACGTTTAAAAGTGCCCGGAACCCGAGATGACGTATGCCAGGGAAAGCACGAACATTCCAGTTATCCAGAGCAACGAAACCAAACGGCAACCAGTTTGGTCATGCCTAGTAGTTGTAACCAGACTCATGTTTTTCTGCGGGATGCATAGCCACACATCCGTAGTCGACCAAGCAGGAGAAGAAGAAGAAGCCGAGCCACGCACAGATACAAAGCAATATTATTGTATCAACAATCAACCGAAACCCAAGAAAAAGTTTTAGACATAGAAGAAGAAGACAAAGGTTTCGCTTTACCACTACAAAAGAGAAACCTACTATCATAATATAGCGAACAGAGCACCCGAGAATTGCCATTGCCTTGAAGACAACCAAAACCTTCAACCGACAATGCCAATTCTACCCCAGAATGTCGATCTCATAAATAGAGCAAGCATACAAATGTCACGTATGCATGCAATACATAGACGACGCCTAACAAAGAGAGACATTCTCAAGATATAAAAAGAGAAGCAGCAGCCAAGAATACATAGTGTAAGATATTTTCCAGGAAATCAAAAACCTAGCCGAATCAACCCTAAAACACACTTGGAAATGGTTCACTGAAATAGGTTCAATAATAAGCGGTATAATTGGTATATACTGCACAAACCAACTACTAAAATACATAGTAGACACGATACTAAACACAATTCGCATCAAGCAGACTGTAGGATGTGGGATAGCGATGTTATGCAGCATATGGGATTCCCTTACGGCATGGGTAATACATTCACACAGCAGAACCCAGAAACAAGACGAAGAGGCGATAGAAATGGAGCAGATACAGCATCAAGAGACGAGCCACCCCAGATCGCAACACTGGACGGAGATAAATCACTCCATGAACGATCTACTAAGCAGCAGTGTCGCGAGTGTAAATAATCGTGACCTAGGTCAGGGTCAAAACAGTTAAACCGAAACGCGAGTGAGGTCAAGTGCGCAATACGTAAAAGCAAACTATAAACGGTACAAAGTTCACGGTAAGGTACTCGAAACAATCAATGTTAATGTATTAGGTAAGGTATAAAAAAGGTGTTGGACCTGAAACGTCACAACACTTTTACAAGGGGGGAAGTGATGTAATAAACACAAGATATGACACAAATTCTAAAAACACCCTATATAGATAATTTCTTTTTCAATTCAAAATAGTTATTATATTCTCGACCTCAACTGAAGTAAAAAAACACAAACAAAACTAGGTTATCCAAACATATTAGATTATGAACAGGTCAGGTTTTGTTGACCACAAACATAAACAAATATGAATAATTAACCTTCATTGAAGGTTAACTCTAGAAATAAATATCAAAAAATTGGGGACAGTTAGGCAGTCAGTGAGAGATAGGTGATATCTCTCCCCTGGTGAAGCGAGTCTGAGTATTGACGGACCCTCACCCTCAAGAAGTAATAGTGTGAAAGTTTATGTGACTAGTGGGATTTCCAAAACGTAAGTTTTTAAAAGTACAAATCATTTATTATATTGGGTATTGGATTGCGTTATTATATTTTTCTTTGACTTAACCGGGTATCCCAAGATAGTTAAGGGACCCTACAGTGAGTTTCAGTCATATCGAGTGTTCCTTATACATCAGCACCCCTCATCTACTGTTAAGGCCTAAAATTGTAGAGGCATCTTATTTAGTTATATTCAGGGACCCCTTTTTCTGAAGGTGCATAGTGTTCCTTTTTCATCTGACTATTTTTGTTTTTGATAACTGCGTAGAGATATTTACGTTTTTACTTGCGATTGTACTCAATTCTATCTTAGAGATTTTTCCGCTGTACTCGAGATTTTATTTAACCCTATTTCAGAGCTCTTTACGTTATACTAAGGATTATAGTTAATCCTAGGTTAACATTCTTGATAATTGCGTAGAGATATTTACATTGCACTTGAGATTTATAATTAATCCTATTCCAGAGATATTTACATTGTGTACTTGCGAGATATTTACATTATACTAGAGATTATAGTTAATCCTAGGTTAAAGAATTGTGATAGACATTTATCCTATACTAAGGGTCACAGTCAGTCATATCTTAATCTATTATTTTTCGAAGTTTATTTGACACAGTTTTGTTTTTCTTTGTAATATATGTTTATATATGTTTTAACCTTTCAATTTTATCTCCACAACCTCACTCCTCACCACCCCCATACCCGTCAAGTAGTACGGACCGGCTAACCCTGCACTACGAACTCGTGCTTGGCACACTGTATAAGCCCAAGGGGCCCCACGACGTCTTTGACCGCTCGAGCCTGGAACAACCCCCTTCCTCGAGGTAATCCCACAGGGAGAGTTCCTGGTTCTACAATTTTTTTTGTGCCGCAAGGCACGGGTGACAGCACGCTGCAACGATCTTGGAAGGAGAAAAAAGGAAAAAAAATTATAATAAATAAACGAATTCACTACACCGTCTGACAGCGGTGACCAAACGAAATTTTAGCATTTAGGAAATACCAGATTATTACACTGGTGAGAACGGCTAGTAAAGTTACAAGTCATTACAACAGTGACCAGGAAAGAAATTTTGAAAGACATCCATTCCGGATTTGCGACAAGCTGGGAATGAAGAAGACCAGGAGAACACCAATACATTCACAGTCAAATGGAGTGGTCGAGAGAATGAACAGGACTATTTGAAAATACCTATCCAAAGTAGTTTCCAGCCATCAGAGAGATTGGGACCAGTATCTTTCCCTATTCGCATTGGCTTATCGATCTGCCGCCAATGAGCCCACGGGTGAAACACCTGAGCAAATCCTGTTTGGATATGAAATGAGGCTTCCTTGTGACCTGGAATTTGGCTGTCGGCCTGGAGAAGATCTAGCAGGAGAAGACTACGTGATCCAAGGCTGGACGATATTCATGAATTTGTTCGAACAAATCTTCAAGTTTTAAAAAGTCAGTACGACACGCAGGCCACAGAAGGCGGTTTTAAATAAGGGGACAAAGGATGGTTACACAACCCGACGAGGAGAAAATAATTTTCTCCAAAATTACAAAAATCCTGAGAAGGTCCATACTTAATCAAGAAAAGTAGTTCACCAAAACAGACTAGCGCCATTCGAACGAGACCATGACCTAGAGAAAGGAGTAAACCATATTCGAGATGTGTCTGGCCCTACCTTCGATAAATTTATGGGTGCGTATGAAGGTAACAGGAAAGCTAGATATGGAATCACTTCAGAACAACGACAAGATTTGCTCACTCTTCCGGAAGATTGTTCACTGGCATACAAGATCCCCGCCCATATCAAGAACGCACGAGGGCTGGCATCCGTCTTTTGAAAGAAGTTCGGGCAATTAGAAAAACCAAAAAAGACCAGATTCCAGCCCCTGGCAAGACACTGAAACTGAAACATAATTCGCGGTACGTCTTCTACGTGGTAAGTGTTGCCGATTCAAGCATCCAGTCTCGGCTACACAAAAGTTCCAGGAAGAACTTTCATTTAAGGAGTGGGTGATCTTACGAAATAGCACGCTATTGTAGACCCTGAATCCGACTCTGTCTAAGCCATGTATGAAAGTTAAAATTATGGCGGATGCGCAGGGATTTCTTAGAACTGTTTACGATTGTGACTATCTTATCTAGACATTGTTTTTGTGACAAGTCTCATCTAGAAAATGCCGAAAGCTAATTGTTTTTGTGTAAGCCGCAATCTAGAATTATCTATTCAAAAAATTACTAATATATAACGGGCCGACCAGGGAGAGTTATTTTTGTTGATAAAGTGATGTCGACAAATAAACAAGAATACACTGAAATAGCGAACAGTAAAGTGTTGATATAAATTAATAATTAAGGTTGTGTTTATATAAATTAATAATTACGGATGTGTTTGTATAAATAAAATTTAACTGTATATAAATTAAGTGTTAGTGAGTAATTTAGTGTTTAAATAAATTCGTAAGTAGCCATACCGTGTGTTTAAAGTTTATCCCACCCGTTTACTGTTTAAATAAATAAGAAAAACATTAATCTATATTTATACTTTCCATGTTACTAGATTGTGGATAAAAATTTCGCATTTACACCATGTAAGTTCCATAATCCTATTCCAAATTCATATGGCAACTCTAACAGCAAAAATAACAATTTTTCCTTCCTCCATCGTCGAAAAGTTAAAAGCGACGTCGTCATGAGGCGTTTCCAAGAATCGGTATCGGAAGCATCGATCTTGTCGATCGTGTTTTCACAACTCGACAAACATATTGTCATCGAACGAAATAACGACATTAACAACATGAAAAATTTTACGTCTACCGTGGATTTCTTGGCATAAAATTTAACGAGTTCTATGTTACAGGGTTGAATTTTTGATATGAGGTTACATTTTCCCCTCACAAACACCATCTATAATACAAAATCCATTTAGTCGACATCTTTCCACATCTTCTCGCGCCATATAAGGATTTTCTCCTTTTAGAACTCATTTATATCAACTGACAGAATGTTGACTAAGTCAACACCAACAAAAGATTTCGTTGTATTGCAGTTTAGTAGAAAAGATTCGTTGAGTGAACATAAACCAGTATTAACATTTCTCGGCAGTCAATTACATTGGTCCAAGGAAATGGATGAAAATTATGTGAAATATGGGTTGATCAAAAACGAAATAAATAAGTGTATACAGTGCGAGCGTAAGGTATGGAAACATGAAGATATCATTCACACCCTATAACATACATTATCAATAAACGGTTTTAAAGATTAAAACTAACTTTTCCGCATCTGTGGCCCTGAACAATATTGTATCATAAAATGGTTACTCGTATACACTTCGGGGGATGTATCGTGCTAACAAACCGAAATTTCTCCAAAAATATCCAAATATTTAGTATATCTGGATTTATAGGATCCGCTGTACTCGCTCTAGTCAACTGAAAATCAATAGGCTACATCTGTGAGACACCTTGAACAATATTTAATCATAAAATTGACCAATCGTACACTCTCTGGAGGCTGTATCGTGATAACAAACTGAAAATCCTCCAAAAATAACAAAAATTTGGTACTTCAAGTACCACAGCACCCGTTGTACTTGCTTTAGTGAGTTGAATATCAATAGGGTCTATCTTTGAGACGTCTGTATAATATCCAATCATAAAATTGGTCACTCCAGAGGCTGTATCGTGCTAACAAACTGAAACTTCTCCATAAATGACAAAAATATCGTACTTAAAGTACTGTAGCACTTGTTGTATTGGTTCTGGTGAGCTGAAAATCAATAGGGTTCATGAGTAAGATGTCCTGAATAATATTCAATCAAAAAATTGGTGACTTGTTTAACTCCCAAGTCTGTACCGTTCTAACAAACTGAAATTTCTCAAAAAATGACAAAATGTCGTAATTCAAGTACCATAGCGCCCGTTGTACTGGCTCTGGTGAGCTGAAAATTCATAGGGTTTTATCTGTGACATATCCCTAATATTTTATCATAAAATTCGTCACTTATTGCACTCCGTAGGGTGTATCGTGCTAACATGACATGTCAGGAAAAGTGGCCGACGACAACTACGACATACATACAGGTAAAAATAACTAAAAAAAATTTTTTTGGGTAAACCAATACTTTTCTCGCATATTAGATAGGT
The DNA here is from genome assembly GCA_963921935.1 of Galeruca laticollis. NCBI lineage: Eukaryota > Metazoa > Arthropoda > Insecta > Coleoptera > Chrysomelidae > Galeruca > Galeruca laticollis. The sequence goes on from OY998184.1 coordinate 49,305,299, forward strand.
TGGGCGGAAGAGTTTAATTTTGGTTATAAATATTAGGTGGACCGGCGACATAAAAATTTTTGTTTTTGATGTTGCCAATGTATAATTTCGGAGATATAAGGATAATATGTGTATTTTCAAATGGAACCACCCGTATATTTTATAATTTTCTATTAAAGCTCTTTATTCGCAATGCGGCATATAATCTGTTAATGACCAATATTGACCATTACTATAAAAAAAATAGTAAATCATTTCTATTGCAACGGTTGTTATAAACATGAAGATAAAATAAAATTAGACACTTGATAATATATTTGAATAGATGAGGCTTTTACTTGATGAAGATCCATACTGAACGATGAAATAAAACAATATAATTTTTTTAAATCTTCATTTATCTGAACGAATGTTCAATTTAAACTTGTTGACGCGTTTCACTAACACAGTAGCTTTGTCAAAACGAATGAAGATAAAATATGAAAATGTCTTAATATATACAGTGCATAAATATAGAATTCTATTTACCAATGTTAACAATGATATTGGAAGAAATTACCTGGAAATTCATTCACTACAAACATTGCTAAGCTATCTTCTAGGTAGAGAGGTTCAATAAATGAGACTGATTGATATCTATGTGGTCGTTAAGGAGATTACCTGAATATTTATTTTTGTTAATCTCTAGGGCCTCTAATAAATTTAAACTAAAGGATTTACCGACTACATGGAGAATTTCAAAATTTGGGTCGAAAATGTGTTGGTTTCCTAATGAATGATTTGAATAGTTAGAATCTAATCTTTTGTTGTCATAGCTACGTTTGTGTTCTGAAATTCTAGTTTTAAAATTTCTAAAAGTTCTACTGATATAAATTTTATCACAATTGTCATTACCACATTTTAATTTATAAACTCCTGATTTGTTTAATTTTGACGATTTAGATTTATTATTTTTAATGAATTTGGATAAATTGTGATCAGTTTTAAGGGAAATATTCATGTCTAAAGTTTCTAAAAATGATTTAAGTTTTAAGAATGGTGTTCCAAAGTATGTCAAGCTTTTAAATTGTTTATTATATTTATCTGAAGGGAACACTTGTTCTAAAGTCTGTTTTTTTATCTTTTTATTTATGATATTGTCAATTAAATCATTATTATGAATTATTTTTTCTATATTATCCATGAAAATTTCTGCTAGTAGGGGGCTGAGAGGGTTGCCCATAATCAAACCATCTTGACTGCTATAAACCTCTCCATTGAAATGAAAATAATATTGATTCAAACACAATTTTAATAAAGTAATAATATAAGAGTGAATTATAGGATTAACATTATCGTCTGTGAGCAAGTTATCAACCAGAGTTATAGTTTCTTTAGGAGGTATACTAGGGATTTGTTACATCGAACGATATGAATTTAGAATTATGGGGTAGTATCAAATCTTGAATATCATTAATTAATTCCGTTGAGTTTTTAACTGAAAATTAAGGTATGAATGAACAATATTTAGAGATGACATCTATGAGAATCTTCGAAATTTTGAATGAAGGTGCTGTGAAATAAGAAACAACTGGCCTGATTGGGTACCCCTGTTTATGGAGTTCAATTAATGAATAAAGTTCAGGGTGTTGCGGATTGGGTAAAAATAATTCATATTTTTCTTTATCGTTAATTATTGATCTAACGTTATCTACTGCTAATTTTATTACTTTCTGAAATTTATTAGTTGGGTCTTTTTTAAGGGTCTCAAAATTGCTTGCCTGAATAAAATTGTTGGTTTTTAATATATAATCTTCTTTAGGTAATGCTATAACCGTATTTCCTTTATCAGCTTCTGTGAAAATGAGACTATTTAACTTTGATTTTTGTTGAATTGATTTGGCGACTGATAATTCAAAATTGAGTTTGTTGAACTCGACAAATTCTTTTTTAATAATTTCTGAAGCTTTATGTTTTAAATTAGTATTATTTGGAAAATTATACAAACTAATTTCTGTTTCTGTACCTAGTTTGTTGAAGTTATCCAATGAACCTGTGGGTCAAATATTATGTTTAAAACCTTTTTTCAATTATTGAATTTCATTATCTGAAAAAATTGTATTTGGAAGATTGACGAATCTATTAAAAAATTTATGTTCTGAGAATTTGGTTTGTGGGTTTTTTGATACTGGTTTGTTGGTTAATTATGTCTTTAATTAACGTTTTTGTCCTTGGTACTTTTTGTTAATGTCAATCTCTATGGGATGTAGTATATGTGATAGTTGTGAATGAATTACCTTAACATAAATACTAAAATTATATCCCTTAGTATACTGAATGTTCTTCTCATCTTTTAACCATTTTTCTTTGCCATAGCTTTGTTGGCTGGACTGCTATTGTTGTCTGTTTTTAATTTCATGTATCTAGGGAACACATGATTTCTAGAACACTGCTATGACAACAAAACATTAGATTCTAACTATTCAAATCATTTATTAGAAAACCAACACATTCTCGACCCAATCTTTGGAATTCTCCATGTAGTCGGTAAATCCTTTAGTTTAAATTTATTAGAGGCCCTAGAGAATTACAAAAATAAATATTCAGGTAATCTCCTTAACGACCACATATATATCAATCAGTCTCCTCTATTGAACCTCTTCACCTAGAAGATAGCTTAGGAATGTTTGTAGTGAATGAATTTCCAGGTATTTTCTTTCAATACATTGTTAACCTTAGTAAATAGAATTGTGTATTTAGCACTGTATATATTAAGACATTTTTATATTTCACCTTTCATTCGTTTTGACAAAGCTACTGTGTTAGTGAAACGCGTCAACACGTTTAAATAATTGACCATTAGTTCAAATAAATGGAGATTTAAACAAATTATATTGTTTCATTTCATCGTTCAGTATGGACCTTCATCAATTAAAAGTCTCATCTATTCAATTTTTGAAGGAAGCTGATAACAACTATTTGGCTATATGGTATTCTAAATTACTTTTAAAAAGTGCAGTGTGTACGCAGAATTTGTGGTTCTTCGGGCAGTGTTCCAGAAATAATGTATTCCCTAGAAACATGAAATTAAAAACAGGCAACAAGAGCAGTCCAGCCAACAAAGCCAGTATCTATGGCAAAGAAAAATGGTTAAAAGAACAAAAGAACATTCAGTATAGTGAGAGATATATTTTTAGTATTTATGTTGAGATAATTCATTCACAACTATCACATATACTACATCCCATAGAGTTTGAAATTTTGGATAGGGACATAAGAGATAAAATTAAAGTAATTATTCACAAAAAGTACCAAGGACAAAAACGTAAATTAAAGTCATCACTAACCAACAAACCAGTATCAAAAAACCCACAAACCAAATTCTCAGAACATAAATTTTTTAATAGATTCGTCAATCTTTCAAATACAATTTTCTCAGATAAAGAAATTCAATTAATACAAAAAGGTTTTAAACATAATATTCAACGCACATGTTCATTTGATAACTTCAACAAACTATGTATAGAAACAGAAATTAATTTGTATAATTTTACAAATAATTCTGATATAAAACATAAAGCTTCAGGAATTACCAAAAAAAAATTTGTCGAGTTTAATAAACACAATTTTGAATGATCAGTCGCCAAATCAATTCAACCAAAATCGAAGTCAAATAGTCTTATTTTCACAAAAGCAGATAAAGGAAATACGGTAATGGCATTACCTAAAGAAGATTATATATTAAAAACCAACAATTTTATTCAGGCAAGCAATTTTGAGACCCTTAAAAAAGACCCAACTAATAAATTTCAGAAAGAAATAGAATTAGCAGTAGATAACGCTAAATCAATAATTAACGATAAAGAAAAATATAAATTATTTTTACTCAATCCGCAACACCTGAACTTTATTCATTAATTAAACTCCATAGAGAGGGGTACCCAATCAGACCAGTTGTCTTTCATTTCACAGCACCTTTATTCAAAATTTTAAAGATTCTCATAAATATCATCTCTAAATATTGTTCATTAATACCTCGATTTTCAGTTAAAAACTCAACGGAATTGATTAATAATATTCAAGATAAAATACTACCCCATAATTCTAAATTCATATCGTTCGATGTAACAAATCTATTCCCCAGTATACCTCCTAAAGAAACTATAACTCTTGTTGATAACTTGCTCACATACAATAATGTTAATCCTATAATTCACTCTGATATCATTACTTTATTAAAAGTGTGTTTGAATCAAAATTATTTTCATTTCAATGGAGAGGTTTATAGCAGTAAAGATGGTTTGATTATGGACAACCCCCTCAGCTCCCTACTAGCAGAAATTTCCATGGATAAAATAGAAAAAATAATTCATGAGCACCCCCTTAGTAAAAAATGTATGTACTGGCACCGATATGTGGACGACATGTTAGCTAGCTTCATCGGTACAAATAGACAATTAGAGAGCTTCATTACTTACATAAACTTGATTCACAATAATATCAAATTTACCGTAGAACTTAAACAAAATAAGTCGATAAACTTTCTAAACCTTACAATTTCAAATATAAATAATAAACATGATTTTTCTATATTTCATAAACCATCACATGCAGATATTACAATTCATAATATTTCGGTCCACCCATTCAGTCAGACACTAGCAGCTTTTAATAGTATGATACACAGACTCTTAACAGTCCCGTTAAATATTAATAAATATAACAAAGAATTAAATATCATGAAACAAATAGCAGTTAATCATAATTAGGATCCAAAGTTAATTGACAATATCATAAATAAAAAGATAAAAAAACAGACTTCAGATTAAGTATTCCCTTCAGACAAAAATAATAAACAATTAAGATACTTTGGAACACAATCCTTAAAAATTAAATCATTTTTAGAAACTTCAGACATGAATATTTCCTTTAAAACTGATCACAATTTATCCAAAAACATTAAAAATAATAAATCTAAATCTTCAAAATTAAACAAATCAGGAGTTTATAAATTAAAATGTGGTAATGACAATTGTGATAAAATTTATATCGGTAGAACTTTTAGAAATTTTAAAACTAGAATTTCGGAACACAAACGTAACTATGACATCAAACAATTAGATTGTAACTATTCAAATCATTTATTAGAAAACCAACACATTTTCGACCCAAATTTTGAAATTCTCCATGTAGTCGGTAAATCCTTTAGTTTAAATTTATTAGAGGCCCTAGAGATTAACAAAAATAAATATTCAGGTAATCTCCTTAACAACCAAATATATATCAATCAGTCTCCTTTATTGAACCTCTTTACCTAGAAGAAAGCTTAGCAATGTTTGTAGTGAATGAATTTCCAGGTAATTTTTTTCAATACCATTGTTAACCTTAGTAAATAGAATTCTGTATTTAGCACTGTATATATTAAGACATTTTATATTTTACCTTCATTCGTTTTGACAAATCTACTGTGTTAGTGAAACGCGTCAACAAGTTTAAATTGAACATTAGTTCAAATAAATGAATATTTAAACAAATTATATTGTTTTATTTCATCGAGTATATATTTGTTAAAGTTTAAAAAGGTCCTTTTTGTTTTTTACTGATAAACATGATATGGGTAGCGGTTTTATTTCGTTAAATCAGTAGATACATTGTGATAGTTTTTGAAAATTGGCATATACGCTACTGAAATACAATGGTACATTTAACAGAGCGTCAAAGAATTGAAATTCAAACACTAAAAGGATGTGGTGACAGGTATTAATAACAAAATTTGATGAAATTTTAGTGTTTTATTTGCGACATTATTTGTAGGACACGAACACACGGAGAAGTATGTGAAATATTTAATAACAAGTTTGAAGACGAACTCCTATAGCACGTGGTACTGTATCTAAAATTATTTGAAAATTTGAGGAAAGTGGACACGTACGAGAACTTCAAAAAAGTGGACGCCCTGCTAATTCAGAGGGAATAAAGATACAGAGAGAGAGAGAGAGACATAAGCTTTATTGTCATAAAAATTTCTACAATTTTATGGACGGAGCGGAATAATTTAAAATAGATGAATATAAAAAAAGTTCATGAAAAATAATATAAAAATATATAAAAAATACTGACCATACTGACAATACAAAACATAATATATAAAAATACAAATTTAAATTAATAATTGTAATACAATGGTACCATCGTACATCATACCAAATATTGAACTACGCCGATGTAACTCAGAAGTCTAGGGAAGATTGCAGAATTCTGCCACTGAATAACAAGGTCTCTCAAGCAGAACCGCCGTTGTCAATCTCCGGAACCTATTGAATGTATTTGCCACTTTTAATTCTAAAGGTAGCTGATTAAATAGTCTCTCGCTATTAAAGGTGATGGATTTTTTTACCAGATCAGAGGTGGGTATTGTTAAGTAGACATTGAACTTTTTTCTTCTAGTAGGGTAACTATGAATTGGCCTCTCAGTTAAATTGTGAAAGTGTTTGCGAACCAAACACACGTATTCTAAAATTAATAGAGCAAGGAGAGTTAAAATTTTGTAGTTTTTGTAATAGATTCGCAATGCGTCCTACGACTCAAACCATAAATGTAAGGAATAGCTCTTTTTCGTAGTTTGAAAATTGATGTGAACAGGTGTAAACTACAAGACCCCCAGAAAGGCAAACCATAGCGAAGGTGCGATTCGGACAAAGAGTAGTAAGTGGTTAAAGCAGTACAAGAATCAAGCTGTTTAGATACAGATTTAATGGTAAAAGAAGCAGAGGATAATTTTTTCGCTAAAATGTATACATGTACAGACCATTTAAGGGCACTGTCAATATGGAGACCAAAAAACTTAATCGAATTTGAAGATCTTATTACGTCATTGTTGAGTTTGAGAGGCTGCAAAACTCCTTTGTAAGATAAAACTTAAGTTTTCTCAGTGTTATAACAAAGTTCGTTCGAGTCATACCAGGACTAAATACGAGTAATGAGATCTTTGCTTATGGTAGAATGTAAAGTTCGTATATGTGAACAGATCCAAGTTACACTAGGGTCACCGGCAAATAAAGTGAATTTACCATTAATTCATAAGTCTGTGACATCGTTAATGAATACCAAGAAAAGAATTGGACCCAAAACTGAACCCTGAGGTACACCATGGCTAACTGGTAAATTTTTCGAAACTTTTCCATTTGCTCGTACCAGTTAGTTTCTACATTCCAGGTAAGATTCAAACCATTTTAAAGAAATACCGCGGATGTCATAATACTCTAGTTTCTTTATCAAAATTTCATGATCAACACAATCAAAGGCCTTTGCGAAGTCGCAAAAAACCGAAGGCGTGAAATGTTTATTAATAAGACAGGTATATATTTAATTACGAACAGAAAACATTGCGTCATTAGTACATTTATTAGGTAGAAAACCGAATTGTTGGGATTTCAAGATTTTAAATTTGAAAAGAAAAGGCAGTAGACGATTTTTCATTAGTCTTCCGATTATCTTCGATAGGATTGGTAATAAGGCAATAGGACGATAGTTACTAGTATTCTGTTTCTCGCCACCCTTGTAGAGAGGAACAATTATAGCTGTTTTTAGACAGTTAGGAAAGAGACCTTTTTCAATGGATTCATTGATTAGAGAACATGAAACGTTAATCACCGCATCTGGAATATTCAAAAATGACTTAGCTGATAGCCCATCAATGCCACAGGAAGTTTTGTTTTGAATGCTAAGTATGGTTTGCACTAGCTCAAATTTATCTATTGGTCTAAGGAACAGACTATCAGTGATTCTTTTAGAACGAACAAGGAAAGAAATTGCATCACGACTTGGAGATATTTTAGAGCTAATATTCTTAGTAACGTTTATGAAATAATTGTTAAGTTCGTCTTTTTTCATCCTCGTATCCTCAACCTCGTAAGGGAGTTGAGTGTAACCCCTAGATTTGGAATAGGGATGAGGAGTGTTGAAGATCTTATCGAGTACTATCTGACCCTAAAATTTCACTTCATAATTTCCATCGATAATGAAATAACAGCTAAAATAGTGAAATTTGACTTAGTGCTGTGATCAGTTTATTAAATGCTGGAAATGGGCACCATTCACTTTCATCATCATCATCACTTAGCGCTACAATCCCTGGGTGGGTCGTGGCTGAATGCACAACTTTATTCCAGGAGGCCCTGTCTTCCATCAACCTGTAATCGAGTGCGATGTTCATTTTTTGGAGGTCTGATCTTATGTTTTCTCTCCCATACATTCTGGGGCGTCCTAGTGGTCTATTGCCTGTTGGAGTCCCTTCACATATCAATTTTACAAGTCTCTCATCGTGTGGCCTCTGTACGCGTCCTGCCCATCTTAAACGCTTAGATTTAATCTCCTGAATAATATCGCTATCTTTGTATAGTTCTTGGACCTCTTCATTAGTTCTAATGCGATATCGGTTGGTCGTCGGATCGTGGTAGGGTCCAAATATCTTTCTGAGAATCTTTCGTTCGAAGCATCTGAGTTTATCTTCAATTGCTTTGGTCATTGTCCACGTTTCGCTACCATATGTTATTATGGGTCTGAGGATAGTTTTATATATCTTGATTTTTGAAGCCCTTGTTAGACTCTTTGATTTCATAAGCCTATTAAGTGTAAAAGGACAGCCGGTTGCGAACTGGATTCTGCCTATGATTGCTTCAGTGACATCGTTGTCTGCTGTAATTGTTGCACCAAGGTATTTGAAGTGTTCTACTATTTCGAAGTTGAAATTGTTTATTGTGACGTTTTGTTCTAATCTATCTCTCCGTGTCGTTCGTTTTCAGCACATGTATTTCGTCTTTTCCACGTTAATTCTTAGTCCTATTTCGCTTGTTGTTTTCTCGATCTTGTTGAAAATGTCGTCTATTGTTATGACAGAATCCCCAATGATGTCGATGTCATCTGCGTATGCTAACAGCAATTTGGGACCTTTCGTTGTTAGCAGTTCAGTTTTTATCTCAGCAGTTCTCACGGCTTTCTCTAGGACAAGGTTGAACAGTAGTGGAGAGAGGGCATCACCTTGTTTTAGTCCGTTATCTAGTCCAAAGCTGCTGCATAGGTTATTGTATACCAGTACTTTTGATACTCCTCCCTCTATGCAAATTTTGGTCATCTGGATCAGCTGTTTTGGAATTGAAAACTCCGCCATTGCGTTCCATACTTGGCATCTCTCTATGCTATCATAAGCCTGTCGGAAATCTATGAAGAGGTTGTGTACTGCTCTATTATATTCCCAAGCCTTTTGTAGAATTTGCCTTAGTGTGAAAAGTTGGTCTATAGTTGACCTGTATTTTCTGAAGCCGGCTTGATATTCACCTAGGATGTTTTCTTCATATGAGGTTAATCTATATAGCAGGATATTTGAGAGTGTTTTGTATGCGCTGTTTATTAGTGAGATTCCCTTGCATTTTTATTTATCTCCCTTTCTAAGAATGTGTGCGATAATACTTTCTTTCCATTTTGTAGGTACTTTTTCTTCTCGCCATATGAGAGTTATTAATTTGCGAATTTGCAAATGGAGTGCATTTCCACCATATTTTAGTAGTTCTGCCGGTATCTCATCCGAACCAGGCGCCTTGGAGTTCTTTAGCTTATTTAATGCCCTTTTTGTTTCTTGAAGAGTGGGTTCTTCCACTGGTAGGTCTGCTGTTATGTAGGTCTCTGCTTTGTGCACTTTTTCTGGTTTTATGCTTAGGAGGTCATTGAAGTATCTTCTCCATTCTTCGGTCAGTTCTTCTTCTTTGAGTATTAAGTGGCCTTGGTCGTTCCTAATTGTCAGAATGGATTTGGCCTTGAAGTATTCCTTCTCAAAAGTAATTGCCCTGTAGAATTCTCAGGAGCTGGGTTTTGGGCGGTCTCTTTCTATTTCCTCATATTTCCTTCGTTCATACTCTTTTTTCTTTGTTCTTATTAGTTTTCTTGTCTTTTTTCGGCACCTTGCGTATTCTTTTATACTTTCCCCTTTTTGGAGTTGTAGCATTATCTTCCTTGCCTTTTGTCTGGGTTCTAGGAGAATCTGACACTCGTCGTCAAACCATTCACTTCCAGGCTGTAAAATAAGTTTGGCTGAAAATGTTCACATACACAGTAAAAAATTAAGGTAAATGTACATGTAGTTTACATAAGAAATAGGTGGAACTTTACTGTAAATAAAATGTAAATGATCATTGTACCCTGGATTATAAGCGAAATTACATTGTACATGTACTTATCCAATATTTTTGTGGTTATACACATATTTTTCAATTTTCCTTGAGGATTACATCGCATTTTTACGAAATATATGTGGACAATCTATCACTCTGAAAATATTTTATTTTATCTTGTGAATTTCAACAATTACTATGTGAATTTCAAAAATTGTTGTAAATGTACATGATACTTTACTCAAATTAGATAAAACTTTCTTTTTCATGTAGTTCTCAAGTAAAATCAGATTAGGCCTGTAATTTTATCATGTGCATATAATTATACTTATATTTTTTTGATAATCTTGTAACTTTACATAGGATTTTGATGTAATATTTGTGCAAAATCTGAAATGTGGTGAATAAATTCTTTTAAAATCTAAATTTTAACAGTGAACATGCGACGTCAAAAAATATTGTAAGTATACATGAAATTTTGGTAAATGAAGAAAGAATAAAAAACTTTATTGAAAACTTATTATAAAATTTTGTAATTTAAATATGAATGGATTCTAAACAATGCGAAACTATATCGATTCCTAAAAATTCACCTTTTGACAATAGAGAAAAAGTGATACGGCTGAATATGCGGTTTTTTGGAAAAAATCGATATGATTTTACATCTATTTCTTTTCATATTTGGCAAACTAAACAACTAAGTTACTCTTAACATATTCTCAAAATAAATCAAGGGCCTAAAATGTAATTGTGTTCCAAATATTAGTCAACACTTTTTTGCCAGAAGTATGGCATTGCATTGCCCCTTAAAGAGCTTAAAATTAAATTTAAACATGCCCTTTACATAAACTAGTGAAATGAATTATAAAATGTTGTAAACATTTTTCCCTAAATACTGTGATTTTTACAAAATCCGTGTAATAGAATTACACCATCTAAGGAATTATACACATAATTAACCTAAAATCACATGATTTGCGCAATTATTACATTATATGTGTGACACTATACCCCACGTGATTAGTTAAAACCAATGAGAGGCGATTTCTCTCACTGGCAAAACAACAGCGTGTGTCTTTGTTAATTTATATTTGCAGTTTGCAGACGAGTTTTACGTGAATTGTATTGTTTTGCAGGACAAATAGTTTTTGAGTAAGTTCCTATTATTTCTCAAAAATGTTGTTGGAGACATTCTAAATGTATGGCCAGTTTTAATGAACAAAAAAGCAATTTTATGGCATTTTCTCAAACTGACCAATGTCGATATAGGTTCTCTTCCAACCATCATGATAGTGAAATTAGAGAGGTTTCAGTTGTTTGCGAAAAATCAGAAAAATATCAAAAGTCCAGAACCATTAGAAAATCCAGTTCATGAATCCTTATGTATAATGACGATTCACTTTAAGGAAGACATTACTCACCTCTATAGGGATATTAAGGTAAACGAACATTACTATCACTATAATTATTTCGTTATATGAAACCTGATTCCTATTTAAATAAAATAATATAACAATAGTTTAGTAATACTGTAATTTTTCTTTTCAGGAAGATTCAAGAAATGATGTGAAAATTGATACTTTGTCACCTTGCATAATTAATATAGGTGAGTGAAGTAAAGCGATGTACAAATAAACAAATATTTGAAGAAAAATTGTGAATTAAAGCTTCTTGAACAGCTGATATCCACCAACTATAACATTTTAGTCATTATTTTTAAGTAGATGGTTAAAAAGTAACAATGGGGAAATAATTTTTCTTCAACTTTCAATATATTTTTAAATCTATTTCATATAGAAAAACTCAATTTTCAGAATCAATATACTATGATAAAAAAATACTCAAATTCGAAATTTTTATTAATTTTTTATGGAAGAATTTCTTATAAAATGTATTCATTTTAGGAAGAAGAATTGAGCTTTTTTTTCACAAAAAGTTTAGTTTATTAATTTAGATTTATTAAAATCAATTCTACAAAGAACATTTTTAAATACAAAGTATATTGAGTTATTTCATTCGAGATAGTGATCATACCACGTATGGCTTAAAACATATATTATCCTAAATTTACGTTTTCTCTTGAAACTTGTTATGACCGAATATTCTTTCCCATTTATTTTGCTCGTGTAATTACACTGAACTCTTAACAAAAAATGTACAAGATCTGTCGAAACTTCGCGTCATAGAATTGTATAGTAATTGTAATTTATGAATGTTTGCTATTACTTTCCATCTTTCCATTAAACTGTAGACGATATTAAAACAACTTTAAACTCACGTTGTAACTAAACAAAAGCTATGACAAATGTGCGACGAAGTTTCACTGGATCGATAAATGTGATATAATTCAACCTATAAATTGGTTTTTAGAATGAAGCTACAAAATCTTTTTCGAAAAGGTACCAGTTATAGTTGATTCAAGTTTTCCAGAAGAACTAAAGTTTTGCTTCGCGCTTTATTTCATTTATAATCTAGAATATCCGAAAGAAATTTTGTGTGTTCTAGAAATGATTCAAATATATTTTTTGAAAATTCACCCAGATGAAGGAACTAAATAAAAAACAATTCAGCAACTCAAAAAAAAGTGATTGCTTTAATTAACTTAATAACCAAATCCTCATAAGTTTTTTGTCACGATAACTAAGGAAATGTATTTTTTCAAAGAGTTTTCATATTTATTCTACTTTTTATACGTATTTATTTATTATAGTTAGGTACTTGTTGTTTGGTAGAGAATTATGAACTTTCTGTTTCTCCATACAGTTTAGATGAGTTTATTTTTTAAGTATTTAATAAATATTGAATTTATATATTTCATTTCAATAAATTTTTTTAACGATAGACATTGTTTCCTATTACCTAATTTAGAAGATTTACCTTCTATAAGACAATTTGCTACACTTAAACTTTCTAATTTCAGAAGTCTAAAGAGAATGTAAGGTCGATTTATATATTTGAATTAATAAATATTTGGAATATTTAATATTTTAATTTGAGTAATCAAGGAATGTCAAAATTTCTAATTTTTTAACTGTTGTGGATGTGTGAATTTTGACAGAAGACAGTTAAAAAATTAAAAAATTTCACATTCCGGGATTACTCAAATTGAAATATTAAATATTTGAAATATACGGTACATCAATCGACTTTCACATTATTTATGTAAAACAAAATTACATCAATACTATGGAATTCACACATTTTAGGTGAGTTCACATCTTATCTGTACAGTTATAGGGGAAATTTACATCAAACATGTCAAACAAAATTACACTGATTTTGTAAATTTCACATGGGTATTTTACGAAAATTCACATCTTTAATGTATCACTAAAAATATTTAGCTTTACATTTATACCACATATACAGGGTGTCCCGGGACTAATGGGAAAAAAGTCAGGAGCGTATAATCTGAGCTAAAATTATGTTAGTACTTCATATAAACTTTTACTATGCAGGCCCTCGTTTTCGAGTTATAGGCCTCCAAAGTTTTAATTTTGAATTTGGTTTTTATTTGTATTTTTTGTACTAGTTATTTTATCTTTATAAAATTTACGGCATAGCTATAATGTATGTGTCTGTTTATTTTGGTAAGGTGAACAGATTTACAGTAGTGCATTGAAGCCAGGGACGGACTACTCGCTATGGTTAGTGATCCAAAAATTTTGCAGGTATGGCACACCCTATATGAAATTATCGAAATTCACTTCCCCACACATTAAGCTAACGAAAAGGTACTCTTGTTGGAATTCGATAAAATAAGCCGTTTGGCTAATATTTACAGTTTTATTAATGCACTACGTACCAGTTTACGCATTCACCATTTTTATAAGTACACAACGAGGTAAAACTAACTTTTAATAGATGTCCAAAATTTACCTAGAGTACTACAAAAAAATAATTTAACGATAGCAGAAGATGAAAAACATTAACGACTTATTAATTGGAAAGTTGGTAAAAACTTTTTATAAGTGTTTTTACCGATTATCAAGTTACCATAGGATTAGTTGTCAAACGTTGTGTAGAATAGTTCGTAGTCAGTACTTGTCAATAATTCATAAGTCCTTAATTTACCAGTTACAATAGCAGAATTCGCTTCTATTGAGTACGCAGATAAACATCTAATGTATGGACTGGCTTCTCGAAACTGTTTAGAGGCCAAAAGGCTTTATGAAGAACATTTTGCAAACAGAGCATTGCCAGACAGACGAATGTTTGGGCGTATTGATCTCAGGTTACGAGAAACAGGTATGAATAAGTAAATGTAATTTTCCATGTATACAAAACAAAATTTTGAATTTTAGGAAGATTTTCGCCAGAAAAAGCTGGATAAGGTCCAGTACGAAGCATACGTACTGTGGCAGTTGAACAAGACTTGTTAAATGCAGTTGATAATGAACCATCGAGTTTTAGAAAACTATCAAGAGAACATAACGTCTCGAAATCAGTTGTTCATCGCGTCCTAAAAGAACAGATGTTATATCCTTTTCACATGAAAAAAGTACACCGTATGACAGTGGCTGATTATCCTGCTCGACTTGAGTATAGCCAGTGGTTTCTGCGACAACAACAAGCAGACAACACATTTATTAGTAACGTTCTCTTTACGAACGAACCGGGTTTCACCAGAGATGGAATCATAAATTCTCATAATATGCATTTATGGGATGATGTGAATCTACATGGCATTATCCAAACTAGGATCCAGCATAGATTCATGGTTAATGTTTGGCAGGAATAGTTGGCAATAATTTGATACAGCCATACTTTATTGACGGTACTTTGACCGGTCAGAGATATTTGGAGTTTTTTGCAAAATGAGTTATGGAACCAGTTTGATGATGTGCTACTACAAACTCGTAGGAATTCATGGTTCATGCAGGATGGAGCCCCTCCTCATTTCAGTTTAGATGTACGACAGCATTTACACACAAGGCTTCCTAATAGATGGATTGGTCGTGGAGGCCCTTTTCAATGGCCACCGCGATCAGGAGACGTTAATCCTATGGATTTCTTTCTCTAGGGTTATCTCAAAAGTAAGGTATACGCAACACCTGTGCAAACAGGGCAAGATTTATTAGACAGAATTGTGTTACACTGCAATGTTATTAGAAATAGTGTGAAATTGCTCTTTCAAGTGCAAAGAAACAAACTTCGTAGACTTAGAATGTGCGTGGAAGTGGGTGGAGCTCATATTGAACATTTATTAGAATAACGTTAGTTTTTGTTGTTGTTTAGGAATTAGTTTTAGTCTAATGTTTTATAACTTGTGTTTTTTGAGGTTTTCTCAATGGTTTAATAATGTTATGTTCGTAATTTTGATTAAAAGCAAGTAAATTCTGGACATCGTATTAATAAATTAGTTAGGTAGATTTGTACGTAGTGCATTAATAAAACTGTAAATATTAGCCAAACGGCTTATTTCATCGAATTCCAACAAGAGTACCTTTTCGTTAGCTCAATGTGTGGGGAAGTGAATTTCAATAATTTCATACAGGGTGTGCCATACCTGCAAATTTTTTGGATCACTAACCATTGCGAGTAGTCCGTCCCTGGCTTCAATGCACTACTGTAAATCTGTTTACCTTACCAAAATAAACATACACTTACATTATAGCTTTACCGTAAATTTTATGAAGATCAAATAACTAGTACAAAAAATAAAAATAAAAACCAAATTCAAAATTAAAACTTTGGAGGCCTATAACTCGAAAACGAAGGCCTGCATAGTAAAAGTTTATATGAAGTACTAACATTATTTTGGCTCATATTATACTCTCCTGACTTTTCTCCCATTAGTCCCGGGACACCCTGTATATCGTAAATTTCACACACATTTAGGAAAGTTACATTTCTAATGTATGGGTAAAATTATTTGATTTTACAAATATATATATAAAATCTACATTATTCATGTAAAATAAAATTACATAATTCCTGTGAATCTTGCATATAATTCCAGGAAAATCACATATTTAGTGTATTACCATAAACATGACAATTTACAATAATTAAGAAAATTTACACTTTTTCTGTAACAAAACATACAGAGATGGCGTGATGTTGACACATACCTACGAGTAAAATTCACTTGTTTAATGTAATTGTTTAATTACATGAAATATTCGCTTTTACAACAAAAATGTAAATTATGGGTAGAAAATTATTTCTATTCAGAATCGTTTCACATTTATCATGTGAATAATAAATTACAACAAAAATGTGACATTATATTATTACAAAGTTTAAGTATATTTACTTAAAATTGGTTGGTCATCAAAAAGCATGAACCAGAGTGTAAAATGTATTAAAGACTTTTTACTGTATACATTACAAAACATTTCTGGTGTGATTTGACGGCATTCATTAATGATCTGATTTCGCAAATCATCTAGTGACTCAGGCTGTATAGCGTTAATCTTAGATTTCAGGTGATCCCACAGAAAAAAGTCTAGATCAGGTGATCTGGGTAGCCACTTAATATGTCCCCTTCTTCCAATCCAGGCGTGAGAAAAATGTTCATCTAAGAACTGACGCACAGTTTGAACGAAATGAGGTGGTGCGCCATCTTGTTGAAAAATGATCGTTTGATGGTCTTATTCATTCTCCAATACTTGCACGAGGGCTGGATAAATAGCGTTATCTAATAGATCTAAATCAATTTAGCCAGTGAGATTACCGGGTATAAAAAAAGGGCCGACTATGTGATTGCCATAAATACCCGCCCAAACATTTAGTTTTTGGGGATGCTGAGTATACACTTCTCGAAATAATCTTGGATTTTCATCTGACCAATACCGACAGTTATGCCTGTTTAGAATACCGTTAAGGTAAAATGAACACTCATCCGAATAGCAGATATCGAACACGTAGTTTTCATTATTGTTAATCATTTCACTGACCTCTTCACAGAAATAGAGTCGGCGATCGAAATAATCCTCACTCAGTTTCTGAACCAATCGTATCTTAATAGGATGAAAGTTATGTTTTCTGAGGATTCTCATGTGTGAAACAGCAGATACATCGCACAATTTCCTAGTACTAAGGGTTGGATCCATTGCTACATGATCTAAGACAGCCACATTAAATTTGGCAACCAGTTGCACAACGTAAGCAGCGGATACATTATTCGTTACTGCTAAAAAATAGTTTTATCAATTCCCTCCTTTCTTCTATGGAATGCACCATTTTAATTCTACTGCAAATTTACAATAGCTTTGACACAGTTTTAACGTTATTAACCACTCACGATAGACTAAGGTAAATCAAAAACATGGTACGTCTACTTTTTTGGACCAAAAATGCGTCTGATAAGAATAGGGGAAGGTGGGGATCCTTGGGCAGGTGGGAAGTCTGGGCATTTGTAAATAAAATCAAGCGCAAACTTTTAGGCACGCCGCTGTCGTGGTACCCGAAAAGCAGATGATGTGTTACTTCTAACGAACGACATAGTGCAGCTATATCAATATTGTAGACACGATAAAATCGAGTTTTATGTTTCTATCCTTGGAAACAAACAATTTTATTGGTGATTATTTTTCTTCTACTGTTCGAAAATCACGGTATGTACGCTTTCTTTTTATCAATTCGTATATATTGGTTACTTGTGTATGGAATATCGTATTAATTAATGGTTAAAATCATTTGTTCAATGTAGTATTTTGCAATTGAATTTTAATGGCGCCGGGCGGGATGCATGAACACCCAACGGTGAGGGAGCATTGGGCATGCCCATCTCTCTCTACCTTATGGTTTTTTTTTATTTTTAGGGGAATATGTCATTTTTCTACAAGAAAAAACCGCATTGAAATACCACGCGATATAATCGAAAGAGCTATCGACGAAATCCGTGCGGGAGTAAAAATTCAACCAACTGCGAAGAAGTATGAGATTCCCAGATCTTCTCTTCAACGATACTCAAAGTTAGAGCGACCTTTGAAAACCACAGAAAACAAATATATAACCAGACAGATATTCACTACTGATGAAGAAAAGGCACTCAGTGAATATTTATTTAATTGTTCCCAATTACATTACGGCTTGACTAAACTTAATTGTCGAAAGTTTGCATACGATTATGCAGTTGCTAATGGGAAAATTATTCCAGATAAGAGGAGCAACGTAAACATGCATCAAAAGACTGGATCAGAGGGTTTATGGTTCGAAACAAAAAATTTGTCTTTGCGCACTCCTGAGGCGACTAGTTTATCACGAGCCAGCAGTTTCGATCGGAAAAATGTAACGGAATTTTTTGGCAATTACAGAAGCGTTTTGGATCGCTATAAATTTGGACCGAAAGCAATACAGACGAAACTGGATTAACAACCATGCAGTCTACGCAGAAAGTTTTAGCAGTGAAGGGTTGTAAACAAGTGGAATAAATGACGTCTGCCGAAAGGGGCACTTCGATTACCCTTTGTTGCACGATTAATGCTATCGTGAATTCTATACTGCCATTTTACATATTCCCTCGAGTGAATTTTAGACCGTATATGCTGAATGGTGCCCCGATTAGATCCGATGGTGCAGCTTACACGTCTGGGTGGATGACTGCACAAAATTTCGTTTTATACCTGAAACATTTCATTAAATATGTTGAGCCTTCAAAGACTTCACCTGTAGCCATTCTACTTGATAATCATGAAAGCCACATATCAATAGAACCTTCAGACTTGTGCAAAGCAAACGGCATGGTGATGCTAACCTTCCCACCACACTGTAGCCACAAGCTACAGCCTTTAGATTTAACAGTATTTGGACCGCTCAAGAGATATTATAACGTTGCGTTAACAGATTGGCTCTCTATGAATCTATCAAAAACTTGCACTATTTATGAAATAGCGAAATTATCAGCACTGGCCACAACTCAGGCTTTTACTCCAAAAAATATTCACTACGGATTCGAAAAAAGTGGTATTTGGCCCTTTAATTGTAAAGTTTTTACAGCCGTGAATTTTTTGAGTTCCTATGACACAGACAGTCCTATGTTAATGGAACAAGAGAAAGACCTTGTCGCGAATTCAATCCAAGAACAACCAGCGACAAGTCCTACTGATTCGTATTTTCACGTAACCAGTAGTGGAGTAAATGGGCCGCCTACTTCTGCATCTGCCTTATTACAGCCGGCTCAGGAACGGCCAACGAATACACCAACAAATGAACCATTTTTGACTTCCGAAACTGTGAGACCTTATCCTAAAGCACAGATAAGGAAAAATATTAAGACTAAAAGGAAGAAAGCGAAATCTAGGATCATGACAGACACAGCAGAAAAACTTTTGATAGAGCAAATAGCAGCTGAGGAAAAACGTGAATTACCAGTGAAAAAAATTCCAAAATTGTCAAATGAATTGCAGACCCCTAAAAAATAAAGATATTTTAAGAAGCGAAAGGAAAGTACATCGAGCGATAGTTTAAAGGACGAAAGTTTCTCGTCGGGCTCCTCATCAGAATGGAATGAATTTGAAGAAGAAAGTGACATGGAAGTAGATGTAGATGACGTCATATGTCCTGATCGTAGTTTCCAGATAGAAGACTACGTCTTAGTTAAGTTGCAGATGAAGAAAACCTGTGCCCATTATTTAGGAAAAATCGAGGAAATAGAATACAACGATTTTACAATAAATTTCATGAGACTCACAAAATTGAAAAACACTTTCTGCTACCCTGATATCAAAGATGTATCATCGGTTACCCGAAATGACATAATCACAATGTTACCCGCCCCCACTATCTTGACAAGAAGATGGAGCCATAAGTATCTATTTGATAAACCACTATGGGTTATTGAAAATTTGAAATAGGCAACTCTCACGAAAATATAAAAGTCAGTTGGTTTTCTTATATATGTGTGCCGAATAGTATCAATAAATATAGTTTGTAAAATGATTTATAATTGGTTATTTCATGCCCAAGGCTCCCGACTACAGTGCCCACAGATCCCTATGGTAGGGATGCTTGGGCACTATTGCAAGGTTTAAAAAAAGTTATATTTCACCAAAAAATTTGAACAATAGAATTCATAACATAATGCCTAAAGCTTGAGATAAGTTAACTATAACTGGCAGTGAAACCTAATTAGGGCTAGATTGGGCTGAATTTACTGTACAGGCAATATACTGAAAAAGTGCCCAAGGATCCCCACCATCCCCTAATATCCTCGAGGTAAATTCCACATTGCTTCTTTCACAATTTTAGCTGTTATTTCATTATCGATGGAAATTTTGAAACGAAATTTTTGGGTCAGATAGAACTCGATAAGATCTTCAATGAGGTATCGCTACATTCCTCAGCCCTATTCAAAATAAAGGGGTTGCGCTCACCTCCCTTAGGGAGTTGAAGTAAGCTGAAAAGTTGTTTTCCCTCGAATTAGGAATCGATGGGTTCGAGCGATATCCACATTTTCATTTTGAAGCCGGAAATCGATGTGTTAAGTTTTTGTTGGACCAACTTTTAGGACAGTTATTGTACTATTACTAGATGTTCGAAACGGTTATTTGAAATAAATTCATAATCAAATTGAAAAGTAAAAAAAGCATCTTCTATTTCTGTAATGCTCACTCCAATTTTGTGTAGACTAGTGTGAATAAACGGAACCTTATATCACTAAATCTGTTTTCATTGACCTTCCATTCTAACTAAACCACATATCATAATTTTTCATGCGTGAGAATCTCTACGTCTGAGATTAATGAAGATATACAGTTGACGGTTTCTATGGGGTTAGCGAAATTGGGCTCATTTATTATCAAAACTAAAATTACATTCATCTGAAACTCAGCCGAAAGCTTAACAAAGTTCACCAAAATAGGTCTATTTCAACACAATACGATTTTCGATTAGTTATTCGAATGATGATAACAATCTAAGTTACAAGCAGAAACGTAATTGACAGTGAAATTTCTAATTGACAGGACGATGAAAACAAATATTCTCGCCGAAATAGGGAAACAAATACATATATAACAGTTATGAAATACGAGTAACTGTATACCCTCGGAGAGTATAGCAACCGTAAAATCTAGTACAAATGAAATATTATTTGGGAGTTGTACCTCTATTAACTGTTATGATATCAAACAACCTTTCAACAATATCTACTTGTGTAAACACACATTGTTCATAGTTGGACTGATCGCAGCATTATTTGTACCGGGCGAGATTTCAATGTTGTTCAAGTTTTCGAATGTCGATTTTTAGAATTTAAAAAAATTAATTAACTTTGTGAGGTTAACAGTTCTAAATCTACTGAAAGATGCTTTTATTTTCATGTACTATTGTATGAGGCTAAGTGCAATGAGAAAAAGGTATCTCGCAAACTACGGCAATTCAGAAACTAACGTCCGGTTGATTGAAAAAAATCACCAAGTTAAGTAAAAATATTTTAATATATACATCTCACAACTACATCTTTGCACTATTTTTCGACATAGTCTCCATAACGATTGAGGCACTTATCGTATCTCTTCACAAGCTTTGAAATTCCTTCTGCATAAAAATCACCCGCTTGTGCCTTGAGCCAGCCTGTGACCGCATCTTTGAGCTCTTCGTCGTCATCAAACCGCTGGAACCCGAGCCATTTCTTCATATGCATGAAGAGGTGATAATCGCTTGGCGCCAGATCTGGGCTGTAAGGTGGATGGTTGAAAACGTCCCACTTGAAGGACTCAAGAAGGGCTGTTGTTCTGCGAGCAGAGTGAGGACGGGCGTTATCGTGCAAAAAAACGATACCGGAAGTCAGCATACCACGGCGTTTGTTCTGTATAGCCCGTCGTAATGTTTTTAGTGTTTCACAGTACACGTCTTGATTAATGGTCGTCCCACGTTCCATGAATTCAACCAACAACACCCCTTTGGCATCCCAAAACACCGTTGCCATCAGTTTTCTGGCAGAAAAATCTTGCCGGGCTTTTTTTGGTTTGGTAGGCGAATCTGAATGTGCCCACATCTTTGATTGTTCTTTTGTCTCAGGGTTCACGTACTTAATCCAGGTTTCGTCACCGGTCACGATTCTGTTTAACAATGGTTCTCCTTCGTCCTCATAACGTGACAGAAAGTCTAATGCAGAGGCCATTCTTTGACTTTTGTGGTGGTCGGTAAGAATTTTGGGCACCCATCGTGCACAGAACTTACGGTAACCCAATCTTGCTGTCACTATCTCGTACAAAAGAGTCTTAGAAATCTGTGGAAAATCAGTAGACAACTTCGCCATTGTGAAACGTCGATTTTCACGAACTTTTGCATCAACTGTCTGAACGAGTTTGTCAGTCACCAAGGATGGTCTACCACTCCTCTCTTCATCATGAACGTTTTCTCGTCCACTTTTAAATAAACGTACCCATTCACGGACAACTCCTTTACTCATAACTTTTGGTCCGTACACGGCACAAAGCTCACGATGAATAGCTGCTGCAGAGTATCCTTTGGCTGTAAAAAACCTTATAACAGCACGCACTTCACATTTGGCGGGATTTTCTATTGCAGCACACATTTCAAACTGCCACAAAAACTAAACTAGCGCAGGTACGATGTTCACTCGACTACTGCTTGATGCCGACTGACCTGCTGAGCGTGTGAATGCACAGATGGCGCGCTACTCCCCCCACTACCCGCACTGTGACCAATCGGAGGTTAGTTCCTGAATTGCCCTCGTATAATATACAAAATCTCATGCAACACATCCACATATTCAGGCTAAATTGAGTCACATTTGAATAAATTCAGCAAGACAATGTTCAAAAACTTCATTTGAACATCGTATCGATTTATTTTTTCGCTGTGCACGTCATTTCGATCTTTTTTACAGTTCTATAGTGCCAATTTCAAATATAAATCGCTCATTCTGACAATTATTAGAGGTGTAAAAACATTTTCTTCCATGTACACAAATATGAGCTGAAATTAGTCCAGGAGGAATCGGCGCATGAGTACCGAAAACAATAACACCTCAATTTTTTTATGCGATCCTCTTTGAATTGCCCTACTGATGATATAAATGCATGTTGCCATGGGGCAACCTAGTACCATATTGTTTAAACCGAAATTGTTTAAACAATTGGAAGGAATTGTTATTTTTCAACCGGACTAACTTTTTTTATATTCTTTATTGAAATACGAATAAAAAAGGTTCTATGACTTTTCACGATAAAGTTAATATTTTTAGAGATATGAATTTTTGAAGGTTCGAAAAATCTCAAATTTGAGTTCTTTTGACCCATGAAAAATATATTAAAAAAATAAAATAAAATATAAATAATAATATTTTTAAATTCTTTATACAATAGATAATAATATTCTTAATAGGGATTTAAGATAATTTCATTGTTTATACCTGTTTTTTAATTGTCAATTTCGCGCGCTCACAAGTATGCGTCGCTACCTTCAAGTATCACCGTCTCTCTCTGACTCATGCGCTGCATCGACCTCTCTGTGTCCTCAATCCTTATTTATCAGTTATCTAAGAAACCATTAACTCCATCAAGATTGGTAAAGGGAGCAATGTTATTATTAATTAAATTGTCTACAATTTGTTTTTAACAAAAGAAATTTAAGTATGAATCGGAACATGTAATTAAAATTACTTTTTTGTTATTATCATACTAATTTTTGCATTTTTATCAACAATAATAAAATATAATGGTATTTGAAAAATTTTTGGAATCACAATTATATATAAATAATAAGCTTTAGCTCAAAACATATATTTGAATCCGAAATATAAAACATAAGATTTTACGAATTTCGGATACAAACTAGAGAATGATACTTTGCTAATACCTTTATTTATAAACAAAAACCCATTTCCAACTGATCAAAATCTAATGTTTTATATTCTGGATTCAATGCATTTTTCCAAATGTATGTTTGAGCAAAAGCTTATTATTTATATATAATTGTGATTCCAAAAATTTTTCAAATACTATTATATCTTATTATTGTTGATAAAAATGCATAAATCACTATGATAATAACAAAAATAATCCGATTCATACTTGAATTACTTTTGTTAAAAAAAATTGTAGACAATTTAAATATTAATAACATTGTTCTCTTTACCAATCTTGATAAAGTTAATGGTTTTTTAGATTAATGATTATTAATGATTCAGGACACAGAGAGACCGTATGCAGCGCATGAGTCAGAGAGAGACGGCGATACTTAAAGGTACCGACGCATACTTGTGAGAGCGCGAAATTAACAATTAAAAAACAGGTTTAAACAATGAAATTTTCCTAAATCCCTATTAAGAATATTATCAACAATTGTATAAAGAATTAAAAAAAATATTATTTATATTTTTTTAATATATTTTCCATGGGTCATAAGTACCCAAATTTGAGATTTTTCGAACCTTTAAAAATTCATATCTCTAAAAATATTAACTTTATCGTGAAAAGTTATAGGACCTTTTTTATTTGTATTTCAATAAAGAATACAAAAAAATGGATCCGGTTGAAAAATAACAATTTCTTCCAATTGTTTAAACAATTTCGATTTAAATAATATGGCACTAGGTTGCCCCATGGCAACATGCATTTATATCATCAGTAGGGCAATTCAAAGAGGAACGCATAAAAAAATTGAGGTGGAATAGTTTTCGGTACTCATGCGCCGATTCCTCCTGGACTAAATGGCATTAGCAGTAAGTCTTCAGCAAAGCGTTGACATTTTGATAAAGTTAGTGAAGAGAGGCAAATCTGTTCTGATTACTTTAAAACTTTCTAATGGTATACGTTCAATTAAACAACTCAATAGCTCATTTATTTACACAAGCTGTGTCACCAGGACCACCGACAGATGATATTTTGCCGCCCGCAACTAGATACACATCCTATGAACTTGTTTTTAGCAATTTCCTACAGGAAACACTCATACGATGTTAATTTGTATACTTCTCACTAATGTCACATACAGAACGTTATTGTAATATTACAAATTAACATGTTTCTAAGATGATCACATGTGTGGCAGTTACTTTTACATCTTTCGAAATAATTTTTAGTAACTTCCTACGGTTACGTCTGTACGATGTTAGTTCATAAACCTCTCAGTAACATCCCATAATAAACATCACAGTAACATGAAAGAATGAAGAAAACAGAAGAGGAACTGACGAACAGAACAAACAGTAGTCATCTGTGGAAACAAATGACAAGCATGAAATGGTGGGTGTTTTTCAGTTTTTGTTATATTTTATTTGCAGGAAGCACATTTTTTGCAAGAAAAAGTACTTGAATAAAGTGGTCTTAGTTTTCGCTAGTTTGTACTTAGCTACAGTTTCTATACTTAGTTATAATTCTTGTTATAATGGACGAACAACAGTTGTTATCGGTAAGTACCTCTTCCAAAATCATAATTATTAAAATTTAATACTCATTCAATACTTTAATCGGCTATTGTACATTTAAATTCCAGGTGGCGGAATTGTACACTAACATTATATAATAGGGTTTACAAAATGAGGGTTTTTTCAACCTATAAAATATTTCAGTTAGTAAGTATATTTTATCAACGATTCACAATATTTCAAATCCAAGATATGCATTATACCCTACAAAAAACTTAATATTGCAATAGGGTAGATATTATTATTAATAAAACATGATCATATGCTGGCAGATATTTGAATCTAGGAAAAAAACGTTTCAATGTTCAAGATGTTCCAGAAGCTACTTACATAAATAAAATAGAAAACAAATAGTTGGTAAGTATGTAAAGGGGAGTAACTATTTCAGATAGTCTGATAAAGACATTGTATTCAACAGTACAAAAAATATTGAATCAAGTATATCTAGTTCTAGTTTTTGTAGTAGTAGTCATGGCCGTCAATATAGTTTTGCAGGTTTAGAAAATTTTAACATTAATACTAACAATTCTTGTAAACAATTAGAGACTGTTTAGGACTTTTAAAAACAGAAATTTCTGATAAAAAGCTCATGTCCATTTAAAAATACACTGAATACAATAAATAAGCTGTAGTTGTCCCTTACAATGGTACCTATATTAATCTAGTTGATGAATATGTAACTTATGACACTGAATGCTCCGGTCAACAAACAGAATTCAATTATTTATTATTGTAGAAACACAGTTATTGGATACTCAATTGGATACAATCAATTATAAACTCTTTTAACTTGATAATTTGTTCATAGCTCCTCTCAATAAGTAGTTTTTTTTTGTATACAGTGTATTAATAATGCTTAGTTTTCATTAAGTGACAATTCCACGATGTTAATATACAATATGTTCCAGGATAAAAATAACAAGATGAGAATAGTATAGTATTTTATACAGTTCGTATCTACTCGTTATAACTAACCCCTTCCTTCCTATGGTGACCTCTCCCATGTAAAATTTGTCGTTACAGTTGTTGACATTCTTGAACTACATAGATTCTGGCTAAGTGGCAGATGTACTAGTTACTAGTTACTTCTATATGTTAATACTCTAAGGTATCCTAGGCTACCTTTTCACACTTCATTTACAAAACGTCAAACGCACACAATATTTTGTTCTTTTTTCGTTAATCTTATATATATTGTACGCTTTATCTACAAAATATATCTGACTGCCAATTTATATACAAATAAACCTCAATGACGAATATTATTAAGGGACTACTTAAAAGACCTTAATTTGAAGTGAAGGTGAAAGGTTATGTCTCTTGGAATGTACTTATTATTTACATCACATAAAATAATAAAGGGTAATTATAGAATTCCCCGTATGGTTTGTGAAGCAATAAATAATTATGACTTTAAAAAAAACCCAATTTTCGTAAAAAATTCTAATGGTTTTTATTTCCTTATTCATTTAATTAATAATAAAGAACACATTACTGTTATTTGGTTTTGTAAACTCGATTTTATGTAGCATTATACATGTGCCACAATTTATTATTTTTAAATCCAAATTCAAAGTATTGTGTTACCTTCGTACGTATTAGCAGTCTCACAACTTTCAAAAGTTTGCATACGGAATGTACGTCGCCTGCTCTTGCCGGTAAATTCGTTTAGAACGTTGTCAAGTTGTATGGCTTTCTCGCGCATTGTCAACTGCCAAAATTAATTTGTCAACCTGTATACCAAATCATTTATTATAAAAAAAGTAGCTATCGTCTTTGTGTTATTCAAAACAATTTCAACAGATTATTCATAAAGTCAGTTGAGTGATAATCACGTCTAAAACTTTCAATCAACAAAATTAGATATATAACCAAGTGATATAAATCTAGATAACATATTGGATCAATTAACAATATTTGTTATTAACTAAAATGCCGCATGCGCTAACTCTCCTAGTCAAAGTGAATTTTAGATGTCAGAGTCTCAATCTGCCTACTCCCTGATCTCAAAAGACGGTGTCATGGAATGACGGGTTGATGAGATATTAGAGTGCCTTCTACAACAAAACTTTTTGAAAGAGAGATCAGCTGAAATGAAACAATTTTAGCGAATTGATGGGGAAGATTATTTGTCGAAAATTGATAATTTTGTGTAAAATATCGACGTCCTAGATAATAATTTCATAATGGAAAAATATCAAGATTTTTTTGATTATATTCTCAAGTATATACGCCTGTAATTTTCAATTGTTTATTGTACTTAGGGATAACTATGTGTTCTCATTTTAAAGAAACAACCAGACTCGTATTAAAAAGCTTCTGTAATCAGGAGAAAATAGTGAATTTATAAATAAAGAGTATCTAAACACTCAATTAAAAATTCAATAGAACTAATCAGAAAATGAAAAGCATTCAAATTGCAAGATAACTCTAAACTGATTTAATTTGATGTTACCAATATGTTCACTAACAATCCTTCTAAGGAATGTCTAGTACTAGTACGAAAGTTACTAGAAGATAAAAATAATAATCCAGGAATAATATCGGATATACTTAATTATTTGATGTATGTATTAATCAGAATTATTCCAGTTTTGACAATAAGATATCTATTCAAAATGAAGGTTTACCAATGGGAAGCCCTATATCACATTTTTATGGACAATTTAGAAAGAAAAATCTTTGACAGTAATATTTCTTAAAATGTCTTATTTTCGTATAGATATGTAGATGACATATTAGCTTGTTTTATGGGTAATAAACGACAATTAAGTGTATTTCCAACCATATTAATAATTTACACCCAAAATTAAAATTACATTAGAAGTTGAAGAAAATAGTTCAATCAATTTTCTTGATTTAACAATTCAAAGAATCAATAATGTACTTGATTATTCAATTTACAGAAAACCAATACACTTCAATGTGACCATCACATATAGTTCAAATCACCCCATGTCACATAAATTGGCAGCATATAATTCGATGATACATAGAGTATTTTCAGTTCCTATGAACAAATGTGATTTTGATAGAGAGATTAATACAATTAAACGAATATCAACATCCAACGGTTATCCATTACATATGATAAATAAATTGATTAATAAAAAAGAGGAAAAAGTGGCATTAAAACGAATATTTCCTAAACAAACTAACGAAATAAAAAATTATAAAACCATCGCATATACAGGTAACATTTCTAATATTATTTCAAAGATAATAGATTTAACTACAAATACTACAATTTCTTTTAAAACAGAGGTACAAAAGTGTTGAATGTAAAAACAAAAATATTCCCATTAAAGAAGTCTGGTATATATAAACTTAAAGTCCCACTATGCAATACATCTACTTGACACCAAACATTCGTTGACACCTAACACAGAACTAGAAGTACTACATATTTGTGATGAGAAACAAGAACTGGCAAACTTTCTCTAGAGAAAGTTTGCCAGGGGAATGGAAAACGTCGTACATAACAACAATACATAAGAAGGGAAGTAGAGACGTGTGTGATCATATTAGAGGAATCGCTGTGCTTAGTACTATTTCGAGAGTCCATGGTAAGCTAGTGAAAAAGATAATTGATGATGAATATTCTGATAGTGAGGCCGAAGAACAAGCTGGATTTAGAGCTGGTAGATCATCTGTGGATCACTCATTCACAATAACACAGATAATTGAGAAAAAGACTGCACGGAATTAAGAAATACACCTCCTTTACGTAGATCTCAAGAAAGCGTACGATAGTATACCCCAGCTAAAACTCTGCGAGGCTCTCGAGAAAACCAACATCAGCATAACATTGATAAAAGCTGTTCGCGAACTCTATAAAGACAACATAAGCCAAATAAAGAGAGGGCAGTCACCAACATTGCTTAAAATCTATTTAGAACAAGCTCTGAAAACATGGAAAAGAGAGTGCGAACAGGTGGGAATACCACTGAACGATCACATACTATATACATACTCTCTGCTTCGCCGATGATCAAATAGTCCTAGCTCAAGACTACGACGACTTAGGATACATGACCCGTAAATTATTCGAAGAATACGATAAGTGAGGACTGGAGGTAAATCTTCAGAAAACAGAATATATGTGCATTGGTGAACAACAGGACCTTATCTTGGAACAACAACATCAGATAAAACACTGTAAAAAATACAAATATCTTGGAATGCACATCACTAATGACGGTAGTTTGGATGAAGAAATCAAAGACAGAAACAACCAAGGAAGACAAGCAATCGGACAATATTTTGTGGGATAAAGCAATATAAAAACAAAATAAGCATAGATTTTACAACAGCATAGTGAAAAGTGTCATCAGCTATGGTACTGAAGTGTGGCGTCTAAAGGAAAAAACTCGTAAATCTCTTGAAGCCACCGAGATTGATTATTTGAACGCGCCGCCGGAAAATCAAAACTGGGGAGAGTGAAAAATGAGAGAATTCGAGAAATTATGGATGTTAAACACAAAATAACGGAAGAAATACACATTAACCAACTTAGATGATATGGACACGTTCCAAGTATGGCGGAAGACAGAATCCCAAAGAAAATACTAAATGGGACACCACAGGGAAGAAGAAAAAGAGGAAGACCTAGACTAAGTTGGAGAGAAGGAATAGATAGAGACATCAGAGAAAGAGGAGTAGATGAGAATCTCTGGACCGATCGAGAACAATGGAGACTGGAAATCAGAAGACGGTGGAGAACGTTATAAACTGATTTGTATATATAACAAGAACTGGATTTCCTTGAAGAATAAGAAATTATAAGACACTTAAGAAACCCACAATATCAAGTTTTCAATGAACAGATAAATCTAGGGAGTTCACCACTTTTAAACTGTCTAAGTGTCTTCTTAAATGATAATTGTAAAGATCAGCAGATATAGTTTTCCTGGTTTTCTATATCATTGCACAGTTATACTGATCTTAATTGGAAAAAAAGATATCCAGTATATCTCCATAGGGCTAATAATATCTAAGCTTTAATATTTGTAATATCATTCTTCTTCTTTTTCCTATTAACATATATTAAGTCAATCACTAGGTAGGTCACTTCTTGGTCTAACCAACATAATTATCACATATGAGAGAGGCATCAAATGAAATGTAACTTCTGTCATTTTGACGATGATATTTATATCGAAACAATTATCAAGTTTCTTAGAGTCTCAAAAATGTTTTCATCATATTGTGGAATTACCTAGAAACACCTCTCACGATAATAGTAATATCGAAACAGTTGTCATTTTTTTAGAATCTTTACCATTTTTTCAATATATTATATATTTTCAAAATAATGAGTATATTCAACAGAGTAAGGATCGGAACAGAAACTTTCATTTATGCTTTTATCAATAATTATTGTTTGAGGATATTAAAACTCATTCTGTTTCTAACTAATTTTTATTCATATCGAATCGAAGTACCTATATTTGTAAGGTAAAAAACATGTATACGAAAATTAATCCGATTAATAAGTGGCGGTTAAGTTTGCCACACATACTAATACTGTTTAAAACTGTTGTTATTATCTCAAGTTTTCAGTACCGCATTGCATAAAATCTATGCAAACATATCAATTACCAACACGCTTCGAATTATCATAATGTATGTATCTATAACTTATATGATGCCCTTTCAGCTTATAAGTATATCACATTAAATAGAAATTAAGTAGCCAAAAGGGTGAAAGGACATAAATGGGACCAAAGTTACTCGTATTGCTAAATCATAAAGTTAATTTCAAAAGCTCACGATGAATGGCGTCTTATCGGTGGGAAAGAGAGCCCTTTTTGGCCCTAAGCTTCTTGTTGAAAGGTCTACATATCTATCTGCCTCCACAGTTAATAACGAAGTTATCATTTGCGATAGCAGTGAGGTAATGAAACTGTCCCATTTTCGGAGCATCTCTCCTCTCTAATATTGAGCACTAAATTATTCCCTACTGGTTGTCTAGTTAACTGAAGAGGTAATAGTAACAGGGACGGAATGTAAAAATATTTAACATTAGCGAATGCTATGAAAAAAATACGAGGTATTAAAATCACAGAAATACTTCTGATTCGCCTAAAGATTTTCAAATTTACTGTTTACGGTCTCTTATAGTTGTGAAGTTATCGTAATAGGTTACTTGGGCTATGTAGGTTGCATAATCATATTTGATTAACCCTCAATTACTCGCGCTGGTGTATTTTATACACCACTGCTGGTTTATTTCAATTTGGACGAGCCGCTGCGACTACCCCCTTCCCCTAACCTATCGCCGACGTATCTATGATGCTATGATTCGTGATTTAGTTGTCGTATGTCAGTGGTAGTTGAATTAGATGCGTTTCAATCTTGTACGGTGCCATAAATACACCACGCTAGTAATAATGTGCGTATTTATTCGTTTTATCGTTTTAGAAATATTGTCCAGTAATATAAAGATATGTTATTTATTATTGATGCAACATGTTTGGACAGGTCCAAAATAACTGTAAAGAACTCAAATCGTTTAACAACAGAGGAAATGAGACAATCCTTAGAGGCGGAAACATCAGAAGAAAAAATGGGAGGTCCATAAATCGAGGAAGAGGAGCGAACTATAACGCAAAGTAATTGTGATAGTGTTTCTGAATTGGAAGGCCGCGAAAGTGAAGAAGAATCAGATGGCGACGATATAGAAAGTGAAGGTGATGCGTATCTCATTAAAAAAGAAAATATTACGAGGTGGAATAAACAGCCATTGGTAAGTAAATTTGCAAAAACCAAGAAAATAAATTTAGTGAAAATATTACCAGGACTAAAATGTTCTACCAATGAAATAACTTGTTAGAACCAAGTCTTTCGAAAAAATTTCGACGACAATAAAAATGGTTGCTTGCACAAATATCGAAGGTATTCCATCTAATTATACTCAGGACAGAGATGCCAGAAATACAAACCAAACAGAAATAATGACGTTTTTTGGTCTGCTGTTTTTATAGGGAGTACAGAGAGCCAATCACACGAATTTCATTCAACTTTGGAACACAGACGGAAGTGGTATTGGAATTTTTCGTGCGTGCATGAATTATAATCGTTACATCTTCCTTTTATCATCTATACGATTTAATATAAAAGCTACGCGAGATGAAAGAAAAAAACAGAACAAATTGACTGCTGTTCGTTGCATAGTAGATCGGTTTATAAATAATTGCAAATCCAACTACACCCATGGAGAATTTTTGACTATTGTCGAGATGTTAATTCCCTTCCGGGGGTTCCTTTATACATTATATCCCCAATAAACCCGCCAAACATGCTTTGAAATTATTCGTTTTAGGCGACTCAAAGACCTTCTATGTGTCTTATTTTGAAATATATTGTGGAACGTAGCCTGAAGGCCCATATAACATGGCCAACAGACCAAGTGACATAGTGGAAAGACTACTAATTCGCAAGTAAGGGGATCATAGCGTAATTTGACTTGCGACAACTGGTATACCAGCTACCCTTGGCGAAGTCACTGTTGGATCAATCCTAGTAAATCCTGGAACACACATGAACCTGAAATTATTCATTTCTACAATTCCACAAAGGGGGGGAGGGGTGTAGATACAGTCAATCAAATGTGCGGTAACTTTTCAGTTTCAAGGAGGACCAACAGATGGACAATATGTATATTTTTCCAAATGCTAAATATTGCACAATTGATTGCCCAAATAATATATAATAATAATAATAATAATAATAATAATAATAAAAAAATGATAATAATAATAATAATGAAGTGGACACGAACAGAGCTTAAGGATATTCAAAGAAAGAAAAACTCGAACAAATTTAACAAAATTTAGAGCCCATGATCCAAAAGCAGCTACTGAAAGACTGATACTTCTCCGTAAAAATGGAGGCTGAGGTCTTGTGGATATAATTCGGTTGCAACAGAAACAAATCAATAGTCTCCAGCGTTATTTTCTTCAAAAATGAACACCTTTGCATTAGGCTATCTCGTAGGTTGACCACTGCTACACCCCGTTGGATCTTCTGCATGCAAGAGAGACTCGACTTCCCACTGATGCCGCCTATGAACAGGAGGTGACTAGAGACTGGTCCAGTAAGGCACTTCACGGTAGACATCCGAATGATCTCAGCCAATCTTATGTAGACAAAGAAGCGTCGAACAAATGGCTGAATCAAGCGGATATATTTGTCGAAACTGAGGGCTTCATGATATCAATCCTGGATCAAGTTACTCTAACCAGGAACTATCGGAAATTTATTTTAAAGGAGTCGGATGTCATCGATCAATGCAGAAGATGTAAAGAAAATGGAGAGACAATACAACACATCACCGCCGGTTGTAAAGTACTCGCTCCGACTAGCTATCTTCAAAGACACGACCAAGTTGACGAAGATAGTACATCAAAAATTGGCCCTACTATACCAACTCCACGAGGATCCATTACCTTACTACAAATACCAACCCGAAAACGTCATTGAAAATGCGCACTATCGCCTCTATTGAAATCGTAGCATACTAACCGATAATACCATTCCATGAAATAGACCAGATATTACCCTTACCAACAAGACTGCAGCTATAACTCATCTTATAGATGTCGGCATCCCAAATTCCCACAATCTGCGATCCACGTGGAATGAAAAATTGATGAAATATACTCCTCTTGCTGAGGAAGTGAAGACAATTTGGAAACAAAGTGAGGTTAACGTGGTTCCTCTTATTATTTCCACAACTGGAATAATCCCAAAAAGCTTCCACACCAGCCGACAAATACTTAACCTACCATCGCTCATATACATACAGCTTCAGAAAGCTGTTATTCTGGAAACAGCAGCAATAGTAAGAAGACACCTCAACTTAAAATAGTTATGAAGGAACTTGTACTCGTACCGTTCCTCTGAAACACCGTTATAAGACGAGCATATACAACATAATAATAATAATAATAATAATAATAATAATAATAATAATAATAATAATAATAATAATAATAATAGCGCTGGAAATAAAACATATTTGGAAGACTGAAAAGATTGACATAGTTCCAGTTGTTATCTCTGCCGAAGGAATGGTATTAAGAAGCTTTGTAAAATATCTCCAGAAACTTGAAATCCCCTCAAACGTTATCACCGGTATTTCAAGAACGGTCATACTACAAACAACACATATTGTCAGAAAGTTTTTTACCCCATTGGGTTAGGCTGAATTGCCTCTCCAGTGGAACCAGAGAAGAACCAGTACCAATTTACTGAGATCACAGAACCCCTATAATAATAATAATAATATTAACTATAGACCAGATATAAGCGGCGACCCCGTGGACACCGAGCGACCCGCCCTTAGGGCTAACCCCCCTAACGGTGTGAAAGGCTGGTTTTCGACAGACCAGAAAACAGAGCCTCGGACGAGCGTCGTGAAGGTCGGGAACGACGCGGGACTACACAGCCGACCACTTCAGTTGACGACACAGGTAACGGAACAAAGGACAACGATCAAGCTCTAACTGCTCATGGTTTAGGACAGTCGCAATCTGTTCCTCCAAAGAGAAAGTCACGAAGGCTAAAACGGACCAAACAAAATATTATAGATGTTTTCAAAGACTTTTTTAGAGCTACATACTACGGAACACAAGGTCATAGAAAGAACGTTTTCAAAGAATTTAAGAAAATATATTTTCATTCTGAATTCACTGAACAAAACATATGTGGCAGGAAAAGAGCGATAGAGAAAAATGGATATTCAACCCCAACAGAAATCAAGACTATCAAGGAACAAATAAGATTAGAAGTCCAGGAAACAGATATACAAGAAACAGAAAAAGAAAAACTCAATGATACAGACACTCAACCTACCCAAGGAACAACCGAAGTAAAAACAGATGATCATACAAAGCAATCACATTCACAAACAGATCCTCAAGTAACAGAAGAAAATACAGAAATAGATAACAAGGATATTCAAGCTAATATAGAACAAATATTTAACAAAAATAAATTGCTGTTTGAGGGAAGTAAACCCAACCTAAGGGAAAATCTACCCAAGCTAAAATATAACTGGGCAACAAAAACTGTTGTGCAAACATACAACAACTACTTAAAAAAATATGTCAACAGCATTGAGAATATAGAGGACCTTAGAGAAATAACATATGTGACAGCTATATCAATCGCAGACTGTCTGGGTATTACTAAACACAAACCAAACACCAAGAGAACCAAAATAAGCTTAACTGAAAAACCACGTTGGCAACAAAGATTAGAAAATGAAATTAGCAGAATACGTAGTGACCTAACACAAATAAACAACTCACTAGTAACACCAAAACAAAAACACAACAAACTGTATAAAAAATACAATAAAAAACAAGACCAGGCATAATAAGGTCAGAAATAACAGAAACAATAGACTTATTGAAACATAAACTAATGGCAAAAGGTTAAAAAGATACAATACGTCACTTAAGCAAAAAGAAGATAACAGGAACTTTACAAAGCACGAAAAATTGTTCTACCAAAAAATAGACCAACAAAATATAGTAACAGAAAACAAAACATCACCCAAAAAAGAAGATGTAGAAGAATATTGGCAAAAAGTATGGTCAAACCCAGTGCAACATAAAAGAAATGAATGGACAGAAGAAGAAAGGGAAAGAACAAAAACAGCAGAACACATGGAACCATACGAAATAACCAAGGAAGAACTAACTGCCATCCTTAAGAAACTGCCGAACTGGAATGCTCCAGGGCCAAATAAAATTTACAACTATTTCTGAAAACATTTAACAACATTACACGAGAAAATGCTAGGAATTATACAACATGTAATAACCCATCCAGCAGAAATACCTCCCTCACTAACCCACGGCATAACATATCTTGAACCAAAAAACGAAAAAACACACGATCTCAAAAACTATAGACCAATCACATGACTGAACACTTTGTACAAAATTATAACAAAGACCATCGCCGAACAGGTAACAAACTACATCACAGAATAAAATATAGAGCATGAAGAACAGAAGGGCTGCACAGAAGGAGCATGAGGTTGTAAGGAACAACTTATAATAGACAGAGTAATAACAAAACAAGCAGAAACCAATAACAGAAATCTTGCAGTCGCATGGATAGACTATCAGAAAGCAAACGATTCAATCCCTCATTCATGGCTCCTGCACATTCTACAAATCTACTAAATCGATCCAACTGTCATAAAATTCCTTGAACATACAATGAAGAACTGAGAAACAAAATACAATATTCGCAAAGGATCAACATCTAGAAAATCTCTGATGTATTTGAATCTGTATAATAACCCCCTTAATTTTATAACCACGTTTGTATTTGTAGGTCCCACCTTAAATGCTAGCCTATCACAATGCCAAGGTATTTTATTGACTTATCTCCCGGTATTTCATAGCTATTTCCTATTTTAAGTTGTCCTATATTCGCAAGTCCGTTTGAATATGAAGAAAATGGTAAGTCTTTTGTTTTAGTAAAATTCAGTGTGAGTTTATTCCCCTAAACCATTTTTCTATATCAAGAAAATCTTCTTCTACAAGAATCTTTAATTCTCGCCAGGTTTCTGCTTTATAGAGAATGGAAGTATCATCTGCAAAACTCAAAATATTTCCACGGGTTTTTTTCCCGAGTAACCCGTTTATATAAATTGTAAACAGTAAGGGACCCAGCACCGTTCCCTGTGGAACTCCATAGGAAACTGTTTCATGAGTACTAGGCACGCCATCAATTCGTACCCTCTGTTTTCTATTAGATAAATAGCTTTTCATAATATTGTAACTATCTCCTCATCACTATTTATCGCCATCAAAATAGGCTCTTTTGGATGTGCCAACGTATGATCAATCCACCAATTAAGCACCGATTTATTTATATGCTGCGAATCCTCTTTTATGTGAAAATGTGTACCAGGAAGTAGTAGTTGAGTCGGCTGGAACCATGGTAGGAAGTATAATTGTTGTCCGATTGGATTTGGCTAGTTTTGTCTGAAAATTGGTTCACCATAAGTAATGGTTCATAATCGTGGAGATCAAGCAATTATCTTCTCTATTCCAGCGATGTCAAATTCTGTTGTAGACCTTGACGGCCAGCTAGAAATTGGTTAATTTTTCATCACATATCGATCTTTCTTGAATTATCTGTACCATTCTACCGTACGTCAATTACCCGTTAGTAGAATTACAAGTATAGTTACCGACGAATTTTCATTTGGACTAAATGGTATCGACATAACATAAAATAACCCACACGGAATACATTGTCACAACACAACAAAAAAATTGAACGGCCGGTGTGGAATTCTAGGTTGTACAATAGTTTCATAATTTAAATTGTGGCTCTGATTCACAATTACTTAGAGAAGCTGTCGACCCCGGAATTACAAAAATTTAAGAAAATGATGATAATATGTAAGAGAATTTGTTTTCGTTTCAACAAGATGGGGTACCTCCATATTACGCTTACTCATTTTCCGTGTTCGGCCAAACTAAAAATTCACAATAATTTGCGGCTGATATGGCCTTGTCGTTCTCTAGATTATTGTCGTTTTCTGTGCAAGGTTGGTCCTGGATGGCACCATAATCACACAGAATGCTTCCTCCGGCAGTAGACCCCATTTCTGCATGTTGATCTTGGATAGTGGTACTCCCACTCTCATATGACTTAGGGTTCTCCATACCGCATAGGATTGATCCCTGCATGCAGGTAGTTTCTCTCTGGCAACGGAAACTTGGTTGTATTAATTGACTCTTCAACTTATTGATTCGTTTTGATTCTGGCGTTCCTTCTAAAGCCCGTATTCTTTTCATGAAGCTTTGCCTAGACTTGAGCCGTCGCTCGACTGGTTATTTACCATATAACGAGTGGCGTGGATCTGTCTCCTGCTTATTTCTCTCTTGATCTGCCGCAACTTCCCTACGGATATATGGTGGAGCTATGCGGATTAGTAGGTATATTTCCTCTGTTTTAGTCGGTTTTAGGCACCCAGGAAGTATCATCGCTGTTTCGTTCATTGTTACATCCACCTGCTATGCATGCGCGGATGCATTCCATACTGGTGCGTTATACTCCGCTGCAGAGAAGCATAGCGCCAAGGCAGAAGTTCTTAGAGTTGGAGGATTTGCACCCCAGGATTTGTTCGTCAATTTCCTGATTATATTATATCGATCACTGACTTCACTCTTAGTATTAAGACAGTGCTGTTCAACCCGGAATCGGTCGCGCCCTTTTGAGTTACGTGAGAGTCGCGCGTATAGATTTTTAAAATCCGGTTTTCTCACTAAAACATCTTTATATTGGGAATAAAAATAACAAGGGTTGTTAACAAATGATTTATTCAAACAGTTTTATTAAAAAAAACAAAGTAAAAAGTTTATTTAATTATTCAAACGTCACTTGAATCGGTTTTGTCTGCACGAATACCACAAGTAAATGTGGTAGAGGCGGTATGTTCCTTGCATATTGGAACTCTGCTGTCATTGCATTTATGTTGTGTGAACCTGTTTTTACGTTTCTGACAAAAACCACATCTTGGTTTTTCTTGTGGTTGTACTTTTTTCTGTGCTACAGCAGGTACATTAGTAATGGCAGATATTTTTTGTCTCAGATTCAACGGTAGATTGATGATAGACGCACGTCGCAAGATGTGTGGATACGTGAGTTTTTTTGCCAATGATTTTATAGAGCTTCTTCTGGTAGTGACTGCGTTAGTGTTTGTCTTGTAGATTATTTGTGAATTTATGGTTGCCATATTCATCATTGTACAAAAGAGAGATAACGACCAACGATTACTAACTCTGGTGACCGAGTATTCAGATTTCAATCGGTCTGCAACATCCACACCTCCTTTTGTAACATTATAGAAGGTGATAACTTCTGGTACTAGAGCCACAACATTAGGATCAATACTGTTATCATCATGAAATGTTGAAATCATCAAAATATTTCTTCCTTTTTTTGTAATGTACATTTTTTCGCAGAGTTCCTACTAGCGTTAGCCGATGATTTAGGTATAGGTCATTTGCAAGTGGAATTGACGTAAAATAGTTGTCGACTGTAATATTCCGTCCTGTCTTATCAATAAGACTTATCAGTCGTTTCACAATACTAGCATAGCAGCATCATTCGGAGCTTGAAAAGGACCTGTCGGTTGCTTTTCGGTATAGACTTCCATATTATGTACGTAAAAAGTTGTAGCATCTGCCAAAGCATTAATTTAAATCCATAATTGGCAGGCTTATTTGCTATATATTGTCGAAAACGACATCAACCTCTAAACGGATCTAACATTTCGTCGATGGTTACATATGGGCCTGGAGTATAGCTAGTGTAACATGTTTCAACAAATTTGGAAAAAAGTCTGCGAATAGGAGAGATATTATCTAGTTTTGATCTTTCATTGCGGTCACGAAAATCATCGAATCGAATTGCTCTTACCAATATATAAAAATGCCTTTCAGACATGGTAGCAATGAAGTAGTCAGGTGCAGTACAATCTTGCTCCCAAAGCTCATGAGTGTTCAGGTGTTGACCTTTTTTGGTCCCAGCCAAATAAAGAAGTCCTAAGAAAGCCATTATTTCCTCTAAATTGGTTAACAAACAGTCTCGGGGACATCCATAGGATAACCTTATTTGGTCCAGCTTTTGATTCGTATAGTTTACAATACTGCCCAAAACGTCTAGGGGGAAAAACAATTGCCGGCAGTCTATAATTTATTTGGCGTTTCGCGCATTCCCTTTTACGCCTGGTGTTTTGGTAATAATGTTGTGTGCCTTGTTTCCACCATTCGGAAAAATTGGCTTATGTCTTCACCAGTCGGTTCCATTTTTCCCCAAAAAACATGGTTCTCGTGCTACAATTGAAGCAGATAGTACAGGTAGCTGATCTTCATTAGCTAACTCCTCATCACTAGATTGTTCGGTGTCGGTACAATGCTCGCTATGTCCAGAAAGTGCGTTACTTATTTCTGAATCATTTGATTCAGCCTCCGGATCTAAGGGTGCCTCTTCGTACCATTCCAACCACAACTCTTCTGTTTTTTATCCATTATAACTAAAAAGAGAAAAAATGCTGTTTATTTTCAATTACCATTTTTATTTTCACCTCATATTATATAATTCTTATTTTTACGTATATATTTGAATATAAAATTTTCACATTTATAATATCCTTACCTTATATTTTTGTCTTGTCACACTTTAAATACAAAAACCATGAAAATGCACAATATTTTAACCCATTTTTCACTGGCGCTAAAGGTCGCATCATGAGATCTTTTCTAACAAATGCACCAACGTAATCCGTCGCATGTTAGATTGATACTAACAATTACCGATCTCTGTGATATTGGAGCTACCCCCACCCACCTAACTGGCTCTGAGGGAAGGTGGGGAACTCCTTAGTCCAGGAAAATCAGACCGAAAATGATCATTTTGCATCATTTCGAGGTAACGGCTGATACTTGGTAAAAAGTTAGTAAAAATGGTGTACAACAAAACTTAACTTATGCGACCTCTCAAATCGGACCGGAACATTGTTTATGATTCGATTTACACTCATTTTTCATGCCTTTTGTAGATTTTTCAGGTATATCTTTTTTCTCGTGCATAGTACAGACAAAAAGTTAAATACTTTTTTTTCTTCTTTTAAAGACCTACAATTCTAGGCCTTACACGTAAAAAAAAAATTGATTGGGTCAAAAGTTATTGGCAAATAAACAACTGATAACGTTATTGTTAATAAATAAAAATATAATGAGCATTTTTAATACTAACACTTCCACATCACGCTTATCTATTCTCACTCATTAAAAAATGATACTTATGAAAGATGGAGTCTGTAAGTTCAATAGTTTATGAATTATAGCCTTATGAACAAATTAACTAAAAATTGACTTGCAGAGTTCTGTAAGCTATGCGACCTTGCGCAAATTTTTTCACTGTTAGATTTCATAATAAGACATCGATACCCAAAATTGTTTTTTAAAAAAATACATTTTTGCAATAACGCGACTGAGTTACGGACAGTCAACAATTTATGCGAGTATCGAAAAACAAAAAATATCCCTAAAATTTTTAATCAATTTACTTTTA
Organism: Galeruca laticollis; assembly: GCA_963921935.1. Taxonomy (NCBI): domain Eukaryota; kingdom Metazoa; phylum Arthropoda; class Insecta; order Coleoptera; family Chrysomelidae; genus Galeruca; species Galeruca laticollis. The sequence continues at coordinate 49,346,885 of OY998184.1, forward strand.
GTGTACGAAATAGCGAGACGTCGCGTAAATTGCAACCCAATCAAAAAATTTTACGAAAGTCAGCAGGGCGGATATTTCGGCTGGCCACTGCGTGGCAGCGGAGTGGGGGAACGCCTAGCTTTTCATTATATCATCGTCCGTATTTTGTGTTGGCAGTCGTACGGTGAACCTCAGAGAGTATAGTCGAGATAAAGTTTTGTTTTTCGATACTCGCTAAATTGTTGACTGACAGGCCTCCGACTTCGATTGTCCGTAACTCAGTCGTTTGTCAATAAATCTTAACGTATTTTCTTCCAATTAAAGCTCTTTCCATGCTCCTCCTATGTGCGTACTTAATTCTCGACAAAAATCGGCGGATATAGTGTCAAATTAATTATGCAACTAAGCCAAATATGAAAACAAATTCGCGTTGTTGCAAAAATATATTTTTTCAAAAAACAATGATGGGTATCGATGTCTTATTATGAAATCTAACTGAAAAAATTGGTGCGAGGTCGCATAGCTTACAGTCAAGTCAATTTTCAGTTAATTTGTTAATAAGGCCATAATTCATAAACTATTGAACTTACAGACTCCATCTTTCGTGAGTATCATTTTTTAATGAGTGAGAATAGATAAGCGTGATGTGGAAGTGTTAGTGTGAAAAATGCTCATTATATTTTTATTTATTAACAATAACGTTATCAGTTGTTTATTTGCCAATAACTTTCGACCCAATCAATTTTTTTACGTTTAAGGTCTAGAATTGTCGGTCTTTAAGAAAAGAGAGGAGAAGTATTTAACTTTTTGTCTGTACTATGCACGCGAAAAAAGATATACCTGAAAAATCTACAAAAGGCATGAAAAATGAGTGTAAATCGAATCTTAAACAATGTTCCGGTCCGATTTCAGAGGTCGCATAAGTTAAGTTTTGTTGTACACCATTTTTACTAACTTTTTACCAAGTATCAGCCGTTTCCTCGAAAATAACGCTTACATACCCAGATTTCCTTGTCTATTCTAGAGCAACAGCGGATTATCTCGTAAACTGAAAAAAATTTCTGTAGAGAATTTATATTTGTTAAATTATTTTAACGGCGCGACCGATCCCGTGTTAAAAGTTAGGCTGCCATAAAACGTTACACCTAAGTATTTTGGTGCATGACAGTGTTGAAGACGGTCGTTTCTCAATGTTATGTCCAGCTTTCTTGTCGCTTCTTTATTGTTGAGGTGAAAAGCACATACCTACTTGTGTTTTGCTAGGTTTTGGTTTCAAGTAATTTGCATTATAGTAGGTACATAGTTCGTCCATAGCTTGTGTCAGCTTCTGCTCCACCTCTTCGAATCTCGAACCCTGGGCGGCATCACCCTGTCAACAGAGTAGATGAAATGTTGGGTGTATTCTTCCAATGGCTGGTCATTCGTGTAGATCTTGTAGAGGATTGGCGATGGAACACTTTCTTGTGGTGAGCCATTTTTCCGATTTCTCCATCTGCTATTCTTTCCTTGAAGACATACGTAGAACCTTTTGTTGTGTAGGAAATAACCTATCAGTAATGTGACTTGGTAATCCCCCGTGGGCTGGTATACTTTCTTCAACAGTTTTCTGTGGTTTACCGTGTCGTATGCGGCAGTGAGGTCGATGGAAACGACGCCTATGATTTTCTTGTGCTCGAAACCATCCTCAATATGCTGATTGAGGTTCAAGATTTGGCCGCAACATGATTTCCCGGGTCTAAAGTCTGCTTGCTGATGGATGAATCTCTCCTCCAGTATATTTCCGATACGGTTTAGCATTACTCGTTCCAGCATCTTGATCGTATGGGATATTAGGAACACTGGCCTAAAATTTTTTGATACGAGTTTTTATTAGAATCATTTTCTGTTCGTTGGAGAGACATTCCAAGCATACTATTGTAATAGCCACCTAGGTTACTCGATTCAACCCCCGTAGACAAAGTTCATACCACTCAGTTGTAATATCTAGATTATTCACGTCATATCATTGTTCAGTATTGTAACGTGTCGCTGGGACATGTTTCTATTTACATCAATTATTTTGGAGCGTTACTTATTCGTCGAGCTCGCTCTCTTTTGTTCATTCTTCGTTATGAAGCAATTCAGCATTCAGCTATTAAATATCACTTTGTGTGTGATTTTAATTTTCCTCGCTGCTCTGCAACCTGTACGGACCGCTACGGACCTATACGCACCTTTACAGACTTCACACAATCCACTCAACCGGACCATACAGTTTCCAAGTCCAGATACCGACAGATCCCGACAGCTCAAGAACCGTGAATACTGCTGCGAGCTGTACGTTCCGAGTCTTCCCAAGATAAGTCCCTAACTTATTTTTGGTAGATATAAAATATTGAGTTGGACATTTTTATTGTAATAACTGATCTCTATTCGTATTGTATTGAGAATATACGGTTTATATAAATGTATGTTTGTGTGTCAAATAAATCCATTTGTCCCGAAATTCTGTTGGTTGATTCACCTTATCCCAATTGGGGTGATAAAAAATAATGTAACTAAGGCCGAATTCACCACCTGAGCAGAGTCCCAAGGCCGGGGTAACAGGATTGTGACAATTGGCGCCCAAAGAAACTCAGAAATATTACATAATGTGTGGAAAGTTTTTGAACCTCGATAATCTTATTGTATGGAAACTAATGAAAGTCAATTTGAACACTTTAGGAAATAATGTAATACTGTTATGCTAATGTATGAACAATCAAACTATTTCTATTAGTAAATTGAAATCCATATGGTTCACTTTTCACTTCAGGTATCATACTTTTTCACTTTTCCGCCCAACCTATCTAATATGCAAGAAAAGTATTGGTTTACCCCAAAAAAAGTTGAGTTATTTTCCCGTTTTTCATCAAGAACAACACGAAAGAGCAGCTTTTAGATAAAAAATGCTGTTTGTGTGTCGTCGTTGTCGTCGGCCACTTTTCGTTACATGCCGTGTTAGCACGATTCAACCTCCAGAGTGGAACAAGCCATCAAAATTATGATGGAATATTATTCAGGACATTTCCCATATATCATACATTGATTTTCAGCTCACTCGAGCCAGTACAACAGGTGCTATAGTACTTTAAGTACGACATTTTTGTAATTTTCGGAGAAACTTTAGTTTATTAGCACGATATAGCCTCCAGTGTGTATAGAAGTGACCAATTTTATGATTGAATATTATTTAGAGCGTCTTATAGATGAACCTTATTGATTTTTAGCTCACCAGAGCTAGTACAACGGGTGGTATGTTACCTGAAGTGCCACATTTTTGGTCCTTTTTGGAGAAATTTCGGGTTGTTAGCACGATACAGCCTCCAGTACAAGTTACCAATTTTATAACTGGATATTTTTCAAGGTATCTCACAGATGTACAATACTGATTCTCAGCAGACTAGAGCAAGTAGAGCGTGTCCTATAATTCCAGATATACTACATTTTTGTTTATTTTTCGAGAAATTTCGGTTTGTTAGCCCGATACATCCCCCGAAGAGTACGCAAGTGACAATGTTATGATAGAATATTGTTCAGGGTATATTACAGATGCGGAAAAGTTAGTTTTAATACTTAAAACCGTTTCACTTTTCCGCCCAACCTATCTAATATGCGAGAAAAGTATTGGTTTACCCCAAAAAAAGTTGAAATTTTCAAAAAAATGTTTGAGTTATTTTTACGGTTTTCATCAAGAACAACTGGAAAAAACGGTTTTTAGAAAAGAATACTGTGTGTATGTCGTCGTCAGTGTCGTCGTCGTTGGCGTCGCCCATTTTTCGTTACATGTCTTGTTAGCATGATACAGCCTCCGGAGTGCAACACGTCACCAATTTCATTATTGAATATTGTTCTGGATAATTCACAGATAAACGATAACAGGCGCCACAGTACTTTAAGTACGACATTTTGGTCATTTTTGGATAAATTTCAGTTTGTTAGCACGATACAACCTCCGGAGTGCAACACGCCACCAATTTGATGATTGATTATTATTCCTCAGATGAATTCTATTGATTTTAAGCTCACCTGAGCCAGTCCAACAGGTGCTATAGTATTTAAGTGCGACATTTTTTTTATTTTTGGAGAAATTTCCGTTTGTTAGTACGATCCAGCGTCAGGAGAGCAACAAGCCACCAAATTCATTATCATAGATAAAACACATTGATTTTCAGTTCACCAGAACATGTACAACAGGTGCTATAGTACTTTAAGTACGACATTTTCGTCATTTTTAAAGAGAATTCAGTTTGTTAGCAAGATACAGCCTCCAAAGTATATACAAGTGACCAATTTTATTATTGGATATTATTCGAGTGTCTCAAAGATGAACCCTACTGATATTAAGCTCACTACAGCCAGATGCGGAAAAGTTAGATTTAATTTATAAAAGCGTTTATTTTTTATTGGTTAGGTAATCATTGTCATCGTTCATATGATTATTATTAGGATTTCTCTCTTTAAAAACACGAGAGCATAAATTATAAAATGTAGAAAATAAAGGACTTTCAAATTATTTCACTCTAGGATATCTGTTAATTTACTTCCAAATCCTGTAGCGTAGCTACGTAGGCGGATAAGTGGTGTAAATTTTTTACATGAAGAGCTAACAGTTATTTCCTTGGGGAATTTTGTTTCAACTTTAGAATATACTCTTATCCCCTATACACCGTCAGTAAAATCTCACCGAAACATTTCTATTCGTCTCGGGAAAGAGTGTCTATGCCGTTTGTGTGTTAATGCCGATTCCATGCCGGCCTGCCGCCAATTTTCCGGCTCGTTGTCTGCCAAAGCAATCGCAATGCTCTCCGGCCAAAGCTACCGCACACACCACTACTTTAACCTCCCTTATCTCCCTTTGTATTATTTCTCTCTTCATTTCATCACTTTTGTTACAAGTAACTTAAAACTAACCGATTTTCAAAAGTTCATTCCATTTTCACTGCTATAAAGTTGTTTAAGCTTCCTGATACTTGAATTTCAACAAAATACCAAGTGTATTAGCAGGGAAAACATGATTTAACCTGAATAAATAGTAATAGTCCAGTATGGGTTCCGAAATCTATGGGATAGGACCGATTTGGATGAAATTTTCGAAATTAACTTCGTTTACCTTCTAGATCAAATGTGATATGATAAAAAGTTTGCTTTTTTTTGGGGGATAAGAATCACCACGTCTAGGGGGTGAGAAATAAAATATTGAAAACAATTGCAGAATTCGATAGAGCTATGAATTCTGACCAAAAAAATCTGTAAGCATTTTCCTAGAAATTGACTGTCTCGACCCTTACTTCGTGGAATATGCTCCTAATAATATATTGGCAAAGAAGCTCAACAATATACTCAATACTTACGGATATGAATCTCAGTACTCAATTAGAAATTCAATAGAACTAATCAAAAAGTTGAAAGCAATCCACTTACAAGATAACTATAAACTCATATCGTTCAATGTAACTAACATGTTTACTAAAATTCCTCCTAAAGAATGTCTAATACTTGTAAGAAAATTACTAGAAGATAAAAATATTAATCCAGAAATAATATCAGATATACTTAATTTATTTGATTTATGCATTAATCAGAATTATTTCACTTTTGACAATAAGATATATATTCAAAATTAAGGTTTACCAATGGGACGCCCTATATCACCTATTTTAGCAAACATTTTTATGGACAATTTAGAAAGAAAGATCTTTGAAAGTAATATTTCGAAAAATATTTTATTTTGGTATAGATATGTAGATGACATATTAGCTTGTTTTATGGGTAGTGAACGACAATTAGATGTATTTTTCAACCACATCAATAATTATCACCCGAAAATTAAATTTACATTAGAAATTGAAGAAAATAGCTCAATCAATTTTCTTGATTTAAAAATTCAAAGAGTTAATAATGTACTCGATTATTCAATCTACCGAAAACCAACACAAACTGATGTAACAATTCCATTCAATTCTAACCACCCTGTGTCACACAGACTAGCAGCATATAATTCAATGATACATAGAGCTTTTTCAGTTCCTATGAACAAATGTAATTTTGATAGAGAGATTAATACAATTAGACAAATAGCAACATCTAACGGTTATCCATTAGATATGATAAATAAGCTAATTAGTAAAAAAGAGTAAAAAGTGGTATTACAACTAATATATCCTAAACAAGCTGATGAAATTAAAACTTATAAAACCATCACATATGCAGGAAATATTTCTAATAATATTTGAAAGATAATATCTTCAGCAACGAATACAACAATTTCTTTTAAAACAGAAAGTAACGTTAGTACGAAATTGTTTAATGTAAAAACAAAAATACCACTATTAAAGAAGTCAGGTATATATAAACTCAAATGTCCAGAATGTAATGCTGTCTATTTGGGTCAGACCCTTAGGAATTTTGAAATACGATACAGTGAGCACTTACGAGCATACAGATTAAAGCAACCAGATAAATCCCACTACGCAAAACATCTACTTGACACCAATAATTCATTGACACCTAACACAAAACTAGAAGTACTGCATATTTGTGAAAAGAAACAAGAACTGGATTTCCTTGAAGAACTGGAAATTAGAAGACATTTAAGAAACCCACAGTATGAAGTTGTCAATGAACAGGTAAATCTAGGGAATTCTCCACTAATAAACTGTCTTCCTAAGTGATAATTGTAAAGATCAGCAGATATAGTTTTCCTGGTTTTCTATATCATTGCACAGTTATACTGATCTTAATTGGAAAAATGATATCCAGGATATCACCATAGGGCTAATAATATCTAAGCTTCAATATTTGTAATATTACATCTTCTTCTTTTTTCTATAAACATATATTAAGCCAATCACAAGTTAGGTTACTTCTTGGTCTAGCCAAATATAACTACTAAACATCAGGTAGGCATAAAATGAAATGTAACTTCTGTCATTCTGACGATGATATTGATTTATCGAAACAATTGTCAATTTTTTAGAATTTTCAATAACTTGTATTATATTGTGGAATTAACTAGAGACCTTGAGTTTCATTTAAAAACACTAATTTTCCTAGAAGTTTGAAAAATCACCATCTTGGAAAACTCAGATCATAAAAAAAGTGATGAGCACAAATGAAGCTTATATAAAAAGAAAGAGATTGGTTTTTGATTGATCTATGTGGGTGTCATAGTTACTGAGATACATTTGTTTTAACATAACCTCTTTTTTTAGGTTACAAAATGTAATGTATTTAACGTGAAATAATTAAAAAATTTCAGATTTTTCAGCAACAGATCCCTCACATTTTTTGAAGAACTAACCAAAACCTTTAAAATAACATTGGTTTTAAGTCATTGGCGTATAAATTAAAAAAGTTCTCATTAAAAGTTTTTGTTACATTTTAAGAAAAAAAAAATTATGTAGTTGTTACATAAATATGATTTAAAGCGTACCCTTCTACAGTTAACGTTATTTAGGTACCAACAATATGTTAAAGAAGTTTCAGCAGTTTAGAGTACGTATTTTTTCAAAAACCGCGATCAAGAGTTAAATTGAAATTCGAACAGTAAAGACGTATCGTGTCGGTCTGATACCGAAAGTCGCTTATTATACTGACATTAAAAACCGGACTTGAATAAAATAGCAATTAGTGATATAAAATTAAGTGCAATGAAAAATATATCAGGCCAGTAAAATAATTGTTAGAACATTCAATTATTTTATTTTGTTTCTTGTTGCATTACAAAAACAATGTCGTACAACAAATTAATAATTTGATTGAATCAAATGTACCCACAAACATCGGTACCTGCGACGCCAAATGAGGGGAACATAATACAGCAGAGTAATGCGGCGTATCAGTAAAATAGTGCATGATCGCAAAATGGACAAGCGCTATATAGTGCCTGGAAGAACTCTGAATATGAGAGAAGTTATTTAACAAGCAAACTTAATGCAATACAACAACAATTCGGACAAATGCGAAGGAATTATTCGGATTCAAGAAATAAATATACAGGGCTAGAAAAAAGTTTGACAAATAATCACATAAGTCAAACGGAGGAACCAAAGCCAGACCAGTACTTCACTGATGAAGAAGTACTTGCGAAAGAGACAGAATGGATAAGGGTGAGAAATCGGAAGAAAAGAAAAATGGTTACGCCACTTACACCTACACAGCAAAGATCAGAAAAAGAAAAAAAACAGCCAAAAGCTAAAAAAAAGAACAACTGACTACCATTATCACAGACGGAATCAGAAATTTCAATGCACTTCATGAACTTGTAACAAAAATGATGTCTGGATTTCAAAACAAAATTATGAACGATAAAAATTAATGTCCCGGATGGAGAATGCCACCAAACTCTCACTAAGATACTTTCTGACAAAGTTTACTCATGGTACTCTTACTAAAACCAATTAAACCGTCCTATTAAAGTGAAGGATATCAATCTGCATCACTCCACTCCTGTAGTCCTGAAGAAATAACCCACGAAATGAGAAGAATATGATACAGATTACTTGAAGTTCTAAAAAACTGAAATGCAGACCAAAATTGCATTCAAATCTCCAAGCCGTCACTTTCCAGGGCCTTTTTTATTCTTTCTATCAATTCATTTTTCTACAAACGTCAACAAATTACAAGGTTTGCGCATTGACAACAATATGCGAAGTGACACTTTTTTTCGGATTCTTACGTTACCATGACACCGTGCGCGATATACTACTAATGAGACGTTTGTATTTCAATCTTTTAAAAAATGAAGCAAAACTCCACATTATTATTTATTTTTAAATGAATAACAATTAAATACTTTCAAAACAATGATAGAATCTTATAATAACTTTAGTTTGTAACAATCGCCCGTAATTCTCACAACCCAAACCACAACGGCCAACACGAGACGCCTGAAGAGTTGGCAACCATATTAACGTCGCCGTGAAATTCCAGTTCCCACTCATCGATGTCGCTGTACGAATGGACTACCTCCTTCTAATCGTAGCGTAACTCACCAGTAAAAGGGATCTATCGAGGATCGAAGACGGTAACAAGTAGACAATACATAAATATTTTACTTCTTTTATAATAAATATTATTTGCTATTTTATTATTATCAGAGACAATGTTTTGAATTCTTGTGTTAAATTTGGCTAGTAGTGGAAAAAATTGTATATACACTACGGTGGTGAAGACATTTATGGGCCTCGCACCTTATTCCGCTCGGGGCAAAGCCTCTCGCGAAATAATCTTGGTGCTCGGTAAATAATAACAGTCTTCACCACCTTGGTGTATAATATACTATTATATCATTTTTGGAAACAACCCCTGTAAATCAGCTATTGACTTGTTTAAGATATAATGTCACGGGTGGGCATTTACGTTCATGTGCAGGCTTTATGGAGATATATGTGAGTAGTACCTCACGAACTGTGAAAAAAGTTAGTGAAGCAATAGTTAGTTTGAAGCCCTTCTATGTAAAAATGCCTAGGTCAGAGGTTGCAGTTGCTACCAGCCACATGTTTTTCCAGACTGCTTCTTTTCCGAGAATTTTAGGATGCATTGACGGGACGCATATCCGCATCCAATCACCAGGTAGGGGTTGATAACATAACAGTAGAATATACGCTAGGTTCGAAGATAATGGATTTATAAATTCCGCTCCGCTAGGTAAGTCAAAATTGCTCAATTTTCATTCTTCAAATTGTTGCATCTAAATGAATGTGTAACATGATAATTAATTTTGGAGACAGTGGATATGCACTAAAGAACTATTTGCTTACGTCCTTGACTGATCCACAAACTCGACCACAACAACTATGTAATGAAACTCAAATAAGAACGAGAAATACAATTGAAAGATTAATGGGGGTTTGGAAATAGTAATTTATGCAACAAGTGCATAAAGTGGTTCTTTTTTCCACGAATGGAAAAAGTTGACCGCACGAGCCATCATGCGAGTGCGGCAATTCCATGGGTGAAAAAAAGACACTTTATGCACATGTTGCATACATTATTCTTTCTAAAGCCCTATACAAAAAAATAAAATTCAAATAGAAATTTGGGATATTTTAATTAAGCTCCTTCGGTAAATTACAATTATACGTATTCCAAGTTTCATGAAAGTCCATCCTCGATGCCCAGCCAAGATTAATTGTGTTAGCTTTTGGGAAGCGTGAAATAAAGTTAACGTTATGGCACTTTTTTTAACGCTTTTTTACTTTTTTTCGCTCTAATCATAAAGTTTCATGAAAGTCCATCCTCGATGCCTAGCCAAGATTCATTGTGTTAGCTTATGGGAAGCGTGAAATAAAGTTAACGTTATGGTACTTTTTTTAACGCTTTTCTACTTTTTTTCACACTAACCATAAACAACCACTTTAAGCGCTGCAAACCGATTAAATACAAGGTACTTCAAAGATAGGGCGTAGAAAAAGGAGATTTCCAATATTGGCATATGACTGCAGACTTAAAATTGATACTACTTTAGCTGTAATTCCTGCTACAGCAGTACTTCATAATTTTGCCATAGAAATTAAGGAAGGTGAACCTCCAGCCGAAGGCGATATAAGAAATGTAAATTATTTAATCGAAATTAGAAATGATGTAATTAATTATATTGCTCATTTATAGATAAAAAAAATGTCAGGTCAGTCTTTATTTTAATATCAAAGTTTTTCAAACATATAAATATGGAAAGGTATACATAGATTTGGTATTTGAAAATGTACCCTAATTTGGTTAGACCAGAGAAAATACCTTAAACTTAATATTCACAACCAACAAATTTCCAGTGGCCCTCAATTTTTAGAACAGCATTGGCGATTCTAGTAATAACTCATCTTTGGTAGCTAAAGAGGCAAGTTGTTTGTTTAGTAAAATGTCCAACTCCAATGCTTGCATTCTTAACTTGTGCTCTTGTTTTAGACATTCGGGTAATTCAATTTTTATGTCCATCAACATTTCCTATTTTTTCCCAATTTGGAAGATGGTAGACATGTTTTTCTTGATGCTTGCAAAATTGAAAAAAAAATTCAAGGTATTATTGTTTTATTTTTGTTATTATTATTCTAGGTTATAAAAAATAAAGTTTTATTGAAGAAAATTAAGGAATTCAATCAAGCACGTACACTGAGAATTGATAAATAGTAAAAACACTGTAATATGATAAAAAACCAATATTTCACATGAGAACTAACGTTTAAATTCATAAAAATACCTTATTAACATTTTTCTTTAAAACATTGCTAATATTCTTCTTTAAATGTGCCCTTTTTTCAAATGTGTGATGGTAAACATTCATTGGGCTTTTGAAATTCCTCATAACCAATTACAATATTGTTATTACTATAACTGCGTGTAGGTATATCCAAAGATATCTCAGATTACCCTTGTTGGATTAGGGGATCCTATAAATAGGCATAATTCATAATTTCGAATAATATACCTACTACTCAATAATCTTACCTCTTCTGTGGCATCTTCAACCTCCAGTACCTCAACAGCAGATGTGGTAACAGCAAAGGTTTTCACACTATCCCAAAATAAATATAATATATTTTGAGGTTTGATTTATAATTGATAAATTATATTTCAGTTATAGCATAGAATGAAAAACCTAAAAATAAATAAGAAATGACTACCTGTATATCATTTGATTACTTCCAATTATCAGTCTCCCGGTATTAGAATCGAATTCACTTCCCAATTATAAAACCGATTTTTGGTGGATTATTGACATTAAGAAGTCATATTGAACGTTATTCTGTGGCCCAGGGCCACTGCCTCCACCCGTTTCATATAATTCTTTTTTATTTCCGATGTTTTTTTTTCGTAACTCTTCTTTTATTTTTTCGTAAAAATTTTTTAGGAAGTCTACAGGCCTATAATAAAGATTGGGAGATGAAGTATTGAATTGTTGGCACATTTTTTCCAGGTTTATTTTTTTTTCTTAACTTTTTTATTCTCAATAATATGTTTGTGGTGCTCTATAATATCAAGCAACAGCTACACGCGTAATTCGGAGCTCTTCTTTTGAATACTGTAGTTGGATCTTCCGAGAGATTCTCTTGCTGGTCTTCTTAGTTCATTGTTATTGTTTATAACTGCTACCAGGCTAGCTACATCACCTTGACAAAAATAAAAAGTCCACAAAGTTTTGCGATGTTGCCAGTGTCTTTCTCCATAAAGTTAGGAAATTCATAAATTTGATTTGTGAAAACCATTCTACAAATTTAAGGTATACCCAAATTAAGCAAGTCCTACCTATTCTTTCCCTACGTGAAAGTCTGTGGAAACCGGCATTAGTATCTTGGCCATATTTACGTGACTATTCATTCATATTACCTCACACGTGACACCAATGTAATGTTTTGAGAATCCCGTACACCGTCACCGGAGTTGAAGTACATTCCTTTACAGTTACACCTACCTACTTTCAGACCGTCAGTACGCATCGATCAACGGAAAAGTACGGACCATCGAAGCGTGAATTCCAAAATATATACGCACCAGAGTAATATATATAGAATATTGTATTTTAGTTTACTTTTATCATTGTAAATAATATTTTTTGTAGCAATAAATCAGTTAATTCAATTGAACTCTGTCTCATTTGGGCTAACCTGGGCAATACGCATTACAACACGGTAGGTTCACTTAGAGGAAAGGCGGGTAAAATGTCTATGTCTATGTAAAGATAAATACAACATTTTATTGTAAAGTGGTAACTGGTAGTATTTTCTATGATGTTAGGCACTAAGATTACTAGTGGTATAAAGCACTTTATTGCAAGTACAAAAAACAAAAATTTTGTTAAAAAACCATCTTGCCCACCCGGGGCGGGCAATGTGAAATACAATAAAAAACTGAAATAGCTAAGTACTATGCTACTCAGCAAACAAAATAAGTATCACTAAAATAAATAATAAATAAAAATATTTGATTTTTGCGACACACCTGCGCATTCTGCATGTGCCTGTTTTCCACAAAATGGGCACCGTAATCACGATTCATTAGATTTTGACCTACTGAAGAGGTCATTACAATAGATACATGCACAGTGATCTTCTTCGTCGCTACCACCGAAGGGATCTTCTTCGCCACTTAATTCATCTTTCATTAGTTTTTTTCTTACCACATTTCTGTTGCTCTTTCTCTGTTGCTCTTGTTTTTTTCCTTTTTCGAGAAAGCTTTTTAGGTAGGGACTTTCGGTTAATACATCTTGATAGCCACCAGTTTGCGCTTAACAGCATTTCTTTTATTACTCTGAGTAACTGGTGAGAGATCCTTCAGGATAGCCTCAATATGAATTTCTTCTGAAGTGAATGGACAACCTTGGTCATTATTTGCTGACCCTTTCATATAGTGATCATCAACATTTGGTAGTTCTCTTTCAGCAACAGGTGCATCTTCAGCCAAATCGGTAGTTAGACTAGGCAAAAACATATGTTCTGGAAAAATAATGGAATTAAAAAGTGATATCCCCGTTGAACGAAAACCACTTGATGCGTTCTCTAGTGTTGCTGTTTTTTCATATGCGTGTTTAAAAAGTTTGGATGCTTGATAAATGCTAACAGTACGACCGCGATTTTCTGTGAACCATTGTGTGACTTCTTGGTTGTAATACTTATGGAGGGGGCCAAAAAACGCAACGTCCAAAGGTTGGAGGCGATGTGTACAGTGTGCAGGCATGCAAAGTTGTATCACAAAATTCTTTTTAGCAAATTCCAAAGCTTCGTAGCTTTTATGACTTGATGACCGTCAAGAATTAATAAAGCTTTATTCTCGAAATTTGTTCTGACATGCTCAACAAAATGTCGCATCCATATTTTAAAGAAATCCCCCGTCATGTAGCCAGTTTCAATATGTAGTTTTAACGTCTCTACTGCTGCCCCGTCATACAAGGCAGGATTAAATATTTTCTTGGGAAATATTAGTGCTGGTGGTACGTATATCCCTCCAGAACCAAAGCAGGCCACAACGGTTGTACGGACACCTCTCTCTGCACTTGTGAGAGCACCTACTTGCCTTTTGCCTTCCCAGGCGAATACCTTTGAAGGGACTTGAACAGTTGTTATCGCAGATTCGTCCATATTAAAGACAATCGTGTTATGAATTTTATGTTCTAAAGCTCGTTCCATGTCCGCAACATTCCAATTACTCCCAGTCGTTTTTCGTTTATACGAGTGAACCATCGGAGATAATTCTTCATTAGTTATAAAGAAAAGGGCGGGTAAGATGACATAGTAATTCATTTTACCCGCCATCTTGCTATGTCGTTTTACCCGCCTTGTTGTTTTTGACTACTAATACTCGTAACAATTAAACAACAATAAAAGCAAAAAAAACAATTTACGTTGTCTGTCGTGAATATTCGTATTATTACTCTAACCTATTCAAAGTACAGTAGAACGTCGATAGTTCGGACGTCGAAAATCCGGACCGTTAATAATCCGGATTCGTCTGGAAATAAGTAGTGTCTGATGTTTTTACTGTACGTTGTACACATGTTGCTGTAGATAAAATAAGATACAGTGCTTGAAAAACATGTTTTTAGTTTATAGACCTTATACTCTACCTACCAATAATAGAAAATATCTATACAATTTTAAAAACTTTTTTTCTCAAATAGTGCGTGCTGGCCGTTTTTAATGTAATTTTGATAATTCGGATAATTTGATAATCCGGATGTGGTCCGGTCCCAATTAATCCGAATTATTGACGTTCTACTGTAGTGTAAAAAATAATATTTATTGGTGAAATAGTAATTTGAACTATTATTTACATTGGAATTACAAACACCCTTAACACAGATAACGCACCAACTACTTCAAACGTGCATCTATACACTTCAGACTACACTCAGCACAGCGTTGTCAATATTTACGCAAAATGGTAAGGGTTAGGGAAATTGAAGCCGGTTATATTCTCTGTAGGAAACAAAAGCCATTTTGCCCGTCTATGTCGTATTACCCGTCGCTCCCCTTCTTATTTTATTTATTCACTAAGCTATTCACAAATTCACTTTATTCACTTACACTAATTTATATAAACTACTGTTTGTTTAGTTAGACTTAATTAATATATTCACTTGTTTATTGTTAATCTCATGACATCATTTTATAAACTAACTCCTTCGTAGGTATTGCCTTTCTTACATATTAAGTACCCTTTTTTCTAGATCTTCCTAGATTTCGACTCACACAAAAACAATCGCCTCCCTGAAATTGTAGAGATAAGACTGGATATGCCTGGATAAGAATAGTGACCAAAAATTATAGTAAACAGTTCGAAGAAATCCCTGGGCATTCGCCAAAATTTTAACTTTCATACATGGCTTAGACAGAGTCGGATTCAGGGACTACACCAGCGTGCCATTTCATAACATTACGACCTCCTTTAAAGGAAGTTCCTCCTGAAACTTCTTTGTAGCCGGAACTGGATGCTTAAGTCCGCAAGTGGACCCATGTTTCCATTTTCCGGTGGTATGTATGAAAATAACAGGGCACCGTCTTGAACGATAACGAGGGGTATAGCTGCTAATTAATATGTAGACAACAGTAGTTTGGAAGATGACCTCTATCATATTCCTGATGACTCGCCAAAAAATTATAGTAAACAGTTCGAAGAAATCCCTGGGCATTCGCCAAAATTTTAACTTTCATACATGGCTTAGACAGAGTCGGATTCAGGGACTACACCAGCGTGCCATTTCATAACATTACGACCTCCTTTAAAGGAAGTTCCTCCTGAAACTTCTTTGTAGCCGGAACTGGATGCTTAAATCCGCAAGTGGACCCATGTTTCCATTTTCCGGTGGTATGTATGAAAATAACAGGGCACCGTCTTCAAAGATAACGAGGGGTATAGCTGCTAATTAATATGTAGACAACAGTAGTTTGGAAGATGACCTCTATCATATTCCTGATGACTCGCCAAAAAATTATAGTAAACAGTTCGAAGAAATCCCTGGGCATTCGCCAAAATTTTAACATTCATACATGGCTTAGACAGAGTCGGATTCAGGGACTACACCAGTGTGCCATTTCATAACATTACGACCTCCTTTAAAGGATGTTCCTCCTGGAACTTCTTTGTAGCCGGAACTGGATGTTTAAATCGGCAAGTGGACCCATTTTTCCATTTTCCGGTGGTATGTATGAAAATAACAGGGTACCGTCTTCAACGATAATGAGGGGTATAGCTGCAAATTAATATGTAGACACCAGTAGTTTGGATGATGACCTCTATCATATTCCTGACTCGCCAATCCAACTGGTTGCTCTCTATCCTAGGCATTGCTAGTTTCTATACGTGGGGTTCCAGCATTTTTTATTCATGGTGCTCTTGGTTCCTTGTTATTTTTTATTAAAATATAAAAACAGTGTTAGGACTAATTTGAAAATGGGCTTGGATAACTATTCAAAGTATTTGCAGATTTTTTCATTGGCTCCCAAATTGGAGGAGTTCTGTAAGTTTAGGCTACTTATCATCTAGAGAGAGAGAAAACATTGTAGATATGTATAAACCAATCTCATATGATCAACCAGACACAAAGATGACTACCATAGTATTTAAAATTGTAAAAATATTGGATAAGTTATGGATAATTGCACTTTTGTGTGAAATTAACGACTACAAATTTTACTTTTTAGCATTTGCTGAATCAACGTACTGTCTTAAAATATAGAAACACAGGAACAATTGTTTCTTCTAACCATCGTAGAACTGGTCCAGAAACTGTTGAAACATTTGATGACACAACTAAAAATATAAATGGTATATCAAGAAATGACCAGATTTACCACAAATGTCTCGAAATTGATTCTAAGTAGCAGCCAAAAATATTATATTTAAACTAAAGTATGTACAGGAGTTTCTAATACAAGTGTTGGTTAATGTTATAATATCCACAGGCAAAGCTGTGTGGCACAGTTCTAAAAGATAATAAAATGTTCCAGTTAAATAAAATTATGGATAATCTCATAGAACCAATACTAATTTTGTCCTCTAGAGAGGACAGTGGTGCAGATTCTGAGTGAATATTTATATGTTATATAAATATTTGTAGTGTTCCTTAAGCTAGTAAATAAGAGTCAATGTAATTCATAGTTCAGATGTATTGTTAAATGTTACAAATAGTGTTAAATAATACATTAAGCAAATAGTCCAATGACTAAATCATTTTTATACAAAATTTGATTTCAGATTGAGGATTAACCAAAATAGGTTGAAATTAACGGTCTCGGCCCTTACTTTGTGGAATCTACTCATATTATTGTTTTAAATGAAAGTCACGGTTTCTAGTTAATTCCACAATATGATAGAAATTGTTGAAAATTGACGATGATATTGATTGATCGAAACAATTGTCAATTTTTTAGAATTCTTAACAATTTTTATTATATTGTGAAACCGTGAGTTTCATTTGAAACACTAAAATAGGTTGACCTTCCAGCCTATAGAAAACCAGGTCCTTTCTCATAACATTTGCAAAATTCCTGATCGTGCTATGAAATATTCCAAGTGAGAAATCTACGATGACAAATACTGTGATGTTTCTCTTATTTATTAAAACGTTTATGTTACGGGTGGGATACATTCATACACACGGTAGGTTCACTTACTTAATTTATTTATTCACTGCAGTTTTCACTAAATATATACACAGTATATACCGAGAACACTTTATCAACTAACTTTCTCTCGCTGGTCGGTCCTTTATATGCTAGTGCCTTTTTTACCAGATAATTATAGATAGCGGCTTACACAAAACAATTGCCTATCTGGCAATTTCTAAATAAGACTGATCACAAAAACAATGTCAAGATAAGATAGTCACAAAACAGTTCTAAGAAATCCCTGAGCATACATGGCTTAGACGGAGTCGGATTCAGGCTCTACACTAAGGTGCTATTTCGTAACATTACCCTCTTCTTAAATGAAAGTTCCTCCTGGAACTTTTGTGTAGCCGGGACTGGATGTTTGAATCGGCAACTGTCCCCATTTCTACACCTGCAGATCTTATGTAAATAACGTCTTCATCGGATACTGATAACGGGGGTTGTAGCTGCAAATTGATATCTGGACACCGGTATCTTGGAAGATCACCTCTACCATGTTCCTGATGACTCGCCAATCCAACTGGTAACTCGCTATCTTAGGCATAGCCTAAGAGAGTTGAGAGTGAACCAATCTTGTCGTTGTTCTGAAGTGATCCATATCTAGCTTTCCCGGTACCTCCATACGCGCCCATAAATTCATCGAAGGTAGGGTCAGACACATCTCGAATATGGTTTACTCCTTTCCCTAGGTCATGCTCTCCTTTGAATGGCGCTAGTCGGTTTTGGTGAACTACTTTTGGTTTTCCGTTGGGGGTCTTGCTTATGCGATATATCACATCATTGATCCTTCTCTTGATTAAGTATAGACCTTCCCAGGATTTTTGTAATTGTGGAGAAAATCCTTTTCTTTGTCGGGTTGTGTTACCATACTTTGTCCCCTCCTTTGAAACTGCCTTTTGTGGCCTGCGTATCATACTGTTTTCTCATTCTGTCGCTGGCAACTTGAAGATTTGTTCGAACTAATTCATGAATATTTTCTTGTCCTGCTCAATCTTCGCCCGTCAGCCAAACTCCAGGTCACAAGGAAGCCTCATTTTGCGTCCAAACAGGATTTTTGCAGGTGTTTTACCCGTGGACTTAGTTATGGCCGATCGATAAGCCAATGCAAATAGGGAAAGAGACTGGTCCCAATCTCTCTGTTGGCTGGAAACTACTTTAGACAGGTATTTTCCAATAGTCCTGTTCATTATCTCGACCATTCCATCTCATTGTGGATGTAATGCTGTTGTCCTGGTCTTCTTAATTCGAAGCTTGTCGCGAACCTCCTGGAAAAGATGGCTTTCGAAATTTCTTCCCTGGTCATTGTGAACTTCCAAAGGCACTCCATATCGGCTGATAAATTGCTTCACCAATTCATCCGCGACAATTGTGGCCTCTTGCTTCGGGATCGCGTAAATGTCCACACACTTATAACCAGGAAATAATCCATTATAACCAGCATGTATTTACCACCATTTTCTGTCGTCGAAAATGGTCAAGAGTTGTCTAGAGCAATCCTTTCGAAAGGGCTTCCAACATTATACTGTTTCATAGGTGCATTTCTCTTGCGATGTAGTCCATTACTCGTACCACAACTCGTACATTTCTTGTACCAGTCGTTCCCATCGTCGGAGCTATTCATCCAATAAAACCTTTCACGGACTCGCTGAAGGGTTTTCTTCACTCCCAGATGACCTTCCGATGGACTGTTTTGTAACTTCTTCAGTACCTCAGCTACTCTCGCTCTAGGGATAACTAGCTGTCTCTTCAGCTCGGAACCATCATCGTTTTCAAGGACTCTTTTCAACAACCCTTCTTCCAAGACCAAGGTATTTCACTGAGCCCAATGTGCCTTGAGTGTCGGTAAAAATCTTGATCTTCAGGTGAGGATCATCCTCCTTATCTTCTCTGATCCTGGTGGGTAGCCATTCCTCGTTGACTACTGTAATTCTTGAAACTACAACATCCTTAGATTTCCACTTGTTGCATTGTGAATAGTCTACAGGGCATGACAGTCTAGGAAAAGAGTTGTCTTTTCGGTTATTCACATCAGCTGGATGTTCACCCCTGTCTAATTTCTCCTGTGACTGGAGTTCTTGGGTTACAGGAGTCTTGGGGCGCTTAGACGTACTGCGTACGTGTTCTAGCTCGACACACTTCAGGCATTTGATCTTCTTCGGCTCCTTGTCTTCCATACCTTACAACAAGTTGACGATCTGGTCAAGTTTGTCATCGTCATCTTCTTCCTGCATGCTCATTCCTTTCTTGTACCGCGAGATCTTCGTGGCTGCTTTGCATTTAAGAGGTTCTTGGTTTGCAGGAGTCGTCGGACGCTTACACGAACTGCGCACATGATCTAGCTTGCCACAATTACAGCACCTGATTTTCTTCGGCTCCTTGTCTACCACACCTTTCAACAAGTTGACGATCTGGTCAAGTCTGTCATCGTCACCTTCTTCCTGTATGGTCCTACCGTTGTTGTATCCGGAAGCCATCGTGGCTGCTTCATATTCATGAGCAGTAGTCAATGCGTCGACTAATGTTTTCGGATGGGCTAAACGAAGCGTCCTCTGCATATCGGGGTCACGTAAGCCATCAATAAAGGCCTCGATGCTAAGACATTCCATCATGTTCTCTGGTGCTGACGAATAAGCAAATCGAACGAGTCGGGCAAAATCCACTTCATACGCTTAAAGGGCTTCGTCACGTTTCTGCCTTCGGTTTTTTAGCTGGGACTGTTACAAATGTTCTAGATGTTCGTGACCGTATCGCATGTCCAACCTCTTCTACATCTGCTCGAAGTCATCCGTTTTTTCAAGCAGTATCGTCTGAAGTACATCTAAGGCATCTCCCCGAAGCGCTATAGTGAGGTTCACTGCTTTCTCCTTATCGGACCAATTATTCACTCTAGCGGCTGTTTCAAACTGTTTCACATAATTAGTCCACTACATTTTTCCATCGAACGTTGGGTCTTGACTCAGGTAAAACTGCCAATTTCTTCTAACTTAGGGTGTGTTTCTGTCTTGCGAGATTTAGTTTGCTCGGTCTTCTTTTCTTCCACTGGCGTGTCTTGAGTTCTTATATACGTCATCTTTTTTTCTAGCTCCTTGATTTTCTCGTCCATCGGTGACATCTTATTCTCAATCTTCTCGTCCATTGTTGAAATCTTATTCTAGATTTTCCCGTCCATCGTTGACATTTTATTCTTGATTTCAGATTTTAGAGACGAAATTTCATTTTCAACGTGAGCGGCAATGTCGTTTTCCATTAATAGAATATCGACACATATATCGTTCTTCATAGCAGAAATCTTCTCGTTCATATTAGCAGAAATGTCGTTCTTCGTAGCTGAAATCTTCTCATGCATGTTCTCTTTCATGGCAGAAATCTTCTCGTCCATGTTAGCAGAAATTGACGAGATTAAGCTGGAAGCCTCGTCAGTAAATAAAACTATCTCTGAATCAAAGCCGTTATTTTCCAGTGCCACTTTAAGTCTTCAAACTAATTCACTTTTCTTACCGGACGTTTCCAACACAAGATCTCCCAATTATGCTCTTAACTCAGTCACTATCAGGTCACATAGTCTCTTGACCATTTTTACGTAGCAATTTATTTATATTACCCCACACCTGACTCCAATGTAATGCTCTTCTTATTTATCAAAACGTTTTTATCACAAGTGGGATAAATTCATACGCACGGTAGGTTCAGTTACTTAAGTTATTTATTCACTACACTATTTACTAATTATATACACAGTATATTCACTCAAACTAATTTATATATTCACTTGTTCGCTGTTTATATCACGAGAGAACTTTCTCTTGCTGGTCGGCCCTTCATATATTAGTGCCTTTTTTACTAGATAATTCTAGATTGCGGCTAAAACAAAAACTATAGGCTCTCTGGCTTTTCTAGATGTGACTGGTCACAAAAACAATGTCTAAGAAAAATTCCATTTTTTGGAATTTTCTCGAAATTTTTTCGGGTTTTTTTTTGGATTGTTCTCGGAATTTTTTTGGGATTTTTTTGGAATTTTCTCGGGATTTTTTTTTGGAATTTTCTCGGAATTTTTGGAATTTCCTCGGAATTTTTTTTGGATTTTTCTCGGAATTTTTTCGGGATCTTTTTTGGATTCCTCTCTGAATTTTTTTGGGATTTTTTTTGGATTTTACTCAGAATTTTTTTGGGATTATTTTTGTAATTTTTTCGAGATTTTTTGGATTTTTCTCGGAATTTTTTCGGGATTTTTTTGGAATTTTCTCGGAATTTTTTGAATTTTTCTCGAATTCTTTCCGGGATTTTTTTTTGGAATTTTTTCGGGATTTTTTTTGGAATTTTTTCGGGATAAACAATGTCTAAGAAATCCCGCGCATCCGCCATAATTTTAACTTTCACAGATGGCTTAGACAGAGTCGGATTCAGGGTCTACACTAGTGTGATATTTCGTAACCAAACATTTTTTTTAAAGTAATACAAAACTTTTTGAAACGTAAAATTTCATGTGCCACTGAATTTGACAACTGTTGATAAACGTCTTTCAAAAGTAGCCGCCTACCTTGGAATTCAATATAGATTTAATGTTACATTTCGTTGTATTTTTGTTTTGTTTTCAATAATATACATACGCTCTTTTACCATGTAATAATGATAATAATAATACATTTATTATCCACATTAAGTATATAACAGAAGGACGATACAGTGCAAGATGAACATTACAGAATAGATACAATTTTTTTAATGTTTCCAATCAATGTGGATAAATGGCTAGATCGGTTCAGGATCAGACGAGTAGTCCTTACCTGCTCTTCCACCAATGCCAGTAATAATAATATAATATACTCAATATACATAAAACTTATACTAATTAAACAATAAATTCCAACAAGAAAACGACAATTTTAAATGAGGGGTAAATAAAATAATATGAGTATAAAATTTTTAAGATGTAAAGAGAGGAAAGAGGGGATGATAAGAAGGGATCGAAGAAGGAGCGGCTTCATACTTATTTCTGGAATTCAAACAGATAGTTTTTGTATTTTTGTTTGAATGTCATTGCCGGACAACGAATATATGATGGATTCAGAGCATGTATTTTATTGATGTGGACTGATATGCCATATGAGAAAGAACGTTTGGAAATAGATTTTTTACAATTCGCGTATAAAAAAGACTTCATTATAACATTGTTTACAGTGTCACAATGAAGCTCTTTGAACACTGTTATATCAATTTTTAGTGTACAGTTGGTTATTGTATTTAGTTATATTTTTATATTACATTTGACTTTAACCTTGACACAAATTAGTAATAAAATGGTCTAGCGTTGTTCTAGCTAGTAAATTATTATATTAAAGGTGAATTAGAATTATTTATATATTGAAAATATCAATGAATGAAGTACGCTAACGTTCACTTATCAATAATTTTTCAATTGTTTATTTTTATATTGTATAGAATCAATAAATAGGTATACAAAACTTTCGATTTTTGGGATACATTACCAGATATCTATGTGGAGAATAATTCTGATCATGATATAATATAAATAGATCGTAAGAGCATATACGAAGAGCATATACGAAACCAATAATCATCCTCTGTTTGCTTAAATAAAAGTTTGTTTGCAATTCACACCATTATTCGATTATAATATGTCAAAAGTCAGAAGTGCTGAATAAAACCATCTGTGATCTGACCAATTCGGAATCTACAGAATTGCCAACTTAAATTCAAACCACTCCTACTAGATTAAAAACAGGGATTATATGAAATTATATTTTATTTAAATAATTCAATAAATGCGAATTATGAAAAAATTAGTGTAAAACTTGTGCCACAATGACTTTCTGTAGCACTCATCATTTGCACAACTCACCGCTTCGCGGTTCGTTGTGCAAACTTCACTCGTACGACAAAACGAGTCATTGTGACCAATAACTATGGAATAACGTGGAATACGAAGAATTGTTTTCTTTCTCACATTTAAATTGTGGATATCAGTTCTGAAAGTAAGTTTGTTATGTAAATAAGCCGGCGTTTTTGTACTATATATTTTACGATGAAAAACTGCTAAATGTAAGTTTATACGACTAAACATATTTAACCATTTCAATTCTATAAATTAGTGCATATTTTTTTTAAATTTTCTTATTCCATAGATCAGTCTTACACAAGAGTTTTGTGCCTTTTGTATACGTTGAGAATCTCTAGCATCAAGACATGGGCCATATACTGTGTCGCAATGGTTGAAATGAGATAAAACCAAAGCATCACATAACATTTATTTAGTTTCGGTAGATAGTATGTGTCTGACGATAGATTAATTTTAATGAGGCGTACGGGCTTTGTAATTTTGCTGTAACGTCTTCCCTAAACCGAAATTTCGAATCAATGATTAGGCCTAAATTTTTGCAGTATCTTTTAACCGGAATATCAGTTCCATTAATTTCAAGCGAAATATTGTTCACTACAGTTTGACGATACTCCTCACCACAAAAATATAAAAATATAGAACAGCCGATTCACTGGGATTAATTTTTAGGCAGTGTTTTCCTGATATTTCCAAAATATCATTGAGATCTCTATATATTTTCTGAGAGGCTTCTAAAAGATCTTCGTAATCAAAGGAATAATACAGCTGAGTATCATCTGCGTAATATTGACAATTTATGTAGTTTAGACAAGTGACAAACTCAGATGTATAAATAGTGAATAATAAGGGTCCTAGTATACTGCCCTGTGAAACACCGACTTTTAATTCTAAAAAATTAGATTTAATGTTACAGTTTGACTTCTATCGCTAAGATAGGATCCCAAGAGTGCCCTAGCGGTATCACCAAAATCGATAAATTTTAATATGGGTAACAGGACACTGTGATCAATCATATCAAAGCCTTTGGTTATAATCCAGCAAAATCAGAACGGATATCTCATTATCATCAGCAGCCCGTATTAATTCATCAGTTACATGTGCGAGTGCACTGGCACCAGATTGATTATCAGGTAGCACATTGTAATCATTAGTAAATGTTCTAATTTGTTTTTCTAAAACTTTTATCAAGATTTTTGACAAAACTGGCAAAATGTTTGTTGATCTCAAGTCACTGTAAAATTTAGGTATGTTAATTTTAGCCAAAGGTATTACTACAGCAATTTTCCAGGCTGAAGGAAAATAACTACATTCTATGCGCAAGCATTAATTATATGTCTAATATAGGGTATTATAAATGGGCAACATAACTTATTGATGTCAATATTTAAATTGTCATTACCGGAAGTTTTAGATTTCATGCCCCTAATTACGTTGGTGATGTCATCATATATAATAAAATTAAAATTAAAATCGTCTGAAATATTGCTCTTTTTACTGTTGTTATAATACTTGCAGAGTTAGTAAAATAAGTATTAGAGTCGTTGGCTGATTGTAAATGTGCAGGAATTTCCATATGGTTGCTTTTGATTATAATTTCTTAAGGTCTTTCCATTTTTGTTGATTGCTGCAGTTTTGAAATCTGTGATTTAGGTGCGCCCGTTTTTCAGCTTTTATTGCGGTTTACGTATAATTTCGCAACTGTTTGTAGTATTCCCAATGTTGAGGCTGTTCAATCTGACGAAATCTATTTAATGCTTTATTCTTCAACTTTTGCATTATTTTGATAGTTGGGGTTCTCCAAGGGGTGTAACGATTACGCTTGACTTCAACTGTTTTTAATGAAGCATGCATGTTTAAAGTTTGAATTATATATCTATGCAAGATATTTATTTTCTCATCAATGTTATCTGTTGTATAAATATGATACCATTCAAGTGATTAAAAATCTAGCTGAAATTCGTTGCTCACAATTTGATTCCAAGGTCTATATCTATAGTCTATTTCTTAATGTCTGACAGCACAGTAGCCTCATTAAATATTCAAATAGAAACGTATCTCTTACAGAGTGATCCTAAGAATTTTACAAGTATATACTAAAACTCTAATGCAAAACAAGTAGGTGTCTGTATTGGTTATCTGTACATCCCTGTTTCAGCTCAAAATACAATATGATAATAAAACTGAACAATGCCAGCTAAAGGATAAACAGTGCGGCAGTGGCGGAGATTACGATATTAGTTCATTTTGCTTATTCAATTAGATTCGGTCAACATTACAGTTGAAATGAAATTCATTCGTTTATGCCTTATAACAAGTTACATATTCATTTTTATTAAATTAAATTATTAAAAGAAAATATAGTTTAATTTTTATAATTCAAATTAATTGACAATTAATTAATGTATATTAAGTAAAGTAAACATACCATTTATAGGAAATATTAAATTTAATCTATAATATCATCCTCTTCGCTGGCCATACAAGAATCATCCGAAGATTCGTCGAGAGAGATCACTATCGGTTCTATAGTTTGTTCTATGAGGTTATCTAAAACCCACATTTTCTCTTCCTCTTTAATTACATGATTCACAGCATCTCTCCAGTTCTCTTCAGTTATTGTTGTCAATAAGTACTTCATTAGTTCACGAATATCTTTCATTTTAAATGTTTTATTATGTCTAGCTACATAACCTTTCATTTGGGACCATATTAACTCTATCGCATTTAATTCACAATGGTATGGCGGCAAACGAAGCACTGTTATCCCACGATTCTTGGCTATTTCATCAATAACAAACTTTTTAAATTGTTGCTTGTGATCTGATGCAACCTTTAAAAGTTCTTTTTTCAACATATCATCTTCAAATGGTATATCTTTTACGATTAACCAGTTTCTAATATCAGCTTTTCTCCAAGAGGTAGATGGAAGATTTTCTGTTAATCGCGAATGATAAGTGGCAATGACCATAACGATTACAGCATTATTTGGAATTAATTCGACCATTTGTGTAAAATACATCTGCAGTCATTTCTTCATAATAGTCTTTGGTTGATGTTGACTGGAACTCCAGTAAACCACCTTCAACGAACCCTTGATTGCATCCAATATGCGTTATTATTAGTCGGGGACCTTCACCGATACGAGTTTTCAGTCCAGTAGATAAACCTTCTATGAAAGCTTGACGACTGGTTTGAATACTTTTATCCTACCATATTTTTTTCACTGAATGTCCTTCATTGAGCCATGTCTCATCTAGATAATAGATTTGTCTTCCCTCCTGTCTGTATTTGCGGATATCTCGTAAATATTGGCGTCTCCAACATATCATTTCTTCGTTGTCGATTAGCACTAATTTGCGACTTTGCTTCTCCCAAGTAAAATTTAATTTGTGTAATATTTTCCACAAAGTTTTTGCCCTATGTCAGGCAAATTCTCGTCCTCCTTCACCATTCTTATAATTCTGTCAAGGGTTGAGATCTCTTTTTTAAAATATAATTCATGTAGTTTTCGTCTTTGCATATGTTCATCAAGGTTGAATGGTTTTCTTCCAGTTGACTTTTCACGTGGAGATATATTTCCATTTTTCCTCTCTTTCAGAAGCCTGTAAATAGTAGATTCACTAACTCCTGTCATATTGGAACATGTCGAAAATATATTTCTAACAGTAGCAGCCGGCATTTGATGTACAACAGCACCATGCACATTTAACACTACAGTCTTCGTTTGTAAGCTAATCACGCTCTTACACTTTACTGGGGTAAAACTTGAAGACATTTTTCACAACACAGTTAACACTTATGGAACATAAGTGACTCTAAGCAAAACCAATTATACAAATTTGGGCGAGACCAAGTTTCACCGTATATACCTGCAAAATTTCTAAGTAGTCATTGGGACAATCCCCAGTAGGACCCTATTGTAATGTTTCCTGGAAATGTTATTATCAACATTTCAAAAATCAGAAAGTAATTATCTGGAGAATGAATTGATAAATGGTATGTTAATATGTCTCCCAATAATGGAACTGCATCAAACTCTCAAGATAATTAATGAAATATTCAGTCAAAATAGTTGCGTTTCAAGATTATTTCAAAAATAATTTATTGTTTTAACTGTATGTACTCTACAAATGTATGAAGGTCAGTTAGTTGTTTTAACTAACCGAATTTACATTTATATTACCTTTATATATCAGATCGAGTATAAAATTAAATAGTAAATAAATTTTTTAGATGAACTGTGACGCTTATGCTTTACTACCTGACTAGCATCTATGACCTTTTCGCGTGCTGTCAATAAATAAGAAACATACTATAATTTTAGGAATGTCTAGTGATTCCGAATTAAGAGCAATGTTGCAGTTAACTCCTGCATGATCAGCAATAAAATCCATACTCACCCACTCTGTGCTTATATCAACATCAAAGTTTGTAATAAAGAAATCAAGGAGAGACAGTCCACGAGTAGGTACTTTTATCAGATGTATAAGGTTAAACATCTCTAATATGTCAATAAATGGTGTCGTTAATGCGTTATCCAAGTTTACCATGTTAATATTGAAATCACCAAGAAAAATAATATGATCATAATTTGAAAAAATATTTTCAAACATATCCTGTACATGATTAATGAATTGTACACTATTGCCGTTTGGAGGTTTATATACAGTACCTATAGCAATGGCGTAGTTGACAGTAGCTACTTTTATCCATATACATTCAATAATTTCATAACTATTAAATAAACATGATGAATGTGTATTTA
Organism: Galeruca laticollis; assembly: GCA_963921935.1. Taxonomy (NCBI): domain Eukaryota; kingdom Metazoa; phylum Arthropoda; class Insecta; order Coleoptera; family Chrysomelidae; genus Galeruca; species Galeruca laticollis. Next base: position 49,375,110 of record OY998184.1, read on the forward strand.
ATATAATTTTTTACATTCATGTCTATTAGCTCAATTATTATTTAGTCTGTGGTTCATTATTTCCAGACTTTATAATTTTGGTATGAGTAGTATTCATGTCAATCCAACTCAGTAACTTTTTTAGTGACTTCTAGGGGTGTGATTCAGGCTTCTTAAAATGGTCCTCCTAGTTTAAAAACAGGGTAAGATGCTTGTACATCCGTTCTATATGCAGAATATTCTCGTATCTACTTCTTCGTAAACTAGGAAAAGTTCTTAATTCACCCAGTGGAAGAAAATTTCCTTATATAATTGAATATTTTGATGCGATTTCATATCCCAGAAATTGATATATGAAATACAAATCACTGTGAATCAAATAATTCCATTCTGCGGTATTTTTTTATATATCCTATCCTTTACAATTTGAGTACACCACTAATTCATAAGGAACATTATCATAAATCGCATGAATATCTCAAAGCAGCCTTGCGCCTGGAAATACGAAATCCTCGGTAAATAAACATCCACCAGAAGCATCAGCTATATAGCTTTTACAGCTACAGCACCTAACCCCTAAATCACGGAATTGAATTTCATGAACCATAAAAATGTTTTAACGTTATAGGATCCCTGAATAATCCTTTTAAAAGTTTTCCTGGTTCGACGGCGTCGGAATGTTTGGACGTTGATGCCGTTTCCAGCTTAAAACCTTCGATGGCGAACTAACTGAAATCATTAACAGAAATCCGTCCAGTGATAAAATGTGTTAAGCACACTTGTGCCCTTAAGATCGATATCACCGATTTAGAACGTGACCAGGTTGATTTACAGACACAAAATAAACGTATCAAAATTTCAACAAAAACCTTTTATTCACAGTGAAGTTGTTGAATTGTTTTTAAATTCTGAAACCATATCGTTAATCATTTTATCATATGGAAGATAAGCAAAAAATATATGATGCTCTGAAATGTTATATTTAAAATAACATAAGGAGTTCGGTTCTGACAACGAATGTGTAAACAGTATTTGTGTCAGCTCCTATATTTTTCAAATTTAACAGTGTTTATTGATCAAAGTTAAACTCAATTACATACAGTATAGTGAATATTAGTGCTTCTCCATCGGACACGTAAGTCAATTTTGACTAATACCACATAAACTCGTGAAAAACCCCGTTTATTTGTAATTAACCTGCATCATTTTATCTACTTACTACAAAAACGGTCGAATTTCGCAGTTTTTCAAGTGATATGATAAATATAAATTGGAATACAGGCCCGCATTCAGGCACCTAGCAACAATTATGGAAATTATATCCGGCGAGACTTCTGACTACAGAAGTTCTCAAAACACCTACTCCTCAATCACTCAACAACAGTTTCCAAAAAAAGACCAAGCAATAATTTTTCCCGCAAGTAATAATGAAAAAATTCAGGATTATTTAATCCCACTTGGAGAAATTATCCAACCAAAAAATATTTTGTTTTCTTCAAAATTATCTCACAACCGGATGTGTATATACCTAACCAGTACCACGATAGTCGATAAATTCATGACCGAACATGATGGAAAAATAAAAATAAATGGCGAAATTGTACAGGCCAGAAGACTTGTCACACCAACAGTTCGACTTATACTATCAAATGTGAGCCCTACAATACCTCATAATCTGATAATAAATGAGTTAAATAATTTAGGCATCAAATCACTTTCCTCGATGTCATTTTTAAGAATAAGCTCAAATCTTCCTGGATACAGCCACATATATAGTTTCAGACGGCAAGTATTCATAAGCCCACCAACAAATTCATTACCTGAATCAATTCTAGTAACACACGACAGCACCTCCTATAGAATATTTCTCTCAGACGATTCTCTAATATGTTACTCTTGTAAAAAATCAGGACACTTAGCAGCTAATTGTCCAATACAGTCCGTAACACCAAATAGTCAAACCAATACATCTCACTCACCTACTGCACAATCTGAAGCACCTCTCAACAACCCGCAATCAGCTAGCGCCGAGGCGAATTCCCAGCAGTATAACAGCGAACCAAAAACTCTCACCACAATCCCCCCACTACACCCATTATCCACCCCCAATAACATAGAAAAACCTGAACTATCCCAAAAACACTTATCTACGGAATTTTCTGTATCTCAGAATGCCTCAAAACGTACATTCGATGAAATCACCACACCGTCCCCGCAACCTGATGCCGAAGAGAATACAGTGCAAACAGATCCTTTCAGCAAGCCAACCGAAACAATCCTCAAAAAATCAAAAAAGAAAAAAGACGCAGCTTTCACGTCGGCACTTATGGAACCCGTAAGACAGACTATCGCTGAACAGAACCCCCCTTTTGTTCTGGACTTCGATCTAATATCGGACCTCCTTGAAAATGTATACGGATCCCCCGATCCCGTAAGCATAGTTAAAGACTACACAACAGACTTCACCGCTCTAATACACATGCTGACAAATATTTACCCACATTTTAAAGACAGATGCATAAAAACTAGATGTACAAAACTAAAAAAGAAGCTTTTAATACATCTCCAAATGAACTCAGACACGGAGGCCTCAGAACCAGATAGTGATTCCTCACAACGATCCAGCTATTAACTTTTCCGTTCAATATGTTCACTTCAATTTTACAGTGGAACCAAAATGGTTTCATTGACAAACTTCCGGAGCTACAACATATATTAGACCAATATAAATCCGAAATAATATGTCTCCAGGAAACTAACTTGAAAGACGACAAAGTTCAAGCTTTAAGCCAATATCAGAAATTCTGCAAACATCGTAATTATTCTCAGCGAGCAAGTGGCGGAGTAGCAATTCTAACACTTAATACCATCGATGCTCAGGAAATTCCTCTGCAATCAAACCTAGAAGCGATTGCTATCAAAATTCACGATACAAACGACATCCACATCTGCAATATATATTTCCCACCCGCACTTCAACTCAATCAACAAGATTTTAATGATTTGCTAGAGCAGATACCCCAACCGAGAATCATCGTAGGGGACTTTAATGCACATAACTCCAACTGGGGGTCATCCTCTTCAAACACTAAGGGTAAAATCGTAGAACAAACAACTGATCGGCACAACCTTGTTATTTTGAATGATGGAAGACCTACTAGATTCAACATTCAAACTGGAGACTCTTCGTGTATTGATCTTTCGATCTGCGATCCAACATTGTTACCATTACTAACTTGGGACAGACTAGACTACACATACAATAGCGATCATTATCCAATCATTATATTTAATAACTCCAACTGCAGTAGTGACAGCCCCATCGCTCCCGCATGGAATCTAAAAAATGCAGATTGGGATGTTTTCTCATCCTCAATTGAAGATAAAATCGAATACTGTACAATTTCTCCTGACATAGACGAATCACTAAAGCACTTTACAAGTATGATCATAAATTCCGCAACCAAGTCAATCGGAAAAATAAACTATCATTATAAGAAACGCGCTGTGCTATGGTGGAACAACGAATGCAAAACCGCCATAGAAGCTAGCAAAAACGCCTTTAACAAATATAAACGATTGAAAACAGTACAATGCAAAGTAGAATTTTTAAAACTGCGTGCAAAATCGCGGTATACAATAAAAAACGCGAAACGCAAATCATGGGCTGACTACGTATCATCACTAAATTCAGATACACCAATGACCGAAATTTGGAAAAAAGTAAGAAGAATATCTGGCATAAAAGGCAATAATAAAATTAACAGACTCGAGGTCGAAAGCCACACTTTAAATAACAACTCTGACATAGCAAATGCCCTCGCTAATATCTACGAACAGAGTTCCAAAGAAATCAACCAGAGCACATCGCTTAACTTTCACAAAGAATTCCAAGATCAAAAAAACATTGATATTAGAGAGGAAAGAAATGATCCACTAAATTTACCCTCTAACCATGGCAGAATATCACGAAGCATTATCAAGCTTCAAAGATTCCTCTCCTGGACCTGATCACATTCCTATAATTTTCCTTAAGCATTTTCCCGAAAGAGCTCATCAACATCTACTCCAATTATTCAATATCATCTGGTTACAACATAAATTCCCAAAAACTTGGCGAGAGTCGCTAATAATCCCCATACATAAATCTCGAACTTCGAAATCAAATCCCCACTCTTACCGCCCTATTTCGCTCACATGTATCATGAGCAAATTAATAGAAAAGATGATTAACAAAAGATTACTATGGACACTGGAAAAACGCAAACTAATAATACCGGAACAGAGTGGCTATAGATCAGGAAGATCAACGTTAGATAATATCATTGAACTTGAAAGCGAAATCAATGAAGCGTTTGCACTAAAAAGTAAATGCTTAACGATATTCTTCGATATTACTAAAGCATTCGACACCGTCTGGCATAACTATATTATTAAACAGTTACATAGTTGGGATATACAGGGACATTGCCTATTCTTCATCACAAACTTCCTACAAGACAGATCGTTTAAAGTTAAAGTAAACAACACAATGTCTGACTTAAAATTTCAAAAAAACGGCATTCCACAAGGCTCTGTACTTAGCCCGACCTTATTCATAATAGCAATGAACGATGTTCTACAAGGATTAAAAACGCCACTTAAAGCCCGCTTATATGCCGATGACCTGGTCGTTTACTGCAAAAGTAAGAACCTTAAAAACAGTCAGAAAATCGCACAAGAGTTCCTCTCTCATTTAGAATATTGGACAGAACGAACAGGCTTCATCTTTTCAACCGAGAAATCGAAACTCATTATTTTTTCGAAAAAGAAAACTCCAGAGCGCGTAAATCTACGCTTGTATGGAAAACTTTTACAAACTGAAACATCTGTTACATTCTTAGGAATGACTTTTGATGAATCTCTTAACTGGAAATGCCACATAAACAATCTCCTCTTGACATGTCAAAAACGACTGAACCTCTTAAAAATGTTGGCTAATAAAAATTGGGGTGCTGATCGAGAAACTCTGCTCACGCATTATCGTACACTAATCAGGTCCAAGTTAGATTACGGTTCAATTGCCTATACGACAGCGACTAAATCACTCTTAAACCGGATAAACAGCATTCATAACACGGCCCTACGCATAATAACAGGGGCATTCCGCACTACACCAGTCGAGAGCCTATATTGTGAAGTTGGAGAACCATCTCTAGAAGACAGAAGAATGTACCTAAGTCTAGTGTATGCAGCTAGAATAAGGCAAAATCTCTCCAATCCTACCAGCCAAAATTGCACCACAAAAAACTCCCCCAACCTGTTCCAAAAGCCAAGAACCTCCAAACCTTACTATATCCGAATTAAAAACTACCTATCAAAACTTAGCTACTCACTTCCAGAATGCGATCCCAATGAACTTAGTTCAATTCCACCCTGGCAAATCAAAACTCCAACTTGCATCACCAGTCTTTCTTCCTATAATAAATATCATGAAAACCCCTACATTATTAGATCTATGCTAAACAGCATACTAGAAAAGTTCCCTGATTACTTCCACGTTTATACTGATGCCTCAAAGTCTTCTAATAAAGTCGGAGCTGCGGTAGTGACCGCAACTTCGACCCACATGTTCAAGCTCCCACCAACCTGCTCAATCTACTCAGCAGAACTGTATGCACTATATGAAGCATTAATCCTCATAAATGCATCTGACATACATAACCATCTCATTCTCTCGGATTCCCTCAGCGCAATTAAGGCCTTACAATACATTTATCCAGATCATCCCATTGTAACAAAAATAAAACAAGAACTCTACTCTGCCGAACAAAGCCATAAGAATCATATGGATACCATCCCATATAGGAATTCATGGTAATGAAGAAGCAGATAAATGCGCCAAAGAAGCCGCAGACAGTGACACAACCGAAACTATTAGACTATCAGTGAGTGCGGATATAAAATCTACAATAAGATCTAAAATAAACAGTGCGTGGGAAAATCGGTGGAAAAGTGCTACATCCAAGTTGAATGAAGTGAAAAAGTCAATAAAGCCCTGGTCTGAGTTACCTAAAAATCGTCGAGACCAAGTCCTACTGACTCGACTACGCCTAGGCCACACTAGGCTAACACACAGTCATCTTTTCAGTCAAGAACCTAAACCTAAATGCAACTACTGCAATGAACTACTTTCCGTGAAACATTTACTCACTCAGTGTCCGCAATTAGCAGCGAAACGACAACAGGCCCAACTTCCTTCTGGTGAACTTGCAGACTTACTGGGATCATCATGTAATGTGCACAATTTAAAAATATTTCTCAAATCTATAGATGTTCTGAGACTCATATAGACATTATTTTATGTATAACTTGCTTCTTTTGTAAACCTTAATGACGCTAATGACCCACGCGGTTGATGCGTATTATTAAATAAAAAAAAAAATAAAAAAATAACATAAATAAACATTTCTTTGTTAGACTATCGATATGAATTTCAAAAACATCAATTTTGATGCGAGAACTTCAAAACTTGTGATGTTCTCACAAAGAAACAATTGGGACACTAATTAGATCATTTCATGCACGAATTTTCGTTCAACTCAAATTGTAAAGATTGGTTTCTCCATCTTTGTAAGATGATTCGTTAGTAATTATTCACAAATATGGGATTACGTAACTTTTTGAGAACTTGCACAAATAAAATTCTGTCCGAAATTCAAAATCGAGGACACTTAATTTTTTTTTTTGGAAAAAACATGAGACATATTATAGTAGAAATGTCAAAATGGACCACTGTAAACAAACTATGAATAAGGCTAAATCAGCGCATGAGTATGGAGGATTGTCATGTGATTGACGATCCTTGCAATTTCCGGTACTCCTCACGGTATTGTTACTTCTTGAATGGATCACCTGAGGGAAGTACCACGAATTCCTCATTATTCGTTACTAGAACAAATATGAACTCTAAAATTAGGAGAACCAATTCACAATGGAAATGAATATTTCCTACAACCATAGGCTTTACAAGTAAAATTCAAACCAGGAAAATAGTCATTTAATAAAGACACTTGTAATAAATTCATTTAAAGTAAATATATCTATTAAGGTTCGACATTTGCACCCATATTATCAGTTGAAATATGTCTTTATCACTCTAATTACATGTTTTTGTCTATATCATTTTTTCTTTAACCTCAAGATTCAACAATTTTGTGTATTAAGAATTCTCCTGCATTCCTATTACATAGGCTTTTACTTTTCCGCCCAACCTATCTTATATGCGAGAAAAGTATTGGTTTACCCCAAAAAAAGTTGGAATTTGGAAATTTTTACATGAGTTATTTTTACGTTTTCCATCAACAACAACACGTAAAAACGGTTTTTAGAAAAACAATCCTGTTTGTTTGTCGTCGTCGTCGTCGTTGTCGTCGGCCACTTTTTCTTACATATCTTGTTAGCACGATAGAGCCTCCGGAGTGCAATAAGTCACCAATTTTTTGATTGAATATTGTCAAGGACATGTCACGGATGAACCCTATGGATTTTCAGCTCACCAGAGCCAGTACAACGGGTGCTATGTTACTTGAAGAATGACATTTTGTCATTTTTTGAGAAATTTCAGTTTGTTAGCACGATACAGCCTCGGGAGTTCAACAAGTCAGCAATTTTATGATTGACTATTATTCAGGACATCTCACTGATAAAGTCTATTGATTTTTAGCTCACCAGAGCCAATACAACAGGTGCTATAGTACTTTAAGTACGATATTTTTGTCCTTTTTGGAGAAGTTTCAGCTTGTGAGCACGATACAGCATCCGGAGTATATACAAGTGACCAATTTTATGATTGAATATTATTCAGAGTGTCTCAAAGATGAACCCTATTGATATTCAGCTCACTGCAGCTAGTAAAACGGATGCTATGGTACTTGAAGTACCAAGTTTTTGTCATTTTAGGAGAATTTTCAGTTTGTTAGTACGATACAGCCTCCAGAGAGTATACGATTGATCAATTTTATGATTGAATATGCATCAAGGTGTCTCACAGATGTACCCTATTGATTTTTAGTTGACTAGAGTGAGTACAGCGGGTCCTATAAATCCAGATATACTACATTTTTGGTTATTTCTGGAGAAATGTCGGTTAGTTAGCATGATACATCCCCCGAAGTATATACAAGTAACAATTTTATGATAGAATATTGTTCAGGGCCACAAATGTGGAGTAGTTAGTTTTAATCTTCAGAACCATTTAATTTAAATTGTTTTAGTTTTTGTAACTGATTATTGGAAAGTGTTTAGTGCTGATTTCGTTAATAATATTGGTTTTTTTTCTATTACGTAAGATTTGTGTACAAAATGAGGTGAAACATTTAGGGAAAATAATAAAATTGACATATTTTATATCGGTATTATTAATGTATAATGTCATTAAAATTGCATCAAACATAACTGAATCATAATAATACAGTAATAAAAGTTATTAAGGTTTTACTACAATATATTTACAAGTCTTTGTATATTTTATTTCTCCTTCAAAACTTCGTTTAGTACTTTTCCTGCTGTGGGTTTGGAAATTTTCCTTTTTTAATATCCAGCAGTAGTCAGCCATCATGTCCCAGCGTACTTAATATCTGCGTTTCATTTCTTTTATATCCTGGTGGAAATGTACTTAAACACTCATACTGCAGCACCACACTTTGTAGTTATTGTATATATTGGCAACAATATTGTTGTAGTTTGGGCCTTTTAGGCTTATTTCAGAATGAAATTGAGCTATTTTAGAGAGCAGCATGACGCGACTTCGGAAAAATTTCAATGCAGTTTTTCGTTTTGGTGTTCCTAGATGGCAAAATCACCCCCCGTTCCAAAGGTTGTAGATATATATGTATGTGTTATAACGGAATTTGTAAGCACGATAGACGGCATATTTTTTGACGAATCGGAACCAAAGTCGCTACAAAAATCGGTTAAGCTAAAATCTTGGACAAGTTCGTTAATGAGCCAAATCGGTACAGTAAAAACAAAATTTCAGCCTGTCAAAGTTGAAAAAAAATCGTATTTCCTTTGTTTTCCATTTGACGTAAAAAAGTTACTGAGCTTTTTCATAGACCTTAACACTTTCTACAACTTTTGTATTCAACATTTTTCTCTAAATTGTACATTAAAACATTCATTTAACCTTTCGGAACTCGCGCTCACTTTTGTGATAGAAAGGTCGCGCGCGGACTCTTAGTCCGCAACTGTGAAATACCATTTTTACAAGTTTCATGTTATAATTCTTAAATAAATATACAAATTAAGATATTAAAAATCATTTATTAATCAAATTTAAATATTTTAGTAATGTTAGAAACATAATATAACCAAGAACTCGAACAAATATAAGAAAAAGCTGGTACACAAAATTTTTAACAAACATTATGAGTGACACTGAGGGCATATCATTAGAGAATGTTCCAAACAAATAAACTTGTGACATTCGACACAAGAATAGCGTGTAGGCCTATTTTTTCGTCGGTCGCAAATAAAACAACGTCCTCTCTGACCTGCTGGTGTTTCTGGAACTGGATGTGCTCTGGTGGTTTCTGCTCCAAAAACTTCATTTATCCTCAGTTGAATAGCCCTGGGAATGGGCTGGGTAGCACGTCGGCGAACATGTTCTTCTACTAACTGAGACGATAAGGCTCGCAAAAACATCCTTCGTCTTATTTCAGTAGCGTTATTTATCGAAAAAATCACAAAAGAGTTTATTCCAGTTACATTTAGTAAAGAGTAAAATAAAACCATGGGCCATCGTTTAGTGTTTCGCGCACAATCATAGGCCGCACATAGTTTGTCTACACAATCAACACCACCCTTTGAAGCGTTATAGTCCATTATCATGTCTGGTTTATTTGTACTGGCATCTATTTTGTCATCAAAGTGCATACTTGACAACAGTAAGACGTTTTTATTTTTCTTTGGTATATAAGATACCAGTGTACAGTCATTCCTGAAGGCAAACATACTCGAAGCAATTGGGCGACCTGATGGACGTGAAAATTCGAGGGGCAATTGCTTTTTATTTTTCCGGACAGTGCCTAAAAGAGTCAGCTTGAAATCTGTATAAAGTGACGTCAACAAGTCCATACTAGTGAACCAGTTGTCCACAGTCACGTTGCGACTTGTTCCTTCGGTTGGCTGGCATAGTCTTTGTACCACTGCAGTTGGTGAATTGCTGCATTCATAGGGTCCGTCCGGTTGCTTGCCAATATAAACTTCCATATTCAGAGTGTAAAATGTCTTGGAATCCGCCATAGCAAAAATCTTAATCCCGTACTTGTTGGGTTTACTAGGGATGTACTGTCTAAATGAACAGCGTCCCCGAAACCCTTCTAACTTTTCGTCAATGGTTACAAATTCGAATGGCGTATAAGCAGTTTTATAGTTGTTCACCACAGCGTCAAAAACTTCCCTAATTGGGGCTAACTTGTCAAATTGTGTCCTGTCGTTTCTAGTTTCTAAATCGTCAAATCGCAGGTTTACTAAAAGGAATAGAAATCTTTTCTCAGACATTGTCAACCTGAATAATTCTACCCCAGTAGCATTTTTATCCCACAGCTCTTCTGTATGTAGACGACTTGACTTCAACACTCCTGCTAAATACAATAGACCAATCAATGCTCGAATCTCCACGATATCTGTATCTCTAGCATCCCTTTCCCGCTGATAGTTTGGTCTAACCAACTGAATATGTTTATTTGTATAATAAACAATGGAATTTAAAATGTCATCGGTAAAAAAATATTTCCAAATGTCAATCTCTGTTTTCAAACCCCTGGCGGTACCTTTCACTCCTGGGAGGTGCTTGATTAGATTTTGCGCTCTAGTTTTTACATTTTGTTTAGGGACATGCTTTGCCCAATGCGTAACGCCGTCTTTACCAACAAACATAGGCTGCCCTTCCCATGGCGTTTCCAAATTTTCTGGTTCTTCCACGTCCGATATCTCTTGTTCAGTGTCTGTGTGAAGGTCTTGCTCCTCAACATGGTCTTCTTCTCCAAATTCCTCCTGATCATCAAATTGTACATCAAACTCGTTATCGCTTTCTTCCAGGCAGTCAATCATCAACTGGTTCAGGCGTGCCTGTTCCTTTTCCCAAGAGTAGGCCATCCTAAAAAGACGTAAAAATTAGCTTATCCCTTCATTTATTTTATCAGAATTTTTCATTTTATAAATAAAATAAAAAACCACATAAAAACATACTTTTCTTTTGTATAAAAATCCGAGAAGAAATTTATCACTAACAGTCGCATGCGGACTCACAGTCCGCAGACCTAAATATTTTTCAACCAGCTCCACTAATCAACGACTTGTGCACTACTGCTTAGCCAGTGCAGCGTTGAAGGAAGATTCTAAGCGGAGCAAGCTCCTCGAGTTACGAATTTTAGAATTAACCTAGGATAAGTTGAGCTGCGGAGCGAGAGTCCGCGCGCGAGTTCCGAAAGGTTAAGAAAACTCACAAATTTACCAGAAATTTTTTTATGTTTTTGTTTTTGATTTGATGCCAAAATGTTACATTGGTTTTTTGTACATCTCAAAACATTCTATTACTTTTGTATCTAATTTTTTATTTTGGGTTTTATGCAAAAATGTTACTGAAATAATCCTGTCCAATTGGTCCTGTGCCATTGGGATTTTTTATTTCCTAGAAAGCTAGTTACCACTTGGTTGAAATACTTCTGTGTTTCCTTTTCCTGGTCTTCCATTTTCAACTCGAAGTCTATAAGTTTCTTTATACCTGGACCACCAAAAACCCCTTCTTTAAGTTTTGCCTAAGAAAGATCAGGAAATTGCTCACAGAGATATCTGAAACACTCTCCTTTGTCGAATTGCTTCATTAGTCACAATTTGATGTGAAGTGGAAGAAGTGGAATTTTTTTAAGATCTCCTAAACTCCTTTTCTCAACATTTTTGATTCTAGGAACCAAAATGCTTCTGACTGGCCATTCTTTTTTTTACGAAGTGTTGTTCACGGTCACGTCTATCCCATTCACAGAGGAAGCAGGGAAAATTTGTGTAACCACTTTGGCCTAGTAACATAAAATCCCTTTTAAATCTCCACAAACAGTCCATTCATGATCGGAGTACTTAAGCTTGTTAAGTACAAATTTGAGATTCTCATAACATTATTTCTTTCAAGTGAACTGATTACCCTACTGGTACAGACGCAAATTGGTTGCCATTGTGAAGAAGAACAGCTTTCAGGCTTCTTTTGGAGGAACCAATGAAGAGCCTCCATTTTTCAGGGTCGTATTTTATATTGAATATCTCCATCAAGCCAGGAACATTATTACAAAATACAAAATCACCCTCTTGAGAGAAAAAAGGCTAAAATACTTTTTCAATACTTCTCTATCAAGACAAAGATGTTCCATGCGCCAAAAAATGTTTTTATTTCAACCTCGACCCTAAAACATCAGATGAATCCTTTGCAAGGCCTAAGTCTCTAACCAAATCGTTCAGTATCTACTGCATGCAGAGTTTTGGCTCTTTGTTGGTGGGCTCGTAAATATCATCATTGTCGTCGTTATCACCGCCTGGAGACAATTAATCAACATCATCTAAAATGTTTTCAAGTGTAGCTGGGGGCAAGGTACAGGTCAATCAGGCCCATGAGGAACAGGGCGCTTTGCTGAAGGAATGTTTAGATATGAAGAACCTTATTTATTATTACGAAACAGCACACTGGTATAGTCCCTGAATCCGACTCTGTCTGAGCTATGTATGAAAGTTAAAATTATGTCAGATGCGCAGGGATTTCTTAGAATTGTTTACGATTGTGACTATCTTATCTAGACATTGTTTTTGTGACCAGACTTATCTAGAAAATGCGAGAGCCAATTGTTTTTGTGTAAGCCGCAATCTAGAATTATCTAGTAAAAAAGGCACTGATATATATAAAGGGCCGACTAGCGGAGAAGTTCAGTTTAGTTTAAAAAGTGATCGCGACAAATAAACAAGAATACACCCAAATAGCGAACAATGAAGTGTTAATATAAATTAATAATTAAGGTTGTGTGTATATAAATTAAATTTAAGTGAATAGTTAAGTGTATATAAATTAAGTGTTAGCGAATAGCTTAGTGTTTAAATAAATTCGTAAGTAGCCATACCGTGTGTTTGAAGTTTATTCCACCCGTTTGTTGTTTAAATAAATAAGAAAAACATTACATTATTTTTCAAATTAATTCTTTGCACACAGCCAAAGCAAAAGTAACAATCATCACTGTGATTTGCACGTTGTCCCGAAACCATAGGTATTGCAAAACGAAATGATTCCTTCTTACCTGGAAACCATTGTCTCATTTCTTCAACACATACAAAACACACTTTGTGAGAAGCCCATTGATTGTCTTCATCCCCCAGTTTCATACCAAAGTAGGCAAAGTAAACCTTTTTAACAAAATTATAAATGTTTCTCTGTTGCTTTTCAACAGTGTCAGTCCCACAAATGTAGCCGAAACAATTAAAAGAGTTCACACAACCTCTAAAAGCCACAACCTCAAAACAAAAAACTAAAACTCGCGATGGACCAGTTAGTGTTCAGCGGAGTGGTTACATCCTAACAGACAGTAACTTGACCTTGCAGGGATGAGCAAATAGAGAGTGGATGGGGAAGAGGGGAAGGGGTACTAACAAAAACAAAATACTGGTAGCAAATCTAGTATGAGCCAGATTTTACCAAGTTTACTGTACAGTTTCTTAAACAAAAGAAAGCCTGTCTCATGTTTCCAACCTAAAATTAAGTATATTACATTAGTAAAATGAACGGTATTAAAGATAAAAACTATTTTTTCCGCATCTGTGAGATGCCCTAATTAATATTATGTTATTAAATTGTCACTTGTATACACTTCGGGGGATGTATCGTGTTAACAAACCGAAATTTCTCCAAAAGTAACCAAAAATGCAGTATATCTGGATTTATAGGACCCGCTGTACTCGCTATAGTCAGCTGAAAAACAACAGGGTACATCTGCAAGACACCTTCAAAAATATCCAATTATAAAATTGCTCACTTGTATACACTCTGGAGGCGGTATCGTACTAAACCCGAAATTTCTCCAAAAAGGACAAAAATGTGGCATTTCAGGTACCATAGCACCCGTTGTACTAGCTCTGGTGAGCTAAAAGTCAATAGGGTTTATCTATAAGGCGCCCTGAACAATATTCAATCATAAAATGGGTCACTTGTTTTCACGCTGGAGGCTGTATCGTGCTAACAAACTAAAATTTTTCCAAAAATGACAAAAATTTGGTACCTTAAGTACCCATAGCACTCGTTGTACTGTCTTTACACTCGTACTTAAAGTACTATAGCAACTGTTGTACTGGCTGTGGTAAGCTGAAAATCAATAGGGATCATCTGTGAGATGTTCTGAATATTATTCAATCATAAAGTTGCTAACTTTTCGCACTACGGAGGCTTTATCGTGCTAACAAACTGAAATTTCTCAAAAAATGGGAAAATGTCGTACTTCAAGTACCATACCGTCCGTTGTACGGGCTATTGTGAGCTGAAAATCGATAGGGTTCATCTGTGAGATGTCCCGAACAATATTCAATCATAAAATTTGTGATTTGTTCCACTCCAGAGGCTGTATCGTGCTAACATGACATGTAACGAACAGTGGCAGACGACAACGACGACGACGACCTACACACAGTATTTTTTTTCTAAAAACCATTCTTTTGTGTTGGATTTGATGATAAACGTGAAAATAACTCTAATTTTTTTTTTAAATTTCAACTTTTTTGTGGGTAAACCAATACTTTTCTCGCCTATTAGATAGGTTGGGCGAAAAGTAATAACGTATGTAACTAAAAAATATAATTTAAAATTTACCTATATAAATATATTTCACAGTTTTTTGTGTGTTATGCAAAGTAATAATTTAATGTGTGATTTGTGGGTAAACAGAAGGTGATGGAATTTTTTTAATATTTTTTCTGTAATTAACGCAAAAAATTCACTAAAAATGTTTGAAACAGTTTTTTCATTGCAGATCTGTGTTATTTATGCTGCTTCCAATGTCACTCTATTGCTTACCGTATCCAAAATTTCTCCATCCCCTACGATTTCTTAGTTTTTGGACATTTAATTTTTCATTGCTATCACCAGTAGTGAATAGTAGACATTGGCGGAGGGTTCTTAATTCCTCCGCCAATCTCTACTATTAACAATTGCCTAGTGGTTTATTTATTTAAACAACAATACAGGTTTAGTAACCGAATTACACGGTTTTGATTTTATTATAATTTGATAAAACCTAATGAATATCAGATGAATATAATATGGCCTATTTATTGGAGCGTGCTTAAATAAAAGACAGCCTCCCCTGTCAGAAACGAAAAAAATCGGATCAAAAACAAATTAGATGAAAAAAGAATCTTATTTATTCACAATATAATTTATTATAATAAGTCATACACTTAGAATAGAAATGTCATTATTAATGGATCTCCTAAATCTTCCAAAGGTTGTGGTCCAATCAATATTATGGAAATTGTTAAAACTATTTGAGAACTAATTGAATTAGATTTTAAAGTTATTTCTGTTTATGTAGCTACTATTTGTTTAATATTATTCGTAAGTTTTGGTGGCATGATCTACTTTAAACCTTTATTTGAAAATTCTATTTCACTATTTGTGAAAGATTTTCACATCGTGGTGCAAATTGTATTGGTGGGTAATAACTTACAGTTTCATGATGTTTAAAGTATTGAATAATTCTGTGTTGTGTGTCTTCAAGTTTTCGTTCCTGCTTCTAAAACTTATTGTACTTTACCGTGAACGTACTTTCTCTGATTTTGTCATTTGAACAGTCAAATTGTACTGAATGTAGTTTGAACGTAAGTTCAGAACGTACAACATTGAATTCAATACTCTAAACATTATGACACTGTAAGTACTTATAGTCCAGGCGGTAGAACAGTACAAGTAGGGTTTAATAGATGTTGTTCGATAACGCAAAAAATTCCATGCAGAAAGTTGCCGAATATTGTTTCCGACCATAATATATGTTTGCCTACGCCAAAAATTGCCTGCTAAATGCTGTAGAACAACAAATGTACCAAAATATCGAGAAATGACCCATTTGTGTCTAAAACTTTGAAACAAAGCCTTAAATCAAAAAAAATTACTGCTTATTTTCTGTTTATTTGACAATTTCCTAAAAGGATAAAAATTATCAAAAAATCATACGTAAATTTTGATAAATTTTTTCGGTAAGTAAAAATTGATAAATATTCATCAAATTTTCAGAAAAGATAGTTAAACATATGACAATTACGCAAAAAAATTTTTGTAACGATCGACCGCGTAGTTTTTCACTAACACAATTATAAAAAAGTTGATCGATGTGAAACGATGTCGGATTCCCAATTCCTTCAACATATTCTTAAACAACGTACTACTATACTGCGACCCGTTATCGGTTAACACGGTACGGGGACATCCAAATATTGTCAGTATCTCTTCATGAAATGCGGTACCGATGCTACTGGCAGTAGCACTCCTCACTGGTTTGTATTGCACCCACTTGTTAAATCGATCCTGGAAAATTACAATATAGCAGTTCCCCTCCTTACTCCTCGGCAATGGTCCAATGATATCGGAGCTAACAGTATCCCAAGGTCGTTGATTTTTGGAGATGTCTGCATTTTCCCAGGAGGCCTCTGTTGTGATTGTTTGTACTTCTGGCATTGTAAACATCTGCGAACGTACTTGGTGATGTCTCAAAACATTCCCGGCCAATAGTAAGATCTGGCGATACGAGTGATGGTCTTGGCGATTCCCAGATGTCCAGCATCATGGGGCATCATGGTTTTCTTTGAGAACTCGGGTTCGGTCGGATTTTGCTATGCAGTTTCCATGGATCGCTCATCTCTGGTTCTCTTAAGTCATTTATATCCCGAAAATAACGGTACAAACGGCCTTCTTCGATGCAGTAGTCAGGAAACTTGTCTGGTTCCTTCAGGACTTCCTCCTTCTTGTTCCGGTATCATGAACATTTGGCGGTTACCTCGGTCAGACAGAGTGTCGATGGTGGATTGGTTTCGGCGGTCATTGGTAGTGGATTTCTGGACAAAGCGTCATCCACGCGATTTAGAGCACCTTTACGGTACTGTATCTCGAAATCATATTGCTGCAGAAAATACTCCATCGGGCTAAACGTCCGAACGGACTCACTATGGAATGCAGCCATCTAAGAGATTGATGATCGGTAACAATCGTGAAATGTTAGCCCTCTACATAAGAACGCATCTTTTCAATCCCTCAAACAATGGCAAGACATTCTTTCTCAGTGACGGAGTAATTCTTCTCGACAGGACTCAGTGTGCGACTCGCGTATGCTACCACATGCTCCTGGCTATCCTTCTCTTGGTTCGGAATAGTGTAAATTTCCATCCACTTTGTGGAATCATCCATTACGACCAGTATGTATTTGTCACCATTTTCGGTCGTCGGAAATGGTCCAGCGGTATCTAAAGCAATCCTTCCGAAGTCGTTCATTTCTTACACCAGTCGTTCACATCGTCGGAGCTGTTCATCCAATAAAAGCTTTCACGGACTCGCTGAAGTGTTTTCTTCACTCTCAGATGACCTCCCGATGGACTGTCGTGTAACTTTCTCAGTATCTCTGCTACTCTCGTTCTCGGCATAACCATATGTCTTCTTTTCTCGGAACCGTAATCGTTCTCAAGGATTCTTTTCAATAGGCCTTATTCTAGGACAAGGGAGTACCACTGAAACCAATATGCCTTGAGTGTTGGTGAAAATCTTGACACTTCTTGCCATGTAGGTCGCCGATTTTCTTCCTTCCATTGTCGAATCATCTTTAGCTGAGGATCATTCTCCTGATATTCTCCGATCCTAGTGGGTGACTATTTTTCGCTAACTACAGTAGTTCTTGAAACTGCAGCATCCCTAGATTCCACCTTTTTGCAGTGGGAGCGGCCTGTTGGGCACGGCCATCTGGAAAGTGAGTCGGCATTTAGGTGACTCACACCAGCTCGATGTTCACCCCTGTCTAATTTCCCCTGTGACTGGAGTTCTTGGATTGCAGGAGTCTAGGGGCGCTTAGACGGACTGCGTACGTGCTCTAGCTCGCCACACTTCCGGCATTCGATCTTCTTCGTCTTGTTGTCTGCCATACCTTTCAACAAGTTGATCTGGTCAAGTTTGTCATCGTCATGTTCTTCCAGTATGGTCCTACCTTTGTTGTACCGCGAGCCCTTCGTGGCTGCTTTGCATTTAAAAGTTTCTTGGTTTGCAGGAGTCGTAGGACGCTCACACGAACTGCCTGCATGATCTAGCTCGCCACATTTATAACACTTGATCTTCTTCGGCTTCTTGTCTATCATACAAGTACCAACAAGTTGACGATCAGGTCAAGTCTATTATCACCACCTTCTTCCTGTATGGCCATACCTTTGCTGTATCTTGAAGCCATCGTGGCTGCTTCATATTCAAGAACAGCAGTCAATGCATCGACCAATGTTTTAGGATGGGCTAATCGAAGCGTCATCTCCATATCGTGGTCACATAAGCCGTCAATAAAGGCCTGGATGCCTAAACATTCCATCATGTTGTCTGGTGCTGATGGATACTCTTGAAGGGTTTCGTCACGTTTAGGCCTTTGGTTCTTCAGCTGGAATCTGTACAAATGTTCCAAATGTTCGTGACCATATCACATACTCGAAGTCATCCGTTTCTTTCAAAGGTATCGTCTGAAGTACATCTAAGGCATCTCCCCGAAGCGCGATAGTTAAGTCCACTGTTTTCTCCTTGTCGGACCAATTATTCACTCTATTGGGTGGTTCAAACTGTTTCACGTACGTTGGAGCCTTGACTCGGGTAAAACTGTCAATATCATTTGTTTTGAGTTGTGTTTCTGGCTTGCAGATCTCAATTTCCTTTTTTTCTGCCGAAGTGTCTTGTGTTCTTAAATTGGCAATCTTTGTCTCCAACTTCTTGATTTTCTCGTCCATCTGATTTTCCATCGTCATTTTCTAATGATAAGATATCTGCAGAAATATCATTCTTCATAGCAGAAATCTTCTCGTCCATATTAGTAGGAACCTTATCTATGTTAGCAGAAATATCGTTTTTCACATTAGTTGAAATCTTTTCTCCCATGGTAGAAATCTCCTCGTCCATGTTAGCAGAAATAGACGAGATTAAGGTGGAAGCCTCGTCATTGAATAAAAATGTTTCTGGATCCAAGCCGTCACTTACGAGTGCCACTTTAAGTCTCTCTACTAATTCACTTCTTCTTACCGGACGTTTCCAACTCATGATCTTCCAATTCTGCCTTTAACTCCAATGTAATGTTTTTCTTATTTATTTAAACGTTCTTCAAACTACGGGTGGGATAAATTCATACACACGGTAGGTTCACTTACTTAATTTATTCAAACACAAACTACTCACTAACACTTAATTTATATACACTTAACTATTCATGTACATTTAATTTATATGCACACAAACTTAATTATTAATTTATATCAACTTTTCACTCTTCGCTATTTCGGTGTATTCTTTTTTATTTCATGAGTTCACTTTGTAAACTAAACTCCCTCGCTGGTCGGTCCTTTATGTATTAGTGCCTTTTTTACTAGATAATTCTAGATTGCGGCTTACACAAAAACAATTGCCTTTCGGGATATATCTCGAATACCAGCTCAATCCTTAAAATAATTTCGGAGAACATGTCTATAAAAACGGTCACAAAAAATCCCAATAGACGTTCTCAGATTTCGGCGCGCTAGCCATTTTTTTAACTCCGTTAAAATAAGGTTACAGGACCGTACTCAGTATCTACTTCGGTGTGCGAGCTCGTAACAATATCTCTGCGAACTGAGGATGTGTCGGAGGTTTTTTCGTGTTTGCGAAGAAATCTCAGCCCGTACACAAAATAATTTCGGGAGTATCCCATCCAACATTGCAACAAATATGGGGTTACCTTGTATCCGGGACATTATATGCGGCATCAGCCATACTTCACTCAGATGCTGGGTGTTTAATTCAGCTGCTGGGGTGGACGAACTCATCGGTGGCGCAAGGAAGTATAGACGATAGCGAATGTTCAAAGCGAAAAAATGCTCGTTTTGTGGCTGGTGTGGACACACATACAGAGGTAAACTTGTTGTCCATCCAGCAAAATACATCAATTGTCACGGCAAATTAAACGACTGACGTTCGAAGGTCGGAACCTGGTGGCATACATTTTTCAGTGGACTTTAAATATTGTACATTTAATTCAAAATAAATATCTATCATTCATTTGCGGACGTCATGAAAAATAACCCCCGTTGCTAACAAAACTTTCATTGCTAAGTAAGAGAGGGTTATTTGCCATATAATAATGAACAAGAAAAACATTACATTGGTGTCAGAAGTGGGATATTGCCCGACTAGTTCGATTTGCTTATCCATCAGCACCAGAGAACTGATGGAATGTCTGGGCTTCCAGGACTTTATTGATGGCTTACGTGACCCCGATATAGCCCATTCCAAATATTGATCGATGCATTGACTGCTGCTCTTGAATACGAAGCAGGTTTCGAGATATAACAATGTTCGGATCATCCAAGAAGAAGGTGGCGAATACTGATTTGGCCAAATCGTCAACGTGATAAGAAGCATGGTATACAAGAAGCCTAAAAAGATAAGATATTGAAATTGTGGCGAGCTAGGGCATGTACGCAGTTTGTGTAGGCGCCCAAGGACTCCAGAAAACTAAGATTCTCAGTCACAGGAAAATTAGAACGGGTCGGCTACGAAGGGGCTGCACCGACCCAGGATCGTTCCAAAGACCTTCTCGTACTGTGGCGCGATAGAATAGTCGCGACAATTCAATAACTAGTGGTATTTCTATTGATGATACCAGCTGTTTTTGTTTTGTGATTGGTCAGACATATAGTCACAATAATATTTTAAATTTTCTTTTAATCGGTGGTCTTCGCTAATCTGCTAATCTATTAAAATGCTACTAAAAATTCAATAAAATATTGCGTTTTAAAAGCCAAGTTGACACCTAATTTGCTCAATAATTAGGTTTCTAAAGATAACTACGTCAAAAGTTTGAATTTAAATTGATTATTTTCCATAAGATTCTGAAACTCATAATTCTACTCACAAAATGGCAGACGGATTGCGACGTAAATTGATTGGAAATACGATACGAGTTTGAATTCAATATGTTCAATAATTGGGTTCCCAAAAATGAATATAGCGAGAGTAGTCCCATTGATTTATTCATTAGATTTACAAATCAAAAATGCTGCCATCAGAGACAGTGAATTGATTTGAGGCCGAATATCCTATTCACGCGGTTTGAAAATTAGACCTCAATTAATTTCATATGATCATTCAATTTTTTTAAAAATTACCAGGAACAAGTCAATGGAGCAGAAGACGTGCAACATTTTTTCATCGCCTCCAAAATAGTCCATCTCCTATATACTACATTTATGCCAACGGCTGATTCATTCATTGAATGATTATTGCACAGAAACTCGGCTGAAGCAATATCAGGAAAATATTATGTTTGTTCGATAGGATATGTTGCTTGTTTTTCTCGAAATTTATGCACAATAGTAAACTCGTAAATTTATGTGTTATATTAATATTCAAGTCCACGTTAAAACGGTGCGAATTCATTCTGACACAGAAATGCCAGCACTCAAACATCTACCACATCCCGACCGTTTTTGTGTATACAGTATCACTCGTATAACATTTTTCCGCTTTGAATATTGCAACACATCTAAGAGTGTTTAAAACAGTTGTATCAATTTAGAGTCTGAAGTAAGTTCGAAAATTCCCTTAAGTGGGCTTTCCAAACTATCAATTCTTGATGAATAACCAAAATAATCAATTTTTAAACTAAATCAACAAAAATTTTCTCTTTCGCGTTTCCTAAACGGTATATTGCAGAAAAACCATTTGAATCAAAAATAAAACTTAATCTTTCAATCCTAAAAGTCTTTTTCACTCAAGTAACTTACAATGTGTTGGTTCGACAGTGTTAAAACCGTCGATGACCAGCTAAACTCAATGAATATCCCAGATTGAGGGTAGCTAAGAGCACTGAAAGAATGTGATAATCCTTGATGTTGATA
This sequence comes from Galeruca laticollis, assembly GCA_963921935.1. Taxonomy (NCBI): domain Eukaryota; kingdom Metazoa; phylum Arthropoda; class Insecta; order Coleoptera; family Chrysomelidae; genus Galeruca; species Galeruca laticollis. Next base: position 49,397,250 of record OY998184.1, read on the forward strand.
AGGGTGAGTAGTTTTAATTGACTTTCGAGAAAAAAGCCAGACTGATAGATCGTGAGAATGAAATACGAATTCCATGTGAGACTTCGAACAAATGAAAGTTCAAATTAAAAATGTTTGGAATCCAATGAAGCTACAGAATTGATCAATGAAAATCACTAATGATATATACACTGACAATAGTTCTTGAATGATTAATATGTCTGAAACCTTCTGGAATTGGCCAATGCAACAGAATATATAGTTTTCAGGAATCGACTCCATTCGTACTGTTTTTGTTGCTTGAATACTGGTACCTCGATGTAGTAACGTAAGTTAGATGAAGAGAATACGATGGCTGTTTGGATTTATGGCTATACATTTTTTCACAATTATAGCCTCGTGAGTTTGTGCGTTATTTCCGTGCTAAACAATCTTAAGATGAAGAAATTTCAACGATTACTTTTTAAACAATGATTTGCCAATGTTCAAATATTAGATTGGAATGTATGAACTTGAAATTGTATTAAATTATTTGAGTACAATTTGGTAGCAAATCTAACTAAATTTATCGGAATTTTTTTGGCTACATTTATTTATATAATAAGTTTATTTGAATAGAGAGGCCGGATCAGTCTACTCTAAATTAAAATTGATTTTTCTTTCTTTTATTTTGAGTTCATTTTTAATTGTTATATGTAATGAGTAGTATTAAATGTTTTCAAAATTAAAATTATCCAATTGATTTCTCATTTTCATTAAAAATGAATTATATTAGTTACAATTAAACTTTACTATCTTTTTGTGATCATAAATATCTGATTTGCCTCAAAGCAATATAAAGTTCATTTTTATTCAACTACATATTTGATAGTTGGGCAACCAAAATTTCACATATTAAAATGAATCATTCACATCTTGAAATAAATGAAATCTCCCGGCGCTATATGAACTCTACCTGAGATAGGAGTATTTATAGAAATATGGAAATTGAAAATAAAATTGAAAAGGGTAAGATTCATATCATTATAACTTGGCGCCCAACGTGGGGCCTTCAAATATTTAGGTTAAAGAATAGCAAACAATTAAATTTCAATTTCATAGTAACAGCAAAAAACTTTGAAATTTCAATTTAACAACAATACAAGCGTCCTTAAATTGCAAATTTAGTAGTTACATACCGCTTACTTTGATTAATTAATCTGACATAATGGATTAACGTAGCCGAAAATGGCCTGGATCTCAGGATGTTCGTAGTTCTGATGAATCACCTGAAGAAACAATTACACATAATTCAGGCAGGGGAGATGTAAGAGTAACAAGGCAAGAAGATCCACAAATTCAGCTTGGAGATTTAATGCAATTTATGAGGAACATGGGAAAAAAATAACGGAAAGATTAGACAATGAGATGGAAGAAAATAAACAAAATATGACCAATAAATTGGAAGAAAATAATCAGAATATGACACAAAATATAATGGAAACTAATAAAAATTTGAAGGAAACCAATGAGAAGGTATTGAGGAAAATTGAAGAAAACGATGAACGGATGAAACAAAGGATGGAGGAGAACAGAAGCGAAATAATGGAAAAGGTTCAGAAAATGAAGGAAAATTTGGAAGCACAGATCAAAACAAATCAGGAAGAAGTGTTTAATATTAAAAAAGAAGTAGATGCAATTGGATTAAGAGTTCATCAGGAATCACGAGAAGCAAATCATCGATTAGAAGGTATAGAAGATATAGAAATCAGAACATAAAATAGAGTAAGACAACTAGAAGAAGATTTAAGGAGAGAGATGGAGAATAGAGTAGGGAGGGAAAGAATTGTAATGACAAGTTGTAGTAATCAAAGTACACTTAAATTTGATGGGGATATACAGAAAGTTCACCAAAATATATTCATGAACATTTTAAGAAACAAAATCAGTTTAAATTTGCCTATCCAGAATCTGAGGGATACCATAAGAGCAACTTTGGACGGAAATGCTCTATTATGGTTTGCAAGTAGAGAACTAAGAATAACTTTGAACATACACAATCATTAGCAAGAGAAATATTATACTTTGGACGATATGATCATAACAGGGGTACATCAATGCACTAACATTGTACACTTTCGTACAACATCTTGATCCACCTATGAGAGAAGATGAGATAGTGGTGTACATAGCAAGACAATTTAGAACCGACATGGTAGAAACAATAACAATACAAGGAATTAATAATATGAACCAACTTACGAACTACTTGCAACGAATTGAGAGTAACATGAACAGAAATCATAATGACAGAAAAAATAGAGTTAATAATAACCAAAATCAAAGAAATTATGAACAGAATAGAACTTATAACTACAATTGAAATAACCAACAGAGAAATAATAACCTGTTACTATGCAACTATGAACATCCTCGAGAATTTATAACATTAGAAGATACAGTAGCTTATTCAAATGAAAAAGAATTAATAGTTATAAATGCAAATATTCAAAATTTAATTATACAAATATTAATTGAGGTTCAGAGACATATTTAATTAGTAATGAATTACTTGAGAAATTAAACAGTATAAATAATGAAATGATTAGAATTCCAAAAGTTAATCTCATTGGCTCAAACAACAAAAAACTGCATGAAGTTAATAAATTAAGTATTGAGTTTAGAGGTACAAATAACTGACATGAATCTCAATTTTGAATTATTAATAGTACCATATTTGGAAGTAGATGTCGTACTAGGAACTGATGAATTGAGTAAACATAACGCGATCATACATTTTGAACATAAGAAAATTAAGTATAATCATCAATTCTTTGAAGATATTTCAGTGAAATATTTTGACTGTTATAATATATTGACATGTCATAGTCCTGCGAACGGATCTGCCAACATAATATCAACTGCTCCTTCAACAACACGAAGCCGTTCTTAATCAGAAAATAACTGTTTTGCCGCATACCATTGGTCAGCTAGAAGTTTGTAATCTGGGTCCTAGAAGCAAACGAAAGACGATTGCTTATGTTTCTCAATAATAAGTATATATTCTTCATATTCATTCATAAGACGAGCTTTTGCGGTTCTCTGATATGGGCGGTATTACCCTTAAATTTCGTCTATGGGCTCATCAAGCGAAAATTGATCTTCTTCACAATTCTCGGTAAGATATGAGTAAATATAATCCACCGCTTCGTCAACATTACTCACATGCCGATATCCTATTTTTTTCTACAAAGAATGTAGGAAATTTTGGCCTCTTCAACTTTGTATGGAACATCTTTTGTCGTAAAATCCACCGTTTTTGAGTTGGTACCAAAAAACCAAATTTTTGTACCTAAAATCCAACATGGCGGTACGAGCGCATGCGCCTCGAGGTCTAAAACTTGGATTTTTCATAAGAGCCCAAAAGCCTAACCACATACTAAAAAATCGCTACTACCCCACCTTTTGCAATCGAACACCCCTTTCTGATACCCACGTACCGGACTATGAACAGAACCACAAAAATTTGTAATAGGTAAGAGTATACAGATAGCACTAAGACAAAAAAAAGTTGATAAAAGAAAATATAATCATTATTAACGAAACGAAAATAATGGAAAGCACTGTAAGGTTAGAGAAATACAAAACCAGAAATAACATAATTAAAGAAAGAACTTGAGTGAATGTAAACACAGAAGAAGCGCTAGTAAATTGTTTCGTAAATACACAAAGATTAAATTGAAAGTGAAATTTCATATGAACTGCAATGTAACCTGAATAAAACTAATAATGAAGCCGCGAAATCACCGTGACTATAAGAAATGGATTAGAACACCAGTACAAAATCCTCATGAAATTTTAGAATTGATTAATTGAGTGATAATAGAAAATATTACCATTAATTCTCTAATGAATATAATAAATGTTATTGATTATCGAATGAAAATAAGCGTGCGGTATTTTATAACGAGCTCTGTATATTTCCAAGTTACATCAACTAACCCGTTTTATTTAAATAAAATATTAGTTGAACTTTCAAAATTCATAATTGAGAAGATATCTTGTTAGCGAACAGTTTAGTCGTTATCTTGAAGCAGTTGCTTCCATAGCATGTTTTTCCAACATAAAATGCAATTGTTTGAGAGTTTTCAAAAGTTTAATTTCTCCCCTGTCAGGTAAATTATAGCCTACTTGATACCATGCAAAATATTCGCTTAGGTTTGAATTTCTTTTTTAAAACAAAGTTTGTGTTACTTTAGCCTCGTAGCGTATTCTCTCCTGAAAATTGAATTTTCTTCTTGCTTTCAAAAGGATGGGAAATGTTCCTTTTTTCTACGAAAATATTATGCAGCGTATGTCTGTAGAATGAACTAAATACCTACAAATAGACTCACATGTGTACAAAATTAATAATAAACTTCCCTATCTATATTCTCGTATGCATGGATGATAAATGGATGGGATGAAAATTCATGAACAGGTATTAACAGTACCGAGAAACGAAATAAAATTAAAACTTGAGTCAATTCAACACAATTATCAAGAACAAATAACGAGAAAGGACATTAACACCCTGTCCTAATGGCAAATAAATAAGTAAATCGTGATTAAGCTGGGCTCTCCTAATGCATTCTTATGCACCACCAACAATAACAAAATATTCTTGGTATACAAAAGAAATATTTATCACTTTTTTATTGTAATTCTCCAAACATAAGTAACATAAACAAAATCCCTCCTTCCCCTAGTTAGTTGAAGCTCATTATTTAAACTAATGTTGGTGCCCCCTCTGAAAATTTCAGAAAAAAATTACATGGAGCAAAATCAGGTTGAAAATTGGAGAAATATGGCCTCTAAGGAGAGAAAAAAAACAAGCTACTTGGAGAGTCGTTGCATGTTAAACTAATACGAAATGCAGCTTAGAAGGCCTCAAGCCTATAAAAACCAATGAAAGCTATAGTTTATTTACGATAAAAAGACGATGACGTTGCAAAACAAAATATTGTGATGTTGCCAAGCTGTAGTTTTTTCCTTCACTTAACGAAAACTAGAAAAGTCAATCTGAAGTTAGATTGACAGTTCTTCTTTTTCATTGTTCCGTGACTCGTAGGGCGTAAGTCAAAAATATTTATTAAAAAATAAAAGGCTTGTATGATAGGCTTGATTAATTTAATATAAATATTTATTCATGAAAAACTATGGATAATATACAAGAAACAGTAACCAATCATTCTATATTCAAATTAATTAATTATTTTACATAGAAGAGGGTTAAATGACGGTCCTTATACCTTATTCTATGCTCTATAGAACCATCTTCAAGAGCACTGCAAGGGTTTACGCTAAAAGGAATCAATACAAGCTGTAATCATCTTCATGCAAAGTTAAATTTTATTTCTTTACACAATATCTATTATATTTATTATGATAAAAATAGAATGAAAAAGAAAAATATAGATACACAAAATAAAATTTTGTTACAAGATATAACAATAAAAAATCCCCCACTTCATCAGTATTATTTATGTAGAGATACCTTTATGTTTTCAAGTTAAAACTTTACTTTTTTAAAAATTATTTAATTACAATAGTTACACTTTATTAATATTTATTGAAGTTAACAATATGAAGTCTATAATCATTCTGAATATAAAATATGTATAATGAAGCTATGCGGTGTCCAGTAGTGCAATTCAGCATTATGACGTAGTCGATCGTCCGATGATGGTTCGATGTAACAATGCCATATGAGGTCACGAATTCAGCTGACGGGACATCTATCGTTTCATAACTCCTCCATCCCCAAAGAAAACTCAAGGGTGAAGCGAGGGTGGACCCACTTGAGTTGGATCGATGTTGGTAGGCTTCTTTTTATGCTGAAAAACCTTTCTCATAAAGTTACTATATTTAAATAGGAAATAACAGATTAGAAGTATGCAGATTATGGTACTTGAACTGATAGCAATTCGAGAAAAGGCCACAGGCATCTTGAGTTCATCAAGCGGATTTGCATTGTTTTCTTGAAGTTGTAGTTTATGAAGTTTGTCTAAGTTGATTTTCTTTAGCTGAATCTCTTGGATATTCAAAATTGGAAGTGGTACTTCTTGGATTCCTTCGAGAGCTATAGGATGTCCTTCGATGATATCTTTTTCGTTTTTGTATGTGTATTTTGTAGTAGCTATAGAGCATCTTGGCGGGATCGTTAATAAATAGCTTCCTTGTAAGACTGAAACTCCTGATTCTTCACAATCTGTTTGTATTTTCTGTGATTCTGGGAATATTACAATGTAATGGCTTTCGTTAATTTCTTCTATTATTGGTTCGGAGACTTTTACAGCGATTTGTTGGCAATTCTCTGGCGATGATGTGACTGAGAGGAGAGATGTGATGCAGTCTTTTGTTTCTCTGGTTACTTGTAGCCTGTTGGTTTTACAGTAGTAGACGGATTGGAGATCGATGCATTCTTCTTCTTGATACTGATATTGGTTGTTGCTCATAATTAGGTGAGTAGAAGGAGGAATAAGGACAGAATTATTTATATTAGGTACGGAATATAAGTGGTAGTAGGTAAATACGTCTGGATGGACCAGTGGAAATTCTAGTGAAAATATGATTTTATCTTTATCATAATAAACTTTAGTATTAACAATAGCATAATATTTTAATATTTGGTTTTCATTGAATAATAATTGATCATATGTGTATGTGTTATATAAAATTTGGACTATTTCTTTAAGCTCCTCACGGGAGATTACGCTTTGATGCAGAACACCTAAACTGGCAAAACTTACTGCATTTTCGATGTCATTAAGAAAGCTGGACATAGAGTCCAGCTTGATTTTTATTTGACTAAAAATTTCTTGAAATTCTATGTAGTGTGAATAATCATAAGATGTTTCGTTGAGTGCTTTTCCTAATTCATTAATTTTATTGGATATTAGAAGCTGATTATTTGAAATTATTGATATTGATTCATTAACGCTATCCATAAGATTTTTGTTAAGAGTTATTTGTGAATTTACTTCTCTAATGATTTTATTTTGATCATTTTGCAGTTCGCTAATACTTGCGTATATTTTGTTGGCATCTTCTTGGTCCATATTGCCAGTACCGAGTTTCACTAGCGAGCCAAGAGGGTTGATTATTCCTCTTTTAATTCGATTAGATGGAAATATGGAGTTCATTCTAACATTTATATTATTAACTTCAAATTGCAATTGTTTATAAACATTTCTCAAAGAATGTTCATGAATATGGTTCGTCTTATTAAATAAGTTGTTTAATGAGTAATATTGTAAACTTAGATTTGTAATTTGATTTCGGATGGGGTTTGTAGGGATATAGTGTAAAAATGTATGGGAAGCGATTTTTACCCTAGCTGGTCCTAGTTCGAAAGATAAGATGCCAGGATTACTTTTCAAGGATTTAATCTGTATCTTCTGGTTCGTCACTGTCTGAAGAGTCAACGTCCTGTGAAGTTACATTAATTAGTTTTCTTACGGGTTTAAATAGTTGTTTATGATAGTTGTTTTTGTAAGTCGTTACTGTAATATCTTTTGATGTCAAAATGTGTTCGGGTTTATATGGAGGTTTAGTTTTAGATTGTCGTTCCGATTGTTTCTTGTAAAGGGTAGTGCCAGGGGGAATGTCTGGGGGATCTGTACGTTTTTCGTTTAATTTTTCAATATTTTTTTGTTTTTTGTTACTAGTGTCGGTATGTATTCTGTCATATAATTGTTTCATAGTTTCTTTATGTTCATTTAATTGAATGTTATCTGGTTGAGCTTCGTCGTCGATTTCGATGGGATCTTTTAGGTGAAGATGTCCTAGAAGAAGGTCAATAGGCTTATGTTTGGTGACAGAGTGAATTGAGTTATTGTATCCCAAAATGGACAATCTCAATTTTTCGAATGGGTTTAATTTTGGATTCGTTAGGGATAATGTTCTCATGTGTTCTAATATTGTAGAATGAAATCTTTCTACGATTGCATTGCTATTAGGATTATGTGGAAGAGTATAATGCCAGTTAATACCATATAATTTAGCAAAGCCTTTGAGAGTGGATTGAGTAAATTCTGTGCCATTATCAGATACAATGTTTTCTGGAATTTTATACGTAGAAATGAATTGTAATAATGACTGATAGATGTGAATCGCAGATAATGTTGGAATTATGTAAGCTTGTCCAAATCTACTAAAACTGTCACATACTGTCATCGTAATTGTATTGTCAAATTTAAAAGTGTCTATGTGTAACGTTTCGAGTGGTTTTCTTGGAGTTGGGGTTAGCTGAAGTTTTATTAGAGGCGGGTGTCTCTCATATTTAACTTGTTGACAAATGGAACAGTTATTGATAAAATCTTTTACGTCGTTATTTAGTTTTGGCCAATAAAATTTGGTTTTTAGTTGGTTAGCAGTCTCGTGAATTCCCCTGTGATTTGTAATGCCTTCGTATTGTTGTTTTATAAGTTTTTGTTGTTGGGATTCGATTTTAACGTCATGTAGTATAATATTTGATTTGATTAAGATAAATGCAGAGCTTTTAAAGGTCTGGGGAACTATTCTACACATGGTTTTGAAAAGAGTTTCATCGATATCGTTCTGAAAATAAAAGGCATACCGTTTCTTCGGAACAGCATAGTCTTTTAAGAATTGAATAATTTGGTTTTCAAAAGAATTTTCACTCACGTGTAAGAACCATCTGGTTCTTGCAGGGTTATCGAATAATTTTTTAATTTCTTGATGAGGGTTTTGATCAGTTTTTATTATTACTATTTGATTTAAAAATACATTTAATGGTTTCTCGGTTATTTCGATTCCAAGTATTGGGTTTTCTAAACTAGTGTGTATTGTTTGATCGTCATTTTCGTCATTTGAATCTACTTCGGGAACGAGAGATTGAGAGTCGGATTTGGTTGTAGCGTTAGTTTCATTAAATTCTTTCATATATTGAAAAATTGGCGGTAGATCAGAGCCGGAACTATTTTCGTTATCTATTGGATAAATTTCTATACGGGAAAGGGCATCCGCATTCGTGTTGCAAGAACCTTTTTTATATACGATTTCGTAGTCAAATTCCTCTAACTTCAGTCTCCAACGGACAAGTCGGGAATTTGGTTCCTTTAGAGACATTAGCCATTGTAGAGGTTTATGATCGGTGACGATTTTGAATTTATTGCCGAAAAGATATGGCCGGAAATGTTTTGTACCCCAAACTATTGCTAACAACTCTTTTTCAATTGTTGAATAATTTTGTCCAGCAGCGTTAAGTGTACGAGAAGCATATGCTATGGCTTTGTCTCCACCGATTGGTCCTTGGGAGAGGACTGCTCCTATTGCGAAATTACTTGCATCTGTGGTCAAAATGAATTCTTTGGTGAAATCGGGGTAGATGAGAATGGGTTCATTGATTAGAAGAGATTTGCAATTTTCGAATGTTTTTATGTAAATCGGGTCAAGTATATTGATGTGAGCGCCTTTTTTTAAACAGCTTGTAAAGGGTTTGGTTAATTTGGCAAAATTTTTTATAAACTTTCTGTAGTACCCGAGAAGGCCTAAGAAAGCTTTTATGTCTTTCGTGGTTTTCGGTAAGGGGTAGTTGGTAATAGCTTTTACTTTATCAGGATTGGGTTTGATGCCTTGAGGGGTGATAATATGACCTAGAAATGATACTTCTTTTCTAAGAAATTCGGATTTGTCGAGTTGAACCTTGAGGTTACTCTCACGAATCTTTTGGAAAACACTTTTTAAATTATTAATATGTTCTTGGAGTGAGCTTGAAAAGACAATTATGTCGTCCATATAGACGAAACAAATTTTATTACGGAGTTCTTTTAGTACATTATCCATGACCCTCTGAAATGTTGCAGGGGCGTTCTTTAAACCGAAAGGCATTCTGACGTATTCGAAATGACCATTTTCAACGTTAAAAGCGGTTTTCTTGATATCGTCGGGATGCATTTCAATTTGATGAAATCCACTGGCTAAATCTAAGGTGGTGAAATAATAACAGCGTCCAAGTTTGTCAAGTATGTCAGTTATGTTTGGAATGGGATAACGGTCGTCAATGGTCTTTTCATTGATTTTTCGGTAATCAACGACGATGCGCCATTTCTTTCTTCCAGATGCATCAGCTTTTTTGGGAACAATCCATATAGGAGATGACCAAGGTGAGTCGCTAGGCCTAATAATCCCTTTTTCTAGCATGTCGTTAATTTGACGTTCGACTTCAGGTTTATGGATGTAGGGGTATCGATATGACTTAGTATAGACTGGAAGTTCGTCTGTTGTTTTAATTTTATGTTTGACTTGGTTGGTGAAAGATAGGGGTGAATTTTCTTTATGGAATATGTCACGAAATTGTTTACAGAGTTTTTCGATTTCGAATTTTTCTTCTGAATTTAAATGAGAAGTTCGAATGCATTGGGCAGTGTCGAAATTATAGGGATGATCGTCGGCAGGGCTTTGAACAGAAATTTGGAAGATTTCGTAATTGTCTTCAAAAGGTTCTACAACTATGGGTTTGTATAGAAAGACATCTTGAACATTTTCGGAGGTATTTATAATATCAACTGAGGCATATCCATTTTTTGAGAAAGTGACACCTTCTTTGATACTACAACTAGATAGTTCAGTGTATGGAATTCTAACAGTACCATTTGGTATATTGACAGGTATTTTTGCGGTTTCTATGGAATTGGGTTCAACATGAGCGAAAAATAAAAGTTTGCCTTTAGAAGAGTAGTGAGATAATGGAAGGTTAGCGTTTTGTGTTTTTAAAAGTGAATTTTTTAGATCGATATGTACTTCTAAATCTTTTAAAGTTTCGTAACCTATCAAGCCGTCAAAGAAATGATGGAATTTAAAAAGATGGAATTTCATGATTTTATTTGAGTTGAATTCGCGAAAAGCTGGAATTTTAGCGCAAAAATCTCTAGTAGTCGTTTGGAAGACTGAGCTGATGGTAATTGGTTCTTTATAGATATAATTTGGGAAATAATTTTCAGCAATTTCGGGGTTTATAAATGACTTTGAAGCTCCGGTATCTATCAATAATTTTAAGGGAGGATCAGAAATTATTATGTATGGAAGATCTTTCTTGTCATAAATTGAAAAAATTTCTACGTCTGATTTGTTGGTTCGGGAGCGTCTTGAAAATTTTGTTCGTCGTTGCTTTGTGTTTCTGGATTGTCAGATATTGAATTTGTGGTGTCTACATAGTCATTAAATTCATAGGGAGCAATATAATTTTGGTCATAAACGTTATCTTGGTCAAGCATGTTATTTTCATAAGGGTAGTAAGGAGTGTTTGATTGATAATAGTCATAATATTGCGTTTGGTCGACATTGTGCAGTTCTTCAGAAGTAAATCTGGGTTGTGATGGTTGGTATTGTTGTGGAGGTGGAAGTGCAAATCGATTTTGGTTTCGATTAAAGTTGGATCTGTTAAATGTATTTGACGAAATGCCACTCATAGGAGTTGGTTTGGGCTGACGGAAATTTGAATTAGGTTTCTACACATTACTCGGTGCTCTTGAAGGTTGTTGAGGACCGAAAACTTGTCTATTAGTCGGGAATCTATGTGGGATGAATCTGGGTTGAACATTGATTGGTCCACGAGGAAATGGATTTGAAAAATTTTGTATTGGCATTAAATTGTGACCGAAGTTAGGGATATTATAATTAGTTTGATTTTGATAGTTTTGATTAAATTTTGGATATGGTTTATTCTTGAAAGTTTCGTTATTTGATTTTTGAAGGTGACGGATATTATTTTCTGCAATAATAAATTGTCTAGCTGTTGCAAGAGTATCGGGTTTCATAGCTCGAATTGTGGAGCCCATAGGTTCTTTCAAACCGGCCAGAAATATTTTTAAAGCATGTGTATTGTAAAAATTTTTCTTTACGGTTGCACCAGCTTGACTAGTTTCATGACAATCAACGTAATTATGAAGAGCACTCAAATTAGACATTACTCTAGTGTAAAAATTAAGAGCAGGTTCGTTAGAATTTTGTCTCAACTGATCTAAATCAAAGAGTAATCCGTTTTCGTCTCTCTGGTCGCCAAAGTGAGCTACCAGAGTGCTTTTAACTGTTTCCCAATCTTTGTTTATGCAAATACTGTAAACTTCTCTCGCGTTTCCAACTAATTTTCCATATATTCCGAAAATTAAACTAATGTTTTGAACGCAATTGTCATTTGCGGGATTTGGATCCCAATAAGTTTTAATTAAAGTGTTACTCGTCTCTAAGAAAGACGCTAATTCAAGCGGATTACCATCAAATTTGGGCACGATTTCAAATAATTTAATTTCAAATTTGGGAACAGACATTGTTGAATTCAATTGACTATTATTAGAATTAATATTTTCTTCAATGCTTAAACTATTTAAAAGAGAACTAACTTCTAATACTGAACTTTCTTTTTCTTCGTCAGAAGAATTAAAATTAAAATTTGATTCAATACTAATATTAAGCTCACTGTCGCTTTCCACTATGGAATCTTCAGATGAGGAGAATGACATAGGCTAAGAAAGATAATAGGATAAATAATATGAGCAACTTACAGTAAAATTGCGATGATTTCCATTGATCCTCGATGGACTGCACTCTCTGGATTGGCACCGTAATCTTCTCAAACGTTTATTTGCACTTTTCGGATTGTTCAAAATTTGGAAAATTTCGCGATGAAGGTTCTTCCAAATAAACAGTAGAAACTGAAGCATAATACACGATGAGAATCCTTTTGGATCCTACTGACTGTGCCACTTTATGTTTTCAAGTTAAAACTTTACTTTTTTAAAAATTATTTAATTACAATAGTTACACTTTATTAATATTTATTGAAGTTAACAATATGAAGTCTATAATCATTCTGAATATAAAATATGTATAATGAAGCATTGCGGTGTCCAGTAGTGCAATTCAGCATTATGACGTAGTCGATCGTCCGATGATGGTTCGATGTAACAATGCCATATGAGGTCACGAATTCAGCTGACGGGACATCTATCGTTTCATAACTATACTGTGGTCGTTGTTTTAATTTGTGTATTATAAAATAACTGTACCTGATTAATTAAATAATAGTTATTACTGATTTTGAATAGGTGGAAATAAAGGAGATTGGATGAAAATATACAAAAAATAAAACACAAGATTTCCACTACTCCACTACAAAATCACCACTATCTTCATCGTCACTGTCAAAATTAATAATAAGTGGAGGCACATCCTGTCTATCAAATACTACTTCTCTATCCCACCCATCTTGTATAATTTTTTCAGTGTGCTCTACTGTCTTTGACCAAATATCAGAAGTCACTTTTTCTAAAGACTTTCTCCGTATACCTATTGCTTGTTCTGTTGAAGAACCATCAGTTCCCACATGATCTCTATGATTTTTTTCAACTATAACCCAAATATGTTCAATTGGGTTGAACATACAGTGGTAAGGGGAAAGTCGAAGCACTTTGTGACCATATTTTCCAGATAATATGTCAGCTTCATATACTGTTGGTGGTTTATTCCCACAAAAATGCATATATTTAAACAAAATAAGTTATCTAAGTATTACCCTGATATATTGAAAAGTGTATATATCAACTCACCGTTGTATTAAATTCAATAATTGAGTTTTGAGGCAAATATTTCAAAAGGAATATCATTTTGTATCAACCAGTTCTGTATATCAGTCTGCTTGGTAGCTGTTGTTGGTACTTTATTGATCACTGTACTGTGATAATTTGCATTATCCATTAAAATTGTGGCAGGTTGTTTCCAAGTTCTCTAAAAGCCATATTTTTGCAGATTCAATACGGTTGTATTTGTTAGCGGCATTAATACCACCCAAAGGGCGCACTCATATAAGTGGTAGAAGGCAATGGAAGCCATCAATATCATAATGTAGAGATGCTCTATTTTTGCAAGCCAAGGCCCCTGAGGACATAGAAAAATTGAAAAAAGAATGACTGGATATATTATATTCAAAAGGATTAACTGTTCAACCTTATATAATGCTAGTAGGTCCTTGTCTCAATAATATTACTGCTTCTTATGTCATTTTAAATAACTTTAATCATAAAACATCTAGTGTGTTGGAGGCTATACAGTTTTGTTTTCAAGCCTGTATCATACTTGATGTCAAATATGCATTTGAATGTCAGCACATTGGTATCTCTTTCAATGGTGTATTTCTAAAATTAGGAACATCAGCGATCCTAAGATCCCATATATAAGTGATTAATAAATTTTTTGACAATACTTCATAGTGGATTTCTGGGTATTCAAATTTTAAATTTAAACTAAAAATTCTGTAAGTAAACTATTTTTTAGATTATGTATTTCAGTTTATTGATTATAGATTGTGAACAAATTCATTCATTACCCATAATTCTAGGAACTATGAACCGTTCTGTTTAAGTTGAATAAAATACATATATAAGTTACTTTTTTTAATTAATAAACGTAGTTGTAGAAAAAATATTGTGTACAACTCGTACGCAAAGCACTTTTCCCACTCGCTGGATTTGCGGCAATCGCCTTACGGCTCGTGCCACAAACTTCTGCGCTCGTGGGAAAAGTAACGCTTTGCGCACTTGTTGTACAAACTGCTATTTCCGCATCTGTGGTTCTGAACAATATTCTATTAGAAAATTGTTACCTGTATACAATTCGGGGGATGTATCGTGCTAACAAACCGAAATTTCTCCAAAAATAACCAAAGATTTAGTATATCTGGATTTATAGGACCCGCTGTACTCGTCCTAGTCAACTGAAAGTCAATATGATACATCTGTAAGACACCTTGAACAATATTCAATCATAAAATTGATCAATCGCTTACTCTCTGGAGGCTTTATCGTGCTAACAAACTGAAAATTCTCCAAGAATGACAAAAATTTGCTACCTCAAGTACCATAGCACCCGTTGTACCGGCTTCAGTGAGGTGAATATGAATAGAGTTCATCTTTTGATACGCTCTGAATAATATTCAATCATAAAATTGGTCACTTACATATACTCCGGAGGCTGTATCTTGCTAACAAACTGGAACTTCTCCAAAAATTACAAAAATATCGTACTTAAAGTACTGTAGCACCTGTTGTATTGGCTATGGTGAGCTGAAAATCAATAGGGTTTATCAGTGAGATGTCCTGAATAATATTCAATCATAAAATTAGTGACTTGTTGAACTCCGGAGGCTGTATCGTGCTAACAAACTGAAATTTCTCAAAAAATGACAAAATGTCGTACTTCAAGTACCATAGCACCCGGTGTACTGGCTCTGGTGAGCTGAAAATCAATAGGGTTCATCTGTGACATGTTCTTGACAATATTCCATTATAAAATTGGTGACTTATTGCACTACGGAAGCTGTATCGTGCTAACAAGACATGTAAGGAAAAGTGGCCGTCGACAACGACGACGACGACATACACACAGAATTTTTTTTCTAAAAACCGGTTTTTCGTGTTGTTGTTGATGGAAAACGTAAAAATAACTCTAAAAATATTTCAAAATTCCAACTTTTTTTGGGGTAAACCAATACTTTTCTCGCATATTAGATAGGTTAGGCGGAAAAGTAAAATGTCAGATTGATATGAAAAACGATTTTTTGATAAAAGCATTTTTCTAAAAGTTACTATAGTTTTTCCTTAGTAAATTTAATAAATTAAAATAAACAGTCAGGTTCACGGTTAATAACTTTAACACATACAAGTCGCGGCTCCACGGAAATTTGCTCAGCTTTACTGTCACACCTCAGATCATTAGTTTTGAAAAATATAGAAACTCTTCGGTTATTCTGCGATGGATGTGGGGGCCAAAATAAGAACGCCCATATTTTCCACTGCTTAGCACTTTGGCTTAGAATTGAAGCTTCCTCTCCTATTTAGCACTTGGTTCTTCATTTTCCAGTCAGGGGCCATTCTTACTTACCAGCATGGAAAGACTGTCAGTTACATGACATGAAAAACCTGTCTGCAACCTATAATAAAATAAATGGAATTGAAGATTTGAAAAAAATTTACTTAAAGAAAATTGTTAATCTGGGTAAATCTACAGTTCAGTACAGGGGAAGTGCTTCCTTTAATTTTGACAAAGTTATTCCATATATTTCTATGATTAAAAAAGATCGTTCAGAGGCAAATTGCAAATTAAACCTTCTGCCTATTGGGAATTCTATTTCCCAGGAAAAAAAAACAATGTTAAATCTCTTTTAGAGAAGCAATTCAATAACGAGAACTTTCAGTGGCAAGAACTTCCTGAATTGAATTTCTACAAAAAATGTTTGTCTGATTACACTTCCCAAGTCCAAGAGGAGGATGTACCAGAAGAGCAGGACGAATGCGACCATTTAAAAATTCGTTTGTTGGGTTCTATGTTATTCTTATTTTTATTTTTTAAAGACTGATATTTTTAGAGAGTTGCTCGGCTTCTATTGTATTTTTTAGGTAATACAATGTTTGCAAAAGATATTGTCGTATATTTTCATACAAAACCAGACATATCCAACTTACGTTCAGACACAATCAGACATGCCCATTTAATTTTATATGTTTTTTCCGTAGTAAATATATTTCTTCAAAATTTTAGAATGCGTGAAATCATTATCATCCAATGCCCTATTTTATTCCACAATTTGGAAAATTTCTCTTTTAAGGCTGTAAGAGCATAAACATATTCCTGTTTTTCTTGAAATTAGGTTATGGGGACATGTCTGGTTTTGAATGAACGCTCCTCGAATGATGAGTTATAAGTTATTCTGTAAGACCACTGTATAAAATGTGTGCTCTTCAACAAATTTCATCATAGATAGTCATAAAAGGAGTTCCGTGTATAGATAATTCCAATTTTTAACTATCAGAAGCTATTATTCAACACATACTAATTCAACCGTCTCTAAGATCAGCTTAATACATAATCAGCCTTAAAAGGCTTCACCTTTCGCTCTAAAATGTCTGCAACATAACTGTGTAATTTCCCAAAAGCTTTATCTCAACAAGCCCTTTTTCATTCCACTCTGCCCTTCGTTATTTAATCCATTGGGGACGTACAAAAATTAAGATAGTAAAGAGCTAATTGCACTCAAGCAAGACAAAGCGTGAATTTATTTTCTGTTGGCACCGCTAATGAATTCATTTCTTTTATGCCTCTTACTCTCTCCTTGATGAATTCGAAATATTATTCTAGAATAATTGTCATTTGTTTTGCTAAGTGAGCCAATTACGTCACTGAACACTGAGAGAAATGAATCGTTTCATAGTATAGTGTCGTGCCAATAAAATAATATGATGCTTTTTTCCATAAATTGGTGGTGCCATGCCAGTCACATATGATATGAAAATCAACTTTCAATTAATTGATAAGATTTTAGTGGAAGTTTGATATTTACAATATTGAGAAAATTCATAAAATGTGCAACAATGAGAAATATCTCAATATATTTCAGTAAACCCAAAAATTTTGAAATAGGGCTTTCACTGTACATATTTGAATATGGAGCCAAAATAAAGCAGTAAATAGCTTCCAAAGTTATTATTTTTGAAAGTATTACACACGAAGATTAGTGAACTACTACATGGGCTCGAGCTGTATACTAAACTCAACTTACGAAGGGCAGCCAGTAACAATAATAATACACGCGTGTTTAGCGCGAGTTTAAACTGATAGAAGCTTTTGTCTCATTCTTATTTTGGGCATTCAACGCTGTGTCGCGTATGTGGCTACGTTCTCCGATATAATTTTCTTATGAAAATTTAACACCTGTTATTTTAAGCCAATTATATATTGAAATTTCGGCAGTTGCGTATGGCAACATTAAAATTATTCGGAAATTTTTCCTCCGGCCAAACTATTCAAACAAAATTGATGAGTAGAATTTTTTTACAGCTATCATATGATTCAAAAATCAGTACCTATTCTGAATTTTGCTTTCTAACGTTTTTATTCATTTTAAAATAGTTAATAGATACAACCAATTATTCATTATTATTATTATTAATATATTTATACAAGGGCAGCGGGACAAGTCCCTATTGTGCCCAAAAACAGATAATTACATAAGTAACCTACTAGTAGATAAAGAACAAAAAAATAAGTACAATATATACAATATACCAAATAAACTATAGGTGCTCTAGCAGCGCACGATCAAGTCTGTTTTTAAACGAGTTAGTAGATGGTGCAGAAACTGTGGATACATCAAGATTATTCCTGCTGTCGAATACCCTGCTAGGTAAGAAGTTCTGTCTTGATCTGACGGTAAAGTTTTCTTTTCTGAGTTTAAAAATATGTCCTCTAAGTCGGTCATCTGGATTTAAATTAAACATCATATCAAGATTACCAAAATTAAATTTTAATATTAAAGAATTGGTAATGAGGTCTGCGAAGTTCAAAGGAATTTAGGTTGGCCATGGAAAGTCTTTCTTCGTAGGAAGGTCTTCGCTGTCCCAGGAACAGTCGAGTGGCTCTTCTTTGAACATTCTCCAAAATATTTCTATCGCGAACCAGGTCTGGAAACAACGTTGGTCCGGCGTATTCGAGAATTGGTCGGACATAGATGGTATACAGTTTGCAAAACGACTGAAACGAAATACTCGAAAAGCACTTACGAATGACATACAGTCTGGTGTTCGCGCGCTTACAAACTGAAGTTATATGATCAGAACAAGTTAGGTTACTATTTACGATAATTCCGAGGTCGTTATAGTAAAACACAGAATTTAATGGTCGACTGTCTACGAAGTACGGTAGTAGTGGGTTGTTTTCACCAATTCGGAGCACTACACATTTTTCAGTGTTCAACGGAAGTAGCCAGTGGGAACACCATATGAAGATGGAGTTTAAGTCCAGCTGGAGGGTTTGTTGGTTGGTGATTGGATTCGTATATATCTTTGTGTCATCAGCGTAGAAAGATATTTGTTAGTTACATGATAAGGGAGATCGCTGGTGTAGACCGTAAAAAGCAGAGGACCAAGAACAGAACCCTGTGGTACTCCACTTTTCACCAGTCTATCCCTTAAGAAGTCTTCGCCAACTCTTACTTTGAAATATCTGTCTGTTAGAAAGTCGTCAATCCAGCTAAGTAAAGAACCACGAATGCCGAAGTGTTCCAGCTTGCGTAGAAGTTTGCACCTAGGAACACGATCAAAGGCCTTAGAGAAGTCCAGATAGACAATATCAAGTGGCTGCTGATCGTTAAGAGATGATGTCCAGTCATTAACACAGTGTAGCAGGTTGGTTAGGGTGGGACGGCCGGCGATAAATCCGTGTTGTTGCGTTGGAATCGCATTTTCCAGGAGAAGAAATTTGGTCATCTCCTCCGAAATAATGGCTCCCATGACTTTACTGACCAGGGGGTAGTTATTGGAATCAAGTTTGTTACCTTTTTTGAATATGGGGGTGATAGATGCTAACTTCCAGCTGGGGGGTATGGAGCTTTGAGTAAAGGAAGTCTGCATAATTAACGACAGGGGAGTTGCAAGCGAGTTTGCGCAGCTTTTTAGGAGTTTTGGAGCAAGACCATCTAAACCAGGTGATGCGTTAGTGCGAAGTTTCAGTAAGTGCTGTTTTATACGGTCTGGTGTGAATACTACATATTCTAAAGATGCCTTGAGGCGAGGACAGTTAATTAATGGGAGGTTGTCATTATTGGGTTCTTTAGTGAAAACTTGTGAGAAAGCTAAAGAGAGTGTCTCAGAAGACTCTTTATTAGAAGAGCATACAATATGGTCGGGTTTTTGAAGTAGGGGAATGGAAACTTTCGATGATAGGGA
Organism: Galeruca laticollis; assembly: GCA_963921935.1. Lineage (NCBI taxonomy): Eukaryota > Metazoa > Arthropoda > Insecta > Coleoptera > Chrysomelidae > Galeruca > Galeruca laticollis. The sequence continues at coordinate 49,416,986 of OY998184.1, forward strand.
TGATCGTATATATTTGAAAACCTTTTTACTGTTACCACTGGAAATTATGTTTTCTTCAAAATTTTGTCTCAAAGTTTTGAAAGATAGTTGAAGGGTATTAGAGAATCTGCGATGGTTTAGGAAGTCACTCAGAAGCTGTGTACGCTGATATTTACGCCAGGGGCGCTGTTTGTGTTTTATACGTTGTAGTGCTGCGTGGTTTATCCAGAGTTTGATATGGTTTTTATAAATCTCACGGACAGTAGTTTGTGCAGAGATTATCCTGAGAATAGTATCATGAAATGCGTCCCACATTAACGAGGGATCGGATAAATTCGGGATAGCTGTGAATCAACTTAAGAAAAATCAGTAGTAGCATAAGTTGTGATTTTATTTTTGCCTGGTAATGTCTGGATAAACTGAACGTGGGCAGTTATGACTGCATGGTCTGATTTTCCAACAGGAGAGTTTATTTCGAGAGATGAGATTAGCTGTTCATCATTAGATAGTATGAGATCTAGAATGGAAGGTAGATTATTAATTCTGAATCTTGTGAGTTCTGTAAGAAGTTGAGTGAGGTTCGAATTTGCAACAAAATTTTCTAAATAAGTTGTGTGAATTTACAACATCTGACAATGAGGTTATCGGCCAGGATATTTCTAGGAAGTTAAAATCTCCAGCAATGATGAGATTATCAAGAAGTGATAACTCTTCGAGATTTTCAAACAATATGTTGTCCTCCGCTAGTTGTGTATCAGGAAGACGATATATACATGCCAGGTTGAGAGAAAATAAATTTTTAGCAATTTTTACGTGTATACTATCTATCCCAGGTAATAGTTTGATTTTAGTAGAAAAAGTTGAGGTAATATCGTCGGTTAAATAAATGCATACACCTCCACCGACACGATTATCTGTATTTTTACGATAAATTGTATAGCCAGTAATGTTAATTAAGGAGTCTGGAGTTTAAGGTTCAAGCCAGGTTTCGGTAATATTTACGATATATTTGTATCGAGATTTCTTCTATTAACGCTAAATGTTTTTGAAATTCTGGCTGGACCTCTTCTCTTTGCAACGGAGACTAACGATGAAGCATAATTATTACATTTATTCTTCATTTCCATCACATATATGTAATATTTTGATGAAATTTTGTTTTGATGAGCCCTGGTTTTAAGTGAAAGGGATGAGATATCTCCCTCCAAAATCTTTTGAATAGATGCGAAAAGGTTTTCCTGATACAAAATAATTCCAGTTTTTTCCAGTAAATATGGCAAATACTGTAAATTTTTATGAGACATAAGAAAGTCCCCTATTTTGGTGCAAGAATTTCATATACTATGAAACAATTCCAATTAGTTTTTCTGGTTGCTCACTGACATCATTTAATTGTAAACAATGATAAGCCAGAGTATATAACTATAAACCTGACGTAAAGCGAAGACGATTTTGACATCACAAGCCTAAGCCTAGTTGATTGCAGTTATGAGTTGATATATTGCTATATACATTAAAAGGATCAAATTTGATCTGATACTTTCTAAAAAAAAAGTTTCAAGTTGTTTTGCTGTGGAGTTCCACGTAACCTAAAACAAAACAAGAAAATAATTTTAGCGGTTCAATATTTTTTGAAATTTTGCCTTTTTTGTCAAATAATTTGAATGTTCGTAATTTTCCTTCATGATAGATAATTTGTAATTATCAGATTTTTTCTTCTTCATATTAAACGCATATTCTTCTAAAATGGAGCAACGCAGTCAAGCAGTCCACGATATTGTTCGATCTTCAACATTGTAGGATCCTTCCGCACAAAAACTAGAAACTGCTTTTCCATATGCTTAATTTCGACTTCTTCGTATTTTGGGGAGTTAAATTTGCCACTTCTGCTTTTATGTTTTTAGAATTTTCATTTCCAAAACGAGCCATTTTGGATTTTTAAAGACGCGTGAAATGCCAATAAACTGTTTGACGTTTAAGAAGAAAAACATAAGTCATGCACCGTTAAACAATAGGTATATTTTGACGGAGCAAACCGATCCAAACCTGGTGAACATTTGACATTTATCATATGTCAAATGTTCACCGGGTTTGAACTGGTATACTCCGCCAAAATAGTTCTTATGTCTTCATGTCTATCCTTTATTTTGGCAAAGTAAGTTTCAAAATGAAACATCAGATTTTTAAAATAAATTTTAGGTGCAAAATTTTTTTACCGAATCCCCCACGTCCTTTAGTTAATGTGCGGAAATAATTCAAGTACTAGGAAGATTATGAGTGAAAATAAAATGTCGGCTTTTACCGAATGACATGTTTGGAGAATATAATGGAAAATGGTATGTATTTTAAGAAACATAATTTCCTGACTCACTACTCCCCTCTCGGAAACAACAAAGAAGATGTACAAATATCGCGTGATATGTAAACAACAACAATAAAAAAATTCAGTATTAATTCACGCTTTGCTCCCAAGTTTTACACCCTTATTTGGTTATACCCTACTGAGGACGGCAAATGAGCCAGAAACATGCATGTCTGCGGTTACCACTCTTTTCAGTAGCTCTTTTTCTCTTTACGTGAATTACCCATGAATCTCCTTGATGTTGTTGTTTACATATCACGCGATATTTGTACAGGTTGGAACAATTTATTTGAACAATATTTTGATTGAGTTATACAGAATGGAATAGATTGTGTTTTGAAGCTCGTTTAAAAATTGATTCATTCAATTGATAATACATTTTTTTTTCATACCAATACAACATAATCCAGAAAAAAAATCATGTGTATTCGCAAAACGACCAGTCGACCGTCTGGAAAGCCAATAAATTTCATATTCAAATGACGTCTATTTACATGTTTCTATAATTAAGGTAACCAGAGAAACTAGTGTTTGAAATACTGAATGCATAATACATTAACGTATTCTAAAAACAGAGTGCTTTGTGTGTATACAAGAGATGCACGTTAATTTTATTTACTTTGTTTTTGATAATAAATCTCTTAGAAAACGTGATATGTATAGTGAATATACACTTCACATTTATTTACTTATAAAAATGAACAGCATTCGTTAGTTGGTGTGGAACAATATATCACAGGTCGAAGAATTTTTGAAAGAGAAGATTTTTCAAAAAATGGGTCAGTTATAACTGTAATAAGTAAGATGTATTGTCTGTTCAAAGGATACATTCTCAAATATCTATTCATTGTACTATTTAAACAAGAAATTAATATTATTAAAGTAATGTGAATGAGACATATCAAGAGTTTATAAAAGATAAGAAAGGTTGGCTGAGAGCTGGATAATGCGAAATACTAGAAAGGTGGAAGGAATACTTTGAAGAATTACTGAGATTTCAGAACAACGAAAATAACGTCGCAGAAGTAGTAGCACTAGAAGTGAACGAAGAAGTGCCGGAAATAGAGCAGGTGAAGGAGATTATAGATAAACTCAGAAATAAAAAAGTGCTGATAAAGGGGGGTAGAAATATCAGAGTTGACATATGGAAACAGTGGAAAGAATCCCTCATGTGTCGTTATAGTGACAAGTTCTCTAGAATCTTCTGTAAATTCCACCAGTTACTAGGCTTCCAACAGATTGAATTTGACATAGTGAATTTAATGGACCAAAACTTGACGATGGGAATTTCTCTTGATTTATCAGAGCCATATGATTGTCTTCACAACAAACTTTCATCAATAAGATTAGACCAAGACAGAGTAACGGGTAATTCCTTGGATTGGATCCAATCCTAGTTTGGCAATAGACAATAAAGAGTGTGCATTCGCAACGAACCGTAATTACTGGAAATATTGGAATGTCGCAAAGAAGCACCATTCGTCTTTTGTTATTAATATAAATCACTTATTTCTAAAGAATTTCAATAATAATCATTGTGTGACGGTAAATTCTGATGAAACTTATGTTTTGGTAAGGAGAGAAGCATATCCAGAAGCTATAAAAAACTGACGATTTATTTAAAAAAAACTGCACTGCACATTCACGAGTCTTCGAGGAAACTGAGCTGTATTACATTATACCAAAATTGCGCCATGGGTAACAAATGCTCCACTGAGGTCCATAAATGGAAAGAAACGTTTATTTCAGTTAACCAAAAAAAACCCGAATGATCGTAATATACTTTCACATTACAGACTATACAGAAATAAGTTAAATGCTCTAATTCAAACTACAAAAAAAATTATTATATTACAAAAATTAACGAAAATTCCAATAATAACAAACAACTGTGGAATGTAGTGAAAGATATTTGTGGATCAAGCAATTCACGAGTTAACATAGGAAATATTAAAGATCAAAAAGGAAATATATTAACCCATCCTCTTCAAATAGCGAATGAGTATAACTCAACTTTTTCTGAAGTAGGGAAACATTTGGCCGAAAAAATAAACAAAAACCGACAGCGGGTATATGATAGAGTTTCTTCCTCAAATTCAATGGTTTTGCTACCAACAAATACATTTGAGGTGAAGTTCATTATAAATGAATTGAAAAACAAAAAAACAACTGGTATAGACGAAATTAGTGCTGAGTGTCTAAAGGCAATACAATCATATATCCTTGATCCGCTGCAACACATAATAAACATGTGATGAAGGTGGGAATATGGCATAAAGCGTTCAAAAAATCTCTAATCACACCTATTTATAAAAATGGAGACAAATCCCTTCCTATTAACTATCGACCAATATCACTAGTACCACATATATCAAAAATTTTTGGAAGAATATTGAAAATAAGATTGGATTCATACATAACCAAATATGGGTTGATATCGTCCCACCAGTTTGGATTTAAACAAAACAGTTCCGCACACAATGCTTTATTAAATTTAACAACCAAAATGTTTGATGCTCTTAATAGGAATAAAACGTGCCTATGTATTTTTTTGGATTTAGCGAAGGCATTCGATACTGTCAGCCACAGTAGTCTATTAAAAACGCTGGAGAACTACGGAATACGGGATACTTGTTTGAAGCTATTCAGGAGTTATCTCTCACATCGACAACAGGTCGTCAAAATCAATGGATTTATTAGTGAAGAACTCGATATAACATACGGAGTACCACAGGGTACTATATTAGGCCTCGTGTTATTCAATCTCTACATGAATGATGTATTTTATTTAAATAGCGCTGGTCATATAATTGGTTACGCGGATGATACTGCAATTGTTTATGAGGACAGTAATTGGTATGATTTAAAGCTAAAAGTTGAATCTGACCTAAAGCTAATTAAGTCGTGGTTTGATAGTAAACTATTAACCATAAATTTTGAAAAAACGTTTTACTTGCCTATTCTTAGCTCCAACTCATTTAATAACCGATTTTATCCACTGAAAATATCACAGTTTGATCAGGATTTATTTATTGAACCAACAAACAAAATAAAATATTTGGGGGTTATATTGGATACAAATTTAATATGGGATTGTCATATTAACTATATAATAAAAAAATTACAGTTTATTTTGCATAAACTTCGGCACTTGAAAAAGTATATATCTAGCCAACATCTCCGCAATTTATATTTTGGATTGGTAGAAAGCCATCTTCGATATGGAATTCAGGTTTGGGGAAGTGCGTTGGAAACTCACCTGCAGCCGTTAAATATAATCCAGAGGAGATTTCTAATGTCTAAACCGCATCTTTATTCTTCAGATCTTCTGTATACTGAAAGCAGAATATTGGATCTGAAACAAGTATACTTTTTATGCGTTTCAGTGGAATATCATAGATCAAAGAATACATACAACTTACCAATCCATAATTACAATACTCGGAATAGACATTTCCATACAGTCCCTAGGATGATAAAAACGAGTTGTCAGAAAACATATTCTTTCTATTCCGTTAAGATTTACAACCGTATTCCAGATTATATTAAAAACATCCAAAATATTCGATTATCTAAAAAGAAACTAAAACACTTCATTTTAGAGCAGAAAAGAGAATTCTGCGATATAAAAATCGTAACGTGAGAAGTATCTACTCCTACACATGGTTACATTGGCTGAAGGTTGGAGTTTTCGGTGTTCAAAAACTTACACGTAATTATGTTCTGGGGTAGTTCTGGTACAGAAATGGAGGAAATGAGGATTCTAGCAGATCTATATTAATAGCAAATGGAATATTTACTTTGTATGGCTTATACATATTGGAATGTTCAATGTACCATCACCCATTAACCGTCACTGAAAAATCTCCTTTATATACGGTAATCAAATTTTACAATATATTACCCGTACGACTGAAAATCCTAATATCCAGCAATCAATTTAAAAAGGGGATTAAATAACACTTTTTGTGGATATTGGCCATATAGCATTAATGACTATTTACATGCCAATATGAACTTTCTCGTTAAATGTTATGACGTAATTAAATTTAATTTTGGTAATTATATATTTTTTTTTTGAAAATGACATCATTTTTCCAAAATATATATTATTATTATGCGAACGACTCATGCACTACTCAAGTGGAGATGGTATCATTTACCTATACCAGATACGAAATATCAAAAGGATTAGCCTCAGCTCACATAATAAACTTCCGTCCTGTGTGTACTATCATTATTATTATTACATAAGTTTTTAACACTTAATTTTTATTTTCAAAAGTCGAACATGAAATAACAAGGCCCATGGGGTTAAAAGTAACACCAACATATTATTTTATTGATTAATCATTTCTTTCTCCATTTTAGATACTGTGGCATTAGCAGAACAAGAATCAGCCTCAAAACTCACTGGTATATTTTCAACAATGATATTTACCAAAATAATTTAGATACTTCAATTTTTATCTACATTGTCGTTTAAATTACCAGAATTGAACATAGAATTATCAAATTTATCAACAACTGGCCCTTATTCTTCCTTTGTTGAATCAATAATTTAATTTATTCTTCGAGAGATTTTGCTCCTGGAAAATCCGGTATACATAAATTCCGTACTAGTTTTTAACAGTTGTGAGATGAATTGATTGAAAGTGGGGCTATTTTCCATCACTGGCTCTCACTTAAAGCCAAAAGTTCCGGCCCTAACTGATGAGTTATTCTATCCGATGATAGACAAGTGAATTCAAAAAAAAACCCTTCGTCGCCAACTGTAACTGTGACTTTTTAGAAAACAATTTCAGAAAGGGAAAGTGTCAAGATTTTATTTGATTATTTTCACAAGTATATCCGGATCTAATTTTTAATCCTTCATTGTGCTTAGGAACAACCGTGTGATATTAAAAAGCTTGTGTAACTACAAGGAAATAATGAATTTATAAATAAGATATATAAAAAATCAATCACGATATGATGAGTCTCTCATTAACTGACGGCTCTCCATTGTACATAGGACAAAACGCAATCCATTCTATCATTTCATATTTAGATATGTTCCTTCGAAATCCTGTGTGACCACAAGTAATGAGTAAATATTTGTATTTTGTTAACTTTTTCCAAATTTTCAAGTCTTTTTGGTCCCTAGAGAAAACAGTAACTGAGAGCAATATTTAATTGGACTCTAATTAGGGTCATTAGAGTTGTTTATTATTGAGAAAAAAAATAGAAGGGGATTTGAATCACATCGAAAAAAAAATTAGAGTGTCTTAAACATTATGGTTTCCCGATATTTTTGAATAATTCTTACGAAAAGTTGATTTTAATGCTCCCTTAAAAGTGAACCCTCTTGAAATTGTGCCGCCTGAACCTTTTTTTATATAATGTTTCTCGAAAATTCGGATTAAAATTATTATCTGCTCAATCGGTACATTCTGTTGAAAATGTGACCACAAGTGAATATGTATACAATAATAATTTTGAAAGAGAAACTTGACTATAATAGTATATTAAGTACCAAGTGTCAAAAAGGTTACTTTAGTCTAGTCTAGTCTCACTAGGCACGAGTGGAGCGAAGCGGAACGCGTTCCTTGTGAAACGAGTGACTAAAGACGTTTTTAACACGAGGTGCTTACTATACTTTTTCTTCGCTCGCGGGAAGGAAAAAATCATATTAAATTTGAATTGTATTCATTACATGACGGACGATTTGATTTGACGTTTAATAAACAAAAGATAAACGAGATGACTTTTCGCATTTTAAACACTAGTGTTTAAAGAGTCGTTTTGTGCATGTCATACCCGTGTTCTAAATGCGGTTTTAGTAGCAGAAGTAGAAAAAATTTGTTCTCTCTTTGATTAACCCTTTCCCAATTGTCCTGAAATCCTGATTTGTTATCAATAATAACATATTATCTATTGTTTTTATAGATAATAAATATTTTAAAGGTTTTTGCCGACATTCCTGAAAGAAAAATTCTTAACAAATTCCTGAATATCCTGAAAATAATGAAACCACTGAAATTTTATAATGAAAAATCATAGCACACCCAATAAATAACAAAAACTAGAACACACCAATCAAAATTTAGAAAATAAAAAATCTCCATCCGTAATTTCTCATCTATGAATTGAAGTACTTATACTTTGTTTGAAATTTTCATAAAATTTATCAAAAATTGAAAGCGTATTCGATAATAGTTAATGTGTTTAAATCTTTAAAAGGGTAAAGAAATTACCAATAATAAGCTGCGAAATAAAAGTAGAAATAAATATTTTTCAATAATTCATACAAAAACGTTTTTGTTTTGTTATATATTCAACAATCACCTACCTCTGGCCATACCGCATTATCGAATCTCTCGTTGAGATCTGAAATGAAAATATAAACTCAAGTATTCATTTTTTAATATTGTTTCGAGTTATTTTCAGAAAGAAAAGAGAGACAAAATTTTGGAAGCATTCAAAAGTAATATATTCTAGCATCTTCAAAGACGAAACTCTCCTGTCTGGAAAACATGAAGTGGAATACAAAATTTTCCTTCCTCGTCCTACACATGATTTCTACTTTGACTTTTTATCCTTGAAAACTTCATTTGAACTAAAGTTAGCAATTAAGGAAAATATAAAAATGGCAGTGTTCATTCTCTCATTTCTTGAAAACTGTGTAATATTTTGATTTATAATTATGTTTCCAAAAAATATACTTCTAGAAATTAGAATATGAGATGTATCATAGGGACTGCTATTTCTATATACTAAGTGTGATGAAATATCAAAAATCCAACAGTACTACAGCAGGCTCAACCGATAGCAGCCATTCCATATATAACAACAAGCCCAAAAAGGACAACGCAAAACCTGGCAACTTCAAGGCAATTATTATTCCTATGATAAATACTAAAAAACTATGAATAATGCAGTAGAAGCAAGGAGACATCTACACTCCGAGATTAGGCACATGAAGACCAAGGATCGCCAGTCCATCGGCTACAGCGGCAGTGGAGATATTCCAGAAGAATGGAAATTATCCTTCCTTACGCCTATACACAAAAAGGGCGCCAAGGAAAATTGTGATTACAACATAGGCATTGCGGTAACGGCCACAAACAGTAGAATCTATGGAAAAGTATCGAAGAAAAGAATAGAGAGTGAATACTCAGATAGCGAAGCAGAAGGACAAGCAGGCTTCTGCGCAGGAAGATCTACTGTGGACTACCTGTTCTGCGTAACCCAGGTCATACAAAAAATGCCAGATTTCAACCGGAAAGTACACTTCCTTTTTGTATTTCTGAAGAAATCATACGACAGTATTCCATTGTCAAAATTTTGGGAGGCATTAGATGGGACTAACCTGAACGTTAACTTAATAAGGTCAGTAAAAGAACTCTATAGAAACTGCCACATTAAAGTCAAAACCGGCAACCAAATGTCAGACGGATTTACATTGAAAAAGGGCCTCAAACAAGGATACTGCCTGTCGCCCACTCTGTTTAAGATATATCTCGAACAAACATCAAGGATATAGAAGAGAAAATGCAAAAACATGGGCATACAACTTAACAATGAAAACCTTAATACCCTCAGTTTTGCAGACGACCAGATCATAATGGCGCAAGACTACGAAGACATCGAATACGTGACTCGAAAACTTATTGAAGAGAACAAGAAGTGGGGGCTGGCAGTGAACATCAGAAAAACAGAATACATGTGTATTGGCAGACTACAGCAGGATATTATCTTAGGAGATTGACAAATCATCAAAGCATGTCAAACCTATAAACATATCAGTCAGTGGTACATTAGACGAAACCATTAAAGACCGAAACAATCAAGGCATAAAGGCTATTGCTATGCTAAACAGCATCCTATGGAATCAAAGAATCACCAGACGAAACAAGCACCTAATATACAATAGTATAATGAAAAGCATAGTCACATATAGCTGCGAAGTATGGCAACTAAAAGAAAAAAACATAAAAATGCTGGAGGCAACGGAGATCGACTTCTGGAGAAGATCGGCAGGTAGATCGAGAATGGAAAGAGTGCGCAATGAAACAATCCGCGCAGCAATGAAAGTGGGTGACACAATAACAGACGGAATAAAAACAAAACAACTAAGGTGGTACGGACATGTTCAAAGGATAGAGGAAGAACAACTCCCTAAACAAGTACTTACCTGGACTTCAGCCGGAAGAAGGAAGAGAGGTAGACCAAGGAGTTAGAGAGAGGGCATCGATAGCGAGATCAGAGAGAGAGGACTAGATGAAAAAGACCTGTGGAAAGACCTTGATAATCGGATGATGGCGGATAACGTACTAAAATAAGTATATGAGAATGTATATTAAAATAGATGTAAATGGTAGATTGTATGTAACATCAAAAGAAATATTTGAATTTTTCAAAAATAATTGTCAAATTGAAAGTAAACAAAATCATAGTTATTCTTTTTCTTAAATTGGAACATAGAAATAATTAAAAAAAATTATGGTTATGTTTAAATTAACCATAGATCTACATACAGTTAATATATTTATGGTTATCTTCTTTCTTTTTTGATTTTAGAAATGACATTTTATTAATCTAAAAATTGTTTTTTTAAAAAGAAGAAGAATTTGAAATTGAAAGACATTTATGGTTTTTATCAATAGACAATAAGTAATAATAAATATCACTTTAATTCTTATGCTCACTTTTCTTATTACTGATATTAGTTTCTTGAGATATGTGAGCCATTTCTAAGAAGAGTCTTTTCTGAATATTTGATTGAATATCTAAAATACTTACAGAATCGAAGTCCATAATATGATCTTTATCAATAACATGTTTTGCCAAAGCACATCTATCGGGATATAATCTACAATCGCTTTTATGTAGGGATATACGATTCTTCAATTTGTGACCAGTATGACCTACATATTTTTCTTCACAATTTTTACAGGGAATACAATATACTACATTTGATAGGTTAAGAATATTAGTCAGGGATAAAACTAATATTCCTAACCTATCAAATGTAGTATATTGTAGTATATTATTTCCAAGCTTTCGGAAACGTTTATTTCCATCATCACGGAGCACTACTAAAGATCATAAAAACGTTACAACAGCTATACCATGCGACCAACACCACAATCCGCCGAGCCAAAACAACCCCGACCAATCGCAAAATCTCTCTCACACAAAAAGCAGCGAACTAGTCAAGAATGTTCCAACCCAACAAAAAGCACTGATGGCGACACAAACATGAATTGTCAAAAAAGGTCAAATTGTTAGTCAAATTTATAGTTTAGTAAAAAATGTCTTCAGATCTGTGCGTTACAATTCAACATAACAAACAGCATTTCAGGAAAGCAAAAACTTAGGAAAAAATAAAGAAAATAATAAAGAAACGCGCTTGTCTGGTCAGACAGCGACAGATATTTCAGTACAAGTAGCAAAAAACTTCAAAATTGATTAACCAAATTTATATTCAATTGATAAAATTCACGTATTTATCGAAAAAATTAATAATGAGAATTTAGGACACTTATAACATAAAAAACCAAAAGTTCAAAACATTACTAAAATACAAAAGGTCGGTAGAAATAGAGTAAGAGTAGGAGTTAAAGCTACTAAAGACGCTAATATGTTAATAGAAAACGAAAACTTGAAAGAGGAACAATTAAAAGCATTCATACCCAATAATTTAATAGAAAGGAAAGGAGTAATCAAAGAAGTAGATATCACATTTAGTGACGAGTATTTATTGGAAAATATTGAGTCTCCAAACGTAGTCACCAGTATTCGTAGATATAAACGAAAAATTGATATTGATGGGGAAGCAGTATATATACAAAGGCAAACAGTTTTACTGTCATTCAAGGGTAACGTGTCACCCCCATTTGTTATAATTAATAGCGTTGTATGCCTTGTAGAAAAATACATTCAAAAGATGGTACAGTGTTACAACTGCTTGAGGTATGGCCATGTGGCCAATCAGTGTAAAAGCACTAACACACTATGCATAAATTGTAGCAAGGAGAAGGAAGAAAATCATTCATGCAAAGATCCTGGAGACACTTTTTATTTTTATTGTAAATCAAACGATCATAAAACGATACATGAAAAATGACCCGTATTCGAAAAACAGAAGCAAATAAAACAATTCATGTCAGATAATAATGTAACCTATATAGAAGCAAAAAACTGATCTGATAATTCATATATTAGTCAAATTAGCAATAATAGATTCAATATACTTGATAATACGTCGGAAAGCTTTCCATTACTTGCTAAGACAACAATCCAACAAATAGGGAAAGTAATACATTCCAAAAAAATACACCATCAGAACTCTCATCACACAGTAAACACACAAACCAAAAAACGTAGGATACAATTACCCAACAATTAAATCACACAAGCACCCATGTTTCCCAGATCCTTTGGTCCTAGTAATTTCCAGTATTTCAAAAATAATAGTACAAATGAAAATATGGAGATAGAATTCATGCAGTCAAATGAAGAAGCTGATACAACATTTATTCAAACGTTCTTCCAAGTTTTCAAAAAGATCTTGGAAGACATTAGTTCATTTGAAGAATTACAAAAAGTTGACATTCAATTTGTAACAGATAGGTTATATAAAATGAATCATAATCTGCCAAAAAATACCAATGCTTAATAAAATTAAAATATTACAATGGAACGCGCGTTCGGCGATTGCAAATAAGTATAGTTTGATGAAGTGTCAGTCAGAACACGATATTGATATTTGCGTTATATCTGAAACGTGGTTTAAAAAAAACAAAATCATCAACTTTTCAGGTTATAATCTAATTAGAACAGATAGGGATGACGGATATGGAGGTACAGAAATACTAATGAAGGTGAAAATTAATTTTAAAAAAGTAGATATTAACATTAAAGTAAATACTGACATCAACATATGTGCTGCCGAAATTAATTTTAATAAATATGTATAGAATAGAAAAATAATAGAATAGAAAAATGTATCTATCCTAACGGATTCGCTGTTTGTCATCCAATGACACCCGCATATTAAGAAAATTCAATTCCTACTACGCTAACTTACTAAAGAGAGTGGGGTTCAAATAATATGAGTAAAAGCACATTATGGAGTTTACGGCAAAGAAAAAGCTGATCAGTTAGCCGCAACAAGTGCTGAAAAAGATGAATGTCAACCGAACGAAGTAGTACTACAAGATTGCTTAAATAAATACAAAAGAAAATGTAAAGCAGCATGGAAAGAGAAATGGGACCACTATGTAAAAACAAAACCTACTAGATACACACTACTGCATAGGGAAATACCAAAACAACAGTGGTATAAAGGAATTAATTATTCACGTAGGGAAATTAGCTATATAATTCGGAAGAAATTAGGACACTCGTCGTACCCAGAGCACTTAAGCAAAATAGGCGTAATCGAATCAAACTTATGCACAGCCTGCGATGTCATAGGAGACCTGGACCATATATTTTCTGAATGCCTGGAATATCGTAATGCCACGAACGAACTTTATAATAACATAATACATGAAAAAATATTCCCCCCCATCAACATGTTACACTTACTGGCGCTGAATAACATCAAAATATTAGATTGATTAGTAAAATTTCTAAGGATGTCTAACATATCGATATAGCTAAGTTATATAGAGCTTGTGACCTTTATTACCCTAACCCAAATGTTTATACCTTCTATCCGTGGTCTACCTTTGTATGTGTTCAAGTAGTGCCCTGAACGACCCCTGGGTCAGAAAACTTGTAACCCTGTACCAATCCTTTGATGCAAAAGCGCTATTAACTTGAATCGCAGACGACGATAGTTAGATAGGTTAAATTAGGGCTTGCTTAAGTAATAGGATACATATCCACAACACGAAAATCAATAACAAATTCAGTATCGATTCTGATTGGTACTTAATTGGAATTGGATTCAAATATAAACTTCAAATACATTACAATATATACTGTATATAGATAACCTAACACAAAGTATTCGGTTGCATGGATACCTCCAAAGGCCATAAAACCAACAAAAAAAACCTTTACAATAGAATAATTCATATGATGATCCTCAACATTCACATGCTCTGCCAGAGCACATCTCTCTGGATGCAGCCGAGTGTCACACTTATGGGACGATATCCGTTGGGATAAGGTCCTAGAAGTCTGGCCAATATATTTATTATCACAATCACTACAAGGTATAGAGTACACCACGTTTGAGAGAGCTAAGGTTGGAGTCCTATCTTTCAGTTTTAATTGTCAAAACTATACTAAAAGCAATCTTAACGTTACTAAGTTGTTCAAAAATTCTACAAATTTTAGGGGAAACATCCATTATGTAAGGTATGGAAACATAAAATAGATTATCTACTGCAACCACCCCAGCACTGGTTTGAACACTTTCAACTTGGTTGTTATTGTTAATATTGCTATTATTGATGGCTGACGTACTGAATTAAATCCTTACTAAAGTCCTAGGATAAGAGTTATCAATGAAAAGTTGGAAAAGGCGTTTCAGGTTCTTATCATGGAATGAAGGGTCAGAAATGTTTAATACTCTACTCTTCATTTGCTTCACCAAATTAACCTTCATAGAGTGTTTATGATAGGACCAGTAACTCATGTACCTCCCTGACGAGATTGGTTTTCGATACTAATCCATATACAGCGTATTATCAATACGAATAAACTCTGTATCTAAAAACGGTACAGAGCATTGGTCGTCTTCTACCTCAATGGTAAATTGGATACAGGGATCATAGCTGTTGAAAACAAACAAAATTTCATCCACCATGTCACTAGGTAAAGCAACAATCATGTCATCGACATACTTTTTCACGAATAATAGGGTGAACGGTTAAACCAGGATTACAGTATCCATTGAGTCATTCATCACATAACAAGCCATAATAGGGCTAATTGTAGCACCCATAGGTGTACCAAATTTTTATTTATAAAAGTTATTATCAAATGAAAAATAGGTGTTAAAAAATAGGAAAGTTATTGTTTCCATAAAAATGTCTTTGTCAATGCTACAATGACTGCTTATATCTCCCCACCTCTTACTAATTGCTCTCAGTGCAGCGTCCAAATACACGTTGCTAAAAAGAGACACAACATCCAAACTTGCTATTATGTAATTATCAGGAATATGAAATTTATTGAATTTATTGAAGACATCAAATGAATCCTTAATAAAATAGTCATTATCTGGATTGTAAGCTTTTGTAAAAATATCAGTTAAAAATGAAGATATAAGGTGTGTTGGAGCACCAATGCTACCTACAATACAATAAAATATCGATATAGTTGGTTTATGTACCTTTGGTAATGCATAAAATTTAGGAGCAGTGCCATTATAACATATTAATTTTTCCTTCACAGCTCCCTCCACCTGATCTTCATCATATAACTTCTTTACTAGTTTATTACAACCGTATTGGATAGAATTAGTAGAATCTTTATCAAGAATTTCGTAAGTAGTATTATCGTTAAGCAGTTGTAGTGACAAATCAATGTATTGCTGTGTATTTAAAATTACTGTAACATTACCTTTGTCAGATTTAGTGACGACAATAACAGGATTAATCCTCAAAAACGTTCTAATTTTGTAGAACAAGCTGCAAAGAATCGACGAACGGCTATTAACATTAATTTTGTTATGACAAACAACAAAATTCCAATATGATTCGGGATTTACATAATTCTTCAATTTTATCATAAAAATATCTATATAACAATATTCAATTTATTCCCCCTCCTGTTGTGATTTTTTGTGGTATTGGAATGTGTACCTACCATCAACAAAAAAATTATAACTAGTTTCGTGTGATAACTTAATAGATGGATTTGCCGTTTGTGTATGAAATGTCTCATTCTACGAAGAGAATATTTTAAAATGTAATTTCAGTTGATTCAAGATTTTTAGTAACTTCGACTCTGCCATGTGTTTGTGTCACAACGTTGTAAAAACTATTTTTATTAATCTCAACATAATGTTAGTATGCAATTATTTTAAAATAAAAGTAATTTGTTATGGATTGGTTGTAGTTGTGCCATAGTACCCAATGTGATGATTTTTGAAAAGTTTGATAATGTTTAAAAAGGAAATAAGTCTATCACATACATATATTAAACAAAATATTTTTTAAGCTTGTTGATTCCTGTAACATACACTCTCGTAAGCGAGAGATGAGAGTTTGTGGTACTTGAATCACTAGTTGTTCTGTATAATTAATAATAGCTTTCAAAACTCTGACTAAAAATTCAAATGTAATGTATCAGTAGTCTTGTTATTAAAAATAATAAATTCCGTACAGGATTATTTAGTATAATAGTCGGGTAAAATTTTGTAACAATTTGACCTTTCTTGACAATTCATGTTTGTGTCGCCATCAGTGCTTTTTGTTGGGTTGGAACATTCTTGACTAGTTCGCTGCTTTTTGTGTGAGAGAGAAATTTTGCGATTGGTCGGGGTTCTTTTGGCTCGGCGGATTGTGGTGTTGGTCGCATGTTATAGTTTTTCATGATATTTTGTAATGCTCCCTGATGATGGAAATAAACGTTTTCGAAAGCTTGGAAATATTATAAAGAGTGTACTTTTATTTGCTGCTACCCCAATATTTTGCAAATTTTTTCTAACTCGTCAGCAAAGACTTCCAATCTTTTTAAACTACAGGCCATGGAGTTTTACCAGGACATCAGACACATATATGGTGGCACTGCAATACAAAAGCTTGTTCGAAAACTAAACAAAAGCTCGATAAATAATACAACCGTAGATGCTTCCTTCTTCGATACAGAAAAAACAACATTGTTCCATCTCACATTAGCCATTCGACTAGAACGATACAGGACCTCATCCTCCGACAATACATGAATACATTCCATACGACGAGCTACTGTAGCAGGTTAGGAAATATTGATTTCAACTAATCATAAACTCATTAATAATTCAATATTAACTCGTTAATATTTTGGAGATCAACGAAGTATATTTTTCTCGTCAGATATGATGAGACTATCCAAATTAAAAGAGTGAGTCGTACATTTATGAGTGACAAAAATTTTGCTCATATTGAACTTTAATTGAAGAAAATATTCAAAATTAACCTATTCAGTTGATTTCCGGTTGTTTTCCAAGCAACTTTCAGCACTGATTGTTTTAATAAATTTAGCACCATGTTTTAATAATAGCCTAAATAGTTTTCAGTATATTCACCTAATTCCAGTATTTCATTTAATTTTGTTTGATAATTGGACTCATTAGTCTGTTCATTTTGATAATTGAAAGTTAAAAGTAACTTTTCCACTAGTTACCAGTTATATCCGAAAATGTTTCACAATGTACCTAGTATTTTTGAAGGTAGATAATAAATTAACATATCCTCCAAAAGAGTTTCTCCCGTAGAGAGAATAATTTATTTCTAGCGATAAGAAATTCATGCTGGGCACAAATTTACTGCATCGACCAACTAACGACGATACAATAATTTTCTAACATGAAAAATATTTGTCCGCATAGTGAAAACGACGTTATATTGTTTGGCCCTGCACTTAATTCTACACTGAAAAAAAGAACATAATATATTGTATTAGTAAAATTAATTTCAATTTCTTTATCAGCATTATATTGAACCAAAAAAATTAAAATAGAATATCACGAAATGAATGTGTGGGACAAAGCCTGGAAAAATTGGAATGAAATATTTCATTGAATCAGCAGAGAAGTCTAACTGTTAGTTCTCTATATTATTTACATAACTGATGACAGTAGGTGTTATTGATTGGTAATTAGTTTAAGTTTGATTCCTAAATGTGAATTCTATTATACTTAAGAAGTTTTAATTATCAAACAAATAAGTCTGCAATTTGACCAACGATAATTACTGATTAGCTCAGTGAAACTACTAAGTTAAGATGTGGGAACGCAATGACCATGAAGGAAGGACTATTTCCCAGCGAAGGAAATAGTTACCGTTGATCGGAGTACTTGGGCAATCCGTACGTTTAGACCCTCCGGGAAAAACCAAATCTTTCCGGCTCTGCTTGAGCAGGGTTGGGAGGCTATTGGTTCAATCTAAGTGCATATCTTTCGGGCCTGTTTGGCAAGCAGATATGTTCCTGAGCAATGGAGACAAGTAAAAGTTGTATTTATATCCAAACCCGATCGTACTACATACACCGTGGCTAAGTCTTTTAGACCTGTCGGATCAACATCTTTCGTGTTGAAAGTAATAGAGAGGTTGGTTGGTCGATATGTGAGGGAAAGGGTTCCGCGTAGGCATCCTTTGCATAACAATCAGCATGCGCTCCGGTGTGGCAAGTCAACAGAAAGAGCCTTATAGCAACCGGTGACACAAATGTAAAAGGCGCTGGAAAATGACATGGCCAATATGGGCTCTTTCCTAGACATACAGGGAGCTTTCGACAGAATCAATGTGTATATCTGCAATAAATCATGGAATAGAGCCAATGAGAACTCACTGGCTTGGGACCATGACACGCAACCGCACAATAGAGGCCTCATGGAAAGATGATGTGGAAAAAATGGACGTCGATAGGGGATATCAACAGGGGGGCGTCCTTTCGTCCAATTTTGTCCGACCAATTAATGTCACAACTAAACGGTGAGGGCTTTCTAGCAATTGGGTAGGCTGATGATATCGTGCTCCCTGTGTTGGGATGCATATTAGCGTCCTCAGGGATCTAATTCAAAAGGTATAGGGGTGGTTTAATGATCACGGACTTGCAGTGAATCCTGCCAAGGCTGAGGAAGTTGCTTTGATCAAGAAGAGAGGAATAAGACCTGTTGTGTGTCTGCACTTTGGCAGAGTGCCACTCTCAGTGGTTGAACAAGTAAAATATCTGAGAGTGATCCTGGATAAGACACTGACATGGTAGGCTCACCTTGATAGTCGCCTAACTAAGGTGATTAACAGGTACTGGGCTTGTATGAGAGCCATTGGTCCGAAATGAGGACTAACCCCTAAGATCATTCCATGGTTCTACAAAGTGATCATGTTAGCTATACTCATATACGCGGCTGTAGTCTGGTGGCCGAGGATAACCTTGACTACGGCTATATCGCAACTGGCACGCCTCCAAGGGGTGGTCAGTTTGGGGGCAACTGGCTGCATGAAGACTACACCAACTGCTGAGTCGGAGGTGAATCTTGGACTTCGGCCTCTTCACCATGTCATCGAGGCTGAAACCGAAATGGCACTCCTGCGCTTAAAAAGCTTGGGTAATGTACGAACCGAGGAAGGGTGCAGGTACGTTAAGAAGCTCAGACTCCTGAGAGATGTCCCAGTTTTGTCCCGGGCGGCTGATGTTTGCCTGCATAGGTACTCCTTTGAATTTCACCACCTGATGGGATCGTCTGGTACACAGATGGCTTATGCTCCATTGATGGGGCGGTAGTTGAAATTTATTTCAGGAACCCAAAGACACAAGTTTGTGTTCCTTAGAGAAAGGGAATATGTGCATGTCAAGCTATCTATGCTATCCTGGAATGTGCGCATATAAACCTAGACAGAGGTTATGCGGACCGACACATAACCATATACACCGACAGTCAAGCAGCCATCAGGGGCCTAACTGGATATACCATCAATTCAGGGCTTGCTGCTGAAAATTCGAAAACGGCTTGCTAGCCTAGCAAGGAGTGTGGCTAGAATGGATTTCGGCCCATTCTGATTTTGAAGGTAATGAAATAGCGGATGCACTGGCTGTGGAGGAGACGGAAGCTCCCTTCTGTGGCTCGGGCCCGACCTTGGGCCTTACAAAACAAGCAATCCATAGGGAAGCGAGGAACTGGTTGGAAAACCAACACCTCACTCATTGGAACGCTCTACAGGGTCTAAGGCAGTGCAAGCTCCTACTGAAGAGATGGAATTATGGACATGCTAGAGTAGCTGTAGAACTACCAAGGAGTAGGTTGAGAAAGCAAGTAGGGCTCTTAACAGGGCACTGCTGTCTGAGGAAACACTAGTTCACTACACAAGAGGGTTAAGGCAGAGGGAGACTTAAGTTCTACACTGTTCACTGTGATAATGGACGATATAATGAAAGAGGTAAAATATCATGTTAAGACATTCAAGGTGGGTGATAGAAATATGGAACTTATACAGATCTCTGAATGCGCCTTTGCGGACGACTTAGTAGTATATGCTAAAAACGAAAAAATATAAACGTATGGGAAAAATCTCTTCAAATTTAGAAATCTAAAAATAAATATAGATTTAACAAAAGTGATATTAATGGGGCAGGGAAACAAGAATCTCAAAATACAGCTAAATGAAGAACAAGTACAGCAAGTGGATACATTTACATAATTGGGAGTGAAAATACATGAAGAAGGGTACAATAACGCTAAGATTATTGGCGGCATTGAAAGTAACCTCAATCTATATTATGCAATAAGTAATACTTTCATTCGCAAGAAAGAAGTGTGACGCAAAACAAATATGTTTTTAAACCTGTTTCAACTTATGAGAGTGAAAGCAGGGTTCTTACGAGAGACACAAAAAGAAAATTACGAACGGTTGAGATGAAGTATCTCAGAGCAGTATTAGGAATCACAAGAAGGGACAAAATTCGAAATAATTATATTATAAGAGAACAGCTAGCAGGAGAACCCCTAGGAAGAAGAAGAAAGGAATCAATTAAGGTGGTATGGTCACTTAGTACACATGAAAAATAATGACCAAGCAAAAATGATATGGCAAACGAAAACATATGGAAAGCGACCAAGGGGGAAACCACGAAAAACCTGGGATGATGCATTAGCGGAAATACTGGAAAAACTTGTACCAAATTGGCAGTAGGCGAAGTTGAAGGCTGGTAATAAACTGGAATGGACTAAATTTGTACATAATTAAAGACACCTTAGGTTATAATGAGGTTCTGATTATTAATAATGGAAATAACAGGGCACCGTCTTCGTCGGGTACCGATAACGAGGGATATTGCTGCAAATTAATATATGGACACTGGTATCTTGGAAGATCACCTCTATCATATTCCTGATGACTCGCCAATCCCACTGGTTGCTCTCTATCCTGGACATTGCTAGTTTTTCCACGTGGAAGTTCAGTACGTGATCTCGAAGGCTTCGTAGCGCTTCCCGCACATTCCGGTAGGTGGATCGGTCAATCTTGATATTAGTTTTTGGTTACCAATTAGAAGATGTATCGCGAATTGTGTTTGAGCCTCAGTGTCTTTCCAGGGGCTGGAATCTGACTTTCAAGTTTTCCTAATTGCCCAAACTTTTTCGAAAGACGGCTGCTAACCCTCGTGCGTGTTTGTTACTGGCGGAGATGTTGTGTGCCAGAGAATACTCTTACGGTGATGTTAACAAATCTTGTCTTTGTTCTATAGTATCTAGCTTCCCCGGTACCTCCGTATGCGCCCATAAATTCTTCGAAGGCTGGGTCAGACATTTGTTAGATATGGTTCACTCGTTCATCTTTGTCATGGTCTCCTACGGCTAGTCGGTTTTGGTGGACTACTCTCGGTTTTCCATTGAGTATATTGCTTATGCTATAGTTGACGTCGTTTATCCTCTTCTTGAATAAGTATGGACTTTCCTATAATTTCTGTAATTTTGGAGAAAATCCTTTTCCCCTTGATGGGTTGTGTAACCGTACTTTGTCCTCTTCTTTGAAACTGCCTTCTGTGGCCTGCGTACCATACCGTTATTTCATTCTGTCGCTGGCAACTTGAAAACTCGTTCGAACTAATTGGTGCACATCGTCCATCCTTCTTCTTAATTGGATTACGCAATCTTCTCCTGATGAGTCTTCGCCAGGCTAGCAGCCAAATGCCAGGTCACAAGGAAGCCTCCTTTCACTTCCAAACAGCATTTTCGAAGGTTTTTCATCTGTGGACTCATTTATGGTAGATCGAAGATCGATAAGCCAACGCAAATAGGGAAAGATGCTGATCCCAAACTCTCTAGTCGCTGGAAACTACTAAAAACAGGTATTTTCAAATGGTCCTGTTCATTCTTTCGACTATTCCATCAAACTGTGGATGCAACGCTGTTATCCTGGTGTTTATAGTTTCGAGCTTGTCACAAATTTTCGAGAATAACTGGCTCTCAAAATTTTTTCCTTGATTGCTGTGGACTTCCAAGGGCACTTCATATCGGCTGATAAATTCTTTCAACAATACAACCGCGACAGTTGTGGCCTCTTGATTCGGGATGGCGTAAATTTCCAGCCACATTGTGAAATAACCCATTACAATCAGAATGTATTTACAACCATTTTCTGTTGTCGGAATTTGTCCAGCGATGCTAAAGTATCCCTTTGGAAAGGACATCCAATATTATGTTGTTTCGTGGGTGCCTTTCTCTTGCAATGTGGTCCATCATAACTCGTAGCACAAGTCATACATTTCTTACACAAGTCCTTCACATAGTCGGAGCTGTTCATCCAATAAAACCTTTCACGCACTAGCTGGATGGTTTTCGTCACTTCCAGATGGCCTCCTGATGGACTGTCTTGTAACTTCCTAAATACCCCAGCTACACTCTTTCTCTGGATAACTAGCTGTTTCCTCTTCTCGGAACCATCATCGTTCTCAAGGATTCTTTTCAACAGGCCCTCGTCCAGAACAAGAGAGTCCCACTGAGCCCAATATGCATTGAGTGTTGGTGAAAATGTTGACACTTCTTGTCATGTAGGTCGCTGATTTTCTTCCTTCCATTGCCGGATCATATTTAGGTAAGGATAATTCTCCTGATCTTCTCTGATCCTGGAGGATGACCATCCTTCGTTGACTGCCGTAATTCTTGAAACTGCAACTTCCTTAGATTCCGCCTCATTGCAGTGCAAATGGTCTGCTGGGTATGGCCGTCTAGGAAGAGAGTCGGCATTTCGGTGACTCACACCAGCTCGATATTTGCCCCAGTCTAGTTATCCCTGTGACTGTAGTTCTTGGGTTGCAGTAGTCCTGAAGCGCTTAGACGAAGTGTGTACATGCTCTAGCATGCCACAATTACAGCACCTGATCTTCTTCGACTTCTTTTCTACAATACCTTTCAACAAATTGACGATTTGGTCAAGTCTGTCATCGTCACCTTCTTCCTGCCTTTATTGTATCCCGAAGCCATCGTGTCTGCTTCATATTCAAGCGCAGCAGTTAATGCATCGAGCAATGTTTTGTGATGGGCTAAACGAAGGGTCCTCTGCATATCGGGGTCACGTAACCCATCAATAAAGGCCTGGATGTCTAGACACTGGATGTCTAGACATTCCATCGCGTTCACTGGCGTTGATGGATAAGCGAATCGAATTAGTCGGGAAATATCCACTTCATACTCTTGAAGGACTCTGTCACGTTCAGCCTTCTGTTCTTTAGCTAAGATTGGTACAAAAGTTCTAAATGTTCGTGACCATTTCGTATGTCCAACCTCTTCTTCAACTGCTAGAAGTCATACGTTTCTTCCAAAGGTTTCGTCTGAAGTAAATCTAAGGCATCTCCTCGAAATACGATAGTAAAGTTCACAGCTTTATCCTTATCGGACCCCAAAGACATTAAATGTAATAACTCTTCAAAACGGAAAATATTGGGGCAATAGTCTAATTGAGAATGTATTCGTTTCATTGGAAAATTATTATTCAGACTCACTTTCTGAGATTCCCCTGAATATTAGTATGGATGGGCTTCCAATATATAAGAGTTCTGACCAATCTTATACAATATTTATGAAATAATACAAGTGAAACCAATCATTATAGGAAGTTATTGTGGTAAGGGCAAACCTAATTTAAGTAGCTATATACGAAATTTGGTTGATGAAATCAAGCAAGTCATAAATGATGGTTTTGTTACTACCAAACAGGGCAGAAAAAAACTGATATAAAATATAGTGGTTTTATTTTTGACTCTCCAGCCAGAGCAATTATAGAAGATCAATGTTTGACACAAGAAACCTTCTTACTGCATGACACAGTAATAAGAAATAACTGATATTTAACGCGAGGTACTTTTTATATAATTGATGTTATTATATAATTAAGAACCCCTAATAAACTAAAAGTCATCAGATCTATCTCCTTTACAATCGCATTGCTATCAAAATAAAGGCAGCGGCTCCCATAGAACAGGCTGGATTCCGCTCTGTACGCAACTGTACAGATCAGGTTATGTCACTAACAACCTACATAGAGGCTGGCTTTGAAAATAAATTGAAGACATCAGCTGTATCTCTGCTGCATACGATACGGTCTGGAGACATGGCCTGCTTTAAAAGTTCATCCATGTGATTCCTTGCCAGAGGATTACCAGACTCGTTGATAGCATGCTGGCCGATAGAACATTGCAAGTGATAGCAGGGGAACAGTCAAGTACCCAAAGAGTCTTAGACAATGGCTTACCACAAGGCGGATGACTGGGACCTGGCAACACAACATAAGACGTTCGAAGCAATGGAGACAACTTTGTCATCTGATTTAACGTCCCTGAGCACATATTTTCGTAAATGGAGGTTACAACCGAACCACACAAAAACAGAAACCACGTGCTTCCATTTCTGCAACAAATACGCAAACAGAAGACTAAACGTCTATTTTGAGGGAATCCATCATCGAAACAAACCGCGTCCGAAATATTTCCCACTATGCAAATAAATATTACAGTTATGTTAATTCAACATCACGTTGTGATAATGTTCTTCCTTTTTTCTTCTTGTTTTCATCACATGCACATCTATACAACCGCTTATGCCCAGCTTGTGGCTGTTAACTATTGTGATGTTTCAACTTAACTTCTCAGCGATGTTAAAGCGCTGCCTTTTTACATTACTGTGATGTTACTAGAACTTCCTCAAAAGGAAGTCTTTATAACAAACTAAAAACAACATTCTGAAATGCCTTTTAACATCTTGTCGATGTTAATGCAATGTCTAAGAAATAACGTCTCATCAATGATCTGAATGTGACATATAAAAAACAATACAGTGTATTCTCGTAGATGTTGTATGGACATTACATAAACCTCTTAATAATATACCTCAAACATTCTAGATGATATCCTATAGATGTTTCTGTGCCTAATCAGCAAATACAGGGTGAACAACTAAGAATGTCGGCTGTCGGCAACATTTCAAAAAATAGTCATGCTACAACTTTTAAAAAATACCTTTGGGAAGATGACCATGAAAAATCGAAGAAAAATATTTTTGAGTTCCTAAGATATCTGCTATGGGGTGGAATGAACACTTAAAAATATAATACTGTGATTATCTCCAAAAAAGACATACTAAAGGTATCCTAGAAATACAATTTTTGATATATTGTTGAGATTATGAAAAAATGTAGTTAGGGACTTTTTGTCCTTATTCTTTAAGTAAGGGGTGATGGAAGGTTCAACCCAAAAAACAAATGTCGTAACACTTTTTTTTAATCGATATCCATGTTTTTGGCGTCATTTAAAAGATTTTTTCCTGTTTAATAAGATATGCTTAACAAAAATAACAAAATTGGCCAATTTTGTCAACGCTATGTGAAAAAGTCGACAATTTTCCCACTTTTCTCGAAAATTTCAAATGCAATGAGGCATTTTTAAAATTCTGATGGAAGAGGGTTAAAAAAATAGGAATCTATTCAAAGATATAAGTTTATCTAATTTTGTTATCAATCTTATTAAACAGAAAAACTTTTTTAAATGCAGCTAAAATCCATAATATCGGTTAAAAAACGAAAAAATTATACATTTGTTCATAAGTTTGAACTTTCCCCACCCATTATTTGAAGAATAATGGCAAAACATCTCCTTAATTAAATTTATTCATAATCTCATCAAGATTTCAAAGATTGTATTTTTAGGACACCTTTAGTATGTTTTTTTGGAGTATTATGTTTTCGAATGTTCATTTCACCCCTAACGGATATTTTAGAGACTGCAAAATATTTTCCAGCAACTTTTCAGGATCACTTACCTAAATGTAATTTTTTCGAAAGTTGTACCATGATTCTTTTCTGAGATATGGCCTACAGTCATTCTTAGTTGTTCATCCTGTACATTCAAAATGATATAGCAAAAAAAGCAATAAAGGATTTAAAACGTTTATTTACTATTAATGAAGAGTACAGTGAATTTGAAAAAAACAGGTACAAAATTAGAAAAAAAAATATCTTGTCCAGGAATCCAACCTAGAAAAAATAAAATTGGGTAAGCATATTACATAACAAGTCTGGAAAGTGGAAACTATTGAACGCCGCATTCAGTGAAAGCAAGAAATAAAGAAGGGTATATTAATCTGTAGTTACTATAACGTAACATACTTTGAAACTGAATTAATAAAGTTTAACGGATACACATACATTACAGCTAGTTTACAGAAAATTTATTAGAATAGTTTTTCAATTATATTAAAACTAATAAAAATTTAACGCCATTAAGAGTTAATGAAACATTACGTTACATCAACAGAAATCCAATCTGATTAAAGAAAATTCTATCGTTTACTTGCGGCTACTTTTTCTCACGCAAGAGTGGCTGTTTCGAGTGCCTCAACCATTCCAGAACGTACACTTCAGAATCCTGATCTGTGGAGCATTTAAAGGTGTTCAGAACAGCAGCTAATAAAACAATTACTTTAGATCAAATTGTGCCTATAGTGACCTTTGATCGATCATCATAAACTACATCAAACTTGATTTTCAGTCAATTGACTGGGACCCATTTTCCATAAGATACATGCGGGATTCTTCAAAGGAATAATAACATATTTCATTTCGAGAGGTGACTTTCATGATTTACCTTCTATCACATGCCTCGCTCCGTTTGGATGGCAAATTCAGGTGTGCCATGAAAATTCATACTTCTTTTCTGTATAAAATATACTATTCTCATCTTGTTATTTTCATCCTGGAACATATTGTATATTAACATCCTGGAATTGTACCTTAATGAAAACTAAGATTAATACACTGTATACAAAGAAAACTACTCATGAGGAAGAGATATGAACACATTATCAAATTGAATGAGTTTATAATTAATTGTATCCAATTGAGTATCCAATAGCTGTGTTTCTACAATAATAAATAATTGAATGCTGTTTGTTGACTGGAGCATTCAGTATCATAAGTTACATATTCTTCAACTACAATAATATAGGTACTATTGTAAGGGATATCTACAGCTCATTTATTGTATTCAGGGAATTTTCAAATGGAAATAAGCTTTTTAACAGAAATTCCTGTTTTTAAAGTCTTAAACAGTCTCTTATTGTTCACAAGAATTGTTAGTAATAATGTTAAAATTTTTTAAACCTGCAAAACTATATTGATGGCTAAGACTACTACTACAAAAACAAGAACTACAGATACTTGATTGTGTACTGTTTAATACAATGTTTGTATCAGACTATCTGAAATAGTTACACCCCTTTCATTACATGATTACCAACTATTTGTTTCTTATTTTACTTGTGTAAGTAGCTTCTGAAACATCTTGAAAATATTTTCTTCTAGACTCAAATATCTGCCAACATATGAGCATGTTTTATTATTAATAATAATGTCTACCCTATTGCAATATTAAGTTTTTTGTAGGGTGTAATGCATATCTAGGATTTGAAATATTGTGAATCGTTTTTAAAATATACTTACTAACTACAATATTTTAAAAATTGAAAAAACCCTATTTTGTAAACTCTATTATATAATGTTAGTGTACAATTCCGCCACCTGGAATTTCAATGTATAATAGCTGATTAAAGTATTGAATGAGTATTAAGTTTTAATAATTACGATTTTGGAATAGGTACTTACCGATAACAATTGTTGTTCGTCCATTATAACAAGAATTATAACTAAGTATAGAAACTGTAGCTTAGTAGGAACTAACAAAAACGGAGACCACTTTTCTCAAGTACTAGTTGCAAAATATGTGCTTCCTGCAAATAAAATATAATACATAACTGAAAACCATCCGCCATTTCATGCTTCTCATTTGATTCCACAGATAACTACTGTTTGTTTCGTTCGTCAGTTCCTCTTCTGTTTTCTTCGTCTGAATGTCTCCTATAGGAAGTTACTAAAAAGAAGTTCATAGGATGTGTATGTAACTGCGAATTCAAGTATTACTGTGTACATCAAAAATATGTTTTATTTACATGGCAAGGATGTTATTAGAGTTGGTAATGAAATCAAGACATCTAGTAGATATCTTATCAACGTTTTAAATAAACATCAGGGAAAGTCTCTAAAAAGAACATCACAAAAAAGACTTGTTATGTTTCTTGTTTAGTGGGTTAGGAGTTACTTTAGACAGAACGCTCACCTACGAACAGCATTTGGAAAACACGGCAGCTAACTTAAACACGAGGAATAATATTCTCCATAAGTTGTGCGGTACCACATGGGGTTCTTGGGCAGACACGTTACGCACTACAGCACTTGGACTGGTCTACTCGACGGCAAAATACTGCGCCCCGGTATGGTTGAATAGTGTTCACACGAAGAAAATCGATGTGCAGCTCAATAACACTATGCGAATTATAAGCGGAACCATTCGCTCAACTCCACCACACTGGCTGCCTGTTTTGAGCCACATACCACTCGCGGATCTCCGGCGAAGGAATGCTCTTCTTCGGGAAAACAAGAAACTGATTGACAACCCACAGTTACCCATACATCGCGACATACCTGACCTGGAGAACGGCAGACTTCGTCCAGACACCCAGCAATAGTAACAGCCAAGGAAATGCAACGAACAGGGTTTAACATCATAAAATCTTGGAGAGAACAATGGCAGGTAGTGGGCCCCGGGAGTTGTCAAACCCTCGCCTGCATCACGAAGAAACCACCTGGGTACGAACTGACTCGCCATATGTGGTCATCCCTAAATCGTATTCGCACCAACCATGGAATTTGTGCAGATTCCCTCCATAAATGGGGTGAAATACCAAATACCGGCTGCGACTGCGGAGCAGAACATCAAACCGTTCACCACATAGTATCTGAATGCGAAACAAGGGCTGAGGCTGGAAACTTCTCAGATTTTCTGATGGCAACCGACGCCGCAAAATACTATATATGTAATGTTAATGTTCGTTTTGGATTTGATTTGATTTGTTCGCTCTTTGTCATTTACACTCCTGTTTGTGTTTTTGTATATACGGTATCTGCCAAAATAAACAGTACCGAAACAGAGAGTGCTGTGGAGTTGTTTATGTAATATGGATTTGTCATATTTGACTTAATTGTCATTAGTTGAGATATTAATAGTACGCTGCAGTTAAATTTGATTTAAAAATGGTTCTAACAACGGAAGAAAAAGTTATTTTGGTAGAGCATTATTTCCGTTCATACGGAAAAGGTCGTAATGATGGTCCAAGCTTAGAACAGGTGTCAATAAAATATCAACAAAAATTTAATAAAGCAGCTCCTAGTAAAAGTGTGATGTTAGCTGTTGTTGAAAAATTTCGTCGCACTGGTAGTGTATTGTGTCAACGTAAAAGTTTTTCAGGTCGTCGAAAAACAGTATGCACTAACGAAAATGGAGGACGTGTTTTTAACCAAGTTGTGCAATCACCTCAAAGAAGTCTTGTAAGAACTGCATGTAAACTCAACATTAGTGAAACGTCTTTACGTCGCATGTTCAAATCAATTGGTGGTTATCCATACCGTATTCAAGTTGGACAACGACTAAATGCTGCGGACAAACGTGCAAGAGAAATTTACTGTGGTCGCATGTTGAGTTTAATTTACGAAGATCCCGTTTTTTTGAAAAACATATGGTTTTCAGACGAGAGTCACGTTCATCTTAGCGGCTATATTAATCGACAAACAACCAGATTCCTTGGATTTGAACGTCCTGATGTCATTGTAGAGAAACCACTCCACAGTCTTCGAGATACCGTTTGGTGCGCGGTATCTGGTCATGGAATGATTGGTCCTTATTTTGTTGAAGATGATAATCAGAATCCACTTACTGTCAACCAAGAGCGTTATAGAGAGAAAATTATTATACCTCTTGTGAGAGATCTAAATAACTTTTACCGTGCATGAAATCTACAGTTTCGCACACAATGGTTCCAACAAGATGGTGCAACGAGTCATACAGCTGTGCGCACCTTAGACTTACTCCGTCGGCATTTCGATAATTGAATATTTTCTCGGGAAACAGACTTCGAATATCCTTCTCATTCACCTGATCTGACACCACCTGACGCATACATTTGGGGCATAATGAAGGACAAAATATTTCACTCGGAAAATCCGCCGGCGAATATTGCCGAACTACGGGAAAGAATACAAAATATTTTACGGCAGTTTCTCAACCACTTTTTATAAATATGTTTATTGACTTATAAAATCGATATGAAGCTTGTTTGCGTCGAAATGGTGAACATTTTGAACACTTACATTACAGAAATTAAAAATTAATTTTTATTTTTATTTACGGTACTGTTTATTTTGGCGGATACTGTACCATAATTCTAATTTTAATTTTAATTTTTTTATTTTTCCTTGTTGCATGATGTGTAATGCCATACGCCAAATAAAAATAAATCAGATATAGACAGGTACATTTTTTAATAGGTCTACTATTCGTAGGCAGTAGCAATTTCGCGCTTTTAGGATGGCAAGTGACTTCTTTTTAATTTACAAGGAAAATTATACCAACTTGGATCGGGAGCAGATGTAACGTTCCTTTGTTATATGGAAGCAAATTTTTTCGGCCAAAATAGTATTCTCTGACCATTTTCCCAGCTTTCCGGCACGATCGTCAATTATTTCCCATTTTTTCTAGAGTCTCCACTATTTTGAACATATTTATTTCCACAATCTGCTCCACTTCAATGAAACTATAAATCTCAACTAAGAAAAGTAGATTATAATTGGAATATTTGGGATTTTTAATTTACAATGTATGTTTCATAAAGGACAAAATAACCGATATGTTGTAAAATGCACCTCCGAGAAACTCTATGATTCTATTTCTTAAAGATGCTTGTTGCTTTCGTACACGATACTCGCAGATAGTCGATTAAAGGGGATGCCATACGTATCAAAACTAGAGGTAAATCCAACGCAGGTTCCGTATCAGTATATAAATAACAATTATTAAATTGCAAGACCATCAGAAAATGAATTAAAGAAATAAACACCGAAAGAGCTGAAAATAATACCATTTAGTGTATATAATACGTGCAATGAGTATTTAAAAAATAGCTGACAAATGGATTTCTAATCAAAAGCTTGAAATCCGTATCAGAGTACAATCGAATTTTCCTGATATGGCTTCCACGGCCTACTTTTTTCTTTTTATAAAACTCAATTCCGAGAAGTGAATTTGGAGAATGTTTCTTTCCATGAAATATATATTGCCGTTAGTCATTATTTTGGAAGGGGCCTACTTTGAACGCATAAATTTGGATGAATTTTACTAAATCATATTTTTATCGATTCTATCAATTGCCTAATCCTATGTTACAAATCTTTTCATGACATTTTTTCGCTCTCTGAAGTTTTACATAGCAGCAGTTCCATTTTTTTTAAATAATTTGATGGGATTGAAGTTTTGGTTAATATTAATATTAATATCAATTTGAATTTCAGCAATCAACAGTGTATTCTCATGCAGAATCAAATATTAACCATATATCCGTTCTTTTTGTGTTTGTCGATACACAAGAAAGAGTTTTTACTAAAATTTCGCTCCTGTCTGCGAAGTTTTTGGCAACATAAGTTTGGGAGGTAGAGAGTTAGACTTGCTAATTTTCCTCCAACTTCAATATATGAGAAAAAACAAACCCGATTTCACAGTTGGAGTATTTCTATGTCTGCGCGTTTTTTGTCTTTGTGTGAAACACAATGGCTTAAAATCCCAGTGAAAGCTTACACAATATATACCGAGCTTGAATATTAAACATGAAACCGCATTTTCAATGTAAAATAGATACGTAAAATGTGAGACTAATATTATATGGGCAGAATTGATAATGTTCTAAACATTTCACTTAGTATTTGTAGTAGTATTTGCTGGTGAGTTAGATTTTTGGAATATTTTTTCTCCATGTTTATTCTGTTTTATTTCAAATTATAATATGGGCTGGCGTTTGATGAATTTTGTATGTTCAATTCTTTTTTATCGTGAAAAAGAAATATTTTATATTCTTTTTGAAGCAAATTTTTAATAATTTCTTTTCGTTCTTTTTTTAGCTTCATAATTCCGTATTTTCTGTTTATTTAGGGAACAAAGCGAATATGATAGAACAGACTTCTGTTAGTTTTATTTTAAAAACTAGAATCAGTTCTTTATGTGTTGAAGCATCCTATCTGTTCTAGCTATTCCTTCCTTCCCAGAATTTTTCCTTGATTCCTACACTTTTTCTCTTTCCTCGGCTCTGGTGCCCCTGGATAGGCCCTATGAACAAACAACACCGATAAAACAACACAAAACCGACCGGGATGGATTCAGGACCCCATCTCTATCGACTAGGACCTAGCTGAGAGCTGAATAATTCCAGAACCTCTCCAAGATAAGTCCTTTGTCTTATATTCAATTCATGGCAATCTATAATTGGAGATTTTTATTGCATAACGGCGTTCGTATTCGTCTTGTATTTTGGATATGCAGTTAATGTGAATTATCTATTGAGTTATTAATAAATATAATTTGCTGAACATTTGATATTTTATTTTCCGCAATTTATAATAACTTGACCATCGCGTTGAAATATTTTTAGTATTTCGTTTTGTTAAGTTAAAGTAAATATAAAGTATCCAGTTTTTAAACTTTTTAGTTTTTTTTGTTTAATTAAACTATCGCTTAAAAATCTGGTGGCGTCCAATTTAATATCGATTGTTCGCCCCATCCCAGTGATTAATATGGGAATACATTAACTGGAGTCGAATACCATAACCTGAGGAATAGTCCCAAGCCGGGGGAGAACATATTCATAGATTGAAGAGAGCAAAAAATACAAGGTAAAGAACAGAAATCTACTAAGAACATTTTCTAACGTGACTAAAATGTGTGAGTGTTTTTAAAATACATTACGTAACTATAAAAGAAGAATAAACATGGAGAAAAAATATACCAAAAATCTAACTCACCAGCAAATATGTGAAACCACAACGATGTAAGGTACTAACTTATAAATTTTACTGATATGAAGAGACTTTTCCAATGTACGATATCGTTTATATACACTAAATTTGGAAGAGGAACAATTTTTTTAAATTCGAAACATTAGTACGACGAAATTAAAATACCATAGTCTCATAGAAATCGTAACAGGCGATCGGCTGGTTACACCCCCTCTCCTCGGAGATATAAAGAAATTCGAAGAATTAAATTACTCTTTTTAAACATAAACAGTCTACGAAGAAAAGTAGCCAAAACATCAATATTGTGGTGATTAGCAGAAGAAGAAGATGTGCTTACATGTTCAAAAAAATAATGAAAACAAACGAGAAATGAAAATGGAAAGGTAAGAGCAATGAGAAGATAAGAAAACAAAAAAAGAAAAGAGCAAAATGCAGTAAACTCAAAATGTATATAATAGGAGCGCATTCTTATTAGCGATAATAAACCATTGCAAATTATATGCAATTATAATCAAAACATTGAAACAAAATGCGGTAATCAATTATGATAGGAGCCCATTCCTATTACCACAAAAAATATCAGAAATGAAACGATATCAGTTCTTGGTACCATACTGAGATTCTAAAATATCAAAAAATTTGTGACGCTAAACGCCTCAGCAAAATATCCAGAAAAATTAGAGGGGTAACCTCTACCAAAATATGAACTGCTAACATCTCAACGATAAGACAAGAAAACAACTACGTTCCTCATCTACAAAAAAATAATCAGTAAGTGTGATATAGTGTGGTTAAGATCTCAGGTACACTGAACCTAAAGAAAAAAATCTAAAACAACTGAAAAAAAAATATTCATATTCATAGATTAAAGAGAGCAAAAAATACAAGGTAAAGAACAGAAATCTACATTTTCTAACTAAAATGTGTGTGTGTTTTTAAAATCGATTACGTAACTATGAAGGAAAAATAAAAAGAGAAAAAAATAACAAGCCTTGGCCTTCCCTGCCATCGGAAAATTTGGAGAGAAGTAACTCACCAAGACAGAACCAAGTGCTAAGAATTTAGCGATAACACTCACAGAATACTCAAAACCGAAATTGGAAGATATATGGAAGAAAACATTATAAATCGGAAACACTTTCGTTATGAAAGTAACGAAATTATAAACTGTAGTATTCCAAACCACATAGAAAGTTATCCAAAAAAAAATAGTTTTGTCAACAACTCAAAAAGAAAACTAATATATGCCTCAATAAAATACTATCAGTATGTATCACTACACTAACATAATCGATAAATTGTCGTGCAACAAAAAGAACGTGTTATTATCGTATAAAAATACAGGAAAGATAAAAACAACTAAAGCGTATACTGAGAACAAAAACGCTACCAAGCTTAAAGATAATTTCTCAGTACACACACAACAAATAGAGGCACTGCTGCAGAATAATCTGGATCCAAAATTTGCCTTAAGCAAAGCAGTCCAGAAAATATTTGAGCAATAGAGGGACTATTAAAATAAAGCGTATACTCAGAACAAAAACGCTACCAAGCAAAACAGAATTTCTCAGTACACACACAACAAAAAATATAAGGGACTACTACAAAATTAACTGAATTCAAAATTTGCCTAAAGCAAGAAATTTCACAAAATATTTGAGTACAAAGGTCGTTCCAAACTAAACTGTTTTCTAAAGGTGCATAAAGCAAGAAAATCTCAGAAAATTTGAAATATTCACGGAAGTTTGTTCTCTACAGAACAGAATTTATGGCGTTTCAAAAACCCAAAAACATCAGCGATATGATAAACACGAATATAATACACAATTGTATTATGCACAACATAAGAGGAAGATACAAAATAATGTACTCAAGATAGACCAAGAGATAAAGCAAAGGCATAAGAGAACATTATATGTGCTTTTGCTCATCCATAACTATAACAAAAGATAATGTATAGAGGTACCATGACATGTACAAGAGTAGAAAAATAAATTCTACTATAAATAGACACAAAACGTATTTGTGACCTAACACAATTGTTGACAATGAAAAATAAAGAATACTCAATATATATTTTGATATTAAATCAAAATTAAGATGATAAAATACTCACGTCAAGAAATATTAATCCAAAAAAAACCCAAACTGATCAGAATCACAACTAGATCTGATTCGCAAATCGTAATTATGGCCATATAAACTTGGATCAACAGGATGTTGATCAGAACACATCATCAGGAAGACTTACGTAAACAAATTTAGAGGTAACTGCAAAGTAATTAAAATAATAACTGTAAAAAGAGATATGAAATTTAACAATGTTACTTATGAGTGACCCTGTATACTAAGTATTTGAAAAATACTAAAAGCTATTAATTATATCTACTTTGAGTAAACCGGTATACTAATTATTCCAAAAAGGAACGACTGATTTGCAATAATTTTAAAAACCAATTAACACCAGGAGTTTTTATGATACCAGTACAAAATAATTTCGAAACATTAAACATTATCAAAGTTGTAAACTACGACAACTTTTTCCAAAATAGTAAAACAATAAGTAGACAAATTCCTTAATGTCAACTATTATTGCAAATATACTTAATTACTTTCTCGAAAAATTACCATCATAAAACCTGTAATATCTTCCTGGCGAAAATAACAAATAAGGAAACTATATGAACATGAAATTTTGAAGCAAATTTTATCATAAAACTGCGTCGATAAAAATGTGAAATATTACTGGAATAAAAATTTGAGTTAAAGGAATCAAAAAAATTAAGTTGATAATTGAAACTAAGTAAACTTTTAATATAGATTTCCCACACCATTTCAGTAATCAGCAAAAAATACAATTAACTAGGGCGCCACTGTAACATATGTTCTCCCCCGGCTTGGGACTCTTCCTCAGGTTATGGTATTCGACTCCAGTGATTGTATTTTTATAGCAATCACTGGGATGGGGTGAACAATCGATATAAAATTGGACGCCACCAGCTTTTTAAGCGATACTTTAATTAAACGAAAAAACTAAAAAAGTTAAAAACTGGAAAACCTTATATTTACTTTAACTTAACAAAACGAAATACTAAAAATATTCTAACGCGATAGTCCAAGTTAATATAAATTGCTGAGAATCGAATATAAAATGTTCAGCAAAATATATTTATTAATAACTCAATAGATAATTCACATTAACTGCATATCCAAAATACAAGACGAATACGAACGCCGTTATACAATAAAAATCTCCAATTTTAGATTGCCATGAATATAAGACAAAGGACATATCTTTGAGAGATTCTGGAACTATTAAGCTCTCAGCTAGGTCCTAGTCGATGGAGATGGGGTCCTGAATCCATCCTGGCCGGTTTTGTGTTGTTTTATCGGTGTTGTTTGTTCATAGGGCCTACCCAGGGGCTGCAGAGCTGAGGAAAGAAAAAAAGAGAAAAATAAAGGGAAAATTCTGGGTAGGAAGGAATAGATAGAACAGATAGGAAGCTTATGCTTCAACACATAAAAAACTGAATCTAGGTTTTAAAATGAAACTAACAGAAGTCTGTTCTATCATATTCGCTTTCTTCCCTAAATAAACACAAAATGCGGAATTATGAAGCTAAAAAAAGAATGAAAAGAAATTATTAAAAATTTGCTTCAAAAAGAATATAAAATGTTTCTTTTTTACGGTAAAAAAGAATTGAACATACAAAATTCATCAAACGCCAGCCCATATCATAATTTGAAATAAACATGGAGAAAAAATATTCCAAAAATCTAACTCACCAGCAAATATATGAAACCACAACGATGTAAGGTACTAACTTATAAATTTTACTGATAGAAAGATACTTTTCCAATGTACGATATCGTTTAAATACACGAAATTTGGAAAAGAAACAAGTTTTTTAACCTTCATAGGACTGGCCGGGGTCCGTTTGTACCTCATGACGTATGTTTTTGCTGTATGTTTGCAAACGCAAATTTTTAAACATTGATCTTCCATCTAGCTGCCGTTTATGAATTATTTTAATAAAATATGATGTATTTAGTAGTTTTCATTGGCTGGTATAAACAAAAAATAGTTTTAGATTTCAGAGGTCTCTTCAGACCCCGGTCAGCCTTTTATGTGTCCGATAAAATAATCCCGGCAACTGTTAGTAAAATCGGGGAATCCCATACATTTAACGTTTGTTTACTCACAGGGAATTCACCCATATAATTCTAAAATGTAAATTACCAGTTCAAATGGGGGATTCCCCGCAATGCGATATAATTTTTAGACTTGAATATTCGGGTTAGTTTCTTGTGATATTGCGAGTAGGGTACATCGTTTTGAAAATGAGTCAGTTTTTATTTACAAACAATCGCAAGGGGCTTACTGACGATGAGATGTTACGTATACTTGAAAGTGATGATCCAGAGTTTTATAGTGTTATCAATGAGGAAACATCGAGTGATGAAGACATTGTCACAGAAGTAGAGGAAGAAAATGATGTAATAGTTGTTGATCAAAGTATAGAGAAAACGAACCCAGAGGAACCAACAGTTAGTAACAGCCAGGGCGTTCCAGTATATAAATCTAAAGATAGAAGTGAGTGGTCAAAAATTCCAGGAAACACAATAGTTAGACTTTCAAAAGCTAATATTCGGAGACATGCTCTAGGCCTTACAAATTACAGTTCTGATATCTCAAGTATAAAAGACGCTTTTCTTCTTTTCCTAACTCCGGATATTCTGAACATAATAGTAACCGGAACAAACAGAAAGGCACAAAGATATTATGAAAAATGGAATATAGAAAATCCGAATAAAATTGAAGTTTTTGTACCTGTTGATTCTACAGAGATTGAAGCTTATATTGGACCGTTGCTTATTCTTGGCGAACTTCACGGTTTGAAAGAGGCTATCGATATACTCTGATGTCAAGATATTTCTTACTGTCGTCCTATAATTCCTGCTGCAATGTCAAGAGACAGATTCAAACAAATTACTTCATTTTTATGCTTTGATAATTTTCAAACAAGACAAGAACGAAAATTAGTAGATAAGCCTAGCTCCGATAAGAGATATATTTGATATTTTCACTTCTAATAGTAAAAAATCACTTAAGCCTGGCGACCATCTATGTGTAGATGAGCAGCTTGTACCATTTAGGGGTAAGGCACTATTCTGAGTCTATATGAAGAGTAAACCTGATAAGTATGGAATCAAAATATGGGCACTTGTGGACTGCACCACTCCTTATATTGCAAACATGCAAGTTTATTTGGGTAAGTTATTTGGAATGCAATATATGCAAACTTGATATTCCTATGTATCTATTAATTTTTAAGAAATCAAGGTAACAAAGCGGAAAGGGTCAAGGTCAAAGGATTGTCCTAGATTTGACAGACCATTTGGAAGGCGGATTTGGAATAACGACCGATAACTTTTTTACAAGTTTAGAACTTGCTGACAAGTTGTAGAAAAAAAATAATACTTTATGTGGAACCCTCTGGAAAAATAAAACATTTATTTCCAGGGATTTTCTACCTGTATCGTACAAGGAAGAGTTTTCAAGTATGTTTGCTTATAGAAATCAAAGAACGCTAGTATCCTATGTTTCAAAACAAAAACATGCTGTCATCATACTTTCAAGTGAGCATACTGATAGTAAAGTAGCTGGAGAAGAACAGCACTATAAACTATAAATTATTCTCTATTACAACAAAACAAAAGGTGCTGTCGACACTTCAGATAAGTTGGCCAAAGAATATACAGTGCAGAGAAAGTCAAACCGCTGGCCAATGGCAATATTTTCGCATCTTATAGATATCGCAGGAATAAATGCTTATGAATTGTGGTTACTGCAAAACCCGGATTGGTGAAAAAACAGTCTTGATAAACGTAAAATGTATATTTTGGGACTAGGGAAAGAACTCATAAAGAAAAACGTTTTCCGGCAATATAATAATAAATACATTCAGACGAATAGAAAACGGCATATGACAGACGTTTTTCCCGAACTACTGGATGCAGCAGAACATAGAGTTGAACAACAAAACATTACCAGGGGGCGCTGCCATATGTGTCAAAGAGGAAAAGACAGAAAATCCAGAAAAATATGTATTAGGTGTAATAACTTTGTGTGCCTAGAATATTCAAAATCGGAGATAGTTTGTAAAAAATGTTAAAATGATATGTAGCTAGTAGTATTAGTGATTAGGGTATTTTGTATATTTTCGTGATGATTTTTGACTAATAAATGGTTAATATTAAAACTTTAATAAAACTTCTTTTCTATATATTTAATTTAAAGAAAAATACAGCATTTCTGCAATTTTACGCATGAGGTCTTCTCGGACCCCAGTTAGTCCTTTTCGTAAAATTTTGATGTCCGTCCCATAAAGGTTAATTTTGAAACATTAGTACGACGAAATTAAAATACCATAGTCTGATAGAAATCGTAACAGGCGATCGGCTTGTTACAAGTTCACATCAAAATTTTCCACAAATTTTCATTATTCAGAAAATGCGTGGAATAAAATTTGGAGTATTTTTATTGCTAAAATTTTTCTTTTCGATAGTTGTAACTAACAGCAATTAATTCACAAATACTAGGAACAAAGATGAAATATGGAGGGAGAATCAGTGCTAAATTCTAGGGTTGAAGCTCACGATATGAGTGTGTACGTTTTCTCTTGGTGATCTCTTTTTGCTGGGCTTCCTACCTCTTCGATCTTAAATGCTCTTCGTATTCTCAGGAAGTAATCAATTTCGAGTATTTTTTGAATTCTAAGGTTTGTCAAGAAGAAAGTCTCTAACAATTTGAATAGATTCATTTCCATCTCTAAGCGTGTATAGAAATTTTCTTGTGGAAGTAGATTTTTTCTGCCGTCCTCGAAGTGTTGTGAATCACAAACATCTTTTCTTTTTTCCATGTTAAACTTCAATACTGTTTATTGATTTGCTTTCTTCCTTTCTCGTTGATTTTTTCAATGCACTTCTTTGAACAGGAAGACATAGGGTGAATGCACCAGTGAATGAACCCTCAAGACATTTTTGAACTTCACTGTATTTTTATAAACCATCCGTACTGATTTTCAGCTCCAGAAAAATAACATTGAACATGGCTGATCCAATGAATGAACTTATGAAGAAAATAGACGTTGAACAATTTTTAATCAATGATTATCAACGACAACACAACACTATTATTTCAGACAAATTTCAGCATTTCTGGACATTCGAAAAAACCACGCCTTATAAGCTTGGTTGCTCCAATCATTTCCACAATTGAAGTTTTCTAGTACCATATTTGGTCAACACGTTCTGGCTAATTGAACGTAATGGGACCTGCTGGTGGCATAGCGCGAACTTCATATTCATCACCTTCTGCATTTTCGACTACTCCAGGAAAATATTTTTGGTTATACATTATTATCACATAAGCTCCAATTGTACTTTCTTGTGAATCATCGATTTTTGCTACATTTTTAACCCTGTTGATATCATCCTCTGGGGAAGATAGTATATTCCTTATGTTGCTCGGATTGATATTTTTAGAATATTTACGAATTTCGGAACACTCGTAGGAACCACGCCTAATAAGCTTAGGTGATTCGATCACTTCTGCAATCGAAGACTCCTTGTACCATATCTGGACAACACAATCTGGCCATCTAAAGGTATTAAGACCAGCTGGTGCCATAGCGCGGACTTCAGATTCATCATTGTCAATAGTTTCTACTATGCCTGGAAAATATTTCTGGTTATACGTTATCATAACATATGTTCCTACAGTGATATATTGGGAAACACTAGGGTTTTTATCTTGATTGCCAGTATCGATTATATCAGCCTGTAAACTGTTAACTCCTGTTACTGGTGGTCCTTTGGTTATTTTCGCGGTTCTTCTTGTGGTTTCTTCTTGTTTTTTTTCTCTATAATTGATTTTTGTTTAAATTTCTCAGCTTCTTTTTCCTGTTTCTCAGATTCTTTTGTGTCTGTATAGTCTTTCCATTTTTTGGAAGTGATGGCAAACGGCATTAAAGTTACCTGTTTCCTTTCGTCAAACTTTTTTTCAATATTTGGCCAATGAAGATGTTGTAGCCATACGTGTCTGGTAGTTTTCGGCTTCTGCGGCTCTTGATTATTAAAATCGGCACTACTGTTATATATTACTACGTCTATTTTATTTGGAATCTCGAGTTCTTCGACAGCATTCATATATTCTGTCGTTTTTTTCTCGTAACCTTCTATTAAAGTATCATTATTAGTTATACTCTCTTGCTCGGTACCCTCCAATATATCTTCAGGACTTTCAATTTCTGCTATGGTAACATTTTCTATATCTTTCGTTCTATCCACATTCAATATTATTCTTGAATTGTCAGATATGTTAGCTGGATAGAGAATACCATCAATTTCCAATGGTAGGTTCAACAGGTCATCTGTTAAGTCTGTTGTGTATTCTTGTATATCCGGTATATCAAAATTAGCAATATTCTGCGAGTTCCCTTGAAGGCTTCTTCACATTCTTGGTTCATTAATAATAATAATAATAAGTTTATTCATCATCATAAACAATTACAAAATAATTATAGAAACAGGATTACAAAGACAAAATAAAATAATTTTATGAAAATATATCTGGCTGACAAACAAACCGATTTACCCACTAAGGCAATGCCTGAGTGTGGGGAAACTAAGGCATGGTTAGCTCGGTGTTCGTAACAGTAAGTACATACAATGAGTAAAACAAACAGTGTCAAATAAAAAACAAAACAGACAAGAAAAGTGACAGATACAATTTGAAAATGTAAAAATCCCAGAGATTATGATTTGAAAACATTGAACAAAAGGACTAAAACTAAAATATGACGAAAATAAATACATTTAATAATTTTACATTACAATATTTTCAACTCATATTAGGTTCAATTAAATCTTTAATTGCAGATCTTTCTTTTAACCAAAGGTAATTTTTAACTCTCTTTTTAAAAGAAAAAACACTTTTTACATCCTTTATTTCTTTTGGGAGGTAGTTGTAGACTCTATTGGCCAAGTATTCAAGAGATCTCATTGTAGCAGTTTTTAGAGTAAATACTGTTTCTAGGGGTGTCTCTTTTTTGTATCTGGTATTATGTGCATGATCTACATAAACCAGAAATCCCCTTCTCTTGAACTGCTGTACTGCAATGTTAAAAAAATATAGCTGCCGCATATCCATTACTTTATTATCTTTATATAATACATCAGATGGAAATAATCTTGGTTTTTTAAAAACTATTTTTAAAAACTGTTTTTGTAGGACTTCTACTTTCTTAAGGTGAGTATTTGCAATACCTCCCCAAGCCAATATCCCATATCTCAGACGAGATTCTATAAGCGCAAAGTATAGTTTTCTTAACTGATGAGTGTCTAAAATATTCGCTAAGTTTTTAAATTTAAACAACATACTGCGTAGTGTTTTTTGTATTTGATTACTATGAAAATTCCATCGTAAATGACTGTCAATTTTTACTCCCAAATATTTAATGTTATTTGATGAATGCAATACAATATTTTCATTGTGACCTTGTATAGTTAAAAAGTTATACGGAGGTAAAAAAGAAGCTAGGCATGTAAAAGGTAAGTAACAAGTTTTATCGTAGTTTATGGATAACTTTTTTTGTTTAAAGCAATCAAAAATTTTTACAAGATCACTTTCTGCTTTTTCTTTTAGTTGCATCCAAGTATCTGCACTATACACTATTGCAGTATCATCAGCAAAGGAGATCATCTCACCACTAGATTGAAATGTCAGTAAATTGTTTAAATATATTATAAACAAAATTGGTCCCAACACTGTCCCTTGCGGAACTCCACATTCTACCAATTTCTTTTTACTAATAGAGTTGTTGATTTTAACATATTGATAACGGTCAGTCAGATAGCTTTTTATTAAGTTGTAGGTATTTCCTCTGAATCCTAGATCTTCCAAAGTTTCCAAAAGATTTGTGTGATCCACAGAATCAAAAGCTTTAGCTAGATCAAGAAATACACATAAAGCTGGTTTGGTTTGGTCTATATATTTATATAATTTAGAGGTTAGAGCACAAATTGCATCCTGCGTAGATGTACCTTCTCTAAAGCCATATTGATTGCAAGAAATTAGTGTATTTTTATTTATGTACTGAATAATTCTTTTTTTAAGGATTTTTTCAAAAATTTTGGCTATATTTGAGATTAACGATATGGGTCTGTAGTTAATTACCTCAGATTTAGAACCCTTTTTAAATAGAGGCTTTATTAAACCAATTTTGAAATTAGTGGGACAGTATCCGGACTCTATTATTTTAT
Source organism: Galeruca laticollis (assembly GCA_963921935.1). Taxonomy (NCBI): domain Eukaryota; kingdom Metazoa; phylum Arthropoda; class Insecta; order Coleoptera; family Chrysomelidae; genus Galeruca; species Galeruca laticollis. The sequence goes on from OY998184.1 coordinate 49,460,744, forward strand.
TTATTAAGTGAGAAAGTGGTTGAGCTATTTCGTTTCTTATTTCTTTCAAAGTTTCAGCTTTTATTCCGTCAATACCTGGCGCTTTTTTGGATTTTAATGAGTCTATAATTTCTAGTACTTCATATTTGGTTGTAGGTGCAAGGAACAGGGACGACTGATACGGCTTTCTTTGTAGATGATAAACAGATGGTGTTGGGATATTACTTGCCATATTTTTACCTATTGAAGCATAGTGATTATTAAAACAGTTCGCGATTTCTTCGTCTTCTTTTATAAGTTGTCCGTTTTCATTTCTAATTTGTTTGATCATTGTTTCTTGTTTGCTCGGAAATATTTCATTTACCACCTGCCAAAGAGCTTTTGAGTCATTACCTAAATTATTAATTTTGTCCTTATAGAAATTTGTTTTCACTTGTTTTATTAAGTTATTTAGTGTATTTCTGTATTTAGTATATTCCTGTTTTAGAAGAAAATTCATTGGATTTGCTCTTAATTGATGGAATAGTTTATTTCTGTGGTTTATCGACTGAACAAGTCCATCTGTAATCCATTCTTTACGTTTTATTTTATTGTGAGAAATTTTCACCATTTTACTATTTTTGTCAATGACTGACTTTAACAGGTTAGTGAAGAAAGTAGAACTTTCTTCTATATCATCTATAGCCATAAAATGTGCCCAGTTATATTTTTGTAAACAGTTTTTTAATGAAGTAAAATTAATATGTTGTTTGAATCTGTTTTTTGTGCTGAAATCGCCACATACTGTGTATATCGGTAGTTTAGCAATTGTCATGTAGTGATCAGTTATATCGCTCTGCAAAACAATAGACATGAATTCAGTATTTTTTGTTCTATTTTTCATAAAAATATGATCTACGCATGTTTTGCTTTGCCATCAGCATTTCTCAAATTATTCATTCCATCGGCATCGGGTACTTCTTTACATATTTTCCGAAAATTATAGAACTGAATCGACTGCTTTTTCACCTTCATAGGCACTATTGAATTCTAACAAAGTTTTTGAATCTACATGATGTTTAATGACTTTCAGAACAGTTTCATATTCGTCTCTGGTCACAGAAACTTCCTTGTCACAATTTAGGTCAAGCTGTTGTCTCCTTGTTGAAATGCATTGGGAATAATTAACAGCGTCTGCACTAAATGGAAACAATCCACATTTTCTGAGACCGTTTTTGACGATTTTCGGTTTGATCTATTTTTCAAAAGCTTTTTGGAAAAGGGGGGCAAAGGTATTTTTTGTAACTGATGTATTGGTGTTCTGTTTATGTTTCAAAATGGTCTTTTTCCAGTGTCCTTTGAGATGCTTGAATACTGATACGTCACAAGGTTGCAAGATATGTGTTGCATTGGGCAGAAGGCAGTATAGTATTATTCTTTTCTGTACACAGAAACTATACAAATCCATATTGATATGCGATTTATGACCGCCAAGTCATAGTAAAACAGGTAATTTTGTAAGTAATCAAATTAACTGTCTCGACCCTTACTTCGTGGAATATGTCAATTTTTTAGAATTTTCAATAACTTTTATTATGTTGTGGAATTAACTAGATACCGTGAGTTTCATTTAAATTGTAAGTAATTAATTATTTTGCATTTCATATTAAAATCTACAAAGAATAGTCACTAAAGAAAAGCTAAATCCACCGAGTAACGGTCGAAACAGTGAATGCCGTAAATTTTAGTAATTTCGTATTAGGAATATGGGTATTTGAACTCTAAAGGTCAAAACTAGTCTATTTATTCCTAACCACGAAACAACAGAACGTTGCTAACTTGTCGTTATAAAAAGCTACAGAAGACAAAACTAGATGAGCGGAACAATGAGTATTTGTAGCTTCAAATATAACTAAAATATTAATTTACCACATTTGGGAATAATACTTGGCGTAAATGTATTCATCACGCTTAGGGAGAAGAAATTAGATTTGAGAAATTGGACGTATTATGTCTTGAAGTGGTAACCGAACCAGTTGATATCGAGATAGAAAAAAGTGGTAATGGCCTTTATAAAAAGACATCGTACCACTAGTTAGTATTATCATAAACCGTTTACATATTATTCCCTCGTAATATTCTCTTAACGTGGCAAACGAGGTAAACTGAATTTTGATTGAGGATTATATTTTTTCCAAATCAGTAGAGGTAAAACTTTAATTAATTTTAAGACAATTTTTTTGCAGCCCTTACTACAATCCCATCTATGAATTAAACATACAATAAGCTCTTACTTAAACCAAAGATTTATTTTCTGCTACTGACATCCCTTTGGGATCATCCTAAATTATATTTATCTCCCCTAACCCTTATCGCTAAAATCGATATGACCAATCTTTCATAAAATCCTCTCGATCCCCTTGTTTATTCCACTTTACTCGCAGTGTTGTCTAGACAAATCCTATATGCATGGATCTACACACACAAAAAACGATACTGTTAGAATATTTATTATTCAATGCGGATATTAGATCTTCGTTATGTTTTTTTACGAAAGTTTAATACAGATCTCAATATAAAGTATCATTTTTATACTTTTTTGCTAAAAATAATTTCATCATAAATTTTTTTCAAAATTCTTGTCAAATTTACGGTACACGCATATGTTCTTTATGAAACTGATATTGAATTTGTTGAAAAATTGTTCCATTAAGGTAGCAATCGTTTTTTAAACTCTGAAAGACACATTAACTCATTTCTTAGTATTGCTGCAGTGAAGTGGAAGATATATTTGAAGAATAAAATTCATTATGAGGCAAAAGCCTTGGAATAAAATAATGTCAAAAGCTTACCAGCTTTCTGTTGATAAATATGTATTTGTCTTCCAAATTTATTGTACGGCTTCCAAAGTATGCACCTTCCGCTCCCTTTATCGAATTGTTTCCAAAGGCATTCTCCAGTGTCGACTGTACTTCGCGTGTGTTCGAAAACCCAGTTTTCTTCCTGAGAAAGTGCATATTCACTCATTTTAAATCCCGAACTTTTAATGACTTCGCACTCTTTCTAACCAATCTATTTCATAATGTACTCTTTCCCACCCTTTGTATGCTCTTCTCTGACCCGATCAGATTCACCGAACGCCTAAAAGAACGCAGTTAATTTTATCTCTCAAAATCGTTACTGGTGGTGTAAGTGTCAAAAAAATGTGTGACATGCATGTCAATAGCTACAATCGTATTTGTGAATAATGTATATAGTTATTTAGATTAAAGAATATGATTATAACAGAGTTGTAAACCAGTGCACTACAGTTTCATTTACCCCACACGATTGGATGTGAAAACTAAAACAGTCCAATTCTCTCATGGTCCTTCGAGCCGGATGTTTAAAAGAAAACCAAAGAAGCTACAGCATCATCAGAATCGAAAGTCTTGAAAATACATTAAAATTAAGAAAATCATCACGTGGCATCAGGCACAACGACGGAAGTGCTACGGCATCCATCTTGGACGACTTCTCCAGAAATCCGAACTCTAGCGAACAGTAGACGAACTTCTTGCAGTTCAAAACAGAGCCTTCTAGCAGTCTGTCGCCTCGCCCTCATCACGCATCTGCCAATCTCTCTCTTGGAAGAAAACTACTAGCAAATCGAGGTAAAAAAACATTGAAAGGTCAGTTACTCTCGACATTTATTCGAAACTCAGTTGTATTGTATCCGCCAAAATAAACAGTACCGAAAATAAAAATAAAAATTAACTTTTAATTTCTGTAATGTAAGTGTTCAAAATGTTCACCATTTCGACACAAAAAACCTTCATATCGATTTTGTAAGGAAATAAACATATTTATAAAATGTGGTTGATGTAACTGCCGAAAAATATTTTGTATTCTTTCCCGTTGTTCGGCAATATTTGCCGGCGGATTTTCCGAGTGAAATATTTTGTCCTTCATTATGCCCCAAATGTATGCGTCAGGTGGCGTCAGATCAGGTAAATGAGAAGGATATTCGAAGTCTGTTCCCCGAGAAATTATTCTATTATCGAAATGCTGACGGAGTAAGTCTAAGGTGCGCACAGCTGTATGGCTCGTTGCACCATCTTGTTGGAACCATTGTGTACGAAACTGTAGATTTCGTGCTCGGCAAAAGTTATTTAGATCTCTCACAAAAGGTATAATAATTTTCTCTCTATAACACTCTTGGTTGACAGTAAGTGGATTCTGATCATCATCTTCAACGAAATAAGTACCAATCATTCCATGACCAGATACCGCGCACCAAACGGTAACTCGAAGACTGTGGAGTGGTTTCTCTACAATGACATCAGGACGTTCAAATCCAAGGAATCTGGTTGTTTGTCGATTAATATAGCCGCTAAGATGAACGTGACTCTCGTCTGAAAACCATATGTTTTTCAAAAACTCGGGATCTTCGTAAATTAAACTCAACATGCGACCACAGTAAATTTCTCTTGCACGTTTGTCCGCAGCATTTAGTCGTTGTCAAACTTGAATACGGTATGGATAACCACCAATTGATTTGAGCATGCGACGTGAAGGCGTTTCACTAATGTTGAGTTTACATGCAGTTCTTACAAGACTTCTTCGAGGTGATTGCACAACTTGGTTGAAAACACGTCCTTCATTTTCGTTAGTGCATACTGTTTTTCGACGACCTGAAGAACCTTTACGTTGACACAATACACTACCAGTGCGACGAAATTTTTCAACAACAGCTAACATCACACTTCTACTAGGAGCTGCTTTATTAAATTTTTGTTGATATTTTATTGACACCTGTTCTAAGCTTGGACCATCATTACGACCTTTTCCGTATGAACGAAAATAATGCTCTACCAAAAAAACTTTTTCTTCCGTTGTTAGAACCATTTTTAAATCAAATTTAACTGCAGCGTACTATTAATATATCAACTAATGACAATTAAGTCACAAATGACAAATCCATCTTACACAAACAACTCCACAGCACTCTCTGTTTCGGTACTGTTTATTTTGGCGGATACCGTAATATTATATGTTCTTTAAAATTTGAATTTCAAGAGAAAATTTTCAATACAAAATGTCAGACGACGAGAATAAAATCCAATATTTAAAACAATCATAAAAAATGCCAAAGCGCAATTCACTAGAATTTATAGTTGGTTTGAAAAGCACAAAGACACTTTAGTAGATAAAAACGAGTTCAAAAATAGAATAAAATTATTAGAAAATCACTTTGAAAAATATTCTAATGCCGAAGATGAAATTTATCTCATGGACATCGATGGTGTTCAGAATTCATATTCCTGGAATGAAAAATAATATACATATTCATTTTCACACCGTCAATGGATCGTGACAGTTAGCGACAGCTGTCAACGGTATGTCCGAATAAAGAAAAAGAATCAAGTGACAAGAAAGAAAAAAGTCAGTGTGACATTTAATTTCCAAATTCTCATTACGAGAAATATATCATTCCAAATTTTCTTTCAGTTCCTTCGACGGATCAACGGCATACACTATTTTACTACAAGAACAGTGATATTCATACAAGTGCAAAAAAGCAGGATTGGTTTTGGTCTAGCAACAAAGCTAGATATTCTGTATATAATCATATTTTATTGTGGTTTAAAGTGTTTTGTAATAATTTGAATTCTACAAAGGCGAGTAGCCAGTAGGGATTGCATGCTGTGGCCTTACAACCCACTATTGCAATAGTAATAGGTACTTCTTCACAAATAGAGTATTATTTCACCCTATTTTCCATTGGTTTTGATCGGGATAAAAGAACTTCACTACAGTCCACCGTTTTTGACAACAGCGAGTTTGTTCAAGGCGTCGCTGCGCACGTCGGTAGAGCGTAGCTCCAGAGTGGATTAATACACCAAATTACTCCAGTACTCCAGGATGCATTGACTCGGATAATAGGGAAGAATTTGAAAATAAATTTATAGCTTTGTTATCAAACTTACAAACTGAACTAGAAACCCAGTGTCAAAACATAGATAAAGTAGATAACCCATATCAAAAGAATAATATCAAACTATCCAGTATACAAATATCAACTTTCACAGGAAACGCTCTTGAATTCACTTCTTTTATGGACTTATTCATAGTCTTGATAATAAACAACCCTAATTTATCATCAAATGCTGAAAAGTTTTTCTATCTAGAAACTTATCTTAAAAGAGAACCACTTAGTATTATTGATCAACTACCTGTAACGGAAAATAATTTCCAAATTGCATTACAATTGTTAGACAGGAGATACAATAATAGTAGATAGTTAATTAATAATCATTTTAAAAATTTGTTAAACGCACCTGTTTTAAATAAAAGTAATTTTGTGAGCTTACGACAATTGGTAACGAACTCGAGAGCAAATATTGATGCTTTAAAAAATTCTGAACATACTGTTGAAGAGCTATACGAAAATTTGATTATCTATATACTAGAACGAAAACTTGATTCCAAAACAAGAAAAGCATACCAGGAGCTTACAAAATCATCATTATTCACATTGAATAAATTCTTTGAATTTTTGGAACATGTATGCCAAGTCTTAGACAACTTGAATACCACAGAATCTAACAAGGATAATAAATTTGATACAACTCACTCTTATAGTATTTCCTCCCGAGAGGTCAATCACCACAAATACACTAACAACACTTCATTTAATTCCTCACAAAATCATCATAGGGATAAATTCAATAATAAAGTAACACTGTACACCAATAATTCTCACACTAGTGGTAACGTTTCTCATTCCAATTCACAAAATAGACTTCCCAGATCGCCTCCGAGAAGCTCTCCTCCTCGCAATAAAATCTGCAACTTGTGTAATTCGAGAACTCACAAAATATATACTTGTCCTGATTCCTCTCTCTTGGTTTCGTTAGGAAGAATTAACGCAGCACGGGGCAACAGACTATGCTTCAATTGTTTAGGTAATAAACATCTGATAACATAATGTCCATCCACATTCACATGATGTACCATCTGTCATAACAAGCACCTTACACTCCTACACAATGGGAACTCCAACAATTCAGATATCACCCCAAATCACAATGCCTCACTAAACAACGACACCAACAACATCGCACAGACTCAAACAAGTTGTTCAAGGCAGAGCGAAATTCCGCAAGGAGCTGCTTCACTGTCAGTAGTCACTATAAAATATACCCATGTACTATTAGCCACTACAAAGGTACGAGCATACTCGAAACAAGGTCATCCACTAATTATAAAAGCTTTGTTAGATAATGGAAGTCAAACTTCATTTATTAAACCTAACACAGCCCTTAGATTAGGAAACACATGTTACTCTTACAACTTGCAAATTTCAGGCATTCTTTCTAGCAACAATCCTGTAGATACAATGACAGATGCCAACATTCATTCAGTCTTGGATAACCAAAAGTTCAAAGTGTCATGTGCTGTCGTAAAAAATATCACACAACTCTCACCCCAAATACGAATTGATCCACAAAAATTGGCAGCATTTAGCTGATGATGAGTTTTTCATATCATCTGAGATTGACATGCTAATTGGAGCCGACGTATATCACTTTTTGCTTAAGGGAGATGTTATCACCCTAAGTTGAAATAGTCCCACTCTAGTAGACACTCATTTAGGGTGGATTATAGCTGGCACAATACCCTGTAATTATATAGATTACTCTTCTCGAGAAAGCACTCCCACGATTGTTTCTCACACTTTCTTTGCAACTAACGTTAACCTCTCTCCTCTGGAAGATAAATTAGACACGATGCTCGAAAAGTTTTGGTCTCAAGAAGAGATTGAAAATCCTCCTCATCTGTCACCGTAAGATGAATTAGCTGAAACAATTTCCACTTGCAGAATTCAAATTATGGACAATGGAAGATACCAATTCGACTTACCGATGATTCACCTCAACGCTCATAAAAAGCTTGGTGAATCGTTTGCACAAGCCAAAAACAGATTTATCTCTCTCGAACAAAAATTTGAAAAAAAACCAGAGCGTTTTATTGAGTATAAAAAGTTCATTACTGAATATGTTGACTTAGGTCATATCTGATCACAAATATTTTGTACCTCATCTCTGCATCATAAGGGAGCAAAGCGCCAGTACGAAGCTGCGCATAGTTTTTGATTTTAACTGCATAACAAGTTCTCGTCTTAGCCTTAATGATATCACTCTCAAAGGCCCTCAAGTTCAGCCCGAGCTATATGATATCTTAAGTAGATTTCGCTCATTCAAATTCGTATTAACTGCGGACATCAAACAGATGTACCGACAAGTGATAATGAATCCCAAATTCAACTTTCTTCAAAATGTGTTATGGAGAAATTCTCCATCAGAACAATTTTCGTGTATCGAATTGAACAGAGTTTCTTTTGGACAGAAAAGTGCACCCCTATTTAACGATATTGCAAAACGAAATGCAAACTTGACCCTCGCTTCTGATGCCCTACTCAATCAAACCTATGTAGATGACATATTAGCAGGTACGAACTCACCCCATGATCTTGACATTTTATTAAGTGATTTGAAGATAATTCTAGGCAAAGCTGGTTTTTATCTTCATGAAATATGTTCCAACACTAAAGATGTTTTTAATCAAGACTCTGTCAATTCCGAAGCCGAAATCGACTTTAATTCATCAGACTCCCCCTGTAAAATACTAGGAATGACATGGAATCCTCACACCGATGAATTAAAGATAAATGTTTTTACCTCACTCGAGTTGAACGCTCTTACAAAACGAACAATTCTATCGTATTTATGTCAATGTTTTGACCCGTTAGGTCTTATCAACCCTATTATAGTTAAGGGTAAACTGATAATGCAAAAGATATGGTTACAAAAACTTGGATGAGATGAGGAAATAAGAGACCCACATATTATTAAAGAATGGAACAATTTTTCAAGAACAGTCTTACCAGTTAAAAATTTGAAAATTCCCCGTCATTCATTTACAACAAAAAGAGATAGCGACACCACGGATTTTCGGATGCTTCTCAAGAAGCCTTTGCTTGTAATATTTACATTCGCTCAATTTATTCAGATATTTCCACCCATTGCTCTCTAGTCACTTCAAAATCTCGTGTTGCACCTCTACGAAAAACCAGAACTATCCCTCAGTTAGAACTCAATGCCATGTTACTTTTGTCGAAACTAATTAAGAAGAATTTACAAGTATTTGAAAATAAATTTATTATAGATTCAGTTAATTTATTGACCGATTCCTCAATTGCATTAACATGGGTTAACAGTCCTCCTTCTCGTTGGACAACCTTTGTAAGCAACAGAAATTCTCAAATTCAAGAGATCACTCAAAACTGTCATTGGAAACACATTCGCTCAGCGCTTAATCCCGCAGACATGTTATCTCGTGGTAAATTTGAAGATAAAGACTTCTCATTTTGGTTTTCTGACCCAGAAATCCTGGAAGACCCAAACATCGATTTTCACTCAATATTTATTCTCCCGTCCCTAATCCTCCAGATCAGAAAAAAACTGCATTAACTTCTTCGTATATAGCCGAAAATTTCAAATGTTAAAAAGGACAGTGGCGTACATCTTTAGATTCGTTAACAACTCAACGGCTGCACATGCAAAAATATCAGGCCCCTCTTCAAGTCAATGAGCTTAAAAAATCTCTCAATTTTATTCTCAAAACTATCCAAAATCAATATTTCGAATCAGAAATGAAAGCAATCTCTCTTTACAGACCAATTAAAAACAAACAAATTCTTTCGCTTCACCCGTTTGTAGATTCCGATGGGTTTCTACGTGTAGGTGGTCGATTGACTCACGCACCCATTCCGTTCGCTCGAAAACATCCTATTCTTTTGCTATGCAAGAATCATGTGGTATCTAAATTTGAACACGACCGGCTAGGTCACAGTGGAGCACAAAATGTTCTCTCTAACATACGCTTACGATATTGGCCTTTAGACGGTTTACGCGAAACCAAACGAATTATCCATAGATGTCTCATTTGTCACGGATTTAGTTCACAAGCAGCCCAACAAATTATGTCTGACCTGCCTAAAGATCGCATCACAATTTCCCGGCCTTTTCAAAAAGTCGGAATAGATTTCGGAGGTTATTTTTTAGTTAAATCCTCCCCTCTGCGTAAGGCTCCTCTGTATAAAACTTATTTAGCCCTGTTTGTATGTATGGTAACCAAAGCTATACACATCGGATTAGTTTCAGACCTCTCTACAGATTCATTCTTAGCCTCGCTCAAACGGTTTATAGTTCGTAGAGGAAATCCTACCGTTATTTACTGCGATAATGGCACTAATTTTGTTGGAGCAGCACATCGGTTGAAATACTTGTTTACCTTCCTTAAATTCGAAAGCACAAACACCGCGATTGGAAGTTATTTGTCTACCAATGAAATTAAATAGAAATTTATACCCTCACAATCTCCACACTGGGGAGGCATATGGGAAGCAGGCATAAAAAGTGCTAAACATCATCTCCATCGGATCGTAGGCAATTCTCAATTCACGTACGAGCAATTTTTCACAATTCTCACTCAAATCGAGGCAATACTCAACTCCCGGCCACTGTTCCCCTTGTCAACTGACCCCAAGGATTTACAACCCTTGACCCCGGGTCATTTTCTTATCGGATCTGCTCTTACCGCTTACCCTGAAAAAGACATTTCTTCTCAGCCCACAAATAGACCCTCATTCTGGAACAAATGTTATTAAATTCAACAAGTTTTTGGAAACGCTGGACACTAGACTACATGAATCGACTTCAAAATCGCCCAAAATGGATGATTCCCCGTCCCAACATTCAGGTAACCGATATGGTTCTGGTAAAGGATATTAATCTTCCTCCTCTCAAATGTCCCTTGGCTAGGGTGATAGAAGCACCCTTGGGTAAAGACGGCAGGGTTCGTTGCGCCACAGTTTTGACTAGTGATGGACAATATACTAGACCTATTACTAAACTGATATCTCTCCCAAGTGATTCAGAGTAAATAACACCTCATTACAAAGATAATCTACTCACATACAATCTCAACCCCATACCATCAGTACCCTTACACCACTGTACTACTAATACCAGAACTCTATACACTTTCTCCCATTCTCGCCCGCGTGGCGGTATGTTCGAAAACCCAGTTTTCTCCCTGAGAAAATGAATACTCATTCATTTTCAGTCCCGAACTTTTAATGACTTCGCACTCTTTCCAACCAATCTATTTCATAATGTACTCTTTCCCTCCCCGTGTATGCTCTTCTCCGGCCCGATGAGATTCTCCGAACGCCTAAGAGAACGCAGTTAATTTTATCTCTCAAAATCGTCACTGTTGGTGTATGTGTCAAAAAAATGTGTGACAATAGCTACAATCGTATTTATAAATAATGTACGAGTATATAGTTATTTAGATTGAAGAATATAATTATAACAGAGTTGTAAACCAGTGCACTACAGTTTCATTTACCCCACACGATTGGACGTGAAAACTAAAATAGTGCAATTCGTTTAGCGTGGGTTCTCATTTATATCTTCTACCGACTAAAAACGGATGGTTTGAAGTGGTAATTTGAGTATTCCATGTTACAGGATTCGGTCTAACCATATCAGTGAGAACTTTGGTTATTTGATAGGTTATGGCTAGGAAAAAATAAATAAATAAAATCATAAGTATATGAATACAATTTTTATTCCCTGAAAGATATTTTACAATGTATGGGATACGTCAAATTACGAATAGTCAATGGCTCAAATTAACAAATAAAATAGATATGTTTGATTTGACTTTTTCCTGCCCCAAACATTGAGTCACATTCTAAGCTCACTTGCGGGACACTTCCACTGCTTTGCTAAATATACAAATCCTCTTTAGATGCAGGAAAAATGAAATTAGAAATTTTATTGAGAATTTGTTAAAAAGTTATGCAATTAAAACGTCATGCAACGTTATGCAAATAAAAGTCATAATAATTTATGCATTTGAGTCGCTGCTTTTAGAATTAATTGATAATACTTGAATTTTATATAATAGAGGCATATTCTTATATAAATTTCAAACAAGTATTTGTTGTAACTAAAAGTGGCAACATTGCTGAAAATTTCTGTACCTTGTTTGTTTGTCTAGTATAAACTATTTAGTAGTTTTGTCTTTGTTCAGTTACGATATAAAGAGAGATGCAAATATGGTCAGAGCGCTCTGGACTAACATTTCTATTGGATTGTAGTATTATAGTTAATACTGGACGAAATACACAATGCAGAGAAACAACAAAACTATAGAGAACAACTTGAACAAACCTTGAACTCTGAAAGAGAAGACAATGATATAGAACAGCTATGGGAAGCGACTGCCGAAATAATAACCAAGACAGCTGACAAGATCTTTGGAAGGAGTAAGCAGAAGAGGGCAAAAACATGGTATAACGAGGAATGTCGGAAACAACTGGAAAAAAGACAAACAGTTAGAAAAATTTGGATACAACTGCAAACAGACCAAAGTAAAAAGGAATATGACGACTGCCGAAAAGAAACACGAAAATAATACGCACAAAGAAAAGAAACTACGAACAACAAAAATATGAAACTATGGAGAGAGACCGGCCCAAACCAGGCTCCAGAGAATTCTATAAAGCAATTTCCTCTGAGAAAAGAGGGCATAGGACCAATTCCATCCATACACTGAGAGACAACCAAGGCCGCATGATAATCGACGGTAAAGAAATAACTGAAGAATGGAAAAAGTATTTTAGAGACCATCTAAACATCATACAGGAAGAACAGCACAAAGAAGAGATCTATATCACAGCAGACATACCCGTCAAAAATCCCTCCTCTGAATAAACCCAAAAGGCCTTAAATAAGCTGAAAAATCACAAAGCGCCGGGTACGGACGAGATACCAGCAGAACTTCTGAAATATGGGGGAGACGCACGACATCGTCAAATCCACCAGCTAATAACGCACATATGGTTAGAAGAAAGGATACCAGCACGATGGAAGGAAAACATAATAGTGCCCATCCACAAAAAAAGGGACAAAACAAGATGCGCGAATTATAGAGGAATCTCACTCCTAAACACGGCATATAAAACGCTCTCAAACATCATTCTTAGTAGACTAATCCCTTATGCTGAAAATGTCCTAGGCGAATAACGAATATCAAGCCGGGTTTAGGGCAAACAGATCAACTATTCACGCTGAGACAACTTCTAGAAAAGGGATGGGAGTATAACAGACCCATACACAATCTTTTCATAGACTTTCGACAGGCATATGATAGCGTAGAAAGAAGCCAAGTATGGAATGCCATGGCGGAGTTCTCAATACCAAAGAAACTGATTCGGATGACCAAAGTCTGTATGGAGGGTGGAATATCTAAAGTACGTGTAAATAATAAACTGTCTGGCAGCTTTGAAATCAATACTGGACTTGAACAGGGAGATGCGTTATCTCCACTACTTTTTAACCTTGTATTAGAGAAAGCCATGAGGTCGGCCGAAATAAAAACAGAATTGCTATCGGTTCAAGGTCTCAAGCTGTTACTCGCATATGCAGATGACATAGATCTCGTTGGAGACTCCATCCTATCCACGAGAAAGACATTTTCAACAAGGTGGAAAGAGCAACAAGTGAAGTAGGGCTAAAGATTAATGAAGAGAAGACGAAATATATGTGTATAAATAGAACGACACGAAGAGACAGAATAGGACAAAATGTGACGATCAACACCCTTAATTTCGAAAGAGTACAACGTTTTAAGTATCTGGGGGCCGTAATCACAGCGGACAACGATGTTACCGAAGAAATAAAAGACAGAATCAAATCTGCAAACTGCTGTCTATTTGCACTGAATAAGCTCATAAAATCAAAAAATCTCACAAGAAGTTCAAAGATCAAAATTTATAAATCCATCGTCAGACCTGTAATAACATACGGATGCGAAACGTGGACCATGACCAAAGCAAACGAAGAAAAGCTCAGACGCTTTGAACGAAAAATACTTACCAATATCGAATTAAAAGCACTCTACAACGACGCCGATATTGTCCAAGATATTGTCCAAGAAACTAAATCACAGCGACTAAGATGGACAGGCCACGTGCACAGACTGCATAACGAAAGACTCGTAAAACTGGTATGGGAGGAGATTCCCACAGGCAAAAGACCACTCGGACGTCCCAGAATGCGATGGAGAGATAAAATCCAAACAGATCTCCGGAAAATGAGCATTCCATTTGACCCTAGGTTGATGGAAGACCGAACAAATTGGAAAAAAGTTGTACAGTCAGCCAAGACCCACCCAGGGTTGTAGCGCTACGTGAAGAAGGAGAAGAAGTAAATACTGTCAAACTTGGTTTGTTTATTACAAAGATCAAAGATAATTGGTTTATTACGAGCGCTATTAGGACTAGCAAGTAAAAATTGAGTACTTTCGATGTTATGTGTGTTTTTCAACACTTTTAGTGACAAAATTTGGTTTAAAGTTAATTTAGTGTTTCTTATTATCATGGTTCGTCAGTGCCAAGTCTGTCGGAAAAACGGCTGAAATTACCCCGAACTATCATTACACAGGTATGTAAATATTTGAACGGCTATCCAGTGGCGGCGACTTTCAATAATATTTAAAATGCTTAAAAGTTTTTTAATTATAAAAAGCAAATTTCTATTTGGCGTTGTTTTATTCTAGTTTTCCCACTAATTTGGAAACAAGAAGAATTTGGTTTGCTTTACTGGGTCTAAGTCTACAGCTGATAAAGCGGCCATCAAAGAAAAATTTTAAACAGTTTATTAATTATAAGTCTTTACTTTATTGGGCGACTGGTGACACTCTGGGCTGTCTAGATAACTATAGTTCAGTTCTAATATAGTGGGCACTAAACTAAACTACAATTGTTCTTGGTTTAATGCAATATTTCTGAGAATTTAGTGCCTACTATTTTGGAACTGGACGGTACTTAAAAATTAAATTATTATTTTAATTTTTTTAAGAGGTCATTTGGCCACATATGATCCATTTTATTCAGTTAGCAATGATGTCTGAGTTAGTTAACTTACATTAATTTGTTAAAAGAGTATGTCTATTTTGGGTCTTCGAACAATAACTTCTAGTGCTACTCTAAGTGATGTCGAAAGGTAAATATTTAAGTAATTTATTAGGGAGTATATTTTTTTATACTGCTTTTTAATAAAATTTACTGTTTCGATCTTTACTCTGAGGAATCAACTCATATTACTTTTTTAAATGAAGCTAACTGTTTCTAGATAATTCCACAGTATATTGAAAATATGCTAAAAATTCTAAGAAATTGACAATTAGTTTCATTTAGAAAAGTAATGCTTTTCAAAGTTTATTATTAAAACAAAAAAATTGTTAATTGTGTTTTATTTTTAGTTTACCAGTAGGAGAAGTTGATGATCTAGTAACAGTAACTGAGAATTATTCATTTATGAGTGGTGTATCATTGCTTACTTCAGATTCTCGTATATTTGCATATAGGTTAGTTTTTTAGTTAGGTTTGTTGTAGTATATATTTCCTCCTTAATGTTTAATGGTTTTTGTAATAGGCAATAAAATGTATTTACAGTTTGTTCCAGTGACTAGAATTAACAACCTAATCTGATTTATGTGTTTTAGGTTTACGGAACCTGGTCCTTCAGGACTTTTTGAATATAATTTTCATTTTTCAAATTCTTTCTGTTCAATGTTTAAATCAAATTCCTATAAAAGTTACTTTTTGCTTTCATTGATAAACGTGGTCGTAGAATATATATCGTGTACAACTCATACGCAAATTACATTTGCCGCTTGCTTGATTTGAGGCACTCGCCACAAACTTCAGCAGTAGTGGAAAAAGTGAACGATATAGAAGTTGATAAGCTGCAGCGCTATTTTTGGAATGGAAATGTTAATATCAAATTTTATTTCGACAATCTGAACTTATCTTTGTTATAAATTTCGTTGACAAACACTAATATTACAATTAATTATAACTTATTATCAAAAAAGATAGACCAGGCCAAACAATTCAAAATTATTCAAATTTCATTATTAACTGTACCTACGTTTAACTAATTTTTCAATATTCATTTTTTAAATTATTTCTGTTCAAAATTTTAATAAAACGCCTATATAAGTTACTTTTTTCTTTGATTAATAAACGTGATCGTTGAAAAAGTATTGTGCACAACTCGTACGCAAAGCTCTTTCTCGCTCCATTGATTTTCAGCTCTCGCCTTACGGGTTGTGCCACAAACTTCTGCGCTCGTGGAAAAAGTAAACGATATAGAAGTTTGCTGACCTGGTGGGAAGGAAATCTCAATGTCAAAACCCCGTTTGACAATCTAGTATTATATTTATAATGAATTTCGGTGACAGACATTAATATTAAAATAAATTAAAACTTATTATTAAGAAAAGATACACCAGGTATAACAATCCAAAATTGTTAAAATTTCACAATTAACTATACCTTGGTTTAACAGTTTTTCATTTTTTAAATCCTTGCAGTTCAACGTTTAAATGAAATACCTATATAAGTTACTTTTTGCTTTCATTAAGAAACTTGGTCGTGGGAAAAATATTGTGTACAATTCGTATGCAAGGCAGTTTTTGCACTCCCTTGATCTGCAGCACTCGCCTTACGTCTCGTGGCACAAACATTTGTGCTCCTGGAAAAAGTAAACGATATAGAAGTTGATATCCCAGCAAACACAAATGTATATGTTACATAAAAATATATAACAGGGGAGGAATGATTTTTATATAAAACGTTTATATATTTTTTATGTAGTATTTATGTAACAAAATCTTTATCAATTTTGTTATATATTCTCAATATTTATATTATAAAATATTTTATATATTGGATAAATCTAATTTTATATGTATTCAAGATGTAAATTCTGCTACATAAATATGAAATGTTTTTTATATATATTTATTACATAAAATTTGTTACATAAAACATTTTATATATTTCATATGTATTTCTTACGAACCTCGTCTGGTGTATTTCTAAAAAAAGAAGAAAGCTCTTCAATATTATAACCTTTAAATTGTCACGAGTCGATCTACCCACATACCTGCAAGTATAATAACGTTTTAAAAAGTTTTTCTTTAGTTTTGTCTGTGTGTTTGTTTTTAGTTTTGTTTGTAGAGAAATGGAGAACACATCATGTAAGTGTTATTATTATTATTATATTCAACAGGCAAGGGGCATCGCCAATGAAGCCGTTCATTCAACTGTCGTTTACAAAAGATTATTTAATAAACGTATTAAAGAGGTTAACTATATTAAAATATACAATGAAGTAAACAATTACAAATCACATTATACCTATCTCACTAAGGTACTTTTCAAGATATTTTCGTTTTAACTTACAACTTAGACATGATTTAACAATAATTCCCTATGTAGGGAGTCGTTATTCCGAAACAAATACTGCCGCCCAGGTATGCATTTAGGGCTCAATTAGATTTTGTAATAACACCAAATAAAATATACATCTTTAATCTTCTGACCACAGGTAGTAATTCAAGACAAAATATCTTGAATATCTGTTGAAAGTTATTTATATTCGAATACTTACATTAATATAAATTATGAATTTTAGGCAAAATAACTATTTAAAACGAGAAAAATTGAAAGACTTCTGTGATTTATCAATAAGACAGAAAAACGATACGTAGTACAATCTTACAATGGTGATGGTGAACCAGAAATACATAATATAGAGACATCTCACTCATGGTTAGGACATAGAAATAACTACAAAATAAGGAACTTAAAATCAATTAAGTTATTTCAAGGTATTGTTACTATATGATTTGTTTATTTATTTTAATTAATAAATACCTACATTTTTAGAAACGTTGCTGAAACAGTTTAATATGACAGGCACTGGTTTTGATCACCTTGGTGTGGATAAGGCTAAGTAAAGAGACTCTAGAAGGAAAATAAGGGCGAAACTGTAACCCTTCAAAACAATGGATAATATCCCTTAATGTTGCCCACTCCCTTACAAGTGGACCTCGAAAAGTCTTCTAAGAGAACATGTTCCATGGTTAATTATTGTTCTGTTTTCGAATATTCATTCGCTTTGCATTATCTTTTCATATTTTATTATCAATTAGTTTTTGAATATTTCTAGTTTTGCAATATGTTTTTTCCATTAGGTGTTTTGTTTTTAGTTTCTCTTTTTTATGTTAATAAAATCAATGTACTTATATGCTGTTTTTAGTAACTAAGTACCAGCTATTAAATTCCAAAGATAGATAAATACCATATACAGTATATACATATTAAATTGTAATAAGTTGCTTTGAGTTTGAAGTATTCATGAGGTAGGTATTGAATAATATAGTAACAATAGTTCCTTAATATTTTGGCCATCAACACTACTAAAAATATTGTATTTCATTTTATCTATGAAAAATAATGTTTTAACAGATTTTTCTGAATTTATTATAAATTAAGAATTTCGCTGAATTTTTTCATAGATCCAATTAAATAGAATATTTTAGGTAAGGGGTGAGGCAAAAGAAAAATTAGGTATCTCTTGTTACATCTATATTATGTAATATTTAATACATAAATATTCTCTAGATATTATCTCATTTTTACATATATATTACATAGTAATTTCGACGTATTTGAGATATAATTTATAATATGTATTTCTTATATCATTATTGTTCTCTAGCTGTGCCGGCCTTTGTCAGTATCCAATACATAAATATTATCTAGTTGTGACTTCAGTTTTATATAACTGTGACTTTTATATTTCAAAAAATATGTAACATATATGTATTCAATATGTTTTCGTGTTTGCTGGGATGCTGCAACGCCCCCTGGTGGAAAGTTATAACAGAAAGGATAGGAAATACAAAATCTGCATAGAAAAATACATATATATGCCCATTTTGAGGGTGATCGGTTGAACGGTGTTGAAATGAAGAGCGAACATATATATATATATATATATATATATATATATATATATATATATATATATATATATATATATATCTATATAACTATATATATATATATATATATATATATATATATATATATATATATATATATATATATATATCTATATATCTATATATCTATATATATATATATATATATATATATATATATATATATATATATATATATATAGATTAGATATGTAGATTAATTACATTAAATTGATTAAAATCAACAAACCTTAATTTCATCAAATGAAATATTTATAAACACCAAAATTCCAATAATATTATTTTATATTTTTTGTTTTTAAATAGATTTGGTTCGCCTATGCTTTGACGATGACGCCAAGGCGATGTATCCACAATACAATCCCCACTTCTTGTAATTCATTCATGATTTTACTACTGGCGTTTAGAATTGTTGGCCGCAAAAATACACGCATTTATGAATGAATAGCCCTCTCTATGTATATTATTACTCTAAGGTCAATGGTAAATAGTACAAACATAATTAAAAGTACACAAATAACATCAAATGGTTAAATAGTTACAAAATAAAACAAATCAGCAATCGAATAAAAGCATTCTTCCATAAGATATATTTTTAATATATCTTTAAAACTTGATAATGACTGACAATCCTTAATATCATTTGGAATTATTATATACAAGATTTTCTGAACAATAAAATGGGGAGAGTTATGCGCCATTTTAGGAAAATGGGCATGCAGTATAAAATCTTGCTCGAATCGAGTATCATATGTGTGATTATCTTTATTACGCACAAAAATAATTTTGATCATAGAGACATACGTAGATATTTTAAAAATGAACAATGAAGGGAGAGTTGAAACACCAAGTCTTCTAAATATTTCCTTACAACTACCAAATCTTGAAAGTCCAACTATGATTCGCTTTCGAGCAATGACTACATCAGAAGAGTTAACAAATATACCCCACAGGCAAATGCCTTAGCGGAGGTAGCATTCTGCTTTTGCATGATATAACCTAATTAATTGGTTTTTGATTAGTATATCCTTCAAATTTTCAATTAAATAGTTTAATGAATGTAATTTACCAAAATTATAAAAATCCTGCGAAGGTCCATACTTAATAAAGAAAAAGATCAATTATATATCGCATAAACAAGATCCCCAACGGAAAACTAAAAGTAGTTCACCAAAACCGACTATCGCCATTCGAAGGAGACCATGGCCTAAAGAAAGAAGTAAACCATATTCGAGATTTATCTGACCCTACCTTCGATTAATTTATGGGTGCGTATGGAGGTACCGGGAAAGCCAGATATGGAGTCACTTCGGAACAACAACAAGATTTGTTCACTCTCCCTGAAGATTATTCACTGGCGTACAACATCCCCGCCCGTATCAAGAACGCACGAAGGTTTGCATCCGTCTTTCGAAAGAAGTTCGAGCAATTAGAAAAACTTGAAGACCAGATTCCAGCCCCTTGCAAGACACTGAAACTGAAACATAATTCGCGGTACGTCTTCTACGTGGTAACTAAGAATGAATTTCAAGATCGATCTACCTACCGCGATGTGTGGGAAGTACTTCGAAACCTCCAAGACCATGTGTTAGAATTCAGCGTGAAGAAACTGGCTATGCCTAAGATAGCGATTAACCAGTTGGATTGGCGAGTCATCAGTAACATGGTAGAGATTATCTTTCAGGATACCGGTGTCCAGATAATAATTTGCAGCTACAACATTCGTTATCAGTCTCCGATGAAGACGGTGCCCTGCTATTTCCATAACATCGGAAAGTGTAGAAATGGGACCAGTTGCCGATTCAAATATCAAGTATCGGCTACACAAAATTTCCAGGAGGAACTCCAATTTAAGGAGGGTGTAATGTTACGAAACAGCACAATGGTGAAGTTCTTGAATCAGACTCTGATTAAGCCATGTAAGAAAGTTAAAACTATTGCGGATGCGCAGGAATTTATTAGAAATGTTCACGATTGTGACTATCTTATCTAGACATTGTTTTTGTGACCAGTCTTATCTAAAAAGGTACTGATATATAATAGACCGAAAGTTACTAAGTTTATAATTTGACATCGTGAGATAAACAGTAAATAAGTGAATATAAATTGTGGAGTGTTTATATAAATTAGTTCAAGTGCATATACTGTGTATATAATTTGAATCAGTGAATAGTGTAGTGAATAAATAGATTAATTTAGTAGACATAACGTATGTGTATATATTTATCCCAGCCGTAATGAAAACGTTAAGATAAATAAGAAAAACATTACTATACTTAGTTGAAAACCAGTGGCAATTCTGAACCAATCATATTGTTTTGTTTAAATCACATCAATGCAAGTTTATGCAGCTGTTATTGTTAAATTCTATGCGCTGTTGTTACCAATATAACAAATCAGTTCGAATGATCACATCAATTTTATTTCAAAGTAGATATATTCGTTCCTACATACAGAGTTGAATGCATTCATGATTGTGTGTAGTAATGAGTTATTTATGTACAGAGAACCAATTATACTTAATATGTATTTCACTTCAGAGAACATTTTTATACGTCCAAATACGTTTATGGCTTCCAAACAACAATATATTCCAATTAATAATATTCTTGATTATCTAACAGGAATAAATTTCATTCGAAAGTGTCCTTAAAACTACAAGGAACACATTGGGGTTGCGTCTATTGTACATTAATATAACTTATTGTCCAGTGAAGTTCTTCTCCATTAAATTCATTAAATATGCGGACAAGCTCTCTATAGAACCTGACCAATATGTTGTCAATATTTTGCAATAGCCACAAATCGTATAAATTCATTTCCCGAATGGATCTAACTAGGGCGAATACCCTTCCTTTGTTCCTAAATGTCCGTGCAACCAGAAACCCCCATGTTATATTTTTTTCAGTATGCAACCCCAACATAATACATTGCCGAAAAGGGGATTGAGGAAAAACTTCACTTAGAAGCTTATCCTTAAAAATATTTCTCCCTGAAGTAAAATAAGTAATCTCGGCATTTCCTCTGTAAATAGGGGAACTCGAGTGAGGGACGTTTAGGTTGAATTTCGATAAATCCATGTAAACATCCACAAAACTGTTGGTGTGAAAAGAACAACTTTCCCTCACATGCATTCCACCATTGGCGTCCAATAACAAGAAACTTTCAAAAATGAAACAAATAGACTCACCAACCAGGAACAGGAAAAACTCATACAATTCTAAATGTAATTTAGAATTCTGCAACTTTCACTTTCTTTCTAATATGATTTAGAAATTTTCCAAAAAAAAACACAAACACACACGCGCTGAATTTAGATGTGTATCGAACGGAGCGTTGCAATTATTGATTATAGTACTAAATTTGTTATTCTATTTCTTTTATACAAAATGTTTGGACAACTCTGAAATACGATGTTGTCCTTTCAAGGTATCAAATTCAACTAACTAAATTTTTTTCAAATAAATAATTATATCCTCCTGTAGTTACGAACATTCCTTTTTTTAACCAAAAAACGAAATTTCTATCCCAATAACAAAGAGAGATTTTAAATTCTTTTATTATTACTGTAAATATGTTAGCAGCGACCTCCACGAGCCAAGGAGAAATTGTCGGAGGACGTAATCTTCAGTTCAGATTAGAGACTCTGAACTGGAAGGCATTACGGCACTCTTGAAGAGACCCAAGAAGGTCGAAACGCGTCAGTGTACTATGCTCTTCCGCTATCAGTTGCGAATCACCACAGATGTCCGTATCGGCAAAATGGCCGATCGATGTCACGGTTTTCGAAGGGGATGTAATTCAATATTCTGAGTGGTATTAGCCAAGAATGTAGTTGTTTTTCCCTTCGAAGAACGGTCAGGCCAATACGTCGAAATTATTGAAATTTCGACTAAAACAGGTGTATTAGAAAATCGAAAATTATATTTCATATAGACACCTCGTATTTATGAAATTATATTCATTGTATATATATATATATATATATATATATATATACATATATATATATATATATACATATATATACATATACATATATATATATATATATATATATATATATATATATATATATATAAAACTCAGAATATTGGGGGATGCAGCAACAGGGAAAAAAAGAGAATCCTTTATTGGTTTTTATCCAAGCTTCCGAAAACGTTCGTTTTCTTCATCAGGGACGCTACAAATAGAGGAAAAAATGGTATTATTCTCAACATATATATATATATATATATATATATATATATATATATTATCAATAGAAAAAACAAGAAGATATGATATTACAAATTAGATATTATTGTCCCTATGGGGATATCCTGGATATCTTTTCTCCCATTTATGATCAGTATAACTGTGCAATGACAGAAAACCAGGAAAACTATATCTGCTGATCATTACAATTTTATCACTCACTTACGATTTTATATCGTGGGTTTCTTAATTATCTACTAATTTCCAATTCTTGAAGGAAATCCAGCTCTTTTTTTATCACAAATATGTAGTACTTCTAGTTCTGTGTTAGGTGTCAATAGATGTTTTGCATAGTGGAATTTATTTGGTTGTTTTAATCTGTGTGCTCGTAGGTGTTGACACATGTAGATACCATTACATTCTGGACATTTAAGTTTATATATACCAGACTTCTTTAATGAGGATATATTTGCTTTTACCTTTAACAATTTTGTACTAACTTCACTTCCTGTTTTAAAAGAAATTGTTGTATTTGTTGGTAAAGATATTATTTTTGAAATATTATTAGAAATATTACCTGCATACGTGATGGTTTTAAAATTTTTTATTGCTCAATTTGTTCAGGAAATGTTAGTTGTAATGCCACTTCTTCCTCTTTCTTATTAATTAATTGATTTATTATACGTAATGGATAGCCGTTGGATGTTGCTATTTGTTTAATTGTATTAATTCCTCTATCAAAATTATATCTGTTCATAGGATCTGAAAATGACCTATGTATCATTGAATTTTATGCTGCTAATTTATGTGACATGGGATGATTGGAACTATATGGAATAGTTACATCAATGTGTATTGGTGTTCTGTAAATTAATTATTCAAGTATATTATTAACTCTTTGAATTTCTAAATCAAGAAAATTTAATGAGTTATTTTCTTCAACTTCTAATGTAAATCTAATTTTTGGGTTTCCAATAATAATGTGGTTGAAAAGTATATCAAAACGTCGTTCAATACCT
Organism: Galeruca laticollis; assembly: GCA_963921935.1. Taxonomy (NCBI): domain Eukaryota; kingdom Metazoa; phylum Arthropoda; class Insecta; order Coleoptera; family Chrysomelidae; genus Galeruca; species Galeruca laticollis. The sequence continues at coordinate 49,484,896 of OY998184.1, forward strand.
ATAAAACAAGCTAATATGTCTATTGAAATATTACTTTCAAACAATTTTCTTTCTAAATTGTCCATAAAAATGTTTGCCAAAATTGGTGATATAGGGCTTCCCATTGGTAAACCTCAGTTTTGAATATATATCTTATTGTCAAAAGTGAAATAATTCTGATTAATGCATACATCAAATAAATTAAGTATATCTGACATTATTCCTGGTTAGTATTTTTATTTTCTAGTAATTTTCTTACAAGTTTTAGATATTCTTTAGGTGGAATTTAAGTGAACACATTGGTAACATCAAATGAAATGAGTTTTCGTTTAGTTAAATTGAATTTTTATTTGAGTATTTAGATATATATCCGTAATTATTAATTATATTGATAAGTTTTTTTGGTAATATATTATTTGAAGTATTAACATAAGAAACTATAGGTCTAATTGGTTTCAATATTTTATGAAATTTGACGGTTCTATATAATTGTGGAGATTGAGGATTATTATTTACCATGCATCTCTTTTCATAATAACTTAAAAGATAATTTGAATTATTAACAACTACATTATTAGAAAACTTTTTTGTTGGGTCTACTCTAAGAATTTGTACATCGTTAGATTCTAGAAAGTTATATCTTTTTGAACTATAATATTCCGTTTTTAATATGACAGTGGCGTTTCTCTTGTCAGATTTTGTGATTGTTAGGTTACTATTTTCTACTTTCGTTTTGATACATTTAAAAACTGTAATGTCATTTTTTGTTTGACGTTTAACCTTTGACAGTTCAATATTTTTGATTAAATAGGCAACTTTTAATTTCTCCTAAAGAAAATTATTTGAATTATATTTTAAAGCTATATCTGATTCAGTTGCTAGTATTTGTTTAAAATAATTCGTAAAATGTTGGTGGCACGCTGTACTTTAAACCTTTATTGGAAAATTCTTTTTCACTATTTGTAAAATAAGAATCGTGATGCAGAGTGTGTTGGTATGTAAGTACTTACATTTTGTCATCTATATAGTCAAATTCTACTAAATGTAATTGGAAGGTGAGTTCAAAATGTACATCTTTTATGCAGTTGTCTAAGGAGTCTTTTATTTTAAACCATTTTTTACATTCTGCTTCAAGCCATACTAGTTGAGCACATTTTATAGCTTTTTGTGCTTGGGGTGTTTTAATATGGCAATTTATATTTACATAATTTTGTGTTACTTCATTACTAAGACATTCTTGGTTAATCCAAATATTTTGTAATGCTTTGCAACGTTTTTGTAGTAACTTCTGTTACAGTCGGATCAAATCTTCTCTCGAAGATGTTTTAATTAAATTTACTGTCTCGACCTTTACTTTTTGGAATCTAATCATATTACTGTTTTAAATGAAACTAACTGTTATTAGATCATTTCACAATATATCGATAAAATATTAAAAATTCTAAGAAATTTGGAAATTGTTTCGATACTAAATATCACTGTCAGAATGACAGAAGTTACATTTCATTTAATGCCTACCTGATGATTTATAATTATTTTTGGCTAGATCATTAGATATATTTTTCAATCATATTAATAATTTACACCCAAAAATTAAATTAACATTGGAAGTTGAAGAAAGTTACTTAATCAGAGTTAATAATGGACTTGATTATTCAATTTACAGAAAGCCAACACACACTGATATAACTATTCCATATAGTTCCAATCAATAATACATAGCGCATTTTCACTTCCTATGAACAAATGTAATTTTGATAGAGAAATTAATACAATTATACATATAGTAACATCCAACGGTTATCCATGACATATGATAAATGAATTAGGTAATAAAAAAGTAGAAAAAGTGGATTAAAACTAATATTTCCTGAACAAAATACCGAATAAAAAATTATAAAACTATCACATATGCAGGTAATATTTCTAATAATATTTCAAGGATAGTATCTTCAACTAAAAATACTTCTTTTAAAATAGAAAGTAATGTTAGTGAAAAATTGTTAAACGGAAAAACAAAAATATCCACATTAAAGTAGTCTAGAGTATATAAACTTAAATATCCAGAGTGTAATGATGTCTATTTGGGTCAACCCCTTAGAAATTTTGAGATCAGATACAGTGAACATTTACGACCATATAGATTTGAACAATCAGATTAGTCCCACTACGCAAAACATCTACTTGTCACCAAACATTCATTGCTACCTAACACAGAACTAGAATTACTACATATTTGTGATAAGAAACAAGTACTGGATTTCCTTGAAGAATTGGAAATTAGAAGACACTTGAGAAACCTACAATATGAAGTTGTCAATTAACAGATAAATCTAAATTGTATCAATGTATTGTGAAATTATCTAGAAACAGTTAGTTTCATTTAAAACAGTAATAGGAGAAGATTCCACAATGTAAGGATCGAGACAGTAAATTTTGTTATTCCTCTGTTATCCTGTATATAGTATGTCGTGAACATATTATTTTTATAAACTCTATATTTAATATAATGAATGAATGAAATTAACTATCATAGTTTTAAAATTGTTGAGACTTCAAGTGCAAATAATCTCAAATGGGGGAACTTTCTGATTTCGTTTTAAATTTACCTGATTAACCTTCCAAGTGTGGAGACAGTTTTGATAACTCTCTGAGGAGTTGTGGGTTAACTTTTAAGAGTCTTCGGTTCTTGCCAATACTTCCGTGGCGACTTTTTGATAACGTTTATTATTTGAAGAGTCCAGCCCTAAGCGATTCGAAGCTAGTCGACGGCGAGTACTGATTGTGTAGCGGAAAATCCAACATATTCAACGAACACTGGAGGTTTGTTGTTAAATAGGTTATAAACTCTCTGGTTGAGGTTGCATTGTTACTTTTCCGCCCAACCTGTCTATATGCGAGAAAAGTATTGGTTTACGCACAAAAAAAGTGAGATTTTGAAAAGAATTTTTAGGCTTATTTCAGAATGAAATAGGGCTATTGTAGAGAGTAGCATGACGCGACTTCGGAAAAATTTATATATATATATATATATATATATATATATATACAGAACAGAGGAGATCCCTATTAGAAGGGGCATATTCCAGGGCGACACTTTGAGCCCGCTATGGTTCTGTCTCGCCCTGAACCCGTTGAGGAATATGCTTAACCGGAGCACATCCGCATATGGAATCGATGACCAAGCAAAGCTGACCCATCTTTTCTATATGGATGATCTTAAGCTCTTTGCTAAAAGAAGACAGCAACTGGAAGGAGAACTGGAGATAGTCAGACACTTCAGTGAGAGCATTCAAATGAAGTTCGGGCTTGATAAGTGTGCTACCATTCACATTAGGAGAGGAAAACTCACTGAAAACGAGGATATCACTCTGGCAGATGGCAGTCGAATTAGGGAGCTGGGAGCAGAAAACACTTATAGGTACCTTGGAATTCAGCAGAGCTACGAAGTTCGCCATAAAGAAAACAAGAAGAACGCCGAAAAAGAGCTTATGAGGAGAACAAGCAAGATATTAAAATCCCAGCTTAATGCCAGAAACAAGGTGGCAGCAATTAATATATGGGCCATACCAACGATAACCTACACTTCCGGAATACTCACCTGGTCCAAAACATATCTAGAGAGGTTAGACAGTAAAATCAGGACCCTAATGACTAAACATGGCATGCTGCACCCTAACTCAGCTATCGAGTGCATAGATTTGCCACGATTAGAGGGAGGACGACGACTAACTAGCCTGGCGGCGGCCAATCTGAAAGAAAGGGAAAAATTAATAAAATACTTCCGAAATACAAACTCACCAGTTCATGAAAGAGTGGCGGTATGGGACAAAAAAATCACACCCCTTAACCTTGCTAATCCTGCGCCTCCTGAAACAGAGAACCAATTAGAATGAATGAAAATAATTTGGCAAGGAAAAGCGCTACACGGAAGGTTTTACACTTCTCTACATCAAACAGAAGTAGATATGGAAGCATCCAATACTTACCTAGCGGCAAGATACCTCTTCCCGGAAACCGAAGGAACGTTGGCGATACAGGATCAAGTCAATAGAACCCGAACGTACTCCAAACACATATTAAAACAACAAGTTGAGACCACCAAATGTAGACTGTGTAACACTAGCGAAGAGACCATTCAGCATTTGTCATCTAGCTGCACAACAATTGCTGCTACCAGATACCTGGAACGACACAACAATATGAGCAAAGTCGTTCACCAATTAATATGCCTGCAAAGAGGTCTGTTGAATCATTTTACGGTACACCACATATATGTGTCGCTACCGGTACTTCAAAACAACACCGTGAAAATGTACTGGGATTTCACAGTTGTTACAGATAGACCTGTGGAGCACAACCGGCCGGACATGGTGATTTGGGATAAAAGTGATAACACAGCCATGATAGTTGACTTCGCAGTGCCGCAGGACTACAATATGTCTAAAGCATATGCCGAAAAAATAACTAAATATGGAGCGCTTGCACAAGAGATGAAATTGATTTGGAACTTGGAGAAGGTAACAATAGTCCCTTTGATTATAAGCGCAAACGGCCTTGTCCATACAAAAACAGTACGACACATAAAAGAATTGAACTTACCTAAAAACACCGTAATGTGGATGCCCGGACATTATCAAATACCATCGAAAAGGTGTGAAAATATATATATACATATATATATATATATATATATATATATATATATATATATAAATTCATTTCCAATATTATATATATATATATATAACATTGGTTATTTGTCTATTTCCAGGGTCGGAAGGTTCAGACAGGAGAGCTATAGACGCCTCCGTGTCTCTGTTGGTTGTTGTCCTGAAAACTCGGGATCTTCCATTTGAAGGCACAAATGTGCGTTTGGTTATCTTGTTGAAATCCGTTGTTTGTGTTTTCTCATGTTTCAATTAACATCTTTGCTCCCAAGTTGTACACCTTTTCTTGGTTATGCCGTACCGATGAAGGCTAATGAGCCAGAAACATGCATGTCTACGGTTACCACTCATTCTCTGTAACCTCTTTTGCGTGATATGCCCGCTAATTTTGTCTTTGTTTTATATTCCACGCGTTCATTTTTCATCTTTTCATTGGTTATTTGTTAATATATATATATATATATATATATATATATATATATATATATATATATATATATATATATATATATTGTTGTAGATAGAACGACCATATAACATTCATAGAATCCCGATAAAGGATAAAGTAATAATATCTATCAATTAAAATAATTTCTAAATAAAGTACCAAAATTAATAAAATATCGATATAACGACATAATCAATTACAATCAATGGGCATGATCATAAAGAAAAATAAATTAATATAAAAAGAATTCATAAACAATTATTCGTGAAACAGTTTTAAAATAATTCTGTATTTTAAAAAAACAACCTTAGACAGAACCTAACAAGCAAACGGAGATCAATAAAATAACGTAACGCTACACGGAATTTTTGACACCCAAAGCATCTGCTTATATTTAAAGAATAAATAGGATGGTAATAATAAAATCAACAATGCTACGATTATTGATCATTAAATGACATTTAGAATTAGTAAAAAATATATATATATATAAGATATGTTAGTTAATATTTAATCATAAAAGTATATAGGAATATAATAATATAAGTGGAAAACTGTAATTACAGGAAATGTCAAAACCTATACGAAATATAACAGTTGAGACAAGTATACCAGCATAAAATGTATTTGAATATGAAAGATAAGAATAAAAATAAATGATTACCGACCTAATTTATATGTATAAGTGTAATAATATCAAACAAAATAAGAAAAGAACTGTATCCATGTATATTATGTAAATATTTAGGTTGTAGGAAATATAAAAATTATATATTTGCATTGACCAATCGGAAGATTTCAAACAATCAATAACATTGAAAAACAATAATAATAAAATGTTAAAGTTAAATCAATGACGATAAGTTTATACTGAATAAAAAACAATATTTTATAATAAGTTTAAGTCAGAAAAACAATAAAAACATTAATAAACAAAGTGACAGGTGAACAATAATCAAAGATCTTTCTAGAGCATTGCTAGCTTCCGGTTATAAACAATAGAAAGGGTTTTGGCGGATGAAAGACCCGTGATAGTCAGTGAGGCGTTGATAACTGAAGAACCAGGAAGCAAATTGAATGTGATCCAGTTATTTGTTATAGAATTTTAAGTAATAAGTGTGAATATGTATAAATCAGAAATATAAAAAGTAACTAATAATTAAAATAAGTGCAAAGACAAATCTGTTGAAACAAAGTCAAGCCAAATAATAATTAACATCCGATAGTTATGAGGAGAAAAATTGCCAACTGAAGCGGGAAAGCGTCATGGATGGATCCAACTGAAGGCGTCGTTTTGGCGGAAAGAACAAGGTCTGTGGTGTGTTTTAATTAGTAATATTTGGTACCAAATAATAAAAAATGAAATTTGAAATCATAAACACCTGGTAGTAAAAGTTTTAAAATGAATATAATATACCAGGAAACGTAATAAAAAACTTACCATTATCAAATTTGTAGATAGGTGTATAAATTTTATCCGATCACATATATATATATATATATATATATATATATATATATATATATATATATATATATATATATAAAACTTTCCACAAAACAACAAACCACATCTAATTTTAGTTTTTATCACATGCACAATTGTTATAATACGTTGAAATAATTATTAAAAAAAGATCGAAATTAAGTACATAAATATTTCAGATATCCTTTCCATTTCACGAACCGAATAAAACTAAAGTAGTGTTAAAAATATTTTCCATAATCCTATTTATGAGAACAAGTAGAAAAAAAAGTTACAAATAGTCGATCAACGTTAAACGCAGGTGTTCATATTTTTTTCAAAGAAATATAATGTTTACAAACGTTTACCCAAGTTTATGCAAATGAGTCTGCAAAAGCCATTTCAAAAATAATGAATAGTTTTTTTCATAATATACAGAAAGTTTGTTTTGATGTAGAAATTTGGATGTATATAGAAAAATCCATTATTTTATTTTATCGCATAAGAATTTTAGTAAGTAAGAAAGGATAATTATTTATTTTTATACATAATAGGTATATGACTCCAACAATAAAATAGAGAGCCAACTATATTTGTATATAAGTAATATTTCAATGTTTAAAATTTGTTTCTATCTTTTCATAAACAACATAAAATAAATTCCATTAATGAGTAATGTTGATTTTATTATGATATGCCCAGAACCCTACTGAGCTATAGAGTTGTGTATAAATAAGAGCAGCCGAGGTAATAAAATTTTAGGACTTAAATGAAACCACATGCTAATAAATAGCATAATTAATAGGAGGAATTAAAGGTAAAATATATATAAATTAGCTAGCCCATGAGTGTAATATTTCAATTGTAACAAAACATTAATACATTAAATATTCAAGTTAAATTCACAACTAAAATGATAATTCTCATATATATATATATATATATATATATATTTTTAGTTTTGTTTTTTTTTCTTGAACCTTATTTCATTATATATTTTTTGGAAAAATTTTTCTTGGGATTGTAGGTTCCTAGTTAAACAAATCAAATGGTTTTTTTGGCTTTAATTAACATTTTTGTTTTTGTTTACGTTTCGGACATATCGTGTCCTTCATCAGAACATAATTCTACAAATAGATGACAAAAAATTAACAATTTATACACTACATATGTCTATCCTAAAAATAACTTACCATAAAACAAGAGCTTGGCGAGCGCATGTTAAAATATGTTAAAATACACGGAAACAATCATTTTTATTAAAAACATTTAGTATCAATATAAAACCCACATACAACTGCCAGTATACTACATTATATTATGACAATAATCACTTCTTAAAAGGAACAAAAATTTTTATTGTTAGTAAATAGAACTAGTTCTTTTTTTGTATTGTATTCAGTAATTGTGATGGAACAAGGTTTTTAATACACATCAATTTTTGTCTTTGAAAAATGAAAAAATTTTTACTGATGTTATTATGGTATAAGGATTTAGAAATATTACAGGATGTCATTTCATTTATAGACAATGCACTGGAAAAGACATCTATTTGATTAAATTAACATAAATTTTTGATAAATTATTTGTGTCAGATTTAGCATTGATAGAATATGGGTTTTTTTGGATTTCTATCATTTCATAGACTTCTCTTTTTTTTTGGTGGCTTTCAATTCTCAATATTTTTGTGCTGTCATAGTCAAATGTATGTCTGTGTTCAGCACTATGATTTTTCAGGGCTGTTCTGTTTTTTTATCATACTTGTGGCCATTTAGGCGGTTTTTAAGGTATTGACTTGTCTGTCCAATATATACACCTTTACAGTCTTTGCAAGGGATCTCATAGATGACATTGCTTTTTTTTTCTTTGGGAATTTTTGATTTTAGTTTACTAAAATTTGATTTCAAAAGATTATGTCCCTTGTGAGACACTGTTATGTTGTGATCTTTGAAAATGCTCCCAATTTTTTCTGAAAGTCCCGAAACGTATGGTAAAGAGAGATATTTTTTTTGGGGTAAATTGTGTGAAATATTTTTATGTTGAGTTTGATTGTAAAAGAGGTATATACGGTTTTTAAATATTATATTAATTAGTTTACTTGGGTAATCATTTAGACAGAGAGCTTCTTTAGCTTTTTTATGGCGTTCTCTCGGTATTCGTAATCAGAAAGTTTTATGGCTCGACCTGCGAGTCCTATGACAACTGATTTTTTTTGAGACATCGGGTGTTGAGAATTAAAATTCACGTATCTAGACGACCAAGTATCTTTTGTGTACCATTCAGTTTTAATCGTGTTGTTAATGTGGTGAAGAGTTAAGTCTAAAAAATTTATTTTATTTTGTTGTTCTCTCTCAACAGTAAATTGCAATTTGTTGTGGAAGCTATTGAATTTGTCAAGAACATTTTCTACTTTGTTTACTGGTACTAGTGCTATACAATCATCAACGTACCTAAAGAAAAAAGGAACTTGGTACTCCAAGTTTCCAATTATGGATTCTTCCAAATCTTCCATAACCAGTTGTGCAATTGCGCTTGAGATAGATGCTCCCATTGCACAACCATCTGTTTGTTTGAAAAACCTCTCTCCATATACAAAATATGTAGAGTTTAATGTAAGGTTCACCGCTTCCAAAAATTCATTAAGAGGTATGTCAGTATGTGATTCAATTTTATCCCATTTTTTATTATTACATTTCTGGCTAAGTCAAAGGGTATGTTTGTATATAATGATATTACATCTAATGATATAAGTGTGTGATTATTTGGTAATACTATATTTTTAATTTTATTTTTAAAGTCGAAAGAATCTTTGATGTAATATTTGTTCTGGCCTACAACATTTTGTAATATATTTTTCAGGAACTTAGACAGATTTTCAAAAGGTGATTGGATACACGACACAATGGATCTAAGGGGAATACCTCTTTTGTGTAATTTTGGTAATCCATAAATTCTTGGTGGTTGAGAGTTTAAAATTTTAAGTTTTTTTGCAGTATTCGGTGATATATACATGTTATTTTCCCAGTGAGATATTAAGTCGTTATGTTTTTTTTTGGTACACGTTAGTAGGATCGTTTTTTAGTTCCAAAAAAAACATAACGACTTAATATCTCACTGGGAAAATAACATGTATATATCACCGAATACTGCAAAAAAACTTAAAATTTTAAACTCTCAACCACCAAGAATTTATGGATTACCAAAATTACACAAAAGAGGTATTCCCCTTAGACCCATTGTATCGTGTATCCAATCACCTTTTGAAAATCTGTCTAAGTTCCTGAAAAATATATAACAAAATGTTGTAGGCCAGAACAAATATTACATCAAAGATTCTTTCGACTTTAAAAATAAAATTAAAAATATAGTATTACCAAATAATCACACACTTATATCATTAGATGTAATATCATTATATACAAACATACCCTTTGACTTAGCCAGAAATGTAATAATAAAAAAATGGGATAAAATTGAATCACATACTGACATACCTCTTAATGAATTTTTGGAAGCGGTGAACCTTACATTAAACTCTACATATTTTGTATATGGAGAGAGGTTTTTCAAACAAACAGATGGTTGTGCAATGGGAGCATCTATCTCAAGCGCAATTACACAACTGGTTATGGAAGATTTGGAAGAATCCATAATTGGAAACTTGGAGTACCAAGTTCCTTTTTTCTTTAGGTACGTTGATGATTGTATAGCACTAGTACCAGTAAACAAAGTAGAAAATGTTCTTGACAAATTCAATAGCTTCCACAACAAATTGCAATTTACTGTTGAGAGAGAACAACAAAATAAAATAAATTTTTTAGACTTAACTCTTCACCACATTAACAACACGATTAAAACTGAATGGTACACAAAAGATACTTGGTCGTCTAGATACGTGAATTTTAATTCTCAACACCCGATGTCTCAAAAAAAAATCAGTTGTCATATGACTCGCAGATCGAGTCATAAAACTTTCTGATTACGAATACCGAAAGAACGCCATAAAAAAAGCTAAAGAAGCTCTCTGTCTAAATGATTACCCAAGTAAACTAATTAATGTAATATTTAAAAACCGTATATACCTCTTTTACAATCAAACTCAACATAAAAATATTTCACACAATTTACCCCAAAAAAAATATCTCTCTTTACCATACGTTTCGGGACTTTCAGAAAAAATTGGGAGCATTTTTAAAGATCACAACATAACAGTGTCTCACAAGGGACATAATCTTTTAAAATCAAATTTTAGTAAACTAAAATCAAAAATTCCCAAAGAAAAAAAAAGCAATGTCATCTATGAGATCCCTTGCAAAGACTGTAAAGGTGTATATATTGGACAGACAAGTCAATACCTTGAAAACCGCCTAAATGGCCACAAGTATGATAAAAAAAACAGAACAGCCCTGACAAATCATAGTGCTGAACACAAACATACATTTGACTATGACAGCACAAAAATATTGAGAATTGAAAGCCACCAAAAAAAAAGAGAAGTCTATGAAATGATAGAAATCCAAAAAAACCCATATTCTATCAATGCTAAATCTGACACAAATAATTTATCAAAAATTTATGTTAATTTAATCAAATAGATGTCTTTTCCAGTGCATTGTCTATAAATGAAATGACATCCTGTAATATTTCTAAATCCTTATACCATAATAACATCAGTAAAAAATTTTTCAAAGACAAAAATTGATGTGTATTAAAAACCTTGTTCCATCACAATTACTGAATAAAATACAAAAAAAGAACTAGTTCTATTTACTAACAATAAAAATTTTTGTTCCTTTTAAGAAGTAATTATTGTCATAATATAATGTAGTGTACTGGCAGTTGTATGTGGGTTTTATATTGATACTAAATGTTTTTAATAAAAATGATTGTTTTCGTGTATTTTAACATATTTTAACATGCGTTCGCCAAGCTCTTGTTTTATGGTAAGTTATTTTTAGGATAGACATATGTAGTGTATAAATTGTTAATTTTTTGTCATCTATTTGTAGAATTATGTTCTGATGAAGGACACGATATGTCCGAAACGTAAACAAAAATGTTAATTAAAGCCAAAAAAACCATTTGATTTGTTTAACTAGGAACCTACAATCCCAAGAAAAATGTTTCCAAAATATATATATATATATATATATATATATATATATATATATAGTGCTATTCAAAAGTCTCCTCCCCCCCTCGTATCTTTTGAACGGCTACACTTACATTAATAAAATTTGGAGGGTGAAAATAAAGTGTTGTAAACTTCCCTACGAATGGTAACAGGTGACATAATAGTAATAGAGGACGTCACAGTGCCACTCTGGCCAATAATTTTAAATAGGACCTTATGGCTAGTGATATCTCGTTTGAAAGGCATTAACATTGGCCATATTAATATTGTTTGGGTTTAAATTAATTTTGACGGATAAATTAAATAATACCAAAATTAATGAAATTATATTTTTAAGTTTAATTAATCAAATATCAACAATGGATTCTCATAGCAAGTGTTCGAAATGTGCTCCGTCTACTCCCTGGCAGTAATACATCATATTAGTAAACTCTTGTCGTACTCGTTCGAATGTGTCAGCTGAAATAGCATTGCATTCTTCAGTAATTCTTTCTTTCAAAACGCCAATGCTATCTGGTGCCGTAGTATAAACCTTGGATTTCAAGTAACCCCATAGAAAAAAATCTAATGGTGTCAGATCTGGTGACCGTGGTAGCCATTCTATAGGACCTCGCCGGCCGATGTATTACTGTCAGGAAGTAGACGGAGCACATTTCGAACACTTGCTATAAGAATCCATTATAGATATTTGCTTAATTAAATTTAAAAAAATAATTCCAATAATTTTGGTATTTATTTAATTTATCCGTCAAAATTAATTTAAACCCAAACAAAATTATAATGGTTATGTAGCCAATGTCAATGCCTTTCAAACGAGATATCACTAGCCATAAGGTCCTATTTAAAATTATTGGCCAGAGTGGCAATGTGACGTCATCTATTACTATTACCTCACCTGTTATCATTCGTAGAGAAGTTTACAACACTTTATTTTCACCCTCCAAATTTTATTAATGTAAGTGTAGCCGTTCAAAAGATACGAGGGGGGGAGGAGACTTTTGAATAGCACTTTATATATATAAATATATATACAGGGTGTTCCGGGACTAATGGGAAAAAAGTCAGGAGCGTATAATCTGAGCCAAAATAATGTCAGTACCTCATATAAACTTTCTCTATGCAGGCCCTCGTTTTCGAGTTATAGGCCTCCAAAGTTTTAATTTCAAATTTGGTTTTCACTTTTATTTTTTGTACTAGTTATTTGATCTTTATAAAATTCACGGCAAAGCTATATTGTACATGTATGTTTATTTTGGTGAGGTAAACAGATTTGCAGTAGTCCCTTGAAGACAGGGACGGTCTACTCGCAATGGTTAGTGGTACAAAATTTTTGCAGGGATGGCACACCCTGTATAAAATTATCGAAATTGACTTCCCCACACATTACGCTAACGAAAAGGTACTCTTGTTGGAATTCGATAAAATAAGCCGATTGGCTAATATTTACAGTTTTATTAATGCACTACGTACCAATTTACGCATTCACCATTTTTATAAGTACACAACAAGGTAGAACTAACTTATTAATACGATTTTTTTTTTTTAAACACTAATATGAGCATATTCCACGAAGTAAGGGTCGAGACAGTCAATTTTTTATTAATACGATGTCCAAAATTTTCTACCTACAGTACAACAAAAAAATAATTTAACGATAGCAGAAGATAAAAAACATTAACGACTTATTAATTCGAAAGTTGGTAAAAACATTTTAAAAGTGTTTTTACCGTTTATCAAGTAACCATAGGATTAGTTGTCAAATGTTGTGTAGAATAGTTCGTAGTCAGTACTCGTCAATAATTCATAAGTACTTAATTTAACAGTTACAATGGCAGAATTCACTTTTATTGAGTACGCAGATATGCATTTAATGTATGGACTGGCTTCTCGAAACTGTTTAAAGGCCAGAAGGCTTTATGCAGAACATTTTGCAAACAGATCATTGCCAGATAGACGTATGTTTGAGCGTATTAATCTCAGGATACGAGAAACATGTATGAATAAGTAAATGTAATTTTCCATGTATCCAAAACAAAATTTTAAATTTTAGGAAGTTTTTTGCCAAAAAAGGTGGAGAAGGTCCAGTACGAAGCGTACGTACTGTGGCAGTCGAACAAGACTTGTTAAATGCAGTTGATAATGAACCATCAACGAGTTTACGAAAATTATCAAGAGAACATAACGTATCGAAATCAGTTGTTCATCGAGTCCTAAAAGAACGGCTGTTATATCCTTTTCACATGAAAAAAGTACAAAGTATGACAGTGGCTGATTATCCTGCACGACTTGAGTATAGCCAGTGCTTTCTGCGACAACAACAAGCAGACAATACATTTATTAGTAACGTTCTCTTTACGAACGAATCCGGTTTCACCAGAGATCGAGTCATAAATTCTCATGATAAGCATTTATTGGATGATGTGAATCCACATGGCATTATCCAAACTAGGAGTCAGCATATATTCATGGTTAATGTTTGGGCAGGAATAGTTGGCAATAATTTGATAGGGCCATACTTTATTGACGGTACTTTGACAGATCAGAGATATTTGGAGTTTTTGCAAAATTAGTTAAGGAATCTGTTTGATGATGTGCTAGTACAAACTCGTAGGAATTTATGGTTCATGCATGATGGGGCCCCTCCTCATTTCAGTTTAGATGTACGACAGCATTTACACACAAGTTTTCCCAATAGATGGATTGGTCGTGGAGGCCCTTTCCAATGGCCACCGCGATCAAGAGACGTTAATCCTGTGGATTTCTTTCTCTAGGGTTATCTCAAAAGTAAGGTATTCGCAACACCTGTGCAAACAAGGCAAGATTTAATAGACATAATTGTGTTACGCTGCAATGTTATTAGAAATAATGTGGGATTGCTCTTTCAAGTGCAAAGAAACAACCTTCGTAGACTTGGAATGTGCGTGGAAGTGGGAGGAGCTCATATTGTACATTTATTAGAATAACGTTTGTTTTTGTTGTTTAGGAATTAGTTTTAGTCTAATGTTTTAAAACTTGTGTTTTTTGAGGTTTTCTTAATGGTTTAATAATGTTGTTTAATTTTGATTAAAAGCAACTAATTACTTTGTTTGCGTACCTATCTAATGCCCATTAAATAAGTTCTTAATGTTTTTATCATCTGCTATCATCAAATTATATTTTTGTAGTACTATTGGTAAATCTTGGACATCATATAAATAAGTTAGTTAGGTAAATTAGTACGTAGTGCATTAATAAAACTGTTAATATTAGCCAAACGGCTTATTTTATCGAATTCCAACAAGACTACCTTTTCGTTAGCGTAATGTGTGGGGAAGTCAATTTCGATAATTTCATACAGGGTGTGCCATCCCTGCAAATTTTTTGGATCACTAACCATTGGCCTAATAGTTTTTACATGAATTAATTGTTAATTAACTTCCGCGAAAAAATTAACGTCATTTTTGCGTTCATGCCAGGCTTACTTTTTGCAAATTTGCAATGAACAACATACTCCTAGCATGGACATAATTATAATCAATGATCATTATCAACATAAAAAAAATGCCAAAATATAATTAGTTACTGTAGATGCTTAAATTGTCATAACTGGTAGACGCTATTCAGGAAAATGAGTTTCTTTCATTTTGCTACATCGATTTAAAAAAAAAATCATCAAAATTGGCCCAACATAAGCAGAGATACAGTAACTTTTTGCGCCGCGCTCGATTTGATGCATCGATTTCAACTCTTCAAAATCGCGTAAAAAAATGATAAAAACTTGAAAATTATTCATCATTACTTTTGTGTATTATAGTTTAGAGGTCTAAGTAGTTGTAAAAAAATCGGCGCCCATTACAACTAAAAAAAGTAAGCCTGGCATGAACGCAAAAATGACGTTAATTTTTTCGCGGTAGTTAATTAACAATTAATTCATGTAAAAACTATTAGGCCAATTTATTCGGCCTTCGGCATATTGTTTTATACTATAATGAGGTTCTTGAATTCCAATTTATAGCGTGATTGGATGATTTTTCATCTGCGAAATAAATACTTTAATATAACCTCGTTTTTTAGCTACTTTTTTTGCATTTATCGCCATTTTTCAACAAAAAAATTGAATGTATCGATTTTAAACCAATTCTATATTGTAGATAATTTCATAAAGAACAAATTTGTGAGTTTTATTTTTTTCTTTATCTTGCATATTTAAAGAGTTATATTAAGAAATATCGGAAAAAATGAGCGATTTTTGCGTTTTTTTGCAGTTTATGATTTTTCTTGCAAATAGCACAACTTTTTTAGCCGGCGGACATTCATATTTCCTTTTCTTAGATGATTTCCGAGCAATCCCAACCAATATCTAATCTACGTCACGACACAGCCGTATTTCAAAGGTTTGGGGTCTAATTCTCCTGGACTAACCGTATACGTCAGATCTAGCACCCAGTGATTTTTACTGTTTCCTACGGTGATAATTTGGCTTAGAGGACAGATATTTTCATCGAAAAAGGAAGTGATATCATACGTAAACGCCTATTTTACAGAGAAAGACGGAAACTTTTATTTGGAAGGGTTGAAAAAGTTGGAACATCGATGGAAAAAAAATAATTGACCTAAAAGGAGACTAAAAATGTCGTCATACTTCTTATCTGAATAATTGAGTATTGTAACGGCCACTCTAAGGAGATTGAAGATGGGGATCACATTTTCATGTTGAAAAATGTCAATTCATAAACTAAGTTTGTCTTGCTCCTGAATTATTTATGAATACGTACAGTTACAGAAATATTAATTTAATTCAATTTGGCTTTTCCACACTGTACATAGCACCAGACATGTGGCCAGTTTTAATTTGTAATAATTTTATTGAAACGATTATTTATAATACACAACATAAATATATTTTACATTGAAAGAATTCCGTATTATGGTATTTCCCTACTAACTGAAATAAGTCTCACCAAAATTTACGTAAAAATAGAAAATACGTAATTTACTGATAGTCCAGGAGAATTAGACCCCAAACCTTTGAAATATGGCTGTGTCGTGACGTGGATTAAATATTGGTTGGAATTACTCGGAAATCATGTAAGAAAAGAAAACATGAAGGTCCGCTAGCTGAAAAAGTTGTTCTATTTACAGGAAAAATCATAAACTTCACAAAAACGCAAAAATCGCTCATTTTTTTCGATATTTCTTAATATGCAAGATAGAGAAAAAAAGTATACCAACGGATTTGTTCTTTATGGAATTCTCTACAAGATAGAATTGGTTTTAAATCGATATATTCAATAATTTTTTCGTTGAGAAATGGCGATAAATGCAAAAAAATAGCTTAAAAACGAGGTTATTTTAAAGCATTTGTTTCGCAGATGAGAAATCATCCAATCACGCTATAAATTAGGATTTAAGAAGCTTACTTTAGTATGAAACAATATGCCAAAGGTCGATTAAATTGGCCTGATAGTTTTTACATGAATTAATTGTTAATTAATTTCCGTGAAAAAATTAACGTCATTTTTGCGTTCATGCCAGGCTTACATTTTCGAGTTGTAATAGGCGCCGATTTTTTTACAACTAAGGTAAAATGGGTGATTACCGGCTCATGCAAAATCGTGAGGTAATGCCAACTCAAATACGTACATCAACTTTACTCATGATTTATCTATTTGCCGTAAAACAATCTGAATATGGCACCCACTAAATGATAGGATCTTTATCCGCCAATCAAATTATGCATAAAAGTGAGGTTGCTGGAACGCGCCTGAAACAATTGCCAGTCTTAAGTGAGATGTGCAACCAAAAAATGCAGTGCTGTTGTTATTTGCTCTATATTTGGTAAGTGATTTGACTTCACCTCTTAAGGAATTCTGACCAATAACTCCTAGAATTAAGGCTGTTTAAAATGTTTTTGATTTTGTTTGATTCATAAAGGTCTATTAAATATATTTTTCATATTTTGTAGAATATATTTTTTATGAAAAATGGCGAAAATTGCAAAAATAAAATAGGCCGGTATTAGACTAAGATTTTTTATCTCCATCTAATTGCGGCTTATTGAGCCGGAATTGCAAAATATTGCAATTATTTTTAAACTTTTTTTTTACACATTTGTAACTAAAAACAAGAAATTTTCTTTCCGAGTTTATGTAACATATAGCTCGAAAAATATTTAAAACTAATTCCGGCTCACCAGTTTCTCTACAGAAATAGGAAAAATATGACTTTTATTACCCAGTTTTAGGTGTTTTCAAGACAAGATTCAATGAGAGAAAAATATTTTTTTAGGCAACCAGTTTTCCAATAAAAATGGTAGAATTAAGAATGTTTAGATATGATTTTGATTTTGCTTGATTTATAAAGGTCTATTAAACGTATTTCTCACTTTTTATAGAAGACTTTTAGTGGAAAAATTGTGAAAATTGCAGAACTAAAATAGGCCTGTATTAGATTAATATTTTTACCTCGATCTAATTGCGTCTTATTAAACTGGAATTGAAAAAAAATCGCAATTATTTTCAATTGTTTTTTAACAATTAAAAAAAAGACATCGTTTTCGGATTTTTGTGACATATTATGTTTTAAAAAATATATAAAACTATTTCCGACCCACAAGTTTTTTTAAAAGAAGTAAGAAAAATGCGACTATGTAACCCAATTTTAAAGAGTTTACAAAAAGAGTCAATGAGTTTATTTTTCGACCAACCAGTTTTTTAATAAAAATGGTAGAATTGGGGATTCTTGGATATGTTTTTAATTTCGGTTGATTTAATAAAGTCCAATAAATATATTTTTTAGATTTCATAATGTAGTTTTGTAGAAAAAAAATGGTGCAAATCGCAAAAAATAAAATAGGCCGGTATTAGATAAATATTTGAGACCTTGATCTAATTACGGCTTCATAAGCCGGAATTGCAAAAAATTACGATTATTTTAAATATATATTTTTTTATATGTTTAACAAAAAACTTGTTTTTAAATTTCTATGACATACACTTCAAAAAATAGATCCGGCCCACAAGTTTCTTGAAAGAAATAGGACTAAAGTTGCAAAACATATGGGATTATATTAGTGGCTTTAGTTCCACTCACATCCTCCAGCCGCTCGATATTGCTGTCTATAAACCTGTGAAAGGCACATGGCGAAAAATAGTGCATGAATTAAAAATTAACAATAACTATGAACAACTCCAAAGAACCGATTTTTCAGCCTTGGTCAAAGAATGCTTTGATGAATGTCTAAAAGAAAGTACAATTCAGTCTGCATTTAAATGCACTGGATTATTTCCTTTCAGTCTAGATAGTATTAATTATGGCAAACTCAAAAAACCTAAAATCGAACATTCAATTAGCAATTTTAAGGAAAAATTTGAAGAAATGGTCTCTCCAAACACTTTGGAGAAATTCCGATACAACTCAGGTAAATCGTGGATGGGAGAAGCTCCGTACGACAAACTCTCCAATTTTTGGAAAATAACCTTAATTCTGTTACCAATCTATATTTTGTTGAAAATCTCAATTATGCAGAAAATTCTGTTGAAGATGTTGAAACTGTTAGTGCCGGTGAAAATGGCAACGCGGAATCAATAAATGAAAACGATCAAGAGAACGTTAACTTTGAAGCCAATGATAAACCACAGGTTGCTGAGCCGAGTTCAAAAAGATCACCTCTACACTGTTTACAAAATCAGAAAGTAGAAAATGATGGCTTAAAACCCCAGAATCAAAAAAACTAGAAAAAGAGAATACATCAGATTATATCGTAACGCCTCCAAAATTACCAACACCATTTGAAAATGCTTTCTTTTTCCCAAAGAAACCAAATGCAAGCAAAAAGAAAGTTACCAAAAAATTAACTCCGATCGTCGCAATCTCAGACGAGTTTATTGAATACCAAAGAAGATTAGAGCTGGAAAAAGAAGCTGGAGAACAAAAAAACAAGAGAAAATCTAGGAAAGAGAAAACGAAAAGCTATTGAAAAAGATGAGAACAAAAAGGAGAAAAAAACAAGAAACCCAAAAGTGTGCCCGTAGTTCAATCAAACAGTTTAAAGGAACTTACGAAAAAGCAGATTGAGAATGTTTCGATGGTTAATGAAGTGACTGAAGATAAAACAATTCTTCTTCTTCTTCGAATGCCGTCCCCATTTAACGGAGGTTGGCGACCACTCTCTTAAAAGCATCTCTGTCCGTAGCAATATGAAAAAGATCCTCAACGCCCATGTCTGTCCATTCTCGGATATTCCTCAGCCATGATTTCTTCTTTCTCCCAATTCCCTTCTTTCCTTCAACTCTGCCCTGCATAATCACTTGTAACAGAGAGTATTTATCATGTCGTAATACGTGACCGAGATATGCTGTCTTACGTATTTTTATTATTTTTAGTAGTTTTCGTTCACGACCAATTCTATGTAGTATTTCCTCGTTAGTAATTCGGGCTGTCCATGGTACTTTCAGCATACGTCTGTAAATCCACATTTCGAAGGCTTCGATTCTTTTAGTTATTTGTGCCTTTAACGTCCATGTTTCTACACCATATAATAGCTGGGACCAAACATAGCACTCCATAAATCTCAACCGGAGTATTAAATTCAAATTTTTATTGCAAAAAATGGATTTAAATTTTAGAAATGCTGATCTTGCCATTTCAATCCTTACACGGATTTCCTGGTCCTGATTTAGGTCTGAGTTAATGGAAGCACCCAAGTATTTAAACTTTTCTACCCTTTCTATTGCTTGATCGTTTATTATTAATTGATCATTATGTGCGGGTGTTTTAGAGATTATCATGAGTTTTGTTTTTTTCTGTGTTAATATCTATTCCCATTTGCTGACATTCCATATTAACAGCATTTACAAGTATCTGCAGGTCCTCCAGACTCTCTGCCAAGATCACCGTGTCGTCAGCGTATCTTATCGTGCTTATTACTTCGCCGCCGATTTTAACCCCTTCGCTTCTTTCCCATAAGGCTTTCTCAAAGATAACCTGAGAGTACACGTTAAACAATGTTGGTGAGAGAATACATCCCTGTCTAACACCTCGTGCAATCGAAATATCATTAGTTTCTGTATTATTGATTCTCACTGTAGCTGACTGATTCCAGTACAGGCTCTTTATTATTTCGATGTCTTTTTTGTCTAAATTGATGTTTTCAAGTTCTTCTATTAGTTTTGTGTGTTGTACTCGGTCAAAGGCCTTTTGGAAATCTATAAAGCATGCGTATACGGTTTTGTTGTATTCTCTGCACTTCTGTAAAAGGACTGTTAAGGCAAACAATGCCTCTCTTGTTCCCATGCCCCTACGAAAGCCAAACTGAGTTTTATCTAATTTTTCTTCACATTTCTTATGTATTCTGTTTTGTATAATCTTTAAAAGTATTTTTAGTGAGTGGCTCATGAGGCTTATTAACCGATAGTCATCGCATGATTTGGGGTTGTTCTTCTTTGGCAGGGGAATAAACGTGGACTTGAGCCATTCCGTAGGTATTTTACTTTGCCTGTATATCTGATTTAGAATAACTGTAAACTTTTTCACTATATCGGTATCTAATGCTTTTAGTAGTTCTGTAGGGATTTCGTCTGGACCAGGAGTTTTCTTACTCTTAGCCGTTTGTATGGCCTGCTCGACCTCTGACTCCAAAATTTCAAGGTATTGGTCCTCGTCTAGCGTCTCTTGTCCATATTCCCTTGTATCGCTGAAAAGAGCTTGAATGTATTAACAATTACAGAAAAAGAAATGGAAATAATAGATCACGAAGTACTTAAAAAACAGAAAATACAACTACTAGTTTTACAAAAGGGGACTACGTTATCTTCAAATATGAGGAAAAATATTTCCGTGGTTTAATAGAAGACAGCAAATCAAAATCGTATTACATAAAAGCAATGGAGAAAATTGGAGAGAAATTGGAGAAATTAAGGAAGGAAGTTATAACTGATAATCTACCTTATTTTTCGATTAAAATTCATATATATATGTTCAAAATGTGAAAAATATTATTTTTTTGAATACGTTTTTGAAAATATACAAGGTGGTCAAGTCCTTTCTGCAGTTTTTGTTTATTTTTTCGTCATAAAACACAAAATGTTGTTATAAGCCGGTATTAGATTAAGCTTAGGCCGGCGTTACTTTAAGAGATTTTTTGATAGGCCGTTAATAGTAAAAAAGGAAATTTAAAAAAAATATTTTTTTTGGTATCAAAAATATTAATTGTTATTTTTATTTAATTGAAATTCACAGAAAACTCCCCCCTTTGCCTTATAAAATGATAAATTTACATAAAGTACGAACTATTTACACTAATCCAAGAAGTTAAATTTAAAATTTCCTTAAGTGGGCCGGTAATAACACAATTTACCTTACTTAGACCTCTAAACTATAATACACAATAGTTATAATGAACAATTTCTAAGTTTTTATCATTTTTTTACGCGATTTTGAAAAGTTGAAAAATTTCGTCGTAGAAATAATTGATTTTTGAAGCCAATATGGATACCGAAGGAAAATACTCAAGGTACCTAAAAAAAGTTCTCGTAAAGACGCACCTTTTAAAAAAAATGCGTTCAAGTTAGCCCAATAAGTGCTGAGATAATAAACATCAAAGATCTACAGTGTTTGCGGTATAACTATTAATGTTGTAACAATAAAAAAAATTCCAGCAAAGATAGATTTTTCCGAGAAGTTTTTGTATGTGCTTGGAGATATAACATCGCCCTTGTGCATGAAGTAGGAAAAATCAAAGGAAGTTGTAGCGGTAGCGTTCTGCGCGTCAAATCTGAGAGGAGTGGGAATAGAGTGCGAAACTCAAATCGAGGCTTCAAATCGAGCGCGGCGCAAAAAGTTGCTGTATCTCGGCTTCTATTGGGCCTATTTTGATGAGCACATCTATCTGCTGGTATTTTTGTATTGTTACAACATTAGTAGTTATACCGCAAACACTCTCGATCCTTGACGTTTATTATCTCAGCACCTATTCGGCCAAATTAAACGCATTTTTTCAAAAGGAGCGTCTTCTCGAGAACTTTTGTTAGGTACTTTGAGTATTTTTCGTCGGTATCCAAATTCGCTTTAGAAATTATTTAAAAGACGAAATTTTTCAACTTTTCAAAATCGCGTAAAAAATGATAAAAACTTGAAAATTGTTCAATATAACTATTGTGTATTATAGTTTAGAGGTCTAAGTAGTTGTGAAAAATTCGGCGCCTATTACAACTCAATAATGTAAGCCTGGCATGAACGCAAAAATGACGTTAATATTTTCGCGGAAATTAATTAACAATTAATTCATCTAAAAACTATCAGGCCAATTCAATCGGCTTTTGGCATATTGTTTTATATTGTAATAAGGTTCTCATACCCCAATTTATAGCGTGATTGGATGATTTCTTATCTGCGAAACAAATGCTTTAAAATAACCTCGTTTTTTATCTACTTTTTTTGCATTTATCGCCATTTCTCAACGAAAAAATTGAATATATACTTTTTCTCTATCTTGCATATTTAATCCTTTCAAGACTAACGGGACAATACGTCCCAAGGCATATTTTATTTAAACTATTGGGAATAGTGATCCCAAATAAACGTATATAAACGTCAGTTCAGTCTTTTCAACGACCAAGGCATCACAAAACATTTGGTTTAACCAAGAATGCCTTAGAAGAAAGGTAATACCAAATTATAAAAAAGTATCTCTCTCTACTATAATCAAGAATAATTTAAAAACTTTTGAAAATATAGATCATCATTTAAATTTCTCTAATCAACAAAATAGAAATTTCTCAGTTCTGAAAAACATAAATTTATCAAAAAATAGTAAAATTAAAAATGTAATTAATAAAGTTTCTGACGGCGACTTGAAATCCGCAATCAAAATCTTAGCTTCAGATGACAGTTTTGCTGATGTCAGTGCAGCCACTTTAACAGATTTAAAATCGAAACATCCTGTAGAGAAACCTAATAGTAAGTTCCCTACTCTGATTTCGGAACATATTCCTTTTTTTATAACAGAAGAATTTGTGCCTTCAGGAAAAAATCTTTTATCATCTTTGAGTAAATTATGTAATTTTATTTTAAATGACACAGTAAACATTAATATTCGACCTATTTTATTCGGCGCGTCACTATTAGCTTTAACTAAAAAAGCAGGAGGTATCAGACCAATTGCTATTGGTACAGTTTATCGTCGTTTAGTAGCGAAAATAATTTGTTCAAACATCAGAGACGACTTAGGATATTTACTTCGTCCATCACAATTTGGTTTCGGGTCGAAAGGTGGTTGTGAAGCAGTTGCACATGCAGCAAGACGTTACGTCTCTAATCATCCAGACGTTAATGGTAAAGTTTTTCTGAAAATTGATTTTAAAAATGCTTTCAATACAATTCATCGCGATCATTTATTAAAACTTGTAGCAGATATTCTACCTAAAATTTTTCCTTTAATCAATCAATGTTATCGATTCCCTTCATATCTCTTATTTGGCGAAAACATCATTTATTCGGAAAGAGGCGTCCAACAAGGGGGCCCTTTGGCTTCTCTCCTTTTTTGCATATCGATACACAAACTTATTAGCAACATTGACACAGAATTCAATGCTTGGTACCTTGATGATGGTTCTTTAGGTGGTAATACTAATTCCGTGTTCAAGTCTCATGTCTATATAATAAACAATTCCAAGGATATTGGTCTTGAACTCAATTTCAGCAAATGCGAGTTATTTTTCTTAGAATCACCAAATAATCTAACCATTGATAAATTTAATTCTGTAGCACCAGGCATAACAATTACCAACAGACAAAATTTATTTCTATTAGGTGCTCCTTTATTAAACGAATCGTTTCTATCAGCTTTCAATGAAAAACTAACCTTTTTCAAAAAAATGTCAACTCGTTTATCCTGGTTACCGACACATATTGCTTATTACCTCCTCAAGAATTGCCTATTAATATCAAAATTAACATCTATCTTAAGATGTAGTCCGACCTGGTTACATAATGATATCCTAATCAATTTCGACAATGCCATTCGTCATTCATTAGAGTCATTAATTAATATTAAATTAGAGGACCTTTCTTGGAAACAAGCTTCACTACCTATTTCATATGGTGGTTTAGGAATTCGCTCAATCGTTTCAGTAGCTCTTCCTTCTTTTTTGTCATCATTAAATAGTTCAAAAAATTTCATTAATTACATTCTGCCTATATTTTTCCACACACAAGACCCTTTATTAATGGAGGCAGAAAATATTTGGTCATTAAAGTCTAACAAAGTTGTACCCGATGATTATAAATCCTTTCAAAAATCCTGGGATATTCCTTTATTGAACATTGAAAAAGATAATCTGCTTCAGAAAGCTATCAATTTACCAGACAAGGCTCGTTTGAATGCAGCATTTTCAAAGGAATCAGGAGCATGGTTGAACGCTTTACCGTCGGCCCCTTTAGGTACGCTTTTAGATGACGAAAGCTTCCGTATTTCTATTGGTCTCCGTTTAGGTTGTCAAATTTGTGTAAAACATCATTGTCGTTGCGGAGCTGATGTTGATGAATATGGTAGACACGGCCTAAGCTGCAAATTAAGTGCCGGCCGTTTTTCACGTCATTCTGCAGTAAATGACCTAATCAAACGAGGCATGGCATCTGCAAAGATTCCCTGTTCGTTGGAACCGTTAGGTACTTGCCGCGACGACGGTAAACGTCCAGATGGTATGACCCTCATTCCATGGCAACGCGGCAGACCAGTTATTTGGGATTTCACTTGCACTGACACTTGGGCTCCGTCCCATGTCCGATCCACATCTACTTCCGTAGGCGCTGCAGCTTTACAAGTCGAAACTTTTAAAATCAATAAATACAAAAATTTGGGGAACATTTACATTTTAATTCCTGTAGCAGTTGAAACCTCTGGTGTTTTCGGTCATGAAGCATTAAACTTCATTAAAGAAATCGGTAAAAAAATATCAGTAGAAACCAATGATTCAAGAGCAACTTTGTTCTTTATACAACAAATAAGTATTGCAATTCAAAGAGGAAACGCTTCATCTTTTCTCGGTACGTTTCCCCGTTCTAAGCCTCTAGAAGAATTTTTTATGAAACCTAATCATAAGAAACGTAATTCTTCTACCACTTTCAAACTTTCTCACATTACAGACCCTAATACATGTGATCTTTCCTTTTTCCGAAATTCATCTTCATTCTCTTCTTCAGAATGTGTGCTTTCTGATAATACATGCGTTGACAATTTAATAAATTATGTCCCCAACAAGCTTTTGGGCCTCAGTGTTCTAAAAAATACAGATAACCACAAGCCAGATGATGTCCCATTCATAGGAATACTGAAGAAGATGACTATGCTAGAGAATGATGCGATTCCTATACGCAATAGATTATCTCTAACCAAAACAGTTTTCAAATCCGTAATATCTACATCCAATTCAGTAGCAAACATCATCAATTCAAATTCCTCATCACGCCTATCAAGTGAGAAAGATAATCATAGAATCCGAGATTATTCGTACAATGATAGTAGTTGCGGAAGAGCTTTTAACAATAGTTCCACTTTCAGATCCATAAAGGGTATTCCCCAAGATTCTTTGGGTCTCAAAGGCCTCAAAAATATTGGTAACACATGTTTCATGAATAGTATTATCCAATGCCTATCAAACACAAGGTTGCTATTAGAATATCTAAAGAAAGACGCATACATAAGAGATATTAACATAAACATATCTAGCATGAAAGGAACACTAATTAAAGCATTTGCTGAAGTTATTCAAGAGCTTTGGTCTGAAGACGGTTCAGACAGAGTGGTTAATACAGTATCATTGAAAAGTCAGATTCAGCGATTTACTTCAAGGTTCATGGGATACACTCAACATGATGCACATGAGTTTCTTCGTTACCTATTAGCAGGACTTCACGAAGATGTCAACAAGGTATATGAAAAATCAAAGCCCATATTAACAGAAGTTGATGACAAATTTAGTGATATCGAGAAAGCACAAGAATTTTGGTTAAGATATGCGAGAATGGACAACTCCAAGATTATGGATAACTTTGTCGGTCAATTAAAATCAACAATCAAGTGCACACACTGTGGTCACTGTTCAGTTACTTACGATCCTTTTTGGGATTCATCCCTTCCGATACCACAAAGAACAGGTCAATTACGACTTTCACAATGTTTAGATTCGTTTACAAGGGAAGAAACACTCGACGGTGATGAGAAACCTACTTGTTCGAAATGTAAGGAACGAAGACGATGCATTAAATCATTCTCAATTCATAAATTTCCGAACATACTGGTTATTCACCTGAAGCGCTTTTCGCAAACAGAAAGTTTTAGTGGAAAACTTAATGATTCAATAGATTTTCCAAAAGAAGGGCTTGATATGAACCATTACGCGGCTGATAATGTGAATCCTTGTATGTACAACCTCTACGCTATATCTAATCACTGTGGAACCACTTATAATGGTCACTACACAGCATTTTGCCGACATCCCTACACGGGACATTGGCACGAATATAACGATTCAAGAGTGCTATTAATATCGTGGAAATCTTTAGTCAGTGGAGAAGCATATGTTCTCTTCTATGAACAAGATGACACAAAATCCCACCTTTAAGTTTAATAATTTTTTTTTATTAGTTTTCAAATTGTATATTTTCATTGTGAATCAATGTCTTATTTGTTTTCTTTTCTGCAAAAGCGATTTATATATTCATATATACATTGTTGTATCTGTTAAAAAAAAATTATGTGAATATAAAATGTCACACTGAAACACCACAAGCCCAAAAAGCTATAAAATGTGCTCAATGAGTTTGGATAAAAAGAGAATGTAAGAAATGGTTCAAAGTGAGGGACTCCTTAGACAACTACATAAAAGTTGTACATTCAGAACTCACGTTCCAATTACATCCAGTAGAATTTGACTGTTTAGATGACAAAATTAGAGAAAGTGTCAGCACGATGAAGCATAAGAAATTTAAGAAACAAGAACCAAAGCTACAGAAACTTGAACACACACAACATAAAATTCAATACTCTAAACATCATGAAACAGTAAGTACCTACATTCCAACACACTTTGCACCACGATTTGAAAACCTTTCAGACACTAATTTTACAGATAGTGAAATAGAATTTTTAAATAAAGGTATAATGTACAGCATATCACCAAAATTCACGAATAATATTAAACAAATTATAGCTACAGAGTCAGAAATAGCTTTAAAATCTAATTCAAATAATTTTCTTTATGAGAAATTAAAAATTGCCAATTTAATCAAAAATATTGAACCTTCAAAAGTTAAACGTCAAACCTAACAGTTACAAAATCTGATAAGGGGAACACAACTGTCATATTGACATCTGAAAATTATAAGTCAAAAATATTTAACTTAATAGAATCTAGCGATGTAAAAGTTCTTAGAGCAGACCCAACAAAGAAGTTTTCTAATAATGTAAGGGATACATAAAAATCCTCATTGTCCACAATTATATGAAACCGTTAAATTACATAAAATAACGAAACCAATTAGACCTGTAGTTTCTTATGTTAATACTCCTAATAATATATTGGCAAAGAAGCTTAACAATAATTACGGATATGAATCTAAGTACTCATTTAGAAATTCAATAGAACTAATCAAAAAAATTAAAAACATTCAAATTACAAGATAAATCTAAGCTTATTTCATTTGACGTTACTAATATGTTCACTAAAATTCCTTCTAAAGAATGTCTAATACTTGTAAGAAAATAACTAGAAGATAAAAATAATATTTCAGGAATAATATCAGATATACTTAATCTGTTTGATGTATGTATCAGTCAGAATTATTTCACTTTTGACAATAACATATATATTCAAAATGAAGGTTTACCAATGGGAAGCCCTATATCACCTATTTTGGCAAACATTTTTATGGCCAGTTTAGAAAGAAAAATCTTTGAAAATAATATTTCAAAAAATGTTTTATTTTGGTATAGATATGTAGATGACATATTAGCTTGTTTTATGGGTAGTGAACGACAATTAGACATATTTTTCAACCACAATAATAATTTACACCCAAAAATTAAATTTACGTTGGAAGTTGAAGAAAATAACTCAATAAATTTTCAAAACTGGTGGGAAATATTGTCCCAACGTAATGGACTGATGGGACCATATGTACCACTAAAAAAAACTGAAATACGTTAAAAAAAATTTGACTAAATTACAAACATCACTAAAAGCTTCCCAATTTCAAAATATGGAACCGCAAATCAAATAATAATCTTAACGAAAAAAATAAAAATACGTCTTGGAAGGGTTAAAGAGTTATATTAAGAAATACCATAAAAAACGAGCTGTTTTTGCAGTTTATGATTTTTCCAGCAAATAGCACAACTTTTTCAGCTGGCGGACCTTCATATTTTCTTTTCTTGGATGATTTCCGAACAATTCCAACCGATATCTAATGTACGTTACGACACAGCCATGTCAAACTGTAGTGCTCCTGGCCTATGATGTAGGTATCTCCAAACAAAGTAATTAACATCAACTTTTCTACACTCAGCATATTCTATATGTTACTACTTTTAATAACAATGAGATATATTATCAACTTTTTAATTTAGTTGGGTACATATCGGAAACCACAAATTTTAATTTGTCCGTCGTAGTAATAGCAGGCAAGTGGAAATAACCCGGGGCGGATTTTTACATTAACTCATGAACCTCCTCGGTACCGCAACGTCCAGTTTCTCGTTAAGTGCTTCAAAATCGTTATCGCTCCAATTACTGCCAAAAGTATGGTTTGTTAACGATAATACTCTGATGAAACATTATATTCTCTTTGTACTGTTTACTTTGTTAATGTGTGTTGTTTCTGTTTGAGGGCTATCTGTTTTAGAGTTAAATCGATCAATACTCAAAATATACATTTTTTGTCGAATGTTTCTTCATGATGAGTCCGTGAAATTTGCTTGAGTAGTTTTTTTGTGTTAGAATCTCAAAAATAGATATTTTATCCCAGGATTTCTTCAAAAGAAACTAAGTATTTAGTCCGTTGAAATGTTACATTTTTTAGGCCTTAGGCGTTTAGGCGTTTTTTGGAGAACGCAATTTTATTTTTTTGATGTGTAGGGGGGTCAGTGTCAGGGTTGTATAGAGAAACCCATCATAAGAAAAACCCCCTGGGTTTTAGGGGTGGGTTTTTGTGGGTCTTTGTTATAAGAAAAATCCAGATAAGTTTTTGTAATAAAATTTGCTATAACAACTAAGAATTAAGAAACACGAAACACCGATGCATATCAAATCCAATTTCCAATTTATTTTTTAAAAAAATCTTGCTTTTTTTACATTTAATTTTAATTTTGTTAGGAGAAACAGAAAATCAAGATTCCAGATTCCAAAAATCTAAAAGCAAACAAAAAAATACAAAATGGAGATGTAGATTGGATTAGATTAGATTTTAACGGGGTTACTGTGCACTGAAACCAAAGGTTTATTTTGCCTCCCCCCCTATCAGAGCTGTTGTCGCTACTACTACAGCTCGCCTTCCAGTTCCAAGGTTCTAATGAACTCTAGTATTTGGTACGGCTTCAGCGAGATTAGGTCCTCACTCTCACAAGTTTCTTGTCCAAAGCATTTCTTGCGTTGGTTTGCAGTGGCGAGACATTCCAGAACTAGGTGATCAGGAGTTTCATCCTCCTCCCCACAGAATCTACACTCGTCAATCTCTGCTAGACCTATTCTCATTAAGTGCTTCCTAAGGCGGCAGTGTCCTGTACGAAAGCCTGTGAGGAGATGTAGCTTATTTTTACTGAGGTCCAAATATTTTTTGGACCTAGCAGTGTCAAAGTTCCCCAGGAACTTTTTGGAATGTTCCAACCCGGGAAGGCACCGCTAGAGTGCTTCTCTTTCGGTTTCCCCTTTCTTCCGCAACTCTTTCTTGTAGAAGCATTTTGTTACACCACAGAAAGGCTCCGGGCCAATAAAGGGCATTTGTGCTCCTTTCCTGGCAAGTGTATTGGCCTCTTCGTTTCCCGTGATTCCCGAGTGGCCAGGAACCCAGACTAAAAAGACCCTGTTGTTCTTGCCTAATTCATCGAGTTTTCTTCGGCACTCCCATTCCAACTTTGAGTCAATGACATGGGAGCTCAATGCTTTGATAGCTGCTTGACTATCGGAATGGTTCGATATGTCACATTTCTGGTAGTTTCTTTCTAGGTTCATTTCCACGTATCTTTCGATCGCAAGTATTTCTTCCTGAAGACGCTCGGGAAGGAGCCTAACGATAATGAGTATCTGGTGCCAGGCCCAAATACTCCAGCGCCTGCTCCAATGGTCATTTTTGAACCATCCGTATACCATCTAATGGTGTTTTCTTTGAGAGTCTGGGTGGTGTCCCAGTCTCTCCTCGTATTTAGCATCGTGGTGAAATTCTTTTCGATTCTTACTTTTCTGATCATTTCGTTACTGGGAAGATTCGCTAATGAGGTGTACCTTGTCAGAGAGGACCAAGCTCCCTGATTTTTAATACTCTCATTGCCTGAACCTTCCTTAGATATTGCCACTTGGGCAGATCTTTCTATCACCAGATGTAGAGGTGTGAGATCTGTAATGATCTCAAGTGCCCTAGTTGGACACGTTCTCATAGCTTCAGTGATGCACACACAGGTAAGCCTTTGAACTTTATCGAGGGTTTTCCTCGTGCTGTACTGACTTGCTTTTGTGTGCCAAACTATTGCCCCATACGTAATTGCTGGTCTCACAATCATTGCGTACATCCATCACAGTATTTTTGGGTTATAGCCCCACCTCTTACCAGCTAGATTTCTGCACGCCATCAAAGCTCTTATTGCTTTACTAGCAGTTATTTCAACATGCTTATTCCACAGAAGCTTACTGTCTAGGGTTATCCCTAGATATTTAACCTCTGATTTCCATTCTCTGATTTCTCCATTTAAGGATATGGGTTTCATGGCTGGAAGTCTTCTTTTCCGGGTAAATGGAATTACTATGGTCTTGCTTGGGTTAATGTTTAGCCCCACTGACAAGCACCATTGCTCAATGATTCTGAGGTCCTTTTGTAATAAATTACACAGGGTGCCCTCGAACTTGCCTCTGACTATTAAAACAATGTCATCGGCGTAGCCCATACATTCTAAGCCAAGCTCCGTTAGCCTGTAGAGCAACTCATCTACTACGAGGCTCCATAGAAGGGGAGATATCACTTCCCCTTGAGGTGTCCCCCGAGTGGCTTTAACTGAGGTAGTTTGATTCCCCACCTGTGTCTCAGCTATCCTCGTTGTCAACAACTCATACATTCATTTTACAATGGTTTCATTCACTCACCGCCTTTTTAGTGCTTCTTTGACAGACACATGAGTTGTGTTGTCAAGGGCCCCTGATATATCCAGTAATGCTCACATTGCGATTTCTTTGTTGTTCAGAGTTCTCTGGATGACTTCTGTCAGCTGATACAGAGCCGTCTCAGTTGGAGATGGAGATAGAGATGTAATACAACTACAAAATGAAAACCTTGTTCCTCTAAGTACATATTTAGTAATACTAATATAAGTGATAACATTATACCTATTATAAAATTATTTGGATTTGGTTTGGTTGGATGGTTTGTTTAAAAATCTGTAAATTTTCACCATCTTCGATACTTTTTCAACACCTAGCTGATTTCGGAGCTTTGACCAAACATGAAAAAAAGTTGAAAATATGCGTTCTATTGATGCACTTGGGGCTGGACAGCTATGCAAGTTTGAAGAGAAAGAGTACATATCAACTACGTTTTCATACTTCTTCATTGAAGTTTCATTGTTTTCATTTTGTTTCTTTAAATCCTTTTGCTTTTGCATAAACTTATCTTTATTCAAAAGCAACCATTTCTACCCATTGAAATTTTTTAGGATTTCTTTTTCAAACATGGTCTTTGAAAATATGTCACAGTCAGACATACAATAACTTAAAAAACCAGGCACAAATTGCGGATACTTATTGTGCAGCCACTCTTCAGCTCTGACGCGATTATCATGATCTAAATCCGAGTTATTCGGTCCTAAAAAAGTAAATTTAATTTACATTACATTGGCTCATGGGCACACACAAAAAATACCTTGGATATCACCAGAATCCAGTTTTCGTTTTGGATCTGTCAAATAGGCTAGAAAGTGAAAGGGTTCCATTGCCTGATTAAATCTTTTTTTTAGCGCTTCATTATAAAATTCCAATTTTTTCTCAGAAATTGAATTTAACCAGGTTTCAACTGCATCCGATAGTCCTACGTTATCTCCTTGAAGAAAATCTAGGGATTTTCCAACAATTTCCAGCTGGTCCCGCAAATCAATAGCGTTTTTGTATAGATTCATGTCATCTATTTTTTTTAATCTGATTATCCATATCATCATAGTTTTTGGCAATGTCTCTGTATGAATGAAAATTTTGACAAAAAGTTTTTAGGCATGCCAACTGAGAGTTCCATCTGGTATCATTCAAACAAGACATTGATGCTGATGATGTTGATAATTGCGTATTTTCATTGTCATTTATATTTAATTCCATTTCATCATTATTATCTCTATCATAGTTTGCAAAAGGGCCGCATTTATTTTTCACTAAAAGGAAAGAAACAAATACTTAAATACTTAATCAGGAAAATCCCTGTTAAAAATGAGTAAAATAAAATTACCATGCTATTTTTTATTTTACATTTTACGGCAAAAAAATCTATTGGAGGTGTATCAACTATTGACTAATTGTAATAAGTAATTAGCTAAATTAACACATACCAGGTTCAGCAGGGTCCACTGTGAGATTTTCTGAAGAGTTGGCTGCGTTTGGTGTTAATATAATATCTTCATTTTCACTTTCTGTGTCTGACAGTTCGGACACAGTCACCAAATATTTTTTACACTTTCTTAAGTGATTTTTATGTCTTTCTACTTTTGCACTAACTTGAAATTTGCAATATTTGCATCTACAAATATCCCCATCCTTGAAAAACCCGTTCCATACATTGGATTGCCGTCTACCTCCTCCTCTATTTGAACCTCTCACAGATCCTTTTTTTTTAGTCTCAAATTTTGAAAATTTTTCATCCATTACAAAAACGTTTTACCCTTCAAGTCATTTATTGAATTTTACTGTACTGTAATAAATAAATATGAAATTAATTATTGTTTGAATAATAATACAATAGTGATAAAGACTTGCTTACCTTAATTTAAACTTAGTAGCAAGTAAAAACCAAAACACAAATAATCACCTGCACTGGCTGCAGGCTAAACCCAAGTGAAAAACAATAACAATTCGAATCACTGCTGATGGTCTCTACCGTTACGACTGCCAACAACTCCACATGCACACACAACTATTCACCCCCTCTCATAATAGCTGTTAGCTGTGAATCCCCGAACTCCGCGTTGGCGCGTTGTAAAACATAAATTAATTTCTTAACAGAGTTGCCAAAGCCAATATACAATACACATTACATGAGGAAAAGTCAGATTAACCCTTAATTTATAATTTAAACCAAGATATACATTAATTAAGTGAAATTAATAAAATTAAAATCATGCGAAAATGTTATTAATTATATTTGAATAAACATAAAGCCATCCATACTTCATATTTTATTTATTTTTATAACAAACAATTGCAGTTGCGTCTTTAATATTGCACGTTTTGGCATTAATGTATTCAGGCAACTGACAACTTCCAGTATTTACCACTAATAAAAGCGCGGCATTTTTAAATTTGCAAAAACCCAAAATTTTTCAAAAACCCAGGAAAAACCCAGTGGGTCGTCTTTTTCTAAAAAAAGTGGGCTTTTGCACAAGCCTGGTCAGTGTAAAGCTAAAAACAAGTTTGTGGGATCGCCATCCTTGTCCCACGGCCGCAATCTTGAAAATAGGGGTTTAAATGATTTTTACGATATATCTTCTAAATTATTGATTTGATAAAAAAAATGTGTCAACATTTTTTGTTACAAATTATATTATCTACAAGTCCAGTAACTTTTTGTCGTAGAACTATAAATAAAAAAGTTATAAGCGAAAATGCTCAGAAATTCGAGAGGAAAATTTATATTTTTCGATATAACTTTTTTTTTATCATTTTCCGAAAAAATGATATCAGACCATTTTGTAGATCGATTTTTGAGGAACAACTTTCATAAACAACATTTTTCCATTAAGTCAATAGCTAAGGTTTTGCAGCGCTCCGAAGTCAAAGTCTTGGGAGCGTTTGCGCCGCACGAAAAAACATCAGTCGACAGCAGTAAAATTTGACAAGAACACCATACCAACATTATCACAAGAGAAATTTCTCGGTAATGAGAAGAACAAATCTAACTTTATTATACTTCTTAAAATTGTATTCTCGAAAATGGGTTTCACTGTTGACCAAGCAGAATCAGATGCAGACGCTCTTATCGTTCGCACTGATCTTGCTGCATCTCCCTTATTTAATACCGTTACTATTGTAGGTGAAGATATTGACATACTGATATTGCTACAGCACTTGGTAGACAACAAGCAAATGTAATTATTTTAAAACCATCAAAAGGACGAACAGCAGAACAATTATATTGTGCGTCAGGTTTTATATACCGAGATGTCATTGCGGATAACTTGCTGTTTCTTCATGCTTTTTACGGATGTGACACAACTTCAGCTCCTTGCAATATCGGTAGAATGAAATTTATGGAAACCCTGTAGAAACATTTAGAGTTTGCAAATGGAACGGCTTTGTTTCTCAACAAGAGAGTTGACCCTGCTTTGCTCACTGTAATTGGTGAACGTTTTTCATCTCTTTATACGGTGGTAATAAAGGTGATAATTCTCTTGACAGCCTTAGATACAAACAATTCGCTCCGACACAAGACTCACCTCGCTTTCATACTTTCCGAGTCTACCATCAGGTCCAGTCGTGGCTTGGTAATTATAACGATCCTGAAGACTGGGGCTGGAAAAAATGTGGAAAATTATTGATGCCAGTGCAGAACTTTAAACCTCCAGCACCCCCTGAGCTTCTAAAATGGATCTTTTGCAAATGCAAAGTAAACTGTGGAGCGATGTGTGGATGTCGAAAAGCAGGGCTGAAATGTTCTGCAGTGAGCTTCCATTGTTCTGATGAGACTTGCAGCAACGTAATGGAACTCTCAGAATTAATAAATGATAATGACTTTGATGATGAGCCGCCGACATTAACACCCCTTCCTTCTCCAATTCTCCCACTGATATTTAATTCAGAAAGCCAATCAGATGCTGAGCCACAGCCTGGTACATCAAAAAGACTGAGGACGGAGTAGTTCTAATTTAGAAAATCACCGTGGATTATGCCTATTGGGGATACCACGTAAAAAAACGCGCCTCCAGACTCTACCTCGTGGGTGGTGGGGAAAAGAGTCAATAAATAATTGTTAATAATATTGCAATATTTATAATTAAAAAAATTATAACAACAAAATGAATAAAAAATAACTGATAACACATTATTAGTACACACGTATAATATAGGTATAGTTAGGAGTACTGAAAATTAGTACTCACTCCGGAGCGCTGTAAAACCTTAGCTATAGTCTTAATGAAAAAATGTTGTTTATAAAAGTTGTTCCTTAAAAAAACGATGATAAACATTTCTATTCTACATTCCGCAAAACCTTACAAAATTATTTAAAAGTCCAATACCGTTGTTGCCAATGCCAGTATACTAAAATTTTAAATACCTCAGAATAGCAAAACTTTTACAAATCAAAAATATTCGGAGATATTTGGAAAAGTATAAAATGAATAAATTAGAAAATTGAGTATAGTTAGAAAAGTTTAAAAATTGCCAATAACTCTTTTATTATCATAAAAATTATTTTCTTTCCCCTTAAAATAATCTTCCATCAGATAATGATTTCGATTTGGCAATGCTGCTTCAATCGTCGACAATGTTATTCTTGTTAATTCCCATTGGTTAGGATCATCCGTGACCCTACAACTCACTAGACGGTAGTCTTCTCGAAGGCGGTGCCTGCCACACACCCCATTAGAAGTACAGTAAATGCACGTTTTACACTTTATGATTCTTTTGCTTTCTCAATGTCACTAAGTTTGTCATCAATTTCTGTTAATATGAGCTTTGGTTTCTCATATACCTTGTGGACATTTTCGTGAAGTTCTGCTAATAGGTAACGAAGAAAATCATGTGCATCATGTTGAGTGTATCCCATGAACCTTGAAGTAAATCGCTGAATCTGACTTTTCAATGATACTGTATTAACCACTCTGTCTGAACCGTCTTCAGACCAAAGCTCTTGAATAACTTCAGCAAATGCTTCAATTAGTGCTCCTTTCATGCTAGATATGTTTATGTTAATATCTCTAATGTGTGCGTCTATCTTTAGATATTCTAATAGCAACCTCGTGTTTGATAGGCATTGGATGATACTATTCATGAAACATGCATTACCAATATTTTTGAGGCCTTTGAGACCCAAAAATTCTTGGGGATGCCCTTTATGGATCTGATTGTGCAGATATTGTTAAGAGCTCTTTCGCAACTACTATCATTGTACGAATAATATCGGATTCTATCACTGTCTTCCTCACTTGATCGGCGTGATAAGGAATTTGAATTGATGTTGTTTGCTATTGAATTGGATGTAGATATTGCGGTTTTGGAAAGTTTGGTTGACGTCAATAGATCATTGGTCTGGTTCACTTTGTTAATATATTCCTTGTTATCTACATCATTTTTAGACGTGTCCTTTTGTTATTGTTGAGTTTCATCCCCTTTCTGAAAGTCTTTAATCGAAAATGAAATGTATGTTGAGAAGTTGTCAACTCTAGGATTATTTTTAGAAAGGGAATTAATGTTTATTGATTCCTCAGTTACTACGACCCTATCGACTTCTGAACCATTATTTTTTTTCTACGTCTTCATTCTCTTCCAATTTTGAAATTGACTGCAAAACATAGGGGTTATTTTGACACTTGTTGGATGCAATATCATTTTTTTTGGTCACCGAAAAATCATTACTAGATTTTTTAACTCTGGTTGATATTGATTTTGTACTTAGTAGTTTCACTCCATTGGTCACATCAGATATTTTAGATCTAACCTCAGTTGTCTTATTGGCGAGGTTAGTACCATTTTTTACTGTTCTGGAGAGTTTTTCATTAAAATTTTTACTCAAATCGGCTACTGATGTGTGATTTCCGTTATCATCTTCATCATACAAATTGTCTATATTAGTATTGATAGAGTGTGCCACACTGTTAGTATAAATAACTTCCATTTGGTCGTTTACCTTTTTATTTGATGTCTTCAACTCTATTGGGGGTAAACTAGTTTTATATTTTTTTTGTCAAAGATAATCTATTGCGTATAGGAATCGCATCATTCTCTAGCATAGTCATCTTCTTCAGTATTCCTATGAATGGGACATCATCTGGCTGGTGGTTATCTATATTTTTTACTACACTGAGTCCCAAAAGCTTGTTGGAAGCATAATTTATAAAATTGTCAACGCGTGTATTATCAGAAGGCACACATTCTGAAGAAGAGAATGAAGATGTTAAATAAGAATTTCGGAAAAAGGAAAGATCACATGTTTTAGGGTCGGTAATGTGAGAAAGTTTGAAAGTGGTAGAAGAACTAGGTTTCTTGTGATTAGGTTTCATAAAAACTTCTTCTAGAGGCTTAGAACGGTGAAACGTACCGAGAAAAGATGAAGCGTTTCCTCTTTGAGTTGCAATACTTATGTGTTTTATAAAGAGCAATGTTGCTCTTGAATATTTGGTTCCTACTGATATTTTTTCACCGATTTCTTTAATGAATTTTAAAGCTTCATGACCGAAAACACCAGAGGTTCCAATTGATACAGGAATAAAAATGTAAATGTTCCCCAAATTTTTGTATATATTAATTTTAAAAGTTTCGCCTTGTAAAGCTGCAGTGCCTGCGGAAGTAGATGTGGATCGAACATGGGACGGAGCCCAAGTGTCAGTGCAAGTGAAATACCATATATCTGGTTTGCCGCGTTGCCATGGAAAGAGGGTCATACCATCTGGACGTTTACCGTCGTCGCGGCAAGTACCTAACGGTTCCAACGAACAGGGAATCTTTGCAGATGCCATGCCTCGTTTGATTAGGTCATTTACTGCAGAATGACGTGAAAAACGGCCGGCACTTAATTTGCAGCTTAGGCCGTGTCTACCATATTCATCAACATCAGCTCCGCAACGACAGCGATGTTTTACTACACAAATTTGACAACCTAAACGGACACCAATAGAAATACGGAAACTTTCGTCATCTAAAAGCGTACCTAATGGGGCCGACGGTACAGCGTTCAACCATGCTCCTGATTCCTTTGAAAATGCTGCATTCAAACGAGCCTTGTCTGGTAAAGCAATAACTTTCAAAAGCAGATTTTCTTTTTCAATGTTCAATAAAGATATATCCCAGGATTTTTGAAAGGATTTATATTTATCGGGTACAACTTTGTTGGACTTTAATGACCAAATATTTTCTGCCTCCATTAATAAAGGGTCTTGTATGTGGAAAAATATAGGCACAATGTAATTAATGAAATTTTTTGAACTATTTGATGATGACAAAAAAGAACGAAGAGCTACTGAAACGATTGAGCCAATTTCTAAACCACCATATGAAACAGGTAGTGAAGCTTGTTTCCAAGAAACGTCCTCTAATTTAATGTCAATTAATGACTCTAATGAATGACGTATGGTATTGTCAAAATTGATTAAGATATAATTATGTAACCAGGTCGGACTACAATATATAAGTTAATTTTCGAATTATTAGGCAATTCTTGAGAAGGTAATAAGCAATATGTGTCGGTAACCAGGATAAACGAGATGACATTTTTTTGAAAAAGGTCAGTTTTGAAAAAGGATTCGTTTAATAAAGGCGCACCTAATGGAAAAAAATTTTGTCTGTTGGTAATTGTTATGCCTGGTGCTACATAATTAAATGTATCAATGGTTAGATTATTTGGTGATTGAAAGAAAAATAACTCGCATTTGCTGAAATTGAGTTCAAGACCAATATCCTTGGAATTGTTTATAATATAGACGAGAGACTTGAACACGGAATTGGTATTACCACATAAAGAACCATCATCAAGGTACCAAGCATTGAATCTTGTGTCAACGTTGCTTATAAGTTTGTGTATCGATATGCAAAAAAAGAGGTGCCAAAGGGTCCCCTTGTTGAACGCCTCTTTCCGAATAAATAATGTTTTCGCCAAGTGAAAGATATGAAGGGAATCGATAGCATTGATTGATGAAAGGAACAATTTCAGGTAGAATATCTGCTACAAATTTTAATGAATGATCTCGATGAATTGAATTGAAAGCATTTTTAAAATCAATTTTCAGAAAATCTCTATTATTAACGTCTGGATGAGTAGAGACGAAACGTCTTGCTGCATGTGCAACTGCTTCACAGCCACCTTTCGACCCAAAACCAAATTGTAATGGACGAAGTAAATATCCTAATTTGTCTCTGATGCTTGAACAAATTATTTTCGCTTCTAAACGACGGTAAACTGTACCAATAGCAATTGGTCTGATACCTCCTGCTTTTTAGTTAGAGCTAATAGTGACGCTCCGAATAAAATAGGACGAATATTGATGTTGACTGTGTTATTTGAAAGAAAATTACATAATTTACACACAGATGATAAGAGATTTTATCCTGAAGTGCCAGTACTGTAACTTATTAAATCTTGTAGATGTGAAGGTCTTGAAGAGTCTAAACCACTAGCAGAACTTGTTTTAAAATAGTTAATTGCGTTACTCACAAATTCTTCTGCTATGAGAGAGGAAATACGTTCCCAACTCAGAGTAGGGAACGTACTATTAAATTTTCCTAAAGGATGTTTCGATTTTAAATCTGTTAAAGTGGCTGCACTGACATCAGCAAAACTGTCATCTGAAACTAAGATTTTGATTGCGGATGTCGAGTCGCCGCAAGAAACTTTATTAATGACATTTTTAATTTTACTATTCCTTGATAAATTTATGTTTTTCCAAACTGAGATATTTGTGAAATTTAAACGCTTCTCTTTTAAAAACCCATAATAAATTATTTGTTAGGTATCCTTCCGTTGTCCTAATATTACATTGATAATATATGTTGTCTCGGTTGTAACATATACATTTATTGAATTTATTTTCATTTTTTCTATTAATAATATTCTTCCAAATTCTATTTATTCCCAATATATATCTATATGATGGTGGGCAGCTGGAAATATTTATCAATAGCTGTACAGTTGGATCAAGTCTTTATTGATTTTCCTTTGACACTACCTTCTGAATTCTTCTGTGAATTAACTTTTCCAGAAAATTTCCTGGTGTCTGCATTTCCGCTTCTAGGCAATTTGGATGTATATTGTGTTTTATTGGTACGAATTGTTTCTTGGCTAACGTTCGTAATGAAACTTTCCAAATCGGAAATGGACGTTTGATTTTATTATCTGTTCACAATATCTTCAACGGTGAGTCTATTCTATTAAGAACAAGTTTGTTACCGTGGATATACAAACTAGTGATCGAATCGTTTTTTTCTAAAGTGCGTTAAATAACCTGTGAAACGTTCAACTTCTTCCTAATATAGTCAAATCCTCAGTATAATAGTAAAATTCAGTAACTTCCAATTATATTTGTTTCTCAAGATACCTCTTTTTTTCTTCTTTACTTAGTTCGAGTTTTATAGGTGCCTATCTAGATTCAATAAGAGAGAAGTAATAGTCTATTGCAGTTACACTCAACTAAACTCCAATGTTATATTTTCATTCATCTGCGATATCCTCAGGTCGAAGTTCCTGCGCTGCTTCTTCCAGGCCGGAAATGATAAGGTACTTTTTTCTCTGCTGCCTATCAGGATGTTCCAGGTCTTTCAGCTTCTCAATAATACGAATTCTTCCTATATTCGCAATGATACTTTAGTTTCTGATTAATCGATTGCACTCTTTATTTCCACTTTAGTATTACGAATTTCTTCAAGAAAGCTACTCACCTATTAATTTGAATTCATTCTTAGTTCCTTTTGGTACTCTCATCAATAATTTTCTTCATAATTTCTGCGATCATCCTAATTCCTCTTGATTAATTTACTGTGTGTGGGCACCTATTTTTGATAAAAATCTGATAGTGATGACATGTATTTCTAGAAGAAAGTATTACATATTGTTGTAGGAGATGTTAGGTCAGTTTTCCTCAACTGCATATACTTTAATGATGTTTTACAATGTATTATAGATTATAAGCACTATACATTTACGGTGTACTCTTACACTGCCACTATTTAGTTATTTTAGCTTCGTGTTCGGAGGACGTAT
Source organism: Galeruca laticollis (assembly GCA_963921935.1). Taxonomy (NCBI): domain Eukaryota; kingdom Metazoa; phylum Arthropoda; class Insecta; order Coleoptera; family Chrysomelidae; genus Galeruca; species Galeruca laticollis. The sequence continues at coordinate 49,526,937 of OY998184.1, forward strand.
TTATCCACGAATATCATCATATCATTGAAACAGATCAGGACCTTGCGCAAACTGTAAAAATAATTATGAAGACCACCGAGGTGAATTTACTTTGGTTACTCGCTTCACGTTAAGGTACTACTCATAGCGACTTTGAATTACACATCACATGAAAAAGGCAACGATTAAGAGGTGTATACACAGGAGGAGATATAATAGGAACATCATCACTAGTGCTCATTTTCTCGATTCTCCTGTTCGGGCTAATCTCACAATTGGAAAATAATGAAAACTCGTATCCTTCGTTAAATGTTTCGTCTAACTCGGACTAAAAAGTTTTGAAAGTAGAGTGACCTCCGTATAGTGACTATTATCCCCAAATGATGGATACAGCCCAAACGAACTAATACCAACTTAGTACATGCTGAGTGTTTCCGAAAAATGGAAATGTTTTGGTTTAAGTTATCAAAGGTTACAAATTATATAAAAAAAATATGATGTGAGCAAATCGCCCAAGATAATATTCTTACTTGAAGGTCTTGGATGATCTTCTGCTGGGCTGCAACACTTTTTGATAGCGATATTGTGGACTGTATCAAGGGGTTCAATGGGGTTTCATTGAAGTTCCTGGCACTAGCGCGGTAAATATTCATTACTAACTGTTCACTTCGACAACTGTTATTCTTCTGTTCCTCCCGACGCTTGGAGAGCTGGGTTTTGAATTGAATATAATATATGTCTACCGTATGTCCGCTAGGTTTAAAAATACCATCAACGATTTGCAGAATTTCACATTCAAGTTTTATTATTAAATAAGCTTACATATTAAGTATAAATAGAACAAGGATCATAACATATTTAAATAAAATGAATGAATACTTAACATACACCCCACCAAAATACATAGTATTTTAACTAACTTATTTAGAACATTTAGGACATCAATTTACCGTTGGTCTTTGAAGAAGACCCTGAGTGGTTCTGACATTAGCAACTCTCGCAAAACCATCAGAACCCGGAAATAACTTCACAATTCTTCCCAATTTCCAATTTAAAGATGGAACATTGTCATCTTTAATAATAACTAGGTCGTGAAGTTTGAGAGGAATTTGTTGATTTAGCAATTCATTTCGTTGCTGGAATGTATTTGAATATTCACTATGCCACCGTTTCCACATATCTCGCTGTGGTCTTTGTATAAGCTGCCATCGATCCAACTAATTCATATTTAAATGGGAAAGATCCGGATCGGCAACTGCCGTTGGAGGCTCTAACATAAGAAAATGACTTGGGGCTAACCAAGCTCAGGGTTGTATTTCATGCTTCTTGCAAATCTCCTTCAGGTTTCTCGCTAAACGACACTTTAAATAGGGCAATAGTTGCAAAGGGATATAATTTAAATTTTATTGCGACTCAGACTTGATCCCTCCACTTTTATCGCTGATATTAAGCGAATGTATAGGCGAATACCAATTTCGGAAGAGCAACAGAGTTACCAAAGAATTCAGAATTCTTTGGCGCTTCGTTCCGGAAGATGCCGTTCAAAATTGTAAGCTTACTACTGTTAATTATAGAGTATCGTCCGCTCCTTTCCTAGCCCTTCGCATAATTCAGCAGTAAGTACAAGAGGTAAGGGAAAATTATCCTCGAACTGCAAAGTGTTTATCCTCTGATATCTATATTGACGATATTATCACAGGTGCCTCAACTCTACAGCAAGCCAAACTTCTTCTTCAATCAGAAAGAGGAGGTTTTTTTCTTCGAAAATGGGCATGTAATAATCCTCAGTTAATGCAGAGTCTCCCTGCTGAGGTTTGCAAACATTCCTGGTCTTCTTTTGGTTCCCATGACCTTGTGGTAAAAGTTTTGGGATTGCGGTGGAATAACTCCTTAGATGTTTTCACTTATGATATTCAACCCCCTGACAGATTCTGTTCTAAACGCATAATACTTTCAGAAGTTGCTCGAATGTATAACCACCTTGGATTTTTAGCTCCACTCTCCTTCGTAGCTAAACATCTCTTACAACGACTCTGTAGTTTGGGTTTCGATTGGGATCAAATACCCCCTTCGGACATAGTCGACAAATGGAATCAGTATAAAACTGAACTTTCACTCCTCTCACATATTAATATTCCTCGCTGTTTACCTAATAAATATATTTGTTGTAAACTGGGTGGCTTTGCAGGTAGTTCAGAGAAGGGGTACTCCAGTGTAACATATTTCAAATTTACTTCAGAGAATAACGTCTCCAAAATCTGCCTAATTGTTCCTTAATCTAGAGTAGCCCCACTTAAAACTCTTCCAATTTCCCCACTAGAACTGCGTGCAGCTGTTCTACTCTCCAAATTAATAGAATTTGTCCTTAACGCATTCTGAGATAACCTCGGAATTAGTGAAATTTTTGCTTGGTCTGATTCAATGGCAACTCTATCATGGATTAAATCACCCGGTACCTACTGAAAAACTTTCGTCGGTCATCGTGTAGTTCACATACAAGAAGAGGTTCCCCCTGACCGTTGGCATTTTATTGAAATCTCCGATAATCCAGCCGATTGTGCCTCTCGTGGTGTTGTGCCCAGTCAAATTCTTAATCATCCGTTATGGTTTGATGGGCCTCCTTGGTTAATGTGTCCAAATCCCCTATGGCCCAATTCTAAATTTTCTCCAGTTCCCTGTCCGGAAGAAAAACCTCAGTTCTTGTAACACTTATTTCTTTGGACACATTAGACCTTCTACTGGACAAAAACTCATCCTTGAGTGAAATTGAACGAATTATTGCTTATGCGCTACGTTTTGTAGCCAATTTAAGAAATCCTCAAAATAAATTATTGGATTCTTTTACTGACTCAGAACTTTACAAAGCTTTAATGGTTCTCACTAAACGAGTGCAACATATTTTTTTCGCAAAAGAAATTGAAAATTTTGAAGCAGGCACCACCTTATCAAAACCTTTTAAAAAGTTGAGTCCTTTTCTGGATATCGAGGGTGTTTTGTGGGTGGGGGGACGCCGCTTGAAGTTCTTAGGATTGTCTTATGATACAAAACTTCCAGCAATTCTACCCCGTCAACATCGTTCGAAAGATTTAATAATTGAGTCCGTTCATAAAAAATATTTTCATCCAGGTTTACAGGATTTACATTTCCTAATTGCTCAGAATTATTGGATTCTCTCTTCCAAACACGCAATTCGGAGTTTGTTGAGCCGCTATATTCGATGCATTGAACTGAAACCTGTGGCCCACGAACCTTTCATGGCAAACTTACCTCCTACCCGCATCAACCAAACTAAACTATTTTCTTGTGTAGGTACTCATTATGGAGGTCCCTTCTTGGTCACTCCCCTTAAAGAACGTGGAATTAAGTCACAAAAGGCCTAAACTTGTATCTTAGTGTGTTTCGTCTCGAAAGCCCTACACTTAGAATCAGTATTCAGTCTCTCTTCGGATGCATTTATTGCTGCTTTCCGTCGGTTTGTTGCCCCTCGAAGCAGATGCACCAATATTTTTTGTGATAATGCAACCAACTTTGTAGGGGCTTCTCGCATTATCCATGATTATATGCAAGGCTTGTGGATCTGAAAAAATTAGATTTTCATTTTCTACTCCGTCCGATCCACATTTTAACGGTCTTAGTGAAGCGGGCATAAAGTCTGTTAAAACTCATATTTTCTGAGTTGTTGGCTCTCAAGTTTTAAATTTTGTAGAGTTTTGCACCCTGTTAGCTCAGATTGAAGCTATTCTCATTTCGACGCCTTTCTATTCTTCAAGTTCAGACCCCAATGATTTACCCGTGTTAACCTCAAGTCATTCATTTTCTTATGTTAGAGCCGCCAACGGCAGTTGCCGATCCGGATCTTTCCCATTTAAATATGAATCAGTTGGATCGATGGCAGCTTATACGAAGGCTACAGCGAGATGTGTGGAAACGGTGGCATAGTGAATATTTAAATATACTTCAACAACGAAATAAATGGCTAAATCACCAAATCACTCTCAAATTTACCGATCTAGTTATTATTAAAGATGACAATGTTACATCTTTAATAACTTGGAAATTGGGAAAAATTGTGAAGTTATTTTCGGGTTCTTATGGTATTGCGAGAGTTGCTAATGTCAGAACCACTCAGGGTCTTCTTCAAAGACAAACGGTAAAGTTATGTCCTTTACCAACATGTTCTAAATAAGTTAGTTAAAATACTATTCACTTTGGTGGGGGGTAAATTAGAATTAAATGTGTACATAAATTAAGTATGTATAAGTGAACTGTTGAATGTATTAATAAATTAAATAAGTAGATATACCCTGTCTATAAATTTAATTAATAATGAAAAACATTACAATATAGAAAAATGTAGGCAGTGTCGTTGATGTAATTGCAAACTTATATAATTTATCTTTGATAAGTATCATGAAATAGTTGCAAACAAAAGTAAAATTGAAAGCATTTATTCCTATTTTCTGGTAAAACACAAATCGGATTAAATTACTTTGTCAAAACTGTGTTAATACTTGATATTAATAATACATCTATGGTTTTTCCTTCCGCTTTTCCACAGCAATCCATAAGTTGCCTTGTCAATGTTTGTTATAAAAAAACACATTACCGAAAAAATTTACAGGAAAATTAGTTATGTTTAAACTGTAAATGATTATTTTCAAAGTTATCTAATAACGTTCACGTAATGGAACAAAAAGCATACTAATTTGAATGAATGAGTGGAAATGCTATTTCAATATCCTGAAAAACACGATTTGTATCAAAACCCCAAACAGGCTATTATTCATGTTTGTTTGATGACTTTTAGTGACCCGGTGAAATATTGCATGCAATTAGTGAAAGTTTACAAACTGACTAAAATATTTATTTTGGGAGCACTCGTAAAGTATATATTTGAATATGAATATGTACATTTTAATATTATAAAACACATAATATGCTCCACTTATACCAGTTTGTCGCAAACTGGAGTGGACCGTTATTAATATATGCCGAAATTGTTTGATTTAACTTCCAGAGAGTTACTTTGGGAGTTAGAGGTTCACGTTATATACAAATATTGTCAAAAATCTGGTCCCTCCTATAATTTTAGAAAAAAGTGTTTCTGAAAACCAGTTTTTGTCCACTGTAATACCATATTCTGTGGTAATAAGGTTTCGAAAAAAACATTCTGATAGCATTAATTTAATGAACATAATTTAAATAGAACTAGGAAAGTGAGTTTCTCTCTTTTTACTAAGGATGACAGAACATGCAATATCATTTGATAGAGCAAGAATAGTACTTGTGTGTTGAAGGGCATCGAATCATCAAATTGCCACAAGGCTCGAGATTCCTCGGGGTTCTGTCATTCGAATAGAGCAATTATGCCAAAACGGGTAGTGTTGATTGGGTCGTCCTATTTAGGGGAAGGTGGTCTAATATCGAGCAGCGAGCAATATCAGCCACCACATTTTTATCGAAAGAAGCTTAGTACTATAATAGATACTGCCAACTTGCGACGTAGTTGCAAAACCAACGAAAACACATGTAACCCGTCAAACGTGCGATTATTTCCGACCAATTGCCTACACTACAAATGATGCACATCAACAGAGATGTATTTCAACAATCCCATTGTCTATACCACCAATGATGTATCCTCCTATTTATCACGTATTCTCTTGTTTGGGGCCAATTCGGCTGTCCCAATGTAAAAGACAGTAACTACATTATTATACCAACGGATAGAAATCGACGTTTCTAATAAGTTTTGAGCAACAGGATATGAATGAAGATCTTTTTCTAAAATCTTACCGGTGATTGAGAATAAAATGTACCATTATTTTTATAACGATTCAAAGAGAATACTCTATGAAAGCAATAGTTCGGTAGCTGAAATATTGGTTTTGCAGGTTATTTCTTCTAAAATGATGAATGAGATAATACTGTGAATAACTTTGTTCTGAAATAAGAAAATTAACTGTAAACGAAGCACATTACATGACTGCTTTTTTTTGAAGTGAGAGAATAAGCTTTGGAGGTTGGACTTGTCGCAACATCAAATATATTATAACCCAGGTAGCATCAACATATTGGCCGAATATTGGTTAAATATAGTCAATAGAATGGGACAATATAGATTCTATTGCATTTGCCCAATTTAAAAAAGTATCTCTGCACTCAAAATATGCATCCAAAAGCAAGAAAATTAACTTAACGTAGACAAACAGACACTTGTGCTAATTGCTAAAACCTATTTTGAAACAATCCTACTAATGACTGTAAAAAATACATGTATTTTAAATATTTACTCAGAAATATTACAAGAAAAGTTGTAGAACCTGCTAGGCACCATTTTTGAAAGTAATTGAAATAGGTAAAATAAAAGCCCAAATTTAAATTGAACATCTATTTCAAAAAAAATTATTTTCAAAATTCAAATTGGGTATACTAATAATATTGACATAAAAATAAAAGTACTTTCAATTCTAATTACTTCTGGCGTTTCAGTGTAATTAAAAAAATTTAAAAAAAATGATAGAATTCTACTATTTTTTTAACATCTGTTGTCCCAGATAGAAGACTCAAAATATTTACCTAAAAATTATAAAAAATTTTTAATAAAATTTATGAACACTTGGATTAACTATACATACCATATTTTCATAAAGTCACCATCTTCCAAATTATTTTAAAAGGTATTCAGATCTTCCTAGTTATCAAATGGAAGCTTACACTTGTAAGTTATTTTTGAGCAAACAGAGTTAAATGTTCATTTACTTGGATTATATCTGTTTTAATTTGTTTTATATCCATAAATATATTAGTTTTTCTACATTCTCCATTAATCTTCCACAATCTAAAAAAAGTCATAAAATTCAGCATGCTTTTTGAATAACTATGAATTTAAATAAAAATTTTAGAATAAAATATTAATTTTGTTAATATATATATATATATATATATATATATATATATATATATATATATATATAATGTGAGTTACTTACTGTGACATTGTAGAAGTGTCATATCCCCAGCAATATTAGTTACATTCAAAGATTCATCAGTTGTTATGGGGAGATTATTTGTTTTTTCACTGTTACCAGAATCCGAGGAAAATGATGATGCATACTCTAATTTTGATGTCATTTCCTCAGCTTATTTCAAATCTGTTACAGTAGCCTTACAAGTCGCTGGATATTCTGAATATGTAGTATTTATATTTTTGCTACCATCGACACGCCAAGTATTTGGTATAAAATCACACTTGTTTCCTCTATTCCAGATAAAAATGTCCCAAAAGAATTCCAATTTGATCTGAATATAAGCTTAATTTAAAAAAAATTCATATATTGCGAATTTCCTGAACAAGTAAGAACCTCCCATTTCAACAATTATGAGTTAATTCTGATAGAAATTTATAGTTGTCAATTCAATTAAACATGCATCTACTACTAAACTCTTGAACACCAACAGTAAATAAGTACATATCTTCTATATACTTTTTAACAAGATACATCAAACATATTGGTTTTCAAAGTATAACAAGTTTAAAGTACAAGAAACAACAATTAAAGAAACTGGACATATCCATTAACCATAAACAAGTAATAAATACCAAGCAATATTATTCAAAATTTACATTTGTATAGACCACTAGAAAAGTTTAGTAATTCCACAATAATATACTATAATAAAAATAGGATTCTTAGTTTCGAAATAAACAATAAAAATCCAACCTGGGAACAAAACATTTCAGTTTATTCACTTTAAAACATTATCAAGTGCCTACTAAAATTAGTACAAATCTACAAATACACAAGTAAGATATTTAACATTTTTAAAAAATAACAAATATATCATGTCCCCCTATTCATTTAGATGTGATTTTTGTTGGCACATGTACAAGTACTAACTAAATAATGTGCAATATATTTCACAATTTTATGATAAATAAATGGAAGAATATAATGGTCTACGCAGAACAAACATGGGGCAGGTATGTATAGGTATTGTAAATCACCACATGTACCTCTATTTTTCATATAATTTGTGATACAGCATATTGAGTACTCGTTATATTATTAGTTATACTCTAGTGTAAAAATGGTTATTATAGGTATGTATTGTTAACCAGAAAAATCAAACGATTTAACAAAATTCCACTAGATAATAACACTGTATGGTTCTTTATAAACCAAATTGAACTGTAGAGTAACTGTCAAATCAACAAGATACCTAATCGTTTGTTATGATAAAACATTTACCAGTAAAGCGTGTGTGAATTTTGTGAAGATAACCTCACTTCAGTTCTTACTCCTCAGTAAATTCACTTTATTTTATATCTACGAAATAATAATTATATGCAATGCAATCACTTTTATCAATATTTGTCAAATGAATCACACAAAACACGATGCGACACAACACCTTTCTTAAGACGCTTTAAAAATTAAAATAAAATGGCGATTACGGCATTAGGGCTAACGACTGCTGCTCCGTTCGTGAATATCGATTAGAGATGTGTGGCCAATGATATGGATTATATCCCATAAAGGCAATATAGGCAAAATAATACTACAGGAATATTGTATAATCTACATCTAATAATGTTGGCACAACTTCAAAGATTTAATGTTAAAAATAATGCGTAACTTCTACATTAGATTATTATAATTTTAGGAATACGTATCAATAAGAATATGCCAATATTGTAACAATATTGTATATAAATTGAACATTGAATATAGTATTCCCAAAGTATATAAATATTGTTACAGTATTATTTCTTTTGTACATTCGTTAAATATTAAAAACACAATATCGGCGTATTATTGTACCTATTATCAACATCTAATATTGCTTGTCTAAAACAAAACTTTTTTACATTCAAAATTACCGGTAATTTCTATATCGATTTATAGTTGGTGTGGTAATTGGTATACATCAATAAAACTATATCAATATTATACCAATATTGGTTAAGAAGTGAAAATGTAATATTGTATACTCAATATATATGAGTGTTGATCCGATATTGTCGGTTGATTATTTGAATGCTATCCTGTAAACACAATATCTCTAAAATAATATCAAACCAATATTGTATGATCGACATCTAATAATGTTGGCCTAATCTCATTTTATTTACATTAAAAATAGCCTGTAATTACTATATGGGATTATTATTGGTCTGATAATATGTATCAATAACAGAATACCAATATTGTATCAATGTTTGATATACATAAAACATAGAATGTATCATTACCAATGTACACACATATTTATCCAATATCGTTTGTTTAGTATATCGATTAAATCTTGTAAAAGTTATATTGGTCGAATATTGTTGAATATATATTGTAATATAGACATTTATTAACATTGACTCAATCCTGCTTCTCAATTTCTAATATACCTATCTATATTGAGCCGATATAGTTTCAATCTTTAGCCAATTTTATGTGCTACTAGGGAAACAAAACGAAAACTCCTAAAATATTATTTTGATTGTTTATTACAAAAACAGGCTTAACAAATCATTCAGAAATCATAAAAATAACTAAAAATTTGATAACTTTCTTAACCGAAGGGACACAAGGATTCAAAAATATTTATCTGACAAATATCAAAAATTGAATCAAATATAATCCGCATATTCAAATATCAGAATATATATCTGCGACTTCTTGTTCAGCACTAACCAAATCTATAGAAGCTTCGGATTCTGCAATTGTTTCCCAAATTACTCTACTGTTGATGGGTATTAGTGGTACCAGATCTTTGAGAAGTTTTGCTTTTTTTGGATGCTGCAATTCAATGAGCGGAAAGAGTTTGTAGTCTAAAAGTCATAGGATTATGCTTTTTCTGTATAAAACCCAGCATCTTATATTCCTCTTAAAAGTATGTTATATATTGCATGCACTGGATTCCTTTTATGGAACAGACTTTAACTAATTCATCCAGAAGAAAAGTCTTCAATAGATTGTCTTGCTTTATTCCACTTCTTTTCTTATTTTGCCACATCTGAAACTCATTTAATTGTAGAACTTCTAATTTTATTCTAGATGATTCGACGGCTTCTACCAATTCCTGGAAATCATATATGTTCCTGTTCCATAAGAGCTTTTGCTCGTCGATATTCCCGAGAATGATGCCTGCTCTCATATGGATATGTCACAAGTGAGGTGTACAGAACCCAGTTCTTATGCTGATGAGTACAATCATCAGCTCAAAATAAAAAAATCCGTAGAATCCATTTCCTTCTCAATTACTTCGAACATAACATCAACAAGCGCTTCAACTTTGCGTCCACCTAAGGCTTCGTGCCATAGCACACAGTAACTTTTATTAGAGTGATCCTTGCCTGAAGTGGTAAACGTTTGATTGAAGACAACCAGTCTACTTGTATAAAATGCACTCTTGATTTGGGGCATTATTGGTAAGATAATTACTTGTTGTAAATTCATAAACAACGCGGATTTGAGGGAACGGGAACAATCCGTGACAAACGTATCCCGAAAAACTGTCCGTTACCTGCGAAAAATATGTTATCTAAATATAATTCTCAGAAAAGGAGTGATTACGTATCAGCTATTGATAAAGAAGATGGAATCATTGTTGTGAAGTGGCTGGATAATAATGTTGTTAGCGTAGCCTCTACCTGTCATGGAGTAAATCCCACTTCTTTAGTGAAAAGATTCTCTCAGAAAGAAAAAAAATTATACAGGATCGCGTCCATCGCTTATAACCCAATACAACCGCTTTATGGAAGGAACCGACCTGATGGATGAAAATATTTCAAGATATCGTATATCCTTTAGAAGGAAAAAGTGGTGATGGCCCATTTTTACTTGGTTGCTGTACACAAGTGTAGTAAATGCATGGTCTGTTAGGCGAAAATGCAGAAGCAAACCACCAATGAGTCAGGTAAATTACAGAAGACTAGTCGTTTTGCATTATCTTGAGAAATACAAAACAGTTTCAAAAGGATCAGGAAGGCCATCTACATCTAAAAACAGCGTTACTCTAAACCGGGTGTCTGATGATATTAGATATGACCAGGTTGACAATTTATTAGTTCCAACTAGGGATAGAAAAAGAAAACGTTGTGCCGGTGAAGGTTGCTCCTCAAGCATCCGAACAATGTATTGTAAATGTAATGTTGGTATATGTATAGACTGTAACTACATTTTTCACACTAAATAAACATTTTTGACAGTTTGTGACAGATATTTGAATTTCTATTATTTTGTACATCACTAACGGCTAGTGTTACCATATAGTAACGTCACTTATATCGCGAAAAAAATAAAAAAGATATTAAAAAGTTATTGAAAGAGCCTAACTCAATCATAATAATCAGGAATTATAACCTGGCACAGCATATTTCTAGGAAAAAAAATTCCGCGGTTGAAGGGTTAATATATTTTATCCCAGAAATACATGTCATAAGATTGATGGAAAACTACAAAAACATGACAATAGTTTGAAATTATTTCACAGAAATAACAAGACATTTTCAAATTTATTACGTCAAAAATATCGCCGTCCATGTGTCACGATTTTTTTTTGGATTTTTAATTATACTCTTCTTTGGTTGAGTTCCAAAGGAATATCGTATTCGGAATTAAACATAATACGTACCTATTCAAAATACTTTCGCATTCAATAATTGAATTTCTTTATGATTCTCAATTATTGAGAAAGAATATATAAATCAGCAGGATTTTTAAACGGAATATCGCTTCTAATTTATAATTGACACTTGTCAATTTCCATTCCTTTTAAAAAGGCCAGAAGTTAGATCTTGCAACTCAATAGGGGATATTTAGGATCGAGATCATAGCATTTGAAGGGCCCATCAATTTCAGAAAATATTCAATTTATCTCGTCAAGTTCATTTGTTTCATATTCAGATATTTGTGTGTGTGTGTGGGGGGAGAATGGCCTCAGACATAGTCTATTAGCCACAGAAAGTTAAAAGTGAGTAAAGGTTGAAAAATTAAAAGGACTGTAAAGGAGTAAGGATATAAAATTGCTGATTACTGGGCATAAATCTAAGCATATATCTAAATAGACAATTTAGAATTATTTATGAAATCCACTATGGAATCAAGTACAGACTTCTCAGTATTTGCCAAAAGAGCGGTTATATTTGTGGGAAGAGGAACGTTGAAATTGATAAGAAAATTGTAAAGTTCAGTAGTTGCCTTTTCATTTTCAGTGCATTCAAAGAAAATATGGTTCAGATCTCCTACTGATGCCTTGTTACAGGAGCAAGCTGGAGAATTGACAATACCTATTTTAAAAAGATGAGCTGGGAAACGACCGTGATTTATTCTTAAACGTGATATGATGGAGGTATATTGTTTTCTATAATCAAAATTAAAAATATGAGGGATCTTAGTTGGTAAAGTAGGATGCAAAAGGAAATATTGGCTATTAGATGTTTTAGCGAAGTCGGCGTAAGACCGCTCCCAATTAGTTCTAATATGTTTCTTATAATAATTTAAAAGGTCTGAGAAGACATAAAGATTGGTATAAGAAGTCATTTTGCAGGCTCTCTTGGCTTCCAAGTCCACGTACTCATTTCCTTTTAAACCGCAGTGCCCTTTTACCCACATGAATACTATACTTTTGTTCAGGGTTTTTAATTCGCTTGTTAATTTTTTAATTTCTAAAATTATATTTTGTCTGTAACACTTGAATGGAGAACTTTCTATAGCCTGTAATACTGACTTGGAATCACACATAATAACAGCTCTTTGAATCGGATTTAAAGCACACCAAGTTAACGCTTTTGATATGGCGAAGGCTTCTGCAGAAAAAACAGAACAATAATTGGGAATTCTAAATCTTTCCACGTAATTAGTATTTGAAACAAGAAATGCTGCCCCAGTTCCTTCATCACATTTCGATCCATCAGTGTATATTGTGGTAACATTGTCGCCTATATTGTTAAGTTCAGTTTTCAAAATTACTTGGTTGATACTAGAAAATTCGTAAAAAGAGGGGTATATGATGTTAGGAGCAGTCACTAAAGATTCATAATTGCATTGAAAAATAGGGAAAGTATCTTGCTTTAAGATATGATTTTCTTTGCTGTTGGTATTAAGAAAAGCCTCAGCCAATGGAGGACTGGTTTTTATTCTCCAGTATGGCATAGTCAGATTGTTAGTGTTTATTGCTGAAATCTTTTGAACCATGTACGTGTTAAATGTTCGGTATTTAATAAGAAGCTTTTCGGCTAGGTATTGCCTTCTAATATGCAACGGGGGCTCTTGCATTTCTGCTAAGACAGCTTGATTAGGTGATGACATCAAAACTCCTAGGCATATTTTTAATGATTTGTATTGAATTCGGTCAACAGCTATTAAATTGGTTTTTGATGAGGAACCATAAAATGTACACCCGTAATCCAATATTGAACGGATATAAGACTTATAAAAAATGAAGGAGATGTTTGAGTCAGCTCCCCATTTTTGTTTGGAAACTACTCTGAGAAGATTCATACCTTTTTCACATTTTTGTTTAGTGTACTTGATATGGCTAGTCCATAATAATTTTTTGTCCAGGACAATACCCAGATATTTGTATTCGTCGACAAATGGGAATGTGAACTCATCTAGAGAGAGAGCCCTGGACGTTTCCACTCGATGGCGAGTGAAACATACCAGAGCAGACTTCTCCGAAGAAACACTAAAGCCCATATTTACCAGCCATGGTTTGAGTACTTGAAGGAATGCTCGTAAGTCCTTAACACATTCTCCATATGAATTACGAGTAACATAAAAACATAAATCATCAGCGTATTGAATTCGGTTAATTGTTTCACCGCCTAACCTATGCAGCTCTGCAGTATAGATGTTAAAAAGCAAGGGACTTAATATGGATCCCTGTGGTAAACCGTTGAAGACTGTGCGTGGACCATGTAACACGTTATTATGGTCGCGGATAAAAATGTTTCTATTTGTGAATAAATTAATTACATTAGCACAAACCTTTTTCCCAATACCAGCATCTACCATTTTTTCAAATAAAATATTTAAATCTACTACATCATATGCACCTGTCAAATCGATAAATAAACATAATGTGTACTGATTGTTCGAAAAACATATTTGAATATCTGCAACTAATGCACCTACAGCATCCACTGTGCCCAGTCCCCTTCGGAAACCGAACTGCGTCCTAGGAAGAATAGAATTACTTTCAAGAAAATACTCAAGTCGAAATTTGATTAGTCTTTCAAACGTTTTTGTTATACAAGATAATAGGGAAATAGGTCGATATGATGAAGGAGACTCTGCATCTTTATTTGGTTTTAAAAAGAGACAAATTATAATATTTTTTAAATCGTCGCTATATTCTTGTTTCACCCACCAATCGTTAAAAATTTGAAGAAGGAAAATCTTCACAGATAAGGGTAGCTTTTGAATAATTTTATAGGTAAAACCATCTAGCCCTGGGGCTGTATTACGACTATCTTTTGTAGCAAATTCTAGTCCATCTATTGTAAATGCTTTTAATGTATAATCCGTGGGTTGGAAACCAAAAGATCTGCAACTTAAGAGATTGGGTGCAGAAGGAGGTGCTAGTTTGTTTAAAATTTTTTCAATTAGCTCTTTAGGAATAGGCTTTTTACGATTTTGATTGCAGTTGCCGTTCATAGATCTAATATATCTCCATATATCAGTTAGTGGGGTATTTTTATTAAGTTTGTTTAAAAATGTCATCCAGCTGTTCCGTTGTTTAACTTTAAATATACGTTTAGCTTTAGCGGCAGCACTTTGGTAGTTCAAAAAGTTTTCAAAACTTGCTAGAGTTCTATATTTTTTTAGAGCTTCTTTTCGTTTTTTAAATATCATTGTACATTCCTCGTCCCACCATATAGGCCTAGGGGTAATCGCTATAAAAGGCTTCTTGACCGGCATGGATTGACACGCCGCGCTTGAAATCATTTCAAAAAGTCTCTTCACTTTATCCGGGCCAGTTGAATTTTCATCAAAATCATTTTTTACCATTTCGGTTTGCAAAACGTTTTGAAATGTATTCCAATCTGCGTGGGAATCATTCCATTTCGAGGAAGGATTTAATGCAAGGTTTGTAGAATTAATCTGAATCTCAATTATTAAAGGGTAATGATCAGATCCCAATGTGTCATCTAAGATAGTCCAGGAAGACTTTGCAGCGAGAGTGTTGGAGGTGAGAGATAAATCGACTGCTGAGTGATTGCCACTTGGGTTAATTCTCGTAGGGGAACCGTCGTTGAGAGCTATAAGTTCTAGGTCATCCATAGCTTCTACCAGTATTTTTCCGTGTCGATCATCAGGAGTTGGTCCCCACATATCGTGATGTGCATTAAAATCACCGCAAAAAATTGTAGCAGATAAATCAAATTGTTTGAAAAAATTAATCCAGTTGACTCGACTTACCATTACGTTTGGAGGTCTATATATTGATGCTATAGTCAAATTCAAAGAGTCAAGCGATACGGCGCATACTTCTAAGTCCTTGATTCCAGTATTTAGCAAAACCTCTTTATAGTTAAGACCCTGAATCACAAAAATGCATACCCCGCCATAACCATCTTTTCTACATTTACTTACTAGATTATATCCTTTTATACGAAATTTATTGTTTGGTTTTAGCCAGTGCTCTGATATAACTAAAATGTCCACATGTGTGTCTTTAATATATTTTACAAGACTCGCTTGATTTGCAATAATAGATCTACAGTTCCACTGTACAATTGTGATATTATTTCTGATGTGCTTATTAGAAAGTATCTGAGTCTTCGTCATTTTGTCTATTAATACTACTTTTTTCTTTTAATTCATATTTATCCAGGATATTGTTAATTGCTTGTTTAACATTGATCTCATTAATGTTACTTTTTTTGAGAATTATATCTTTAATAATGTTTTCTACCTGAAATGCTAGTTGCTCTTTATAAAATTTGAACTCTTCCCTATAAGGATTTGGGAGTATGGAAGAATGTTTGTTAGTTTTTTTGATCTCATGATTTACTGGAGGAGAAGTTGGAGGTGAGGACTTTCTGCGTTTTTTTGACGCAGATGTACTCGTATTAAGTTTAGGTAAATGTACGGAGGGCTTAGGTTTACTCAAGATTGAGCTGTAAGAAGAAGTTGAAGCTGTATGTGTTAGCTCAGGGAAATTTTGTGGATTTGATAATAATGAAAATCGATTATTAGTTGTGATTTTTCCGTAAGCAGGATTTTTCACAATAGTTTCGGCTTCTTTGAAAGATGCATTCATAGAGGCCATTACTTTTTTAATACTCAATTGTGTATTGTAAACAGGGCATTTTTTGGATGTGGATTTATGTTCATTACTGTCGCAATGTACACAATGTGTTCTATTTTCTTCACAGGAAACTGAGTTACAATTTTCTTCAGAGCAGTTTTGGCATTTCTGTTTACCTTTACATTGATGTTTAGTATGTCCGAAACGTAAACAATTATAGCATTGAACCACCGGATATATGTATGGTTCTACCTGAAAGTTTACCATATTTATTTTAACAGATTGGGGAATCGTATTTCCTAAGAAAGTAACCACGATCATTTGTCTATCTACTTCTTTTGTTTCTTTGGTTTCACTGTCTACAATTTTACGCTTTAATCGCTTAACATCAACTACTTTAATTCCAGATTCAATTGCGTCTTTTAGGTATTCGGCATTAAAATAAGTATCTACCATACGTACTATACCTTTTTTATGCGTGAAGAATAGTGGAATATAAGCTATGTAATTATTTTTTAATAAAACTTCATGATTTACCAACAAGTTAGCAATATTGAAATTTTTAAAAATTACCTTTACCCTGTTTACCCCTACTGGTTTTATATCTGATATATTTTGCCTGAATTCTGTAATGTTTCTTAAAAAGTGACCGATTTTAATGGGAAATAAACGACCTACATTTTTTTCTTTATGTTCTATATAAACTAAATAAGGACCAACATCCGAAGGCTGATATTTATTCTCGAAATTAATATTTTGAAAATCTTTTATCGAAGACCCTTTATCAATTAATAGGGGCGGCGATTCGCCGCCCGAATTTAAATCCATAAGTTGGTGAATTCAATTAAATATTAAATTCGATTTTATACTTAAACAAAAATAAAACTAGTTACTTATCTTTAGAAAGAAGTCAAAGTTTTTGTTAGGCACTGTTAATACCTGATCGCTTGAACTATCGATACGTTCACTGTGAAGGTACAAACACAACTCTATTCAGATATTTAAATTACTCATTTTCTCCATCGAGGTAGTTAAATTATGTAAGCAAGCAAACGTGTATCCCACGAGTAAAAATATTCGATGTCCTAAAAATTATCTTTAAACCTTATGGAAGCAACTTGTACAGTTGTATTGAAAAAAATCCCAATGGCACAGGACTATTTGGACAGGCTTATTTCAGTAAATTTTTTGCACAAATTAAACTAAAAAATTAGAGACAAAAGTAATAGAATGTTTTGAGATGTACAAAAAACCAAAGTAATATTTTCGCATCAAATCAAAAACAAAACAAAAAAAGTTCTGGTAAATTTGTGAATTTTCTGAAATAAATGTTTCAATGTACGATTCAGAGAGAAATGTTGAGTACAAAAGTTGTAGAACGTGTTAAGGTCTAAAGCTCAGTAACTTTTTAGCGTCAAATGAAAAACAAAGGAAATACAATTTTTTTCAACTTTGACAGGCCGCCATTTTGTTTTTACTGGGCAGATTTGGCTCAATAACGAACTAGTTCAAGATCTTGGCCTAACCGACTTTTGTAGCGAGTTTGGTTTCGATCCGTCAAAAAATACGCCCTCTACCGTGCTTACAAATAATTCCGTTATAACATATATATATATATATATATATATATATATATATAAATATATATATATTAGTATATAGTTTCATATATATATATATATATATATATATATATATATAGTTTCGCTTTTTATTTAACGTTTCGGTCTTTCCATGACCTTCGTCAGAAATAAAATTTTTGTTACAACTAAAAGAAATGGTACAAATTACAGAAAGAACTTAAGAAGCAAAACAAATAAATCTTACCTTCGACAGAACGTTCATTTGATTATTTAATACATTTTATAGATGTTTTAGGACGTATCACATAACAGAATATAACTCACACCCAAACAAAACGAACATTTTAAAAATATAACATTCATTGATGAAAATTTGTATTGAAATATACGAGTATTTGTTATATACAATGAAAGCAGCCGTAACGAGATTTTAATGTGTCGTTTTTGTGTTGACTTGTATTGAAATGGATTTTATATTTATATAGGTTGTGGTAATAAATTCGTTATATTTGGAATGTGCCACGTGTTTCTCTATATTTCTAAGTTTTTATAATGTTATTATAAATTTCACTAGACAATAAAACAAACCAATTCCTCACTTTGCCATATATACCAAATTTATTAGAAAACCTGAAAAATACATTTTCACACCACAACATACATGTTGCTCATAAAGGGTACAACCTACTAAAAACCAATTACACCTATCTAAAATGTTCAATCTCAAAAGAAAAAAAGAGCAATATAGTCTATAAATACCATGTAAAAACTGTGAAGGGGTCTACATCGGACAAACAAGTCAGTATTTGAAAAACAGAATAAATAGTCACAAATATGACAAACGAAACAAAACGGCACTCACTATCCATGTTTCAGAAAACCAACACGAATTTGATTTCGAAAATACAAAAATTCTTCGAAGTGAAAACCACACAAAAAAACTCGAAGTTCTAGAAATGATAGAAATACTAAGAAAAACCAAAAAATCTTGGTAAAATTTATAATAACATTATAAAAACTTAGAAATATAGAGAAACACGTGGCACATTCCAAATATAATAAATTTATTACCACTCCCTATATAAATATAGAATCCATTTCAATACCAGTCAACAAAAAAACGACACATTGAAACCTTGTTACGGCTGCTTTCAATGTATAGAACAAATACTCGTATATTCCAATACAAATTTTCATCAATGAATGTCATATTTTTAAAATGTTCGGTTTGTTTGGGTGTGAGTTATATTCTGTTATGTGATACGTCCTAAAACATCTATAAAATATATTGAATAATCAAATGAACGTTCTGTCGAAGGTAAGATTTATTTGTTTTGCTTTTAAAACTTTTTCTGTAACTTGTACCATTTCTTTTAATTTTAACAAAAATTTTATTTCTGATGAAGGTCATGGAAAGACCGAAACGATAAATAAAAATGTATTAACTACTAGTTAAATGTCTTTAAAAATGGTCCTCAATCCCAAGAATACAAAATAAACTATATATATATATATATATATATATATATATATATATATATATATATATATATATATATATTTAAATTATTTACTTTCTTGACCACTTAAGATATATTTTGGTTACTTTCTTGGATTAAAGGTCAAATATACTTAAAAAACATTTAATAACGACGTACGTTTCGACTTATGAAGTCATCTTCTGGTTAATAAAATAATCTAAAATTATTACATGTATAAATTAAAATTCTGTTAATATTTATAAAATCAAATTACACGAAAACAATATAAATTATTACCTTTCTTTCATTATTTCAGATATCACATGAAAGACAAAACAATTTCTGAACAGGTACATATTTATCACGCATTGCTTGGACATTGAACTGAATACAAATTGGTCTCTCTATAGATTAGTTGTAATTTTTTTATCATAATTAATATTTTTCCTTTTTATACTTTATCGTTAGTACGGACAAATTATGATTTTAATGCTGTTAAATTTTATAGCAAAGTGCAAGAGATCAGAGCTAATATCATTCTCTCAAAATACCATCATAGATGATGTTTAAATTGCTAATATCGCTTCTATTATTTATGCTATTAGGTTTTTTTTTAATGTTAATCATTTCTAAAAACGTTCTAACTTTTTCATTTTTTTCCCTGGCCAATATTTTCACATCGTTAAAGTTAAAGATCCTAATAGCATAAATAATAGAAGCGATATTAGCAATTTAAACATCATCTATGATGGTATTTTGAGAGAATGATATTAGCTCTGATCTCTTGCACTTTGCTATAAAATTTAACAGCATTAAAATCATAATTTGTCCGTACTAACGATGAAGTATAAAAAGGAAAAATATTAATTATGATAAAAAAATTACAACTAATCTATAGAGAGACCAATTTGTATTCAGTTCAATGTCCAAGCAATGCGTGATAAATATGTACCTGTTCAGAAATTGTTTTGTCTTTCATGTGATATCTGAAATAATGAAAGAAAGGTAATAATTTATATTGTTTTCGTGTAATTTGATTTTATAAATATTGACAGAATTTTAATTTATACATGTAATAATTTTAGATTATTTTATTAACCAGAAGATGACTTCATAAGTCGAAACGTACGTCGTTATTAAATGTTTTTTAAGTATATTTGACCTTTAATCCAAGAAAGTAACCAAAATATATATATATATATATATATATATATATATATAAATATATATATATATATAATATATATATATATATATATATATATATATATATATATATATTTATATATTAATACAGATCCTCTATTTGAAATTTAAAAGAAAAGTAGAACATAAGGAAATTTATTTATATTTGGCTGCCATACTTTCGATACACACTGTGCTATATGTAAATTCACTAATTTTGAAAGAGAGAATATTTAAAATTTCATTTCAAAATATAGAGGTCTCTGCTAGCAGCATTACAAGTATAATAAAAGAATTCAAAATCTCACTTGGTTATTGAAAAACATAAATTAGTATTTTTTTTAAAAAAACAAGAAAATCGATAACCAACGGATAGGAGATTTATTTATTTTGAAAAAGTTTAGTTAGTTCATTTTGAAACCCCGAAGAGGCAACATCAGAATTTGAGTTGTCTCAATTTTTGGGTGTAGTAAGTTGAAATTGTATATCAATATAACCAGATTAAAAATCCATTCCCTATAAAGCCACTGCGTGCACAATTCAAATAAGAATTGCATCGTGTGTAGTGAATGTGGTTCGAGATTTCTAAATAAAAATTTAGAATGTTTCCAGTATTCTAAAGTCATTTAAAATTGTACGAGTTATCCTGTTCTCAGTTGGTGAGTCCGCTTCAGTTTTTTTACAATAATTTCTCGAGAAATAATAAGGGCTCTTTTTAAATAAAAATTGACATAGATGCATCTATTAGATATTTGATTGCAAAGTTAACAATTCGTATAAGGAAACTAACATCAAAGAAGAAAATTTTTAAATTAGACAAATTTGATTGAAGCTGGTATTTGACATTCATACACGTCAATATTCAAATCAACGATTGGAACTTTTATTAAACGTTTTTTTATTAGATTGATTTATAGTATCTAGTTTGTTCTAATTTTAAATTTCGTAGAAATTACGACTGTTGTTCCTTTATAATAATTTGGGGAATATTAATTTGATAATTTGTGATCTGGTGGTATAATATAGAATTTCACATTCCAACTCACTGTATTATTTTCATAATATATAATTTGAGAAAATTCAACATTTTGCAGTAAATAAAACTGTCGATCAAATCAGTGACAGTTGATAATTTTCAGTGACAGAAGTATTGTAAATGTCATCAGATATTTGAAGTGCCTTTTATAATATTAAACATACAGTTACTAGAGATTTTGAGCAATAGCGAAACAATTAATTTGGAGATACGTTAAAAATAAATAAATTTTGAATAATTAATTTTTTTTAACAGTTTGATCCCACCCTGAGAGAAGAGTAATGGGTCGATTATATATATATATATATATATATATATATATATATATATATATATATTTATATATATATATATATATATATATAAATTCATCTTTAGAAACACTATTTTGATATTTATTAGAGCCGGGCATATTTTTTGACAACTACTGTCAAAATTGGAATTTTTTACATGTTTTTGTTTTAAAGTTGTATGTACAATAATTGTCGCTGCGACAATTTTATAACAATTCTAATAATAATAAATAATCCTAAATAAAACGAATAGAAATATATATTACAATATATGAATATATATATATAAATATATATATATATATATATATACTACTTTCGTCTATATATATATATATATATATATATATATATATATATATATTGAAATGATATATTCAATAAGATATAAAGATTATAGCTATCAGAGAGTAGTAACATAAGATAAAACAATTATAAAATAACATGTGACAACAAAATTTAGTTTTTTTTAGAACATTCAGTTAACAATAGGTTTAAATATAATACCAAATATAATATAAATTCAATTTGATTAGTAGTATATAAAGTATAAGTATAGTAGCCAAATTTCTTCAAAATACTAAGTTGATTTAAGTTCAATTTACAAAGTTATTGATTAGATCATAAATTTAAGGAATCTAAAGTTTCATACTAAAAGTTTGTCAAATATATCAAATCTATAGAACTCATGAGTCATGTCCATAGATTTGGAAAATTGTTGGTTTAAATATCTATAAAAAAAAATATTTCAGATAAAGATATTTAGTTTAATAAAACCTATGCAATGAATGTGACATCTAAATATTTCATAAATAAAGTTTCTAGTTTGAAGGAAAATTAAAACAAAACTTAATTAAGATCACTCAATTAAAAATTTAGAAATAATAATGGAAAATATTATATGTGGAAAGAATTATAAATTTATATTATAGCGTATGTAGAATAAACAAGAATGTAAAAATCTTTTTGATTACAAAATATAAAATAAATAATCATTTGTCAATAATATTTCTCTAAACTTTATAAATTCTAAGTATTTCTCAAGATATCAAATTAAATCTCATTATAGTGTAATCAAAATTGAATAAATAAGTCAGATCAAAATCATTACAAATTATCAATAAGATAATTTCACGTTACAAGTTAGCATAAGACAGAACCTTGAAAGAAACCAAGCTCAATTAATTAATTTAACGGAAGCGAGACATTAGACATTTAAGATTCTTGTTAGCGACATAAATTTTATGAAATCTGTATTGGTATACAATGTCGATAAAAAAGGGAATAAGAAAACATGGGACAGAATGACCAACTGATTATTACTAATGATTATTGACAAATGATGAAGAAGGAATTTTATAAAAATGGTAAAACAAATGAAATGTTATTTTAAATTGTAGCGAATAACGAATTAAATGTGAAACAAATTGTAAACATATGCTTTTGAATATTTCTGTTTTACAATTGCCATATATCAAAATTTGAGCTGACCAATCAGAATGACTACTTGATGAAACTTTCTAGAGTGTATAAAGCTTCCGGTTATCAACAAAGGGTTGTGAAAAGGAGGATGACGCGGGGATAGTAAAACATGAAGCCAGAGTGATGAGATGTTTTAAAATGAGTAAATAAAAATTGATAATAAAAGTGAAATATCGTAGCAGTTAGGAAAAATAAAATTAAAAAAAACTTTATATAGTGCACAAATTAATACAAAGTGTAAATCAAAATTCCGAGAAGTGAATAATTGAATCCAGTTTCAAAACAAATAAATCAGAATCAAGAACCAAGGCGGCGTTAGAAGTGCGGACATTTTGTGAAGCGCTGTTACAAACAGGTTAGTGATATTAAAATTTTATTTTGGCCAAAATAAGTAATAAAAAGAAGTACTGAATTAAACGTGTAGTGGTTACTTAGCAAGTGCCCTCGTAGATACCTCGATTAAACCATAACACCATTTATTGTTGAGAAACACTTACCTCGTAACCATGTGTTGGGGTTGAATAAGAAACACTTTGATTTAATTCACTGGGTTAGTATATTAACCTAAATACAATTTACACATCAATCTACATTAGAACTATATCGAATATAAATACTGAGTTCTCCGCCATTTCTCAATGCTTAATTTTTTATATGAAATATTTGACAATACTTCAAGTCGATGACTTCAATTTCACGTTCAAGTTCAAAATATGAAAGAATGTTGTTTACCCTTCGGTCATGACTGATAAACAAACGTGTTATGAGTTCAATGTTATGAGTTCATTATCTCTTGAATATTAAAATTAGATATTATTATTAGATTCTATTTTTATACTTAATTAAAGACCTTTTGTCCTTATTGTCTTTTATAACTCACTACATCATCACCTCTTGGGAGAGAAAAATTACTGTCTTAATTTTTCGATATCACTTATACATAAAAATAGTTTGTTTATTAAATGTTTTTTGTTTACTAACACTACTTTGTTCGTTTATAAACACTCTTCACTTATTTACATTTGTTTCCGGTCAACGTATCTGAACATACGATTTTTGTGTACGATTTGCGTCTTATTGTCTGGAGATGTGATCTCGCAGTTTACACCTGTTATTCCCGATATTTTAAACGGACCTAAATAATGTGGATCAAATTTATTTCTACCTTCATTTTTTAAAATTACTAATTCCCCTATTCTAAAATTTACAGGTGAGGAATCCTTTTCACTACTACTGACTCTATTTAGCTTATTATTTATTAGAAACTGTCTGGCTCTTTCATTAGCGTATTGTAATTTGTACTTCAATTCCTTATCATATCTTTCGAAATTATAACATGGTTCGATTTTTTCACCTAAGAATTCTGGCAAATTGGGCTTTCTCCCGAATAATAACTCAAAAGGAGTGTATCCATGATATGTACTCGGGGTAGTATTATAACAGTAAGCAAACGTTTTAACAAACTCACACCAGTTATTCCTGGAGTCTGCGATAAAGTGTCTTACATACTCATTAAATGTTCGGTGTAACCTTTCACAACTGCCTATTGCTTCGTGATGGTAAGCCGTTGAAAAATTATGTTTTATATTTAAAAGTTCCGCTAAATTCTTCATTATCTCATTCTTGTATTCTGTTCCCTGATCTGTTCTTATCTCCTTCATCAGCCCGTGATTCGGTATAAAATTGTCGAATATTGCTTTTGCTATAGTGTGTGCTTCTTTATTCTGAACTGGTATCATAACTGCGTATTTAGTTAGTTCGCATAGTATTGTAATGCAATAACGATTCCCGTTGTTACTTTCTACAAACGGACCTATTGTGTCTATGTAAATAATATCAAACGGTTTTATCCCTGTATCTGTGATGACAAATTTTTCTTTATGAGTAATCTTTGCTTTGTTTACTTGACATTTATGACAATTCTTTACGTACTTTCTTACGTCTCTCTCCATGTTTTTCCATTTGAAATTTGCTCTTAGTTTCTTTAATAATCTATTATTTCCTACATGTCCTCCAAACATTGGATCGTTGTGGTATCTTTCTAATATCTTTTTGATCTCTTCTTTTTGCTGTACCGTTCTTGGTACTTCACATATACATATTTGAATACTTTTTAACCTTTGATTTCCTACTTCTGTAAATTATTTTACTGTGCACTTTTGAAATATATCATCATTTGTATATATTTTCATTCTTTTTACTTCATTCCTTACCGATAGCTCTTCAAGCTTTTCCAACGTTCGTCCTAGGTCGAAGTTGTTTAATCCGGTATTTACGGCTTCACTAAATTTCAATTTATTTTTGATCCGAATGCTCATCCTTAGCGAGATACGGTTATTTTCAAAATGTAAAATTGGTAATTTATGTGCCTCAAGATTGTTTAAAACTTTTATTACTGCTGGTTTTTGTATTCTTACTTCCTTTGTTTCCACGTTATTCTTTTGATCCTTTCCTGTTTGGGTGTTTTCTTTTTGCGCTTGTGCTCTTGTGATTGCTAAGACATGTGAATTATGTATGTATAAATCCTTAAGTTCATCTATGGATATTCTCGATATGCTATCCGCGTAATTCGATGTACCTTTAACATATTGTATTTCAAAATCGTATTCTTCCAAATCAATTCATATTCTCGTGAGTTTCGAGGTCGGATCTTTCATTGCGAATAGATGTGTTAGTGGCTTGTGATCCGTTTTTACTATGAAGTGTGGTGAACCATATAAATAACACTTAAAATGATTGATTCCCCAATGGATTGCTAATAACTCTTTTATGATGGTGGGTTTGTTAAGTTCGCTTTTCTTGAAGCTGCGTGATGCGAATGCGATGGGTAGGTCAATCCCTTCGTACTTTTGACTTAAGATTGCTGAACATGCGCTATTTGAAGCGTCTGTGGTTAATATGAATTGTCTATTGAAGTCTGGATATCTTAAAATTGGTGGGTTCATTAGTGCATTTTTTAAGACCTGAAATGAGTTTTCGCACTCTTGTGACCATTCAAATTTCACGTTTTTCCTAGCTAACCTATTTAAAGGAATACATATCTCGGCAAAATTCTGAATGAATCTTCGATAGTAATTGCAAAATGCAACAAATCTTTTGACCTCGTTGGCATTCTTCGGCACTGGATAATGCTGAATGACCGAATATTTTGCTTTATCTGGTGAAACACCATCCTTTGATAAATTATGACCTAAAT
Organism: Galeruca laticollis; assembly: GCA_963921935.1. NCBI lineage: Eukaryota > Metazoa > Arthropoda > Insecta > Coleoptera > Chrysomelidae > Galeruca > Galeruca laticollis. The sequence goes on from OY998184.1 coordinate 49,553,429, forward strand.
ATGTGACTTCTCGCCTGAAGAATTGGCATTTTTGTGGATTTAATTTTAAATTGAATTTTCGACATGCGTCAAACACCTTTCTAAGATTGGTTAAATGATGATTTTCTGAAATTCCTATCACAACTATATCGTCCATATAGAGAAAAGCTTTTTCTGGAGTTAACCCTGAAAATGCGATTGACATCATCCTTGAAAAACTATTAGGACTTATATTTAGCCCAAAAGGTAGTCTTGTGAATTGAAATGAGCCTTTTTCTGTACTAAACGAAGTGTATTTTCTAGAAGACTGTTCTAAAGGTATTTGATGAAAACCTGACATAAGATCTAAAACTGAGAACCATTTTGCTCTCCCTAATTGATCCAAAATTGCGTCTATACGAGGTAAAGGAAATTTATCTGTGACTATTTTCTTATTTAACTGTCTAAAATCTATACAAAGTCTCCATGCCTTATCTTGATTCGTCGATTTCTTTGGTACGAGTAGTACTGGACTGTTATAATCTGATACTGAGGGTTCAATTATTCCCTGTGGTATAAGGTTTTCTACTTGATTATTTAATTCCGTCGTTTGCGAATGTGGTGTACGATAATTTTTTATGTATATCGGTGTATCATCTTTTACTGATATCTTTTGTTCGTAAAAGTTATTGTGCGTTTGTATATCATTCTTTAAAGCAAATATATCTTCGTAATTTTCACAAAGTTTTGTTAAATCATTTCTTACATATTCCGATACTTCTAAGTTTAGTGCTTTCCTTAATTCTTCCAGTCTGTTACTATTATCAGTCTTAATTGTATATATATCGAATAAATCTAAATCTAAGGTCTCAATGTTCCTAGTTTTTACTGTAATACTTTCATAATTTGTATTTAAAATTCTGACGTAAGGTGTTGTCCTCGATACTATGGATCTGGCTATAAATACTCCTGGTGCTATTTCTTGTTGCTCTATTACTGTATCCTTTCTCAAATTCTTGAAATTTTCTATTAGCCTGTATACCTCACATCTAGGTGGTATTGCTAAGGTATCATATTCTGGATTACCAAAAATTCGTATGGTTTCTCGCCTGTTAGGCTTGTAATTTATGTGCAATTCTGATTGTGAATAGTCTAATATACAATTATTTTTTGTCATGAAGTCTCTTCCTATTAGTCCATTCGTAGGTATTGGAAAATTTTCTTCCACTACGTGAAAACAATGACTTAAAGTTATGTTATTAATATAAAGGTTTATGCATATTTGACCTAGAGTTTTTGCTGAGCCTTCAGTTACCCCCTTAATGCTTATTTTATTCCTAGTCTCAATTAGATGATGTGGAAAATCTTTAGAAATTTTGATTAGAGAAATGTCTGCTCCTGTATCTAATATAAAATTACAGATGTTGTCTGATACGCTTGTGTGAATTTCTATAAAGTTAGAAAGTTATAAATCTAAATAGTATGCTGAATATGTTCCTGAAATTTTGTTTTCGTTATCTGATTTTTCATTCAAAACCCCAATTGTTTCTGAGTCTCTCTTGCTTCTTCATTTTCTATCTCACATATTCTTATGTTATTTTTACTATGGTTATTGTAATTATTATTCCAATTGAATTTCGTATTATAATTTTCGTATCTGCCATAGTTGTTCCTTTGATTATACTGTCGAAACGTTCTTCCTGGATGATTACCGTTATAAAATCCTCTGCTGTTTCCACGCCTGTGATTATTCCTAACGTCGAAGTTTGACTTCCTGAAGAAATTCCTGTTATCTTTCATGTGTAAAACTTGTTGTTGTCCTATTACGCCTTCCACTGAAACCAATTTCGATAGTACCTCTTGTGTCGTTTCGAAACTTCCCGCTGCAATTATTGTTTTGGTTGCGTCCGTTGCGGCGTTCATAGTTACTGCCTTAATCGTCGCCTCCTTCGTATATTTTTCGGCTAGTCGTTCTGGCATCCCTTCCGATATGTATGCTGTCTGTAATCTTTCCGCCAATTTCTCTACCTCTGTTGCATACTGTGTAACATCTTTTCCATTTTGTTTTACTTTACCCAGTTTCGCTAAGAGAAGGCTTGGATTGTCTCCTCTTATCCCTGTTTTCAGTTTATTCTTGATGTCAGCAATGGAGTTTTCCGTCGTGATCAAGCTTCTGGCTTTTCCCGTTAACCTCGTTTTTATTAATAAATTAGCATTTTCTTCGTTACCCGTCACATTCATTTGTAGTAAATCTAATGAATCCAAGAATGACTGTAATTTGTTTGCTTCACCGTTAAATTCGTTCGGTAACACTTTACTCGCAAAATTAAAAAAATCATTCATACTAGTCGCCATTTTCAATTGTTTGCTTATTGCTTGTAATACCTCCGTATCGATTTCCTCCAAAATAGAGTTAGGTATTTTAATAATACAATTTAACGCTTGAAATGCCCTAGCAGCCTTATCTCTAATTTTATCTGAATAATTTCTACAACTTTCTTGTTGTAATAAACTTAAATTTTTCCAATTTTTACCTATTAATCTAACAAAATTATTATAAAGACCTACTATGGTATTAATTACTTCTATATGTATATCAGGATTTTTAGGAGTTTCTTTTTTCAAAACTCTTTTTCCCTGTTTATTAACTTCGTCCACAATTATTCGTAACTTATCATCAAAATCTTCCCACGTTATTGACATTTAAAGATTCGTACACAAGAATAGAATGTTTAGGTACTTACAGTTTTATTTTACACGGTGAGGGTTCCTGTTGCCTGCTTCGCTGCAATGCCTCTGTTAATATCTCTTTTCAGTGCCCTCCTGTGAGTTTTCCACACCGACCAGATAAATTTTAGAATGAAAGCTACAGTTATGATGTATAGTAGAACCATTACATGCGTCGTGAAACTGTCTTGTTGTACCATGAATGTATTGTTGACTGTACCCGTTTCTTTTGCCTCTTGTTTTGTGGCTGAACCTCCCATTATTTGTTTTCTCCAAGGTCCCAAATTTAGATAAAAAACCATATATTTTCACGTGTCCTTATGGCGGGATCTCGGTTACCATTAATTACCATTTGATTTTCAGGATCTCGGTTACCATTAATTACCATTTATTTGCAGTTACCATTAGTTCTTAGGGTCCATATTACCGTATTTTTCCATTACCATTAACTAGTACATGTAGTAGTGGCGATTACCATTTAACTATCAGTTTTACCATTTCCATTATACAATAGACATTTATTTCCATTTTACCATTTACTTCGCCATGTAGTGGCGATGTATATCTTACCAATAATTTTACCATTAGATCCTGGCAGGATCGCCATGTAGTGGTTACTTAGCAAGTGCCCTCGTAGATACCTCGATTAAACCATAACACCATTTATTGTTGAGAAACACTTACCTCGTAACCATGTGTTGGGGTTGAATAAGAAACACTTTGATTTAATTCACTGGGTTAGTATATTAACCTAAATACAATTTACACATCAATCTACATTAGAACTATATCGAATATAAATACTGAGTTCTCCGCCATTTCTCAATGCTTAATTATTTATATGAAATATTTGACAATACTTCAAGTCGATGACTTCAATTTCACGTTCAAGTTCAAAATATGAAAGAATGTTGTTCACCCTTCGGTCATGACTGATAAACAAACGTGTTATGAGTTCAATGTTATGAGTTCATTATCTCTTGAATATTAAAATTAGATATTATTATTAGATTCTATTTTTATACTTAATTAAAGACCTTTTGTCCTTATTGTCTTTTATAACTCACTACAAACGATCGTTCATTGCAAACTTAATTGAAATTTTAAAAGACCTAAATTAAATAAAAATTTGTATGTAATATTGAGAATAACAAAATCAGTGTAATATTAAATAAGAATGTTTGAAGATTATATGACTTACCAGATATTTGGTTAATAACTGTAATTTGTATATGTAATAGTCTTATAAAAAATCATAATTTGATAAGTTACTAAATTTATTTTCACATTCACATATAATATATAAATATCCAATTTTACTTGCTGAAATATTTAACAATATAAACCGACACACTACGAAAAACGATTTTAAACAAGCTGAACGTTTAAATAGAATTTTACCAACATAAAACTGTTTTCTGTTAAAAAAAAAGGTTTTTTTGTATCTGCACGTGTTTCTTTAGAAGCTTTAAGAAAATATTAGATTTATGTAAATGAGTTCATAGGCGTCACATTTATTTTGTAACCATTTCGTAACATGAATTAACATAAAAATTTTAGAATTAAAATTTTGTTTAATTGCTATCTAATTTCCGTTTGAGACTAATCACCCTGAGATTAATTAGGTTTCATTAACATTAGAAGAAGAGGAATTTTAAAATAAAAAAAAACATTAAGGTAAGAAAAATTAATTCAATTTCACTGGGCAAAACATGTATAAATAAAAAAATTTTAGTAACGTTAAAACAAATAGATTAAATTGGCATCCTAACAATTAAGTACAATACATTAATTAAGACCTAATAAACAATTAAATTTCACTCATTAAAAATAAATATAGTATAGTAATATATATATATATATATATATATATATATATATATATATATATATATAACCTTTGGAACGGGGGGTGATTTTGGCATCGGTGAACACCAAAACGAAAAACTGCATTGAAACTTTTCCTAAGTCGCGTCATGCTACTCTCTACAATAGCCCTATTTTATCCTGAAATAAGCCTAAATAATGAAAACTAATACAATTTCAAAAGAATATTTCATATTACTTAACTAAACTATTTATTTATTATAAACAAAAATTTTAACTGAGTAATACAACATTGCAAATTAGCTCTTAAGCGGCCAATTATCGCACAGTTTGCCCTATTGTTTAATAACAGTTTCCTTGCTGCTGCGTGGCATTTCATTTCAGACTGTGCTATGGTCCTTACGGCAGAATGGTGGAAAATTTGTTTCTGGAACAGCTTGAACTACTGTTTCCAATGGATTTGCTCTTGAATGCTCAATCAAAGCAGCATCCTGTTCAGCAATTGACTTTCTCGGACGTTCTGAGCCCGGAGTTCTATTAATTCTTCCCTAATTTCGCCATCTTTTTCAAATACTTAAAACTAAGTTCTTTTTTACATTGTGAAATGCCGCAGTTTGCCTCACTGACCACCATCGTCTATTTTTACAATTATTCCACCTTTCGACATAATTAGTTTCAAATTTGGAATTGTCTGACAGATGTCAAATATTCAATTAATTTCCAATAAAAATCAACTATTTATATTTGGTGCTCTATAACTTCCCATAATCTACTGGTCATCGATCTATATAATGTGGAACAATATTTTTCAGTTATTTCCTCCCAAGCATTATTTATAACTTCCAACAAACCTTCAACGTTTCTTGGTCTTACGTTTGCCTTTCGAATTTCTCTCACTAGCATTGCCCAAACATTTTCTACTGGATTCAAGTCGGGGTTTTCACTACACCAATCAAGAACATTAATATTATGTGCCCGAAACCCATTCGGTGACTATACCAAAGTTATGCACTGCACATTTATCTTGTTGGAAGATAAAACCATTGCTATGGAAAAGAATCTCGACAAAAAGAAGCATTACATTTTCTAAAATACTGATATATGCTTCACTATTAAATCTTGTGACGCGTTTTCCTCCCCACAAGAGAGGCGATGCCTGCGCGCTGCACTGCGCGTGGAACGCCTCGGAAACGTCACTCCTGACACCTTTGAAACCTTACACTTTCTCGGGCGCCAGATTTTTAACGTGGTTGTCTCCACGGCCCCTCGACTTCCCTCGTCGAGAGTTCCAGGTAGCCTCAGATGGAGGTACGGTAAATTCCAGGGGTCTATTGTCGTCAAAATTCGGGTTGTTGCTAAATATATATAACAAATGTTCTCGCTAGTCCTGAAATAAATGTTATTATCCTGATCCACACTACGGAGAAGCTAAAATTCGTGCTGCCAGACAACTACGCTACCATAAGGAAATACTAGTCTATAATAGGTCAATAAAACACAACACAGGTTTATTTCAGTTTTATTACATTAATACCTTCTAAGTTGTTATATACATACAAAATAAACAATACTCAAAAGCACATATGTATTATTAGCGACGAAGCAGGCAGGACATAAGCGAGAGTGGTTTGTAATTATAAAATAGCGTTCATGCAAATAAAAGAAGCGGTAAAAAGGGCAAGCAAAACTATGTTAAGCTTGGTGGTCTTTTCATTCATGTATTTGATAGACCCTTATGTAACGAACGGGTCCGGTGCTACTAAAAAAAAACTATCCAATCAGGAAAACAATACTATAGATCGGGAACTCTATATCTACTCGTCAGACATCTCCCTAAGCTTTGAACAAAATCAAGAAGGGTATCAAAAGGGCGGAACTAATATCACGAAATCCCACTAAAAGAAAATTCGGGGAAGGTAATGAAAACGGAAGGCAATTCTAGAATTAACCAGATTTAAATATAAACCAAATTTGTGTTAAAGAACGGGCGACTATCAACCAAATTCAAAGAAATGAAACTCGGAAAAGTATTGCAATTGGGAACTCAAGATTTAAAATATCCGGGAGCCCTAGCTTGTGTATGCCTGGCGCAGACGGATATTTCAATCAGGAATTTTCTTGCAAAATAGAAGAATAATATATTCGAAACGGGACTAATATAAGCCAAATTCGTGTCAAAACACGGGGCGAATATCAACTAAATTCACAAAAAGGAGACTCGGAAAAAGTATTGCAATTGGGAACTCAAGATTTAAAATATCCGGGAGCCCTAGCTTGGGTGTGCCTGGCGCAGACGGATATTTCAATCAGGAATTTTCCTTGCAAAATAGAAGAATAAAATATTCGAAACGGAACTAATATAAGCCAAATTCGTGTCAAAACACGGGGCGAATATCAACTAAATTCACAAAGAGGAGACTCGGAAAAAGTATTGCAATTGGGAACTCAAGATTTAAAATATCCGGGAGCCCTAGCTTGGGTATGCCTGGCGCAGACGGATATTTCAATCAGGAATTTTCCTTGCAAAAGAGAAGAATAAAATATTCGAAACGGAACTAATATAAGCCAAATTCGTGTCAAAACACGGGGCGAATATCAACTAAATTCACCAAAAAGGAGACTCGGAAAAAGTATTGCAGTTGGAACTCAAGATTTAAAATATCCGGGAGCCCTAGCTTGGGTATGCCTGGCGCAGACGGATATTTCAATCAGGAATTTTCCTTGCAGGATAGAAGAATAAAATATTCGAAACGGGACTAATATAAACCAAATTCGTGTTAAAACACGGGGCGGATATCAACTAAATTCACAAAAGGAGACTCGGAAGAAGTATTGCAATTGGGAACTCAAGATTTAAAATATCCGGGAGCCCTAGCTTGGGTATGCCTGGCGCAGACGGATATTTCAATCAGGAATTTTCCTTGCAAAATAGAAGAATAATATATTCGAAACGGAACTAATATAAGCCAAATTCGTGTCAAAACACGGGGCGAATATCAACTAAATTAACAAAAAGGAGACTCGGAAAAAGTATTGCAGTTGGGGACTCAAGATTTAAAATATCCGGGAGCCCTAGCTTGGGTATGCCTGGCGCAGACGGATATTTCAATCAGGAATTTTCCTTGCAAAATAGAAGAATAAAATATTCGAAACGGGACTAGAATAAGCCAAATTCGTGTCAAAACACGGGGCGAATATCAACTAAATTCACAAAAAGGAGACTCGGAAAAAGTATTGCAGTTGGGAACTCAAGATTTAAAATATCCGGGAGCCCTAGCTTGGGTATGCCTGGCGCAGACGGATATTTCAATCAGGAATTTTCCTTGCAAAATAGAAGAATAAAATATTCGAAACGGAACTAATATAAGCCAAATTAGTGTCAAAACACGGGGCGAATATCAACTAAATTCACCAAAAAGGAGACTCGGAAAAAGTATTGCAGTTGGGAACTCAAGATTTAAAATATCCGGGAGCCCTAGCTTGGGTATGCCTGGCGCAGACGGATATTTCAATCAGGAATTTTCCTTGCAAAATAGAAGAATAAAAATATTCGTAACGGGACTAATATAAACCAAATTCGTGTTAAAACACGGGGCGGATATCAACTAAATTCACAAAAAGGAGACTCGGAAAAAGTATTGCAGTTGGGAACTCAAGATTTAAAATATCCGGGAGCCCTAGCTTGGGTATGCCTGGCGCAGACGGATATTTCAATCAGGAATTTTCCTTGCAAAATAGAAGAATAAAATATTCGAAACGGGACTAATATAAACCAAATTCGTGTTAAAACACGGGGCGGATATCAACTAAATTCACAAAAAGGAGACTCGGAAAAAGTATTGCAGTTGGGAACTCAAGATTTAAAATATCCGGGAGCCCTAGCTTGGGTATGCCTGGCGCAGACGGATATTTCAATCAGGAATTTTCTTTGCAAAATAGAAGAATAAAATATTCGAAACGGGACTAATATAACCCAAATTCGTGTTAAAACACGGGGCGGATATCAACTAAATTCACCAAAAAGGAGACTCGGAAAAAGTATTGCAGTTGGGAACTCAAGATTTAAAATATCCGGGAGCCCTAGCTTGGGTATGCCTGGCGCAGACGGATATTTCAATCAGGAATTTTCCCTGCAAAATAGAAGAATAATATACTAATATTAAGAAAACTACGAAAAAGGAAAATCGGAAAAAGTATTAAATCAGATACGATATATAAATGGTTTACCACACTCTAATGTACTAGATATATCAACGTATTTTAAAATGAAAGTCAACTATCTAAATGTTTTCAATTATCATTGAAAAGACCACATATTTTCGGAATTATTATTGTTTAAAGTTCTTACCTTCACAGTAATAAGTTATCACTGAAATTTTTTTCCCAACGGAAAAAAACTCAAAAGTAAATCGGCAAAAGAAAAGTTAAAATAATTTACAGCGGACGATGAATAAGTTACACTTCTGGCTCGGTCGGCTGGCACTTCGATACTCTCTCTATTTTTAAAAATAATATCAGCCGTCTAACCTCACGGTTCCACCTCCCTCTCGACCTGCGCGCTTCTATCCATATCTACCTTGTTGCAGTGGGGCGACCAGTACCTTCAAATGTTGAATTTTAAAATTGAAGTAAATACTTTACTCCCGAAAAAAAATTGATCCCTCCATCGCAACTAGGAAGAAAATAAAAATATCGGAATTTGGATAAATATTAAACTATTATAACATTTGGTTCTACCCCGAAACCAGGGGATAAAATGAAATAAAATGTTCACGAAGATTTACAATACTTTACCCTAATTATAAGTCAATATACAAATGATTAGATACACTCGTCGACATAAATTGTAAAATGAAAATATATTCGGCTCATAAAATATTAAATAAATTATAAATAAAGAAACGAATATGTGACGGGTGATACATAATATCAATTAAATATATACAATGAAATAATTTAAATTAAATATATATTCGGTGACATAAACCATCAAATGAAAGTATAACAAAGTAACGAATATGCGATGAGTGATACATAATGAAAATGAATATATACTCGGTGACATAAACTATCAAATAATTTAATTCAAATATATACTCGGTGACATAAACCATCAAATGAAAATATAACAAAGAAACGAATACGTGACGGGTGATATGTAATATAAAACAATTATACTCAGCGGCAGAAAACTAAAAATGAAATTACACTCGGCGCATAAACTTTAACATGATTAGGTACAAAGAAACGAATATATGACGGTTGATGCATAATATAAATCAAATATATACTCGGCGACATAAACCAAAAATGAAATTACACTCGGCGCATCAACTTTAGCATGCCAGTAACGAACACTTCGTTACATCCCCCCCTTACTTCGGTAAAAAAAATTAAAGGATGCGAGCACCGCTCGCGGGCTTTACATTTTTTTCAAACAATCTATCAAAGCTACAATTTCTTACTCTAAAGTCTTTGTTCCATGATCCGGGCTTGTTTTCCACGGTGCGAACTATTGTGGCCTGGTTTTCTTTAGTCGGTAGCCCCTGCTACGGACGTTGAAGCAAGGCCTAAATCCTCGGGCTCTGGTGTATCGGCGCAGACGGGAACATCTCTCCTGTAGGCGGAATTAATCTTTCAACGGTTTTAAATCCTTAATGTGGATTCGGTTATGTCGCTTGCCGGTTTCGTCTCTTAAGTCATACACTACCCGGGAGACGACTCGGACCACTTCGTAGGGCCCAGAGTATTTTGGAGCTAATTTCGCGGCGACATGATCAACCGCTGAAGACAAAGTATACTCTCTTTTCATAACCTTTTCCCCCAACTTGCATTTCCAGTCACGACGGCGTAGATTATAATAATGGCTTTGACTGGTAAATGCTCTGGACAGATTTAAACGGACGAGGTCAAAACACTCTTGCAATTGATCCAGTCTCGTGCGGTGCGGTATTGTATCTTCCTCCTTAGGATTTTCGGTTACGGTACCTTCTTTCGTAGTGCTCTCCGGGTCGTCTTCAGTTTCCCTCCTAAGGGATTTCGGAATGTCGGGGTCTCGTCCAAAATTCAAAAAGGCCGGCGAAAACCCAGTCGAATCGTGTTTGGAGTTGTTCATCGCAAACTTCAACTCGGCTAGTCTGATATCCCAATCTCGGTGATCTTGCTCGCAATATTGCGCAATCATCGTCTTCAAAGTGCGATTGGCTCTCTCTACCGGGTTAGCTTGCGGCGTGTACGGGGGTGTGAAGCGGTGTCGGATTCCTAATTCTTTCAACATATTCTTAAACAACGTACTAGTATACTGGGATCCGTTATCTGTTAAAACGGTACGGGGACATCCAAATACGGTCAGTATCTCTTCGTGAAATGCGGTACCGATACTACTGGCAGTGGCACTCCTCAATGGTTTGCACTGTACCCACTTGGTAAATCGGTCCTGGAAAATTACAATATAGCAGTTCCCCTTCTTGCTCCTCGGCAATGGTCCAATGATATCGGAACTAACAGTGTCCCAAGGTCGTTGATTTGGAGATGGCTGCATTTTTCCAGGAGGCTTTTGTTGGGATGGTTTGTACTTCTGGCATTGTGAACATCTGCGAACGTACTTGGTGATGTCTCGGAACATTCCCGGCCAATAGTAAGATGTGGCTATACGAGTAATGGTCTTGGCGATTCCCAGATGTCCAGCATGAGGGGCATCATGGTTTTCTTCGAGAACTCGGGTTCGGTCGGATTTCGCTATGCATAGTTTCCATGGATCACTCATCTCTGGTTCTCTTAAGTCATTTATATCCCAAAAATGACGGTACAAACGGCCTTCTTTGATGCAGTAGTCAGGGAACTTTTCTGGATCCTTCAGGACTTCTTCCTTCTTGTTACGGTACCATGAACATTCGGCGGTTACCTCGGTCACACAAAGTATCGATGGTGGATTGGTTTCTGCTGTCATTGGTAGCGGATTTCTGGACAACGCGTCAGCCACGCGATTTAGAGCACCTTTACGGTACTGTATCTCGAAATCATATTGCTGCAGAAAAATACTCCATCGGGCTAAACGTCCGGACGGACTCACTATGGAATGCAGCCATCTAAGAGATTGACGATCGGTAACAACCGTGAAATGGTAGCCCTCTAAATAAGGACGCATCTTTTCAATTCCCCAAACAATGGCAAGACATTCTTTCTCAGTGACGGAGTAATTCTTCTCGGCAGGACTTAGCGTGCGACTTGCATATGCTACCACATGTTCCTGGCCACTCTTCTGTTGGGTAAGGGCTATTCCCAAACCATATTCGGAGGCGTAGGTCTGTAGGGTGAACGGTACGGAGAAATCAGGACAACTTAAAACATGGGATTCTGACAGACATGTTTTAATCTCAGCAAAGGCAGCTTCTTGCTCTTCCGCCCACTTCCATCGCTGGGATTTGCGGAGTAATTTCGTTAACGGGGCCACCTTTTGTGAAAACGATGGCACAAATCTCCTATACCAGGATGCGACTCCCAAAAATCTTCGTAACTCTCGGATATTTCTCGGCGCTGCAAATTTAATTATGCTCTCGACTTTTTCTGGATCGGTACGGATTCCATCTCCAGTGACTACATGGCCTAAATATTTCATGGACGGTAAACAGAAGTGGCATTTCTCCGGATTCAGTTTCAACCGTGCTCCTCGCAATCGACGGAACACCTCAGACAGATTTTCCAAATGCTGTTCGAACGTTTCCCCTAGAACTATGATGTCATCCAGATAGGCAAAGGCGTACGGATCTAACTCTGGGCCTATTAGTCTGTCAACCAATCTCTGGAAAGTGGCAGGTGCGGAATGTAAACCAAATGGAAGGACCGTGAATTGGAACAATCCACGTCCCGGTACGGTAAACGCGGTAATGGGTTTGCTCTCCGGTGTTAATGGAACTTGCCAATACCCACTCTTCAAATCTAAACTGGAAATATATTTGGCTTCTCGCAGTTTATCCAGTATAGCATTAATAAATGGAAGCGGGTAAGCGTCCTTCATCGTAACTTCGTTCACTTTGCGGAAGTCGATGCAGAAACGGTTCTTTCCATCTTTCTTCTTCACAATTACAATTGGAGAGCTCCAAGGACTGGTAGAAGGTTCTATCACTCCTTCATCTAACATCGCGTCTATCTCGGTATTGCACACTTCCTGCATCTTTGGATTTTGCGGTCGGTGTCTTTGTTTAATCGGACGGGACTGTAGCAGACGGATTTCATGTTCAATAAGCGTAGTCGGACCTCTAATCTTCTCGAACAGCGGAAGTTCCTGGTTCAAAAATGTATTCAAATTTTCTTCTTGAATTTTCGTCAAATTGATTTCTTCACTCGGAATGATTGTTTCGAACGGGCATCCTATGTAGCCATAATTGGTGTTATCTCCTAACTCCTCCGGAGATAACTTCAATCTTCCAGGTTTATTATCATCTTCATTTTCTCTAACCCTTATCAGAGACGTCGAAAGGACTTCAGTATTAGATTGCTCCTTGTCAACCCCTAAACCACCCAGGGTGGACGCAGAGACATCGGAAATAGCTTGCTCCTTGCCAACCCCTAACAACACCGGGGAGGATGCAGAGACTTCAGAACCAGCTTGCTCTTGATCAACCCCTAACACCAGGGAAGACCCAGAGACTTTAGAAAAAGACTGCTCTTTGTCAACCCATAAACCACCCAAGGAAGACGCAGAGACTTCAGAAACGGATTGCTCTTTGTCAACCCCTAACACCAGGGAAGACGCAGAGACTTCAGAAACAGACTGCTCTTTGTCAACCCCTAACACCAGGGAAGACGCAGAGACTTCAGAAACGGATTGCTCTTTGTCAACCCCTAACACCAGTGAAGACGCAGAGACTTCAGAAACAGACTGCTCCTTGTCAACCCCTAACACCAGGGAAGACGCAGAGACTTCAGAAAAAGATTGTTCTTTGTCAACCCCTAACACCAGGGAAGACGCAGAGACTTCAGAAACAGACTGCTCTTTGTCAACCCCTAACACCAGGGAAGACGCAGAGACTTCAGAAACAGACTGCTCTTTGTCAACCCCTAACACCAGGGAAGACGCAGAGACTTCAGAAACAGACTGCTCTTTGTCAACCCCTAACACCAGGGAAGACGCAGAGACTTCAGAAAAAGACTGCTCTTTGTCAACCCCTAACACCAGGGAAGACGCAGAGACTTCAGAAACAGACTGCTCTTTGTCAACCCCTAACACCAGGGAAGACGCAGAGACTTCAGAAACGGATTGCTCTTTGTCAACCCCTAACACCAGGGAAGACGCAGAGACTTCAGAAAAAGATTGTTCTTTGTCAACCCCTAACCCCAGGGAAGACGCAGAGACTTCAGAAACAGACTGCTCCTTGTCAACCCCTAACACCAGAGAAGACGCAGAGACTTCAGAAAAAGATTGTTCTTTGTCAACCCCTAACCCCAGGGAAGACGCAGAGACTTCAGAAACAGACTGCTCCTTGTCAACCCCTAACACCAGAGAAGACGCAGAGACTTCAGAAACAGACTGCTCTTTGTCAACCCCTAACACCAGGGAAGACGCAGAGACTTCAGATACACGGTCTTCTGAGAGACACTTGTCGGTATTGTCCATACTTAGGGTCGGTTTAGCAGCATCGGATTCTTTAGTGAGTGGGCTCACTACTTCCAACATCTCAACAGGACTGGTTGATGGTGAGTGCATCAGTAGTTTGTCTTCCATGTATATTTTCCCGCTTCCTAGCTCCAACCGGAAATTATACTTTTGAAGGACATCGTGTCCTAATACAATATCAGTTATCAGACCAGGGAAATGTTCGAATGGCCCTTCCATAATGACGTCATGGATGTTCAGTTTTAGCTTGTATGTGTCGGTGATAGGGACTAAAATTCCATTAGCTAAACGGGCTCTCGCAGCTTGACGGGCTATGGTTTGCTTTCTTTGGGAAAATGTCCTAGCTATCTGATCACCGATGTATGATTTAGCAGCTCCAGTATCGAATAGGGCTCTGAACTTGCGGTTTTCAATTTCAACGTCGATGTGCGGTCGGGAATCGGTGATTTCTTCTGGCGTTTCGGCATGAGAGGCAAATATCTGCGGAAGCTGTGTCGGCCTCTCCTCGGGACAGCTTCGGATTAGTTTTCCTGCCTCCTGCAGGAACAGTCTCGGGAAAATACTCCCTCCTTATGACAACGGGAGCAGAATATCTTCTGAGGGTTCTGGCAATTGCTTCGGTAGTGTCCGGATTCACCGCAGCGGAAACAGGTTGGTGGGCGTGAAGACGAGCCAGACGGTCGTTGAGTATTATCACGTGTCGGACCGTGATGAGTATCGTTCGGTAACGGACGGCTGGTACCAGGGATGGCTTCTCTTACTGGATCGGACGGCGGATTGTGGGACTGTCCATATCTAGGGGTACTCACTGGCTGCGGACGGGCTGGTCCACGGTTCGGTCCACTGGGGTTGGGTGCGTTTTGGAGTTCCTTCCTCAGGAGCTCATATTCCCTCACCACTTGACAGAACGTAGGAAAGTCCTTGAAGTCTACTTTTCGGATCTGCAGCCGGTACTCGGGTAAAAGATTTCGGTACAGCCATGCTAGCTGTTGTTCGGAAGTTAGCTTCCCATGCCTCCTCATCAGGGTCTGTAGCTCGGTCATGTACGTTGCAGCGGATTCATTTCGTCTTTGAAGACGTCTTCCTATCTCGGCTTCCAAATCGACTTCATAGTTGATTGGATAAAAGAAAATTCTGAATTCAGCCTCGAATTCGTCCCAGGTTGTGAACCGACTTCGGTTGTTGCGGTACCAAGAGGCGGGTTCATCTGATAGTAATTCCGGTAATACCGGAAGCAAGTTGTCTTTCTGGACATTCTTTGCAGTGCAGATTTCTTCGATCCTTTCTATGAAAGCGGCCGGATCTCCTCGGTTCCCAAAAGACACCTTCCAATCGTGTACATTTTTCGGTTGGGTCGCCATATCGGTCAGATAATCCACAAGATCTCCTTGGTTTCTAGCGGGTGGTGGGGAAATATGTCTTCGTCTCAAAAAGTTGACGAGCCTTCTTCGTTTGTCAGGAACGGTTCCAGCAGTCGATAAATTCCTCTTTCGTAGTTGGGCAGTAAGACCCTCGTTTTTCAGTAGATATACCCAATTTACGCGATGGTCTGTAGTTTCTTCTATGGAATTTACGACGGGTAATTGGGTCGATGCTGACGGAACGGGTAATGTTTCCTCTGCCACTTCACGTTCAAATGGTAAAGCAATGTCCAATTCCTCGGTACTTCCTCTTGACATCTACTTTTATCTCTTCTTTCTGTATCCCTCGTAGTCGCAACTTCTCGTCCCTCCTTCGCCTCTTCACAGCCACAGCAAGGCAGAACGGCTCCCGCCTTCACAGCAACTAAGCTTCTTCTTCAACCTTCACAGTAACGAAGCCTCTTCCTCAACCTTCACAGCAACGAAGCCTCTTCCTCAACCTTCACAGCAACGAAGCCTCTTCCTCAACCTTCACAGCAACGAAGCCTCTTCCTCAACCTTCACAGCAACGACAAGATAATTCGAAACGAGATATAAAATCCTTGTTTTAATAAACACTCAACAATAAGACGGAAAACAGTCAAAACAGTATATAACGGTACGGCGTGGAAACCAAATTATCACCGGACTCCTTCGATAATCTCAAGGTCCCTACACAAATCTTCACACTGAAACAATAAAATTCCTCAACCAAATACAACGGTTCCGGTTTTAACAAACAGCCAGTGTCCCTGCTAACTAGTGGATCAACAATACGGGAAAAGAATATTATTCAATAATCAAGAATACGCAAAACCTGAAAAATAATAAAACAATTCGTATTCAACCAACAATACAAGATCCCTGCTTAATCAGCATCAAACAACAATTCAAGATCTCTGCTCAACCAATGAATCGGCAATACGGGAAAAAATATTATTTAATAATCAAAAGTACGGAAAACCTGAAAAAGAATAAAACAGTTCGTACTTAAACAACAATTTAAGGTCCTTGTTCACTCAATAAATCAGCAATACGGGAAAAAAAATATTCTTCACTAATCAAGAATACGGATAACCTGAAAAAAAAATAAAACAGTTCCTACTTAAACAACAAATTAAGGTCCTTGTTCAATCAATAAATCACCAATACGGAAAAAAAAATATTCTTCACTAATGAAGAATACCGATAACCTGAAAAAAAAAATAAAACAGTTCCTACTTAAACAACAAATTAAGGTCCTTGTTCAATCAATAAATCAGCAATACGGAAAAAAAAATATTCTTCACTAATCAAGAATACGGATAACCTGAAAAAAAATAAAACAGTTCCTACTTAAACAATAAATTAAGGTCTCTATTCAATCAATAAATCGGCAGTACGGGAAAAAATATTATTTAATAATCAAGAATCCGGAAAACCTGAAAAAAATAAAACAGTTCGTACTTAGGCAACAATTTCAGGTCCTTGCTCAATCAATAAATCAGTAATACGGGAGAAAAATATTCTTTACTAATCAAGAATACGGAAAACCTAAAAAAAAAAATTAAACAGTTCCTATTTAAACAACAAATTCGTGTCCCTGCTCGGGCGCCAAGATGTGACGCGTTTTCCTCCCCACAAGAGAGGCGAAGACTGCGCGCTGCACTGCGCGTGGAACGCCTCGGGAACGTCACTCCTGACACCTTTGAAACCTTACACTTTCTCGGGCGCCAGATTTTTAACGTGGTTGTCTCCACGGCCCCTCGACTTCCCTCGTCGAGAGTTCCAGGTAGCCTTAGATGGAGGTACGGTAAATTCCAGGGGTCTATTGTCGTCAAAATTCGGGTTGTTGCTAAATATATATAACAAATGTTCTCGCTAGTCCTGAAATAAATGTTATTATCCTGATCCACACTACGGAGAAGCTAAAATTCGTGCTGCCAGACAACTACGCTACCATAAGGAAATACTAGTCTATAATAGGTCAATAAAACACAACACAGGTTTATTTCAGTTTTATTACATTAATACCTTCTAAGTTGTTATATACATACAAAATAAACAATACTCAAAAGCACATATGTATTATTAGCGACGAAGCAGGCAGGACATAAGCGAGAGTGGTTTGTAATTATAAAATAGCGTTCATGCAAATGAAAGAAGCGGTAAAAAGGGCAAGCAAAACTATGTTAAGCTTGGTGGTCTTTTCATTCATGTATTTGATAGACCCTTATGTAACGAACGGGTCCGGTGCTACTAAAAAAAAACTATCCAATCGGGAAAACAATACTATAGATCGGGAACTCTATATCTACTCGTCAGACATCTCCCTAAGCTTTGAACAAAATCAAGAAGGGTATCAAAAGGGCGGAACTAATATCACGAAATCCCACTAAAAGAAAATTCGGGGAAGGTAATGAAAACGGAAGGCAATTCTAGAATTAACCAGATTTAAATATAAACCAAATTTGTGTTAAAGAACGGGCGACTATCAACCAAATTCAAAGAAATGAAACTCGGAAAAGTATTGCAATTGGGAACTCAAGATTTAAAATATCCGGGAGCCCTAGCTTGTGTATGCCTGGCGCAGACGGATATTTCAATCAGGAATTTTCTTGCAAAATAGAAGAATAATATATTCGAAACGGGACTAATATAAGCCAAATTCGTGTCAAAACACGGGGCGAATATCAACTAAATTCACAAAAAGGAGACTCGGAAAAAGTATTGCAATTGGGAACTCAAGATTTAAAATATCCGGGAGCCCTAGCTTGGGTGTGCCTGGCGCAGACGGATATTTCAATCAGGAATTTTCCTTGCAAAATAGAAGAATAAAATATTCGAAACGGAACTAATATAAGCCAAATTCGTGTCAAAACACGGGGCGAATATCAACTAAATTCACCAAAAAGGAGACTCGGAAAAAGTATTGCAGTTGGAACTCAAGATTTAAAATATCCGGGAGCCCTAGCTTGGGTATGCCTGGCGCAGACGGATATTTCAATCAGGAATTTTCCTTGCAGGATAGAAGAATAAAATATTCGAAACGGGACTAATATAAACCAAATTCGTGTTAAAACACGGGGCGGATATCAACTAAATTCACAAAAGGAGACTCGGAAGAAGTATTGCAATTGGGAACTCAAGATTTAAAATATCCGGGAGCCCTAGCTTGGGTATGCCTGGCGCAGACGGATATTTCAATCAGGAATTTTCCTTGCAAAATAGAAGAATAATATATTCGAAACGGAACTAATATAAGCCAAATTCGTGTCAAAACACGGGGCGAATATCAACTAAATTCACAAAAAGGAGACTCGGAAAAAGTATTGCAGTTGGGGACTCAAGATTTAAAATATCCGGGAGCCCTAGCTTGGGTATGCCTGGCGCAGACGGATATTTCAATCAGGAATTTTCCTTGCAAAATAGAAGAATAAAATATTCGAAACGGGACTAGAATAAGCCAAATTCGTGTCAAAACACGGGGCGAATATCAACTAAATTCACAAAAAGGAGACTCGGAAAAAGTATTGCAGTTGGGAACTCAAGATTTAAAATATCCGGGAGCCCTAGCTTGGGTATGCCTGGTGCAGACGGATATTTCAATCAGGAATTTTCCTTGCAAAATAGAAGAATAAAATATTCGAAACGGAACTAATATAAGCCAAATTAGTGTCAAAACACGGGGCGAATATCAACTAAATTCACCAAAAAGGAGACTCGGAAAAAGTATTGCAGTTGGGAACTCAAGATTTAAAATATCCGGGAGCCCTAGCTTGGGTATGCCTGGCGCAGACGGATATTTCAATCAGGAATTTTCCTTGCAAAATAGAAGAATAAAAATATTCGTAACGGGACTAATATAAACCAAATTCGTGTTAAAACACGGGGCGGATATCAACTAAATTCACAAAAAGGAGACTCGGAAAAAGTATTGCAGTTGGGAACTCAAGATTTAAAATATCCGGGAGCCCTAGCTTGGGTATGCCTGGCGCAGACGGATATTTCAATCAGGAATTTTCCTTGCAAAATAGAAGAATAAAATATTCGAAACGGGACTAATATAAACCAAATTCGTGTTAAAACACGGGGCGGATATCAACTAAATTCACAAAAAGGAGACTCGGAAAAAGTATTGCAGTTGGGAACTCAAGATTTAAAATATCCGGGAGCCCTAGCTTGGGTATGCCTGGCGCAGACGGATATTTCAATCAGGAATTTTCTTTGCAAAATAGAAGAATAAAATATTCGAAACGGGACTAATATAACCCAAATTCGTGTTAAAACACGGGGCGGATATCAACTAAATTCACCAAAAAGGAGACTCGGAAAAAGTATTGCAGTTGGGAACTCAAGATTTAAATTATCCGGGAGCCCTAGCTTGGGTATGCCTGGCGCAGACGGATATTTCAATCAGGAATTTTCCTTGCAAAATAGAAGAATAATATACTAATATTAAGAAAACTACGAAAAAGGAAAATCGGAAAAAGTATTAAATCAGATACGATATATAAATGGTTTACCACACTCTAATGTACTAGATATATCAACGTATTTTAAAATGAAAGTCAACTATCTAAATGTTTTCAATTATCATTGAAAAGACCACATATTTTCGGAATTATTATTGTTTAAAGTTCTTACCTTCACAGTAATAAGTTATCACTGAAATTTTTTTCCCAACGGAAAAAAACTCAAAAGTAAATCGGCAAAAGAAAAGTTAAAATAATTTACAGCGGACGATGAATAAGTTACACTTCTGGCTCGGTCGGCTGGCACTTCGATACTCTCTCTATTTTTAAAAATAATATCAGCCGTCTAACCTCACGGTTCCACCTCCCTCTCGACCTGCGCGCTTCTATCCATATCTACCTTGTTGCAGTGGGGCGACCAGTACCTTCAAATGTTGAATTTTAAAATTGAAGTAAATACTTTACTCCCGAAAAAAAATTGATCCCTCCATCGCAACTAGGAAGAAAATAAAAATATCGGAATTTGGATAAATATTAAACTATTATAACATTTGGTTCTACCCCGAAACCAGGGGATAAAATGAAATAAAATGTTCACGAAGATTTACAATACTTTACCCTAATTATAAGTCAATATACAAATGATTAGATACACTCGTCGACATAAATTGTAAAATGAAAATATATTCGGCTCATAAAATATTAAATGAATTATAAATAAAGAAACGAATATGTGACGGGTAATACATAATATCAATTAAATATATACAATGAAATAATTTAAATTAAATATATATTCGGTGACATAAACCATCAAATGAAAGTATAACAAAGTAACGAATATGCAATGAGTGATACATAATGAAAATGAATATATACTCGGTGACATAAACTATCAAATAATTTAACTCAAATATAAACTCGGTGACATAAACCATCAAATGAAAATATAACAAAGAAACGAATACGTGACGGGTGATATGTAATATAAAACAATTATACTCAGCGGCAGAAAACTAAAAATGAAATTACACTCGGCGCATAAACTTTAACATGATTAGGTACAAAGAAACGAATATATGACGGTTGATGCATAATATAAATCAAATATATACTCGGCGACATAAACCAAAAATGAAATTACACTCGGCGCATCAACTTTAGCATGCCAGTAACGAACACTTCGTTACAATCTTTCGCCAATATGCCATAGAACTCCAGGTCCCTACTTAGATGTGCGCATCCACATATTTACACAAACGACCTCTTTTTGTTTGTGAAATTGACATACTTCTCGTCAAACCGTGTATTTGGTGGGCAATAGACACAAATATTGCCGCTATTTGACAATTGCAAAACCTTTTCATCCGTAAAAATAACACGATTCCAAAATGGTTCGACATAAGCAATATGCTCTAACGCGAACCCCATTATCGATACTTTGTGAATATTGTTTAATAGTAGTTTTCTTGCTGCTACGTGGCATTTCAATTCAGACTGTGCTACTCTGCGACGGCCCGTACTACAGGATGCTGGCAAATCGTTGCTAGAACAGCTTGATTTACTGTTCCAAATAGATTTGCTCTTAAATGGTTTATCAAAGCAGCATCCTGTTCAGCCGTTGACTTCCTTGGGCGTCCTAAGCCTGGAGCTCTATCAATTCTTCCCTCATATCACCATCTTCTTACAAGACTTAAAACTGAGTACTTGCTAACATTGTAAAATGCCGCAGTTTGTCTCACTGACCACCCATCGTCTAATTTTGCGATTATTCCACCTTTCGTCACTGAATTTATATGCTCCATCATTACTTTAGAATTTGGAATTGTCTGACAGATGCATAGATAAATACTTCTAATACGGGGAAGAATGGAATCTCAAGTACTAAGTCCGAAGCCCCAAAGTTTTGTCGAGTGCTACGCCATCTATTGTGGTGGGAGGTTACTATTCACCAACAGGGAAAAAATAAAGGAAGAGACCTGCATAATTAGTCACAGTTCACTAGATGGTAAGCCAAGCAAATACTGAAGGTTTTTAACTATGCCTATATTGTTTTTTTTTAATTAACAATTAAAAACAGTCACACAAAGTTTAAACACTTTTTGAAGCAACCTGTTATTTTCTTTTGGCTTAAAAGTAGAATAAGTTGTTTCACAAAGCCGTTTAATGCTTTTATCCGTTCTTATTAACCAGGATAGTTTATTGAAAAACGAATGACGACAAATAGTTTCAAAAATTTAATATGAAATAGTACAGGTTTTTTCTCAAAAGTTGAGCCATTTTATTTTTTGGGGTGGTTGAGGTGAGTAAAGCATTTGTCATCCAAGGGGCGATCTTCCTGTTTTTCCTTTCACATTTTTTGTATATGTACAGTCGTCTATATATTTTTGTGTTTCATTGAAAATATTTGTTGCATAGTTAAGATCTGGATTCAAGTATAAGAAATCCCAAGATTTTTGTCTGATTGTATTTTCAAGTTTTGTTTCATCTATGTATTTCACTATTCCTCGTTCCTTGGGGCATTTGGTCTTTTCCAGTACTATCTATAGTATTGTTGAGAAATGATCTATAATATCGGTTTGCAATAATAGGGACAGTATTTGATCGAGTACGTTGAATTTGGATTTTAAAAATATGCGTCGAATGTCGAATTACTGGAATTTTTTCATATAACGTTTTCACATTATTTTCAAACGATGTTACTTGCAGGTTATTCGGAATTCTTTGTGTGTTTCAAGAGAGTGCCAACGCTTTCAATTCAAGAGTTGATTTTAAAATTTAATTGAGATATTTAATCTATCATCAACCTTTTAAATTCTAAAGTAAATTTAAAATATGATTAAATATAAAAAGTAATTAAAATTATTTAGTTTAGTCACCTTCATCATCAAGTGTATCTATTTGTGGTGGTGAGTTATCTCTTTTGTGAAGTGTTCATCTGATTCCACTGCCACAAGGTTTTGACTTTAAAAAAAAATTAAAAAAGGTACATTATAAAATTAAGTATTTTTATACCAAAAGTCAAATTTAATATGCAAACTTTAGGTTATTATAAATTATGATTTAACTTAAGAAACAAATTACCCTTAGGAACAGCAACTATCGCCATATCATTTGATTCTTTATTCTCAAGGGAAATTCCTTCAGCTTCAGACCTCATAGTTTCGGCAATAGATTCGACTTGAATCTTTGGAGAAGTACTACCCGATTTATAATTCCCCGACTTTTTATTCAATAAGTACTGAAAAATATATTATTTGCACAAAACATTCTTAATAATTTCTTTGAATACATACAAATTGTTTGTGGTGTAGGTTTAGAAACAGGATAAATGTTACGATTTAATGAGGGACTCTCGTCTGAATCAGAGCTATATAGAGTGATGGGACATATACCTTGTATTTTTTTTCCGTATCCTTGATCCCCGTCCTTTGTAAATATTGGAACTAGACGAAATGTCTGTTGTAATTAAAGCTTTTTGGCTTTTCTTTGTGCTCCAGTAAAGTCATCTATAAGTTAAAAAATTATTGCTCTTTAAAAAATGACAAATACAATAAAACTCTGTCGAAGTCTCTAATATACTGATCCATTTGTTATTGTTTTACTCCCGACATTTTGATGTATTACTTTGACGGTATTACAGCAATCGATAAAATAAAGTTCGTTAGTAACCTTCCAAGCGAATAGATGGCGTTAAAAATGCAGTTTGGCAGTGGCTATAAAGGATCGCAGGGCATGGACAGATGTCAATTATTCAATGTTGTAATATGACATATTCATAAGACAAATTCAAGCAGCTAGAACTAGACAAAAATCTGCTATAATAGTTGTCTCATTTTTTATTGGCCGCAACTGTACCTACCTATATGCATATAATCTTCAATTCCTATTTTTTGTTGATTCGGATGATTCAATTACGTACTTTCACACCTTTCTAGCTTTGAAAGTCTAATTTCGATATTTTATTCTCAAATATCTATATAGGTTAGGCGGCAGGGCGATAAAATCGTTCAAAACCGTAAAAATTGTTGGCAAAGCTTTTATTGTTTTAAATGGTTTATTAGGGTGTGATTATCAAGAATCTAGGTTTTCCTTACACCCTTGAGGCCCGCGTCGATCTCCGTAAGGCTACAAGGGTACACATTTTTGGTTTTTCGGTAATATCTCGTTTTCTCTTTATCGTACGGCCAAAATGGTTTTATATTAAATTAAAGGTGACACAATTCTGTAGAAAATAGTTCTTTATCATTTTTTCATGGGACTTATAGTTTCGGAGTAGTAGCCGCGCAAAGTTGTGCGAGTTTTGACAAATACAGTAAATATCGATTCTTGCTTACCAAATTTCACTCTTCTCTCGTTCTGGTAACTGTTGACAATTTGTTCCATTTCTTTTATGACTACGTATAAGTAATTAAAATTCATCATTTTTAATAAGTATGTGTTGTGTCGTCTTCAAAAGGAGACAGTAATTCCTTTAAGAGCAGTAAACTCTTCAATAAACATCCAAAGTGATTCCTGTTGACCCTTCAATTATTTTTCAAAGAATTACAATTTCCAAGAAAACGGTACAGGATTTGCAGCAATATTTTCACTTGGATCTAGCTCCTTATCCACTCTCGCTTCTCGATGAAATAGGAATGCGCAAGACAAATAAATCATCATTGTATAATATGTTTTCTCATGTGGCTCATTCCATCAACGATGCAGATAACGTGGTATATGTTATAGGCGGTGGATTCCTTCTCCATCGTGTGGTCTATTACCAACAAGAGACGTTCTGCAATATTCTTGTGAAGTATGTACAGTACATACAAAAGTACTACAAGGCCAACAGCGTAGTTCTTTTTGACGGCTCTCCGAATGACGCTAACAACAAAAGTACTAAAAATCTGCTGAGCGACTCCGTAGACCATGTCGCTGCTAATGTGATGTTTGATGAAACGATGACCGCAACCATGTCACAGGAGAAATTTCTTGGCAACGACCAGAACAAGACTCGGCTCATTCATATGCTGGAGGGCAAACTTCGAGCTGCAGGATTTCTCGTAAAGCAAGCCGCTGAAGACGCTGATACTCTTATAATTAACACCGCGATTGAATTATCGCCAGACTATGATTCCGAAGTGGTAGTGGTAGTGGGTGAAGATGTCGACCACCTCGTACTACTAATAGGCCTCGCATCATCGTTGTCGAATATTCATCTCATGAAACTAGGGAAAGGAAAAATTGAAGCAGAATTTACTCGACGAAGTCGTTCAAACATTCAGAAGAAGTTCCGGAGCACATACTCTTTATTCACGCCTTCAGTGGGTGCGACACATCCTCAGCATTCTTCAGGCATGTAAAACAGAAATTCGTCAAGCTAATTAAAAAAAAATATGAATGTACGAAGAACCGTTGGAACATTCAAAGACCTAAATGCTTCTCCAGACCTAATTGAGGCAGCCGGAAAATCTGTCATTAGAGCACTCTATGGAGCGAGCGGTGACACATCGTTGAATGATTGCAGGTTCCAGTGCTTCACGAAATCAATTTCTAAGAGTGCATTCAATCTTGCATCTTTACCACCAACCGAAGCAGCAGCACGACAGCATACCTACCATCAGGTTCAAAAGTGGTACGGAAACAAGAAGAGTCCGCAAGATTGGGGCTGGAAAAGTACGAGGAATGGAATGACACCTATTCCTACGTTAATAGACGCTGCCCTGCAGGAGCTTCTCAGTAAGATATCCTGCAAGTGGAAGCAAGGGTGTCAAGCAGCTTGTAGCTGCAGGAAGACTGGGTTGCGTTGCTCGATAATCTGTGGAAGTTGTCGGGGCCAGTCTTGCTCAAATATCGATATGGAAGAAGATAATTCCGACGTTGATGCCAAGATCGACGTGCAGTTCGAGCATTCAGCTGCACAAGACATTTACATGACTGATTCTGAGAGTGAGTCATCTTTGATCGACAACGAGAACAGGATTGAAGTGGAGGAAATCACCGCTGAACCATCGACTTCGGGCAAAATACCAGCTCAGGACGAAGCTTTTACGCGAGACCGTCGTACTTTGTCGAAAAGGAGACGATTAGATTAACGGCTGCAAAAATGTATTTAATGGAAGCCACAATAAATCAAACTATTTGCAATTTTAACAAAAGTTCTATACCTTTTTATGAAAACTTATACAATATGTGCTTATTCATATTGTCAACAGTCACGAGTCCGAGAGAAGAGTGAAAGTCGGTAAGCAAGAATCGATATTTACTGCATTTGTCAAGACGCACACAAATTCGCGCGGCTACTACTCCGAAACTATAAGTCCCATGAAAAAAGATTGGTAGTTATTGGTACAGAACTTTGTCACCTTTAATTTCATATAGGACCATTTTGACCGTAAGATAAAGAGAAAAAGAGATATTACCGGAAAACCAAAAATATGTACCTTTGTGGCCTCACTGAGTTCGATGCGGGCCTTAATGGTGTGGGGAAAACCTAGACTCTTGATAATTACACTCTAATAAACCATTTAAAACAATAAATGCTTTTAGTCAACATTTTTACGGTTTACATTACTTTCCGCCTGGCCTAATATGTAATTCCCTAAATTGTTACAAATCGTTATTTTTGGCATCCACCACGTGCTTTCACCATATCTTCATTTTTCTTTGTTCTCACTTGACAATTTTGTGTACTCGAAGACTGGTATATCCTATTTTTGAAACACTGTATCATATTTTTGTATCTATTATAAAATAAATATTAAATTCTTTCAGAATCCCGTTGTCTATTGTTGACCGTGTTTGCGTGTGCAGTATAATACAATGTGCCATTAGTTATGAGACAGATATAACGACCCTCGCCCGATGTTGAGGTGATAATCTAGTTTATAATACCAGCATTAAGGCAGTTTGTATCTCTCTAAGGACTTCTGCTTCTACTTATCCGAATTAGCCCCGAAACCGAATTAATCTAAAAACCAATTTTACACACTAGATCCCTTTACACAATGTTAGATGTTGTCAGGGTAATAATAGAAGCAGAACAGTGATATATAATAATATAAATTAAAATACATTTTGTATAGATTTATTTTGAGAGACTGATTATATGGCTCAGAAAATTATGAAAAGAGGAAAAAAGTGTAGTGCCTTTGCATAAAATACAGAAATTGATTATTCTCATTTTAATATACTAAGCTCCTACCGGGAGATCATAATATGAAACTACTGTTACGAAACAGCATACTGGTATAGTCCCTTAATCCGACTCAGTCTAAGCCATGAATGAAAGTTAAAATTATGGCGGATGCACAGGAATTTCTTAGAATTGTTTACGATTGTGACTATCTTATCTAGACATTTTTTTTGTGACCAGTCTTATCTTGAAAATTTCAAAACCAATTGTTTTTGTGTAATCCGCAATCTAGAATTATCTAGTAAAAAGGCACTCATATATAAAGGACCGACCCATGGAGAGTTGATATAGTTGATAAAGTGATCGCGACAAATAAACAAGAATACACCGAAATAGCGAATTATTAAGTGTTGATATAAATTAATAATTAAGTTTGTGTGCATATAAATTAAGTGTTAGTGAGTGGATTAATGTTTAAATAAATTAGTAAGTAGCCATACCGTGTGTTTAAAGTTTAGAAAAAAATATTACACTACGTTTTCAAGCCATTCGCAGTATAATTCACTTTTATATTCATTGTGTGTATCCATTTTATAGACCACAACTTGATTATACATCATCAAAATCAGAGAAATCCAGTCTTCTGATATGTTATAAAACTCTCTGTGTACAAATAAGTTTGGTTGTATTTACGTTGTTCAATGTCTCTAGCGCTTGGGATTAAATAGCTTGATCAAGAGTGACTTCTCATCACTCGCGCCATGTCACGTCTCGACTTTGCCCTCTACCCCTTTTTGTCCCTCTGTCTCTCTGTCATGATGCGATCTACTGGCAAATTATGCATACATTTGCGATATAACTTATATATGATCTACCATTTGCAGCAGCAATGATCATTTTCCATGCATTCATTAAAAAGACATATTTAGTTCTAACAAATAAAAATTCAAACGTAAACCATATTTCCAAAGTTGAACACTTGGCTTGTGTTGTGCGATATATCGATAACCAAATCACTGTCGCTACCGGTGATTCACTTCTTGCAGATGTGGTGATCGGTGATTCAGTTTCGTCCGGCCTGAATCTCGAACCAAGACGCTATTCTTAATATCGTTCTCAACGTCACGTATATGCAACGCTCTGAATGCTCTATTTGCGAATACTACCTAAAAATGATCATCAAACAGCCTGTCGCGTTCACTGCTGAACATAGGCCTCCGTTAACGATCCCCATTTATTTCGATCCTGGGCATCCTGGATCCAATTTGTTGTTACTCTTTTTATGTCATCCGTCCACCGGGTCGGCGGACGACCTCTGTTCCTAAACGCATCTTGCCTAGGTCTCCACTCTATGATCTTTTTGGTCCATCTTTCGTTGGTCATTCTTACGACATGTCCAGCCCAGTTCCACTTTAGATATGTTATTCGCTGGATGGCATCGGTAACCCCTGTTCTCTGACGTATCCGATCATTCGGAATCCTGTCTCTCAGCGTGACTCCCAACATGGAGCGTTCCATGGCTCGCTGGGCCACTCTTACTTTATTTACCAATTTTCGTGTTAGAGTTAAGGTCTCCGAACCATAAGTCAGAACCGGCAGAACACACTGATCAAACACCTTCCGCTTAAGGCATATGGGGGTTTCGGACTTAAAAATGTGCTTCAGCTTCCCATAGGCGGCCCACGTTAGTCCTATCCTTCTTTTGATATTCCCGAGTAAAGTTCCCAAAATCATACGAATGGTATCAGTCGCATGCTTAAATTTATTTGACAACAGCGCAATTCTACGTCAGTTGACGTTACAAATGTCATTTTACACTTTTGTCTTAATATAGGTTGTAAACAAAATGTTCGTGTTAAGTTTTTATCAATTTCTTCTATAAGAATGAAATGTTCGATCAGTATCAAATATTTGTTCTTATTGTCAGCCACCATAGGTAACTTTTATATACGGTCAGCCACTATGAAGCAAAGCAGGTTGCAATTATGCACCAACCGTCTATCTTGTAATGGTGTTTGATATTGTTAGTTTATATAATTCAAAGATTCACTCTTCTACTTGTATATTCAGATTGTGCAGTCGTGCTTATGACTGGAACAGTAAAATGCTGTGTGCCATGGTGTACTGATAAACAGACAATTGATTATTAAAATACCCATCGACCTAAATGTAATCTGGCATTCACTATTAATATATATTGGCAGTTCAGGGTTAAGAATGCGTACATTCTTAAATATTCATATTTATCATACTTAAGTCATATCCAAGTTGTTAAATGAGGATGATTGGTTTCCAAAACGTGCGTGAAGTCTGGCCGCACTTTGCAGTAACGTATAACACAGCACACAATCGATTGCAGAACTCTTAAACGCAATTGTGCTCTTACAGAACTCGTAATTGACACAGGTCACCAAATGAACTTTGGGGCGGCCACGTTTTGAATGTTGACAATAAATAAACGGCTTTTAAGATTTAAACTAACTTTTCCGCATCTGTGGCCCTAAACAATATTCTATCATAAAATTGTTACTTGTATACACTTCGGGGGATGTACCGTACTAACACACCGAAATTTCTCCAAAAATAACCAAATATTTAGTATATCTGGATTTATAGGACCCGCTGTACTCGCTTTAGTCAACTGAAAATCAATAGGGTATATCTGTGAGACACATTGAACAATATTCAATCATAAAATTCATCAATCCCATACTTTCTGGAGGCTGTATCTTGCTAACAAACTGAAAATTCTCCAAAAATGACAAAAATTTGGTACTTCTAGTACCGTACCACCCGTTGTACTGACTTTAGTGAGCTGAATATCTATAGGCTTCATCTTTGAGATGCTCTGAATAATATCCTATCACAAAATTGGTCACTTCTATGTACTCCGGAGGTTGCTAACAACCTGAAACTTCTCCAAAAATTACAAAAATATCGTACTTAAAGTACTGTAGCACCTGTTCTATTAGCTCTGGTGAGCTGAAAATCAATAGGGTTTATCAGTGAGATGTCCTGAATAATTGACCTCGGAGCAAAGCGCGTCGAACTCATAGGCTCCGCCCCTACCAATAAAAACACATGCCTGCGCACCAAGCCACGCGCGGATGTGTATAAATAGGCGGCGGGGAGCAATGGATCGGCGTCAGTCAGTGAACACATCCATCGAAGGAAGTCCAGCAAGTAGCAGCCCAACGGAAAACTTGGTCACTGGTTCAAACCAAGTATTTCCAGAAGCCCTTGCCGATGGTATCGACGCTATAACTGAGATTTTTATCTCAAATTGTCCTTTATAGGACAATCATATTTATGAAAATCGGCTCTTTATAGAGCCTTTCTATTTATGAAACCCCGTTCTTTCTAGAGCGGATTTTATTTATGAAAATCGCTTAACCAACTAAGCGATAGAGAAGAACAACTAGAAGCCCACCGACATTCAACCCAACAAGACGAAAGAATCCGGATTCAGGTGAATATAAAACACTAACAGGCAGACAAAAAGGGTCAGGAAACCTTAAACTCCCTCCGACAGTGAGTCTGCTGCCGGCTTTTGTCAGCCACCTCACCCTCTAACAGCCCCTCGCAAGAACGAAACAAGAATTCGTTTCGTTCCTCTCGTCCACCGCCATGTCTTCGACACGCTCCTCAATCCGTACCAGGAGCCAAAAAACTCCACCACCTTCCATCTCTTCTAAAGAAGAATTCCCCGAATTGGTCAGAACCCCGACCAACCCAACCATCGCCAACGCTTCCAAAGACGAACTCCTACAACAGATAAGCAACCTCACCTACCAGCTTAGCAAAGCTATAGCCCTCATTAACAAGCTACAGTCCGACAAAGAAAACAAACAAAAATCACCTCAATCCTCTCGCAGTCCATCTCCAACTTTCTCTGCCCAATCACACCTGTCCACGGCTACCAACACCCGCACCGAGCAGGGAAACTTCACTCGCTTAGGCACCATGCCTAACCGAGAACGTAAAATCCCTACCCCACCCCACCAACCACCCAACCACAACAACAGCCACCACGACAACGACAACAACAACAACCAACCCAACCTCAGCAAACCAGACAACCTCGACAAATTCAATCGAACACCCGACTTCAAACACTCAACATCCAAAATCTCCCACAAAAATACACCTCCCAGCGAGAACTTTACAACCTTCTCAACACCAACGAGCTGTTGACAGGTAAAATCGCTTATCTGAAGGCAAATTCTAACCTAACTGCGCTTCTCAAAATTCCAGCCGACCTCCCCTACGAAGCTTTAGCAAAAAAGCTTCGTAACACCCTCGGTGACGACCAAGTCACCATCATCCCCCTCAGCCCCACACGCCAAGACCGTCAACGTTCTCGATCCCGCAAGCCCCATTTCACACTGGTCTGCAGAAATGTAGACTCCACCATCACCGACCAAGAATTTGAGGCCATCCTCAAAGACGTTGACTTCCCCGCCACCAGGTCTTGGCGCATAATGTCACGCCGTAATGGCAAAGCCACCTCAATGTTCCGGATTCTTACTGAATCCGAAAGAGATTATCATACTGCCCTCTCCTACGGCATAGACTTCCACGGCCTCATACATGAGTGTGAGGCTTCCAACAGCGCCAACCCCTTACCTGCAGTACCTAAGTTCTGCAACCGCTGCTCAAGCACAGGCCACCTTGCCGAATTCTGCAGGGCTAAACCGGTCTGTCCCTCCTGCGGAGCC
This sequence comes from Galeruca laticollis, assembly GCA_963921935.1. Taxonomy (NCBI): domain Eukaryota; kingdom Metazoa; phylum Arthropoda; class Insecta; order Coleoptera; family Chrysomelidae; genus Galeruca; species Galeruca laticollis. Next base: position 49,585,246 of record OY998184.1, read on the forward strand.
ACTGATCATAAGGCTGCCAATTGCCCAAAGGCAAACGAGCCACACGGTAAAAATTGCGGCTGTCCACACCCCGCTTTCCACCCTCGGTGCCCCAAGCGGCTGGAGGCACCGAAATCCGCCCAAGAGATTGCACCCATGACTCTTGAAAAGCCACCGACCCCATATGACCTGACAACCGACTCCAAGATCTTGATCGAGATCTTGGCCACTACTATCATGAACGCCGTCCCGACGGCCCGTGGCTTAGTTGCCGACACCTTAACTCACCTCGTCCCCTCCTTTTACGGATACAACTGTTCCGTAACTAGTGGCGCCGGCAACCGCGTCCACTTTGCATTCACCACCAAAAGACGAAATTAAGTCATGGACTTTCTTACCGGGACCGTGAATTGCCAAGATCTAGCCAGGAAGCGACATCTTCTCAAACACCTTCTGCACTCCCTAAACATACAAGTACTTCCTATCACAGACACTCTTTTAAAGAACCCTCCTCGATTCACTGGCTACACCACCTTCCACCTAGACAGGAACATCTACTGTCACGGCAACAGACTCCTCGTCCGAAACGGACTCCCCGCGTCACCACACCCCCTCCCTGCACCTCTGTCTCAACAGAGCTTGGATTGCATAGCCATCGATATATCGTGGAATAATACCACGACGACACTCTTTTCCTACTACAAACATCCCAACCAACCACTATCAATCGACCTTCTCGAATATGCATCCTCTCTACCACGAACCATAATAATGGGTGACTTAAACTCACGCAACATTCTCTTCGGTGATACACACACCAACCTCAACGGCAGACTACTCGCCGAACAACTCGTCTCACTTCCCCTCTTACGGATTAGAAATAATGATCCAACACTAGTAAGCCACCTCGGCTCCTCCATAGTCGATCATATAATCTGCACAGACTGATTAATCATCTTGTGGACGACGAATGCTTTATAGGGGACCCGATCACATCAGACCACGTTCCACTTCTGGTCAAAACCACGTTACACAATCCGATACCACCACCACCAACTAATTTCACTTTTCGCGATTTTAAAAAAGCCGATTGGAATTCCTTTGCAAACCACGTCTCTACTAATTTACCACAACCCGTCATTCATCAGAGTTCTGATGACATAGATAATCACGCAGAAGAATTCCAATCCCTCCTAATCGATGCACAAGACATCGCCGTCCCCCTCACCACCGTACACACCAATTTTCATGCCCTTCCGCAAAGAATTTTGCAAAAAATCCGTCAGAGAAGACAGTTATACAGGTTATACGTTCGCACTCGAGTTCCCGCAGTCAAAACACAATGGAACCGTCTCAACGCCCAGGTTCGGCAAGAAATCAATGCTGAAAAGCAGAGAAAATGGAAGGCCGAAACAGCCGGACTGGACTTCAGACAAGGACGCGTGTTTTGGCAAAAATTCTACCGCCTCGTCGGCCTCAAGAGAAAGGTAGAATCACATCTCGAAGTGCAAGGACAGAAGATCTACACATCCGAAGACAAAGCCACCGCCTTCAAAAATAACCTACAAACTGTCTTTTCATCACACGATAACCCCCAATTTATCAGGGACTTTGCCGTCGAAACCGACCTCATGACTCGAAATATCACTCGAAGTCCACATGTACACATCCCACCTGATGAGAACTCTCCACTTCTATCACCATTTACTATCGAAGGAGTTCAGCTGGCGTGCCGAGCGAGGAGAAACAGTGCCCCAGGGCACGACGGAATCTCGAGGCAGGCACTTAAAAACCTGCCAGAAAAGATCTTGCCTCCGCTCTGCGCCCTGCTGAACGCCTGCCTCGCATTTTCTTATTTTCCTCGTTGTTGGAAATCTGCCAACGTAGTTCTCATCCCCAAACCCGGCAAAGACCCCACAAAGCGTGAATCTTACCGCCCTATCTCATTAATCAGCGTCCTAGGTAAAGTCTTTGAACGCTTGTTAAAAGAAAAAATCTGGGACTTCTGTACTGAAAATGATATAATTCCGGCATTTCAATTCGGATTCAGGCCGGGCCACTCTTGTCAGAACGCCACCACCAACCTTCAAACAATCGTCACTCGAGCTCTAAATCAACGACGCTGTTCAGCCGCCATCCTCATGGACGTTCAGAAGGCTTTCGATCAAGTCTGGCACGCCGGACTAGTGAGAAAACTACTGAGCATCCGATTACCAAACCAAATTGTCAAATTAATATATTATTACCTCACCGACCGATCGATCAGCGTCAAAGTTGGTTATAGCATATCCGACCCTTTTACACCTCAAACTGGCGTTCCGCGGGGCTCGATACTCGCTCCTCTATTATATATCATTTATACGTATGATACACCATTTCCACGACATCTCCGTGATAACATCCAACTATATGCGGATGATACCGCACTAATCATTTCTGCCACAGATATTCGCTCTCTCAACATTCGATCCCAAAATCTACTGACCCAATTTTCTAATTGGTGCAGGAAATGGCGGGTGACTCTCAATCCTCAAAAAACACAAGCAATCGTCTTCCAACACCCTGATACCATGAGCGAACGACTTCTACCAAGAAACTTCCGCCTCGTGCTCTGGGGAGATCGACTCGAAATCCGCAAGGAAGTCGTCTATTTGGGAGTGAAATTTACTTACACTCTCAACTGGACGCCCGACCTAATGGACACTTTAAACAAAGTCCGACGGAGAGTCAATCTTCTCAAGGCGCTCGGCGGCACATTCGGACGCACACACCCTCTCACCTTGCTTCATACGTATAAAACATATATCCGCCCAATAATCGACTATAGAGTAAACGTCTACTGCACTCTCCCCACCCATCTCGTTAAAAGACTACGAACCTGCGAGCAGTCAATCCTGAGATACTGCCAGTATAAGGCTCCATACTCTCCCACCAACACAGTTTATGTCAATATCGACATCGAACCCATCCCATCTCGCTCAAATAGTTAACAGGCCCGATATGTCAATCGTACCATCGAATCGGGCAGCGAAATTTCCAAAAACACTCTACTCACACCGTGGGTCGCCAACATACGACACCTCGTCAGAATTCCCAAGAGGAAGCTCCCATTTCCTCCGTTACGACTACTAGCCACGGCCTACGACGACCTACCCGACGAATACATTGACTGCCTCGACAGCTCCCCTATCTCCATCCGATAACGACAAATTCAATATTTCTCACACTAATTCAGTCAAATCTTTTCAACAACTTTCTCAACAAATCCCAAGTCCATTAAAATAAACATCTCTAACAAATTCTAAATTTCCTTTCCAGCTATTAATTGTTCAACACTATGGACTCACCCTATACTTTTATGCCGCCCCCACACCACCTACGTCGGTGTTGCAGGTTTTTGCGGTTTTCCTGTACACTCTGTGAATTTATTCACTAGCCAAATAGACCGACGATCGACGCACCCGCATTTTTGGATTTAAAATTATTATTATACCGCCGACCACCTTAAACAGTCCCCGAACCACCGATGGCACGTCACCGCAACTTTTCATAAATCTCAACAATTTATCATACTCTATACACTTTTAAAAAAAAATGTCTCCTATACACTTTTCTTTCGAAAAATTCTCAAAACCAATAAAAATCTCAATTACCAATATTTCATTAAATTCCTCCTTAATACCGGAGATATTTCAAATTCAGTTAAAACACCCTTTTACGTCAAATAACTTCTATAATTTCTGACACCTAGCCAGGTCAACACACAGCTATGTATCAGCAACGATACATGGTTCGTCTTCAACACTTAAGCTCCAATTCCAGACACCTTTTGTCTCACCATCTCCGCTCACTATTGAGCTTCGCTGCTTCCAAACATCATCCCCCTAGATACCCCAACACAAACAATCCTCCAGTTACTTTCTAGCGAAAAGCCCACTCAATTCCCTCAAAATCCTGTACACCTTTAAAAAACACATTTTCTAGACACTTCTTAGACAAATCTTACTAGACACCTTTTTCACCCCCAACTCAGTTTCTCGGTCAGCGCGCACAAAACCACCCAACACACCCCTCAACCAGCCCTGAAGAGGAAACAAATCCTATAACAGGGCACCACAAGAAAAGTTCAACTTCACCCAAAAACATTCCACTCAACAGAATCTCATACGAACTTCTCTCTCTCCCTATCTCTCTCTCTCTCTCTCTCTCTCTCTCTCTCTCTCAATGGATCGGCAGTTCAGCTTCGAACTCCGACGAAGACATCGCTAGAAGATACGACGACACGCTTAGACGCTCTGGTCCCGCTACGCTACTCCTATATAGATCGAACTGGGCAAGTTCCTCTAGGTCGATAGCGTATTGCTAGAGCCCCAAGAGGCAGTATAGTGAATAATAATAAATATCTTATTTATGAAAGAACAAATGTCGGACATGAACAGTCATGACAGCCTGAGCCCCTTTCAGGGCTTTGGCAATCTTACAGCTCCAACCCGACGACATAATACTCAATCATAAAATTGATGACTTTTCGAACTCCGGAGGCTGTATCGTGGTAACAAATTGGAATTTCACAAAAAATGACAAAATGTCGTACTTCAAGTACCATAGCACCCGTTGTACTGTCTCTGGTGAGCTGAAAATCAATAGGGTTCATCTATGACAGGTCCTTAACAATATTATTCCATCATGAAATTGATGACTTATTGCACTCCGGAGGCTGTATCGTGCTTACAAGACATGCAAGGAAAAGTGGCCGACGACAACGACGACGACGACATATACACAGGGTTTTTTTTAAAACCGTTTTTTCGTGTTGTTATTGAGGGATAACGAAAAATTAACTCAAAAATGTTTTTCAAAATTCCAACTTTTTTGGAGTAAACCAATACATTTCTCGCATATTAGATAGGTTGGGCGGAAAAGTAATACAATGTAAGGATAATCATAGAATATTTCCACATTAAAAGCAACCTTCCTAGCGTAAATAGAAGATGCGACACAGAAAATATTAGTCAAATATATACCTTATCAAATAACTTAAGGGTAACCAGTCCCAATAACTCCACAGTAAACTCTACATCACAAACAACTCCATAACACCATTTTCACCACCTAATCCATCCCACTTGAACTTCACCACCACTTATCTGCATAAAAAGTAGAATAGAGAAAGAAACTTCACAAACAAAGCCACTTTCTGGGCAACGGTGGAGAGAGCAAAGGTGGCTATTTGGTGCTCTCCTACGTACCCCAGAATTCCCTGGAAAAGACAACTAACTAACTAATAGGGGTTGAGTATCTGGCAATTACTCAATGGCTTTTCACAACCGAAACCCCTTCATATATAATATCAATTAAATTAAATAACTACCTTCTCAAAAAAAATTGATGAGAAAATATATTAGTAATAATTTTCATAAGGCCTGGAAAAACTAATTTTTGAATTGGAATTTAACGTAACCACCAAATATTAACGGAAAAAATTGTAAAGAAAACACTTCAGTCTCAAGGCCGTTTTCTGGGAGACAGGAGAGACGACAGATGTAGAAAGCTGCAGCTCTCCCACGTACCCCAGAATTCCCCTAAAAAATAACAACAAATCAATATATAGGGGTTGAGTAACTGGCAACTATTCAATACCTTTTCACAATCCTAAAAAATATAGGAAATCGTGTCTCGACTTTAATATAATTGTTACCTGCACAGAAGAATTGACGAATGATAATTATCAAAAAATTCAAATTCGCGCGTAAAATATCAGTTGGTATGGATAGTGTTGGTGAAAGTGTTTGTTATCCAACAACTGATTTCAAGGAAAAACCGGTCTGTTAACACAGAATAATTTATAACAATATAAATATGATAAAGAAATTAAACAATTTGAAAATATTGGCAAAGTAAAAAAGAATTTTCTTGAACTAAACCCTACACTGGCTGTTTCCCTGCGATATTTGATATTTTGGTTATCAACTAGTCACCCATGACTACCCATAATTACTTATATATATTATGATATATTTATTATTGCTGTGACAATTTATAATTATTTATTCAATGAATGTTGGTTTTTGTTTATTTATAGCTCAGGGTAAATATATCAAGTCGGGCATGAGTACTTCTTAATTTCTTTGAGTTCTGGCATAAAACGTTTTCTATGTAATTCATTATTTTGTTTTATACAGATTAATAAAGAATTATTTGTTTTTGTCTATTATTTAAAATGGAAAATATACCTTGTCTAAATTTATGTGGAGACGCCTATGTTATCAATCCTATTACTGTTTTAAGAAGTGACAGTTGAAATTAATGGAATAACTATTTTCTGTTTTTAATAAAGGGTATTGAAACGAAAATGACGAACACTGTAATTATATATTATCAAAATTGCGATGGAAATTAGAAAAGAAATATATGTATCGATACAAACAAATTTAAAATCGAAATAGTAGAACAAACAACTATAATCGAATAAATTCAATAAATTGGTACCTTTACGCAAATTTAAATCCTTTTGAATGGCCAAATCATAAAATTTTAAATTGGTTAACCATTAAAATGACGCACTAACCTTCACGGAACAATAGTTTCTTTTTGGCACCAAAAATCTCCAATCTGCTATAACACCACGTTTGTGTTATTGTGTCTACTGCCTTTCCTCCCGCTGGACTTCAACTAGACTCCACTCCTCCAGGTAAATTTTGAATTTCTCGTTCTTAATATACTTTATACTATTATCTATCTTCTCTTCTTTCACAATATGGTTTACTTCTTTTAAATATCTTTTTAAATGATACTGTCTGGTATCTTTTATTATTCTACAGCCTTTATTTTATTTATCTATTTTAATTACTTGTCTTCTGTTCCTTTATTTATCTTTCATTAACTCTATTTAACTTCTTTTTATACTTTTATTTTGATTATATGAGAACTAGACATATATTTTCTTGAATTTTTACATTTTTCTTAGCAACAAACAATTTTTTCTTCCCGTTGTCATGGACAAAATTAATCATCTAACTAGATTTTTTTACAACTACCTACATATCCGAGGACTTTTTATTCAATTTAATATCTTTTTTAACTATATTAGGATATTTAATATTCTTAACGTTTGCAAAATAATTTATTCTACTGGATTAAACTCAACTTCTCTACAAACTATCCCTATTTTAAAAAAACTCTTAATATGTATTACTTCCCCATTCTCATACACTCTAATTACTCTGAAATACATATACAATCCTTTTCCATTTATTTTAGAATTCTTCTACAATTATAGTTCATCATAAAATCAGCCTGAAATTTCTATTTAATTAAAATATTTTTGTGCTGTTTCTCGTTATAACGCTTAATATACCCATCAGAAACACATATAGTTCCATGCCAAAAAAATTATGTCGCTAGCATTCCATGCTTTGAAAATAATTTAGACGTTCACATATTGTTGACAGTTCTCTGCGAATTCTTGTTAAACCATATGTATTATAATGATCCAAATATATATTGAAACATAGGAAAACACAAAACAACGGATTTCAACAGGGAAACCAAACGCTCATTTGTGCCTTCAATTGGAAGTTCCCGAGTTCTCGGGACAACAACCAAGATCGACACGAGGCGCATATAGCCCCCTGCCTTCCGACCCACAGTAAACAACAACGAAGATGTAGGAATATCGCGTGATATGTAAACAACAACAACAAAGAGATTCATGGGTAATTCACGCGAAAAGAAAAACGACTACTGAAACAGAGAGGTAACCGCGAACATGCATGTTTCTGGCTCAATTTTCGTCCTCGGCACCGTATAACCAAATAATTTTTAACAACGATTTGAATTTTGTAAAGGTCAGTGTCATCAAAATTATTTGATTTTATCAACATGAATTCCCTTGCGGAGAAAATGAAAAAATGGTTACCAATATACTGGAACAGATATTTTAAAATCTATTGATTCTAACATAAATTATAAGCAGGAGCTGCTAAAAATGCCTCAGGAGATAAAAATTTAATGCCTGATCTACAGTCACTCAATTTGACTTGATATTTATGACAATGATTCTAAAAGAATTCTCATTTTTGATGACTGTGAAAATTTACTATACGACACATTTCGGTTTATCAGTTTGGACAATAATAATCTAATTGAATTTGGTTTTCATAAATAAATGAATTATTCCTAGTTTTTTTTAAATAAGTTCTCAGATGACATTTTAATTGGAATCAAGTATGATATTTTATCTATTGATTTGTGGAATTAGAAAGAAGGTTGTCAGTTTGAAAGTTTATTCTAGAGATATATAAGAAAAGTAAATCAAAATCGAGAATTAATAAGAAAGAGTTTTGAAATTTAAGGAGCAGATATATAATAAAGTAGATTGAAATCGAGAATTGAAAGAATTTTGAAGTTTGGAAGACATATAAAAGTAATAGAAACTTGGTCAATAAAATAGGAAAAGTTTACATGAAAAGTGTAATGGTTAGAATTTATGAAGAAGGTATTTTTGAAGATAGACGATAATATCTTCTCCGTTTAAAGGATATATCTGGTGGAGAAATCGAGACATTGTTTGCAAATTTTGTTGAAGAACTGGCTGAAAAAAAATTTGTAAATTCTTTGATAATAATTGGAATGAAAATCAGAAATAATTGGTTAATATAATAATTTCTTCACTAATTGATTACAATAGAAAAGGTTCAAATATTAATAAACAATTTAAATTGGAAAATTTTTTCGAACCTTATCCTGAGAAGAGGCAATATATTAAAGACAAATTAAATAACAATCATATAAGTATTTAACTATTAAAAATAAATCATAAAATATAATTACAATAAAAATTAAACTATTACAACCAATTATAGATGCCGATAGTAAAAACAGTGAACAAAATCCTCACAACAATACTGAAGAAAATCCCAGAAGATATTCAAATTCAACGGAAATTGACAATAAGAATTCAACAGAATTCGTCGAAATTGAAATGAAATTTAAAATAATTTGAAAGTAATAGACATTTGATACGTGGCAAACTTCTATATAGCTAGTAAATATTGCAATGGTTTTCTTAATTATTTAAACACTAAACTACTCACTAACACTCAATTTATATACACTATTCACTTAAACTTAATTTATATACAAACAACCTGAATTATTAATTTATATCAACACTTTACTGTTCGCTATTTCGGTCTATTCTTGTTTATTTTTCGGGGTTACTTTATAAACTAAACTAACTCTCCCTGGTCGGTCCTTCAAATATTAGTGCCTTTTTTACTAGATAATTCTAGATTGCGCCTCACACAAAACCAATTGGTTCTCTGGCATTTTCTAGATAAGACTGGTCACAAAAACAATGTCTAGATAAGATAGTCACAATCCTAAGCATTTCTAAGAAATCCCTGCGCATCCGCCATAATTTCAACTTTCATACATGGCTTACACAGAGTCGGATTCAGGAACTATACCAGTGTGCTGTTTCGTAACAATATGTTATTTAATACAAGAGATTTCAGGAATTTTTAATAAATAGTAAATAAGTTATGTTGATATTTATATGTATAACAATTCATCAAAACAACATCCACATCTATATATATATATATATATATATATATATATATATATATATATATATATATATATATTGAACTTATCGTAGCAAATATTGAAGAGAATGAGACACAAATATATGAAATTTGTAACTTTGTCAGATGGTAAATGAATATTACTTTCTTCAGACACATAGAATTATCATTTCTATGTATAATTATAAGTAAGAAATATATCTCATATCAAATCAAACACCTATGATATCAATTATTCTTTATAACTATATAAATACACCAATAATATTGAAAATCGTTACCTTAGATTTCAGTTGTAAACAATGAGTCATAAATTTTAATCCATCCCTGGTAAATTATAAATTCATATTTTTTTTATTAGCAGCACAGTTGACCATCTGTATATTTTATCTAGAATATCAAAATGAATCTGAAAAGAACATAAAATTATTATTAGACGATAATAAACAAGATATTTGATACTAATATACAGACAAGTTGTCACATTTGTTGAAATGAAATCATTGAACTGTCAATACAAACTTAATGTCATGTAACATAGAACTAAAACATAGAAATATATTCAACCACAGAAGTAAGTTAGAATTTTGAAGTATTGAATATTTGCAAAGCGGATGGAATGTTTAAAAATATGTAATTGTATTAAATGATAGGGCAAGTTTATATGAGATAATTGGTAAATTATATATAAGAAATGAATTGAAAGACATTATGAAAGATTTTAAGGATGTAATGATTGTAAATTCATTGATATTAGAAATTTAAAGTGGGATAGATACTATCATTGTAAATAAATATAAGATATATTTTGGAATTATTTCACATGTAAATAGGTATAATGAATTATTTTGAAATTTTACACAAATTATTGATAACAATAGGAATAAGAAGAAGACAATAAAATTAAATATTCAATAAAAATACTATGATATATCTAGCAACTTGTTAGTGTTTTGTTTCAAATAACAAGACTAGCAACAAAAGTTTGTTGATTGGAAAAACAAAAGGAGTGAGTGGTGTGATGCTTAAGAAAATGGACATGTAAGAAAATTTTTCTAAAATTTAACTAAAATAAGTGGAAATTGTTTGGAATTTAAGTCAAATCCGACTATAAATGATAAAATATAACCTGATAAACATATAGAGCAGAAAATATCTGTGAATAACAATTATTTGTGGAAATTATCAATTATTGAAATCTGAGAAGGGACGCTATGCGTAAATTTTAATTAAATTCCTACATAAGAGTTACAAGTATTAGATAGAAAACATTTAGTATCATCCTAAAACATTTTAAGTCAAGTTTTAAGAACAATTTAATGAATTATATTGACTTACCTGCAATACAAATTATCGAATTTGTTTCTACGATTTGAAGAGAGTCCAGCTTCATTCCAGGAGGGGAGAACAGGAATAGAGTGCACAAAAAGACTTCCAAGTGTTATGAACAGGTCAGTGTATATATAATTTATATGGTACCATTTAAAACAATTCAGACATATATATAACTAATTTGGCCAAATTTCACGTCTAACAATTTTTTCATGTATAAGAATATTCAATTTGTGTCTAGTAGTTTATAATAATAATTTGTTTAACTGAAGTTTTTTTCTTAATAGTAATAATGTTTTTCAATTTGATGCTGATTCGTTATTATATAAACTAAATCTTGACTCTTCTGTTTTTTTTATTTATGTCATATGTTGATGATAGACAAAGGAATGATATCATAGAGGTTGAATGGGTGTGTTCCGCGCTATTACTCACAGTATTTTTGTAGGAAACAATGGTAAGGTAATATTTGGTAAATGCAAATTTCATATATTTTAATTATTTTGAACCCAACGAGAGTAAGTTTCTCATGCTCTCCATTAAATTAATAACTAAATAAAACAAATCAATTTTACCCTGAGCTAGCCAATTCAACAATTTAAATCATAGAGAAAAATAGAGAAAAATAAGCAAAGTTAAATATATAATAAATGACGCCCGTAACGTGGGGCAATTAAATATTCAATTATAATATTATAAAATATATTAATAATATATATATATATATATATATATATTCATTGAATTCTTTTTATTTTAGCCCATTGAAAGTTAAAACATTATTATAATGGCTACATGATCATAACAATAATTTTAAAAATAACAATGATTCAAATTTTCTGATGCGATGAGTTGATGTGACGATACTGAAATTTTAGTTTCATGCTATGTATACGTCTTAAAATTAATTTTTCATTTTAATGTGAAAAGCGAATCGTCGTTAAAGACACTATGTTTGGACAAATTTCTTTTGAAAATTTATCAAATCAAAATACTAGATTATAATTAAAAAAAAGTCACCCTATATAGCAAAAAGTTTCCCGACTAACCGGGAATGATGATTGAGATTGGTTAGAAAAAATACGAGGGAAAAAGTCAGTTGGATTTAAGACGTCTAATTTGGCAGTAGTATTATTATTGATCTCGTCAATAAGGACGATTCTAAAAGTTGATATTCAAAGTAAAGCAGACAGAAATTTAAACAAATTTTATAATAATAATAGTAAACGTCAAAAAGAGGCAAGTGATATTGTAATTTATTTCGACGATAAAAAACATTTATATTTGATAAACATAGAAATGTAAACCAATTTTTTAATAATAATAAGAAGAGAGAAGATAATTGTATATCCAGTTAAAGGATAGATATCTGTGGAAAGAAATGGAGGCATTGCGTGTGAAATTTAAGAAGAGCTTTTCAATAATATTTTAGACAGTACAACATAAAGAAATTGAGAGTGAAGATTAGTTTGAAGTGGATAGAAACTTAGGAAATAAAAGGTACCGTTTTAAAATATTATATTAGTGATCTCTAAATTACAATAGGCCTTTATTTCAAAGAAGAGGAATGCATTCATGATTAGTAATTGATCTAACATTTTAATTGTCCCAAAGTAAATGTTTTTTTATTTTTCCGTTGTGTATGTATACACATTTTATGTTGAAGAATTTATATAATTACTTTAAAATAATAATTAATTCATCCCAATAAAATATATATATTATTGTGTATTTATAAATAATGCCTCTACGTTTTGAGCTATTTTATTATATATTTTTAATTAATTTTGTTATATATTTATTATTAATGATTGTATGGGCGCCAGAATTGGTTCGCTTTCTGCGAATTCCCAATTCAAAGATACTACACAAATTAGAAAATATTATAATTTTGTTTAACTTTTAACACTGTATCTCAGGGATGAGATTCGGCACTTGGCGATTGTCAGCAACAGGAAACTGTAGGTAAGATATCAAAGAAACGCAAGACGAACATAGACAAATGATTTTAATTGAACATATTTATGTAAATAACGAAATTATTATGATTTAAAAGTTTATAATTCATATCAAACTCAATAGAATATTGTTGACAAAATCATTGCACAAAAACGCTTTTCATAAATTATTAATATTATTAAATTCCAACGTACCAAGTAAGTTTCGCTTGATTACTTATTTTACTAAAAGTTCTGAATGCATTCACAACGACTCAACCTCTACTCTCGCTATTGTTAACCTTGGCGTTGTGTTGTGGTACTCTGTGATGATTATTATTTGGTTTACAAAATGAAGGAGAAAGCAAAGTGTTTGGGATATATTATCATAATTTAATGTGAGAATTTGGTGAGTATTAATTTTTTATAATATGTGTTTAGTGTTCTGTGTCCGATATTTAGTAGAGATTGAATATCTAATACTAATATTTTTACTAATTAATAGATATCAAACAATATAACCTAACATATAAATATATCAAAAATGTTTTATAGGAGAAATACACTATATACATGGGTAATAGAGTTTATGGTTGGTTCTTCTTGACCCTGAATGTGGTGCATCGGAGAAAAAACGATCGCCTATGATCGAATAAGCGAAATTCAGATGTGGAAAATGATGTGATGTGAATTATTTCATCAGCAGAAATATCTTATCCACAACAAGATATGTGAATAGTTATCGAAGATTATATTAACAAAGGTAATTGTTCATCTTACCATATCTAGACGCTATCACCAATTTTGCACTTATTTATTTATAAACGAGTGATAAATTTTTGTTAGTTTATTGTTCAAACTTCACTAAGCACTTTAGTTAACTTTTTAACTTGATATATTTTAAATCATTATAGTTTTTTACAAAAATTTAGAGGAAATAAATTCAACACGTCCTCCATTTATTAAACTTACACCGCGTCTCTCAAGCTCAAAATCAACAACCTTTCAATGTTTTTTACTTTTGTTTCCATCGTTCATTTGTTGATAAATAAACACCGTTGTTATTGAATCAAATATCTGTTTCTGCGTTATAGTAGACAAATTCACTTTGTTTTTATGCACTTCCACTGTCACTCCGAAATACTCTATTCGAACTAATAACAGAACGTTATTTCGCGTTGATATTTGACCTTGAAGTTTTATACAAATAATTGAATAGTTTATGCAATATACAGGGTTTCTGAAAGTGTCTACAAAATATTAAATTATAATAATTGAATTTTATTTCAAAATTCATGTGATACTATATACAGTGATGATCATAGTTATGTATAAAATTTATGTTTGACGTAATTTACTTGTTACTATTGTATTTTCAATATCTTGAATTATACTTTAAAGAAAAATAGTTACAAAATTAAATAGTAATCTTCTATATAATTTTATCAATTGTATTCTATTTGTAAATATTTCTTGTCATATTTAAGCTATGTTTTTTATGGATTATTTCCTTTTATCGAATATTCACTACTACTATTACTTAGATTCACATTTCTGAGTGATGTTAATGATTCAACATAACCTAGTAGATATATTTCACTTTAACATTCCCTAAAATTCTATAGAATTATTCTTGATTCGACAAGAATATTCTATAGAAGTTTACCTTGATTTTTTTCTTTGATTTCATAATTATATATTACTTATTTAATTAATTCCCCAGTTTAATTCTTTCTTAATTTCATGAAGAAGTCTTTAAATTCTCATAATTAACTTATGCGTAGTCTATTAATAAATTTTAATTCCACTATTTCTAATTCTTAGTTAAGATTGACTAAATTAAATTAATTTATACTTGATTACATAAATAATATTTCTAATTCTATTGTTTCTTAAATTTTAGTTACGACTGGTTGGTGTTAAATTGATGCAGCTGGTTTATATGAAAAACTCCACGTTCTCGATGAGTGTCAGGATGTATCAACTTATAACTATTTATACCATGACTGGTTTCTACTAAATAAGGACCTTCATAAGGTAACTGTAACTTAGAACATATTTAATCTTGAATCCTACATACTTCCTGCTTTCCGGATGTAGTGGTATCAGCCAGAAGCTGTGCTTCAAATCTAGCTTAGAAAAAACTTTAACTTTACTTATCTTTCCTAATCAATTCGATAGTTAAAGGCGATTCATACTCGGGCATTGTACATTTATTTAAATTTCGTGCATCAAGGCAAATCCTTAAATCTCCATCCTTCTTCTTCACTATAACAACTGGATTGATATACGAGGTGGTACTATGTTCTATAATTCTATCTTCTAATAATTTATTTACAGTTTTCTTTACATCTTCTTGATATTTGTAGGGTATCGGATAACTTCGCTGTTGGAATTGTTGATTTTCTTTCATTTCAATTTTATGTACATAATTTCTTGCAATTCGAGATTCCTCATTAATTAAATTCCTATGTCCTCTCAGTATTCCTTTTACTTCATTTTTCCATTCTATTTTCCCATCTATATCCAAATTCCATTCCGGCATATTATTATTATTATTTATTTCTCCATTGCCATCCAGCATCATATCTCCACTCATTTTTCCTTCCTGCCTATAATCATATCTCTTCTCCATATCATCTTCAAATTGCTTATTATAATTAATACATTTATCTACTTCTTCTACTAACTCTTCATTCTTCCTCGAATTATCATTTTTCTCTTCATAATTAAAATCAACTTTCTCTTTATTAAAGATTATGTACATTTCTTCATAATTAATAATTGCTTTGTTTTCATATAAGATATCCGATCCTAACAATAGTTCGCATTCCATATTTTCCACTACTAACAGTTGTACCATAGTTTCTCGTTCCTTTAATCTTAATGCTACAGTTATCGTAGTATTTGAAGTTGTTAGTTTACTTTGATTTATGCCGATTAAATTTATTTTTGGCACCTTGACGAAATTTTCTTTTGATATTGTCAAATCATTTACAAATTTATTATTTATTAGAGATATTTCTGACCCGGTATCGATTAATATTTTTATGCTAGTGCCTTCTATCGCTCCGTATATATAAATTAATGTTTCATTGTTTTGTTCTAGCTGGTCCTGTACCTTTAGAAATTCGCGTGGGTGAACATAGCTGCACCAACTTAACTTACCATATTCACCCTCTAGTGGAAAAACTGTTCCGTACCAGAAGATGACACGGGAACCACAACATTATCATCATTATGATTATTGCTATTTGTATTAGTTCGATTAAAGTCTGTGTTACGATTAGTTGTGTTTCTTTCTAGGCTGTTCGTCCTGTTAGTTCTTGTGTCACGTCTTATATTATTCGTCCTTCTTATGTCTCCGTCAGAGTTTCTTCTTTCTCTTCTATTATAATTATTATGCTGTCTCCTATCTGGATAATTTGTGTACCTGTTATTGTTATTATTTGTCCTATCGTTATTTCTGTCATATCGTCTATCATTGTTATTATTGTTATTTGTATTGTTGTAATAGTGATTATTATTTTGTCTATGATTGTTATTTCTATTAAAGTCTCGTCTATCGTTGACGTTTCTGTCATAGTCATCATAGTCACGTCTATTGTTGTTGTGCACCGTTCTCTGTACTCGGTTCAAATAGTCTAGTAAAGATTGGAAATTTGTAATATTTTGTATTGCTATACCTTGAGTAATATTGTCATTAAAATGTCTAGATAAGAATATTATAATTTCTTGCTCAGAAATTACTGGCTCTAAATATTGTGCCTGAGAAAATAAAGACAAAGCATAACTACTCATGTTGTTGCTTCTTCTACTATCAAATTTTCCAAAATATAACTTTTCCCTAACATAGCCTTGTTCTGTTTCCCCCCAGTATTGTTTCAAAAAGTTACTTTCAAAATCGTTGAAATTATTTATATTTACATCATTACATGTGAACCAAAGTAATGTTTGACCCTGCAAATGAGATCTAATTGTTTCTTTCAAATCTTCTATCTCTCTGATACCTTTTAATTTATTTTTAAGATATCTCAAGAAAATTTTTGGATGCATTTTTCTCGTATCCCCGTCAAATTTAAGATTATTTTCTCCATGGTTATAGATGTAATTTACTCCTTGAGTATTGATGTTTGGATTCGTCTTGTTTTTTATGGTTTCAAATTCTTTTTCTAATTTCATTATTTTCTTCTTAAAGTCTTCTTTGATTTCCCTCTCCAATTTTGTAAAATCTTGTGCATTCCTATCTTCCTTGATTTGTTTTAACTTCTTGTCCATTTCCCATATTAGTTCTTTCTGAGTCTTTAAATTCATCTCCTCCGCAATCGATAAATTCAACTGGATGCCTTGTTCTACATCATCTATCCTGGCATTGGTTTTCATGATGTTTCTCTCCATTTTGTCTATCTGTTCCTTTCCTTCTTCTCGTAGTTTATTTCCCATGTCTTCTATCTCTTGTTTCCGGATGGTGCCTTCTTGTATTAAATGTCCATATAGTTTATTCATTTTCTCTTCCTGTTCTTTTTTATGTTCTTCGAACTGTTTCTTCATTTCCACCATATGTTCTGAAAATGTTTCTTCTTGTTTGTCTAGCCTTCTGTTAATTTCTTCCTGTGTACCTTTCATCTCTTCTTTTGTGTTTTTTATTATATCTTCTCTGGTGTTTTTGATGTCTTCTTTTGTGCTTTTTATTATATCTTCTCTGGTGTTTTTGATGTCTTCTTTTGTGCTTTTGATGTCAGCCATCATTATTTTCATCATATTTATCAACTCTTCATTTTCATTTGGTTTAGGTTTTGTATAGTGATGAACTTCTTCCACCATACTGTCTCCTTTTTCCAGTTCCGCTGCTTCTTCAGCTTGGATAGCCATCGTCAAACGTTCCCTTAGTACTTGTTTGTTTCCCTTTGTGTCCATGTTCCTGGATTTCAGATATTCCCTCAGCTCATCCACTGTCAGTTCGTCGATATTCATTGGTTTGTCAGCCATTATAGTTTGCAAAATTTCCTTTAGATATCTCAAAAATGTTATAACCTGTTCCTGTTACTAGTTTGTTGAACGAGTGTTATTCCGGTCGTTTAACAATCGCCATACGTTGGGCTTGCCATTTTATTGTGTATTTATTAATAATGCCTCTACGTTTTGAGCTATTTTATTATATATTTTTAATTAATTTTGTTATATATTTATTATTAATGATTGTATGGGCGCCAGAATTGGTTCGCTTTCTGCGAATTCCCAATTCAAAGATACTACACAAATTAGAAAATATTATAATTTTGTTTAACTTTTAACACTGTATCTCAGGGATGAGATTCGGCACTTGGCGATTGTCAGCAACAGGAAACTGTAGGTAAGATATCAAAGAAACGCAAGACGAACATAGACAAATGATTTTAATTGAACATATTTATGTAAATAACGAAATTATTATGATTTAAAAGTTTATAATTCATATCAAACTCAATAGAATATTGTTGACAAAATCATCGCACAAAAACGCTTTTCAAAATTATTAATATTATTAAATTCCAACGTACCAAGTAAGTTTCGCTTGATTACTTATTTTACTAAAAGTTCTGAATGCAGTCACAACGACTCAACCTCTACTCTCGCTATTGTTAACCTTGGCGTTGTGTTGTGGTACTCTGTGATGATTATTATTTGGTTTACAAAATGAAGGAGAAAGCAAAGTGTTTGGGATATATTATCATAATTTAATGTGAGAATTTGGTGAGTATTAATTTTTTATAATATGTGTTTAGTGTTCTGTGTCCGATATTTAGTAGAGATTGAATATCTAATACTAATATTTTCACTAATTAATAGATATCAAACAATATAACCTAACATATAAATATATCAAAAATGTTTTATAGGAGAAATACACTATATACATGAGTAATAGAGTTTATGGTTGGTTCTTCTTGACCCTGAATGTGGTGCATCGGAGAAAAAACGATCGCCTATGATCGAATAAGCGAAATTCAGATGTGGAAAATGATGTGATGTGAATTATTTCATCAGCAGAAATATCTTATCCACAACAAGATATGTGAATAGTTATCGAAGATTATATTAACAAAGGTAATTGTTCATCTTACCATATCTAGACGCTATCACCAATTTTGCACTTATTTATTTATAAACGAGTGATAAATTTTTGTTAGTTTATTGTTCAAACTTCACTAAGCACTTTAGTTAACTTTTTAACTTGATATATTTTAAATCATTATAGTTTTTTACAAAAATTTAGAGGAAATAAATTCAACACGTCCTCCATTTATTAAACTTACACCGCGTCTCTCAAGCTCAAAATCAACAACCTTCCAATATTTTTTACTTTTGTTTCCATCGTTCATTTGTTGATAAATAAACACCGTTGTTATTGAATCAAATATCTGTTTCTGCGTTATAGTAGACAAATTCACTTTGTTTTTATGCACTTCCACTGTCACTCCGAAATACTCTATTCGAACTAATAACAGAACGTTATTTCGCGTTGATATTTGACCTTGAAGTTTTATACAAATAATTGAATAGTTTATGCAATATACAGGGTTTCTGAAAGTGTCTACAAAATATTAAATTATAATAATTGAATTTTATTTCAAAATTCATGTGATACTATATACAGTGATGATCATAGTTATGTATAAAATTTATGTTTGACGTAATTTACTTGTTACTATTGTATTTTCAATATCTTGAATTATACTTTAAAGAAAAATAGTTACAAAATTAAATAGTAATCTTCTATATAATTTTATCAATTGTATTCTATTTGTAAATATTTCTTGTCATATTTAAGCTATGTTTTTTATGGATTATTTCCTTTTATCGAATATTCACTACTACTATTACTTAGATTCACATTTCTGAGTGATGTTAATGATTCAACATAACCTAGTAGATATATTTCACTTTAATATATATATATATATATATACTAAACATAGGTTTATTGTGGAAGCGACAAATTAAAACGAGTACCCTTCATACTTTTTATGCCCAAGCTTTCAGAATTTATTTATTCCATTATCAAGGATAAAGTATATGAGAATGTATATTATAATAGATGTAAATTGTATACAACATCAAAAGAAATATTTGAATTTTTTAAAAATAATTGTCAAATTGAAAGTAAATAAAATCGTTCTAAATTGTTATTCTTTTTTTATATTGGAACATATAAATAATTAAAGAAATTAAGGTTATGTTTAAATTAACCATAGATCTATATACAGTTAATGTATTTGTGGTTATCTTCTTTCTTTTTTGATTATAGAAATGTCATTTTAATAACCTACAAAATGTTCATTTAAACAGAAGAAGAATTTGAAATTGAAAGACATTTATGGTTTTTATCAATAGACAATAAGTAATAATAAATATCACTTAAATTCTTATGATCACTTTTCTTATTAATGATATTAGTTTCTTGAGAAATGTGTGCCATTTCTAAGAAAAGTCTTTTTTGAATATTTGATTGAATATCTAAAATACGAGTACTTACAGAATCAAAGTCCATAATATGATCTTTATCAATCACATGTTTTGCCAAAGCACATCTATCGGGATATAATCTACAATCGCTTTTATGTAGGGATATACGATTCTTCAATTTTTGACCAGTGTGACCTACATATTTTTCTTCACAATTTTTACAAGGAATACAATATACTACATTTGATAGGTTAAGAATATTAGTTTTATCTTTGACTTTTGTGTAAATTGATTTAATTGGTTAACATGTTCTATTCGCAATTTTTATGTTATCTAATGGTTTAAACGTTCTAATCAATTTGGGAGTTATTTCCTTAATATATGGAAGAGAAATATAATATTTTTGGATTTCAGAATTTTCTAGAGTAATGTTTAAATTTGAAGAAAAATTATATAATATGTATTTTACTAAATTATTTGGATATCCATTATCTAAAAATAATTGAAAAAGAATTTTAAAGTTCTTTTCGTGGAACATAGGGTCTGATATATTAGATATTCTATTTTTCATTTGTTTAATTGAATTAGTTTTCATAGAATATGTATGATAAGACCAAAAGTTCATTAATCTCCCAGAACTTATTGGTTTTCTATACCAGTAAATCGATAATGTGTTATTATCATTTCTTATTGATTTAGTATCCAAAAATGGTATACTTTGTGATTCGTCTTCTTTTTCTATTGTGAATTGTATATGTGGATCATAGTTGTTAAATATGGAAAGAACATCATCTAATGTATTTTCTGATGAAGATAAAATAATATCATCAACATATTTTTTTATGAATATTAAATTGAATGGTAGAGTTGGTATAACTGTGTCTAACAAATTATCCATAACATAACATGCTATAATTGGTGAAATTGTAGCTCCCATTGGAGTACCAAAAGTTTGTTTATAAATTTGATTATTGAAAGTGAAATAGGTACTTTCAAATAGAAATGTTATGATATCTTCAAAATATTTTTTAGATATTTTGCAATATTGATTAATTTTATTCCAATTTTTATATATTGCTTTCAAAGTAGAATCTAAAGATATGTTACTAAATAAAGATACAACATCTAAACTGCAAATTACATAATTGCTTGGTAGTTGAAATTTATTAAATTGTTTATATACTTCAAAAGAGTCTTTAATGTAATATTTTGTATTGAAATCATAAGCTTTAGTTAAAATATCTGTAATATAAGAACCTAAAAAATTAGTAGGGGTTCCTGAAGATGCAACTATTGGTCTAACTGATAAAGTTGGTTTATGAATTTTCGGAAGACCATAAAATTTTGAAGGAATACCATTATAACAAGATAGTTTTTCTTTCGTAATTTTATCTATCTGTTTACAATTATATAGTTTTTTAATAATAGTGTTACATTTATTTTGTATAGAAATAGTAGGATCTTTTTCTATTCTGATATAGGAAGAACTGTTATTAATAATTTCTAAAGAAAGTTCAATATAGTTGTCTTTTGGCATGATTACGGTACAATTACCTTTATCACTATTAGTGACGACAATATTAGGATGCATTTTAAGAAAAATTTTTGTTTTGTAATATAAATTACGAAAATAATTTAATAAATTTCAACTACCAAACAATTATGTAATTTGCAGTTTAGATGTTGTATCTTTATTTAGTAACATATCTTTAGATTCTACTTTGGAAGCAATAGATAAAAATTGGAATAAAATTAATCAACATTGCAAAATATCTAAAAAATATTTTGAAGAAATCATAACATTTCTATTTGAAAGAACCTATTTCACTTTCAATAATCAAATTTATAAACAAACTTTTGGTACTCCAATGGGAGCTACAATTTCACCAATTATAGCATGTTATGTTATGGATAATTTGTTAGACACAGTTATACCAACTCTACCATTCAATTTAATATTCATAAAAAAATATGTTGATGATATTATTTTATCTTTACCAGAAAATACATTAGATGATGTTCTTTCCATATTTAACAACTATGATCCACATATACAATTCACAATAGAAAAAGAAGACGAATCACAAAGTATACCATTTTTGGATACTAAATTAATAAGAAATGATAATAACACATTATCGATTGACTGGTATAGAAAACCAATAAGTTCTGGGAGATTAATGAACTTTTGGTCTTATCATAAATATTCTATGAAAACTAATTTAATTCAACAAATGAAAAATAGAATATCTAATATATCAGACCCTATGTTTCACGAAAAGAACTTCAAAATTCTTCATCAATTATTTTTGGATAATGGATATCCAAATAATTTGGTAAAATATATATTATATAATTTTTCTTCAAATTTAAACATAACTCTAGAAAATTCTGAAATCCAAAAATATTATATTTCTCTTCCATATATTAAGGAAATAACTCCCAAATTGATTAGAACGTTTAAACCATTA
Source organism: Galeruca laticollis (assembly GCA_963921935.1). Taxonomy (NCBI): domain Eukaryota; kingdom Metazoa; phylum Arthropoda; class Insecta; order Coleoptera; family Chrysomelidae; genus Galeruca; species Galeruca laticollis. The sequence continues at coordinate 49,608,001 of OY998184.1, forward strand.
GATAACATAAAAATTGCAAATAGAACATGTTTAACAATTAAATCAATTTACACAAAAGTCAAAGATAAAACTGATATTCTTAACCTATCAAATGTAGTATATTGTATTCCTTGTAAAAATTGTGAAGAAAAATATGTAGGTCACACTGGTCAAAAATTAAAGAATCGTATATCCCTACATAAAAGCGATTGTAGATTATATCCCGATAGATGTGCTTTGGCAAAACATGTGATTGATAAAGATCATATTATGGACTTTGATTCTGTAAGTATTTTAGATATTCAATCAAATATTCAAAAAAGACTTTTCTTAGAAATGGCACAGATTTCTCAAGAAACTAATATCATTAATAAGAAAAGTGATCATAAGAATTTAAGTGATATTTATTATTACTTATTGTCTATTGATAAAAACCATAAATGTCTTTCAATTTCAAATTCTTCTTCTGTTCAAATAAACATTTTGTAGGTTATTAAAATGACATTTCTATAATCAAAAAAGAAAGAAGATAACCACAAATACATTAACTGTATATAGATCTATGGTTAATTTAAACATTACCTTAATTTCTTTAATTATTTCTATGTTCTTATATAAAAAAAGAATAACAATTTAGAACGATTTTATTTACTTTCAATTTGACAATTATTTTTAAAAAATTCAAATATTTCTTTTGATGTTGTATACAATTTACCATTTACATCTATTATAATATACATTCTCATATACTTTATCCTTGATAATGGAATAAATAAATTCTGAAAGCTTGGACATGAAAAGTATGAAGGGTACTCGTTTTAATTTGCCGCTTCCCCAATAAACCTATGTTTAGTATTAATTATTCAGCAAAGATCAAGTTTAACTATATACATATATATATATATATATATATATATATATATATATATATATATATATATATATATATATATATATTTATATATATGTATATATAATAAGCAACGAAGAGATTAGTGGGTATTGCATGCAAATAGAAGAAGGGGTTACTGAAAAGAGTGGTAACCGCAGACATGCATGTTTCTGGCTTATTAGCCGTCATCGGTACGGTAAACCAAGAAAAGATGTGGAACATGGGTGCAAAGGTGTTGAATGAAACATGAGAAAATATAACAGAATTCAGCAGGATAGCCAAACACAACATTTGTGTCAGTAATATTAGATCTCGAATATTCGTACATCTTGTTGTTATTTCATTAATCTGGGTCGGAAATTTCAGACGGGAGTGTTATATGCACCTCCGTGTCTATGTTGGTTGTTGTCTCGAATATTCGAGATCTTCTAATATTACTGACACAAATGGTGTGTTTGGCTATCCTGCTGAATTTTGTTATATTTTCTCATGTTTCATTCAACACCTTTGCTCCCATGTTTCACATATTTTCTTGGTTGTACGGTACCGATGACGGCTAATGAGCCAGAAACATGCATGTCTGCAGTTACCACTCTTTTCAGTAACCCCTTCTTCTATTTGCGTGCAATACCCACTAATCTCTTCGTTGCTTATTGTTCATATGTCACGCACTATTCGTACATATATATATATATATATATATATATATATATACTGTTGCAGGCTATTGTGGACTCCGTTATACCTGTAGTCTAGTTTGAGCTCCTAGCGTATACTTCATGTATACCACTATATAAGTTGACGTCGTATTGGGATCCGTTATATGTAGCGGTTACGGTAGGCTCCGTTGGTGTATATTTCCATACTTTAAAAGCAAGGTAGGCTCCGTATATGATACATTTCAGGTAATATGGACTCCTTGCGGCGATGCCACATATACTATCGGCCTGTTAATACATACAATCAAAAGTATAATTGCCAGTTAGGTATTGACATTCTATAAAACGATTTCTTAGTAAGAAATTTTAATCTGAGACTGCAATCGTTAATTTCAACAACAACAACTATGAGAAATAAAAATTATAAATTAAAAACAATTAACTTATATTAAAGAGACTGAGATTGTTTATAACATGAGAGAGTGAAAAAGTAATGATACCTATAAATTATAATATTTGCATATCATATAAAAACCTGTTGACGAAAATAAGCTCAATAGTCTAGCTTATGTTATATATTTTCATGGAAATATACATTTACATTATTGATTGATGCATTTACTAGAATATGCTACCTTCTCCTTCCCATTTTATGCACACCTAATTCTTTTTGTATTAATAGTTGATCCGAATAAGGACCCTGCACTTTTTATGGAAAGTGGCGACTGGTATCTTTCTTTGAAAACTTCATATACATTTGTACTCGATCTAGTTACTTAAATTGCTGATAGGATTAATTCTAACACTGGTGGTTAATGTCTGTAGTACTCAATAAGAGTGTTGAATTCTTCAGATTTACCTATGATCAGTTTTTAAAATATACATTTTTAAAGTCATGAACAATTAGGACTTTATTATGATAATTCCCCGTGTAATACAACACAGAAAATATATTTTAGATGCAGTTATTGTAGATCACACAATAATATAAAAATATACTTATTTATACAGAGTGTTCTTAAATATATTATATAAGTAATTGATGGGTATTTTTAAATTAACATGCTCAACACATAACAAAGGTATTTTTTTAAAGTGATATTCAGTGATTCGAATCCATTATTGAATTAATTAACCGTTTTTTAAAATTGTTTCATTTCTACTAGTGATCAACTGTAAAATAAATGAGTTCTCGATAGCTCCTGTGTCAAAAACTAAAACATTTAAGAATTGTGGCTAAAATCGTTAATGAACATACCCGCAGAATTGCTTTATACATAGCCATTGAATATCAGTTATATAGTATAAAAAAATTAAAAAGCCACTGTATATATTTAGCATGTTATTTTGAAAATATTCATTAAATACCTGCCTCTTTTTATTCATTTATACAGTTGTATAATATACAAGAAGTTAAGTATATTATCTATTTTGTATTACACGGTAATTATTGACATGAATAAGATCTTGATTGGCACTAACTTTAAAAATGTATATCTCAAAAATAGAAGAATTTAACAAGTAACAATACTAACAGTAATAACACAAAAATGCAGAAATATACCGACGAAATTTCTAAATATAGGATCAATTTTAAGATAATCGCAATTTCGGAATATTTACCGTCCTCTATATTTTGTCTCACACTGTATGAAATAGTATTGCAGAAAATGGCAAAAAATAAGAGCTAGTAAGAATTTCATTTCAAATATTTTTTCACTAACCCTATAACTATCCATATTTTTGGGTCAAAAATCAGTCTAAAACTAATGCCGCATGGGTAACGATTAACAGCCTTGCAAAATATTAATAATAAAAAGGCTTACCAAAACGAAATAGTACCTTCGATAAACCGCTACTTTCCAATTTCACGGCTTGTATCGTACATATTGTTAGGTCTTTTTTAACAATAAGAGAAATATCTGTCAGCGTATTTAGAACTCCGCTCAGTCTTAGGCATAAAGGACCAGCCATAACCGTTTCACCTTCGATTTGTGATCTTAAGGGTTTTTTGGGATCAGGATTCGAAGGGCATTTTTTTACGTGTCGCCTTGAAGACTTTTTATATATATAATAAACCTTTTGCACAATTTACAAGAAATACTATGGTTCACATTGCTTTTCTTGTTTTCGTTAATCGGAATTATATCGTTACAAAATCTCCATGACGTCGAATTTGATCCAAAGCGTGTTTTCGTAGTTTTGAACCCTTGTCTAAGAATAAAAAACTTTGAACATCAAATTAATCAGAACCAAGAGGTTAGGTTTTTTCTGTTGAACTATCCAGTGCTGTATGTTTTACTTTTTAAGTGATGAATTATTTTCGAATATGAAAGAACATACTGGATCAAGTTCAAATGAAAACGACATCAGTTCTATATGTGAATCGTTATTTTTTTAAAACGTAGAATCTCCCAGTGTTAAATCAAGTGTTACGACTTGATTTTTGGAATTGTAATGGAAATCCAAGAAAGAGTTTTGTAAAACGGCATAGCTTGTCAACGGCACTTTATTTTGTGGGATCGTGATACGCTGTGATGAGTCAAAAATATTGTTTTCTCTGAATGAATTATTAGAAAAAAACTGTAAAAAATGCCTGCTGTATTCTGTAAACAGATAACCCATGACTCTACATTTCAAAATTAAAAAAGTATATTGAAAGTAACCGCTAGAGGATGTAATCGCATACGTAATAAAAAGTTAACTCAAAAACTGAAACCCGACTAATGAAAAAAGTATGAATCAAGAAAATATTCTCATCTATAGTAGTTATGAACAAACTGTTCAATATTTATCGGCTAATAAGTAAACAGCTTACCCCTAATATATTATGATTTATTTGCTACATACTCATACTTATGTTGCAGTCCACTTCGTTATTCCAAATAAAACACCTAGTATATTTTTAACTTTCTAAATTGCTGATATAATTATCAACAACTTATTATGACAAAGTAATATACTTTAGTCTCATGGCGAGATAATAATAATTTTATTACGGACATTCCCATTTGACTGTTATTTATAAACTATGAATTTGATGATAAATTATAATTATTCAATTTCCACCATCTACATCGGTCACTGTTAGGTAACTCAATAATTTCCCAGAAAAACGTGTTTAATTTTTTATATAGGGTGAAGAATAATTAACGTAAATTTTGGATAATGAATAATTTAAATGGTAAACATATTTTTTGTCGCCTCAATTCTATATTAGATTTCAACCATATATTCTTAACATTTCTCTATGCCTGAATGTAATGGTTTTCGAGATTTTTGTGTCTTTATTACTTAATGAAAAATAATTATTTGTATATTAACAGTCATTTTTCTACGCCCTATATTCAAAGTACCTTTTATTTTATCACTTTGTTGCGGTTAAGACGGATGTTTATGGTTACTGTGTACCATGATATTTCACAGCTCAATTTTCATCAACCCTTAACCCACCATATTTTTCAGGGTTATCATAGATCTTTTTATCATTCTCACTTATAAAAGTTCAGGTAACCGTTTTTTATTTTCTTTACTAAATTAGTTATTCCGATCGTTCTAGGTAATTAAAGCATAAACTAAATACAAGCAAACACAGAACCTCTCACATCTACGTAAAAACGTCAGATTTAACATAATTTAGTAAAATTCTGACGTTATCGTAAAAAATGGTGTTTTTCACTTGTACAACAGTCATATTTTTACAGGGTGGTTCATTAACAATTGTCCAGATAGTAACTGGAGAAACCTTAGCACAAAATATGAAATTTCGAGAACACTTCAGTAAAATATTCCTTCTTACTGAGATCTAGGGTGTTATATCATAAATATTTCAAATGATTGTAGTCCATTGTTTTTACACCTTCCACTTTTTATATATTGGGATACTTCAATTAGTGGTATAATATAATTTTCCTCTATCACTAGAGGTATGCGGTAGGGATAAATATTCCCCCCTACAATCTACGCCACTATCGTAAAAATGATTTCAGCATGTTTTTTCGATACTCCGTTACTTTCTACGTAAGTATTAACCTCTTGTCTCTATGCGATACAGTACGAAGTTTTCAAGTTATTCGAGATTAAATGGAATGTTTATAATACATAATTTTATGTTATGTCTTATTTCGCACTAGTCAACACTATTTTGCTAATTTGGTTATGAAATTTATAAGTTTTAGTTCATTCCATCTCAAATGATCTTTTCATAATGGTGTTTATCAAATTTTCACTCTAAGGTGATATACATTAGAAACTATTATTTTTATTCTATCCTACTGGACGCCTCTGGTTATAGCGGAAATATGTTACCACTAAATCCATATGTCAATTGTGTGCCAAGTACGCACAAAAATATTGGAAGGTGTCAAAACAACGGAATTAAATCGTTTTATAATATTTATAATAAAACTTTCTGGGTATCGGTAAGGAGGTATAGGTACCTCCAGTTACCATATGGACAATTCTAAATGGAACACCCCATAAAAAGCATATACAGATGCTACATAATTTGTTGAAATTATCTCGTGGTCGAAGAAAAATTAAAATTCTGTTTCACTTTATCACTATAGAAATTAAATATCTTGTTAAACCTTTTGAACTGAAATGATGAAATTGTTGGATAACTCCGTAAAGAGATTTGAAACTATCCGATTTGTTATTCATTTGGTAAAAAATCAACCAATTTTGACAAATTCTATTGAAATAAACGGGTTATAATCATTCATTTATTTTGTCCTTCCGTACACCAATTATTTTAGGAGTTTTTATTCTAAATAATTTAGAATTGATTGATGATAACAAAAGAGGTATTGTTGATATTCCATAATACATAATACTTTAATTTAAATCCAATTTTCAGTAATTTCTCTATCAACGATTATGGGTTCTTCAGATACAGCCAGCCGTCCTATCTTAGTTGTATACTACTCGATGTGGAAAAGTTTTAAGAAGTAAAATATTTTGTTTTTCATTGGATATTATTGGATATTTTATCAATGTATTTAATTCTGACCAGCTTTGTAATAGCAGATTTTATATGGTACTTCAATCTTCCACAAAAATAATACTTTTTCAAAAACATTGTGGATGTGTTATATGATGGCTTTTGTTTAGCTTAAAAACAATGTAAAAATGTTTCAGAAAAATTGACTTATTTTCTAAAAGTAATGATATAAACATTATTTGTCATCACACACTATCATATAAATTAAACTTTGTAAAAATACTTACAATGTGAAACCCAATTTAAAGCCAAACTTAATATTCTCTTAAATCGAAATGTCATCGTGGACATCCTCACACAATACAGATAACAATTATACAATAATTGTTTCTAACCACGTGCCTTGTACAGTAGATGCTTGTACTCCACTGGAGCCCAAAATAACTGCTATATATACTGAAAAGATATCGCGCTGTTTTATGCAAAGAGGCGTCCATTTTTTGGGATTTTGGTATGTTATATTCACCCTAGTTTGCTAAATATGAAGTAGTAAAGTTACACAGTTTCGAAGTTTTTTAAACTTACGAGGTGAACTAAATTTATGTTGCGCACACACTACTACATGTGTGGATATGTATAATTGCAAAAATTTATTTGTACTGCTTTCCTTATGTTCGGCGGGGTAACATTCATTTCACCGTCTGATTCGTTTTTCATATTAAACTTTCTGGTAATTTTAATTCAGTATAATAATTAAAATACTAGCTATCAGCTGTATTGTAGTCGCGGGAACTCGCCCTGCGACGGCCTGTCTGGGATTTGTTGATTATCAATACTTAAATAACGAACGTCATCATTCTTAGGAAGCTCCACACGTAAAATGTGAACATTATCAATTGTCAAACAGCCGTGGACAAATTTTATTATGATATGACAATTTAATTACTGCCAAAATTGTCAGAATCATTTGAAGTTATATTCAACATTTCCAAATGAAAGTTACTATTTCTGTAGTCGCTAATATTTGCTTAAGTGCAATAGTCGCTATTATTTATTTCCGATTGGTTTGTTTTAAAATTTATGAAATTTCATTGGTCAATGGAATGTATTAATAGTCAATTTATCAAAGCCCTCGAGCGGAGGCTCTCGATTTTTAATTAGATTAGTATTCCCAAAATTATGTCGAATCAACAAAAACAGAAGAGTGTTTATCAAGATCATACTATAATTTGGATGCTAACCTTCAGAAATTAATAATTTGTTCTTAGTATTTCCCATTTTAAGAATCAGTGTAGCTAAGCATGATAAGTTTGTAGCTCTTAAAATATACTTGGACTGAACAAGTATAATGTTTGTTATGGTATTTATAAACAAATTGAATTTTTGTTGTTTTTGATTACTTAAAATTCTCATAATTTCAGGACGCCAACTGAAAATGCTAGCATGAAAATTATATGAAAAAAAACGAAAATCGCGTAAAAGAATTTTGATGTTTACATCGTATGTGTACAGGAAATAAAAGCTAGAATTGGAAAAAAACTGTAGCTCAGTTAGGACGCAAACTAGATATATTTAGTAAATAATTTTTGGTATCGTGTACGTATGAATGTTTACTGGGGTTACATTCACTGAGACGTAAGAGATCTATTATGCCTCCTTTTTTCTACTTAGTTCCTGAGGAAAGTCTGAGAAACTAGAGTATTTCCTTTAGTCCTATTTCTTATAAAATTTTTAGGATATCCGAAGGCTTCAGCTTAGGTAATTGTCCCTCTTCCTTGGTATCGTCTAACAGTCTCTATATGTAATTATCGTAATATTTGGTAATATTCATTCAGTCTATCTTGTCATAATATTAAAGCAGGTAGATATAATCTATAAACATAAGGAAAAAAAAATCTATATGACAAATTGAACTCAAACCTAAATAGGAACAAAAAGCCAATGAAATAAACGTCGTGATTACTCAGCCATTTTTAAATTCCAGGAGAACTTATGTATTAAATCAGTAAAATCATAAGACGAAAAAGTAGATTAGTAATTTCACACTTTCTATGTACAATATAATAAAAATTGTTATAGCCTCGAGTCAATAAGATCTACAATGTAATAGAAACGTTTTGAATATTTTTATTAAAATTACTTTCAAGATTCAAAATAACAGAGTTATGCTATCTTAATGAATTAAAGTAATTATAATTTGCATTCATATCTAAAACAAAAAACAGCCAACTCCAAAGCTCCCGTTACCGAATCGTTTAAAATGTCAAATTACTTGAGAGCCCTTGCATGGTATACGTATCTCATTCCTAAATATATATTTAAAAATAGACTCGAAGCTTTGATATTCTTGAATAATACTTTCACTGTAACAAGAAATAACCGATGATGTCATTCTTTACCAATTTAGTAGAATAATACTAGAAGGAGCTCACTCTGACCGCTGCAGTGATGGGGTACTCAACTGCAGTGGTGCCAAAGTTATCGGATCCTACTTATACCTAGAAATATAACAAAAAATGTATATCAAGTTTTCAACATATCGCCATCTAGAAATATACACGCGCACTACGAAAATATACAAATTCACGAAAACGGCCAAAATTAGCTCCTTCTAAAAACTATGCCAAATTAATCTAGACATGAATATGAGGTAGCTGATGCTTTTTTTAGGACTTGGTAAACTGGGCTCCGTATATCGGAGCCCATTTTACCGCGGAGCTCACTTATACCTCAGATTTAACATGGGAGGAGCCCACCTTGTATGTTAACTAAATATATATATATATTTATATATATATATATATATATATATATATATATATTTAATGAAACAATTGTGTATTTAATATCTGTTCATTCATATATTTGGTGGTTGAATCCAAAAACCATTTGAGCTTTTCTTTCAAGGATAAACTACTTTTTAACTTAAAATTTTTTCCATTAGTAATTTTTCCCGAAAAACTGACATCTCAAATTTTGCTATGTCAATTTTACGATCAAAATTAATGATTTTCCAAATTATTACGTTACAAAAGCAAATTTATCCGATAAAAAAGCTCTCGTATTTTCACTGTTGATGAATTCGTTTTCCAATTTAATGATCAATTTTGAAACCGAAATTATTTAATTGTGTTTAATTTTATCCTAACCATCAAGCTCTAGCTGAGAAATGACGCTATTTAACCTCAAATCTGAATATAATATCCACAATTTTTTCCCTAAGAAGTTTCAACTTTGATTACTTGTAACAGCAGATGTGCAATTTTTTATTGATCGCATTCAATAAATCTAGCGATATCATTAAACTGTTATATTTCCTCATAAATCATAGAAATATAATATTTTCAACATTCTTGAAGTGATGACAATCAACGGAACTGATTTTTTGAACATCAACTTCAAAAAGCTTTTCCACGTATTGCGATTCTTGGTTTTTCCTTATTTTCCCCTGATACAACTCAATTAATAAATATAAACGTCACTGACATAGAGGGCTCGATTCAACCTCATTTTTAATGTATGAATAAAGGAGAGAGAAACGAGAAAATGAGTTGGGAGCAAATGGGTTTCATTGCTGATAAAAAAATTATCAGTTGAAATCATTCGCTTCATACATTTTCATCGTTTTATCGGTTGTGACAGTATTTCTGGAGTAAAAGAAATTGAGAAAAGACAATGCAATATTCATATGTTTCTATGTGGCAATTTCTTCGTTTCCTCAAAATCTTTCCCCAAATATTTATTTGAGCAAACACCGTTTCTAAAGACTTTTAAATAGCGCCAAAAAGTTTTGGAATTGTTCTATAGTATGCCACAAGCTATTTTAGACAATATGTGAGAAAAAATGTATCTTTCGAAAATATCGAAATTCCATTTGTTCGTTTCATGGACAAAGTGTGAGAATTACTGATTTTTTGGCTTCCAAAAAGAAATAAAACAAAAAGGCTAAAACTTGAAATTTGTAGCTGGTGCCAAGACAACGTATACAGAATACGCAAAAATAAATGGGATTTCATTATTTAACCAAAATCAATCAAGAGGTTGAAAAAAATATGGTAGCTCGAATATCGATATGGTAATTGTTTTTCGATTATTCATTTCCACTCAAGATAGCATGAAGAATGAGGATAATAATACGTTATAAAACAAAGTTAATGGAAATTATGCGATGCTTAAAAATTATTAATCCATAAAAGATAAAAAGCAAATTTAATTTCTATTCAGAATTATAAAATGCTGCTAATACAGAACTAGGATACGTAAAACCTAGTAAATGGTTTACATTACAATACGCGGCGAATTTTCATACACATACGCATACACACTACATAGTCTCTGGACGCATAAAAACGTTGGACGTAGCTTCGTAACACATAATACAAGAGGAATAATGAAGCCAACTTAACGATGATTTGTTATTGTTTTTTTTCTGCAACCGTAAGATTATTGACGTAAATGAGATATTCGAAACAGTTTAGTTGAGTCCAGTATAACATTATCGGCCTATAAAAAATAGAAGTAATTCACTTTTCGGTTACGTTTGACTCTCTAAACATTAATATGTGAATTTTTATTTGCTTATTCCGAGAATTGTACTACTTCATTCAAAAAGTGGTATCAATAACATTTGGAACTATATAATACCTACTAATTTAAGTGAACATTCACCTATTCATGTTTAGAGAGTGAACTTATTATTTGTAAAACCATTGAAATTACTTTCCCGTTATTAATATTGGTCACTGTTTGCTATTATTAAAGCTTATTCAATGTTTATTAACAGATGAAACCTTTGAAGATAATTTAATTACGTATCTATACACAAAAGAAAATCCTACATACATTATAAAGATTGATGCACGTCACATATTTTTTACCTTTAATTTAAATTCAAGAAAACGGGGTGAGTACCTTATTGATTACCTAATAGATATTGAATCAGGGCCGTACGCCAACTTTCCAACAAAGAAGGGGGAATTTGTTTAGGGAAGAGGTTCTGGACATAACTTTGGCCAGCCACTTTGGGGCTAACAAAATTAAGGGCTGGGAGGTATTAGACGAAGCCTGAGCGTCGGATCACAATTACATATTTTTACTATTAAGTCGACCTATAAAAAAACAGACTTATAGAAACTCAAGAAATACAGATTGGGAAGCATTACGGAAGGAATGGGAAACCAATCTAGCCTCACTTGACCCAGTCTCAGGCCAAGGGGTTGAAAGAATGACTTGTGACATTAAAAATGCCATAATGAACTCGTACACCGAGACCTGCCTTCAGACGGTCAGAACGACCAACAGAAATGCACGTTTGTGGAACAGGAAGCTCGAATCGATGAGAAGGAACGTTCGTAGGCGGTACAATCAGTGCAAACGCACAGGAAATTGGGACAGTCATACGAAGGCGCTCACTGAATTCAATAAAGCAGTGAGGAAAGCCAAGAGAAGCTCATGGAGAAAAGTCTATCAGGACATTGAAAATGTCTCTGACTGTGCAAAACTCCACAGAGTCATGGATCAAAATCCAGTTAATATTCCAGAGATCGTACTCAAAGAAGACAACTCACACACGGATGGACCGGAGGAGACACTGGCAGTAATGCTCAGTACGCACTTCCTCGTATCCACCGAAATACAAGTCAGCGGAGTCAGAGAAGAACGGCAAGTTGCCCGCGGTCTGACATCTCGTGATAGCTGGACTTGTGCAAAGTTCATAGTCACATATGGGTCTGTGACATGAGCTATTCAATCTTTCGATTCCTTCAAGGCGCCTGGAATGAACAGAATTTACCCTGTACTACTCCAAAAAAGCGCCGACCTAATAACTCCAAGACTTGTGAATTTGTTCAGACTAATCCTAGCCACAGGAGTTACACCTACGGTATGGGAAATCTCCAAGGTGGTATTCATACCAAAACCTGGAAGACCCTCTTACGATACTGCAAAGGCTCATCGTCCGATAAGTCTCTTGTCATTTCTTCTTAAGGCATTAGAGAAGATGATAGATAGGCATTTGAGGGTCTTGGTGCTGGGTAGCAAGCCGCTGCACTCTAATCAACATGCCTACGAAAGTGGCAAATATTGCGAAACAGCCTTGCATAGCTTGGTGAGCAAGATAGAGCAAGCCATTACTCAGAAAGAAGTTGCACTGGCTGTGTTCCTGGATATCGAAGGAGCATTTGACAATACGAGCACTCGCTCCATATTGTCAAAGCTGGAATCCAGAGGCACAGACAGGTCAATCACCCGATGGATAGAGAACATGCTAAGCAGCAGGAGAGTAAAACCATCCCTGTGTGGTGTCACAAGAGAGGTGAAGACACAGAAAGAGGATGTCCACAGGGAGGCGTTCTGTCACCAAAGCTGTGGAATCTGGTAGTCGACGACCTTCTTGTCACACTTAACGAGCAGGGGTGGTTTGCTCAAGGATATGCTGACGACATAATCATTCTAATTCGGGGAAAACACGTAGGCATCTGCCTGGAACTAATGCAGAGGGCAATGTCCGTAGTGGAGAGATGGTGTGATGCGGAGGGATTGTCTATCAATCCCTCGAAAACCATCATGTTACCAGTTACAAAACAGCGAATCGCAGAGATTACTAGTGTGCCAAAACTCTTCGGCAATCAGATGAAGGTTGCCAGGGAGGCAAAATATCTAGGAATCCGGTTAGATGACATGCTAACCTGGAACAGTCATCTAGCGAGCATCACAAGCCGTTCTCATATCACGCTAATGACGATGAGACGAGCAATTCGGTGCAGCTGAAACCTAACTCCGACAATGGTAAACTGGTTGTACACCAGAGTAATCATACCAATGATGGTGTATGGTGCGATCGCAGGGTGGACTGAAGGTCAGCAAAGCACAGCCGCCAAAACGCTTTCTAAAGTGCAGCGAATTGCGTGTCTGAGCATTACAGGCGCCATGAAGGGCACCCCAACCGCGGCATTGGAAAGACTGCTAAATATCCCACCATTAGATCTTTATATACAAGGGGAGACTAAAATGGCTGCATACAGAATGCAGTGCAATGGCAACTGGTGCAAGCACCATGCTCTGGAACATACTAAAATGAGGTGCGACATCATCGAAATGCCACCTGACCGAATGCCCAAGGTCGTGTAAACTGAGATACCATATCGTGTCAACATGAGTGTCAGATCCGAATGGGCCCAGGGAGAACATCAATGCATGTTGAACAGTATCACCTGGTACACCGACGGGTCAATTACCCTAACGGGTACATGAGTAGGCATTTACGGCGTCAGACTAAGGCAAAGCATAGGTGTTTGCCTTGGCAAAATGACGACCGAATCTCAAGCAGAAATAGCTGCACTAATCGAATGCGGCAGAACATGCATAGGCAGGAAATACCATCTATGTGAACACGGACAGTCAGGCGGCCCTTCTAGCCTTAGCAAGCCACAGCTATACGTCGAAGATAGTGTGGGACTGTCACAATACCTTGAAAACCTTGACAAAAGACAATAGAATGATTCTCACTTGGATACCAAGCCATACAGTGGTAGCTGGAAATGAGGAAGCTGATAAGTGTGCCAAGAAAGGAGCTCATCTCATCATCATGGGACCAGAACCAGCATACGGCGTTTCATACAGCGCCGTACGAAAAATTGTTTCCAACTGGGTGTCGCTTGAACACCAAAAACGCTGGAACAAAATCACGGGACATGCTCAGTCCAACAGAATGCTAAAAGGACCATCGAGTTCCTACGCAGCAAATGCTTTTAAACTGGGTAGGAAGGAACTGCGAAAAGTGGTAGGATTCATAACTGGCCACTGGACATTCAACGCACACCTAGTGAAAATGGAGATTGAAATAACAAATCCCCATTGCAGGATGTGTGGAGAAGCAGAGGAAATCGCAAAGCACGTGGTCTTCGATTGCCCTGCCCTGTGCCGAAGGCGAGCCTCCTGTCTAGATATCTTCCTATGCACAAATCAGGAGGGAATGCAGGGAAAACATAATCCGACGAATCTCAATGTTCGCTAAGGGATGGGACTCTGCTTAATACCTGTGAGTGGGGGTGCATAATTAGCCAATCAATGGCTGAGCGGCAACCATTAGGGCACCTGAACCCTAACCCCATCGTGACTAAAAAAAATTCAAGAAAGGAGATTTCTTATATGAAAAAGTATAAGACTAAAATTGATACTTAATAATATTTAATAATTCATATCTTTTAATATAATAAATCTTCTTTCTTGAATTAGATTTTAAGGTAAAAAACTTATGACGTGTATCAATCTTTATAATATATGAATTTTAGTAGGTTGTAACCATTAATCGCCTACTCGAACAAAATCCCGGCATGAGACTTCTCAAGGGCGGTTCGACTCCAAGTTAATGACACACTTTATATAACAGAGGATGATCAGACTATGAGAGTTCAGGGCACCACTACCTTTTGAAAGGTTACGAAATAGCAAGACCAAAACTACGGTGATAAAGGTAGAAATACCGAGTAAAAGAAGTTATTCTAAATGAAAATGTTATAAAAAATCAATATTAAAAAAGGTAAAAATAAAATGTGCTCAAACTTAATCAACCCGGACACGATACCCTGTGTCACAGCCGGGTGGATTAGAAATAAAAGAGAATATATAAAAAATTTAATTTAATTCTGCCTTAGAACGGGACGGAAAATACAGGATGCACTTAACTGACGGTACTCTGGTGGTTTAAATGTTCTGACGGAATGGAATCTGTGTTTTCTATGGTGAAAGATGTCTCGGACCAATGGAAGCTGTCTTCAACGGTGAATGTGTCTCAGATAAATGGAAGTTGTCTTCAACGGTAAAGGTGTCTCAGATAAATGGAAGCTGTCTTCAACGGTAAAGGTGTCTGAGATAAATGGAAGTTGTCTCAAACGATAAAGTTACGTAGTTCTCAAGTAGCTCTCACGTAGCTGCTGTGCTTACCTAAGAGTACATAAGAATCAGGGATATGTCGGAACTTGATTGTAATGGGGCACATTGTGTTGGTTCAGCTTTTCAGGTTTAAAAGGAAGGCAGTTATTTGAATTTACAAAAATGAAATTTATTTAAAGCTTCCCAACATATATGTCTCCCATATTGAAACAATAAAAAACAAAATAACTAAATTAGCACTATACTAATGTTTTGAAAAACTTATGAGAGCCAAAAAGTTGTTATCTGAATAAATAACGTGCTTAAAAAAATATATATCTGAAACCTGTAGTGTCGGTATCTTTCATACGAATGAATATTCAATAGGTTTAAAATGTAATTAAAATGGTATTCATATTTGAAAAAAATATTTTACAACATACAAAGTTCTCAAGTGTTTGCACAAAATTAAACAATGATTTCTATTTAGTTTAAAATTAATATGTAAGTATAAAAGAAGGATTCCGTGACCTCGTGCAACTGTAATTTATCTCTGAATATGTGAAAGAACAGAAATGAAAGAAATGCAATAAAAATTACATCGGTGATTATATTGAATGAAGCTTAGAAACAGGGGGAAATTGACAAGCGTCAATTGTGTCAACGTTCAGTTTTAATTCTATGGTTGTGAGTGGCTAATGAGACGGTAAGCGGAAATTGCACGAAATTTATTTTATTAAATCGAAACAGGTCGGACATGTTACAAGGTATTCTTTTGCGCTTCAATTTTAAATTTCCAATTTTTGGTTGTGTGATTTTTCCAATTTATACGGTTTTCGACACCAGATCAAATTTTTTTACGAATCAATTTCTTTAAAAACTGCATACCTCCAACAAATTATTGAAAAAATCTGTATTCGTTTTCTTATGTATATGAGAATAGGATTTAAAACTGTACAAAAAGTACTGAAAACAGTCCAAAAATCTCTTGACGAGGTAAAAATATATGACTTTTGAGCAGTTTTTGCAATTTCTTCGGGAATATCAAAATGTTGTTAAATTTTTGATTTTTGACTTCGACACATTAAACATTTCAATACTTATCTACCTAGCAACAAAAGCGCAAACAATAATAATGTCGCAAGTAAAAATTAAAAAAAATTGGTAAATCTAATTAAATTTCTAAAAAAATATTCATTATTCAAAACAAACTCGCATGACAAAAGTTTGTATGCACCACGGGTACTAATAGATTATACCCTCGGGCGACTTCCGAACCCTCGAGCAAGAGGCCTTCGGCTTTGTAAGACTGTTGCCCTCAAGCAATATTCATCTACTTAGTACCCTTAATACATGAAGAACTAATATATTGTTTACGAATGGTGAATTGTTTGATTTTATCCCACAGGCTTGGATTAGTCGTAGCATAAGACTATGAGATATAACGTGCCTCAGACCAGCAAGCCCCAGTCCTGCAATTTTCACTCTCAATATTTTAAAAAAAAAGTTTCAAACAGTATTTAGAATTGGAGGTTCAAAATAAACATTTTTTTAAATAAGCTTTTTCACATCTGGTGCTGACAGCAGACTCCATTATTTTGTTTATTGCTGACTTGATTATTGTACATATTTTTATTGCTGATATAGATAGTTTTCCTAATTGAATAATTCATTTACATATTCGGTCTGATGTTAACTGTTAAATAATGAAGCTCATAATAATAAAATAAAATTGTTTAATTAAGTATTTGGAAGTATTCAAATTGAAGTAATAAAATTGTTTTTAAAAATAAGTTCTCGATACGGAGACTTATAAGTGGCGCAGTCAGTAGGATTTTCGTAGAAAATCCATCGTGGATAATCCGTGAGTGTCAACTCTTTGACGAGAATCGAAACCAGACCAGTGGAATCTATCGCGGCAGCCAGAGGCACATCTGGAAGAAACCGTTGCTAGATACAGATAACGGATGTGGTAAGAATTTAGTTCATGTCAGACTCCTCTTCACCTATAAAATCCTTAAGTGAAATCGATAGCTCTGAAGAGTTCGAAAACTTCAATAACTTTATTTCAAATTCAAGTCTTATAGATAATAATAGAATCAATATTTTAAGCAATTTAACAATCAATATGCCAGTGCCAATTTTAGATATTATAATTTAGTCTATTATTCCAAATTTTTATGGAAATGCAACTAAGTTACATAGATTTATAAGTGTTAACGAATCTATTCTAACCCTTTATTTTGATAGAGAAAATCTACATAATTTCCAAAATATTCTTTTGCTAAATAGTATTCTCAATAAATTAGAAGGTAGAGCGGAAGAAGTGGTAGCTATAATTAGTTCAAATAGTAATTGGACAGATATAAAAAACACATTAATTTCAAAATTTGGAGATCAAAGACATGAAAATTGTTTAAATCAGGATTTAGTTAATATGAGACAGAAAACCAATGAAACTTTTTATCAATTTCACGAGAGAATTTTGCAGTTACCTAACACTATTTGTAATTATATTGATTTACATAGTCGAGGACCTGAAAGGGACTCAAAAAGATCATTATTTCCTAAACAAAGTTTAAAAACATTTCTCGCAGGGTTAAAGGAACCGCTCGGTCTTATAATTCGAGCTATGAGACCTAATAATCCAGAAGAAGCCATACAGTTTGTAAGAGAGGAAGATAATATTAATTATATTCAGAACATCCAACGTTTTCCTAATACTATGAATTCTAATAACAGTGTGAGGTAATCAAATAATAATTCTAGGTATCATAATTCAATGCCTCAAAATTATTGGCAGTATACTAACCAACCTCCTGTAAGAAACCCATCATATCAACAACTCTCAACGTACCAACAATTTCCCAGAAGACCCATTCAAATACAACAGCATACAAATCCTCCTCATCCTCACAAATATCCAAATAATAATCAAGTTTTTAGAAAGCCTCAGAATGTATGGAAACCAAACCCGCAATACAAACCAAATCCCCCTACCCCTATGAGTACTTCGACAAGACAAACTTCAAATCATTTTATAAATTGAAACCATGATCATAGCCGAAACTAAAATCCAAATTATATTGCCGAAGAAATATTTAATAGTAATACTTCAGATAATACTAGGGATGAAAGCGAAATAGCTCATTCTTCTAATCAAAATTACGAATATTATAGTGACGAAGTAGATGAAAACTATTCAGAAAACGGAAATTTTCAATTGGATCACGAAATGGACGAAATGACATAGTTGAATTAAATATTTCTACAAGTAAGCAAGAATTACCTTATCCTAAAATTTTAAATCCTCCTCTAAAATTACTATTAGATACTGGTGCTACAAAATCATTTTTACGACCGGAAATTGCTGAGAAATATTTTTTTTATTGATGCCCCATATTCCATTTTTAAAGCGAGCATCGGCGTGTTTAAATCGAACTCTCAAACACGCGCGTTTTTTAAAGTCCCTATGGTAACAACAACAACTTGAGAAACGTAAGTATCAATGACAACTTTTTTTATTTGTTTTTAAATTGTACATTTTCATTGGGAACCAACGTCATTCATTTTTCTGCAAAATTTATTTATATATTCATATATACATTGTATCCTTTCAAATATAAATAAAGAAACTTTTTGATTATTGATCTGACAGCAGTATATCGTAACGTCAAATAAAAATAAATACTATTTAACTTTCACAAAACTTGGCTGGGCATCGAGGACGGACTTCCATTTTTTTGTAGTGATAATATAATGATAATATTTTATTATTTCAAAGTGCATCAATAAAAAAAATGGCGTGAAGTATTCGTGGATAACTGGTCTTTCAAATACTTGCTCCATTTCGAGCACTCCAGCTGCGCCGTCGTGCTCGAAAAATCGCGCGTGTTTGAAAGACCTCTTTATCCGCTTATACTTTAATATACTATTTTTTTATTGATGCCTCATATTACCTATTTGAAACACGCCTCAGCGTGTTTAAATCGAACTTTCAAACACGCTCGTTTTTTAAAGTCCCTATGGTAACAACAACTCGAGATACGTATCAATGACAACTTTTTTTATTAGTTTTTAAATTGTATATTTTCATTGTGAACCAATGTCTTATTTGGTTTTTCTTTGCAAAATCTATTTATACAGGGTGTCCCGGGACTAATGGGAAAAAAGTTAGGAGCGTATAATCTGAGCCAAAATAATGTTAGTACTTCATATAAACTTTTTCTATTCAGGCCCTCGTTTTCGAGTTATAGGCCTCCAAAGTTTTAATTTTGAATTTGGTTTTTATTCTTATTTTTGTACTAGTTATTTGATCTTTATAAAATTTACGGCAAAGCTATAATATACGTGTTTGTTTATTTTGGCAAGGTAAACAGATTTACAGTAGTGCCTTGAAGCCAGGAACGGACTACTCGCAATGGTTAGTGATCCAAAAAATTTGCAGGGACGGCACACCCTGTATGAAATTATCGAAATTTACTTCCCCACACATTAAGCTAGCGAAAAGGTACTCTTGTTGGAATTCGATAAAATAAGCCGTTTGGCTAATATTTACAGTTTTATTAATGCACTACGTACCAATTAACGCATTCACCATTTTTATAAGTACACAACGACTAAAACTAACTTATTAATACGATGTCAAAGATTTACCTACAGTACTACAAAAAAATAATTTAACGATAGCAGAAGATAAAAAAACATTAACGACTTATTAATTGGAAAGTTGGTAAAAACTTATTAAAAGTATTTTTACCGTTTATCAAGTAACCATAGGATTAGTTGTCAAATACTGTGTAGAATAGTTCGTAGTCAGTACTTGCCAATAATTCATAAGTCCTTAATTTAACAGTTACAATGGCAGAATTCACTTTTATTGAGTACGCTGATATGCATTTAATGTATGGACTGGTTTCTCAAAACTGTTTAGAGGCCTGAAGGCTTTATGCAGAACGTTTTGCAAACAGCATTGCCAGACAGACGAATGTTTGAGCGTATTGATCCCAGGTTACGAGAAACAGGTATGAATAAGTAAATGTAATTTTCCATGTATACAAAACAAAGTTTTACGTTTTATGAAATTTTTTGCCAAAAAAAGTTGGAGAAGGTCCAGTACGAAGCGTGCGTACTGTGGCAGTTGAACAAGACTTGTTAAATGCAGTTGATAATGAACCATCAACAAGTTTACGAAAATAATCACGAGAACATAACGTCTCCAAATCAGTTGTTCATCGCGTCCTAAAAGAACAGCTGTTATATCCTTTTCACATGAAAAAAGTACACAGTATGACAGTGGCTGACTATCCTTCACGACTTGAGTATAGCCAGTGGTTTCTGCGACAACAACAAGCAGACAATACATTTATTAGTAACGTTCTCTTTACGAACGAATCCGGTTCCACCAGAGATGGAGTCATAAATTCTCATAATATGCATTTATGGGATGATGTGAATCCACATGGCATTATCCAAACCAAGAGTCAGCATAGATTCATGGTTAATGTTTGGGCAGGAATAGTGGGCAATCATTTGATAGGGCCATACTTTATTGACGGTACTTTGACCGGTCAGAGATATTTGGAGTTTTTGCAAAATGAGTTATGGAACCTGTTTGATGATGTGCTACTACAAACTCGTAGGAATTTATGGTTCATGCATGATGGGGCCCCTCCTCATTTTAGTTTAGATGTATGACAGCATTTACACACAAGGTTTCCTAATAGAGGGATTGATCGTGGAGGCCCCTTTCAATGTCCACCGCGATCAGGAGACGTTAATCCTATGGATTTCTTTCTCTAGGGTTATGTCAAAAGTAAGGTATACGCAACACCTGTGCAAACAAGGCAAGATTTAATAGACGGAATTGTGTTACACTGCAATGTTATTAGAAATAATGTGGAATTGCTTTTTCAAGTGCAAATAAACAACCTTCGTAGACTTAGAATGTGCGTGGAAGTGGGAGGAGCTCATATTGAACATTTATTAGAATAACGTTAGTTTTTGTTGTTGTTTAGAAATTAGTTTTAGTTCAATGTTTTATAACTTGTGTTTTTTGAGGTTTTCTTAATGGTTTAATAATGTTGTGTTTGTAATTTTGATTAAAAGCAACTAATTACGTTGTTTGCGTACCTATTTAATTCCCATTAAATGAGTTCTCAATGTTTTTATCATCTGATTACATCAAATTATTTTTTTGTAGTACTGTAGGTAAATCTTGGACATCTTATTAATAAGTTAGTTAGGTAAATGTGTACGTAGCGCATTAATAAAACTATAAATATTAGCCAAACGGCTTATTTTATCGAATTCCAGCAAGATTACCTCTTCGTTATCTTAATGAGTGGGGAAGTCAATTTCGATAATTTCATACAGGGTGTGCCATCCCTGCAAAATTTTTGGATCACTAACCATTGCGAGTAGTCCGTCCCTGGCTTCAAGGCACTACTGCAAATCTGTTTACCTTTCCAGAATAAACATACCTGTACATTATAGCTTTGCCGTAAATTTTATAAAGATCAAATAACTAGTATAAAAAATAAAAATTAAAATCAAATTCAAAATTAAAAGTTTGGAGGCCTATAACTCGAAAACGAGGGCCTGCATAGAAAAAATTTATATGAAATACTAACATTATTTTGGCTCATATTATGCGCTCCTGACTTTTTTCCCATTAGTCCCGGGACACCCTGTATATTCATATATACATTGTACCCTTTTAAATATAAATAAACTTTTTGATTATTGATCTGACAGCAGTACCTCGTAACGTCAAATAAAAATAAATACTATTTAGGATGGACTTTCACGAAACGTGGCTGGGCATCGAAGACGGACTTCCATTTTTTTGTAGTAATAATATAATAATAATATTTTATGATTTCAAAGTGCACTAATAAAAAAAAATTGCGTAAAGTATTCGTGGATACCTGGTCTTTCAAACACTTGCTCTATTTCGAGCACTCCGGCCGCGCCGTCGTGCTCGAAAATCACGCGTGTTTGAAAGACCTCTTCATCCACTTATACTTTAATATGCTAATGAAGAAAAAAATTTCTTGGAACATTTTACTGTTACAGCAGTATATCATTCGTCAACTCATCAACACTGTGCTAAAATACCTTAATTTAAACAAAGTAGTAACATAATATTTCATTTATTTTATTTTCATGATTATTTTGATGGTTTATTTGGATCAGATGATTTAAAATTACTTAACACCAGAGTTGATTTTAAAAATCAAATGTATACATTCCATTTGCTTATTATTTTTCAAGTAACCGTAAATAAAAAAAATAGAACCATTTAGTAGAATTCTAGTTAATATTTCTGTATCGACATATAATGGTGATATTTTAATACCAAAGCAAAATATAAAAAATTGTGAAATTCCTTCTATTCTTACAACTGCAAAAAATGGATATGCAATTGCGGTAACTTTTAATAAAACGAGCAAAGACATTATTTTTAATTTAACAGTACCTATAACATCAACTGCTCTTGACAAAAATTGAGTTATTTCACGCAGATGTTAGAGACAGTGGTTACACTGAGAAACCTGGCATTGAAGCACTTTTAAGAACCGATCATTCAAATTCGGAAGAGAGATGTCATATTTTGAAACTTTGCCGTAAATATAATGATTTATTTTATAGAGAAGGAGAACATTTAACTTTCACTAATCAAATTAAACATAGTGTAATGTTTTTCTAACTTATTTGTACTGTAAACGGGTGGGATAAATTTAAAACACACGGTATGGCTACTTACTAATTTCATTTAAACACTTAACTTATCACTAACACTTGATTTATATATACTCAACTAGTCACTTAAATTTAATTTATATGTAAACAAACTTAATTATTATTAATTTATATAAACACTTTACTGATCGATATTTCGGTTTATTTATTTCACGAGATCACTTTATGAACTAAACTCCTCCGCTGATCGGTCCAGACACAAATAATTTTTCTCGCCTTTTCTAGATAACTCTGGTCACAAAAACAATGTTTACATAAGATAAGTCGTAAATAGTTATAAAAAACAGTGCGTATCCGCCATAATTTTAACTTTTATACCTGGCTTAGACAGAGTCGGTTTTAGGGACTCTACCAGGGTGCTTATACAATAGTATAAAAACTAAAGACGAACTTCCAATTTATTCAAAATCTTATAGATACCCTTTTGCACATAAACAAGAAATTCGACGCCAAATTAAATCTATGTTAGATCAAGGTATTATAAGGCCAAGTACAAGCGCGTGGCTTCGAATATTTGGATTGTTCCAAAAAAACCAGATGCATCAGGGAAGAAAAAATATAGAATTGTAGTAGATTTTCGTAAGTTAAATGAAAAAAAAAACTGTAGATGATTAATACCCGATTGAAGTGATGTAATGGATAAACTAGGTATATGTAATTATTTCAGTACTTTAGATTTAGCTAGCGGATTTCATCAAATAGAGATGAGTCCTGAAGATATACCAAAAACAGCTTTTAGAGCTGAAAACGGTCATTACGAACATTATCGCATGTCAGTGGGTTTAAAGAATTCACCTACAACTTTCCATAGGGTGATGGATAATATTCTCAGAGGATTGCTGAACGAAATTTGTTTAGTGTATCTCGATGACATAATAATATTGTCGACTTCACTACAGGAGCACGTAACTAATCTTAATAAAGTTTTTAAACGATTAAGAGAAACAAATTTAAATTACAATTAGATATGTGTAAATTTTTGAAAAAAGAATTCGCTTATTTAGGTCTTATAGTAACACCGGAAGGAGTTAAACCCAACCCGGATAAAATTTCAGTTATAAAAAATTATCCAATTACGATATGATCAAGCGATTTCAACGTTACAAAATTCTCAACAGGAAATTGTAAACAATCTAAATCAGCAGATCTTACTTACAAGTGATGTAATTCTAATTTTCAATGAAACGATGAACTTAATAAAACATAATCAAGTAATAAGTAACGTTAGTAAAAAATTGTTAAATGTAAAAACAAAAATACCAGTATTAAAGAAGTCAGGTATATATAAACTCAAATGTCCAGAATGTAATGCTGTCTATTTGGGTCAGACCCTTAGGAATTTTGAAATACGATACAGTGAGCACTTACGAGCATACAGATTAAAACAACCAGATAAATCCCACTACGCAAAACATCTACTTGACACCAATCATTCATTGACACCTAACACAGAACTAGAAGTACTGCATATTTGTGAAAAGAAACAAGAACTGGATTTCCTTGAAGAACTGGAAATTAGAAGACATTTAAGAAGCCCACAATATGAAGTTGGCAATGAACAGTTAAATCTAGGGAATTCTCCACTAATAAACTGTCTTCTTAAGTGATAATTGTAAAGATCAGCAGATATAGTTTTCCTGGTTTTCTATATCATTGCACAGTTATACTGATCTTAATTGGAAAAATGATATCCAGGATATCACCATAGGGCTAATAATATCTAAGCTTCAATATTTGTAATATCACATCTTCTTCTTTTTTCTATAAACATATATTAAGCCAATCACAAGTTAGGTTACTTTTTGGTCTAGCCAAAAATAACTACTAAACATCAGGTAGGCATAAAATGAAATGTAACTTCTGTCATTCTGACGATGATATTGATTTATCGAAACAATTGTCAATTTTTTAGAATTCTCAATAACTTGTATTATATTGTGGAATTAACTAGAGACCTTGAGTTTCATTTAAAAACTCTAATATGAGCATATTCCACGAAGTAAGGGTCGAGACAGTCAATTTCATAATCAGATATAATTTTCTCGAGCATAGAAAAAATCAGAAATTCGCTTATTACTTTTACTTTTGAATTTGATGATTATTTACAAACCGGAAATATTTTAGATCAGTTAAATTTGAATATAAATATAATTTCACAAATATTAGGGGAAATAGAAAATGCTATAGCATTTTCACGCCTTGGTATACTTCATACAAGTATAATTAAAATTGAAGAAATGGAATCAATGGTATATACAGTTTTAAAATTTCATACAGTAGATGAAATACTTTTTCAAAATTTAGAAAATGACACTTATAAATATTATGGAGTATTAGATGTAGAATCATATTACTCAGGCACAAAGATTATTTTTGTTATTCACTTTCCTATAGTATTATCTGATATATATTCTTACTATCACCTTCATTCCATACCTACCCCAAATTCTACTACAATTACCCCTCGTGACACCTATTTGATAATGAATGAACATTTCTACCAATACATCCAACAACCCAGTATCAAGCTTAGAAACCAGCCACTACTGTCCAGATGGAAGAATGTCCAGAGGAGTGGAGAGCGAAGATTGTGTATTCGAATTACTACAGTTAACAGCATACCAAACCCAAGAGATGCCAAATATCAATAATCAGAATTTCAAGAAATCTAGTTCAACAAATTGATGAGGCTCCCTACATTGCTATTTTCATTAATCGAACAAAGATAGAAACACGATGTGGAAGAAATGACTTCACATTCCTAAAAGGAAATTTTCTCATCAAAATACCATATAAATGTGAATTTATTTTAGAAAATGAAAATTTTATCAACAGTAAAAACACAAGAGCTTTTCTTTTATCGGATAAATTTCTCTTTGCAACGAAACAGTTTTGCCAATCACTAATTTTACGAGAAAAACTGACATGATAAAATCGCGACACCGAAGGTGGAGCGATTTTATCTAATGTCAGTTTTTCGAGCAAATTTAGTGATTGGCAAAACTTTGAGTCAAAGAGGAATTTATCTAATAAAAGAAAAGCTCGAGTGTTTTTTGGCAAGATAAATTAACGACAGAATATATGGATGAACAACAACAATAATTGCGACTCATTGTCATTGTGTAAAAGTGACGTCCGCTTACTAGATATTGAGGAAGAGAAGTTTTTATCGCGATAAAAAAGGATGCACCTTTTTTATCGATGGCAAAGTGACAATAACATTTCCAGGTATATGACATTTTAACATTGGTGTTAATTTATCAATGAAAAATTTATAACAAAGGGTCAACCTCTATTGCTGCCTGAAGTTATCATAGATTATTCAAGAAAGGAAGAGGAACTACCCGAAATACATTTAGAAAATATACCACTAGATGACACCAATTCACTTCAAGAAAAACAAAACCAAATAAAACCAATGTTCTTGAAACATCTCAACGTAAACCCAGTTTCACCCTTGAATATAACGGCGTATATTATAGTAGCCATTTTAAATATATATCTACGTAACAAAAAATTAGAAAACTTTATGAATTAACCACAGATGCTTCCATAGAAGAGGTAGAAGATGAAACAGTCCATCCTGAGCCACAACCAAGGGCATTTTTCACTTCTTGAAATATGCCAAACTCTAAGGGCGGAGGCGTTATATTTGGTAACCCCGTATATGGTTGAACACCATAAATGCAGACAGCTGACTTCATTATTTTGTTTATTGCTGACGTGATTATTGTACATATTTTTAATGCTGATATAGATAGTTTCCCTAATTAAATAATTGATTTACATATTCAATCTGATGTTACCTGTTATATAATAAAGATCATGATAATAAAATAATATTGTTTGATTAAGTTTTTGAAAGTAGTTGTATTAAAGTAATAAAATTGTTTTTAAAAATAAGTTCTCAATACGGAGACTTATAAGTCGGGTCTCCACTGGTAAATTTGACTATTCAGAACAGGATGAGAATAGAAAAAAAAATTACACTCTTTTACAAAAATGCAGAAACGAAGTATCATGTGATGTACTGTTATATTTCGAAAGTCATTATCTTTTTGGCGTTGAACTGAACCAATGAGTCAAGTTGCATAATTCTACATGCTCTTAATGAAGAGATTGAAAACATTTTTGCAATCATCTAGAAATGAATTCCTTAACAATTTCCCACAAATTAAATATCAACTGAAAATCAGTTTGGAATATTTTGGAAAAAATTATCATATGATTATTCGACCACTTTCTGCTGCCACCCTCCAAAAAATAACCAACCATGACTCTGCAATTTTCATATTTGAAATATTTGAAAGCGTTCGAATATTCTTTGAAGCTCCATTTTCAGAGAGAAGGGGATACAAACAAACTATGTTACAACAAACAGTATGTTCATCACGCATTCATGGCTAATGTGTATACTTAATTTAATAGAAAGCCGAATGAAAAATTACATTACCTATTGCAACCATTTCATCAAAGGAAATTGTTAACTCTAAAATTGAATTTAAATGGCTTTGGCCATGTTTTTGATTTAGAGGAAGTTTGCTTTTATGACGTTCAATTGATGTGACCTATATAGAGCCTGTAAACATTTTTTTTATTTGCAGATCATTTTATCGAACTAGTCAATAAGAAGAATGAATTCAGTTTTACTAGAGTTTTGAACTGAAGATTTATTTATGTACTGAGTTCACATACCTAAACTACAAAAAAAAATTGGAAATTATTACAGGGGAAATGGAAATATTTAGCGACATTTGACACAGTTACAACAGAAATACAGTATTATACATTTGGTATAACAATTTAAAGTTGAGCAGTTTGATAAATATAAACTGAAGTTCCTCTATGTAGAGTGGGACTGGAGCAGTAGTTGACCAATTGAGCTATTTTAGATGTATTAAGGGCAAAGGAGGTTGTAGTAATAATCGTTACAGAAGAAATGACACAAAAGGTAATGAAATTCAAGGCAGTCGACTCGAGAATAATAATCGTTAGTATAAAATTAGATGAAATAATCAATTTCATACAAATATATGGGCCAGTAGAAGGAACGGCAGAGGAACAAATTTTAGAATTTTATATACAATTGCAAAGAGTATTAAATGAAGTAAGGAAGGAAAACGAAAAGACAATAATAATGGGAGATTGGAATAGCAGGGTAGGAAATTATTACAATAGAGGAATGGGTTGTATGGGTTAACACGGAGAAGAAAAAATTAACAGAAATGGACTAAAAATGATAGATTTTTGCAGAAGGAATGATCTAATAATAGGAAATACGATGTGGGAACAACAACTAAATGATAGATACACGTTTGTGGCAGAAGAAAGAAACGCTAAAAGCCTGATAGACTACATAACATAAACACAAAACCTAACAGAAGTAATTCAAAAAATTTAAAAAAAGAAAGGAGCAGAAATTGGATCTAACCACATATTAGTAGTGACAAGTTGTCTAGTAAAATTAATCATGAAAGAAACTACTACAGTAAACTAGCAACACATAAACTTAAAAATTAAGATAATGAAGATATTCAGAAATAATACCAAAATGAGACGAACAAAGAATTCGAAAAACTAGAAAAAGAAAAAACAGATTGAACACTTGAAGAACGATGGGTCGTCTTTAAAGAAACGCTGTTAATAGCAACGACGAAGACATGTGGGAAAAATGAATATAATAAAAATATAAAAAGGACTAACTGGTGGAATAACGAGATTAAAATAGCGGTCAAAGAAAAGAAAACGGTATGGAAAAAATATATCACATCCAAATCACATGTGAACAAAGGAGAGTACGACAGGAAGAAAACTATTGTGAAAAGAGCCGTCATAAAATCAAAACGTGACTCATGGAAGAAATTCGGAGAATAAATAACAGATCTACATAAGATGGATAACAGGAAATTTTGGACAAGAATAAAAAGATTAAGAGGAAATAAATATAAAGATATTAGAGCAATAAAAAATCGCCACGGCGAAGTACAAACGGAAATGAAAGAAGCATTGAAAACATGGAGAGAATATTATACAGAGCAATTCCATACATTTACACCAGAAGAGAATATACCAACAGCAGAAGAGGAAACCGACCAACTATCAGGAATACAAAAAGAAGAGATAGATCAAGTAATATGAAAAATCAAAATAGGCCAGGCTAACGGAGAAGATGGGATAGCACCAGAGATGATCAAATCGTTAGGAGAGAGAGGAATAGAATGGATATGGAATATATGCAGAGAAGCATTAGTACAACAAAAAATTCCAAGGGAATGGGAAAATAACTTAATAGTACCCATCTATAAAAAGGGAGAACAGGCGTAATGTGAGAATTACAGAGCTATATGTTTGGCCCAAACTAGCTATAAAGTGTACACAAAAATAATAGGGAAAAGAGTTAGAGAATATGTAGAACCAAAATTAGGAGAAGAACAGGGAGCTTTTAGACTTGAAAGACAAACAAATGATTATATTTATATACTAAGGAATATAATCGAAAGAAAAATAGAAGAGGGAGAAGGAAGGTACCTTATATTTATCGATCTAAAAGCAGCCTTTGATACAGCAGATAGAAGAGAAGTATGGAGAACTCTGGAGGAAATGAAAGTACCTCCCACCTTAATGAATATAATTAAAAGTGTATACGAGACAGTTAGAGCTAAGGTACAGATTGCAGGCCAAAGGTCTGAAGAATTCGAAATGTATAAGGAAATAAAACAAGGAGACAGTTTAAGCCTATTACTGTTTGTAATAATCATGGATAACATTGTGAAACGAACTAAAGAAAAATATGAGCAGCTGAATACTATAATTGGACACAGACATTTAGAACCGATAAAAATGAGTAGTTTACTATATGCAGATGATGTGATTTTAGTGGCGAATACAAAGAACAAAATGCAAAAACTAGTGAATGTTTGGACTAAAGAAGTAGAGAACATGAATATGGAGGTGAACTTAAATAAAACAAAAATTACACCAGAAGAGAATATACCAACAGCAGAAGAGGAAACCGACCAACTATCAGGAATACAGAAAGAAGAGATAGATCAAGTAATATGAAAAATCAAAATAGGCCAGGCTAACGGAGAAGATGGGATAGCACCAGAGATGATCAAATCGTTAGGAGAGAGAGGAATAGAATGGATATGGAATATATGCAAAGAAGCATTAGTACAACAAAAAATTCCAAGTGAATGGGAAAATAACTTAATAGTACCCATCTATAAAAAGGGAGAACAGGCGCAATGTGAGAATTACAGAGCAATATGTTTGGCCCAACCTAGCTATAAAGTGTACACAAAAATAATAGGGAAAAGAGTTAGAGAATATGTAGAACCAAAATTAGGAGAAGAACAGGGAGCTTTTAGACCTGAAAGACAAACAAATGATTATATTTATATACTAAGGAATATAATCGAAAGAAAAATAGAAGAGGGAGAAGGAAGGTACCTTACATTTATCGATCTAAAAGCAGCCTTTGATACAGTAGATAGAAGAGAAGTATGGAGAACTCTGGAGGAAATGAAAGTACCTCCCACCTTAATGAATATAATTAAAAGTGTATACGAGACAGTTAGAGCTAAGGTACAGATTGCAGGCCAAAGGTCTGAAGAATTCGAAATGTATAAGGAAATAAAACAAGGAGACAGTTTAAGCCTATTACTGTTTGTAATAATCATGGATAACATTGTGAAACGAACTAAAGAAAAATATGAGCAGCTGAATACTATAATTGGACACAGACATTTAGAACCGATAAAAATGAGTAGTTTACTATATGCAGATGATGTGGTTTTAGTGGCGAATACAAAGAACAAAATGCAAAAACTAGTGAATGTTTGGACTAAAGAAGTAGAGAACATGAATATGGAGGTGAACTTAAATAAAACAAAAATTATGATAATAAATGACAAACAACCAGGTAATCAAAATAATAAAGAGATTAAATGCAAAAACCAGACGCTAGAAAGAGTAACAACATTTGAATATTTAGGAAGTATAGTAACAGAAGATGGAAAAAAGGAGTAGAAACAACAAAGAGAGCAAATAAATCAACAAAAATATACTGCTCTCTAAATAAAACCATTCTTGGACATAAAGATATAGACTTAGAAGTAAGAATGAAAATTCATAATATGATAACAGTTCCTAAAATAATATATGCAAGTGAAAATTGGACTGTGCGAAAAAAGAACGAAACTAAAATAAATGCCATAGAAATGAAGCATCTGAGAAGAATTGCAGGGAAAACTAAATAGGATATGATTAGAAACGACGTCATTAGAAAGACAACTGAACAGGAACCGATAACTGGTAAAAGAAGCTAAAACGGAGGATGAGTTTTTTGAACTAGAAGGCGACAACACTGAATCTAGTTCTAGGTCAAGTACATATAAAAAACAGTAGAATTAGATATTTTACAATATCTAAATGACTCTGATACAGATATAAGTTCGCTAAAAAAATATCCTGTAATACAGGAACTATTTTTAAAGTATAATACATGCCTTCCATCTTCTGCTCCCGTGGAGCGTCTCTTTTCATTTGCGGAAATAATAGATGCTCCCCGAAGGCATGCATTATCTGACAAAAATTTCGAATACCTTGTGATTCTGAAGTCAAACTCGAAAAGGTATTAATTGTCATAAGGAACATGAACATGAACTAGCACGCCTTTTTTTACTTTATCTATTATTAAGATGAATATGTATGTTTTATTTAAATTGCTTTATTTTTTAATATTTATGTTAAATACATTGTTTTATATTTATGTTAAATACTTTTTTTTATAAATATACTTCAATTTGGGTTAGTTGAAGTTTATTATAGTTGACCGCACTCAATATTTTGTGATTTTTCTCCTATAAATAGAATATGGATACTATGAAAATCACTATGAATTTTTTTTTAATTACAGATTGTATGGAAACGTAGAAGAAACACTCAAAATATGTTTTTCTACGTCCGTTATAAAACTAACAGTTTTTGTAATTAATAGCTGTTCATAAAATACATACGTAATTCCTACGTGTATAAAAAAGCGTTAAAAAAAGTGCCGTAGCGGTTCATTTTTTCACGCTTTAGCGTTAAAAAAAGTGCCGTAACGTGTCATTTTTTAACGCAAATCGGGAATACATTCGCTGATTAGTGTGCTATGAACGCTTGGCTCTTATGTCAAAATGTTCCCCGATAAATTGTCAAACTGTCGTTTCTATTCGAAAAAACATGTTCCTTCTTTAAAGGTACGTGAAGTGAAATTTAAAAAAAGTGTTATTAGGTAATTATTAGTTACTAATCATGGAGAGTGACAAAGGAGAAAGCCTCAATTGCACCCCGGAAGATGTTATCGAGTCAGCAACTGGGTACTATTACAAAATAAAAATCAATAGATTTGTCGAACTTATTTGAATCTGCGGACGTAGAAAATTTTTTGTATGAAACTCGTAAATAAAGCACCTTTTTTCACTTTTAGGAAATGCTGCACTCGCCTTCGGCTCGTTCGGTCAAACTTTCCTACGCGTGAAAAAAAGATGTACTTTATTCACTTGTTACATAAATAACTATTTTGCTAATTGCTATTCAGGTTCATGTTTATGTTTAAATAGTGTGGTATAAAACATTCTGAGTTGAGATTTCATACTACAACATGACGTTTTATAACAGCAAACATATTTTTGCAAATATCACTTCCATGTCGTCACAGATTGTAGATTATTATTATTATTACCAAATAAGAAAAGGATAAAAGTTACAAAGGTATAAAAGTTGTTAGAATTCTACGTAGATACTTAAACCATCGAAATTACTTTAAATATTACTTGCAGTAATTTTACTTCCAGTATATTTTCACATATTTGAAGTACTAGTGTACTTAAAGTGAAATACTTGGAGAAAATCAAGTAAATTTCAATTTTACTTGTTACTTGGAGTATATATTTGGAAAACTTGTACTTATACTTCAAGTATATTTATAAAATATGTTTACTTGATACTTGTACTGTCAGAAGTACACTACTTTCGTAGTGTACTTCTGACAGCTCTGGCTGTAGGACGTGTGCAGGTTAATTTGCTTCGCAAAATATCCACTGGACTTGACAGAAAGCTCCCAAGCAATAATGTAGATCCTTGTTCTGTAGAGGTAGTAAAGAGTGTTAAACGAAATGTATGGATGGAAACATGAAAATATACGCGTAAAGACTAGTTAATCAGAACCAAATTTCCTGCCCTTATAAGTGTAATACGTGGAGTTGAGCTGCGCTTTTCGTATGTCTGTTTTTCCTCAGATTCCTCTGCATTTTTTTTCGGACGTTTTCAATGGTAACACTTTGAATAATTCTTTTCATTTTTATCCTACTTCTTAGTTTCGTCCATTCATGTTTTCATTGTCTTTCCCTGTTTTATTTCTTAATACTTCTGGTTTCAAATTCTAAAGTCCATCCTTTTCTGTACCATCTTAGTCAGTTTTATTCTATGTACATCCCGCCCATCAGGAGTCGAATTAATTCCACTCAAATCCAGCGATCCGTCATCCACCCGTCGGTGGTGCAGTTCTTCTGCGGATTCCCTGCAACATGGTAAACTTGTTTACCTGCCAAACGGATGAAAAAAGGTAGTAATACAGCCGTAGCTGCACCCGATTTCCATTCACTCGATGATTATTACTAATTCATTCAATAACTCATTCAATATTCTAATTTCGAACTTCAATCAAACATGTATCTCTCGCATCTCATCGAAGCACTCAAACCATCCACCCCCATTTCTTGTCAAAAAACTCCAAAAATCCCTTTAAATTCATTTTTAATCAGCTTCTCATAATGAAAATTCGACCTCTCTTCTACCGACACGCTCAACCCTTGACCGAACGCCGCACTGAACGAAAAAAACATTCAATCTGAAAACACCCAACCCCGCTATGCAGAGGAACTATAGGTATCCTATTTCAGAACCCAATTCCCTAAATATCCAACCCTTATTAAAACATAGAAACCCAAAAACAAAAATATTCGAACATCTCTCTCTCTCTCTCTCTATGTGTGTGTGTGTGTGTGTGTCTCTGTCTCTCAATGACTTTAGTCACGAGTTGAATTAGGTACGGAAATGAGTGACTAAAGACCTTCTTCACAAGAGGTGCTTACTATAATTTTTCTTCGCAGGAATGGAGAAATTATATTTTTTCTACTTCCGCTACTAAAACCGCACTTTGAACACGGGTTTGACATGCACGAAACGACTCTTTAAACACTAGCGTTTAAAATGCGAAAAGTCACATCTCGTTTATCTTTTGTTTTTTGAACGTCAAATCAAGTGTATCTTTTGTATGTTAAACTTCATGCTCCTTGATAATTTTGTTATTTTGCGTCATTTAATTTATGTGTCAGCTGTCAGTCATAGTCCGTCATGTAATGAATATAATTCAAATATAATATAATATTTTCCTACCCGCGGGCGAAGAGAAAGTATAGTAAGCACCTCGTGTTAAAAACGTCTTTAGTCACTCGTTTCACAAGGAACTCGTTCCGCTTCGCTCCACTTGTGCCTAGTAAAACTCGTGACTAAAGTAACCGTTTTGACACTTGGTACTTAATATACTATGAATTATATTCATAACATGACGGACGATGGCTGACGGCTGACTGACAAATGAAATGACACAGAACGTCAAAATTATCACGGAACATGAAATTGTACATACAAATGATACAATTGATATGACGTTTAAAAAACAAAAGATGAACGAGATGTGACTTTTCGCATTTTTAACAAAAGTGTTTAAACAGTCGTTTTGCGCATGGCAATCTCGTTTTTGAAATATGGTTTTAGTAACGGAAGTAGAAAAAGTATTTTTTATAATTCGTGATTAAAGGAGACTTCATTATAACATTGTTTACAGTGTCACAATGAAGTTGAACTTTTTTTAGTAATTTTTAGTGTCATGCAGTTGGTAATTGTATGTATTTTCATTTGATATTTGACTTTAACCTTGTTTAGCGTTCTTCTAGCAAGAAAATTATTATATTAAATGATCTTAAAGGTAAATTTGAATAAATAATATATTAAAAATGATAATAAATTAAGTACGGTTACGTTTATTCATCAATGATTTGTCAAATGTTCGTTTTAATATTGTCTAGGATCAATATATAAGTGTACATAATGTTCGATTATTAGGATAAATTACCAGATTTCTATGTAAACATGTATTATAGAATTAATTGTGTTCATAAATAGATCGCAAGCACATACGATGAAGCTGTTTTTTAAACAAATAATCATCCTCTATTAGGTTAAATGGAAGTTTGTTTACAATTTACACAATTATTAGAATATAATATGTCAAAAGTACTGAATAAAACCATCTGTGATCTGACAAATCAGGAATCTACAGAATTGCCAACTTAAATTCAAACCACTCCTCCTAGTTTAGAAACAGGGATTATGTAATTCTATTTTATATAAAAAAATTAAATAAATGCAAATTATAAAAAATACTGTGTGAAACTTGTGTCACAAGGTGAGGAGGAGATGGGAGATTCTAGTATTCCAAAAGGAATTTTGCATCTTGTTTCCCTTTGGGGTACTTTAAAGGGTATTAAAGAGAGTATGCACTAGAATTTGTGATTCTGTTTACCAATTTATACAAGAAGGTCATTGCTTATAACTGACGTCTAGACTGTAAAGAAATAACATTGAATTCTGTACGTAATCTTGTTGATCTCACTGTTACATAGTCCGGCCATTTTCGGTATTTCTTGAAATAGAGATATCTCAGGAATCTATTTTGTACTCTCTCAACAGCTTCCAAGTGAAATAGAAAGTCGACCTGCACTTTGGAATATGAGAGAAGAAAGGTACAGTGATAGAAACTTAAAAAGAAAGTGTTGGGAGGAGATCATCAATATTTTTGCCTATGAAGACAACAGTGTATGAAAATGTCCTTTTTGTTGCCTCTCTTCAATAATTGGATGTATTCACATCCTTCGTTTTCGTTGTTTCTTCTTATTCACTTTCCAATACAGATAGAGTAATGACAAGTATACTACGTCGTCATCCATCGTGCACTACTATCTCACCGAAACAAAAATCGCAAATGAAACCGTTCTAATGTGTTTTGTTAGAAGGCGACCGAGTCGATAAACGCTTTGGTCAAAACCGACGTGTCTGTCTTTGCCCTCAATGTCACTCTTACTACCCGATTTGTGGATAGGTGTGCAAGTAGCGAGTTTCCAAATAGACGGATAAGTAGAGGTAATTATTCGATTAAAAATATGAAACAAAGGCACCCTCATCCACTCATGACAACCCTTGAGTATATACGGGGGCATTCCATCAATACCCGCACCTCTTTTTGGTTTTAATTTTTTTATAGCTATATTATAGTCTTTCACCGTTACAGTAGATATTTGTAAGATGTCATGCATGCCAAACGTACTGGAACTCTCATCTTAATTATAATTAGCCTCTACATCTACATACACGCTTGCGAAATATTCAGCAAATTTCTCAGCAGTTTCTCCTTCAGGAATTTTGCTACTATTATAATTAAATTCTGTTACTTGAACCCCACTACATTTATTATTGTTAACATGTGACGAAAAAGTATGAATATCTCCCTTAATTTTCTCTTGAATTTGATATAAGAATTTTCTATGTTGAGTATCAATAAGAGATTTTAGTTTCCTTCGACACAATTTATCATAATATTATTTAGAAGAATCTTTTAGCTTTCGAAAATTATTTTTTAATTTTAACAACTTTTTTATTTCTGGCGTAAATCATTCAGGATGCATATTATTATCTTTATATGTATTATATTTTGGGACAACTACTTCAAAAATGTTATTATTCATTTTGTAAAAAATTCTAAGTGCGAAGTTGACATCACTTTCTTTAATAACTTCATCGCAGCATGCGTCCCTTATCATCTCAGGTATTAAGAGGACATTTGCTTTTTTAAAATTATATTTATATTCTGTCAATTTATTCATTGTCTTAGTGCTGGCTTCAGTAAGAACTAAATTTATTTGTAGAGGTTGATAATATCTGTCTTCATGCACTAAAGGAAACTATCCTTTTATAAATTTGCATTTTTCAGCATGATCCATTGAGGCAAGTCCAGAGTTTTTCCTTGGAAACTTTTTACAGTATTATACAGACAGAAATCATTAAAATCTAAAAATTCAATGAATCTTTTTTATTTAGAACTCGAACTAGAAATATTAAAATTTTCATATTCAATTTCTGGCAGATTAAAATATCCGGAAATAAAAGTATTAGTAGTACTTTGCAACAATTCCAAGCAGCTTTTATAATCATTCAAGTTACAGGTAGGAGGTATAACGTGTACTATGTGACTGTTAAATAATTTTTTTTCGGCAACAATTATTTTAAAAAAAGAATAGTATTGAGAAAAATGCACAACTTTGTGCTGTTTTTTCTATTACCAACATCACTCCTCCCTTGACTTACCCGTAATATTCCGGTTTCTATCAGATCGTAATACATTATATAAGCTATTTTCAACCAGTTCACAATCGGCAACACCGTCATGCAACCATGTCTCTACTGCCATTATAATATAAAACCCTTGAGTACAATTTCTGTAGAATTCTATCAGTTTTGTATTTAATCCTCTTTAATTTTGAAAATTTATGTAGATCTCGTTCATTCAAAAAAAAAGAGAGAAAAAAACTATCTCTTGATAAAAAATAGAATAGTAGACAAAATAAACAAAACAAAATATGTGCGCTGCCTGAAACCCAACCAATACTCCCCTGAGCACAATAAAACAACGCCAACCTACCTTAATTGTGATCACTAGGTTTTTCATAAGTACAGAACATATGGTAATACCCAATAAGACACATAAGAATATTTATGTTAAATGCAAATAAATTACCTTCTGTTGTATTTCAGTAGTTAATAAAAACAAAAGAAAATATCCGAAGAATAGTAAAGTCATAACATAAAGGAAAGAAATATTACAAAATTAAATCAAACAATTTTAAAGTAAATTAACGATACAGTACATTGATAATGATTCTAGTAATGTTGCTTCTACTGATTATTATTATACAATTGATACTTCCAGTTCTGCTAATTGGAATTTATTTTGCTATCGAATCCATTGTGATTTAACCATTATTGTTAGTAAAAATTGAAAAGTTACGAGTTTTTTGGTGTAATTAAAAAGAGATTTTCCTACCGACGTAACGTCATTACCATTATTTTTGTGCCTTCTCTTTTACGAACACTAAAACAATATCGAACTTTTAATTAACGATTGTAGTAATACAACATGCCCGTTAAATACTATCCTTTAATCCCATGAGTTTATTTCTGATTGGAATATAAACAAAGTTCGAGAACTCCGAATAATATTAATTGAAGATCGATCTGAAATTACTTATTAGTGTACAAAACGAGCGTGAAACTACGAAGTAAGGAATGATTTTGAAATTATTGGATTCACTTGATATTATGATTGATCTACAAATAATTATTAGCTAAAAGTGGAAATTATATTTCTTACTATCTACTAATTGTAGGAAAAAACGTATCATTCATGAAAAGTTCTTCATGAATATACGATGAAAAGATCAGATTCCACCATATTAGATGAAATATGATTATTAGTTTTGGAATAGTATGTACTTAATAGTTTCTAAACGCTCTCATTTAAAAAACATCAATGTATTACTTTATTAGATTCTATAATTATAAAATCAATACATAAACATATAAAAGAAGTGTACTATTAGCTATATATTTAAATAGATAAGGAACCTTACGAAATTAAAAAAAACCGATATGATAAACTCTAAGTTATACGGCAGTACAGCTTGTGTAAGAATTCCAGAGGAATGTAGAACTTCAGAACTTAAAGCGGTTAAGGCTAGCTTATAGGATGCACTGATCAGATCTACATAAAATTGTACGATGATGATGTTTTCCAAAAACAAACAAACCATTGATTAGCAAGGATAGCGGGTAGATACTCATCTATGAGCCCTAGAGATGACAGATCTACTTCAGAGACGCACCTCTGCCCACGCGAGCCTTGGTCATATTCACCAACTTCCCATCTAACCCTACATCCCTATCAAACAGCCCACCATCTTCCAACCCGCCTGGCCAACGTGGAAGATTATGGTCAAAACCCCAATACATGATGAATTTTAAAACAATTGGATATGGTCCCTAGGTGGGTACACAAATCCCACCCATCCAACGGCATCTGGGGGCGGCAAAAATCCATATTTAACGAATCAACGAAACAAAAATGGAACGAGGAGTAGAAAACTAGCTCTCAAGTTCGCTACCTATAACGCCAGATCTCCACTCTCAGATGAAAGGTCCATCGAGATGGAACATGAGCTAGAAAACATAAAATGGGATGTCGTTTGGATAAGTGAAACTAGAAGACATGGAGAAGGCTTGGAAACTTTAAAATCAGGCCACTACTACCATAATGGTGCCAATGACTCCATCGATGATATTTAATATCGAAACAATTTTTAAAATGTTTTCAATACATTGTGGAATTAACTAGAAACAGTATGTTCCATTTAAAACAGTATCCTAATTTGATGTTTGCCGGTTGGTTGCCGCGATTGCTGAATGGAAGCAGTTTTCTCTGGATCCACCGCTACTCCTTCATTTCTCACTATATGACCTAAATGATTGACTCGGTTTTGGAATAGCTGACATTCCTCCGGGCTTAACATGAGTTGGGCAGCTTGGAGTCGTTTAAATACGTCTTCCAAATTCTTCAGATGTTCGACAAATGTCTTCCCCAGTATTACGATGTCGTCCAAATAGACCAGGCATGACTTCCAATACAAAACTCTCAAGATATTTTTTATGAGTCTTTCAAATGCCGCGAGCGCATTACAGAGCCCGAATGGCATGGCGTTGAATTGCCATAATCCAGATCCGGTTGTAAGAGCAGTCCTCTCTTTGTCTTCTGGGTCCATTTCTACTTGCCAATAACCAGACTTCAGGTCCAATGTGAGAAACAGTTTGCTACCGGCTGAAGTATCTAGCGTATCGTCGATTCGAGGCAGAGAATATCTGTCTTTCTTCGTCACGTTGTGTAGCTGGTGATATTCCACAAAGAATCTTGTAGCTCCATCCTTTTGCTTGTCGAGCTCTACTCGATTCTGTAAGAGAAAATCTCTCATTATCCTTTTCTCAGCCCGATTAAAGGATTGACAAGCTACTGATAACATCTGTTCAAATCTGGTAATAGAATTGTCAGTTGCCCTTATTTGGAGAACAGCAGATGACACTGGTAAGCAGGATCCAATCTTGGTTTCCTTCTTGATGGTAATTGGGTAATCTTTCACGTTCATCACACGCACTGGTATCTCCTTCGCCGACGTAACCAATCCTTTTCCAAATAGTACTTCTTTCCCAACCTCTTCGTCGTGTTTCTTTGGCTCCATCATAACCGGTGTACCTTCCTCCATGATTCCCTGTAGCCGTGCTACTATCATGGTTTCGCTTCGTGCAGGTGGAACGGTATCTTCCTGTACAGCTGCCAACACCGTGTCCAACTGGAAACCATGTGGATTTATTACGTCCATTCCCAGAATCACGTCTTCTTCAATGTCAGCTACGATTACTGTATGCGGAAACTTTTCTGCTCCAATTTCCAATTGGATTTTTGTCTCCCCGTGAACGTTGGCACTCTCACCTGTGGCGGTCCGCAGTCGCAGTCTCGTTGGTAAAAGATTCTTCTTGGAGTTTATTATTTCTGGTCGTATAGTTCTAGTGGCTCCAGTGTCTACCAGCAGAGTATATATCTTGTCATTTACATCGCCATCTACATATACACTGTCATTGCGACATCTGAGAGAAGCTATCAGTATGAGAGAGTCTTTGGAACGATCATGGGTCAGTGCTGACCCCTCGTAGCCGACCCGTTCTAGTTTTCCTGTGACTGGGATTCTTGGTTTGCAAGAGTTCTGGGGCGCTTACACGAACTGCGTACATGCCCTAGCTCGCCACAATTCCAGCATCTGATCTTTCACTGCTTCTTGTCCATCATACTTTTTATTAAACTGGCGATCTGGTTCAGTCTGTCCTCGTCACCTTGTTCTTGGATGTCCTGACTTTGTTATATCCCGAAGCCTTTGTTGCTGCTTTATACGAGTATTCAAGAGCTGCCGTTAATACGTCGATTAATGCTTTGGGATGGGCTAACCAAAGCATCCTCTACAGATCGGAGTCACGTAAGCCATCAATAAAGGCCTGGTTGTCCAGACTTCCATCATGTTCTCTGGTGCTGATGGATGAGCGAATCGAACTAGTCGGACAATACACTTCATACTCTTGAAGGGCTGCGTCACGTTTCTGCCTTCGGTTCTTCAGCTGGGATTGGTACAAATGTTCTGAATATTTGTGACCATATCGCATGTCCAACCTCTTCTTCAGCTGCTCGAAGTCATCCGTTTCTTCCAGAGGTATCAACTGAAGTACATCTTAAGCATCTCCAGAAAAAGAAAATCAAGATAAAAAGAGGCGTAAAGCAAGGTGGTACTTTATCACCTAAACTATCCATTATTGTCTTAGAGTATGCTCTCAAAAACCTAGAATGGGAAAACAAAGGCATCAATGTCGATGGGGAAAGACTCACCCATCCTAGATTCGTCGATGATGTCATACTCATTTCTGAGAATATAAGAGAAGCTGCTATATTTATCCAAAAACTTAATAATGCCATGTAGACGGTCGGACAGAAGATAAATTTTGAATAAACAAAAATGGTAACCAATTTAGTCCCCACTACGCTATTTAGTGTAGACAACAATCAGATACAAATGGTGCATAGCTAAATATATCTGGGGCATGAGGTGAGGATTGATAGAAACAACCAAACAGCAGAGCTGCTCAGGAGAATAACATTGGGATGGGCTAAATATGACAAACTACATGATGTCTCCAAGAGCGATATTCCAATCAAGCTGAAACGAGAGGCTTTTAACATGTTATGTTCTATGTGTTCTCACCTACGGTGCAGAGAATTCAACCCTGGCCAAAGCACCGGCACGAAAACTACAATAAACGCTACGCGGGATGGAACGATCGATGCTGGGAATGAGTCTAAGAGACAGATTTTGAACGAGGAGATTCACAGAAGAGTGGGTGTGTATTATGTTCTGGAGAGAATAGCAGGAGCTAAGTGGAAATGGGCAGGAGATATGGCAAGATCGATTGACGGCAGGTAGACGTGTAGAATTTTGGAATGCCGGCCAAGAGCAGATAAGTGACGCCGAGACCGACTTCCTACCAGATGGACCGATGACCTGAAAATAATCCATACTAATTGAATGGCAATCGCACAGGACAGAGAAAGATGGGAATGCCTTGGGGAAGCACATGTTCAGCAATGGACGTTTCACGGCTGAATGATGTTGATTAAATCTCTTTTTAAACAAATATTTAATATGGAAGATCTTGGACGTGTAAGTCAATACTACGGAATTGATATTCAGTACTTTTTTATGAACAAAAGTTACTTTTGTCTCAGAAAAAATATGAAGGAAACTTGGTTAAGAAATATAATACAGCCAGTTTGATTCATCCATGTCCCATTGTCGAAAGATTCTTGCATATTTCTTTCTATGGATTTTATGCTTCTTCCACTTGTGAATAAAATTAAGTTATCTGCATACAGTCTTGCATGTACTGGTAACGAAACCTTTTCAAAAATGTTATCAATTGCTGCAAGAAATAATGTAGTGCTAGTAATGGTTCCTTGAGGGATTCCGTTATTTTGGCAATAGATATTGGATATAGCTCCATTTGCTTTTACTTTGAAGGTTCTGTGAGGCAAAAAAATTTAGATGAATTTCAATATACTTCCACCAATCCCCCAGGAGAGAAACTTTTTTAAAATATTGTATTTCCAAACAGTATCATAAGTTTTATATATATCAAATACAGCGGCTACAATTACTTGTCCATTTGCAAAACTTCCATGTACTGTTGTTGCTAACTCTACTAGATTGTCTACGGTAGAACGATTTTTTCTGAAACCACTTTGATTTTGAGAAATCTTATTACGCATTTCCAGGAACCATAAAGGTCGATTGTTCAGAATTTTTCCCAAGACCTTGCACATCGTGCAAGCCAAGGAGATGGGACGATAAGACTGTGGCTCATATTTTGGTTTTGAGGCTTTTATGACTGGAATCACAATTGCTTCCCTCCAGGGAGTAGAAAAAAGACCACCAACAAAAACTTTGTTAAAAATCCCAAGTAAAACGTCTTTTCCACTCATTGGAAGATTTTTCAAAAAATATCCAGGAATGTCATCAGTGCTAGGGGATGAATTTTTAATCTCTGCTAGTGTGTATTCCAGCTCTTCTAAGGCTATTGGGTTATTAATTGGATCATCATATTCACCATTGATTTCAAGTTGTCTGTTTCCTTCCACCGATTTCATGGCTCTAAATTCTTCAGACTAAATTGAATCTTTGGCCTTTTATTCATAGTATAGTACCATCGTGTTTGAGATCTCATGAGGTGAGGAAGAAGTAAATCGATTATACGTTATGTATGGGATCTGAGGATTTGTATTTGATCCGTTAATCCTTTTGATTTTGTTCCAGAGATTAGTCAGTGGGGTGGAGCTTTTAATTGTGGATAAATACTCCCCCCAGGACTCTCTTTTTGCTTTTTTAACAGTCAATCCTGCTTTCGCTTTCAATCGTTTCAAGTTTAAAAGGTTTTCATCAGTTTTGTGTCTTCTGTATTCGTATAAAGCACTTTTTGAGTCTCTTATGGCTATCTAACAGTCGGAGCTCCACCATTGAACAGGTAATTTGTGTCAGATTGGTTTTTTTTGCCGATTGATGCAAAGGCCGAGTTAATAATTATTTCATTAAGTGATTCCAGGTTCTCATTAATATTATTGCCCATGTTAAATTCTGAAATAGTTTCATGGATTAAAGTTGAATAAATATATTCCAATTAGCTTTTCCCAATTTCCACCTGGGCGTTGTCTTAGCATTGAAATGTGTAACTTTGCTGTCTAATACTATTAGCAAATGATCGCTGACATAGAGATCGTGAAGAATTTCAAATGTTATATGACTTGTTAGTTTTGGATCACATATTGACAAATCAATTGCGCTGAACGTTCCAGACTCTACGTTAAATCTTGTTTTTTGCCATTATTTAGAAGAGTTAAGTTATTATTATCAATTAAATTTTCAATAAAGCGTCCTCGTGGATGTGTATAATCGCTGCTTCAAATTACATTGGGGCTGTTGAAATCACCTACTATGAGCTTAGGTTTGAGAATTTGATTTAATAGATCAATAATTTGTTTATAAGTAAAGTTGAAA
This sequence comes from Galeruca laticollis, assembly GCA_963921935.1. NCBI lineage: Eukaryota > Metazoa > Arthropoda > Insecta > Coleoptera > Chrysomelidae > Galeruca > Galeruca laticollis. The sequence continues at coordinate 49,652,467 of OY998184.1, forward strand.
TTTGGAGGAACATATATGTTACAGACTTATATTTTTATCGACATCGACAACAACAACTTCCAATTCAGAAACAACATTAAATTTGTTTCGACAATTGAATTTGCAATGTATGTTACTATCCCCACACTTGCCATAAGCGCATTAGCTCTATTTTTATGGAAGGCAGCAAAATGGTGAAATTTATATACATACTGGTCTTCAAAATTTGCTACTTGTAAGAACATGATTTTTGGATGTTGTTCAAACAAAAGAAATTTTAACATTTCTAATCTAGCAATGACTCCATTTATATTATACTGTAAAAGTGGAAAAGTTTCGTTTATGGCGTTGAAAATGAAATTAGTGAGTTTCTTGTGATGATATGTCACTATCAGTCTCCGATACAGAGGTGTGATTTTGTTTTCTTGTGCTATGAGGAGCTTCATTATTGTTTCCGTTATTTTTGTGAAACAAGATTTATATATTTTTTCAGTAAGAAATGGATAAACTTTAGTCATTAAAATAGCTAGTGAGTCGACGTCAGATATATATATATATATATATATATATATATATATATATATATATAAACAAAAACAGAATTAGCGGGCATATCACGCAAAAGAGGTTACAGAGAATGAGTGGTAACCGTAGACATGCATGTTTCTGGCTCATTAGCCTTCATCGGTACGGCATAACCAAGAAAAGGTGTACAACTTGGGAGCAAGGATGTTAATTGAAACATGAGAAAACACAAACAACGGATTTCAACAAGATAACCAAACGCACATTTGTGCCTTCAAATGGAAGATCCCGAGTTTTCAGGACAACAACCAACAGAGACACGGAGGCGTCTATAGCTCTCCTGTCTGAACCTTCTGACCCTGGAAAGAGACAAATAATCAATGAAAAAATTAAAGATTCTTTAATCTTTTCATTATATATATATATATATATATATATATATATATATATATATATATATATATATATATATATAGGTGAGCTTCACTTAATGGGTCCCTGTTACCTTTGACATTTTCTATAAAATCCTTGAGCTGAGAATAATTCAAGCCATACATGCTAGAATGCTTTTCAATAAAATTCTTGGCAGGTAATAGTTGTTCTTCAAGAGAGGTTTCTAATCATAGTTAATAGTTGGTTGACATACGGACCATAGCCAAGCTATATGTCAACGAAATATTAGATTCATGAAGCCTAACAAACGGAAGTAATAAAAAATAGGGAATTTATTGCCAACTTAAATTTGTTAGTAACTAATAAAATATTTAACATTGAAATTAAATTTTGAAATAACTGATAGTTTATATATAATTAAAATAGCAACAATTAGAAAATTCAAAACTGTACGATTGCATATATAATAGTAGATTTTTTAGGTTGTAAGTTTTATGTAATTAATGTATATAAGAATACCCTAAAGATGAAAAATGGGAAAATAAATAAAACCATTAATTGTTACAAGTGGAAAGGACATTTATGAAAAATTTAAGACTATAAACATATGTGTGAATAACTGTTAATATCCTCCAAGACTTTCAAAAGAATTATTGATAACTAAAAACTCCCAAACAAACATTTATTGTGTGATAAATCGTAACAAGGTGGCTTTGAATTTACAGTGGAAAAAGTTTGTTGATTAAAAAACAAAAGAAAGTCTAGCGTCGGTTGTTTAAGGGAGAACAGCATATAGAAAGTCATCGACAAAAATGTTGAATGAAATTGCAAAAAAATTAAATATAAAGTATAAAAGTTGTTAAATAATGAAAATATAAGTGATTAAAATAGAGTGAGAACGAGAGAACGACCAGAAGGTGCATTTCTTTAGTAAAAGAAATCTTCAAGAATTGGGGAGACGCCAAGAGCCGACTTGTATAGCTATACAGAAGCAGAGAATCAAGGTCTGTGTAATTTGAATATTAATTTTATATCCAAAAACATAATTAGTGAGCAATAAATCAATTTTGAATATATAACTAAATTTTTACAAAAAAAGGCCTAAGCATTTTAAGATGCAGAATATAAAATCTTTAATGGATATCCAAGAACTATAACCAATATCTATAATTAAAAAAAATTGAAATATTACTCACCTAGAATAATAAATTTATCTCGTTATTGTTCACATTATACATATATATGTATCATTCATCCTCCATTTCTTCTTCATAATTCTTGTATAATCACTTCATCACCATCACTATTTTATTTCCATTTCATCCTTATTCACTTGTATATGCAATTGTACTGTTTTTCTTGAATCGTAAGTTGATAATTTCGAAGTTATATGTGTTTAAAATCTTGTAAATATATCGTGCATGTGTCATTGACCGTGAATGCTACAGTTATCTTAGCTTTGGACCATATGAAAGCGTACGACTGTCCTATGCGCCGACACGGTAGAGTATCCGCTTAATAGAAGTTCAGAGCGCATGACTGAACATCGTACAGAGGCGGTATAAGGAATATTTTGGTATCATGAATAATTTAAATTTTGATTCCAAATAATTTTATAAAAAAAGTTTCTGAACAGTGTTTTGCATTTTTTTATTCATTATCCATAACAAATTTAGCAAGAATTGCTCATTTCATTCATTCATTACAATAATAATAATAAAATCCAAAGTAATAGATTTAAAGTTATGAAATATTCAATTTGCTTATATATATATCCAACACTAAAAATAATAATTAACTAATAAAGGTTATAATCAATTATATATGTGCGTCCGGAGTCCAAAGAGAGAAGGTCTACATGCCTCCGACTTTCAATTAAAATAAAACATTAGAACATTTAATATTTTTTAGCAGCCCAATAAAAACTAAATAAAAGAAAATAAATAATCAAACAATAATATATATATATATATATATATATATATATATATATGTGTCACCTACGCCATTGCCCTTAGGTGGACAGTATATTGTGCTGATTAAGTATTTATATTATTGTAGAATTGCTTAGTTTGTGTTTGTTACGAGGTTATTTAAATTCATGTTTATAATAAAAATATTAGTCTTTTATTTGAAATTGTTGAATTAGTTCGTCTTAGAAATAAAGATAGTTTTTAAAAACACGGTTTCAGTTAATTTAAAGTTAAGTGGCGCAGTCAGTAGGATAGCCAATCGAAAGTTAAAGCATATAACATTCGGTTCGTTTCTACGATTTATTGACTATTCGAACAAGTGAATTTTAATTATTAGAACTCTTGGTTGGGCGAACTGAGTAACTCAACTAGGAGATCTGTGTTGTGCGAGAAACCGGAAGAATCAAGAGGAGATTGGTTGTTCCTGTACAGTCCGAGCCAATGGAAAGGATCTTTGTTCTATTACTGTAAGTGTTTTTATGTCATATAGAGGGAATATTGATTATTTCTCTGACACATCTGACGATTCTGACTCAAATTCTGATTCAAATAGCATCACCAAAACTTTTTCCCATAAATAATTTTAATAAAATGGCTACTCCACAATTACCTATTTTAAAAAAAGAATATCTGGATATGATACCAGAATTTGATGGAAACAATGCCTAGGTTTATTGAGATCTCAGAGAAATTAGTGAGTAAGTTTTATAATACTGTAGATGTAGGGGATTTTCAAAATGAATATTTGATGTCCAGCATCTTAGCAAAAATAAAAGGTGAAGCAGCTTCTTGTACGATAAGAACTTGGAAAAATCTAAAAGATGCACTTCTTACTACTTATGCTGATAAAAGAGATATTTACACATTAAATATAGATTTTTCCGAAATGAAACAAGGTAATGAAACGCACTTCGAATTTTATAATAGAATTCAACATTTATTAAATCTTCAAATTTCTTATCTCATAACACATTCTAATGTGAATGAACATTTAATTTTAGGAAATTACTTTAAAAATTTGGCACTCAGAGTATTGCTACGCGGTTTAAAAGAACCTAGGTACATTAATGCATACGAAAAATCCAGAAAATTTAAATATTGCTTTAAATGTTCTTACAAATGATTTTCAAGTTTATATGACCCAGAATAATCATCCAAAAAATATTTTTTCAAATTAAAATACGCAAAATTATTCGTATTAAAATAGAACCAATTTCCAAAATAATGTGGCACATAGGCAGCCATCTCCTAGGCCAAACTTTATGCAGAATTATCAACACACTTATCGAAATCCCGCATCAAACCCCCAAAATCGTCCATCAACTTCTTATAATTCTTCTAATAGGAATAATACAAGTTTTTCTAATAATGGTCATAACGTTTTTAAACCTAATCCAAATCAAAGATTTTCAAATCCAACTCCAATGAGTATATCTACCAGAAACACACCTAGACCCCAACCCCAAAATTATCAAAATAGGTTCCAACACAATCCTAATCAACCTAGAAATTTTATCTCGGAAGAACTCCATAATATAGACGATTCCGATTGTATTAATGATGAATCCGATAATTTTTTAGAGACATCAGCCTCGGAACCAAATCAAACATTATCGAATTATTAAACTTAAATAATTCAGAAAGTGTGTTACCCTATAGAATTTTCCCAGAAAAAAATCTAAAAGTTTTAATTGATACTGGTAGCACAAGATCCTTTGTGACACCAGCTGTAGCTGAAAAATATTTCAAAAAATCTTACGTCAAAAAACCATTCCATGTAAAATCTGCCTTTGGTAGCAGTCAACAAAATTTCTGCACTTTTATTCCAATCCCAAAAATGTTTAATTATAGGAAACCGCTTAATTTAGAATATTGCGTTTTCAAATTTCACGATCATTTTGATTGTTTGTTAGGATTAGTTAATTTAAAAATACTTAATGCAATTATTGACCTAAATAATAATTTGCTTATGACTCCTTATAGTCAAATTAAAATGAATTACTTTGACATTAAAGCTAGATCCACGAATTGTATAGTAGTGCATCCACGTTGTGAACAAGTAATTAAATTAAATATTGAAAATGTGAAAAATGGTAATATAATTATACCATATACACGGATTGGGAAACTAGAAATCCCGAAATGTTTAACAAAAGTTGAAAATAATATAGCTTTATGAACAATTTAAAATCCTTCAGAATCCAACTTTCGAGTAGACTTAAGCCCTTCTATTAGTGTTGAGACATTCGATGAATACGAACAAACCCTCAACCCAAATTTTCATAATATTTATTCTGAAAATGTTAAATTTGATGTTTCGAAAGTTAGAACTGAACATATGAATTCCGAAGAGAAACAATCTGTATTAAAATTAGTTCAAGAGTATAGTAATATTTTTCATGTTGAAGGAAATCAGCTTACCTTCACAAGTAAAATAAAACATCATATTAAAACTTCTAATGAAATACCTATTTATTCAAAATCATACAGATATCCTGAGATTCACCGAACGGAAATCCAAAAACAAATTCAAAAAATGTTGAATGATAATATTATTAGGCCGTCCAGCTCTCCGTGTCCGAGCAATATCTGGATAGTTCCAAAGAAGCTAGATGATTCTCAAAAGCCAAAGTATCGACTCGTTGTTGATTATCGAAAACTGAATGAGATCACAATTGGAGATCGATATCCATTGCCAGATATTACAACGTTACTAGATAAGCTTGGACGTTGTCAATATTTAACAACATTAGATCTCACTTCTGGTTTCCATCAGATCGAGATGGCTGAGGAGGATATTCCGAAAACAGCCTTTAATATTGAAAATGGGCACTATGAATATGTGCGCATGCCCATGGGTCTGAAAGAGGCTCCTGCAACCTTTCAAAGGGCCATGGACAATATCCTAAGAGGTATACAGAACGAGAAATGTTTGGTGTACCTTGATGATATAATTGTGTTCAGTACCAGCTTACAAGAACACATAACAAATTTAAAAGAAGTATTCAATAGATTAAGAGATTCTAATTTTAAATTACAAATTGATAAATGCAAATTCTTGCGAAAATAAGTAGCATATCTAGGACATATTGTCACGCCAGAAGGTGTAAAGCCGAACCGAGATAAAATTTTAGCATTTCAAAAATTTCCGATACCAAAAAATTCAAAACAATTAAAAGGATTCTTAGAACTCCTAGGGTATAATCGAAAATTTATGGAAGATTTTTCAAGATTGACAAAACCATTAACTATTAGATTGAAAAAAGATGCAATTACCAATGTAAATGATTCAGATTATGTAGAATGTTTTGAAATGTGTAAAAATCTGTTGATAACTGAACCAATACTTCAATATCCAGATTTTACAAAACCCTTTAACAATTGGATAGATGAGGCTTTTACTTGATGAAGATCCATACTGAACGATGAAATAAAACAATATGTTTAAATATATGAAGATTTAAAAAAACTAAACCCTTTAACCTTACCACAGACTCCAGCAATTATGCTTTAGGTGCTGTTTTAAGTCAAGGCAAAATAGGCTCTGATTTACCTGTGGCTTACGCCAGCAGAACCTTAAATGATTTAGAATGCAACTATTCTGTAATCGAGAAAGAACTTCTTGCCATAGCTTGGGCAGCGAAATATTTCCGCCCGTATCTTTTTGGCAGAAAATTTACAATAGTTACCGACCATAAACCACTTCAATGGTTATTCTCACTTAAAGATCCAAGTTCAAAGCTTGTCAGATGGCGCTTGAAACTTGGAGAATATAATAGCGATTGTTTGTCCCGAATTCGAATAAATATTAATGAAACTGAATTACAAGAACCCCAGTGTTCTGAAAATGTATTAGTTTATATGGACAAATTTAATAAAAAACTCTTATCATCTCCCGATGATAATAGATCTCTAATAGTTGAAACGTATAATGAAAGTAACAATGATGAGGATGATGACGAAGACATCACAGTTCATACAAATGAAGAAAATCCTGTAATCGGTATACCAATTTCAAATTCAGCGATAAATATTGGTAAAAATCAACTAATATTTACAGGAGTAAATTTGGAATCAGCCATACCCACTAATATAAAACTGTATGAAAATAAACAAAGAATTATTGTACAATTATCAAAAAATTATTTTGAGCAAGATGTGATTAATTTCGTGAAAGAATACATAGTACCTAAAACCAAATATTTTATTTATTTTTAGGACCCAATTTATGAAAAATTCAGTGTTATTCTACAAAATCACTTTCAAGATTCTCAAATTGACTTTGTTAAATGTAATAAAAAATTAATAGATGTTCCTTTGAATGAAGTTAAAGAAGTTATTCAAAATTACCACGAGGGTAGACTAATTATAGAGGTCTAGATGAAACTGAGAATCAATTAAAAGCTTTGTATTATTGGCCTAATCAAAGAGCATCTATACAAACTTATATATACGAATGCGAAGTTTGCCAGTTAAGCAAATATGATAGAAAACCAATAAAACCATTTTTAAATGTTCTCCAACAGCTACTAAACCTTTCCAAATTTTGCATTCAGACACGATAACATTAGAAAATAGTAAATTTCTTACGATAATAGATTCATTTTCTAAATATGGTCCAATGTATGAATTAAAATCCAGACAAGGGATAGAAGTAGCTCATAGCCTAATTAAATATTTTACACACCACTGTATACCAGAACAAATAATTTTGGATTTTGGAGCTGAATTAAAAAAATCTGCTGTAAAGGAATTATTAGAAACGCATAAAATTGAAATTCATTTTATAAGTTCTCAACATCCAGAATCGAATGGAATTGCCGAAAGATTCCACTCTACGATTATTGAACACATCAGACTTTTGAATAATCAAAAAGATTTTAAAAATGAGACTATTGAGAATAAAATACTTTATGCATTATTAGCCTATAATAATAGCGTTCATTCTGCAACAAAATTGAAACCTAACGAAATAATTACCGGACACATAGATAGTAATACACCTTTCGATATAGAATTAGATCGACAAGTAGTTAATAATTATATACAAAATCATAAACATAAAATGAAAATTTTATACTCAAATTTAAATAAAAAAGTACAGGAAAATAGATCAAAAGTAATATCTAAAGCTAATAAAAGCCGTGAAGAATTACCAGATACAATACCCACTAAAGTGTATGTACGTAATAAACAGGCACAAGGTAAAACCAAAAATAAATATGAGAGTGAAAGAATTAAAAGAGAAAATATCTGACTAAAAACAGCAAAAATCGCTGCTAGACACAAAAATACTTCAGAAAGTATTCATCTTTCATACATAAAACGTCCTAAAAAGACTCCATATAAATTCATTTCAGGTTCGTCACCGTCGGAGACACAACAGTCAAAATAAAAGATGTTACCCATAACTTGGGAATACTTCCCATAAATCTTGAATATGCCAAGCTGCAGAAATCCAGTGATACTTCCGTTCATTTTTATAATTTAAGTCCACTATTAGTAGAATATAATAAGTTAAGTATACAATATAATCACGTTAAATATAATATGTCTAATAATACATTTTTTCTAACTGAAACAGAAAATATTTTAAATATAATAGAGTACACTAAGAATAGTATAGATGATAAATTTGATAACAATAATACTCATTCAATCTTAGATAGACCAAAGAGAGGGTTAATTAACGGTCTTGGATCAATAGTAAAAACAATTACGGGAAATTTGGACTCTGAAGATGGAGAAAGAATTAATTCAATTATGGAACATTTAAAACAAAATCAAGGAAACTTGCAAACTCAAATTAAAATGCAATATTCTGTTAGTCACCAAATAATTGATAATTTTAATAAAACAATTCAGGACCTCCAGTATAATGAAAAAATATTAAAAACGAAAATATTTGAGATAAGAGATATTTTAGATTTTCAAGCAAATGCAGAAAATATTATTTATTTGAAACAGCTATTCAACGAACTTCTTATCACATTCAATGTAATTTTAGACGTTTTAGAAACAGTAGAAAATTCATTAACCTTCTGTAAACTTAAAACATTACATCCAAGTATTATAAAATCTGACGACTTATTTGCAGAGTTGAAAAAAATGCATTATTACTATCAAGCGGAATTACCTTTCGAATTAAAACATAAAAGCATTTTAGAATTTGAAGCCGTCATAGACGTAGTTTGTAAAGTAGAAAATAATCAAATACAATATTTTTTATCGATACCTATTAATTATGATATTTTATTGAATCTTTTTTATATGTTACCTATACCTACAGAAATTGAATCAGAATGCGTAACATTAATACCTAATTCAAAATTTTTACTGAAATCAAATAATGTCATTAAACCTCTAAATGACATTTGCACTCGCGGCAATATTTTTCAATGTCCTAACCATTTGCAAGACAATAATAATTATGGGTGCGAAGAAAACATATTGCTAGCAGGAAATTCTACATTTTGTCAATATACAAAAATTGAAATAATTAAGAATCACATAGAAATTATTCCGGAGATAAATCAATTTTTGGTAATATTTCCAGTAGAAGAAAAATTAATCATAAAATGTAAGCAAGAAACTGAAGTGAAAACTCTTAAAGGCATTTATTTAATTGAAAATTCAGCATGTAAAATTATATTTAGAAATCAAGAGTGAATATTTCAACCAAAAACTTTTGGACAACCTTTTGTAATAAATGAATCAAATTTGAAATTAAATCAATTACACGTTTCTCCAATGAAGATTGATTTAAAAAATTTAAAAATAAAGGATATTTCAAATCAACTGGTAACGCCAATATTCACGGAAACCTATAATTTGCACATTCCCAGTATTTGGACTATTCTTCTTTATACAGCATTGATAGTGGCCTTCCTGTGGATCATGTACAAGAGGAAACATTCAGGAAGGACAGGTAAGAGTCATCAGGAGTCAACGGAAGATGGGATCCAGCTTCCAGGAGAAGCTTCCTTCTAAAGGGGGAGGTGTCACCTACGCCATTGCCCTTAGGTGGACAGTATATTGTGCTGATTAAGTATTTATATTATTGTAGAATTGCTTAGTTTGTGTTTGTTACGAGGTTATTTAAATTCATGGTTATAATAAAAATATTAGTCTTGTATTTGAAATTGTTGAATTAGTTTGTCTTAGAAATAAAGTTAGTTTTCAAAAACATTGTTTCAGTTAATTAAAAGTTAAGTTATATATATATATATATATATATATATATATATATATATATTATTAAAAGATTTATTTTTATTTTATTTAATATAGATAGATATTTAATTGTTTATTGAATTTTGTTTGTGTGATGTGGCTAGCTCAGTAATTATAGTTTCTTATTATGTTATTATTTTATATTATTATATTATTCGGGAGCATCAAACTCTGTCTACTCTTTGAGTCCTGGCTTTTGTAGATATATTTCACTTATTTAAATACTTTTTAAACAAATTTAATTTTTAAAGAAATTTTTTTATTTAATATTTATAAGTTGCGACGCCTATGGATTTCCTATACGAAATTATTGATTTTATATATTCTCCTGTGCGCATGCTTAAACTCTAGTCATGTGCTTAAACATGAAGCGAACCAAATTTTTACAATACGGAGCATCTGTACTCATTGGACAAGCATCGTTTGTTGTCGTTGAATATAATTAAATGATTTGTCACGTAGTAGAATTTATGTTGAAAATTTACATATATAAAATACAAATTGCTGTGGAAGAAACAGAATTATAGGATTTATATACACATGGAAATATTATATGAACAATTGATGATGCATTTTTCTTATGAGATGAGAAAATGGCGTGGGTATAAGCATTTATTTACATTGAATTAGGCCTTTTTAATTATTAATAATGATTTTTTTAAATGATTAACTATATAAAGTCCGTTTTCTTTCTTTTTTAGATCGATCATTGCCGCAAAGTTTATAAATTTTATGAAATTATGCACTGATTTGAATTCTTGAGTTTTTACTCTTATTATTGGCCAATAATATTTTAAATAAACACTGACCTGTTGTTCTGGACTTGGGATGAACACCTCTGGACCCAGAAATACTCCTCTGAAGTTCCAATACCAATAACTAGGAGAAATTTTGATAATTTTTGCAGTAAAACTGGATGTAAATATTTGTGAGTACTATTAGTATTGTTTTTAATCGTAATTTATAAATTTATAAGTTTCGTCATGTTAATTGGGAATTTTCATGGAATTTCGGGAACACTTTTACACAAGCTCCTCTTATATCGACGCCAGCTTCCAACTACTCACGCTTCCCTGCTGATTCTCAACTTTTTTCAATAAACAAGTATTTTGTTTTTTCCAGGTCACTATTCAAAAAGTTTGTTTCTTTCCTTGTTGATTGAAATTCGTTCTGTCACTTTGTTTATAACCAATCAAATAATGTCTTATGCAGTCGAATTATTTTTACTTATTTCACTTGGCAAAAATTGTTTCATACATATACTAATATAAATTCCACTTGACATTATAAGTTTACTTGTGGAGTTCCTTGAGTTTTTATCACACAAATAAGTTATAGTTGGTTATATACATAATTACATTTAAAATAGTCCAATATCTAAGATTGCTATTGACAGTCTATTACTGTTACAATCATCTTAATTGATAAACATAAATTCTTTTATGTAACCTCCCTCTAATTTTTTCTTTGAATTATTTATACTAATTCATTAACAAACTATTATTTATTGACTCTATGTTTATTTCACTTGACGATATATCATTTTTCTCGATGTTATTATTAGTTTATCTATGAAATTTATACTCCTTATTCTACTAAATATATGTTTTATAATTTACTACTTAAATTGATAATTATCATGAATTGACTAAACTAAGATTTGTTTTATTTCAGATGAACAGCTGATTACGTTATAGAGAATAATCCATCATCTTAGGCAGCTTTATTATTCTCCATTACATTTGTTAGGCAATTTCTAATTTTATACAGTTATTAAGGTAATTTCTTTTTTTATTAAATTGTTGTATACTAATTATTTAATATATCTTTACTTTATATGTTTTTTTATTAAGAATAGTGTTTTTTTTATAATGTTTTCCTAAATTACATCATTTCAATCCATTTTCATATAAGCAAAATATTCCTACAGAACTGAATTCTCTTAATATATATGATATCTGGTTCAATATATATATATATATATATATATATATATATATATATATATATATATATATTGAACATAATTCAAGAACACAGAAACCACAGAAACTGAAATAATATAACTCATATCAGCATACTACACAGAATTATATAAACCAGTATCGGTTAATGAAAATATTTCCAATATACAGAAGATTTATTGCAGTATTTAAAAAAACTGTATATGTCTTACATGTACAAAATATTCTGGAGCATATATACATCATCTGTTAAGTGTTAGAGAATTATTAGCACCTATTTTGATCAGGATACATAATATCTATTACCTTATAAAAGTAAAAATATATATATATAGAAGAGATAGTTCTTCACTACTTAGATGGAAGTATAATTGAAATTCTCACTCTCACAAATAAATTGAAGTTTGGAACATTTGATTCAATATCTTTAATATGATACCAAAAGAATTTATTGATGAAGTAATCTATTCATAATGGAATACAATATATGAGCAATAGTAATAAGAAATTTGAATAAAAAGGATAAAACTTACCTTTAAACACAGTAGTTCATTTAAGAAGCATATCGACAATCCATTGTAAGTAATAAATAACAAGTTATAAATGAAAATTCCTTAATTAAAAGAAACATGTAATCCATATTCTAAAAATATTCATTGAACATTAATAATAGTTACAATAAATAAACATGTAATAACTTAATTATTTAACATTTAGAGAGCTTTGGTTATATATATCAAATAATGTCAGAAATGTCATAAAATCATTTTATCAATTGACTGGAATAAGGTTATAAATTGAAAAAGAAGCAGAACCATAGAAATCTATATTTATTGAGTCAAGAAAGATGTGAATTTTATGGTTTGTAATTATATATTAGGAATTAGAAAATGAATCTGAAATCAAGATATTTATGATTTCGGATAGCAACGAAGAATAAAAAAAGGCGGGTGGGTTGTTGATTTTTGAATAATGATGGAAGTCGGAGATTAGAAAACTAAAATGGTTGAAGAATTTAAAAAGAGAGTGTCCGCTATAAAAGGTACTATCGAAGAGAGAATTTGAGAAGTTCCAAAAAGTGTCTAAGTCAAAACCATCAAAAGGCTGGCTTTATCAGAGAGAATTAAGTTATTGTACAAAGAAGTGAGTTATTCCATATATTAATTCGTAATAGCTAGTATAAGGATATTAAAATCATAATTTCTACGAAGATATATACAATATATAAAAAAATACATGTTATTGGAGGCTATGGTACAAATGGAAGAGTCATTTCAAATTGAATAATTAGTTGATGTGGTACGGAATCGTAATGTAAAGTACCTGAATAAGATATTAAGCATTGATTGGGAATTCGAAGCTGGAGAATAATAGAAATGACAAACACGTGTTACTTGTAACAAGAAATCTAGTAAAAAAAACATCTCCATCTGAACGACATATGTATGCATGACATGGTTTTTTAAGGAATTGTACATGCTAAACAATGGATATAAAAACGATGTGTACATAAAAGGTTTATGATTAACAAGTAATATTTAAAAACATATTTAAATAGAAATTATATAAACATGGATTGATAATAGAAGAAATGATAGACATGTTGATATGAATTATGGAAATGAAAATAGAAGTTACAGAAATAAAAAACGAATATATGGAAATGGAGATAAAATTTATGACAACAAGTATTGTGAGAATAGAAGAAATTTTAGAAACTTTGATACAAGATATGATAATGAAAATAGAAATGAAATTAAGCAACAAAATAGATGGACAGGATAAAATAATTACATTTATAGGAACAAACGGACGGAAGTTATATGAACTAGGCAAATATATGATTCAAAAGATTGAATTAAAGGATGAAAAAGAAGTTGATATGTAAGCATAGTCGATGAAGAAGTTAGAAACAGACATAGTTATTGATGAATTGAAGAAATATAAGGAAATAATTGATTTTGAATAGATAGATAGAATTAAATGGTAAAATAATTGAATTTGAGGAGGTAAATATGGAAGTATTGGCAATTGAAGAGGATAATAGGAAGTTATGGAATATAAAGAGGAATGGAATTATGGTAGAATTGGAGTTAGTAAGATGTGAAAAGTAATGGTAATTGGACAGATTGTAATGAAGAATATTATGAAGTTATAACTGAATTATTAAAGACGTATAACAAAAGAATTTCGAAGGAACTAAGGGTTGCTTAACTAAAATATCGATGTAATAAAGGAGAAGAATACTGAGAAATGTTAAAGTAAAATCATATCCAGTTCCATGTAAGTTGTTTAGGCAGAGTAGAATAAAAGAGAGTTGAAACATTACAGATTATAGAAGAAATTGATCAACATGTATATAGGGAATTTTAGAATAACAAATAACAGTACGTTACGTGAAATTTCAATAGATATAGTAGATTTAAGAAGTTTTATGGGAATTAGGAATGATAGTTTAATTTGATTCTAGATTATTTTGAGATATGTTGATAATTATTTAATAGATAAAATTATGTTACTAATTTATAAATAGTTAGATTTAGTGTAGATATATGATAGGTATTAGAGATATAATAATAGATTGGGAAATTAATCGCCGTATTCAAAGAACATAATGAAAGAAGGATAATACACAAATTTAGATTTGCCTCCAGAAAAAAAAAGAATTAATTTTAAATTGGAAATTTAAATGTGAAGAAGATCTCAAGGTATTGAGAACTCTTAAAATTTAAATTTGAGGGGATTTGAACATAATTCAAGAACACAGAAACTAAAATAATATAACTCATATCAGCATACTACACAGAATTATATAAACCAGTATCGGTTAATGAAAATATTTCCAATATACAGAAGATTTAATGCAGTATTTAAAAAAACTGTATATGTCTTACATGTACAAAATATTCTGGAGCATATATACATCATCTGTTAAGTGTTAGAGAATTATTAGCACCTATTTTGATCAGGATACATAATATCTATTACCTTATAAAAGTAAAAAAAAATATATAGAAGAGATAGTTCTTCACTACTTAGATGGAAGTATAATTGAAATTCTCACTCTCACAAATATATTGAAGTTTGGAACATTTGATTCAATATCTTTAATATGATACCAAAAGAATTTATTGATGAAGTAATCTATTCATAATGGAATACAATATATGAGCAATAGTAATAAGAAATTTGAATAAAAAGGATAAAACTTACCTTTAAACACAGTAGTTCATTTAAGAAGCATATCGACAATCCATTGTAAGTAATAAATAACAAGTTATAAATCAAAATTCCTTAATTAAAAGAAACATGTAATCCATATTCTAAAAATATTCATTGAACATTAATAATAGTTACAATAAATAAACATGTAATAACTTAATTATTTAACATTTAGAGAGTTTTGGTTATATATATCAAATAATGTCAGAAATGTCATAAAATCATTTTATCAATTGACTGGAATAAGGTTATAAATTGAAAAAGAAGCAGAACCATAGAAATCTATATTTATTGAGTCAAGAAAGATGTGAATTTTATGGTTTGTAATTATATATTAGGAATTAGAAAATGAATCTGAAATCAAGATATTTATGATTTCGGATAGCAACGAAAAATAAAAAAAGGCGGGTGGGTTGTTGATTTTTGAATAATGATGGAAGTCGGAGATTAGAAAACTAAAATGGTTGAAGAATTTAAAAAGAGAGAATTAAGTTATTGTACAAAGAAGTGAGTTATTCCATATATTAATTCGAAATAGCTAGTATAAGGATATTAAAATCATAATTTCTACGAAGATATATACAATATATAAAAAAATACATGTTATTGGAGGCTATGGTACAAATGGAAGAGTCATTTCAGATTGAAGAATTAGTTGATGTGGTACGGAATCGTAATGTAAAGTACCTGAATAAGATATTAAGCATTGATTGGGAATTCGAAGCTGGAGAATAATAGAAATGACAAACACGTGTTACCTGTAACAAGAAATCTAGTAAAAAAAAACATCTCCATCTGGACGACATATGTATGCATGACATGGTTTTTTAACAGACAGAATTTCAAGAAAGGAATATTAGTGGTTGAGAGGTTAGTGTTTCTTTTTATCTTTGTTGGTACCAACATTCGGGTTAGAGATGTACATTTATAATAAAAGTAATAAGAATTAGTATCTGAAACTATTAAACATATTAAAAGCATTAAAAAAGAAAGGTAATAACATAGACTTGAGTACTTACCATTTATATTTAACAAATATTTTATTGTTTGACATTTCAATATTATATTAGTATTTAAGATAGTTCATCACTTACTTTAAATTTATAATACATAATTCTTGATCAATATAATATAGTTGTTGTATTGAAGGTATTCTTGAAACTATTGTTTATGTTCAGATAAATATTACTTCAACTGATATGAGTGACAGTTGGAATCGATTATTCTACTGATAATTTCCATCTATTTTAATTGTGAGACAAAATCGATTGCTATATTGAAAGTTTCTATACATAGGCGCACCAATAATATGAAAAATTATAATATCAGTTATTTGAATGATTCATATATATGTAAAATATTGTAGATATAGAATTAAAATCACTTCCAGATCCCAAAGAGTAGTAAGAGTTTCTCATGCTCTCCACATAAATATATAAATACATAAAAAAGTTTCTTTACTTCATTACTGAGCTAGCTATACTAGAGTTGAATATATTAAATTGATAATATAACAATTATAGTGGTATTGTCGGCAAAGTATACAACTATACTATAACAAGCCATTATAATATATATATATATATATATATATATATATATATATAAATATTGTTTTCATAGGTGATAAGCATAGATTCGGGGATAAACATGTTGTCAGATGCAGATATGTAGATTTGTCTGCGAAAACTCAAAATATGAGAATATTCGGGATTTGGGATACTGACTCTAAAAAAAGATATAGGGGACAGTAGTGTTAAGTTGTTATCGGTTAAACTCTTCTCCAAAATTGAATTTAGTATTGAAGGACAAACGTTGGACATGATTAGAAGCTCCAAAGGAGTAATAAGGCGTCGTGCACTGATGATTCTATTATCAATAGTAATTGCTCCATGTTGACGAAAAAATACATTGACTATATTTGTATTCCTCAGATACATGCATATTCTGTTGTGTGATATTCGAGAACAGAAGAGAATATTTTTTGGTTTGTCTAAAGGTCCTGTGGCTAATATATATTCATGAAGTTTAATGCCATCGATGGAGCTAAATACGATTGCTTGAGATTTTGACGGAAATTTTGGAAAATCTGAATTTGGCTCTGTACCCATTTGAAATAAATATAAGTGGAACCTTAATTGTTTGTAAAACCACGAAAATTAATGGATAGTTTTTGTAGATAGTACGAATATTTCCCTTTGTTATGTATCAAGTTCAAATATGATAATGTGATTCGACTTACAGGAAATAAACTTATTTGAATCGTAGTTTACACTAACTTGAAGGTAACTAACTATACACTCTAATTAAAATATTTTTGAGTTTTTACCACATTAATAATTATTTTGATCTGGAACTGAAATTTTCAACTAGTATCTGAATATTGTTCAGAACCGGACTCCAAAGTAATACTTTGTAAAATGATTATAAGTAAATAAGTGCGCATTTTTTTTAACAAAGAGGTTCGTCAAAAATATGAATTCTGCACATGAAAAAGTTTATATTCTGTATATTTACAGAGATTGCCAATTATTACATGTTGCAACGTCATAGATGTTTGGTTTATGTAACCGACACAATAAAATACGTACAAATTTCATAATTCTAAAACGTTCTATTGAGACAAATAGTATTGATCTTACTTGAAAGATATTAAATGGGAAAATATCGAAAACACTGGGAAAACATCGAGTGGACGGTAATAAAATATTTATCACGGGAAGCGAAAAAAGATTCACGGAATAATTAGGAAAGAGAGATTAGAGATAGTAGATCAATATAATCACAATTAAGAAATTGCTGACTTTTTCAAAGAAATATACAATTACTATGAAAATAAAATAAAAAGGAACCCTTAATAGAGAAGAATTTTATCCGGATATAACAAAGGATATTGCTGACGGTAATTTAAGAGCTTTAAAGAATCGCGAGAGCACTGAAATTGATGAAATATACAAAGAAATTGGAGGAATTTTGACTCACTGAAAATATACTCTGTGACGTAGAGACTCGAACACCCAGTAGAAATTATATTATCTCGGTAATATTTGGCATACACATCAGGGAGTTCGTAATATGTAAATGATTCAAATTTCATTTCAATCGGGTGAGTTTCTGCTTACGAAATTCAATAATGAGTTGAAACTCTACGATTTCTTACAGATTCACTAATGCGTCTAGGCCTAGTCATAATCAGGCGATTAATGAAGGGAGGAGAACATACACCAAAAATAATCTATCAAATAATTTATTTCGCACAACATTTTCTTATTTCTAATTAACAATTATTTACTAAACAAAAATGTAAGAACATTATAAAGGGTATCCCAGGATTTCGTACCAAAAACTTGGGAGGTGATAGAAAGACTAAAAATAATGATGGTATTTCATATAAAAAATTTTCTTTACGCCCTTCGTCAACGAACTATAGGGCTCTAAAGTTGGGAATGAAAAATGGTTTTTTATTTACAATTACTAAATGGCTTATTGGAAATTAGTAATATTTTATTCGTCAATAAACACCATAATTGCACACTTTTTGGCGTGATATACAAGTCTACAACATACTTGTGAATTCAGGTACCGACTAAGTTAAATGGTGGATGCGCCATTTTGTTGGTACGTAAAACTTTTTTCAGTTATAAATGCAATAATTGGCTTTTTCTACTCCCCCAGATAACACATGAACATACAATGGATGTCCAATGAATATCCACATTGGACATAAGGGATATCCATGGGATGTCCGTTCATGTCCAGAAGGATATCCTATGGACATCCATCGGATATCCATTTGCCACAAAATTGGACATCCCATGGATGTCCGTTTCGTACAAAGAATGGATTTACCTTGGACAAAAATGGACATTCACTGGACATGATTAATAAACCATGGACATCTCATGGACTTTTCATGGACCTGAACTGGATACGTTTTGGACATGAACAGGATAGGTTATGGACATCCCATGTACTTATTATGGACGTGAACTATATATGTAAAGGACACGAACTGGATACATTTAGGACATGAACTGGATAGGTTATGAACGTAAACTGGATGTTTTGGACATGAACTGGATAGTTTATAGACTATAGTTTTCCGTAAATTCTAGCACTCGCCCCTAAAGCACTGCTCATTTTAATAAGTTTGGATGATAAAATTCTTCAAAATCCCTGGTGGGGTGCAAAAATATACGGAAGAATCCTGTACTGGACTTATTATGAAAAAGAATATATTTTGTATACATTTTGTATATTCAGAGCATCTTAATGACAAGTTTATTGAAAGGATTTCTAAATATGATAATGATAATAATATACATACAAATTGGTTACATAATATAAGTGCACACAAAAAAATAATCAAAGCAAAAATAAAACATTCTTATAAATTTCATTTCACAGAAGTTATTGTTTTGCATAATTGGTAGGTACTTTATTTGAGAGAACAATAGGAATTTTGAATTGATAATTAAGTTGTAATTTAATATAATCAGAATCTGCAAGAAAAAATATAAACAATGATATTGTGCAGTCTTTTCAACAGCAATAATATAATTTTAAGTTCAAATTATTTGTGGAAACCTTTACATAAATAAACCTCAAATATTGGTCTCAATACAGAAAAAATAATACTAAATTGTTCAAAAGTAGTAGTTTATTAGTAAAATTAAAAGACCTCTTCAGAATAAAAATAAAGAAACAATGATTCTTGATAACCGAAAATAAAAGATATTCTTAAAAACATAATATCATAACAACTATCACAAGTCAGACTAATTATTGTGATTATTGTCATTTGGCACTTTCACTTTTTTGCTTCTTTCTTTAGGTCTCCTTAGCCACTTTTTAATTGCTTCCTCGGTAGCTTTTTGATTATCGGATAGTTTGGATTGTTGAGATGCATCTAAAACAATACATTTTCACAGAAAAAGGACACAAGTTTTCAGATGCTACAACGAACAGACAGGCACTTGTTATTTATGTATGTTTATAGATTATTGAATTACAGATCCCTGGAAAGTACAGAAATATTTCAAGATAAACCCTTACCCAAAAGCATTTTTGCCAGTTCTAGATTTTTGAAGATCCTTTTCTTCTTAGCTCCATGCCAACTGAATTCTGAGGCGAAGGAATTTGACATAACCACATTCAGACATCTTTTAGTGAAATCATATGAATTGTTTCC
Source organism: Galeruca laticollis (assembly GCA_963921935.1). Taxonomy (NCBI): domain Eukaryota; kingdom Metazoa; phylum Arthropoda; class Insecta; order Coleoptera; family Chrysomelidae; genus Galeruca; species Galeruca laticollis. The sequence goes on from OY998184.1 coordinate 49,672,947, forward strand.
TCCTAACTTAGAAAATTCATCAACCTGAAAACCAGATGATTAATTAAAAAAAAGGTCGAAATTCAAAGAAAAATTCAATACAAAAGAGGTTGTTAGTATATTTTTGAGTTACTCACAGTGGCTCTGAAGTTGCACTATTCTTAAATTTTGTATTTCTTCAACAACTTGAGTCAATATATTTCTCATAAGTATTTGTTGTTTTATAATGTTTCTCAAACTATCACCTGAAAAAATCAAACAAGTGTGTATTACAAAATATTATCATTCAATTTTACAATTAACTTACCACTTCTGGGCACACGGCAGCAACAACAGGAAGATTCATCTAAAACATATAACAAGAACGAACATCAGTCAAATCTCAACATAATTTTGAATGCAAATATCATTGACTCATGAAATAATACAAACCAATAGATTTACTGCTAACTGAAGTAGGTAATGCAGGAATGGCTTCAGGAACTGGATCATCAAGCTGACTTGTTGATTGTACTGAATCATATGTATTTGATCGGATAGGCATTTTAGTTGGGGTCGTCAGTTTCTTCTGAGAGTTTAAATCACTCTCGTTCTCTGTCTTCTTGGCCTTGCTACGAGCCTGTAGGTAGTTGTCTGAAATAAATTCATTTCGTATTCAATTATAGTAAACTATAGTTGAAATTAAATACAGTAGCAATTATTTCCAATAGTTGGTATTGTCTGAAGCAAAACACAATAGGAATTCTGGGAAAAACTCGCCACTATATTTGAACTCTACTGTAATAATTTTATTCAGTGATAAAAATTTTCATATTAGTAAAATATTATTCCACCAATGAGTAACACTTCTTTTCAATTTTACAGGAAAAAATGGAGACCTCGAATCATTCATTTTAAATGATCAGTCTTGCGAGGAAATTATTTTCGTTACATATTACAACTGCAAAAAAAATGAATACTCACCACATGTCCCACTTTTGAAGACTTCTATTTTGTGGAGAGGCCAACAAGTGTTTGGTTGATCATGTTTTTTTATAGCTTATTGGATTTTTTCTTGTGTGTAAGGCGGCCAATAGCAATGGTTATTGCCCATCAGCCAAGTTGTTGGTATGGCCTCTACAGAATTTTCTTCTTGAAATATAACTACAATCCATGTAGCTATGATTTGAAAGCTTCAAGAAAAATATAAGTCATTGAATAATCAACAACATTTGGAAAATGAATGAATATATTCTATTGTTTCTTCTTCAAATCAAATAACAACTGAGGCATATAATGAAAAATACAATTTTTATACATTTTTATCAGCTAATTTTCAATAAAACGAATCACTGGAAATATAAAATAAAAAATCCCATATTCTCATCTAAACAAACATAATATGTATACAGTATTTGGATAATGAGAGATTGAAGAAATAGAATTGGAAACAGAAACTTTGATTATACTATTTACATGAATTTGAATTTCCTAATTTAATTACCTATTACTATTCTGAATGCAGAAGTGGAAAAACCGCACACTCATCATCATTTACTACAAGTTTCATGCATTTATTACTGGCTGCACTAAGCGGCCATGCCTGTAGTGGACCTAGATCAGTACAAATGAAAATTCCCAAATCTGATGAGTTGCAGGGTGACATATATAATTTTTTCATCTTCAAATATGCATGTCCTATTATGTGTATAGGATTATTACCATCTATCACAAAGTTACTGATAATTATCAAACTATTATCATTAAGACAACAACAATGATCTGCATATAAATTATCAGTGAGCTTACTAATTAAACACATACTTACTTGTAAAAAGATTTGAAAATATCAGTATATTAGACACAAAATCAATAATCATCACTAGGCACAAATACAACACAAGATTATTATTATTTTATAATTAGATAATTTGCAAATATGATGGAATAACAAAGAAATAAGCGTACAGATAGAAACTATGGAAAACTGAAATTAGCAAAACAAATACAATGACGCCACACGTCATCCCTCAGTCACAGAGTGAACCAGTGTCGGTAACAGATAGAAAATTAGGTCGGGCACATTGCTGCCAACCTGCGAATACAGTATTTTTGGAGTTTTTAGAATGTAATATAATATCACTGACCGTGGTAAATACAACACAGTCTAACATCAAATTATTATTTATTTTTACCAAACTTTTGCTACCTCCACAATTAGTTTTTTCTTCATCACATGAAATTAAAAATATAATACTGAATACCACTGTGAAAAATTAGAGTAGCAAATGGAAGGAATAAGTCTGAAATATAGCGGACGTAGTACATTTTAAATGAGTCTGGTATTTCCGACTCGACCAGAGAATGAACAATGGATGTCCAATGGACGTCCATAATTCAAATAAATCTTCACGTCCCAGAGTGCTCTGGTGAACGAGAACTGAAGGTCCAGTGAATGTCCCCAAACGAATATCCATTGTACTAGTGGTAAATGGACATCCATTGGATGTCCATTCTGTGTCCATGTCCATATGGACCAATTGTGGACAGTATATGGATATCCATAGGATATCCTGTGTTTACTGGGCCCGTATTATAATACGCGAATTAAATATCTGCTTTCGGTTCATTAATATTGTTCATTTTAACACGGATTTTCATTTCGATACAGATTTTGGCCAATGAAAATACGTACTTTTCATTATGAAACGAATTTTCGGCCAATAGAAACGAGTACTTGGGGATAATCAAGTGGTCTATGTTTCTACATACCTGCTTACCTATTTGACATTTCACAACGCCTCAGAAGTAGATAACTATAAATGTCGAGTAGTGAAAAATTATCTTGTACACCACCAGAAATTTATGATAAAGCTAAAAGTGTCTGTGAAAATTTAGTTGAAATTCTTTTGAAAAACCTTTCTGTTTATTTCCGCTTGATACAATGATTTTATTTGTATATGCATAATGTGCGTACTTTTTCACACAGGTCTTCGTAGCTTAGTTGGTAACGCTTGCGGTCGTGGCGCATGAGTGCGTTGCAGATCGTGGTTCAGATCCTGGGCGGGTTGAAATTTTTTTTTAGAATATAATGTTTTTTCTTGAAAGAAAAACTAATTGCATTGTTTGTATATTTCTCTTTATCAAAGTGGAATCATTGCAATTAAATAATGCTATTTTTTTACAGGTTTCCTTAATTATGGGAATTATGAGAGCTTGTTTGAAATTAATTCTTGTTTTCATTTTATTATTTATCGGTCGTAGAAAAAATAGTGTATGCAACTCTCATGTCATGGTTATTAATACACTCGCATGAACCATATGAAACTCGCCTTCAGCTCGTTTCGTATCCCGGTTAATGATCGTGTATTAATAACCTTCATTACATGATCGTTGCATAATATACTATTGTGAACATTCTTAGAGATGGCAAGTCCTGTGTGAAACCTCGATAACATTAACGGTTTAAGAGATACGGGCAATTTTATGTCGCACTGAACACCTATTGGCGCATTCACATTTATTTTGAATGTACGATTACAGGAAGCATCCCGTATTATTAGTAAATTATTAATAAATTGGTGCAGTCTACATTTATAAAAATAAACTTTTACATTGGTAATACTACTTCTATTATTAACTAATTATGATGTATAAAAAGCTTTTCTGAAAGCAAACACAATTAATTTAACAAAAGTAAAAATACGAGAATACCAACAACAACCAAATACATTATTCTATGTAGGTGGCTGCCATCAACGGTTAAAATATCACTAATTTCCAATCAGCCATTTAATAATTGTAAATAAAAAACCATTTTTCATTCCCAACTTTAAATCCCTATATTTCGTTAACGAAGGGCGTAAAGAAAAATTTTTATATGAAATACCATCATTATTTCTAGTCTTTCTATCACCTCCCAAGTTTTTGGTACGAACTCCTGGGACACCCTCTGTAATTCAACTTATATTTAAACTTTACCACTGGGTAATTCACTAACTCTACTGTTTTTAGGCTTATTTCAGAATGGAAGTAGGGCTATTGTAGAGAGTAGCATGACGCGACTTCGGAAAAATGTCAATGCCGTTTTTTGTTTTGGCGTTCCTAGATGCCAAAATCACCCCCCGTTCCAAAGGTTATATACGAGGTCTGATCAAAAACTAACCGCTATTTTCAATTTTTTGAAAAGTATTTATTTATTCATCAATAACTACCTTGTACCCTTCAAAGTAGTCCCCCTCAGATATAATACACTTATGTCAGCGTTTTTTCCAATCCTCGAAACACTTCTGAAACGCGCTTTTTGATATCGCCAACAGCTCCTTTATTGATTTTTCGTTTATCTCCTCAATCGTAGTAAAACGCTTTCCTTTCATCGGTGTCTTCAGTTTTGGGAAGAGGAAAAAGTCAGCGGGGGCGAAGTCCGGTAAATACGGTGGTTGAGGCATGATAACGGTTTTGTTTTTGGCCAAAAACTCACGCACAAGCATCGATGTGTGAGCTGGTGCGTTATCATGGTGCAAAATCGATGATTGCTTTTTCCACAATTCTGTGCGTTTCTGACGAACTGCTTCGCGCAAACGGCGCATAACTTCAAAGTAGTATTCCTTATTGACCGTACGACCTTGTGGCAAGAATTCATGATGCACCTCGCCATTGCAGTCGAAAAAAAAATAACGAGCAAAACCTTCATATTTGACCGAACTTGACTTGCTTTTTCCGGTCTTGGCTCTTCTGGACGCTTACATAATTGAACTTGTGTTCTGCTCATAGTAGACTCGCCAAACGCCACAGTCAACGTTTCAAATGTCCTTGGTCATTTAATTTCATTTTTTACACAAAACTTAATACAGTTTCTTTGATCCATTTTTTCGAATATTAAAAAAACGAAGAGCACACCAAAACACGAATAACCTTTTCATCTGTCAAAAACAAACTGACAATCAAAAATGGCTGATATTGCCAACATATATAACATACATGTGTACCAACTTAACAGAAAAAAGAAATGCGAAAATGGAATATACGTAACTCACCAAATTTGAAAATAACGGTTATTTTTTTATCAGACCTCGTATATATATATATATATATATATATATATATATATAACTTCAAAGAGTGGTCTTTGTTAAAAAACCCTCAAAATCGTGGGGATAGCAGCCAAAAAAACTTTACGGGTTAGAGATAAAGTGAATCAAATAGTACATTACCTAAGCTTTCGAAGAGCATTGTCTTCATTCTCAAAGGCTATAATAAACCAGAAAGAAAAAATCGGTTAACTTAATGAAGAAAACAACTTCTGAAATCATTACGACTTACTTGTAGTGTTGATTTAAAATTAAACTCACATTTCACAAATTGCAGGAAAACCTTCATCCACCAAAGATTAAAATGTCGACTAAATATAATTTCTCTCCTACATAAGTAATGAGAGCCAGGATTTTTTTCCTGTTTTTTAAAAACCAAAAGACGTGCACAAGAAACGAACTGATATTGTTGAATATCTATTTCGACATGAAATCGACTGCTGTCGAAAGGTAGAGATACGGGGGGCAATTACAAGGTTGAAGTAAAAACATTTAATAAAAATCTAAATTTCTCAGCAATACTGTTGTGTTTTTTTGGTTGCTTTGGTGAAAACTTCAAAGAAAAACAATAATAGATTAATGTCCACAACTAGGATCACGTCAAGATTGAAAAATTACACCTTTAAATTTAACCAGACTATTGTCTGACAGCTGCCACCTGTCTTTTGTAAAATGTAAAAAATTGGGATGACGAAATAAGCAAACAGTCAGTGAACACTCAAACCTCTCACATTCGGTATTCCCCAACTGTCAACCCATTCCAGCATTACTATTATTAAATAAAAAAGCCAAACAAAACCCACCCGCAAATACTAACAATCTCCACTTTCGTCTGATGTTAATTTCCATGAAAATCAGTATTGATAATTTAAAATACTCATAACAATAATAATGTCAGTTAGGAAAAGTGATGTAAGATCTGTAACTTTTAACACATGGAAAGGACCTAACCTCTCACGTTAAGGCCCGACTGTTTGGAAATCATTTGCATTCGCAACTGAGCTGTGATAGCCATAATGTATAAAAATTATTTTGTTTTTTAAATGAAATATTAAATAATGTTTGTATTGTCAACACTCGACTGACCTGTCACTTCAGCCAACCATTAACTCAAAACACTAATTTGGGAATCAATCTCCTCGCTACCGGAGTGGACATTATTAAAGTGCAACAAATATGTATAAATCTTACTAAGTGACTCAATGTCAGACCTTCTATTCATTGGTTCCTCAATGTTATTAATGTGATACATTTCTAAAAATTTTCTTTTGTTATAGTTTCTTTCTACATCAAGAATCTTTACTTTATCAAAATCTATATGGTGGAACTCATCTATAACATGTTCTGATAATGCACATTTTCGCTTTTTTAACCTAGCATCGCTTTTATGTTGAGCACAACGTGATTTCAAATTCGGAGATGTCATTCCTACATACTTTTTGTTACCATTTTTACAAGAGATACTATATATTACGTTAGTTTTCATCATGGAATCCTCCGGTTGTTTTAACTTAGTAAAAAGAGACTGTAAAGGTTTGGCTGTTCTTTGAGCAATTTTGACATTGGTCCCCTTGAACTCTTTGATGATTTTTTCTGACAGATCTTTAACATAAGGAAATGAACCAAAAGTAACCTGCTGTGAATTATTGAAATTAGCATCCTGTTCATTTTCATTACTATTGATATGACTGACAGTATGCTCGCCAGGAGTGTTGTAAATCAACCTCTTGAGAAGTTTAATAGGATAACTATTTTTTTTGAAGCGTATCAATCAATATTTTAAGGTTTTTATTAAGTAATGTTGGATGTGATATTTTTTTAATTCTGTTCTTCATCCCCAACACTAAATTAACCTTCATTTTGTAGGGGTGATTGGACTTAAAGTTGAGGTATCTACCTGAACTGGTAGGTTTCACGTACCAGTCAAGTATCACCTTGCCTTCATTGGTCCTTATTAACTTTGTGTCCAAAAATGGTACACATCTGTTAATTTCATTTTCAACTGTGAATTGGATGTATCGATTGTAACCATTGAAAATGTTAAGAATGGTTTCGATACCATCTTCAGGAACAGCTGTGATAATATCATCTACATATTTTTTTAAAAAAGGGATATCAAAAGGTAAATTCCCAACACACTCAGTGTTGGGAATTTAGTGTTGGAGATGAAGAACAGAATTAAAAAAATATCACATCCAAAATTACTTAATAAAAACCTTAAAATATTGATTGATACGCTTCAAAAAAATAGTTATCCTATTAAACTTCTCAAGAGGTTGATTTACAACACTCCTGGCGAGCATACTGTCAGTCATATCAATAGTAATGAAAATGAACAGGATGCTAATTTCAATAATTCACAGCAGGTTACTTTTGGTTCATTTCCTTATGTTAAAGATCTGTCAGGAAAAAATCATCAAAGAGTTCAAGGGGACCAATGTCAAAATTGCTCAAAGAACAGCCAAACCTTTACAGTCTCTTTTTACTAAGTTAAAACAACCGGAGGATTCCATGATGAAAACTAACGTAATATATAGTATCTCTTGTAAAAATTGTAACAAAAAGTATGTAGGAATGACATCTCAGAATTTGAAATCACGTTGTGCTCAACATAAAAGCGATGCTAGGTTAAAAAAGCGAAAATGTGCATTATCAGAACATGTTATAGATGAGTTCCACCATATAGATTTTGATAAAGTAAAGATTCTTGATGTAGAAAGAAACTATAACAAAAGAAATTTTTTAGAAATCTATCACATTAATAACATTGAGGAACCAATGAATAGAAGGTCTGACATTGAGTCACTTAGTAAGATTTATACATATTTGTTGCACTTTAATAATGTCCACTCCGGTAGCGAGGAGATTGATTCCCAAATTAGTGTTTTGAGTTAATGGTTGGCTGAAGTGACAGGTCAGTCGAGTGTTGACAATACAAACATTATTTAATATTTCATTTAAAAAAAAACAATTTTTATACATTATGGCTATCACAGCTCAGTTGCGAATGCAAATGATTTCCAAACAGTCGGGCCTTAACGTGAGAGGTTAGGTCCTTTCCATGTGTTAAAAGTTACAGATCTTACATCACTTTTCCTAACTGACATTATTATTGTTATGAGTATTTTAAATTATCAATACTGATTTTCATGGAAATTAACATCAGACGAAAGTGGAGATCGTTAGTATTTGCGGGTGGGTTTTGTTTGGCTTTTTTATTTAATAATAGTAATGCTGGAATGGGTTGACAGTTGGGGAATACCGAATGTGAGAGGTTTGAGTGTTCACTGACTGTTTGCTTATTTCGTCATCCCAATTTTTTACATTTTACAAAAGACAGGTGGCAGCTGTCAGACAATAGTCTGGTTAAATTTAAAGGTGTAATTTTTCAATCTTGACGTGATCCTACGTGTGGACATTAATCTATTATTGTTTTTCTTTGAAGTTTTCACCAAAGCAACCAAAAAAACACAACAGTATTGCTGAGAAATTTAGATTTTTATTAAATGTTTTTACTTCAACCTTGTAATTGCCCCCCGTATCTCTACCTTTCGACAGCAGTCGATTTCATGTCGAAATAGATATTCAACAATATCAGTTCGTTTCTTGTGCACGTCTTTTGGTTTTTAAAAAACAGGAAAAAAATCCTGGCTCTCATTACTTATGTAGGAGAGAAATTATATTTAGTCAACATTTTAATCTTTCGTGGATGAAGGTTTTCCTGCAATTTGTGAAATGTGAGTTTAATTTCAAATCAACACTACAAGTAAGTCGTAATGATTTCAGAAGTTGTTTTCTTTATTAAGTTAACCGATTTTTTCTTTCTGGTTTATTATAGCCTTTGAGAATGAAGACAATGCTCTTCGAAAGCTTAGGTAATGTACTATTTGATTCACTTTATCTCTAACCTGTAAAGTTTTTTTGGCTGCTATCCCCACGATTTTGAGGGTTTTTTAACAAAGACCACTCTTTGAAGTTTTATTTTTTAACTAGTCAGCCGTGACCAACTGCCAACTTTTGGTTTTTGGTTTTATATATATATATATATATATATATATATGTTTGACGGATCGAAACCCGAAACCAAATTTGCTACAAAAATCGGTTAGGCCAAAACGTTGGACGAGTTCGTTAATGAGCCAAATCGGCCCAGTTAAAACAAAATGGCGGCCTGTCAAATTTTTTTGGCTGCTATCCCCACGATTTTGAGGGTTTTTTAACAAAGACCACTCTTTGAAGTTTTATTTTTTAACTAGTCAGCCGTGACCAACTGCCAACTTTTGGTTTTTGGTTTTATATATATATATATATATATATATATATATATATATATATATATATATATATATATATATATATATGTTTGACGGATCGAAACCCGAAACCAAATTTGCTACAAAAATCGGTTAGGCCAAAACGTTGGACGAGTTCGTTAATGAGCCAAATCGGCCCAGTTAAAACAAAATGGCGGCCTGTCAAATTTGAAAAAAATTCGTATTTCCTTTGTTTTTCATTTGACGCAAAAAAGTAACTTAACTTTTTCATAGACCTTAACGCGTTCCACAATTTTTGTATTAAACATTTTTCTCTAAATCGTACATTAAAACATTTATTTAAGAAAACTCACAAATTTACCAGAATTTTTTTTATTTTTTTGTTTTTGATTTAATGCCAGAATGTTACTTTGGTTTTTTGTAAATCTCAAAACATTCTATTACTTTTGTATCTAATTTTTTATTCTGGGTTTTTTGCAAACATGTTACTGAAATAAGCCTGTCCAATTGGTCCTGTGCAATTGGGATTTTTTAAAACATATTTGCGTAACAATTGATAATCAAATGTTCCAAATGTTCTAACAGAAAATTTTGTCCCCTGTCTGAAAACAATGTTTAAAAATCAAATAACATATTCCAACATCTGCAGAAGTGATTGGCGATTTTTGTATGTTTACAATTGTTGCTAAAACAGAATCAAAATCTATCTCTAAGAGCTAATAATTTTAAGTGGTCTTGGCCCCCTGTTGTCCTGTTCACTCGTCCTGTGCCTCGGCTCTTCGTGTTCGGACTTCTTGGTACAATGCCTGATCATATCTGACAACGGTATCCATACTCGTGTTTATTGTACCAGCAATTTCCATTTCTTGGCTCTCTAGGCATGACAAACACTTGTGAGCTATGTGCGAGCTACGTAGGCAGTGTTGACGACTGAGAGTGTAGTGATGTTTGACACTGTAAGTTGACTGTATTGACGACATATGGCCTAGTAGACGGCAATGTAAGTGGACAGTATTGACAACAGACGGCGTAGATGGTAATGTAAGTTAACTGAATTGACGACAGATGGCGTAGACGACTATGTAGATCGACAGTATTTCCAACAGATGGCGTAGACAATATTGACGGCAGATGGCAATGTAGGTTAACAGTTCTGACGACAGATGGCGTAGACGGCTATCTAGGTTAGGTTAGGTTAGACGACTATGTAGGTCAACAGTTTTGACGGCTGAACACATATGGCACACTTGACACAATATGGATGACGATAGTCACAGAACACAAGCTGTATGACACCGACCACATGAGAAAAGACACGTCACGGAACACAAGATGGATGACACGGAACGCATGACAAAAGACACACGTCACAGAACACAAAATGGATGACGCACGTCACAGAGCAGATGACAGATAATGCATGACGTCTCTTTCGGTATCGGCCTAGTTTATCTACTCAGATTTATATTCTGGAATGCAATTAATTCTTTGATAACTGATTCTCAAGTGTCAAATTCGTGCTCAATAAAAATTGTTCAGAAAATATTCTGGGCTATTCGACAGATATCGGTTTCTATTTGTTATACTCGTAGTAGATTGAGTCGCCAATAAATAAGTAAAGAGAGTATCAAGAAACTGGTCAATGTTACTCTGAAAACGCATTCCTGTGGTTAATTATTTATTTCATAAAAAATGTTGCGTCAGTTTACAAATAAATAAATAATGGAGGAAGCGAAATATGGGTAATAACGATGCACATAGTCCGAAACTTTATATTTATTAACTCGGTTCTCTCAACCAAAGATAAATGGTAGTCAAATAAATATAGGAGAAGAAGGAAACGGAGGAAGGATTCTTGTTAAATAGTCCCTCAGTGCGAAGTTGCAATCTGATTGAAGTTAAAGAGTGTTTCGGCAGAAGCCGAAATGTAGTCGAGGAAAGTTTTGTCCAACTTAGATTGCTGGGTTAAGGGAACGGGCTACTTACCGTTACTTTGTGGAGTTTTGATTTATATTCAAAATGAATCCATCCAATTAAAATGTCTTAAGCCTGATTATTTAATGACCGAACAAAACAAATCCATTGTTTCAACTGTTGAGCTGTATATTAACGGCTGTCGCTTGTACATTTATAATTGATAATTTCTAGCTTTCGGACTTCTAATATACAGGGTTCGTGTGGAAGTGAATTTGGATTAATAGCAAAAGAACAATGAGTTCAGAATTTTGTGTTTGATGTGTGGGATGTCTTGAATGTGAAATGTATGCATCTAATAGCTGAGAATATCATAAATATACAGTCAAGGGGGAACCGGGATTTGATCATTTGAAAAGCCTGCTTAACGTTCCTATTATACAGATGGTAAAAATACTTTAAGTCACTCACTCGGCGCAACTATCCTCTACAGTCGCGCGTAGTTATGTGCCATTCACTTCCATTTTGTCAACTCTTCGCAAATGTGTCATTTGATGGAAATATCTGAGAAGGAATCTGACTTAAATTTTGTATTGCCCATGGTTTTTCTTGTGCGGTAGCGCTGAAAATATTACACAAGCCTTGTGGTTATTTAAGTTTATCAAAAACAAGTCCGTATGAGTTATTCATTCAAAAATGGTCATGAAAGGGTGCAATATCTGCCTCGATCTGGCCGGCTATCAATGTCTTCGACTGAAGATAAGATTGTTATAGTTGAGAAAACAATTCAAACAATTGTTTGGCCGCAATAGAGAGAGAGAGAGAGAGAGAGAGAAGATCGTGGGTGATTTCTGTTGAGTGGAGTATTTTTGGATGAAGTTGAACTTTTCTTGTGGTGGCCTGGTGTAGGGTTAGTTTCCTCTTCAGGGCTGGGTTGGGGGTGTGTTGGGTGGTTTTGTGCGCGCTGACTGAGAAACTGAGTTGGGAGTAGAAAAGGTGTCTAGTAAGAATTTATTTAGAAGTGTCTAGAAAATTTGTTTTTAAAGGTGTATAGAATTTTGAGGGACTTGAATGGGCATTTCGCTAGAAAACAACTGGAGGGTTGTTTGTGTTGGGGTGTGTGGGGAGATGATGTTTGGAAGCAGCAAAGCTCAAAAGTGTGCAAAAGTGGTGTGGCAAAAAGCTTAAATATTGAAGACGAACCATGTATCGATGCCGATACATAGATTTATGAGTTGACCTGGCTAGGTGTCAGGAATTATTGAAGTTATTTAATGTAAAAGGGTGTTATTAACTGAATTTGAAATATCTCCGATATTAAGGAGGAATATAATAAAATATTAGTGATTTAAGATTTTTATTGGTTTTGGGAATTTACGAAAGAAAAGTGTATAGGAGACATTTTTCAAAAGTGTATAGAATATGATGAATTGTTGGGATTTATGGAAAGTTGCGGTGACGTGCCTTCGGTGGTTCGGGGACTGTTTACGGTGGTCGGCGGTATAATAATAATATCAAATCCAAAAATGCGGGTGCGTCGATCGTCGGTCCATTTGGCTAGTGAATAAATTCACAGAGTGTACAGGAAAACCGCAAAAACCTGCAACACCGACGTGGGTGGTATGGGGGCGGTATAAAAGTATAGGGTGAGTCCAAAGTGTTGAACAAATAATAGATGGGAGTGTGAGAATTTGGAATTTGTTAAAGATGTTTATTTTATGGTTTTGGACTTTGTTGAATAGAGATTTATTGACCTCAAAGGGTGTGAGAAATATTGAATTATGTCAATTATCGGATGGAAATAGGGGAGCTGTCGAGGTAGTCAATGTATTCGTCGGGGAGGTCGTCGTAGGCCGTGGCTAGTGAGCGTAACGGAGGAAATGGGAGCTTCCTCTTGGGAATTCTACCGAGGGGTCGTATGTTGGCGACCCACGGTGTGAGTAGGGTATTTTTGGAAAATTCGCTGCCCGACTCGATGGTACGGTTAACATATCGGGCCTGTAGATTATTTAAACGAGATGGGATGGGTTCGATGTCGATATTGACATAAACTGTGTTGGTGGGAGAGTATGGGACCTTGTATTGGCAGTATCTCAAGATTGACTGCTCGCAAGTTCGTAATCTTTTGGCAAGATGGTTGGGAAGGGTGCAGTAGACGTTTGCTCTATAGTCGATTATTGGACGGATATATGTTTTATACGTATGAAGTAAGGTGGTGGGGTGTGTGCGTCCGAATGTGCCGCCGAGCGCCTTGAGAAGATTAACTCTCCGTCGGACTTTGTTTAAAGTGTCCATTAAGTTAGGCATCCAGTTGAGAGTGTAAGTGAATTTCACTCCCAAATAGACGACTTCCCTGCGGATTTCGAGTTGATCACCCCAGAGCACGAGGCGGAAGTTTGTAGGAAGAAGTCGTTCGCTCATGGTATCAGGGTTTTGGAAGACGATGGCTTGTGTTTTTTGAGGGTTGAGAGTCACCCGCAATTCCCTGCACCAATTGGAAAATTGGGACAGTAGATTTTGATATCGAATGTTAAGAGAGCGAATTTCTGTGGCAGAGATAATAAGTTCGGTATCATCCGCATATAGTTGGATGTTATCACGGGGATGTCGTGGGACAGGTGTATCATTCGTATAAATTATGTATAATAGAGGAGCGAGTATCAAGCCCTGCGGAACGCCAGTTTGGGGTGTAATAGGGTCGGATATGCTATAACCAACTTTGACGCTGATCGATCGGTCGGTGAGGTAAGAATATATTAGTTTGACGATTTGGTTTGGCAATCGGTTGCTCAGTAGCTTTCTCACTAGTCCGGCATGCCAGACTTGATCGAAAGCCTTCTGAACGTCCATGAGGATGGCGGCAAAACAGCGTCGTTGATTTAAAGCTCGGGTGACGATTGTTTGAAGGTTGGTGGTGGCGTTCTGACAAGAGTGGCCCGGCCTGAATCCGAATTGAAATGCCGGAATTATATTATTTTCAGTACAAAAGTCCCAGATTCGTTCTTTTAACAAGCGTTCAAAGACTTTACCTAGGACGCTGATTGATGAGATAGGGCGGTAAGATTCAGGCTTTGTAGGGTCTTTGCCGGGTTTGGGGATGAGACTACGTTGGCTGATTTCCAACAACGAGGAAAGTAAGAAAATGCAAGGCAGGCGTTCAGCAGGGCGCAGCGCGGAGGGAAGACCTCTTCTGGCAGGTTTTTAAGTACCTGCCTCGAGATTATGTCGTGCCCTGGGGCACTGTTTCTCCCCGCTCGGCAGGCCAGCTGAACTCCTTCGATTGTGAATTGTGAAAGAAGCGGAGAGTTCTCATTTGGAGGGATGTGTAAGTGTGGACTTCGAGTGATGTTTCGAGTCATGAGGTCGGTTTCGACGGCAAAGTCCCTGAGAAATTGGGGGTTATCGTGTGGTGAAAAGACAGTTTGTAGGTTATTTTTGAAAGCGGTGGCTTTGTCTTCGGATGTGTAGATATTCTGTCCTTGCACTTCGAGATGTGATTCCACCTTTCTCTTGAGGCCGACGAGGCGGTAGAACTTTTGCCAAAACACGCGCCCTTGTCTGAAGTTCAGTCCGGCTGTTTCGGCCTTCCATTTTCTCTGCTTCCCAGCATTGATATCTTGCCGAACCTGGGCGTTGAGACGGTCCCATTGTGTTTTGACTGCGGGATCTCGAGTGCGGACGTATAACCTGTATAACTGTATTTTCTGACGGATTTTTTGCAAAATTCTTTGTGGAAGGGCATGAAAATTGGTGTGTACAATGGTGAGGGGGGCGGCGATGTCTTGTACATCGATTAGGAGGGGGATGATGGTGACTTGGTCGTCACCGAGAGTGTTGCGAAGCCTTTTTACTAAAGCTTCGTAGGGGAGATCAGATGGAATTTTCAGAAGCGCAGTTCGGTTTGAATTTGCCTTCAAATGAGCGATATTTCCTCTCAACAGCTCGTTGGTGTTGAGAAGGTTGTAAAGTTATCGCTGGGAGGTGTATTTTTGTGGGAGATTGCGGATGTTGAGTGTCTGAAGTCGGGTGTTCGATTGAGTTTGTCGGGGTTGTCTAGTTTGTTGGGGTTGGGTTGGCTGTTGCTGTGGTGGCTGTTGTTGTGTTTGGGTGGTTGGTGGCGGTGGGGTAGGGATTTTGCGTTCTCGGTTAGACATAGTGCCTAAGCGAGTGAAGTTTCCCTGCTCGGTGCGGCTGTTGGTAGCCGTGGATAGGTGAGATTTGACTGAATAAGTTGGGGATGGACTGCGGGATGATTGAGATGATTTCTGTTTGGTTTGTTGTTCTTTTTCGGATGTTAGTTTGTTGATAAGTACAATGGCTTTACTAAATTGATAGGTGAGGTTGTTTATTTGTTGGATAAGTTCATCTTTGGAAGCGTCGGCGGTGGTTGGATTGGTCGGGGTTCTGACCAATTCGGGGAAGTCTTCTTTAGAAGAGATGGAAGTTGGGGGAGTTTTTTGGCTCCTGGTGCGGATTGAGGAGCGTGTCGAAGACATGGCGGTTGACGAGAGGAACGAAACGAATTCTTGTTTCGTTCTTGCGCGGAACTATTAGTGGGTGGGGTGGCTGACAAAAGCCGGCAGCGGACTCACTGCCGGAGGGAGTTTCCTCCCCGGTTAAAGGTTTCCTGACCCTTTTTGTCTGCCGGTTAGTATTTCATATTTACCTGAATCCGGATCCTTTCGTCTTGTGTGGGTTGGATGTCAGTTGACTTCTTGTTGGTTCCTCGCTGTCGCTTAGTTGGTTTAAGCGATTTTCATAAATAAAATCCGCTCTAGAGAGAGCGGGATTTCATAAATAGTAAGGCTCTATGAAGAGCCGATTTTCATAAATGCGCTTGCCCTATAAAGGACAGGTTGAGATAACAATCTGTTGTTGCGTCGATTCCGGCGGCAAGGGCTTCTGGAAATACTTGGTTTGAATCAGTGACCAAGTTTTCCGTTGGACTACTACTTGCAGGTGACTTTGTTCGACCGATGTGTTCACTACACGGCCTATGGCCGCAATGGACAACGTAGGGTTATGATTGTAAACCAATTTTTGGCCAAAAACTCAACAAATATCATCTACACCAATTACAGTTTCAAGTCACCTTTAGTCAATAGAAAAGAACTTTCAACAGGTACTGAAGTGGATTTCTGAAAATATGCTTTTAACAGTAAGTTATTTGTTGACGTGAATGTCTTTGGAGGCAATACAATATGCATTTGGATGTAGAATACATATTTCTTCTTCTCCTATGAAGTCTGTGATATAAAACGGTCCGTTTTGTTGATAATAAGGACTCCAATGCCCAATACATGGAATGACTCAAGTTTTAAGTTAATCAGTTGGTATGCAAATAGAACAAAAACATTTTATTTCAATGGAATTTCCAAATTTTGTACTAACTTCTTGTTTATGATGTAGTAATATCCTGTCCTTCACTTTGAAATTATTAACACTACCGTCAGAATATATTGGACACGTTATTTGAAAGTTGATTGAAAATTATATTTTCAGTTTGTATTTATCATGAAACTTTTAGCTTGCACAAAATTCAATAAACTGCACTTAGATTGAAATTCGTTTCTCTCATATTGCATACATACTTTTTATTTACAGACTTCATCTTGGTTTATATAGCGTGGAAAATATTCACTGTAAATATTAATTTCACAACATATTTAACTAAGTGATACTGGATTTGAGTCTACAGATCCATTATCGAATACATATCCAAAAACGTAGCAGCGTTAACATGAGCCTATGGAAACATTGGAATAAATCTGGACTGATCGTGGTGGTTGAAGATTGTTTAAGATTGAAATCATAGTATATCGATCACTAAAAGAATACAATAATTATATAAATAAAACTGTTTCAAATGAAACTCACTGTTTATAGGTAATTCCACAATATAATGAAAACTTTTTAAAAACTCTAAGAAAATTGACAATTGTTTCGATATAAATATCATCGTCAGAATGACAGAAGTTACATTTCATTTGATGCCTCTCTGATGTTTATTAATTATTTTGGTTAGACCAAGAAGTGACCTACCTAGTGATTGATTATATGAATAAAAAAAAGAAGAAGAATGATATTACAAATATTAAAGCTCAGATATTATTAGCCCTATGGAGATATCCTGGGTATCTTTTTCCAATTAAGATCAGTATAACTGTGCAACGATATAGAAAACCTGGAAAACTATATATGCGGATCTTTCCAATTATCACTTACGAAGACAGTTTAAAAAAGGAGAACTCCCTAGATTTATCTGTTCATTGACGACTTCACATTGTGGGTTTATTAAGTGTCTTCTAATTTTCAATTCTTCAAGGAAATCCAATTCTTGTTTCTTATCACAAATATGTAGCACTTCTAGTTCTGTGTTAGGTGTCAATGAATGATTGGTGGCAAGTAGATGTCTGGCGTAGTGGGATTTATCTGGTTGTTTTAATTTGTATGCTCGTAAGTGTTCACTGTATCGGATTTCAAAATTTCTAATGGTTTGACCCAAATAGACATTCTGAACATTTAAGTTAATATATACCAGATTTCTTTAATAGTGATATTTTTGTTTTTACATTTAACAATTTTGTACTTATGTTACTTTCTGTTTTAAAAGAAATCGTTGTATTTTTTGCTAAAGATATTATCTTTGAAATATTATTAGAAATATTTCGTGCATATGTAATGGTTTTGTAAGTTTTCATTTCTTTAGTTTGTTTAGGAAATATTAGTTGTAATGCCACTTTTTCTTCTATTTTACTTCCTCTATTTTACTAATTTGTTTATTTATCATATGTAGTGGGTAACCGTTGGATGTTGCTATTTGTTTATTTGTGTTAATCTGTCTATCAAAATTACATTTGTTCATAGGAACTGAAAATGCTCTATGTATCATTGAATTATATGCCGGTAGTTTATGGGACATGGGATGATTGGAACTGTACGGAATAGTCACATCAGTGTTTGTTGGTTTTCGGTGAATCGAATAATCAAGTACATTATTAACTCCTTGAATTTTTAAATCAAGAAAATTGATTGAACTATTCTCTTCAACTTCCAATGTAAATTCAATTTTTGGGTGTAAATTATTAATGTGGTTGAAAAATGTATCTAAATGTCGTTTACTACCCATAAAACAAGCTAATAAGTCATCTACATATCTATACCAAAATAAAACATTTTTTGGCAATGTCAGTTTTAGTTGCAATGTCCAATTTCTAAAGGTATGTAAAAGCACTCAATTCAACTTATTTAACTACATAATTGGTACCGAAATGTTGAAATTTTAATGTAGTTTAAGTCTGCATAAATTTTTTTTTTTAATTTAAGATATTAATTGCTGTGAGTTTAGGAACATAAATATGTATTTTGGGGTTATAATGGCCTCGTGTGTAGGAGTAATGTTGGCCGGCCACTATCACCCCATTTTTTTTATAAACAGCATAGAGTGCTTCTTCATAAATTCTTATATTTCAGATGCCTCGAGTTTACAAGAGAAAGAGCGATAAAGCAGGATGGACTGCTCTACAACTTACTGCAGCAATAAATAATGGCAGAAGCGTCCGTGAAGTCGCAAGAAGTTCTACCCTTCAAATACGAATAAAGCAAAATGACACATCAGAGGCTTCTTTAGGTCGAAGTTCGGTATTTTCAAAACAAGAAGAAAAAGTTTTAGCACAGCAAGTAATAAATTTTGCAAAACATTTTTAAGGGATAACTCCCACAGAGGTTGAAAAATGTGCCTATGAATACGCCGAAAAAAAAAGAATTACCTCATCTTTTTTTCAAAGAAAAAGACACTGCAAAAAGGGATTGGCTGACCAGCTTTTTAAAAAGGAATACAACTATTCAATTAAGAAAACCGGAAGCGACAAGCATTAACCACATATCTGCGTTTAACAACACTGAAGTAGACTTATTTTTCTCTAATTTAAAGTCTCTTCTGGATAAGTATAAATTTGCAGCATTCCAAATAAATAATGCAGACGAGACGGGCATTACAACTGTCCAAAACCCTGGAAAAATACTTGCTGAAAAACGACAAAAGAGAATCGGCTTCATAACAAGCGCAGAAAGAGGCCAAACAACGATAAGTATGTGCTACATAAATGCTTCAGGAACATATATTTCACCCTTATTTATTTTTGCGCGCAAAAGGATGAAATCTGAATTACAGAGAAATGGGCCACCAAGTGCAATTTACTGCTGCTCTGACAATGGTTGGATGAATGATATCATATTTCTAGTATGGCTCCACCATTTTCACGATGTAATAAAACCATTAAAGGAAGATCCAGTTTTGCTAATTGTCGACAACCACAGTAGCCACTGTACATTGGAGGGGTACAATTTCTGTTAACAAAGAGGAATTGTACCGCACACGTCACATCGACTCCAACCGCTGGATGTGGCGTTTTACTCATCCTTGAAATCAGCATATAACATTGAATGTGCAAATTATCTAAGAAGTAATCCTCATGAACGTATCACAACGTCCGAAATAGCTGAAATATTTCAAGATGCATATGGTCGCGTGGCCACACCAATTAAAGCCATTAAAGGATTTGAGAATACAGGAATATTTCCATGCAAACCAGAAAATTTTACCGATGAAGACTTTGCTCCAGGTGAATTATTTATACAAGCACTGTATGAAAAAAAAAATCAAGAGAAGGAGGTAATCGAACTAGATGAGGAAGTTACGGAGAATCCAGAAAATACGACACCTGATGAAAAGCATGACTTATCGTTTGTTGACATAATTCCAATACCAGGATGCTCGAAGAACAACTCAGTTGGAAATAAAAGATCCAACCATAATAGTAGTAGGAAGCAACATTCAGAAAAAATGACGTCAACTCCAATGAAGTTAATCTTAGAAGAAAAGCAGCGGAAAAAGGAGGAACAAATTAGACTTAAAGTTGATAAAGGAACAAAACGGAAAATAGGTGTCGAAAAATCAACTCCTTTAAAACCCAGTCCTACTCCTCGAATAATACCCAAAAGAAAATGCTTAAAAACTCAGATGATCACAGAAAATACTTCATCTGAAGAAGAAGATGATCGCGACATCAACGTTAACGAGGATATTTGTGCAATCTGTGGCGAATTCGGTAAGAATCAAGAACTGTGGATCAAGTTATAGTCTTTGGGCACATAAAGACCTTACCATTTTTGAGGAATATATATATATATATATATATATATATCTGCAATTTTTGTCAGTAAAATGGGGGTAGTATCGGCATTGGCCACTATTACCTCTTAATCGTGGGTAATTATAGCCACCCGCAGCATTCTGAAAAAACGTTCGTATTTTTTAAACATTTCGTTTGATTATTTTCAGTAAATACACTTCGAAGTAGTAAGGGTTGAAGTTTTATTTACTGTAATATTTCAAAAATCTGAGCAGAAATAAAAAAATGCTTAGGCGGTCGCCATTCCCCCCCTTTCCCCTATTCGCACTGTTTGTATTCTGTATCGGCATTGAAAAAACTGTAAATCATAAAATATACTGGTTGTTCCATTTAAAAAACACATACTGTTCATATATCTCAAAAACTGTAAATTTGGCAATGTCGTAAATATAAAATTTGAAATAGCTGTTCCAACTAACATACATAACCAAAATTTTGTTGCTATATCTTACATATCATACATTCAGAAAAGTCAAGCTAATCAAACTGTTCTGCAAGAATGAACAACATGATAAGAGATTCAAAGACACTTCATAATTAGTGTGAATTAATGGAAATTAAATCTTAAGGTTCCTGTTGAAGTAACCTCGCGTGGTTGATAAATTGATGTTGGAATACAAAGAACAAAACAACGGACTCCGAAATTCTCTTCTTATTATTTGAACGACTCTTTTATTGGTTTCGCAAACTGACTAGAGGGTTGTTAAAAAGACGAATAATGAACTTCGTTGGCTGTTCCACCTGAATAAACGCCGGGCTTTCTTTTTCTTGCCATTCTGGAGCAGAAAAACGACTTAGCAATAAAGTTCTTACAAGTGCTGCTAGATTATAAGTAGTGAACTCATTGTAGAAAGAAAGTAAAAATGAGGGATACATATATTAGTCCGGGAGGCAGCAACCGAAATTTTGCACCAATTCCTACAAAGCTGATTTTTTCTCATTTTGTAGTTTTGATATGGCAAGTAAACGGAACGGCAATATGGGAGCAAACATTAATGAAAAAATTTGAAACCTGTAAATAAATAATATGTAAACGCCTTAGTCCTACAAGTATAAATCTTTGTAGAGTGGTCAAGGATACCTAAAAATGCTCTATAATGATAGTCTACCGCGTCGGAGGGAAGGCCATCATAGGTCTACCACCCACGCAAGGTAATCAGAAATAAACTTTTTTCATTTATTTCTACAAGGCTGGAAAAATTTTCTCATATACTTTAGTTTATAAGAGAACTAAAAAAATTAGTCTACTGGTCATATGATGGTGCAAATCCTTGATAGACGCAGAGCAGCAGACGCCGCGTCGATCCGCTATAATTCGCTCTGAATTATTGCATACCGGGATTAAATTAATATCTACAAACCTGCTTTTTTTATCTCTACGTATTTTATGATTATTATTGTCAACTAAACGTGTTCTACCTTCGATACATTGTGGCTATGGTTTCGCTAGACATCTATAAAATTATGTCTTCTCGTCTAATTATTACCAAATGTATAGGTATTTCATACTGCACTAATTCAGAATCCGCTCGACAACGTTGGTGTAACGGTCACAGTATTCGGACAAAAATAGTTAGTCATGTTATGGAAGAAACTGGTTTAAGAATAAAACAAGATGAGACCGCAGATTTATATCAAAATAAGCTAAAAAATAGTTCTGTGCAGCTTGAAAAATTGATACAGCTCGTTAAAGAAACTATAAATCCTTCTGATAGCACTCCTGATAAAGATTTACTCTTCAATATATTTAATGGCCAAGCAGCAGACGATCACGTTGCTGATTTTTTGCTCAGTGTTAAAAAAAGGAGAAGAACTGATGAATATATTCATTAACGAATGTGCCGAAGATAGAGATAGATTTGATCGAAGTTTGAAAATTAATAATTTTACAGTGTTACAGAGCAAGAAAAAAGTTAAAGTTTCTGGAAAATTTGTTGAAGTGCGTTTGCAGCGAGACTTATTTGGCCAACTTTTACTTGTTGCCCTAGATAAACAACTAGATATTGAAAAAGTTTTGAGTTATCCATTGACGCCTATTCAATTTTCTTTATGTCATCTCCATGGAAGTATTTGCAAAACTGAAAAAAGTTCTTTACTTAAATTACTAGAACATGAAATCGATAGCAACTCAACAACAAAAGCATACAAATTCACGATGGATTTTTCTTTATACATTTAATGAAAGAGATACCAGCTACATATGAAAACATATCTGTTAAATTACTGCAAATGTTTTTGAGAAATGACGCACAGTTCGTTATAATAGTATTTGACACTTATAAATCTCCGTCGATAAAGGATGAAGAGCACGCTTTGAGAGGAACCAGCAGGGGTCGTAAAATTGTAATTCGACGAACATCAATGAGCCCTTCTGATTTTTCAGCCGAATTAAAAAATATCACTTTTAAAGAGGACTTAGTTGAGTATCTTTTAGATCGTTGCAGATGCAAAGAAATTGCTCCATTGTTAGGCAATAACATAGTATATGTTAACTAAGAATGTCATGTGATGGAAGTAGGCGTTGGAAAGTCGCAAAGGAATCTTAATTTAAGCTGATTGTACAAATCATTAGGAGCCAATTTGTGCGATTCCTTACCCGCCTTTCATGCACTAATAGGCTGTGATTTCAATCCAGCTTTTTTCCGAAAAGGGAAAAAACGTCTATTTCATTTGCTAAGGAATTCTGAAAAATATGTAGATGAATTGACAAATTTAAGCAAATATTGTGATTGTGACAATGCAGTATTCGGAACAGTGGGAGAATTTGTATGCCGAATTTACGGTTATAAATAAATAAATAAAATTAATGAATGTCGATCATCGATGTTTTTGAAAGCTTACAAAAGTACCAACGACAAAATCTTTCGACAAAACGTGAAGAGGTTTGATGCATCTGCTTTGCCACCTTGTCAATCTGAGCTCCGACAATACCTACTCCGAACAGGATATATTTCAAAAATTTGGAGCAATGCTCACATAAAAGAGCATTCAATATTATCCCCTCTCGACTGTGGCTGGAAAGTCGATGAGAATGTAAAGTATGATTTTGATTGGTTTAGTGACGACCAATTGCCTCAGTCAACAACAAGATAAAGATTCAGGTATATACATTTTGCATTTTAAGTTAATCGAACTTATGTTAGCATTATATAATAATGTTTATTGATATATTGTGATTTGCAGATATAGAAACGCTTGATGAATATGCAAAAATATTTGCAAATAACAGCTGTTATGAATATCTTAAAGAAAGCGATTGGTTGAATAATGAGAATGATGAAGGTAGCGATTACGATTTGGAAATCGATGAGGAAGGAAACGCTAGTGGCGATGAACAATAACCAAAATATTGTATATAATATATCTGTTTTATAAAATACTATATTGGTTTAATAAAAGAAAAGTTTCATAATAGTAATTTAATTGAAATACATTTAATTATTTAGCGTTAAAAATAAAAATAAACGGTTTTAAAGATTAAAACTAACTTTTCCGCATCTGTGGCCCTGAACAATATTCTATCATAAAATTGTTACTTGTATACACTTCGGGGGATGTATCGTGCTAACAAACCGAAATTTCTCCAAAAATAACCAAAAATTTAGTGTATCTAGTTTTATAGGACCCGCTGTACTCGCTCTAGTCAACTGAAAATCAATAGGGTACATCTGTGAGACACCTTGAACAATACTTATTCATAAAGTTGATCAATCGTATACTCTCTGGAGGCTGTATCGTGCTAACAAACTGAAAATTCTCCAAAAATGACAAAAATTTGGTACTTCAAGTACCATAGCACCCGTTGTACTGGCTTTAGTGAGCTCAATATCAATAGCGTTCATCTTTAAGACGCTCTGAATAATATCCAATCATAAAATTGATCACTTGTATATACTCCGGATGCTGTATCGTGCTAACAAACTGAAACTTCTCCAAAAATGACAAAAATATCGTACTTAAAGTACTGTAGCACCGGTTGTATTGGCTCTGGTGAGCTGAAAATCGATGGGGTTCATCAGTGAGATGTCCTGAATAATATTCAATCATAAAATTGGTGACTTGTTGAATTCCGAAGGCTGTATCGTGCTAACAAACTGAAATTTCTCGAAAAACGACAAAATGCCGTACTTCAAGTACCATAGCACCCGTTGTACTGGCTCTGGTGAGCTGAAAATCAATAGGGTTCATCTGTGAAATGTCCTTAACAATATTCCATCATAAAATTGGTGCTTTATTGCACTTCGGAGGCTGTATCGTGCTAACAAGACTTGCAAGTAAAAGTGGCCGACGACAACGACGACGACATACACACAGGATTTTTTTTCTAAAAACCGTTTTTTCGTGTTGTTGTTGATGGATAACGTAAAAATAACTCAAAAAAAAATTTCAAATTTCCAACTTTTTTGTGGGTAAACCAATACTTTTCTCGCATATTGGATAGGTTGGCGGAAAAGTAAAACTTCAGTTATTTAAGAAAAATGTGTATTCCTCTTTTATTATAGTAATATTATACTAGCAAAAAACTCGCTCGCAAACCCTTTTCGTTATTATTATATCGTACGTTTTATAATGGTGTAAGCTCCAAAAAATATAACTAACATTTAAATTAGGAATTTTATTGCTCGTTGCTATTTTTGCAAGTTACGCGTAAAAACTTTAGCCATGTTTAGCGAAACTTTAGCCACATTGGATCGAAGGTAGAGCACGTTTAGTTGACAATTATAATCGTAAAATAGATATTAGTAGATATTAATTCAATCCCGGTATGCAATAATTCAGAGCGAATTATAGCGGATCGGCGCGGCGGCTGCTGCTCTCGGGAGATTGTGCATTCCATTGCGTCTATCAAGGCTTTGCACCATTATATGATCGGTAGATTAATTTTTTTAGTTCTCTTATAAACTAAAGTATTTGAGAAAAAATTTTCAGCCTTGTAGAAATAAGTGAGAAAAGTTTATTTCTGAACACCTTGTGTGGGTGGTATACCTATGATGGCCTCCCGTCCGACGCGGTAGACTATCATCATACTGCATTTTTAGGTATCTCTCTATCATTTATACTTGTAGGAATAAGGTATTTACTCATTATCTATTTACAATTTTTCAAAAATTGTTTTTAATGTTTGCCCCATATTGGCGCGGTAGACTGCCGTTCCGTTTACTTGCCATATCTAAACTTGAAAATGAGAAAAGATAAGGTGTGTAGGAATAATTACATCAAAAGTGTCGCTGCCTCCCGGACTATTGCGATGAAATACATAATTGTAATAACTCTTTGTGTTCTGATTAGACACTGCAGATACCGGTACATTAACGGCTGAAGATGTTTGAAAGTGCTGTGGTACACCATTACCACGCATTTTTGTCACTATTTCTTCATGGTGATTTTCATTCATTTGAAGATATGGCGTTATTGATTTGGAATTGGAATGGCCAGTGATTTTTATAAGTTGCTGCTCGCCGACACCCTTTTTAGCGAGATTGGAGACAGCCGTAGCTCGTAAGGAATGGATAGTTCGTTTACAATATTCTCTGTATTCAAACCTGATATTTTGGCTTGTATGTTAGTCCATTTGCTTACTGTATCTCGTCCAGCGGGAACATCTTTAAACCATTTTCTGTTCTACTTCCAAGCGGGATTCATGGTAAGAAAAAGTCGATTTGTTTTTATTCTATCCTGTTTTTCTGATAATTTTTTGTATAATCGAATGGGACAGAAATCAAGATTTATTTTATTCATTATAAGCCATTTCAGTGAAACGCATGGTTTTTCCCCTCCTTGCGTTGTCTTAGTAAATACAGGGTCGTAAATAATCCTTCCTGTTTTTTCACCTATGTTATTTTTCTCTTCATTAAAGTATGAAATTAAGCACCTATAGCCTTCTCCACCACGCCAAGCTAACTCAAAAGCAAAAACAAAAAATCCCTTCCTTTGTAACCCATCTGGGGTGTCTTCATCACAACCACGAACCAGATTGTGAAATTCATCGTACTTTAGAAAAACTGCACTTTCTTTTCTTTTCGCTGGATCAGTTTGTAATTGTTTTCTCTTGGCATTTTTCGCATGTCTGGCTGTTTTGAATTCAATGTCAGTAAAGGGGTTAAGAATAATTTTATATTCGGTGAAAAACTTATTCATTAGTAATTTTGCGGTGACGTTCCAAATTGTTTTAACCGTTAATTCCTTGTAGTCATCACCATTTTGCTTATGCATATTGAATGCCCAGTCCGTTAATATTTCTGTCAAAACGTTGAATTGTGTTGTATTATCCAATGTATATTTTTTTCAGCACAAAAGCTCATAATCTGTCGCCACACGTATTGTCTGTTGTGTTTAGTGTTATTTGGTTCGCTTTCCATTACTTCATTTTCTATAGTTCCCAATGAATCACATCCGGAAAGAGACATTTCTAAAAATATTTTTTGACTTTACTTGTCAAACTGATTTTATTTTCAATTATCAAGGACTCACAATGGGATTACAGTGGATACGTACACAATGCAATTATCGCAGTGCTCTTTCGGTTTCTACAGTACAATTACCGCTCTAATCAATCGATAATTGCACCCCTCTTATGGAATTTTTTACACATGAGGGAAATATTCCTGGAAATTGATAGCTTGGCGTATTCACCAAAGAAACATTACTGGTTTTGTAATACGAATTGCAATTTATATACTTTTATATTCCAATTACGGATTGGAAAAAAATTGCCAATGCATATGAATGTGAAGAGCCGTTAGGTCCACAGATTCTATTAAGTTACTAACTCAATTATTAATACAACAAATTTCTCAAATTGAAAATACATAGTGTCCATAAATATCGCTGAAATCAATCGAAGAACAAATGAAGCCTTGAGAAAATTAATCAAGTATCCAAAAACTGCAAAACTACAAAATTAACACATTCGCAGTTGTTTAACAATGACAAAAAACAAAATGTTACTTGTAGAATACCAAATTATTTGGTGAAAATATTCTAACCACCCTAAATATTATATATTGTCACATACAGGTTGTCCCACCATGGTAGTGACATGTGTTGATAATACATTGAATATTTAATTATATCAATGAAATCAATCGAAGAATAAGTGGAGCCTTGAGAAAATTAATCAAGTATCCAAAAACTGCAAAACTACTAAATTAACACATTCGCAGTTGTTTAACAACGACAAAAAAACAAAATGTGACTTGTAGAATACCAAATTATTTGGTGAAAATATTCTAACCACACTAAAGACTATTCACATACAGGTTGTCCCACCATGGTAGTGACATGTGATATTTAATTACTTAAAAGAAAGTTGTATTTGTGAAACACAATATTTCTGATTGTAGCTAGAAATTTGTTAGTGTGGGTCCTACACGAAGCTGTGAAACTCGCGTTAACGTCTGACAAAAGTCTTCGGTAATCAGAAATAAGAATTGTGTTAGCTAAAAATTATTATCATTTGAAAATAAAATGGTATATTCAATGCAGTTGTGTTATTAGTATTTCATCTATTAATTTTCATGGAATAAAATCCAAGATTGAGATGTTTTGTCCAACATTTTCTACATTTTCATCACCAAGTTCATTCATACTTCTTGTATATGTCGCATTTGCTCTGTCATTTCTTGTCAACCAATTTATAATTTTTATTACGTGCCCAAACTACTTCTGAAAGATTTTTCACAATATCCTTTCATATTTTCATTATATCGTCAAGTTTTGTGATATTTTTCATTATGAATGTCAGTAATGAATATAGTATGCAAACAATCCTTCAAAAATTAAGTAGTTAAGTGAGGATGGGAGTTTGTTGAAAATGAAAGCCAGGTACCTACTTGACAGAATTTTTGACAAGTGAAAAAATTTTGAATTGAAGGAAAAAAATATTCGAATATATTGAAGAAACTATTGAAATATTGAAAAATTAACAACATTAAAGTCAAGCCGGCTAATATAACGAATATAATTTGAAAATAAAATATTATATTGATAACTGAGATGAAATATTTGGAATGATCGATACATTGTTGTCGTTTTTATTGGATCGTATTACATGTTTTGTTAATTGTAAATTGAGGTAAAATTAGTATACAAAAATTTAGTCCAAAACAAAAATCTTTGTTGAGGACTACAAAAAGAAGCAGTTCCTGTATAAAGAAAAAGGTAAGAGATTTTATTATAAAATTGAGAATGAATGTGTGAAACATATATTAGATTTTGGTTACACTAAAGAAATTTGCATGTTTCTTTAATAATGTTTAGAATTTGAATTTATAATTTTAAAAAAGTATTTATAAAATAATATAATATCAATATTGTTCTTTGGTGATAAAATAGATACGTAAAGGTCAACAACAATTGTAAAGAAAACAAATTTATTAATATTTCAATACATGTATTAAAGTTTAAAATAATTCAAATCAATTTAAAAAAAAGGACGAAAAGATATACCTAGTTTAATACTGCAATTTTTCAAGAATCGACTCCCTGAAAATATGAGATTTTGTACAGAGCCGGAGCAAATATATTTACATTTATTTATGGTGATTTCAATAAGGTCTGAATCATATTATTCAATTTCACTCACCTTTTTAATGGTAAGTTGGCGTCCTAAAACTTTTTAACTTCATAGTAATATACCTAATTTATCTGAATTGAATTTGAACAAATAAATTGTATACATACAATATTCATAATTATAACAAGTTTGTCCCTGTAACGTTGGGAAAATAAAATTTTAATTATAATATTCATATATTCATAATTATAATTATAATCAATTTGGCATCCCAAAAACGTGGGGCAATTACCAGTGGCAGTAGTAACATAAAAATTTTCTAGAATGAAATAAATCAAACAAAACAAGAAATGGAGATTTGAAAAATATGTAGAGATCAAAACAGAGCTGAAAAAAAGAAACCTGGACACAACTGGAATTAAAATAACATTAAAGAACAGATTGAGGCAAGCGTTAATTAATGAGGGACAAGATCCAGAAGAGTATCGCTTTACACACCAAGAACAAGGAGATGTTAATCAGGAACAACAAGGTGAAATGGTAGACCTGATCGAACAAATGCTAGAAAAAATGGACAAGAACAAAGAAGAAATGAAGAAAAACTTGGAAGAGAACAAAGAAGAAATGATGAAAAAGATGGATGAAACCAAGGAAGAAATGAAAAAGAATATAGATGAAAAGATGGGAGAAACAAATAAGAACATTTACAAAATGGAGAAAAAAATACAGAAATTACAAGAACATATAATAGAAAAAGTGGGAGATATTAAACGTAAACAGGAACATCAAATAGCAAAATTTGAACAGTATGTATGCCATAATGAGAAAGAAAAAGATAAATTACTGGAACTAATAAATCAGAATGATAAATAAATAAAAGCAGAGGTGATAGTAATTGACACTAAAGTTGAAACAATTATAAACATAGTGATTAGGGAAATAGAAAATATAAATAAGAAGATAGAAGAATTGCCATCAGGAGACAAACAGGTAATCTATATAGAAGCAGGAAAAGGGGTGGATTTAGAATATTATGGAGATATAAAAAAAATCCTATCAAAATATTAATGGACATGAAGAACACAATACAACAAAAGAATCAGAAGGAAAACTGGAAAGTAGTAGTATTAAAAACGACGAAAGGAAAGGCAGAATTATGGTGGGAAATTATAAGAAAAGAATGCGAGGACTGGGGACATTTTGAGAATATGTTTATAGAATATTTCTGCAGTGATGCACTTCAAGTAAAATATGGGAAAACCTATATGCGGGAAAATATCTCGAAGGAGGTATGCCTAGAGAGAATTATGCATTGAAAAAGTTAGACAACACTAAATATTTAACACCAGAAATACTGGAAGAGGATGCGATAAAATATTTGGCTAGACATTTCACGAATGATATATACGAATTTATTATGGTGAATAATATAAAAGACAAGAAAAGGTTCCAGGTTATCTCCGTAGAATAGATGACATGAAATCAATAAGAACAAATTACAACAGAGAAGAGAATAACAGGTGGGTTGGTGGGTGTACCTCTCTGAAAAGCAGAGAGGAGAATAATAGGAGGGATGGATGGAAGAAAGATACCCTAAGAACACAAACAAGAATCACCAGAGAAATAGTAATTATAGAAGTAATTACCATAAATATGATAATGGAAGTTCAAGACATAATTTTCCAGCTAGAGATGACCATAATAGGCAAATATATTAAACGATAGACGCAATAATTATGAGAACAACAGAGCAAGATATGAAAATAATCAACAGAGACGGGGAGATGAAAATAATAGAAACAGTTATGAGAATAATAATAAGAGATTTGATAATAAGAATAATTATAGACGTTTCAAAGTTAGAGTTGCAAATGAATTTTCAACAAGTAGGATACTGCAAAACGGCGTACCGCAAGGATCAACACTTAGTTGTACTCTGTTTGCAATCGCTATAAACGAAATTTGTAGAGGCGTCGATCAAAAAATCAATAAATGTCTCTATGTCGATGACGTTGCAATTTTTTTCAGCGGTAAAAAAGTGGGAGACATTACACGTACACTGCAACCAGCAATCAATAAGATTATTGAAAATGGAGAAAAAATTGGTTTTAAATTCTCTGAAGAAAAAACAAAATGCGTACATTTCTGTAGACTCAGAAAACCCCATTACGATCCACTCTTATATTTAAAGGACAACATCATAACCTGCGTCGATACTATTAAATTCCTGGGTTTAGTATTTGATAAAAAATTAAACTGGCATGAACACTTAGAACTTATCAACACGAAATGTAGAAAATCCCTTAATATACTCAAAGTCTTGGCACATACAAAATGGGGAGCTGATCCAAAAAGCCTTCTTATAATATACAAAGCTTTAATATTGTCCAAGATAGATTATGGCAGCATTGTTTATTCCTCTGCGAGGAAGAGTCATTTGAACAGATTAAATAAAATTCAAAATTTAGGAATACGTTACTGTCTGGGAGCATTTCCGACAACCCCTGTTCAAAGTCTTTATTGTGAATCCGGTCTAATGCCACTAGAGCAACGAAGATTAATCCTTCAAACATCATACTTCACAAGAGTTAAATTGAATACTAAAAATCCTAATAACCAATTTTTATTCCCAAATATTAATGAATACGACAATAGAGGCATCATCACTCGCCCCCTTGCAATAAGGTATCTTGAGTACTTGAGAAGTATAGACGTTGAATTCCCTAAGATTATTGTTGATGATCAAAGTGACGAACAATCAGCCAATAATGAAGCAGTCAGAAAAACTGATTTTATGAATAATCTAAAAAGAAAAATTATTAACGAATGGCAAGCTATATGGGACGAAACAAATACTTTACTCCGTAGACTAGAACCGGAGGTGAAGAAGAAGTATGAATCCACAGGGTTGAGTAGGTTAGAAACCATTAAAGCATTTAGACTGCGTACAGAACACACAAGTCTCACCCATCAACATCTTCTGAAAGGCGACCCAGCACCAATTTGTGATCAGTGTAATGTGATTATGTCAGTAATTCATGTTATCAATGAATGTCACACATTCAATCCGCAAAGACATCAATATGACATAAAACACCAACTCGAAGAGAACCTGAATAACGAAAATATAAAGAACACCTTAGAATATATGAAGTGCATCAAACTATTCGACAAAATCTGAAAATATAAATGTAGTAACATATATAAAATGTAGTAACAAGAGCTAATGATCAAGAGCTAATGACCCCAGTAGTCGATGCTCCTTATGGGTGGGTTTTTAGTGAGGTACAAATCCCACACTGTTTGGCAACCTACAACTTTTACGCCAAGCGCCTTTTGAAGGTTTTCCCACCCATTAAAAAAAAAAAAAAAAAAAAAAAAAAAAAAAAAAAAAAAAAAAAAAAAAAAAAAAAAAATAAGAATAATTTTCATAAAAGAAGTTCATATCAAAATAGGTATGAAAATAACAATGATACGAGAAAATGTGATAGAAATGAACTTATGGACAGATATGAGTATGATAGAAGAAATGATGATGGGCACAACCAAAGACGAACATACAATAAACAAGAGCATGATGAACCGAGGAATTTCAGGGCAGAAATTAATCATACAAGAATAAAAGAGGAAGAAGATAGAGAAAAATTAATAGAAGATTATGATAAGATTGATATAATGACCTCTGCAATGGTGCTGGTGCATGAGCCAGCAGAAGGCAGACAAAATTTTTATCATCGAGCAGAATAAGTCATCTTATTAAAAATTATTATCATTTGAAAAGAAAATGGTATATTCAATGCAGTTGTGTTATTAGTATTTTATCTATTAATTTCCATTAAATAAAATCCAAGATTGAGATGTTTTGTCCAACATTTTCTACATTTTCATCACCAAGTTCATTCATACTTCTTGTATATGTCGTATTTGCTGTGTCATTCCTTGTCTACCAATTTATAATTTTAATTACGTGCCCAAACTACTTCTGAAACATTTTTCACAATATCCTTTCATATTTTCTATTTTCATTATATCGTCAACTTTTGTGGTATGTTTTATTATAAATGTCAGTGACGAATATAGTATGCAACAATCCTTTAAAAATTAAGTAGTTAAGTTGGGATGGGAGTTTGTTGAAAATGAAAGCTAGGTACTTGACAGAATTTTTGACAAGTGAAAAACGTTTGAAGGAAAGAAAAAAGATATTCAAATATATTGAGAGACTATTGAAATATTGAGAAATTAACAACATTAAATTCAAGCTGGCTAATATAACGAATATAATTTGAAAATAAAACAATATATTGATAACTGAGATGAAATATTTTGAAATGATGGAAGGTTAGTGAAGAAATATATGAAGTTCACTTAAAACTGTGAGATTCTATTTTTCATGGCAATTACAGTGTTGTGTTTTTGATTTTTTGGATTGTTAGAGAAAAAGTTTAAAAATCTATCAGATGTTGTTGGTTTTTGATACCAATCCAAACTTATTTTCTGTGCTACGGTACGTATTACTCTCGTATCTAAGAAAGACACAGAACATTCTTGCGCAATCTCCACTGTAAACTGCAATCTAACGTTAAATGAATTAAATATATCTAATGTTGTATGTATATCGTCAGCTGGAATAGCGCTGATCATATTATCTACATATTGATAAAAAAGCGTAAGCTGAAAGGTAACAGTGGGATTACATTATCAAGTAACTCATCCAACACTATAGTAACCAAAATAGGACATATAGGAGAACCCATTGGAGTACCAAATTTCTGCTGATAAAAATTGTTGTTGAAACTAAAGTAGATATTGTTAATTATAAATTTGATGAGAATTAAGAAGCTTTCTTTGGAAAATGTTATGTGCTTTTTAATCATGTTCCATCTCCTCTGTAAAATGTCGATTACCAAATCTGTAGGAATGTTGGTGAAAAGTGAAACAACATCTAAAGTGATCAGAACATAATTTTCTGGCAAAGTAATAACTCTTACTAGGTTGACAAAAGAAAACGAGTTCTGAACATTATAGTCAGTTCGATCCTCTAAAGCATCCTTTAATATACAGGGTGTCCCAAATAAGAGTGACTGATTTTAAAAATAAATGCCCAGCTTATTAATTGCTGCAAAGAGATGGAGTTTTCACTAGTTGCACTAGTTTATCAAAGAGATTTTTTTAGGCTTGGTTGGCATTTCATCTCATCAACACAGGGTGTTTTACTAATGTTGGTCAAATTCAAAGGGGAAAATATGTATTATTTTAAATGGAACACCCTATAATTTTTGATCTCATTCGAAAGAGCAATCACTCTCCTTTCCAAAAATGTATAGTTTTCTATCTTTTGTTTCATTAACAACGAAGATATTCGAGGTTTCATGTAGTAGTACATTTTTGACGTTTTAAGGTTATCCATGCAGTGTTCAATGGACTTTCGGGGAAACTATATAATTTCAACTGCGTAGTATTTTTATACAATATATTTGAACAGCCATGAATACAGAAAGATACTTTTGATAACGAAATCACAAACATTTAATATCAGTTTTAAAAAATGAACATTTAAAAACTCTGATTATACAAAACTACTAATACTACTAATCACATTGTTTGTGTTTTTTCACGGCAGATGGCATAAACGTCATCTTTCTTGGTCCCTACTGTCAAAATTGCGGATTTTATTGTTATGCGTCAAACGGTCACAGCATTGAGTTGATTTTAGGCATCAAAATACATTCATATAAAACTACGAATTAAAAATGTACTACTACATGAAACCTCGAATATCTTTGTTGTTAATGAAACCAAAGATCGAAAAATATACATTTTTGGAAAGGCGAATGATTGCTCTTTCGAATGAGATCAAAAATTATAGGGTGTTCCGTTTAAAATAATACATATTTTCCCATTTGAATTTGACCAACGTTAGTAAAACACCCTGTGTTGATGAGATGAAATGCCTGCCAAGCCTAAAAAAATCTCTTTGATAAACTAGTGAAAACCCCATCTCTTTGGAGCAATTAATAAGCTGGGCATTTATGTTTAAAATCAGTCACTCTTATTTGGGACACCCTGTATTTGATAGAAATTTCATAAGTAGTGGAGTTTATCGAACTGACTATAAGGCGTAGAGGTACATTGGGCTTGTGAATTTTTGGCAGGCAGTATAATTTCGGAAAAGCTGAATTGTAGATGGTTAATTGTTTGGCTTGTTGTTCGGTCAATTCTTTTTTTTGTTTTAAGGTTTGAATTAGGTCATTGTAAATATTTTGAATAGACGTCGTTGGATCTTTATTTATTTTCTTGTATGTGAATGTGTCATTTAAAAGGAATTCAGTTTTTTTAATATAATCATTTTAATCCATAGCCACCGTGCACCCACCTTTGTCAGATTACAGGATATATTATATATATATATATATATATATATATATATATATATATATACACAAAATATGTTCATCCAAAACTGGGTGTAGCAGTCAACAGTGGGGCTGGTGAGAAATAAAACAATTTTATTATTCATCAAGCTTTCAACCCCTGTTTGGGGTCTTCCTCAGGATGACTACAAATATTATATATTTAAAAACAATACGTTACAAAACATAGTCGTACTTACTAAAATGGATTGTCAGATCGACTATACCATAAAAGTTGGAAACAATGAAAACTCCATAAACAATATATACATTAAAAAACATTTAAAAGTAACATAAAAACCGTTACAAACAATAACATTGTACTGATTTAGAAATTATTATCGGATCAAACACACAATGAATATTACATTTTAAGATGTTAGAAATTAACTGATAAAACTCCAAATGAAAACAAATGATAACAAATGGTAAAAGTGACAATTAGCATGGAACAACACGGGTGAGCACGGAACAACACAAAATGGCCTTTAACTAAAATGCAAACCAGCGAACACTACATTAACGAAGATGTTATGCATTGTTAGTGTGCTGGGTTAGGGGAAATATTTTAGGAATTTTGTTCTTATTATTCTCATACTCCAAAATGTGATTATAGATGAGACTCGGATTTTGAGTATCTGATCTAGTGTTGAGGGGTCTTTCAATTTTATTAATAAACACCATCTCCAAGAAAATCCTTTTATAGTAGTTATTTTCTCCAATTAAAACTTCAACTCCTTCGAAATCCAGATCATGTTGTGATTCAATAACATGGGTCGACAGAGCGCAAGACGGCTTTCCCAATCTGCAATCGCTTTTGTGAGATGTTATTCTACCCTGCAAAAGCCTTGAGGTTTGTCCAATGTATGCTTTATGACAATCCTTACAATTGATCTTATACACAACATTGGAACTTTCTAACGGTTTGACTTTAGTTTTGGTGCGGGTAAACAGGGAAACTACAGTTTTCACATTCCTCGTTAAAATCTTAACATGTGGAATGTGTTTCAAAACAGAAATAAGTTTGGGAGTCAGATCATTGATATAAGGTAAGGAAACAAATTTCATATCTGTTTCACGTATATCATCAACATTAGAAATCTTAACTATAGCCAACCGACGTTGGATGGGAAAAGAAGAACTGAAAATAATGTTGTTGAGAAGTTTAGAAGGATAAGAATTATCTATAAATATATTGTAAAGCATTTTCAAATCACGATTTATGTATTGAGGATGAGACAATTGGCATACGCGGCTTTTCATAGTATGAATTAAATTAACTTTCATTTGCATGGTGTGATTGGAATGGTAATTAAGAAATCTATTACTTGCCATGGGTTTACGGTACCAAGATGTGCGTAATACTCCTTGATTGTCTCTATGGGCCTTCATGTCAAGAAAAGGAATGTAGTGATCAGTTTCTGTTTCAACCGTGAACTGAATGTCTTTATCCAAACTATTGAAAACATCCAGTGCAATTTGTATATTGTTATGAGGTACGGCAAGTATCAAATCATCAACGTACCTCTTTACGAAAGGAATATGAAAAGGAATAACATCCAGCACTCTCTCAATCAATAAATCCAAAACAAAATTACAAAGTATAGGCGAAATCTTAGAGCCCATAGGAGTGTCAAATTCTTGTTTATAGTAAGTATCATTAAAAACTAGTATATTTGAATCGAAAACGAAACTTAGCAAAAGAATAAACGTTTCTAGAGTGATTTGACATCTCGAACTAATGATATCCCATCGTCTGCGAATAACTTCGATTGTGGTGGGAAGTGAAAGGTTAGTATAAAGTGAGACTACGTCGAAACTGACCAAAACATAGTCTTCTGGAAGCTTAATGTCATTAACAAATTCGCTGAACATAAAAGAATCTGTGATGTTGAAAGAATTGTTGAAATCATAAGATTCTTTTAGAATTCCAGTAAGGTACGGAGCAATTGGGCCGTTAGGTGGATTAAGTGAAGAAACAATTGGTCTCATACTGAGGATTGGTTTATGGATCTTGGGTAAGGCATAAAATCTCGGTGTTATGCAATTATAAATTGTTAGTGATTTAGCATGTTCCTCTGGAATGCTCTTTTTGTTCTTTAATATTGTAACCAATTTATTGGCTTTTTGTTGATAGGTGGTGCCAGGATTTCTGCTCAGTCTCCTATAGTATCTTTGATCATCTAGAAGTTGGGAACTCAATTGCAAGTAATCCTCTTTATACCTAATTACGGATACGTTACCTTTGTCACTTTTAACGAAATACAAATTAGGATTTTGCTTAAAAAAAGTTTGACATTTCCTAGAAAGGTCAGATAGAAAATGTTTATTATCATTATTCTTATGTATGTGATTAGTTATAATATTGGTAAATTTAGCTCTAATATCATTTTTGCGACACTCACTGAGATTCAGCAAAATCAACTCAAAATCAGCTAACATAGAAGAAACTCTATAATCATGAATTGTAGAGAACAAACCGAAATTAGGAGCAAGAGAGATGAGTTTGACAACATCAGGTGGTATCGACACATCACTTAAGTTTTTTACCCAATGGTCTTTATATACAATTTTAGAAATATTATCATTTTTCAATTTATCAAATTTCTCCTTCAAATGTGAACTGTTTGAACGATAGATGGAATTATAATTGACTTTTTGTCTCATGCGAAACTCTTTAATTACTGCATTTGGAAGCACATTTTGAAGTTCAATCACCAATGTTTCTAATCGCTTATTGTTATGTTCAATTTCAGAAAACGCTACTTTAATTTCTAAGTTAAGAATACTTCGCCTGATCTTATTGTTAAATGTGTGAATCTTGTTACCTGTTCTACCATTAGTGTGATTTAATATCAAATAAACTCCGCTGATTCCATTCTTAATGTGTTTTGGAAAACACTGAAAACGCCTACATTGCAGAAGAAAAACTTTCTTAGTTTCCAACCTAGCAAGTCGGTTGTTAATGTTCGCCCATTCCTTAAGACTCTCCGAGCAGGCACGACCGTACCTTGATCTGATGTCTTGGTAAAAACCCATTACCGCTTACGCGAAACAAAAGTATTGGTACGTTTGACTGATGAATATTAACAAAATATGTTCATCCAGAACTTCTTCTTCACAAAGAAGACACAAATGAGCGTTTGGTTTCCCTGCTGAAATCCGTTATTTTGTGTTTTCCCATGTTTCGATTAACATCTTTGCTCCCAAATTTCAC
Source organism: Galeruca laticollis (assembly GCA_963921935.1). NCBI lineage: Eukaryota > Metazoa > Arthropoda > Insecta > Coleoptera > Chrysomelidae > Galeruca > Galeruca laticollis. The sequence goes on from OY998184.1 coordinate 49,711,519, forward strand.
ATCCTTATTTGGTTATGCCGTGCTGAAGAGGCAAAATGAGCCAGAAACATGCATGTCCACGGTTACCACTCTATTTTAATAGCCCTTTATTTTGCGTGATTTACCCATGAATCTCTTTGTTGTTGTTGTATATATTTATATATTTATATATATATATATACATATATTTTTATAGATATTTTAAAACAATAATATTGAGAGATAGTTGATCTATAGAATTTTGGAATAATATCATTGGCAGATGCTCTATGAAAAATGATGATAGGAGATGACAGAAAAGATTTTTAGAAAAAAAAAGTCAAGTAAGAATTTGAAAATTGAAACCATTCTTATAAGAATATAACATAGAAGAATATAAGAATAATAATATGAGAAGCAGTATTTGAATATATTGAATTGGAAAGAAAATTAAAAAAGTATTCGCAAGGTAGGAGCCGAGAGCAGCAATTGAAATATAGTTAGATTCAAACGATAAGCAAATTCATAAGTATAAGAATTTCTACTTATTAAAATGGAATAAAAGAATATTCGTAAGGTAGGAGCCGAGAACAGGAAGTGAAATATAGTTAGATTCAAACCAGAAGCAAATTCATAAGGAGATTTAAATGTTGAGAAGAATTCAGGAGCAGGAACCAACAAGTTGAACAAAGATTAAACATAAAGGGGTCAATAAAGAAGTAATTTGAGAACGTAGTTGCAGGAGGGGATTTGAAGATTTATTTTTATAGAATTATAAAAAAGTAAACCAAAGATCTTTGGGGTAAGTTTTTATTATTGTTCAATTAGTTAGAAATATATCAAAATTTGTAAAGATTTGGAAATAATAAATTGTTCATTTAGTAATCATATACATAATAGAGAAGGAGATAACCACAACAATATATATATATATATATATATATATATATATATATATATTTAAATATTTTATCATTGTATTGAGCAGATAAGAAAAACAGTTTTTATTTCTTATGACCGCAAACCTGAAATCTTCGCTAATAAATAAATATTTGCCGGTCGAAAAAAGAAAAACTACTTCCTATATATATAAAAAGTTTAATTTGTGGATCAATATAATATGCTTAAAATCAATTTAACTTGTTGATGAATTAGAAGGCGTCACCATCTAAGTGGATTTTCATTGTTTTACCATTTATTTGAAATTGAGGCTTCAAACATGATTTATCAAGACGTTGAGTGAAAGTTGGGTTGTATACACGAATCCGGACATTTGAATGTGGCTGTTTGGGTGCCAGGACAGAAGTGCGCGGATCCATTAGGGCGCAGGGACATTAAGGCACGAGGGCTCGAAGATAAGACACAATGATAAGAAAAGTGAAGACAAATCAGGAACAAAATTCAAAAAAATAATTTTCTAATTTTATGAAACAATTTCCTGTTTCAATTAATGACTGATGAGAAACAAACACTATTCATCAACAAAGGCAGTGCAATATGAACAAAAAATACTTTTTTCACTTAATGTTGCAAATGTTGAAGGGCTTTCGAAACTCCTAGTTCAATCAATGATTTATTAAAAAATAAAATTCGTGTATGTACATAATTTTTCCAATCTTGAACAAAAATATTTATTCCTAGGTACTTATCAGCGATTTTGCTGCAAAGTATCTTTTTCTGTTGAAAGATTTTCAAAATAAGTTTGCATGGTTTTGCCTAGTGCGGATTTCAATACCACCTCCTGGACTATCTGAAGTTTATACAGCTCTAATTCCTCACATAGAAAGAACCAAATCACCCCCCTCCACACAATCAACACTTAAAACGTAACTGCTTGTGCCACGTCGCCTACTGCAAATATACTACCCAATACTAGTTATCAACTACCTTCCAGGGTGGATATCACTGAGGGAATCATAAATGCAAATGGGACACTTAGTAGTTATATATCATCAGGCTGCTTAATAATAATAAGTAGAGCCAATATTCACCACCTCTCGTAACACGATATTGAATTGATAGCGCGCTAGAGAAGCAGCGGTTACGCTTCACTCCATTCCCAATATTGAGAAATACAAATTTTAGCTTATTGTCAATAAAGATTATTTAAACCTGTTGCTCTGTTTGAATTATCGACTAATTACAAAGATTTGCAAAATATGGTCGTAGTTATTCTTGTGAAGTTGAAAGGATTATGATATTCAAGAAATTGTGCTTACGCATGTTTTCCACTTGCATTTTATATTAGTGATCAAGAAAATGAAGTTAATTTTCAAATCAATCTCCCATTTTTGGTCTCGTTTATGCCACTAAAAATATATTACTTATAATTCGCTTATAAAAGATACTCAATTATAACATTGTTCACAGTGTCACAATGAAGTCTATTTGAACACTTTATTAGTCATTTTTAGTGTCATACAGTTGGTTATTGTATATATTTTGATTTGACATTTGAATATAACCTTGAAACACAATATAAAATGGTCTGGCGTTATTCTAGCTAGCAAATTATTATATTAAATGATCTTAAAAGTAAATTTGAAAAAATATATATTAAAAATATTAATAAATAAAGTACGCTAATGTTTATTCTTCAGTAATTTGTCAATTATTAATTTTTATATTGTATAGGATGAATATATAGGTATACATAATGATTTTTGGGATAAATTGCCAGATATCTATGTGAAGATGCATTATAGAAATAACTATGTTTATGATATAATATAAATAGATAGCAAGCATATACCAAGAAACTCTTTTTCAAACAAATAATCATCATCTGTTTGCTTAATTGCCGCCCGTCTCGAAGTAAGGTAGATTAGCGATATCGAGGCGGGGGTAACGGCGAGTGGAGGTGGGTTTGCTCAGTAGGAATCTCAGCCCGAAATGAAACGCAACAAAGCCGCGAACAACATCGAGAACATCGCAACACACCGCGTTCCATCGGTTGTCAATTTTGAACCACCGATTCAAAGAAAATGTTGAGGGACCTCGATATCTGCTTTGTTGCACGTGAGGACGGGTATATGAGTGTGTTGCATGAATACATAATTATGGGTTCTTTGTGAATGTTACGGACTGAGAAGAGTCCGTTGAAAATTTAGGTGGAAAGCGTTGTCTTAGACAATGATATAAATGATAATCCCTTCTGGTCCCGAAAAATCAAAAGATTCAGGATCAAGCTCAAAAATACCAAATATCAAGTCGTAAGGATGGAAGCAAGAGATCAACGAGGAGGAATCAACTGCCCAGTGCTATACAGCATCTACACGGCAGACATCCCCAAGGCGTACAACACATTGAAGGGCCTCTACGCAGACAATACATCCATCGCAACCAAGATCGCCCAACCAGCGATAGTAACTGATTCGACAACTGGTGTACAACGTGGAAGATCAGCATCAACACAGAGAAGTAGTGTTCTTCAGGAAGAACAAGAATATACTAGAAGACAACGTGGAAATAGACATGTAGATGGGAGTCATCCTGAACCAAAGACTAACGTTTAAGAACCACTTCGCCTAGTGTATAAGATCAGAAAAGCAAGAGCACGACTGGGAGGACTCATCGGTATAAGACCCAAACTACGCCTCATAAGGACGATCATCATCCCGATGATGATGTACTTATCTGCAGCACGGGAATACACTACCAAGATATATCCTAAGAAGGTCCAAACACACCAGAACATCAACCTGAGACCAGCAGCTGTATCAAGAATTGGACCAAAATAAGATCCTAGAAATCATGTAAGAAGTGGCCAGGAGGAGAATTGAAGAACGGAGGACCTACCTCAACAACCAGATGAGGGAGCTGACCGGTTACACCAGGAAAGACTACGCTAGGCATCCATGACTGAGAAAACAGCTAGAGCACGTCCAGTAGAGAAGACACCGAGAAGGTTAAGAACAAAGAAAAATTAGAAACCACTTACGTTGATCCCCAGAAAGATGAGCACGATCTCGAGGAAAGCCAGTTTTAGCAAATGGAACTAGGTTGTTCTCCAAGTTTGTTAAATTCATAGAAAGTGAATAAGAGGTACACATTTTAATGCATATCTCTCCGGGGGACGGAATACATATTTCAAATTTCTTGTATGTTATGTTATTGTACTTATATAGTCTCTTCAAGACACACCAACAGTATTATATATTTCAATTTCTAAGGAATCAGTGGTGTGGTACTAAGTATTCGTATAATTGAGTTGTTACATATCCTTGAAACATTCTGTATTTGAAGGTAATAACTTTCCTCTGTAATTATTTATCAAATGTCTCACAGTCCTTGTTAAGCTCGTAACAACACTCCATTTTAAATATTTTTCATATTTCCTTGCAATAAGATCCTTTTTGAAGGTGATACGAGAAGATATGCTTTATCTCACAAACTAACAAGGATATAGAGATTCTATTTAGATAATTTGAATACTTCTCAACTATCTACTATTCCTCATATTATAACGAGAAAATGTTAATTCTCAGTGTTCGCTATAGATGTGCGGTTTGTCTCCCGTAGTACAACCCGTGCTCGCTAGTCGACTGGCTTCTAGTCGAAGAAGGGGTGGATTCTTCAAAATTTAACAGTTACTAAAGGGGCGCCTGAGAAGTTTTGGCAAGCACCCAAGACTTCTTAAGTTAGCCCACAACTCCTCAGAGGGTTAACAGCACGACTTACACACTCCAAAAGGTTAAACTGAAATAAAAGTCGCAAATATCCCCTGATTGAAGTTAATTAATCTCTTGGACCATATGTCTCTTTTCAAAAGTATTCATTACAAAGTCTACAAAAAAAAGCACACTATCAATACCTGAACTCAGCTGAAGGCTGTAGATTCAGTATGAAGTTAGGCTGAAGGCCGAAATCTGCATAAAAAAAGCTTAATTCGCAAACTAATTTACTAGCTACAAATGAAACTCTCACAGGAAACGAACAAATGGTTCATGTATAGTTTATCAAATACATTGAAAAATATAATACCGAAACTAAAAATGTCTCAGTTACATGGATTCACACTTCCGCAATTTATACGAATATAAATATATAAATGCCTATGCAAAAAAAATTAAGTAAGCCGGCAAGTTTAACAATGCGCAAAAATAAATTGAAATTATGTACGCTGCAAAATTAGTTACATGAAATAAAAAGAAACGTCAAAGACAGGAAAATTATTCAAATCAACGCAGCACCCAGGTACGTACCGTGGTATACTTAGCGTTCAAGCCCACAATTCCGTATTTAAGAAGTTATTTCAAGATTTTGTACAAAATAAATAATGCTCAATTACCGCAATATTTAAGGAGAAATATGCAATTCAATATTTTAAAAGGTTATTAGCAAATTTTGTACAGAAGTACATAATTACCGCAATGCTTAAAAAGGGAGCTACAATATAGTATACAAAAAGTTAGTTAAGTAGTGCAAGAAATAGGCATATAAAATACCATACATGAAAATTATCGTGAAATTTTGACTGATATTGGTGAATTGAAAATGTATCAACGTATAAAATTATTGAAGAAAATTTACGAGGGATCCTCCTCCCTCAGATCAGCAATTAATGTCGTTGCTTCCAAATGTCCCAGCCCTTCTGATTACTGGTTCCGGTGGGTGGTCCTCAATTAGAGGATAAAACCTTGGATCAAAATTAAACAAAACCCTTGATAACAAGTCCTACCGGCCTGATTGTCAGTCGGAAATTATCCTCGTGGATGGTGGAAAATGTTGATTAACTCGAAAGTGATGGCTACCAGAACACACATGAATATATTCCATCTAGTTAGCGTTCGCTTCGACGACCCATGGAGGCCTACCTAATATTTCTCGAAACGGTCTGTCGTAGTCCGCTGTCGACAGGCTTACCAAATCATATTTTCGGCGGGCATGCGATTTTTCGCGTTACATAATTTATGGTACAAACTTATGGGACACATATATGATAGAATTAGTTTTGTGAAATCGAATCTCTTGTTATAGAAATATCAGAAAATATGTAATTGACGAAGTGTTAACTGAAATTTGAGAGAAAATATGGATATTAAATCCTTCTTCGTAGTCTCCTTCGAGTTCATATCTCGTGAATAAGTAAGATGTGGTGAAAATAGTTGCCGTGGAATTCTCGCATTAATGTTTATTTTAAATCTCGTTTATCTTTGAAATTTACAGAAATAGATCTGACATAAACATTCGTATAGTGTACTACATCCTCAACGACATTACTAAACAGAAGGTTCCACGTTTTAATCGGAGTACTTGCATTTCTTGCAATACCAATAGTAAATGTCCAACAATATTTTCTTGTCTAGTACGGATAGTTCTAGGTGGTGTATGTTTCCGTTATTTGGTCCCATCTTTTCCATAGTTATATAATCACATGTCTACTTCTGTGGCGTTCCCGTCTTCCTCATCATGTTGTTCAGCCTCTGTCATCTCTTGCTCAGAATCATATTCGGGGTTACTGGATATACCTGCTTCATTAATAGAAATAAACCTATCCGAATCATAAATCCCTTCATTACTCGGAACTTCATAATTTAGAGCTTGAACACGCTGTATTTCATTTCATAGGGATCCATATTATTGAAAAATACCTTTTAGTGTCATTAACGTGTTACAAAATCGAAAACACCCACCTAAGTGCAATGATCGAATCACATATTGTAATGTTTTTCTTATTTATTAGAAGGTTTTATTACGGGTGAGATAAATGCATACACACGGTAGGTTCACTTACTTAATTTATTCATTCACTACACTATTCACTAATTATATACACAGTCTCTTGGACATTTTTACGTAGCAATTTATTTATATTACCTCACACCTGATACCAATATAATGTTTTTCTTATTTATCAAAACGTTTTTATTACGGGTGGGATAAATTCATACACACTGTAGGTTCACTTACCTCAATTATTTATTCACTACACTTATTCACTAATTATATACACAGTATATTCACTTAAACTAATTTATATAAACTTTATATTCACTTAATTATTGTTTATTTCACGATGTCAAACTATAAACTAAACTAACTCTCCCTGGCCGGTCCTTTATATATTAGTGCCTTTTTCACTAGATAATTCTAGATTCCGGCTTACCCAAAAAATAAATCGCTCTGGCATTTTCTAGATAAGACTGGCCACAAAAACAATGTCTAGATAAGATGGTCACAATCGTAAACAGTTCTAAGAAATCCCTGCGCATCAGCCAAAATTTTAAGTTTAGTACATGGCCTAGGCAGAGTCGGATTCAGGGACTATACCAGAGTGCTGTTTCGTAACATTAACCCCTCCTCAAATGGAAGTTCCTCCTGGAACTTTTGTGTAGCTGCGACTGGATGTTTGAATCGGCAACTGGCCCAATTTCTACACTTTCCGATATTATTGGAAATAGCAGAGCACCGTCTTAATCGGATACTGATAACGGGGATGGTAGCTGCAAATTAATAACTGGACAGCGGTATCTTGGAAGATAGCCACTACCATGTTCCTGATGAATCGCCAATCCAACTGGTTACTCGCTATTTTAGGCAGTTTCTTCACGCTGGATTCTAACACATGGTCTCTGAGGTGTCGAGTGCATCTCACACATCGCAATAGGTAGATCGATCTTGAAATTCATTTTTAGTTACCACGTAGAAGACGTACCGTGAATTGTGTTTCAGTTTCGGTGTCTTGTCAGGGGCTGGAATCTGGTCTTCAAGTTTTTCTAATTGCCCGAACTTCTTTCGAAAGACGGATGCCCACCCTCGTGCGTTCTTGATACGGGCAGGGATGTTGTATGCCAGTGAATAATCTTCCGGGAGAGTGAACAAATCTTGTCGTTGTTCTGAAGTGACTCCATATCTAGCTTTCCGCGTACGTCCATACGTGCCCATAAATTCATTGAAAGGTGGGGTCAGACACATCTCGAATATGGTTTACTCCTTTCTCTAGGTCATGGTCTCCTTCGAATGCCGCTAGTCGGTTATGGTGAAGTACTTTTGGTTTTCCGTTGGGATCTTGCTTATGCTATATATGATATCATTGATCCTTTTCTTGATTAAGTATGGACCTTTCCAGGATTTTTGTAATTTTGGAGAAAATCCTTTTCTCCTTGTCGGGATGTGTAACCATGCTTTGTCTTCCTTCATTAAAACCGCCTACTGTGGCCTGCGTCTCGTACCTACTTTTCATTCTGTCACTGGCAACTTGAAGATTTGTTCGAACTAATTCATGAATATCGTACAGCCTTCTTCTCAATTGGATCACGTAGTCTTCGCCTGCTAAATCTCCTCCAGGCCGACAGCCAAATTCCAGGTTACAACGAAGCCTCATTTCATGTCCAAACAGGATTTTCGCAGGTGTTTCAACCGTGAATTCATTGGCGGGAGATCGATAAGCCAATGCGAATAGGGAAATATACTGATCCCAATACCTCTGATGGCTGTACTTTGGACAGGTATTTTCCAATAGTGTTAACTGAAATTTGAGAGGAAATATGGATATTAAATCCTTCTTCGTAGTCTCCTTCGAGTTGATATCTCGTGAATAAGTAAGATGTGGTGAAAATAGTTGCCGTGGAATTCTCGCATTAATGTTTATTTTAAATCTCGTTTATCTTTGAAATTTACAGAAATAGATCTGACATAAACATTCGTATAGTGTACTACATCCTCAACGACATTACTAAACAGAAGGTTCCACGTTTTAATCGGAGTACTTGCATTTCTTGCAATACCAATAGTAAATGTCCAACAATATTTTCTTGTCTAGTACGGATAGTTCTAGGTGGTGTATGTTTCCGTTATTTGGTCCCATCTTTTCCATAGTTATATAATCACATGTCTACTTCTGTGGCGTTCCCGTCTTCCTCATCATGTTGTTCAGCCTCTGTCATCTCTTGCTCAGAATCAGATTCGGGGTTACTGGATATACCTGCTTCATTAATAGAAATAAACCTATCCGAATCATAAATCCCTTCATTACTCGGAACTTCATAATTTAGAGCTTGAACACGCTGTATTTCATTTCATAGGGATCCATATTATTGAAAAATACCTTTTAGTGTCATTAACGTGTTACAAAATCGAAAACACCCACCTAAGTGCAATGATCGAATCACATATTGTAATGTTTTTCTTATTTATTAGAAGGTTTTATTACGGGTGAGATAAATGCATACACACGGTAGGTTCACTTACTTAATTTATTCATTCACTACACTATTCACTAATTATATACACAGTCTCTTGGACATTTTTACGTAGCAATTTATTTATATTACCTCACACCTGATACCAATATAATGTTTTTCTTATTTATCAAAACGTTTTTATTACGGGTGGGATAAATTCATACACACTGTAGGTTCACTTACCTCAATTATTTATTCACTACACTTATTCACTAATTATATACACAGTATATTCACTTAAACTAAATTATATAAACTTTATATTCACTTAATTATTGTTTATTTCACGATGTCAAACTATAAACTAAACTAACTCTCCCTGGCCGGTCCTTTATATATTAGTGCCTTTTTCACTAGATAATTCTAGATTCCGGCTTACCCAAAAAATAAATCGCTCTGGCATTTTCTAGATAAGACTGGCCACAAAAACAATGTCTAGATAAGATGGTCACAATCGTAAACAGTTCTAAGAAATCCCTGCGCATCAGCCAAAATTTTAAGTTTAGTACATGGCCTAGGCAGAGTCGGATTCAGGGACTATACCAGAGTGCTGTTTCGTAACATTAACCCCTCCTCAAATGGAAGTTCCTCCTGGAACTTTTGTGTAGCCGCGACTGGATGTTTGAATCGGCAACTGGCCCAATTTCTACACTTTCCGATATTATTGGAAATAGCAGAGCACCGTCTTAATCGGATACTGATAACGGGGATGGTAGCTGCAAATTAATAACTGGACAGCGGTATCTTGGAAGATAGCCACTACCATGTTCCTGATGAATCGCCAATCCAACTGGTTACTCGCTATTTTAGGCAGTTTCTTCACGCTGGATTCTAACACATGGTCTCTGAGGTGTCGAGTGCATCCCACACATCGCAATAGGTAGATCGATCTTGAAATTCATTTTTAGTTACCACGTAGAAGACGTACCGTGAATTGTGTTTCAGTTTCGGTGTCTTGTCAGGGGCTGGAATCTGGTCTTCAAGTTTTTCTAATTGCCCGAACTTCTTTCGAAAGACGGATGCCCACCCTCGTGCGTTCTTGATACGGGCAGGGATGTTGTATGCCAGTGAATAATCTTCCGGGAGAGTGAACAAATCTTGTTGTTGTTCTGAAGTGACTCCATATCTAGCTTTCCGCGTACGTCCATACGTGCCCATAAATTCATTGAAAGGTGGGGTCAGACACATCTCGAATATGGTTTACTCCTTTCTCTAGGTCATGGTCTCCTTCGAATGCCGCTAGTCGGTTATGGTGAAGTACTTTTGGTTTTCCGTTGGGATCTTGCTTATGCTATATATGATATCATTGATCCTTTTCTTGATTAAGTATGGACCTTTCCAGGATTTTTGTAATTTTGGAGAAAATCCTTTTCTCCTTGTCGGGATGTGTAACCATGCTTTGTCCCCCTTCATTAAAACCGCCTACTGTGGCCTGCGTCTCGTACCTACTTTTCATTCTGTCACTGGCAACTTGAAGATTTGTTCGAACTAATTCATGAATATCGTACAGCCTTCTTCTCAATTGGATCACGTAGTCTTCGCCTGCTAAATCTCCTCCAGGCCGACAGCCAAATTCCAGGTTACAACGAAGCCTCATTTCACGTCCAAACAGGATTTTCGCAGGTGTTTCAACCGTGAATTCATTGGCGGGAGATCGATAAGCCAATGCGAATAGGGAAATATACTGATCCCAATACCTCTGATTGCTGTACTTTGGACAGGTATTTTCCAATAGTCCTGTTCATTCTCTCGACCATTCCATCTGACTGTGGATGGAATGCTGTTGTCCTGGTCTTCTGCATTCCCAGCTTGTCGCAAGTCTCCTGGAATAGAGGGCTTTAGAAATTTCTTCCCTGGTCGCTGTGGTCTTCCAAGGGCACTCCATATCGGCTGATAAATTCTTTCACCAATACATCCGCGACAGTTGTAGCCTCTTGGTTCGGGATAGCGTAAATTTCCACCCACTTTGTGAAATAATCCATTACAACCAGTATGTATTTGCCACCATTTTCGGTCGTCGGAAATGATCCCAGGGATATCTAAAGCAATCCTTCCTAAAGGGCATCCAACAATGTACTGTCTCATGGGTGCCTTTCTCTTGCGATGTAGTCTATTACTTGTAGCACAAGTATTACATTTATCACACCAGTCCTTCACATCGTCGGAGCTGTTCGTCCAATAAAACCTTTCACGAACTCGCTGAAGGGTTTTCTTCACTCCCAGATGACCTCCCGATGGACTGTCGTGTAACTTCTTCAGTACCTCAGCTACTCTCGTTCTATGGATCACTATCTGTCTCCTCATCTCGGAACCATCATCGTTTTCAAGGACTCTTTTCAACAGACCTTCTTCCAGGACAAGGGAGTCCCACTGAGTCCAATACGCCTTGAGTTTCGGTGAAAATCTTAACACTTCTTGCCAGGAAGGTCTCCGATTTTCTTCCTTCCACTGCCGATTCTTCTTTAGGCAAGGATCATTCTTCTGATCTTCTCTGATCCTGGTGGGCATTCTTCATTGACTACTGTAATTCTTGAAACTGCAACTTCCTTATATTTCGACTTGTTGCATTGTGAATAGTCTACAGGGCATGACCGTCTAAGCAAAGAATTGGCTTTTCGGTGATTCACATCAGCTGGATGTTCACCTCTGTCTGATTTCCCCTGTGACAGGAATTCTTGGGTTACAGGAGTCTTGGGGCGCTTAGACGGACTGCGTACGTACTCTAGCTCGCCACACTTCCGGCATTTGATCTCCTTCGGCTTCTTGTCTGCCATACGTTTTAACAAGTTGACGATCTGGTCAAGTTTGTCATCGTCATCTTCTTCCCACATGATCCTACCTTTGTTGTACCGCGAGCTCTTCGTGGCTGCTTCGCATTTAAGAGGTTCTTGGTTTGCAGGAGTCGTAGGATGCTTACACGAACTGCGTTCATGCTCTAGCTCGCCACAATAACAGCACCTGATTTCCTTCGGCTTCTTGTCTACCATACCTTTCAACAAGTTAACGATCTGGTCAAGTCTTTCATCGTCACCTTCTTCCTATATGGTCCTACCTTTGTTGTATCCGGAAGCCATCGTGTCTGCTTCATATATAAGAGCAGCAGTAAATGCGTCAACTAATGTTTTCGGATGGGCTAAACGAAGCGTCCTCTGCATATCGGGGTCACGTAAGCCATCAATAAAGGCCTGGATGCCTAAACATTCCATCATGTTATTTGTTGCTGATGGATAAGCAAATCGAACTAGTCGGGCAATATCCAGTTCGTACTCTTGAAGGGTTTCGTCACGTTTCTGTCTTCTGTTCTTCAGCTGGGATCTGTACAAATGTTCGTGACCGTATCGTATGTCCAGCTTCTTATTCAGCTGCTCAAAGTCAACCGTTTCTTCAAGAGGTATTGTCTGAAGTACATCTAAGGCATCTCCATATAAGACCAATTATTCACTCTAGCGACTGCTTTAAACTGTTTCACATAATTGGTCCACGACATTTTTCCATCGAACGTTGGGGCCTTGACTTGGGTAAAACGACTAATGTCTTCTTACTTAGGGTGTGTTTCTGGCTTGCATGGTTTAGTTTGTTCGGTCTTCTTTTCTTTCGCTTGGGTGTCTTGAGTTCTCATATCTGTCATCTTTCTTTCAAACTCCTTGATTTTCTCGTCCATCGTTGACATCTTATTCTCGATTTCAGATTTTAAAGACGAAATTTCGTATTCAACGTCAGCGGCAATGCCGTTTTTCATTAATAAGATATCGGCAGATATAGCAGAAATATCGTTCATTATAGCATAAATATCGCTTTTCACATTCATTGAAATCTTCTCTTCCATGGCAGAAATCTTCTCGTCCATGTTAACAGAAATATTAGCAGAAATGTCGTTCTTCATAGCAGAAATATTATCGTCCATGTTCTCTTCCATGGCAGAAATCTTCTCGTCCATGTTAGCAGACGAGAATAAGTTGGAAGCCTCGTTGTTCTAAATAGCCCTTTTTACTTTGGGTTAATTTTATGGAATGCAGGTTATTTGGTATCAGGTGTAATCGAAGGACCAATACGGTTGTTTTTCACTGATGTAATGATGAACCGTATAATGAAATTAAACACTTATATCACTTTAGGTTTTATATTGTCATGAATGTATAATTTTATTTATCTTTGCGTAAACAATTAAGACTTCCCTTATGTAAACGCGATAACTGAGAGTATTTTTCACATACTATGATAACTTGTTAAACGAATAAATATTAAGTACACATGTTTGTTTCCGGTATCAAAACGCCGGGTGACTTTACGAAGTGAAGTACCTTGATGAAAAAGGGAACGAAGGATGAAGTATGAGTGACTGCTGGGAAGTGAGTAAGAATGAGGTTGGTTTCGTATTTATGAGCAAAATATTAGAATCTAGCCAATGGCATAAAAGTATTTTAAAACGTAACGTTCAAACAACGAGTGAATTTGGCAGTTAGAGATATGTTTTTTTTGGGGCTTGAAACGGTTTCGTAGATACAGATAACAGAGTTTGGGAGAGAGTTTTTATGAAGCGATAAGATGTCAGGTACTTTGATATTTTCAGTGGAATTTCAGAAAACGATATTTATCTGTTTTTCTTAGGTGTTAGTAAATTTAAAATGACTTTTTTGGTGATGTAAAGAAACATTAAATGTTGAAAATAAGGATATATTTAGTTATATGTTTTGAGCATAATATTCGAAATGTAGAATACAGGGGAAATTGAAATAAAATCACGGGAGAATTTGGTAATTAAAAAACAAATTCGAACACTCGTCATTAAATAAAACTGTTTCTGCATCAAAGCTGTCATTTTCCAGTGCCACTTTACGTCTTTCTACCAATACACTTTTCTCACTGGACGTTTCCAACTCACGATCTTCCAATTCTGCTCTTAACTCAGTCACTTTCAAGTCACATAGTCTCTTGGACATTTTTACGTAGCAATTTATTTATATTACCTCACACCTGACACCAATAAAATGTTTTTCTTATTTATTAAAACGTTTTTATTACGGGTAGGTTCACTTACCTCATTTATTTATTCACTACATTTATCAACTAATTATATACACAGTATATTCACTTAAACTAATTTATATAAACACTTCACTACTTTATATTCACTTATTTATTGTTTATTTCACAATGTCAAATTATAAACGAAACTAACTCTCCCTGATCGGGCCTTTATTTATTAGTGCCTTTTTTACTAGATAATTCTAGATTGCGGCTTACACAAAAACAATTGGCTCTCTGGAATTTTATAGATAAGACTGGTCACAAAAACAATGTCTAAATAAGATAGTCACAATCGTAAATCGTTCAAAGATATCCCTGCGCATTCGCCATAACTTTAAGTTTCATACATGGCTTAGACAGAGACGTATTCAGCGACTATACCAGTGTGCTGTTTCGTAACAATATTTTACGGTACAACTACCTTCATAATCTTAAAATAACGTTAAATCAGAATTCCGGGGATTCCCGTAAAAAACACCACCGTGTGCCGCCTACTCTGACAACTCCTCTTGACTAAGCATCTAAGGGGACTATAATCACTGGCCACTAGATGGAAATACATATTTTTTTAAATTACAAAGCAACACGACGAGGGTCTATTGAGACAAAATTAAGTATATGTTAAAACCCAAATTTTTTCGTAAAATATAACGTAAAATACTTCGTGTTGTATTTCTGAAAGTAGTGTAGTGAAAAACTCAGATATGTATAATAACTGTTTATAAAAAAACAACCTTTTGCGTATTACCATTGTTCTGACAGGCCATCGTCGTGAATCGGAGTGTTAAATGAAATCAATGTTTCACATTTCCATAGTTCAATTCCGTTGTTCGTATCGCTCTTTCTATTTTCAGTTCAGAGTATTCCACAACATAATCCTGCATGTGGATAAATTCAGCGCATCCGGATTTGTGCCTGCGGCTAGCTATGAATCATAAAATCAATTTAACACTCAATACGAACGTTGTAAATATGTAATAAATCCTATGTGTCTCTGTAATAGAAATCTTATTAAATCGCGTTTGTTCGTATTTACATTTTTTTATGGTAAATATAATCATTCCAAAAACCTCTTGACGGGGTAGAAATATGCGACGCTAATACATCCTTTACAAAAGATGTGACACAAGTATTATATATACTTATAATATTTTTAATATGAAGATAAGTTATGGCTGCTTCTATGATATATTTGTTAGGATTCATATTTCAAGTGAATCAAGCACTGTATTTAAAAGAGTGAACAATTTTTTGTCGTATATACTAATCACCCAATATCAAGGGGACTATGGAAAAGTTCATAGGTGACTGAACTAATAGCTCTATTGACTGGGTAGATTGGGGGAGGGAGGGCTCTATCATAGAAGAACTATGTTAAAATTAGTGATTGAAACTGTATTTGGCTCTATTTGCAGTACACTATTTTTATAACTATTACAATGCAGCAATAGTAGCAGTAGTAATATCAGTAGTGTAGAAGTAGTACTCAAATTCGGTTGCCCCTATCGTTTCAATCTTTCGAATGATAAATTTAATCTCACATCCTTCAAATTTTAGTTTGAAGGTAGTATTTACACTTCTTTGATAGAGACAACTTAAACTCTTACAGTATAAATTAACGTATTATACAATATATAAAATAATAAATTAACAATTGCATTTAAAGAAAGTTAGTAAGCGTACTAACGTATGGTCCTAAAGTTTTTGGAAAATTTCTAATTATTTATTTTTGTACCCAATGTCGTTTAATTGAGTTGCCATTGAAACTAAAACGTCACACGTAATCAAGTTTGATTATGACAGTTTAGTTTTGCAAATCGATTGTAGCAAAATGTCTTACAAACTAGATATTCCTCAGGGCATTTACAATCTAGTTGGACTAATACCTAAGCATGATATTGTTGCAATCTACCAAGGGCAAAATATGAGTAACTCAACCATTTACAACACTATAAGGAATTGTGAAGAGGGTATACCATGCATTAATTTACCCAAAAGAAGACTGATGGAAGCTGCTAAAGACAAAGTTGGAGTTTCTCAGAGAAAATTAGCCCGGAGATTTGGTATTTCGATAACCACTGTATTAAGAACAATTGATCCCATAAACTTAGTGTTTAGAAAAAAAGAAAGGCACCAAAATACACCGCGGACCAGCTAGAAAGAATTCCGCGTTGTTGCCCCGCATTAAGGCGTATCCACTTTGCTAATAAATTGATTGTAATGGATGATGAAAAATATTTTACCTTATCCCATTCAGAGATTAAAGGGAACGATGGGTTTTATACCGATAACATAGAAAATACACCAGACAATGTTAAATTTAAAAGTAAATCGAAATTTGAGGATAAAGTTTTAGTGTGGTGTGTCATTTCTGAAGCAGGATTTATCTCGCAGCCGTATGTTGGTCGTGTTCGGGTAGAAGCCTTAAATGCAGAACTTTATATTCAAAGATGTCTTACTAAATTACTCAATTTTTTTAATACACATCATCTCAACGATAATATAATGTTTTGACCTGATCTAGCTTCATGCCATTATGCTAGAATTACCAGACAGTGGTTAAGTGAAAATAACATTGACTTTGTACCTAAGTTGGACAATCCTCCTAACATACCTCAGACTAGGCCAATAGAGGAATTTTGACCAATACTATCGAGGAAAGTGTACGATAAAGGATGGGAAGCTACAAATGAAGATCAATTGCGGCGTCGCATCTTCCAAAAGATTAGAGAAATAGAACCTGCTCTTGTCCAAAGGAAGATGGGACAAGTCCGAAGAAAATTACGACTCATTGAGGATAACGGGCCACTATCCATAATGTAATTTGTAATTATTTTTCGTTATTAGTGTTGTTAATTGTTGCCACATGTGCTTTTAAAATTAAAAAAATTTATTAGCATTTAAAAATTCTCCAAAAACTTTAGGACCATACGTTATTCTTCACACTCCCGCCCGAAACCGGTCTTTTGGACTGAAGACGCTGTACGATCTTCTAATCGTTTTCCTTTGACAAGTACTACGGCGAGTTTAACAACAGGCCTTTCGAATATACCTGTAACAGTCTGAACTTTTGCTCTTCTGACCTGACCATCTGGACCTTTTTTTACTTCAATTACTCTGCTTTTTGGCCAATTGCAGCGTGGAAAATCTTTATCACAGATGATCACTATATCCCCCACTTTTACAGGAGAAACTTGTTTATGCCATTTACTTCGCTACAATAGTTTTGGAGTTTATTCTGATACAAACCTTCGCCAACATTTATTTACGAATTGTTCTTTGTAGAGATAATTGAGCTTGAGTATTTTATCATCATCGTTCAGTTGTCCAATGGGTTTATTGCCGTTAGAAGTTCCAATCAGGAAATGATTGGGCGTTAGTGCCTCTGATAAATCAGTGTCCAAGGGGAGAGAAGTAAGTGGTCTCGAATTCACTATATTTTCTGCCGCAATGAGACAACTCTGCAGTACGGGGTCGGAAGTTGTTCTAGAAGGTAATGCTGAATACAGTGAAATGTTTACAGCCTTAACAAGACGCTCCCAGGCACCACCCATGCGAGGAGATAAAGGTGGGTTAAAGTGAAATGATATTTCAGGACTAATAAATGATTTAGCGATCAAACTAGTATTAACTTTCTTCAACTCTTCACGTAAAACACGTTCTGTGGCGATAAAATTAGTTCCTCTCTATCACAAAATACAAAACGCGGCCTTCCTCTTCTATTAATAAAATTCGAAAAACAAAGAATGCAGTTATTAACATCTAATTTATGGGCTACCTCTAGATGTACTGCCCTTGTTGTGAGACAAGTTGTGAGGTACATTTTTGTGTGTAAACTAAATACCGAATCTGAATTGTACCTCAGAGGATATTTGCCGGTTTACTCAGTGAAGATGGGGAGGTTCGTTAAAGACCTCATAAACATCGGAAAGATCTTAATTGGGCGCCAGGCAAGTCGATACCCAAATATCTCAAAGAACTACCAATCACGCGACCTACCAACGCAAAAGGAATGGTACTGAATTAAAACAGAATATTCAAGAAACGATTCTATTCAGTTCTTTTTTTTTTAATAAACAAATAGTACATCAACGTGAAGAAGGTGTAAACAGATTAAATGTATTCAATAGCACAGTGGTAAGCCATAACACCCAATAATGAATGTAGCACAGAAAGTATTATTAAAAAGTACAAAAAAAAATAATTAATACCTAAATAAATAAGGAACGCTATTGTATCTTGCAAATGAATGGTGGGGAATATATCTCAAATACATATAAAAAAAATTAAAATCAACTTATTAGTATCCCGGGGCTTGAGCTCATGCGCAGGTAACCAAGAGAAAATGCGAATAGTCAGTAATAGAGCTTGGTCAAGTCAGCAGAGCTAAAATAGCAAACACGAATAAGAACTAATAGAAATTTAAGTGCTCTTTACGTGCTAATTAGAGCCTTTAATTAAAAATTTCGTGCTCTTTTAGTTTTTCTAATAATTGTTGTTTAAATGTTGCCCGCTAGCTTGAACGAAAGTTAGCAGAGCACTATAAATAATTGGTTAGTAATTAAAAAAACTTTTGCATACAAATTAAATGCTCTTTAAGTGCTAAGTATTGCCTTTAATTAAAAATTTCGTGCTCTTTTAGTTTTTCTAATAATTGTTGTTTAAATGTTGCCCGCTAGCTTGAAGAAAGTTAGCAGAGCACTATCAATAATTGGTAAGTAATTAAAAAAACTTTTGCACACAAATTAAGTGCTAATTATTGCCTTTAATTAAAAATTTCTTGCTCTTTTAGTTTTTCTAATAAATGTTGTTTAAATGTTGCCCGCTAGCTTGAACGAAAGTTAGCAGAGCACTATTAATAATTGGTAAGTAATTGAAAAAACTGTTGCACACAAATTAAGTGCTCTTTAAGTGCTTGCGTTGTTTTAAATTAAAAACTCATGTAGCAATAAATAATAAAATGTTGTAAATGAAAATATTGAAAAATGTTTACAAACGATGCGTCTTTTCACGAGTTTGTTCAAAAAAAGTTACAAAATTCCGTCATGGGCTCGTGATGTTGTAAACTTAAAACATTATCAGCAATAAATAATAAAATGTTGTAAACAATATTTATTTGTTTTTTGTAAAACTTAAATGTTTTTTCCATTTATAGAAAAATTGAAATGTGTGTTTTTCGTGTCGATGCATTTTTTGTGTGATAAAGGAAATTCTGGAAAAAATTACATGTAGGATTTTTAACGCCGAGCGTGATGTTTTCAGTACGAGTCGTAGCCAATAAAGCGCGGCGTGGCGAAGGACGCGGCGGGGAAGGGAGAGACCACTTTTTCAAAGCCTTGGCATTGAAAATGGTTTCTCCTGTCCTCCCCCGTCCTATAGGCGAGTCAACAAGAGCAAAAGTAGACTTTCCACCATTAGTTCCAAAGTTACATGGGTATAATGTGGTACCAAAGACAAAATATGACTTGGTAAATTCAAGAGTTGCGTACACGTGGTCGTATATGCTGTTTTTTAAAATGTCTTGTAAATTTCTTCGTATTAAAAAATGTCAAATAACCTTAGTTCCAAAGATATTTTGATAGAAACAAGTTGTATGTTTTGAAATAAAGAATTATTTTATTTGATAAACATTTATTTGAAAACTTTTGGTAAAAGTTAAGTATATATAAACTGAAGATAAAAAACAAAAAACTGTCATATATCACGTTCCACTGATTATGTTGAAAGAAAGTACATTAAAAAGATATCCTGTTCTATTTAACTGTATTTATAACTTCCAGTCACTTTTTACATAACGTCTATTTCTTGTTAGACTTTATTTCCTGATGGTTTATTTATCCATCAATTTTTTATTCTCTCGCGTGCCAAAATTCAAAAAAAAATATTATTTTTCCGAAATATTCTGAATACTGAATGTTTTTTTTACCGACTTGTTTAATAATAATAGTATCACACATTTAACTGAATTTTCGGCCTTAGTTCACATATTTTCTCGAAAAATGATTTTTTTTTATTTATTTCCTTTTTCATTATCGTGTTGGAAATACCAATATACACATTTTGACGTTTATGTTATGTCAGTAGCTCTACTAGTTTAAAAGTTGTGACCGTGCAAAAATATTTTCAATGTTACAAAAATATTAATGAATAAACGATCCAAAATTCAAGTTAGCAGATATATGTTTATAGAAAAACTAAAACAGCACAAAATTTATGTTTGAAAGATATAATTAGCACTTAAAGAGCACTTAATTTTTGTGCAACAGTTTTTTCAATTACTTACCAATTATTGATAGTGCTCTGCTAACTTTACTTCAAGCTAGCGGGCAACATTTAAACAACAATTATTAGAGAAACTAAAAGAGCACGAAATTTTTAATTAAAGGCTGTAATTAGCACATAAAGAGCACTTAAATTTCTGTTAGTTCTTATTCCTGTTTGCTATTTTAGCTCTGCTGACTTGACCAAGCTCAGAAATAGTTTAAGTGCAGCGCAATAGCTATCCATTAACAATCACCGTATGGTGAAATCTACTTCAAACGTTACAATGGACCAAAACAACAATATTCTTAAATATGTGACTATATTTTAATATTTGAATATCGTACTAATTATTCATATTATGTGAAATAACAATCACTATTGTATTCAAAAGTATGAGTAAGAAGGACCGACTAAATTCAAATATGTTTCGGATATTAATGATTTACCCTGTATAATTACGGGTTGTTCAACATTTCAACAAGTACCAAGGAAATGAGTATCATATATTTTGCACAGAAGCTCAAAATTAATTGCTATTAAACCAATATCATTAATACGTTTTAAATAAGAAATATGAGTCGCAAAATATTAAATTAAATAATTGCCACCGTTAAAGCCTCGCAGCATCAATCACCCTGTATACGTGCTGGGACAACCAAACCCAGATCCATAGATTGTGTTCCCAGTAGTAACCATATGCAGACTTCAACGAATAACCAAAAAAAAAACAAGGCGAGTTCAAATGCACCAGGCAAAAAAAACAGATGGAAAAACCCCTATGCTAGTACGGGGTTATAGCCTGATCCCGTTGTATCGAAGGGGGTGCATAAACCAATAACCACCCAAAAGGAAAAATGACAGAGGTCTCGCTAGGGTCTTGGTAAATATTCTTATTAATTGGAACCGGTAATAGGCAAATTTCCAACACAAGAAAATGGCGACTGGGTGCAATTTAAAAATCCCATAAGGTCCAGAAATCCAGTAGAACACCAAAATATCTATTTCTACTAACCAACACGACTGGATTCCAACAATATGTGGTACAGAATAATCCCGCTTAAGGATGACTAAATAAAAGTCAGAATTTCCAGTACCACAATTGTACACCACAGTCCATTATGGCCATCAGGTATCATGTCCTTTTAAAACATCAGCTGATCAAGAGAGTACCGACGTACCAATACCGAACTAACTATACTGTTTCCTTCAATCTATTCTAACTGTATTATCACAGAAAACCTAACGACAATACTAGATACGTACTTTGAAACTCGTTCCCTAGACGACGCTAGACGACAATACATATAATATTTTCCAATAACGTTTTTATTCTTATTATTGCAAAAGAACAAATAAAAGGGTCACTCTTAATAACAAACATAAATAAAAATAATATTTATTATATCTAAGCATACTCCAATATGGCGAAAAACAAAGTACCAGGTAATAGGCAGCTTCAAATATAGCAACCAAAATACAACGAACAAATACAGGGTCATACTCGAAGATAATTATATTACACAACACTCTAACTGTAATTACGATGGCTCTTGAAAAAAAAACGTAACAAAGTAGAGAGTGCTCCCCATCTTTTCTCTATTCTTCTCCCTACCACAACATTAATTGGCCCAAAGTAATCAACGCCAGTGTAAGTAAATGGAGGTGTAAATGTAGCAAGACGGCAATCAGGTAGCGGTGACATTTCGGGCTCTGTAGGAGTAGCTAATTTTATTTTTCATGTCTGACAGTTTTTTCTCGCCTTATACAGAACTCAACGTAATTGAGCTATATAATATTTTTGTCTCATCTCATTAACTACTGTCATGATTTCGATGGAGAAATATTTGATGGACATATTCCACGATTAGAGTAGTAAGATGACTTTCACGAGGTAAAATGATCGGTCTTTTTGTCTCGTAGCTTCTCAGATTTGCTGCATCAATTCTACCACGAATACGAAGTAATCCTTCTTTATCTAAGTAGGGAGATAAGTTATACAAACTGCTAGATTTGTCCACAAACGGATGGAGAGGGTGAAACTGCCTATTTCTTGGTTGGAGTCGCTTAATTTCTTCGGCATAACCATCCGAATCAGAGCATTTCTAGATTTCAACAATTCATCAGATGTTAAAATTCCTTGAGGCTTCTTTTTTTTGTCAATTTAGCACAAATATATTTATAAATCTATAAATATACGCTAGCATGAATAGAAGTTTTGTGAATTTAGAGAAAATTTTCATGTCTGTTATAGTTACAATTTCATTTTTCGTTAAGATTTCCTCCTTATCTCGAGGTTGAGTTGAATCTTTTGGCCAAAATTCTTCATCTTCATATAAGAAATCTGGACCTCTGAACTCTGAACCTCTGCATGGAAGGTTGATTACTCCATTTTGTAGCTTCATCTGCTATATTTTATTTGGATGGTACATATCGCCAATTAGCAATCATAGTATTTTCCTGTATCTCCGCAACACAGTATGCAACGTATTTATTCAAACTCCTTGGTTCATCTGTTCGTAACCAACTTAATACGATCAAAGAGTCAGACCAGTAGAAGGTTTGTTGAACGTTTATGGACAAGTGTTCATGAAAACTTTTTGCGAATCTAGCTCCCATTACTGCTCCATTGAGTTCAAGTCGAGAAATAGTTTGTAGTTTAATTGGCGCCACATGAGTTTTTGCTCCCAACAGAACACATTCCAAAATGTTTTCTTTCGCAATTCTCAGATATGCGACAACAGCACTAGCATGTTCACTAGCATCTACGAATATATCCATTTGTACAGTTAGTCCATCCCAATTTCTTAGATTCGTCAGATAACATCGAGGTATTGATATCTTCTCTATTTTTTTAACCAGTTTTAACCAAATAAGCCATATTTCAAATTGTGTCTCTGTTATAGGTTGATTCCAATTAATATTGTTTCTCCATATTTCTTGAACAAGAATTTTTATATAAATGAGGAAGTTGGAAAGGGGTTCCAACAGATCATACACTGGCATAAGAATACGCAAAATTCCTCTCTTTGTAGGTTTTCTGTCACCATTCAGTATCTGTTTATTCCCTTTATTAAATCGTAGGAAATAAATGAAACAATCTATTTTTAAGTACCACCACATGCCCAGGACTTTTTCGGTGTGTTTGTCACTTCCAATACTCATGTTAATTTCTACGCGATTTTCTGAAGATGCATTCATAGTTTCTGAAACCTTTCTAGGATTTGATAGCCAGTTTCTTATTTCAAAATTTGCTTGGGAATGTATAAAATAAACTTGTTTGGCGATTGTTATCGCTTCGTCTTCGGTATTTACTGAATCGAATATATCATCTACGTAATGATTTTTTGTTATACATTCCACTGCTGTTGAATATTCTGATAAGTATTGATTGACATTTATATTCTTCACATACTGAGCACAACTTGGTGAACATGAGGCTCCAAAGGTCATAACCGTCATAACGTAGGTTTCGATAGGATTTTTAGGATTGCCATTCCGTCACAAAAATCGTTGTGCTTATTGGTCTTCTTCTATTATCCCAACTCGAAGAAACATTCCTAGGATATCAGCACAAAATCCAATTTTCCTTTATCGGAAACGTAAAAGAACACCTAACAGAGATGCTAGTTGATCATATCCCTTCAGTAGCATTGAATTTAGAGATATACTTTGAACTGAAGCAGATGCGTCCCAAACGATCCTAAATTTGTGAGGTTTATTTGCATTGAAAACTGGAAATATCGGTGGATACCATATTTTACGGCAAAATTCGAATAGATCTTTTTCAGAAAGTGTCTTTATGGATTTTTTCTCGACAAACTCTTCTAATTGCTTATTCATTCTAATAGCTTATTCTGGATTGTATTTTATACGTTTCTCTATACATTGCAATCTTCTTATTGCCATATAAAATTTGTATAGTTTAAAATAAAAAACCAAGTCATATATTATATAAAAGGAATTGTGTCATAAATTTTAGATATTGTTTCAAATTTATTACATGTAGAAAAACGAGAATTCATATTGTAATTTCAATGTATTAACAATAAATTGTATCACTTGTCAAAGACTTATTTTTTCCAAATTCTGTAAATATTAAAGGAAGAACAGTCGTTTTTAAGGTAAATATATAATCATATGTTTTCCTAAAACTTTAAAAACGCAATAAAGTGAGTAGAACTTTATATCTCAGGAAAGACGCATTTTGTTGTGACAGGACAATTTTACTAGAATGGAAATGAAACAAAATTTTGTTTAAACAGTGAGCTTTGAAACAAGTAGCTTATTGATAAAAAAATCGAAAATCGGGAAATAAGCTTGGGGAGAGGAGCGTGGCGTCGGATGTAGAGAACAAGGCTATGTTAGTGTGGAATAAAATTTATGTAAATTTTAATTAAAAACCAGTGAAAATTAAAAAAATGTAATAAAAAACATACGCCAAACACTTACGATTGTTTATAGCCAGTGATTTCCGATAATCTCCAAGATTTCTCGAGAAATTGAGAAGCGTTGTTTCCAGTCGGCTTGTTCCTGTTACCAGAGGTGGTAACATCCAGACTACAGACTCCAGATCAGTGTGTTTTTAATATTATTGGCCAGTAATAACAAACTAATTATAAATTCAGTGATATTTACCATTTATAGAGTACTTTTGCATATATTTGATCGATGAAACTAAAAAAGAAAGACATGTATGTAATAATTCAATAGATTTTAAATTGTGATTAGTAAGAAATTTTCATGAATATTCTTCATTTTGTTAAGAGATAATGGTGATTACTTACGTGATTAATAATCGTATGGTGAATTTGTGTTTCAATGTATGAAGATAATCTTTCTAAAACGTATATGTAGTGTCTATTCAATGCTTCTGATGATCTAATAATATGTATATATAATTCCTACACATAATCCTTTTATAATATTCACCATAACCGTTCTTATTATAAAGCAAACAATTCTTATGTAAATAATATCCATACAAGTTAGCAGGCGTCTATATTATAACATGAACATTTTGTCTTCGTTCGTGTAATTCCGCTTATATGAGCATGCGCATAGAATGTTTGGATGTATAGATAATGACTGAGGTTTTTATTCCATAGGCGTATCAAATATATATTTTTGAAATAAAATTTCTCTGAAAAAGTAAATTATTCGCAATTAATGTGTTTTATTCTATTTAATAAAAGAATATATATTAATATATGCTGGAACCTAAAGAGTAGAATGAGTCTCATGCTTCCGAATAAAATAAAAAGAACCGACCAAACTAAATAAACAGCCTAATTAAATAAATATAGCATATCTAAATATAATAATATCTAATAAAATTATAATTATAAAAATATTTATAATATATATATATATATATATATATATATATATATATATATATATATAATGAGTAACGAATATATTAGTGGGTATTGCACGCAAATAGAAGAAAGGGCTACTGAAAAAGTGGTAACCGCAGACATGCATGTTTCTGGCTCATTAGCCGTCATCGGTACGGTACAACCAAGAAAAGATGTGAAACATGGGAGCAAAGTTGGTGAATGAAACATGAGAAAATATAACAGAATTCAGCAGGATAGTCAAACACAACATTTGCGTCAGTAATATTAGAAGATCTCGAATTTTCGAGACAACAACCAACATAGACACGGAGGTGCATATAACACTCCCGTCTGAAACTTCCGACCCAGATCAATGAAATAACATTAAGATGTACGGATAGTGCGTGACACATAAACAATGAGTAACGAATATATTAGTGGGTATTGCACGCAAATAGAAGAAAGGGCTACTGAAAAAGTGGTAACCGCAGACATGCATGTTTCTGGCTCATTAGCCGTCATCGGTACGGTACAACCAAGAAAAGATGTGAAACATGGGAGCAAAGTTGGTGAATGAAACATGAGAAAATATAACAGAATTCAGCAGGATAGTCAAACACAACATTAAACTGTTTCTCTATAACTACTACTAACAAGGAAATGGAGAGAGCAGAACTACATATGTCAAAAATTGATTGATGTCACTTTTTTATTTGAAGTAGTTCTGGTGTACTTCTGCCAACTCTCAGTCTTTCTTCTACACTATTGTTAAAGTGCAAATTCCCTTGACCGACTGTAAGTTGGGCCACTGCAATCCCTACCAACTAACTACGTGAAGCGATGCGCAGACGACACAACGGACCATGCGCAGACGAGACAAGACGTCGTCGGTTTTCGAGCATCGTGGCAAGAAGATGCACTTCCATTTTCATTGTACTAAAATTGTCATTTTCATAAATTAGTGTGAGTAAAATAAAGAATTAAAATTACAGTTCGCTTAACTAACAACAAAATCATTATTCAACATATGGTGCTTCAGCCGAACGGTATAATATCATCAAATAATCAAAGTGTGAAGTGTAACAACACAGCAGAAATCAAGCCATTAGCAAGAGTGAATGGAAAAAACCTGTAAGTCTGTTCCATTTTTTCATTAATTCCTTTGTTTAAAAAATAGCTCGCAAATTTTTTATTGCATGCAGTAGAGAATTTGTGGTAGATTTATTTAATAATAATGCCTGATACTGAACACCAAACAAACAACCAAATTGAGGCAAATAGGGAAGAGCAAATTCGCCGGTTAACATTTGAACGCGGCCAATTAAAATCAAAATTAACAAAATTTATCACGTTCTATGTCAAAATATCCTCTGTAAACACAGATAAAATAAATGAATTAGAAAATCGTCTTGTAACTATTTTAGATATCATAAATAAATTTGATTTTATTCAGTCTCAGTTAGAATATTTAAATGATAATGAAGAATCTGATGAAGAGCGTGACAATTTCGAAAATAAATATTACGCAGTCATAACAAAACTTAAAAATCTAATAAGTACTCATAGAAATGAACAAAGTACGTCTCAAAATGTCTCTCAACCTAGATTGCCTCAACAAAATCAGTCTACTTCTTCACATCAAAACTCAATAAAACTTCCAACATTAGAACTACCTAAATTCCAGGGAAATATCGATAAATGGAGACAATTCAGGGATTTATTCATAACCTTAGTACATAATGATAATACAATTGACAATGTAAGGAAGTTTTATTATTTAACAAGCTGTTTGGTTGGCGAAGCTCAAAAGGTAATCGCGTCAATAGAGGTAACCAATGATAACTACCCAGTTGCTTGGGATTTACTGATATCCAGATACGATAACAAAAATCTTACGATAAAAAATCATGTAAATGCAATTTTAGACTTGCCGGTTATGAATAAAACAGGTTATACGCTGCGAAATCTATGTGACGACTTTCAAACAAGAGTTCGCGCGTTGAAAGTACTTGGCGAGACCGTAGATCAGTGGAATTCAATTTTAATACAAATTTTAGTACGTAAACTCGACCATAATACAGAAAATGATTGGGAGGAATATCTTATTACACAAAAAAGCATGTCTCCAACATTAAACGATCTAATAGCATTTTTATTAGATAGGTGTGTGTTATTTGATAAAAGAGAAAATCGGTACAATCATACTAAAGTATTAAGTGATGAAAATTATCATTCAAAAACAAAGCAAAGTGACTATCATACTAAAACGGATTATTCAAGCTACAAGAATCAAACTAACTTTAATAAGCATACATATCCTAAAAAACAATCAAATTATCTAAAGTCAAGCTCACACGTCTCAACATTTCTTCAAACATGTCCTCATTGTAAAGAGCAACATAAATTATACAGCTGTAAACAATTTCTCAATTTACCAGTGGCGTCGCGCATTCCCATCGTCAACAAACTAAGGTTATGCCACAATTGTTTAAGATCTAATCATGCAACTAATGAATGTATTTCTCAAGGCTGTAAACTATGCAACAAAAAGCATAATACAATACTTCATTTTGAAAATGCAGCAAACAGTAACTCATCAGCAAATATCAGTGTAAATAATGAAAATAACGTTTCCGCGCAGGAGTATAACGAGGTAGCTCATTCGTCCAATGCATACTCGTATCGAATTATGCAATAAATAGCAGTCAACAAATCATACTATCTACAGCACTCATTCTCATAAAAAAAAGTAGCGGTGGTTGGCAAACATGTCGAGCCCTATTAGATAGCGGATCTCAATCGAATTTTATCACGAAAAATTTAGCGGAAAATTTGGGGTTATCATTATCAGACCTAAATGTCCCTTTTACAGGTATAGGCGGCACTAATACTTTCACAAACAAACGAATTATCACAACCATTAAATCTTTTAATTCCGATTTCTCATCAAAGTTACATCTTCTTGTGTTACCAGAAATCACAGAGTTTTTGCCACACATTCAATAAAACATCATTACAATTACCTAAAGACATAATTTTAGCCGACGAGAGTTTTAATATCTCATCATCAGTCGATGTTTTGCTAGGAGCAGAAACATTCTACAGTTTGTTATCATCAGGTCAGATCAAACTAGGCAAAAATCTTCCAGTATTGCAAAAAACAGTACTAGGTTGGGTAATCGCAGGTCCCATATTTGATAATAAAAATCAAGCTAGGTCTACTTGTCATTTATCTCTAATCAATAATGATCAAAGGTTAGAAAATCAATTAGAAGATTTTCGGGCAATTGAAGATTACACCGGTAAAAAACATTTATCAGATGATGATTCGAATTGCGAGGAAATATTTAATACAACTGTGTCTAAGGATACAAATAATCATTTCATAGTAAACTTACCAATAACCTAGATGATTCGTTGCAAAATGTAGTCAAACGTTTGTACGCGATGGAACGTAAATTCACAAAAAATTCTGAATTCAAGGATCAATATGTCAAATTCATGTCTGAATATGAAGAATTAGGGCACATGTCCTGTATCAGCAAATCGTTTAGTACAGATTTAACAAAAAACATTTTTTACTTACATCATCATGGAGTGATAAAGCAGTCGAGCCTTACAACAAAGTTAAGAGTAGTTTTCGATGGATCATGCAAAAGCAGTAATGGCGTGTCATTGAATGATATTTTAATGGTAGGTCCTACATTACAGGCAGATTTATTTGATATATTAATCAGATTTCGTAAACATAACTATGTTATTACGGGTGACATAGCGAAAATGTACCGACAAGTCAATATAACCGAAAGCCAGAGAGATCTTCAGCGAATAGTGTGGCGAGCGGATTCCTCTCAACCCATAAAACATTACCGATTAAATACTGTAACGTACGGAACATCAGCGGCATCCTTTTTAGCTGTTCGGTGTTTACAACAAGTTGCTATCGAAAATATACATTTACATCCAAACGTGTGTCAAATCATTATGGAAGATTTTTATGTAGACGACCTCATCACGGGTTCCCAATCTATAGAGGGTGCGATTGAAATTAAATCGGAAATATTCAACATTCTAAAGCAAAGCGGATTTGAGCTTCGGAAATGGGTTTCGAATGACCCTCGAATTATTCAAAAAACAAATCTAGATGTTCATGATAAATACGAGGTTTTATGTCAGGAAACTAGTAAGACTCTCGGTCTTAGCTGGCAAGCTGAAAGAGATATATTAAAATATACAGTTAACACCCAAGATTTGATCAACTCTAACATTTCAAAACGTACTATATTATCATCTATTTCTAAACTATTTGATCCGTTAGGACTTGTATCGCCAATTATCATAAGAGCTAAAATTTTAATTCAGCAGCTTTGGTTATCAAAATTCGCGTGGGACGATACCTTACCTCCAGAAATTAAGACAAGTTGGCTTAACTTCAGGGAGCAACTATCCGAAATCAATCACATCAGAATACCTCGTCAAGTAGTACTAAAAGCCATGTCTTACACCGAATTACATTGTAGTTCTTTTGGTGCATGTATTTATGTGAAATCAATTCATTCTAACGGTGCAGTTCTTATAAGACTACTTTGTGCAAAAACGCGCGTTGCTCCTATCAAAACTGTAACATTACCAAGACTTGAGTTATGTGGAGCTGTCTTGACGTATTCAAAATCAATTGTTTCTATTACATAGTATAAAAGTTTGTTCATGACTATCTCAGCTATTACTGGTGAGGTTGCCCGACCCATCGGAAGTCCCATCTTTCGTTGATAGAAATTATTCTTAAATGAAAAATGAGTGTTGTTATATAAGTATTGAACAATATCTGAGAAATCTCGTTTTGAAATATTACAATGTTGTTGTATAAGAGCAAAATGTTCATCAATGATGGTGGTAGTTAAGGCTAATGGAATATTCGTAAACAACGATACCACATCAAAAGAAACCAAGACAAAACCCTCAGAAAGTTTATAATTATTTATCTTTTCTGAAAATTCAAACTAGTCTTTAATTCTAAATTTATCAAAGTTACTGAAGGCCTTGTCAAGTATTAACGATATGATTTTAGCTAAAGGTTGTGTAGAAGTACCTATACATGATACTATCGGTCTAAGTGGTATATCCTCCTTGTGAACCTTTTATGTAATAGAAACAATTGATTTTGAATTTCCATTTATCTTTCAATACGTCGATGACTAACTTACAGCTGTTCCTGCAGAAAAAGTATAGTATGTACTTAATATTTTCAATTCATTTAATTCTAACCTTACGTTTACCGTGGAAGAGGAGTCACACTCATCTGTCCCCTTTTCAGACACATTAGTAGTTAGAATTACCGATAACGTTGTTTGTCTGGATTGGTATAGAAAAGCAACTAATTCAGGTAGATACCTACCTTTTTCTTCATACCATCCAGAAAAGCAAAAAATTAATTCATTTTTAGCTATGAAAAATAGAATAAATAGAATTTGTCACGTACAATTTATACAAAAAAAACTTGTAATTCTGAAAGACTTACTCATAAAAAATCAATATCCTGTAAAACTTGTGAATAGATTGTTGTTTTGTAACAATGACGGTATTACTGGCCGGAATTCAATTACTAGTGAATCAGAACCCTTAAGGTATGCTAAATTACAATACATACACAATTTGTCTCCTTCTTTGATTAGGTTGTTTTCCAATTATAACATAGTAGTAGCGAACTACAATTGTAAGAAACAATCTATTCTACTCTAACTTAAAAGATAAAACACCAACATAGCAAAAGTCTGGCGTAGTATATGGTATCCCTTGTGAATGTGGGTTGGTATACATAGGGCACACTGGCCAAAATTTTTCAAAGAGATTAGCTTTGCATAAAAGCGATTGTAAAAACAAACCACAGGCCACTAGCCTTAGTATACATGTGAACCAGAATGATCACAGGGTGCAGTACGAAAATGCTGTTATCCTTGACTCAGGGAATAATCTATTTCAGCGAAAGATATTAGAGATGTGTCACATTAGTGAATGCAGAAATACTCTCAACCACAAGAAAGATGTAGATGGCTTAAGTTTAATGTATACATACTTACTACAGCAACAACTTACTAAGAAAAATAAGTGGCCAGAAATACTTATCCATTGAATTCAATTTAAATGTTTATAGTGTAGAAGAAAGACTGAGAGTTGGCAGAAGTACACCAGAGCTACTCCAAATAAAAAAAGTGACATTAATCAATTTTTGACATGTGTAGTTCTGCTCTCTCCATTTCCTTGTTAGTAGTAGTTACAGAGAAACAGTTTAATGTTAATCTTCATCCATCCTCTTTGATGAAGTAGATCTTTAATATTGTTGACAATTGGTTACTTGTATTTTCGATTTTGAACATGTCCATATACATATTTTAATATTTTCATATTAGTTTTCAAAGTCAGTTTTAATATTTCCAAATGTGAGCTTATGTCTCCATACACCTATTTTAGTAATGTGGTCGCTAGATTTTTAGAGCTTTAATGCTGATTCTGGTGAGTGTAATAATAACTAACTCATACGTATTTGTAATGGAGTGTTCTCCATAAATTTTTTAGTTTTTTCCTGATGAAGTTTGTAATCACAAACGAAAGCTTGAACTTTGAATAAAGGCATTTCTAAATAAGGAAAAACCGTACAGCAAAGAATATTCTCTGGTAAACATGTAAACCATTAAATCACATGACAGATAACTGACGCTGACTCAGACATGCGCACTAAGAAAATGAATTCCAAAATAGCACAAGCTTCGTTTCTTATCGGGCTGGTGTATTCTGTGTTACAACTCTCTAAGAAAGTCATAAAGATATGGTTATTTATCAAAAACAGATTATAAAAATAATTCCAATAAAGCAATAGTTATCAGAAAATAATCTATTATGAAAACTTAGTTGCAAAGAATATATTCTAAGTGAATATTATGAAGTGGAGTTATCTCTAGGTATACAAAAAAGAATAAACAACGTTCCCCCAGAATTAATATATGTCATCTAAAGACATTTACAAAGTTAATAATATAATGAGGATCCATTTTCAGCATTCATTTTTTATTTCGAAAAAATCGGTTGTACGTCGAAGTATAAAATTATTGAATTAAAAAATATCAGTTGAGAAAAAAAATAAACAGCGATACACTTCCTGGGGGTTTAGAGAGCGCGAAATACTGATAAAATGGAACAGTTTAATATGCTTTGAAGTCTTAAAATTACTTACCGAAGATTGAACAACAGCGAGAGGTGGAGAGTAAGTTGCTTGTTATGAGTTTCAGGAAAGAACAGAGAGAAAAAAGTTTTAAAAGTTTATAGACGGGGGAAATTTGTCCACAATTAATTGACTGAAAATTTACAAAGTTTTAATCAAGGACCTTTCAGAATTCAAGTTCAAATGAAAGGTATAAATTTTGCTGATCTTTATCATCTTTCACTCATATCTTCATAAAGTTCAATAATTTCAGTTGAAGCTATTTGCCAATGGAGTAGTTACTTTGATTCGTTTGTATCAAATTGAATATTCATCTTTAAACAAAGTATACAGTGAAGATGGAAAAGCCAAATATCACAGGCAACGGCAGTTGCCAAGTGACGTAAGTACACCCCCATAAAAACCACCACACCAAAAAATCTCAATACAAACCGTCTACGGCGTGTACATGTCAATTTTCAAATGGCTGAAAAAATAGGAAAGTGCTCACCAATTCTGTCAGTTGACTCAGGGCGCTGAGGTGATACAGTGAAATGTTCAACCTCCCAGCTGTTTTCAAAGCTGAGATACATCTAACCTCATTTTAGGTAGTTTATATTGATAAACATGTACACTGGTTAAAATTATTATTAAAAGGAAAAGATAAAAATAATTCTATCACATGTTCAGGAACACGAGGAATTTCTCTATTAATGATTTGACAACTGACAACTGACACAAACACAGAATCAAAACTCTGTCAACAAAATTCAGTGATGCCAATATGTAGTAATACATGAAAGGAAGAGGAAAATGTTTAACAACTGAATGGTATTGTGCAAGATTATAGTTAGTGTTTGTAACATAAGACGGAAGACTAAGAAGGTAGGAGTAAATAATGCTGAGATTCTCAATATCAGTTCTGGCATTCATAGCTTTAGGTTCTTTAAAAATGTGAGACATCTCCAGAAACGATCTCTCAGTAAGATTGGACTCGCGATCTAGCATAGTGACACCATCGTAATCAGGTATGTGATCCATAGACAAAGTGTGACTTGCCAAAGTGCAAGTTTCTCTGAAATTTCTAATATCACTCTTATGTGAGCAAATATGGTCTTCCAGCCTGCGTTCAGTTTGACCGATGTATTCCTTATCACACTGCGATCATGGAATGCAATAAATCACATTGGATTGATCCAATACGGGATCTTTGTCTTTGATTTTTGGAAAAATGTTCTGAATTGTGAAAATGTTCTTACTAGCTAACGTGATTGAAGGAAATTTTGAAAAAATCTTTTTAAATTCATGATTTATAGTGTGAATGTTTGGTAACGAAAGATACTGTCTAGGTAAATTTTGATTTAAAGGAGCGGTATTAGAAGGAGGCTCATCACCAATGGAAGACCTACTAAACAACAAAGAATAAACCAGTCTTCTAGGATCATCATAATCATCATCACCCAGCCCCTTCAGTCCACTGCTGGACATAGGCCTCCCTTGATTGCTTCCATATCTTCCTATCCTGTGCTGCTTGCATCCAGTTTTTATGGATATGTCTCAAGTCGTCATGCCAATGTGTTAGCGGTCTTCCCCTATTTCGAAATGCTTCATGTCTCGATCTCCACTCCATAATCTTTTTAGTCCATCTATTGTCTGGTAATCTAACTATATGACCCGCCCAGTTCCATTTTATGGATGCGATTCTCTCTATGGCATCAACTAGTCTCGTTCTTCTTCGAATTTCTGCGTTCGGTATTCTGTCTCTTAGGAATAAACCCAGCATTTGTCTTTCCATGGCACGTTGAGCTACTCTTATCTTAGTTGTTTGTTTTTTTGTTAGAGTTAGGGTCTCTGCACCGTATGTTAACACAGGTAAAACACACTGGTCGAAAACTTTTCTTTTTAGACATATGGGCAGTGAGGATTTTAGGATTTGTCTTAGCTTTCCGAAAGCAGACCATGCTAATCCTATTCTTCTTGCCTGATTATCTCTGGTTATGCTTACCTCGTGACCTAAGTACTTATAGGACGTTGTTTCTTAGACTTGATTTCCTTCCAAATATATGCCTCCTGCCAATACGAGATTTGTCATCACTTGCGTTTTTGAGATGTTTATTTTGTGACCCATTTTCTTTGAAATATTCTGTAACAGTCTCAACATGGTTTCCGCCTTGTGAATATCATCCGCTATCAAGACTATATCATCTGCGAATCTTAAGTGACATAGGTTTTCGCCGTCTATGTTTATTCCTAACCCATTCCAATCTATTTGTTTACACATGTATAGCAGTAGTGTGGTGAATAATTTTAGCGAGATTGTGTCGCCTTGTCGAACACCTCTCTTTATTTTAAACTTTTTGGTATGTTCATGAAGACTTACGCAGGCAGTAGCTTTTTCATATATGTGTTCTATCATGTTTGTGTATCGGTGATCTATTCGACAATCAGCTAATGCTCGAAGCATTTCTTTTTGATTTATAGTATCAAACGTCTTTTCATAATCAACAAATATTAGAACCGGTGGCTTATTGTATTCTATTGATTTTTCTATCAGGATTTTTAGAACTTGAAGATGGTCGTTGGTTCCGAACCCTGACCGAAATCCAGCTTGCTCCCGTGGTTGGTATAAATCCTATTCCTTTTTTAATCTGTTCGTAATGATTTTTGTAAACAATTTGTAAATGTGTGATAACAGACTAATAGGTCTATAATTTCCAAGGTCGGTAGTGTTTCCTTTTTTGTGAAGAAGATTGATAATTGCATTATTCGATTGTGTTGGAGTAGATTTCTTCTTAAGACACTCGTTGTAGAGCGACTTCAATGTTGTTAATAACTTTATGCCTCTCAGTTTAATTGCATCTACGACTATTCCATCTTCTCCCGGGGACTTTCCATTTTTCATCTCACTTAAAGCTTTTCTTATTTCGTTTATGGTAATTCCAGGCATAAGTTCCGATCCTTGATTTTGGTGTTTGGGCGTTTTTTTATTTTTCGTCTCTTCATTTCCCTTATAGATTTCTGAGTAAAACTCTTCTGTTATCTTTAAGATTTCTTCTCTATTTGTGGAAATTTCTCCATGCCTAATTGTTAGTTTGCATATATTCTTCTTTCCCTCGGAGAATTTCTTCCTCAGTACTTTTAGACTTTTATTGTTTTCAATGACCATCTTTATATTTTCCGTGTTATATTTTTTTATGTCTGATCTTATTGATTTCGTTATCTCTTTATTTATACCCTTCAACTTTTCTTTGTTTCTTCCGTATTTATCTCTTAGATCTGCTCTTTTCTTCATGAGGTCTAGCGTGTGCGTACTTAGCTTCTGTTCTTTTTTATTCATTTTACAATGTTTTTTCTGTGCTTTTTAAATTGTGTTTATTTTCGCCGTATTTAATTTTTCTATATCTATGGTTTCACCTTCAGTGTATTCGCTTCTATCGAGACCATCTTCAATATCATCTTTAAACGCTGTTGTGCCTTGAGGAGGTATCCAATTATTATTTTTGGAATCATTTTGAAGCTTTCTCCTTTCATTTTTGGTATTAATAGAGACTTTCGCTAGGATAACCACTGTTAATAAAAAATATTAAAAGTTTTTCTAAATTTTGAGCACGTAAAAAAGTGTGACTAGGCTTGATAACTCTGTTTTTCATGCCAAGAACGTGGTTATTTATTGTTTATATTGGTGATACGATTCATAATGTAAGGCTTTAGGTTTGGTATACCAACTAGTAATAAGTGTGTTATCCACTCACCTGATCAGTTTAGTATCTAGGAAAGGGACACTGCAATTTTCATCTTCTTCCTCGATCGTGAACTGTCGGGATTCATGATAAGAGTTGAACACTAGTAACACCTGTTCTAAATTGTTTTGTGGGACACTTAATATTATATCATCCACATACTTTTTTAAGAAAGGAACATTAAATGAAAGCTGGCTTAAACAAGAACTAATAAGATCATCCATGAAAAATTGAGCTTCGAGGATCATCCACGACATAAGCAAACAATTCTACAAGCGATCACAAAAAATAAGCTAGTGCCACAAGAAGTACTATATTATGTGTGTCTAAGTTATATCGTAATATTAATTGGAGGGATTACCAGAAAAACAGCATAAACTGTTCAACCAGAAAAAAGCACAAAATATGATAATAATTGAAAAATGCAACAAAACTTCGATAACTATGCAGAAAAGTTTACTGTCGCTACTTTTTTATAACTTCTTTGTCACATACATCAGTAGATTTTCTCTTGTAAAATATTTAATTCAGAATCTGGTGAAGTGTAACTTTTAAATATATCAATTATAAAAATTTTGTATTCAAGTACCCTACATTGTCATTTTATATCATCATTTACTGAAATTCTCTCTATTGTAAACTAGTATTCTACATATATAATTTATATTATTGTATTGGTTTTTAAACTCACCCTATCCTACATACAGCGCTACTTAAATACATACTTAAACATAAAATTTCGATAACAATATAGAAAATAAAAACCATTTGGTTAAACAATAGCTCGTTATGTTTAATAATGGATGGAACTCCAGAGACAGGAGCTAAAACTTTATGTATGAAGAAATGCTAAAGTATATTTTTTACATTGTTTAGCTGTTAAATTAACTTTACCAATTCATAAGTTAAGTTTAACAGACCTATTGAAAATTATACTTTGGTATTTCCTCACCTTTAATGAGTTTTCACCAATTATCAACCAACATTCAAAATATTACACGGTTGAATGCTTAAATCTTTCTTATACAATTAAAAATTTGTCGAAACGAGCCGTAAAAATAAACAATTATTATTTGAGATTCTTTGGTTTCACTTTTTTGCGTGTAGGTGAGATTTATTTCACATTTTTTGAACACTTTTCTTAGTGAAAAGTCAAGAAATTTTGCCCCCAAAACAACAAATTATTTACGCCGGCTTTCGTTTCTTATCGAGCTGGTGTATTCTGTGATATTACTTACGAAAAAATTCTGTCTATGTCAAATTCGATGGAAAACGTTTTTTCTTAGGCGTTTGACTGTAAATCAGTTATCAATATTCTAGTAGATAATATATTAATTCGAGCAAGCAATATGATTAGTCGATTAATAGATATTATACTCATATGAGTCTCTTAGGTATTCCTAACATTACAATTCATTGTTGGGTTTAGGGATCAGTAAGTTGTCTTTCATTTGACTTTTGCCTTTTGGAAATGTAAACTATAAAATTGAAACTCTTACTTCAGAAATGAAAATTGCTCGTAGAGGGTATATGACTGTCAAATAAAATTAATCGATCTTGAATATTTCGATGGCTGTTTAGACTGATAGAAAATGAATAGGCTACTAACATATTTCGACGCTTCAGGTTTTTTCTTCAGTTCTTCATATCTTCATGTCTTTGTTGATACTCTGGTTCATTCACCTTGGTTTATTTCGTGGGTCAAATTTAAGTTGTATTAATTTATACGGATGAAAATTTAGACTATTTGGGATTGAATAAGATTTAAGAAGAGTGTAACCACTTTCTGTCGGTGGGATGCTGATTCGATGGAAATAGAAGTTGGTAGCCACCACTAGTCACCATTGAATACGTTTAAGGATTAGACGCAAGTTTTGGAACTTTGATTTGTTCAGTATAACATAATACTACCAAAACTGCCATCTACGGATGTTAGTAAAACTTTGCATCATTTACACCTCTCAAGTTACTCTAGAAAGAATATAAGGCAGCAAAAATGGGGACAAGTCTTATAAATTTTTTTTATTACCAAATGTTTTTTTATATCAGCTTAAAATTAGTTGGAAAATAACTATGTATATATAAAAATTTTATCTGAATAAATTTTGATCGATAAATTGAGAATTATTTGGAAGAATGTTTCTTTGTAAGTATCAATTGTGAATAGAAAAAGGTGGATAAATTTAATATACGACATGGTATTTTACGTGATTTCAAAAATTTTTTTCATTTAAATTTGATTAGATAATTTAATTGTTTATTAAATGGAGATTTGATTCTTTCTAGAGTAACTTGAGACGTGTCGCAAAATTTTACTAACATCCGTAGATGGCGGTTTTGGTAGTATTTTTGTAGTTTAATCTTTTAATTCGTTCTATTGTTCATTTAGTGACTCGTTTTTTCTTCAAAATATTTTCTTCAATTTTTCGACTATTGTTTAACCCAACTAGATAAAGTATGGCCAGTCTTTTTTCGGTAATATATATACATATATATATATATATATATATATATATATATATATATACGAGTATATATATATATATATATATATATATATATATATATATATTATAATTAATATTATATTTTTTATTTAATTTGATTTAATTTAATGTTTTAATACAAGATGGTTATTTATAATTAAACAAACTTACCTTCGGCTAGCTCATAAAATATCTTTTATTAATGTAATTTAAAATTTGAATATAAGTCGGAAGCTTGATGACTCCTCCCTTTGAGTTCTTGGCGCACACTGTATGAATATAATTTGATTTGTATATTTATTTAATTTATTTCTGAAATGGTGGTTCAGAATAATTTCATATAGAAAGACTGAAATATCTCAATTCTAATAACTTTATTGAGGACATGAAAAGAATAAAAACACCAACACTTCACTGAAATTTGATTTAATAAATTGTAATGGAGAAAAACTTTGTATTCTTTTGAACATTTAAAATTATTTGATAACCCCTACATCCTATGCAATTCTGAATACATATTAAGTCACTATATTGCGCTTGCGCATAATTTCAACGCATGCGCTTTTATACCTTACTACAACAAGAAGACGCTATTCACCGTCCATGCAGTGTATAAACGGTTTACGCTCTCACAGCGTGTATACAGTTATGAAAAGTTTTAATACGTTATATCAATTTAAACAAAGCAATTACATATATATGAACTTTTAAATAATGTGTGTGGAGTGTAAAGAAGATAGTATTAGACAGAACAGTTATGCATCCATTAAAAGATAATAAAAGAGGAAATTATGTGAAATTTTTATGGAACATGTGAACATTGAAAACGGATTAAATTTTAACAAGTAAGTACAATTATTTTCTTATAAACTATATTGCATGGATCTCCATAGAGATAAATTATTATGCATTGAAATAGATTGTTTTTAGGCCTTTTATTAAAAAATCATTATTAGAACGTTATGGATATTAAAGTTAGTTCACTGTTCATGTTTAAGTGGAATTCCAAATGTTTTAATTAAAATACACAGACCTTAGTTCATAATCCTTTGATGCTACTTGCGTCTCTAATTTTCTTGACGATCTCTAAGTAAGACATGCTCCTTCAGAACAGTTTTTTCTTTTTACGGGATTTCCAAAACTTATTAAAGTGTTTCTATTATCTTTTTGAGGAATCTTATTTATTAACTTTTTTAATTAAAATTTCACAAATTTTATTACAGGAGATTTATAACGATGCTAGCTTCCCCATCTCACCAAACCGACTCTTATGTTTTACAAAATCAACAAACTTTATTCTTCCTGAATTCAAAGCTTGCTTATCTTTGTTTTAATAATACAAATTGTCACTTACTATGTCTTTTAGTTGAAAAATGTAATTGTTTGATTTTTAAGTTCTGGAGGATTAACACACTTATGCAGAAATGTTCACTTTGTATTCAGGATTTTATATAAAGTCTTTTTTCTAGAATACATTAACAATTTTCATTATTATACCGTTTTTACGGTTTTCTCATTTATATTTAATTTTACGAAATCTACAACCTAGATTACTGTTTCATATCTATGTAATTGATTATTTTTAAATTCTTAAATTTTTAATGTTTTCATCTTACATAAATTATTTATTATTCTCGATTTTTTTGTTATTGTTCAATATAAAATAAATAACCAATAAATTTAAGTTGGTAATAAAATTACTAGATTTCATTACTTCCTGTTTATAATACATTGCTTTTTTATATATTTGGGCTGTGTTCCATTTATCATTTCTCATGAAGCTTTCAACCCTTTCTTTAAATTGTTAACTTTTATTAAACACCTGCAAATATTGATAAGCAATTATTGAAATAGATATTAATTGATGTTATTTCAGGTTTCAAGTTTAAATGGAATTTTATTTCTGCTGAAATTCATATGGCTGTGTTCAGATCAATGTGGAACTTATTGACATTGGCGTAAATCTGGAATTAATTGTGCAGGTAACTTTTGATATTTATTTAAATAATGTTGTGTTTAGAATTTCTATTCATAGTCCTTTTATTACTCAATCATATTGATATCTGATATTATATTTATGCATATTTCACTCTTTCTATTGATTTCATATCTGAATTGTCAGTAACTTTCATAAGGTGGTTGTGTCTACTGCTACACCTTCCTGAATAATAGATACATTTTTAATGTTTATTTATTTATAACTATTTCAAGAACTAGAGGACTAGTTCAATATATATATATATATATATATATATATATATATATATATATTGTAATATTTCCAATCCTTTAAATATTTAATATTATATACTTATAATTGCCCCGCGATGTGAACCAAATTATAATATGTTGTCGCAGCGACAATTATTGTACATGCAACTTAAGTACGTATTCTATTTCAATTTTGACAGTAGTTGTCAAAATAAATATGCCCGGCGCCAATAAATAAAAATCTAAAGATGAATTTATATACAATCGACCTATTACTCCTTTCTCAGGGTGAGATCAAAGTTGTTCAAAATTAATTCTTCAAATAATTCGAGGTCGCGGGAGATTCGGTGAGAAAATTTTATAGCTGCATTGTATTTGAAATAGTTCAATTTTTTTCTTTCCCTTTGCCCTAGTAAAAAAAGTAGGAATCGGTCTTAAATAAATGTATTACTTCTTATTATAGATATTAGAACTAGAGTCACAAAGAAAACATCATAAAATGAATCATACAATTTTCGTTCCTTCTGAGCATACTCAAATTTATCATAAAAATATAAAATATTTTTTCTACGACCATAAAGAAAGATGTACATTTCAAGTGCGTCTTCGATTGAGGAACCTACCACGTTGTAATACAGATTTTCATTTCCCATGGGCTAACTGTATCGAAATACCTATTTCATTTCCCACGTCTATCATGCTCTACTAGACTGTCATTATATTAACGAATTCTTTGGTCATATATATATATATATATATATATATATATATATATATATATATATATATATATATATTATAATATATGACAGAGTCATGTTTGTTAATGTCTATCTAATAATTTGACATTTCACATCGGTGTTCACAAAATTCGTTTGAAAAAAAAAATTATAATCGGAAATGGGTTGCGATAGTGAGGATGATTTGACATTGACATGCTGATCCAGATATGTAAACTAGCCATTGCTTCAGAAGGACATCGGTCACTATCCTGGTGGATGTAGGAGGTGATATAACTCCTTTAAAGAGTTTAAAGAGACACGAGAATGGATAACTTTTTCCGCAGGTGAATTGTAACGATTTTTTCTGCATTAAGAATTTCTATTTCCGAGTTGTCAAAATTTTAAAATTATGAACGTTATTTGTTTCAGGACATAGGTAGATACATGTACAAAAAGAAAAAAATATATGGGTCATTCAAAGGGCTAAGAGCTCGACTTAATAATATCAGAGAAAAAATTCTCTGAACCATGCAACAATGACGGCAGGAAAGTTTATAATAAAAATTGTTATGTAAAATATTACAGTTTTGTTTATCATTTATGATAGTCGTAGAAAGAGTATAGTGTACAACTGGCATGAAATGACCCATTTCCAACTCATAGGTATTTGAAATTTTGTAGTACTCGCTAAGTTCGTGCTACAAAATTTCATATACCTATTTGTGGGAAATGTATGTCATTTCGTGCTCATTGTACAATATACTATAACGTATTTGGTGAACAATTTTGGTTTAAATCCCGAACAAAAAGATTTATTGAAATATATGATCAATATTTTTCATGAAATTTCCTACTATTTAAGGCGTAAACAATGCGCCGTATATCAATTCGCATCTGGTAATTTTAAAAATTCAGCAATTATTTTTGTCTGATTACCAATTTTGTTAATTCCGACTACTTTCTTCGAACATTTTCCTTCTTGGTAAATAACAAAAAATTGTTCTATATCTGGTGGTCTAAGCAGAATATATTTTTTAGAGACCTCATAAAACATACAAGAAATTACAATGGATATGGGTTTGTTTATCCATTAAATTAATTTGAAATTCATTTTCTAAATCTTTACATGATTTATCTTTAAAATTTTCAATTTGTGACGAAGACGTCCTCCTTAAATTCCAAAAATGAACACTAACTAAAATTTTATGAGAATTACTATTTATATTACAAATATCAGCAATAAAAGTAAACGAATGAAGCGGGAATTGAACCAACTATATTCTCTCCGTCATTGTGTTCGATAGTCGCGCCCAATTTTAGGCATTTTGTCAGTTGTTTCGTCAAGTGGGCGAAGTTTCTTATAAAGCGTCTATACTATTCCATCAGTCCCAAAAATCCTTTGATTTGTTTAGTAGTTTTGGGTATAGGGTAATCTTTGATGGCTTTAATTTTATCTGGGTTGCATTTCACTTCAGAAGGGGTGACTACATGTCTGAGATAAGCTACTTATTTTCTCAGGAATTCCGATTTATCCAATTGAATCTTGGAATTTGATTCCCTAAATCGATCGAATACACATTTTAGTATCTCTATATGCTCCTGTGATGAAGTGGAAAAAACGATTATATCGTCCAGGTATACAAGGCATTTTTCATTTTGTACGCCTCGTAGTATATTGTCCATTGCCCGCTGGAAGGTAGCTGGGGCATTTTTCATACCGAATGACATCCGGAGGAAATCCCAGTGTCCAGATTCAGTGCTGAAAGCTGTTTTCTCTATATCTTTTTCAGTCATTTCTAGCTGATGAAAACCTGAGACTAGATCAAAAGTTGTAAAATATTGGCATCTACCTAACGTGTCTAATAAGTCCATTATATTTGGAAGTAGGTATTTGTCATCAATAGTTTTTTCGCCAGAACGTCTATAGTCTATTACTACACGAAATTTGGCTTTTCCAGAAGCGTCTTATTTCTTGGGTACGAAACAAATTGGTCCATGTCACGCACTTGAGCTTGGCCGGATAATTTTATGTTCAACAAATTTCTGAATTTGTCTACTTCGTTTTTGTATACGAAACGATATCGATAGGTTTTACCGTAAACAGGAATCTCGTAGGTGGTTCGTATTTCATGTTCAATTCTGTTCGTAGAAGTAACTGGTGTGTTTTCGTTATAAAATATGTCAGAATACAGTTCAAGTATTTTGGATTTTTCCTCGTCGTTTAAGTGATCTGTTCTAATATTATTTAAATCTAAAGTTTCTGTAGGAGTGTCTTCTAGGTAATTTAATTCGAAATTTTTAAAAGCATTGTTATCAAATTATGCTACAGAAAGTGGTTCTGAAAAACTCAATTCAACTGGATTTGTTGTGATATTTAAAATGGTAGTAATTGCT
The DNA here is from genome assembly GCA_963921935.1 of Galeruca laticollis. Classification (NCBI taxonomy): domain Eukaryota; kingdom Metazoa; phylum Arthropoda; class Insecta; order Coleoptera; family Chrysomelidae; genus Galeruca; species Galeruca laticollis. Next base: position 49,756,041 of record OY998184.1, read on the forward strand.
TCTTCATTTTTTGCAACTGATTATCGTATTTCACAACCATGACATTTTGGTGTGGAATGATCATTTCACCATTTTTTATACATGTTTTTATTTTGATAACCTTTTCGGTTCTACGTTCGATAGTAATAGAGTTTATGTCTTACTGAGGTTTATGAAAATTTAATTCAATTTCACTATGTGGAGTTATTAACCATCCACTAGAAAAGTTTATGTTTCAATAATTTCAAGTTATCTAGGCCAATAAATCCTTGGAATACACTATGTAATTTGAATACATAGAATTTGAGATTTAGATTATCGGACAAATTGAAAATTTGAAACACTCATGTGTGTTGGTTTTGGTAAATTTAAATTTTGATTTGCTCTGAATGCATTATGGGTTTCTTGAGGTTTGAAGACTTGAGAGTTTGTAGGAAAACGTTGAGGTTGCCTTGGAATTATAGGGCGAACGGGTATAGGTTGAGATGGAAATGATATCTGTGCTCTAAAGAAATTATTAGGTGTATGAGTATTGAATTGAACTGGATTACTGTTAAATTTTTGTCGTGGTACAAAAGGTTTACCAGAGTATTGTGGTTCCTTTATATTTGTTTTATTAGTGAAATTTTGGAAATGGTGTACATTGTCTTCTTTCAAGACATATTGTGAATCTTTGGCCAAATTATTTGGTTTCATGCAACTAATAGTTATACCTAACGGTTCTTTAAGTCCCGATAAAAATTTTGGGTAAGCTACCATATTATATAAATTCATCATTACTAAATCCCTATTTAGACAAGTTTCGTCTCTCTGAACTGCGGAATTTCTCGTTAAAGCATCTCTTAACTCGTTCCAAGTAGATACATTTTGTATATTCACGACTAATTTAGCATTACCAGTTAATTTAGATACTAGACACTCAATAAATACCCATTTGGGAAACAATTTGGCGTGTCTATTCTGTAAAATGGATCAATTAATTATCTACAGACACTTAAATATCTGTTCAAATCATTTGGATTTCCATCGAAATCTGGCACACGTTTTAGATATTCTGGTATAAATTCGGCCATGATTATATTATTAATATTAATTGAACTTTGATTTAAAATTAGTGAGTCAGTTGAAGGTTCTAATTTCAAACTTTGAAGAATGTTTGATGAATGGTCAACTTCAGACATAAAATTTATTGTACTCACAGTAATAATAGAAGAAATATTTCAAGTATTCTTATAGAGATATACTCCGGTTCTGCAATTTTTGTTTTCCTCAGATGAATATCTCTGCAAAATTGGACTATTGTGGTTCCAATTCCAGTTGATGGACTTCTTCGTGCTCGGGATCGGTTCGGCGTGTGACACAATGGGTTTCCTGACGTTCTGGGAGCCACTCCAAACTTCCACTTGCACAAAACTCCGTAGATTCCGATACTCAGTAAATCGGTAAAACGAAAATTAACGCGTTCGATACGTATCAATTCTGAATATCCTACTGACTGCGCCACTTTCAATTTATTAACTTGAAATACAGTTTTTAAAAATGTTTATTTTTCAAAAATGATACCTTTACAAATACGATAGAACAATGTGAAATATAGTAACTGACTAACTTTTAATTTACAAACAAGTAATTTTATATAGAATATTTATGCTGATTACGGGATCTTCGTCTTACACCGTGGAACAGCAACTCATCGGTTTCCATGGGAATCGTTGATATAATTCACGGGTAGACTTTGCTAAACAGCTCATTTTAAATCGCTTATGTCTTTAATCGCCAATACATTGTTGTTACATCTCACAAATATTTTTCCGTTCTTCGACCAAGCAAATTGATTACAATATTTTTGTTTAGCAACTCGCAAAAGCTGGTAACACTTATTAGTTAAATTTCCATTCAAGTAAATACCTGAGTTCTTGAGAATTTTTCGTGCTAGAAATATTTCGTTTCTTTTAATTAAAGTTACAAATTCCCAAATCACTGTTCTAGGTTTTGGCGCATCTTTTTTGAATTTCCCTATTCTAAATATATTGTAGATTTCCCAGTGTAAACACTTGATTTTCATGGCGTCATTAAACACTGACAGTATCTTGGCCAACAGGTTTTCTTTATTTCCTTCTCTAATTCCCATTATACTTCCATTTCACTCTTATTAGATTGTACCATATGCTCTAATGTTGAAAGTTGCACAATTGCATTATTTAACTCAACTTCTATACTGTCAATTCTTCAACAAGTTTTTTAGTGCTTTCATCAATTTTGGCAGTTAATTTAGGCAGTAATTTGTTGATTGCATATTCGATCATACTTTCATCAGATACCGACGCACCTCTAGCTTTGCTCATGATTCTTAGTTTTCAAAAGTGAACTGGCAACTTTGGTTTGAATGTTGATTAAAAATTCAAGAGTATCCTTAGTATGAGTTTTTGTTGCATCCCAAACTTCTCGTTAACTACACACACCACTTGATACGAAGAACATATAATTTTATGGCAAAAACACACTTAAAACGTTAAAATAACCCGAGGTTATGGGAAAATAGTCTGCAATAGGCATTCGCGGCATATTAAAAAAACAAAAAAAACAAGGCATCATCAGAAGCGACAATAAAGCACTACTGTGGCTGATGAATTTTAAAAATGCGGAAGGACAAATTGCAAGATGGTTAGAAAGACTTCAGCAGTATAATTTTGAAATAGTTTATAGAAAAGGTCGCTATCACGGAAATGCGGATACTCTATCCAGAAGGCCGTATACTCAACAACAATGCAGATATTGCCAAATAATTGAGCAAAAAGAAAGTAAAATTAACCAAATAAGCAAAAATGAAAAGAGAATTGCTGCATGCAACAACAATAAGAAGCAACTCGGATGAAAACATATGGTCAGTAGAAAACCTAAGAGAATTTCAAAATAAAGATGAAGACTTAACTGTTTTCCGGACATGGCTACAAAATGGAGTTAGACCCAATTGGCAAGAAGTGTCCAAGTATGGTTCAACGATCAAAAGATACTGCGCTAAATGTATTCCCTTACTCTTCGCGATGGTGTACTCTATCGGACACGGAAGAGATCCACCAACTTGTCTTACCTAAATCACTTGTTCGTGAAGTGATGGAAAAACTTCATAGCAGTCGTTCAAGAGGACATTACGGAGTTGGGAAAACCTTAGCCAGAGTTCGTGAACAATTCTACTGGGCCAACTGTCACCAAGACGTTACAGAATGGTGTAAGAAATAAATATAATGTGTGGTTTAAGAAGCTGCACTGTACATATAAATTCATCCAGTTTAGCTGGAAGCGAGTCCAAATTTGTGTACATAAAGAGCCAGTCGGTAAATTTGTTAACAGCAAGATTTAGTACGAAATTTCGTGTTTCTGGGCGTACCGTTAATTTATCTAATAGTCAGATGCTGTTCACCGTTTTGTCTGCGAGTCTTATCATCAATTATTGAAAAAATATCCGCAGCTTTGTTCCCTAAAATTTTGGCTTTGTTTCTCAGAATAGCCTTAACGTGATATTCTGATGCCACAACCACTTTAATCATTCGAGGAAATATTTGGCTCGGTTTTTCAACTCAATAATAGGTATTGCGTTTTTCCTGACATCCAGTAGTTTCCAAGCCGAGTTTAATTTTATTTGCGTCTTCCTCTTTTTTAACTTGAGTATCTTCATATGATTCTGGTAATCTTTTTTTAAAATGTTTTTAGCTATCGTTATGCGATCTATTGCTTCATTGGTGATATTATCCGTGAACTCAGTAAACTTAAATAAATTAAACTGACCCAGTTTATTATTCAGTTCAGTTAGTTTGTCATCAAAATAATCAATTTTCTTTTTAATTTCCAGTTTAAAATCTAGCAGTTCTTTTATTTGGAGATACATGAGACGTTTGAAATGCAAAAGCAGTGGGTACACAAACTACGGACTCTCTGTCGAGTGACACGGTCATCCATAGAAACATCGGTACAGGTAATATGTATTTGAAATGCCTGTGGATATGGTGTACACACTATATGCAAATTGAGTGAATGAAAACGACGAATACTCAGTGTGTATTAATTTATTACTTTTAGGCTAAGCGCTTTCGGCTGTTAAGCCATTATCAAAGCCGTCGTCATTTAAAAAATAATTGTCAAAGACCTCAAGCTGATCAAAAACAATACTCAATACTCAAGATCTATCCAACCATCGTTATGATTGAGTCATTCGAATAAAAACTTTAAATACCCTATTATAAGGGTGTAAAATTATATTCACAAGATGTAAATACACTCAAAATTAAAAAACTGAATTCAGTTTTTTAATTTTGAGTGTATTTACATCTTGTGAATATAATTTTACACCCTTATAATAGGGTATTTAAAGTTTTTATTCGAATGACTCAATCATAACGATGGTTGGATAGATCTTGAGTATTGAGTATTGTTTTTGATCAGCTTGATGTCTTTGACAATTATTTTTTAAATGACGACGGCTTTGATAATGGCTTAACAGCCGAAAGCGCTTAGCCTAAAAGTAATAAATTAATACACACTGAGTATTCGTCGTTTTCATTCACTCAATTTTAATATGTATTTGCCGCCAACAACCTTCGCATTGGAGTTTATTATCGGTATTAGCTAGCTGGTAACTGTTTTCATGCAGTTTGAACAAATTGACGATGATGTAGCGGGCATATTCTAGTTTTTTTTTTAATCGAAACATGTCGCATCTTCCAAAAGGTTATTAGCGACAATACAATAATATAATACGATTAGACCTTATACAATAAGTTTATAGATTTTAAATAGTCTATGATTCGCCTATGATATTGACAGTCTTTTCCGAGGAGAACTTACAAACTGTTTGGAAAATTATTTGTTGCTCGTTCGACTCTGTATATTGGACATGCAATAAGGACATGTTTTATGCTATCGACGACATTACACGTTGTACACATCGGGGGTTCACTATTTGTGAATAAATAGGAATGGGTATATCTTGAGTTACCTAGTCGAAGCTGCGTTAATATGACTTGTATTTTCCTATTTTTAGTAGTAGGTTGCCATGGAGATATATTACTCTTTACTTCCCTTAGCTTTGATCTGGAATTTGACCACTCTCGTTCCCACGCACTATACAATTTTCTTTTAAAAATCGTACTCTTTACTAAATCTGGTAGTATGAGGCTCAAGTATCAGTAGTACACGAATATGTTTTTGCTTTTTGGTAAAAAACAAAAAGAAAATGACGAGTTAAGAAACTTACGGTTTGAAATATCACAATCACAAAAAAACAAATCACTGTTTCCACACGGGCCATCGTAAAAGGGGAGTTCCAGGCCACACGTTGCCTGGTAACTCACTGAGTTACTTCTCTTCTCTCTCGTCCAAATTTTCTTCTATTTATTTCTGAAGATTTGGGACGAGGTTTGTTATTCAAAACATCAGCTGTAGCTGTGTTTATTTAATTACTTTCATTTGCCCTTGCTTTATTTCTATTATTTTCGTAATCGAAGGTTAATTTTAATTAATTTTTCTATGCTAAGTTGCAATATTTGTCTGTATTGTTTAATAATCAAAACAGCGGTGTGTTTTTGATTCAATTATTGTCATCGACCTTGTGAATTGTGTAAATTGTTTCTAGGTCGTTTTTTATTTTTATATTGATAGAATTCGATTTATTTGATGTAAAGAAACTTATATCTATATAGGGTGTCCCTAAGTATCCTGCCATATTTCGTGCTTATTACAGACTGCTTTTAAATCACTAGCAACGCTTCGACAATCACTTTCCAAATTAATATCAAAGAACGCGTCACGCGCACAGGCATCTACTTTGTTGTTGCCTTCGATACCAATATGCGATGGTATCCATATGAACTTAACGCTTCTAGAATTCAACTCAGCTTCCAGTAATTCAGCCTTCATTAGTTTTCCAATAGCATTTTGTTGGTATATTTGTTGCAAACCTTTTGAAGCACTGAGGGAGTCGCTAAGAATGAGGCTGTTTGAAAATGTCTGCGAGTTTGCGAGTTGGAGAGCTTTGTATAAAGCAAAAAACTCAGCAGAGAATTTACTGAGGCTGGAAGGAACTCTGTATTGGGAAATATTCTCCGAATCTACAATGGCAGTCCCTACCCCTGTTTCACATCAGTGTATATTTTATTGCAGTCACTGTATTGTTGTTCCAAAATTAAATTGAAGTTATCCCTTAATATTGCTGAATTTACTCCGTATTTGTTAAATATACTTCGTGTTGTATTATCACTAGGGGTTTTGATGGTCCAGGGTGGAGGATGATACAAGTCTACAGGAAATACAGGAGGAAACTGAATGTCCAAACTATTTAGGAATATTCCTATCCTTTCATAGTAAGGTTCAGCTGTTTGGGGCTTATTGCTGAAGTGATGTAGATATTTATTGGTGAAGTTGTTACTATAAAGGGGCTTGTTTTTATTCGATGCAATTGAGGCAGCATGTGACAATGCTAGATATATTCTTCGATAATGTAGAGGAGGTTTACCCGTTTCACTATGAAAAGCTCCAAGAGCAATTCTAAGCCCATGGTTATGAACAGTATCAAGTAAATCTAATGTTGTTTTAGATGCAGAGGCGTAAGCATTTGATCCATAGTCAATTTTAGATCTAATTAAACTTTTGTAAATAGTTAGCAGCATATTATAATCAGATCCCCAGTGTTTGTTACTGAATGTCTTCATTATGTTTAGCCTTTTATGACATGATAATATGGTTTGCTTCATATGTTCTTTCCAAGAAAGTTTTTGGCCCAACCACGTTCCGAGAAATTTGACAGATGGCTTGAATGAAATAACTTCATCGTATAGAGTGAGTTTTGGAGAAGATTCTGGAATCCTTTTAGAAAATAGTACTCCTTTTGTTTTTGAAACTGAGAATTTGAAGCCGGTGTGCTGAGACCATTGCTCTTATTGTGTGGGAAAGGTTTGAAATATATTTGTCATTAGAGTGGTATTTTTGCCTTTACAATAAACTATCAGGTCATCTGCGTATAAGCGAGCCTTAAGAGGTTTTTGTGTATATCTTTGATAATCTTACTTATGGCTATTAAAAACGGTGTTGGGCTAAGTACGGAACCTTGAGGAGTTCCGTTTTCTTCAGTTTGACTTCCGGAATATGAATTATAGACTCTTACTTGAAATGATTTGTCTTGAAGGAAATTACTAATAAATCTAAGGCAATTACCACGAATATTCCATGAGTGGTATTATGTTAAATCTCCAGTATGTGTTAAATGCTCTTTTCAAATCAAAAAAATAATAAACGGTTTTAAAGATTAAAACTAACTTTTCCGCATTTGTGGCCTTGAACAATATTCCATCATAAAAGTGTTACTTATATACACTTCGGGGGATGTATCGTGCTAAGGAACTGGAATTTCTACAAAAATAACGGAAAATTTAGTATATCAAGATTTATAGGACCCGCTGTACTCGACCTAGTCAACTGAACAATAGTCAATCATAAAATTGATCAATCGTATACTCTCTGGAGGCTGTATCGTGCTAACAAACTGAAACTTCTCCAAAAATGACAAAAATTTGGTATTTCAAGTGCCATAGCACCCGTTGTACTGGCTTCAGTGAGCTGAATATCAATAGGTTCCATCTTTGAAACGCTCTAAATACTATCCAATCAGAAAATTGGTCAGTTGTATACACACCGGAGGCTGTATCGTGCTAACAAACTGAAACTTCTCCAAAAATGACAAAAATATCGTACTGTACTGTACTGTAGCACCTGTTCTATTGGCTCTGGTGAGCTGAAAATCAATAGGGTTAATCAGCGAGATGTTCTTAACACTATTCGATCATAAAATTGGTGACTTATTGCACTCCGGAGGCTGTATCCTGCTAACAAACTGAAATTTCTCAAAAAATGACAAAATGTCGTACTTCAAGGTGGGCTGAAGATAAAAAGGGTTCATCTGTGACATGTCCTTAACAATATTCTGCATTCCGGAGGCTGTATCGTGCTAACAAGAATTGTAAGGAAAAGTGGCCGACGACAACGACGACGACGACGACATACACACAGGATTTTTTTTCTAAAAACGGTGAGCTGAAAATCAATAGGGTTCATCAGTGAGATGCCCTGAATGCTATTCAATCATAAAATTGGTGACTTATTGCACTCCGGAGGCTGTATCGTGCTAACAAGACATGTAAGGAAAAGTGGCAGACGACAACGACGACGACGACATACACACAGGATTTTTTTTCTAAAAACCGTTTTTTCGTGTTGTTGATGGAAAACGTTTAAATAACTCAAAATAATAAATTTTAAAATTCCAACTTTTCTTGGGGTAAACCAATACTTTTCTCGCATATAGATAGGTTGTGCGGAAAAGTAATATAGATATAAGTGTTTTGAATGAAACTCACGGTTTCTAGTTAATTCCACAATATAATAAAAGTTATTGAAAATTCTAAAAAATTGACAATTGTTCCGATAAATCAATATCATCGTCAGAATGACAGAAGTTATATTTCATTTGATGCCTACCTGATGTTTAGTAGTCATTTTTGGCTAGACCAAGAAGTGACCTAACTTGTGATTGACTCAATATATGTTAATAGAAAAAAGAAGAAGATGTGATATTACAAATATTGAAGCTAAGATATTATTAACTATATGGTGATATCCTGGATATCATTTTTCCAATTAAGATCAGTATAACTGTGCAATGATATAGAAAACCAGGAAAACTATATCTGCTGATCTTTACAATTATCACTTAAGAAGACAGTTTATTAGTGGAGAACTCCCTAGATTCAACTGTTCATTGACAACTTCATATTGTGGGTTTTTTAAATGTCTTCTAATTTCCAATTCTTCAAGGAAATCCAGTTCTTGTTTCTTTTCACAAATATGCAGCACTTGTAGTTTTGTGTTAGGTGCCAATGAATGATTGGTGTCAAGTAGATGTTTTGCGTAGTGGGATTCATCTGGTTGTTTTAATCTGTATGCTCGTAAGTGTTCAATGTATCGGATTTCAAAATTCCTAAGGTTCATTTCAGTTTATATATACCTAACTTCTTTAATTGTGGTATTTTTGTTTTTACATTTAACAATTTTGTACTAACGTTACGTACTGTTTTAAAAGAAATTGTTGTATTCGTTGCTGAAAATATTATCTTTGAAATATTATTAGAAATATTTCCTGCATATGTGATGGTTTTATAAGTTTTTATTTCATGAGCTTGTTTAGGAAATATTAGTTGTAATGCCACTTTTTCCTCTTTTTTACTAATTAGCTCATTTATCATATCTAATGGATAACCGTTGGATGTTGCTATTTGTCTAATTGTATTAATCTCTCTATCCAAATTACATTTGTTCATAGGAACCGAAAAAGATCTATGTATCATTGAATTATATGCCGCTAGTTGAATGGAATTGTCACATCAGTCTGTGTTGGTTTTCGGTAAATTGAATAATCAAGTATATTATTAACTCTTTGAATTTTTAAATCAAGAAAATTGATTGAGCTATTTTCTTCAATTTCTAATGTAAATTTAATTTTTGGGTGTAAATTATTGATGTGGTCGAAAAATACATCTAATTGTCGTTCACTACCCATAAAACAAGCTAATATGTCATCTACATATCTATACCAAAATGAAATATTTTTCGAAATATTTCTTTCAAAGATCTTTCCATTGGTTACCCTACATTTCAAATATATGTCTTATTGTCAAAAGTGAAATAATTCTGATTAATGCATATATCAAATAAATTGAGCATATCTGATATTATTCCTGGATTAATATTTTTATCTTCTAATGATTTTCCTTCAAGTATTAGACATTCTTTAGGAGGAATTTTAGTGAACATATTAGTTACATCGAACGAAATGAGTTTATAGTTATCTTGCAAGAGGATTGCTTTCAAGTTTTTGATTAGTTCTATTGAATTTCTAATTGAGTACTGAGATTCATATCCGTAACTATTGAGTATATTGTTGAGCCTCTTTGCCAATATATTATCAGGAGCATTAACATGAGAAACTACAGGTCTAATTGGTTTCGTTATTTTATGTAATTTAGCGGTTCCATATAATTGTGGACAATGAGGATTCTTATGTATGATAGACCTTTTTTCGTAATCACTTAAAAGAGATAATTTGAATTATTAACAATATCCCTTACATTATTAGAAAACTTTTTTGTTGAGTCTGCTTCAAGAACTTTTACATCGCTAGATTCTATAAAGTTATATATTTTGGAATTGTAATTTTCAGTCGTCAAAATGACAGTTGTGTTCCCCTTATCAGATTTTGTAACTGTTAGGTTATTATCTTCTATCTTCTTTTTTATTGCGTTTGAAACTGTAATGTCATTTTTTGTTTGACGTTTAACTTTTGAAGGTTCAATATTTTTGATTAAATTAGCAATTTCTAATTTCTTATAAAGAAAATTATTTGATTTAGATTTTAAAGCTATTTCTGACTATGTAGCTATAATTTGTTTAATATTATTCATAAATTTTGGTGGTATGCTGTACTTTAAACCTTTATTTAAAATTCTACTTCACTATCTGTAAAATTAGTGTCTGAAAGGTTTTCAAATCGTGGTGCAAAGTGTGTTGGTATGTAGGTACGTATGAAGCATAAGAAATTTAAGAAACAAGAAAAGCATCTTGAACACACACAATATAAAATTCAATACTCAAAACATCATGAAACTCTAAGTACCTACATACCAACACACTTTGCACCACGATTTGAAAACCTTTCAGACACTAATTTTACAGATACTGAAATAAAATTTTTGAATAAAGGTTTAAAGTACAGCATACCACCAAAATTTACGAATAATATTAAACAAATTATAGCTACAGAGTCAGAAATAGCTTTAAAATCTAATTCAAATAATTTTCTTTATGAGAAATTAAAAATTGCAAATTTAATCAAAAATATTGAACCTCCAAGAGTGAAACGGTAAACAAAGAATGACATTACAGTTATAAATGCAATAAAAAAGGAGATAGAAGATAATAACCTGACAGTTACAAAATCTGATAAGGGGAACACAACTGTCATTTTGACGACTGAAAATTACAATTCCAAAATATATAACATTATATAATTTAGCGATGTAAAAGTTCTTAAAGCAGGCCCAACTGTCAGGTTATTATCTTCTACCTTCTTTTTTATTGCATTTATAACTGTAATGCCATTTTTTGTTTACCGTTTCACTCTTGGAGGTTCAATATTTTTGATTAAATTGGCAATTTTTAATTTCTCATAAAGAAAATTATTTGAGTTAGATTTTAAAGCTATTTCTGACTCTGTAGCTATAATTTGTTTAATATTATTCGTAAATTTTGGTGGTATGCTGTACTTCAAACCTTTATTTAAAAATTTTATTTCAGTATCTGTAAAATTAGTGTCTGAAAGGTTTTCAAATCGTGGTGCAAAGTGTGTTGGTATGTAGGTACTTAGAGTTTCATGATGTTTTGAGTATTGAATTTTATATTGTGTGTGTTCAAGATGCTTTTCTTGTTTCTTAAATTTCTTATGCTTCATACGTACCTACATACCAACACACTTTGCACCACGATTTGAAAACCTTTCAGACACTAATTTTACAGATAGTGAAGTAGAATTTTTAAATAAAGGTTTAAAGTACAGCATACCACCAAAATTTATGAATAATATTAAACAAATTATAGCTACATAGTCAGAAATAGCTTTAAAATCTAAATCAAATAATTTTTTTTATAAGAAATTAAAAATTGCTAATTTAATCAAAAATATTGAACCTTCAAAAGTTAAACGTCAAACAAAAAATGACATTACAGTTTCAAACGCAATAAAAAATAAGATAGAAGATAATAACCTAACAGTTACAAAATCTGATAAGGGGAACACAACTGTCATTTTGACGACTGAAAATTACAATTCCAAAATATATAACATTATATAATTTAGCGATGTAAAAGTTCTTAAAGCAGGCCCAACAAAAAAGTTCACTAATAATGTAAGGGATACTGTTAATAATTCAAATTATCTTTTAAGTGATTACGAAAAGAGGTCTATCATACATAAGAATCCTCATTGTCCACAATTATATGTAACCGTTAAATTACATAAAATAACGAAATCAATTAGACCTGTAGTTTCTTATGTTAATGCTCCTAATAATATACTGGCAAAGAGGCTCAACAATATACTCAATAGTTACGGATACGAATCTCAGTACTCAATTAGAAATTCAATAGAACTAATCAAAAAGTTGAAAGCAATCTACTTGCAAGATAACTATAAACTCATTTCGTTCGATGTTCACTGAAATTCCACCTAAAGAATGTCTAATACTTGTAAGAAAATTACTAGAATATAAAAATATTGATCCAGGAATAATATCAGATATACCTAATTTATTTGATATATGCCATAATCAGGATTATTTCACTTTTGACAATAAGATATATATTCAAAATGAAGGTTTACCAATGGGAAGCCCTATATCATCTATTTTAGCAAACATTTTTATGGACGATTTAGAAAGAAAGATTTGAAAGTAATATTTCGAAAAATATTTTATTTTGGTATAGATATGTAGATGACATATTAGCTTGTTTTGTGGGCAGTGAACGACAATTAGATGTATTTGATTATTCAATTTACCGAAAACCAACACAGACTGATGTGACAATTCCATTCAACTAGCGGCATATAATTCAATGATACATAGAGCTTTTTCGGTTCCTATGAACAAATGTGATTTGGATAGAGAGATTAATACAATTAGACAAATAGCAACATCCAACGGTTATCCATTAGATATGATAAATAAGCTAATTAGTAAAAAAAAGGAAAATGTGGCATTACAACTAATATTTCCTAAACAAGCTGATGAAATGAAAACTTATAAAACCATCACATATGCAGGAAATATTTCTAATAATATTTCAAAGATGATATCGAGATAATAACGAATACAAAAATTTCTTTTTAAACAGAAAGTATCGTTAGTACAAAATTGTTAAATGTAAAAACAAAAATACCACTATTAAAGAAGTCAGGTATATATAAACTCAAATGTCCAGAATGTAATGCTGTCTATTTGGGTCAGACCCTTAGGAATTTTGAAATCCGATACAGTGAACACTTACGAGCATACAAAATTAAACAACCAGATAAATCCCACTACGCAAAACATCTACATGACACCAATCATTCATTGACACCTAACACAAAACTAGAAGTGCTGCATGTTTGTGAAAAGGAACAAGAAATGGATTTCCTTGAAGAATTGGAAATTAGAAGACATTTAAGAAACCCACAATATGAAGTTGTCAATGAACAGTTAAATCTAGGGAGTTCTCCACTAATAAACTGTCTTCTTAAGTGATAATTATAAAGATCAGCAGATATAGTTTTCCTGGTTTTCTATATCATTGCACAGTTATACTGATCTTAATTGGAAAAATGATATCCAGGATATCACCATAGGGCTAATAATATCTTAGCTTCAATATTTGTAATATCACATCTTCTTCTTTTTTCTATTAACATATATTGAGTCAATCACAAGTTAGGTTACTTCTTGGTCTAGCCAAAAATAACTACTAAACATCAGGTAGGCATCAAATGAAATGTAACTTCCGTCATTCTGACGATGATATTGATTTATCGAAACAATTGTCAATTTTTTAGAATTTTCAATAACTTTTATTATATTGTGGAATTAACTAGAAACCGCGAGTTTCATTCAAAACACTAATATGAGCAGATTCCACGAAGTAAGGGTCGAGACAGTTAATTTATTATAGATATACATGATTGTTTAATCGACAGTGCTTCATGGATATCACTTTCCAGTTCAAGAATATTATCGATGCTGGATCGATTTTGTATAAAACCATTTTGTTCGGATATTGAATATTTTGATGTTTCCAAGGTCCACATTAATCTGTATTTAACCATTTTCTCCATTAACTTGCACATTGAACATGTTAAACTTGTAGGTTGATACGAGTTAGGTTCCAGACTTGACTTTTGGTTTTTCAGGAAAGGTAGAATGTACGCTGTTGACCATGTTGAAGGAAATTGATTATGTTTCCAGACACAGTTGAATAGTTGGAGAAGGAGTGTTTTCGCAGATCCAGGAAGGTGTTTTAAGAATGTGACTGGGATACCATCTGGTCGAGGACTAGCATCTTTCATACTATAAAGTGCATTTTCAAGTTCCTCCATAGAGAAGGGTATGTTTAGTGGAGCGTTTTCGTCTTCGTCTTGAAGTAGCTCTGAATTTTCCACCACTAATCTGTTTTCAAAGAAGGTATTATCATAATTGCGGACTGAAGACAAACTTCTGAAGTGATTGGCTAAAGCGTCGGCCATTAGCTGAAGAGAGGTTGTGACTGCATCGTTAATCTTTAGTCGAGATAATATTGGTGTGTACTTTAGTCCGGAAACTTTTCTCATTCTTTTCCATACTTCACTGATGGGACTGGCGCTGTTTATTTCGGAAACATATTTTGACCATGTTTCTTAGCTGTTTTGTTGACAAGCAGTGCCTTCGCTTTGAGCTTTTTGAAATCTATTTAATTTTCGATTGTCTTCTGTCTCTTGTACTTATTAAGTGCTGTTTTGGCGGCACGAATAGACGTATGACATTCCGTATTCCACCAGGGACAGGGGTGCGTTTTTTGTTTGTCCTCATAGTTTTTCCTATGAAGAGTTCTGCACTTCTTAGAATAATGCTGTTGAAATTATTTAAGGATTCATCAACGTCGTCGGTCATCGTATATTCAAGTATTTCGTGGTTGATGTGGGATTCAAATTCTGTCCAGTTTACAGATCCTATTTCCCATTTCGGAACAAAACTTACAGGAGTCAGGGCTGCTGAGTTCTTGATAAGGATAGGATAGTGATCACTGCCGTATGTGTACTGAAGGGCTTCCAAAAAAGGCGAGGAGTAAGTTGGGGGTCGCACAAACTTAAATCAATTACTGATGAGTTCCCAGTGTTGACGTTAAATCTTGTTGGAGAGTTATCGTTAAGAAAGTTAAGCTGAAGGTGCGATATGATTTTTTCTACAATATTCCCTCTACCATCAGTATGATGCGAGCCCCATATAATGTTGTGACTATTAAAATCTCCTACTATAATGCAAGAAGCCGGTATCTGACTAAACAAATCTTTCAGTTCGTTGTAAGGTGTAGGACTGCTTGACGGTAGATAGAGATTACAAATAAAATAAACATTGTCTAACTTAATTTTAACAACTATGGCTTCCAAGTTAGTTGTTACGGGAAATAAACTTGTTTCTAATATATCCTTAACTAATGTTGCTACGCCACCACTCGATATATGATTGGTTGCAAATCTATATTTTCGAAAGCATTTGGATGAGACAGAGTTGTATATGATTTGAGGGTTTAACTGGTTTCTTGCAGACATATTATGTCCGTAGTTTGTTCAGCAATAAGGAGTTGTAGCATAGCAAGGCGATGGCAAAATCCATCATTACTCCATTGTAGTATTTATGTGAATTTAAGGAATTAATTTGTATATGTTAGTTCTGGCTTAACTGAGAGGCGTCGCTTTCGTCATCTGAGGAATTACCACCGAGCTGAGCGAAAATTTTCTTTTTAAGTAAAGTTAGTTTGCGCTTCGTTAATTCGTCTTTTACGTGGGAATATACTAGACGTAGCATACTAGTCAGTGCTAAAATATCTGTAGTGTACTCTTTTATAATACTAGTGGGATCTGAAGATCTACTTAGACTGCTTAGCAAAAGAATTAGTTGATCGAAATTGAGCACAAATGGAGGAGACTGGTTTCGATAAATGTTTTGGCCAGTTCAAGTGATTGTATTAAGTTTAAATTGCTATCTTCATTTTTTTAGTTATAGTTGAACTTTGAATTCTTTGCTTTTGACTTATTTGTTGGTACAGGGAATTCATTGCACTTCAGGTGAACCGATTCCGTCAAAATTTCGTTTTGGCTGGCTTGTATCGACAGTTGCTTGAGAAATTTCCATAGTTGTAAGTATTTGTGGGTTTTCAGAGACAGCTTTTGTATTTGTTGGTTGCGTTACTGTATTTGTTTGAGACGGTGCTGAATGAATTTCATTTGATACATGTGGAAGTACTGTAGGTTGTATTATAGGTTCAGAACATTGAGATGCTATGTGGCCTTGTTTTTTGCAATTGTACCGAACTATATTGTCTTGAGAAATGAATATTCTCTAGGAAGTGTCAAGTATAAATGAATCTGGAAGCTGTAAGTTGTGTGGGCTGACGAAACTCAATATGTGAGTATATTCCGGTAGAGATGCGCCAATTCTCAGGAATGTCATGGGTGAAACAGGGGCTAAACCAATTTTTTGTAATTCTTTAATCAGTATATTATGAGGTATAGATGGGCACATATTTAAAAGAACGATTCTTTCTGCTGGTGATATTAGTTTTTTAGCACTGACTACCATTCCGTTAACTTCTATTTGTCCGTAGTCATTCATGAAGATTTCTACTACATGTTTATTGGATAAATACATGCATATCCAGTTGTTTCATAACCGGTATGAAAAAATTATGTTTTTTGGCTGGATTATACTACCCAGAGGAACTAGGTAATCTTGAAGACGAGTGTTTTCTAATGCACTGAAGACTATTGCTTGTTCTTTTGAAGGGAAGATGGGGATTGAAGCTGCCGATGAATAGGTTCGTAAAATATCTGATCTAGACTGAGAATGTGGAAGAATCGAAACATTTTGGTTGGGGTTCATGATGAAGAGTCCGAAAAATAATACGGCCCTGTCACCTGTTAAAACAGGTGTGTGGGCCTACGATAGTAATTATCGAGCTAATGAGACCGGTTTCTTATCAATAACAATATAAAATGAATTAAACTGAAATTGTTTAATACACAGATATGGTACACTTTGTTGTCAATAATTTAATTTTGAAGATACCAGCAAATGCAAATACTGTTGTAAAAGTATCCCTACACAAAATTCACAATTATTACTTTGTTAACATTTAGCAGCTTTGGAAATAATCAGAGCCCAGATTGGACACAGATTCTCTGTATTCGGTCAGTGCCGAACTTCTCTAGTTTTTGTTGTAATTAGTACTTCTATTGTATAAATTGTGAATGGTACTTACAATGAATTGAAATGTTGTTTTTAGTTGACTGAAAATTGAGGTTTTCCACTAACTGTTATCACCACAGTTGACTTGCAGTATACAAAATTATTGTGCGGAAATTCTTTAGGAAATTCTCGTTCATTATCAGGTAAATTTGATTTTTAATAGGAGCACAAAATAACACGTACACATGAACTTATGTCGAATTTGTAGTATTTATGTTTGGGTTGCGTAGATTGTAATGTTGAGAGCTTCAACTTGATCGAAAACAATGTGGGAAGCGTAAGTTCAAGCTGAAATGAAAAATCAGTTCTCATAATATTTTTCAAACTTACATATATGTAATGCAATTTCCTGTTCATAGTTTCAAAAACCTCAATATTTTTTGCAAATCCTTCAAAAGTTATTAATAAAACTTCACTCCGTTTATTGGGACACTTGTAATCATAGTGACATATTAACGATCTCAAAAACCATTAGCATTTCAATGACGAATATAATCGATAATAGGAGAGCTCCAATTTATTCTGGAGAGGCGAACATTTTTATCTTCTAGTAAATTTATCGTGCCTGGATCGGATACCTTCGCCATATATATCTTTTTTACAATTGCTTTTTAGATAGCCCAAGCTCTAGCCGATTCAATTGAGACTTTATTCCTTTAATTTATCTCTACGGGAAATACTTCTTTGATTTACGATTTGTCTCCTTTTGGGACAAAAAATATTGTCGGTTTTTGATCTCAACAGAAAAAAAATATTATAAAGATATTAGTTGACGAATAAAAATTCTTTCATCTGTGTAATTCTCGAAGAAACAAGTGAACAATGAAGGTTATGAATAAAGGATTAATGGCAAAATGGAATATAAGCATAAAAATGATAATCTTTATTTCAAATCATGTACATATGGAACACAAAATGAAATGACGTCTATTTTACAAAAGAGAAACAATGCTTAATTCTACACATAGAGAAGCATTACTTAAATACTTACATATTAAGAAAATTGTTTAGAGTGCATGGTTCTGAGCTAATTAACAACTTATTAACCTCTAGTTTAAATTGCTTTTGTGAACATATTTCTTTAATTTCACGTAGCAAAGCGTTTGAACAGTCTTAAGCACATGTAGCGTGGGCATTTTTCAATGAGTGCTAATCTGAGTATGGGATACAAAATGTCCATTGTTCTCGTTCTAAATGCATGATTTATTTTAGTGCTAAATATGTCTCTATGTTTAAAAAAGAACATTAGACTTTCAAATACATAGATTGCATAAACCGTCATTTTTTTTCGCGTTTATTGGCTTTGGGAGTTGCATCCCATTCAGCCACGAAATAAGTAATATGACATAAAAAGGGAAACAAAGGACATGTCGCAGCAAAATTATTTACTCATATCCAAGTCACACATCATTCATTGCCCTATACAACAGAATTCGTAGAAAACGAAGAAGAAAGGATAATAGACATGGACACTCGTTTCACGCTAAGGTGCCCATCATAGCGACTTTATTTACAACACACAATAAAGGCAACGGTAAGGGGGTATATCATTGTTACAAAGGAAAGACAATAGGTATACTACAACTAACCTCTACCATTCTACATCTAAAATACTGTTGTACTGATTTCTATATTTTTCTTTTGGTACGTTCAATAAATTCCCATAATATAGTGCGAACCATAGTATGTCGCCGACTGAGAAATAATAGAGAAACTTGACTTTGTGGGAGAGGAACCTTTTCTTTAGACAGAGTTTCCATCAGATATCTTGTAGCTTGACTATTATGTTGACAGCTAAACATCCAATGATTAATATCATCATTACTTTTATTACAATCACACAATTCGCAGTCGCTCATTTTAATTTTATGAAGGTATGCGCGTACTGTTGCATGACTAACGAGACATCTGAAGTACTTAGCGGTAATCTTTATTATTATAGGATGACTATGCTCCTCAAGTCTTGTGGATGGAAGAGTGGGGTGTATTTTGCAGTACGAGTTATTGCTTCTGTTGCAGAATTGTGACCATTCTATTTCCCAATTGTGTCTCATACTCTCCTTTCTTGAGCAAATGACGTCACTCCATGGTAAACGAAGATCTTCCGATCCGGAAAGAACTGCGGCTTTCGCTAGTTGATACACTTTTTCGTTTCCAGAGATTTTAAAGTGGCCTTTGACCCACATAAATGTTACAGACTTGTTAAGTTGTCTTAATTCAACTAATATGCATAATATTTTTACGATTATACTATTGCGATATATACTTCTTGCAGAGTTTTTAATGGCTGTTAAAGCTGACTGGGAATCCGAAAGGATGACAAAGTTTTGATATCGGAGATTACTGTATGAAGCCCAATATAATGCATAATATATGGCTAATAGCTCTGCAGTGAAGATTGAGCAATGACAATTTAATTCAAATTTCAGTGTTGTTTCCTCGTCAGATATGTATACAGCACATCCCACACCTAAAGAAGATTTGGACCCGTCTGTAAATATTTTGCAGAGATTACCCAGCTTTCCAAAGTATTCTTTCATAGTTGTGCAATAGCTACTTGGTACGTCGTAATTAGGTATAACTACTGTACACGAAAAAAAGATATGTCATAAGGCGCTGAAAAAGCACTTTGTTCGTCTCTATTAGTTGACAGGTGTGATGTATTGGGATATGCAATAGCTAAAATTGGAGAATTTTTATTTAGCCCCATTTTTCTGTTAGGTTGCTGACTGATAATTGACCCATCTTCTGTAGAAGTACTTTTTGGTTATTGGATGTACATTTAAGAATAAATTTTTCTGCAAGAAATAAGCGCCTCAGATGTAAGGGAGAGTCACCACATTCAGCCAACAGTGTGTTAGTAGGTGTGGATTTGAGAGCATCTAAAACCAATCGTAAAGCCTTGAATTGTATTCTATCTAATTTGATTAAGCGAGATTTTGTGGCTGAGCCATATAAAAAACTTCCATAATCCAAGACGGATCTCGTATAGGCCCTGTAGAACATAAGATTGGTTTTGGGATCAGCGCCCCAATCGTAACGATTAACAACTTTCAGCATATTTAAACGTTTTTCACATTTGACAATACATTGGTTTATGTGATCATTCCAAGTTAGTTTTGAATCCAGTGTGATACCTAAGTAAATATAATTTCTATTAACTGATATCGTCATATTAGTGTGTTGCAGGTTAGAAACAGCTGGTAGACGATGTCGTGTGAAGAATACAACAGAAGATTTTTTAGGTGATAGGTGTAGACTTAGATCTGAGAAACATTTATTACAATGTTGCATAATGACTTTTAGAGTTTCAATGCACTGTTGATAGGTCTTTTCCTTTACATATAAACAGAAATCGTCTGCATATTGCAATATGTTGCACTCTATATCCATAACATGTACGTTGAAGGTATATAGGTTAAAGAGTAGCGGGCTTAGAACTGATCCTTGCGGTAAACCTTTGAAAACAAGTCGTGGGCCAAGAATTTGGTTGTTGCACCGAATAAATATTTGTCTATTCATAAATAGTTCAACCAAGACATACGCGCATCTGGATGGAATACCAATTTGAATTAATTTATTAAAAAGAGAACGCAGTTGAACATTATCGTAAGCACCGGTAATGTCCAAAAATAATGCAGCAAGATAATTGTTTTCGGTTTAACGTTGATTGAATATCTGTGACTAGATGTGCAATGCAGTCTACTTTGCCTCTTTTCCTACGAAAACCAAACTGTGTGTTTGGAAAAACATTATTGCTTTCACACCACCATTCCAGTCTTATTTTCATAATCCTTTCAAAGGTTTTTAATAAACAAGACATAAGGGCAATGGGTCTGAGGGCAGTTGAATCATTTAACTTCGGAATTGGAGCGATAAGACATTGTTTTAAAGAGTCGCAATTGTCTCCTTTCATCAAGATATTATTATAGATTTTGCATAAGAACTGTAACGCTACGTCCGGCATGTTTCCTAGCATAAGGTAATTAATTTCGTCAATTCCTGGACTAGACTTTTTAGAAGTTTTAATACTTGTTTTTCTTCCATTGATGTTTATCGGTGCTAGTAAACAATGTTGTTATAGAGAATTAATAGGCCAGTCTATTGGATAATGGACGTGGTCGGGTGCAATTTTTTGAAGCAAGTTTTCAACTAATGTTTCGTTGACTATACAAGATTTTTTAGCACTTTGAACGTTATTAACCCTTCTCCATATGTCGCTTGGATGAGTTTGTCTGTTAAGTAAGGAGCAAAATTTCCTTGGGATTTAAATACGCCTCTACAACTAGCCCTCTATTCCATTTTTGTTAATATTCTAATCATCCGCCTTTGAGCCGTAAAGACGTCCTGTGTCGCGCTATCTCTCCCTAAAAAATTAATTCAGTTTCGTAATAATGACTCAAAATTTGCTAAGTATAGCGTTTTCTCCTCCATGTATCTACCAACGACCCTGATTCCATAACATATAGAGTTTAATTTTTGTACTAAAGTATCTACATGACATGATCAATCTAAAGGTTCGTTAATATGGATTCCTGAAAACTTCATACTTTCTGAGAATAATATTTCTTTATTATTTATTTTTACATTTTCAGGTTTTTCTATTGTTGATTGTTTGGTTCTCAAGATCATTACGGAAATTGAATAGATGAGGCTTTTACTTGATGAAGATCCATACTGAACGATGAAATAAAACAATATTTTTTTTTTTTTTTAAACTTCCCAATTTATTTACAATCTGTAAATTAAAATTAAAATAGGTAAATAGTTTGTCACTAATCACATTAACATGCAGAGCAATGGTCCTATAACCATACTCTATTCTTAAATATTTTATATAAAATATAAAATTATTTGTCTCTAGGGTATTGTGCACATTAATTTAAATATACATTTAAAATCTTGTTGGTAAATCACTAACAATATAACGTTTTAATCTTCTTCTTGCCGGTATTCTCCTGAGGGACTTTGCTAAAACAATCTTCATATATTTGAACTAATGTTCAATTTAAACTTGTTGACGCGTTTCACTAACACAGTAGCTTTGTCAAAACGAATGAAGGTAAAATATAAAAATGTCTTAATATATACAGTACATGCACCTTTCATTTGTATTTACATTACAGGTAAACGGTATGTCGCTTAGACTATTCGACATATTTGGCACTGTAGATAATAAATACTCATTATATTTTTCAACAATTTCCATAGGATCTCCCACTAGTTTAATTTCTGGACATTTATCCTTATTTCTTTACAGATCGCCCACATGCATTTTGTTTTATAGTCAGATTTTCTTACACTATCCTCATAGATTTTGGCGTGTGGTGCAATTAAAATCTGATAATATATTTTTTTCTCATTATTGTACTGCTGCTTGAGCTTTCCATTATGCCTTGAAAGAGATAAGAATATATTTACCCTATTTTTACATGCTATGAGATCTGGATTTTCTGGTAGAACAGTTTTGGTTTTTCTTTTCCTATTAGTTTCAAAGGAAAAATTTTATTTAATAAAACATCATATATCTCTAGCCAATCCTGGTTCCGCAGACAGGCCATAAAAGTATTTTTATTCTCATCTGAAAATATTCTTTTATAATTTAATTCCTTTTTTTGTCTGGTTCAATTATGAAAACAATTTTCCATGCTGTATGATCAGATATATGGTCTTCAAACGTATATGCTTCAAGAAAAAAAGAAATCGTAAAAATGTTATCTATACAACTAGCTTTATTATTAGTTATACGAGTATTTTCCTCTATGGTCGCAAGTGAATTGAATGAATTCATTATGGAAACCAAATTTGACCTTGCCTTATTTGGTTTTATCATTTCGATATTATAGTCTCCCACCATAAAAATTAATTTATTTCCACTAAATATATTTACAAGCAGTTCTTCAATTTTTCTCAAGAAAATATTCATTTCCCCAAAATATGGTCTGTAAACAGGTATAATAAGCATGTGTACCTTGTTTAAACTGCATTCCACTGCTACACATTCAAATTCTCCGATAACTGAGAGTTTATTCTAATTCGGTCGTGATTTACACTTAACTTGTTTTTTAACGAACACTGCCGAACCACCATGTTTTCCTTCTTCCCTTCAAAACATAGATATAAATTCAAAATTTGGTATAGCTATATTTTTCAGCTGTTTCTCAGATTTCCAATGTTCGGTGACACATACGAGTAAAATTTCACATTCTGCATTTTTGTTTAACTTATTACTGATCTTGTCAATAGCATTCCCTATAGACTGCGCATTTTGATGTTTTTACGTTTTCACTAAAAAAGATGGAGAATAATTAATATGGCTTTAATGTTGCTTGAGTCTCCTTTGGTACACTGTAGATTGTATGTCTCGCGCACTATGTTGGTTGAGCAGAGAATCATATTTCATCCTCGTGCAATTTGGGCATATTGTTACAGCAGCTTTGCAGTTTTTGCCAAAATGTTCTTCACCACATTTATGGCAGCATTTTTCTTCTTTACAATACTTAGCTATATGCCCAAATCCAGAGCATCTAAAACATATTGCAAGGTGAAAGTAATTTAAATTACTCTACATAGAATACTAAAAATGTAAACTATTTGTACTTAGACTTTTCGTCTAATTAGATATTTTCTCAATCTGTAAATTATAATAATTACAATTTCTAAATAGTTTGTTACCAAAACCTATTGACATATGGTGCAATGAACTTATTGTTACGAAACAGCACACTGGTATAAACCCAGAATCCGACTCTAAACCATGTATGGAAGTTAAAATTATGGCGGATGCGCAGGAATTTCTTAGAGCTGTATACGATTGTGACTATCTTATCTAGACATTGTTTTTGTCACCAGTCTTATCTATGAAATGCCAGAGCCAAATGTTTTTGTATAAGCCGCAATCTAGAATTATCTAGTAAAAAAAGGCACTAATATATATAAAGGACCGACCAGCGGAGAAGTTTCAGTTTAGTTCAAAAAGTGATCTCGACAAAAAAACAAGAATGCACCGAAATAGCGAACAGTAATGTGTTGGTATAAATTAATAATCAAGGTTGTGTGTATATAAATTAAATTTAAGTGAATAGTTAAGTGTATATAAGTTAAGTACTAGTGAGTAGTTTAGTGTTCAAATAAATTAGTAAGTAGCCATGTCGTGTGTTTAAAGTTTATCTCACCCGTAAAAAAACATTACATTAGTTTCAGAAGTGGGATAATATAAATAAATTGCTACGTAAAAATTGCCAGTGACTGAGTTAAGAGCAGAATTGGAAGATCGTGAGTTGGAAACGTCCGGTAAGAAAAGTGAATCGGTAGAAAGACTTAAAGTGGCACTGGAAATTGACAGCTTTGATCCAGAAACAGTTTTATTTAATGACGAAGCTTCCACCTTAATTTCGTCAATCTCTGCTAATATTTCGGCTAACATGGACGAGAAGATATCTGCCATGGAAGAGAAGATTTCTGCCATGGTAGAGAAGATTTCAACGAATGTGAACAACGATATTTCTGTTATGAAGAACGACATTTCTGATAATATTGAAGACAATATTTCTACTTTGAAAAACGATATATCTGCCGATATCTTATTAATGAAAAACGACATTGCCGCTGACGTTGAAAATAAAATTTCGTCTCTAAAATCTGAAATCGAGAATAAGATGTCGAGAAGATTGAGAAATTTGAAGACATTGGCAGTTGTATCCGAGTCAAGGCCCAAACGTTCGATGGAAAAATGTCGTGAACCAATGATGTGAAACAGTTTGAAGCAGCCGCTAGAGTGAATAATTGGTCCAACAAGGAGAAAGCAGTGAACCTTACTATAGCGCTTCAGGGAGGTGCCTTAGATGTACTTCAGACGATACCTTTGGAAGAAACGGATGACTTCGAAAAGCTGAAGAAGAGGTTGGACATGCGATATGGTCATGAACATCTAGAACATTTGTACCAATCCCAGCTGAAGAACCGAAGGCAGAAACGTGATGAATCACCTTCAAGAGCATGAAGTGGACGTTGCTCGACTAGTTCGATTTGCTTATCTGTCAGCACCAGAGAACATGATGGAATGGCTGGGCATCCAGATTTTTATTGATGGCTTACGTGACCTCGATATGCAGAGGACGCTTCATTCAGCCCATCCGAAAACATTAGTCGACGCATTGACTGCCAATCTTGAATATGAAGCAGCCACGATGGCTTACGGATACAACATAGGTAAGACCATACAGGAAGAAAGTGGCGATGACAGACTTGACTAGATCGTCAACTGGTTGAAAGATATGGTAGACAAGAAGCCGAAGAAAAGCAGGTGCTGTAATTGTGGCGGACTAGAGCATGCACGCAGTTCGTGTAAGCATCCTACGACCCCTGCAAACCAAGAACCTCCTAAAAGCAAAGCAGCCAAGAAATGCTCGCGGTACAACAAAGGTAGGACCATGCAGGAAATAGTTGACTATGATAAAGTTGACCAGATTGTCAACTTGTTGAAAGATATGGCGGACAATATGCCGAAGAAGATAAAATGCCGGAAGTATGGCGAGCTAGAACATCAGTTCGTCTAAGCGCCTCAAGACTCCTGTAACCCAAGAACTCCAGTCACAGGGGAAATCAGACAGGGGTGAACGTCCAGCTGATGTGAATCGCCGAAAAGCCAACTCTTTGCCTAGACGGTCATGCCCTGTAGACTATTCACAATGCAACAAGTCAAAATCTAAGGAAGTTGCAGTTTCAAGAATTACAGTATTCAATGATGAATGGTCCCCCACCAGGGTCAGAGAAGAACAGGAGAATGATCCTTGCCTGAAGAAGATTCGGCAGTGGAAGGGAGAAAATCGGCAACCTACCTGGCAAGAAGTGTCAAGATTTTCACCGAAACTCAAGGCGTATTGGGCTCAGTGGGACCCTCTTGTCCTGGAAGAAGGGCTGTTGATAAGAATCCTTGAAAACGATGATGGTTCAGAGATGAGGAGACAGCTAGTTATCCCTAGAACTAGAGTAGCTGAGGTAATGAAGAAGTTACACGACAGTCCATCGGGAGGTCATCTGGGAGTGAATGAAACCCTTCAGCGAGTCCGTGAAATGTTTTATTGGATGAACAGCTCCGACGATGTGAAGGACTTGTGTACGAAATGTACGACTTGTGCTACGAGTAATGGACCACATCGCAAGAGAAAGGTACCTATGAAACAATATAATGTTGGAAGCCCTTTCGAAATGATTGCTTTAGATATTGCTGGACCATTTCCGACAACAGAAAATGGTAGCAAATACATACTGGTTGTAATGGATTATTTCACAAAGTGGGTGTAAATTTACGCTATCCGGAACCAAGAGGCCACAACTGTCGCGGATGTATTGGTGAAAGAATTTGTCAGCCGATATGTAGTGCCATTGGAAGTCCACAGTGACCAGGGAAGAAATGTTGAAAGCCATCTATTCCAAGAGATTTGCGACAAGCTGGGAATGAAGAAGACCAGGACAACAGCATTACATCCACAGTCAGATGGAATGGTCGAGAGAATGAACAGGACTATTGGAAATACCTGTCCAACGTAGTTTCCAGCCATCAGAGATTGGGACCAGTATCTTTCCCTATTCGTATTGGCTTATCGATCTGCCGTCAATGAGTCCACGGGTGAAGCACCTGCGAAAATCCTGTTTGCACGTGAAATGAGTCTTCCTTGTGACCTGGAATTTGGTTGTCGGTCTGGAGATGATCTAGCAGGAGAAGTCTACGTGATACAATTGATAAGAAGGCTGGACGATATTCATGAATTAGTTCGAACAAATCTTCAAGTTGCCAGCGACAGAATGAGAAGTCGGTACGACACGCAGGCCACAGAAGGCGGTTTTATAGAAGGGGACAAAGTATGGTTACACAACCCGACGAGGAGAAAAGGATTTTCTCCAATATTACAAAAATCCTGGGAGGTCCATACTTAATCAAGAAAAGGATCAATGATGTTAAATATCGCATAAGCAAGATCCCCAACGGAAAACCAAAAGTAGTTTACCAAAATCGACTAGTGCCATTCGAAGGAGAACATGACCTAAAGAAAGGAGTAACCCATATTCGAGATGTGTCTGACCCTACCTTCGATGGATTTATGGGCGCGTATGGAGGTACCGGGAAAACTAGGTGTGGAGTCACTTCAGAACAACGACAAGATTTGTTCACTTTCCCGGAAGATTATTCACTGGCATACAACATCCCCGCCGTCTCAAGAATGCACGAGGGTTGACATTCTTCTTTCGAAAGAAGTTCGGGCAATTAGAAAAACTTGGAGACTATATACCAGCCCCTGGCAAGACACTGAAACTGTAACATATTCGCGGAACGTCTTCTACGTGGTAACTACAAATGAATTTCAAGATCGATCTAGCTACCGCGATGTATGGGATGCACTTCGAAACCTCCGAGACCATGTGTTAGAATCCAGCGTAAGGGAACTGGCTATGCCTAAGAAAGATAGCGAGTAACCAGTTGGATTGGCGAGTTATCAGGAACATAGTAGAGATTATCTTTCGAGATACCGCTGTCCAGATATTAATTTGCAGCTACAGCCCCCGTTATCAGTATCCGATGAAGACGGTGCCCTGCTATTACCATAAGATTGGAAAGTGTGGTATATATTATTACATCACAGTAACTATTTGGAAATCACCTCGCTCATAACTGCTTGGACTGAGCAGGTTACAATACTCAAAGCGCGTGATCTCGAGGTTATAGTTGGACGCAGTCCAAAATATTGGTATTTAATAGCAATAAACGGGTTCAAATATGTTTATAATCAAGTATTTCAATTTGTAGAGAAAGTTCCAATTTTAGACCTTGGGCCAATGTGAGCTATAAAAGGTTTATTCCAACGTGTGACTCTTGTATCGCAATTTGACAAACTCGAAACTGTTAGTAATCAAGATAATACGCATGTCTTAATTTTGACTACAGAAATCTAGAACAACGTTTGTTCATACCACCAAATGCTAATCCACATTGTATAAGATTTTTTGAGTTAACTATAATAGTTGCTATAAAGACGATGTTCCTTTATATCTCATTTCATCTATAATTTCATTCGTATAGCTACATTTGATTCCTTTCTAAACCATCAACTGATTCTTCCTCTACTTGTTTGGTTTTCTTCATAAATTTCATTTCCAGTGATACTAAAGCACTCGACCCTTTCGACCCCACTGAAGAAACTATTATTATTGATTTTTAGAAAATAGGCGTAAACGACTTACAAATCTTTATCAATCAATAGTAGAAAGGTCATTGAAAGGAAAAGTAATTTGAAAACGTAACGAAAGTCGCTAAGATCCAGTGAATTTCGAAGACAATCAGATCATATTTATAAAAAATCGTGAAGCCAAGCGGAATAAAATAAAACCACTACACGTGAAATCTAAAGTAAAACGTGACTTTGGATTAAAAATACTTTTGGATAAAAATAAGAAGATTCATAAATCTATTGTTAAGAAACCCAATAATAAATAAATCATTTCTTTACAGAATTATTATCAGAACGAAGTTAAACCTTATCCTTACCCTATTTCTAATCCTAACACCAAACCCTCTGACATTGAAATCCACGAATTAGATACCCCAATTATGCCACTCGACTTAGGACCTGCTAAAATAACTGAAACCAAACATACATTTTTACACTATATCGAGACAAGCGAATGAATTTCTCAACTACAAAATATAGAATATTAGAATCGAACTACTCTTAAACACCACGAATTTAGGAAATAATAAAAATGTGATAATCGATCTATCCTCCCATGCTAAATACTTACTCAAAACAACTACAGAAAAATTAAATAACTTAACTCCTGTTAAACGACAAAAACGCGGATTAATAAATGGAGTAGTAAATGGCTATTTGGTACTCTAGACAATGACCACGAGATGAAATATAATACACAAATAGAAAAATGGTTTCAAAATCAAAACTCTATCAAACATCAATTAGAACTCCAAACATCCTTAAATCTCAACCTCATCGACCACTAAAACAAAACTGTTTTAAGTCTAAATAAAAACCAACTTTCGATAAAAATCAAACTAAAAGAATTGTCCACAGAACTAGGTAATTTTACAGAAGATACATACTCGTCTATATAACTACATAAGATTTTCTAACGCTTTACACCAAATCATTCTAAATTGCCAAAATCTCATTAATTTTCTAAATAATTTCGAAAATGCCATTATGTTTGCTCATTCAGGAGTTTTACATACTTCAATAATTCCTATTAACGACCTACTAAAACTAGTAGACCATTTAGGAAAACTTTACGGAGAAAATAAAATCCTCAAATTCAAAAATCCATTTCACTATTACGAATGAGCCGGTATACAAACTCTAATTAATAAAAGTGATATTATTTTCGCAATACATCTACCTATCTTAAAAATTCATAATTACCAAACTTTTCGTCTTAGTAGCCTACCCTACCATAACTCCATAATCATTCCCGATAAATCCTTTTTGATACTCGGTACAAGCAGTCATCAATACGAAGACATCCCATGTTCGAAGTTGAACGACCTTTATATATGCCAAAATCACGAAGATATCAGTCCAGACTCTTGCATCACCCAACTTAGAAAGCTGAAAAACCCACCTGTCGAGCAAGCTCAGCAATTTTGGCTCACCCGCTGATTGAAAGAATTAACGACCAGTTTATCCTAGCCTTACCTTCAAGTGTGCCGATCAAGATTGAATCGAACTGTAACAAGAGACGCATTTTATTAGTCAAACAAAATCCCCGCAGGATGTGTAATTAGCACCGAAAATTCTACATTCAGTAATATCCAAGAAATAACAGCAATAAATCCATTGATACTTCCAAAATTCCAATGGGAACTCACGAAAACAGAAAAATCCACAGAAGTACCCATAAAATTAGAATCAATCGATCTCCAATCCATTAAAGATTTGAAACTCCAAGCTGAAATAACGAAGTCAATACAAAATCAAAAAACACACCCCGCAGTATGGAATATTCCCGGCCTTCTATCACTCCTTATACTAGTTGCCGTAACATATATACTCTGGAGATATTTAAAACTGAAGAAACAAGCTAACCACCAACCCCAACAAAACAACCCCTTTGACGGCGTTGTTCTATCTTAAGGAGGGAGGAGTTATGTGAAGCCAATTTGCATATTATGTAATAATATCATATCATGTATCATATTCATTCATTAGTTGTCAGCATTTAATTATAAACTAACTTTGTACTGTTCTCACATTTTTATCGACATTCTGTTTGTAACTCTGAAACAATAAAGTTGTATTTTTAAATTAAAATTCAACATTTAAAAAAAGATATTTCGTGAACAAAATATCTTAACTAGCAGTACCACAGATCAAACATGACTCAAACGAAACTCAACTCTCTCGCTCTTCTCAGCATTGGAAATAACATAACATGGATGCGCCTTGTCACTATTCAGCTCATAGTATCCTGTGTCGCATTAGCAGTGTGAGAAAGATGGAGATAGAAAGGTGGCAAAAAGCGCGAGCCAGCAATGGAAAATATATACAAAATTGAAATTAATTTTGTCTATTTATAGTTTATTAGGAGGTTTGGCTTGGGAATGAATTAATAGTTATTTGTAAAACAAGTGTCACAATGACTCGTTTCGTAGTACGAGTGAAGTTTGCACAACGAACCGCGAAGCGATGAGTTGTGCAAATCACGAGTACTACAGAAAGTCATTGTAGCACAAGTTTTACACAATATTTTTTATAATTCGCATTTATTTAATCATTTAAATAAAATAGACTTTCATATAATCCCTGTTTTTAAACTAGGAGGAGTGGTTTGAATTAAGTTGGCAATTCTGTAGATTCCTAATTGGTCAGATCACAGATGGTTTTATTCAGCACTTCTGACATTTGACATATTATAACCGAATAATTGTGTAAATTGTGGACAAACTTTCATTTAAGCAATAAGAGGATGATTATTTGTTTAAAAAAGAGCTTCTTCGTATATGCTCTTGCGATCTATTTATATTATATCATGAACAGAATTATTTGTGTAATACATCTTCACATAGATATCTGGTAATTTTTCCCAAAAATCGAACGTTTTATATACCTATATATTGATCCTATACAATATAAAAATAAACAATTGACAAATCATTGATAAATAAACGTTAGCGTACTTTATTCAATAATATTTTTAATATATAAATCATTCTAATTTACCTTTAATATAATAATTTGCTAGCTAGAACAACGCTAGACCATTCTAATTATAATTTGTGACAAGGTTAAAGTCAAATGTCAAATAAAAATATAACTAAATACAATAACCAACTGTACACAAAAAATTACTATAACAGTGTTCAAAGAGCTTCATTGTGACACTGTAAACAATGTTATAATGAAGTCTCTTTTATACTCGAATTATAAAAAATAAGTTTTGCAAACGTAATTTTTTATTTTTTTATTTTCTAAACATAAATAAATGTAGAGATTAGTTCTAAATTATAATTATAATTAAAAAATAAACTGAATTGAATTTTATAGGCATTTTTCCTTCTTTTGATCACTGTATAACACAAACTATATGGGTAAGCACTGAAAGGCATAGTCTCCGTATTATTCGACTTATTTCCTAATGTTTAAAATGAATTGATTTAGTAAATTTAGGCCGAATACGTGAACTGATTTCATTTTTCAATTCATTTTTATAATGCAGTCTGACTGTGGAGTATCATTTCAATACAAGTATAATCAACTGTAAAATATGCCCTTGAAGGGGATCTTGATCCCTAGAATGATCCCATAAATCTTGAAAAAGTTGCGAGATGTTCAATTTTCTCGAAGAAAAAATAATCAAATGATTCAAAATATTTGCATTTGATAGATTTGCAACTCTTATTACACTCTCGGCTACAGTACATATATTTGCATCATCTTGTGAAGACTTGGAAAGTTTTCCTCTATTCTTTTTATTAAGTAACCGAGAAGGTGAATGTTGTGATTGGAGAGCTTGCGCACATTGTGCATAATTTATAGTTCTTATAAATTTCAGAGAAACAAATCCAGCTATATATCCAATAATATCACTTATACATAAACAGATATATTTCAAAATATCTTTGACTGCTGTATTTCGCCAGTAGTCTTTATTTCTAAATCACAATTTAATGTATCTAAATGATTACTACTTTCATATGTCGGAGCGACATTCACAATACTGGTTTCATCCTAAGCCACACAAAATTGGTTTTATCAGGAGTTTTCATTTGTGAGTGAATAAGCAATCGCTCCTTCAAATTGCTTACAAGTGGGATTTTTGATAAAACCTCCACGTGAGAGTCAAAATAATAAAATTGAAAAATGTAATTAAGTAGTGTTTTTAAATGAAACTCAAGGTCTCTAGTTAATTCCACAATATAATACAAGTTATTGAAAATTCTAAAAAATTGACAATTGTTTCGATAAATCAATATCATCGTCAGAATGACAGAAGTTACATTTCAGTTTATGCCTACCTGATGTTTAGTAGTTATTTTTGGCTAGACCAAGAAGTAACCTAACTTGTGATTGGCTTAATATATGTTTATAGAAAAAAGGAGAAGATGTGATATTACAAATATTGAAGCTTAGGTATTATTAGCCCTATGGTGATATCCTGGATATCATTTTTCCAATTAAGATCAGTATAACTGTGCAATGATATAGAAAACCAGGAAAACCATATCTGCTGATCTTTACAATTATCACTTAAGAAGACAGTTTATTAGTGGAGAATTCCCTAGATTTAACTCTTCATTGACAACTTCATATTGTGGGTTTCTTAAATGTCTTCTAATTCCCAGTTCTTCAAGGAAATCCAGTTCTTGTTTCTTTTCACAAATATGCAGTACTTCTAGTTCTGTGTTAGGTGTCAATGAATGATTGGTGTCACGTAGATGTTTTGCGTAGTGAGATTTATCTGGTTGTTTTAATCTGTATGCTCGTAAGTGCTCACTGTATCGTATTTCAAAATTCCTAAGGGTCTGACCCAAATAGACAGCATTACATTCTGGACATTTGAGTTTATATATACCTGACTTCTTTAATAGTGGTATTTTTGTTTTTACATTTAACAATTTTGTACTAACGTTACTTTCTGTTTTAAAAGAAATTATTGTATTCGTTGCTGAAGATATTATCTTTGAAATATTATCAGAAATATTTCCTGCATATGTGATGGTTTTATAAGTTTTAATTTCATCAGCTTGTTTAGGATATATTAGTTGTAATGCCACTTTTCCTCTTTTTTACTAATTAGCTTATTTATCATATCTAATGGATAACCGTTAGATGTTGCTATTTGTCTAATTGTATTAATCTCTCTATCAAAATTACATTTGTTCATAGGAACTGAAAAAGCTCTATGTATCATTGAATTATATGCTGCTAGTCTGTGTGACACGGGGTGGTTAGAATTGAATGGAATTGTTACATCAGTTTGTGTTGGTTTTCGGTAAATTGAATAATCAAGTACATTAATAACTCTTTGAATTTTCAAATCAAGAAAATTGATTGAGCTATTTTCTTCAATTTCTAATGTAAATTTAATTTTCGGGTGTAAATTATTGATGTGGTTGAAAAATACATCTAATTGTCGTTCACTACCCATAAAACAAGCTAATATGGCATCTACATATCTATACCAAAATAAAATATTTTTCGAAATATTACTTTCAAAGATCTTTCTTTCTAAATTGTCCATAAAAATGTTTGCTAAAATAGGTGATATAGGGCTTCCCATTGGTAAACCTTCATTTTGAATATATATCTTATTGTCAAAAGTGAAATAATTCTGATTAATGCATACATCAAATAAATTAAGTATATCTGATATTATTCCTGGATTATTATTTTGATCTTCTAGTAATTTTCTTACAAGTATTAGACATTCCTTAGGAGGAATTTTAGTGAACATGTTAGTTACATCGAACGATATGAGTTTATAGTTATCTTGTAAGTGGATTGCTTTCAACTTTTTGATTAGTTCTATTGAATATAGAATTATTAATCCAGGAATAATATCAGATATACTTAATTTATTTGATGTATGCATTAATCAGAATTATTTCACTTTTTACAATAAGATATATATTCAAAATGAAGGTTTACCAATGGGAAGACCTATATCACCTATTTTAGCAAACATTTTTATGGACAATTTAGAAAGAAAGATCTTTGAAAGTAATATTTCGAAAAATATTTTATTTTGGTATAGATATGTAGAAGACATATTAGCTTGTTTTATGGGTAGTGAACGACAATTAGATGTATTTTTCAACCACGTCAATAATTTACACCCGAAAATTAAATTTACATTAGAAATTGAAGAAAATAGCTCAATCAATTTTCTTGATTTAAAAATTCAAAGAGTTAATAATGTACTTGATTATTCAATTTACCGAAAACCAACACAAACTGATGTAACAATTCCATTCAATTCTAACCACCCCGTGTCACACAGACTAGCAGCATATAATTCAATGATACATAGAGCTTTTTCAGTTCCTATGAACAAATGTAATTTTGATAGAGAGATTAATACAATTAGACAAATAGCAACATCTAACGGTTATCCATTAGATATGATAAATAAGCTAATTAGTAAAAAAGAGGAAAAGTGGCATTACAACTAATATATCCTAAACAAGCTGATGAAATTAAAACTTATAGAACCATCACATATGCAGGAAATATTTCTAATAATATTTCAAAGATAATATTTTCAGCAACGAATACAACAATTTCTTTTAAAACAGAAAGTAACGTTAGTACAAAATTGTTAAATGTAAAAACAAAAATACCACTATTAAAGAAGTCAGGTATGTATAAACTCAAATGTCCAGAATGTTATGCTGTCTATTTGGGTCAGACCCTCAGGAATTTTGAAATACGATACAGTGAGCACTTACGAGCATACAGATTAAAACAACCAGATAAATCTCACTACGTAAAACATCTACTTGACACCAATCATTCATTGACACCTAACACAGAACTAGAAGTACTGCATATTTGTGAAAAGAAACAAGAACTGGATTTCCTTGAAGAACTGGAAATTAGAAGACATTTAAGAAACCCACAATATGAAGTTGTCAATGAACAGTTAAATCTAGGGAATTCTCCACTAATAAACTGTCTTCTTAAGTGATAATTGTAAAGATCAGCAGATATAGTTTTCCTGGTTTTCTATATCATTGCACAGTTATACTGATCTTAATTGGAAAAATGATATCCAGGATATCACCATAGGGCTAATAATATCTAAGCTTCAATATTTGTAATATCACATCTACTTTTTTCTAACAACATATATTAAGCCAATCACAAGTTAGGTTACTTCTTGGTCTAGCCAAAAATAACTACTAAACATCAGGTAGGCATAAAATGAAATGTAACTTCTGTCATTCTGACGATGATATTGATGTATCGAAACAATTGTCAATTTTTTAGAATTTTCAATAACTTGTATTATATTGTGTAATTAAGTAGAGACCTTGAGTTTCATTTAAAAACACTAATATGAGCATATTCCACGAAGTAAGAGTCGAGACAGTCAATTTCATGTAATTAAGTAAATTCTCAAATTTGATAAATAATTATGTACTGACTTGTTAAATTTTATTTCACTTTCCTTACTAAATCTAGTTGTGAAGTTGTAAGCCGAACAAGATTTCACCATTTTATATTCAATATGTCGTACACACGAATATATTTTGAATTCGCGATATTAATTGTTCATTTAAAGAGTACAGAATAATCCACAACTCACAATTCACAATTATTTCGCGCTCTTCTTGCCACTCCACTATATCTGTATTTGTCTGGTTGCTCTGGTCTCATGGAGTCTCTTTCTAAGGCGCATCCATGTTAAGTTATAATATCTATGATTTCACCAGTACAATTGTATCGTTTTCTAGGAGCAAAGCCAGGAAGAAGAAATTTTAAAATTGATTTTGAAACTAAATTCGATTTTCATTAATAAATATATACAGTGTTGTTTATTAAATAGTGTGTTTTATTTTTCAACATGTTTCCTAGTCAGTCGTCAATATCTGCTTACTTAAATTGCGAATATTTGCTTTTTATGTATTTTGGAATTTTAATCAGTGTATTATTGTGTGATTAATACAAATCATTCTCTTGGAAAATAGTTGGAAATGTAATCAAAAGGACTAAAAATAAAAAGGTGTTAATAGCACAAATAACTCCAATGAAGGTCTAAAACGAGGTTTACAGTTAAATATGCCAAAAACATTCCTCACTCTCCTAATCTCCTAGGGGAAGTAATTTAGTACTTTTGCCTAGGGCGTAAATAGCTGCTAATCCGGGCCTGCCTGAACAATATTTAGTCATAGAATTGGTGACATGCACTGCGGAGACTTGTATCGTGGTAACAAGACATTATTACAAAAAGTGGTCGACTAGAATGACGACATACTCACAGGATTTTTACCCTAAAAACCCTTTTTTCGTGATTTTCCCACTGAAAAACGTAAAAATAACTCAAAAAAATCGACTTTTTTGGGGTAAACCAATACTTTTATCGCATTGTAGATAAGGTTGGCGAAAAAATAAAACTGCGAACTATTTCGAAGCATTTTGTATGATTTCGAAGAATGTTCTGTACAGGTTAAATAATACTTGTGTAATATCTTTATCGCATTCTAAGTTGTTTTACTGTTCAATTAAGAGTAAATTCATAAACGAGAAAGAGAGATACGGCGTTGTACATATACGTGGAAGAGGCATATGCTGGCATTAAGAGATAAAAACTCTTTATATAATTCACTTTTTATATTTCTATATTTAGGATGTTTGCCTTCAATATCATAAATAATTTTTTATCTGGACGTCTTTC
Organism: Galeruca laticollis; assembly: GCA_963921935.1. Classification (NCBI taxonomy): domain Eukaryota; kingdom Metazoa; phylum Arthropoda; class Insecta; order Coleoptera; family Chrysomelidae; genus Galeruca; species Galeruca laticollis. Next base: position 49,793,057 of record OY998184.1, read on the forward strand.
CGTTTTTCAGAGTACGCTAGAACGAGACGGAAAAATAGGAAAGCCGCTAATCTGTCGAAACGAGTATCGTCCCGTTTTCCCTCACTTTCAATTTCGATTTCCCCCTATCTAAATCTCTTCAAACCCTCGGTATTAACCATTTTTGAATTCATGGGCTAGAGAATAAATAAAACAAGGGATATTTCAATTATACCAGTCATTGTATCATGAAAACGAAAATATTTGTTGTCAGTAGAATAATTTGAAAATATAAAAAACTACGTTTCAATCTATGATTACAATCTTTTTGTTATATTGTCGAAATTATAAAGTGTTTCCAATTAGTAACTCTTGTAACCTCAAGCCAAATCCACAAAAAACTTTGTTTCATATAACAATATAAGTCTAATCTTATATCATGTAGATGTTAGTGAAATAATTGAGAAAAATTCTAGTCATAATGGCAGTTGAGGATTTGGATGGAATTGTATTCTGTAGAATAATTATCCTTCAGCTCTCTTTATACTTGAAAATAAACGAGAACCTCCTCAAAATGCAATAACGAACATAAGTTTATCTTCGATTAGTGTTTAATTGAATTGTTTGGTTAGTGTTATATAGTTCACTTTGCTATTATGTTATTGGTTTATTGTCACTGTAAAGTTGAAAGACTACTTGAAAATAATACACTAACCTTGGAAAATGCTGTTGACAATGCGAGAGCACTGGAAATAGCTCATTTTCATTCTGAGGCGTATGTATCACCATTTGGATCGTTGCTCCTGATAACAGAAACGAAGACCAATCTCAAAAATTTACAGAAAATTCAGATTCGCCAACAACGTCTACTGCTTCTTCCAAATGCTACTTTTGTGAATATGATTATCACCTTCGTAGTACGTGTCCAGCTAAAAATTCCAACTGTCATGCATGTGGCAAGAAAGGTCATTTCACAATGACTCGTTTTACAGTACGAGTGAAGTTTACGCAACGAACCGCGAAGCGGTAAGTTGCGCAAATCACGAGTGCTACTGAAAGTCATTATGATACAAATTTTACACAATAATTTTTATAATTCGCATTCATTCAATCTTTTAAATAAAATAGAATTGCATATAAACCCTGTTTTTAAACTAGGAGGAATGGTTTGAATTTAAGTTGGCAATTCTGTAGATTCCTGATTGGTCAGATCAGCACTTTTGACTTTTGACATGTTATGACCGAATAATTGTGTAAATTGTAAACAAACTTTCATTTAAGCAAACAGACGATGATTGTTTGTTTTAAAAAGAGCTTCTTCGTATATGCTTGCGATCTATCTATATTATATCATGTACAGAATTATTTCTGTGATACATCTTCACATAGATATCTGGTAATTTATCCCAAAAATCGAACGTTATTTATACCTATAATATTGATCCTATACAATATAAAAATAAACAATTGACAAATCATTGATAAATAAACGTGAGCGTACTGTATTTATTAATATTTTTTATATATAATTCATTCAAATTTACCTTTAAGAACATTTAATATAATAATTTGCTAGCTAGACCAACGCTAGACCATTTTATTTATAATTTGTTTCAAGGTCAAATGTCAAATAAAACTATAACTATATACAATAGCCAACTGTACACTAAAAAAGTGTTCAAAGAGACTTCAATGTGACACTGTAAACAATGTTATAATGAAATAGGGATCGAGACGGAACTATAGAGGCAGCACTTATGCCGAAAGTAGAGCGTCCTGGTGTTAAATAAGAAAAACATTGTGATGTAGACAGTATAATAAACAACCTACAAAATGCAAAAAAGGAATAGATCTTTTTATTTTCTTTGCCAGGAAAAATTGTTGGTATATAAGATGGGTGTAGGGGATAATCTGATTTTTGATTATTGACAAAATGAGCACTGCAAATTCTAGTATTTTTATTTGGTTCCCAATCCTCCCGATATTTTCGGAAAGGTAATTAAAAAGCTTGAAGTGATTCGTTTTGTACAAATGTTTACTTTCTTCCCCTTGATAGTATTTAATTATTTGAACTTATTATATAATATCAAGGTAGGCAAACACATAACTAGTGTTTTATTTTATATAAACAATGAAATCGTACAGAAAACAACATTTTATTCTCTCGATAATAATCTTTTATTTATGTAAAAAAACATTCAGAACTTTTCTAATAGCTGCCAATTGTAGTATCATACTGATTATACACAAAATAATAGTTAATAAAATGTTTCAATTAGAACATTTTAATTACATATGGGTTTTTACTGCATTTATTCATTTTTGACGTTTCAAGGTTATCCAAGCAGTGTTCAATGAATTTTCGGAGAAACTATAAAATTTCAACTGCGTAGTATTTTTATCCCTACGGGCAGGGCGCCGGGTCTGATAGACTCGGCGCGCAGTAAATCGTTTAGTTAGTCCGAGCGGAGTTTTTGTGTGAGTGGGAGTTCTCAGTAGCTTCATTATTTATCATCCAGTACCCGTGTAGCAAGTGGCGAGATTACAAGTCGTAATTTTGAGGAGTTAAGTGTCGATAATTCTGTTAGACCCAGCACCCCGACTCCCGTTATAATTTTTGTCAAATCGGTTAATTGGATTTGTTCGGGTAAGTTTATTTTTTTTATATTTTATATGAAATAACTGATAATTTAATTTTTTTTATATTAATAATATCTCAAAGCTTTCTAACCAATTATGTTTCGATATTTTTATCTAATATACTATCGATGTCTTTGTACTTGCAAATACATTTTATTCATATTTTTGTAGATATGAATTACGAAGACGAACAAGAGAGACTACGTCGGCTGTGGAATGAAGTCGAGACGGAAGAAGATCCGAATGATAATGAAGATGAACTGGCCAGTGAAATTGATTTCACTGAAGAGAGAAATACGGATAGCGAATCAGAGCAAGACTGCGATGAAGAAGACGATATCGAAAATGTTGCTCCTCCCAATAAGATTCCAAGAGTGCCTACTTTTATAGGGAAAGATGGTACTTCCAGCTGGAAGAAACATTGTCCCAATAAATTAGTGAGAACTAGGTCTGAAAATATTATTGTCCATTTACCAGGAGTGAAAACCTATGGTAAAAATGCTAAATCAGCTGCTGAATGTTGGTCTCTTTTTTTCACAGACGATATGCTACAAATAATAGTTGATAGCACGAACCTCTACATATCAAAAAAAGCCGAGAATTATTTAAGAGAAAGGAGAGCCAAGCCTACTGACGTCTGCGAAATCAAGGCTCTTTTTGGATTATTATACTTGGCAGGAACCCTGAAAAGTAGTCGTCTGAATACCAAAGAACTATGGGAAAGAAACGGATTTGGAATTGAGAGATTTTGGTTGGTTATGTCTCGTGAACGTTTTCACTTTTTGCTCAGATGTCTACGTTTTGACAATATAGATACAAGAGAAGAGAGGAGGCAGTTTGATAAGTTGGCTCCAATACGAACTCTATTTGATTGTTTTGTTGAGAACTGTAAAAATGCATATACTATTGAAGAAAATGCTACAATTGATGAAAAGCTCGAAGCTTTTCGAGGAAGATGCTCATTTAAGCAGTATATTCCCAGCAAACCGAATAGATACGGAATAAAAATCTTTGCGTTAGTTGATTCCGCAACAAGTTATGCCTCAAATCTCGAAATTTATGTTGGACAACAGCCTGATGGTCCTTATAAATGCGATAACCGTCCATCTAGTATAGTTCTTAGGCTAATAGAGCCTATATCAGGAACAAATCGAAACCTTACATGTGATAATTGGTTCACGAGTATAGATTTAGTAAACAAATTATTTAATGAGCACAAAATTACATATGTAGGAACTGTAAAAAAAACAAAAGAGAGTTACCTCTCAAATTCACAAACACAAGAGCTCGGCCGCAATATTCTTCACTATATGGGTTCCAAGAAAATATCACAATCGTATCATACATTCCCAAGAAGTACAAAAATGTTATATTAGCATCTAGTTTGCATCATGATGATGTAATCGACACATCTACTGCTGAAAAATGCAAGCCAGAGATTATTACATTTTATAATCACACAAAGGGTGGAGTGGACAATCTGGATCAATTATGTGCAACTTATGATGTATCTAGGAATACTAGAAGATGGCCGCAGGTAGCAGTTTCTGCAATGATGAATATAGCAGGTGTTAATTGTCAAATCATTTATGCTTCAAATAATAAAATATACAATATTCAGAGAAGATTGTTCCTAAGGGATCTTGCCTTGTCTTTGACCAAAGACCACTTAGAACGACGTTCTTTGGAAACAAATATTCCGCCATCTGTGAGCAACAGGAGTCAGGAGGTAGCTGGTACTCTGGCTGTACCTCAGGATATTCCACCCGGAACACGAAAACGATGTTTTTTCTGCAAGAAAGACTCTAAAACAATATATTTCTGTGAAAATTGCAAAAACTTTCTTTGTCTTAAACACATTAAAGCTTGGTGTCCCACATGTTCCGACCATGCAAAAAACGCATAGGAAACAATATTTGTTACTATTACTACTGATCTGTAAAGAAAAAATCATATTTTCTAGCTTTTTTAAATTTTTTATTTTTTACTATAACGTGCGTTACTATTTTTGTTTTGATGTTATGCATTTCATTCAAATTTATTTTTTTATTATTAGTTCAATTATACTTTTTTATTTGAATAAAGCCTATTTCTTTGATACTGAATCATTATTTCATATCTAACAATCTCACAAGTATTTTTTTTTACTATGGGTCTGTGAGACTAGGCGCCCGGGCTGATGTCAAGATTCAGGGCGCCCGGCCCGTAGGGTTATACAACATATTTGAACAGCCATGAATACAGAAAGATACTTTTGATGACGACATCACAAACATTTAATATCAGTTTTAAAAAATGAACATTTAAAAATGCTTATTATACAAAACTACTAATAATACTAATACTGTTTACATCACATTGTTTTGTTTTTTCACGACAGATGGCATAAACGTCATATTTCTCGGTCCCTATATCTTTTATACGGGAATTATAAAATAGTTTTTTGGTAAACAAGTGTCACAATGACTCGTTTTGTAGTTCGAGTACTGCAGAAAGTCATTGTGGCACAAGTTTTACACAATATTTTTTATAATTCGCATTTATTTAATTATTTAAATAAAATAGAATTTCATATAATCCCTGTTTTTGAACTAGGGGTAGTGGTTTGAATTTAAGTTGGCAATTCTGTAGATTCTTAATTGGTCAGATCACAGATGGTTTTATTCAGCACTTCTGACTTTTGACATATTATAACCAAATAATTGTGTAAATTGTAAACAAACTTTCATTTAAGCAAAAAGAGGATGAATATGTTTTAAAAAGATCTTCTTCGTATTTGCTCTTGCGATCTATTCATATTATATCATGAACAGAATTATTTCTGTAATACATCTCCACATAGATATTTGGTAATTTATCCCAAAAATCGAACATTATGTATACCTATATATATATATTGATCCTATACAATATAGAAATAAACAATTGACAAATCATTGATAAATAAACGTTAGCGTACTTTATTCATTAATATTTTTAATATATAAGTCATTCTAATGTACCTTCAAGAAAATTTAATATAATAATTTACTAGCTAGAACAACGCTAGAGCATTTTATTTATAATGTGTGTCAAGGTTAAAGTCAAATGTCAAATAAAAATATAACAAAATTCAATAACCAACTGTATACTAAAAATTACTATGACAGTGTTCAAAGAGCTTCATTGTGACACTGTAAACAATGATATAATGAAATATCTTTTATACGCGAATTATAAAAAAATATTTTTGCAATAAAGTGATTTAATTCGAAACTACATTATATGTAATGTCAACATATATATTCAAAATAAATTAAAATACAAATATTTTGTTGTTATTCTGTACAGAAAAAGTTAATCCATAAATCTGCTAAAATTAATCATATGCGGTGATACGACAGTGGAGATATATTTAAAATGTATTCAATTTATGCTCCTACTACAGACTACAGCAACGAGGACGTTCTACAAGCAAATATCAGATAAAATCAGAACCTTGCATGATATAAACATCATTATAGGTGATTTCAATGCCAAGCTTGGCAAAGGTAGAACTGGGGAACAGATTGGAGACTTTGGACTATGCGAGAGAAACGAACGTGGCGACACTCTACGTGCATTCGAAGCGGAACATGATCCCATTGTTACCAATACAATCTTCCAGCACCATACTAGAAGATTGTACACGTGAAAATCGAATGATGGGTATACTAGGAATCAGATAGACTTGTACTCATTAATAAGAGATTTAGAAACAGCTTCAAAAACATAAAAATCTATCCAGGAGCAGATGTACAGTCGGATCATAACCCGCTGATAGCAAGGATGAGAATCAGATTGAAGAAGGTAGAGAAAAACGTGTAAGGAGATACGACTACAGGAAACTGAAAGACACAGCTACAAGCCATTTGGTAAAAAGCGAATTCTTGACACAGACGGAAGAACAGGAAAACGATGGAGATGTAGAAAAAGACCTTAATTTGCTTCAATAAAGTGTACATACAGTCAAAGAAAAGTACTTAAAGCCTAACAAACAGATGAAGAAATCTTGGATGACGGATGAGATCTTAGAACTGATGGAAAGTGGAGATTGTATGAAAATAATAAAAGAGAATACATGAACATACAAAAAGAAATAAGGGCGAAAATAAGAACAGCCAAAGAAGAAGAGAAATTGGAAAAATGTATGGAAATCGAAGAATGTCGAGCTAAATGTGATAACTTACATATGCACAAGAGGGTAAAGGAAATGGCGGGACCAGTGAAGAGAAGAACAGTTAATGTACTTAAGGATAACCAAGGTTATAGTAGAGAAGTCGGAAATAAAGCAAACCTGGGAAGAATACATTAAGCAACTGTTTGATGACGTGAGAACGGTGCCACCCAATATCGAAGAAACAGATGGTCCCCCAATCTTAGAGGTAGAAGTGCAGGCAGCCTTGCAAAATGCAAAAGATCAAAAAGCCTTGGGCTTAGACGGGATTCCTGCTGAAATATTAAAGCTGATCAGGAAGAAGAATCTGAAGTGGCTTACAAAAGTCTTCAATATAATCTATGATACGGGCATCATACCCACGGAATGGCTGAGGTATGAATTCATTACTCTCCCCAAGAAGCCTAATGCTAGGAAATGTAATGAGTTTCGAACAATGAGCTTGATGAGTCATCTGCTAAAGATTTTCCTGAAGATAATTCACAATAGGATATTTAAACTGTGTGAGGAACAGATGTCTGAGACTCAATTCGGCTTTAGAAGTGCGGTGGGGACTAGGGACTATTTTCGATCCAGGTGCTGTTTCAGCGATTCAGAGATTTCAACTGCGATGTCTACGCATGTTTTACAGACTATAGGAAGGCGTTTGATCAAGTACGGCATACAAAAATGATGGAAATTCGGCAAAAGCTGACCTGGACGGGAAGGACCTCAAAATCATCAGAAATCTCTATTTGAATCAGAGGGCTAGTGTTAGTGTAGAAAAAGAGAAAATAGAAGAGATACAAATATTACGTGGTGTAAGACAGGGATGCTTACTATCTCCTGTTATTTTCAACCTGTACTCGGAATACATTTTCAGGGAAGCCCTGCAAGACATTGAAGCTGGAATCCTGCTAAACGGAGAACGACTGAATAATATAAGGTATGCAGATGATACCGTTATTTTTGCGGAGAACCTAGCTTCCTTACAACTCCTAATGGACAGTGTTACAACATAAAGCCGACAATATGGTTTGGAAATAAACACCAACAAGACAATGTTCATGATAATCAGTAAGAACCAAAACGTCCGCGGTATTTTGTTGGTGGACGAAACTCCTTTAGAAAGAGTCAACAAATACGCATACTTGGGCACGAACATAAATGATGATTGGGACCATTCTGTGGAGATCAGAATGCGTATTGAAAAAGCAGCATTCATCAGAATGAAGAAAGTCTTCACCAGTCACGACTTACAGCTGTCAACAAAAATTCGCCTACTGCGATGTTACGTGTTTTCGATCCTTTTCCATGGGGTCGAATCATGGATGCTTACGGAGGCTTCCTCCAAAAAAGGCATTTGAAATGTGGCTGTACCGAAGAATCCAACGAATACCTTGGACAGAGAAAATAACCAACTTGGAAGTAATGAGAAGGATGGGAAAGGAAAAAGAAGTCCTAAACACAGTCAAGACCCGAAAGCAACAATATCTTGGACATATAATGCGTAATGAGAGCCGATATACCCTTTTACAGAAGATTCTCCAATGCAAGGTATAGGTAACTAGAGGAGTGGGAAGAAGGAGAATATCGTGGTTGAAAAATTTAAGAACGTGGTTCACTAATTCAACCACTCAACTATTCCGAGCTGCTGTTAACAAAGTTCGAATAGCTAACATGATAACCAACATCCGGAGCGGATAGGCACATTAAGAAGAAGAAGGTTCAATTTTATATATTTGTTAAGACTTTCTTGTTAATTTCCACAAATTGCATTTTTTGACTTCGATCACTTTCATTCTAAGGGTAGATACGATATGCGTCTCTGAATAATAGTGTATAGTCATTCTAATATCGGTGTAAAGAGAGTTGTTTTAATCCAATTGAGACAAGACGCGGCCCAATGGCATGCTTATATCTTTTATAAATCAAAAAATTATTAAATATTTTTTTTCGTTCGAAATAATGTAGAAAATTTAAATTAGCGTGCATACAAAAGTGGCAATGTTTGTAACATAATTTTATGTTAATGATGCTCATCATGCGTATCAAACCATGTTTCGTTTGAATATATTAAAGCTCTGTTTGAATCACGGTACCCTTTCATTTTACGCAAATGCTCGTGTCTAAGTTGCTAAAATTTCATTATTTCCATTCGATTATCTAACGTCGTATATTTAAATCCACAACTAAACAAAAATGTTCCAAACATTCATAATTATATTCAGGAACATCGCGCAACTTAGCACGTACCAGTTCCAAAGTTGGTACTGTTTTGTCTTTGTAAAGCCTGTAAACAGTCCGTTGGGGATAACATATTCAATACTATTTTTATCCCTAAGTTTTCAGATGATGTAGAGCCAATCGCTTTCGATTTTATGCAGAACCTTCAACTACCTGTAACATCAGTACAAGACCTATTTTACCTGACTCAGCTTACCGTTAATGTTTTTTGCATCAGCGATATTATTCGAATTTGATTTAATTACCAAATTCTCCTGTGACTTTTATTTTCAACTTCCCCTGTATAATACAATTCGAATATTCTGCTCAAAACATATAACTAAATATATCCTTCTTCTCAATATTTAATATTTCTTTACATCAACAAAAAATCATTTTAACTTTACTACCACCTAAGAAAAACAGATAAATATCGTTTTCTGAAATTCCAATGAATATTTCAAAGTACCTGACACCTTATCGCTTCAAAAAAAAACTTTCTTCCAAACTCTGTAATCTGTATCTACGAAACCTTTTCAGGCCAAAAAAATTACCCCAACTGCCAATTTTCACTCGCTGTATCGGACCGTTACGTTTCAAATTCTTTTATCCCATTGGCCAGATCCTAATATTTTGCTCCTTCCTCGCAACTACGTCAACCTATGTATAAATACGCCACCTACCTTACATTTTGCCTCTTCATCATTTAATCATCGTACATAATGGTACTCAAGTTATAAGAGCACCCGGCGTTTTTTGTCCCGGTAACAAACATGTGTATTTAATCTTCAATCATCCATTAATCCCTCAGATTATGTTTAAAATAATCACAGTGTAACGCGTATAATCAAGTGAGTTTCTTAATTGTCTACGCAAAAATAAAAAAGTTATAAATTCCTGCAATATATAAAAAAGAACGTGAAATACGTATTCAATTCCTTCAAACATTTCATCATACATCCTACATCATAGTAAATACAATCATTTGGTCCTTCGAGAACATCAGCTAACAACAAAGAACTTTCCATTCCATCTATTAGCCCACGTAAAAAAGGGTTAATTAGAACAGATATTAAGAGAAGAAAATCAGTTATATTTATGTACCACGGAGCGGAAGCACGAAAGAGCCCTCATGAAGTTTGTATATTTCCATTAGATTAAATTAAAAACTATATTGGACCAGATATAAAAGATCAGCGCTTGTTTACTGGTAACTGCCCAGGTCACAACAAGAGTCACTGCGTTATTAAAATATGTCTGGCTTTAACCGATACTGGCAGGTTTCAAAATATTCCTGTGAGTGTGACTTTGGAGTCATTAAAAGTAACCTGCTAAGATATGACAGAATTTATGACATTCATAAATATACAGAAATCATTGTCATCGCAAGTTTCCAAAACGTATTCACTGTCTGTGAAATTAAAAGGGAAAGTATTATAAACTTCAAAGACTGGCAGCCTAGGCGTTATAATTGTGCATACCCACTAAACATGCAATGTTACAAAATATTGCCACAATATTATACATGGCTTACTTTCGTAAAATGATAATGTAATATTGCATACGGCTCAATGCTATATTTAAATTTTTAACATAATAGAAAAAACTACTGACAAGTTGTATGTAAGTTATAAAGCGAGCTATTGATTGAGTTTCAACTGCAATTTTACATCAGCCTTAAAAGATCATTATAAATGCAACAATAAAAAACGATCTACGAACAAGGTGAATACAGGTTACATTTGTAACTATCCATCAAATTCAATTCGCAACGTTGCACTGAGTTTAAAATTACTACAAACAATATTGACGGTACTTAGAAAACACAATATATTTTTAGTTTTCGATGGCATCATCGCAGAAATATACGCCATGACAATTTTAAATAGTAAATATGAAGAAACTGGAAATAATATTTCCCATCAGAAAATTGAATAATTTTGTATTTCCCGGTCTTGAGGAGATGCCGGGGCGCCACCATAATTCAATTACATACTGCTTACTGCTTCCATTCGTATGCGTCAGTTTGCAAATTTGCAGTTATTATTGTTGTATTATCGCGTGTTGTGCATTGTGTTTTGTGTCAGTTTCGTTTTATGTACTTTTATTTATTTTTAACTATCATTATTCTGCAATTGTGTTTTGGCTGTAGCACAATGGAAAACTTTGATAAAGCATCTCCATCTAAGGTAAGGTGATTACATCATTTATTATTTTAGGTTAGAATCATAAATAACTTGTTAGGACCCCTTGTTATTGGTTATTATTCTGCGTTTAGTAGAAAAACGCTTCTTCCTCTCCATATTGCGAATAAATCTGATAGAAGTGTCGTTTCGTGTACATAATATTGCAATCGTAATCAATTTATGTTCATTAAAATTCATTTCAATTCTGATTAGTGTGGACGTTTTTAGATCCATATTATGGAAAATAGAATAAGCAACATAAAGCAAGTTCTAAATACCAGTTTTTCGGTAAACCCTCAAAGGTCCCAAAATCATATTTCGAAATTGTTACCTGTAAAATCAATCCATGAACTTCAGGAACTTGAGCAAAAATTAGAAGATGACAACAACAACTGGTGAGTACTTGAAAATACTAAATCACATTATTTTTCAATTTGAAAGGTTGTAAATGTTGGGGAATACTTTTACATTACAATTTTAGTTCCAAGTTCTACAGTATATTGGTGGCTTGAATGAGAAGTCTTGTGTTGGAAGAAGTCTGGAACGTTTTTTCACAAATCAATGTGCCATGTTCCGACCGGGAAGAAGGACAACTTCAGAATGAAGGATTTGAAATCCATACAAATTTTAGGTATTTACAATAATTTTTGGTTTCAGATGCAGTGAGACATTCTTTTCCATGCATCAAAGATGATGACTTTGAAAGGAACGTGATGGCATGGTTGCAGTTTGACAAAACCCGGACGGACAGAGGGAAGTAGTAATTTTTATCATGGTGTATGATACTTTGAAGGTAATTCCTTAAAAAAATTTAATGGTCTGTTGAGTCAGCTGAGATTGATGTATAGATATGTATGTGAGGTTTTGTAGAGTAGATAGTAGATCAAATTGTCAATCTTGAAGTTAAACATTCCATTCAATGATTATTTTGTTTCAGGTACCTGATAAGGACAAAAATAATTTTTATTTCATTTTGACATTTTAATGTGTTGAGTACTTATTTGTTTTCTTATTGTTATATTTCAAATTAATAAAGTTTTTATATTGAAATTTTTGTCTTCTTGACCTCCAAGACTTTCATGCTAAATAAAAATTAACTTCTCATGACAGAACCGAAATAAACGGTTTTAAAGACTAAAACTAAATTTTCCGCATCTGTGGGATGCCCTGAATAATATTCTATCATAAAATTTTCACTTGTACACTTCGGGGGATATAGCATGATAACAAACCGATATTTCTCCAAAAGTAACCAAAAATGCAGTATGTCTGGATTTATAGGACCCACTGTACTCGCCATAGTCATCTGAATATCAATAGAGTACATCTGTGAGACACCTTGAATGAGAAACCTTTAAAAATATCCAATTATAAAATTGGCCACTTGTATACACTCCGGAGGCTGTATCGTACTAACAACCCGAAATTTCTCCAAAAAGGACAAAAAATGTGGCATTTTAGGTACCATAGCACCCGTTGTACTAGCTCTAGTGCGCTAAAAATCAATAAGGTCCATCTATAAGACGCCCTGAACAATATTCAATCATAAAATGGGTCACTTATATACACGTTGGAGGCTGTATCGTGCTAACAATCTGAAAATTCTTCAAAAATGACAAAAAATTGGTACCTCACACACCATATCACTCGTTGTACTGGCGTTAATGGGCTAAATATCAATAGGGTTCATCTTTGAGACGCCCTGTATAATATCGAATCATAAAATTGTTCACTTGTATAAACTCCGGAGGCTGTATCGTGCTAACAAACTGAAATTTCTCCAAAAATGTCGTACTTAAAATACTATAGCACCTGTTGTATTGGCTGTGGTGAGCTGAAAATCAATAGGGTTCATCTGTGAGATGTTGTGAATAATATTCAATCATGAAATTGGGGGCTTTTGCACTCAGGAGGCTGTATCGTGCTAACAAACTGAAAATTCTCAAAAAATTACAAAAATGTCGTACTTCAAGTACCATAGCACCCGTTGTACTGGCTATTGTTTGCTGAAAATCAATAGGGTTTATCTGTGAGATATCCTGAACAATATTCAATCATAAAATTGGTGACTTGTTGCACTCTGGAAGCTGTATCGTGCTAACAAGACATGTTACGAAAAGTGGCCGTCGACAACGACGACGACATACACACAGGATTTTTTTCTAAAAACCGTTTTTTCGTGTTGTTCTTGATGAAAAACTTAAAAATAATTTTTTATCGAAATTCCAACTTTTTTGTGGGTAAACCAATACTTTTCTCGCATATTAGATAGGTAGGGCGGAAAAGTGAAAACATTTATTGTCTCGAATGAAAATATGTTATGAATAATAACCAATACTAATATTAATATTAAAATATTACATTGTATGGAGTTTCCACTTATGTTAATTTGTAGCGTCTTTTTTGTCTTTATATGATCAAATTACGACCGATCTCGCCAATATTGAGGTAAAAGTTTTTTAATTCTTACAAAATTGATTTTAAAATTAAAATACATCTGTAGCTTGAAGACGACAATGTTCATTGTCGAAACATTGGAAATATAATATTATACGAGTACACGTTCGTTTTGCTGATATCCCAAATAATTTCATAAATTTGTTCATATAATTTTACAGATTTGTTGATAACTAGTCAGATGTCGGCAAAAGACCACTTTCCGCTAGTTTTTTAGGTTTTCACACTCCTTTTAACTAGAAAATTAATTTGTAAAAAGTAGAAAATTAATATGATCTCCATAGAGGACACATCAATAGTGAACGATATTCCAAAACTGATCTGTCTTTCATGTAGGTTGCATTAATTTTCTATCAATATTAGAAGCAAGTAGTAGCAGTTTTTAAAATGCTACTGTTATGTTATTGGAAGGAATAAATAAAATTGGTGGTAAAAGTTGCTACTATACAGGGAGTTCCGATATTCGACCGACAATGGTAATAGCCTTTGACAAATGATGAACATTGAGGTAGGAACATATTATAGACCCCTTAAATGCTCAGTTAATGATATACAGCGTGTTAAAGTTGGAAAAATAAAATAATATTCTCCTAATATATCGTAAGCAGTTCGCAACTTTTCTTTCAAATTTTGTACCCAGGTATCCTTTTAAAGACGCAAAAGGATGCCGAAAGTTAATCTTCAAATATTTTATCCAGCGGCGTTCTGTTAGCCCCCCCCCCCCCCCCCGATTAATTACGACACTGACTGAATCAATTTTTTTTCAATTTTATTTAAATTTAGTTCCAATGATGTTACAAAAATGTATAAACAATCAATAGTTTTCGAAATATTTGGCTTTAACAGAGAAGCTGCAATACGTTTTTATCATAATATCTTGTAAGCAGTTCAAAATTTTCCATTCCAATGTTGTACCTAGGTGTCTTTATCAAAGATGTAAAAATGTATCAGTTATTATTATTTATGTTCATGTAATACACTATTGTTTCAATAATATAAGTAAATGAATTATGATAAAAATGTATTGCAGCTCCTCTGATAAAGCCAAATATTTTGAAAACTATTGATTTTAGCACAATGAAAATTAATAAGTTCTCGTAACATAATTGAACGTAGATTTAAATAAAATTTTACAAAAATTGAATTAGTCAGTGTCTTAATTAATGGGGGGTCCAAGGTCCCTCTTACAGTACGCCACTGGATAAAGCATTTGAAGATTAACTTTCGGTTTACTTTTGCATCTTTAAAGGTATAAAATTTGAAAGAAAAATTTCGAACTGCTTACGAGATATTATTAGAACATTATTTTATTTTTCCAACTTTAACACGCTGTATATTATTAACTAAGCACTTGAAGAGTCTAATATGTTCCTACCTCAATTTTCATCATTTGTCAAGGGATAATACCTGTAAATCGTTGTCGCGTTGTCGCTGTGTTGCCACTTAGCATGTGGTGAAATATGTTTAATTTAGTGGATCGAACGATACAATTATTCGTAATTGAAGAGAAAAATTTTTAGTTTTAATAAATGGTTAAGTGAAATTTCCAATCTTCGACATGCCTACGGTATGTTATTATTTGTTCCCTAATATATTTATTTATTAGTTGCTATTTGTAAACTTTTCACAGCTCTTTTTTCGTTCATTTTTTCATGTTTTTTACTTTTAGAATTGCTCTTGAAATTCTTCCCTCCCGTTTCTCCATTTCTACTTTCCACTTTTGTTTTAATAAAGAAACTGCTCAGAATATCATTTCATCAAGTTCAAAAAAACTTTAAGTTTTTTGTGTTTTATCATATACGGATAGGTAGAAATTGATAAATGCTAGAATATAGATAAATATTTATAACATTTTCGCACAATATGTGTCGGATAACATTGGCTTCTTTATGAATATTCAGTTTCCCCTCGTAGGAAAATATTTTTTTTCACTCACTCGTCTATCAAATTAAAAAACAATTCATAAACCATTATTATTGTTCTCGAATAAAAAAAATATCCCACATTATTTTCATTGTCAATATATTGGCTTACTCACACAAACTTAGCATGGCCTAACTGAATCATTATACGTTTATCCGGTTATCGGCGGGGATTTTGCAACTGGACACGTTTGGGAGACTCGTGCAAAACCAGTTTAATGATTAAGGGCTTCGGCGTATTTTTTTAATGGCATTCTGCTTGACACATGAGATTTAGTCAAATAAAAAGAAGACAGTAATTTTTTGTCAATATCTATATCGAAAATTTCTTCCGAATCGAAGTGTCCATTTATAATATCTATAGGTTTCTGTTTAGTTACTGTTTCAATTGAATTATTGTAACCTAAAATTGCATAATGTATATCCATGAATATATTAATTTTATCTTTATTTTTTGCTCTAATCACTCTCAAATGTTCGGTTATTGTGGAATGAAAACGTTCTATAGCACCTTCCGATTGTGAACTGTTGGAATAAATATAGTGATTTTTGATTTCATGCACATCAAAAAATTCTTGTAACAATGAATTTTTGAGTTCTTTACCATTATCCAAAATTACTAATGTTGGTTTACCATGATGAATCATAAAAATTATTATTGCTTTAATAATTTCTAGTCCTGTTAAAGACATAATTGGATAAGCTTGCCCATATTTAGAAAAACTGTCTAATAATGTTGAAAAATTCTGATTTTGTGCTGAAAAAAAATTAATATAAATAATTTCAAACGGTTTGGATACCGTCGGAGTTATCATTAATTTTTGTCTAGGAGGGTTACGATCATATTTATTAGTTTTACATATTTCACATTTGTTATTAAAATCTGTAACATCATTTTTTATTTTAGGCCAATAATAAATTCATTTTATTCTTGTCTCTGTCTCAATTATGCCACGGTGATTCTTCTCACCTTCATGAGTGTATCGAATAATCTCATGTTGTTCGTATTTTTCATCCACGTCTCTCAATTTTAACTTACAATGTATTAACTTATATGCCGAATTTTTTAATGTTTCTCTTAATATCTCTAACATACGTGATATGAGTCCTTCTTTCAAGAAATATATACCATAAGTGTATTTTGGATCTACATAGTTTTTGAATAAATTTATAATGTCTTTGTTGTAAATTATTTAATGCAATTTGAACATGTAATCGTTTGTTTGTTTTGAAAATTTGTTGGATTTCAGGTTTAGCTGGCGAATGTAAAACAAAATCTATTACGTTTCGATAGTCATAAGAATTTAAACTTCCGTAATTGTCATTCCTAAAATTAGCTATTCCCTACTGGTATGAACAGTGAGACCGTCTGTTCCTTCCCTGTCGTCATTATTATCATCCAAGTTTACTATTAAAGACACATTTCGTGGATCTTCTGAAAGAGATTTATTAAAATTTTCCATATATTCAAATATTTCTTTGGAATTGATTTCTATCCTCGAAAGAGCATCAGCATTGCTGTTTGCTACTCCACCTTCATATTCAATCTCATAATCGAATTTCTCGAGCTTGAGACGGCACCTCACTAACCTAGAGTTTGGCTCCTTAAAATTCATAAGCCACGTCAATGGTTTATGATCAGCAATAATTTTAAATTTTCTACCGTATAAGTAGGGTCTAAAATATTTTGTAGCCCACACAATAGCTAACAATTCTTTTCACATTGTACTATAATTTTGTTCTGACTCATTAAGAGTCCTAGAAGCATAAGACACAGGCTTATCTCTCCCAGCTGCGCCCTGCGATAATATTGCACCCAGAGCAATATTACTAGCATATGTAGTTAAAATGAAATATTTATTAAAATCCGGATACTATCAAATTGGTTCGTTTTCTAAAAGATTTTCTCAAGTCTCAAAGCAACATTAGTGTATGATTTTTGCATCCTTTTTTGAACATTTAGTAAGAGGTTTAGTAATTCTTGCGAAATCTTTAATACATTTTTGTATAATATCAAATCAAACCTAAAAAAATGATTTTATTTCTCTGATAGACTTTGGAATCGGATAATTTTTTATAGCTCAAATTTTATCCGGGTTGGGTTCAACTCCTTCCGTTGTTAATATATGACCTGAATAAGCAACTTATTTTTTCAAAAATTCACAATTATCTAAATGTAATTTAAAATTTGTTTCTCTTAATCGTTTAAACACTTTATCAAGATTAGTTACGTGCTCCTGTATTATTATGTCATCGAGATACACTAAACCAATTTCGTTTTGTAATCCTCTGAGAATATTATCCATAACCCTTTGGAAAGTTGCAGGTGAATTCTTTAAACCCATTGGCATGCGACAATATTCGTAATGACCGTTTTCAACTCTAAAAGCTGTTTTTAGTATATCTTCAGGACTCATCTTCTATTTGATGAAATCCGCTAGCTAAATCTAAAGTACTGAAATAATTACATCTACCTAGTTTATCCATTACGTCACTTATTAAAGGAATAGGATATCTATCATCTACAGTTTTTTCATTTAACTTACGAAAATCTACTACAATTCTATATTTTTTCTTCCCTGATGCATCTGGTTTTTTTTTGGAACGATCCAAACATTCGAAGGCCAGGCACTTGTACTTGGCCTTATAATACCTTGATCTAACATAGATTCAATTTGACGTTGAATTTCTTGTTTATGTGCAAAAAGGTATCTATAAGATTTTGAATAAATTGGAAGTTCGTCTTTAGTTTTTATACTATGTTTAATTTGATAAGTGAAAGTTGAAGGTTCTCCTCCTCTATAAAATATATCATTTCATTTGCGGCAAAGTTTCAAAATATGATTTTTATAATTCGCGTATAAAAAAGACTTCATTATAACATTGTTTACAGTGTCACAATGAAGCTCTTTGAACACACTGTTATAGTAATTTTTAGTGTACAGTTGGTTATTGTATTTAGTTATATTTTTATTTGACATTTGACTTTAACCTTGACAGAAATTATAAATAAAATGGTCTATCGTTGTTCTATAAAATAGCTAGCAAATTATTATATTAAAGGTAAATTAGAATGGTTTAAACATTGAAAATAATAATGAATAAAGTACGCTAACGTTTATTTATCAATGATTTGTCAATTGTTTATTTTTATATTGTATAGGATCAATATATAGGTATACAAAACGTTCGATTTTTGGCATAAATTACCAGATATCTATGTGAAGATGTATTACAGAAATATTTCTGTTCATGATATAATATAAATAGATCGCAAGAGCATATACGAAGAAGCTCTTTTTTAAACAAATAATCATCCTCTTTTTGCTTAAATGAAAGTTTGTTTACAATTTAAACAATTATTCAGTTATAATATATCAAAAGTCAGAAGTGCTGAATTAAACCATCTGTGATCTGACCAATTAGGAATCTACAGAATTGCCAACTTAAATTCAAACCACTCCTCCTAGATTAAAAACAGGTAATATAAGAAATTCTATTTTATTTAAATAATTAAATAAATGCGAATTATGAATATATTGTGTAAAACTTGTGCCACAATGACTTTCTGTAGTACTCGTGATTTGATGATGTTTTTATTCAGCACTTCTGACTTTTGACATATTATAACCGAATAATTGTGTAAATTGTAAACAAACTTTCATTTAAGCAAAAAGAGGATGATTATTTGTTTAAAAAAGAGCTTCTTCGTATAAGCTCTTGCGATCTATTTATATTATATCATGAACAGAATTATTTCAGTAATACATCTTCACATAGTACTTCATATAAACTTTTTCTATGCAGGCCCTCGTTTTCGAGTTATAGGCTTATAGGCCACCAAGGTTTTAATTTTGAATTTGGTTTTTATTTTTATTTTTTGTACTAGTTATTTGATCTTTATAAAATTTACGACAAAGCTATAATGTATATATAAACTCAAATGTCCAGAATGTAATGCTGTCTATTTGGGTCAGACCCTTAGGAATTTTGAAATACGATACAGTGAGCACTTACGAGCATACAAATTAAAACAACCAAATAAATCCCACTACGTAAAACATCTACTTGACACCAATCATTCATTGACACCTAACACAGAACTAGAAGTGCTGCATATTTGTGAAAAGAAACAAGAACTGGATTTCCTTGAAGAACTGGAAATTAGAAGACATTTAAGAAACCCATAATATGAAGTTGTCAATGAACGGTTAAATCTAGGGAGTTCTCCACTAATAAACTGTCTTCTTAATTGATAATTGTAAAGAGCAGCAGATATAGTTTTCCTGGTTTTCTATACCATTGCACAGTTATACTGATCTTAATTGGAAAAATGATATCCAGGATATCACCATAGGGCTAATAATATCTAAGCTTCAATATTTGTAATATCACATCTTCTTCTTTTTTCTATAAACATATATTAAGCCAATCACAAGTAAGGGTACTTCTTGGTCTAGCCAAAAATAACTACTAAACATCAGGTAGGCATAAAATGAAATGTAACTTCTGTCATTCTGACGATGATATTGATTTATCGAAACAATTGTCAATTTTTTAGAATTTTCAATAACTTTTATAATATTGTGGAATTAACTAGAGACCGCGAGTTTCATTTAAAAACACTAGTACGTGTATGTTTATATTGGTAGGGTAAACATGTTTACAGGAGTGCATTGAAGCCAGGGACGGACTACTCGCAATGGTTAGTGAGCCAAAAATTTTGCAGGGATGGCACACCCTGTATGAAATTATCCAATTTGACTTCCCCACACATTAAGCTAACGAAAAGGTACTCTTGTTAGAATTCGACAAAATAATCCGTTTGGCTAATATTTACAGTTTTATTAATGCACTACGTACCAATATACGCATTCACCATTTTTATAAGTACACAACGAGGTAAAACTTACTTATTAATAGATGTCCAAGATTTACCTACAGTAATAAAAATAATTTAACGATAGCAGAAGATGAAAAACATTAACGACTTATTAATTCGAAAGTTGGATTAGTTTGTAGCATGATAAAAATACAATGTTTTTTTGGTATTGTATTATACGAGTAACTCACGTTGGGCGCCGTTTTATGTAACCTTACCTTGCTGTTGTTACTACAAGAAGTGAGGTTACATTGCCAAAGAATATTTGAAAGCTGGTCCTGTATTATTTTTTAAGGCGCCACTTGATTAGTAGGACATTCAAGAAACTCTTACTGATTAACCAAGAAATCAATAGTGAATAGCTATTGTAACCTTTCAAATATGTTATTTATATCGTTTTGCTTTTATCAACTAACTGAGATTATTATATACAATACACTAAATCTTTAGTAATATGTAAATGGTATACCAGTTACAGCATTACAAACTGTAATAATTAACAAGATATAACCAAATAAATCAAAAGTGTAATATTAAGCTGAATTATAATTTCAGGGCGATATGCAATAACAACGTTGATATTTCAACTCTACAAAGTTGAAAGAATGTAATAATAAAATTGTGAATTGATAGACGTCTTTATAAGTATTTGAAGTGACTAAATAGTGAAATATAAAAGTTAATGTGTCATTAAACGTTAAAACATGAAGTTATAAATAACATATTTGGAAAGTTACAATAACTAATTTATTCACTATTCATTTCTTGATTAGTCAGTAAGAGTTTCTTGAATGTCCTACTAATCAAGTGGCGCCTTAAAAAAATAATACAGGACAAGCTTTCAAATATTCCTCACTAACTCACGGCCTCATGTTCTCCGATGAAGAGCGAACCTTTGGCAATGTAACCTCACTTCTTGTAGTAGCAACAGCAAGGTAAGGTTACAAGTTGTCAAACGTTGTGTAGAATAGTTCGTAGTTAGTACTTGTCAATAATTCATAAGTCCTTAATTTAACAGTTACAATGGCAGAATAGGCTTTTATTAAGTACGCAGATATGCATCTAATGTATGGACTGGCTTCTCGAAACTGTTTAGAGGCTAGAATGCTTTATGAAGAACATTTTGCAAACAGAGTATTGCCAGACAGACGAATGTTTGAACGTATTGATCTCAGGTTACGAGAAACAGGTATGAATAAGTAAATGTAATTTTCCATGTATACAAAACAAAATTTTAAATTTTAGGGAGATTTTTCCCAAAAAAAGGTGGAGAAGGTCCAGTACGAAGCATACGTACTGTGGCAGTTGAACAAGACTTGTTAAATGCAGTTGATAATGAACCATCAACGAGTTTTCGAAAATTATCAAGTGAATATAACGTCTCGAAATCAGTTGTTCATCGCGTCCTAGAAGAACAAGTGTTATATCCTTTTCACATGAAATAAGTACACAGTATGACAGTGGCTGATTATCCTGCAAGACTTGAGTATAGCCAGTGGTTTCTGCGACAACAACAAGCAGACAATACATTTATTAGTAACGTTCTCTTCACTAACGAATCCGGTTTCACCAGAGATGGAATCATAAATTCTCATAATATGCATTTATGGGGTGATGTGAATTCACATGGCATTATCCAAACCAAACTAGGAGCCAGCATAGATTCATGGTTAATGTTTGGGCAGGAAGAGTTGGCAATCATTTGATAGAGCCATACTTTATTGACGGTACTTTGACCGGTCAGAGATATTTGGAGTTTTTGCTAAATGAGTTATGGAACCTATTTGATGATGTGCTACTACAGGAATTCATGGTTCTTGCATGATGGGGCCCCTCCTCATTTCAGTTTAGATGTACGACAGCATTCACACACAAGGTTTTCTAATAGATGGATTGGTCGCGGAGGCCCTTTTCAATGGCCACCGCGATCAGGAGACGTTAATCCTATGGATATCTTTCTCTAGGGTTATCTCAAAAGTAAGGTATACGCAACACCTGTGCACGCAAGGCGAGATTTAATAGACAGAATTGTGTTACACTGCAATGTTATTAGGAATAATGTGGGATTACTCTTTCAAGTGCAAAGAAACAACCTTCGTAGACTAAGAATGTGCGTGGAAGTGGTTTGAGTTCATATTGAACATTTATTAGAATAACGTTAGTTTTTGTTGTTGTTTAGGAATTAGTCTTAGTCTAAGGTTTTATAACTTGTGTTTTCTGAAGTTTTCTTGATGGTTTAATAATGTTATGTTCGTCATTTTGATCAAAAGCAAGTAAATCCTAGACATCGTATTAATAAGTTAGTTAGGTAGATTTGTACGTAGTGCATTAATAAAACTGTAAATATTAGCCTAACGGCTTATTCATCGAATTCCAACAAGAGTACCTTTTCGTTATCTTAATGTGTGGGGAAGTCAATTTCGATAATTTCATACAGGGTATGCCATCCCTGCAAAATTTTTGGATCACTAACCAATGCGAGTAGTCCGTCCCTGGCTTCAAGGCACTACTGTAAATCTGTTCACCTTTCCAAAATAAACATACACGTACATTATAGCTTTGCCGTAAATTTTATAAAGATCAAATAACTAGTACAAAAAAATAAAAATAAAAACCAAATTCAAAACTAATACTTTGGAGGCCTATAACTCGAAAACGAGGGCCTGCATGGAAAAAGTTTATATGAAGTACTAACATTATTTTGGCTCAGATTATACGCTCCTGACTTTTTTCCAATTAGTCCGGGGACACCCTGTATATCTAACTATTATAGACTCGTTTTCACGTTACGGTCAAGCTTACCCCTTAGATAGTGTAATGAGAATAGCAGTAGTCGATAAACAACTTGACTTTATTTCACACCACGGCTTACCCAATAGAATCACAACAGATCAAGGTACAGAATTTAATAATTTCGACCTCCAAGATTTTCGTAAATTGCATCACATTCAATTACATTTCACTACTGCAAAAAATAGTCATTCTAACTCTGCAGTTGAGAGATTTCATTCGACTTTGATTGCACATTATAGATGCGTACAAGAGGAAAACAAAAATATGAGACCCGATCAATTAATATAAAACGCAATATTTTGTTATAATAATTCAATCCATTCAGTTACAAAATACACCCTTTTTGAAATTATTGAAGGCCATATCAATAACCCTGATCCTTTCGATTTAGATGATTACTTGATATCATCATATGTACAAGATCACAAAGAAAACAGCAAAAAACTATATGAGAAACTTAAACAAAATAAAGAAAGTACGGAAGAAAAAATAATTCAAAAATTAAATGAAAAACGTGAAGATCCTCTCAAACCAAAAAATGTCTTATATTAAAACATAACGAAGAAATAAAATATTACCTGAATTTAAAAAGATTAAAGTTCTTGGTCAAAAAGGTGTTAGTATTAAAACCAGTAAAGGCACATATAAAAATTTAACCAGGAAACCAAGATCAGTAACTGAAAAATTATTACAGGAATCAAACGATGAACCTCCTGATATTGACAACGACATGCATCCTGTTACTTCAGACACATTGTGTTGAAGAATATGTATCGACTACGAGAATTGAAAACCTAATCCTCCCTATCCAGTTAGGATATTCTCAAGTCATATATAATAAACATACATTTTTACATTACGTAGATTTAGAAATAATTTTTAAACAGATAAATAATTTAGTCAAACATTATTATATTATTAAAGATAGCATTACGATAGTTAATAGTAGCAATCCTATATCATACCATAGCTTAGCGCAAAGTATTTTAATAAGAACAGAGTCTCTAATTAATAATTCAAAAGAAAAATTAAATAATCTATATCCCCATGTTAGGAATTGAAGAGGACTTGTAAATGAAGTTGGAAAAATCGACAAATGGCTTTTCGGCACGTTAGATTCAGACGACGAAAAGCGATACAATAAAGCAATCGACATATCACAGAAAAATCAGAAAAATATAATTCAAGAAGTAAATTTACAAACTTCACTGAATAAAAAAACTTATTGAGTTCGGTCCTGATACCTATACCATACTGGTGTGTTGATATCAGCTCCTATTATTTTAATAATTTAGTACTGAACATTTATCAGAATTTGTATTTAGTTTGTGTAAGTGAACCAACAACATTATCAACTTTGAGGAAAACCAGTGGGTTATGTTTTTCTTCTTCATAATTTGATGATATATTCAAATCCATACATAAACACAATCATATAGGATAGTTTTTAAATATCTTATCGCTTGGGCAGCCGGTTTTAATAGCCGGACTGTTCAATAGCGAACAGGACCGTATTTAAACAAATGTCCATTAATATATTATCAACAACAATGAACGTAGAAACGATTGAGTCTTCTGACTACAGAAGTACTCAAACTATAACTCATCCCATCTCTCAACCTACCTACTCACAAGCAGCGTCTAAGAAATTTTACCCATCAAAAGCACTGTCCCTGATATTTCCATCTTTAGACGGTGTGAAATTAGAAGAATACGTATATGCACTAGGCCCCTGTTAAAATCACATTTTAACAGATGCGAAGGCCCCGCCAATATTTAAATAAAAGTCAATGCTTAAATTCATATAACGAATAAACTCGGTTCCGTCCGTCGCTTGACCTCGTGTCCTCTGCGAATTCAGAAAAGAAGTCGAAAAAGTAGAGTATGTCTGACTTCCGAAAGGAATACACGTTCGCCATAAAATTTTAATTTTTATTGTGCTTTAATTAGTTTGATGCTGAAAAACCAAACTAAGTAATGAGTGAATAGTGCAGTTGCAAATGTGGGTGAGATAGCATGTAAATCTACTTCTAATAATATGGTCATTGTGGAAAAAGTTGGAATGCTACCGGAAGGTTTTTATTAATCCATATAATTCACCTGCTGTACCGCGGTGTTGCCAAATCATAACATCAGCGAGAGCTGATCGTATGTTTAACTATAAAAGTTTTAATTGTTTATAAATTTAATATATTTCCACCTCTACCTGCAAGTTTCGGTGTCATAATATTGCTTTAGATGGAAACTGAACTGCGTGGTTTTTAGTATTTAATGAAATAAAGTGCTCTGTGATAAACTTTACGGGCTATAGTTTTATTTTTGTTCCTTTGTCCGTGTTCTACACGGTGGTCCTTCGATTATTATATTTCAACTTCGATGAATACTATGAATACACTGGATCCAGCAATTGCTCATATTTTTTAATACTCAGTCCACTAGTGCTCCAATTGTATCCTGTTTTATTCAGCCCCAAAGTTCAACCAAAAAATATAACGTTTGCATCAAGAACTTCAAACAACCGAATTTGCATATATTTATCAAGTAAATCTACATTAGAAGAATATTTAACAAATGATGGTAAAATATCTATAAATAACGAAATTATAGCAGCAAGAATTGATTACCCCATCAAGTCGAATTTTACTATCAAATGTTTATCCCTCTATTCCCGTTGAAACTCTAGTGGCAGAATTAAAAAATATGGGCTTCAATTTGCTATCACCTGTAAGTTCCGTAAGAGCGGGTTTTTCTAAAACATAATATGGCCATATCGGTAGTTTCCCACGTCAACTATACTCGACTCCTCTACAAGACGATACAAATATCCCAGATTCATTCCTAGTCACCCATGAGAGCACTTCCCACCGTATCTTCTTGTCCATCGACGAAATGTCTTGTTTTAAATGTAAACAACCTGGTCATATAGCATCTCAATGCACAATAATCTCCACTACTCCAATTGAATCACATGCCCCAACTACTGATATTCATAACTCAAATTTATCAACATTGCCATCAGAACCCAAAACATTACCAAATTCACAGGAAAATAGTACTGTATCTCATCCAACATCCTCCTCTAATCCAATTTAACAAATATCTGTACCACTTACTTCGAGTCAAGTTAAAAGAAAAACATCAGATCGACAATCTCCAGAAATTGACAATAACACAGAACCTCAATTTGCAAAACCTGTTACCCAGCCTCCAAAAAAACAAATAAAAAAAACCCATAAAAGAAATACTTAAGCCCACTAAGTCTCTTATCGATGATCCCGACTCTCGTTTTCCTCTTAACTTCGACCAACTCATTGATCTATTTGATAACTGCTATGGTACACCCAATCCAGAATTGATTGCTCAAAATTACACCAATGACTTGCCAGCACTGTGTAAAATGCTTGAAGAAATATATCCACATATTTCTGATCGTAGTATTAAAACCAGATGCACTAAAATTCGGAAAAAATGTAAGCATGCTTGTAATCCTCAATCTACTGACACTGAAAGCGATTCATCACAGGAAACTTATTGAGAATCAGTAGTGAAGTAAATGGGCCGTCTACTTCTGCATCTGCCTTATTACAGCCAACTTAGGAACGGCAAACGAATACACCAACAAATGAACCATTTTTGACTTCCGAAACTGTGAGACGTTATCCTAAAGCATAGCCAAGGAAAAATATTAAGACTAAAAGGAAGAAAGCGAAATCTAGGATCATGACAGACACAGCAGAAAAACTTTTGATAGAGCAGCTAGCAGCTGAGAAACAACGTGAATTACCAGTGAAAAAAATTCCAAAACTGTCAAATGAATTGCAGACCCCTAAAAAATAAAGATATTTTAGGAAGCGAAAGGAAAGTACATCGACCGATAGTTTAAAGGACGAAACTTTCTTGTCGGGCTCCTCATCAGAATGGAATGAATTTGAAGAAGAAAGTGACATGGAAGTAGATGTAGATGACGTCATATGTCCTGATCGTAGTTTCCAGATAGAAGACTTCGTCTTAGTTAAGTTTCAGATGAAGAAAACTTGTGCCCATTATGTAGGAAAAATAGAGGAAATAGAATACAACGATTTTACAATAAATTTCATGAGACTCACAAAATTGAAAAACACTTTCTGCTACTCTGATATAAAAGATGTATCATCAGTTACCCGAAATGACATAATCACAATGTTACCCGCCCCCACTATTTTGACAAGACGATGAATCCATAAGTATCTATTTGATAAACCACTATGGGTTATTGAAAATTTGAAATAGGCAATTCTCACGAAAATATAAAAGTTAGTTGGTTTTCTTATATATGTGTGCCGAATATTACCAATAAATATAGTTTGTAAAATGATTTATTAATGTTCGTTATTTCATGCCTAAGGCTCCCTACTACAGTGCCCACAGATGCCTCTGGTAGGGATGCTTGGGCACTATTGCAAGGTTTTAAAAAAGTTAAATTTCACCAAAAAATTTGATCACTAGAATTTATAACATAATGCCTAAAGCTTCAGATGAGTCAACTATAACTGGCAGTGAAAACTAATTAGGGCTAGATTGGGCTGAATTTACTGTACAGGCAATATACTGAAAAAGTGCCCAAGGATCCCCACCATCCCCTACCTATTCTTAAAGACAAGACTTATGAATTTTATCATATTTTTCCTGTTATCCAAAACCATAAAATGTATACTCCTTTATTCCCTTATTTGGCACACAAAGACGATGGCAACCAATTTGAAAAAGAAGCATCTCCTCTACTGGAAGAAACATACTACTGCAGACAAAATCCGATATCCCAAGACAACTGTACTATACAATTACTCCGAGGAGAAGATCCGATACGCTGCCATATCATGGAAGTAAACGTTCCAGAAATAATCATAGAACAAGTTACAGAAAACGAAATTCTGATAATTCCAGAAAAACCCCGTCAAATATTTTCCAAATGCCGAAGTAACCAATATATTCCAGTGACGTCTCCAGTACTGATCAAAATCCCAGATTCATGCGAAATATGGACCAATAATCAAAAGTATGTTAACAAAATTCCGATCAGCAAAGGCAAACCATTCATATTACCTAAAATTGAAACGGGAACATTGATCGCCTAAAGAAACTACCAGATACCAAATATAACAGAAATTGACTTCGAAGAACTCAAGAAAATCAGCCGAATTTCAAAACAACTGAGACCAATCACAGAAATCGAAGACAACCCGTATAAATCAAACACGATAAGAACAATCATAGAAATCACAATCGCATGTGTTCTAATCTGCATTTTAGTTAAATATAGAACACAAATTTTCAAAATATTCAAGAAGATGCCAAAAGAAAATTCCATAGAAGAAAACGGAATTCCGAAAATCCACTCCGTGTTTCTCGAAACCTAAAGACGGGAGGAGTTATGTCTACAGCCTTATCTGATGAACACCTGCAAAACTGCAACATAACACTTTTATATAAGTTATATATACCGCATGTAAATACTTTTTTCTACGCCCATGTCTGTAAACGTCAAAAACTGCACTGTCAACATTCCTTGTAAATGACATTTAACAATAACATGCACGTAATGAGATCTCATAACATACACGTGCGTTTTGAGAAGAAAGCTTAAATGTCGTGGTTCAATTAAATTACAATCAAATTTTTATTTACGTAAGACTTTATTTGGTCTATTTACACAAATTTAGTCAATTAAAAAACATAAAAACTTTTAGCATTAGCGAGATATATTTAGGATTGAAAGAGTGATGCCCCTAAATGTAGGCAGCATATTATGCAATTTCTTTAAAAATAGGACACGTTTTCTTAAGTAGTATGCTATGAAAATAAATGTCATGTCATTTATATTGTCAATCTCTTCAACAAAATATAACTGTATCCGAACATTCTCTCTACTTTATCTACGAATATGTCTGATAGTAGTGAAAGTGATGAAATAATGAGCACTCCACCGGAGATTTTAGAAAAAGCTAAAGCAGCCACACATAATTTGTTACCGCTTAAGTCCAAAGAAAGGTACGAAATTACATATCAAAAATTTATGGATTGGCGACACAAGCATAACGTTAAATCCTTATCGGAGAATGTGTTACTTGCGTATTTTGAAGAAATATCAAAAACTATGAAGCCATCTTCTCTATGGGCCATTTATTCGATGCTAAGAACTACACTAAACATTAATAATAACATTAACATAGCAAATTATCCAAAACTAATCGCTCTACTGAAGCGGAAATTAATAAGTTTCTGAAAGATGCCCCAGACGATAAACATTTGTTGTCAAAGGTAAACAATTAAAATATTGTATAATTATCATCACATAAAAATAAGTTTTTGTTTTTTGTTTTCTGTTTTCAGGTTATCCTCATTATTGGATTAAGCGAGACTTGCCGTAAACAAGAACTTAGAAATATAAAAATGGAACACATTCAGGACACGGGAAAATCCTTGATAATTGATATTCCAGATTCTAAAACTAAAACGAGTCGTTCATTTGTAGTACCAGAAACGTTTTATATCACATGTCAAAAATACATGAATTTGCGTCCTGCTGGAATGGAACTTCCTTTATTTCTTAATTACAGAAATGGAAAATGCATAAAACAGGTTGTGTGGATAAACACAATCGGTAATACACCACGTAAAATTGCTGAATATCTTGAGCTACCGGAACCAAAGCAATATACTGGCCATTGTTTCAGGAGGTCATCAGCTACTATGTTAGTTGATGCAGGAGGTGATATGCTAGCATTAAAAAGACTTGGTGGCTGGCAATCTTCTACAGTAGCGGAAGGCTATGTGAATCAATCTCTTAAAAATAAAAATGACAACGCATTACGAATATCGGAGGCAATTACCAATTATCAATGTTCGTCTTCTGATGTACCGAGCAGTACTACAATTATAAATAACCGTTCATCACCCTTAAATAATAAGGCACAATCAATTTACAATAATTGTTCAATTGTTATTAACAACTATTATAATAAAGTTTAAATGATTACGTTATTTTTTATTTAATGGAAGAAAATGAATGGGCGTAGAAAAAGTATAGTACGTTACACGAGTTGTAAACCCATTACGCACTCATGAAATTTATGCACTCGCCGCTGCGCGGATTCGTGCATAAACTTTTTCATTTCGTGCGTAATGGGTTACTTACAACTCTTGTTACGTAATATACTATTACCTACAACCACCCCTATAAGTAGTCAAAAACACACAGTCGGCAATCAATGTAAGACGTCTATTACGCACGGCAAAACAAAACGCACGGCTGTAAAGTAAATCGCACGGCTTCCATAGCAACCACTTAGCAACTGTCAATAGACGTAGCCATTTTATTCGAAATGTATTACTTAGATATTTGACGTTGAATTTTATTCTATATATAAATGGTAGATAACATTTATTAGATATGAGATTACATTTAATACTAAGAGTTATTTGGAATTATATGATAATTGGTTCCGTTTCATTCAATCCGCATCTTTTAGCTGTCTGAATGTTTCTCATATCAGTAAACAATTAGTATATTATACACCAAGCGACTAAAGTGGCCCATTTAATCCCGCGGATTGTGCTTGATTCCTGAGAGAATTAATCCACCTAAGGGATGAATGTCACTTTAGTCGAGAGGTGTATACGCTATTTTATACAATTCCGGTGATTTTACATAAATTTTTAATGAAAATAAATACTACTTAGGACGGACTTTTACGAAACATGGCTGGGCATCGAGGGGGAACTTCTAAGATGCTTGGCTGGCCATCGAGGAGCGACTTTTATAAAACTTGGCTGGACATCGAGGATGTACGTTTTTACCTGTACTTTAAACGCCTTAATGAGATTATAAACACAAGTACAAGTGGGTCGTAGGTAAAGTATAGTACTTAATTCGTGTTATAACGCATTTTAGGCACTCACGGAATTACGCACTCGCCGCTACGCGGCTTCGTGCGTATTTTTACCGTTCGTGCGTAAAATGCTTCTTACAACACACGTTACGTAATGTAGGTACTATTAATCACTCTTTGTTCACTCTTTGTTACTTTTGATACTCTGTTATATGCTTTGTACAGTTCGAAATAAAACTTTAAATTATTTTTGTCTTTTTTAATAAAGATATTTCCGGAAAAGAAAATAAAAGTTACTTATATCGTCTTCTTTGTAATAACTGATTTTACAGATATTAGTTTCCACTGTGGGTTAGTAAAAATGTTGTTTTCTATCAACGTTTGTTCAATATATTCCAGTGACTGTCTCATATTTCAATTCAACTTTTTACCGTTTATTTTTATTTTTTTTCCATTTTTTCTATTTGCGTTAGTAAAGAGCAACACCTTAGTCATTCTTTAAAGCACATCATCCATTTATCGTTTGCTGCCAAACATTCTGTCAATAGAATATTTATCCCTCAGACCTTCCTAGAGTATTCAAAATAT
The DNA here is from genome assembly GCA_963921935.1 of Galeruca laticollis. NCBI lineage: Eukaryota > Metazoa > Arthropoda > Insecta > Coleoptera > Chrysomelidae > Galeruca > Galeruca laticollis. Next base: position 49,824,751 of record OY998184.1, read on the forward strand.
TCCAGTCACGCGTGTTCTGCATGTAACTTCCAACGACAGAATACAAAATATGGAATCAGACTGAAAAGTGCTTCAAAATACCCACATTTATCGGCTTAAGCAGCATGTTCCTATCTCCCGTTGAATTCTTACAAAGGGGCGTATTATACATTTTGTGAACTTCAAAACGTTTTTTCTTTCCTCATTTATGATAAAAGGGAGTTGAAAAATACGAATCATACTTTTTATAATACGTATAGTCTGAAGAGTACCGAGAATTTTCAATTAGAAGAGAATCTTTTTGTCACTAAGATAGTACATCTGTCCTCTAAACTCTTCCGGAGTTTGCGATTCATCGGTCATTCAGTTTATTCACAGTGCTCCTTTTTGCCATCTTATCTCAAGTATGTGGATGAAAATATCTAACATAGAATCAGTCTAAAAACTTTGATCACAAATGCAATTTCGTATATGAAGGGGTAAAATTGTTTCAAAAAAATTGATTTAAATTTACCAAGAATAAATCCAAATGAGTATGAGTGGTAGAGCGCATTCACACATCGCTTAGGTGAATGGAATGGTAACTGGAAATGGACCTTTATGGCTAAGTGACAAGTACTGAATTTCCTGTATCTCACGAATGTGTGTCGTGAATGAATTTGTATCCAAAAGCTTTCGATAATCTATCACAAATCACAGTATTTTCCTGATATGGCTCCAGCAATGGCGTAGAAAAAGAATGGATCAATTTATTTACATTAAATACTGAAGCTAACATTGCAAAAGCAATAACGAGATGAGCGACTATACTTCACCCGTCACCCTGCGCTATTGTCAAAATGTGCTTTAATTCTCAAAACTGCTCGGAAAATATATAATAAATTGATGTAGAAAATCCATTAATTTGCAAAGAAAATAATAATCATGAGGCATATGATATTATTCGAAGGCGACAATGGCAGACATACAACAAAATTTTCTTGCGATTTAAGTTGTTGATGTACCTAATTTTTTTTAACAATAAAGTTATTCTCCTCTACGTGACAACGCCGTAGGACCCGATCAATTCACAAAACGTATTTCATCATAACAAATCATTACATAGTAACCAACACAGAAGATACTGAAATTGTTTCTTTACAAGTGATATTCGGCAATTCAAGCAGTTATTTTATTATTGCAGATTCAGTAAGTGAATTATAAACAACATGGTTCATCTGTGTTATATTTGTAAGAAATTGAATAATTTGAACCAATACATTTCTTTTCACTGGTAGAGTTGACATTTGCATTTGGCCTTCATATTTGAATAACCAGTGCTGCTACAGTAGAGACATTTTTCTAATTATAAGTGTGATGTATAAGTAAGTAAAAATCAAATATAGTTCAATCTTCCCTTTTTTTATACAATTAGTGCACTTAGTAGATTCTCAACAACATATATTGCAGGTTTTCCACGAATGATGAGCAAAGAAAAATTTGATTCTTATTGATTGTTTTTGGAAAATATGATATATTTCCATTGCTTCTTTCATTTTGCTCTAAGTGATATCCTTGTTAAAGCAAATGGTGTAAAATATATTAAATCTTGTTCAAACCCAATACCATATCACTGCTTAGTGTAATTCTTGTCAACATATAAAAAGACCATTCGCAATTATAAACATATAGTTATTTTAAGTGTTTTGATTTTATATATCACATATCCATTCCTTTTTGCTTCATCACTCTGTATAATTTCTTTATAATTACATTAAGATAGTAACCAAACTACAAAGAAAAATATATTATTCATCAACTGATTTCAAAATTGTTGTCGATTTGGAAACTTTGCGCATTTGAGAGAAAATGTTAAATCTTCAGACTAATTTTTCATCTTATTCACTATATAGACTACATATTTTCACAAAGATAAAAATGTGTGAACGGTTATCGTATTGAAAAAGTTATGATTTGCGTTGAAGTAATTCAAACTACGCTAAATAATTGAAAGCATTCTTAAAGGATAATTTTTAAAGGTTCAGTTTTATTGAATTTTACTCTTTTTTCAATGAAATACTGTTATAACTTTCAACGTGTACACTTATAATTTTGAAAAACTAATTTTTGATTATTATCAATGTTTTTTAGCTTGTCAAACGAAAAGTTTTTTTTGCAATTTGCTGACGTACGCTAAATATATTAATTGAAACCATTCTTAAAAGGATAATTTTTAAAGGTGCAGTTTTATCGAATATTACTCTTTTTCACATTTGAAATACTGTTAAAACCTTGATTTTTGACCTCTTGACGTAATTCAAACTATACAAATACTACTCACTATATAGATAAAGACTACTTTCACTAAGATAAAAAAAAAATTACCAAATTTGCAGATTTGATAATGAAGATAACGATTCATACTGAATTTTTATTGATGTTCTGTATATTTTTCAAACGATGATAACACTGTTTCAACGCTTCTGCTGAATGATAAGAATGTTAAACTCAACGCCTCCAGAAGAAACAGGTCACTTCAAATAAAACACACAAAGATTGAATAGGAAATAAAACACATTGCTTCAATTGTTCTTTTATTTCTGTAAAATACTTTCTATGAAGATGTTTATACACATTTTTTTAATGAAAACAAAACCTAAAATATCACGTGACAACATGTGCAGTAAGGGTTTCCCTAACGCCCTTTTATAATGGTCTGCACTGAATAACACGTTAATCTATGATAATAAACACTTTCATTGTTTTTATTTCGTTTTACGTACAATTCTGAAAACACTCATTCACATACTGTTAAACTCAACGCCTTCAGACGAAACAGATCACTTCAAATAAAACACATTGCTTCAATTGTTTTTTAATGAAAATAAAAACTAAAATGTCACGTGAAAAGAACATAATTATTTATATCTTGTTATATGAAAGAGTATTTTTCATAACTAGAGCCAAACCTCGCAAGGTATTCATTTACCAAACAACGGTAATTCCACATTTTCATATGAAAGCACTCATTTACATACTGTTAAACTCAATACCTCCAGACGAAACAGATCACTTCAAATAAAACACACAAAATGATACAAAACGTTTTAATTATGTTGTTTTCATTGTTTTCTGTAAAGAACAAAAAAATAAAAATAACATCAAAAAAAAATATAAATAACAGCATACCTTATCCACTTAAACACCACACCTCAATGCAGCCGCCCCTATCCATATAATGGACATCGTACCCGTCCACCATTCTCACGAATGTGAAATTTGGTGGGGTACGCGTCCCCTTTCCATACATCACGGCGGTTTCCTTACTCTGAAATAATGAAAAAGTAGTTGAAATATACAATTAAGGTTTTGAAAAAGTTAAAAAATAGTATAATATTATAGATAATACTCTTCACTATCTCTTCTTGAAAAAATTACCGAAAGTTACAATAAAATTCCAACAAATATAAAAGTAGGAATTGACATAGTATTTACAGTTACTTGATATTTGAAAAGTAAAACAACTACACATAAAACCAAAGATCATTTGTTAGAGAGAAGAGCAAAAGTAGAGTTAACAGCAGACAGCAACAGAAGACTTTGCATTCATACATGGAGTAATTGGAATAACCAAATAAATTTTAAAAAAAGTTTGCACATTCCCTTATCGTTCCAACAATTGAGTTTGAGTAGATACTTTCCAGATAAAAATGTCATTATGATAAACATGCAATTTTTGAAATATGACACTTTGATTGAAAAATACCTGTAATATGTATTAAAAGTGTTTGTAAGATGACTTGAGTAGATACTTTTCAGATAGAAAATGTCATTATGATAAATATGCAATTTTGGGAATATGACACTTTGATTGAAAAATACCTATAATATGTATTAAAAGTAAGATGACTTGAGTAGATACTTTTCAGATAAAAAATGTCATTATGATAAACTTGCAATTTTTGAAATATGACACTTTGATTGAAAAATACCTATAATATGTATTAAAAGTGTTTGTAAGATGACTTGATTAGATACTTTTCAGATAAAAAATGTCATTATGATAACCATGCAATTTTGGAAATATGACACTTTGATTGAAAAATACCTATAATATGTATTAAAAGTGTTTGTAAGATGACTTGAGTAGATACTTTTCAGATAAAAAATGTCATTATGATAAACATGCAATTTTTGAAATATGACACTTTGATTGAAAAATACCTATAATATGTATTAAAAGTGTTTGTAAGATGACTTGAGTAGATACTTTTCAGATAAAAAATGTCATTATGATAATTATGCAATTTTGGAAATATGACACTTTGATTGAAAAATACCTATATTTATTAAAAGCGTTTGTAAGATGACAGCGAATGAAAAAATGCATTAAAATTTCACAAAATGAGCTTGACTAGATACTTTTTCAGATAAAAAAATGTCAGTAAATTAAATATTTAATTTTTTGGATATAACAGGTTTATTAAAAATGTTAAAAGAAAAAACGAATGCTGAAAAAAAATGACACTTGATTTTGAGTAATATGTCACCCTTGATTAAAATGCTATTAAAAATTACCTTATTGTTTTCACTTACATTTTAACTTTTCACAATATAAATTGTAATAAAAGCGCTTATAAGATAATAATCGTGGAAATTAAAATGTTATTAAAAATTACCCTATTGTTTTCAGTTACATTTGAACATTTCAAAATATAAATTGTGATAAAAGCGCTTATAAGATAATTGCGATTGAAAAAAAAATTAAAATTCTTGAAAATCACTTCATTCAAATTGAAAAATGCAATAAAATGATTAAATGTGAAAAATAGTAATAGATAATCGCGGAAATAAAAGTGCTATTAAAAATTACCCTATTGTTTTCAGTTACATTTGAACATTTCAAAATATAAATTGTAATAAAAGCGCTTATAAGATAATTGCGATTGAAAAAAATTAAAATTCTTAAAAATCACTTCATTCAAATTGAAAAATGCAATAAAATGATTAAATGTGAAAAATAGTAATATAAAAAACACTTACACGTTGTTTGTGTTTTAAAACAGTTCGCAATAATCGCATTACTCTTTTATCTGAAAAAAGAAAAAACATAATTATTTGTTATAATCGAAAAAAAGAAGCTACTCACCCGTGTTATCCATGATGTAATAATATCTGTATACCTATTATACAATGTTCTACTTTTTATAGTTGTCACACACCACATCCGTTTTTGAAAAGTGTCATCTTCACTTGTGCACACGACTCCACAAAAATGACGCTCTCTGAATTATCAAGTATCATAGGAAATAATCTTCAACCGCAATGACTATATAATTAACGATTTGAATGAAAAAATCTAGCTCAATCTCCCCATTTTAATATGAAGTAAAATAATAAATAACTGAAAAATCAGTGTGTAGAATCTGAATTTTTCAATGAAAATAACTGTCTCTTACTTCATGAATTTTTAAAATCTTGTAAAAGCGATTTCACACATCATTTTAAAATCATATGGAATTTCCCATCTCTTATCAACAAGGGCGTTGGCTGATAGATGAAAGAATTATCAATATGTTAAATCATTAATAGGATTTACCAATGCAAAAAGTAAGAATCTGAATTTTACCAAATAGAAACATCGATTATCTATAAAAACGAAATGTGTATTTTTTAAATTTCCTTTGAATATTTCCCACAAAATAATATATAACCGAAAAGTTTTTTTGGAGATTTTTTGATACTGAAAAAGTTTTTTACGATTTCTATTGATATTGAAAAATTTGAATATTTAACAAGCTGTTGTGCTCTACTTTCTGATTTGTAATTATTTTGGAGTCGAGATAAGTTTTTACAATTTTCCATTCATATTTTTTAACAAACTAGCAGAGTCTCTACTGTCTGATTTATAATTTGGAGTCGATTTAAAAGTTTTTGCGAGCCATTTTTTCGGTTTAATCTTATGAAGATGGAAAAGTTTCAAATTAATAAAGATTTTACCAAGAAAATATGTAAATTCGGTGTCCAGGGGCGAACTTTGGAATTTAAAATTACACCTGTGCCAAGCGAGACGGAACCTGTAGGTTGGATAAAAAAAGCCATCCAAGATATTGTTTTGAAGGGAACAGAAAACGTGGGTTCTGAAGATTATGTTGGATTTACTTTTTGTTCCAAAGATTTTGCACGAGGTCAGGGATGTATACGGTTTAGACCAGCGTCGGAAGTGACAGTTGATGATGTTTGGGAGAACATTTCTTCCATATATCAATCGAATTCTAAGGGGCTGAATACGGAAACCTTCTGTTTGAGAATTACAACTGTGAAGATGCCACATGGAAAAGGTAGAGGAGAAAAATATAATAATTTTAATGAGGAATGCAACAAAAGAAGAGGTATTGTTTCAATAAAAAACAAAGATAATCTTTGCTTACATCGTGCTCTCATTGTCGCTATGGATTTTAGGAATCCCGAATACACTAAGATTCAAGACGATGTTGGTAAGCTCCAAACAACCAGAGCTATGGAACTGATAAAATCCAGTGGTGTTTTCATCCCTCCGGAGGGGTGCGGGATACCCGAACTTCGGCAGTTTCAACAGTATCTGAATAATTATAAAATAACAGTTTATCAGTATGATAGCAAAGGGCGTGAGGTCATTTTCGAAGGTGATGGTATTGGTCCCTCGCTGAATTTACTCTACCATGAGGGTCATTATAATGTAATAACCTCCTTAACTGCAGCTTTCTGCTGTGGATACTATTGTGAGGCATGCCACACACCTTACAATAATAAAAACGAGCATAGATGTGGTGGAACATGTTTTGCATATAGGAGATCACCAGCGTGCCCAAAAGACGTGGTAAAACGTGGTTGCAATGAATGCGGAAGAGACTTTTACGTTGATGAGTGTTTTAATGCACACCTGAACATCAAAAAAACTTCAAAACCGATGGACAGGACCATTCGAAATAAAAAACAAAGTAGGACCAGTCACCTACCAAATCGCGTCAAACAAAGGAAAAAAAGTACAAGTTGTCCACATTAATAGATTAAAAACATACTATGGCAAACTGAACGATGATCAACACGAGATTATAGAGACGACAACGACTCAGAATAAGGAAAACACAGCATACGAACAGGAAGAACCACAAGAAGATACCACCGACGATATAAACACAGGGAAGTTAGCAGCATTACCACTATGGTCAACGGAGAAAATAACACAACTACCCAGGGAAAAGACACTAACCCAAACAAAAGAACAAAAAGATAAACCGAGCGGAAGGCTCCCAGTCTCACTAAGACCCCCACCGGAAATTCGAAGATCAGCCAGGATAAGAAATCGGATTCCGAGAGCACCCACCTACATTAATATGACATGGGCACAAGCTTCACAATTATACAGAAACAAGACGAAACTAACCAAACACTACCATACATCATACAAAATCAGGCGAGAATATCCCATAAACATACAACAAACAGATCCGCTTAATCACTCAGTTGGTTCACATACACCGAGGTCACACTAGAGTCGAATTTTGTTTTAAGAGTAAATAAACCCGACGATAAATTAATACACATACACCAAATAACAATAAGTTCTAAGATATAAAATAGGTAAACCAGATTAAAAAGTAAACACAGATTTAGTCATTATTTCATAATTCATACAATAAAAATATTGTGTTATTGTCGACTTAGACAAATAAACAAGAAAAAAATTTCAGTAATTACGTTACTAATCATAACACATCGACAAATGCAAGGTCATTGTAGGTAATCAATTTAAAAAAAATTTTGCACCGTTGCAAGGTCAACTCAAAGTATGTTTAGAAAGATTTAATTTCAATAACTACAAGGTGAACACATAAGTTACATTTTAGTCACCAACTAGAAATTTAAAAACAGACAATAGTCTTACACAAGGAACTCAATTGACAGTCCTAAATGATTGTACAGTTCGGTCAATTGAGAAAAATAAACAAAAGGGCAGCAACGCAAGTGTAGCGCTAACATGGGAAAAATAAAACAGTATTTTATTCGAAGGAAAAAATAAATAATTGTAGTAAATAATTATTATGTAAATGATGAATGTTAACAAATGTAATTTCTCGAAAAAATTGTAAAGGTATCGTAAGTGCGCGACAATAAAACGAAAGATCGTTCTTCTGACCTGGGTAACATTCGTTATGTGCGGGCTTCAGACAGCAATTACGCTGATTGATCAAGACTGTTCAAACCCCAATACAAACATTTCAGTGATCTCCCTAAAAGACGTTCAAAAGTGCCGGAACCCGAGATTACGTACGCCAGGGAAAGCACGAACATTCCAGTTATCCAGAGCAACGAAATCAAACGGCAACCAGTATGGTCATGCCTAGTAGTTGTAACCAGACTCATGATTCCTGCGGGATGCACAGCCACACATCCGTAGTCGACGAAGCAGCAGAGGAAGATGCAGAGCCACGCACAGATACAAAGTAATATAGTTGTATCAACCAAAGCACGAATAATCAATCGAAACCCAAGAAAAAGTTTAAGTCATAGAAGAAGAAGACAAAGGCTTCGCTTTAATACTATAAAAGAGAAAACTACTATCGAAATATAGCGAACAGAGCACACGAGAATTGTCATTGCCTTGAAGATAAACAAAACCTTCAACCGACAATGCCAATTCTACCCCAGAATGTCGATCTCATAAATAGAGCAAGCATACAAATGTCACGTAAGCATGCAATACATAGAGGACGCCTAACAAAGAGAGGCATTCTCAAGAAATAAAAAGAGGAGCAGTAGAGCAGCCGGACTGAACGCAGAGCAGCCAAGAATACAGTGGCAGATATTTTCAAAGGAAATTAAAAACCTAGCCGAATCCACCCTAAAACACACTTGGGAATGGTTCATGGAGATAGGTTCAATAATAAGCGATATAATTGGTATATACTGCACATATCAACTACTGAAATACATGGTAGACACGATATTAAATGCAATCCGCATCCAGCAGACAGTAGGATGTGGTATCACAATGGTATGCAGCATATGGGATTCCCTCACGGCATGGGCAATACACTCCCACAGCAGAACCCAGAAACAAGACGAAGAGGCGATAGAAATGGAGCAGATACAGCATCAAGAGACGAGCCACCCCAGATCGCAACACTGGACAGAGAGAAATCACTCTATGAACGATCTACTAAGCAGCAGTGTGGCGAGTGTAAATAATCGTGACCTAGGTCAGGGTCAAAACAGTTAAATCGAAACGTGAGCGAGGTCAAGTGCGCGGTACGTAAAAACAAATTTATAAGCAATATAAAGTTCAGGATAATGTACTCGCAAAACAAACAATGTTAATATATTAGTTAAGATATAAAAAAGGTGTTGGACCTGAAACGTCACAACACTTTTACAAGAGGGGAAGTAAGGGACCCCACAGTTCTTTTTCGGTCATATCTAGTTTTTCATATATATCGGCGCCCCTCATCTACTGGTAGAATCTAAACAGTTATAGGTATTTATCTTATGTTCAGGGACCATCTCCCTATATATCTGATTACTTGAAATGGCGCACAGATAATTATATTTCACAAAGGATCATACTTAGTCCTATCTTAAAGTTTCAACTGATTAACTTTTCCGTCATATTACCGGACATCCAGATACCGGAGACATCATAATTAATCTTCTGAATTTTATTGATATAGATTTTATTCTGTATTTTTTTTCCTCTTTCTCTTCGAGAAACGTGATTTGAATTAAAAAAATAGGGGATATAGATTTTCTTTTTTTATATATTGTACCAGTTGACTAAGTTTCACGAGATTCGTAATTATTTCTTTCCAATCCCAGAAATTTTGGCAATATTGATATATATGGTTTACAGGATATCGTATTTGATCCGATTCATAAAGTTTCGTTTGATTTCTATTCATTGCCTTAATTTTTGTGGAGGATATCCAACATAATTATCGCTAAAGGTGTATAGGGTACCATACTTATACAGGTTAAGTACCAAAAAGACGTTCCGCTTGTTATTTTTTTTATTTTATTTATTTAGTTTATATCACGTAGGCTATCCAAAAATCAGGAGAAAGCCGCGTATATTATATTTATTCAATTGCCAAAACGTTCGTATATGGTTTTAATAATTTTTTTGTAATATATGCTTGTACATATTTAACTCTTCAGTTTATTTCCTTAACCTCAACCCTCACCACCCCCGTACCAGCCAAATAGAACGGGCCGGCTCGACGTGCACTACGAACTCGGGCTTGGCACACTGTATAAGCCCAAGGGGCCACACGACGACCTTGATCGCTCGAGCCAGGAACAACCCCTCCCTCGAGGTAATCCCGCAAGGAGATTCCTGGTTCTACATTTTGTGCCGCGAGGCACTGGTGACAGCACGCTGCAACGATTTTTGTTCTTTGGATAGGAGTTTACAGTAGGGCCTTCCGGTCACTACCAACAGAGAAAAAGGCCACCCGAAGGATTACCGATACCATTACACTGGTGTCGGATAAGGATAATTCCGACTCGATTACATTTACCAGGATAATACCCGGTCGTTGGTCATCATAAAAAACAAATACAAACAGGAAGGAATTGAGAAGTATTACACTGGTGACAGCGGTGGGATTAGTCAGCAACATCGGCTGGGTTAATCACTGCTTCACCAGAAGAAGGAAAAAAGGAACTACCCATTTATTAGAAGATATATAGTTAATGGAAAATAATCAGTTTTATGTAAGGTCAAGGGTATTTCACTGAACTACAATTCCTCACAAATTCTCAATTTTGAAAAAATCAGGGAAATGGTTTTGGAAAAATCAGATCCTATTCATATTACAAATAGACAGATTATCCGTACTAAATATCATGAAGTGATTAAGAAAACTACTTAAAAACAATATAAACCAAATTCAAGTAAGAGAAAATTTCTTCCTGATCACACCTCGCTACCTTTTGGATATAAAAAACTGAAAGAATGAGTAATTTTTGAGAATTTAATGAATTGTTACACTTGAAATAACATATAAAAATATCCAAACTAACATGTAAAAGATAATTGAAAGATTTGAACTATCACAAAAGATGATCTCTTTAACCCTCATATATATAAAAACTGAAAAAATGAGTAAATTTTGAGAATTTAATGAATTGTTACACTTGAAACTTTAACCCTTCGATGTGGCGAAGGAACCGTTTCAAATTTAAAGTCTTTCGTGATGCCATTTGAACTAACATTTAAAAGATGGATGGGAAGATCCAACTAACAGAGAACATGGTACTTTTTCCCTACATGGCAAATTAAAGAGCCGTTTCAATTAAATTTGGAATAAGTGCTAGTGATGCCATTTAAACTAACATGTAAAAGATGGATAAAAAGGCCCAAAAAACTAACAGAAAAGATGGTCTTTCTTCCCTAAATGGCAAAAAACTATTTTAAATTTGAAGTGTTCGTGATGCCGTAGGCCTGTCTTTTTGACGGGGAATCTTAACGAGACCTTAAACATCTCCGGTAAGCCTTATGCTTACTGCTTCCTGGGTAGGCCATGGAAAGAGATGAAATTTTTTACTGTACATATTTTGTGTAAACTTGTATATTTTTACTTTTCCACCAACCTATCTAAAATGCGAGAAAAGTATTGGTTTACCCACAAAAAAGTTGGAAATTTGAAAACTTTTTTTCAGTTATTTTTACGTTATCCATCAACAACAACACGAAAAAGCGGTTTTTACAAAAAAAATCCTGTGTGTATGTCGTCGTCGTCGTCGTCGGCCACTTGTCTTGTTAGCACGATACAGCCTCCGGAGTGCAATAAGTCACCAATTTTATGATGGAATATTGTTAAGGACATTTCACAGATGAACCCTATTGATTTTCAGCTCACCAGAGCTAGTACAACGGGTGCTATGGTACTTGAAGTACGACATTTTGTCGTTTTTCGAGAAATTTCAGTTTATTAGCACGATACAGCGTCCGGAGTATATACAAGTGATGAATTTTATGATTGGATATTATTCAGAGCGTCTTAAAGATGAACCCTATTGATATTGAGCTCACTAAAGCCAGTACAAAGGGTGCTGTGGTACTTGAAGTACCAAATTTTTGTCATTTTTGGAGAATTTTCAGTTTGTTAGCACGATACAGCCTCCAGAGAGTATACGATTGATCAACTTCATGAATAAGTATTGTTCAAGGTGTCTCACAGATGTACCCTATTAATTTTAAATTGACTAGAGCGAGTACAGCGGGTCCTATAAAACTAGATATACTAAATTTTTGGTTATTTTTGGAGAAATTTCGGTTTGTTAACACGATACATCCCCCGAAGTGTGTACAAGTAACAATTTTATGATAGAATATTGTTCAGGGCCACAGATGCGGAAAAGTTAGTTTCAATCTCTAAAACCGTTTATTTTATAACGAAATCAGAGTAATCATAATTACTAATTTTTAGAACGGTGATGAGGAAGCGGTATTTAGATAATTTTTTGTAATAAAATGAAGAATCAAATTGCCACATCCTTGCTCACATATGTATACGGAAAGATGAATGGTATGTGGTATAACGTTTCTATATATTTAAAAAGATAACAAAGTCAAAAACCGTTATTTCTCTCTTATAACGGATAAATTTAATCATACCCTGATTAGAATATTTCAATTAATATCATTTTGTGGGTTTCGTGAAAAATGGAAAGTGATATAATATTTCAATATAATGAAGGTTTATTCAAAATTTAACGTTTAACAGTATTTCAGATTTAAGTACAAGATATGTCTAAACACTTTTATAGAAAGTATTTTACAGGAAAATAAATTAAAATATGAAACATTCGTTTTGAAGACTTTTGCATTACAACAATTGTTGCAAATCATACTAAAAACCTTAAGATATTTGCAAATTATAATATTTGAGCTTTTCGTTTAAGATAACACACTTCCGTTTAAGTAGTCTTTCAAGTAAATAAGATAAATTTAGAAATAGAGAGTTGAATAATGCGTCATATATTCATTACATAATATTTTCACTACTAAATTTACGATAAGTAATAGTTGTCTTCTAAAAATAATACCGATATGACTGGCAACGTCATTCTTCACATGACGTTCGTACTGAGCAGTTGTAACAGACGCTAATATGACAGATCTTATGCGCAAAAGCGTTCAACTCAATCTAATTAAAACATGTATTGAACAAGAAATTTATTAAAAACAATTATCATGGAGTATGTCTTCCGACAAGTTTTATATTGTATGAGCTAGCTAAGAAATATGAGATAACAACCAAAATATGTGTCGGGACAAAGTTTTACTCAAATGAAGTTACAATTACACCACATTTTTCGAATGAACATGGCAATGTGGTATATGATCCTACAGACGCAATTACCAAATACTATCTACCTCAGGAATTCGAATTTGTGCTGAAGAAGGGAATATTTATGTGTACAAACTCTGAAGATTCGACAATGATTGATATTTTTCGAACATTTAAAACAATTAAGTTTACAGCAGGGTACTGTAATAATGTAGACCAGATGTAATATCACCCTAATCCTGGGTGGTTTTGTTTAAATTTGAGAATGGTTCGGAAACCGCTGTCACCAGTGTAACGAAATAGTAATACTCTAAACCCACCGCTGTCACCAGTGTAATAATATCTAGACCTCTACTTCGTTGTATTAATCAAAATTAAAGTGTTATAACTTGTATACCCCTAATTTAATCTGCTGTCACCATTCTAATAAAATCTGTCACCAGTTCACTGTAATCTTTAATTCCAGATATGTAAGATAACTTGATCGAAATGCCAAAAAGTATCCCTACCTTCGATTCCACCAAATTCTGCCTCCAGTGCGCGGCTGAGCGTGTTAGGCAATCCAGTCCGATTGGTTTTTGCTAGGTTCGCCTGGTCTTAAAACGGATGAAACTTCCTTTGCCAGGACAGGGTTTGTCCTCCTCGTCTCGGTCACACGTCCACGATTGTTACACTTCCAGAGGGGGAAATTTTTGGAGTAGGGGTGATAGGAAAAATAATGTAGAACCTCCACGTTATACAAAAAAAATCTATAATAAAATAATCTCTCCAAATCCTCCTATACAGCTATACATACTCGTATATATTTAAAATTAAACTACAATCCCGTATGATTAAATTAATCCCAATTCCCTGGTATAACTCTACCTATACATATTTATCTAAAATTGGTTTATTATCAAACCTACTCCTGTATATCCTACAATTATAAAAACAAAAACAAATTTATGAACAGAGTTCTCGTTTGTTCGATGGAGCGGCAAAACTAGCCCTCTTATCGGCTTGGTCTTTTTATAAAAAAAAAGGCGTGAAAGGCGTATGTTTGCTATATTCGTTTCTCAATCCTTCTATTCTCCGGTGTCGAGAAAAATAAATGACTATCACGTGTAAATACCTTTATATGCAACAATGATTCATTTTACATCGTTCGGTCGTCATTGACCTTCAGGGAACGAAAGTGAAATTTTTGTTCTATAAATAAAAATTCTGATGAGCTAAAGAAAACAATTTAAATTATTTATCTACACTGGCGTTACAAGTTGTGAAAGTCCCCAGTTATATAATTACCTACGATAAATTTATGCGTTTACGCTGGCAAAATAAGAAAGAGTTTTAATTTATAATTTACGGCTGAACAAAAGACTGATAACAATATTTCTCTATAATAGATTGACTTATCAGCGCAATTCCGCTGAAACCCGTGAAAATATGGAAAACATACGCTCCGGCCTCTCGGCAAAATCTTAATTATTCCAGTACACACGGTAAATTATATATTTGTCAGGACGATAAACTTAGTCTGAGAGTGAACAGCTATGTCCCGTCTCTTTGATAAAATCATCAATCAAATAAAAAAAAATCTAATAAATATATTTGCTATCGCTACACCTTGTATATAGCAATTGACCTATACACCCAAGTTCAGAATCCAGCTCGACCAATAACGAGTAAATATATCACTAGTAAAAATTATCCCAATCTGAATTTAATTCAAAAACTTACTGCTTGACAAACGTCCTTCGTCTCGCCGGGAATTTTCTTGATTTTTTTTTGTTACTATCTGCTTGTTCACCGCGAGTCGTGCCAATAAACGGAATCGTGCTATGTCGAAAGGCAATTAGCGTAGAGGGTAAGTTTTTACCACTCGTACCGCTAACACTAAAAAAACACTAGTACCGCTCACCGTGGCAGGGGAAAAACCTTTCCCTTCGCGTGATCGACCCCCGGTACACACTCACTGCCCGCTGGTCTGTGTAAACTCCTTTTTTTGTTTTCCTCCGACTTCGGTTTTGGGGTTTTCGTCGAGTTGCAAAAAACAGCTTTTGTTTTTTGAATCGTGCTAGTTTTTGTTATCGAAATAATTGTATTCAAAACAATTATTTCGCTTTGACCCAGTAAGATGTTTTTTATTTCTCTATTCTGTTTTGGCTTCGTATTGTTTTATTAAACATTATGTGTGTCGCGTTCCAGTTGTTATTAAATGAAAAATAAAATATGTTTTACCGTGTGTTCTGAAATTTTCTACCATAAAATTATCTTTTAGGTATTCGTATTTATTACAGTACTTTGATGGAGCGCCGGATGAATTATTAGCTATACGTAAACAAATCCATGACAATGTAGCAAAAATACTTGAGGAATAAATGTTACCCTACAATTTTAATAACTACCAATCATGACGCCACTAAAGAGGTCAAGCAGGGTACTTTGATGGAGCGCCGGATGAATTAATAGCTATACGTAAACAAATCCATGACAATGTAGCAAAAATACTTGAGGAATAAATGTTATCCTCCAATTTTTAATAACTACCAATCATGACGCCACTAAAGAGGTCAATTCCACGATAACAATCGCTATAAGATATCATTATTACATTTTTTAATTAACTTTTCCTGCATTTACCCTAAATTTTTATTACATTTTCTAGTTTTCATCACATGTTTCAATTACTTTTTTGTTTTGCCGTTTGTCATTATTACATTTTTGCTGTATTTTTTAAACATTTGTGATATCTGCAACTATGTTTTTTCAAAACTTTCATAACCTTCTCTTCATGCGCTTACCGATGTCATTATTACATGTTTTAATTAACTTGTCTTGCATTTACCCTAAATTTTTATTACATTTTCTAGTTCTCATCACATTTTTACTTTTCCGCCCAACCTATCTAATATGCGAGAAGAGTATTGGTTTACCCCAAAAAAAGTTATTTTCACGTTTTCCATCAACAACAACACGAAAAAATGGTTTTTAGAAAAAAAATCCTGTGTGTATGTCGTCGTCGTCGTTGTCGTCGGCCACTTTTTCTTACATGTCTTGTTAGCACGATACAGCCTCCGGAGTACAATAATTCACCAATTTTATGATTGAATATTGTTAAGGACATGTCACAGATGAACCCTATTGATTTTCAGCTCACCAGAGCCAGTACAACGGGTGCTATGGTACTTGAAGGGTGACAATTTGTATTTTTTTGAGAAATTTCAGTTTGTTAGCATGATACAGCCTCCGGAGTTGAAGAAGTCACCCATTTTATGATTGAATATTATTCAGGACATCTCTTGAATATTATTCAGGACATCTCACTGATGAACCCTATTGATTTTCAGCTCTTCAGAGCCAATACAACATGTGCTACAGTACTTTAAGTACGATATTTTTGTAATTTTTGGAGAAGTTTCAGTTTGTTAGCACGATACAGCCTCCGGAGTAAATACAAGTGACCAATTTTATGATTGGATATTATTCAGAGCGTCTCAAAAATGAGCCCTATTTATATTCAGCTCACTCAAGCTAGTACAACGGGTGCTATGGTACTTAGAGTACCAAATTTTTGTCATTTTAGGAGAATTTTCAGTTTGTTAGCACGCTACAGCCTCTAGAGAGTATACGATTGATCAATTTTATGATTGAATATTGTTCAAGGAGTCTACAGATGTACCCTATTGATTTTCAGTTGACTAGAGCGTGTACAGCGGGTCCTATAAATCCAGATATACTACATTTTTGGTTATTTTTAGAGAAATTTCGGTTTGTTAGCACGATACATCCCCCGAAGTGTATACAACAATTTTATGATAGAATATTGTTCAGGGCCACAGATGCGGAAAAGTTAGTTTTAATCTTTAAAACCATTTATTTTTTTGTTATTTACAGAGGAAAATGAAAAAAAATTTGAAATTTTACATTGACTTTTTTTTAAAAATTGGTTTATAACCCCTGTATGTATTGAAAGGAGTTGATGATTTTCAATTTATCTTTATGGATGTGATGATATAATTATAAAGAAAATATACGAGGTGATGATGAAACGAGGACAATTGAATATGTGGTATAAATTCTAAATGGTTATTTTTTAAAAATTATATAACTGATAATATAACTATAGGCAGGATTTGCTAGTAATAGTTGAATAAAATTTATCTATATCAGTGGTGGGAAGGTTGGGGTCCCACAAAGATTAACTGAATTTTTTTTTCTTGGAGTTTATTTCATATAGCGTTGTCATACTGTAACGGTGATGATCCAGCGGAGTATTTGTATAGTATGGCTACAAAATGTTGCGAAAAATGGTACGTTATTATTCAATTGAAAAACTTTTTGTGTAATAACAGTGGCTTTGTGACAATGAAAACTTATACAAGGAGATGAAAAAAAAATCACTTTCTTACATTTTCATTTGATAGGAATAAAAAATGCTTTTAATTTATAACAATCACTCAAATTTTGATAAGAATAACAATGGCTTGGTGACAATGATAACTTATACAAGGTGATAAAAATGATGAAACGAAGAACGACAAAACGAAAATATGAATATGTGTTAATGATTGAGAAGAATTTCACTTTTTTTGTCACGTGATTATTATGCTTGGATATCGTATGCGATTACAATGTCGTTTTTATTCCACAAACTATTTGCACTTTCTTACATTTTCATTTGATAGGAATAAAAAAATGCTTTTAATTTATAACTATCACTCAAATTTTGATAAGAATAACAATGGCTTGGTGACAATGAAAACTTATACAAGGTGATAAAAATGATGAAACGAAGAACGACAAAACGAAAATATGAATATGTGTTTATGATTGAGAAGAATTTCACTTTTTTGTCACGTGATTATTATGCTTGGATATCGTATGCTATTACAAAGTCGTTCTTATTCCACAAAGTATTTGAGCCAATTTTGTCACGTGACTATTTTGGATTGATATCGTATGGCATTACAATGTCGTTTTTATTCCTCAAACTAATTGAGCTAAGCAGGTTAATTCAGAATCAGCGTTTTAACAGTATTTCATATTTTGAAAAAAGAGTAATATTAAAACTGTACCTTTAAAAATTATCCTTTAAAGAAAGGTTTCACTTAATATATATTTAGCGTAGATTGAATTACGTCAACAAATTGCAAAAAAACTTTTCGTTTGACAAGGATTTCACTAAAAACGATGATAATACTCATACTTCCTACCTTTTTTCAAATCGACAACAATTTTAGACAGATAAAGAACAAAAACTCTTAATAATAATTACTATATACATGATATAAATAAAATTTGCATCGATGATAATGAAGATGATGGAGTCATATTACGTGTTTTCGAATAAAAAGATTTGGGGATATCTTCTGTGTATGGATTACTATTAATTGAATTTTTTCAGTATCAGCAGCATTTCCCAGAGTATGCCCCATAAGTGCAAAGATTGAAGGAAATTGTACTTATATATTTTTTATAATGATTTTTCTTAAAGTTTTATTTCATATAGTGTAGTCGGGAATTACCACAATTATTTTTAATTGTAACAGTTATGAAATCATCGGTATTCAGAGGATACATACGAAATTATATCCGTTAATATTTGTCACATCCTGGAAAAAAGATGAAAAATTCTACTACAAACGTTCATAATATAAAAAAGTCTTTTCAAAACCATAATTTCCGTCTTATATCAGCAAATATACTGATTCCGATCAATAACATTTTTGTGGATCTTTTACACTCATATCTTTTTTGATATTTAAATCTGTTTATAATCATTATTAGAACAATTTTGAAATCAGTTGATGAATAATATATTCATCTTTGTGGTTTGGTTACTATCTTAATGTAATTATACAGAGAGATGAAGCAGAAAGGAATGGATATGTGATATATAAAATCAAAACACTTAAAATAACTATATGTTTATAATTGCGAATGGTCTTTTTATATGTTGACAAGAATTACACTAAGCAGTGATATGACTTTTGTAGCATTTTTAGGAGGGTGTGTAAAAATTGATGATTGTAAAGATCGTGGACGAAAACTATTGACCCTCGTATCGGTATACCAATTTACAAATACCATTCCGTACATTTTCCCCAAAACATTATTCCCGTAGCCATACAGATTGAATTTTACCCGTGTTCTAAGGTCTGTTTTTAGAGTGAGGATTGTTTTAATACGCATCAGAAGGTAAATTTCTTGCTCGATCATCACATGCTTTCTCATGGAAAAACATTCGTGATGTAGACGACTTTTTTAGTAATACATTATTTTTACATCTCAATCACTTTTTTATTGACGCAGAGGCGATCTGATGTAATTTGAGTCGATCTGTCGTAATTAGAGGCTGCGGCATCGCGTTTTTTAACCGAGATACATCTCTTTTCAATCAACCCGACGTGCCCTTATGGCTGTACATCCTATAGTCTACCAATGGCGTTCAAATCTGACTAGAGATATGTGTTAGTGCCCTTATGGCTGTACATCCTATGCTCTACCAATAGCGTTCGACCAGAGATGCTAGTGCCCTTGTGGCTTTACATGTTTACCTCTTGTCTTCTTCGTCGTCCATCCAACCAGAGATGCTAGTGCCCTTATGGCATCTTTGTACATACTGTAAAAATTCCCTACCAATGGCGTTCGAATCCGACGAATAGGAGATGCTAGTGCCCCTATGGCTTTACATGTTTATTACACTTCAATCCGACCAGAGATGCTAGTGCTCTTATGGCTTTACATGTTCACCTCTTGTCCTCTTCGTCGTTTATCACACTTCAATCCGACCAGAGATGCTAGGGCCCTTATGGCATCTTTTGCGAACGTCAGGATGCGCATGCCCGACTCATACGCGACCGGTCGTAGCACCCTTATGGCCTGTATAACGCCGCAGAAAAGAAGCACTTCTGCAACCATTGCGCATGTCCAAAGCCATAAGATTTTAAAATATCTTCTATTACGTCACGATACTTCTTTAGTCTCCAGGTCTTAGTCTCCAGAAGCTCCATTAGTCTCCAGAAGCTCTGGTGGGGAGTTACATCCTGTATATAACAATACGGTATCATTCTACATCCTGTTGCATATAAAATATATTCTATTACGTCACGATACTTCTTAAGTCTCCAGGTCTTAGTCTCCAGAAGCTCCATTAGTCTCCAGAAGCTCCGGTGGGGCGTCGAGTTCCGTATATCTACCAATGGCGTTCGACCAGAGATGCTAGGGCCCTTATGGCATCTTTTGTGAACGTCATGCGCGACCGGCCGTAGCGCCCTTATGGCCTGTGCCCGACCCCATCCCCAACCGTAGTTCCCTTATTTTCTATCCTGTAAAAAATAACCCCGCCGACCGTACCGCCCTTATGTCATCCCGACCGATCGTAGCGCCCCATCCCCCGACCGTAGTGCCCGCCGACCGTAGCGGCCCGTGAAAATATAACGCCGTTTTCCTGTAAATCCGACCGTATCGCCCTCATGACATTTTTTTTACCCTGTATAACCTTCCTGTTTTACACCCCTAAGCTTTTACGACCCTAATCTTTTACGACCCTGTATTACTAATATTTTTACCACCCTGTTCTTTTACGATCCCTAATATTTTACGACCCTGTATATTCTTTTACCCTAATATACAACTACACCCTGTATATTCTTTTACCCTAATTTACGACTACACCCTGTATTTTTACGAGTATAAATACTGTGGTATTCGAGTGCGTGGGTGGAAAACTGCAAACTGATAAGAGCGAGGACGGTCGATAAAAATTTTCCCACCGTCAAGTGTCCCATACAACTACTACTCACAGTTGCCCTGACACTAGCGTTCTATTCACCGTGTGCATACAACTTTGTCATTGATACCTTCAATAAGAGCTATGCCACATTTATCTACTCTGTCAAAATGGTATTTGTATTCTGTGTTATTTATAAAATGCGACATAGGGTTTCTTGTACAAAACTGTCAAACGCGAGGTAACTTTTTCACCAAATAGCGTTCGTGAAAAATAATAACAGATTTGAAAAGGTCGTTAAAAAATAAATTCAAATGCACTTTTAATTTTCTTAAATTCGGCCTGGTTTACTTAGAAAATGCATAATATTGTTTTTTAAAGTCGTACGCCATTTTTATAAAACTTTTGAATACTAAGCACCGGTGCCGATGTGGCCGAGTTGGTACTCAAAATTTAAAGTTTAACGTAAAGGGTCACGGTTCGCTTCCGCAGTGTGTCCGAAATGTTTTAGTCATAATTTTTGTCGAAAAAGAAATTTTAAGTAGAGATATTTAAAGTAAGGCAATTTATTTATTTAATTAAATGCTCAAATTGTTTTCCGTTTCCTGCTAAACAGTGTCTCAAATGATAATAAAAGTTCCGCCGTACATTATTAATAACAGTTCCGACATTCATTAATAATAATATTTTTCAATTCATCTTCTGTCTCCGGTTCATATTCCCGTACTTCCCTACTGGAATGAGCCGGGCAACCATCATGTTGATACCATTCTGAAAAATTTCTAGGTGCGGCATTTGCAATTTGGAGTGCTATTTCCTATTTCATTCAAATATTCTTGGCCATTGAGGAAGAAAGGACCAATTATTTTATCACAAAATATGCCGGCACATTCGTTTACTTTTTTCTTGTATTTGGTATGAGAAACATTTATTTTACATGGATTTCCTGTATCCCAATACCTTTGATTTTGTTTGTTAGTTTTTCTGTTTAAAACAAAACTAGAATCGTCGGTAAAACAGATGTAACTTAAAAAAATTCCTATTTGGGTTGGCTTTGTCTATCAAAATTTCACAGAAAAATTGTCTATTAAAATAGCTCAAAAAGTTCTTGCACATCATGAAGTTTGTAAGCTTTGAAGCCGTTTATTCTTAGAACACAGTGTACTATAAAAAAACTAACATTTAAATCTCGTGCCACGTGTCTAATCGTGGTCCTAGGGTTTTCGACAAAAGCCAACAAAATGGACAGGTCAATATCTATTAATGTTGTTCGATTTCTTCTTATGTAGAGTGACAATTTGTCCAATTTCCCATTCTTCCGGCATCCCCTCCTCGTTCCATATTTTTTTAATAAGGTAATATATTCTTTTATGTAGAGTGTTCCCTCCATATTTGATTAGTTCTATGCTTATTCCATCCTTTCCGGGGGCCTTTCCATTTCTGCTCTCATTTATTATTTCCTTGACCCCCTCAATTGTAGGTTTTTCTTCTAATATATCTTGTTTCTTATCTTCTGTCACTTCTTCATCTTCGTTCCAGTAATGTGGTTCATTTAATAGTTCCCTAAAATGATCCACCCATGTTTGTGTATATTGGTGTTCTTCTTCTGTCAGCCTTCCTTTGTTTTTTATTCCTTTTGTTTTGCCCTTATACGTCTTGTTGTTTTCGTTAATTTTTTATAGAAGCTTTTCGTATTTCCTTTCGACTCTTCTCTTTCAATTTCTCTGATCTTATCTATCCATTCTCTTTTTCTAATTATTTTATTACTTTCTTTCCTTTTTTCCTCGTATTCATTCCTGTCCTCCGGATTATTAGTTTTTGTCCATTTTAGTCTTGCTTTGGCTTTCTTCTGTACCGCAGTGTTGCATGTCATATCAAACCACTCCTGTCTTCTCCCATTTTTCTTCGTACCTGACTGTATTTCCGCTGCTGTTTCAAAACATTTCTCTATATTGCTCCATTCAGACATTATTGTTTCCTGTTGGTTTTCGCCCTGTGATAAGAGTTTCTCCATTTTTATTGCTTATTTTCCTCTTATAATTTCATTTTCAAGCCTGTCCACGTTCCATTTCTTGTTTTATAATGTATATCAGATGTTTTCCTTATTTTTTGTTTTATTTTAGCCACTACCAGGAAGTGGTCGGAGTCTGCACACGCTCCTTATATGTTCTGATATCTCTTATCGATGTTTGTATTCTTTTGTTTACCAATATGTGGTCTATTTGGGAATACACATTTTGGTCTGGTGACATCCAAGTCATTTTGTGATTTTTACTATGTTGAAATTTAGTACTGCTTATAATAAAGTTCTCCCTCGCTACGAAATTACATAACCTTTGTTCGTTGTCATTCGTTTTGTCGTTTATCGTCTCCTTTCCTGCTACATGGCTTATGTTATCCTCTCTCCCTATTTGTGGGTTAAGATCTCCTAGTATTTGTATAGTGTCTTGTTTAGGAATTTTTTCTAACTCTTCTTCCAGTTTTCCATATAACTCATCTTTGTCTTCTTTACTGCTACCTTCAGTTGGAGCATACACATTTAACAAGGATATGTTGAATGGTTTCGCTTCTATTCTTAAATATACCAGCCTTTCATTTATTGGCTTGAATTCCAACACTTTTTGACTTAACGCGCCAAATATAATGAATGCTTCCCCATATTGCCCTTGTTTCTCATTGCCTGAATATATTAAACTAAAGTGCTTATCTTCTATGCTTCCTTGCCCTTTCCATCTTATTTCCTGTATTGCATAAATATCTGCTTTGTATTTTTCCAATTCTAAGCCTACCTCTTGCATCTTCCCGGTTATTAGCAACGTTCTAATGTTCCATGTGCATATTTTTATTTCTTTATTTCCATTTCTTCCATGATTTTTCCTTTTTGCGTTTTTGGTTTTTATATGTGTTTTCCTAGTTTTTCCTTTTTTCCTAACTGCTAATTGCGTGAGTCCTTTTTCTTGCCGTGTCGTTACCTGTTGCTTTGTGTTATTTGTTGCAATATCGTTTACTACTTTTTTTCTGGCTTATTTTCATCTTTGTTCCATCTCCACTCCTCGCCGTTTATATCCAAATTCTCTTATTTAGTTTTGTTTTTTTAACTCATTCTTTGTTGAGTCTTCATTGATGTATATTTTCTCAGAAGTGAAATTGTTTAGCATATATTTATTTTTCATAACTTTGTCCCTTTCTTCTTTCCTATCGAGTTGTATTGCATGGGTTTTAGGGCCTATTTTTTACCGATGATATATTTACTCTATTTTTCAGATTTTCCTCCATGAAATTTTGCATTCCTTCCTTTAACAGTTTTTGATCATCAGTATCAACCGTGAGGCCGCTTATTACTACGTTGTTTTCTTTTTTACTTTTTTGCTATCCATTCCATAGTTGTTCTTATTTCTTTCATTTCCTCCTTGATTCTCATATTTTCAGTTTTTATTTGTTTATTTTCCTTCTTTAGACTTTCATTTTCTTGCATTAGTTTTCGTATTTCTTCTGAGACACTTTTTTGTTCCGTTCTTATGTGAAGTATTTCATTTTTTATTTCTTTCTGATCCCTCTTTACCTCTTCGATATAAGTTTTTATCTCGTTTTTCAATTCTTCTATATCATGATTCATCTGGATTTTTAACTCTTTCAGTAATTCCGTTATTTCTTCCATTTTTATGTCTTTCGTATTGACTTCTTCCCTTATGTATAAATCTCCTATTAACCTTCATAGGACTGGCCGGGGTCCGTTTGTACCCCATGACGTATGTTTTTGCTGTATCTTTGCAGACGCAAATTTTTAAACATTGATCTTTCATCTAGCTGTAGTTTATGAATTATTTTGATAAAATATGATGTATTTAGTAGTTTTTATTAGCTGGTATAAACAAAAAATAGTTTTATATTCCAGGGGTCTCTTCAGACCCCGGTCAGCCTTTTACGTCCAATAAAATAATCCCGGTAACTGTAAGTAAAATCGGGGAATCCCATACATTTAACGTTTGTTTACTCACAGGCAATTTACCCATATAATTGTAAAATGTAAATTACCAGTTCAAATGGGGGATTCCCCGCACTGCGATATAATTTTTAGACTTGAATATTCGGGTTAGTCTCTTGTGATATTGCGAGTAGGGTACATCGTTTTGAAAATGAGTCAGTTTTTATTTACAAACAATCGCAAGGGGCTTACTGACGATGAGATGTTACGCATACTTGAAAGTGATGATCCAGAGTTTAATTGTGTTATCAATGAGGAATCATCGAGTGACTTAGAAGATGAAGACATTGTCGCAGAAGTAGAGAAAGAAAATGATGTAATAGTTGTTGATCAAAGTATAGAGAAAACGAACCCAGAGGAACCAACAGTTAGTAACAGCCAGGGCATTCCAGTATATAAATCTAAAGATGGAACTGAGTGGTCAAAAATTCCAGGAAACACAAAAGTTAGACGTTCAAAAGCTAATATTCGGAGACATGCTCTAGGCCTTACAAATTACAGTTCTGATATCTCAAGTATATAAGACGCTTTTCTTCTTTTCCTATCTCCGGATATTCTGAACATAATAGTAACCGAAACAAACAGAAAGGCACAAACATATTATGATAAATGGAATATAGAATAAATGAATAAAATTAAAGTTTTTGTACCTGTTGATTCTACAGAGATTGAAGCTTATATTGGACTGTTGCTTATTCTTAGCGCACTTCACGGATCGAAAGAGGCTATCGATATGCTCTGGTGTCAAGATATTTCTTACTGTCGTCCTATAATTCCTGCTGCAATGTCAAGAGACAGATTCAAACAAATTACTTAATTTTTACGCTTTAGTAATTTTCAAACAAGACAAGAACGAAAATTAGTAGATAAGCTAGCTCCGATGAGAGATATATTCGATATTTTCACTTCTAATTGTAAAAAATCACTTAATCCTGGCGACCATCTATGTGTAGATAAGCAGCTTGTATCATTTAGGGGTAAGGCACCATTCCGAGTCTATATGGAGAGTAAACCTGATAAGTATGGAATCAAAATATGGGCTCTTGTGGAATGCACCACTTCTTATATTGCAAACATGCAAGTTCATTTGGGTAAGTTATTTGAAAAGCAATATAGGCAAACTTTATATTCCTATGTATCTATTAATTTTTAGGAAAACAAGGTAACAAAGCGGAAAAGGGTCAAGGTCAAAGGGTTGTCCTAGATTTGACAGACCATTTGGAAGGCGGATTTGGAATAACAACCGATAACTTTTTTACAAGTTTAGAACTTGCTGACAAGTTGTAGAAAAAAAATATTACTTTATGTGGAACCCTCCGGAAAAATAAAACATTTATTCCCAGGGAACTTCTACCGGCATCGTACAAGAAAGAGTTTTCAAATATGTTTACTTTTAGAAATCAAAGAACGCTAGTATCCTATGTTCAAAAACAAAAACATGCTGTCATCTTACTTTCAAGTGAGCACACTGATAGTAAAGTAGCTGAAGAAGAACAGCACTATAAACCAGAAATTATTCTTCATTACAACAAAACAAAAGGTGCTGTCGACACTTCAGATAAGTTGGCCAAATAATATACAGTGCAGAGAAAGTCAAACCGCTGGCCAATGGCAATATTTTCGCATCTTATAGATATCGCAGGAATAAATGCTTATAAATTGTGGTTACTGCAAAACCCGGATTGGCGAAAAAACAGTTTGGATAAACGTATAATGTATATTTTGGGACTAGGAAAAGAACTCATAAATAAAAACGTTTTTCGGCGATATAATAATAAATACATTCAGACGAATAGAAAACGGCATATGACAGACGTTTTTCCCGAACTACTGGATGCAACAGAACATAGAGTTGAACAACAAAACATTACCAGGGGGCACTGCCATATGTGTCAAAGAGGAAAAGACTGAAAATCCAGAAAAATATGTATTAGGTGTAATAACTCTGTGTGCCTAGAACATTCAAAATCGGAGATAGTTTGTAAAAAATGTTAAAATGATATGTAGCTAGTAGTATTAGTGATTAGGGTATTTTGTATTTTTTCGTGATGTTTTTTGACTAATAAATGGTTAATAGTAAAACTTCTTTTCTATATATTTAATTTAAAGAACAATACAGCATTTCTGCAATTTTACGCATGGGGTCTTCTCGGACCCCAGTTAGTCCTTTTCGTAAAATTTTGATGTCCGTCCCACGAAGGTTAATTTGCTTTTCCTAAACACCTTTCCCTCTTCAAACGAGTTATCGTGCTCCGGTTTATCTCGTTTTCTATTCATCCAGCTGATTTGATGTTTCAAGTGCGGTTTGGTGTACCGCAAGCCTACTTAGTTCAGCCCTCAGCCCGCTCACGAACTAATCAGACCCGGTGAATATACGAGGGCAATTCAGAAACTAACCTCCGATTGGTCACAGTGCGGGTAGTGGGGGGAGTAGCGCGCCATCTGTGCATTCACACGTTCAGCAGGTCAGTCGGCATCAAGCCGTAGTCGAGTGAACATCGTACCTGCGCTAGTTTAGTTTTTGTGGCAGTTTGAAATGTGTGCTGCAATAGAAAATCCCACCAAATGTGAAGTGCGTGCTGTTATAAGGTTTTTTACAGCCAAAGGATACTCTGCAGCAGCTATTCATCGTCAGCTTTGTGCCGTGTACGGACCAAAAGTTATGAGTGAAGGAGTTGTCCGTGAATGGGTACGTTTATTTAAAAGTGGACGAGAAAACGTTCATGATGAAGAGAGGAGTGGTAGACCATCCTTGGTGACTGACGAACTCGTTCAGACAGTTGATGCAAAAGTTCGTGAAAATCGACGTTTCACAATGGCGGAGTTGTCTACTGATTTTCCACAGATTTCTAAGACTCTTTTGTACGAGATAGTGACAGCAAGATTGGGTTACCGTAAGTTCTGTGCACGATGGGTGCCCAAAATTCTTACCGACCACCACAAAAGTCAAAGAATGGCCTCTGCATTAGACTTTCTGTCACGTTATGAGGACGAAGGAGAACCATTGTTAAACAGAATCGTGACCGGTGACGAAACCTGGATTAAGTACGTGAACCCTGAGACAAAAGAACAATCAAAGATGTGGGCACATTCAGATTCGCCTACCAAACCAAAAAAAGCCCGGCAAGATTTTTCTGCCAGAAAACTGATGGCAACGGTGTTTTGGGATGCCAAAGGGGTGTTGTTGGTTGAATTCATGGAACGTGGGACGACCATTAATCAAGACGTGTACTGTGAAACACTAAAAACATTACGACGGGCTATACAGAACAAACGCCGTGGTATGCTGACTTCCGGTATCGTTTTTTTGCACGATAACGCCCGTCCTCACTCTGCTCGCAGAACAACAGCCCTTCTTGAGTCCTTCAAGTGGGACGTTTTCAACCATCCACCTTACAGCCCAGATCTGGCGCCAAGCGATTATCACCTCTTCATGCATATGAAGAAATGGCTCGGGCCCCAGCGGTTTGATGACGACGAAGAGCTCAAAGATGCGGTCACAGGCTGGCTCAAGGCACAAGCGGGTGATTTTTATGCAGAAGGAATTTCAAAGCTTGTGAAGAGATACGATAAGTGCCTCAATCGTTATGGAGACTATGTCGAAAAATAGTGCAAAGATGTAGTTGTAAGATGTATATATTAAAATATTTTTACTTAACTTGGTGTATTTTTTTCAATCAACCGGAGGTTAGTTTCTGAATTGCCCTCGTATTTCTACCTACCTACCTACTATTAGTTTTATTATCTTTTCTTAAATTTGTTTTTAAAATTTTATTAAATTTCAATTGATTTCGGCAAAGTTTTATCTACCCGCTAATGTTTTATTATTGATTTCATTATCTTTTTAGTTAAGTAGTTAAGGAACTTGTTTTAATGCTATTTCAATATTCCGTTTTTCACATGATTATGATTTAATTTCAGTAATTTAGTAATTTCATCGTTTCTATTATGTACCTTTATGTATAATTACTTATCTGACTCGGTTCCAGATCTCAGCGAACACTTAAACCACTTAAATTTGCACTTTTATCAGGAGCGATATTACCATGTCTTCACTGGGGGCTTGGTAAATTCGGTCCCAGCAGGTAGCAGATTAAATTATAAATTTTATACCCTTTTATCGGTAGGTTAATTCCCTCCCAACCAGAGTTTTACGATACTGAGGAGCTTAATCTCTTTCGTAGAATGAAGTAATTATGGTAAGTATGAGCTTTTCCGAAAATAGTAGGTAGTAGTAGGTAAATGAATAATATAAATACATGAAATGAATTGAAATATGTACCATTTAGTTGCGTATATTTCCCCAGTTTACATATTAGTCGATTCAAGTATTCTTTGTAGTCTGGCACCATGGATCCTAATATTATTTTGAGTGAAAAAGGAAAGCGTATAATAGTTATAAATAACTATAAGTACAGTTTTCAAAGAATTTTAAAAAGTGGCGAAAAGCGGTGGACGTGTATAAATAAAAAGTGTAGATCTTATTTGCTTAGTATGGGTGAAGTGGACAATGTAACTGTTACAAAGCATGTAAAGGATCATTGCCATAATGCAAATGTAAAACAGTTGAACCGCCAAATTGTAAGCACTTCTTGTAAAAGAAAGGCTATTGATGATTTACCGGAGAAGCCTGCAAAAATCATCCGCCGGGAGCTTCAAGAAAATCTGCCTTCAACGATCAATACGTCAGACAATAAGGAAGAATTTGTACAATGCTCGTCGAAAACTGCTTCCACAATTGCCAACAAGTATTCAACAAACTTTCGACACTCTGGCGAAGATCAACATTGAAACATCCAGAGGTGAACATTTTTTACTTTTAAATGATGCAGCTGATCAAATCGCCGTCTTTTCTTGTAAATCAAATATTCAATTTATCGAAAAAGTCAGACGAATATATTTAGATGGAACATTTAATTACTGCCCACAATTTTTTTGTCAGATTTTTACGATACACGGGTATTATAACGGCCACTATATTCCTCTGATTTTTTCACTATTACCCAACAAACGGAGTGAAACGCACCAAAGATTATTTAATATTGTAACAGAGATCTGCATCAAAAATAGTGTTAGATTAGATATTTCTGAAATTGTAATCGATTTTGAAAAAGGTATCCATAAGGCTGTAGAACAAGTTTGGCCATTAGCTCAAATAATCGGATGTCGATTTCATCTTTTGCAGGCATGGTATAGAAAAAATCAGCAAATTTGTTAAATATCTGCCTACAAAGATGAATGTTCCGATGCGGGGCAATGGCTAAAATTGACTTTTGTCCTAACTTTCTTAAATACTGTAGAAATCAGCGATTGTTTTGTATTCGATCTGCTCTCAATAGCACCAGACGATGAAAAGATTCAAATGTATTCCGATTATTTGATAGATAATTATATATCTGAGGAGTCACTATTCCCTCCTTTACTTTGGGCTACAAACTCAACAGAACTTACAGGGAATACGAATACATGCGAATCTTTCCATGGACAATTTAACGATTCGTTTTACAAGTCTCATCTAAACATTTTTGTTTTTATTAATGAACTTAAAGAGTTTCAAATCGAAACTTATGTAAAATTACAAAGTGTACATTTGAATACTAAAATTACCAATAGTAAAGTTAAAAACCGTCAAAAATTTATTACAAAAATGATTGAATCATATACGAAAAACGAAATAAGTCGTTTGCATTTTATTAAATGTGTCTCATTTCACTGTGGCGTTTAATTATTAGGTATACAATATTATGTACCTGTGTCCTGTAGCCTGTTTCGTAATTTTGTTTCTTAATTATAGTAAATATATAATTGTATGTAATATGTTATATTTTTATAGGTATAAACAATATATAGACATATCAATTCCGTTTATGTAAACTTTGTCAACAATGTAAATATTTTTATTTAATTTAATAAAACTAGAATTATTCAATATTACAGTTCTATTGCACTGGTCCAATCTTAAAATATTTTACCCGGGACCGAATTTACCTATACAGGTTCAGGTGAAAACAAAATTAGGGACCGAATTTAACCATTTGCCTATCCCCCTTCACTGTATCACTGCCCTTGTAAAACACTAGTACATTTTATTTATCAGGGTACACTACTAATACGTGCATTGCATGTTGTCTTGGCGAAATTTCCCACAATGTAAATAACGGTACAACTAACATTAAATTCAAATATGATTGAAGTGTCGGTTGATGGAAATAAAATAGCAATTTCAAATCTTATCTGTATATATATTTAAAAATGTTTGAATATAGTACAGTTAGTCCCGGATTTTTGGATTACTTCCATTCTCAGCTGACTCACATACGCTCGTTAGTGAATGTAAATGCTTAAAAAATTCTAAGCTCTTATTGGAAAAATTTGAATAAATTCGGATGGTTGTAAAAGCGGAACGATCCTGTGCGAACGTTCTATCTGAAAGTTACGATCTATACAAGATTAAAGGAAAAAGGAACTTATTTGATCCTTTGACAACACCCGAATAAAATAAGAAATACATATTGGGAAACCAGGTATATATACACATATCCATCATGTAAATTTCATAGACTTCATTCAAGTAGAATGTGACTGACGAGTATTGAACTTATGGTTATTCTAATGATCATATTGTTGATTTGGTATTTATTTCAATTGTAATACAGAAGGCATAGATTGGAGAACCGTCAATCTATGCTAAAATACTTGCCATAAAAAAATTCATGTAGTATACTCAGCAGTTCTTTGGCACAAGACAGTACATGCTCAAGAAGTTATGTGGAATCGGTCAAAAAACTTATTATTGATCCAAATTTATTATTTCACTCTCAAATTAGGTCGTTTCAAAAATTATACACGTACAACAAATACTCCATTTATCAAAAGTTCAGATTATCTCCAATATCTTATATTGATAGGAATCATATGCCATGAAATGGTAAATGTGGAGAGCTAAAAAATGAGATGGCAGCAATATCGTGAAAAATTATCTCCAATATCTTATATTGATAGGAATCATATGCCATGAAATGGTAAATGTGGAGAGCTAAAAAATGAGATGGCAGCAATATCGTGAAAATGCAGTGTTGATCAATGAGGTTGAGTTTTTAGATAGAGAATCGTTCACAAATATACTGTAACGGAATACCTACATAGTAACAGGCCTCGGACTATCAATATGACAGCGACATAACCTTGAATAAAGAACCCTCACTTAATACCATTGTTAGATGACGCGTTATTGTAGCGCCTTAACAAACGGTTAAAACATAACGAATCGATTCGGGTGACAAACATCTCTTAGCGACAATTGCAGTCAATATCTCTTTTACTGAGTTCAATCTAAGATTTTAAAGGCGAGTCAAATCTTTCATCACATCTCAAACAATTTTATGAATAATCATCCTCTTCCGGCAAAATCTTTGGAGTTAGCGTTTTTCATATCCCATAATTTTTACTTCTTTTACACGTTTGCACACCTCTACTTCTCGTGTTATATCCATTTTCAGTTCTCATAGTTCTTGAGGCTTGTCCGGACGTATTCTGCAATCTATAAGACATCAAGATGAAAGAACTAATTTTGAAGATTTATTATGATATGTACTGATTTTCTTCCATGATGTTCTTCAAAATGGTATTGCGTCTTTCAAAGCAATAAATGCGTTGAGCACCTGGTCGCCGATTCATGACAGGACTTATCACATATATTCATGAGTATTTCTTGTGTGGTGTGGAAAGGGAAACTTTTTCTGGTGGATCACCAACCACTAGTTTTCCCGATGATGGTGTAGAAATGAAAACTTTTTCTGGTCGTTCCTACTAAATAAATAGTGCAACAATTAGTCGACGAGGCCTTTGATAACAGAAGATAAAGGAATAGAAGAAGAGCACACATTGTCATTTTGCATTCATAAAAAGTTCGCCATTTTGGTATTTCATATTACTCATAGTTGGTGTGTAATTATTTAATGTTGATTATATCATTTCCTTAGTTTAAAGTATTCCTTACAAATATGTGTGTAAGACAACCCACAATTAAACACAAATCACTCGTATTAGTCTTCTAAATTAAACTCACTGTTTCTAGCTTATTCCACAATATAATGAAAAATGTAGAAAATTCTAAAAAATTGACAATTGTTTCGATAAATCAATATCATCATCAGAATGACAGAAGTTATATTTCATTTGATGCCTACCTGATGTTTAATAGTTATTTTTGACTAGGCCAAGAAGTGACCTAACTTGTGAGATTGACTTAATATATGTTAATAAAAAAAATAAGAAGATGTGATATTACAAATATTGAAGCTTAGATATTATTAGCCCTATGGTGATATCCTGGATATCATTTTTCCAATTAAGATCAGTATAACTGTGCAATGATATAGAAAACCAGGAAAACTATATCTGCTGATCTTTACAATTATCACTTAAGAAGACAGTTTATTAGTGAAGAACTCCCTAGATTAATCTGTTCATTGACGACTTCATATTGTGGGTTTCTTAAATGTCTTCTAATTTCCAATTCTTC
Source organism: Galeruca laticollis (assembly GCA_963921935.1). Taxonomy (NCBI): domain Eukaryota; kingdom Metazoa; phylum Arthropoda; class Insecta; order Coleoptera; family Chrysomelidae; genus Galeruca; species Galeruca laticollis. Next base: position 49,858,269 of record OY998184.1, read on the forward strand.
GAGGAAATCCAATTTTTGTTTCTTTTCACAAATATGCAGCACTTCTAGTTCTGTGATGGGGGTGTCAATGAATGATTGGTGTCAAGTAGATGTTTTGCGTAGTGGAATTTATCTGGTGGTTTTAATCTGTATGCTCGTAAGTGTTCACTGTATCGGATTTCAAAATCTCTAAGTGTCTGACCCAAATAGACAGCATTACATTCTGGACATTCAAGTTTATATATACCTGATTTCTTTATTGGTGGTATTTTTGTTTTTACATTTAACAATTTTGTACTTACGTTACTTTCTGTTTTAAAAGAAATTGTTGTATTCGATGCTAAAGATATTATCTTTCAAATATTATTAGAAATATTTCCTGCGTATGTGAAGGTTTTATAAGTTTTCATTTCATCAGTTTGTTTAGGAAATATTAGTTGTAATGCCACTTTTTCCTCTTTTTTATTATTTAGCTTATTTATCATATGTAATGGATAACCGTTGGATGTTGCTATTTGTCTAATTGTATTAATCTCTCTATCAAAATTACATTTGTTCATAGGAACTGAAAGAGCTCTATGTATCATTGAATTATATGCCGCTGGTTTATGTGACATGGGGTGATTGGAACTATATGGAATTGTCACATTAGTTTGTGATGGTTTTCGGTAAATTGAATAATCAAGTACATTATTAACTGTTTGAATTTTTAAATCAAGAAAATTGATTGAGCTATTTTCTTTTAATTTCTAATGTAAATTTAATTTTTGGGTGTAAATTATTAATGTGGTTGAAAAATACATCTAATTGTCGTTCACTACCCATAAAACAAGCTAATAAGTCATCTACATATCTATACCAAAATAAAACATTTTTCGAAATATTACTTTCAAAGATATTTCTTTCTGAACTGTCCATAAAAATGTTCGCCAAAATAGGTGATATAGGGCTTCCCATTGGTAAACCTTCATTTTGAATTTATATCTTATTGTCAAAAGTGAAATAATTCTGATTAATATATACATCAAATAAATAAAGTATATCTAATATTATTCCTGGATTAATATTTTTATCTTCTAATAAATTTCTTACAAGTATTAGACATTCTTTAGGAGGAATCTTAGTGAACATATTAGAAACATCAAATGAAATAAGTTTATGGTTGTCTTGCAAGTTGATTGCTTTTAATTTTTTTTAATTAGTTCCATTGAATTCCTAATTGAGTATTTAGATGCATATCCGTAACTATTAAGTATATAGTTAAGCCTATTTGCCAATATATTATTAGGAGTATGAACATAAAAAACTACAGGTCTAATTGGTTTCATTATTTTATGACAATTCCATATAGTTCCAATAACCCCATGTCACATAAACTAGCGGCATATAATTCAATGATACATAGAGCTTTTTCAGTTCCTATGAACAAATATAATTTTGATAGAGAGATTAATACAATTAGACAAATAGCAACATCCAACGGTTATCCATTACATATGATAAATGAGCTAATTATTAAAAAAGAGGAAATAGTGGCATTACAACTAATATTTCCTAAACAAACTGATTAAATAAAAACTTATAAAACCATCACATATGCAGGAAATATTTCTAATAATATTTCAAAGATAATATCTTTAGCAACGAATACAACAATTTCTTTTAAAACCGAAAGTAACGTAAGTACAAAATAGTTGAAAGTAAAAACAAAAATACCACGATTAAAGAAATCAGGTATATATAAACTCAAATGTCCAGAATGTAATGCTGTCTATTGGGGTCAGACCCTTAGAAATTTTTAAATCCGATACAGTGAACACTTACGGGCATACAGATTGAAACAACCAGATAAATCCCACTACGCAAAACATCTACTTGACACCAATCATTCATTGACACCTAACACAGAACTGGAAGTGCTGCATATTTGTGAAAAGAAACAAGAACTGGATTTCCTTGAAGAATTGGAAATTAGAAGACATTCAAGAAACCCACAATATGAAATCGTCAATGAACACATACATCTAGGGAGTTCTCCAGTGATAAACTGTCTTCTTAAGTTATAATTGTAAAGATCAGCAGATATAGTTTTCCTGGTTTTCTATATCATTGCACAGTTATACTGATCTTAATTGGAAAAATGATATCCAGGATATCACCATTGGGCAAATAATATCTAAGCTTCAATATTTGTAATATCACATCTTCTTCTTTCTATTAACATATATTAAGTCCATCACAAGTTAAGTCACTTCTTGGTCTAGCCAAAAATAACTACTAAACATCAGGTAGGCATCAAATTAAATGTATCTTCTGTCATTCTGACGATGATATTGATTTATCGAGACAATTGTCAATTTTCTAGAATTTTCAACAATTTTCATTATATTGTGGAATTAGCTAGAATCATTGAGTTTCATTTAAAACACTAATATGAGTAGATTCCACGAAGTAAGGATCGAGACAGTTAATTTCACAAATCACTAGACTTCTCTTCTGGTCGGCAAACATAACCCGATGCTTAACATCTTAGAATCAATAGTTTTTCTTTTGTAATGGGGTTTTCGGTAAATTAAATGAACAGTGGTTAGCAAATTAAGAACTACTTGACTTACGACAAAAGTATTTTCAGCTTGACTATTATCCATTTCAGAAATAATAATGTCATTTCTAGCTTCTTCATGAACACCTTCAGACTCTTCCTCTGATACATCATCATCATCATGTTCGTTTTTCAAACCAAACACCGTTTTTCTATTATGTCCAAAGTCAAATTAAAAACTGGATCAACATTTATTTCGATAATTGGATTTCCATCGCCAGTTTTATTTAATTCCTGTCTCTGCACAGACGCCTGTTTTCGTGTTTTTTCCTTTTTATTATCATAAAATCTTTTTATCACTTCTACTGGCCTTGGTGTAGATGTGGAACTATTAAATTCCCGTTCAACATTTTTCCATGTTTTCTCCTTACTCTTCCAGCTAACACCACCCGTCTCTTTATTCTCAATATCTTTATTCTTCATATTTCTTGATAACGTATATCAAGTTAGTTTTTTCTTCGTTAGTGAAATTAACGAACCTCTGGCGCTTTTCTGTATTCATTTTGGCTAAATACAATCGACACTTCTTGATAAGATACAATAATAATAATTATTAACATGAAAAAACAACAGAACTTTCACCAAATTCTTGTATTGACGACTGACGTTATAAACAAGGTAGACAACCGTTACTTCCAAAAAGTTTCTAAAATTCACTAAATTCAGTAATACCAACAGGGGACTTAACAAATAATATTATTCTAGTGGTGCAACGCATTTCAAATTTAACTATCGATTATCACTAAGTAACAATTAGTTAACTGGTAACACTTTTGACGAATTTTGTTCCATAGTAATTGAAAATCGGTTCAATGATTGATTTTACTACATTCCCACAAGAGAGAAGTGGAAAACCAGATTCTGTACTGCATCAGTTGTGCTAAACTTGATTTTCGACTCCTATTTTTTTAATGGTGAATTTTGTATTTCTAACGTTTAAAAATAATATGATATTATTATTATCGATTGAAGAAACGTATATTAGAGTTGAAGAACGAAAACAGCGTATCAAATTTTTTCATCTCATTCTGGAAGTAACTCCGATATAATTGGGAAAATAATATGGAGATTGATCTAAAACGATTATTATTTGTAAACGCTTGACATTACATATCAGTGCGAAACTAATTCAGAATTCATTGAGAAAATACAATTTGGATCAAATAAAAAAATATCTGGCAATTCCAATAATACCCATTTCAGCTTTTCTAAGCTCATGAGATATGTTGACAAGAAAGAAAAACTTTTCTTGTGGTCAATATAATTTTGACCGTTTACAACGAATAATCATTTTTGTTCCGTTGCTTTTTTACAAACAGTGAGCCGATTACTCGATGGTTTTCGGTTGCCGGTAACTTACAACTTTAACATAACTTCAATATACAATGTTTGTCTACTTTTCGAATAAAGAGGATTGTATTCTCCAGAAGTTACCATTCACAGAAATTAAATGTCATCAACAAATAATCTAAAGTTTAAACAGTGTACCTCTGTAGTCCTTTATTCATTGTATTATGAATGGCAAAACCAAAACAAAGGAAATAAAATAGATCTGAATTTAGTCGGAGAAATGATTTCAAAAATTATTGATCATAAATGGAAATTTTTGCTAAACACTACCTGGTTACAAAATATTTGACAATAATAATAATTCCAAACTTCTTCCTTCATTCCGTGAAAAATAATAATTATACCAATATTCTACAATCAATAATTTCCACTTGCTTGGATCAATATCGAATATTGCTTGTATAAATATCAGTGTGTACATTTGTATACTTCAATTATTCACGGCTTGGACCCAGTTAGTGTGAATTCTTCTTAACACTCCATTATGGAGTTTATCCATCTACCATCCTACCTCCTGTCCCCACGTAAAAAAATGGGCAGGACAAATCGATTGTTTATTTAGGCAGTTTAATAGATGCGTTCATAACACGAGGAACAATGTGTCCAACGCGGCTCATGATATACTTGTTTTTCTCAGAAGTCCTTAAAATTGATTATGTGTTTTATGGCGGAGGTATTTATAGGTTGAAGTTCCATTCACCTGCTTATTGCTGTTAGGGTAGACATGACAGCAGTGACAGTGACAGTATGTGACTTGACGACAGGCATTGACCCCATGTAATGATTTATAATAAATGATTGAACTGAACTCCAATATTATTAAATAATTTACTTAGAAAGTATAACAACAGAACATGGCGCAATCAGTAGACGCGAAGTGAAATTACTGAATTAAAAATGGGTGACAATAGAGATATAATCTGTTTGTCATTGACCGGCAAAACTTCAGAAAATTGGAAGATGTAGAAAGCAAGATTCCAAAATTATTCAATTGCATCCGAAGTAAATAAAAAGGATGAGAAAACTCAATGTGCACAACTACTTCATATTATTGGGGAAGAAGCATTCAAAATATATTCCACTTTTGAATTTCAAGAAGACAAAAAAGACAAATTACACGTATTGTTCAAGAAATTCGACAAACATTTTCAAGGCAAAGAAAACACTTCATACGAAAGATACAAATTTTTTAGCTACAGGCAAGAGGCTGAACAGTCAACTGAGAATTTCATTATGGAGCTTAAAAAGAAGGTGTAATCTCGATAATTTAACAGATAGTCTAATAATTACCATGATTATTTGAGGAATAAGAAATAATAATGTAAGAGAAAGACTATTACAAGAAGATGGACTGACCCTAGAAAAAGCTATTGACCTTTGCTATTGAAACATCAAAATTCCGTAGCGATGTTATGGGTGCAGGTGCAAGTAGTAGTACTTTTTCAACAACGGTGGATGTATTAAGTGAGAAATTTCAAGAAGGAAAAAATTATAAACCCAAGAGTGTGCTACATTCAAATACAAGTGAGAGATTAATTGAAAACTGTCAAAAGTGTGGTGGCAAAGAACATAAAATATTTTGCTTCCGTCTGTTATAAAAAGTAAAATAGGAAAGGCATAAATAACATTGAACAATGCACTGAAGAAGTAAATTCAATAAATTCTGACAACTTCATGTTTGTAGGTACGATTTCGCAGGTGAGTAGTGCCATCAATAAAAATGAGTAGTTAACTGATTTAAAAATAAATAAAAAAATAATTAAATTGAAGATTGATACTGGAGCCATGGTAAATGTTTTATCTTGGAATATTTTTAAATTCGTAAAATTACCCAATAATAAAATCACTAAAACGAATACAACATTACAATCCTATACTGGAAATAATTTAAAAGTATCAGGTAAGGTTTGTTTACCATGTGTAAGAAATTAAAAAATGCACAATTCAGAGTATAAAGCTGAACATGATGCTAAGATTAAACAAATTCTTAATTTAGCAAGAGAAAATAATGTAAAATTTAATTCAAGTAAATGCAAATTCGGGAGAAATGAAATTAAGTACATATGACATATAATTTCGGAAAATGGTTTGAGTCCAGATCATTCAAAAATTCAGGTAATTGCAAATATGCCACGTCCTCAAAATAAACAAGATGTTCAGTGAGCATTAGGAATGTTAACTTATGTAGGTAAATTCATAAAAAATCTGTCAGATGGAACTTATTCATTGAGAACATTGCTTAGAAAAGATACAGAACCCGAACATGAAAAAGCTTTTCAAAACTTGAAGAACATGTTAACTGATAAACCAGTCTTGCAGTTTTACAACATTAATGCTGAGACAGTTGTGTCAGTTGATGCATCTAAAAATGGTTTGGGGGCGGTTTTATTACAAAATAAATTACCATGTGCGTATGCTTCTAAAGCAATGACGGAAACACCGTGTAGATATGCCCAAATAGAGAAGGAACTTTAAGCAATTACATTCGGATTGAATAAATTTCATGACTTCATATTTGGTAAAAGAGTTATGGTTGAGATACGGATCACTAACCTTTAATTTCTATATTTAAAAAACCATTGAATAAGTGTCCTGCGCGTTTGCAACGAATGCTATTACAAATCCAGAAATTCGATTTTGAAGTTAGATATAAGGCAGGAAAAGAATAATCATAGCAGATGCTCTTTCTAGGGCTACAGTAAATGAAAGTGAGTTTGAATTTCCAAATGAAGAAATTTCATCACAAGTTGGTCTTATAGTTTCAGAAATAAATATTACCACCAACAAGTTCAATGAATTTAAACAAAAAACCGAAAGAGATGCTGAATTGCAAGCTTTAAAAAGGTTATATTAGACGGATGGCCTAGTACTAATAAAAATATAGACAATCAAGTTAGGAAGTATTGTAAATATAAAAGTGAATTAACAGTAATAGATGGTTTGATTTTTAAAAATGATGCTATTGTAGTTCCAAAAGTTTTACACAAAGAAATGCTCGATAGGATACATTATAATCATATGGGAATAACAAAATGTTTGAAATTGGCAAAAGTATCTCTTTTTTGGCCAAACATGCAAAATGAAATTGAACAAAAAATTTTAGAATGTCAAAGTACTCAAATTTTCAATCAAATGAACCGTTCAAATGTCATGAGATTCCAAAAATGCCTTGGAATAAGGTTAGGTGTGATATTTTTGAAATACAGGGTAAGAAATATCTCTTAGTAATAGACTATTATTCCAAATACTTAGAAGTTGAAAAACTGGAACAAAGTACAAGTAGTTACCAAATAATTCAAGTACTGAAGTCCATTTTTGCTCGCCATGGTATTCCACTTACTTTGATATCAGATGGAGGTCCTCAGTTTGACTCCAGGGAATTCAATGAATTTTCGAAAAGTTGGGAGTTTAATCACCGACATATGCACAATCTAACGGTATGTCAGAACGAAATATACAAACGGCAAAAATAATTTTTGAAAAGGTTCTAGAAGACCAAAAAGATATATACTTAGCTCTTCTCATGTATCGCAACATGGAAATCGATGGTACTTACTCTCCGGCAGAAGTACTAATGTCAAGAAGACTCAGAATAATTTTACCCCTTAAAAATGATATGTTCAAACCAAAATTAATCAATTACAAAAAGTTCAATAATTTTCTAGATAACAGACAGAAACAAAGGGCAAATTATTATAATAGTAAGGGTGTTAAAAATCTAAAACATCTTAATCCAAATACTAAGGTTGTTGTTCAATTAAAACCCAAGGGTATATGGTATTCTGGTATAGTATTAAATAGAGTTAGGGATAGAACATACAGGTTGAAAATAAATAACGGCACAATATTGTATAGAAATAGAAAATTCATCAAACCTTGTACTCTAAGTTGAAACAATGAAACTTCAAATAATAACATTACTTTAGAAAGGAAGGAAGAGGAAGTAAGGAAAAAGTGTTATATAGAAATAGTGTCCTGATGAGATTAGTAATGAAAATAATGGATTAGAAAATAGTATAAGTAATACAGTTAATAATGATGTTAGTAGTAATAGTGATGTAGAAAATAGTATTAAGGTGGAACATGAAAATCAAGGTTCAGACAGTGATAATAGTGAAAATTACGAAGATTCGCTAGAACACCCGTTAGACGATCTTCAGGACAATGCTAATAATTTAAATGTCCAAGTTTCATCAAAAGGAAGAATTATTAAAAAACCAAATAAACTAAATTTGTAAAATAATGTAAAAAAGGGGGATGTTGGGGTAGACATGACAGCAGTGACAATCTAGTATGTGACTTGACGACAGGCATTGACTGCATGTAATGATTCATAATAAATGACTGAATTCCAATATTATTAAATAATCTACTTAGAAAGTATAACAACAGAACAATTGCCAACAACTATTAGCTCATTATGAACAAGATTTCAAGATAATTTTAATTCTTCTCATTTTTATGTTACTTTTCCGCCCAGCCTATCTAATATGTGAGAAAAGTATTGGTTTACCTCAAAAAAAGTTGGACTTTAGAAAAATTTTTGAGTTATTTCTACGTTTTCCATCAACAAAAAACACGAAAAAACAGTTTTCAGAAAAAAATCCTGTGTGTATGTCGTCGTCGTCGTCGTTGTCGTTGTCGTCGGTCACTTTTCGTTGCATGTCTTGTTAGCACGATACAGTCTCCGGAGTGCAACAAGTCACCAATTTCATGACTGCATATTGTTAAGAGCATGTCACAGATGATCCTTATTGATTTTCAGCTCACCAGAGTCATTACAACGGGTGCTATGGTGAAAGAAGTACGATTTTTTTTGTCATTTTTTGAGAAATTTCAGTTTGTTAGCACGATACAGCCTCTGGAGTTCAACGAAATATAAGTATACTCATCGAATAATTAAACTGGTGGAGGAAGTTGTTAAAGAACCGGGTACTTGACATTTACCGAGGAGTTGAGTGACAATTCAAATTTTGGATTTTTTAAAAAAAAATAGAAACTTTTGAAATTAGATATTAGGCGTTTATTTAGTTTGTAGGTTGTTTTAGTTTTAATAACAGTTGCATTAATCCGTCACCTATGATCCAGAAATTGATGGCTACGACGATAATATAAACAAATAACTGTCAATTTGGTAATTTTTATATAATATAATAGTTTATATTTCTTAAAAAATAACGTCATTTATTAATACATAATATTTCGCCTTTCTTTAGAATATTAGGTTCTACATGTATACAATTGTAAGCAGCTCACATTATTATCAACATATTTCTTCTAATTTCTTATTTTCAGCCAAAAAAATATAAATTAATATGAAAGTTAATTTACAAATATTATTTATTGCATATTATATTAAAATTATTACTTAAAAATTGGTTTTCGATCATACTATTCTAATTTTTTAAATTGTTACAAACAAATGTTGCAATTTAGATCGGCAAATATCGATGGACTTATTTTTTATTGATCCTTTAACGAAGCAATCGAAAATTTCTCAATAAAATCCATTCATTCACTCCGTGTTCCGATGTTTTTCGATTTTTAGCTCCTACGGCACTACTCCCTAATTTCCTTTACTTGGATTTTGCCGTTCATAAAATGATAAAATACTAACACTGTATCAACAACTAGATTATTCGGTGTTGACATATAATTTCAGAAAATTGTAAACTTTTGGAAAACACAATCCTCCTGTATTCGTGAAGTAAACAAACATGTTAGATTGAAGTAATTTCAAAGTTGTATGTTGCCGGCAATAAAAATTTCACAAAAATGATGATCCTTTGTAAACGATTGAAATCACATATTGTGAGCAAATCTGTACCCTTCCTGTTCGTTTATGGTTGGATGGATTTTTTTAGTTTCATAACTCACAAGAATAAAGACAGAGGTCTCGAAATTTGATAGCATTGGAAAGGGATATTAAATAATGAAAATCTTTTTTTATAATTTTGACATATAAAGTGAAACTTTTCAAAAATCATTGGCGTTTTGAAGCGATTTACTTTTCGTAACTAGTTATGAAAAGTGAAATATTTCGCAAGTGATGTTGAAATAGTATATTATTCAACGAGTGAGAAAGTTAGTCATTTCCAAGGCAAGTAGAGTAATTTATTCGAATGGAAAGGGCTATTTCTCACGAGTTCAATACTATACTTTTTCTAATCAAATTAAATAATTAAGTAATGATTTTAATATCTTTGTATATCTCTATCTTATTATCAATACATACATTAACCGTACCATATATCAGTCCCGACTTTTGTGGCAAGATGTTAATTGTTGTAAGTTTGGCAGCCTCTTGCACGTTTGTTGGCGCCAAGGACGGATCCAGGGAAAGGGAGGTTCCTTTGAGAAATGTTTTTTGTTATTCAACATGTTGTGTGCCCGAGCCCTAATCGCCAACGTTGTCAGAGTTGCCCAAAAAGGAATAAGTTTCGTTTGTTATTAGGTCCAAATTACGGGAAGCATAAAAAAATCAATTTATTACTTTTATGCGAAATTTAAGCGTGGCCAGCCGGAGGGTCATTCGAATAGGTTAACCCTTTCACTGGAATTGTACCCATCCAGGTACATCAGTTTCAACAGCATCAAATGGCCATATTTACAAAAAGTTCAACGTTGCTGCTTTTGTACCGTGTGGGGTACACCCACGTCATACAGCATATGAGAGTAGCGCGCTCTAGGTTCGTAAGTTCGATGTCATGCATTTAATTTCAAGCAGTCGTGTAATAGCGCTGTAGCGATTGAGTGCAACTTCGCTGTCATAATAATTGTTTTCATAAAGTGGAACTGTCTGTCTGCGTTATTTTTATTTTCCTGGTGAGTACAAAAACTACATTGAACTGTATAATTCATTTAGTTACGAAAAGTTTTTCATAAACACTAAAACATACGTTTCAAAAAGCATGTACCTCCACAAGGACAAACGCACTTTGACGAAAATAGTCGAAAATAGTCGTTGGTAGAAATTCATCTAAATAATATTTGCCAGTATGGCTAACATTGTGTTTGTTCCAGAAAATGTCTTTTCGAAAACAAAATATCCTCACAGAAGAGGAAATGTTGCAGTTTTTAGAAAATGACGATTCATCAGATATCGCCGTTTTATCTGACGATGATTTGGGGTGGGATGAGTCAGGCATAGATAATCAACATTCAGACTTTATAGATGAAGAAGGACCGGCTGATGAGCTAAAGAGCGGGAGTGAAAGCGATGGATAGAGTGATGGGGGCTTTGATGGTATAGCAGAGTCATTGGCGCCGGGACCAGGAACGTCTACAATGGAACAAATATTGTCAACGGCAAGACCAGGATCTTCAACCGCGGAATTAGAACCATTCGCGATGGTATCAAAAATCAATGGCTCGGAAGCTGTTGACAATTTGTATGAGCAGTATAATCTAACTAAAAAAGAAAACATCATCTGGATGGCACGTGCACAGTATCAAACCAGAGTTGTCAGGTGGCATAATGGAAATAACTCAACTGAACATGTAGTTGAGTTGCCTAGCCCAGTGGATTTTTTTCTTCGGTACATTCCAAACAGTGTGTTTGAACAAATGGTGAATATGACGAATCTGTATGCTGTTCAGCAAAATACACCAAGATTTCTTCCATCAAATATAGAGGAGGTGAAGAAATTTATTGGAATGCATATAATTATGGGAAATTCACAATTCCCCAGAGTTGAAATGTATTGGAGTAGTGCATGTGGTATTCCAATCATAACAGATAATATGGTTTTGAAAAGATTTTATAAACTGAGATGTACTTTGCATTTGGTTGATGTAACTAGTAGGGAAGCTACTAATACCGATAGGTTGTGGAAAGTGCGATGTATATATGATGCACTACGGAAATGATACCAAGAACTGCCACTAGAACGCAATCTTTGTGTTTATGATCAAATAATCCCTTTCAAAGGACGCTTGAATATCAAGCAATGCATCAAAATAAACCAAAAAATGTAGCGTGAAATTGTACATGTTAGCTGGAGAGAGTGGTATAGTGTATGATTTCTTGATCTACCAGGGATCAACTACAGAAATGAAACCACTTTATATGCACTTTGGCGCGTCAGCTGCTATAGTTATGCAGTTTTCTGATCGAATTACTGAACCCAATCACGGCTTATTTTTTGATAACTATTTTAGTTCTTATAACTTATTTCAATACCTTTGTTCAAAGTCAATATTTGCAGTGGGCACAATTAGATCGAATCGTTTCCATCGTCCAAATCTACCAAGTGATAAGGATATGAAGAAGGAAGGGAGAGGGACTTCAGCTGAGTGTATCAGTAAGGATGGCATAATAATCACAAAATGGTACGATAATAAATCGGTCGTCCTAGCGTCAAATTTTGCTGGAATTGGAGAGCAAGACATCTGTAGAAGATGGGATAAAACAGAAAAGGAATACATTGAAGTGCCTAGGCCAGAAGCAGTGCGGAGGTACAACAGCAGTATGAGAGGGGTAGATAAACGTGATTTTTTGCTGAGTATCTACCGCTCCTACGTTCGGTCCAGAAAATGGACAATAAGGCTGATTTTCCATGCCATAGATCTGGCTTTAGCAAATTCATGGTTAGAATACAAGAATAAAGCCATGAATTTGGGTGTTCCAAAACAACAAATTCTTGATTTACTAGGCTTCCGACAGTGTGTGGCTGAACACCTCATACTTACGAAAAAACCTCCAAAAAGGGACAAGCCTTCTACGGAACCTTCCGTTGACGATCTCCTCAGTACATCCACAAGAAATAAAAAAGAGTCTAGACCAGTAAAGGATTCTAGATATGATGGATATCATCATATTTCAGAATATGATAGTAATAAGAACAACTTACGTTGTAAATTTGAAGGGTGTCAAGAAAGAACACATATTTACTGCACCAAGTGCCAGGTGCATATAGGTTTCCTGAAAGATAGAAACTGTTTTAAAAAATTTCATAATAAATAATTACTGTATGTACTAGTGTTTTGAATAATAAAATCATTGTTACAATGCGAAACAATATTTTACTTGGAATGCGTAAACTGGATTTGTCCCTCTGGAGGTACTTATCTCAAAAACTGATGGAAGGGGATAATTGTTATTTTTTCATTTAAATTATGATAATTGATCCTAAATAAAATTGGCGAATCTATATAAATAATTTTCCTGAATTTTTTACTACTAGTGCCAGTGAAAGGGTTACACCGTGAAAGTAGCATTCATTCTTAAATATTTCCTAAAATAAGTTAGTAAAATAATAATAATCCTCTCATATTAATATTCAGAAGATGGTTAATCTTAAATATATTATTTTTACTAACTAAGAGGAGAGAATCAAAATAGATCTCACAAATACAGTGTAATGTTTTTCTTATTTATTTATAACAGTTTGTCCTGACGGGTGGGATAAATTTCTACACACGGTATGTCTACTCACTCAATTCAATTATTCACTAATTCATATTATATACACAGTATATGCACTTAAACTAATTTATATAACCACTTCACTGCTGATTATTTTCTTAAATTATTTACTTGTTGACTTGTTTATCTCACGAGGTCACTTTATAAACTGAATGTTCCCGCTGGTTGTTATTCTTTATATGAGTGCCTTCTTTTCTAGATAATTCTAGATTGCGACTTACACAAAACCAATCGCCTCCCTGGAATTTCCTAGATAAGACTGGGCACAAAAACAACGTCTAGATAAGATAGTCACAAAAAATCATAAACAGTTCTAAGAAATCTCTGTGCATCCGCTAAAATTTTAACTTTTATCCATGGCTTAGACAGAGTCGGATTCAGGGACTACACCAGTGTGATGTTTCATAATAATTGTATAATTACAAAATATATGTTACTAAACAAATGAATTTCAACCTAGCTACTTACCAATTAATAACAATTTATGATGAAAGCTTTTGAATACAATGGCACATCGAGTGGGACCGTTTAATGTGAATCTGTTAAGCCGAAAGTACATTTCGATAAGCAAAAACTAACAAAGAATATAAAATTGTGTTACACATACAAAAAAAATTTTTTCGACGTCATTTATTTCAAAAATATCGAAACCAAAGAAGAATAAAATAAAATTGTAATGTGTTGAAACACAAGGGAAGAGGTGGAGCAGCTAGAAATCGAAAGGCCTATAAGCGAACCTAACTGCGTAGTAGAGGTTGCTTACCGTACTTGCGGTAATCATTTCGTCATTTGCCACCAGGAAAAGTACTGACAGTCAATGTTTCTTGAAGAGTTAGATGGATGGTTTATGTATACGTTCTTATTTTATTTAATCCTAGATATTTCATGATAATATGTGCAAATATCCCCATTGGGTAGTAACAAGAAGTAATAAATCTCATATAACATGATTGAATTCAATTTCTAGATATTGAATGAGAAGGAAACGTTATGTCAAAATAAGAAATGAACTGCATACTCATTTGGCTATTATTAAAGGAACGTTCATTCAACTTGAAGCCCATTTAGATCCTAGTTCTTTTATCGATGAAGTTGACAATCTCGTAATCTCTTTATACCGAGCTTGGCCCATTTTTCACATGCATATTTTTATTGAAATTTATTTTACACCCGAAAACTATTTTCCTCAAATTCACCCTGAAACAAAAAACCAGAGAGATTACGGCTCAATAATTAGCAATTTATACACTTTGTTACTAGAATCAAAACACAAGAAAAGTGTTTCGCTAACACCACCCAATCCGGCCTTGGGAAGTTGACAATTTTAACCTTATTATTAGGTTCAATTGCTAATTATTTCACTTGGATCTGAGTATATAGCACTGGATTGAAGGCGCATTAAGCTTGATGTGATTTCTACTTTCCTCTGTTTTCCCATATTAAACTATATATATGGCCAGCATTCATAACTACTCAGATTCCAGCCATCGTTAATTGGGGGAAATAATTTGATAATACCACTATCAATTGAAATATATCTTTTTTTCCCGAGGAGAGGAAATCTTACATCAGACCCCGGTCTTTCCGGAGAGCCGGATTCCTACCGGCTAAAACCTCTCCTCTCTCGCATCTCCCACTGGAACCGCTCACGCATTACTTCAGTGGGAGTGCTTCTGCCTGAATTCCAACTACTCTTTGTCTCTCCGTATCCTCCTTTTCTTTATTCTTTATAATGAGCCTTATGATTTTGTATGCACTCCTCCACCCTTCCTACCCTGATGTCAGGGATACCATCATACTATCCACTCCAAATTATACACCCGTGTCATTTTGGTAGCTTTGACGTGTTACTTCCCATCGTACACATGCAAACGGGGTGTGTTGCACGTCATCTTGTTCTCCACAGTATATGCAATCTTCAGATTCCGCTCTCATGCGGCCAAATAGGTATTTTATGAAGCAACCATGTCCACACAGTGCCTGTGTTGTGAAGTAATCGACCTCTCCATATGGCCTGTTAATCCAATCTTGTATATATGGTATCAACCGGTGAGTCCATCTACCAAACTTCACATTCAACCATTTCCTTTGCCAACGTGCCATGGGGTTCGATCTGGCGATAGATCCATCTACTTCTCTGTATTTTTCATTCCTTTCTTGTGTAAGAAGTTCAATAGGAGAAACCTCAGCTATTGCTCCAAATGCCTCTGTTGAGATAGTACGATACGCAGAGCATATCCTGATGCACATTTTGCGTTGGATACTAGTGAGTTGGGATATGTTTCTGGTTGCTTGTAACTGTATGCCAGGTAGGAGCAGCATAAAGCATTTGGGAATGGGCCACACTCAAGAGTAACCTTATTTTGGATGCTTTCGGTCCTTTTACGTTAGGCATAAGTCCAGATAGAGCCGCCACTGTCTTATCCACTTCATGGGCAACTTTCTGTACATGTTCCGCGAATGTTAGCTTTGTATCCAACCAAACTCCCAGGTACTTGACTGCTCTCTTGGGTTTTACAGTAAAACCCTGCAGATCAAATTCAATCGTGCCAATTTTCCTTTTGGTCGTAAGTAGAGCAGCTTCTTTTTTTTAGGGTGCTAGTTGAAGACCATTATCTTCCAGCCAGTTGGATATGCGATGCAGTGCTGTATTTGCTGCGCACATCAAACTTTCTTCCCTTTAGATACCACCATCATGGCAATATCGTCAGCAAAGCCCATACGGGTCACTCCAGTTGGCTGCTTTATTCTCAAAAGCCCATCGTAGAATATATTCCACAACGTTGATCCTAAGACTGAACCCTGTGATACCCCGCTGTTGACGTTTCTAGGTTTTACTGTATCTTCTGCTTCCAGAATAATCTCCCTTTCTGACAGGTAGGCTCTTATTACTTTGATTAGGCTGCCATTTATCTCCATTCTCTGCAGTTCATATAGGATTCTCTGCCAGCTAGCGCTATTGAAGGTATTTCTTATGTCCAACGTGATGATCGCGTACAGTCGTCGGTGCGCTGTGGAGTATTCTTGTTCTGATGCCGTTGCAATTTTTAACACTTTTTCTATAGCGTCCACGGTCTGCTTCCCTTCTACAAAACCGAACTGTCTGGTTGAGATCCCTCCCGTTCGCGATATTTGTCCCTTCAGTCTTACGAGGATGGGTTGTTCGTAGAGTTTTCCCTCAACATCGAGCAGGCATATCGGTCTGTATCCAGATGGACTATCAATCGGCTTGTCTGCTTTCCTCAGAAGTAGCAGTCTCGCCCTTTTCCATTGTACTGAAAATTCTCCACGACTGGTCAAATCATTATATACAGCTAGTACGAGAAGAGGGTCATTTGCAGCAAGGGCTTTAATGATCTCTGGTGGGGTATTTCCGGGTCCGAGTGCCTTGTTGTCTTTCAGTTTATTACTTGCTACTCGTAACTCATCTAAGCTAAAATATAAAAATATCACATCTGTATCACAGTTAAATACCACATCTTGGTGTAAAAGGAATAAGTGATCAGCCACTTCTTCCACCATTTGCATAGACATTTGTAGTCTGGGAGGGTAGCCGGTCAGGTTTCTCATGGCGATTTTATAGCCATCCCCCCAGATATCACAGTCGATGTTATCACAGATCGTTTTCCAACATTTACGTTTGGAGTCTCTGATGCCATTTTGGAGTGATCTTTTGGACTCCTTATAAGTTTCCCAGAGCCTTTGACTTTCTTGTGACTGATTCCTTCTCCTGGATCTCGTATACAGCTGTCTCTTACGCATTCACTCTCGTCGAGCTTGCGCAATCTTCTCATTCCACCAATAACCAGGCTGTTTTTTCGTTGAGCATCTTTTCCTAGGCATAGTTTTGTCACAGATCCGATTCAGTGTGTGCGTTAGCTCTCTTGCCGAATTATGTATGATTCTTTCTGAGTCTTCTACTGTTAATTGAAGAAGTTTATCCCTGTTCAGTTTCCTAATCTGCCAGCCTCCATCTTTCATAGTTGTCCTAGGTAGGGACGATTTTTCTCCTACGATTTCAAAAAGAATGAAGTTATGATCACTCAATGATTCAAGATCGCTGACATGTTTATCTTGATGTCGGCTGAGGCAAGTGTCAGTTCCAGAATGGAAGAATAGTCATGTTGGTTTATTCCCTTCATTCACCACAACCAAATCATGTTCAGCCATCCATTCCGAGAGTCTTCTATCTGTAGCATCCGTTCCCCATTAGGGGGATATCGCATTAAAGTCCCCTACGACTACTGTGTTTTTCCCGTTGAATCATATCAAACTTCCAATGTCGTATAATATTCTTTCAAGATCATCTAGTCCTTGGTTGGGTGAGGCGTAGCAGTTGTAGATGGTATATGTTGGTGTTACTATATAGGAGAAGCTGTAACATTTTCCATGTTGTCTTATGGTGATCTTATCGTCCACTTTTATGGCCGTGTTTAGGTCATCATCGTAAAACCAGTCTTTTCTATTTTCTTTGGAATTTCGGTTGGGTTCGCTCATGAGGATCACTCCAATATCCATGTTCTTGGCCATAGCAAGCACTAAATCGTGACATGGCCTCCTCCTGAAACTGTTGATTTGTAGGAGATTAACCATTGTTTTTGATGGGACTCTCTGCTGGTGGTGATACACCCAACTTCTGTCTTCCTTTATTCGCAGGACACGTGATGCTTTCTGTTTGGTGACCAGTCTCTCTACAGTGAATGCAATAGGGGTTGTTCTTACAGTCTGCCGCTTTATGTCCTTGTTGAGCGCATCTCAGACACATGGATTCCCTGTCTGGTCCCTTGCACCGCGTTCTCTCATGTCCAAGTACCCAGAATTTGAAGCATTTTAGCTCCTTCTTCCTTTCCAACCTTCTGCAGGACGATCATCCAATCTGTATTTTCCCCAGGCTCATGAGTTTGACGGCATCTGGTTCGGGTAGTACGACTGTAACATTTTGTTTGCTCATTCTTGTGGGCCTTAAAGCTCTAATTTCGACATCTACAGGCTTAGCTGCTATGGACTTTGTAATGGCCTCCCTGATATCTTCAATGCTTGTTATCTCATCCATGTCCTTGACATGGAGTATTTTTTGCTTGTTAAGAGAGACATTGATACTTCTGGTACTTTCGTCTGGATCATTTCCTTGAGTTCCTGCAGTCTTCCGGGCCCGTTTTTTACCGTAAGTAGGAGTTCTCCGCTCCTAGTTTTCCTCACGTCCTGGATGGCTGCCCCGATATCGCTTGAGTTGACCATCTCTTTTACAGTTTTCAGCAATTCTGTGTAGCTGGTGTTGGGCTTATTCACAAGTAATGCGTCCTGTTTAGGTTGTACCTGCTTGACTGGTTTCACTGTTCGCTAGCTGCTTTGCTGTCTTTCAGGGTATTGACGCCTCTCTTTCATTAAAAAGATTTCTATTACAGTGTTCACGAATAGAAATTCCAGAACTCTACAGATTATGAGGCCTGTTACTTCTTCCATTTCCGGAATTGCTAAGTTTTTGCCCCCGTGTTTGAGCATAATTAATTTGACTTCTGTAAATGCCTTGAAGATAATCTCGTCTTCAGCCTCCTCGTTCACTTGTCCATCTTTGATAATTGGGTATAGTATTATCCTAGTCTTGTGGGTAAGGTTAAAATGTATCTAGACACTCATGCACTCACCTACACTACACAAAAAATATATGATTGAAAATAATAAATAATAAAATCTCGAAATACCCATACCTTCAAATTTTGCCTACAATTTACAATGTACATATATGTCAACTTCGAACTTTAGCCACACTGGCGCTGGCAGCTAATTTTGGATTACGAATATTAATTGTGATCTATAAGTGTTGAGTAGATTTTATAAGCAAATATTGAATATTTATCAAGTGTTAGTCCATAAATTAATCTTAGTGTTTTTAAATGAAACTCAAGGTCTCTAGTTAATTCCACAATATAATACAAGTTATTGAAAATTCTGAAAAATTGACAATTGTTTCGATAAATCAATATCATCGTCAGAATGATATTGATTTATCGAAACAATTGTCAATTTTTTAGAATTTTCAATAACTTGTATTATATTGTGGAATTAACTAGAGACCTTGAGTTTCATTTAAAAACACTAATATGAGCATATTCCACGAAGTAAGGGTCGAGACAGTCAATTTCATAAATTAATCACTTGAAATTTCAACAGTAAATAAATTAACATTTCTATCGTGAAAGGAACTGTATTTTTAGCTTTATTATTTAGTTACCCTACCAACTGGTTATAGTCGAAAATTTATTTTTCGGCGTTAACCTATTTACGAAAATTTTAAGTTATCAACGACAGCCCTTCAAAATGTAGTTAAGTGGTCGAGAAAAGATTCTTCATCGGATGTTATGTTTTAAAGGTAGCACCAATACCACTTAATTTCAATATCTTAATTATTATGCAATAATTACATTGAAAAAAGTGTTATAAATTTCGTGCGCCACGTTTTGTTTACGATTTAGGGTTTCTAAAGATTTTTTATTCGGCTACTACTGCCAGTGGTGTTCCTCAGTCCCTACCGCATATTTCGACAAAAAAATAATTGCGAAAAGGTAAGAAATTGTTGAGTTTTTCAATTTATAACTTTTAATTGTCATGTCGGCTATTAAGGCCCATTAGTATTCTGCGATTAAGGCCCGGGCCTTATTGAACGATGATAAATGTTTTTCTTTTTTTTCAGATTCTTATAAAGAATATGCCTAGACGACGTGCACAGTGGAGCTCAGAGCAGATGCAATGGGCTATAAATGCGGTAAATAACGGAGTACTGTCTCATAGGGAGGCCGCAGACCGCTACAGAATCGCTAGAAGGACGCTTATAAACCACCTTAAATCGGGAAAGGTAGAAATAAAGTTAGGCAGGGATGCAGTACTGACGAAATAACAAGAGAATGAATTTTCTCAACAAATTATTCGTTTATGTGAAATGGGGCTACCCTTAACTCCAATCTTGGTAATGCGATCAGTTGTCGAAAACAATATTAAAGATCCCTTTCGTGTGAGCAAGGAAGTTGCCGGTAAATATTGGCTTTACGCATTCTTGAAACGAAACCTACAACTTTCTAAACGAAAAGTTCAATTAATGAACCCACGAAGAGCGCAAAAGTTGAACAAATATATTGTAAACGATTATTTCACCAAGCTTTCTGAAATTTACCAGGAAATGGATATTTATCAAAACCCTCAAAACTTGTTTAACATGGACGAAAAGGGTTGCCGTTTGACTGTCTACCTCCAGCAACAAGTAACTGGATAAAGGGGTGCGAAACGAATTCCCATTGTAGTACATGAGCACGCTGAAAATGAGACTATTGCGGGGTGTTGTAATGCATTAGGAAACACCATACCCCCTATGGTTATTTTTAAAGGAAAAAGGTTGGAACCAGAATGGCAAGATGCTTTACCGGCTGGTACCCTGGTAAAAATATCAGATAAGTAGCATGCCAACATCACTTTTCATTCACTTCATTGAACATCTAGCTGGCTACAAAGGTAATGGACCGGCGTTACTAGTTTTCGATGGAGCCTCTAGTGATCTGGATATTTCTATCGTGGACGCTGCAGACCGTTTTGGAATTAAATTGTTTTGTCTACCTTCAAATACGACGCATGAACTCCAACCACTGGATAAGGCAGTTTACAGATTCTTTAAGCATCACTGGGTGCAAGAACTGCTTAAATTGTGGGATACGCATCCAGATCGACGTCTTAATGAGAGTCGATTCGGTAAAAATTTTACCAAAGTCTGGCCCAATTGTATGACGCCTGAGAATATTATTAGCGGATTTAAAGCCACTGGAATATTTCCACTTGATCCTCAAAGGATTCCAGAGTCAACATTTGCATTGTAAGCCAGTGCCATTTGAACGACCCTGAACTACCTCTACATGATGAAAGAATTTTTCGAGACAACACAAACAGCAGTGTAATTCCGAATATTTTAGAAGTTGATAACGCTACAAATACAACGGATCAGAGATCTGAGTCTGATGATGTGAAAGATTCAGCAATAGCAGGAAGCAGCAAATATGGAGAAAAAACACCAGTAAAAAATGACGAATCACGAAAATCACCGGGAGGGACCATAGCTACAGATAAAACGTTGACAGACAACATCATGATGGACACTAGTAATGAAGTTCTTAATAGGTAGTAGTTGTAGAATAAAAATAGGTAAAAAAACTTTTTAAGGTAAACGGTTTTATGTTAAACATACATTGCAATGTTTAAGATAAATGTACTAAAAACCAAAAAATAAATACAGTCGTGGGAATTATAAACATATGCATAGACTAGACTAAAATAAAACCGTGGGGCACGTCAATTGTCTACAAATTATCGACTTAATGTGCGATAGAAGAACAGTATATGCTTATAAGTAACATTACAAAACAAAAATTTTAATCAACGATTATGGACTTAATGTGCGATAGAAGAACAGTATACGCTTATAAGTAACATTACAAAACAAAAATTTTAATCAACGATTGTAGACAATTGACGTGCCCCACGGTTTTATTTTAGTCTAGTCCATGCATATGTTCCCACGACTGTATCTATTTTGTTATTTTTTGGTTTTTAGTACATTTATCTTAAACATTGCAATATATGTTTAACATAAAACCGTAACTTAAAAAAAATTTTACCTATTTTTATTTTTTGGTTTTTAGTTTTTATTTCGCATTCTGTTTAATTCATTTAGTGCTTCATTATTGCAAGGTTTCTTGCCCGTTAGTTTATTGCAGTCCAACTCCTCGATACGTAGTCCCTGCAAAGATCTTACTCTACTAAGAGCCACGTAGGCTTGACCTTCTTCAAACAGTTTCGCACCTAAGTATACGACTGCGTGATCCACAGTGCTGCCCTGCATTTTATGTATTGTAGAAGCCCATGATAGTATTAAAGGCAACATTCTTCTTTCAGCCGTTCCGTAATTGTACTTAGCTGGAAACTGTATGGCTTTCGGGTGTATAAGATGTACTCCGTCTCTTGCGAAATCAATTCGGACGGAAGGTACATCTGTTGCATACATCTGAGTTCGACGAAATTGAGGCCAAACGCCACACAGTCCTCAACACGATACAAAATCTTGACTTGGGTGGTGGATTCAGGCTGGATTAATCAGATACCTAAATTACAGATTCAATTTCTAAATTTAAATCTTATTATTATACGCCATTTAGTGGCTGCGCCCATTTCAAATATTGAGGTTGTATAGTGCACTGTATTCTTCTTGTCAAGCCCTTTTATTTGTTGATACCCATATTGGTGAGATTGATAAAAAATTGTTATCAGCCATTTGGTAGCGGCGGCCATCTTAGATTTCAATTTTGCATAGTAAAGTGTATTCTACTTGTTGAGACCTTTCATTTGATACCCATGTTGATGGGATTGATAAAACCTACGTTATCCGCCATTTTGTAGAGGCCGTTATCTTGGATTTTGATTTTATATAGTATATTGTATTCTACTGGTTGAGCACTTTCATTTGATACCCATATTGATGGGATTGATAAAACCTACGTTATCCGCCATTTTCTAGCGGCCGCCATCTTGTATTTCAATTTTTTATAGTATATTGTATTCTGCTTGTTGAGCCCTTTCATTTGATACCCATATTGATGGGATTCATAAAACATAAATTATCCGCCATTTTGTAGCGGCGGCCATCTTGAATTTATAATGATAATGAATAGACATAATTGTATTGTCACCAAAATCCAAAGTGTATACAAAATTTCAGATTAATCGGATGACAGGAAGAGGGTGAAATTTGAATTACTAAATTCGACCCAAAAATAAATAATAAATAAAAAAACAAACGGGGTGAGCTAAATAAAACCGTTTAAAAACCAATACTTTTCTCGCATATAGATAGATTGGGCGGAAAAGTAAAAAGCTTTGGACAGTGATTCGTGGTACTGTTTTCTTAGCGGAACAGAAACAAACTTGACATGAGACAATTTGTAACTTGTGCAAAATGCTGTCATGAAGATTCATTAGGGTTAAAACAACGCGATACAGAATGTTTTGTTTGTCCAAAGTGTTGCTAATGAACTATGTTAGAATGCCTTAGTTTCTTTCATAAGCTTAATATTTGTGCCTTTTTACTTTTCCGCCCAACCTTTCTATATGCGAGAAAAGTATTGGTTTTTCTACAACTACTATGCAAAACCAGCTTTTCTACACAAATTTTTTTGCGCAAAGCAAGCCTTTTCTTAATTAGTTTGATATCCGTTAAAAAAGTAATAATGTAGTGTGGGAAAAGTACACGTTATGGTACTTTTCCGCACGGAAATGTCACTTTGCCCACGGAAATGTCAATGTCAAATTTTTTTGACATAGTGGATGTCTGGGTGTTCAAATTTTAAATTTAAACTAAAAATTCTGTAAGTAAACTATTTTTTAGAATATGTATTCCAGTTTTTTGATTATAGAGTATAAACAAATTCATTTATTACCCATTATTTTAGGAACTATGAAACGAGATCATAATTTATCTTTCGAGTTGTCGAATTCCGATATTGAGAATACTCCTCCAGATATTATCGAAATGGCTCAAAATGCAATCGAAAATTTGTTACCTGGAGTTTCGAAAAACAAGTCATAATTTTAAAGATTTATATTTAGTCATTCAATCTATTATTATTTAGTAACCAATGTACTTCATAATATAAGAAAATCGAAAAAAAAACTTAAAATAAAATAAAGCAGCGGAAAGACCTAAATACAGTATTTCATAATTGTTGTCGCGATAGCTTAGTGGAAAGCACATCAGCATTGGAACGAAGAGGCCCGGATTCAAATCCTGTCGACTTTTTTAAATATTTGCAATTTATTTAATCTTTTTACTTTAATTTTGGAACTCTTAAATTCGTTCTGTTCAAGTTAAATAAAATACATATATAAGTTACTTTTTTCTTTAATTAATAAACGTAGTTGTAGAAAAAATATTGTATACAACTCGTACGCAAAGCACTTTTCGCACTCGCTGGATTTGCGGCACTCGCCTTACAGCTCGTGCCACAAACTTCTGCGCTCGTGGGAAAAGTAACGCTTTGCGCCCTGGTGGTACAAACTACTATTACCCCAAAACTAGTTGGATTTTTGAATTTTTTTTTGAGTTATTTTTACGTTTTCCATCAACAACACGACAAAACGGTTTTTACAAAAAAAATCCTGTGTGTATGTCGTCCGCTACTTTTCCTTACATATCTTGTTAGCACGATACAGTCTCCGGAGTGCAATAAGTCAGCAATTTCATGACTGAATATTGTTAAAGACATGTCACAGATGATCCCTATTGATTTTCATTTCACCAGAGCCAGTACAACCCTATTGATATTCAGCTCACTAAAGCCAGTACAACGGGTGCTCTATGGTACTTGGAGTACCAAATTTTTGTCATTTTTGGAGAATGTTCAGTTTGTTAGCACGATACAGCATCCGGAGTTCAACAAGTCCCCAATTTTATGATTGAATATTATTCAAGGAATCTCATTGATACACCCTAATGATTGTCAGCTCACCAGAGCCAATACAACAGGTGTTACAGTACTTTAAGTACGATATTTTTGTCATTTTTGGAGAAATTTCAGTTTGTTAGCACGATACAGCCTCCAGACCGTATACGATTGATCAATTTCATGATTGAATATTGTTCAAGGTGTCTCACAGATGTACCCTATTGATTTTCAGTTGACTAGAGCGAGTACAGCGGGTCCTATAAATCCAGATATACTGAATTTTTGGTTATTTTTGGAGAAATTCCGGTTTGTTAGCACGATACATCCCCCGAAGTGTATACAAGTAACAATTTTATGATAGAATATTGTTCAGGGCCACAGAAGCGGAAAAGTTAGTTTTAATCCTTAAAACCGTTTATTTTTAGTTTATTTTGTTTCAAAAATATTTTTGAATTTATAAATACACGTGTAAGCGTTATATTTTGTGGGCCTTTTTAAAAGAATCGAATTCCAAGCAAGGGCCCTATTACCCTCTTGTTTGTATAATAAGGCCCATTGCAGGCGTTTCAATAAAGGCTCAAAAATTTAGAAAAAATAGAAATTTCTATTAGAAATGTATTCATTTGTTCTATCAAGCGTAACTGTTTGATTATGTGTATTTTCCATTTTATTTTAACTTTTTTTTCAAATAAGATGAGTTTGTTCCTTAGGCGGGCCTTATTTGCCTTTGGTACTTTATATCTTAAAGTTCTTTATCCGCTAACCACCGTCTGAAATAAAAAATTTCCTCAGAATACTGAACGGTTCGAAGATATATGTCCCTTTTAGCAGTTCGAATTACGATTCAATTAATATACTAATATCTTACCTAGATACTATAAACATATGAAACCTCAAATTATTTTCCCAACTAAATATCATATTACGCGACCTGAAAACATTGACCTGAATTAATTTCCCATATATTACGCTTGGAACACGAATGGGACATATCTTCCAACTAAATCAACCTCTTAGTTGCCCATTAGACCTTTGGAAACATTGTTTGGGACATATATGTCCCAATAGTATTTTGAAAACCAAAAAATTGAAATCAAAGTAGTTGTGAAAGGGTTAAGGTGGAGAACAATCTAGACCAACCCATTTACTTGGTACGACAAATGTTGTTTCGAATTATTAATGAAAATTTTCATTACTTAGCTTGAAAATAAACTACTGGTAATGGCATTTACACCATTACATAATAAACATCCCTTGCACATGCGCAATCTGTTAGCTATTGAAAAAGTTTCTTTATTTAACCCTTAACTGATGATCCTAATAATACATACATACATGGTGACCATGAGGCTGATAGACTCCTAACAGACGATTCCAATTCCAGTTGCCTTCAGTTGGAATTAAGATTAATTACTATTACGGAAAAAGGACCCATGTAACTTTATAAAATCAAATTCAAAACAATGTCGTCCGAAAAAGTAAGGCATTTTTGTCCTACTGATCCAAATAAACAGATCTAATTGACTTTGTGCATTACTCGGAGTGCCTTTGTTAATTGTAGAAAAAGATTGGAATGGGAGCTCTGATCAACCATTTCACCGTAACAGATAATATATTATTCAAAAAAGTATTCTGTCATTGTGACTTCCATTGGTTTCCATACAATAATATAATCAAGCTTTCAGACTCTGTACACGTTATGTAACATTTCTGGGTTTATTTGTTGATATTCCTGAACAATTCGCTGACGTAAACCATCTCAATATTCCGGTGGATGGCATTAATTTGGGTTCTCAGATATCTCTATAAAAAATGTAGGGTCCAATCGGGTGATATTGATGGTCACTTTAACATTGAGCCTCGTCTGCCTATCCAACGACTAGGAAATTTTTCATTTAAAAACTGCCGTACCTCGAGAGCGTGGGGCTCTCGCATCTTATTGAAATGCCAGCAAAACGTTGACATAGGTATTATCATAATTCTCTAAAATTCGTGTTATTCTAGATAAGGGTCACAAATCAAATTTTCGTTAAGAAAGTATGCTCCAATCATATGATCACCTAGAATAGCATACCAGATACACACCAAAATACAACGTGTTTTGAAAAAATTCTGCGGATTGGGCTCTGTGAATGTTAAAAGTCAACCGCCATTATATCAAAAGATTTATTTAACTTAATTTATCTTAAAGTCATGAAAATACATACAGAGGGAAGAGGGATATTTTCACTTAATAATCTTTTGAAATAGAAAGATTTTTGGTAAACCTAATAACATGTTTTTAGGTAATTTTTCTATGGTAGCTAGTATGCCACTATACAATAAGGTCTTAAACTGTCACTGTCATCGACAAGCCACCTTGATTCAGAAGGACTATATTCTGGTTCATAATCAGTTTATAATACTGAAGAGTAACTTGTCATAGATATCATCTCAACAGAATCGTCTGCGAAAAATTTTCTTTTTATAGTGGAAGACGGTTTTAAAGGAGACAAAGATATATTTTAGGTACATGGAATAGGAAATGGTGGAAATGATATACGATTCTACTTTACTTTTAAATTCACATTGACACCTTTGATTATATAATGAACTTTACCATTAACTTGAATAGCTTTATCTTGGAATACTTGTTTACTAGATGGCGCATTTGATAAGGAAATATCAGTAGCTTTACAATCAATTTTATTTTTAGAATCGATTGATTGTACATCTATATTGCGTGGCACTGATGCAGCACTAGGACCTCTACTGCAGATATAGCTTCTTGAACCAGAACTTGACGTTTCCTTTTCAAAGCAGCCATTCGCACCGGTGGGAACTGCAATTTATTTTTCTCCCGACACTGGAATATATGTGGTACAACTCCTTTCTTTAAACGTAGTGTAATTTTTACTTTTCCGCCCAACCTATCTAATATGCGAGAAAAGTATTGGTTCACCCCAAAAAAAGTTGTGAATTTGAATTTTTCTTTGAGTTATTCTTACGTTTTCCATCAACAACAACCCAAAAAAAACGGTTTTTGCAACAAAATCCTGTGTGTATGTCGTCGTCGTTGTCGTCGGCCACTTTTCGTTACATGTCTTGTTAGCACGATACAGCATCCGGAGTGCAACAAGTCACCAATTTTATGATTGAATATTGTTAAGGACATGCCACAGATGAACCCTATTGATTTTCAGCTCATCAGAGCCAGCACAACGGGTGCTATGGTACTAGAAGTACGACATTTTAGTCATTTCTTGAGAAATTTCAGTTTATTGGCACGATACAGCCTCCGGAGTTCATCAAGTCACCAATTTTATGATTGAATATTATTCAGGACACTTCACAGATGAACCCTCTTGATTTTCAGCTTACCAGGGCCAGTACAACAGGTGATATAGTACTTCAATTACGATATTTTTGTCATTTTTGGAGAAATTTAAGTTTGTTTGCACAATACGGCCTCCGGAATATATCCAAGTGACCAATTTTATGATTGGATATTATTCCGAGCATCTGAAAGATGAATCCTATCAATATTCAGCTCACTAAAGCCAGTACACCGGGTTCTATGGTACTTAAAGTACCAAATTTTTGTCATTTTTGGAGAATTTTCAGTTTGTTAGCAAGATACAGCCTCCAGAGTGTATACAAGTGATCAGTTTTATGATTGAATATTGTTCAAGGTGTCTCACAGATGTATTCATTGATTTTCAGCTGACTAGAGCGAGTACAGCGGGTCCTATAAATCCAGATATATTACATTTCTGGGTATTTTTGGACAAATTTCGGTTTATTAGCACGATACATCCCCCGAAGTGTATACAAGTGACAATTTTATGATAGAATATTATTCAGGGCCACAGATGCGGAAAAGTTAGTTTTAATCTTTGAAACCGTTTATTTTGTTCTTGTTCTAATGCCGTTATCTTATATGATAAATTTCATAAGTGCGTAATGGGCTTACAGCTCGTGTGATGTACTATACTTTTTCTACGCCCACTCATTTTCTTCCATTAAATAAAAAACATCGCAATCATTTAAACTTTATTATAACACTAATATATGATATATAGTTCTCTCTGATCTCTTCGATATGAAAACCAGAAAATAGAATTACTATTAATTAAAGGATATTTCGGAATTGTTTAGTGAGTAAGTAATCAAAAATTGAATAGATGAGGCTTTTACTTGATGAAGATCCATACTGAACGATGAAATAAAACAATATAGTTTGTTTAAATCTTCATATATTTGAACTAATGTTCAATTTAAACTTGTTGACGCGTTTCACTAACACAGTAGCTTTGTCAAAACGAATGACAAAGCTACTGTGTTAGTGAAACGCGTCAACAAGTTTAAATTGAACATTAGTTCAAATATATGAAGATTTAAATAAACTATATTGTTTTATTTCATCGTTGAGTAAGTAATCTTTCGAAATTTAACTTAACTGGGTTAAGAGGTCTAGTTTTGTAAACAAAACAAGTATGTGTAGTACGTAAACAACAATTCCAGTATAAAACTCGTATTTACGTTAAAGTGAACTTCACAGCAGTATAAAATACTTGAAGACGATACATTATGTCTTCTCATCGCCTTGCATCCTTTTTTCCGTAGGTTTGCATCTCGCGGCATAAGGAAATACACTTTATCAGGTGCAGTCCTGATCATATTTTTTCAGATAAGCACAATACAGTATTCAAAATAAACTTTTCTATCCTTTTCCATAACAGTGAGTTGTTTTTATCTTGTATTTTATATTAGTGTTTTAAATGAAACTCACGGTTTCTAGTTAATACCACAATATAATAAAAATTGTAGAAAATTCTAAAAAATTGACAATTGTTTCGATAAATCAATATCATCGTCAGAATGACAAAAGTTACATTTCATTTGATGATATTGATTTATCGAAACAATTGTCAATTTTTTAGAATATTCAACAATTTTTATTATATTTTTTTATTTCATTTTATTTATATTTAAACGGATACAAGGTATATATAAATAAATTTTGCAGAAAAAAAAACAAATAAGACATTGATTCACAATGAAAATATACAATTTAAAAACTAATAAAAAAAAATTATTAAACTTAAAGATGGGATTTTGTATCATCTTGTTCATAGAAGAGAACATATGCTTCTCCACTGACTAAAGATTTCCACGATATTAATCGCACTCTTGAATCGTTATATTCGTGCCACTGTTCCGTGTAGGGATGTCGGCAAAATGCTGTGTAGTGACCATTATAAGTGGTTCCACAGTGATTAGATACAGCGTAGAGGTTGTACATACAAGGTGCCACATTATCAGCCGCGTAATGATTCATATCAAGCCCTTCTATTGGAAAATCTATTGAATCATTAAGTTTTGCACTAAAACTTTCTGTTTGCGAAAAGCGCTTCAGGTGAATAACCAGTATTTTCGGAAATTTATGAATTTAGAATGATTTAATGCTTCGTCTTCGTTCCTTACATTTCGAACAAGCTGGTTTCTCATCACCGTCGAGTGTTCCTTCTCTTGTAAACGAATCTAAACATTGTGAAAGTCATAATTGACCTGTTCTTTGTGGTATCGGAAGGGATAAATCCCAAAAAGGATCGTAGGTAACTGAACAGTGACCACAGTGTGTGCACTTGATTGTTGATTTTAATTGACCGACAAAGTTATCCATAATCTTGGAGTTGTCCATTCTCACATATCTTAACCAAAATTCTTCTGCTTTCTCGATATCACTAAATTTGTCATCAATTTCAGTTAATATGGGCTTTGGTTTTTCATATACCTTTTTGACATCTTCGTGAAGTCCTGCTAATAGGTAACGAAGAAACTCATGTGCATCATGTTGAGTGTATCCCATGAACCTTGAAGTAAATCGCTGAATCTTACTTTTCAATGATACTGTATTAACCACTCTGTCTGAACCGTCTTCAGACCAAAGTTCTTGAATAACTTCAGCAAATGCTTTAATTAGTGTTCCTTTCATGCTAGATATGTTTATGTTAATATCTCTTATGTATGCGTCTTTCTTTAGATATTCTAATAGCCACCTTGTGTTTGATAGGCATTGGATAATACTATTCATGAAACATGTGTTACCAATATTTTTGAGACATTTGAGACCCAAAGAATCTTGGGGAATACCCTTTATGGATCTGAATGTGGAAATATTGTTAAAAGCTCTTTCGCAACTACTATCATTGTACGAATAATCTCGGATTCTATTATTGTCTTTCTCACTTGATCGGCGTGATAAGGAATTTGAACTGATGCTGTTTGCTACTGAATTGGATGTAGATATTACGGATTTGAAAACTGTTTTGGTTAGAGATAATCTATTGCGTATAGGAATCACATCATTCTATAGCATAGTCATCTTCTTCAGTATTCCTATGAATGGGACATCATCTGGCTGGTGGTTATCTGTATTTCTTAGTACACTGAGGCCCAAAAGCTTGTTGAGGGCATAATTTATCAAAAAGTCAACGCATGTATTATCAGAAGGCACACATTCTGAAGAAGAGAATGAAGATGTTAAATAAGAATGTCGGAAAAAGGAAAGGTCACATGTTTTAGGGTCTGTAATGTGAGAAAGTTTGAAAGTTGTAGAAGAATTACGTTTCTTATGATTAGGTTTCATAAAAAGTTCTTCTAGAGGCTTAGAACGGGGAAACGTACCGAGAAAAGATGAAGCGTTTCCTCTTTGAATTGCAATACTTATTTGTTGTATAAAGAACAAAGTTGCTCTCGAATCATTAGTTTCTATTGACATTTTTTTACCGATTTCTTTAATGAATTTCAAATCTTCATGACCGAAAACACCAGAGGTTTCAATTGCTACAGGAATAAAAATGTAAATGTTCTCCAAATTTTTGTATTTATTGATTTTAAAAGTTTCGCCTTGTAAAGCTGCAGCCCCTGCGGAAGTAGATGTGGATCGGACATGGGACGGAGCCCAAGTGTCAGTGCAAGTGAAATTCCATATAACTGGCCTGCCGCGTTG
This sequence comes from Galeruca laticollis, assembly GCA_963921935.1. Lineage (NCBI taxonomy): Eukaryota > Metazoa > Arthropoda > Insecta > Coleoptera > Chrysomelidae > Galeruca > Galeruca laticollis. The sequence continues at coordinate 49,890,098 of OY998184.1, forward strand.
CCATGGAATGAGGGTCATACCATCTGGACGTTTACCGTCGTCGCGGCAAGTACCTAACGGCTCCAACGAACAGGGAGTCTTTGCAGATGCCATGCCTCGTTTGATTAGGTCATTTACTGCAGAATGACGTGAAAAACGGCCGGCACTTAATTTGCAGCTTAGGCCGTGTCTACCATATTCATCAACATCAGCTCCGCAACGACAGCGATGTTTTACACAAATTTGACAACCTAAACGGAGACCAATAGAAATACGGAAACTTTCGTCATCTAAAAGCGTACCTAATGGGGCCGACGGTAAAGCGTTCAACCATGCTCCTGATTCCTTTGAAAATGCTGCATTCAAACGAGCCTTGTCTGGTAAATTTATAGCTTTCTGAAGAAGATTTCCTTTTTAAATGTTCAATAAAGGAATATCCCAGGATTTTTGAAAGGATTTATAATCATCGGGTACAACTTTGTTAGACTTTAATGACCAAATATTTTCTGCCTCCATTAATAAAGGGTCTTATGGGTGGAAAAATATAGGCAGAATGTAATCAATGAAATTTTTTATATTGTGGTATTAACTAGAAACCGTGAGTTTCATTTAAAACACTAATATGAGTAGATTCCACGAAGTAAGGGTCGAGACAGTTAATTTCATGTATTTTATATAATTCAGTGACAATCCAAGCAGTTAGTTTCATTTTAAAAAGTAACTATCCAACCACTTTGTGGACGATACAGATGCAGATTTATTATTCTCATAGTATAAACATACAATTACATTAATGTTTTAAATAAAACTCACTCAATATGAGTAGATTCCACGAAGTAAGGGTCGAGACAGTTAATTTCATACAATTACAATATTCTTTCTTGCAAAATATTCTTTTTTCACGGTAGATGTAGGTACTAGGTATCTACTTGTGAATGTTAATACCTTTTTAATAGTTTTTCTTTAAAACGGCAAACAAGAGTAATTCAGACACCACGTTTTTGTCTCCATTGAAACATCGTTTAAATAATTGAGTAGATTTAGTACAGGCATTCTAGCATGAACATTAACAGGTTAATTTGAAATTATCCGTGTTTCCCAAATGATTTACTGTTTACTTTAGGGACTCCACATTTTTGTAATATCCTATAGTAGATTCTAAAACTGCAAAAAATTTCCATTAATTTCAGGATTGACAATAGGGAGGAGTGGGAAAGTAATAACGGGTACAAATGATCAAAAAAACGTAACCTTTGAAAAATATTCCCACCAATAATGGAACTTAATTGAGGAAGGAACCGACAGCGTGTCATAATTGGGAATTTGGCAAAAGCCTCAGATGAAGACAAACAGTGTAAAATGTGGGTGTAACGAGACGAAGGAGAGGTGAGGAGTGAAACGCTTATTAGATTGTATCCCCTTCTTAACGAAATTAAATCACAAGTTAACGAGTACCAACAAAAACAATTGGGAAAGTTTTAAGGTCAACTTTTTCTTGACAAGTTGGGTTCAAGGGAGAATAAAGCATTTTCCTTTCGAGTCTTAAAAGAATTTAAACTTTTATTTAATAAAGGTTTCTTTATATAACGATCTGAGGTAATTAATTTACGTCAGTTTATCAAGCTGGTTGTGCTAAAAACCATAAACGAGAGTATATCTATATACCAAATCAAACAATGGAATAGTAAAAGTAGATCAATACCGTCACATAATGAAAATACTAGTTTAGTTTGAATCAACTTTATTCATTGTAACCTAGATAAATATACATTACAGATAACTTATTTTCTGGGTAATAAGATTTACTGGCAACACTTTCATAGCAAAATTAACTACGTCAAGGTTCTCTACATATTTCCATTTGTCATAAATCTACAACAAATGTGTCAAGTCGCTACGTATATGATAAAAAATGTCATTAAACAATTATTATTCAATAAAATTTTGGCAAACTACAATTAACTGGGTTTAAGCAGCAATAAATAAATTAACATAAACCATAATAAAAGTTGACCTTATGGAATTAGTATATTACGTAACAAGAGTTGTAAGTAACCCATTACGCACGAATTGGAAAAGTTTATGCACGAAGTCGCGCAGCGGCGAGTGCATAAATTTCATGAGTGCATAATGGGCTTACAACTCGTGTAATGTACTATACTTTTTCTACGCCCATTCATTTTCTTCCATTAAATAAAAAACATCGCAATCATTTAAACTTTATTATAATAGTTGTTATTGACAATTGAACAATTATTGTAAATCGATTGTGCCTTATTATTTAATGGTGATGAACGGTTATTTATAATTGTATTATATTTTGTTCAAGAAATTGACAATATAAATGACATGGCATTTATTTTCATAGCATGCTGCTTAAGAAAACATGTCCTATTTTTAAAGAAATTACATAACGTGCTGCCTACATTTAGGGGCGTCACTCTTTCAATCCTAAATATATCTCGCTAATGCTAAAAGTTTTTATGTTTTTTAATTGACTAAATTCGTGTAAATCTTCCAAATAAAGTCTTACGTAAATAAAAATTTGATTGTAATTTAATTAAACCAAGAAGTTTAAATTTTCTTCTCAAAACGCACGTGTATGTTATGAGATCTCATTACGTGCATGTTATTGTTAAATGTTATTTACAAGGAAGGTTAACAGTGCGATTTTTGACTTTTACAGACATGGGCGTAGAAAATAGTATATTACGTTACGTGTGTTGTAAGAAGAATTTTACGCACGAACGGAAGAGTTACGCACGAAGCCGCGTAGCGGCGATTGCGTAAAATCCGTTACAACACGAGTTACGTACTATACTTTACCTACGACCCACTTGTACTTGTGTTTTATATAAGGTATTTAAAGTACGAGTAAAAACGTACATCCTCGATGCCCAGCCAAGTTTTATAAAAGTCGGTCCTCGATGCCCACTCAAGTTTCGTAAAAGTCCGTCCTAAGTAGTATTTATTTTTATTAAAAATGTATGTGAATTACCGGAATTACATAAAATAGCGTATACACCTCTCGACTAAAGTGATATTAATCCCTTAGGTGGATTACTTCCCTCAGAAATCAAACACCACCAGCGGGATTAAATGGGCCACTTTAGTCGCTTGGTGTATAATATACTATTGTTTACTAATGTGAGATACATTCAGACAGCTAAAAGATGCGGATTGAATGAAACGCAACCAATTATCATATAATTCCAAATAACTCTTAGTATTAAATGCAATCTCATATCTAATAAATGTTATCTACCATTTATGTATAGAATAGAATTCAACGTCAAATATCTAAGTAATACATTTTGAATAAAATGGCTACGTCTATTGACGGTTGCTAAGTGGTTGCTATGGAAGCCGTGCGATTTACTTTACAGCCGTGCGTTTTGTTCTACCGTGCGTAATAGACGTCTTACATTGATTGGTCGTAGGTAATAGTATATTACGTAACAAAAGTTGTGAGTAACCCATTACGCACGAAATGAAAAAGTTTATGCACGAAGCCGCGCAGCGGCGAGTGCATAAATTTCATGAGTGCGTAAAGGGCTTACAACTCGTGTAACGTACTATACTTTTTCTACGCCTATTCATTTTCTTTCATTAACTAAAAAAACATCGCAATAATTTGAACTTTATTATAATAGTTCTTAATAACAACTGAACAATTATTGTAAATCGATTTGGCTTTATTATTTAATGGTGATGAACGGTTATTTATAATTGTATTATATTTTGTTCAAGAAAATGACAATATAAATGACTAGACATTCATTTTCATAGCATGTTACTTAAGAAAACGTGTCCTATTTTTAAAGAAATTGCATAATGTGCTGCCTACATTTAGGGGCATCACTCTTTCAATCCTAAATATATCTCGCTAATGCTAAAAGTTTTTATGTTTTTTAATTGACTAAATTTATGTAAATAGACCAAATAAAGTCTTACGTAAATATAAATTTGATTGTAATTTAATTAAACCAAGAAATTTAATTTTTCGTCTCAAAACGCACGTGTATGTTATGAGATCTCATTACGTGCATGTTATTGTTAAATGTCATTTACAAGGAATGTTGACAGTGCGATTTTTGACGTTTACAGACATGGGCGTAGAAAAACTATATTACGTTTATAGAGGACACAACAAATAAGGAATAAAAAAATATAAAATTTCACCATATTTCAACTACTCTATTCTATTTAATCTGAAAATGGATGTGCGTTATTTATTACTTCATATTTGATACACATAACCCCACTTTTATGGTTTATTAGTAACAAAATTACGTGAAATAAAAACTAGTGTATTCGTAAATATCTAGGTGACTACTGTCTACGCATTATTAGATATTGTGTAACGTGTCACAAGTTTAAGGCCATTATGTCACAGCAAATCATGGCGGATTTACATACGAATAGAGTATTCCCATCCAGACCCTTTGTAAAAATTGGCATAGATTTTGGTGGACCCTTAATGGTAAAACCGTATCCCTTACGTTAAGCTCCAACTGTAAAAGATTACACTATTTGTTTGCATGGCTACTAAAGCAGTGCATTTGGAACTCGTTTCTGATTTATCCACAGACTCGTCCATAGCTGCTCCTAAGCGGTTTTTAGCTTGTCGTGGGCATCCTTCCGTGATATACAGAATGGGCTAAAAGTCTGGAAACGGCCAATTATCTCGTAAACTGCTAGTTCTAATTATACCAAAATTTGGGGTACATCTATTTTGGGATACGGAGATTCTAGATTTGATATTTGCAATGTTGCCAGATTTGCCGTTTCTCTTAAATTATTAGTAACTTAGGTTTTCCAAATTTATCACCCTGTATATTCAGTCATTTTTGGAATCTCCTATTCAATACGAGTTCAACCATATGTAACACTTATGATTTTATGTAGTCTGGAAGACGAGATGCTATTTAACCACCGAATATTTTTGAACCAACGTTGCCAAATGAGTGACTGTTGTTCCTGTCAAATTACTTTTAACGGGACTTTTGAAAACAAACATACTTTAATCATTGAGAGCCAGGCAAGGATGGTAATGTAACAAAATATAAAAAAACCGTAGTTAATATTGTCAAAGAGGCTATGTAGTTAATGTAAACAACTATTCTGGTTTTCTTTTAAATGGTGTGATAAAGTTCCAATAAGTACGGTTCGTTAGAAGGTTAAATTTAATTTTTTCAATTCTAAACAAAAACGTGATAAAAATACAGAAAGTATAACTAAAATTAACTGAATTAATTGAGTACCCTCTTTATACTTGTACGTAAATTTACTGAATAGTGTGGGATTGTTTTTATAATTTTGAAAGAATGTGAAGAACAATAAGAAATAGGTAAATAAATGAAAAAGTGAATGAATTTAATAAATTCTTTATTCATAATATAAACAAACATGCATTAAAACAACTTCACCAATATGTGTGATCATAAGTGGGTGATACAGATATAAAAAAATTTAGATTTTCTGCTATGCCTAATGCTTCTTGACTTGTAGGTTTAGCCAGAGCACTAGTAGCCTTAGATTCTTTCTTTTTTGTAGAAGTAAACCTTAGTTGATGCTGTATTAGCCTTTTTGTTTGTACATTGTTTGTTGGGTGATAGTCAATTAGTTTAACAGAATTTTGGCAGTTTACTAAATTGTTTGCAATACTCATATAATGGTAAACTTGATTTAACATGGAATAATCAAGAATATCATAATTAGAGATACTTAAATGGGCCAATAGCGATTTTGTTTTATCTACCTGTCTATACCTAGTGTTTGTTTCATTACTTTGTTGAGAAAGAACTTTTAAAAATGCATTTAAATTATTTAATTCTGGAATTGTACTACAATCTACTGAATAATCTTGGAAGATGTTTGACTTGGAAAGGATAATATGAATGTGTTTACATATTGTCTCTTTCTTTTTAAAAAATTCACATGTACATGTAAACATGTGAATACATATTTGGCAAATGGTACACATTTGTTTACAACAAATCATGTTCAGTCTTTTATGTACTCCATAATATGTTTCAGTTTCATTTTTTATTATTTTCCAGTAATTATCCAATTTGTTAACAGCATAACTCATACTTTGCTTGACTGCTTGTCTATGAAAATGTGACAACATTGTTGTTTGTCTTGTGTGTTCTCCTTTAGTCAACATTATTACCCGTTCAATGCTTTTATCCCTTACATATTGTAGTACTGCATTTAGTCCTTTATCTAAACGCTTCACTGTTTTCCTTTCAAGATAGAAATATTTAATAATCTTATGGTATTGATTCAAGGTGCATATTTGTATCAATTACAGATTTATCTCTGTAATAGTATGTCCATTTCAAAAAATTGTTAAAGTAGGTTTTTTTAAAATACTCTCCAAATCTCTCAGTATCTTTATCAATACACATATGGTGCACAGCATTTTGTAAAGTAGGATAAAAATCCTCTAGAGATACACTTATAAGTAGATTCAAGTTTTTCCTTCTTAATTATTTTAGACAAGTTACTCTGCCATGCCCTATCTACATGCCATGAGCAGAATAAACGATTAGCCATACACCAAGCACTAAAAAAGGTTTCATCCATATCTGACATAAATGTCTTACACGGAACAACTCCTAAAACCAAATAGAAAATAACATAAGCTGATAATTTTTTTGTGGACAAAAGGAAACAAAACCTGGTGCCATAGTAACACTTACCAACTGTGTCTTTTATTACTGAGAAAAATGTTTTCTGTACAATTGTGTCTTTCCTGTTGGAGAACATTTCTGCAGTTGGAAAACCATGACCAAACTCATCCATTACCATTAGGGTGGTTAATTGGAAGTCATAAGAATTGAGGCCATGTGTGCTATCAATAGTTATTATAGTGGGAAAATCTTTGATTATCTGTCGTTGAAATTGATTCATAATGATCAGGCAAAAACATGATTTTCCAAAATGTCATGACTCTCCCCTTGTGGTTTGTAGAACAGCACTGGGTTTGTTTCTTGGTCCCTAACTTCTCTAATCGACAATTCAATAGAAAATGCATCATTTGGGTTTCTTTTACCATCTTTAACTTCAACAACATATCCAGTTTTGATATTCTGAATATCTTTTGATGTTACAAGGTCAATTCTTTTGATATCTGAAGTAATATTGTCCCTGTGTGTTTGAGGTATCCTACAAATATAAATCAGCTTATTATATTTATTAATAATAAGTCTTGAATTAATTTACCTTCGGGATGTAACACCATTTATAAGTTTTGAGGCATTACTAAATTTATATGTTTCAGGAATTTTAATATGTTGCAAATCTAGTGTATGCCCATAATGCTTTTGTTGTTTTGTTGCCATTTAACAAGAATATTTTGGATTTCTTTCTTTACTATCATATTACTAGTGCAAATATAATTTAATTTGCAGCTGCCCTGGCTTTCAAGGAGCCTATTCCTTTGACTGTTAGGTTTTAAGGTGTAACCTAAAAAATACCAAAAAAATAGTTACATAGTAATAAGTCCTTGAATATATGAGAAACTCTAAACAGATAACAATAATAAATTCCGTACAAATACACTTACCTGTTCTACTTCTATTGCAGTTATAATAAAATATTTCAGAGGTCCTATTAGTTCTCTTATTGTGTAACACATAACAACATTTATTCGTTTTCTCAATGTCTGCTTTCCATTGGATAAATTCTAAAACAATATATTTTACATTGGTCTGGAGCATACCACAAATAAAAAAATGAATGTGTCAAAAGAAACACCCTATTATTATTTATATTAGATATTTAGTGGAGGTTACACAGATTTGGGAACTTTATACATACCTTGCCAATTTTGTAGGGAAATTTGCTCAACGTTAAAATGTAACATTTCATGTTATGTACTTAAATGTTTTATTAACAACGCATTTGATTGAAAATCCCTATTACAGGCTTGCTCCAAACAACGATGGTTAAACTTGATAAGGACACTGTTATTTTTATTTCCCTTTTCCAGGTTTCTTTTGTTAAAGTCATCCTTAATTATTGTTAAATCATGAACCTCTTTAAGATGTCTTGTGCAAGACGATTGTTTGGCGAAAGTTTTTTCACATAAACCACAAGGTGTCCCAGACATTATTCCATCAGATCCTATAACTACTATTAAAAAAAGATTATTTCAATTAGCAAACGACTACAACAGCCCAAAGCAAAGATTTTGATTTATTTATTTATTGAGAACCGCACATGTACACAACATAGAGAAAGTAATATTAATTGTCTTTTGTCTTTGGTATACAAATGATATGAAATAACAATTGACATATGAGATCATAAATTTGACAACGTTGGTTCAACATAAACGATGGTTATTTAGCATCTCGTGTCTGGAAGGTCTTAAATACATAAAACAGAAGTCTGGTAACGCCTAATTGTCTCATTAAATGTTTTAATACAAACTATTTTCAACTACAATAAAACGTAGCAATTGAAAGATTGTGTGTTCATTTGTGAGTTGACAGTACCCTAATCGATGGTAGATTGCGTCTACTACATTTCTCCATGATTGTCTAGAAGTTAATCGAGATTAATCGATAATTCGTTTCCTTAGATCTGCAAGACTTGCTGGTTTAGTTTTGTAAACTGAGTTTTTCAAGTATCCCCAATAAAAATAATCTTTTGGATTGAAATCAGGTGAACGTGGAGGCCATTCAATTCTACCTCGTCTATCAATTCATCGACCGGGAAATATCCCATCTAAATAATGCCGGACATATACATCAAAATGAGCTGGAGCTCCATCTTGCTGAAACCATATCTGATTAAAATTGGCTCCAAACAAGTTTCTCAGTGTAGGTACAATTTCATTTCTAAGTAGAAGTTCATATTTATCTTACGTTAAATTTCCTTCTATAAAGAATGGCCCGATTAACTGAGTACCTACTACACCTGACCATACATTTAATTTTTGTGGTCTTTGAGTTGGGTCTTCACCTATCCAGTATGGATTTACGTCACTCCAGTACCTTAAATTGTGTCGATTTACACTCCCATAAAGTGTAAAGGTTGCTTCATCGGAAAAACATATTCCGTTAACAAAATTTTCATCATTTTCAATTTTATCCATCATTACCTCAGTAAACTCTAATCTACGATCGAAGTCATCTTCACATAATTCTTGCAATAACTGAATTTTGTATGGTTTGAATTTAGTATTACGTGATACACGTCAGACTGAAGAACGACCTACATCATGTACTTGTGCAACTCTGCGTGGGGATGTATGTGGATCTTCAACAAAACTCTGCATTATATCTAAAGTTTTGTTGTCATTGATAACTGTTTTCGGTCTACCTGATCGGTATCTATCTTTTACTCCTCCAGATGCCTCAACTCGTTTTACAGTTTTTGTACCGTCGCCTTATGGTTAGGAGAACGGTTTGGGAAAGTATCGTTGAACAATTTGGCTACTTCACAACAAGATCTTTTTCTGTCGCCGTACCCTCTCATCATTACAATAGTAATTCGTTCTTTTTCGTTAAGAGCTATTTTAGAAGAGCAATTTACCTTGCAGAACTTTTTAAAACACATCAAACTACTATCAGTTTTAGTTAATAATGGAAATGGTGAACAAATGTCAAAATCACAGCATTCTACATTTCTTTCTTTCTCTTATACTTATGCTTTCTCAGGCGTCGGATTGGAGTTCTTCATGTACCCATTTTTTTCACTCTTTTCTGTCCCTGGCCAATGCCTTCATCTCTCCTAATATTTTTCCCTTGCTTTTTCCAATTTCTTCAATCTGATCTATCCATTTCCTCCTGGGTCTTCCTCTTTGTCTTTTTTTTGATATTCCTATTTCAATAACTTTTCTCGCAATTCTATCTTGCTTCATTCTTACTAGGTGGCTATACCAGTTTAATTGTTTCTTTTTAATCTTTGATATTATTGTTTCTTAATTAGTTATGCTCCTGATTTATTCGTTCCTTACTTTATCCCATTTTGTTTTACCTGCTATTTTCCTCAAATATTTCATTTCCATTGCATTTATTTTTGTTTCCTGTTTATTTGCATTACCCAGTTCTCACTAGCATAAGTTATAGTTGGGACTTAAGAAATAATATAATCTTGTTGATTTATTTGCTCTGTTATTAAGTTCTGCATCTATTTTTCCTTCTTCTGTTATGATTCTTCCTAGGTAATTATAAGTTGTTACTCTTTCTAATGTTTTGTAATTACATTTCAATTCCTTGCAGTTACTCCCCTATCGCTGTTTTTCATTTACTATCATTACTTTGGTTTTTTCTGTATTTATTGTCATTTTCATATTTTCTATTTCTCTTGCCAATAAGTTGATTAGTTTCTGCATTTTATTTTTTGATTTTGCTATAAGTACAATATCGTCTGCATACAGTGAATCACTTAATCTGACCGGCACCATGTTTCTGTACCCTATTATCATGTCCAGATTTCCTCCTTGTCTTTCTAATTCCTTCACTATTTTGTCCATTATAATGACAAACAACAGTGGGCTTAAGCTATCGCCTTGTTTTATACCTTTTTTCATTAGAAACTCTTCCGATCTTTGACCTCCTATCTGCACTCTTAATTTGACTGTCTCGTATGTGCTTTTAGTTATATTAATTAGAGCTTTCGGTACTTCTAAATCTTCCAACACCTCCCAAACATTTTCTCTCTCCACTGTGTCAAAAGCTGCCTTTAGGTCAATAAATGTTAAATACATATCTTCTCCCGCTTCTATGTTATTATCAATTAGCCTTCTTGAAATATATATATTATCATTTGCTTGTCGTCCTGGTCTAAAAGCTGCTTGTTCCTCTTCTAATCTTGCTTCTACATAACGTCTTAATCGGATCTCTATTATTCTCGTGTAGATTTTGAAACTCGTTTGGGCTAAGCATATTGGTATATAGTTATTGCACAGTGTCTGATCCCCTTTTTATGTATTGGCAGTATAAGGTTATTTTCCCAGTTTTTGGGGAATTTTTGAGTATCCCATGCTTCCCTGCATATGAGAAACAGCCAGTCTTTTCCTTTTTCTCCTAACCATTTCATCAGCTCTGACGCTACTTCATCCTCCCCACTTTCCTATTTTAAGTTTATTTATAGCCACTTCCATTTCTTCTCTTTGGATTGCATAGTATTCATATGCATTCCATTCCTCCACCGCTATCGTCGTTGTTTTCTTCTTCGGCCTATTACTAAATTTGTCTTCGTAGTGTTCTTTCCAAGTCTTTAGTATTTGATTAATTTCGGTCTCCAATTCGTTATTTTTATTTTTTATGGCTCTTATATCTTTTCCTTTACTTCCTCGTAGTATTTTTATTGTTGTCCAAAATTTTCTGTTATCTAATGCATGTGTCTCTGACATCTCCCTTCCAAATTCTTTCCATGAGTCCCTTTTCGCTTTCTTAACCGCTTCCTTGACGATGTTTCTTTTTCCGTTATATATTTCCTTATCTTCCTGGGTTTTTGTTTGGAGGTGTTTTTTCCATGAGGTTTTTATTTTCTTTTACTAATGTTTGTACTTCTTTGTTCCACCACTTAGTCCTCTTTAAATGTTTGATGAATTTATTTCTTCCACATATATCCTCTGCTTTTTCAAGTAATATTTGTTTCAATACTGTCCACCGTTTTTCGAGTGTCCATTCGTTGTTTTCATTAATCAATTTTTCGAATTCCCTGTCAGTTTCTTCCTGATATTTAGATTTTTTTCTGTGTTTCTTAATTTACTTATTGCAATTCTACTGAATCTTACTTCTTCTGTCTTCATTATTTTTTCTTCATATTCCGCTACTACTAATCTATGGTTTGTACTCAACTCAGCCTCTTTTCTTGTCTACTTTTTTCACCATATTTGATAGGTTTTGTGTATAAACTATGTAATAGATTAAACTTTTTGCATTTCTTTCTTCCGCTACAAAGGTATATTTATCCTCTAGTTTTTGTTTCCACATTTCCTATTATTAAATCGTTACTTTGACAAAAACCTATCATCTTAAGACCATTTCTGTTCGTTGTTTCCTCACCATAAACTCCCATACAACCCATTCCTCGATTGTAATCTCTACCGACTCTTGCGTTCCAATCCCCCATAATGATTATGTTTTCGTTTTGCTCTCTTATATCATCCACTACTTTCTGTAATTGTATGTAAAATTCGGAAACCTCTTTCTCTCCCCTTCCTTCAACCGGTGCATATATTTGTATTATATTCAATATTTCTTTTAGTCGTATACTTAGAACTAGTATTCTTGAATTTATATCCTTCATATTTATTACCTTTTTGTTTATTTCCTCTGTTAAATTTATTCCTACTTCCTCTTTTGCTCTTTGTTCTACTTCTACCCCTGAGTAATATAATTTGTGATTATTTGTTAAATTTATTTGTCCTGATCCTTTTTTCTTTGTTTCACTTATTCCTAGAATATGTACTTTGTTGTTTTCCATTTCCTCCGTTATTTCGATTTCTTTTCCCGTTAATGTATTAATATTCCATATACCTATATTTATATGTTCTTGGTCTGCACTATTTATATATTGTCTACGATTATTTTTTCCCCATTGACTAGTCTGGTCATTTTTTTATCTTATCCCCTACCATAATTATTTTTGTGTTTAAATTCCCTATTAGTTTCTTCTTTATCCCTATTGCTAAAACTACTTCTATTCTTACTGCTATACTTATTACTATTTTTAATACTATTATTTCTATTTAATTTATCTCCGTGTTTGTCTCCTAGTTTTTTGGGTACCCTGTTTGTATCATTTTCCGAGTTGGTGCTATATCTTCATCGTCTTCCATGTTGGGTGACCACTGGCTAGCCGTTCTTTCTTTTTTCTTGTTTGCATTTGTTTTTGTTTCTTCTTCTCGATTGTTTTCCAGCTGATATAAGGTATATATTGTATCCTCCACTCTTAATTTATCATAGATTATACTTGCTCTACATCCTTTTTCTCTAGCCGATTTTAGATAGGAGATGACTGCTTTCCGTTTATCTTGTATTGCTTTTGGTAGATCCTCTGATATCCATATTTTTGTACCTTTCAAGTTTTTGGCTTCGCCTATTATTTCTATTTTTTTATCTTCTCTTGATAGCTCTAGCCATAGTGGTCTATTTCTGTTATTATCTGTCTCTTTCTTACCGATTCTTCTTATTTGTATTATATCTGCTTCCATGTTTATTTTAACCTTTATTTTATCTGAAATTTGTTTAATTTTGCTGTTTCACATTTCGCACGTTTCGTTCCCAGTTTCTTCTATTCCATAAACTACATGGTTCTTTCTCTTGCTTTCTTTTTCTAATTGTTGTATTCTCTTATCCTGAATTCCGATTTTTTGTTCCATTTGGGTGACTTTGTTCTTTAATTCCGTATTTTTGTTAGTTATTTTCTTTATTTGTTCTTTATAATTGTCCATCTTTTCATCCATTTTGTTTGGTTTTTCGATTATTTCCTTCATCATATCCTCCATCGTATCTGGCATTGTGTCTCCCTGCAGGTTAAATACCAGAACCCTACTATATTCAGATCCCAGCCCTACCTGAAGCTGACAATTATCAGTCTAGTAGTAATTTATTCTTTTTATATTTATAATTTCTATTCGCTAATTTATAACGTTCAATCTAGTCAGTTCGTCTCTGTTCTTTTTAATAACAATTTTAATGAAGACAGGTTCTTATTGTTCTGCTGATAACTCTAATAGCTAGTTTTCATAATAATGTTTTATATGTTTATTAGGTTAGAAATATTCATTTATTATGTATACGAAAACTGATCTTACCTCTATTTGTAGTGTTTATTTCCACTTATTTGCAATTTGTGCACTTTTTAAATCACTTATATATAATCTAACTGAATTATTTCAAAGTATTTCCTTTAAATTTATAATTATTTATGACACTAACTCGTAATGCACTTTTCAGTAACCCAGCCAGGACGGAACTCCCGCATTCTACATTTAAACATTTAAATTACTTCAAATCTTCATATTTTTTACTATTTATGTATTTAGGACCTTCCAGACTACATAAAATCACAAGTATTATATATGGTTGAACTCGTATTGAATAGGAGATTACAAAAAGCATTGAATATACAGGGTAATGAATTTGGAAAGCCAAAGTTACTAATAATATAAGAGAAACGGCAAATCTGGCAACATTGCAAATAATAAATCTGGAATCTCCGTATTCCAAAATAGGTGTACCCCAAATTTTGTACAATTTGGACTAGCAGTTTACGAGATAATTGGCCGTTTCCAGACTTTTGGGCTACTCTGTATAGTAACAATGCTACCATTAGTGTTTTCAAATGAAACTCACGGTCTCTAGTTAATTCCACAATATAATAAAAGTTATCGAAAATTCTATAAAATTGACAATTGTTCCGATCAATCAATATCATCGTCAGAATGACAGAAGTTACATTTCATTTTATGCCTACCTGATGTTTAGTGGTTATTTTTGGCTAGACCAAGAAGTAACCTAACTTGTGATTGGCTAAATATATGTTTATAGAAAAAAGAAGAAGATGTGATATTACAAATATTGAAGCTTAGATATTATTAGCCCTATGGTGATATCTTGGATATCATTTCTCCAATTAAGATCAGTATAACTGTGCAATGATATAGAAAACCAGGAAAACTATATCTGCTGATCTTAACAATTATCACTTAAGAAGACAGTTTATTAGTGGATAACTCCCTAGATTTAACTGTTCATTGACAACTTCATATTGTGGGTTTCTTAAATGTCTTCTAATTTCCAGTTCTTCAAGGAAATCCAGTTCTTGTTTCTTTTCACAAATATGCAGCACTTCTAGTTCTGTGTTAGGTGTCAATGAATGATTGGTGTTAAGTAGATGTTTTGCGTAGTGGAATTTATCTGGTTGTTTTAATCTGTATGCTCGTAAGTGCTCACTGTATCGTATTTCAAAACTCCTAAGGGTCTGACCCAAATAGACAGCATTACATTCTGGACATTTGAGTTTATATATACCTGACTTCTTTAATAGTGGTATTTTTGTTTTTACATTTAACAATTTTGTACTAACGTTACTTTCTGTTTTAAAAGAAATTGTTGTATTCGTTGCTGAAGATATTATCTTTGAAATATTGTTAGAAATATTTCCTGCATATGTGATGGTTCTATAAATTTTCATTTCATCAGCTTGTTTAGGATATATTAGTTGTAATGCCACTTTTTCTTCTTTTGTACTAATTAGCTTATTTATCATATCTAATGGATAACCGTTAGATGTTGCTATTTGTCTAATTGTATTAATCTCTCTATCAAAATTACATTTGTTCATAGGAACTGAAAAAGCTCTATGTATCATTGAATTATATGCTGCTAGTCGGTGTGACATAGGGTGGTTAGAATTGAATGGAATTGTCACATCAGTCTGTATTGGTTTTCGGTAAATTGAATAATCAAGTACATTATTAACTCTTTGAATTTTTAAATCAAGAAAATTGATTGAGCTATTTTCTTCAATTTCTAATGTAAATTTAATTTTCGGGTGTAAATTATTGATGTGGTTCAAAAATACATCTAATTGTCGTTCACTACCCATAAAACAAGCTAATATGTCATATACATATCTATACCAAAATAAAATATTTTTCGAAATATTACTTTCAAAGATCTTTCTTTCTAAATTGTCCATAAAAATGTTTGCTAAAATAGGTGATATAGGGCTTCCCATTGGTAAACCTTCATTTTGAATATATATCTTATTGTCAAAAGTGAAATAATTCTGATTAATGGATACATCAAATAAATTAAGTATATCTGATATTATTCCTGGATTATTATTTTTATTTTCTAGTAATTTTCTTACAAGTATTAGACATTCTTTAGGAGGAATTTTAGTAAACATATTAGTTACATCAAACGAAATGAGTTTATAGTTATCTTGCAAGTGGATTGCTTTCAACTTTTTGATTAGTTCTATTGAATTTCTAATTGAGTACTGAGATTCATATCCGTGAGTATTGAGTATATTGTTGAGCTTCTTTGCCAATATATTATTAGGAGCATCAACATAAGAGACTACAGGTCTAATTGGTTTCGTTATTTTATGTAATTTAACTGTTCCATATAATTGTGGACAATGAGGATTCTTATGTATGATAGACTTCTTTTCGTAATCATTTAAAAGATAATTTGAATTATTAACAATATCCCTTACATTATTAGAAAACTTTTTTGTTGGGTCTGCTTTAAGAACTTTTACATTGCTGGATTCTATAAAGTTATATACTTGTAATTTTCAGTCGTCAAAATGACAGTTGTTTTCCCCTTATCAGATTTTGTAACCGTTAGGTTATTATCCTCTATCTTCTTTTTTATTGCATTTAAAACTGTAATGTCATTTTTTGTTTGACGTTTGACTTTTGAAGGTTCAATATTTTTATTAAATTGGCAATTTTTAATTTCTCATAAAGAAAATTATTTGAATTAGATTTTAAAGCTATTTCTGACTCTGTAGCTATAATTTGTTTCGTAAATTTTGGTGGTATGCTGTACTTTGAACATTTATTTAAAAATTCTATTTCACTATCTGTGAAATAAGTGTCTGAAAGGTTTTCAAATCGTGGTGCAAAGTGTGTTGGTATGTAGGTACTTACAGTTTCATGATGTTTTGAGTATTGAATTTTATGTTGTGTGTGTTCAAGATTCTGTAGCTTCTTTTCTTGTTTCTTAAATTTCATATGCTTCATCGTGCTGACATTTTCTCTAATTTTGAAGGTTTACCAATGAGAAGCCCTATATCACCTATTTTAGCAAACATTTTTATGGACAATTTAATGATAGTAAAAAATGTCAACGATACGTTCCTAATATTGGATATAAAAGGATTTGGAATTAGAGGTGGGAGTAGCCAACGAATAAGTAACGCTCCAAAATAATTGATGAAAATAGTAACATGTCTCAGCGACATGTTACACATTGAAAAAATAATAATCTGGACTTTATTTTATGTTATAGCTATTCCCCCCACCAGTAAAAGTATTGAGCCATTTCCACCGTCACTACATCCCAGCTATGTGATGCAAGGTATTGAGACCTTGCCGATTTTCCTATATAGCCCATGGTATGACAATTTACGGGAAATGAAAGTGAGTATTAACTTTTGTTGAGGCATTACGTCTAAGTATTTGGTGTAGCGGTAACCAAAAATCCAATAAAGACAAACAATTAAAAAAAACAACAAAACAAAAACTTAAAAACCAAAAAAAATCAAGCATTACAAAAAATATTAAAAACTCCAAAAAAAGGAATTCAAAAAACCAAAAAAATTTAAGCGTTCAAACATTGTTTGATATTTTTTTGGCTTAGTACAAAAACATGTGTAAACTTATTATCTCAATAGTAATCGCATTTTGTTTTATTTTGTTGATATAAATTTTCAAACATATTTGTGTGTTTATTTATTTATTGTTGTTATTTTGTGTGTTTACTTGTAGAACCTCAACCAGAAACGAGAAAGGACTCCATGAGACAGTGGGATTTTTAAGAGCCCTTAAGAAACATTTTAACAATCATAGACTGCCTGCCAGGAGCTGCAGAGTAACTTAAACTGCCTTATGCCATGGTTTCATAAGAACGGAATGCTTTTAAATGTAGAAATATACAAATATGCAATATACTAGGTTTAAGCTTGTGTTATAAACCTACTTAATACTTCCAGTAAATAAATAAAGATGTGTTTTAAGTGGAAATGAAATGTTAGATATATTATTTTAAATGTTGTAGTCACAAGTGCTGTTTAGCACTATTATATGTAATTACTTGGCACCTTGTACTTACAGATCTGGGCAGTATTTAACAACTTTTCCTATAAAAATATTTTAATTACTTTTGTTCTAACATTCACAGTAATTATACTCAAATGTTTTCTTTCACAGAAAGTTGCCAAAAATAGTAGTTAACAACTTATTGCTAACACTTTTTTTGATTAGGTAAGTAGCAGTTATACTCCTGCAGTTTGTCCAGCTCTGTGTGTATACGAGTGTAATAATAAATCAATATAAACTTATCATCCATAATTTTCTACTTCTATCTTGATTTAACATCATTTGAAAATCTAATGATATTCCAATCTCGAATGTATGTTACTCAAAATATGTTTTAATTATTGCATGATTTTTACACTATAATTTATGTGTTGTCAATATGTTTGTTAAGAAAAGTACTTTGTGAAAGAAATTATTTGTTGTGTATTTATATACCAAAATAAATAAATTGTTCATATGATTATTGTTTTATTTTTTCCAATTTAATTAACCATTTATGGTCCATCGTTTGATATTTCATTTAATTTAACTCAACATCTAATCATTATTTAGTTAATGGAAATAAATTGAATGAAATGTCAAATGGTGGACTATGAATGGCTATTTTGAAATAAAATAATTAAAATACAGTATATTTGAATATACCGCCAATCCGCCAAAACCTAAAAATTACAGAAATCTTTCCAACATCACTCAGTTGTTTACTCGACGGGCTCTTTAGATGGCGCCACAATCAGTGTCTCATCTATCTGTGGGTTATCTGTGGTTTACTCGTATAAAAGAAAGACGACTAGGGGTAGTTGGAATGTTGCGGACATGGAACGAGCTTTAGAAGCTGTTCGTAATGGAGAAATGTGTTGGTTGAAAGCAAGTAAACATTTCAACGTACCAACTGCTACCCTCCGCCGTCGAGGTCTTAACGAAAACAAAATTGCTACAAATGCCACAAAACATTTGGGCTCCTTACAATCAGTACTCAATAGAGAGGTGGAAGCTGCAATAGTTAACCATATTCTGGACTTGGAATCGCGTTTTTTTGGATTAACAACAACAGACGTAAGAAAGCTTGCATACGAGGTTGCTGAAAAAAATAATATAAAACATTCTTTTAATAAAGAGAATAAGATGGCTGGGAAAGGGTGGTTACGTGGTTTTCGGCAACGTAACTATGAATTGTCATTGCTTCTCCCCGAAGCGACCTCTCTTGCTAGAGCTGAGGCTTTCAATAAACCCCAGGTGGAAAAGTTTTTTAATAAACTTGAACAAGATATCGAAGAACATAAAATTCATAACACTATGGTCTTTAATATGGACGAATCTGCGATAACAACTGTTCAAGTCCCTCCAAAGGTGTTCGCCAGGAAAAGCAAAAGGCCAGTAGGCGCTCTCACAAGTGTAGAGAGAGGTGTCCATACAACCGTTGTGGCCGGGTTTAGTTCTGGGGGGCATGCGTACCACCAGCAACAATATTTCCCAGGAAAAGATTTAATCCTGCCTTGTATGACAGGGCACTAGTAGGGACGTTAAAACTACATAATGAAACTGGCTACATGACGGGGGATTTGTTCCAAATATGGATGCGACATTTTGTTGAGCATGTCAGACCAAATTTCGAGAATGAAGTTTTATTAATTCTTGACGGTCATTCAAGTCATAAAAGCTACGAAGCTTTGGAATTTGCTAAAAAGAATTTTGTGATACTACTTTGCTTGCCTGCACACTGTACACATCGCCTCCAACCTTTGGACGTAGCATTTTTTGGCCCCCTCCATAAGTATTACAACCAAGAAGTCACACAATGGTTGAGAGAGAATCTCGGTCGTACTGTTAGCATTTATCAAGTAACCAAACTTTTTAAAGACGCATATGAAAAAACAGCAGCACTAGAGAACGCATCAAGTGGTTTTCGAACAACGGGGATATCACCTTTTAATTCCAATATTTTTCCAGAACATATGTTTTTGCCTAGTCTAGCTACAGATTTGCCTGAAGATGCACCTGCTGCTGAAAGATAACTACCAAATGTTGATGATCACTATATGGAAGAGTCAGCAAATAATGACCAAGGTTGTCCATCCACTTCAGAAGAAATTCATATTGAGGCTATCCTGAAGGATCTCTAACCAGTTCCTCAGAGTAATAAAAGAAAATCTGTTAAGCGCAAAACTGGTGGCTATCAAGATGTATTAACTGAAAGTCCCTACCTCAAAAGCCTTCTCGAAAAAGAAAAGAAACAAGAGAAACAGAGGAAGAGCAACAGAAATATGGTAAGAAGAAAACTAATGAAAGATGAATTAAGTGGCGAAGAAGATCCCTTCGTAGCGACGTGGAAGATGACTGTGCATGTATCTATTGTAATGATCTCTTCAGTAGGTCAAAATCTAAAGAAATCGTGGTTGCGGTGCCAATTTTGTGAAAAATGGGCACATGCAGAATGCGCAGGTGTGTCGCCAAAATCAAAAAATTTTATTTGCAACCTGTGCAAAAATTAATGACTGATATTTTAGTGATGCTTATTTTGATTGTTAAGTAGCATAGTACTTAGCTATTACTTTTCCGCCCAACCTTTTTATATGCGAGAAAAGTATTGGTTTACCCCAAAAAAAGTTGAAGTTTTGAAACTTTTTTTTGAGTTATTTTTACGTTTTTCATCAACAACAACACGAAAAAACGGATTTTAGAAAACAAATCCTGTGTGTATGTCGTCGTCGTCGTCGTCGTTGTCGTTGTCGTCGGCCACTTTTCCTTACATGTCTTGTTAGCACGATACAGTCTCCGGAGTGCGATAAGTCAGCAATTTTATGATTGAATATTGTTAAGGACATGTCACAGATGATCCCTATTGATTTTCAGTTCACCAGAGTCAGTACAACGGTTGTTATGGTACTTGAAGTACGACATTTTGTAATTTTTTGAGAAATTTCAGTTTGTTAGCACGATACAGCCTGCGCAGTTCAACAAGTCACCAATTTTATGATTGAATATTTTTCAGGGCTTCTCACTGATGAATCCTCTTGATTTCCAGCTCACCGGAGCCAATACAACTAGTGATACAGTACTTTAAGTACGATATTTTTGTCATTTTTGAAGAAGTTTCAGTTTGTTAGCACGATACAGCCTCCGAAGTATATACAAGTGACTCATTTTATGATTGGATATTATACAGAGCGTCTCAAAGATGAACCCTATTGACATTCAACTCAGTAAAGCCAGTACAACGGGTGCTATGGTACTTGAAGTACCAAAGTTTCGTCATTTTTGGAGAATTTTCAGTTTGTTAGCACGATACAGCCTCCAGAGAGTATACGATTGATCAATTTTAGGATTGAATATTGTTCAAGGTGTCTCACAGATGTACCTTATTGATTTTTAGTTGACTAGAGCGAGTACAGCGGGTCCTCTAAATCCAGATATACAAAATTTTTGGTTATTTTTGGAGAAATTTCGGTTTGTTAGCACGATACATCCCTCGAAGTGTATACAAATAACAATTTTATGATAGAACATTGTTCAGGGCCACAGATGTGGAAAAGTTAGTTTTAATCCGTGAAACCGTTTATTTTATTTTAGTTTTTTATTGTATTTCATATTGCTCGCCCCGGGTGGGCAAGATGGTTTTTTAACAAAATTTTTGTTTTTTGTACTTGCAATAAAGTTATTTATACCACTAGTAATCTTAGTGCCTAACATCATAGAAAATACTACCAGTTACCACTTTACAATAAAATTTCGTATTTATCTTTACATAGACATAGTTTTTGTGGAGACCAACACTAAGTATGTAATTTTACCCGCCTTTCCCCTACATATCTGGAAGATTTAACGAATCTGTTGAATTCATGTTTTAGCGCCTACTGAAATGTTTCAAGGGAAAACCAATCGTTTTGTTAAAAACAAAAAGCAATACTTATGTTTAGTTTCAAAGTTATTTATGGGTCTCAAGTTTTTGTTTAGATGTTTATAAGTTAATAAAGCATTATCATGACAGTTTCTGTTTTATTTCTTAGTAAACAAATGACGTTAATCTATTTGCATCAACACTCCTAAATAACCTAGAGGGCACGTCCTAAAACAGGCCCATATAGCCTAGATTGAAGTGTATTATCTTGCCTACGAAATAGACAGGACGGGTCCAGTCGCCTCCCCCCCTCTACGGCTCATGAGCACCAAAAACATAGAATAAATATTTTACTCGTTAATATCATGCATTATCAATTTTGAACACGCGGATGTATCAAAGAAAATATTCTTTAAGATCCTTACGTATTCAGAAATTCATTTTAACAAATAAGTGCAAATTTATGAACGACATCGGCGTGTTGTAAAATCATGACCCAATTCACCTAGCTTACCTTATGTAGATATTGTGAAATGTATTTTTTTAAATTAAACAAAGATTTTAATAATTGAAGGTGAAAATACATTTAAATTATTTTAGGTACATAAGTATTTTTACCCCCTAGCGTTTGATAACAAAAATAGCCGCATTTCCGACATTCCTGCTATGCGAGGATTATAAACAAAACACCTTCTTTAATCTTCTCTAAAATCTCGCATTTTTGTAATGTCAATGTTATTTGTCTTTCCTTTGATGTTGAAGCCATGATTCAAAACAAACAAAAAATGGTAAAATTCGACTCGCCACAGTGAGAGATGAAGAAATTAGCTGAACTACGCGAGATTAACGAAAAAGCTGCGTATAGCACCTAAAGCGAATGACACAGCACCGCGAATTCATTTAATAACTATGTGATAGCGTCTTGCAACATCGCGAGACACAAAATACATATGATATTGGCAGTTTTACCCGAGTCAAACGTAAAACAGTTTGAAGCAGCCGCTAGAGTGAATAATTGGTCCGACAAGGAGAAAGCAGTGAACTTAACTATCGCGCTTCGGGGAGATGCCTCAGATATACTTCAGACGATACCTCTGGAAGAAACGGGTGATTTCGAGCAGCTGAAGAAGAGGTTGGACATGCGATATGATCACGAACATTCGGAACATTTGTACCGATTCCAGCTGAAGAACCGAAGGCGGAAACGTGACGAAACCCTTCAAGAGTATGAAATGGATATTGCCCGACTAGTTCGATTCACTAATCCATCAGCACCAGATAACATGATGGAATGTTCAGGCATCCAGGCCTTTATTGACGACTTATGTGACCACGATATGGAGAAGACGCTTCGATTAGCCCCTCCTAAAATATTGGTCGATGCATTGACTGCTGCTATTGAATATGAAGCAGCCACGATGACTTCAGGATACAACAAAGGTAGGACCATACACGAAGGAGGTGACGATGACAGACTTGACCAGATCGTCAACTTGTTGAAAGGTATGGTAGACAAGAAGCCGAAGAAAATCAGGTGTTGTTATTGTGGCGAGCTAGAGCATGCACGCAGTTCGTGTAAGCGTCTTACGACTCCTACAAACCAAGAACCTCTTAAATGTAAAGCAGCCACGGAGGGCTCGCGGTACAACAAAGATAGGACCATGCAGGAAGAAGATGACGATGGCAAACTTGACCAGATCATCAACTTGTTGAAAGGTATGGCAGACAAAAAACCGAAGAAGATCAAATGCCGGAAGTGTGGCGAGCTGGAGCACGTACGCAGTCCGTCTAAGCGCCCCAAGACTCCTGTAACCCAAGAACTCCAGTCACAGGGGAAATCGGAGAGGGGTGAACATCGAGCTGATGTGAATCACCGAAAAGCCGACTCTCTGCCTAGACGGTCGTGCCCAACAGACTGCTCCCACTGCAACAGGGTCAATCTAGGAAAGCTGCAGTTTCAAAAACTACTGTAGTCAACGTGGAAGGAAGGAAAATCGGAGACCTACCTAGCAAGAAGTGTCAAGGTTTTCACCGAAACTCAAGGCGTATTGGGCTTAGTGGGACTCCCTTGTCCTGGAAGAAGGGCTGTTGGAAAGAATCCTTGAAAACGATGATGGTTCCGAGATGAGAAGACAGCTAGTTATTCCGAGAACAAGAGTAGCTGAAGTACTAAAGAAGTTACACGACAGTCCATCGGGAGGTCATCTGGGAGTGAAGAAAACCCTCCAGCGAATCCGTGAGAGGTTTTATTGGATGAACAGCTCCGATGATGTGAAGGACTGGTGTAAGAAATGTACGACTTGTGCTACGAATAATGGACCACATCGCAAGAGAAAGGCACCTATGAAACAGTATAATGTTGGAAGCCCTTTCGAAAGGATTGCTTTAGACATCGCTGGACCATTTCCGACGACAGAAAATGGTGGTAAATACATCCTGGTTGTAATGGATTATTTCACAATGTGGGTGGAAATTTACGCGATCTCGAATCAAGAGGCCACCATTATCGCGGATGTATTCGTGAAAGAATTTGTCAGCCGATATGAAATGCCTTACAAGTCTACATCGACCAGGGAAGAAATTTAGAAAGCCATCTATTCCAGGAGATTTGTGACAAGCTGGGAATGAAGAAGACCAGGACAACAGCGTTACATCCACAGTCATATGGAATGGTCGAGAGAATTAACAGGACTATTGGAAAATACCTGTCGAAAGTGGTTTTCAGCCATAAGAGAGATTGGGACCAGTATCTTTCCCTATTCGCATTGGCTTATCGATCTGCTGTCAATGAGTCCACGGATGAAACACCAGCGAAAATCCTGTTTGGACGTGAAATGAGGCTTCCTTGTGACCTGGAATTTGGATGTTGGCCTGGAGAAGATCTAGCAGGAGAAGACTACGTGATCCAATTGAGAAAGCTGGACAATATTCATGAACTAGTTCGAACAAATGTTCAAGTTGCTAGCGACAGAATGAAAAGTCGGTACGACACGCAGGCTACAGAAGTCGGTTTTAAAGAAGGGGACAAAGTATGGTTACACAACCCGACGAGAAGAAAAAGATTTTCTCTAAAATTACAAAAATCCTGGGGAGGTCCATACATAATCATGCAAAGGATCAATGATGTTATATATCGCATAAGCAAGATCCCCAACGGAAAACCAAAAGTAGTTCACCAAAACCGACTTGCCCCATTCGAAGTAAACCATGACCTAGAGAAAAGAGTAAATCATATTCGAGATGTGTCTGACCCTACCTTCGATTAATTTATGGGTGCGTATTGAGGTACCGGGAAAGTTAGATATGGAGTCACTTCAGAACAACGACAAGATTTGTTCACTCTCCCGGAAGATTATTCACTGGCATACAATATCCCCGCCCGTATCAAGAACGCACGAACGCACGAGGGTTGGCATCCGTCTTTCGATAGAAGTTCGGGCAATTAGAAAAATTTGAAGACCAGATTCCAGCCCCTGGCAGGACACTGAAACTGGAACATAATTCGCGGTTCTTCTACGTGGTAACTATAAATGAATGAATGAATTTCAAGATTGATCTACCTACCGCGATGTGTGGAAAGCACTTCGAAACCTCCGAGACCATGTGTTAGAATCCAGCGTGAAGAAATTGGCTATGTCTATGATAGCGAGTAACCAGTTGAATTGGCGAGTCATTAGGAACATGGTAGAGGTTATCTTCTATGATACCGGTGTCCAGATATTAATTTGAGTTATCAGTATCCGATGAAGACGGTGCCATGTTATTTCCATAAGATCGGAGAGTTTATAAATGGGGCCAGTTGCCGATTCAAACATCCAGTCTCGGCTACACAAAAGTTCCCGAAGGAACTTCCATTGAAGGAGGGGGTAATGTTACGAAATAGCATACTAGTGTAGACCCTGAATCCGACTCTGCCTAAGCCATGTATGGCGGATGCGCAAGAATTTCTTAGAACTGTTTACGAGTGTGACTATCTTATCTAGACATTGTTTTTGTGACGAGTCTCATCTAGAAAATGCCAGAGAGCCAATTGTTTTTGTGTAAGCCGCAATCTATAATTATCTAGTCAAAAAGACACTAATATATAAAGTACCGACCAGGGCGAGTTAGTCAGTTTAAAGATTGATCTCGACAAATAAACAAGAATACACCGAAATAGCGAACAGTAAAGTGTTGATATAAATTAATAATGAGGTTTGTGTGCATATAAATTGAATTTAAGTGAATAGTTAAGTGTGTATAAATTAAGTGTTAGTGAGTAGTTTAGTGTTTAAATAAATTCCTAAGTAGCCATACCGTGTGTTTAAAGTTTACCCCACCCGTTTACTGTTCAAATAAATTAGAAAAACATCCAATATGTATAAGTCAATCACAAGGTAGGTCAAAAATCATTATTAATCATCAGGTGGGCATCAAATGAAATATAATTTCTGTCATTCTGATGATGATATTTAGTATCGAAACAATTGTCAAATTTCTTAGAATTTTTAACATTTTACAATATATTGTGGAATTATCAGTAGTAATACCACAAGTGATTGAATTTTCGCGATGAGTCTGTCGATTCATTTTTGAACGAAACTGAATTGTTTCGAGAAAACACCACGAGTCCGCAGGTCGAGTGGTGTTTTCTCGAATCAATTCAGTTGAGATCATAAATGAAAGACAGACTTATGAGATAAATTGAATCACGAGTGGAATTTCATTAGACTATTTCACAAACAGAGTGAAAGATAAAAAATCTAATAGGTATTTTCGTTCATCGCAAAATCTGGTAAATTGCTTCCAAATGTACTCCTTCGATTTCCTCGTATTTTTCGGTACATTTTCATCGATTTTTTCGTTGATTGATTCGATAGAATTCATCCCAAATCTACTCATTTTTGAATGCGTGCACAGCGTAATCACTTATATTTGACGTTTAACTGTCACATGCACTGTAAACAAATCTGAAAACACCGAACTTGATAGGCCAATCCGAGTCAAAAGTCAAGTTTGGTATTATCGGTAAGCCGAACTTGACTAGAGCTTCTGATTGGTTCATTTCGTAGGTGAGTGAAATAGTCAAGAAACATTTAGCTTTATTTAAAACAATTATTGTAATAACTTCAGATTCTTTTTAGATTAGATAGAAAATATATGTATCAATCATTTTTAATGTATCTGTAATAAAAAAAAACAAATCTTTATGAATAAATTTATAAATAAACTGTTTTTCTTATTTCATCTACACTTCAGGGTGTACTTTTATTTATAGATTAAAAAATAAGGCAGTTAATGACAAATGCATTTAGTTGGATAACGGTTTATTGTATTTTATTCTTAATTTTGATTGTACGAGTATAATGGAGAACTTATATTTCTGTTGTACCCCGCAGGTAGTAAATTACATTTGATTCGCATTCTGAAAGTTTGAACTTCAGAATTTGAATTTAATGTAATTTACTACCTTCGAGGTACTTGCAGTACAATAAATATCCGCTTCAATTTACCGCCAGGTGGCGGCAGTATCGAAAAATGGAAACTGTAAATCTTTTTGAAGAGATTTACATTATAGGCCTATTTAGAGACACAACCTCTGCAGTAATTGTCGCATTAAATTTCATACTCGACAAGAGAGCACTTTTCATTCTATCCTCGAATCCTCGAGTCCGTTTTCTGTATCGCGGGACCAGGTTGGAAGAGTCGTTCTGATTATAGAAGTGTTCGGATAAGCAGGGGTACCTACGTATTATTGAGGCCCTACTGTAATACCACAACCAAAATATTACTTCTTTTAATTTTATATTATATTCTTCTTGAGAGCTCATATTTTTAAAATGCTTCCAGATAACGGGATGAAGTTCAAAATAAACGGTTTTACGGATTAAAACTAACTTTTCCGCATCTGTGGCCCTGAACAATGTTCTATCATAAAATTGTTACTTGTATACACTTCGAGGGATGTATCGTGCTAACAAACCCAAATTTATCCAAAAATTCTGTATATCTGGATTTAGAGGACCCGCTGCACTCGCTCTAGTCAACTGAAAATCAATAAAGTACATCTGTGAGACACCTTGAACAATATTCAATCCTAAAATTGATCAATCGTATACTCTCTGGAGGCTGTATCGTGCTAACAAACTGAAAATTCTCCAAAAATGACGAAAATTTGGTACTTCAAGTACCATAGCACCCGTTGTACTGGCTTTACTGAGTTAAATATCAATAGGGTTCATCTTTGAGACGCTCTGAATAATATCCAATCATAAAATTAGTCACTTGTATATACTCCGGAGGCTGTATCGTGCTAACAAACTGAAACTTCTTCAAAAGTGACAAAAATATCGTACTTAAAGTACTGTATCACTAGTTGTATTGGCTCCGGTGAGCTGAAAATCAATAGGGTTCATCAGTGAGGAGCCCTGAAAAATATTCAATCATAAAATTGGTGACTTGTTGAACTGCGCAGGCTGTATCGTGCTAACACACTGAAATTTCTCAAAAAATTACAAAATGTCGTACTTCAAGTACCATAACAACCGTTGTACTGACTCTGGTGAACTGAAAATCAATAGGGATCATCTGTGACATGTCCTTAACAATATTCAATCATAAATTTGCTGACTTATCGCACTCCGGAGACTGTATCGTGCTAACAAGACATGTAAGGAAAAGTGGCCGACGACAACGACGACGACGACGACGACGACATACACACAGGATTTTTTTTCTAATAACCGTTTTTTCGTGTTGTTGTTGATGGAAAAAGTAAAAATAACTCAAAAAAAAATTTCTAGATTTCCATTTTTTTGGGGTAAACCAATACTTTTCTCGCATATAGAAAGGTTGGCCGGAAAAGTAATAATTACATGTGTTGCAGAAACCGTTCAAACGCTATAAAAATACTAAGGCAGAAGAGAAAGTTATGACTTCATCTTCCAAAATCTTATTGTAATTATATTTTACTTTTCCGCCCAACCTATCTAATATGCGAGAAAAGTATTGGTTTACCCCAAAAAAAGTTGGAATTTTGAGCATTTTTTTTGAGTTATTTTCACGTTTCCCATCAACAACAACACTAAAAAACGGTTTTAAGAAAATAAATCCTGTGTGTATATCGTCGTCGTCGTCGTTGTCGTCGGCCACTTTTCATCACATGTCTTGTTAGCACGATACAGCCTCCCGAGTGCAATAAGTCACCAATTTTATAATTTAATATTGTTAAGGACATGTCACAGATATACCCTATTGATTTTCAGCTCACCAAAGTCAATACAACGGGTGCTATGGTACTTGAAGTACGACATTTTGTCATTTTTTAAGAAATTTCAGTTTGTTAGCACGATACAGCCTCCGGAGTTCAACAAGTCATCAATTTTATGATTGAATATTATTTAGGATATCTCACAGCTCAACCCTATTGACTTTCAGCTCACCAGACCGAATACAACAGGTGCTATGGTACTTGAAGTACGACATTTTGTCATTTTTTGAGAAATTTCAGTTTGTTAGCACAATACAGCCTCGGGAGTTCAACAAGTCACCAATTTTATGATTGAATATTATTTAGGACATCTCACAAATGAACCCTATTGATTTTCAGCTCACTAAAGCCAGTAGAACGGGTGCTATGGTACTTGAGGTACCAAATTTCTGTCATTTTTGGAAAATTTTCAGTTTGTTAGCACTATACATCCCTCAGAGAGTATACGATTGAATATTGTTCAAGGTGTCTCGCAGATGTATCCTATTGATTTACAAGTGACTAGAGCGAGTACAGCGGGTCTTATAAATCCAGATATATACGTTTTTGGTTATTTTTGGAGAAATTTCGTTTTATTAGCACGATACATTCCCCGAAGTGTATACAAGTAACAATTTTATGATAGAATATTGTTCAGGGCCATAGTTGCGGAAAAGTTAGTTTTAATTTTCATAACCGTTTATTTTTAAAGTATTTCAATAAATACATTCCAAAAAAAATGCCGGCGCTGAATCAGTGGCATAATCGAAACAAAAAAGGAGTTCACTACGTGTTTGGCGCCACAGTAAACGATTTATTGACATCTTCCAGTGGTCTACAATATCAATAATTTATGAAATAATGGCAGAATTAGTCTCAAATATTCCGAGAAACCATCAGGTAGGCGAACTAGGGTAACTGAATTGCCGCAAAAGCAAGAAGCTCTTTTCTTTTTAAAATATTTATAGCAAGGTCTTGTTCACAGAAATGCAATTATTTCATATTGAATAGAAGCATGCAATGTTTAACATGAATTAATCAGAAATTCTCAGAAATCTATTTACGTAAAGCAAATGTTTCATAGAAAAATTGTAAATATAACTGGAATTATTCAATCATAGGTCAGTAAAGCGGTGTCACACGTGTTGTTTTTACCAGAGTAATTTTCAAAATGACATTCTAGCCAATTCATAATTCAAATTAATGTAATCATTGTAATACTAAGAATAAAGTATCCTATTTTTATTCGAAACTGTTTTTAAAAAACAATTTATGACAGTAATCTTTTTACTATTTGAGTCGAAACTGGTAATTCAGTTGTCATGTTGGATATGTTCAGTTTAGTTTTGGATAACGCTCACGCTCTTCTTTATGCGAGAATAAATAAATAGAGATATTGAGCTCATATTTAGGTAGAGCATAAGATCAATACGTGGAAAAAAGTACAGTGTGAAAATTTTATCTCGATAAAATAGAAGATACGTATCACTTGTCTGAAAATAACCGGTATGTGTTAAGATTTTTGATTACAATGTGTTGTTTGTATCGTAATTTTATTCGCATTCTGGTGTCATGGAATCAAATTTTCATATAAAATAGAGAGAGCTGTCGTTTCAGATATACTGTGGGTTATTTATAAAATGCGACATAGGGTTTCCTGTACAAAACTATCAAACGCGAGCTAACTTTTTTCCAAATTGCGATCGTGAAAAAGAATAACAAATTTGAAAAGGTCGTTAACAAATAAACTCAAATGCACTTTTAATTTTCTTAAATTCGGTCTGGTTTACTAAGAAAATGCATAATTATGTTTTTAAAATTCGTACGCCATTTTTATAAAACATTGGAATTCTAAGGACCGGTGCCGATGTGACCGAGCTTGTACTTGGTACTCAAAATTTAAAGTTGAACGTAAAGGGTCGCGGTTCGCTCTCGCAGTGTGTCCGAAATGTTTTTTTCATAATTTTTGTCCAAAAAGAAATTTTAAATAGAGATATTTAAAATAAGACAATTTTTGAGGTTACAAATTTATTTATTCAATTAAATGGTCAATTTGTTTTCCGTTTGCTGCTAAACAGTGTCCCAAACGATAATAAAAGTTCCGCCGTACATTCTGTCTCCGGTTCATATTCTGCTACCTTATTTTTTAGGAAACCCCATAAATAGAAATCGTGGGTGCTAAATCTGGAGATCTTGCCGGCCAATTTATTGTATCTCTTTGACCTATCCACGTATTTGGGAAAACAGTATCAAGGTATTCCCGTACTTCCCTACTGGAATGAGCCGGGCAACCATCATGTTGATACCATACTGAAACATTAATAGGTGCGGAATTTGCAATTTGGGGTCCTATTTCATTTTGGAGAAGATTCTAATATTCTTGGCCATTGAAGTTATTACTTAGGAAGAAAGGACCAATTATTTTATCACAAAATATGCCGGCCCATACGTTTACTTTTTTCTTGTATTGGGTATGAGACACATTTATTTTAAATTGAGTGAATGAAAATGACGAGTACTCAGTGTGCCTTTAGGCCATTATCAAAGCTGTCCTGTAAAGTTACAATGTTTGTGAAATTTTTGAAAAAAACAATTTAAAAAGTTGAACTTACGTCATAAAAAAGATCCAAAAACAAGTGTCAAAAAAACATCCAGCTGATAAAAACGAAACAATGTATGAAGTTACGTCATTGTTTTACAATTATATAATTAAAAAAACATTAAAATAACCCTTTAAGAGGGTGCACAATTATATCTACATGATGGAAATGAACATTCAAAAGTGTGTAAACTAAATGATATCCGATGACAAGCTTAACGATAAAAATACGGTGGCTAATAAGCCAGCGTGCCGTAAAACAACAAGTGTATGACAATACAACATATTTGTGTGATGAACATTGAATCAAATGTATGATTGAAAAATTGAATAAATTCATATAGCGAACTGTAAATAATTGGAGGAAACCCTATATATTACTCTTATTTTAAATTCAATAATGAAGCTAAAGACGTGATAAAACAAAAAAATTGAAAAATATTCATTCAAATTCAAATTCCCAACATTCATCTAATTTAGATGAATAGGAAAATCCCCTTCCACCCTTGATTGTATACTAAAAATTAACTTAGGGGTTGGATCCATTCCCCAGCCAGTCAGGAACAAGCGTAGTAAACCTAAACGTGTAAAATGCTAGATAACATAAATTAAAACATTTAGTTGTAAATACATTCATGGAGGAGTTTACATAATCTAGTGACGTAGGTGGGTAAGTACGCTGGCAAGGTGAACCCAACAGCTGATGGCCTCTCATATGAATTAGATGTAAATGGTAAAGTGATTGTGACCTGATAACCCAAACTATGTCCCATACACAGCCCGGCGTCAAGAACACAATGTGATTATTGAATTTAGGTTAGTTGTTACACACCTAGACCCATACTAGGCATGTACAATAAGAGAAGAATTCATAGGAGTATGTTAAGAGTGAAAGGGTAGGACAGAATTTGATAAGAGCTGCAAGACAAAGAACTTGTTGATGAACCCAACTATGACCCATACATATCAAGGCTACACGGGAACAATGTGGTTAAGAAGTGATAGGTATGACAAACCTAGATCCATACTAGGCTTGTACAGGAAGAAACGGGGTGGGAGTGTAAAGAGAAGAAAGAGATGGCGTGTAGTTATGACTAACCTAGATCCATACTAGGCATGTATAGAAGAGAAGAAATCAAGTGAAAGGATGGCAGCTAAGCCAAGGCTGTGACAAACCTAGATACATACTAGACCTATCACGAACCAGGCATGCGCAGAAGAAGAAGAAAAATAAGGAAAAGTAAAAAGGAGGGTATGATTTGCTCAAATTTATAAAATATATTATATGCTCAACCAAACTAAGACCCATACATAGCCTGGTGTCCGACGTACACTGTAGTAATCTAGGACCAGTTCCAAGAACAAACCCAGATCCATACTAGGCATGTATCAGATAAGTTCTATGAGTGGGGGGGGTTGTATTCCTATTATTAAATTTGGTTATTAACTAGTGAGACAAACTATGACCCATACATAGACTGGTGACTAGCCAACAATGTGTTTGAGAGATGATTGTAGAATTAACCGAAAGAATAAACCTAGACCCATACTAGGCGTATCCATGCATAGTTCTAGGGATGGAAAGAAAAATTATGGTGTCTGAGACACAGTGTGTAGTGCAGTGCTATATGTGGTGCAAATGTGAGAGGTGAATAAGGTTGAGCAAACTTAAAGTAGAAGAAAGAAGAAATAGAGGTAAAGAATGGATAGAAGATAGGAAAGACTCATTCATTCGCCTTTTACGAATCAGCCGAGTTCTGGGCGAAATATTCTTGGACCGAATCGCCACGGTGAGAATATGAGTCGAAAGCCCTAGAGGACCACAAGGTTTTGAACAGAGGCTGAAATTTACAATTAAGATGTACTTGTGTGTTAAGGCAGTGTTCAAGCAAGTTCATCTTTCTGAAGTTGTTCTTGGGAATTAGAGATGGGCGTTTTTTGGATATTTTTGGAATCGATACGCATCGATATTTAGATTTTGGCATCCGTTATCGGCATCGTTATCGGCATCGTTAAAAGCATTGTTGATTTCGTTTCGAACTAAACTTTGCCGGCAAAAAGCAAGAGCAAGAATGATAGATTAACTGTAATTCGATATGGGTCCCTATCTAATAAATAATAAAGTAAAACAGGAAGAGATAAAACAATAATAAAATTTGCTGAATATTACAACAATAGTCAATTTATTGAAATAAAAATAAGTAAACCTAAAGTCCCAGGAGTTTTAGAGTCCTGAATCAATTGGTCTAGAGTATTCCAGACACTCTTCTTCAGTTCAACCTTTTCCTCGACGGTAGTTGGATGAAGGTGCATGTTTTTGTTAATATAACTTACCATTAATTCTTGGCAGTGTTTATTACAGCTTTGTCGCTATCATTGTTAAAACCCATTAATTCAAATCGTGGGTCCAAGAAGGTACAAAGTGCAAGAGTTTTACTTTTTTCTATGTTATGAAATCTTTCTTCAATGCCCGTTTTTAATTTAAGAATAATCTCTTGAACTACCGTAAACTGGACATATTCGTCTTGATCTAAAAAGTTTTGGCAAGCATTACTAAGACAGTTTTTTAAAACAATAGCTAGTCCTCCAGTAATATATTTTTCACCGCTTAAAGAACTGGTCACCTCTTCAAATGGTGCTAGCACATCCACTAAGAGTCGAAACATAGTCCATTATTCCTCTGTTATAATAGGCCAGTCGCGATTAGTAACAGCCATTGTTGATTTTATAGCTTCATAGAGTTCTACAAATCGTTTTAACATATAATACGATGAGTTCCAACTCGTAGATACATCCTGGATTAATCATATCATTTTTCCAATTAAGATCAATATAACTGTGCAATGATATAGAAAACCAGGAAAACTATACCTGCTGATCTTTACAATTATCACTTAAGAAGACAATTTAATAGTGAAGAAGTCCCTAGATTTATCTGTTCATTGACGACTTCATATTGTGGGTTTCTTAAATGTCTTCTAATTTCCAATTCTTCAAGGAAATCCAGTTGTTGTTTCTTATCACAAATATGTAGTACTTCTAGTTCTGTGTTAGGTGTCAATGAATGATTGCTGTCAAGTAGATGTTTTGCGTAATAAGATTTATCTGGTTGTTTTAATCTTTATACTCATAAATGTCCACTGTATCGGATATCAAAATTTCTAAGGCACGAATAGACAGCATTACATTCTGGACATTTGAGTTTATATATACCTGATTTCTTCAATGGTGGTATTTTTGGTTTTACATTTAACAATTTTCTACTTACGTTACTTTCTGTTTTAAAAGAAATTGTTGTATTCGTTGCTAAAGATATAATCTTTGAAATATTATTGGGAATATTTCCTGCATATGTGATGGTTTTATAAGTTTTTATTTCTTTAGTTTGTTTAGGAGATATTAGTTGTAATGCCCCTTTTTCTTCTTATTTATTAATTAGCTTATTTATCATATGTAATGGATAACCGTTGGATGTTGCTATTTGTCTAATTGTATTAATTTCTCTATCAAAATAACATTTGTTCATAGGAACTGAGAATGCTCTATGTATCATTGAATTATATGCCGCTAGTTTATGTGACATGGGGTGATTGGAACTGTCACATCAGTGGTGTGTGTTGGTTTTCGATAAATTGATTAATCAAGTACATTATTAACTCTTCGAATTTTTAAATCAAGGAAATTGATTAAGCTATTTTCTTCAATTCCTAATGTAAATTTAATTTTTGGGTGTAAATTATTAATGTGGTTGAAAAATACATCTAATTGTCGTTCACTGAAACAAGCTAATATGTCATCTACATATCTATACCAAAATAAAACATTTTTCGAAATATTACTTCCAAAGATCTTTCTTTCTAAACTGTCCTTAAAAATGTTTGCTAAAATAGGTGATATAGGGCTTCTCATTGATAAACTTTCATTTTGAATATATATCTTATTGTCAAAAGGGAAATAATTCTGATTAATACATACATCAAATAAATTAAGTATATCTGATATTATTCCTGGCTTAATATTTTTATCTTCTAGTAATTTTCTTACAAGTATTAGACATTCTTTAGGAGGAATTTTAGTGAACATATTAGTAACATCAAATGAAATAAGCTTATGCAAGTTGATTTCCTTTAATTTTTTGAATAGTTCTATTGAATTTCTAATTGAGTATTTAGAGCCATATGTACCAGAAGTTACTACAAAAACGTTACAAAACATCACAAAACATTTGGTTCAACCAAGAATGCCTTAGGAAAAAGGTAATACCAAATTATATGAATATAAAATTTCACACTAAAACACCGCAAGCACAAAAAGCTATAAAATGTGCTCAACGAGTTAGGATCAAAGAAGAATGTAAGAAATGGTTTAGAGTGAGGGACTCCTTAGACAACTACATAAAAGTTGTACATACAGAACTCACGTTCCAATTACATCCAGTAGAATTTGACTGTTTAGATGACAAAACCAGAGAAGGTGTCAGCACGATGAAGCATAAGAAATGTAAGAAACAAAAACAAAAGCTACAGAAACTTGAACACATACAACATATAAATTAATACTCTAAACATCATGAAACTGTAAGTACCTACATACCAACACAGTTTGCACCACGATTTGAAAACCTTTCAGGCACTAATTTTTCAGAGAATGAAATAGAATTTTTAAATAAAGGTTTAACCCTTTCACCACTATCGGGACTTATATATCCCAAGAGCCGATAATAAATCAGTATTGGGGGTAATACGTCCAGAAATGCACGCGTTTTATCAGTTTCAGTGTTTTTGAATATTTCCGTAGAACATTCGCTAAATATGGCAACATCACATGAAAGCACATTGCTGTTTTCTAACCTATTTCACAACGTGTTCCCGGCCTTTGGGTGTTTTGTTTATCTTTTTATGCAAAACAAGTAACTGAAATTTGATAAAAATATCGTGATCGTATACTGAGACAAAAGGAGCTGGAAGAGATTGCTAATAATATTAGTGATTTATCAGAGGAATCGGAGGAAGATCCATTCTATTGTTCTGATGAAGATAGTGTCTTCATGTCCTCCAGGACATGAAGAAAATTTAGAAGATGATATTGTAGTAGGAGAAGGGAGTGAATCAGATTCAGAAGAGGTCGTAGAAAGAGAAGGTGAAGAAGAAACAGAACAACTCCCTCTTCGCCCAACCCAAAGAGGTATTGTGTGGAGGCCCCCTACAGCTACTTTCAGTCCCAGAAAACAAATTCCTATTGAGGTTGAGGTTTCACTCCTTCTGGATTTAGACAGATCTGCAACTGAATTAGACGTATTTTTGAAGATATTTCCTAGAAGCTTACTTATACATATTGCTGATTCTACCAACAAACGCTTACACCTCATGAAAAAGAATATACAGAAAACTGATGCACATGAAATTATGCTGATTCTTGGGTGTACCCTGGTGATGTGTTATAACCGAGTACCAAAATTTTATAATTACTGGTCGTCTAACGAATCTCTGGCCAACAGTGTTATAAAAAAGGCCATTAGTAGAGACCGATGTACTTTGATTTTATCAAAAATGTATTACGCAGATCCAGAAAAGCCCGATGGTTGTTCAAAAACATACTATTTAGATGATGTTGTTGGCTGCTTGAAACAGACATTTCAACGCGCGAGAACGGACAGCCCTCATCAGTCAATTGATGAAACTATGAACAAGTTCAAAGGCCGTTCAAGCATGAAGCAGTATCTCCCTATGAAACCAGTGAAAAGAGGAATAAAACTTTGGCAACGATGCGATGCAAAAACTGGATATGTATACGATTTGAATATTTATTCAGGCAAAGAACTTGAGAAGGCAGATGGTACACTTGGAAAAAGAGTAGTGCAAAAGTTGGCATCTGCAATTCGTTCTAAGGATGTTTGTATTTGCTTCGATCGCTTTTTCACGAGTGTGAATTTGATGGCAAATCTACCTTTTGCTTGTGTCGGAACGTATATGAAGAATCGAAATAATACCCCTCGTTTGTCTAATGATAATATGGCTCGAGGTGATACAGAGTTTTTGGTTAGTGATGAAGGTATTATTGCAAGCAAATGGCGAGATACTAAGGAGGCTCTAGCATTGTCGAACTGTCATTCAAATACAATAGATGTTGTGAAGAGAACTTGAAGAAATGGAGACAAGGCAGAATTATCATGTCCCAGTGTTATCGCATTCTACAATATATATATATATATATATATATATATATATATATATATATATGGGTGGCGTTGATTTGGCAGACCAAAAATTGTCTACGTATAATCTAGACCGTAAATGTACCAAATGGTGGCGTAAGGTTTTTTACAAACTTTTGATGACGTCAGTTGTAAATTCGTGGATTATTTTTCAACAAATTCACCATAAGAAAATACAGCTCATATCATTTCTGGTGCCATTAGCCGAACAGATGGTAGAGAAAAGCAGAGAGAAGGCTGCCGTAAAAAGACGTCTTAGCGGTAGATATGGCCCTAGAAACAAACGTCAAAAACTTATGATAAATGTTGGCGACCATTTGCCCAGTGAAGGTCCGTCCATAAGAAGATGTCATCAGTGTACTAAAAATAAGGTGGAAAAGCGTACAAAGACAATCTGTATAGCTTGTAACGTGCCTTTATGTAAAAATTGTTTTTTGCCTTTTCATTCATAAAAAAACTCCAAAAAATATGTATGATAATATATTGGCGTTGTCTGAAATTCGTACCAATGGGACATAACGA
This sequence comes from Galeruca laticollis, assembly GCA_963921935.1. NCBI lineage: Eukaryota > Metazoa > Arthropoda > Insecta > Coleoptera > Chrysomelidae > Galeruca > Galeruca laticollis. The sequence continues at coordinate 49,928,287 of OY998184.1, forward strand.
TCCCGCAGAAGAAAACTGTTGGGACATATAATCCCAAGACTTTTTGTGAAATCTAAGTCATTCAAAAAAATAATAATATCTCTTCCATCTGACAAGGGGAACACAACTGTCATATTGACGACTGAAAATTATAATTCAAAGATATATAACTTTATAGAATCTAGCGATGTAAAAGTTCTTAGAGGAGACCCAACAAAAAGTTTTCTAATGATGTAAGGGATATTGTTCATAATTCAAATTATCTTTTAAGTGATTACGAAAAAAAGTCTATAATATATAAGAATCCTCATTGTCCACAATTTAATGGAACCGTTAAATTACATAAAATAACGAGACCAATTAGACCTGTAGTTCCTTACCTCTTGTCCAAAGGAGTTCTACCTACCAAAAACGTTATTGACTTCTTATCTCTGGTGGACTGGTCCTCTGTGGCTATCAAAACACATACCAGAACTTAGAAAATGAAAATTAAGCCTCTTGGTATCAAAACCAACCGAATATTTTCCCTTTAACAAATTTTCCAAGTTCAATATAATACGAAGAACCATGGCTTATGTCCAAAGATTCATTTTTAACTGTCGAAATAAACCCTCTCTACGAAAGTATTGTGTACTGTCAGCATCAGAGTTAAATTCTTCCGTTTAACATTGGTTGAATTGTCTCAGATTGAGTGCTTCTTTGAGGAACGATATTTCCTTCAAAAAAATAAACTTATACCAAAGAAATCTCGTATCCTCAATTTAAATCCATTTCTGGACAGCGAAAACATTATTCGTGTATGTCGACGAATACAATCTTTTCAGGTCGATAAAAAACATAGACAAACATCATTTGACCAAACTTATATTCAAACATGAACATCTTAAACTTTTTCATACTGGTCCCCAGCTGTTGTTACCTTCCATCACAAATCGATTTTGGCCTCTTTCTGATCGTTGTTACGTTCTAAATACGTTTTTAACACGTGACTACTACCAAAATGAGGAACACATTCGTGGTAACCACGACGTTGTGAAAACGATGCAGTGATGGACACAAAGACGTAATAATATCATTTTGGCGACGTCATAATAACGTAATAAAGTAGTAATTTTGACAACAGATTTTCTACCCTACACGGCTATACGTGAAACATAATTTTATCTCATTATCTTTTATAATGCAGATCCAAATTTTAAAGTATGGTGAAATGATCAACATAATAATAATGTTGATAAATATTACAAAGTGAAGCACCCTCAATTCATAGGTCCCTTACTTCAAAAATAACTGAGCATACTTTACTGATAATATGGATACTTCTAGCTCTTAATTCATCATTCGCCTCCAAAATATTTAGTTTTTCTAGGAAAAAACAGAGTATGTTGAGCGTAATGCGATCTAGAGACTAATTTCATACCGATAAAATTTATTATAGGCTATTCGTACATTCAATTTATTCATAAAAATAATATATCAACAATGCTTTGGGCTCAAAAGTAGGACTAAGTATAATTTCGATAACAATTTTGAAATACACAAAATTGAAACTAATAATCATTATGGCGACCAAAAAATAACGACGTTATCGAGACTTTGGAAACACTAAAGTTGTATTATTTAAAAAAGTAGCAATTTCCAACAAAATACTAATAATTTGACAAACAAGTCACGAACCTATCAGAAATAAACAGTTGAAACAATTACGTCATAATAACAAGCATTGGCGACTTAACAGTGAATCGAACTGAAAAGTAAAATTAGAAACGTAATTGAACACACAAGTGGATAAAGGTGTCATGTAACATTTTTTCAAAAAACGGTTTTTTTTATTAAACATATTATTATATATGATATTTTTATTCTGTGGTAATTTTGTTTCGAAAGTTCTGTAAATAGCTCAGCTTTTTCATGAATAAAAGTGTTATGTTCCGATATTTAGATTAATTTCGATAGATGAAGGTGTCAAGGTAACATGACACCTTTATCCACTAAACTTTATCTGGAGGTCGGTGGAGTCAGAGTATACATGACACATTATTTTGAGGTTATGCCAAATCAATATTTCATGACAAAGTGTGTGAAAATGAACGTCAGCTCAAAAGTTTTTTTGAAGATCTTTTAAAGGGTTGAGTAAAAAAGTGATGTCTCGAGGAAAACATATATTGTCTTTGCTCGAGAAGCAACAGAAACAAAATCATTCAACAAAAGGTAAGAAATTACTAGATTTTTTGCTATCTAATATATTGTAATGTATTTCAATTTTGGTTTAGACACCCATACGGATTTCTTATAACCTATATAATACGAGAACACCTTTCGGAAATGCAATTGTTGAAATAGAAATCTGTGGACATATCGAGAATCTATCAAAAAAAAATGATAGTTGAGCCTGAACGAGGAAGACAAAATTTACATGATACCTGCAAAATAGTAGTCGCGACGGAAAAATATGAACTTGCCCCGAGATATACTCCGCCTACCTAGTACCGGCAAAGAAGTAGTTGCAGCTGAAACCTTAATGTCTGCTAATACGCTCGTCACATCAGGTAATATGCTTCAAATTAAACTGTTTTGAAACATACTTAATAATTTTGGTATGCAATTTTAGGTCTTAATAGTTCCACATTGTCACAAACTGATTACAGTGAAGAATATGATCCATCTGGTAGTGAATACATGCCTGAGGACGAATCGAGCGATGATTCAGATAATGAACCATTATCCAACATTCGTAATAAAGTGTTTCAAATGAATTAGAACTCTTTGGAAAAGGGTTTGGCCACTCCAGAAAATTATTTTTGTGGTCATGTTACAGGCGATAGTAATACATGGATAGATTTAAATGAAAACCAAATTTTTGAAGAAAAAAGAGAGAAAGTAAAGAAAAAGATATTTCAACTTAAGGAAAAAACTGCAAAGGTTCGTATCAGAAATCCAGATAATTGGAAGAAAAATAAATCTGCCATCGCTAGACAAAAAGGCGAAGAATACATTTCTCAGAGAGGAAAACTCATGCCGGAAAAGAAAATAAAGGTAGGATTGCTATGTAAAGGAAAGTGTAGGTTAAAATGCTCTGAAAAGTTTAACGAACAAAACAGAGAAGCGATTTTGAAAAAATATTATTCGCTAGACGTAAACTCCAAAAATTCTTTGTAGTTTAGAAGAATTAACATTCATTCTGTTAAAAGACATAGAGCTGGTGCAAAAAAATGAGAAAAGCTTTACATTTTCTTATTCAGTTGGCTTTAATGAAAAAACAAAGGTAATATGCCGAGATGCGATGTGTTCCCTTTATCAGTTTAGCCGAAAAAAAATCGAAGTAATACAAAATAAGTTAAAAAAGGGACTGAATGCGCCATCGCCAGATATGAGGGGCCGACACGGAAATCGGCCCCATAAGATTAATGAAGAAGTAGTGACTTATATCACTAACCACATCAAAAAATATCCTGCGGAAGAATCACACTACTCACGCAACAAAAATTGCCATAAAAAGTAGTATTTGTCTCCCATTATTAATATGAGTGTGATGCAGAAGATGTATCTTCAAGAATGTGGAGAAAATAATCTTGATGACTCCTTTAAAGTTAAACTTTCATCGTATGTCTATATATTTTCAAATGCATTTAATTTATCATTTGGCCAGCCACGAAGCGATACGTGCAGCACCTGTGATTCTGGTCGGAACACAGAAATTCACACTGAAAATTATAAAGTTGCATTTGATGCGCAAAATCGAGACAAGAAAAAACCATTAACTGATAAACATACCTGCTTCATTACCATGGATTTACAGCAGACCATACCCCTTCCAAAACTGTCTACTAGTAAACTATTTTTTTTAAGTGGACGGAAGACGTGGCCAATCGGGGAAGTCTTGAGATAGCGAGTTGTTTGTTTATATTTTGTCAGCTGCTGAAAGACGACTATAAACAAATCGACCACCTTATCATTTGGTCGGACTCGTGTTCCGGACTAAATAAAAATTTTACGATAATCTGCCTCTATCAGCTTTCAATTTCAAATGGCATATATAAAGTAATTGACCATAAGTACCCAGAAGTGGGTCACAGCTACTTAGATCCGGATCGAAATTTTGGGCGAATAGAGGAAAAACTCAGGAAGTATGAGAATATCTACGTGCCAGAACAATACAGTGATATTATTAAGGCTGCAAGTGCCAAAAATTCCGTATGTAGTAATATGGAAAACTACTTTTTTGCCTTCGACGAACTACCTACAAAGTTACATATTGGGAATAAAAAACACAATGCATTGAATGAAAAAGTTAATTTTAGAGATGGTGTTAAATGGGTCAGAGTTGATGAGTTTGGAAGTTACATGTACAAAGAAAATCTTGACAAAATGTCACCATTTCACAAGGTTGACCTATTGAAGAAAGGAAGTAGGATGGTGACTAGAGCAGATAATATTAAAGTTCAAAGAATTACGCAAAAAAGGGGTGGACTCACATCTGAAAAACTGTCGAACTTGCGTGAACAACTGGTGTTTCTAAAGAAGAATATAAACGGTTTTATGAACGTATCTTGGAAGAAAACGAAAAAAATCCTAAGAAAAGGAGAAAAACCAAATAACATTGAAATAAGAATATTTTTGTCATTTTTTTGTAGTTGTTTAACTTAATAAAATACATGTTTTTGTACATGACGCCTTTTTACTTTTTAATAGATAATAATTTTTTTTTAATCTTCAATGGATGAAGGTGTCATGTACATTCAAACTTCATTTTTTCATTAAGATGAGTTTCCACCAAAAATTTAAATATAATGCAAAGTTGTATATTATAATCCTTAACGAAATATTGAAACTAGCATTTTCAATTCAATCACATAAAAAAGTTCCAATAAAAAATGTTTAAAGTTAATTATCTCAAAAAATGAATTTGCGACATGACACCTTTATCCACTTGTGTCTCCAATTATAACTACAGCAATTACTTTTGTTATATTTTAATTTTATTTACACTAGTTGCAGTAATTAGTTATGTACTGATTCACCGGCTCCATTACTAATAATACTTCTTCTTTTGTTTTAAAGCCTCAGCTGCCAGGGCTATTCGGCCTGTTTTTTACGTCAGGGATGATTTATGAGTGTCTATAATATAGTTTGTACGAAAGTAAATACGAACAGAGTAATACCGCACTTATTGTTCAAAATTTTATCTGTAAACTGTTCGGTTTTTCAGGTTATATTTTGATGTTTGAAGCACTTAAAAATTAGGAGATGAGTTTAATGTTTTCACTGTATGGGAATTTCAGCACTATGTCTTGCACTGTGTAGGGGCCATAAACATTATTAGGAATCTTAAAAGATTTATGAAGAAAATCTGTATTAACACTATTTAAGGAACAACTGAAAAATATTTGTGAGAGATCTTGTTTTTCACCACATGGGCATGAATCCGAAGGTACTAAGTTGAATTTGTGTAGATATGACAAAGTGGCACAATAGTTGCATCGAATTCTTGAAGAAATGCAGATATCTCTTCTAGACAAATTAGAGAGTGAAGAAAACCATGGATTTTTTCATGGTTATTTTATGAATTGACAGTATAGATTTCCTTTTGTCAAGCGGAATGTAGAGAAAGTAGAATTCCACTTATCTAAAATTGATTTCTAAATAGAATGCACCACATCCGAATGGGGACCACTTGGAAGGGTAGCACGTTTGATAGTTCTCCCAAGATGTGCAAGATCATCGGCTCTAACTTTTCCTTGTATAAGACTGTGTCCGGGAATCCAGCCAATTCATATGTCTTCCCCTTGCTGATTTAAATTGTGTAATAGCTCCTTTATTTTTAGGACGAATGGATTAGAAGATGAGGAGAAGGATTTCTTGGGAATGTATTTTATGGCACTTCCAATATTAAAATTTCCTTTATGACTTCGGGATCGGTTTGAAAGCAGATTTTAGTGGAGCGAGTTCATCTTCCAAGTTTTTAATGTCTTTTTCTTATAGAGGAGAGAGTTGATGCAAAGAATTTATTAAGTTTTCTGAAGATGGTGATGAAGCATTATGAAATGAATCTGAGGAAGAGTTATTGGGGGCCTCATCCCCCATCTTGATGGTGGAAACTTAGACTAAAGCGTTTTTCTGAAGAACGCGTGACAAAAAAAATTAAGTTAGGCTAACTTACATAGAATTATTCACTAATCACTAAAGTGATATAAGTCAATATAATGTCACTTAACTAAAAACACCAATAAATCGTAACTAAAAATGAAACTAACTAAACTTAGCAAACTTAATTAATTTCACAATCGAAAATCGACAACGACGTTGATTTCCATTACTAATAATAATCGTACTGCCTCTGACAGCTTGTCACTTCGCGCGGGCTGTCCACCCTTAACATGGTTGCCAGTTCTCAACGCATCACTTTTCTACTAAAGGTCTAACCACATTACAATGTAATCTTATTTTTCATATTGTCTGATGACATTTTCAACATTCTGATTAATTTCATTGCTCAAGCTTCGCCTTAATTTCAACTTAACTAACTTATAAGTCCTGAATTGTTAACAGAACATTTCTAGAGTAAATAATTCTCAACTGGAAAGACATTTCTTTTATTGAATAAGATGACTCACGGAAATTCAAATATATCAGATCATTCAACCAAAAGTTAACCTCTCACTTGACGCCAAGTAGGCCTACTATTTTGGTACTATGAATTGGCAACTTCATCCATTGATAACAGCACCTCGTATTTATGTTTATATTTCAGTAAATCAAACTTGCCTGCAATATATTTAATTGCAGTCAGTTATCCCTAGTCCCATCTTAGAATGTGGAAGTGGAGAGCATTTACCATGCGCTGATGGTGATAAAACAACGCCGAAACCAATTCGCAAATCGAGGAGGAATAGATTGAATCCACCTGATCCAATTTTATCTCATTTATTATTGAATTACGATGTCAATATCTGATAGGGCAAACAGTTTTTTGTTTTCTTGGAAAACGATCCTAAGTTGTGATGAAAGAATAACTCTTCATTGTCTTAATAATTTAATCAGCATTTATTTCAGTAATTAATCAAGTGAAGAAATCCATTAGCCTAAAAGCGATTGTTAGTCCAGTTGACGAAAAATTCAATTGAAGTTTATTTTAAGTTGAATGCATTGAAAAATTTATCTCATTAAATTTGTATAGGGTAAACATTTAGAAGTTTACACCCTAGATATTAGCAACTAGTTAAAGTAGTCTTTTGAAGCTAAATATTAAAGTTGGAAATATTTACTGTTTAACTTTAATCAATATATATTTCTCAGGAACACATCAAATATTGTTTGAGAAAAGTCGACAGTTTATCATATAATTTATCTGCTTAAACAAGGTGGTTCAATATTAAATAAAACTGATAAAGTGAAAATCTTATGATAAAAGTCTTCTTATCATTTTTTACGCTTTTTATAAAGAAATTATTATTTCGAAGTGATTAATACTTTTTCGCCCGACCCAATCGAATATGCAAGAAAAGTATTGGTTAACCTCAAAAAAAGATTTTATATTTGTTATTTTTTCGTTTTCAGCGAGATAAATACGCATAGAGGATTTTTAGAAAAAATCCGGTGTGTACATCGTCGGCCACTTTTTGTAACATGTCTAGTTAGCACGATCCAGCCTCCAGAATATAAAAAATCACCTATTTTATGATTGAGTATTATTCAGAACATCACACAGATGAACCCTATTGATTTTCAGTTCACCAGATCAAGTACAACGGGGGCTATGGTAGGCATCGTAAAACCTTACAACTTTTCCCAGAGGCCACAACTTTGCCCAGACGCACGGTTGTGAACTATTGACAACACTGTGAAAGTGTCCTAACGTTTTTAGTACATAGAAATTATATATAAACTATAATATGGATGCGCGTGAACAAAATGACGCAACATAGGAGGTACATGCGTATCTGAGGTTGCGCATTGCAAACATGCTGTTGACTTTTTTTGGCGCTGTAAGGATGGAATCGAATAAATCATATAAATATACATGAAAAAAAGGAATGTTTAACCAACCATCAGCACAATTTTGTTAGGTATAGTAAAATACAATATATTAATCAAAGATTTAATGATAAGTTTGCTGAATATTTTCAGGGAATTGCAATAAGATAAAGTATTTGATATTTTCTTGTTAAGTGTTAAGTGATAGGCGTCGTCGTAGCTGGCAAGCAACTTGTACAGGCACGGTTTTAATCATTTTTATGTTTGTTGGAAATCGTTAAGTTTGTTTTTAAAACATTTTCGAATTTTATTACAGTAGTGTGTTCATACTGCAAGGACTATTATTTAGCGACCGTTTGATAGTGTTATTTTTGATTAGTGATAAAAGTGCCCATTCTTCAGAACTTGTTACAGTTTAATCACTTGAAACTATGGAGTGCATGGTGCTATTTTGTAAGAATGCTAGGAAAATTCCAGGAATATCATATTTTTCGTAAGTGTTTATCGTAAGCAGATTTTTACGTTTGATAATAAGAGCTTAACATCAGTAATTAGAAAAAATAATAAATTCTATGTAAGGAAGAGTTGGGTAATAGTGCGCGGCGGGTAATCGTGCGCTCCAACTTATTTTGAATTTCCCAGCATGTAGAGGTCAGTTGAGCGATGCCGCAGGGTACGACACGTCACGCGACTTACGAATGCAACCGGACATGATGCCAGTACGCACACGACCGAGGTGAAAGCACATGGTCGGTTTGTTTACTTTTTTTTGTAATTTTTGGGTGCTCCAAAATAAGGCGGTGAGTCCACAATTTTTATCCATTAATTTCGCATGAGGTATCTCTTTGAAATGTAGTCTTTGAGGAATGTTTTGGTATTGTCCAACTTCAATTAAATTAGTTTTTTCTATGAAAATTTTGGCAATTATCCAAAACAAACACAGAATTGTAATCGTGCGCACTAGTGCGCACGATTACCCCTCACGTAGTTGAATAGTAGCAAATATTTATTTTGAATTTTGATTTCAGATGCCTCAGAAGTACACTCGTAAGACAACGATCCTTTCCTACACAGCCGAATATCTGAAAAACGCCCTGGGTGCAATAAGAAATGATGGCAGAAAAATGAGAGAAGTGGGAAGATGTTTTAAAATACCCGAATCGACGCTGAGAAAAAAACTCTCAGAAGATGTTCTCAAGCTACCTCGTCTAGGCCGTAAGACTGTAATCACCCACGATACTGAAGTCGAGTTGAAGGAATATATTCTGTTGCTTTCTAAATAATTCTACGGATTGACTCCTGGTGGGCTCAGAAGGCTAGCATTTAGGTATGCAGAGCATTACTCAATCAATCACAACCTTAATAGACAAAAGGGTCTTGATGGAAAAGCATGGCTTTATGGTTTTCTGAAAAGATTTCCTCAGATAAAACTTAGGCAGCCGGAGGGAACCAGTTTGAATCGGATCGCATCCTTCAATAAATAAGCTGTGGAACTATTTTACTCCAATCTTCAGATTCTGATGCAGAAATTCAAGTTTGAACCAAGCAGAATATTTAACATGGACGAGACTGGAATAACAACGGTCCAAGCCAAATATCCGAAGGTTTACGGAGTCAAAGGAGCAAAAAAAGTTGGTTCGGCAATTTCTGCTGAACGAGGAAGAACTATAACGGGTATCTTTTGTGCCAGTGCAGCAGGAAATTACATTCCTCCTATGCTTATGTATCATCGGAAAATGATGCCAGCAACTCTTCAAAAAAAGGCTCCGTGGGGGCCCTTTATCTCACATGGTAAAGCACTTAAAACCTACAGCTACCGACCCCATACTTTTGGTTTTAGACAACCACTCAAGCCACATTTCGATCTTCGCTTATAATTTCTGTAGAGAGAACAATATCCATATGGTGTCTCTTCCACCCCACACTTCGGATCACCTTCAGCCGCTGGACATTTTTCAGTCCATTGAAGAACGCTCTTCACCGAGAATATGATCTGTACCTCTCTACAACTGGCCATTAAAAAATAACAGAGTATGATATAGCTGAACTATTGAACAAGGCCTTCATAAAAGTCGCGACGATGGAGAAGTGGATCCGGACAAGTTCAAAGAAGACGATTTTGCTTCTTCCAAGCATGTAAGAGAATACGCAATAAAAGGCTATTCTGCTGATGCTGATGACTCTGCTGGATCTGGAGCTGAAGCTGCTAATTCATTGCCCGATATTGGTACAAATTCTTTAATCGATTTGTAAGTCTCTCAGCCTAGTACATCCAAAGATAATTCTTTTCTGGTCCTAGCTCCTATACCGAAGAAACAGGTCAACAAAGAAATGAAAAGAAAACCACCCAAAAAGCAGAACTCAAAAATCCTCACAAGCACCCCTGTCGGGGAAGAATTAGAAGCGGCTGAAAAAAAAAGAGATTGAGGGAAGAAAGTCTGAGAAGAAAAAATGATGACAAAACGGACAAAAAGAAATTGGTCCGCAGAAGCTTCAGCAGTGAAACCACAAGCAACAATAAACTCAAAAGAGAAAAGAGACTGAAGAAAGATGCAGAATCTGACTCATCAGACGACTCCGTGGATGAAGATTTGTCTCACATATGTGACTACGACGACCTGGACGATGTTGAACTGAGCTTCATACTTCCTCCGCTGCCAAAGCCTTCGAGCCCCAACGATATTTGTGGTATATGTGGGGTAATTTGGCAAAAACGAAGTATGGTACCGCTGTGTGTTGTGTGCTTCATGGGACCATGCGGCATGCACAGGTGCAGACACGGCAGAAAACTATAAGTGTGGCGATTGATCATAAAACAATTTTGATTTCATGTTAACTTTCAGAAAAAAAAATTGATTTGTGAAATGTATTGTAATTTTTTCAATCAAGGCTTAGTGCGCACCATTCCCTAACCCATGCGCATCATTAACCGCCGGGTCGGGTAAATGTGCGCAAATGCATTTCCGCATATTTCAAATTTAAACTCCTTATGTCAATACTTTATGCAAATATTGTTCTACTTACAATAAAGTAGAAGAATCAGTGACTCTGAATTTGTCCTCAAAGTTAGAAAACCTTCATTCTTATAGAGACAAACACATTTTCTGCTTAACTGCGCACCATTTCCCAACCCTCCCTTAATACCTACAATTAGCTTATTGTATTATTGGTGCATATCTGCATGTAAATAGTATGTATATTACACACCAAGGTGGTGAAGACTGTTATTATTGCCCGAGCGGAATAAGGTGCGAAGCTTATAAATGTCTTTACCACCGTGGTGTATATACAATTTTTTCCACTACTAGCCAAATTTAAGACAAAAATTAAAAAAATATCTTGTAAAAATCGAGTAGCACAGGAATGTAAATTCGCCTTTCCACTAATAAAACAATAATGAAGTATTCTTATACAGATGTACATTTCCACTAGTAAAACTTATTTGTAAATCAGAGGAGCGTTCATAAAACATAACTTATAACTCAACATATCAGTGTTTCAAAGGAAACTTACTGTTTCTAGTTAATTCCACAGTTTATTGAACATTTTTGAAAATTCTAAAAAATTGATAATGGTTCCGATATTACCTAAATATCATCGTCAGAATGACAGAAGTTACATTTCATTTGATGCCTACCTGATGTATTCTTATACAGATGGACATTTCCACTAGTAAAACTTATTTGTAAATCAGAGGAGCGTTCATAAAACATAACTTATAACTCAACATATCAGTGTTTCAAAGGAAACTTACTGTTTCTAGTTAATTACACAGTTTATTGAACATTTTTAAAAATTCTAAAAAATTGATAATGGTTCCGATATTACCTAAATATCATCGTCAGAATGACAGAAGTTACATTTCATTTGATGCCTACCTGATGATTAATTATTTTTGGCTATTCCAAGAAGTGACATATCTTGTGATTGATGTAATATATGTTAATAGAAACAAGAAGATATTATATTACAAATATTAAAGCTTAGATATTATTAGCCCTATGGGGATACCCCACGTAAAAAAAATGCGCCAAGTACATTACCATAGGTGGTGCGGAAATGTGTGCATATGCATATGAATTTTCTAATGATTAAAACCGCGATATCTCACGAATGGTGACTCGTAAGAGAAAAAATGACTGAACCATTTTTGTAGAGAATTGTATGATGTACTACTTTCGTCCGACCTATTTTCCTCACTGTTTCCCAGGAAAATTTTAAAAAACCTCAATTTTGTACTTTTGACCTTGAATAAAAAATTTTGTAGAAGTAGGATCTAAAGAGATTTTGACATTTCATTTATAATAATGTATTTAACGCCTCTGCCAATTTTCAGCTCTATGCGAATTTTGGCTAAGTCAAATGTCTATTTTAACTGAATAATAACTGCCATGGAACTTGTTAAAGAATTGTAATATTCACAATTTTTTGATGAAAAAGTTATTACGTCTCCAAAAAAGGAAACTTTAAATTATATAACAATTAACAACTTAGTGGATTATTTCCTAATATGAGCATTATACTTCGTATTTTAATAACAATTCCGGTTTCAGTAGCTACAGAAGAACGATCTTTTTCAAAACTCAAAATAATAAAAAATCCCAATGGCACAGGACAAATTGAACAGGCTTGTTTCAGCAACATTTTTGCATAAAACCCAATATAAAAAATTAGATACAAAAGTAATAGAATGTTTTGAGATGTACAAAAAACCAAGTAACATTTTGGCATCAAATCAAAAATAAAAAAAAATTTTGATAAATTTGTGAATTTTTTTAAATAAATGTTCTAATATACGATGTAGAGAAAAATACAAAAGTTTTAGAACGTGTTAAGGTCTACGAAAAAGCTTTGTAAATTTTTTGCGTCAAATGAAAAACAAAGTAAATACGATTTTTTTTTAAACTTTGACAGGCCGCCATTTTGTTTTTACTGGGCCGATTTGGCTCATTAACGAACTTGTCCAAGATTTTGGCCTAACCAATTTTTGTAGCGACTTTGGGTCCGATCCGTCAAAAAATACGCACTCCATTGTACTTACAAATTCCGTTATAACACATACATACATATATATATATATATATATATATATATATATATATATATATATATATATATATATATAAAGAAGATGTAGGAATATCGCGTGATATGTTAACAACAACAACAAAGAGATTCATGGGTAATTACCCATGAATCTCTTTGTTGTTATATATATATATATATATATATATATATATATATATATATATATTAACATAGAGTGAAACCTGCAACACTCTGTATACTGAATTATGGAATAATAGACTACACACTGTAAGTAATTAAAAATTTTGGAATTTGAATTTTTTTTTAAATTATTTAAAAGGAGACAATCTGTACTATTCACTATTTAATAGAGAAAGTATACAAGAATCTAAATGTATAACTATGGAGAAGATTTTAAATAAGCTTTATAAGAATATAGGTGAAATGAAATAACAAAATTTCCATATTTAAGAGAGAGAATTTTAGAACGTTTGTTCCATATAAATAAAAATAATAATCCATTGTTCTCATTGTCAAAGTAAAATAATAATATGATTTGTTTTAAAGAGGTAAATATTAGAGATTGAAAGAAGTTTTCGATAAGATTATGTAACTATTTAAAATGTGTCAAGGTAGGGAGTCAAATGAAAACATTAATTTTATGGAACATGACACTTGTTAAACGATTTGTCATTCCGAATAAATATTTTAGAAAATAAGAACTGTCATTTTAAAAATGTATTGAAATACAATTCAAGCGAGTGATATATGGATTATAATCATTTAAGAAACTCAAAACAGAATGTTCTAAAATGACAATCCACTATTTGAAATGAAGATTTTCAATAAGAATTTTGATAACCAATTTTGATTGGTGGAATACGTTTAAAATATTCTCATCAGCGACAAGCAGATTGCTAATAATAAAAAAAAATTGAATGGGGACAGTTTTCTTGATAATGTAGACTATTCACTAGGTACCTTCTTTTTGGTAGCAGAAAAATATTAAGAAGCAAAATTTTTGAGAAAAACTATTAAAACTTTCGGAGAAACAACAATTTGGTATGAAAATTAGAGAAAGGAATACATTATACTTTAAAGCTAATCAGTAATATAATTAATCAAGTAGATATACACATTATAAGAAGAAAATTGGTAATTATAATTGAATACAAACCATAAAATTTATCGACGTAATTAAGTAAAATGTTGTATTGTGGAAACGGTGTCTCCACAATACTTTTCAGAAAGCGATGGATTATGGGATTTGTCTTAAATGTATTGATGTGGACGAAATATAGCATTGATTCTTGATATTATGCAAGCTGGACAAATTGTATGGTGTCTTCCAAGAGGTAACCTAAAACAAAATTAAAACCAATCATTGATGTGAATTAATTGAACAATACAGTGAACAAAGGTATTTAAAACTATTTTAATTATATATAAAGAAGGTAGAGTAAACTTACCGATTTTGTACAAAGAAATGAACTTTGATATTGCATAGACGCTCATAAGCTTTATTATTCGCCATTTTCTGTCGTAGACTTTGATATAACGGATTTCGTGTTATAAAATTTGTATAAAATGTTGCCTATTTTAAATCATGTATAGAAATAATATTTCACCAGAGTGTATGATTTTATTTGAATGAGTGATCATATTAGATAGTAGGTTTTCACAAATTTATGTCTTGTAAAAGAATGATGTATTTGTTTCTACAACATTAAATAACGTTTTTCCATTTGAAAAACATTTTAAAATTATATTCTTGAGATTTTTCATTTCTTTATGGTGATTACTCCATCTAGTTTCAACAGTTAGTAGCTTTGAACTGACATCTGTGAATCGTGGAGAGGTTCAACATTAAACAGACAGGACCGTCTTTAGAGTTTAATTGGAAATAATTAAGCAAGTATATTTTGATTAACTAAATTCCTTTATTGAAATATAGGGACTTTATTTAAACTTTGGCGCTCATATTAGAAATTAAAATTGATTTGTTTTTCTACATTTGAACCCTACTCTGAGATTATGGAGTTTCTCATGAAAAAAGTATAATTATCTTACAAATTAATTTTAAATTTTACAATATACCGGGCAAACAAAAACTAAATATCAACTAAACTAAACTAAACAATAATTTTAATATTCTCTCTCCCAATAAAAATCACAATAATATATATATATATATATATATATATATATATATATATATATATATATATATATATATATATATATATTATTATATATTGTAATTTAGCTTCACGTTGGAGTGAGCTAGATTGTAATATAATCATTTTAATTACAAATTATGGGCGCCAGAGTTGGTCCGCTTACCACGAATCCCAATTCAAATTAAGATATAAGTTTGATAAAAATTGTAAGTTTATTTTATATTATTATTACCTTATCTCAGGGATGAATTCGGCACTTAGCGCTCGCCAGTAACAGGAAACTTTATACAAGACAACATAGACAAACGATTTAATAAATGGTGAAATGAAGAAAAAATGGTTCTTTGTTAACTACAATATTAAACAATACATGTGTTATAATTTAAATAGAAATACGTGCAAAAACCTTGTAATAAAATAATTAGTTCCAGTTATTTACAAATTTTATTTAAAACTCTCATCGAGTAAATTGCGCTCAAAATCTACATACTATTTGCGTAGAATGGCCATTCGCTGCTCTTCACCTCAACTGTGATTATTCTAAATATAGCCATCGCGTTGTGTGTGTATTCTGTGGAAGTTATTCAGTTTATGAAGATAAAGAGAGGTGTGGCGTATTGTAAATTTATTATTGTTAATGAAAATGAATTTGGTGAGTAATTATTTGAATAAATAGTTAGTGTTTTATGCCCGTGATATTAGTGGAGATTGAATTATTAAATCTAATATTTATTTAAGAAATTAATATCAATGATACCGGTTAACCTAACATCTGAAATATACTTGTTATTGTTTTTATAGGAAAAGTTTAATGTACACAAGAGAAATGGAGTTCATATTTGGTTTCTTCTTGACTCTGGAGATGATGCATGTGAAAAGATCGTGGCTACGATCGAATAACACCGTAACTCAGGATAACAAATAGACGAATTGTTTCACCAGTAAAGTACCACAGTTAATGGTATATGTATCGACGAATATCAAAACTATACTAATAAGGTAATTGTATTCAGTCTTATCAAGTTCTGGTCGATAGCACAAATTATATTCACTTTTTTGTTTAAAATACGGGTTATTAGTTTGTTATTTTTATTTCAATACTTTGTTGATTACTTTGGTTAACTTATTATATGATTTTGTTTAAATTATCTTAACTTTTTAATTAATTTGGAGAAGAAAAAATTTAACATGTCTCTCCATTTATAAGATCACGACGCTTCTCTCCCAAGCTTGAAATCAACAACTTGCAATTGTTTTCATTATTTTGTTTTGTGAGGGTTCGTCAGAGTGGTAGAGCATAAAAGAGGTTGGATGGTTAGATATATTTCTTTATTCAACAATAAATATCTACAATTAAAACCTAAAACTCTGTATAATAAGTATATATACAAGGTTTATTGGTCCTGGAGGCGGGCAGTCCCTCTAGGGTGGTCGTCGGATTGGGTCGCGGATTATTCTTCTCGGTTGTCCAGATTCCTCACTGGGACGCTAGGTTCCTATAACCAAAGAGGTGTGTGTGTCAGGGTCGAGATCTCGCGTTCAACGCACAGCGTGATCTCGGAGGTCGGGAGTTTGCTTCCGTCCCGGGCTCAACGCGCTCCGGAATTTCGGCTGATCGGAAAGGCCTCGGTCCTGCGCTCAACACGCTGCAGGGCTTGACCTAGGGTAGTTGGCGTCCGCCCTAAGCTCAACACGTTTTAGGACTTCGTCCGATATACAGGTTCGCTTAGCGTCTATCCTCGAGTTCAACGCACGCCGAGAGGTCAACGAGAAGCGGTATATTTATGTGTTCACGATTCCTAAGCTCAACACATTCCGGAATATAGTGCAACACTTTGGTTATTTTCAGTTAAAGCTTCCTATCGTTGTTCTACGTAAGGTAGAGCTTGCCGGGTATATCGCAGAACGTATGCTTTGGTAATATCGGTCAAGTTATTAGCGGAAAGGCGAAGGTGCTGCCCTCTCGGTGCTGGGTGTCCAACTCCGTCTAGTTTGGTTCGTGTAGAGTTCTGTTTTCTGATTATTTATCGGGGTTATTTTATGTTCAGACGACTGTGTCGTTACAGTTTCATTGTTCATTGTTGCTAAGTAAATATAATTGTTTTTCTCGAATCAAAACATCCATTCCTGTGTTATTGTACATAAATTCACTGTGTTTATTTACACTCTGTAATCACTCCGAATCACTCTACCCGAACTATCGAAAGAACGTCGATTTTCGCGTTAATATTTCGATTTGACATTTTGATATAATATGATTGAAAAGTTTATGCTATATACAGGGTTTTTTGAAAGAGTTTACAAATTATAAAGATAAAATAGTTGAATTTTGTTTCAAAATTCAGGTTATTTTATATACAATATAATTATATACAAAAATATGATTAACGAAATATACTCGTTGTTATTATTTTTATTCTTTGAAATATAATTACTAAATTGAATAGAAATATTATAAGTTATTTTATTAAAGTATATTATGCGTAGGTATTTCTTAACGTGTTTAAGCTATGTCTATTTAAATCAGCATGTCGTCATGAATTGTCTTTTTATTGAATATGTACTAAAGATTGACATTATTCAAATGATGCTAATTAGTTTAATTTACCTGGTAGCCATGTTTCATATATATACATATATATATATATATATATATATATATATATATATATATATATATATGTATATATGTATATGTATATATATGTATGTGTATATATATATATATATAACAACAACAAAGAGAATCATGGGTAATTCACGCAAAGTAAAGGGCTACTGAAATAGAGTGGTAACCGTGGACATGCATGTTTCTGGCTCATTTTGCCTCATCAGCACGGCATAACCAAATAATGATGTGAAATTTGGGAGCAAGGATGTTAATCGAAACATGGGAAAACACAAAATAACGGATTTCAGCAGGGAAACCAAACGCTCATTTGTGTCTTCAATTATGCCGTGCTGATGAGGCAAAATGAGCCAGAAACATGCATGTCCACGGTTACCACTCTATTTCAGTAGCCCTTTACTTTGCGTGAATTACCCATGATTCTCTTTGTTGTTGTTGTTAACATATCACGCGATATTCCTACATCTTCTTTTTTATATATATATATATATATATATATATATATATATATATATATATATTATTAATGTATGTTCTATGTTTTAATATATAAGTTTAAATTTTACCTTCTTCCTTTTTTTTTTACGAATCTCCTTGTATATTTATTATGTTTTATATTTTTCTTATCCGGCTAGCTATAATTATGGTTGAGATTCTTGTTCTCAGGTAGCGGTTCACTCAATGTAACATTTATAATTAAAATAAAATTTTTCTTTATGTGAATGATTTTAATATATCAAATGCAAATTGTCATAATATGAATTAAACTTTATAAACCTCACCTCAAAATTATCAGTATTCCTCTGCAACTCAATATTAATTACCATTTAGATGTTATTTGTAAATAGTCAATAAATACTGTTTTTATTATTCTCAAATTTATTTGTGTTAAGTGAATTACTTATCGTACTGACCCTGTATTACGAGTAAACATTTCTACAGCTTCATTCGACAACGATCGTCATCGTTGGTAGGTTCTCTATCTCTTACTACTGGTTGAAATATCAACAATATCTACATGTATTTCTAAATCCTAAATGTTGGTTATGTTATCTATTTTTCTATATGGATTAATATTGTGTTCTTTGGAATATTAAGTAAGGTAAGCTTCCCTTTTTAATACTAAATTCAATAATCCTATCTAACTATACAAAACCTTTAAAACTATTAAATATACAACTAACAAATAAATGCAAATTCAGCCGACTTATGAGTGTTCATTTGTAGGTTAATTCTGATTCATAATATAAATAAAGTTCACCAAGTCTTTGTATGGGACAAGTAACATTAGATCTGCATACAGATGTTATATATACTTCAGTGGAAAATGAAATGTTCTTTAGTAGGAATAAGTATAGCAATTGATATAATTTCCAGTCAATAAATATGATAAATATCTTACCACTTTCTGGTTTAACATTACATAGGATGTCACTCACAGGTTAGTTTTCTTCACTGTATTAATATCCGGCTTTTATTTTTGACTTTTTAATTTTTTAATTTACAACTTTTTAAAGAGAATCTAATTTCATGGCTTCTCCTGCTGTCTTTTTCATTTCATCCCCTTCAACCACGCCGTTTTTTTCCATTTTTTTTGTCAACAAACCTCTTTGTTTTATTTCTGTCATTGTAAACATAATGTCACATGTTTATTCGCGGCTACTATCTATCACTTCACCAATTAAAATTAAGGATTTATTTGTTTAGATACAATGATTATTTACACTATATGCAAACATTGTATTAAAATTTAAACTTTTTGTATAGGTTTATAAAGATAATTCTGATATATCAAATTTGCTATTGCCTCTAAATCTTTGCCTTTTCCATTTTTAAATGTTGTTAGACTTACTCTATACTATATAGTGTGTCCCAAATCAATAATTATTATAATATTCTCTAACGAAAACATAATAATAAACTTATTACCTATATCTTTTTTTAGTTCTGTAACCTTCAATTGGACTTACCAACTTTAGATGGTTTCAATTTCCCCCAATTTCATTTTCAAAATATTATTATATGTCTGATTGATTTTCTTTTGTATTTTGAAAATGTAATTTTTACTTTTTAACTCCATTTATATCTAGTATGAACTCGAATAGGTTAAATTAAATAATATTTTATAAAAAAAATTCAATTTCATTAATTTCTTATATCTTCTTATCAGATACTAATTATTTGTATGACATGATTTTTAAAATGCTGCTACTTGTTGAATTTATACAAGTTTTGCACATGTATTGTCCCTCTCAATTGATTATTATATGGGTTCCTTAAAACATAGCTATTCTCATATGCCTTCTCTACTATATAAGGTCCATTAAATGGTAGTTTCAGCTTAGCACATTGGTTTAATTTTTTATCGGCTATTTGCAAAGATCTTTCTATTACCCAATCTCCTTCTTTAAATGTTGTTGGTCTTTTAATTTTTTTATTTCTTCGTTTTATGTATCGATCAGCAACTCTTTTAAGTTGTACATTAACTTTTTCTAATAATTCATCATATTGACTTTCCTTTTCTAATATCCATGGTCTGTCAGGTTTTATATTCTTCATTATCTGTATCGGAATTTCTTGTGTACTGGTATTTGGTACGTTATTCATATAATATTCCACATCCATTAATTTATTTTCCCAATTTCGATGTTCGTGTGATGTCAATACTCTCAGGTACTTTATTATTTCCTTGATATATCGTTCCGTTGGGTTTGATGCTGGATGCCGTATACTTGTAAATGTCAATATAACTCCATTCTTTTGCATAAAATTTTTAAAACGTTTATTGTTAAAATATGTGGCATTATCTAATATACATCTTTTTGGCCTGCCTACTTCATTAAAATAGTTATTCATTATATTACATATTGTTTTTGTATTTGTTTTAGCTGCCTGCCTAATATAAATGAATTTAGAGAAGATGTCTACTATGACGAATATGTGTTCATTGCCCTGGAAGCTTGTGATAAGGTTCGACATAAAATCCACTGATACTAAGTCCAATGGTTTTTCAGATGGAATAGATTTTGGTAAGTTTTCATTATGGTAGTTTTTGTCCTTACTCAGCTGACATATAGTACAAGTTTGTACTATATCCTTAGCTATTGGAATATCCTTTTTGCAAATATAATTCTCTCTCCAAATCAACCATGTTCTTCGCATTCCAGTATGTCCATACTGCTTGTGTATCTCCCTTAATACCTTTTTTGCAAATTCCATTGTTGTTAGATATAATTCATTCTGTCCAACTATTTTATAATATATACCATTTTTATTTAAAGATCCCCTCTTCTCCTTTTCTGTTAGTTCACCCTGATCCTTCTTTATTTCTTCTAGTGAAAATATACCATCTGTTTGTCTCAAAATGTTTAATCCTATGTTTAATTTGTGCAAGTTCTTCTTATTTTCTCCATCCATTCTGCTTAGATAGTCTGGTACAATATTTGACTTCCCTGTGACATATTTAATATCAAAAGAATATTCTTGAAGTAACAATGCCCATCTGTGAATTCTGCTATTTCCAAATTTATTGTCCAATATCGATGTCAGTGATTGGTTATCTGTTTCAATGGAAAATTTATTTCCTAATAAATAAAATCGAAATTTAGTCACACAAAATATAATACTTCCTAATTCTAATTCACTAACACTGTAATTTTTCTCGTGCTTTTTAGTGGTTCTTGAAATAAAGCTAATCGGGATTTCTTTATCTTCTTGTCTTTGAATAAGAACTCCTGCATATCTTTTGATAGATGCGTCTGTTTTCAGTATAAATGGTAATTTATAATCGGGATAATAAATTTTTAATTTAGACTCGAAAATATATTTGATCTTATTGAATGAATTTTCTCTTTCTTCATTCCATTTCCATGGTACTCCTTTCTTTAATAATTCCATCAATGGTAGTTCCATTTCTGTGATATTTGGCACTAATCGTTTGAAATAATTGATAGTTCCTAAAAACCTTCGCAGCATTTTTAAATTGTATGGTGTTTTAAATTCCCTAATTAATTTTATTCTATCTGGATCCATCTCTATTCCAGTCTCATCAATTTTGTATCCTAAATAAATAATATTCGTTTTAAAAAACTGACATTTGTCTTTGTTTAATTTCAGACCAGCTTCGTCAAGACTTTCCAGTGCAATCTTCAAATGTCTTCGGTGCTCCTCCTCATTATTGGAAAATATCAGGATATCATCAATATAATGTAGGATAAAATCTTCGTATTTATTTAAAACTTGATGTAAAGCTCTTACTAAAGCTGAACAAGCTCCTTGTATACCAAATGGTACTACGCAGAATCGATACACAACTCCATCTACTGAGAATCCTGTATAGTCTCTTGAGTCTATGTGCAATGGTATCAGCCAAAAACTATGTACTAAATCTAACTTTGAAAACATCTTTGCATTTGTTATCCTTCCCAAAATTCCATCGACTGACATAGGTGCCTCGTATTGAGGTACTGTGTACTTATTAATGGTTCTAGCGTCTAGACATATTCTTATATCATTATTCTTCTTCTGTACAACTACTAGTGGATTTATGTACGGTGTATTGCTTCTTTCTATTATCCCATCTCTTTGTAATATCTCCAACTCTTTCTTCACTCTATCTTTTAATTTGTAAGGTACTGGATATGATTTTGATTTAAAATTTTCTATATGCTTTACCTCCATCCTATGCTCATATTTCTTAGCCACTCTTGGTTCTCTCGACATTAATCTCTCATACCTCTTGAACAATTCTTTTACAAATTCATAATGTTCTTCATTACAATCTATCACATTATCACTCTTTTCTGCAACGTCTACTTCTTCTTTATTTTCATACTTCAATTTTTCATCTTTATATTTCAAATTTTCATTTTTAACATGACTTATCTTCTTCATCTTCTCCTCTACTTCCTCTATCATATTCAATCGTACCCATTTTCCGTTTAACCGAATTTTCTTTTCTTCATAATTTACTATTGCTTCATATTTTTCCAGTACATCGTTTCCTATTATTATACTTGTTTCTAGGTTTGGAACAGCTAGTAGTTGACAATTAAGTATTGCTTCTTCCACTTGTAAATTTATATCATACAATTTGTTTACCTCACACAGTTTTCGATTATTTATACCTGTTAACATTACCTTAGGAATTTTTATTTCTCTTTCTTTTAAGTTATTATTTTCATTTATTAATTTTAAATCAATTAAAGATGCTTCGCTTCCTGTATCAATTAAAATTTGAAATGTTTTATCATTAATTTTTCCCTCAATATACAATAAACCATATAAATTTTCTTTTTCTAACTTCTCATTTAAATTTATGAATTCTTTGGGGTGACATAATGCAAAACTTTGATATAGAAAGCAACATTTTAAAAATCCTGTCCGTCATTTGTATGTTCGTCTTGTTTGTGCCTGTCCCTGTCTATATGTTGTACTTGTTCGACAATAATTTTCTGTCTATTATCGTTCCTAATTTCTCTATCAACACTACCTCCTCCTGTATAACTATGTTGATTGTTTCTTCCTGAATGTTGATCTTCTCTTTCTAGACTTCTAGATATGTTTCTTTCTCTTCCATACCTTATGTAGTTTATCTGTCTTCTAATATTATTGTAGTTATTACTTTGTCTATTATTTACATTGTTAGTTTGATTAAATCGTTCGTCTCTATTTCCGTTGTTGTGAGTGTTATTATTATTATTTCTTCTTTCTTGGTTATATTCATATCTGTCATTATTATAATAATTATTGTTGTAACTATAATTCCTCCAATTAGTTCTGCTATTTTCATTTCTCTGATTATTGTAATTGTTATTTCTTCTTGTAGGTTCATTTTGATTTATGTTCCTATTTCTCCTATAATTATTATTTAAATTTCTATCATTCCAATCATTTTGTCTTACTCCATTCTGTTGAGCTTCATTCAGGTTTCTTTCTCCTCTTCTCTCAATTCTTTGCAAATATCGACATAAACTGTCTATTGTTTTAATATTTTGAATAGCAATGGTCTCTCTTATTTGTTCCTTGAAGTGTCTGGACATATACAACACAATCTCTTCTTCCTGAAGTCGCGGATTCAAATGGATTACCATAGCATACATTTGCAAAACATAGGTATTCAGTGAATTACCTCTATTTTCTTCATATCTGCCAAAATATAATCTTTCTCTTATTTTAGATTGTACATTATTTCCCCAAAAATAGTCAATAAATTTTCTTTCAAATTGATCTAAGTCTTGTATATCCTCTTCTTTGGTTGTAAACCAAACCAATGCATGGTGTTCTAAATGTTCTCGTATAATTTCTCTCAATTCCTCTACTTCATATTCATTTCTCAATTTATTCCTCAGCATTTTGATAAAGGTTACAGGGTGTATTTTCTTAAAATCTCCATCAAATTTTATATTGTTATTACTTCCACAATTAATTATTCTTGTTTCCCCCGTTATTCTTGTCAATTCTCTTCTTATTCTTCTTTCTTTCTCTTCTTGGTCGTCTTCCAATTTTTTTAAATTATCCTCCATTTCTTTCAGTTTTCGTTTATATTAATTTCTCTCGTTTCTGTTGCTACCTTCTTCTAATTGTATTTCTTGAATTATTCTATTTTCCATTTGCTCAATTTTTTCTTTATTTTTTTCAATTCTTTCACCATAACCTTGAAACTTTAGTTCAGTGTTCATTTCCAATCTGTCAAATTTTCCTTTTATTTCATTTTCTATACCTCCTATTACTTCCCCCATTTGTCCTAATTTCTCATCGATCTTGTTCTCCATTTTTCTTCTATATCCATCTCTATCTTGTACCAATTCTTTTTTTAATTGTTCAAATTTTTCTTCTAGATTTATTCTTACGTTTCTTTCTAATTCTGCCATTCCATTTTGTATTTCTTCTATATTTTTGTGCAAATCTGCATTACCAGCTTCTAATTTTCTATTTAATTCTGCATTACCAGCTTCTAATTTTCTATTTAATTCTGCATTACCTTCGTTTACACTAATCATTAGGCTTCTTATCATATTATGTAGGCTTTCCATCTCCTTTTCTTTTTCTTGTCCTGGTTGTTGTTGTGCCGGTATCTCCATTCCAATGTCTTCTGTGGTTGATGTAGATTGTTCTTCATTTCCCTTCTTTGTATTGTCTTTTTTATTCCTTGTATTTGGCATTATTGTATGTTTTGTTCTTGTCGAATTGTCTTTATTCTTTTGTTTTTAATTTTATATTTTCTACGTTTGTGTTTTAATGAATAGAATTATTTCAATAATTTATAGTTTATCTGATTCGGTGAGTCCAATTGAATTTTCAGAGCTAAATTTGTTAGGAGCCAAATTATTTTTAGAGCCTTACGTTGGGGTCGTTATTTTATTATATATTTATTAATTTATATTAATTTAATAAGAGCCCCACGTTTCGGGTGCCATTTTATTATTAATGTATGTTCTATGTTTTAATATATAAGTTTAAATTTTACCTTCTTCCTTTTTTTTTTACGAATCTCCTTGTATATTTATTATGTTTTATATTTTTCTTATCCGGCTAGCTATAATTATGGTTGAGATTCTTGTTCTCAGGTAGCGGTTCACTCAATGTAACATTTATAATTAAAATAAAATTTTTCTTTATGTGAATGATTTTAATATATCAAATGCAAATGGTCATAATATGAATTAAACTTTATAAACCTCACCTCAAAATTATCAGTATTCCTCTGCAACTCAATATTAATTACCATTTAGATGTTATTTGTAAATATTCAATAAATACTGTTTTTATTATTCTCAAATTTATTTGTGTTAAGTGAATTACTTATCGTATTGACCCTGTATTACGAGTAAACATTTCTACAGCTTCATTCGACAACGATCGTCATCGTTGGTAGGTTCTCTATCTCTTACTACTGGTTGAAATATCAACAATATCTACATGTGTTTCTAAATCCTAAATGTTGGTTATGTTATCTATTTTTCTATATGGATTAATATTGTGTTCTTTGGAATATTAAGTAAGGTAAGCTTCCCTTTTTAATACTAAATTCAATAATCCTATCTAACTATACAAAACCTTTAAAACTATTAATATACAACTAACAAATAAATGCAAATTCAGCCGACTTATGAGTGTTCATTTGTAGGTTAATTCTGATTCATAATATAAATAAAGTTCACCAAGTCTTTGTATGGGACAAGTAACATTAGATCTGCATACAGATGTTATATATACTTCAGTGGAAAATGAAATGTTCTTTAGTAGGAATAAGTATAGCAATTGATATAATTTCCAGTCAATAAATATGATAAATATCTTACCACTTTCTGGTTTAACATTACATAGGATGTCACTCACAGGTTAGTTTTCTTCACTGTATTAATATCCGGCTTTTATTTTTGACTTTTTAATTTTTTAATTTACAACTTTTTAAAGAGAATCTAATTTCATGACTTCTCCTGCTGTCTTTTTCATTTCATCCCCTTCAACCACGCCGTTTTTTTCCATTTTTTTTGTCAACAAACCTCTTTGTTTTATTTCTGTCATTGTAAACATAATGTCACATGTTTATTCGCGGCTACTATCTATCACTTCACCAATTAAAATTAAGGATTTATTTGTTTAGATACAATGATTATTTACACTATATGCAAACATTGTATTAAAATTTAAACTTTTTGTATAGGTTTATAAAGATAATTCTGATATATCAAATTTGCTATTGCCTCTAAATCTTTGCCTTTTCCATTTTTAAATGTTGTTAGACTTACTCTATACTATATAGTGTGTCCCAAATCAATAATTATTATAATATTCTCTAACGAAAACATAATAATAAACTTATTACCTATATCTTTTTTTAGTTCTGTAACCTTCAATTGGACTTACCAACTTTAGATGGTTTCAATATATATATATATATATATATATATATATATATATATATATATATATATATATATATATATGTATATATGTATATGTATATATATATATATATGTATATATAATACATATTTTTGTGGGGATGTGGCAATAAGACTCCAGAGTAAATTCTTTCAGGTATTTATTCCCAAGCTTTCGAATGATAACAGTATGACAATAAACAAAATATTTTGTTTATTGTCATATTGTTTTTTGAGTTTTTCATTGATTTATGTTTAAAAGAATTTATTATAAAAATTTACAACTATTCCAAAATTCGCTATAGATTTCATCCCTTGATAATGAATGAAAATCATTCGAAAGCATAGGAATAAATATCTGAAAGAATTTACTCTGGAGTCTTATTGCCACATCCCCACAAAAATATCCATTACAAATAAGTTGGCATATATATATATATATATATATATATATATATATATATATATATATATATATATATATATATATATTGTTGGAACGGAGGGTGATATTGGCATCTAGGAACACCAAAACGAAAAACTGCATTGAAATTTTTTCGTTAAGTCGCGTCATGCTACTCTATACAATAGCTCTATTTCATTCTGAAATAAGCCTAAAAATTATTTAAGATCCACCATGGGGTAAAACCGACTAAGTAATCTTGCTATAATTTCAATAGAATCGGACCAGCTAAAAAAATTAGACACCGGAGATTTAATTAAACAATTTGTAAAAATTAGAGCACGAAAAGGTCACTTGACTTAGCTAAAATATCAATAACAATACCTAATATCTGAATATTAACCTTTAAAAGGTGACATGTTGCATTATTAAAATAATATATTGTTTTGTTTCCATTTGTCGATGAGTTTCATCCTGTGATAAATAAAAGAGTATTTTTAATGTTTTAAATATTTTTTTATTTCTTCCTTCTGTATCATATATTACATTTGAAACTAAAATACAAAAATTTTGAGTTGTAATACCGTTAGAATAATTTCTGTTTTCTATAAGTTTATAATTATCTTATGTACCTCGATGAGAATACTTGTATGGCTTGTACTTGTAAAATATAAAAATTAAAATACTTTTTAATATTATTTTTCAATAGTGGGTAGTAATATCTAAATTAACCCGTATCTGTACTCACATATGAACGTAATACAAATTTGGGGCGTTATTTTAAATTTGCACAAGGGTGCCAAAAGTGCTAGGCACGGGCATGTCCCTTGTAGTCCCTGTGGATGATATGTTTCGTGGAAATTTTTTTTTGAGTTATTTCTACGTTTTCCATCAACAACAACCCAAAAAAACGGTTTTTAGAAAAAAAATCCTGTGTGTCGTCGTCGTTGTCGTCAGCCACTTTTCGTTACATGTCTTGTTAGCACGATACAGCCTCGGGAGTGCAACAAGTCACCAATTTTATAATTGAATATTGTTAAAGACATGTCACAGATGAACCCTATTTATTTTCAGCTCACCAGAGCCAGCACAACGGGTGCTATGGTACTAGAAGTACGACATTTTTGTCATTTTTAGAGAAATTTCAGGTTGTTAACACGATACGGCCTCCGGAATTCATCAAGTCACCATTTTTATGATTGAATATTATTCAAAACACTTCACAGATGAACCCTATTGATTTTCAGCTCACCAGAGCCAGTACAACAGGTGCTATAGTACTTCTAGTACGATATTTTTGTCATTTTTGGAGAAATTTGAGTTTGTTAGCACGATACAGCCTCCGGAGTATATACAAGTGACCAATTTTATTATTGGATATTATTCAGAGCGTTTCAAAGATGAATCATATTGATATTCAGCTCACTAAAGCCAGTACACAGGGTTCTATTGTACTTCTAGTACCAAATTTTTGTCATTTTTGAAGAATGTTCAGTTTGTTAGCAAGATACAGCCACCAGAATGTATAAAAGTGACCAATTTTATGATTGAATATTGTTCAAGGTATCTCACAGGTTTACCCTATTGATTTTCAGCTGACTAGAACGAGTACAGCGGGTCATATAAATCCAGATATATTACATTTTTGGTTATTTTTGGACAAAGTTCGGTTTGTTATCACGATACATCCCCCGAAGTGTATACAGGTAACAATTTTATGATAGAACATTATTCAAGGCCACAGATGCGGAAGAGTTAGTTTCAATCTTTAAAACCGTTTATTTTAATCGAAAGGGAGAAGATTAAGTACAACATCAGAATTATGAAATTTTACATCGGTCCTTTGAGAAGGTAGCAATGTGTCAGTCAATAGTTGCTAAGCTCAAT
The DNA here is from genome assembly GCA_963921935.1 of Galeruca laticollis. NCBI lineage: Eukaryota > Metazoa > Arthropoda > Insecta > Coleoptera > Chrysomelidae > Galeruca > Galeruca laticollis. Next base: position 49,957,255 of record OY998184.1, read on the forward strand.
TTTGTCAAATCTATTCATTATTCCATTTCAATGAGAGTAACTGTTTATTCAATAGTCGTGATTACATATACATTTAAAGATCTGTTCAAGATTCATATAGAGTTTCCTGATATGAAATAAAGTAATGGGAATATCTACAGAGAAAGATTTGTATGTTAGATTCCAAATTAGAAGAACGTTATAGAGAAGTAAGTCCGTCCATCTATTGACCTATTCCTGTTGGACGTCCATTTTATATATAAAAACATTGATTCATCAACATCTATTGAACTAACAGAATATACTATAATTGATTACTTCAGTCGATTGACTTTAAATTGATGAGGCTAATTTTGAACTGCAGCAGGACTATCAAATATATAGCTATCGTAGATACGCTCTGAAAAAGAATAAATCATATCAAAAACAGCTACAATTGGAAAAGAATATTGAAATTAACATATCAAGAATCGAAGTATCTATTAAAATAGCAATAAAGAAATTTCAGTATCCTTATATGATCATGAATTCAAAAATATTTTATTCATATTCTTGTAACCAAGCAGGTTTGATTATCTGGAAACGGTAGGAAAATAATTAAACAAGTTTCGTCACATAGACACTTGCCACATATCCGTCTTTTTGGTCCATATTCTTAATAAGAGGTTAGTGAATATGATGCCATCGTAGTAGTATTTATGGTATTGTGCCACTCCGCTCTAACTTGGGCCATATTGATTGTTTGTTGTAGCCCTTGGCCGATCAAGTTTGGTCTACCCGTCTCTTCGGCAACCTTCATCGCCGTCGCTTTTCCGGAACTATGAACAACTTTATTTTACAATGTGAACAATATAGTTTGAGAAATATCGGTTCATCCTTTTGGATAAACGTAAATTAGTATTCATTTCTCGATGAACTGATTCATTTGTTCGATGAGTCTTTCTGGGTATCAATAGTAGGCAACTTGTATGCCCACATTTCGAAAAAATCTATCTTCTTGATGTTCTCTTCAAAATCCATGTTTTGGATGCATAAGTAGCTATTGGGAATAAAATATTATTTTAGCGTTTTTAGTAATGGTTGAACATTTCCAGAAGTTTCTTAACTTTGTTACAGCTCTTCGCGCTATTAGAATTCTACGTTTTAGTTTACCTTAGCATGCACAATTTTGATCAATTAGTGATCCTAAATGCAGTTGTGGCCTCTTGATTTGGGATCTCGTGAATTTCCATCCACTTTGTGAAATAATCCAATACAACCAGGATGTATTTACTACCATTTTCAGTTGATGGAAAAGGTCCATCTATACCGGGAGCTTTGGTATTTTTGAGACGATTTGCGGTCAGTTCAATTTTAGATTTAAGTAACTCTGTTTCATATACAGTGATCCTTGGATAGTTATTGTTGATGGATGAACCACATTCACCGAATAATTTTGCAAAATATTTGCGTCAGCAATGCTACTAGGGTCAGTGATCGTTTTATCATCATCATCATGTATAATTTTTGTGCGAAATTGGAACAGACCATAGCTCAGATTATTTATTTTATTTTATTTTATTTTATTTATTTGGGATACAAACAGGACAAACTCATATCAGTATCCACTAATAGTTACACATAATTTTACAAACTAGGTAAAAAAGAAAATATAAATACAATCATATAACTACATTAAATTTATAATAAATACAAGTATACAAAAAAAAGAGAACAAGAGTTGGTAATAAAACAAAATAATTAAATTTGCAAAAAATAGTCTTTCAATAGTTTTTTAATCAAATTTGCACTGTGGTAAAAAATATCCATTTCAACAATACTGGACAATTTATTATAAGTATTTGTTATTCTGTGAGCAGGAGAATTTAGAAAATAATTGGTGAGTGCCTGATGTGTGATAAAGGTATAATTGTTTCTAGTTGAGTGGCTCGGAATACGAAGTGTTATGAAGTTTGTAGGTTCAAGGCAATCTATATTGTTATTGAGGATTTTGTGAATAAACAGTACATCCGCAATTTGCCTACCATGCTCTAGTGAAATTATCTTTAAATTAGAACGAATACGTTGCCTATCCACATCGGCATAAAATTTCCTTTTACAATATGAAATAAACTTCTGGACTGTTTCTAATTTTGAAATATAGACCGAATAACGCGGGTTCCAAATAGTAGAACCAAACGTTAATATACTATTTACGTATACCATATATAATGATCTAACGGTAAAAGGGTTTTGAAGTTCGAAGCATGTTCTATATATGAAGCCCAACTGATGATTAACTTCTCTAGTTATATTACAAATATGCCGATTGAAAAGTAGTTTAGAGTCTAAAAGAATACCAAGATCCCTAACCGTATCTACAGCGTGTAATACGTTATTAGAAATTTCATATGTGTTGTAGTTCAAGTCTGAATTACAACGAGAAAATTCTATATAATTACACTTTGAGACATTTAAAAACAAATTATTCCTCACGCAGTAGTCGGATAAATTGTCTAAGTCTCCTTGCAATCGAACTCTGTCGTAAGTACATGAAATTGAGTGATATATTTTCAAATCATCGGCATACAAAACAAACTTAGCAAATTGAAAGCAACTGGAGATGTCATTTATATATAAATTAAAAAGTAAAGGACCTAAATGGGACCCCTGAGGTACTCCTGAAGTAGTTACCACAGCCTTAGATTTAAGAGCACCTAAAATTACTTGTTGTGACCTATTTCTGACATATGAGTCGAACCATCTTAATAAATTACCATGTATACTTACTTCAGAAAGTTTTGAGACAAGGACGGAATGATCGATTTTGTCGAAGGCCTTACTGAAATCAGTATACACAGAATCAACGTTATGTTTATCATTTAGACTTTTAAGTTTGTATTCAACGTATAGGAATAAATTTGTATCTACCGAACGTTTTTTCATGAAGCCATGCTGTTCAATGTTAAGTAGGTTTTTTACGTCATGATAAAGGAAATCACAAATAATACTTTCAAACACCTTACTAAAGATGTTTAATTTAGAAATAGGTCTATAATTTTCAACTTTATTCTTGCTTCCAGATTTATGAATTGGTGTAATAAAGGCTGTTTTCCATGTATCAGGAAATTGACCTGAGTTGAGAGATTTATTAAATAGCAAAAATAATGGCTCAGTTAGCGATTCCTTACAATTTTTAATTAAATCAGTAGGTAATTCATCTGACCCAGGACCTTTATTAGGTAAACTTCCAATTTTTTTATCAATAGTTTCACGAGTAATTGTGTAGTTAGAAATATTCAGTGATGTGTTAGTATACATATTACCAAAGTTACTAGCATCACTACTTACAAAAACAGAAGAAAAATAATCTGAAAATATATCACAAATTATCTGTAAGTCGGTTGTAGGGCCCTGAGCAGTGAGCAAGTTATTAGGGAAATTATTTGCTTTTCTTTTGCTTTTTACAAATTGCCAAAAATATTTAGAATTATGAATAATATTCGTTTCTACAGTAGTCAAGTATTTTTTATAATCTTCATTTATTAAAAATTTTGATCTGCCTCGTAAAATTTTGAATGTTAAGTAATCTAAATTATTATGGTATTTCTTCCATCGACAGTGAAATTAATTTTTTTCTTTAATCACTTTTATTGTAGAAGAAGAGAACCAATGAGGGTATTTTTTATAATAGCTGGGATATTGAGGTACATGTAAGTGAACGATCTGGTCAATAATATTGTAAAACAGATTAATTGCTTTATTTATGTCAATTGAATGAAATTTAGCTGCTCAGTTAACACTTCCTAAAAGTCGGTTAATTTCGTGATAATTTGCCAACTTAAAATTCCAGCGATATTGATTAACAACTCTAGTACAAATATTGAAAGGAATATCCATATCGAATTCCAAGGTACAGTGGTACTGATCCTCGGGAACTAATGGATTATATGAAAAACGTAAATTTTTGATTGAAAAACCACTGCTAAATATGAGGTCTATAGTGTTGCCAGATATATTCACATTTGGGTTATACTGAACCATATCAACCAGAGACATAGTGTCGACTAATAAGCTAGATCTAGGATTAATATAATTATTTGGCTTACAATAATCTCCCCCTTTCTATAACCATTCAATTTCAGGAATATTGAAATCTCCGCATATGATAAAAGTATCGTTAATATTATTTAAATAAATATCAATAAGCTTAGTACAGAAAAATTTTAATGCAGCCATGTCTCTGGGAGGTTTGTAAATACACCCTATATGCACCTTTCGAAGTCCACTAAGAGCAACGATGGTGACCCATACATCTTCTACTTCTGACCGCCAAGAATCTTCAGCATAACTAGTTTACTCTTCGGAGACGGCTATAAGGACACCTCCTCCTGTATGTTTTGTGGAAGAACTCGTTTCCCTGTCTCGTCGATACACTTTGTATGATGAAAACATTTCTTCACTTAATCCGGATGCATTTAGCCACGTTTCCGTGAGACAGATGACATTTTGCTCACAATTTGAAATATAGTGGTAATTTTTGAATTTAGTCCACGGACATTTTGATATAAGACAGACAGCGTAGAACCACCCGCCATATCAGTGATTAAAAATCTATAAATTAGGATGTGAGTACAAAGTTAATTGACGTTTAAGCTCATCGATCAATATCGCCATCACAAGATATTTTTATTATTCGAGACCTGTCATCTTTGCGCGCATATATGACTCCATTTCTTGTCCAAATATATTTAAATTGTTTGCATTTAGCGACTATTTTGGTTTCTCGAAGTAGTTTTTTATTTTTTGAGCTCAAGTGTTCATTGATATATAATTTTTCAGAGATATTTGCTACTTTCAATCCTGCAACGCTTCCATATTGACGACGCTTAGCTTTTGCTGCAGCCAAAAATGCATCTCTTTTCATTTTCTTAGAGAGTTTCAGAATAATTGGTCTGGGAAGGTCTGTTCTAGGAGTAGAGGAACGGTAAAAAGAATCAATATCGACGTCAGAGATTGGAAGATCGATTGCCGAGCCTATCGTGGAAACGATATATAAGATATTCTCATTATCTCTAGAATTTCACTTTTTGTGGGAGCGTAGCTCTTGTTAATTATTTCATCAACCCAGAATTTTGTGCCGTTGTACTGGCCATTTTTTTGCCTTGCTCAGTTTCACCACTCGCAGTTTGCGATGGAAGTTTGCCACTAGGAGTTTATGACCTAAATCACATTCCACGCCGAGTCTTGTTTTCACATTGGAGATTCATGATCGCTACCTACAGCTTATTAGGATGTAATCAATTTGGTTTTTTTTCTGATAACGTCGAAACATAGTAAACATAGTATTGGTTATAGAGAGATTATTGTCTAGTCCCAGCACGGATCTATCTCAGATTTTCCGAAAGTTGTTGTTTTCGAATGTTTTTTCAACTTTTGCATTGAAGTCACTTAGGATGACTGAAGGTTCTTTCATGCCACATACAAATCAAGCAAATCGAAAAATCTCCTATTATGTGTTAAACCAGCCAAAGTAAGTATTTCTTTTATTTTACTGATTACTTTGGTTAGGATATTATGTTGAAGTTATAAAGTCGTTGTGTTGTGATTAGTTTTAATACGTGAAAGTTATTGGAATATTCGATTACTATCAAATCAAATTAATAAAGACTTGTTAAAAATAGATATACTAACCGATGTAATTAATTTTCTGTCAACATCTGAATATCCTTTGAGAGATACTGTTGGTGGGTTGAGACGTATCGCAGTCAAAAAAAGATCAATCTGAAAAATGAAATTATCTATTAAAAATTTTCAGTTTTACTGATACTGGTTGCAGAAATGCCCTTTCCAAAACAAATATTAATAGTCACGTGCTTTGCTTCTTCAAACTATAATCATCCTAATCACCCGCATCCTCATGTAACGCAAGGAAACCTGCATAACTCGAAGGGAGCTTTATCCGTGATTACAAAGTTGTTCGCTAAATTGCAAATGGGAATTGTACTGATGCAAGAACCATGGATCAACAAAGAAGACCAAATCAAAGTTTTGGCATGCAAGGATTCCAAATACATTTATGATCAAAGGCCGGTATCTCCGCTTGCCTGTGTACACATAAGAAATAATATAAAATATACAGGGTGTCCCGGGACTAATGGGAAAAAGTCTTGAGCGTATAATCTGAGCCAAAATAATGTTAGTACTTCATATAAACTTTTTCTATGAAGGCCCTCGTTTTCGAGTTATATGACTCCAAAGTTTTAATTTTGAATTTGGTTTTTATTTTTATTTTTTGTACTAGTTATTTGATCTTTATAAAATTTACGGCAAAGCTATAATGTACGTGTATGTTTATTTTGGAAAGGTAAACAGATTTACAGTAGTGCCTTGAAGCCAGGTACGGACTACTCGCAATGGTTAGTGATCCAAAATGTTTGCAGGGATGGCACACCCTGTATGAAATTATCGGAACTCACTCCCCCACACATTAAGCTAACGAAAAGGTACTCTTGTTGGAGTTCGATCAAATGAGCCGTTTGGCTAATATTTACAGTTTTATTAATGCAAAAGCTCGATCAGGCAAGGATGCTCCTTGGTAGAACGACGACCTGTGAAACCTCAGGAAAGAAGTCCGCCGGCTCTTTAATAGAGCCAAAAATGTAGTAATTGTCGGTTGTAGACTGAGAAACTTACTCAGTATAATAGAGAGATTATGAAGGCCAAGAAGATTAATTTGCAAGCCTTTTGTGAAATTATCGCTACCACTCATACAGCGGCCAGACTACAAAAGGTCATCACAAACGGGAGAACTTACCCCAAAATGTCACGGAGAAAGCCAGACGGATCATACATGGAAGATGACGAAGAACGTTTGATGCTTCTTCTTAGAACCCACTTTTCGTATACTGAAATAGTAATAAAATACACCAAAAAATCCCGTAAGGACGATTCGGACATTGTAAAGAAAATATTTACTAGACAACGGGTAGAATGGGTAATAAGTACCTTTCAACCGTACAAATTACCAGGAGTGGATGGAATATTTCCAGCACTCCTGCAGAAAGGGATAGAGGAGGTTCTTCCTCACTTGCTGAAGATTACAATTAGCAGTCTAGCAGTGGCTCTAATACCTAGTAAATGGATAAGAGCGAAGGTAACCTTTATACAAACAATATGGAAAAAAGGCGGAACTGATCTCCGATCTTTTAGACCCATCTGTCTAACATAGTTTTTACTCAAAACGGGGGAAAAAGTCATCGATAACTACATAAGAATGAAAATCTGGAAAAAACTCCACTTCTTAAATGTAAGCATGCTTACAGAGCAGGGCGATCAGCAGAGACTGCTCTATATCAGCTGACCGAAGTTATCCAGAAAACTCTAAACAACAAAGAAACCGTAATATGCGTATTCCTGGACATATATTTTGAATACTTACAAAACAATATTAAGGATATTGATAAAACATTCATTTTTGGTGACTTTAATATACCGGAAATAGGAGGTACGACAATACCACTTAGGAGCCCCAGCTCTAAATTAAACACTTGGTTGATTTTTTGAATTACATTTCATTGAGCTTGCGTAATAATGTTGAAAATGATCATGACAAGTGTTTGGATGTAGTAAATAGTTTCGACTGATAATTTAGATAAATGTAATGTTACAAAGGAACAGTTTCCATTAGTTACGGAGGACCGATTTCATCCCTCTTTGAATATCACAGTCAGGTACCAAAAATTAGTTGAAAACTCATCAAACAAATTATCAGTGAGTCAATATAACTTTAGAAAAGCAAATTTCCAATTACGAACAGAAATGTTAAGGGATGAGACTTATAATAATATATATAATAATATATTCTCTATTACAGTTCCATTATATAAAACATATACGAGTAATTCCTATAATAAATTTCCTAATTGGTTCACAACTAGAATGTGTATCAAACAGAAATATTTTTTGAACAAAGTTAAACATGTGTCGGATTATTATGCTAACAAATATAAGAAGATAAGGAGACAGTTAAAATTATTAATTGGTATAGAAATATAAAATATATAAAGAGATGCCAATGGCTAATACAACGGATAAATTTGCACAATTTATTTCGTCTGTGCATAGTTCCGACAAATCCAGTTATAGTTTAAATTTCTTACAAACATTAACTAACAATTATAATTTTACATTAACTGAGATAACTGAAAAAGATTATGAACGGTCTATAAAGAAGTTAAAATCTAAAAAAGAAGCTTGGATCGATGGAATCCCTCCCTACGTTGTTAAACGTTATCAGGAATGGCTAAGAAGACCGTTTGCAATTATACAATTAAATTCACAATACTTCCATCTAAATGGAAGATATCTGCTTATACTCTCATATATAGAGCAGGCAATAAAACCGATATAGAAAACTACAGGGGTGTTGCGATAATGTGTGTCCCATCTAAGTTATTTGAACAAATTTTATACTCACATATATATAATTACGTTAAGAATGTAGTCGTAGATCAACAACATGGTTTTATGTCGGAAAAATTGGTTAACACATATTTGTTACTATTTACTGAATCAGCTACCGCTGTCACAGAAAGTAAGTTACAACTGGATGTAATTTACACCGATTTTGCAAAAGCATTCGACCGCGTGAACCACGACGTGTTATTAGAAAAGTTACATTGTTTTGGGGCATCGGAAATAATTATAAAATTACTGAAGTGTTATTTACAAAATAGAACATTTATAGTGAGACATAACGGAAACACCTCTGGTAAATTTGAAGCAAACTCTGGAGTGCCACAAGGGTCCAGTTTGACCCCATTATTATTTATTATCTTTATCAATGATATTTCTACATGTGTTAAACACTCTAAATGTTTACTTTTACTCAAAAATGTGAGAGACTGTGTGGCACTTCAGAAAGATATTAACGAAATTGAACTCTGGAATACCCGCAATAAGTTGGAATTAATTGTAAAAATATGTTGTATAACGTCTATTTGCCGCAAAAAACAAACAATAGAATTTGATTAACAGATAGGAAATAATACTCTAAACAGATGTTCAGAAGTAAAGGATCTAGGTGTGACTTATAATAATTAGTTATCATTTGCTACACACTGTCGTAACATCTTTTCTCGAGTATAAAAACGATAAAAATTCTTTTCAATACGTTAGTTTTATCACAAATACAATATGCATGCGTTATTTAGGGGGAACTGCCACAAATGTACATAGAAGAATTAGAAAAAATTTAAAACAAATTTTCACGGTACTTGTTTCACAAAAAACATCACCATTGGCCGGATTACCACTTTATCAGAACAGAGAGGCTAAAAACCGAATTTGGAATCACATCGGTAATCACAAGAAGGAAATACTATATGATGATACTTTTATTCAAAATAATGAACAATACTATACTCGATAGTCGAAATTCTGTAAAGTGACTCATCGCTCTTACTGTCCATAAAATCAGTTGCAGAAGCGAACTTCATGAGCGCATCATTTTTGAAGGGTTCTTAATAGTCCTAAATAAAAAATAAATAGAAAATGTTCTTGTACGCTCTGGCGTTTAAATTTGAGAGAACAGAAATACGAAATTATTATGGTAGGTATCATTATGTATATACAGGGTGTTACCAAGAATAATACACATTTTTAAGGATGAGCTATAATAAGATGTATATAAAAAAGTCGATAGTCGAAATTCTGTAAAGTGACGTCATCGGTTATCTACCGATTTAAAGTGAACTCCATGAGCGTATCATAGTTTAAGGGTGCGAATACTGAAATATCTGGAATTTCAATTTTTAACATTTGAAATAATAACTTATCACAAGTTGTTCATAAGTAAGTTAAAACAAAATAAAAAAATGTTTAAAAGTCAATTCCAACTTACTACTACTAAAACTAAAAAAAAGTTGTTTGTCAAGACCAAAATAAATTACCAATAAGTATAGGTATGTTGCGAGGTCACTTGTAAAATGTCTGACTAACTGGAAGCGGTATCACTCCCTGACGACTCCTCAGAATCATCGCTTTCTCCTCCTATATCGATAATGAGTGGTTCCGTCATTACTTCTACACGTATGTCTAAATCCCAAAACTTTATTTCTTCTTTTAATACGTCTTGAATACATTTACGCCAACTCTCAGCAGTAACGGTATGCAGCGCCTCGTCAAACAGTTTCTCAACGTCAGCCATTTTGAATGTACTGTTTTTTCTCGCAACATAATTTTTCACTTGGGCCCAAACCAGCTCGATGGGATTTAACTCACAGTGGTAGGGAGGAAGTCTAACAACTGAGACGTTGAAATCTTTCGCCATTTCATCGACAACGTACTTAATATAACTGCTTTTATGTTTCCGTACGAGAGATAATAATTCAACTTTTAGCATTGCCTCGTTGTGCGGAATGCTTTTACTCTCTAACCAATCAATTATAACCCTCTTGCGGCTAGCTGAAGTAGGTATTTGCTCCAGTCGACGAGAGTGGTATGAAGCATTATCCATAACTATCACTGAACCAGGAGTTACCTTTGTTAAAATTGATCTAAACCATGTTTCAAACCGGTTACCATCCATCTCTTCATGGTAATCGACAGTTTTTTTGGACTGAAAACTTAGTAATCCACCTTCTACAAATCCTTCCTCGCTGCCAATGTGAGTGATAATCAGTCGACGTCCTTTCCCAGAGGGAGCTTTTAAACCGGAAGAGAAACCCTCCATAAAGGCTTGTCGATTGCTTCGTATATTCATGTCTTGCCACACTTTTGACACAGTGTGGCCTTCGTTTAACCATATTTCGTCAAGATAATATATGTGCCGTCCTTCGTTACGAAACTGTCGTATCTGTTTTAAATAATTTCTCCTCCATTCCACAATGTCATTTCGTTCAATTAAGGCACTGTTTCTACTTCTTGTTTGGTAACGAAAATTCATTAATTTTAAAGTTCGTCTCAAAACTTTATCACTGATGTTTGGTAAAGTATCATCAGCTTCTATTACCTTGCTCAATTTAGCTACCGAGGGGATTTCATTCCTAAAATAAAAAGAATGTATTTCCCTACGTATAGCATTCCGTGTTTGGTCGTCCAAAACAATTTTCTTTCTTCCCCTACTTTCCGGTTTACAGTTTTCACCTCGTTCTCTTGTCAAAGATCCGTCCCGCGATTTCTTTAGAATATTGTATATAGTACTCTCAGAAACTTTAGTTAAATAACTGCACTTAATCACAGCGTCACTAACACCCAACTGTTTGTCCATGGCACGCAGTCCTTCGTACACATTTAATCCCGAATTAAATTGTTACGACGCCGTTTCTTATCGCAAACACCGCTACACTCCGCCATTATTGTCACTAAATATACCGATATAAATATTACAATAAATACCAATAATAACCGATTTATCACACAAAACCACAACACAAATACTGATGTTACGCTCATGAAGAGAATAAACACCTCACATAACTGTTTACTATCACTGTCTCATTCGCGTAGCTCGATCTATCTATCTCGTTCTCAAAGCCGGAACATTGAAGCGACTCTCCAACATTGTCAAATCGGCGAGTTTTTCACAACAAACTTTGCGTTCAAGAAATATACATAAACACTTTATTTCACATTTCAAGTAAACTAATTATTATTAGTCTGCTTGAAATTTGAAATAAATATATTAAATTGGTATTGACTTAATTACATTGCATCTTTTGTACCTGAAATATTGACACAATGGATTTGAAGTGTATTTATAAAATACAGCATTTCTCTCTAGAATACATATGGCAACTGCGCTTTAACCAAAGTGTTGATTAGATAGCTCTGACTCACTTTACACAATTTCGACTATCGAGTATATAAGTTCGATACAATTAATTTCATTACTGCAAATGAGAGTCCGGCCCACACATACTAGACATAATATAATTTCCAATATTGCAAGGTTTGCCATTAGTTCACCTCTAGACGCCATTTTAAAGCTTGCCAATAATGTAAACAGTCTCCATTCATTAGACTTTAGTGTTAAATTGAATAGTTTTAAGGCAACAATATCTAGACAAATAAAAGAATTTCGCTGTTAAGCAATCTGCCGTCCAGTATTCAGCCTCACACTCAGAAAAATTGTTCACAATAAAACTTTATAAGAGGAGTATAATTAAAATGCAATCCATGTAATTAGGTTAATACACCTGTATGGATTTTATTAAATAAATATCTGGGGCCTTTGACAACGCAACTCATGTGTCAAAGAAGCACTAAAAAGGCGAAATATATTATGGTAATACTTAACTTAACTTATTTTGTTTAAATATATGCATTTTTGTAGGAATAAACCACCAACAGTATATGAAGCTGATATATTATCTGAAAAATATGGTCACAAAGTGCTTCGACTTCCCCCTTACCACTGTACGTTCAACCCAATCAAACATATTTGGGGCATAGTTAAAAAAATTTATAGAGATCATGTGGAAACTGATGGTTCTTCAACAGAACAAGCAATAGGTGTATGGAAAAAGTCTTTAGAAAAAGTGACTCCTGATATTTGGTCAAAGACAGTAGAGCACACTGCAAAAATTATACAAGATGGGTGAGATAGAGAAGTAGTATTTGATAGAGAGGATATGCCTCCATTTAATATTAATATTGACAGTGACGATGAAGATAGTGATGATTTTGTAGTGGAGTAGTGGAAATCTCGTGTTTTATTTTTTGTATATTTTTATCCAATTTGCTTTATTTCCACCACAAATTAAAACAACGACCACAGTATCTCTACATATAATACTGATTAAATGGGATTTATTTTTATATCTTGTAACAAAATTTTATTTTGTGTATCTATATTTTTCTTTTCCATTCTATTTTTATTATAATAAATATAATAAAAATAACTGTCTCGACCCTTACTCGGTGGAATCTACTCATATTAGTGTTTTAAATGAAACTTCACGGTTTCTAGTTAATTCCACAATATAATACAAGTTATTGAAAATTCTAAAAAATTGACAATTGTTTCGATAAATCAATATCATCGATGTATGTAGAATAATTAAATGTTAGTTCGAATATAGAATGATTGGTTACTGTTTCTTGTATCTTAGTATAGTTTTTCATGAATAAATATTCAAATTAAATTAATCAAGTCTACAAGCCTTTTATTTTCAAATAAATATTTTTGACTCACGCCCTACGAGGCACTGAACAATGAAAAACAAGAGCTGTCGATCTAAAATAAGATTGACTTTTCTAGTTTTCGTTAAGTGAAAGAAAAAACTACAACTTGGCAACATCACAATATTTTGTTTTGCAACGCCATCCTCTTTTTATCGTGAATAAACTATATTGTAACAGTAGTAACTAAAAACCTTCTGTATCAATGTCGTTTTTATTCAGATTAGAGACTATGAACGGAGAAGCATATAGAATGTTCAATACATTCGGTGAGAATGAGGAGGGGAGGACCTCCAGTAAGTATGGTTGGACCTCTACTCAATTTACTAAACGAATGGCTCTGATAGTAAAGGAGGTGCAGGTATATCAAAATTATATATTAGCGCTCACCTCTTTAACAGTTGCCACGTTGACGAAATTCAGTTTGATTTCCATAAGAGAAGCTTGAACTTTACTAGCTATATTGTCAGAAGCTTCATGGGAACAGTTGCAGTATATACACAGCAATACCAGACAATAGACGCTAGCCACTAATAAGCCCATTTCTTTAAATGAAAACGTTATACCATGTTCCATTATTTCCGATATGAATCCATACGTCTAAAAAGAGTAATAGAATATCACGTGACATGAACTGTTTGCTTTATCGAGAGATGAGTTACATCTTCATACTGAAATGAAATTGCATACCATAGTATTTTTGCTTTACATAGTTAATATGTTCGCTTCACAGGTACAAGAGTAACACAAATATTAAAAAAAAATTAATAATGACCTTTTATATAGACAATACAATGTGAGCGGATTATACTTACAGCGACAGTAATATTCGTAATCATAAATAGCGAATATGTAGCATAAGTTCTCGCATAAGCATTTCCAATTGCTTGCAAAAGTTCACTTAGTTCCAACCATAATACTCTATAATGAGCTATTATGAAACTAGTACAGCGGTTATCGATTTCCTGAAATACAAAAGGTACAAGATGTAGGGAGGAATATGAAAAAACATTTAAATTACTATTTATCTATTATATTACTAAGAGATCATTATCTACATTATCATTATAAAAAAGTGTATCATTACTCTCCAGTTCATTTAGCTTAATGATAACAATCTAAATGAGGAGTTGAATGACATTCAAATTCAAATTTTAGTATCACAAATTTTTCATTCGCATCGGTACTAAAGTCCATTTCAACCAAGAAATATATATATATATATATATATATTATTATATATAATTCTAATGTTTTTAAAACCTTCTTATCATGAAAAAATCTTAATTTGCCCCACGTTGCGGTGACATTTATTATATGAAATTTATGTATTTATCAGTTTATAAATAAATATATTTAAACAATATTTATTTTTGAATTTTGTCTATTGCATTATTTTTAATTACTTTATGTTTTTTATTTTTGTCGATGGATTTATATAGTAAATTGGCTAGCTCAGGATATTTTGATTATATTGTTTTACTTTATTGTGTTATTGGAAAACATGAGAACTCTTAACTCCCTTTAGATTCTGGCAGATATTATAATATGCGAAATTTGTATTTACTAAATATTATATTATTTTAACTCCTTTGAAAACGCTTTGAATATCTATGCGGAACATACCTATTCGAACCTCTATGATGATTTTCTGGAACTATTTATGTCAATTGTTAAAATAAAAACAAACATATGAAATGAAATTTAGTTTATATATATACGAACTATCATTGAATTGAAAAACACTATCGGTATGAAGAAAAATCAGTTAAAACAAATTATTACTATAAACTAATATACATGAAATGGTTAGAATTTTTAATACATATAAAACAACGAATAGTGAACTTTTGGCCAATTAATAATGTTTGTGAAATTTTTAATGGTATACCATATAAATTGTTTATACACTGACCTGTTTCTATCACTTTAAAGTTTCTGTTGTGCACTCTGCTTCGGATTCATCTCTCTGGAATGAAGCTGGATTCTTGTTGAATATCGTAGGAAAACAAACTTGATAGTTTGTTGTAGGTAAGTCGAGATTTTGGTTTAATTGTTCAGTAAATACAACTTATAATGTTTATTATCTTACTAAATGACTTTGAAACTAATAATCAATATTCCATTGTGGACTTTTGATAAAATTCAGACATAGCATCCCTTCTCAAAATATGGATTAGCTGCATTTTCCACAAATAATGAATGTTTACAAATATTTTCTTCTAGAAATGTCTCTATTATTATTATTTATCATTTAAATTCAATTTTGCTTTTGATTTCTAAAGATTTCCGCAAAATTTAACAAATTATTAGAAAAATTTTCTTACATGTCCATCTGCTTTTGAACCACCACACCTAATTCATTGTTCCTCAAATCAACAAAACTCTCGTTGCTAGCCTTGTTATTTCCAACAAAAAACTAACAAGTAACTAGATATCATGGTTTAATTTATTTACTGTCTAACATTAATTATAATTATTTTCCTCGTATTTTTATTGTTATTAATTATTTGTGAAAAATTTTAAAATAATTCATTATATCTATTTACATACAATATCATTCCAAAATATGCCTTATTTTTATATCAATAATAATTTTTATCCCACTTTAAATTACAATATCTATGAATTTATAATCATAATCTTCTTAAAATCTTTTATAATGTCTTTCAATTACTCTTTTATATGTAATTCAACAATTATTTTATATAAACTTTGGCTTAACCTTTACTATTGTTATCAATCTTTAAACACTCCTGCTGTTTTGAAAATAATCAATACTTCGAACATAACAATATCTCTATGGTTGAAAATATTTCTGCTCTGTTAATTCTGTGTTACATGACATGAAGTTTTTACTGACACTTCTACATAAGAATCAACAAATGATATAACATGTATTCATATTAGTATCAGTTATATATATTGTTTATCATCGTTTAAATAATAATTTTATGTTCTTTTTCAGATTCTTTTGTTATTCTAGATAGAATATACAATTCATTGTCTATGTTGCTGATAACAATTTGGATTTATAATTTACTAAGAAAATGGGTTAAGGTTTTGTGATTCATAACTATTTACAATCTGAAAATAAAGGTAACAAATTTTAATCTTGCTAATATATTTCTATATTATAAAGGATAATTAATCTCATAGATGTTCGATTTGATATGATACATATTGTTTAGTTATAATTGTCAATATAAATAGTAATTTTATCTGTCTGAAGAAAGTGATTTCTATTTGTTATTCAACAAAGTTACAAATTTCTCATATTTGTGTATCATTCTCTTGAATATTCATTATGATAAGTTCAAATCCCCTCAAATTTAAATTTAATAAATAATAACATGGTTAAATTTGTTTAAATTTCAATTTCCCAAACAAACTTATCATTCCTTCACTATTTACTATAAAAATATTAGAAACTTCTTAGACTAATTCTTGGTTGTATCCTTATCCTATCTTAATCTACTATTTACAAACAACTTATTTCCTATGATTTTAAATTACTTGTAATATTATCTATTCCTCGTTTTTCAATACATATTCCTTAAGAATAATATTTGTAAATGTGTTCTATGTTAAAGATACCCCTTAATATTTTAGTACCTGGATATATTAATCGATAACTGTTTTTACCGTTTTCTGTATCTATGATATATGGACCTTCGAATGGATATAATAATTTCGCACATTGTTCTTCATCTTTCTTTGGCATTCTTAAAGATTTGACAATCACCATATCTCCTTTATTAAACTGTGTTGTCCTAGGTTTCTTTTTATCTTGTTTTTTAATATACTTCTCTGCATTTCGTATTATTCTCCGATTAACCTTTTCGAGTACACTTGTCATTGTTGACTGTCTGTTTAAAATCCAGTGACGTTCTGGTTGTATACCCTTCATAATAAAAGTTGGATTCTCACCCGTTACTCCGTTTAGTAATTCGTTTATGAATTTTTTTATTTTAAATCAATATTCACATCTTCAAATGCAAATTTTGGATTCTCATTTATGATTATTCTATTAATATTTCATAAAATATACTTAATTTGTCTCATTGTCAATTCAAATATTCATAACATTCCTACTTTTAATTCTCCCTACTACTCATATCCATACTAATACTTGCTTATATATCATATTCATATTTCAACATTTTCATTATACTTTATTTTATATATACTCATCATTTCATATTTCATTTTACATATTCATTTTTCATTATAATTAAACATTTCTTAAATTCATATTTATATATCTCAGTATTAATTTCCTTATTCTTCCATATACCTCCAAATATTCTATAAATATCAATTGACATCAAAACATCATCTCATATATTCTAATCTATATAATTCATCTAACTATCTCCTTTCTTCTCGTTTGTTTAATTGTTGTGTCTTATTCCATTTATTTTCTAAATATGTGAAATTCTATTTAATATTTTTAGTTGTACATGATTTCATCCCCTCTATCTTATATCTTCCTGTTTTATTTCTATATAAAGCCAGTACTTCAACTAATTTATTTATCATTACTTATTTGTTTGCCCTGTTTGAATTTCCCTCTGTATACTCTAAGCTATTTATTCCATTCCTAAGTTTCACCTAATAAGTTTCGATTTATATTATATGATATGTATTATATATATTTTTTTCTTTTTTCTAGATTCTTAATAAAGAAGTGTGAAGAATCGTTTGGAATATCATCTGCTTAATCAACAAAGAACACAATCTATCCTATAATATTATCTACCATGATATACTTAATTAATATTGAATTTTTTTTTAATCTATACTTATGTCTATTATTTTATTTACAGCTGACCTAACCTATCTCTATCTTTGTACATTGTTTATAATAAAAATTTTATCTTAACTTTATTTTTGTTTTTTATAATTGTTATGTGATATTAATAAATTTATCTTCCAGTTTATTTTTTTATCCTTTTCCTGTCCATTCCATAGCTTTTTCGTTTCCAAGCTTCCTTCCAATCATCATGTTATACTATTTAATTTACTATTCTTTTCCTAACTTTTTTCTGATGTTCTTCTCTTGTTGTTTGTTTCTCATTACACTTCTGAATCTTCTTTCCGTTCTCTATCATATGCTTCTTAATTTTGCAGTCCCATATCTCATTAATTCCTTCCAATAAATCCAATAAAATCTGTGTCTCAAATTCTTCCACCTTATTCATTTCATTTATTATTATTTTGATGAAAGCATTTGTGCATATTATCATTTTATCATCACATTTTATTCTTGGTACATTATAATTGTAAAATTCTCCTAGGCATCCTATATCTCTTACATTTCCTCTCATATTTGCTCCTATATCTTCTACTGTGTCTTTCAATCTTCTGTTCATCTCAAGTACTTCCTTGTGATATTGACTATCCATTGTTTTAATATCGAATTTAACACCTACATCCATATTTCCATTGTATATGATTCCTCCTCCATTTCTTCTCACAGTATCCTCCATTTCTTCTACCGTTTCTTGTAGTTTCCTATTCATCTCTTCTAATTCCCTATTAAATGATCTACCCATGACTTCCGACCTTTTTTCATATGTTCCTGTTTGTTCTTCCAGTCTCACATTTAAATCTTGAAATTTTTTATCCACCTTCTGTATTACTTCTTCATTAGTTTGTCCTTGTACTTTTATCTGTTCCACTTCTCTAATTATATTTTCATTTTGTTTGTTGATTTCCATTACAATAGTTCCTGTTAGATTTTCTTCTAAACATCTACCCCATTCTTGAATTTCTTGATCAACATGTTTTTTTATCTCTTCCCGGATTTTGATTCCATTATCTTGAATCTCTGTTCTTAAATTTTTATTTTGCTCCTCAATATTTTGTTGCACCTTATCCATTCTTCTTTGAAATACTTCGTTTTCTTCCCTGATTTTCTGGATTTCTTTAATACTTTCAGATTTCACATTATCAATTTTCTTTTCCAATTTGTCTATGTTCCCACTCATCTGGTCCATTTTTCCATCTATCCTGTTGATATCTCCTCTCATTGTATCTATGTTTCCATTTATTCTCTCCTCCATTCTGATAAATAATTGTTGCATCCTATCCATCATCTGATCATCTCTATTTGTACTTGTTCTTCCTTGTTTTTCCCTGCTCTCTTGTATCCTCTCTTCTTGTTCTTGTGCTTCCTCATCTCCTGTTGAGTCTTCCTCTGGTACATTTTCTCCAGATTGTCCCTGTTCTAAGTAATGTACTTGGAAATCCCCTCTACCATGTCTTCTTTCCTCTCGTTCCTCTTCCGATCCACTATCCGTACCTACCTGTTTTCCGTCTCTTAACATCATTTTCTTTTCCATCTTATATTTATAATATAGTCAATAAAATTTCTAATATTTGTATACTTTTAATTATTCCCTTAACAAAAAACAACCTACCAAATATTTTAAAATCGCCCCACGTTCTTGGGTGCCATTTATTATATATAATTCTAATGTTTTTAAAACCTTCTTATCATGAAAAAATCTTAATTTGCCCCACGTTGCGGTGACATTTATTATATGAAATTTATGTATTTATCAGTTTATAAATAAATATATTTAAACAATATTTATTTTTGAATTTTGTCTATTGCATTATTTTTAATTACTTTATGTTTTTTATTTTTGTCGATGGATTTATATAGTAAATTGGCTAGCTCAGGATATTTTGATTATATTGTTTTACTTTATTGTGTTATTGGAAAACATGAGAACTCTTAACTCCCTTTAGATTCTGGCAGATATTATAATATGCGAAATTTGTATTTACTAAATATTATATTATTTTAACTCCTTTGAAAACGCTTTGAATATCTATGCGGAACATACCTATTCGAACCTCTATGATGATTTTCTGGAACTATTTATGTCAATTGTTAAAATAAAAACAAACATATGAAATGAAATTTAGTTTATATATATACGAACTATCATTGAATTGAAAAACACTATCGGTATGAAGAAAAATCAGTTAAAACAAATTATTACTATAAACTAATATACATGAAATGGTTAGAATTTTTAATACATATAAAACAACGAATAGTGAACTTTTGGCCAATTAATAATGTTTGTGAAATTTTTAATGGTATACCATATAAATTGTTTATACACTGACCTGTTTCTATCACTTTAAAGTTTCTGTTGTGCACTCTGCTTCGGATTCATCTCTCTGGAATGAAGCTGGATTCTTGTTGAATATCGTAGGAAAACAAACTTGATAGTTTGTTGTAGGTAAGTCGAGATTTTGGTTTAATTGTTCAGTAAATACAACTTATAATGTTTATTATCTTACTAAATGACTTTGAAACTAATAATCAATATTCCATTGTGGACTTTTGATAAAATTCAGACATAGCATCCCTTCTCAAAATATGGATTAGCTGCATTTTCCACAAATAATGAATGTTTACAAATATTTTCTTCTAGAAATGTCTCTATTATTATTATTTATCATTTAAATTCAATTTTGCTTTTGATTTCTAAAGATTTCCGCAAAATTTAACAAATTATTAGAAAAATTTTCTTACATGTCCATCTGCTTTTGAACCACCACACCTAATTCATTGTTCCTCAAATCAACAAAACTCTCGTTGCTAGCCTTGTTATTTCCAACAAAAAACTAACAAGTAACTAGATATCATGGTTTAATTTATTTACTGTCTAACATTAATTATAATTATTTTCCTCGTATTTTTATTGTTATTAATTATTTGTGAAAAATTTTAAAATAATTCATTATATCTATTTACATACAATATCATTCCAAAATATGCCTTATTTTTATATCAATAATAATTTTTATCCCACTTTAAATTACAATATCTATGAATTTATAATCATAATCTTCTTAAAATCTTTTATAATGTCTTTCAATTACTCTTTTATATGTAATTCAACAATTATTTTATATAAACTTTGGCTTAACCTTTACTATTGTTATCAATCTTTAAACACTCCTGCTGTTTTGAAAATAATCAATACTTCGAACATAACAATATCTCTATGGTTGAAAATATTTCTGCTCTGTTAATTCTGTGTTACATGACATGAAGTTTTTACTGACACTTCTACATAAGAATCAACAAATGATATAACATGTATTCATATTAGTATCAGTTATATATATTGTTTATCATCGTTTAAATAATAATTTTATGTTCTTTTTCAGATTCTTTTGTTATTCTAGATAGAATATACAATTCATTGTCTATGTTGCTGATAACAATTTGGATTTATAATTTACTAAGAAAATGGGTTAAGGTTTTGTGATTCATAACTATTTACAATCTGAAAATAAAGGTAACAAATTTTAATCTTGCTAATATATTTCTATATTATAAAGGATAATTAATCTCATAGATGTTCGATTTGATATGATACATATTGTTTAGTTATAATTGTCAATATAAATAGTAATTTTATCTGTCTGAAGAAAGTGATTTCTATTTGTTATTCAACAAAGTTACAAATTTCTCATATTTGTGTATCATTCTCTTGAATATTCATTATGATAAGTTCAAATCCCCTCAAATTTAAATTTAATAAATAATAACATGGTTAAATTTGTTTAAATTTCAATTTCCCAAACAAACTTATCATTCCTTCACTATTTACTATAAAAATATTAGAAACTTCTTAGACTAATTCTTGGTTGTATCCTTATCCTATCTTAATCTACTATTTACAAACAACTTATTTCCTATGATTTTAAATTACTTGTAATATTATCTATTCCTCGTTTTTCAATACATATTCCTTAAGAATAATATTTGTAAATGTGTTCTATGTTAAAGATACCCCTTAATATTTTAGTACCTGGATATATTAATCGATAACTGTTTTTACCGTTTTCTGTATCTATGATATATGGACCTTCGAATGGATATAATAATTTCGCACATTGTTCTTCATCTTTCTTTGGCATTCTTAAAGATTTGACAATCACCATATCTCCTTTATTAAACTGTGTTGTCCTAGGTTTCTTTTTATCTTGTTTTTTAATATACTTCTCTGCATTTCGTATTATTCTCCGATTAACCTTTTCGAGTACACTTGTCATTGTTGACTGTCTGTTTAAAATCCAGTGACGTTCTGGTTGTATACCCTTCATAATAAAAGTTGGATTCTCACCCGTTACTCCGTTTAGTAATTCGTTTATGAATTTTTTTATTTTAAATCAATATTCACATCTTCAAATGCAAATTTTGGATTCTCATTTATGATTATTCTATTAATATTTCATAAAATATACTTAATTTGTCTCATTGTCAATTCAAATATTCATAACATTCCTACTTTTAATTCTCCCTACTACTCATATCCATACTAATACTTGCTTATATATCATATTCATATTTCAACATTTTCATTATACTTTATTTTATATATACTCATCATTTCATATTTCATTTTACATATTCATTTTTCATTATAATTAAACATTTCTTAAATTCATATTTATATATCTCAGTATTAATTTCCTTATTCTTCCATATACCTCCAAATATTCTATAAATATCAATTGACATCAAAACATCATCTCATATATTCTAATCTATATAATTCATCTAACTATCTCCTTTCTTCTCGTTTGTTTAATTGTTGTGTCTTATTCCATTTATTTTCTAAATATGTGAAATTCTATTTAATATTTTTAGTTGTACATGATTTCATCCCCTCTATCTTATATCTTCCTGTTTTATTTCTATATAAAGCCAGTACTTCAACTAATTTATTTATCATTACTTATTTGTTTGCCCTGTTTGAATTTCCCTCTGTATACTCTAAGCTATTTATTCCATTCCTAAGTTTCACCTAATAAGTTTCGATTTATATTATATGATATGTATTATATATATTTTTTTCTTTTTTCTAGATTCTTAATAAAGAAGTGTGAAGAATCGTTTGGAATATCATCTGCTTAATCAACAAAGAACACAATCTATCCTATAATATTATCTACCATGATATACTTAATTAATATTGAATTTTTTTTTAATCTATACTTATGTCTATTATTTTATTTACAGCTGACCTAACCTATCTCTATCTTTGTACATTGTTTATAATAAAAATTTTATCTTAACTTTATTTTTGTTTTTTATAATTGTTATGTGATATTAATAAATTTATCTTCCAGTTTATTTTTTTATCCTTTTCCTGTCCATTCCATAGCTTTTTCGTTTCCAAGCTTCCTTCCAATCATCATGTTATACTATTTAATTTACTATTCTTTTCCTAACTTTTTTCTGATGTTCTTCTCTTGTTGTTTGTTTCTCATTACACTTCTGAATCTTCTTTCCGTTCTCTATCATATGCTTCTTAATTTTGCAGTCCCATATCTCATTAATTCCTTCCAATAAATCCAATAAAATCTGTGTCTCAAATTCTTCCACCTTATTCATTTCATTTATTATTATTTTGATGAAAGCATTTGTGCATATTATCATTTTATCATCACATTTTATTCTTGGTACATTATAATTGTAAAATTCTCCTAGGCATCCTATATCTCTTACATTTCCTCTCATATTTGCTCCTATATCTTCTACTGTGTCTTTCAATCTTCTGTTCATCTCAAGTACTTCCTTGTGATATTGACTATCCATTGTTTTAATATCGAATTTAACACCTACATCCATATTTCCATTGTATATGATTCCTCCTCCATTTCTTCTCACAGTATCCTCCATTTCTTCTACCGTTTCTTGTAGTTTCCTATTCATCTCTTCTAATTCCCTATTAAATGATCTACCCATGACTTCCGACCTTTTTTCATATGTTCCTGTTTGTTCTTCCAGTCTCACATTTAAATCTTGAAATTTTTTATCCACCTTCTGTATTACTTCTTCATTAGTTTGTCCTTGTACTTTTATCTGTTCCACTTCTCTAATTATATTTTCATTTTGTTTGTTGATTTCCATTACAATAGTTCCTGTTAGATTTTCTTCTAAACATCTACCCCATTCTTGAATTTCTTGATCAACATGTTTTTTTATCTCTTCCCGGATTTTGATTCCATTATCTTGAATCTCTGTTCTTAAATTTTTATTTTGCTCCTCAATATTTTGTTGCACCTTATCCATTCTTCTTTGAAATACTTCGTTTTCTTCCCTGATTTTCTGGATTTCTTTAATACTTTCAGATTTCACATTATCAATTTTCTTTTCCAATTTGTCTATGTTCCCACTCATCTGGTCCATTTTTCCATCTATCCTGTTGATATCTCCTCTCATTGTATCTATGTTTCCATTTATTCTCTCCTCCATTCTGATAAATAATTGTTGCATCCTATCCATCATCTGATCATCTCTATTTGTACTTGTTCTTCCTTGTTTTTCCCTGCTCTCTTGTATCCTCTCTTCTTGTTCTTGTGCTTCCTCATCTCCTGTTGAGTCTTCCTCTGGTACATTTTCTCCAGATTGTCCCTGTTCTAAGTAATGTACTTGGAAATCCCCTCTACCATGTCTTCTTTCCTCTCGTTCCTCTTCCGATCCACTATCCGTACCTACCTGTTTTCCGTCTCTTAACATCATTTTCTTTTCCATCTTATATTTATAATATAGTCAATAAAATTTCTAATATTTGTATACTTTTAATTATTCCCTTAACAAAAAACAACCTACCAAATATTTTAAAATCGCCCCACGTTCTTGGGTGCCATTTATTATATATAATTCTAATGTTTTTAAAACCTTCTTATCATGAAAAAATCTTAATTTGCCCCACGTTGCGGTGACATTTATTATATGAAATTTATGTATTTATCAGTTTATAAATAAATATATTTAAACAATATTTATTTTTGAATTTTGTCTATTGCATTATTTTTAATTACTTTATGTTTTTTATTTTTGTCGATGGATTTATATAGTAAATTGGCTAGCTCAGGATATTTTGATTATATTGTTTTACTTTATTGTGTTATTGGAAAACATGAGAACTCTTAACTCCCTTTAGATTCTGGCAGATATTATAATATGCGAAATTTGTATTTACTAAATATTATATTATTTTAACTCCTTTGAAAACGCTTTGAATATCTATGCGGAACATACCTATTCGAACCTCTATGATGATTTTCTGGAACTATTTATGTCAATTGTTAAAATAAAAACAAACATATGAAATGAA
Source organism: Galeruca laticollis (assembly GCA_963921935.1). Taxonomy (NCBI): domain Eukaryota; kingdom Metazoa; phylum Arthropoda; class Insecta; order Coleoptera; family Chrysomelidae; genus Galeruca; species Galeruca laticollis. The sequence goes on from OY998184.1 coordinate 49,982,562, forward strand.
ATTTAGTTTATATATATACGAACTATCATTGAATTGAAAAACACTATCGGTATGAAGAAAAATCAGTTAAAACAAATTATTACTATAAACTAATATACATGAAATGGTTAGAATTTTTAATACATATAAAACAACGAATAGTGAACTTTTGGCCAATTAATAATGTTTGTGAAATTTTTAATGGTATACCATATAAATTGTTTATACACTGACCTGTTTCTATCACTTTAAAATTTCTGTTGTGCACTCTGCTTCGGATTCATCTCTCTGGAATGAAGCTGGATTCTTGTTGAATATCGTAGGAAAACAAACTTGATAGTTTGTTGTAGGTAAGTCGAGATTTTGGTTTAATTGTTCAGTAAATACAACTTATAATGTTTATTATCTTACTAAATGACTTTGAAACTAATAATCAATATTCCATTGTGGACTTTTGATAAAATTCAGACATAGCATCCCTTCTCAAAATATGGATTAGCTGCATTTTCCACAAATAATGAATGTTTACAAATATTTTCTTCTAGAAATGTCTCTATTATTATTATTCATCATTTAAATTCAATTTTGCTTTTGATTTCTAAAGATTTCCGCAAAATTTAACAAATTATTAGAAAAATTTTCTTACATGTCGATCTGCTTTTGAACCACCACACCTAATTCATTGTTCCTCAAATCAACAAAACTCTCGTTGCTAGCCTTGTTATTTCCAACAAAAAACTAACAAGTAACTAGATATCATGGTTTAATTTATTTACTGTCTAACATTAATTATAATTATTTTCCTCGTATTTTTATTGTTATTAATTATTTGTGAAAAATTTTAAAATAATTCATTATATCTATTTACATACAATATAATTCCAAAATATGCCTTATTTTTATATCAATAATAATTTTTATCCCACTTTAAATTACAATATCTATGAATTTATAATCATAATCTTCTTAAAATCTTTTATAATGTCTTTCAATTACTCTTTTATATGTAATTCAACAATTATTTTATATAAACTTTGGCTTAACCTTTACTATTGTTATCAATCTTTAAACACTCCTGCTGTTTTGAAAATAATCAATACTTCGAACATAACATATCTCTATGGTTGAAAATATTTCTGCTCTGTTAATTCTGTGTTACATGACATGAAGTTTTTACTGACACTTCTACATAAGAATCAACAAATGATATAACATGTATTCATATTAGTATCAGTTATATATATTGTTTATCATCGTTTAAATAATAATTTTATGTTCTTTTTCAGATTCTTTTGTTATTCTAGATAGAATATACAATTCATTGTCTATGTTGCTGATAACAATTTGGATTTATAATTTACTAAGAAAATGGGTTAAGGTTTTGTGATTCATAACTATTTACAATCTGAAAATAAAGGTAACAAATTTTAATCTTGCTAATATATTTCTATATTATAAAGGATAATTAATCTCATAGATGTTCGATTTGATATGATACATATTGTTTAGTTATAATTGTCAATATAAATAGTAATTTTATCTGTCTGAAGAAAGTGATTTCTATTTGTTATTCAACAAAGTTACAAATTTCTCATATTTGTGTATCATTCTCTTGAATATTCATTATGATAAGTTCAATATATATATATATATATATATATATATATATATATATATATATATATATATAATGACTCATACAAATCTGATCGAACGCTTGCCGTCAGCTGATGGTCAGTGGCATAGGGAAATTTCATTTTATGAGGGGTCGCATGAATAAACCTTGAAATATTGAACAATTATTCTGATCCATTTTTCAATGTTCTTATAAAAAATTAATGTTCAAATTTTGTTTACCTTATAAACAATTTTATAATATATCGTGCAAGTTTGACCAGTAAAGGATGTAACAAGCCGATCGCCTGTTACGATTTCTATCGGACTATGATATTTTAATTTCGTCGTACTAATGTTTCGAAATTAAAAAACTTGTTTCTCTTCCAAATTTCGTGTATTTAAACGATATCGTACATTGGAAAAGTCTCTTCCAATCAGTAAAATTCTTGAGTTAGTATCTACATCGTTGTGGTTTCACATATTTGCTGGTGAGTTAGGTTTTTGAAATATTTTTCCCGATGTTTATACTGTTTGATGAATTTTGTATGTTCAATTCTTTTTTTATGGTAAAAAAGAAACATTTTATACTCTTTTTGAAGCAAATTTTCAATAATTTCTTTTCATTCTTTTTTAGCTTTATAATTCCGCATTTTCTGTTTATTTAGGGAACAAAGCGAATATGATAGAACAGACTTTTGTTAGTTTTATTTTAAAAACTAGATTCAGTTTTTTATGTGTTGAAGCATAAGCTTCCTATCTGTTCTATTTCTTCCTTCCTTCCCAGAATTTTTCCTTGATTTTTACTCTTTTTTGTTCCCTCAGCTCTGCAGCCCCTGGGTAGGCCCTATGAAAACACCACCCATAGAAGACAACAGAAAACCGGCCGGGATGGATTCAGGACCTCATCTCCATCAACTAGAACCTAGCTGAGAGCTGAATAATTCCAGAACCTCTCCAATATAAGTCCTTTGTCATATACTTAATTCATGGAAATCTAGAACTGGAGATTTTTATTGTATAACGGCGTTCGTATTCGTCTTGTATTTTGGATATGCAGTTAATGTGAATTATCTATTGAGTTATTAATAAATATAATTTGCTGAACATTTGTATTTGATTTTCAGCAATTCATATTAACTTGGACCATCGCGTTAAACTATTTTTAGTATTTCGTTTTGTTAAGTTAAAGTAAATATAAGGTTTTCCAGCTTTTAACCTTTTTAGTTTTTTTGTTTAATTTAAGTATCGCTTAAAAAGCTGGTGGCGTCCAATTTAATATCGACTGTTCACCCCATCCCAGTGATTGCTATAAAAATACATTAACTGGAGTCGAATATCACAACCTGAGGAGGAGTCTCAAGCCGGGGGAGAACATATGTTACAAAGCTGATATGCAATTATAATAAAAAAATGCAGTAAGCAATCATAATAGGAGCTCATTCCTATTCGCAAAAAAATGATCAGAAAAAAATTTAGAGATTAATCTATTGGTATTGTTCTGAGATCCTAAAATATAAAAAAAATTAATTACAGGGGTAGCCTCTACCAAAATATGAGATGCTAACATCTCAACGATAAGACAAGAAAACAACTACATTCCTCATCTACAAAAAAAATATTCACTAAGTGTGATTGATATAGGGTGCTTAAGATCTCAGGTACACTAAACTCAAAAAAAAAAATTAAATAAACTAAAGAAAATAAGGAAAAAATATCAACCATGTAGGAAAAACTTTGCGAGATAGAAAAAAATACTAGGTAAAGGACAAGAATCTACTAACAAAATTTTCTAACGTGACTAAAAATGTGTGTATGTTTTTAAAATAGATTACGTAACTATAAAGGAAAAATAAAAAGAGAAAAAAAATTACAACCCTTGGCCTTTCCCCCCTTTCCTACCATGGGAAAGTTTGGAGAGAAGAAACTCACCAAGACTGAACCAAGTGCTAAGAATTTAGCGATAACACACACATAGTACTCAAAACAGAAATTGTAAGATATAGAGAAGAAAACATTACAAATCGGAAACATTTTCGCTATGAAAATAACGAAATTGTGGTATTTCAAACCACATAGAAAGTTATCCAAAAAAAATAGTTTTGTCAACAACTCAAAAAGATAACTAATATATGCCTTAATTAAATACTATCAGTATGTATCAGTACACCAAAATAATCGATAAATTGTCGTGCAACAAAAAGAACGTGTTATTATCGGATCAAAATACAGAGAAGATAAAAATAACTAAAGCGTATACTGAGAACAAAAACGCTACCAAGCAAAAAGATAATTTCTCAGTACACACACAACAAATGAAGGCACTGCTGCAAAATAATCTGAATCCAAAATTTGCCTGAAGCAAGGAAGTCCAGAAAATATTTGAGCAATAGAGGGACAATAAAATAAAGCGTATACTGAGAACAAAAACGCTACCAAACAAAACAGAATTTCTCAGTACACACACAACAAAAAAGATAAGGGGCTACTACAAAATTAACTGAATTCAAAATTTGCCTAAAGCAAGAAATTTCAGAAAATATTTGAGTATAAAGGTCGTTCCAAACTAAACTGATTTCTAAAGGTGCATAAAGCAAGAAAATCTCAGAAAATTTGAAACATTCATGGTTGTTCTCCACAGAACAAAATTTTTAGCGTTTCAAAAACCCAAATGCAAAAGCGATACGATAAACACAAATATAATACACAATTGTATTATGCACAACATAAGAGAAAGATACAAAATAATGTACTCAAGATACATCAAGAAATAAAGCAAAGGCGTAAGAGAAATATATATGTGCTTTTGCACATCGGTAACTATAACAAAAGATAATGTATAGGGGTAATGCCATATACGAGAGTAGAAAAAGAAATTCTACTATACATAGGCACAAAACTTATTTGTGACCTAACACAACTGTTGACAACAAAAAAATAAAAAATACTCAAGATATATTTTGATATTAAATCAAAATTAAGATAAAAAAATAGTCACGTCAAGAAATATTTATACAGAAAAACCAAACTAATCAGAAACACAAGTAGATCTGATTCGCAAATCGTAATAATGGCCAGGTAAATTTGGATCAACAGGATGTTGATCAGAAAACATCATCAGGAAGATTTACGTAAACAAATTTAAAGGTAACTGCAAAGTAATTAAAGTAATAACTGTAAATTAAAAATATGAAATTTAACAATGTTACTTATGAGTGACCCTGTTTACTGAATATTTCAAAAATATTACACGCTACTAATTATATTTACTTTGAGTAAACCGGTATACTAACTACTCCTAAAAGGAACCACTGATTTGCAATAATTTTAAAAACCAATTAACACCAGGAGTTTTTATGCTAACAGAATAAAATAATTTCAAAACATATTAAACATTATGAAAGTTGTAAACTACGACAACTTTTTTCAAAACAGTAAAACAATAAGTAGACAAATTCCTTAATGTCAACTATTATTGCAAATATACTTAATTACCTTCTCGAAACACAAAAAAACTGACCATCATAAAACTTGTAATATCTTCCTGATGAAAATAACAAATAAGGAAACTATATGAACTTGAAATTTTGAAGCAATTTTTATCATAACACTGCGTCTATAAAAATGTGAAATATAACTGGAATAAAAATTTAAGTTGAAGTAATCAAAAAAATTAAGTTGATAATTTAAACTAAATAAACTTTTAATATAGATTTCCCACACCATCTCAGTAATCAGCAAAAAATACAATTAACTGAGGCGCCACTTTGTAACATGGTTTTCTCAGTTAAAGTACCATTGTTAATACTAGACTGGGGAGAAATAAAATATTAAATGATTCAGCAAATTAATTAAATTATAACTCACTAGATAATTCACATTAACTGCATATCCAAAATACAAGACAAATACGAACGCCGTTATACAATAAAAATCTCCAATTCTAAATTTCCATGAATTGAGTATAAGACGAAGGACTTATCTTGGTGAGGTTCTGGAATTATTTAGCTCTCAGCTAGGTCCTAGTCGATGGAGATATGGTCTTCAATCCATCCCGGCCGGTTTTCTGTTGTCTCTATGGGTGGTGTTTTCATAGGGCCTACCCAGGGGCTGCAGAGCAGCAAATATGTGAAACCACAACGATGTAGGTACTAACTCATGAATTTTACTGATAGGAAGAGACTTTTCCAATGTACGATATCGTTTAAATACACGAAATTTGGAAGAGAAACAAGTTTTTCAATTTCGAAACATTAGTACGACGAAATTAAAATATCATAGTCCGATAGAAATATTAACAGGCGATCGGCTTGTTACAAGGATTTGCTCCATTTAATTCATATTTCTCAAGATATTTATATTGACAGAATTCACCAAATCACTTTCTATTATTATAAAGGTCCAGTATAATTATGCCACCATTCACGTTTTAACATGACTTTAGTTGAAGAAAATTTTAAATTTGATCATGAAACTGACTCTTACTTTGACAATAATGCCAACAACAATCACATTCGAGGAGTAATTGAAATGATATTATCTGGAAGGAACAAAAACGCTCCATTATTTCGACACAGCGAAAGGAATAACTAAACGAAACACTTCTGAACGCTAACGAGGTTAAGTTTTAGTATAAACAAAACAAGACAACGGCTTCGTGGCGTGGGTTCACGTGCAACGCCGCTGGACTTCCACCACCCCTAAAATTTGAATATGGACTGGTCCAACGAGAACTTGTCTAATGCGCATTGTGTACTTATTACTTGGAATTGTCTCGTCAAAGTTAACGGTGCAAATATATAGATATTGACATACTGTATTATCAATTTGAGAACAGCATAAGTCATAATTTTGAAAATTCGTGATATCGATATTGTCATGACCTATCTCAGTATTTTCTCAAAATTTAACGACATGAACTGTCAATCTTAATTTTATTCAGATAATATTATTGTAATGTTTTTCTTATTTATTAAAACGTTTTTATTACGGGTGGGATAAATTCATACACTCGGTAGGTTCACTTACTTAATTTATTCATTCACTACATTATTCACTAATTATATATATATACAGTTTATTCACTTCAACAAATTTATATAAACACTTCACTAATTTATATTCACTTATTCACTGTTTATCTCATTATGTTAAATTATAAACTAAACTAACTCTCCGTGGTCGGTCCTTTATATTTGAGTGCCTTTTTTACCAGATAATTCTAGATTGCGGCTTACACAAAAACTGGCATTTTCTTGATAAGACTGGTCACAAAAACAATGTCTAGATAATATAGTCACAATCGTAACCAGTTCTAAGAAATCTCTGCGCATACACCATAATTTTAACTTTCATACATGGCTTAGACAGAGTCGGATTCAGGGAGTATACCAGTGTGCTTTTTCGTAACATAACCCCCTCCTTAAATGGAAATTCCTCCTGGAACTTTTCTGTAGCCGAGAATGGATGTTTGAATCAGCAACTGGCCCCATTTCTACACTTTCCGATCTTATGGAAATAGCACGGCACCGTCTTCATCGGATACTGATAACGGGGGTTGTTGCTGCAAATTAATATCTGGACACCGCTATCTCGAAAGATAATTTCTACCATGTTCCTGATAACTCGCCAATCTAACTGGTTACTCGCTATCTTGGGCATAGTCAGTTTCTTCACGCTGGATTCTAACACACGGTCTCGGAGGTTTCGAAATGCTTCCCACATATCGCGGTAGGTAGATCTATCTTGAAATTCCTTATTAGTTACCACGTAGAAGACGTACCACGAATTATGTTTCAGTTTCAGTGTCTTGCCAGGAGCTGGAATCTGGTCATCAAGTGTTTCTAATTGCCCGAACTTCTTTCAAAAGACGGATGCCAACCCTCGTGCATTCTTGATACGGGCGGGGATGTTGTGTGCTAGTGAATAATCTTCCGGGAGAGTGAACAAATCTTGTCGTTGTTCTGAAGTGACTCCATATCTAGCTTTCCCGGTACCTCCATACGCACCCATAAATTCATCGAAGGTAGGGTCAGACACATCTCGAATATGGTTTACTCCTTTCTCTAGGTCATGGTCTCCTTCGAATAACTCTAGTCGGTTTTGGTGAACTACTTTTGGTTTTCCGTTGGAGATCTTGCTTATGCGATATATAACATAATTGATCCTTTTCTTGATTAAGTATGGACCTTCCCAGGATTTTTGTAATTTTGTAGAAAATCCTTTTCTCCTCGTTGGGTTATGTAACCATACTTTGTCTCCTTCTTTAAAACCGCCTTCTGTGGCCTGCGTGTCGTACCGACTTTTCATTCTGTCGCTGGCAACTTGAAAATTTGTTCAAACTAAGTAATGAATATCGTCCATCTTTCTTTTCAATTGGATCACGTAGTCTTCTCCAGCTAGATCTTCTCCAGGCCGACAGCCAAATTCCAGGTCACAAGGAAGCCTCATTTCACGTTCAAACAGGAATTTCGCAGGTGTTTCACCCGTGTACTCATTGACGGCAGATCGATAATCCATTGCGAATAGGGAAAGATACTGGTCCCAATCTCTCTGGTGGCTGGAAACTACTTTGTACAGGTATTTTCCAATAGTCCTGTTCATTCTCTCGACTATTCTATCTGACTGTGGATGTAATGCTGTTGTCCTGGTCTTCTTCATTCTCAGCTTCTCGCAAATCTCCTGGAATAGATGGCTTTCGAAATTTCTTCCCTGGTCACTGTGGACTTCCAATGGCACTCCATATCGCCTGATCAATTCTTTCACCAATACATCCGTGACAGTTGTGGCCTCTTGGTTCGGCATAGCGTAAATTTCCACCCACTTTGTGATGGACTGTCATGTAACTTCTTTAGTACTTCAGCTACTCTTGTTCTCGTTCTCGTTCTCATCGTTTTCATGGACTCTTCTCAACAGCCCTTTTTCCAGGACAAAGGAGTTCCACTGAGCCCAATACGTCTTGAGTGTCAGTAAAAATCTTGACACTTCTTGCCATGTAGGTCGCCGATTTTCTTCCTTCCATTGCCGGATCATCTTCAGGTAACGATCATTCTCCTGATCTTCTCTGATCATGATGGGTGACCATTCCTCGGAGACTACAGTAGTTCTTGAAACTGCAGCTTCCCTAGATTCCGCCTTGTTGTAGTGTGAGCAGTCTGTTGGGCACGGCCGTCTAGACAGGGAGTCGGTATTTCGGTGACTCACACCAGCTCGTTGTTCGATGTTGATATCATACTCTTGAAGTCGTTCGATCCACCTAGCGATCTGGCCCTCGGGATTCTTAAACTGCATCAACCACTTGAAGGCTGCATGATCAGTCCGGATTGAGAACTTCCTGCCATAGAGATACTGGTAACAGTGTCCCACGGACTTCACTACCGCAAAAAGTTCCCTTCTTGTGACGCAGTAGTTTTGTTCTGGTTAGGAGAGGACTTCACTGAAATATCCCAGCACTCTTTCTTGCCCTCCTTGAATCTGTGAGAGCACTCCTCCAATTCCTACGATGCTTGCATCAGTGTCAAGAATAAAGTATCCCTCTGGTAATGGGTATCCTAATATCGGCGCCGTGATTAAATGCCTCTTCAAGGTTTCAAAAGCCGTTTGACAGTCTTCGTCCCATTGGAAAGCTCTTGCTTCTTCTGTAAGTTGAGTTAGAGGCTTGGCAATATCTCCAAACTTCCTGATAAATCTTCTATAATATGTACAAAGTCCAAGAAAACTCCTAATTTGATGTTTGTCGGTTGGTTGCGGCCATTGCTGAATGGAAGCAATTTTCTCTGGATCCACCGCCACTCCTTCATTGCTCACTATAAGACCTAGATAGTTGACTCGGTTTTGGAATAGCTGACATTTGCTCTGGTTTAACATGAGCTGAGCAGCTTGGAGTCGTTTGAATGCGTCTTCCAAATTCTTCAGGTGTTCGTCAAATGTCTTAGACCAGACATGTCTTTCAAGACAACCCTCTCAAGACATTTTCAATGAGTCTTTCAAATGTCTCGGGCGCATTACAGAGCCCGAATGGCATGACGTTGAATTGCCATAATCCAGATCCGGTGGTAAAAGCAGTCTTCTCTTTATGTTCTGGGTCCATTTCCACTTGCCAATAACCAGACTTCAGGTCCAAGGTGGAAAACAGTTTGCTGCCGGCCAAAGTATCTAGCGTGTCGTCAATTCGAGGCAGAGGATTGCTGTCTTTCTTCGTCACGTTGTTTAGCTGGCGATAATCCACGCAGAATCTCGTAGTTCCATCCCTTTTCTTGACGAGCACTACGGAAGAAACCCATGGACTAGTAGATGGTTCTATTACTTTTCCTTCTGCTATCTCTCGAATTATTATTTCAGCTTCCTCTCTCTTCGCTCGTGGAAGTCCTCTAGCTGATTGCCTAATTGGCTTAGCATTACCAGTATCGATTTTGTGTTTGCCGGCTGATGTTCTACCAGTCTTTCCTCCTTTTGGTACGAATAGGTCTCGACTCTGAACTAGAAGACATTACGGCACTCTTGAAGAGACCTAAAAAGGTCGAAACGCGTCAGTGTACAATGCCATTCCGCTATCAGTTGCGAATCACCATCGATGTCCGTATTGGCAAAATGGTCGATCGACGTCACGGTTTTCGAAGGGGATGTAATTCAATATTCTGCGTGGTATTAGCCAGGAATGTAGTTGTTTTTCCCTTCGAAGAACGGTCAGGCCAATACGTCGAAATTATTGAAATTTCGACTAAAAGCAGGTGTAGTAGAAAATCAAAATTTATGTTTCATATAGACACCTCGTATTTTATGAAATTATATTCATTTTATTTCATACGACTAATACCGTCGAATTCATCTGAGGTGTTGGTTCGCAACTGAAAGTGAAGATGGCGCCAGCTGACTACTTCTCGCTTGTGTGTAACTACACGAGCCAATTAGTTGTCGGAGGACGGAATCTTCAGTTCGGATTAGAGACTCTGAACTGGAAGGCATTACGGCACTCTTGAAGAGACCCAAGAAGGTCGAAACGCGTCAGTGTACTATGCCATTCCGCTATCAGTTGCGAATCACCACAGATGTCCGTATGGGCAAAATGGTCGATCGACGTCACGGTTTTCGAAGGGGATGTAATTCAATATTCTGCGTGGCACTAGCCAGGAATGTACTTGTTTTTTTTCCTTCGAAGAACGGTCAGGCCAATACGTCGAAATTATTGAAATTCCGACTAAAAGCAGGTGTAGTAGAAAATCGAAATTTATGTAATTACATATATATATATATATATATATATATATATATATATATATATATAAATAAAATTGAAAATATCACGGGGATTGCAGCCTAAATAACGTTAAAAATTCTTGTTATACGAAACCGAGCGCTTTCGAAACACTTTTTCTTTGTTTTTCAAGGTTGTATGGTAGAATCATTGGAAATCAAAGAAAACAGGATACATAGGATTTCCAATGATTCTACCATACAACCTTGAAAAAGAAAGAAAAAGTCTTTCGAGAGCGCTCGGTTTCGTATAACAAGAATTTTTAACATTATTTAGGCTGCCATCCCCGTGATATTTTCAATTTTATTTGTTGATACTTCAGCCGTGACTACTTTATTCTATATATATATATATATATATATATATATATATATATATATATATATATATATATATATGGATATATGGATATATATGTATATGTAATTACATGAATGTATTTTAGGTTTTAGATCATGCAGAACTTTTTATGAGGAATAACATTTTTCCAAAAATCAATAATAAAAAAGTTTTCCATATGATTCCAACTTGGGGGACATATTGTATATATATATATATATATATATATATATATATATATATATATATATATATATTATTGTGATTTGTATTGGGAGAGAGAATATTAAAATTATTGTTTAGTTTAGTTTAGTTGATATTTAGTTTTTGTTTGCCCGGTATATTGTAAAATTTAAAATTAATTTGTAAGATAATTATACTTTTTTCATGAGAAACTTCATAATCTCAGAGTAGGGTTCAAATGTAGAAAAACAAAACAATTTTAATTTCTAATATGAGCGCCAAAGTTTAAATAAAGTCCCTATATTTCAATAAAGGAATTTAGTTAATCAAAAATATACTTGCTTCATTATTTCCAACTAAACTCTAAAGACGGTCCTGTCTGTTTAATGTTGAACCTCTCCACGATTCACAGATGTCAGTTCCAAGCTACTAACAGTTGAAACTAGATGGAGTAATCACCATAAAGAAATGAAAAATCTCAAGAATATAATTTTAAAATGTTTTTCAAATGGAAAAACGTTATTTAATGTTGTAGAAACAAATACATCATTCTTTTACAAGACATAAATTTGTGAAAACCTACTATCTAGTATGATCACTCATTCAAATAAAATCATACACTCTGGTGAAATATTATTTCTATACATGATTTAAAATAGGCAACATTTTATACAAATTTTATAACACGAAATCCGTTATATCAAAGTCTATGACAGAAAATGGCGAATAATAAAGCTTATGAGCGTCTATGCAATATCAAAGTTCAATTCTTTGTACAAAATCGGTAAGTTTACTCTACCTTCTTTATGTATAATTAAAATAGTTTTAAATACCTTTGTTCACTGTATTGTTCAATTAATTCACATCAATTATTGGTTTTTATTTTGTTTTAGGTTACCTCTTGGAAGACACCACACAATTTGTCCAGCTTGCATAATATCAAGAATCAATGCTATATTTCGTCCACATCAATACATTTTAGACAAATCCCATAATCCAAATCTTTCTGAAAAGTATTGTGGAGACACCGTTTCCACAATAAAACATTTCACTTAATTACGTCGATAAATTTTATGCTTTGTATTCAATTATAATTACCAATTTTCTTCTTATAATGTGTATATCTACTTGATTAATTATATTACTGATTAGCTTTAAAGTATAATGTATTCCTTTCTCTAATTTTCATACCAAATTGTTGTTTCTCCGAAAGTTTTAATAATTTTTCTCAAAAATTTTGCTTCTTAATATTTTTCTGCTACCAAAAAAGAAAGTACCTAGTGAATAGTCTACATTATCAACAAAACTGTCCCCATTCAATTTTTTTTTTATTATTAGCAATCTGCTTGTCGCTGATGAGAATATTTTAAACGTATTCCACCAATCAAAATTGGTTATCAAAATTCTTATTGAAAATCTTCATTTCAAATAGTAGATTGTCCATCCATCATTTTAGAACATTCTGTTTTGAGTTTCTTAAATGATTATAACCCATATATTACTCCCTTAAATTGTATTTCAATAAATTTTTAAAATGACAGTTCTTATTTTCTAAAATATTTATTCGGAATGACAAATCGTTTAACAAGTGTCATGTTCCATAAAATTAATGACTTCCTGCCTTGACACATTTTAAATAGTTACATAATCTTATCGAAAACTTCTTTCAGTCTCTAATATTTACTTCTTTAAAACAAATCATATTATTATTTTACTTTGACAATGAGAACAATGGATTATTATTTTTATTTATATGGAACAAACGTTCTAAAATTCTCTCTCTTAAATATGGAAATTTTGTTATTTCATTTCACCTATATTCTTTTAAAGCTTATTTAAAGTCTTCTCCATAGTTATACATTTAGATTCTTGTATACTTCCTCTACTAAATAGTGAATAGTACAGATTGTCTCCTTTTAAATAATTTAAAAAAAAATTCAAATTCCAAAATTTTTAATTACTTACAGTGTGTAGTCTGTTATTCCATAATTCAGTATACAGAGTGTTGCAGGTTTCACTCTATGTTAATATATATATATATATATATATATATATATATATATATATATATATATATATATATATATATATTTTTTCATAGTTTGAACCATCCAGCAAATATAATGAGCAATTTGAAACTATTTTTTTAATAAATTGACGATGGCGTTATGTATGACATAATTTTAATTTTTTTTGTAATAAAGATTCTTCATGCAATTTATATTTTTTATGTTCTTTCATGAGATTTCAGTTTTATTTGGAATTATTTTAACTTTAAGTAAACAGTATTATATTTTATGTTTATTTAAGGAAAGAGAGCTAGTTATATAGATGAGAGATGCGGCAATTCAGAAACGATAAACCCACACTTTGTAAAACAAGCTTCTAGCATTGTACCGAAAACATTGTCCGATTTAAAAGTAGCAGTCACTACATTGGAAGCAAAATGTAGGATCAAAGATAAGATAATCGAAGAAACAACACAGAAATTACGAAATCACTTGAGTAGTTCTGTATTAATTAATCTTATGAACCGCATCGAATCTTCAAGAAACGCTCAAACTCAAATCGATCATTCTTCAAAGGATAAAAGGGGTATTCCATGTGAATGTTGAAGAATCCATAAAGATAACAAACATGTTTGTTTAAGTGGATTCATGGTAATCAATTTCAAAAGAATCCGTCAAAATTAGAATGTAATTTAAAAGAAACACGTTGAATTTTTATATTGTTAGTAAATATGTTGTTTTATGCAAGGGATTTCAGGAATTTTTAATAAATGGTAAATAAGTTATGTTAATATTCATATGTATGAAAACCCTCATCTATATACATTATCATTTTGAATACTAAAATGTTATTTCATACTTCATATTTATACGGCTTTAAAATTTAATGGTTTATTGTAATATACACAGCCAATCATCGACAAAGATACAATGGTTATATAATTCATAATGTATAGACAGATAAGTTTCCATAGCAACCGAACGCTGTTTATGGATGGATTGAAAATTGAAAAGTCACTGAATTTTGAGACGTCAAAGTGGGAAGGAATATTATAATTGATCTCGTCAATAAAGACGATTAAAAAGTCGATATTTAGAAAAACTGTATCCTGAATATAGAAGATTAAAACCTGGACATTTAATAAAAAGGAAAATTAAACGAATTCCAAAGTAATAGTCAGAAGAAATAAAAATATTCAAATTATTACAATACAAATTGGTACGTACTAAAATTTATTAAAAATTTGAATCAAAAATGGAATAGAGAGTTGAGAAACGTAAAGGTGCTTACAAAATTCATTGCTGTTGGTGTTAAAAAAAAATATTCGAAATTTGTTTTGGACTACACAACCATAAATCTGGAGTAAAATAAGGTACGAAAATTTTATCAATATTATGAGCTCATAAAACAGATCTGTGCATGATCAGTGTCATTGGGGTTTCCTTTCTAACATTTGCGGAGAAAATTAAATACACATTTTCTAAAATTTGACAATCATTGGCGGTTTATATATTTTTTATTTAGAATAAAATAGTTATAATTATATGTTATTGTGGTAATAATTTTGGATTGTTACCTATGTTATGTGTACATAGATGCAGTAACAATATTTCACAATTAAAATTCCTGAAATCATAAGCTTGTATATTTTAATTTCACAATTCAATAAATAGAGTAAATTTAAATGGCGCAATTGAACCCTACCCTGTGATAGAGTTGTTATATATATGCTTATCGTTTTATTCAATCAAAAATAATAAATAAATATAGAATACATAACGATTACAATCATAAATATAGAATTACATAACAAATGTCGGCCCAACGTAGGGAAAATTAGAGAAGGTATATTAAATAGAGAAAGTTTATTCATATATAAAACATTACAATTTCTCACACCAATAATTATATAACAAAATATATATATATATATATATATATATATATATATATATATATATATATATATATATATATATATATATATATATTATAGTATATCTCGACTATGTTTTAAATTATAATATATTATATTCTATATTGTTTTATCGTTGAATTTATTTGTAGCTGTAACTACACTAATATGAAAACACCTTTAGCTAAATATAACCTATAAAAATTTTAATCACAGCAGTTTTCAAATTAATATGCCCGGCCAAATAAATATTAAATTTTATATCCTGAAAGATAAATTAATGCACAATATCAATCAACTCACTCTTTTCTCAGGGAGGTATCAAAGATTTCAAAGAATAATTCAAAATTTATAAATTTCCAAATAATTTTCCCAAATCACGTATTATACTATTCAAATCGAAAGTAACTGTTTGTCCAATACACTATAAGACAATTAAATTATCTTATGACACATATGAAATTATTGTCAGAAATTAAACCAAATGTCACTTCTTGTACTAAATTTTCTATAGGATGAAATTATCAAATGTAATGAGAATGATTATGAAAAGAGAGCCAAAAGGTGATTAGAATTCAAATTTATATATTATATTATCAAAGAAACACTTACAAAAATTAAAACTTTTCAAACAATATCACAAACGAATACGCAAAAATAGAATTTTCTATCAAAACCTTAATATTATAAACAATCTAAAATTAGAAATTCTTATCTAAATACTTTAACTAAAAGTCCAAAATGACTTATATGTCAATGTAACATTCCCCAATTTCCTTGTAAATTATATTTTTCAAAATTTGTCTTGAGTTTACGTAGAATGATATATCAATAATGTTACTATAATTTGATCAAATATTTAATTCATCAGATGCATCTACTTTCGAAATATTTTTTACTAAAGGCCTAATAATTCTCGAGAAATAATATATAATATGGACTGGACTCACCAAACTGGATACAGATAGACTTGTTTGTATTCTAAAAACGTTTTAGAATATCTGGTACAATTTTCTAAATGACTTATTTAGAAACTGGAACAACACTCGCACTTTACCGCTGTAATTCTCTGCGAATAATACACGCACTGGCTTTCAAAGGCAAATTGTGTTAATTTGATAATAATGCTACAAATTATTCTGATATTCTCAAATAAATTTGAGACAACTCTTATTCCGATGTTGTCTCTCGAGATATTAAAATTCAACTCTATTTAAAAAATTCTGAGACAACTCTTATTTCGATGTTGTCTCTCGCGATGTTATGAATCAACTAACTAAACTGTTTCCATAAATAACTCTCTTCTCCTTTGGTTACCAAGAATTCTTTTTTTTTAAATACAAATTTACGTTTTTATATACCAAGAGAGATTTTCATTATTTTTTTATAAGTGCCATTGTGCTAATAGAGACATCTGTATTCTGGTTTTTCAAATCGTTTTAAAATCTATCTGTCATTAAGTCTATTCTGCAGTAATGTCATATGAAATTGAAATGTCAAATTTTATTGGTATATAGAACCTTTCAAATTATTAATAATACAGTGTGTATCACTAGTATTACATCTAAATATGCATATTTTCTTTATTTCAATGTTTTCTTTAGAATTTAGATAGAGGATATGTATTAATATATATACATTATTATTAATTTTTGGAAAAATGATATTCCTCATAAAAAAAAAGTTCTGCATTATCTAAAACCTAAAATACATTCATGTAATTACATATTTGAACGTAATTTTTAATTCTGATCAACTTTTTTTCAGTAACATTTTGCGATATTGTCAACGGATGAGTTATAAGTTATGTTTTCTGAACGCACCATAGATAACCATCAAAGGGAGAAAGAGAGGTTGATAGAACCTTCTACCGTCCCTGGGTCTCTCTGGTAGTCTTATTCAAGAAAACGGATGGAACTACAAGGTTCTTTGTGAACTACAGGCAGTTGTACAATATTACCAAGAAGGACAGTTATTCTTTGCCTCGAATTAACAATACCTCGGACACTTTGGCCGGAAATAAACTAGTTTCTACTGTAATCTTGAAGACTGGATATTGGCAGGTAGAAATGGACTCAGTAGGCAATATAAACAAACATCAGGTCCGGACTGGCTGAGACTCTCCTCAAGACATTACATTGGTAGTTAGATTTGAATTTGAGCAGTTTTATCTTGACAAAATTCAAGAAAACAATAATCGTATCAAAAATACGAGCTATGAATTATGATTTTCCAGTTAGAACTCTCAATACGATTCAATAGCAAAGCATTGAGTGGAAAGTTTTGTATAGTATTTAGAAGGAAGTATCCACGACACAAAATTGAGATTATAATTAGTTCGTGAATTTCACGATAGAAATCCAAATGAATATCAAACTAAATCGTAACCATACTAAGGTCTGAGAGCGTTTTGTTAAAAATAAGATTGTTGTCTTGAACTGCGGAATATCTTATACAGTTTTATTTCCTTTCATATCATACTTTCATCAAATTTTAGCAGTGTCCATCGTATTTTCAAATAAAATATCTGTAAATAAATCGGTATGAATCAAATTATATCTTATACACATAAAACATACCATTTGAAAGCTTTTTGCCAGCGCCTGACTAGCGTTACCAATGGCCCTACAATTTATGTACCATAAAGCTGAGGACATGTTTAACATTGTTATAATGTGGAAGTAAGCCGTTGTGTGATATAACGTGAAGCCATCCAGGAGTGCACTTAATGTCAATAAAAATGCAACTGCAAGTACGAGGCATCCTAAACTAATTATAACAATCAATGTACTTAAATAGGGGAACTCCAGATTTCTTCCTAAAAAAGTGATTTTTATTCAAAAACTAATTCAGTCATAATATACACTGAGCGTTTGATAAAATGACGCATAAATTAATGTAACATAAGAATGCAAAGTGCTGCGGTAAAAAAAATGTATTAGTGAAGTGGCCAAAAAATGACCGAAGACCGAAAACCGAAGATTTCGCCAGGGAGCGTAACCGCCATATTAAACATTTCAAGTAATTTTTCACTATTAGCGCCCTAGTAAATATACCAAAAAAATATATGTTCTCAATAGCTTAGCTTTATTCAAGTAATTTTTGTTTAACACTTTTTGACGTATCTATGAAGATAAAGTGGAGGAGTGAATAAATGTTTTTTCTAATAAATAGATTCTAAATTACTGAACGGATTTTAACAAACTTTGTCTCTCCACAGTTTAAAGCTTACAGAAGCAGTTATTTCACTCGTTGTCGGCGCCTTTGATCTCCATGTTCCAAATTTTTCCACTGCGCAAGCTGAAATTGTTCCCTACGCGCATGGAGGTGGACCCAACTAATGCAATGATTATTTGAAAACTTATTAAGCATCCATCCACTGTGCGTAATGAGTGACAAATCTTTTCCGCATCTTGAATTTATTGCCCAGGAGTGGATGTGAGTGAGAGTAAAGTAAAATCGACAGAGTGATCTAACTGCTTCAGAAACCAATAATCTGTAGTCTCGTGGAAAAAGCATTTATATTACAGAGAATTTTCTTTAAAAAATGAAATGCAAACATATGACTTTTTTTGTATGTAATGAAATGACACCTAAATAGCCTAGTGACAACCGTATCTCGATATTTTATTCCTATTCTTAAATATCAAAAAAAGAAAAATTAGTTATCATAAAATTTGAAAATGACGCTATTACACCGGTAATTATTCTTATTCATTTGTATTTTCTCAACATTCAATGATAGTATTTCATTATTTTTAAATAATGAAAGTATTCTTAGTTCAAATATTTTTAAAATGTGTAGGGACATAATAATCAATGCATATTATAATATTTGCAAATGCAAGGTAGGCAGAAAATGAAGAGTAGGCCATGGAGGAAAAAAATGCCTTAAATCAACTTGTCAACAAATATTAAAATTATACTTATAGAAGCAGTGTAATTTGTGTTTGTTGCACAGACAAATAATGCCTTAAAACCATTAAAATGCCTTTTAC
This sequence comes from Galeruca laticollis, assembly GCA_963921935.1. Classification (NCBI taxonomy): domain Eukaryota; kingdom Metazoa; phylum Arthropoda; class Insecta; order Coleoptera; family Chrysomelidae; genus Galeruca; species Galeruca laticollis. Next base: position 50,001,853 of record OY998184.1, read on the forward strand.
AAATGATGGAGCTGTCGATATGATTGCTGTATATTTTGAATGTCTTCAAAATGCGGCATGTTTTCCAAGATAACCCTCTCAAGATATTTTCCATGTCTTTCAAACGTCGCGGGCGTATTACAGAGCTCGAATGGATCCATTTCTACTTGCCAATAACCAGATTTCAGGTCCAAGGTAGAAACAGTTTGTTGTCTGCCAAAGCGTCTAGCGTATCGTCGTTTCGAGGCAAAGGATAGCTGTCTTTTTTCGTCACGTTGTTTAGCTGGCGATAGTTCATGCAGAATCTCGTAGTTCCGTCCTTTTCTTGACGAGCATTACTGGAGACGCCCATGGATTTGTAGACGGTTCTATTACTTTCTGCGCTCTGCGCTCTCGGTGGTCTTCGAGCTAATTTCCTAATCGTCTTGGCGTCACCAGTATCGATTTTGTGTTTGACTGCTGATGTTCTATCAGTCTTCCCTCATTTTGGTACGAATAGGTCTCGATACTGCAAAAGAAATTCTCTCATTTTCTTTTTCTCAGCTGGATTCAAGAATTGACCAGCTACTGATAACATCTATTCGAATCTGGCATTGAAATTGTCAGTTGTCGTTGTTTGACTAACTATAGACGTCACTGGTACGCAGGATCCAATCCTCGTTTCCTTCTTGATGGTAATTGGGTAATTGTTCACGTTTATTACACGTACTGGGATCTCCTTCGCCGACCTAACCAATACTTTTCCAATTAGTACTCCTCTGTCAACCTCTTCGTTGTGGTTCCTTGGCTCCATCATAACCGGTGTACCTTCCTCCATGATTCCCTCTAGCCATACTACTATCGTGGTTTCGCTTCGTGCAGGTAGAACGGTATTTTCTTGTACATCTGTCAACACTAGCTATGCAGTTTAACAACTGAAGATATAAAGGATTCAGAAACAATGCTGTTAGTAACGTTACATGATACCAAAACGAAGAAAAAACGTGTATTTACCGTAGGATAAGACGGCAATGGGTATGAAATTTATTACAAGTACTTACTGTTAAGACCCAAAACAGTAAGGCACAATCGATTTTTCCTGTTTTATCTTCATGGCAAATGTACAGTACACCCAGTTGGCATCAAGACTTTCGCAAAAATCCCACAAAAAATTGCGAAATATCCTAAAAGTTCCTGATGCTTCGGGCTAAACCGGTCAATGTTTGAGAAGAACATCTGCAACTTTTCTTGCTGACAATGGCGCTGATATTCAGGATCTCAAACGGCTAGTGTTGGGCGATTTATCGGTAACCGCGATATTTCACCGGTGAATGGGAAATCACTGGCGCTACCGGTGATTCACTTCTTACAGGTGCCATGATCGGTGATTCAGATTCAGATATAAAATCGAAATATAATATAGTATCGTTATTTACAAATAAAAATATGTGAAGGAAGAGCGGTGATTTAAACCGATAAGAGATGCATAAATAATGAATAATATATTCTTATTTGTTGCCAGTCACCACGCTGCTCTTATATTTTGTTTGTTTTAACTATTTATACTCAGTCTCTGCGATGATTCTAATAACTGTTTAAAATTACGGTGATTTAGAAATCACTGTCCCTGTTTCACTGGTTACCGGAAAATCACCGTATTTCCCATCACTGCAAACGGCATGGGGGATAGTGGTCCACAAGTGTAGCTGAAGGATACGTGGAAGACGGTATTGATAATAAAATGAAAAATTCTCAAAGGGTATTCAACAATGTCCAACTGGGGCTACCCCAAGAAGTCTCCATAAGAATTGTAGGGAATGAAAAAATAACTAGTTAATGCGTCTAGGTCAGAAGTTATATCATTTTCTAACTAAAATAATTGATCTTTTAATATTAATTGTAATAAGGTTTCAAAAAAAACGAATTTCTTTCTTGTTAAATTGTATTTTAAATGACATTGACGTTTTATGCAGTAATAGTTGCTATGCTGTAATGGTTGCTTTGCTGTAAAGAGGCCCATTACTGTACGATTTTGAGGTCATTATTCTAGTACATTACTGTATAAGATGCGAAAAAATACTAAACCAACTATCAATTTAACTTACCCGTGATTTTGTAATAGTGTAACTGAAAAGTTCCAAATCCATTTTTATAATCACAAACTTCTCTAGCAACTCCCCATCCTACAAATGGGATCCAGAAATGCGGGACAAGAAATATTATGAATATGATGGAATATATGTATTCATCAAATTTTTTACTCTTATTCAATAATATGTCAACCCTTTCACATCCCACAAAAATGACGATGACAGTAGTGACAGCGTAAAAGACATAAGCATACAACATCGGGACACTGAGCCAGCCAAATGTTATTTTCCCAATTTTTCCACGTTGAATTGGCATTACTGCCAATATCTGGAAAAAATCTTGATTAGATGTAGAAATGAATTGGTATTGAAATATTTCTCTAATTTTCCAGTCTCTATGTACCTAAATATAAATGCCAGCAACCCTCTCAAGCAATTAGTCCAGTCGGATTAGACTTTTTACAACAAAAAACGTTAAAAGGCATTTTTCCTGCAGAATGTTCTTGTGGAGGGTACGAGGATAGTATATTATATGAATGTGGCCACGAGTTCGGTCTCAGTCATTGTTTAAATAATGAGAGAAAGTACAAAACTTGGTTTTTTGAATATAACTTTTGAACCGTTATTGCTACCGAAAATTTACAAGAATATCAACTTTTGATATTTCAGCCATTTTTTGTATGTTACATAATTCAGTTATTTTTGCTTCCAAATAATCGTAGTGCAACTTTTAATGAAGGGCTTTGTGTACTCAATAAGTGGTAAAAATTTTGGCTTGAAAGATTAATAACTTTTTGTTCAATTCTATTTGTTGTGTGCGGCTGCAGCGTGCCCCTACCCCCATATGTTTAAACATCTTACAGTTGAAAAATCGAAATTTCCAGCATTGTTAAAGAAGTCTGTACGACGCCTGTAGGCTGTGGAAATTAGATTTCTGTAAAACAGCTTTTTACACAACAAATAGAATTGAACAAAAAGTTATCAATATTTCAAGCCAAAATTTTCACCACTTATTAAGTACACAAAGACCTCCATTAAATGTTGCACTACGATTATTTAGAAGCAAAAATAACTGAATTATGTAACATAGAAAAAGTTGCTGAAATTGGCGTTTTTTTGTTTTTTACAAGTAAACAAATTAACGAAATTTAATCCAACTGAGCTTATTGTGTAGGTGTTTTGAATACCTATAAGTTGATATTCTTGTAAATTTTCGGTAGCAACAACGGTTCAAAAGTTATATGCAAAAAACCGATTTTTATACTTTCTCTCATTATTTAAACAATGACTGAGACCGAGCTCGTGGCCACATTCATATAATATAATATCCTCGTACCCTCCCCAACAACTTTCTGCAGGAAAAATGTTGAAACAGTACCTACCTTTTCAGTCTAATCCGACTGGACTAAATGTCTAGTTAAACTGTCCTTGTGAATTTCTTCTGGCTTCAGGAGATTTGCCAAATTCTAATCTTACATTAAAAATTAATTTATCCCATTCAATATCATAATACAATGAATTCAGCCAAATATATGGTCATAATTCGATACAGTTGATGAACACGGTATAACTTATTATTTTCTCTGCTAAATTTAATCTACGTATGTATTTGGTCTGTGCCAATTCACTGATTCCTCATCGTAGAACAAATTTATTTTGCGCTTAACAAACAGTTTTGATTACAAAACTCGAACAGGTCAATATTTGTTTTTAATTTATTCGATTTTCTTTTAATATTTGGATAAATACACGGTTAACCACCTTTTTATATGAAACATCCTTTATTTTACTATTTCATTTGATAGTTAGTGAAAAAGACGAACGGACAAGAAAACTATACAAAAATGATAGGTAAAAAGCCACTCGTATAGACTTGCGGTAATAAATTGTATTACTAAAATCGCCAAAAAAGAGACTGTGAAAAATTAGATTCCCAAGATATTCGCCAGTGGGTACAACCACTATCTTAAACTTTTAAAGTAATTACCCACAGAAATCCACTTAGTAAATGTACCAAAAAATATATTTTTTGAAGCTTAGCTCCATTGAATTAATTTGACTTTTGGTCGTATCTATTAAAATAAAGTGGGGGAGGGTGATTCATTTTTTTTTATAAATAGCTGTAACTCCTAAACGAGACCTGTGACATCGGTAGAGCGCGTTTTTTTAAATACTAACAGAAAATAGCAGGATTCTCTGAAAAAATAAATGTAATCATATAAGTTTTTACTAAAAATGTAGTGAAATGATTCTTAAATAAGCTGAAATTCGTATCTCGATATCTTATTCCTAACCTAAACTATCAAAGAAATAAAATTTAGTCAGTACAGACCTTCCCATGATTTCTGTAATTTTGGAAAAAATCCTTTTCTCCTTGTCGAGTTATGTAACCGTACTTTGTCCCCTTCGTTGAAACTGCTTTCTGTGGCCTGCGTATCGTACCGTTTTTTCATTCTGTCACTGGCAACTTGAAGATTCGTTCGAACCAATTCATGCACATCGTCCATCGTTCTTCACAATTGGATCACGTACTCTTGTCCTGCTAGATCTTCGACAGCCAAACTCCAGGTTACAAGGAAACCTCATTTCGCGTCCAAACAGGATTTTTGCAGGTGTTTCACTCGTGGACTAATTTATGGCAGATCAATAAGCCAACGCAAATAGAGAAAGATACTGGTCCCAATCTCTCTGGTAGCTGGAAATTACTTTGGACAGGTATTTTCTAATGGTCGGGTTCATTCTTTCGACCTTCCATTTGACTGTGGATGCAACGCTGTTGTCCTGGTCTTCTTCATTCCCAGCTTGTCACAAATTTCCTGGAATACCTGGCTGTCAAAATTTCTTCCTTGATCGCTGTGGACTTCCAGGAGTACTCCATATCGGCTGATAAATTCGTTCACCAGTACATCCGCGACAGTTGTGGCCTGTTGATTCGGAACCGCATAAATTTCCACCCACTTTGTGAAATAATCCATTACTACCAGAATGTATTTACCACAATTTTCTGTCGTCGGAAATGGTCCAGAGATGTCTAAAGCAATCCTTTGTAAAGGGCTTCCAACATTATATTGTTTCATAGGTGCATGTCTCTTGCGATTTAGTCCATTACTCGTAGCACAAGTCGTACATTTCTTACACCAGTCCTTCCCATCGTCGGAGCTGTTCATCCAATAAAACCTATCACGAACACGCTGAAGGGTTTTCTTCATTTTCAAATGACCTCCCGATGGACTGTCGTGTAACTATCTCAGCACCTCTCCTACTCTCGTTCTCGGGATAACTATCTGTATTCTCTTCTCATAACCATCATCGTTCTCAAGGATTCTTTTCAACAGGCCTTCTTCCAGGACAAGGGAGTCCAATATGCCTTGAATTAAAATCTTGACACTTCTTGCCAGGTAGGTCGCCGATTTTCTTCCTTCCATTGCCGAATCTTCTTCAGGTGAGGATCATTCTCCTGATCTTCTCTGATCCTGGTGGGTGACCATTCGTCATCGACTACTGTATTTCTTGAAACGGCAGCTTCCTTAGATTCTGCTTTGTTGCAGTGGGAACAGTCTGTTGGGCACGGCCGTCTAGACAGGGAGTCGGCATTCCGGTGTCTCACATCAGCCGGGTTTTCGCCCCTGTCTAATTTCCCCTGTGACTAGAGTTCTTGAGTTGCAGGAGTCCTGTGCGCTTAGACGGTCTGCGTACGTGCTCTAGCTCACCACACATCCGACATTTGATCTTCTTCGGCTTCTTGTCTGCCATTCCCTTCAACAAGTTCACGATCTGGGGTCCAGTTTGTCTTCGTTGCCTTCTTCTTGTATGGCCCTAGCTTTGTTGTACCGCAAATCCTTCGTAGCTGCTTAATATTTAAATAGTTCTTGGTTTGCAGAGGTCGCAGGACGCTTACACGAGCAGCGTACATGCTCTAGCTTGCCAGAATTATAGCACCTGATCTTCTTCGGCTTCCTATCTACCATACATTTCAACAAGGTGACAATTTGGTAAAGCCTGTCATCGTCACTTTCTTCCAGCATGGTCATACCTTTGCCGTATCCCGAAGCCATCGTGGCTGTTTTATATTCAAGAGCAGCTGTCAATGCGTCAATTAATGTTTTGGGGTAGGCTAATCGAAGCGTCTTCTCCATATCGTGGTCACATAAGGCGTCAATAAAGGCCTGGATGCCCAAACGTTCCATTATGTTCTCTAATGCTGATGGATAAGCAAATCGAACTAGTCGGACAATATCCATTTCATACTCTTGAAGGGTTTCGTCACGTTTCTGCTTTCGGTTCTTCAGCTGGAATCTGCACAAATGTTCGTGACCATATCGCATGTCCAACCTCTCCTTCAGAGGTCATCCGCTTCTTCAAGCGGAATCGTTTGATGTACTTCTAAGGTATTTCCCCGAAGCATGATAGATAAGTTCACTGCTTTCTCCTTATCGGACCAATTATTTAGTCTAGCGGCTGCTTCAATAGTATATTATACACCAAGGTGGTGAAGACTGTTATTATTGGCCGAGCATCAAGATTATTTCACGATGGTCTTTGTCCCGAGCGGAATATGGTGTGAGGCCTATAAATGTCTTCACCACCGTGGTGTATATACAATTTTTTCCATTACTAGCCAAATTTAAGACAAAATTGGAAATAAAATTTTTTCTTGTGAAAATCGAGTATCACGGGAATGCAAATTCGCCTTTCTACTAATAAAACAAAAATCAAGTAGTCGGATGCAGATTGATATTTCCACTAGTAAAACTTATTTTCAAAAAACGGGTTCGTTCAGAAAACCTAACATATAACTCAACCGTTGAGTCAGCGCTCAATAGCAACGAATGGTTGACGTGTGCCTTCTGAACGATAATTTTTTGGAAAGTATAAAGCTTCATATACAATGCAATTACAATTTTAGATTAAAAATGGTCTTTATTAAATGTTTAATAACTTTGTACCTAACATATATTTATGACTCCTAGCATCTTTCGGCTGAGGTACCCCTGAAAAGTAGCTAAAAACAGGGTTTCAAAATTGAAACGGGGAAATTAGATTTCGAGAAGGCAACATAACTGACGTTGTTTTTGAATTTGTAGTTTGTTAAGAGTATAGTTTATTTTGTATAAGAGGTGATATAGCACAACAGTTTAATTGTGCTAATATCACCCCCTATGATGAAATGGGTTCAGAGTTTTTTTAAATACCAACCAAGTTATGTGATTAGTGATCCATGCAGAAGCCTACACCCACCATCGCGGGTGCCTCCTGCGCGATTTGCGTCTTTGAGGTTTTTACGAAAATCTTGTGGCAGACAGTATTTGTAAAAGTTTGGGGAGTTTTGGATAAATTGTGTTTGTGTTGTGTTTGATTGCCATACTGAGACACTTATTCTGTATTACCTGCAGAGAGTGGAAATTGTGTTGTGTACCAGTGTAATATATTGGGGCTGCGTAGGTAAGTATGGGGCGTATGATCTGCTTGTATATGAGTATTTTTTTTCGTGTTGTGAGTTTACTGTGACTGCAGATGAGAGGATAGAGTCTACCCATTGCAATCTTAGCTTTTTGTATTTATTGCGCAATATGTGCATTAGCGTTCGTATTACTCTGCATCGTATATCCCAAGTAGGTTAGTGCTTGGGGTAATAAGTTGTCCATCTACACGAAGCTGTGATTGCAATGGGGGCGCTCTTCTAGCTATTCTTCGGAGTAATATGTATTCAGTTTTGGAAGCGTTAATAACTAGTTTTTGTTTTCTGAAATACGGGATGATTCCTGTATTAATGTGTGTATGGTGTTAAGTGCTTGTTCAGGGCTCTTTGCAGATGATACAAAACACGTGTCATCAGCGTACATTGCGGTTCATATTTGGGGTGTGGTTGGAAGATCGTGGATGAAGATGGAGTATAGCAGAGGTGATAATACCGACCCTTGCGGAACTCCAGCTTGAATGGAGTATGGACCCGCTGTGTGGTCATGTATTTTCTTGAAATATTTCCTGTTATTTAGATAGGAGTTAATTATTTTAATCTAATAGTTAGGAATCTGTATTTTGATTAATTTATATATTAATCCCTCGAGCCATACGGAATCAAAAGCCTTTTGTATGTCTAACGTGGTCACAATGGCCTTATCTTTCCTCTGGAAGCTTTCCCGAATATAGTTAATAACTGTTATTTGTGAGACTGAGCTATGGCCACTTCTGAAACCGTATCTGTATCTGTAAAGGTTTGAAGGGTGGGAGGCCCCACAGCACTTAGGCCACAATTGGCCCATTGTGCATCCTTCTGAGGTTCAAAACTTCCTTCTAGCTCGTCATCCAGCCTACTTCCTTGAAGTAGACGATAACGTCGCCTGAATTTAGTTCCCTCATATTGGCGTATGTTAGCCTGTGCTCGCCGAATACTTGAAACCTAAATTGAGAGAGTGTCTGACATTCGCAAAGAATGTGTTCGACAGTCTCATCTTCTTGTTCACATCCTCTACAAAGTGGGGTGTTAGATAGCCCCAGTCTGTGAAGGTGTTTTCGTAGGTGGCAGTGACCAGTCAGAATTCCCGTGGTTGTTCGTAGGTTCCGCCTGTTCATAGTCACGTATTTTTTGGCTACTTTGCTATCCGGATACTATAGCAGCTCCTTGGCAAGCCTGCAGCCTTCTGCGTCGTCCCATCTACCCTTAAACTTATTAAGGGAGTGTTCCTTTAATAGGTCGGCCGTTGCTGACGCCGATAGACCAATGAAAGTGCCAGGTCCCAAGAGTTTTTGGGAGGCTGCCTTCCTGGCTAGCGAGTCTGCAATACGGTTTCCTTTCGATTTCTCATGGCCCTTGATCCAGCCTAAAGTGACCGTGTTGTTGTTACAGGCTTCGATTAAGGCCATGTGACATTCTAGTACTAGGCCTGATGTAATACGTGGTCTGTTCAGGGCTAGTAGTGTTTGTCTACTGTCCGTAAGGATGTATATATTATTACTTGTGGTTTTCCTTTTGGTAATCTCTTTAGCAGCAATGCAGATAGCAGTGAGCTCTGTTTGAGCAACACCTGCATTGCAGCCCATTGCCCATTCTATGTTTAGATTCAGTGATCTAGAAAAAATACCACATCCTGAGCCTACATTGGATTCAGACCCATCTGTGAAGATGCGGATTTCGCCTTCTTCCAATAGGTCTTGTGAGTTGTTTTTAAAGATTACCTTGTAGGGCCTGTTGAAGGCATATCGCGGTGGAATCGAGTCCGTATTGGCCTACAGCAGTGGGATCTCCCTGAGGGCCTCATGCCACAAGTTACGTCTCAGTTTACCGGATCCTACATCAGGTTGTATACCAGTAGAGCGCAGACGTGCCATGGTCATCAAAACAACCTCCTTGATGTATATGTCAAGGGGAGTGAGACCGAGGATTACCACCATAGCTCTTGTTGGTGTGGTTCTCATGCCTCCTGTTGTGTTGAGGCATGCTGTTCTTTGGATTTGGTCCAGTTTACGGACGACTGTCAGCTGGTTTGCCTGAGCTCCCCAGGCAATCGCACCGTACGTTAGCATAGGTCTGATGATGGCAGTGTAGATCCAGGCAGCAACCTTAGGTGACATTCCCCAGGTGCGGCCAATGGTTCTACGACACTGCTCATAAGAAATATATGCTTTTTTAACTCTGTTTTCTAAGTGGGAGTTCTACGTTAACTTATTGTCAAAGGTGACCCCTAAATATTTCACCTCTGAAGAGAAATTAAGTTTGGTATCTAGGAGCTTTGGGGCTTGATGCGTCAGTGGGTAGGTCTTAAAATTTCTAGGGACGTATATGGCCGTCCTAGGTTGCTGATTGCTTGGAAAGCTGAAAATTAAACCTTTTGGATTATTTAGACCCATGATTTTGGTTTGTCTTATCCAGGGTTCTTGGATAAGTGCTATTGTGTCCTGCATCACATCCAGGTGGCGGCAAAGTGTTGCCGAAGTCACCTTTTTGTGTTGAAGGTTGCACTTTATGAATCTTACCTTTTCATTGTCCATCTCGGCTTTATGGTGGTGAGATGGATATTTCTTTTAGGCCATCTCCACTTCCTCACTTGGTGGTGTGTTGACGTCGCCTGTGTCCTGGCTTAGAGCTGTTAGTTCTGCCAGGAGAGTGTCGGTCGCCATCTTGGAGGATGGTTCGACATTCTCCGCAGAAGCAACAGCTTCTTGGAGTTCCTCGGGTGGGAGAGGGGGGTCCGTGCTCGATCCCTTCCGTTCCGGGTCCAGTTTCTTGATTTTAACAATCAATGAGGTGAACGCGTAGCTCATCCTCATTGATCGTTTTTTTAGGGCACCCATTTCCTCGTCTCTTACGCCAAAGACGAATAGGTGTCCTTTGGGGTTGACCTTTGCTTCGTGGTGGAAGGAAAACCATGCATCCACCCGAAGGTCTGGGTTTTGTTAGTCCAGCCGGCGCAGCACATCCTCTTTGTCACCCAGGTCAGCGTGAGCTTCGCTGGGGACCCAGAGGGTGGCTTTTGTCAGCTGGGGGAGGTTGTCGACGTGCATCACGTCGAGCTTAGCCTCCTTCCACGGTTTCAGTTTTGAAACTGTATTCCTTAGCTACTCTAGCGTTTCGTCATTATCGCAGGTGACTCTGATTATTTCACCAGAGTGCGACCATGACCTGAAAGTAGGTGGCTTTTTCAGACTGCTGGAGGCGGACATAAGGGTTATGTCCAAAGCCTCCATTAGTTGTTTTTTGATAAGGTCTCCATTATCGGTAATTATTTTACCGTATGGATCGGCCTCATCTATAATGGCTACCCGTAAGTGGCTGGTAGCTGCTTCGCTGTAGCTTTTGTGGTTTTAGCGTCCATCCGCGTCCTCTTTCCTCTTGAGGAGTTTTCCTCTGAGGTGTTGGAGCGGATGCGCTTCTTTACTTGGGGGGCGACGCGTTCCGGGCCTCTTTTGGAGGAGGAACTGCCTTCGCCACCCTTAAGTTTTTGGCCGCTGGTGCCAGGTTTAGAAAGGGAGGGGCGAGTGGCGCTAGTGGTGTCTGTAGAGACGCCAGCTTGCTGCCTCGCTTTCCTCCTTCTCTTTGCCTCAGCACCGCAGATTCTTTTTCCTCGACTGTACTTTGGTGGAGGTGAGCGTTCTCGCTCATCCTCCGGTTTTTGTTTGTTTACTTGTTTTTGGTCCATTTTGGTCCCACGAGTAGCTAGGTAAATGTTCGTCATCCCTGGCAGAGCCCCGCATGCCAGGGAAAGGCTGTTTTGCAAGGGGGTGTCGCCTGGTACCCCCAGGGGGACGTTCGTGGTCGCATTCCCTGCGGCCATTCAGCCATCGGCACGTTCCTCACACCTTAGCTTGGGTTGTTGGAGTGTCATTTGGTGGGTCAACACTGCTGTCACTGATGACCAACAGTCCTAGAATTTTTCCCATTCATCATTTTTGTGTGTTTTTATTGTTTCGTTTATTAGTTTTTGGTAATGCAATTACAATATTAGTGAACTCGGAACGTCATCGAATTCTTGCATTCACATTAGCTTATTTTTGGTCGCGCCCTCTTTGTCAATGTAGAAATGTCAAAGCCATCAAATCAGAGAGAGAAGAAGTGGAGAAACTGCTACGTAACTTGTTGAGTATAATTACTAAAATTATGAATGATGAACTGCATGGACCGCTAACAAGGTTCTACGGCCAAATGTTATGATTGTAATTGCTAATTTGTTCATTGTGGATGTATCTTAAATATTGAAAAATTAGAATTATATATTAGATGATGGTAATATAATTGGTATAAACAGAAATATGATGATGCAATTGATTTGTAGGAACCATTACCACATGATTATAACGTGAGAAGACGTGGTATTCGTGATAAAAACAGGAATTATTATGAAGAAATATTTCCAGCGTATAATGTTATGTTGTATTCTATTTCTGTATTTATTGCACTAATATAAAAACATCACAATCTGCAACGTGTTGTACTCCGTGAGCACACTTGAAAACTGCTTATAAAAATGGCGTCCGCTCACCAAACATGTTGAGTTTCGCTCACTGATCAAAGTGCGTTCATAGAACATTCACCCAACGGTTAGGCAACAGTTGTGTTTTCTGAACGCACCCAACGTTTGTAATTATCGCCATGTTGTATTTACGAGATGTCATCAGTCATTATTGGTTGAGCGTGAATTTAAAACTAATGGCATTGTTATTCAAATAATTTTATCGTGTTAGGTAATTTCAAACAGCAAATACGTTAAAGACATTCTCCTGGGTATTCAAAATTATGTTCCACACGTTTTTGTTAAACTACTATCCCTGGATTCTCAAAACATTTGAATTTGTCCATTATTGACCCAAGTTAACAGTAGAAACAATTATTAACCACTAATAGAGAAATTCAAATTCTCAGATGGTTAGAAGACGCAATAATTGTCAACTTCATAGCTAGTAAATTTTTTTACATAATTGGTCCACTACATTTTTCCATCGAACGTTGGGGCCTCGACTCGGGTAAAGCTGCCAATGTCTTCTAACTTAGTGAGTGTTTCTGGCTTGCAAGATTTTGTTTGTGTGATATAAATAATAAAGTCGACTGAAAAACATCTCACTATATCATATGAAATTATTCCCCAAACAATGGCACAGCTGGTTTCATTCTAACACTTTCTGCACAAATTGCTTACTCCGAATATCTGTTACTTGCCCTATACCCGATACATAGCTCTTGGATATCACATTGCCCAATAGGCGAATCAAAGATTTACAAGATAACGAAGGTTTCCTTCGTTTCGTAACTTGAGAAATGACATATACATACATCCTAAAATGTATTATTAGTTTTATTTTCTGCTTATATGTACTCAAATAAATTCAAATTAATAACCTGTCCAACTATACTGTTTTGAACTAGAATATCTAATTTGACACAAAATATTGCAGTATCTTTATTTATTTCCATTTAGCCAGTTTCTGCTCGTTTTCGTTTTTGTTTAACTCCCACGTGCCACACTTAATATTTTTTATATCATCAATGAAATTACTCACTTTCTATCACAGCTGATATAAAAGAAAAGTTTTGTGTTTCAAGTACCCTATTATTTATGGAAAAAATTGAGTGCTTACTCTGAATAAGGTGAGAAGTAATTTATGGTCCTTATAAAATTGATCATGATCATCAATAGTTTGTCCATCAGAGGAATCCAATTTGGACCTTTGCGCTATTGCCAAAGACCTGGCAGAATTCTTTCTTATCAGTTTTTTCAACTGGAGTTGGTCACCGTATAAATCTGCCAAATCTTTTATTTCCATATTGCAAGCGACCTAAAAAATATAATAGAATATAATAACTCAATTTTTCGATTGTAAGAACCAAAAAGTGATTTATCTAATTTTGACATATAAAGTGACCTTTTTCAAAACTGACTTCCGTTAGCAAACGTCACATTTTACGTAACTAGTTACATAATGAAAAATATTATGTAACTGGTGATGAAAATAGTTATTTGTTTAACTAAGCAGCAAAATAGTAGATTGACTGAGGAGGCTGAATTCGTAGCCGAGCGTAGCGAGGCTAGGAATTCAGCTAAGGCAGTCAATCTACTTTGCTGCCGAGTTCAACATATAATTTTTTCTCCGATTGTTCATAATGATATAGGAGGATATTGTATTTGCAAATTATTACAATTCCCACAATCTCTTTATTTTCCCTGTAGTGTTCAATTAAAATAAAATTTGATAGAAATCGCAGTTGTTGGAATGGTTGGTTGCTATGGAAATGTCCATAATAACTATAGTTTGACAATTCATGAAATTTCTGACAGTTGTGCGAAAAAATATCGGTATATTTAAATTATTATATAATGGACAGTGATAGCGACCTGGAAGTACTTACTCCTCCAGAAATGAGGGAGGTGGCAAAAAATGTAGAGTTGAATTTGTTGCCGGAGAAATCTCGGATGAAATATTAAGGAAATTATAAACGATTTATGGATTATTGCATGGAGAAAAATGCGAAGACTTTTTCGGAGAATGTATTACTTGCTTATTTTGCTGGATTATCTCAAACAATGAAGAGTTTTACCCTTTGGTCTGTATATTCCATGTTGAAGACAACTATGAATGTTAAAAATGGCGTAGATATAGGAAGATACTTGAAGTTGCGGGCATATTTAAAACGGTCATCTGAAGGCTACATGGCAAAGAAGTCCCGAGTTTTCGAAAAACAAGATATTATAAACTTTATACTGGATACACCAGATGATGAATATTTATTAGCAAAAGTAAGTTTTGAATAAGATATCTATACCATGGAGAGAAAATATTTATAATCCATTCTTTTAGGTTGTATTGATTTTTGGAATTGCGGGTGCATGCCGCTGCGACGAACTTTTGAATTTAAAGTTAGAAAATATTGAAGATATGAACAATAAACTATTGGTATCCCTATTAAACACGAAGACGAAGAATTCGAGGTCTTTCGTAATAATGGAATATTTGGATGTTAGAAAATATATAGTTCTTCGGCCTGCTGAATTAAAAGACACAAGATTTTTTTCAAATACGTAAAAGGTAAATCCATAAAGCAATTTGTTGGAATCCATAAATTTGGTAAAATACCTCAAGAAATAGCTGTCTATTTAAAGTTGCCGAATGCTAAGGAATATACGGGACACTGCCTCCGCAGAAGTTCTGCCACTTTACTTGTGAATGCAGGAGGTGACATAACAATGTTGAAACGACATGGTGGGTGGAAATCCTCAACTATAGCAGAAGGGTACATTGTGGATTCAATATCAAGTAAAACCAGCATTTGTGAAAAAGTTTTGACAAATATAGGAACTACTTATGAGACGAATCAAACTGGTAATATAATTAATGTAGGGAGAACGGTATCTGAGGAAAGAAAAGGTGGCCTATTCGTTCAAAATTGTAGTAATTTTACCATCAATGTTAATAACAACTAAACAAATGTTTTTGAATTCTTGTTAAAAATGTTATGTAATAATTGCTAATAAATGCTTACGTCAAATGTTTTATTCCAATTGAGTATAATCACTTTGCTGCCTAGGCAGAAAAGTACCCACTTTGCTGCCTAGGCAGGAAAAGTAATACTTTGCTGATTGATATGTGTCAGCAAAATTAATATTTGCTGCCATTCGGAGAATAAATAATTTTATCACCAGTTAATAAAAACAAGAGAGAAAAGAAGAAAATTTAATGTCATATTATAGAAAAATAACAACAACTAGAACTGAAGAGAACTACTAACAATAAGAACAACTAGAACAATTTACTTTATGACACAATTCGAACAGTTTGTTTTCATAAGCCAGATCTTACACAGCTTTTGATTTTTGTGGAATCACGGCCGATAATGTAATGCATTTTGTGCGGCCTCTTCTATTTCGTTTGGTAGAATCTTAATTAAATATTTACGAATATAACTGGGAATTATTAATACTTCAAGCAACTACAATTCGAATAGACGAACCGTCAAGCAAATAAATAAACTTGTTGCATATCCGCAGTGGCGCAATAGACCTTTTCATCACAATTATTTTTTTGTACGCATGCGTGCAGTTCAGCCATCTTTTTCGTACTGTTTTGTAAATAAGCATGTTAAAATACTTGTGTACAAATAGTTAGAATCAACAAACATTAAACAAATAATACTTATTGAAAATAAAATTAAGAGAAGACTAAAATAATGAGTGTCTTGATTAAAAAATAAATTTCTCAAGTCGACTTTGTTATCTGTATGAAAAGGAAAAATAAAACGGTGTGTGTAAGTAAGAGTGATACATGTTATAAATTATTAGAAACCAATACATATTATATTATTTTTCAAATATTCCTCAACATTACTTACAATATATAGATGTACTTAATATATACGCGCAATCCTATGATTAAAAATATAATATGTTTATATCTGAATATTTTTTTTATTTTAATATTACTAATAATATTCGATATCAACCCAGATGTTAACTTTAGAGTGTTTCTACATGTTTTTTTTTATTTACAAGCAAGTCGCATCTACCACTGGGGTAATTAGCGACACAAATATGGGTTGTTTATAGTTTAGTTAAAATGTTAATGTCACTTAGATATTTAAAAAGGTTCTGTGTATTACAGTTTTCGCCAAGAACTTGGTCTAAATTGTTGCTGAGGTTGTTATCTTGTCTTGATTGTTGGAATTTTGGGCAATCGGTTATTAAATGTTTGACAGTAAGCTGGATCTTGCATAATTCACATTTTGGGGGTTCAGTTTTAGTAATTAAGTAACTATGAGTAAGTTTGGTGTGGCCTATTCGTAACCTAGTCAGTTTAACTTGAAGCGATCTTTTGTTTGTTGGCTGCGCTCGAGGTTTCACGTCGCGTAGTTTCGATTGGGACGATTGCCACTCGATTTGCCACAATTTTAGCACTTTTGATTTAAGTAGCGGTTTTATGTCGTTATACACTACTATACACTGTCGTGATTTGCGATCGGCTTCTTCGCTTCCTTGATGGCCAGTATGAGAAGGAACCCAAAGTATTTCCACAAAGTTATTGGAATGTTGCAACTGCGATAATTCGACTTTAATTTGGAGGGCTATTGGATGTGTGGGATAAAGTTGATTGATAATATGGATTGAGTTAAGAGAGTCTGTTATTATGAGGGATCTTGAAGTATTTTTTGTTTTTATGTGAATAAGTGCTTGAAGAATGGCGTATAGTTCTCCAGTGCAGACGCTGCTTATTTCGGGTAACTTGAATTGTAGTGTACTGTTTTGCATGATCACTGCCGCGCCTACACCATCAGAGGTTTTGGATGCGTCTGTATATGCGAGGTGAAATTGTGGATATTTGTCAAGTATGGAGGCAAATGTTTTCCTAATTAGAGTATGGGGGGTTTCTAATTTGTTAAATTTGCACAGTGAAGTGATCGACCATGGAGGGGGAGTTTTAATTTTGTTGGAAAGGAAGCGGGGACGTTTGATTTGGAGTTCTGTGAGAATTTTACTAGCTCTTGCATAGAATGGTGGGTCTGTTTTGATATTTGCCGAATGTAAAGTTTTATAGTGCTTGGTCAGTATGTTAATGTAGACTGGATTCTGCTGGTTTGTGCTGATGGATAGTGCGTATGATGTGGCAAGGTATTTTCTCCGGAGTTGTAGAGAAGGTTCCCCGGTTTCGCACTGTAGGCTTTTTATTGGACTTGAACAGAATGCTCCTGTTGCTATTCTTAGTGCTGTGTTTTGAATGGTTTCGAGTTGGTTTAGAGTAGTTTTTTTAGCTGTTGCGTATACTATAGAGCCGTAGTCTATCTTTGAGCGAATTAGTGTTTTATATATGTGCATTAGACAGGTATAGTCAGATCCCCAGGATTTGCTTGAGAGTGTTTTCATAAGGTTTATACCGTTTTGACATGATTATTTAATATGTAGTATGTGTTTCTTCCAGCTGAGTTTTTTGTCAACAATCATTCCAAGAAATCTGATGTTATCGACATAGTTTAGGGAAATGTTGTTAAGTTTGAGTTCAGGAGACACAGGATTGTGTTTTCTAGAAAATAATATGCATTTGGTCTTTTCTGTTGAAAATTGCAGTCCCGTGAGTTTAGACCAGTTTTGAAGTTGGTTTAATGTTTCTTGGATGTGTTTCTGAATTGAGTCGATGTTCTTACCTTTGGAGAATATTACCAAATCGTCAGCATATAACCTGCCTTTGACTAGTTTAGAATGATGGTTTAATATGTCGTTGACCGCGATCAGGAAAAGTGTTGAACTAATGACTGATCCTTGGGGAGTCCCGTTAGTTTGTTGTTTTAGAGTTGAAGTTGTGTTATTGGTACGAACACGAAAGAAACGATTATTAAGAAAATTTTGTATGAATTTTAGGATGTTTCCTTTGATGTCCCATGAATGAAGAGTTTTGATAATGCCATGACGCCACGCTGTATCGAAGGCTTTTGTGATATCGATGAAAACTGCAAGGCAATCTTGTTTGTTCGCGAAAGATTCGTGGATTTCGGATTCCAAATCAATGAGATTGTCTAATGTTGACCTGTTTTGACGGAAACCGCTTTGTTCTTGTATTAAAAGGTTTCTGTCTTCTAATGTCCACAATAGTCTTTTGTTTATGATTTTTCCATTATTTTGCTTAGTGCGTTGGTAAGAGATATTGGTCGGTATGAAGTTAACTTAGTTCTTGGGTAGTTTGCCTTTGGTATGGGTATGACGATTGCCTGTGACCACGTGGATGGGAAAATATTTTTTGTCCAGATTAGGTTGAATATTTGGAGAAGGTATGACTTGGCAATATGAGGGAGTTTTTGGAGAAAGATTAATGGAATATTATCAGGTCCTGGGGCAGAATTTTTGGTTGTGTCTAAGGAAAAATTAAGTTCGTCTATAGTTAACGGGATATTAAGTATGTTGTTGTCATGGTCATCGTAATCTAAGAATTCGGCTTCTTTAGTAGTTTTAAATTCCAGAAATTCTTGTGAGTAGTTTGAGTTGCTCGAGTTGTGCTCAAAATGTGTTGCAAATAATTCGGTCATGTCTTCGTTAGTTGAGACTGTGCTATTGTTGTGAGCTATAAAAGGAATTTTTGTAAATTTGTTTTTTCCTAATATTTTTCTTAGATTTTGCCACACGGTACTTAAAGGTGTAGAGCTGTTTATGTTGGATGCGAACGCTTTCCAGGAGTTTTTTCTAGCATTCTTTGTGATGTATCTTGCTTGGGCTCTTCTTCTCTTATAGTCTACTAGGTTCCCCAGTGATTTATTTCGTTTTAATTTATTAAATGACGCTTTGTATTGTTTAATAGCTTTATCGCATTCAGTATTCCACCACGGCAGTGGTGTATGTTTTTTTAGTGCTTTTGTTTTTCCTATAAATTTTTCTGCTGCATCGGTGATAATTTTTGTGAATGAGTTCAAAATGTTGTCGATGTTATGGTTTTCTAGATTAACGGGAAGTAGAGCGACGTTTTCTTCAATGTAATTACTGAAATTTGGCCAATCAGCATGTTTTATTTTCCATTTCGAAACAGTAGGGTATGTAGTGACGGAGTTTTGATCGGAGATCGTGATTTTGATTGGATAATGGTCGCTTCCATATAAATATGGTATAGTGTCCCAGGAAATTAGAGGTGAGATAGTTGGATGGCATATTGATAAATCGATTGCTGATTTCGTGCTTGTGTGAATATTAACTCTTGTAGGCCTACCGTCATTTAAAATATTTAGATTATGTGCATCTAGGATGTTTCCGATTGTTCTGCCTTTTGCGTTAAAACCTGTTGATCCCCAAATAGGATTGTGGCTATTAAAATCACCCAGTAAAATTAGAGGTGATGGAACTTGTGACAAAATGTTAGTGATGTCTTGTGAGGTAATTACTTGATCAGGAGGGATATATATGTTGCAGATATTAATTGTTTGAGGAATTTTGATAGAAATTGCTACTGCTTCTAAGTTTGTATTAAGTGTTATATTGTGTGCTTCGTATGAAGTATTTACATAGATGGCTACGCCTCCGCTTGCTTTTCCCGCGTTGTTTCTGTTTCTGTAAAAACAGGAATAATTGTTGAAGTTGTGATTGTGTTGTCCTTTGGAATTAGTTTCTTGAAGACAAATAATTGATGGTGAAGTTTCGTGTATAAGTATTTTGAGCATTTCATAATGGGTGTAAAACCCATTTATGTTCCATTGCAATAAATTGAAGATAATATTATGCAAGTTCTGTTAGGGATTCCTGAGATGTGGCAAGGGAAACGTCAGATTCGGCATCTTCACCTGATTTTAAAAGCTTCAGTTGTTTCATAATTCTCTTTTTTGTTTTAGTGCATTTGGTCTTTATTTGGCGGTCAGAGGTATATGAATGTATTTTGGTTAAGAGTTGTAATAGTTCTAGTATATCAGAGGTATAATCTTTTGCTGTACTGAGAGGGTCCACTGATCCTTGTACGTTCTCAAAAAAGTCGATTGTTTGTTCGAAAGATATTATTTGAGTTTCATTGTCGAATAATTCTTTGATAGGTGCCATTTGATTTTCCAGTATGATAGTTGATTTAGAAGTGGATTTCGCTTTTTTGAGTTTTGCATCTGGTTTACTGAAGCTTGTGTAAGATGTTGTAGTATCGGAAGGAGGTGTTATGATTTCGGTAATATTTCTTTTCGAAGCTGCTTTATTTTTTGGGTTTTCGATGTCAGTAGCCGTCGATGTTTGTGGAGAATTTGATATTATTTCTAGGGATCTTTTGATGCCATGTGTTTCAGCAAGGTGAGTGATATTCGAAGCTGTGGTAGCTGTTGTTATATTTGCTTCGATGGGCATGGTGGTTGAATTTGAAGATATATCTGTTAGTGGCTCAGCGCTTTGCTCGTTTACTGAGTTTAGAGTAGATTGACTGGTTGTAGTTGTTGAGTTTGGTGAAGAAGTGTCGTCTGTTGGTTGAGGAGGCAACTTTGAAGTGCAAGTGCTAGATAAGTGACCAGTTGTTTGCAATGATAACACAAATTATCTACAGCGAGAAAAATACGGTATGTGGTGTCATCATAAGTTATCAAAACTGAGTCTGGTATTGGAATTGTGGGAGGTACAATGTATACTTGCCTCCTGAAACTGAATATGTGTTTATAGTCGGGGTTGGTGGTGCCTATTCTTAAAAAGGAAATTGCAGAAGACAGCTTGAAGCCGAGTTGTTGAAGTTCCCTCTGTAGTACGTCGTGTGGAATGATGGGACATACATTGGATAAAAGTAGCCTTTCGTTTGGTGTGATAAGTCTGCGTGCTTGTATTACTTCGTTATTGATCTTTATGCGCCCATCATGTTTAATGATAAAATCATCTACGATTTCCTTACTTGAGAGGTAAATACATATCCGATTGTTTGAGATTCTAGATGTGAATAATATGTTTTTCGGACTTATCGTGGAGCCAATAGCCAGGAGATATTCTTCTAATTTAATATTGTTTAGAGAACTAAAAACGATGGCTTGAAGTTTAGATGGGAAAGTGGGTATGGTAGGTTGTTGAGATTGGCTAGCTACTTTGGAGTACGAAGGTTGAGATGAAGGTGGAGGTTGAGGTAAGACTTGTTGTTTTGGTATCGTTGAATGTTGAGTTGGAATTGAGTGTTGAGCTGAAGGTACATGTTGAGATAAAGGTGACTGATTATTGATGTTGTCGCTGGTTATAATATTGTCGGTTTCCATGTTCCGCTAAGGTTCGTTTTGCCTGAATACGGCTCTGTCCCGCATCGGACCCAACTGATAAGGCTGGTAAATGGTACGATACCGGTTTTAATTGTTATTGAATGAATGTGTTTATGTTGAAATATAACACAATTTCTTAATAAAAAAGCAAATTTAGGCTTACTTTGTTAGTCCGTGTCATTCACTATGTAGTTATGATCACTTGTATACTGTTTTTATTTAAATTATTTATGATATTTCACTGTGATGTACGAATTTCTCGGAGCTGATTTTAAAAACACCTGTTTCTATATATCCTAACAATAAATTATGGTTAAGTAAATCAAATTATTTACCTAATTTTATCTAGACAATTATTCACATAATTTCATTTAAATAATAGATTGTATTGACAGCTAACCTCTCAACTAGCAGATTTATTTTGCCTTTTTGAGAACGCCTATAACGCTTTTACCGCTTTTTAGTCGTTTAAAATTATACGCTTCAACTGATTTCTCACCAAGTACCGCACCATCAATAATTTGTATTAAGGATTGATTTGTTTTTAGAGATAATATTGCATTCCCAGCTAATATTACGCAAAACAGTACGAAACTTTTAAACTCCCGCTCTTTCAAAATGGTGGCTGCGCTTGCGCTTGTCATGTGATGAAAAGTACTGTTGGCTAACGCACAACAAGATAGTCGTGACCAATGCTAGGGTTGAGAGTTCGAGGCTAAACAAGGGAAGATTTTTTTATTTTTTTATTTAAAAATTGATTTAAAAAAATGTTAAATAGCTAGTTTCGATTTTAATTTAGTATTAATGGTAAAATAGTAAAGAGGAGTCTGAAATTAATGTATAAATAAAAGTATTGTCTTGTGTAATATTGGTTGCGTAACTTGTAGGAATCAAAAAGTGCTGTTTTCAAATCAGAAAAGTTAATTAGAAATTGTTAAAAAAACACATAAAATAAATTAAATTTTCTTTTTGTAAAAATTAGATAAAATCTTGTATGAAACGTTGTGAAATGCTTTATTGATAGGTAAACTAAATTTTCTTCTTGTCAAAATTAGATAAAATCTTGTATGAAATACGTTATGAAATGCTTTTTTGTGTAACTCGTGTAATTTTGCTAGACCTCGCTCGCCCCGCTACGCGGAGCTCGCTTTTCATAACTGGTTACATGAATAGCTATTATGTTCCAAACAGAACCAGTATAAAATATGAGGACAAAAAGATATTGTTACGGACTCGCACACCGAAGCAGATACTAAGTACGGTCCTGTAACCTTATGTTTTAACGGAGTTAAAAAAATGGCGAGCTCGCCGAATTCTGGGAAGGTCTATTGGGATTTATTGTGACAGTTTTTATAGACATGTTCTCGGAAGGTCTTTCAAGGATTGAGCCGGCAATCGAGAAATATCGCGAAAGGCATTTGTTTTGTGTAAGCCGCAGCCCAGAATTCTCTAGTATAAAAAGGACCGATCAGCGTACCAGTTTAGTGGATAATTTGACATCGTGAGATAAACAACTAAATAAGTGAATATAAAGTGTTTATATAAATTAGTTTGAGTGAATATACTGTTAATATAAATTAATAATTAAGTGATTAGTTAAGTATATATAAATTAAGTGTTAGTGAGTTAGTGTTAAAATAAATTAGTAAGTAGCCATACCGAGTGTTTAAAATTTATCCCACCCGTAATAAAAACGTTTAAATAAATAAGAAAAACATTACATTGGTGTCAGAAGTGGGATAATATGAATAAATTTCTACGTAAAAATGGCCAAGAGACTACGTGATCTAAAAGTCACGGAATTAAGAGCAGAATTGGAAACACCCGGTAAGAAAAGTGAATTAGTAGAAAGACTTAACTAAAGTGGCACTGAAAAATAACGGCTTTGATCCAGAATTATTTTTATCCAATGAGGCTTCCACCTTAATCTCGTCAATTTCTGCCATGGACGAGAAAATTTCTGCTATGAAGAACGACATCTCTGATAATATGGACGAGAAGATTTCTGCTATGAAGAACGACATCTCTGATAATTTGGACGAGAAGATTTCTACTATGACGAATGATATTTCCGCTAACATGGACAAACTTTCTGCCGATTTCTTATTAATGAAAAATGACATTGCCGCTGACGTGGAAGATAAAATTTCGTCTCTTAAATCGGATATGGAGAATAAAATGACAACGATGGACGAAAAAATCAAGGACTTAGAGAGTAAGATAACAGATTTAAGAACACAAGACACGCCAGCAGAACAAAAGAAGATCGAGATATGCAAGCCAGCAACACAACCCAAAACAGAAGATATTAGCAATTTTGCCCGAGTCAAGGCTCCAACATTCGACGGAAGGACATCGTGGACCAATTATGTGAAACAATTTGGAGCAGCCGCTAGAGTGAATAATTGGTCCGATAAGGAGAAGGCAGTAAACTTAACCATCGCGCTTCGGGGAGATGCCTTAGATGTACTTCAGACGATACCGCTTGAAGAAACGGATGACTTCGAGCAGCTGAAGAAAAGGTTGGACATACGATGTGGTCACGAACACCTAGAACATTTGTACCAATCCCAGCTGAAGAACCGAAGGCAGAAACGTGACGAAGCACTTCAAGAATACGAACTGGATATTGCCCGACTAGTTCGATTTGCTTATCCATCAGCACCAGATAACATGATGGAATGTTTAGGTATCCAGGCCTTTATTTATGGCTTACGTGACACCGATATGAAGAGGACGCTTCGTTTAGTCCATCCGAAAACATTAGACGACGCATTGACAGCTGCTCTTGAATATGAAGCAGCCACGATAGCTTCGGGATACAACAAAGGTAGAACCATACAGGAAGAAGGTAACGACGACAGACTTGACCAGATCGTCTACTTGTTGAAGTGTATGGTAGACAAAATGCCGAAGAAAATCAGGTGCTGTAATTATGGCGAGCTAGAGCAGGCACGCAGTTCGTGTAAGCGTCCTACGACTCCTGCAAACCAAGAACCTCTTAAATGCAAAGCAGCCACGAAGAGCTCGTGGTACAACAAAGGTAGGTCCATGCAGGAAGAAGATGACGCTGACAAACTTGACTAGATCGTCAACTTGTTGAAAGGTATGGCAGACAAGAAGCCGAAGAAGATCAAACGCCGGAAGTGTGGCGAGCTAGACCACGTACGCAGTTCGTCTAAGCGCCCCAAGACTCCTGTAACCCAAGAACTCCAGTCACAGGGGAAATCAGACAGGGGTGAACATCCAGCTGATATGAATCACCGAAAAGCCAACTCTTTGCCTAGACGGTCATGCCCTGTAGACTATTCACAATGCAACAATTCGAAATCTAAGGAAGTTGCAGTTTCAAGAATTACAGTAGTCAACGATGAATGGTCACCCACTAGGATCAGAGAAGATCAGGAGAATGATCCTCACCTGAAGATGATCCGGCAATGGAAGAAAGAAAATCGGCGACCAACCTGGCAAGAAGTGTCAAGATTTTCACCGAAACTCAAGGCGTATTGGGCTCAGTGGGACTCCCTAGTCCTGAAAGGAGGGCTGTTGAAAATAGTCCTTGAAAACGATCATGGGTCCGAGATGAGGAGACAGCTAGTTATCCCGAGAACAAGAGTAGCTGAGGTACTGAAGAAGTTACACGACAGTCCATCGGGAGGTCATCTGGGAGTGAAGAAAACCCTTCAGCGAGTCCGCGAAAGGTTTTATTGGATGAACAGCTCCGACGATGTGAAGGACTGGTGTAAGAAATGTAAGACTTGTGCTACGAGTAATGGACCACATCGCAAGAGAAAGGCACCCATGAAACAGTACAATGTTCGAAGCCCTTTCGAAAGGATTGCTTTAGATATCGCTGGACCATTTCCGACGACAGAAAACGGTAGCAAATACATACTGGTTGTAATGGATTATTTCACAAAGTGCGTGGAAATTTACGCTATTCCGAACCAAGAGGCCACAACTGTAGCAGATGTATTGGTGAAAGAATTTATCAGCCGATATGGAGTGCCCTTGGAAGTCCACAGCGACCAGGGGAGAAATTTCGAAAGTCATCTGTTCCAGGAGATTTGCGAGAAGCTGGGAATGAAGAAGACCAGGACAACAGCATTACATCCACAGTCAGATGGAATGGTCGAGAGATTGAACAGGACTATTGGAAAATACCTATCGAAAGTAGTATCCAGCCATCAGAGAGATAGGGACCAGTATCTTTCCCTATTCGCATTGGCTTATCGATCTGCCGTCAATGAGTCCACGGGTGAAACACCGGCGAAAATCATGTTTGGACGTGAAATGAGGCTTCCTTGTGACCTGGAATTTGGCTGTCGGCCTGGAGGAGATCTAGCAGGCGAAGACTACGCGATCCAATTGAGAAGAAGGCTGGACGATATTCATGAATTAGTTCGAACAAATCTTCAAGTTGCCAGCGACAGAATGAAAGGTCGCTACGACACGCAGGCCACAGAAGGCGGTTTTAAAGAAGCCCGACGAGGAGAAAAGGATTTTCTCCAAAATTACAAAAATCCTGGGAAGGTCCATACTTAATCAAGAAAAGGATCAATGATGTTATATATCGCATAAGTAAGATCCCCGACGGAAAACCAAAAGTAGTTCACCAAAACCGACTAGCGCCATTCGAAGGAGACCATGACCTGGAGGAAGGAGTAAACCTTATTCGAGATGTGCCTGACCCTACCTTCGAGGAATTTATGGGCACGTATGGAGGTACCGGGAAAGCTAGATATGGAGCCACTTCGGAACAACAACAAGATTTGTTCACTCTCCCGGAAGATTATTCACTGACATACAACATCCCCGCCCGTATCAACAACGCACGAGGATTGTCAACCGTGTTTCGAAAGAAGTTCGGGCAATTAGAAAAACTTGAAGACCAGATTCCAGCCCCTGGCAAGACACTGAAACTGAAACATAATTCGCGGTACGTCTTCTACGTGGTAACTAAAAATGAATTTCAAGATCGATCTACCTACCGCGATGTGTGGGAAGCACTTCGAAACCTACGAGACCATGTGTTGGAATCCAGCGTGAAGAAACTGGCTATGCCTAAGATAGCGAGTAACCAGTTGGATTGGCGAATCATCAGGAACATGGTAGAGATTATCTTTCAAGATACCGGTGTCCAGATATTAATTTGCGGCTACAACCCCCGTTATCAGTATCCGATGAAGGCGGTGCCCTGCTATTTCCATAAGATTGGAAAGTGTAGAAATGGAGTCAATTGTCGATTCAAACATCCAGTCTCGGCTACACAAAAGTTCCAGGAGGAACTTTCATTTAAGGAGGGGGTAATGTTACGAACTCGCACACCGAAGCAGATACTAAGTACGGTCCTGTAACCTTATGCTAATGGAGTTAAAAAAAATGGTGAGCGCGCCGAATTCTGGGAAGGTCTATTGGGATTTATTGTGACAGTTTTTATAGACATGTTCTCGGAAGGTCTTTTAAGGATTGAGCCGGCAATCGAGAAATATCGCGAAAGGCATTTGTTTTGTGTAAGCCGCAGCCCAGAATTCTCTAGTTAAAAAAGGTACTAGTATATAAAAAGGACCGATCAGCGGACCAGTTTAGTGGATAATTTGACATCGTGAGATATACAAATGAATAAGTGAATATAAAGTGTTTATATAAATTAGTTTGAGTGAATATACAGTTAATATAAATTGATAATTAAGTGATTAGTTGAGTATATATAAATTAAGTGTTAGTGAGTTAGTGTTTAAATAAATTAGTAAGTATATAGCCATACCGAGTGTTTAAAATTTATCCCACCCGTAATAAAAACGTTTAAATAAATAAGAAAAACGTTACAATATATTCAAAAATTGTAAACATTTTGATCGAAAATTATTTAACGCCGAAAATGTATAAATTATATTTTATATGAACCATTGACATTGATAACTCATATAAAACGCCACCACACATTTTTATCTTCCAATAAAAATGTTACTGGTAGATAAATATGGAAAGATTCTTTCCTTAGAACGTAACTTACATATCCAGTTCTAAAGCCAGTGAAATTTATAGAATGAATAAATAAATCCAGGAAGCTTCTTGTTATCATTCGATATGCTTTTTTCAATCAACTGTTCTTCATAAAACTTCTGGATATATTTTGCCAAAATAAAATGATGAACTTTATTGTATTATTACAATTTTTTACTAGTTTTAAGGCATGTTCGCAAATAGATTCTATTATTTGTCGAAAACTATCTTTTTTTACCTTCCATCGATTGAGATTTGGAAAAATAAAAAATCAGCTGGAGCCAATCAGTGAAATACTGTGATTGTTAGATGATTTGTGTTGAGTTTTTACATTCAGATAGTGTGAAATCGTACTTTGTTATAGTACTTTAACTCTCGCCTTCTCTCCAAAATATATTTTAATAGTGACACTTGCGACATGAGGATGAACTAGGGTCAAAGGCGCCAATTTTGAAATTAGTATAAGCTCACTGGTAAATGATGCCATGAGCGCAAAATAGTGTAACTCTCAGTTTTAATCGTCCAAAGCGCCAACATATAATGTTGGTTATACCCTTGTTTATATATAACGCTACGCTAGCATATATATAAACAAGGGTTATACGTTGACGCTTTGGTAAATTAAAACCATTATACAAAAAACGAGTTACACTATTTTACACTTATTGCCTCAAATATATGGCGCCAATAAAGTTTATTTTCGCAAGCAGTTGAAAGTAGAAATTAGATGCTTGAAAACATTACTTCAGATAAATATAATGCTAATAATAAGATCCAAATCTTCGCACATCATATCTGATATTGAAACAAATATTTTGCATGTTTCACTGGGGCAATGATTAATAGGATTCGGAAAAAAAAATAAAAAAGGTAAACAAAATTTATTATACACAACAATTATCAGAATGTAAATAAACAAAATAGATACATTCACAATTTTATATCGATACCTGCATTAAATCTAATATGAGGATGAAAACTTTATAAATAAGTAGGTATATCTGTCATTGTTAATTGACATTTTGTGTTTGAACCAAGACGATCTAGGTGAATAGGAGTTATGGTCACCATATTTGCTAAAAATAAATATTTTAAGTAACAAAATAGTTTATTAATTACAAAGTGTCAAAAAGGTTACTTTAGTCACGAGTTTTACTAGGCACGAGTGGAGCGAAACGGAACGAGTTCCTTGTGAAACGAGTGACTAAAGACGTTTTTAACACGAGGTGCTTACTATACTCTTTCTTCGCCCGCGGGAAGGAAAAAATTACATTATATTTGAATTATATTCATTACATGACGGAGAATGGCTGACAGCTGACTGACAAATCAAATGACGCAGAATAACAAAATTATCACGGAATATGAAATTCAACATACAAAAGATACACTTGATTTGACGTTTGAAAAACAAAAAATAAACGAGATGTGACTTTTCGCATTTTAAACACTAGTGTTTAAAGAGTCGTTTTGTGCATGTCAAACCCGTGTTCAAAGTGCGGTTTTAGTAGCGGAAGTAGAAAAATAATATTCAAGTTAAAGTTTGTTTAAATAGTTGAAATTACAAATATACTTCCTTCTGCAGATCTGCAGAAATGCATCTTTAATATTTTAGTTATTAGTATATATACATACTTACTTGGAATATTTAATGATGGTACAGTATTACATTCTAAATTGGTTCGATTCTTATTGATAATAATTTTCATATATTCAGAGAAATGTAGATCACAAATCCTAAATGCGTGTCTTTGTTCAGTATTTACGTCAACAACATCGTTTGTTCCTATAGCCAGGCGCCAGTGTCGTCTAATCTATAAATCAAAATATGTATAAATTTGTAATTACTTAATTAATTCAGAATAGCTTACCTCTGGATCCTTTGGTAAACAATGTAGTATTTTTGTATTACTGCAACTAGGAATGGACTACATAAAAACCATTTTGATAATAATCATAATAAAGAGTAAAATTAAAAATTATTCCACAACAGTAACTGTAAAATCACAAATGTAAATTGAACAATATATTAACTGTCCAGTTTTGAAAAAATATAACTAAGAATTAATTAAATCTTCTAACTACAAATAAAAAACTGTCAAACATCGAGACTGAGCAACCCATGATTTAAACTGACAGGAAATGATTCGTAAGATACGAAAAATTCATAAGTTGAAGACGTTTATTGTCGGCAGAGGGAGTCAAATCGTCCCCTGACCATGATAAAATGGAGCACTGTGGATAAAGTGAATGACATATATCGCTCAAACTCCGAGTTAGTTTAAACAGTAGCAATCAAAATAATTAGAACAATTCTTGGAATGGAGCTTATTTATATAATCCGTAACAAAATTGAAATTATAAAGATAAGCTCAATGCGACCATGAATAATATAGAGTATATCTTGGAAAAAGTATAGTTATCTGTAATATCCTGAAAATAGAAAAACTTATTTAACTATTATTTATAGTAACGGTTTTACTCCCACACAATTTGAATGAGAGGTAAATGTTACTCTTAGAACAAGGCCGTAGCCAGGAATATTGTCCGGGGGGGCGGGATATAATTATAAATTAGTTGGTAAGGTGTGTGGGGAAGGGGGGTAGGGAAGGTTGTTGAATAGATATCTCTTATATTAAAGTAAAAATAATTTTTCAATTATCGAGATTTTTTCTGCGCCCATGATATCGACAGTTAAGTCCCTATGGATTGACATTACGGCGACATCTGTTCAAGGCATGATTTATATCTAATGGTTAAATGAGTAGTTGGCACCGTTCCAATATTTCTTAGTTAGTGATTATTTTCCTTCCACAAAACAACTTTTAATTTGCGAGAAATAAATCCCAAACAGGGGATCTACGTGCGCCACTTGAAAACCAGACCAGACACTGAGACTGAAACACAATTCGTGGTACGTCTTCTACGTGGTAACTAAAAATGAATTTCAAGATCGATCTACCTACCGCGATGTATGGGAAGCACTGCGAAGCCTCCGCGACCATGTGTTGGAATCCAGTGTGAAGAAACTGGCTATGCCTAAGATAGCGAGTAACCAGTTGGATTGGCATGTCATCAGGTACATGGTAGAGGTGATCCTCCAAGATCCCGGTGTCCAGATATTAATTTGCAGCTTCAACCCCCGTTATCAGTATCCAATGAAGACAGTTCCGTGTTATTTCCATAAGATCGGAAAGTGTAGAAATGGAGCCAGGCACTAATATATAAGGTACCGACCAGCGGGAGAAGTCAGCTGATGAAGTGATCTCTTGATATAAACAGCGAACAATTAAATAGTCTAAGTAGTGAAGTGTTCATATAAATTAATGTAAGTGAATATACTGCGTATATAATATAAATTAGTGAACAGTGTAGTGAATAATTAAATTAAGTTATTTTACACACGGGTCGATGATTATCGATGTCTACCTGACATTTTGAGTTTGACTTTTGAACTGTTAGCAAGTGAAATAGCGAATTGGAGAGAATTATTGAATTGTGAGTCTGATATGCAAAAAATTCAAAACTGTGAATAAACTAAAGAACTGAAAATGGTCAACAACGGTCTTGAAGCACCAGTTTATTCTAAAAATTGTAGTAACCTTACCATAAACCTTAATTAATAAAATAAATAGTAACTCTCCTTTTTTGTGGTCCTCGGAAAAATATCGTGTACAACACGTGTTGAAAATTCGATTTCACTTTCGTTTGCTTAAGCCACTCGCCTACGGTTCTTGGCTTAATTCTGCAAACTCGTGTAAAATCTTTCATGTTCAACATTTGTTGTACAATAACGTATGGTCCTAAAGTTTTTGGAAAATTTTTAAATGCTAATAAAATTTTCCAAATTTTTTTAATTTTAAAAGCACATGTGGCAACAATTAACAACACTAATAACGAAAAATAATTACAAATTACATTATGGATAGTGGCCCGTTATCCTCAATGAGTCGCAATTTTCTTCGGACTTGTCCCATCTTCCTTTGGACAAGAGCAGGTTCTATTTCTCTAATCTTTTGGAAGATGCGACGCCGCAATTGATCTTCATTTGTAGCTTCCCATCCTTTATCGTACACTTTCATCGATAGTATTGACCAAAATATCTCTATTGGCCTAGCCTGAGGTACATTAGGAGGATTGTCCAACTTAGGTACAAAGTCAATGTTATTTTCACTTAACCACTGTCTGGTAATTCTAGCATAATGGCATGAAGCTAGATCAGGCCAAAACATTATATTATCGTTGACACGATGTGTATTTAAAAAATTAAGTAATTTAGTAAGACATCTTTGAATATAAAGTTCTGCATTTAAGGCTTCTCCCCGAACACGACCAACATACGGCTGTGAGATAAATCCTGCTTCAGAAATGACACACCACACTAAAACTTTATCCTCAAATTTCGATTTACTTTTAAATTTAACATTGTCTGGTGTATTTTCTATGTTATCGGTAAAAAACCCATCGTTTCCTTCAATCTCTGAATGGGATAAGGTAAAATATTTTTCCTCGTCCATTACAATCAATTTATTGGCAAAGAGGATACGCCTTAATGCGCGGCAACAACGCGGAATTTTTTCTAGCTGGTCTGCGGTGTATTTTGGTGCCTTTCTTCTTTTCCTAAACACTAAGTTTATGCGATCAATTGTTTTTAATACAGTGGTTTTCGAAATACCAAATCTCCGGGCTAATTTTCTCTGAGAAACTCCAACTTTGTCTTTAGCAGCTTCCATCAGTCTTCTTTTGGGTAAATTAATGCATGGTATACCCTCTTCACAATTCCTTATAGTGTTGTAAATGCTTGACTTACTTATATTTTGCTCTTGGTAGATTGCAACAATATCATGCTTAGGTATTCGTCCAACTAGATTGTAAATGCCCTGACGAATATCTAATTTGTAAGACATTTTGCTACAATCGATTTGCAAAACTAAACTGTCATAATCAAACTTGAATCGGTGTGACGTTTTAGTTTCAATGGCAACTTGATTAAACGACATTGGGTACAAATATAAATAATTTAAAAATTTTCCAAAATCTTCAGGACCATACGTTATACTATTTCAAAAATAAAAATCATGTCTTACAAACCAAATCAAACAACATTCTAAATAACCTACAAGGAAAATAAACACAAAAGTAACAGTTTGGTATTGGACACAAAAAGAGATCAAACTCTTTTTCCATATTTGAAATTGGAAATATCAATAATACCACTGCGCTAACATAAAGATTCATAAATAGCTGACAAACTTTGATTAAGTTTTGTAAACTGCTTTGCCATATCTTCTTTGTCACAAGCACTTCTTCCGTTTGCTGCCCCAATCCTTTCTAGAATTTCAATTTTCTCTGCATAATATTTTTCTTTGAACCTGTGTTTTTTTGTCGAGAGATTGTCTATACATATCAGAGGTTTCAGAAGAATAAACAAAGTTTTTTCTGGATGCCCGGGGGAAAGGTTTAGTCTTTTCTACCATATTATTTGATGCAGTTGACTGTGTAGCCTTCTCATTTGTATTATGGCCAATATGTGTAGGAATTTTGTATATTTCAATAATTGACTGCTGATTATTTGTGGGAGAATCCATCATCTGTTGGTCATCTGCTGGTTTGTCTGGCAGTGGTATATACACTCATGGACAAAATTATCAAATATTTTTTATTTTTCATAATTTCTTGTTGAAAAAATAAATTCTGATGAATCAAGTCATTTAAATACTATCATTTACGAGAAACTGTTTATTTTGAAATATTTTAGTGAAGAATCTCAAGTTTTAATCAGAAGAAAATCGTGAAAAAAAATTAATACTAAACGTTATGAAAATTAAGGATATTTACATCATATTTAAATACTAATTGAAGGACAATTACAAGTCTTTTGATTAAAATTAGAGCACAGTTAGTAACGAGTATTCCCCCCTCGTGATCTAATTACTGCTTCTATTCTTCTCGGCATGCTGCTAAGGAGGTTCTGGATAAATTGTTGAGGAGTTGCATTCCACTCTTCTTGTGCAGCAATCCGAAGTTGGTCTATTGTACTTGGAACAGGATTTCTTCGTCGTATGCGGCGTTTAAGATGTACGTTCTATCGGATATAAGTCGGTGCTATATGGTGGCCAATCTAATCTTTGAATTTGGATCGCATCATGGTAATTAATCACTATGTCAGCTGCATGCAGTCGAGCATTATCGTGCATTAATATGAATTCTTCATATCCAATATAGCCGACATAAGGCAAAACATGATCTTACAGGATGTTTCCAATATACAAGTCACTTGTCACTCGTTCAATCACTTCCACGAGTTCGGTGCGTCCCTCCCAAGAAATACCGCCCCAGAGCATTATACCACCACCGCCAGTGGCGTAACTACGATGAAGCTCTGGGGGGGGGAGATGAACTACCGGGAGATCTGGGTATCGGAAATTTTTTCAAATTTTGAGCCGTTAAAACTGTATTTTAGCTGTGTTTTTCTTATAAAATTATAGCCTACAGCTCATAGCTTTTAGTAAGGTGGACTGTCAAACAGTGAGCCATGTCCCACAGTGGACCTGTCAAGTACAATGCGCGGTTGCCTACATTAGAAACAAAACGATCGGTGTGTTTGAAGCGTCTCTCACTGCACTACCCATCATCTGATCAGTGCCTCTCGAACATTCAACTGAGTAGGTTGTATAGCAGATTTAGTGATTTAGCCTGGTACGTAAAATAAAAAATTCCCTCCATATTTTTGTTCCAGTAAGATAACTACACCTTGTAGTCGTGAAATTAAGATTTCATTGTGAAGAATGATCTATGTAGGATATTAATCGATAGCAAATGCCTGATTAAACAAATTATTAGTTCTTATTTCTTACCTTCAAACGATTTTGTACCTCACGTCCAACAGTGAACCAAGTCGAGGCTTACACAGTGAATCATTGGTTCACTGTGTACTATTTTACTCCAGAAATTGTAAATAATGTTTTAATTTTTTTACAGCATGGCTCGCAGAAAACTGCCTCGTAAAATAGGGGCTCACACAGAAGAAAACATGAGGGCAGCTGTTAAACTTATTACCAGCGGGGAAAAATTAAGAAGAGCAGCTAAACTTAAAGAAGTTCCTTACGCAACCTTGAGAAGATATTATTTAAAAACAAAAAATGCAAGAGAAGGTCTGAATGTCAGATTAGTTCCTAACTATAACGTTAATCAGATTTTCAATTCGGAGCAGGAAGAGGCATTGAAAAAATATCTCAAAAATTGTGCATATCTCTTCTATGGTTTAACAAATAGAGATTATCGCATGTTAGCGTACGAGACATCAATAAAATACGCATTCCAGAATCCTGGAAAAAAAATGAAATGGCAGGCTTGGAATTGCTCCGGTCCAAGAGTTACAATTCTAGGTTGAAATATGTTATGCTTATAATAATGATATTATATCGTATCATATTTCGCATCATATCAAATTGCCAGCATTTAATTAGTAACTAACTTTGTACTTTTCTTACATTTATTATTCATTCTGTTTGTAACTCTGAAGCAATAAAGTTGTATTTTAAAATTCAAATTATACTTTTTAAAGAGATATTTCGTGAACAAAATATGTCAAGCAAATATAAACGAGGTTCAAATAGTGGGATGTGAAAAAAATCAATGTTACTAATATTCAAACGTCAAGTTTACGTAACTAAAAAAATATCCTTCCTCTATACGCGGAATATAAAATATAAAGAAAGACTTTTATCGAATCCATTCCATTTAAACTTTTCTCCGACTGTTTTCATCAAATAAACAGATTATCTTGTAACTATATAGTATTTGCAATCATATTATTCTTAATATTCTTTTCTCCAACTTGTATTTCAGCTCAGCTGACTCCAATTGGAACTTTTCATTTTCCATAAACATATATGCTAAGTATTTTTCATATTTCTGATAAGAAACCTCATTACAGAACTCTTCTGATATTCATAGAATTTTGTAGTATTTTAGAATTGTGGGCTCAATGAATACATTCGCGAATGTAGCAACCAAAATGCAGTGCATTATTCCTAACATTACATGATAATTGGATTAAACCTTGAAGTTGATCAAATGCCATCTAGAGCGAAGCAACTCAAGGTGACAGCGAAGTGTTGTAACATTTGTGCATGGAAATTGATAGTTTAATTCAAAATGTCTGTGTCTGCAATAGTTTAAAGTTTATGTTAAAAATTATATTAAATACACAGAATATTCACACTAATTTATATAAACACTTCACTACTGTTTACTTACTTAGACTTAATTTATATAAATACTTCACTTTTTACTTGTTCAGTGTTTATTTGACGAGATCAAATTATAAACTAATTCTTCCCTTGGTAGGTAGTCTTCATATTATAACAGACAAAATAATTTAATGGCTGCCAAAATTGTTATTAAAATGAGGTTAGATTTTCGACAAGGAACAAATAGGGATAGATCATTCACAATTCAAATGGAATGAATTTCATTGGATGACACTATCATTAACAAAACACAGAGCTAAGCATTTATTGGACTTAAAAATATAATTGTAAACATAAAAGTAAACAGGATTATACATTTTTTATCGTATTGAGTATATTAATAACCTGTAAATAATGATTTTAATAAAGTGAAGAAATTTAAGAAATATTTTAAAATTTATAAACCTGATTCTTTTCAGTGGTTAGAGAAATTGTAATTTAATCATTAATGTTCCAATTGGTTGTTAAGAGTTTATGTAGGGGGTAACGAAAAAAGAAAAGTTATGAAATTTGAATGAAAGAAGTCCATAAAATTATAAAACTATTCTAAAATAAACGGTTTTAAAGATTAAAACTAACTTTTCCGCATCTGTGGACCTGAACAATATTCTATCATAAAATTTTCACTTGTATACACTTCGGGGGATGTATCGTGCTAACAAACCGAAATTTTTCCAAAAATAACCAAAAATGTAGTATATCTGGATTTATCGGACCCGCTGTATTCGCTCTCGTCAGCTGAAAATCAATAGGGTATATCTGTGAGACACCTTGAGCAATGTTCAATCATAAAATTGGTTACTTGTTTACACTCTGGAGGCTGTATCGTGCTAACAAACTGAAAATTCTCCAAAAATTACAAAAATTTGGTACGTCAAGTACCATAGCACCCGTTACACTGGCTTTAGTGAGCTGAACATTGATAGGGTTCATCTTTGAGACGCTCTAAATAATATCCAATCATAAAATTGATCACTTGTATATGCTCCGGAGGCTGCATCGTGTTAACAAACTGAAATTTCTCCCAAAATGACAAAAATGTCGTACATAAAGTATTATAGCATCTGTTGTACTGGCTCTGGTGAGCTGAAAATCAACAAGGTTCATCTGTGACATGTCCTTCACACTATTCAATCATAAAATTAGTGACTTGTTGCACTTCGGAGGCTGTATCGTGCTAACAAGACATGTAACGAAAAGTGGTCGATGACAACGACGACGACGACGACATACACACAGGATTTTTTTTCTAGAAACCATTTTTTCGTGTTGTTGTTGATGGAAATTGTAAAAATAACTCAAATTTTTTTTCAAAATTCCAACTTTTTTTGGGGTAAACCAATACTTTTCTCGCATATTAGATAGGTGAGGTGGAAAAGTAAAATCAATTTTAAAGACTAAAATTTGGAAGATATTAACTGAAATAAGTAAAACAAAATTATAAAATCAATGAAGGAGGTATCAATGAAAAAACATATGGTATACCTGTTGTAGCTTATCTGGTACCCGGGGGAGTGTGTTGGCGGCGAGTTTTGGAGTGTAGCAGAATTCCCGTCCAATTTCAGCAAACTTTCAGTACAAAAGGTGATTGAAAAATTATTTTATTTGACCATTTAACTAAAATTTTAGATTGAAATCTATGAACTTAAAATTCTATTAAATTATTTGAATACAATTCGGCAGCAAAAGTATCTAAATTCATCGAAATTTATTGGTTACATTTATTTATATAATAAGTTTGTTTGAATAGTGAGGCCTGATCAGTATACTCCAAATTATATGATATTTTCTTAGTTTGTTTTGAGTTTATTCTGAATTGTTATATGTAATGACTAGCATTAAATGTTTTCATAATTAAAATTATTCAATTGATTTCTCATTTTCATTAAAAACATTTTTTATTAGTTACAGTTAAAATTTACTATTTTTTTGTGATGAGAAATATCTGATTTTTGTCAAAAGAATCTATAGTTCAATTTTATTCAATTTAATATTTGATAGTTGGGCAACAAAATTTCACATATTAAAATAAATAAAATTTCTTGGCGCTATATGAACTCTACCTGAGATAAGAGTAATTACAGAAATACAGAAATTGAAAATAAAATTGAAAAGGGCAAGAATCGTATCATTTAAATATATTAGGTGCCTTTTATTCCGGAAACTTCTATCTAGTTCATATAGTGAGTAATGAAGGAGTGGCGGTGGATCCAGAGAAAATTGCTTCCATTCAGCAATGGCCGCAACTAACCGACAAACACCAAATTAGGAGTTTCCCTGGACTTTGCACATACTATAAAAGATTTATAAGGAAGTTTGGAGGTATTGCCAAGCCCCTAGCGCGACTCACAGAAGGAACAAGATCTGGTATGAGTCACCTAAATGCTGACTCCCTGTCCAGACGGCTGTACTCAACAGACTGTTCGCACTGCAACAAGGCGGAATCTAGGGAAGCTACAGTAGTCAACGAAGAATAGTCGCCCACCAGGATCAGAGAAGATCAGGAGAATGATCCTCGCCTAAAGAATATTCGGCAGTGTAAGGAAGAAAATCGACGACCTACATGGCAAGAAGTATCAAGATTTTCACCGACACTCAAAGCATATTGGGCTCAGTGGAACCCCCTTGTCCTGGAAAAAGGGCAGTTGAAAAGAGTCCTTGAATACGATGATGGTTCCGAGATGAGACGACAGCTAGTTATCCCGAGAACGAGAGTAACTGAGGTACTGAAGATGTTACATGACAGTCCATCGGGAAGTCATCTGAGAGTGAAGAAAACTCTTCAGCGAGTCTGTGAAAGGTTTTATTGGATGAACAGCTCCGACGATGTGAAGGACTGGTGTAAGAAATGTACGACTTGTGCTACGAGTAATGAAACAATATAATGTTGGAAGCCCTTTCGAAAGAATTTCTTTAGACATCGCTGGACCATTTCCGACGACATAAAATGGTGGTAAATACAATCTGGTAGTAATGGATTATTTCACAAAGTGGGTGGAAATTTATGCGATCCCGAATCAAGAGGCCACAAATGTCGCAGATGTACCGGTGAAATAATTTATTGGCCGATATGGAGTGCCCTTGGAAGTCCACAGCGATCAAGGAAGAAATTTCGAGAGCCAGGTATTCCAGGAAATTTGCAACAAGCTGGGAATGAGAAGACCAGGACAACAGCGTTGCATCCACAATCAGATTGAATGGTCGAGAGAATGAACAGGACCTGTTCATAGTAGTTTCCAGCCACCAGAGAGATTGAGACCAGTATATTTCCCTATTTGCGTTGGCTTATCGAACGGCCATAAATGAGTCCACGGGGAAAATTCTATTTGGAAGTGAAATGAGGCTTCCTTGTAAACTGCAATTTGGCTGTGGGCCTGGCGAAGATCTAACAGGAGAAGATTACGTGATCAAATTGAGAAGAAGGATGGACGATGTGCACGAATTGGTTCGAACGAATCTTCAAGTTGTCAATGGAATAATGAAAAAACCGTACGATACGCAGTCCACAGAAGGCAGTTTCAAAGAAGGCGACAAGGTATGGTTACACAACCCGACAAGGAGAAAATAATTTTCTCTAAAATTACAGAAATCGTGGAAAGGTCTATAATTAATCGAGAAGATGATTAACGACATCATCTATCGTCTAAGCAAGATCCCCAATGGAAAACCGAGAGTAGTCCACCAAAACCGACTAGCGCCATTCGAAGGAGACCATGACAAGGAGGAAGGGGTGAAGCATCCACAGCAAGTGTCTGACCCAGCATTCGAAGAATGTATGGGCGCATACGGAGGTACCGGGAAAGCTAGATACGGAGTCACTACAGAACAAATACAAGATTTGTTCACGCTCCCGGAAGAGTACTCACTGGCTTATAAGAACTCCGCCAGTAACAAACAAGCACAAGGGTTGGCAACCGTCTTTCGAAAGAAGTTTGGACAACTAGATAAGCTTGAAGATCAGATGTCAGCCCCTGGCAAGACACTGAGACTCAAACACACTTGGCGGTACGTTTTCTACCTGATAACTAAAATCGAATTTCCAGATTGATCCACCTACCGGGATGTGTGGGAAGCGCTACGAAGCCTTCAAGATCATGTGCTGGAATCCCACGTGGAGAAACTAGCAATGCACAGGATAGAGAGCAACCAGTGGGATTGGCGAGTAATCAGGAACATGATAGAATTTATCTTCCAAGATACCGGTGTCCAAATATTAATATGCAGCTATACCCCTCGTTATCGGTACCCGGTGAAAACGGTGCCCTATTATTTCTATACGACCGGTAAGTGCAGACATGGGTCCAGTTGCTGATTTAAACATCCAGTCCCCCGGCTACACAGAAGTTCCAGGAGGAACTTCCTTTTAAGGAGAGGGTAATTTTACGAAATCGCACACTGCTATAGTGTCTGAATCCGACTCTACGTACGCTATGTATGATGGTTAAAGTTTTGGCGAATACGCCGGAATTTCCTTGAAATGTTTACCATAATTTTTTGAGATTATTCTCATCTACATAGTTCCAGATAGGCGATTGTTTTTGTGTAAGCCGCAATCTAGAATTGTCTAGAAAAAAGGGCACTTACATATATAAAAAATAATGACCAGCGGGAAGAGTCAGTTTATAAAGTGATCTCGTGAGATAAACAAGTAAATAGTCTAAGATAATAAACAGTAGTGAAGTGTTTATATAAATTAGTTTATGTGAATATACTGTATATATAACATATTAGTGAATAGTTTAGTGAATAAATAAATTAAGTCAGTAGACCTACCGTGTGTATGAATTTATCCCACCCGTCGTAAGAAAAATGTTTAAATAAATAAGAAAAACATTACAGTATATTATAAAATAAATAAGAGTTGTTCGACTCGATTAGACCATGAATATTTCACAAGATATAAAGATAAAACCTATATGTTACCTAAAAGAGAAAAGTTAATCGGACAGCGGTGTTCAATTACTTGGGCCCTAAACTATACAATCAAATCCCATTACACATACAAAACATAAATAAAATATATTCATATAAATTACAAATTAAATCATGGATACAATCAATTACTAAAGAAGACATAAATAGTATTTTAAATAACACATAACAGCAATATTCATTACCACGTGAAGTACTACGCACTTACTCGAGACTCTACTTACGTGATGATAACAACTTACCTAAGACGGCAGCTTACCCAATACAGACAACTTACCCAATGACGACAAATTTACCCAATCATCACATATTACTCAATACAGACAATTTACCAATCATGACAAATTGTCCACATTTATTTATTTATTATATATTTATACATATATTAATTATTATTGTAAATCACGTACAAGTTGTACATAACTTTGTTGTAGAACAACTTCTGTGATTATGATTATCGTTTACATTTTTATATTATTACATTATTTTTGTAAACAAATTTATTAAATAAACATTATTATTATTATTGACAATAATGTAGGCCATCTGCTTAAGGTATCGTATTCAATCCTGCGCGAATACATGTTGACTATGATATTGCTGATACAATAAATCGTACAATCGCATTAATTTTTCTTTTATCGAATTTCAAAATTAGTAAACTGCTCTTTC
This sequence comes from Galeruca laticollis, assembly GCA_963921935.1. Classification (NCBI taxonomy): domain Eukaryota; kingdom Metazoa; phylum Arthropoda; class Insecta; order Coleoptera; family Chrysomelidae; genus Galeruca; species Galeruca laticollis. The sequence continues at coordinate 50,042,922 of OY998184.1, forward strand.
TCACCATGTATATCTACTTTTGACACCGCGTGTTGACACTTCATTTCTCCCAAATTTTCAATTCTATGCTACAGAATCGTTAGTGGTAAGAAATCCTGTATTAATTCTTATTAAACTGAAAATGAGCGATAATCGTCTATTTGAGTGTTCAATGATGAAGAAAAGCCGACATTTGTCATACCTACAAGTGTGTTTGTAAAACTATAGTTGCAACATTTCGTCACCTGATAATTATAGCGTTATATCTGTGTTTTTTCCAAAATGGGTTTATTCGTGTTTTGAACCTTAAAAAAGCATATTGTTCTGTCTACATATAATTTGGGTAGAAATTGTACAGTTTAAGGATATTATGAACAGTGTTAAAATGTGCCAACTACATAACCTAGCTTTTTTTCGTATTATAGTGTTCCATCTTATCAGCCAATAGAATTACATCAATTTTGTAAATAGAACACCTGGGCGCGTATTCTGTATCGTCTCGTAGAAAGAAATTTCTTTCTATGAGTATAGAGAGGAAATTTCTTTCTATTTCGTGAACCTATTCTGTACCATTCTTTGTATATCTATTCGGCAATGCTCGGCTATACAGAACTAATAATTATTGGATGTAAAAACATTGACCTGTTTTTAGGGGAATTTGGGATATCTTTTGATTAAGTCGGCAACAATAGCAACATTTGATTGTTTATTTCTCAGGAGGATAATAGTTACGAGAGTTATTTCATATTTCATTGTGGAAGCTAATTATTATTATAATTATTATGTGTTAGGTGTAAATATTATAAACTATAGAACAGCATATTATCTGTTCTTAGTTTTTGTTTTTTTAATCTTTATCGCGAGTACATTATAAAGTATGGACCCAATTTATTTGCTACAAGTAGAAGATGAAGAAGGACAAAACCAATTAAGTTTGGAGAGAAGAATTTATTAATCCTTAAAATCACCAATGTTAAATATATTGATCTTTTTAAGAATTGGATCAATGACAACAATTAAGAAGTTTAGTAGTTAATTTAACACAGCGTTCAACACAGAAATATTTCACATTACAGGTAACACCGTAAATGGCCACAAATACGTATTATTTAGGTGCCCTTTGCACTTGTTTACGTATTAAATTGCAATAATATTAATAATAATTACTCCAAAAATTATTTTTCCAACATAAACTTGTATATATAAACCACAAAAGACCATAAACATAACATAGCCGATATGCACCTTTCCTTTAAAGAAAATAAACATGCCAACAAAGATAAATCTAATGATTGTGTGTTAAAAAGAGACAGGGATACTCAAATCATCATAGCAAGACCTAAAATGGCCTTTCTATTACTTTCTACCGAACGAAGTGTTCGTGACACACGACCAATGCCGAAGTAGCTTACAGAATAAGGTAAAGTGGTATAGAGAATTTATAGAAAGAAATTTCTTTTCTATGACGATACAGAATACGCGCTCAGTTGCTACTTGCCACTTGTGGTGTGTTTCTGTCTTTCTACTGAATAAAATAGTGTTTTTGTGTAAAAATTGACGAAAATATTAGGTAAGTATCAATTATTGAATAATATTTATTGTAAATTTGTGTAATTTATCAACAATGACAAGGTTTAAAACTAAGATAAATAGGTCAATTTCATAACCTCACTTTTTAAATCTTAAATTATGTTCAGTTATGAAAATGATGAATTTCTATACTTTGATGGAGACGATAGTGTTGCTGACCCCACCTACGAACCCGAAACAAATAATAAAAGTGGCAGGCTGTTAAAAATTTATGATAATATAAACAATTATTCTGATAGTAGATCTTCCAACCTAAATTTGAACAACCTGTTACCAAGTACTATAAAACCTGAGGATGGAATAAGGGAACAAAACAACCAAAAGTATGAGCTAATGTTACTTGTGTGTCTTTTATATTATTTTTGTTCGTTTCAGAAAACTGACTAGAAAACGGCGAATAAATGAGGCAGAATGGAAGAGGAATATAAACAAGAAACTGTGTGAGCTTGGACCATCTTATAAAGACGTAAAAGGTGCAACTGGCAGGGCAAGAGAAATAAAAAAAATTGTGAAACCAACTGCAAATTTGAATGTTTAATTAAAATAACAAAAGATGCTAGAAATGTAATACATAGAAATTTTTGAGATTTATCTAATGAGGGAAAACTACATTTTTTTCAACAAAAATACTGTACGTTCATTGAAAAAACGAAGTACTGTTAAAAATAGTGACCCTGAAAGACAACGTCAATTTTCCTACAAATATTTTTTTCATGTAAATGATGAAAAGGTTCGAGTTTGCAAGCAATTTTTTTGGACACACTTTATACTATACAGCATCGTATATCATACGTTCATGAAAAAAAAAAAAAGTGACTGGAGTTCCTATGCCAAGCAACCGAGAAAAACATGCAAAAAGGACTATTTCCAATGAACGGCGAGATAAATAGATATCTCATGTAACGAGGTTTTCGTTACGTAAAGGATATTTTATGTCGTCGAGTATATTTTCATTTGATAGTTTATGTCACCGAGTATATATTTATTTTATATTATGTATCACCCGTTATATATTCGTTCCTTTGTATACAAATCATTTTATAGTTTATGCCGCCGAGTATATTTTCATTTTATAGTTTATTTTGCCGAGTATATACAGGGTGTTTTCAAATGACACTTACAACGATTGCATGTAGATACCTCTCGTAAAATTGGACAAGATGATATAGAGATTGAGGGGTCCAACCCGTTTACTTTTCGAAATACAGGGTGTTAAATTTATGAAAAATATAATATTTTAAGTTGATAACTTTAAATTGGATGAATATGTTGATCTGATATTTGACAGTTTATTTTTAAATGTAAAAGGGCATTTTTGATTGAAAAACATGTTTCAATTCTTGATCCAGTGGTGTACATTTGGAAGAATATGTCACCTTTCCCCTCCCATTTTTTACGCCACTGGCATTTGAAGCTATTTTTATTTGATTTTGTATTCCTCAACAGTTCCACGTGAAAAACGCATAACCTTTACATACCAAAAAATGTGTAGTTTTCAAGATATTTAAGTCTGCAAGATCACTTTAAAAAAAAATAAAAAAAAAATTTCTTGAATGTTTTTTAATTACTACCAAAATACCAATGGTTAGAATATGTAACAGGAACTAATTTGTGAAACAGCAATCCATATTCGCCCTAATATTTAATGGTACAACGTCGTTGTTCTCAAAAAATTACAATAAATATTACCATTGAGTTTATTAGGTAATAAATATGGAGCCACTATACAATCGCTAAGAATGCCTGCCCACACGTTAAGCGAGAATTTTCCCTGAAATCCACGTTGTCGAATAACAAATGGATTTTCGTCATCCCACACGTGGCTATTCCTTGTATTAAAAATTCCTTCACGTGTGAATTTGGCTTGTACCAATTGGCAAACTCCACTCTTTAAGGACAAACTGTTGGTTTTAGGACCTGAACTTGGGTATACTTATAAGGATACAACTGCTGTTCATTTAAAATATTCCACACAGTTGAGTTACTTACTTTTAAAGATTTAGCAATGGTGCGAGTGCTTAAATAGGGTCTATTTTCAGTACGGTCTGGAACAGCCTCCTCTAATTGCACAGTTCGTACAATTCATTTTCTAAAATTGAATAGATGAGGCTTTTACTTGATGAAGATCCATACTGAACGATGAAATAAAACAATATAGTTTGTTTAAATCTTCATTTATTTGAACTAATGTTCAATTTAAACTTGTTGACGCGTTTCACTAACACAGTAGCTTTGTCAAAACGAATGAAGGTAAAATATAAAAATGTCTTAATATATACAGTGCTAAATACAGAATTCTATTTACTAAGGTTAACAATGGTATTGAAAGAAATTACCTGGAAATTCATTCACTACAAACATTCCTAAGCTATCTTCTAGGTAAAGAGGTTCAATAAAGGAGAATGATTGATATAGATTTGGTCGTTAAGGAGATTACCTGAATATTTATTTTTGTTAATCTCTAGGGCGTCTAATTAATTTAAACTAAAGGATTTACCAACTACATGGAGAATTTCAAAATTTGGGTCGAAAATGTGTTGGATTTCTAATAAATGATTTGAATAGTTAGAATCTAATTTTTTGTTGTCATAGCTACGTTTGTGTTCCGAAATTCTAGTTTTAAAATTTCTAAAAGTTCTACCGATATAAATTTCATCACAATTGTCATTACCACATTTTAATTTATAAACTCCTGATTTGTTTAATTTTGAAGATTTAGATTTATTATTTTCAATGAATTTGGATAAATTGTGATCAGTTTTAAAGGAAATATTCATGTCTAAAGTTTCTAAAAATGATTTAATTTTTAAGGATGGTGTTCCAAAGTATGTTAAGCTTTTAAATTGTTTATTATTTTTATCTGAAGGGAATACTTGTTCTAAAGTCTGTTTTTTTATATTTTTATTTATGATATTGTCAATTAAATTTGGATCGTAATTATTATTAACTGCTATTTGTTTTATATTTAATTCTTTGGTATAAATATTAATATTTAATGGGACTGTTAAGAGTCTGTGTATCATACTATTGAAAGCTGCTAGTTTTTGACTGAATGGGTGGACCGAACTATTATGAATTGTAATATCTGTATGTGACGGCTTATGAAATATAAAAAAATCATGATTATTATTTATATTTGAAATTGTAAGGTCTAGAAAGTTTATAGACTTATTTTGTTCAAGTTCTACGGTAAATTTGATATTATTGTGAATCGAGTTTATGTATGTAATGAAGCTCTCTAATTGTCTATTTGTACCGATGAAGCTAGCTAAAATGTCGTCCACATATCGGAGCCAGTACATAAATTTTTTACTAAGGGGGTGTTCATGAATTATTTTTTCTATATTATCCATGAAAATTTCTGCTAGTAGGGGGATGAGAGGGTTGCCCATAATCAAACCATCTTTACTGCTATAAACCTCTCCATTGAAATGATATCAGAGTGAATTATAGGATTAACATTATTGTATGTTAATAGCTTCAAATGGCAGTGGCGTAAAAAATGGGAGGGGAAAGGTCACATATTCTTCCAAATGTACACCACTGGATCAAGAATTGAAACATGTTTTTTCATCAAAATATGCCCTTTTACATTTAAAATTAACCTGCCAAATGTCAGATCGATATATTCATCCATTTGAAGTTATCAAATTAAAACATTATTTTTTTCATAATTTTAACACCCTGTATTTCTTAAAGTAAATGGGTTGGACCCCTCAATCCCTATATCATCTTGTCCAATTTTACGAGAAGTATATACATGCAAACGGTGTAAGTGTCATTTGAAAACACCCTGTATATCCATTTTTATATTGCATATACTCGCTATATATTTCAACCTGTGCATAGAAATTGTTTTATACATAAGATTTATAATTATTGTAAGTCTCCGAGAATATTTTTATTTTATCCTCTGGCTTCGGGGTAGAAACAATTTTTGTAGAAGGTTAATAGTTATTCAAAGTTCCGATGATGTTTTTATTTTTTTTTACTATCTGGTTGCGATGGAGAAATCATTTTTCTGTGTGAAAATATTTATTCCGATTTTAAACTCAACATTTCAATGTACTGGTTTTCCCACTGCCACGAGATAGATAGTGGTAGAAGCGCGCAGGTCGAACTAATCGAGAGAGGTGGAAAAGTAAGGCTGGAGGCAGGTAGGTTTTGAATCGAACGAGGAGTGCAAAAGTGCTGGCTAACCGGAGCTGGAGATAGCAATTGTGCACCGTCCGCCGAAAGTTGTTTTGGTTGATTTGCCAATTACCGATAAATTTCTTTAGTTTTTTCCGCACTTTAAAAATTTCTCGATAATTCCGTTGCTGTAAAGGCGTAACACCTAACCCGTTCCATTTATGAAAGCTTGTAAAACATTTGAACGAAAAGACCACCAAACTTTGAATAGGTGTTGTTTGCTTCTACCGCTTCTTTTTCATATACGCTATTTTATGATCATAAACCACTCTCGCGTATGTCCTGCCTGCTTCGCCACTAATTAGTGCATATCTAATATACATATAGTTTAAATAATACATATGTGCTTTTGGGATACAAGGGTATTGTCTCCCCGTATGAGTACTGTGTTTTTTTATACATGTAACGGCTTGGTAGATAATATAATTATAATAGAACCTAAAGAAACCTCTGTGTTTTATTGACCTACTCTAGATTAGCACCTCCCTAGGGTAAAGTAGTTGTTTGGCTGCACGAATTTTAGCTTCCCCGTAGTGTGGTCCAGGATAATAATACTTATTTCAGGACTAGCGAGAACGTTTCTATACTTAGCAATAACCTCCCGGATTTTAACGACAGTAGACCCCTGGAATTTACCGTACCTCCATCTGAGGCTACCTCGAACTCTCGACGAGTGAAGTCGAGGGGCCGTGGAGACAACCACGTTAAAAATCTGGCGCCCGAGAAAGTGTAAGGTTTCAAAGGTGTCAGAAGTGACGTTCCGAGGCCTTAAGAGGTAGGGCAAGAGGCTGCTACCGATACCACACACCTCAGATTGCGTCACACTCATATAAATAGACTTGCAAAAGTAGAAACTCACTATTGCCGAAAAAATTCTACAAAAGAATACTTTGATGTAAATTTATCAATAGTAATACAACAAGTGTAATGATGATTATCGAAATACCAATTTCTTCGATTTTGAGAAACAAATTGTTGTTTGGAAACCGCACGAGTGTGTAAGCGCGAGTGTGGTTTCATAAAACAAAAATTGGCATATGATGACGTTCGTTGCAAAATTCCATGAATTGTTTCCGCACGTACTTTTTAGATCGCACGGTATTTTGCGGCATTTGTTCTTTTACTTTCTTTTGAATCTCTTTTAGATCAAACAGACCAAAACGGTTTTTAGAATTCATTCTTGATACAATAATTCTGACGTTTCTTTATTAATTTGACATTTTCTGTCAGTCACTAAATTTTTAATATCGATTAAAACAACTAATGACAACGCGAAACACACAGATAGGAAAATTGCATGTATCCAATCAGGTGCCGAAATACAAAATCCAAAACATGGTGTTTTCAGATATCAATCCTCACACTGAGCAAAATACCCTAATTAGATTTCTTTCTTAAGATGCCCTTAATAACTGGTACAAAAAATCAAATAGTGGTTAAAATAATTCAAGTGATTACTAGCATGTGCATAATTATCACAAGTATGTTGACTTTGTTGAAACATTTTTATAACAGTTATTCGATAAAATGATGTAATCGAATTGCTGTTATTATAGTCATTTCGTTATAGACCTCATTGAATTGTTTCAATTCAGCACCTACTAGTCCTAATTAGGTATCCACTTAACACTATTCAGTCCCAACAAAATAGATCACCTACTTACAATTATGCAGTCCTCGTATAACGGTTATTAAGATATCGAATAATTTTTTTGAAAGAAACGGCTGTTTAGCATCGAAATGCAGTTTTTTCTGGTCCGAACATTACCGATGTGATTGTCGATCTCGTCTTATTGGTTATTTGTGGTTGGAACCTTGGAACACCCGCGCGCCGCGAATTTCACTTTCACATTTGGTTTAGGAGTGTTGAGTGTTGAAAGTTTGAGTACGGTGTAGGTGATTATTTGCAGTTTTTGCAATTAACTGTGAGGTTAGGTTGAATACGCCAACAGTGTTAAATTGGGTTGAGTATATAAATGGCGTTCAAAAACCTATTAATACAGTGGCGATTAAGTGACTATATATCTGACTATGTTCACGTCTCTTATACACCAACCAATCGAAATACTAAAACATTTATAAGTATGTAAAAATTACGTATCTCATCCTTCTTTAAGTTTATTTTGTAGAAAACATTTTTATTTGAATTGTTGTATTTTTGTTATAAGCTTCTTCAATCTAAGAATTTTTGGGGGCTTTGATATCTAAACTTAACTGGAAAATATATTTATTTGATTTTATATCTATCATGTTGTATTTTTGTAGTTATCTATAGTTAGTTCCATTAATTTAAATATTTTGTTATATTTAGTTAATATAAATGTTTTATAGCAAATTTAGTTTTATTTAAAAATATCAGATAATTATTCGAAAATATAGTAATCTTTATTGTATTATAGTCTAACCGCTATTAGAAAAGTTTATAATACTTATAAAAGTGCACTCGATATCGGTTATATGACATATCATATTCTAAAAAAAATCTAATAACGATGACTTTTTACCAGTATAATTTTTTTTAGAAAATCCCATAATCTAAATTAAGTGCCCTCGATTCCGATTGTACAAAATTCCGTTTGTTATTTGAAAATCTAATAACCTTTACTATATGACAGTACAATTGCTACTAGAAAAGCCGATAATATTTATTAAGTGCACTCAATAACAATTATATGAAATTATGTTTTTTATTTGAAAATCTAGTAACCTTCACTATATGACAATATGGTTGCTATTAGAAAATCCTCTAATATCTATTAAGCTCACTTGATAACAGTTGGACGATATTCTGTTTTTTATTTGAACATCTAGTAACGTTTACTATAGGACAGTATGATTGCTATTAGAATATCTTATAATACTTATTAAGTGCACTCGATAACGGTTATACGTAATTCTTAAAAATTATATCTATTAACAGTTATTCAGTGGCGTCCAACAAAGTGACTTTAATAACCATAATCATGAACTTATTTGATGCCTATTTCATGCAAGTTTCTAATAACTGTTATTCAATTTTTGCTAACGGTTAATGGAAATTTCTCTCAGTGCATATTTAAACCAATCGAATGCGCGTATTTTGTATTGAGTGAAATAATCGAGATTATATAGTCTCTATGTAGAATGGTGTAATGAAAATAGTATATTGTGCAACTAGTGGGAAAAGTTCAACTTTTCTCACGAGTGTGGAAGTTTGGCCCGAGCCAAGGGCGAGTGCCGCAAACACACGAGTGAGAAAAGTACTTTTCCCACATATTGCACACTATACTTTTTCTACAACTGCACAAATTTAAAAAATACAAGTAAATAGTGTTGTAGAAAAAGTCTAAGCATCGAGGACCACCCACCGAAAACGGTTGGGCATCGAGTATAATTTTCTGAAATTGGCTGGGTATCGAGGATCCCCTACTGGATTCTCCATATAAATGTTTGTAGTGTGGGCATAGTGCCGTAAGAAATAATATTTCTCACAGTGTGAGTAATATATGGTTTTGAAATTAAGTAAGCTATGAGAAATATGCTACTTTTCATAACAGTTGTAGAAAAAAAAATTTCCCGTTAAAGAAAGCTACTACAGACACACATTTAATTTTAAATTTAATATTGAATTCTTACAACGAAAAAAGGATAGGTGCGATATTTGTGAACTTTTTCGGCTTAATGAAAATAGTAAGAACTTATCAGAATAATAACGTGTTTGCTTTAATAACCATTCAGTATCAAAATAAATTACCAAAATAGACCGTGAAAAAGATCGCCAAAATAATGAACCTGAAAAAGCAGTCGTTTGCTTTGACAAGGAAAATGTATTTGCCTTACCAAGGTCTAACATATCTGCCTTCTTTTGTAGCAGAAAACTAAATACATATATTATAACCAGTCATTGCAACGAAAATAAAAGAGTATACTGTGCAATATCGTCGGAGGGGCTTCAAAGGCGGACCAGACAGGATCTGGCCTCAGCTTTATGTAAAAATTTGATAAACATTATTGCTGACATAACAAATTTGAAAACAATTATTTTGCGGTCCAATTCGTTTGTTCCACAAAATAAAAATAGTATTATGACCATTGCATTGAAAAAATTCATGGAAGAGAATCCTACTGTATGGGAAATAATATAAAAATATTGTGAACCCTGCCATAGTTCCATACAGGAAGTTGATAACATACACAGTCAAACGGAAAAATATTTTAAGGGAGAAGAAATATTTAGTCCCTTGGGTTTAATTAGATTACGCGCACAAATAAACAAAAAAAATATTTTTAAAGTTTACCACTTACAACAAAGTGACTTTAAGGGATTCAAGACAGCTACTGTAGGCTACAATTTTAAGAATATCCCTTATGCTTCCTTAAAACAATATTTAAGATCAGAACCTATGAAAGTATACTACAAGTTGAATCTCACAGATCCAGAGCTTTTGACAGTAGATATAACGACCGTTATCATACGAAAGAACCGAATTAAGAAACTTAATATTTCACAAGATTTGCCAACGCTAAAAACATGTGCTCCTCCAAAAGAATGAAAAAGTTTCTAATTGATGTAAACTTTTTAAATTTATCACTAGTTGACACATTATTTATAAAGACGCTATTTAAGCTATACAATGATCCTGTATTTTTAAGACGACTAGAGAATACTGAAGCAGCTGAATCTAAGAAATCTAAAGATGCAAAACATGAGCTTAATGAACCTTCGATATAAAAAAGCACAAAGTCAAAAAAGTCTATTTGAAAACGAAAAAATACTGAACAGGACGCTTCATCAAGTAAGAAAGCGGCAAAACATTAATAGGAGTTTAGATATTTTGTTAACAAATATATAATCTAAGTTTAAAATGTTAAAAAAAATATTGTTTTATTAGAATACTTTTTGTTTTTACTTAATGTTTAAGCAGATAGAACAAAAAAGTTTATTTTGTTAAGAAAAATACAAAATCTGAAAACCGTTTTTTCTATGTATTTTTCCAAAAAATTTTAATAAAATAATAACACTGGTTATTGGTATTTTTACTTTTCCGCCCAACCTATCTATATGCGAGAAAAGTATTGGTTTACTCCAAAAAAAGTTGGAATTTTGAAAAAAAATTTGAGTTATTTTTACGTTTTCCATCAACTACAACACGAAAAAATGGTTTTCAGAACAAAAATCCTGAGTGTATGTCGTCGTCGTCATCGTCGTCGTCGTCGTCGTCGTCGTTGTCGTCGGCCACTTTTCCTTACATGTCTTGTTAGCACGATACAGCCTCCGGAGAGCACTAAGTCACCAATTTCATGATTGAATATTGTTAAGGACATGTTACAGATGAACCCTATTGATTTTCAGCTGACCAGAGCCTGTACAACGGTTGCTATGGTACTTGAAATACGACATTTTGTAATTTTTTGAAAAATTTCAGTTTGTTAGCACGATACAGCCTCCGGAGTTCAACAAGTCACCAATTTTGTGATTGAATATTATTCAGGACATCTCACTAATGAACCCTATTAATTTTCAGCTCACCAGAGCCAATACAACAGGTGCTACAGTACTCTAAGTACGATATTTTTGTCATTTTTTGGAGAAGTTTCAGTTTGTTAGCACGATACAGCCTCCGGAGTATATACAAAGTGACCAATTTTATGGTTGGATAGTATTCAGAGCGTCTCAAAGATGAACCCTATTGATACTTAGCTCACTAAAGCTAGTACAACGGGTGCTATGGTACTTGAAGTACCAAATTTTTGTCATGTTTGGAGAATTTTCAGTTTGTTAGCACGATACAGCCTCCAGAAAGTATACGATTGATCAATTTTATGATTGAATATTGTTCAAGGTGTCTCACAGATGTACCCCATTGATTTTCAGTTGACTAGAGCCAGTACAGCGGGACCTATAAATCCAGATATACTAAATTTTTGGTTATTTTTGAAGAAATTTCGGTTTGTTAGCACGATACATCCCCCAAAGTGTATACAAGTAACAATTTTATGAAAGAATATTGTTTAGGGCCACAGATACGGAAAAGTTAGTTTCAATCTTTAAAACCGTTTATTTATGTATATAATATAAAAGTATGCGTCAACAATCAATATCATATGTAATTACTTGCACACAAACATTCAAATCTTTAAATTGCAATTCCCACAAATTAAAGAAAAAACAGATAGAACACTATAATTCTCAGGTGGCGATTTGTCTAAAAAGCAGGATATAGCAACAAATTCTTTGTAAGACAAAAATAACAGTTGTGACAAAAGATTGTACATAAAAAAGAATAAAGATAATTTGTTCTCAGATCGCAATACAACAAAAGTATTTAAGAGTCACCTACTGGTTTATTAAAGAAGAATATGTAACACTATTCGAGCTATGCACAATATAAAATATTAATTTCAAAGTACTTACTCAATACCCTGGAGATTCGAGAAATGTTATTATATATTGTATATTTTCTTCACTCTAATGTTTTACAAATATTGCACCCTTTTCGGCTCTTACACGACCAACCATTAAAACGGTAGGAACCATTATATATTTTTCAAATATGAATTTAATTGAAGTAATATTGACTGAATTGAAATGTGTATAATTGAAAATCGATTTTGGATTGGCGGGTGTAGTATAGTTAAAATGACAAAATTGATGTATTCAGGGTAAAAGGAGATTAATTACAGTAATTTATTTTACAAGAGTTCACGTGAATGGCGATTCGTTAGGGGTAAAGTGGTCATTACTTAGCATCATTTGTTCTCTTGATTTCAACCTCCTACATAACGGCACTGTAAACATGACTGGAATTTTAACAAGAGCATTATAAGTAGAGAGAGACCTATATTACTGGAAATCCGGAAATTCACTTACTCATATCAATATATTGTAACGCACAAATTCATTGTTAACTAAATAAACAGTAAAATGGAAAAATCTCAAAACTGGTCGATCTTAATTTACTATTTTCAAAGAACTAATCTATGATACAGGGTGAATAACCTCTAAGTTATGACGTCAGTAACATTTTATTTAAATTCAACAGACTTCCCTTTTTCCAATTTGCGGATTTTCCATGTTCAGTTGATTCAAAACGATACAGGATGGGCAAAAACGCAAAAGTTGTTTGTTATTTTAACACTGTATCACTTTAGTAAGTAATCCTAGCCGCTAGTCTAAACAGAAAACAGCCTTATTCATAGTCGTATTTAGTGGCTACTAACACACCACTAACATCCCGCTAAAGAAATTCGTATTCATAGTCCGATTTAGTGGCAACTAAGATCGTATTTGTGTTAGTGGCCATTAAATTTCTTAGTGGCGTTACAACGGGTGTTTAAGTTACTTTTAAACATAACCTAAAACGTCAAGCGCGCGAAATCGAACGTTCACTGCATCTTTGGTGTTTTTTATTGTGTAAAGTTTATAAAAGTTTATTGTATCTTCATAATTTGTAAAATATGGAAAAATTGCTTGATGTAAGTATATATTTTGGCTGCAGTATGTGCAGAATAATTAATCAATTAATATAAATGTCCTCTAGGAAAAAAGACCTCGGTCACAAAATTGGGACATCTATGAAAAAGATTTATTTATAGAATTTTTAAAACACGAGATCCCCATTATTGAAAATAAAAGAAAACATACATACTTAAATAGGGACAAACAAAATGCTTGGGAACGCATTTACAACAGAATGGAGGCCCATGGTATGTATGAGATTGCATACATTTTATTAAGATCATTCATTCATAAATAATAAATTTAAATTCATAAATGTTAGTTTTATAAATCGGACAATCTATATGCGGATATTTGATTGATTTTGTAGTACAATAAATATAATAATGCAGCATATCAGTTGCAGTATTCAAAATGTTAATTGATGTAAAATACATTCTATGATAGGTAACCAGAGAGATATAAAACGGCTGAAGGAGCAAAGGCAGCGAATGAAACTACAGGCAAAGGAATATATCGAAAGCAGTGCAATTTAACTGGAGGAGGTCCACCTGCAGATGAACCATCTGAAATTGATTGGAAGATAAAGGACCTTCTTCCACATGAATTTACAGAAGACACCTCTGGATACGATGATGCCACATGTAATGTAAGTAATTTTTACTTGTATTGCAATAAATATCTAAAAGATTTTTCTAGATACAGACTGATACTGAATCGGAGTCGACTCAAATATCCAAAAATGTAAGTCAAATTAAAATTACCCAAATTTTTTCTTCAAATATCTATATTGTTTTCTCGGGTGACTCTTGGCGAAGAAAATTTTGAACCGTTCGCCTCATCTTCTACTGGTTGCAGTAATGTAAGTTCTATGCATTTTAGTTGAAATATTTTACTTGTTTTATCTATATCATGTACATTTAACTGTTTTAAATGAAACTGTTTCTAGATACTTCCACAATATATTGATAAAATGTTAAAAATTCTAAGAAATTTGACAATTTTTAACATTTTATTAATATATTATGGAAGTATCTAGAAACAGTAAGTTTTATTTAAAACAGTACTATGAGTAGATGCTACGAAGTAAGGGTCGAGACAGAATATGTACATATAAATTACATACACTCATTTTGGTCTTTTTCAAACGCAAAACAATTAGATATTCCTCAATCCAATTCAATTTTTTTATATATTAGGACATTGTGCTAGTGGTGACCAACACTGAAAATTGTCTGGAAGAAGATGATTGTACTGAGGACGACTTCACAATAGAAAACATTTCAGAAGAACCACCTTCTGTTCCGAGAACACCGAAACGTGCTGCTATAAAAAAAATAACAGCATATACGAAGAAAAATTATATGAGTTGAATGAAAAGCGAATGAAATTACAAATTGAGCAAGCAAGAGAAATGAATGAGATGAGAATGGAGAATGAGAGGGCACATTTGAAAGATGCGAGAACGTTGAATGAATTGAAAGTGGCAAATGAGAAAGAATACCGTACTGAAAGAATGAAATTGTTGAGAGACAGAAGAGAATGAATGGTTGTATGAATAAATAAAAATCAGTAGATATAAGTAGTAAATATGTATTCAAATAAATGTAAATAAATCCATAAAATGTTTATATTTGTTTAAATAATATTATATATCATACATAAATTATTATTAAAATATCTTCTAATGTAATTTTGCCGGAATACATTTCCCACAGCAACTTCTTCATTGTTATAAACATTATTTTGTTCGTTTTCAACATCTTGCTCTTCCTCTTCTGCTTCTTGGCCTAAAACCACATTTTGAAGAACAATTTGAATTTAAGGAGTCTTATACTTACCTCTATTTTTCAGTCTATCATTTGTTAAAATGTTATGAATAATTGCAACTGCAACTATAGCTGCCGTTGTTGTGTCCAAATTTATGTTCATCCCATTAAAAAGACATCTAAACTTATTTTTCATGACACCCGTTCAATAATATTTCGGGTACATATCTGTGCCCTATTATATCTTTCCTCTGCATCGTTTCTTGGATTCAATAATCGCGTTAACAAATACCTTGAACAGGCATAGCCATTATCTCCTACCTGAAGTCCATCAATTTCCTCGTTCTAAAATAAACACTATTTAATTTTAATAATAACTTTTTCTGTAGACACTACCTCAAATTTTCTTCCTCTCCATCTTGCTACAACATCCCGTATTCTGCCTTTGGCATCACAAACCACCTGTTTTTATATACATAGTTAATAATTTGCAGAATAATATATAAAATATGTAAATAAAAATATATTTTTTATTTTACCTGAACATTTAATGAATAATATCCCTTCCTATTTATATACATTAATGGATTTTCACCACCAGGATTTTTTATTTTGATATGGGTGCAATCGATAGCCCCCACTATATTTGGACATTGAGCTATATTATAAAAATCTGCCTTTATAGTTGGTATTTCATCTTCCCGAGGAAAATTTATAAAATCGCCTCGATGTCCAGCAATTGCTGTTACCACTCTTCTTACAATTCTGCTTAATATACCTAGGTTGTGAAAATCCATGTTCCTCACCTAAAATACTCTAAAAATATTAAACTGTATTGATGTGTTACATTTTTTATACCTGTATCATCGCCATATGCCCCTATACTTGAATTTCAACTGAAATTGGGTATCCACGATTATTATGCACAGTTAGTTGATCTCTAGCCAAATGTATTATAGTGTTGGCCACTTCTTTCCTCATACGGTATTTTGTATAAAACTGTTTATCGCTGTAAACAACCAGAGGATTTTACCTTTCCAAATAAACTTTTGGATTTCTAATTAGAACATTTACTGGTTCTTCAGCTTCTTGCACCTCTGCATATACATCTATTGCGTCATCCATATTCCTAAATTAATATGTTGAACCAATATATTCTTGATTTCAATTTATTTACTTACCTTTTAATAATTAAAAATAATATAATGTGTATAAATAACACTTATTGATATAAATTAGAATTGTTCTCAACAGGAGCGTATGCCACAATAAAAACAAAAAACATAACCAACATTTCCCAATATAGAATAAACTTTTAAACTGCGCATAATTCAGAAAGTTATTTCCGTAGTTGCCACATTCATTTTTCTGCTACCACTTATTTTAACTAGTGGGAAAGAAATACGCGACTATGAATACGAAACGTTAGTGGCTTGTTAGTATGATGTTGATGGCCATTAACTAGTTGTGTTTTAACATAATTTTAAGGATGCGACTATGAATAAGGCTGAAAACGTTTAAAAGTATTTTTGCACGATTGGTCTTTTTTACCAACTTACCATGCCTGTTTCCAAACCGGTATGTTGTTTTTGCCGATTGCTAGACTAAACAGAAAGGTAAGTGATCTACTTATGGTTCACTGATAAAACACAACCGTTGAATGTTCTGTGAACGCACTTTAATAATAATAATGTTTAGTCAAGGAATAGAATATAATATGATAAATAATTTAAAAAGTAATTATTGTTAAAAATACATGAATAAACCTAAAATCACTGAAGCGCCAAAGACGCTTGTACGTGATATTTTCACATAATTAAAAATACACTTATAAAACACCATAAAATATAAAATCGACATACAGCCACCTTATTAAAATGATAAATAAACACCTACCTATAATTTCAACATGTATAATTATTGGAAATTTAATTGTCTGAATTAGATAATAAACAAAAATCGGTCACAATAGGGTAAATTGACATAATCGGGAAATATTTACTTTATAATTCAAAGTGACAGAATCAATTAGATTCCTAACATAAAATAGAAAATTTAAGGTCGACTAGATTATTGAATATTTTTCTCAGTATTGTGCATCCATTCCTTTATGGAGCGATTAAACGTTCTATGATTATTAATGTTTCTCAAGTTGAGAGGTAAAATATTATAAATTTTTGCTGACAGAAATTCCACTAAGCGTTGGCTATTGTGTTCTCACATATTGGAATATTGAAGTTTTCATTTGCTCTCGTGTTGTGACAATGTGAAACTGGTTGTACTTTTATTTTATTTATGTATATTTGTGAATCTCTTTTCACATAAAATTTGTCTCGCATGAAATATTTTATTTTGTGAATAAAGTTTGTCACTAGAAAACCTTATATCTTTTTTATAAATGATTATTAGTGTCCACTTTTGTAATACATTAAGACCCTGTAAATTGCTTTCTGTTACACCTTCCCAACCTAGGATACCATATTGCAACTGAGATTGCACCAACGAGAAATTTTAAGATTTTTCAATGTCAAGAAATCAGCCGAGAATGTGAATTTAGTCAGCAGACCTCTCAATTTATTCTTGACGTTGTTTACTTGAAGTCCCACCTAAAATGTCTATCTATGACGATTCCTAAGTATTTCGACCTTTTCCAAAAATTTGTGTTTGGTCATCAATTATTAATGGTCTCAAATCAAATTGGAGTAGTATGGGAACGGTACGTAATTTGTTTTTTGGTTGTCAATTTGTTATATTTAAACCAGTTGCATATTTGTCTTAAATCCTGTTCTGCTAATACTTTGAGGTCTCTCCAGCTTTCACCCTCATATATTATGGCCATATCATCTGCAAAACTGACTATTTTTCCTGATGTTTGGGAATACAATAAACTATTTATATAAATCGTGAATAATAAAGGTCCCAGGACTGTTCCCTGTGGAACACCACAGGTTACCGTCCTGGAACAGCTTGATACTCCGCCTAGACTCACTATTTGTTATCGCTGTGATAATGTGATAAATAGTCTTTAATAAAAAATAAGCTTGACCTCTTATACCGAAACATTTCAGTTTATGACAAACAGTATCGAAGACTTTTGATAAATCCACAAATATGTATATAAGCGGGACTTTTTATCTAACGCCTTATATAACTGCGATGTCAGCTGCAATATGGCATCCTCAGTAGAGTGCCCTTCTCTAAAACCGAACTGGTTATTAGACAGTACATGAAACTTTTCAAGAAATTCATACAATCTATTCTTTATAAGTTTTTCCAGTTTTTTAGAGAACACCGACAATAATGAGATAGGGCGGTAATTTTCGACTTTTTGTTTGTTACCGTGTTTGTGTAGTGGTTTAATGATACCAGTTTTTAAGCAATTTGGGAATTTACATTTCTGAAAACATTTATTGAAAATATCAGTTAAATGCTTGGCAATTTCTATATTTATTTTTTTTTAGAGTTTCTGATCTGATATTATCCCATCCTGGGGATTTTTTTGGTTTTAAGTTATTTATGATATTTATAGTTTTTGTTTCAGATACTGGATTGAGAAGCACAGTATTATTTATATTGGTTATATTTTCTGAAAAAATTTTCACGTCATTTATTTTACTTGCATAATTTTCACCTAAGTTGCTATAATAATTATAAAATATGTTTTCAATTTTATTCATTCTTTGATGTTATGAGTTCATTACTCATATCTAATGTCTCTATTGCTGCGTTAGGTTTTCGATTTGGACAAATACTAGAAACATAAAGCAATTTTTAAAATACATCGCTTATCCTTATCCGTATACGTAACGTAACTGAGATACGTGACTAATCAAAAAAGGTATAAAACAAATGCGTTCGTAACGTAACCATTTCTTGGGTTTTAATTTTTAAGCTAAAAATTATTCCATCTGCTTGGATCTTCGTAGGGATTGTGCCCCGATATCTCCCTCAGCAAAATAATGTCGTCATTGCCACTGTAAAAAAGTCTTTTTCGTTTTAAATCCATTATTCTATATCAAATAAGTAGTTTGTTATGTTCATTAAAAATAAGGCTATGATTTTTGATCATACGATACGGATACGGATAAGTGGTGATTTTTAAAACTGGTTTTTGTCCTTAATATAGGGACCGAGAAATATGACAATTATGCCATCTGTCGTGAAAAAACACAAACAAAGTGATGTAAACACTATTAGTTTTGTATAATCAGCGTTTTAAATGTTCATTTTTTTAAACTGATATTAAATGTTTGTGATGTCTTCATCAAAAGTATCTTTCTGTATTTCATGGCTATTCAAATATGACGGCTAAAAATACTACGCAGTTGAATTTTTATAGTTTCCCCAAAAGTTTGTTGAACACTGTGTGGATAACCTTAAAACGTCAAAAATGGATAAATGCAGTAAAAAACTATATGCAAGTAAAATGTTCTAATTAAACATGTACCTTCAGTTCCCTATACATTTTATTTTTTTCATTTATTATATTTAGTATTTCTGGGGTAATCCATAACTTTTTAGTTTTTTTTTGTATTTACTTTAATAGTATTTGTGTGTAACTGGATATATTTAGTTAGGTTTTCTATAATAAAGTTTTCCTTAATCAAATCGACATTTTCCGAGTCATAAACATCGATCCACTGTTCATCTTTCAGAGAATTTCTTAGATTTTGATAGTTAATATATTTTTTATACCTATTTTTCTGAATCTTGTCGGTAGAAATTGACTCATAGTTATAGATAACTGCGATCGGAAAATGATAATTATATCATAATTGCAAACATGTGAATTAAATTGATTTCGAATGTAATTATTTTTAACAAATATGTGGTCTATACATGTTTTACTTCTAAGTCTTGCGATTTGATTTATATAAGGAGTGAAATTAAATGAGTTAAACACATTTTTATAATCATCAGTACCATTATTGTTTTCCAGTAGATCGATATTTATATCTCCAATGACAATATGGAATTTATTTTGTCTCCTTAACTGAAGATAATCATAAAGCTCTGTAATGAAGTTATTTTTATTTGTAATTTGAAATTTATATTACATTTAATAAATACTAAGATCCCATCATTTTTGTTTAATGTTCCATCGCTGTAGACATTGCTGTAACCTGGAATATTATATACATTCTTATCGAAGATAGTGGAAGTTTCCGTTAAAATTATTATTTCATATTGCTCAGAAAACTGATTAAAAAATATCAGACATTCATCGTAATGTTTTGCTTCACTTCTGATATTTAGATGTAAGATTTTAAAATTTGGATGTTCATGAGTAAAATAGCTTTGGTTAAAATTTTATATATCATAAATGAGTTTTCCTAATAGTTCCTCAGTTTAATAGTTTGCAATAAATGGATCCAGTTTTAAAATTAATTATTTCTATTTCTTGACGAAGGCTTTCTCTCTCTAACTGGGGTAGGCGGGGTGTTTTTAGTTTTTCCTTTATTTTTTAGTTCATCTTCTTTCTTTTTTTTTCAGTTCAGCTCCTACGTTCTTCCGTACTTCCTTTTTTCTTCGCACTGTTTTATTATATTATCATCTAAGACTATTGTACTTTCAGCTATATCAAAATTATCAGGGTAATTTTTTCTTGGAGTTTCCGGCTCGCTGTGCGTTTGTTTTATTTTAATAGCTGCCTAAACCTCTTCAAATCCAATAATATCCTCAACTGTGTATTCTATATTGTTTCTAAAGAGTTTTTCGCCCTTTATATAGCAGCGATCTTGGGTTGTGTTTCTTGATGTTTCCAGATAATTCTTGAGTATTTTATTTCTCTCCTACTGAATTTTAGTCAAATCAGGCACTATTGATATGTTACTCCCTTTGAGCTTTTTGCAGCTGTTTAAAATGTCAATTTTCGCAAGAGTAGAAGTTAATTCTGCCTTAATCGGAGCTTTTTCCAAGTTTGTAAATGTTGCGAATATTTTGTGTATTAATCTTTATACAGGATGTCACAAGTTATAGTTTACAGGCAATATCTCGCTTAATTTAAAAGATAATCCAATACTGTAAACACTGTTGTGAATGGCGTCAAAATTCCTTCCTAATGACGTATCAGAAACTTTGATGGCACTCCTGTATATTTTCATTGAAAATTGCTTGTCACTCTATTTGGAATATAACAATGTACCATACTTGTTGGTTTTTTATTATTAGCACCAAAATAATTAACATTTTGTAATTTCTAAATTTCCTTATTAAACTAAAATACAAACAATGAAGAAAAAATTACAATAAGGGCTCAAAATTATTTCCCGCAGATTCCATACAAGCTTCAAAACGTCTCAAAAGTACTCTTGTGCCCGCATCCTGAATCATAGCTGGTGTAATACTTCGACATCCCTCACGAATGCGTTCTTTAAGATCATCTAAATCTACAGGCTGCATTCGATATACTAATTCTTTAAGATAACCCCACAAAAAAAAGTCCAGTGGCGTTAGATCGGGTGAGCGGGGAGGCCAAGCTATAGGTCCGTAAGTATCTACTCATCTGTTTCGAAAAGACTGATTGAGATGTGTGTATTAACTACACCATTATTGTGGAAGGGGGTTTCATAACTCCAAAATATTTGATTTAAAAGTAGGGGATTGTTAGCAATCATAACATCGATTAGAGATATGAATTCTAATCTTCTGTCGAAACCAGTAGGCCTCAGTCCTTGAACTAAATGTAGTTTAAATGGGTGATATTTGTGTTGCTTCGAAATCCTCTGTATCGTGCTTTTGCTTATACCCTGTTCTTCAGCTATGTTTCTAACAGAAGTATGATGATTGATACCAACATACACAAGTACATTAATTAAATGATTATCAGTTCTCACTGGATATCGGTGCAGTGAACGGTTTTTGTTTGGGAACGTACCGCTGCGCTACGTCCGTTCCAATTTGGAAAACACCATGTGTGATACCTGGGGATGTTAAGGAAAACGTTCTTGGTATAAACAGGTCACTCGTCGAGTATTTTTCCTGCATTTACCATAAACCAATAGCATATCAATGTACCTACTCGTTTGGACTTAATGTACTCGTATATGGCATTGTTCTTGTAACAAGAATCATAATTTTGAATTCAAATTTGTGGATAGTGTTGGGGTTTTGTAATTATGTAGGCTGGTACCTACGGGAGAGGAGGCTAGGAATGTCAATGTCAGTGAGGAAGGTTGTTGAATAAAGAGAATTGAGCGCCAAAGTTTGTTTTAATTAAAATCAACGTTAAGTATATAATTGAACATTGAAATTAATTACAAACGATGCAAATATTATATGGCGCAGTCAATAGTTAAATATACAAATACAAAAATCAGGAAGAGAACTTACGTTATAGTTTAATAATTACAAAAAATAAAATGGGTGACAACAGAGGTATTGGATCCTTACAAACGGCAGGAAACATGGCGAAGAATTGGCGCCTATGGCGAGGACGTTTTGAAAATTTTCTGGTGTCTTCAGAAGTAGCAAAAAAAGGTGAAAAAGTACAGTGTGCACAACTTCTGTATTACATTGGAGATGAAAGATTTAAAATTTTCACAACATTCAAGTTTGAATCGAATGCAGAAAATAAATTAACACCCTTGTTGAAAAAGTTCGAGGAACATTTTCAGGGAAAAGAAAATATAACCTATGAGAGGTATAAGTTTTTTTAACATAGACAGACCAACCAAAACACGGATCAGTTTATAACGGAATTAAAAAAACAGGCAGGTAAATGCAAGCTCGATTCTTTACAAGACAGCTTGATAGTCACTATGATAATTTGTGGCATATCTAACAATGCTATAAGGGAACGGTTGCTGCAAGAGGATAAACTAAGTCAAGAAAAAGCAATAGAACTCTGTAGGGTCATAGAATCATCCAAGTTACGAAGTGAATTGATGGGAAGTACACTACCCAACAATGAAGAAAGTGAAATACTCGAAGTTAAAAAGTCATCCGCAAACGGTATACAGGGGTATGTAACTAAATTAATCAAAAACTGCTTTAAATGTGGTGCCTCACGTAAATTAAATAATTGTCCTGCATACGGAAAGGTTTGTAATTTCTGTAAAAATAAAAATCACTTTGAAAATGTCTGTTATAAAAAGCAATTCAAAAACAGGAGAGTAAATGAAGTAAACGAAACAAAAGAATTAAGTGAAATACAAACATTTTCAAAAGATGATAATTTTCTGTTTATAGGGTCAATATCACAGGTTAGTGAACTTGGAATAAATTCTATAAATAAACTATGGACCACTGCAATTCAAATTTGCAATAAAATTGTCATTTTCAAAATCGATACAGAAACATACTTCCACTAAAGATTTTTTAAACATTAGGACATCAAAAGTAAAAGTAAACAAAACACAGTTAAAATTACAATCATATACAGGGGATAATTTAAAAGTGGTTAGAGAATGTTCAATTGCATGTCCTAAAAATAATGAGTTGTTTGAGCTTAACTTTTTCATTGTAAATTTCAATACTCAAGCCATACTTGGTTTAGAGTCTACTATAAAGTTAAATTTAATTAAAAGAATAGAGTCAATACACATTTCTGAAAGCTCAGACTACTCCACACTAATAAATGAGTATAAAGATATATTTTCTGGAACATGCTGTATAAATAGTACTTACCACATAGATATCGATAAAAATGCTAAACCTGTAGTACACTCCACTAGAGAAGTGTCCTTACCACTTTTAAATAGCCTAAAAGAAACCTTAGGAGATCTTGAAAATCAACATATTATACAAAATGTAACTGGTAGTTCACGTTGGGTAAATGCTCTTGTGATAGTAAGAAAACCAGATAATAAATTGCGCATATGTCTAGTTCCACAAGACTTAAATAAAGTTATAAGTAGAGAATACCTATACTCCAATACCCACCTTAGACCAAATTATTTGTAAATTAAAAAATGCTAAAGTTTTCAGCACCTTAGATGCAACTCAAGGGTTTTACCAAATACCTTTAGATAAAGAAAGTTCTGATTTGTGTATGTCTGGAACACCTTTCGCGAGATTTCAGTTCTTAAGGATGCGTTATGAGTTGTGTTCGGCCCCAGAGGTATTCCAAACTAAATTCAAAGAAATTTTTAAAATTGATGGAACTGATATCTATATCGATGATATTATAGTTTGGGGAGAAAATAAAAAGCAGCATGATGAGAGATTAAAAAATATTTTCGAAATAGCGAGAGCCAATAATGTAAAATTTAATTTTTAAAAATGTAGATTTGGGCAGAGCCAAATTAAATACTTAGGTCACATACTTTCAGGTGAAGGGTTGGCACCTTCAAATGATAAAGTTGAAGCAATAAAGAATATGCCCAAACCAGAAACTAGGCAAGATATTCAGCGTCTCCTAGGTATGCTAACGTATGTAAGCAAATTTATAAAGAATTTTTCAATTACAACAGAACCACTAAGAGTTCTTCTTAAAAAAGATGTACAATTTAAATGGGAAGCGGAGCATGAAGAATCTTTTGAAAAATTGAAAAATGCTTTAACTAACAAACCAGTCTTACAATTTTATGACAGAGACTGTAATTTCGGTAGACAGCTTGTGACCCTCTTTCCTTGCCACCTCAGCACGTCACTTTGGACACCCTCGATGCAACACGTTCGGAATTAGGGCTCGAGCGCCAGATTTTTATCGTGGTTATCTCCACGGCCCCCTGACTTCACTCGTCAGGAGTTCCAGGTAGCCTCAGATGGAGGTACGGACGGTTTCTAGGGGTCTAATCGTATCTCATCCGGCAGGATTGTATCCAGAAACTTCCTCACTGGTCCTAAACTGAAAGTTATTCTCCTGGCCTACACTACGGAGAATCTAAATTCGTGCAGTAAAACAAACACTCTACCATAGGATTATTTTAGTCTATAGTAGGTCAGTAAAACACAGAGGTTCAGTTAGGTTATATTACAACAATGTCTTTATTTAACAATAAATACAGGCTCTGTAGCTACTCAAATCGTTATCTATATAAAAAAAACTCATCATACATAAAAGTAACCCATACTCTGGTATCCCCAGAAAAGCAGAGAAATGTTAGCGAACTATATACATTTAACATGCGGTCATTAGACACGAAGCGGGCAGGACATAAGCGAGAGAGTTTTTATCAGAAAAAGCAATGTTTAATATAAAAGCGTTGAAAGCATGCTCCTATTTCACGGGTCTTTTCAATATACAGGTTAATAAATTAATAAAACGGAGTCTACATTGATGCTAGCAAAGTGTCCTATCACTTTCGATGCACCCGGTATGTAGAATAAATGTGAGTATTGAGTACACGATGCTTCTAGAGATCGGGAAAGGAAATACGAGAAGGGGTTCCGTTCTTGAATAAAACTGTCGAAAGCTCGGGCCAAGTGGTGGGACCACTTTCGGGAATTTTGGGGGATCGGGACTAGATATTAACGGTTAAGATCCGGGAATTAAAATATCAAGGAGCCCTGGCTAGACACCTGGAAGTCCTCAAGATTTCAATTCGAACGGAATTTACGCCTTCTAATCAAAATATCAAAAGAGCCCTGGCTAGACACCTGGAAGTCTTCGATATTTCAACCGAAACGAAAATCAGGGAATCGGGACGGGATACTGACGGTTGAGATCCGGGAATTAAAATATCAAGGAGCCCTGGCTAGACACCTGGAAGTCCTCAAGATTCCAATTCGAACGGAATTTACGCCTTCTAATTAAAATACCAGAAGTGCCCTGGCTAGACACCTGGAAGTCTTCGATATTTCAACCGAAACGCAAATCAGGGAATCGGGACGGGATACTGACGGTTGAGATCCGGGAATTAAAATATCAAGGAGCTCTGGCTAGACACCTGGAAGTCCTCAAGATTTCAATTTGAACGTAATATACGTCTTCTAATTAAAATATCAGAAGAGCCCTGACTAGACACCTGGAAGTCTTCGATATTTCAACCGAAACGCAAATCAGGGAATCGGGACGGGATACTGACGGTTGAGATCCGGGAATTGAAATATCAAGGAGCCCTGGCTAGACACCTGGAAGTCCTCAAGATTCCAATTCGAACGGAATTTACGCCTTCTAATTAAAATACCAGAAGAGCCCTGGCTAGACACCTGGAAGTCTTCGATATTTCAACCGAAACGCAAATTAGGGAATCGGGTTAACACTCAATAAAATATTGTCGAGATTTTAAATGTAGTTTCTCGTTATATTTTTGATATATCACAAAACCACTAACGCTTGCAGTAAAAATGAAATGTCTAATATTCAAATAAATTCAAAATAGAAATTCAAATACCTATTGAAAAGACCACTTTTATTATAATTTTCAAATATTCTTACCTTCACAGTTATCGCTTCAACCTTTTTTATTTTATAAAAAACGGGGAAAAATTACTCAAAACATTCAAAAAAAACGGATAACAGTTCGATTTCTGCTAAATCACAAAACCACTAATGCTTGTAGTAAAATGAAATATCTAATATTCGAGTAAATTCAAATAGAAATTCAAATATCTATTGAAAAGACCATTTATGTTATAATTTCAAATATTCTTACCTTCACAGTTATCGCTTCAACTATTGTTAAAACTCAAAAAACTACTTAAAAACAACTACAAGAAACGGTTAACAAATTGAATGAATGCTTACAGTCGGAGCGTTGTTCTAATGCTGGGTGTCGGAACTCGGGACTCGATACCACCAGGCTAGGGACACTGCAGACCGTGCCATCTATAGAGCCCGTCGATTAACTAAAATCTGTAGATAATTCCAAAAAATTAACGAAAACTGTAACGTCGTTAGTAATCAAACTTTATTGATTTTTATAACTGCGTATGCGCGATATCATATTGCTCGTCCCCATCCCCACATGTTATATGTTATACTGTTATCATTTCTTAGTTCAAGTCACAGACAAATAATGTTCAAGTGTAGAGGTTATTTTAAGGTTACGGTATTTTGGTGTATTTTTTAAATGCTATAGTGTAATATTTATCTGTTGTTTCGTTGCTTTATTGTTATTATTTGAAAAGACAATGTCAAAGTGTATTCTGAAGGAGTAATACTCGGTAAGTTTTATTAAAAAAATTTGAGCATTTTTTCTTTCACAATTAACAACCATTATCTTCATTTTTATAAAACACCGAGAATTTTTACTAATTTAATCGACAACTTTAGAGATTTTTTACATTAACTAAACTGAAAATTGCTGCATTAATAACGTAAATATTTCTTTTTACAGTTTTGTTCCTCCAACCTAGAAAGATAAAATTAATATAGCTGAAAACCAGTGGTAATAAATCATTAAATTTGTCGACGAGGAAACGATGGAGGATATGATCCCTTCATTTTCAAAAACACTGTTTCTTTAGATTTGAGAAAGGCGAAGAGAGGTTATTAAGATAGTTTGATTTGCCTTCCCATATGAGTGGAAATTAACAAAAATTGATGGTAAGTTTTATTGTATTCAATATAGCATGCTATAATTTTGGACATTTTAAAATGTAAATTGAGTGAACGAAAAGACGAGTACTGTGTGTGTAATTTTATTAAAATTCCAGGTAAGCGCTTTCATCCATTAGACCATTCTGAAAGCTCTCGTCAAGAAAAAAATATACAGAAAGTGTCAAAAAACATCAAACCCTGTAACTGCTTCATACAATGAAATAAAATGTTTGATGTTACATCATTATTTAACTAAAATTTGTTAAAATTACTCTATAAAGAGTGTGTACAATTCTAATTCACATAACGAAACGTCTAATTTGATTACCAACTAAATGATATGTGTGCACACCCTCTTTATAGGGCAATTTCAACAAATTTTACTTAAATAATGATGTAACATCAAACATTTTATTTCATTGCATGTACATTGTACCTGTTGTATGTTTTTCTCTTGTCGACAGCTTTGAGAATGACCTAATGGCTGAAAGCGCTTAGCTGGAATTTCAATCAAATGACATTTTCAGTACTCGTCTTTTCATTCACTCAATTTATATCTAGTGTGTACACCATACTCAGACAATTCCATTTTAAAATGTATCCATTGAAAAAATAATAATCTGGGTTTTATTTTATGTTATAGCTATATTCCCTCTACCAGCTATGGGATGGAAGGTATTGATCCCTTGCCGATTTTCATATATATCCCATGGTGTGACAATTTACGGGAAATTAAAGTGAGTATTAACTTTTGTTGAGGCATCACGTCTAAGTATTTGGTCTAGCGGTAACCAAAAATGCAAAATATCCAATAAAGACAAAAAATAGTTAAAAATCAAGAATTCCTAAAAAAATCGAAAGCTTTAAAAAAAGGAAATCAAAATAACCAAACAAATGTATACATTCAAACATTTTTTGATATTTTTTTGGCTTAGTACAAAAACATGTGTAAACTTATTATCTCAATAGTAATCGCATTTTGTTTTCTTTTGTTGATATAAATTTTCAAACATATTTGTGTGTTTACTTATTTATTGTTGTTATTTTGTGTGTTTACTTGTAGAACCTCAACCAGAAACGAGAAAGGACTCCATGAGACGGTGGGATTTTTAAGAGCCCTTAAGAAACATTTTAGCAATCATAGACTGCCAGGAGCTGCAGAGTAACTTAAACTGTCTTATGCAATGGTTTCATAAGAACGGAATGCTTTTAAATGTAGAAATATACAAATATGCAATATACTAGGTTTAAGCTTGTGTTGTAAACCTATTTAATACTTCCAGTAAAGAAATAAAGATGTGTTTTAAGTGGACATGAAATGTTAGATATATTATTTCAAGTACCATAGCATCCGTTGTACTGGCTTTACTGAGTTGAATATCAATAGGGTTCATCTTTGAGACGCTCTGAATAATATCCAATCATAAAACTAGTCACTTGTATATACTCCGGAGGCTGTATCGTGCTAACAAACTGAAACTTCTTCAAAAATGACAAAAATATCGTACTTAAAGTACTGTATCACTAGTTGTATTGGCTCCGGTGAGCTGAAAATCAATAGGGTTCATTAGTGTGAAGCCCTGAAAAATATTCAATCATAAAATTGGTGACTTGTTGCACTGCGCAGGCTGTATCGTGCTAACAAACTGAAATTTCTCAAAAAATTACAAAATGTCGTACTTCAAGTACCATAACAACCGTTGTACTGACTCTGGTGAACTGAAAATCAATAGGGATCATCTGCGACATGTCCTTAACAATATTCAATAATAAAATTGCTGGCTTATCGCACTTCGGAGACTGTATCGTGCTAACAAGACATGTAAGGAAAAGTGGCCGACGACAACGACGACGACATACACACAGGATTTTTTTTCTGAAACCCGTTTTTTCGTGTTGTTGTTGATGGAAAACGTAAAAATAACTCAAAAGAAAATTTCAAAATTTCAACTTTTTTTGGGGTAAACCAATACTTTTCTCGCATATAGAAAGGTTGGGCGGAAAAGTAATAAATAAATTGTTTATATGATTATTGTTTTATTTTTTTCCAATTTAATTAACCATTTATGGTCCATCATTTGATATTTCATTTAATTTAACTAAACATCTATTCATTATTGAGTTAATGGAGTTAAATTGAATGAAATGTCAAATGATGGACTATGAATGGCTTTTTTGAAATAAAATAATTAAAATACAGTATATTTGAATATACCGCCAATCCGCCAAAACCTAAAATTACAGAAATCTTTCCAACATCACTCAGTTGTTTACTCGACGGGCTCTTTAGATGGCGCCACAATCAGTGTCTCATCTATCTGTGGGTTATCTGTGGATACCACTCTCCTCTCGACGCTAGCACCTACCAGGTTTCAAACTGCTTTCCCCCTCTCTCCGCTAGTTCGACCTGTGCGCTCCTTACTCTATATTCCGCGGTAGGGGTAAACATAAATTCTACCATCGGATCGCGTCAAAAAATGAAATTTTTGAATAAAAATCCGGAATGAATATTTTATATCAAAGTGATTTCTACATATATAACGGGATATAAGCAATATTAAATAACAGTAGATTCGGAAACTTAAAATCATTAATAACAAGAAAGAAACTTCGTTACATCTGGAATGAATATTTCATATCTAAGTAATTTCTACATATATAACGGGTTATAAATAATATTAAATAAAAATAAATTCGTAAACTTAAAATGATTAGTAACGAAAAAAAACACTTCGTTACAAGCTTTAAGTCAGGGCTAGGGGCTTGCATATTGCAGAACAATTTACCATGTTCCTATGCATCTAGAGCATTAACGGAAACGCAGACAAGGTGGGCACAGATCGAAAAGGAGCTGCACTTATGGCCTGTCGAGGTTTCATGACTATGTTTTTGCTAAAAGGGTGATTATAGAAACAGATCACTTACCTCTATTTTTTTGCACCATTTCTGATATTCAGATGTAAGATTTTAAAGTTTGGATGTTCATGAGTAAAATAGCTTTGGTTAAAATTTTATATATCATATATGAGTTTTCCTAATATTTCCTCAGTTTCATAGTTTGCAATAAATGGATCCAGTTTTAAAATTATTTTTTTCTATTTCTTGATGAAGGCTCTCTCTCTCTAACTGGGGTAAGCGAGGTGTTTTCAGTTTTACCTGCTGCTAGCCATCACTTTTGGCCTGTCGAGGTTTCATGACTATGTTTTTGCTAAAAGGGTGATTGTCAAAACAGATCACTTACCTCTAATATCAATATTTAAAAAACCACTCGATAAATGTCCTGCTCGACTTCAACGCATGCTCATACAACTTCAAAAATATGATTTCACAGTTAAATTCAAACCGGGCAAACAATTGATAATTGCACACGCTCTATCACGTGCTTATTGTAAAGATGAGACTGGCAATAGTCTGGATGAAGAAGTAGAGTTGCATGTTTGCAGTAACATAGCAGAGATAAAAATAACAGAAAATAAACTAAGTGAATTTAAAATAAAAACAGCAGAAGACTCTACCTTGCAATGATTAAAAGATATAATTTTAAAGGGATGGCCTAAACATTTTAAAAAGGTTCCAGAAAATATTAAAATATTCTGGAAATATAGAAGTGAACTTACAATATTAAAAGATCTTTTTTTTAAAAGAAATGCCATAGTCATTCCAAAAGTCTAACAAAAAGAAATGTTAGATAGGGTACACTATAATTATTTAGGCATAAATAAATGTTTTAAATCAGCCAGGGACTCAATTTTTGGCCAACCATGAAAAATGAAATAATTCAAAGAATTTCAGAATGTCACTTATGTAATAAATATTCTAAATCTCAACAATCTGAGCCTCTAATGTTTCATGAAATACCTTTATTGGCTTGGAACAAAGTTGGCTGTGACATCTTTGAGCTAAGGGGAGTAAAATATTTATTAGTTGTAGACTATTACTCTAAATTTATTGAATTAGAAAAACTAAGCAATACGGCTAACATTTGCCGTATAATTGAGATTTTTAAAACTCTATTTGCAAGACTTGACATTCCACTGACAGTTGTATCTGATGGAGGCCCACAATCTAACTCTGAGGAATTTAAATCATTTGCTAAAAATTGGGAGTTTAGTCATGTAATGTCGTCACCTACTTATGCCCAGTCCAATGGGATGGCAGAAAGAAATATCCAAACTGCCAAAAATATATTTAAAAAAGTAATTGAACACAAAAAGGACATTAATATGGCCTTACTCTTGTATCGAAACATGGAAGTAGATGGTGTTAACCCGCCAGCTGAACTATTATTTTCACGAAAATTAAGGTCTATATTACCATGTAAAAATAGTAAATTAATACCAAAAATTGTGAATAGAGAAAAATATGTTAAGTTTCTCGATAAAAGACAAAAAGAAAGTTCAAAGTACTATAACAAAAAGGGTGTTAAAAATCTTGAACCATTACCAAACGGTAAAAGGGTTTATGTACAAACTAAGCCAGGTTCAATTTGGTCCCCAGGAATTATTTTGAACAGATAAGATAAAGTAAAAGTAGAAAATGGTTCAGTTTTATTCCGAAATAGAAAATTTATAAAGCCTTATAGAACAACACAAGAGAACCATTTTCTACTTGAAAATCCACCTACTATAAAACCTATTAATAATTTAAATAGTATTAAGCATTATATAGGTTTAGAAAATGAATTGGAATATTTGGAGGAAAATATAAATGAAAAAGGAAGCCCTCAAAGGGAGAGTGGAACAGAGCTTGTGGAAAAAGGGAAGACAGAAGAAGGAAGACATAAAGGTGATTTAGAAAGAGAGACACACAGTAATAGTGATAGTAGCATAGATCCAGAAAATGTAACTTCAGAAACAGACTCTGAGAAAGATTATTTACTTCAGAATAAAGTTACTTTCAGTGGACGGAACGTCAAGCCACCTCAGAGACTGAATCTGTAAATTAATCGAGATGTTAGAAATGTAGAATAAACTTTGATGTGGCCGTTAGCTTAAACTAGTTTCACAAAATTTTGCTATTCATAAACTCGTTTTATTTTATAAAAAGGGAGATGTTAGGGTTTTGTAATTATGTAGGTTGGTACCTACGGGAGAGTAGGCTAGGAATGTCAATATCAGTGAGAAAGGTTGTTGAATAAAGAGTGTCGAACGCAAAAGTTTGTTTTAATTAAAATCAACGTTAAGTATATAATTGAACATTGAAATTAATTACAAACGATACAAATATTATAGATAGTGTAAAAAATGTATTCGTCGGTTAACTACAACACCTTAGGTACTATTCGCAAATGATTGTTGTTCTACACTTATCATTATTAACTATTAATTTTTTGACACAAAAAGCATCAGTTTCTTTAAACAAAAAATTAATCTACTTCTTTCTCATGAAGTTTTTAAAAACAGTGACGGAAGCAATAAGGATAATTAGGTAAAGCAAAATATAATAAAATGTAAATTTTTTTGGTGTTAATAATAAAAAACCAACAAGTTGTAACGCTCTTACGTCGTTACGTAATGGGTTGGCGCCTTAACTACAGGTGACGGGTTGCCTCGGGCGCCAATTTATTAAAGTGGTATCAGAGAATACACCAACAACAAGAAGCGAAACTTCGGCTTTTTGACAATTCATTTTCTGAATGCGCATGTGTGATAGACGCCATTTTTTTATATGTGTTTTACGTCAATGTCATTCTTTGTTGTTAAACAAAAATATGCTTTTTATTTGTTTATTTACTTTGATTTTGAACAATACCGTTTAGTAAAAGTAACTAGTTACACTCTTAGTGAGAAATTATTGTATTTATGATGGGAATAATAAGCTGTGAAGTTCGTGGATGTCACTCAACAACAGGTGAAAAGGTAACTATGTTTGGTTTTCCCAAAGACCCTGTGAGGTAAGAGAAATTGTTTCTATTATTAATGTATTATAGGTATATATTTATTTTTCAATATTTTACATGTTCCTATGAATTGTAAGTTGTGTAAATCTATGTTTTTGTTTGTTAACGTTGACCTGTCCCTCTACCTTTAATAACATGTAATGATAATATTATGTATTACAATAAGCTTTCTGCTGACGAGCCCTGTTCTGCAAAAAACATGTTGAATGAAAATACATAATATTCAATATAAATTAATAGTTGATTTCTTTTATAGACATGTGAATATAAAAATATACCTACCTTTATTTACTTTTTAGGGTACAGTTATGGTTGGAAGCTTGTAACCGTAGATATTTGTTTGGAAAGACTACAGATGCTTAACAAAAGAATTTATAGGTTGTGTGAACTTCACTTTGAGAAAAAAATTGTTTCCAAAGGAGGATATTCCAAGCGTTTGTTTCAGCTAGCTGTCCCTGCCATATTTCTATGGTTAAAATGCAAGGGACATATTTTATTGAATCATCCACCAACAAAAATAGTTATTCAGTCTGGTAAATATTAAATTTAAGTAGACTGTTCGAATTTGGTTTTAATTACCAAATTCTCCCGTGACTTTATTTCAATTTCCCCTGTATACTATATTTCGAATATTATGTTCAAAACAGATACCTAAAAATATCCTTAATTTCAACCTTTAATATTTCTTTATATAACTACAAAAAGTCATTTAAATTTACTAACACCTAAGAAAAACAGAAATAATCGTCTTCTGAAATTCCACTAACAATACCAAAGCTCCCGACACCTTATCTCTTCATAAAAACGCTGGTCCAAACCCTGTTATCTGTTACTACGAAACCGTTGAAAACCCCAAAAAAAACATCTCCATATCTGCAAAATTCAGTTGTGTTTGAACGTTACATTTTCAAATACTTGTATCCCATTGGCTAGTTTCTAACAGCTCCCTCATTCTTCGATCCTACGTCATCAAACATATAAATACTCCATAGACCCTACATTCGCTCTTTTTCATCATTTAACGTGGTACGAAAAGGTACTCAGTTTAGAAGAGCACCGGCGTCTTACAATCCCGGGAACCACCATGTGTCTGTAATCATTAATCATTTTCATAAACCAACATAGTAGGTGCACAATACTTTCAGTTATCGCGAAAATAAGTGAAGTCTTAATTGTCGACGCAAAACAAATAAGTTATAACCTCGTGATAATATAAATCATATCGTGATATAAGTGTTTCATTACATCAAATACATCATCCCCAAAGTTCACAACATCCAAATGGTCCTTCGAATGCATCGGAAAAGAACAACGAAACTACACTCCCTCTAATTAGCCCGACGAAAAAAGGGTTAAATTAGAATATGGTCCTTCGAGCCGGATAGAATCAGAAAAAAGTGAAGCAGTCCTAGCGAACAGAAGAGTGAAACAGCCCTTGGAATCCAGAGAATATAGACCCTCAACGTTCCCGAGAACTCTTCGAGAAATTCAGTCAACAGAAAACAGAACATTAGATAAGGTATTTATCAATAATAAACGATTTGTATATTTGCTTATCAACCAACGTAAAATTTTGTATAGTGATACGAAATTTAGTAATCTAACAAGGCAAAAACATTTAATCATGTTTTACAATTTAATATTTATCTTGGATTTCCAATAACATTATAATACCATTTATGTGAAACAGTCATGTATATTAATATTATAAGATAAGATAGTTGATTAAAACTGATAAATATTTTCATATATTTGCGTACCAAACTGTAAAAATCTCATAAATTTAACATACAGTGGGAGACGAAAGTCTGCACCCAAATATTTTCAAAATAACTAACATCGTTCTGGATTCATAATAAAAGTTTTCGATATATTTTTCATGCAACATAAACATTTATATTTATATTATACACCTGAATATTGATTAAGTACAATAACATCGTTGATATCTCTTATAAAACATACATTCATACTCTGTATTTGCTTATTGAACTTTTGATATTTATATTATACATTGGGATTTAAATAATTACACCTGGATGTGTTTGATTATAATAACGCTAATTGACAAAGTGATTGATATTTGTATATAACATACATTCATTGTACAGTGTGTCTCAAATAATTACATTTTAAGATTGTTATGGAACCACAATAACACTAATCGGTATTGTTGTGTGAGAAAACCAGGTACAATTACAGTGTCATTTAACTTGCAACGAGCCGTAGAAGACTGAAAAGGCACGGCTGGTAGCAAAAATATAAAACAAATATATTACGCTGATACAAAATAAGCATTGTTCAAACATAGCCATTGATTCATATTTAATGTTAACTATATAATTAATACATCATTTACAAAATGGATTCACTAAAGACGCAACGAGCTAGTTGCAAAGCAGCAATTACTCGCATTTACAACTGGTTCCATAACAATATGGACGAGTCAGACAAGTATGCTTTCAAATCCCGAATAGTCAACTTAGAAAAATATTACTGTAAATACTCTGAGATTCAAGACCAAATTGAAACCATGGCCGTAGATACTGAAGTAGAATTCGATGATAGAAGTCAGATTGATGAAAAATATTACTCATTACACTGCAAGCTACAAAATGCTTTCGAAAAATTAAACCCTACATTCAATCAACCTAACCAATTACCTGTACAGTCTCAGAGTGAAACTCATATTAGACTACCTTCCATAGAAATACCGATTTTCTCAGGAGATAGCACTAAATACACTGCCTTTATAGACCTTTTTAACGCACTTATAGTGAATAATACCCGGCTTACATCCAAGACTGAAAAATTCTACTATTTGAAATCATACTTGAAAGGTGACCCGCTCAATTTAATTTCTCAATTACCGGTAAATGAAACCAATTTTGATGTAGCATTGGAGTTACTGAATTCTAAATATAATAATACACGGCAGATTGTTACTGCCCATTTTAACCGTTTGACAGCCTGTAATAACATTTCAAAATGTACTGCCCAACAATTAAGAACATTCACGTCCGAAGCTAGTTCTATAGTAAAGTCATTATTAAATCTAAATATCAATAAGGAAGAGTTATTTGATGCACTAATCGTTCACATATTAAAAACAAAACTAGATTATAATACAAAAAGATCTCTTGAAGAAAAAGAGACTGATCAGAATTTAATTGCTAGTGATACTTTTTTTGATTTCTTGGAAAAAAAATGTACGGTCTTGGAAAACTTGTTAACCCAAGATCCCAAACCCGATACATCCCAACATCGTAACCAGTCTTCTAATGTGACCACACCAACCAACAGAGTAGCATTAATTGCAAACCAACATTCGTATCCCGAACAAAACCCACATCATAACAATAGGCAGCGCAACCAACCTTCGTCTAGCGTATACCCTACTTCCAATTATCCATCTTCAACATGCTCATTTTGCAAGGAAACAGGCCATAAAATTTATGGATGTTCCCAATTCGGACGGCTTTCTATTCCTGATCGAAGTAAATACATTACAGACAATAAAATGTGCTTTAGGTGTCTAGGTTATAAACACTCAATATCCAATTGCATCTCGGTAAAAACCTGTTCAATCTGTCAAAAACGACATCATACCCTGCTTCATTCAGACAACCCATCCATACAAACCTCGGATACAAGATCTTTTAACAGAAATAATAACCATTCACCTCCTGCATCTTCAGGACACCGCATTTATTCTCACTCTCATCCAGCAAATTCAAATGAAATAATCAATGACGGTCCTTCAACCTCCAGGAATAGTCGTGATGTTCCATCAGAAGAGAATAACACTCAACCCTTCCCTAATTTGACAATGCTCAACTTAAATGGAAGCCATGTGCTTCTCGCCACAGCTAACATTCTTATTTACCCTCAATCAGGCCCTGCAATTACAGCCAGGGCCCTCCTTGACCCTGGAAGTCAAAATTCGTTCATATGCTCCCATTTAGTTACTCAGCTGAATGGAAAAACATTTAAACAACCTCTCTGTATATCTGGTATCTGTAATAATAACCAAAATATTGACTCAATGTTTAACCTAACATTTTACCCGACCACCAATGAATCATACTCATTTGAAACCACGTGTGCTGTTGTTAAGCAAATAACACGGTCCCTTCCTCAAGTCATGATCGATATACAGTCCTTAGCAATACCAACTCATCTCTTATCTTCATTAGCAGACCATTCTTTTGGTACCCCTTCTCAAATAGACGTTCTATTGGGAGCTGACATTTATTACACATTGCTAAAACCAGGCATTCACAAATTAGGCAAAAACCTACCTACCCTTATATCTACCTATCTTGGGTGGGTAATATCAGGTACGGTCCCCTCAGCTTGTATAAAGCACGATATCCCCATAGTCGCCATGACCCATTCTTTTCATTCCATAGTAAATGAACCACTACCCACTGTCGACACTTTGTTAGAAAAATTCTGGAACCAAGAGGAGATTACTATACCCGACCAATTATCTGAGGAAGACTTGAAAGCCGAGACCATATTCACCTCATCTTTGCAGACCCTTCCCAACGGACGATTTAAAGTAGACTTGCCCCTTATACATGAGTCGGCCCACAAAAATTTGGGAGACTCCTTTCTTGTAGCCAAACGCAGATTTCTGTCACTAGAAACTCGACTTTCTAAAAAACCCCAACTTAAAGAGCAATATAAAAATCTTTTGTTTGAATACATCCAATTACAACACGGAGAAGTTGTCCCTCTTACGTTGCAAACACCGCTATTAGATCACAAATACTTTGTTCCCCATCTTTGTGTTTTTAAAGAAAACAGTACAACAACCAAAGTCAGGATAGTTTTTGATTATTCAGCCAAAACATCCTCCCAGATATCACTCAATGACATCTCACTCAAAGGGCCCAGAGTCCAACCAGAACTACTCGACATCCTAATAAGATTCAGAAATTTTAAATATGCCCTTACGGCTGATATTTCTAAAATGTATCGTCAAATAGAGTTGAATGACCGCTTCCGATTCTTACAGAATGCGTTATGGAGAGACTCTCCATCGGACCCTTTCATTTGTATCCAACTCAACACAGTGTCATTCGGACAAACCAGTGCACCCTTTCTAGCATGTCGGGCATTGAAAGAAATAGCTCTACGAACTCCACAACATCCTGAAGTACAATTGGCACTATTGTCACAAACATATGTAGATGACATACTGACAGGAGCAAATTCTGTCGATGACCTCATTCAACTTCATCACAATCTCAAAAGCACTCTATCCCAATCAGGTTTCGAAATTCATAAAGTATGTTCCAACTCCTCTAAATTCACTACCGAACACTTAATAGACATTCCTTATGAAAAGAATCTCAATTTAGACGATAACCCTAGTAAGGTCTTAGGCATCACCTGGAACCCAAAAACTGACGTCTTACAGATATCATCCCCTGCCACTTTCGATCAAAAACTAACTAAAAGACTGATGCTATCCATTATATCCCAATGTTTCGACCCTTTAGGCCTGGTCAACCCTGTGATCGTTCAAGGAAAATTAATCATGCAACATCTTTGGCTGCTCAAGATAGCATGGGACGAACCCATCAACGATTTGACACTCATAGAGAAATGGCGTGAAATTGTAGAAAGCGTGACCCAGTTATCATCATTACATATCCCTAGGCACATATTTGAAAACAAACAAATATCACACATCGAACTCCACGGTTTCTGTGATGCCAGCTCATTGGCCTATGGAGGCTGTTTCTATCTGAGAACAATTTACTCGGATTCTTCCGCATCCTCACAACTTATCATCTCCAAATCACGTGTCGCTCCGCTCAACAAACCAATTACAGTTCCCAAACTAGAATTATGCGCCATGACCCTTGTATCAAAACTTTACGCACGACTCCGCAACATCCTTGATCAACAATTGAAAATCTCATCGTTCATTTTATGGTCCGACTCTCAAATAGCCCTATCCTGGATAAAAAGCATACCCACTAGATGGACAGTTTTTGTCTGCAACAGAGTCACTCAAATTCAACAAGCAACCCATTCCGCTACGTGGAGACATATTAGATCTCACCTAAACCCCGCTGACATCTTATCAAGGGGCCAGCCATTGGAATTCCCCAGTACCAAGTGGTTCTGTGGGCCTCCTTTTCTATGGGAATCCCCCGACGACACGTCTTGCCACGACACTTTTTCCTGTCTATCTGAACCCCCTGAAGCCAATAAAAAGTCACTCGTTACGATAACGAAACCACCAAACCCCTTCATAGTCTTAATAAACCGTTCATCATCTTTAACCAAGCTAGTCAGAACAATGGCATATGTATACAAATTTGTAAATATCATCCGTCATCCAGCTACTACACAAAGAACCTTCTCTAGACACAATCTAGACACTGCCTTACTTTTCCTTGTACGCCAGGTGCAAACACATAGCTTCCCAAACCTTTATCGCGCACTACAAAAGAATCAACTACCCTCAGATAAACGTCTTCTATCATTAAACCTTTTTGTAGACAATGATAATCTTATTAGAGTCGGAGGGAGACTCTCTCATTCCCCCGTTTCCTATGAACAAAAACACCCAATTCTACTGCCTGCTCATTGTCATTTCACGACCCTGGTCTTACAACGAGAACACATTCGTTTAGGACACAGTGGTCCTCAAAATGTTCTCGCCAATATCCGTCTAAAATTCTGGCCCATCGATGGCCTGCGTGAGATCAAGCGCATCATAAACAAATGCCTAATGTGCCATAGGTTCAAGGCCATAACGGCACAACAAATCATGTCTGATCTACCTGCACGTCGTGTAACACCTTCCCGTCCCTTCCAGACGACTGGAGTCGACTTCGCTGGACCATTCTCAATAAAATCATCTCATTTGAAGCGAGCCCCGGTATTCAAATCCTACATTGCCCTATTCATATGCTTCTCGACAAAGGCAATTCATCTTGAGTTAGTCTCTGATCTGTCCACAGATTCCTTTATCGCTTCATTGAAACGTTTCACTTCTAGAAGAGGACTTCCATCTGTGATTTACAGTGACAATGGCACGAATTTTGTTGGTGCTAATCATTATCTTACTGACGTATCTCACTTCCTGACAAAAAATTTTTCTCCCATACATGATCACCTACTCACATCATCAATAGACTGGAAATTCATTCCCCCCAGATCCCCACATTGGGGTGGTCTCTGGGAAGCCGGAGTCAAAAGCGTTAAAACTCATCTAATAAAATTGCTTGCTACCTCCACTTTTACTTTCGAACAGTTCAGTACCATACTGACTCAGATAGAAGCCATACTCAACTCACGACCCTTACACCCCCTTTCAACTGACCCTACTGACCTACTGCCACTAACTCCAGGCCATTTTCTCATAGGAGCACCTCTAATGGCATTTCCAGACAAAGATTTATCCTCTCTCCCTACGAACCGATTAAAATTCTGGCAACAATGCACTCATGCTCAACAAAACTTTTGGAAACGGTGGTCTGTCGACTACCTCAATCAATTGCAAAATCGTCCCAAATGGACTACCCCATCTAAAGATCTCACTATAGGGACCATGGTCTTAATCAAGGACGATGACTCCCCTCCCTTACGATGGCCTTTAGCACGCATAACAGATGTCACAGTTGGCAAAGACGGTAAAATCCGTTCGGTCCAAGTTAAAACCGCTTCAGGAATTTACACTCGACCTATTGTAAAGATCATCCCGTTACCCATGCCTGATTCCTCAGAATCATAAATAAGAAATGTCATTATACCTTGTTAACGTGTCGAAGCGTTCTCTCGCTGCACAAATACACAACCTTATACGTAAAGAGGATCTCTCTCACAATTACTCTTATATTGGTGGTCACATTACTTGTACTTATACGATCATGTCACATCATTAATCAATCACACATTAACCTTTCAAACATTAAAACATTACTCTATTACACTCACCCTCACTATACACTTCATCCCTCCGCGTAGAAAGGGAGTAGCGCAAGCCACATTGGAGTTTTCACGTTCTCCGAAGAAAAACGTTCCCTTTCTTACCCAGCACCATTCATTCTGATACAATAAAAACCCGGAAAAACACCCACATGAGCTTTCCATGCTCTCTCATGGAATTTCACACCCCTTCACAACTTGGTCCCCCTTTTTGTTTACATATGCCCGAGGTTCCTGGACCGTTACTCCTTAAACAAACTGGTACCACAATTGCTTTAACCTAGAGTCGACGCTTGGCGTGACGTAAGTCGCTAGGCCCCAATCGGACCGGGTAAGCCTCTGCCGGTGGCGAATTGCGCTGGTACATAGATCCAGTAGGCCCGAAAAAACTGCCGCTTGGCCCTTTCCTATCTCTCTCATTCCTTCATCTTTCTTTCTCATGAAACTTAACCCACACCTTACTCTTCTACAACATAATCATGTACTCAATCACTTACACTCTCTCTTTCCTACTATATTACGTACTTCTTATCGTTTACAACTCTAGTCCATTTCTAGAGTATATTGCTTATCTTCTTATCGTTTACAACTCTAGTCCATTTCTAGAGTATATTGCTTATCTTCTTATCGTTTACAACTCTAGTCCATTTCTAGAGTATATTGCTACATTCTTATCGTTTACAACTCTAGTCCATTTCTAGAGTATATTGCTTACAATCTTATCGTTTACAACTCTAGTCCATTTCTAGAGTATATTGCTTACACTCTTATCGTTTACAACTCTAGTCCATTTCTAGAGTATATTGCTTACATTCGTTACATTCATGACGTTAGAGTCCTTACAACACTCTAACCCCAAACCTTATTCATTCGTTACATTCATGACGTTAGAGTCCTTACAACACTCTAACCTCAAATCTTATTCATTCATTGCATTCATGATGTTAGAGTCCTTACAACACTCTAACCTCAACTCTTACATTCGTTACATTCATGGTGTTAGAGTCCTTACAACACTCTAACCTCAACATTTATTCATTCGCTACATTCATGATGTTAGAGTCCGTACAACACTCTAACCTCAACATTTATTCATTCGTTACATTCATGACGCTAGAGTCCTTACAACACTCTAACCTCAAATCTTATTCATTCATTACATTCATGACGTCAGAGTCCTTACAACACTCTGACACACATTAGATACCTTTACAACCCCTACACATATTTACATAGTTACTCTCAAAAATATTCACT
The DNA here is from genome assembly GCA_963921935.1 of Galeruca laticollis. Classification (NCBI taxonomy): domain Eukaryota; kingdom Metazoa; phylum Arthropoda; class Insecta; order Coleoptera; family Chrysomelidae; genus Galeruca; species Galeruca laticollis. The sequence continues at coordinate 50,085,425 of OY998184.1, forward strand.
TTCATTCACAATCCTGCATCAGAGCCCTATACACTCTCACGCTATCTAACCCTGTCACTAACATCAGCATTCGATGTCTGAGAACAGCCATCTCTCACCTTTCTTCCATTCTTCCCCCGCCCCCAATATGTTCGAATTTGGTTTTAATTACCAAATTCTCCCGTGACTTTATTTCAATTTCCCCTGTATACTATATTTCGAATATTATGTTCAAAACAGATACCTAAAAATATCCTTAATTTCAACCTTTAATATTTCTTTATATAACTACAAAAAGTCATTTAAATTTACTAACACCTAAGAAAAACAGAAATAATCGTCTTCTGAAATTCCACTAACAATACCAAAGCTCCCGACACCTTATCTCTTCATAAAAACGCTGGTCCAAACCCTGTTATCTGTTACTACGAAACCGTTGAAAACCCCAAAAAAAACATCTCCATATCTGCAAAATTCAGTTGTGTTTGAACGTTACATTTTCAAATACTTGTATCCCATTGGCTAGTTTCTAACAGCTCCCTCATTCTTCGATCCTACGTCATCAAACATATAAATACTCCATAGACCCTACATTCGCTCTTTTTCATCATTTAACGTGGTACGAAAAGGTACTCAGTTTAGAAGAGCACCGGCGTCTTACAATCCCGGGAACCACCATGTGTCTGTAATCATTAATCATTTTCATAAACCAACATAGTAGGTGCACAATACTTTCAGTTATCGCGAAAATAAGTGAAGTCTTAATTGTCGACGCAAAACAAATAAGTTATAACCTCGTGATAATATAAATCATATCGTGATATAAGTGTTTCATTACATCAAATACATCATCCCCAAAGTTCACAACATCCAAATGGTCCTTCGAATGCATCGGAAAAGAACAACGAAACTACACTCCCTCTAATTAGCCCGACGAAAAAAGGGTTAAATTAGAATATAGACATTACAATCAACTGTTATTAATATTTATTTTTTGTCATCTGGCCACAGGATTAATTGATACTTTACCACAGGATGAATTAATACCTTCATGGAATTTGTGTAAGGGAATGATTACTATAATTACTTTTATAATTGCAGCTACCACACCATTACAGCAATAGCGACATTCATCTCTTAGGCCTCTGCAATACATACGAGTTACCGTGATGCTTCTCCACTGCTTGGTAAATATAATTATTATTTAGATTCACCTCTGTAAGTCAATATACATCAAAATGGATGGTTTTCTCATACCTAGATAAGTTAGTAAAAAATTAAGTGTTTGCAACTGTGAATTTAACTAGACGAAAGTTTCACCTACAATGGTCAGCCTACCTGTGTCTCACTTAAAAGAATCTTGGTTTTGTTATAAAAGAGTATTTTTTATGATTTTGTTATGATAGAGAAATATTTTTTTATTTATCCCATGCTCACTTTGTGGCAGTATTAACTATCAGTCTCTGATATGCTATTAATGTGTAAGAGAATTCTTCTGGTAAAATAGATACTAGAAAACTAAAGTGTCGGATAAATAAAACAACACATTGTCTATAATAAAACCTACTCATACACTTCTGTGTCCATTAATATAGTCTTCCTGTATTTTTCTTTTCAGATAATCAACCTTTTAAAATGGACGTTAGGGGGAAGTACTGAGTTACGACCTGTACCTTTACAATCTCCTTCGACTTCAACACAAAGCATGACTTTTGGCACACTACGAAAGCAAACGTCTCTGAACAAAATCCTCTCTATTAGCTGCTTTTAACCACATTTTAGCTCCAAAAAGTAACAGTACATTTAATATGGGTTTGACCAGTATACAGTTTGGTTTGGTTTACCTATACATCATCCTTGTCCAGTTTTAGAGAGACATCTACAACCACAAAATAAGCAAACAAGTCCTCCTTTAGAAGCCATTACAAAAAATTAATCTAGTGCCGCAAGAAATATTGTACAATTATAAATAAAGTAATAGATGACTATTTTACTTATCTAACTGTCCTATACAATTGTAAATGTCCGGTATTATTATTATTTAATATATATTGATCATTTCTACACATTATGTTGCAAACATTAAAATATTTTCTCTATGTGTAAAATATTGAATTATGAATCTGGAAGAGTGTAACTGTTATATCATATCATGGAAATTATACAAATTGTACATTTAAGCACCAACATTATTGTAATTCTATACCATCATGTATATTGAACTTTTTCCTTCTGTAATCTGGTATTCTAAATATATAAGCTATATTACTGTATTAGTTTTAATATCTACCCTATCCTACACATACTGCTACTTAAATACATATTTACACATAATGAATACCAATATCGATTTAAGAAAATAAAAATCATTTGATTAAACAATAGCATGTTATTTTTAGTAATAAACTGTTCTTAAAAAACAGAAACTTAAACTATGTAGAAACAAATGCTAAAGCATATTTTTCGCAATATAAGCTGAAAATTAATAGAGTTCATCTGTGAGACGCCCTGAGGAATATCCCATCATAAAATTGGTCATTAGTATACACTCCGGAGGCTGTATTATGCTAACACACTGAAATTTCTCCAAAAATGTCGTACTTCAAGTATCATGTCACCCGTTGTACTGGCTCTGGTGAGCTGAAAATCACTAGGGTTCTTCTGTGAGATGTCCTGAACAATATTCAATTACAAAATTGGTAACTTGTAGCACTCCAAAGGCTGTATCGGGCTAACAAGACCATGTTACAGGTTTTTTATGCTTACATTTTTCATTGACAATTAATACTTTCTCGGAATAATGTTTTGACAATACATTAGTAAACAATTATTTTTTGGAATGTTTACATTTACATTTACATTTTTTTCTGCCTGTAAAATATAAACCTTCACAATTTTGTAACCTTTTTCTCAGTGTAAATTATTAGCTTTCTGTCAACTTCAGTTTTACAAGGTCACGAAATTTTGCACCCAGAACATCAAACGATTTATGCCGGCTTTCGCTACTTGTTGTTGGTGTATTCTTTGGTGGTATACTCCACTCGCTCCGGGCAGCGTCAGTGAAGAATTAAAATACTCCAGGGGTCACTGATAGTGGTGACAAGAGTGTTGCGGCCGGTCGGGCAGATTTTACTTGCCTCCCCGGGTTCGTAACCTGGGTATTAGCTGCTTAACGTTATTACCTATTTGCGGAGGTTTAGTGGTAATTGGAGTTGGAGAGAAGAGAAACCAAAAGTTACGTATTTACAAAGAGTCTTTATTAAACAAATAACGGAAAACTAAACTAAATGTCCTCTAATTCGGGTTGGCGGGGCAAAAGCACTAGTACTAACTACTATACTACTAGTTCAAAACGGTCTCTACTACGGTGAACTACTATGGTGAGTAAAACAAAGCTATGCAAGCGAAAGCAACAAAAAATGAGCGGGGGTGCGGTGGACGGTTAGCGGAAGCCGGGTGGTGCGGTGGACGGTTAGCGGAAGTGTGCAGAACTACTACGGATTGCAAGCGACCCTCTAGGTTAATCAAAGCTCTACTTTCGGGGGATACGGCTCTCGGTTTCCGCGGTATAGAAATCTCGGAGTCGCGACAGCCACTACTAGGATGTGAGTACTCAGCTTTCTAGTAGCGGATACGGTCTCCCTTTACTTACAATAAAGGCTCTTAGATTTAATTCTCGCCTGCGTATGCGGGCAAGGTATCGAGTCTACATATAGACTGACTACTCTGAGAATCGTTCTGCTTTACGGTATGGCTTGTTGGGGATCCGGTGCGAAGACGTAAGTGTCGCCGACTGTCGGTGCAGGTTAGAGAAATTATATTACATTGTACCGATGTTTATATTACATTGTACTGATGTTATTATACGGACGGAGAAATACAGTGTTTGAACGCTTTATTTAATATTATACGGAAGATTGTGCTTTTGCCCGCTCTTTGAAAATGTAACTCCGTTACAAATTATGTATGTATTGTAAATAGAGGGACAATGAAAATATACAGGGGGTGCCATTTGAAAAAAGAAAGTGAAGGGTGGCTGCCAAAGGACTGTTTCTGATACTTCATTAGGAAGGAATTTTTATGCCATTCACAACAGTTTTTACAGTATTGGATTATGTTTTAAATTAAGCGATATACTTCCTGTAAACGATAACTTGGACACCTTGTTACTAATAAGCTATCCAATTTACTACACACGTCGTCCATAGGGATATTATTGTCTGCTGTCGTGAATCCAAATATGATTATGTTATTTTTTCTACTATTTCTATCTAACCTTTCTATTTCATCTTTCAGTTCCAACTTTTCTTTTTCTAGTCTCCTTATTTTTCCATTTAGGATTGTTTCAATTTTCAATAATATATTTACTTCGCTTGATACATAACATTATACGCTGGATTTATTTCTTCATAATAATTCCTGTTTTTTTCACGAATACCACGTCTTCTCACTTCATAATCATGTGGTAATGGTTCCTGCTAATCTTCTATTGCAGGGGCAATAATATTTCAATTATATTATCATCACCTAATAACGCAAAAATTAGATTGTATCTAGCCATAATTTTAATTTTTAATATTTATATTTTTCAAAAAATTATCGTTCAGCACGTTAACCATTATTATTCGTTGCTCAATGAGCGCCCACTCAACGGTTGAGTTATAAGTTATGTTTGCTGAACGCACCCGTTGTTTATTAATAAGTTTTACTAGTGGAAATGTCAATCTGCATCAGTCTCATAGATAAGAGAATATATATCAGTCTACTTGATTATTGTTTTCTTAGTGGAAAAGCGAATTTGTATTCCTATGGTACTCGATTATTACAAGAAAAATTTTACTTTGCGGGAATTGAAAATATTTTGCGGTAGTATTGAAATGAATAAAGCCATAAAGTTTTAGTTCTTCTTCATACATTAGTACTAGGTCCTGTGTTTTCTTCAAGAGTTCCCTTAATTTTTGTATTAAATTTGGTTTATAGTGGAAAAAATTGTATATACACTACAGTGGTGAATACATTTATAGGTCTCGCACCTTATTCCGCTCGGGGCAAAACCCTCGCGAAATAATCTTGGTGCTCGGTCAATAATAACAGTCTTCATAACCTTACTCCCTATTTTTAGAACCCTCACGGTCTCCTATTTAATCAATCATTCCAAAATTCGTAATGTTTTTCTCTCAAGTGAAAACTTTTACGATTTATGGAATTCTTATTGTACATGTCAAACAAAAAGGATATACACCCTTCCTGTCAGACAGTCAGTGACACTACATTTTTAGCTAAAGATATTAACGACTAGAGAATGACTGGAATAGTAGGAATAAAAATTTTGGATTGTCATTGTAGGTACACAAAGAAAAATAAATTCATGTTTACTAAAAACACTATAATCAAATTCAGTCTCTTTGCAAAAAATGAGCAACTTGAAATGGGTACCTACGGAATGACGGGGACAAATATTAATGGATGGTAAATGCTCTAAACTATTCTAACATCGTTTATAGCTGTCTGAGTTTAAAATCTAGCTAAAACCTGACAACTATGTTGTTGGGATGGTAATATTAAGAATGTCTAAATTAGTTGAAACATTTGCGATTTGGATATATCGGAGTATGCTTAGAATATCATAAATGGATAGAATAAAACTGATAACTACTTAGTAAATTGGATCGAGACGAAGCTGATTATAAGGTCAGTTTACAATGATCAGCTAAATTTTAATGATTGACTATTTTCATGGAAAACGTTGAAATTGTTTTATATATTGGGGCCATAGTAAAACCATTGTTTTTTTTTCGATATTGAATGTACAAAATTATAAGTGAAAACATTGTACAATTGTAAAAACAGGAACACATTTATATCTGGAAAATATAAAATATAGCTAATGTAATTTATATGCAAAAAATAGAAAACATAAAAAGAGGAAAAAACGAAAGACGGAATGAAAATAACAAGAGCTATAGAAAAAAAACAAATAATAAGTACCTCGCAGGATGCATGAATAAGACAGGTATGGGAGACAAATCATAGGTTATTTTTAAACACAAATTTTCATGAAGAAATGCGCAATAAAAAATACGTACTTCAAAGGTTTTAATGCGAATGATTATAACATTAATTGGACATTTTTCGTAAATTCAAGGAAAAAATGATAATTGAATTCTGCGGCTATTAAATTATTGAGTAATCGATGTAAGTAAAGAGAAAACCGCACAAAAGTAGCCAAAAATTATATTTTCTAAATACTGTAATGTTTTTCTTATTTATTTAAAACAGTTTGTCCTGACGGGTGGGATAAATTTACACACACGGTATGTCTACTCACTTAATTTATTTATTCATTAAACTATTCACTAATTTATATGAACACTTCACTACTGTTTTTTTACTTAGACTATTTACGTGTTCACTCACGAGATCAAATTATAAACTAACTCCTCCCGCTGGTCGGTAGTCTTTATATATAAGTGCCCTTTTTTCGAAAACCTTCTAGATTGGCGGCTCACAAAAACAATCGTGTGCCTGGAATTGTCTAGATAAGACTGGTCACAAAAACAATGGACCTCACTAGAAATGTCTAGAAAATAATAGTCACAAAAAAATAATGGTGAACAGTTCGATAAATCCCTGCGCATTCGCCAAAGTTTTAACTTTCACACATGGCTTAGGCAAAGTCGGATTCATGGACTACACCAGTGAACGATTTCGTAAAAGGAAGTTCCTCCTGGAACTTCTGTGTAGCCGGAAATGGATGTTTAAATCGGCAACTGGACCCATGTCTACACTTTCCGGCCAAACACCAGGTCACAAAGAAGCATTATTTCACGTCTAAATAGAATTTTCGCAGGTGTTTCACCCGTGGTCTCATTTATGGCCTATCGATAAGCCAACGCTAATAGGGAAAGGTACTGATTCCCAGGTATTTTCCAATGGTCATATTCATTCTCTCGACCACTCCATCTGATTGTAGATGCAGCGCTGTTGTCCTGGTCTTCTTTATTCCCACCTTGTCACCAATTTCCTGGAATACCTGGCTACCGACATTTCTTCCTTGATCAATGTGGACTTCCAAGAACACTTCATATCGATTAATAAATTCTTTCACTAATACGTCCGCGACAGTTGTGACCTCTTGATTCGGGATCGCGTAAATTTCCACCCACTTTGTGAAATAGTCCATTACTACCAGGATGTATTTACTACCATTTTCTGTCGTCGGAAATGGTCCAGGGATGTCTAAAGCAATTCTTTCGAAAGGACTTCCAACATTATATTGTTTCATGGGTGCTTTTCTTACACCAGTCCTTCACATCGTCGGAGCTGTTCATCCAATAAAACCTTTCACGGGCGCGCTGAAGGGTTTTCGTCACTCCCAGATGGACTGTCGTGTAACTTCTTCAGTACCTCGGCTACTTTTGTTCTCGGGATTACTAGCTGTCTCCTCCTCTCGGAACCATCATTGTTTTCAAGGACTCTCTTCATCAGGCCTTCTTCTAGGACAAGGGAGTCTCACTGAGCCCAATATGTCTTGACTTCTTGCCAGGTAGGTCGCGCCGATTTCCTTCCTTCCATTGCCGAATGTTCTTTAGGTGAGGATCATTTGCCTGATCTTCCGTGATCCTGGTGAGTGACCATTCTTTGATAACTACAGTAGTTCTTGAAACTGCAGGGAGTCGGCATTTTGGTGTTTCACATCAGCCCGATGTTCTATGTTGAAATCGTACTCTTGAAGTCGTTCAATCCATTTAACGATCCGGCCTTCGGGATTATTGAACTGCATCAACCACTTGGTGCTGCATGATCAGTCCAGATTGAGAACTTCCTACTATAGAGATTCTGGTAAAAGTGTTTCACGGACTTCACTAGCACCAAAATGTATCTTCTTGTGATGCAGTAGTTCCGTTCTGGTTTGGAGAGGACTTTACTGAAATATTCCAGCACTCTGTCTTGTCCTCATTGGATCTGTGAGAGCTCTCCTCCAATTCCTACGTTGCTCGCGTCAGTGTCAAGAATAAAGTCTCTCTCTGGTAATGGATCTCCTAATATCGGCGCCGTGGTTAAATGACTCTTCATGGTTTCAAAATCCGTTTGACTGTCTTCGTCTCATTGGAAAGCTCTTGATTCTTCTGTGAGTTGAGTTAGGGGCTTGGCAATACCTCCAAACTTCCTTATAAATCTTCTATAGTATGTGCAAAGTCCAAGAAAACTCCTAATTTGATGTTTATCGGTTGGTTGCGGCCATTGCTGAATGGAAGCAATTTTATCTGGATCAACTGCCGCTCCTTCATTGCTCACTATATGACCTAGATAGTTGACTCGGTTTTGAAATAGCTGACATTTCTTCGGGTTTAACATGAGCTGGGCAGCTTGCAGCCGTTTGAATACTTCTTCCAAATTCTTCAGGTGCGATGTCTTCCCCAGTACTACGATGTCGTCCATATAGAACAGGCAAGTCTTCCAAGACAACCCTTCCAGTACATTTTCCATGAGCCTTTCAAATGTCGCGAGCGCATTACAGAGCCCGAATGACATGACGTTGAATTGCCATAAACCAGATCCGGAGGTAAAAGCAGTCTTCTCTTTGTCTTCTGGGTCCATTTCTACCTGACAAGAACCAGACTTCAGGTCCAAGGTGGAAAACAGTTTGCTGCCGACCGAGGTATTTACCGTATCGTCGATTCGAGGCAGAGGATAGCTGCCTTTCTTCGTCACGTTGTTTAGTTGGCGATAGTCCACACAGATTCTCGTAGTTCCATCCTTTTTGGTGACGAGCACCACTGGAGACACCCGTGGACTGGTGGATGGTTCTATTACTTTTTCTTCTGCCATCTCTCGAATTATTATTTCAGCTCCCTCTCTCTTCGCTCGTAGTGGTCTTCGAGCTGATTGCCTAATTGGCTTGGCATTACCAGTATCGTTTGTGTTTGACGGCTGATGCTCTACCAGTCTTCCCTCCTTTTGGTACAAATAGGTCCTGATACTGCAAGAGAAATCTTCTCATTTTCCTTTTCTAAGCTTGATTTAAGGATTGACTAGCTACTAACAAGATTTGTTCGAACCTGGCACTGGAATTGTCAGTTACCGTTGTTTGGCGAACTATAGACGTCACTGGTACGCGGGATCAAATCTTGGTTTCTTTCTTGATGGTAATTGAGTAATCGTTCACGTTTATCACACGTACTGGGATCTCTTTCGCCGATGTAACAAATCCTTTTCCAATTAGTACTACTTTGCCAACCTCTTCATCGTGGTTCCTTGGCTCCATCATAGCCGGTGTACCTTCCTCCATTCCCTGTAGCCGCGCTACTATCATAATTTCGATTCGTGCAGGTACAACGGTATCTTCCTGTACAGCTGCCAACACCATGTTGCCTTCATATGGATGAAGGAATACCTCCTCTGAACCCACTTTAACGGTTCTTTTTTCAAAGTCCAACTGGAAATCATGTAGATTCAGCACGACCATTCCCAGAATCACGTCTTCGTCAATGTCAGCTACGATTACCGTATGCGCGAACTTTTCTGCGCCAATTCCTAATTCGATTTGCGTCTCACCGTGAACGTTGGCACTCTGACCTGTGGCGGTCCGCAGTCGCAGTGTCGTTACTAACAGCTTCTTCTTGGAGTTTATTATCTCAGGTCGTATAATGGTTCTAGTAGTGTCTACGAGCAGAGTATATATCTTGCTATTCACTCCGCCATCTACATGTACACTGTCGTTGCAAAAGAAGCTAACAGTATGAGAGGGTCTTTGGAACGATCGTGGGTCGGTGACAGGGGTTCTTCGTTTGCAGGAGTCCTGGGGCACTTACACGAACTGCGTACTTGCCCTAGCTCGCCACAGTTCCAGCATCTGATTGTTCTCGGCTTCTTATCCATCATACTTTTTATCAAATTGACGATCTGGTCGATCTGTCCTCGTCGCCTTCCTGTCGGATGGTCCTAACTTTGTTATAACCCGAAGTCATCGTTGATGCTTCATATTCCAGAGCAGCTGTCAATGCGTCAACTTACGTTTTGGAATGGGCTAAATGAAGCATCCTCTGCATATCGGGGTCACGTAAGCCATCAATAAAGGTCTGGATGCCCAGACATTCCATCATGTTCTCTGGTGCTGATGGATAAGCGAATCGAATTAGTCGGGCAATATTCACTTCATACTCTTGAAGGGTTTTATCTCGTTTTTGCCTTCGCTTCTTCAGCTGGGATTGGTACAAATGTTCTAGATGTTCGTGACCATATCGCATCTCCAACCTCTTCTTAAGCTGCTAGAAATCATCCGTTTCCTCCAGAGGTATCGTCTGAAGTACATCTAAGGCATGTCCCCTAAGGGCGATAGTTAAGTTCACTGCCTTCTCCCTGTCGGACCAATTATTCCCTCTAGCAGGTGCTTCAAACTGTTTTACATAATTGGTCTACGACATTTTTCCATCGAACGTTGGGGCCTTGACTCTGGTAAAACTACCAATGTCTTCTAACTTAGGGTGTGTTTCTGACTTGCAAAATTTTGTTTGCTCAGTATTCTTTTCTTCCACTGGCGTGTCTTGAGTTTTTAAATCTGTCATCTTTCTTTCTAACTCCCTAATTCTCTCGTCCATCGTTGTCATCGTATTCTCAATATCAGATTTTAGAGACGATATTTCATTTTCAACCTCAGCGGCAATGTCGTTTTTCATTCATAAGATATCTGCAGATATATTGTTTTTCATTCAGAAAATGACGGGATTAAGGTGGATGCCTCGTCATTGAATAAAACTGTCTCTGGATCAAGGCCGTCACTTTCCAGTACCACTTTAAGTCTTTCTACTAATTCACTTTTCTTACCGGACGTTTCCAGCTCACGATTTTACAATTCTGCTCTTATTTCCGTCACTTTCAGGTCACTTAGTCTCTTGGCCATGTTTACGTGACTACTTATTTATATTATCCCACTTCTAACACCATTGTAATGTTTTTCTTATTTATTTAAAACAGTTTATCCTGACGGGTGGGATAAATTTACACACGCAGTATGTCCACTCCCTTAATTTATTTATTCACAAAACGATTCACTAATTTATATTATATACACAGTATATTCACTCTCACTAATTTATATAATCATTTCACTACTGTTTATTTACTATTTATTTGTTCACTGTTTATCTCACGAAATCAAATTACCCTCTCGCTGGTCGGTAGTCCTTTTTTCGGGATCCTTCTAGATTACCGGCTCACAAAAACAATCGCCTCCCTGGAATCGTCTAGATAAGACTGGTTACAAAAACAATGGACCTCACTGGAAATGTCTAGATACGAATAGTCACCAAAAAATAATGGTAAACAGTTCGAAGAAATCCCTCGCATTCGCCAAAATGTTAACTTTCATACATGGCTTAGGCAGAGTCGGATTCAGACACTACACGAGTGTGCGTTTTCGTAACAATACGTAACTGTTAATATCCCAAAATGTTAACGTGATGAACCAATTCCAAATGAAAATTCGAGATCTACGCAAAATTTTTTATTAACAATGACCCTTTTTTTCTTGAAACAAAATCATGTTGACCTGTATTATTGATATCAAAAATAATATATCGTATTACAAGTTATAATTAATTCAATCGTTTAGTAATCCTCCTTTCATTGTTTTGCTAATAAAACAATAATTCCTGTTCTGTAAAATGACAAAAGAAGCCTTATATGAAAACGTTCAGGAATTTCCAAATACTTTTTGAATCGTACGATTCCAATTTCCAATGTTTTCATAGGTACTTGACAATTATTTATAGGACTGTTACTTTCCATGTAATTCTATTGAGATTCAACCAACCAATACTCTTTATTTGCGCTAAAATCAAATTATACTCTATTACTAAAAAGTGTACCTACACACGCATTTTGTAGACTTAGTAAGAGTCTGTTCTTAAATTTTATTAGAGACTATTTTTATGAAAGAGAGATTATCAAAATAATAAAGCATTTGTAATCCAAAGGCGTATGTATCACTTCTTTTAGTAGACAGTTAAAATATTTTTTGAAGTTATACCTCGAGTATTTTCGTATGAAATAACATTTGTATAAATATAATAAATATGTCGGGTCTACACTTAAATTTTCACCTAAGTTACCTGTTTATAACTTCAAAACAGCTGAAGGTAAAAAGTGCAATTTTTCCTAAAATATTTTATTTTTCCACAAGGTATGTTAAGAACATTGTGTCATACTGGTTATACAGGTATAATGGTTCAAACTTTTATTTTTAAACGTTACGTTATTTTCATATAAAAACTTACCAGTATAAGTAGAGCTACAAATCAGAATCAGCAGATGAACTGTTGCAACCAATATTTATAATGAGTGGCTCGATCATTTAAACAGTAATACCGTCCAACTTCCACATTTTCTGTTCTTATCTAATCGTATGATTTACTGCCTTTTCCCAGTTTTCAGGCTTCACATTATTTACAGCCTCCAAACACAACTGTTTAACATCACTCATTTTAAAAGAATTATTTTTTCTTGAAACTTCTCCCTTCAACTGTGCCCATACCAGTTCAATCGGGTTTAGTTCGGAATGATATGGTGGTGATCTAACTACCGTCATCCCACGAGTTTTTGCAATTACATCAATTTCATATTTATACTTTTCCGTCCAACCTATCTAATATGCGAGAAAAGTATCGGTTGAAATTTTGAAAATTTTTTTGAGCTTTTGTTACGTTTTTCATCAAGAACGATTCTTAGAAAAAAAATAGACAGTTTTAAAGATTAAAACTAACTTTTCCGCATCTGTGAGATGCCCTGAACAATACTTTATCATCAAATTGTGACTTCGGGGGATGAAACGTGCTAACAAACCGAAATGTATCCAAAAATAACCAAAAATGTATTATATCTGGATTTATAGGACCCGCTGTACTCGCTCTATTCAGCTCAAAATCAATAGGGTACATCTGTGAGACACCTTGAAAAATATCCAAATATAAAATTGGTCAGTTGTGTACACTCCAGAGTCTCTATCGTGCTAACAATCCGAAATTTCTTCAAAAAAGTCCAAAAATGTGGCACTTCAGGTACCATAGCACCCGTTGTACTAGCTCTAGTGAGCTACAAAACAATAAGGTTCATATATAATACGCCTTGAACAATATGCAATCAATAAATGGGTCACTCGTATACACTCTGGAGGCTGTATCGTGCTAACAAACTGAAAATTCTCCAAAAATGACAAAAATTTGGTACTTCAAGTACCATAGCACTCGTTGTACTGGCTTCAGTGAGCTGAATATCAATAGGGTTTATCTTTGAGACACCCTTTATAATATACAATCATAAAATTGGTTACTTGTACATAATCCGGAGGCTGTATCGTGCTAACAAACTGAAATTTCTCCAAAAATGTCGTACTAAAAGTACTATAGGACCTGTTGTTCTGGCTCTGGTGAGCTGAAAATCAATAGGATTCATCCGTGAGACGTCTTGAACAATATTCCATCATAAAATTGGTGACTTGTTGGACTCCGGAAGCTGTATCGTGCTAACAAACTGAAATTTCTCAAAAAATTACAAATATTTCGTACTTCAAGTACCATAGTACCCGTTGTACTGGCTCTGTTGAGCTGAAAATCAATATGGTTCATTTGTAACATGTTCTTCACAATATTCAATAATAAAATTGCTGACTTGTTGCACTCCGGAGGCTGTATCGTGCTAACAAGACATGTAACAAAAAGTGGCCGACGACAACGACGCGATACACACAGGATTTTTTTTCTAAAAACCGTTTTTTCGTGTTGACCTTGATGAAAAACGTAAAAATAAATCAATTTTTTTTTCAAAATTCCAACTTTTTTTGTGGTAAACCAATACTTTTCTCGCATATTGATAGGTTAGGCGGAAAAGTAAAGAACATGTGTGTATCGTCGTCGTCGTTGTCGTCGGCCACTTTTCGTTACATGTCTTGTTAGGACGATACAGCCTCCGGAATGCAACAAGTCGCCAACTTTATGATTGAATATTGTGAAGGACATCTCACAGATGAACTCTATTGATTTTCAGCTCACCAGATACAGTACAACGGGTGCTATGGTAGTTGAAGTACGATATTTTTGACATTTTTGGAGAAATGTCGTGTTATTGTACAGCCTCCGTAGTGTATACAAGTAACCAATTTTATAATTGTATATTTTTCAAGGTGTCTCTCAGATGTACCCTATTGATTTTCAGCTGACTAGAGCGAGTACAGCGGGCCCTATAAATCCAGATATACTACATTTTTGGTTATTTTTGGAAAAATTTCGGTTTGTTAGCACGTTACATCTTCCGAATTGTATACAAGTGACAATTTTATGATAAAATATGTTCAGGGTATCTTACAGATGCGGAAATAGCTATTTGTGTATTAAGAGCGGAAAGTGATACTTTGTCGCTTGAGGCAACGCACTTTTTGCTCGAATTGCACATAAGATTTTTTTGTACGATCACCTTATTTTTAAACAAATAATTTAAAAAAAACACGAAAACGCCTTTTACTGCGTCCCAAAGCTCTTCGTGTTCTAAATAAATCTGTACCGCGAATTTCCACGTACCATAGTCCTCGTGCCCTTTTAGATGCTCGATCAGTGGAAGCTGGCTCATGATATGACTTATTAAAACAAAAATTCAACAAATTACAAACTCCAGAAGCTTCAATGGCGTCTCACGCGTGTCCTGTGTCCATAACCTCTTGCAATTTGATGTTTTGAGTCAAGGTTTAGAGAAGAAAATTAACTTAATCTATCAAAAACGACGTAAAAGCAACTAATGACAATTTAAAACTTACAAAAGTCGTAAACGACATTAAGATGACAAAAGATTAAACAAATTGAGGTTCGAAAAATATTGGAAGTAATTAGTTATACACTTTGAATATTTTTAAATATAACTATAAACATAGGTGTTTTGGATGGGTTTATAAGATAGAAAGTAATAATTAAAATGACGTCTGAATCGGTCTAATCTGTAAGGTCTTATAACACTGCGCCGTCGCGCTCGAAAAATCACGCGTGTTTGAATGACTAGTTATCCATGAATACTTTACGCTATTTTTTTTATTGGCTTACTTTGACTTACTACAAAAAAATTGAAGTCCGTCCTCGATGCCCAGTAAATTTTCATTTCATAAAAGTCCGTCCTCGATGCCCAGCCAAGTTTCATTCCATAAAAGTGCATCATCGACGCCCAGCCAAGTTTCGTAAAAGTCCATCCTAACTAGTATTTATTTTTATTGAAAATGTATATGGATTGATTCCCTCGGGGATTAAATGGGTCCCAACCGCGGGATTAAATGGGTTACTTTAAGTCTCTTGGTGTATAATGTACTATTAATATACCTATTATTACTAACTTTCTTTAATTTATTGTAAATGAAAACATGCGAGCGGAAAAGTATGCTCTAGAGCGGAAATAATGTCAAATTATGACAGATCACGGAAAACATCAACTTTGCGGTTAGATTTGAGTGTGCAAAAGCCTACTTTGGGTAGTGATCGTAGGAAAAGTTAGTTTTAATCTTTAAAACCGTTTTACTTTTCCGCCCAACCTATCTAATATGCCAGAAAAGTATTAATTTGAAAAAAGTTAGAGTTTAGAATTTTTTGAGTTATTTCTACGCTTTCCATCTACACCAACTCGAAAAAACGGTTTTTATAAAAAAAAATCCTGTGTGTATGTCGTCGTCGTTGTCGTCGGCCACTTTTTCTTACATATCTTGTTAGCACGATACAGCCGCCGGAGTGCAGGACATTTCACATATGAACCCTCACAGATGCGGAAAAGTGAGTTTTAATCTTTAAACCCGTTTATTACTTTTCCGCCCAACTATCTAATATGCGAGAAAAGTATTGATTTGCCCCAACAAAAAGTTGAAATTTTGGAAAAAAAAATTAGTTATTTCTACGTTTTTCATCAAGAACAACACGAAATAACGGTTTTTAGAAAAAAAATCCTGTGTGTATGTGGTCGTCGTCGTTGTCGTCGGCCACTTTTCGTTACATGTCTTGTTAGCACGATACAGCCTCCGGAGTGCAACAAGTGACCAATTTTATGATTGAATATTATTCAGAACATCTCACAGATGAACCCTATTGATTTTCAGCTCACCAGAGCCAGTACAACAGGTGCTATAGTAGTTTAAGTACGACATTTTTGTCATTTTTGGAGTAATTTCAGTTTGTTTGCTCAATACAGTCTCCGGAGTAAATACAAGGGACCGATTTTATGATTGGATACTATCCAGAGCTTCTCAAAGATAAACCCTATTCATATGCAGCTCACTAAAGCAGTACAACACGTGCTATGGTACTTGAAATACCAAATTTTTGTAATTTTTTGAGAATTTTCAGTTTGTTAGCACGATAGCAGCTTCCAGAGTGTATATAAGTGGCCAATTTTATGATTGAGACTTATTCAGGGCGTCTTATAGATGAACTTAATTGATTTTTACCCCACCAGAACTAGTACAACGGGTGCTATGGTACCTGAAGTGCCACATTTTTGGAGAAATGTCGGGTTGTTGTACAGCCTCCGGAGTGTATACAAGTGACCAATTTTTATAATTGTATATTTTTCAAGGTGTCTCTCAGATGTACCCTATTGATTTTCAGGTGACTAGAGCGAGTACAGCGGGTCCTATAAATCCAGATATACTACATTTTTGGTTATTTTTGGAAAAATTTCGGTTTGTTAGCACGTTACATCTTCCGAATTGTATACAATTGACAATTTTTTGATAGAATATTGTTCAGGGTATCTCACAGATGCGGAAAAGTTAGTTTTAGTCTTTAAAACAGTTTTTCTTTTACGCCCAACCTATCTAATATGCCATAAAAGTATTGGTTTGCCCCAAAAAAGTTAGAAATTAATTTTTTTTTTTGAGTTATGTATACGTTTTTCATCAAGAACAACACGAAAAAATGGTTTTCAGAAAAAAAAATCCTGTGTTGTCGTTGTCGTCGGCCACTTTTCGTATGTCTTGTTAGAACGATACGGCCTCCGAAGTGCAACAAGTCGCCAATTTTATGATTGAATATTGTGAAGGACATCTCACAGATGATCCCTATTGATTTTCAGCTCACCAGAGACAGTACAACAGGAGCTATAGTACTTTTAGTACGACATTTTTGGAGAAATTTCAGTTTGTTAGCACGATACAGCCTCCGGATTATGTAGAAGTAACCAATTTTATGATTGTATATTATAAAGGGTGTCTCAAAGATAAACCCTATTGATATTCAGCTCACTGAAGCCAGTACAACAGGAGCTATAGTACTTTTAGTGCGACATTTTTGGAGAAATTTCAGTTTGTTAGCACGATACAGCCTCCAGAGTGTATACAAGTGACCCATTTATTGATTGCATATTGTTCAAGGCGTATTATATATGAACCTTATTATTTTGTAGCTCACTAGAGCTAGTACAACGGGTGCTATGGTACCTGAAGTGCCACATTTTTGGACCTTTTTGAAGAAATTTCGGATTGTTAGCACGATAGAGACTCTGGAGTGTACACAACTGACCAATTTTATATTTGGATATTTTTCAAGGTGTCTCACAGATGTACCCTATTGATTTTCAGCTGAATAGAGCGAGTACAGCGGGTCCTATACATACAGATATACTACATTTTTGGTTTTTTTTGGAGAAATTTCGGTTGGTTATCACGATACATACCCTAAAGTGTATACAAGTTAGAATTTTACGATAGAATATTGATCAGGGCATCTCACAGATGCGGAAAAGTTAGTTTTAATCTTTAAAACCGTTTATTTTAATTTCCCTTTATGAATGGAACACAAAGAATACAGTTCTCTTCTCACAGAACTGGGATGGATCTTAATATTCTTTGAAATTAGCCAATTCTGTAAATCTTTTTTTAAACGCTTGGTTGTGGGCAATTTTTCTAAAAGTCTCGAGGAGTAGACTCCAAAGTCAATAAACCACCTTTAACAAACCGTTTGAACTGCCGATGTGTACTATTATCAACCTGCGCCCCTTTCCTGATGGTGGATTTAAGCCAGTAGATAAATTATTTAAAAAAGCCTGTGGTGTATGTCCCCCGTTGATTCAAAATTTTTAAAATAAAACCCTATTGACTTTCGTTATAATAATCCCTTTGTTTGTCCTCTGGACGCCATTGAACAGCTGATGATGACATTAGTGTAGAGTACTCTATCGCGTTGAAATATTTGTTTGAAACCAATTTGAATCGTCAAGAGTGGAAAGAAAGAGAGAGAGAGAGGGGGGGGAAAGTTGGATAAATAAGTAAAATTCAGTATTACTAGTGACATCTATCGTAAATATTTTGAACCTAATAATTACTAGATAAGTAACCAGTGTTGTGTAAGTCACGAACTTAGGATCCTAAATTCGTGGTTTAAGTTTTAAGGTTTATATACCTGTGTAAAGATTTTAGAATAAGAAAGTACACTGTGTGTAAATAAATTAAGTGTAAGTATGTACCGTGTGTAAATAAATTAAAAGTAAATTTACCGCGTGAATTTATGCCACATATCAGGATAAACTATTTAAATAAATGTGAAAAACATTGCAACACATATGGATTTGAGTTAATTCAATTGATTTGGACCTTGTCCTGCACACTAATAGGGAATGGAAGAATAAAAATACAACAATTAAGTGTTATACAACATTTATTAAAATTTCAAATGTAATCTAAAGACAAGGAATGCTGTTATCAAAAAATATTATGAAACAAAAAGAGGTCTCAAGTAATTACAGCCTATTCAGTTACATTATTACCCATAATCGACTTATGATATTGGTGTCAACATTAAATCACATACAAGGTGACGACAATATAATTGCAATCATAGCTATGAAGTGAATCTTCCTAAAACTAAGAAGTCAATTGATGTATGAGATTGGTAAAAATACCATAAATAATTTCGGAGACAATTGATGAAATACTATTGATTTTTTTGTGTCATTTATGACATACGGAAATAATAATTTTTTAGTTTTGTGTTTGCTTTGTTTCAAATATAAACATGTATTTTTTGTCTTTATTGCAAACGAACCCAGTAATGTATTATTAAATAGTCAAAGTCACTAAATTTGATTCGAATATCGGTTTAGACCACGCCTTTATCCACCCGCCTCTCTAAGATGAGTTCAATATAGAATGAGAAGACTAAAAAAGATGAATAAAGCTCTTTAGAGTCCAGTGGCACATATTTTCTAATTCACTTTTAATTTTGAATCAAAACAAAAATAGTTTTAGACAATTGTTTTTAAATTAACCTAAAGTATGTTATGGATGTGTGTTTAGGGGCAAAATTATTACAGTATAGTATTATTGTAGGAGAATAGAAAGAAATGGTTCAATTGTTATGAAATATCTAAATCAAAAATTTCAACACAAGATCTACAGATTAGCCTCTAGAGAAATAGTTTTTAAAACCTAATGATTTTTAAAAAGTTATACTTGTCAAAAGTATTGAATTATGACCATCTTTTTTTTAGGTTTTTAATCTGAAATTGGAACCATAATATTCGTTATGATGGAATATATTGATTCATACTTACATCTATTACACAAAAATTACAGAATTTTAATGAATGGAGTAAAATTTATAGTAAGCTCATATACACTCCACAAAAACTTACTTTAATGACCTTTCATCTTAAAGAGTTTACATTGCAATTGAATTGTCACCACTCTGTATGTTAGATTTATCTACCTATACCGTATTTCAACAAAATTGCTCCATTAACACTTACAAAATTCTATTAAAACAATGATTTGAGTGATGTAGTTAGCAGATATTACATTTTAGATTTGAAGTACAATAATTTTCTATTATTGTTATTATTTGTTATTGTTACCATCGCATTTTATTTGCTTTATTTTATAAAGTCACAGAAACATGGTAATCATATCTTAGCTTAATATACAATGCAAAAAATCCAGAAATACATCTTTCCAACTTTATATGTCATAATTAATCAGTTGACGACTAATTGAAAAATATGCTCCTCAAAATCAATCATTATTTATAATAATGTTGTCCTTAGACGAATTCGTTTACAATGATAACCTTATTGGGTGGTGCGCGATATCGTGGTGCCCACAATTGTTTGAATGTCTAGTTGATAGGAGAAACACAAAAACTATTTCTCTCAGATTCATTTTATTTCACTATGCAGAACGAGTATATCAAATTAACAGTATTTGATAAAGCCTTATGTAACATTTTCGGCACTTCTACACGCAAAATTTTATATACAGTGCAAAATTTGGTACAGTCAAAATTGAACACTGTAAACCAACTGTTATTAGGAGTTATAATTGGAAAATAACGAATGGGAGATAGGATATTAAAATAAAATCAAGTCTATGATCGGAAACGAGTAATGTTAAAAAGTAACACATTAAATAAAGGAAGAATTAAAATCAGAAGAAAGAGCTATTGAAATTGAAAGTATAGAAGAAGAAAATGAGTATAAAACAGATGAAGAAGATAATGAGATAGAATCCAGAGATGTAATATTAGAAGAAGTACTAGAACAAGACAAATTCCAACATACTTACAGGACTACGATATGGAATATGATGCAAATTTGATATATGCACTTGCCTCTGGTCATATTTCAGGAGAGATTCCAAAAACTTTTAAAGAGGCTCAAGATAGTGATTGGCAAGATGCTATCAAAGAAAAATTGGAAGTATTAACCTTTTAGTGCCCGACGGTACTGAGTACCACCAATTTTTACACGTCGTAAGACTGCATTCGTAACAATCAGAGGCTCTGCGGCCTGACGATATATTGGAGTACCATCTTATGAACCAATAGGAATAGAAAGAACATTTACCACGCCCTCTGTAAATATTTCATCATCAGTTGTATGTTGATGTCGCAAGTAGACGGTAGCGATTTCGGTTCGTCTTTTTCATTTTCATTATTGTAATTGAAGGGATCAATGCAAGAAGTGTACAAGTCCATTTTTAGCAAACATTGTTTTTTTGCATGGACATGTTCTGTTTTAAATTGTGCATGGCCCATGCAAAAACGAGACTTATATCTCTATACCACACACTTTACAGTACTGTTTTATAAGTTGTCTACCTTCCAATAATTTTCAAGAAGTAGACATATCCTGGACATGTCCTGTTATTGCACTGGATCAAGTACCAAAATATTAGTGTTGACGTAGACGTGTCATTTAACGTGTCGAAGGAGCGAGGCATTGTTATTAAAAAACCTTTCAAATAATAAGCAACATTGTGAGTTCTGACTCTGAACAAAAGGATCCCTTTCATGGAGATTATTCCAACGTTGATCATGATTATGTACCCAGAGAGGCAACAGAAGACAGTGAATCAAGTGAACCTAACCTCAATGAAAAAAAAAACAAAGGTAAAAACGGTTGAGAAATGAAAAGAAATGGAAACGAAGTATCCAAAAGCAACGTAGAACAGCGGGCAAAGAATATGAGAGTACTTCCAAAACTGTTGTGCCAGAGAGAATGGTAGGAAATGCATGCAGCTGTAACCTAAAATGTTTTGAAAAAGTCTTCGCTGATAGGCAAAAAATCTTTAATGCTTTTCATAAACTGCCAAGCAAGGAACTACAGGATGCTTATTTATGTGCTAACCTGTCTGTGACAAATGTCACTCGCCATAGACGACGTACAGACCAAAATGATAAACCAAAAAGCGTGACTTGTACCTTTTCTGTAAGTTTTCTTTACGCTACTCTCGTCCAACTTCTGATTTTTGTTATTCTAGGTTAAAGAAG
Organism: Galeruca laticollis; assembly: GCA_963921935.1. NCBI lineage: Eukaryota > Metazoa > Arthropoda > Insecta > Coleoptera > Chrysomelidae > Galeruca > Galeruca laticollis. The sequence continues at coordinate 50,107,186 of OY998184.1, forward strand.
GGATCCAAAACTATCGTGTGTGTAAAAATGCACTGCTTGCTATTCACGGTATAAAAAAAGGTAGAATAAATAGACTGATGAATCACTTAAAAGTTAACGTCACGCCCCCATCGGATGGAATAGGAAGACATAATAATAGACCAAACCAAATTACTCCAGAAACAGTTGCCCAGATTCGCAGTCATATAATGAGCTTCCCGAAATATAAATCACATTATAGTAGGAGTAATAACATCGGCAAATATTATCTATCACCGTTACTAAATACTGCACGGTTACATGAGTTGCATTTGCAAAAATACGAACCTGTTCAATATAGAATACTGCAAGAGAGAAACCATGAAAATTTTAAACTTGTGGTAAAATACGAATATTGTAGAAAATACTTCACAGAAAACTTTAATATTTCATTTGGAAGCCCAAAATCAGACACATGTCAAAAATGTGATAAACTGGTACAACAAATCGATACTGAAACATCAGAAGAAGAAAGAAACACACTTCAGGGAGAAAAATCTTTGCATGTTGTGAAATCAGAAACATTTTACAAAGATCTTGAAGAAAAATCGCAGCTAGCTAAAACTTTAGATTATGTGGAAGTTATAACATTTGACTACCAATAAAATTTACCATTACCAGTAGCCTCAAGTGGAGAGGTATTCTACAAGATTCAAATGTGGGTCTACAACTTTTGCATTCATGTTGCAAGCACTGGCAAGTCACTTTTTTCTATATAACGAAACCATTGCTGGAAAGGGGCAAAACGAAGTAATCAGCTTACTAAATTATTTTTTCGAAAATATTATTAGACCTGAAGTTACTGAGCTATACATGCTTTCAGACAACTGTGCGTCACAAAATAAAAAATTGGTGATGACATAATATATCTTCACACTTGTATAAATGGGAACATTCAACTTAATATACCATCGCTTCCCCGAACCAGGGCACAGTTATCTACCATGCGATAGAAGCTTTGCAGCTATGAAGAAGAGAAAACGAAAATATCATAAAATTTACCTTCCAAATGAGTACGCCAAAATCATTCGAGAATCTGGTCATAAATTTGTAGTGATTACGCCTGATAAAAAAATGTTTTTGAATTTTAAACATTTTTTACCACTGTTTAAGAAGAATGTAAGTGTAAAAAATGCGAAATTCACAATATTGAAATATATAATTTTCCAATCTAATCTAAATTGCCTAGAATTTCATGTAGTATCTCAGTATCAATGACGCTCTTCCAAGAATTTGAATTTAAAAATAAAAATGTAGTTCTCAGTTTGCCGGATGATTCCAAGCTTTTGTATGTTGATAGAAGAAAGCTAAAAAAGAAGAAGTTTGAACATGTCATGGCATTGGCTGCAAATTACGTCCCACTAGCTGATCAATGGTTTTATGAAGAAATAAAACAGTATCACTTAGATTTTGTTAACCCAGATGCTGACACGTCATGTTCCGAATTTGAACACAATGATGATGAATGATAATTTTATTTTTGTAAATCTAAATTTATATTAACATTGCTTGAAAACAAATAAAATGAAAATATTAAAACAAAACTGTCCAAAAAGTGGACATGTCCATTTTATTTTGTTTTTTTTGGCAAAAGTAATATTCCTTAAGCGAGACATTTGACGAAAATGTGTCCCCATGCCACTAACAAATAACTAACCAAAGTTAAAAAAAGTTTGTTTTTTTTTGTTAACCTTCACAAACGTTTTTTGTCTCTCCTGAAAAATTACTAAAAGTGGACTTGTGCACTTCTTGCATTGACCCCTTCAATTGTTTTATTCAATTGTACTGTGGTTTTTTGGCATACAGACATGCTGGCATTCATACTAGGTACATTTATACTATGATAATGTATATTCAATAATTTTTCATACTAGATAATTCTCATTTTTTCGTAGAACTGAGAAGTACCGTCAGGAAATATGGAAAACAAAAAAAATCGATGGTTGCATACAAAACCACTAGATTTACCCCTTGATAATAATTTGTTGACTGATGAAGATGAAAGTGACTCTGAGGATGTGAATCCCGATTTGGATAATGATTTTGCAGATACCATTCATATAACAGCAGGAACTGGTTGTTCAACTGATAATGCAATCAAAGATCCTCAACCATCATGTTCTCATGTTTCTCATCATCGGCCGTCTCCTCAAGTTGATGAATCTGTAAGTCATGAGCAGTTACCGAGCGCATCATCAGATAAAAATAGTGAAAAAAAGATGTCTACAGGAAAAAAACGAAAAATACTACGTCCAAAGAATAATTCAGAAGAAATAGAAGTAGACGATGAATATGGAAAAGACGAGAGGCAAGCAACAACGACCAACAGAAAATGGAAGGAGACGGCTGCCGAAGAACTAATGCCTGAATTCAATTTCCCGGAAGGTCCTGTTGAGGCAGAGTTTATTGATTGTAAATCTGCTACAGATGTTTATCTGCGCTTGTTGGGGGAATCAGTTGACGACATTGTATTTCAGAGCAACCTATATGCGACGCAACGGAATCATACATTGAATTTGAACAGAGAACTTCTTGCTTTCATAGGCATCAATTTGTTGATGGCTTATCATCGATTACCTACTTGGAAACAGTATTGAAATGGTGGTGAAGACTTGAGCCTTCCTATTGTCGCCAAATGCATGACGAGGAATCGCTTCGAGACAATTCTCAAATTTCTTCATTGTAACGATAATAACCTAATGCCGAAGGATAATAAAGACAAAATTTACAAGCTTCGACCATTATCAGATACACTGAATAGGAGATTCAAAGACTGCTATAAAACAACAAGACGGGTGAGTGTAGATGAAAGTATGATACTTTTCAAAGGCAGAAGTACACTCAAACAGTATAATGAAAAGAGGCGACCATGATTTTCGTGTCTCGAATACGAAAATCAGGGCATTCAAATGGAAAGACAATAAGATAGTGCATTTTGCATCCAACTTCCATGGTACCGAAGAAGTACATGTGAAACGAACTCAGAAGGATGGAACACGCATGGACGTGAAATGCCCATCTGTAGTCGCTGACTACTACAAACATATGGGCGGAGTCGATCGCGCGGATCAGTTACGAAGTACGTACGGTGTACTTCGCAGGTCACGCAAGTGGTGTCATAGATGATTCTGGGGATTTCTGGACATTGCATTCGTAAATGCTTATATAATATATAACATGCAATTTGAAAAAATTTCTACATTCGAATTCAGAAGGTCAATTTGCTTGGGTTACATGGCAATGAACTGTAACAAAGTCGGCAGGAAGAAAGCTGGATCCATAGTAAAAAGACGCAAGTATAATTATAGTGTACCTGATGACGTTAGGCTTGAGAATCCTGGAGCCCATTGGGTTATTTTTGAAAATAACCAGGGAAGATGTGAAATGTGCAGTTCACATGCAATACAATCACGACCCCAAAGCAAATGTTCAACATGTGGTATATTTTTGTGTTGCAATCACAATAAGAATTGCTTGCTGGAATATCACGAAATGTATTAGATAATAGAGGTGCCATTTACCCGCCCAGTGTTTCATAAACGCATTTTTAGTATTAATATTGTTGAAAATGTTCAATAAACAATTAAGAAACTATATATTTGAGTTGTTATTTATCTCGCACTGTATATTATAGGCAATAATCCTGACGGTACGTAGAAGTCCATTTTTTTTTTTCAAATTTGAAAATAAAATTCTGAAAAAATTCAGTCAGCTCTTTCAAGTCATCATCAAACGTGAATCCGAAAAAAAACGTGAATCCGAAAAAAAACGCGAATTTCAAGTTGTTTCAATATCCGGGCACTAAAGGGTTAAAAGAAAATAATACATGGACTTTGGTAGAACCACCACCAGAAGCTGTTATTATCGACTCTAAGTGGGTATTTACGGAAAAAGTTATAAACAATAAGGTAAAGAAGAAGGCTAGGTTAGTTGCAAAAGGCTTTCTACAACCAATAGATGAAGAGGAGTGCTATGCTCCAGTAGCAAGAATAGTTACTCTGCGAATCCTACTATCACTTGCAGTAGAACATGATTAAGTATTCATCAGCTAGATGTCAGGTCAGCTTTTCTTAAGATTAAGTTGGAAAATGTAGTCTTTATGAAACCACCTGTAGGACTGCAAGGTTATAGTGAGGGCCAGGTATGTAAATTAGAAAAAGCTTTGTATGGTCTTCGTCAAAGTCCTAAATGTTGGAATAATTGTCTAAATTTACACTTAATAGATTTAAATTTTGTAAGATCTCTTATATTTTACAAACTCTACTTTTCTACTTGTTTGGGTTGATGACTTATTTATTGTGTCGAAGTCAGATATTGAAGTTAAAAACATAAAAGATTATTTGATGTCAAAATTAGAAATCAAAGATTTAACTAATAAAAAGAAAATTGTATTTTTGGGTTTAGAAATAGAAATGTGTAAAAATGAAATTAGAATGTCTCAAAAATTACTTATTCAAAAGGTTGTGAAACATTTCAATATGAGTGAATGCAAAACGTTAAAAGATCCGTTACAGCCTAAGTTACATCTCAATAAAAAACCAGAAAGTAATTTTAATGCTCCTTATAAGGAACTGTTAGGTAGTTTAATATACATAATGATGGGCACTAGGCCGGACTTATGTTTCACTATTTGTTATTTAAGTAGATTTCAGAATTGTTTTGATAAAGAACATTGGGGAATTCTTAAAAATGTTTTAAGATATTTAAAGTATACCGAAAATTTTGGACTTATTTACCATAAAAGTAATTATAATAAGATAGATGTTTGTGCGTTTGTTGATGCAGATTTTGCAGGTGATATTAATGACAGGAAAAGTACCACACGATTTATTTTAAAGATTAATGATAATAATGTATTTTGGCAATCAAAGAAACAATCAGCTGTAGCCATATCGAGTTGTGAGGCAGAGTATGTAAATCTAGCTACATGTTGCACAGAGAGTCTGTTTAGCTAAGATATTAAAGGAGATTTTGAAAGATGATGTAAAATTTCATTTCGTTACAGATCTAGTAAATTCAAAAAGGGTAGAAATTAAATATATATCAACAAACGAGCAAATAGCAGATATTCTCACCAAAGCTATGGCGGAGAGTAAATTAAATTTGTTTAGAAAGGGATTAAATGTTTGTAAATTTTGATTTTGGTTTCTGACTTGTAGAATTGGGGGAGAATGTAGGAAGTTGAACAATTTTACAGTTGGTAGTTCTGAATATAGTTTTTGTTGGTTGTCAGTTGTCGAAAAAGTGAATTAAAAATGGTAGCATTTTTAAGCACATGTTGAAACGATTGTATAAGTAATGTATTGTTTTGTTAAAATAAACGCTTTGATTTGGAGACTATTCTTTATTACTGCTAAAATAACAACAAAACTGTAAAAAAATAGAGGAGAAAAGGAATGATCCACCTCAATAAATGGATCATAATGCATTGCATTAGCCATAATTCGTAAGGATTGAATGGCTTGATGATTTTTATGATAGTGATGAAACCAACTGTTAACTGAGTAAAATAATTCTTACAATCCGTTCAAGCAGTATTTTTGAATGATAAATCCCTGATCATCTCTTGATAACATAAACTAAAATATGTTCATGTTTCAGTGACTGTATGAGAGTGTATTAAAAATATTTGAGACTTTTTCTGTAACTTTCAATTTTCGTTTTGTTTGCTTGCTTTTCCATACTGGATAAAAACATGTTCAATATTTATAAAGTAGTACCCTTATATTTGTGGAAAAACTGTATATACATTGTCTTTTTTACTATATCGGGATGGTAGTTTTTATTAATTATAAAATAAATATTGTGAAATTTAACAATTAGATATTCTTATTAGAAACCAAAGAGAAATAATATTCTAAACTTCGGTCTAACAATGTATTCAATAAATTCCAATTATTTTAATAACTAAGCATTTAACGTAGTAATTTTTGTACGTCCATAAGATATAGACAGGATTTTGTAGTTTATCTTCTTGTCAGTTTTGATATAAACTTAATTTGGTAATTTCAAATAGGAGATTATTGTCGACGGTTTGATTAATATATAGGATGTAGCAAAGTGAATTTATAATTGAATTGGTTCGAAAATCGTACATGTCCAAAAATATAATTTCGAGAATTTCAATAGAAACTTATAAACTACTCATTCACAAATATTGGTATGCATAGAAAAGTTTAAGATCTGGTGAATAGGAGTTTATTTTGAGCAATAAGTTTTCCCAAAAACAAAATGGCATATCATTTACAGTTAAAAATGGTGAAGGACTTGTACTGTTTGTCATCTCATTATAAAAAAAAATCAAATAAATTGTAAAATTTATTGGAAAATCTTACAGGAATAATAAAAAATAAACTGTTAGTTTTAATTACAAAATCTAATCGGCATTTGTCGTATTCCATGATGTCACATGGTAGTAAAATTCTAACTGCTCACCGTTGACAGACGCCATAATCTTTTTAATATCGGCCATTTTCTTTTCATTCATGGGAACTAGTTCTTTATGTGCGACACCAATGGGTAGAGGTGGGCTCTCTTTATGTTCTTTTAGTAATTTAAATGTGTCTGAGACGAAACCATCAGAAATTTGTTTTCTCGGATTAGTACCACAAATACAACATGTATGTTATTTTGTATTTGGAAGGTCACCAATTTTTTAAATGAATAATGTCGCCCGGACCATGGTTTGGTTTCGGTTCTGTCCCCCACATCCATCAGAAAACAAGTGTAGCTCAGTTATTTCAGGGGGTATATGATTTATTATATAATCGTAAAGGAACGTGCACACCGTTTTTGAGCTTGGCCTTCATGATAGATAAAAAAATTACCGGTATTTTCTTTGAAGTTATGGACCTGAAATGCGTACATCCACAGCTGCATTAAGTGAAAAAATTTCATGGACGGGAATGTTAGCAAGAGGCATGTTTTGTGTGGTCGTTCAATATACATAGTTTGTACTTCTTTCATTTTGCTTTAAAACTTTTTGCTATTTATCTACAATTTATTATAGGTTTTTGCAGTTTCGATAATTGTTCTCCACTCCTTTCTGTCCTGCATCTGTCTCTTCCCGCATTGTACTCCCAATATTTTTATATCTTCCACAACCTGATTTTCCCATCTAATTTTTGGTCTTCCTGGTATTTTTTCCTCATTGGGTCTCCATTCTGTAATTCTCCTCACCTCCTGTCCTTTCTCCATTCTTTTAACATGTCCGTACCAAAGAATCCTTATTGATTTAATTGTGTTTACTATGTCCTCATTTTCTAATATATTTTTAATTTCATAGTTCATGTCTTCGGTACTCGTTATACCCTAGTTTGACTGGTCCATAAATTTTTCTAATTATTCTTCTTTCATATATCCTTAGTTGCTCTTCGTCCTCATTTGTCAGTCTCATAGTTTCTGCCGCATAAGTAACTACCGGTTTTATCGCAGTCCTGTAGACTCTTAATTTTGTTGCTTGGCTTATTCTCTTACTCTGCATGATGTTTTTAAATTTATTATATGCTCTATACCCTGCTTGAATTCTTTACCTTATCTCGATTGTTGTGTCATGTTTGTTACTATTAATTATTCCCAAATACTTAAAGGTGTTAACAACTTCAAAACTGAATTCGTTAAACTTCACTGCTTTTGGTTGGTAGACGTCCTTCTTTCTTCTCATTTCCATATATTTTGTTTTCTCCTGATTTATTCTTAATCCTCTTTTTCTCCCTCCTTTACAATTTTCTCTAATGTTTCTTCAGAGACTCCTTCGGTCTCTCGCTATTATGGTTAAATCATCACCATATGCTATTATTTGTTTTGATTTAATAATTATGCTTCCATTGATATTACAAGTCCTAATTATGCCATCCACTGCTATGTTAAACAATACCGCTGAGAGCCCATATCCTTGCCTTACTCCAGCATTTATTTCGAATTCCTCCGATGGGCCTTCCCTTCTCATTACTCTTGCCCTAGAATCTTTCATCGTCATTTTCACCAACCGTATGATCTTTTGTGGTACATTTAGTTGTTCCATATCCTTTACGATTGTCCTCCGTTTCAGGATGTCGAAAGCTTGCTTGAAGTCAATAAATAGTATTTGGACTCCAACATAACATTTTTCAATTACTTGATTTATAGTGTGTATGGCATCTACTGTTGATTTTCCTTTCCGAAACCCTTTTTGGATACTCCCCTATTTCTGATTCCATTACCTTTTTTAACCTTTCATTTATTATCGTATTGGGTAAACTAATTCCTCTATAATTGCTACAAATATTAGGATTTCCTTTCTTCATTATTGGTATAATCATTCCAGTAGACCATTCTTTCGGCATTGTTTCTGATTCCCATATTCTTTCCATGATTTTATATATTTTATGCTTTAGGTCATCTCCTCCATATTTTATCAGCTCATTTATTATTTCGTCTGTCCCTCCTGCTTTGGTGTATTTCAATTTATTAATTATGGCATTACATTCCTTTTCAGTCGGTTTTTCTTCGTATTCTATCCCTGTATCATTATCAGTCATACCTATCATCTTCTTCATGCTCCCCATCTTCTTCCGTTAATAAATTCTTGAAATATTGACTCCGCTCTTTTTCTTTGATATTTATTGTAGTTGGTTTTCTGCTCAGTTTCTTTATATATTGATATAATTTTACATTATTTTTATTATCGTTCTCTAATATGTCCAACAATAAAATACAAAAACAAGATTCGCTGTAGATGGCAAGTGACCAGAGCTGACAGTGACAGAAAAATACTAAAATATTACCAAAACACAATCAATTCCCTGATAAAAGAATACCGTAACTTTACATGGAAATCGTTTTTAGAGAAACTGTCACCCGGAGACAATTCATTGTGGCGAGTCACAAAAAACCTGAGAGGTAGCAGACAGGAAATTTCGAAAATAATTAGTAACGGTATAACATTCACTCAGAAATCTGACATCGCAGAGGCCTTTGGGGAGTATTTCCAAAACAATTTCACAAACAATATACCAAATACACTACACCACACTAATATTACACAATCAATTCAAAATAACTTACACAACACACACACTATACACGAAAAACTTAGTCACAACACAGGAAATATATAATATAATAAACACACTTAAAAATAAAACAGCTCCGGGGAAGGACGGCATTCCGAACATCATTCTCAAGAGTCTTTCCAAAAAAGCTATAGTACAGCTTACGTACATAGCCAATTTCATCATTAAAACGGGAATATACTCAGATATGCTCAAAATTGCCAATGTTATTCCCATCGTCAAATCTAATAGACAACTTTGCTATGTGGATAGTTACAGACCCATTTCCTTGTTAAACAATATAGCAAAGGTGATAGATAAAATCATTCTTAATAGAATACAATTATTTGTAGATAAAAATAATATAATACCTCTCGCGCAGTACGGATTCAGAGGTGGACATAGCACAGTAGCGCAGATAGTTCGTGTATTTAATTTCATCAGAGAAGGCTTTTCTGCGAAGGAAAAAGCTGTCATGGTAACTTTGGATATACAGAAAGCTTTTGACGTGTGGCACGAGGGGTTGTTGTATAAACTTATCAAACTAAAGGTACCAGATTACTTAATAAAAATAATATATTCGTATATAAATAACAGACAATTTTATTCTAAAGTGAATGATGGCCTGGCGGGACCATTCCGGATACAAGACGGCGTGCCCCAAGGGTCAGTCTTATCACCTTTGTTGTATTCGTTATTTACCCACGATCTTCCCACCTCCCCACAAATCCTAACAGCCATGTATGCGGACGACACCTGTTTCGTATCATCCGCTCCAACATCAGAGACTGCACTACACAACGTTCAAACACATATTAACACACACATACTACCGTACATGAGAGACAACAAACTCACAATCAACACCACCAAAACAGAGTACCTGTTACTCCGGAGGAGACAAAGGAAAAACTCGTTGCAACTTCAGCTGTGTATTAATGGGCAGTATATCACGCCCAGTAATACACTGAAATACCTGGGCTATACTGTGCATGGCACCACCAATGCTAATGCGCATATTGCTCAACAGGTTTCAAAAGCGAAAGTTGCAATGAGCAAACTTTACCTGTTGACCTGTAAGAACAGTTGTCTCTCACCCACAAATAAAATCACAATATACAAATACATAATACGACCTATTCTTACATACGCTGCACTGGTATACTTCACAGCAACAAAACATAACTTCCACACACTGCAGGTGGTACAAAATAAGTGTCTTCGCATGGCAATTAAACACACAACAGTTTACCCAAGACTTCCCAAATTTTCTTGGTTACATGAACAAGCAGACTTGCCCACTATCAAAGACTTCATAACTAAAATATCCGAAAACTACAGTGTCCCCTAAAATCTTCGTATTACTCTCAAAGCCGCCAGTCGCGCAGAAGACACTCTTGATAGTGGATAGTGGGTGTAGGCTTCTGCATGGTAACTTACTCGTATACACATAGCAAGTTGTTTAAACACAAATAACCAAATACTTCGAAATAAGGGACTAACTTACCCCTTATTCAAATTATAAATTATTCTCTTACAAAACACCCAACTATCCATAATTAATGCCTGTCATGTTGCCTTTCCTCATAAACTAACTTTTAGTTCGCTTTTGAAACCCTGTTTTTCAGCCGTTTTTCAGGGACAAAACAGTCGAAACATCTGGGGTGTCATACTTATATATTCGGGACAGAGTTATTTAACCAACCATAACAAATGGGTAATGTTTTTCAACAAGGAACCATGTAATTCGTGAGGGAACTGAAAGGCCAGGACATCGGTTTTACAATTATTTTGTATTTCAGTCCATCTATGTAATTGTATAAACACAAACTATTGTTAATAAAGACATTTTTAAATAAATTAATTATGTCCATGCTTCCATTTAACCATTTTATACTTTTTCTTATCAACTTTGTGCTCTTTTTTCTTATTTTTCTGTATTCATCATAAAAAATTTATTGCTTAGTTCGCAGCCATTTTAGTCTGGCTTCTTTTTTCTCTTTTATCTTTATTTTACATTCTTAATCAAACCATTCATTATTCTGTCTTGTATCTTTTGTACCAATCAATTCCTCTGCTGCCGTTATTATACTTCTTTTAATTTCCTTCCATTGCTCATCGATATTATCTTGTTCTTTGCTCTTTTGTAGTTGCTTCTTTACTTCTTCCCTATATTCATTTTTACTTCTTTTCAATTTCTGCACGTTCCATTTTCCATCATTTTATTGTCCTATTTACTATATTTACATTCTCATTTGCATTTTGACTATTACTAATTGATTATCAGTATCAACACTTGTTCCTCTGTATGATCTTACATCCTGTATCATCTTTGATCTTCTTCCCCGTAGTAGTCCCAGGTATAATCCATGTAATTTTATGTTCTTTCTTATACTTGAAACTAATATACATGTTGAAGCTAGATTTACGGCAAACATGAATAATCTGAAACAGCCTGAACAGTTATCCTTGGAGGGAGATGTTGCCTCCAATTTTTTAAAATGGCGTGCCCGCTTTGAAATTTTAATGGAAGCCTCAGTCACTGCAACGAATGCAGATATCACTCCAGAAAGGCGACCTGCCATCTTATTACATACCATAGGATCTGAGGTACATAAAATTTATGAAACTTTAGATATTGCTGAGAATGAAAAAAAAGATTGGAAAAAACTGCTTGATAAATTTGAAGCGCATTTCATACCCAAATCTAATGAAACTGTTAATAGGCATGTATTTAATACAAGAAATCAAAGAAGATGTGAAACAGTTGATATGTTCATTACAGAACTGAAGAAGCTAAGTAAGGACTGTCATTTTGACACTTTTAGGGACAGCCTTCTTCGAGATAGAGTGGTGTGAGGCATATTGAACAATAAAATAAGAAATGAACTTTCAAGAGAAACAAACCTCGACTTTGCTAAATGTATTGCCATTTGCAAAGCAAGATAATTAACAGATGCACAGTCCAAGTGTATTAGTGATGAAGCAGGTGTATCTAGAATTAAAAAAGACCCATTAATAAGTTAGATAAACAGATGACTAGTGATATCATCGTTACGCTGAGAAAAAATACGTGAGTAAAGGTAAAGCTTGTCTATATTGTGGCTTTCTGCATTCGTAACAAAGCATATGCTCTACTATGGGCAGAGTGTGCGATAAATGCAAGAAATATAACCATTTCGAAAAAGTCTGCAGATCAAGAAAAATATATATGGTTGAAGAAGGAGAAAATAGCGAAGATAAAGAAGAAGAAGAGCACTCAGAAGATTTAGTTATTGGGATAATACGTGCGATAGACAATAAAGTGGTAGATCGTATAACTTCAGAATTTAATCAAATAGTAAATATTGGAAAAAAAGAAATAATATTTCAAATATCGGAATAGAAGGTGAAATAGAAGAAGAACTTCAGAGAATGAAGCCGTGGCAGTCGTAAAGAAACAAGACAATTAATTGAGAATCTGCTTAGATCCACAAAACTTGAATAGATTTGTGATCCGAGAGCGATGCCAATTACCAACATTTGAAAGAAGTTGCCTCTGACATGAATAATACTAAAATATTTTCGATCCTAGATGCAAACAAAGGATTTTACCAAATACCTTTGGCTCGCGAAAGTGAATACTTGACAACGTTCAATGCTGAAAAGTATGGGAGGTATTGCTACAAGCGGATACCTTATGGTCTGTGCTCTACACTCGAATTATTCCATAGAGCTTTCAGTGACATTTTCAGAGAATTGCCGCGTGTCCAGGTCTATATTGATGATGTCATTGTCTATGCTGATAATGAAGAAAAACATCTGAAGAGGTTAGCAGCTGTCCTCCGAAGAAACAGGTATCAAGTTTCATAAAAACAAAGTGTAAGTTTGACCTTAGTGGGGTTAAATATTTGGGCCACATTTTTAGTGTTGAAGTTCAAGGTATTTTAGACATAAAAGAACCTAGCAACAAACAAGAACTACAAAGTTTGTTGGGCTCTTAGTAAATTCTTACCTAACATTTCAGATATTACTGATTCTATGTGACAGTTATTAAAGAAAGATGCTACTTTTGCGTGGTCAGAAAATCAAACAAGAGATTTCTATAAACTTAAAAATATTTACTCATTAAAAAACCTGTTCTGAAATATTTTGAAGTCAATAAACCTGTGGTCTTGTCTGTTGATAGCAGTTGCGTAGGTTTGGGCACACTGCAACTTCAAGATAATTTACCTGTGGCATATGCCTCCAAAGCTCTTACTACTAATCAAAGGATGTGGGCTCACATTGAGAAGGTGCTCTTGGCCATCGTGCATGGTTGTAAGCGATGTTATCAATACGAATTTAATAAAACAGTAATTGTTGAGAGTGATCACAAACCGTTGGAAAACAATAACTCATAATCAAAATAATATTATTTGTTCAAATCCTGAAAATAAAGTTAGTGATTCTAAAATGACCCGATCCGGTAGATCTGTTAGACAGCCCTCATACTTGAATGATTATGTTTAGTGTTGTTCATCTGAGTGCTTAATTTTATTCTTCTTAATTTCATTTTGGTAAAAAAAGATGTCATAAGTGTTTATTCAGTTAGTAACATATAACATAGTTTACAGAACTGTTCTTGTTTGTATTATGTAAATGATAAAGGACAAGTCATTGATGACAGATGGTTGTCAATGGTGGTTCTATGACCAGGAGATTTGAATAATAAAAACCTGGTGAAATATATATTGTGGTTTATTATATCTTTGTAATTGTAGAAGTTCTACAACTCATTGCAACGGACATGTACAGTTCTTCTCCTCATCACTTATTACAAACTGCTATACTACGTTAACGGTTTATGCTCAATCGACGAGGACACATGTTTTAAACAAAATGGCTATTATACTTTAAAATGTTAAATTTTGGACTTGTACGGTTTTCGAACTCACCGATTCAATTTAGAGGTTTAATTGATTGTAGATAGATATGCCTCTACTTACAATCTCTATTCGTTTGAAAATTTTTCGAAAACAAAATGTTGTCCGTTTTCTGAAAAAAAAACCAACAACTTCTCTGGGTATATGCCGCGACGAATATTGAATCACATTTCTTTCAAAAACCCTAACAATGGTGGATCTTATTGTCGTTTGATACCATCTCTTTATTTCTTTTAGCTTGCAATGAAAAGGAGAAATGCATAACTTGTGGACCAATTTTGGCCTTAGACAAATAGGGTTTGTAAGTAGAAATACCTGTGACACAATAAAATATTTGACCAATTACACATTGAAATTTTCATTGCTACGTCAATAAGTGAACTTGACATTAACTTAATTTGCAAGAAATACTTTTATGTTTATACTTCATGAGTATAACAATGCAATACAATATAACTTTAGTATTCCCTAAAAGGCATGTTATTTTTATTACACTCTCAAATTTTTCGCTTGTTACTTATATTGAGAAGATTTGAAAAAACCCTCCATTTATGTTTTGGAAAAAGTAAATTTCAAATTGAACAGTACATTTGAAAAAAAATGTATCTAACCACCTCAATTTCATTTTTACCCGTAAAACTAAATCACCTATCAGTTAATACAAAAGCAATATCGACTTATGACAATATTTAATGAGAAAATACATTCAATTTATTTTGGTAACTATTTGTGATTTTATTATTTCAGCTGAAGGTGCAAAACTAAACTAATCAACTAATATGAAAAGGCACGTTGATGTAAGTGAATGTTTAATCGAAAAATATATTTAAAACAGGTAATTGTTATAATTTGACACACTCGTTAGTACGAGGAACCATATTGTTAAGAAAACGATGAAAAGTTGTTGTGTATTCTGTACACTTTGTAAAGAAAATAATTGGTATATAATTTAAGAATATTATAAGAAAGAGAGATCTTACACCACAAATACATTGCTTAGTAATATTTTTTTTACAACTGCAGTGATGAAGTTGTTTTGATTTAATAAAAATAAAAATCTAGCTTTAAAACATTAGGAATAAAATACTATCTCACCTAAAGAGTCCACATTATTGATATATTTAGTTAAATTTTCATCAAGAATTTTAATGCTTTGCTCGTCCTACTTTATGATGTTAATATTTGTAGGAAATTAATAAATTTCTGTACCTAAACTTTTACTTTTGAAGTGAGTTTTATGCGAACAAATATGTCATGTAGATTTAATAGAATCCTATGCCATTCATCTTTAAATAAAATGAGTAGTTTGCTCGATATTCCCACTACACCGCAAATATTCATCGAGATATACTAAGACTGGTAACCAAATAATATTTTACAGCTCTCCTATAGAATCAACCAGTTACTCATACTATCGATTAGTGAACGAATTGAGACGAATCTAGTGCTCCAGACTCCGCCCAAATTTAAAAAAAAAGTAAATATCTATGGGTTCTTTATTATTACAGTCCAATTGTTGTCACATCTTGCCCAGACACGGTTTATGACTTTCAGGTGAATAAGTGACACCATGTTCATAACTGGGTACACATAATTCAGTCACTTGGTAGTTCGGCGGGAGAAAAAATATAGAAGTTTTTTTCCCATTCATTCTTTATATTTTTTGGGATGCTGAACCCGAATTTCAACCTTGCCACCACAAAAAAGTGGTGCGTTCCGAGAAAACTACGAAAAATCGCGAAAAAATGCACTTTTTTCGTTTTTTTTTGCCATAACTCGGAAAATATGCTCTTTTGAAAAAAAGTATATCCGTACAAAACTAAACTACACTAAATTTCCTACAAATTCTGTCTCCTAGGTTTTTTTGTCAGGCAAACGGTTTAGCTGCTAGAGCGACTTGAAATTTTAATTTAATTCTAATATTTAATGAATCTAGCCTTAATTCCTATCGCAAAATTACCATCGGGACAATGCAGTCAAAAGTATTTCTGTTATCTCATAGCAGGTCAGGTGGCTGCTTTTCCCCCACTTCTTCTCCCGGTCCGACCAATCGCTCTCGAGCCATGAGTGCAGTGATGTCATATCTACCAATTTTCACTTCAGTCTGCCTATCTACCACCCTCTAGACCTAAAAACTGCCTATTTTTTTAATGAGTTGGACATATTACCACTTTGAATTATTTTTATATCGACGAGCGACGTTGCGGTGTGTTGCGTGAGCCATGCGACGATGCGTCAAGCATACATAGAGTCCAGGCCATAAACCACAAAAAAAACGTCAGCAACAGTTCGCCATTTCGCGCCCATAGACATTATTATACTGTTCTGTGGTCCATTCCCGGTTCCCACTGCAGAGTTGTGTGCAATACTACAATTCATATTAAAGAACCTAAAAAGTACCTATCTCTAATAAGAACAGACTCACTCATCTCGCTCCAAAATATCGAACACTTGTATACCAAAAATCCAATCGCCTTACTGATCAAAACAGAAATAGCGTACTTAAAAGATTAAGATGCCATCGTCGAATTTATGTTTGTACCATCACATACTGGCAGTATGGGAGGGAGTAGACCAAATTGCCCGATCAGCATCAAATAATCAAGATTATATCGAAATAGACGAAGTATCTACTTATTACATGAAATCTGTAATACAATCTAAAGTGTTTAGTGCGTGGCAAAACGTATGGAGTGGAACACAAAATAATCTAAAAGAAATCAATCAATCAATCGAATATAGGTGAAAACATGAACGTCGAAAGTACAATAATAGGTTATATAAAGGACACTGACGTATATAGATTATTGTAAATTTTTTGTTATACTCTGTATCTTATGTCGTTAATAACCCCAGCGGTTGAAGTGAAATTAATTTAAATAAAAACTTTTAACGCTTTGTAGGTACTCTTCATACACAATAGTTTGTTTATTTCTCATAATGAAGCAAGAGTATTTATTTATACATTATGATAGTTACTTTCTATACTTTTCCAAATTTAGTGTTGTAGCAAATGAACCGTCACCATTGTCTGCCCCTGCCATCCACGCAACCACCTTTACATATTACTACATAGGCACCGCTCACACAGTGTCTCCATCGGATTACGACACCCTATCGTAGATGGCGTACGTTACGCCATCTCTGCCTGACCGTAGCCTTCGTCTATAGGTAGTACAAAGAAACACCAACAAGATGAAGAATCCAGAGCCAGTTCCTTCAGGAGTATTATCTGTTTTCTATATTAACATGTGACTTGGATTTTTATTAATAAATTATACTTGTTACATAGTGTTTAATTTTATAACCAATCATTTGCATATCTCTTTGGAAGCATAGAAACAGTTGAGAAAAGGCGTAGATTTTTTACATATAAAAATAGATATCTTTACTGAAATATAATTAAGAAACAACGTTTATGCTGCCAATCCGCATTTATGAAAACTATACTTGTATGCATTGATTACTACAATGTATTCTTACTATTAGTTCTGGATCCTGAAAACAGGATAGTATAAAGACCTTCCTGCAAATAAAATGTTCATAAGCATCTGCAATGTAGATGTATTGTACCAATTTCAGAACAAAATGGTTACCGAAATTAAGCTACTTATTCAAAAAAAATTTAACAACTGTATCAACGATAAAAAAATATAAGTTTATAAATAAAAACAAATTCAACGTTACACACTTATTAACAGATAATTAACTTTATATTGAAACTTATATGTACAAATATTTATAACTAAAAAATAAGTAAATCAACAATTTAAACAAAAACATTCAGTCACCAATATCACCAATACACGTCACGATTGTTTTTTTATGATTAGAGATGTTCAAAGAGAAAGCTTTTATCTTGTACTGAGGAGACACAATGAAAGCGAAACCGATATGTAAGTGATGCATTTCTCCTTTTAATTGAAAACAAAAAGGGATAGTTTTGACTCGATCAAAGTTTACTGGGAAAATACTTCAATGAAGGTTGTCGGTGGGAATTTTTAAGCTAGAAATATTCAAATTCTGAAATATGACAATTCAAGAAGAAACCAACTAGAAATCTACTATTGTCAGTGAAAACTTGAATTTTGGATGAACATCAAATTAAAAATTAAAATAAATATTGTTCTTTTTTTATGTTTGTTTTCGTTTTTCACTACATGCATATTTTAAATATGTTTATCCAAAAAATACTCGTTTATGTATTAATTAAATATTGGTGGCTAAATCATAATTCTTTAACTAGTTATGATGAAATTAATTTTGATACTTTGTATATATAAAAAACATGTACAACTCAATTTAACTCATTTAAAATATTTGAAAGATACGTATTCGTCAATTTTCTGTTCTGAATTGTTAACATTACAATAAGAGAATGAGGTATTTTGTATACAACCAAAAAACAGTACATTCATTACTATGACATATTTTTGTAACTGCCATAGTTACAGAATACAAAAATTGTAAGTACTTATCTAATATATCTTTTCAGTTTTCATTCTAATATATTTTTCAACTTTCGTCTATTACATTCCATCCGGCTTTGGTTTGTTCGTGTCGTAAGCTCTTATAATAGCCGACTGGGAGACTGCTCCTCCTTCTTCTTGAGAAAAAGCGAAACCATCTGTGGAATATAATATATTAATATAAATTGACAAAATTATTAGATAAATTGTTTATAGCGATATTTACACTGGGAAACATGAATTGTTTTAGCAATGTATCAAATAGATCTCAATGACTCGGTGGTAGTTTATCATCTAAATTTGGCAAACAAAATTAATTGATGTAAATCACCCATATTATTGGAGATAACTTTCAAGTTCCTGGTATAGTTAGAAGAAGTATTTTTTAAAAACAAAATTAAGTATTCCTTGTTTAGTATAGTAGAGACAAATTTTGTTGCCTTATTTTCTCAAAAAAGGCCATGGCAGTCGGGTAAATGTTTGAATGAATACACATAACTTGAAGTCCACGAGTGTTTTTTCATATATTTATACTGTTTTGGGGTATTTACTATTTCAAATGCCACAGTAGGCACAGATAACGTTCTTTATCAAAACATCCCCTTCTCTATTGATCGAATTTGGCAATATTTTTTCTATTGCTCTATCACCAAAAATGTTGACAAATTTTGTTATTGTTATGAATAAAGGTGAGCCAATAGTACAATTTTTACTTTTCCGCCAACCCTATCTACGATGCGAGAAAAGTATAGGTTTACCCCCAAAAAAGTTGGAATTTTTGATATTTTTTTTGAGTTATTTTTACGTTTTTCAGAGAGCAAAACACGAGAAAAGGGTGTTTGGAAAGAAGGTTCTGTATGCCGCCGTCGGCCATATTTTGTAATATGTCTTGTAAGCACGTTACAGCCTCCATAAAGTTAGCAATTTTATGATTGGGTATTGTTCAGGGCAACTCAAAGATGAACCCTATTGATTTTCAGCTCACCAGAGCCAGTATAAGGCCTCGGCCACGATACGAGCGGTAAGCGGTAGGGCGGCTGAGCGGCGACGCAAAGTTTAATGTTTGTATTATGCATACGGAGAACGGCCAACACTGGCCAAAACAGACGTGAGCGGCAGAGCGGCACCACATGGTGCCGCTGATCTGCAGCTTACCGCCAACTCCAGGCATTAACTTTTTCTCCTGCCGCTCATCGCTCAAGTTCATTCTGTCACAGGCTGTGCATCATGTCGGAACCAAATGTTATTGACTCTGTTGTTAAATCAACTGAAAAGGCGAAGTTTGCCAGAAAGCTCGTGGATGCTGAATATGGATTTCTCATTTCTGAAATTCAGTCAAGACCTCCCCTTTGGAACTATTGTCACAATGACTTCAAGAACAGCGTAGTCACCAGTAAACTGTGGAATGTGGTCGGAGCAGCGATTAACCTATCAGGTACCTAATTTATTTAAAATTATAAACATGCACGGAGTTTAAATATAAGTATTTGAAGTCGCCTGCATACTCATTGCATCGTTGGGCGGTAGTCAAAAGTTCCAATTGACATTCTTGTGTACTCAAAAAACCGGGTTGCATCTCTTCTCAAACCAGCAAACAGATGATGATATTCACCTATTTATAGGGTGAATACATTTTACGCCTGCGCAACCTATCTAGCATACGCCTTTTCAAAATACTGTTTTCACTTTAGAACAGTTGGACAACCTCGTCCGGAGACACCATTTCGATGACTGAATAAAAATTAAACTCAAAAACACCTCTTGTATCGTGGCCACTACCGCTCTGCCGCCCTCTAGCGCTTTACCGCTTACTTCTTACCGCTCGTATCGTGGCCGAGGCCCAACGGGTCCTATAAATCCAGATATTCTATATATTTGGTATTTTTTGGTAAAAATTCGATTTCTTAGCACGATACAGCTTCCGGAGTGTATAAGTGCGGAAAAATTAGTTTTAATCTACACTCACCGGCAAAAAACTCTGCCACTTAAAATTTTGCCATTGCCCAAGAACTTTCGTAATTTTTCATCGATTTCAATTTTTTCTTCGCCAAATTGTAGATAAATTTTTTGGTAACAAACTAAACTCCAGAAAAGTTTTCCATAAATGTTGATAGCTTATTTATACAGGGTGAAAAAAAACATGTATTTGTAGTCCAATTTCTTAACACCCTGTGGAACAGTTCGGGAAATTTGTAGAGTTTACGCTCAATTTATTACAAAGACCATCCTTTTCGCTATCTTTCAGTTTTTATTTCACCTTACACGTATTCAAATAAAAGCCTGGAATTGTTTTAGGATAAAAATTTAATTTGTAATGTTTTAATATCCAACAGTAATTTGAAACAAACAGAAAAACATAATTGTCATTTTTCGAATGCCCACCTTTGTTTTGGTGGAATTTCATAAAAAACGAAGGACCAGAAATCATGCTTTTTTACATCTTTATTGCATAACTTCAACTTATTACAAAAACACTTACTTCACTAATAAAGGTACATCTTAAATTTTATAAAACCGATTTTCTGTTACGCCCCAGGTACCAGAGCGTAGGGGACTGGGACTGTCTATCTTACAATTTCTTCTAAAACTTCTGCATTTGTACATTTCTTCCCCCTACATAATATATGATGCAGTGACATTAATATCTGACCAGACCCAATAAGTCACCTTATTTTATGAGACAAGGCCCATTAACAAAGCATGTGTTTGTGAAGAAATAAAATATTCTCATGTCCAAACTAATACACATGGTGTCTGGACAATTTCAAGGTAGGAGAGTGGTTCGATCGTTTGGTTACCCTCTTGACACACATATTACTGACTCAATACAGGATGTGTCATCTCGTTTTTGATCAATTTATTTTGTGTATTGTAACAATATACAATATCTGATGAACAGCACATGGTGTCAGGTGTGAGTTAAACATAGTATACACAAAATGGATTTCAAGCCGCCAAATAATTACTCGTCCACTGAAAGTTCGCCACTTTGGAAACAAAAGTTTAAAATATATCTACAGGCTACAGAAAAGGACAAATCTGAAAAAAAGTTAAAATTGCTACATTGTTGACCTGTATAGGAGACGATTGAATTCATGTTTATAACACTATAGATTCTGATAAAAAATCGACACTTGAAAAGTTGTTAAAACAATTTGATCAACATTTTGTACCACAGAAAGTAACAGCAATGGAAACTTTTAAATTCAACAATATGATACAAAGAGACAACCAAACGATTGACCAATATGTTATAGAATCAAAAAACCAAGCCCAATTATGTGATTTTATATGCAAAAACGAACAGTGTAAAAGCTCATATGAAGAAAGGATAATAAGAGACAGACTTGTAGCAGGTATCAAAGACAAAGAAGCACAACTGAGGTTGATCAGAGAAAAATACTTGGATATAAACAAAACCATTGAATATTGTAAAAGTATAGAACTTAGTAAAGAAAATATTAAGATGTTAAATCCAGATGAGCAAATAAATGCAACAAATATATACAATAAGTTTAAATGTAGAATATGTCTTACTGAACATAATCTCAATAATTGTCCCGCATATAAAAAAACTTGCACATATTGTCAAAAACAGGGACATTTTGCTAAAGCCTGTTTATCAAAAAGACGAGAGGATAATGGACAGTCACTAAGATCGTTTAAACCAAAAAATACAACCAGAAGAAATACAGAACATGTCAGATTTTTAAAAGAAACTGAACCACAAGCGGAAGAAAATGAAGAATATTTGCATATAAATGAATGCCATAGTGAAAATAAGGTAAATCGGTATGAGAACATTGAAATAGAGGGTATTAACCTTAAATTCAAACTAGACTCTGGATCATATACTAGTATTTTACCAAAATCTACATTTAATACACTACCTAGGTCATCAGTTTTAACTACTACGCCAGTAACTTTAATCTCTTATGGTAACTTTAAATTTAAACCTATGGGTTAAATTTATCTAAATTGTACTTATAATAATGTAACTAAGAAAATTAGATTCATTGTTGTTAACTTTGATGCAGAAACTCTATTAGGGCTGGATGAAAGCTAAAGATGAAATATATGCTAAATTGAATTGACAGACAAGGCTAAACCAGTAATCCAGTGTCAAAGAAAAATACATCTATCAGTACATAAACCATTGAAAATTGCTTTAGAATCTGTGGAAAGACAAAATGTTATTGAAAAAGTTAATTACCCTGCTGACTGGGTAAATAGTTTGATGATTGTCGAAAAATTAAGAATTTGCTTATATCCCAAACCGCTAAATAAATATATTCGCCGAGAATATTACATGATTCCTACTTCCAATGATATCATTAGTACACTTTTAGGTAAATCAGTATTTTCAGTCATTGACATGAAAGATGGTTTTTGGCAACTTCAGCTTACTAAACAAAGCTCTGACTTATGTGTATTTAACACCCCTTTTGGGCGATATAAATTTAATTTGCAGTGCGCCCGAACTGTTTCAAAGACCTAATATTGAATTATTCGGTGATATTGAGGGGGTTTATATATATTTTGATGATATAATAATAGCAACGGAAACTGAAACGGGACATGACAAAGTACTTTTTAGAAATATTTAAAAGAGCGCGCAAAAATAATGTTAAATTTAATTTTCAAAAACTCCAATACAAACTTCCTGAAGAAGGGTTCACTCCTGATAAGAAAAACGTTAAAGCTATTTCACTCCTAATAATAAATCAGAAGTTCTTAGAATTTTGGGCCATGCAATTCTTTTTCAAATTTTGTGCCAAATCTATCCTTGTTAACTACAAACTTAAGAAACTTAACCCGTAAAGATATAAAATTACAACTCAAAGTGGACTTAGGACAGGGTGGATGATTAAGCCCTTTTCCTATTCATTGTGCTTATAGATGAAATAATGAAGAAAACAAATAATAAATGCAGTAAATATATAGTAGGACATAGAAAGGGAGCTACAACAAAACCTAGACATATGGAATGAAACATTAAAGGAGTATGGAATGAAAATAAGTTCTAATAAGATTAAAGCTATGATCATTGGTGATAAATCAGAAAAGATAAAAATATATATTGAAGATCAAAGTATAGAACAGGTGGAATTATTTCAGTATCTTGGAGTAGAGGTAGATCAGGGGGGAACTCAAGAAGCAGAAATAAATAAAAGAGTGGATAAAACAATCAATCTATATTATTCTATGAATAAAAAGTTTATTAATAATAAAGAAATATCAAGAACAACTAAATTAAAGGTATTTAAATCGGTATTTCAGACCAGTGTTAACACATGGATGTGAATCTTGGATACTTAAAACCATTTTGACACATTGAATATTATTCTCGAATATTAATGTACGATATCTTGACATACGCCGACCTAATTATTCTGACAGAAGCCACCTTCGTTATTGTTCCTTAATCGATCATGGCGTGTTTATAAAATTCCAGGCTTTTATTTGAATACGTGTATCTTCAAAAGAAATCAAGATATCAAGGTGAAATAAAAACTGAAAGATGACGAAATTGGTGGTCTTTGTAATAAACTGAGCGTAAACTCTACAAATTTCCCGAACTGTTCGAGAGGGTGTTAAGAAATTGGACTACAAATACATGTTTTTTCCACCCTGTATAAATAAGATATCAACATTTTTGGAAAAAAAATTGTGGATTTTGTTTTAATACCAAATAATTTATCTACAATTTAGCGTAGAACAATTGAAATCGACGAAAAATTACGAAAGTTCTTGGACAACGAACTTCAGCAAAGTTTTAGGTGGCCGAGTTGTTTTGTCGGTGAGTGTATAAAACCGTTTGTTTTATTTAAATTTTGCACTTGAGTATCGAGTTAATAAAATATATTGCATTACTACTGAATAGCGAGAGATGTAATTGGCTCGTTTACAATCTTCCAAAATCGATGCGAACCTAAATTAGATATTCTTCATAAAAACTTCTCCACTTCTGTACACCCTTTATATGAAAAATAGAAATTATATTCAACAAAATGCGTATAGAATATAGGCTTTATTCTAATTAGACATACAGAAAATGAGCTTAATTTTTAATTTCAAATATTCCGCCCTCTTACGCTGAAGGTAGGAACTCGTAAGTTATTTCCATGGGTTGGTCTTGCACATTTATAATGAAGATATTTTCCATCCAATTTTTTTTTTAAATTTACCTTGAAAATTCTGAATATGATTAAAGAAGCGAAATTTCAATGTTATTTACAGAACAGTTATATATTTATGAATAAAAGTGTCATACATAGAAATTTTAAAGTAAACACTTGTCATTAAGCAGGCATAATCCGGTCAATTTAGACATAAAAATAGTGGTCAAATAACAAAAATTCCGACAGAACCAAATTTTGGTGAAGACCTAGGGTTTAGATTGAATGATGAGTTTACCGAGTATTTAAGAAGTGAAAAGGCCGTTACAATAGACGTGGATTGCAGAAAAGCATACACCCGGAAAAGTTTAATCTCTGCAGCAAAAAAACAACGTGAGAATGAAGAAGCCAGTACTTCAAAAGTAAGTCCACCTCGTACTAGAGCGCGGGTAAGTGAATCCAGCTTCTGTTTTAAAGAAAACTGATTATTTTGTGGCGATGAAGCAGATGAAGAGGCTGAGAAAAAAAAACCGCAGAATCGTCGAAAAAAAAATTACAAAGTTTCTCCACTTAACTTTAAAGAATCGCTTTTGAAATTAGCTAAAGATCGTTATGATGACGTAACAAAAGCTGCCATTGCACGTATTAATTTTGAGTATGATTTAATAGCTGCTGATACTAAGTACCATGACAGTTACAAATCTTTCCTGAAACCTAATACAGGCGGTAAAATTGGGCGTCCTCAAAACGAGAATGTAAACTTTGCGATGGAGGAAATTTTTACAGAAGTACGATTGAAGTTAAAGTATGGTAGTAGAATTATTATTACAGATAAGCCTGGAAAATTAATATTCATCTGTTTTGTAGACAATTACCAAGACAGTTTAAGTCAAGCTTAGTCTAATAATAAAAACTTGGATGAAAAACGCCGGATAACTTTGAAAGCTGCGCCAACAATCATTCGAGAAGATATTCAATCTTGTGTGTTCGATAATACTATGTACCTGCCACCTGGTAGAATGTTCGAAGATGTAAATAACGATATTCCTGAATCAGTCATATTTTTAGAACAAATCATTCTTAAAAATAAGCGTAATAATTTGCATCATTTAAAGTTAGTTTGTAGAAATATTCGTTATAGCGTAATGACTGCTGTTCGGCCTTGAACCAATTGCCAAGGTCAGTCTTGCTCAAATGTCCAATTGAATACAACAGAGGGAGATTCATGTGATTTTAATAAATAAACAACTGATTCATCTTCGTTTGAACAATTTATCCAGCAAGAGGAAGAAGACATGATTGTTCAATTTAACTATGAAGAGTGTGAATCAGATTGAAATATCAAAAGAGACCAGAACGACAATTAAATTCAATAACGAAAATCAATAATAATCTTCATGCAGTTAAATAAATATTGTCTCTAAAAATTACGTCATAATGGTTTGTGGAATAGACCTACCGGAGAAACCACGTTAAAAAAACGCGCCGAGTACACTACGTCACAGGTGGTGTGGAAATGTGTGCATATTATGTAGAACGCGACTCTTACAATCGCGATATCTGAGGAACGGTGATACTGAGAGAAAAAATCATGACTATAATTTTTGTAGAGAATTTTGAGGTCTATAAATTTGGTCTGAGGTATTTTCGTGATAAAACTTACTGTTTTCGAGAAAAATCCAAAAAACCGGAAATTTTGACCTATGACCCCGAATAACTTTCTAACCTCACATGGGATTGATGGGGACTTTTAAATTTTTATTTTTTAGGGTAAACCCAAGGTTTCCGCCAAAATTTGCCTGTGTCGGATTTTTTGTTATTTCAATTGTCTAAATTGACCGGACTAGCAAGTCAATAACTCAATAGGCGATTTCGTCCCGCTTTAATTGGTAGGGACTTTGGTTAACCAAATGGTAGGTCCTACGTCACCAGTATGACGTAAAGTACCAATTACAGGCGAAATCGTTTGGTTCTCAATTGGTACAGCTAATTGATGAAATTTACATTTACGTTTTGTATTGCAATCGGAAAAGTTGTTTATTGAGTTTTACTAAATTTTCTTGGAGTTTTGAGTTAAATATATGTAGCAAAAACCCAAAAAAAGCTTCTTGCCATTTATAATAAAATCAACAGATTCCATTATTACTAGACAAAAAGAAAGAAAAAACAGACAAAACTAAAAAGAATTTTAGAATATTGGCAAAAAATTCAATTCGTTTCAACAACTTTGTTCGTTTACAGATAAAAAGCAAGACAAAAACTACTTAGACAAGATAGAAAGCTACCAATTTCAGTAACCGTGCTGCAGATCTCGGTATGTGGTTAGACAGACCAAAAAGAGTACCAAAGTTAGCTTGACGTCATCGTTTTTCGAGACGAAATCGATTGGTATGTATTTGACAGACCAATGTGGGGTACCAAAGCAGGACGAAATCGCTAAATGATTGAATTTATTTGGGATATGTATGAGTGGAAATCGATCTCCTATGAGATCAGAATATTTGTGGCAACTACTAGAGAGTCAATGAAGCAAATCAAATTATTACTGTAAGAAATTAAACAACAGAATGTCTAGAGTACCCGAGAAATTAATAGAAGAAAAACTAAAATTAATTTTGTTTACTTTACGTTATTTTTAAAATAGGTAGGCTAAATAGAGAAGAATTTAAAAAAAATGATTTTTATTAGAATATAAGGTGAGGGAGGTGATTTCTGTGCAGATTTCTATTGTTTTATTTAATTCAAAGTAGTAAGAAAAATTAAAATTATTATTTGAAAAGATGAGCTTCATATTTTTAATAAAAAAATCAAGTGGTTTGGGAAAAAATATCTTTTTTCGATAGCTTTTCAAATAGTACCAGTGAGTGCAAAAAATACGTATACTTGTGAGCAATTACAAAGAAATTAACATAGAGTTCCTTCAAGTTCTGAAAATGTACCTTTAAAAATATATTTTTTCAAATATACTGTTAGCTACCTGTTTTACGTTATATATTCTAAAATTACACTTGAAAAAAGTATTTAATTTTTGAATTAAGTTGTTAGTATCCAGTCTACCCACACTATTGACCCCTTTCCATTAAAAAAGTACACAAATGGTTACAAGAAGCAGACAAACAAAAATCTATTCTATAAAAATATGTCAATATGTTCATTATTTTTATTAGTATATTAGTACCAACTTACTAAGATATTGATTGAATTTATTATTTTAACAGCAAAAGCTTTACACAATTTAGTTATTAGTTATTACAAATATCACATTTTTTAATGTTACTCTAGGTTAAATTATAGAAATGGGAATTGATCTGATAAAATATTTGAAATGTTAAATATACAATTTATATTCCTAACATTGGATTTGCGCATAGAATACTTACATTATGTTGGTGACACCATTAGTATTAATGATTATCAGTTTGACGTATCCAATGCTAAGAAATATAAACCGTATCACCAATTACTTAGTTTAGTATTGAACAGGTTCACTGCAGAAACAAAATTTGACCCCAGTAAGTAACAAGTTGACCAGTCAGTGTTAAGATTCACCAAACCCATTTGTGTTTTTTAGAAAACTTCCAACAAAATGTTTTAACAATCACCACACGAATATTAACTAACATTAGGGATAACTTGGGATATGGAATGTACAACCCAAATTTAATTACATTTCAGTGGAGTGAGTATTTTTTTAATGAAATTCTTTCTGTAAGGTGTTAAAAAGAGAGGAGAATTGAATATCACTTAAAGTTGCTATTTCACATTAAGAAACGCTGAGAAGAACGAAAAATATTACAGCTAAATAAGATATAGTGAAGATGCAGTGCACTCCTCGAAAATAAATTGAATGTAGCTCCTAGGAGTCTATGAGCTCTTTCCAAGCAATTTCAATAATTTCTTTGGATTCATCACCGTTTGTGCATTTTTATTTCCTGAACCTTGCTGGTAATTCGTTGAAAACTACATTTTATTTATTTTTAAACAGTGGCAGATTTGAATGAGGGGAATGATTTATGCTAAATCTACATAACATCACCAAATATTGTCATTCACATGTGGATTGTACAAACAATGATTCCTTTGCTTATTGCAAATATATTAGATATTCTCATTCTCATACCTTCCCCTAACGGACCCCTGCTTTAAATGCTTCCCTATCTTTGGCTATGTGGAACAATTCTAGCGCACTCACATTCGTCCAATTTCTTATATTCCTCAGCCACGACTTTTTCTTTCTTCCGACAAATATTTTATACTTGTCTCATCTTAATATGTGGCCTAGGTACGCTGTTTTCCTCAGTATTACAGTCCTCATCAGTGTTATTTGTTATTCTTGAGGTACGTGGGATCTCTAACATTCTTCGATAGAACCACATTTCAAAAGGTTCCAACTTTTTTGTTACTTGATCCAAGTCTCTACCCCATCTAACAACACGTACCACACGTAGCATTGTATGATTCTCAATCTTTGATAGGTTTCTATTACACATCATGGCTTTATACTTGATGAATGCGTTTTGTGCCATTTCTGTTTTAGTTTTGACTTCTCCGTCCATGTTTAGGTCAGATGTAATTCGTACTTCCAGATACTTGTACTTATCTACCCACTCTATAGGTCGTCCATCCAGCATAGTTGACAATTATCTTCATTCTTAGATAGATGTTAGATATTAAAAATTCTGGATCTGCTTCCAATTTAACTTTATCTAGAGTTAGTCGACGTAAATTAGGAATTTCAAGGGTTATAAAGTTTTAAAAATTTGGTTACAGACTCTTAATAGATTTCGAAAATGGATCAAAATAGTTCCCCCTTCTCAGGAGGGTACTTCCCCCTTAGCTCAAGAAACCACCCCCTAATGTGACCCCGTCCTAGTTTTTTTCAGTTTTCTGGAAAACTGTCATCCCGACGAGGAAAATGAAACCTAAATTCTTGATTATAAAATTCTGCATAACTGATATATTTTACAATTTTTCGCTATATCGAGCCCTAATCTCACAAATATAGATAGAATAGTTACGGAAAAACAAGTAAAGCAGGAAATATATTGAAATATTACAGAAAATTTTACATCCAAAAACTACTATTCTTCTTCTGTGGAATAAGCATGTTGAAATAACTGCTAGTAAAGCAGTAAGAGCTTTGATGGCGTGAAGAAATCAAGCTGGTAAGAGGTGGGGCTGTAACTAAAAAATACTGCGATGGATGTACGCCATGATTGTGAGACCAGCAATTACGTATGGGGCAATAGTTTGGCACACAAAAGCAAGTCAGTACAGCACGAGGAAGACCCTCGACAAAGTTCAAAGGCTTGCCTGTGTGTGCATCATTGGAGCTATGAGAACGTGTCCAACCAGGGCACTTGAGATCATTACAGATCTCACACCTCTACATCTGGTGATAGAAAGATCTGCCCAAGAGGCAATTCTTAGAATATCTAAGGAAGGTTCAGGCAATGAGAGTATTAAAAATCAGGGAGCTTGGTCCTCTCTGACAAGATACACCTCATTAGCGAATCTTCCCAGTGACGAAATGATCAGGAAAGTAAGCATCGAAAAGTAAGCATCGAAAAGTAAGCATCGAAAAGTAAGCATCGAAAAGTAAGCATCGAAAAGTAAGCATCGAAAAGAATTTCACCACGATGCTAGATACGAGGAGAGACTGAAAAAGGGAATATACCAACCTAACTCTCAAAGAAAACACCATTAGATGGTATACGGATGGTTCAAAAACCACCATTGGAGCAGGTGCTGGAGTATTTGGCCCTGGCACCAGATACTCATTATCGTTAGGCTCCTTCCCGAGCGTCTTTCAGGCAGAAATACTTGCGATCGAAAGATGCGTGGAAATGAACCTAGAAAGAAACTACCAGAAATGTGACATATCGATCCATTCTGATAGTCAAGCAGCTATCAAAGCATTGAGCTCCCATGTCATTGACTCAAAGTTGGCATGGGAGTGCCGAAGAAAACTTGATGAATTAGGCAATAATAACAGGGTCTCTTTAGTCTGGGTTACTGGCCACTCGGGAATCACGGGAAATGAAGAGGCCAATACACTTGCCAGGAAAGGAGCACAAATGCCCTTTATTGGCCCGGAGCCTTTCTGTGGTGTAGCAAAATGCTCCTACAAGAAAGAGTTTCGGAAGAAAGAGAAAACCGAAAGAGAAGCACTCTGGCGGTGCCTTCCCGGGTTGGAACATTCCAAAAAGTTCCTGGGGAACTTTGACACTGCTAGATCCAAAAAATATTTGAACCTCAGTAAAGATAAGCTACATCTCCTCACGGGCTTTCTTACAGGACACTGCCGCCTTAGGAAGCACTTAATGAGAATAGGTCTAGCAGAGATTGACGAGTGTAGATTCTGCGGGGAGGAGGATGAAACTCCTAATCACCTAGTTCTGGAATGCCTCGCCATTGCAAGCCAACGCAAGAAATGCTTTGGACAAGAAACTTGTAAGAGTGAGGACCTAACCTCGTTGAAGCCGTCCCAAATATTAGAGTTCATTAGAACCTTGGAACTGGAAGGCGAGCTGTAGTAGTAGCGAGAACAGCTCTGATAGGGGGAGGGGCACAATAAACCTTTGGTTTCAGTGCACTGTAGCCCCGTTAAAATCTAATCTAATCTCAATTGTAGGGATTGGCAATAAAATGTGCCTAATTGTTTTCCAACCCCATTCATTAGGCTTCAAAATTTCTCCACGCCAGGAGTAAATTTGTTGGAATTCGCGATATGAATATTGTTCGAAAACAGCAGATGTATGTGGTAATCTGAATGATTAGATTGACCAACAAAGTTATTGAATGAAATGAATCTAAATTAGTTCAACCTTGTTACAGTACGATGTTACGTGTATAAAGGTAGTGTTATTTTTTCTCCAGCTTGTATAATGTCTGATTTCATCAAAAGCATCAAAGCATCGTCTAAATCCCTTCTAGTATTTATCAAGTTTACAATTTGTGCTTTTCCTTTGCCAAAAAATGTCGATGTGGTATCACATCCACTGAATGCGTGAACAAATAGTATATTATTTTTACAATTTACAGTGCCAAGCATAAAATTAGGGTCGCCCAGTAATTGAAGATATTGTAGGAATTTTTATTTTTCTCGGTTGTAACATAGTTTACTAACGGATCGCTTGCATAAAAAAAGTTGTTATTATTTCGAAAAGCGGTTGAACAAAAAACGGCCCCTCGCCCAAATTCCTAAAATTATTAGCATTTTTGTTTCTATGTTTCTATCTGTCTATTGCAAATTGTTTGTTTAGTGTTGTCATTGTCTGTGTATTGAAATGAGCTTAAATACT
Source organism: Galeruca laticollis (assembly GCA_963921935.1). Lineage (NCBI taxonomy): Eukaryota > Metazoa > Arthropoda > Insecta > Coleoptera > Chrysomelidae > Galeruca > Galeruca laticollis. The sequence goes on from OY998184.1 coordinate 50,139,032, forward strand.
GTTATTGTGGCACGAATTATGGTGGCTTTAGAAGATGGTCGAGGTCAGCGCGAAACTGCCAGAAACGTTGGTGTGAGTTTCTCGAGTGTGCAACGAGTATGGCAACGGTACGAAGAGACTGGAATGCTCAGTCGAAAACCTGGTTCAAGGCAAAACAGGAATACAGCAGCTAGAGATGACCACATTCTGGTTTCTAGTGCTTTGAGAAATCGATCGGTTACGGCATTTGCCCTTCGAAATCATCTGCAAAAAGTGAGAAATGTAAACATAAGTGATTGGACAGTTAGGAGGCGACTTCACGCTACTGGTTTATCTTCTCGAACTAGAGCTACTGGACCGCCTCTACTGAAGTCCTTAAAATTTCTTTCGTTTCAACGAAAAGCATATCAAAGTAAAATTGTTAATTTTCCTTACTTAGCACATCAAATTAAAATTGTTCAGTTTTATTACTTTCAATAAACTTTGAACTACAAAAACTGTTTTTATCCAATCAATCCGTTAGTAAACTATGTTACAACCGAGAAAAATTAAAAAGTAATACAAATTGCTACAATATCTTCAAATTACTGGGTAACCCTAGTTTTATGCTCGGCAGTGTATTATAAAGGACTTCTGAGTTCCAAATATTGAAGGAACTATATGCTCTATCCTTGATGCTTCCTTGAACATGTCGTGAAAATCGAATATATTTATCAAGAGGAGAAAGAGCCATTATCAGTATGAGAAGGTCAATATCCTGTCCCACGACCACCACTGTGGGACTATTATAAGCTTCCTTAATTGCAGTTTGGGCAACTAGAGTATCAGTATCATCTATTACACAAAGTGCTTGGATACCGGCACATTCCAATTTTTCCACCAGTTGATTAATAAACGCTCTTTACTCGCCAGGAACAGGTGTCTTCCTTAAAAATTATTTCAGCAAATATTCGTTTTAATACTATTTGTTGTCGTTCAATGCCTTTTGTACTCTCCGTATTTTCAGAGTATCCATCAAATACTACGATTACTCGTTGACCGTTTTAATCTACTCCAGATATCGCATTTTAAGGAACCCTTCTTCTATTCACCAGCCTCAACTAACTTTAACATAATTTCCAAGATTAGAGCTTGATATGAGAAAAAATGTATAGGACATAAATGATGAAGAATCTTATAACGAATAATTTAAGTTCTATACCTTTTCCTCGTGTCGCAAATAAGCATCGAAATAAATTTAAAAACCTAGCAGGAGGTAACATTAGAGAGTGGTTTTTGAAGCAAAAGGTGATGAAGCACACTTCTGAGATGTGGGATCTTTTTTTATCCATATTTGTACCCAAAATTTTAAAACTTTATAAATTATTTCCCCTAGATGTAATTCGTATTGCTAATTTACGTTGACTAAGTAGGGTCAAATTCGATATATAGCTTATGCCTTTTCATATATTTGTTCCTTACTTTCCTCATTTTTATACAACCTATATTACGTATTACAGACTAGATCGTCTCCACTTAATTTAATTGAAATCCCAGTTTGTCTTATTTGCGCCTTCCATTGCTCAGTTACTGCCACAACTCGGTAATAAATAATAATTTTGATCGTAAACGGAATATGAACAACGTGAACTGCTATATTTTGATTTTTTAGTTGTCTCATATTATGAGCAGTGAACCTGATATATAAATTTTATCATCTAAGCTATGAATTTTAGGAATTATAACAGTTTAGTTAACGATAAACTGTTTATTATAAATCATATTATGTACAACAAATAATGACGAAACTCACGTGACAACTCCACATCCTGCTCTATCCTCGGAGCAGTGCTTCTTCGGGTGAAGACGTTCCTCAGCAAACGGGCAGTTTCAGATAGTCTGTAACCATGTTTTTCATACTCTAGCGCTATCTAGCTCACGTAAGCCTAATTATCTCTCGGCCGTCATAACGGACGATTTTTGTTTTGTAATAGATAGGAGACGATATATCGTATCAATAAAAGCGCATGCGTACCAAGCAATATTTAAGTGAAACTGTGGAGGTGACACAAAGCTGGAAATAACATTCGGTAACAATGGCGACGTATTGTTACTGTTAGAATAAAGTTTTATATTGGTGGTTAGACAGTTCCAATACTTAATATTACGCCACTACTATTAATATTTAATAAGATTATTAACGTTAGTTTTGCTACAGATAAATTGGAACTCTACCAACAGTCTGAACATCTATTCTTATAAAAACGGCATAGAAAACGAATATTTCTATAGGAATACAGGAAAAGCAATTACAGAACAAATTCGGATCTGGTTGAGCAAGAAAACAAGAAGTGAAGCGCCATAGTTTGACGTATATGTAGACTTCTGAACAGTAATTTCAGTATAAATAACTGTAGATGTTAATAGAAATATGTAAGCTTTCCAAATATATAATTTTTATTTCTGTAGACTATATAGTTTTAGAGTTAGCAAAGGCATGTGACCCCATGAAGGTCAGAGGTCATTTTTTTTCTCAATTGGTGATGTTTACGACCATGATGATTCCGAATCTGTTTATATCTAAGGTCTAGCTCTTACCGTTCGTCCGCTGATGCTTAAAACGGAGGGACAAAGCTAGAATATAATACCGTAGAAGCGGGTGACTTGAAAACGGTAGGGTGACTTGACACAGCATTCAATTATGTTTTTAACTATTGGTGCCATCTATTAGGAAAAAGTTGAAACATCAAAAAAAATTCTAAAGTACGATGATGAAATTATCTCTTCAGCTGCAAAAACTAATTCACAGGTGTTTTGTTTGGCCTGTAAAAGATTGTGAATAAAAGATAAGAAAACCATGTTTTTTGATATGCTATATAATTAGAGCCACCTCAAGTATCCGTATGAGCAAATTTCATGTAATATAGTTTTAGAGTAGTTGTCTTCTTAAAGAGTTCTGAACATCACTTTTGTTAATTTTATTTTTTTAGGTTAAGAAATAATTTTTGTTACAGTTTTTGGGTGACTTGAGAAAATGCCAAATAAATGTAAAAGATTTTTAGGGAAGCGGAAATACACGATTTTAGTAAATATGAACTAGAAGAAGCCTTAGCAAATATACGCACTCAAACATGGCCAATGGCGGAGGCTTCAACATATAGGTTAGGTTAGATTTGTAGTGAGTGGGTCTGTAAGGTCCTCCACTGCGACTCGTAAGAGTCTATTGTGGCTCATAACTATTCAGATTTCACCAAACAAATTCAGCTTCTTAGCGAACCCGATTAATTTGTTCGGTGAATGATATTTCGGGTCCGAGGGCGAGAGAGAGATCCTGCCAAACATCAGATACCTGATTCGAGCCGCGGAGGGGCAGTCATAAATTATATGTTCTGTTGTTTCATCATCTTCCAAACAAAGACGGCAAATCGGATCCTCCGACAGTCCAAGTTTCAGCATATGATGATTCAAACGATAGTGGCCTGTTAAAAGGCCGGTTAGAAACCGTAAGTGATTCCTATTATTGCCTAACATTTGATTGGATACATTTTTCGAAAGATGTATGAAAGTCTTTGAATGAACCAATCCTGGTATATTATGCCAGAAGTCTAAAGCTCTTCTTGCTGTCCAGGTATTTAGTGTCTGGTCCGATGAAGACACGAGCGGCACTCTCCCTTGCAATCCCTTCCATCCATACCAGAGTGGCCAGGGATACCCTGTTGCGTTCTCCTATTGAGACGAGTCGTTTTTGGCAGTCTAAAACCAATTTCGACGTTACATGGTAGGAGCTAAGTGCTTTCAAATCCGCTTGGCTGTTCGTGATATTTTTTATTGATCTATGTGTGTGGTTGGATTGCCCCAAACTCTCCACACATGAAGCAATGGCGTAAATCTCCGCCTGAAATACGGTTGCATAGGATCCTAGAGAGGTTGAAATTTCTGTCCTAGGTCTGCGCCCGCATACACCCGCACCAGAACCTGAGGGTATCTTTGAACCATCGGTGTGCCTACAGATGTCTGCTCTTAAAAGTTCATCCTTACGGAGGACCCATTCATTTCAATTTGGAAATAAGACGGTATAAGGCAGATTGTAGTTTACTGTTGGAGGCATTATATCAGAGGTCATTGAGGGCAAATTGAGGTATGTTTTAACTAAATGAAAGCAAACACAACCAAAATTATACAGAACGATACAAAGAGTTCGAGAAAGAATATCAGATACTAAGTAAAAAATACTTAGGTAAAAAAAATTATAATAAAATTTGTAACAGTGGTAATGTAATGAGGGAATCTTGGAAAATAATTAATGAAGCTAGGAGAAACATCAAAAACGTAGAGAACATAAAAATTGAGGAAGAAAATAAATTAACACCTAAAGAAAAAGCAAATTATATCAATAAATATTTTGTGACTGTAAAAACATTATTCCTAATTATAATATGCAACTCGATGCATCTCATACAAACTTCTTTCTATTTCCAACAACTCCTGATGACATTATATTTATCATCAATAAAACCACCTCCAAACCTGCAGAAGGGGTTGATGAAATTAACGGTAAGGTAATAAAAGCGGCTGCTGGGTTTATTGCTGAGCCCATATCTCATTTAATTAATGGATCGTTTACCTCAGGTACATTTCCAAATTTGAAAGTATCTAAAGGAATTCCAGTTTACAAAAACAAGGGGGTAAGAGATTAAATTAGTATGAGTTGTGTATTATATGAAATTTTGTATAATGTATGATTCTCATAGATGAAAAATATATTCTATTCTAAGGGCAAAAATGCTGATAACATAAAAGCTAGGTTCAAAGTTATCGATCGAGAAGCTGTTTTAAAACCAATTCTTTCTCAAGATAGGCCTGTTTGGGAAATAGCCAATGTGTTGAAGGATATGTTTCAGATGACACAAAATGTAAAACCCGGTTAGTCCGAGAGGCGGAAGAAACTGAATGTTGCTCCAGCGGACAGCATCTCTGTAGAAGATTTAGAAGCAGGAAAATCAAACGAGACCACAATGGCAGTACAACAATCTAAGCAAAAGAAAATTGTTAAAAAAATACGAAGTCCTATAAATACAAACTTTTTTTTGAAAGTGAGAATGAAGACCTGATCGAAGAAGAATCCAGTGATATTGAGACCGAGGATAAAGAGTCGTTGATATTGAGTTCGAGGATAATCAAGACAACAACCAAAATGGAAAACCTGTGGAACGATACAAATTTCAATATGGGGAGTTTATTCTGGTGAAATTTAATAAATGTTGTAAAATATGTTGGAGAAAGTCATTGATGAAGAGTACCTTCAAGTAAAATTCTTAAGAAAAACTGTGGGTACAGATGGAACATATTTTTCGTATACTGACATCATTGAGGAATCGATGGTGAACAGAAATGAAGCCGTATGTCTACCAGCTCCAAAACCCCTTCGCCGAGGACGTTTCACATTTTTGACTGATTTGGTTGAAGATGACAATGTTTTATAGACAAATATTAATTTAGGTTTAAGGATTATTATAATGTTGACTTTTTTAGATTTTTTTGATTTTAAGTTTTGTTTTTGTATTATGTTCGAATAAACGTTTCTTTTCGAAGTAAATGGTCTCAAGAAAATTTGTTACCCTGTATGATGGAAGCATGCTTTTTTTAAAAGTGAAATTTGAAATCAAGTCACCTATAGGACTTACCATTTACAATGATTTTTCATTACATTTTTAACTCACCAAACAGGTTTTTATTTACTTTCTTGCCTTATTTAAAGTTCTTCCAAAAAATGTTTTGCGGGTTAATTCTATGCAAAAATGGCATAACCCCATATTTTTTATTTCATCATATATTTATTCATCATCCAGCCATTTACTTCGATCTTGGGCGGCATTTATCCAATTTCCTATAATTCTTTTCACGTCATCACTCCATCTTGTTGGCAGTCTACCTCTGCTTTTTTTATCCATTCTAGGTCACCATTCCATCAGTCTTTTTGTCCATCTGTTATCTTTTATTCGGGCTATATGTCCTGCCCATTGCCATTTACGTTGGGTCATAATCTGAATAATGTCCTTGACTCTTGTTTTGTTCCTTATTGTTGCGTTAGAAATTTTATCCCTTCTCCCGATTCTTAGCATTGCCGTCTCCATTCCTCTTTGCGCCACTCTCATTTTCTCTGCTGTTTGTTTTGTAAGGTGAACGTTTCTGCACTGTATGCCATTACAGGTAGGACACATTGCTCATAAATCCTCCGTTTTAAGCATAGTGGTATATTGTCCTTGAGAGTGGCGTTCAGTTTGCCAAAAGCTACCCAATCTAACCCAATGCGACGATTTATCTCGCATGTTTGGTTATCTCTACCTATTCTCAGTTAATGGCTTAGGTATTTGTATTTGTATACTTGGTTTATTCCCCTTCCGTTAATGTCTATATTGCTATTGGTTAAGAGATTTGTCATAAATTTAATGTTTTCTAGATCGATTTCTAGGCGAACGTCCTTCGTTACTTGCTTTAAGTCGGCGATCTTCTTTTTGACAACTCCCATATATTTATTAGTATGGCAGATATTATTGATTGAATTTCAAAAGTGTGTCAAGTCACCAACTTCTATGGTACTTTGATTTTTTCGTAGAATTCATCGATTCGTGTTTAGAAGTCTAAAACTAAATCAAATTGAGCTTAAAATTGTGAGATGCTGCGCATGAAAGTAGCTAGTTTGATGGTATAAGAAGAAAATTGGGTGTATGAAAATATACTTAGATTTGTTTTCTTTTTGATCAGCTGTTGTCCAACCAAAGAGGACTGACTCTTCATCCAACTACAATATCATCTATCAAAAATCATTTATAAATGAAACTGAGGAAAGAGTAAATATAAAAGGTGCTATAGAATCAAAGTAAATAGTACATAGAATGGTGGTAAAGTAAATGTCAATGATGAGTTTCAGCACGAGTAAAGCAAATGTAATTAAAACATATAATGAACTGAGTGAAATGCAACAATATCATCGCCTTATTACCACAGTTTAGTGAGTCAGTGTGCAACCAAAAAATACCCTACGATCATGCCAGTAAAATATACTTACATATTGCAAATTGTTCCAACGCATGCAATGGTCTTGCAAAACAAACAAATTCATTACATTACACAAACTTATAACAACTTGAATACCTATGAGTATTATTAGATGGCGTTTCGCCAATATACTAACGTATAATATATTGTTTATAAAATAGAGAACATATATTTTTCAAATGCAGACAGAGAAATATTTTGCACAAACTAGAAATCAATATTATATTTCAATTATCAATCACTGTCAAACTGTGGTACACAATTATTTGAGCAATATTTATGTTTGATACACTTTAACAAAAAAGAGCACATAGAGAAAAGGTGCTCCTGCATGGTTAAACCGGAAGTTGATCTCTGTAAGTTTCCTAACAATTATTACAAGGTATTTCATGTTCATCGAGGACTCTCAGTTTTTTATTTGTGAAACTAAGGACTCTAATGATTCATACTGAGCACTTTTTTAAATACATTTTTTCATTTCAAACCATTACAGTATTCGTTGCCGTGATATGATATAGTTTTATAATTAAATTATTGTGTACCATGAACAGTGTTGATCATACTACGTTTCAACATATGCAAACTTTCAATATCTGCATTTTTTAAATATAATTGGTATTATATCACCATAATTTCTATTATAACATGCTCGAGATACTGTAAGTTCAATATTAGCTTATCCTATAAAAATGGTCCCTTTCTCATTTTATTATAAATTGTTTTTTTTCTTCTTATAATAACCCGCTTATATAAGGGAGTATATTGAACAAACACAACTGAATGAATTCAGTATAAACAAAACAAACATACAAATTACATAATTATAAATTCGAATAAACGTTTTAGGCAGTACTCAGAATAACTTGTATCTTGGAATGAAAATACCACAATCTAGGTAGAAGTCATGCCATCATCAGTTTGGCTAAACACTGTAGTCAACTTTTTGGACGAAGCATAGAATTGTATACTGAAAATCTCTATCCTAACGTTAAACATTTCAAATACATAGATAAATCAACTAAAATTATATTTTTCAATTTGTATACTTGTTCTGTTACCACAGACTGACAAAATTTGTACAATATTCTAAGCTAATAACGAAACTACACATAACCCAATATAATTTTGAATGTCACTCTGAGAGAATGTGTCAATTTTCTACAAAATCATTCTCGATGTGAGAAGATAGTAGCTTGCATATATATTTTCAGAGTACAAGTTAGGTAATTAAAAAAGCATTTCTCGTATACATCGAGGGCGTCACTAATAAAACGACACTGCTAAAAATCAACATCAATCTTGAATTAAACTACATATATCCAAATTATTAGTGTGAAATATACAGTACGAGGAAGATTCTTTGGTCACATGAGTTCATAAGCGACAATGTGTTATAAAGAAACAAGTATAAATTCAGTGTATTACTCTTTTTCTCTAACAGGATATTAACCAAGCAAAAGTGGAAAACGTTCAAATGTACATGGCCGTAAGCGACGACAATGTGTTACAAAATAAGTATAAATTCATTAACAAGATATCAGAAACAGTGAAATAATTAAATTGACTGTCTCGACCCTTACTTCGTGGAATATGCTCATATTAGTGTTTTTAAATGAAACTCAAGGTCTCTAGTTAATTCCACAATATAATACAAGTTATTGAAAATTCTAAAAAATTGACAATTGTTTCGATAAATCGATGATATTGATTTATCGAAACAATTGTCAATTTTTTAGAATTTTCAATAACTTGTATTATATTGTGGAATTAACTAGAGACCTTGAGTTTCATTTAAAAACACTAAGTGAAATAATTATTCACTTAACGATTTTAAGTAAAGTTTTACGTTGCCGGCTTTCGATTGTACATTTATATTAATTGTAAAATGCATTGTTCTAACACGAGAACAAGTTATAAGAAGTTTTTAATTATCATAATTCGAGAGGTTGTAACAGATCGAGATAATTAATCCGATCTATTTGTTGAACATTTTATTGTAATGCTGGAAAGTGTTCTAGTTTTAAGTTTGAAAGCGGTTAAAACCTTTATTTTTTTGAGATTCGGCAACGTGGAAATATATCGGCCGATGAAATCAATAAAAATGGTTTCACTGTTTTTACGTTTGTGTTCAAATGAGAAACGAATTATACGTGTAAATACACACAGTAGAAATTAAAAAACGCTTTCGTTAATACACTTAAATAAAATCGAATTCTAATTAAAATACCTATTATTTATAAATAGAAGTAATATTCTGATAGGTAATAAATTATAAAATTAAAAATCTTCTTAATTCTTCAATGAATTTTAATCAAATGTTCCACCGTTTTGTGCTAAACAGTAACCGAGCCAGTTATAAAATTCTTGACGAACATGGGTGAGTATTTGAGGTGTTATCTCCATACAAGATTGTAGAATTTGTTCCCTAAGTTCATTCAGGGAACCGACCCTGTTTTCCTGGAATCCATAAATTCTCGATTTCACATAACCTCAAAAAAAAAGAAATCGTTGGGTGCCAAATCTGGAGATCTAGCAGGCCATCTAATGTTACCATTCGTGGAGATTATCCGATTGGGAAATTGCGTATTTAAAAAATGTATTGCTAGTCGATAATTATGCGGTGCACAACCGTCATGTTGGTACCAAATATCATTGAAGTTGACACCTAATTGTATGAGGGCAGGAGTAATTTGGTTTTGTAGCATATTCAAATATTTTTTTCCGGTTAAATTGCCGTTAATAAAAAATGGTCCAATTAAATGTTCACCTAATACTCCAACCCAACATATTTAACTTTTGGGGATATTGAGTTCTACTATTGTAGTGTTTGTGTAGGTTTGTGCTGGACCAATATCGCATACCGGATGAATTATGCGCACCGTGTATGGGAAAAGTCTATTCATCTGTGAACAAAATATTTTTTGAAAAGTTTTCATCTAATTGTATTTTTTCCATAACTATTTCACAAAATTCCATTCTACAAAATTGATCGCCTGAAAATATTTCATGGCTCTTTTTCAGTTGAAACTACGATAGCCATGTTTTAATACAGTCCAAATCGTTTTCGGATCAACATCAAAATCCTTGACTAAATAAGTGGATGACTGTAGAGGATTATTTTCCTCACTTGCACAGATTAAAATATCTCTTTCTTCTTTTTCGGGTTGGATTTGACGATTTTGTGTACGCGGTCCATGTTTTGTAGGAGTGACACATCCATGTTCTTCAAAAAATTTTATAACCATTCTCACTTGTTTTTTGCTAATAGGTTGGGAATTTTCGAATGCTACAATTAACAAATTTTCTATTATTCCTCGATATAAATTACCCTGGTAATACCATTTTACAATTTGCACTTTTTGGTGTATCTGCATTTTATAAGATTTACAAAGATCGTTCGTCATTTGAAAACAAACAGGTAGTGACGTACCGTTAAACGTCTGAACTATAGTCGGTAAGAAGTACCGCCCTCGAGAGGCGCACGCGCGATTCGTATATTCTAGTATCCCTATTTCAACTGTAATCATCTACGCTGACATTAAATTGTCTATCTCACCATGCCTCTCTCTAACACACTGGTAATGCCATGTGCCCCTTACATTTTCCCGTTGACAATTGAAGGGCTCGGCGGAAGAGGGTAACAAGCTACAGAATTTTATTCAGCAACTTTGTAGAAGAAGTGGCAACATTGTGCAATAAATGCTACCTACTCCCGTTTGATGTGTATCTCTTACCCAAGAAGGTAACAAGGGACACAGAAATCAACATGGCCAAGAGTACGCGCTAAGCGTAAGGTGTTCGAAAACGATGATAGTTCTAGTTCTAGCGAATCGTATTTTTACTCAAATGGTAGTTTGAAAGACAAAGATTACTTGGAATCAAGTACTGATAGTAACAGTAGTGAAGATAGTCTAGTTTTGGCAAGTTTAAAAGTAATGTGGCTTATTACCTTTTAAGCCAAGAATTTTTCACTATTTCTGGTAAACAGTGGCTTAGCTCCTAATCGTAAAATCTCTTTTTTATTATACTATTCATGTACTATTTTCCATTACTAGTAGAAATTGTTTTAAGAAAACCCTAAAATACCCATCTTTAAAAAGAACGTACCAATATTTAGCAGCGCAGTGTGAGGGTATTTTAAAGTTTTTGTGTGGCTTGTTACCTTCTTCCGTACATAATTTTCCTCAAAATTTCAGGTGCCAGATATATCTAGAGGGGCTATTGAAACTCCGGAAAAGAAAGAGCCGTCCCCAGGTTGAGGTTAAAAAATCTTGAAAGTAGGAAACGAGTAAAAGCTAACAAGAATAGAAATTTGGGTCATTCATATGAAAACTGGAAAGGAAACAAAGTAAAAGCACGAATTTTGGGTCCACGCTGCCGTTGTAAAAGTAAGTGCAGATCTTTTTTTTTTTGGGCAACGAAGAAAAAATATTTCACTTTTTCTGGAATTTGGACTCTTACGACAAGTAGAATGCCTATCTGTTCGATACAATAAAGTGTTTACCTAAGAAAAGACATTATCCCAAAAAAATAAAAAGTTAAAGGTCTTCTTGAGCAGTCACTTTTGTGTGTTCAGCAAAGGTTGAAGGCGTTGACAAAAAAAAATGCAAAGAAGAATTTTTGTCAGTGCACGGTCTGTGCATATTTCAAGAAGTTCGCTGTAGCGAGTTTTTCTGGTTGATTTTCTTTAGCACATGTTTTGAGCGGCTTCAACTTAAACTGGCCAAGTCCAATTGGCAGAGATTTTTATGAAAGAAGCTTCGAAGGACCAGCTGGCAAAAGCGCCAGCTACTTTGAGATTTAGGAATAAATGAAATTCTGGAATGGAGGTATCGATCTTTATACCAAAAAAATATAAAAGAAATAAATACAGTTACTATTCATTTAAAAGACCTAAGGTTTATTTGCTCAAAATCTTAATGTTCATTACTACTAAACCTGTAGGAAACCGGCTCCCATTTGGCGACAATAAATTTAATTATCAAGTAATAATATTAAATTAGAATTAAGCTCTATACGTATTAGGAAGTTATAGACATGTTAATTTTCTAACGAGCTGATGTGCTCATGCTACCACAGTTAAAAGTAGAGAGAGTTATCGATCGTTCTATAGTCTATGGGCCCGGAAGTACGACGTTCGGGTTGAATCGATACGGATCGGAAAAAGATTAGAAAGCGGGAAAATTTATACTTTCTAACACATTGTGGCTTATGGACTCTGAGTTAAACTCCATGTGACCAAAGAATATTCCTCGAACTGTATAACAACTATAGTAAATTGTGAACATTTACATTATTTTTTAACTCGTTACTCGTTAACTTTATGTTGTTCGTAGAAACACCACATTAGTCGATAATATTCTCGTTGGCTCCAGCTCCAGCTAAAACTCCAAGTAGTCATAATTTTTGATATGAGGTACTAAGTAAGGGACATCTACTAACTGCATGACAACATTACATCAAGTATAGATCAAGCTCTATTACAGCATGAGTAAAGCCTTTATTAACAAAAAAGAAATTACCCGCGAGACTAAGTTAAAAATCTTTGAAACAATACACAGATCAATCATGACATGGGTGTGAATCTTGGATATTAAACAAAAGACAAGAGCAAGATACAAGCAATGGAGATGAAGTACCTAAAAGAGTACTTGGATTCACAAAGATAGATAAAATAAGGAACGAAAAGATAAAAAAAGAATTGGAGATATAACCAGTACTGGAATATATAGAACACGAGGCAAACAAGAAGAATATGGGAAGCAAAAATAATAAAGAATAAACGAAAGAAATTATTTATCTGTTTCCATAAAATAAATTATACCTACCTACCACAAAAATGTATATGAATAATAATTGAATCCTTAAGTAATATAAGAGAGTTTTTAAGCCTACAAATATAACGAAGATTTTAGGTGTAGTTATGGTTAACTTTATCCACAATAACGATTACATTGAACAAGAAAAGAAAGTATTTTAAGCCATCTAAATATAACGTATTCTGTCGCAGATGAATTATTATAATGACAGTTGACGAATTGGAAATATAACCACATGTTATTTAAATAGTAAATGGATCAATATTTTATAAATTTAACAATGGAAGAAGCTTTAGAAAATGTTATTGTTAGAAGGATCCTTACAGAATATACAGATTGAATAATAATAATAAAGATTAGGTTTTATGTTTGGCACAATTCAATTCTTGACGATGTCAGATTTTCGTAACAGCTTTGTTGACAAAAAAACATTTCTTTATAAACTATTGTCTTCTAAAACATAAAGAAATATTAGTTTTCTTTATATTGAAGGAATTAAGTAGGTTTTAACAATTGCATGTACCAAATTATATCAATTTTGACAACGTTGTAATTGGAAAAATAACCATAAGGATAAAAACCTTCTTACGGTATTTCTCCGTAAATAACGAAGTCCGTTATCGTTATTAACGTTAAGGTCTCCATGTTTTCATTCTGCGCATTTTCAGAATAACGATAACCATACCTACGTGACAAAATGAAGGGCTTAAAAACTCTCTATAGTCAAATACAACGAAAAGATCTTTTTTGGTTTGAAACATTTATTCAAGAGGAAGACTTTTGACTCATTTGATTAAGTTGAAAATACTTAAACTTAGATTATGGTTCAAAATTTTGTCTGTCTGTTGACTATAGAATTCAATAGAAATATATACTCGATCTATTGTGCGTGATTTTGTGCGTATAATTTTGTAAGTCTTCTAGTTAAGTTCTATATTTTTTTTCTTAAAATTAATATCACATTTTCAATTCGGTGAAATCACACGTGAATTTACAACTGAAAACACTATAAATGTGATAATTTCTTGATGTAAACGTTCGAAATATAAATGGATGAAACATTATTAAATATTTTTAAAATTCTAAATGAAAATTTACATGATTTATCATTTATCCTTTCTCGCCGAAGTCTCTCAAGAAATGTAATGGTTGTTGCTAAATAGATCTGTCAAAGGTTGCATTGTTAAAAAGTTTACCCTATTTTGGGATTAAAATTACTTCTGCAGTTAGTTATCGCCAGTAATTTAAACTGACTGAAGTATAGCGATGAAAATAGGTGACTTATAAGTATTACTCTTTTAGTCTGTTTAGAAAGCTTGTACTTATTGATGTACAAAGCACTGAAACACAAGGTTTATTGTGCGGCTAACCTCCCAGTGGGACGGCTTCAAGGAGGTTAGATCCCCACTCTTACAAATCTCTTGTCCGAGGCATTTTTTACGGTGGCTGACAATGACGAGGCATTATAGAACTAGATGATCCGGAGTTTCTTTCTCCTCCCCACAGAATCTACACTCGTCAATTTCTGCTAGATACGAGGATATATTGAAAAATTTTTAGCCTACTATAGAACCAAACAAAATTTCAATGTCAAAATATTTTATTACTCAACATATTCTCCTCTTAATTGGATACATTTATTACAGCGAACCTGCAACGTCTCTAGACCTTTCAAAAAAATGTTTCTTCTTGCTCTGCAAACCAGACCTCCACAGCTTTTATTACCTCGACCTTACATTTTTTCAGTTGAGGAAAGAGACGATAGTCGGACGGAGTCAAATCTGGTGAATAAGGGGGGTGTTCTAGCAATTCAACCCTAAATCACGAATTTTTTGCATGACAACATGAGATTTGTGTGCAGGAGCGTTGTCCTGCAAAAACAAAACACCTTTGGATAGCTTTCCGCGTCTTTTCTCTTTATTTTTTTTCCCGTAGAGTGGTTAGTAATGTCGAATAGTAATCTCCAGTTATTGTTCTACCCTTATCCAAAAAATCAATCATGATTATTCCATGGCAATCCCAAAAAACTGAAGCAAGAACTTTTCCAGCAGATTTTTGGATACGAAACTTCTTAGGTCTTGCAGAACCAGTGTGTTGCCATTCCATAGATTGTTGCTTTGTTTCTGGATCGTAGAAACCATAGTAACAATTCGGTTTAAGAAGTCTACATCGTTTTCAAATCGAGCACAGATCGAACGCGATGCTTCTACCCCTGCACCCTTTTGGTCAACATTCAAACATTTGGGGATCCATTTTGCAGCAATTTTTCTCATTTCCAAATTGACGTGAACTATATGATGAACGCGTTCGTATGAAATATTCAGTGCTTCAGATATCCGTTTTAGCCCAATTCGACGGTCTAATAAAATCATGTCATGAACTGCATCGACATTTTCGGGGACTGACACAGAAACAGGCCTTTCTTATCGGTCATCATCTTCAATGGAAAATTTACCTCTTTTGAAGCTTGCAGTCCAATTTTTCACGGTCGCATACGAAAAACATTGATCACCAAGTATATTAAGCATATCTTCGTAAATCTGCTTTCATCTTAACCCTTTTAAATACAGGTACTTGATGATGGCTCGATGCTCCAATTTTTCGATTTTCACAATTTCGGAGGACTTTTTTTTCTTATAATTTACTGCGTAACTCTAGTTTACTCTTTTGACGTCAAACTTTACACTGACACTTCTAATAAGTTATTGTTCGTTGCTATGGTAACGCAATATTTTGTTTATGCATGGAACTGGTCTAGGCTAACTAGATATCAATACATCCTCGTATATTCCCATCAGGTGCTTCCTAATGAGGCAGTGCTCCGTAAGGAAGCCCGTGAGGAGATGTAGCTTGTTTTACTGAGATCCAAATAACTTTTGAATGTAGCAGTGTCAAAGTTCCGCAGGAACTTTTTGGAGTGATCCAGCCCAGTTTACAGAAAGGCTCCGGAACAATATAGGGCGTTAGTGCTCTTTTCTTGGCAAGTGTATTGGCCTCTTCATTTCCTGTGATTTGAAAAAAGTTAGAGTTTAGAATTTTTTGAGTTATTTCTACGCTTTCCATTTACACCAACTCGAAAAAACGGTTTTTATAAAAAAAAATCCTGTGTGTATGTCGTCGTCGTCGTCGTTGTCGTCGGCCACTTTTTCTTACATATCTTGTTAGCACGATACAGCCGCCGGAGTGCAGGACATTTCACATATGAACCCTCACAGATGCGGAAAAGTGAGTTTTAATCTTTAAACCCGTTTATTACTTTTCCGCCCAACTATCTAATATGCGAGAAAAGTATTGATTTTCCCCAACAAAAAGTTGAAATTTTGGAAAAAAAAATTAGTTATTTCTACGCTTTTCATCAAGAACAACACGAAATAACGGTTTTTAGAAAAAAAATCCTGTGTGTATGTGGTCGTCGTCGTTGTCGTCGGCCACTTTTCGTTACATGTCTTGTTTGCACGATACAGCCTCCGTAGTGCAACAAGTCACCAATTTTATGATTGAATATTGTTCAGGACATCTCACAGATGAACCCTATTGATTTTCAGTTCACCAGAGCCAGTATAACAGGTGCTATGGTACTTGAAGTACGACAGTTTGGTTATTTTTTGAGAAATTTCAGATTGTTAGCACGATACAGCCTCCGGAGTGCAACAAGTCACCAATTTTATGATTGAATATTATCCAGTAGCTCTCACAGAGGAACCCTATTAATTTTCGGCTCACCAGAGTCAGTACAACAAGTGCTACGGGGGCGGTTTGATGGAAGAGTGATTTTCAGATGTTGGCAACACTTTCGCTACGTTGATTATATTGTTAGTTTCCGCCATGTCTCTAATGTCATCTGTCAAAATTGTACATAAATCTGATATATAGATTAGTTTTATTACTCATTTAAAGAAAACTATTTTCGTTGTTGCATAAATATGGGGAAAAAAGAATTTCGACTGTTAATTAAACATTATTTTTTACGTGGAAAAACAATTAAAGAAACCGAGGAAAAGTTACGTAAATATGATCCGGAAAGTGCTCCGTCCCATGGAATAATTTGTAAGTGGTTCTCTTCTTTTAAAAGTGGCCATGTGAACACGGATAATGCTGAACGTCCAGGACCGTCATTTACTGTAACTACTCCAGAAATGGTTAATAAAATCCATGCCCTTGTACTTAGCGATCGCCGAATATAAGTACGTGAGATGGTTAATGAAATAAATATTACAACCGAACGGGTATGCAATATTTCGCATGAAAGGTTACATGTGAAAAAGGTATCTGCAAGGTAATTGCCGCGATTGCTTAATGCTGATCAAAAGCTCGCTGGCATTAAAAATTCAAATGAATGTTTGGATATCTTCAAACGTAATCCAAGTGAATTTTTTTGTCGATATGTCAAAGTAGATGAAACTTGGGTACATTATTATACCCCAGACACAAAAATAGAGTCGAAGCAATGGACTTTATCCGACGAACGTGCTCCCAAGAAAACAAAAACCGTTTTTACGGCCAAAAAGTCATGGCCACAGGGTTTTGGGATTTCAAAGGTGGAATCTTTATTGATTATTTAGAAAAAGGGAAAACGATAACTGGCCAACATTATGCTGATTTGCTGACATGTTTTGATGCCGAACTTAAGAAAAAACGACCGCATTTATTGAAGAAACGAGTTTTGTTCCATCACGACAATGCTCCTGCCCATTCGTCCACTATTGTTGCAGAAAAATTAGCCGAACTGCGTTACGATTTATTGCCTCCTCCGCCATATTCACCTGATCTGGCTCCGTCCGATTACTTAAAAAAATGGCTTGGTGGAGAGCGATTTCGGGCAAATGAAGAGGTGATCGCATAGACAAACGCGTATTTTGCGGAATTTCCGAAAGATTATTTTTTGGATAGTTTGAAAAAATTGGAAACTCGCTGAACTAAGTATGTGGAGTTAAAAGGAGATTATGTTGGAAAATAAAATATTTTTTTTACAATAAAATAACTTTTTCATTGAAAAGTCACGCTTCCATCAAACTGCCCTCGTATAGTACTCTAAGTAGGACATTTTTGTCATTTTTGGATAAATTTCAGTTTGTTAGCACAATACAGCCTCCGGAGTATATAAAAGTGACCAATTTTATGATTGGATATTATTCAGGACGTCTCAAAGATGAACCCTATTGATATTCAGCTCACTAAAGCCAGTACAACGAGTGCCATAGTACTTGGAGTACCAAATCATTTTTGGAGAATTTTCAGTTTGTTAGCACAGCCTCCAGATTGTACACAATTGACCAATTTTATGAATGAATATTATGCATGGCGTCTTATAGATTAACCTTATTGATTTTTGTCTCACCAGAGCTAGTACAACGGGTGCTATGGTACCTGAAATGCCACATTTTTGGTCCTTTTTGGAGAAATTTCGGGTTGTTAGCACAATACAGCCTCCAGAGTGCATACAAAGGATCAATTTTATAATTGGATATTTTTCAAGATGTCTCACAGAGGTACCCTATTGTTTTTCTGCTGAGTATAACGAGTACAGCGGGTCCTATAAATCCAGATATACTACATTTTTGGTTATTTTTGGAAAAAAATTGGTTTATTAGCATGATACATCCCCCGAAATGTATTCAAGTGACAATTTTATGATAAAATATTGTTCAGGGCATCTCACAGTTGCGGAAAAGTTAGTTTTAATATTTTAAACTGTTTATTTCTTTGAGAGTTTGGGTGGTGTATTCCCTTTTCCAGTCTCTTCTCTTACTTAGCATCGTAGCAAAGTTCTTTTTGATACTAGCTTTCTTGATAATTTCGTCACTGGGAAGATTGCTGATGAGATGTATTTTGTTAGAGGGGACCAAGCTCACTGATTTTTAATAATCTCATTGCTTGAACCTTCCCTAGATATTCTAAGAATTACCTCTTGAGCTGATCTTTCTATCACCAGATGTAGAGGTGTAGAGGTCTGTAATGATCTCAAATGCCCTGGTTGGGCACGTTCTCATGGCTCCAGTGATGCACACACACAGGCAAGCCTTTGACCTTTGTCGAGAGTCTTCTTCGTGCTGTTCTGACTTGCTTTGGTATTCCATACGTAATTGCTGGTCTCACATTCATGGCATACATCCATCGTAGTATTTTTGGGTTACAGCCCATCAAGGCTTTTATTGTTTTACTAGCAGTTATTTCAACATGCTTATTCCACAGAAGTTTACTGTCTTAATTTATCTATTAGTCCATTATAACTTAACATTTCTGTAATTGTACTATCTTTCAATATTTGTAATTTTTAAATGTAAAATTCAACCCCGGCAAGAATTTTTCCAATCTTTACTTTGATTCCTCAAAGAGTCTAGAGGATGTGTTGATCTGTTTACATATTTTTTCTAAATTTTCCAGTCAAATTTAAAGATTTTAGTTATTCCCAATAATTCTGTAGACTAACAGTTTCTAGATCAAATATGAAAACCACGGCAGAATTATTGAACTGGCATTTTAGAATATTAATTATAACATTCGCCTGATTAATACGAAGCTTAGTAAAAGTTGGCACACTGATCGATATAAAAAATTAAGGATAAATGACAGCTTGTACTGTATAATATCTCTAGTAAATAACTTGTTTTTGGTTTGTTGGAAAATAGTGTACCAACAAGGAATTATCACTTTATGTAAATGTGGGTTTTGAATATCTACATTTCTATAAAACTTGTTGTTTCTTAAGATTAAATCTCAACTAGGGACTACAATTTGAGACTAGATTGTAATATTTATAGATATTTTTAGTTTGGCAACATTCAAAGGAAGTAATTAAAAAATCCAATCAAAGAAATTAAAAAAATGTCTCAAAATAAAAAGAGCATAAACAAAACTAATCATATTCATTGTGTAAAGGCACATCAAGTACCAATTAACATGGAGCTAAAACTGATTAGAAAAGAAAGTACAAGACTTATTCGCATCAATCTTAATGACAAAATCTATTTTTATATTTAAAAATTAGATAAAAGAGAAAATAGTGTTTCCTCGAGAAATTCAACAAATGTCAAAAATATATACCTGCAATAAATAAATGCAAGTTGTTATTTCTTGGATATAAAAGACAATTCCTACACTCAAACTCTGAAATATCTAATCTAAAGTAACGAAACCTTATACTGGGAATAATGTGCCCAATAAGATTTATAGTAGAGTGAATGTTGATCATATATTACAGTTTTTTTCAATTTACTCATATTTTTATTACATTAGATGAGAGCTAAAATATATTATATTCTAGCCTCAAATTTTATCAAACGTTGTTTGAATATTGTACGTTAGTTTTATAAACCACCACATTTTCACTATCAAAACAATCTAAAAATATAGACAGGGATACAATTACTAATTTATATTTCCTTTATAGATCTTTCCCAGTTGGACGAGACGGGATCACAACGTTATATCTTGACCATCTTAAACCCGTAACTGTGCTGCCACAAAAAAATTGTAACATCTTTTTGAAAAAACTTTTAAAATATAACCAATTATATACTTTACCTAGGTTTATAATTTGTAATGACAAATGAAGTTTGTCTCTAGAGGTCAAATAATTTAATAAAATTTCTCTAGTTTTAGATGTTCGATCTTGCTTTACAGTATATTGTTTGGGACTAAACTAGTTTTTTTAAACTTAAGAAGATAACTTGAAGAAGATGAATAACATATAGGTAATTCTCCGATTGTGAATCGTGGTAGAAATATCTGATTTTGTTAGAATGTCCTTAAATTTTGTCCCAAATGAAATCATGCAAACTGAGAATGGATTAAATAAATTGCAACACATTTTTATGTTTTATGATATGTTTACGGAAAAATTATCGATCCCGAATTGTATAAACCTAGGTAAATTATTACAATTTCGCTACATAGCTAATTCTGAAGCATTTTCTTTTTCTTTCAAAAATAACAATCATTTAACAGTGAGTACGTGTATGTTGAGCGTGCACAAAATCAACACAATATGAAATCTCAACATAAAGAACAACAATTTGCAACAACAAACATACCAAACTATAATGTCGATTTGAATATATTTTAAAAAATGGTTTATTGCCATGAAGCCTATAAATGTATGTGTTGAATTAAAATGTATGATTCAACCAGATATCTGTGAAGTTGAAATGCAATCAAGTCAGTTGTTCCAATATCCTCTCGATTTCCTGAATATCATTTTCAAAACTTTAGAATTTGACGATAAGAACATTTTACAAAGGTACATTTTTATGTTTACCATATCTATCGAAAGGTCATTGAAATCCCTGGCATCTACAGCAGGTTAATATGCGTAATATGTTCCGTCTTGATTTCAAGTTTCGTCTGTTCTTGCTTAGAAACACCATCAATTTTTTTTCCAGTGAAGAGTGCTTGGCGATGAGGAATTTGACAGTAAAATTGATAAAACTATTTCAACATTATATTGTATGTGCTAAATATTAGCATTCTAGTAACGTTTTCAATTAAGAATCAATGAAGATGAAGCAAACTTCTGAAATACTCATTTAGTTTTCATATCAACTTTCAAAAAATCATTATGAAAATGAACAAACGCCAGATGAATTGTCCAGATGAATTGTGAACTAGCATTACGATTCTACTATTTAAAAAGGGAGTTAAAACAATTCCTGAGAAGGAGTTCGGCTCTGACAGAACAAGTGACTAGTCTAGTTTTGTGCAGTCCTCGAAATATTACAAATTTAGTTAGTTTAAACCTTTTTTAATTAGTTTTGATCAGTGAGAAGTACTTTTAGAAACTGTAAGTTCACTTTACTTATATTGTTCTTTAAATTATTTAAACTTAGTGAATTCTACATCATAAACACGGTCAAATCAAGTAATACATCACCTATAAAAAGCAACAAACTAGTTTCGCATGCTACTATTTACTAATAGCGGCCAGGGACGTATTCCAAATTCCGGCCAAATAAAATCAAATTTTAATGATGTCTTCTATCAATGATTCACACTCAAATACTCCTACAACAGTTATCAAAAGTTATTCATCAGCAGTCAACTAAGCTGTTTTTCCAAGCAAGCAACAAGCAATCGTTTTTTGCGCTATCAACAATGCCAAATTACAGGATTACCTTATCCCATTAGGATCAATCATTCAACCAAAAAATATTATTTTTTCATCAAGGCTTTCGAACAATCGTGTTTGTATGTACTTAGCAAACAAATCAGTAGTTGATAACTTCATGAACAATTATGGCTCCATAACCGTCAACGGCGAAAAACTAGTAGCTCGTCGACTCATAACTCCGGCTGATAGAATCATACTTTCCAATGTAAGTCCAACCATCCCACATCAACTGCTAACAGATGAAATATCAAAAATAGGTCTAAATCCAGTTTCTCCCATGACGTTTCTAAGAATCGGTGCAACATTACCTGAGTATAGTCACATCCTGAGTTTCAGAAGACAGATTTACGTAAGCCCTTATACTCAACAGCTTCCAGACTCCATGTTGATTGAATTCGAACAAACCAGCTACCGAGTTTTCCTCCAAAAAGACGGACTAACATGCTACAAATGCAAAGCTGTTGGTCATATAGCCTCACAATGTATCAATAGCTCCAACCAATCAGAACCTAATACATATAGTTCAATATCAAATAATGAACCGCTTACGACTTCCCAAACTCTTCTCACAACCCCAATCCAAACTCTCCCACCATCTTTGTCAACAAATACCATTAATACACAAAAATTGACTTCTGATCCAATAACAGAAGACTCTCCACTTAGTCAAGAGACGTCCACAACTTCAATGAATATGGAAGCAGAAACGGAAGCAATAGATATCCCCAATATGGCCAAAACCACAAGCAAAAGACCTATGGAAGATACCCCCACACCCGATAGCGATAATAACATAACGCCAGAAAAATTATTCCCTAAACCAAAACCAACTCTAAAAAATAATAAATTGAGCAAGAAACAATCAACCATCTCCTGCAAAGAGTACATCGAAAATCATTCGCCACCTTTCATTCTGGACTACGACCAATTAAATGTTTTATTAGATAACGTAACCGGCTCACCCCAACCTGTAAATATAGCTCTAGATTTCACATCTGATCTCCTTGCGCTTACTACTATGTTAACCGAGGTATATCCCCACATAAATGACAAGGCAACAAAAACGAGAATCACCAAACTTAAAAAAAAGATATTCGCTCATCTTGGCCAAGACTTAATTGACTCTGATTCGGATTCATCTACTAATAATTGATTTGTCGCCCATAACCCTCTCAAATTACTCCAAAATTCAACTCCATTCTTCAATGGAACATAGATGGTTTCTACCATCGACTTGGTATGCTACAAGTTATCATTAAAGAATACTCTCCTGACATCATATGCCTTCAAGAATCCAATCTCAAACCAGATAGCAGCTATTCAAACAGTCAATTTCAATTTTTCTCCAAAACTCGTAACAACACCAAACGTGCCAGTGGAGGAGTGGTAACTTTAATAAGCAAATCTTTTCAAGCAGATTACTTCCATGTAAACTCAGATATCGAAGCTCTTGTTGTAAAACTCACCAGCCATAAAACATTTTACATTTGTAATACATATATTGCTCCCGATTCCACAATAGAATACAAAGACTTAGAAAACTTATTGAATCAGATACCAAGTCCAAGAATTATCATTGGAGATTTTAACGCACATAACATAATATGGGGCAGTAAATCGACAAACCCAAGAGGACACATACTAGAGAAACTCATTGCCGACATTCCACTGAATTTTCTGAACGATGGAAGCCATACTAGGTTTAACATATCTACCGGAGAAACCTCAGCTATCGATTTAAGCCTCTGTGACCCAGCATTATCTGTCAATCTATCATGGGAGGTCTCTCGTACTCCTATGGAAGTGATCACTTTCCAATAATTATCGAGAATCGTTCCTCTCCAGGGAAATATTCACCAAAATACTCGCCTAAATGGAGAATCAAATCAGCAGATTGGACATCCTTCAGAAATCAGATTGAACTAAATATGGATAGCTGCGATATTACCAACGATATCCGGAAATGTGTATTGAACTTCAATGAAATCATCTTGAATAGTGCCAACCAGCACATTGGCCAAACAAAAGACATAAAAGGCCATACTCCAGTCCCCTGGTGGAATCAAGAATGCGAAAAAGCTATCAGGGAAGCAAAAGCAGCATTGAACAAGTACAGGAAACACAAAACTCTCCAAAATCGCGTAGAACTAAAGAAATACAAGGCAAAGGCACAACTTGTAATCAAACAATCCAAGAAAAAATCTTGGCAGGAATATGTTTCTGAAATAAACTCTTCCACTCCAATAAGCCAAGTCTGGACCAAAATAAGAAAAATGAATGGACATAGTTCAAAAAGCACTATTCGTAGCATTAAACACAATGATCACTACTACTCATCCACAATAGATATAGCCAATATTTTGGGCCAATCCTATCAAGAACAATCGTCAACTTCAAATTTCACACGCGACTTTCTCAATTACAAGGCTCAAATCGAACAAACTCCCATCAGTTTTGAAGATACACTCGATAACCCTTTAAATCATCCTATCACCATAGAAGAACTTGACAGCTCCTTAGACAAAATGAAAAATTCTAGTCCAGGTTCAGACAATATTCCAGTCATATTTCTCAAATATCTACCACCTTCAGCAAGACGGCATCTACTGAAACTTTTCAACATGATATGGGAAGACAAAGTATTTCCATCTTTATGGTCTGAAGCTATTATTCTACCATTTTTGAAATCTAAAAAACCCAAACAAGAAGCCAACTCGTACAGACCAATATCTCTAACTTGCTCAATGGGAAAATTGCTAGAGAAAATTGTCAACCAAAGACTCATGTGGCATGTCGAAACTTCTAACCTCCTAATCAAAGAACAAACTGGATTTAGACCAAACCGCTCAACTCTGGACAATATTGTGGATTTGGAAAGTGAGATCAATGAGGCTTTTGCCACCAAACAGGTATGCGTAGCCATTTTCTTTGATATCTCAAAAGCATTTGATACCTGCTGGACTCCAAACATCCTGATGCAACTACAAAGATGGAATATCACAGGAAATTGCCTAGCTTTTATCAACAACTTTCTTGCCAACAGAACATTCAAAGTTCGGGTTGATGACGAACTATCTGATACTTACCGCCAAGCAAATGGAACCCCACAAGGCTCAGTTATCAGCCCTACTTTATTTTTGATTGCCATTAACAACATTCTTAACAATTTAAAAAAACCACTGAAAGCAAGAGTTTTCGCAGATGACCTAGTGGTTTACATAAAAGGAAAAAATATAAATACAATATCTCTATTTATGCAACAATTCATCACAAATTTGGAACTATGGTCACGTCAATCCGGCTTCAGGTTTTCTGTTACCAAAACAACAGGTGTGGTATTTAGCAGGAAACGTTCATATACTACTCCAAAATTGAAGCTTTATAACCAAAATATTAACTTCAAAACATCAGCAAAATTTCTAGGAATGACCTTTGACCATAAGCTTACCTGGAAAGATCACATAGAGAAGTTGGTCCAAACATGTATGCAGCGGCTTAATATAATGAAAAGCCTAGGAAATATAAATTGGGGATCAGACCAAGCAACGCTACTGCTTATATATAAAACGCTCATCAGATCAAAAATAGATTACGGCTCCATAGCTTATGCATCTGCCAGAAAAACTGTACTTCGCAAACTTGATGTTATCCATAATACAGCATTAAGAATAGCTTCAGGCTCGTTTACAACATCTCCTAATACCAGCATCCAAAGTCTTCTTGGTGAACCATCATTAAGTTACAGACGCTCTATATTGAGTTTGAATTACGCGGCTGCTATATCCACTAATGCTGAAAAACCAGTTTACAGTAACACATTCAACAACAGATATAGGGATCTTTTTGATAAAAAACCGCATCTATCTAAGCCATTTTACGCCAGAGTTAGAGAACTTTTTCAGAAGTTTAATTTAGAGCTCCCAACAATGTTTCCATCCACTGTCGAACATCCAGCTCCGTGGACAATTTCTACCCCTCGCTGCCGTACTAATCTGACTGTGCTTGATAGGGATACAAATCGCCATGAAATCTTCGCAGAACTCAACAAGATACTGCATGACTACAATGGCTTTAACTTAGTCTACACGGATGCTTCTAAATCGAAGGCTGGAGTGGGTGCTGCAATAGTGACTACAACTGAATCTTACAGCATAAAATTCTCCCCTCACACTAGCATATTTACGGCAGAAGTCTATGCTATCTTTCATGCCCTTAAAGTAATTACCTCCTTTCCAAATCCCAAAACCCTAATTTTAACTGATTCCTTAAGTATCATTCATTCCTTGAAACATCCTTATCCCAAGCACCCAATACTACAATCAATTAAATCACAGCTTCATAATATCCAGAACAACAATAAATCTGTCGATATCATGTGGATTCCTGCTCACATTGGCATCAGAGGCAACGAAGAAGCGGACCTATGTGCGCGTAACGCAATCGTAAACGTTAATGCCGAACTCATAACAAAGTGCGTGGTGAGTGACTTGAGAACACTTATTCGGGAAAAAGTTTACAACCACTGGCAACAAGACTGGCAGCGATCGCAAGACAAACTTCGCGAATTTAAGTCAACAGTGACGCGGTGGAAGCATCCAACCACAACACGCAGAGCACAAGTGATTGTCACTAGACTTAGAATAGGGCATTGCAAATTTACGCATACTTATCTTTTCAATAAAGACAATGCTCCTATATGTGATCTATGTCAAGAACATTTAACAGTGAAACATGTTCTGATCAATTGCACTAAGTTTGACACGAACCGGCTAAAATATAGACTACCTACAGATTTAAATATACTCTTAGGTGTAAATTGCCCAGTTGACAAATTGATGGGATTCTTAAAGGACATTAATTTACTAAACAAAATTTAATATTGTACATTGTTATACACCGCTAATCACCTTGGGTGGAAGCGGATTAGTTTGAATAAAAAAAAATCCTGAGAACTACAGAGGAATAAATGTATTATGCACCACCCTGAAGTTAACCACCAAGATAGCAAACAAGATAAATGAATGTATCTCACTAGCAGATGAACAGCAAGGATTTAAATCATCCTTAGAACAACTGAAAATATATAAGGTGTCCCAGGAGTTCATACCAAAACTTGGGATATAGAGAAGCTAAAAATAATGATGGTATTTCATATAAAAAAATTTCTTTACGCCCTTCGTTAACAAACTATGGGGCTCTAAAGTTAGGAATTAAAAATGGTTTTTTATTTATAATTATTAAATGGCTGATTGGAAATTAGTAAATTTTTAAACACAATAACTGCACACATTTTTGGCGTAATAAACAAGTCTACACTATACTTGTGAACTCAGGTATGGACTAAGTTCAATGGTGGATGTGGCAATTTTTTCGTAAATGTAACTTTTTTCAGTTACAAATGCAACAATTGACTTTTTTGAACATTTTTAGTGTCCTCTTGAGACATCTCGATGATTAAATTTAAGAGATATGGGCAATTTTATATCACACTGCACACCTATTGGCGTATTCACATTTTTCAGAATGTACGATTCCAGAAATCCTCACAGCATAATTAAGACTAAACACCACACAAAGGTTTATGGTCAATGTATGTGCAGGTATTATAGCCAACCGTTTAATTGGTCAGTATATCCTTAATGATCGTTTAAACGGACAATTTTTGCAGGATTTTCTGCCAATTTTATTAGAAGATGTACTTTTGTAAAAGCGCCAATGTATGTGGTTAATGTACTCACTTCAGTCGGGTATGTGTCCATCTGAACAATATTTGTACTGATAGGTGGAATGGAAGGGGTGGACCATTTCTATCGCCAGCACGTTAGTCAACCCATGTGATGTTCATATTTGGAGTTATCTTAAAAATTTAGTTTACAGTACACCTGTAAATACTAGAAACGAATTAATTGATACGTTTTCAGTACGAAAACATCCGAAATAATCCTGGATTGTTATTCCAAGTACACATATCTAATCTTAGAAGACTGAGGAAATGTGTGGTTGTAAGAGAATATTGAAAAATTGTTGTAATTTTTTAAACCATTTTGACTTTTTCAGTATCGTTAATTATTTGGTTACTCGTTTTTTACTTCACCTTATATATAGTATTGTTACGAAATCGCACACTGGTGTGGTCTCTGAATCCGACTCTGTCTAACGCTTTGCATGAAAGTTAAAATTTTGGCGAAAGCGTAGGGATTTTTTCTAATTATCTATCATTATTGTTGTCTAGAGATTTCCGGGAAGGTTGATTGTTTTTGGCAGCCACAATCGAGAAGTTTCTGCTAGCATGGACAAACTTTCCGCCGATATCTTATTAATGAAAAACAACATTGCTGCTGACGTTGAAAATAAAATTTCGTCTCTAAAATCGGATATTGAGGATAGAATTACAGCGATGGACGAGAAAATCAAGGAGTTAGAGAGAAATATGACAGATTTAAGAACACAAGACACGCCAGCAGATGAAAAGAAGGTCGAACAAATAAAACCCTGCAAGCCTGAAACTCACCCTAAGATAGAATACATTGGCAGTTTTGCCCGAGTCAAGGCTCCAACGTTCGACGGAAAGACATCGTGGACCAATTGTGATACAGTTTGAAGCAGTCGCTTGAGTGAATAATTGGTCCGATAGGGAGAAGGCAGTAAACCTAACCATCGCGCTTATGGGAGAGGACTTAGATGTACTTCATACGATACTCGTTGAAGAAACTGATGACTTCGAGCAGCTGAAGAAGAAGTTGGACATGCGATATGGTCACGAACATCTAGAACATTTGTACCGATTCCAGCAGAAGAACCCAAGGCGGAAACGTGACGAAACCGAGTATGAACTGAATATTGTCCTATTAATATTCGATCTGCTTATCCATCAGCACCAGAAAACATGATGGAATATTTGGGCATCCGGGCCTTTATTGACGGCTTATGTGACCACTATATGGAGAGGACGTTTCAATTAGCCCATCCCAAAACATTGGTCGATGCATTGACTGCTGCTCTTGAGTATAGGGCAGCCACGATGGCTTCGGAATACAGCAAAGGTATGACCATGCAGGAAAAAGGTGACGATGACAGACTTGACCAGATCGTCAACTTGATGAAAGGTATGGTAGACAGGAAGCCGAAGGTGCTGTAATTATTGCGAGCTAGAGCGTGTACGCAGTTCGTGTAAGGGTCCTACGACTCCTGCAAACCAAGAACCTCTTAAATAATATAAAGCAGCTACGAAGGATTCGCGGTACAACAAAATTAGGACCATGCAAGAAGAAGGTAACGAAGACAGACTGGACCAACCGTTAACTTGATAAAGAGTATGGTAGCTATGGTTGCTAACCAAGAACCTCTTAAATATAAGGCAGCCACGAAGGATTCGCGGAACAACAAAGTTAGGACCATGCAAGAAGAAGGTAACGAAGACAGACTGGACCAGACCATTAACTTGATAAAAAGTATGGTAGACAAGAAGCCGAAGAAGACCAAATGTCGGAAGTGTGGGCTAGAGAGCGTACGCAGCCCGTCTAAGAGCCCCAGGACTCCTGCAGCCCAAGAGCTCCAGGCGCAAGGGAAATTAGACAGGTGTGAACATCAGGCTGATGTGAATCAACGAAACGTCGACTCTAATCTAAGGAAGTTGCAGTTTCAAGAATTACGGTAGTCGACGAAGAATGGTCACCTACCAGGATCAGAGAAGATCAGGAGAATGATCCTCACCTGAAGATGATCCGGCAATGGAAGGAAGAAAATCGGCGACCCACCTGGCAAGAAGTGTCAAGATTTTCAGCGACACTCAAGGCTCAGTGGGAGTCCCTTGAAGAAGGCCAGTTGAAGAGAATCCTTGACAACGATTATGGTTCCGAGAAAAGAAAGCAGCTAGTTATTGCGAGAACGAGAGTAGCAGAGATACTGAGAAAATTGCACGACAGTCCATCGGGAGTTAAGAAAACCCTTCAGTGAGTCCGTGAAAGGTTTTATTGGATAAACAGCTCCGACGATGTGAAGGACTGGTGTAGGAAATGTACGACTTGTGCTACGAGTAATGGACCACATCGCAAGAGAAAGGCACCTATGAAACAATATAATGTTGGAAACCCTTTCCGAAGACAGAAAATGGTGATAAATACATCTTGGTAGTAATGGATTATTTCAAAAAGTGGGTGGAAATTTATACAATCTCGAATCAAGAGAACTGTCGCTGATGTATTGGTGAAAGAATTTATCAGCCGATATGGAGTGCCCTTGGAAGTTCACAGCGACCAAGGAAGAAATTTCGAGCGCCTGGTATTCCAGGAAATTTGTGACAAGCTGGGAATAAGAAGACCAGGACCATTGGAAAATACCTGTCCAAAGTAGTTTCCAGCCACCGGAAAGATTGCGACCAGTACATTTCCTTATTTACGTTGGCTTATCGATCGGCCATAAATGAATCCACGGGTGAAATACCTGCGAAAATTCGATTTGACCGTAATATGAGGCTTCCTTGTGACATGGAATTAGGCTGTCGGCCTGGCGAAGATCTAGCAGGAGAAGATTACGTGATCCGATTAAGAAGAGCGATGGACGATGTGCATGAATTGGTTCGAACGAATCTTCAAGTTGCCAGTGACAGAATGAAAGAACGGTAGGCCACAGAAGGCAGTTTCAAAGAAGGGGACAAAGTTTGGTTACACAATCCGACAAGGAAAAAGGATTTTGTCCAAAATTACAGAAATCATGGGTAGGTCCATACTTAATCAAGAAGAGGATCAACGACATCATCTATCGTATAAGCGAGATCCCCAATGGAAAACCGAGAGAAGTCCACCAAAGCCGACTAGCGCCATTCGAAGGAGGCCATGAAGGGGGTGTTCCATATACAACAAGAGTGTGACCCATCCTTCGAAGAATTTATGGGCGCATACGGAGGTACCGGGAACGCTAGATACGGAGTATCTACAGAATAAAGACAAGATTTGTTCCCGCTTCCGGAAGAGTCTTCACTGGCACATAACATCTCCGCTAGTAGCAAACACTCACGAGGGTTGGAAACCGTCTTTCGAAAGAAGTTTGGGCAATTAGAAAAACTTGAAGATCAGATGCCAACCTCAGGCAAGACATTGAGACTCAAACACAATTGGCGGTACGTCTTCTACCTGGTAACTAGCAACGAATTTCCAGATCGATCTACATACCGGAATGTGCTAGAAGCGCTACGAAGCCTTCGAGATCATGTGCTGGAATCCCACGTGGAGAAATTAGCAATGCCCAGGACAGAGAGCAACCAGTTGGATTGGCGAGTCATCAGGAGTTGATCTTCCGAGATGCCGGTGTCCACATATTAATTTGCAGCAATACCCCTCGGTACCCGTTGAAGATGGTACCCTGTTATTTCCATACGACCGGAAGGTGCAGACATGGGTCCAGTGGCCGATTTAAACATCCAGTCCCGGATATACAGAAGTTCCAGGAGGAACTTCCTTTTAAGCGGAGGGATAATGTTACGAAATCGCACACTGGTGTAGTTCCTGAATCCGACTCTGTCTAGCGCTATATATGAAATTTTGGCGAACGCGCAGGGATTTCTTCGAAATATCAAACATTATATTATTTTTTTGTGAGTATTATTATCTAGAGACTTCCAGGTAGGTTGATTGATTTTGGGAGCCTTAATCGAGAAATTTCTGGAATAGAAGGCACCTAATATATAAGCGACTACCTACCAACCGGTGTTTTAGTTTTACAAATTGATCTTGTGACAGAACAGTGAAATAGTAAAGTATTTATATAAATTAGTGTAAGTGAATATAATATAAATTAGTGAATAAATAAATTAAGCGTACTGTATATGTAATATATGTATACATATAAGGGAAGTATTGTAATGGAGTGACGTTTCAAAATTCGAGTGGATCTACACGTTTCTGAGTCCAAAAAACTTATTTTAAAAAAAATATCGGTCGGTCTGTCAACACGATAACTCAAAAACGAGACCGATTTTTTAATTAAATTTTATATGTAGGTTCAGAACGTGAAAACTGAGGCTAAGTTCGTAAATGAGCAAAATCTGATGTACAGTTAGCCAGAAAATCCCATCTTCATAAATTTTTCTCAATTTTGCACCCGAAATAATTTTTTTACGAACAACTAACAACTTTTTTGAGTTCCTCGTATTAAAAAACTCACCTATGCAAAATTTCGTCTAAATCGGAATCAAACATTTTTATTGGGGTTTTTAATACATAGGGGGGGGGACCCTTTGGAATCGGAATTTTCTAAAAAAAGTTTAACTTTGATGTTTCATAACTCGGTTTGCATTATCGATGGGAAGTTGCTGTATTTTTTTATAATAGTATAAACACAAATTTTTTTAAGGTGATTTTTTACAAAAAATGTACACACTAGCTTTAATCCCGTATACTGTCTACAACTATAAAATGGAAGTATTCAATTGTGGTAACTAATTGAGATGCATCTTTCCTCTATCGAAATGAATAAGAAAGGAATCGATATATAACATAGTTTCGTAATTATAGAATTTTTTATGGAAGCATGATAAAGAATTTATCAAAAATTTTGCGGTCCTGCCAAAAAATTGTAAATTTTGGTTTACAGTGAATGTATGGACAAAATTATGCAGTAGCACGTATTTTAACATGAGGAATCCATTTTTTTGTTCAGTTTAATGAAATTGACGTTTTTAAGTACAGTATTAGAAAAAAAATGTTGGATGAAAACTAATAGCCTCGTTACATAAGGTGCTGGGTACATCCACAGGTTTAATGTAACAATAGAATGTAGTTATTAGTTTTTCAGGCTTATGTTGTTTTTATTTTTTTTAACTTATTGTTAGTTTTCATTACAGTTTTTTATAGATAAACAATGTGTAAGTTTATTTTTGTAAATGTAGACTGCACCGATTTATTAATAATTTACTAATAACACAGGATGCTTCCTGTAATCGTACATTACAATAATGTGAATAACTGAAAAAAGTTATGTCTACTAAAAAATTGCTACATGCACCACTGAACTTAGTCCATATCTGAGTCCAGAGTACAGTGTAGACTTGTTTATAACGCCAAAAGGTGTGCAATTATGGTGTTTACTAACGATTGAAGTTTTAATAATTTCCAATCAGCTATTTAATAATTATAAATAAAAAACCATTTTTAAATCTCAACTTTGGAGCTCTATAGTTCGTTAGCGAAGGACGTAAAGAAAATGTTTTATATGAAATATCATCATTGTTATTAGTATCTCTATCATCTCCCAAGTTTTTGGTACGAACTTCTGAGAGTATATTCGGGAAACTAGATGCAAGCAAGAATAAATGCCGAACAGATATCTACAATTAATGGTATTCGGCGAGGGAACTCTCTATGTCCGCATCTGTTTAAATTTGTAATGGATGAAACCATAAAACAAGTATGCAAACTAAGAGGATGTTACAGTCACAAATAGTTAATAAGTTCAGGTATACAAAAAAATGTTTAGTTCAAATCGTACAAACCTTACTTGCTAATATAGTTAATTCTCTTTTAGGGTTCACTTATAAGGGAGCATAAGATCTTTGCAATTTTCACCGTTTAAATATTGTTCATAATCCAGAGTACTTCTAACTGTCAAAATTCTGTACCGATAGGTTAATAACTGTCTATGATTCATCTATGTTCTTTCTCGCTCCCGATCAACGATTTTTCTATGACAGTAATTCCTTTAGTTATCAACACTATAGTTCATTCGATATAATCGATTATTCATGTTGGATAATTAATCCTGCTTGTTTCTTTAACTTTAATTGAATCATAATATTCTAAATTCAGTTCATATTCGTAATTATCATCTAATATATAACTCCCGTTTAAAATAGTTGTAAGAGGGAAGTGAAGTCTTTATTCGATTATGGTTTTCGAAAGGTTAGCTGACAGCGTCATACTATCACTATGAGATTTTTTACAAAACTTCCAGATATTATAAATTCGCAGGCATTAATTCGCTAGCTCTCTTTTTTGGCTTTTCCATTTTCTGACGAACTCGTTATAACCTATAGTCATTTTTTTTGGTTTTCAACCAAATAAGTTGTATAAGTTAATCATAAATCCAGTTGGTTATTGGATATCTCATGCACGATACCAGCTCCAAGTTGTTATTATCCACATTAGGATTTTGGTTTTGGTGGGATTAGACTGAAGTTGGGCTTCACACGAGGGGGATTCTTTTGTTGGACATTAAACCACTGCAGAACCGTTGGATCTTACTTCTTTTATGGGAATATTTCATCTGGAAGACGTAACATATACCCGAACTCTATACATCGACTTTTCAAGCTTCAGTATACAAGATAAGTACTTCCTTAATGTTAAAATTTTAGGACGAGCCGTGAGGTTTTGATTTTATCGTGAGGGATTATGTTTCGGCAGTAAAAGTCTTGACGGCTTGCCAATATTCTGACCTCCGGTGTTATTTTGGTTAACCACGTGTTTAGGTTTAAGTATCCTCAAATATTGTTTTATTGTGTAAACTCACCTTCCACATTGTAATATATTAGTCAGCTAGCTAGCATAGAATATTCAATGTACCATTTATATTTTCCTAATTGATTCATTTTATATATAATTCTGTAGTACCCTATAGCTTTGTAACCTTATTAGTTGTACTCAGTTTACTTAGTCAATATATTTTATTGCTATTAATTCAATCCTCGCCGCATGGTTCGTTTCTCTATATATAGAGGGTATAGAACCATTTTAATTAGTAAATAGATTATTATCAACAGCTTATGACAGTTTACTTTACCTAGAATCCTGGCACAAACTATGAGCTCTCTCTCATGGTGAGTGAGAATCTTTATGACCCTGAATTAGAATAATATAACTACCTTAACGAGTCTCATGACAACTAATATTTCATTCAGTCATAGAAGCCTTTCTTCTTGGTACTAACTGTTCATAATTTTAGAGGCATTCCGCTTATAGGAATTTTGCACCGTTACAAGGATACCTGATGGGAGATAAAGAGATCAAAATCTTGTGTTATGCAGACAATGCGGTACTGGTTGCGGAGAACGAGGATGATCTCCTGTATCAGTTTAATAAAAGAGCAAAAAAATTTATTATGGTAATATCAGAGACCAAAACAAGAACCATGGGTACTTCCAAGTCACTGATCAGATGATTGATGATAAAATAATACACCAGAAATATTTCGGAATCCAAATATCTGGACACAGAGACATGAAATGGAAGTAAGGAACCAAGCTATAAGAGCGTGAAGAGCAGCGGCATACCTAAATGACATAATCTGATATAATAAATATATTCGAACTGAAGTCAAAGCCCCGGTATACAAAACAGCACTTGGACCTATATTATATTATGCAGCAGAAACCCGATCTGAAACCTCCAAAATAAAAATAATATTAAAGACCACAGAAATGATAGACAAAGAAAGAAGCGAAAACATTAGACGAATATCCGGTACAGATAACATCAATGATTGTGTTCATTCATTCACTCGTTTGGGTTGTGCTTAACAGCCCGGGAACTTAACCTAAGTCACTGTACCGTTCCCAATATTGTCTACTTCCACTCCAAAAGTTTCGTGTCCTCGATATAGCTTATTTGGGGGTATTTTGAGTAGTTCTGATGGTTGTATTGTTTCCTTTCCAAAATGCTTCTGCCTGAGTCTTTGTAAGTTCTTACATAAGCAGAGTACATGAATAGGTGTTTCATCCCTTAGTTCACATTTGCTACAGATAGGTTCACTGACTTTTCCCATTTTGTATAAATGTTTCCTTAGGGTACAGTGTCCAGTTACCAAATCGGTAACTGTCTTCAAGTGTCTCTTGCTTTGTTTCAATAAACTGATTGAGACTTTTTTGTTTACATTTTCCAGTAAGCTTTTTGTGTGAATGCGACCTTCTGTCAACCTCCGTTTGATTTTGTGTTCCTTGTCTAGCCAGTTCCGGATTTCCCCTCTCATGTAATCCTTTGTGATTCCACAGAACAGTTCCGCACCTATGAAGTCTCCTTTAGATCCTTGTTTAGCTAGCTGGTCCGCCAGTTCATTACCTGCAATCCCTTCATGTCCCGGCACCTGTACTAAAGACACATGCAGCACATATAACAACAATGACTGGGTATTGGATAGAAAGATAAAATGGAATAAGCACATTGATCATATAACAGAAGAATTACTAGTAAAAATAACAAGGGACAGATCACCAGCAGGACAAAGGAGAAACCTAGTAAAATGTGGAGCAACAACAAACCAGGCATTCATAATTATATACAGCAAGTGATTATGAATGAAAATAATCAGTGAGTAAATAATGCTGCAAGTAGGAAATATATACCAATTCAATATGAAGATCTCTCATCACAAGGTCAACTTAAATGAAAGAGTTTCAAAATTATTAATATAAAAGTTGATTTTTTTCACTTGCCTGTCACTTCAGGTTGATGACATTAGAGGCGTAGCCATACCTTCGGGTAAAGTCGGTGAATATGTATAATATTAGATGAAAAACCTGTTTGGGGACTAACCATATCAATCATCATAATGAGTTTACTCGAAAATTAAAAAGCCTAATATCGCTTAGGACAAAGTTTCATATCATTTGAGCAAGAAATATTAGTTAACTTAACCTATAACTAAAATTAACTGTCTCGACCCTTACTTCGTGGAATCTACTCATATTAGTGTTTTAAATGAAACTCACGGTTTCTAGTTAATAC
The DNA here is from genome assembly GCA_963921935.1 of Galeruca laticollis. Classification (NCBI taxonomy): domain Eukaryota; kingdom Metazoa; phylum Arthropoda; class Insecta; order Coleoptera; family Chrysomelidae; genus Galeruca; species Galeruca laticollis. The sequence continues at coordinate 50,175,688 of OY998184.1, forward strand.
CACAATATAATAAAAATTGTTGAAAGTTCTAAAAAATTGACAATTGTTTCGATAAATCAATATCATCGTCAGAATGACAGAAGTTACATTTCATTTTTATTATATTGTGGTATTAACTAGAAACCGTGAGTTTCATTTAAAACACTAATAATCTATAACTGTTCATTCCATAGTTTCTTAGTATACATTCCCTATGTTCTGTGCTTCTCTATTCAATCATTCAATAAATTTTCCTTATCTCATTTCATTAGTTATTTCAAAACTTCTTTGAAATGTAAATGGACGTCTCTCATTTTGTAGGTGGTATTTTATTCTTTACTTGTTGAATCGATCGATACTCCAGAAATTATGAATTATATACAGTTCTATTTCTGCAAAAAGTCTTATCAGAAGAGGACTGGTTTTATATTACTTTGGTAGACATAAGAGAGGGAGACAGAATATGAGTTTAAATACGAGCGAATTAGACCAAAAATTAAATAGGATTAATATCAATGGTATAAATGATTGGTACGGGACCACAAACAAACTGAAACAAACAGAAATCTATATTTTGCTTGGTTTATAATTTCGAAATTATTTACCCTAAGAATATAGAAAATACTCTCTACACCAGAATATTCATAAAAAACAATACTAGATTAATTTATCATTTTAATCATTAAACCCAAGACTATTTTGCTAAAACTTTATCAATTTCACCGTCAAAAAATTAGTTTCTCATGAAATGATTCCAGCTTGGATATTTTGAATAGTGTTTCATCAATATTTTTCACAACGATGGTAACAATAACCTAAACAAAAAGCGCCATGCCTTTGACGAGAAACACTTACATTCAAGAACAAACTGAAACTGTAATCACTCTTGTAAAATACACTTCGAAGATAAAATATATGTACTTACGAATTTTTCGGCTCTCCCCTATATATCGCAGGATCACTTTTCTTTATATCGCTTTCCCGAATCATATCTGTTAGTGATTTAAACATAGTTCCATGTACTCTGAAATACATAACAACATATTACAAACATATACGCAATATTTTAATTTTCTAGGTTTTCAATGGTCAATTGTTGGGTTTTTGCACTAATTAATTGTTTCTAACTTCACAAGATTTACATTTAAATAACGGGTGAAATTATTTTGATTTTCTGTTAAATTCAAAAAACAGAAATACACAATTTTAGCCAAATATTCATTATGTACTAATGGAAAAAAAATAAAAGCAAAAGGTGGCCTTAGTAGACACATTATCAAATTTCAGTGTTGATTAATAATTAAATGTTGGACGGTACCATCAAAGTAACTCCTTCCATATCCAAATAGCGATCCAAAACCAGAGATAAAACCGTTTAGAGCGCAGTAATACATTTTGTAAAAACGGAGATTTAATAACATACAATTGGGCTAGGTGAAAGGTCAAAAACTTCAGTAGGATTTGGAGGTAAAAGGAATTGTAGCTAAAAAGGTAGGTGAATGTTAATAAAACTAATAGAAAGTAGAGCAATACTTACATTTTAAAAGTAAAATCAGGCAGAGCAGTAATAATTGGCACGATGAAAAGACCCAACCAAAAGACAGTCGACGAAAATAGTAATATATACATTCGACACATTACAGATCCAATTGGTATTGCTGGCCAAAATAAACTGCAAAGTAAAAAAATAGTAATGTTAAAGGACTTTAACAAATTAACAATATACATGGTGTATATGAAATTCATAAACCAGTATGTTTCATAACAGTTATAATTGATATAAGTAAAGATGAAAATAAGTTGGAATTTCTGGAACCATTGGTGATATTCATACTGACACAATGTTTACTACCACTACACCAATACTCACAAAATTGACGCGCGATTCGATAATAAAGTTATCCTCTTCAGATAACAAAGATAAACTCAAGTTTACCTTGCGCAGATATTAACTAACGTTAGAAGACAGTTCAATTTACGTCAAGCATGCTGCAAAGTTGTTGGATGCGTGCATTATGAACATCTACTGCATTGATCATGTTTTTTTCCTTTAATTTCATTATCATTACGAAATGGCATTATTTATTAAGTTTTTTTAACCCACATCATACTACTGTCCTTATAAAAGACATCACACAAACATTCCTACATTACATCCTATACTTACTATGGTCGAGTAACAAAATTGTAGGCACCAAATTCTTAGAAACTGTAAATGTGATAATCCTAAAAACAACGGTGTCAGATGAAATGTTAGAAATATTACAATAAAATTGTTGTATTTTTTTATAGTATCTTTTTTAATCCCTCATATTTAACCAAACGGCCATAGATTAACGAACAATGTGTGTTATTCGTATACATATTTTTCAAATGCTAAAAAACACTCAAAATCGTCAATAGTAATTATTGAAATATGTAATTATCAAAATGTTCTTCCTTTTAAATTTTGTACATGGCAACGCTGTTGTCTTGCACTTATTAGAAAATGAACTGTATATTTAAAGTTGGCGTAAGATAGCGAGACATATTTTTATATATCACCACGTTGGGCACCACTTTTATTATAGTTTTATTTTCCCTACGTTGGTAACGCCAATTTTTTTATGATTTATTTCATTTGATATGTTGATTTATTTTTTTAACTTTCTATTTATGATATCATTGAGTGTTGTAATTTTATTTGCTATTAAAACCTTTATTTAATTGTTATTTTCATAATCGTTAAACGCCAAATTTAATTTGTTATTTATTATTAATATTTCATAGTTTAGATGTTTGCTCATATGAATAAACAATTTATTTTCTTATCTTTTTTTTCCTTTACTTCAAATATTTGTGAAAACATAGGGCGATTAGTTTCAAAACGGAAATTATATAATTGTGCAATGAAACAAATTATGTTTATTAAATAATTATTAGATTAAAATTTATATTTACAAATGTTTACAAAATGTTAACTTATGCGACGCCTATGAAAACTAATTTGCATAAATCTCCATATCGTTTCAACTTTGAATATTTTTAAACATCTGCTCATAGCAAACTTTTTCTTTATGTGGAAAAGGAATATTGAAATATGTGTTTTAACCAAATGCTTTGTGGTTAATCGGTTTTGAAATTCGTACAATCACTTTACAATAGTATTGATATGATATGTGTGTGCGAAATAGTAAAATTTTATGAATTATTATAAAGTTCAATTTATTATCAACTAGAGACATGCAAGTTACATTTATACAATAAAATATCAGGTGAGTTTATAATTCTTATACTACTACCGTTTTAAAATTTCACTTATATAGTTTATTCTTTACGCTTGATTCTTTTTAATTTTTTATTTGGCCATTAAATTTATTGAATGTTTTTATAAGCTTATCATGATCATTTTACTTTTTTGTTATTAGAAGTTTTGTTTTATTATTTTGGGTCTAAAATATTTAAATATCACCAACCTTTCTGTGAAATTGCCCCTCGCAATATGTCCGCAGTTAGACGCTTCACTCATCCATTTGCAGCAACTGATTACTTCCGGATAACTCAATAAATTCTTCGTCTCCTTCAAGAAAAACTATTTATACAGATTACGGAGTATGCACTTTATCACCTTTACTTTATAACGTACTTATTAAATGATATTCAACTTTTTTTTATTAAAATTTCTCACTTAGACTTTCACAGAGATGTTACCCTTTTCGCTTCGCTTTTCCTCCTCCACACCGTTTTCTTTTTTATCAACAACCCTTTCTTGTTGACCGGAAGTTCCCGCTTTTCTAGAATTTCTATCCATAGCGTCTTATTTATCGCTATATTATTTCTTAAAATTCATTATCTTTCTGACATAAAGTTATGATAGTTTATTGTATTCCACGTGTTATATTAATCAATGTTCCTAAATTATTTATTATCATTGTTTATAATTGTCTTTTTCATTATTTAATATTATCAAAGTCTTCTGATTGGTCAGCCCTAATTTTGATACATCTCAATTTTTACAACACAAATAATAGTACAAGGCATACATATACAATTCATTTTTTATTTGTTTTCCATTCACCACATTTTTAAACATAATATTTCAATAGATTAATTTTTTATGTATTTTATTCTCATCATTTGTTATTAATCATTGTATTGTTTTGGTATTCCTGTCGTCATATCTCAATTTCCTTTTATTGACATTACATACAAATTACAGATTTCTATAAATTTATGTCCTTTCAAAATTAAAAACATTGAGTACTGTTTTATTTCGTTTTATATAATTTTCTACATTTCAATTTTAAATGTTTGTAAATTATATCATAGTCTTATTGATATCTAATTTACATTCTGTCTTATTTCCCTAACAAATAAATCTTTTCCGTGCCTAATATTACGTTATTATCTATTGTATCGGCGCTAATAACCTACTATGGTTGATGCGACTTTCTGTCGAAATAAAAAAAATAGTTTCGGTAATATCAAGGTTAATTAATGTAACGAAGTTCCTTTGTTGGAGATACTTATCTCTTTTCCTTGTTAATTTTTACAATAAAATTTAAAACCATAGCAGTTTTGAATAGAGAATTAAAATATCTTTCAAATGAAGTAGCACAAGCCCCTACTTCCAATTTGAAGATGTATTAGTGGTTGCAGCTGTTAAATTTAAGGATGACATATTCAGGATTTACTAGAAAAATACATAATGATGGAGCTACTGAATTCAGTCCAATTGGCTGTTCTATACTGTATAATAATTGAAAACTTGTGAATTACATTTCCCAAAACAATTAGACACATCCTTACGACAAACTAAATAACATCGCCCGAAACTGCATACGATTTCTTCTGAAGAAATCAAAGATACATTTTTTTATTCATTTTGTATATTAGTTTGGTTGCATTCTAATGAAGATTGGATATTTTTACTGTTATAATTAAATGACTATGATTTGAAAAAAAGTAGACATTTATTGCTTTTGCCCGTTGCTCTTAAGTGAAATGAATATATTCTATGGACAAAAAAAATCTAGAGAATAAAATCAAACTATTAATAGTTTCACTGATCTATTATTAGCATATGTTTTCTTTCCTATTTTGAAACACAGTATTTAAACGCCTAGGTATGCTTCTAATAAAATTTGGGAAATTTTTGGGTTTTATTATAACTAAAAAGTCAATTCGGCGACTGTTGGATTCTCATACTATCATGATTCATGATAATCCAGTATCTTCCTATCCATGCAAAAGCCAGCGATTCATTCACGAAGACAATGTTAGTGTTAAAAAATATCCAAAGAGCATCGGATATTCTACTTTAATATTTTTCATATAGCAGTCGACAGTGATATCCCCCAGAAAAGGTCTTAATGTAGAAAAAGCTGTGCAAACCAACATAAAAAGAACTACTCTTTCAGTTAAAGTCAAAATGAAATATCACCAATTATTCCTTCAACAATAAATCTAGATTTCTACTATAGAATATATTTTAATATTTATAATATCAACTCAATATTATACTATACCTGTATACAATAATGAACAAAAACCATAGGACGATCGATCCCCATATAGCACAATGTGTTAACCAGGTCCATGAATTGGTAACTAAACCTGCTTTTAGACAAACTGTCACCACCACATACTAAAACATATTTGAGATTTCAAAAATTTTGTTATGAAATTGAAGGAAAAGAAAGAACATATTAATATAAATAACAAATACAGTGTGTTAAAAAATAATGCAACGGCCTAATAACAAAGTTAATAGGCCAGTAGTTTTACAAGAAATTGAATACAAAAGTTCCAGTAACAAATGTATTCTATTAATCCATTGGTTTTGTACGTTCACTGGTGTTCATGTTTCCCCATCCATCTAGGATTTGTATCACTCCAAGATCTGCAATTGTGGTGACACACAGTACTGTTTAGTATAATTATCATAAAAAACTCTTATTTCACAGATACCTTCCACTAAAGTTCAATCTGTGATCAACACCATCTTGAGACAATTCTTGTGAAATCAATTCTTTGTATGGGTGAAATGTATGTTGTTTTAAAATACTGCTAACAGTTCCCAAATTAATTTAACATTCTAATGCAGTTGGTCGAATTTATGTGTCAGGATTTTCTGTAAGAATTGGCAAAACATCTAATAATTTGTCATTATTAGTTGCAGTGTTTGGCGAGTTACTTTTATTGTGATTTTCACTTGGACCCATCTCTTCAAAACAATTTACAATTCGCCAAACTGCAGTTTTTGTAATTGGTTCCGGTTTAGTAAACTATTATTAAATAAATGAGCTACGTTTTCAGAGCTTCTTTTTTGACTGCCCTAAACTCTCATCATTGATATTATGATTCTTTCCTCTTCAATAATTATACTATTAGAGTTCAAAAGTGTAATAAACTAATGAAACCGAAGACTAGGAAAGTTTAAAAAAATTCAGTCATTAATAATATTATTCCGGTAAATACACTGAAATTTGAAATGTCAATAAACTAATGTAAACGAAAACTAAAAGTATTTAACTCATTGCGTGCCATGCTGTAATCAGTAAAACAGACCCATGGACCAAACCGCTTTTTTGCATTATTTTGTATGTATTGGCAATAACAAACAATTTTCTGTTACTTTTGTGTTTTTTTTGTAACTTTTAGTAATATTTCTGTATTTTTTTTGTGCCTCTCATATATGAGTGACATGGCCCTGTAGCAAAAAATGCCCGACATTTTAGCTAGTGGCCACGTCTCTCAAATATGATCCACGGAAGCTATTCTGTTTTTTCTTTTGTTGCAAGTTTGAGGATTGAAAATTGGACGGACTAGATCAGAAACAATGTCTAAACGTCGTCGAGCCTTGACACATGCCGAGTTCGATGAAGCAGCAGCTGATATCGATATTGATAACTAGAGCGATGATCTTGATTGTGATGACTGTCAAAGATCCAGATTTTGCCACTGACACCGCAACTTTAAAATATCGAGTGGAGTAATCTAATGAAGAGGGTAATGAAGAAGACCGAGATATTAAAGAAATTATTCAAGATTTAATGATGGATGAGGCTCATATCGAAGAGAACGGACAAAATGAAGAAGACGAGTAAATGCCAAATTCCACCAATTTGACTGAATATGTTGGACGGCACATGAATTTCCAGTTCACGGGTCCTAGTGGTCTCCAACAAGATTGATATAACTCCTCTCCGGGATTTTTTCATCTCATCGATGATGAGGTCCTAAGCTAACTAACAGATTCGCTGATTGCATCAAAGAAGGCAAAAAGATATTCCCGCATAAAAAAATGGAAACCAACCAATCCAGAATAAAAAAAATCTTGGGATTGATACTGAGGATGGGATTGGATATCTTATACTTAGTGCATTACCTGATTATTGGACTACCAAGGATATTTATCAACTAGAAATTCCCGGAGAAACTATGCCACGTAACACATATCAGTTGCTGTTGAGTCATCTGCACTTCAATAATAATGAGACAGTTGAAGAAAATGGTCGTCTCAGAAAGATTAAACCTCATGGATATCCTTCAAACCAAATTTCAGTCTCTATTTTACCGGGGCGAAGATATTGTAATAGACGAAACTTGATTCCATGGAGGAGGCGCCTCATTTTTAGACAATATATTATTATATAATAAGAAACATGGGAGGATCATCCTGTATAACAAATTACTTTTTATATTGTAACGTTTAAACTATAGAAAGCGGTCGTTAACACCCATACAATGTAGAAAAAAACACTTATCTAATCAGTCTGTCTTGTTGCAAAAAGAAAAAAATAATATTTTAACCGGAAATAATAATTGCGTCAAAATAACGAAATTTTGCGGAATCAAATAAAAATTCATTGTTAATCGAGGTAAAAAACCTATTACACAATTACGTCGAACGATAAGTTCCACCAATCAAAAATTAAGAGATACAAAAAAATAAAAGATTGCTGACATAGGGAAAAATGCCGAAACGACGAAAATGTAACAATTGAAGAGCAGTTGGTAAAAACTCGCGGTCGGGAACGGTCTAGTTTATTTGTGGGTTTCGCGGATAGCGGTTATTGAGGAGTCCTGAGTTTCAGTAATTTATAATTAAAGTAGTGTTTTAACAATCAAGTATAATTTTTTTTTCGAAAGGGGAAAAGAAGATTACAAGGGAGCGTCCACTGTACGCGCTCTGAAATGTTTTTTTGGTCGAAACGCGAATCGTGGCCGTCGGCGTTTTTGTGAACAACCAGTCTGGGAATTGGTAAGTCTGATTTAAAAATTATATTAACTGTGTATTATGATTTTTTTGTAGTTTGGTCAGATTATTAACATTGCCAGCCCGCATCTATGATATTATATCTATATAATTTAATTTATATTATGATAGTTCATATCGCATACGAGGATTTAATGGTGATACCTCACCGTATGAATCAGGAGTAGAGAGCACATTTGAGGTTGAATATTAAATTGCTAATTTCAAAGTTTCATATATAGGGTGCGCGAAGCTATTTAGGTTGCGGCGATTATTTTTGAAATAACAAATTTCATTTTATTCTGCGATCCATTCGCGTTAATGTAAAAGGGTATCTCAAGTTTTCTCTCGATCCTATCACCGTTTTTATTTAATTACAGTCACAAGACTCTACATACGATTATTCCTGACGCTTTGTCAATTTGGTCTAATTTATTTTTTATTTTCTTATTTTTTCATATTAAACTCGTTTAAGAAATCATTGTCGGTTAATTCATTTTCTCAACCAGGAGAGCATGAATACCTAACATATACACATAAGAGCTACACCTAAGATTTTTCCTCAACACACCTCTCTAACTGACGTAACCTTATAACACAAGACCTCTCATTACCAACGACAACTGGTAGCAGCGGAGGCCCAAGCCAACTCTTTCGGATATTTCTTCCAGGAGCCGTCGACTCCTGTTTCCCACGAAATCGTGGGTGGTGACAGCCAGCTACGCTGCCTTCTCGGTCCATTAGGGACACTTTGACAGCAGAGTTTTTTTTGGATTATAGCCGAATTTCCTCGGGGATATTACAGGAATTTACTAGGTTATTACAGTGGGGACAGCAATTTTTAGGTAATTACAGTGAAAATATCCTAGGTATTACATTTGGTAACAGCTTTTTTTTAGTATTATGGCGAATAGTTTTTTTCTGGTTATCACAACTGGTGACAGATTTACCTAGGTTATTACAATGCTCTGCAAGTAAAGCTAAAAAGGGGAGATGATGTCCCGCGAAGACGACAATGGAATAGTGGTCTTTAAATAGAAAGACACGCGGCAGGTCCGGCTACTGTCAACAAAGCATGCACCAATTATGGTACCAATTCAACCCCATCCAACATTGGGGAACATGAACCGCCTCTTAAAACGCATGAACCTCACAACGACCAAGATCCAGCTGTTGCTAGCACGTCCATACCGACAAATGTACGATCATCAACAATTACAAGCGATTTGTCATTTTCTTCGGATAGGCAGGCCGATTTTGAAGATTCCCAAGATCCCCCAGACGCTTCAAATGAAACAGCCTCAATAAAAAGGCAAAGAAAATCACGAAAGGCAGAAGAGAAGCCACTTGGAATGTTGGCTTACAGCAAGGGCAAAGCTGGTATCGACCTGTCGGACCAAATGGCATCCTATGCTACTACACTTCGAAAGGGTGTGAAAAGGTATAGGAAGCTAGGAATAGAATTGTTTTTGAGGGTAGCAGTAGTGGATGCTTGAGTTCTCTACAAAAGGGTCACTAAAAAGAAAATGCGAATCCGTGCTTTCCGCGAAATATTAGCAGCAGAATTACTAAACATCGATAAAAACGAAAAAGAAAAGTTGCCGAAAAAGTTCAAAAAAACATCACCATTACTAGTCAGAGTCGGAGAGAATGAGAAAAAAATCCGCTGTAGATGTTCGTTGTGCTACGCAAAGATTAAAAAAGAATCAGGACGTTTAGTTGCAAAATCAAAACCAAAATGAATCTACAATTATTGCGACAAGTGGACAGCCGCAAATGTGTCCAACCTGTTTCAATGAGAAGCATTAATTTCATGTTTCACCTTTTATTCTCTTGAAATATTCAATTTATAATTCATTTTTATTAGTTCTAAAAATTAAGCTCTGATAGAATGAAATTTATGTTATTTGGTAAAATACATATTTTTCAAAATTATTTGTTGTATTAGTTCTAAATTTCCAATTTTGTTCAAATGAAGACTCATACTATTGTTACGAAACAGCACACTGGTATAGTCCCTGAATCCGACTTTGTCAAAGCCATGTATGAAAGTTAAAATTATTTCTTAGAATTGTTTACGATTTTGCCCATCTTATCTAGACATTGTTTTTGTGACGTCTTATCTAGAAAATGCCAATTTTTGTGTAAGCCGCAAACTAGAATTATCTAGTAAAAAGGGTACTAATATATAAAGGATCGACCACGGATAGTTAGTTTAGTTTAAAAAGTGATCTCGACAAATAAACAAGAATACACCGAAATAGCGAACAGTAAAGTGTTGATATAAATTAGTAATTAAGGTTGTGTGTATATAAATTAAATTTAAGTGAATAGTTGAGTGTATATAAATTAAGTGTTAGTGAGTAGTTTAGTCTTCAAATAAATTAGTAAGTAGCCATACCGTGTGTTTAAAATTTATCCCACCGGTAATAAAAACGTTTTAATAAATGAGAAAAACATTACATTGGTGTCAGAAGTGGGATAATATAAATAAATTGCTACGTAAAAATGGCCAAGAGACTATGTGATCTGAAAGTGACAGAGCTAAAGGCAGAATTGGAAAATCGCGAGTTGGAAACGTCCGGTAAGAAGAGTGAGTTAGTAGAAAGATTCAAAGTGGCACTGGTAAGTGACGGTTTGGATCCAGAAATATTTTTATTCAATGACGAGGCTTCCACCTTAATCTCGTAAATTTCTGCTAATATTTCTGCTGATACGGGCGAGAAGATTAACACAATAAAAAGAGATATTTCTGCTAATATTAAGAACGATTTTTCTGCCATGGACAAGAAGATTTCTGCTATGAAGAATGATATTTCTGCAGATATCTTATCATTGAAAAATGACATTGCTGCTGAAGTCGAGAATAAAATTTCGTCTCTAAAATCGGATATTGAGAATAAAATGACAACGATGGAAAATCAGATGGACGAGAAAATCAAGGAGTTAGAGACAAAGATTGCCGATTTAAGAGCTCAAGACACGCCAGCGGAAGAAAAGAAGACCCGAGCAGACAAAACCTTGCAAGCCAGAAACACACTCTAAGTTAGAAGACATTGGTAGTTTTACCCGAGTCAAGGCCCCAACGATCGATGGAAAAATGTCGTGGACCAATTATGTGAAACAGTTTAAAGCAGCCGCTAGAGTGAATAATTGGTCCGATAAGGAGAAGGCAGTGAACTTAACCATCGCGCTTCTTGGAGATGCCTTAGATGTAATTCAGATGATACCTTTGGAAGAAACGGATGACTTCGAGCAGCTGAAGAAGAGGTTGGACATGCGATATGGTCACGAACATTTGTACAGATTCCAGCTAAAGAACCGAAGGTGGAAACGTGACGAAACCCTTCAAGAGTATGAACTGGATATTGCCCGACTAGTTCGATTTGCTTATCCATCGGCACCAGATACCATGATGGAATGTTTAGGCATCCAGGCCTTTATTGATGGCTTACGTGACCCCAATATGCAGAGGACACTTCGTTTAGCCCATCCGAAAACATTAGTGGACGCATTGACTGCTGCTCTTGAATATGAAGCAGCCACGACGGCTTCCGGATACAACAAAGGTAGAACAATACAGGAAGAAGGTGACGATGACAGACTTGACCAGATCGTCAAGGTATGGTAGACAAGAAGCCGAAGAAAATCAGGTGCTGTAATTGTGGCGAGTTAGAGCATGCACGCAATTCGTGTAAGCGTCCTACGACTCCTGCAAACCAAGAACCTCTTAAATGCAGAGCAGCCACGAAGAGCTCGCGGTACAACAAAGGTAAGGCCATGCAGGAAGAAGATGACGATGACAAACTTGACCGATCGTCAACTTGTTGAAAGGTATGGCAGACAAGAAGCCAAAGAAGATCAAATGCCGGAACCGTGGCGAGCTAGAGCACGTACGCAGTCCGTCTAAGCGCCCCAAGACTTCTGTAACCCAAGAACTCCAGTCACAGGGGAAATCAGATAGGGGTGAACATTCAGCTGATGTGAATCAGCGAAAAGCCAACTGTTTGCCTAGACGGTTATGCCCTGTAGACTATTCACAATGTAACAAGTTGAAATCTAAGGAAGTTGCAGTTTCAAGAATTACAGTAGTCAATGAAGAATGGTCACCCACCAGGATCAGAGAAGATCAGGAGAATGATCCTCACCTGAAGATGATCCGACAATGGAAGGAAGAAAATCGGCAACCTACCTGGCAAGAAGTGTCAATATTTTCACCTAAACTCAAGGCGTATTGGGCTCAGTGGGACTCACTTGTCCTCGAAGAAGGACTGTTGAAACGAGTCCTTGAAAACGATGATGGTTCCGAGATGAGGAGACAGCTAGTTATCCCGAGAACAAGAGTAGCTGAAGTCGACAGTCCATCGGGAGGTCATCTGGGAGTGAAGAAAACCCTCCAACGAATCCGTGAGAGGTTTTATTGGATGAACAGCTCCGACGATGTGAAGGACTGGTGTAAGAAATGTACGACTTGTGCTACGAGTAATGGACCACATCGCAAGAGAAAGGCACCCATGAAACAGTACACTGTTGGAAGTCATTTTGAAAGGATTGCTTTAGATATCGCTGGACCATTTCCGACGACAGAAAATGGTGGCAAATACATACTGGTTGTAATGAATTATTTCACAAAGTGGGTGGAAATTTACGCTATCCCGAACCAAGAAGCTACAACTGTCGCGGATGTATTGGTGAAGGAATTTATCAGCCGATATGGAGTGCCCTTGGAAGTCCACAGTGACCAGGGAAGAAATTTTGAAAGCCATCTATTCCAGGATATTTGCGAGAAGCTGGGAATGAAGAAGACCAGGACAACAGCATTACATCCACAGTCAGATGGAATGGTCGAGATAATGAACAGGACTATTGGAAAATACCTGTGCAAAGTAGTTTCCAGCCATCAGAGAGATTGGGACCAGTATCTTTCCCTATTCGCATTGGCTTATCGATCTGTCGTCAATGAGTCCACGGGTGAAACACCTGCGAAAATCCTGTTTGGACGTGAAATGAGGCTTCCTTGTGACCTGGAATTTGGCTGTCGGCCTGGAGAAGATCTAGTAGGAGAAGACTACGTGATCCAATTGAGAAGAAGGCTGGACGATATTCATGAATTAGTTCGAACAAATCTTCAAGTTGCCAGCGACAGAATGAAAAATCGGTACGACACGCAGGACACAGAAGGCGGTTTTAAAGAAGGGGACAAAGTATGGTTACACAACCCGACGAGGAGAAAAGGATTTTCTCCAAAATTACAAAAATTCTGGGAAGGTCCATACTTAATCAAGAAAAGTATCAATGATGTTATATACCGCATAAGCAAGATCCTCAACGTAAAACCAAGAGTAGTTCACCAAAACCGACTAGCGCCATTCGAAGGAGACCATGACCTAGAGAAAGGAGTAAACCATATTCGAGAAGTATCTGACCCTACCTTCGAAGAATTTATGGGCGCGTATGAAGGTGCCGGGAAAGCTAGATATGGAGTCACTTGAGAACAACGACAAGATTTGTTCACTCTCCCGGAAAATTATTCACTGGCATACAGCATTCCCGCCGGTCTCAAGAACGCACGAGGGTTGGCATCCGTCTATCGAAAGAAGTTCGGGCAATTAGAAAAACTTAAAGACCAGATTCCAGCCTCTAGCAAGACACTGAAACTGAAACATAATTCGCGGTACGTCTTCTACGTGGTAACTAAAAATGAATTTCAAGATCGATCTACCTACCGCGATGTGGGGGAAGCACTTCGAAACCTCCGAGATCATGTGTTAGAATCCAGCGTGAACAAACTGGCTATGCCTAAGATAGCGAGTAACCAGTTGGATTGGCGAGTTATCAAGAACATGGTAGATATTATCTTTCGAGATACCGGTGTCCAGATATTAATTTGCAGCTACAGCCCCCGTTATCAGTATCCGATGAAGACGATGCCCTGCTATTTCCATAAGATCGGAAAGTGTAGAAATGGGGCCAGTTGCCGTAGTCTCGGCTACACAAAAGTTCAGGGAAGGAACTTCCATTTAAGGAGGGGGTAATAATACGAAACAGCACACTGGTATAATCCCTGAATCCGACTCTGCTAAGCCATGTATGAAAGTTAAAATTATGGCGGATGCGCAGGGATTTCTTAGAATTGTTTACGATTGTGACTATCTTATCTAAACATTGTTTTTGTGACCAGTCTTATCTAGAAAATTCGAGAGCCAATTGTTTTTGCGTTAGCTGCAATCTAGAATTATCTAGTAAAAAATGCACTAATATATATAAGGAACCGACCAGCGAGTTAGTTTAGTTTATAATTTGACATCGTGAGATAAACAGTAAATAAGTGAATATAAATTAGTGAAGTGTATAATATATAAATTAGTTTAATTGAATATACTGTGTATATAATTAGTGAATAAATAAATTAAGTAAGTGAACCTACCGAGTGTATGAATTTATCTCACCCGTAATAAAAACGTTTTAATAAATAAGAAAAACATTACAATATGTTCACCAGAGGCCATGCTCGGGATCTACCATTTAAAATACACGTCAGCGGGTAACATAATTGATATACACGGCCAGATAGTGAGCAATGTGTGTCTCTCAAAAATGAGCGACGTGGCCCCCGAGAAAATATTGGCGTCTCTCATATAAGAGCGACGTGGCAAGCAATGGGTTAAGGAAACTCAACAAAACGATAATAAAGTTATGATTGTCATTAGTAATAGCAATAATGACTTTTTGACACACATAATTGATTACAGCAAAAAATATCTTTCACTCTTCCATAACATTCAAACTAATAGATAGCGACATTCGGATTTCATTGTTGTATTTTGAACTTATTGGAGTAACACAAAAATGTTCAATTTCAACTTTTATATTTAATTATCGCAAACAAAGTTGCATTACTTTTTGAAAAAACTGTTTAGCATAATAAAAATATCAAAGTAATTTTGAAGTTTGAACTAACCTTGTAAATAACTCTTTGGGATATCTTATATATCTTTTATTGTTTTATATTTATATTATTAAGAAATATTGAAGTTACCAAAAAGATTGTAATTTCCGTTAGTCCAATTATTACTACTTTAATTATTATCAGAAGGAAACACAGACACGTTTGTGACAAATTATTACTAAATCAGATAATCAACTTACAGTATATACACAATTTCCAAGTACCAAATAACCTCCATCATGCCCATTCATCCATAAAACATCATGTTCGGTCGCCAACAATGGTAACCAAAATAACAAAGCAGAATGTATCATGCCGTTAATAATCCAAACCCAGAAAACTTTAATATTGAACAATTCTCCGCTTTGTGAAGATTTGTACAATTTCGGAAACTGCATCATTTTTTCCGAACTACATGGTTTATCGAAAAGTCCCATCGCAAGAGGCGGAAGAGCCGTAAATATGACGTTGTACATACCAATTGACCATCTTTCAAAAAGAATTTGACCCGACCATCCCGAGTAAATGGCAAACCATAACTCTATTACATACAGGCAAATATTTTTGTAGAAACTATAAAGAATGATTTTGCACATTCTGAAATAAAAGTAATTTGTCAGTTTTGATAATATAATATACTGCTTGCATATTCAGAAACATACAACCGAATATCTTTCACATCAATGAAGATGGAATTTTATTACCTTGAATAATTCCAAGCACCATGAACGAACAGTAACCTTAGCAAAAACCTAAATTGCCCTATACTATAATCAGAGGCACAGGCAGCTTGTAATCCTTCCACACCTGATATTCCAATACCAACATGGGCTTTTTGTATCATTGCAACATCATTTGCTCCGTCTCCAATGGCTAACGTTACTGCCTTGGTATATTTAGTTACATATTCCACTACCTAAAACAACAATTATGTATAAGAATTTAAATACATTCGAAATATTAGATATATCGTCGTCTTGGAAGTCATCTTGGTAAGTATACAAAATCATTTAATTTTTGTCAATAAATTCTGTGGTCAATAGAAGTAACCCAAAATAAATTACCTTCTAAAGTTATCGTTAATTTCCAATGGACTAAATACACATATCATAAAATAGACAATAGCTGCATGCCGCATTACTCTGTTGACATCCAAAGTAATTTCTTACTATTAGTTTATTTACTTTAGGAGTCAAATGTGTTGCGTACGTCTTTTTACAACAAACTTAGGTCTCTCATAATTTGCGCGACAAAGAACGAAGACGTATGTATTGTTTGTGAGTTTTTGTGCAATCCATTGTGTTGCGTACGTCTTTTTACAACAAACTTAGGTCTCTCATAATTTGCGCGACAAAGAACGAAGACGTATGTATTGTTTGTGAGTTTTTGTGCAATCCATTGTGTTGCGTACGTCTTTTTACAACAAACTTAG
Organism: Galeruca laticollis; assembly: GCA_963921935.1. Classification (NCBI taxonomy): domain Eukaryota; kingdom Metazoa; phylum Arthropoda; class Insecta; order Coleoptera; family Chrysomelidae; genus Galeruca; species Galeruca laticollis. The sequence goes on from OY998184.1 coordinate 50,192,287, forward strand.
GTCTCTCATAATTTGCGCGACAAAGAACGAAGACGTATGTATTGTTTGTGAGTTTTTGTGCAATCCATTGTGTTGCGTACGTCTTTTTACAACAAACTTAGGTCTCTCATAATTTGCGCGACAAAGAACGAAGACGTATGTATTGTTTGTGAGTTTTTGTGCAATCCATTGTGTTGCGTACGTCTTTTTACAACAAACTTAGGTCTCTCATAATTTGCGCGACAAAGAACGAAGACGTATGTATTGTTTGTGAGTTTTTGTGCAATCCATTGTGTTGCGTACGTCTTTTTACAACAAACTTAGGTCTCTCATAATTTGCGCGACAAAGAACGAAGACGTAAGTATTGTTTGTGAGTTTTTGTTCAATCCATTAGTGGTTACTTTCAAGTGTTAAAGTGTCCTGTTTTTTGTGGAATATATTAATTCAACTGATAAAAATTACAACAATGAGTGGTGTACGTGGTTGCAAAGATTTTGAAAGCTTTAGATGAATCTAACCTGAAAGGTAAGCGAACAGTTTTATGAAGTGCCCATAATAATGTAACATTTGTCATAACAGGGTACAAAATAAAATATACATGGAACTAGTTAAGTAATTTGGGTGAGGAGGGAAAAAATGTGTGGAACTTTCGAAGCTTTGTTTTGTTAAGTCCCAACTATTTTACAGGGGCTGATGACGTTAATATAAAAGATAGATATTCAGAGATTGAGATGAATATAGAAGATCTCGCCGAGTTCAATGGAGAATACGGAAACAACGCTGATTTTTACATTAGTTCAAACAAAAATTTTGAAGGTGCTTATATCTTTCTGAGCATTAATACTCACTATATCAATATTATTGTATTAAATATAGTCAGGCCTAAATTAACCGTCTACATTGTGATATTATTATGTATAATAATTTTTTTCAGGTGCTGATGAGAATACTGTAATAGATGGAAATTCAAGACTGGAAATGGATATACATGATTCTAACGAGTTTTGTGAGCAATCAAAATACACAGAACTTCATAATGTTAATTTCATCACGAGAACTGAAGGTAATATATTTTACAGTTGATTCGTAATCGAAGCTGACTATGACATTCAATGCCCGAGCCAAATATCCAAGAGTCTGACGGGTTAAATGAGCAATCCCAACAACCAGAGTTTCTTAATGTGATTCCAACTCCAACTTCTCAAGGTATTTTATAGAACATTGATTTTTATTGAGATTTTATTATTAAAATTTTTAAATCGTTTTAAATATACCTGTAACGCGAATTTCGTTCACCACTCGTAATATTTCTCGTCGATGAAAGAGTAACGTAAATTTCGTTTACCCCTCGTAACATCGAATAATATTTCTGGTCGATGGTTGCTGAGTTTTAAGTTTTCGGAAGAGTTCGTTTTCATATGGATATTTAAGCCAATGCGCGCTGACATTCGGCCCTTAATTAATCTACTATTTGTTGAGTTAGTCATCTTATCGCATCGAAGTGCATTTCTACGAAATGGTAAGTGTTTTCGCATAAAATGTATAATATTTCTCCGTTAATTCTTTCTTACATGGTACTCAAAAGTTTCAAATTAATTTTTCTTTAAAACATTCAGTACCAGAGGTATATTATGTCGATTTCGTTTTTGTTATATATATTTTGTTCTGGTTCTTCATACATTTTTTTATACCAATGGAATTCTACGTTGAAAACCATTGAAATAGAATTAAATGAATTCGTAACTTTTCTTATGATTTTTATTGTGCTTTTATTTCTAAACTCTATTAAAATATTGATACAGGAAACATGAACCAAGTGTTCTGGTTTTTTGTATTTTTTTATACCAATGGAATTCTACGTTGAAACGCCATTAAAATAAAGTTAAATAAATTAGTAACTTTTCGTATGATTTTATTGTGCTTTTTATCTCTAAAATGAATGAACTTTCTTAAAATATAGTAAAATACAGGATATATGAACCACGCTGTTTGATATCATTTCATAATTTTGTATGTATGTTACTTGTACCTACTGTAATTTCAATCTCCAGATATCCTGCATTTTACTGAATTCAAGAACTATATCTGATTCAAGTGTCTTTTCTAGCACTTTTTCTTACCGGCCTAAAAACCTTTCCGTAACGGCCCAAAGTTATTTCACTGGCCTAAGCCTTCTTATCGACCTAAGCCTTTTCCGTTGATGAATTCTATCTGCTGGGACCACGGCTCTATTCAGAACCGACTGGACTTCTGGACTTAACTTGACGCAGCCAGCTGATTGGTTCCCGATTCATTTGGACGTTATCCAAATCATCATTGGAAAAAAAAAGGAAAGTACTAACGTCCACAATCGAAAAACTATAGATTATTTCCAACGAATGTTCATCTAATATCAACTTAATAGTTTGTACCAATGTAAATTATCTCTTTATAAAATATTTAATTATTGTTTAAACTTTAGTTCCCTTCTGAATCTATTTTTTTTTTAATTTCAATTTACTTTCAGTTCTAGTTTTTTTTTTAAATTCATATATTAAGTTGTAAAATTTAATAACATTTTTATCTTAAATTTTTCATTCAACATATCATTTTTATTTAATAAAACTACTTGTAAATTTTAAATAACGTTGTTCATATTTTTTTATAACCTTCCAACTTCTTGTTTTGTTGACTGGGATTAGTCGATGTTAGGTAACTTATACACTAGTAGGACTCAGGGTGGCGCCCACTTATCTTTCCGTCTCATTACGTAAAAATAAATAGGATTACCCGAGAACCGGTAATACCGATTATTATACATTTTGGTTCCTTGAGATAATCTGTATTTTTTACAGATGCTAATGATATTACTGACGCAGATTTTCCATCAGAAGGATAATTAAGTAGGAAACGCAAACGAAATCCGGAGACGTAAAAGAGGAATATTCAAAAAAATTTGACACTGGTTGGTAGTGAGTACAAAACCAGATCTGGAAAAGAAATTCGTCCTAGGTCAGTTAAAGAAATTAATTGCAAATGCTACTACAAGTGTACAGCAAAATTTCAAGTGAAGCAGCAAGAACAAATGTTGGCTGATTACCTTACTCTGGACAGTGGAAGATCTAGGTGGTCATTCATGGGCAAAAGAGTGAAATGAGTTCCTGTAAAAAGAAGGTACATGGGAGATACTAGCAGACGCAAGCATACCTTGATATACACAATGAATTGTGATGGGGAGGAGCATCAAGTCTGTAAAAGATTCTTTTTGGGGACCTATGACTAGTGATGGGGTATCGAATACTTTTTTGGGAATCGATTCTTCGGTACTCGAATACATTTAAGAATCGAGTACTTGACCGAGTACCGAGTATTGGAACGTTACACGTTACGTTTTAATTGCTATAAGTGCACGGCATCGGCATTGGCTGGTGTACTCGTCAGCTCGGCCTCGAGTTCCGATCGATAAGATCGGTCCATTTTTACAAGTAGGTGGTTCACAGTAAGTAGTTTGTATGTATGTAGTTCTTGACAAGAATGATTGCGTAACGTAAGAGTCAGTTATAAAAAGTTGTTTATAGTATAAAAATATTTACTTAAATTTGAATATAAAGCCAGGAGCAATTAAATCAGCCGTGTAGGACTTTTTAAATAAAATTAATGAGAATAAGTCAGTTGTATGTTCCTTATATAAAAAGGAATTCAAGTATTATGGCAACACAACTAATATGAAAAAACATATTCAAAGAATGCATCCTCTACAGTGGAGAGAAAATAGTGCAGGACCGTCTTCGTCAACAGACTATGAAGAAAACTCTGAAGTACCTAGAACCGAAACAGTAGTAGTCACGGATGAAAATCTGCTTACTTCTTTACAAGAACCGTGTTCAAAGAGAAAATTAGACATTGATTCAGTATGCGAAAGAAAACCGCCAAAACAGTTAAAATTATTTGGTGTCAGAAATACAATTAGTAATGCGAAAGAACGGGAAATGGACAGTAAATTATTAAAAATGGTAACTGTTCACTACTAACCTCTATCCATAGTAGAAAATATAGGTTTTCAAGAATATACCAAAGCTTTAAATAGTCACTATAATTTACCAAGTCGTAAAATTCTGACGGAAAATATGATTCCAAAACAATATTCAGAATGTGTCTCAAAATTAAAGCAAATGTTACTTTTAGTAGAATATGTTTCCATAACGTCAGACATATGAACCTCAGATAGTTGTAAAGCGTATATATCTATTACAACACATTTTATTTATAATAACAAAATGTGTTCTTTTAATATTGCTACCAAAGAAATAGTAGGATCTCATACAGGAGAAAATATTGGACATGTCCTCATAAAAATCGTAGAGGAATGGCAATTAGTAGAAAAAATATTGATTGTTGTTTCTGATAACGGTTCCAATATTAAAAAAGCAATTAATGAATATTTAAAAAAAACATCACCACCCTTGTGTAGCGCATACATTGAATTTAGGTGTAACAGATGCTATACAGATCAATGAAATTCTCACAACAATTTAAAAAAAATGCAGATCTTTAGTGGGTCATTTTAAGCATAGCGTTGTGGCAACAGAGAAACTAAAAAATACCCAGATTTAAATGAAAACTCCAATTTTAAAAGTTAAACAAGATGTAGTAACACGTTGGAACTCTTGTTTAATAATGATTGAAAGACTACTAAAAATTAAAGATTCGTTAGCTGTTTGTATAACAAATCTTCCAAGTGCACCAGAAGGTTTGGACGATTCTGAATGTTTGATACTTGAAGACTGTGCAATTATATTGAAACCACCTGAAAAATTAACAACAGTTCTTTGTGGCGAGCAGTACTCCACATTGTCATTAGTTATTCCTCTTATTAGGGACTCCAACATTCATTGCAAAATATTGATTCCAAAACCAATTGTGGGCAAATGTTGAAAACAAGTCTTATAGAAGTGATTTCTAGACGTCTTGGGTGTTTAGAACAAAACAAAATAGTTGCCAAAGCCACCTTTCTAGATCCCCGTTTCAAGAAAATTGGATTTGGTCTAGGAGACATCGCAAAAAAAGCTGAACAGTGGATTTTGGAAGAACTTTATCAATTAATCAGCTCCAGAGAAATCGCAGATTCAGTTAGTTTTTTTCTAATTTATTATATTATTTTTATTATATTCTGCTACTATTTTTAGCTACTAAGTCTTCAACAGAGGTGGGAACTACAGCACAATCTGCGCAACGTAAGAGCGACTCCAGTGATATTTGGGCATTTTTTGACTCCAAAATGGAACAAGTAAAAAATACTTCTTCCTCAACTAGCTCAGCTTTAGTTACAATCAAGCAATATCTACAGATTCCGTACTTAAAAAGATTAGATAATCCATTGGAGTTTTGGAAAAAACATGAAATTATGTTTCCAGAATTATACCAACTAGCTATAAAATACCTCTGCATTCCAGCTACATCGGTTACATCGGAAAGAGTATTTTCGAAGGCTGGTCAGCTAACTAACATTAGAAGAAATCGTTTATTACCAAAAAATTTGGATATGATTATCTTTTTGAACAGTGCCGATATATAAAAAATATAACTCATCCAATCATCTAGCCTGTTTAATTCTTATTATAAGTTAAAATTTTTTTTTCGTTCATGTCTGACTTAGGCTAAAAATTCAATATTAATAAGAGTTACGTTTTTAATTATTTTTTATTATAAATAATTTTTATTTTTGTTTACATGTTTTTACATTATTATATATGTATACACATTTTATCCAACGTTCTCATTAATTTGTGTTTCCTGATGTGAAAATATTTCATTTTTTAAATGAAAGAAAAGACTTGTTTAGTTTTTGTTGGATTACGGTTAAATTTTAAAAAGTCTATTTTAATTTGATATTTACTTTACAATGTTTGTGACGTAAATAACTGCTAATTGTTGAAAACTTTTAGGTTAAAAGTTGACTAAAAACTCACTTTTTAATTCGCCGAAACCCAACAAAGCATAAATATTTCCGATTTTCACCAATCACCATCGACTAATAGCTGCGAGTACGAATAATAAAAATGTGAAGTAGAGAAGAGAAAGAGATCGCGGTAACCCAAGTCCGTCTAACTTGGCTCTGTGCGGAGAACATAAAAATCGAGATTTTGTGTACTCGTTTACTGTATTCGATTCCGTTACCTTGTACTCGAATACAGCGAGTACTTTTAAGAATCGAATAGTTTTCGATTCTTTGTATTCGAGTATCCCATCACTACCTATGACATCTCCGAAAAGAAAGTTCGAACAGCAATTGAAAAAATGTCTCCTACAGTGGTCATGGATGTAGATCATAGAGGTAAAAAAGAGCCTCCCAACAAAAAATCAGAAGAAGTTAGAAACATAATTAGGAACTACATCAAATCCCTGCCTGTGGTTGATTCTCACTATTGTCGGAGTAGCAGTAAGAGAAAATATTTACCATCAGGATTGAGTGAGACACGCCTTTACCTAGATTACGTAGAATACTGCAAGGATCAAAATACTGAACCTGAGAAAGCTAGTTTCTATAAGACAGTTTTCACAAACGAGTTTAACTATGGATTTCATGTCCCAAAAAAAGAGCAATGTGATTTTTGTGTTCAATATAAAAATAAGTCGGCAGAAGACAAGAAAAAAAGTGAAGAAGAATTCAACCTCCACCTCATTCGCAAGGAAGAGGCAAGGGATCATAAGAAAATCGACAAAGTCAAAGTTAAAAGTGATCCATTGTTTGACTGTTTTACGATAGATCTTGAAAAAATACTGTTGACCCCAAGTTTACAGATGGGGCAATTGTATTATTTAAAAAAACTAAAAACGTACAATTTCACTTTGTATGATATGTCTCTTGGACAAGCTACAAATTACATGTGGCATGAAGGTACTGGTTTGAATGGAGCATCAGCAATTGGTACTTGTTTGTGGAAACACTTAGTTTCCTTGGGGGAAAAAAAATGGAATTACTTATTATTCTGAAACTGCATCCGGCCAGAATCGTAATGCAATTGTGTCTGCAATATTTTTACGAGCTGTAGAACGGCCGCCCATGACGGAAATAAACCAAGATTTTATGGAATCAGTGCACTCTGAGATGGAGTGTGATTCTGTACACTCTACCATAGAGGCTCGAGGTAGACAGGTGGATGTATTCACGCCGGAAGGTTGGTACATGGTAGCCCGAACAGCTAAAACTAGGAAACCATATCACAAGGTTGTTGAAATGGCACATACAGATTTTTTGGATTTTAAACATTTTAGTAGCCAAGTTATAACAAACAAGACATTGTCCGAAAATGAGGAAAAAGTAAAGTGGCTAAAAGTTAAATGGTTCCAGTATCGCAAAAGCGACACTAAACAATATACTATAAATACCAGCTCAGTGATAATCACTTCCAATCCCTGAATACACAGCGACGACGGATTCGAAATCAATCCAGTATTGATAGTAAACCACAGCTCTACAAAGCCAAACCCAAAATCAACAAAGAAAAACTACAAGATTTATTAAAACTATGTAAAAAGGGCATCATTCCATCCGCCTGTCACAACTTCTACAAAAATTTGGAGACAGAAGACAGAATTAATTATCAAGACAACAGCGACTTTGAGAGAGATAATGATGAGGTATGAAGATAATAATATTGTAATATTTTAATAGATCTGAACAGTAATGATAACATTTCAAAATCAAACTTTGGTTTTGTTTTAAATAAAAATACAAAAAATATTATTGTAATAAGTGTAGTGAGGTAAAAGATTAGACAATCAAAAATGAATGCTGCTTTTATTAGAGGTTACCAGAAAATAGATCCTAATAATTACCAAATAGTTGTGTGGTCATAGGCAGTAAGACGCATTACGATGCAAATTATGCACTAAATTTCCAGGGTTTAAAAGGCATATGCCATATAATTCCGGAAATTCTGATAATTATTGAAAACCTGACAATATAAATAAGTATACTATCCTATACTAAAATTTCAGCTTTTATCATTAAAAATATATGAATTACAAACGAAAAACTTGAATATTAATAGTTTAAAAATCTTTGAGCGCCGATTCCTCTGTTTCAAGATGTTGTGGATTACGTCTATTACCTTCCAAGGCGACGATATTATCATCAATTACTTATATCACTGTTGATTTTACCTTTGGACAAATAGGTTGTGCGAAGCAATTAACAAAACCGGTCGATAGTTTTTATCAGTGCCAAATTTGTTGTTTTCATTCACATGTTTATTTAAAATATTACGATTAGAGTTTTTAACTAAATCATTTTTCCCCCACCATGGGGGATAAAAAAGGGACGTCATTCTCGACGCAAGTGGAGTCAATTATGTCAATGATGATCAAATGGTACCTATTAATAACCCTCAAAACAGCAACGAGGTATTTGCAGTAAAACCAGTTCCAAAAAATTTCAAATTATTGTCAGATAAGTACAATTTATCTACTATTTGGGAATGCATTGAAAATATTAAAAGTATTAATTTAGGAAGGCTACATCCGATGACTGTTGGTCACATATTTTTTAAACAATTAAAGCTCACTAATATATTAGAAATTAGAAGTATAAGTAAAAATGGTATTAAAGTTTTATTAAAATCGCTTCTTGAGGCTAATTAATTACTTAAAAATCCTTATCATATCAATCATAACTTGGTAGCTTATATTCCAAATCACCTACTCGAATCAAAGGGTATTATTAGGGACATTGACACTAAATATGATGAAAAATATTTATTAGAGGATGTAGAGTCTACCTCTCCAGTAATCAATATTTATCGTACTAAACGTAAAATCCAAAGAGAGGATAACACAATTGATTATGTATCAAGAAAACCATTATTATTACATTTGAAGGTAATATTATACCACGAAATATGTTGCCTTTAATAAAGTATATTTTCAGGTAGAACAATTTATAGGTAGAGTAGTTCAATGTTATCGTTGTTTGAAGCGGGGTTCGGAGTATATATATCAAGTGATATATATCATATGTATCACGATATATATCATATTTATAACTTGATATATATCCGATATATTCGACAATTTCATTTATTAAATTAAAAATGTTTTACACCATTCTAAACATTCGGAAATGTCTCAATACGCCACTGTACAAAATTATAATTACTGTAGGGATTCATTCGGCTACCGCGCAAGCATCACCGCGCCGACTTCGGGATTGCCAGGTACGCGACGCGACGATTTGTTTCGCTCTTGCTTTCCCAAATAATTTTTATTTCTGTGTTGACTGTAAGTTAGTTGTTATTTTTATTGAATAAGCCAAAACCAAAGCATTCTGTTTGGCGATATTTTGACTGTAAAATTAAAAACAAAAACAGTACTGGAAAATGGGCAAAATGTCGAGAGTGTTCAAAGGAGATGCAGGGTATACCATCGCGAATGGAAAAACATATTTTAACACACCAAAAAAATATGCCCAGTGATACGTCCAGTCGTGAAACAACACAACAGCATCATTCTGTTCCTGAAGATGTTCTGCCTTCCACTTCCACTACTACAAAAAGAAGTGTCAACACATCAGGTACGTAGGTTATTGTTATATATATTATTACTAAATCTGTCTGTACAATTTTTTTAAAAATAATTAAAAAACATGTTGCTAATAACAGTTTTTTTTCAGAGAGTTATATGCCTCAGCCAACCAAGAAACTGATGAAACAGCATGTTTTAACTATGGCAAAAGACGCTGATGTTGTTGCAACCTCAGACACTTACTCTAAAGAACTCAACCTCCAAATAGGCAGATATTTTTATGCAACTAATACACCTTTTCTGCATGCTGATCATACTGAATTTAAGAAAATGATTAATTCATTACGGCCCGGTTATAATGGCCCCTCTTCATGTCAGATTGGAGAACCTATTCTAAATGAAGTCTATGATGATATTTTGAAGGAGTGTAGGAATACATTGCAGGGAGAAACAGTTTGTATGTCCCTAGATGGATGGAGCAATGGTCGTAACGAGCCTCTGGTATGCTGTAGTATTATTACTCAACATGGTCAGTCTTTCTTGGTGGAAACTACTGAAACGGGACCAGAATCACATACTGCAAAGTATCTTAAAATCATGGCACTTGAGGCAATGAGAAAACAGAAAACCAATTTCAAGTTCATGTAAGGAGTTTTGTCACAGACAATACAGGAAATGTAAAGAAAATGCGTTCCGAACTAGAAAATCAAATCGGCATAATACAATATGGATGTTCAGCTCACATTTTGAATTTATTGTCAAAAGATTTAGAAATTCCTTCAGCTACTGCAAATATTGTAAAAGTTATAAAATAATAAAATATTTTCGCAACAAACATGTACCATCTGGACTCTACAAAGAGGCTGGAGGCAAAAAAATTGGTTACACCTCTGGAAATAAGGTGGAGCACAATGAATAATGCACTTAAATAATATAGGGGAGTATTAGTTCAGTTATGCCAGGACCATAAATATGTCATCGAAAGTGACATTATAAAGATAGTCAATGATGCTCAGGTTGCATTAAACGCCACTGACCTAATTGCTCGTCTAGACCCAATAGCCATAGCTCTTGATAGAGTTGAAAGAGACTATACAACTATATCTGTGTGTGTAGAGGTCTGGCATAAATTAGAATTGGATTTCTCAGAACAGCTACTTTTGGTGAAAAAAAGTTTCTTTAAAAGAAAAAATATGGCACTTGGGCAATACATTATCTAGCAAATATTATTGATCATCGATTTTTGGGAAGACATTTAACAGCTATTCAAAAAGGAGAGGCTTTTGAATATTTGAATAATATCAATAGTTCTTTTGTTCCATTTGTGATGTCTCTTATATCACAAGTTAGCCCATTTCCAAAGTACTTTTTTGGGGATCATTTTAGACTTACTCCACCAGTAACGTGGTGGAAATCGATCTCTGTATTAGACTCAGAATGGCCAGACAAGGACGCTTTTTTGAAATTATGTGAACAGTTACACACTGCAGTGGCCTCTACAGCTGGGATTGAAAGGGCCTTTTCTTCTTTCGGTTTGGTTCAATCAGATTTACGAAACCGCTTAGGCAACCAAAAAGCCAGTAAGCTGGTTTTTATGTTCAAGTATATGAACCAAAATACAGACAAAAAGAAAACCAACCTTGATAGGGCATGGGAACCAGTATTATCGGAAGATTCTGAAGTTATGGTCACTAAGAATAACATTATTGTTACTGATGATAATGATGATTCATCAGATGAGGATGATATATCAATATCAATGTTAATAAAATAATGTTAAAATCTGTTTGTTTTTAATTCTTATCTTTTTACCTAATTGGAGTTATGAGCAAATGTTAGAATAAAAAGTTTTTTGTTTAGAATATAAGTTTTAATTTTGTTGAAATATTAATGTTAATAAAATAATACTAAAATCTGTTTATTTTAATGTTTTTAATAATGATTTTTGTTTTTTCTGCTTAATTAGATATATATATATATATATATATATATATATATATATAATGGAAACCAGAAAGTACTGTGAAAACTTTTTTTCTTTTTTAAGTCATGATTCTTTTTCAGACTTATCTAATTATAATAAAGATTTCCCCAGTCTTACTAATCAAGTTAATAATTATTCAACACAAACTATGATACACAATACTAGGTAAAGCAAGTGGAAGTGGCACAAAAAACTATTCAGTTCCAATGAAAAAGAAAAGAAAAGCGGACTCTCCATCCAATCAGTCTCTTTCTTGCTCGCCTATGTTTCCTTTTACTTTTGGTCCTAATGAACCATTACCTGCTAATCCCTATAAATCCAATTTTAATAGAATGGAAAGTAAAAAACAGAATATTGCTGATATTGTCTCCAATTTTGTATTCAATCTATTGGATAATATTAGCTCAGTAGAAGACTTGCAATCAATGAATAAAAGTTCAATAATCAGTAGCATAAAACAAGTACCGGAGGATACTCTCTGTTGGAACTTACGCGACGTAATTCTTCCAGCTGCGTGAATTATCCAGTTCCGAGACACCCTGTACATATGTGCTGGAACCTGCGCACAAGTCGGTGCAGTGTATCTACCAGCAACCTATCTGCGCGCGCGCACCCATTATTCCTAGAGTACTGAAGTAACATTCGCCTGAAGCACTCCTACTTTGTGTGTGTCTACGCACTCTAGACAAAAACTGACCCCCTGTCAGAAGATAGAGCGTTGTAGTGAAGTTAATGCGTTGTTGGATAATTTGTGTGTGTTTAGTTATGTACTATCCAACCTAACGCGATTGTTATCCGCCGTGGTCTTTTGTAAGAAAGCCGGTAGTTATTTCTATCTCTAACCCGTTTTAATCGCCGTGGTCTTTCGTAAGGAAGCCGGTAGTTCGTTCTCGCTCTAACACGTTTGATTGCCGTGTCCTTTGCCCAAAAAGCCGGTATATCTCTATCACTCTACATCGAATTGCAATTAATTCCATTACAAGTTGTTAATTGTCTCTTGTCTCTATTTGGGAATGATTTCTTCTTTAATGGCAACCGAAGAATGGTTTTTAAGGAGATTATCAACGACTAAAGTAGAAGCGAGAAAGATACAAATACGTTGGTTAAATATACAGGTGATTCGTTTTGTTGTCACAATTTCACCGATTTCCTTGATGTAATCAAAGAAAACTGTATCTGGAAGTGCATTTTTTGCGATAGCTTGATATCTACTAGGATATGTTATAGGTGTCAAAGTTGATTTTCTTGAATTTGAATTAGTAACAGCAGCAAACTTCGTGCAGTGGGTTGAGTTGACATGTTAAAATATTTTGGATGCCAATAAAATTAATAAACTATACAGACCAAGCAACTGGCCTATATAAGAATTAATTTTAAGTATCAAACAGTGTAAATAGATACATACCAATATGGGCCAGCAAAATATTTGACACAAAAAAACTAATCACTAGTGTTGATAACGTTAATGAGCACTCGAACGAAAATAATACCTTCATGTTTGGAGGCCACTCGTGGAATGAACCTGTAATCTTTTAAATCTAACTGTTTGGGAAAATTACGTGAGTTTATTGCAAAAAATTACTATAAACTCACGTTTATAAATTAATTAAAACATTACTAATGTGGTGTGTACAACACTGGTTCAATCTGTACTTATGCCATGGTTCACTCTGTACCATGCCGTTAAACAGTGAACAGAAGTACATTTTTTTAAAAAGATGTTTGTATCTATTGAAATACACTTTCTACACACTCTATCCTGCAAGTTTGGTGTCCCCAGCACCAAATCCTTCTCGTACAAAAAGTGGTTTACTGTTGACCAGGTTACTCTAACCATAATCCTAAGGATTGATGGTTTGATTATGATATGAATGATAGTTTGTGGAGACAAATTGCGATCAGCTTTAGTAATAAACGAATTGTAAATTTTACGATCGACTATATATTATGATTCTGAAGACATTGCATTCAATAACATCAGATTTAATTTGAACGCTAATTTTATATTTCTTATATCTAAAATAAAATCACAGATTTCAAGGTGTATTGATATTAATTATTTTTTTTCACTTTAAAATCCATTTACTGTATAAAAACTACAATTGAATAAGTGTGATGTGACTTACCTCAGCTTTTTGGATTGGAGACACTCGACAACATATAACAACTTTGCATGAAACGCACAGTTTTAAGAAATCGTTTCGCAATTCGCAAGTTAGGCAATAGGTTAATGTTTTGCCATCGACTACAAGTCCTATTTCGTTCTGCTTCCCTAAATTGTCTCCTAAATCTTCGCAATTTTTAAGAATCGCCTCTCTACTTTTCTGAAAAATTACATACAAATATTCAGTGGTTTAATGGGCAAACTACAGTTAGTTTCACCAAAATTTGACATAAACGAGTTACAAGTATAGAATGGTGAGTGATTGGCAAACTTTAGGTGAATAGAAGTAAAAGAGATGACTAGACATAATGGTATTAACGTACAGTCAAGGAAGTATCAGAAATTGATCATTTGAAGAGCTCGCTTTTTTCACTAAGTTGATACAGCTGTCCTCTATACTTGTGTAGAGAATTTGTGCAGACACAAGGAAGAAGAAGAGAAAAGCGTATTCCGTGCTGGCGATTGGGCACAGATAACATTTTATGTCTTGAACAAATAATACTAAAATTATCATCTAGAAGCATAGAGACTCAAATTAAATTTGTAGACCTTTATAAAGCATAAACACTGTGCCAATTTCTAAATAGTAGAAAGTTTTAGAGAAATCAAACATTAATCACACTTATATCATTACTGGGATTATACAGACTCAAAATTGATACACTGCAATTCATCGACAATCAGATTATAATAGCTAATGAGGGAGAAAATATACAATATATAATGAGAAAACAGGAAGAATACAATATACCAGTAAACATGGTAAAAACCAAATACTTATGTATACGAGATGAACAAGGAAACATAAATCTCATACTGCAGGAAACATGTGTATTTAGGGGTCACATTTGAATCCAGGAATATTTTTTTATGTTATTAATTAATTTTTCACTGCTCTCTTATTGCATTTTTTTCGGTACCAACATGAAAAAAGTTCCTACAATCTACAATATAGTTTTGCAAAAATAATGCATGTTATTTATAATAACTGTATAGGTTGCAAAACCTTCAATTACTTACATCTAATCCATCTTCATTAAGTACAATCAATTGCATACCCTGTGATAAAAGTTTGCATGAATGACCAATATTTATGGCAGTTTCTTGTTTATCGCCTGTTAAAACCCATACGTTGATATCAGCCTGTAGAAGAGCTGCTATCGTCTCAGGTACACCTTCCTGTAATTTATCTTCTATAGCAGTTGCACCAATTAGTTTTAATTTTCTTTCTATGAGATTAGCTGCTTCTTCGATTTTCTCTGAATAAAATAATATATAAAAAAAGTATATTTAGTTAAAAGATATTTGGAGGAAAAGCATTGATGATTTTCTTCAAACGTAGTTTGAATTATTGTTAGATTTTAGATGGCTTATATGTAATGGTAATGGAACAGACTTTAGCAACTGAAAGCAGTTTCTTAATTAAATAAATAACAGAATAATTACTTCATTTAAACTCTAAAATTAATTACTTACCTTCTCTATGCTGTAATGATATACTAGCTTTGTGATATAATTCTTTCCAATGTTCATAATCGCTTTCTTTTAAATCTGTTACAGCACAGCAAAGTGTTCTTAATCCTTCGCTAGCAAAATGTTCTAAATGTTGTAGTAAAATTTCACTATGTTCACGTCCTGAATTGTTGTCTAATCTTTCGTATATTATGGAGTCAGCTCCTTTACAAAATAATTTTATTTTACCTATAATATTTAAAAAAAAGTGAGTTAAGTAAACTAACTGGAAAATTAACTTGTAATCAGTGTATTCAGGACAGAACCAATGAAACCAAAAGGTTACTTTAGATACAGAAATATTCGCCAGACATTGCGAAGAACTAGTTTCGGAAGATCTGATATTTGTCGTCGTCGACACCGCAAAACCAAATATCTGCAAAAACCTCATTTTTCAGGAGAGGGAAAAAACCTGATATTTTCTGTAATAATGTATTAATGGATATTATTCGTTTGTCATTATTAAATGTTAGGTTTATTGACACCGTACAAGCTATTAATATTTAAAAAAAATGCACTAGTAGTTTTAAAAGCTAGTTACGTGTTTTTGAGTTTTATATTAGTTGACAATTTTAACAGTTACGAGGTTTTGCTATTTAATTAGGAACGTGAATAAAGATTAAAACACCTATTTAGTTTTCTCATTTTTTTATTGAGAAATACAAAAAATAAAGCCATTTTTATGTTCTACAATGTAAAAGAGTAAAAAACAAAAGTATTATTCTTAGAAAAATTAAAAAATAGCATCAAACATTACTAATGTGGAAGAGAATCATAGAAACTATGGCAATCTGATGGCAAGACTTTTTTCAGAGCTTGTAAGTGCTCGTATTTTTGCTGCTTTATTTTTAGGCGACTTTGATATAATCTCCCTATTTGGGGGTTTAGATTAACTTTAATTATTTGAGGCAAATTAGTCCAGTCATCAGAATAATTAATTTGGTATGGTATTCCCTTATTTTTTTCATATTTAAGACATCTTATATCATTAATGTGTAAATCAGTCTTCTTATTTCCTGGTCTAATACTTTGGTAATAGCACAAATTTGAGAATTTTTTAAAAACGGTATGATCCAAAAATTCTACGTGAAAGGGTTGCTTTGGTCGTGCTTTCTTACAGACCTCTATGTAATCTGATGGTAGTTTTATATCTTTATTTTTTAGTTTTCTTTCTATCAAGCTATGTGCGCTATCGACTTCCATCTGCGTATGCCATTTCTCCAAGAATTTTTGGATCACAGTTACGTTTGTCTCATTAACAAAATGATAAAGGGCTGAAAGTGTTGTTCCGGTTTTGGTAACCGCATCCGTCACTATAGATCAGAATGTTCTTAGTTGAGGGTTCCTGTTCCAAAAACTGGAAAACATGTTTGGTGATAATAGTTGCGAAAATGTTAGTCTCAAGACCTCCTTCAACCTCATGCCATAAATAGCAGTTGACCTCCTTGTTTTTTAGGTTAAAAGTTGTAAAGTTGTGCATGCACAACTTTGCTTTGTTGTACATTGCAGATGCACATAATACTGGAGCTAGTTTTACTGACTGCACATCCATTGTAAAAATACCTAACTCAGAATTTTCTGTAGCCTCTTTTTTGTCATCCTCTTTTTCATTTCTGACTTCTTCTTTTCTTTTAACGTGTTTTATATAGTTTTTTTCAATAACATTTTTAGTTTTGTAACCAATGCAGATATCACATTGGTCTTTCTTTGGTTTGTGAATAAATATATTTTTGACTTTCATTTATTTTTTAAAGTGAGCTGAGTTCTTTAACGCCATTTGTATCACAGAAATCTTTGTATACCTGATATACATCTGTTTTACTTTGCAATAATGGCTCTAAGTAAAGTCTATTCGACGAAGACCTACAATAGTGTGATTCCAACTTGGGAAGGTCATTTAAAAATGTTTCTAAAGTATTAATCCTTATTTTAAGTTCTGCAGGTATTCGCTTTTTAGTTGGCATGGATATGTCATTGCTATCGTTAAGTTTGTTGTTAGCTGCGGCAACTACCCAATTTTTTACCATCCATTCCTTTAAATCTAATGTACTTGAGAACATTTTTTTACAAACTCGGAGATTTTCACCGTTTTTTTGTAAAAAATATTCAAGTGACTTTGAGTGTGCTTCTTTTGGGCGTCGAGTGGGTACAGTCTTAACTAATGATGAAACGAAAACTTTTTTCATATCCCACGACATTTTCCAAAAACTTGAAAAAATATTATTTCTCTCAAGAGAACTAAAAGTCACACAAAACCTATTTTTAGCTTTCTTGTACAACACAGACTGACAGGTTGGTCTTAGTTTCCGCCCCCCCTTTGTCTTTTTCATAAACATACTTCTCAGAGTCTTTATTTTTTCTTAGTTTTATATTGTAAGCCTTTTTCTCTAAGTTTGCGATTTCTTTTTCTTAAATCTTTTTCTTCTGAATAGTCTAGTGGTTCTACATCGCTTTCCGAAGACTCGCTATTTGGATCTCCCGACATACCATCATCCCTATCTTGCATCATAGGAATACTCTCGCAGTCTTCATTAGGTTTTTCAGAATAATGGGAGTTCTTACCATGTGAATTTAAAATATTTGGGTCTTCATTGTCGACTACTTCGGATTGACTACTATTGATACTGTCATTATTTAGTTCAAATTCATGGGTGTTGTTGTCAACCAGAGAAACACTATGGCAGACATCATCAGTCTCCAACATACTGATCGTTTGATCGACATTTTCCTGGGGTGGACAATTTATTTCTGCTACAATACGTTCAGGAATTACGTCTGATAACTCTTCGACGTTGTCTTCTAATTCTGCAGTATTTTCAAATACGAGATCTTTGAAAAACCTCTCCAATATTTTCTGCAATTCAGAGTGAGATAATGGTTTTTTGTTCATTGCCATCTCAAAAACACGTATCTGTAAAATACAAACAAAAAAGTATTTTGCATAAACACGTATCTGCATACTTGATTAAAATGGATGATTTTAGAAATATTATCCAGACATTTACAAAAATGGACGAAAATCAGTCGGGAATAATGTTATAGATTAAAATCTTATTGTTTAAAAAAATAATTACAACAAATAACATACTTACAATTTAAAATTTGGGCTCACTCACAATGACATAAGAAACTGTTAGATACTTGTTTTTGCACACATGTTCAAATTGTGTTTCAGATACGTGGTATTGCATTTATGGAATTGAGCGGCGTAGGATTTTTTGTTGGTTAAAGGGTTTTGCAGTCATGCGCCACTTGTTTTGACAAATCGTTTACCGCTAAAATCCTATTTTCTAATTTTTGTTAGTTACGTGGTTTTGCGGTGTCGACGACGTTGTGTTTCATAAGATAACGAGCTTCATTTAATAATTTCATCAGAAGCTGATTTAAGATTTTTTAAATGAAACTAAGGAAGTTAAATAGTTTTAATCAGTTTAAATAGTAAACTGGTTAATAAAAATAATTTAAAAGCATTTCTATGCAAAGTCAATTGAATAAACCATAGATTTAATTGAAGTTTGGCGGAAAAAACTGTACTAGATATTAACTCATTTATAATCTCAAACATAACCAAATTTAACAGACAGCTATGCTACTAGTTTAAAAACAAAATTCCCAAGACCAAAATAGCATATTTGTAATATTCAACACGCTCAAAACAGAATCGCATCACTTTAACTTTGTACGTACCTTTGGGATCCCTAACAATTACACTCATCCTCTTCCTAGCAGAGGTAAACTCCAACACGGTCAATATTTGATATCTTTCTCTGGTACCTAAAGCGTCTATTTCTACGTAATCTGGAGTTCGACTCTCAAAAACATATCCAAACTTAGAGGCGCCATAGACCAATGCCCTTTCATCAGGAGAAGCAGCGTGATAAATTATATTACCATCCGCAGTTTTTTCTGGTATTACAGTATGACACACCGATAGAAGGACGAGCATATCGCGCATTAGGCCGGCGTTTTTATGGTCACTGCGTAGATTCTGAAAAATAAAGAAGTGAAAATATTAATGGAGGCACATTGTTGAATTATAGTATATTTTTTATATGTTCAATTTACTGAAATGTTCCTTGTTTGATATGTACAATTTGATTACGCACATATCACTCATGGAATTGTGGACTGTGTTAAAATAAATAAGTTTCCTTCAATGTTACTTGCTATGTACAATTTATTTACATATATTTACACTGGTTTATTTACACTAACATATTTACACATCAACTGCACTGTTGAAATGGTTTGTTGTTTATGGGTACTTGCCCGATTGTATGCGTATTAAAAACACTTTACTACTTGTGGGAACTAGCCCGATTCTTTTAATACTTAAAATTATGGTACAGCGTAGTTACAACGCATTCGTACGCGAGAGCTCTTGCTTGCACCATGTTTTGAGTTATACTGCCGCAGGCTATCTTTTTCTCTGCGCATGATTCAACCTCAGATGCTTGCCGCAGACGACATCTAGGATAAGAACTTTACACTTATAAATTTTAATGTATTTCGTGTTGCATAATGTTTGCAACATTCCTAATAAAAAAGATAAGGTTTGCTATCAATGAAAACTATAAATTGTGTTCCAATACGCGATTCTTGAAACATTACGAGCCGATCACCAAACCAGTGGCGTACCGAGCGGGGGGGGGGCTTAGGGGCGGACCGCCCCGGTCGTCACCATTAGGAGGGCGGCAAAATTGCCCATTTTTGTACTCTTCAAGTGTAACAGTGTTTTGCAGTTTTTTACCGCCACGGGCGCCTCGCTGCCGTTTAAAGGTCTTCGCTCACTACACCATACTGTGCCATGACCGTAAGTGGAACGTATCCAGCCCGTTGCCAGAGCCGATTCAGTATTCCTTCTCATTACAACGGGTGGACACGGTGCGTACGCCTACACCACTGTACCAGTTTCATCAATTCCTATTTGAAAACAACGAGGTGTAATATATTCAATTTTCAAAAATGATTATTTCTGTGACTGTGTGATTAAGATGGCTCTTAGTAAAACAAAAAGAAACGAACATTCAACTAGACGGTATTGGATTAGCGATATTTTGAAAACACAAAAATATGAAGTAGAATACTGGATATTATATCGAAAATTTGTTGATGATGAAGAAAAAGGTCTATCATTATTTCCGCGTGTCTTTTTTCCAATTGAATGAACTATAGGGAAACATAGAAAACTCAATCAAGAAGTGAAACAGTGTTTTTAGGGAGAGTATAAAACCTAGAGAAAAGCTAGTTGTATGTCTTCATACATTATCAGCACATGTACTACTGGCTGCACAAAACGGTCTTATCACATTCACCTGCAAAATATTCTCCAAAAGATACTGGATCGGATCGGTCAAGACACGGTACGGTCCTAGTAGTGTACGGAACGATGTAGTGGACGACGTCTCATAAGATTCTGTACAAAGAATACTATTTTGCATGTGTCTGTACTATTTTGGTCACGGCACGGTACAGTCTAGTGAGCGAAGACCTTTAATAATAAGTAAGTTTTAGTTTGTTTTTTATTATGAGTCTCACGGAAAATATGAATAAAACGAACGTCTATTCTCCTTTAAATGAATCATTGTTCTGTTTCTACTGCCATTTGTTTGGAGTCACCAGCGATAAACTTGGATTCAACAGTATTAATGGTTTCAAAAAGTGGTGGAAGCTAAATCCCAAAGTTCCAGAACATGAATCTAGGTTAGTACATAATGTTAACTTCAATAAATGGAAATCTTTGGAGGTAAGACTTAAAGTTAGTGCAACGATCGATAAGAAAGAACAAAATGTGATTGTCAAAGAAAAGCAAAAGTAGAGACTAGTACTGGTCAGGATATTGGACATTATCCGATTTCTTGCTAATCAAAATCTGGCTTTGCGAGGTCATAGAGAAATCGTGAAAGAAAATGACACTGAAAATAGAGGCAACTTTCCAGGACTCGTGCATCTTCTTGGCAAGTTCGACCCGGTTCTTTGTGAACACATCACAAAGCTGAAGCTGCAGAAGAAAGTTAGTGTATCTTACCTATCACCTAAAATTCATAATGAATTGTTAGGGGAATAATGTTCAAACAAAATACTAGTTGATGTGAAGAAAGCCAAGTACTTCACTATTGTGTTCGACAGTACTCGAAATTTCTCACACAAGGACCAGACGAGCCAAATACTGCGTTCAGTGAAACTCGACAGCACCAAGGTGCACATGATTGAATTGTTCATTGACTGTCTTGAAACTAAAGGCAAAAATGCTAAGGATATAACTAAAATGATTTTGGACAAAATTGAAAGCGATGGACTGGAAATCCAAAATTACCATGGACAGGCATATGATAATACATCTGTAATGTACACATTCTGGTATACAAAAGCATTTCAAGCAGTTAATCAAAATGCCCAGTTTGTTGCATGCACTGATCATTCATTAAATCTGGTGGGTGTACACGCAGCATCAATAGCAGTGGACGTAGTGACGTTCTTTGATAATATGGAGAGGATTTTCAATTACTTTTCATCTTCTACTCACTGTTGGAAATCTTTTACCGACGTTATATGTCAAGGAGTCAAGTGTCTAATTGAAACACGATGGAGTTCTAGATATGAAGCCGTAGCTGTCATGAAGACCCATTACAGTGATATCCTTGACGTGTTGGAAACACAGCGGAAAATGCAGCGACAAGATCAGACGCTGGTTTATTGCTTACTGCTCTCCAGTAGCTATCATGTTTAGCCTTTCTTAGGCTATGTATCTATAAGAATTTGAAGGATGAACCTAAATTGAGAGAGTGTCGGTCATTTGCAAAGAATGTATTCAACAGTCTCTGAGTATCCCTTTAATAGTTCAGCCATCGCTGACGCCGATAGACCGATGAAAGTGCCGGGTCCCAACAGTTTTTGGGAGGCCGCTTTTCTGGCTAATGAGTCTGCAATATGGTTTACTTTTGATTTCCCATGGCCCTTGATCTAGCCTAAAGCGACTGTGTTGTTGTTACAGGCTTCAATTAGGGCCATGCGACATTCCAACACTAGGCCTGATGTAATGCGTGATCTGTTCAGGGCTGGTAGTGTTTGTCTACTATCCGTGAGGATGTAAATATTATTATTTGTGGTGTTCCTTTTGGTGTTCCTTTTGGTAATCCCTTTTGCAGTGATGCAGATAGCAGTGAGCTCTGTTTGAGCAACACTTGCATCTTAGCCCATTGTCCATTTTATGTTTAGATTCAGGGGTCTGGAAAAAGCGTTATTTTTAAAGATTACCTTGTAGGGCCTGTGAAAGGGATATCGCGGTGGAATCGAGTCCGTATTTCAATTTACTGGATCCTACATCAGGTTGTATACCGGCAGAGCGTAGACGTGTCATGGTCATCAAAACCACATCCTTGATGTGTATGTCAAGGGGAGTGAGACCAAGGATCACCTCCATAGCTCTTGTTGATGTTGTTTTCAGTGGTTTTCATGCCTCCTGTTGTGTTGAGGTATACTGTTATCTGGATTTGATCCAGTTTTTCAGTCGCTATCACTTATAGCCTTCCTGGGACTATCGAGTTGAATTCTCCACGAAGTAAATGATGCACAATTATATCTTCAGATGAAAGGACTGAACGTGCACCAATGTTCTATGAAAATTCATGCTTTGGAATCGTTTCTAGTCGACAATCGAGATGTTCAGGTCAACGATGGACTTTATTATGCAAAAAAATATATGTGAAGATCTCGGCATTGAAATAACTCCTCGACGAACAAGAAAGATAAAAAAATATGGCTGGCGAGAACGCTGCTGTTGCTGTTTTAACTTATGACAATCGGTTAAGGCATGAAATCTTCGAACCAGTGGACAGAATTATAGAAGAAATCAATACCAAATTCCAGCAATTGCACGAGCTGGATATCAAGTACTCTTTTCTCACACCAACGAATTTACTGAATCCAGAAAACAAGAGCAAGTTCGGAGAAGAGCACTGTGATATCGATGTGGATGAGATGGAGATCGAGAGGAAGAGGTTACGCAACTTCGTTACTTTGGCTGATGCTAAAGCTTAAGGCAATGCCATGAAAGGATATCTTGAGCTTTTAGAATTTATTCCGCAATGCAACTACGGTATTTGCTTATCTAATATCGTAATTATGCTTCGAAGTTTTTTAAAATATATTAATAATTAATAAAAAATTACTTGAGGTTTAACATGAGCTCCATAAGATAGAGTGATTTGGCTATTTTGTCAATAGAACAAAGTGTTAGAGACGAAATTAACTTTGACGAAGTTATAAATGACGTACTATTAGTGTTTTAAATGAAACTCACTGTTTCTAGCTAATTCCGCAATATAATGAAAATTGTTGAAAATTCTAAAAAAATGACAATTGTTTCGATAAATCAATATCATCGTCAGAATGACAGAAGTTACATTTCATTTGATGCCTACCTGATGTTTAGTAGTTATTTTTGGCTAGGCCAAGAAGTGACCTAACTTGTGATTGACTTAATATATGTTAATAGGTAGGCATCAAATGAAATGTAACTTCTGTCATTCTGACGATGATATTGATTTATCGAAACAATTGTCAATTTTTTAGAATTTTCAACAATTTTCATTATATTGTGGAATTAGCTAGAAACAGTGAGTTTCATTTAAAACACTAATATGAGTAGATTCCACGGTCGAGACAGTTAATGACGTACTCTTATATTACATGGTCTTAGTTCTTTCATCTGATTACTTTTTTCTCACCAACACCAACATCATTATTTCTATGAAGTCAACGGAGCGGCCAATTATGATTCCGCCCGGGCGACAATGGCCCACGCTACACCACTGCACCAAACTCATAGGATTCAGTTTCAATGAGAACTTTATTGATACGCATGAACAACTTCCGAATTAGCGACAATTCCATGAGCTATTTGCCCGGACTGGCAATAAATTACCATTTATCAGAGAACATGATAAAAAACTCATAAAGATCAGCAAAATATATATCTTTAGTTTCTAATAAAAGCTCCTGTAGATCGGTATTTGCAACTCAATACAGGGCAGGTAAAATTGCACTTGGTACAATGCATCCAAGGCTTCCTAGAAATAACAAATAAGGTTTCACGATCATAAACTCGCAACATTGTAGTTGCGCATCACACGTTTTGTTCAAAATCACGTTTTGGTAATTCTGCCACAATAAACATATTAGTATCGTTGAGCCAGATCTCAGGTCCTTTGCTCACGAAAGTGCACAACATATTTTTGGTCCTTTGCTGCAAATATATATTTTGGTTCATCTCTAGTCTTGAAGATTACTTTCACCAATAGCTCGTGGAGCAGCTGTTTCAGATTCGAGGGATGTTCATACGTATCTATATGTATGTTTTGTTTTTGAAGATGTATATCCTATAATTAGAATATGAAGTTTTTTCATTATAAAGAGAATATATCAAAGTTAGGCGAGAATGGTAAAGAACATAGTGAGAAATACATGGTGTTGGATTTCAATTAGATTTGGATTTTAATTATTTTCCTGCGAGGTAGACAACCCAAACAACAAACGATTGTAATCGTAGTTGCCTTTTATGCTCACGTTAATTAGAGGTTTATATAATTTTTCGACCAAAACCTACACAGTATGAGACTTCAGCTAACCATTGCGTGGTGAGGTACAATAAGCTTCGTGTGCGGTAATTCATAGTTTATTCTTTGTTTAAAATTATAAAAAGATTGCTGGTTATGGTGAACGAAGCTGCATTTGAGAGAGCTCTCTGAAGTAAAGTTCTCTAAGAGTTTGTGTGAACTGAACGTGAACTCAGGTGACTAAATCTCTATTCGTCGCCGAACATTTTGAAGTAACTTTAATTTTTAAATCTTACTTATTAAAATCCGAAATCAAACATTATTTTAGGGTAAATTGTACAGTCCGAAACTTAACTCTCCTCATGGGAGCTATCGAAGTTCAACAGAAAAAAAATTGATATTTGAACATGGGTCGTACACAAAATATGTAATAAAGGTAAAAAACATCCTATTTTGAAATCGTTTAGCAAGGCACATATGAATGAAATGAGCTGTTCCCAACTCTCTGTTTTTAAGCATTTTGATCATTTATGTCTTTAATAATTATTATTTGTGATTGAGAATAAGCTGTAGCAATAGTGTTCAAATTTAATGGTGGCAAAATTTAATGTCAATCAAATCTATATAATAGAAGAGATTGACTTGATTTTGTTAACATTTATAAAGGTTGTTTCTTTGATCAACCGGTTGAATAGTTTTACTAAAAAAAAGGTTTCTATACAAATTGTTGATCGACATTAAATGCAGCAAATATTTGATAATGTTATTAGCTTTATGAATTTAGTGCGATAAACAAACTGTACCTTAACTAAAACAGAGTCTTCGACATTTTCAGCTAGGGCATATATGTCTGGACCAATAGCGCACCTTTTAAATTCCATTATATTTCTAGTGAGAGTTCCAGTTTTATCAGAAAAAACGTATTTTACTTGTCCTAATTCCTCATTCAAATTAGACGTACGTGCCATGGCTGGTGTATTGGTTTCTGCGTGGTACATTTCAGCGTCCATGTTAATAAATATTGCCTACAATAAATTGATAAATGTATTACCTTCATTTCAGTTAACATTAACAATAAAAAAGGAGCAAGCTAGAAAAAAATATATATTGCAATTATTACGCGTCCTGCCTCTTTATTTTTGACACAAAAAAAACCGAAAATGAAACACAAAATATGCAAAATTAATAAAATCGATATGTCATAAATGTTATTTATAAAGTTCAGCTACTAGTTTCGGCCTTTAATGGCCATCTTCAGGATACAAAAATATTTTGGAAACTAGGAAAGAATATAACATGTTTTATAAACCTTACCGAAATGAACTAAGTAGTTGGGTAAAAAACGTTCCAGTAGAAGCGCTGTGGGGAAAGATGATTGTGGAAACAGGTTAATTTGGAAAGTGATGAGATTTTATTTTTTACAGAATATATATTATTCATACAAATGCATTGTATTGTCTTGAATGTAGAACCGACTCTTCAGAAATAAAACATTGTAACGAATAATCCGTTCATCAAAACATTTTCACGAATCGATCTCTGTGCTCACGACGAGTTCCCTCACGTCATCTATCGACTGAAAACTGGTGACACTTGAATTTTTAAAAAGAAAAAGTGAATGGTGATTGTTTGAAAACATTCGTTTAGTGTTTGACCAGAAATTTGTTCTCAGTGATAGACTTGTGAGGTGGTTCGTTATCGTGATACAAAATCCTCGAGTTTTCTTTCCACAAAACTGGTATTTTTCGACGAATTCGATCTCTTGAACATTGCGTTTTATGTACTTACTTTCTGGCAAGAGCTCTGAGTACACAACACTGCAATAATAAAAAAAAGTTGACATCACTTACACTTTGGGTATACTTAAAAAACCATAAAGCAGTAGGGGTGGACAATATTCCTGCAGGAATATTGAAAGCAATATCTACATCAATAGTTGCACCCATCACATATATTATTAACCCATGCTTTAGCAAACGAGTTTTTTCGTCCATATTAAAAGAAACGATAGTCACACCAGTATATAAATAGGGAGATAAAACTTCAGTGAATAATTACCGTCCAATATCATTAACAACTCATATATCCAAAATATATGAAAAAATAATTAAAACGATATTAACTTCTTATTTGGATAAAAATAATATATTGACACCCAAACAATTTGGCTTCAGAAATAATGCATCAACGGAAGATGCTATAGTTTATTAAATGGTGTATACAATGCATTGGAGCGAGTAGCACCCTGCTTATGCATATTTCTTGACCTTACTAAGGCCTTTGACACTATAGGTCATGAGCTACTTCTACAGTCACTTGAAGATATTGGAATTCGAGGAATATGTCTTCACTTATTTAAAAGCTATTTATCAGATAGATATCAGACTGTGGAAGTGGCTGGTGAGACGACTGGTAGATACCAGATTAGATGTGGGATCCCGCAAGGAACTGAATTAGGTATTATTCAATATATATATATATCAATGACGTTTTTTCGGTTCAAACTAAGGGAGTTGCCATAGGTTTTGCTGATGATACTGCCATTTTTTATGAAGGATCTGATTGGGACAACCTGAAAATATTAGCCGAAAAGAACTTCTCAAATATAAAAAGATGGTTAGATTCTAAGATACTAACATTTAACTTTGAGAAAACTTGTTATTTTCCTTTTAGTTGTAATGTGATTGGACTACCGCAATATAATTTAACTATTCTGTCAGAATCAAACCACGTTATACACTCTTTGAAAAAAATTAAATACCTTGGTATTTATACTGATTGCCATTTGCGAAGGGACTACCCCATTCACTATGTCGTTAAAAAACTTGAGAGTATCTTGTATACATTTAGGTACTTATAAAAAATTTTGCCATTCCAAACTCTCAAATAATTATATCGTTCGTTAGTTGAAAGTCGTTTAAGATATGGAATAATGCCATGGGGTAGTGCTACTAATATGAGAATTAACCAGGTAGAAGTTATTCAAAGGCGATTCCTAAAACTAATACATTCAAGAAACAGATTATACAGCTCAAATCTATTATACCGGGAATGTAATGTTCTGGATGCGAGACAACTTTACTTTTTATGCTCCAGTGTAAAGTATTTCAATACAACTCATAAATTAACAAGCCACACATACCACACGCGAAATAAATCATTGCACTTTTTCCCGACAGTAACAAAAACGCTAAGCCAACGATCGTTCTATTACCTATCCCCAAAAATATTTAATATACTTCCTGAGACAATTAGATCCACTAAAGTACTTCCAAGATTCAAAAGACTTGTAAAAAAGTTCCTGTTAGAAGTACCAAGAAGCCTCATATCCAATATTTTTAATATCAATACTTTGTTAGGTTCCTGAGTGTCATTATTGTAGTGTCTTTGGATATTTTCATCCATTTTATTTATTTGTTTATCTGTTTTATCCATTTTATATATTGCGTTTTGTTAATTAATTCTCAAAACAAGTGCTTGGCACTTATTGAGTATAAATTTATTATTTTATTGTATTCTAATATGATAAATCTATGTACTTTTTTTTGAGAAT
Organism: Galeruca laticollis; assembly: GCA_963921935.1. Taxonomy (NCBI): domain Eukaryota; kingdom Metazoa; phylum Arthropoda; class Insecta; order Coleoptera; family Chrysomelidae; genus Galeruca; species Galeruca laticollis. The sequence continues at coordinate 50,220,538 of OY998184.1, forward strand.
AAATTATTATTATTTTTACTTGACGTATTTTTTTTGGTTTCAGCTTAGTTGGAAGGCTCCATCACGAAGTTGTATAATTTGCATGTCAAATTCGGAAACCAATTACAATGTGTTTTATGAATGATTTCAGAAAACATAATTTTTGGCACATTTGGTGACAAATCTAACATTTAAGTACGAATTGATTAATGACACATACATTTTAGCGGCTATTTCATACTTGAACGACGATTTTCTGTCACCATTTCCTTTACTTAGGAGATGTTAAGTTCAGTATAAATACAGTAGTGAAACTTGGTATTCAGATTAATCTTGAAATTTGATTAGTGACGCCCTCGCAGTCATTGGATGCAAAATTAGAGACAGCCCTTGTATTATTATATACTCTAAGAAATCCAAGAAAAACAGACTGGGAATTATATAAAACTAATCTAAAGCAAAATATTCACCAACTAGATTCAAGGAGGGTTCATAACCACTTGGAACTATATTGGAATGTGGACACAATTAGTGGAGCAATAATGGACTCCTAAGAGTGCCCCAGAGTAAAGGCAGTGGCAGGAAGAACATGCCATGATGGAACAACCTGTCAAAATTAAGAACAGAAGTACGGATACCTTTTAATAGAGCAAGAACTACCGGAAGCTGGCAGTTGTATAACACGAAACTTACAGAGTATAACAAGGAGATCATGAGTGCAAAAATATCAAAATTTCGGTCATTTTGCGAAACTATCACCTCCACTCTTAGCAGCCAAACTACATAAAGTGATGACTAAGGACGGACATATCTCATTCATGGCACTCAAGAGATCTGACGAAAGGGAGGGAAGGAGAGAGTACTACTCAGTACACACTTTCCATATAGCCTACCGATAGATACCTATCACGCAATTTCTGAATTCAAACATCCCCACCTAGAAGATTGGGAGGAGACCAGAGCAGTAATTACGGCAAATACATTGAAATGGGCTATTGGCACTTTTCAGCCATACAAATCAGCAGGAAAAGATGGGATTTTCCCAGCACTCTTGAAAAAAGGGCAGGAATATTTAATACACCTTCTATTACAAATCAATAGAAGCAGCTTAGCGACGGGCTATATTCCAATAAGCTGGAGAAGAGCATAGGTAATCTTCATTCCCAAAATAGGTAAAAGTGAATGTATAAATCCCAAATCATTCAGACCTATAAGCCTCACATCGTTTGCAGTAAAGACAATGTAAAAGATACTGGACAATTATATTAGGGATGTACATCAAAAGGTTAGTCCCTTACATGACAGTCAGCATGCATATAAAGTAGAGAGATCAACAGAAACTGTTGTATTTCAACTGACTGATCAAATGCAGGTAAGCGTAAAACATCAGACACATAAGGAAACAGCTATATGTGCCTTCTTAGATACCTCAAGGGCGTTTGATAATTCATCTCACTGGAGTTGAGAGGGGCGAACAAAGCTATAATCAGTTGGATCTAGGCGATGCTGTCCACGAGAACAGCAGAAACTCAGATGGGGGATAAAACCATAGCAGTAATCACTAAAAGGGGTACTCCTCAGGGCAGTGTGAAATCACCACTAATTGGAAGCCTAGTAGTAGATGAACTGCTAAATAAATTAACCCAATCAGGTATACACTGTATAGGTTATGCAGACGATATAGTGTTAATCGCTAGGGGCAAATCTGAAGGTCTACTCTGTGCGACATCATCCAAAAAAGGGCTCTACATAACGGAGAAATGGTGCAAGTCTGTGGAACTGAGTGTAAACTCGGACAAAACCACAGTGGTCCCATTCACATGGAAAAGAAATCTAAAGAATATGAAAAGAATCCACCTGGGGAGAAGGGAAATTGTTCCAGCGCAAGAAGTCAAATATCTGGGGATCACCCTGGATACGAGGATATATTGAAAAATTCTTAGCCTACTATAGAACCAAACAAAATTTCAATGTCAAAATATTTTATTACTCAATATATTCTCCTCTTAATTGGATTCATTTATTACAGCGAACCTGCAACGTCCCTAGACCTTTCAAAAAAAATTTTCTTCTTGCTCTGCAAACCAGACCTCCACAGCTTTTATTACCTCCTCCTTGGAAGAAAATTTACGACCTTTTAAACTTTTTTCAGTTGAGGAAAAAGATGGTAGTCGGACGGAGCCAAATCTGGTGAATAAAGGGGATGTTCTAGTAATTCAAACCCTAAATCACGAATATTTTGCATGTCAACATGAGATTTGTGTGCAGGTGCGTCGTCCTGCAAAAACAAAACACCTTTGGATAACTTTCCCCGTCTTTTCTCTTTAATTATTTCCCGTAGAGTGGTCAGTAATGTCGAATAGTAATCTCCAGTTATTGTTCTACCCTTATCCAAAAAATCAATCATGATTACTCCATGGCAATCCCAAAAAACTGAAGCAAGAACTTTTCCAGCAGATTTTTGGACACGAAACTTCTTAGGTCTTGGAGAATCAGAGTGTCGCCATTCCATCGATTGTTGCTTTGCTTCTGGATCGTAGGAATGTACCCAAGTCTCATCCATAGTAGCAATTTGGTTTAGGAAGTCTACATCGTTTTCAAATCGAGCACAGATCGAACGCGATGCTTCTACCCTTGCACGCTTTTGGTCAACATTCAAACATTTGGAGATCCATTTTGCAGCAATTTTTCTCATGTCCAAATTGACGTGAACTATATGATGAACGCGTTCATATGAAATATTCAGTGCTTCAGATATCCGTTTTAGCCCAATTCTACGGTCTGATAAAATTATGTCATGAACTGCATCGATATTTTCGGGGACTGACACAGAAACTGGCCTTCCCGATCGGTCATCATCTTCAATGGAAAATTTACCTCATTTGAAGCTTGCAGTCCAATTTTTCACGGTCGCATACGAAGGAAATTGATCACCAAGGGTATTAAGCATATCTTCGTAAATCTGCTTACCTCTTAACCCTTTTAAATACAGGTACTTGATGATGGCTCGATACTCCAATTTTTCGATTTTCACAATTTCGGTGAACATCTTTTTTCTTTTAATTTATTGCGTAACTCTGGTTTACTTTTTTGACGTCAAACTTTACACTGACACTTCTAATAAGTTATTGTTCTTTGCTATGGTAACGCAATATTTTGTTTATGCATGGAACTGGTCTAGGCTAACTAGATATCAATACATCCTCGTATTAGACTTCTGTGGAATAAACACATCAAGAATATCTCCAGGAAGGCCACAGCAGCCATCATAGTGTGCAAAAAAAACGCAGGCAAGAGATGGAGATGTAACACACGCATACTGCGATGGATGTACACCATGATTGTTAGGCCAATAATGACCTATCGAGCACTCGCCTGGCAGAAGAAACTTAAGCAAAAGACGACGAGGCAACACAGGAGCAAGGTGCAAAGGCTAGCATGTATCTGTATCTATCTTCCCCTTTCCCCGGACCCAGAACCGTTCTGTCTTCCAGGATGAAATAACTTAAAAGAAGAGATGAGTGAAGTCAGCTGAGTGTACCAGAGAAAAAACAATTATCAAGAAAAGACTTTTTTATATTTTGGTACAATGATTTATTTAGCAGAGCGCTTTCAGTTTAATAACAAACCATCCTCAGTGCCCCATGGTCAGGGTGTACAACAATTTGTTTGTTGTACACCCTGACCATGGGGCACTGAGGATGGTTTGTTATTAAACTGAAAGCGCTCTGCTAAATAAATCATTGTACCAAAATATAAAAAAGTCTTTTCTTGATAATTAAAAGAAGAACTGAAGAAAATAGAGAATCTCAGTTGAAAATTCGAGGTATCGGGTCTTAGACATTCGAGATTGTTCCTCGAAGCTATAACCGCAAAAGGTCTAATAAATATATTGACCTAAGTAAAAACACCCTACTTATCCTCACGGGGTTCCTGATGGGACACTGTCACTTGAACGAACACCTCGAGAAAATAAAAGTAAAAAACACCGGCGACTGCAGATTTTGTGGAGAAGAGGGCGGAACACCGGAGCACATAATCTCTGTCTGCACCTAGATTGCAAGCACCCGTGCTCGGGTATTCGGATCGACCAACATCGAAAGTGCGAAATTAACCTCCCCGAAGCCGTCCCAAATGATATCATTTATTAATGCCCTTTGATTGTATTAAGAGCTGTAGGGTACATGTCCAGCTAAAGCAAGGGTGGACAGAATAGATTCTATGGGTCACAGTGCATACACTACCCCTTAGATACAAATCTAATCTCCAAATCTAAATTATATATTCAGTGTGATATCTAGATTGGTAGTCTCTTACATAATAGAAATTAAGTAACTAAATATTGACTTATAACTTACTTGTATAAATCTGACGACTTCCAGTGTAACTTGAAGTGAAATTGGTATCAAATTGTTGAAAAGAATCAGAAAAGTAAGTAGATTGTAGAATAAATTATAAGAGTTGTCTAAAAATAAATAATAAATTTTGTTATTTAAATAAAATACTAATTTATATATTTTCATTTAATCCTAACCAACTAGATTTATATTCTCAACATGTTAAGTCATGCAAATTGAATCGAATGTGAATATGTTAGGGTTTAATATAAGAGATTGAAAGTGCTTATTTAATTTTCAAGATCTATCCTTAAGTTGTTTACTTTATTATGCAGTTAATAGTTTTTCCGATTTAATAATAAATAAAAACGTCATTATATTTTTCGTATGACCCAAAAATCAAAGAACGTGGTAAACAAATAACAAATATTTGGAAATTACAATACTGGCACAATATTTTGTGTTTAAAAATCACTTTTTAAATTATATTTGAATAAATTATAATGATATCAAAAGTATTTTTAGATATATTAATGCATGCTTCTTGAGCAATTATAAAATATTATATCTATACTGACTTTACTGTAGGGGAGGGAGGGTCACTTTCGGCCATTTAATATATTTGCTAATATTCAAAGTGATCGTATTGAATTTTACGTATTGGAAAACAAACAGTATTAAAAATTTATTTAAATTTATAAAGTGAAAGAGTTTGTTCGAAAGATATCTATAGAGAATACTCATAGATTTCTCCCCGAGTTTATCACCCCCAATTACGGGTACCCCGTATTTAACTGAATATACACGGCAATTACGCGAAAAAATTCAAAAATTGAATTCCCAAAAACCATAAATTTTTACTTCCGAAAATTTAATAAGTGATAAAACATTAGTGTGAAAATAAAAAAGACATACCCAGTTAAAGTGAAAACGTCACCGAAAAAGCCTATTAAAAAAGGTACGTTCAAATCAAAAACTATTAAACATAAAAAACTCAATATCATAACAAAAAAAAAGAGAACGGAAAGTTCCGCCAAATTTGATCTCATCAAATGTTGAAGACGAACCACGTCCAACTTCATATATTATATACACTCACAATAAATATTTAGAAGAACTGAAAAGAATCAGAGACAAAAAATTAGAATTAAAATCCAAAAATACTATCTCAAATTAGTGTATATAGAAGATATTCCCGAAACAATACAATCTAACACAAATTTCGATCAAAACCAGCAAAACATAAAAATCAACAAAAAGTGTCTAGAACTGGTAGACACCGATACTCTTTACAAGTGTCTTGAATTACAAATACATTTATTAACAATAAAAAGAGTACAGAAAACGTTGAAAATCAACCAGCATTAAGTATTAACACTACCGAAGAAGACATCAATGATAATAATACTATTCACGAAAACAAGTGTATAGAATCAAATAATAAAAAGTGTCTAGAAACCATCGTCAAAAAGTGTATAGGATAAAAACAGAAAAAGTGTCTAGAAAACACCCAAAAAAGGTGCATAGAAACTGATTCAAATACCGATTTATCAATCCCAAATTGTCGAGGGAGCAGTATTAACCAGACTAATACTCCAGAAAGGACTGATTTAATTATAAATTCAAAGAATAACCGAATAATGGAAGAAGATGCCGCAGCGACGCGAACTCTGAGAATGAAAATTCAACCAACAGGCAAATTTCCACTACAATCCAAGCTCAGGTACATTCAACTCCGGGACTTACATGGGCTCAAGAAGTTGAAATCGAAAAAGATACCCATAACAATGCAGGCGATAAATTCACATCCCAATACAAAAAACTGATGAAAAATCCCAAGCAGATAATAGCGAAAACCTTAGACATGACCAAAAAGACAAATAAGGATTTAAATGCAATTTCTACAATTCCTCAGAGTAGTCAAATGGAAGTGTCTGACGTCACGAAACCGGGTTTTATAAAACCTATAAAATTTACCAAATTCAATGCTTTAATCAAACATTCAGCGAAGACTCGACAACCTACGAGCACAAACAACAAATATGATTCGTTATCAGAATTATCGGAAGATGAAAACCAACCAATTGCAACCTCACAAAAAAAAGAGAAAAAAAACAAAGTTAGAAAATTTAATACCGATGCCGACTCTTCGGAAGAAGATGTAACCTAACACCTAAGTAAAAAGACAAAATCAAAAGACTCTACAACTACAAATAAAAAAGCAAACACTGCATGTCCACCAATCGTGATAGACGGCAACGTCTCAGCCCATCGTGAAATGTTGAAAATACTCAAAATAGAAATTAAAAATAATTTCGAAATGAAATATACAGCGAACTCCACCATCATATTTACAAAATATGTGACTGGCTTCGATAATTTGAAACACGCACTACGCACTGAAAAAAATTCCTTTCCATACTTATTTTTTCTTCTTCGACCTATTACTAAATTTGTCTTCGTAGTGTTCTTTCCAAGTCTTCAGTATTTGATTTATTTCGGTCTCCAATTCGTTATCTTAATTTTTTATTGCTCTTATATCTTTTCCTTTACTTCCTCGTAGTCTTTTTATTGCTGTCCAAAATTTTCTGTTATCTGATGCATGTGTCTCTGACATCTCCCTTCCAAATTCTTTCGATGAGTCCCTTTTCGCTTTCTTAACCGCTTCCTTGACGATGTTTATTTTTCCGTTACATATTTCTTTATCTTCCTGTGTTTTTGTTTGGAGGTATTTTTTCCATGAGGTTTTCTTTTCTTTTACTAATGTTTGTATTTCTTTGTTCCACCACTTAGTCCTCTTTAAATGTTTGTTGAATTTATTTATTCCACATATATCCTCTGCTTTTTCAAGTAATATTTGTTTGAATACTGTCCACCGTCTTTCGAGTGTCCATTCGTTGTTTTCATTAATCAATTTTTCGAATTCCCTGTCAGTTTCTTCCTGATATTTAGATTTTTTTTCTGTGTTTCTTAATTTACTTATTGCAATTCTACTGAATCTTACTTCTTCTGTATTCATTATTTTTTCTTCATATTCCGCTACTACTAATCTATGGTTTGTACTCAACTCAGCCTCTTTTCTTGTCTCTACTTTTTTCACCATATTTGATAGGTTTTGTGTATAAACTATCAAACTATAAAATAAAATACAAAACTTAAAATTATTCCTTAAAATCTTGAAAACAGAAACCAAAAAATATATTTAAAATTATGTGAAGAAAAATTATTTTACATTTATTTCTTCAAAATTGTAGTAAAATGTGGTGGTTATATCTAGTCTTGACGTCGAATATTTTTTTTAAATTCCTATTATATTCTCCTTAGTGCATATTTCTACGTCCTCCACTTGGGGAAAGGAAAATTTATTAGTTGTTCCCCTTCTTCGAAAATATTTTACCTCAAATGAGTCACTTGAAACAATTTTTTGCACATGGCCTACATAATACAAAACAGCATTTTTTAATACGAATTTAACCAAAATATAGTCATTTAAACATTACACTACCAGCATCATCTATAAAATCTTACAGACTAAGATTACTCTGTTTCACTAAATATTCAATATCTTCTACATCGGATTCACTGCTGGAAGTATCAAAAATCTAATTTTTAACTTGCTTATTTTTTTTTAGTTCAGTTTCATTATTTTTGTCATTGTTACACCTTTTTCTCACTTGTTTTGCAGATTTTTGTGCTTGTTTTTCAGATTTTTGTTCTTGTATTTCAGATTTTTTCGCTTGTTTTCAGTTTTTCTGTTCCTCAAGTTCTTCTATTCTAGTTTGCTCCGGAGTCTCTGTGTAGATCATAGATTTTCCTTGGTTGGCCCTAGGCCGTCTAATAATTTTAAGTTTCTGTTCTTTTGGGAAAGGCCTTACAGCCTCAGGAGTAATGACGTTAGTTCTTATGACTGACATGTGCTTCTTCTGTTTTTGTATTTATTGTTTCTTCCTTATCTGGTGTAGTTTCTCCCTCAACTATTGTAATTTCTTTCTCAACTGGTGTAGTTTCTCTGACAGCTTGTATTGTATAGACGGCTTATCTATTTGATGATCATTTGCTCCCTGATTAGTTACTAAATGTGCAAGTTCATTATAGACGTAGGTGGCATCAAAATCGGTGTCACTAAACCCTGAGGAATTAAGAGGCCAAATCCCTTGTTTCATAAATGAATTTGTTATGTTACTTGGGGAAAATGAGGCCCAAAACGGACGTTTCATCAGTTTTGGGATCAGCTCGACAGTAATGATTCTTCCATGGTTACTTGACATCCAGTCATTAAAAGACACCGCACGTTATAACATGTCGCTGAGACATGTTTCTATTGACATCAATTATTTTGGAGCGTTACTTATTCGTCGGCTACTACTACCTCTAATTCCAAATTCTTTTATTTCAAATATTAGGAACATATCGATGATCGTTTTTACCATCGTTAAAATATCTACTTAAACTACGATTCAAGTCGGGCTCTCTCTCTTTTGTTCATTCTTCGCTGAGAAGCATTTCAGCATTCAGCTTTTAAATATTACGTTGTTTGTGATTTTTAATTTTCCTCGCTGGTAAGTTCTCTATCTATATCTTTTTAAATTGTAATTGTGTGCTTACAAATCAATTTATTTCGATTTTTCTATTTAGTTATAATATTTCGTTTTTTAAAAAACAATGTTTTTGTCATGGCGTTTCCAGTTTTTCTTCGCCGTTATTATCTTTCTTTAAAAAAATCTGGTGGCGTCCAAAGTTATTTTATGAAGCGAATTTATAACAGATTCTCTATATGGTTATTTCCCACCGATTTAAATTTGCTTTTTCTGATTATTCTGGGAACAGGACGGATAAGAATGAACATATTTCTGTGGTTTTATTTTGAAAATTAAATTCAAATTTTATATGTATTGGAGTATAAGTTCCTCATCTGTTCATTTTATTCCTCCTTTTCAATTTCCTACTGTTTCTCCTGTTTTTTTTATTTCTTTCCCTACAGCTCTGCAGCCTCCACGAACCTATACGCGCCTTCACGGACGTTACGAACCTTTACAGACTTCACACCATCCACTCTACCGGACCATACAGCTTCCGAGTCCAGATTCCGACGGCTCAAGAACCGTGAATACTGCTGCGAGCTGTACGTCCCGAGTATTCCCAAGATAAGTCCCTAACTTATTTTTGGTAGATATAAAACATTGAGTTGGACATTTTTATTGTAATAACTGATCTTTGTTCGTATTGTATTGAGAATATACGGCCTATGTAAATTTATTTTTGTGTCAAATAAATCCATTTGTCCCGAAATTTTGTTTGTTGATTCACCTTATCCCAATTGAGGTAATAAAACATAGTGTAACTAAGGCCGAATTCACCACCTGAGGAGAGTCCCAAGGCTGGGTAAACTTAGGATTGTGACGTCTACTTTTAAATAGCCCAAAAACCCCAAGATCTAGTGGCTGGAGTTTGTGGGGAGGGAATGACAGGAAAACAATATCATTATCTCTGGCATACGAAATCGCTGCTAATATTACATGCGACTCGTAATTGTCCAATAAAACCAGTATTTGTTTATTGCATTTAGTATGCTTGACAACATGTTCTAATGGTTTAACAAATAAGTGGCCTGTCATCCACCTATACTTATTTCCAAATGCAACACTTGAAGTTGGACTGTCCTCTAAATAATCTTGTATATCTCGCACCCTTGGAACTAAATACAATGGTGGGAGTGCGTTACCTGTTCCACTGATTATGTCAACGATGGTTACTAATTCTCCTCTTTCAGCAGATGCTATAAGGCCTAATTGTTTTTTCCCCTTTGGAGCAATAACTTTGGGTGGATTGAGAACAGTTGAAACTCCAGTTTCATCTTAATTATAGATTTGTTCAGGAGTAAATTTGTACTTGTTTAACACCCTTCTATAATTTTGAAAAATTATTCTACTCTGGTCTCATTAAAGCCAATTCCTCTAGCTAGGCTGTTGTTTTCTGGGTTACGTAAATATAGAAGAGGTTTGTGCCTTTTCATAAATCCATACAACCAGTCAATTCCTGCTTTTCTATTAGAATCTCATTTATCTGGATACATGTAATTTGCATATTCATAAACAAATCCACTCAGTTGATAACGAGTCAAACCGTAATTAATGTTTACGCACTGTGTGATATACTTGACAAGCATATCCTCCTGGGAAGTAAAAAAAATGATTCTGGTAGCGTATTTATTTTTTTCTTCCGTGTCATTTTCGTATCCATCATCTTCTTTCTCCAAATACTCCTTTGCAGTCATTTTTTTTAAAATATTACTTTTCCGCCCAACCTATCTAATATGCGAGAAAAGTATTGGTTTACCCACAAAAAAGTTGTAATTTTGAATTATTTTTACGTTTTTCATCAAGAAGAACACGAAAAAACGGTTTTTAGAAAAAAAATCCTGTGTGTATGTCGTCGTTGTCGTCGGCCACTTTTCGTTACATGTCTTGTTAGCACGATACAGCCTCCGGAGTGCAACAAGTCACGAATCTTATGATTGAATATTGTTCAGGACATCTCACAGATGAACCCTATTGATTTTCAGCTCACAATAGCCAGTACAACGTGTGCTATGGTACCTGAAGTACGACATTTTTGTAATTTTTTGAGAATCATTAGTTTGTTAGCACGATACAGCCTCTGGAGTGCAAAAAGTCACCAATTTTATAATTGAATATTATTCAAAACATCTCACAGATGAACCCTATTGATTTTCAGCTCACCACAGCCCGTACAACAAATTTCAGTTTGTTAGCACGATACAGCCTCCGGAGTATACACAAGTGACCAATTTTATGATTGGATATTATCAAAGATGAACCCTATTGATATTCAGCTCATTAAAGCCAGTACAACGTCTGCTATGGTACTTGAGGTACCAAATTTTTGTCATTTTTGGAGAATTTTCAGTTTGTTAGCACGTTACAGCCTCCAACGTATATAGAAGTGACCCATTTTATGATTGAATATTGTTCAGGGCGTCTTATAGATGGACCTTATTGATTTTTAGCTCACTGGAGCGAGTACTACGGGTGCTATGGTACCTGAAATGCCACATTTTTTGTCCTTTTTGGAGAAATTTCGGGTTATTAGTACGTTACAGCCTCCGGAGAGTATACAAGTGGCCAATTTTATAATTGGATATTTTTCAAGGTCTCTCATTCAAGGTGTCTCACAGATGTACCCTATTGATTTTCAGCTGACTATAGCGAGTACAGCGGGTCCTATAAATCCAGATATACTGCCGATAAGTTAGTTTTAGTCTTTAAAACCGTTTATTTTTTATGCGTGACTGTAAAGTCGTCCAACTTATTCAGAAAATTCTGGATGCTTCTTGCTGGCCCAAATGTTTTGATAAAATTTGTCGCAGAGCATTAGTTATTACTTTTCATCTAAATCAGCCCTGTTGGTCTTTGGTTTATAATTTCGCACCATCTGGAGAGAATACTTTCCTATGATACATCTTTAATATACTATCTGGTGTACGTTCGGCCACTGGCCGATCCTGCCCCATCGAGATGGCCGAACCTGTCTCAATTGTATTTTTCGGTTTATAAAATGTGGCACGGCAATAAAACCTAACCTATACATGAGACAAAGATCCACAAGAAAACTATATATATTAACATATTTAGAGCCAAATTTTTAAACAAATATAAGTAATATAAATAAAGATTTCGATAGAACCAAAATTACAATAAAAACTTACTTTTTCACCACAAAAACAGTAATTTTTAAGCATACGTGCTAACTAGCTCAAATGATAATGACAGAAAACGGAAGTACTTTTATCATTCTTTCCATATAGAAACATTGCGAAAGTATGAAAAATTTAAATTTTAAATAGAATGGCTGAATGTGCCCCTCCTCCCCTAATTGATACACCATTTTAAATCCATTGGGCAGAACTTCCTGTAATGTTTATGAGAGTATAGTGCAACTCATGGCTGAGCTTTTAGACCAAGAATCAGTTTGAACAATTGCTAACTTTTTTATCACAATAGCTATAATTTTGTAGTTGACAATGACTAATTACAATTTCTTTTCACTATAATGTTAAATTATGTTTAATTTGGTCCAAATTTTTGACTATTCTTTGTTTTGTACAACTGCAACGACAGTTTACCTTCTAATCCAAGATACCAGTCAGCGTCAGCGTGGCTCTTGGTCCATAAAACGTTAAATATTGAACATATCAAGCACATAACAAAAAGTACACCAAATAAAAGAAGAATTTGAACGTTGGTCATCTTGTCGACAGTGGAACGCTTAAGTGGCGCAAGTGCTGAGTTTTTCATTAATTTTGATTCATGACCAGTGTAAATAACAATACCGAATACCCAAGATGTATTTCGTAAAATGGCGCCTCGTAAAAGAATTTGATCAGGTCCTAAAGCTTCAGGCCTACAAAACATGAAAAAGAAGCTAATCAGATGATGAACCAATCGAAATTAAATAATTATGTATAACAGATATCAGGTTTATAAAAAGTAACACTGATTAAGTTACAAACAAAAGAAAGAAATGTCGGAAGTTGCATTATATAATAATTATAGACAAATCTGGTAGATATTTTAGGATATAATATATCACATTAAAAAAGAATGGAGTCAAACAACCATTTAATTTCTATGTCAGAAAACCCCGTCAATCCCATTCTTATAATGGTAACATTTTAAATACAGACCTATAGAGTAATTTTTGACATCCCTTCTAGTTTTTCCCTCCTTAATAATTTGTTGTTATTTCCTTGTTTTATCCATTTACATTCATTGAATAAAACTGGTTATTTCTCTCTTTCCTTCCATCAACCCTTTCAAATATTGGAATTGGATATGGCTTTATTTCATCTCTTCTATTGTTTCCTATTTCCCATCACAATTTTCATTTCTTTCCCCTAACTTATCCTCATCTGCAATTTGATCTATCCTCTTTCCCCTTACTTATCCATCATCAGCAATTTGATCTATCCGCTTTTTTCTTGGTCTTCATTGTCTTTTTGGTAATTCATCATACATTCTCTTTATTATTCTGTTTACATCCTCAACATATGCCTGTACCTCTTATCCCATTTCGTCTGCTCTGCTATTATCCTTAAATGTCTCATTTTCATTACATTTATTTTACTATTGTGTTTTCGATACTGTCCAAATTTCACTCCTATATAGTTATTTCGGTACTACTATTGTGTTGTATATTCTTGTATTGGTTTCTTATTTCAGCTTTCTCTTTCCTAAATGCTGGCTAATGTGTGTTATTTGGACTTCTTTACTCTATTTGTTAATTCTACCTCTACTTTTCCACCATATGTGATTAAATTTCTCAAGTATTCGTTTTCTACTACTACATTTTATATTCATATTATCTTTCTCTCTTTTGATTACCTATTTTCCATTTTTCTATTATACTTCCCCTACATTCATCAATTTCTGCTTTCATTTTATGATTCTGCTATTAGTACTTTTGTATGTTATCATTACGATTATGAATAGTAGAAAATTGTTCCTTTTCCACTCGAATTCTGTCCATCTTTCTCTCTATCTACACTCTTCCTATCAATATTATATACACTTTCTCTATTACCCTTATTAATTTACTTAGAACCTTAATTTTATTCAAACATTTCTGTATGATATTCCCAATTTTCTTATAACCCATAGATATAACATACAGAAACAAAACTTGTGGCCAACATCGAACTGTTTATTTTGTTCAAAGTGCGCCCCTCCATATTGATTGTCAAACTTATGCTATTACAAATATTGTTGTGAACGGAGAAACATCAAACATTGTTTATAATTACTTTTGAAATCGTTTTCCGTATACATTTAATAAAGCAACGGTAATGGTAGTCTCTTAGGTCAAGTTAAACATAACTTTAAGGTTTGTATTGGAATTTAGGGTTTGAAAAAATATTTTTCTTCTATAACTTTGAAACAACTGAAGTACGGCAACGTAGCAATAAACGATTCCACGCAAATATCTAATAAACCAATCATTGATCTTATAGTGAATGCAACGTAATCCCCACTGAGTGCCCCGCTCGGCTCCTCCCCATGTCTTGTCTATAAGCAATCTTGACTACAAAATTTGTTACTGTTGATGAATGAATTGTTTCGTCTATGGGTATTAGAAAATGGGATATTCCTATCAATTGAGTCTAATTCTATTCTGTAAATCTATAAATGCAACTAGCAGTTTTCCCTCTTTCTGGTCTAAATGCTGCTCGTTCTTTTTCAATTTCAATTTGAATTCTAGAGAAAAAATATTTTACACATTATTACTTACGATTTGCCTCTTTGTCTAATGACTCCATTAAATTCATATAAATGTTTATTTGGAGGCTCACATTCTATAGTACCAAACAACTGTGCAAGTTCCTGTGCACTCGTTATATTGGTAGTACTAGAAAGAGCTTGTCTGATTTTCAAATTGGTTTCTCCATCCAGATTTGCTGTTTCGATGAAACTCATTCCTTGTGGTTCACTAAAAATCACATTCAATAAAAGTAATGTTAATAAGCATTTATAAGTAAGGAAATAAAAAGTGAAAAATAATGAAAATAATGAAGTAACAAAGTATTACTACTCAGCAATAAGGAGAATTTAGAAACAAAATGAATTTCCGTTTTAGTTTGTTTTAGTTTATTCCTGGTAATCCGCCAACATGTTTATTAGTTAAAAATAAAGAGATTTTTTGTATTGTTTACATTCTTCTCTCATTTATTTTATTTTCTCAAACGACGTACTTTTAGGTGTATTGCCATTTTCAAGTATTTCTTTTTTTCTACAATGAATAATGTGTTACTTAATTATAATACATTTAACAAAAATAATTGAAAACAATGAGCTATTAAAACTTATACATTATAAATCAGCTGTCGACTGTGAACATTGCGTTCTAAAATATTTAAAATGAAATAAAGTTACTCGAACCTGTCTGATTTATAAAATCATCAACAAAACACACAAATAATATTCATAGGCGAGTAAGATGCAAAACTCCTGCAGCTACCCTATCAAATGGTTGTTTATTTTTGGGAGACTTTGAAGGTCCACCTTATAGTTCTGCCTTCTTTGCATACCAGCATCCAAGTTAGATTATACACTTAAAATAATTTAACAACGTTCACCCCAGAATACAATTTACTTTTGAGAAAGATAACGAAAAACTAATAAACTTTTTGGATATAACAGTTGAATATGATAATAACGGTAAAATTGAAACAAATTGGTTTACCAAACATGTATGGTCTGAAAGATATTTAAATTTTAATTCTAATGTACCAATCACATCCTAAGAACAGACCTGATAATTTGAAGGAGATTAAAGAAGTTTTACAAAGTAATGAATATCCAGAAAGCTTTTACAATCCTATAATAAAAAAACGAATACATAAAATGTATAACAATAATAATGTAACGAACACAAACAATAGAAGTAGTAATAACTCTAGTAATAATATCTCAACCAAAACATATATCAGTTTACCATACGTACAAGGTGCATAAAAAAAATTCAAGGGATGTTGAGTAAAAATAATATAAATGTAGCGCACAAACCTAAAAAATTATACCAAGACGTTTTTCACAAAACTTAAACCGAAAAATTGAAACAAAGTTATGTAGTGAATAATGTCAAATGTGAAAATTGCCATGGTGAATATGTGGGTCAAACATCTCAATACCTACATAACAGAATTTACAATTACAAATACAACATAAAAACCAACAATGAACATTCCACATCCCATTCAAAACACGCAATCGAAAACCGCCATAGTTTTGATTTTGAAATCATTAAAATTTTAGATAAAGAAGAAAACAAAATCAAATGTGAAATCAAAGAAATGATTTATATCAAAAAGAACAAAAATTGAATTAACTATAAGACGGACCTTCAAAGTCTCCCAAACATATACAACTATTTGATAGAGTAGCTGTAGGTGTTTTGCATCTTACTCGCCTATGAATATTATTTGTGTGTTTTGTTGATGATTTTATAAATAAGACAGGTTCGAGTAACTTTATTTCATTTTAAAATATGTTAGAACGCAATGTCCACAGTCGACAGCAGATTTATAATGTGTAAGTTTTAATAGCTCATTGTTTTAAATCAATTTTGTCTTATCTTTTATTGTTAAATGTATTATAATTAAGTAACACATTATTCATTGTAGAAAAAAAAGAAATACTCGAAAATGGCAATACGCTGAAACGTACGTCGTTTGAGAAAATAAAATAAATGAGAAAAGAATGTAAACAATACAAAAAATCTCTTTATTTTTAACTATTAAACATGTTGGCCGATTACCAGGAATAAACTAAAACGAAAATTTAAATAATATGGCCAGGAAATAGACATTGGAAAACAAAATGAAGAAACAAAAGTGGGAACATTATCAGATATGAGACCCAAGTTATGGAAATCTGGATTGACCAACAGTTCAAAACAGTTGTTGATCAAAGAGGGAGTATTTTCACTAAATCTTCATAGATATGTGCTCATGTGAATGATGTTGCCGTAATCACTTTAACAAACACAAAACTAAGTAATTGAACCATTTTAAGAACTTGATGGGAAATAAAAATAATTGGACTGATCGTCAAGCAAGAGAATACAGTGTTCACGAAAGTATCTGCATAGGACGACAGAAAAAACTTAGAAGACTTCAATATAAACGATCACAGATTTAAAGGTATAGCCCGTTTAAATATCTTGGAGATATTTTAAACAACTAGTACTGAAATTTCTGGTAGAATACAAACAGGAAACAACATTTATTTGGAAAATTGTCTTCTACAACTTATTGTATGATGAAGAAGTTTTTATGTTAAGTAAGCAGAGATTAATAAGTTGAAAGCTTTTAAATGATGGTACTATAGAAGAAAGCTTCAAATGTCTTGAATGGATTATGTCACAAATCAGTGATATAAATATAAATAAAGATGACACTTTCATAATAAATGGAAATAATTACACACTATCAAAATTAATTATGGTAGAAAAGATTGGGGACAAACGAAATATTGACAGAAGAAACATCTCCTGGCCATGGAATTTACGAGATCACTCCAACCAGGAGCTCAGAGTCACTGTAATAAAATCAAGATATTTATGATGATTTCCAACTTCCGCTATGAGACGGAATTTCAAGAAGAAGATTTAACGGTTGCTTACCTGGATGACAGCAACACCAGATCCGCCGGAAAAAATGTGTTGTTCCATACTTTAACAATGTCTCCTACTACTATATTTTTCCACCTAACATTTATCCAATTTTCCCCTCTAAGTACTTCAGCTTTTCTGTGATTCGTTTCATCGTCTGCTCTATGTCGTTTCTGTGAAATAATATTAATGTTTATTAAAAACGTGCTTTAACGTCGTTTGGCTGTGTTTTCTATGATATTTAATTTCTTTCCTGTTTCATTTCAATATATTTTTATTTGCCATATAAAATACTTACGACATCCTCTATAATTTCCTTCACAGCAGACACTGTTAATATAAAAATAAGAGGCACTAAGGTGGTGTATTTGCCTGTTGGCGACACATCTGGAATTTGCTGGAGCATAGCTATCATCAGAAAAAATATGTTGGCCCATCTTCGGAACTGTTCGTAAAGGAACAGCGGTATGAATCTTACAAGACTAAAACGAAAATATACCAATAAACAATTTATCAAATATAAATGAAAGAAAACTGGGAATACTGAATGAAACTAATGAAAATCTGCAACCTGACAATATATTGGGTTCCAAGGCACATTGCAAAATTGCAAACTAATAGAAGTGACTTCATGCAATGCATCTAATATAATTTTTAATGTTTCGATCCTTACTAATATTACTTTTTTAAATGAAACTAATCATTTCTAAATAATTCCACAATATATTGAAAAAATGGTGAAAATTCTAAAAAATTGACAATTGTTTCGATATAACTATCACTGTCAGAATGACAGAAGTTACAGTTCATATGATGTTTAATAATTATTTTTGGCTATACCAAGAAGTGACCTACCTTGAAATTGACTTAACATATAGGAACAGATAAAAGAAGAAGATATGATATTACAAATATTAAAGATTATATATTATTAGCCCTATGGAGATATCCTGGATATCTTTTTCCCATTTAAGATCAGTATAACTGTGCAATGATATAGAAAACCAGGGAAACTATATCTGCTGATATTTACAATTATTACTTAAGAAGACAGTTTAAAATTGGAGAACTCCCTAGTTTATATATTCATTGACGACTTCATATTGTGGGACTCTTAAGTGTCCTCTAATGTCTAACTCTTCAAGGAAATCCAGTTCTTGTTTATCATCTCAAATATGTAGTACTTCCAGTTCTGTGTCAAGTGTCAATGAACGTTTGGTGTCAAGTAGATGTTTTGCGTAGTGGGATTTCTCTGGTTGTCTTAATATGTATGTTCGTAAGTATTCACTGTATCTAATTTCAAAATTTCTAAGGGGTTGACCCAAATAGACAGCATTACATTCTGGACATTTAAGTTTATATATACCAGATTTCTTTAATTGGGATATTTTTGTTTTTACATTTAACAATAATTATCTACTCACATTACTTTCTGTTTTAAAAGAAAGTGCTGTATTTATTGCTAAAGATATTATCTATATGATACAGTGATACTGTGAAGACATGGTAATATCGCTCTCTAAGATAAGTGCAAAAGTGTTCACTGAGATCTGGAACCGAGTCAGATAAGTAATTATACATAAATGTACATAATAGAAACGATTAAATTATTAAATTACTGAAATTAAATCATAATCATATGAAAAACGGAATATTGAAATAGCATTACTAAAACAAGTTCCTTAACTACTTAACTGATAAGATAATAAAATCAATAATAAAGCATTAGCGGGTAGATGAAACTTTACCGAAATCAATTGAAATTTAATAAAATTTTAAAAACAAATTTTAGAAAAGATAATAAAACTAACAATAGGTAGGTAGATAGAAATAGATTCAGTGGGTCTGATTAGTTCGTGTGAGGGCTGAACTAAGTAGGCTTGTGATACGCCAAACTGCACTTGAAACATCAAATCCACTGGATGAATAGAAAACGAGATAACTCGTTTGAAAAGGGAAAGGTGTTTAGGAAAAGCAAATTAACAGGAGATTTATATATAAGGGAAGAAGAGAATACGGAAGACATAAAAATGGAAGAAATAACGGAACTACTGAAAGAGTTAAAACTCTAGATAAAACATGATATAGAAGAATCGAAAAACGAGATAAAAGCTTATATCGAAGAGGTAAAGAGGGATCAGAAAGAAATAAAAAATGAAATACTTCACATAAGAACGAAACAAAAAAGTGGCTCAGAAGAAATACGAAAACTAATGCAGGAAAGTGAAAGTCTAAAGAAGGAAAATAAACAAATAAAAACTGAAAACATGAGAATCAAGAAGGAAATGAAAGAAATAAGAATAACTATGGAATGGATAGAAAAAAGTAAAAAAGAAAACAACGTAGTAATAAGCGGCCTCACGGTTGACACTGATGATCAAAAACTGTTAAAGGAAGGGATGCAAAATTTCATGGAGGAAAATCTGAAAATTAAAGTAAATATAACATTGGTCAAAAAAATAGGCCCTAAAACCCACGCAATACAACTCGATAAGAAAGAAGACAGGGACAAAGTTATGAAAAATGAATTTATGCTAAAAAATCTTACTTCTGAGAAAATATACATCAATGAAGACTTAGTAAAGAATGAGTTAAAAAAACAAAAACAAATAAGAGAATTTGGACATACCGAAAGAAGAAATGGGAAATGTGTAAAAATAGGATACAATAAAGTGATCATACACGGCGAGGAGTGGAGGTGGAACAAAGATGAAAATAGGCTAGAAAAAAAGTAGTAAACGATATTGCAATAAATAACACAAAGCAACAGATAATGACACTGCAAGAAAAAGGACTCACACAATTAGCAGTTAAGAAAAAAGGAAAAACAAAAAAACACATATAAAAACCAAAAACGCAAAAAGGAAAAATCATGGAAGAAATGGAAATAAAAATATGCACATGGAACATTAGAATGTAGCTAAGAACGGGGAAGATGCAAGAGGTAGGCTTAGAATTGAAAAAATAGAAAGCAGATATTGCTGCAATATAGGAAATAAGATGGAAAGGGCAAGGAAGCATAGAAGATAAGCACTTTAGTTTAATATATTCAGGACTTATAAGGGCACAACAAAGGGAATAAAAAACAAGGAAGGCTGCCAGAAGAAGAACACCAATATAAACAAACATGGGTGGATTATTTTAGGGAACTATTAAATGAACCACATTACTGGGACGAAGATGAAGAAGTGACAGAAGATAAGAAACAATATATATTAGAAGAAGAACCAACAATCGAGGAGATCAAGGAAATAATAAATAAGAGCAGAAATGGAAAGGCCCCCGGAAAGGATGGAATAAACATAGAACTAATCAAGTATGGAGGGAACACTCTACATAAAAGAATATATTACCTGATTAAAAAAATATGGAACGAGGAGAGGATGCCGGAAGAATGGGAAATTGGACAAATTGTCACTCTACATAAGAAAGGAGACCAACATGAATGTAAAAATTACAGAGGAATCGCATTATTAAACACTGCGTACAAAATACTATCCACGTTAATTAACAGAAGGCTTGTGCAAAATACAAGGGAAGTGATAGGGCAATATCAATGCGGCTTCACAAAAGGCAGATCAACAACTGATGCTATTCATACATTAAAACAAATAATGGAAAAAGCGCATGAATACAGATTAGACATAGAAATGCTATTCATTTACTTTCAACAAGCCTTCGACTCAATCAAAAGAAGTGAACTCATGAAAGCATTAAAAGAAGAAGAAGTAGGCGCAAAACTGAGACCATGAATGAGTTAAGGATCAGTGTAATAACGCAAAAAGGAGAAACAGATCAATTTAGGATTAAAAAGGGGGTAAGACAAGGTCACTCTTTGTCCACAACGCTATTCAATCTATTATTAGAACACACAATGAGAAAATTACACAAGGGTAGCTTAAGGTCAAGTGTCAGTCAAATAATAGCCTATGCGGACGATATCGTGCTTGTATCCAAAAGAAGAAGAATCATGGGAAATATGCTAAAGGTGATAGTCACAGAGGACGAAAAAATGGGGCTTAAAATAAACGAAAGTAAAACCAAGCTAATGAGATTTGGGAACCTAAACCAAGAAGGAAAAATAAAAATCAGCGACTATGAATTTGAAGAAGTTAAAAAATATGAATATTTGGGGGTTATGATTAGCAATACTGGAAATAGAACTACTGACATTGAAGAAAAGATATTCCCTACAAACAGAGCATAACATGCCAATAAAAAGCTACTTAAGAGTAAAATTTTAACGAAGCAAACAAAATTAAATATGTATAAAACGATAATAAGGCCAATCATGATGTACTCGGCAGAAACAATGACGTTAACAAAGAAGGAAGAGGAAAAACTAAGAATAACTGAAAGGAAGATATTGAGAGCAATACTGGGTCCTGTAAAAATAGATGAAAATGAATACAGAATAAGAACGAATCGTGAAATTTTTGACGAAATAAAAGGCGACATTGTAAAGAGAATAAAAGCAGAACGAGTTAAATGGCTGGGACATGTATGGAGAGAAGGAACTAAATCAGTAACCTACAATATCTTGCAGTGGAATCCAGGGGGAAAGAGGAGACGCGGTAGACCCAGGTCAAAATGTCAAAATGAGGTGGAGGCGGACCTTAATAGAGCAGGAGTAACAAACTGGAGGGAGAAAACAAGAAATAGGAAACTATGGAGAGACATAAGTGAAAGAATTTAAAGGCATAACGGGGACTGATCCACCCCAATTAAGCGGATCTAGAAAGCACACGCGGCATAACCCCACATGAGGTGTCCAGCCATATATAATATATATTATCTATGACATATTATTAGAAATATTTCCAGCATATGTGATGGTTTTGTAATTTTTTATTTCTTCAGTTTGTGTAGGAAATATTAGTTGTAATGCCACTTTTTTATCAAGTAATTTATTTATTATATAATATATATTATATTTATTATTATAATATAATAATAGTTTACTCATACTTTTTGATCATAGTACATGATATAGGACAGGTCAAACAGAAAAGAGGATTTTACATTAAATATTACTTACATATCTTAAATCGGAAAAAGATATCTAGGATATCCCCATAGGGCTAATAATATCTAATCATCACATGAAATGTAACTTTTGCCACTCTCACGATGATAGTAATATCGAAACAATTGTCAATTTTTATGAATATTTACCATTTTTTCAATATATTGTGGAATTGCTTAGAAAGAGTTAGTTTCATTTTAAAAAGTGCATCTGGCTTTGTATACAGGTTTTGTAGTTGTTGTGAGATGACATGCTGTATATACAGTGTGACCCACTTAAGATCGCAACACCCAGTTATAGCGTTTAATTGACATTTGATTAAGTTAAAATTGTGGTGGTACTATTTCAAATTCTAATAATACACAGATTAGCATGACAACTAGACTTCTTACATCACCCCAGATTCTACTTTCTACAGCTCTTGTTACTGTTTTTGATAAATTTAAAAATCCACATCAGTGCAGGGTACTACTTGATAGTGGAAGTCAAGTAAATTTTATTTTTGAAAAACTGTGTAACATTTTACAACTAAACAAAAGGCAAATTGACATTTCAGTAACAGGAATTAGTCAAATGTCCCGCAATGTTCAATCTTCAACGTCACTAAAATTCAAATCATACCACTAAAAAATAATCTTTCTGTACTTGGCTATTCAAAAAAGACTGCTGTTCGCCGCTTTCTAAATTTAGAAAAGAAACTTAATAAAAATCTTGACATAAAAATACAATATCACAATTTCATAGACGAATATATACCACTCGGTCACATGTCTCTTGCTAATTCTCAAGTTGACGATTCAGGATTCTTCCTCCTACACCACTGTGCCTTAAAGGATAGCTCAGCCACAACAAAATTACGTGTAGTTTTAGACGGTTCAGCAAAAATAACATCTGGACTATCACTCAATGATATCACCATGGTAGCTCCTAATATTCAAGACGACTTATTTTACATTCTTTTGAGGTTTCGGAAACATAATTACGTTTTGAGTGTTGATATAGAGAAAATGTATCGCCAGGTATTGGTAACACAAACACAAAGAAACTTACAAAAAATTCTCTGGCGATTCGCACCCAACGACGACATTAAGACATATCAGCTAAACAGTGTGACTTATGGCACTGCATCGGTTGCCTTCTTATCTATTAGATCACTTCATGAAATAGCTTATCGTCATTTAAGTGAATTACCTGACATCTGTAACATTATATTACATGGTTTCTATGTTGATGATCTCCTCACTGGAGCCAATACGGCAGATTAAATACATAGCATTAACGAAAGGCTTTCAGAACTTTTATTGAAATATGGATTTCCTCTAAGGAAATGGAATTCTAACGTGAAGAATTTTGTGCTCAACGCGGATTCTAGTACTGTACATATCGGTGATAAAACCCCAAACAAAACGTTAGGCCTCCTTTGGAATCTTTATAATGACTGCTTACAATTTTCCATCAACGTTTCTCACTTGCCATCAAATATTCCTAAAAGACAAATACTATCCTCTACTGCACAAATATTTGACCCACTTGGACTATTATCTCCTGTCATGGTTACAGCAAAAATAATTTTGCAAGAACTCTGGAAATTGAAAATTTCATGCGATGAATCGGTACCTAGTGACCTACATACTACTTGGTCTAACTATCACTCTCAATAATTGCGCAACATCAATTGTCTAAAAATACCTAGACAAGTCATACTGTCTAACTTTATAACAAAACAGATACACGGATTCTGCGACGCATCACAAACAGCATATGCTGCTTGCATTTACATTCGCTGTAGTGATTCTTTGGGAAAGTATACTTCTAATTCACTGTGTGCCAAAACACGTGTGGCTCCAGTCAAATTAATTACTATACCAAGACTTGAACTCTGTGGCGCACTCTTATTGACAGAGCTAGTTGAAAAAGTATCAAGTATCAAATTATTCACCGCACGTTCTCAAAACTTTTGTCGCCAATCGTGTATCGCAAGTTCAGAATCTATCTAAAGCTCAATCATGAAGACACGTGAATACCACGGATAATCCAGCCGATTTACTATCACGCGGAATTAGCCCAACAGACCTAATAAATTCCGAATTTTGGTTTCACGGGCCATCGTGGCTATCAAAACAAACTACATATTGGCCGTCATGTGACTTAACAAAGGTTAGCACTTGTAATGATATAAATTCATTACTATAAATATCGATTCAAGAAACCAGTTAGCACCGTGATGACGCGGTACCCCACCAGAACAGCAAAGTCCCCCACGCCTAGATGCGCACGAAGAATCGACAGTAGAAGGGAAGGAGACTTCCCACCACCACCGCTAAGATGTATATAAAAATGCAAGCCAACAGACGATAGGACAACTTGGATTACGGACTCCTGCTCCTCCAAGTTCAGCCGCCTCCAGTGCGAAGCGTAGGTCGAAGGTACTGACTTTAACCTTAAACGCTTTACACTATTCACCGCCGAGTGTTGTACTAAGTCGGAGTATTGATCCGACTTTTATACATGGTTTCTGGTATTGACGGAAACGAGAACGATTGTTCAAACTGTTAGAAGAATTTCGGTGTGGTATTGACACACCGAAAACTCTACAGTATCTTCGTAGGGTTGCATCGTTGAGCCGGGTATTGACTGGTTGTAAACGATCGCTCTAACTGTTAGTATAATTCTGGTGTGGTATTGACGCGCCATAATAACTACAGTCCCTACAAACCGAGATATTCGTTAAGCCGGGTATTGACTAGCTATAAACGATACTCCCACATCTTGAGACTAAAACCGAAAGAGTATTGATCTGTCGGTTGCTCATACCCTTGGCTGTCTGAATATTTCATAGGACGCAGAGAATCCCGTACACCGTCACCGGAGTTGAAGTACACACCGTTACAGTTACACCTACCTATTTACAGACCGTCAGTACGCATCGATCAACGGAAGAGTACGGACCATCGAAGTGTGAATTTCAAAATATTTACGCACCTGAGTCATATATATAGAATATTGTATTTTAGTTTATTTTTATCATTGTTAATAATATTTTTTTATAGCAATAAATCAGTTAATTTAATTGAACTCTGTCTCCTTTGGGCTCACCTGGGCAATACGCATTATTATTCATGATCTTCCAGAAGTTCGAACAAATATTTCATCATTTGCTAATTACATAAATGAATTTGGAATTGATATTATTTCATATAATGAACGGTTTTCAAGTTCCACAAAGCTTCAACGTACGTTTGCATATGTTTTGCGATACATAAACAACATTCGACCTAAAAACAAAAACTCTAAAAGACTTGGACACTGACAACTCATGAACTTGAGAATTCCTTAACCTTCCTTGTTCGTTCCGTACAACGTCATTTTTTTCCCGATGACTACTACAATCTAGTCAACTCTAAGCCACTAAGAAAAAGGAGCAAACTCCTTAGCCTAAACCCTTTTTTTGACCATTCGAATTTTATAATACGGGTTGGCGGTCGTTTAGA
The DNA here is from genome assembly GCA_963921935.1 of Galeruca laticollis. Taxonomy (NCBI): domain Eukaryota; kingdom Metazoa; phylum Arthropoda; class Insecta; order Coleoptera; family Chrysomelidae; genus Galeruca; species Galeruca laticollis. The sequence continues at coordinate 50,246,556 of OY998184.1, forward strand.
CAAATCTACTTTCAACTTTTTTAAGAAACATCCAATCATTCTCCCGTATAAGAACCGCTTAACTTTAATCTTAACATGCTCTGAACATTCCAGACTCTTACATGCAGGGCCACAAGCTCTTCTCGCTTCCATTAGAGAAAGATTCTGGCCGCAGACTAGTGAAAGACGTGGTATGTGAATGCGTTAGATGTTTCAGATTTAATGCCAAGCCTGAACAATACTTAATGGGCAATTTGCCATCATCTTGCATCACACCATCTCGTCCATTTTCTGTCTCCGGTCTAGATTACGCCGGATCATTCTTACTTCGAGATCGAAAGTGAAGAAACCCTAAAACTAACAAAGACTATGTAGCATTGTTTGTTTGCTTTGCTACAAAGGCCCTGCACTTAGAAGCTGTAAGTGACCTCACTTCCGAATGCTTTATTGCTTGCTTACGACGTTTTGTGTCTAGGAGAGGCAAATGCGATGAACTGCACTCAGACAATGGTACAACTTTTGTTGGCGCAAACAATGAAATCAAATCATTTCTTAATACTAACCACAAATATATTTCAGATTATTTCACTCAATACAAAATACGCGCCTTCGATTGGTTTAAATATGAGGATTGATATCTGAATACACGATGTTTTCGATTTTGTATTTCGGCACCTGACTGGATACATGCAATTTTCTTATCTGTGCGTTTCGCGTTGTAATTAGTTGTTTTATTCGATATTAAAAATCTAGTGACTGACAGAAAATGTCAAATTAATAAAGAAACGTCAGAATTATTGTATCCAGAATCAATTCTAAAAGCCGTTTTGGTCTGTTTGATCTAAAATAGATTCAAAAGAAAGTAAAAGAACAAATGCCGCAAAATACCGTGCGATCTAAAAAGTACGTGTGGAAACAATTCATGGAATTTTGCAACGAACGTCATCATAGCCCAATTTTAATTGTTTTCGTGAAATAATCTTGACAAATACAACTCGTGTAATTAATGATTATCGAAAATTTCTTCTCTTTTTCGAAACAAATTGTTGTTTTAGGAAACCACACCCGCGCTTACGCGCTCGTGCGGTTTCCAAACAACAATTTGTTTCTCAAAATCGAAGAAATTTGTATTTCGATAATCATCATTATACTTGTTTTATTACTATTGACAATCTCTCTAAGGAGGATATACAGTGGCAATTTATTACCCCACAATCTCCTCATTTAGGAGGGATATGGGAATCTGGTGTAAGGTCTACTAAACACCACTTAAAACGTATAATGGGTGATGCAGCTCTTACTTTCGAAGAGTTTGTGACTGTATTGTGTCAAGTAGAAGCCTGTTTAAACTTTCGACCACTTTATACATTATCCAATGATCCAAATGATTTTAATCCCTTAACTCCTGCGCACTTTCTAATAGGAGAATCATTGACGACAATCCCTGAACCAAGTCATCTTAATATCAAAGAAAACAGACTCTCACGTTTTCAAAGAACACAACAAATTGTCCAACACTTCTGGTCACGGTGGACCAAAGAATATATTTCACACCTTCAGACCAGGGTCAAATGGAAGGTAAATTATCCTCAACTACTTCAGGTAGGCACGTTGGTAATAGTCAAAGTAGACGGCCTCCCACCACTCAAATGGAAACTCGGACGAATCCTCCAAATCCACTCAGGCGTTGATAACATCATACGATCCTTAACCATTAGAACTGTCAAGACCGATCTGAAGCGTCCTGTAGTCAAGATATGCGTTCTACCCAACCAAGTCAATTAATTTTGAAACCCTAAAGTGTTTCAAGGCGGGGACCTATGTTAGTGTCAAATAGTTCAAACTTACCAAAGTTTGACACTTATAACAGAGAAACCAAGACTCCTTCGACACGATAAGAAAAAGAAGATTTTCTAACCTATCTTTGTTACTTTTGTTTTATGTAAGCTACTTACTTTGTTTTAGATTTGTTATGACAGAACACGTTTTTGTACTGTTCTTGAATAAAAATAATACCACATCATTTTGAGTAGTGTATCACGAATCAAGACGTGAAATTTCTAAAAATATAGACGAAACGCCACATCAATATGCGTTGTAATTTTTTGCTTAGAATCCGAATCCAGGGTCAGAATTGGCTCATCATGTCAGAGTTATGTTCTAGCAACTTTTGATGTTACGTACGAGAGACACGAGCTATGAGATATGTCACATTAATGGTTTTGGGGTAGACATTTTTTTAAGTATACCTTTTGAACATTTGTACTCGTAGGTTGTTGGGGTCACCGAATACGAATATAAAGTTGGGAAACTGAAATATTTTTTTTTATTATTTCGACAGAAAGTCGCATTAACCGTGGTAGGTTATTAGCGACGGTACAATAGATAATAACATAATTACACTGAATTATACACATTAATTAATTTTAAAAATATTATTAGTCTATCACAATTATTATCCGGAAATAAGGCTTGAAATGAGTTGGGTAGTTTACAAATGTTTCTTTGATTGTAGTATTTAGGACATTCTGTGAGGATATGTTTCACTGTTACATCTACATTACACAGTTCACATACTGGATGTTCTTCACGTTTTATTAGGTAAGTGTGAGTTAGTCTAGTATGCCCCAACCGTAGACGTGAAATAATCACTTGGTGTTGTCTGTTGTTAGAAAATGGAAACCACTTTTTATATAGAGGTTTAATTTCACGAAGTTTTGAGTTACTTTCAGTCCACTGAGATTGCCACAAAGCGATCACTTTCCTATTTAATACGCACTTTAGATCCGAACTAACCACCTTTGAAATCGATACCGCACTTTCATCTGTGATGGAATTACGAGCACATCTGTCCGCTTCTTCATTTCCACTAATACCAATATGGGATGGGATCCATATAAAGATGATATCATTGTTTCGTTCTCTGGCAACGTAGAGTTATTTCTTAATGAGATGAACCAAAGGATGTTTAGAATAAATCGTTTGTATCGAGTGTAAGGAAGTAAGGGAGTCTGTAAGGACAAGGAAAGAGTTGTGGTGGCTGCTTTCGTTGATATGTGTTAAAGCTTGATATATAGCGAATAGTTCTGCCGAGAGGATATTTGTGTAGGATGGAAGTTTATATAGAAGTTTCTGCGAGTCAGTTACTACAGCTGCTCCTACGCCTATGGTCGATTTCGAGGCATCTGTATATATCTTTTGGTAATTTGGATACTTTCCCAAAGTGTCGAACAGTTTGGCTTTTATAACAGTTGGGTTAGTATTTTGTTTATCATATTTAGTTAAGCTTTTGTCGCAATTTGGTATCTTTACCATCCAGGGTTCTATGTTATAATAAGTGGCAATTGGGTAAACTTTTGGTAGACAAAAGTCAATTTCTTGAAAGTATGTTCTAATTCTCTCGTAAAACGGTTTTGGTGTCCTCGATTTCCCAGTAAAAAATCCTTCCAATTTATTTGAGTGTGTGTACTGATAAGTTGGATTTGACATATTGGCAAGAATAGTAACTGCATAATTGCTGCTAAGAGATTTTCGCCTTAGGCTTAAGGCTGGTTCTCCTAATTCCCACTGTAGACTTTTTACCGGTGTAGTTCTAAAAGCTCCAAGTATAATCCGGAAAGCGGAATTTTGGATTACTTCGAGTTGGTCGGTGTCAGTTTTGTTTGCTGTATCATATGCTATAGAGCCATAGTCCAATACTGATCTGATGAGAGATTTATACAGTAACAATAAAGTTGGTCCATCAGCACCCCATTTCTGGTTAGCTACCACTTTTAGAATGTTTAATCTCTTTTGGCATTCTAAGGCTAGATTGTTGATGTGTATTTTCCAATTTAATTTGCTGTCTAAGTGCATACCTAAAAATTTTACAGAAGGTAGGATCTTTAGATTTTCGCCATGTAGTATCAAATTAGGTTGAAATAGTTCATTTTTTTTGCTAAATAACATGCAGTGAGTTTTGGATGTTGAGAAACGAACTCCTGTTTGCGAACACCAAATTTCCAGGTTTGTAAGAAAATCTTGGAGAAAATTTTCATTGTGGTCATATTTGTACCTTTTAAGAAAACAACTAGATCGTCAGCGTATATTCTTGCTCTAAGGGGTGCTTTTATATTCTCCAAGATGCTATTCAAGGCTACAATAAATAATGTTGGGCTTATTACGGAGCCTTGCGGTGTCCCATTCTCTTGTAATTTATTTTTAGATATCTGTGTATTTGCTCTGACAACAAAAGTTCTTTTTTGGAGGAAGTTTTTGATAAAAGCTAAGCAGTGGCCTTGTATGTTCCATTCACTCAACGTTCTCAATATATGATATCGCCACACCGTGTCGAATGCCCGGTTAATATCGAAAAATATGGCCATGCACGTCTGGTTCAATGCGAAACCCTCATGAATAAAGCTTTCTAATTCAACAATGTTATCTAAAGTTGATCTATGTTTTCTGAAGCCACTTTGTTCCGGGATCAGAAGGTTTCTGCTTTCAAGTGTCCATAAAAGTCGTTTGTTAATTATTTTCTCGAGTAGCTTGCACATTGAACAAGTTAGTGAGATAGGTCTATAAGATGCAGCGATTGTTTTAGGTTTTCTAGGCTTTAGTATTGGTATGACAATAGCTTCACCCCATTTTTCTGGAAAGAGGTGTTTAGTCCAGATTTTATTGTATAGGTGTAACAAGTAATCTTTGGAATTTTGAGGTAAGTGCTTCAAGAATACTACAGGAATGTCATCTGGTCCTCCGCATGTATCTTTTAAGTCTTCTAGTGCTTCATTTAATTCATTTCCAGTTATATTATGATTTAATGGATCGAGTATGTTAAAAATTTCAATATCATTTGCTTCCTGTGAGACTTTTTTGGTAATAAAGGCGTTATCATAATTATTGTTGTTGGAGTGACTAGCATATGTATCAGAGAGTATATCTGCAATATGTTTGTCGTCTGTAACCGTTATTCCATTGAGATCAAGAGATGTTATTTTTTGAATGGAGCTTTTACCAGAAATCTTCTTGACTTTTTTCCATACATCTGATATTGGAGTGGATCTATTAATTTAAGATACAAATTGTCTCCATGATTCCTTTTTTGCAGTTTTTATTATATGTCTAGAAATTGCTCTTAGTCGTTTGAATTCAACGAGGTTTTCTGTGGTTTTGTGTCTTTTGTAAACGTTGAAAGCATGCTTACTAGTTTTTATGGCGTCTTCGCATGTTTTACTCCACCATGGAACTGGAATTCTACCTGTAACAAGCTTTGTTCTACCAATACTAGATTCTGCGGCAGATATGATAATATTTTCAAGATTTCTTAAATCCTTATCAATATTCTCGGTCGTAGTAAGGTTTTCTATTTTCTTTTGAATATTTTCAGAAAAGGCATCCCAGTTTGCATTCTTTAATCTCCAAATGTAAGATGGTGAAGTAGTTTTAGTTTCGACATTGGTATTTCGTATAATAATCGGGTAATGATCACTATCATATAAGTAAGGATCTACTTCCCAAGATACCGATAACGAGACCGTAGGATCACAAAAGGATAGATCTATTGCGGATGATTCTCCTGTTGCAGAATTGAAGCGAGTTTTCGTACCATCATTTAATATATTAAAATTAAAATGGTCAATAACATTCGCAATTGTTCGACCTCGATTATCATTAGAATCGGAGCCCCAAAATATATGGTGACCGTTAAAATCACCTAAAATTAATCTTGGTGTTGGTATTTGATTAATAACATCACAAATATCTTGCATGTCCAATGGACCTGCCGGTAGGTACATATTGCATATGTGTATTGGGTGCGAGCTCCTAATTTTTGCGGCAACGACTTCCAGGTTGGAATTAATCGGAATAATTTCTGCTTCTAATGTGTTCGATACATAAATCGCAACTCCGCCACCATTTGAATGCCCATTATGAGAGATTTGAACTCCAAGCCCCCAAGCCTCAAAATAAGAACAATCAAAGATCTAGCCAAGGCAAGATCGGGTAAAATTTGAGAAAACCTACCTGACACCGATTTCAAAAATTCTTTTTTAATTATGTAAGGCACTTACTAACAAACACAGCACCACAAATTTTGCTGCGGAAACACTTAACAAGCGCAGTAGAAGGATTTTCATTTTCGAATTTGTCCCTTTTCGAATGGGCATTTTTCATATTTTCTTGTTGTATATATACATATTATAATCTCGAAGTATAATATTTAATTTGTTCTAAACAGATATGTGATAATTGTAGACTGAATCATTACGATAAACACTAGTTTTTTTCAAAATGATTTTGTTATGCTTTGACAACAATCTCAACTGACATTTGCTAATCACTGATATTAGCGTGGTTGCCAAATTTATGACGTTATGAAATGACGAAAAATGTAGGTCTCGATTTCGTTTGTATGCAGTTACATCGATATTCTTTTATCTATGGTTATTTCGGAATTTCATGAAGTTCGTTTGCAAAAAAGCGCGCCGGGTCGACGTTTCGCAATTCGCACACGTCGACCCGGCGCGCTCGCTTCGCTCGCGATTTCAATCCACATTATTCTGTAATACGGACTTAAATAAGTATACCACATACGTTATTAGGAATATATGCACAATTTGAAAAGAATTTTTTTTTATAAACAGCTATCAATAGTTTGCAAAAAAAAGCGCCGGGTCGACGTTTCACAATTCTCGCGCGCACGAATTGCGAAACGTTGACCCGGCACATTATTCAGTAATACAGGCTTAAATAGGTATACCACATACGTGTATAGGTTATTCATTGATATGTGTTAGGTGTCGGGGAGCGATCTTTAAAACATATGTTTACTGTTTAAGCCATAAAGGTTAGATCATTTACTTATTTACACCTATATTAGTTATTAGGTTAGAGCTGAATAATGTTGTCAGCTGAGACCTTTAAAATAAGAAGCAGTAGTTGTTATATTCTTCTTTTTTAATTTTTCTGTTGTCAACTTTGGCAACGTTGTTAAAAAAATTGACGTAAATATTAGAATTTTCACACTTTTCATATTGAATTTTTACTGTTAATATGTGTTTCCGCGAAGAAATTTTTGGTTTTCCAGGTTAGTTAATTAATGTTTTATATTGTAAATATTTTTTTTGAAATTCGTGCTACATACAGATTCTCAAACTTTTCCCAAGATCGAAGACTCAGCCTCTCAAGGTAGCAAGATTAATCAATTATTCAGCCACCTAAGGCAAAATCAAAGATTGTCTCCGTTTTTAAGGTGCATCCTCAACCAATCTGCTAGGGAAGTGGCACTTCCGCACGCGTGTTGCAAAACGGATACCCATCTTCAATCCTGTCAATTCAGTCAGCCTGAATGTGATCACACATGCGCATTTTCTTTGTTATTATTATTGGAGTTTAACTTGTGAATATTCCTGCGAACTATAAACCCTTGTACGACAAGTCAGACAAGAATTACAAATCTGTGAAACAAAAAGAAAATTGTTAAGCTTCAGTAGCCAGATCATTGCATACAATATACAACAGGTAACCCAGTACCCCAAATCTTCTTGGTTTAAACCTTCGAGGACGGCTAACCAATTATCGTTATTTTAAAAGCTATAGAACAAATTGTAAAAGCAATAAATTATTTAACAATAATTGCTCTCCTTTAGTACTAATAATATTCCGCTCCATACCTACTTCTATTTGTCGAATGTCATTGTACTTTACGTAATTAAAACGGAAAAGTAGAGAAATAAATTCTGCTGATTTGATAAATCTTATCGGTAAGCAGTTCAGTATGTATTAACAAAAATTCAGTGTTGCGAGTTTTGTTTCCGCGCGAATAAAATATAATTTTTATTTATACCACTAGATATGATTAACGGATATGACCGCGTCTGAAAAACAAAATTACTTAATCGCCGAAAAAATTTAGCGATAACTTGGCTTTACGGAGACAAAATCATACGCTCCGGGCAAATGATATACATTACAATTAGCCTCGTTTCAAAATTTACCTACCACCTATCTACAGGGTGGGCGAGAATTATGTGACAAAAAAAAATGATACCTAAATCCTGTCAAGTTACATATACACAAAAAAAAATCGTTCCTACAAATCTTGTGTAAAATCTTACTATAATATCTCACACAATAAAATTATATATATATATAAAACGAACGGTGCCCAAATTATGAGCCAGGACCTACAGATTTAACTGAACCTATGAACTTGTCCAATAACACAGTAAAGAAAATGTTATATATTCTATCTATGCAAACATTTATGTTATCATATCAATGTTAGATCAGCGCACCTAAATAAAATAAATAAATCTAGCACGCGTGCCGAGCTTCGCCGCTAAATTGATTGGGGGATGGGCCTTTAAAATGTTACAAAATCTCCACAATACTAAACTTGAATTAAATCAACGATATATCGATTGTAAAAGGTTTTCTAAATTTTGAAAAGGGGTTTTGGAAGATAGAAGTGTTAGTTTGAGATAAAAATCGTGTTTTAGCACATTTAGGTTAGAAATAATCAAAAACTTGACGTGATATAACTATTACGAGGACGGATTTGGATTCTGCGCAGTATGGACCCATTCTTTGCAGATTTTTCAAATAGATTTAATGAAGCTTTGTTTGTTCGACTCAATCTAAAATGTAAAATGGATAATTGATTTCTTCTTTTTTACATTTACTAATTGAACGTTATGTCTATCCTTAAAATGACTCAAGATTTTCCAAATGATTTAGATTTGGAACCATTCAGTGTTATTTGAAATCCGATACATAGTATTCGACAAATAAAAGATCTTAATTGTACTGAAATGTATACGTGGGCCAATTTCACTATTGGGCATGTATATTTTTCGATTACTTACCTATATTTGGCTGTTGATACTCTATTACTAACAAATTTGGACACAGGCGGTTGGGTCCTATTTATAAATATCACACGTTGTTCGGCACTTCCTCTTGGATCAGCTGATGTCTCAGTGTCTCTGTCAAGTGCAGACGATATTGTTCCGTCGTTATCATCTGAGAAAAAGAGTCATAAGTTATACTTTCAAATAATTAGTACCTATCTGATGAGTAGTCTTTTTATATCTACATATGAATGAAAAAATAGTAATATTGTATTTCCTAATTTTTACTTATTGGTAGAGTTACTAAAGCAGTAAGTTAATTTTCTCAAGCCACGCCAAGTTTATTTTGGCCAATAAGAATCTTTTTCTTCATCACATTTTTCCTAACCACAAACAAAGCCGTATACATCAATACGGATATAAGCCCACTCATCTAAACGACTTCCAACCAACTGGCCAAAAATCCTCTAATAACCCCTTAGCCAAACAGACCAGTATTCTCATCAAAATCAAAGAGGAAAGTCTTCTTCGGTTACGGGCCACTGCATTTCACGGCCTCGAGTCTATTGATAATTAATTCATCTCCATCCTTCCACACATACTTCTCCGATTCCACCGAACAACATCCCAAACTATGTTTCTGAAAGACAGAAACAACTGTTATAAGTTTCCGTCTACCTATGCCTAAAAGCGTAGCTGATTCATTCAACATTTTTATACAGCTCCATCCCCTACTTTAACTAGTTCCTGTCATAACATGTATCCTATTTCAAATCACTGACCATCATCGTTTCCGTTATATCTCCAACTTCTCCTTGGTCGTCCTGCATTCTCTTAACGTGTCTAAGTCAAGTCAGTTGCCTCCTTTCAATTTCTTCAGTAATTGAAGTGGTCAATGCAAGAAGTGGACAAGTCCATTTTTTAGCAAACATTGTTTTTTTTGCATGGTCATGTTCTGTTTTAAATTGTGCATGGTCCCATGCAAAAACGAGACTTATATCTCTACCACACACTTTACAGTACTGTATTATATAAGTTGTCTACCTTCCAATACTTTTCAAGAAGTAGACATATCCTGGACATGTCCCGTTATTGCACTGGATCAAGTACCAAAATATTAGCGTTGACGTAGACGTGTCGTTTAACATGTCGAAGGAGCGAGGCATTCTTATTAAAAAACCTTTCAAATAATAAGCAACATTATGAGTTCTGACTCTGAACAAGAGGATCCCTTTCATGGAGATTATTCCGACGTTGATCGTGATTATGTACCCAGAGAGGCAACAGAAGACAGTGAATCAAGTGAACCTAACCTCAATGAAAACAAAAACAAAGGCAAAAAACGAAGTATCCAAAATCAACGTAGAACAGCCGGCAAAGAATATGAGAGTACTTCCAAAACTGTTGTGCCAGAGAGGATGGTAGGAAATGCATGCAGCTGTGAACTAAAATGTTTTGAAAAAGTCTCCGCTGATAATAGGCAAAAAAATGTTAATGCTTTTCATAAACTGCCAAGCAAGGAACTACAGGATGCTTATTTATGTGCCAACCTGTCTGTAACAAATGTCACTCGCCATAGACGACGTACAGACCAAAATAATAAACCAAAAACCGTGACTTGTACCTTTTCCAACTTCTGATTTTTGTTATTCTAGGTTAAAGAAGGGATCCAAAACTATCGTGTGTGTAAAAATGCACTGCTTGCTATTCACGGTATAAAAAAGGTAGAATAAATAGATTGATAAATCACTTAAAAGTTAACGTCACGCCCCCATCGGATGGAAGAGGAAAACTTAATAATATACCAAACCAAATTACTCCAGAAACAGTTGCCCAGATTCGCAGTCATATAATGAGCTTCCCCAAATATAAATCACATTATAGTAGGAGTAATAACATCGGCAAATATTATCTATCACCGTTACTAAATAGTGCACGGTTACATGAGTTGTATTTGCAAAAATACGAACCTGTTCAATATAGAATACTGCAAGAGAGAAACCATGAAAATTTTAAACCTGTGGTAAAATACGAATATTTTAGAAAATACTTCACAGAAAACTTTAATATTTCATTTGGAAGCCCAAAATCAGACACATGTCAAAAATGTGATAAACTGGTAAAACAAATCGATGCTGCAACATCAGAAGAAGAAAGAAACACACTTCAGGGAGAAAAATATTTGCGTGTTGTGAAATCAGAAACTTTTTACAAATATCTTAAAGAAAAATCGCAGCTAGCTAAAACTTTAGATTATGTGGAAGTTATAACATTTGACTACCAATAAAATGTACCATTACCAGTAGCCTCAAGTGGAGAGGTATTCTACAAGATTCAAATGTGGGTCTACAACTTTTGCATTCATGTTGCAAGCACTGGCAAAAGTTACTTTTTTCTATATGACGAAACCATTGCTGGAAAGGGGCAAAACGAAGTAATCAGCTTACTAAATTATTTTTTCGAAAATATTATTAGACCTGAAGTTGCTGAGCTATACATGTTTTCAGACAACTGTGCGTCACAAAATAAAAATTTGGTGATGACCCAATATATCTTCACACTTGTAGAAAAGGGAAAATTTAACTTAATATACCATCGTTTCCCTGAGCCAGGGCACAGTTATCTACCATGCGATAGAAGCTTTGCAGCTATTGAGAAGAGAAAACGAAAATATGATAAAATTTACCTTCCAAATGTGTACTCCAAAATCATTCGAGAATCTGGTCATAAATTTGTAGTGATCACGCCTGATAAAAAAATGTTTTTGAATTTTAAACAACATTTTTTACCACTGTTTAAGAAGAATGTAAGTGTAAAATATGCAAAATTCACAATATCGAAATACAGAATTTTCCAATACGACAGATCTAAATTGCCTATAATTTCATGTAGTATCTCAGTATCAATGACGCTCTTCCAAGAATTTGAACTTAAAAATACAAATGTAGTTCTCAGTTTGCCGGATGATTCCAAGCTTTTGTATGTTGATAGAAGAAAGCTAAAAAAGAAGAAGTTTGAACATGTCATGGCATTGGCTGCAAATTACGTCCCACTAGCTGATCAATGGTTTTATGAAGAAATAAAATAGTATCACTTAGATTTTGTTAACCCAGATGCTGACACGTCATGTTCCGAATTTGAAGACAATGATGATGAATGATAATTTTATTTTTGTAAATCTAAATTTATATTAACATTGCTTGAAAACAAATAAAATTAAAATATTAAAACAAAACTGTCCAAAAAGTGGACATGTCCATTTTATTTTATGTTTTTTTGGCAAAAGTAATATTCATTAAGCGAGACATTTGACGAAAATGTGTCCACATGTCACTAACAAATAACTAACCAAAGTCAAACAAGTTTTTTTTGTTAACTTCCACAAACGTTTTTTGTCTCTCCTGAAAAATTATTAAAAGTGGACTTGTCCACTTCTTGCATTGACCTCTTCAATTGATCGGTTAGTATCAATTTCTGTTTGGACTCAATCGAGCGCGTGAAGCTTTTAAGGAACGAAAGTCTTGTTAAGAACTTTTAGAACACAAAAGTTCGTTAAAAATAAAGTAACGCCATTAATAAAATCGAGAAATATATTAATGATATAAATCATAATAATTGGTCTAGTTTACCATAAAATGTTAATCAAAATTTCAATAAAGACAAAAATAGAACGGAAATAAAAAAACCTCTCCGTAACAGATTTCTTCAGAGAAAAAGTTGATATATTGCTTGCGTGTTCGAAAAACTGCGGCACGATATTCAAAATAATTCCCTGATGCAAATCCTACATGTAGATAAATAAACAGGATGATAAAAACTAGTTTATACAAATGTAGAGCCGCCTTACTAAATGTGATTCAATTTGTAGTGTCAAAGATTATTACAATTTAAGTGATCGCTTTTAATAAGATAACGTATTACTTTGTAGTATTTGTCGAGAGATAATTAAAAACATGTCCGACAGACATTCAAAATTTTAGTCCTTTTCTAGTAAAAGTCCTGTCAATTATGTCATCTTCCCTCTTGTGACGCTGAAGTCTAGCTGCTGTACCGACATTTTGGAGGCCTCGAGGCCTGCCAACTGGACGTCTCGATTCCGATTTTGGATTATTGGCTCGCTTAGCAAACCAATCATTCTACATGGCCTCTCTTAACGTGCAGGTGTTCCGTATACTATCGTGAAGTGTGGCCCCATTTCTGCGACAGGTTAGGTTATAGGTCTGATCCGCCAAAATAAACAGTACCGAAAATAAAAATTAATTTTTTATTTCTGTAATGTAAGTGTTCAAAATGTTCACCATTTCGACGCAAACAAGCTTCATATCGATTTTGTAAGTCAATAAACATATTTATAAAAAGTGGTTGATGTAACTGCCGAAAGATATTTTGTATTCTTTCCCGTAGTTCGGCAATATTCGCCGGCGGATTTTCCGAGTGAAATATTTTGTCCTTCATTATGCCCCAAATGTATGCGTCAGGTGACGTCAGATCAGGTGAATGAGACGGATATTCGAAGTCTGATCCCCGAGAAATTATTCTATTATCGAAATGCTGACGGAGTAAGTCTAAGGTGCGCACAGCTGTATGGCTCGTTGCACCATCTTGTTGGAACCATTGTGTGCGAAACTGTAGATTTCGTGCACGGCAAAAGTTATTTAGATCTCTCACAAAAGGTATAATAATTTTCTCTCTATAACGCTCTTGGTTGACAGTAAGTGGATTCTGATTATCATCTTCAACGAAATAAGAACCAATCATTCCATGACCAGATACCGCGCACCAAACGGTAACTCGAAGACTGTGGAGTGGTTTCTCTACAATGACATCAGGACGTTCAAATCCAAGGAATCTGGTTGTTTGTCGATTAATATAGCCATATAGCCGCTAAGATGAACGTGACTCTCGTCTGAAAACCATATGTTTTTCAAAAATTCGGGATCTTCGTAAATTAAACTCAACATGCTACCACAGTAAATTTCTCTTGCACGTTTGTCCGCAGCATTTAGTCGTTGTCCAACTTGAATACGGTATGGATAACCACCAATTGATTTGAACATGCGACGTAAAGACGTTTCACTAATGTTGAGTTTACATGCAGTTCTTACAAGACTTCTTTGAGGTGATTGCACAACTTGGTTAAAAACACGTCCTTCATTTTCGTTAGTGCATACTGTTTTTCGACGACCTGAAGAACCTTTACGTTGACACAATACACTACCAGTGCGACGAAATTTTTCAACAACAGCTAACATCACACTTTTACTAGGAGCTGCTTTATTAAATTTTTGTTGATATTTTATTGACACCTGTTCTAAGCTTGGACCATCATTACGACCTTTTCCGTATGAACGAAAATAATGCTCTACCAAAAAAACTTTTTCTTCCGTTGTTAGAACCATTTTTAAATCAAATTTAACTGCAGCGTACTATTAATATATCAACTAATGACAATTAAGTCAAATACGACAAATCCATATTACATAAACAACTCCACAGCACTCTCTGTTTCGGTACTGTTTATTTTGGCGAATACCGTATTTGTTTTTCCATTGATTTCCGAATATTCGATATTCCAGCTACATCCTTGACCTGTTTTTCTACTTTGTTCGATATGCTTCTGCTGCTCGATGTTTCTATAACCAAATAATTGAAGTTTAAGCTTCGTCTATAATGTATGACCAATTAGCCTAGTATCAGATCTTTGGATATTACCATGCTTATCTAGCTCGAAATCGGTAGGTTCAGTATTTGTGATGAACTTGTATAGGAGGCGTAACATGTTGTCTACATTTCTTCTTCTTCTTCTTTCTCAGCCACTTCTTATCCACTCCTGGACGTAAGCCTCTTTCATATTTCTCCATGCTGTCCTGTCCTGTGCTTGTTGAAACCATCTGTTTCCGGCCTGTCTTTTGATATCATCAAGCCATCTTCTCTGTGGTCTTCCTGTGCTTCGCCTTGTTTGTCTTGGTCGCCAGTACGTTAGTTTGGTTGTCCATTTAGCTTGATCCTGCCGGGCCACATGGCCTACCCATTGCCATTTCAGCTCCGCAGTACGCTTTATTATATCCATGACTTTAGTTCTTTGTCGGATATCTTCATTCCTTTTTCTGTCTCTGAGAGTAATTCCGAGCATCGCTCGTTCCATCGCTCTTTGCATCACTCTTAATTGATTTGCTGTCCTCCCTGTCATTGCCATTGTTTCCAGTCCATAGGTCGCTATCGGTAGTATACAGGTATCGAAAACTTTTCGTTTAAGGTTGATCGGTATGCTGCTATTTCTGAATATATAGTTCATTTTTCCGAACCCCGCCCAGGCTAATTTTATTCTTCGTTTAATCTCAGCCGTTTGATTTTCTTTTCCTATTTTTATTACATGTCCCAAATATATATACTCTTCCACGTTTTCTAGTTTTGTACCATCTATATATACTTGTTCGTTGGTGTTACTTATTATTTTAGTCTTTGCGATGTTCATTTTTAAGCCGATCTTTTTTGAAGCATTATTAAGTTCGACGGCTCCTATCTACACCATCTTCGGTTTGCTGACGACATTGTCCTGATAAGCAGTGACGTGCACGAACTGAGCAACATGTTAGAACAACTTAATAATGTCTACATTTAAGGCTACAATAATAGCGTAATCTGCATAGCATAGGATTCTCAAGCAACGATTGTTCATTTTGACTCCAGCATTAACGTCGTTTACACTTTCGATTATTTGATCCATCTGAGTATTTTGTATAAATGAGCATTCTGCACCACTCTTATGTCCTATAAATTTGGGAAGAATCAGAATAGGCGCAAAACATTCTCTCTAAAATAGTTATGCAAGATTTGGGAAAATAAGAAACTACTATTCTTATTCCATAACTTTTATCAAAGTAATGTTTCTATCATCCACAGATGGTGCGAGAAGTGTACTTTTGTATTAAATATGCGATGTTAGTACGTCTATCACATTAGAAATGAAAATGGAATGTCTCCTAAATTTTGTTGCGGGGCTTTGTTATACACCTATAGGAGTGTAAAAAAAAGTTGGTCACATGATCGAAATCTTGGTCGTTTAGTCGCCATATTGGAAAATGGCCGCCAAATCGCTAGATTGTTTATTTTAGCATATCTCTGCACCCAGTTGTCGGATTTTAATTTTTTAAAGCTTATTTTATTCCTCTTTTTAAGGTAAACAAATTTTGTAATTACACATCTTTTTTAAATCAATTAGTGTCTGAGATATATTTATGTTTTGAATATTACCAGATCGCAGACTTTTTTTAACAATAATAATCGTATTAGAGGTTGGCAAATTAATTTTGGCAGTCGGAAGTTTGGCAACTTCCGATGCGCCGTAGCAAAGACATATGCGGATTGCTAAGAGCTCACTTCGCTGGCAGAATTCGTAAGCTTCGTTTCGACAGCACAGTTCAGAGAAAAGTGTGATTACCGGGGTTATGCAATACTAACTTGTTATGGCGACTCCAGAAAGTAAAGCCATTAACAAAGGTAAGTTTTAATTATTGCAATGAAATTTTTAAACCAAAGTAATTATGTAACAAATTTACACTCGATAGTAAATTTTTTATATCGATTTTAGTACATAAAATATTTATTTGTTAAACGATTTAAAAAAGTGACATTAGGGTGAGACAATAGTATATTGTACAATGAGCAATGAAACGACATACATTTCCCACGAGTAGGTATATGAAATTATGTTCATTTTGGTCATATACCTACAAGTTAGAAATGGGTCATTTCATGCAAAGTGTACACTATACCTTTTCTACGACCATAATAAATCATCAACAAAACTGTAATATTTTTCATAACAATTTTTATCATAAACTTTCCTGACGTTATTGTTGCATGGTTCAGAGAATTTTTTCTCTGAAATTATTAAGTCGGGTTCTTAATCTGTTAAACGCACCATATATTTTTTTTTATTTTTGTACATGTACCTAGTTACGTCGTGAAATAACACTCCAAATTTTCAAATTTTGACTCTTGGAAATAAAAATACTTCAAGCAGAAAAAATCGGTATAATTCACCTGCGGAAAAATTTATCAATTATCGTGTCTCTTTAAAGAAGTTATATCACCTCCTGCATCTAACAGGATAGTGAGCGATTAGTGTCAAATCATCCTCACTATCGCTACCCATTTTCATTATAAATTTTTTTTATAAACGAATTTTGTAAACACTGATGTGAAATGTCAAAATTAGGCAGACTTTAACAAACATGACTCTATCATATATTATAATATATATAATCAAACAATTCGTTAATATAATGACAGTCTAGTAGCTCCTGAAAGTCGTGGGAAATGAAATATTTCGATACAGCTAGCCCGTAGGAAATGAATATCTGTATTTCTACGTGGTGGGTTTCTTAATCGAATACGCACTTGAAATGTACATTTTTCTTTATGGTCGTGAAAAAAGTATTTTATGCACTCATGTGTCAATTTTATGCACCGTTATGTCATCATTACAAATAAATCGACGCCATTTTTAGTCCATTTAGAGCAACCTAAATGAGAAATTTTTTGGATTTTGCATGTCTGCGGCTCATGCGTCAATTTTTCAATTCGTGAAAAAAAGCACTACTTTATGCACTTGTTGCATAAATAACTATTCGGTTTCTGTCTACAGGAGTATATAAAAGGGCACATTTTTATTTTGTGTAAGGTACTTATTTAAATGTAATAAGTTTTTTAGCTAATAATTATAATTATTATACTTATTTCATACCTATCTCTATTACGTTTCGGTTTTATTATTTGTTTTGAACCATCTTCCGATTTCAGTTACAATTGCGGTTTGGTCATATTAAAATATGTTTGAACTAAAATCTAAAGATCGTTTGAAACAACTAATGAACTGGAACGTAATATAATATTTTTGAATTTAATACTTCTTTTAAATGGCCGAAAACCACGACAAAAATTTGTATTCCAATGAACGGTCACTGCAAACAAATTTAACTACTTCCTCATTTTATTTGTATAAAAATACATATGAGTAAAACTTTTATTACAACATTTATATCGACTTATTTTATTGTCAGGTCATTGAACGAGTTTCTGCTGCTACGAAAGTTAGCCAAAGAACGCTTTCTCGTATTAAAAAAGAAGCTCTGGCAGGAAGTAATGCTGACATTGATGTGTCTACTAAAAAACAAAGAACGTCCAATATCCGTATGGATCAATTCGACAAAACTGTGCTTAGAAGGTGCATCATAAATTATCACATACCCGAGAAAAAAGCACCCACGTTAAGAAATGTACACCAAACCTTTGCAGATAGTTATAGCTTCGCAGGAAGGCGCAAATCTCTGCGGAAACAAATACATTCTTTGGGTTTTCGTTCGACCAACATAAAAAACAACAGAAGTTTCTAATGGAACGTCACGAAATCTGACATTTACGCCTACTATATTTAAGAAACATAAAAAAGTGCAGAGAACAGAACAAACCTATCATTTATATGGACGAAACATACATTCATTCATGTCACACGTACCTTAAAGGATGGAGCGACAAGAGTAACGAAGGATTAAGAAAACTCGTTTCAAAAGGTAACAGGCTCATCATTGTGCATGCAGGAAGAGAAAATGGTTTTGTACCTAATGCTGGTATTAAGTGGAACTCCCAGTCAAAATTGGAGATTATCATAATGAAATGGCGTACGAAAATTATGAGAAGTGGGTACAAGAAAAACTTATTCCAAACCTACCAAAAAACGCTGTTGTGGTAAATGACAACGCCCCATATCACAATGTTCTAGTCGGTCTTGGTCTTGCATTTGCTCATCACTATTTTTGAGTTACCTTACAAGAGTTTAACATGAGAAATTTAAAAAAAAATCATATGCATTTAATTATTTAGAGAATTTTGCAATTTTTTGTTATTACATCAAAAAACGGGCGTTAGCGGCATCAATAAGAATTAGACATATCATAGGTAAGATGGGTGTGATGGAGCAATAAAATAATGCTTTTTTCCAACGAGATCAAGTTTGTTAAAATCTGTTCAGTCGATTAGGAGTTATAGCTGTTTATTCAAAAAAAACACATTGAATTACCCTCCACCACTTTTAATAGATACGTCATAAAGTGTTGCTCAAAAATTACTGGAACAACGCTTAGCTTTGAAAAACATATATTTTTTTGGTACAGGCGGATTTCAGTGGACAAATCACTTTAAAAGTTCAAGTTGGCGGTTACTAAAGATCATCTTGATAATCTGAAAATATTTTTCACGGTCTTCTTTTGGCCACTTTAGTCATAAAATTTTCTGCTGGAAGATTCTACGACAAATAGTTTCTGAGATACAGCACTCTACATTCTCGTCTGAACACCCGGTACATATCAAATCTACCGATGATAACCCTAGCGTTAGAAGCATATTAAATAAAAAATAATATAACTCAATTGCACACTGCATTTTAACTTTATAACCTTGTAACGAATTAATGAACTTTTATCATTGATCGAAAGGATTACCAATATGTACCAAAACAAGGTCAGTATTGACAAGAGTAAACTTTTATGAATAAATGTACATCGAGTACAACAATAATAAATCGATTAAAGTTGTATTTGTTGTTTCAACGAAAATAAGTATAAAGGCATCGGAATATTGTATAGGTAGTAGTAACATGTCTTACTTATATTTCAAAATGTTGCATACTTACTGCCAAAGAGTCTGCTTCGAAAAAAGTGAGTCAATTCCCTGTACATCGACATGGCATTTTTTCGAAATGCCTTTTCATAGTGGGGAAACATCGTAAAATTTTAACAGTTGCGAAATAGGCTCCATGTCAAAGAGCTTACCTCCACAAGTGGAAAATCGATTATCATGAGTGTTGCGCATGGTTGTAGAAGATTACAACGGAATAACGAATTTTCCTAAGGAACGCGCAGTATGCAACTTTCAATCCAAATATTAGTGTAAACAATTCAAAATTTTTCTAAAGGAAACCGGGTGAATTTAACATAATGTAGATGAATATACAGAAGTCTCATCAAATTTACGTATTTACCATTACGAAAATTTACGCACTAGCGTAAGGCCGCACATCTTATGAGGCGGCAAATTCTGTTTATATTTTGTTTTTACCAAAAAACACAAAATAAAATAAATAAATAAATGAAATTTCGGGCGCAATTTTCGTATTTCAGTATTTTTATTTAAAGCAAAGTTTATTGAATTCATATAAAATAGTAATGCAAACTTTTATTTCATTCCGAATTAAGCATTTTTTGGGTAAATTTCATTACATACGCGTTAGTTTCATGTGTATTGTTTTTCAAGTGGTAAGTCGCTTTATATCTACCGTATAGTAACGACTAAATAATAGGCATTACATCACAATTTTTGGTCAATAGGTTCCTAATTAAGTGTCCTTTGAAATAGATAAAAAAATTTGATAACATTTTGGGGCTTCGGGTTCAAAACGAACAATGAGTGTCAGCGCACAATCGTAATAAGTATAAATTTTTCTTGACGTTATGAAAAATACTTGCATCACAATGTTTCGTTAGTAGGTTTCTAATTAAGTGTCATTTGAAATAGTTAAAAAACATATTGGGGCTTCGGGTTCAAAACGAACGATGGGCGTCAGCGCACAATCGTGACCTTTATGAATTTTTTTGACGTTATAAAAAATACTTACATCACAATTTTTCGTTAATAGGTTCGTAATTAAATGTCCTTTGAAATAATTGAAGAAAATTTGAAAACATTTTGGGGCTTCGAGTTCAAAACGAACCATACGCGTCGGCGCACAATCGTAATCTTTATGAATTTTTTTGACGTTATAAAAAATACTTACATCACAATTTTTCGTTAATAGGTTCCTAATTAAGTGTGTTTTGAAATAGATTAAGAAAATTTTAAGAAATTTTGAGGCTTCGAGTTCAAAACGAACGATACGCGTCAGCGCACAATCGTAATCTTTATGAATTTTTTTTGGCGTTATAAAAAATACTTACATCACAATTTTTCGTTAATAGGTTCCTAATTAAGTGTTCTTTGAAATTGTTAAAGAAACTTAAATTTAATTCATATACACACAACCTTAATTATTAATTTATATCAACACTATACTGTTCGCTATTTCGGTGTATTCTTGTTTATATGTCGAGATCACTTTATAAACTCAACTAACTCTCCCTGGTCGGTCCTTTATATACTAGTGCCCTTTTTACTAGATAATTATAGATTGCGGCTTACACCAAAACAATTGGCTTTCTGGCATTTTCTAGATAAGACTGGTCATAAAAACAGTGTCTAGATAAGATAGTCTCAATCGTAAACAGTTCTAAGAAATCCCTGCGCATCCGCCATAATTTTAACTTTCATACATGGCTTAGACAGAGTCGGATTCAGGGACTGTACCAGATTGCTATTTCGTAACATTACCCCCTCCTTAAATGGAAGTTCCTCCTGGAACTTTTGTGTAGCCGAGACTGGATGTTTGAATCGGCAACTGGTCCCATTTCTACACTTTCCGATCTTATGGAAATAACAGGGCACCGTCTTCATGGGATACTGATAACGGGGGTTGTACCTGCAAATTAATATCTGGACACCGGTATCTTGGAAGATAACCTCTACCATGTTCCTGATGACTCGCCAATCCAACTGGTTACTCGCCATCTTAGGCATAGCCAGTTTCTTCACGCTGGATTCTAACACATGGTCTCGGAGGTTTCAAAGTGCTTCCCACACATCGCGGTAGGTAGATCGATCTTGAAATTCATTTTTAGTTACCACGTAGAAGACGTACCGCGAATTATGTTTCAGTGTCTTGCCAGGGGCTGGAATCTGGTCTTCAAGTTTTTCTAATTGCCCGAACTTCTTTCGAAAGATGGATGCCAACCCTCGTGCGTTCTTGATACGGGCAGGGATGTTGTATGCCTGTGAATAATCTTCCGGGAGAGTGAACAAATCTTGTCGTTGTTCTGAAGTGACTCCATATCTAGCTTTCCCGGTACCTCCATACGCGCCCATAAATTCATTGAAGGTAGGGTCAGACACATCTCGAATATGGTTTACTCCTTTCTCTAGGTCATGGTCTCCTTCGAATGTCGCTAGTCGGTTATGGTGAACTACTCTTGGTTTTCCGTTGGAATCTTGCTTATGCGATATATAACATCATTGATCCTTTTCTTGATTAAGTATGGACCTTCCCAGGATTATTGTAATTTTGGAGAAAATCCTTTTCTCCTCGTCGGGTTGTGTAACCATACTTTGTCCCCTTCTTTAAAACCGCCTACTGTGGCCTGTGTGCCATACCGTCTTTTCATTCTGTTGCTGGCAACTTGAAGATTTTTTCGAACTAATTCATGAATATCCTCCAGTCTTCTTCTCAATTGGATCACGTAGTCTTCTCTTGCTAGATCTTCTCCAGCCCAACAGCCAAATTCCAGGTCACAAAGAAGCCTCATTTCACGCCCAAACAGGATTTTCACCCGTGGACTCATTGACGGCAGATCGATAAGCCAATGCGAATAGGGAAAGATACTGGTCCCAATCTCTCTGATGGCTGGAAACTACGTTGGACAGGTACTTTCCAATAGTCCTGTTCATTCTCTCGACCATTCCATCTGACTGTGGATGTAATGCTGTTGTCCTGGTCTTCTTCATTCCCAGCTTCTCGCAAATATCCTGGAATAGATGACTTTCGAAATTTCTTCCCTGGTCACTGTGGACTTCCAATGGCTGATAAATTCTTTCACCAATACATCTGCGACAGTTGTGGCCTCTTGGTTCGAGATAGTGCAAATTTCCACCCAATTTGTGAAATAGTCCATTAGAACCAGTATGTATTTGCCACTATTTTCTGTCGTCGGAAATGGTCCAGCGATATCTAAAGCAATCCTTTCGAAAGGGCTTCCAACATTGTACTGTTTCATGGGAGCCTTTCTCTTGCGATGTGGTCCATTACTCGTAGCACAAGTCGTACATTTCTTACACCAGTCCTTCACATCATCGGAGCTGTTCATCCAATAAAACCTCTCACGGATTCGCTGGAAGATTTTCTTCACTCCCAGATGACCTCCCGATGGACTGTCGTGTAACTTCTTTAGTAATTCAGCTACTTTCGTTCTAGGGATAACTATCTGTCTCCTCATCTCGCAACCATCATCGTTTTCAAGTACTCTTTTCAACAGCCCTTCTTCCAGGACAAAGGAGTCCCACTGAGTCCAATATGCCTTAAGTTTCGGTGAAAATCTTGACACTTCTTGCCATGTAGGTCGCCGATTTTCTTCCTTCCATTGCCGGATCATCTTCAGGTGAGGATCATTCTCCTGATCTTCTCTGATCCTGGTGGGTGACCATTCTTCATTGACTACTGTGATTCTTCAAACTGCAACTACCGTAGATTTCGACTTGTTGCATTGTGAATAGTCTTCAGGGCATGACCGTCTAGACGAAGAGTTGGGTGATACTTACATTACAATTTTTTGTCAATTGATTTCTAATTAGGTGTTCTTTGTAATAGTTGAAGAATATTTTTATTTTTGGGTCTTCGATTTAGAATCGTGAAATATGTACAAGAACAACTATTGGAAAACTTTTTATTCTTCTTTAATTTTTGGTAGTAAAATTATCTCTCTTCTTACAATGCCATATCCGTGATCGGACGTAGGCGACCTCTCACTTCTACCTGTGTTGTGCTCTCCAGTTACCACAGATAGAAGGGACCTACAGTTTAACGACGGATCCGAACGTCTACGCTGAGAGGCTGTACTAGGCAGAATACTGTCGGTGGTTTGCCATTGCCTTCCGACAGGTGGCTCTCCGAATATTTAATTATGATGTTAACTAGGCCCGGGTTTGATCCCGGGGCCTCTCGGTTAGCAGACAGAGCACCATTCCACTAGCCTACGGAGCCTACAGCCTATTAAATGTTATTATATTTTTATATTAACATTTTTTTGCAAAAGTACAGTTTATTTCGTAAAAACATATTCGTGGATGGTTAAAAAATCCGTGGATAGGGGAGAGTGGTCGAATATCAACCGCTGTCCAATATCGATCACACACCCCTACCCAATTCTTGAAGCTTTTCAACTTCTTAATAGAGCGAGACCGCATGCGCTGGGATGGTATTTACTATGTATACAGTCACCTACGCACTTAGTCGATGTTTGACCGTAGTGAATGCTTGATGTTAAATTTTGCCTTATTCCTTATAATATTTGTGACACCGATACGAAAGTAAGTAATGATTTAATTTGATTGTAGCTTTGATTTTTGTGCAGTAAGGTAATTAGATATGTATGTGCTTATTATGTGTGATGAATTATCGTTACATTTTCACAGATTTTTTTTGTAATTCATCTTTTTTGTCTACCACGTGCAGTCGGCTAATGTCAACCGGGGAGATCGATATTTTCCTACTGTGATCGATATTGTACCAATGGCGTTTATTCTTTTACAGATGCCTCGTCAAAAGTATACACGCAAAACTTCTCGCGCTTCGTGGTCTGAAAAGGATATGGAAAGTGCGCTTAAGACAATACATGACAAAGTTGCTTCCATACGAAAAACTGCACAAATGTTCAATATTCCATATGGAACATTACAAGACCGTTTAAAAGGTCGCTTCGCTACAAAAAAGTACAAAATGGGCAGAAAATCTGTTTTTACTGTTCAGCAAGAAGAAGATCTCGCAAAACATGTTATAAACCTCTCTCGCCTTTTTTATGGACTAACATCTTCGTCCATAAGAAAACTTGCATTTGAATTTGCACAAACCAATAAAATAAAAAACACCAAAGAGAAAGCAATGTGTGGAAAAGATTGGTTCTATGCATTTATGCGGCGCAACCCGACATTGAGCTGCCGTAAACCGGAAGCCACAAGTCTGAGCCGTGTGTTGGCATTCAATAAAGATGAAGTTACGATATTTTATGATAATTTAGATAAGCTCTACTCTGAACACACTTTTGAAGCTCATCGCATCTTCAATGTAGACGAAACAGGGATTAGTAACGTTCACGTGCCAAGCCGCATTATTGCCCAGAAAGGTCAAAAACAGGTAGGAGCTGTCACAAGTGGTGAGAGGGGCCAACTTGTAACTGTTGTTGTAGCGATGAGTGCTGCAGGTTCGTTTGTTCCACCGATGTTTATTTTCAAACGAAAGAGAATGAAATAAGCTCTAGAAAGAAACGGGCCAACTGGTGCTGTATATAGGTGCTCTAAGTCTGGATGGATTACTGAGGAGATTTTTGAAGACTGGATTCAACATTTTGCAAAATTTACAAAAGCTAGTAAAGATGATCCGGTCCTGTTATTAATGGATAACCACTCCACTCATTCAACTTTAAGGTCATATCATTATTGCAGAGATAATGGCATTAAAGTTGTTTCAGTTCCGCCCCACACTTCAAACCGGTTGCAACCGCTCGATGTTGGTTTTTTCGGACCATTAAAGAGTGCATACAATCAAGAATGCGATAGATATATTAAAGCAAGAAAACACGAGAAGATTCTGCAAACGGATATTGCGGAGTTATTTAAAACTGCTTTTAATAAAGTGGCAGCTGTAGAAAAAGGGGTCAAGGCTTTCGAAACTACTGGCATTTATCCATTTAACCGATCTGTATTCAGTGATGAAGAGTTCAGTACCTTACTAGTCGATCCAGCGCCAAATGCTGAGCAGAATCAAGAACCGATAATTGCTGAAACAAATGCAATAACACGATTAGAAAAAACACTGCATCCTGTACCTGGACCATCTAAGATAAAACAACACGATCCACCTTCCATGAAAAGAGCACTTCCTATATCACCTACCTCCACAGTTCAACAACCATCTCCATTAAAAGCTCCGTCGCCTATCCCTGGACCATCTAAGTCAAAACGTCACCGTACACCTTCCTTTGGTAGTGAATCTTCAGAATTAGAGCTTGAAGAAATTGTAGACGATGAATTGACCGACGATGATGATCCGACACTTCAGCAACCCGTGGAAAATAGAAGCTTTGCAGAACTTCTACCCTTGCCAACAGTAACAACTAGAACCAAATCGCGAAAAACCAAGCATTCCCAGATACTGACCTCAACGCCATTAAAAGAGGAATTGGAAAATAAAGAAGAGAAAAAGCAACAAAAACTGAAGAAGTTAGAAAAACAAAAAGATATTAAACAGGAGAAGCTGAAAAAAGCTTCACGACGTATAGTTCCCGAAAAGAAAGATAATTCTACAAATGCCGACATATGTTCTGTTTGTCAAGAGTTTGGAAAATCAAATGAAGTATGGTGGAGATGCCGTTCATGTGCCGTGTGGACGCATGCAGATTGCACAATCATTGAAAATGCTAAAGATTATGTTTGTAGTAAATGTTAAAAAGTTTGTTGTAACCTTACTTTTTGAATAAACTAAATTTAAAAAATTTGGTTGATATTACCCGATATGGTTGACATTACCCGACTTTATGGTTGATTTTATCCGACTGGTCGATATTATCCAGAAAAGTACCGGTATGAGTTTTGTACATTAGAAAAGAACAAACATTATTTATTCCATTATCTTTTTTTGCCATAACGTTACTTATAGTTTTTGAGGTAATTTCATATACAAAGCGTCTTTATACATATATTACATATACAGTTATGAACAATTTTGCTTAAGTGGTCGATATTCGACCACTCTCCCCTAACTTCACACGGGTCCGCCAAATTGCATTAAGTTCAGCTATAAAAATTGAGCCATTAGTGTCTAAGCTCCAGCTGTATGTTACATTTTCTACTACAAATGCCGAACATACTCTAGTTTGCATTTTTGATCCATCCGTATATATATTTCTATCTTGTTCCATTTATGAAATTTTAGATTAAGTACAGGGGAAGGAATTGTCCATGAACGAACTTTTGATGGATGATTGTCTAAAACTGGTGATAAATTTATATTATTTTTTTGAATGGCTTCACAATTTCGAACATATGTTGGTTTTGTACTCGATTTTTGCCCGGTTTGTGCTTCGACTTGACAGTTTTTTTGTTCACATGCTTAACAATTTTGTAGTATATACTAAAGTCTAATAGTATCTTTTTAAAAATGTCGAACTATTCACGCTTTTGCGTGTCATCCTTGTGCAGGGGCCATGCTAATCTTCTCTGATCACTGCATCGTTCCAATTTTAGAATATGTACTGCCGAAGCACGTACATTTCCCAGTTATTCAACACAAAATTGAAAATCGAAGGCATTTCCATGCTTTTACGTTTGTCAATAATCACATCGACTATAAATTAATTTATAATATCTCTAAAATCATTGTATTTTTAGTTTATTCTTCAACAACAAACTCTTCAGACTAATTAATTGGTAGATTTATAATGACATCAATCACCACACTGATTTTGTTAAAGTTAATTGATCTTGGCTATTTATGAAATTGATGATAAAAAAATGTTATAAGAGAAATAACATCAGTTTAACAAGCTGAAAGACAGGACAGAAATAGATTTGCTGTACAAAATAGATATAATTTCAGTTTCGGCAAATCAATAATTTTTCCTAAAATGAGCCCTGGAAAAATAAACACAATAGTGGTGACACCACCCTTTGCGCAACAAATTTTTTTTGTGTGTGATAAAATTGAATAGCTAGTAGCTAATTGTAGTGGATTGGACTATTTGAGTTGGCATCAAATGGACAATTTTTTTTATTATCAATTCAATTAATTTTTATAAAAAGATCCGCATGACCTACAAGCTAAAATATACTCGCCGGCAATATAATCGATCAAATCAAAAAATAAATGAAGTCTGCTCATTAATAGTTATGTTATTTTAAATTCGATTTGATTAATTGTGTTTTCCATATTGCAGGTAAATTTATATGAAATCTAGCACATGTTTTGAATTTTAAGAAAATCGGTTGTACCTCATTTTATACAGGGTGACAAAAAGTGTGTTTTTTTACTCTAAATTTAAAACCACATGTGGAGTTGTTCTACCTTGTAATTTCTTATCAAAACACATCGTTTCTTTACATTTTTTTTATTTATTACAATAGCATATTTTTTTTAAAAGAGGCAAGAGCTTAATAAAAACGTTTCATTTTTACATTTTTCCTGTGGTAATAACAATAAGTTTATGAATTTAACTTATTTGTATAGAAGAGCTATGGAATTATTGTCAGTTGTGAATCTAAAACATGTCAATATAATTTTTGAACGTGTTTCTTGTCGAATAGTAATTTAAAATATGGATCTTTCTGTCACCGACGCAGCGAGAGCTATTGCTTTGGATCAGAATGGTAGATTACATTATTATATAGCCAGAGTGATGGGAATTTCAAGATGTAAAGTTCAAAGAGCTACGAAACGATTTCGTGAATATGTTCACAATACCGCTCTCCGCCTCTACCTTGTTGCTTTCCGCTCTAGCCCTGCTGATAATCTTTATATTGAATTTAATGAACCACCCCCCTCATTAAGACGACAATCCCTTCTCCTTTCTTATGCTGCCTCAGTATCCTTCAATCCAATCAATCGTGTTCACTCGCTTTTCGCTACTAATCTCCCTACTAA
Source organism: Galeruca laticollis (assembly GCA_963921935.1). Classification (NCBI taxonomy): domain Eukaryota; kingdom Metazoa; phylum Arthropoda; class Insecta; order Coleoptera; family Chrysomelidae; genus Galeruca; species Galeruca laticollis. The sequence continues at coordinate 50,274,921 of OY998184.1, forward strand.
TTCTCGAACAACTATAAATTATATTCCTGAACTGCTCACATCTTCACTCAAAGATGCTGACCTCTATCTGACCTCCCCGCTTCCTCTATCTTCTTCTCCTCTTTGGACCAAAAATATTCCTATAATCGATACCTCACTCACCATTTGTAATAAGCAGGAATCTCCCAGTGCACTCCTGGGAAAGCATTCCCGGAAATACTCCAAAAAACCTTACTATTTAATACTCTATACCGATGCCTCCAAAACTGACTCCGGTGTTGGTTGTGCAGTTACCTCGAAACATGGATTCATAGCCTCCTTCTCTTTACCTTCAACGTGTAGTGTTCTCACGGGTGAGCTTTACAGCATTCTTCAGGTTTTCCAATATATCTCCCTTCCCCCTAAAAATATTGCCTTATGTTTTGATTCGCTTTCTTCAATTCAGTCAATTAAAACCAACTTCACTGACCACCCAATTGTCCACAACATACATGACATCTATCAAACTCTCTTTGCTCGTGATGTAACAGTCTCTCTCATCTGGCTTCCATCTTACATTGGTATCACTGGTAACGAAACTGCGGATCACCACGCCAAAGAAGCTGCCTCGAGCAACAAGACAAAATTCATAGTCCTGCTTGCATCCGACCTCAAGTACCACTTCAAACACTTTATGCAAGAATATTGGCAATATCTGCGGCACAATAGTATGACTGCATTTTACGATATCCATCCATCCACTCCTCCTCTCTCCCTGAACGTATTAACAAGAAGAGAAGCTACTATAATCAGACACACTAAACTCATACACGGTTATCTGATGTCTGTTTGCCGTATCTGTAATGCTATATTGACCGTTAAGCACATACTCTCTGACTGCAAACAATTTTCTGCTACATATCAATGACATGACCTAACCTCAATGCTCCAACGATATCAAGAAAGTTTTACACTTTCTTAAAGGTACAAACCTCTGCCATAAAATATAATTTTAAAATAGCAATAGTTGTTAATTGTTAAAACAATCAAGATTTGTTGAATAATTCTTTGCATGCCATATTTATTAAAAATTATGAAATACATACCGGTTTTTTGTGCCATTGTTGCTTAATATTGATTAAATTGTCGGTATTATAGATCACCCTGAATATTTCAATTTTATGTGAACGTATGAAAGCGAATATTCTCTACACGTTACACATTTACTGTAGTATAGTAGTATACGCACCTATAAAGAAACCCATACAGCCAAGTCAAAATAGACAATGTGAACTTGTAACTTAACTATACTATGCATAAAGCTGAAAATTAGTACAGATGTAAAATACACCATTACAAAAGAAATTTTAAAAATCTCCAATCATACTCCAAACAAACATTAATAAAGGACGTGATAACATACAGAGGAGCATGTGCAGACTCCGATCACTTTCTTGTTATTGCCAAAATAAAACAAAAGATTAAAAAAACAACAAGGGACAGAAATGCATTAGATGGAACATAACAAAGCTAAGTGAAGAGAAAGTAAGGATAGAATATGAAACACAGATAGAAAAATTACTAAGCAAAATAGTAAAAAAGGAAGACAACGTTAACGCACAATGGGAAGCTATAAAAAAATCCAATCAAATAACAACGGAAAAACACATAGGCAAAATGGATAGAGATAAAAGAAAAGAGTGGTAAAATGATAGTTGCCATGTAGCAGTAGAAAAAAAGGAAAAAAGACAAAAATGGATAAGAACAAACGAAATAAAGCACAAGCAAGAATACATAAAAAGCAGAAATGAATGTAACAAACTGATAAGAGAATCAAAGCGAGAATGGATGGATAACAATATAAAAGAAATAGAACAAGAAATAAAGAATTGTAATACCAAGAAATTTTATAAAAATATAAATGAACAAAGCCGAACCTATAAGGGCAAAACGAAAGGTATAAAAAACCAATATGGCAAAGTCATTGAAGAAGAAAATGAATACAAACAAATATGGATGGATCACTTTAGGACGTTACTAGTAGAAATTTCAGATATTGAAGAAATATCACAAGAAAAAATATTGGAAGAACCTACAAGAGCAGAGATTATGTAGATTATTAACAACAGCCGAAACGGAAAAGCTCCTGGAAAAGATAACATAAATATGGAACTGATAAAGTACGGAGGTGAGAAGTTTCATGATATAGTATACCAACTTATAATAAAAATATGTAGAGAAGAAAAAATGTCTATATAATGGGAAAAAGGCCAGATAATTACAATCCACAAAAAAGGTGACCAGCATGAATGCCAAAACTATAGAGGTATTACATTACGGAATACTGCTTATAAAATACTATCAGCTACAATAAACAGAAGGCTTAGAGACGCTACAGGAAATACTATAGGACGATATCAGTGTGGATTCGTAAAAGGAAGATCAGCGGTGGATGCTACATATACACTGAAGCAGATAATGGAAAAGAATATGAACATCAAATAGAACTGGAAATGTTATTTGTAGACTTTCGGCAAGCTTTCGATTCAATACATAGAGGCAAACTTTTGTCTGCTTTGAAAGAACTAGGCATTAATGATAAATTAAGGAGGTTAATCAAGATGACTATGGAAAACTCAAGGGCTACGATAAAAACACAAGGAGGAGAAACTGATGAAATAAACATAAATAAGAGTGTAAGACAAGGTGATTCGCTATCTGCAACATTATTTAACCTAACACTTGAATATGCAATGAACCGAATATAGTAATCATATCAAAGACAAGAGAGATTCTGGAAAACACAATAAGGGAAATCACAAGTGAAGGAAGTAGGATGGGATTAGAAATAAATGCAGATAAAACCAAAATAATGATTTTTGGTAAAATAAATCAAACCAGTACAATAAAGATCGGATATTTCGAATTTGAAAAAGTGGAGAAATTCAAATACTTAGGTGTCACAGTAACAAACACTGTAAACAGAAAAAAGGAAATAGAAGAAAAAATCATTAATGCAAATAGAGCTTACCATGCCAATAAAAAACTTTTAAAAAGCAAATTACTCTCAAGACAAACCAAAATAAATATTTATAAAGTGCTAATAAGACCCGTCCTGTTGTATGCTGCTGAAACAATGACACTGACTAAAAAGGAAGAAGAAGACTTGAGAATAATAGAAAGAAAGATAATGAGAACAATATTGGGACCAATCAAATTGAGAGATAACGAGTACAGACAAAGAATGAACTATGAAATTGAGCAAGAACTGGAAGGAGAGGACATAGTAAAGAAAATAAAAAGGCAAAGAATGAAAAGGCTGGGACACATATATAGAGCAGAAGAACAAGAAATAACACTGCAAATGACACAATGGGATCCTGGGGGAAGAAAACGTAGGGGTAGACCTAGAATAAAATGGCTGGAACAGGTGAAGGAAGATATGACAAGACCGAGAATTGGAGGATGGAAAGACAAAGTTAAGGATAGGAAACTATGGAGAACATTGACAGAGAAACTTTAAAGGGAAAAACGGGGATTGATCCATCCCAAATAAAATGGATCTAGAAAGCGTAAAGCGGCGAAACCCCAGCAGGGGTATCAAGCCATTATATATATAATCATACTCCTGCAAAAAAATGTATTCAAGGTCAGGGCTCAGGAATAATCTTAAACAGTGAGTGTTATCGTAAAAACAGGTCAGATAAAAATCTTAGATAATGTTATTAACTACAAAGATTGTTCAAATTTTTCTCTTTCGTAATATGGTGTACAGTAAACGCCAAAGATGATAGCAAACATGTCACCAGCAGACTAATACATTTTTCATTTTACTCCCTCTACCTCTACTGTTGATAAACGCAAATGCTCTGAGCAACGGCGTCTCATTATTTGTCTTCCTGTTTTTTATTGTCGTATTGTGTGATAAATTGTTGTGCTTTTTCTGGGAAAATCTCATCCCTTAACAATAAATCACTCATGAAAGAGACATAAGCGTGAAGTAATTTTTAACGTGTTCAATTTTTTTGAAACGTAATAAATGTGAGTCGGATACTTTAACAAACGTGAAAGATAAAACAGGTAGGAGTATTAAATAAATCTAAAAAAATACAATTCCTCATATATCTATATTTTACGTCAGGTAGGTATTTCAATATAAACCATTGGAAGCGTGATTAAAGAAGAGGAGCAAATAACGGGCAAGGGAAATTTTCCACCCCAAGAAAGAAACGCCCTAAAAGAACAACGGTAACGGATATCCCTGAATATGAATATCAGAATATTCGAAAGATTATATATTATTTCCATGAGGCAACAGCTGTCGTGTTACTATGAATATCTTGCAGCACAAAATTAAAGATGTTTTATGAATTTTAGCAGAAACATCTCTACATAGAATGTTAAAGAAAATTGGTTTGAAGTGGATAAGAACCGAAAATAACACAAACATTTTATCAGTGAAAATGAACTTTAGAGCATTAATAATTAAGTATTTACAAAAAATCAACGATTTTAGTAGCCAGCAGCGACCAATTGTGTTTCCCGATGAGACATACCTTTATAGTGGACATACTTCTTCCAAGAACTGAACGGATGAGTCAAACTCAGGTACAAAATCATAGGATTATGATTCAGAAATGAATTATGAAAATTATGTTAAATGTTTACAGGAAAAGCTGACCCCAAGTTTACCTTCTAATTCGATATTTGTGACCAATGACGTAGAAAAAGAATAGACCCATTTATTTACATTAAATACTGAAGCTATTATTGCAAAAGCAATAACAAGATGGGCAACGTGCGCTATTGTCACAATGTGCTTTATTTCTGAAAACTACTCGAAAAATATATAATAAATTGATGTATAAAATGAAAAGTAACATTTATTTGCAAAAAAATAATAGTCATGAGATATATCAACAATAAAATTATTCACAAAACGTATCCGTGTGTATAATACTTGATTTCATCACAACAAATCATCGCATAGTTGCCAACACAGAAAAGTGATTATTATTATTATGAGTATAATGTAATGATGAGCGAGCTTAACCTAGCATGCAGAGAGATTGGGCTAAAAATCAATATAGGCAAAATAAAGTTCATGACAAATCTTGTTGCCAGTGAAAACCTAACAGTGAACAACTTAAACATTGAGAAAGTATACTCCTACAAATACTTAGGCCACGAGATTCGATTGAGAAGGGATAATCAAACCTGCGAAATTGGCAGAAGAATAGGTCTCACATGGGCAGTCTTTGGAAGATTGAGCTACATCTTAAGATCTGATATTCCCATGTGTCTTAAGAAGAAAGTCTTCGACCAGTGTATTTTACCAGTACTAACCTACGGAGCCGAAACACTAACTCTAACAAAGAACACCGCGAACAAAATAAGAGAAGCGCAAAGAAGCATGGAAAGAATAATGTTAAGCTTATCCCTGAGAGATAGAGTTCCAAACACAGAGGTGAGAAGGAGAAGTGCAGTAACAGATGCCATCACAAGAATATCGACTCTAAAATGGAACTGGGCGGATCACCTAAACAGAATAAACGACGGCAGATGGACTAGAAAAATAACTGAATGGAGACCGCGAGACCACGCTTTCCGCAGCAGAGGCAGACCGCCCACTCGTTGGTCAGATGATCTGAAGCGCATTCAAACCAACTGGTTAAATACAGCACAGGATAGGGGGAAATACAAATATTTACGGGAGGCTTATGTCCAGCAGTGGACGAACATATAGCTGTGTGATGATGATAATGAAGTATAATGTGTATGTAAGTAAATATCAAATATAATTCAGTCTACCCTTTTTATTTATATATTTAGTGGATTTAGTAGATTTTCAACGACATATTGCAGGTTTCCACGAATGATGAACAAACAAAGATTTGGTTCTCATTGATTGATGTTAAAAAAGATATATATGTTGCTCCATCGCATCCTTTATGGTGTAAAATGTATCAAACCTGGTGGAAAAGACATCAAACCTGGTGCAAATCCACTACTTTCACATCAACCATTTGATTTAGTATCCTCCAGGTATAACTCCTATCAAAAATTTCTAAAACTTATTATGTGCTTAAGAAATACACATTAGAATTGTGAGTCTAAAAACTATCAGTTCAATTGATAATTGAATATTAATTTACTTACAGTTCGAGCTCGACTAGATAAAAATAAACCTGAACATCAGATGGAAGAATTGATGAAAGTACTAGACTAGAGCAAAATGGGATACATTCAATTTTTAGAAGAAACATTGATTAATATTGTAATATGGTAGTTAGGTATATTCCCATTTTTGTAATTTTCCAGCGAATCAGAAAAGAATGGTACAAAAAGATCTTCTTCTTCATCAGTCACACTGAGTGCTTCGGTAAGTGAAGTAGGAAGAAATTCTTCGCACCTCCAAAGTTATAGACAAAAAGAAAGAAAAAGTTGAAGATAATCAAGGCCAAGATTGGAAGAGATAAAAATAAAGTTCGTTCCTTACAGCAGTTTGTCTGAAGAATCAAAAATAAAATTGTAACTCTGAAATCCTTCTTGGAGTACTTCAAGGAAAAGGCTTTTATCTCTGATAGATAAGAATCGTTTTGACAAAGCTACTGTGTTAGTGAAACGCGTAAACCAGTTTAAATTGAACATTAGTTCAAATAAATGAAGTTTTAAACAAATTATATTGTTTTATTTCATCGTTCAGTATGGATCTTCATCAAGTAAAAGCCTCATCTATTCAATTTTTTAAGCAAGTAGAGGTTGATTTTTTTGCCTCCTCACAGGTATATAAACCTAAAAACCTACACAATACTAGTTACTATTTTAGTAATTATTTGGTTCAAAATTTTTACGATAGATGTCGATATTAGTACTGAATCGGCTTTTACTTATTCAACATATTTTCTCTCTCTGTCTTTCCACTCTTGACGGTTCGAAGAAACGCATCTCTGTTCGAATGTTTTGATTTCAAATATTTCAACTTATTGTGAGCACAGAAACCTTATCTCTGTTTTTTATGTTGCATCCAAACCACAGCACACCTGTGCATAGATAAGAGAATATTATATACACGAATCCAAACAAAATTTGTTGACATAATATATAATCTGTGGACATAATTTCCATTTGAGTGTAGATTTTTGATTATTTAAGAGTTTCATAAATGTTTTTGAAAGGATTAAATTGTTAAAAAGTACGTAATCGTATCGACCCGATATCAAAAATTATAGTTATGATCCGTATTTTTTAATTTTAAAAGCTATGTTTGAGGTTATTTTTACTGGATTATTTGATTAATGTGAATATATGAGATAAATAATGCTGATGGTTTGTTCTAGTATCATCAAACCATCTTTCAACATTCTCTTGAAACCCTGTTTTATTGATAATATGGGTTTGTTAGCGAAAAGCGAAAAATGCTTAATTGAAGTGAAGTGACTTTTGAAGTATCTGAATGAAGAAAAATTAAAACCGCTCTCAAAAGACAAGAATTGCATAATTCGTTTTGATGAATATATAATAGTGATAATTGAAAAATATAACTATTATCACCTGATACAAGGTGCATTACATATTGCATGATGTTGTAACCTAGGAGGTTACGTATATTTTATTTTACTATTACCTTACTATTATTCTATATATATTTTCAATGTTAATTACTATTGCATTCAATCTAAATAATTAATACCTCTTTTAATCATATTTTCATTGTTTCATATCTTTATCAGTACTTTCGCCCCTTCTGTCTCCAGTAAAAGCCATGTTATTTAAGACTCATTCTTACCAATCTAGTTTTTACCTTTAATGTCACGAATTAAATATGATATTAACTACAATTTTATATACAATGTAACTTTTTGTTAAGTCAAGTTCACTTCTTAGAATGCATTTCAGACTTAAGGGGAAATAAGTTTTAGTTTCACTTTTTCTCATACAAACTGCCCATTTTTGCATATTTCGCTACTTTCAAAATATCAAAACTTATTTTCTTCTTGAGTGGCAACTATTGTTTAAACACATAATATAGATAAAAAATGTATAAGATTATTATTCGACAAGCTCTATTGAGTGTAACATAATAAACTAAGTAGTTACAGGGAATAAAAGAAGTATTGATATCCAAGTGTTTTATTTCAATCACTGTTGATCTGCGGATCACAATGAAAGGACATGTGCTATTTAATAATATGGATACCAAGTGACAGCATTGTGGGAATTGCTAGAAATTAAGAATGGAAGAAAAATATACATACTTTAAAAACATTCTACCTTTCAAAATTTGTACCATTTATATTAACATAATAAAATGTTTTCATGATTATAAATTTTTGTTTGTTTCATGCTAAGAAAATTAAACTGCAGAAAAGTTGCAAATGTACATGATTTAAAATAGGCCATTTAGTCTGGAAACAAAAACGTCGTGTCACAACTTTGCCTCAATCTAATCATATTTGTATCAGTTTCAGAGTTTCTGTTGGTTGCTTTCAAATTTTATTTGACATGTAGGCTCTTTTTTCAACTACATGTGTAAATATATTCAATTTTATCTAGAAACAAAGAGTTTCCAAATTTATTATACAAAGAAATATTTACTTGTAATACAATGCTTTATATTTAATAGAAAGAGGAAAGTAAGGTACAGTGAGGAATTTCAATTTAAAATAGCAAACGTTTAAAAAACTTACAAAGCAACTATAACAACTAATAAAAAATTTAAAGCGAAGCACTGTAATGACAAATAATAATGTATATATTGTGGGGAGATCGATATATACAGTACAAAATCAAACATACAATCAACATGTACAAGTTTGCTTCTACCTTGTTTGCAAAGATTGATCATATGTGTTGTGTAGATTGGAACTGAAACATTTTTCCTTCATTATACAAAAAAATAGTTGGTTCATTTCCTTTTTTCCATGACAGATACACATATGTGTGATCACCTGAATGGTAAATATTTTTTTTGTTTTTGTATAATACATTATTGGTATTATTACTTTTCCATCCAACCCATCTAATATGCGAGAAAAGTATAGGTTTACCCAAAAAAAGTTGGAATTTTGGATTTTTTTGAGTTGTTTTTACGTTTTCAGCAAGAACAACACAAAAAAATGGTTTTTAGAAAAGAAAACCTATCTGTATAACTCGATACAGCCTCCGAAGTGCAACAAGTAGACAAAATTAACTTTTTAGCCGTCCTTTGTTTTACAATTTTTTTTAATATCAACAACTAAGACTATTACTAAGTCATCCTTTAATAATAATTTGGTTTCTTATTTTCTTTGTTTTGAAATGCTTATACAATCAAACAATTTGCAAGGAAATTTAAAATATTTATGGTTCAGTTTTTTAAAATATAATGTTACCTACTTCATTCATTAATTTTATTCAACAATTACTATTACCTATGGTGCATAGGCTAAGGCAAGCTAAAAAGTGGATAACCATCCTAATTTCTTATAAAATCCTTGGACAGGTTGACAAATACACCTTGTCATTCTCTTGTTAAAACTGTTCTTAAAAAGACTTATTGTATGACGGAGGTAATGGAGTATGGAACTCGTAAGGAAAAAGTGGCTAAGAGCATTTTTGAACAAGTACAAAATGTTGTGGTGGTTGATTCAGGATTGTGGGTAGATGTTCAACACGGTTTTCTAGGTGCTTCTCCTGATGGTAAATATATTTAACATAACACACAATTATTTTATAAATTCTTTTTGCATATTAAATGACATACATTTATTGATAAAATATTTTAGGGCTTGTAGGTGATGATGCACTACTTGAAATAAAATGCTTCCACTCTGCATCAAAACTGAATTTACAAACAAATACAATAAGCGAAATATTTGACCCCATGAAGAACAAAATTTGTCTAGAAAAACACAACAATAAAATTCAACTTAAGCGGAATCACAGTTACCATTATCAAGTATAAACATGATATATTTATTCCAAAGAACAAAAACTCAAAATCATTCTCACATAATATATTTAATCACTTTGATGTATTTACCAACAATAAATAAGAATAAGATTAAAAAGTAGTTATTTGTGTAATAGGTGCAAAAAGTGCATTTTTGTTGCAAGGAAGCATGAAGCACTAAACACAATCTTGTGGAGTAAATATAAATAGCATTTACGAAGCACAAATGTACTTATTTAGCATGAAAATTACTTAATTATAATCACTTACAAATACAATACACACTAAACTATAAATTTGGGATATTTTTATGAACACAAAACATATGACAACAGCATTTGACCCATAGAAAAATTTATAATATTATTGGTCTATGAATTGACCGTCGTCTTCTGTCATTGTTCTATATTGTTCTATACAGCGCCATGCATCAAGAAGGTGGAGCGGATGAACTAAAGTAAAAAGATGTTCGTTTGCAAAAATTTGCAAATCTCAAAAAATACAATGATTTGAGATTTCATATTTTCAGAATCGAATTCTCTAGTCGTCCTTTTGGGGATCAGGTTTTGGTGTCCAGATTGGTGACCACAAATTGTCAAAACTCTCAAAATCACACCACCACTTAATGGCTTATATCTTTTTTATAACAATATAAAACTCAACCAAAATACCTGATCCCCAAGACAAAGGTTCAAGTTATATTGTGTTAAAATTTCAACACTTAATTTCCCTGCGTTCTTTAGATTTGTTGTGTACAAAATGACCTAAATTTTGTTGCAAATCACGGGTGCCAACTGTTTTCAGGTTCCTAAAACGTGAGGCCCCTCTTAAGCCAGTACATAACGTCTGACTTTGAATTAACCTGTATTCCACCGGAAGTCCGAGAAGCTGCGGACACGACGGTAGCCGGAATAAGTCCGGAGAAAAGCAAAGAAAGTTGCGAGACAAATTTTTCGTCTTACATTAAATGGTGCACAATTAAGAGTGTGCAACATACTTCAGCAACGATACTGCTTGCATATGTTGTTAAAATGAGTAAAGCAAAATATCGACATTAGCTGGTATGCCAAATTGCGAGCATTTTTGAAAAGGCAGAATGCTGGATATAAACCTAAAAAAATCCTATCTTCTTTCAGAAGAAAACATCAGTACCTTCTTAAATAAGGCTCCAGAGGAATATATTGTTCAAAAGGTAATATTTCTAATATTTAATTCATATCAATTATGTGTTTAATGGTATATTTTACTTGAAGGTTGCTAAATATGAAAATGGATGATCAGGAAGTTTTAGAAAAGAGCATAATGATAGTTATTCCTGTAACAAAAACCTACACTTCTGGAACATTTGCAATTACAAAATCGGAATGGATAAAAATAATAAAGACAAGACCATTGGTTTCGATCGTTTTTTTACAAATACGAAATGGCAAGATTAGAAATCAGTCTTGTGGCCACAATGCTATTGGAGGTTTCCCCAAAAAATAACGACTTTTTTAAAATTAGAAAATGCTCACGGGTTAACGGGGCATTGCTTTAGACGGACTTTAGCTACATTGTTAGCAAATACAGGTGGACACATCCTATAGTTAAGAAAATTAGGAGGGTGGAAATCCAAAGCTGTAGCCGAAGAATACGTGGAGAACTCGTTACATGGTCAAAAAAAATTGCAAATAGGTATGTTATCACATACATAAAATCCGGGAACGTCGGCCTCTTTGTCAACTTCCGGAACCCAATACAATGTTAAGCAACAACATGGAGTTACATTAACGTTTCAGAATAATGAGAATTTAAATGTTACAATTAATATTTACAATAATTCAAACTAGTTTTGGTTCTTAACATTCTTCTTTACGCTATAATTTAATAAAATAAATACCAGTTGTTGGTATTAACTTACTTTATTTAAACCAGCTTAACATGATATTGCCATACTTCGAAAGTGACATATGCTTCTAGCCAGAAAAGTACTTTTTTCTACAACCACTATGCAAAACACGCTTTTCTACACAAATTTTTATGCGCAAAGCAAGCCTTTTCTTAATTAGTTTGATATCCGTTAGAAAAGTAATAATGTAGAGTGTGGGAAAAGTACACGTTATGGTACTTTTCTTCCGCACGGAAATGTCACTTTGCTCACGGAAATGTCAATGTCAAATTTTTTTGACAATACTTTATAGTGGATTTCTGGGTAATCATATTTTAAATTTAAACTAAAAATTCTGTACGTAAACTATTTTTTAGATTATGTATTCCAGTTTATTGATTATAGATTATAAACAAATTCATTTATTACCCATTATTTTTGGAACTATGAACTGAGATCATAATTTATCTTTCGAGTTGTCGAGTTCCGATATTGAGAATACTCCTCCAGATATTATCGAAAAGGCTCAAAATGCAATCGAAAATTTGTTACTTGGAGTTTCAAAAACAAATATCAAAAACAATACAGCAAATTTATGAACAGGAGGGAAATCAACAATATTAAATCATTCTCAGAAAATTTTTTGTTGGCTTATTTTCAAGAAATTTCTGCATACTTTAAACCGTCTACACTGTCGTCTATATATTCAATGATAAGGAGCCTCATAAGTATCAAACATAACATAGATATTTCAAAGTATACAAAACTTCGAGCATATTTAAAAAAGCAAAACGAAAAAAGCTCTGACAAAAAAAATCCCTTATATTGACATCTGCCGAAATCCATAAATTTTTAGAAGAAGCGCCAGACAATATCTATCTACTCGTCAAAGTAAGTCATAATTTTAAAGATTATATTTAGTTATTCAATCTATTATTATTTAGTAACCAATGTACTTCATAATATAGAAAAATCGAAATAAAAAACTTAAAATAAAATAAAGCCGCGGAAAGACCTAAATACAGTATTTCATAATTGTTGACGCGATAGCTTAGTGAAAAACACATCAGCATTGGAACGAAGAGACCCGGGTTCAAATCCTGTCGACTTTTTTATATATTTGCAATTTATTTAATCTTTTTACTTTAATTTTGGAACTAAATTAAAATTTTAATTTCAATCACAAATTTACTTGTAGGTTGTCATGGCTTTTGGATTAGCCGGAGCATGTCGAATGGAAGAATTATGGAAATTAACTATTGATAACGTAAAAGATTTACAAGAAGTCTTATTGGTTACTGCTCCAATAACTAAGACAAAAATACCACGTACATTTAGTGTAGTTGGAAAATTCTATGATTTATACAAAAAATATGCACGTCTGCGTCCACAAAATACAAATGAGAAGAGGTTATTTCTTAATTACCAACACGGAAAATGCACGCGGCAAGTAGTGGGCATAAATAAATTCGGAAATATGCCTAAACAAATTGCAGAATATTTAAAATTACCTAACTCTAAATTGTACACGGGAATTGTTTTAGACGATCATCAGCTACAATTTTAGCAAATTCAGGCAGAGACTTATTAACATTGAAGCGACATGGTGGATGGCGCTCAAATACGGAAGGATATATTGACGACTCGATATCAAACAAAATTGATATTGCCAACAAAATTAAAAATCTATTATACCTGGGGCTTCGACTTCATATAATATTATTCCTAATGAAAAACAAGCATCAACATCTTCGTTGACAAACATTAACGATAACTTATCATCAAAAATAGATAATATACCAGGCATAACAATTCGAAATTGTTCCAATTTTACTATCACCTTTTAACTAATTTTTCTATATTCTGTGTTCATTTCTTAAATTCGTTCTGTTTAAGTTAAATAAAATAAATATATGTTACTTTTTTCTTTAATTAATAAACGTAGTTGTAGAAAAAATATTGTCTACAACTCGTACGCGAAGCACTTTTCCCACTCGCTGGATTTGCGGCACTCGCCTTACGGCTCGTGCCACAAACTCAATCGTGGGAAAAGTAACGTTTTGCGCACTTGTTGTAGAAACTACTATTTCTCCGATCGTGTGAAAAGTGACACTATTTTGACCTGTTTTCTATGCGCAAAGCTCAACATTCCAGAATAGTGGGCAGTTGCTAAGCAATTAGAAAATAAATAATAAATAATATTCTTGCCGCACTGCTGTAGCGTGCGGTAATGTTACAAATGGATTATTACAATAAAATGAAACAAAGTATGGTTTTAATTTTTATAGGTATTGATAAAGTTGTTATAAAAGAATTAAAAGAAACATCTAATTTATAACGATATTCTTGAACACAAATTAATTGTTGTTAATATTTACATTTATTGTACAGTTTGTAAAATTTGTAAATCGTACTGAAGGGCAACGAGAATTTATAGACGTTGAAGCTGCATGGCTAATTGTTTGGTTTATCTCGTTGCGATCATTTTCATTTCAAGTCGAGGCAGGGGTGTCACTTCTACTTTATTATTAAGTGATTCGTCAATATATTCTTCCGCCATATTGGAAGATTTCCATCCTCCGTGGCGCTTTAGGAAGAATATCAGCTCCAGCATCTATCAAATGTGTTGCCGATGATCTTCGGAAACAATGTCCTGTATATTCTGTCGGATTTGGCAACTATAAATAACTTGCAACAATTTGCGGCAATTTTCCAAATTGATTTATTCCAATGACTGTCTTCCATCCTTTTCCCTTGTTGAATTTAAAAACAATCTAGGATTTTTAAAATCATTAGGCCTAAATGATACGTACTTTCTATAAACATTTGAATAGGTTTCGTTAATGATAAATGATCTAGGTTTATTTGCTTTTGTTTCTGGTATTTTTGAACCGGAAACTTCTATATCCTGAACTTTCATTCGGACAAGCTCATCTCGTCGACAGGCTCCTGCTATTCCAAATATTAGAGCTACTTAAAAAGTAGGGTAAAGCGAGGAGAGATGGAACACGTTTTACAAAATATTTAATATTTTTTATATTTAAAAAAATAAAAAACAAAAAAATACAGTAAACTAATAACAACTTTGGCATTTTCTTGGTAGAATTAAAAAAAAAACCACTTATCCTAATGGCATAAAAAATAAAAAACTGAAATGCTAAATTGGTCCGACTGTCCTACGTAGGGTAGGAGAGATGGCTCATTAGGGGTAGGATAGATGGACCTTCAACTTTTAACGTTTCTTTTTTGTTGCGGAAACTTCGCATGTTTGACAAATATTGTTATAAGATGTGCAGCCCTCGTGTAGCCATCTTGAACAAAATATGCACTTAATCCAATCATCCTTTTTCTTTGTTTTTCGGTAATCTTCGTTACACCCAACGCATTCATTTTCTAAATCGCTAAGATGTTCCTCATCACTCGACGAATCATTCAAAATCACGTCTTCGGACTCGGAAGAAGAAGAGTCGTTTTTGATTTTTTTACTTGATTTCCGCTGTATAATGGTTTTCCATTCTTCCTTTTCTTTGGATTTGTAATTGACTCAACCCTTCTTTTCTTTTTCGTTTCAATATCTTTTCTTTTTTGGATATACGTGGACGAAGATAGAACTCCTCCTAGATTGGCTCGAACTTTTCTCATATCTGGTCAAGGGTTTTTCCCGGTGTAATATCCGGCTCGTCCCTTTTGCGTTTTTTTTTGGTTATTTGTTTGAGGGGAGTCTGGTTTTTGGATGATTTTTTCCTGGTGCTGTACTCCTGAACATCCTGGTTGAGGATCAGGGACATAAATATTTTGTTCCACAATTTCGTTATCAGCAGTCTGATGAATGGGATCTCTTGTTTGCTGAAGTAAAAATGCATAGTCCGGTATGATATCTGGGTTGAATGGTGATATCCCTGTTGCTTCAAAAGCCGATACTGCATTGTTCCCAGTTGCGGATTTTCCCCAAGCATCCCCCAGGAGTTTACCAAATTGCAGCCTATTGAGTTTTTTATTAGAATCGGCTAACACCATTCGCCGACAGGCCTCATAAAAGTATCCCTTGAGGCTCTTAAAGAATGCTCGATCTAGGGGTTGAAGATAATGGGTGCAATGGGGAGGCAAACAAAATATTATTATGTCATTTCTGTCTGCAAATTCCAAGGCGTCGATATTGGTGGTATGAGAAGTGTGACCATCTAAGATCAGCAAAACTTTTCCTGGTGGTTTGCGCGGGAAAAAGTGTTGTGTCAACCATTCATAAAATATTTTAGAGTTGACATACGCGGACTTTTCGGACATGCATATTTGAGATCCTGGAGGCATCCCTTCAGCCCATTCACTTTTTTTGTTCTTCCCTTTCAAAATACAATAAGGGGGCAAAAACACCCCCTCTGCATTGCAACAAGCGATTACACTTATTGTTTCCCCTTTTTCACCAGGGCTTACGGCTGGTACGCTTTTAGAACCCGTTGCTGCAAGCACATGTTCAGCTGCAGAAGTGTTTTCTGCTTTACGAACGGTGATATCTGGATTTCTTCGCAAGAATGACTGTAACCACACTCTACCAGCTTTGCCTGAAAATAATAGAAATTTAGAAACATTAGCCTAATATCAAAACATATTAGAAACTTCTTACCGTCCTTAAATTTATGTTAAATTCCGAGCTTCTCTGTCAGATTAAACGCCAGTCTTCGCACTTCTTGTCTTGTGGGGCAAAGCCATGTTTCTGCAGTTTCTTAATATGCCTGGACAGCTTTTCTTCAGTGGATTTCCCCAAACAACTATCTGGGCCCAGCCGATCTGTTTTTTCTAAGTTATTCGTTGAAATTCTACGTTTTAATGTCGTTTTTGGAATATGAAACGAATGAGCCGCTTCATTTAAACTCATTTCACCGCATATAACAGCAGTTATTGCTTGTTGTAAATTATCCGTAGACCATGTAGCGCTTAAAGGTGTGTTTCGTTTTCTTGTGTACTTGTTCGGCATTTTTCTGAAACCATAAAACCTTATCCCATCTCTCCTCGCAAATGCTGGTCCATCTCTCCTAAAAGCGTAGTATAGATGGACCGGGCAATATTTACAAAACGAAACTTTATAGACTCTTGTTTTGAGGTTATGTATGCACCAGAAAGCGCCTCTTACTACTACTAAGCACTAAATTAGGCCAAAAATTACCTTAGAGTGAGTTAATTAAGGAACAAAATATTCTCAGCAAAATTTTTCGTGTCGCCAAAAACAATGGCCCCATGTATTTAACAAAAACAATGATAAACAACGCAACAAGTTGATTTAAAAAGCTCGACTGTGAACTACGGCTATGCCCACGTGACCAGATCGGACATTGTTGCCACGATCCAAAAAATTTCACGAGTAGTCTGTCTCTCCTGCTGTGCCATCTCTCCTCGCTTTACCCTAATCAAAAATTGTATATTTCGTATTTTGTGAATTTTAAGTAATACTATTTTATCTATATCTACTTACTTTCGTCGATAAAAATATGTCATCTGGGGCCTTTAAAATGAATTTCCGAACTTGATCCTGGGTTAAAATTTTGGATTTTTTTGGTTTGTATCCTGTAGCTTGACGTTTTAAAAATGCTCTCAGTTTTTGGTACTGGGCAATATTAATATTATTTTTCACAAAGTTGATCGAAGCATGGAATAACGTGTCCATAAAGTCGAAGATTACATTGTTTTAGCCAATTCAGCAGCATACGCTATCAGTACATTCTCAGAAAAGGATACACTGTTGTTTTTTCTGCAAAAATCCATGAAGCGTTGGTAAGCAAGTTCATACTTTTCTCTGGATTTCACCGGAAGTAAATTAAGTGAAGCCGAGTTCGCGGCTTCTGCTAGTTCAGGAGGCGTACAAGGTAACAAATAATCACTATCAGTGTTCATGTTTACTAATTCTTTTTTAATTCCTTATAAAATGCGA
The DNA here is from genome assembly GCA_963921935.1 of Galeruca laticollis. Lineage (NCBI taxonomy): Eukaryota > Metazoa > Arthropoda > Insecta > Coleoptera > Chrysomelidae > Galeruca > Galeruca laticollis. Next base: position 50,292,603 of record OY998184.1, read on the forward strand.
GTCAAACAAAACCGACTTGAAAATTATTTTACTTTTGTCATAACAAAGTCATTTCTATGGTTACCACTTCTATATTTCAATATGAACATACAGAACTAAACTTACTTGATTACATCTTGAATTAAATATTTTTTAATTAATTTTTTAAATGTAAATCAACGATCGAAGAAGAAATAGTATGTGTAATTCGTGGGAAAAGCATATTCCCAAACTCCTGTATTACCAAACTCGTCGCTACGCTCTTCTTCTGGTAATTATCACAGTCGTTTAAGAATATTATGCTTTTCCCCCTAATTATACAATATACTATTCCGATTAGCGTGGAAGTGAAGGTAAGTAATGAGTCATTCTTCTACCGTTTTAAAGGTAAAAAATATCTATATTACTAGGCGATTGTGAATAATAGTATATTATACACCAAGGTGGTGAAGACTGTTATTATTGACCGAGCACCAATTATTTCGCGAGGGGCTTTGCCCCGAGCGGAATAAGGTGCGAGGCCTATAAATGTCTTCACCACCGTGGTGTATATACAATTTTTTCCACTACTAGCTAAATTTAAGACAAAAATAAAAAAAAATCTTATAATAATCATGGACAATTTAATCACACAGCATTAGAATACCATTATTCCTATAGTTTATAATCACCAATGTTAAGTGCAACGAATTAACGAAACCAATTATACGATCACATCCAAAGATTTCACAAAACGTGGTTTATGTTTTACTTTGAACTTTGGACAATTACAGCGGTAGTGCGTTCACAACACTTGGGTACAAAGTGAGCGTTCATAAAACATTTATCATATACTTCATCATAGAGAACGTAATATATTATTTGTCTCTACATCACAGCATTCACAAACGAACCACGAGAATCGACGTATCGACGAGAGTGCACTCTTAGTTCCCCGCTTGTCATCGGGGAAACTATTACCCTGATATGCGCAATTCGTATATGTACAATGTACACATGTTCTTGTTTATAGAGCTTAAGGCACAGGTAATCGATATTCTGTGAGTCAAGGTTAGCTACCAGTTTATATCAACATAAGATTTTCAAATTCCACTGGTGATAATGTTGAAGTTAAAAACATTCCTAGATCCACGTTTTTTCTGCAATTGATGGAAAATTAACAACACATTTCAATGTCAAAATCAAATTTTGATAGTGTCGATCTCCCTAGGCGTTTACTCCGTCGTCTGACTGACACTATTCTCGCTCTTCACCTCACCCATATATTATGAACGCACTCCTAATGTCATCAGAAATTTTTGGTTGAGCGCGAATTTCAAACTGATGGCAGTTTTATTGAAATAATTTTATCTTGTTAGGTAATTTCAAGCAGTAAATATGTTAAAGACAATCTCCTGGGTATACAAAATTATGTTCCACTGGTTTTTGTCAAGCTATTATCCCTGAATTCTCAAAACATTTGAATTTGTCCATTATTGACCTAGGTTAACAATAGAAAAAATTATTAACCACTAATAGAGAAATTTTACTTCTCAGTTGGCTAGAAGACGCAATAACTGTCAACTTCACAGCTAGTAGTGGAAAAAATGTATTTCTAGATAACTGTATCTATAATTATTATTATGAAACCGCAGTCTAATTCGATATCGAAAAGTAAACATTTGGGCGAGAGGACACGGATTTCTTGGAAGGACTATGTTTTCTATAGAGGCATTTCTAAGAATGTCGATTGTTTGTTGGGAGCCGCAATCGAAAAATTTCAAGAATCCGAATGTTCCAGAAAGGGTTTTAATATATAAGAAACTACCTGCGAACCGAGAGTCAGTCTACATTTTAATCAAGTCATGAGCGGTACATTAAGCGTGAACTGTGTTTAATATAAATAGATAAATAGTGGACAGTGTATACAATATAAATTAGAGTTAACTGTATACATAAATTAAGTATAATATATATAAGTGTATAAATTTATACCACCTGTTGTTGATAAAAACAACTTCAATAAATAAGGAAAAAATTACATTGGTGTCAGGTGTGTGGTAATGTAAATAAATAGTTACGTAAAAATGGCTAAGAGACTAAGTGACCTGAAAGTGATAGAACTAAAAGCAGAATTGGCAAATCGCGAGTTGGAAACGTCCGGAAAGAAGAGTGAATTAGTAGAAATACTCAAACTGGCACTGGAAAGTGACGGCACGGATCCAGAAACATTTTTATTCAAAGACGAGGGAGGCTTCCACCTTAATCTCGTCAATTTCTGCTAATATGGACGAGAAAATTTCTACTATGAAGAACGATGTTTCTGTTAATATGAAAAACGATATTTCTGCTATGACAACGATATTTCAGGTATTAAGGACGATATGTCTGCTATTAAGAACAATATATCTGCAGATATCTTATTAATAAAAAACAATATTGCCGCAGACGTCGAAAATAAAATTTCATCTCTAAGGTTGGATATTGAGTATCAGATGACATCGATTAACGATAAAATCGAGAATAGGATGACAACGGTGGGAAATCAGATGGATGAGAAAACCAAGGAGTTAGAGAGAAAGAGGCATTTAAGAACAAAAGACGCGCCAGCAGAAGAAAAGAAGATCGAACAAATGAAACTTTGCAAGCCAGAAACATACCCCAAGATAGAAGGTATTGGCAGTTTTGTTCAAGTCGGACGGAAAAACAACGTAGGCCTAATATGTAAAACAGTTTGAAACAGCCGTTAGAGCGAATAATTGGTCCTAGGGAGAAGGCAGTGAACTTAACCATCGCGCTGCGGGGAGATTCCTTAGATGTACTTCAGACGATACCGCTTAAGAAGATGACTTCGAGCAGCTGAAGAAGAGGTTGGACGTGCGATATGGTCTCGGACATCTAGAGCACCTGTACCGATTCCAGCTGAAGAGTATAATGTTAGAAGCCCTTTCGAAACGATTGGTTTAGATATCGCTGGACCATACCTGACGACGGAAAATGGTGGTAAATACATTCTGGTTGTAATGGACTATTTCACAAAGTGGGTGGAAATTTACGCGTTCCCGAATCAAGAGGCCACAACTGTCGCGGATGTATTGGTGAAAGAATTTATTAGCCGATATGGAGTGACCTTGGAAGCCCACAGCGATCAAGGTATTCCAGGAAATTTGTGACAAGCTGGGAACGAAGAAGACCCGGACAACAGCGTTGCATCCACAGTCAGATGGAATGGCCAAGAGAAAAAACAGGACCACTGGAAAATACCTGTCCAAAGTAGTTTCCAGCAACCAAAACGGGGACTAGTATCTCTCCCTATTTACATTGACTTATCGAACTGCCATTAATGAGTCCGCGGGTGAAACACCTGCAAAAATCCTGTTTGGACTTTGTGACCTAGAATTTGGTTGTCGACCGGGAGAAGATCTAGTGAGAGAAGATTCGAAAGAATCTTCAAGTTGTAAGCGACAGAATGAAAAAACGGTACGACACGCATGTCACAGAAAGACGTTTCAAAGAAGGGGACAAAGTAAGATTGCACAACCCGACGAGGTGAAAATGCTTTTCTTCAAAATTACAGAAATCTTGGGAAGGTTCGTCGTTCACCCAAATCGACTAGAGCCATTCAAACGAGACCATGACCTACAAGAAGGAGTGAACAAAATCCGAGATGAGCCTGACCCTGCCTTCGAAGAATTTATGGTACACAACATATCTTCCAGTAACAAACACGCACGAGGGTTGGCAATTGTCTTTCGGAAGAAATTTGGGCAAGACTCTGAGACTATCTACCTGGTAACCAAAAAACGCGATGTGTGGAAACCGCTTCGAAGTCTTCGAGACCATGTGTTGGACTCCAACGTGAAGAAACTCGCTATGCCTAAAATAGCGAGTAATCAGTTAGATTGGCCCATCGGGAACATAGTAGAAGTGATCTTCCACATACTAATTTGTAGCTATACCCCTCGTTATCAGTACCCAATTACGGTGCTTTATTATTTCCACACGACCGAAAAACGTAGAAATGGGTCCAGTTGAGGATTTAAATATCCAGTCCCAGGATGAACTTCCTTTTAAGGAGGTGGTAATATTACGAAACCGCAAAGCCGACCCTGTCTAATTCGATATTGAAACGTTGAAATTTTAGCGAGAACGCACGGATTTCTTGGAAAGACTATTTTTTTGTTATCGTTTTTATAGCTGCATTTCTAAGAAGGTCGTTTTTTGTCGGGAGCCGCAATATGGAAATTTTAGGAGTCCGAATGTTCCATAAGGGGTTTTAATATATAAGCAACTACCTGCAAACCAAGAGTCAGTCTACATTTTAATCAAGTCGTGAACAGAACATTAAATGTGAACTGTGTTTAATATAAATAGTGGACAGTGTATTTAATACAAATTAGAATTAAATGTGTACATAAATGAACTATAAGTGAATAGAGAGTATAAATAAATTAAGTAAGTAGATATTCCGTGTGTATAAATTTACCCCGCCTGTTGTTATTAAAACTATTGTAATAAAAATTACATTAAACACATTTAAATGAACTGTACTACTATTAATACTAAATATAAAGAGAAATTTAAAAAAATCATGTCCCATTTGCTACCCTAATTTAAACTGAGGACTACTCTGGCAGACAAGTCCGATTATTGCAATGGTATTTACTTTGACTGGACTAATAATATATTTTTCAGTGCCTAAGATGTTGAATTCTTCATAGCATTGGAATAGGCAAGAATATTAAGTCAGTTTCACGTTGAAAAGAAAGTTCACGTAGGCAATGAATTATTTAGTATTTAGGTACGTAATATTTTTTTTAGTATCGCCCAATAAAAAAAATTAAAATGGAAAACATGTGGAAAGAGCAACTAATGAATAAACAATAAACATTTCCTCGAAAGTAGTCATCACTATTTAGCTTGAAAATAAATTAACCTACAATTGAATGGAATAGAGCACCTGACAACGTTATACCGGGTGGACCGATTCCATGGTTGTATATCAGAAACTATATAAGGTCGCATAACTTTGGATAAAAAAAATCCTCAATAAAAATTAAATTTGAATTTTCCAGTTTACCGCTAGGAGCAGTAATATTGGGAAAAAATACTAATTTTGTTATAAAATAATACACAAAATTGTGGCAGGTCTTGAATATGATAACTAAAATTAGATCCATATCCTTACTATTTTTTGTATCCAAATAGTTATAATATTATAAGTCTTTTTTATAAATAAATACCCATAACTTTGATTCATATCATTAGATTTATCGAAATTGTCCTAATTTTAGTAAATAGCCCTACCTGTCCCCAAGCTCAAAAAATACTACCAGAAAAAGAAATGAGGTAAAATGAAGAGGTGATTGACAAATGTGGAGCATATTATGTTTAAAAAAGTATTGATTTTACAAAAACAAAACTGATTACGAGATTGAGAAATAAAGAAGATTTTGGAAAAGAATTGGGTTCTCACTGTTAGACAGAATAATTTGTAAAGTAGGGGAAGATTTGGCAGAGTTGAACTTTTTGGATTGCCCACTTAAAAAGACAGAGTTAATAAAAAAAATTGCAGATTCACTTGAACTACGATTTTTATGATAAATAAGTTATTGTTACGAGATCGCACACGGGTGCAGTGCCTGAATTCGACTCTGTCATATACTAGATATGAAAGTTAAAATTTTAGAGAAGGCACAGGGATTTGTTCGAACTGTTTACCATTATTTTTTGTGACTAGTCTTATCTAGAGACTTCCAGATAGGTCCATTGTTTTTATGAGCCACACTCTAGGAGGTTCGGGAATAAAAGGCATTTCATATATAAAGACTACCGACCAGCGGGGAATGATTGCCGATTCAAGAACACGTGACACGCCAGAGAAAGAAAAGAAGACCGAGCAAACAAAACCTTGCAAGCTAGAAACACATAGTTAGAAGACATTGGGAGTCACGGCCCCAACGTTCGATGGAAAGATGTCGTGGACCAATTACGTAAACCAGTTTGAAGCAGCCGCTAGAGTGAATAATTGGTCCGATAAAGAGAAAGCAGTGAATTTAACTATCGCGCTTCGGGGAGGCGCCTTAGATGTACTTCAGACGATACCTCTGGAAGAAGCGGATGACTTCGAACAGCTGAAGAAATGGTTGGCATGCGATATGGTTACGAACATTTGTACCGATTTCAGCTGAAGAACCTTACACGGAAACGCGATGAAGCCCGTCAAGAGTATGAAGTGGATATTGCCCGACTGGTTCGATTTGCTTATCCATCAGCACCAGAGAACGTGATGGAATGTTTGGGTATCCAGGCCTTTATTGACGGCTCACATGACCACGATATGGAGAGGATGCTTCGATTAGCTCATCCCTAAACCATGGTAGATGTATTGACAGCTGCTTTTGAATACGAAGGAGTGACGATGGATTCGGAATACAAAAAAGGTAAGACCTTGCAGGAAGAAGGTGACGATGACATACTTGACCAGATCGAATGGTAGACAAGAAGCTGAAGATCAAATGCCGGAAGTGTGGCGAGCTAGATCACGTACGCAGCCCGTCTAAGCGACCCCGGACTCCTGCAATCCAAGAACTCCAGTCACGGGGGAAACTAGACAAGGGCAAACATCATGCTGATGTTAATCACCGAAACGCCGACTCTCTGCCTAGACGGTCATGTCCTGTAGACTATTCTCACTGCAACATGTCAAAATCTAAGGAAGTTCCAGTTTCAAGAATTACGGTAGTCAACGAAGAATGGTCACCCACTAGGATCAGAAAAGATCAGGAGAATGATCCTCACCTAAAGAAGATTCGGCAATGGAAAGAAGAAAATCGTCGACCCACCTGGCAAGAAGTGTAAAGATTTTCACCGACACTCAAGGCATATTGGGCTCAGTGGGACTCCCTTGTCTTAGAAGAAGACCTGTTGAAAAGAATCCCTGAGAAAGATGATGGTTCAGAAAAGAGAAGACAGATAGTTATCCCTAGAACGAGTGTAGCAGAGGTACTGAGAACGTTATACAACAGTCCATCGGGAAGTCATCTGCAAGTGAAGAAAACCCTTCAGCGAGTCCGTGAAAGGTTTTATTAGATGAACAGCTCCGACGATGTGAAAGACTGGTGTTACAAATGTACGACTTGTGCAACGAGTAATGGACTACATCGCAAGAGAAAGTAGTCATGAAACAATATACTTAGAAGTCGTCGGGGTGGATAAAACTACCCCTAAACGATAAAAATTTAAATAAATAATTCAGAACCTCGACTTCTCGTTCGAGTTCCAGGATGATATTCACAGGATACATTGCAAATGCCCCTAGAAATCACTCACCGCCCCCCGCACCCACTTAGAAGCTGTCGGGGTAGATGCAACTACCCTTAAACGACAAAAATATAAATAAATTATTCAGAACCTCGACTTCTCGGTCGAGTTCCAGGATGATATTCACAGGATATATTGCAAATGCCCCTAGAAATTATTTACCGCCCCCCGTACCTACTTAGAAGCCGTCGGGGTGAATGAAACTAACCCTAAACGATAAAAAAATAATAAATAATTCAGAACCTCGACTTCTCGTTCGAGTTCCAGGATGATATTCACAGGATACATTGCAAATTCCCCTAGAAATCACTCACCGCCCCCCGCACCCACTTAGAAGCTGTCGGGGTAGATGCAACTACCCTTAAACGATAAAAATATAAATAAATTATTCAGAACCTCTACTTCTCGGTCGAGTTCCAGGATGATATTCACAGGATATATTGCAAATGCCCCTAGAAATTATTTACCGCCCCCCGTACCCACTTAGAAGCCGTCGGAGAGGATGAAACTACCCCTAAGCAATAAAAATATAAATATTGAGTTTGTTGACAAATTATTTTTAATAACAAATTTGGAAGAATTAACATGTTAACATTTATTAACAAAAAATAATTATCAATCTCTGAGCAACGCATCATAAATATGAATGTAGTATTGATTAATAATTAGTACTTAATAATTATATAATTCTAGAGGCATTTTCAATGCATCTTGTGAATATCATCCTGGAACTAGAACGAGAAGTCCAGGTTCTGAATTATTTATTTATATTTTTATCGTTTAGGGGTAGTTTAATCCACTCCGACGGCTTCTAAGTAGGCGTGGGAGGCGGTAAATGATTTCTAGGGGCATTTGCAATGTATCCTGTGAATATCATCCTGGAACTCGAACGAGAAATCGAGATTCTGAATTATTTATTTATATTTTTATTGTTTTGGGGGTAGTTTCTGTTAGAAAGAAATATTCAAGATCGGCAGATTTGTAGATGTGATCTCTCTGTGTGATATTTTTGTTTTTAAGTTGTTGTTGTTGTCTGTCAAGTTTTGACAATAAAATTAATTTTGCAATTTACGTTTCCGAATAGTATTTCATTAGTAAAAGTAGGCTGTTCTTCTATTTAAAAACCATTAGGTTATGGGCCGAGTAGTTGTTTAAGACAGACTGTGTAAAAAGTGAAGCGGAAACATAAGGCTGCAGTAAAACCATACAGTAATGGAATCGTCCTCTTACAATTCAAGATTTGTAATTACCAAATTGAATAACAGTAATTATCAACCATGGAAATTCAAAATGAAGATGATGTTAATTAGAGAGGAAACATGGAAGGTTGTCGACAAACCAAAACCAGAGACTTCAGATGAAAATTGGTCAAGTTTGGATGAGAAAGCAGTAGAAAATAACCAAATAATCCACATCTGTAATTGTACATCAGCTGAGGATATGTGGGATATTCTACAAAAGGTTCACGAAAGAGCGAATTTATCCAATAAGCTTTATTTACTGAGAAAATTATACCAAGCCAAACTTGAATCTGTACAAAATATGTCGGAATACATAAGAACAACCTTGTAAATGGTCGAAATGTTAAGAGGTATCGGTGAAGAGATAAAAGACTTTCACGTAGCAGCGCTTTTATTGGGTGGTCTCCCAGAAAAATTCGAAACTTTAGTTACAGCACTAGATGCTAGACCCGACGATGAACTCACTCTAGAATATGTGAAAGGAAAATTAATTAATGAGTTCAATAGAAAGCAAGGAAACGAAAGTGAAAAATGTAGAGAAACTGCATTGAAAATATATAACAAGCAGAAGAAAGAGACAGCAAGTAGATTCGATAAAGAATGTTTCATCTGTAAAAAGAAGAGTCATATTCAGAAAGACTGTTATTTCCGTAAAAAGAATATTCAAAGAAGCAATGAAAAGACTCAGAAAAATGATAAAATTGCAAAGAGTGCAGTAGAAGAATTCTGTTTTTGTGAAGGTAGTCGGAATTCGAACGAATGGTACATCGATTCTGGAGCTTCTAATCATATGACAAGCAACAAAAATTTCTTCGTCAACCTCCGATGTGCCGATGGAAATAAAATTTTTGTTGCAAACGGTCAAGAAATGGTATGTTCAGGAATTGGAGATGAAAGTCGATGGAAAATGTTCATGTCACAGACGTTTTATATGTACCTCAATTACGAAGTAATCTATTATCAGTGAAGAGAGTAACAGAAAAAGGATTCAACTTTGTTTTTATCAACAACATTGTTCAGTAAAAATGGGCGAGAAAAATATTGCTATGGGAATAATTGAGAATGGTATTTACAGATTATGTTTGAAGTCAGATGAGCGAGCAAATATAACAACACAAAGTCGGCATGAAAATTGTATTCACGCATGGCATAAACGACTAGGTCATAAAAATCCGTTCGATATCAAAAGACTTGTATCACATGATTTAGCCTCAGGAATAAAAATCGAAAATTGCAATGAAATTATGAATTGTGTGAGTTGCATAAAAGGAAAACTAACAAAGAAACCATTTTTGAAGAATTGTGACAAACGATCAAATCAATGTCTAGATTTGATACATTCTGATGTTTGTGGTCCGATGAAAACAGAAACCCCAGGAAAGAAACGCTATTTTTTGACATTTATTGATGACCACTCACGTTATACCATATTATACCTCGTACATTCCAAAGATGAAGTATTTCAGAAATTTAAAGAATTCGTCGCTCTTGTTGAAAATAAATTCAGAGTGTTACCCAGAATGTTCAGATTTGATAATGCAGGAGAGTATTGTGGATCAGCAGTCCAAGGTTTTCTGAAGAAGAAAGGTATTTCCTTTCGAACTACAGTTCCGTATTCGCCCGAACAAAATGGCATATTAGAACGTGAAAATCGAACCTTATGCGAAGCAGCAATGTATATGTTGTTTGATGCAGGATTACCAAATAAATATTAGGGTGAAGCAATTGCCACAGCGAATTACTTCAAAATCTCCTTCCTACAAAAGCCATCGAATGTACTTCATATGAACTGTGGAATTCAGAAAAACAAAGATTGGATAATCTCAAAGCATTCGGCAGAGTGGCCTATACCTATGTTCCTAAAGAAACAAGAACAAAATGGGATGCTCGAGCACAAGCAGGGATTTTGATAGGATATAATGAAATTTCCAATGGTTATAGAGTTTTGAATCCAGAAACCAATAAAATAATAAGTAGAACTAAAACATTCTTCGAAGATAAAAACTACACTGATATGAAATCTGAATCTATCAAAAACTTGGATGAAAACAGTGAAATAGTTTTTGTAAACGAAGAGAAAGAAAGTATCGAGGAAAAGGTTATTGCCGAAAATAATACTAATATTGAAAGTGAAGAGACACGTTTGGATGATGAAGGGTTGGAGTATTTAAGACGATCTTCAAGAAATAATAAGGGGAAACCTCCTGAGAAACTGTCCTACTTTACTTCAAGTGAAACAAATGATGATCCTGAGACTTAGTACGAAATAATGAAATTACCAGAAAATTAAAAATTGAAATGGATAAATGCTATAGAAGTTGAAATGGAATCATTCAGGAAGAAAGGCGTATGGACGCTGACCGAGCTACCTCCGAACAAAAGAGTTATAAAATGTAAGTGGATTTTCAAGACAAAAATAATGAAATGAAATAATGAAATATAAGGCTCGTTTAGTCGCAATAGGTTACACACAAAAATATGAGGAGAACTATGATAGTATTTTCGCTCTGGTGATGAGACAAACGACTTTTCGAATACTGTTGTCAATAGCAGCTGTTCGTAAATTAAAAATCAGGCATCATGATATAAAAACCGCATATTTGGATGGTCTGTTGAATGAAGAGATTTATATGTCTCAACCAGAAGATTATATAAATGAAAATGATTCCCATCTTGTATATAAACTCCACAAGGCAGTATACGGTTTGAAGCAATCCGCGAAAGCATGGCATGATACTATAAGCGGAAAACTTTTGGAATGTGGATTTGAACAGAGTAAAAATGATCAGTGCCTCTATATGAAAATGAAGAAAGGGACTATACTATATATATATTGTTATATGTTGATGATTTTTGTATATGTCATGAAAATGATGAAGTGATACAATGGATTGGAGATAAACTCAATGAGAGTTTTGAAACGGTCAACTTAGGAAATATTTTTATCATTTTTGGGGATCAGGGTTCAAAGAACTGAAGATGGAACCTTTCTACTGGATCAAAATTCAAAAATTTATATCCTTCTCAAAGAGAAAGGATTGGAAAATGCCTCATGTGTAGCTACTCCAATGGATACAGGTACCCCAAATTCGATACAAATTCCCCTTTATTACCCAATAATGAAAAATATAGAAAAGCAGTAGGGGCACTGCTATATCTTTCAACTACAACCCGTCCGGATATATCTCTTGCTGTGGGATATTTGTGCAGGCGAGTAAGTCAGCCAAGTCAGAAGGATTGGGATGTGTCAAGAGAGTGCTTAAATACCTGAAGGTTACAAGTAAAGATAAACTGAAATTTAGTTCGAATACTGAATTGACTCTGAACTGATATGTTGATTCCGATTGGGCAGGCGATGTCTCTGATGGGAAATCTACAGCCGGTTTTATATTATTTCTTGGGAATAATCCTATATTATGGGCTAGCAAGAAGCAATCTTCAGTAGCCCTATCACCTACAGAGGCTGAATATATAATTCAGCGGCCTTGGCAAGCCAGGAAATAGTTTGGTCAAGAAGACTTTTAGAAGATTACGGAATACCTTGTGAAAATGCAACTGTCCTTTATGAAGGCAATCAAGGTTGTATCAAGCTAGCAACCAATGAAAAGTCTAGTTGCAGAACAAAACATATCGATGTCAGATTCCATCATCTACGTGATTTAGTTGACAGTGATATAATTCAATTCATGTACTGTGAAACTTCAAATATGATTGCTGATGCTTCCACAAAGCCTTTCCCCAAAGAAAAGTTTCAACGTCTCAAAACATCAAAGGGACTCATCGAAGAATAATCTGTCGAGGGGGTGGGGAGTTGTTAGAAAGAAATATTGAAGATCGCCAGATTTGTAGATGTGACCACTCTGTGTGATATTTTTGTTTTTAAGTTGTTGTTTTCTGTCAAGTTTTGACAATAAAATTAATTTTACAGTTTACGTTTCCGAATAGTATTTCATTAGTAAAATTAGGCATTATTCCATTTAAAAACCATTAGTTTCGTACACCTCGACGGCTTCTAAGTGGGTACGAGGGGCGGTATTTGATTTTTAAAGACAACTATAATATATTATGTATGTTACATTTTACAATACAATTTGTTGCAATTACTTTCATTTTTACTATTTTAACTGCAGGGAATCAACTGCTAACTTCACACCCGTGCATATATATAATTTTCTTACAGGACAAATTGCTTTTAAAGGACAAATCTTAAGAGGCGAATATTTTGAAAGTTTTATATATTCTCATCGTATGATAAGTAATCCTCGTATTGCCCAATGAGATGGTGCATTATAATTGTGTGTGAAGGGAATGAAAGAAACAGTTTGCTACGAAGTTTTTTTAAAAATGATCAAATCAGTTCATGTAATTTAATACGATTGTTTTAGATGAACCGCGTTTGCCATAAAAAATGAATGTTAATGACCGAAAGGCTAATCTGTTAGTTTGCACTTAATAAAAAAAAATTTGAAATAAAACCAAGCAAAAAACTAACCTAAACGCACACAATAAATTTAACTACTCAATGGTATCAACAAAAACTTGTATACACAATTCAGATATTGGTAGGTATGACAACACACTGTACACACAGTTAGGAAAATGGAAATGTTCTAGTTAAAACGGAAGTACCTGTAGGATGGGGGCCTTGGTCATCTGAGTTTCTGGTAGAGCCATTGGTGGGGCTGATGGAAGACACTGGGCCGATCTCGATACTCTGCTGTTTCTGCATCCGTCCTTTTAAACTGTTTCACTGGACGCCCTGTAGACAATCACAGTATAACAATATAAATTCTAAGCTGTGAATCACATAGAGAAGAGAAGAATATAGAGGTTTCCCGTGAACTCCACATAGAATAAGCTATTAGAACCAAATATTAGATGTAGCGTATTATGTATGCATGGTTAAATTCTTAGGTTACATTAACAAAAACATGTGATCTTTTCAAAAAGGCCACAATTGTGCCGAAACGTCAAACATAGTTTTGTCATAAACATATTTCTCTTAAGATTAAAGTTCTATTCACATTATATACTTTAAACTTTAAAGTTGAGAGATTATTTCTTCTTCTGCGCTTTGGGTGCTATCAGGTTCTTCTGCTGTTATAATCTTTGAAAAATGTATGAATCGAATAATTAACTCTACTTTTTTAGGTCTGATATCTTTGTGATTAAATAATCACTTGTTATTTGATTTGGTGAGTACTGTTGTGTCGGACCCTGTCAACAAACATAATTTGATGCTACAATTTATACTTATTAGTATCATGAAGTGATTATATAACTTAAGAGTTGAATTGAAGATTGCGAAAAATCTGATGACTAATTAATTACACCAAAACGAATAATTTAAAAAAATGCTACAACCCTTGTAAGATTGTACGAGGTAGGGATTTTAGATGCTTAGGTCAGGCTTAAGACTAACTAATGTAAGTGAGGGGCCGCTTAACTACAACTCGGTTGTAATATTGGACAATAAAGTTAAACCAGGAACCAATTGCCGACAAGTACAGTTTGCCTAGTAAAAGGACATACAAAATATCCGTAAGATGCCGAAAAATATACAAAATGAGAGGATATTGAAATTTGAGTACTTCGAAGTGTTAAATTGAAGGAACAGAAACGTTTAAGCAGTTAGGTTTTCCGCCTGCCCGGAAAATCTGCGAGGGAAAAACTTTTTTTTATTTTTTTTTATTGTAATCGTTTAAATCATGAAAATACGAAAATTAGTGTTTTAAATGAAATACACAAGGAGAAATCTGTAGTCTTATTTTTTTCTTTGCTGAAGGTGGAAGGTCTTAGTACGGTCACCGTACATAAACAAATGAATAGTAGCTTCACTCTAAGCTCCTCCTAGCGCGATGTCTATCTCACTCGGTCTCCGATGCTACTCTTTTTCGGTATCCTGAAACTCCGAATCGATCGATATACAGTTACCGTGTGTCTTTTGTAGTTGAAGGTAGGAGCGGAGTTGATAGTATACCGGGTGGACTGTCTTTTCAGTGAATTATTTGATTATTATTACGGGATATTTATTAAAAAGAAAATGCCACGAATGTGTTGTGTGGACGGTTGTAGAAGTAGAGATTGGGCGAAAACATCTTCCTTCAGATTTCCCAAGGATGACACAAGGTAAATTTTACAATATTATTTAGCAAAGGATAATAGTAATTTTGTTATAAGAATCAGTGTAGTAGATGTTATTGTGTTTCAAAATAAAATATTACCAATATATCTTTTCAGATGTCAACGTTGGAAACAGGCCTTAGGCTTTGTTGATTGTCACAGGTATGCCAATTTGGACGCGGAACAATGCAACAAAACATTACGAGTGTGCGATAGACACTTTTCCCAAGAATATTATATGTGCAGTAATAGCAGAACAAATCTGCAATATAATGCAGTTCCGTCCTTGAATTTGCAAAAAAATAGTAAGTTCCCAAAATTTTTAGTACCTAAACAATACTTCTGACAATAGGATTTTGTCTTGTATATTTTTACTAGGTATTTCAAATAATTTGCAAATTTTTTAGATGGCGGTACAACTTTAAAGGAAGTCGCAGTTCAAACTGATTTGAAGACAATGCTGCACAGTGAAGGTATGTTATTATACTTATCGATGGCGTGTTTTGGATAAAATAAATATATGTAAGTTAAGTATTTTATGAAATATCAAGATGTTTATGTTCAAACAGAAGGCGAATTTTTTCCAGAAAATGTTGAAAGTGGTAACGATGTTTCTACTCTAGCTTCTGTGGTTACCAGAGGTATTTAATGTTTTTTTTTATAGCTAGATACATTTCTAAAAGCTACGCTATGAATGATTTAGATTAAACATTTTTTATTTTTACTTCTATTATGATTTCGTGGTTAATAAGTAATGCTCATTTAAAAGTGGTGGCGAAAGTTTAATCCTTTATAGAACTTTTGATTTGTTTTAGATCAACATTTACAGACCTCAATGACGCTTACGGCCAATACTCCTCGAAAAAAAGTGTTGAGAGAGGAGATAAAGTGTTTGAAAAAATCAACTGTGCCTGCTCAATGTTCAAGAACCTGCTCAATGTTCAAGAAAATTGGAAACCGGAATATCGTTTGAACATATTTTCAAATATTTGGAAACTAACTACTCAGAAGATGCCTGCAAACTTCTAACGTCTCAGATAAGTTTATTAAATAAATCACCTAAAGGTTGTAGGTACACAGACGATTTTAAAAAGTCTGCTTTGAGCGTTTACTTTTTAGGACCTAAAGCATACAAGAAATTTTCTATTTATATCGGTTACCTTCCAAAAGCACGCTCAACCGGTTTACCCGCCGTTGGGCAGTAAACCCAGGCTTTAACGAATTTATTTTTCGCCTCATTGACCTTGGATCTCGACTATTAAGTGATAAAGAAAAATATTGCCTTGATGAGATGTCATTGAAAACTCATTGATTTTATGATTTATCAAAGGATAAAATAGTAGGCTTCCAAGAATCACTTTCAGCAGAAAACGAATCCGAACCAGCAACTAGTGCATTAGTTGTTATGGCACGGGGTGTATCAAGCAGCTGGAAACAACCGCTTACCTACTTCTTTTATAAATCAACGGCGCCTTCAAATGAAATAAAAGACATTTTGTTCGAAACAGAAAGTTACGTGATATCGGTCTAAATGTGCTAGGTGTGGAGTCTGATCAGGGTTCTAACTTCCAAACATTAGGTAAAAGCTACCTTAAATTGAGCACAGACAATTTTTTTTACGTAGATAATATCAAGTTTGTTTACTTTTTTGACGTGCCACACTTACTTAAATCTACTAGGAACAATTTTTTTTCATACTGGTTTGAGTTACCAGAAGGAACTAACAATAAAATATATTTGGATACATTTTACAATTATGAAAAAAAAGGAATTAAGACTGTCCATAATTAACTGACGAGCATATGTTTCCAAATAATTTTCAGAAAATATGCTTCTCAGATTTTTAGTCATTCTGTTGTAGTTGCTCTTAATATGTACATTGATTTGAAAGTTTTGCCTGCAGATGCCAAAGTAACTGCTAAATTCATTAAAACAATGAATGATGTTTTCGATTTATTAAATTCGTGCCATTTAAATAATTTCAATGCATTCAGGGGTACCCAAGAACAGTTTCAGCTAATGGAAGAATTTGAAACTTTACTGAAAAATGTCCGTGTGGTTAACAGTGAAGGAAAAAATTTAACAAATAAAATGAAATTTATATTTGGGTGGAGGCTTATAATAAAATCAGTTAAAGCCCTTTGGAGTATATTAAAATCAAAGGGTTACACCTTTTTACTGACAAGAAATTTAAACCAAGACTGCCTTGATAACTTTTTTGGGCAAGTTAGAAACTGTTGTGGTAATTCAAGAAACCCTACGCCTATACAGTTTGCTAGAGCATTCAAAAAGTTGTTTACTCTGAAGTATTTAGACCATGTTGACGGCGCCAACTGCACTAATGACATTAATGAATTGTTAAATATTACTCCAGACTTGGCAGAAAACTGTAAAGATCTCATTTTACCGTCAATAGAATCATCAAATCCTTTGAAAGTCTTTACAACTGATTACAGGAACCTAAACAGTACCGATGGCAACGCGTTAGTTTACGTCACTGGTTATTTATTAAAAAAAAGTATGCAGCAACATTCCTGCGACATATGTATTGCTTTTAATGAAAGAAATACCTTAAGAAATGAAACAACCATTTTTTCTCAGACAAAAGCCTATGTCAGCAATACAAATTTTCCATTTGGTGGGCTCAATGTACCTAGCCAGAATTTTGTTGGATATGTTACCCAGCTTGAAGATATATTTGTAGTTAACTTCAATAAATTAGCATGTAAAAATTCTATCGGAGCGACGTTAAAAGATCTTTTTAAAAATGTATCATTTACCTTGTAAAAATTATCCTTTAAGTTATTTCTTATCTCTTTATACAAGAGTACGTTTATATTACACAATTAAATTTACAAATCGTGAAATAAAACTTAAAAAATCTTATAAACCCAATACAAAATTACAAATATTACAAAATTTGTAATTATTCCTTTTTGCTTTGCTTCATAAGTTTGATTTAGGATTACATTCTTAACTATATGTTATTATTCAATATTGTTCTTATATGCAAAACAAATTCTAAAGAATGTTATAGAATCTGGTATAATTTTTAACAATTTTAAATATATAGTTGTTCATGCTTCCTATTTTTATATTGTAATGTATACATGAGGATTTGATTTATTCTAAGTATTTATATACGTAGAACCTTGATAACTTAAACCTCGATAACATAATAACCTCTATAAATTCATAAAATTTTGTGCTCCCTTCCCCTCCGAGTCCAAAACCTCCTTTACTTAAAATACGAACCCTCTATAGCTTGAACGAATAATTTGGGCATCGCACGTCAGTAACTCAAAGTTGTAACGATGACGACCTTTGTAACTTGAATCATCTATCAATGAGTCGTCATTTGAAATGAATTAACACGTGTCTACCAAATGGCTCAGTACAGTAACTTATTTGTATCATTAGCTTGCAGCCGTCTATCTCTATAATTCCTGAACAAAGCTCATAAACGGACCTCCATAAGTAAAAATATAAACCAATCAAAATTTCTTAACTTAAACCCTTAGTAAATAGAAACCTCAATAACTCAAATTATTTAACGTCCCCCTTGGTCTTTGTCTTATCGAGGTTCTACTGTATATATTTGTACATTTTTGATGAATTATTTTATTTATATAATGTAATAAAAGCTATTTTAATCGATGATTCTAGTTTATTTCTTATGAGTAATTATATATTCCCTATTAAATACTAAAACGTACCCTGCATAACAAAACAATACCTATCGTTTTTTGAAATAGTTTTCTAACAATGTACATTTTTATTAGCCCCCGTACTAAATACTCAATTTATAAATCAACAAGCTATGACGGTAGTAATTCGCGCGAGACACGTGCGGTTTTACGATCGTTTTTCGGAAAGCCTTTAATAGCGTTACATCAAAGAGCCGACGTCGAGTGAACTTACTATTCATTTTGTTTATGTACGGTGGTACGGTGTCGATTTTTTGATATGTACACATTTTATATTTCGAAAATCAGGTTATTATTCACATAAAAAAGTAAATCTCATCAATTTCGCAAATGAGCCTGATAATAAAAAGGCATATTTCTCGAAACTGGCACAACAACAAAAGCCATAATCTGTGTGGTCGAATTATTTAATGATTAAAAGTATGTTACAATCCAATAATAATGTAAATATTTCAAAGTAATTACATTTCTGAAACAAAATGGGAAAGGTTACAAGCCCTAATTATAGTTTGTTTTCCAAATACACCTTTTACGCAATCATATTTTGAAATGTCTACATTATTATTGGATTGTAACATACTTTTAATCATTGAATACCTCGACCACACAGTTGATGCGTTTTGTTGTTGTGCCAGTTTCGAAAATAGGCCAATAACACCGTCTCCGAGAAACAACTGCATGTCTTTTTCATCTTCCATTGCATAAATCTTGAATACGCAATTCCATAAATTTTCCGCGATTTAGCTGGCAATAATTTTTGTGACGCTACTTTCGCTGCTTCTACTATCTCCGGTGGATTCAGAATAAACTCGGAATAAGACATATTTTATCTAACTACTAAACAACCACTATGGTCACAATTTTTAATCAAATCCCAGAATTAAATTGACAGATATTTGATTACTTTAAACGTTTCCTTAGCAACACAGGTCTAATTGTCGGAGGTAATTGCACAAGGGCATCAAAAATACCGATAATTTTGCATGACAGCGTGTCTAAAAACTGCATGAGTTCATTTTCATACTTTGGAGAAAGAGCCCGACACCGAAGGTGGAGGGGTCTTTTAACAAAATATGAAAATGACCGAATGCAGTTTTCCAAGACAACACGCTCGAATGCAAAATTATCTGGTTATTTTGATGCACGAGTGTAATTCGGGGGAATATTTCCCGAATACAAATATTGGTTTAAATATTAAATTCCTATTTATTTTTTTTAATACAAAATATCCATTTTAAAACATGCTGTTAGGTACAAACAAAATAAAAAGATCCAAAAATACGACTTTTTCATAACTATTTTTAATAGAAAGAACGGAAATATATAGTAAAACGATTTTTTTTAAAGTAAACCTAAACTAAAAGTTGCAGGAATTGCAATGAAATACACAATTTGATAACTCTTTGTGATCTGATTAGACAATGCAGATAGCGGTACATTAACGGCTGAAGATGTTTGAAAGTGCCGTGGTACATCATTACCACGCATTTTTGTCACTATTTCTTCATGGTGATTTTCATCCATTTGAAGATATGGCGTTATTGATTTGGAATTGGAATGGCCAGTGATTTTATAAGTTGCTGCTCGCTGACACCCTTTTTAGCGAGATTGGAGACAGCCGTAGCTCGTAAGGAATGGTTAGTTAGTTTAATATTCTGTTACGAAACAGCACACTGGTATAGACCCTAAATCCGAGTCTGTCTAAGCCAGGTATGAAAATTAAAATTATGGCGGATACGCTGGTTTTTTTATATAACTGTTTACGACTATCTTATCTAAACATTGTTTTTGTGACCAGACTTATCTAGAAAAGGCCAGAACCAATTGTTTTTGTGTGTGTAAGTCGCAGTCCGGAATTTTCTAGTGAAAAAGGCTTTAATATAAATAAAGGACTGATCAGCGGATGAGTTTAGTTGATAAAGTGATCTCGTGAAATAAATAAACCGAAATATCGATCAGTAAAGTGTTTGTATAAATTAATAATTAAGTTTGTGCGCATATAAATTAAATTTAAGTGACTAGTTGAGTATATATAAATTAAGTGTTATTTTGGCTTGTATGTTAGTTTATTTGCTTACTGTATTTCGTCCAGCGGGAACATATTTAAACCATTTTCTGTTCAACTTCCAAGCGGGATTTATGGTAAGAAAAAGTCGATTTGTTTTTATTCCATCGCGTTTTTCTAAGAATTTTTTGTATAATCGAATGGGATACAAATCAGGATTGATTTTATCATTATTAGTCATTTCGGTGAAGCGCATGGTTTTTCCCCTCCTTGCGTTGTCTTAGTAAATACAGGGTCGTAAATAATCCTTCCTGTTTTTTCACCTATGTTATTTTTTTCTTCTTTAAAGTATGAAATTAAGCACTTGTAGCCTTCTCCACTACGCCAAGCTAACTCAAAAGCAAAAACAAAAAATCCCTTCCTTTGTAACCCATCTGGGTGTCTTCATCACAACCACGAACCATATTGTGAAATTCATCGTACTTTAGAAAAACTGCACTTTCTTTTCTTTTCGCTGGATCAGTTTGTAATTGTTTTCTCTTGGCATTTTCCGCATCTCTGGCTGTTTTGAATTCAATGTTAGTAAAAGGGTTAAAAATAATTTTATACTCGGTGAAAAACTTATTCATTAGTAATTTTGCGGTGACGTACCAAATTGTTTTAACAGTGAATTATTGTACTCTTCACCATTTTGCTTACGCATATTGAATGCCCAGTCCGTTAATATTCCTGCCAAAACGTTGATTTGTGTTGTTTCATCCAATGTATATTTTTTTTCAGCACAAAAGCTCATAAACCATGAATCACATCCGAAACGAGACATTTTTAAAAATATTTTTTGACTTTACTTGTCAAACTGATTTTATTTTTAATTATCATGAATTCACAATGGGTTTACCGGGGATACGTAAACAATGCTCTTTCGGTTTCTACATAGTCGCATCAACGCCTGCGAACTGTTGGGAAAGTGGTGCGACAGGACGGATCGGGATGCGGTTTTCTGCATTCTCTTCCAAAAACGATTATCATGAAATGTGGGGCGGTAGATTTTCCCTCCCACCGAAAATTGCATTGCTGCAGGCCAAAGTGCACGCGAAAAATGCATTATCTGGGAGGCATTTTGGAAGATTTTCAAATTTGATAAATAAAGGTCAGAACTGGCCCGGAACGGGTACTCGTGGGTTTTCGAGGCCGCTGATCACGAATATAATGTTCAAATTGACCTCCGAACACCTGGTGCACCAGAAACTGACCCTAAACGTCATCTCCGGGGGTTTTCCTGGCACAATCAAAGAAGGTCAACCAAAAATCATTTTGGTGGGTTTTTTGGCCCGCTGAATCCAAATCTGGCATCGGCGAGCACCCCACCGGCACCTGGTGCACCGGCACCTGGGCTTGAACGTCATCTCCGAGAGTTGTACAGATACGACACCAACAAACTCACCAAAACCCGTCCCATAATTTAACACATTTATTAATGTGTAACTCTCGCTTAGGACCCTCGAAAAAGTTGTTCCAGTGCTGCAGGAACAACGAGAATAATTTCCCCCCAGATCTCCAAAGCATGCCGAGCGGGCCTTTCACTTTCTCACGAAGCGTAGATCGAGCAGCTGCCGGTATGCACAGTCAGCGGGCCAAAAAACCCCCCAAAACGATTTTTGGTTGACCTTCTTTGATTGTGTCAGGAAAACCCCCGGAGATGACGTTTAGGGTCAGGTTGTAGTGCACCAGGTGTTCGGGGGGTTGTTTCCGACGTGAAATTCGGGACCACCGCCCCACACAACTGCCTTCTTATGATTTTCGGGTGGTTTTTGGCACTCTTCTCAAGATAATCTCTCGGAGATGACGTTCTAGCCCGGGTTTCGGTGCACCAGGTGCCAGTGGGGTGCTCGCCGATGCTAGATTTGGATTCAGCGGGCCAAAAAAAACCCAAAATCATTTTTGGTTGACCTTCTTTGATTGTGTCAGGAAAACCACCGGAGATGACGTTTAGGGTCAGGTTCTGGTGCACCAGGTGTTCGGAGGTCAATTTGAACATTATATTCGTGATCAGCGGCCTCAAAAACCCCCGAGTACCCGATCCGGGCCAGTTCTGACCCTTATTTATCAAATTTGAAAATCTTCCAAAAGGCCTCCCAGATAATGCATTTTTCGCGTGCACTTTGGCCTGCAGCAATGCAATTTTCGGCAGGAGGGAAAATCTACCGCCCCACATTTCGTGATAATCGTTTTTGGAAGAGAATGCAGAAAACCGTATCCCGATCCGTCCTGTCGCACCACTTTCCCAGGTTCATCCCTATTTCCGCAGGCGTTGACGCGACTAACAGTACAGTTACCGCTGTAATCAATCGATAATTGCACTCCTCTTATGGGATTGTTTACACATGAGGGAAATATTCGCTATAAGTACAATTGTCTTCAAGGCTTCAAATTTCACATCGATAATTTTCTGACTTTATTATATGGTAATATTTTTTTAATATTAAATCGTCGTTTTTCCGTCGGAATAATTTTAGCCCTCACAACACAACGTCGAGCCAAAATCTAATACTTTTTTCACTCGTATAATAAATAACCATTATTAAGCTGTAAAAGTGTAAATTTTCATTATTCAGATAATTTATTATTGATAATTTCAATGGAAATAAAAGTCTAAATACAATTAAATATTAATGTTAGTTTAATGGTTCTGAGAATATAATAATAAAAACTAATGTAAGACCAGGACTGTTAAATATAAGTATTTTAGATCATTGAATATTTCGAGAACTTATTTGTGTTGAATGTTCATAAATAATAATCAAAGATGTTACCGTCTATATATAAATACTGACACATGATTGTTAAGGTGGGTTAAAAATATCAAATGGGTCAAATGTAACATTAGAATTCATTAGAAATGATTTATAATGTGTATACCATTTGTTGTTTGTCTAATTTTATGTTGACAAAGGATTTACAAATTGTTCAATCGGATTTTCATTAATATCAAATTTATTGAATGTACTTCAATGTCATGAAATTTCTCATTAAACAATTTATTTCTTTTGTAATGAAATATTTTTTAATAATACCGAGGACAATTGGAAAAGAAAGGTTTTTTCATTTATTTCGCCATTTATACCAAAAACAATAGGGAAAATCGATTCGCTAAACATTTTCACTTGTTCAAATATTAAAAAAAATATTTATATTCATAAATAGCTGAACTCGATCGAAAAGAAAAAAATATAGCTCGTGCATAAAGTCCGGCCAAGTAATAGGTATAGTTCACGTAAGAGATATAGTGCGGCTTATCCTTTGATTTGAATACTGTCATAGTCCAGTCAATATTGTAATGTTTTTTTTTTATTTAACCAATAAACGGGTGGGATAAATTTTAAACACTCGGTATTGCTACTTACTAATTTATTTAAACACTAACTCACTAACACCAATTTATATGTACTTAACTAGTCACTTAAATTTAATTTATATGCACACTAACTTATTAATTTATAACACTTTTATATTCACTTAATTACTGTTTAACTCACTATGGCAAATTATAAACTGAACTCATCCGCTGATCGGTCCTGTATTTATATCAAAAACTTTCTTCACTAGAACATTCCGGAAGGGACATGCCTTTCGCGATATTTCTTAAAATGCCTTTCGAGAACATGTTTAAAAAGGACGGTCACAATAGATCCCAATAGACCTTCTCAGAATTCGGCGCGCTCGCCTTTTTCTTAACTCCGTTAACATAAGGTTACAGGGCCGTACTTAGTATCTGCTTCGGTGTGCGAGTTCGTAACATTACCCCTCCTGGAACTTTTGTGTATCCGAGACTGGATGTTTGAATCGGCAACTAGCCCCATTTCTACACTTTCCGATCTTATGAAAATAGCAGGGCACCGTCTTCATCGGATACTGATAACGGGGGTTGTAGCTGCAAATCAATATCTGGACACCGGTATCTTGAAAGATAATCTCTACCATGTTCCTGATGATTCGCCAATCCAACTGGTTACTCGCTATCTTAGGCATAGCCAGTTTCTTCACGTTGGATTCCAACACGTGGTCTCGGAGGTTTCGAAGTGCTTCCCACACATCGCGGTATGTAGATCGATCTTGGAATTCATTTTTAGTTACCACGTAGAAAACGTACCGCGAATTATGTTTCAGTTTCAGTGTCTTGCCAGGGGCTGGAATCTGGTCTTCAAGTTTTTCTAATTGCCCGAACTTCTTTCGAAAGACGGTTGTCAACCCTCGTGCGTTCTTGATACGGGCGGGGATGTTGTATGCCAGTGAATAATCTTCTGGGAGAGTGAACAAATCTTGTTGTTGTTCCGAAGTGACTCCATATCTAGCTTTCCCGGTACCTCCATACGCGCCTATAAATTCATCGAAGGTGGGGTCAGACACATCTCGAATAAGGTTTACTCCTTCCTCTATGTCATGGCCTCCTTCGTATGGCGCTAGTCGGTTTCGGTGAACTACTTTTGGTATTCCGTTGGGGATCTTGCTTATGCGATATAAAACATCATTGATCCTTTTCTTGATCAAGTATGGACCTTCCCAGGATTTTTGTAATTTTGGAGAAAATCCTTTTCTCCTCGCCGGGTTGTGTAACCATACTTTGTCCCCTTCTTTAAAACCGCCCTCTGTGGCCTGCGTGTCGTACCGACTTTTCATTCTGTCGCTGGCAACTTGAAGATTTGTTCGAACTAGTTCATGAATATCGTCCAGCCTTCTTCTCAATTGGATCACGTAGTCTTCGCCTGCTATATCTTCTCCAGGCCGACAGCCACATTCCAGGTCACAAGGAAGCCTCATTTCACGTCCAAACAGGATTTTCGCAGGTGTTTCACCCGTGGACTCATTGACGGCAGATCGATAAGCCAATGCAAATAGGGAGAGATACTGGTCCCAATCTCTCTGATGGCTGGATACTACTTTGGACAGGTATTTTCCAATAGTCCTGTTCATTCTCTCGACCATTCCATCTGACTGTGGATGTAATGCTGTTGTTCTGGTCTTCTTCATTCCCAGCTTGTCGCAAATCTCCTGGAATAGATGGCTTTCGAAATTTCTTCCCTGGTCACTGTGGACTTCCATGGGCACTCCATATAGGCTGATGAATTCTTTCACCAATACATCCGCGACAGTTGTGGCCTCTTGGTTCGGGATAGCGTAAATTTCCACCCACTTTGTAAAATAATCCATTACAACCAGTATGTACTTGCTACCATTTTCAGTCGTCGGAAATGGTCCAGCGATATCTAAAGCAATCGTTTCGAAAGGGCTTCCAACATTGTACTGTTTCATGGGTGCCTTTCTCTTGCGAGGTGGTCCATTACTCGTAGCACAAGTCGTACATTTCTTACACCAGTCCTTCACATCGTCGGAGCTGTTCATCCAATAACACCTTTCACGAACTCGCTGAAGGGTTTTCTTCACTCCCAGATGACCTCCCGATGGACTGTCGTGTAACTTCTTCAGTACCTCAGCTACTCTTGTTCTCGGGAAAACTAGCTGTCTCCTCATCTCAGAACCATCATCGTTTTCAAGGACTCTTTTCAACAGCCCTTCTTGCCAGGTAGGTCGCCGGTTTTCTTTCTTCCATTGCCGGATCATTCTCCTGATGTTCTCTGATCCTGGTGGGTGACCAGTCCTCGTTGACTACAGTAGTTCTTGAAACTGCAGCTTCCCTAGATTCCCCCTTGTTGCAGTGGGAGCAGTCTGTTGGGCACGGCCGTCTGGACAGGGAGTCGGCATTTCGGTGACTCACACCAGCTCGATGTTCGATGTTGAAATCGTATTCTTGAAGTCGTTCAATCCATCTAGCGATCTGGCCCTCGGGATTCTTGAACTGCATCAACCACTTGAGTGCTGCATGATCAGTCCGGATTAAAAACTTCCTACCATAGAGATACTGGTAAATGTGTTCCACGGACTTCACTACTGCCAAAAGTTCTCTTCTTGTGACGCAGTAGTTTCATTCTGGTTTGGAGAGGACTTTACTGAAATATCCCAGTACTCTTTCTTGCCCTCCTTGAATCTGTGAGAGCACTCCACCAATTCCTACGTTGCTTGCGTCAGTGTCAAGAATAAAGTCTCCCTCTGGTAATGGATATCCTAATATCGGCGCCGAGGTTAAATGCCTCTTCAAAGTTTCAAAAGCCGTTTGACAGTCTTCGTCCCATTGGAAAGCTCTTGCTTCTTCTGTAAGTCGCGTTAGAGGCTTGGCAATATCTCCAAACTTCCTTATAAATCTTCTGTAATACGTGCAAAGTCCAAGGAAACTCCTAATTTGATGTTTGTCGGTTGGTTGCGGCCATTGCTGAATGGAAGCAACTTTCTCTGGATCCACCGCCACTCCTTCATTGCTCACTATATGAGCTAGATAGTTGACTCGGTTTTGGAACAGCTGACATTTCTTCGGGTTTAACATGAGCTGGGCAGCTTGGAGTCGTTTGAATACGTCTTCCAAATTTTTCAGATGTTCGTCAAATGTCTTCCCCAGTACTACGATGTCGTCCAAATAGACCAGGCATGTCTTCCAAGACAACCCTCTCAAGACAATTTCCATAAGTCTTTCAAATGTCGCAGGCGCATTACAGAGCCCGAATGGCATGACGTTGAATTGCCATAATCCAGATCCGGTGGTAAAGGCAGTCTTCTCTTTATCTTCTGGGTCCATTTCTACTTGCCAATAACCAGACTTCAGGTCCAAGGTGGAAAACAGTTTGCTGCCGGCCAACGTGTCTAGCGTATCGTCAATTCGGGGCAGAGGATAGCTGTCTTTCTTCGTCACGTTGTTAAGCTGGCGATAATCCACGCAGAATCTCGTAGTTCCATCCTTTTTCTTGACGAGCACTACTGGAGACACCCAAGGACTAGTAGATGGTTCTATCACTTTTTCTTCTGCCATCTCTCGAATTATTCTTTCAGCTTCCTCTCTCTTCGCTCGTGGAAGTCTTCGAGCCGATTGTCTAATTGACTTAGCATTACCAGTATCGATTTTGTGTTTGACGGCTGATGTTCTGCCAGTCTTTCCTCCTTTTGGTACGAATAAGTCTCGATACTGCAAGAGAAATTCTCTCATTCTCTTTTTTTCAGCTCGATCCAAAGATTGACCAGCTACTGATAACATTTGTTCAAATCTGGCATTGGAATTGTCAGTGGTCGTTGTCTGACGAACTATAGACGTCACTGGTACGCAGGATCCAATCTTGGTTTCCTTCTTGATGGTAATTGGGTAATCATTCACGTTTATCACACGTACTGGGATCTCTTTCGCCGATGTAACCAATCCTTTTCCAATGAGTACTCCTTTGCCAACTTCTTCGTCATAGTTCCTTGGCTCCATCATAACCGGTGTACCTTCCTCCATGATTCCCTGTAGCCGTGCTACTATCATGGTTTCGCTTCGTGCAGGTAGAACGGTATCTTCCTGTACAGCTGCCAACACCGCGCTGCCTTCATATGGATGCAGGAATACCTCCTCGGAACCCACTTTAATGGTTCTGTTTCTGAAGTCTAATTGGAAACCATGTACATTCATTACGTCCATTCCCAGAATCACGTCTTCTTCAATGTCAGCTACGATTACCGTATGCGTGAACTTTTCTGCGCCAATTCCCAATTGGATTTGTGTCTCACCGTGAACGTTGGCGCTCTCACCTGTAGCGGTCCGCAGTCGCAGTCTCGTTGGTAAAAGCTTCTTCTTGGAGTTTATTATTTCTGGTCGTATAATGGTCCTAGTTGCTCCAGTGTCAACCAGCAGAGCATATTTCTTGCCATTTACTTCGCCATCCACATATACACTGTCGTTGCGACATCTGAGAGAAGCTATCAGTATGAGAGGGTCTTTAGAACGATCATGGGTCGGTGCTGCCCCCTCGTAGCCGACCCGTTCTAGTTTTCCTGTGTCTGGGGTTCTTGGTTTGCAGGAGTCTTGGGGCGCTTACACGAACTACGTACATGCCCTAGCTCGCCACAATTCCAGCATCTGATCTTTCTCGGTTTCTTGTTCATCATACCTTTTATGAAACTGACGAACTGGTCAAATCTGTCTTCGTCACCTTCTTCTTGGATGGTCCTAATTTTGTTATATCCTGAAGCCTTCGTTGCTGCTTCATATTCAAGAGCAGCTGTCAATGCATCAACTAATGTTTTGGGATGGGCTAAACGAAGCGTCCTCTGCATATCGGGGTCACGTAAGCCATCAATAAAGGCCTGGATGCCCAGACATTCCATCATGTTCTCTGCTGCTGATGGATAAGCAAATCGAACGAGTCGGGCAATATCCACTTCATATTCTTGAAGTGTTTCGTCACGTTTCTGCCTTCGGTTCTTCAGCTGGGACTGGTACAAATGTTCTAGGTGTTCGTGACCGTACCGCATGTCCAACCTCTTCTTCAGCAGCTCGAAATCATCCGTTTCTTCCAGAGGTATCGTCTGAAGTATATCTAAGGCATCTCCCCGAAGCGCGATAGTTAGGTTCACTGCTTTCTCCTTATCGGACCAATTATTCACTCTAGCGGCTGCTTCGAACTGTTTTACGTAATTGGTCCACGACATCTTTCCATCGAACGCTGGGGCCTTGACTCGGGTAAAACTGCCAATATCATCTGTCTTGGGTTGTGTTTCTGGCTTGCAGATCTCGATCTTCTTTTCTTCTGCTGAAGTGTCCTGTGTTCTTAAATCAGCAATCTTTGTCTCCAACTCCTTGATTTTCTCGTCCATCTGATTTTCCATCGTTGTCATCTTTTCAATGTCTTATTTTAGAGACGTAATTTTATTCTCGACGTCAGCAGCAATGTCATTTTTTAACGATAAGATATCGGCAGAAATGTCATTTTTCATAGTGGAAATCTTCTCGTCCATATTAGTAGAAATCTTGTCCATGTTAGCGGAAATATCGTTCTTCATATTAGCAGAAATCTTTTCTTCCATGGCAGAAATTGACGAGATTAAGGTGGAAGCCTCGTCATTAAATAAAATTGTTTCTGGATCAAAGCCGTAATTTTCCAGTGCCACTTTAAGTCTTTCTACTAACTCACTTTTCTTACCGGACGTTTCCAACTCACGATCTTCCAATTCTGCTCTTAATTCCGTCACTTTGAGATCACATAGTCTCTTGGCCATTTTTACGTAGCAATTTATTTATATTACCCCACACCTGACACCAATGTAATGTTTTTGTTTTTTTTATTTAACCAATAAACGGGTGGGATAAATTTTAAACACTCGGTATTGCTACTTACTAATTTATTTAAACACTAACTCACTAACACTAATTTATATGTACTTAACTAGTCACTTAAATTTAATTTATATGCACACTAACTTATTAATTTATAACACTTTTATATTCACTTAATTACTGTTTAACTCACTATGGCAAATTATAAACTGAAACTCATCCGCTGATCGGTCCTGTATTTATATCAAAAACTTTCTTCACTAGAACATTCCGGAAGGGACATGCCTTTCGCGATATTTCTTAAAATGCCTTTCGATAACATGTTTAAAAAGGACGGTCACAATAGATCCCAATAGACCTTCTCAGAATTCGGCGCGCTCGCCTTTTTCTTAACTCCGTTAACATAAGGTTACAGGGCCGTACTTAGTATCTGCTTCGGTGTGCGAGTTCGTAACAATATTATAATTTAAAATGCACTACCTTATATCTTTTATTAACAAGAATTAGCAATATAATTTCCAAACAACTTATAATTTCGTTTAAGCTTATTCCCGGTAATCGGCCAAAATGGTTAAGGTTAAAGATAAAAAGATTTTTTGTATTGTTTACATTCTCTTCTCATTCATTTTATTTTCTCCACTACATTTCGGCGTATTTCTATTTTCAAGTAT
Source organism: Galeruca laticollis (assembly GCA_963921935.1). NCBI lineage: Eukaryota > Metazoa > Arthropoda > Insecta > Coleoptera > Chrysomelidae > Galeruca > Galeruca laticollis. The sequence goes on from OY998184.1 coordinate 50,322,824, forward strand.
TTCTTTTTTTTTCCTCTACAATGAATAATGTGTTATTTAATTATAATACATTTAACAATAAGAGACAAGACAAAATTAATTTAAAACAATGAGCTATTAAAACTTATAAATATAATGATGAATTTTTTTCGCAAATTTATGGTATAGCCATGGGATCACCAATTGCAGCAGTCATAGCAAATCTAGTAATGGAAGATTTGTTTTGTTGATGATTTTATAAATCAGACAGGTTCGAGTAACTTTATTTGATTTTAAAATATTTTAGAACGCAATGCCCACAGTCGACAGTAGATTTATAATGTGTAAGTTTTAATAGCTCATAGTTTTAAATTAATTTTGTCTTGTCTCTTATTGTTAAATGTATTATAATTAAATAACACATTATTCATTGTAGAGGAAAAAAATGAAATACTTGAAAATGGCAATACGCCGAAACGTTGTGGAGAAAATAAAATGAATGAGAAGAGAATGTAAACAATACAAAAAATCTTTTTATTTTTAACCTTAACCATTTTGGCCGATTACCGGGAATGAGCTTAAACGAAAATTTAAATACGGTCAGGAAATACTAGCATACGGTCAGGCTAGCATCAAGATGGAATGTAATGTGTAAGTGGTATTGGTAAAAGTAAACAAAATATTCATACCTTTCAGAGTCTAGCTCCGCAACATAACTTAAAGGGGATATACCATTATATTTCGGCACTATATAGTTTGCGCGTACTATACTATATTGTTTACCGAGTAGGAGGTTACATTCCTGGACGACTGTGAAGACTGTTAAATCGAGGCGCAAGCAGAGACCTAGCACGCAGAGTCCAGGAATGTGGCTTTTCCTACGAGGTTTTTCCGCAAATCGTTTAAAATTCGACTGATAGTAATTAATTTTGAAAAAATCGCTAATAACTTTATTCACAAATAAATGGTGCTTTGAAATTCGTAATAAAACTTCTTGGGTTACTATGGAAACGTATTAAGGTTGAATTGTCAAACTTGACGCATATAAATGTAATTGCTGGTGTTCTTGAAAGTAAAATAATAAGTGATTTTCTATTTCTGGGACTCCTCCAGACCTTGTGGCAGTGAATACTGCTTCATTAGAATTATTGCCAAAGAAATAAAGATAAAAGTACGAATATGCATAAAAACCTTTTATGGACTATCGCAAGAGTAAAAACACGAGTTCTCTCTCAGAGAATGTTGGCATACTTCCTAGACCTTTGTTTAAAGATGAAATCTTCAACATTATGGGCCAATTGTTCAATGTCACAACAGGCATGGATAAAAGCTTAAAATCAATAATGGTTACGGGATAAAAGCATCCCTTACGATGAAAGCAGTGTAAAGAACGAATTGGTTCAAATTGTGAAGATACGTGCTTACAAATATAAGGAACTTGATGTAGATAAATTAGCATTGAGCCTTGGCATTACTATATTGAAGGTTATCCCCGTATCATTGTGAGTTGAATCCAATTGAATTAATTTGAGCACAAGTTAAAGAGAATGTGGCATGGCAACATCGAACGATTAAGTTAGCCGATGTGGAACGCCTTCTTAAGAAATTATTGGAACAAGTGACAGCAAAAAACTGGAGCAAATGTCTTGCGCATGTTCAAAACGAAAAGAAAATGTGGGATGTAGATAATATGGCTAATAAAGTTATCGATGATATTATTATCAATGTCGGTAATAGTGATATTGATGATGAAAAATCGAAAATTGGCAAATGGTAAGTTCTAACATTTGTTTTTCGGTGTTATTATTTTTGTACCTATGCTTTTGGCAACGTGGCATTTTATTAGTGACAACCTTTGAAATTTGATCTGCAAAATAACCCAAATTTTGGGAGTTGCAATCAAAATAACATTGTTAAAAATACTTAGTGTGTCTCAGAAAAGTGTTGGTTCAGATAACCCGACAAAGAAAGACCTTCATTACGAGCTGTAAGTGAAATATCAAGATATAAAAATATTCATTTCGATTCATAACAAACGAAATCTGGCAAAAACACGAAACGATAAGAACTAAATTACAAGTCATTAGCAACAAGTACTTTCGTTTTGCATTAAAGTGTTGCCGATTCAAATTAGAATCAAGAAAAATAGGGAAATATCTAAAAACTGTATCTCGTGTCTTTATTTCTAAATTTAGTGTCCGGATTGTGGTTGCACATATATCTCCGATAAAAAGATTGGTATCCGAAGGGTTGACCTGTACCGGCTTTTTTGCGCGGTGAAAGTATGGAAGACAGTAGTGGCGATGAACATACCACAGATGATGGCAAAAGAAAGAAAAATACAAAAGGACTGGAGGAGTTCCTTGGAAGATCGTCAAAAACGCTTAGAACGCCAGATAAAAGGAAAAAAAACGGATGATAAACTTAACAAAATAATAGAAATGATACAGAACTTCCAAAAATATGTTAAAAGAGATTTGAAAGAGATTAGAGAAGAGCAAATGATGTATAGAGAGGAACTAGAGAAAATTAAAGAAGAGAACAAGTTACTACATACTGAAAATGAAGCAAATAAGAAAAGATTGTTACAGTTAGAACAGAAAGTGGAAGAAATGGATAGGGACAAAAGGAGAAATAATATAATTGTGCAATTAATGCCTATAGCGATCCATGAAGAGCAATCCATAAAACATGAAATGGAGACCTTGATGAAAAAACAAACTTGAGGTGGATATAAAAATTAAAGGAGCGAGGAATCTTGGAGAAAACACATGTCTGCTAGAATTAAATAATAATACGGATAAGCAACTGGTTATGGCCAATGAAAGGAAGCTGAAGGATGTAAGGGAGGCAAGAATCTATATTAATAACAACGTGAGTAAAGAGGATAGGGAAGTACAGAGCAAAATACGAACAGTTGCAAAAGAGAAAGAGAGCAAGGGGAAAACTGTTAAGATTAGATTCGGCAAATTGAACATAGATGACGAGGAGTGGGTATGGGATAAAAACACAGAATCGCTGGTAAAAAGAAAAACAGGCCCAAAAAACCAACAACGGTAAGAATGGCGATGGATGGTCAGATAGATAACGACTCGGCAAAAATAAAGGATTATGATTTTGCAATACATCTTAAAAATAAGAATATACGCAGGACAAGGAGCAAGGAACAAGGTAGAAAAAGAAGGCAGCAGAATAGAAAAATTCATAAAAAACTTTTGAAAATTGGGACTTGGAATGTAAGAGGAGCTTACCATGAAGGAGCTTTGGAAAACTTGGTGGAGATTATGAGAAGATATAATATCGATATCTTAGCATTACAAGAGACAAAACACAAGGGCAATGAAAAATTAAAAAAAGCGGGATACACCTTTTTTAATAGCGGAAATGACAACAGGTATTTTGGAACAGGGTTCATTGTTAGTAAAGACCTAACACAATATGTTGTAGATTTTGAGGCAATAACAGATAGACTGTGTAGGTTGAGGCTTCAAGGAGAATATAGAAAACTTAGTATAATAAACGCACATGCACCAACGAGAGATAAGGACTTAACTATAAAAACTGAGTTCTACGAAGAAATGAACGTTCAGGTCGGAAAAATACCAAATGTAAAAATAGTTATAGGTGATATGAACTGGAAAATCGGATGCGAAGGAGAGTATAAACATGTGACAGGGGGGAAAAGTTTACACCTGAAAACTAATCACAATGGAAAGTGTTTAATTGACTTCGCAGAATTGAATAACATGGTGATAAAGAGTACAAGCTTTGATCACCAAGATATCCATAAAATAACCTGGATAGCGCCTGATAAGAAGACGATGAACCAAATTGATCATGTACTTATTGAAAAAATACATACAAGGGCCATAAAAAATGTAAGAAGTTATCGTGGAGCTGACGCGGATTCAGACCATTCCCTAGTTATATTAAAAATAGAACAACACGTACCTACGTTTAAAACCTATGATAATAGGAAGATAAAAAGATTTAATGTTAAAGAACTTAAGAAGAATGATGTGCAAAAAAAATTACAGATTGAGATGGAAAATGAATTAACAGGATTGCCAGAGTCAGAGGATATAGAGATGGAGTGGAAACAGATAAAAAAATCAATCATTAAATCCTTGGAAAGTAGCGTAGGACAACCAACACATAGAAATAACAAGGATCGGTTTGATAATGATTGTAAAAAGGTATTAGATCACAGAAACAGAGCACGGTTGAACGTATTGAGAGTAAATACGGAAAAATATATGAGGAAACAAGAAGAAAAGCCAAAAAAGTGTGCCGGCATAAAAAGATGATTAATATGGAACAAAAGTTAGAGATAATCGAGGAGCATTATAAAAATAAAGAAATCAGAAATTTCTATCAGGAGGTAAAGAAAACGCAAGGAAAAGGATATAATGCTATTGATTTCTGTAGAAATAAACAAGGACAAATGATAACAGATCCACAAGGACGATTAGACAGATGGGCTGAACATTTCGAAGAGTTGCTGAATAGTGGAAGGGTACAGACTGAACTGGAAGATGATAATGTAGAGCAGGGGTGTCAAACTCAATTTACATGAGTGCCATTATTTCTTCGAGGCATGCTTGGGGGGCCGGCTTAAAAAAAGTTTGTTTTTATATCATAACGGAAATCTTTATTCAACGAAATATATAAAATAACATAAAATAAAAAAAAGTTATATCTATACAATAGATAAATAAAAGTTTAGTATAGTAACTATTTCGATGACCCAGATACTTGACATCGTTTCAGCTTCATTATGTCGTCGATGTTTGGTGTCAAATCAGATGTACTAATTTTCAGAATAGCTTGAAGATGTTCATCTGTCAGTCTCGAACGGTGTTTAGACTGGTTGATTTTCATTATTGAAAACATCTGTTCACATATATATGAACTTCCAAACATATATAAAATACGAGCAGCGTGTTTGCTCATGTTGGGATAGTTACCATGACTTTTAAAATATTTTGAGTAGAATGTCAAAATATCAACTTCCTTGAACTTGTCTTTTAAAACAGTGTCACATTGCAAGTCTATTAGTTCCATTTGCATATTTGTTGGCGCCTTGGCAACTTCAAAGGTGAATGGATTATTAAACAAAGGAAATTCACAGGAGTTCAATTCGCGAAAATCTGCGAAACGACCTTCAAACTCCGTTATAAGATCAAGTAGAAGAGTAGCAAACTCAGTTTCTCTGCACTGTACGTACCACGTGCTCGAATACTAGGAAAGTGGTGAAGTACTTAATCTCGCAATTGGGACTCCAACAACTTTAATTTTATCTCAAACGCCTGTATATTTGAGTACATTTGCGTGACAATCATGTTTTTGCCTTGAAGCTTAACGTTCAAGTTATTGAAATGCTCCGTCATATCCACCAGAAAAGCACAATCAAGCCACCATTCGTCGCTATGATTAATTGGTTTTCCCTTTTGATCCATAAAATTAACAATATGTTCACGCAATTCGAAAAATCGCTTTAACATTGAACCGCGACTAAGCCAACGAACTTCTGTAAAGTATATAATATCAGAATGTGCTTCATCGAGATCTTTTAAAAATTGTGTGAATTGACGGTGATTTAGGCCTTTGCTCCGAATGAAGTTTATAATTTTAATTATTGGCTTCATGACATGATCCATTTTAAGTATTTTAGATGCCAAGGACTCTTGACGAATCATACAGTGGATCCCCACAAATTCGTGTTCAGGTGTAGCTTCATCTGAAATTTTCTTACGTATTTTCGTTACAACACCAGCATTTTTTCCAACCATGGCTGGTGCACCATCAGTCGTAATACTGCATAATTTTCCCCAATCAAGTTCATCATTTTGAATTAATTGTTCAATCGCCTGGTAAATATCTTGAGCTGTAGTAGTATCCTTCAAAGGTACACATTTCAATAGTTCTTCAGTAATGAAAAAGTTTTTATCGATTCCGCGAATAAACACAGCAAGCTGCGCTGTATCTTTGATATCGGTACTTTCATCGACAGCAATGGAATAAAAAATAAATTCTTTCACTTTTTCTCTAAGTTGCTTATGCAAATTATCCGCCAACTCATTTACTCTGCCAGCAATTGTATTTCTGGACAGGGGTATATCTTGAATAGATTGTTTCTGGGATGGGAATGAAATCTCAGCCACATCTAACATACATTCCTTAACAAATTCGCCGTCACTAAAAGGTTTCGATTTCTTTGCAATTTTTAGTGCAATTACATAACTCGCTCTCATAGCATTCTCACTATCAACTTTGGCCTTTGTAAAGAACGATTGCTGTCCCTTCAATTTACTTTTAAAACATTCTAGTTTTTCTAGTCTGATCTCGTCAGAGAATTTGTCAAACTTCTCTTTATGATGGGTTTCATAGTGTCTTTTCAAGTTGAATTCTTTGCAAACAGCAATAGTTTGATTACAAATCAAGCAAAGTGGTTTGCCTTTCCATTCAATGAAAAAATACAATAGTTCCCACTTACTTTGAAAAACTCGACACTCGCTATCAACTTTCCGTCGTTTATTAGAAGACATTGCAACAGACGCAAGGCGCACTCAAATAAATTACACACAACAAGCACAATCAACGCAAAAGAATAAATATTCTTGTGAACAACGTTTGTCTGGCTACTGACTGAGCTGACTGCTGCACTGTTCACAGCACACTCCCCCGCCCTGTTGTTCGTCTCTGGCATTGCATCGGCGACGTTGCCGTAGAGTACAGTAAAATGCTCGGGTTGGCCATGATTGGTTAGACACGTTTGGTTAATACACCCGTGGAGGATGTTCAATTATATCAATTAATTATAATATTTATAGAATATAAATATAAAATTACAAGATTTTAAAACATAATAACATTAATTTCTAACTATTGTTGGCATATTTTCAACCATTCACAGCAGGCCTATGTGATTATGTGATTGGTTGACTCCAGCAAAGCGGGCCGGATTAGAATGTCTTGAGGGCCGGTCGTGGCCCGCGGGCCGTATCTTTGACACCACTGGTGTAGAGGATGGTGACCCCGGAGAAGTAGAAGAACCATCAGACGACGAAATACTGGAAGAAATAAACAATCAAAATAATAATAAAAGTGGAGGGGAAAATGGAATAACAACTGAAGTCCTAAAAACAGGTGGAGCTATATTACAGCAGAGGATATGCAAATTAATAATAAAAATTTGGAGAAATGAACAGATACCGAATGCTTGGAACAATGGAATTATCTGCCCGATTTTCAAAAAGGGAGAGAAAACGTATTGTGAGAATTATAGAGGAATATCTTTATTAGACGTGGCTTATAAGGTATTAGCCAGAGTTATCCGCACTAGACTCACAGAAACATATAACAAGGAAATTGGAGAATACCAAGGAGGTTTCAGACAAGGAAGAGGAACAGCAGACCAGATATTCACACTAAAAATGATACAAAATAATAGCTATGAACAAAATTTAGGACTACTTACTTTTTATCGACTTCAAGCAGGCTTATCATTCTGTCATAAAATCAAAATTGTATGAATCTTTAGGAAATCTCGGAGTTCCACAAAAACTGGTAAACTTGATAAGACTAACTATGCATAGAACAGCATCGAAAGTTTTGGTAGAAGGAAGTATATCGAAAAGCATTACTTCAAGACAGGACTGAAACAGGGAGATCCTCTATCTACAGTTTTGTTCAAGCAGATATTTTGAGGAAAGCTGGCCTGAATACTAAAGGAATGATATACCATTGTAGACATCACGTAATTGCATATGCCGATGATGTGACTTTGATAACTAGATCAAAAAGGGAGCTGCAAGTAGTACTGAATAAATTTGTAGATACAGCGAAGACGTATGGCCTAATAATAAACACGGCTAAAACTAAATATATGGAGATGAAAAATCATACAATTGATGGGATAAAAGAGGTAACCTTCAGAACAGACAACCAGGTATATAACTTCGATAAAGTTGACAGTTTTGATTACCTAGGGGTAATAATTAATAATAAAAACGACGAAACAGATGACATAGATAAGAGGCTTTCCAAAGAAAGCAGAACAGTAGGAGCCCTCAGTAATATATTGAAATCAAAAATACTCTCCAAAAAGCGAAGATAAGAATATACAGAACGATAATTAGGCCAACAGTACTATACACAAAAGAATGAAAATATTGGAATATGGGAAAGAAGAATACTCAGAAAAATATTTGGAAGCAAAAAGCTAGAAGATGGAGCTTGGAGAAGACTAACAAATAAAGAAGTGGCGGAAACTTATGGATATCCGGACATAGTTCATCATATAAAGGCACAGAGAATAAGATGGCTGGGGCATGTCAGCAGAATGGCAGGAGAAAGACATCCCAGTAGAGTTATTTTCGAAACGAGTGGGGGTAAACGGCGAAAGGGCAGACCGAAGAAGAAATGGTTAGAGGCAGTCATGACGGATCTGAAGAAAAAGGGAGTGGAAAGATGGAGGGAGATAGCGGATGACAGACAAAAATGGAGACTACTAGTAAAACATATAGAGGAAGAAATTTTTTTTAAATGAATTGTATTTTCTTTTTAGGCTTGGGCCTTTGAGGCCTGTAATATATATATATATATATATATATATATATATATATGATTTTCTTTATTGAAAAAATATTCCTTTTGTTTCAATTGAAGAATTTTTCTTTATTCTATAAATGTTTCCCACGTCCAATTAATAGTTCAGGAAAACAATGCTACTTTTAGCCCCTCAAAAAAACGTCCACTCCATTGTGCAACACCTATATCGGTACAGGCGGAGGTCATTGCACTTTTCGAACTTTTTGGTTTTAGTATATTAATGAAACACTATGTACAAAACTGTAACATTTTATTTTTAATAATTTATATTGTTCAGACCATTGAGCTGAGCTTGTTTAATTTGAATGTCAAGTTGAGCAGCTTTCTATTTTAACTCATACTCTTCAATGTCTTGTTTCTCATGACGTCCTCTTTGTTTCCTGTCCCACTCGGCATTCTCTTTCATTTCTGAATTTTGAAATTTTAATATCTCCAGTTGTTCCTGCATGACACATTTTTTGATAGTAGGTACTTCTTTATATTTGAGGGCTACATTACTAGTATTACAAATGTATGGCCTCTTTCTTCTGGTCCATTTTTTTGTTATATAAGTAGCAACTCATCAGTGCGTGGTCGAAAGCGTGCGAAAAGTCGAATACTCACAGATACACAGGACAAGACCCAAATTGAAGAAGAGTTTATGAAAAGGGAAGAAAAAAAAGCAAAGCAAAGTTCCAACCAGAAGCAGAAAAAGAAAGTAGAAGCTGTGAAACTAACGTTGATGGTTCTAGTGATGAGGATGATGACAATTTTAGCCTGCACGATAGCAGCGATGACTCAAACTTCGTTGGATCTCCACCCGAGTCTGAATCTGAAGAAGTTATTGAAAATTCAACCCTAGTAGTTAATGACTTCGTCATTGTGCAGTTCATATCAAAGAAGACTATTAAGAATTTCGTGGGAAAAATTGAGAGGATCAGTGGTGATGAAATTGAGATCAATTTCTTGAAGAAAAAAGAAGAAGTATTTCAATTCTTTTATCCAGAAATCCCCGATAGAAGTTGTGTTCCCAGAGAGGATTGTAACTGGAACACTTCGAACTGCAGGGGTCATAAACTTCCCTCTACTTTATTCCAAATACTTTTAGTTTTGATCCAACCTACAATCATGTTATTAATGTTGAATACATATTTTTTTCTATTCACAAGATATTTTATTCTGAAAAACCTTCTCTAATAATCTTCCAATAATGTAAAATAGGAAGGATCAAGTCACCCAACTGGTTTGGAGACTTGATCCCGCAGCAAGGTTCCCAAAAAAGCCAGTTACTCTTAATTTTCAAAAAAATTGACTTTGAAATGTATAAAATTACATGCCACTAAGTTTCCTCGATACATTCCGCCATTTAAAATATCAAAATCTGGAGAATTGTAAAAAAAAATATATAAAAGTATAAATGGGGGATCAAGTATCCCTACTCTCCCCTATTGTGTCATAATTGAACCCTACATAAAAAGCTAGTATTTCACTAATCTCACACGTGTTGCACAAATTCCAATGTTCCTTTAACTGAAAGGATAAAACAACTCTAACACCAAAAGTTTGGCTATTTTCCAGTTATTGTAGAATCTGTAAAATTGACAGTTTATAATTCAAACAGTATCCAATTTATCTATTCCCCACTTTACGACTGGAGTTTAGCGTAAGAAGTTGTATGTTAATAATTAGACGTACGATATCAATCACTTCTGCCAATTTATTATGTTTATCTGCAAATTTAGTATAGACGACTTACAGGAGGAAACGATTACTACATGATTGTATTCGAATTCTGCCATAAAATAAAATGACTAAGAAGTGTATATTTTGATCAGTTCCAGATAAAGCAGCTTCACAATTAAACATTTAAAAAGAAACTTTATCTGCAAAATGTAGTTAACTTACCATAGTTAAAATTATTCACACTCACTCGTATATAGTTCGTTATATTTAGGAAAACACCATACTAACGCTTACAACTCATCGAGAACAACTAGATACCCACATTTGCGTTGGAGCGCAAGAGGACGTCCTTCGTTACTTCGCCGTAGATGTCGGACAGAACGAGCTAAAAAATAATATAGTGGAAAATTGCGCTTATAGCGTCCCTCATTTCTCTCCTAGAGTCCGAAAAACTGTTTTTACGAGTAGGAAAACAAAGGGATAACTATGTTTACTTTCCTTATATGTACGAGGTGTGGCACGAACATTTTTAATCAATGTGTCTTGAGCGCCTCAATTATTTCGAAAACAGCTTGCAGGTTCTTTATAAATGTTAGTTGCTAAGGTTTTTGTAATATAACCGTACTTTTACAGTTGTATTTACAATATTGTCAAATATTTCTTTTTAATACAATGAACTTTGTTATTTCAACTTATTAACACTTAACCAGAGCCATGCAGTTTAGCGAGAGCCACTACTTTTTACAAGAATAATGTAGAAACATTTTTCAATAATTTGGTATAAGTTATGAACAGAAATGCCATTTTTTCCAATGGCACGAGGATTAATAACCTTAAATCCCCAAAGGCCGCACCAAAAGGGAAACTTCTTTATTATTTGACCGAGAGCTCGCGTGCAAAATAGCGAACTATCTGAATGAAAATTTTAGACTTTTTGGGGTAAGATGCATGAACATAGCGAACATATAAGCGCCCGTCTGCCGGCCGTAAGTTGTCAACTAAGTAAGGGGGTGGCAACTAAAGGAGGGTGAAAATGCAAAAAATCAGAAGCATTAGAACAAACGTAATATGTTTACATTTATGTGCGGAATGTTTTATGTAAACAATATACTACCAAAACTGCCATCTACGGATGTCAGTACAACTTTGCGCTCTAACGTCTCCAGTTACTCTAGAAAGAATAAAATTTCCATTTAATAAACAATTAAATTACCTAATCAAATTTAAATCACAAAAATTTTTGAAATCACGTAAAATACCATGTCGTATATTAAATTTATCCACCTTTTTCTATTTTCAATTGATACTTACAAAGAAACATTCTTCCAAATAATTCTCAATTTATTGACTGAAATTTATTCAGATAAAATTTGTATATATACATAGTTATTTTACAACTAATTTTAAGCTGATCTAAAAAATCATTTGGCAATAAAAAAATTTATAAGACTTGGCCCAATTTTTGGTATAAGGCTGCAAAAATTGAACCAAGTCTTATAAATTTTTTTTCTTGCCAAATGATTTTTTAGATCAGCTTAAAATTAGTTGGAAAATAACTATGTATATATAAAAATTTTATCTAAATAAATTGCAGTCAATAAATTGAGAATTATTTGGGAGAATGTTTCTTTGTAAGTATCAATTGAAAATAGAAAAAGGTGGATAAATTTAATATACGACATGGTATTTTACGTGATTTCATAAATTTTTGTGATTTAAATTTGATTAGGTAATTTAATTGTTTATTAAATGGAAATTTTATTCTTTCTAGAGTAACTTGAGACGTGTACATGGCGCAAAGTTTTACTGACATCCCTAGATGGCAGTTTTGGTAGTATTTCGATTATTTTTGTAGTTTAATCTTTTAATTCGTTCTATTGTTCATTTAGTGATTCGTTTTTCTACACTATCTTCAAAATATTTTCTTAAATTTTTCGACTATTGTTTAAGCCAACCAGGTGAAGTGTGGCCAGTCTTTTTTTGGTAATATATATTATTGTGTATTATTATTATAGGAATTTAATTTGTTAATTTTAATTTATTATATGGATATATTTATTAATAATGATTGTATGGGCGCCAGAATTGGTTCGCTTTCTGCGAATTCCCAATTCAAAGATACTACACAAATTAGAAAATATTATAAATTTGTTTAACTTTTAACATTGTATCTCAGGGATGAGATTCGGCACTTGGCGATTGTCAGCAACAGGAAACTGTAGGTAAGATATCAAAGAAACGCAAGACGAACATAGACAAATGATTTTAATTGAACATATTTATGCAAATAACGAAATTATTATGAGTTAAAAGTTTATAATTCATATCAAACTGAATAGAAAATTATTGACGAAATCATCACACAAAACCGCTTATCATAAATTATTAATATTATTGAATTCCAACGTATCAAGTAATTTTCGCTTGATTACTTATTTTACTAAAAGTTCTGAATGCATTCACAACGACTCAACCTCTACTCTCGCTATTTTTAACCTTGGCGTCGTGTGTTGTGGTACTCTATGATGACTATTATTTAGTTTACAAAATGGAAGGAAAAAGCAAAGTGTTTGGGATGTATCATGATAATTTAATGTAAGAATTTGGTGAGTATTAATCTTTTTAATATGTGTTTAGTGTTCTGTGTCCGATATTTAGTAGAGATTGAATATCTAATACTAATATTTTTACTAATTAACAGATATCAAACAATATAACCTAACATATAAATATATCAAAATGTTTTATAGGAGAAATACACTATATACATGGGTAATAGAGTTTATGGTTGGTTCTTCTTGACCCTGAATGTGGTACATCGGAGAAAAACGATCGCCTATGATCGAATAAGCGAAATTCAGATGTGGAAAATGATGTGATGTGAATTATTTCATCAGTAGAAATATCTTATCCACAACAAGATATGTGAATAGTTATCGAAGATTATATTAATAAAGGTAATTGTTCATCTTACCATATCTAGACGCTATCACCAATTTTGCACTTATTTATTTACATACGAGTGATAAATTTTTGTTAGTTTATTGTTCAAAACTTCACTAAGCACTTAGGTTAACTTTTACTTGATATATTTTAAATTATTATAGTTTTTTATAAAAATTTAGAGGAAATAAATTCAACACGTCCTCCATTTATCAAATTTACACCGCCTCTCTCAAGCTCAAAATCAACAACCTTCCAATGTTTTTTACTTTTGTTTTTCATCGTTCTTTTGTTGGTAAATAAACATCGTTGTTATCGAATCAAAATATCTGTTTCTGCGTTATAGTAGACAAATTCACTTTGTTTTTATGCACTTCCACTGTCACTCCGAAATACTCTATTCGAACTAATAACAGAACGTTATTTCGCGTTGATATTTGACCTTGAAGTTTTATACAAATAATTAAATAGTTTATGCAATATACAGGGTTTCTGAAAGTGTCTACAAAATATTAAATTATAATAATTGAATTTTATTTCAAAATTCATGTGATATCATATACAGTGATGATCATAGTTATGTATAAAATTTATGTTTGACGTAATTTACTTGTTACTATTGTATTTTCAATATCTTGAATTATACTTTAAAGAAAAATAGTTACAAATTAAATAGTAATCTTCTATATAATTTTATCAATTGTGTTCTATTTGTAAATATTTCTTGTCATATTTAAGCTATTTTTATTATGGATTATTTCCTTTTATCGAATATTCACTACTACGATTACTTAGATTCACATTTCTGAGTGATGTTAATGATTCAACATAACCTAGTAGATATATTTCACTTTAACATTCCCTAAAATTCTATAGAATTATTCTTGATTCGACAAGAATATTCTATAGAAGTTTACCTTGATTTTTTTCTTTGATTTCATAATTATATATTACTTATTTAATTAATTCCCCAGTTTAATTCTTTCTTAATTTCATGAAGAAATCTTTAAATTCTCATAATTAACTTATGCTTAGTCTATTAATAAATTTTAATTCCACTATTTCTAATTCTTAGTTAAGATTGACTAAATTAAATTAATTTATACTTGATTACATAAATAATATTTCTAATTCTATTGTTTCTTAAATTTTAGTTACGACTGGTTGGTGTTAAATTGATGCAGCTGGTTTATATGAAAAACTCCACGTTCTCGATGAGAGTCAGGATGTATCAACTTATAACTATTTATACCATGACTGGTTTCTACTAAATAAGGACCTTCATACGGTAACTGTAACTTAGAACATATTCCTTTTTTATGATTAGGTACTCTTAATGCTTTTATTATTACCAAGTCACCCTTTTTAAATGTTTTCCTATTTCTAAGTCTAGCTAGTTTCCGTTTAATGTATTTGTCAGCTTGTCTTGATTGTCTTTCTCTGGCTACTTTAATCAGTTTGTTGTAGTCAATTTCACTGGACCATTGTCTGTCTGGTTCTATTCCTGTGAATAAAGAAATAGGCGCTATTTCCGTAACGATATTTGGTATATTGTTTATAAAATCTGTGGTCTCCTTTAATCGTTCTTCCCACATACGGTTTTCGTAGTATGTAAGTATCCTCAGATGCTTGGTCACTTCCTTGATTCCTCGTTCTGCAGGGTTACTACTAGGATGTCTTATACTTGTGAAAACTTGTTGTATTTCCAGGTCTTTCAACCATTTTTCTATTTTTTTGTTCCTGAAGTATGTTGCATTGTCCATTATGCATTTCTTTGGTTTCCCATATTTCTCGAAGTAGTTTCCTAGCGATTCTTTAATGGAATTTTTATTTGTTTTACTGCATGGATATGTGCTAATAAATTTAGAAAAAATGTCTACGATTACCATAATGTGTTTGTTACCATTATAACTTGGTATAAGGTTTGATATGAAGTCTATCGCTATTATATCTAATGGATTTTCCGCTATGATGGATTTCGGTACATTTTCATAATGAATGTTCTTTTCCTTGGATAGTTGACATAGTTCGCACTGTTTAATAATATCCTTTATGATAGTAATGTCATTTTTCGATATATAATTCTCCCGAAATATCATGTGAGTTTTCCTAATTCCTAAATGATTAAAATCTAAATGTATTCTTTTTACAATTAATTTTGTTAAATTTTCAGATATCACATATAATTCCTTGTCATGTACTAATTTATATATTACTCCATCCTTTTCAGAGCATCTTCTTTTGTATTTCTCATCTAATAATAGTTGTTCCTGTTTTATTTGTTCTAGCGAGAACATACCACTACTTTGTTTCATGATATTAATTCCCACTCTAGCTTCGTTTGCATCTTTTCTTTTCTCTCCATCCATTCTACTGATCGAGTCTGGTACTACATTTTGAATCCCTGGAATATATTTAATCACGAAGTCATATTCCTGTAGGAGTAATGCCCATCGATGTATTCTGGCATTGTTCATCTTATTGGTTAGTATCGTTAGCAGAGCCTGATTATCAGTTTCAATTATGAATTTTCCTCCCAATAAAAAGTATCTGAGTTTATTTACACAGTATATGATGCTAGCAAGTTCTAATTCACTTACTCCATAGTTTTTCTCTGCTCTTTTTGTTATCCTAGAGACAAATGATATGGGAACGTACATGTCATCATATTCTTGCATTAAAACTCCAGCTAGTCTGTTTTTAGATGCATCTGTCCTTAAAATGAAAGTTTTCTCATAGTTCGGATGATATAGTTTTATGTTTCTGATGAACTGATTCTTGATTTCATTGAAAGCATCTTCCTGTTTACTGGTCCAATTCCATTTCACTCCCTTTCTCAGTAATTCCATTAAAGGTAATTCTAAATCGGTTAGATTTCCCAGCATCCGTTTGAAATAGTTTAGCATCCCAAGGAAGCATCGAAGAGTTTTCAAATTTTTCGCTCTTATGTACTCTTTAATGGTTCTTACTCTCTCCGGATCCATCTCGATTCCTGTCTCTGTGATTTTGTAACCCAAATATATTACTTCTTTCTTTAAAAATTGGCATTTTTGTATGTTCAGTTTTAGTCCGTTTTCGTCAAGTTCTGCTATGATTGTTCTGAGGTGTTCTAAATGTTCTTCTATACTGTTTGAAAAAATAAGTATGTCGTCCACATAGTGTATTGTAAATTGGTCATATTTGTTTAGAATTTTATTCAGCGCTTTTAATAGTGCTGATGTAGCGCTTTGTATGCCAAATGGCGTTACTCGGAATTGATATACTTCCCCATTAATCTTGAATCCTACATACTTCCTGCTTTCCGGATGTAGTGGTATCAGCCAGAAGCTGTGCTTCAAATCTAGCTTAGAAAAAACTTTAACTTTACTTATCTTTCCTAATATCGATTCGATAGTTAAAGGCGATTCATACTCGGGCATTGTACATTTATTTAAATTTCGTGCATCAAGGCAAATCCTTAAATCTCCATTCTTCTTCTTCACTATAACAACTGGATTGATATACGAGGTGGTACTATGTTCTATTATTCTATCTTCTAATAATTTATTTACAGTTTTCTTCACATCTTCTTGATATTTGTAGGGTATCGGATAACTTCGCTGTTGGAATTGTTGATTTTCTTTCATTTCAATTTTATGTACATAATTTCTTGCAATTCGAGATTCCTCATTAATTAAATTCCTATGTCCTCTCAACATCTCCATTACTTCATTTTTCCATTCTATTTTCCCATCTATATCCAAATTCCATTCCGGCATATTATTATTATTATTTATTTCTCCATTGCCATCCAACATCATATCTCCACTCATTTTTCCTTCCTGCCTATAATCATATCTCTTCTCCATATCATCTTCTAATTTTTTATTATAATTAATACATTTATCTACTTCTTCTACTAACTCTTCATTCTTCCTCGAATTATCATTTTTCTCTTCATAATTAAAATCAACTTTCTCTTTATTAAAGATTATGTACATTTCTTCATAATTAATAATTGCTTTGTTTTCATATAAGATATCCGATCCTAACAATAGTTCGCATTCCATATTTTCCACTACTAACAGTTGTACCATAGTTTCTCGTTCCTTTAATCTTAATGCTACAGTTATCGTAGTATTTGAAGTTGTTAGTTTACTTTGATTTATGCCGATTAAATTTATTTTTGGCACCTTGACGAAATTTTCTTTTGATATTGTCAAATCATTTACAAATTTATTATTTATTAAAGATATTTCTGACCCGGTATCGATTAATATTTTTATGCTAGTGCCTTCTATCGTTCCGTATATATAAATTAATGTTTCATTGTTTTGTTCTAGCTGGTCCTGTACCTTTAGAAATTCGCGTGGGTGAACATAGCTGCACCAACTTAACTTACCATATTCACCCTCTAGTGGAAAAACTGTTGTTCCGTACCAGAAGATGACACGGGAACCACAACATTATCATCATTATGATTATTGCTATTTGTATTAGTTCGATTAAAGTCTGTATTACGATTAGTTGTGTTTCTTTCTAGGCTGTTCGTCCTGTTAGTTCTTGTGTCACGTCTTATATTATTCGTTCTTCTTATGTCTCCGTCAGAGTTTCTTCTTTCTCTTCTATTATAATTATTATTTTGTTGTTGTCTCCTATCTGGATAATTTGTGTACCTGTTATTGTTATTATTTGTCCTATCGTTATTTCGGTCATATCGTCTATCATTGTTATTATTGTTATTTGTGTTGTTGTAATAGTGATTATTATTTTGTCTATGATTGTTATTTCTATTAAAGTCTCGTCTATCGTTGACGTTTCTGTAATAGTCATCATAGTCACGTCTATTGTTGTTGTGCACCGTTCTCTGTACTCGGTTCAAATAGTCTAGTAAAGATTGGAAATTTGTAATATTTTGTATTGCTATACCTTGAGTAATATTGTCATTAAAATGTCGAGACAAGAATATTATAATTTCTTGCTCAGAAATTACTGGCTCTAAATATTGTGCCTGAGAAAATAAAGACAAAGCATAGCTACTCATGTTGTTGCTTCTTCTACTATCAAAATTTCCAAAATATAACTTTTCCCTAACATAGCCTTGTTCTGTTTCCCCCCAGTATTGTTTCAAAAAGTTACTTTCAAAATCGTTGAAATTATTTATATTTACATCATTACATGTGAACCAAAGTAATGTTTGACCCTGCAAATGAGATCTAATTGTCTCTTTCAAATCTTCTATCTCTCTGATACCTTTTAATTTATTTTTAAGATATCTCAAGAAAATTTTTGGATGCATTTTTCTCGTATCCCCGTCAAATTTAAGATTGTTTTCCCCATGGTTATAGATGTAATTTACCCCTTGAGTATTGATGCTTGGATTCGTCTTGTTTTTTATGGTTTCAAATTCTTTTTCTAATTCCATCATTTTCTTCTTAAAGTCTTCTTTAATTTCCCTCTCCAATTTTGTAAAATCTTGTGCATTCCTATCTTCCTTGATTTGTTTTAACTTCTTGTCCATTTCCCATATTAGTTCTTTCTGAGTTTTTAAATTCATCTCCTCCGCAATCGATAAATTCAACTGGATGCCTTGTTCTACATCATCTATCCTGGCATTGGTTTTCATGATGTTTCTCTCCATTTTGTCTATCTGTTCCTTTCCTTCTTCTCGTAGTTTATTTCCCATGTCTTCTATCTCTTGTTTCCGGATGGTGCCTTCTTGTATTAAATGTCCATATAGTTTATTCATTTTCTCTTCCTGTTCTTTTTTATGTTCTTCGAACTGTTTCTTCATTTCCACCATATGTTCTGAAAATGTTTCTTCTTGTTTGTCTAGCCTTCTGTTAATTTCTTCCTGTGTACCTTTCATCTCTTCTTTTGTGTTTTTTATTATATCTTCTCTGGTGTTTTTGATGTCTTCTTTTGTGCTTTTTATTATATCTTCTCTGGTGTTTTTGATGTCTTCTTTTGTGCTTTTTATTATATCTTCTCTGGTGTTTTTGATGTCTTCTTTGGTGCTTTTGATGTCTTCTTTGGTGCTTTTGATGTCAGCCATCATTATTTTCATCATATTTATCAACTCTTCATTTTCATTTGGTTTAGGTTTTGTATAGTGATGAACTTCTTCCACTATACTATCTCCTTTTTCCAGTTCCGCTGCTTCTTCAGCTTGGATAGCTAGCGTCAAACGTTCCCTTAGTGTTTGTTTGTTTCCCTTCGTGTCCATGTTCCTAGATTTCAAAAGTTCCTTCAAGTCTTCTACTGTCAGTTCGTCGATGTTTATTGTTTTGTCTGCCATTATAGTTTGCAAAATTTCCCTTAGATATCTCAAAAATGTTATAACCTGTTCCTGTTACTAGTTTGTTGAACGAGCGTTATTCTGGTCGTTTAACAATCGCCATACGTTGGGCTTGCCATTTTATTGTGTATTATAAATAATGCCTCTACGTTAGGAGCTATTTTATTATATATTTTTAATTAATTTTATTATATATTTATTATTAATGATTGTATGGGCGCCAGAATTGGTTCGCTTTCTGCGAATTCCCAATTCAAAGATACTACACAAATTAGAAAATATTATAAATTTGTTTAACTTTTAACATTGTATCTCAGGGATGAGATTCGGAACTTGGCGATTGTCAGCAACAGGAAACTGTAGGTAAGATATCAAAGAAACGCAAGACGAACATAGACAAATGATTTTAATTGAACATATTTATGCAAATAACGAAATTATTATGAGTTAAAAGTTTATAATTCATATCAAACTGAATAGAAAATTATTGACGAAATCATCACACAAAACCGCTTATCATAAATTATTAATATTATTGAATTCCAACGTATCAAGTAATTTTCGCTTGATTACTTATTTTACTAAAAGTTCTGAATGCATTCACAACGACTCAACCTCTACTCTCGCTATTTTTAACCTTGGCGTCGTGTGTTGTGGTACTCTATGATGACTATTATTTAGTTTACAAAATGGAAGGAAAAAGCAAAGTGTTTGGGATGTATCATGATAATTTAATGTAAGAATTTGGTGAGTATTAATCTTTTTAATATGTGTTTAGTGTTCTGTGTCCGATATTTAGTAGAGATTGAATATCTAATACTAATATTTTTACTAATTAACAGATATCAAACAATATAACCTAACATATAAATATATCAAAATGTTTTATAGGAGAAATACACTATATACATGGGTAATAGAGTTTATGGTTGGTTCTTCTTGACCCTGAATGTGGTACATCGGAGAAAAACGATCGCCTATGATCGAATAAGCGAAATTCAGATGTGGAAAATGATGTGATGTGAATTATTTCATCAGTAGAAATATCTTATCCACAACAAGATATGTGAATAGTTATCGAAGATTATATTAATAAAGGTAATTGTTCATCTTACCATATCTAGACGCTATCACCAATTTTGCACTTATTTATTTACATACGAGTGATAAATTTTTGTTAGTTTATTGTTCAAAACTTCACTAAGCACTTAGGTTAACTTTTACTTGATATATTTTAAATTATTATAGTTTTTTATAAAAATTTAGAGGAAATAAATTCAACACGTCCTCCATTTATCAAATTTACACCGCCTCTCTCAAGCTCAAAATCAACAACCTTCCAATGTTTTTTACTTTTGTTTTTCATCGTTCTTTTGTTGGTAAATAAACATCGTTGTTATCGAATCAAAATATCTGTTTCTGCGTTATAGTAGACAAATTCACTTTGTTTTTATGCACTTCCACTGTCACTCCGAAATACTCTATTCGAACTAATAACAGAACGTTATTTCGCGTTGATATTTGACCTTGAAGTTTTATACAAATAATTAAATAGTTTATGCAATATACAGGGTTTCTGAAAGTGTCTACAAAATATTAAATTATAATAATTGAATTTTATTTCAAAATTCATGTGATATCATATACAGTGATGATCATAGTTATGTATAAAATTTATGTTTGACGTAATTTACTTGTTACTATTGTATTTTCAATATCTTGAATTATACTTTAAAGAAAAATAGTTACAAATTAAATAGTAATCTTCTATATAATTTTATCAATTGTATTCTATTTGTAAATATTTCTTGTCATATTTAAGCTATTTTTATTATGGATTATTTCCTTTTATCGAATATTCACTACTACGATTACTTAGATTCACATTTCTGAGTGATGTTAATGATTCAACATAACCTAGTAGATATATTTCACTTTAATATATATATATATATATATATATATATATATATATATATATATATATATATATATATATATATATATTAATACATTCCCTCTATCTAAATTTTAAAGAAAACATTGAAATAAGGAAAAATGTGCATATTTGTATGTAATACTTGTGATACACACTGTATAATCAATAATTTGAATGATTCAATATACAAATAAAATTTTACATTTCAATTTCGGATGACATTAATGCAGAATATACTTAATGATAGATAGTTTTTATAACGATTTGAAAACAAAAATACAGATGTCTCTGCTAGCAAAATTGCAATTATAATAAAAGAATGAAAATCTCTCTTTATTATAGGAAAACATAAATTTGTATTTTTTTTTAAAAAAGAATTTTGGTGACCAAAGGAGAAGAGATTTATTTATGTAGAAAGTTTAAGCAGTTGAATTCGAAATCCCCACGAGACAACATCGAAATAAGAGTTGTCTCAAATTTATTTAAGAATATAATAGTAATTACATGAATATATTATCAGATCATAAAAACCTTGCATTGTAAAGCCAGTGCGTGTATAATTCACAAAGAATAACATCGTTAAAGTGCAAGTGGTTTTCCGGTTTCTAAATTATAAATTTAGAAAGTGTTGCTGAATTCTAAATACGTTTTAGAATACGAACGAGTTAACCAGTACCTAGTTGGTGAGTCCTGTCCAGTTTATTTACATTATTTCTCGAGAATGAATAGGCCTTTCTTGAATATATTTCAAAAATAGATGCATCTTATGATAATAATTTTGATCTAAATCACAGTAACGTTACACATATAAAATTCAACGTCAAGTGAAGAAAATTTTTGGAATAGACAATTTGCACGGAAATTTGCGTATTTGACATTGATATACATCAAGTATAAAATAAGACATTTTGAACTTTTGATAAAAATATTTAGCTAGTAGATTTCTAATATAGGTTGTTTTAATATTAAGGTTGATAGAAAGTTCTATCTTTGTTTTGCGTTTATGATATTTTTGAAAAGTTATAATTTTTTGTAATTTGTTATCTGATCATATATAAATTTGATTCCAACTCACTTTGGTACTCATTTCATATCTATTCTCATTGTATTTGATAATTTTCATGCTATAGAAAATTTGATATAATAAGTGACATTTAGTTAATTTCCAGTGACAGTAAAATCATATATGTCATAAGATAATTTGAGTGTCTTGTAGTATATTGAACAAACATTTACTCTAGATTTGGAATAGCGTAATACTTAATTTGGAGAATTCATTGAAATTTATAAATTTGAATTATTATTTAAAATCTTTGATCCCTCCCTGAGATAAGAGTGAGCAAGTCGATTGTGTATTGATTTATCTTTCAAAGTACATGCTTAAAGTGTAAAATTTGCAAGGCCGTAGCAAATAATAAATGAATACGCTTACACCGATTATAATGAGTACCGCCTAAAAATCCTTTTAGTGATCCTGCTGCCAAGATTTCACATTCAGTTAATATAGCAGGTACTCCAGATTTTTCAATGTATTTTCCCATTGCTTTAAAAAAAGACATTTCTATATGAAATGGTCCAAGTTGAATAAATAAATTATCGTACCGAGGAGATTCCGCATGTTGTACCTGATAAGCTAACCTAGCAATAGCGAGATCATATAAGACAGATATATACAATTGATGACATTCTTCGGCAATTTTTTGTGCTTTTTTAAGAGTTACTACTACCACACACACGCTCGTTGGGGAAGCATTTATAGGCGGGAGATACCAAATCTTCTGCTGAGGTAATTCATCTTGAGTTTTAAGATTATTCCACCCTGTCCATTTTTTTACTTAGTAATACCAAAGAAATCATCCACAAGTTATCAATATTACGAATAAATTGATAATTCGAAGGTTTATGTGAGGATATATTGTCAATGTCAATTGAAAGAGTTTGCTGAAGTCTTGGTTTTTTAAAATATGGTTCTATTTCAACTTCCATTTGACTAAAAGCTCTTCGTCGTTTCCTGCTATTACGCTCGATATCGATGGTGTTGGACGTGGAGCCTCAGTTTTATTCTGATACATAACACCCACAGTGTCATAAAGGGTGTTTTTACCAGTACTTGTTTCTACGAACCGATCATATTTATCAAATGCAACGGCCGTTCCTAAAGTACATTGTTGTTCCAAACAACATCATCTGGAATCAAAGAACTGCTCTCGCTAACGGAAGAGTAGGTTAATTCGGTTTCAAGTTCTTCTATAACCGAATATGAAGCAGTATGTCCTAATCGATTTAAGATGTTTAAAACTTTCCGGCTACCTGTAAGCGATTTCAATACCAAACCTAGCTCCATTTGTTTAGATGGTTTAATTCGACCGTTCGTGGTACTGTATATTACATCCTGACAGAGTGCATCAATCTTATTTTTTTTAATTTCTCCAAACGATGACATCTAGGGCCACATAAAAGACTTTCAAAAAATAGTTTCAGTAAAGGGGGAATCACACACTCGCCTAGAATATCTTTTATTCTGAGATTAAACGGCAAATTTATTTATTTTATATCCATAATATACCTATGCAGTTTATAAGATATGTTTTTAATATCTCGTTCGACCATCCTACCGTTAGAAATACATATTTTAACTGCATTTATTACTGACATATTTTTTGGATTTATAATTATTTCCCGTTTATATCGGGTAAAAAATAAATTTCCTTCGAATAATTTGTTTAACTTATAGAAATTTTGAAATCCGATACAGGATATCACCATAGGGCTAATAATATATAAGCTTCAATATTTTTAATATCACATCTTCTTCTTTTTTCTATTAACATATATTAAGTCAATCACAAGGTAGGTCACTTCTTGGTCTAGCCAAAAATAACTACTAATCATCAGGTAGGCATCAAATGAAATGTAACTTCTGTCATTCTGACGATAATATTCAGTTATCGAAACAATTGTCAATGTTTTAGGATTTTCAACATTTTTCATTATATTGTGGAATTAGCTAGAAACGTTGAGTTTCATTTAAACCACTAACATTGATGTTATTAAAATATTTTACTGCGTTTATTGATTTCGCGTGAAATTCCCTATTTAAGTGCCATGTACTGTCTTTTTTGTTTTTAGAATGAATTTTAATAACCCTTTACTTTACGCAACAAGGAGCACGATAATGTACTTCTTTAGCTATAAAATCTAAATCAGTAGTTTTTCCTAACATTTAGTGATCATTGGCAATTGGTACATATTGTTATATTTTTAACTCAAATTCTTTTGTTGCACAAATTATTAAATCAACCATTTTTCTTTATACATAAGTGTAACGCTTGTTGCAAAATATACAAATATTTTGAAAAATTCCTGTATTGGTATTTCTTATTAGCCCTTTCCTTGTAGATTTGGTTCTGTTAACTGTGTATATTATATTTGTCTTGTCTTGAACTGGTGACATCGCAATACTTGGAGGCTCTGTTTTCTTTAAACGAATATTAAAACTAATCTATCTGTCCGATTTATGTACAATTTTGACAGATGACATCAGAAACATGGCGGAAACTAACAATATAATCACCATAGCGAAAGTGTTGCCAGCCTATGAAAAGTCACTCTTCCGTCAAACTGCCCTCGTATATTAAAATATTTTTTCATTGTTTGTGAAACGCAGATGTCACGAGCCTATCCTATTATGTAAAAATTTGTTGAAGTAAATAGATATGTTAATTATTCACTACCATATCAGTAAACTTACTGTTCAACTTTAAATAAACTAAGCATTCTTTCACATGAACATAGCATAATGACAATTAATCATTAGAATGTTTACAATTACTTGTATAAAAGTGGATATTTTTATTGTCTAAATGTTATACAAAATGTTTAAATAAAATATGGTATCAAGATTAATTTCCTGTGAGACGTTATGATAAAACTTAATTGCTGATAACACAAAGTACGACAACTAGCTATTAATCTTGTGTTTCGATGTAATTTTAATGATCCGTAACATTTTTATGACATTTTCTATTTTCTGACTCGGGAAAAGGTGATGATCGATAAACAAAACAAAATTTACTACCTTCTAGGTCTGTTGACTTTTCAAACAACTCGGGAAAACCACAGACTCGTGCCCTTTCAATATCAATTTTCTGTTCAATAAAAATATCACGTTATCGAACGAAATTATAAAAAGAAAAATAATTGGAGTACGGAGAACTTTCACAATATATATGTATAGTATTTCTAAAGTCAATTGAAGAACTACGATTCATAACATTTGAACAACGTGCTCTTGAAACAAGTTTATTTTCAATATCAAAAGGAGCTGTCGTACAAGAGTGGACCATAGTAAGTTATTCAATTACCATCGCATCCACCTACCTATAATTACTATGTGCCGCTAGCATATTTGTATACAACACCCAGGATCGCCAGTCGGCTTTCGCCCGAACATCTCTGGTAAATAGCAGACGATATG
Organism: Galeruca laticollis; assembly: GCA_963921935.1. Taxonomy (NCBI): domain Eukaryota; kingdom Metazoa; phylum Arthropoda; class Insecta; order Coleoptera; family Chrysomelidae; genus Galeruca; species Galeruca laticollis. Next base: position 50,348,693 of record OY998184.1, read on the forward strand.
GCAAATCGCTTGGGTAACTAACACCCGTGATCGCAAAAATGTTCGTTAAAAATCAGTCTGGAAAAAAGCGCCAAAAGCGGTTAAGATTGATGTTAGTACAACGCAAACCAAACGATTAGTATTGATTCAGTACGGAGGTTTAGGTTTTTATATTTGATTTTGTGATTAAATAAAATATGAATTTGCCACCAAATTATAAATACAACATAGTTGATGACCACACAGTTAGGACAACCTTATCTAATAAGGAAGAAATAGAAGTAAGTACCTTTTATAATTCTTGAATACTTAATTGATTAGAATTGGTTAAATTAGAATAGTTTGGATCAGATGGGTTACGGCGTTAGTTTTGGTTAGTTTCGGTTGGATATAGTGATGCTTTAATTTTAATAACAGATAATAACATGGTCATAGCCATCATATTATCTATTTAAGTTGTGAAATTTTAGAACAGACTAGTACAAGATCTAGCGCCACTGAGGGCGTGTTCGTTATTTTGGCTGTCTCAGAAACTTTTTATTCGATTTTTTTTGGTTTTGTAACGTCGCATTTTCTTAAATTTGAGACACCCTATATATTTGATCCCACATTTAGTAACTTTGAAACTATTTTTTTATCAAGCGCAAACATTTTATACAAAATTAATAAAGAATGTAATTTTTCATTTACAGAAATGGATGACAGATTATCAGAATACTACCAAAACAGCTTGGAGCATACACAAAACTGTTCAAAACCCCATTAAGACCGCCAAGAAAAACTTATTTAAACGATACTATTATTGCCATTTTAGTACTTGCGAAACATAAATTGTCCTGCCAAAATTATAGTCACAGTACATCGTATTCCTCCTCAATATTCCCGAGCAAATCCCCCTAATATTATTGCTGAAAATTGGCTGTGTCTGATTGTATTTAATAATAATCACAATCACACAGTTCATTGCGATGCTGCGCTATCAAAAAGACCCATTGCAAATGAAACTATTCAACAGATTCTTCAATATTTTGAGAGGGGCCATTCAGTGTCATCGGCTTACCACAGTTTCTGTTTTTCATAAATGGAGACACTTGGAAATGATTACGATGAAATTATGTCAGACAGACATTATTTTCCAACAAAAAATTATTTTTCAAATATTCGGAAAAAGTATTTTAAGGCATCATTTGGTGCTCGTTCTGGAAAAGATATGCTAGCTGCACTGGAAAAAAAATTGTCTTCTACTGATACTCTATATAAAATTGAACAAATTTCAGAACATCACGTCGTTTCTCTATGCACACCGATGATGCAAAGAGCAGCAAGTCTGCTAGTTCAAACTTCTGAAATATTATTTGTGGATGGCACTGGAAACTGTGATATATAAAATCACAAATTTTTTTTTGTAACGCAGTCTTCGGTTGGAGGTATTCCAGTTGGATGTGTCCTTAGAACTTCTGAAAAACGTGAGGTGTTTGATGTGGCTGTAAAAAATTTAATAGAAATTATGCCCACAAAAATATGTCCTTTAGTTATTTTAACTAATGATGATTTAAAAGAGCGAAACGTGCTCCAAACATATTGGCCAAATGCGACATTGTTACTCTGCACATTCCATGTGTTAAAATCGGCCTGGAAATGGATTTGTGCCTCCGGCAATAATATTGAGCGCGATAATAGACAAGATTTATACAGACTTTTTAGACACATTTTAATGTCAAATCAAAGTGAGGATCAAGTTGAGTCCAACATTGCATTATTTTGTGAAAAAAACTTCTAAGTATCCCAAATACCAACAATATGGTTGAAGTAGTATTTAGGCTTTTTAAAGATATACCCTTAGAAAGAACGAAAGCCTATAACCTTGTCCAGTTGGTAAATTTTATTACAACCAATTTTAATGCCTATTATAAACAAATATTATTAGATGTGGTTACCAACAAAGTAGATATTAGGAAATATACAGTAAATGATAAGGATAACATAAAGGAATTGAATAAACTTCAATATTCAGTCCTAAGTTCCTCAAGCTCTATCGAATATTATGTTGATATGCAAAGTTTTACTTGTTCTTGCCCCGAAGGCTATACAGGGAAGATATGCAAACATCAATCAGGTGTTATAAAAAAATACAACATAACATCGGCATGTAATATCTTGTGTCAAGACCAAAAAATAATTTTATAAAGATAGCTACTGGCACGAACCCTCCTAACCAGTTGTTAAAACCACTGCTTTTAATAAAAGAACACAACCTCTTCATTAGATACAGATTGCGATAATGATTTTGAAGTGTGTGCGAATGACAACCCTATAGAGGAAGTAAATACGAGTGCTCTTATAAATGAGTGGAAACTATTTGCAATGAAATTTACATCCGATATCGAAAAAAAATTTGAGGGATGACCCGGAAAACTTTCAAGAAGGAGTAAAAGTCTTTATGAATAGTTATAATACGAATGTGAAAAGTTCCTCCAGCCTTTTAAGTGGCTTACATACTGCCTTTAAATTTAGGGGTACTAGCACCAAACGATTAATTAACGCTTCTCGAAAGGGCATGAAAATTTCCGTACAACCAACTACTATTATGCGCAGAAAAACTAAATTTACAGGGAGAAGGCGATTCCAATCAGGGAGAAAACCGAAAAATGGAACTCAGAAACAGAGTTTAGCATCCCATGATTTACAAGAATGCGTTAAAGACAATAAGTCCCTAGGCAGGAGGAAAATTGGTAAATAATATTTTTTATTCAAAGTACATACATACCTACTTCTTATAACTACCTATTAGCTAGAATATATATTTTGTTAATTAAATTTGCAATAAAAGTGCCAAAATCTATCGAAGTTGTTTTATTCATTAACACATCACGCATACTTATAGCACTTTCAGAATTTGCAATCACGGATGCTATTTGCTAGACGGATAATGCGATATCGTCTGCCGTTTACAAAAGGGGTTAGGGCAGTTGAAATTTGAAATCACGGATGCTATTTAGTAAATAGGATTTGCGATATCGTATGCTCTTTACGGAAGAGGTTACGGCAGCGTTCGGGCTACAACCGAATCGCAATCATGGACGTCGTTTACAAATATGCGTGCCGCTAGGGACGAACAAACATTTGCAGTCAGTACAAAAAAAATCAAAAAATACAAAAGAATTAGGAATTCGCAAGATCGATTAATGGGTCATTTTAGAGGCTTTGGGTTGCACAAAATGTTAGCTTATTTGATTTTCATCTACAAAATAAGTAGTGGTTCGCACGAGACCAACGAGAGAAGATTTTCATAGCCGGTCCTGGCTCGTAATTAAACTCAAAATCTTGGAAAATTACGAGTGGAACAAACGACAGTTGTAGTCAAATCAAACCATAAAGTGGCGAAGTGCGTGTAGTGTTAAAAAACAACAGAATCCAAGTAAGATTAGTTAAGAAATAAGAGTTAAGATATAAATTATTAATTTATTCCAATATTCATCAATAGATGCTAAATAGATAAATGAGGTCACAGAAGTAAAAGCAGCTAAACAGTGTTTTGTTTATAATTTAAGTGCGAACAGTGTCGGATTAACAGCGGTAAAGGAAGTTCAGTGGAGAAAACGAATCCATTCAGCACTGAGTGGGCAACAGGTTGATTGATTTTTGGCACAAAAGAGACGCGGAATTCGAGGAAAGAATGATCAGATCAAAGAATATTGTAATTAAAAAGCATTAAGGATGAAGAGCAGGAGAATGAAAAGTAACTAAATAGAAAGATAGATATAGTCATGAAAACGATTGTAGTTGAAGCAGATAATGCTACAGATATAGAGGATGCTAAAAGGATAGGGAAGTACACAAAATAAAGAACCTGACCGATATTAATAAAAGTGACAAAAGGAAACACAAGAGAGGAAATTTTTGAAAAAACGAAAAATCTAAAGGGTACAAATGTCTGGATTGATGTAGAGTTCCCAAAGAAGACAGAAAAGCACTGATACCGCAACTCAGAGAAGCTAGATACAAAGGACACATAGCATACTTTGAATATAACAAATTAATAATCAATAATGAAACCTATAAGATAAATAAAACTAACAGTCAAAAAAAAACAGTGGGAGAAAGATCACCAGATGGAGGAAGCAACAAAGAAAAATTTCAAGAGATAACTACAACGGAAGGAAAAAAGTAAAAACAACAGAAGACAAGGAGGAAACAAAAATAACTGGCAACGAAAACGGACAATGTAATGGAAAATAGAATAAACATAAAAACAGGAAAAATCAAATCAAAACTAAAATAGAGATAAAATCGGGAAACTAATGGCAGGCGAAGGAAATGAACAGGGTGTGATGATCCCAAAAGACATTATCATAAAAAGGGCATTATCAAAAGAAAAGACATTGTTAATTTATATCAGGGTGTTCATTTCAGGACTTCCCACCCTAATTTTCTTGAAATGTGTGTATATTAAAAAAAAATCCTGGGATACGTCAACAAAGATATCGAAGGGGACAACTTTTTATCATAAAGGCAACGCGTCCCTTTCAACCCCCGCCAGGGGGAGTTGCCAACTTCAAAATCTTAAATGGGAAGGGGTATCGAGTTATACCTCATTTTAAAGGTCTTTTTAATCTATACACGTCGGTTTTAGTTTTTTTTAATTGATCGATTCGTTGTCGAGATATTTAGGAAAATCTATTTGCTGCTTCGTACCATTAAAATAAAAACTGCAACTGTTTATTCTCATTCCTTTTATCAAAACTAAATTACAATATTGTACACAGATTTTCAATTTAATAATTGCTCAAAATGTTGCCCATTGTTGGCCAAACAATGGTATAACCGCTGTTCAAATTCGTGACGCACATTTTCAAACACTTCTGTTCGAATTGCTCGACATTCTGCAGTAATCCTTTGTTGAAGGTCTCCTATATTTTGTGGCGGGGGTGTGTAAACAACTGATTTTAAATGTCCCCATAGAAAAAAATCACATGGTGCTAGATCTGGGGACCTAGCTGGCCACTCTATAGGTCCTCTTCGCCGTATCCATTTACCGGGAAATACATTGTTTAACCATTGACGGACCGGAAGCACATAATGGGGGGGAGCTCAATCTTGCTGAAAATATAACTCATTTTCGTCAAGAAAGTTGTTGCCATCTCTATCCAGTTGATTTTCAATTGCTTCGGTAATTAACGGATTGATCGCATTTTCTAGCATATTCAAGTACATCTCACCATTTAGATTTCCATTTATAAACAATGGACCAATTACTTGATTTCCTAGTATACCGGCCCATACATTAATTTTTTGGGGATGGTGGGTATGCCCTTCGACAAATACATGGTCATTTTCATTGCTCCAATATATGCAATTATGTTTGTTGACAAAACCATTTAAATAGAAAGTGCACTTATCAGTGAAGCAGATATTTTTTAAAAATTCGTTATTGTTATTAATAATTGTAGTCATTTGTTCACAAAACTCAATTCTTCTGTCAAAATCGTCTTCACTTAACTCTTGACATACTTTCATTTTATAGGGATGGAATTTATTAATTTTTGTAATTTTGTGGACAGAGCCTAAGGAAATTCCAGTTGCAGCAGAAATGGTATGTAACGAAGTATTAGGATTCATACCAAAATAACCTATCACTTCAATTTGAGTGGCTTCATTCAAAACTCTTGGCTGATCATGTTTTAAATTTGCAACAGATCCTGTTTGAGTAAATTTGGCGATTAGATTTAGGACATACCTATGAGAGGTGTTCTTATCTGGGTGCCTTTCGTTAAATATTGCAGCAGTTCGTCGAGCACATTGGTTTTCGGCGCCGTAAATTAACACTATTTCAACTTTTTCAGCTAAAGTGTAAACCATTTTTAATAAATTGCTTTTTCACACAACTGGTAAGTATGGTAAACAATTCAATAGGTATCATGTATTTATTTTCTCTATCAAAAACATTTTTTTGCATTTTTTTATACAAAAAAGTTGAAAGGAATAACAAAACAAACAATTGCAGTTTTTATTTTAATGGTACGAAGCAGCAAACAGATTTTCCTAAATATTTCGACAACGAATCGATCAATTGAAAAAAAACAAAAGCCGGCGTGTAGAGATTAAAAAGACCTTTAAAATGAGGTATAACTCGATACCCCTTCCCATTTAAGATTTTGAAGTTGGCAACTCTCCCTGGCGGGGGGTGAAAGGGGGCGCGTTGCCTTTATGATTTGTTGACGTGTCCCAGGATTTTTTTTAAATACATACATTTCGAGAAAATTAGGGTGGGAAGTCCTGAAATGAACACCCTGTATATAATTAATGTAGTCAGCGGGCAGTGATCTATCGAGGTCAATCAAACACATCGAAAGCACGTTCATAGGAAAATGTAAATATCACATTCGTTTTGAATCCGGAAGGTCACGGATAAGGGTAATTGACATTTTTAATTGCACGCTTCCTATAAGTAGAGAGCGTCGACCAATTCACGGTGATTCATTATTATTATTCTGAATAGTTTAAATGTATGTACAGTGTAATTATAATCTGTGTTAATATTTCTCAAATATATTTTATCCCAGTGAGTTGTTAAATTAATAAACAGGGAAAAAGGGTTTTGAAAAAGGAAACTCCTAGCAATCCAGATATTCATATTGAAGTAATTAATAGTATAATAGGTCTTTACAATAATTTTGCTAAGTTAATAGATAAAAATTGGAAAAATTTATGTTTAGTACTACAACAAGAGAGTTGTAAAAATTATTCAGATAAGATTAGAGACAAAACTGCTAGGGCATTTCAAGCGTTAAATAGTATTATTAAAATACCTACTTCTATATTCGAGGAAATCGATACTAGTGTATTACAAACAATAAGCAAACAGTTGAAAATGGCGACAAGTATAAATGATTTTTTTAATTTTGCGAGTAAGGTTTTACCGACGGAATTCAACGGAGAAGCAAGCAAGTTGCAATCGTTTTTAGACTCATTAGATTTGCTACAAATAAACGCGACAGGTAACGAAGAAAATGCTATTTTACTAATTAAGACGAGAATAACGGGAAAAGCCAGAAGTTTGATCACGACTGAAAACTCCATTATAGAAATCAAGAATAAACTAAAATCAGGAATAAGAGGAGACAACCCAAGCCTTCTCTTAGCGAAACTTAGTAAAGTAAGACAAAATGGAAAAGACATAACAAAGTACGCGACGGAAGGGATGCCGGAACGACTAGCCGAAAATATACTAAGGAAGCAACGATTAAGGCAGTAACTACGAATGCCACAACAGATGCAACAAAAACAATAATAGCAGCGGGAAGTTTTGAAACTACGCAAGAAGTACTATCCAAATTAGTATCAGTAGAAGGTATAGTAGGACAACAACAAGTTTTGCACACGAAGGATAACAGGAATTTCTTCAGGAAGCCAAACTTTGACTTTAGGAACAATCATAGGAGAGGAAACAACAGAGGATTTTATAATGGTAATCATTCAGGAAGGACGTTCAGACAGTTTAATCAAGGAAATAACTACGGCAGATACGAAGATTTTAATAAGGATAGGAAAGTCAATAGGAATGGAAATTACAATAATCGAGTTAATAATAACCAAAGAATATGCAAGATAGAAGATAAAATTGAAGAAATGAGCAGACAAATAGCACAGTTAAAGAAAGAAAACTACGATTTAAGGATGGAAAATATGGAACTAAAGGGAGAAACAGAATTTTTGCAAGGAAACATCACACGGACTAATAATGATGAAAGATTTGAATAAGAAAGTAGAAACTTTGGAAGGAGCGAATGAATTGAAAGGAACAAAGATATATATTGATGAAGATTACCCAAAAGATATATCGGAACGGAAAAAACAGTTAATAAGATACATGAAACAGGCGAGAGAAAGTGGAGCTAAAGCTAAGATAATTGATAATACATTAATGATTAATGACAACGTGTACAGTTTAAAAGAACTAGAAGAAAGGAAGAATCAGTTAGAAATACATACAGGATGGAATAAATCAACATATGAGAAACATAACGACACTAATCCGAAAACTTTCAATAAAATTTTCAGCGATAAAAGTTTCAATCAACTAAGAGGTAAATACATTGTTTAGGAAAAATGTAAAATTTGATTGATTTGGAAGAATATGATTGTGAAATACAGTATGTCAAAGGTGTAGCGAACTACGCAGATATTATATCGAGAATATCCATAGAAGAACTGAAGGATTTATACATAAATAATTCACATATCTTGGCAATCACAAGAGCACAAACGCGAAAAGAAAACGCTCAGTCAGAAAAGATTAACGAAGAAACAAAGGAAGAGAGAATAGAAAAACCTTCAGTAATAAAAGTTTTAAATAATCTTGAGGCACATGAATTACCAATTTAACACTTTGAAAATAACCGTATCTCGCCAAGGGTGAGCATTCGGATCAAAAATAAATTGAAATTTAGTAAAGACTTATTTACCGGAATACACAACTTCGACCTAGGACGAACGTTGGAAAAGCTTGTGGAGCTATCGGTAAAAAATGAAGTAAAAAGAATGAAAATATATACAAATGATGATATATTCGAAAAGTACACAGTAGAAGAGTATATAGAAGAAGGAAATCAAAGGTTAAAAAATATTCAAGTATGTATATGCGAAGTATCAAAAACGGTACAGCAGAAAGAAGAGATCCAAAAGATTTTAGAAAGATACCACAATGATCCAATGTTTGGAGGACATGTAGGAAATAATAGATTATTAAAGAAACTAAGAGCCAATTTTAGGTGGAAAAACATGGAGAAAGCTGTAAGGAAGTATGTAAAAAATTGTCATAAATGCCAAATGAATAAAGCAAAACTTAGTCATAAGGAAAAATTCGTCATCACAGATACATCTATAAAACCGTTTGATATTATTTACATAGACACAATAGGTCCGTTTGTAGAAAGTAACAACGGGAATCGTTATTGTACTACAATATTATGCGAACTAACCAAATACGCGGTTATGATACCGATCAAGAACAAAGAGGCATACACAATATCAAAAGCAATATTTGACAATTTTATACCAAACTATGGACTGATGAAGGAGATAAGGACAGATCAAGGAACGGAATATAATAATGAAATAATGAAGAACTTAGCGGAACTTTTAAAAATAAAACATAATTTCTCAACAGCATACCACCATGAGGCAATAGGCAGTTGTGAAAGATTACATAGAACGTTTAATGAGTATATAAGGAACTTTATCAAAAATTCTAGGGATAACTGGTGCGAATTTGTAAAAATGTTTGCATATTGTTATAATACAACACCAATCACGTATCACGGATACACTCCTTTTGAGTTATTATACGGGAGAATTCTTAAATGTAGAAATATAACCGTGTTACAATCTTGAAAGATATGATAAAGAGTTGAAATATAAGTTACAATACGCAAATGAAAGAGCCAAACAGTTTTTAATAAAAAATAAAATAATTAGAGTAAATAATTGTCCTTTTCTTCATAATTTGCCTCATCATCGTTAAACATTAAACATATGTTGCGTAGAACACAGGCAGTTTGAATAACGTGGGGAATTAAATTTGTACGATTTATGTCTAAATATTTTAATCTTCTAAATCTTCCAAATAACAGACAAAATGCCCTTTCAATAACCTGTCTGGCTTTAGCAAGTTGGGTATTGAATCTAACTTGATAAATATGGAGATATCCCCTATCTTTATAAGGTGCTATACACCAATCATATACTGGATATGCTTTATCTCCGATTACAAAAGATTCTGGTTGAAAATAAATATCTTTTGTCTGTTTGTCTGTTTTTAAATATGGTTTAATTCCTAAAAATTCGAATATCACTAACACTGCTGGGATAACCACAGAAAATGTCTAAACACTTCCTTTTGCTATCACAAATGGCTTGTAAAGTTACACCATAAAAACATTTTCTATTTATGTATGTCTCTGGATTTTCATGAGGTGCTTTTATGGGAATGTATGTTCCATCGATTGCTCCAATACAACCATGAAATTGACACATAGAATAAAAGTGTTCCTCACTTTGAGTTCTTTCTTCTAGTGTTGGCCATTTCAAAACTTTGTCAGTAATCGAAATAATTGCATTGATTACTCTCTCTATTAACACAAACAGAGAGAATTTTGCTACATCAAACCTTCTTGCAGTGCTTCTGCAAAATAAAATCAATGTGAATATTTCATAATTTATTACTTTTTTCTACTTTACCTATAGCTATCTGGAGTGTTCGAAATCCAAAGAGTTGATAGTAGCTATAAACTAGGATCAATGTTTTCTTTGAATGTGTTGTCGCTTTTCAGCAAATGGGCAATTTGGTTAAATAAATAATTATAAGCAGACCTCGTCAAACGTAAATGTTGTTGGAATTCTGCGTCACTCATTTTTCCTATGATCTTCAAAGTTCGAAATAGTATATTAAAGTATAAGTGGATAAAGAGGTCTTCCAAACACGCGCGATTTTTCGAGAACGACGGCGCAGCCGAGTGCTCGAAATAGAGCAAGTGTTTGAAAGATCAGTTATCCACGAATACTTTACGCTATTTTTTTTTATTGGTGCACTTTGGAATCATAAAATATTATTATTATATTATTACTACAAAAAAATGGAAGTCCATCCTCGATGCCCAGCCAAGTTTCGTGAACGTCAAATAGTATTTATTTTTAGTTGACGTTACGGGCAGATCAATAATCAAAAAGTTTCTTTATTTATATTTAAAGGGAAACAATGTATATATGAATATATAAATATATTTTGCAGAAAAAACCAAATAAGACATTGGTTGATGATGATATACAATTTAAAAACTAATAAAAAAAATGTATGCGTCAGTCCAAAACTAACAGCGTCAAAAGTGAAACTTTTCATGTAATTCAAAAACTGTCAATGAGTGTACAAAAAAATACATTGCAGCAAAGAAAAATTGACTGGAAATTATAATAAAAATGATTTATAATAAAAATCAAGAAAAATCTACGGACTATCCCGAATTAATTACTACGGAAGTTTCACTTGTACGTACTATTATTTACATATACATAAAACTATATACATATACGTAGTAATTAATTCGGGATAGTCCGTAGATTTTTCTTGATTTTTATTATAAATCATTTTTATTATAATTTCCAGTCAATTTTTCTTTGCTGCAATGTATTTTTTTGTACACTCATTGACAGTTTTTCAATTACATGAAAAGTTTCACTTTTGACGCTGTTAGTTTTGGACTGACGCATACATTTTTTGTATCTTCATTGACAATAACTGAGAATAAAAACAATATTAAAAAATTTTTAATATGAAATAATTTAATAGACATATACATATATATATATATATATATATATATATATATATATATATTACATATACATAAACATTCTACATTAAGAAAAGAACTATATAAGTAATTAATATGACTTATGTTAATGAATCACAGATTCAAATATCTTCATCTGCACTGTCATTTTTATTTGGCAAAATAGAAATAATTGGCTGATGATAGCTAAAGTAGGATGCAAATACTCTCAATGAATTCAAGTGTCTTGAAAAAACAGCATCCAAGCAAGTTCCATATCTTGTTGTTGAAATATGAATGTCATTGTTTATATTTAATTGTAATTTATCATATAAAAATGAAATGAGTGGTTCTGAACTTTTGTCACTAAAATTTACATTAAAATCTCCAGCTAAGATCATTGGAATCTTATCTTTTTCTGATTTAGCTTCGGATGCATGTGGTATAGTATATATTAATAATTTGTTGAAGATAAACTCGATAATTTCATTAATTTTTTGTTTCGGATAAATATATATTGATATAATAATTATAGATAATTGTTTTGCAGTTGTACATATTACTGCACACAAATCACCGACACTTAATTCTTGTGATCTTTCTAGATTTTCAGCATCATACGGTGATGAATGATTGTTATCAGTTAATTCTAATGTATTATTACTATCTGAATTTTTCTGAAATATTGCAACCCCTCCAGCACTTCTTTGTCGTCTTTTATATTTAATAACACATCTAAAATTTGGAATTTCTATATTTTCATCATCGTTCATCCATGTTTCAGATAACAATAATATATCACAATTTTGTAGGACTTGATCCTTCAGATCTAACTTATGAGCTCGTAAGCTTTTTGTCCATTCATTTTCATTTATCAAAAAATAATTTTAAATTACAATTACAAAAAAAAATATTTCCATAAATAAAGCAACACTAGTTACAACGACTTTCTCTGATGAACTGAGACTTACTTGCTCTTCTACGTACAGGTTAGCAAATATAGTTGAAAGTTTGAAAGTGGACACGCCCACGATGCGCGTTGGTCTCAATGCGGAAAGTAGGAGATAACACAGTTTATGCTTAAACTTTAATGAGTACAGAACTTATCTGTACGGACAAGTATACCTGTTTATTTCCTTTTTCAATATATTTCAATACTCTTGTTACGTTTTATTACATATTTTTTTCAAAATAATACAAATAAATACACAATGCAAAGAAATTTCCTAGTTTTTATCGCCTTAATTTTAAAGGTAAACAATTTCTATATTAATTTCGCACTGGATTATACCAATATCGGCAGAAATTATTAAGCGCTTTTGGTATCCTTTTCCCCCCGAATGCGTTCTCACTTTATCGTTCGCGCAGCGAAGTGGGGATTGATAAACGGAATAACAGGATCGCCATCAATAAACAATGCCCTGCGACTATTCTCGGCGTCTCCTCTTTGTGCGAATCTTCGTTAATTTTTTCCGCCTCTCTCACAAGGAGTTTAACAGTTTTGTTAGCTCGACGAGTTAACTCTCATGACAAAACGCTAGTGTCCCATAAAAAGTTTCACTTCAAAAGTTGTCATTGATACTTACGTTTCTAAAGTTGTTGTTACCATGGGGACTTTAAAAACGCGCGTGTTTGAAAGTTCGATTTAAACACGCTGACGCGTGCTTTAAAAAGGTAATATGAGGCATCAATAAAAAAAATATTATTTCTACCAACCTCTCCAACTAATGGCAATATACTTCTTTCAATATAATCGTCAGATAATGAAGATTCACTGCTGCCTTATACCAAAAATTGGGCCAAGTCTTATAATTTTTTTTTTGCCAAATGATTTTTTAGATCAGCTTAAAATTTAGTTGGAAAATAACTATGTATATATAAAAATTTTATCTGAATAAATTTCAGTCAATAAATTGAGAATTATTTGGAAGAATGTTTCTTTGTAAGTATCAATTGAAAAAGGAAAAAAAAGGTGGATAAATTTAATATACGACATGGTATTTTACGTGATTTCAAAAATTTTTGTGATTTAAATTTGATTAGGTAATTTAATTGTTTATTAAATGGAAATTTTATTCTTTCTAGAGTAATTTGAGACGTGTACATGGCGCAAAGTTTTACTGACATCCGTAGATGGCAGTTTTGGTAGTATATTTTAATACGGAAATAAATTCCTCGAAATAGAAAATAAATTGTAATTTATAGAGAAATTTTAGGGGTTATAAATATTCGAGTTGATTTAGTGCAGCCACAAAAATCTTATCAGTATAGCGAATGAACATCGAACGAACGTTAGAGATTAAAAGTAAAGGGCATAACTAGGAAACTGATAACATACAGTTCACGCAATAAAAACGATTCGACGACCTTAAAATATAACTAATGAATGCAAATGCCGACTTGGAAATTTTTGATGGTCCAGGAGCCGAGGCTCCTTTTTCCAAATCATTAACAAAATCTTAAGTTTTTGAAAGAAGCTTCGTTTAACGAAGATGCCAAACTTTTTCTTTTGCGAAAACAGATAGGCTAACAGAGTACCTCCGGAATAATAGAGGCCAACGAACAATATATTCATCAAAACATTTTTTGAATTCAATTTCACTTTAGAACTTGCTGCGAATTCTTTTTTAAGTCTTCTATTGACTGGAAACGGGTGCCACGATGTGGTAATTTGTGTCTACGAATTAGAAAAAGTCCACCGGAACCATATCAGGGTAAACTGTAAGTAGTTCGATAGGTGTGTTGTTTGTGGCCAAAAATTCGTTCGCAATAATGACAGCCTTAACAGGTGGTACATTATGGTAGTATCAAAACAATATTTGAAAATGATTCGTAAGAAGCCGAAATTTCTACGTTCACTTCTCCCAAACTCTAAATACACTATACCATTAATATGCAGATGTTTTTGATGAAATCAATTCACTGTAAACTTAATGAATTTTTATTTTAGCTTCAAATTATTATTTTTATAATTCGCGTATAAAAGAGACTTCATTATAACATTGTTTACAGTGTCACAATGAAATCTCTTTGAACACTTTTTTAGTAATTTGTCAGTAGTTATTGTATGTATTTTTATTTGACATTTCACTTTAACCTTAACTTAAAACAAATATAAAATGGACCAGCATCGATCTAAAAAAGCAAATTAATAGATTAAATGGTCTTAAAGGTACGGTAACGTATGATCAATATATAGGTATACATAACGTTCTAGTTTTGGGATAAATTACGAGATACATACGTGAAAATATACTATAGAAATGGTTATGTTCATGATATAATATATATAGGACGCAAGAATATATGAAGAAGCTCTTTTTTAAACAAATAATAATCCTCTATTTGCTTAAATGAAAGTTTGTTTACACTTTATTTTCTAATATCAGTAGTATTTATTTATTTATATAAGTATTGTATGATTTTAATTTGCCCTATGTTGGTAGCGACAATTATCATGGAATTAACTTTTTTTTAATTTATCATATTATATTACTTATGTTATCTCAGGGTGCGTAGGATCGGCACGAAACGCTCGTTAGTGATAATATCGATAAGGTATAAGACTACTTGAAAGAAACAAGGAGTCGGAACATAACAATTATAATTCATTAAAAAAATATTCTTTACTCATTAATAATCATTAGAAAATTAACATCACTAATTATACACAATCAAACAATCAAACCCAATAAATAGTAAACTCGATAATTTCACAATAACATAACGAAAACTAAAATTAAATGCATATAACCATGACGTCGCCGTTATTGGTAATCGGTTCCAACTCTAGCTTATGATATTAAATTATTTTTTAACGACTAAGTAAATTATCTGTTTAGTACTATGAATAAATGATGTTCATAAAACTTGTGGAATCGATTATCCTAGATTTACGCAAATTAATTATCAATTATGAAATTGAAACATTGACACACCTATTCTTAACTATTAATATTTACAGAAAGTTAAAAAATTCTTCAACTTAAGATCTTAATGTCTGTAGAACGAGCAAATTATTAACATATATTAATTCTATTATTTATTTTATTTTTATAATTATGAGGATATAGGTAAAAGGTTATGATAAATTTTGCTTAATTTTTGTATGTCTTTCTTATCATTCAATGCTTCATGTTCATTTTTTATTGCAATCTTTTCTTTAATTTTGAGTTTAGTAATGTTTTGGTCTTTGTAAAAAATTTTTGTGTTTTGGAAATCAAATTCATGTTTTTCATTTGTTTCATGTTTACGAAGTGCAGTTCAAGCATTTTTTGTGTATTTATGACCATTTATTCGATTGTCTAAGTGTTGGTTTGTCATTCCGACATATTTTTGTGGACAATTAAGAAAAGAAGTAGAATATATTAAATTAGATTGTTTTTTAATTGGGTTTTTGTTTTTTAAAGGTGTGAATGCAGTTGATGTACCATAAACAAATAAAATAAATATATAAACTAGAAATCAGTCCGAGGATGAAGCAGCAGAGTGAAGATGAAGGGTTATGAAAAGAAAGTTGTACAACACTGATGTAGATAAGCGTTTTTTTATTTGTTTACTAAATTATAATTAAAGGGTTATCTCTGGGTAGGGAGCTATGAGTTTTCTCTAGATGTAATTTTTGTCTTTATATCCCCGGATACACATTTCGATAATTTTCAATGTTTGTAATAAGCCGATTTCCATCGGACTATGATATTTTAATTTCGTCGTACTAATGATTTGAAATTAAAAAACTTGTTTCACTTCCAAATTTTGTATATTTAAACGATATCGTACATAGGAAAAGTCTCTTCCTGTAGTAACAATGATAAGTTAATATACCTACATCGTTGTGGTTTCACATATTTGCTGGTGAGTTAGATTTTTGGTATATTTTTACTCCATGTTTATTCTGTTTTATTTCAAATTATAATATGGGCTGGCGTTTGATGAATTTTGTATGTTCAATTCTTTTTTATTGTAAAAAAGAAACATTTTATATTTTTTGAATCAAATTTTTGATAATTTCTTGTCATTCTTTTTTAGCTTCATAATTCCGCATTTTCTGTTTATTTAGGGAACAAAGCGAATATGATAGAACAGACTTCTGTTGGTTTTATTTTAAAAACTAGATTCAGTTTTTTATGTGTTGAAGCATAAGCTTCCTATCTGTTCTATCTATTCCTTCCTTCCCAGAATTTTTCCTTGATTTTTACTCTTTACTCTTTACACCACCATAGACACATATAACCGGCCAGGATGGATTAAGAAGACTATCTCCATCCACTAGGACCTAGCTGAGAGCTGAATAATTCCAGAACCTCTCCAAGATAAATCCTTTGTCTTATACTCAATTCATGGAAATCTAGAATTGGAGATTTTTATTGTATAACGGCGTTCGTATTCGTCTTGTATTTTGGATCTGCAGTTAATGTGAATTATATATTGTGTTATGAATAAATAAATTTACTGAACATTTGATATTTGATTTTCAGCAATTTATATTAAATTTGACCATTGCGTTAAAATATTTTCAGTATTTCGTTTTGTTAAGTTAAAGTAAATATAAGGTTTTCCAGTTTTTAACCTTTTTAGTTTTTTTGTTTAATTAAACTATCGCTTAAAAAGCTGGTGGCGTCCAATTTAATATCGATTGTTCAACCCATCCCAGTGATTGCTATGAAAATACATTAACTGGAGTCGAATACCACAACCTGAGGAAGAGTCCCAAGCCGGGGGAGAATATATGTTACATGTTCAACTGTTTGAAATCGTTATATCTATTTTGTAGATCAATCCACCTATGTGAGCGCTTGTGTTCTAACAGAAGCAGCATCCTGGTGACCTCTTATGTATCTTGTTTCCTGGTCAATATACCACAATGTGGGAGTTCACTTACTGTGTTTTCGTTATTAAAACCAAATCGGGGACGTCCAGTTGCCAACCCTGGACCTACTAAGGTAAGAGTTAATCTTAATTAATATAAGGGACTTCTACACTGAGAAAAGAGATACTTATCGGTAGGAGTTCATCTTAATTAATATAAGGTACTTCTACACAGAGAAATGAGATACTTATCTGTAAAAGTTAATCTTAATTAATATAAGGAATTTGTACACTCAAAAAAAAGATACGTATCTGTAAGAGTTAATCCTAATTAATATAAGGTACTTCTACACTGAGAAAATGGATCATTTGTGTTGTCGATACTATTGAACGCAGCGATATTTACAATTTAGAATTTTCTGTTTTCTTTGTTTTTTTTTGTTTAACTAATAAGTGAAGCTCCGTAACGATTGGGAATAAGCATCAGTTGGTTGTTGTTAGATCTATCGGAGATTCAAATCATCGAAGGGTTTTGTCATTTAGACCAGCTCCTGTTAAACTACTGGCGCGATATGAATATTGTCTACCACGGGATTGGGATAGTCGGTGTAGTTATTACAAGTCTTAGCTATTTGGTAGATATGTAGTAGCTTATCAGCTGATTTTCTAAATTTAACGGTAACAATATCTATTATGGTACAGGGTGTAGTCGAAAGAAAGATCATACCAAAGAAACTCACTTGGACGGCGGTGCGGAGGCAGAACGAACGACGGCGCGGAGGCGAATGTGGCATAGGCGGAATGTGAAGTAATGTTATTATTGCTCAAATGTCACGTAATTAAACAGGGTGTAGTGGTATTGTTGATTATTATTGTATTTGAGTGATATTAACCGCATATTGGCATGCGGAGGAGGAACAAACGGCGGTATGGAATTGGTGGGATGTGGAATAATGTTATTATTGGTTCGAATATCTCTTTGATTACACAGGATATGAAGTAATTATACAGATAATGGTCCATTCCGATAATTAACTATCTCCTTTCAATTTTGATGGAACAATTTACTCATCATATGATTTAAAATCGGCTAAAGTATTTACAGTTTTATTAGTATATATCAATTTGATTGGATCAAAATAATTAGTGAAGAATTAATTCAATCTATTTATAACAACTGAGCCACAGCAACGCGCGGCTGGGTCGGCTAGCCTTAATATAAGTCAAAAGTAGGGGAGACCGGGGATGGTTGAGTACAGGGGTTGGTTGGCACACTGTCATTATTTCTGTAACATGCCGCTAGAGTACGACTTTACACCGTATTAGTCAACTGAAGTGCTCTTCAGTCAGCCGTAAAACGCTGGTGAACGTGGTTGTGGTATTATTAGTTCGGTAAGTAATTTTATGATATGACGTTGCATGAGTAAATAAAATTGAAGTGAATAAAATGATTTTTGTGTGAGAACTAATGATTTTTCCAAATGTTTTATATATGGTTGTGTAAGCTTAGGATATAAGCTTTCATGTCATATTATGGTTTTTATCAAAGTTAGCTCAAGTATCAAATAATGACATTAAAAATTGTGAAACACTGTGGGGATGGTTGGCACATGTGCCTTGGGGAAGGTTGGCACAGCGAGCCAACCAATCCCCGTTATACACCAAACTTTAGATCTCCTGTCTTTTTTAGAAAAATGTTGAGAAATCCGAAACGAAAAACTGCGAGAGCTAGTAAACCTCCTGATATTGTGTTAAGGACAATTAAGACGAGAAAAGGAGTATTAGGGCTACTGCTACTAAATATGATATTCCGTTCAGTTCTCTTGCAATGTATTGCGCTAAAATTCCTGATGAAAAACTGAACGTTGCAGAATTTGATCAGGTTATTGGCTACAAACCAAATAGAAAGGTATAAAAAACAACCTTTATTTTTTAAGGTTTTTAATTTGTGTTGTTTTTAGATTTTTTCAACCGATGATGAGGATTAATTAAGTAAATACTTAAAAAAAGCAGCGGTTATGTATTTTGGACTTTGTCCTAAAGAAGTGCGTAAGTTTGCCAACTAATATGCTATATTTTTAAATAAAGAAATACCTTATTGCTGGAAAGAAGTTAAAATTGCTGGTCCAGATTGGTTCACATCTTTCTTAAAAAGGAACTCTACTTTATCTATTCGAACTCCTGAAGCCACTAGTTTGGCCCGAGCCTCGGCATTCAACGTCCATAATGTTAATGCTTTTTTTGATAACTTACAGAAAGTAATGGATCGCTACCACTTGCAACCATGCGATATTTGGAACATGGACGAAACTGCTATCACCACAGTTCAAAAACCGGACCGTGTTGTTGCTTGGAAAGGCTTTAAACAAATTGGCAGAATCACCTCTGCTGAAAGGGAGACACTGGTAACTATGGCAATATCTGTTTCAGCAATAGGTAACTCGACTCCTCCGTTTTTGTTTTTCCGCGAGTCCATTTTAAAGACCATTTTTTGAACGGAGCACCTGCTGGAAGTGCCGGTTCCGCCAATCCTTCTGGATGGATGCAAGAAGATCAAATTTTTAAGTTTGTTCAGCATTTTGTTAGAAATGTCAGATGCTCAAAAGATCATCCAGTTTTGTCATTTCCACCTCATTGCAGCCACAAATTACAACCACTGGATAGAAGCGTATATGGTCCTTTAAAAATGTGTTAATACAGCATGTGATGCCTGGATGAGGAATCATGCAGGTTCTACAATGACAATTTATAATATTCCTGGTATCGTAAATACATCACTTCCTTTGGCAGCTACGCAGATGAATATTATAAATGGTTTCAGAGTATCAGGCATTTTTCCCTTCAACAGATTAATTTTCGATAATTCTGAATTCTTACCTAGCAATGTAACAGATCGAAGAGATCCAAAAGAAGGCACTTCTGATCGGCTAAATTGAAACGAAAGCACATCTGACCAGATAAATACAAATGAAGGCACATCTAACCAGTCAAATCCTAAAAAAAATGATTCTGATCAGCCAAAACCAGAAGAACGTCACCTGAACGACCGTTCCCAATTAATCAGTTTGGGGAAAATACTTTCAAAGCCTAATAGCCGTGTTATGTCGCCTTTAGTGAACCTCAGACCATTTCCTAATGCTGCACCAAGGAAAAATACAAAAAAAGGTAGAAAGAGAAGATCAACTGCTATACAGACTGACACACCTATAAAGCGCGCACTGGAACAAGAGAAGGCTGAAGCAAAAAGAGGCCGATCATTGCGAGAAAATAAAAAAAACACATAAAACAAAACAAAAAAATAAAGAGAACATGAAAACTGAAGAAACAACTGATGACGACTGGGATTCTGAAAGTAACAGCGAAGACGAAGACGTAGACTGGGCGAATATTAACCCTGACGATTTTGAAGAGTTGCAAAGAAATCCTAAAAAAGATGATTTTGTGTTGGTGAAATTGCTAGACAGTGAAAATACCCGCTCAAAGGGAAAATATTTTATTGGAAAAATTATTGGCCAAGGGGACGTTGACAAGTTTTGCGTAAAAGTGAAAAAGTTAGTGGATCCTTCATATTTCCTGTCATAGAAGACATATCTATCGTACATTACAATGACATTAAAATGCTCCTACCATCACCATCCTTTTCAGGGGGAACTAAAAGACTTCAATGTTTAAGTTCGAAGTAAACTTTTCTTTGCTAAATATGGGTTAATAAAATAGTTTCTGTATAGTTTTTTATTATTGTTTATCCTGTGCCAACCTACCCCTTAGTCTGAGCCAAGCTACCCCTTAGTCTGAGCCAACCAACCCCAAAAGAGGGGTAGGTTGGTTCACTAAACAATGGATTCAAACAATACTTAGGAAGTGTCCAATTTTGGTCACTTATTTTTCATATTCTTATACAGTGTCTACCATAATGTTCGCTACATATGTGAAAAATTTTTAGTTGTAGTATATAGGACAATTTAATATATGCGATCGATCCTGCATGGTTGATAATCTAAAATAACATTTTGACATGAGTCACGTGAATACTGTCATGGCCGCAAATTAGAAAAATTCGATGGAAAAATGCGAATAGTGGGGTTAGATCGAAAAATGTTATTTGGAAAAAGTGATTACAATGATGTTTTAGGAGTAAGTACGAAATTTGAAACCAAAACAACAAAAAAATAAGAAATTTCGTATTTTTCCCTCATGCGGTCTTTTGAAATGATATTGCCCCAATTTCATTGTTGAAAGACTTCAAGTAACACAATATGTAATGTATAAACGTAAAACTATTCAAAATTAATTATTGAAATCGTTGCTAGAGAATTAAATAGAAATATTAGTTGAGCAATTGAGCAACTTTTCTGTAGCAATACCCTGTATCTTGTCAATTTGTGAAGTTTAAAATCATTTAGTACTGATACCACAATTGAAAAGAACCGTTTTTATATTTCGAAGAAATATTTCATTAAATTATTAAAACTCATTACCTATTCATAATAATAATAAATAGAATTAGTTGCCCAACTTATTACTATTTTCTAAAACAATATTTGACGGATTACCCACTAACTTAATACTAATAAACAACTTATTATTTGAAAACATAAATTCAAAATTCTACATGCCCTCCATTACGTTCCATACATTTTACCGTCCTGAAATTCATTTGTCTTTGAACATTTCGGAGCGTACCTTGGTTAATAGCATGTACGCAATCTCTTATGCATTGTTCTAAATGTGCGACGTCTCTGAAGGGTATTTCTCGATAAACCTTGTTTTTTATATACCCCCTCAAGAAAAATTCCAGAGGGCCAATGATTTACTGAATAGCGACTTATCCAATGCTCGCCAAATTCGTTATCCAACCATACTCTTTCTTCTCGAGTTGAATGAATTGATGCACCGTCCTGTTCAAAATACAGATTGGCTCGCTTTGCCAGTGGGATACCATCCAAAAATTGGGTTAAATCGTTTTACAATATAGTTGAATATGTCTGGCATTAAGGTTTTCTCAAAAGAAAAATGGACTAATAATTTGACAATTCCAAATTCCGCACCATACATTAACCTTGAATCTGTATTGGTCTTTATTTGCTATAAAACAATGTGTTTGTGTATGCCCATCAACGACAGTTTTGTGTCTTACTGTTCCATTTTCTGTGAAATTTGGATTATCTTCTATCATTCCTTGATACCAAGCGCAAAAATCAAAGCGGGCGTCATAATCTCTATCCTTCAGAACTTGAATAAATTTAGGCTTCTACGGGTGAAACTTATCGCTTTTCAAAATACGGCCAATTGAGGTTGAAGAAATATTAATGTTTTGATAAACTTGCGCTATGGATACTTCATGATTTTCTGCAACGATCAAAAGCACTTCCAAACTATTTTCTTCATTAACCACAGTTTTTTCATGAGGTACTTTTCAACTGAACCAGTTTCCTCAAACGTCTTTAATAATTTTATTTATTGGTTAATTGGCAGTATAAAAATTTTCAATTTATATATTAATGGTTCTTCGCCAACTTCTTTTACATGAAATAAAACTTCAAAAAGTTTTCTTTCTTTCTTTTTCCAACGTTTCGAATCCTTTATTTAGGTTCATCATCAGGGCTATTGGTACAATACATATAATAATGTTCTATCACTGTATTCATTATATGACAATCAGCTACATCCGAAAATGACTTAGATGTTTTTAAAAAGTTCATTGTCCTTGTCTTATATGTATGTTTCCTGATAATTGAAGCTATTAGTGCATGAAGGTGTTAACTCACTGTTTTATTAAAATGCCGAAAATGGCATGTATGAAGGTGTTAACTCAATCTCTTTGCGTTAGTACAGACTCTGGTTTATAGATGTCGCCAGGAATCTTAAAAACTGAAGTTCAAAACACGTCAACTCAAGCTTTGTCAAACATATTTAGAGCAAGAAGGTGTCAACTCTTGCTAATTATGCAAGAAGGGGTTAACTGCTAAGTTAGCACCTTCTGCCAATATAACTTAGTACGAATCTGATTGTTTACATTACACAGTGTTGTACAAAGTTGTACAAAGTGATATTTCTTGTGTTTATTATTATCCGGCAACAAAAGTAAGTCCTTTATATGCATTAGCCAATGAATATTATAGTTAATTTAAACAGAAAATCGTATTTATAAATAATTAAAATGCTTTTTAAAACATAACCTTAAAATGAAAAATATATAAGGTAACCAAATATTTTAAATTTTAGTTTTGAAAATACTTCATAAAGGCTGGAACTAGTGGAAGAAGTGGTAGAATTCTTAAGTTAGCTTTGGATGCTGCTGAAATAACAGAAGCCCAAATAGAAACCGATGAGGATCCATTTTTAGATTCTGGCTCAGATTACCAACCAGCATCTGATTCTACTGACGAGGAAACTGATGAAAATTTTTCTCCTAAGAGAAAAAAAGTTAAGAAAGAAATAGCCAAGAAGAAATTAAAGCAAAATACAGCTTCTTTTTTCGAAAACCAAGAACAAGTCCTAATAAGAACTGAGCAACAAGACAAAAATCGAACACAAAATATTAATGACCCTAAAGAACCTGTTCAAATTATACAGAAAGAGCCGGAGGAAAATATTGACAGAGAAGTTGGAGATCCACAAATTATTGGCAATGAGACAAGAAATGAATCCGACGAAGTTAAAGAACAACAGATTAATGGAATGGAAAGATATATAAATATTCCTGCTGTTGCCATTGAAGTTAATAAAAGAATAAGAGAAACAAAATCAAGGAAGCTTGAAGCTCAACCAAAAACCTGGAAAAGAAATATTAATATGGCAAATAGAGAAAAAGGAAAAGAATACACCGACTATAAAAATAGACGCGTTCCAGAAAAAACATCCGCAGCTGGGAAAATGCTTTGCACCGAAAAGTGTAGATTAAAATGCAACAACAACTTTACGGAAGCTGATCGCATTACCTTATTTAATCAATACTATTCATTACCTACTATCAATGAAAAAAATGTGTATCTATTCGGTTGTTTTAAATCATTTGATGTTAAGCAACGGACCGGTAATATTGCTCATCGTCAAAAATCTTTCAGATATTTTATAACTTTGGATGGGAAATCAAAACAAGTATGCAAAAGTGCTTTTTTAAAACTACTTGATGTCGGAAGAAAGAAATTGGAACTAATTCGTAATCAAATTTCACAGGGACAAGGTATCCCTCATAAAGATCAGCGTGATTGCCATAATAACCGCAAAAACCGAACACCCACCGAGCAGCTTGACATAGTATGTCAACATATCAAATCTTTTCCTGCAGAAATGTCACATTATTCCAGGAATAAAAATGAACATCGCTTATACTTATCCCCTATGCTATCAATCAACAAAATGTATGAACTATACAAGAATCAGTGTAATGAACAAAACATACAGTTTATGAAAAACAGCAGATACAGAAAGATTTTTGTTTCCAAATTTAATCTTGGCTTTGGGTCTCCAAAATCGGATACCTGCAAAGTTTGTGATGCGAAAGAAACAAATGATGAACATGTAAGACGGTATAAGACAGCGTTTGAAGAACAAAAAAAAGACAGAAAATTGGCACATGATGGTGATATTCTATACATTAATTTTGATATGCAAAAAACATTACCTCTACCAAAGCTGTCTACCAGTGTGGCTTTTTATCTAAGACAAATGTGGCTATACAATTTGGGGATTCATTGTGTAAGTAAAGGTGACGCCTTCGGTAAAGGATTTTTCCACCTTTGGACTGAAGACAAAGGTGGTAGAGGCCCACAAGAAGTTGGAAGCAGTATTTTGTCATTCCTACAAAGCATCAATAATGAAAATGACCACTTAGTAGCCTGGAGTGATTCTGCGGGTGGACAAAATAAGAATTTTTTCATTATTTGTTTGTGGCATTACCTAGTACACCAGGGAATTTTTAAAACTGTTGATCATAAGTTTCCGGAGGTTGGCCACAGTTTTATGGATATTGATAGAGACTTTGGTGCTGTCGAAAAAGTTATTCGAAAAGTTCAAAACATTTACACAGTTGATCAGTACATGACGTTAATGACGGAACCTAGAAAAAGGAATCCGTTTGTATTAACTAGAATGGAAGATAAATTCATTGATCTGAAAGAACTGCCTATAAAGCTCAACTTGTTGGACAGAAAAAAAAGTAATAAGGGCGAAAAAATAATTTTTCGCAATGCAAGGTGGATAAGAGTTGATAAATTTGGTACAACGAAGTATAGATATTCACTAGATGAGACAGAAGAGTGGAAAGAAGTAGATATTATTAAACACAAATCAACCCGAACAACAGAACACG
Source organism: Galeruca laticollis (assembly GCA_963921935.1). Taxonomy (NCBI): domain Eukaryota; kingdom Metazoa; phylum Arthropoda; class Insecta; order Coleoptera; family Chrysomelidae; genus Galeruca; species Galeruca laticollis. The sequence continues at coordinate 50,374,121 of OY998184.1, forward strand.
ACAACATTATGGAACAACTCCCATATATTCCAGAAGTATTACGCTTATTATTAAATAATAATTTAATAATTATTATTAATATAAGTAGTCAATGTTTTGAAACGTTGATGAAATATTACATAAAAACATTAACAACGGCTCTTTTCAATTGTAATGTCACAATTAAATTATTTGAAACCGCACAAACGGACAAGATACAAGGCATTGCTACAGAAAAGTTTCATGCGCTCAACGAATATTTTCATTTTATTCTCTAGGAATGACCTATATTAATACTTCTGAATTGTTTTATCCTTACACATTGAACACTGCGTTACCCGAACTACTTCAACAATGAAATCGGTGCAATATCGTTTCAGAAGAGGGCCATGGCGAAAAATGCGAATTTTTTTATTTTTTGTTTTTTTTTCGGTCCTAAAATGTTATTCTGATCAGTTTTTCCAAATAACTTTTTTCGATATTTGGCCATTTAACCTCACTTTTCGCATTGTCACATCCAATTTTTCGAATTTGCACCATGACAGTGGCCACGTGAATGATGTCAAAATGTATTTTTAGGTTATCGATCATGCAGGATCGATCGCATATATTACATTTTCCTATATAATACGACTAAAATTTTTTCCCATATGTAGCGAACATTATGGTGGACACGATACAATAAAGGTAATACTTTAATAAATTATTTAAAAAAATTTGAAAAAAAAACTTCAAAAAAATGTCAAAAAAATTAATTTTTTTCTAAAAAGTGTACCAACCAACCCCGGTCTCCCCTACTGAGTAACACCACCTGTGATCTGACCAATCAGAAATCTACAGAATTGCCAACTTAAATTCAAATCACTCCTCCTAGTTTAAAAACAGGGATAATGCAATTCTATTTTATTTGAAAAATTCAATTAATGCGAATTATAAAAAATATTGTGTAAAACTTGTGTCAAAATGACTTTTGTAGATCTCGTACTTTGCGCAACGAACCACGTAGCGGTTCGTTGGGCCAACTGCACTCGTATTACAAAACGAGTCATTGTGACACTTGATTTACAAATAATTATTTTATAATTCGCGTATAAAAGGGACGTCATTATAACATTGTTTACAGTGTCACAATGAAGCTCTTTGAACACTGTTATAGTAATTTTTAGTGTACAGTTAGTTATTGTATTTAGTTATATTTTTATTTGACATTTGACTTTAACCTTGAAAAAAATTATAAACAAAATGGTCCAGCGTTGTTCTAGCCAGCAAATTATTATATTAAGAGGGACCTCCTCACAGGTATATAAACCTAAAAACCTACACAATACTAGTTACTAATTTAGTAATTATTTGGTTCAAAATATTTACGATAGATGTCGATACTAGTACTGAATCGGCTTTTACTTATTCAGCATATTTTCTCTCTCTGTCTTTCCACTCTTGACGGTTCAAAGAAACGCATCTCTGTTCGAATGTTTTGATTTTAAATATTTCGACTGGTTGTGTGCACAGAAACCATGGGTGATTTATGCTTATCTCTGTTTTTATGTTGCAACCAAACCACAGCCCAGCTGTGCATAGATAAGAGAATATTATATACACGGATCCAAACAAAATTTCAATTTGAGTGTAGCTTTTTGATTATTTAAGAGTATCATAAATGTAAATATACATATTTAAAAACATTCTACCTTTCAAAATTTGTACCATTTATATTAACATAATAAAATATTTTCATAATTATACATTTCTGTTTGTTTCATGCTAAGAAAATTAAACTGCGGAAAAGTTGCAAATTTACATGATTTAAAATTTGCAACTTTTGCCTCATTCTAATCATATTCAGAGTTTCTGTTGGTTGCTTTCAAATTTTATTTGACATGTAGGCTCTTTTTTCAACTACATGTGTAAATATATTCAATTTTATCTAGAAACAAATAATATAAACAAAGAGTTTCCAAATTTATTATACAAAGAAATATTTACTTGTAATACACCATGTAATGCAATAACAACTAATAAAAAATTTAAAGCGAAAGATCTGTAATGACAAATAATAGTATATATTGTGGGGAGATCGATATATACAGTACAAAATCAAACATACAATCAACATGTACAAGTTTGCTTCTACCTTGTTTGCAAAGATTGATCATATGTGTTGTGGAGATTGGAACTGAAACATTTTTCCTTCATTATACAAAAAAATAGTTGGTTCATTTCCTTTTTTCCATGACAGATACACATATGTGTTATCACCTGAATGGTAAATATTTTTTTTGTTTTTATATAATATATTATTGGTAGTATTACTTTTCCATCCAACCCATCTAATATGCGAGAAAAGTATTGGTTTACCCAAAAAAACGTTGGAATTTTGGATTTTTTGAGTTGTTTTTACGTTTTTCAGCAAGAACAACACAAAAAATGGTTTTTAGAAAAAAAATCCTATTTGTATAACTCGATACAGTCCCCGAAGTGCAACAAGTCACCAATTTTATGACTGAATATTATTCAGGATATGTTATGTTAAATATGTTCTTTATTTACAATTATAAATCCCCTAACTACATAGTTGAAAAATACATATCATGTCTAAGATATCAATGCCGATGTTCTGGCCATTTTTCTCCCAGTAGTGTGTGTCCTGATGATTGGTTGTGTGGCTCCTTACTGCTGTAATATCCACTAATTTTCACTGCCTATAACAACTTTGTACCTTGGAACGTTTTTGACTCCTAGAATATTTCGACTAAGTTTTCCCTGAATTATTCAGGATATCTCACAGATGAACCCTTTTGATTTTCAGCTCCCCAGAGCCAGTAGAACGAGTGCTATGGTACTTGAAGTATCACATTTTTGGAGAAATTTCAGTTTGTTAGCACGGTACAGCCTCTAGAGTGTATATAAATGACCAATTTCATGATTGGATATTATTGCGACATTTATAACCGATGTTGCCAAGTTATACGAAAATCCTCAAACAAAGAGAAAAAAGCAAAAAACAATATTTTTTAACAAGAAAAACTATGCCCGTCATAAGATTATTAGGTATATTCAGGAACTTGCAATATCTATATAGTGAGCATTTTACCTGTATGTTAGGTATCTTATGTTTTCAAAATGCGATTTTCGACTTCGTAGTGTATTTGTGGTATTTGTCGTAGGTAAATTGTGACTAATTTTTGGGTGTATCAGGTAAATATGTGCTTATATTTTGTTATTGTTTTATTTCAGATAATTGTAGGTTTTTCATTATTATTTTCTTGTTACCGTAAGTAGATTACTAAATTAAACATTATGTTTCTAGCTCTGGCAACTATGTAAATTCTAAACATTTACGTTTTTTGTGCAAAAACGAACAAATTCGACTGGCTCAAGATAGCACAACACAGGGAGTATTTATTTGGTCGTTACCGATTGTTTCAGCATACTTTGTTAGTGTTATACTTAGTTTTTTATTGCCTGTGAGGTGAAAAGAACATTGAACATTTTTTTAGGTAACAGTTTGCCAAAGAGACCGCATACAAGCAGAATCTGTAGGGCAGTTTGGAAATGATGAATATGAAAATCAAAGAAAATTAAGATTGACTGCTTCTCTCTTTGGACAGGTTGTTAAGAGAAAAACAAATACAACTTGTCATTCTCTTGTTAAAACTGTTCTTAAAAAGACTTATTGTATGACAGAGGCAATGGAGTATGGAATTCTTAAGGAAAAAGTGGTTAAGAGCATTTTTGAACAAGTACAAAATGTTGTGGTGGTTGATTCAGGATTGTGGGTAGATGTTCAACAAGGTTTTCTAGGTGCTTCTCCTGATGGTAAATATATTTAACATAACAAATAATTACCATGTGTTATAAATTCTTTTTGCATATTAAATTACATACATTTATTGATAAAATATTTTAGGGCTTGTAGGTGATGATGCACTACTTGAAATAAAATGCCTCCACTCTGCATCAAATTTACAAACAAATACAATAAGCGAAATAATTGACCTCAGGAAGAACAAAATTTGTCTAGAAAAACACAACAATAAAATTCAACTTAAGTGGAATCACAATTACTATTATCAGGTATAAACATGATATATTTATTCCAAAGAACAAAAACTCAAAATCATTTTCACATAATATATTTAATCACTTTGATGTATTTACTAACAATAAATAAGAATAACATTAAAAAGTAGTTATTTGTGTAATAGGTGCAAAAAGTGCATTTTTGTTGCAACGAAACATGAAGCTTGTAGCTCGAGACAAAGTTAAGAGCTACAATCATGCTGAGTGCAACAAACATTCTTTTTGTCTACGATAAAAAGTAACAACTTCTTTGCACCAGTGCAAAAAAGAAAGTTTTGACACAGTAGATAGAGCAAAAAGGCACTTTCACAGATAAAAATATTATGGGGACTATTTAAAATGTGTGTTTTTAGATCCAGGGGCAATTGAATATAACTAATAGGAGCAGATGTTACTTTGTTGTGTATGTCTGCGATAATATAGATCTGTATATAGAAGAAATTGAGATAGATAGAAAAATATGGGCCGAAAAAATGCTTCCGAAACTTAAGCAATTCTATACAGAATGTATAGCCCCTGAAATAATCAGAAATCAAATAGGAAAAGGGCAGAAATGTATTGACCCCCCTTATATCAGGCAAGCAATATCAGAATATAAGAAAAAGAAAAGTCTGGCAAGACAGAATCTAGATGTGGACGCTGATACTACTCCGTAAGTAAAAAGAGTAACAAAACTTATTTACAAAAAATCGAATTTCTTTACATTTTCAGAACTGACAATTTCACTAATATGAAACCTGCTGCAACTGCCCCTCAGCTCCATTAATCTTTAATAAAACAGTTTCCTGATACTAATCCGCAAGTACAAACACTAACAAGACTATACTGTAAGTAAAAAAATTGCAAAACCTACTTAGAAGAAGCATCTATTTTTCTTATTTCATTTACAGTTCTGATTATGTAACTAAAACTAAGCCCGATGTAACTGCCCCGCAGATCCATTAATATTTCATAAAACAGAGTTTCTTTATACCATTCCGTAAGTAAAAACACTAACAAGACTTATTTACAAAAATCAAATTTCTATTCATTTTCAGAACTGACAATTTCATTAAAACGGAACCTGATGTAACAGCCCGCAAAGGTCCAAATAATTTTCATATAGCAGTTTTCGCTACAACTATACTGTAAGTAAAAAAATGACAAAGCCTACTTAAAAGAAGCATCTGATTTTCTTATTTCATTTACAGTTCTGATTATATAACTAAAACTAATCCCGATGTAACTGCCCCGCAGATCCATTAATATTTCATAAAACAGAGTTTCCTTATACCATTCCGTAAGTAAAAACACTAACAAGACTTCTTTACAAAAATCAAATTTCTATTCATTTTCAGAACTGACAATTTCACTAAAATGGAACCTGATGTAACAGCCCGCACAGGTCCAAATAATTTTCATATAGCATGCTCGCTATAGCTATTCAGTAAGTAAAAACTAAAACTAAAATGTAGCCTGATGTAATTGTAAGGGATAGTTTATAAACTTTTTGTTTTTTTTTTGTCTGAGGATTAAGAAAATAGAAGATGCAGCTCAGTTGCCATGTATGCATAAAAATAAAGAAAATATATTCAGTACTTATGTATATCAAATTTGTAATATGGATTCCAAGATAAAATGGATTACTTGTATACTTTTGCTGAATTGGGGGAAAAATAAATGAGTAAGTAAAAATATTATTTATTTAAAGAAAATATGTAAAGTATATTTTTTCAGTCTTTATAACTACGTGGATCCAGACTTCAATAATGTGGATGGGGGGTCACCACCCCTTTGTGAGTATAGAATCGTAAAAAATGGATATTTTTATAAACTTTTTATTTTCTTTTTGTTATGAGGAGAAATGGTAGAGAAGAAGATGAACTTCAGTTGCCATGTATTAATAAATATGAAGACAAATAAATTAAATTTGTAATAATAATTTTATTGATATTTTTATAAAATATTTTTTATTTGTTTCTTTTCAATAAAAACATATAAGGGTCAAGAAAAAGCGGACATGTCTGTTTATTGCTATAATAAACATTTTTATAGTTTACCTAATTAATTGGCATTTCTTTGCTACTATTCTTTTGAATTATTAAGAGGAGTCAGTGGAAAAGCAGACATTCTGTATTATAATAAATATGAAAACTACCTACTTACTTTCTCTGTAATACTATTAAACAAACATATTGCATAATTGATTTGATTTTGTTTTCAATAAAAGAAAACACTTTTGCTATCATTTACTTGAATAATTGAGAAGAGTCAATGGAAAAACAGGCATGTCCGTTTATTACAAACTGGAGGAAAATGCAAAAAGTATAACATTTCAATACATAACCTGGAAAAATTGAAGATAAAAAATATATAACATTTTTATTCCTGCATTTCGAAAATAAAAGATTACATATTGTGTTACTTTTTGAATAGAATAAGAAATGTCTATTTTGTTAAATTGGTAGAAAGCGATTAATACTATTACCAATGTAGTTTTTTTCACTAACTCAGAAGGCAGTGTACAGGTTCTTGGAGGAACCAAAAGTCCCTGATATGGGGATCAATAAATATAATGCACTTGCGGAATCACTAGCAACAGCTAAAAATGTTGTGGATTATTTTATGTCTAGGCTACACTAAACACAATCTTGTGGAATAAATATAAATAGCATTAACGAAGCACAAATTCACTTATTTAGCATGAAAATTACTTAATTATAATCACTTACAAATACAATACACACTAAACTATAAATTTGGAATATTTTTATGAACACAAAACATATGACAACAGCATTTGACCCATAGAGAAAGTTATAATATTATTTGTCTATGAGTTGACCGTCGTCTTCTGTCATAGTTCTATATTGTTCTATACAGCGCCATGCATCAAGACGGTGGAGCGGTTGAACTAAAGTAAAAAGATGTTCGTTTGCAAAAATTTACGCACAACAAATCTCAAAAAATACAATGATTTGAGATTTCATATTTTCAGAATCGAATTCTCTAGGCTTCCTTTTGGGGATCAGGTTTTGGTGTCCAGATTGGTGACCACAAATTGTCAAAAATGTCAAAATCACACCATCACTTAATGGCTCATATCTTTTTTATAACAATATAAAACTCAACCAAAATACCTGATCCCCAAGACAAAGGTCCAAGTTATATTGTGTTAAAATTTCAATACTTAATTTCCCTGCGTTCTTTAGATTTGTTGTGTACAAAATGACCTAAATTTTGTTGCAAATCGGTGCCAACTGTTTTCAGGTTCCTAAAACGTGAGGCCCCTCTTAAAGGTAAATTTGAATGATTTGTATATTAAAAATATTAATGAATAAAGTACGCTAACGTTTATTTATCAATGATTTGTCAATTGTTTATTTTTATATTGTATAGGATCAATATATAGGTATACAAAACGTTCGATTTTTGGGATAAATTACCAGATATCTATGTGAAGATGTATTACAGAAATAATTATGTTCATGATATAATATAAATAGATCGCAAGAGCATATACGAAGAAGCTCTTTTTTAAACAAATAATCATCCTCTTTTTGCTTAAATGAAAGTTTGTTTACAATTTACACAATTATTCGGTTATAAAATGTCAAAAATCAGAAGTTCCGAATAAAACCATCTGTGATCTGACCAATTAGGAATCTACAGAATTGCCAACTTAAATTCAAACCACTCCTCCTAGTTTAAAAACAGGGATTATATGAAATTCTATTTTATTTAAATAATTAAATAAATGCGAATTATAAAAAATATTGTGTAAAACTTGTGCCACAATGACTTTCTGTAGTACTCGTGATTTGCAGAACTCACCGTTTCGCGGTTCGTTGTGCAAACTTCACTCGTACTACAAAACGAGTCATTGTGACACTTGTTTTACAAATAACTATTTTCGTACTTTCAAATATGATGTAGATATGCTAAGTGTAATGACTTGCACTTATATTATTGCATTGGCTTCTTTTCATTGAACTGGAAGTCTTAAGAAAAAAATTAATTATTCATTATTTCGGTTAAATCAAAATATTGTAATTCGTAATTGTCGATTTCTTATAAATCCTAATGATGTGAATACATTTATAAAATAATGTGGAGAAATATTGTTTTATCAAAAGTAATCTTCATTTTATAATTTTCATGAAATGTATCAATCGTTTTCCGGTTTCATTAATACATTTCCTCGAAGCCAGCATTATCATTGAACAGAAAGGCACTCCTTGCATCACTTTTGCCATTCGCTAGTATCTGATATGACATCTACTGTCTCGCCCAGTGTCACATTAATTTTTCCAACAAATCACTTTCATTTCTGCTAATTTTATTATGGAAAAAAGGGCTTGGTAACCCCTCATTAGACACGACACGCAAACAAAAAGCTAAGGGTGAGACCAGATAAGGGAAAGAAAAAGAGGTAAACAGACCTTGTACTCGATTCCACTTATTCACACAACAGTTTTATTTCGAGTGGGGGAAAATATATGAGACGTGTTTAATATAAAATAATATAAAGTTTGAATTATGAAGATCTTGGGAAATAATTTTAAAATATATTAATACGTGTTACAGATCCGCATCACAAGGGGGTTTGTTTTGAATTTATACTATTTTTGCAATTGGCATTGTTTTCTTTTCAGCAAGTTCCGTGTATTAGTAGTCACTTGATTGTCGAAGGATAAAGACGTGTTTTTCGCTCTCGTATCTAAAAGATAAACAGGCGCGGTAAAAAAGTTAATGAGATGGGAGACATATTTCTGTACAGAGATAAGTTTTTATATACAATCACAATGTGAATTTTTTCAGATAATTGTGAAGTGATGAAAACAATACAAATAAACTATAAAAATAAATATGTACACACATATAAACCCCGCCGGATTTGATAACAATGGGCAGACAATATTTATACAAGATGGTCCACAAATGCAAACGAGTCAAGCATACTTGAATAAAATACCAAACTTTGCACCTACACATAGCCAAGCAACCCAACTACAAGTATATATCACACAATCTCCACAAACATCGATGTTCCTAACAAATACTAATTATGCTCCGCAAAATCAAGGACATTACAGCCCACCGATTACCCAAAACAGAAATCGAATAGTCCGCACGATCTCCTTCGAAGATGCAACAGAATGCTCTAAAGCCAACCCGCGGCAGACTGTAAGTGTCAAAAAAAAAGAAAAAAACCACCTCCAATAAAGACAGAACGAAGAATGGCGTTACCCTAAGCAACAGATATAGCACCCTTGCACATAATGAAGAGGAACCTGAAACCAGTAACAATACACCAGAAGACCACCTCCAATATTCGTATACTCTCTGTAGGCTGTATCGTGCTAACAAACTGAAAATTCTCCAAAAATGATAAAAAATTGGTACTTCAAGTACCATAGCACCCGTTGTACTGGCTTTAGTGAGCTGAATATCAATAGGGTTCATGTTTGAGACGCTCTGAATAATATCCAATCATAAAATTGGTCACTTGTATATACTCTGGAGGCTTCATCAGTGAAATGTCCTGAATAATAATCAATCATAAAATTGGTGACTTGGTGAACTCCGGAGGCTGTATCATGCTAACAAACTGAAATTTCGCAAATAATGACAAAGTGTCGTACATCAAGCATCGTACATAGCATCCGTTGTACTGGCTCTGGTGAGCTGAATATCAATAGGGTTCATCTGTGACATGTCCTTAACAATATTCAATCATAAAATTGCTGACTTATTGCACTCCAGAGGCTGTATCGTGCTAACAAGACATGTAAGGAAAAGTGGCCGACGACAACGACGACGATATACACATAGGATTTTTTTTCTAAAAACCGTTTCTTCGTGTTGTTGTTGACGGAAAACGTAAAAATAACTCAAAAAAAAATTTCAAAATTCCAACTTTTTGTGGGGTAAACCAATACTTTTCTCGCATATAGATAGGTTGGGCGGAAAAGTAAAAGAATGCAGTATCAATTTCCTTGATGTTCCCATGTTTTTTTCTGTATTCAATATATTACTGAACTTATTATAACATATTATTCCAGTATGCCTTGGAGAATGTTGCCTTATCTCTAAACGTGAAAATGGTTGGTGGATATCATCTCTTGGAGAAACACTGTACATAGCTCTTATAGCCTTCTTTTGATCATTAAAAGTCCTCTTAAGAAAGGATGATGCACCCCAAAACAATAAGCAGTACTGAAGAGTAGATTGTATTAGTCCATAATAAATGAGCATTAATACATTCAGAGAGACAGTTTCTCTTAGATTTCTAATGATATAACAACATGAATTTATTTTTGCAATCACTGCATTTATATGAGACTCCCAGCTGAGATTGGGATCTAGTATTATTCCTAAGAATTTGAATTGATCGACACTCTGAATGGATTTTCCATTAACATGTAAAAAAGGCTCAATATCAGGTACAATATTTCTTGGCAAAAAACGAATAAAATGTGTTTTTGACACATTCAATGTTAAACCATTTCCTATGAAATATTTATTCAGTTCAAACGATGCTACATTAATTTCATCAATGAGTACTTCAAATTGTTGATTCACCATGATAATATTAGTGTCATCAGCATATTGAATAATTTTTTGAGAGGTTAAGCAAATTTTGTTAATATCACTGACGAAGATAATAAAAAATAATGGGCCAAGAATCGATCCTTATGGTACTCTAGTTTCAGTGGGAATAGGATCAGATCAGATGTTGTGTTGTTAACTGTAACTACTTGAGTTCTATTGGACAAGTAAGATTTTGCACACTCGTATGGTTTTCCGTGTATTCCAATTCCTTGAAGTTTCATTAGCAAAAGTTCATGATCAACTGTGTCAAATGCACGGCTAAGATCATAAAAAAGCCCCAAAACATGTAGCTTTTCATTAAGCGCATTATAAATGAATTCTATACAAGCAGCAATGGCACTGGATGTTGATCTTTTCTTTCTAAAGCCATTTTGAGATTGAGGTAGCACCTTGAAATGTTCAAGATAATTAACGAGACATTCAGAGAATGCCATTTCAAATATTTTAGTTACTTGACTTTGTATACAAATAAGATGGTAGTTATTTATTTCATCTCTCACCCCCTTGTTTTTGTACACTGGAATTCCTTTAGATACTTTCACATTAGGAAATGTACCTGAGGTAAACGATTCATTAATTAAATGAGATATGGGCTCAGCAATAAACCCAGCTGCCGATTTTAATACCTTACCGTTAATTTCATCAACCCCTTCTGCAGGTTTGGATGTGGTTTTATTGATGATAGATATAATATCATCAAGAGTTGTTGGAAATAGAAACAAGTTTGTATGAGATGCATCGAGTTGCATATTATAATTAGGAATAATGTTGTTTTGATTAACAGTTACAACATATTTATTGATATAATTTGCTTTTTCTTTAGGTGTTAAGTTATTTTCACCATCAACTTTTATGTTCACTACGTTGCTTTTGTTGTTTTCCCTAGCTTCTTTAATTATTTTCCAAGATTTCCTCATTAAATTACCACTGTTACAAATTCTATTATTATTTATTTCACGCAAGTATTTTTTACATAGTATCTGGTATTCTTTCTTGAACTCTCTGTAACATTCTGTATAATTTTGATTGTTTATTACTTTTCTCAATCTGTTCATTTCACACAGCTGATCATGTAGTTCATTAATGTTTGATGGAAAAGAATTTTAATGTTTATATTTTTTAAGACATTTCTTTGTTTTAGTAAATATTAAATCATAATAATATACAAATGATTCATAAAATGCTGCAAATTTCTCATGAAAATTTGTGGCTTCATATACCTTATCCCAAGTTTTCTTTTGATAAAATAATATGGTGTTCAATGTTAAACTCCTTAAACAAATTTATTAAAGTATCTTTTTGGTAGCTTTGAATTAAAAAGTCTACATTAATGTCACCACAGATCAAGAACATGTTATTGTTATCGTAAGTATTATAAAGTAAAATTTCTAACTGATTAATAAATGTTTTAAAATTAGTAGCATATGGAGGTCTGTAAATACAAAAGACAAACAAAAAAATTTTCCGTCATATTCCATTTTTCCACCACATACTTCAAATTCACCTTCAATACAAAATTTGTTTAAATTTATTTGTTGGAAATTTGCAGCATTTAATATCTCTCTATTGACAAAAATCCAGGCACCACCTTTTTTCCATTCACATGTGAGAAACTCGACATTAATTGGAATCCTCTTATGGGCGTAATTTTTAAATTATTTGCATTAAGCCAATGTTCAGTAATACATAAAATACTTACATTTTCTTTTTCTAAGATTAAATTTAAATCTGATCTTTTTTTCATTAGTCCACCCTGTATGTTAATGTGCATACACTTCAAATTTAAGGTATCTGTGGTTTCCTTCTCCTTAGAACTTTTAATTTTCTTATATCTTTGTGAAGGCTTCTTCAATTTTGATACTAAGTTTGTATTCTCTTCTGTCCTCACATTGGTAAAAACAATGATGCATGTTGCTGACTATTTATTTCAAATTTCTGAGAGTTGACATCTTTGTCCTCTCCTAAAATAAAATCTTTCGAAAGCGATATTTTTTGGCCAAAAACTGGATTTGTATACCTCCTCTTGAAGAATGGGATTTACACCAATCTTGAATGACTGGTTATCAGCTTTTGTTGTGATTGTACCTAACTTTGTAACTTATATATCATTCATCTGAACATTGGCCGCGTGTGTTATATTGGCTTTAGAGTGGATAAAAGATTGTACATCACTTGCTTTTACATTATCCGGAACTCTTGTTATGAACATCCAGATTTTTTTAGTGGAGTTATTTCTTCCTTGAAAAGTATTATCTCCATCACCAATTCCTAAGTTACGCTTTCTCTGTCTTCTTTTGATTTGCTGAAATTCACCCATCCTTGTTTACGTTAATTATGTTATTCATAATTTCAGCTTGGTCATTTACTATACTACTCTGTTGACTATCTTTACTATTATTAAAGAAGATGTTCGGAGATGCTGTAGATGGTTTTCTCTTGTTCAAGTTAATATTTGGCAGATGATTTAACTTTGCTAAAGAAACATTTAAATTATGCTTTTTCATATCCTGATAATTTTGAGTATTTGCCCTTCACTTTCCAATACAAAACTACTTTCAATGAAAACATGCCCTTCTCTACAGCCAATGTGATAAAAGAAAGACTCAGAAGACCCACCGAACTAAAGAATATAGTTCAAGATTGTCTTTAAAAAGAACCTCAACCACTGAAGGCTATGAAAAATTAGAACATATGCGATTTACTTTCTTACATCCCACCTCATCAGTCACATTTTAACAACCTAACTACCACAGTAGCAGGAAAAACCAGTGAAGTTGGACCACTAATAGAGGTCGACTAAGAGATGTTGAAAATTAAAATGAAATAGAGTAAATCCTTAATAATGCAAGATTTTCTGATAACAAACTGTAACCATAGTATCATCTCATTTCTTTTACATGTGTAAAAATAAATCAATGTTTTCTGTAATGTTTCTTTTTTATTCGCTCCATATCTACAGATTCATTTACAGGCAAATTGGTGTAAGTGAACTTAATCTCTTTATAATCACCTAAGCCTTATGAGAAGTTACATTTACCATTTGTTGATCATTCTGTAAAATATTTAGATGAAACAATTTTTTTTTAATTTTTTGTAATTATTCTAAAGAAACACTTTATTTCTCATTTTGCATTTCACCACATCATATATGTAAATAATTGTAGTATAGTTATCCTCTTGTGGAAACAGGTGGTTAATTGCTGGCTATATATTTTGAGTATTTCATTTACTGCCTATTATACCTCATAATCACAAGGATTATGAATGGTGATAACAGTGCAGAATATACTAATCTAACCAGTTTCCTATCAAATCTGAATATCAGTGTTTAATAAACTACAGGTTGTGCAGAATAAATACCTAAAAAAATGTAAAATAAAGTTTAATCTATTTCTACTTAATCCAGTCTTCATGAAAGACATATTTAAATAATCAGAGAATATGTATCTAAAATTTCTTCTAAATTCTACATTGTCTTTATGACCCCTTTACAAAGAACTTAGAACGGCCACATTAGCAGAAGATTTCTCTGATTGTGGGTACTCTGTATGGTAACATACCTTTGTAACAAGGCAGTTAAAATCCCACACAATCAAAAAATGTCATTCTTGATTTATTAAAAACTCTTAAACTACATACTATCAGTATTACAAATAATCTATAAGTAACCAATATTGTTAGAAGCTAAGGTTATCTGTATAATCTATAAGTAACCAATCTTGTTAGAAGCTCAGATTATCTGTTTTCAGGAGAAAATCAGTCGCAAAATCTGGGTAGCCATAGTTATTAATAAGAGGGTCAAAAGGAAACATCATTAACAGGCAAGACAATACACCGAAAGATATAAGGTACTGACTGACTGACTCCCATTAGGAAAGACCTGGACAGCTGTGAAATTGAAATATGGCCGAACAAGTCCGTACTTTGCTTAGAATTTATCATGATTTTGTAATAAAAATGTATGTGCAGTTTAACACATTTTTAAGTAAAGCCCTATTCTTACCTGCAATTATTCATTCATTCAATGTTTGTTTATAGCCACCCTAGGATAAACCCATTTAAAATTCGGTAAGTCAGTTTCTTATATCGCTAAACAGGCTTTACCACCATAGTCTCCAGAAAATGACAACATGTAGAATAAACCTCCACTGTGTATATAATAAGTTCAAAAATTTATGTAATGATTCAATATTCAGTTCTTAATATCCTTACAGAAAAAATGTTGTTTACAAAAGTTTCAGTTAAAATATTTTCTGTAAGTCAATACTGATGTTAACACAGTGTGATCCATTTAAGTGGAACTTTCTTAAGTATAACCCCAGTATATTTTTTAATTTCCTGATACTCTATTAAGTTACAAATAGAACAGTATAACTGCATGTCCTGTCTTTATTAGTTTGAAAGTTATAACATTATTAATCAAATAATAAATAAATGTAGAGGAATATATTTTAATAATCAAAAATTCATATTTTAATTAATTAGATGTTCAAAATGTCCTCCGCCTCATTTGGCATCATTTTTTGCCTTTTATAAAATGTTGATATATTACGCCATTTTTCATCTGTGATTTGTTCTATAAATAACATTGTTCTATTCCTAAGATCAATCAAATTGTCGGGTTTTGTATATTCTATTTTTATATATCCCCATAAAAAGTAATCTAAAGATGAAAGATCTGGAGATCGTGCTGGCTACTTAATTATACATCTTCTTCCGATCCATTTATTTTGAAAAACCTCATTCAGATAATTTCGAACTGCAATGCCGAAGTGTGGTGATGCACCATCCTGCTAGAACCAAATTTTATTGAAATTATCACCAGCTTACATACTATTAGAGTTCAGAAGTTATTAAACTGATAAATCCAAAGACATGAACTCCAAAAAAAACTAGAAAAGTTAATAAGCTAATAAAACTAAAAGTATTTACGGAAATTGAACAAAGCGACAACTAATAGACACACATGCACTTGATTACAGTGAAAAATATATTTTAGTACTTTTCTTTTTGATGTCCACACAAATTTTAAACCAATGAAGACAGTGACATGCGGTTTTCATTGTTGTATCCTTAGATTATATTCAGCTATATATAATCTAAAATTGTATCTATAAGTTAATATAGTTTCAGAAAATGAAAAAAATATACGGGGTTGCCATTTAAAAAAAGAATTCCCAATTTTAAATAAAATGAGTTCCTGAGTGGTTAACATTAGTGTGGACTAATTTTTAATTGGAGTGCAATTTTAACAGTCAATTAGTATAGACGTGTTTAAAACAGCTCTCTTATCAACAAATCGATTTTGTTAAGAATTCCAATTCTATTGAACCAGTCAATCCACCTAGTAAATCAGTTAATCAAATTTATAGTTCAGTGAAAAATGTCTAGTGCAGATCCCCTTGACAAAGGGGGAACTTCAGATTTGTGCAATAATAATGATAACTCAAGGAATGTGTGTTACAATTCAACATACCAAACAGCATTTCAGGAAAGCAAAAACTTAGAAAAGGATAAAGAAACACGCTTGTCTGGTCAGAGGTATTTCAGTACAAGTAGCAAAAAAGTTCAAACTTGATAAACCTAATTTATATTCAATTGATAAAATTTACGTATTTATCGAAAAAATTAATAATGAAAATTTAGGAAATTTACATCCCATGTCAGTTGGACACTTATTACATAAAAAACTTAAAGTTCAAAACATTACCAAAATATAAAAGGTAGATAGAAATAGAGTAAGAGTAGAGGTTAAAACTACTAAAGACGCTAATATGTTAATAGAAAACGAAAACTTGAAAGAGGAACAATTAAAAGGATTCATACCCAATAATTTAATAGAAAGGAAAGGGGTAATCAAAGAAGTAGATACCATATTCAGTGACGAGTATTTGTTGGAAAATATTGAGTCTCCAAACGCAGTCACCAGTATTCGTAGATTTAAACGAAAAATTGATATTGATGGGGAAGCAGTATATATACCAAGGCAAACAGTTTTAGTGTCATTCGAGGGTAACGTGTTACCCCCATTTGTTATAATTAATAGCGTTGTATGTCCTGTAGAAAAATACATTCAAAAGGTAGTACAGTGTTACAACTGCTTGAGGTATGGCCATGTGACCAAGCAGTGTAAAAACACTAACACACTATGCATAAATTGTAGCAAGAACAAGGAAGAAAATCATTCATGCAAAGATCCTGAAGACACATTTTGTTTTTATTGTAAATCAAACGATCATAAAACGATACATAAAAAATGCCCCGTATTTGAAAAACAGAAGCAAATAAAACAATTCATGTCAGATAATAATGTAACCTATATAATGCAAAAAACTGGTCTGATAATTCATATATTAGTAAAATTAGCAATAACAGGTTCAATGTACTTGATAATACGTCGGAAAGCTTTCCATTACTTCCTAAGACAACAATCCACCAATACAAAACAAATAGATAAAGTAATACATTTAAAAAAATACACCATCAGAACCCTCAACATCACACAGTAAACACACAATCACACAAACCAAAAAACGTAGGATACAATCACCCAACAATGAAATCACACAAGCACCCATGTTTCCCAGATCCTTTGGTCCTAGTAAACCAGTATTTCAATTTAAAAATAATAGTACAAATTAAAATATGGAGATAGAATCCATGCAGTCAAATGAAGAAAATGATACAACATGTATTCAAACGTTCTTCCAAGTTTTCAAAAACATCTTGGAAGGCATTAGCTCATTTGAAGAATTACAAAAAGTTGACATTCATTTTGTAACAGATAGGTTATATAAAATGAATCATAATCTGCCAAAAAATACCAATGCTTAATAAAATTAAAATATTACAATGGAACGCGCGCTCGGCGATTGCAAATAAATATAGTTTGATGAAGTGTCTGTCAGAACACGATATTGATATTTGCGTTATATCTGAAACATGGTTTGAAAAAAAACAACATCATCAATTTTCCAGGTTATAATCTAATTAGAACTGATAGGGATAGCGGATACGGAGGTACAGCAATACTAATAAAGGTAAAAATAAATTTTAAAAAAGTAGATATTAACATTAAAGTAAATACTGACATCAACATATGTGCTGCCGAAATTAATTTTAATAAATATTTACAGTTTAAAATATTATCTGTGTATTGCCCCCCAAAAATTAGCATCAATAACAGCGACTGGAGAAGCATATTTAATATCATATCTAAAGAGAACGGCATAATATGTGGTGATTTTAACGCACACAACAGAACATGGGGTTCGTACAAAAATGATCAGAGGGGTATACAACTTCTAGACGTCTTAGAAAATCATGACTTAATATTGGCAAACGATGGAACACCTACTAGATTAAACCGCAACGGGGAAAATTCCGCAGTGGACCTGACACTTAGTACACCCTATCTCATAAACAACATAGATTGGAACGTAATAAAGGACACACTGGGTTCAGATCATTTTCCAATACTTATTAACATCAATGTGCCAAAAAATAAGTGTCTACAAACAAAGGAATTAATATGTCCTTCCAATAAATGGAATATAAATAGAGCAGACTGGTCAATATTCAAAAACGAAGCAGAACTGTATTTCTCACAAACACCACCTATTTTTAATGACATTAATGCAAAATATGAATATCTAATACAAGGAATAAACACAGCTGCCCAAGTATCCATGCCAACAAACAAACCATTCAAGATAAAGTCAAGAACACTACCACCTTGGTGGGACAGAGAATGCGACATAGCTGTAACAGATAGAAAAAATGCGGTAATTGCCTACAAAATTAACAGCACATTGGAAAACTTCATTACAGTGCAAAAAATAGCAACAAGCACAAAAAAATTTTTGAAAGAAAAGGCAAATCTTTTTTATTGGAAATATATAACAACATACTAAAAATGGGCAAATGCACAATACAAGATTGGAAAAACCTAATTGCAGTTCCAATATAAAAACATCAAAAAGATCCTGACTCCTACAGAGTCGTATCATTATTAGCATGCCTATTGAAAACATTCGAAAGGATATTAAAAAACAGAATAGAATGGTGGTTAGAAGAACACAAAATATTACCAATTCATCAGTACGAATTCAGGAAAGGATATGGCACAATGAACGCGGTGAGCCAACTTGTCACTGATATACAAATTAATTTTGGAGAAAATGGGTATACTGCAGCTACATTCCTGGATGTAAAAGGCGCATACGACTCTGTAGAAATTCCAATACTGAACGGAATGCAAAAAAACAAATCGGTATGCCTACCAAAATACGAAATATTCTGTGCGATATTATGACAGAAAAATATTTATAAGACAAAAAGACACATTATTAGGACCAAGACATACATCTAGAGGTTTACCACAGGGCTCCGTTTTAGCATCACTGTTATTCAACATATATACCATCAAAATGCATCAAACATGCAGGAATTACACACTTATACAATATGCTGATGACTTTGTAATATATGTCAAGGACAAAAAATATGAAAATTGTATAAATATTCTAAACAAGGCCACCTCAAACATCATAAAAGCTATTGAAGATGTAGGGTTCGATCTATCAATGTCTAAATCAAATGTCACCATATTTTCAAGGCACCGTATCCCAGAAACTCAGAACATCCAGTTGGGGGGTCACATGATACCATATAAAAAAGAAATTAAGTACTTAGGAGTAACATTAGATAATAAATTAAATTGGAAACCATATATCGAAGCAATCAAAATAAAATGTAATAAAGCCATTAATTTCCTCAAAATGATTACCAAAACATGGTGGGGTTCAAGTACTGAAATATGCCTGTTATTCTATAAAGCATATATAAGGTCCATTTTAGACTATGGTTCCGTTCTATACGGATCTGCATCAAAACAATCACTAAAACAGTTAGAAGTAATACAGAGTAAAGCGTTAAGAATATGCTTAGGAGCGATGTCAACAACACCTGTGGAACCACTAAGGGTGGAAGCACTCAAACCACCATTGGAATTGAGAAGAACATTTCTCGCTGAAAAAATGGTACTTAAGAATAAAGCAAAAAATTCTACACTGATGGCTAAAATATGTGAGTTAAATACATTGGACCTGACGAATAAATATTGGGAAAAAAAGAACTCGCCACCGATATGCACCGCATTTCGTAACACCAATAAAGAAGAAATTTTAACGTATGAAAGTTGCAATTACTCTGAGAACATAGAACACTCAGCAAAAATAATAATTCCTGCGTACTCAGAAATACCAGAATTTATCAAAGAAAAAATTATCAGACTTACAATAAAAGACATCAACAGTACAATAACAATATATACAGATGCATCAAAGACAACAAAAGGTACAGGCACAGCGTTCTATGTGCAAGAAACGAAAGAAGGAAAAACCTTTAAGCTAAGCAACGATTATTCTATATTTTCAGCAGAAGCTGCAGGCATAATGAAGGCGCTAGAACACACAATCCACCAAAAAAAGAAAAATGTACCTATCCTAACGGATCCGCTGTCTGTTATCCAATGTTTGAATAATAATGCAGTATATACCATCACTCACCCGCACATTAAGAAAATTCAATTCCTACTACACCAACTTACTAAAGAGAGTGATGTTCAAATAATATGGGTAAAAGCACATTATGGAATTTACGGCAACGAAAAAGCTGATCAGTTAGCCAAAACAAGTGCTGAAAAAGATGAATGTCAACCGAACGAAGTGGCACTCCAAGATTGCTTAAATAAATTCAAAAGAAAATTTCAAGCAGCATGGAAAGAGAAATGGGACCACTATGTAAAAACAAAGCCTGCTAGATACACACTACTGCATAGGGAAATACCAAAACAACAGTGGTATAAAGGAATCAATTATTCACGTAGGGAAATTAGCAGTATAATTCGAATGAAATTTGGACACGCGTGTTACCCAGAGCACTTGAGCAAAATAGGCGTAATTGAATCAAACTTATGCACAGCCTGCAATGTCATAGGAGACCTGGATCATATATTTTTTGAATGCTCGGAATATCGTAATGCCACGAAAGAACTTTATAATAACATAATACATGAAAAAATATTCCCTCTCATCAACATGTTACACTTACTGGCGCTGAATAACATCAAAATATTAGACTGCCTAGTAAAATTTCTAAGGATGACTAACATATCGATATAGTTAAGTTATATAGAGCTTGTGACCTTTGTTACCCTTTCCCAAATGTTTATACCTTCCATCCGTGGTCTACCTTTGTATGTGTTCAGATAAAGCCCTGAACGACCCCTGGGCGAGAAAACTTGTAACCCTGTGCCAATCCTTTGATCGAAAAGCGGTATTAACTTGAATCGCAGACGATGATAGTTTGATAGGTTGAATTAGGGCTCGCTTAAGTAATAAGATACATATCCACAACACGAAAATCAATAACAAATTCGGTATCAATTCTGATTGGCACTTAATTGAAATTGGATTCAAATATAAACTTCAAATACATCACTATATATACTGTATATATAACCTAACACAAAGTATTTGGCTGCATGGATACCTCCAAACGCCATGAAACCAAAAAAAAAAATTTAATTGACACTTTGGTATTTAACTTTTTGTAAAGCTATAAAGAACCAAGTTATTAAACTGTTTAGTTATTTTATTGTATTATTCCATTATTTTCTGTTAAAAGATATTGTAGAATATTTTGAAGAATAAAGACATTTTCAATTATGTGTTTGTTAACAGTTCCATTTCCATCTACAAATTTGTATGTTTAGTTGTAGTTTTTAGTATACTGCTTGTCTAAGTAAAGATCTGGTTAAATGCCAAAATATCGAGTTTAATCAAAATTTGACTTACACTAAAAGTCTTGAATGTTTTGTCATGTTTTCTTATTTTTTCATCTCATAAAAAATAAGATTATTTCGCTTTTATTAGCCTAATAAAAATTATTTTAATGTCAGCTTAAAGTTGAATTTACACCCACAATATTCGTCACAACCGTTTCTTATAAGAAAATCCTTGGGTACCTCGAGTGGTTGTTGATAGGAAAGAAAATAGTTTCATAGTAGTAATTATTTCTTGAACTTATGAAAATATAATGGGATAATGGCTGAAAAACAAAATTTGGGTGTTTTGGATTGGAAGAGAACTAAATAGAATAGGGTGTAGAGTGATTTAAAAGAAATGCAAGGAAACATAACGAGGGATGGTTCACAGATTCAAAGCAGAACGTGGTATTTTTTATTAGTAGCAAAAAACGAATACAGGTAAATAGTATAAAAAACAATATTTTATGTTAATATTCACTTATTATTTAATCCTTATCAAGTGAGTGCACCAAAAAAACTGAAACATTTATTATTTGAAAAACAACACCTGTCCATTCTTGAGAAAATTTCAATTAACACATAAGAATCATCACACAATGCTTTTAGAAACTTTTCATACCCCCCCTTTTGCTGATGAGTGGCGCAGTTTCAGACTAATACCCTCCGCCCAAACTTAAAAAATCATATGTATTTTTTGGGTAGAAAGTATCCTTAAACAGTTTCAAGGTACTACCTTTCATACAGGTGTAATCTAATTTAATTCTGGAAAATTGAGCACCATGATAAAACTGTCCAGATAGACATTTGGGTTGTAGGTGTTTTCTGGCTATCATAAAAATAATAAAGGAAAGGGGTAAACAATACTAAAAAAATGCACATGATACCTCACTACACCCCGAACCTTCTTCCCCCCTTTTAAACCTCAAGTGATGAATGGATAATGACATACACAGATAAACTTCACTTAAAAAATTGATTTTTCTTTAAAAGAAAGTCATTCTTCATACTTTATTTTGCTTGCTTCATAGATACAATTCATATTGTATAAATTCTTGTATAGAGTGCACAGAAAATATATACATATACAGTCAGTCGTGGTACATGGAATATTATGAGCTTTAGAGCTTAGAAAACATTTACAATATTATGACATAATTAACTTTGATATTGATATAATACGCAAATAAACTATATCAACAATAGCCTTTGTGTTGAACCCGCAAAAGCATAAATAGCATTTAACACATGAAAAAAATAATATGGCTTTCAATAGAATTTAGGAGTTTAATTGAAACGTTGGATTGTTACCATTAGTAATAAAGCTAAATGACTGCCGTAGTACACTTAAATTTATTATTATACCATTGGACAAAATATTAAAGAAGATAAATGGAATACCTACAGTGGTGGTAAACACAAACGAATGAGCCAGAAATCACGAAACAGTTTGTGTGCCCGGTTTTTTCCACAACGCCAGTCAAATGTTCAGCAATTTTAGGTAAATGCACTCAGATATAACAAACAGGATGAGTATAGGAAAAAAAAGGAAAACTACTATATAACACAAATGCAGAAATAAAGTTGGTATTATGTTATGTACTCTGCGTATTGAAAAAAATAGTTTGATTTAAATCATGATATCAATTTTCAATATGATTTTAATTACTTACTTGATATAAATCAACCCACATTTAATTATGATATATTATGATATCTGAGAAGTGGTATTCCTATGTTTTTTATTGTTTTACTTACCAACACTTTTCTTATTTTGTTGGTTACCTTAGTAATTCTAGAAATTGTTTATTAATAAAAGTGTTGTTTGTGAACATACTTACTTACACTACAAAATTTCTTTTAAATAACAAATAAATCTCCGGCTGTCAAATGGCTCAAAAATATACGGGGATGTGACAAAAATGTTTAATGTATTGTTAATACCTACAATAAGGATTTCAGCAGCTATTGTTTTATTAATAACAGTAACGTTTTCTTCTATATAGATAATAAAAATTAAGTGTAAACTGAATATGACATAAACTTATAAAGTATGATGTTGATACTGATCTTAACTAAAGGGAGTATATTATTTATTATAAATATACTTAATTCGTAAATTAGTTATTTTGAATATGTGGCAAATACTTCAGTATGTAAATGGAAAGACAGAGATAAAAAATCTGTTGTTGTCTCCTCTAATATGCATACTCCTTCAGAGCCTACATGTGTGAAACAGACCAATAAAGAAGGACGTAAAGAAGATGTACAATGTCCTAAGAATATTTCAGAGTAGACCTCTTCCACCAGCTGTCCTGGAAATCCAAAAGGTGGTGGGTAAACTCTTTCATTTCGTATAAAACTACAAAATCTAGCTTCTCGTGAAGCAAAGCCAATAAGTCACTTGATGTTTAGAAGTTTACTAGCCAACAAGTTGATAGGAAATTTTAGTAATAAGCTGAGCTAAGCAAGGTCATTATGCTGACTAAACCAACAACATAAAACTGGAACAATATACAAACAGCATATGACAATTAAAAATGTAGATGAACATCTACCTGAGGAAGTCAGTGAGAAAGGTACCATAAAGAGATGCGAACATTGCAGCACAAAACAATCAGTTAAAAGGTCTACATGACAATATTCAAAATGTAAAGTTGGTCTGTGTTTGGAATGTTTCATTCTTTTTCATGCTCAATAATGTCAACTTGTATTTTATAATAGAAGTTCACATTTGTATATATCTATCACTGCACTGATGAACAAATTAGTTTCTTACTAGAGTTTTCATTTAAAAATGTTTCTGTTTTATTTCATGTATTTTCCAATTTGTTTCATGTGACATTTACTTGTGTTATCAAAATAAAACTTGATAAAATAAATTGTTGAATTTTTTAACCACCCTTCAAGCTAGTTAAGACATTATAGTTTAGTGATCAACTAACTAATCACCATTGTTGTTATTTTCAGTCTGATATAATATACCCTCTAATATACCCTAGTGTGTGTAGCACATTTTTATCACTAAGTATGTGTGCATTTAGGCATGTTAATATATTAACTACCAAAGCTTAAAGGGATACTTTAAAAATAGTAAATAATGAAAAAACATTTATTTATTCCTTAGCAAAAATAGCTAAAAGTTTGAAAATGGACACGCCCATGAAGTGTGTTGGTCACAGTACAGATAGTAGGAGATAAGACAATTTACAATTAAACTTTAATGAGTAAAGAACTAGGTAAAGTCTGGGAAAAAGTGGGTATTGCGGCAAATTAAAATGGGATTTTAATTGAAATTGAAAGGAAATGTTTTAAATGGTCAAACTCAAGAAGTGGTAGCTAATGTTATACATTTTATGAGAAGAGGGACATATTTTCAAAAGGTCCAGGAGCGTGTGGTATTGGCAACAGGAGTCAGTTTAAGTAGTGTTCCACAAATTTCATGAGAAATGAAGTTAGTTGAAGACGGTGAACACTCATCATTTGAAACCCCAAACAACAAGAGAGAAAAAAAGCACTTCAAAAGCCTGTTTGGATAATTTTGATACAGGGCGTCTCAGAAGGTATATAACCAATTTTTATATTACAAAAAAAACAAGTTTCAACTTTGAAGCGTATTCTTCGAAAAATTAGAATCGGAAGTGGTACCCAAACCATAACAAATAAAAAAATATCTTGATATGCATATATGTAGGTAAATAAGAGCTACATTTCAAAAATATTTATAAATATACAGGGTGGTTAAAAAAATGGGCATATCAAAGTTATATTTTTTGAAATGGAACATATTATCACATTTTCGAATTTAACGAAAAAAAATAATGTCTGTTTATTAAGGATTCCCTATACCTATCTGTTATAGTTTCCGAAATATCTCGGTTTTTCTCGAAATACAGTATGTCACACAAAAAAGAATCGCAATAAAATGGTTAGCAATAAAAAAATTGCCTTGAATCAGTTGATTTGAAGCCTTTGATCTACTATTTGCAATATTTAGGATTATGTATAAATGTACAAGGTGTTCCAAAAAGTACGGAATATCATGAATCCCTGCTAACTTGAAAAACATGCTTATCTTAAATAGAGTACCCGGTATTTTTTGTCATATCCGATACAGTAAACGATTCTCTATCAAACGGTATTGGGGTTCCCTATAGCAATGTTTGGTATTTTTCCTGTAATCAATAGAAAGCATGTTTGAAGTCAGCTCTGTGTCTTTCTCTTATATTATAAAGGAGTAGTAGGCTGTGTATTATTATAAGCAATACTTGACGTCAATGTTATGCCTGGTTATTGATATTTTCCATGAAGCTTCGCCAACTTAAATACTACATAAAAATATTCACAATGAATTCATTATAATATTCAGAATGAAAATATATTCAATGCAAGAAAGAATTGACATTATTTTAGTATTGGGTGAGTGTCTGGAAAGTTGCCTATTAGCTTCACGTGTATATGCGCAAAAATACCCCTTCAGGAACCATCTGAAAAAGGAAAGTTTTCAGAAGTTACTCAACACATTTCGAAATACTGGAAGTGTATCTTATGAAAAACCTAATAAACAATGTATGATTGTAGACAATGAGAATATTGAATTCCAAGTAATTGGTTTACTTGTAGAAGATCCAAAGACGTGTATCCAGAATAATAGAATAATTCAAATTTCACCCTTATCACATACAGCTACACCAGGAACTTTACAATAGAGATTTTGATCAACGGTTAGATTTTTGTTTATAGGTAATGGAACAGGTGGCGGTAACTGAAAACTTTTTCGACTTTGTAATGTTTACTGATAAAGCTATATTCCATAGCAATGGTGTAGAGAACAGACACAATTTTCATTACTATAGTGATGAAAATCTCAATTATTTCCGGATACTCGACCATCAAAAACAATGGTCATTGAATGTATGGGGAGGAATAGTCTGATTTAAGGTAATAGGTCTTTACTTTTTTAATGGAAATTTAATTGCTGCAAAATTTTGTAGATTCTTACTATGTCAACATCCTGAACTTTTGGAAGACGCTCCGTTAGTAGTAAGACGAATAATGTGGATCCAGTTAGATAGTGCTTCACTCCATTTTAGTTTAAGAGTAAAAAATTGTTTATTTAGGTTATTTCCACGAAAATGGATCGGTAGAGGTGGACCGCATAAATGTGCACCAAGATCCTAGATTTAATACCTATCGATTTATTTTTTTGGGGCTACACTAAAACTATTGTTTATAATACCATGCCGAACACTCCAGATGACATGAAAGTGAGAGTAAGAGTTGCTTTCGCAACATTATCCCCTCAAATGTTAAGAGAGAAGTTGAAAACAATTTTTTTTAAATAGTTCAATTGTGTATTGAACAATATGGCCATCTTTTTAAACACCTTCTTTAGTTGTTAGTTTGAGTTTGTTTAAAAGTATATTGTCAATTTCCAGTTGTTCTGTTTTTGACCTAAGTAGAGCGTTCGATACAGTGAACCACAATTTACTGCTGTAAAAGCTGTACCGAATTGGAATCAGAGGAGTTGCAAATGATTGGGTGGCATCATACCTAAAAGGCAGATCTCAGATAGTGGTTATTGACTCTGTGAAATCGCAACCTAGACCAGGGTCGATAATTTTTGAAACCAAAAAAAATTACAGTAGGATGAAACCCATTAGAAATGCAGGGGAATATGATCAAAATGAAAGGAAAAATAAATTACGGTCGATCCGAGTTCGGGAAGTGGGAGGGGGTGAGTTTTTAAGGGTGAAAAATTGTTTATCTGGATTTCCGGCGAAACTACCAGTCTTATGGAAAAAAGTTGAATGGCAAAGTTGTAGGTCATAAAAAGATCTACAACTTTTGTATTCACAATTTTTTCACATAACCTCAAAATTTAGGTGAAAAATTCAAAAAACCAAGTTTTTGGTTTTTTATTTATATCTTTTTTAAAAAAATTTTTTTTTCTACGAAATTTGGTGAAAACTTACCTTATTATGTCCCAAATATACTGTAATTTATTTGTTTAAAAATATTTATTTTTTCGCCTCATTTTAACTTAATATCAAAAAAGCACCCTAATTTTCAATCGAAAATTCTGACGTCAAAATTTCAGCTTTTTTTAAAAAGTTTGGGGGCTTTTTGTTCTTTGAAATATCTTTTTTCTGATGGTGTAAAAAAAATATACATTACTATAGGAAATATTATTAGAAAATGCAAAAAATTGAAAAAACCTCAAATTCGAAAAATTTTTTTTAATTACTATGTACAATTTCATAAAAAAAATGTGATTGCTGCAATTTTTTTTAGTTAAAAAGTTTATTTATTTTACTCGAATTACATTCATGTCATAGAAAATCTCATACAAAATAAATATACATGTAAATCGTACTATTGAATTTAGAAACTTAATTCTGATTACGTTATTCGTTAAATTTTTTTTAAAAAACTTTAATCTTGTTATTTATAAATACCTTATCTGAAATTATAATCAGTTATTCATTAGTTTTTGTCTCTTTGGAGGCATTTCTTCATCGTCAGATTTGACAAATCTTTCCAACTCTAGTTGATCGTCGAAATCTTCAAGACCATCATCTTCGTCTCCAATGTTATTTCCAGTCTGCATTGGTTCTTCATCCACAATTTCATCTGAATCATTTACTTCCTCGTAGATTTTTTCTTCCATATTGGAGCAATTTTCAGAACCATGACAATTAGTGCATAAATTTGTGCATTTTAAACCATGTTTTCGGCAGCCACATTTTAAACTGTTACATCCAGTTTCACAGCTGCAGCAAATAGTTTTGAGCAATACTTCCGGAATTAAATCCTTTTCTGTAAATTTGGGCATAATGCCACGCTGATGTTGCTTCCAGCCCCAATCTGTTGCAGTCAATTCGTTACCCAACCAAGTTTGAAGCTGATAATATGCTCTGTAACAATGTTGTTCTGCTGCTCCTTCTGTGGGTGGGAGGTTTGCCAAAATGAAGGATGATTTAATTTTTGCCAATTGATATTTTTGAAACCTTAATTAATTCAGTGTTAATTTTTCTTTTTTACATTTATAAATAGATTTAATTAATTTTAATCCATTTTTTTTTATATTTTCTTTACTTTCATCTTTTTTGTAAAAAACATTGGCCAAATTTGACAAATTTTTCGCGTCTAATATAGAATTAACGATACTTTTCTTTCCTTTTCCGGCAAATCCAGATGTTGTATCGCAACCAGAAAAACAATGCAGAAATGCAACAATGTTTTTGAAGGATTCATGTTTGAAACTATTAGACGTGAAAAATAGATCCTTTCCATTTCCAGAGCCTGGTTTGAGAAAATAAATGTCATGATTATTTGAATTTAATTGATTTAAAAGAACCAAAATATCAATATCTTGACCCACAACTATGACAGTTTTATTAGTAACTCTGGCAACTTCTATCGAGGTCTTAATTATGTCGGCATCAGCATCTTCTTCAACTTGTTTACAGGAAAATCCTTGTGACTGTAATCTTTTCATTAAACTTTTAATTATTTTGTCCTTGTTTTTCTCGTTAGATAAAAAGTTTTCTTGCGAAAATGGTATTTTTGTATGGTTTTGATAATCGAACTCTGGAATATTGTCTGAGGTTTTTCTACGATTACGTTCTCCTCTTTTAGTTGAAGTAGCTGCTGGTACTGTTGTGACAGTAGCTGATTTTTTAATTTCGGGGTACCCATCAAACACAATATAACTGTAACTATAACTGTAAATTTTAATAAATACCTCAAAATTGTACATAGTAATTAAAAAAAATTTTCGAATTTGAGGTTTTTTCAATTTTTTGCATTTTCTAATAATATTTCCTATAGTAATGTATATTTTTTTACACCATCAGAAAGTAGATATTTCAACGAACAAAAAGCCCCCAAACTTTTTGAAAAAAGCTGAAATTTTGACGTCAGAATTTTCGATTGAAAATTAGGGTGCTTTTTTGATATTAAGTTAAAATGAGGCGAAAAAATAAATATTTTTAATCAAATAAATTACAGTATATTTGGGACATAATAAGGTAAGTTTTCACCAAATTTCGTAGAAAAAAAAATTTTTTTTAAAAAGATATAAATAAAAAACCAAAAACATGGTTTTTTGAATTTTTCACCTAAATTTTGAGGTTATGTGAAAAAATTGTAAATACAAAAGTTGTAGATCTTTTTATGACCTACAACTTTGCCATTCAACTTTTTTCCATAGGACTGGTAGTTTCGCCGGAAATCAAGATAAACAATTTTTCACCCTTAAAAACTCACTTCCCGAACTCGGATCGACCGTAATTTATTTTTCCTTTCATGTTGATCATATTCCCCTGCATTTCTAATGGGTTTCATCCTACTGTATTTTTTTTTTCATTTTTCACCATTTTTGAAGGCTTCGGCCCTGGTCTAACCTGCTTCTGTTTCAATGGAGCTCAGGGTTCAACTTTGGCTCCACTTTTCTTCATAATGTTTATGAGTGACTCAAGTGTGGTTCAGCAAAAAACTATCATCTATGCAGATGATACTAGTAAAATAGTGGCACAGAATAAGCTTCCTCTCTCAGCTGCAAAAGAATTCGCCAGATGGTGTGAAAATAGTGATTTAGTAATTAACATCAGTAAAAGAGTCTTTGTTTCTTATGATTATTGCCCCCTAATAAAAGTTAGACACAGATCCATAGAGCAAGTGAATATGTTCAAGTATCTAGGCCTGACTATAGATCAAAAATTAATATGGGAGGTACACATAGAAAACCTCGTTACCAAAATGAGCTGTATGTGTTCTATATTGTGCTAGTGTAGCCATTTTATAGGGCATTCTTCAGACCAGGCTAATAATTTGTTGCTAATTTGTAACGCTGAGCTTGATTTTGTTGGTAATGCTGTTTCCAAGAAAACGCAAACTATGCTAGTGTAATATTAAGCTAGCGTAGCCACCCGTTATAACTATAAAAATAAGAGTAATATTGAAAAAACTAAATACACAGAAATTTGTTGCCAAAAGATGACACTAACAGATTCTGCAAAAATCATCCCTTATCTCATATTTATTGAAATTAATCGTGTTTTAGACGCCATGGCCTGGCAACAAATTGCCCGACTGATTTTAAAGCAATATAGTCCATATTTGGCCCGTAATTGACAAGCCACAAATTCCCCGAGTGTTTTTTAATTAAAAGTTGGCGTGTTTTAGTAGCTATAGCCTAGCAACAAATTGTTCTACTGATTTTAAAGTGATATAGTCCAAATTTGGACAGTAATATACACCAGCAACAAATTCCTCGAGTATTTTTTGATCAAAATTCATCGAGTTTTAGTAGCCACAGCCTAGCAACAAATTGCCCTACTGATTTTAAAGTGATAGAATCCATATTTGGACAGTGATACACCAGAAACAAATTCCTCGAGTATTTTTTGATCGAAATTCATAGTGTTTTAGTAGCCACAGCCTAGCAACAAATTGCCCTACGGATTTTAAGGCGATATAGTCTATATTTTTATTTATTTATTTATTTATTTATTAGCAGTAGATACAAATTTACAGTCTAATAGGGTGATACTTAGGAATACAATCTACAATAAATGCTAGAATCTCTAGTTACAATAATACTATCTTTGGTTAATGATTAGTAAGGTAATTTTTACTTCACTCTTATAAACTTAATCTTAATAAGCTATCATCACAGTACTGCTATGGTTTTAAGTGCACAATGGTATTTATAATACTGTGTGTGCACTCATTTATCTATTTTACAGTTACTTTTGAGGTTTTGTATGTTAGTTAACAAGTAATTGCATTGTATCACATTTTGCCAGCTTATAAAATTATTATCAATATAGTATTAGAATTATTTCTATTATTGCATTATTTTGTAACTTGATTTCCTTTCTTGTATGCGATTATATTACATAGTTTATTTTATATTTGCTTTCGACAATCCATTCTGTTAAGGTTTTTTTAATTCTGTAATAGTCCTTTAGCTTAAAGCGGTCAGGTAAGTCATTGTAAATTTTCGGACCCACACAGTAAATGTGCTTTTGACATGATTTGTGTTTAGGGTTTTGTAGCTCAACCATACCTCTCGTGACATTTCTTGTATTTTGGCAATGTTTTAAGTTTACTTTTTAGTCGTTATTTTTTATCATGAATCTTATGACTGATTTCAGATGGAGTTGTTCTATGTTTAGTATCTTACTTTCATTGTATACCCTATCACTAGGATATCTTCTTTTTTTGAAAAGCATAATTTTTATGATCCTTTTTTGGGTTACCTGTAATTTTGTTAAGATTACTGAGCCAGCAGCTCCCCACACCACCAAGCCATAGTTCAATAGTGACTCTGCTACAGCAAGATAAATTGTTTTTAGAGTTTTGAAAGGTACCATATTCCTTAGTTCATAAAATTTATAAATTAGTTTTCTGAGTTTAGTTGTTACATACTCCACATGCTCTTTCCAAGTGAGCTTTTCATCTAAAATAACTCCTAGATATTTTAGACTGGTTTTTCTTTTTATGGTCATACCACATTTACATTGATGATTCCGGTTGCATTTTGATTCATGGATTTTGATCGATTCAAGGTTTGGTAAATTTCTTGCGGCTAGTGCAAATGCCACAAAGTTTGTTTTTTCCACATTAAGCGAGAGTAAGCTATCATCTAACCAGTTTTTTAATTTCTGAAGAGTGTTTTCTGCTTTTGCTTTGGTAGCTTCCCAGGTATCTTCACTTATTAGGACACTAGTATCGTCGGCGAAGCAATAGATTTTGATATTTTCATCGTCAAATAGGTCCATTATGTCATTGATGTAGATATTGAACAGCAAGGTTGAGAGAACTGTACCCTGTGGAACACCAAAGTTTACTTGTAATGCATCACTCTCATGTCCGGATACCAATGTGGTTTGGTTACGGTTAGTGAGGTATGACCTGATAAGGTTATTTGGGATTCCTCTGATTCCAGCATTTTCTAAACGTTTTAATAAAGTTTGGTGTTCCACAGTGTCGAAGGCTTTCCTGAGATCCAGGAAGATGCCCATTACTTTTTTCCCCTGTCTAAGTTTTTTAGAATCCCTTCAGTTACCTTTACAAGTGCTTTATCAGTGTTTGAGTTTCTCCTAAAAGCAAACTGGTTTGCATTAAGTAGGTGGTGTTTTTCCAAAAAAGTGATTAATTTGCTTTTGAGGCATTTTTCGATAATTTTACTTATGGTACTTGTTAGTTCTATTGGTCTATAATTGTTCATTGATTTTTTATCACCTTGTTTGTATAAAGGTATGATTGTAGTGATTTTTAATATGTTGGGAAAGATACCTGAGCTAAAAACCAGATTTGTTATATGTTTTAGTGGTATACTGAGATTATCTTTGTATTTTTTAATTATATTTGATGAAATGGCGTCCTCCCCTCCCTTAATGTCATTCTTTAGGTTGTTTATTTCTCTAATTATGTCTTCACTTGACACAGGACTCAAAAAGAACGATGTAGCACTTCTATTTTCCTTCATAGCCCTATTTTGTGTGCATCTAGTAATCTTGTTTGCCAAATGTTTTCCAATATTACAAAAGTATGAGTTGAACTCATTTGCCATCAGATTTTTGTCTGTTATTTCAGTATTCTTTTGGTTAGTAATGCATTTTATTTCTGACTCACAGACCTGGTCATTGGTGGCCTCTCTGATCACTTTCCATAGTTTTTTTGGGTTATTTATGTTTTTTTGGGTCTTAGATTTGTAATAAGCATACTTTGAGTTTTTTATTAGTTTACTTAGCATTTTTCTATATTCTTGATACCTATTCAAGATAGTGGGGTTGCGAGGGTTTAGGGTACAATTCTTTTTAAGGCTGTTTCTATATCTAATTGATGTCAAGAGCCCACCAGTGATCCAAGGTTTCAATTTCATTTTTTTGTTTGTTATTGATTTTGTAATTGTTGCTTCTTTTATTATATTTTTTAATTTATTCGTAAACATGGTTGTGCATATTTCTACATTATTTTCTAGGAGAACATCATCCCATCCCTCAGCATCCAGTTTCCTTGTTAGATTTTGATAATTTAATGTTTTGAAAGTGTTAATTTCATTTTTATTTACAGAACATGTTTCTAACTGGAGGCTGAGCAAAATGGGGTGGTGATCTGTAAGATCACTTTCCAAGATTAAAGCCCTAGTATTGTTAAAAATGTTACTTTTACATTTGATAAAAAAGTGGTCCAAGCAGGTACCTCCACTTTCACTTTCTCTTGTTGGTTTGTTTATTGCGCTCATAAAGCCATATCCCTGTAATACTGTCAGGTAATTGTTCGTTGTGTCAGAATCTTTGGATAGCAGATCAATATTAATGTCACCAGCAAACACATACACTTTGCTTTGATCCGTAGCTTCTCGTTGTAGTACTCTTTCCAAGTTTTCGATGAGTTCTTCTTTTGACATGGCAAAACACCTGTATGTGGCTAGTATATCTACAGTTTTCTGGTTTTTTAGTAAAGTAACCTTGATAATTTTCTGGTTATTTTCTTGGATTATCCGATCCTCCACGTGAAATTCATTTTTGACAAGGATTATGCATCCATCACATCTATTTAGATTGCTTTCATTAAAAAACAAATTATATCCCGGTATATTGAAATCACTTTTGCACTGCACACTGTGGGTTTCAGACATCACTATCACATCAAATGATTTACCCAGTGATTCAAGATACACTACAAATTGATCGAAATTTTGGTATATACTACGTATGTTGACGTGGATAATGTTGATGTCCCTATTACTATTGTCGAAATAGTTTATTTGGTCTATGTTTTCACATACATGTGTTTCTATGGTCATATAATCGTCCAAGATATTATTTAGTTCCTTAAGTTAATATTTTTTTAAGTTACGTATATTTATGTGTAATACAAAGTTTTTATTGGTATTTCACGAGATCCGCTTCACATCTTATTTTTATTGCCTGTTCGCTTTCATTGATTCTAAGAAAAATCGTTCCATTTACATAAAAAGCTGCCTTATAATTCTTCTGTTTTCTCAGATCACGTGTCGCTTTGAAAAGGACCCTTTTGGCCAAAGACATGTCTTCATTGAAGTAAATTTTTTTGTCATCCCCATCTAAGCCACATTTCTTAGAAGTTATACCTTTCATGTCTTTTGGTTAGGTTAGGTTAGCCTAGCAACAAATTGCCCTACGGATTTTAAGGCGATATAGTCTATATTTGGTCAGTAATACACCAGCAACAAATTCCTCGAGTATTTTTTAATTGAAATTCGTTGTGTTTTAGTAGCCATTGCCTAGCAACATATTGTCCGATGAAATTTTAAGTAACAGAGTTGCTGGTGTATTACTGTCCAAATATGGACTATAACGCTTTAAAATCAGTAGGGCAATTTGTTGCTAGGCAATGGCGGCTAAAACACTACAAATTTCAATTAAAAATCAGTCAGGGAATTTGTTACTGGGCTACTACTATCTAAATATGGAATATATTGCTTTAAAATCAGTCGGTCAACTTATTGCTAGACTGTGGCTACTAAAACTCGATGAATTTCGTTCAAAAAATACTCTCTACTTTCTGATATATCTACGTAAATAAATGGTGGTTCCAAAAAATGTTCATATTTCGTATGTATCTATTTGAAATAAGTCTTTTCCAGTGATAGCAATGTGTTTCCTGGAGTATTTTATCTGTTTGATTGTATTTTGTATATATCCTTAGTGGGATCTTTGTGAATACTCACATATATGTTTTGTTTTTACTATTTGTTGGATGTACATACCATAGAAAAATTAAATAAAATAAATAAATAAAAAACAATAATAATAATAATAAGTTAGTATCCTTGACTAGTCTGGTAATTTTTTTATAAATGTATGTAATATAGTGGTAGAATTTTCAATGATGAATAAATTTCTTTCTTTCGTTGCTAGATGTTATTTATTGTATTCTGTACACGTTGGTCTTTTGTTGTAACATGTATTTAAAATTACTTTCTCCTGTTGTCAATTATTTTGATTACATAATGAAATTGAATAATTTGGTTTCAATAATTTCAATATTAAATTGAAATTTTATATTTCAAGCATTGCTTAGAATAATACACAGCCTACTACTCCTTTATAACATAAGAGAAAGACACAAAGCTGACTTTAAATACGTTTTCTATCGATTACGTGAAAAATACCAAACTACTTCGCTATAGGGAACCCTTATACTGTTTGAAAGAGAATCGTTTACTGTATCAGATAGGATAAAAAAATATCAGGTGTTCTGTTTAAGATAAGCATGTTTTTCAAGTTAGCAGGAGTCTATAATATTTGACATTTTTTGGAACACCCTGTACATTCATACATAATCCTAAATATTGAAAATAGTAGCCCAAAGGCTTCAAATCAACTGATCCAAGGTAATTTTTTTATTCCTACCCGTTTCACCGTTATTCTTTTTTTTGTGACATACTGTATTTGGAGAAAAACCGAGATATTTCGAAAGCTATAAAAGCTGTATAGGGAATCCTTAAGAAACAGGCATTATTTTTTTCCGTTACATTCGAAAGTGTGATTATATCCAGGGTATTCCATTTACAAAAATATAACTTTGATATGCCAAATTTTTTGAACCATCCTGTAAATTTATATTTTTAAAATGTAGCTCTTATCGACATATATACAAATCAGAATATTTTTTTATATTGTCATGGTTTGGACACCAGATTCCATGATGTATGTGGTGCCCCACCCTGTATATCCATTAGTGTCAAAGTAATAAAAAAACTGGTCTAATAGTTCGAACGAGGGGTTACATAAACCAGTGTCAAAGGAACAGATGCTAATTATAGTACATGCTGGAGATTAAAATGTTTTTGTGAAAAATGTTTACCTTAGATACAAATCTCGCAATAAAACTGGAGATTATTATAATGTCATGAACTAAGAGAACTACAAAAAGTGGTTGCAGGAGATATTAGTACCAAATTTACCACCAAATAGCCTTTTAGTGATCGGCAATGCACCTTTTATCATAATGTAAAGAGTGAAATGGTACCAAACTTCTCTTGTAGAAAAGCAGACATGCAGCAGTGGTTGCCAAAGCAAAATATTGGATTTACGGCTGATATGCTAAAAGCAGATTTATACTATCTTATAAAGTTAAACAAACCTCGGTACAAAATATATGAAATCGATAAAATTCTAACAGAGATAAAAGTACATTCAGTTTTACGATACCTCACTTTCATCAGGATACAATAGAGTTAGAATGGTCTTCTATGATTAAAATGTAACTTTTAATTTTAAAAAAGTTTGTGTGATGAATTATTTGATTCATTTTCAATGGAAGACTGGAAAACTAGGTGTGAACATATAAAAAAAGAGTATATGGCGAAGGAGCCTGCTTTTGATTTAGTTGTTGATGACATGATAATAACTTGAATCCAATAGTGACGGTGATGGTGGAACTGATGAAACAATCTCATTTTTAGAGCCTGATGTTTCAGAAATCATATAAACGTGAAACATAGGTAAACTTGTCGGTATAGACAAATATCATTGTGGAATAGTAAAATTTATCTGTACCGATAAGTACCTATACCTGTTGATTTCCTTTTTCAACATATTTCAATCCTCTTATTACTTTTTATTACATTCTCGTATTTGTTCAAGATAATATAAATAAATTCACAATGCAAATACATTTCCTAGTTGTTATTGCCTTAATTTTATAGGTAAACCATTTTTATAATAATTGTGCACTAGATAGTACCTATATCGGCAGAAATAATCGAGCGCCTTGGGTACCCTTTTCCATCCGAATGCGTTCTTACTTTATTGTTCGTGAAAAAAGTGGGGACATTATACTTCCAGCTATTTTTGCTTAATAATAAGTAAAAATAAGACTAATGACTGTTTTATTTAGCTAGTCTTATTATATTCAATTTACTCCTAGTACTCTCTTTAAAAATGCATTAGAATATTTAGTACACCTACCATAAATGTTGATATTCCAAAATTATATAAAAATATATCAACCAAGGCAATTGAAAAACTCACTTATATCATGGATAAGTATGAAAGCATTTACCCTATAGAATTATATAAAAACGTACCCAAAAGCATCATTATTTTTTACTATATTTATTCACTGATAAATAGATAAACCCTTCCTTATCACTGTTTTTGATGTAACTACTTATAAAAACTTTTTGTCATTTCTAAATTTTGTATCCTAATAGACATTATGATTGATCTAATAATTTATCTAGATATATTTAAACTACTTCATTAAGTACAACAAACTATAAACTTGGAAAAAATAGTAGAAATAATGAAAGAATTGTGTGGATAAGCTGTAACCTTCAAAATAATATTTTACTTTACCGTTAAAACTGTGTACAATAGTGCTATAATTTCTCCTACTGTTGCAAAATGTTAACATAATCTCACTACTTGCACAATTAATATTTCTATTCACTATAAAACTACATTACAAAAACAAATATTTATAACACTTTTAAAACTTAGCTCAGTATTTGACATTTATAATTGAACTGACTTTTTTTAAGGCATTTTTTGAAAACTCATTGTTTGAATCTGGTTAGCTAGTCTAATAATAAGTAAGTTGTATAAATATTTATTGCTAATTACTCTGAATAAAGATTACGGGAGCTATAAATTCTCGAAATAAGTGATATATTACGGATAAATAGATCAAGGTTTAAAAGATAACTCATTTCAATGTCAAAATATCTAAGTTGTGCTATATTTCTATATAATGAATATACTACTATAATAATTTGTTAGCACTCTAAGTACAATGTAAGTCGTTTTAATCAACGAAATTCGTTATAAGAAATATTTGTATAGCAAATTTATTCAAATAACGTCCGACTCGAATATAGCCAATATGATCACACAGAATTGTAAAATTTCTTAGCTTTTAATTTATATTGTTAGTTACGCGAATAAATTGTTCTAAAGGAAAGTTGATAATGTGTTGAAAGAATAAATAATTCAAGCTCTCTGGTTTAAAAAAAGGAGATACATATTCAAATTAATCAATAATATTAGTAAATTTCTTAGCATTAGGGAAATTTGTCTCTAAAATAAACTTATTCTGTTCTTTTTTGAAATAATAGCTTTGTTCTCGGGTCTGATTCCGAACCAATTTAGGGACTGGCCGCATGCGCACATTCAAAATCGTCGTGCGCACATTCAGAACTGAGCGAACCGCGCACGACAATTTTGAATGTGCGCATGCGGCCAGTCCCTAAACTGGTTCGGAATCAGACCCGCGACCAAAGCTAATATCTTGTCCGACCGCTTTCTAATTATTTAAGACAGGGTTTCTCAAACTTTAGTTCTTCCCGCCACCTGCTTTAATTCTAAAAATGTTGCGGCCCCAATTCGTAGACGCCGGAATTCAAATTACACTAGGCAACACTGTCTACTCTAGGACGTCGAAGATTATGTCGGAAATTTCGTGCCATGTATTCTAGCCAATCAGTGATTCTAGTTTCCTGACCTTTCTCGAACTGTGTGATTTGAAGCAACGCGACTATAAATAGAGAAGCGTACACATGATACTCTCAGCCCTGAAGAGGAAACCTATCCTACACCAGGACACCCACTCGAAAATCAACAAATTTCAACCATAATACAAACCCTATCCAACTCAAATTCATAACGAATTTCTCTCTCTCTCCCTCCCCTCTCTCTCTCAGTCTTATCTAGAAAATTCGAGAGCCAATTGTTTTTGTTTAAGCCGCAATCTAGAATTCTCTAGTAAAAAAAGGCACTAAAGTGATCTCGTGATAGAAATAGCGAACAGTAAAGTGTTGATATGAATTAATAATTAAAGTTGTGTGTATATAAATTAAATTTAAGTAATAGTTAAGTGTATATAAATTAAGTGTTAGTGAGTAGTTTAGTGTTTAAATGAATTCGTAAGTAGCCATACCGTGTGTTTAAAGTTTATCCCACCCGTTTACTGTTTAAACAAATAAGCAAAACATTACAATACTCTTAATTTAGTTCAGGTGTTCTAACAATATTGTAATGTTTTTCTTATTTATTTAACTAGATTTTATCCCGACTGGTGGGATAAATTTATACACATGGCATATCTACTTACTTAATTTATTTAAACACTTAACTATTCACTTATACTTAATTTATATATACCCTTATAACTTCTAATTCATATTAAATACACTGTTCACTAATTTATATTAAACTGTAGACTGAACGCACGGTTCGCAGATAGTTGGTTATATATTAAAACCCTTTCATATTCGAACTCCCGAAATTTCTAGATTGCCGCTCCTAACAAACAATCGACCTTCTTAGAAATGCCTCTATAAACAATCACATAAACTAGTCCTTCCCGGGTACTGATAACGGGGGGTATGACTGCAAATTAATATGTGGAAACCGGAATATTGGAAGATCGCCTCTACCGTGTTCCTGATGACTCGCCAATCCAACTGGTTGCTCTCTCTAGGTATAGCTAATTTCTTCACGTTGGATTCCAGCACACGATCTCGAAGGCTTCGTAGCGCTTCCCTTAGATCGCGTAAGGTGGATCGATCTTGAAATTTGTTTTTGGTTACCCTGGTAGAAGACGTACCGCGAATTGTGTTTGAGTCTCAGTGTTTTCCAGGGGCTGGAATCTGATCTTCAAGTATTTTTAATTGCCCAAACTTCTTCCGAAATACGGTTGCTAACCCTCGTGCGTGTTTAGTACTGGCGGAGAAGTTGTGTGCCAGTTAATACTCTTCCGGGGCGTAAACAAATCTTTTCGATGTTCTGTAGTGACTCCATATCTAGCTTCCCGGTAGCTCCATATATGCCCACAAATTGTTCGATGGCAGGGTCAGGCTCTTCTCGGATACGGTTCACTTCTTCTTCTAGATCATGGTCTCCTTCAAATGGTGCTAGTCGGTTTTGAAGCACTACTTTCGGTTTTCCACTGGGGATCTTGCTTATGCGATAGATGACGTCATTGATATTTTCCTTGATTAAGTACGGGCCTTCCCAAGATCCAAGATTTCATTAATTTTGGAAAAAATCATTTTCTCCTCGTCGAGTTGTGCAACCATACTTTGTCCCCTTCTTTGAAACTGCCTTCTGTGGCCAGTATGTCGTACCGTTTTCTCATTCTCTCAACTATTCCATCTTACTGTGGATACGGCGATGTTGTCCTGGTCTTCTTTATTCCCAACTTTTCACAAATGTCCTGAATACATGGCTCTAGAAATGTCTTCCCTAATCACTGTGGACTTCCAAGGGCACTCCATATCGGCTGACAAATTCTTTCAACAATACATCCGCGACAGTTATGGCCTCTTGATTCGGGATCGCGTAAACTTCCACCCACTTTGTGAAATAATTCATTGAAACCAGAATGTATTTTCCACTATCTTCTATCATCAGATATGGTCCAGCGATATCTAAAATAATCCTTTCGAGAGGGCTTCCAACATTATATTGTTTTTCATGGGTGCCTTTCTCTTACGATGTGGTCCATTACTCGTTGCACAAGTCGTACATTTCTTACACCGCACCTTCACATTGTCGGAGCTGTTCATACAAAAAAAACCTTTCACGGACTCGCTGAAAGGTTTTCTTCACTCCCAGGTGACCTACCGATGACTGTCGTGTAACTTTCTCAGTACCTCAGCTACTCTCGTTCTCGGGATAACTAGCTGTCTTCTCTTCTCGGAACCATCATCGTTTTGAAGAATTCTTTTGAATAGACCTTCTTCCAGGATAAGAGAGTCCCACTGAGTCCAATAAACCTTGAGTGCCGGTAAAAATCTTGACCCTTCTTACCAGGTGGGTCGCCGATTATCTTCCATCCATATACGGATCATCTTTACGTTAGAATCATTCTCCTGATCTTCTCTGATCCTGGTGGGTGACCATTCTTCGTTGACTACTGTAGTTCTTGAAAGTACAGCTTCCTTAGATTCCACCCTGTTCTAATGAGAATAGTCTCCTAGTCATGACCGTCTAGGCAGGGAATCGGCATTACGCTCCACCACCCTGGGGCGCTTACACGAACTGCATACATGTCCTAGCTTGCCACAATTACAGCATCTGATCTTCTTCGACTTCTTGTCAAGTCTGTCATTGTCACCTTCTTCTTGCATGGTCCTACCTTTGTTGTATCCCGAAGCCTCCGTGACTTCTTCATATTCAAGAGCAGCGGTCAATACATCTATCATGATAGTGTTTTTAAATGAAACTCAAGGTCTCTAGTTAATTCCACAATATAATACAAGTTATTGAAAATTCTAAAAAAATGACAATTGTTTCGATAAATCAATATCATCGTCAGAATGACAGAAGTTACATTTCATTTTATGCCTACCTGATGTTTAGTAGTTAATTTTGGCTAGACCAAGAAGTAACCTAACTTGTGATTGGCTTAATATATATTTATAGAAAAAAGAAGAAGATGTGATATTACAAATATTGAAGCTTAGATATTATTAGCCCTATGGTGATATCCTGGATATCATTTTTCCAATTAAGATCAGTATAACTGTGCAATGATATAGAAAACCAGGAAAACTATATCTGCTGATCTTTACAATTATCACTTAAGAAGACAGTTTATTAGTGGAGAATTCCCTAGATTTAACTGTTCATTGACAACTTCATATTGTGGGTTTCTTAAATGTCTTCTAATTTCCAGTTCTTCAAGGAAATCCAGTTCTTGTTTCTTTTCACAAATATGCAGTACTTCTAGTTCTGTGTTAGGTGTCAATGAATGATTGGTGTCAAGTAGATGTTTTGCGTAGTGGGATTTATCTGGTTGTTTTAATCTGTATGCTCGTAAGTGCTCAATGTATCGTACTTCAAAATTCCTAAGGGTCTGACCCAAATAGACAGCATTACATTCTTGGTCTAGCCAAAATTAACTACTAAACATCAGGTAGGCATAAAATGAAATGTAACTTCCGTCATTCTGACGATGATATTGATTTATCGAAACAATTGTCAAT
Organism: Galeruca laticollis; assembly: GCA_963921935.1. Lineage (NCBI taxonomy): Eukaryota > Metazoa > Arthropoda > Insecta > Coleoptera > Chrysomelidae > Galeruca > Galeruca laticollis. The sequence goes on from OY998184.1 coordinate 50,416,600, forward strand.
TTTTTAGAATTTTCAATAACTTGTATTATATTGTGGAATTAACTAGAGACCTTGAGTTTCATTTAAAAACACTAATATGAGCATATTCCACGAAGTAAGGGTCGAGACAGTCAATTACATCTATCATGATTTTGGGATAGGCTAATCGAAGCGATCGCTCCCTATTGTACTCACATAAGCGTTCAATAAAGGCCTGGATGCCCAAACATTGCAGCATGTTCTCTGGTGCTGATGGATAAGAAACTGGAACTAGTCGAGCAATATCCAGTTGATACTATTGAAGGGTTTCGCCACGTTTCCGCCTTCGGTTCTTCAGCTGGAATCGGTATAAGTGTTCTATAATATATAATGGTTCTAGTTTCTCCAGTATCTACTAGTAGAGTATATCTCTTACCATTCACTTCGCCATCTACATACACACTATCGTTGCGACAACTTAGAGAAGCTATCAGTATGAGAGGGTATGTGGAATGATCTTGGGTCGGTGCTGACCCCTAGTAGCCGACCCGTTCTAGTTTTCCTGTGATTGGGGTTCTTGGTTTGCAGAGGCTCTGCGGCGCTTACACGAACTGCGTGCATGCCCTAGCTCGCCACAATTCCAGCATCTGATCTTTCTCGGATTTTTGCCCATCATCATTTTTATCAAACTGACGATCTGGTCAAATCTGCCCTTGTCACCTTCTTCTCGGATGGTCCTAACTTTGTTATAACCCGAAGCCTTCATTGCTGCTTCATGTTTTGGGATGGTCTAAACGTAGCGTCCTCTGCATATAGGGGTCACGTAAGCCATCAATAAAGGGCTGGATGCCCAGACTTGTTCTCTAGTGCTGATGAATAAGCAAATTGAACTAGTCGGACAATATCCACTTCATACGCTTGAAGGGGTTCATCACGTTTCTGTTTACGGTTCTTCAGCTGGGATTGGTACAAATGTTCTAGATGTTCGTGATCATATCGCATGTGCAATCTCTTCTTCAGAAGTCATCCGTTTCTTCAAGTACCTGAAGTTTCTGAAGTACCTCTAAGGTATGTCCCCAAGCGTGATTATTAAGTTCACTGCCTTCTCCCTATAGGACCAATTATTCACTCTTGCGGCTGATTAAAACTGTTTTACACGATTGGTCCACGATGTCTTTCCGTCGAACGTGTCTTGACTCGGGCAAAGCTGCCAATATCTTCTATCTAGTTTTGAAGGTTTTATTTGTTCGATTTCTTCTGCTTCTGCTGGCATTTCTTGTGTTCTTAAATCAGAATCTTGGTCTCTAACTTCTTGCTTTTCTCGTTCATCTGATTTCCCATCGTTGTCTTCTTATTCTCTATATCCGATTTTATTTTTTCGTTCATTGTTGTCATCTTATTCTCGATATTCGATTTTAGAGACGAAATTTTATTTTCGACGTCAGCAGCAATGTCATTTTTCAATGATAAAATATCGGCAGAAATATCGTCCTTCGTAGTCCAACCTCTTCTTCAGCAGCTTGAAGCCATCCGTTTATTCCAGAGTTATCGTCTGAAGTTAGCCCATGTTATCAGAAATATCGTTTTTCATGTTTGGAATCTTCTCGTCCATGTTAGCAGATACGTCGTTCTTCATAGCAGACATCTTTTCGTCCATATTAGCAGAAATATGGTTCTTGACATTAGTTGAAATATTCTCTTCAATGGCAGATATTAACGAGATTAAGGTAGAAGCCTCGTCTTTGAATAAAAACGTTTCAGGATTCAATCCGTCACTTTCCAGTGCCAAATTGAGTCTTTCTACTGTTCATTCTTCTTTCCGGACGTTTTCCACTCGCGATTTTCCAACTCGGCTTTTAGTTTTGTCACTTTCAGGTCACTTTATTAGTCTCTTTGCCATGTTTACATAACTATTTATATTATCCCACACCTGACACCAATGTAATGTTTTTCTTATTTATTTAACTAGTTCTTATCACAACGGGTAGGATAAAGTTATACACACGGTATATCAAACAGTTCACTTATTCTGCTGTGTTCGCTATGAAATTAAACTGTAGACTGAATGCACGGTTCGCAGGTAGTTGCTTATATATTAAAACCATTTCTGGAACATTCAAATTCCTGAAATTTGTAGATTTCGGCTCGCAACAAACAATCGACCTTCTTATAAACGTCTCTATAAAACAATCACAAAAAATAGTCCGTCCCAGAAATCCGTGTGATCCCGCCAAAATTTCAACTTTAGATATCGAATTAGAACAGCATTATAATGAATTATAAGTAGATGTAGTATGGACACATTTTTACATCGACAAGTTCAAGTGGAGATCGTCCGAAATCTCACACAAGAAAATATAACCAATCATATCTAAATTTCGGCTTTTCTAGCTTTGAAGAAGGTGGCGAAAAAAAAGCCTCTATGTGTTATCTGTTTAAAAGTATTGGCTATCATGAAACTATGGAGGGTAGAGGAAAGGAGAACTACCTCATATGAGGGAAAAGTTGAGAGCGAGAGAGAGAGAAATTCGAGAAAGATTTGTGTTGAAGGGGACTTTGTTTAAAAGTTGAAAAATGTTCGTTTTGTTTGGTTGCCCTGGTATGGGATTGGTTTCCTCTGCAGGGCTGGGTGGGGGGTGTTTTGAGGGTTGTGGTGCGCGTTCATGAATTCAGTTTGGTGTAATTAGGTGGCTGCCTGCAAATCGGCCGGGTTGAAAAAGTGTCTAGGAAATTTTAGAACAGTGATTAAAAAGGATTTGTAAAAGGTCTATGGGATTGAGATTGTTGGAGCGGATTTTTCGCTAGAAAGTGTTCCGGTGGAAAAGTTATCTTGGTCAGCAACGGGGGGATTGATGTTTGGAAGCAGCGAAGTTTAAAAAGTGTATAGGAGGTAATATTTGAAAAAGTGTCCAGTTATAAACAGTAAATAATGGTTTTAAAATCCTCTAAAGTGGCGCTTGGGTAGACAAATAGTGTGACGTAGACACATAGTCCATCCAATAATGATTTGTTTATTTCTCTATCCTTTTCTATCAACTTTTACCGCTCTTTCTAAAACTTACTCGGCGGCTACTGTGGCGCCACCCTTATTTACTACGTTTTAACGGGCAATTTTTCATACACAGAGACCTCTACCCTCCATACATGAAACCAAAATAAATTCAAGAGGCATCTAGAAACTAGAACTAGAACTGGACCAGGACCTTATAAAAGGAGTGGGAACTTGTAAGTATTTGGGAGTTATATTTAACAAACAAGGAAACAGCCAAGATGAAATTAAAGAAAGAATTAATAAGGGGAAACAAGTCACACGATCTCTAAACTCAATACTTTGGGACAAGAACATCACTATAAAAACGAAGAAAAGAATATACAAAACCATTTTTGAAACTGTAATAGCATATGGAGCAGAAGTAGAATTAGGAAGGAAGCAATTAGAAATATGACGAAAACAGACACAAATCTGATAGAAAAAATTCAAGAAAAACAGCTCACATGGTTTGGACACACAAAGAGAATGGGAGAACATAGATGGCCACGACGAATACTGGAATGGGTGCCACGAGAAAAAAAGAAATGAGGACGACCGAGAAGAAGCTAGAGGAACGAGATAGATGAAGCCATGGAATTGAGGGATTTGGAAGAAGACTTGTGGTTCGACCGAAAAAATTGGAAACTGGCAACGGAAAGGCGGCATAGGCTGTAAAATAAATCCGTATATATATATATATATATATATATATACATACATACATATATATATATATATATATTTAGAAACGCTGCACAGAGAATATGTCAATGTGCTGGCAGTAAATGAGAAGGCTCTCTTAGTATCATACAAAGTGGCTCAGTAAGTAGTTAAATGCAAAAAAAACCCACACTATTGCAGAGCATTTCACCCGCTTGCAAATACATTGTGGAAATAATGTTTGCTGAATATAATTTTTGCTTCACAAATTAACAATATTTCTCTCTCAAATAATTCAATTTGTTGACGAATTAACAATATATCAGTTAACATTCAGCACAATTTTTGAATCTGATCTTACTGGAAAATTGATTGCTATACAACTTGACGAAGCAACTGATTCCTGTAATGATTCCCATTTGATTTGCTACATTAGATTCTGCCAAGGTTCTAAAATATATGAAGATTTATTGTTTTGTAAACAAATAGAAGGAAAATCTACAGCCACCGAATTGTTGAAGATTAGAAATTGTGCTATTACCACTGACCTATAGGTCAGTGGCTATTACTAAAATGAATTTGGAATGGAAAAATTGAGTTGCTATTTACGCGATGAAGCTAAAGTCATGTCTGGTGAATATAACAGTTTACAAGAGCTAGTGAAAAAGGAATCTTCAGAAATTAACTGAGCGCACTGCATGGTATCTACATCGATTGGACGGGACTGGAATATGTAGTGCTGAACATCTCTTTAGATAAGCTGAGAACCGAGAACAACTCGACAAAGTAATTCCACCATTAGGGGGACTTGATATGGCACCGAAAGAAGAAGAATATATGTATGCAGCAAGTTTAATATAAATCGTCATGGGTTATGGTGAATGTTTTATTGACTTTGACCGAAGCTAATATTCACCGATCTAAAATAAAGCTGTCGCCAGAAACTGACTGAACATTGACGTTGACAGCACTTCTTCTTTCAGTAATAAACTCCTGCGCTTTATCGTTCTTTCTGACTTTTGACAACCTGTAAAACAGTGTTCAAAGTAAGTAAAAGTTGAAAATCCTTATTAATTTTTAACATCCTTTTATTTTATTATGCAAAGTAAGTGTAAAAACTATCTATTGGTTATTTTAATGTAAATATACCATATATTTTCATAGTTTGTTCAATCTCCCATATTTACTATTTTATAACCTATAAATTTAATTCTGAACATTAATTATTTCGTTTTTTAGGATGTTGATGCCAAAAAAGAATAGAGTCGCTATTTATGAGTACCTTTTTAAGGAGGGTGTTATGGTAGCGAAAAAAGACTACCATGCACCAAAACATCCTGAATTAGATACAATTCCCAACCTCCAGGTCATTAAAGCTTTACAGTCTTTAAAATCTAAAGGATATGTAAAAGAACAGTTCGCATGGAGGCACTATTATTGGTAAGTTATCATAATTTTTATAAATATATTTAGTTTTGATAGTTATCAGATATTTAGCTCTTAACAATTATGATCTAGGGCATTAAGGGTTGCTATAGTTTAATACAATACAACACGAAGTTGGCATTTGTCATTTTATTTATTTTCATCTACACTGAAAGAACAATTATTAAATGTACCAGTAATAGAAACACTGCCCATCTAATTGTAAGGTTGCGGTATTTGATATTGAAGACCCTCCAAATAAAAGTTTCCCTACTACTTTTGGATGTGATATTGTCTTTTAAATATCCTTCTACAACACTCAAACTCCTACTGCCATGTCTCTTTGTTGTACTAATACTAGCTACGGCATCCACTGATATTCTTCACAAACAATGACCTGTGTATTGGTCGGCATCTTTCAAATTAAAATATTTGGCTATGGTAGCAGGAATCTAATTTACTAAGTGCCTACATAAGCCTTGTTGCTTTGATCCATATTTTCTTATCAGCTTCAAAGAACCCATTGTTTTGTCGTCAATAATTGTAAAAATATGTTTCTTGTCAGTTTTTATTTCAGGTATGGTCACAACAATGACTTCATCCCTGTTGACTATATGATTCAATAAACTTATTCAGTAATTCTTCCTGCCTGCAACCTCTAAATATCTGAAATAATGGCACCACTTTCATCATCAGAAACATTTTGTTTGGCGTTTCTTGAATAAACTATATCACTTGTTCTCAAGTTAAAACTTTCGATTTTTTTTAGTTTATATCCTTTAGATATTTGTTTTAGGAAACTACTAACTTGGGGTATTTTTCAATGTCAATATTTTGGTTTAGTAGTACGGTTTTCTTGAGCATAGAAAACATTGTCCAGAGCGAGGTCGCATAAAACTTCAGACTGTAAATAAGTAAACAAATAACCATACTGATAATGACAGTGTGAGACATCTCTCTCACTCCTCTTTCAAGAATTTGTTTGGGAATTTCAATAATCTCTATGGGATCCATCATTTTGTCAGCATTTTATGCAAAACAAACTTTTGTTTGTTTAGATTTTCCGTAATTACCAAATTCACAGACCACTCGTCACAATAAACATCAATCATATCAATATTAAATTAATGTTCTCCAAGGTGTAGAACTGGGGATAAGACATGAATATTGTATACAGTGTTGGGAACATTATGAGGGAACATAGGGTTTACCTTCAATGTGTTAGAAAGAGACAAAATACATATAAATTCAGTGCACCATTCTTTTTTGCTAACAGGATATCATAAAGTGGAAAATGTCCAATACAAGAAGTTAAAAATACAGATGTGTAATGTGAACAGTTTAGTTTATTATTTGAGAAATAATAAGATTGTATGTACTATACTGATGGCTTAATGCAATGAACAATAAAAAAATCAACACTACTTTCGTTTATCCCTTCATGATTAATTTACAAAGAAATAATTCAGTATCTCATAAGTGGAAAACCCACAACACCAGCCTCTTACTATTTGTAGCTTCTGACAGTATTTTCAGATTTGGCAACGTGAAATTGGTCTCCAAACATCTGCTGTGTTTCGAATGTTAGTAAAAAAAATTGGTATCTTTATCGTTTGTTATCGTTTGTATGCAAATGACAACGAATTCTCTGTGTAAACACATACACAGTGCAAATTAAAAAAAAACGAAAATAAAACAAATCGAATTCTAATGCCTACAATTTTTAAATAAATGTAATATGATATGTAATAAATTAAAAAATAAGACTTAATTCTTCAATGAGCTTAAATCAAATGTTCGAATAAATCCCCGTTTTGCGCTAAGCAGTAGCCGAGACGGTTATAAAATTCTTGAAGAACACGTATGAGCATTTCAGGTGTTATTTGCATACAAATTTGTTCCCTTAGTTCATTTAGAGAAGAGGCTCTGTTTTCTTGAAACCCATAAATTCTCGATTTTATATAACCCCAGAAAAAAAAATCGTGGAGATTATCCGATTGGGAAATTGTGTATTTAGAAAGTTTATTGCTAGTCGATAATTATGTGATGCACAACCGTCATGTTGGTACCAGATATCATTGAAGTTGACACCTAATTGTATAAGGGCAGGAGTAATTTGATTTTCCAGCATGTCCAAATATTTCTGTCCGGTTAAATTGCCGTCAATAAAAAATGGTCACCTAATATTCCAGCCCAAACATTTAACTTTTGGGGATATTGAGTCCTATTATTATAATGTTTGTGTAAATTTGTCCTTGACCAATATCGAATAACGGATTAATTATGTGCACTGTGTATGGGAAAAGTCGATTCATCTGTGAACAAAATATTTTTCGAAAAGTTTGCATCCAATTGTATTCTTTCCATAATTATTTCACAAAATTCCATTCTACGAAATTGATCGTCTGGAAAAATTTCATGGCTCTTTTTCAGTTTGAAACTACGATAACCATTTTTTTTAATACAGTCTGAATCTCTTCCGGATCAACATCAAAATCCTTTGCTATATGAGTGGACGATTGTAGGGGATTATTTTCCACACTGGCACAAATTAAAATATCTCTTTCTTCTTTTTCGGATTTTGTTTGACGTTTTGGTGTACGGGGTCCATGTTTAGTAGGATTGACACATCCATGCTCTTCAAAATTTTTTATAACCGTTCTCACTTGTTTTTTGCTAATTGGTTGGGCATTTTCGAATGCCACAATAAACAAATTTTCTGCTATTTCTCGATATGAATGACCCTGGTAGTACCATTTTACAATTTGTACTTTATAGTGTACTTGTATACTCATTTTAATAAGATTTGCAAAAGATCGTTACTCATTCGCAAACAAACGTTTAGTGAAGTACCCAGATTGTACAGTTGAACATCTTCAAGAGGCGCACGCGCGATTCGTATTCGTCTGGTGTAATAATCTACGCTGGCTTTTAATTTTGTCTCATGATTGTCCTTCTCCAACACACTGGTAACTCCATGTGACCATGATAATTTCTTTTTGGACGTGAGAGGATATCGTTTTACGTTGAAATTAAATGTGACTGATTTCTCACAAATAAAAAGGAATTTTTGAAAGGCACTCTACAATCTAACGCGTGGATTGAAAATGAAGAAAGGGGACAGATAAAAGTAGAATTTGAGCTGTAAGTGAAATCGTTTTATCAGGAGCGTAGGAAACAGAAGCGGTTTACATTGAGATCTTTAAAACTATTCCTTATGATGTTAATGAAAATTTTTATGCTTACATTCATTAATTGTACCCTCAATATCGACGAATGTAATTTTTTTAGCTATTTTTCAGTGATTTTTTAGTGGTACTTATTTCAAATACCTATTAGGTAGATTTTAATTTATTGTTCAAATCATATTAGTTTGTACTACCCGAACTGATATAGTGAATTATTTTCTTACTACTGAATTATTTCTTTGTAAATTCATCATGAAGGTTTTTAAATGAAAATCACGGTCTCTAGTTAATTCCACAATATAATAAAAGTTATTGAAAATTCTAAAAAATTGACAATTGTTTCGATAAATCAATTGTATGCCAGGCACCGCCTTCGGAAAGACTACCGCCTAGTGAGTTGTAGGGTCACGGATGATCCTAACCAATGGAAATTAACAAGAATAACATTGTCGACGATTGAAGCAGCATTGCCAAATCGAAATCATTATCTGATGAAAGATTATTTTAAGGTGACAGAAAATAATTTTTACAATAATAAAAAAGTTATTGGCAATTTTAAAACTTCTCTAACTATACTCGATTCTCTAATTTATTCATTTTATACTTTTTCGAAAACTAGAACAATTTCCAGTATTGCAATAAAATATTTAACGAATAGATGGAATTAATTATATCTTGATCTGTTACAACCTCTTGAATTATCATAATTAAAATCTTCTTATAACTTGTTCTCGTGTTAGAAGAATGCATTTTACAATTAATATAAATATACAATGAAAATTGGCAATACTGTCAGAAGCTACAAATGGTAAGAGGCTGGCGTTGTGGGTTTTCCACTTATGAGATCCTGTTAGCGAAAAATGAGAATTGAGATATTTGGAAACACATATTATTATTAATACAAATTTTATTTCGCATGTTACGGTTATTTAGGTTATTTATTCCAATACTAACCGAACTAATATAGTGAATTTTATTACTACTGAATTATTTCCTTGTAAATTAATCATGAAGGGATAAACAAAAGTAGTGTTAATTTTTTTATTGTTCATTGCATTAAGCTATCAGTATAGTACATACAATCTTATTATTTCTCAAATAATAAACTAAACTGTTCACATTACACATCTGTATTTTTAACTTCTTGTATTGGACGTTTTCCACTTTATGATATCCTGTTAGCGAAAAAGAATGATGCACTGAATTTATATGTATTTTGTCTCTTTCTAACACATTGAAGGTAAACCCTATGTTCCCTCATAACGTTCCCAACACTGTATACCATGGGCATTATTTGATGTCTAGGTCCTCTAGTCACATAAAAAATCTGGCCTAGTGGCCCTTGACCTTTTAAACTTGTTGCTATCGCGCATAAACATAATCATAATTCCCTTAAAATATAAATAACTATTATCCCTACCTAATAAGGCAATTGAGCTACTAAATGATTTTCATTTAAAAAAGGTTATGTTGTATGTCATCCATCTTATTACTATGGATATGGATGTATTTCATTTAAGTGTAGAAGGTGTCTTCTGAAGGTACAGTTTTCATACAAATTATATATATTTTTGTGCACTAATGATAGTTGTTATTTTTTATTAGTTCTAATGCACTTGCCAATCTGTTTTTGTTTCTACTGCCTTCTTTCTCAAACTATATTTATGAGTAATATACCACTACATAAACAAACTTAACATCCCCTTTACAAATAAAATGAATTTCATCAATCATTATTGAATACAAAATAATGTGCACCGTATTTTTCCATTCAATCAAATTACTATAAGCTTAGGTGTTTCTGGAAAAAAAAAATATATTGCATGACTCATTTACCAGTCTAATGCCCCTGTCCCACTGTAGAAATTTTTATAAAAATTACATCACATAAAAACTTTATAAAAATGGATGCCTCTGTCCCACTGTAAAAAATTTCCATAAATATTTTTATAAAAATGGTCAGCTGACACAACTATAATATTGCCTATAATGTTGATACAGATTATAAAATGTCCCAATATACACTCAGGTGCAAAAAATCGATCCATCGTATATTTTCCATTTATTGTGACTTTTAAAACTTGGTACTTATTATATGGCATATATAAATATAAAGAGACCTTCGTATAATTGAAATTAATAATTTATATACATTATTTTCATTTTTCTTATGACATTTTTTATAAACAATAGAAATTTTAGGTTTTTGTCAGAAATTTACGTCTGATGGAGCAGCAAGAAATTAATTTGTTATTTTAGTGACACATACAAACCCACCGAATTATTATTTAAACTTATTATTTTGTTAATTTAATTGAAATCAAATGGCTTTTACACCAACGGATGCTACAAGGACAGTGGCTTTAGTTGAAGATGGTCGTAGCCAATATTATGCGGCTTAGTTAGTAGGTGTTAGTCGTTGTGCAGTTCAAACAGCAATTCAGCGGTTTAATGAAACTGGAAATTACACGAGGAGACCAGGATCAGGCCATAGAAGGGCAGCATCCACACGCGATGATAGATTTTTGGTTTCTTCGTGTTTGAGAAATAGACATTTAACGTTAGTTTAGCTGGCAAATCGTCTGAGCGAAATGAGAAATGTCGATGTAAGCAGGTGGACAGTTCGTCGACGACTCACTGAAGCTAATTTATATTCCAGAAGGCCACCTCTATGCCCACTGCTATCCATGGAACAACACAGAGCTTGGCTTGCTTTTGCAAGGGAACACGAGGACTGGAATGACGCCGATTGGAGTAATGTATTGTTCTCAGATGAGTCCAGGTTTTGTTTAAGGACACCAGATGGTAGAGAAAGAATCTACAGAAGACAAGGAGAGCGATTCGCCCAATGTAACATTGCGGAAAGAATAAGTTACCGAGGAGGCTCAGTTATGGTTTGGGCTGGTATAAGTTCCGAGGCCCGTACTGACTTGGTTCTTGTAGATGGAGGTTCTATGACAGGAGCAAGGTACATAACAACAATTTTGGATGAGAATGTGGTACCTTCTGCTCCATTTGTAGGGCCTAATTTTATTTTCATGGACGATAACGCGCGGCCACATCGTGCAAGAATCGTTAATGAATATTTAGAAGAACTCGGGATTGTCCGTATGAATTGGCCATCTTCAAGTCCAGATCTCAATCCTATAGAACATCTATGGGACACTCTAGGAAGAAGAATCCGATCACGGGTACCTCGTGCTAACAACTTGGCTGAACTTAGTGTGGTGCTTCAGGCAATATGGGACGAATTGGACCAACTCGATGTCCAACATTTAATTAGCTCTATGCCAAGACGTATTCAAAATCAATCATACATTAGCTGAAGTGAGTCTGGCTTGTGTTAATAGATAAAGATAACCTGCTAGTGTTTCTCAAAGTGAGTTATAGAGGAAGGTATAATAAGAGTTCCTGTATGATCAGTTGGCATCACATTGATCAGAGTGCCACTAGTTATGGGTACAGGAACTAATTTTTACAGGCGGGATATTCAAATTTGTTAGTTTTGATTATGGGTAGGTAAATTTTACAATTTGTCTTAAAATTGTTTATTAGGTATAATTACTTCATTACAATAAACAACTTGAGGACAAATAATTTAGATAAATAAGAAAAGATTACTCATTTACATTTTTTATTAACACACATAACATAAAAAAATTTAATAAAACATTTGACTATTAAACATAGGACTGTTATATATTGTTCTATACACATTATCAACTTTAAAATTCTTATTTTTCATTGGATTTTTAGTAGTTAACGTTAATATCACAAAATAAAAAAAATCTGATTCAGTTATCATAGTTACATTATTATTTAAGAAATTTAAATTTTTACCAATATTTCCCATTATTAAAAAAATTATTCTAATATAGCACTTAAAATTCTTATTCTATAATCTATCTGTTCAAACAAACATAAAATAGTTATTTGTAAAACAAGTGTTACAATGACTCGTTTTGTAGTACGAGTGAAGTTTGCACAACGAACAGCGAAGCGGTGAGTTGTGCAAATCACGAGTACTACAGAAAGTCATTGTGACACAAGTTTTACACAACATTTTTTATAATTTGCATATATTTAATTTTTTAAGTAAAATAGAATTACATGTAATCCCTGTTTTTAAACTAGGAGGAAGGAGTAGTTTGAATTTAAGTTGCCAATTCTGTAGATTCCTGATTGGTCAGATAATATATGGTTTTATTCAGCACTTTTGACATTTATGACCGAATAATTGTGTAAATTGTAAACAAACTTTCATTTAAGCAAAGAGGATGATTATTTGTTTTAAAAAGAGCTTCGTATATGCTTGCAGTCTATTTATATTATATCATGAACTGAATTATTTCTATAATACATCTTCATGTAGATATCTGGTAATTTACCCCAAAAGTTGAACGTTATGTAAACCTTATATATTGAACCTATACAATATAAAAATAATCGATTGACAAATCATTGATGAATAAATGTTAGCGTACTTTATTTATTAATATTTTTAATATATAATTTATTGAAATTTAATTTAATATGCTAGCTAGAACAATGCTAGACCATTCTATAACTTATTTCAAAGAAAGTCAAATGTCAAATAAAAAACTATATAACATACAATCACCAACTGCATGACACTAAAAGAGTGTTCAAAAGACTTCATTGTGACACTGTTTTCGATGTCACAAAGTGAATTTTGTATATGTGAATTATAAAATAGTTATTTGTAAAACAAGTGTCACAATGACTCGTTTTGTAGTACTCGTGATTTGCACAACGAACCGCGAAGCGGTGAGTTGTGCAAATCACGAGTACTACAGAAAGTCATTGTGGCACAAGTTTTACACAATATTTTTTTAAATTCGCATTTATTTAATTTTTTAAATAGAATAGAGTTTTATAATCCCTGTTTTTAAACTAGGAGGAGTGGTTTGAATTTAAGTTGGCAATTCTGTAGATTCCTAATTGGTCAGATCACAGATGGTTTTATTCAGCACTTCTGACTTTTGACATATTATAACCGAATAATTGTGTAAATTGTAAACAAACTTTCATTTAAGCAAAAAGAGGATGATTATTTGTTTAAAAAAGAGCTTCTTCGTATATGCTCTTGCGATCTATTTATATTATATCATGAACAGAATTATTTGTGTAATACATCTTCACATAGATATCTGGTAATTTATCCCAAAAATCGTACGTTTTATATACCTATATATTGATCCAATACAATATAAAAATAAACAATTGACAAATCATTGATAACTAAACGTTAGCGTACTTTATTCGTTATTATTTTTAATATATAAATCATTCTAATTTACCTTTAGTATAATAATTTGCTAGCTAGAACAATGCTAGACCATTTTATTTCTAATCTGTGTCAAGGTTAAAGTCAAATAAAAATATAACTAAATACAATAACCAACTGTACTCTAAAAATTACTATTACAGTGTTCAAACAGCTTCATTGTGACACTGTAAACAATGTTATAATGAAGTCTCTTTTATATGCGAATTATAAAAAAAATATTTGTCTACTTTTGTATTATAATAACCTTAGTAAAATAATTAAATGTGTATATTAATGAAGTTCATTAGGATACCGAATTTTAAGCCAAAGGCATCAAGTTTCTTTTTAATAAAGTGATACTAAATTTTACAACTGTCAAATAATTTTGATTTTTAAAAGAACCTAAATAAAAAATTAATTAGATTAAATTTTATTATGATAATGAGTGATAATGAAGAATAAAATAACATTTTCAATTCAATTGAAAATAGGAATGACACAAACATTAACATGCTCTCCAGTTCAACAACCATTCGAACAGGATCAGCCCCCCAAATAAATTTTACAAATTGTACAATAAATCATTTATACATAAATAAAGAAGAATGGAGAATTAATATGTTTAAATGTTTTAAATTTATTTGTTGAAGTTCCCTTCATTGCTCTTGTTTTTTATAATAAATGATAATTACTAAATGAGTAAAAAAAAGTAATGTATGCAACTTTCATGTATAATGGCCATAAATACACTTGCATGTATCCTACAATATGCTCGCATATTAATGACTATCATATAAAATCATTACATAAAATACTATTATATTTTATATCATTAATTGATCACACAGTTTACATACTAGTAATCATAAAATTACTACATCTTTTTACTAAAATTACATTATAGTTTAGAAAGTTAATCCAATATAATATTGCACATTAAGTTAGGTATTACAAAATTATTGACAACAAAAAATACTTTTAGAAAAAAGGAGTTAAGAACTAAATTCTCCATTTCCATGAAAACCAGATTAGGTCTGAAACAAAAAAATTTAAACAGTACATTAAGTTACCAACAAAGAAATGTGTTTGTTTGTTAGTCCTCTTAGCAGCATTATAATATTTTTCAATTAATAACGGAACACAAACTTTTATGAGTTGAGAGAACGTGTTTGATGTTCTATACTTTTACAGAGTTCAGTTTTTTTAATAATACTTTCTACATTACCTAAATGGTAAAATGATATAATGTCATGCAGTATTGAAAGAAATTTAACGACTTCTCTTTGTACATAAATCAGAAGTTTTATCATCAATATCTTTGAAGTAACTAAAACTATAGTGAATGTCTAAAATATCTTATCTGCAAATTAACCTTACCTTCCCATTTAAAAGTTGTCGAAACCTGAATCATTTAATTCTGTATCTAAAATATGGAATTCAAAAATTTTCAATTCATTACTGGTTATAGAATTCAATGGTTTTATTCGTGTCTAATGAAAGGGTCTGTTATAAACCATGAAGGTTTGTTAGAGTTAGCAGTACTGCTCTTAAAAAATCCATGCCTGCTGGATCTAATTTTTAATTAAAACATTTAATTAACCTATTTAGACAATTAAGTGCTATTTAATGTGATTCCTACCGATAATTGCCTCGTTAATTTAAAATTTCTATTTCTCCTATCCCTAGTAATCTACATTTTCTTCTTGGAGATAAATTACTGACTCTAGCTTCATTTATTTTACTCAAAATCCCAGATTCCAAACGTTTTTTAGGTAAATATTCAAATTGAGTTTTCATTAAAGTATCATTGTTGTTACAAAAAATAAGTTTTCTTTTTACAGGCAATACTGTACTTTCAAAAGATGGGGTAGTATATGCGTGTTTTTACTATATTCAACGACTTTTCGAGGTGTATAATGTGATGGTTGTAAAGATAAAGCAAAGTCAAGAAGTCTTTTGTGTAATGTATTTGTAAATTATAATTTAAAAAATGTTTTGATCTCAAACTCCAAATTGCGAAGTTGCCAAAAATATTTACTATTACAATTTTTTACAATACAACTATGACGAATTCTACCGGGTGATAACATTTTAAAGGTTCACTTTTATTTACTTGATTAAAACCAAAATCCGAAACAAATTAAAAATGAAACTAATCCTACTCACTCTTGTCACACCATATTTCCGTGTATATAAGCTTTGTCATATTTTTAGCAATTTTTATTTTTGATACTTTTGCCAAAGACAATCTACAAACAACAAAAACATAATATACTTTTTTCTATAGATATTGGCCATAAACATTTGCTTTCTAGTTTCAAATCGTGAATCTGTGCGCATGTCTTTAAATTCAAACTTCCTGGATGCCGGTGGGGGCTAAATATCCAATCACTTTACTAGTTCCGTAAAAATTATAGAAACGATTCTATTTCATAAAGACATTGTACAGTAAAGGTTATCCATGGATAACCTTTATATTGGGAGAAGTTTATCTATGTTTCTATGTAAGAAGCTCCATAAAATATTTTTACCCGAAATCCTTCTTATAAAAATTTGTTATCTCATTATAAAAATAGTTTTTATTTATGATTTTTATAAAAACATTTTACATGACGTCATGAAAATAGAAGCACCACAAAAATATTTTTACGAGAAGTCATTTTTATAAAAATTTGTGTTGTCACATTATGAAAATGGTGTTCATGAAAATTTTTACAGTGGGACATGGGCTTAATGAATTTCACAATAGTTATTAGGGCACTATATTTTTGTTTCATTTCCTTAACTTGTTTTTAATCAACATCAGATTTTCTCTTGTTGCTTCTAGAGGAACGTAAAATTGTTATCTGCCTTGAATTTTATAATATCTGTTTTGTATTTTGGGGTTAAATTGAGTGCAATATTTGATAACAAATGGTCCTCAAAAGCAGTGATATACTATTTTGCAATAAGAATTCCACAGTAATTGAACAAACTACGTTCCAGTCCAGCCAGTTTACTCAGAACATGAGTGTTTTACAGTAGCACGTTTTAATATTGGAGATATACTTACTTCTCAAGCACCTTATACAGGTTTTATACATCAAAGTTCTTCTAATTGATTTTGAAAATGTATTTCTAATTTTTTGTTTTGGGCTATGTAATGGTTGTCCATGCTCAACTAAATTTCTGAAAAAAAATGTACAAAAATATTTGTTTCTGATGAATTCTAGTATGTAAGAAATTTCCTTTGTATATGTCAATGCCTCTTCATTATTTTTCTATTATACCATTTGTTTTATTTTTAAAAACATTACTGTCCCTAATTAGTCTAAAGTCAATTTAAATTTCCTTGATTTTTTGGTAAATATATATTTGAAGATGTAAAATTTTTTAGGTACCTAACAAATGCTGGTATTGAATACCTTCGTACATTCTTGCACTTGCCTCCTGAAATTGTGCCTTCAACATTGAAACGCCCAGCAAGAGCAGAAACTACACGCCCCAGGCCTGCAGCTCTACGATCAGAAGGCTCCAAACCATCAGAAGATCGTGCTGGATACAGAAGAACCACTGGTGGTCCTGGTGCTGATAAAAAAGCTGATGTTGGTCCAGGAACAGCTGATGTTGAGTTCAGGCAGGGTTTCGGCCGTGGAAGGGCACCACAATAGATAGAATTTTATTTTAATTTTTATAAAATGATTATCCAATAAAAACATTGGCAACAACAAATTGTTTTTTATAAAATATTTGAGAATTTGACATAGTTGAGAAATTACTTGAGGAGCAGGATATTTTTAATACACAATAAAAATCGATCCCAAAATTCTTTGGGATTATATTTACCATATGTAAGATTTCATAATTTCATAAAAAAAGTTTATGATGTGTCAATAATTTATATTGGAACACTGTATAAACGATAATTTAAAATCCATTAACTTTTTAAATTTTAGAAGATAATACATGCAAATATTCGAGTATGTACAGAAAATATTGTGCAGGTTTCACATCAATGAAATGTTTATTAGAAGCAACCACTTTTTCAAATATTCAAATAAATTATACCACTGTATATTTTCCATAATTATCAGATTTGACTAATTCTAGGCACAAGTTGAAATACATAGATTTATAGAAAAAATGATATATTTGCACAATTTTGCCTATAACGAAATATTTGATTAAGGAATACTAATTTTACTTTCACTCTGCTGCAACAAATGAGCTAGAGAACAGGCAAATGTCTCAGCATGTCTCATTGTGGCTATGCCCATGAGATAAATTAGATATTTTTGTATACTTTCACATATCTATATAGTTTATGGGATTTGTATTTCAGGCACCCTATTAGATTCTTCAGTTTCTTAGGTGTGCTTAATAATGATTCTGGTATAGATAAATTGAACTTTTGCTGTATTCGGGTATCTATTGCAGTCACTATGTGGTTGAAGGTTAAGTAGTATGACTATAATAAGGGATTTTCTTTCCGCATAAGTAGCCTATTCAGATTCTAAAACATACTTTTTCTCTTCTATGCACGATTGGTGGAATTGACTATGCGCACGTTAGTATTTTGTATTTCTCAATGGATTCTAATTTTTAGTTTAATTGTAGTTAGAAAGTCTTTGAGCAGATATATTTCTATTATTGGTTGATTCATGTGTTCTGCTTCTTTTAGGCTATGGTAACTCTGGTACAGATACTGTACAGTTTATTGTGGATATAATGAATCTACTGTACTATAGATTAAAGGGGAGTCTATTGAACTTTGAGGTGTTGTCATTTTTTATGCAGTCAATAGAAGCAACACATTCTGAGTACATTTAATCTTTTATCTAAAAACATTCTACCTTTCAAAATTTGTACCATTTATATTAACATAATAAAATGTTTTAATGACTATAAATTTTTGTTTGTTTCATGCTAAGAAAATTTAACTGCGGAAAAGTTGCAAATTTACATGATTAAAAATAGGCCACTTAGTCTGAAAACACAGAACGTCGTGTCACAACTTTGCCTCAATCCAATCAGTTTCAGAGTTATTTGACATGTAGGCTCTTTGTTCAACTACATGTGTAAATCAATTTTAACTAAAAACAAATGATATAAACAAAGAGTTTCCAAATTTCTTTATTATACAAAGAAATATTTACTTGTAATACAATGCTTTACATTTAATAGAAAGAGGAAAGTAAGGTACAGTGAGGAATTTCAAGTTAAAATAGCAAACGTTTAAAAAAACTTGAAAAGCAATTACAACAATTAATAAAAAATGCTAAGTGAAAGATCTGTAATGACAAATAATGTATATATTGTGGGGAGATCGATATATACAGTACAAAAGCAAACATACAATCAACATGTACAAGTTTGCTTCTACCTTGTTTGCAAACATTGATCATGTGTGTTGTGGAGATTGGAACTGTAACATTTTTCCTTCATTGTACAAAAAAAAGTTGCTCATTCTCTTTTTTCCATCTATAAAATGACAGATACACGTATGTTCAATCAACTGAATGGTAAATAATTTTTTGTTTTTGTATAACACATTGGTATTATTACTTTTCCGTCCAACCAATCTAATATTCGAGAAAAGTATTGGTTTATCCAAAAAAGTTGTAATTTTGGATTTTTTTGAATTGTTTTTGCGTTTTTCAGCAAGAACCACACAAAAAAATGGTTTTTAGAAAAAAATCCTGCCTGTATAACTCGATACAGCCGAAGTGCAACAAGTCACCAATTTTATGATTGAATATTGTTCAGGACATCTCGCTGATGACCCCTTTTGATTTTCAGCTCACCAGAGCCAGTGGAACGGGTGCTATGGTACTTGAAGTATGAAATTTTTGGAGAAATTTCAGTTTGTTAGCACGATACAGCCTCCGGAGTGTATACAAATGACCAATTTCATGATTGGATACTATTCAGAGCTTTTTATAGATGAACCTTGATGTTCAGCTCACTAGAGCTAGTACAACGGGTTCCATGGTTCCTGAAGTGCCACATTTTTGGAGAAATTTCGGGTTGTTAGCAGGATACAGCCTCCGGAGTGTATGCAAATGGCCAATTTTTTGATTGGATATTCAGTGCATCTTATAGATAAACCTTATAGATTTTCAGCTCACTAGAGCTAGTACAACGGGTGCTATGGTACCTGAAGTGAAACATTTTTTGGAGAAATTCCGGGTTGTTAGCACAATACACCTTCCGGAGTGTACACAAGTGAACAATTTTATAATTGGATATTTTTCAGTGTCTCACAGTTGAACCCTATTGATTTTCACCTCAACAGAGTGAGTATAACGGGTCCTATTCTATTTAGAAGCGCTATTGACATTTCTAGAGTAGGTAGACAAAATAAATTTTTTAGTCCTTTGTTTTACAATTTTTTTTTAATATCAACAAGTAACACTATTACTAAGTCATCTTTTTATAATAATTTGGATATTTTTCAGAGTGTCTCACAGTTGAACCCTATTGATTTTCACCTCAACAGAGTGAGTATACCGGGTCCTATTCTATTTAGAAGCGCTATTGCCATTTCTAGAGTAGGTAGACAAAATAAATTTTTTAGTCCTTTGTTTTACAATTTTTTTTTTAATATCAACAAGTAACACTATTACTAAGTCATCTTTTTATAATAATTTGGGTTCTTATTTTCTTTGATTTTTTTAAATTCTTATATAATCAAATAATTTGCTAGGTAATTTCGACTATTGATTAATGTATTAATGTTACCTACTTCATTCATTAATTTTATTCAACTACTATTACCTAAGGGTTGGTCTGTGACATCCACAGATCATATAACTACTATTAAAACTGTTTTTCTTACAACTGCTATGAAAAGTAGCATATTTCTCACAGCTTAGTTAATTTCAAAACCATATATTGCTCACACAGTGAGAAATGCTATTTCTCACGGCACTTTGCCCACACTATATACATTTATATGGAGAATCCAGTGGGGGATACTCGATGCCGAGTCGATTTCAGCATGGTATACTCGATGCCCAGCCGTTTTTGGTGGGCGGTCGTCGATGCTTAGACTTTTTCTACAAAACTATTTACTTGTATTTTTTAAATTTGTGCACTTGTAGAAAAAGTATAGTGTGCAACATGTGGGAAAAGTGCTTTTCCCACTCGTGTGTTTGCGGCACTCGCCCTTGGCTCGTGCCACAAACTTCCACACTCGTGAGAAAAGTTGAACTTTCCCCACTTGTTGCACAATATACTATTATTGACGTGCAAAGTGCGCCTCTCCTTATTGATTGCCAAACTTACGCTATTACAAATATTGTTATGTAGGGAGAAACTTAAAATATTGTTTATAATTACTTTTGAAATCGTTTTCCATATAATTTTAATAAAGAAAGCGTAATGGTAGTCTCTAAGCCTGATCCCACACAGCACAATACGTCCATTTGATGTCCATTTCAAGTTCAAACATCCATGGACACTAATTGTACGTCCAAACATGGATGCTTATTGGATGTACCGAATTGTTCGTCCAATGGACGTCCATTTTATGTTCATTACAAATCTAACCATTCATTGGCGTTTGATGTACGTCCATTGTACATACAAACATGGATGCTTAATGGATGTACCGAATTGTTCGTCCAATGGACGTCCATTTCAAGTTTAAATATTCATTGGTGTTTGATGTACGTCCATTCTACGTACAAGCATAGATGCTTATTGGATGTACCGAAATATTCGTCCAATGGACGTCCATTTTATGTCCATTTCAAGTTTAAATATTTATTGGTGTTTGATGTAGTACAAGAGCATATATATATGCTTATTGGATGTAACGAAATATTCGTCCAAAGGACGTCCATTTCAAGTCTGAACAGTCAATGACGTTTGATATACGTCCATTGTACGTACAAGCATGTACGTACACTAGCTGTTAAAAATTGAACGTTCAGAGGTCGTCCATTTTATAATGGCGATGGACGTTTAATGAACATCTATATTTTGTATATATATATACGAACTTTATTATTATTATGACGTTGGTACTTTAATTGAATATTTCAAATTGTTTATGTATGATGATATTTGAATTAACATTTGATGGATATAGAGAAATTGAACAATCCATATCATTAAAATAGAAAAACTATATATTTTACATATCTGATGTGAAATGTGTACGACTCCATATTTTGGTGTACGCATATATACTCAAAATGTTCATCCAAAGCAGATATGCCTCACAATATTTGCTGAAATTATTATTTAGACCCGTCTGTACCAATAATAATAAATCATAATAAGCAAAAAAAAGAGAAGAATGTATTTGACAAGTCGCTGGATTGCCTAATAGTTACAAGACATGTGCTCCCGCGCGCCTTCTATATGTTCCCTAACCTAAACATAACCATCAAGATTAAGAATTTGTTCCAGCTTTTATTTGTAGTACTTTAATTTAATAATTTTCAATTGGTAATAACTTTTTTGTAGATTTTTCTTTTGCTTACTATATATAGTACCTAGTAATTTAAATTTAATTTTATAAGGTCAATATAAAGTATTAACTTCTGTGTGTCAGAGTGTAGTGGCAGTGTGGTATCATATATTTTTCTGTTTTCATTATTTATTCGCGTGTCTTGGTTGTCAAAGGTGTTTTATATCAAGTAAGTACTTACCTAATATAATATGAGTAAGAGAAATACATCAAGTTCTAGAAAAATTCTGAACAAATATTATAAGAGAGTCAGAACACAATTGAATGATGATTCTTCCTCCAATGAGTGTGTCAACGAATCAGTAGATCACAATTTGGAGCTCCAAGATTCTCATTTTTCGTCAGTTGAAGAAGGGTCTGAAAGTATTGATGATAGTAATTATGAAGAATTGAGTGAATCTGATGATGATCAATTGCTAGATGCAAACTTGAAAACATTCATTGAAGAGGTAACACATGATCATGATGACCAAAACTATTCATTCAAGTCTCAATTAGCAATGTGGGCACTGAAACATAATGTTCCTCATAATGCTGTCAATGATTTACTGAAACTTTTACATCCCCATTTTTCTGAATTACCCATTGATAGCAGAACTTTACTAAAAACACCTCGTAAAATAGTTCCCGATGTAGTTGCTCCTGGAATGTATTATCACATTGGATTGAAAAGCTGTTTAGAAAAGCTTATAGACCATTCGAAACATTTACTAATACATGATTCCAAACTAGAAGTATGTATCAATATTGATGGCTTACCTATTTCAAAAAGTTCAGGAGGGCAACTGTATCCTATACTTTGCAATTTATTCAATAATAAGAAAAATATTGAGACAATAGGGATATATCATGGCAATGAAAAACCAGAAGATGCGAATGCTTTTCTAAAAACATTCATTGATGAAGTATTATCTCTCATAACAAATGGATTTATTTATAATGACAGACATTATCAGATCATAATAAAAAATTTCATCTGTGATGTTCCTGCAAAAGCTTTTATAAAGTATACTGCAGGTCATACAGGTTACTTCTCTTGTTCAAAATGTGAAATTGAAGGCAAATATGTAGATTGGCGCACATGTTTCCCTGACATACATGATTTGATTCTACGTTCTGATTCTAAGTTTAGATCTAAAATGCAAAATGAACATCATACTGGAACATCAGTTTTAGAACAAATTCCAGGTTTAGATATGATTTCTCATTTTCCACTAGATTATATGCACCTAGTTTGTTTAGGTGTTGTTAAAAAACTAATTGTAAATATCTGGATGAATGGAAAACCACCTAATAAACTTTCCTTCAGACAAATAACAGCAATTTCCGATTCACTTCTTGAGTTGATTCCACACATACCTCAAGAATTTTGTCGCAAGCCACGTGCTTTGAAAGAAGCAAGAAGATGGAAAGCAACTGAATTTAGATTGTTTCTTTTCTACACAGGTATTGTAGTTCTTAAAAATAAAGTTCATTCCAACATATATAATAATTTTTTGAGCCTTCATATTGCTATGACTTTTCTATCAACATCAAAGTATGAGGACAACATTGAATATGCTAACTCATTACTGAGATATTTTGTTGAAACATTTATTATTTTGTATGGTAAACAACATGTTTCACATAATGTACACAATTTATTGCATATTTGTGAGAATGTATCAAATTTTGGAATTTTAGACAATTTCAGTGCTTTTCCATTTGAAAATTTCATGCAGACTTTCAAAAAGCTGATAAGAAAAAGTGAAAAGCCCCTGCAACAAATCATAAGTAGATTGAATGAGAGATCATATTTACTAAATAGCAGTGCAATTAAAAATGTTGCAAATGAGACACCGCAAATTGAACATTCCAGTGGTCCACTATTGCCTGGTTTAAAAATAGAAAAGCAATTCAAAAAAATCAATGTGAAAAACTTCTTAATAACCATTTCTGAGCCCAATAATTGCTGTTGCCTTGTAGATAATAGCATTGTCATTGTTAAAAATATTATTACTGTTGACAAACAAGTTATAATTTTGGCCGAGAAGTTCTTGAAGCAATCAGATTTTTTCACTTCACCTTGTACTTCCTCAGAACTGGGGATCTATTCTGCATCGAGCATTTTTATGAGTTCACTGCAATCGTGGAAAATAGATGATATTAAATACAAATGTATGAAATTACCATTTGGAGATAAGCATGTGATCATACCACTACTACATTCACAATAATTCTTGATAATATAGTCTTAAATATCAATTTAAGGAGTTAAGTAAGTGTTAAAGTATTGTCAGATATTATTTTAACACACATATTATTATACGTGTTAACAAATTTTTCCTTTGTGTGAATTAGTGAAATCCTACTGAACTAAGTAATTGTGAAATTAGTCTTGATTACTTAATGTAACATATTTATTCACTCACAAAAAATATTGAATTTTATTCCAAAACTTTCTTAATTTTTACATTTTTAGTTCACTATTTATTTTATATTTTTTGAGTTAAAATGCAATGTATATATGTGTGAGACTACTGAGAAATTTTTGACAGTTACTTTTTGAAATATTCACAGGCATATAATATCTTTTCAGTTGCTTAATCAGCATACATAATATTGTAATTAATTAAAATTATGGACAAAACTTGGACGATTGTTAAATTTTTGGATGAGAATACTGTGGAGGCTGTACCCACCAATTGGGTGGTTGGTAACATGTGTTACTGGCCACCATTCACCAGAGAGAAAGTTATCCATTCCATCCGAAATTATGAAGAACCAAATACTTGTTGGCCCAGCCACAAAATTTCCATATTTAGGAATGGAACTTTCAGTGAGTACCTATTAGTTCTTAGATTATCTATTGTTTTCCATTTAGCTGGTTATTTCAGTTTTGATACTCATTTCAGATGATTACCTGCAAGCCAGGAATAAAACAAAAGTTGCTGAATACAGCAGTGACCTAAATAATGATGATTCCAAATCAAGGAAATATAGGAAGAAGAGAAATACAACTTCATCTGATGAGGAAAGTGAGGAAGAATCTCACAAAATTCCTCCTCCTCCTTCAAAACCCACTACCAAACCTTCAGTGCAGGTTTCTCTACAATCACAAAATGAAGGTGATTATATTTATTTAATTTTACTGATTTTCAAAATGACTGTGCTCACCAACCTAGTTAGTCACTTTCATTTGAAAATTTAGATACATTTCAAGTCACGATTTTATATATATCAAGTATTTTATCCTTTAGTGCAGGTTTCTCTACAATCATAAAATGAAGGTGATTATATTTATTTAATTTTACTGATTTTCAAAATGACTGTGCTTACCAACCTATAGTTAGTCACTTTCATTTGAAAATTTAGATACATTTCAAGTCACGATTTTATATATATCAAGTATTTTATCCTTTATTTTTCAATCTGAATCAAATAATTCAATTCTTCAAATACCCTTTGATTTCCAGCTCCTAAGGATTCGCCAGTTATTCCACCCACATCATCTGGAGACTGCTGCTGCTGCCCTGTGCATGGAAGACAAGTAATAGGTGAGAGAGGATATTCAATTTATTATCTGTCCTGGCACATTGTTGGGCCTCATTAATACATTCTATGCAATTTCCAGATGAACAAATGAAGAAAATAATGAAGCAGTACTACTTCATTAGCAATGTTCTCACTGATATTAGTAGCAAATTAGAGAACATTCAAATTAATAGACCTTCTATAGAAGATGTAGATTCTCTATTCATAAAATTTTCATTTTTTCCCTTAAAAAATGCCGAGAACCTGACAGAAATTGAGGATTATTTGGAAAATGTGACCAATTTCAAAGCAGCTGTAAGTACATGTTGAAAAAACTATATCTTATTGTCCTTTAATATGACTTTTTTTCAGTGTGATGAATTGTCTAAGGTGGGTGGCAACAACTTGTATGAGTTTATCAAGAGAATCATGTCACAGCTCTTGACTAATTCCTTGGCATCCACTTATAGCTTACATGGAAGAAAAAATAAATTTAAGTTCATGGGACTGAAAATAGCGGATTTAATAATAAGTGAGTGAAATATATAATATCAGGATTATATTTGAATTTAATTGGTGCATCAGGCTTTATGGTACAATATATTTTGACATAAATCAGGAAGTCAGTTTTTTATTATAATAATCCCAAAACGTTGATTCTACTTTCAATTTTGTTTTTCTATATTTGATATATTTTTGAAATCCATCATTACTCATGTCTTCATCAGCTAGAGGGATGATGAATAACTTACAAGATAACTCCTCTGCTATTATAATTTACCTTTTTAACTCCTCCTCGGACTTTATTTCATGTTATACTCTCTTCTATTTTTCTATGGTCAAGTTTAATAGAAATGATATATTACAGATGCTGCAGGAAAATATGGTAAAGGTAATGTCAGTCAGAAAGAAATTGAGGAGAGCATTATGAAATGGTTGAGGAGAGCCTCCGAACGTAAATGAAGTTGTTTAATTTTAATAATTTCATTCATGTTACTAGAATTGTATTTTTTCATGTCTTATTATTGCCGCTGTGTGTTTAATTTTAATAATTCTATTTATGCTACCAGAATTTTGTATTTTTTAATGTTTTGTTTTCATTTTTAGTGAGCTATATTGTTTATTTTATATTTTTTTAGTAGGTATGTATTTTTTGATTACTTTTTATGAACTGTAGTGTCGTTTTATTTTGTGGGTATAATTAAAAAATGTCAATTTTAATACATTACAGTTTTTTTCCTAAACTCTCAGGTAACCTGGTAACAATGGATGAACAGAAAAGTAATTTTATATATTTTTACCAATACTTATAGGATGTATAAGGTGTTATATAGTAATGAGTTCCCTCATGAAAAAATGATATTCATATACAGTGTGATTCACGATTCAACAAGATAATCATGAAGTTAGAAAAATACTGATTTTGTCGATTTTTCTGTATAGAACATAAACAAATTTTTAATTTTAACAGTTTGGAAACTCAGCCATTGTGAGTCCATAGATGAACGTTCATTGTGTGTCCAAAAATGGACATCCATTGTACGTCTAAAGTGATGTCCGCTGGACATTCACTGGACGTTTAACGTCCAATCATGTACGTTCATTGGACGTTTAACGTCCAATCATGTACGTTCATTGGACGTTTAACGTCCGAAGATGGACATCCATTGTATGTCCGAAGATGGACATCCATTGTAAGTCCGAAGATGGATATTCATTGTACGTCCAAACATGGACATCCATTGTATGTCCGAAGATGGACATCCATTGTAAGTACGAAGATGGACATCCATTGTACGTCGGAACATGGACATCCATTGTACGTCCAAAGTGGTGTCCGCAGGACATTCAATGGACGTCCATTGGATGTTTAACGTCCAAAACACCGAAAGTGGACGTCCATTGAATGTACAATGGACGTACATGTGCTGTGTGGGATGTAACTGCCCCACAGGTCCATTAATCTTTAATAAAACAGAGTTTCCTGATACTATTCCGTAAGTAAAAACACTAACAAGACTAATTTCCAAAAATCAAATTTCTATTCATTTATAAAACTGACAATTTCACTAAAACGGAACCTAATGTAACTGCCCGCACAGGTCCAAATAATTTTGATGTAGCAGTTTTCGCTACAACTATTCTGTAAGTAAAAAAATGGCAAAACCTACTTAGAAGAAGCATATAATTTTCTTATTTCATTTACAGTTCTCATTATCTAACTAAAACTAAGCTTGATGTAACTGCCCGCTCAGGTACAAATACTTTTCACATAGCAGTGTTCGCTATAGCTATTCAGTAAGTAAAAATTAAAACAAAGCTTGCTGATGTAACTGTAACAGATAGTTTATAAACTTTTTTTTTTGTCTGAGGATTAAGAAAATAGAAGATGCAGTTCAGTTGCCATGTATGCATAAAAATAAAGAAAATGTATTCAGTACTTATGTATATCAAATTTGTAATATGGATTCCAAGATAAAATTGATTATTTGTATACTTTTGCTGAATTGAGAGTTGGAAAAATAATTTTGTAAGTAAAAATATTATTTATTTAAAGAAAATATTTAAATAGTATTTTTTCAGTCATTATAACTACATGGATCCAAACTTTAATAATGCGGATGGGGTTCACCACTCCTTTGAGTATAAAATCGTAAAAAATTGATATTTATATGAACTTTTTATTTTCTTTTTGTTATGAGGAGAAATGGTAGAGAAAATGGAAGATGGACTTCAGTTGCCATGTATTAATTAAATGTGAAGACAAATACATTAAATTTGTAAAAATAATTTTATTGATATTTTTTATTTGTTTCTTTTCAATAAAAACACACCAATTTTTCCTTTAATTTTTTGAATAATTAATAAGAGTCAATGAAAAAGCGGACATGACTTTTAAATTACTAACTCGAAATATTGTTTTTAAAAAACGTTTATTTTACACAAAATGATAATTCTACAAAGTACAATAAACAATGTGAAATCTAGTAACTGACTAACTTTATTTACAACAAGTAATTTTATATATATATAATATTTATGCTGACTGCGGGGTCTGCATCTTACACCGTGGAACAGCAACTCATCAGTTTACATGGGAATCGTTGATACAATTCCTCCCCTCGTAAATTCAACTTACGCAGCTAGCGAGGAAGTTGAACGGATGAGTGGTCCACCTGGGATGGTTTCTTTGCAGTACTTCGATGCCCATTTTTTATATATACAGAATACAAAAATAAAAATTAACAATAAATAAATGAATAAGGTCCATATGCTGGGGGTTTTTGAGACTTGTCCGAATGTTAATTGAGGTTGACTTTCTTCAAATTTACTTTTTAGCAGTTGAAGATCGTCCAGTTCTGCTTCCTCCAAATGAAAGTCCAGGTTTGATGTGGTTGGGCGAAAGGTACTGTTGTTTAGATTTAATACTAGTATCGGCTGGCTGAAGCTACTATAGAGTTGTTGGTTATTTATGACTGTGATGAGCTACTACTTGGCGTCTCAAAGGAATTTCTAAGAGATAAGTACCCGCTGTAAGATACTTGGTTTCCTCCTGATTTGGACATTTGAAATTTGCTGTATCCTGGAATGGAATGATGTACAACCAGTGGAAATTGTTTAGTTGTTTCAGAAATGGCTTTGACAATTGAAATTTCGTTTTCTCGCAAGTGGAAGTGCGTTTCATTTCAAGTAAGTTTATTTCACAAGGCCTTTCTTCTTGAATTTCCTGCAGGTCTATTCACGGGCAGACATACTGCTGAGGGAGAATCTCTTTGCAAGGTTTGCTTGAATCAGCGAAGTTGACACCATTCGTAATTAAAAATTTATTCTGAGGTATTATCACCTTAAACTGACTCCCTTCAAGTATTGGAGCCGAAAATAAATGGTAGTAATCAAAAACTTTGGGATATGTTATAGGAATATTTAAAATATATGTAATTTTATTATTATATGAGTAGCAATCAATTTTAATTAATTTTTTTTTTACAAGGCGAAACTTTTAAAATGAATAAATACAAAAATTTGGAGAACATTTACATTTTTATTCCTGTAGCAATTGAAACCTCTGGTGTTTTCGGTCATGAAGCTTTAAAATTCATTAAAAAAATCGGTAAAAAAATATCAGTAGAAACCAATGATTCAAGAGCAACTTTGTTCTTTATACAACAAATAAGTATTGCAATTCAAAGAGGAAACGATTTATCTTTTCTCGGGACGTTTCGCCGCTCTAAGCCTCTAGAAGAACTTTTTATGAAACCTAATCATAAGAAACGTAATTCTTCTACCACTTTCAAACTTTCTCACATTACTGAGCCTAAAACATGTGATCTTTCATTTTTCCGAAATTCTTATTTAACATCTTCGTTCTCTTCTTCAGAATGTGTGCCTTCTGATAATACATGCGTTGACAATTTAATCAATTATGCCCCCAACAAGCTTTTGGGCCTCAGTGTACTAAAAAATACAGATAACCACCAGCCAGATGATGTCCCATTCATAGGAATACTGAAGAAGATGACTATGCTAGAGAATGATGCCATTCCTATACGCAATAGATTATCTCTAACCTAAACAGTTTTCAAATCCGTAATATCTACATCAAATTCAGTAGCAAACATCATCAATTCAAATTCCTTATCACGCCGATCAAGTGAGAAAGACAATCATAGAATCTGAGATTATTCGTGCAATGATAGTAGTTGTGAAAGAGCTTTTAACAATATTTCCACATTCAGATCCATAAAGGGTATTCCCCAAGATTCTTTGGGTCTCAAAGGCCTCAAAAATTTTGGTAACACATGTTTCATGAATAGTATTATCCAATGCCTATCAAACACAAGGTGGCTATTAGAATATCTAAAGAAAGACGCATACATAAGAGATATTAACATAAACATATCTAGCATGAAAGGAACACTAATTAAAGCAATTGCTGAGGTTATTCAAGAGCTTTGGTCTGAAGACGGTTCAGACAGAGTGGTTAATACAGTATCATTGAAAAGTAAGATTCAGCGATTTACTTCGAAGTTCATGGGATACACTCAACATGATGCACATGAGTTTCTTCGTTACCTATTAGCAGGACTTCACGAAGATGTCAACAAGGTATATGAAAAACCAAAGCCCATATTAACAGAAATTGATGACAAATTTAGTGATATCGAGAAAGCACAAGAATTTTGGTTAAGATATGCGAGAATGGACAACTCCAAGATTATGGATAACTTTGTCGGTCAATTAAAATCAACAATCAAGTGCACACACTCTGTGGTCACTGTTCAGTTACCTACGATCCTTTTTGGGATTTATCCCTTCCGATACCACAAAGAACATGTCAATTACGACTTTCGCAATGTTTAGATTCGTTTACAAGAGAAGAAACACTCGACGGTGATGAGAAACCAACTTGTTCGAAATGTAAGGAACGAAGATGATGCATTAAATCATTCTCAATTCATAAATTTCCCAAAATACTGGTTATTCACCTGAAGCGCTTTTCGCAAACAGAAAGTTTTAGTGGAAAACTTGATGATTCAATAGATTTTCCAATAGAAGGGCTTGATATGAACCATTACGCGGCTGATAATGTGGCACCTTGTATGTACAACCTCTACGCTATATCTAATCACTGTGGAACCACTTATAATGGTCACTACACAGCATATTGCCGACATCCCTACACGGGATAGTGGCACGAATATAACGATTCAAGAGTGCTATTAATATCGTGGAAATCTTTTGTCAGTGGAGAAGCATATGTTCTCTTCTATGAACAAGATGACACAAAATCCCACCTTTAATTTTAATATTTTTTTTATTAGTTTTTGAATTGTATATTTTCATTGTGAATCAATGTCTTATTTGTTTTTTTTCTGCAAAATTTATTTATATATTCATATATACATTGTATCTGTTTAAATATAAAAAATTATGCAAATAAAAAAACTTATGTCTTGAAAAAAAATTCGTTTTTTGTAAATATTTTCTCCAAATTCTTTAATTGTTTAAATAAATCAGAAGTTTTAATTATGCTTGGATGCATCACTTGAAGTTTAGCAAACGTAATTGAATTTTCAATATCGTTTAAAACCGAATTAATCAGTGAGGCAATAATGGAAGCTTTTCATTCCAGTTGCCCACTCTCAAAAGCTCGTTCAGAAAAGGATGATCCTTGGTGGAATGAGAACCTGTCAAACCTCAGAAAAGAGGTCCGTCTGCTCTTTAATAGAGCCAAACGTGACGGCAATTGGCAGAGGTACAGTGAGAAACTTACTCAGTACAATAAAGAGATTAGGAAGGCCAAAAGGCTTAATTTTCAAGCCTTCTGCGAAAATATCACTTCCACTCACACTGCGGCCAGACTACAAAAGGTCATGGCAAATGGGGGAACTAACCCCACAATGTCGCTGAAAAATCCAGACGGATCATACACGGAAGGTGAAGAGGAACGATCGATTCTTCTTCTTAAAACCCACTTCCCATGTAGTGAACAAGCAACAAGCACCGAAATATCAATGAACTACACCAAAAAATACCGCAAGGAAGATTGGGACATTGCTAAGAAAATATTTACCAGACAACGGTTGAAATGGGCAGAAGTACCTTTCAACCATATAAATCACCAGGAGTGGATGGAATATTTCCAGCACTCCTACAGCAAGGGATAGAGGAGATTCTTCCTCACCTGCTGAAGATTACAAGAAGCAGACTAGCAGTGGGTCTAATACCTAGAAAATGGAGAAGGGCAAGGGTAACCTCCATACCAAAAAAGATGGGACTGATCCCCGATCTTTTAGACCCATCTGTCTAACATCGTTTCTACTCAAATCGATGGAGAAAGTAGTGGATAACTACATAAGAACAGAGAATCTGGAGAATGTACCACTTCATAAATGTCAGCATGCCTACAGAGCGAGTCGATCAACTGAGACGGCTCTGTATCAGCTGACAGAAGTCATCCAGAGAACTCTGAACAACAAAGAAATCGCAATATGCGCATTACTGGATATATCAGGGGCCTTTGACAACACAACTCATGTGTCTGTCAAAGAAGCACTAAAAAGACGAGGAGTGAATGAAACCATTGTAAAATGGATGTAGGAGTTGTTGACAACGAGGATAGCTGAGACACAAGTGGGGAATCAAACCACCTCTGTTAAAGCCACTCGGGGGACACCTCAAGGGGGAGTGATATCTCCCCTTCTATGGAGCCTCGTAGTAGATGAGTTGCTCTACAGGCTAACGGAGCTTGGCTTCGAATGTATGGGCTACGCCGATGACATAGTTTTAATAGTCAGAGGCAGGTTCGAGAGCACCTTGTGTGATTTATTACAAAAGGGCCTCAGAATTATTGAGCAATGGTGCTTGTCAGTGGGGCTAAACATTAACCCAAGCAAGACCATAGTAATTCCATTTTCCCGGAAAAGAACACTTCCAGCCATGAAACCCATATTCTTAAACGGGGAAATCATAGAATGGTAATCAGAGGTTAAATATCTAGGGATAACCCTAGACAGTAAGCTTCTGTCGAATAAGTATGTTGAAATAACTGCTAGTAAAGCAATAAGAGCTTTGATGGCGTGCAGAAATCTAGCTGGTAAGGGGTGGGGCTGTAACCCAAAAATACTGCGATGGATGTACGCCATGATTGTGAGACCAGCAATTACGTATGGGGCAATAGTTTGGCACACAAAAGCAAGTCAGTACAGCACGAGGAAACCCTCGATAAAGTTAAAAGACTTGCCTGTGTGTGCATCACTGGAGCTATGAGAACGTGTCCAACTAGGGCACTTGAGATCATTACAGATCTCATACCTCTACATCTGGTGATAGAAAGATCTGCCCAAGAGGTAATTCTTAGAATATCTAAGGAAGACTCAGGCAATGAGAGTATTAAAAATCAGGGAGCTTGGTCCTCTCTGACAAGATACACCTCATTAGCGAATCTTCCCAGTGACGAAATGATTAGGAAAGTAAGCATCGAAAACAATTTCACCACGATGCTAAATACGAGGAGAGACGGGGAAAGGGAATACACCACCCAAACTCTCAAAGAAAACACCATTAGATGGTATACGGATGGTTCAAAAACCACCATTGGAGCAGGCGCTGCAGTATTTGGGCCTGGCACCAGATACTCATTATCGTTAGGCTCCTTCCCGAGCATCTTTTAGGCAGAAATACTTGCGATCGAAAGATGCGTGGAAATGAACCTAGAAAGAAACTACCAGAAATGTGACATATCGATCCATTCTGATAGTCAAGCAGCTATCAAAGCATTGAGCTCCCATGTCATTGACTCAACGTTGGCATGGGAGTGCCAAAGAAAACTTGATGCATTAGGCAAGAATAACAGGGTCTCTTAGTCTGGGTTCCTGGCCACTCGGGAATCACGGGAAATGAAGAGGCCAATACACTTGCCAGGAAAGGAGCACAAATGCCCTTTATTGGCCTTTCTGTGGTGTAGCATAATGCTCCTACAAGAAAGAGTTTCGGAAGAAAGAGGAAACCGAAAGAGAAGCACTCTGGCGGTGCCTTCCCAGGTTGGAACATTCCAAAAAGTTCCTGGGGAACTTTGACACCGCTAGATCCAAAAAATATTTGGACCTCAGTAGAGATAAGCTGCATCTCCTCACGGGCTTTCTTACAGGACACTGCCGCCTTAGGAAGCACTTAATCAGAATAGGTCTAGCAGGGATTGACGAGTGTATATTCTGTGGGGAGGAGGATGAAACTCCTGATCACCTAGTTCTGGAATGCCTCGCCATTGCAAGCCAACGCAAAAAATGCTACAAGAAACTTGTAAGAGTGAGGACCTAACCTCGTTGAAGCCGTCCCAAATACTAGAGTTCATTAGAACCTTGGAACTGGAAGGTGACCTGTAGTAGTAGCGAGATCAGCTCTGATAGGGGGGGGGGCACAATAAACCTTTGGTTTCAGTGCACTGTAACCCCGTTAAAATCTAATCTAATTATTTATTAATACAAATACATGTATTTACGATAAGAAATTTTAAGCGGTTCTGATTTTTTTACTCACCAGTATGAACAACTTCTGTCTTCCTGCGTTTATTATATGTTTCACCATGTTCTGATATCAATGAGTGAGACACCTTTCTTTTTTTAATCTCGTCATCCGTGTCCGATTGTAGATTATCGTTTCCATATCATCTTCACTAGAATCACTATTTTCTTCACCACTTTTTTCGCATTCTTCATCATCATTGTCAATTGCAGATATCAACAATCGGGATACATTGGTTATTTCAGCGACTGGAACAGGTACTCTGTATACATTTCTATGTATATCTTTATTATGGCCCATAAAGTTAGCTAATCGGTCAACTTGTGTTTCTTCTATGTCTAACATTGCTGTGTAGGTAGCTATATGTTTTCTGAGTGTGGTTCCTCTCAAGGTGCTCGGTATCAGTGCACCACATTCATTTGAAAATCTTCTTATCAAAGGACATGCTCGGAAGTATAGTTTTGATAATGTACTTTTAGGTAGTTTACTAAAAATATACTCATTGCCTGAAGAAACTCCAGCTTTTTGTCGATTTTGAAGTATCACATCGATGCAGGTCACAGCAATGGGACTGAGTAAAACTGGAACAGTCCTTCCTAGTTTACCTCGCAATGTTAATCTCTTAAATTGTGCAGTATAATCTTTAGAACTTTTTGAAAGCTTTTTATATATATCTGGATCTACATTTTCGATTAAAGACTCTTTATTTTCATAGTCTTTAAGTGTTAATTGTTCAATTTCCCCAGCTCATCGTCTATTAAAAATCTGGACAAGAATAAGTGTACTTTGAATTAAAAGTATCCAAGCATTCATTTGGAACTCATTCATCAAAATTCCTAAGCAAATTGAACATTGTTCCTGAAGATAATCGTATAATAGTTTAATGTCACTTTTTGATGGTAAAATAAGTTTTTTCTGTCGTTTTTGGGCAATTTGATCTTCCAGAGCTTTTTTGTTGATTGTAGTTGGTACTTCTTCTTCCCATAACAAAATAAAATTTTCTACTATTTTTCGTCTTTCAGTATTTTTTGATTTTATACATTCCATTCTAAGTCTTTTTGCTACTTCTTTTATGAGCGTTGAAAGATTCCGAGCTACAGTAGGATGATCATACCACATAATTTCTTTATTCCAAGAAGCAACTTTTTTGATCGCTCTTATTAAATTGTTTTACATCAAAAACACTAATAAATTCATCGATATTTTTATCGAGGAGCATCATTTCAATTTTTAAGCGACCAAGTAGTCGAAGTTGTGCTCTCATATGGTCGTGTTGATGTGATAATGTATATTTCTCACACAATTTATTGCCAGATTTGATAATAAGTTCATCATACTTGATGCATCTCACAACAACGTCAACCTTGAAAACAGGAAATATTGTCCTACGCAATATATCTGAAGCACAAGGATGAATATACCCAGCTAATATTTTCCCATCTTGGAGTATAGTTCGACTACCTTTTCTGTGAGACATATTACAAAACGGAACGTGATATCTAATTGACTTTTTTGAAAGAAATAATTTGCAATTTTTACATGGAATATAATCCTCTGCTGTATTGGATGATGTGGATTTATGTTGTCTTGGTAAAATCAATATTCCAGTATTATATGTTGTTGATGTATTATGCAAAAAATCGCCATCCTTCCGAATTTGGGCTATTATTGTCTTCCTTTCTCTGCTTTTTTTAGATAGACGTAAAAACTTGGTGACATCGTCTTCATTAGGATGCTTTGAAACTAGATGCCTTGATAATTTTGTCTGTATTATAGTGTCTTGCAAAATTTACAAAAATGAGTTTTCGTTAATTTTGCTGCTGGATATTTTTTTAATTCAGATATCTGTTTAAAATCAAGAACAGCAGGAACAATCAGTCTATGAATGTCAACCGAAGGAGTGTTGTCAAAAGTACATTTTTCCGATACTAACAATGTATCTATTGATTTTTTAGGTAAATTACTTACTGAGCTATCGCTTGCGATAAATTTTAGATCAACTGTGTTATCGTCATCTCTGTACTTGAATTCAAATTGTGGTTTTTTTCATCTCCATTATTTTGATGTTGAAAAGAGTTTGATGAACTAATTTTTCTACATTTATGCGTACTTTCATTGCCACGAGATGCTGAATCATTCTGAGTGATAATTTCTTTTTCGTTATTAATTTGTAGCTCAGAGAATGAGACATTTTCCATTACTGAAAATAAAAAAGCATCTTCAATAATCGAATATCAGTACGGAAATAATACCTCAATGTTATTTTGGCATGGTTTTATATTAAATGTTTACACAGAAGTTACTTCAGATATTTAATGAAAATTATGAACACCAATAAAAAAATAAACTCAATCACAAGTGAAAATTTTGAACAAGAAAAAATTATTTATCCGGTAATCTGTATCAAATCCAAGCTTGTTAATTATTCTTAATTACTGTAAACATTCTATATTCCATTTAGAGCCGCAAGAGATGCAAATTTTGATGGTGAAAAAAAATCTGGAAGTCCACAAAGAGACATACATATAAGATAGATAGTTCGAGGACACGTCGTTATACGCAATGTTTAGTATGGGGAGATCTAAAAAATTTTGATACAATATATTCTTCTATCGTTTGCTGCAGTGTCTCAAATGAGGTTTTTATTGGTTTTTTTTTATCAAATGCTGTTTGTAAGTTTATCAATATGTCATCTATATACAGAAGGTAGATAATTTTGTAATTTGGTATCGGGATGTACATGAAATGATATTATGAGCACAGTTCTTATGAGTGTTCTGTGACAATTCAAAATTATTATTAATATGTCTGAAACGATATATGCATTCAATCGCTGCATTTTATATAAAAATCGTTACGATAATCTACTTTAGGCAAATAATTTTTTTTTCAAATAAAAAATTGTTATCTAAATTGTATGTATGTGACAAATATCATATAAAATAAATTATATTACAGTAATCTCGCTATTTTTGGCAGAGTCACAGCAAATTCATCATATGATTCATTACAGTTACTTTATTCCTGATCTTCTCGGAAAGATTCATCGCGATATCTTTCGTCGGGTAACTCGTTTACTAAATCTAAAGGACTAGTTTGTACATTTTCATTAAAATTTTCGTGGCAATCACTCAAGTCTTGTGAAAAATTATCGATATTTGTACATAAATCGTGACAATACATAAATGCGTGCATCTTAGGGCATGCTTGCGACACCCACATCTCTTGCTTTTGCAATTGGTTTTGCATTTACATGAGACTAGGGCGATAACGCTTATGTTTGAAGCTATGTGCGTTATAGAGAGAGTCGTTAACATTTCCCGAACCTGGTTTAAAAAAATATATATTTGAATTCATCGGGCTCAATTGATTCCATAGTACTATAGTATATTCTGTCCAATGATAATGACTGTTTTATTGTATTGTGCCTCTCGTGTTGTTAAATTAATGGATTTATTCTTTTGTATTTTATTCTGTAGAATTCGATGGTAAAGTTTATTTTTTATTATTTTCATAAATTTAAACAAGTTAAGAACAATTAATAACAAATTAGTTCTCGAAAAATACGATTTTTCAGTTTTTTGCATTTTTGAGCGTGTTTTTCAATTGTGACTACTATTTTTTTTAGAAAGTAGATGTAAAAACGAAAATAATGAGATCCCACGGAACCTTCTACGATAATTTTTTACGTACAATTTTCGTTTGAAGAAAAAGTGATTTTGAGCAAAAAACGTCATACCTCGAAAATTTTTCAATATTTTATTGTGAAATTTTTTTTCATAGTTTGGGACTATAAAAGCTACCTTTTACCAAATTTTCATTCAAATTGAACATTTTTTGCGGAAAATAAATACATAACAGTCGGTTTTTCTCGGAAGGTTATGTGAAAAAGTCATCTACATATAGCTTTTTGAGATCTACAACTTTTACATTTAACTTTTTTTTCTAATACCTCAACTTTGGCAGCAAATCGCAATAATGTGTTTTCCACCCCCCAAATCCCCACCTAGTTAATTAATTTTTCCAATATTTGTAATAACCCCCTCTACCACTTCCCCCAGCCAGAATTTAGGTAACAATATTTTTATCAAAAAAAAATGAGCGAATTTGCCTATATTTATATATTCTATTTTGAGTAACAAGAGATGCAATAATTGATGTTAAAAAAATTCTGGCAGTCGACAAAGAAACAATACTAAGTTTGATTGATTTTTAGTTGAGTTTTTGCATTTCAGACATGTGAAGGCTGTTGATACACGATAGTGCGACTTATGGCATACTTTAATATTTTGTTTCTTTAGCATGTATTTTAATTTTTCTGATAGTCCATTTGCGTAAGGTAATGCTATATTATATTTTTGTGGAGTAGTGTCTATTTTGTTGGTTTTAAATTTCAAATTATTATACTATTTTATTGTTCGTTGTTTTTGAATTTTTCTGATAAGGTTTTGACAATAACCATTTTGTATGAGTGTTTATGCCACTTTTTTTAAAATTTCTGGACGATAATCAGGAGAAGTTAGATTTATGACCCGATCTTGAAATGCAAAAACTCAACTTAAAAACAATCAAATTTGGTATATTCAGTCTTTTGTCTTAATTGTCCAAAAAAATATATAGAAATGACAAGACAATACTTGGAAAATAGAATAAAGGGTCACAAATACACGAAAAATGCGTCGACTGTACTCCATAAGCATGAAACAAATAAAAAAACATGAATTCGATTTTACAAACACAAAAATTATATACAAAGACCAAAATATTACTAAACTTAAAATCAAAGAAATGATTGCCATTAAGAATGAACCTGAAGCACTAAATGACAAGACATAGAGAACTTGAGTGAAATTTACCATAACCTTTTACATGCAGCCTCATGAATTGTGCATAATAAACCAACAAAAAAATTGATATGTCCGTTAATATATCGACAATACTCAAACAACGGCAAGACACAGTGTAGATTAGATTAGATTTTAATGGGGTTACAGTGCACTGAAACCAAAGGTTTATTGTGCCCCAGACACAGTGTATAAAATTAACTTAAACTCCAATTAGCTGTTATCAGTGAAAATAATAAAAAAAACAAAAAAAGTCAAATACTTGAACCAAACATTGATGATCGATCAAAGATGGTTTTCAAAGTATGTAGTCTTTTATATTCACATGTACCCTTACTTTTGTGTGCTATTCTCAATGTAAATTGTTTGTCAGTGTTATCCAATGTTGTATTTTTATTGTAGACTGAGATTAAAATCTTTTGATAAAGGCTTGTAATTAAGGCGAAACGTCAAGAATGACTAAATAAAACTGGTAGTATATTAATGAACCTATCCCAAGAAAATTACATAAATGAATATATAGTAATGGTTCAAGAACATTCTTCCAATATATATATATATATATATATTTATGCGTTGGATACTTTCTTTGACCTTTTTTGTATATATACATATATCTAAAGTTTTTCTTGGTTTTACCAATATTCACAACAAACAATCCTTAACGTACATACACATTAAAACTATTTACAGTACTGATGATCAATAGAAGAACCCACAGGCTCTAGAGCAAAAAATTTGCCTATAGAAGTTTGGTTTTGATTACTAATAAATATGATATAATAAAAAGAAATAGGTTCTTTGGGACAAATTCTTCTAAAAACATCTTATCGTTTTTCAGCTATCTCCAGTAAAATTAAGTGATTTGCTGTTACGTTGATAATTGATGAGAGCAAAATATGTAAAATCTAAACAGCCAAGAACGATATCAACTTACCTTTTGATTTAGTTGGCCTTCCACGTTTCACTTTTATATAGTTCAATTTGTTTATAATATTGTGTGTAGGTATCATTATTATCAGAACTGTCCCTTTCTTTTTTAATTGGAGTCATACATTCTTCAGATATGTGAATTGTATTAAAGTTGTAATGCATTTCTTCACTCATTTCTTGTTTAATATCAATATTCCAACCAAAATCATCGTGGATGTCAATTTCATCCTTAACAACCGTCTGCTCCATTTTCATTTCAGACATGTGAACTGTTTTAAAGTCGTCGTGCATTTCTTGTTTGATAGGATGTGCATTATTTATTTTTTCATTTACATTTTCAATAGTTACTATAGGCACTTCGCCTCTCAATTCTTGTTTAATGTCAATATTCCAACCAAAATTATCGAGGATGTCAATTTCATCCTTAACAACCGTCTGCTCCATTTTCTTTGCGGGGATCCTATCAAAATTGTTAGTTAAAAAAAAAAAGTTGAGAGGTGTCAAGGGACACCCGGATGGAACGAAGTTCCTTTCGATTAATTAGTGAAGGAATTGTAATAAATTTTTTTTTTAAGTTATAATAATATTTTTTTTGTTATTAACAAATATAATGTTATATAAACTTAATCAGTAGGCTGGATGTTTGCATATTTTTGCACTGCAATTATCTCGTGATCTAAAATTAACCAATCAAAAAAATCATACTTACATATCTGAATGATGATTTAAAGTGTTTAAAGCCTGAAATTTCTTTTTCCTATCGTAACATTCTTTATTTCTTTGTTTATCAGTTTTAGGTATTTTTTTACTTTTTTGTTTCTTTAATTTCTGCGCTTCATAATATTTTTTTCTTCTTTCTGCATCAGTTTTAGGTTTTTTGGGTGGTAATTGATCAGTCTTACTACATTCATCTGATCTCTCTGCAGTTACGTTTTGTACCATTGTATTTTGTAATTTCTTTCTCTCACGATATTCTCTACATCTTTGTGCATTTGTCTTTTTGCTTTTCCTTGATGTTATAGTTTGTACCTCAGTAGTCGATGCTTTAGTTGATTTGCTATTACAATAAAAAAGCAAAAAAATTGTACATATACATACACACACTGAATCATTTATATATATACACACATATATATATATATATATATATATATATATATATGTACTCTGTCTGTCTATTCTTTCATACACGCCATAGATGCGCGGGACTTTGTAAACACAACAGAGTGTATATATATATACTCTCTCGACTTCGTAAACACAACAGCGTATAGGTTAGAACACGCACGGCTTGCTAAATACATACGTTCTGATATTGTAATATTAAAATATGATTTGTTTTTGAATTTATTAAAATTATGACGCGTACACTTGCTAAACACACAAAATGTGGAGATTATAAATCGTATGACTTGGTTAGCACAATAATAAAGAGAGGTTATAGTGCGTACTTGCTAAAAATACAAAAGCACTTATTATTATCTGTATATAATCTCTACTTACCTAACTCCATCAGCAATATCCGGAACTTGTGCAGAAACACTGTCAGGATTCATTATTATTATTATTTTTTATTATTTATTATTTACAAAAAAACTGTATACACTCAACAAAAATAATCGTCGCGACACCACACTGTTCAATGCGAAATAGAAATGAAAATATCTGGCTTGCTTTTGCTTTCTATAAGAGAGAGAGAGAGAGAGACTGACAGACAGACAGAGAAACATGCGCACGCCGCACAGCTTACAATAGCAAAAAGTGTCGTGACAACTTTTCGTAAGAATTTTTTCCGTCTAGCCCCCTTTCACTTCACTTCACTTCGTTCCAAAAAGCAAAAAAAAGAATTTTTCAGAAAATAAAAATTCCTCCCCGGCGGGGAATCGAACCCCGGTCTCCCGCGTGACAGGCGGGGATACTGACCACTATACTACAAAGAAATATGTTTAGTAGATTTTAAAAGTATTATTCATTATACAGCAAGCAACTGAAGTGTATTATTTCAATTTTTGTTGTAGAGAATCTCAACAATTAATTAACACAATAAAGACAAAAAACTATACTAAGTAATATTAAAATATGATTTGTTTTTGAATTTATTAAAATTATGACGCGTACACTTGCTAAACACACAAAATGTGGAGATTATAAATCGTATGACTTGGTTGGAGAAACATGCGCACGCCGCACAGCTTACAATAGCTTCAAAAAGTGTCGTGACAACTTTTCGTAAGAATTTTTTCCGTCTAGCCTCCTTTCACAACGCGCGATAAGGAACTTCGTTCCAAAAATGTATTTTCAAAAAGATTGGTCAAACTTTTCTTGAAATTCAGGTTAACTGTTTAAAAAAGTGAGAATACATTCTTCTATTTCTAAATCATGACCAAAGACGCCTCGTTAAGCAAGTCATTGTTGACAGAAATATATCTCATAGACAAACATTTTTATTTATTTATATTAATAATTCCTTTCAAACTA
Source organism: Galeruca laticollis (assembly GCA_963921935.1). Taxonomy (NCBI): domain Eukaryota; kingdom Metazoa; phylum Arthropoda; class Insecta; order Coleoptera; family Chrysomelidae; genus Galeruca; species Galeruca laticollis. Next base: position 50,459,402 of record OY998184.1, read on the forward strand.
GGAAACTTTTATTTATTTACCCTTGCGTTTATTTCTGTTCCAAGTTGCAGTGGAAACTTTTTATTACTATTCATTCCAATCCACAGAACAAACATGGATTTATGTTATATTTTGTTTCTATGGTTGTTCTCGATAAGTGCTGAAACAGTTTGCTTTATAACATATCACTTTATTTTCATTCGCTATTAGGTCTTCATTATCTGATACTGAACTTGAAACATTTCATTTCCTCATCATGAATAGAAGTTTAGAAGAAAAAAAACAATTGTTTGTATTGTATTGGGGGATATAATTCAGGTATGAATTTCTCATTGGCCTGTATAGTTGGGTAAATAGTTTCATTACATGCATTTATCATAGAGCTAAAAGAATAGGAACACTTCTGATGTAATATAAATATAAAATTTTGGAAGAATAAATTTTGTAGTGTAGTTTTGTAGTAGTCAAAGATAATTAAATTCTACAATGGAAGTAAAACAAGAACCAGAACATTTGTTTATTGAGGAGCAAAAAATAGACATCGAAAAACATAGTTTTCCGAATGTAATTGTTGATGCAATCAATATTCAAGTATGTAATATAAAAACCGAAACAGTTTCAATAAAACAGGAAAACGATACAGACTATTTAGAAGAAACATGTGATAGTGTTAAAAATGAAATAAAGAAGATTATTGATGGCGAAGACCGAAAGCGCAACTTGGTTAGAATAAATGAATCCAAAAAATTAGGAATAGGTACGTAAAAGTCACCATTTTATAAAATGTGTTTATTTTACAAATTGACTACAAGTAAACTCAATCACCCATTGTAGGCATAATAAGCACACTGAAACATTGAATAGGGTTGCATTTGTAGTAACTTACAAGTATTAAAATGGTCAGCAAAAATGAACAGAAGTTACAGAAATAAATACATTTCAATCATGGAAATCTAGTTTTAAGTTCTAGTAGTCTACCAGCATAGTAGTACTCCATCTTCCTTGGTTTCATGTTCTGTGCTAAGATCATATGTTTGGAGGTATAAGGCAAAAAAGTGAATTTTTACTGCCACATTACACTGGAGTTCTTTGCAGTCTTCCAATAAAAGAGATGTTATATTATATTTGTCTGTCTTGCTATTTCCTAAAAAGTGTGCACAAATATCTTTAGAGCATACAAGACACATTTTTCTTTTGTATATAACTTTTGAGTCCCTTATTGACTCTCAAATCCAGAGTTCAACAAATATTCATTCTTTTATCTTCTGGGGAATTTTTCTCTGAGATACTTAAATCTGAGGAAATTTATCATTAAACCCAGTTTGATGTAAAGTGGGAGATATACCTTCTGTAGATCAACGAGTAGTCCCCAAATGATACAGTGTCAGAAAAAATATTTTTTCTACTACCATACGTAAAGTACTCTTTAAGCACTAGTACGTAAAGAAAAAGTTCCAATTTGTATGTAGTTTTATCTAGTCTTATAAAAATATAGGTAGGTATAATAAACGGATATTAAGTCTGAGTTTTCTTTAAATCAGAGATTGAAACATATAGAATTCAGTAAAAGACATACGTAATAATTATTGGGTACTGGAAAATAATAGAATGGGGTGCATAGGTAGGTACCTATAAGTTGACTGTGAGTGACTGACATTTCTTTGTGCATTGAATCTGACATTTAAATTTGAAATTGAGATCTTCCGACTCTACCTAAGGTAAACAAAAGTATTTATATTTAAGTATTGAACATTTTTAGGAAACTATGATGTTAGTTTAGATTCTTTTTTTAGAAAACGGAACAGGTAGGTACATATAATTATAAAGATGGATCTCTCAGGAGATTATTTTGAAAATACACCATCTAACATATTACACATAGCACAGAATGCTTCTAATGATTTATTGCCCCAAAAATCTGGGAATATTTACGAAACAGTATACAATTTGTTCAAAGAATGGTGTAGGAAAAATAAAATAACAAAATATTCCGAAAATGTCAGAGTGCACAAATTGCACCTTTAATATTAGTATTGTTAATAATTGAATTCGTCTGTTGTTTTGTTGATTTATTGTAATTTTGATTAAAATGTTCAAAATATTAATCAATATATAATATATTTTATTAGGAATCAATAAAAGAGGTATAGTTTCTTCTAAAGAAAAATTAAACCTACTTTAGTGCACAAAGAAAATTACTATTAAACTTCTGTATTTTGATAAAATTTTCGGTAGTAGAAAAAATAGTGTATGCAATTCGTGTGTAAAGGCCTTTTTTCGTCGAAAAAGGCTAATTTACACACTTGTTACATAAATAACTATTATAATAAAATTGCAGTAAAAGTTCGACACTTATAAGCTATTTGTATCATTCTTTTTCCTTGACAAATTTAATGCCATGTAAAAATTACTTTTTTAAATGAAACAAACCGTTTCTAAATAATTCCACAATATATTGAAAAAATGGTAAAAATTCCAAAAAATTGACAATAGATTCAATATTACAATAAACTTACCGTTTTAAATGAAACTTACTGTTTTTAGATAATTCCACAATATATTGAAAAAATATTAGAAATTCTAAGAAATTTGACAATTGTTTTGATATTAAATATCATCAGAATGACAGAAGTTACATTTCAATTGATGCCTACCTGATGTTTATTAATTATTTTTCGCTAGACCAAGAAGTAACCTATCTTGTGATTGACTTAATATATGTCGATAGAAAAAAGAAAAAGTATGATATTACAAATATTAAAGCTTAGATATTATTAGCCCGATGGGGATATCCTGGATATCTTTTTCCCAATTAAGATCAGTATAACTGTGCAATGATATAAAAAACCAGGAAATCTATATCTGTTGATCTATACAATTAGCACTTAAGAAGACAGTGGAGAACTCCCTAGACTTATCTGTTCATTGACAACTTGATATTGTGGCCCTCTTAAGTGTCTTCTAATTTCTAACTCTTCAAGGAACTCCAATTCTTGTTTCAAATCACAAACGTGCTGTACTTCTAGTATCAGTTGTTAATGAATGTTTGGTGTCAAGTAGATGTTTTGCGTAGTGGGATTTATCTGGCTATTTTAATCTGTATGCTCGTAAGTGTTCACTGTATCGGATCTCAAAATTTCTAAGGGTTTGACCCAAATAGACAGCATTACATTCTGAACATTTAAGTTTATATATACCAGACTTCTTCTTTAATGGGGATATTTTTGTTTTTACATTTAACAATTTTGTACTCACATTATATTATTATAATTTTTATTTTTGACGTTTTCATAATGATTCAATAACTTTGTGTTTCCAATTTTGATTCCAAGCAACTAATTACATTCTTTGCATACCTATTTAATTTTTATGGAATGAGTTGTCAATATTTTTTTATTATCGACTATTTCCAAGTTATTCATTTCTACTACAGTAGCTATATCTTAGACATGGTGTCAATACATTACTTTTAAAGCCCGATTCTCACTATACGTAAGTCACAGAGCCCCGCATGCAGAGGTAAGGGGTTCAATATAATGGAGTTCCCCCGGTACTCCAAGGTCGAAACCGGTAAGGACTATTCTTCTATATAGCCACGTATTCTTCGGCCTTGTTTCCCACCTTGACTTTAGGTTTTCAAAGCATTAAAGCCAAGACCCCCCATCCCACTGGCCCGTGAGACTTGACCACAGACAGCCAGGAGACATTGGTTTAACAGGTGATTTCGAGGTAAGCTCGAAATTTCACCCGGCATCGTAACCCTGTGTGCAATCCCTTCGCCACGATACTACAGCTGGGATAGGTAAAGTTGGTCCGCGGCAGGGTATTCGAGGGCTGCCAGTTGAGTTTTTAGACACAACCAGCCCCAGGTATTTCCCCGCATACTTCCTCCTCATATAAAATCATCTCAGGGGCCCTTCTCCTATCCGCCACGTGGAGACGCACCGGGTTGGTGCTTCACCCCCTCCACATCAATAAATACCCCGATGAACAGCGACGAACTACGTATATATCTACTGATGTGGACCCGGGGTTTTATCTATACGTAATGCAACTTGGCAAATATTTCATGTCCAATTGGTATGAAATAGGTTTTTCTTTGTACTACAGACAGCACATCTTCTTGACGACCTTTCAGGTTGTTAAGATGAGGAAGTTAATTTAAATTCCTTGGAAATACTACTGTTTTTATATTATCACATTCTGTATCAATTTGACATAGCATAGATTTGGCTTCAACAAGCCTTTCTGATAACAAACCGTCGCACACCATTCTTTTATTTTGTGTACCACTGTGCAGCAAATTGGACAAAAAGGCGGTTTAAATTATAGACCCTTATGCCTAAAAGAGTTCATGGTACAGAAACATTGACTGTGACTAAAAAACGAGGATTTGAGAATACCGGAAAGAAAAATACTAAGAACAATATTAAGAAAAAAAATAGATGAGGAATATAGAAGAATAACAAATATGGACTTATATCAAGAGTTAGAAAAATACATAGCAAGGAAAATTGAAGAACAAAGATTAAAATGGTTTGGACACATGTGGAGAGCAAGTAATGGAGCAGTAATATACTCAATGATAGGGCAGAAGCCATGTAGTTGGAGTAGAAAGGAAATAACAAGGATAATGAGGTTGCAGGGGGTTGTAGGTGATCTCCAGACTATGGGATTTTGGCATTGGGAAGAGAAGACACGGGACAGGAAGCAATGGCACAAATAGTGGGAAAAAATGTGAAAAAGGAAGTTTTTAAATAATTTGAATTACAGCTGTGTGCACAAGAGATTAAAATCCCAAATTTTTTTCCCCTAAGAGAAACAATGTATTGTTGTACAATCTTCTTTAATTAAAATTCGCAGAGCGCTTTCGGCATTAAGCCATCATCAATGCGGTCACTAAAAATTTTGTGAATTACATTTCGTAAGTTTGATAAAATTGATACATACTTGTCAGAATTCCGCATTTTTAAATATTTCTTCCACTATTTGTAGCCATTGCTTTCAGTCTTGTATCTTCTCTTCTATATATACCGGGCAGTAACTCTTTCTTAGGACGATAGGATTGGGAGATGGGAAATCAGAAAATCCTAAATATTTGCCTCCCACCAAAAGAGAACATGATGAAATTTTGTATGGACGTGAAGTACATTATTCCTGACAATATTGCCATAAAATAGTCACTGTTTAATAGCAAATTAGTTTAAAAATTAAGCAAACAAATTTAAAAAAGCAGCCTGTCACGGATGTACTTGAATTTGAAAATTTGCAGTCGGAGTCGGTTATAGCGCAATGATAGGAGCGGTTGGGTTTGACGCAGAATCCTTGGGTTCGAAACCAGCGAAATATCTCTTTTTTTATTCTTATTAGGATTTTTGTTCTTCATTTTCCTATTAATAAAATAATTTCAAAAGTTATTAAAATTTGAAAAAGATAAAATAAATTTAATATCAAACTATCTTTATAATGACGCTAGATTATCAATGTGATTTTTATATTTCGTGGCCAATTTGATTTTTTTTATTTCATCAGGTAAAAGTATCAGTGAAGCTCGAGATACCTTCGCGGGTTTATACCCTTTGGCAACAACTATAAAAATAGTTATTCAAAATCAAAACAAATATGGCTTGGTATTTGTTCCATGCAAATCTTGTATAAAGAAATATTGTTGATTTGCAAAATAATGAAGTAAATGTACTCGCTGCTGTGCATTTTGACCCTACTATTAGCTTAAATCAACTTAGTTCCGTGGTAGGTATTCATTGTACAAGTGTCCTTAAAATATTAAAAAACAAATACAAATGGTATACATTTTCGGTTCATCAAGAAATTTTTTTGTGAAACTATTTTGAATCGGGTTCACAGAGACCGAAATTTTATTAAAAAAATTTGTTTTTCCGAGGAAAGTACATTTAGCGTAAATGGGAAACCAAATGTACAAAATTTTCGAAATTGGCACCAAGAAAACCGCCATTTATGATTTAATAATCGTTCCCAATATTGTGAAGTTGTTAATGTCTGTAGGTATTGGGATATTGGGTCCTAATATCACAGGTCCATTCTTCATCAAGGGAAAACTTAATGAAGAAAAATATTTAGAATTATTAGAAAATAATATCGAAACTGCAATTGAAAAAGTTATTTGGTTTCAGCAGGATACATCTCCGGCTCATTCATCCAATCCAATTAAATTTAACTTAAATAATGCTTTTGGTAATTATTGGATAGGACATAGTGGACCAATGCATTGACCAGCTCGATCACCGGATTTGTTACCAAATGCCTTTTTAATGGGGGCATTTAAAATCTAAAATTCACAAAACAAGACACTCCAATATTGCTAATCTGAAGCGGAAAATAATTTAAGAATGTGCGAAAATTTCAAATAAACAATTAGCAAATGTGCGGCGAAATTTTTACGATAGACCTGGTTTTTGTTTAACGGATTATGGTGATTCGTTTTTAGTCTAGATGCATAATTTTCTTAGCTATTATTCTTTTTCTCTTCGTTTTTTATCTGCGTCAAAACAAACCGCTCGTATTACTGCGCTATAGCCGACTCTAAATGAAATTTTCAAATTCAAGTACATCAATGACAGGCTTTTTTAAAACTTATTTTCTTAATTTTTAAACTGGTTTGCTATTAAACAGTGATTATGTTATGGCAATATTGTCAGAAATAATGTAATTCACGTCCATACAAAATTTCATTATGTTCTCTTTAGCTGGGAAACTTATATTTAGGATGTAACGTGCTTCGGCAAGTTTTATTCCACCAAAGGAGCATTAGATGTTTTTAGTTTTACCGATGGCTTGTTCAGCAGCTTCCAATATTAAGTCGTGGAACTCTTGTGGCTATTTGTTTATGGTTGGAATTTAAAGGATTAATTAATTTGTTTAGATATCTAGTCTATTAGCACCTGCTAATCGATATTTTGGTATGTTAAATATTGTTCCTTGACCATCTTTGAGTAGGATGAGGTTAGAATTATTGAAAATATTTTCAAGTCAACTTCCTAAGGGTGTTGTCTTATCTGATCCCCATATCGGGTTATGGGCCTTAAAATCTAAACTTATAGCTGGATTGAGTACTTGACGAATAACATTATTCAGGGTATTTATATCTGGGTTTATATAAGGAGGAATATAAATATTACATTAATGAACAGTCTTAAGTCCTACAATGGTCAATGCAACTGTTTCAAGTTCGCTTTGAATTGGTATACTCTTAGTTTCAAAAGAATTTTCTACGTAAAGTGCAACTACCCCACTTGCATGTCTACTATTTTCTTCTCTGTTTTTATAAAAGCATTGGTAGTTTTTGAGTTTATGTGCAGAACCTTCTAAATTAGTTTCTTGTTATGTGATTATAGTTTGATAATATTCAGTTATAATTATTTTTAACCTGTCTAAATGGGTAAAATATCCATTTAGATTCGACTGCACGATCGAATTGAATTTTAATTATGACAATTGAGACGTTTGTTTTATTAATATTTTGTTGAGGAATCACTCTTTTCTATTATGTTCAGTTGTTTCTTAATTTTATTCCGAGCTTTAGTACATCGAGCTTTTAATTATCTGTTGGAAATATGTGGATAGATGTCATGTAGCATGCCTATTCACACTTTGGTTGTGAAGAGAATATTGTATTGTTGTTCTCGAAGTACCATACACTATTTTATTTCATTTGAGTTGTTAGTTAAATTGTTGGTTGGGTGTGGTTAATTATAGATACTTGCCTATTTCACGACTTTTTATTCACTGATTTCAAAAACTGGTTATTTTATTTACTGCATTACAGTTAAGATTTTACTATTGAGTTAATTTATTTTACGATGTTAGCATCGTACTTGCTAATGTAAAAGCCGGCTTATTTACTGGTACTTTTGAGAAAGGTTCTACATGCTCGTTCTATGAGTGGAAAGCAAAGAGGTCGATTTGTAGGTTCTATGAGTATTTATGGAGCGGAGAACTTTCGAGAAGTTTATGAGAGGAAGGGGGAATGGAAGATTCTCTACGTGACAGGGTCCTACATGGTTGTCAAGTTGAATTATAAGTTAGTATGTAAGGTTGCATAATTGATAGGTAGTCGTATGGAATGTTGCATAATTAGTAGGGGGGTGTTGATGAATGTAATTAATGCTTGATTTGGGTTTTTCATAAGGTTGCAAGATATATTTTTTGGTTTTAAGAACAATCACTATTCTTCGTCTGCTAGAGGAGGTGATAAGATTTGTTTGACTGTTCTTTTGTCGATTTGTTTGTTAGTTGCTTGAGGGATGGTTTCTTTCGATTCTGTTGATGTTTGTGCTTCTTTTGGGTTTGTGAGACGATAGGGAAGACTGGAATCGTTTTCTACGTATTCTGTTCCTTTATTTGAAGGAGTGTATTTATTGGTAGTATTGGTTTGGAATTAGGTTGGATTGATTTGTGGGGGTAGTTGTAAACTGATATTCGGATATTTTGAAGCCATATCACCACTCTGCTTGCATTTGAAACATATGTGATCATCCAATGATAGAAATATTCGGTAAGTTGTATCTTCATATGTGATGAGCATGTAGTCAGGAATATTATTACTTAATTGAGTGGAGATATAAGTTTGTCTCCAAAATCTGAGTATATCTTGGAATTATGGTTTGGATATACCAATTCTTAAAAATGTTATTGGGGTCATAAGTTGTATGCCTACCTTTTCAAGTTTTTGTTCAAGTATGTTATGAGGTATAGATGGACAAACTTCCAATAGCAGTAGAGGAGATATACATTTTCGGATATGTAGTAGTGTGTTATCGATTGTTTTTGTTCCATTTTTTGTTGTTGAATGTCTTCAACTATTTTCTCGCTTAATTTGTAGAAACATATTCTGTTGTTGAACATTCGTGACGAAAAAATAATGCTTGTGGGTTGTATCACATTTCCTAAGGCAATTAGATAATCGTCAAATTTAGTATTGCTACAAAGCTAAGGTAATAGCTTGATTTTTACTCGAGAATTAATAGCAGAGATAACAAATGAGTAGGATGATTAATCTTGATTGCCCTGTAGTCACAAGCATTATAATTCGAATCTGCCGTACTCATATTTACTACATTACCTATCTGACTGTCTAAATTTTACAAGCAACAGAAAAACTTGATTTTTGATAATTGCTATATGTACGCTTGTCGGGTTTTGATGCATTATTAACGATATATGAAATTTTCTTAAACACACTCGGTAAATGAAATTTTCTTAATATCACTCGAGAGATGATATTAGATAGCACTTGATAAACATACTGTTGATTTCCTGGAAATTAATTCCGTTATTTGTAATAGTTTTATATAATTTTCGGGGACCAGTAATAGACACGACTTATTGTTACCTCTACAAGGACCGCACTACTTTTATATTATTACTTACATTATTAATATATGTATACCTTTAACGAATTTTAGATTTTTTATCCTTTAAACAAATTTCGAATCTTAGAAAAGTTAGTTTTTACTTCCTTTTTGCAGGACTACTAGAGAATGGAAAACACGCAAACCCAAATACTATTGCAGGGATTATTATATGTGAGCTTTGTGGAAATTTATACAAGAAACAAGGGGAATACCTTTACCATTTTTCTGCAAATCATTGTATGATACAGAAGAAATTGTTTTATAAAACGAAATTTCTTCAGAAAAATATAAGTTACAGACAAAGGCAAGTAACTGACCACACCATTCTCAGAAATCTAGATGAAGAAATAAAAAATGAAATTGAAATAGTTGAACATGATTTGAAAGTAGAGTTGACAGATATCAGGTTCACTAATACTTTCAAGTTAAATTTAGATGAAGGTCAGAAACTAAAGAGGAGTGATTTACACAGACATTTGCGTACTCACAGAGGAGAAAAGCCATTGAAATGTAACATTTGTTTGAAATATTTTGCGGACAAAAGTAGTTTAACTAAACATAGGCGTATTCACATAGGAGAAAGGCCATTCAAATGTAATATTTGTTTGAAATCTTTTGCATTTAGAAGTAAATGGAAAACACATTTGCTTACTCATACAGGAGAAAAGCCATTCACGTGTAACATTTGTTTGAAATATTTTGCACAGAAAAGTAATTTAACTATACATTTGCGTACTCACAGAGGAGAAAAGCCATTGAAATGTAACATTTGTTTGAAATATTTTGCGGACAAAAGTAGTTTAACTAAACATAGGCGTATTCACATAGGAGAAAGGCCATTCAAATGTAATATTTGTTTGAAATCTTTTCCATTTAGAAGTAAATGGAAAACACATTTGCTTACTCATACAGGAGAAAAGCCATTCACATGTAACATTTGTTTGAAATCTTTTGCACAGAAAAGTAATTTAACTATACATTTGCGTACTCACAGAGGAGAAAAGCCATTGAAATGTAACATTTGTTTGAAATATTTTGCGGACAAAAGTAGTTTAACTAAACATAGGCGTATTCACATAGGAGAAAGGCCATTCAAATGTAATATTTGTTTGAAATCTTTTGCATTTAGAAGTAAATGGAAAACACATTCGCGTACTCACACAGGAGAAAAGCCATTCAAATGTAACGTTTGTTTGAAATATTTTGCAGAGAAAGGTAATTTGAAAACACATTTGCTTACTCACAAAGAAGAAAAGCCATTCAAATGTAACATTTGTTTGAAATCTTTTGCACAGAAAAGTAAATTAACTATACATTTGCGTACTCACACAGGAGAAAAGCTATTCAAATGTAACATTTGTTTGAAATATTTTGCGGACAAAAGTAATTTAACTAAACATACGCGTACTCACACAGGAGAAAAGCCAATCAAATGTAATATTTGTTTGAAATCTTTTACAAGGAAAAGTAGTTTAACTATACATTTGCGTACTCACACAGGAGAAAAGCCATTAAAATGTAACATTTGTTTGAAATATTTTGCGGACAAAAGTAGTTTAACTAAACATACGCTTACTCACACAGGAGAAACGCCATTCAAATGTAACGTTTGTTTGAAATATTTTGCAGAGAAAGGTAATTTGAAAACACATTTGCTCACTCATACAGAAGAAAAGCCATTCACATGTAACTTTTGTTTGAAATCTTTTGCAAGGAAAAGTAATTTAACTATACATTTGCTTACTCACAAAGAAGAAAAGCCATTCAAATGTAACATTTGTTTGAAATCTTTTGCGTTTAAAAGTAGTATAACTTCACATTTGCGTACTCACTCAGGAGAAAAGCTATCCAAATGTAACATTTGTTTGAAATCTTTTGCACAGAAAAGTAATTTAACTACACATTTGCGTACTCACACAGGAGAAAAGCCATTCAAATGTAATGTTTGTTTGAAATATTTTGCAGAGAAAGGTAAATTGAAAACACATTTGCTTACTCACAAAGAAGAAAAGCCATTCAAATGTAACATTTGTTTGAAATCTTTTACACAGAAAAGTAATTTAACTAAGCATTTGGTGCTCACACAGGAGAAAAGCCATCCAAGATATGTTTGAAATCTTGTACACAGGAAAGTAGTTTAACTATACATTTGCATACTCACACAGGAGAAAAGCCCTTCAAATGTAACATTTGTTTGAAATCTTTTGCAAGTAATAGTAGTATAACTACACAATCTCGTACTCACATAGGAGAAAAGCCAAATGTAACATTTGTTTGAAAACTTTTACCCAGAAATCTAGTTTAAATAAACTTTCGCAGTCACACAAGAGAAGAAAAATCATATGACATTTGTATGAAATCTTTCTCACAAAAAAGTTATTTAAAAGTACATTTGCTTAGTCGCACAGGAGAAAAAAATCAAATGTGACATTTGTAGGAAAATCAATTTATATTGCATACATTTTTAGTAACTTCAAGTATTATAAGACTCTTCAGCTCACCTAACAGCATCAATAACCTGAGGAGCAATAGAATAAAATATATTCACTAATTAGAAATGATCATAAGGTAATTCAGTCATAATGAGTCCACTCTGTTGACAAACTATCAAAATAGAAAAATAGTCCAATTCATATAGTGCGATTGTATTTTGAGGACCGGGGTACGCCATTGGAGCACAAATAGACAAAGTGTGTATACAGATGCGTATAATGTGAGACAAAATAGTGTTAGGACTTCATATACATTTATCCAATACAGGTCCTCGTTCGATATAGGCATCCAAAATTTGAATTTCGAATCTTTTTTTATTTTTAATTCCTATCCTGCTCATTTGATGTTTATAAAATGTTCAGCATATTTATAATGTATATGTATAATGTAGCTGACGATCTATTTCAAATTACAAACTTTCTCATTTCCTCGTTAAACAGTTGAGATTTTCTTCTTTTTAATGAAAAAAAATATTAGTTCAAACAAATTCTACTAGATGGCAGCAGTTATAAATTTTTCACTCGGCTCGGCGCCAAGCTACTTAAGTATTTGTCTAGATAATGGGAGAGTGGTAGGGTAGGACTAGTATAGAGCAACTCGGTTAAGTTGCCCCCCCACCCCTCAATAGAAATTTTCAACAAAACCATATATGATCGTAATGCACTCCTAATGCACCAATATGCTCCATGAATGATTTTCTTTGCACAACATTCCCCGAGAGACTACAGCTGTTTGTTTATGGGGGGGGGGAGGTCAAATAAACGCTAGCCCCCACCCAATCGGAATTTTCAAATTTTGTACTTTTAACCATCAAGCGCTTGTAATGCAGCATAATGCTAAATCGAAAAAATACTTTGCACCCCTCCCCTCAGTTATCAACCATATGCATCTTAATCAAACAATACGACAAACGCTTGTACTGAGTTTCGCTCTTTTCCTGTACCAACATGTATGTGTTGAACAATGTTTTCAACTAAGTCACGTGATGGAAAAGCTTCACCGTTTCTACTGTAGACATCAATGAAATGGGGTGAAATGATGAATACGAATCGGGTCTCTTAAATGTTTTTAGAATAAGACCTATTATTATTTCTTTTAATTTTTCTGAGTACTCTTGTTTAACCCACCAAGCATTAAATATATCTAATAACAAAAATTTGGCAGAGGTAGGCATATTATATAGCATTCTGTTTGTGAAGTAATCAGTGCCCGAAGCAGTGCTCTTAGTACTCTTTAAAGCTGGCTCTAACTCTATCATTTGAAAAGGTATAGAGAAGTTATCGGATTTTGACTGAAAATTGAAAGATGGGAAACTTAAGGTGTTCGGAACGAAGGGTGGCGCTAGATGATCCAAACAATCATCAATTATTTCTGGAGTGATAACAGTTTTCTTTCTAGTAAATCTTTTATTCACTTTGCTCCATATTTCAGTCAAAGATGTTCTTTTATTTAAACTTCTTAAGTACTCAACCCAACACTATTTTTGTTTGCATTTAAAAAGTTTTGTAGCTTTGGCGGCTGCGTTTTTATAGGTTAAATAATTCTCTAAATTACCCAGGTTTTTATATGCCAACAAAGAAGGATTCAAAATAATATTGTACAATTTCAAAACGTTACCTGAAACATCCATAGAATTTCAGTAGTTAGTTTATCTATAATAACATCAGCATTAATAGTTATACTTCATATCCATACCTCCATCACAAGCTGTTAATAATAATATTTATTCTGAGATCCATCTATTATCCAAAAGAGAAACAAAACAATAATTAAGATTATTATATATAAAAAAAGGTTTAAAGGATTATTATTATTCAATGAAGGACAGTTTATGAGCTGAAGTGTCAATGAGACATAAAAGTCATTCTTCTAATGTCATTGTAATATGAACAAAGAATATAAGCATAACTAGAGTTAAAAAAACTATAGGAATGAAAGTCTTAATTTGACAATTGTGAGTAGAAAAATATTTAAAAAATGGGTTTCAAATATTGAATGGGATAAGAGTTTATATTAAAGAAATAGTTATTTAGATAATAAAGTTAATTTAGATTGTAGTTTAGTTTTAATTGTGTTTTCAATACATACCTTTTAAAATACTAAATATGAAGAATAAGGGTAGAGGTTAGTGAATGACTTTCAGAAAGAAGTCATAACAATTGGAATTAGAACTCATAATTATTACAAAGGTGTAAATAATAAGGTGACATATCAACATCAACAAAACGAGAAGCAGATGAAAATTGGCAAGGAAAAAGTTTGTTGAAAAAACAACTAGTAGACAGGAAAAAAAATTGTACGAAAATCATAATAATTAACTAAATTTCCAAACCAATCCTGACAAATAGTTAAAATTAATCAAAATCAATAAGTATGAAGAGTGACAAACACCGAATATGAAGAAATAAGAATTATCCAGCTCCTAAATTAATAATGAAGTAGATACAAAATCTGACATCTTGGACATACTTGCAAATTAAAAATTGATTAGATAAAAAATATAAAGGCTTAAATTATTCAAAATTTACAAATGCTAATCGAAATGTTGATACTCAAGGACAATATTATAGACACCTTCATCCAATATATTTCTTCTACTTTCTTCTAGATATAATTAGTTGAGTATCATTTCAACTTCGTGTTATCCATATTTTTACATCTTTGTGTCATTTCATTCCATTTACTATCATTAAATCATCTGTTATAACGTTTAAAATTATTTCATTCTCATTATGTTAGAAAACAGAAAGCCATCAATGTTAGATTGATAATATGTTCATAAAATATTCAGTTGCTGAATACAATAAGAGACCTCTGTTATAGGAAGGATCTCTATCTATTCCATAGGCGCACCAAATTTATTTAATTTTCAATTCATTCAGTTAAATTAAACATAAACATTATTTTGGATCCTTTTTTAAAATTTATTAATTAATCATTATTATAAAATATTAAAATTCTATAAAATTAAAAAGGAATATAGTATATAGCCTGAACTCAAAGAGAGATAGTCTTCATGCCTTCGGCAGGAATCCATGAGCTTGTTAAGGTAAGTATAAAGATCAAATAAATACAATAAATACTATATATATATATATATATATATATATATATATATATATATATATATATATATCAAATTGGCACTGATGTAGATATATATATATATATATATATATATATATATATATTGAAACAAACTCAAGAAAACAGAACTTATGTAACGTACCTCATGTCGGTACAATAGACAGAATGGGATATAGATCAGTATCGTTAAAATGAAGATGACACTAAATCGGCTATATATTATAGAATTTCATGATATATACAATCAACTTATCAATTTGATCAAGAAGGATTCAAAATAATATTGTTTAATTTCAAAAAGTTACCTGAAACCAATAGAAATTCAGTAGTTAGTTTATTTATAATAACATCAGCGTTAATAGTTAGTCATGTGTGTGACCGCAATTCATGTTCGTGTATGTGAGTGAGCTCCTGTAAAATTTTAAATAACTTAGGAAGTATGGTAGTGCAAATGATGTGTTAACAAAAATCATAAGAAGGCAACTTCAAGTAATCCGGTAGTATAAATAAACTGTATGTATTATGTTTTTTTTATTAGAAAATGTTTGATTGAAGCTTCAAAATTCAACACCAAATAAACTATTGAGAAGAAAAACAATTAAAATAAGTAGAAGAAATTCCTCCGACTGATAACACTGTTTATTTATATATTAAAGCGGACCACACACTAATAGTTGTTGGTTATTGAACAAATGGTTTTTAATCACGAAAACTATGACTGAGATAGTTATTAAACGATTACTTGAAGACAACACTAAAAAAATTCTTGAGGAACTTGAAAAGTCAAAAGTAGAACTAAGAAAGGCTATTGATTTTTCTGAAAAAAATTTGCTGCAAAAAATTACCGAACTAATCATAAAAATTAAAACGATTTAAAAAGAAAATAAAGATCTGAAACAAAAGGTAGAGGATCTAGAAAAGAAAAATCGTATCAACAATTTAGTTATCTCTGGACTAAAAAAACCTCGAATCGGGTTATTGACACCGGGATTCATATGCGACGAAATTAATGGTAGATTGAATTCGGATTTAAAGGAAACATAAATCAAAAATCTATATTTTCTCGGGAAAAGCGACGCAGCGCCAATAAAGATAGAATTAGTTTCGTTCTTTGCGAAGCAGGCAGTCCTAAAACAAGTAAAAAAGCTTAAGGGATCTGGAGTATTTATAGCTAATGACGCAACCCCTCAGCAAAGAGAAAACTATAGAAACCTAAAACCATATCTGGTACAATTCCGTGCAAGTAACAAGTATAAAAACTGCTTTATCAGCAATAATAAACTAATTTTAGATGGTAACAGCTATATCCTGGACGAACTACTAAATTTATCGCTTGAAGAGTTGCAACCTAAAAGTGATGTGGCAACCAACCTCCACGACTTGGAATTAGTGATCATAACTCAGCAAATCCAGATGAAGCCACTTTAACTGCTGTAAACGAAAATAGAATTACTAAAAGAGGTCCGAAAACACGTTCGCGTTCTCAGTCAAAAAAATAACTTAGCATAATAATTACCTTTTTCCCATTGTACTACTTTTTACGTCGTTTCATGGTCTTGTGTTTTAATGACTAGTACCTAATTGTTTCATGTTTTTTTATTCACATATCAAGCTATTTTATTTCATTTTTTTCTTAGAAATTATTAACAATGTATAATTATTTTAACAATGTATTTTTGTACTGTTCAATTGTTTGTTATTAATTGGTGAGTGTCTAAATGGATCCTTATATTCAGCATTTTCAAATAAATTTAATTCCAACTTTTACCATAAATACTGCTGATGATTGTTCACAAATACTAAATATTAATAATAAAAATAGCACTTTTTAAATCCTGCATATGAATATACGTAGTATCAATAAAAATTTTGATGAATTTTTGGTACTACTACGAAAATTAAACAGAGAATTTGATTGTATAGTTTTAAGTGAGAAAAAAGTTAAAACAATTAGAATTAGAACTCATAATTATAAAATAGGTGTAAATAATAAGGTGATATCTCGACTTGAACAATATATCAACAAAATCGAGAAGTAGATGAAAATTGTCAAGGAGACAGTTTTGTTAAATGAACAAGCGAAGAGACAGATCAGAAATTTAAAAGTTTAAATGTGTGAAAATTTTGGTAAAAGTGACAAACCGAATATGAAATAAAAAGAATTATCCAGCTCCTAAAGGAATATGGAAGTGTACACAAAATTTGACATCTGGGATTGGAACGTCTCATCAAGCCAGGTCAGTGATCAGTTTTAATTATTTTTTGTACCAAAATAAAGAAACAATATATATTTGCAAATTATAAATTGATGATGAAAATATAAAGGCCTAAATTATTCAAAATTTACAAATGCTAGTCGAAATGATCGTACAATATTCAAAGACAATATTATAGACACTTATCTTTCATTCAATATATTATTTCTTCTACTTTCTTATAGATATAATTAGTTAAGTATCATTTGAACTTCGTGTTATTCATATTTGTACATCGTTGTGTAATTTCATTCCATTTACTATCATTAAATCATCTGGTTATAACGTTTTTAAATCATTTTATTCTCATTATATTTCCATATATATTAGAATTAGAATACAGAAATTCAGCCCTTACCTCAAGGTTATGTAGTTGAAATTAAATGTTCAGTGGCTGAATACAATAATCATAAGAGACCTCTGTTATGTGAAGGTTCTCTATCTATTCCATAGGCGCACCAAATTTTTTTTTTAATTCATTCAGTTAGATGAAACAAAC
This sequence comes from Galeruca laticollis, assembly GCA_963921935.1. Classification (NCBI taxonomy): domain Eukaryota; kingdom Metazoa; phylum Arthropoda; class Insecta; order Coleoptera; family Chrysomelidae; genus Galeruca; species Galeruca laticollis. The sequence goes on from OY998184.1 coordinate 50,477,107, forward strand.
ATTATTTTGAATCCTTTATTAAAGTTTATTAATGAATCATTATTATAAAATTCTATAAAATTAAAAAGAATACAGTATATTTCCTGAACTCAAAGAGAGATAGAGTCTTCATGCCTCCGACAGGAACTATGATCTGGCTAAGGTAAGTATAAAGATAAAATGAATATTTTAAATACTATAGAAAGTATACAATGATAAATAAATAGGCGGGGTTGGTTGTAAGCTGGCCATTGCTTTGTAGTTGGTTTGCTTATTAGCTTGCATGCGCTTACTTGTCTGCTTGTGGGTAGCTTCCTGCAGTCCAATGGAGAAATGCAACCATCGAGTGGCTGCCTCCTCGTGGCACCGCCGAATACGTTGGCACTGTTGATCATCAGTGACAGCAGGGTTGACCAACCAAATGGCAACTAAATCCAAGCTAAGGTGTACGGAACGTGCCGATGGCTGAATGGCCGCAGGGAATGCGACCGTGAACGTCCCCCTGGGGGTACCAGGCGACACCCCCTTGCATATAGCCTTTCCCTGGTATGCATTGCTCTGCCAGGAACGACAAACCTCTCCCTTGCGACTCGTGGGATCAAAATGGATCAACAACACAAACAAAAACCGGAGGATGAGCGAGAACGCACACCTCCAACTCAAAAGCACCGTCGAGGTAAAAGAGTCTGCGGTGCTGAGGTAAAGAGAAGGAGGAAAGCGAGGCAGCAGGTCTCTACAGACGCCACTCGCGCCAAATGCAATGGCAGCGATGACAGTTCTTCCTCCGAAATAGGCCCGGAACGCGTGGCCTCCCAAAAAAGAAGCGCATTCGCTCCAACACCTTGGAGGAAAACTCTTCCAGAGGAAAGAGGATACGGATGGATGCTAATGCAAAGAGCTACAGCGAAGCAGCAGCTACCAGCCATTTACGGGTAGCTATTATAGACAAGGCCGATCCACACGGTAAAATAATTACCGATAATGGAGACCTTATCAAAAGACAACTAATGGAGGCTTTGGACGAAACCCTTATGTCCGCCTCCGGCAGTCAGAAAAAGCCACCTACTTTTAGGTCATGGTCGCACTCTGACGAAATAATCCCCTGAGATAATGACGAAACGCTAGAGTGGCTAAGGAACACGGTTTCACAACTGAAACCATGAAAGGAGGCTAAGCTCGACGTGGCACACGTCGACAACTTCCCCCAGCTGACGAAAACCATCCTCTGGGTCCCTAGCGAAGCTCACGCTGACCTGGGTGACAAAGAGGATGTGCTGCGCCGGCTGTACAAACAAACCCCAGACTATCGGGCGGATGCAGCGGAGGTCAACCCCAAAGGACACCTATTCGTCTTTGGCATAAGAGATGAGGAAATGGGAGTCCTAAAAAAACGATCAATGAGGATGAGCTACGCGTTCATCTCATTGATTGTCAAAACAAAGAAACTTGACCCAGAACGGAGGAGATCGAGCACGGATCCCCCTCTCCCATCCGAGGAACCCCAAGGAGCTGTTGCTGCTGTGGAGACTGTCGAGCCATCCTCCAAGATGGCGACCGACAGTCTCCTGGCGGAACTAACAGCTCTAAGCCAGGATACAGGCGACGTCAACCCACCTCCAAGTGATGAAGTGGAGATGGCCTAAAAACGAATCATAACCCATCTCACCACCATCAAGCAGAGATGGACAATGAAAAGGTAAGTTTTATTCAGTGTAACCTTCAACACAAAAAAGTGACTTCGGCAACATTAGGCCGCCACCTGGATGTGATGCAGGATACAATAGCACTTATCCAACAACCCTGGATAAGACAAACCCAAGCAATCAGCAACCTAGGACGGCCATATATGTCCCTAGGAATTTTAAGACCTACCCACTGACGCATTTTTCGTCCTCCGACATAACGGTAGTGAAGGTTGAATATGCACAGAAAGGTCAAAAGAAAGTGTTATACTGGCATCCGCATACCTCTCCTCAGACGCAGTTAAACCACTACTAACTAAGGAGCTGGAGCACCTTGTGGAACACTTCTCACCCAGAAGCTTGAATTGGTAATAGGCTGCGATTCAAACTCTCACCATGTAAGCTGGGGCAGCAAAGATATGAACACTAGAGGTAAGTCTTTTTATGATTACATAACCAACAAGAATCTCTGTATTCTAAATAGAGGTACTGAACCAACTTTTATTAACTCTCGTAGTCAAACGCGAACAGATATTACCCTATCTACTATAAACACTTCGAATATAACCTCCGGCTGGCATGTATCTGACGATATTTCAATGTCGGACTACCGCTGGAAAAAAATTCGCAATAAAACTGGCGCTCACAACCTCTACAATGACTCGCGACCCCAGGAAAACGGACAGGACAAAATATGTCCACTGTTTGAAAGAGGATCTGCGAGGAGTCGAGGATGTACTGCCCTACAATAAAGGAGATTTGGAAACTTATTCTTAAACCATTCAAAACTCCATAATTAATGTCTATAAGATGTCTTGCCCACCCAGGCGGGTCGATCTTGATGGAGCCTCCACTCCGTGGTGGTGCCATGAGATTGACCAGCTTAGGGGGACGGCGAGGAAATCTTTTATTAAGGCTAAAAGAACCAGACTCGAAGAGGATTGGATTGGAACAAGTCTCACCTCAAGGAGTATAAAAAAGTCATTAGACAAAAACAAAGAGAAGCATGGAGAATCTATTGCGAGGAAATCGAGGATTTCCCCCAAGCAGCTAAACTCCAAAAAGCCCTCTCAAAAGATCCCCACCATCATATCGGTATACTAACCCGAGAGGATGGCACAAAAACTGCCAACCTGAAGGAAAGCCTTCAATTATTGATGTCAACTCACTTCCCTGACTCCAGAACCACAAATAAGGCAACCTGGGAGGATGAGGAGAATCACTACCTGACGGACGCGTATATCACGACAGATCGAGGACGCGGACAGACAGGTGGGCCATCTCAGGCTTCTCCCCCTTTAAATCCTCGCGAACGGATGGCATTTATCCAGCCCTACTTCAGTGGGGCCTGGATGACCTAATGCCGCACCTGGTAGGAATCCTCAGATCCTCACTGGCACTGAGGTATATTCCAAAAGGTTGGAGAAAAGTCAAAGTCGTGTTCATACCAAAACCAGGAAGAATGGACCATTCCATCCCAAAAGCATATCGACCCATTAGCCTCACATCGTTTTAAATGAAGACTTTAGAGAGGCTGTGTGAACGATACATAAGAGATGTGGTGATAACACGAAATCCACTGCATACACTCCAGGGAAATCCACCGACTCGAATCTTCATCTCGTAGCGGGCCACATCTAGAGATCGTTGGAAAATAAGGAATCCACCCTGGGTGTATTCATAGACATAGAATGAGCACTTTTCCTAAAATAACAAATGCACTTTTCAACAAGAATATCCCCCAAACCATAAATGGCTGGATATATAACATGCTCTCAAAACAAGCAATAAAAATCAGTGTGGATGATGTAACCATCAGAGGCTTAGTTGTAAAAGGTTGTCCACAGGGAGGGGTGCTCTCGCCACTACTGTGGAACATGATGTTAGACTCTTTGGTCAGCCACATCAACGATAGCAACTTCTACACAATAGCATATGCAGATGAGCTAATGATTCTGCTAACAGGAGGATTCGAGGAGACACTCTGCGCTTCAATGCAAGAGGCGCTCAATATCATAGAACAATGGTGCAGAGACCATTCGCTGTCCATAAATCCAAAAAAGATGGAGATGGTTCTTTTGACGAAAAAAAAAGTAAGCTTGCAAAACATCAAGCCCCAAAGCTCCTAGATACCAAACTTAATTTCTCTACAGAGGTGAAATATTCAGGGGTCACCTTTGACAGTAAGTTAACGTGGAACTCTCACTTAGAAAACAGAGTTAAAAAAGCATATATTTCTTACGAGCAGTGTCGTAGAACCATCGGCCGCACCTGGGGAATGTCACCTAGGGTTGCTACCTGGATCTACACTGCCATCATCAGACCTATGCTAACGTATGGCGCGATTGCCCGGGGAGCTAAAGCAAACCAGCTGACAGTCGTCCGTAAACTGGATCAAATCCAAAGAACAGCATGCCTCAACACAACAGGGGGCATGAGAACCACACCAACAAGAGCTATGGAGGTAATCCTCGGTCTCACTCCCCTCGACATATACATCAAGGAGGTTGTTTTGATGACCATGACACGTCTACGCTCTACTGGTATACAACCTGATGTAGGATCCGGTAAACTGAAATGTAACTTGTGGCATGAGGCCCTCTGGGAGGTCCCACTGCTGCAGGCCAATACGGACTCGATTCCACCGCGATATGCCGTCAACAGGCCCTACAAGGTAATTTTTAAAAACAACGCACAAGACCTAGTGGAAGAAGGCGCAATGCGCATCTTCACAGATGGGTCTAAATCCAATGTGGGTTAAGGATGTGGAATTTTTTCTAGATCACTGAATCTAAACATAAAATGGACAATGGGCTGCAATGCAAGTGTTGCTCAAACCACAGGTAAAAATATATACATCCATACGGACAGTAGACAAACACTACTAGCCCTGAACAGACCACGTATTACATCAGGCCTAGTACTAGAATGTCACATGACCTTAATCGAAGCCTGTAACAACAACACGGTCACTTTAGGCTGGATCAAGGGCCATGAGAAATCGAAAGGAACCCGTATTGCAGACCACTAGCCAGGAAGGCAGCCTCCCAAAAACTCTTGGGACCTGGCCCTTTCATTGGTCTAGCCTACTTCAAGGAAGTAGGCTAGAAGCTAGAAGGAAGTTTTGAACCTCAGAAGGATGCACAATGGGCCAATTGTGGCATAAGTGCTGTGTGGTCACCCACCCTTCAAACTTTTACAGATACAGATGGGTCAAAATGATTCCTTTGTACTTTTATGGATAGGAATCCCATCTATATTAAAATCTAGAACAAAATGAGTGCATTCATATTGATACTTATTGAAAAAAAAATTAATCCCCATTTCGATACCAAAATAATAAAAACTTCCATCGCCCATCTAACTCAAACAGTTTTTAGATGGGGTTTTCAATAATGTTCTTGCATCAAGAGGAATATTCTTCAAGTTCGGTTGGGTTTTCAGCCATTTAAGAAGTTGTGAAATAGCACAATGAGTTACATTGTTTTCTAATGCCCATTTTCTGAGAAACACTAGCGAATCACAATTATTTTCATCAATTATTTAATGTTCAGAATGACTACTTTAATCTGAATGAGACTCCTATTTTCACAATCAGATATTGCTTTTTCTGGATCAACATCAGACTCAGTGTTCATGATGTTATCATCAACAATATCAATTTTAATGCGTTTCGCTTTACTGGGTCCGGGCTCACTATCAACACAAAGATTATTACTTCTACGAGATATATTGTCTATTATAACCTCAGCCTCTACCGTGGAGACTATATCCTTAACAGCATTTTTCACAAGACGCTGTTTTTGACGAGTGCTCTTTGAGATATTATGCAGGGGTTTTCTAGAGGAAACATATATTATGATGGTATATGAGGCAACAAATTATGTATGTACTTACTTTTCTGTTTTTCCGGACATATCTGCTCGTTCCTTTGCTCCGAATAGATTGGATACAACACACAAATCTAATAAAATTGTCGCTACAGTAATTAATTCTTAATTAAACCACAACACAACTAGGTTAGGTTGATTTTCAACACGTGTTCAACACAATGGCTAGCAAATCAGCAGTAGTGCCAACTGCCAAGGTGATATTCAGTAATGCCAATGTTTTATTTTCATTACAGATCGCATGCTGGCATGCATACTGTGTCAAAACGACATCGGCGCGACTATCGCAAATTTTCAACGGGTAATTTGTGGCTAGATTACAAACATCCACCATAAATATGCGTATGTTCAGCTAAGGCGGCAAAACTGATATCATTACAATTATTTACCGGCATCGCTGTGCCGCTGCGCACATCTAACCGCAGTTAACAGCTATGGCCCGTCTATTTACCGCTAATTCATGTTTGCTGAGATATATGGAAAAAATAAACCAGTAACTGTCAAGGTGCGTATTACAGCGATCCTTGGTTTTCATCAGTGGCGTAATCAAACTTGAACATGGAGGGGGATATAAAAATATTTTTGACCAAAAACTGTGATGGTGATTTGACTTTTGATACATTTAAATTTGGAAGTCTTTTTTACATGTTATTTTCAGTTTCGGGAAGGTTAATAAATTAATAATTTTCCAAGTCTGGTATAGTGTTGTGTAAAATACAAATTGATTTATTAACGATGTGAACGGCATTAGCTTACTTAGGTTCTACAGTTCTCAAAATAATTCAAAATTTTACTGTGTGATACCAAAGCCACATTCTACGGTCATTCTGGCTCATGAAAGTCTATAGTTAAAACATAAAACCATTATTAATTATTTACAAAGTATAGCGTAAAATACACATAACCGAGATAGGAGGATAGGATATTTTACTGACAATTTTAAGTATTACAATAGAAAATCTAAGCGCCTTAGCTTGTGAGCAAGGTCATCAATTATTTATTTTTTCAGTTGATATAATTTCTTCTCTATGAACTAACAGCACGACTAGCCCATTATAAGCCTCACTTGGACAGTAGGTAGTATTTCTTAAATACGTTTTCATACCTTTTAATGTTGAAAAGGCCCTTTCTGGTGTAGCAGCAGACACAGGCACTGTACAAAAAAAGTTTAGAAGTTTGTGAACATTAGGATAGGCAAACTTACAAACAGGCCAGTGCTTGACGTTTTTATTTTTTTTATTTTCAAGCATTTACTTAAATGTTCGTGCCACAAAATAATAAATCGAGATCCAAAACTCCGGATGTTCAAGCACAAGATTGGCCTTACATAATTCAGTTTTTGGAAGAACACAATTACAATATTTTTCGCGCTACTGCACTTATCCGATAGGTGAAAGCACTAAACAAGAAATATTAGAATAATTTGAGAGGATTCTGTTTAAAAATAAACGGTTTCAAAGATTAAAATTAACTTTTCCGCATCTATAAGCCACCCTATAATAAAATTGGTAACTTGTTTATACTTCTGAGGCTGTATCGTGCTAACAAACTGAATCTTTTCCAAAAATGTAGTATATCTGGATATATAGGACCCGGTGTACTGACTCAGGTGAACTGAAAATCAATAGGATTCATTTGTGAGACGCCCTGAACAATATCCAATCATAAAATTGGTCACTTGTATTCACTTCGGAGGCTGTATCGTGCTCACAAACCGAAATTTCTCCAAAAATGACCAAAAATGTAATATATCTGAATATATAGGACCCGTTGTACTGACTCGAGTGAGCTGACAATCAATAGGGTTCATCTATGAGGCGCTCTGAATAATATCCAATCATAAAATTGGTCACTTGTATTAATCTTCGGAGGCTGTATCGTGCTGAAATTTCTTCAAAAATGACAAATACTTCAAGTACCATTGCACCCGTTGTACTTGCTCTGGTAAGCTGAAAATCAATAGGGTTCATCTGTGAGATGTCCTGAACAGTAATCAATTATAAAATTGGTAACTTGTTGCACTCCGGAGGCTGTGTCGTGCTAACAAGACGTGTTACGAAAAGTGGCTGACAACAACGACGACTGTACACAGGATTTTTTTCCTAAAAACCATTTTTTAGTGCTTTCTTACTGAGAACCGAAAAAATTACTCGAAAGAAATCCAAAATTTCAAGATAATCTTTTCACGCATATTAGATAGGGTCGGCGGAAAAGTGAAAATGGACGAATGGGAGAAGAATACCATACATTACTATTTTTTCTTGAAAAAATTAAGATCATTAAAGCTCACGCTATACTTCGTATTGAGTGTGAGGTAATTTACAAATATGGAAATCATATAGGGTACTATTCCACGTACGGTATCGCCAAATTACTTGTGACCATGAACGTGGTTTATAATATGTGTTTCGTTAAAACCGATGCGCCATGGCACGCGGTTAGGCTAGTCCCACACAACGACCCGCGGAATTAAAACATAATAAGAGATTCCGGAGTTTCTCTAGACAGGACAAAAAATGTAAATTCGTATCTTTTTCTAAGGGCATATAATAAAAAATAGAAATGTAAAAAAATATTTTTTGCACTGATCCCAATAGAGTCGGTGGATATTTATAAGTCCACGGCGGGGATATATCCCCTATATCCGCCCCCTCCCCGTAAGTTCGCCACTGGTTATCAACTGGTTCGTAATCGATTCTGTTTGTGACTCGCGAACAAAACTTATAAGCCATAATATTTCTAACGGTGACTAGGCGTCAGGGAATTTTCCCTTTCTAAGGAATTTTGGCAATCAAAAGGGTATTTTTTAATAATAACCGTCGTATTTAGGGAATTCTCGAGATAACATAATTATTAACAGGCAAATATTATTTTTACATGTATCACGTTCTCTATATTTTTTACTTTCTCTTGAAAAAGGAAAATGTGTGTCCGGAAATTAGAACTTTGACAACACGGCTCAAAATCTTCGATCGCGTGTTGACCAGGCAACGTCCCAGTCTAGCCTGGCATGTAGGTCTTTGCGCGTAGGTTGCCTCACGTTAGCGACGGACGTGTTTAGTGTATTTATAATATTTGCGGTGAATCCCATAATTTTACAGACCGAAACAATGAGCGAAGGTGACCAGTGGCGGCCTTAACCATTGCGAGGCTTCGGGTAGCAGGTCTTTGTGAGGCCTTTTGTCCTTCGTGAAAAGTATGTGATGCGAAAGTAGGTCTGTGTAGGCCTGTGTAAGGGGCGGAGAAGGTGGTAGGTCTATTGGATCCGGGCGTTCCAAATTCAAGTCTCCACTAGGGGCCAGTTGTTTGAGACTGTAGATTCACGTCCGTCATCGAATCGGACATGGGCATATTGAGGATTGGCCTCGATCAACTCGGCTTCTTCCACAATGGGATCATATGTACTGGCTCTGTTGCTTCGCCGGACAAGGAGAGGTCCAGGTTGAAGTAACCAGGCTGGAAGAGTCGTGCCGTTAGGGGATCGTCTCGGAAGAATCTCTCGTGTGGAGTACGGTTTGTACTAGTGTTCAGCAACGATCTTATTGAGTGCAAGGCTTCCGGTAGAATGCTTTCCCAATGGCAAATCTGCAAGTTTTTGGTTTTCAGAGCAAGATTGATCGATTTCCAAATGATCCCGTTGTATCGTTCAACCATACCATTTCCGGCTGGGTTATATGGTGTGTGGTCATGCTGGTGGCAACGCCACGTTTATGGAAGAATGAAATAATTTCCTTTGAAATAAATGAAGTTCCCCGATCTGAATGTATGTAGCTAGGCATTCCAAACATCGAAAATAGGTCATTCAGGCACCGTATTACAGTTTCAGAAGTCATGTCCTTGCAAGGGTACGAGAAAGGGAAACGAGAGTATTCGTCGACAATGTTGAGTAAATACCGATTGTGGCTGTTAGAAGGTAAAGGGCCCTTGAAGTCAATATTAAGCCTTTCAAACGGCGATGTTGCTTTAATCAGATGCTAGTTGTTATTTCTGTAGAACCTTGGTTTGACAGCAGCGTAAGTAGGGCAGGCAGCGCTGATCTTTTTAATTTCATCTATTCCGTAAGGTAAATTTTTTCTTTTAACCCAGTGGTACATCCTTGTAATACCAGGGTGCCACAGTACTTTATGGAGCTCATAAAGTTTGTTCTGAGTGTATAAGGAACCGCAGACGCGTGAAAGAGCGTCGGCTGAATGATTTTCAACACCAGGCCTATACTGAATGTCATAGGGGTAGGGAGATAATTCAAGACGCCAGCGGTGGATCTTGTCATTCTTCATTTTGCTTGTAAGTCGGGAATTGGATATATACGACAGAGCTTTTTGGTCCGTGAGCAGCTGAAAGTTTCTACCTAGTAAGAAATGACGCCACTTCCTCAACGATAGAACAATCGCTAAGGCCTCTCTCTCTATAGCAGAATGCCGTTTTTCGTTATCGGATAAGGTTTTTGAAAAAAACGCAACGGGGCGCCCATTCTGACTAAGAGTAGCCGCTACAGCAATGCCCGATGCGTCAGTCTCAACTGTAAGTGGTAGATCATCTTGAATTGTCGTGAGTAATGACTTGGTTATGTCTTCTTTAATTAGTCGAAAATTTCCAGCTACAGGCGAGTCCGGTAGAATAGGGAAATATTTGCAGTCAACCAAACTCCTTATCTTGTCGGAATATCTTGGGACCCATTTTGAGCAATGAGAGAACATCCCTAGTGCTCGTTTCACGGCTGAAGCGTCAGAAGGCAGCTTCTGTAATGGTTTGAATCTATCTGGGTCTGGACGCATAGACTTGTTAGAAATTTGATACCCAAGGAGAGTTATTGTATTTTGAGAGAATCCGCATTTATCTAGGTTCAACGTTAAATTATGTTCCTTTGCTACACTTAGAAATCGTTCAAGGTTCCTATCGTGATCATCTTGCCCCCCTCCACCGATCGTAACGTCATCAAGATATGCATATACTTCATCAAGACATTCTTTCCTTATAATATTGTCAATGGTCTTCTGAAAACAGGCTACTCCATTTGTTACCCCGAAAGGAATGCGACGAAATTGGTAAAGAGTTCCATTGGCTTCAAAAGCCGTATACTGTTTTTCCGAGTCTAGTATCGTTATCTGATGGTATGCATTCTTCAAGTCAATTGTGCTGAACACATCGTAATTTGCTGTAGTTGAGGTTAACTTTTCAATATTTGGTAAAGGGTAGGCGTCTAGTAAAGTTAATTTGTTAATAGTCTGAGAGTAATCTATTACTAAGCGTTTCTTGTGATTTTCGTTTCTCGTTATTAAAACCTGAGCTCTTCAAGATGATGAACTCTTCTCTATGATCTCTTCGAGAACTAGTTTCTCGACTTCAGATTTAATGAATATTTCATCAGCTTCGGTAAAACGGCGAGATTTAGTAGCCGTCAACTAGGTGTTCAAATAGTCGAGGTGGTTCAACTTCGGCACAAACGACGTTACAAAGAGAAAGAATGGGTTTGGAACCACCGAATTGTAGTGGAACTGAAGAGTGGAGTTTCATAAAGTCATGCCCTATAAGAACGTCATAACATAAACTGTGTATTACTAAAAGCTTAGTTTTGGGGTATGATTCGCTTTGAAGATGAAGGTTTGCGAAAATGTACTTATTAATTTTAGATTGGAGGGAAGTGGAAGCCATCTTCACCTCTCGGTTATCAGGATAAATGTATTCCTCTTGGCATAGGAGTAGTCAACAAAGCTGTCAGAACTACCAGTGTCTACAAGGATGCTGGATGGGATATAATTTACTCGTCCAAAAACGACTGCTCTGGAGAGCCCTCCTGGAGAAGCGGCTGATGTGATAGTAGCTAGCAACGTAGAAGCGGATGTCGACTTACTCTTTGATCTGGAAGTGGCCCTTTTTATCACAAGATTTGCAAATCGCTTCTACGGCAGGACATTCATGTCTAGAACGATGTCTGGATCCACCACAAAAGTAGCATTTTCCATGTCGAGATTGCTGAAAAGTAGAGGCTGAATTAAGTGTAGATTAACAATTATCTAATCCGTCAGAGGCTGGAAGAGATGTAGGGGTTTCCAAACTATAACACTTAGAATCGGAAATATAGGTTGCTGTTTTGTAAGATACTGCGAGTTTTTGGGCGGGTTCTAGGGAACGCGCTATCTTTTCCACTTGCTCAAGATTCAGCGTGACATTTTCCAAAATGCGTTGTCATATTAGAGGAGAGTTAAGGCCGCTTACGAATGCATCACGTAGATACTCATTACAGTACGTCAGCGCATCTACAGATTTGAAATTACACTCTTTGCTTATTGCTCGGAGGGCCTGCATGTATTGGTCAACCGACTCTCCATTCTGCTGCCTTCGATTCGCTGATAGGTGCCTAACAAAGAGTTCATTGAGCTGGGGTGCAAATAGTCCTTTAAGAACGTCAATGGCCTCAGTATAAGTCTTACTCTCGCAAATGAATTCGTAATTTTCGAATGATAGTAAATTAACCAATACCTTGAGCTTCTTCTCTTCGGGTTTCTTAGATTCCTCAATGAAACTTGTCAGTGTTTGAAGGAAGTATTTCCATTCCTTAGCGGAAGTTGGCGAATCAGGCGATCCGTTGAATTTTTCTGGTTTCAAAACCAGGCTTCATTTAGTAAAACTGTGACATTACAATTGAACACATAACGTCAATGGTTGTCAAGGTAATGTGAACATGCAATCACCTCAGTCTGGTTGTTTGGTTTAGGTATTTGTCATGTTTAAGGAGAAATGCTAAAATTATACAAATAAATCAAATTTGGGTTTTAAAATATTTTACATTGAAAGATTCACAAAATTAACAAATACAGAGATTATAAATTTTAAAATTGATGTTTGCGGCTTTTCCTAAGACTAAAATCTTTAATTAAAGCACAATAATCTAACGAATGAGCTACGTCATTTTCGATTGAAAGAATAGCAAGGGCTGAAAACCGATCTTGTGTCATCGAATTCCTCAAATATGTTTTAATAATTTTAAGCCTCGAAAAACTTCTTTCAGCAGACGCAACTGTAACAGGTGTGGTAGCAATAATTTTCAGGAATACTTCGATAGTGGGGTAAACTTCAGTTAATTTTTTTTCTATTGTGTATTTTAGCACCGAGGTAATGTCATCGGTTCCTTCATACACACGAATGAACATATTCAGATACTCAGTTCTTCGTACAATTCATGTCCATCCATATCACATGATTCTCCTACTGTCATAGATATTTGCAAGTCGCTGCATTACTTTAAAAGTTCACTATCACTAATTTCCTTTAATTTTTTATATTATACATGAAACATGGCCAGGTTCAGGGCAATGTCTGATAGATGAACATCAAGTCTACTATTCAGGAACAAATACAAATGCTCATCAGTATGGAGTAGGTATTATTGTTCACAAAAACGTAGAAAAACACGTCAAAAGTTTTACTCCAATAAGTGAAAGAACCTTGTTATTACAAATCAACGCAAGTCCTGTTCCGATAAACATCATACAGGTATATGCTCCCACAGCTGATAAAACCATAGAGGAAATTGAAGAATTCTACAGCGAAATAACAAATGTATACAGTAGACTTCCCAAACACCACCTAACGGTGATAATGGGCGATTTCAATGCGAAGATAGGCAACGGAGGTGAGGGAGAATATGTTGGACCTCATGGATTAGGTGAAAGGAACGAGCGTGGCGATCGATTGGCAATATTCGCAGCAGACAAAAAAGCGGCAATACTTAATACGTTTTTTAAACTACCACCAAGAAGGTTATACACATGGAGATCACCACTAGACTCTAAAGAACATATAGTCAGAAATCAAATAGATTATATGTTAGTAAATAAGAGATTCCAGAACGCATTCACATCTGTTAAAACATATCCTGGGGCAGATATAATGTCAGACCATAACCCATTAGTTGGCACCTTAAAGCTAAAACTAAAAGCTGTGAAAAAGACAACAAAGAAAGACCGTTATGACATGCGAAAATTAAAAAACCCGGATACGAAGGAAAAAGTAAGACATCACTTAGCAGAACAACTGCAAGAAACAAATATCAATAATGATGTGAAATTTGAATTAGACAGAATAAAAAACATTGCTACAAGCGTCAGTGAAAAATATTTAAAATCAGATCAAAACATCAAAAGAAAAACATGGATGACAGACGAAATTCTACATATGATGGAACAAAGACGACTTATGAAAGATACACCCGCATATTCAGCAATTCACAAGCAAATACAAAGAAAAATCAAGGATGCCAAAGAAAAGAAATTACAAGAAGATTGCCAGGAAATAGAAGCCCTACAGGAAAAGTATGATAGTTTTAACATGTATAAAAAGGTTAAAGAAACGGCTGGGTTGATCAAGCCCAGAACAATATGTAAACTGACCGACAAACAAGGAAATCTAGTAATAGACAAACAAGACAAGATAAAGGTATGGAGCAACTACATCTCAGAACTATTTAAAGATGCAAGACCGCAGCGGCCACAGATAATAGATAAATCAGGTCCTGCCATCACCGTCGATGAAGTGCAATCAGCGGTGCAACAAATGAAAGATGGAAGAGCTCCTGGACCAGACAACTTTAGATCTGAAATTCTCAAACTTTTCGACGAATCTGGAATCACACAACTAACAGAGATGTTCAATCTCATCTATGAAAAAGGCGAACTACCGAAAGATTGGCTACTGTCGGAATTTGTTATAATACCAAAGAAACCAGGAGCAAAGAGATGCGAAGATCATAGAACTATCAGTCTCATGAGTCATCTATTGAAACTATTCCTGAAAATTATTCACAGAAGAATATACAAAAAGTGTGAAGATTATATGTCGGACACTCAATTCGGTTTCCGAGATGCGGTAGGTACTAGAGAGGCACTATTCAGTGTACAGGTATTATTCCAGAGATGTAGAGACGTCAACTGCGATGTATATGCTTGTTTTGTAGACTACAGTAAAGCTTTTGATCGAGTACAACATCATAAACTAGTGGAAATATTAAATACTGTTGGGATCGATGGAAGAGACTTGGAAATAATATCGAGACTATATTGGGATCAGTCAGCATATGTGTCCGTAGAAGGAGAAAAATCAGATGCCATAAAGATCGCACGAGGTGTAAGGCAAGGATGCGTATTGTCCCCTCTATTATTTAATGTTTATTCAGAATACATATTTAGAGAGGCTCTCGAGGACGTAGATGAAGGAATATTACTAAATGGTAAAAGATTAAACAACATCAGATACGCTGACGATACAGTGATTATGGCTGGAGACCTTAATGGATTACAACAACTAATGAACAGAGTGTATTCAGTTAGTCTAGAATACGGTCTCGATATAAATGTCAACAAAACGAAGTACATGGTAATCAGCAAAAGTCAGATTCCACAGGAGCACCTCACCCTAAATCAGCTACAAATTGAGAGGGTCGGTAAATACACATATTTAGGAACTACACTCAATGACCAATGGGACCACTCACAAGAAATCCGTTGTAGAATAGAGAAAGCAAGGGCCGTATTTCTCAAAATGGCATCAGTTTTTAAAAGTCGATCTCTGACGTTAACTACCAAAATAAGACTCCTTCGCTGCTACGTTTTCTCCGTCTTACTGTACGGGGTCGAATCATGGACCTTGACCGACGCAACAACAAAAAAACTCGAAAGCTTTGAAATGTGGCTCTATCGTAGAATATTAAGAATCTCATGGACAGACCATGTGTCCAACGTAGAGGTCTGCAGAAAAATGCAGAAAGACACCGAATTAATAAAAACGATAAAGATCCGCAAGCTAGAATATTTCGGTCATATAATGCGAAATGAGAAAAGGTTCAGTCTATTACAAAATATCTTGCAAGGGAAGATCCCTAGTAAACGTGGCCCAGGACGACGGAGAAATTCATGGCTCAAAAATCTCAGGACATGGTTTTCAACAACTACTACAGGACTATTCCGTGCAGCAGCAAATAAAATCATAATAGCCAGAATGATCGCCAACATCCGGACCGGATAGGCACTAGAAGAAGAAGAAGATACATGAAACCAAATATGCTCTCATGGTGTTTAAGACCCTCAAACCTAGGATGACAGCTTGCGCGCACATTGTCGACAATGACATAAAGATAGTTTATTTTGAAAATGTCTTCCGCTTTCAATTCATGAGCTTCATCTTCCCCTTCTTTTACGTCGTCTTCTGACTTCTTTGAACTGTCTATCAGTATCATATTTCTTGGCTATTTCTCTTGCTGTTACAAGGGATGACTGAAAACCATTTTCTCGATAATTAGCGAGCCAATTTGTGAATGCGTCTAGGTGTTGTATAGCCACATCTAAGTGCATGTTTTCGCTTTGCCACATTTTACTTCTAACATTTATCTTTGTAAGAATGTCATACCATATGACAAGTGAAACTACAAATTCGTAGGTAGTGAGTTCATATTCTATAGAATGGCATTCACTGACCAACTTCCAATCTGCTGTGTTTTCTGCTGAATCCTTTAAAGCATCACATATATCGCTTAGTTGGTATTTAACGGCCTTCACCGATGCTACCATGCACTCCCATCTAGTTTCAGAAAGTGGTTTTAGCGACAACGATTTTACAAGAGCATTTAAAATAGCCCACCTCTGACTTGAGCCGACAAACAGAGTGTACAACCTTTGTAGCAAACAAAAAAAGATTTTGCTTCGACACAAGACGATGCTGCATCTCCTAGGATGAGATTCCAACTATGACTCCCACAAGGTAAAAAATAAGCATGTGGATTAATTTCAAGAATACGTTTTTGGACACCACTTTTTTCACAACGCATATTGGCACCATTATCATATCTTTAGCCTCTGCAGTTTTGCAATGATATACCTAACTGTTCTAATTCTGTGATTATATAATTAGTCAAACTCTCAGCTGTGGTTTTTTCGATGGCTAAGAAACTAATAAAATGTTCTTCAATTTCAGCAGTATTTGTATTAAAAAATCTTATAATAATTAATCGAGTAATATTTATTATTTTTTCAACAATTTAAGTCTTCACGTGATTTGCCATGAGCTCATTTTGAATACTTTTCCCGAAATATTGGTCATTAATCGTCTTATCCTTTACTTGGTTTAGGTGAAGTCTCAACACGGGATCAAATCGGGTTATTGACTTTACTAAATCTATAAAGTTGCCGCTTGTTTCACTCGAATCTGAGTCAGATGTTAACTTCTCTCTATGACCCCTGAAGGCTAAATTGTGAGATGCTAAAACATTTACAATTACGAGCAATCGTTCTAAGAATTTCTCTCCAACGTTGCCTCTCTTGTTCAATTTGTGACTGGGCCAAGAAGTCGATAGAGGAACAGCTTTTTAAACCATTCTCTAAATTAGTCCATTTCAACGTACAATCTTTGTGCTGTCGACTAGATTTGTGAGACTTTAGTTAATCACCCAAGTGTTTCCAATCACATACTCCTTCACTTGATCCAATCTTTGTATTTTCTAGCCCGAATATTCGACACGGAAAACAGTAAACGGCATCCTTTGTTTGTGAATATATCGCCAGCGCCTGTGAAGCTTTTCACCGTTAACAAATATCTTATTATAATGATATTCGCTGAATCGACGTCCATTATCATTTACGGGGAATAAATCAACTTTAACCCGGATTGGACCTTTTAATACATCTCAGTTCGCTCTACATCAGTAATTGTTATGGGCCACAAACCGGGGTTATTTTGAGGATTCAGATTTTCCGTTCCAGCAGTCATGGATGTAGACATAGACTCGGGCTTAGATTCGTGTTCTTGACTGGATAGCGTTGACGGTGGCATCGGTGACTTAAGAGACAATGATGTAGTTGATTCATAATCATCCTCGCTGTTTTTACTTAATGACGGCGGCGGCACCCATGATCATGTGGAAGGAATGTGTTCAGCTGGAGCAGGATTAGAGTCACTTTCAGTCAATAAATGTTTTGTAGAGGTTTCTTTATCATCACTTTTTATATATTTATAAAAAGATCAACGTAAATTTTCGTTTGCCTACTTTATTGTGACGTAATATTCAATCAAATTGAAAGATATGTACGGTAACGATTTTGTAACTCATACTGCAAGCAAAATAATTCCAAGATGACAAGAGTAAAACTGTACTAATAAAAATATAGAATAAAGTACATCTTATGGTTACAATAACCCGAAGTTTATTTCTGTTTGCAAACATTTGTATTTATAAACTTCAAATCGCGGATTTGTCATTTTTTGTACTTGCGGTTATCGAAAAAAATCTCTCAGTGTACATAATGAATTTTTCAATTATGTTTTGATTGAATGAATTAGTTATCTAACTTTATTTTAGTTTGCCATTATATTATAACGTTAAGAAGTAATTAAGGGTCAAAATCGAAAGTTTTAAATAAAAAATCGTTAAAATTTTTTATTTTGATTAAAATTTGCTTGAGTTTTTGCGGGAGACCCTTGCATGAGCAAGGCCCCGGGCAATTGCCCTGTTCGCCACCCCCTAAGACTGCCACTGCTAGTGACAGTCAACAATAAAAAAAAAAAAGAAAAATACAAAAGGATAAAATATTATTATATTGGCTGCATGATTCTATTTTTAAAAAATGGTTACTGCCTGATACCAGTTCAAAATACAAAGCAAAGTATTCAAGGTAAATATTTTTAATTTCTTTTGTTTATTTAAATTATATTCTTCTAGATGTAAAGTTTGTAACGTGAATATTACTTCTGGAACGAGTGAGTTACAAAAGCACGCAGCGACCCGTAAACATGTAGATAAAATGAAAACTATCAAAGAGTCTAAGAATATAGTTCATATGTTTGAAGCTCAAAAGGACAATATTCACGAATCTAATGTGAAAAAGGCGGAACTTAAATTAGCAACATTTTATGCTTCAAATAATGTTGCATTTCGCACTATTGATCAGTTACAGCCAATCTTACAGGAAATTTTTCCAGATAGTAAAGTTTAAAACAAACAGAGATTATAAGAAATGTTTTATGCAAGAAGGAAACAAACGATTTAATAAGTTACCTGAGAGAAATGTTTTTTGGGTTACTGGACGAATCCACAGATATTGGCGATTATAAGAGTTTGGCTGTACTCGTTCGTTATTCAAAAACTGAACGAATAGAGACTAGACTTCTAGAACTCATGCAAGTAGATGTAGGAGCAACACATTTATACGGAGTCTTTAAAGCTTGTATGGAGAGACATGAAATACCTTTGAGAAATAAAGTTGGTGATTTTTTAAAATTTTTGTTTGCATATTTTATCTAACAAACTCCGTTTTTTAGGGATTGCATGCGATGGAGCCAGCGTAATGGTAGGAAAACATCATTCATTTTTATAAACTACTAAAATATGATATACCGCATGTAATTCTTATAAGATGTATATGTCATTCTGGGGCATTAGTTGCATCTTATGTGTGGTTTCTTCCTCGATCTGCAGAGAAACTGCTACGATATATATATATATATATATATATATATATATATATATATATATATATATATATATTATCATAGTAAGAATCATCCAGATCCAGCAAGTATAATGAGCGCCTTTGAATCTATTTGCTTGAATACATTATCGAATATTTATAAATTGTGAAAAGAAACATGACTAAGTCAATTATAGATGCCGATAGTGAAAACAGTGGACAAAATTCTCACAACCATACTGAATAAAAAATCACCAAAGATAGTGAAACAGACAATATACTCGTTGAACTGTCAGAATCGAAAATATTGAAATCCGATTCATTTTCAACGGAAATTAACACTAATAATTTAGTAGATGATGTAATTTCAAAAGAATCCGTCGAAATTAGAATGAAATTTATGATAATTTAAAAGAAACACGACATATTTTATACAGTTAGTGAATACGTTGTTTTATGCAAGGGATTTCAGGAATTTTTAATAAATAGTAAATAAGTTATGTTAATATTTATATGTATGAAAATCCTCATCTATATACTTCTCATTTCGAATACTGAAATATTATTTCATGCTTCATATACGGCTTTAAAATTTAATGGTTTATTGTAATATACACAGCCAATCATCGACAAAGACACAATGTTTATATAATTCATAATGTATAGATAGATAAGTTTCCATAACAACCGAACGCTGTTGATTTGATGGATTGATAATTGAAAACGTGAGGGATTTTTTTTAAACGTCAAAGTCAATGTTGAAAAATTTTATGAAGAACTTATAGAAACATATTATAAACAGTGAAACTGACCTTTTGAAAGGTGTTGGTGGAAAATAAATGTCGGTTTATCTCCGTAAGGGAGTTAATTGCAATTTGATTCGTGGTACAGTGCCATATATGCGGCAGAGAAGACACCGAACATTTAAGAAAAACTAGAAAGGAAAAGTGAAAGTTCACTTCTTGGAACTGTAATTGTAAATAAAAAGTGTAGCTGAAGTTATGAAAGAAGAATAATACGATTCATATTTTAATTCTGGAGGTAATAAGTTATTTTTAAAAGTATATTTACCTAAAGACTTTCCCCTTCGTTAAAAGTAGTACCTACAATAATAAATCCTTTGATGACGAGCCATGGTGATATTACTTCAGCTCCAGGTTTGCTTATTTGGACAGTACAACAGCAAAGAAATTGAAATTGAAGATTATTTTGAAGTGGATACAAACCGTTTTAAAATATTATATTAGAGATCTCTAAATTAAAATAGGCCTTTATTTAAACAAAAAAAGGAATGCATTCATAATTAGTAATTAATCTAACATTTTTATTGTTTCCAAAGTTATTTGTAGTTTATTTTTTTTGTAGTGTATACACATTTCCTATTTATAAACTTCTATGTTTTAAAAAATTTCTGGAATCGTAAGTTTGTTCATTTTAATTTCACAATCCAATAATTATAGTAAATTTGAATGGCGCAATTGAACCCTACCCTTTGATACAGTTATACATGTTTAACGATTATTCAATAACAGTTTCAAATAATAAATAATATAGAAACCTACACAAATTTGGCACCAGCAACGTTGGCTAAATAAAATTTTAATTATTATATTCACATATTGATAAATATTTATATTCAGTACAAATTTGTCGGCCCAACGTAAGGCGAATTAAAAATTTTATTGATAGGAAGGATTAAAAACATTAAAATTGAACAATTAAAATTCCTCACATAATATAATAGTATAACAATATATATATATATATATATATATATATATATATATATATATATATATATATATATATATATATATATATATATATATATATTACGTATCGAAGTGCAAATCGGTCCGCGCAACTACAAGAAATGCAAGAATATTTTCGAAAAAAGAAAAATAAAATGTTAAAATTGGCAATAACAAGATGGTTGAGCAGACTTGAATGTATAAACCACGTCCTTGAAAACTGGAATCTTCTAGAAAAATACTTTACTGTAGCAGTACATGAAGACAAATTAAAAAGTGCAGAATTAATTCTCAGCGAACTTAAAAATGTTTATACCAAGGCATACTTTTTATTTTTAAAATATGTTCTAAAATTTTTCAATGTCTTTAATATTCTTTTTCAAATCAGAAAACTTCTTATTCATGTATCATACACTGAGTGTATGTTGCTAATGAAACAGCTTTGGCGAAATTACATTCAACCAGCAGTTCTCGCAGAAGAAGATCTATCCAAATTAAATTTAAGAAACCCAAGATTATATCTGCCACTCGAAGAGATATACCTTGGGCCGGAATGTGCAGAACTATTAAAAACAACGCCAGCTGAAAGCAGAGAAGCGTTTATTATAAATTGTCTAAATTTTTACATCGAAGGAGTATCAGATCTTCAGAAAAGGCTACCTGACCAAATATTTAAAGATATGGCTTTCGTAAACCCTGTTATAACATTTAGTTCAAATGATTTAGAAAGAGATATTGATTTTATTGAACTAATTAATAAATTTGGTACAGTTATTAATGTTGACAAAACTGAGCTAGAAATTGAATGAAGGATTTAAGAGATTTGTTTAGTGATGCAGAGGTGACCAGATTAAAGTCTTTGGAAATGTGGTTAGAAATATGGTCAAAAAAACGTTTTGATGATACTTTAGCATTTCCTAATTTGTTGCAACTTGCTAACATAGTTTTAATTTCACCTCATTCAAACTCCAGGGCGGGACGTATTTATTCAGTTGCCACTGACACAAAAACAAAAAAAGAAAGACATTAGCAGAAAAGTCTCTAAATGGCGTATGTGTATTTCGAAGTAGTTTACAGGCCATGGGAACTTATGTGATGCATTATCAAATAACGGACGATCATCTGAAACTACATAATGTAAAAATGTATTCTTTTAAAAAGATAAATGTTTAATATGTTACAGCGTTTTATGTTTTATTTGTTTGTTTTGTTTAATTCCATATTTTACTGTATGTTTAACTATTTTTGTCTATGTTTTATTTCCTGCGTTTAATTTTTTAGGAATATAAACTTAATTTTTCTGTATGTATATTTCGTGTCTTTTGTACTGCTTTGTAATGTATTAAAGAAATTATGAAGTTTTTTCTAAAATAATATTGGGAACATCGTAATCAGGAAATTTATCTAGAAAATGCATGAAAAATGGAATTTTTGGCATCCATCAAGGGCTTTGAAATGTTGGGAACACTGCTAGGCACTTAGTCTACTCCATAGAGAAATAAACATATTCATATAAATAAAATATACTGCGCCTAGCGGCCAGGGAAGCGTGGAGATCATTAGAGTGCCGATATATATATATATATATATATATATATATATATATATATATATATATATATATATATATATATATATATTGTTGTGGTTAGTTTTTCTATTATGTATATGATTACTAAATTAACAATTTATATTTCCAAATCTTTACAAATTTTGATATATTTCTAACTAATTGAACAATAATAAAAACTTACCCCAAAGATCTTTGGTTTACCACTTTTTTTTTATAATTATATAAAAAATAAATTTTCAAATCCCCTCCTGCAACTACGTTCTCAAATTACTTCTTTATTGACCCCTTTTTGTTTAATCTATGTTCAACTTGTTGGTTCCTGCTCCTGAATTCTTCTCAACTTTTAAATCTCCTTATGAATTTGCTTCTAGTTTGAATCTAACTCTTCCTGCTCTCAGCTCCTACCTTACGAATACTCTTTTATTCCAGTTTAATAAGTAGAAATTCTTATACTTATGAATTTGCTTCTCGTTTGAATCTAACTATATTTCAATTACTGCTCTCGGCTCCTACCTTGCGAATACTTTTTTACTTTTCTTCAAATATTGATCTCTCTAACTGATTTTACTTTTCTATCCAATTCAATATATTCAAATGCTGCTTCTTATATTCTTCTATGTTATATTCTTAGAAAAAATGGTTTCAATTATTAAATTCTTACTTGACTTTTCTCAAAATTCTTTCTGTCATCTCCTATCATCATTTTCCATAGAGCATCTGCCAATCATATTATTCCAAAATTTCTATAGATCAACTATCTCTCAATATTATTGTTTTAAAATATCCATAATATATATATATATATATATATATATATTATATATCGATTTTATTTTTTTATAATTGCCCTACGTTGTAGCGACAATTATTGTGCACACAGCTTAAGCAGCGTATGATATTTATGTCACTCTGACAGTCGTTGTCAAAAATGCCCGGCTATCAAAAAAAAATAATTTATTTTAAGATAATTCTACCGTAAAACATTCGAATCACTCTTATCTCAGGGTGGGTTCAATGCGCCATAAAATAGAAAAATGTTTAGAAGATTTCAAAGTATTGTCTAAATAAAATATTGATTATTAATTTTGCTCTGTTTGATCTACCTATTACTATACTGTGGCTGTTTGTTCAGTGTTCTAAAGGCTATTCAATTTCTTTCTGACATTCAATAAATTTCAAAAAACATTCTATCACCAAGAATCCACAAATGTCACTGTCACAAATATAATTTTTAATCAAATTAAATGAGTTTAATTTCAATAAGTTGTTCAAATCTATTACGAAACTATATCTAACGTAAGTCGAATTCCAAAAATTATATACAATTATTAAATCTCACAGAAAATACACAAATATTAGTTTTCCTTTAATCGATAACAAATATCTTATCTATAATGAATGAAATTTGAGTGAATTACGAATAAAGTTTATAAATTATCAAATGGCAAAATCTTATCTAGAAGGATACAAATTAAATTAATTACAAACTAAATTGAGAAATTTCTCTAAATGTCCGGATGATTTACGAATTGTCACTTTTACTTCACGAATGTTAAATACCCATTCACAGTCCCAACTTCTTTCAAAATACTTTTTCAATATAATTGTTCAATATTATATTTCTGTATTTATTCTAAATCAAATGTCTTTGTAATCGATTAATTAGATGCATCTATGATTAATTGTGATTAAAGCCTGATATTTTTGTTATCGAAATAATGCATTAGTTTATATTATCAATAATCTGGAACAGACTCACCAAGTCTCCAAAACTCCTCCAAACTCGTACAATTCTAAATCTAATTTAGAATTCAGGATCGTTCACTTTTCCGAACTGACGACTAACTTTTTTAATAAAAATAACACGCACAGAATTTACAATTATGAGCACCGAATAACAATTTCTATTATTAATTATTATATTATTTAATTAACTACTACTTGGCGAAATATTGGAGAACTATTAAATTACATTTTCTCCGTTCAGGATATCAAATTCAACTAACTATTTTTTATCAAATAAACAACCACATTACGCCGTGGTTACACACTTTCTTCTTTTCAAAAAAAAACTCTATTTGTTATTTTTCTGTAACAAAGATTTGGACTTCTTTTATTATCTAAATATCTTATCATGAATTCTCTTTTCTTTAACCTACAATATCTTTTTCAACTGTGACATGTCAATGTCATCAGAAATAAAATAATCTGCCAAATATTACATATACAGTGTTTTTCAACCATATTGATTTTATAGACAATACTGGGTTTGCCAAAAGTATTGCAAAATGAAATTGAACGAAATTCTTTAAAATTTTAAATAATAGGTCTGTATTAAATCCCCCTAATAAAAGAATGACAAATCGATTCCTCACACTATAAATTCATCTTTCAACATTACTAATAATATATCTCATAAAAGCATCCAATTTGTTCACAATATCCTGTTTATAATACTATTAAATGATTATCCTAATTCTCATAAAACTTATTAATTCTACTATATCTAAATTTAAAATTTCATGTGACATAATATCATTTGTTCCAAATTATACATAATATTTATATATTTGTTCAATGTTAAAAACCCCTCTCTCATTACCGGTAGTAGGATCTAACAATTTGTAACTATTTGCTGCCCCTTCATTACCTACAATATAGGGTCCCTCAAATGGTAGTAATAATTTTGTGTAACAATTCTCCGATCTTTTTGCAACTTGTAATGATCTTACAATTACTAATTCTCCTTTTTCAAAAACCGTCTTCTTTTTATTTTTTTTATTCATCCTTTTAATATACCTTTTAGATTGTTTCTGAAATCTTTCATTTACCTTGTTCATAACGTCTTCCATTTCTAATTTTCTATTAACTATCCAATTTCTTTGAGGTATTGTGCCTGTAAATAAATACTCTGGGCATTCATTTGTAACACCATGAGGTATTTGATTAAGGAATCTTTCTACCTGTTTTAAATTATTCTCCCATTGACAGTGATCCTGATTACATAATATTCGTAGATATTTGTTTATTCCTTTACTGTATCTTTCAGCTGGATTTGATGATGGTTTCCTAATACTAATAAAATTTAACTTAATTTCCTGATTTTGACTAAACTGTGTTAATTTTTTACTTTCAAAATATATTGCATGGTCTAAAATTATCGTTTTTGGAGTTCCATAATTTTCAATATACATTTTCAAAAAACCTATGACAGTTTTTGCATGGGAATACTTTAACATATTTTGTGAAAATATCCGTGATAACGAATATGTGTTTGTTTCCTTGTGTACTAGGTATTAAATTGCTTATAAAATCTATGGCAACAATTTGTAATGGATTCTGTGCCACTATTGACTTTGCCAAATTTTTATTATAATTTTTTTCTTTTGCTAGTTGACATATAATACATACTTTACAGATATTCCTGGCAATTGCTAAATCCTTTTTTGTAATATAGTTTTCTCTAAAAAGCATCCATAATTTTCTAGTTCCAACATGTCCATATTCTTCATGTAAATTGTTCAAAATTTCGTTTGCATAATCTTGCGTAATTACAAATCTTCTAAACATTTATACCATATTTCTTCTATATTAATAGCATTATTTTTATAATTCGGTTGTAAGTTTTGTTGATCTTGTCTAATTTTATCCAGAGAATACAGTCCTTGCTCTAGTAGTATTGTGTTTATACCTATTTTATACTTTCTCTGTTCTGACATGCTTTCTGTCTCTCTACTTAAAGCATCTGCCACTATATTTTGTTTTCCAGCAATATATTTGATTTCGAAATCGTATTCTTGTAGTAATAAAATCCAGCGATGTATTCTATTATTAGCATATCTATTTTGAAGCATAGCTGTCAAAGCTGAATGATCAGTTTCTATTATAAATTTAGCTCCTAATAAAAAAATATTAATTTAGTGATACAAAATACCAAGCTTGCCATTTCAAGTTCTGTTACAGAATATTTCCTTTCATGTATTTTAGTAACCCTAGATATGAAACTAATAGGCACTTCTCCTTTTTCCTGCTCTTGTATCAATACTCCAGCAAAACGATCAACTGATGCATTTGTTCTCAAAATGAATTGTTTATTATATTGTATATGTAAAAGTTTCTTTGAGTTCTCTAAATGCTCTTTCGTGTTTTTCATTCCAATGCCATTTTGCACCTTTCTTCAACAATTCTATTAGTGGTATTTCCTTTTTACTTAAATCAGGTATCAATCTTTTGAAATAATTTAAAATCCCTAAGAACGGTCTCAAAGTTTTTATATTAGTTGGTTGTTTGTATTCTAATATTGTTTTAATTCTATCAGGATCCATAGAAACTTTTTTGGTATTCAAAACATATCCCAAATATTTTATTTCTTCTTGATAAAATTTACATTTTTCGATGTTCAATTTTAATCCAGCATTTTCTAATTATTCAAAAATAATATTCAACTGTTCTTTATGTATTTCTTCATTCTCCGAATATATAAGAATGTCATCTATATAATGAAGTATAAAATTTTCATATTTGTTTAAAATGGTGTGAAGTGTCCTTACCAAAGCTGCACATGAGCTCTGCAATACGAAAGGTACCACACAGAATTGATATACCACTCCATCTACCATAAAAGCAGTATATTTTCGACTTTCTTTTTCTAAAGGAATTAACCAAAAACTATGTTTCAGATCTAATTTTGGAAATATCTTTGCATTGGTAATTCTACCAAATATACTATCTATATTCATGGGACTTTCGTATTGTTTTTTTGTATAACTATTAATATTTCTAGCATCTAAACATATTCTTATTTCTCCAGATTTTTTTCGTACACAAGTAACAGCATTAATATATGGTGAATTTGATCATTCTATTATTCCATCTTTTAACAATTCATTGAATTTTCAAATGGAAATGAGCTTTTCAACAGAAACTTCTGTTTTTAAAGTCTTAAACAGTCTCTAATTGTTCACAAGAATTGTTAGTAATAATGTTAAAATTTTCTAAACCTGCAAGATCATATTGATGGCTACGACTACTATTACAAAAACTAGAACTAGAGATACTTGATTCAATATTGTTTGTACTGTTTAATACAATGTTTGTATCAGACTATCTGAAATATTTACACCCCTTTCATTACATAATTACCAACTATTTGTTTTTTATTTTATTCATGTAAGTAGCTTCTGAAACATCTTAACACTGAAAATATTTTCTTCTAGATTCAAATCCCTGCCAACATATGAGCATGTATTAATAATATCTACCCTATTGCAATATTAAGTTTTTTGCAGGGTATAATGCATATCTAGGATTTGAAATATTGTGAATCGTTTTTAAAATATACTTACTAACTAAAATATTTTAAAAATTGAAAAAACCCTTATTTTGTAAACTCTATTATATAATGTTAGTGTACAATTCCGCCACCTGGAATTTCAATGTATAATAGCCGATTAAAGTATTGAATGAGTATTACGTTTTAATAATTATGATTTTTGAATAGGTACTCACCGATAACAATTGTTGTTCGTCCATTATAACAAGAATTATAACTAAGTATAGAAACTGTAGCTAAGTAGGAACTAACGAAAACGAAGACCACTTTATTCAACTACTACTTGCAAAATATGTGCTTCCTGCAAATAAAATATAACACATAACTGAAAACCATCCGCCATTTCTTGCTTGTCATTTGATTCCACAGCTGTGATGTTTAATATGAGATATTACTGAGAGTTTTATGAACTAACGTCGTGCATACGTAATAAGTACGATGTTACTAAAAATTATTTCGAAATATGTAAAAGTAACATGTGATCATCTTAGAAACATGTTAATTTGTAATATTACAGTAACGTTATGTATGTGACATTAGTGAGAAGTATACAAATTAACATCGTATTGATGATTCCTATAGGAAGTTACTAAAAAGAAGTTCATAGGATGTGTATGTAACTGCGAATTCAAGTATTACTGTGTACATCACAAATATGTTTTATTTACATGACATGTATGTTAATAGAGTTGGTAATAAAATTAAGACATCTAGGAGGTATCTTATTAACGTTTTCAAGAAACATCAGGAAAAGCCTCTAAAAAGAACATCACAAAAAAGACTTGTTATGTTTCTTGTTTAGTGGGTTTGAGGTTGAATACTAAATTGTTCATTTCAAAGTTTCATATATAGGGTCCGCGAAAATATTTATGCTGCAGCGATTATTTTCAAACTAACAAATTTCATTTTATTCTGCATTTCATTCTTGTTAATGTAACATGGTATCTCAAGTTTTCTCCCGATCCTATCATTGGTTTTAATTATTTACAGTCAAAAGACTTTACACACAATTATTCCTGACGCGCTTTGTCAATTGGTGTAATTTCTTTTTATTTTTTATATTAAACTCATTAAAGAAATCATTATCGGTTAGTTTATTTTCTCAACTAGGAGAGCATGATTATATGAATACATAACAAACACCCATAAGAGCTACACCTAAGATTTTTCCTCAACCCACCCCTCTAACTGACGTAACCCTATACCACAAGACCTCTCATTACCAACGACAACTGGTAGCAGCGGAGGCCGACGCCAACCCTTTCGGACATTTCTTCCAGCAGCCGACGACTCCTGTTTCCCACGAAATCGTGGGTGGTGACATCCAGCTACGCTGCCTTCTCGGTCCATTAGGGACATTTTGACAGCCTAGTTTTTCTTGGTTATTACAGAGTTTTCTTTAGGGTTATTACACTGGTGAATACTTACTACATGGGTGACTTCAGTGAATAATTACATTGAATGAATTTTTCTTGTTATTACATTTGTAAAATAGGTAATTACATGACATGCAATTCTCCTAGGTTATTTACAGTGGTGACCAGTGTTGCCGCTCCAGATTTTTTTTTTGTACTAGAATGTCTTTCGAAATTGTACTAAATTGTACTAAATTTATAAAATGAGTTATTTGAGGTTATGTATTATTTCGGCGTTGTCTGTAGTGACCGAAATAGGAAATAAACTTAATTAATACCTAAGAACAGCATGAGAGGGTGGTACGGAACGTTATACGTATTTGTTAAATAAATTGAAAAATAAGTAACACAGCAAAAAAATCAGACTGTTGTGTATGTGTTCTGTGGTGGACTAGGTGGACACAAAAGAAACTCTTAGGAAAAAAAGTTATGATAAATTTAATAAAAAAATAAACAGTAGAACAAAAAATAAAACTCTGAACAAAAAACATTTTAGAAAATAATACTGGAGGGATAAATTAAAAAATAAATAACAAAATAAAAGATCTAACTCTGAACACAAAACTCTTAGAAAATACTCAATATGGAACTGATATAAATAAAAAAATACATATCATAACAAAAAAGTCAGGACATAAAATCTTGTAGTAAATATTTAAAAACAAATAACAAAACAAAATAAAAAATCTAACTCTGACACAAAACTTTTGAAAAACACTTAATATGGAACTGATATAAATAAAAAAATATTTATCAAAACAATAAAGTCAGACAGGACAAAAAACTCCTGAGAAATATATATCATATTAAATCATCTATTACTCCTGCTTCATCATTTTCAGTAGTTGAACCTTTTCTGTTCAACAGGGACTTACTTGGATTCCAAGTATAACATATATCTCCTCCTAACAATTGTTTTGTATGCAATAATGCATCGCATGTTGAAACGTGAAGTCTACTTCTCATCTTATTTTTTATCAGATTCAATTGGGAGAAAATTCGCTCCGTTGAGGCACTGCTGTGGGGAAGAGATAAAACACTCAAGGCAAAGCCGCCTATATTTTTTAGTAGAAAGCAATGTTCTCCATCCTTAATTTTTCTGACTTTGATCCAAAATTCTTCAGGGTCGTCAATATTTTTTAAATTATCTTTAAATTCGGGAATCAAACGCCATTCTGAATTTATCATTTCCAATTCATCCTCCTTAATAATATTTGGGAATAGTTGAAGCAAATTCGCAATGGAAAATTGCTGCTTTCCATGATCGGTCATAACAGCTGCTGGACGTAATGCTTCAACTGCATTCAGTATAGGATCATTGAAATCGATTCTTTTTTTTATTTGTAAGGATAAAGTCACATAAAAATCTAATGCTCGTTTTTTAAAAGTCAACAACTCATCATTGGTTAATGTACCATATAACAATTCTGTTTTAGCACCAAAGTACATGTCATCAATATTCAAGTATTGGTGGACATTTAGAGGATCTATAGAATGGACTTTATTTTTTTCAACATAATCACCTTTCAAAAAACTTTTCACTATAATTTTGAACTGTTTTTTCAATACACTTAGTAAACTTGTTATTAGAGGCCTTTCCCTTTGAAATAACAAGTTGAGTTTATTGACAATATCCAATATATACGATAAGAAAGTGTAATATACTTTGTAAATTGGATTCCTCAAAGCATTAATAATACATTTAGCAGATTGCAAGTTGTCTTCCAAAGCAGCTCTAGTGAAAAATAATTCTAGGGCATTCCATTGCTCTAAAAGCCTATTGACAACTTCTCCAAGAGATAACCACCGAGTTTGGCTCAATTTAAGAATTTTGTGTGGTTTGATATTCAAAAATGTTTGAAACTCCTGTAATTCTGATTGTCTCTTGGAACTCTGCTTTAAATAATTATAAATATCTCGAGCCAAGTCTTCTATTGTTGAGGGAAGTTTTTCACAGGCTGCAGAAGAACACAAATTCATTGAATGGCAAATGCACCCCATTATAAAAATATTGGGCACCTTTTCTTTCAATTTTGATTGCAGTCCATCTTTTTTTCCCATCATCACACTGCAGTTGTCTGCTGCAAATCCTGTAAAAATATATAATGATTAATCAAAAATGTAGGTTTGTTTACTACAGAACTTACCAATCATGTTGTTTATAGATATGTTGTTTTCTTTGAAAAAACATAATAAACTAGTCAACAACCCCTCTGCAGTAGCATTTTCAACTTTTAATAGTGTTAGGAATTTATCCTTGATACTGTAATCATCAAATACCCTTACAACAACAGCTAGGCATTTAGATGTGGATATATCCGTTGTTTCATCTATAACAAGCGAATATTTCCGTTTTTGCAACAATCTGCAAATATTTGCAAGGTCCTCAGGAGCACAATGAGTACAAACCAATTCAGTTCCCTTGGTTCTGCTGCACTTAATGCTTTTGGCTACCTCGGAATCTGGGCACATGCTGCTAACCAATTTTGGCAAATGCTCCAAAATTCTGAAGGGCAAGTTGTGTTCAGCAACAAACATAACCATTTTCAACTCAGCTGATCGTTTGAAATCTCCTGCAGGTCTTAATAATTTTTGAACATCTGTGGTTTTTGCACATGCCCTTACTCGTTTTTGATGATATATACTTTTCCCATGCCTTTGTAGATGAGTCAATCCCCCAACAATGAACTTTTCACAGATATTACAATAAGAAGATCCGTTCTTGTTCTGCAACCATGTATACCTAGTTTTCCACTCATCTTTAAATTTCTGGTGGTATATCTTTTTCTTTTTAGTGACTGGTTCATTTTCATTATTTTCAGATTCTGATCCTGAAAGGTCCTCTTCACGGTTCTCAGATTCACCTTCACATTTTTCACTCACCATATCTAATATTCTTGAACTTGTAGAACTTTGCCCCACATTTTTGTTATAACAATGATCAGTCTCAATTTCTTTTTTTCTTATGATAAACCTTAAATGAAGTTGAATTGCATATTGAAACATCTTCCTCAATACAAAATGTGGTTTCCCCTTACCTATCCATTATTTATGATTAAATATTAAAGCGTCTCAGTCTCAGTGTGGTTCCTATTAATATCCTTTAGCGTATAGTTATCGATACATAGCCTTATTCTCACCCTTTTATTTTGAACAAAAATTTAAAATAACACAAGACATAACCAAACTTTTCGTAATTTTGGTTGGTTTGGTTGGGAAATCTCAGATCAGTCAGATCAGAAATCTGAACGCCGAACGCATCTCACATCTCACGGATCGGGATTAAAGATTAAATTCAATTGACATGAACGAGAGCACAGACAGCACGATCCAAACTCCAGTAGTCCGTTCCGTATCGATTTATTTTTCATGTGATCGTGATGTGGCTTGCGCTCTCGCCGCTCTCCGGTCAAGGCTCCAGCATCTACTACTAAACAGGATGGAAATGATGAAATTTAATTTTTGTAATAGATTCGAATGAATTGTAATGACGTACTAAATGTGAGTGAAATGTACTAGAAAAGTACAATTGTACTAGAAACGGCAACCCTGGTGGTGACAGCGATTTTTAGGTTATTACAGTGATTATTTTTTGACGTTTCTTAAAACCAATGAAATGCCTCTTTATTTGACACAAGGGTAAGTTTCAACCAATCATGTCATTATTATAGTGGGAATAAAGCTCTTGTGATTATTCTCGGGAATAATCACTGTTGCTTTTATTTGTCTAGCAAGTGTCAGATAGTTGTCAAAATAATTATCTAATTGTGTCAACGTTATATATAAAATGAGTGAACATCATCGGTTTAGTACCTTTTCTGATGAAAAAATAACGAATAAGATTATAGAAACTACTTCGAAAAATACTCTAATAAGTAATCAGTCTATATGGAGACAATTTAAGACCTTCACCAATTTGTGAATCAAAAAATAATCTAGTCAAATATAACTCGAGAGTTCCATAAATTAGAAAATAATTTGACAGATTTTGTTCAAACTTGTTGCCATTTGGCAATAACCACTCGAGCCCTGCGGGCTCTCGTGACTATTGCCTGCCAACAAGTTTTCAAAAAATCTGTCAAATTATTTTCAATTTATTCTCACTCTCTTGTTATATTACTACTGAAAATATCATAGATTATTACACAACCGAAGTCGAAGGCTCAGCAAATATTTCCTTTTCAAGGCTACAACGCGAGGAGACTTCTACTGATGAACAGAAAGAATTATTTGAAAATAAAATTAAGAAAAGACACATATTACTTTATTAGGCAATCCAAACCACGTGACCTTTTAGCTGTCATATGCGGCGACGGTCAAACATTGGATTCCAGTACTTTCATTTACGTTTAGAAAGCTTCAGAGTTTTATAGTTATAAAACGGGTTTCTTTGTATTTTGTGGGGTTTTAAGGTGTTTTGTAGTGTTTGAGAGAACAATTTTCCTACTTTAAGATAAAGAGTACTTATTTTAAATCGTTATTAGCGGAAAAACCAGACGTTGGAGAAACATAAATAGTTTAGCTAATAGATATATTATGTGTTACCTTCTGCAATTAAATCAGTGTTGTATTTTTTGTAAATAAATGTAGAACTAAGTTAGCCTTTCATTAATTGTAAGGAATTATATATGTATTTGGAATTAAGTAATGAGTTTATGAATGATTGTTTATTGTAGATGTTGTCTTGTGA
Source organism: Galeruca laticollis (assembly GCA_963921935.1). Taxonomy (NCBI): domain Eukaryota; kingdom Metazoa; phylum Arthropoda; class Insecta; order Coleoptera; family Chrysomelidae; genus Galeruca; species Galeruca laticollis. Next base: position 50,510,873 of record OY998184.1, read on the forward strand.
AATTGTTTCTATGGCCTTAAGGGTTTTATTTTCTAGATTTTTTGATTTTTGGAAATAAATAAACTGTTATACAAGGGTTTTGTTTTTTATTGTCCCTAACGTGTGTGACATTTAATGCATTAGAAAAACAATTACTTCACACTGCAAAATATAAATTTTATTTCATTTTGACATGTGTACATTACAATACATATTTCTAATATTAACATGAGTAAAATCAATGAACTTCAGCCTCATTGTTCAAAGATTTTTGATCTTATTGACAAAGCTATGTAAAACTATTAGTACATAAACGTTATACGTATTATGAAGAGACAAGAATTATTACTAATTTAAGTACAAATCAAATTAAAACATTCATTAAATGTAGAGAAATAATAAAAGTTGCAAAGTAATATTTATTAAATGTTTAGCTTCAAAACTAAAACATGTAAGTAACATTTATTAATAGAAATCCAAGTCACATGTTAATATAGAAAACAGATAATATTCCTGAAGGAACTGGCTCTGGATTCTTCATCTTGTTGGTGTTTCTTTGTACTACCTATAGACGAAGGTTACGGTCAGGCAGATATGGCGTAACGTACGGCATCTACGAGAGGGTGTCGTAATCCGATGGAGACACTGTGTGAGCGGTGCCTATGTAGTAATATGTAAGGGTGGTAGCGCGGATGGCAGGGGCAGACAGTGGTGACGGTTCATCTGCTACAAACATAAATACTTAAGCATCATAGACACCCCAGTCTCCATATATTCAATTTGATCATCCTGGGACTGTTGAGGCATTTCATTAATATCCATGACCTGTTGACAAAGTAATTAATTATAACAATTTTCAGCAACTATCAATACCTAACTAAACATTGCTATTACTAAAAATTAACATTCTTTTTACTAAAATAAAGTGTGCCAAACATAGAGTATCTTTTCTTGAGTTGATATAATAGGTGCGTTCTTTTTTACTGAGATCTCAGTTAATCTCAGCTCTCATCACCACATCAGTAATGTGAGCGTTCTTTTTGTTTTACTCACTTCTAAGTGATCTGAGATTTTCGGTCCCCCTTCACCAAGGCTGAATGAGTTGTAAGGGGGTATCAGTTGGAATTGAGTCGGAAATAAAGTGGAGGGGATGAAGAAATATTTGATTTGCTTGGTTTATATGTAGTTTTAACCAAGGTTATCTAAGGTTTTAACCATTGACATATAAATAATAAACACACATAATCTATTTTTCTTTTGTTACAAATTATGGATACATTAATTAACATTATTAGATGCTGATACGTATCTGTCGTATAGTTTAAATCTGTCGACAGATCGCGCGCTTCAATTGAGATGTCGTTCTTTTTGGTGCTTACTCACATCACTTTATCTCAGATCACCTTAACTGGAGTGATCTGAGATCTCAGTCAAAAAGAACGCACCAATTATAAGATGCTGATACGAATCTGTCGTATAGTTTAAATCTATCGACAGATCGCGCGCTTCAATTGAGATGTCGTTCTTTTTGGTGCTTACTCACATCACTTTATCTCAGATCACCTTAACTGGAGTGATCTGAGATCTCAGTCAAAAAGAACGCACCAATTATAAGATGCTGATACGAATCTGTCGTATAGTTTAAATCTATCCCTTGAAGATGCTCAGAAGGCGAAGGAAGGTAACAACTAATAATGTTGGAATATTAGCCATAATACAAATCTTAACTCAAAGAACTATTTGAAACTAAAAATAACCAAATCAAGGCGTGGTTATAAGAGATATCTAGAGAGGTTATGTTTATATGCTTTGTTTCTTATTCACGCATGTATCGACAGATCGCGCGCTTCAATTGAGACATTGTTCTTTTTGGTGCTTACTCACATCACTTTATCTCAGATCACCTTAACTGTAGTGATCTGAGATCTCAGTCAAAAAGAGCGCAGCTGATATTTGAAAAGAAACCTACCAGTTATTAAAGTATCTACTGCAAACTTTCTAGTATTTCAATATAGATTCGGCCAGATTGTCTCCATTGATGCAATCCATGCAGCCCTGCGAAGTTTGATTAAATCGTTTTTCTCCGTTAAAAACCTGTGTTTTGTCTCTGCGGGAACGAGATAAAACGAAACTTCATCACGATTAGAACGGCTTCTACAACCAACTACAATACATATCGAAGGAATTTCATAAGACAAACACTACACTATTTAAAAACCACAATTTACAGCCAAAAAACAGAAAAAAAATCAATGAAACGTAGGCTAAACAAACACACTCTACAGTAAATTTATTATTTATTTGACCGTAGCCGCCATATTGAATTTATTTTGACAGGTCGTTGGATTGCCTAATCATATACATACAATTTTATTTATTACATATATGTGACTAATTAAGTTCAGTGATCACGCCCTGTAGCGCCAGTCCATCGCCTGAGGAAGGTGATACAGCAAGAGCGGGTCACTGACACAAACCTGTTCACCGCGATTTCGCCGGCAACGTGGACGCCTCCACCAGAAGACAACCAACCCCATGTTCTGCCGAACTTCTCAGTTCGACAGTTCATATACCACACTTGGAAGTGTAAATTGTTTCTCTCGAAACAACTTATATTTATGAAAATAATAAACAGCGTTAATCTTGTCTTTATTTTAGCCAACAAATAAGCAAGCGACACCATCCGAAGAGGGAAGGACATTTAGCACCCAGGTAAATATAAAAACTCCTGAAAGCTAATAAGTCAGGAAACCTTTAACTGGGGAGGCAACTCCATCTGGCAGTGAGTCCGCTGTCGGTATTAGCTTTCGACCCCATTCCATAATACACCCAATCCGAAAATGTCCTCCAGACATCGTCGCAGCAACAGATCTGCAAAAACACCTGCAAACACACCTTCCAGACCAACCGACCAAGAAATCCAAGAAATCCAACAATTACTAAACGAAAACCAACAATTTAGACTCGAAACCCAAAAATTCCTCGACGACACTCAGAGAACCCTGGACGCACAATTCCCCCTTCTCTCACCGGTTACTTCCAGCACCACCTCACACGCTTCCAACAAAACCCACCACTCCTCAACACCTTCCCATCAGAACCCACCAAACACAACACCACGCTACCTACAAAACACAGACTACACAACACCACGCTACCAACGAAACACAGACCATAACCCACAAACCCCATACACATACTCACAACACAGACAAACCCCATACACATCCTCAAGAAGGTCTTACGCTTCCTCCGTAAGATCCCAATCCCCAGCACCTACACTCATACGACAACCAACTGCCTCCGACGAGGATGGCTTCACCCTCGTCGGTAAAACCAAAACCCGACCATCAACACCCACACCTACCAACATTCCTGCACCAACTCACACCATCAACGACACACCAATCCAAACCCTGAACCTCCGAAACCTCCCAACCCAATACGCCACTCAAAAAGCCCTTTTCACCCTACTCAACACCTTCGAACTCCTTCACGGCCACGTCCTCTTTCTTAAGGTAAACTTCAACCGCACCGCCCTTCTCAAAACGTCCTCCCCAAAGTCAGTCTCAACTATTCTGAGACAAATCCATAGCTCCACTGGTGACAAAAACATCATCATCAACGTTCTTAACTCAACAGAACGTCCACCACGTCCAGCCAACAAAACCCTCATACCCACCTACTCTTTTGTCTGCAGGAATGTAGACACCACTGTCAGCCCTGAAGAATTTGAAGAAATTCTTCACAATAAACAAATCCCCTTTCTCAAAACTTGGCGAATCGTGGCCAAAGCCACCAACAAACCCACTTCGATGTTTCGCATCGTTACCATCTCCGAAGCCCACTACCACCAGGCCCTAACCTCCGGCCTTTCTTTTCACGGCCTTCCACATCGATGCGAGCCATCGAACACAAATCCACTCCCCCCAGTGCCCAAATATTGCAGTCGATGCACCCAAACCGGACACTCCTCCGATTCTTGTCGGTCTAAACCGATATGCCCGTCTTGCGGCCAAACAGGCCACCGAACCGAAAATTGCCCCAAGTCCGGCACTCCTAAATGTACCAATTGCGGTGGTCCACACCCCGCTTTCCACCCTCGCTGCCCCCACAGGCTATCGACACCTAAAACCCCCCAAGAGACCGCACCAGTCACCCTCGAAAAGCCACCCACACCTTACGACCTCTCAACCGACTCTAAAATCCTCATCGAAATACTCACCGTCACACTCATGAATGCCATCCCCAACTCGAGAGATGTCATAGCTGAAACACTTCGTCACTTAATTCCTTCCATTTATCGACACAACTGCTCTATAACAAATATAGGCAGGCGCGCTCACTTTGCGATCCAAATTGATCCGCGAGCCCCATCCACCCCGTCGGTGCCGCAGGTTTTTCACGTTTTTTCCTGTAGCATAGTGAATTTATTCGCTATCCAAATGGGCCGACGTACGACGAAGTTTTTGGATTTAATATTATTATTACCATCGGTGCCAGTTACTCATCACAATATCGGAAACAATCATTCTAAAACTTTCAAATTCAACATTTTAAGAAATAAACTCAATTACCTAATATTTAAAACAATTTAAATTTTCTCCTTTTTTCAAAATTCCACGTTCAGGTACCACACCGCTTATAAACACACCTTCTCAACGAATTCCTCGCCTCGAATTCGAGAAAAGCCAGTCGCCACCACCCGAGATCATCCACATAGCTTTCAATGTCTCCTAGTCACTTTTCCAACAAATTTCAAATGAGCTAAAAATTCCAAAATCCATTCCCAATGCTTCTATCAACTCTCATGACATAGGAGACACAAAACCCCCAAAAAATATTTTTCATCTTCCAATAATCCAATCACTCACCTCGCTCTATTAACTATCCGCAACAGAACGTGGTTCGTCTTATTCATTTTCTACCTTTACTAGACACTTCTTAAATTCCCATTCCGACGCCAATATAACCACGTTCGCTCAAAAACATCCAGCTTCGCTGCTGATTGTTCCTGCCTCTCTCTCCGGTTGATTTCTAGCAAAAACACAACTCACCCACAAAACTTTTCCATACACCTTTTTCTCTCTCAACTTTCCATACACTTCTTTAAAAAACTGAATTTTCAGCCCTACCCAAATCTTAAGCCAAGTCAATACTCGCACTAAACCACCCACAAAAACACCCCCAACCAGCCCTGAAGAGGAAACGAATCCTATAACAGGGCCTTACCCCAAACAAAAATATACCCAAATTAAAAAAAAAACACTACAAGCCCAAACTCCAAAAATTCACGAACATCTCTCTCTCTCTCTCTCAGTGATCACGTGTTCAGTGTTCATTCCCCATTCCCCATCAAGTCAAAGATATGTCTGTGCATCAAGTGCTCTTATCTTCATTTACTAAATGTTGGCTATAATTTTGGCTTTTTTTGTATGATCTGTGCATTGAATAAAAGAAATACTTTTAATTTAATGGATCTGTGAGATATATAAAAATAGAAGAAGAGTTTACTTCCACTTTATGTATTTACTTGTGTTGTTCAAATAACATTTATTTTAATTATTAATTTGATATAATCCAGACAGAATGGATATAGAACAAAAAATCGTTAAGGAAGAAATCGATATCCACGATGAATTTATTTGGAATATGCATGTTAAACAAGAATTAAGTGACGAAGTGCCTGGGGCCGCTTTTCAAAATGTAAATATTAATAGTACATATCCTATTAAACAAGAATTAAATGACGACCTAAACACAATTCAAATATTTGGAGAATGTATGGTTGCATCTAAAACAGAGAGAGACAGCTTTGATAAGGTTAATGTACACAAAATTAGAAATAAATATTTAAAAGTGAAACCTGTAAGACGAACTAAATCAAAAGGTGAGTTACAGTCATTGATGGTTATTTAGGTGTCACATATTTTATATCAGTATTTTCATATAATATGCTATTGCTATATTGAGGAATAAAAATATTTGAAATACAATGAAAACAAAAATGTATAATTGTATATACAGTTCGATTTTTTCAAGTGTGGTCATAGGGAATTGAATGTTAAGAATTGCACATCATATTTACTTTTGTATCAGTTACAACAATCAGTTACAACAAACTCTATACTAATTTCAATTGTAATAATAAAACTGCATAATGCATACTATTTGAACCACCGCAAATTGTTTTATTTTGGTAATTTTACTCCTCAAAGCTGAAATTAATAATTGTAAAAATTTGAGTGCAAAAGAAAAGAGCATTTAATTTCATGACATTTTATGTCAAATTATTTGTTATTATCAATTGTTTACAATGTCTGTTTTTACTACTGAAGAAGGTATTGCAATTGCAACAGCATTCATTAAGCAGATAAATCATACAAAATTTTGGTGTTTCTTATCCAGCTCTGAAATTCTACAATGCTTTTCGTGCTACGGGTTGTTTAAATCAAGTGTACAAAAAAGGAAAAGTAGTAACAGAAGATTTAACACTGACTCTCTATGTGGCAGTTTAAGATGAAGATACCACCACTCTTGCTAGTCTGGCAGACAAAGTCTCATAAAGTAGTTGTTGTAAAGGTTTTAAAGTTGAAAATGTACAGAAATTATTGCCAGTTTAAGAAATCATTAGAATAATTTTTAATGATTAACTGTTCCAACAACATAACAAACATTTTATTATTTTAAACCTCAATAATAGGAAGTAATTGACTGCTATCTTCTCTTAGCCCTCAAAATTATTGTAGGCAAGAAGAAAAATTCCTTCGTTATTTAATGATATCACAGATCATTTTCTATCATTTTGAATATGAAACTTTACTGTAACCTTAAAAGTTGTGTATCTGTGAGTTTTGACATATATTTTTTTATTTCAGTCCACTTAATTTGGACTCATTTATTTAGGTTTTTTTAAAAAACTTTTCACCACAAAATAATTAAATTAATCGAGTTCCTATTATTGTGCAAGTGTACAATGTAAAGTATAGGGCTTGTAGTATTATTAAAAATTGAAAACAACTGCTAATCTGAAAGATAACATAAGTTAACATGGGGTGCAATTTTTAATGTGCAATCCCCTATGGTAACAATTTAAAAAATCGCACTGTGGAATAGATATGAGGGAATGTCAAGTATTGATTGGATAAAGTAAAATAGAAGTATACAATGTTAATTTGCTACTCCATTATTTTACTCATTTTACCTAGTTAAATATTGTGTAAAAATTCCATTGTTTTTCATACTAACAGTTCATTTAGTGCTTCAAGATTCATAGATGAATTCATCCAATATAATCAAGTGGTCCATTATAATTCTACTGTTTTATAAATGAATGTGTTAATAGTATTTTGTACAAGTTCGCAAAGTATCACATTTTCTACTAGCCCAGAAGTGCTTTGCGTATGCATTGTTCACAATATTTTTTCTTTAATCATGTTTAATAATGAAAGAAAAAAATAAATGATATTTTATTTAAACTTTGAACAGAAAGCATTTAAAAAATAAATATTGAATATAGAAAAATCAGGTAAATGTGTAATTTTGAATTGTTATACCTGGTGTATCTTTTCTGATAAGTTTTCATTAACTGTAATATTAGTGTCCTTCAACGAAATTCACTATAAAGGAAATGTTAGATTGTCAAAAGCAATTTTACATTGATATTTCCTAATGGAAAAGTGACATTTCCATGCGGAAACGTGTCATAGCATCTACTTTTCCAATGTATATCAAGAAAAGGCTTGTTTGCATATAAAAATTTGTGTAGAAAAGAGTGTTTTGCATAGTGTTTGTAGAAAAACATTTTTTTCAATACGGGTAACAAGACACAATTTGATAAGACTAATTGACTTTTTCTGCAACTGTTGGAAATTCATTTCCAACCGCTTTGCTTTCGCTATGCAGCTTTACTACCATATAAGGCAAGATCACTCCGGATTGGTTCGCGTACGTTCGAGCTCTCATAGTCCCGGCAAAACTGTCATTATAACATAAATCAAAGCTGTGATATCTGTTTTTCCAAATGTACTAGTTGGGTTTTCTTGCATAATATGATTATATTTGATCAACTGAATTATTTTTCACTAAATTGTATTTCAAACTTGGCTGATCGTACGAGATAAGCTTAATTCGTAGTTTCTCTAGAAAAAACTGTGGTATAAATTGAGGTACACTGAAAAACAGTGTCTGCTAAAATGAACAGTTAAAATTTTCTCTTGTTCTGGATTTGCTGCTGTAGGCTGGGTTCTTGTTCTTGCTATAACAAATAAAATTTGTCCACACTGAGAAAAAGGTAATTATTGTCAAAACTAATAGAAAAATTTGCTTCTTTGAAAACAATATATTTGATATGGAAATATTGTAACATAAAAAAATACTCATAATGTGGTTAAAGCTCAAATTGATAGAATTGGTAACTAGGCTTCAGCAAATAAGGATATAACTGATAACATTTTCTTCTTTCAAGACAGAATAGAGGTTTTGAAAGATAATTTAAAAAAATATAATGTGTCTCAAGACAAAATTGAAAACTTGATTACTCAAAATAATATTGATGATGAAGGTGACTATACTCAGTGGAAAAGTTTCTTTGATCTATTGAACTCCTTGATTGTTAAAACCTCTTGCTTGACAGCTAATGCTGAACGTCTGTTTTATTTAAAAAGCTTTTCACGTGTAACAAATTGTTGCCACTCTTCCTATGTCAGATTATAAATTTGAAATTGCTATAGAACTACTAATGAAAAGGTATGTACCTTGTCCAATGATATTTTTTTTCATAGGCTTTTTTTAAATCAGCTTGCAGTCTCTAAACATAATTCACGAAATTTGCGAATATTCTTAGACACCACCAGGAAAATTCTAGATGCTCTTAAAAATTTGACAACTGGTGGTAAAGAAACATTTGAGGAATTCTTAGTTTTTCTTTTGGAACAAAAATTAGACTTTTATTCAAAGAACGAATTTGAAAACGGTAAGGATTTAAACAAACTTCTCTCTATATCAATTTCTAGATTTTTTCGAGAAACATTGTTGTAGATAATTGCAGAATCTCCTACGATAGGTGCTAGGCCCAGGAATGGAAAATCAATTATAAAACTAAGGATATAGTATATCTGCTTTTTCTACACTGTCGAATGACGAAGGACCACTACCCAATTTTGCGTCATGGATAGATTGACAAGGTTTATAAAAGTCGAATTCAAATACGTAGAAATGTAAGTTCCTTTATTATTAACAGGTAGGTGTAATTAATGTGGCAACATAGCCATGATCTGATGTATCAAGAGTCACTTATATTAGATATTTGCTAACGTTTAGAACAAACAAACATAGAAGGGATAAAAATAAGGAAAATGTGTAAACCAATTACAAAACTTGTGAATATAATTAAACTTCCTCCCCAGTAACATATTACTCAATAACTAATCCGAATCAGTAGCTTTGGTTATATCCCGAGTTGATATGTATAAACTTATATTGATCGACTTACAGTTTCTGGTAGATCTTCATACACTGCACTAATTACTAACGGAATAATTATCGTGTCTCACAGGTTCAGGCTTGGATTGAAAAGAAAAGAAAATGAGAGGGTGTTAGCTTGTTGGTTGCACTTGTCGACTCTACTCGTTGCCAGGTTAGCCACGCGGGAATCATCTACTTCGAGTCAATTCGGCGACTACTCGGTTTTACCGTTTAGTAGATGTATTAAGAGGGTCGTCCCATTTTATGAAAAATTGCTCCTGGTTAGGATTCATGGAATTCTAACAATTGTGTTATTGCTGATAATTTAAATAGTCTTTATTATTTTAATGGTAAAAAATCTTCAAAGCCTATTAAAACTGGCAATCTACACACTAAAAGTTTTTATAATGTAGCAAAAAATAGTAAACCTTGTACATATTGCAATAGCATCACTCATAAGTTGCAAAATATTTGCACAACACTCACCTAGGAACAGACATAGCTATATAAAAAACAATTTTGTTATAATTGTTTAAATGCCAACAATTCGGTTGAACATTGCACATCTAGTTACACATGCCAAGTATGTAATAAAAACATCACTCCTTGCTACACCTTGACAGAACTCATCCGGATCATCCACATTCACAGTTGAAGCAAAATATAAGTAAATAAGTAGCCTCAACGTCTAGTAGGTCTAGTCAAATCGAGAATGTTGTTTTCACTGGCTCTAACAGTCAATTACAAAATTCCTCAATAGAAAGAGTTAACTTGACTAGTTTGTCCAGCCACAACGAACATGTGTTACTCGCGACTTGTGAGGCAACTGTTTGCCCAAAGAATAGATCTCCTTTGATTGTAAAAATTCTGTTAAATCCTGGATCCCGAACCAGTTTTATTGGTAAAAGTCTTTTCAATAAATTAAGGTTCAGACCCTATCGTCAACAAATGACGATTACTGGACTTGGAAATTCTAATGCCAGCACTTCTAATGAAATGTTAAACGTTACTCTACACTCTAGAGTTAACAAAAATAAGAATATTTTAGCATCTTGTGCAGTTATCGAGACAATAACTACAAATCTTCCTGAAATGCCAATTCAATCGAATGAATTGAACATTCCTCATTATATTTTTGAAACTCTTGGTGATGACGAGTTCTTCAAGCCTTCTCAAATTGATATTCTTCTGGGAGCAGATTGTTACTACCAGCTGCTCCAATCTGGGTTGTATAGACTTTGTAACAACCTACCTGTACCTACTCTTGGATACACACTTTGGTTGGATTGTGTAGGAAAGTATCCCCTCAAAATTTCTTGATAATGGGCCTCGCCAATCCATGGTATCACACTCATTCTTAATTAACTCTCCGGAATGTGTCAATTCGTGACGCAACTTGATTTTTGAACAATTCCAGAGACAAGAGGAGGTCCAGAGAAGATGAATTAGCAGAAAAGATATTCACTTCTACTGCTAAGGTTTTAGAAAATGGAATATTTCAGGTAAATATCCCTCTTAAAATTTTTTCTGCTCATACACAGCTAGGTGATTCATATGTTATGGCTAAGAAACGATTTTTGATCATGGAAAAACGTTTCGAGCGAGATTATCAGCTCTTCTTGGACTATAAGAAGTTTACAAATGAATACTTGGCCCTAGGGCATGCAATAGTAGTTCCCTTGTCTTTAGTTAATTCTATTAATGGGAATAAATATTTTATCCCTTATTTATGTGTGGTGAGAAATGAAAGTATTAGCACCAAGCTCCTCATAGTTTTTTATTTCTCTGCCAGGACGACTTCATCGTTGTCATTAAATGATATTACTGTTAAGGGTCCTTAGGTGCACCTATAGTTATTTGACATTCTTAGCAGATTTCTAACATATAACTATGCTGTCACCTGCGACATTGAAAAAATGTTTAGTCGAGTTCGCATGAATCCTGAACAGAACTTCCTACAAAATATACTGTGGAGAGAATCACCTGACAAGCCACTTCTTTGTTTGGAATTTCAAACGGTGTCCTTTGGATAATCTTGTTCACCTTTCCTCATCTGCAGGGTGATTAAGGAAATAGCTCTGCGAAACTCACATATTGATCTTGCTTCTGAAGTTTTGTGACACAATTGAATACTATACTTAATGAAGCGGGTTTCATGCTACACAAGTGGCGTTCCAATTCTACAGAGTTTTTGTAACAGATTTCTAATTTGGACCTAGATCTGTACTTCGAAAATTCTCCTTGCAAGATTCTAAGCTTAAAGTGGATCCCAGCTTCAGACAGTTTGAAAATTTCAGCTCCATCAATGCTTGAAAATAGACTTATCACTAAAAGAAAAATTCTGTTTATTATAAGCTCTTGTTATGATATGGCTTATGGAAGTGTAGTTTACCTTTGTGTAAAATTAACAGAAGAATATGTTCCTTGTAATCTTCACTCTAATAAATCCAGAGTAGATCCTATTCAAAAAAACGATTACTATTCCGCGGCTCGAACTTTCTGCCATGCTGTTGTTGGCCTTCCGAATTTTGTATATGTTTCGAAGCAAAATACCAATTGAATCGGTAAACCTCTGGACTAATTCACAAATTGGGTTGTACTTGATTAAAAGTCAATCGAATACTTTCGTTTCCAATAGAGTGTACCAAATTCAGGAACTCTGTAAAAATTACCATTGGCGTCATGTGTTTTCAGCACTCAATTCCGCCAATATCTTATCTAGAGCAGCGGTTCCCAAACTTTTTTGATGGCGTACCACCTAATATGAAGTCTTCCTTTCATGTACCACCAGTATAAAAATGATTAATCATCATTCACTTGCCAACATAATAAAGTTTGTAAATAACAATTAAAAAATAACATTTAGCCTTTTAAGTACTTTACTTTAAAACAATGTTTATTTAGTTCTTTGCAGTTAGTTGTAAATAAATTAGTTAAAATTAAACTTTTCATAGTTATAACCAATGCTTATTTTGAAATAAAAATTAGGATGAAAGAATATAAATAAACTTTAAGGTGTAGAACAAAACTGTATTTGGAAAACAATACAACAAATTCAAACATAAGTACACACAAGTTAATGAGAAGGATGAGCTTGTAGCGATTTGCTTAAAGTTGCAATGTCTGGTTTTATTGGGCTTAGCTTCAAACGCAAGTCATTTTCAACACAAGCCAGCCTATTTCTGTATTTGTTTTTAAGGTAACAAAGAGAAGAAAACGCAGCTTCACATAAGTAGGATGTTGAAAATGGGAGTAAAAACTTGACTGCTCGGTTGGCGATTTCACCGTAGTCTTGGCGTCGTTGAATCCAAAAGTCAATCAGGGTAGCTTTATCAAAAACTTCCTTCAAATCTGAGTCACAATTTAAGTCGAACAGTTGATCTTTTTCGGCTAATGAGAGATTCTCTGGGATTGTCATTTTCTTAATGTCACTAAACGGGGTTTTCATCCACAAATGTTCTTTATAGTTTTCTGGGAAGTAAATGCTCAAGTTTTCCTTCAAAATGTTACAATGGTCACTGATATCACTAAGAACTGTCTTACTAAGTGAAAGCTCATTTTCTGCAACAAAAGTGCTGAGAGAAGGAAAAAACGAAACCTTGCTTTTCTTGGCTTCATCATCTGCAAAGGTGATTTTTTGTTTCAAGGCATTAATTTTGTCACACACTCGAAACGGGGTATTAGAAGTACCTTGAAAACTCATGTTCACATCATTGAGTTTTGAAAAAATGTCAGCTAAGTAAGCCAGTCGACACAGCCATAGTTCATCAGTAAAACGACTTCGTAGCTCAAAATCAGAATCTGTTAAAAAAATCAATATCTCGTGACGTAACTCAAAAACGCGAGTCAGCATCTTTCCTCTTGAAAGCCACCTAACTTCTGTGTGGAGCAGTAGTTGTTTATGAATACTGTCCATTTCTTGACATAAGTTGTGAAAAAGGCGTGAATTCAAGGCTCTGCTCTTAATAAAATTCACTGTCTTTACAGCCTCGTTCAAAACAGTTTTTAGTTGTGCTGGACAGCGTTTTGTTACAAGCGCTTCTCTGTGAAGGCTGCAGTGAATATGTTGTGCCTCCGGAGCTTCTTTTTTTATTTTAGTTACCAATCCACTATGAGCTCCTGTCATGGCTCTCGCACCATCCGTGCATATACCAACACATTTCTTCCAATCCATTCCATTCCTGAGCACAAATTCATTTACTTTATAAAATATGTCTTCTCCAGTAGTATGAGCTGAAAGAGTTTCACAAAATAACATATCTTCACCAACTGAGTATTTTTCTTCATAGCGAACATAACATAACAGTTGAGCCAAATTTGCGACATCTGTTGTTTCGTCCACTTGTATCGCAAAGTATTTACTACTGTTCACTTTCTTGAGTAAAATGTCTTTTACATTTAAAGCCATATTAGATATTCTTCTTGAAACAGTATTATCAGACAAGGAAACCACATCGAGCTGTTTTCCCTCTTTATCACCTATAATTGTGGAAACAAGGTCTTTAGCTGCTGGCAAAATTAGAGTCTCTCCAATAGTATGAGGTTTTAGTTCTTGTGCTATTCTCAAACTAACCTTGTATGAAGCTTCAACAGCCCTAGTGTTTAACCCCGTAAATGAAGTGATTGCTCCTTTATTCACTTTTAACTCAGACTCCTTCCGTTTAAAAACCTCTAATGGCTTGTTTATGAGATTGATATGCTTTGTATTAAAATGACGCAATAAAAGTGATGGTTTCATCGAATGATTTGACAAAGTTTCTAAACAAATGACACATTGTGGAACAGGTTCACTGAAATTTCCAGTATAAGTAAAACCAAACGATAAATACTTCTCATCATATTTACGTTTACCTGATTTCTTTTTGTTTTCACAAGTTCGTAACAAAGGCGTAGAAGTAGAGGAACAGCTTGGTTGCTCAGCATCTGTTCCTGCTGCAATAGGCTTTTCTTGTTCCGGTGACAAAGTTCTTTGCTTTTTAGAACTACTACACGTAGATCTTACCAAAAACTTATCCATTTCAATTCGACAGCTAACACTTACCAACAATGTTATTCTCACTGACTGATAGACACAAACTCTATATAAACAACAACACGTCAAACTGCAGGTTAGGTTTTCTACGGAGCTACGTAGTAGATAGTGCTCGCTGAGATGACAGACAGGCGACTGGGACTGGCTGACTGGCATCTGGCACAACACAATAACAAAGCGCGCGGCCTTGAACGGCGCTACTCCCCTCCACGCCCTCACAATCTTTCCCACTCCGACTGTCACCCCTCCATCCGCTGCTCGCTCACCCTCACGCTACTAGTAGAGTATACCAATTTTCGAACTTCACTCGCGTACCACCAGCAACGTTCCCGCGTACCACCAGTGGTACGCGTACCACAGTTTGGGAACCGTTGATCTAGAGGATTCTTTGAGAAAAAGAATCTAGATTCTTGGTTCTTGCGAACTCCAAAATTGGATGTAACTCAAACTGATTCATATACTCCGGTAGAAAATCCCCCGGAAGAATAGAAAATCTCCCTGTTAACTTCAGCAAAATATGAAACTTTCTGAAAGCAGACTATTGCTCGATTTTTAGAGCGGTCATCTTTGAGATATACAGTGGCATACTTTGTTCGATTGGTACACAATTACAAAAATAGAGATACAACATTGTCAGGTCCACTTTAAGTTAATGAGCTGGACAAAGCACTACTGTTTATAGTCAAACAAATTCAATCAGAAAATTTTGCCTTAGAAATTTCTGATATTTCTAACAAAAAACCCTTGTCCAACAGGCAAATTGCTTCGTTGCACACTTTTCTAAATGCCACTAGTCTATTGAGAGTAGAAGGTCGACTGCAATATGCAGATATACCTTCTGATCAGAAGCATCTGATACTCTTGCCATCTAAAAATTATTTTGTACAGCGGCTGTTGAAACACGAGCACTGTAGATTGGGACATTGTGGTCTCCAGAACTTGTTATATAATATTAGACTACGGCTTTGGCCCTTGAATGTTTTACATCTTATCAAACGTATTTTAAAAGATTGTATCACGTGCCATCGCTTTGAAGCCGCTTCTGCGCAACGGATTGTGGCCCATCTTTCCCCAGATCTCGTAGTACGATCGCGCCCCTTTCAGAAGGTCAGTCTTGACATATGTGGACCTTTTCTGATCCGCTCCTCTATACTTCACAAAGTTCCAAGCATAACGTGCTATGTAGCCATATTTGTATGTATGGTGACTAAGTAAGGCCATACATGCTGAGATAGTCACTGGACTATCCACTGATGCATTTATCCTCACCTTGAAAAGATTTGTATCATATTGTCGGTGCATGTCAGTTCACATATGAGGAGATTAGCACCATTCTAGTTCAAGCGGAGGCTATCTTGAACTCCCGACCCCTTTATGCGTTGTCTAATATCCAAATGATCTAAGCCCCCTTACTCCATGGCGTTTCTTGATAGGCACTCCGTTAACAGCCTATCCTCAAAATAATGGATCTACTACCCTTACGAACCGACTATCCTTTTGGGTTCAGTGCTCCAAAGTTCGACAAAACTTCTTGAAGAAATGGACTATGGATGACTTGAACCGATTGCAAATTCGGCCAAAATGGGTACATCCCATTAAGGACCTTATCATTAATGATGTGGTTCTATTAGAGGATGAAGATACACCACCCTTGAAATGGCAGCTGGCTCGTATCCTTGAAATCATGAAATGTAAGGATCGTCATATCAGAGTGGTGCGTTTGCGGACGGTGAATTTACACGTCCTATAACAAAAATTTGCACCCTTCCTTCGATGGAGGCATCTGAAAGTATGAACTTATAGAGCTGCTTGTTTCTATTTGAAGAACCTCAGTCCTTGGAGGTTGACTATTGTGCATTCGCAATTGATATTTGTATCCTGAGTTATTTCTCCTCCCATGTTTATTTCCATTTTTTGTGTGGACAGTATGATGTTCCATTATTCTTGCACCCTGGTGGTGACAGTATTGTTACAAAATTGCACACTGGTGTAGTCCCTGAATCCGACTCAGTCTAAGCTATGTTCCAAAGTAGAAAATTTTGGCGAATGCGCAGGGATTTCTTCGAACTGTTTACCATTGTTTTTGGTTACTCGTCTTATCTATATTTTTCAGTGAGATCCTGTGCTAAACCACATACCCCCACCAGACCTCCGACGTAAAACTGCCCTCCTTCGTGAGTATGAAAAAATTCAAGAAAATCCGTTACTGCCTATACACGCCGACGTAAGCGACTTGGACAAGAACAGACTGCGTTCCAGAAGACCCCCCATGAGAACCGCCAAAGAGCTGGATGCCTTAGAGTTTAACTCTGCACACTTTTGGGAACGAGAATGGAGAGACGCCTGTCCAGCCCACTGTAGAGATCTTACTTGTATAACAGAGAAGCCACCTGCCTATGAGCAAACACGGAAAATATGGACCTCCATTAACCGAATACGCACTGGCCATGGTAGGTGCGGGGATTCACTCTACAAGTGGGGAAAAACACCATCTCCAGCATGTGACTGCGGTGCGGCTAATCAAACAGTTCACCACATCGTTACAGAGTGCCAGAAAAGAGCCTACAACGGCAATTTCAACGACTTCCTGATAGCTACCAAAGAAGCGATTGATTATATTTGTAAATTAGATGTTTGTCTGTAATTTGATACGTGTGTCATATACCTATATATTTATGTTTATATTTTATACTTTATATTTTTATTGAATTAATTTATGTCATGTGTTTCTGTGCCATACGATAAATAATAGTGAGATCCATTGTTTTTGTGAGCCGCAATCTAGAAGAATCCCGAAAAAAGGCACCTACCTACCAACGGAGTAAGTTTATAATTTGATCTCGTGAGATAAACAGTAAACAAGTAGTCTAAGTAAATAAACAGTAGTAAAGTGTTTATATAAATTAGTGTAAGTGAATATACTGTGTACATAATATATAAGTGAGTAAACATACCGTGTGTATAAATTTATCCCACCATTCGTAATAGAACCTTTTTAAATAAATTGGAAATACATTACATTGGTGTCAGAAGTGGGATAATATAAATAAATAGCTACGTAATAATGGCCAAGAGACTAAGTGACCTGAAAGTGACAGAGCTAAAGGCTGAATTGGAAAATCGTGAGTTGGAAACGTTCGGTAAGAAAAGTGAATTAATAGAAAGATTAAAAGTGACACTGGAAAATGACGGCTTTGATCCAGAAACATTTGTATTCAATAACAAGGCTTCCACCTTAATCTCGAAAATTTCTGACATGAAAGGGAAGATTTCAACGAATGTGAAAAACGATATTTCTACTATGAAGAACGACATTTTTGCCGATATCTTATCAATGAAAAATTACATAGCTGCTGACGTTGAAAATAAAATTTCGTCTCTAAAATTGGATATTGAGGATAAAATGACAACGATGGATGAGAAAATCAAAGAGTTAGAGAGGAAGTTGACAGATTCAAGAACACAAGATACGCCAGCAGAAGAAGACGAAAAGAAGATCGAGCAAACAAAACCTTGCAAGCCAGAAACATTTCCTAAGTTAAAAAACATTGACAGTTCTGCCCGAGTCAAAGCCCCAACGTTCGATGGAAAAATGTGGACCAATTACGTAAAACAGTTTGAAGCAGCTGCTAGAGTGAATAATTGGTCCGATAGGGAGAAGGCAGTGAACTTAACTATCGCGCTTCAGGGAGATGCTTTAGATGTACTTCAGACGATATCTTTGGAAGAAATGGATGACTTCGAGCAGCTGAAGAAGAGGGACATGCGATATGGTGACAATCAGAACATGTGTACCGATTCCAGCTGATGAACCGAATGCGGAAACATGACGAAACCCTTCAAGAGTATGAACTGGATATTGCTCGACTAATTCGATTTGCTTATCCATCAGCACCAGAGAACATGATAGAATGTTTGGGCATCCAGGCCTTTATTGACGGCTATGTGACCACGATATGGAAAAAACACTTCGATTAGCCCATCCCAAAATATTGGTAGATGCATCGACTGCTGCTCTTGAATATGAAGCAGCCACGATGGCTTCGGGATACAGGAAAGGTAGGACCATGCAAGAAGAATGTGACTATGACAGATTTGAAAACTCGAAAAGAAATTTTCGGTGATTGGCAAAACAAAGCTAAACAACTTTCGGCGGACGGTGCACAATTTCTTGCTTCTGCTCCGGTTAGCCAGCACTTTGGCACTCTCTGTTCGATTTAAAATCTACCTGCCTTCAGCTTTACTTTTCCACCTCTCTCGATTAGTTCAACCTGCGCGCTTCTACCAATGTCTATCTCGTTGCAGTGGGGAGACCAGTACATTGAAATGTTGAGTTTTAAAATCGGAATAAATATTTTCCACAGAAAATGATTTCTCCATCGCAACCAGATAGTAAAAAAAAGAAAATATCATCGGAACTTTGAATAACTATTAGCCTTCTACAACAATTGTTTCTACCCCGAAGCCAGGGGATAAAATAAAATGTTCACGGAGATTTACAATAATTATATGTCTTATGTCTAAAACAATTTCGATACAGTGGTTGAAATATATAGCGGGTAGATGCAATATAAAAATGCATATATATACTCGTCGACATAAACTATAAAATGAAAATATACTCGGCGCATAAACTATAAAATGATTTATATACAAAGGAACGAATATGTGACGGATGACACATAATATAAAATAAATATATACTCGGTGACATAAACTATCAAATGAAAATATAGTCGGCGGCATAAACTATAAAATGATTTGTATACAAAGGAAAGAATAGATAATGGGGATACGTAATATAAATGAATATATATACTCGGCGACATAAACTATAAAATGAAAATATACTCGGCGACCTAAACTATAAAATGAAAATATACTTGGCGGCATAAACTATAAAATGAAAATATACTCGGCGACACAAAATATCCTTTACGTAACGAAAACCTCGTTACATAGTAACGGCAAAACTGCCAGCACGACATAAAAGCTTGTTGAAAAAGGAGTGTTTGTGAAGTTCAAATACACTAGATTAATCATTTGTTTGTATAATTTATTGCAAGTATAAACTCAACAATTCAATTAATATCAGTGCAAAGAAGTGGCAGGAGAAAACTGGTAACAATCATAACTTTTTTTAATGTTTAAATTATATTGAATAACCACTTACTGCGTTGCCGAATTGAAGCACTGGTTTACAAGGTTGTCGGATTGTGCTCGAAGAGGTAGGTACTGGTTAATCTTTACGTATTGAATAATACAATGACACTTTATACCACCATGATTAATTGTATGATCTAATGCATCTATTAATTGTAGTAATAAAGTTTTGAGATCACTAGCCTGCGACTTTTATTTTCAACGAGATTATTGTATATCTTAAATAGTAGGTGAACTAGGAGTGGACAGAGCTGGAACTGACGTTGAAATTTACACAACAGCCCCCATTCTTCTACAACAACCACTATACAAAACATGATTTTCTACACAAATTTTTATAAGCAAATCAGGCCTTTTCTTAATTTTTTTCTTTGATATCCATCGGAAAAATTTAGAGTGAAAAAAGTACACGCTATAATCCGCAAACGAAAAAAAGGGTTTTTAGAGAAAAAATCATGTGTGTAGGTCGTCGTTCGCCACTTTTTGTAATTATGTCTTGTTAGCACGATACAGTTTCCGAAGTGCATAAACTCACCATTTTAATGATTGGGTATTGTTCAGGACATCTCACAGATGAACCATATTAATTTTCAGCGCACCAGAGCCAGTACAACAGGTGCTATAGTACCTGAAGCACCACATTTTTGTCCATTTTTGGAGAAATTGCTGTTTGTTGGTACGATACAGCCTCCGGAGTGTTTGCAAGTGACCAATTTTATGATTGGATATTGTTCAGGGCGTCTCATAGATGACCCCTACTGATTTTCAGCTCATCAGAGCTGGTACAACTGGACCTATAAATAAAGATATACTGTATGTTTGGAGAAATTTCGGTTTCTTAGCTCGATCCAGCCTCTGGATTATATATTTGTGTGGAAAAGTTAGTTTTAATCTTTAAAACCCTTTATTTATTTTTTGTTATGTACCATGTACATTACTTTTTAATGGACTTATTATGTTGAATTGCACCCAACCGTATTTACAGTAGATCACCTTGGTACCAAAGCTAACCGTTGAGTGACGGTCTGTATACTATTTTGTATTTATGACTTCTGTTATAGACTAGCTAAGTGTAAGCAAAGGTATAACTGATAACTCGATGCTTGATATAGCCCAATTATTTTTCACTTAACTTAATTATTAGTTAATTAATAATTCAATGACTTGGTAGTTGTTGTATGCCAGTCATTTTTCAATTTATTTGTATCTTGTTAAATTTTAGTATTTGTCAACATTTTTGTCATTCACTATTTTTTTGTCGCCTATTGTATCGACAACAAAAGGCATTTATTTGCTAGTTTTAGGATAGGTCGAACATTTTGGCCGAGCAGAAACCTGGCTGGCGCCCATTATTTTGATAATATCCCGGATATTTCATAGTACTCCCACTCACCGACTAAGTGAGCTGAAGGCCCGAAAAGTTGTCACCGGGGACAGATGGACTTACCTGTAGCACATGGAGTCGATACTAGTGGAAGCTAGTGACCGACCAATTTGGGTGTTTACATTATGTCTACATATAAAGGTTTGCCATAGCATTATGTAGGGTTTTTATTATTATTTTATTTTTATTCGCCATCTAATCGTTATTAGGTTAAACTGTAAACTGACTAACTGGCCGCATCTACGCTCCTTTATATAACAATTTCTTTCTCGCAAAATCGACTTAAAAAAATGACCGACGTCCTTAGAAGTGCCCCAATAAAATCAAACAAAAAATGTCCTTCCTAGAGAATTGGACGAAATTTGAACATTCTATTTGATCTTTGAGACGGGGCCGACTTCGAGGACTACAACATTGTGCGATTTCGTAACAATTATTATGGACTTGTAGACATATCAGTACATGCCAATAGTGTTTTGTAGATTGTAAATAAATTTTAGATGTATCAACTTCAGCCATCGCAAACATTACGTCTTTTCCAGGTCCGGTCCGGTCCCGGACACTACGTGTATTTGGCAAACATTTGATATTCAGACTTATTCGCGTAGCGTGTGGGAAGTTACCTTTGGCAAATATTCGTCCTTCGTCATTTTCCCGGCGCTGGTCGGTAAATTAGCACGAAGTAAAGGACACCGTAGTGCAGCGTAGTAAACTACGTGTACCTTCGGCAATGCTCCTACACGCTTCGGAATAGTAGAAGAGGTATGCGGATAGTTTTTTGTTTCAATTTAGAGGTGATTATACAGTACACGTATTATTGTATGCAGTGCCGCCGTGACGAAAGGTTCGTTTCTGCAAAATGGAGTGGACGAACGAATTAACGTTGGAGTTTTTGGGGTTGTTCGAAAATGAACCTGTGATTTGGAATCCAAGGATTCCAGACCGTGACGTCACTGTCTCAAATTTAAACAAATATCTAGTCATAAATACCTACCTGGAACGACTTCTATTTAAATACACCATCCACCATCTTCTCTTACGATTCTTTTGTTTCATTCTTTTAAGTAGTAAAGCACTGCTTAAAATAACACAACTAGCAGCGACAGCAGTCTGCTCTTCATCGCTGTCCATTTTAAACTGAACTAAATTAACTAAAATAGTTGCATGAAAACAAAAACGCCACACGCCACTGAAAATCCACGTCTTTCTGCACGAATATACGCCAAATGTTTTCAAAGTCAAACCTTTGCTACACTACGGCACCGTATGGGATATCAAGCAAACATTCTTGCAAATGATAAATATTGGCCTATTCGCCAAATACACGTAGTGTCTGGGACCGGCCTTAGACATATATCATAAAAATATCATTTCTGGAGAAAAAAACTGACACATCAGCTTCTGCCTCGTAACCACATATTTTGTATTTTAATTAAGTTTAATGTACTCTCAAAATATTTTCTCACACAAACACCTACTGTTATCGCCATTTAAAATATGTATATTCTTTACAAAAATTTGAAATCTTGAAAAAACAGTTTTAATTTTCTTTGCAGGACTTCTAAAAAATCGAGAACAGCTAAGCCCAAATACTATTGCTGGTATAATGATCTGTGGCTTTTGTGGAAATTTATACACAAAACAAATAGAACTCCTTTGTCACTATTCTACAAATCATTGTATGGAACTGAAGAAATTACTATATAAAACGAAATTTCACCAGACAAATATTAGTTCCAGAAAAAGGCAAGTAACTGACATCACCATTCTTCGAAATCTTGATGAAGATGTAAAAAATGAAATTGAAATAGTTGTCCATGATTTGAAAGCAGAGTTGCAAGATATCGAATTCATTGATAGTTTCAAGAGTATAGATGATAAAACTAATTGGAATACAAATAGGCGTAGTCACACAGGAGAAAAATCATTCAAATGTGATATTTGTTTGAAAATTTTTTCACGGAAAAGTTATTTAAATTCACATTCGCTTATTCACACAGGAGAAAATCCTTTCAAATGTGACAGTTGTTTGAAAACTTTTGCACATAGAAGTAATTTGAATGATCATTTGCGTAGTCACACAGGAGAAAAGCCATTCAAATGTGACATTTGTTTAAAAACTTTTTCACAGAAAAGTAATTTAAATAGACATTTGCTTAGTCACACAGGAGAAAAGGCAATAAAATGTGACATTTGTTTGAAAACTTATTCATGTAGGACTAATTTGAAGGCACATTTGCGTAGTCACACAGTAGAAAAGCCTTTCAAATGTGACATTTGTTTGAAAACTTATTCACATAAAATTAGTTTGAATGAACATTTGCGTAGTCACACAGGAGAAAAGCCAAACAAATGTGACATTTGTTTAAAAACTTTTTCACTGAAAAGTAATTTAAATAGACATTTACGTAATCACACAAAAGCAAAGCCATTCAAATGTGACATTTGTTTAAAAAGTTTTTCACGGAGAACTAATCTAAATTCACACTCGCTTCTTCACGCAGGAGAAAAGCCATTTAAATGTGACATTTGTTTGCAATCATTTCCACGAAATGATTATTTAAAATCACATTTGCTTAGTCACACAGGAGAAAAGCCATTTAAATGTGACATTTGTTTGAAAACTTTTATACGGAAAAGTGATTTGAATAAACATTTGCGTAGTCACACAGGAGAAAAGCCATTCAACTGATACATTTGTTTGAAAACTTTTTCACAGAAAAGTAGTTTAAATACAGATTTACTTAGTCACACAGGAGTAAAAATATTCTAATGTGACAGTTATTTAAAAACTTTTTCACAGAAAATTAATTTGAAATCACATTTGCGTAGTCACACAGAAGAAAAGCCATTCAAATGTAATATTTGTTTCAAAACTTTCACACATAAAATTGGTTTCAATACACATTTGCATAGCCACACTGGAGAAAAGCCATTCAAATGTAATATTGGTTTCAAAACTTTCACACTTAAAATTAGTGTAAATACACTTTTGCTTAGTCGGACTGGAGAAAAGCCATCAAAAGTGACATTTGTTTGAAACCTCCAACACATAAATTATTTTTTATTGATAAATTGATCTTATTCTATTTTTGTGTACTTTTAGTTTTTTCTACATCAATAACTACATTTACTACTTTAGTTTCTAATATTTCAAATTTACTACTTTAGTTTCTAATATTGCAAATGGATCATTGTAACTTTGTTCTAACTGAGAACTGGTCTCATCACGAAGCAACACACATTATGATCTATTCAGAGGCTAATTTGTCATAGATATTTTTATTTTTCGATGAAACTAATTTTTGCCTTGCATCAACTAATGTGGGAGGAATAGTGAGAAGACTCAAGAGGACTAAACATTTCGAGTTGGTGAAGTGAGATTGTTAAAAGCAGAGTATTGGGCGTGTCGTTGGGTATGTTTACTAGTTTAAAAAATGTATTAGAAATCTAAGGTCGCTATTGAGTAAGACCTTAGGTAGTTACCGACTAGTAATTTAAGTTAGCTGTAATTAGCTCATTGATCTTAAGATCAGATTTTAATGTGACTTGTAAGCTATATTTCAATTCTAATGGATAATCGTCGAAATTATACAATGGCTCAATTCCTTCCTTAAAATTATATTTGTTTCGGAAAATAAAAATGTTTTCGTTAAGTTATGAAATGTTACAAATTATATATAAAAAAATATGATGCAAGCAAATCGTCCAAGATGGTATTCTTACCTGAAGGTCTCTGCGGGGTTGCAACCCCTCTTGAAAACGATATTGTGGACTGTATCAGGGGTTCAATGGGTTTTTATTAAAGTTCCTGGCACTAGCTCATTAAATATTAACTACGAACTGTTCACTTCGACAACTGTTATTCTTCTCTCTCGCCGCTTGGAGAGCTGGGTTTTAAATTGAACATAATGCATGTATACCGTATGTCCGCTAGGTTTAAAAATACCACCAACTATTCGCATAAGAATTTCACATTTAAATTTTATTATAAAATAAGCTTAAATATTAAATATAGATAAAACAAGAAGCATAACAAATTAAAATAAAATTAATGAATACTTAACATACCCCCCCCCCCCAAATACATAGTATTTTAACTAACTTATTTAGAACATGTTGGTAAAGGACATAACTTTACCGTTGGTCTTTGAAGAAGAATCTGAGTGGTTCTGACATTAGCTACTCTCGCAATACCATCAGAACCCGGAAATAACTTCACAATTCTTCCCAATTTTCAATTTAAAAATGGAATATTGTCATCTTTAATAATAACTAGGTCGTTAAGTTTGAGTGGAATTTGTTGATATAGCCATTTATTTCGTTGTTGGAGTGTATTTAAATATTCACTATGCCACCGTTTCCACACATCTTGCTGTAGTCTTTGTATAAGCTGCCATCGATCCAACAGATTCATATTTAAATTGGAAAGATCCGGATCGGCAACTGCCGTTGGCGGCTCTAACATAAGAAAATGACTTGGGGTTAACACAGATAAATCATTGGGGTCTGAACTTGAAGAATAAAGCGGCTTGGAATTGAGAATAACTTCAATCTGAGCTAACAGGGTGTAAAAGTCTTCAAAAGTTGAAACTTGAGAGCCAACAACTCGAAAAATATAAGTTTTAACAGACTATGCCCGCTTCACTAAGACCGTTAAAATGTGGACCGGACGGAGGAGAAAATGAAAATTTTTCTGATGCACAAGCCTTTTTCATATATTCATGGAGAATGCGAGAAGCCCCTACAAAGTTGGTTACATTATCACAAAAAATATGGGTGCCTCTGCCTCGACGGGCAACAAACCGACGCAAAGCGGCAATAAATGCATCCGAAAAGAGACTGGATACTAATTCTAAGTGTACGGCTTTTGTGGCGAAACACACAAAGATACAAATATGGACCTTTTGTGACTTAATTCCACGTCCTTTAAGGGGAGGGACCTCCATAATCAGTACCTACATAAGAAAATGGTTTAATTTGGTTGATCCGGGTAGGAGGTAAATTTCCCATGATAGATTCGTGGGCCACAGGTTTCAGTTTAAAGCATCGAATACAGCGGTTCAACACACTCTGAATTGCGCGTTTGGATGAGAGAATCCAAAAATTCTGAGCAATTTGGAAATGTTAATCCTGTAAACCTGGATGAAAATATTTTTTATGAACGGACTCCATTATTAAATTTGTTAAACGATGTTGACGGGGTAGAATTGCTGGAAATTTTGTATCATAAGACAATCCCGAGAACTTCCAGCGCCCCCCACCCTCAAAACACCCTCGCTATCCAGAAAAGCGCTCAACTTTCTGAAAGGTTTTGATAAGGTGGTGCCTGCTTCCAAATTTTCAATTTCTTGTGCGAATTAAATATGTTGCAATCGTTTAGTGAGAGCCATTAAAGCTTTGTGGAGTTTTGAGTCAGTAAAAGATTCCAATAATTTATTTTGAAGATTTCTTAAATTGGCTACAAAACGTAGCGCATACGCAATAATTGGTTGAATTTTACTCAAGGATGAGTATTTGTCCAATAGAATATCTAATGTGTACAAAGACATAAGTGTTACAAGAACTGAGGGCTTTTCTTCCGGACAGGAAACTGGAGAAATTATAGGATTGGGCCATAGGAGCTTTAGAGACATTAACCAAGGAGGCCCCTCAAACCACAACGGATGATTAGGAATTTGACTGGGCAGAAGACCACTAGAGGCACAGTCGGCTGGATTATCGGAGCTTTCAACAAAATGCCTTTTCTTGTATGTGAGTTACACGATTACCGACGAAAGTTTTCCAGCGGGAAGCGGGTGATTTAATCCATGATAAAGTTACCATTGAATCAGACGAAGCAAAAATTTCACTAATTTCGAGGTTATCTCAGAATGCGTTAAGGACAAATTCTATTAAATTGGAGAGTAGAACAGTTGCACACAGTTCTAGTTGGAGAATTGAAAAAGTTTTAAGTGGGGCCACTCTAGATTTAGCAGCAATTAGGCAGATTTTGGAGGCGTAATTCTCTGAAGTAAATTTAAAATATATTACACTGGAGTACCCTTTCTCTGAACTATCTGCAAAGCCATGCAGTTCATAAGAAATATATTTATTAGGTAAACAGCGAGGAATATTAAAATGTGAGAGGATCGGAAGTTCAGTTTTATACTGATTCCATTTGTCGACTATGTCCGAAGGGTGTATTTTATCCCAATCTAAACCCTAATTCCAGAGTCGTTGTAAGAGATGTTTAGCCAGGAAGGAGAGTGGAGCTAAGAACCCAAGTGGGTCATACATTCGAGCAACTTCTGAGAGTATTATGCGTTTAGAACAGAATCTGTCAAGGGGTTGAATATCATAAGTGAAAACATCTAAGGAGTTATTCCATCCCAATCCCAAAACTTTTACCACAAGGTCATGGGAATCAAAAGAAGACAAGGAGTGTTGGCAAATCTCAGCAGGGATACTCTGCATTAACTGGGGATTATTACATGCCCATTATCGAAGAAGTAAAGTTTGGCTTCCTGTAGAGTTGAGGCACCTGTGATAATATCGTCAATATAGATATCAGAGGATAAACACTTTGCAGCTCGAGGAAAATTTTCCTTTTCCTCTTGTACTAACTGCTGAATTGTGCGAATGGCCAGGAAAGGAGCGGACGATACTCCATAAGTAACAGTAGTAAGCTTAAAATCTTGACCGGGATCTTCTGGAGCGAAGCGCCAAATAATTCTTTGGTAATTCTGGTGCTCTTCCGATATTGATATTTGCCTATACATTTGCTTAATATCAGCAATAAAAGTAAAGGGATGGAGTCTGAATCGCAATAAAATTTCAATTATATCCTTTTGCAACTTTTGCCATATGAAAAGTGTCGTTCAGCGAGAAACCTGCAGGAGATTTGCAGGAAGCATCAAATACAACCCTGAGCTTAGTTGTAGCACTATTAGGATTTATTACGTAATTATGTGGGATATAATAGATTTTGTCGAATGAAGAAGTAAGAGAGGTCTCAACCATGTGACCATTGGAAAGATAATCTTTCATATTTTTCAATCTCTCTAGAGCAGATATTCTGGTATCTCCAAAAAATGGATCCACGGTTTTGAAAGGAAGAGCAACACTGAAACGACCCGAACATATTCTTTTAGGAGTTTTTTGCAATATCATTTCACATTTTTTATCATCATCAGAAATAGGTAAAGATCGAGGAATATTTTCTAGTTCCCATTATTTTTGAAGGGTATTGTTGAGGGACGTAAGACATGATGAAAGAAAATAGTGTGAGACTAATGGTTTATTAGCGGTATTTATTCCCCATTAAAATCCAACCAAATTGAGTGTTAACAGCAATCGGTTCCCCTTTTGCTGTTTGATCTTTGTCAGGTTTAAAGATTTTTGCAAATATATCTGATTCGAGTAACATATCTATGGGAGATGAAATGTTAAACATCTTATCAGCCAAATCCAACTTAGAAATACAGGGAAATGTATCGACTAAAAATGATTGGACGGGCATATTGTTACATATTGCTGACACTGTTTGAGCATCCAACTTGAATAAGGTAGTCGACTTATTCAAAGGTTTTAAAATACAACTTAGAGACTTGTTAGAGAAAGTTCCAATATCTTCGACTCCTCCTATTCGCATAGGAGTGTTACATCTGGGCAGACCCAATCTGCTGGCATATTTTTCAGTAATTAAGGAAACTTGGCTACAGCTATCAATTAAAACTCTAACCTGTTGAAAGTTTCCACGGTAATCCAGTACCTCAACCTGGGCATTAGGAAGTAAATTAGTAGAACGTACTGACGTGTGCAAGACAAAGAAGATTTTAGGATCTAAACTAGAAATTTGAGTTGAATTGGAAGAAGAGGGATAATCTATAGCGGTCATATTGCTATTTACTAAAGGTTTTTGATCGAAATGTAAAAGAGTGTGATGTCTTTTATTGCAAATTCTGCAACCACCATTAGAAGTACAATTCTTTGAAGTATGTTTGGTTCCTAAACAATTAGTACACCACTTGTATTGTTTGGATATCTCGTATCTTTCCGTTGGGTGCTTGGCACACAAATCAGGGCACTTATAAACCGAGTGATTATTTTTACAAATCACATATTTAGTTAGATCTGCAACATTAGCAAGACATCCAGAATTGTACGGTTTAACATTTTTTATTTCATATTTACATGAGTTATTTCTCTTAGGTGTTGAATTAAAATAACTGAATCGTAAAAGATTGCATTGCTTTTCAAGAAATTTATATAAATCATCATATTTAGGAATTTCGGACGCAAACGTGGCATTTTCTGGTTCCGAATCAATTTTTTTGCTTAATAGGTGAAATAGTACAAAATCCCACTCTCGGACCGGTAACCCCAAATTTTTTAGAGCTTCCAAGTTATCAAAAAACAGTGCCAAAAGCTATCTAAGATATTTTGGGTTCTCCGAAGTTAATTTTTCCCAATAAAATATGGCTAACGCACGCGTATTTTGATAATGCTTAATCAATTTACTAAAAGCTAAGTCATAATTAGCTTCTGTAAGTTTAATATTTTTAATGAGAATTAAAGCGTCGTCAGACAGAGACGACATTAAATATCTAAATTTTTCAATTTTTGTAAGAGATTCATTAGTATCTATAAGAGACTTAAAAAGATCAAAAAATGTTGGCCATAATTTTAAATCTCCCGAAAAAACCGGTATATTCAGTTTTGGCAGCTTTATATTTGTTCTTGGAAGGCAAGTTTGAGTTAGAATCAAACAAATCAGAATCTCTCACTTCATGCAAATATTTATTATCTACTTCCCGTCTGAGCAATGTTTCAGTACTTAGATCTTCCTCCTCATTTGCAGCCTGAGCAGTAATAATTGTAGAAAACTGAAGGTTAAAGTCACTGTAAAATGTTTTTAACTCAGCATATCTAGCTTTAAAATGGTTATGAGCGCTTTGATCCCTCTCTGCCTGTATGGCAACGTCATGCAGTATCGAAATTCTATCAGAGGCTGAGTCTCTAAGAACTTTTGCTTGTCGTAATATAGCCGCCATTGTGATACTATAATAAGATTGATCAGATTCTAATGCCAAACCTTTTACCTATCTAAAACTTACGAACACAGAAATAATGAATTTCAATTGATAAATTTATTATATAGGTACATACAGATTAAAGTTATACAACTCAAGTTATAATACCTGATTTGAGAAATTAAAATTAACGTGTCTAATGAATATTCCACTCAATCTTTATACTACCTAATAATCTGCGACAACTAAATTATAAGACCAATACACAAGATGGTAATAGGTATCTAATAATAATAAATAAATAAAGAGAAGATTCAATCTTTAATTCAATAAATATTTAGTACACTTGAGAATGGAGCTATTTAAAGAGCATAAATGGGCCAAACTGTATTAATGAAGTGAACTTATTTTTATTTAAACAAGTATATTATGTTTAAATAGTCAAATTTCGGAGAAAGTAAAAACTACCATTCATCGAGAATGCTAATGCCAGTTAACCTTGAGACTTATGAAGAGTTGATATAAAAATTAATATTTTCAAATTACACAAGCCAAGTTTGAAAATTAACATCCCGGGAGAAGTGACCAAAAAATATTTCGGAGAATGAAAATGTTTTCGTTAAGTTATGAAAGGTTACAAATTATATATATAAAAAAATATGATGCAAGCAAATCGTCCGAGATGGTATTCTTACCTGAAGGTCTCGGATGATCTTCTGCGGGGTTGCAAACCTTCTTGAAAGCGATATTGTGGACAGTATCAGGGGTTCAATGGGTTTTTATTAAAGTTCCTGGGACTAGCGCTTTAAATATTAACTACGAACGGTTCACTTCGACAACTGTTATTCTTCTCTCTCGCCGCTTGGAGAGCTGGGTTTTAAATTGAACATAATGTATGTCTACCGTATGTCCGCTAGGTTTAAAAATACCACCAACGATTTGCATAAGAATTTCACATTTAAATTTTATTATTAAATAAGCTTAAATATTAAATATAGATAAAACAAGGATCATAACAAATGAAAATAAAATGAATGGATACTTAACGATATTTATATAACTTTTTGAGGAATGAACAGACGTTTTATACGAGAAACGCCAAAAGGGTATCCAAGAACTCCAATATTTAGTACCATCTTTTCCGGGGCCCCGCAGGACCGACAATTTCTCTGACATTTATTCTCAAAACATTCTTGTCGGACACATTACACCCTTTTCACCCAAAATATTACAACTGAAAATCAAGTAATCGACATAATTCGTAAGCTTATGTACTTTGTATGTTTACGGTTGAAAAATGAAAGCGTAAAGGTTTGTTAGCGATTTTCGCGCAACACCGGTAACGATGAGCAGTGATAAGCCAACGACATTTTTACATTTGACAGAAAACGTGGTATTGTAAATGTAGTTTCACTTTTGGCCACCGTAGTAACAATTATAGTATTTCCATCCCATCATGATCCGTATGACAGTGACGTCTAGTCAGTGATGGGACGCGGGCTGTAGCTATAGTTAGTAAGAATCGTATAAGTATCAAGTATTTTGTGTGTCTGCCGCTTTATACAATCACATTTATTGTAGTGTGCTCTTAATTATATTTCCTGGAACGAATTATAAATCGTATACCATCAGTTGAATAAAACAACAGAGCAACTTCTCAAATGAAAAATTTCATAAATGAATGATCAATTAACTGATTAGCCATTGAAAATATATTGAAACAGCAATTAAAACAATCCATAATCATTATCAGCCATCGAAGTCACTCAGTACAAGATGACAGTGATTATTTGGAACATAAAGGTGTCCATACACGAAAAATGTCACAACCAACTAAATATTAAAAGTAAAAAACTTTGTAGAAGCGAGCAAGTTGAAATTTTATTGAAAATTGAAGAAAAATTGGTTGTCAAAATTAGAATACTGGAGAAAGAAAATTCGATATTACAAGATAAAGTAGATTATCTGAGCGTCAATATAAAACACAATAATATTATATTTGGTATAAAACAAGTTGTGTCGAATATGTCTTCTCAGAGCATTTGCAACAAACTAAACGATTTGCTTGGTACCAATTTAGGAGTTGACCAGATAAGCAACGTTTATAGCCTAGGCAATTCATCTCAAGCACCTATTAAGGTAAAGTTAAAGTACTCAGTAATTGCAAAAAAATAAAAGATACTAACTTAACTATTTCGCATGGTCTTACATCAGTCTAATGTGAAGCGAATAACGTCCTGAAAAGGCACCTTAAAAGAGTCGGAACTAACTAACATTCGTCGATAACAACATAATAACTGTTCAGGAAGTACTGGAACTTGAACAGGTAGAAGCAGAGGATCAACATAACCAAGAATATACCTGCAGTGGCCCTGAGACTCCCACTTCCAACATAATATCTGCTCAAAATCCAATACCAGCGGTTAATCAAACCATTAAAAAAAGGCAAAATGAAAAGCCGAAGACAAACAAACATCAAGGTGAAAATACTCCAAAGATAGGAAATACACAAAACCCAGAACACGCTTTGGATCAACAAAAAATTAATAAATATATCCAAAATTACCATTATAAGAAGATTGAAAATATATCTACATTTAATTATTCAACAGGATTAGACGAAGAATTGTTTAAAGTAATACATGATTTCCATGTCATTATTTTGACAGAATCGTTCCAACTTTTAAATTCAATAGATGTATTTTCTTTGGATGGTTAAGATGTTTTATATAAGAAGTTTTAACAGAAATGATGGTGTAGTTATTTACTTGAAATCAAATTTAACACAAAATATGTAGGTCAGTGCAAAGCGGCAGATGTTAATATTTCCTTTAAAAATATTAACCGCTATATACAGATCGAAGAATATGTGGAAGGTTATAAAAATTGCCTAAATTCATATAATTTCTCATCATATATAAATAAAGTTACCAGACCAACTAGTCAATTATGTTTCGAACATATTTTTCTGAAAACAAATAACAATACAAACGAATACAGCATTTTTATTTTTTAAAATGACTACTGATCACTCACCAGTGGCCTTAACATATACAATATTAAAATAAAAAAAAGTACCAACATATAAAACTTGAATTACAATCATTTAAAATTGGACTTCCATGGTGAGAAATGGGAAGAAATATATAATTCAAATAATGTAAGTGACACTTTCGAGTTATTCATAAATAAGTTGAATAGTCATATGTCTGAAAAACATCCGTGGATGACTATAGCAGCGTAGTTGAAAAAAAGAAGTTTTATATTACACTAAAAAATCCTGAAAATAATTACATTTTAAAAAAATAAAATGCTTACAAAAATAAAATTAGATCATTAGTAAATAAAGCAAAATGTTTATATATGAATGATTTTGTGATCAAAAATAAAGGCTCTTCCACAGCTCTATAGAAATGCGTAAATAACCTGTGCGGAAAAAACAATTTAAGCATAAATCGAGAAGTTGATTATAGAAAACGATGTATTACAGAGAAATTTGACATGGCAAACGAATTCAATCACTACTACAGTGAACTAGGGCAAAATGAAGAAAATATGGACACACTGGAAAGTACTATGTATTTAGATAATAGAAATGAAAAGGAAGTTCTGATTATTATAAATTCACTCGAATCTAATAAAGCTCCTGGTTGGGATGGTATTAAATCAGAAACCGTAAAAGAAGTTAAAAATGAAATCGTTAAACATCTTATAAACAAATGCATAAATAACGAACACTTCCCGGAGTGTAAAGATTAGAATAATAAAACCCCTCTATAAAATAGGGGAAAATACTGCAAAATTATGGACCCGTGTCGATATTAACTGTATTTTCAAAGGTTGAAAGAATTACGGAATTCCTGAATCAGTTTAATATAATTTTGGAAAAGCATTATGGTTTTAGAGAAAAAAGTCGACAGAAGATGTAATATATGCGCTAACATCACAATTATACAATGCTTTAGATTTAAAAACTCCAACAATTTCCATCTTCGCCGACCTCTCTAAAGCCTTTGATACCGTTTGACACAAACATTTGTTACAAAAACTTGAGTGTTATGGCTTACGGAGAAAAATCTTTAATATATTAAAATGCTATTTAGATAATTGGATCCAACGTGTAGATATTGATGGAATACGCAGTGGACCCAGAATTATTACTTACGGAGTAACACAAGGTACGGGACTCTGGTCGTTATTGTTTATTCTATATATTAACAGCTTGCTAAAAATAAATACTCGTACTAAGGGAAATATTATAAACTTCACTGATGATACTGTAGTAATTTACTCTTCCCGAAATTGAAATGATTTGAAAACTTTGATTGTAGAAGCTTTTAGAATAATAAAAATGTGGTTTCAATTAAATAAACTCACACTAGATATAGAAAAAACAAAATATTGATCGTTCTTATCTTATATAAACCATCAACGAAATCTTGGACCATTAAATATAAACGGCATCCAGATCCCAGAATCAACATCGATGAAGTATATATGTTTTTCTACGCCCATGTCTGTAAACGTCAAAAATCGCACTGTCAACATTCCTTGTAAATGACATTTAACAATAACATGCATGTAATGAGATCTCTTAACATACACGTGAGTTTTGAGAAGAAACCTTAAAATTCTTGGTTTAATGAAATTACAATCAAATTTTTATTTATGTAAGACTATATTTGGTCTATTTACACAAATTTAGTCAATTAAAAAACATAAAAACTTTTAGCATTGGCGAGATATATTTAGGATTGAAAGAGTGATGCCCCTAAATGTAGGCAGCACATTATGCAATTTCTTTAAAAATAGGACACGTTTTCTTAAGTAGCACGCTATGAAAATAAATGTCATGTCATTTATATTCTCAATTTCTTGAACAAAATATAATACAATTATAAATAACCGTTCATCGCTATTAAATAATGAGGCACAATCGATTTACAATAATTGTTCAATTGTTGTTAACAACTATTATATTAAATTTTAAATTATTGCGATGTTTTTTATTTAATGGAAGAAAATGAATGGGCGTAGAAAAAGTATAGTACATTACACGAGTTGTAAACCCATTACGCACTCATGAAATTTATGCACTCGCCGCTGCGAGGCTTCGTGCATAAACTTTTTAATTTCGTGCGTAATGGGTTACTTACAACTCTTGTTACGTAATATACTAATTATTGTGGATCGTTATCTTAAGTGGGATCTGCAAATTAATAATGGTACACATAAAATTAGAGCGTTACTTCATAAGTTTAAATACTTACGGGATTTTCTAGGCGTAAAACAACTAAATTTTTTATATTTTTCCTTAGTATAATCGCCTCGGATGGGGCGGTGCAGCGGATTATCACATGAAAAATTTAAATATGTTGCAAAAATGGGTATTAAAAATTATGTATAGAAAACGAAAAACTTATTCTAGTGATGCACTTTTTACTGATACCAAATTGATCGACATGAGACAACTGTCCTCTCAAAATAAACCGATTAACATTTTTAAAAATAAATAAAATCAAACTTTTCCATACATGAATACTGCACCAGGGGAAACAATGCTTACAACCTCCAATAAGATCATTGGTCAACGTTGTCCTAGTTACTTCGCACCAAGATTATATAATTTGATATCAACAGATATAAAAAATATTAGAAACATAAAGCGTTATATAAAGGTTGTAGTAAAGAACTGGTTTTTAAATCAAAACAGAGATATTTTCAATAGTAGATTATGTACAATAACTTATAAAACCTTTTCATATATATATATATATATATATATATATATATATATATATATATATATATATATATATTATAGTATACTCTATATTATAATTCTTTAATAATATTTGCCCCACGTTCGGGTG
The DNA here is from genome assembly GCA_963921935.1 of Galeruca laticollis. Lineage (NCBI taxonomy): Eukaryota > Metazoa > Arthropoda > Insecta > Coleoptera > Chrysomelidae > Galeruca > Galeruca laticollis. Next base: position 50,546,783 of record OY998184.1, read on the forward strand.
ACAATTATTGTATATCTCGACTATGTTTTTTATTATAATATATTATTTTCTATATTGTTTTATCGTTGAATTTATTTGTAGCTGTAACTACACTAATATGAAAACACCTTTTAGCTAAATATAACTTATAAAAATTTTAATGACAGCAGTTGTCAAATTAATAAGTCACTGTTTGTCCAATACACTATAAGACAATTAAATTATCTTATGACACATATGAAATTACTGTCAGAAATTAAACCAAATGTCACTTCTTGTACTAAATTTTCTATAGGATGAAATTATCAAATGTAATGAGAATGATTATGAAAAGGGAGCCAAAAGGTCATTAGAATTCAAATTTATATATTATATTATCAAATAAACACTTACAAAAATTAAAACTTTTCAAAAAATATCACAAACGAATACGCAAAAATAGAATTTTCTATCAAAACCTTAATATTATAAACAATCTAAAATTAGAAATTCTTATCTAAATACTTTAACTAAAAGTCCAAAATGACTTATATGTCAATGTAACATTCCCAAATTTCCTTGTAAATTGTCTTTTTCAAAATTTGTCTTGAGTTTACGTAGAATGATATATCAATAATGTTACTATAATTTGATCAAATATTTAATTCATCAGATGCATCTACTTTCGAAATATTTTTTACTAAAGGCCTATTAATTCTCGAGAATTAATATATAATATGGACTGGACTCACCAAACTGGATACAGATAGACTTGTTTGTATTCTAAAAACGTTTTAGAATATCTGGAACAATTTTCTAAATGACTTATTTAGAAACTGGAACAACACTCGCACTTTACCGCTGTAATTCTCTGCGATTAATACACGCACTGGGTTTCAAAGGCAAATTGTGTTAATTTGATAATAATGCTACAAATTATTCTGATATTCTCAAATAAATTTGAGACAACTCTTATTCCGATGTTGTCTCTCGAGATATTAAAATTCAACTCTATTTAAAAAAATTCTGAGACAACTCTTATTTCGATATTGTCTCTCGCGATGTTATGAATCAACTAACTAAACTGTTTTCATAAATAACTCTCTTCTCCTTTGGTTACCAAGAATTCTTTTTTTTTTTAAATACAAATTTACGTTATTATATACCAAGAGAGATTTTCATTGTTTTTTATAAGTGCCATTTTGCTAATAGAGACATCTGTATTCTGGTTTTTCAAATCGTTTTAAAATCTATCTGTCATTAAGTCTATTCTGCAGTAATGTCATATGAAATTGAAATGTCAAATTTTATTGGTATATTGAACCTTTCAAATTATTGATAATACAGTGTGTATCACTAGTATTACATCTAAATATGCATATTTTCTTTATTTCAATGTTTTCTTTAGAATTTAGATAGATGATATGTATCAATATATATATATATATATATATATATATATATATATATATATATATATATGTGTATATAAAAAAGAAGATGTAGGAATATCGCGTGATATGTTTCCCTGCTGAAATCCGTTATTTTGTGTTTTCCCATGTTTCGATTAACATCTTTGCTCCCGCGTTTCACATCCTTATTTGGTTATGCCGTGCTTAAGAGGCAAAATGAGCCAGAAACACGCATGTCCACGGTTACCACTCTATTTCAGTAGCTCTTATTTTGCGTGAATTACCCATGAATCTCTTTGTTGTATATATATATATATATATATATATATTTATTTGTATATATATATATATATATATATATATATATATATATATATATATATATATATATATATATATTGGAGGAATGTTCTTGAACCATTATTATATTATTTTTTTGAAGTATTTTTCTTGGGAAAGGTTCAGATTAAAACTCTTGTAAGTTAACTTGACGTTTCGCAACTCATTTATACAAAAACTTAAATCAAACAATTTCATCACTAACACAGAATATAAAAGTTTAACTATACACAATGCAACAGCGCCTAAAATATACGGACTACCAAAAACACACAAACCTAACATGCCTCTAAGACCTATTGTCTCATGCATACAATCTCCTTTTTATAAATTATCTAAATATCTAGCCAACTGTATTTCTAATATCACTGGTAAAAATGAATATTACATCAAAGATTCTTTTAGTTTTAAACAATTCATTGACAATATAAAAATACCAAACAATTATAAATTAGTATCATTAGATGTTATATCGTTATACACAAATATACCTGTAGAATTTGCTTTAGAAGTAATTAAAGAAAAATGGAATCTTCTAAGATCACATACGTCTCTTTCTTGTGAAGAATTTATTAATGGAATAAAAATGATATTAAATAACAACTATTTTCAATATAAAGACAATTTTTACCAGCAAATTGATGGTTGTGCAATGGGCTCACCAATTTCCTCATGTATAGCACAATTAGTTATGGAATTTTTAGAAGAACGTGTTTTACAAAATACTTCTACAGATTTAATTTTCTTTAAACGTTACGTAGATGACTGTATATTAGCTATACCAGAAAATCAAATACCCAAAATATTACATGAATTCAATAACTTTAATTCCAAACTTCAGTTCACACATGAAATAGAGATAAATGGTTGCATTAATTTTTTAGATTTAACACTAATTAGAAATAATAATAATAACAATATCAAAACGAAACTCTACAACAAACATACATGGTCAGGTAGATATTTAAATTTTAATTCATATCACTCTAAAAATCAAAGGAGAAGCGTAGTCATTGGATTAATAGATCGAGCCATAAAACTAACTTCATCTGATTATCGTCCAGAAATTTTAAAGAAAATGGAAGAAATACTCATAGAAAATGGTTATCCTCAAAAGTTTATTAGAAACATTCAAAAACAACGAACATTAAAATATTACAATGCCTCGAAATTTAACACCAAGATAAATACCCCACAAAAATATGTAGCATTACCTTATACAAATGAATTATCAGAAAAATTAAAATATATACTTAAAAAACAAAATATTCAAGTATGTCATAAGTCACACTACCGTACATCAACTGCCTTCACACCTTTAAAAAGCAGAAACCCAATTAAAAAACAATCTAATTTAATATACTCTATTTCTTGTCTTAATTGTCCAAAAAAATATGTCGGAATGACCACCCAATACTTAGACAATCGATTAAATGGTCATAAATACACAAAAAATGCTTCAACTGCACTTCATAAACATGAAACAAATGAGAAACATGAATTTGATTTTCAAAACACAAAAATTATTTACAAAGACCAAAACATCACTAAACTCAAAATTAAAGAAATGATTGCAATAAAAAATGAACCTGAAGCACTGAATGATAAGAAAGACATAGAAAAATTAAGCAAAATTTATCATAACCTTTTACATATATCCTCATACCTATAAAAAATAAAATAAACCAATAATATAATTAATATTTATCCATTAACATTTTCAAACACTCTCTAAATTAAAATATTAGAAATAAAGTAAGACACATTGCATTAAAGATAGTTGTCAAGGTACGTACTCCTTTGAAAATTCATAACTACGTTTATTCTATTTGTCACCTTTAATGTCAATTTAGTATTGTCACTGTTTTACAAATTATGTATTTTTTATTTTGAATTTATAATAAAAACTTTTGAAAAAGCCTTATATTTAAGGCGAAACGTCAAGTTAACTTACAAGAGTTTTAATCTGAACCTTTCCCAAGAAAAATACTTCAAAAAAATAATATATATATATATATATATATATATATATATATATATATATATATAGGGTGTCCCACGACGATTAAGACAAGTAATATATATCAGAATTGGGCAGTAGTAGATAATTATAATTTTGGGGGTGTAAATTAGAGCGAGTGTTGCATCTTTTCTTGTTATTGTGTTACCAATGAGGTATTTGTTTTTGGTCACGTGACGTCGCATTCCAAATTATTAATGGGACAACCTATATATTTGTGCCTTTCTGTGTTCCTCCCGATAAAACAATTCCAACTAACTATCACACTTGGAGTCTGAAGTGATTAATTCAAGAGCTACAGGTACTTAAAGGATTGTAAGTTGAAAAATTCATAATTGAATCTCCTGTAATTCTCGGCAATCTTACATACGTACGTAATGATTAAGACAAACCAATATTATAATTTTTAATAATAATTCAAATTAACTGTCACAAAAAAACTTACGATCTTAAAGGAGATGTTCAAATTGATGCCCACCTTCGCAAATGCATTTCTCAAATCTTGATAATAGATTTCGGCTAGATGCTGCTCTAATCATTTCCGGTGTCACAGTTCTACAAGCTTCGCGTATTTTTCTTTTCAAATCGTCTAAATCTATAGACGGTGTTGCATAAGCGATACCTTTAAGATATCCCCAATGGAAGAAATCTAACAGTGTCAGGTCTGGCGATCTTGGAGGCCAGTAAATAGTACCGTTTCGTCCAATCCAGCGTTCTGGAAATATCATGTCCAGATAATTTCTCACTCTAAGATCATAATGTGTAGGTGCACCATCTTGCTGCCACCACATTGTATTTCTTTCATTCAATGGAATGTCTTCAAAGTAGGTCTGGAAGTATATTTTGTTAAAAATTTAGGTATCTCTCTGCCGTTAGTATACCATCATCAAAGTACGGGCCAATCAAACGCCCATTGAATAGGGCACACCAAACGTTTACCCCCCAAATTCTCTGAAATCGGGTTTACATCACCCATTTTGGATTTTCTGCAGACTAGTAATGGCAATTATGTCGATTGACGATTCCGTTATCATGAAATCTCGATTCGTCGCACCACAGAATTTTATCCAAAAAAGATAACTCATCGTCTAAACGTACATGCATATCTGCAATAAATGTACATCGTAGATCAAAATCTTGAGGATTCAGACCTTGCAACAAATGTATCTTAGAGGGGTGATACTTATGCTTTTTTAATATCCTGTGGATAGTTGATTTGCTGATACAAAGTTCAGATTCCAAATGTCGAATGGATGTATGAGGATATGCTAAAGTATTAATTACATTGTCTTCAGTTTGTACAGACTTTGTCCTAGATGTTTCTACTTTGGCTCTCCCACTGGGAAAAGAACCATTGCGTAATTCTTGTTCCACATACCTAAATGTATCTTTATCAGGTATTCGGCGATTGGGATAACGAGCTCTGTATAAATCTCTAGCTCTTCTACAATTCCCGTATAAAGAAAAGGCATGTTGACTTACCGTTTCACAGCTTAAAAATAACTATTCTGACAGTTATTGGAACTGTTGTCAATATCATGGCAAACTTGACAATAGGCAGTCTTTTCTATAAGATTTGCTATGCTACTTTTTAATCGATATTTAATAGGTAAACAAGTTTTTGTGGAAAAAAAAAAATTCTATGTAATTTAACTCCATGATATACAGGTCGTTTCATTATTATCTTTCAAGCAGTGGCGGTTCGTAGTTAATTTTATAGGGGGGTCATAGGTGATGTGACCAAAATCTTAAAATACAGAACGACACTGACCAGTCTCCCGGAGGCCTATTCGCCGTGGGCGGAAATTTTTCGAAAAACAATGCCCAATTTCTGCCCAGAAGTCATTAAAATCGCTAAAAACGCAAAATTTGTGGAGTTCTTTTCCAAAGCCAGAGAGGCAAAAAAATTTTTGGGCCACGCTTGTTTTATATAAAAATAATGCTCTCTTAAAAAACAACCACATTTTATTCTTTTCTATACATATTAAATATGACAAACTTAAATTAAATGATAATTAATCTAAATCTTTTTAAAATTTAAGTGAAGCCTTCGATCTTTTGTATTTGCAAAGTGATCAATAACCCTTTCATTAAAATTATGAATACTATTCTATGCTTAACACAGCTAACGCTGACAATCTTTCCTGTCCCATAGTATTACGCAAAAATGTCTTGATTCTCTTTAATGTAGAAAAACATCTTTCGCTTTCTACAGTTGACATTGGTAATGTACATAAAATAGTCAACAATTTTACAGTTTCCGAAAAAGTTTCCGAGAGATTGTTATTAATAAACAATTGCAGCATTGACACAGCTCCTGAACTCTTATTAAAATCGTCGCGTTCATAAATAACTTGAAGTTCAGTTTTTAGTTTCAAGTAATTAATACTAGAATAGTTTTCTCTTATTGACTTAAGAATACGATCTGGAAAATTAATTTTATATTGTTCGAACTGGTCGCTGTAAAATAACTGGGCAATCACTAAATGATCACTGAAACTAAAGCGGTGGTTAATCTCGGAAATTATTATGTCGCAAACCTGCAAAGCAACTTGGCGCTTTGAGTCTTCATTTTTCCTTGGTCTTTTTGCACCAAGTGTTGAAAAAGATGGAGGTGCTTCGGGAAATATTTCATTTAATAAAATATGGTCTCTGACTTTTTGAATTGACATTTTAAATGAGTCTATATTTTTTTTCACCAATATCACGCCAATACCATGTTTTTGAAGTTGATTAAAAAGAACTTCACAATTAGGCATTATTAAATGGAAAAAATTTAGCCAATAAAGGAAATCCACGCTTTGCAAAAAAGTTTTTAATCCTATTGCTTGATTAATAGTATTCAAGTCTTCTTCAACCTCAATTATCTTTTCTATTGAAGCAAGAATATCAGCTTGATACAAAAATATGGTTTCCACACAACGCGTATTAAAATACCACCTTGTCGGTGCCGCTCTAGGTAAACGTACTTTAACAAATTCATCGAGAATCGCTGTACGTTTTGGAGATCGACTAAAAAATGTGGAAAATCCCTGTAAATTGGCAAAAAAACTTTGACATTTTTATTCTGACTTGCTGCTTTTTGCAGAATTAAATTTAATTGGTGAGCATAACAATGAATAAAATTTGCTTGAGGATATCGTTCTTTAATTTTTTTTTGTACTCCGCCTAATCGATCACTCATAGTAGAAGCTCCATCATAACTCTGTCCAATTCACTTTTCCGGTGTTTTATTAATTTCTAGTACCTCCAATTCTTTAAAAATTATCTCCGATAAATGTTCGGCTGTGGTGCCGGTAGGATTTACAAATTTTATAAACCTTTCGTGAACGACACAGGATAAAATGTACCGTATAAGAAAAGTCATTTGAGTTCTGTTCGAGCTATCAGTCGTTTCATCCACCTGGACTGCGATATATTCGGCTGACTGAATCTCCAATTTAAGTTGTTCTTGAGCCACCGATAACATTGAATCAAGTAATTCATTTTGTACAGTTTTAGAAGTCCACGAAATATTCCCGGGTCCTTGCTAGTCTGTTTAATTTTTAAATTTGGGAGAGGACGACCACCTTCCTTTAGTTTTAATAGTTTTTCAAAATTTAATTCACTTTTCGTTCTCAAATTTTGAACCATTTGCACTACAGACATGATAAAAGGCGTAGAATAAAATAACACCAAATAATTAAAACACAAGCCCTCAAAAAAACGAATCAAAAATCAAAATAATAACAATAACAACTTATTACATCAAAACACAAATCTTATTTGACTTCAAAATGATCTCCTTTAAATCAAAATATAGCGCAGCCTGCCAACCCCTCTACTCATCTCTTTTCTAAGCGTGTAATAATCGAACGACGTAAGTCGATTCATCATCCATATTAACCCGGGCTTTTGACCCAAGAGATGTAAACTTCGGCCGTGTTTTTTTCAGGGTACGGCAGATTCCGTCCATTTAACGCGTTGAGGTCATCGATGGACACCAGCCCGTTTTGCTATTTTGAATTTCGCAGTGATGTTGGTCGAAATAACGTTTACACGGTTGTCGTGACAAACGTTTACACGGGGTCTTGAAACATTTTAGGTAAATTTTATTTTTTATTCAAGAGAAATACTTAGTATTAGTATTTAATACTATACTATGTGTATAGTAGGTATATTTTATTTTTTTATATATCTATTTAAATATTTTTTTAAATTATTTTTTAATGGGAGGTCATTGACCCAATGACCTAATGGAGGAGACGCCACTGCTTTCAAGTATTATTAAAAATTATAATATTGGTTTGTCTTAATCATTACGTACGAATGTAAGATTGCCGAAAATTACAGGAGATTTAATTATAAATTCTTTAACTTACAATCCTTTAAGTACCTATAGCTCTTGCATTAATCACTTCAGACTCCAAGTGTGCTAGTTAGTTGGAATTGTTTTATCGGGAGGAAAACAGAAAGGAACAAATATATAGGTTGTCTCATTAATAATTTTGAACGCGACGTCACGTGACCAAAAACAAATACCTCATTGGTAACACAATAACAAGAAAAAGATGCAAGATTTGCTCTAATTTACACCCCCAAAATTATAATTATCTACTACTGTCCAATTCTGATATATTACTTGTCTTAATCGTCGTGGGACACCCTGTATATATATTATGCTTTATTTATCATAGATAACGTTAACAATAAAAACAATAAAGTACATACTTAATAAGCCAGATGATCAAAAAATAACTAGACAAAAAGAAAAAACGAAAAACAACGCAAAGAGCAATCTACAAGCTACAAATTACAATTATACAAATATACAGGATGTAGGCACAGAACATAGATAGAAATGTACAATTAGTTATATCAATAAAATAGTATAAGCAAATAAACAAACTAACTGTACCAAAATTAAACAGAAACATATATAAAGCAACCATGAAATAAAGTAATATATAATACGAATAAATTAAAACATGCACAAAATAAAATATAATAAGCATAAAAAGTACTATGTAAGCAATAAAATAGAAAATTAAGATACAAAATATAAAATATTACAAGACATGTATATTATATACATGCCAATAAATAAATGTGAATACAAACATGAATATGAACCACGAATATTAACCACTAGATTTCAGTGGGATTACTTTTAATGTATATGATCAATAATTTTTTAAACATTTTTACGCTTTGACTAACTTTTATGTACTGCGGTAGATCATTAAATTGTACATCACCTTTGTGGAATAAATTCTTCATCGAACTTCCTTTAATGGTTGTTTTCACATAAAAATTAATTGAATTTGCTGATCTTGTGTTTTTATCATGTATTTGTGAGATTGGAACTAGCTTACTATGTAAATATTGCGGTAAGAGATTATTGATAATTTTGAAGATAAAAATCATTGTTTGTACATACAGAAACTTCTCAACTTTTAACCAATTTAAACAGTTAGTCACCAATTCCACACTAGTATACCTATTGCATCCCAGAATTACTCTCATCGCCTTGTTTTGAATAATTTGTAATCGTTCATAACAAGCTCTAGAACAACCTGTATAAATTAGTGAACAACAGTAATAAAAATGTGGCAGAATTAATGTATTGTAAACCATAAACTTAGTATGCATTGACAGAAATGGTGAAATTCTTCTCAAAAAACCAATCTTTCTACATATGTAATCTATGTGACTATTAAATTTTAGTTCATGATCCATCATAAAACCTAAATATTTTATTTCATGTACACTCTCTAGGTCCTGATCATTTATCTTAACACTCAAATCAAGGTTGAAAAATTTAGCTCGCAAAACAGGACCACCAATGAACATACATTTAGATTTGGATTCATTTACTTTTAGTTTATTGATCTTAAATATGTCAGAAATTTTTTTCAATTCTGAATTGACTGTTTGTACTACTTCAACAACATTATCCCCGTAATAGTAAATGAGGGTGTCATCCGCAAAAAGATGGATTTTAAATTTCTCTAGTACATTTCCCAAGTCATTTATATATAATATGAAAAGTAGGGGCCCAAGAACACTACCTTGTGGAACACCAATATTGTTTAATTCCGGATCCGATGCTGAATTGTTAAATTTGGTTATTTGATATCTGTGCCTCAAACAATGCTGAATCCAGGAATAAACTACCGCACTGAAGCTATATTTCCTCAATTTCAACAATAATATATCACGATCTATTGTTTCAAAAGTTCTTCTGAGATCAATAAAAACTGAACAACTTCCTACTCCCGGCCTACCTAGAATATTTTTCATGTCAGATATAACCAGCTGGAGTGCCGTCTCACAAGAATGCGAACTACGAAAACCAGATTGATAACTGTGTAATATCTTATTTACAGAAATGAATTTACTTACTTGATCATACACTACTAGTTCTAGGAATTTCTCACAAAAAGGCAGCATATTGATTGGCCTTAACTGATCAGCTTTGTTTGTATTTAATACTTTGGGAATAGGAACTATTGTTGAAGTTTTAAATCTTTGAGGAACTATGCCCTTTTCCAAACTCAAATGTATCATATTAAGCAAAGGATAGCCATCACGTGAAACAAATTCTTAATAACATCAAGACCTAATTCATCAGTACTGTTTTTGGGATTTTATTATTTCAAGTAGCTGTTCTATGTTAATTAATTCGAAATATTCCATTTTTGAACCATTTAAAGGGACCGTTTGCAAAACAACATCGGTACCGGAATCAGGAACTATTATGTTACCCACAATATCGCAAATACTATTTATATAATATTGATTTAAAACATTGGCCAAGTTGTCAGTGTGAACGATTCCATTACAGTCTATACTGTCAATCTTAGTCCTACTAGCTTTCGTTCCGACAATTGTTTTTAGGTGCTTCCACATTAGTTATGAATTGCCTTTATTTACATCTATATTTCTCTCGTAATACCATATTTTCGAACTTTTCAATACCCTGACACATGAATTTCTATTTTCTTTATAACAATTCCAATCGTCTACCGCATTAGTTAATGAAAATCTTTTATACGCCATGTTTTTATCTTTAATAGCATTATAACAATCAGTATTGAACCATGCATTGCCCTTATTTTCAATATTAACGGTTCTACTAGGAGCTACCGAGTCCATTGTCGATAATATATTATTTGAGAAAATATCAGTCACAACACCAACATCAACCAATGAATAACCCCAATCCTTTTCAATCAACATGTTTACCATTTCATCATACTTGATATCCGAACGAATTCGCTTAGTGTCATTTAAATTAGATGCAGTTGAACAATGCGTTTCAATTTGTTTTATAGAATGGTCAGATATTACATAGTCTTTTTCCACATAGGTCGATATTGAGTAGTCTTTGCTTATAACCAAGTCTATTATAGATTTAGAATTCCTGAAGACCCTGGTATATTCGGTAATCAACTGCCCCATCCCATTGTTTTCAATATATTCTTGAAGTTTACGTTTATTATAATTATTATTTTCATAATGTACAAGTACCTCAACAATCCAAACTTACAAAACTTGCTAGAATATAAACAAAATAATGCCATAGCCAATAAAACCTTAAAAACAGTTAAGAGAGAAAATTGGAAGATGTATTGTTCCAGTCTTAATAGATCAATGCCCCTAAAAGAGGTGTGGAATAAAGTGAATCATTTTAAAAACCGAAAATCCAAAACAGACAAGCAATAAACCTAGAGAGCGAATGGGTTTCAAAATTTCATGAAAGTCTATCACCTCCAAGCGTGTATTTTGATACATCCATTTTCGATAGAATACCAGAAATGACACCAAAGGTAACCACCCAATTTTCATTACTTCAATTTTCTTTGAGTGAGTTACAAATGGCTTTAAAAAGTAATAATAATTCTGCCCCAGGATATAATAATATACACTACTCCATGATTAACAATTTACCTCTTACCGCAAAGAGCAGTTTACTATCAATTTTGAACAGTATTTGGTGTCTTCAAGCTGAAATACCGAAAGCGTGGAAACAGTACTTAATTATACCGATCATTAAACCAGGGAAAGATCATACTTTGGCCGAATCATATAGAGCAATATCCCTTGCATCCTGCGTACTAAAAACGTATGAAATACTCATAAAAGTCCGACTCGAATACTATCTGGAAAAAAATTCCTTAATTCCAATCTCACAATATGGGTATCGAAGAGGCAGCTCTACTCAAGAAAATATAGCGAGCTTGGTAACGGACGTACAAATATCATTTATCGACCTCCGCTTTATTCTTGGACATTAAAGGAGCCTACGACAATGTAAATTTGGAAATTTTATGTACAAAAATATGTCATCTGGACATTCCAGTCACATTAGTTAAACATATATTAAACTCTACTCTAGCAGGAAGATAGCTATAAAGATAAATAACGAAATATCTGACACCAGGGAAACATCGATCGGTTTACCACAAGGAAGCGTTTTAAGTCCTTTATTGTATATAATATATACACATGATTTGCAAACAGTAATACCTAAGGAAATAAATATCCTTCAATATGCAGACGACAAAACCAAATCATTCCACAGTGTCACGCCCAACTCTCTAAAGCAATGCAGACGACGGTACATTCGTGGACAGAAAAAAACGGATTGACAATATCAGAATCCAAATCTGCATCCGTCACATTTACAAGGAAAATATATACTCACCCTAAGAGTATACAACTTTCACATTATACGATACATCACAAAACTAGTTTTAAATATTTAGGTGTAATTTTAGACAGTAAGCTAAACTGGAAAGAACATATCCATTATATTCAGGCAAGAACAGAAGACGCTGTAACTGTACTTAAGACTTTTAGCAAACATAACTGGGGTTCCGATCCAAATATAATATTGCTGTTCTACAGAAGCCTAATACGATCAATTATAGATTATGGATCATTATTTTACGCTACAGCTGCAGATATACACTTAAAAAAAATCGAACAATTAAAAAATAAATGTCTTAGGATGAGTATAGGATATCTGCCAAGCACTAGTGGCATATTTGTCTTTAAATCAAGAGCCAAACAAGCAAATGTAATTAACAAAATCAGCTTACTAACAAACCTTGGTCTCACAACAAAATACTGGGAAAAGAAAAAGTTACCAATACTTGTAGAAAGCTTCATATGTTCAGCACACTACATATCAAATATAAAAGTAATAGATAAAAACCCAATATGGATTACACAGTACAAAGCTCTTTTCACCCCTTTAAAAATTCATATCAGTAATATCCTAAGCACCAACAATCCAATTACACAAAAAATAAATACAACATGGAAACAATATCAGCATATTTTTACAGATGGATCGAAAATGTATGGAAAAGTAGGTTGCGCTGTTCTGTACCCTGAAAAGAACATTAAACAAACATTTTGTCTAGATCATTTAATGTCTATTTATACTGCAGAACTAATAGCTATAAAACAAGCATTATTACTATGTTTAGAGCAATCCGAAAATAAATTTGTTATATTTACAGATAAAGTGCCTTAGAATCCTTAAAAAAGTTTAAAATCAATGCAAAGTCTCACCACATAATTTTAGAAATTCTTGAGCTCAATTTTAAAGGAAAAGACATTCATTTTACATGGGTTAAGGCACATGCTGGAATTTCACATAACGAAGAAGTGGACCGCCTAGCAAAAGAAGCTGCAGCTACAATTCTGAAACAGAACCTAAGACAAAATTGGCAACAAGCTTATTCCCAAAGCGATAAAGGCAAATATTATATGGCCATACAACCAACAGTAAGAAAAAATCCATGGTTTATTAATAACTCAAATAGACAATTAATCAGAACAATCTGCCGGCTGAGAAGTAATCATGCCCTTTATCCATCATACAGGAAAAAAAATTGGTTTATTAAATAACGAATTCTGCTTATGTGATGAAATCGCTGATTCGCAACATATTATATTGGAATGTCCACTCCAAATTATAGAAATTAACAAGTTATACCAACACTTATTATACAAGTACAATTTCCAATAAACTTAACAAATCTACTGACACTGGAGGATAATTTAATATATAATATTTTATATCATTATATAAAAACTACTAACACAACTCTGTAAGCTGTCAAGCAAACTTTACTTAAAAGATGTACACCTGAGAGAAAAAAAAAAGAAAAAAAAAGCAAAAAAAACAAAAAAAAAAGAATGGGAAAAAAATAAAAAGAAAAGAAGGGGTAAAAAGGAAAAAAAAGAAGGGAAAAAAAAGAAAGAAACAAAAAAGAATGATCAGGTTCTCTAACTAATCACTAACAATATTGTACAACCAACAAATGCATGTCAAACATTATCAACAAACGAAAATGTATGCGTCAGTCCAAAACTAACAGCGTCAAAAGTGAAACTTTTCATGTAATTCAAAAACTGTCAATGAGTGTACAAAAAAATACATTGCAGCAAAGAAAAATTGACTGGAAATTATAATAAAAATGATTTATAATAAAAATCAAGAAAAATCTACGGACTATCCCGAATTAATTACTACGGAAGTTTCACTTGTACGTACTATTATTTATATATACATATACGTACAAGTGAAACTTCCGTAGTAATTAATTCGGGATAGTCCGTAGATTTTTCTTTGCTGCAATATATTTTTTTGTACACTCATTGACAGTTTTTGAATTACATGAAAAGTTTCACTTTTGACGCTGTTAGTTTTGGACTGACGCATACATTTTTTGTATCTTCATTGACAATAACTGAGAATAAAAATAATATTAAAAAAATTTTAATATGAAATAATTTAATAGACATATACATATATATATATATATATATATATATATATATATATATATATATATATATATATATAATTTCTCAATATCTTAGGGATTCCGTCGTAAGTAGGGCTGAATGAAACTCTTATTTACTACCCAACGTTTCGAAAAATTTTATTTTCTTTTTCAAGGCTGAAATATGGACATGTTGGTACATTTCATTAATTAACAATTTTTTATACTTACGTGTAAAGTGAGTTAATAAATATTAAAATAGTTCATACTCGGAACAACAAAAAAAAATATATTTTATGTATAGATAATTTTTAAGTACTAATTCAAAAGAATCTTTTTGATTTGAAGGAACATTATATGTCACAGTTGGAGTGACAGTTTTTTGATTGAGACTGTCTCTTAAGTCATAAAGTTGAACACATCAACTAGGTTATGTCTCAATCAAAAAACTGTCACTCCAACTGTGACATATAATGTTCCTTCAAATCAAAAAGATTCTTTTGAATTAGTACTTAAAAATTATCTATACATAAAATATATTTTTTTTTGTTGTTCCGAGTATGAACTATTTTAATATTTATTAACTCACTTTACACGTAAGTATAAAAAATTGTTAATTAATGAAATGTACCAACATGTCCATATTTCAGCCTTGAAAAAGAAAATAAAATTTTTCGAAACGTTGGGTAGTAAATAAGAGTTTCATTCAGCCCTACTTACGACGGAATCCCTAAGATATTGAGAGATTTTTGATTTATCTACCGTCAAGAATACCATTTTGCTTCATATATATATATATATATATATATATATATATATATATATATATATATATATATATATATATATATTACATATACATAAACATTCTACATTAAGAAAAGAACTATATAAGTAATTAATATGACTTATGTTAATGAATCACAGATTCAAATATCTTTATCTGCACTGTCATTTTTATTTGGCAAAATAGAAATAATTGGCTGATGATAGCTAAAGTAGGATGCAAATACTTCAGATCTCAATGAATTCAAGTGTCTTGAAAAAACAGCATCCAAGCAAGTTCCATATCCTGTTGTTGAAATATGAATGTCATTGTTTATATTTAATTGTAATTTATCATATAAAAATGAAATGAGTGGTTCTGAACTTTTGTCACTAAAATTTATATTAAAATCTCCAGCTAAGATCATTGGAATCTTATCTTTTTCTGATTTAGCTTCGGATGCATGTGGTATAGTATATATTAATAATTTGTTGAAGATAAACTCGATAATTTCATTAATTTTTTGTTTCGGATAAATATATATTGATATAATAATTATAGATAATTGTTTTGCAGTTGTACATATTACTGCACACAAATCACCGACACTTAATTCTTGTGATCTTTCTAGATTTTCAGCATCATACGGTGATGAATGATTGTTATCAGTTAATTCTAATGTATTATTACTATCTGAATTTTTCTGAAATATTGCACTTTAATGAGTACAGAACTTATCTGTACGGACAAGTATACCTGTTTATTTCCTTTTTCAATATATTTCAATACTCTTGTTACGTTTTATTACATATTTTTTTCAAAATAATACAAATAAATACACAATGCAAAGAAATTTCCTAGTTTTTATCGCCTTAATTTTAAAGGTAAACAATTTCTATATTAATTTCGCACTGGATTATACCAATATCGGCAGAAATTATTAAGCGCTTTTGGTATCCTTTTCCCCCCGAATGCGTTCTCACTTTATCGTTCGCGCAGCGAAGTGGGGATTGATAAACGGAATAACATGATCGCCATCAATAAACAATGCCCTGCGACTATTCTCGGCGTCTCCTCTTTGTGCGAATCTTCGTTAATTTTTTCCGCCTCTCTCACAAGGAGTTTAACAGTTTTGTTAGCTCGACGAGTTAACTCTCATGACAAAACGCTAGTGTCCCATAAGAAGTTGCACTTCAATAACATAATTAAAGCAAAACAAAATCGAAAAACCGTATCACATTGATCACATAAAACAATTGACTGGTCTGTTGGCTTGATCCAGTGCCATCTACTCAGAGAAAAAAAATTATTTTCATAATGAATATTAAAATCACCTGCAATTATTACAACTTCTATGCTTATCGTAATAATCATCAAACCATTTAAAGAAATTTTCAAAGAAAATATTGAGATTACCATTCGGTGATCTATAAACACCTGTTATACCATAGGAAATATTATTTATTTTTATATCTACAGATAGAAGCCAAAAATTCATATCCATAACAACTGTTTTAATATTAGAGATTCGATAACCCGTTCTTACAAAAATTAGCACTCCCCCTGTATGCCGACTGCTTGAGTCACATCTTAGGATTTCATACCCGTTAATACATAATTCAGACATTCTAAAATCTTCAGTAATACATGTTTCTGTTAGGCAGAGAATTAGTGGTTCATATTTATTCACATACGCAATTATCTCATCACGATGTTTATAGAAACACTCAGAGTTGGTACATGACAATAAGAGCTTATTATTTACAACCTTCCTGTCATGTTTGGAACTATTCGTGCTTGATATTAATTGCTATTGATAATTGATTTTACCTCTATTAATTTCAATTTGCTTTCTATAACTTGTACATTCTTCATAAAATACATTATGTTCAAAATTAATATCTTTTAACTTTAACACATTCACGGCGTACTTACAGTTAGTGCATTCATGTTTTACAGCCTTACAATTTTCTTTCTTATGATTTTGACTACAGAGAGGACACACTACACTTAACTTATACTGATCAGCACGGTGGCCGTATTTCCAACAATTGAAACACCTAAGGACACTCACAAATTCAAAATATTTATAACTCGACCATCCTATATATATCCTGTCTTTATTCTTAGTTAAATAATTGAAATGTTCACCAGACATTTCAATTAAAACATTACACCGCCTCTCATTCATCTTCGCAGCATACACACGGAGACCGAGAGGGAAACATCGAATTTCATCCCTCATTGTATCTGGGAAATTCTGATTCACTATCTGAGATATCAGACTCTGATGGTCAGTTATATCCTCTTTCAAGACATTAACTATTTTTATACGTGGTTTGAATAAGTTACCAATTTTAACGTCATAACCATTACCTAATTCTCGTTCCGCTGTTGATTTCAATTTTTGTAATGAATCCTTGTCATCACAATGTATCATTAAACCATTAGTTGTTTGTTTTATTTTCGCTACAGATACCGAAATATCCGCAGGGTTAACTTTTTTCTTGCTTTCCATTTTTTGATTTGATAACAAGGGGTTTTACTATTTTTTTTTGTTTCTAACAACTTCGGACCACACAGGTTTCGTTTCCACATTTTTGTTTTCGAATAATTCAATTAGTTTATCGGCCTTCTCGAGAATTTCGTTTGTTTTGTTTAAATGAAAATATTTCTCACATAAATCGCATTGGACATTTTTTGTATTTACTATAAAGTTGTCTGAGCACTGAGCACACACGTGTGTACCCGACGGCATCGTACTTATTACTATATATACTA
Source organism: Galeruca laticollis (assembly GCA_963921935.1). Classification (NCBI taxonomy): domain Eukaryota; kingdom Metazoa; phylum Arthropoda; class Insecta; order Coleoptera; family Chrysomelidae; genus Galeruca; species Galeruca laticollis. The sequence continues at coordinate 50,564,843 of OY998184.1, forward strand.
TATATATATATATATATATATATATATATATATATATATATATATATATTGAGATAATTAGTTTATTTACGTATGAATATTATAATTATTCAATTTTATTTTTATCAAGTTGGTTCGTCAATTGTTATGATATTCTATTTTTATCTATAATTTTAATTATTTATTTGGTTCATATTATTATAATTTCAGTTGTTGAGCGCCAGATGAAATTAGTCTATCATTTTTTGTGTGTTATTATTGTGAGCCAGCTATACTCAGTCTATAAGGATGAAACTCTTAACCATAAACAAGGAATTATGGTGGTTGAGGATACGTCTTTTACTTTATAAATTCAAACTCGAGATATAATGTAAATTGTAATATAATTAGTAAATAAAATAATAAACACTCAAATTATTATGTTCCAATAACTTTACAAATAATTAAATATCTAATACAACCCTGTATTTTCTGGTCATCTTATAGGAATAGAGAGGGCAACACTAAATAAATCAACTAATGTCGATAAGAAAAATCTCTTTCTCTATAGTTATTTGGTTTTGTGTCATAAATATTAACCTATTTTCAAATGTATTATTATTTAATAGTAAATAATAATTTCTTAATTGACCAATACAATATTATTGAAACTATTAAAGAAATTCAAATATTTGACAAGATTATAATGCTGGCACAAATTATAAATCTTTTCACATTCGAGAGGTAAAATGTTTTGATATTGTGGTAAGTACTGATTGATTGTTCAATATTAATTTGCTAATATAAGAGTTTTTTTTAAATATCCTTTATACCTATACTTTTTCCATCAGTGATCAGTAAGAAATTATTGTTTTACTTCATTTAACACAATAGTTTATTGTTTATTTTTTTAGGTTATATTGCTATCATTAGAACAGTTTATATAAGAAAAACTTTACCTCACAGTTCGTAGTCACTCTTAAACTCAGTTCTTCAAATAATATTCCTTTTTTTTGTTTCTTTTAATTTTGAATAGGATGTCCAAATAGTTCAAATTTATAATTCTTCCTATAATGTCACTATCAATCTGTCTTCCTGTATAATAATGTAGGTATTCTTATAAATTCCAACAATTTATCTTGATTAATAATTATAAAGTATTCTTCTCAGCTTCAGCTTTTCGTTTATATAATTTAACTTCTATGTAGATTCTTTTTACTTGATTTTTCTATTAGGATAATTATTTTTACATCTCTCCTTCAAAAATTCAATCTGTCATCCCTGTTTATTTTTCCTAGTAACCATCCATGACTTGTTATTCCTACTAGATTGATATTTTATTTCATGTAGAGATTAAGTAAGGACTTCACGCACTATTCTTGAACACTTTAAAATTTCTTATCTAATTATTTTTTTTTACAAATTAACATTTACACTAATAATTATTGGATTCATAATAATTATATCAGTAAAATTTATATTCCCTCAACCACCTTTATAATTTATTTGAGGAGAGTTTTCATTGAATTTATCATTTCAAACCTATCAATTTTATTTTAGTCCAATATATATACAGGGTGTCCCGGGACTAATGGGAAAAAAGTCAGGAGCGTATAATCTGAGTCAAAATAATGTTAGTACTTCATATAAACTTTTTCTATTCAGGCACTCGTTTTCGAGTTATAGGCCTCCAAAGTTTTAATTTTGAATTTATTTTTTATTTTTATTTTTTGTACTAGTTATTTGATCTTTATAAAATTCACGGCAAAGCTATAATGTACGTGTATGTTTATTTTGGTAATGTAAACAGATTTACAGTAGTGTCTTGAAACCAGGGACGGATTACTCGCAATGGTTAGGGATCCAAATAATTTGCAGGGATGGCACACCCTGTATGAAATTATCGAAATTCACTTCCCCACACATTAAGCTAACGAAAAGGTACTCTTGTTAGAATTCGATAAAATAAGCCGTTCGGCTAATATTGACAGTTTTATTAATGCACTACGTACATTCACCATTTTTATAAGTACACAACGAGGTAAAACTAACTTATTAATACGATGTCCAAGATTTACCTTCAGTACTACAAAAAAATAATTTAATGATAGCAGAAGATAAAAAACATTAATGACTCATTAATTGGAAAGTTGGTATAAACTTTTTAAAAGTGTTTTTACCGTTTATCAAGTAACCATAGGATTAGTTGTCAAACATTGTGTAGAATAGTTCGTAGTCAGTACTTGTCAATAATTCATAAGTCCTTAATTTAACAGTTACAATGGCAGAATTCACTTTTATTGAGTACGCAGATATGAATTTAATGTATGGACTGGTTTCTCGAAACTGTTTAGAGGCCAGAAGGCTTTATGCAGAACATTTTGCAAACCGAGCATTGCCAGACAGACGAATGTTTGAGCGTATTGATCTCAGGTTACGAGAGGTATGAATAAGTAAATGTAATTTTCCATGTAAACAAAACAAAGTTTTAAATTTTAGGACGTTTTTTGCCAAAAAAAAGGTGGAGAAGGTCCAGTACGAAGCGTACGTACTGTGGCAGTTGAACAAGACTTATTAAATGCAGTTGATAATGAACCATCAACAAGTTTACGAAAATTATCAAGAGAACATAACGTCTCGAAATCAGTTGTGCATCGCGTTCTAAAAGAACAGCTGTTATATCCTTTTCACATGAAAAAAGTACACAGTATGACAGTGGCTGATCATCCTTCACGACTTGAGTATAGCCAGTGGTTTCTGCGACAACAACAAGCAGACAATACATTTATTAGTAACGTTCTCTTTACAAACGAATCCGGTTTCAACAGAGATGTAGTCATAAATTCTCATAATATGCATTTATGGGATGATGTGAATCCACATGGCATTAGTCAAACTAGGAGCCAGCATAGATTCATGGTTAATGTTTGGGCAGGAATAGTTGGCAATCATTTGATAGGGCCATACTTTATTGACGATACTTTGACCGGTCAGAGATATTTGGAGTTTTTGCAAAATGAGTTATGGAACCTGTTTGATGTTGTGCTACTACAAACTCGTAGGAATTTATGGTTCATGCATGATGGGGCCCCTCCTCATTTCAGTTTACATGTACGATAGCATTTACACACAAGGTTTCCTAATAGATGGATTGGTCGTGGAGGCCCTTTTCAATGACCACCGCGATCAGGAGATGTTAATCCTATGGATTTCTTCCTCTAGGGTTATCTCAAAAGTAAGGTATACGCCACACCTGTGCAAACAAGGCAAGATTTAATAGACAGAAATGTGTTACACTGCAATGTTATTAGAAGTGCAAAGAAACAACCGTCGTAGACTTAGAATGTGCGTGGAAGTGGGAGGAGCTCATATTGAACATTTATTAGAAAAACGTTAGTTTTTGTTGTTTAGGAATTAGTTTCAGTCGATTGTTTTATAACTTGTGTTTTATGAGGTTTTCTTAATGGTTTAATAATGTTGTGTTCGTAATTTTGATTAAAAGCAACTAATTACGTTGTCTGCGTACCTTTTTAATTCCCATTAAATAAGTTCTTAATGTTTTTATCATCTGCTATCTTCAAATTATTTTTTTGTAGTACATCGTATTAATAAGTTAGTTAGGTAAATTTGTACGTAGTGCATTAATAAAACTGTAAATATTAGCCAAACGGCTCATTTTATCGAATTCCAGCAAGAGTACCTTTTCGTTAGCTTAATGTGTGGGGAAGTCAATTTCAATAATTTCATACAGGGTGTGCCATCCCTGCAAATTTATGGATCACTAACCATTGCGAGTAGTCCGTCCCTGGCTTCAAGGCACTACTGTAAATCTGTTTACCTTTCCAAAATAAACATACACATACATTATAGCTTTACCGTAAATTTTACAAAGATCAAATAACTAGTAAAAAAAATAAAAATAAAAACCAAATTCAAAATTAAAACTTTGGATGCCTATATATATATATATATATATATATATATATACATACATAAAAAGATGTACGAATAGTGCGTGACATATGAACAATAACAAAGAACAGATTAGTGGGTATTGCACGCAAATAGAAGAATGGGCTACTGAAAAGAGTGGTAACCGCAGACATGCATGTTTCTGGCTCATTAGCCTTCATCTGTTCTTTGTTATTGTTCATATGTCACGCACTATTCGTACATCTTTTTATATATATATATATATATTGCCATTGTCGAACAGCAAAATTCACCCTCTTCTTATGTTAATCCTCCTCAAGCTACAGCTTCTACAGCTTCACCCCCACCATTAATGACTCTTCAAAATGTTTTGTTACCTAAAATAAAGTTACCCACATTTTCTGGAGATTATGAGCAGTGGCTCAATTTTAAACTTAATTTTACTTCCATCGTTACGAGTAATGCAAGTCAGACAGATTTACAAAAATTCCAATTTTTAAAAGCATCACTAGAAGGTTTTCCATCTTGGTACATTGAGGGTTTAGAAGCCTCAGATAGACCATTCGAAAGAGCATGCACTATTTTGTGTGATAAATTTGACAGAAAACAGTTTTTATTAGATACACGCATTTCCAAAAAATGCTTAAAATTCGACAAAGTAATAAAGAAAATTTCTATCAGCTTAAAAACATGTTAGACCATATTACAGCTATAAAAAGTTTAGATTTAGATCATAAAACCTTGTTAGATAGCTCATTATTCATTTTTTCTACTTCCGCTACTAAAACCGCACTTTGAACACGGGTTTGACATGCACAAAACGACTCTTTAAACACTAGTGTTTAAAATGCGAAAAGTCACATCTCGTTTATCTTTTGTTTTTTAAACGTCAAATCAAGTGTATCTTTTGTATGTTAAATTTCATGCTCCTTGATAATTTTGTTATTCTGCGTCATTTGATTTGTCAGTCAGCTGTCAGTCATCGTCCGTCATGTAATGAATATAATTCAAATATAATATAATGTTTTCCTTCCCGCGGGCGAAGAAAAAGTATAGTAAGCACCTCGTGTTAAAACATCTTTAGTCACTCGTGCCTAGTAAAACTCGTGACTAAAGTAACCTTTTTGACACTTGGTACTTAATATACTATAAAGTCCAACAAATTGGATAAAACTAGTCTGAAAAATTGGAAAGAAGTTTAATATAATTCAGAATTACCTGATCTGGATGAGTTCCTAGATTTTATTAAAAATAAAGTTGATCTACTTCAATCATTAGAACATTCATTCAAATTAAGCCAATCATATGTGCCACCCATTCACAATTCTAGAAAATCGTATAATGGTCCTAACCAATCTCAGATCCATCTGAGTTTAGACAATTCAAATCGTAGTTCTCGACAAAATAATTCAAATTGCCTAGTCGAATGCAATTTTTGCAAGAAGAACCATCTACTTTATAATTGTCCAGATTTTTTGGCCATGACAATTGCAGATAGGATTGAAAATATTAAAAAACTAAAATTATGTCAAAACTTTTTACGTACTGGGCATAATCATAACCAGTGCAGTCCGAGATCCTGTACTATTCATAAAGCACAGAATAAGAATCTCAAACACAATTCTCTAATTCACATTTATAAAGTTACAGACATTCCAAACAATCCTTCAAGTAGTGTGAGGACAGACCTCAACACAGTTTTAATTTAATGGTAAGGCCCCAGGAAAACATACCTAATGAAGTCCTTTTGTCAACTATTTTATGTAATGTCAAGGACACCCATGGTAATTATCACCCATGTAGATTATTATTAGATTGCGGAGCACAATCATATTTAGTTAGCCAAGAATTTTGTGACAAGTTAAAAATTCCTTGCACACCCACAAATTTGTCAATTGTTGGTATTAACCAGATTGTTTCTCAATTTAATAAGAAATGTATTCTGTCTTTGTTTTCAAATTCATCTAATTATAATTGTACAATTTCTTGTTTTGTTGCCTCTACTATTAGCAAAACAATCTCAACCTATCAGTTTAACACAATAAACTGGAATATCCCTGAATGCATTAAATTAGCAGATCCAAGTTTTTCTGTTCCCCGAAGTATTGATATACTGATAGGGGCGAACCAGTTTTGGGATTTTTTTCTTGATGGTAAAATTAGACTGGGTACTAACCTTCCCTCTCTCCAAAGTACCTACTTTGGCTACATTGTAACAGGGAGTATACCTGTCGACTCTAAGTTTTCTATTTGTAACTTTTCGAAGGTCCACATCCTCGAGGACGATCAATTAAAAAGATTCTGGGAGCGAAAGGAGGTCAAAGTCTGCACTCTGATGTCAAAAGAGGACAAGGTCAATTTGTTGTGACAGGTGACAGCAAAACAACTGCTATAAAAATGTTTCATTCGCTTGATAAACGATTTTGTGTTGAACATTTTAAGCAACTATATTTCGAGTTTATGAACGAACTTAATGTATGAGTAGATTCCGCGAAGTAAGTGTCAAGACAGTTAATTACATTTATTTCTAATTTTGTGAATATTAACTTAATTAGAGCAGCCCCTCTCTGTTTTAGCTGCAATCCTAGATTTTTTAATAGGCTGCATACTACTATTATTAATATTTTCAAAAGTTGTCCTAGTCACTTCATCGTTGAATTATTGTTTCACGTCCATATTCCAAACAAAATCATCATGGATATGGATTTCTTTTTTAACGCCTTTTTACTCTATATCCATTGTGATTAGTGATGGGGAATTCGAATACTAAGAATCGGAAAGTATTCGATTCTTAACAGTACTCGGTGTATTCGACTCTTTTATCCAAGTATTCGAATACCGACTTTTCTCGGATCTCGGCATGGCTGATCGCATAAACTCGAAAATAACAGTCTGCATTGTCAGCAGATTCCGATTGAGGACTCGGATTGATTGCTCGGCTCGGTTGAATTGAGAACTCATATCGCATGCCCATACATTTAGTTGTAAGGTAGGTTCGTGGGATTCACAAATTCGTGAATAAATGTTAGGCGAAACCGTTAATCTTAAAAAAAATTGGAAATGAGTATATTTTTAAATAGTTTCAGTAAATAGGCCTATATTTTTTAAAGAATTTATTTTTGTTAATTTATTAGAATCTTATTATTTTTACATTTATACCATCTGTTTAATATTTTCTATTTTATTTATTTTCGTTTTTATTTTTTAAAGAATTTATTTTTGTTGTTTTATTAGAATCTTTATTATTTTTACATTTATCGAAACATGTACACTATCCTGTTAAATATTTTATATTTTCTTTATAAACATTTTAAGAGAAACCCTGACCTTTTATTTCAAATTAAAATACACGACAAATTTTGTTTGTTTTGATTTCTTCAAAATATTTATATTACATTCAAGTTTTCTTGTCTAACGAAGAAACCAAAATCTTAAGCTGCTACCTTAGAGAAAACAGAGATTAACAAATAACCACGTAAGAGCAGTGAAAAGTTCGCACAGGCACCGGTATCCGTTGATGCGTTGTTGTATCGGTATTCGTGTTCGTTGTTCGTTCGTATTCGTCCTCATCCATATACAATCTTTGTTCTCGAGAACTCAGTACTCGGATAAGTATTCGATTCCTAAAATGATTCGAATACCATGTATCCGATTCTTAAAAGTATTCGATTCTGCCCATCACTAATTGTGATCGAATTATTTCAATGTTATTTGAAATTTGAACAAAATCTTCCAAGCAAATAAATTCTTCTTCTATTTCCATCGCAGTGCATAAATGCCCTGGTTAAGCAAGTCACATTTGGAATTTTTTCAGAGAGCTTTTACTTACACATTAAACATGGGCACAATTTTTCACTTAGAATGATTAGTGAATATGTCAACAGTTAATAAAAGCATGAAATTTAAATCGGATCTTAAATCTAATGTTCATAATTGACATTACAATAAAATAATAATATTTAATATGTAGAAATACCTCTACCAGTATATGATTTGGCTGAAGACTGTGGTTATAAGACTACTCCATTTATAACATTCACATTATAAAATTAAAGTACAATAACCATTTATAGAACATTTGACTCATATATGAATGATTTTATTTTGTGAAATTTCTCAATTTCAAACAAATGACTGATTACCTTTCAGCATCAGAACCTCATGGATCAGAACCAACTAAAAAAAGAAGAATGAAATAATTCATTCATTTATGCCCGTACCCATGGTGAGTAGAGGGGAGGAGACTTAACGGCTTGCCTTCGAATTGGCCACTTTTCATGTACCAAAGTAGCTGGTACACAAATTCGCCGCCAGGTCCGCAGTGTCGCATTCTGGGCTTGGGAATACAAATGCAATTGTTATACTGTGAGAAATTATTAAAGAATTTTTATATATTGAATTCATTAATCGTCAAATTGTTTTGTGCCTGGTTGTAATACTGGTTACGGTAATTTAAAGACATGGAACAAGAAAAATGGCGTGAAAAACCCTAGTTTATTCGGACCTCGCACGGTAACTCAATCTTGAAATTGTAGTCATTAACTTTAAATATTAGTATTAAAATTGCTGTTCAAGCAACTCTTAATAATATATAACAATCTATGTTTAAGGACGAAATGGTTAGAAATTGGGAAAACGCTATTAGGCGGACAGACAAGCTGTGTGTGAATTAAATTTTTTAGATAGTGATATTGAGCGTTTTTACACAACTACGGTCTTAGATGGATCTATTTTTCAAATGAAAAGAGGTACTCCCAAGATAAAGGAAGATGCAATACCTTCTATTTTTCCATCTTTTCCAAAATATCTGAATAATTCAACAAAAAAACGCAAGTTGCCCACACAACGAGATTCTATTTTTCTACCTAAGAATAGAAATACTAAAGCATTGGTGATAAATACCGAACAGGATGGAACAGTACTTGAGGAGCTTAAAGATTTGTTAAATTATGAAAATTTGCCTTCGACTTCTCAGAAATCGCGAAAATTGACAAAGGACATATTAAGCAAACTCATACCATATCGTAAAACTCTAATAAACATTAAAATAAATTATTACATTCTTGTATTAAAGAAAATATATCTTGTAGTAAACTATTCGTAGTATCTAATGTAAACTAATATGAAAATTAACTTTAAAATTTTGTTTTTGATCAACAATGGGCTTGTCCTTTGACACATATGAAAAATGATATGGGACTTTTCTTTAGCGAAGCAAAGGAATTTCGGACAATATATTAACTTCAGCAACTATTGATTCAGCTTTTTTTATAAGTGAATCAAAACTTTCATCAGTATTCTTTTAGCAGATAGCAAATTAAATTTTTCGAGACAGTTACACATTCGGAAATATTAATTTTGGAATTTTTATACATCATACTAACTGTTTTATACTTTATATAGGTTTAATAATTAAATTAAACAATCCTGACTAACAATTAACTTTATTAATTCTAAGTGTCAAGTGACAATCAGTTGTCGGCATTACAACCACTATTGCCAACCGTTATTACCAAATATCACTATACAACATCTTCCTCCTTAAGTAAGTTAATTGACACATAGTTAATACAATACAAAATCCTTAAACTTAGATGGTTTTTTGCAGACCCGCTTTTCGAGCGACTCTTGTTCAGGGCTCTGAACAACAGGCTCGTCACACTTATTTTTTAATTCTAAGTTATCATCAGCTAAAGTAGAATACAGTTTTTCTGTTTCATTACTATCACTATTACTACAATGACCTGTGCTATTAGGACTATTTTGAATTTGTTTATTAGTTATCGAAGGTTTTAAATGTAAGGCATTTCTTCTTAAAATATTATTATTTTCATTAGACACATAATAAGATCTGGGTGTTTCAGCTTCTGCAATTATTTTGCCTGGTACCCATACCTTGTCTTTGATAACAACATTTTGACCTGGACAAAAATCAACATTTCTATTAACTGCTGACTTATCAAACTGAGCTTTATACTTTAGCTGTGATTGTAAAAGTTTGTCCTTTACATTTGTTTGAATTTTAGGCTTCAATTTGCACAAAGAGGATGGAAGCTTTGTACGTAATAACCTACTCATTAATAGTTCACTTGGACTAGCGTTTAAACTAGGAATTGGTGTGCTACGATATTCTAATAATGATATGCTTAAATCTTTTCCCTCCTCCTTGTGTTTTTTAATCATTTGTTTAGCAATGTGAACAGCTTTTTCTGCAAGTCCATTGCTTCGAGCATAATGGGGACTAGAAGTTATTATTTGGAAATTCCACTTCAATGCAAAATCTTTGAATTCCACTGACCCAGAAGGCATATTATCAGAATATATAATTTTAGGAATCCCATGATATGAAAATATATTTTTTAATTTAGATATTATTTCTTTAGCAGTTTTATACTTTAATTCAATTACTTCAATCCACTTAGAAAAACTGTCAATAACAACAAGATAATCTATACTCTGATATGTTAAAATATCTGTAGCAATGATTTCAAAAGGTAATTCAGGTACCTTGTGTAATAACAGTTTTTCTTTTTTGTTTGATGCACTAAATTTTTCACAGATTTTACAACATGCAACCATATTATCAATATCTTTGTACATGCCAGGCCAATAAAGTATGTTTTTAGCTCGTAGTTTTGTTTTAGTCATCCCCATGTGTCCTTCATGTAACAGTTTCAGCATAGTTGATCTTAAAGATTGAGGTATAACTATTCTATTATTATAATAAATTATACCTTCATCTACAATAATTTCATTTTTAATTGTGTAAAACTTTTTCAAGTAACCTGTGAGTTTTTTCTGTTTTGGCCAACCTTTGATATGATATTCAGCGACTTTACTTAATAATGTGTCTGTTTCACTAGCTTTCCTTAGATCATAGAGTTCATTTAAATTATTATTATAACGATTAATACAATGTACTTGACCATTTATTAAACTTTCACTCTCACTATTTTCTTTAATAAAGTTCCTGGACAATAAATCTGCTATATATTGTGATTTTCCTGGTAATACCGCAATTCAATGTCATATATTAATAATTTTAGTCTCATTTTTTGAAGACGTTGGGAAGGTATAAGTGAAATATCTTTATTCATTATAGAAATAAGTGGTTTATGATCATTAAAAGCAACAACTTTTCTACCATATATTAAGTAATGAAACTTACGACACGCAAATATTAAACTCAACATTTCTTTTTCAATTTGCGAATATGCTGTTTCTGTGTTTGACATACTCCTTGAAGCAAACGAAACAGGTCTTTTGTTTTGAATTAGGCAGCAGCCTAATCCGTCTTTTGATGCATCCGAGTAAATTTCTATATGTTTATTAACATCAAATTGATTTAATACCGGTGGCTTTGCAACTATTTCTTTAAGTTTGTTTAATGACTCCCTGTGTTTACTGGACCAAAACCATGCTGAATCTTTTTTAAGTAATTCTCTTAATGGACTACAAATTGTGGACATATTAGGTATATATTGTCTCAAATAGTTAAACATTCCTAACAATGACTGAAGCTCTTTTTTATTTTTAGGTTCTTTTAGGTTTAAAATTGATTTTGTGTGTTCTTCTGAGGGTATTACACCATTTTTATTGAATTTATGACCCAAAAACTCTATATTGGCCTGTTTGTACTGTAATTTTCTAAGATTAAATTTTATATTTATCTTTTTAGCTAAACTTACAACTTTTTTTAATAACATATCATGTAATTCCTCATTTTCAGTAGCGATGAGTAAGTCATCAAAATATATTACAATATTGTTAACATCAATTTTACCAAAGTATTTTTGAACCATATTAATGAATGCTTCGGGAGCACAAGACAATCCAAAAGGTAGCCTATTGAATTTATAAAACCCAAATGGTGTACTGAAGGTACAGAGATCTGATGATTCTTTATCAAGCTTAATTTGCCAAAACCCTTGTTTCAGGTCTAACAAGGTATAAAATTTTTTATTCAACAATTTTGGGTGAATGTCTTCAAACCGTGGTATCAAACAATAATCTCTTACAATTACTTTATTCAACTCATTGGGGTCCACACAAATCCTTAATGATCCGTCTGGTTTCTCCACTAATACAACATTACTAGACCATTTCTTAGGCTCTGAAACTTTTGAAACTATACCGTTTTCAATCATTTTGTTTAACTCTTTTTCAAATTTATTCAAAAGTACTTGGGGTAGCCTTCTAGGCGGCCTTATTACTCCCTCTGCATTCACCTTGGTTTTTATTGTATAATATTCAGGAAATGCGCCTAACCCTTCAAATATCTCATTATTATTTTTTATAAATTCATTTTTGCTATTTATTTTTAATGTGTCTATTTTACTATTTGTTATTTTCACAAGAAGATTAAATTTTTTACATACCTGTAGTCCTAAAATAGGCATTACATTTTTATTTACTACAGCAAACTCTACATCACCTATACTATTATTTATTTTACAACTTAGTTTTATGTTACCTAGGGGCTTGATTTTTTCTCCTCCAAAGGCTTCTAACAGCCCTCTGGACTCTCTTAACAGCTGATCATTACCAACAATTTTCTTAAAAGTTTTGAACGGAAGGACATTGACTTGTGCACCAGTATCCAGCTTAAAATTAATTTTATGATTATTTATCTCTACATCCTGGGTCCAAATATCTTCTCTGCTGTGAGTGCAAACAGTATTTACTGTGTCGTTTAATGAATGAACTTGGAAGAGTTCAGTAATATCTTCAATGCTATCTTCTTCTTCAACATTAATTTCTTGTACATTTTTATTATTGTACATTTGATTTTTGGTACTTCTACAGCCCACTGCAAAATGATTAGCTTTTTTGCAGTTCTTACAATATTTACCATAAGCAGGGCATTCTCTGGGCCCATGTTTATAATTGCACTTTTTGCAATGATATTTTAGTTTCTCATTTCTGTCATCTTTTAATTCATCTATATGATTTTCAACATGAAGACTTTTTACTTGTTTTTTACTTATTTCTGCGGCTTGACAGGTTTTAATTGCATCATTTAATTTTAAGTCTGCCATTCTCAATAATCTCTCTTGCAGCTCTCTGGAGTTTACGCCTAAAACTATTTTGTCTCGAAGCATTTCATCTTCTTGTTCTTTGAATTCACATGTTTTTACTAAGGTTTTTATGTCTCTTAAGAACACTGCGAAGTCTTCATTTTCTTTCTGAATTCGTTGATGAAATATGAATCTCTCAAATATTACATTTCTTCTCGGATTTACATAATCATCAAAAGCTTTTATTATTATTTCTGGCTTTTTCTCATCCTCTTCATTTAAATTGAATGTATTAAAAAGATCTAGTCCTTCTTCGCCAAGGAAGTTTAATAGGATTGCAGCTTTTACTTCAGGGGTTTTGGAATTGTTGCCAGATGCCGTCATGTATATTTCATAGCTTTGTTTAAACTTTTTCCAATTGTTGGCAATATTTTCATCAACGATAAGATTTTTGGGGGGCTTAAACAGTTCCATGTCGTGTCTTCTTAATTGCACACGTGTTTTTTACTAGCCTAACCTCACTTATTTCTTAATATATTATTAATTTTCTTACTGGGGTTTGAGAATTTTCAATATTACTCTACACACTTCTAACTTGATTAAGCAGCGCCATGTTTTATACTTTATATAGGTTTAATAATTAAATTAAACAATCCTGACTAACAATTAACTTTATTAATTCTAAGTGTCAAGTGACAATCAGTTGTCGGCATTACAACCACTATTGCCAACCGTTATTACCAAATATCACTATACAACACTAACAACGTTAATTTTTGATAGATCGCCCCAAATTATGGATGAGCAGATAACTTTAAATGAAATAAATTTCTCTACTAAAGTTTGTGTTATAATTCTGGTTTTTAAATATCTTTTTTAAATTTTTATTATTTCATTAAGGCTTTTAAACATTTTTATTATTTAAAATCAAATGTTTAATTGCAATCTAATGAAACATATTTTGATTTACTTAAACTCAATGTTTTTTGGATTTCACTTCTTCGCCAATTAAATTAATTGTCATTTCATTTTGGAAGTGCACCTCTAAATAATGAGGTAGTATGCGACTTTTAATATAATTCAAATTGTCTAACATGTATTTCTTTAAAATTCACATACGCTTTTCAAGAATTCTAATTTATAAAATGTTTAGTGAACGAAAGGCCGCTCCCTATAATTCCCGCCACTCTGTGCGATTGTACATACGCCTACTGCACAACCGTTAGGAACGGCGCTGGGCTGACTAATAATTCAAATATAATGGGGAAAGGCACAGTGTTCTTAAAAACAAATAAGTTGGTAACAATCCTATTTAAAGCTATGCTTATGATTGTAAATATAAATTATAAAAATCTCAATATTTTCCCAAAAATTTGAGCAGTTCTAAACAATCTCATTACAGTTACATGCATTTAAATAGGGTACATGGCGAAACGTAGCCCAGAGCCGAACACTTCCGCTTCTGGTGGGGAATTTCGAACTATCTATTATGGAACATAAATGTGTGCCATTTTAACTTGACAGCGCATATTGTCGTTTAGTCTCCTCCTTTCTAACCTCCATGCCCGTACCTATAGTCAGGCACCCGTACCTCGAGACAAACCAAAGGTTTGTCTCGAGCTTAAGTACAACTTGAGATAGGGCCTGTATACTATAAACGAATCTCGGTCAGAACGTAAGATTACTGCGCTTGCGTAACTTGAGATGTACCCAAGTCGGGTAGAGACCAACCTTGAACACGACTTGCATGTCTTCGGTTTTTATCGACGGCATTCGTTTAAGAAATCTGTCAACTATTTTTCATCTCATTCTATGTTCATTTTTTATAAACATAGAAAAGAGGGTTAGGTTTATACAAAATTTGTATATATATAAACTTTGACGAAATAGATATTGAAAATTTGGAAGAGTTTATAGACATTGTTGAATGTTGAGCAAATGCCAGATATTCACTTGCCAAAACGGTATATTCGAGATGCGGCAAATCCTATGGAATTCTATAGTGAGGAAGATTTTAGAATTCGGTATAGATTCTCAAATAATATTATTAGAGACGTTATTTTTCCTATTGTACATCCCAATTTTAGAACATTTAACAACAGGGGATTACCGATCTCCCAATAATTCAATTATTAACGACCCTATACGATATTATGCAACAGGAAATTTTCAAGTAAGATAATTTTATAGTGTTCAAAAAACTAAAAACTTATTAGCATCTTTGTTTGTAGTTAGTGAGCGGTGATTTAAGAGGATTAAGCCAGCAATCGGTCTCGGTAATAGTTAAACGAGTTTCTGAATATATTGCAGAAACACTTCCAGAGCATATACATTTACCATGTACAGAAGAACAGAAACTACAGAATGTGGTTATGTTTCAGAATATATCTGGATTTCCTGGTATTGCAACTTGTCTGGATTGTACACACATAAAAATTGTTAGTTCAGTAGGTGACAATGCAGAGGTGTTTAGAAATCAAAAGGTTTTTTTCCATTAATTGTACAGGTACTCTATTTTAAATGAATAATTTTAAAAATATTTTTAATATAATAGGTTGCTGTTGGACCACAAATGGAAATGTTCAATATATGGGTCTATTTACACACGATAGTGTCATATTTGACAGAAGCTCATTGAGGGTACACTGTGAACGTAGAGACGTAGGTGGATTTTTATTGGGTAATAATGACCCATGTAGATCATATTTATTAACTCCAGTTATACATCCAGGTAAAAACTAAACAGATGTATCCCATAAAAAATAGTAGTATACATGTATTTCTTTTTTAATATTAAATTGTATTATAAAGATATATTTTGCAGGAAATGAACATGAAGAAAGATACAATAGGGCACATATACGAACTAGGAATATTGTTGAATGAGTTTTTGGAGTATGGAAAAGACGATTTCCTTGTCTGTATAGAGGTATTACTACCAAATTATCAACAAGCCAAACCGCTATATGTGCAACGGCAGTTCTTTACAATATTTCTTTAAAGTATAAAGAAAACTTCATAGATCCCGCTGAATTTGATATTCAAAATGATCTCAATGTGAATGTTGCAAATAATGGACAGTTAGGATTAGCTTTTAGGAATAATTTTATTTAACCAATTTTTAATATTCTATATTGTACGGTATGCTTTGTATTGTTTTAAGTATATTTTTGTATTTTTGATATTAATAAAGCATCACAGATGTTAAGCAATTAAAGTATCAGTTTCACTCTTATGTTGGTAGGACATACTTATAGTTCTTGTGATAAGTAAGTACACCATTAATTTGATGTAGCTGATACATGGTGGAGATCCATCACATTTTTTAACCTAAACAAACTAGTGCTAGTGTACAAAATTTGATAGTTAACATATAAGAATATACAAATACCAGAACTGCAGTGGGATAATACTAATACATGATTCTATACAAATATATTTATTAAATGGTAGATGATAATTTTGTGAAATTTAGAAATCACATATGGAGGAAAATTGTCAGTTCTGACTGCTTTTTGTTTTAGTTTTTACACGGCTTCACTATAATCATTTATTGACTGCCATCGCAACATATTTTTGATTATTTGCTTTAAAAGGCACATATAGTGTTTCAAATCGGTCACACATTTTCGCAAAATGCAATATTTAATATTTTTTCTTAAATTCCATTAATACTTCTCCACCAGTACCTACTTTTTTGATGTCTGTAAATCTCTATCTGATCTCAATATTGTATGTATCAGTATCTACAATTTCTCCAACCTGCACACCACTTTGTAGCCATGTTTTACTACAATATCAAAATCATCTATAAAATTCGTGTAATTTGGAATTTCTGCAATTCTGATAACCGGTGTGGGAATGCGCCTGACTAAGAAATATGTATTTCTTATCATATAAATGTGTGATGATTCAGTAGTCAGTATATATTACCTGAACTCTGAGCTGGTACGGTTGATGTTAAATATTATTGTATTAGATTTATGTATAATTATTGTGTTAAATATTGTAATTGTTGGCTGATAAATATACCATTACTACTTGAACGGAGTGTTTTAGTGTTCCTACCAGGATACCACAGTATATATTAAAGGTTCCTGCCATGATCACAATATATCATGTACAACTAGCTGAAAAACCACAATAGTATTAAAGATCCTTAATGCTATATAAAAAAAATAAAGTTTGGCTAACACATATTAAAATTTGGGTTTGTATTCACTTAATACAACCTAACTAGCATATACACAAAGATCTAAATATAAATACTGCTTAAATTTGAGTAAAATTAATCTAGAGTTTTCCAGATCACAATAAAACAGGATGAAAGAGTATTTAGCCAAAAACATATTTTTCTAATAAATAAAACTAATTAAATGTGCATTTCTTATTGTTTATCCACATTTTGTTTCTTGGACAGATAAAAAGTGGTTTAGTACATTTATGAAATGTCGGATTCTTCCATAGATAAGAGCACAGATCATATAACTACTATTAAAAAAAGAAGATAGCTCACTTCAAGTAGGCCTTAGTTACGACTAACAACACAAAAGCGCTGCCATAGCAGTGACATAACAGAACTTTTTGTTCTGTGAGTGACATAGATACTGTCAGGTCTCTGGCGGGATTATTTGAAATTTTTAAAATTTCAAATTATCTGGTATCTTTCCATTTTGTTTTCCTAGTATAGTATTTTTCAATTTTGTTGTACCAGTATAGTATTTTTCTCGATCTAAGAAAGTGACTAGCCTCCAGTTATTATATGAGAGGCAATATAACAGATTTTCTTAAATCGTGAAAAATACTATACAAATAAACTAGCTATATTGCATATTGAGAGCATTACTACTAGTAATTATATGCACCGTTTCCACCGTATTTTTGTACTGGGAATTAACTTCATTATAAACTAGGAACAAAGCGATACATACTATTATCAGAAAAATTTATTTGTACATTTTACATCATTTATAACTTAAAATTATAATTCAGAATATAACCATTACATTTAAATACGAATATACACAAAACAATTCTAATATTTTAATTTGAGTTACAGCTGTGTGCACAAGAGATAAATATCCCAAATATTTTTCCCTTAAGAGAAACAATGTATAGTTGTGCAATCTTCTTTAATAAAATTTCGCAGAGCTCTTTCGGCATTAAGCTATCATCTGTGCGGTCACTATAAAAATGTTGATTACATTTTTTAAGTTTGATAAATTAACTCCAATGTTAAAATGTCATATACCTGGAAATGTTATTGTCACTTTGCCATCGATAAAAAAGGTGCATCCTTTTTTATCGCGATAAAAACTTCTCTTCCTCAATATCTAGTAAGCGGACGTCACTTTTACACAATGACAATGAGTCGCAATTATTGTTGTTGTTCATCCATATATTCTGTCGTTAATTTATCTTGCCAAAAAACACTCGAGCTTTTCTTTTATTAGATAAATTCCTCTTTGACTCAAAGTTTTGCCAATCACTAAATTTGCTCGAAAAACTGACATTAGATAAAATCGCTCCACCTTCGGTGTCGCGATTTTATCATGTCAGTTTTTCTCGTAAAATTAGTGATTGGCAAAACTGTTTCGTTGCAAAGAGAAATTTATCCGATAAAAAAAAAGCTCTTGTGTTTTTACTGTTGATAAATTAACTCCAATGTTAAAATGTCATATACCTGGAAATGTTATTGTCACTTTGCCATCGATAAAAGAGGTGCATCCTTTTTTATCGCGATAAAAACTTCTCTTCCTCAATATCTAGTAAGCGGACGTCACTTTTACACAATGACAATGAGTCGCAATTATTGTTGTTGTTCATCCATATATTCTGTCGTTAATTTATCTTGCCAAAAAACACTCGAGCTTTTCTTTTATTAGATAAATTCCTCTTTGACTCAAAGTTTTGCCAATCACTAAATTTGCTCGAAAAACTGACATTAGATAAAATCGCTCCACCTTCGGTGTCGCGATTTTATCATGTCAGTTTTTCTCGTAAAATTAGTGATTGGCAAAACTGTTTCGTTGCAAAGAGAAATTTATCCGATAAAAAAAGCTCTTGTGTTTTTACTGTTGATAAATTAACTCCAATGTTAAAATGTCATATACCTGGAAATGTTATTGTCACTTTGCCATCGATAAAAAAGGTGCATCCTTTTTTATCGCGATAAAAACTTCTCTTCCTCAATATCTAGTAAGCGGACGTCACTTTTACACAATGACAATGAGTCGCAATTATTGTTGTTGTTCATCCATATATTCTGTCGTTAATTTATCTTGCCAAAAAACACTCGAGCTTTTCTTTTATTAGATAAATTCCTCTTTGACTCAAAGTTTTGCCAATCACTAAATTTGCTCGAAAAACTGACATTAGATAAAATCGCTCCACCTTCGGTGTCGCGCTTTTATCATGTCAGTTTTTCTCGTAAAATTAGTGATTGGCAAAACTGTTTCGTTGCAAAGAGAAATTTATCCGATAAAAAAAAAGCTCTTGTGTTTTTACTGTTGATAAAAATTTTTTTTATTTTTTTTATACATACTTGTCAAAAATCCCAAGACAGGGGCCTCCAAATATGTACGTCTGTACATTTAATTAATTTGGTGAAGTCAATAATGTGATTCACCAAATTAATTAAATGTACAGACGTACATATTTGGAGGCCCCTGTCTTGGGATTTTTGACAAGTATGTATAAAATTTTTTTTATCAAACTTAAAAAATGTAATCAACATTTTTATAGTGACCGCACAGATGATGGCTTAATGCCGAAAGCGCTCTGCGAAATTTTATTAAAGAAGATTGCACAACTATACATTGTTTCTCTTAAGGGAAAAACATTTGGGATAATTCTAATATTACTTCCAGATATTTATTATTTAGAAAGAATTCATCTTTTTCTATGGCCCACCCAGGAGACATAAGTTTAAGACTCCAGGCCTCATTAAGGTTCCCCATCAAAGACAGGCCTACATTTTGTGGTATCACAAACACTTATTCTAAAATTTATTGAAATGGTTGTTTAATTCACTAAGTGACAGCACAAACACTTATTTCAAAGTTAGTTGAAACAGTTTTTTAATTCGTCATGTAGCTTCACCAACAAATTCCTTTGAAATAAATCAAAGAGGTTCTTTAATTTGCCAGTGATCTGACTTAGATTAGCTTCCAGATCACTACATCAAAAACGAGATCTTTGAAGGCCCTAAAGCAACAATAATGACAACTTTTTTATGTATTTCCCTGACTAGCCACACAACAATGGGTAGAACATACTCTTACATTTACTTACCTATGATACAATAAATATGGATTCAAAAGAGCTTACTATTTCTAAATCAATTAACAATAATCAACATCCACTACACAGGTTGACAACATAAAAAATTGTTTCTATTCAATGATTAAAATGTACAAAAAATTACCGAAGATAAAGCAAACAAAAGATTTTAATGAATACATGTCTACTAATCTGTAACTACAGTTAAAGCTTGCCAGTTTTATTCCATTTTGTTACTATCACATTGTATTAGGATTCAGGATAAATTAGAGATTATTATTTTATTATATATCATCTGGTAAATGAAGTTTTTGTCACCTAAATTAGTGGACATAGGTATTGACGTACCTATAAATGTTTCAGAGTTAGTAAACTCCATAATATTTGTTAAATACTCTTGATTAGTCAAATTTTGTGTGTGTATATATTCAAAAAAGGTTTTGATGTGTTGATCAGCTTGCATAAGATTTTTCCGTGCAATAGTACATCTAGGGATTGTCTTGTACAGTGTTACTTTTTTGTAACGTTTACATCTTCTCAGAATGTCCTCACTTGTTTTAACTATAAATAAATAAAAACAATATAATTAAACTAAGGTACAAAGCCCTACGACGTGTACCTTCATAATACCACAATATTAAATTATCATTAAAATAATGTAATTTAGTTTGCTGATAATTTTTAATGTTCTTATCACTTTGATTTTTGTACTTTTAAACCTGTAGGTGTGTTTCTTGTGTATACTATAAAATATTGCAATTTAATCAGTATTGTCATTGCATAAATGAATTTTTAAAATATATGCTAGTTTTATTAGGCCAGAAAAAGAACAATTTATTATTACTTTGACACAATCTTGCACTATTATTTTTTGAACTTAATGTTTAAATCTTCTTATTTTGTAATGAAGTGTAAGAATACATGAAAGTACAAATTATACTAATATATTACCTAAACTTTCCATTAGAACTTTGACTGAAATCTGGTTGTTGGCTGCCACTTTCTAAAACAACAATAATAAAATGAAGTGGCTATCAAAAATAGTACGTTTATTTTTATTCTTTATCAAAAACCATTCATCTTCACAAAACACACTAAATTATTAAAATAACCTCAATTATTCCAGGAATTCTAGTATATCTAGTATATATCCAGTATTTTAGTATATATCCACTGGTAATTAGGAATTTTACATTATTTAATAATCAATTAACTACAGTATTTACCAGTTTGTCCCAAGTATAAAGTAGGTACTGCATCTCGTTTTAAGTTTGTTCTGTTATTTTTGGCTTGGAATTTCCAATCCTCAGAAAAGTGGACATCACAAACTCCATAGTTCCGAATGACTTTATCTTTATCCTGGGTAAGTAAATATTCATGGTTGATGTTTTTCATCCACATACGGAAAAGCTAACAAAAAAGAAATTGTTAATTTTAAGGAAATTCCTATCGGCACATAGGTATGAAGTAAAATAATGCAAAACACCTTATTCTATTTCTATTGTGAACAATGTGACAAACAAATTTATAACGTGAAAGCTATGGGAATATATTTTTTAAATACATGAGAATATTATATGTTTTAATGCGAAATGTTGCCTTTTACGTATATGTCGTATGTGCTGTCTGAAAGACGAGGAGGGAGATAGATGGAAGGGGCAAAAAAAATTATTTGCCCAGGGCGCAAAATATCATTAATTCGGCGCTGATAATAGGGGCTTATTGTTGGCTCAGCAGCATAAGCTGTAAAATAAAATTTATTTTTCATAAGATATTTTTTTCTCTTGAAACATAGTCTCTTGCAAAGGTATGTATTTTACAACTCTGAAATAATATGATATAGGCTAGTAATTAATCTATACTGAGAAACTTATCATCATTTCAAACACCCCTGAAAATAACCAAAAATGATTTTTTTTGTGAACCACCTTTAATCTAGGAAATATTTTAATTATTGCCCAAAGAAAATTATCCACATAATGTAAAAATTATGTGTTTATATAAGCTTTAGCTATGCTGCATAATTGAGAAAAGTGAAAGTAATCAAAATAAATATCGAAAAAAATTAATATTCATTTAATCACAATATTTTTTGGTTTACAATTACAACTACAAATATAATAAAGACTGATCGTATGGCAAGTGGTGGTTCCTTACTCTCTTTTAATTTTTATCTAACTAGTAAATTTTATTAATTCCATTGAACCACGCATCAAAAATTACAACTAGTTTTCGGCTTCTTGAAAAATATATGAAATAAGGTTTACCAAAGAAAAAAATCTAAAACTATTTTGCCAATTGGTTTAATGTAGAGAAAACAGTATCACAGTATTTATTCTATATTCTACTACTAAAGGCTATCTTCAAATGGTTACAATTATGCATCGCTTTTTTGACACCACAATATTATATTAACTTATTTTTATCTTATTGTAGCATGCTGTTGAAATTCAACAGTAGAAAAATTTAAAAAGTTTTCTATAGGCACTCCTGGATTTTCTATGGGACTGTGAATCTTGATTTGTCTCATATGAGTATCTCTTCCATTCTGATGGTTGCTAGTTACAGCTATTTGTATCATAAACACTCTTATTGGTTTATCCCTAATGTCTTTTATTGGTATGTGTACCCAACCTAAAACAGAGTTTTAAAACTTGGATACAATAAATTTGTGTTTTTGAAATGGAATGTTGTTTATCATTTCATTCCCTTCCAAGAATTTAAAAGTATATAGTGGCAATAACTGAATTTAATGTTTTATAAAGTGTCACAAAAGATATCAGGAAAAACAGTAGTTACTAATGGATAAAGATAAAGTTGAAGCAATTGCAAACTGGTAAAAGGAGTCTTCAAACTTCAAAGTAAGTCCTAGCTAGAGTGATGAAAATCATATCTTTGATTACCCAACATCACCATCAACTTTCACTTTTGGTGTTCCTTAAACCAAAGTAACAAATCCCATTAAACATAATTTGATTTTGAACTAGAAAAACCTTAATATAATTTAATCACAGGTGAATTAATAAAAGAACTATCTAAAAACCCCTTTAATGTAGATGCTTTATTTCTCCAATTGAGAAAATAGTTACTCTACTGCATTTCTAGATGTCAGCCAGGCATTAGAAAGTTTGGCATTCAGGATTATTAAGTAGAAAAAACATTTGGCATCTGTATATTCAAAAATAAAAGAATGTTATTTTCATAATGGAGTACCACTATTAGTGACGGCGTCTTTACAGACATTACTGCAATTTTAATCAGAGATAAAAATCCTGAATGATCCTCAGCATTACTCCATACTTGATAACAAAAAACTGAAAAATAGGCAAATAAACTGAGGATTAAAATAAATGAAAGCAAATCATCTAATGTTGTTTGCCACAGAAAAACTTCTTATGTTTATACGAACAATAGAATAATATCATAGGCAGAGAATACTAAATATTTAGGTTTACACCAAATCCAATCGACCTATGAATACCAGCAGACACGAATGGCATTATGAAGAGATATTAAAACAATATTCTATATCCATAACAAGTGCCCCTTGGTGCTTACCATAACAGAACATATTGCATCCTTAAAGTACCCACAGTGAAATATAAAATAGTTCAGTTTCTTATAAAAACATAAAATATCAGTACATTGATATATGATACCAAACCACTTGGTTACTTCTTGTTACTTGTGTTGGTTGTACACAGGTGTTTTAATATTTCTATAATTATTCAGCTAAAGTTAAATTTAGAAACCGAAATAGAGCTATTGATATGCTACAGTCTTGAGAAGAACAAGACAATGTTGCCTAAAATTTCCATGTGTTTCAAAGTGTGATCTCAAGAGTTTGAACAAGGTTCTAACAAACAGAAAACGATACAGATAGGCAGCATACAGGAAAAATCATGGCTGCTCAAACCCGTTTCATCACAGTATCTACACGGGAAGCACTGTTGTCAACATGAAGGTAGTTGAGTGGTAATATTGCAGCTGCTACATGGGTCCAGGTTTCCTTTAAAACTTTATGTAGGTGACTTAATGAAGCAAACTTAGTGTCAAGACGTGTTTTAAGAAGATATCTGCTTACTCAAGTACATAAACGTGCAAGACTAGAGTGGGCTAGAGTGCACATTAATTGGGATGCAGAATGGCATTCAGTACTTTTCATAGACGAGTCCAGATTTGGCCGTTATTCTGATAGCTGGCATATTCATGTCTGGACAAGCCCTGGAGTACATAGAAAGTTAAGAACTGTACACAAAGTGTACCCCTTTACGGTAGGGACAATAATGGTTTGGGGAGGCGGGGGGAATTTGTCATGGTGAAAAAACTGATTTGTACATTTGTGACAACATGAATGCATGAATATATGAAGAGAATATTGTCAACAACATTTTGTCAAATTTTTATGCTGCTATAGACCAAAATTTCCGATTTTTATATGATAATACTCAACCACATTGGGCGGCAATCCCTATAGCAGCGATTGTGAATTTAGGTATCCACATTTTCTGCTTCCTTGTGAGATCTTAATCTCTTCAAATATATGTGGAATATGGTGAAAAGTTTAGATGGGCATCAACCACATCCTCAAACTGTACAACAGCTTCGGCAACTTCTACCACATATATGGGAAAATCCATCACAATACAGGATAAATAATCTCATTGAAAGTATGCCACGACGATCTCAAGCAGTCATATATGCTAGGGGTGGCCACAGAACATACTGAAAATTAGAACTTAACTTTTTATTTTTCTGTTGATTTCATATTTTGTTTTTTGGGTTTCTTATATAATTCGAAAATGTCTACCAATAATTTTATTATATTTACTTTTTGACAAAGTTTCACAAATAAAATGAATTTTCATCTTAATCCTTCACACTATCTAAAATTTCTTTATATCCCTAACTTTTGTGGAGCAGTTTACTTTTATTTAAAACACATTGTATTATCAATAAAAGAAAATTATGTATTCAGAGGGGTGTAATGCTAGTTCGCCTCCCCGTGGTGAAACCTGGATAGCGTTTTTAACAATGTGAACTAAATGAGCTAGCACTAATTAGAGGCCAGATAATCATTTTGAGCTCCTGGCTTTCTAAACCACATCATCTCTGATATGTCACAAAGAAACAAAGAAAATCGATGTGCAGCTCAACAACACTATGCTAATTATAAGCGAAATCATTCGCTCAACTCCAACACACTAGCTGCCTGTTTTGAGCCACACCACCCGTGGATCTCCGGCGAAGGAATCCTCTTCTTCGAGAATGCAAGAAACTGATTGACAACCCACAGTTACCCATACATCACGGCATACCTGACCTGGAGAACGGCAGACTTCGGTCCAGACACCCAGCAATAGTAAATGATATGAAATACCATACACTAAATAAATAAATAAATGTATTCAGAAAAAGAAATTTTTATGTTGAACTTTACTGAGGAAATGGAAAAACTCTCGATATAAAAATAATTAATATGTTCAGTACCTGATGGTTCAGTTAACATTACAACCTCAATTTCTTGTATATCATTAAAATGAGTCCCTACTCTTATAGAAATTCTACTTGGTGTGTAGCTCTCGTCCAATTTGTAATCAGTATATATATAAATATCACTAATGGTAGTTTTTTTCTGAAATTGAATGTTTACCAAATGAGGTAACTGTCCATCGGACTGCCAGTACGTATCTGCTCTATCATCTCTAAGTTGGTCCACCCCAAACCCTACAGAAAACATTTGGAAATTGTATAATTTACTGTACTACTTATAAGTCCAAATGTTAAGAAAATTAAATTGCAACACGTTCCTAGTATTTTAATGTCCTAAAAAGTTCGTTAAGGGAATATTTAGGATTATAATACGAACCGGGTTTACATGAAGATAAGCTCCAAATAGCTTGTGATCCAACCTCTCTCACGTTACCAGTTCTTTCGTTTTTAATTGGGTCAACTTCTCCACCAGTTTTCAAAGACATTTTTATTGATAACACTTATAATAAACGTTTTAAAACATGTATATTTGATATTATTATTTGAAACATCAATCAACATCAAAATAAATTAATTTCTTCTTCATTTCTCAAGTATGGTCTTATCGTCTTATACCACCTGTTCCGTGCTTATACTCATAGAAAAAGTAAATATATATACTTTTCTTATGTGTATTTTATCAGTTTTGGTCCTACATAGTAGGCAACCAAATAAACATAGTTGAATATATTTATAAATAAATATTATATTTGAAGTGGTTATGATGAAAATTTGATAAAGGATGTTATAGTTAGATATGATATAATTGAAACATCAATAATAATTATGTTATGATCATTAAAAATTTAGAAATGATTAATCTTCTATGATGGAATTTATTGATCAGAGAACATTTTCATGAGTTAGATATATCCTTTAAATTTTGTTGACGTATTACCTGTTTTGCATTTTAATATAGATACATCATACGTTTAGTGCTTGTAATATGGATGGCTTCAGTCCTCTGAGAATTCAATCGACTTAGAGTTGGCTACTGCCAATACCTTAAGAACTCTAAAATATTAACAGAATAATGAATATTAAAAATGTTTCCTTTCCAAGTGATGACTTCAGCAAAATACATTAGATTGATAGTCTTTTTTTAACTGAAAATATACAACTAATGGATTGATTAATGACCTTTGTAGTTGACTATATAATGAAAAATATCCAGATGTACCGGTTGCTAAGAGTAGATTGGAAACATTAATGAAAAACTTGCTATGCAAAAGCTGAGGAAATTTTTAGCAAAAACCGCCAACAGAAAATATTAATTATAACACAAAATTATTCATCCATTCCAACCCAAATTTATTCACACCTTACAAGATTGTAAAACTAAGATATGAGCTTAGTTTCCCTGTGCAATTATTGGATGAAAAACTTTTGAATGACCGGTTCTTTCAATACAATATTTTTTTCCGATGAAGAGTTGACGACAAAAGGAATCATTCCATCCCAAAGCTATCGGCATTGGGCTAGTCCCTAATCATTTTCCCAGGATTTACCGCAATTTGCTTATAAAGTGTGGTGTACTATTTTACAAGATAAATTAATCGGACAGTATTTTCTACAGGATATGTTGAATCAAGAAGTTATTTTCATGCACTGGACAACTTTTTAATACTTGAATTACCTACTTATTTATTTATTTACTAAATAAAAATCTATACATGTTTTTTTACCTAATTACATGGATCATAGATAGTTAACAAACAATTAAATTATCACTGTGATAATAATAACGACAATAGACCTGATTTTAACTATTTACATTATTACAAAGTGTAGTAATAGGGTTTAAACACAAAAGCAGCATGAATAGACCGGATCCAAGTTAGATATCCGACATGAGGTATGAGTTGAGGTTCTTCTTAAATAATCTGATGCTGGAAGTCCATTCAACATTACACATATTTATAAAATTATTTTTCAATTTCAGAATACTTCAAGGAGTGAATTTATATATAGGACTGTTTGTACAATCATTTAACACTTAAATTACAATTAAAAAGATGTTATTTGTCACAAGTAACTACAAAATGTGTATATAAAGTAAATTACAGCCAATCCCACTCATTTCTTTTATAAGAAAGCCCTTTATAAAATTTCGTTTATTATATAGTAGGGGAGAGGCAGTAACAGTGAGACGGCTGGAACACTGAGACATGATAGTTTTGTCAAAAGGTATCTGTATTTGGATTATGCAGACCATTGAACTCTACCAACCAACAGAGGGATCTCAATACATCAGATGCAATTTAGTTGATAAAGTAAAAAAGCAGTAAGAGATAATCAGTTTAGTGTGTGACAAAGGAAATTTATCAGCCCTCTTTGAATTAGAATTTTTCCTGGTTAATAACCAATTTAAACGAGGTAAGTCTACTAGAAGTGTGTATTAGTATCGTTGTAGCACATGACTATAGTTTTTAGCTCGTAAATTCAAGATTTAATATTTTGTGAAAAGTATTTATTAAAAATATGGTTTAGGAACACTGAGACTAGTCATAATTGGAACAGTGAGACGTGTCTCAGTGTTCCTAAGGCATGTCTTAGTGTTACTTATTGCATAGCGGCATTACTGACCAGGTATAATTTTTATTACAGACAATAGTAATGCCAAGAAAGAATATAACAGACAGGGTAGTGGGGTAATTTAGCAACACAGCAATGAGAGAAGCTGTTCTGTTAGTCCAACAAGGAATGCGTATCCGTCAAGCCGCTAGAGAAAAAGGCTTGTCTTTTCAGACTCTTGCCAGATATGTTCAAAAGTTTAGAAACGATCCTGATGTTAGAATTTGTCCAAACTATACAGTCAATCAGTTTATCACTTCAGAGCAAGATAATGTAATTTGTGATTATATTATTACATGTGCAAAAATATTTTATGGACTCTCTCGAGATGACACCCGTCGGTTAGTGTATGAATGCGCAATTCAAAATAAAATAAATATTCCTGAGAAATGGCATGCGTGCCAATCAGCATCGCTTGCCTGGGTAAAGAGCTTAGCGCTCAGAACCCCAGAAGGCTGCAGTTTATCAAGAGCCACTGGATTTAATAAATTTAATGTGGAGTCTTTTTTTAATACACTAGAAGAAGTCTTACAGCGTCATCCTGCATTTGGAGATGGAACCAGAATTTTCAATTTAGACGAGACCGGGACGCAAACAGTACAAAATTTACAAAAGGTGTTTGCTTGTAAAGGTGTTCGGCATGTCAGTAAGGCAACCAGTGCCGAACGTGGAACTCTTGTAACAACCGGTTGTATAGTTGTGGCCTTAGGTGTAGCTATTCCCCCGGCTATGATTTTCCCGCGTGTCCATTTTAAAGACTATGACAAACGGAGCTCCACCAGGAACCCTAGGGTTAGCTGCTAAGGGAGGATGGATGAACACCGAATGTTTTGTGCAGGTTATAAATCACTTTATCCGACCATGTGAGCCATCTAGCCATCTATCCATAGAGGACATAGACATTTGCAATGAAAACGAGGTGACTATATTAACTATACCACCACATTGTACAAATAAGTTGCAACCCCTGGATGTTGGGGTTCTAAAGCCATTCCAGACATTTTAAAGCTCGGCGATCGATAGCTAGATGAGATGAGAGATCCAGGACAAACTTTTAGCATTTATAATGTTGCATCATGCGTGTGCTTTGCTTATCCTCGAGCGATGACTCCGGTAAAGATTACCAATGCGTTTAGGAAATGCGGGATATTTCCTTTTGATAGACATATTTTCAATGTGGAAGACTTTATGCCAAGCTCAGTAACTGATAGAGAATATACCCCATCTCCTTCAATACCGACTTTGCCTTTCCCAGGTCCTTCATTATCGACACTGGCCTATTGTTATCCTTTTCAAAAGCTCTACTTAGAGTATCAGCAATAAAGTGTTTCCTTGGCATATAAATGAAATGAAAATCATATTTTCTTAATTGAACTAAAATACTCGCTGTAACCTAGCAGGGCATTCATTAAGTGTCATTTTTGTTATATAAATAAGAAGTTTATGATCTGTTTCCACAATAAAATGTTTAGCATAAACGAATTGAGAAAATCTATTAATGCCAAAAAACACTCAATAATTCTTTTTCTCTCTGACTATATCTTTGCTGAGTTGCTGTGAAAGATCTTGATGCATATGCATAGGCTTACCTTCTTACATCAATACAGCACCCATACCCTTCTGCCTAGCATCATCTGAAATAGTGGTAACTTTACATATCTCAACAAACTGCAAACATGGGCTTGTACAAGCCATTTCTTTTAACCTCAAAAATGCTCTTTCATGCACATCTAACAATTCAAAAATTACATCTTTCCTCAAAATATCTCACAAGGGGGCAGTTATTACAGATACATTTTCAATAAACTTTCCTATATAAGTAATACATCCTAAAAATCGCTGCAAATTAGTTATATCCATGGGCCTAGGCATATTTTTAATAGCAGTAACTAAAAGTCAAAATCAGTATTACAGCATATATTAGTAAAGATGAAGGGGGGAATTAGTTTCGGCTCACTGAGCCATCATCAGGCCTGTAAAAGGTATCAAGATAGAAAAATCAGAAATTCACAATATGTCGAATTACCTTAATGTATATCAATCCACATATGTTGGAGTCTGATGGAAGCCACGGACATGTGACGACTTTCTCTTTATGATACTTTACATGTGGATTGATATACATTAAGGTAATTGTGAATTTCTGATTTTTTCCATCTTGATACCTTGTACAGGCCTGATGATGGCTCAGTGAGCCGAAACTAGTTGCCCCCTTCATCTTTACTAATATATGCTGTAGTACTGATTTTGAGTTTTACTAACTGCTATTTACCTACAGACTACATTCGAGATGGATAGTCTTTTTTATATTTTTAATAGCCTCAATCTTTGAATCGTTCCCTTCCAATCCCTTTTGCGAAACCTGGTGTCCAATATACTTGTCAATAAAAAAATTTCATTTATTTCTATTAAACTTGATGCCCCTTAATGCAACTGTTTGAAAGGATTCTTTCAAAATTTTATAATGTTTTTGTGAAGAATCTGCATGAACTATTAGATACATAATCCACATATGTACAACATCCATCAATATTATCAAAAATCTTATTTATTCTTTCTTGACTTCAGGGGCACTAGTCAATCCATATGGTATTCGCATAAAACAATATCTACCTCAAGGTGTCCCAACAGTTGTCAACTTAGAACTCTCCTCATCCAAAGGAACCTGTAAAAAATGAATTGTCAGTCCAATAAAGAAACTTATAATAATAATAATATTCACAATACCATAAAAATTTGGAACCTACACCAAAACCAAACCGTATCTACATAACAATTGTCAATTTAATAACTAACTTCTGTTGCTAGATTTTCGTACAAGAAACAGTTGGGCTTTTGTTTTCTGTACTAGAAATTCTTCTATCAGTATTTTTGTCAATAAATAAGATATTTATCATAATTTCCAGACAAACGGTCGGTCGGTTTCATCGTGAAGTTCTGATTGGCAAAATTTTTCATTGCAAAGGAAAATGTATCCGATAAAGCAAGAGCTTTTGCACTTAAGAGTGACAAAGATACAATTTAATTTTATTCTCACTATTTTATGGATTATTTTCATCCTATATTAGCAGTTTCAATGTGCGCCGCTGGTCACATTAAAGTACCTTTTTTTATAAATCATGAAATACAGAAAATTAACAAACCAGTTGTTGTTGTAGACGTCTGAAGTGATGAGTACAAAATGTTAATTTCCATATTTATTATATTTTTACTTGAATTATCCATAAGTAAACAAAATAGTTTGTTCCCGAATGATCATCTCGGCATATTAACAGAAAATTTGATAGAAAATTTACGAGCCGATCCATTTCTAATTGGTAAGTGTTTATATTTAGTTTTTACAATTTTTTATTTAAGCAGATCTGGGCCATTACAAAAAATATGCAAAATAATATAAATAAATAGAAAAATTATATTCAAAACCTTAATTTGGTATACTGCTTTTTTATGTATACGATAAATTAATTGGAATATTAACTTCATTACCAAGATCACTATTTCAACATTCATATAGGTACTTAACTTACTGCAGTGTCAAAAATGTACCTACCTGAACATCGCGAATTCTCTTATATTTTCTATGTATTGAAAATAGCAAAACACTTTTGTGACGAGACAAAAGTTGAACGAAGCTATATCAGGGGAAAACGGTGGTTGAATTCTGAAAATAGTCGAATTTTTGGTTACATTTATGTTACATTTTGCTTCACGTAACACTGAAATGTTATTGTTTATTCACTATCTCATCATCAAAGGAGATTTCTGACAGCACAGCATCGTGACATCAACTCCAATTTGTTCGACTGTGAAGTACTTTTTTCAGTTTAGGTACCATTTCGAAAGTTGTTGACTAGTTTGCACGTCAAACTCGTGAAGTCATATTTCATTACCTACCTGTTACAATGCGTTTCATGAATGTGGGCTCGGAATTGACTTGCTCTAGTATATCTTCAGAAAATCTAGGTATTTCTGCACTAGTTGCTAGCACTCGTTTCAGCAGCTCTCCTATTTCCTTTACTTTAGTAATGTTGAGGTCAGTTGATTACGCCCATTACAATGCAAATATTTCATCACATCTTCAGTGCTGTTAAAATGCACTGCACCATTCATATGTAAGTGTTTTTGATTCACCGTGAGGTTTTCAGCGCTTCTCCATATGAAATTCCATTTTTAATGCAAAATTCGAGACAGATTTTTTGTAATATCTAATGTAGAAACTGCAAAATACATTTAAGATTAACTAACAAAATGGAGCAGTGTGAACAAACTGAATGACGCTCTAACTTCGCGTAAATATGAAAGAGGACAATTGCGCTAACTAATAATAATATTATCTACAGCAGTATCTAAAAGTGGTTCATTGTTCATAAACTTATCTTCAATTTTTTTAACATGGTCTCATCTAACTTTCCAATCATTTGCAGGAAATGTGTAAAAAATTCATTACAGAATTCTTTAATCTTTGTAAAATTGAAAGTAACATTTCGTTTGTCCACATATTCTTTAAGTGCCGCTCAAATACTTTCGATCGGATTTAAGACCGGGTGATAAGGCGGTAGCCTTAAAACTTGTAATCCATGTCGGATAAACAATTCATCAATTTTATAAGTTTTATATTGCGGGTTGTACATTTTTGCAACGTTATAAAGACCCGGTTTTAACATTTGTTCACTGTAATATATGTTTCTTTCAGAAAGCCAGTTTTTATAATTGTTGTTTAGTGCAAGCAATCGTAGGTAATTTTTCATTTAGAACACTGTGATACGGGGCGTTATCAATTACCACAACAGTGTTTTTTGGTAGGTTTGGAATAAGTTTTTCTTGTACCCACTTCTCATAATTTTCGTACGCCATTTCATTATGATAATCTCCTATTTTTGACTAGGAGTTCCACATAATACCAGCATTAGGTACAAAACCATTTTCACTTCCTGCATGTACAATGATGAACCTATTACCTTTTGAAACGGGGCTTCTTAATCCTTCGTTACTCTTGTCGGTCCATCCTTTAAGGTGCGTGTGACATGAATGAATGTATGTTTCTTAAATATAGTAGGCGTAAATGTCTGATTTCGTGACGTTCCATTAACAAACTTCTGTTGTTTTACATGTTGGTCCAACGAAAACCCAAAGAATGTATTTGTTGCCGCAGAGATTCGCCACTTCCTGCGAAGCCATAACTATCTGCAAAGGTCTGGTGTACATTTCTTAACGTGGGTAATTTTTTCTCGGATATGTGATAATTTATTATGCACCTTCTAAGCACAGTTTTGTCGAATTGATCCATACGGATTCTGGACGTTCTTTGTTTTTTTGGTAGGCACAACAGTGTCAGCATTACTTCCTGCCAGAGCTTCTTTTTTAATACGGGAAAGCGTTCTTTGGCTAACTTTCGTAGCAGCAGAAACTCGTTCAATGACCTGACAATAAAACAAGTCGATATAAATGTTGTATTCAAGCTTTACTCATGTGTTTTGTTATAGAAATAAAATAAGGAAGTAGTTAAACTTGTTTTCAGTGACCGTTCTTTGAAATAAAAATTTTTGTCGTGGTTTTCGGCCATTTAAAAGAAGTATTAAATTCAAAAATACTATATTACGGTTCAGTTCATTAGTGGTTTTAAACGATCTTTAGATTTTAGTTCTGACATATTTTAATATGACCAAACCGCAATTGTAATTTAAATCGGAAGATGGTTCAAAACAAATAATAATACCGAAACGTAATAGAGATAGGTATACAATGAGTATAATAATTATAATTATAAGCTAAAAAACCTATTACATTTAAGTAAGTATCTTACACAAAATAAACATGTGCCCTTTTATATACTCCTGTAGACAGAAACAGAATAGTTATTTATGCAACAAGTGCATAAAGTGGTGCTTTTTTTCTCCAATTGAAAAATTGACGCATGAGCCGCAGGCATGTAAAAAACAAAAAATGTCTCATTTACGTTGGTCTAAATGAAATAAAAATTTCTCACCCTAATATCACTTTTTTAAATTGTTTAACAAATAAATATTTTATGTACGAAAACGATTTAAAAAATTTACTATCGAGTGTAAATTTGTTAAATAATTACTTTGGTTTAAAAATTTTATTGCAATAATTAAAACTTACCTTTGTTAATGGAATTCTTGACTTGCCTGTAGGAATTTCCCATAAATTCCTACAATGGATCTTAATTTAACATTAAGCGAAAGGTTCGAAGTTTAAATCTCCGCGCCTTTTATTCATGTTCACGGAACCAATTGGTACCTCCCGCGCCATAAGCCGAAAAATTATCGCCAACGAAAGGCAGTCAGAAGTCTTGGCTCACCTCTTGTGACGATATGATCAAGTGTTGATTCATTGGTTTAAATACATACCTAATTTCGTTTATCAATTTAATGTAACTGCAACAAATGAGAGTGTAAATATGACGTGAAGTGCTTTTCCGACATTGGTCGGTGAATTTCTGTATTGTAAGTACTATTTTTACTAAAAAATTATTGTTTGAATCCGCATGGTCGCCTAGACCGGTTCATCGGTAGTTTAGCGCTGTTGCCGTATCCAATACTAAAGTTTGGTACTTCGTTCTTGTAAGAATTCAAATAGAGGGATTGTGAGTGAGCCGTATTTTTATTACTCCTTTATTCTCACGACAATTTCAGCGTTCCCGTCAACAAAAGGTTGGCGAGTCTTCTTGTTTTAAAATACTCAAAAACATGTCGGGAAGGAAAGGATCAACCAACTAAACTTAGAGGAACCAGCCAAATATCGCTAAGGCGAATTTCCCTTCTCGTACATAGTTTTTATTGGTCCTTCGAGCCGGATATAGTCTGTCAATTTGACATATCCATTTTTGCCTCTGCAGCAACTTGATATATCCATTTCCGCCTTTGCGGCAATTTGATTTCTTGGGTCTGTCTGAACCCTATTCTTCTTTTCTCTAATAAACATTCCAAAAAGTTGTTCATTAGACTCTCGTGAGGGCTGAGAAACTGTAAAAAATAAATACTGAAACAGTGATATGTATATAAGTGCGATTTGATTGCTCGGGAAATTAAAGACAGTCCGGCAACAGCGCGCGAAGCGAGTTCTGAATCTAGAATGGTCAACTGCTGGCCGTTTTTACTTCAACGACACCTCGCTCAAGGGGGGTGTATAGGATTAGGAGCCGGTTTGGAAGTGTTTATAAACAGCATATTTTGAAGAAACTAGTGTTTATTTACATGTCGGGTTTTTGTTACCTCAATAATACATGGTATAATAAATACATCGTTAAGTTTGAGGATATTTAATTAATGTATTAGTTATAAGTAGGTACATTTTCCTACACTGTTAAAAATAATTTACAGTTTGCTCAATAGTAGATACTTTGTTTAATATTGATTATCTTTTTGCGTTTACATGCAATTTTAGTACCCTGTGAAAAATAAATCACAGTATTTTCTTCATTATTACTTTGAATATTTAATTAGTGTATTTAGTTATATCTAGGTACATTTTCTTACACTGTTAAAAATAATTTACAGTTTTCTCAATGTTTGATATTTTGTTTATTAATCTCAATATTAATTAGCAATGTGCGTTTATATGCATTTTTAGTACACTGTGAAGAATAAATCACAGTATTTTCTTCATTATTACTTTGAATATTTAATTTGTGTATTTAGTTATAAGTAGGTACATTTTCTTACACTGTTAAAAATAATCTACAGTTTTTTTTTTCAATGTTTGATATTTTGTTTATTAATCTCAATATTGATTATCTATTTGCGTTTACATGCATTCTAGTACACTGTGAAAAATAATTCACTGTAATTTCTTCTTTATTATTTTGAATATTAATACCGTATTTGGTTATAAGTAGGTACATTTTCCTACACTGTTAAAAATAATTTACAATTTTCTCAATATCAGATATTTTGATTATGTATCTCAATATTGTTTATCTTTTTTCGTTCACGTGCAATTTTAGTACACTGTGAAAAATAAATCACAGTATTTTCTTCATTATTACTTTGAATATTTAATTAGTGTATTTAGTTATAAGTAGGTACATTTTCTTACACTGTTAAAAGTAATTTACAGTTTCCTAAATATTAGATATTTTGTTTATCAATTATCAATGTGCGTTTATATGCATTTTTAGTACACTGTGAAAAATAAATCACAGTATTTTCTTCATTATTACTTTGGATATTTAATTAGTGTATTTAGTTATATTTAGGTACATTTTCTTACACTGTTAAAAATAATTTACAGTTTTCTCAATGTTTGATATTTTGTTTATTAATCTCAATATTGATTATCTATTTGCGTTTACATGCATTCTAGTACACTGTGAAAAATAATTCACTGTAATTTCTTCTTTATTATTTTGAATATTAATACCGTATTTGGTTATAAGTAGGTTATAAGTAGGTAGGTATTTTCTTACAATGTTAAACTAATTTTCAGTAATTTGCATGCTATTGAAATACTTATCGCATTGATTGGAAAAGCTCTTTGTCTATTCGGTTATTCCATATATTGTAAAAATTTACTCGCTACTTTAGAAGCTTATTTTAATTCAGGTGGAGTTCAACTTTGATTGGTTACACTTTGATTCAATCATGTCGCTAAATCACTTGAAAAATAAAAGAGGGGGTTTCAAATCGCAATTATCTCGAATTGAAACATTTGTGTCGGAGCTGACTGGCTCCGAAGAGGTCTATATACTTAAAGTCAAACTTAAAAGCATATCTGGTCACTATGACAATTATCAAAAAGTCCAATTGGAAATCGTTTCATTATCTAACCCGGACGACGACAACTACTCTTCCGACGATGAGGCCGAGAACGTTGTCGCCGACCGTTTTGAAAGTTGTATTGCTATGCTTGAACTTCTAATAGAAAATAAGCAAAAAGAATCACTCAATTTAAATACTAGGCCAAACGATGTATCTAATGTCGTGTTACCTAAAATTAACATTAAACCTTTCTCAGGGGCTGCATCAGAGTGGCCATCCTTTATCGACCTGTTCACAGCACTGGTACTTAATAATAATAATTTAAAGTCGGAGGGTGAAAAGTTTTATTACCTTAAAGGGCTGTTACGTGGACCACCTTTGGAAATGATTGAGTCCTTAAGCGTAACAAATCAAAATTTGAATATTGCCTTAAACATTCTTAAAAAGGCATATGACGATAAATATAAATTACTGTATTCTTTGTACCAAACTTTGGTGGATCAAAAACCTGTCTTGAAAAGTACTCCGGTCGAGTTGCGCGAATTTCAGATATCGACGCGTAAGACATTTGATTTGATTAAAAATATGAATTTATCGCCGGAAGTAAATTTTGAGTCATTAATAATATTTTTAATGGAGCAAAAACTTGATTTTAATTCAAGACGAGCCTTCGAAAGTGAGCGCAAGCCAGAGCTTATCCCTACAGCTGAATATTTCTTTGATTTTCTACAGCAACGCCAATCAATGTTGGAAAATTTAAATCTTTTTGAAACCAACACTAAGGGTAAATTCAACCCCAAGTCTAATAATGTTAGTAAAAATAGGGTGACATTGGTATCTAGTTTAAGTTCTTCGCAACAGTACCATTCTAGTTCTTCTCGGGTTAATAGACCGAGCTGTCTTCATTGTTCAGACCCCTCTCATCTTATATACGGTTGTTCCAAATTTATGTCCTTATCACCTCAAGAGAGGTATCAGTTAGTCAAAGCTAAAAAACTTTGTGTAAATTGCCTGAATAGTACCCATAGTACTACCGATTGTAAATCCCTTAGGAGATGTGCAACTTGCAATAAGTCTCATCATAGTTACTTACATTTTGACAGTCAGAACAGATTGCCAAACAACTCTAACAATCGTAATAATCCTAGAGCCTCCTCTTCCGGAAGCCCCAATGTAACCTCTCTATCCAATGTAAATAATCACCCCTCTCCTATTAATGTACATAATAATACGTCCTCAGATCAAATTAATAGATCTAATTTCATAAATACCAGTTCTGCATCACCTAATCAATCACCTGAACCTCCGGAGTCAGTGAGATATCAAACTGCTTTGACTGCCATGTCAGCAAAAGACAGTATTGTACTATTGCCTACGGCTTTAGTGAATGTTAACGGTTTCAATGGTCGGTATTTGGTTGGACGAGTTCTTCTTGATTCCGCTAGTCAAATGAGCGTTATTAACCGTGCCTTTGTACAAAAATTGAATTTAGTCTCTCGAAAACAAACTCTTAATATTTCCGGATTAGGTAGCAATAACTACACCTATAGTAGAGAAGTGGTAGATATCACATTTAATTCTCAAATTGCACCTTACAGTACTTTCACTATATCTTGCTCGGTCATAGATAAAATAACAAATAGTTTACCACAATCTTCTATCTCACCTTCTAATTTTAAAATTCCATCCCATATAAAACTTGAGCTAGCTGACCCTTTATTCTTTGAATCCGGTCCAATAGATCTTCTTATTGGCTGTGATTTATATCATTACCTGCTTAAGGGGACCGTACTTAAAACGGATCCTTATTCTCCTTCCTTCATAGATACTCACCTGGGATATGTTATCGCGGGTCCTATCCCTTTGAGAAATGCTAACTCCTCCCAGCATAAACCTAAGTCTGCTTATTCCTTTTTGACGGTTTATAATGATCAAGTCTATCAATATTCTGACCTCCAAAGGACAATGGAGAAATTCTGGGAGCTTGAGGAAATTCCCGAATGTCCATCACAAGATCCCAGCGAGGAATATGTTGAACAACTATTTCGGGATACAACCGTTATCCTACCATCGGGGCGGTATCAGGTAGATATGCCTCTACTCGCAAATCAGAATAAAAAACTAGGCCAGTCATTCGGTATAGCCATCCAACGATTCTCTTCTCTTGAAAGAAAATTCAATGCTAATCCTACCCTTTTCTCTGAATATAAAAAAGTAATTTCAGAATACCTAACACTCAATCATGCTCAAGTCATTCCTCTGTCTTTCTATAACACTGTGTCTAATGATTTCAAGTATTTTATACCCCATAGGGCGGTGATACGTGAGGAAAGCGCATCCACCAAACTTCGGATCGTGTTCGATTTTTCGGCTAAAACCGATTCAGGTTTCTCTCTTAATGATTTAACGTCGAAGGGATACCAAGTTCAGGATAACCTATTCGACATTTTGTGCAGATTTAGATGCTATAAATATGTCCTGTGTGCGGACATCAAAATGATGTATAGGTTCATAGATATCAATCCCATGCAACGCTATCTCCAAAACATACTGTGGAGGGATAACCCCACGAAACCCCTTCAATGTATCCAATTATCGAGGCTTAGTTTCGGACAGAACTGTGCCCCTTTCTTGGCCACCCGAGTCTTGAAAGACATTGCCTTAAATAGTCCCGATTGTCCAAATGCGCAGCAGGCTATTCTTCATCAAACCTACATGGATGATATCTTAACTGGAACCAATAAGGAAATGGACTTACCGGCTCTTTATGCCGAATTGACCAATATGCTTGGAAAACATGAGTTCCAACTTCACAAATGGCAATCAAATTCATTCAAGTTTTTACAGTCAATCGATGAATTACCTAACGCTGAATTGGATCGTAGTTTTGACGATTCGTCAAGCAAAATTCTAGGACTAAAATGGAATCCTGCGTCTGATATTTTACACATCCAAACTGCCAAGTTGGCTGATTGTTCTCATATAACGAAACGAAGGATATTAAGTACCGTCGCCAGTACATTTGACCCTCTTGGGTTAGTAAACAATCTGACCGTGTTTGGCCAACTGTTAATGCAATCGGTCTGGAAATCCCAGATAGGGTGGGATGTTCCCATTTCCGATACATCCATAATTACTCAGTTTAATAAATTCCTTTCTTTATTAACTGAAGCTGCTCACCTCCGAGTACCCAGATACCTATTTAACCAAAAAATTATTATTTCGTGTTCTCTCCACGGGTTTTGCGATGCCAGTCAAAAGGCATACGGAGGGTGTCTCTATTTAGTAGCGATCTACGCTGATAATTCTAGATCCTCTCGCTTAATTTCTGCTAAATCTCGTGTGAATCCTTTGAAAATTACTTTAACTATTCCCAAGTTAGAGCTGTGTGCAATGGAGCTGTTGTCCACTTTAGCTCGCAGAATAGTTCAGATTCTGTGCATTTCTCTTCACATCTCTTCCATAAATTTATGGTCCGACTCTCAAGTCGCTCTCAGTTGGGTGAAACGGTCTTCTAATGATTTTTCTCCCTTTGTAGCTCGGCGTGTCCTAACCATTCAAAACAATAGTAAAGAGTTTATATGGCGACATGTCAAATCCGATTTAAACCCAGCCGATTTACTTTCTCGTGGTAAATTCTCAGCTGATGTCTGGATTTTTTGGTTCGAGGGTCCTCGATTTCTACTTGAATCTAAAGATTTTGATTCTATGGATTCTTTCGAACCTATTGACGACTTGCCTGAAGTCAAAAAGGTCAACCTTGTTATAGTCAACAGCGACTTAAACTTTTGGGAACCTATATTTTTCCGATTCTCAAAATTTATAACCTTAAATAGGGTTATAGCCCATATATTCAAATTTATAAACCTATCGAGGAGAAAATTCAGAGACGTTGGTTCGTTATCTGTTGACGATCTCCGCATTGCCCATGATTTCATAATCAAACAAACTCAACATAAACACTTCTTCAACGAAATTCGTTGTTTAAAAACTAACGTTCCGATTGAAAATAAAGACTTAATTCCATTGAACATTTTCTTGGATAATGACGGCCTTCTAAGAGTGGGTGGCCGATTACAATTTTCTACTTTACCTTTCAATCAAAAATTTCCCTTGCTGTTACCACAAAATGATCATGTTGTTGATTTGCTAATAATACGGGCACATCGCCGTCTTGGCCATGGTGGAGCCCAAAATGTGTTAGGAAATTTAAGGCTACAGTACTGGCCCTTGAATGGCACTCGTCTTGTCAAAAAATTGATAAAAAGCTGCATCACCTGTTTTAGATTTAATGCCCAGTTCGCCTCTCAAATAATGTCCCCGTTACCTCTTGACCGAGTGCAAAAATCTCGCCCCTTTTCCAAAACTGGCATCGATTTTGCTGGACCTGTACAAATTAAATCTTCGCGCTTAAGAAAAGCCCCAATACAAAAGGCCTACATTGCCATATTCATATGCATGGTGACAAAGGCGATCCATATCGAATTAGTAAGTGATCTCTCTACCGATGCATTTATCGCCACTCTTAAAAGATTTCTCAGTCGTAGAGGGAATCCTCAGACTATCTATACTGATAATGGTTCCAACTTTGTTGGAGCAAGGAATCAATTACGAGAACTCTCCATTTTTCTCAAATCTTCCGAAAGTATCAATAAGATACAGTCTTTTCTTTCAACTACAGAAATTAGTTGGAAGTTTATTCCTCCGCGGTCACCGCACTGGGGTGGCTTATGGGAAGCGGCTGTGAAAAGCGCCAAATCCCACCTCACCAAAATAATTGGCAATTCGTGCCTTACCTTCGAGGAACTCTCCACGGTTCTGAGTCAGATCGAAGCTATCTTGAACAGCAGACCATTATACCCGATATCAAATGATCCTACCGATCTATCTCCTTTGACACCAGGTCATTTTTTGATCGGAGCACCTTTAACCGCTTATCCCGACCGCGATCTATCTACCATCCCTGTAAACAGATTAACTTTTTGGGAACAATGTACTAAGATGAACCAAGAATTCTGGAAGAGGTGGAGCACCGATTATCTGCATCGACTGCAGCATCGACCTAAGTGGTGTAAAGCCTCAAACAATCTTCAGCTTAATCAGCTTGTACTAGTGCAATCGGAGGACCGTCCTCCTTTGAATTGGCCCCTTGCCAGGGTAGTGGAACTACTAACTGGCAAAGACGGCAATGTTCGTGCCGCACGTGTAAGAACTGTGGATGGAGTTTATATTCGTCCTATTACTAAGTTAGCTCCTCTACCATGTATGGACTGAGTTCTATCTACATTTGGAGTAGAACGTATTTTTTTTTTCTTTTTTCTCTTTCTTTTCTCCTTCCTTCTTGCTTAAAATTTGGATTCTGCTCCTAAACTGTTCCTCTCATCTTTGCCCCGGCCCCCAGTATGTAGGAATTTCCCATAAATTCCTACAATGGATCTTAATTTAACATTAAGCGAAAGGTTCGAAGTTTAAATCTCCGCGCCTTTTATTCATGTTCACGGAACCAATTGGTACCTCCCGCGCCATAAGCCGAAAAATTATCGCCAACGAAAGGCAGTCAGAAGTCTTGGCTCACCTCTTGTGACGATATGATCAAGTGTTGATTCATTGGTTTAAATACATACCTAATTTCGTTTATCAATTTAATGTAACTGCAACAAATGAGAGTGTAAATATGACGTGAAGTGCTTTTCCGACATTGGTCGGTGAATTTCTGTATTGTAAGTACTATTTTTACTAAAAAATTATTGTTTGAATCCGCATGGTCGCCTAGACCGGTTCATCGGTAGTTTAGCGCTGTTGCCGTATCCAATACTAAAGTTTGGTACTTCGTTCTTGTAAGAATTCAAATAGAGGGATTGTGAGTGAGCCGTATTTTTATTACTCCTTTATTCTCACGACAATTTCAGCGTTCCCGTCAACAAAAGGTTGGCGAGTCTTCTTGTTTTAAAATACTCAAAAACATGTCGGGAAGGAAAGGATCAACCAACTAAACTTAGAGGAACCAGCCAAATATCGCTAAGGCGAATTTCCCTTCTCGTGTTTGCCTCTTCGGCTATGAAATTTAAAACGTTCATAATTATTTCACGATGCTGCTCACTCAAATTTTTATGAAAAACTACTTTCTGGAGTCGCCATAACAAGTTAGTATTGAACAACCGCGGTAATCACACTTTTCTCTGAAGTGTACTGTCGAAACGAAGCTTACGAATTCTGCCAGCGAAGTGAGCTCTTGCAATCCGCATACGTCTTTGCTACGGCACATCGGACGTTGCCAAACTTCCGACTGCCAAAATTAATTTGCCAGCCTGTAGTTGTTATGGCACGGGGTGTATCAAGCAGCTGGAAACAACCACCTGACTACTTCATTTATAAATCAACGGCGCCTTCAAATGAAATAAAAGACATTTTGTTTAAAACAGTTAGAAAGTTACGTGATATCGGTCTAAATGTTCTAGGTGTGGTGTCTGATCAAGGTTTCTAACTTCCAAAAATTATTTAAAAGCTGCCTTAAATTGAGCACAGACAAAGTATTTTTTTACGTTTTTACTTTTCTGAAGTGCCACACTTAATTTTTTTTCTTACTGGTTTGAGTTTTCAGAAGGAACTACCAATAAAATGTATTTGGATACATTTTACAATTATGAAAAAAAAGGAATTTAGACCCCGTACAAAATGAACTGACGAGCATATGTTTCCAAATAATTTTCAGAAAATGAAAGTAAAATATCCTTCTCAGATTTTTAGTCATTCTGTTGCAGTTGCTCTTAATACATACATTGATTTTAAAGTTTTGCCTGCAGATGCCAAAGTAACTTCTAAA
This sequence comes from Galeruca laticollis, assembly GCA_963921935.1. Lineage (NCBI taxonomy): Eukaryota > Metazoa > Arthropoda > Insecta > Coleoptera > Chrysomelidae > Galeruca > Galeruca laticollis. The sequence continues at coordinate 50,608,681 of OY998184.1, forward strand.
TTCATTAAAACAATGAATGATGTTTTCGATTTATTAAATTCGTGCCATTTAAATAATTTTAATACATTCATGGGTACCCAACAACAGTTTCAACTAATGGAAGAATTTGAAATTTTACCGAAAAATTTCCGTGTGGTTAACAGTGAAGGAGAAAATTCAACTAATAAAATGAAATTTATATTTGGTTGGCAGCTTACAATAAAATCAGTTAAAGCCCTTTGGGGTATATGAAAATCAAAGGAATACACATTTTTTCTGACAAGACTGTCTTGAAAACTTTTTGGGCAAGTTAGAAACTGTTGTGGTAATTCAAGAAACCCTACGTCTATACAGTTTTCTAGAGCATTCAAAAAGTTGTTTATTGTATTTTGACCATGTTGACGGCCCCAACTGCATTATTGACATTATTGAATTGTTGCTAAATATTACTCCAGACTTGGCAGAAAACTGTAAAGATCTCATTTTACCACCAATAGAACCATCAAATTCTTTGAGTGTTCACAACTGATTACAGGAATCTGAACAGTACCGATGGCAACGCGTTAGTTTACGTTACTGGTTATTTATTAAAAAAATGTATGCAGCAACATTCCTGCGACATATGTAATGCTTTTAATGAACGAAATATCTTAAGAAAAGAAACAACCATTTTTTTCTCAGACAAAAGCCTATGCAAGCAATACAAATTTTCAATTTGGTAGTCTCAATGTACCTAGCCTGAATTTTGTTGAATATGTTACCCAGCTTGAAGATATATTTTGTAGTTAACTTCAATAAGTTAGCATGTAAAAATTGTATCGGAGCGACGTTGAAAGATCTTTTTAAAAATGTATCATTTACGCATCCTTAAAAATTTTTCTTCAAGTTATTTCTTATCTCTTTATACAAGAGTGCGTTTATATTACACAATTAAATTCGCAAATCGTGAAATAAAAACTTAAAAAATCTTATAATCCTAATACAAAATTACAAATATTACACCATTTTAAATATACATTTGTTCATGCTTTCTATTTCAATATTGTAAGGATTTGTTATATATATATATATATATATATATATATATATATATATATATATATATTGGAAATAGTAAAAATAGATGTATCCGTAGTGAAACGCTTTTCACTAATGATTCATATATCAGAATAAAAGTAAGGTAATCCATACCACTGTAATGTTTTTCTTATTCATTTAAACAATAAACGGGTGAGATAAACTCTAAACACACGGTATGGCTACTTACGAATTAATTTAAACACTAAACTACTCACTAACACTTAATTTATATACACTTAATTATTCACTTAAATTTAATTTATATACACACCACCTTAATTATTAATTCATATCAACACTTTACTGTTCGCTATTTCGGTGTATTCTTGTTTATTTGTCGAGATCACTTTATAAGCTAAACTAACTCCTCCGCTGGTCGGTCCTTTATGTATATATATATATATATATATATATTAGTGTCTTTTTCACTAGATAATGCTAGATTACGATTTACACAAAAACAATTGGCTCTCGCATTTTCTAGATAAGGCTGGTCACAAAAACAATATCTAGATAAGATAGTCACAATCGTAAACAATTCTAAGAAATTCCTGCGCATCCGCCATAATTTTAACTTTCATACATGGCTTAGACAGAGTCGGATTCAGGGACTATACCAGTGTGCTGTTTCGTAACATTACCCTCTCCTTGAATGGCAGTTTCTCATGGAACTTTTGTGTAGCCGAGACTGGATGTTTGAATCGGCAACTGGCCCCACTTCTACACTTTCCGATCGTATGGAAATAGCAGGGCATAGCCAGTTTCTTCACGCCGGATTCTAACACATGGTCTCGGAGGTTTCGAAGTGCTTCCCACTCATCGCGGTAGGTAGATCGATCTTGAAATACATTTTTAGTTACCACGTAGAAGACGTCATGGTCTCCTTCGAATGGCGCTAGTCGGATTTGGTGAATTACTTTAGGTTTTCCGTTGGGGATCTTGCTTATACGATACAGAACATCATTGATCCTTTTCTTGATTAAGTATGGACCTCCTCAAGATTTTTGTAATTTTGGAGAAAATCCTTTTCTCCTCGTCGGGTTGTGTAACCATACTTTGTCCCCTTCTTTAAAACCTCCTTCTGTGGCCTGCGTGTCGTACCGACTTTTCATTCTGTCGCTGGCAACTTGAAGATTTGCTCGAACTAATTCATGAATATCGTCCAGCTTTTTTCTCAATTGGATCACGTAGTTTTCGCCTGCTAGATCTTCTCCAGGCCGACAGCCAAATTCCAGGTCACAAGGAAGCCTCATTTCACGTCCAAACAGGATTTTTGCAGGTGTTTCGCCCATGGACCCATTGACGGCAGATCAATAAGCCAAGGTTATTTTCCAATAGTCCTGTTCATTCTCTCGACCATTCCATCTGACTGTGGATGTAATGCTGTTGTCCTGGTCTTCTTCATTCCCAGCTTGTCGCAAATCTCCTGAAATAGATGGCTTTCAAAATTTCTTCCCTGGTCACTGTGGACTTCCAAGAGCACTCCATATCGGCTGATAAATTCTTTCACCAATACATCCGCGACAGTTGTGGCCTCTTGGTTCGGATTAGCGTAAATTTCCACCCACTTTGTGAAATAATCCATTACAACCAGTATGTATTTGCTACCATTTTATGTCGTCGGAAATGGTCCAGCGATATCTAATGCAATCCTTTCGAAAGGGCTTCCAATATTATGCTGTTTCATAGGTGCCTTTCTCTTGCGATGTGGTCCATTACTCGGAGCACAAGTCGTACATTTCTTACACCAGTCCATCACATCGTCCGAGCTGTTCATCCAATAAAACCTTTCACGGACTCGCTGAAGGGTTTTCTTCACTCCCAGATGACCTCCCGATGGACTGTCGTGTAATTTCTTCAGTACCTCAGCTACTCTCGTTGTAGGGATAGCTAGCTGTCTCCTCATCTCTGAACCATTATCGTTTTCAAGGACTCTTTTCAACAGCCCTTCTTCCAGGACAAGTGGGTCCCACTGATCCCAATATGCCTTGAGTTTCGGTGAAAATCTTGACACTTCTTGCCAGGTAGGTCACCAATTTTCTTCCTTCCACTGCCGAATCTTCTTTAGGCAAGGACCATTCTCCTGATCTTCTCTGATCCTGGTGGGTGACCATTCCTCGTCGACTACAGTAGTTTTTGAAACTGCAGCTTCCCTAGATTTCGACTTGTTGCATTGAGAATAGTCTACAGGGCACGACCGTCTAGGCAGAGAGTCGGCTTTACGGTGATTCACCCCTGTCTGATTTTCCCTGTGACTGGAGTTCTTGGGTTGCAGGAGTCTTGGGGCGCTTAGACGGACTGCGTACGTGCTCTAGCTCGCCACACTTCCGGTATTTGATCTTCTTCGGTTTCTTGTCTGCCATATCTTTCAACAAGTTGATGATCTGGTCAAGTTTGTCACCGTCATCTTCTTCCTGCATGGTCCTACCTTTGTTGTACCGCGAGCGCTACGTGACTGCTTTGCGCATTTGAGAGGTTCTTGGTTTGCAGGAGTCGTAGGACGCTTACACGAACTGCGTGCATGCTCTAGCTCGCCACAATTACAACACCTGATTTTCTTCGGCTTCTTGTGTACCATACCTTTCAACAAGTTGACGAGCTGGTCTAGTCTGTCATCGTCACCTTCTTTCTGTATGGTCCTACCTTTGTTGTATCCCGAAGCCATCGTGACTGCTTCATATTCAAGAGCAATAGTCAATGCATCGTACAATGTTTTAGGATGGGCTAATCGAAGCGTCTTCTCCATATCGTGGTCACATAAGCCGTCAATAAAGGCCTGGATGCTTAAACATTCCAACATGTTATCTGGTGCTGATGGATAAGCAAATCGAACTAGTCGGGCAATATCCATTTCATACTCTTGAAGGGTTTCGTCTCGTTTCCGCCTTCGTTTCTTCAGCTGGAATCTGTACAAATGTTTCAAATGTTCGTGACCATATCGCATATCCAACATCTTCTTCAGCTGCTCGATATCATCCGTTTCTCCCAGAGGTATCGTCTTAAGTACATCTGAGGTATCTCCCCGAAGCACGATAGTTAAGTTCACTGCCTTGTCTCTATCGGACCAATTATTCACTCTAGCGGCTGCTTCAAAATGTTTCACATAATTGGTTCACGATATTTTTCCATCGAACGTTGGGGCCTTGACTGGGGTAAAACTGCCAATGTCTCCGAACGTAAGGTGTGTTTCTGCCTTGCAAGGTTTCGTTTCCTCGGTCTTCTTTTCTTCCGCTGGCGTGTCTTGAGTTCTTATATCTGTCATCTTTTTTTCTAACTCCTTGATTTTCTCGTCCATCGTTGTCATCTTATTCTCAATCTTCTCGTCCATCGTTGTAATCTTATTCTCAATCTTCTCATCCATCGTTGACATTTTATTCTCGATTTCAGATTTTAGAGAAGAAATTTCATTTTGAACGTCAGCGGCAATGTCGGTTTTCATTAGTAAGATATCGGCAGATATATCGTTCTTCAAAGCAGAAATCTTGTCGTCAATATTAGCAGAAATCTCGTTCTCCATAGCAGAAATGTCGTTCTCCATAGCAGAAAGCTTCTCGTCCATGGTCTCTTCCATGGCAGAAATCTTCTCGTCCATGGTCTCTTCCATGGCAGAAATTTTCTCGTCCATGTTAGCAGAAACATTAGCAGAAATTGACGAGATTAAGGTGGAAGCCTCGTCATCAAATAAAACTGTTTCTGGATCAAAGCCGTCATTTTCCAGTGCCACTTTAAGTCTTTCTACTAATTTACTTTTCTTACCGGACGTTTCCAACTCGCGATATTCCAATTCTGCTCTTAACTCAGTCACTTTCAAGTCACGTAGTCTCTTGGCCATTTTTATGTAGCAATTTATTTATATTACCCCACACCTGACACCAATGTAATGTTTTTCATATTTATTTAAGCAGTAAACGGGTGGGATAAACTTTAAACACACGGTATGGCTACTTACGAATTTATTTAAACACTAAACTACTCACTACCACTTAATTTATTTACACACAACCTTAATTATTAATTTATATCAACACTTTACTGTTCGGTATTTCGGTGTATTATGGTTTATTTATCGTGATCACTTTATAAACTAAACCAACTCCTCCGCTGGTTGGTCCTTTGTATATATTAGTGCCTTTTTTACAAGATAATTCTAGATTGCGGCTTACACGAAAACACTTGGCTCTCGCATTTTCTAGATAAGATGGTCACAAAAACAATGTCTAGATAAGATAGTCACAATCGTAAACAATTCTAAGAAATCCCTGCGCAACCGCCATAATTTTAACTTTCATACATGGCATTCAGGGACTATACCAGTGTGCTGTTTCGTAACACTGCTCATCCAGAAAATGCAGTTAAAGGGGGAAGCGCAGTCATAATAAAGCAAAATATAATGTATCACCAAGAAATGGGATTCAAAACAGCTGAAATCTAAACAACCACAGTAAACATCAAAACAAAAAATTATGAGATAAATGTAACGGCATTTTACTGTCCACCACGACAAGAGACTTCTATGCAAAATATACAGACTAGGGATCTAGACCAACTGCGACTAAAGGTAAGCAACTACTAGGAGCAATAAGTCAAGTTAAGTAAGAAGCACATTCAACATGGACACCAAGTTACTGTCCCCTTGATCTGAACAAAATTTCAGAGCTCATTGACTTTTTTGTGGTAAGGAAAATTTCAACAAACTATATGCAAATAGAGGAATAATTTTCTCATCCTCCTTACGCTTAGTGATACAATAATACAAAAAGAAAAGCTACCAACATTATTTAACAAAAGAACAGACGGGAACAGTTTTCAAATTGAACTAGAAAAGAGTATCAATCTATAAACCCCAGTAAAAACGAATGAACAATTAGATGAAGAAACAGATCAGATGAACAAAAGTATACAGCATGCTAGAAGGAATAATGCTCCTAGCATAGGGACAAGCATAAAAGGTAACAATTACCCTAGAGAAATTCGAAAACTACTTATGTACCAAAAAGAAAGAAATAAGACGCAGATGGCAGATAAAACTAGATCGAATAATGCCACACAGGATCTAGAACAGAAAATCCAAAAAATCATGAATGTATCTCATCTTAGTGAATTATCGAATGACAGTAGCATCGACTATTCCCTCTAGAACGATACTAAACGATTAAAAAGATATATCCTGCATTAATCCTCCAATCCGAAATGAAGATGATACCTGGGCGAGAAATAACATACAATAACAATAGGTTTGCAGATCACTTAGAAAATACTTGCCAATCGAATGAAGTAGAATAAACTACGAACAAGGTAAAATAGGAATAAGACTCGTGACTCCATGAGAGGTAGTACTAGAGATAAAAGAGAATATAAACACGAAGAAAGCTCCTGGTTTCGATCTATAACTGGAGAAATACTAAAACAGCAACCCCAGAAAGCTATGAGAAAATTAACAGACCTGATAAATACTGCATTTAAATGTACGTACCCTGGATTTGGAATACAGCAAAGGTAATAATGATACCCAAACCAGGCAAATCACCACAAGAAGTTTCATCCTACATATCAATATGATTATTTCCAATGATTTTGAAACTATGCGAAACACTATTTTTTTAAATATGAATATAATGGAAGACATGAAACTTATACCTGATCATCATTTTGCATTCTGTGAAAGCCATTCAACGATAGATCAGATACAAAGACCAATATAAAAGAAAAGGCATTAGAAGAAGAAAAAGTCTGCTCGACACTCTTCCTAGATGTAACTCAGGTTTTTGATAAAGTATAGCATGAGGATCTCAAGTACAAAATAAAGAAGCCCAATCGGAACTCAAAGCATGGGTACCACAAGGCACTGTACTAGGACCCCTTTACTTAATATATGGCAGTGATATCACTGATTTAGTTTTAAAATAAAAAGTAAATCAAAACAAAATTGCTCATTGATCAAAATCGATAAGATTGTAATTTCAAGAAAAATCGCACTTAAGGATCTCTTCCCAAGAAAAAAATTACACGATAAAGAAAAAATCTGATTAGCTGGCAGTTTTTCGATCCGTGTAAAAAGATATTTCTTGGAATTTCATCAAATACGTGAAATTGAAAGAATGTTAAGCGGCAATTGAGAAATTTCAGCCTATATTGCATCTTCAAAACAAGTATGTCAAAACTTTTTGTCTAAAAAAGTTGATCAACTTCATTCCGAAAACAGTATCCTATAAAATTCACTAAAAATAATTTAATTGAATATATTTTTGAGCAGCTAAACCCTCGCAAGCTTCTTCACGGTATATAGTTTTCGGAAAACGGCCAATATATGGTTTAAGAACTAGTTATTTTCAAATATGTAGAGAAATAAGTTGAATCTCATCTCTATACATTATTTTCCTATACCGTAAATGTAGTTTGAAGTCATTACAACTTTGTTTTAGAATGACTTTGCAAAACTTGTTAATTTGAGACAACCCGTACATAATAATGCTTCAATATAAAACTTTTCAACTCATCTTAGTGAAAAAAAACTTTAATAAAATCTCTTTCAGGTGTATCTCAGCTATCGGAGATACCTAAAACTGCCAAAGAATTCATTGATAACCACACCGAACAATACAGTGAACTCGTACTAACTTCACAGCAAAAGGAGTATTCTAGATCAAAGAGAAGTTTTCTAGATGGTTCAGAAAGTGATGCATCGCATAATATTGTAGGTAAGGCTAGATATACAGTTTAACATATTGATTATATGCTCTCTTAATTTAACGTATACAAGGTTTGTACGTTATATACTGTTACTGGTGATTCGGTATTTAATTTTAACATGAAAAATTCCAAAAAAATCTTGTCTATAATGATGTTTAGGTTGCACAATGTTTTTATTGTTCCAATTGATGCAATAACCTTGTGATAAACAAAAAAATAAACATAGCAGATGCTCAAAATGTGCAACTTCAGCTAGAATACAAGCATTCGATCAATGTATAATAGATAGCCAAATATGTTTGTAAAACCTGGGAGTGTTGTGGATAAAATTATATCATATATAGTATGATAAGTTTAAGATTGGGTGTAAATCATACCAATAATAAATTTAATAATACTCCTATATTGATGGTAAGTCATAATTTTGTCTAATGTTGGAATTTCATTATTAAAATAAAAGGAGTCGACGTGTCTCCTAATAACATTTTTATGGAATTCTTCACTTTCCAATGGTTTACTGCTCCCAGTCTTCTTGGAAGAACTGATAGTTCCTCTATTTCGTCCTTCCAAAAATCTATAAACAGTCGCTTCTCCAACTCCTGTCATATTCGAACAAGCGCTAACTATTTCCCGAACATTACTTGAAGGACGTTGGTGCACAAGTGAATCGTGGACATTCAGTAGGTATTATATTTTTTCCCTTAACGTGAAAGCAGCCATACTAACAGGTTTAACTGGGGTAAAGACAAAACGTGTTGACGTCATTTTAAATTAAAATATACTCGTAGTGATGATTCCACAAACTTTCTTCATAAACTGCCAATACACAAACAAGGAATCAGATAAGTATCTATTATATATACTTGCAAAATAAATTATTAAATGAAAACGACTTCTATGTATACTAGAAAGTACTATTCTCGTAGCCTCCGCCCATTAAATCAAGTAAGTTGTCATACAATCAAGGAGCAAGTTGCAATTGGGCGGGGCCTATGAGAGTACTATTTTCTAGTCTAAGTAGGTAGTATGTGTGCGTAATTTTTATGTTTCGGTTTTAGGTTCCCACGTTTAAATATCCTACTTATTGTCCTTATTTATTCGCATTTGGAGAACCGAGATACAAATGATTTATTTTATCCTGCTTAAATTCCAATGTCTGCGTATTGTTTATTGCGGTTTTAGGGTCTCTTACCTGAAATCGTGGTATCAATATGGTATATTATAACAGCCAATATGTGGTTGTTGTGAAAATTCACAATGCCATGTCTGTGGCTTCATTTTTCAATAAAGCAGTGTCAAACAAAATTGAGATTTTTCTCGAGTTCCATTGACAATACTACATATGGAGCGGATAGTCATTAAGAAGCAAATCTTGACCACGTTGATCGTAATATGGATGCAATGGATTCTTTTAGAATGCTCCAATAGTTATTTGTAAACAGAGGCGTCTCTAGCCCTTGTGGCGCCCGTGTGCAACCAGCATCCTGGCGCCCTCTATAGTCTAGGAGCGGGGTCAAAATGGAATTAGTACTAACAGTTATACAGGGTGTTCACGAAGGAATGCACTTTTTTTAAACTGTGACACCTACTCATGATAATACTGAATAACTTTCCCCAAGGAACCCATGGTCAATTCTCAAAAAAAATTTGTATGGAGATCGATCAGCTGATTGACCAAGTCTCCATACAAAGTCCAACTTTTTTTTTTGAGAATTGACTATGCATTCCTTGGGGAAAGTTATTCAGTATCATGAGTAGAAGCCACAGTTTAAAAAAAGTGCATTCCTTTGTTAAGACCCTATATTTTCAATCGGAAATTCGTATGCAAATGGTGCAAGTTAAAATTATGTCGGGAAGCAAAATTTTTTTATGAGAAGGAAGGGGTTTTAAGAATGAAAAAAATCACAACTTTGTAGTTCGTTCAAAAATATTTATTTTAAAAACGACTTATAGTAACATAACAGGACGCTCGTCACACAAGTATATATCTTAGACATAAATGTATTTACAAAAAAGTTACTTTTCGAGCTTTTGGATTAGCGAAATCTTTAATAATGTCACTAACTTCAATTTTGATTTCGTGTTCAACACTTATTAACGATAAATTTGTCAATCTACTTTGCGACAATGTTGATCTAAGGTAGTTTTTAATTATTTTCAGTATAGAAAATGACCTTTCGCTATGTGCGACCGTGACTGGAGGTGTCAGGTATATCTTCAGCGCAGTGGACAGATTTGGGAACACTGAAATTTATTTATTCGTAAACAAGTAATTTAAAATGTCCAACGGCGTAGTGGAATCATCAATAAACATCGGTAATAATTCGATTTCATTATAGAGCTCGAACTGTTCCACATCTGAGGAGCCAGTATGGCTAAGTTTATTTTCTAAATTAGAGTAATGTGTTTTTTTGTATCAGAGTCCAAATCTTTCCAGTTTTTCAATTTTTGAAGAAATGAAAAAAGTACATTATTTTCATTCAAAAGTTCGAACCGTTCGCCGAACTTAGTTATTGCGGTGTCTAACAAATGGTAGTAAAAATTTACTTTAGAATCTGTTTTCGCGTCTGTTATCGGTTCATCCTCCGCCTCATAATTGAAAAACCTTTTAGGAGCGCAAGGGCGTGCAGGTGTGGGAAATTCTACTATTGCCTCGACTTCTTCCGCTACAGTTTTCGCCCTGTTAAGGAGCTCCTCAAAAGCGGACTCATTACGGAATTCAGACAAGCTTATTTTTGCATTCTCAATCATTTTTACCGCTTCGGACAATACAACGTCTGACTTTTGAAGGGCCTTGCTAACTATATTTATCTTGCTTAAAATTTCCAATCAAATAAGCAGAGAGCAGATGAATTTAAATTTAAATAAACCTCTATAAGTCGACCAATGGCAGAAGCCCTTGTTGTCAGATTGAAAGTACGTTCTGTTGACAAATCCTACTTGACTATCTAAGTTGATTAAGACAAAGTGAAAGTCGACTAGAAGAATTTGACAATTAATATCAATATCCACAACCAACCTCAAACAGATATCATCCTCGCCGACTTTTTAGTTGCTCGAGTTATATTATTTTATAGTAAAAAGTGTGCTTCTATTTGATTGCCTTTTAAAAGACATCTTTAAAATAAATCCAGGTTTCACCGAAGCTAATTCGACAAATCTTCCTCAGGTGGATGTGGATATGGTGTTTCAGTACACTCGAAATCCCCTAAACAGAAGAAGAGTAAGCGATCCGGTACTAAATCGAGTTTGTAACCCTGAGGTAACGCAATTTGTGTATGATGTGTTACATGACGCGTTTTCCAAACAACTCAACCTACATGGAGAACATTTAATTTTCATTATACATACATTTTACATTATATTTTCTATTTTGAAAGCATCATCACTGCAGTTTAAAATATATATTTTAATTTTCTTTGACTACTCGAGAGTTACCTTTTTTAATAAGAGGCACCCGATTAGGATAACATTATTTCAGAGTACGTTTTGACAGTACTTTGCGTTTCTCTTTAACGGGTGTTAAAGAAAAAAGATAACTGGTCTACTTATAAAGTTTTCCCTCGTGACAACAGCGCAAAATTTCTTTGTTTACCTTTGGCTCTAGCCTACCACAAGAATTCAAATTTCAATATTTTTTTAATTTTTATTTGAAATCGAAGAGTGGCGTTATTAGTTGCAAATACTTAGTTCAGACCCAATAGTGGAAGGGGCCCAAATTTGAGAAACTTTTTTTTGTAAATTCGAAAAAAAAATCAACATTGAACAAATTTTTATTATTTTTGTACAAAATCGCTTGCTTGGTGTGTTAACAAAACATCGCAATAAAGAATCTACATTTAAGTTATTTAACTTGAAGTTTGTTTTTGTCAATTTTCCCATAAAATAATATGTTGCCTAATTTGAGACACACTGATGCAATTTGAGACAGATTTCCTAATTTGGGATATTACTCAAAAAAACCCGTTTCTTCGCAGAAAGAACATATAAAATTAGCATCTTTAATTTTCCCACAGTTTTCATGGGCCCATCTGCCGCAGTGAACACATTTTGCCCATAGCTCGCCATGCTTGTCCTCGAAAAATCTCCCGGAACAAAATAAACATTCAGCATCAGTTCCTCGGATTCGTCTGACTCTTCCTGTTTTAAAACTGCCGATTTCTGTTTTCGTACAATTGCAGTAGACTTTTTTATCAGTTTCTTTGATTGTTTTTCTTTTGGTTCTAACTCTTCACTGATGTTTTATTAGGTATAGTATTTTTCCCTTTTCTTTTTTCTAAACTACCTTGTAATTCATCTTTGTAAGGAGTTAAGGTAACTATTCATGCTTTCCCAGCTCTAACATTGACCTTAGTTTCTCTGGTTTTGTATTCAGGCAGAGGACAAATATCCGTGGGAGAAAAATATTCTGAGGCTTATTTGCTGAGGATGGACTTGGTGTACGAAGACAAATTATCGTCACATAATTTTGTATTGCCAAATCTATGAGAGCAATGTTTCTTGTGTGGGAGTAGTGTCCATTCATCACAAGTAGAACAGGATCAGCAGCTGTGGGTTTCGTGAATTTGATAAAATTACTTAACCATCTTGTAATTATATCTGATTGAACCCAACCAGATTTGTGACCACTCAGCTGTGGCTCCAGTTGGAGCACCAATCATTAGCTCGGACTTCATATTTTCCCGTGGAAAAATGAATAATTGCGGTACATAAAGTCCTGCAGCATTCATACAGGTTATTACGGTTATTAGTTTACCTCTTTCTGCGGAGGTTAATGTAGAAACCTGTTGCTTTCCCTTCAACAATAAAACCTTACTATGTTTATGTTGAACAATGGTAATGCCCGTTTCGTCGACATTGAATACCTTCTGGGAAGGATCTTGAAGATTGGAATATTCTTGCTCATAGAGATCAAAAAACGCTGATACTTTTTCGAGAGTAAAAGATTTGATACGAGCAGCAGACATGCCTTGCGGTGTTCTCATCGAAGGTTGTGGATGCCTCTTAAAAAATAACCTCAACCATTTTTTCTCAGCAGATTTACTAACACCATTAAATGGATGCGGCAACTTATTCCTAATTGCCAGTTGGAATGCTATTCGTTTAATATCGCCCGACCTCAGACCAAAAAATCGTTGTTCCATGGCTAATGCATATTGAACTAGTTCGTTTCCTAGTTGTTCAGACAAAACTGGTTTCCGGCCTATCGATAGTTTGACAAGTTCTTCTGGGCTTTTATCTGACTTTGAGTATCTTTCCACATTGCCTTTGGGTAGACCAAAAACTTTTGAGGCTTTTAGGTATCCCATCTCTTTATTACGCACAGCCTTCACAGCTTTCACCATACCACGAGGATCCCATTTCTTGTGTTTTTTAGGCAACTGTAATAAAACATGAAAATATATGTATTGGGAGCCTAATTTGAGATAGTCTCAAATTCAGAACCATTTGGTATCTCAAATTAGAAATTCTCGTTATAAAAATTGACAACAATATTTTTAGGTTAGTTATGAAAGAATACAGCCAATTTTAATAAGACATCATTAGGCAACACTTTAACTAGCTACTTCCACACATAAAATATTTTATTTCCACTTACGTTGACTGCAAATGCCGGTTTCTTTACACTATCAAAAAAACTTTAAGACTCAAATCGGAAGAAAAACGCACGAGCATAAAAACAAACGAACTGACGCGCTTAACGACTCCTTACCACTGCAGTCTAGTTTATTGGCGTAAGTTGACACTACTTTTATTAGATGACGTTACATGTACCATAATATGCGGAACTATCTCAAATTTGGGTCCCTTCCTCTATATCTTGTGACATTTTCATTGAAATTCATGAAACTAGCCCGTTGATAAATCATTGATGAATAAACATTAGCGTACTTTATTAAAACATTGAATATATAATTTGTTCCAATTTAACTTTAAGACCATGTAATCTATTAATTTACTAGCTAGACCTACGCCATTTTATAATTTGTTTTAAGTTAAGATTAAAGTCAGATGTCAAATAAAAATACATACAAAAACCAACTATATGACACCTAAAAATTACTAAAAAAGCGTTCAAAGAGATTTCATTGTGACACTGCAAACAATGTTATAATGAAGTCCCTTCTATGAGCGAATTATAAAAAAGTTCTACTTACTAAAACCGCATTTAAAACACGGGTTTGACTTGCGAAAAATGACTCTTTAAACACTAGTGTTTAAAATGCGAAAAGGCACACCTTGTTTACTTTTGTTTTTTTAACGTCACATCACGTGTATCTTTTGTATTTGAAATTTTATGTTTCGTGATAATTTTGTTGTTTTCTGTCATTTGGTTTGTCAGTCAGCCATATCGCGCGCCATGTTATGCATATAATTAAAATACCTCAAATTCCAATAATATTCGCTGATTTAAGTTCTTGTGAACGATAGTATAGCTTTGAGAAAGTTTCAGCCTCTAAGATATTACCATTGAGTTTCCCCTGCAAGAAATCCATTTCAACATTAGTAGGAGGAATAATTAACAAATGAAAGTCGAACTGGTGCCACAATACGATAAAGATTTATTGATCGTTTTCTTCTTCTTTATTTTGGTAGAGGGGAAACCGCTCGACGACCGATGTTGTGCTCGGTGAAGTGGTTTTTATCACACATAACCCACAGATAGATGAGTCACTGATTGTGGCACCATCTAAAGAGCCTGTCGACTAAACAATTGAGTGATGTTGACAAGATTTCTGTAATTTTGGGTTTTGGCGGTATATTTAATTTTACTGTATTTTAGTTATTTTATTTCAAAATAACCATTTATAGTCCATCATTTGATATTTTATTCAATTTAACTCCATTAACTCATATAAACAGTATATTTATTTTGGTATAAAAATACACAACAAATAATTTCTTTCACAAAGTACTTTTTTTAACAAACAGAATATATAATGTAAAAACAATGCAATAATTAAAAAATAATTTGAGTAACATACATTCTAGGTTGGAGTATCATTAGATTTTTAAATGATGTTAAATCAAGATAAAAGTAGAAAATTATTTATGATAAGTTTATATAAATTTATTTATTTATTATTATACTCCTATAAACACACATAGCTGGACAAACTACTGGAGTAAACTGCTAACTACTTAATCAAAAAAAGTGTTAGCAATGAGTAGTTAACTACTGTTTTTGGCAACTTTCTGTGAAAGAATATATTTGAGTATAATTACTGTGACTGTTAGAACAAAAGTAATTAAAATATTTTTAAAGGAAAAGTAGTTAACTACTGCCTAGCTCTGTAAATATAAAGTGCCAAGTCATTACATATAAGAGTGCTAAACAGCACTTGTGACTGTCCAAAATTTAAAATAATATGTCTAACATTTCATTTCCACTAGAAACGCATCCTTATTTTTTTACTGGAAGCTTAAACCTAGTATATTGCATATTTATACATTTAAAAGCATTCCGTTCTTATGAAAACATCGCATAAGGCAGTTTAAGTTACTCTGCAACTCCTGGCAGTCTATGATTATTAAAATGTTTCTTAGGGACTCTTAAAAATCCCACCGTCTCGTGGAAGTCCTTCCTCGTTTCTGGTTGAACTTCTATAAGTAGACACACAAAATAACAACAATAAATAAGTAAACACACAAATATGTTTGAAAATTTATATCAACAAAAGAAAACAAAATGCGATTACTATTGAGATAATAAGTTTACACATGTTTTTGCACTAAGCCAAAAAAATATCAAGCAATGTTTGAACGCTTAAATTTTTTTGGTTTTTTGAATTCCTTTTTTTGGAGTTTTTAATATTTTTTGTAATGCTTGATTTTTTTTGGTTTTTAAGTATTTATTGGATTTCTGAACTACTTTTTGTTTTGTTGTTTTTTTAAATTGTTTGTCTTTATTGGATCTTTGGTTACCGCTAGACCAAATACTTAGACGTAATGCCTCAACAAAAGTTAATACTCACTTTCAATTCCCATAAATTGTCATACCATGGGCTATATAGGAAAATCGGCAAGGTCTCAATACCTTCCATCACATAGCTGGTGGAGGGAATATCTTCCACATGTAGTGAAGGTGGAAATGGCTCAACACTTTTACTGATGGAGGGAATAGCTATAACATAAAATGAAGTCCAATTATTATTTTTTCAATGGGTACATTTTAAAATGTCTAAAATTATAGCATGCCACATTGAAGACAATAAAACTTACCATCTATTCTTGTTAATTTTCTTTCATATGAGAAGTCAAATCAAACTGTCTTAATAACCTCCCTTCGTCTTTCTCAAATCTAGAGAAACGCTGTTTTTGAAAATGAAGGTGACATATCCTAGATTGTCCATTGTTTCGTCGTCGAAAAATTTAATGACATCGCGTATACGCAGTTATAAAAATCAATAAAATTTTATTACTAAGGACGTTACAGTTTTCATTAATTTTTTGAATTTTTTTTGAAATCTACCGATTGTAGTTACTCGACAAGCTCTATAGATGGCACGGTCTGAGTGTCCCTAGCCTGGTTGTTATTGGTCTATGGGTGTAGTCTATCGCATTAAACAGAGTCGATTAAAACCCCTCCGGTTGCCTTACCGGGCTTTGCCGGAAAAACCGTCGGTAATTATTTCGATTATTTCCTTTTTTGGTGTCTCAGTTATGCATATTTTTCCGTTTGTACGTTATAATTTATTTTGCCATCTCGCTTACCATATTCCAGTTTTCTTGACTGTCTGGCATCTTGTTTATTATATTCTCAGGGTTAATAGGACCAGGGAAGTTATCAATTTTCCTCCCTTTTTCCGTTCATCTCAAGCGTTTGAAAAAGGTGTGCTCCGTTGTATCTCACCGCTTGCAGTAGATGCATTCATCCGTAGTACTTATTTTGAAGCGATGTAGGTACGTCTGGTAGTGTCTGTGTCCAGTTAGTAGTTGCATTAAGAAGTAGTTTAACAGTCTATACTTTCGGTTGTTCCATGTTCTTAAGTCTGGTACTATTTTTTCCACGCCGCTTTTCCACCTTTCTTGCCATTTATCCAAGATTAATTTGCAACCTTCTCTTTCAGTTTCACCCTATTCGATGAGCATCCTTTCTTCTATCAGTAGGTCTATTGGCAGCAGTCTAATTATGGCCACGTGGAGGTTGTTCGATAGATATGAGCCTAATTGCCATTTACGGTTCCAAATAATATTCTTCTCGTTGATTCCTTCGGTCCGCTTTTGCTTTGGTTGGGAGATTTGACACAGTGATTGTAGACATTCCAAAGTCCACTTTGAATAAACATGTTCTTTCCCAATAGTTTTGGAAAACGGTAGCGTCACCCAGGAGAAATTATTGTGTAATTAAATTTCACTTACCTTGTTGACGACAAGACTTATTACCCATGTTTAAAGATCTTTTCGTCTTAAAATTGAATGACGAATCGCTCACAACAGTACTGCAGATCAGTTTGGAAGCACCTGTATTTTTGTCATTACTGTAATGTTTTTCTAATTTATTTAAACAGTAAACGGGTGGGATAAATTTTAAACACACGGTATGGCTACTTACAAATTTATTTAAACACTAAACTACTCACTAACACTTAATTTATACACACTTAACTATTCACTTAAATTTAATTTAATTTATATACACACAACCTTAATTATTAATTTATATCAACACTTTACTGTTCGCTATTTCGATGTATTATTGTTTATTTGTCGAGATCACTTTAAAAACTAAACTGAACTTCTCCGCTGGTCGGTACTTTATATATATATATATATATATATATATATATATATATTAGTGTCTTTTTTACTAGATAATTCTAGATTGCGGCTTATCAAAAACAATTGGCTCTCTGGCATTTTCTTGATAAGATTGGTCACAGAAACAATGTCTAGATAAGATAGTCACAATCGTAAACAATTCTAAAAAATCCCTGCGCTTCCGCCATAATTTTAACTTTCATATGTGGCTTAGACAGAGTCGGATTCAGGGACTATACCAGTGTGCTGTTTCGTAACATTACTTTATTCTAAAAAAACTAAGTGCCATAAACATATCCATTCACAAAACGTGTAATAAATTTGTTTTGTAAAACGATTTGCTGCACTGAACATTTATTGTTAACATATCTTTAGAAAAACTATTGATATTATGCACAGTTGCAAGTTCTGCTTTAAAATTGAAAATAATTTATATTCATGAAATAATCATAGAAACGGTGTGGCGTATACAACACAAACATTTCAAGTTTTGTGAACGATTTTTATATATGCACCATGGTGTACAGAACTCTGGGGTGCTATTCTACTTTCATTACACTCGCCAGATACTGATACGTTGAGGGAGGGATTTGATTAACATCGACATTGCATATGCAGAATCTCTTGCAACACTTCTTACGCAAGTAGCAGCAACGTATTTTGTGAAACTACGGTATTACCGGAAGTAATTGAAAACAACAGTAAGATGAAATTTTATTGTTTTCCTTCAGAAGAATGGAGATAAAGGAAAAGCGAGAGGAGTTTCGCGATCTTAGCACCTCATGTGTGGAATTTCGATTTATCCATAATATCACATAAAAGGTCAGAAAAAGGCCATAAAAGGTCAATTGGTTCGATTAATTGGTTAATGATAGACATTTTTTGTATTAAGTATCAAAATTATTCAAGGATAATCAAAAATTATAGCGACTTATTTCTCACAAATATAAAAACTAATAGCTATATTCGGTAGATAATGATCTAATGGTAATTGGCCAGCTAAAATAAATGATTGCTCAGTGGTAAGGAGTCCCAAACAATATAAGGGTAGTACGCCTAAGGATTACCAGTTCAATAATTTTACTTTAACCTTCCAGTAGTCGCGCGTATCTGAGATATACATACCGATACTTTTTTCTCATATATCTCGAACACCGACTTAGCGTTGGGGATGTGCTCTCGTCTACCTACCTGCTCGAGGGAAGTTTTGAGGTTAGTATTGGTGCAAACTTTGTAGAGTGAACAGTTTGTAAAAAAAGTGCCACTTTTATTTGAGAGATACACTGCGATCATTCATGTAAGTTTTGCTGATTTGCTTGTATATTTATTTAATTTATGTAAGCGCAGTCCTTTCAAGTAGACCATCTGTTAATATTTTATACTTAGCTACTAAAAAACATGAAAAAAATAAACTTGTATCTGTGAGATACCCGCGAGCATTCTTGCCTGTTCTAAATTATTGTCCTAACTATTAAGGATTTTTGTTGTTTTTGCAGTGAATTATGGCTTCCAAGAGAATGTATAGCTTCAATAATGACGCACACGTATTAGAGCTCCAACGACTCCTTCTTAAAGACGACGATGATGACGCAGTTGACGACGTCTTAGAAGAAGATTATGATACTGACTGTTCCAAAGCCATAGAAGAAAGAAAAGAGGATTCAGATAGTGAACAAGACGATACGGATGCAAGTATATCATCAGATGATGAAGATGAAAATTGTTATGTTGTTGTCAGAAAAAAGAACGGAAAAATCGTTGACAAATATTTATGGAAAAAAACACCCTATAACAGAAAAAGAAGATTAGAGAAGCAAAACATACTTGCACGTCTTCCAGGAGTTATTGGCAACGCTCGCCAAGTTACAGGATGCTTTGAAGCGTGGAAGTGTCTATTCGATGACCGTATTCTAAACCTCATAAACACTTACACGAGTCAGCATATAATAAGTGTGCAACCCAATTTCAGCAGAGGAAGAGACGCACGTATTACTGCTATGATCGAAATCCATGCATTTATAGGCCTACTTTACTTGACTGGACTTTATAAAGGCGGCCGATTGAACTTAGAAGAGCTGTGGGACACAACAGGAAACGGTGTTGAAATATTCAGATTGACGATGAGCTTAATTCGTTTTAGATTCCTGATGCGCTGTATCAGGTTCGATAACCGACAGTTTAGAGAAGAGAGAAAAAAAATTGATCGGTTAGCTGCCGTGCGAGAAATATTTGAGATGTTTGTTGAAAACAGTAAAACATCTTATTCACTAGGAGCTAATGTAACAATCGATGAAAAGCTGGAAGCGTTTCGAGGCAGGTGTAACTTTATTCAATATATACCATCAAAACCGGCCAAGTACGGGTATTAAGATCTTTGCGCTGGTTGATGCTAAAACATATTACACCAGTAATATGGAAATTTATGCTGGAACACAACCAGATGGCCCCTATTCTATCAGCAACAACAGCGTTGATGTTGAAAAACGATGATCTTACCCATACACAACACTGGACGTAACGTCACTATGGACAATTGATGTATGCATTAATCAGAATTATTTCACTTTTGACAATAAGATATATATTCAAAATGAAGGTTTACCAATGGGAAGCCCTATATCACCTATTTTAGCAAACATTTTTATGGACAATTTAGAAAGAAAGATCTTTGAAAGTAATATTTCGAAAAATATTTTATTTTGGTATAGATATGTGGATGACATATTAGCTTGTTTTATGGGTAGTGAGCGACAATTAGATGTGTTTTTCAACCACATCAATAATTTACACCCGAAAATTAAATTTACATTAGAAATTGAAGAAAATAGCTCAATCAATTTTCTTGATTTAAAAATTCAAAGAGTTAATAATGTACTTGATTATTCAATTTACCGAAAACCAACACAGACTGATGTGATAATTCCATTCAATTCTAACCACCCTGTCTCACACAGACTAGCAGCATATAATTCAATGATACATAGAGCTTTTTCAGTTCCTATGAACAAATGTAATTTTGATAGAGAGATTAATACAATTAGACAAATAGCAACATCTAACGGTTATCCATTAGATATGATAAATAAACTAATTAGTAGAAAAGAGAAAAAAGTGGCATTACAACGAATATATCCTAAACAAGCTGATGAAATTAAAACTTATAAAACCATCACATATGCAGGAAATATTTCTAATAATATTTCAAAGATAATATCTTCAGCAACGAATGCAACAATTTCTTTTAAAACAGAAAGTAACGTTAGTACAAAATTGTTAAATGTAAAAACAAAAATACCACTATTAAAGAAGTCAGGTATATATAAACTCAAATGTCCAGAATGTAATGCTGTCTATTTGGGTCAGACCCTTAGGAATTTTGAAATACGATACAGTGAGCACTTACGAGCATACAGATTAAAACAACCAGATAAATCCCACTACGCAAAACATCTACTTGACACCAATCATTCATTGACACCTAACACAGAACTAGAAGTGCTGCATATTTGTGAAAAGAAACAAGAACTGGATTTCCTTGAAGAACTGGAAATTAGAAGACATTTAAGAAACCCACAATATGAAGTTGTCAATGAACAGTTAAATCTAGGGAATTCTCCACTAATAAACTGTCTTCTTAAGTGATAATTGTAAAGATCAGCAGATACAGTTTTCCTGGTTTTCTATATCATTGCACAGTTATACTGATCTTAATTGGAAAAATGATATCCAGGATATCACCATAGGGCTAATAATATCTAAGCTTCAATATTTGTAATATCACATCTTCTTCTTTTTCTATAAACATATATTAAGCCAATCACAAGTTAGGTTACTTCTTGGTCTAGCCAAAAATATAACTACTAAACATCAGGTAGGCATAAAATGAAATGTAACTTCTGTCATTCTGACGATGATATTGATTTATCGAAACAATTGTCAATTTTTTAGAATTTTCAATAACTTGTATTATATTGTGGAATTAACTAGAGACCTTGAGTTTCATTTAAAAACACTAATATGAGCATATTCCATGAAGTAAGGGTCGAGACTGTCAATTTCATATATTTTAAGAATTATTGATTTATGTACTCATCTTTTTACTGAAAATACATATGTTAACGAATTTAATCATTGCTCTCTATTATTTATTAGCACACAAAATTTACCGTTTTAAAAATTGGAATTGTATTTCAATAATAAAAGTTATGTAGCCGTCGGATACATCCGCGACCATTTTTGTTGAGCAGCACCCGCGACTACTGGAAGGTTGAAAGCAGATATTTATGATATGTTAAATATGTGGCGATTTAGGTTCTAATATTGAACGGTTATAACAAAAGTGTGTGGTTAGCAACGAACCATATTTATTTTCATTCTACCAAAATTTATTGACTATCTGACAATGGTATTGATGACAAGCCGATATACAAAACCTCACTCAAAGTTTTCTTTTAGTGAGAGTAAGGGGAGAGATAAGTTCGAAATAAATTTTAAGTTAGATAGAGATTTTTATTTAAAAAGTAGAGTTTTTAATTTTGTTGAGATTACCCTGATATAGGATTGATTTGCTCTGCAGGGCTGGAGTTCAGTGTGTTTATTAGGGTGTCCTTTATGCGGCGCTTGTAGGTAAGTTTTGTGTTTTTGGAGGATAAGTTGAAAAGCAGCCAAGTGGTTAAAAAAGTGTCTAGAATTGGAAGGAAAAAAGTGTTTAAAATTGATATTTCTAGAAAGAAGAATTGAGAGCAGTGAAGCGGACTTTTGACTAGAAAGTGACTAGAGAAAGGTTAATTCTGTCAGCAACCAGGGTTGATATTACTGGAGAAGCGTGGTTAAAAAGTGTCTAGAACAGGATAATAGAAAAGTGTCTACCTACATATTACAATAATCTTCCGTAAATAATATTGTACAAAAAGAAATGTACACAATCTAAATAAAGATTATTATTATTTGTTAATTTTTTGGACGCACCCTGTATTTTTGAAATATTTTTATTCGTTAAGTGACTTTCGATGGAGTAGACTTCTATTTATTTTGTGAAACTTTTACATTATCTACAAGCTCTCTACCTGTTTGCTGAAGTTCAAAAAAGTTTGCTCAAAACGTTTGCTATAGATAAATTTTAATAATAGAAAATAATGTTCATTAACGACTAGTTCGAATTCATTCGGCGAAACACTTATCAGAGAAGATTTTAAGAGAAAACTTTGGTGCAAGAAAGTTTCGTGCAGCATAGCTGAATATTTAGTTTATTTCGTTTGTCAGAAAGTAATAAAAAACTTTTGTGTTGAAATTACAACCTTCCTGTAAGAATAAAACTTCCATTGGTACGAAATTTGATTAATATGAAAAATACATAAATCTTTATAATAGTGAGAGTATCATCAATAACCACACATTCAATTGAAATTCATTTCCATAGTGTGTAGCAGTTATTAGATATTGTCTGTGATTCATTTTCTAATTCATAAATAAATAGTAAGAATGATGAAATATTTATCTATTATCAGAGATTTGTATCAAATATTTTGAAGCATACTTAAAACATTCAATACACTTGATTTCTCAAATTGAAATAATGTTTCAAATATTTATATTAATAACTATTTTTTACGATTTGTGATAATAACCGCCTAATCGTACCTTTCCCAACCTAATTTATAACGTTTTCATGTTTCATGTTTTGGCTGCAGAATTATTAGCTCCAGGACTTTTATATATTATATACAAGATGTGTGAATTAAGTAATGAGAGCGATGTTTTTGTGAAACACTTTTCTCCAGTGCGTTCTGGAAATGAGTGACATTAAAGGCTGATTCATAAACTTGATGTTCTGCTCGCCGTTGCCGACGCCGACTTCGTTCACCGTTCTTTCCCAATAGACCTTTACATCACAAATTTTTTTTTATAATTCGCGTATAAAAGAGACTTCATTATAACATTGTTTACAGTGTCACAATGAAGCTCTTTGAACACTGTTATAGTAATTTTTAGTGTACAGTTGGTTATTGAATTTAGTTATATTTTTATTTGACATTTGACTTTAACCTTGACACAAATTATAAATAAAATAGTTTAGCGTTGTTCTAGCTAGCAAATTATTATATTAAAGGTGAATTAGAATGATTTATATATTAAAAATATTAATGCATAAAGTAGGCTAACGTTTATTTATCAATGATTTGTCAATTGTTTATTTTTATATTTTATAGGAAGAATATATAGGTATACAAAACGTTCGATTTTTGAGATAAATTACCAGATATCTATGTGAAGATGTATTACAGAAATAATTCTGTTCATGATATAATATAAATAGATCGCAAGAGCATATACGAAGAAGCTCTTTTTTAAACAAATAATCATCCTGTTTTTGCTTAAATGAAAGTTTGTTTACAATTT
The DNA here is from genome assembly GCA_963921935.1 of Galeruca laticollis. NCBI lineage: Eukaryota > Metazoa > Arthropoda > Insecta > Coleoptera > Chrysomelidae > Galeruca > Galeruca laticollis. The sequence continues at coordinate 50,632,591 of OY998184.1, forward strand.
ACACAATTATTCAGTTATAATGTCAAAAGTCCTGAATAAAACCATCTGTGATTTGACCAATTAGGAATCTACAGAATTGCCAACTTAAATTCAAACCACTCCTCCTAGTTTAAAAATAGGGATTATATGAAATTCTATTTTATTTAAATAATTAAATAAATGCGAATTATAAAAAATATTGTGTAAAACTTGTGCCACAATGACTTTCTGCAGTACTCACCGCTTCGCGATTCGTTGTGCAAACTTCACTCGTACTACAAAACGAGTCATTGTGACACTTGTTTCACAAATAACTATTGTGCGGTTGCGTGCAGTTCAGCTATCTTTTTCGTACTGCTTTGTAAACAAGCATGTTAAGATACCTGTGTACAAATAGTTAATATCAACAAATTTTAAACAAAATTCAGAAAAAATTAAAATAAAAGTGTCTTAAAATAATGTTTCAAGTCGACTAATTATGTTATCTGTACGAAAAGGAAAAATAAAAAGTTGTTCTAGAGTATGTGAGAGTGATAAATCATTTAAAGCTAATAAACAATTATTGTTTTGATAAGTATATATTTCATAAATTTTCCTAAACCTTCCTTGCAATATATAGTAGGTAGTAATATCTACGCGTAATTCAAAATGTAATATGTTTATAGCATCAGAAAAATTTTAATATTAATAATCATTATCAACCTAGGGCTTGAATAAAGCTATTCCATAATCGAAAACTACGATGAAATATAGAAATTCTATAATAGTAAAGAAAAATGAAATATTGTAACATCTATTTGAATACCCAGTGACACAGCGGCAAGATTATGAGAGGTAGGATTTTCTATCTACGGATGGCGAATGGTTGTCGGCGCAAGCTCGACGCTGAACGGCGAGCGGAACGTCAAGTTTATAAATCGACCTTAATTTCTATCAACGGTGTGCTATCGGGTTTTGCATCAGGCTTGGGCGCAGTGCAACGAAAACTCTTGCTAGCTTTCAGCAGGTCTACGGTGGCAATGTTTGTCAAGAGCTCAGGTTGATCGGTGAACTAAGAAATTTTCAGAAAGGAGAGAGTCGATTGAAGGTGAACCATGAAGCGGAAAACCTTCATCTTTAAGAACCGATGAAAATGTCGACAGAATCCGGGATATTATGCGTTCAGATTATCGGCTGGCACTCAGAATCATCGGGTAGACTAAACATCAAGAAGAACTGGGTGTTGACTCACGATAATGCGCCTTTAAATAAATGAGTTTTTGTCCAGTAAAAACATATCTGTATCTCTTCATTCCTCTGACTTAACTCATTGCAACTTTTTCCTCTTCTCGTGAACTCTTTTTGTGACACTTAAAAACATTCAAATGGCAGGAGAAAGCTATTCCAGTATGAGTTCCAGCACTGCCTTGAGGATCGTAAGAAACATCTTTAGCGCTGTGTGCTTTCCAAGGAAGTTATTTTGAGGGACAACATTAAACTGTAATTTTATTAAAATAATAATATTGAAAAACAATCAGTCTCATTAATTAATTAACACACCTCGTAATTTGTGTTGTTTTGACAGATTCTGGATAATATTTTGGCAGAAAATATTAACACTATATTGTGAGTCCTTTAGTCAATTATTGTTATTATTATCATATACAAAGTGGAAAGTCTAACTGGAACAAATTCTGTAACTTGATAAATAAAGGTTTATCGCAAAATTCTTGAAACACGTCAATTTTTATTCTCAATGGGTACATTACAAAGATATTTGTTTATCTTATAAATTATCTGGTGGGGTTGCAAACAACCCCAACTTTTTTTAATGGAAGGGTAGGTTGATTAATTTTTTATTTGAAAGATTTTTCAATTGTAAATACAATTCCACTTTTGGCCACTCAATTGGGCCCCTTCTTCCAATCCACCCATTTGGAAACACTTCGTTAAGATAGGTCCGTACATTTTCAACAAAATGTGGTGGTGCCCCATCTTGTTGAAGCCACATCCGTTGGTCAAATAAGTTAGGATCCAAATTATTGGGGAATAAATTTACTAAAGTAGGAATCAGTTCTTCTTGGAGCATACTAAGATATGTTTCTCCGGTTACGTTTCCATTGAAAAAAAAGGACCTACTATGCGGTCCCCAATAATTCCAACCCAGACGTTTGTTTTTTGAGGCCTTTGGGTATGGGATTCACGCATCCAACGGGGATTTTCGTCAGCCCAATAACGGCAGTTCTGTCGATTGACGTGCCCATGTAATGTGAACGTAGCCTCATCAGAAAACAGCACCCATTCCAAAGCAATTTGTCCACCATCGATAGAAGCCATAATTCGTTCGCAAAATTTGAGTCTACGATCAGGATCATCTTCGTTAAGCTCCTGCAGGTTTTGCGTCTTATATGGGTGCTTTTTGGCTCCTTTAAGAATTTTTAAAACGCTTGTGTGACTGACAACATGAACACGAGCTATTTGCCTAGCTGTAGTAACAGGATTTTCTTCAACTTCCAACAATATGTTCAACTGAGCTTCTTAAAACCTTTTGTCGAGGAGCCTTCCTTACGCGGCCCAACTCCCGATATCGAGTTTCAATTTTGCTAATCGTAATTCGATTAATTGAAGGTAATTCTGGATGAACTTCAGTAAACAATCGAGCGACTTCAGCTTGTGTTGGACTTCTGTCCCCATATTCGATCATCATTAAAATTTCGATACGATGCGTCTCGGTTAAATAGGGCATTTTCTTATTTCTCGTTTGTAATTTACACGTTGAAATACAAACAAGTACTAACAAATCAATCACATTCAGTTCAAATTGACCAAAAAACTATCGAGCAGGTTTTTTATTGGGCTTATCAAGTAAGAAAAAATGTACCTATACATTAAAGTGATTTGAGTAAATATTTCCTTATTTCATTTTTTTCCGACACATTGCTTATAAAAGTAACAAAAAAAGTGGAATTGTATTAACAATTGAAAAGCTTTAACATAAAAAATTAATCAACCTACTCTTCCATTTATAAAAAAGTTGGGGTTGTCTGGAACCCCACCAGATAATTAAAAAGATAAACAAATCTCTTTGTAATATGCCCCATTGAAAATTAAAATTGACGTGCTTCAGGAATTTTGCGATAAACCTTTATTTATCAAGTTACAGAATTTGTTCCAGTTAGACTTTCCACTCTGTATAGTCAGTTGTAATTGGAAATCGATAAAATTAGGTATGTATTTATTTGAATAGATGAGGCTTTTACTTGATGAAGATCCAAACTGAACGATGAAATAAAACAATATAATTTGTTTAAATCTTCATTTATTTGAACTAATGTTCAATTTAAACTTGTTGACGCGTTTCACTAACACAGTAGCTTTGTCAAAGCTACTGTGTTATAGTAAAAACCAAATAAAGCTGCGTTTACGTCACCAAGGGCGTATTTCTATCGCATGTGTGGCTACATTTCTATCGAAATGTGCATATACTTAAATTTATTAATTAATCGGTTCTAAAGATAACCCAATCAATAAAAAAACTTTTGTACCAAAATAATGTATAAGCAATATAGCTTTATTGGGTTTAGACGTCCCTCTATGTAAACATTTGTGTTAAAATTTTCATAAAGAAGCCTCCAATTATTGACGGTAAAATAGTGACTGCCAGAAATAATGTCATGTTGCCGCGTTGTTTGTGACTTTTCTATTCGTGTATTGTCATCGATTTTTGAGGTTATAGTTACGTGCTTTATAAAATTTTCTTGTGAGAAATATTTATAATCAAAATTGTTTTTGTTTTCAAAACAAGAAAGCATTTTCTTCTGTGATTGTTAAAATGCCCAAACAGCTGAATAGCCGATGCAAAGAACTTGTGGCTTCATTAGTAAATTATTTTGAACAAGAAAGGAATAATAATGGTCCTTTGTTGCCCTTAAATGCTGTACAATAGGTAGGTAATACGTGAATAAAATATCCTTACTTTATGAAAATATCTATTATTTTAGCGTGTAGCTGCTGCTTTAAAAATCAGTGTAAGAACAGTAAGCAAAATTTGTCAAACAAAGAAAAAAGGTGAAGAGTTTGAGTCACCAAAGAAAAAACGTTGCGCTCATAAACGAGTAACAAATACAGAAACTTTAAATACAAGCGTGATACCATTTACAACATGTACCAGAGAAGTAAGTATAATTACGACAATTGTATATTCAACATATTTTTATTTCTGTATGCTTTTACAACAGCACATAACGATTCAATCATTGTGGTCCCAACTAAAAGAAATAGCTATTTGTATTACTAGGGAGGAAAGTGCCACTTTTCCTCCCGCAGGATGTAGTAAACATCCAAGGGAGGAAAAGGCACTTTACTCCCATGTGATACATATGATTTTTCCTCCTACCCACCTTTTTTTGAAAATTTATTTACGACACAAATAGGTAACGAATATAATTAAGAACACAAGAATTATTTATTAAACAAATTTATCAATATATGTTATACAATTAAGTACATAGTATTGTTTAACTATATTTTAGAATTATTTATGTTTATATTGAATGTGCAGTTTTGAGCTGCACTTATATGAACAACATTGGAAGAAGAAATGGTTTGAACAGAAGCTTTAGTATTTGAAATATTTTCGCTTAGCACATTGTAATGGTGGTAACTTCTAGAAGTGCTTGGCTGATTTTGATCAAGTTCAGGTTCTACATTATTTCCCATAATTTGATATTTGGATATTTAATATCGACATTGTCCTTCATTTGTATCATTGTGCGTAGCATTGAATATTTAGACCAAAGTGTTGAAGCTTTTAATGATTTTCGTTGTAGTGAAAAATATGCCAGTAAAACATTCTCTGAATATTTGTGTATCTTGTTGTCTTCAGCCCATTGCTTATATTGTGCATATTGTTTTTCATACCTGTCTTCAGATTTTTTGTGGTAGTAAGGTTAATGACGCTATGTTGGCTTGTTCCTTAATATTAGGTGGTGTATTTGGAAATTCAAAATCACTTGAATCGCTCCCCATTTTTCAAAAATTCAACTAAGTTTAATGAATGTAGCGACTTTGCACCTCAAAAGTCAATCGCCGTGTTTACTGTCAGTGAGCCACAGCATACTATGCTTTTCTTATTCTGAACTCAAAAAACGTATATCTAAGATTCCTGAAGTTGAAATTTGTATTGAAGGACTACGTTGAAGTAACATTAATGTTTGATTTTTACCAAAAAACAGGATATACAGGATGTTCTCGAAATTATGGAAATAATATGAATACAATGAATTCACAAGTTTCATCGTTTACAACTTACTTGAAATGAGGGGGAGGAAAAGTATGAGTTTCCTCCCTGATTTGAGGGAGGAAAGTGTGTACTTTCTATAGGGGTAGGAGGAAAAAGAATTATTTAATGGTAGTACCACTTCTTTAAATAGATTGCTCAAAGAACTTGGGTTTAAGTGGATGAAGGATAATCCACGACGAGGACTTATGGAATTACCTAATGTTGTTTTAAAAAGAGTAGAATTCTTAAGATATTATAAAGAAGCCAAGGACGAAGGTATATACCAAATTGTGTTCATCGATGAAACCTGGATATTTCAAAATGGCATCATAGGTCATTCATGGCCAAATGAAAATATCAAGAGTGTTAAAACCACTAAAACGGATGGCAAAAGATTTGTTGTATTGCAAAACATAAGTGGTCACTTAAACATTATTTAAATAATATTATTACAAATATATTATACTCCATGCTGGAAATGAAAACGGATTTATTGAAGGTGCTGAAGCAATATTTTGTTCAAAAACCCAACTTAATGATTATCATGCGGAAATGAACCAGGCAAATTTCTTGAAATGGTTTGAATATCAGTTGCTGCAAAATTTAGAGAATCCTTCTCTAATAATACTTGATAATGCAGCTTATCACAGCATGTTATTGCATAAAACTCCAAATACAGGATGGTCAAAATGTGCTATTCAGGAATGATTGACAGAAAAAAACATTCCCTATTCTCACATGATGTTCAAAACAGAACTGTTGCAAATCGTTTCTCAGTAAATATACAGATATATTCTTACTTATTGTCATTTACGAGTATTTTAAACATTTTTTTTTGGTTTTTTTTCAGGAATAAGCCACCAACCAAGTATATAGTGGACGATATGGCAGAACAGTATCGACACAAAGTTTTACGTCTTCCTCCTTACCATTGCATATTCAACTCTATCGAATTAATTTGGGGCATAGCAAAAAATTACTACAATAGGCATACTGGTAGGGATGGTAACAGTGCGAATAACTGCCTGAACATGTGGCACGAGGCACTGCACATGATAACTCCTGATATGTGGAAAAATTCTATACAATATACTGAAAGAGAGATATTTAAATGGTATAAGAGGGAAAGAAAGATAGATATAAATTTTAATAGTGAAGAAAGTGACACTGCTATTGAATCAGATGAAGAAAATTAACAAGAATTTGAATCTGCCTAGTTTCATTTCACAATATGTTGATTTGTTTAATGTTAGTTTTTGTCTTTGATAATATGTTCATTATTAAACATATTTTATTTTATTGCTTGTATTTTTATTATATTTATTTATTAAAAGATTTGGTAAGTCAGTAATAACCTTACCACTTTTATTCTAGAATTCCTTACTTTGTGAAATCTATTCATACATTTGATTAACAAAAAACGTAAATGAAAAAACTCCACACTATATTAAATGAAAACTATCAAACTATCGATAATTTTGTAGTTTTCATTTATAATATTGTGAAATTTTGTACATTTACGTTTTTTATGACTTCAGTTATTTTCTGTTAATTTCCATATTTCGTGAGCGCTCTGACAACGCTACAAATGTTCACCATGATGACGTAAACGCAACTTTATTTGGTTTTTACTATATGTATTTATTAAATGAAATTTGAGTCATGGAATACGCACATGCACTGGTTCTGAAAATAATTGAATCTTTTTTTGTTTTAGTTATACATTTAATTTGTTTCAAGAGCAAATTTTTATAATGTGATATTATACAGGTGCATCTAATTTGAAAGAAAAACTATTCATCGCCACATTTAGTTTCAACTCCAAAAATATCCTTGAAAATATATCCTAATTCGTGAACTTTCAAAAACCTATATAGCTCTCCCATATCCATATGATTGCATTTTACTCCGCTGCTTTGAAAAACGACCTCTTCAAAGCTGTCGAATTTCAAAAATTTACCATCTTCTTCTTCTTTATCATCTTCTATAATTTTGCAAAATATTTTTTTCCAATTCATGGATTTTATCGTTTGCCACCACTCTGATACGTCGGAGTAGCAACCTTCAACACATATCAACCCCGGTTTACCTGAAACAAAATTATGTGTATTGAATAACCCTCAAACTCGCATCAGTGTACAGGGTTATTGTTTATAATTTGACCACCCCTTTATTTCTCTTTATGCATACAGATACGAAAAAAAGTTTCAAATAAAAGTTGTAGGAGTATAAATGAATTTTAATAAAATATACTTTGTACACCAGTAGCGTTTTTGCATTAGGGGGTTTGAAATAAGAATATATATTTTTAAATAGAACACCCTGTATATTATGACATATTCGGAGAGGGCCTTTTTTTCTCATAACAGAAATATATACTTTTATAGGTCTAGCTTTTATACTTTCCAAAATAATGGACAGTAAATTCCTAACGTATTTAAGTTAGTTTCTAGCTAAAAAACGTAGTTGGTTATGCATGTCTTACTGCAATATTGTTGATGTTATCTGTTAAAATTATAAACTAAAGTAACAAATACAATTAATCGCTAGCTATATTTTTCAAAAATGGATTATACGGCTTTTGAAAAAGTATAAATATTTTCTGAATATGTCAAATATAACAATAATAAATGTGCTGCAAGACGAGAATATCTACTGTTGTATCCAAATGGACGATGTCCTAGTCGAGAAAGAAACGTATTGCCGTAATAAATGAAGAAGAACAGTTGAATATACTGTTACACTTTGAAGGTAAAATAATACTTTTATTCAATTAATATTAAATTACCTAAAAATATATTCTCAGAATAAGACAAATCAAAATATCAATTATTTTTATTTTAGAGGATGCAGAGAGTGGTATAAAAAAAGCTTACGGCGAATTACAGACAAGTTACTATAAAATTATAAAGTTCAAAAAACATTAAAAAATAATAATAATTATCGCTCTTACATAATTTTACCAGTACAGGAACAATGTGAAGAACATAAGCGAAAACGATTGGAATTCTGTCAACAAATGATAAGAAATTTAGACGACAACGAAAGCAAATTATTTGGACGAATTAATCAAGTTTCTCTACATCAGGTCTGTTTAACAGAACAAATAGATCTTCGTGGGAATGAAAAAGTTTTAGGAAATACAAAATTGAACAAATTAAAAAATTAGTTCGAAAATCTATTCATGTCTGGTGTGGAAGTTTTCGGGGTAAAGTAGTTGGGCCAATATTCTATAATTTCACTTTAACGGGTCAATTATATTTCGATGACATTCCGCCACAAGTTGACGATTTACTTTAGGAATTTTCAGAAGATGCGCTTATTGTCATAATATGGCAACAAGACGGAGCACCTCCGCATAATGTAAGAGAAGTGCGAGAACACTTAAATAATGAGTTTGCAACTTCGATAGGTAATGGTGGCACGATTCAATGGCCGCCAAATAGTCTTGATTTAACGCCTCTCCAGATGGATTTTTAAGGGGCTATTTAAAAGAAAAAGTTTATTCCGATATCAGTAACAGTATTGCAATAATTAGAGAGAAAATTGAAGCAGAAATTGAACTTCTTAACCAACGAAATAGTAATAAAATGTTAAACTGTGTAGAAAATTTAAGGAGAAGGTATGAACTTTGTATTCAAACTAACGGTGGTCATTTTGAGCACTCACTTTAGTTCACTTAAAATTTATGAAAATATCAAATCGGTTTCTATTTTATTATAAACAATAGTGCTATTCAACACTTCGATCTTGATTTCGATTTTGTTTATAATCGAAATCGAAAACAGATTTATGTTTGTTGAACGACCAAAAAAATTGTCGTTTGTCATGTCATTTTACAAATCAAATAAATCAATAGTGACATAACCTCATCATTATTTTAGTTCATCTCACGTGTAATTCACATTTTTCACAAGTTCATTTAGTTTAATCACGTTTAATTTTATAGAAGCTGTTCTGTTACCTAAAAATGTAATATACAATTGCAAAATATCACTCACATCACATAACTCATAGACAAACGGTAGTTTATTTAAATTTTTCGACCAATCACATGCTTCCGATTTATGATTGTTTTCAATAGCATCATAATTTTAGACCGATTATAAACAGAGTGATCGATTGATATCGAAAATGTATTGTTGAACATGTTGACAGGAAATGATTGTAATCGATTATCGTGTGGAATAGCACTATTGTATTGTGACGCGTTTTCCTCGGAGGCGACGTCGGTGCGCTGCGTTCCGCATGATATATCGGTAGCGACCTCTTGCTCTACCTCTTAGCGCCTCGGAACGTCACTTCTGACACCTTTGAAACCTTACACTTTCTCGGGCGCCAGATTTTTAACGTGGTTGTCTCCACGGCCCCTCGACTTCACTCGTCGAGAGTTCCAGGTAGCCTCAGATGGAGGTACGGTAAATTCCATGGGTCTATTGTCGTCAAAATTCGGGAGGTTATTGCTAAATATATAAAAAAAACGTTCTCGCTAGTCCTGAAATAAATATTATTATCCTGATCCACACTACGGATAAGCTAAAATTCGTGCAGCCAAACAACTACTCTACCATAAGGAAGTACTAGTCTATAATAGGTCAATAAAACACAACACAGGTTTATTTCAGTTTTATTACAATTATGCTCTCTACCAAGCCGTTATATATAAAAATAAACAATACTCATAAGGGGAGACAATACCCTTGTATCCCAAAAGCACATATGTATTATTTAGCTATATGTATATTTGATATGTAGTAATTAGCGACGAAGCAGGCAGGACATAAGCGAGAGTGGTTTATGATCATAAAATAGCGTACATGCAAAGAAAAGAAGCGGTAAAAGCAAACAAAAACTATTCTAAGTTTGGTGGTCTTTTCATTCAAATGTTTGATAAACTCTCATGAAACGAACGGGTCAGGCGTTACTCAAAAAAAGAAAAACTACCAGATCGGGAAAAAAAATACTAAAGATCGGGGACTCTAGATTTAAAATATCAGGAAGTCCTAGCGTTTATGTATGCCTGGCGCTCCCTGAGATTTCAATCAGGATTCTCCCTATCAAATCGGAAAACACAATACTAGGGTCGGGGCTCTAGACTTAAATTGTCAGGAATCTCACTAAAATTTAAACAAAATCGGGAAAGGTATCAAAGATCGGAACTAATATCAAGAAAACCCACTAAAAGAAAAGTCGGGAAAGGTAATGAAACTGGGGATTCTAGATTTCAAATATCCGGAAGCCCTAGCGTTTATGTATGCCTGGCGCAACCGGAGATTTCAATTAAGATTCTCCCTAAATCCGGGAAAGTTATCAAAGAATGGGAACTCTAGATTTAAAATATCAGGAAGCCCTAGCGTTTATGTATGCCTGGCGTAACTGGAGATTTCAATCAAGAGTTTTCCCTACAAATCGAAAAAGGTATTAAGGGATGGAACTAATATCAACAAAACCAACTGAAAAAAAATTCGGGAAAAGTAATGAAACTGGGGATTCTAGATTTAAAATATCCGGAAGCCCTAGCGTTTATGTATGCCTGGCGCAACCGAAGATTTCAATCAAGATTCTCCCTAAAATCGGAAAAGGTTCTCAAAGAATGGGAATTCTAGATTTAAAATATCAGGAAGCCCTAGCGTTTATGTATGCCTGGCGCAACCGGAGATTTCAATCAAGAATTTTCCCTACAAATCGAAAAAAAAGGTGTTAAAGAACGGGACGAATATCAACCAAACCCACTAAAAGAAAATTCGGGGAAGGTATTGAAACTGGGGATTCTAGATTTGAAATATCCGGAAGCACTAGCGTTTATGTATGCCTGGCGCAACCGGAGATTTCAATCAAGATTCTCCCTAAAATCGGAAAAGTTATCAAAGAATGGGAATTCTAGATTTAAAATATCAGGAAGCCCTAGCGTTTATGTATGCCTGGCGCAACCTGAGATTTCAATCAAGAATTTTCCCTAGAAATCGAAAAAGGTAATAAATACCGGGACTAATACCAACAAAACTCACTAAAAGAAAATTCGGGAAAGTATTGAAACTGGAGATTCTAGATTTAAAATATCCGGAAGCCCTAGCGTTTATGTATGCCTGGCGCAACCGGAGATTTCAATCAAGACTCTCCCTAAAATCGGAAAAGTTATCAAAGAATGAGAATTCTAGATTTAAAATATCAGGAAGCTCTAGCGTTTATGTATGTCTGGCACTGCCTGAGATTTCCCTATAAATCGAAAAAGGTATTAAAGAACGGGACTAATATCAGGAAACCTACGAAAAAGGAAAATCGGGAAAGGTATTAAATCAGATGCGATATATAAATGGTTTACCACACTCCAATGTACAAGATATTCCAACTTATTTTAAAATGAAAATCAACTACATAAATATTTTAAATTGATAATTGAAAAGTCCACATATTTTCGGACTTTTGTTACTAAAAGCTCTTACCTTTACAGCAACGAAATTATCGAGAATTTTAAAATAAAAATCAACTGCGTGAATATTCTAAATTTACAATTGAAAAGACCATTTAGTTTTCGTATTTTTATTACTAAAAAGCTCTTACCTTCACAGCAACGAAGTTATCGAGAAATTTTTTACAGTGCGAAAAAAAATTCAACAAGAAATTTATGGTTATCGGAAAAACAAAGCTAAAGAACTTTCGGCGGACGATGCACAATTTCTTGCTTCTACTTCGGGCGGCTAGCACTTCGGTACTCTCTGTTTGATTTTTAAAATCTACCTGCCTTCTAACCTTACTGTTCCACCTCTCTCTCGATTAGTTCGACCTGCGCGCTTCTACCAATATCTACCTCGTTGAAGAAGGGAGACCAGTACATTCAAATGTTGGGTTTTAAAATCTTTACACAGAAAAAATGATTTCTCCATCGCAACTAGATAGGAAAGAAAATAAAAATATCATCGGAATTTTGAATAACTATTAACCTGTTACAACAATTGGTTCTACCCCGAAACCAAGGGATAAAATAAAATGTTCACGAAGATTTACAATAATTATAAGTCTTATGCCTAAAACAATTTCGATACAGTGGTTGAAATATATAGCGGGTAGAAGCAATATACAAATGATTATATATACTCGTCGACATAAACTATAAAATGAAAATATACTCGGCGCATAAGCTATTAAATTATTTATATACAAAGAAACGAATATGTGACGGGTAATACATAATATAAATTAAATATATACTCGGTGACATAAACTATCAAATGAAAATACAGTCGGCGGCATAAACTATGAAATGGTTTGTATACAAAGGAACGAATATGTAACGGGTGATACATAATATAAATGAATATATATAATCGGCGACATAAACTATAAAATGATTTTTATGCAGAGGCCAGAATACATAACGGGTGATATACAGGGTGTTTTCAAATGACACTTACAACGTTTGCATGTAGATACCTCTAGTAAAATTGGACAAGATTATATAGGGATTGAGGGGTCGAACCCATTTACTTTTCGAAATACAGGGTGTTAAATTTATGAAAAATATAATGTTTTAATTTGATAACTTTAAAATAGATGAATATATTGATCTGCCATTTGGCAGGTTGTTTTGAAATGTAAAAGGGCATATTTTGATGAAAAAACATGTTTCAATTCTTGATCCAGTGGTGTACATTTGGAAGAGTATGTCACCTTTCCCCTCCCATTTTTGACGCCACTGGCATTTGAAGCTATTTTTATTTGATTTTGTATTCCTCAATAGTTTTCACGTGAAAAACGCATAACCTTTACATATCAAAAAATTTGTAGTTTTCAAGATATTAAATGTTTTTATGAAGTCTGCAAGAACACTTTTTAATAAAAAAATAGAAAAAATGTTTTTCTTGAATGTTTTTTAATAACTACCAAACTACTAATGGTTTGTAACAGGAACTAATTTGTGAAACAGCAATGAATATAAAACATTGAGAGAGGATTGTTGATAATACTTTTACAAACTTGTGATTTTATTAACAAAAGAATGAATGACAATAAAAAATAAGATAATTACAAAGTTAAATATTATCCCATTCAAACATAATTTTTAACTAAGCAGCCAAAAAATTACAAAAGATGTTCAAAATTTTGTCCATTTACATTTACACATATTCTGCAACGTTTTATAATTCAAAATCGCATACCCTGAAAAGACTGGCGATTGCCGGAGATAATTTCTGAACTGTATGGATTCTTGCTATTGGTGGCTCCTCCGTATAGTAGGCTATGGATGTCAATAATGAAATGTTAAATGTCATTTTGGTTAACGTCAAAACGAAAATGAATTATTTGTAATTAAATTGGTTTGTGTAACTTTCACACTTTTTGTTATGATCGATTATACTTTTGAAGGAATGGCTGATATGCAACTAATATAGGTACGGGGAAGCCAGAAAGAATGGTAGACGTTCCGAGCGCTTATATAGAAAAAGATATCCAAACCGACCTAGATTTCCATGGCATACAACATTTTCTCAAATTGACAGGAGATTGCGAGAATTTAGACAATTCAATTCAAAATTGCAAGGTTGCGGTAGAGAACGAACTGTGCAATTAGAGGAGGCTGTTCTAGACCGTATTGAAAATAGACCCGATTTAAGCACTCGCATCATTGGCAAATCTTTAAATGTAAGTAATTCAACTATTTGGAATATTTTAAATGAACAGCAGTTGTATCCCTATAAGTATACCCAAGTTCAGGCTCTAAAACCAACAGATTGTCCTCAAAGAGTGGAGTTTGCCAATTGGTACATCCAAAAATGTTTAGAAAATAGGGATTTTACCGAATTTGTTCTATTTACTGATAAAGCCAAATGCACACGTAAGAGAATTTTTAATTCAAGAAATAGCCATGTGTGGGATGACGTAAATCCATATGTTATTCGACAACGTCTCGCTTAACGTGTGGGCAGGCATTCTTGGAGATTGTATAGTGGGTCCATATTTAATACCTTATAAACTCAATGGTACTATTTATTGTAATTTTTCGAGAGAAACCCTGCCTGATTTATTAAACGACGTTGTACCATTAAATATTAGGGCGAATATGTATAATGTATGGTTTCAGCACTATGGGGCATCTGTACATTATTCTCTAGCGGCCAGACAACGTATAACCCAACAATACGGAAACAACTGGATAGGCCGAGGTGGACCCAATATGTGGCCTGCGACGTCACCGGATTTAAATCCAATCGATTTCTTTCTGTGGGGTTACATGAAGTCCCTAGTCTACGATACAATAGTAGAAACGGAGAAATTATTTCCGGCGATCCCCAGTATTTTCAAGGTATGAGATTTTCAATGAGAAAACGTTGCAGATTATGTGTAAATCTGAATGGACAAAATTTTGAACATCTTTTGTAATTTGTGGGCTGCTTAGTTGAAAATTATGTTTGAATGGGATATTATTTAACTTTGTAATTATCTTATTTTTTATTGTCATTAATTCTTTTGTTAATAAAATCACAAGTTTGGAAAAGTATTTTCAACAATCCTCTCTCAATGTTTTATATGCATTGCTGTTTCACAAATTAGTTCCTGTTACAAACCATTAGTAGTTTGGTAGTTATTAAAAAACATTCAAGAAAAATATTTTTTCTATTTTTTTATTAAAAAGTGTTCTTGCAGACTTCATAAAAACAGTTAATATCTTGAAAACTACAAATTTTTTGATTTGTAAAGGTTATGCGTTTTTCACGTGAAAACTATTGAGGAATACAAAATCAAATAAAAATAGCTTCAAATGCCAGTGGCGTGAAAAATGGGAGGGGAAAGGTTACATATTCTTCCAAATGTACACCACTGGATCAAGAATTGAAACATGTTTTCCCATCAAAATATGCCCTTTTACATTTAAAAACAACCTGCCAAATGTCAGATCAATACATTCATCTATTTTGAAGTTATCAAATTAAAACATTATATTTCTCATAACTTTAACACCCTGTATTTCTAAAAGTAAATGGGTTGGACCCCTCAATCCCTATATCATCTTGTCCAATTTTACGAGAGGTATCTACATGCAAACGTTGTAAGTGTCATTTGAAAACACCCTGTATAATATAAAATAAATATACTCACAGGAAATACAAAATGAAAATACACTCGGCGACACAAAATATCAAATCATTGTTCCTACAGAGGCCAGAATATATAACAGGGATATGTAATATAAAATGAATATATACTCGGCGACATAAACTATAAAATAATTTTTATACGGAGGCCAGAATACCACACGGGTGATATATAATATAAAATAAATATACTCAGCGACAGAAAATACGAAATGAAAATACATTCGGTAACACAAAATAACCTTTTAGTAACGAAAACCTCGTTACAGTATTGCTTTTTATGTTGTTTGCTATTGTATTGTATTTCGTAATAAACAATGTATTGTTTTTTATGTTCTTTGTTAATGTCACACACAGTCGCCTATTTTTTAAACATTTACTTTAGAAGTTACTTAGTTTTGACAGATAATATCTACAAGTGCAGTAAGCCATGCATAGTCATCTACTTTTTTAGCTAAATACTAACTTGAATAGTTTAGTAGTTTACTGTCCATTATTTTGGAAAGTATAAAAGCTAGACCGATAAAAGTATATATTTTTGTTATTAGAAAAAAAGGCCCTATCAGAATATGTCATAATATATAGGGCGTTCTATTTAAAAAAATATATTTTTATATTATATCCCGTAATTCAAAAACGCTATTGGTGTGCAAAGTACATTTTAATAACATTTATTTATACTCCCACAACTTTTATATAAAACTTTTTTTTGTATGTGTACGCATATGAGAAATAAAGGGGTGGTCAAATTATAACCAATAACCCTGTACAAGGTGTTCTCAAAATATATATTTTCAAAATTAAAATTGCAAAAAACACATTATCGCGTGTTTAATTTAACTATCACAAACGCGCTTCCAGCGTTACACAGTATACGTAATTTTATTTCTGTGTAATTCCTATTGTAAAATAATTTACTAATCTGGAAATATTACAACACACAAAACAAACAATAGTTTTACGAGCATTTAGAACTCTTTCATTTATTCAATTTAGAAATCTACTACTTCAAAAATTTCGCCGCCTGCTTCTAACGCGAAAAATCGCCCGACCGTTGAAAATTTAATTTGGCAAGACTGTCGCTGGTTTTGAAGAGAAGCCAGTGTAATGAGAACGAAGCTAGTTCCCCATCTGACGTCGAATAATAGACCACGTTGTGGGAGTTTTAAAAATTTGTGCACTTAGGCAGCCATTTTACGTGGAAAGTATATTACCGGATTAGGTAAGGAAAATACGGTGTGAGTTAACATCTAGGGGGTCCGATCCGGCGTTTCTCTGTGGAAAACCGTTCCGATGAGCAACGAGTTCCAGGATTTTTGCAGGATTTCAACAACCACGTGGATATTTTGTTGGACGTTTTGCCCGAGGAACTCAATATTTAGGTTTTTTTTATTTATCTTGGATTTTATGGATTTATCCGACGATTGAGGAGTATAGTCAGCCAGACCACTCGCCTGGATCAGTAGCCAGGAGGGCTGGAATATTTTTTTGAAGCGTCGACATCGAGGGATTCGATTGCTGTTCTGAAACAGGAAAATCGTAGTAAAAGTCATTTTATTTAATATTGTTAGGTTAGGTTAGGTTAGGTACTTTCAACGTTTATCCATTTTTTACCGTCAAAATTTTACTAAATTTTTATTATATGGTTTTTCCCATGTCATATTTTTTGCGCTAATTAAGCGATATTACTCGTTCAACGTTTAAAACGTTAAACATTTTATTTGAATATTAAATTGTTGGCTTTAAGCGCTAGGTATACCACGGTACGTATCAGGGTGCTGCGATATTAAGGTATATTTTTCTGTCTTTGACGATTTTCATTTATATATGTAATGGCATTTATAAATAGTTAAATTCATATAGTTTGCGGTAGTGTGAACCCAATTTATTGAATCAATGGTAGTTCTGGTGTTAGAGTTTCACCGAATTTGAAAAATTGTGCATGAACCATTTGTTCGTTTCCTGTAATTGAACTGTAATTTGAGACATCTGTGTAGATTGGGGCCCTTCAGCTCTACTCAGGTATCGTAGAACCTGCTTGTTTGATTTACAAATTATATTTTGGAGTTTTTTGCTTGTAGCTGCTAATTTAGCGCACGAATTAAGTTTTTATGTAGATTTCGGCCTTCAGCCTAACTACATACTGAAGCTACAGCCTTCAGCTGAGCTCAGGTATTAATGTTATTATTTTTGTTTTGTTGTAAACTTGTATCTCATATTTTGAAAAGAGACATAAGATCCAAGAAAATATTAAAAATCAATCAGGGGATATTTGCTGACTTTCATTTTTAATATTAACTTTCCTAAAACCTGTTCAGAGTGTTTGATTAGTGCTGTTAACCCACTGAGGAGTTGTGGGCTAACTTAAGAAGTCTTGGGTGCTTGCCAAAACTTCTCTGGCGCCCTTTTAGTAAACATTCGTTTTGAAGAATCCACCCATTCTTCGACTCGAAGCTAGTCGACTGGCGAGCACGGGTTGAGTTTTCCTCGTTATATGCTTCACGGCTAATATCCAAATAATAGAGATGTTACTATTCAAATTTTACTTTTCCGCCCAACCTATCTAATATGCAAGAAAAGTATTGGTTTACCCTAAAAAAGTTGGAAGTTTGAAAAAAAATTTTGGCTTATTTTTACGTTTTCCATCAACAACAACCCAAAATAAATGGTTTTGAACATTAAAACTAACTTTTCCGCATCTGTGGCCCTGAACAATATTCTATCATAAAATTGTTACTTGTATACACTTCGGATGTATCCTGCTAAAAAACAAAAATTTCTCCAAAAATAAGCAAACATTTAGTATATCTGGATTCATAGGACCCGCTGTACTCGCTCTAGTCAACTGAAAATCAATAGGGTACATCTGTGAGACACCCTGAACAATATTCAATCATAAAATTGATCAATTGTATACTCTGTGGAGGCTGTATCGTGCTAACAAACTGAAAATTCTCCAAAAATTACAAAAAATTGGTACTTTAAGTACCATAGCACCCGTTGTACTGGCTTTAGTAAGCTGAATATCAACAAGGTTCATCTTTCAGACGCTCTGAATAATATCCAATCATAAAATTGGTCACTTGTATATACTCCGGAGGCTGTATCGTGCTAACAAACTGAAACTTCCCCAAAAATGACAAAAATATCGTACTTAAAGTACTGTAGCACCTGTTGTTTTGGCTCTGGTGAGCTGAAAATCAATAGGGTTCATCAACGAAATGTCCTGAATAATATTCAATCATAAAATTGGTGACATGTTGAACTCCGGAGGCTGTATCGTGCTAACAAACTGAAATTTCTTAAAAAATGACAAAATGTCGTACTTCAAGTACCATAGCACCCGTGGTACTGGCTCTGGTGAATTGAAAATCAATAGGGATCATCTGTGACATGTCCGTAACAATATTCAATCATAAAATAGCTGACTTATTGCACTCCGGAGGCTGTATCGTGCTAACAAGACATATAAGGAAAAGTGGCCGACGACGACGACGACATACACACAGGATTGTTTTTCTAAAAACCGTTTTTTCGGGTTGTTGTTGATGGAAAACGTAAAAATAACTCAAAAAAAAATTTTAAATTCCAACTTTTTTTTGGGGTAAACCAATACTTTTCTCGTATATAGAAAGGTTGGGCGGAAAAGTAGTAAATGGTTTTAAAGATTAAAACTAACTTTTCCGCATCTGTGGCCCTGAACAATATTCTATCATAAAATTGTTACTTGTATACACTTCGGGGGATGTATCGTGCTAACAAACAGAAATTTTTTCAAAAATAAGCAAAAATTTAGTATATCTGGATTTATAGGACACGCTGTACTCGCTCTGGTCAACTGAAAAACAATAGAGTATATCTGTGAGACACCTTGAATAATATTCAATCATAAAATTGATCAATTGTATACTCTCCGGAGACTGTATCGTGCTAACAAACTGAAAATTCCCCAAAAGTTACAAAAATTTGGTACTTCAAGTACCATAGCACCCGTTGTACTGGCTTTAGTGAGCTGAATATCAATAAGGTTCATATTTGAGTCGCTCTGAATAATATCCAATCATAAAATTGGTCACTTGTATATACTCCGGAGGCTGTACCGTGCTAACATATTGAAACATCCCCAAAAATGACAGAAATATCGTACTTAAAGTACTGTAGCACCTGTTGTATTGGCTCAGGTGAGCTGAAAATCAATAGGGTTCATTAGCGAGATGTCCTGAATACTATTCAATCATAAAATTGGTGACTTGTTGAACTCCGGAAGCTGTATCGTGCTGAAAAATCTTTGAAAATGACAAAATATCGTACTTCAAGTACCATAGCACACGTTGTACTGGCTCTGGTGAACTGAAAATCAATAGGGTTCATTTGTGACTTGTCCTTAACAATATCAAATCATAAAATTGCTGACTTATTGCACTCCGGAGGCTGTATCGTGCTAAACAGACATGTAAGGAAAAGTGGCCGATGATAACGACGACGACATACACACAGGATTTTTTTTCTAAAAACCGTTTTTTCGTGTTGTTGTTGATGGAAAACGTGAAAACAACTCAAAAAAAAATTTCAAAACTCCAACTTTTTTTGGGGTAAACCAATACTTTTCTCGCATATAGAAAGGTTGGGCGGAAAAGTAAAAATGGTTTTTAGAAAAAAGTCCTGTGTGTATGTCGTCGTCGTCGTCGTTGTCGTCAGCCACTTTTCGTTACAAGTCTTGTTAGGACGATACAGCCTCCAGAGTGCAACAAGTCACTAATTTTATTATCGAATATTGTTAAGGACATGTCATAGATGAATCCTATTGATTTTCAGTTCACCAGAGCCAGCACAACGGGTGCTATGATACTAGAAGTACGACATTTTAGTCATTTTTTTAAGAAATTTCAGTTTTTTAGCACGATACAGCCTCCGGAGTTCAAGAAGTCACCAATTTTATGATTGAATATTATTTAGGACATCTTACGGGGATAAACCCTATTAATTTTCAGCTCATCAGAGCCAGTACAACAGGTGCTATAGCACTTTAAGTACGATATTTTTGTAATTTTTGGAGAAATTTTAGTTTGTTAGCACGATAAAGCTTCCGGAGTATAAACAAGTGACCAATTTTATGATTGGATATTATTGAGAGCGTCTCAAAGATGAATCCTATTGATATTCAGCTCACTAAAGCCAGTACAACGGGTTATATGATACTTGAAGTAACAAATTTTTGTAATTTTTGGAGAATTTTCAGTTTTTTAGCAAGATACAGCCTCCAGAGTGTATACAAGTGGCCAATTTTATGATTGAATATTGTTCAAGGTGTCTTACACATGCACCCTATTGATTTTCAGCTAACTAGAGCACGTACAGCGGGTTCTATAAATCCAGATATACTACATTTTTGGTTATTTTTGGACAAATTTTGGTTTGTTAGCACGATACATCCCCCGAAGTGTATATAAGTGACAATTTTATGATAGAATATTATTCAGGGCCACAAATGCGGAAAAGTTAGTTTTAATCTTTAAAACCGTTTATTTTAACTCCGTTTTATTTACAATCTGTTAATAGCGTTAACAATAAGTAAATTTCATGACAATTTTGGATTATGACATGCAGGGATTCTCTCCAATAAGAGAATTCCTCTAAAATCTAATTAACAATGTTAATAAATGAAATAGCATAACTACACTTACTTAATTAAATAATTTTCATGTAAATCTGTCGGTTACGTCTGTTGGCTTAAAGCGTTTAGATTGCGCACTTCATCGTTGGTGTTACGCTCTAGAACATTAGAATGCGCACTAGCTTTGTTTTTGAATTTTTCACTGTACTTTGTGACTTTAATTCTTATAGAAGGAATTTGGAGGTGCTTTTCTATTAAGTTGTTTGGGATATACCAGTGTGCATTGGTGATTATTCGGAGTGTTTTGTTCTGGAATCGTCGTATGATTTCCAAATTTGAGTTGCTAGCAGATCCCGATAGTTGAATTCCATATATCCATATTGGTTTTATTATGACTTTGTATATTAACATTTTGTTTGTTAACTTTAATTGGGATATTCTGCCAATGAGCCAGTACAGTTCAGCATCATCACTTACCACTACAACCCTGGGTGGGTCTTAGCTGACTGCACAACTTTATTCCAGGAGGCCCTGTCTTCCATCAACCTGTAATCGAATGGGATGTTTTTTGGAGGTCTGATCTTATGTTGTCTCTCCAACGTATTCTTGGTCGTCCGCGTGGTCTTTTGACTGTTGGAGTCTCTTCCCATATCAGTTTTACAGTTCTTTCATCGAGTAGCCTCTGTACGTGCCCTGCCCATCTTAAACTCTAGGATTTAATCTCCTGGATAATATCGCTATCTTTGTATACTTCTCGGACCTCTGCATTAGTTCTAATGCGATATCGGTTGGTCGTCGGATCGTGGTAGGGTCCAAATATATTTCTGAGAATCTTTCGTTCGAAGCATCTGAGTTTATATTCGTTTGCTTTGGTCATTGTCCACGTTTCGCTACCATATGTTATTATGGGTCTGATGATAGTTTTATATATCTTGATTTTTGAGCCCTTGTTAGACTCTTTGATTTCATAAGGCTATTGAGTGCAAAAAGACAGCGGGTTGCGGACTGGATTCCGCCTTTGATTTATTCAGTGACGTCGTTGTCTGCTGTGAATGTGGCACCAAGGTATTTGATGTGTTCGACTCTTTTGAAGTTGAAATTGTTTATAGTGACATTTTGTCCTAATTTATCTTTTCGTGCCGTTCTATTTACGTACATGTATTTCGTCCTTTGCTCGTTAATTCTTAGTCCTACTTCGCTTGTTGTTTTCTCGATCTTGTTGAAAATGTCCTTTATTGTTACGACAGAATCACAGTTTTTATCTTAGCTGTTCTCACGGCTTTCTCTAGGACGAGGTTGAACAGTAGTGGCGAGAGGGAATTGCCTTGTTTTAGTCCTTTATCTATTCCAAAGCTGCTGGATAGGTTATTGTTTACCCGTACCTTTGATACTCCTCCCGCTATGCAAATTTTGGTCATCTGGATCAATTTTTTTGGAATTTAAAACTCCGCCATTGCGTTACATACTTGGCTACTCTCTATGCTATCATAAGTCTGTCGGAAATCGATGAACAGGTTATGTACTGTTATATTATATTCCCAAGCATTTTCTAGAATTTGCCTTAGTGTGAAAAGTTGGTTTATAGTTGACCTGTATTTTCTGAAGCCGGCTTGATATTCACCTAGGATGTTTTCTGCATATGGGGTTAATCTATATAGCAGTATGTTTGAGAGTGTTTTGTATGCGGTGTTTATTAGTGAGATTCCCCTCTAGTTGGCGCATTTTGATTTATTTCCTTTTTTAAGAATGGGTGCGATGATACTCTCTTTCCATTTTGTAGGTATTTTTTCTTCTCGCCGTATGAGAGTTATTAATATGTGCATTTCCACCATATTTTAGTAGTTCTGCCGGTATCTCATCCGAGCCAGGCGCCTTGGAGTTCTTTAGCTTATTCAATGCCCTTTTTGTTCCTTGAAGGGAGGATTCTTACACTGGTAGGTCTGCGGTTATATAGGTCTCTTCTTTGTGCACTTTGTCTTGTTTTATGCTTAGGGGGTCCTTGAAGTATCTTCTCCATTCTTTGATCAGTTATTCTTCCTTGAGTATTAAGTGGCCTTAGTCGTTCCTAAGTGTCGGAATGGATTTGGCCTTGAAGCCTTCCTTCTCAAAAGTAATTGCGCTGTAGAATTCTCTGGAGCCTGGTTTTGGGCGGTCTCTTTCTATTTCTTCATATTTTTTTTGTCTCTTTTCGGCACCTTGCGTATTCTTCTATATTTTCCTCTGTTTGAAGTTGTTCTTCCTTGCCTTTTGTCTGGCTTCTAGGAGAATCTGACACTCGTCGTCAAACCATTTTATGCCCTTTCTACTTTATTTTTTCCGAATACTTTTTGAGCGGTTTCTATTATTACTTTTAAAGTTCTCTCCCACAACTTTTCAGGTTCATTACATTCTGTCTCAGAGTCTAGAGTTTGTTCGAGTTGTTCTTTGTACCGTCGTTGTTTTGTTTCATTTTGCAGTTCGTCCCTGTTCCATTGAGGGGTTGTCTTAGTTCTGGTGTATTTATAGGTCGATATTCTCATTTTATCCTTCGCTCAGACTAGGTAATGGTCTGTATCCCCATCTATTCCTCGGAGGCTTCGTACGTCTAGGACGTTGCTTCCGTGACCCGGATCCATGATGATATGGTCTATTTGGATTCGGTTGGTGTGGTCATTTGAAATCCAGGTCTGTTTGTGGATGTCTTTACGTAGGAACATAGTCGATTTTATCAGCATATTGTTGGAAGTGGCCGCTTCTACAAGTCTTTGCCCATTATCATTGGATATATTATGGAGGCTGTGTTTGCCTATCGTTGGGTTGAAGTAGGGTTCTTTGCCTATTTTGACATTGAAATCTCCACAGAGTAGTGGCATGTCTTGTTTGGGCATTGTGTCTATGGTTTTCTCTAAGATGTCGTAGGAGGCATCTTTGGTGGCTTCGTCCTTCTCTTCAGTTGGAGCATGTGCTGAGATGACCGATATGTTGTACCATTTGCCTTTTAGTCTAATGTAGCACATTCTTCCATTTATTTGTTTGAAATTTAGAACGTTTTGGACCATATCCTCTCTAATGACAAAACCTGTTCCAAATTCATGTTTTCCCTGTTCACTGCCGCTAAAAAATATAACAGATTTACTCATCTTTACATTTCCGTCCCCAGGCCATCTTATTTCTTGGACTGTTGTTATATCCATACCTATATTTTCGAGTTGTTGACTGGCATTTGTAGCGGCTCTTGCTCTATACCAGATCTGGACGTTTCAGGTTCCAATATTCATATTCCTTTTCCTTTGCGTTTGTCGTCTTTATGTTGTTCCTGTTCGGGTCCGAGGCAAAATTGCAGTTTTCATAACCAGACTCCTTTTTACGAGAGTGGGTGGTTAGCCCTCTGCTCAACCCTCCTCCTTTATCCGGTCTTGGGACCGGCAGTGACAACTGACAAGCTACTCAATCCACCCATCAGTTGCCCCTGGCGGAATACAGTTGTCGTGGTTTAAATCCCAGTTGCTTTCGTTTTGTAAATACATGCGATTTCCATGTGTCTTCTGTTAACATGTAAATCTAGAAATTTAACTTCATTTTTCTGGGTTAGCGGTTGATTACTTAATTGTACTTATGAACATGTATCTTTTCTCAGTGTAAAGGTAACATGAATTGATTTGGTCTCATTCGCTTGAATCTTCCATTTTCGTAACCATGTCTGAATTTTGTTGAGGCTTGTAGGTTTCTTGAAGCGATCACTGGATCATGGTGAGATGCCAATAGTGTGGTGTTATCTGCGAAAGTCGCTATTGTTGTGGTTCTTGAGGTCGATAGATCTGCAGTGAACAGCTCATAGAGCATCGGGCCTAACGCACTGCCTTGGGGTACTCCTGCTTCACTTAGATATAAGTCTGAACCTTCTGATTCATATTTAACTGAGTCTATCGGTTACATAAGTATGATTTCATAAGTTCATAGAATTTATGAGGCAGAAGGTTTTTTAATTTATATAGTATGCCTTTGTGCCAGACTTTATCAAAGGTCTGACTTATATCAAGAAATGCCGCTGAACAGTATATTTTATTTTCGAGATCTCAGTTGATTTGCTTAACTATTCTATGAACTTGTTCTATTATTCCATGTTCTTATCGAAATCCGAATTGATGTTCTGGGATGATATTTTTACGGTCTAGTATTGGCTTGATACGTTTCATTATTAATTTTTGTAGCTTAGGTAGACGCTCGTAGTATCCATTCAGGTTCCACTGAATAATTGATTTAAATAGCATTGGATTGAAAAGAAATAATAATAAAAAGATTTATGCGTCAGTCGAAAACTAACAGCGTCAGAAGTGAAACTTTTTATGTTTTATGACGCAATAACCGCCAATGAGTGTACAAAGAGAATTCATAAATATCAACAACATAAAAAACTATAATTTAAAAAAATTAAAACAAAAATTATTTCCAAAATAAAAACAATAATTTTTCGGATAGACTATAAAAAGCTATTTACAATAAAAGACAAACAAAAGTAAATATTCTTCTTAAGAAATTTGAATGCATATTACGTATCCTTCCTTTTTAATACCTAAGAAAAGTTCTGGCCGCCCATGGGGGTATCGAACCCGCGTTTTTCGTTTGATTTTAAATCGAGTCGAGTGATGACAGAAGGGGAGAACAGCGCTGCGTTTATCTCACTAAGTTTAAGTACAAATGATAATTAGAGCTTCACAAAACTTGTTAGCCTTTACGAGATTACCTCGTAACCAAAACCTCTGTAGTGTCCCATAAAAAGTTTCACTTCAAAAATATTTCCATAAATAAAGCAACACTAGTTACAACGACTTTCTCTGATGAACTGAGACTTACTTGCTCTTCTACGTACAGGTTAGCAAATATAGCTGACAGTTTGAAAGTGGACACGCCCACGATGCGCGTTGGTCTCAATGCGGAAAGTAGGAGATAACACAGTTTATGCTTAAACTTTAATGAGTACAGAACTTATCTGTACGGACAAGTATACCTGTTTATTTCCTTTTTCAATATATTTCAATACTCTTGTTACGTTTTATTACATATTTTTTTCAAAATAATACAAATAAATACACAATGCAAAGAAATTTCCTAGTTTTTATCGCCTTAATTTTAAAGGTAAACAATTTCTATATTAATTTCGCACTGGATTATACCAATATCGGTAGAAATTATTAAGCGCTTTTTGTATCCTTTTCCCCCCGAATGTGTTCTCACTTTATCGTTCGCGCAGCGAAGTGGGGATTGATAAACGGAATAATATGATCGCCATCAATAAACAATGCCCTGCGACTATTCTCGGCGTCTCCTCTTTGTGCGGATCTTCGTTAATTTTTTCCGCCTCTCTCACAAGGAGTTTAACAGTTTTGTTAGCTCGACGAGTTAACTCTCATGACAAAACGCTAGTGTCCCATAAAAAGTTTCACTTCAATAAATGAAAGTGGAGTTCTATTCTTGAGAGGACGAGTCACTATATGTAGCCATCGATTCATAATTGATTTCGTCTCCTATGTATCTGTATATTTTTTGTTTAAGTTTAGTGATACGGCTTTTAATTCGTCTTTCTGTAAGGAGAGGGTATATTTTGTTTAACATGATCACTAGAGATCCATAGTCAGTTGTGTAGTCCTTAACTACTTCCAGGGCATCATGAGAGCCAAGAGTATTTTCAAATAGGTCCACAAGTTGGTCGTAGCTTAATGGCAGTCCTTCAGAATTGTTTGTTATATATGCTTTGGCTAGTTGAAGTAAAATTTTTACAGGAATTGCTGGTACCACTGCTGAGGTTGTCTTAACTTTTTTTTATTGTTTCTTAAATAGGATTAGGTTTTTGGAAAATTGATTCTGAGCTTGTTTCTTCTATAGTGGGGCTCTCAGAGAATGGGACACCGTAAGGCTCCGTAATAAGCCCATTATTTATTGTAGACTTAACCTAATCTAACATCATAACAACGGACTAGTTAACAGACATAACTTTCACTATTACAGTGACGAAAACCCTAATATTTTTAGAACCCTTGATCACCAGAACAGATGGCCTGTTGATGTGTGGGGTGGAATAATTGGAACGCAAGTAGTATCTCCTTACTTTTTTGATGGTCACTTAAACGGCGAAATGTTTCTCGGATTTATTAGGGATAATTTGCTTGTGCTGTTTGGAAGTATACCTATTAATAATCGTCAACGGATGTGGCTGCAGCTAGATAGTGCTCCTGCACACTTTGATAGACGTATTAGAAACAAGTTAGATCGACAATATCCAAATAGATGGATAGAACGAGGAGGTTCACAGAACTGTCCAGCCAGGTCTCCGGATCTTACAAGTCCCGACTATTTTTTATGGGGATATGTAAAAAATATTGTTCACGATACACCGCCAACGACACCTTAGGATATGAAAGTACGAATAAGAAATGCGTTTCATTGCCTACCGCCAAATATGTTATCCAGAGTTCAGCACTCATTTCAAGAAAGAGTTCGCTTATGCATCGAGAATAATGGACACCATTTTGAGCATTTATTAAAATAATAAACTATTTAAAATTCTTAATTTTTCGATAAAATGACTTCAAAAATGCTTTTTTGCTTTTCATTACAATACAGTGTGTTTCCTTTTTAAGATAAATAAAATACCTAAAGTAAAATATAAAAACGCCTTTTTTGTAAAAAGCGGAAGAGATAGGTATAGGGAACCCTAATGTAGTTTTGAAGGGAATCTAATTCTGCGTCAAATTACGCCACTAAATACGGGGTGTTCCATTCAACTTCAGGAAGTTAATTGATTAAATATGTGTTCAAATTTTGAGGCAATTTTTTTCGCCACTCTGTATAATATTGCATTAAAAATTTCATGTAGTAGTTAACTTTAACCTTTGAGCTAAGCAGTACATTTAATCACGAGCAGCTCGTTATACGTTACAGGGTGAAAACAATTTTCAAATTATGGTCTGTATTTTTAAATTTCTCAAAATTTCTCTGAAACGGTCAATTTTAAGTATGGGAAATATAGTATTTCACCTTTATTTTGTCTATAGTATCTAAAAATATGAAAAAATATAGGGTGTTCCATAAGAAAAAATATAACTTTGGTATGTTATTTTTTTGGGGATCATCCTATATATTGCAAAATAATTTTGGAATATGCTCCTCATGGAGCCACATATGACTGTGCTAAATGTTTTCCCCTAACTATCTTCATTTCTCGTAGAAATACCGAGGCGAATGTGGTGGGACACCCGGTATAAAAAGCCCGCCATGTGAATTTTATTACCATACCAATACACGTAGTTACCTATGTTATAAGTTGTTTATTGGTGTTTCTTACTGTACAATATTTGACATTTACAGTGGAATGCGTAGATAATATTGCTTAAATTCACAGCCGTCACTCAAAATAACTCTTTAATTACGTTACCGACCGTGTACTATTGATATATCCCGACTGTCTCGAACTTCTCGAAGTTGTTCGTAATGAAAACTAAATCAGCGACCTGCTTTCTAAGTTTATTGGCTTCTGTGATTGACAAACTTCACAGTAAACTTTGTGAAGCTGTAAACCTTATCTGGAGGCAGTCAGTATATATTGACCGTGTCTCCTCATAATATCTACATTTAGCTGATGTAGTGTCATGTTAGTCGGCATTTACTCCGTTTTGTATCAAAGTATTATGAACGGATTTTCATTGCATGCACTTGCAAATTACCAAAGTTTCCTACCTAGCTTTAAGGCAAACTACGTTGTTTATGCCTTAATGTATGTGAGACAATTTGATAAAGACTTTAAGATATTTCACAGATAACGTCACAGAGAAAAATATGTGAGTTTCAGTTCACATAATTTGAATGCTCTTTCTAAATATTTTGCAGATAGATAGTTTTTATAACTCTCTTTATTTGGAAATAAATATTTTCAATAGATTTAGATACATGCTTTTAAAATTAACAAATTACTTTTCCCCAGAAAGCGTGACAGTGGTGGGCCATTCTGTCAATTAACAAAATCACTTTTCGATTACAATTTAAAGAAAATTGTTGGAATTTGTTTTTCACATTGTAATCCATTATAATCATTTGTATTATTCTTGTTGAAGCTGTTTAATTTCTATATTCATTAGAAAGTTTCCTTTCAAATTGTCTAAAAGATCTTCGTATTATTTTTTGTTTTAGCCAGCGTTTTCCAACGTAAACTATGCAACTCTAACTGATATTTAATTCAGCAGTCAACTCAATTGAATATTCTCTCCAGTTTTGCGACAGCTTGCGATTTTCTCGATTAATAAACGCTTTGTAGTTTTACATGTCTAGCTAAAGATTCTATTTTGTGATAAATATCCCGTTCTTACGATTTTGTATTCTTTTGATTTTTTGATTACACATTTGATGTAGATCATTCGATGAAAACAGCACTAATATAGTTGAATAGGGCTTTACTTGATGAAGATGCATACTGAACGATGAAATGAAACAATTTAATTTATTTATAATTTCATTATATTTGATCTAATGTTCAGTTTAAACTTGTGCCGCGTTTTGCTAACAGAGTAGTTTTATCAAACGAGTGAAGGTATAATGAAAAAAAATTAATTTATACCGTGCATAAATACGGAATTCAACGAATATTAACAAAGGTATTGAAAAAGTTTACCTAGAAATTCATTCAATACAATCATTCCTAAAATATCTTCTAGGTAAATAGGTTTAATAAGGGAGAGTGGTCGTAAAGAAGGTTACCTGAATATTTGTTTTCATTTATTTCAAGAGCTTCTACAAGATTTAATCTAAAGGATTTAGTTTCTACATGTAAAATTTGTGTCAAAAGTGTGTTAGTTTTCTAATAAATGATTTGAATATTAATTAATAAATAACTGGGAACCGTCTTCATCGGATTCTGATAACGGGGGTTTTAGCTGCAAATTAATATTTGGACACCGGTATCTTGGACGATCATCTCTACCATGTTGCTGAAGACTAGCCAATCCAACTGGTTACTCGCTGTCTTAGGCATAGCCAATTTATTAACACTGGATTCCAACAAATGGTCTCGGAGGTTTCGAAGTGCTTCCCACACATCGCGGTAGGCAGATAGATCTTGAAATTATTTTTTAATTTGTTTCAGTCTCAGTGTCTTGCCAGGGGCTGGAATCTGGTCTACAAGTTTTTCTAATTGCCCGAAGTTCTTTCGAAAGACGTTTGCCAACCCTCGTGCGTTCTTGATACGGGCGGGGATGTTGTATGCCATACGCGCACAAAAATTCATCGAAGGTAGGGTCAGACACATCTCGAATATGGTTTACTCCATTCTTCAGGTCATGGTCTCTTTCAAATGGCGCTAGTCGGTTTTGATGAACTACTTTTGGTTTTCCGTTGGGGATCTTGCTTATACGATATATATCATCCTTGATCCTTATCTTGATTAAGTATGGACCTTCCCAGGATTTTTGTAATTTTGAAGAAAATCCTTTTCTCCTCGTCGGGTTGGGTAACCATACTTTGTCCCCTTCTTTAAAACCGCCTACTGTGGCCTGCGTGTCGTACCGAATTTTCATTCTGTCGCTGGCAACTTGAAAATTTATTCGAACTAATTAATGAATATCGTCCAGCCTTCTTCTCAATTGGTTCACGTAGTCTTCTCCTGCTAGATCTTCTCCAGGCCGATACCCAAATTCCAGATCACAATGAAGCCTCATTTACCGTCCAAACAGGATTTTGCAGGTATTTCAGCCGTGGACTCATTGACGGCAGATCGATAAGCCAATGCGAATAGGGAAAGATACTGGTCCCAATCTCTCTGATGGCTGGAAAATACTTTGGACAGGTATTTTTAAATAGTCCTGTTCATTCTCTCGACCATTACGTCTGACTGTGGATGTAATGCTGTTGTCCTGGTCTTCTTCTTTCCCAGCTTGTCGCAAATCTCCTGGAATAGATGGCTTTCGAAATTTCTTCCCTGGTCACTGTGGATTTCCAAGGGCACTCCATATCGGGTGACAAATTCTTTCACCAATACATCCGCGACAGTTGTGGCCTCTTGATTCGGGATCGCGTAAATTTCCACCCACTTTGTGAAATAATCCATTATAACCAGGATGTATTTACCACAATTTTCTGTCGTGGGAAATGATCCAGCGATGTCTAAAGCATTCCTTTCGAAAGGGCTTCCAGCATTACACTGTTTCATAGGTGCCTTTCTCTTACAATGTGGTCCATTACTCGTAGCACAAGTCGTACATTTTTTACACCAGTCCTTAACATCATCGGTGCTGCTAATCCAATAAAACCTTTCACGGACACGCTGAAGGGTTTTCTTCACTCCCAGATGGCCCCCCGATGGACTGTCGTGTTACTTCTTCAGTACCTCAGCTACTCTCGTTCTAGGGATAACTAGCTGTCGCCCCATCTCGGAACCATCATCGTTTTCTAGGACTCTTCTCAACAGCCCTTCTTCCAGGACAAGGGAGTCCCATTGAGCCCAATATGCCTTGAGTGTGGCTGAAAATATTGACACTTCTTGCCATGTAGATCACCGATTGTCTTCCTTCCATTGCCGAATCTTCTCTGATCCTGGTGGGTGACAATCCTTCGTTGTCTGCAGTAGTTCTTGAAACTGCAGCTTCCCTAGATTCCGCCTTGTTGCAGTGGGAGTAGTCTATTGGACACGGCCGTCTGGACAGAGAGTTGGCTTTTCGGTAATTCACACCAGCTGGATATTCACGCCTGTCTGATTTCCCCTGTGACTGGAGTTCTTGGGTTGCAGGAGTCTTGGGACGCTTAGGTGGACTGCGTACGTGTTCTCTAGCTCGCCTCACCTCCGGCATTTAATACTCTTCAGCGTCTTGTCTGCCATACCTTTCAACAAGTTAACGATCTGGTCAAGTGTGTCATCGTCACCTTCTTCCTGCATGGTTCTACCTTCGTTCTACCGCGAAACATTCGTGGCTGCTTTGCATTTAAGAAGTTCTTGATTTGCAGGAGTCGCTTACATGAACTGCGTATATTTTCTAGCTCGCCACAATTACAGCACCTGATCTTCTTCGGCTTCCCGTCTACCATACCTTCCAACATGTTGACGATCTAGTCAAGTCTGTCATCGTCACCCTTTTCCTGCATGTTCCTGCCTTTGCTGTATCCCGAAGCCATCGTGGCTGCTTTATATTCAAGAGCAGCTGTCAATGCATCGACTAATGTTTTGGGGTGGGCTAAACGAAGCGTCCTCTGCATATCGGAGTCGCGTAAGCCATCAATAAGGGCCTGGATGCCTAAACATTCCATCATATTATCTGGTGCTGATGGATAAGCGAATCGAACTAGTCGGACAAAATCCAGTTCATACTCTTGAAGGGTTTCGTCACGTTTCCGCCTTCGGTTCTTCAGCTGACATCTGTACAAATGTTCGTGACCGTATCGCATGCCCAGCTTCTTGTTCAGCTGCTCAAACTCATCCGTTTCTTCAAGAGCTATCATCTTAAGTACATTTAAGGCATCTCCCCGAGGCGCGATGGTTAAGTTTACTGCCTTCTCCCTGTCGTACCAATTATTCACTCTAGCGGCTGCTTCAAACTGTTTCGCATAATTGGTCCACGATATTTTTCCGTGGAACGTTGGAGCCTTGACTCGGGCAAAACTGCCAATGTCTTCAATCTTGTGGTGCGTTTCTGGCTTGCAGGGTTTTATTTGTTCGATCTTCATTTCTTCCGCTGGCGTGTCTTGAGTTCTTAAATCTGTCATCTTTCTTTCTAATTCCTTGATTTTCTCATCCATCGTTGTCATCTTGTTCTCGATTTTATCGTCCATCGTTGTCATCTTATTCTCGATATCTAATTTTAGGGACGAAATTTTATTTTCTACGTCAGCGGCAATGTCATTTTTCATGGATAAGATATCGGCAGAAATATCTTTCTTCATAGCAGAAAAATCGTCTTTCATGGTTGAAATCTTTTCGTCCATTTTCGCAGAAATATCATTTTTCATGGTTGACATCTTCTCGCCCATTGCAGAAATTGACGAGATTAACGTGGCAGCCTCGTCTTTGAATAACAATGTTTCTGGATCAAACCCGTCACTTTACACTGCCACTTTAAGTAATTTAAATATTGTTTCTTTATACAATATCTATTATATTTATAATAATAAAAATATAATGGAAAAGAAAAATATAGATACACAAAACAAAATTTTGTTACAAGATATAAAAATAAGAAATCTCCAATTTTATCAGTATTATTTATGTAGAGATACTGTGGTCGTTGTTTTAATTTGTGTATTATAAAATAACTGTACCTAATCAATTTAATAATAGTTATTAGTGATTTTGAAAAGGTGGAAATAGAGCAAATTGGATAAAAATATACAGAAAATAAAACACAAGATTTCCACTACTCCACTACAAAATCATCACTATCTTCATCGTCACTGTCAAAATTAATAATAAGTGGAGGCACATCCTGTCTATTAAATACTACTTCTCTATCCCACCCATCTTGTATAATTTTTTCAGTGTGCTCTACTGTCTTTGATCAAATATCAGGAGTC
Organism: Galeruca laticollis; assembly: GCA_963921935.1. Taxonomy (NCBI): domain Eukaryota; kingdom Metazoa; phylum Arthropoda; class Insecta; order Coleoptera; family Chrysomelidae; genus Galeruca; species Galeruca laticollis. Next base: position 50,666,060 of record OY998184.1, read on the forward strand.
ACTTTTTCTAAAGACCTTTCCCATACACCTATTGCTCTGTTGAAGAACCATCAGTTCCCACATGATCTCTATAAAATTATTTAACTATGCCCAATTGGGTTGAACATACAGGGGTAAGGGGGAAGTCGAAGCACTTTGTTACCATATTTTTCAGATAATATGTCAGCTTCATATACTGTTGGTGGTTTATTGCTACAAAAATGCATATATTTAAATAAAATAAGTTATCTAAGTATTACCATAATATATTGAAAAATGTTTATTATCAACTTACCGTTGTACTAAATTCAATAATTAGCTTTTGAGGAAAGTATTTTCAAAACGAATATAATTTTGTGTCAACCAGTTCTGTATATCAGCCTTTTTGGTCGCTGTTGTTGGTACTTTATTGATCACTGTACTGTGATAACTTGCATTATCCATTACAATTGTGGCAGGTTCTTCCAAGTTCACTAAAAGCTGGTATTCAAACCAATGCAAAAAAATTGCTCGGTTCATTTCACAATGGTAATCACCATCTTGTTTTTTGGAAGAAAAAACCAGCCCTGCTCCAGGAATAAATCCAGAAGAGGAACCAGCATGCAATACTATATACCTACAATAAGAAAATAACAAATTACTACTAGGTTTCCTTGATAGACTGCATAGTTCAAAACGACTATCAATAATTATATAGATTTAAATAAAATAGTGTGACTAGTAAATATTTGAAAAGGTCTTAAAATGACAGGAATGTTAGTACATCATAAATTAATTGCTAAATTTGATTATTCAATTACCTTGGACCACCAATTTTGGTTTTTTCACGCTTCTATGATTAGAATCTTGCCAAGAACGTCCAACAGTACCGTCTTTAGATATCCAGGTCTCATCCAAAAGCACAAATTGATATAAACCTTCCCTTTTTATCTTGACATATTCATGAAGAAAATGTACACGTTTCAATGCAATATGTGGCAACTCCATATTAAACCACGACGAGGATCATTTTTTTGGTATTTGAATCCAATATTTTTCACTATCTTCCAAAGTGATTTTAAACAATCATTAAAGAGTTCGCGCTCCTGGAGTTTGTCTCTTAAAGTTTTCAAGGTTATGTGTTCCTCTGAAAAAATATTGTGTTAGTTAATTGTGAATTGAATATACTCACTGTTTCCATACATTTCGTATATAACATTTCGGAACGCATTTTGATCAAAGTTATCAATTTCAACAGTAGGTTTTATACGTTGTCTCTTTTTAGGTGGGCTTTTAGGCTGTTCACCTCTATTATGCTTGGCGGCAATACGGTTAACAGTGTTAACGCTAAGTTGTAAAGCTTCTGCAACTCTCTACAATATAATTACTTCAATTTATGAAAGAATAATATATTATCAAGTTTTATTAACCTAACCTAACATTAAAAACATTTAATCATCCACATTTAAATATGTAAAAATAATATTAATAATGATGAATTCAAATAGCGAATACTATTACTTACGTCTCTTACAGCAGTAAGCGGGAGAAGCGGGCCCCCATTTCGGAATTCTCGTTCAAAATAGCTCAACAAAGATGTTACCATCTCTTGAAATTTTCTGTTCAGCTGCTTCGGCATTTTATTAACCACACACTGCAGATTTGCCTAAATAATTAGTTATGAAAATAACTGTTTTTTTTTAATCTTAAAGAAGCAATGAATTTAAAAGCACCAAAAAAGCTTGTAAATATTAGAGGATGATCGAATGTCAATAAACGTCAAAACAAACCTGGGAATTTTACCAGTTGATTTGACAACGTCTTGAAGTTTTGCCAACCCGTTAGCTGTAAATTGCCCTGGCCGTTGAGGATAAATTTTATTCACGGTTAGTAAATTAATATTTATTCTGATAAGCAGGAAAGTAACTAAAAATGACATCATCGTCTTTTTATCGTAAATAAACTATAACAATCTTTATATCTCGGACTTACCTGGCATACAAAAACCTGTAACTTTCAACTCGTGTGCTAGATCCACTAATTCTCTTCTTTTAGTCTTACTATAAATGTGGTGAGAATAAATCCAATATCTAACGAGTTTTTCGTTTCTTTCCTCTTTCTTTGAAGATTGTTCTTCTTCAATTTGTAAATACTCCTCAGCGTGGTCTTTCAACCAACAAATCGCAGAAAATATACAAGGTTCGCCTTTTTCTTGACCAGCAACAAAATCATTCAGATCTCTGTTTAAATTAACGTGTTGTTCTCTGTTAAGTTTGCCATTTCGAACGAATATTTCGGGTTGACTATGAGGGTATTTATGAGGTAGAGTTACGCATAGTTCAAATTTAATGTTTTCTACAATAAGGTTAATAGTTAAATCAAGATAAGGTGGAGGTATAGTCGTTTTGTCTTCTACGAAATCTTTTACATCAGCCAAAGTGCAAATATCTTCAATTTTCAATTCTCCTGGACTGCAAAAAACTGATTCCAAGCTTTCTATTTCTGACAGGTGTATTTGGAGGTTTTCCTTCAGCTGACTGGTAGATAATTTCATCTTACTGAAAAGAAAGAATAATGAATTAATAAACTTTTTAAAAAGACATAGCGTTTGCTGCTAAAATTTCCCAAAAACTGTATCAATAGATCACAACTCTTATTTGGACAGATAGACGTTATTTCGACAAATAAAATAGAATGTGTGATGACTAACAACTAAATTATATCTTCTGAATGTCGCAGAACATTGTCGTTCTATTCCAATAACCGTATCTTCCACTTAAAGCTGATGCTAGTGCTGCGAGCTTAACCCTTTAACCCGCAAAAGTTGAAAATTGAAAAAAAAATATCAAAATTTTTAGGTTTGGGTTAATTTTACCGAGAAAAACACGAATTTGAAGCCCTTTTGTCGATTTCTTCGATATTGAAACTACCTGGTGAAAAATTTAAGGCTGCCTTCAGGCACCCTTGCGGGATTAAGAGTAAATAAATAGAACGAAGTGTGTCATATAAAATGTTTCATTTATAACATCAACGTACGTGAAATGCAAACAGAAACTACACAATAATGTAATGCATATACATAATAACGATATTTATTTCCTATGGTGATAGTCATGGAAACGATTCTTGGCAAGCGAGCAACATAAATGGAGTTCACATTCTGGACAAACACACTGCGTTTGTGACGTTTTTTCTTACCGTTCTGTTTATCCAACCAAACAGGAAAATGGCCGTACATATCGTAACAAACATCCACTACTGGATGTTTAGCTTTCATACCAACACCAGCGTAATTACTAGGATCTGGTGTTGATGAAGGACGGCCAACTGGTCGATTTTTTTCTAGAGCTGCAAAGACCAGCAGCAATTTCCTCTCTGAATGGAGCCAGTTGCAACAACTTACTTTTTTGTTGATCCCCAAATGGCGCCCGAGCAGTAAAGAGATGAAATAAGAGCAGTCCATATTCCTCAAAATATATATACAGTACAGAAAACTATCAATAGAGTTAAAAAAAAAAACAGAAATATACAGGGCGATCCGAAACAGCCGGCGGACACAGACACAAAATGACAGACGACGAAGACACCTCAAACAAAGACGGGTCAGGCAGAGTTGGGTGGATCTACAAATTAAGAAAGGAAAAATTAATAACAGAACAAGGAAACCGAGGTAAACCAACGGAAGGCAATGTCGAGGAACTAAGAACAAAACTGGTGGATGAAATTAGATCAGCTAAGAAGAAAACCATAGAACCACTCCCCGTAGGCCAGGCTGTAGACACAGACATGACGAAAGAAGACATATGCAAACAAATGGACGCAATCAGAAAATAGGGACTACATTACGACGGTTCTAGAAACCCCATAGAGTTCCTAGAACGCATAGAAGTGCTCCAAACCGCATACGAAATACAGGATAACGTCATGCTAAGAGCGCTACCAGAAACTATGGAGAGCAAAGCAATACTGTGGTACCGCAACGACAAAAAGTATTGGGACAATTGGAAGGATTTTGTAAGAGACTTCACAAATTTCTTTTCGACGACAGATAATACACAGTTACTAGAAGCCCAGATACGCAACCGAATGCAAAGAGAAAATGAAATAACCCAAGAATATATCATAGACCGGCAGACCGACAGACCGTCAGAACGGCAGACCGACAGACTGACAGACCGACAGACCGACAGACCGACTGCTGCAGATGTTGATGGTAATTCTTCGCCTACATCACTAACGTCCATTGACAAAATTTATTCATCAATGCAAATTTTAGCTTGGTTGATTTCTTATAATATTCTCATCTGAGGCAGTGATTTCGATTTACTTGTATTAGAATCTTTTTAGTGATGTATTTATACATTGCGTATTTATGCATATTATGAAGATTACAACTTTTCAAATGGTGATATCTCAGATATGGTGGCTCTTAGGACAAAAGTATTGAGACGTTTTTTATAGATAACTATAAGATCTACAATTTATGTCTGAACTAATTTTATGATAAACTTACTGTGTTCCTGAGAAAAGCGAAAAGCCCATTTTTGTGACATTTCACCTTGTCAAAATTTTTTCCAGGTACCGGATCGATAAATTTTGGTTATAGTATTCTGAACATTCTTACTAATTTTCAGCTTGGTGGGAAGTTTTCTAGCTTCTCTACTATTTTTGGGCTAATTTGACAGGAATATAATATGAGTACACATGAAACAACTTCGTTGTTAACTACATATCTTGTTTCATGTTTTTCAATGCTAACTAAAATTGTATTCGAAAAATGCATCAATTCTGTTATGCAGTTTTTCCAAAATAAGCGAGAAGCGAGAAGATTTACCATTTAAATAGTATACATTTTAAATCATTCTTTTATATTGCACACAATTCATTTGGTTGATATACCAGACCTTTCAAGCCAGCAGATATTTCAGTTACGTGGAGAAAATAAAAATTGAAATAAATATGTGTAGTAGGAGACCATAAACTCTTTCATGCAGCATAGCAAAATCCACGCCATTTCAAACAACCACCGAGAAACCACCCCTTACTTTTTTTACAAATTGCAGCCACAATGTTTAGTATTGTTAAACAATATTAAAATGCCTTTTACCTTCACTCCAGACGAATATGTTGATATGCTTTTAGTTTTTGGCGAGTGCCAATAGAATAAACGTGCTGCAGAGAAGATGTATAAGCAGCGCTTCCCTGATGGTCGACAACCAGATCACAATACTTTTTCTTATATTGAAAATACAATGCGAGCGGGATCAATTCCCGGAAAAACCAGCAAGCACATCCCACTCCTGTGAGGACTGAGGGAAATTGTGTAAATGTTTTGGCGTACGCCGAAGCACATCCTCATATTTTGGTTCGTGCATTTGCGGTGAAGATAGGGATCAGTATAAGAAATCTTTGCAAAGAATTTTCGAACAGTACCGATATCATCCTTCCAAAACATATTTACACCAAGGACTCAGACCTACAGATTTCGAAAAAGGAATGGCATTTATTGCTCACATTCAAATTGTAATCCCAACTTCCTCAATCAAATCTTGTACACTGACGAATCTCGTTTCCATAATAATGGCACTGTTAACCGACATAATCTGCACCGTTGGTCACAGGACAGACCTCCTTGGATTAGAGAAATCAATTTCTAAACAATGTGGGGTGAGAACGTGTGGTTTATATAATGGACATCTCATCGTCCCTATTTTTTTCCAAAACAATTTGACGGGTATCGATATCTGCATTTTTTGGAAAATGGTATCCTTGCACTATTAGAAGATATTTCAAACGGAGTAAGACAGCAAATATGGTGAAAATTCTAAAAAATTGACAATTGTTTCGATAAATCAATATCATCGTCAGAATGACAGAAGTTACATTTCATTTTATGCCTACCTGATGTTTAGTAGTTATTTTTGGCTAGACCAAGAAGTAACCTAACTTGTGATTGGCCTAATATATGTTTATAGAAAAAAGAAGATGTGATATTACAAATATTGAAGCTTAGATATTATTAGCCCTATGGTGATATCCTGGATATCATTTTTCCAATTAAGATCAGTATAACTGTGCAATGATATAGAAAACCAGGAAAACTATATCTGCTGATCTTTACAATTATCACTTAAGAAGGGAGTTTATTAGTGGAGAATTCCCTAGATTTAACTGTTCATTGATAACTTCATATTGTGGGTTTCTTAAATGTCTTCTAATTTCCAGTTCTTCAAGGAAATCCAGTTCTTGTTTCTTTTCACAAATATGCAGTACTTCTAGTTCTGTGTTAGGTGTCAATGAATGATTGGTGTCAAGTAGATGTTTTGCGTAGTGGGATTTATCTGGTTGTTTTAATCTGTATGCTCGTAGGTGCTCACTGTATCGTATTTCAAAATTCCTAAGGGTCTGACCCAAATAGACAGCATTACATTCTGGACATTTGAGTTTATATATACCTGACTTCTTTAATAGTGGTATTTTTGTTTTTACATTTAACAATTTTGTACTAACGTTACTTTCTGTTTTAAAAGAAATTGTTGTATTCGTTGCTGAAGATATTATCTTTGAAATATTATTAGAAATATTCCCTGCATATGTGATGGTTTTATAAGTTTTAATTACATCAGCTTGTTTAGGATATATTAGTTGTAATGCCACTTTTTCCTCTTTTTTACTAATTAGCTTATTTATCATATCTAATGGATAACCGTTAGATGTTGCTATTTGTCTAATTGTATTAATCTCTCTATCAAAATTACATTTGTTCATAGGAAATACGATACAGTGAGCACTTACGAGCATACAGATCAAAACAACCAGATAAATCCCACTACGCAAAACATCTACTTGACACCAATCATTCATTGACACCTAACACAGAACTAGAAGTACTGCATATTTGTGAAAAGAAACAAGAACTGGATTTCCTTGAAGAACTGGAAATTAGAAGACATTTAAGAAACCCACAATATGAAGTTGTCAATGAACAGTTAAATCTAGGGAATTCTCCACTAATAAACTGTCTTCTTAAGTGATAATTGTAAAGATCAGCAGATATAGTTTTCCTAGTTTTTTATATCATTGCACAGTTATACTGATCTTAATTGGAAAAATGATATCTAGGATATCACCATAGAGCTAATAATATCTAAGCTTCAATATTTGTAATATCACATCTTCTTCTTTTTTCTATAAACATATATTAAGTCAATCACAAGTTAGGTTACTTCTTGGCCTAGCCAAAAATAACTACTAAACATCAGGTAGGCATGAAATGAAATGTAACTTCTGTCATTCTGACGATGATATTGATTTATCGAAACAATTGTCAATTTTTTAGAATTTTCAATAACTTGTATTATATTGTGGAATTAACTAGAGACCTTGAGTTTCATTTAAAAACACTAATATGAGCATATTCCACGAAGTAAGGGTCGAGACAGTCAACTACTACTTTCCTCAATAATACCTTTCAAGACCGTTGGGTTGGCAATAGTGGATCTGTTCGATGGCCTGCACGTTCTCAAGATCTCAAGCAACTGGACTTTTTCCTTTAGGGATATTTGAAATGAGTGTTAATCGAAACCAATAAATGTTAAAGATTTAATACAGAAAATTTCAGAGGCTTGCAATACCGTTACTCCGGAAATGATTGATCTTCCTGACCTCGCGAGCTGATTCGGCGACTTAAAGCATGTGTAGCAAGTGCTGGCCAACATTTTGAACAATGTCTGTAGTGAAATGTATTATTTAAAACGCAGAAGAACTAAATTAATATTTCGTTTGTGTCTTTTTGTTTGCCATAATTCTGAATGCCAGAATAGCTACTATATGATATATCATTGAATGAGAAATGCAAAAGACAAACAAACATGGGATAGCAATTTGAAAAACAAAAGTTAGTGGTCGTTTCTAGGGGGTTGTTTGCTAAGGTTGGATTTTGTTATGCTGCATGAAGCAGCTTATGGTTTCCTACGACACATATTTTTTTCAATTTCTATTTTCTGCAAATAACTGGAATATCTTCTAGTCTAAAAGGTCTGGGACAGTCGGTATAATTTCCCACCACGAAACCAATATGTTTTGTTTGGTTAACATATCAATTAACACGATTGTTTCTAATGATAAATTATATTGTTCTAGTCTTTACAAATCCTTACGGTGACACCCACCAAATATCGATGTACGGAAAGTCCAAGATTCCCGTGAAACTGAATATGTCCCAAGAAAACGGGACAAAATATACGAGGCACACTCAAAAACACGATATTCAATCAATATATTCTACTACTATGTACCTATAGTTTAGTATCGGCCTTAGCGAGAGTTTATTTTGATGAAAGTAATTTAAAATGCGTTACAGATAATGTGCGTTTTCTTATAACTTTTATACACTTCAATTAGTATATTACGTAACGTGTGTTTTAAGATGCATTTTACGTACGAACGGAAAAGTTACGCACGAAGCCGCGTAGCGGCGAGTGCGTAATTCCGTGAGTTCACCCTCGATGCTCAGCCAAGTTTCGTAAAAGTCCGTCCTAAGTAGTATTTATTTTTATTAAAAATGTATGTAGAATTACCGGAATTGCATAAAATAGCGTATACACTAAAGTGACATTAATCCCTTAGGTGCATTACTTCTTCCCTCAGGAATCAAACACCGTCCGCGGGATTAAATGGGCCACTTTAGTCGCTTGGTGTATAATATACTAATTGTTTACTAATATGAGATACATTCAGACAGCTAAAAGATGCGGATTGAATGAAACGGAACCAATTATCATATAATTCCAAATAACTCTTAGTATTAAATGCAATCTCATATCTAACAAATGTTATCTACCATTTATATATAGAATAAAATTCAACGTCGAATATCTAAGTGATGCATTTTGAATAAAATGACTACGTCTATTGACAGTTGCTAAGTGGTTGCTATGGAAGCCGTGCGATTTACTTTACAGCCGTGTGTTTTGTTTTACTGTGCGTAATAGACGTCTTACATTGATTGCCGACTGTGTGTTTTTGACTACTTACAGGGGTGGTCGTAGGTAATAGTATATTACGTAACAAGAGTTGTAAGTAACCCATTACGCACGAAATGAAAAAGTTTATGCACGAAGTCGCGCATAAATTTCATGAGTGCGTAATGGGTTTACAACTCGTGTAACGTACTTATAATTTTTCTAGGCCTATTCATTTTCTTCCATTAAATAAAAAGCATCGTAATCATTTAAACTTTATTGTAATAGTTGTTAATAACAATTGAACAATTATTGTAAATCGATTGTGCCTTATTATTTAATGGTGATGAACGGTTATTTATAATTGTAGTACTGCTCGGTACATCAGAAGACGAAGATTGATAATTGGTAATTGCCTCCGATATTCATAATGCGTTGTCCTTTTTATTTTTAAGAGATTGATTCACATAGCCTTCCGCTACTGTAGGAGATTGCCAGCCACCAAGTCGTTTTAATGATAGCATATCACCTCCTGCATCAACTAACATAGTAGCTGATGACCTCCTGAAACAATGGCCAGTATATTGCTTTGGTTACGGTAGCTCAAGATATTCAGCAATTTTACGTGGTATATTACCGATTGTGTTTATCCCCACAACCTGATTTATGCATTTTCCATTTCTGTAATTAAGAAATAAAGGAAGTTCCATTCCAGCAGGACGCAAATTCATGTATTTTTGACATGTAATATAAAACGTTTCTTGTACTACAAATGAACGTCTCGTTTTAGTTTTAGAATCTGGAATATCAATTATCAAGGATTTTCCCATGTCCTGAATGTGTTCCATTTTTATATTTCTAAGTTCTTGTTTACGGCAAGTCCCGCTTAATCCAATAATGAGGATAACCTGAAAACAAAAAACAAAAACTTATTTTTATGTGATGGTAATTATACAACATTTTAATTGTTTACCTTTGACAACAAATGTTTATCGTCTGGGGCATCTTTCAGAAACTTATTAATTTGTTCTGTAGAAAGGATTTTCGATTTTTTACTTCTAAAACCATCCGATTTCCGCTTCAGTAGGGCGATTAGTTTTGGATAATTTGCTATGTTAATGTTATTATTAATATTTAGTGTAGTTCTTAGCATCGAATAAATGGTCCATAGAGACGATGGCTTCATAGTTTTTGATATTTCTTCAAAATACGCAGGTAAAACATTCTCCGAGAAGGATTTAACGTTATGCTTGTGTCGCCAATCCATAAATTTTTGATATGTAATTTCGTACCTTTCTTTGGACTTAAGCGGTAACAAATTATGTGTGGCAGCTTCAGCTTTTTCTAAAATCTCCGGTGAAGTGCTCATAATTTCATCACTTTCACTACTATCAGACATATTCGTAGATAAAGTTGAGAAAATGTTCGGATACAGTTATATTTTGTTCAAGAAATTGACAATATAAATGACATTTATTTTCATAGCATGCTACTTAAGAAAACGTGTCCTATTTTTTAAGAAATTTCATAATGTGCTGCCTACATTTAGGGGCATCACTCTTTCAATCCTAAATATATCTCGCTAATGCTAAAAGTTTTTATGTCTTTTAATTGACTAAATTTGTGTAAATAGACCAAATAAAGTATTACGTGAATAAAAATTTGATTGTAATTTAATTAAACCAAGAAGTTTAAGTTTTCTTCTTAAAACGCACATGTATGTTATAAGATCTCATTACGTGCATGTTATTGTTAAATGTCATTTACAAGGAAGGTTGACAGTGCGATTTTTGACTTTTACAGACACGGGCGTAGAAAATAGTATATTACGTTACGAGTATTGTAAGAAGCATTTTACGCACGAACGGAAAAGTTACGCACGAAGCCGCGTAGCGGCGAGTGCGTAATTCGGTTAGTGCGTAAAATGCGTTACAACACGTGTTACGTAATATACTTTATCTACGACCTACTTGTATTGATAATCTTATTAGGGGATTTAAAGTACAAATAAAAACGTACATACTCGATGCCCAGCCAAGTTGCATTTCATAAAAGTCCATCCTCGATGCCCAGCCAAGTTTCGTAAATGTCCATTCTAAGTAGTATTTATTTTTATCAAAAATTTATGTAGAATTACCGGAATTGCAAAAAATAGTGTACACATATGTCAACTATAGTGACATTAATCCCTTAGGTGGATTACTTCTCTCAGAAATCAAACACCGCCCGCGGCATTAAATGGGTCACTTTAATCGCTTGGTGTATAATATACTATTGTTTACTAATATGATACATTGTGACAGCTAAAAGATGCGGATTGAATGAAATGGAACCAATTATCATATAATTCCAAATAACTCTTAGTATTAAATGCAATCTAATATCTAATAAACGTTATCTACCATTTACATATAGAATAAAATTCAACGTCCAATATCGAAATAATGAATTTTTAATAAAATGGCTACGTCTATTGACAGTTGCTAAGTGGTTGCTAGGGAAGCCGTGCGATTTACTTTACAGCCGTGCGTTTTGTTTTACCGTGCGTAATAGACGTCTTACATTGATTGCGGACTGTGTGCTTTTGACTACTTACAGGGGTGGTCGTAGGTAAAAATATTTAACAATTGCGACTTGGAAAGTAATTTGTTAATATTCATAAATAATATAATTTTTGATCCAGATAACCAATAAATTCTGACAACAAATTTTTTTTTTTTATAATAATTTCAACTACTCCCAACACATTACCGACTGATGCCCCCAGTTTTGCAGATATCGCGGGAAACACTTCAAAAATAACACCACAGTCACCTGCAACTTTTCCCAGCCGAAATTATGCAATTGTTATAAATGTGCTAGTAGACGTCGTTCTTTTTGAATATAACAAGTTATCTGCAAAATTGTTACACCTAAAAGAATCGCGTGTATCAAATCATCATCTATACGTCTTTTTCGGAGCAGAATTATACATAACTTATTATTGAAGACACTGAAAAACACCACAACCAATAAGTGAATGATAAAGTTGACATAACTCTTATTTTTTCAGATATATCGGTGTATCCTATATCGTTGACGACACCATCGACTGATATTAGCATCTTCCAACAAAATTCAACAGTATATGTAGTTATATTGAAAAATACATTCTCTAAAAATGGTTCGAATTTGCTGATAATTATGAAAAAGCAGGTACGTAATTTTAATACAGAACAAAGATCAAACTCATGATTATTGGGATTTATATAACATATTGCAAAACAATACATATATAGTGTATGATGTATTCATGAATTATATTTCCTCGTTGTTGCCAAGGATTTCAGATAATTTACTTTCGTGCAGAAATTCTCTCGGTCTTTGAATGGACAAGTAAATAATTACACTAGTTAATATAGTTTGTACCACAGTTTGAATTATTGTCATCCAGATCAAACTCATCACACGTATTTTTATTTGCGTTAGCTTTGGGATCCTACAGTATTCATAAGGTTACGCTTCGTTGTGACGAGAATTGATGCTACCGGGAAGTAGAACTGTTTTAATTGCAAGGCAGCTAGAAAGAGAATTTTTATAAAATATTGGATTAAATAATTTGAATAATTTGATAAAGTGCGAAAGCACCACCTACCAGACCCATTACTCAATGACGTGACTGATCAGAAAAATGATCCGCTGTCTACGGGGATGAAGAACAAGCAATGCATAATAAGTATTAGCAGGTGCCAAATTTGTGCTTAGAGTTTAGGAACCATATACAGGGTGGTCTGTTAGGAATAGGACTCAAAACAGCTGTGGATTACTACTTTAAAAATGTATCCAGTATGTTTTATCGAAAAAGCTTTAAGGTGAGTTGGGGTAAGAGTTTAGTTCACATATATATACTTGTGAAAATTCAATCAAAGAAAATAATTAAATTTCCGGACATCAGTACCTTACTTGTGGTCTTCCTAATATCCCGTAGTAGCAAGATCATTGAAATGTTAAAAATTTTCATTTTGTACAATTTTTAAGCTATTGCATTAGCTTCTATCGCGGGCCTTGAGCGTGGATACCGAATCCAGAAATTCCGTAACGAAAATAACCTGACACTTATACGAGGACTGCCCAATAAATGTTGATACTTTTATAACTATACAAGGACTGTCCAATAAATTTTGATTATTTTATGATGATACGAGGACTGTCCAATACAGTTTGATTGTTTTATACTTATACGAGGACTGTACAATGAATTTTAATTCTTTTATACTTATACGAGCACTGCCCAATAAATATTGATACTTTTATGACTATACGAAGAATGTCCAATAAGTCTTGATTATTATATGATGATACGAGGACTGTCCAATAAATTTTGATTCTTTTATACTTATACGAGGACTGTCCAATAAATTTTAATACTTTTATGATTATTTTATGCTGATACGAGGACTGTCCAATAAGGTTTAATACCTATATACTTGTACGAGGACTGTCCAATAATTTTTGATTATTTTATGATGCTACGAGGACTGTCAATAAATTTTAATTGTTTTATACTTATAAGAGGATTGCCCAATAAATGTTGATACTTTTATGACTATACAAGAACTGTCCAATACATTTTGATTATTTTATGATGATACGAGGACTGTCCAATACATTTTGATTGTTTTATACTTATACGAGGACTGTCCAATAAATTTAAATTCTTTTATACTTATACGAGGACTGCTCAATAAATGTTAATACTTTTATGACTATACGAAGAATGTCCAATAAGTCTTGATTATTTTATGATGATACGAGGACTGTCCAATAAATTTTGATTCTTTTATACTTATACGAGGATTGCCCAATCAATTTTAATACTTTTATGATTATTTTATGCTGATACGAGGACTGTTCAATAAGTTTTAATACCTATATACTTGTACGAGGACTGTCCAATAACTTTTGATTATTTTATGATGATACGAGGACTGTTGTCAATAAATTTCAATTCTTTTATACTTATACGAGGACTGCCCAATAAATTTTGATATTTTTATGACTATACGAGGACTGTCCAACAAGTTTTGATTATTTTATGCTCATACGAGGATTGCCGAATACTTTTTGATTGTTTTATACTTATACGAGGACTGCACAATAAATTTTGACACTTTTATGATTATACGAGTGCTGTCCAATAAGTTTTGATTATTTTATGCTGATACGAGGACTGCTCAATAAATTTTAATACTGATATGATTAAACGAGGACTGTCCAATACGTTTAGATTCTTTTATACTTATACGAGGAATGTCCAATAAATTTAGATTATTTCATACTTATACGAGGACTGCCCAATACATGTTGATACTTTTATGATTATACGAGGACTGTGCAATAAGTTTTGATTATTTTATGCTGATACGAAGACTGTCCAATAAATTCTGATTTCTTATACTTATACAAGGACTGCCCAATAAGTTTTGATTATTTTATGCTGATACCAGGACTGTTCAATAAATTTTGATACTTGTATGATTATACGAGGACTGTCCAATAAGTTTTGATTATTTTATGCTGATGCGAGGACTGTGAAAGTATAGAGAAGAGCTAAAAAAAGAGTTAAAAAGAAAAAGAAATTGTGAACGTCAAAGTGTAAAACTCTATGCAATAGCTTTACCGCGGCAGTCTCCGAGTGCCACACGTCTTTTTTTTAAAACAAGGCATGTACTACACACTTGCCTCATTAAGTGGGGTAAGTGTGTTGTCAAGGTATATTTTGCATTTTTATGCGTTTAAAGAAGTCAGGGGCATGTGTGTAAGTCTGAAAAGAGCTATGTTTCATATGCTATAAAATATTAACAAAGGAAAATCGATCTAAGAGTTGAAAAACATTTATGCAAAAATAGAAAAGTTACATTAAGGTGAAATGATAAATTTTAATTTTATTGAATGTTATAAGCTGAAAAATTTAGTTCAAATCGTATCAGACCTCGTTTAGTGAAGGTGGGTTTAGGAAGGGTTAATGTTATATCCTCCCTGGCAATGAGATCACATTCATCCGGGCATTTCCATGCAAAAGTTGAACAGGTTAATGGATCTAAGGAAGGTACTTTCTTGGTAAATTTTATTTCTAATTCCTCTTCTCCTTTCTTAGCCGAAATAACTTGACCAACATAGCATTTCTTTGGTTTTTTTCCTGATAAAGCCTCTAACACTCAGTCATCTTTCTCTATATCTGTCACAGGTTTCTCCATTTCCGTCATGCATGCATCAACTTCTTCTATCTCTCTGATCTCCTCTTCTATATCGTCGTCACTGTCATCAAATACAATATTTTCATTTCAGCTTTTTCCATTTTTCTTACGATTTTCCTCCTCTTCAAAATTTTTACTTTTGTTCCCTTCCATGAGACTTTGAACTGTATCACTTGTTATGACCTCCGCACCTTTAGCCACCCTTCGTTTTTTTACCTTATCAGTAGGATTTGATTGCTTAACCGTCGCCAACAGTAATTCTTGGAAGTCTACAGGTTTTTTTACTTGGTATTCTACGTTCACGCCAGAGGGACCTGGCTGTGGAGAGTGATTTTGATGGTAATTAAAGTCCTGATCAGGATTACGTTGTTGGTCCTCCCATCTCTTGTACGCTGCAGGATCATATTTTTCTTTGTTAACTACGTTAGAGTCAAAGAGGTGAATGCCACCTTTTTTAAAACCGTTGCGAATTATCTCAGGTTCTGTTTCTTTCCAAATTTGACCTACTAATGAACTAAACTTCTTTTTGGGTAGCTTTCTCTCCTCATTATGTCTTTGCCATTGGTGTTTAATCCCACTTTACTTTTAAAGACTTGAAAACCCTTAAATCTAGGGGCTGTAATATATGAGATGAATGGGGCGGAAGTTTCAGGGTTGTTACTCTATTATCGCGAGCAACTTTGATAAGCCTGTCATCGACATGAGACACGTGACCGTCATATATAAGTAAGACAGGTCGATCAGGTCCTCATACTTCTAATAAGGTTTTTTCGAAGTAATTTAAGAACAGTTGGGATTCCATCCACCCATTGGCAGCCACGGCATATGAAGTCCCTAGGAATTCGTCTGTACGAGGAGCAACCCAGTCATCCCACATAATTTTCGCTTTGAAAACGATCAAACAGTTGTTCGCGATGAAGGAGCTCATCGTTTACTGACTATTTTAGTCTTAGAGGGATCCAGAGACAAGCTCGTTTCATCTAGATTACAAATTTGACGAGGTTTATCGTGTAAGCTAAGGTCGTCTAACTGTTTCTTCAACTGGTCAAATTAGTTATTTATAACAAAAGGATACAAACACTTTTTTCTTGCGTATTCCACCGATTGGGGTTTTTTGTTGTCAAATTATGTCTCTTGGTGAAACCCAAAAACCAATCTTCACCCGGTCGCCCATTCTTAAATGGTGTTTTGAGGTTATTTCTAGTAACATATTGCTCCACAGTATTAAAGATATCACGTCGTGTTAACCCTCACCCCCATTTTTCCATCGTGATTCGGCGAGTTTAGCTTCTTTATTGATGGGAATTGCCGTTGATCTCCCCATAGATGAACTTTTCTTGCTTCTAATTCCTCGCCTGTGGTAACTAAGCGTCATCCGGGTGATGCCGTATTTCTTATGAGCACCGTATTGGGTAATCACCCCCCTACGGATTTCTGCCAATGCTCTCTGAAGGGTGGTCGCATCGTAGGTTGAACGTTTGTCATATTTTTTTAGAAACGCATTATTAGGTGCGTTCTAATTGACTGAGATCTCAGATCACTTCAGTTAAGGTGATCTGAGATGAAGTGATGTGAGTAAGCACCAAAAAGAACGACATCTCAATTGAAGCGTGCGATCTGTCGACGCATGCGTGAATAAGAAACAAAACATATAATAATAATGTTATTGTTGTATCCATAATTTGCTTAGACTAGGATAATTTGTAACAAAAGAAAAATAGATTTTGTGTGTTTATATGTCAATGGTTGAAACTATAGATAACCTTGGTTAAAATACAAATAACCCCAGCTTATCAAATATTTGTTCATCCCCTCCACTTTATTTCCGACTCAAGTCCAACTGATTCCCCCTTACAACACATTCAGTATCGGTGAAGGGGGAGGGAAAATCTCGGCTCACTTAAAGTGGGTTAAACAAAAAGAACGCTCATATTACTGATGTGAGCTGAGATTAACTGAGATCTCAGTAAAAAAGAACGCACCTATTGTTCCATTTATTTGCCAGGGGGCGAGTGTGTAGTTTACTACACACTTGCCCGTAGTATTTACTACACACTTGCACACACATGAAGTTCCCGCGGGGCAACTTGTTTAGTAATTAAAATTTTGAGGTTAGATAAAAAATACAAAACTAAGAAATTTCTTACTTTCTTGACTTGCTATCCCGATTTATTTGATAAAATCACTCTGCTTTTGAGGATGGCGGCAGATTAAAAATTATCAACAAAATTATGTTCAATGCCCACACTATCATGTATTTCCTTTGATTAGCACTGCTTGTCTAAGAATTATTTGAACTCTAGAATTCTGCATTACATCATAACATGTAGTTGGGCACCATGCTCATAGATGGAACCACAATAAACCCCCGAATATAATTTATGACGCCTCTACATACTTACCCCACCTTACCTTAAATACAATTTTGATAACGGATTTTTTGTGATAAAAAATGATATTTAATGTTTAATTAAATTGATTGCAGTTGTAAGAACGCCACTTAAAAATATCCCTCTACTATAACAATGCATTTCCGTTGGCTATAGAAATGGTAATTTCTACTTGCATCTCTGCTAGTTTGGGAATTACATTTTTTCAAAGCTATTTTTATGACTATGCGCGGCGATGAATATTGAATGACGTTTCCTTGTATATCGTGACAGAGATCGACTTCTTAGTCAATTCATTATAAAATTTGTGCTTGCCGTCAAAAGGAGGATTGCATAAACTGCAGTTTGGGTCTCTTTAGAACAGCATGTATGCTTCATCTTAGTTATTGATGATACAATAAGAAATTCCCATTTCTATAAAGATTGACTAGCACATCTAAGTGAATATTATTCTAACGATTTAGTTAAATTTCGTATTTACAGTGGATCTTATTGAATTAATGGCAGTTTTTTCTACTCATAGTTATCCTATGGTTAAAGTTATACTTAAGATAACTCGACTTAACCAGAGATTTATTTTCATTCACACCCGTTTACGAACTAATCTTACTATACTATGTATAATATTTAACTTTATACCTTATATTTATTAATTATAGATAATAATTTATAACTGATGAATTTATTTAACTGATGTGTATTAAAAATTATTTGACAGCGTGTGCTTAAACGAGTGAACATCGTTTGAATTTTTGCTCCTCAGTTTATTACTATTACTAGTGATCTACCAAGTTAAATTTATAGTTAATCAGTGTTACAAAAACGGACGTATGTATTGAACATTTTTAAGAATCTTCAATCGAGTTTGTGTCGTTGCGCTGATTGATTGTTTACATTTTTTTCGTTTCTTTTCGTTAAATAAACTGATACTAGCCAACTCATCAACTGAGTTTCGATAAATTCAGTTTTTGCCTGCCCCTCATTACCAGAGGCGTAGGCAACATTTCATTATGGATATATTGCTGAACACTGAAATAAAACCATAAAGTTGTAATTAACTAAGTCATCCTAACAATTTGCTTTTGAGTACAAGGGCAAGAATAAATCAAACACTTTTTCCTCAACCCACAGAAACCAAAATGTCGCACAATTTTAATATCAACAACCCAACGACTAGCAACAGTTATGTATCAGCCGTTAAGTCAGCATCTAAACCATCTTTCCCAAAAAAGGATCAAGCCATAGTGATGCATGCCGAAGACAACCTAAAATTATTTGACTATGTTAAGGCAATAGGCGGTATTGTAGGCCCCAAACATATTTCTTTTGCTTCGAGGATCTCGAATAACAGAATTTGCATATATCTAACGAATTCTAATCTTGTTGACGATCTGTTAAAATCCTATCCATCCGTAACAATCAACAATAATGTCATAAACATCCACAGACTCGTATCTCCAACAAAAAGGATAATCATCTCGAACATATCTCCTTACATACCTCACGATCTTGCTGAGAATGCAATAAAAATCCTTGGTTTACAATTAACCTCCCTTGTCTCGTTTCTGAGAGCTGGTATCCCAGGCGACGAATATTCTCATATATTAAGTTTTAGACGACAAGCCTACGTTCTTTCCCCATCTTCGAATTGCAGACCTCATTAATCATCCCTTTTGACGGCAACGAAAACAGAATCTTTCTATCTACGGAGAAAATGGAGTGCTTCATTTGCAAGCAATCCGGCCACATCGCTACAAATTGCCCAAATCCCCCAACCAACAATATAATGTCGCAATCCACTCTGACTGAATAAACTGAACAGGTATCCTCAAAAACAGACTCTGTAAACCCAATAGAAAGCAACGAAGTGAGTTCAAACGAAGACCCGATAACCCCACAAGAAAACCAGCCTGCTTCCGCTCTGCCTCCAGTCCAAAAACGCGGATATTCCCAGCTTTCATCACATAGTGAAAACTCCATTCTCTCCACTCTCCACAGCAGTTCATAAAGCAGTAAAGAAGAAGCGCAAGGTGACTGTCTCTACTGAATCAAACCTTTCTACATCCATAAAAGATTGTATAGCAAAAACCTACCAGAAAACGCCAGATGCCTTCATACTTCCCATAGAAAACCTTTATGACTTCTTAGAAAATACTTTTGGTAACTCTGATCCATACTCGGAGGCCCTAAAACACACAGATAACATCATCGGTCTAGTCTCAAACCTTTACCTAATTTACCCGGATCTCACAAATAGGTCCATAAAGAACAGAATTACCCGTATGACGAACAGGTTAAAAAAAGCTTAAATCTGACACTGAAGAAACTGAGAGTTTGGATATGTCTAACGAAGCAAGTGATGAAGAATATAGTTCCGAGGGCTCACAGCAGTCGTATAAATCGTCATACTAAATTTCTTATTACCATGCCCCCCTCCTTAATACAGTGGAACTGCGACGGTTTTTACCCTCGTTTGGAACGATTACAACAGCTTTTAACTGATTACTCGCCAAACTATCTTTGTTTACAAGAAACGAATTTAACCAAGTCTCACAACCCTCACTTAAAAAGTTACGTTGGTTATCATTTTATAAGAACTACTCATTTACGCGCTAGTGGTGGATCCTCAATTTTTGTCTCTAATGATATATTTCACCAAAAATTTAATTTAAATACAAACTTAGAAGCAGTAGCTATCAGCGCATGGTGCCCTAATAAAATTGCTATTTGTAGTGTATATGTCCCTCCAAACTACACTGTAAGAGACACAGATATAATGGATCTCATAAGACAATTACCTATACCATTTATCTTAGTAGGTGACTTTAATGCTCACAACACAATGTGGGGTTCAGAACGTACGTATGCCCGTGGCAAAATGATTGAAACCGTAATAAACAATACTAACATTAATCTACTAAATACTGACAGCAGCACATATTTTCATGTACAATCGGGATCCTTCTCCTCAATAGACCTCAGCATGTCAGATCCAGGAACAGCACCCTTACTAACGTGGCACACCCTTGATAGCCTCTACGATAGCAATCACTTTCCTATCCTAATTTCATACAACGAACCAATACAAGTTAACATTCAAGGAAAGTGGAACATCGCAAAAGCAGACTGGGAACTTTACAGCCAAACGCTGAAGGAAAATACAGACAATATCAATTATTCTAATGATGTAGACGAAGCTGTTGACCAATTGACTAACTACATCATTTCTGCAGCCAATAAATATATAGGAAAGTACTCCGTCAACCCTCCAAAACGAACCGTTCCCTGGTGAAATGAATCCTGTAACAATGCAGTAAAGGAGTGCAAAAAGGCGCTTAATAAATACCGAAGAACCAGAAATGATTCAGACTTGATAATCCTCAAAAGAATGAGATCGAAATCCAAAAGGGTTCTTAAACAAAGTAAACGAGAGTCGTGGAATAAATACACAAGCACTATAACCTCTGAAACCTCTCCTTCTCAAATCTGGACCAAGATAAGACAGATGAAAGGAAAAAACACTAGTTTTAAAATACCTGGCTTAACCCAAGAGGGTGAAGTCATTACCAATGACCAACAAATTGCTAATATCCTTGCCCAACACTTTCTAAATAAAACCAAATCCAACCCCGAACCTCTAAACTCACCAAATAACTCACATCCTGACCAAATCTCTTACAACTGTCACCCACTCAATTTTCTTTTCACCCTTTCTGAATTATATTCAGTCCTACCTTCACTGAAGAACACACACACAGCTGCACCTACATTCAGCAACAAAAACCAAATTGCTCGAACTTTACAACAAAATATGGTGCAGTCAACAATTTCCGGCTCAATAGAAAGAATCAATTATTATACCAATCAAAAAGAACGACTCGAATACTAATTTTCCAAGCTCCTTTAGACCAATCTCTCTTACCTGTACATTGTGTAAAATTCTCGAGAAAATGGTTAACAAACGCCTACACTGGTACCTAGAATCGCACAACCTATTATCTACAGCGCAGGCAGGTTTTAGATCAAACAGATGCACATTGGATAATCTGGTTACTCTACACACAGATATCTCACAAGCCATTGAAAGTAAAAAAGATATAATCGCCGTGAGTCTAGATATTGACAGCGCCTTCGACACAATCCGTAAAACTTCCATTTTTAAGAAATTCACAGACTTTAATTTAACTGGAAATATTCTCTCCTTTCTACAAAACTTCTTAACCAACAGATCGTTCAAAGTCGTTACAAATGGGCAAAAGTCTACTTCGTACGCGCCAGAAAATGGAGTACCACAAGGCTCGGTTCTTAGCTCCACTCTATTTCTGATGAGTATCAACGATATCTGCTCCTCTATAACTCCACCTGTCAAATATGTACTATATGCCGACGTCTTCATTATCTACTGCCAAGGTAAAGTCACTACTAGTACTTGTACTTTACTTCAGAAGGCTCTAGATAACATCCACAACTGGTCTCTCAAATCTGGTTCTCACTTTTCAACAAACAAATCCAAAGTAATCCAGTTCAACAAAGACTCAATCCTCTTCCTCCACAACTAAAACTCAATGGGAACTTGCTACAAGTGGTTGATCAACATAAATTCCTAGGAGTAACATTTGACAAAAAGATCACATGGAGGCACCATATCCAAGAAACTAAAGCCAATTGTCTAAATAGGATTAACATCTTAAAATCATTAGCACATTACCAATGGGGAGCAGAAGAGGAAATACTAATAAGGATTTACAGATCACTGGTCCGCTCCAAACTAGATTATGGAAGTATCCTCTACATGAGCGCCTGCAAATCGTATCTCAAATCTCTTGACACTATCCAAACCTCAGCATTACGAATATGTCTAGGCGCTTTTAGATCCAGTCCCACATTGAATCTTCTGAACCACCTCTTTTCATACGACGAGAATGCCAACTATTATCCTATTTTTCCAGAATATCCGTCTACCCACAAAACCCAGTGTTTAAGCTGATTGATTCTATAAAACCAGCTCCTGAAAACAAACCCAAAACATCGCTCTCATCTCCACAAATGCTATACCCTATTTCAAGAAACATTAATGTTAGAGATACAACTCCCATAAAACTTTCGAATACTCCTCCATGGACCAAAAAACCGCCACTACTGAATACAAGCCTAAACAACTACAAGTACGAAACGCCTAACATAGTCCTTAGACAAATATTCAATGAGCTGATAAATAACCAGCAGTTCGACAAAATACTATACACTGATGCCTCCAAAGAAGTCAATGGTACCGGATGTGCTGTTACTACAGTAGATACAACAATAGCAACATACAAACTTCCTGACGTATGTAGTATACATACAGTCGAACTATATGGAATACTACACGCCTTGAGGACTCCAACACAGGATAACAGCAAACTTGTCATATGTACAGACTCCCTTTCATCATTATACTTCATCAAACATAACCGTTCACAACATCCCTTAGTCCATGATATCCTCGACACCTGCCACGACCATCACACTAGAGGTATCGTTGTGAGTATCATCTGGATCCCTTCTCATGTAGGAATCACAGGCAACGAACGTGCAGACCAAGCAGCGAAACAAACTTGTTCAGCCGACTTGCCAGTAGAGAAAATTTAACTTCATCAAGATTTAAAATCAGCAGCTCGACTTATTATGACTCAAACATGGCAAACAAATTGGAATACATGTAACACAAAACTCCGTGCAATACAGTCACCGCCCAGAAGATGCCTCCCATGACAAGAAAAGACAAAAGTATTATAAAAAGACTCAGAATAGGTCACTCACGGCTAACCCATGGTTACCTGATGTCTACAGAGAATCCCCCTATCTGTGAATCCTGTGATAATGTAAGACAATAGAGCATATACTTACAAATTGCAAACACTACAGCCCAGCTCGTCGCAAACACAAGCTCAGTGGAACTCTCAAAAACATTCTCGGACAACTTAACCAGTTTAGTGCTGTGATTCAGTTCCTCAAAGACTGTCAATTGTTTAATTTAATTTGATTTCTATTTGTAACTAAATGTAGCACAGATCCTGTGTCAGTGGCCGCTGGATGCCGAGACACGTTAATTTTAATAAAAAAAAAATTATTTAAACGCCAAACTTAAACCGCAAGAATTTGTGGCCCATAGAAAAATCGTATTTTGCTTTTTTGCAATAATAAGTTTATAATGAAAGTAAAATCTGTAAAAACACTTTCAAAATTATTTTCATTTGTACTGGGTGTTCCCTATCACAGGGTTGAAACGAACATACCTTTTTTGAATGAGACACCTATATATTATTTCAGATTCAGATTGGGTTCACCTCCCCCATACTTACTGTGTAGGGTTTCATTTAAGTATATAGGGTATTTCAGAAGTTATATCCAATTGTATGTGAAAATCATTGTGAGATCAACGTCTTGTATACCCCAAACGTAACAATTTGTCATCAATATTTTGCAGGCATAACATTTTGATATTGGTCTAGTTTCATGACACTGTGCCATTTTTTAGATTTAGATATCACAACATCCGAATACAGGGCGAGTCAAGAGTCGAACACATGATTTTCTCTATTTTTTCAAATGAATTACCTTGTATTTTATTTCAAATTGTGAAAAGAATTAGCTTTCATTTTTATCCGTCATTCCCTGAACCTAAAACCTTTAATTTCTGAGATATTGTCAATTTAATAACAAAAAGTTGAAAAAATAATTTTCCTACGATCACTACCCAAAGTAGACTTTTGCACACTCAAATCTACCCGCAAAGTTGATGTTTTTCGTGATCTGTCATAATTTGACATCATTTCGGCTCTAGAGCGTACTTTTCCGCTCGCCTGTTTTCATTTACAATAAACTAAAGAAAGGTACGATGAAATGAAACAATATATTTTGTTTAAATCTTCATATATTTGAACTAATGTTCAATTTAAACTTGTTGACGCGTTTCACTAACACAGTAGCTTTGTCAAAACGAATGAAGGTAAAATATAAGAGGTTCAATAAAGGAGACTGATTGATATCAATCAGTCTCCTTTATTGAACCTCTTTACCTAGAAGATAGCTTAGGAATGTTTGTAGTGAATGAATTTCCAGGTAATATCTTTTAATACCATTGTTAACCTTAGTAAATAGATTTAGCACTGTATATATTAAGACATTTTTATATTTTACCTTCATTCGTTTTGACAAAGCTACTGTGTTAGTGAAACGCGTCAACAAGTTTAAATTGAACATTAGTTCAAATATATGAAGATTTAAACAAAATATATTGTTTTATTTCATCGTTCAGTATGGATCTTCATCAAGTAAAAGCCTCATCTATTCAATTTTTAAAGAAAGGTAGTAAATAATAGATATATTAAAACAAAATGTAGGGCAGTCCCAATATTTTAGTTGAAATATTAATATTTGAAGATATTTCGAACGAAATTAAATCTTATTTTATAAAATTTACCTAGTAAAAATATAATAGTCAGAAGGTAGGCAATACATTATACACCTAGATGCAACAGTGATTGCATATTTAAGTACCTACCTACTATTTTGTGAAAATACTAGACCATGAAATTAATGAAACGTCATTATTGCATTTTTAGTTTATAAAAAAGTTGTCTGTTTATAAATAGCTATTTGAAAAATGGATAGTGACAGTGGATATTCAAGCACACCTCCAGATATAGCAGATTTTGCTAAAAATATTAATCTTAATCTTCTGCCAACTAAATCTAGAGGTAAATACGAAAAACAATATAATATTTTCATGGATTGGTGCCGCTCAAAGAAAATTAAGAAATATTCGGAGAATGTATTGCTGACTCATTTTGGGGAAAAATGCAAAACTCTAAACCTCATGGTCACAATATTCGATGCTTCGAAGCAAGTAAAAATTGATATTAACATCTGTAAATACACTAAAATGATTGCATTTTTGAAGTTAGAAGCAGTGGGTTACAAAGCAAAGAAGTCACGAACGTTCTCAAAGGAACAAGTGGAGAGCTTGGTGCATGCCGTAGGGATGAATGAGTCAAAATTGAATTGAAGGATATAGATGAGAGAATCCTTTCTAGTGGTCCGAATCCCCGATTCGGAAACGAATCAAAGTCGTACATTCGCAATAATTAATAGTGCCGAAGAAAATGCGATCGACTATATATTCTATTATAGAAAATGTTTTAATTTGAGACAGCAATGTCAAATTAGAAGTGATAACATTATTCAGCGCTTATTTTTACGATACTCCAAAGGTAAATGATCCAATCAGGTGATTGGTATGAATACTGTAGGCAAAGTACCAAGCGAAATAGCCAGTTTCTTAAAATGGCCCGATAAAAATGTATTTACTGGACATTGCTTTTGATGAGGCTGAAGGATATATCGCCATTAGCAATAAAATAGATACCTTCCAAAAAACTTCTGGGAACGCTGCAGTACCAACTAGCGAAGAACTTTCGATTCCATCTATATATGATATTGCAGAAAAATATTCAGAAGATATTACGTTACCTCCGACTTCTTCAGGTCCTGGGATAAATATTAAAAATAGCCAAAACTGTACATTCAACTTTAATATTGTAGGCAATAAATAAAAATAATAAGTAATAGTTACATGTTTTCATTATCACATTCTAATAAAGTGTATTTTTCATGTTTTTTTTTTATTACTTGTCTAAAAATAATGTGAACGTAGAAAAAATCTTGTGTGCACTTCGAGCAGAAAGTGGGTTGCCGCTTTCGGCAGATTGTCCGCGCTCCGCTAGGCGTCGCGCGGGCAACTCTCTGCCTCAAGCACAAAGTATCACTTTCCGCTCTTAATACACAAATAGCTATTATTGAAAGAACACCAGTCAAAGGTGAACTGTAAATTGATAATTAATTATATACCAAATGTTCGAAATGACCATCCAAAACGTCAACATTGCAGTCGATCTTAAACGTTTCTACGTTAATACTCTGAAATTTCAGGAACTAGAGCAGTAAAGTTGAGACAATTATATATGTTATGGAAGTTGTTCTTACAAAATGTACAGTATCTAGCGTTTTGTGCGAAATTCGACGGGATGGACCTTTGGTTGGAGTGAGTATTAGGTGCAGTGTTTGTATGCATTGAGAACTTTTGCTGAGGTGTAAACTTTGATTTACTAGTTTACTATCTTTAATATAGGACGTATGCTTGTTTGCTTTAGTTTCTGTATGGGACATGGGGGAAGTGACATTTTCCAAAATTGTGCATTTCCAATCTAAAAAGTCTAGGAACTTGTTTATCAATGGGAGAGAACCTATTTCGCAACTTTCTTCAAATGTACGTTTCGTATTGAAATCTAGTTAACTCCCTAATGAAAATATTATTAAATTGTGCGATATATTGAAATTTTTTAAACGTTCCAGCAAAGCGCGCGTGTTTGTAGCAAATTTTAGCAATTTTACATGATCACATTTTATTAAAGACTCTTGCTAAAGTATGTGACGAAAAACTGAATGCAAGTTTAATTTGTTATTTATATACCTCTTGTTTATTAATTCAATAGCTGTGGTAAAGTTTTCGTCGCATACCTGAATATTGTCGATGATTTTTAAAGCATCTCCCTTTAATAAGCTTTTGAGGTAGAAATGTTTTTAGCTATAACTAGAGATTTGTGCTTTGTTAATAATTAAAGCATTAAACACATCGAAAAATGATGCGAATTCAAGGGGGATGGAACCATCAAACGTGGGTATGCTAATTTCAGGCAAACGCACATTATTTTGGATGGTTTTAGAAGACCAACTTGGAATTGAGGTTCGCGAAGTTGAATTAATCTTTTCGAGAGAAGACTGAAGTTGCTATAATGTGTCGAAATATTTATTTTCAGTGTCGTCTCGGTTTTCGGAATCTAATTCTTGCGAGGAGTCTGAATAATACTGAATATTATCTTGAGTATACGTCCACTAGTATTTCAATCTTATCTTCTTCTATAAGATTGAGGATTTTAGTTGTAATTTCATCGAGGCTGGTTGCTTTTCCGTTTTTCATTATCTCTTATTACATTTACAATATTCCCTTTTGTTATATCCGGATCTTCATCTCCTAGGGTGTTCTCGAGATTATTTGTCTTCATCTTCTAGGGTATTCTCGAGATTATTTGTCTTTCGTCTTCGAACAGTTCTTTTACATATTTTTAACTTCTCTTTGATTTCTATTCTTAGATTACGATTCTCATCTACCACAACCTGTTGTTGTCTACGTTTTTGTGTATTATTCAACTTTCTTGTGTATATTATGGTGGTTATGTTTGGCTTGCAGTTCCCCTACCTCTTCACATTTTCTCTAGAAAATTTCTTCATTTGCTTGTTTTGACCTTATCTCCCCTCTGTATTTCTCTGTATTTATCATTGTTCTTTTCAAACGATCTTCTTTTGTCCATGAGCTGCAAGATGTCATCTGTCATCCATTCTTGTTTGTGCTTGATCTTTTCGTAATAATGTTTGGCTTGGTTCCATTATTGTCATTTTAAAGCTTCCCCATGTTTCATTTATACATGTGCGGTTTTCATGTATCTGTGAGTCAATCTGTGTTATGTTTTCATTTATTCTTTTTTCAAGTTTATGTCTAATTTCTGGTTTCTGCAGTTTGTTTACGTAAATGATATGCTGCATTAATGAGCGATTAAACTCGATATATAGGATACATAATGAGAGGGGAAAAGTATGAAATATTGAGGTTTACCATAGAGAGAAAGATTCATGGTAAAATATCAGTGAGAGGAGACAAAATTCATGGCTCAAAGGCGTAAGACGTTGGTATCGTAGCTCATCAATAAACGTATTTAGAACATCATTTTCCAGCACTACATTGATAAATTGTATCGCCAACTTTCTATATTCGGAGACAGCAGATTAAGGAGAAAAGTGTTTTTTTTAAATCCGTTATTAGAATACTTTTCATTGTTTTTGATCAGTTTGTTTTAATACCGTCTAAAAGAGATGTCGCTGGCCGTAGCGTGCTACTATAAACCAGTCGTTACCAGTAGGCAAGATTATAACCGCCAATATTCAATATACAAATTTCAATAATTGATGTATAAACGAAAATACGAAGAGGAATTTATTTCTCGCTGTTCTAAATTCAGAGTCCACCTCTGCTTCTAAGTAATATCTGTTATTTTGTCTGCTTATAAAGCACTTGAATTGTCTGACCTTATGTTGATTATCTTATCAATTTTTTTTTATTTTTTGAATTCCATTCATTTCCAAATATTGCTTGTTGTTTTTTGGAAATTATCTCATATTGTTTTATGCTTATATCAGTTATATATTAATTATAGATTTTACTACTCACCTGATGCGTAATAACTTGAATGACGACTGTGATAAAAAATACTTTAATTCCGTCTATATCTTTCGAGTTGATATACGCTCGACTTTTTACGGTGATCGCTTCAACCGGACTGAACAGAACAAATGACTCCTGTAATCAGACCAGTTTTATAAAATATTTCGTTAACGGGAGCGAACAGAATTTACTTTAGGGTTGATTTCAATTTTATTAATTCTCTGCACTATTAGGTACTAAGTATCTACGTGTTACTGATTGAAAACAGTGATAATTCTAATTATCTGTCGAGTTTATTGTAACTTATCAAATCTTTTTATTTTCTGATACTGTAACAAACTGAATGATAGATTAACAAAAACTCTTCGCCAACAACCAACGCCAACAAAACGACAAAAAAATTGTATATTTCATATTAAGCAAGCCTTTTATATGACCGATTCTTGGTAACTTACTGACTGTATAGTATGTTGAAACAAATTAAAAGAAAAGGAACAAACTTCATTCCGAAATAAATAAATCAATTATAGATGTGAAGTTAACCCTCCGTTCCACGGGTGAACGATACGGACACATTTAGACGGGTGGCATATTTCAAAACGGCAC
This sequence comes from Galeruca laticollis, assembly GCA_963921935.1. Classification (NCBI taxonomy): domain Eukaryota; kingdom Metazoa; phylum Arthropoda; class Insecta; order Coleoptera; family Chrysomelidae; genus Galeruca; species Galeruca laticollis. Next base: position 50,695,533 of record OY998184.1, read on the forward strand.
ATTGATACGAAACCAGTAGCTAAATGCTGCGCTGTCATTGGCTATATTGTGTAGTTACCGTCTTTTAAAGTCGAATTTAAAATGTTCCTTGCTGTTGTTTACAACTTAGGGATGTCAATTTTCTTCTTCTTCAATTAGATTTTACTTTTCATAATAGCATTTTGCAAAAAAATGTACTGATACCTTGGGATCAACCTGCATAAAAATATTGATAGAAATTTTACTTAAATGTAAATTAATAGATAATTTAATAATTGTCATTCCATAATGGCAGCGACAGCATAAAACCAAAATGTGCAGTTTTGAAATATGCAGACGAGTGGGGTCTATGAGGAACAACTTTAAGTTGATAATTTTTATCACCTTTGTTTTTTTATAAGTAACTAGCTGACCCGGCGAACTTTGTTCCGTCTTAATGGCAACAAAATGATACTGATACTCACCATTCAATGGATTTTTCATTTTAATATTAAAATAATATCCATCTTCTCCTTGCCAAAACATCAGCGGGTATTGCAATGTGTCATATGATCGATGAGTTTCAGATATTTGTTGCAGTTGCCCATTATCGCGACGTGTAAGCACAATATCGCGTCTTTCCAATTGTTCACCAACAATCAGGATGGCAACTTCGTCTACTGTTGGAGCATTAAATGTCCTTTCGTGTGTTCCAGATGGTCGTTTATCTGCTTTGATGACAACTTTATAGTCATTACTTGGCATGCGCTCTAAAGCACTCTTAAACAACCTGACCAACGCATGATGTTCATGAAGCAGACACTGCAAGTCTTGAAGAATTGCTCGCTTCATTCCTGCATTGATCTCTAGGCGTCGATCAAGTTGTTCTTCCATGTTGCCCATGCAATATATTTGTAAAAATTTATTCTGTGTATCTTCGAAAGGTAGTAATGATCCAATTCGATGATGAATCTGTCCTTGTATCTACAAAATAAAAACCAGACAGTATTAACTGGGTTATAAACACTTTTTTCGGTGGGAGAGTAGAGTTCAGAATTAGGAAATATACTACATAGGTACCAATAGATAAAGAAAGTTATTCTTTAACTACATTCTATATAAGTACAAAAATAAATACCTTAAATGTCGGATTAAATCCTCGTTCTTCGATAATATCTGCCCCAAATGACGTCATCTGGAAACCATTGTATTTTTGAGTATTTGCAAGAAAGTGGCGTGATTCTTGTGTTTCGCCACAAAGCAATGAATACAATGGCTCAGGTGGCGGAGTCAACAATGGCAATTTCACTTTACCATTAAGGCAGCATAATCCAGGCGTTTCTCCGGAAAACTTTATTGCACCACAATACTCGAAAACTACGTCCATTTGCCCAATGAAACGCTAGGATGCAAGCTGTAATCATTGCTGCAATCGTATTGAAACGCTGCTCGATTCAAATCAGCACTTGATAAATATCTTGTTCTGCGTCGCAAATTATCTATTTGTTGACCTCTGTTGTTCGCTCGACGATTCTGCATTGCCAACCGAGCTGTTTCACGGGCTGCTTCAATTTGCTCTCGTGATTGAGAAGCACGAAGTCGAGCCATACTATCGCGGCGCTGTTCACGTGCAATTTCTTGTTCTTCTTCACTCCTTTCATTTGCAGTATTTCGTATTCTTCTTGCATCATGACTTTGTCGGGAAAGATTCGATCGTCTTGGTCGCGGCATTATTAATTAAACTTCACTTCACCTAAAAACTCAAATTTTCAACCATATCGAGTTTTATAGTTCACTTCACTGTTTATACGAATGGGCAATGGCACTATCATTACATTATAATTGTTAATTATTTATTTAATAGAAATAGTTTTATTATTGATTTCTTACAAATATCAAATTGTCATCCATACGTCATTACATAGCTGTCATTATACGTCAATTACATAGCTGTCGTTTGCGTTTTGTTATTCCAAGTCTGATTCTTTTTTGTTATACCACGTTTTATAGTGACTGACGTTTCATGTCAAGTCACACGGGAATGCTGTCGAACGGGATAAAAAGTATCCTATGGGAATGCTGTCGAACGGGATAAAAAGTATCCTATGTCCTTCTCCTGGATGTAAACTACCTCCCTGCCAGTTTTCAGCTAAATCGGTTCAGCCGTTCTTGAGTTATAAGTGGAGTAACTAACACGACTTTCTTTTATATATATAGATTTCATATGAATATGTTCATTTCAAATGTTTTTTATAGATGAATTCATATAAAAAATATATAGTGACATTATTTTTATACATAATTAATATTTGACTAAAAAGCTACAATTTCATCACATTTTTTTATTCGTCCCAAAATTTACACAAACCCAAAGATACAGATACTGGTCACCAGTAATAAAATATTTATTTTAAATGTTCAACTAAAGCTACACGAAAACTAACATATATGTAAAAAAAATTGTACACCAATGGGAGAGGATGGAACTTAGGCATTCAATTTTACAAGGCATTCCTGACAGCAAGCCCTAATATGCTCCATACACAACCAACTTTTACAAATTTTGCAAAAATAATGTGTTTTGCGCCTCTTGCAATATTTGCAATTTCCCCTTTTACCCGGGAGGGGATCTGGAGCATCATATTCAGCGACACCAGCAAGTCGCATCGCCGAAGCACGTAGCGCTCTTGAGATGCGTTTGTCAAGCGCTCTACTTTTTAGGTTATCCTGTAGTAATTCAAGCGCCAAATCTTTCTGGAATACTCGGCGACATTTAGCGAACTCTCCATTCGGATTGTTGCTTCTGTAGATGCCAAATGCATTGATAGCAGTCAAATTCAATAGATTATAAAATATAACCATAGGCCAACGCTTGGTATTTCTAGCAACATTGTAGGATGTAATCATGCGATCAACTATGTCTTCACCACTTTTTGTTTGGTTGTAGAATGTTATGATTTCAGGTTTTTTTCTCTTATCACCAGTCTCAACGTCAATATTATCGTCTCGGTGCAAAGAGGAAACGAGAAGCACATTTCTTCCTGCTTTAGGAATATATGAGACATCTGTCATGTCTTCACTGAAGGCAAATAATGAAGAGTGTATTTGCCTTTTTCTCTTTAGCGTAAATTGGGTAAGTCGAATTGTCACATTTATATGGACCATCAGGATGAACACCAGCATAAATTTCCATATGATTTGTATAATATGATTTTGAGTCAACAAGTGAAAATATTTTAATGCCATATTTGTTGGGCTTCTGAGGCATGTACATTCGAAAATGACACCTTCACCTGAACGCAAGTAGCATTTCATCGAGTGTCACATAATATCCCACTACATAATTTCTCTTACAGTTATCTTTAAACCTTTCAAAAATAGTACGAACTGCAGCAAGGTTATCTACTTGTTTTCTTTGGCCTCTGGTAGTGGTATCATCAAATCGAAGACATTTGAGTAAAAACTCGAACCTACGTTGGGCCATTCTTGCAGGAAATATTTCATATAACATTCCCTTCGAAGACCAAAATTCTCTGAGATGTCCTCGTGATCCATAGTGCACTCAACATAAATACAACTGTAGATTCTCTAGACCTACAGTCACTCTTGTCTCTGTATCTAATAGAGTTTTTTTCAATGTACAAGTTTGTATTTTCCACTACAAGTTCTATGCAGCTTTCAAACATATACAGCCAGCACTGAATTGGTGACATTGCTTGCCGTGCATCTTCTTTGACACCGGGTAGATGCATGGTAATATTTTCTTGTCGAGTACTAGTCTTCTTACTTCCCGTTCGTATGGATCCATATTTTAGCAAACACAACTAAAAATACATAATCCATCCGAAAAATATTACCAATATAATTTAATTCAGAAAATATAGCCTACCTTCTAAGATTCGTGAATATTTATTTGCCTATTTTGATTCTTCAAAAAGATGTAAATTGTACGACACTCAATCTCTCTATATTTTTATCTTTTACAAAGATGTGAACCATACCATTTACTATACAAATGAAAAGAATCCTTTTACAAATAAAAATGACATTTTTATTTGACCTTGAATCACTGATCAACGTTCCGATGTTGTAAATCACGACTGACACAAATATTGCAAACTTGGGCATATTTTCTGTAAGTAACATATTCGTACGGGTGGAGTCTATCAGGACAAAATATTTATTCTATTAATTATTTTTATTAATCGATGCTGCACATTAGCATTTCATAAGTTTTAATAAGTCTCAAAGGTACGGTAGATATGAGAATTTAAAAAAAAAGAATTATGTAAGAATTTTATGAATTTTTGTTTTGACATGGACTGGTAGACCACACCCATGGAACGGAGGGTTAAGAAGATTACAAAGTTCTCTGTGCTTATTAGGATTTTTGTATTTTCTCTACAAATGTTTGTCTAGTATAAGTAGTAGTAGTCATTATTATAGTATATATATAAGTCAATGTGAAGACAACAATAGCAAGGTTGTCAGATATACAGGGTGACCCAAGATATTTTTACAGGCTGTAACTCATGAATTAACGAATAGGTTTATTTGAAAATTGGTTAATGTGTTTGGGACCAACAGTAATTTCATCCGACGTATACAGGGTATCTGTGACGTCATCATAGAAGCAGGGACGTCATCGCAATGGAATAATTCAATGGAAGGGGGGGATCAAACTTAGCTCAAAAGAAAGACCTTTTTATTTCAAATTCAAGTGGATAATTATACTAAATTTTCAGTTTAATGTTTATTTGCAACAATTACCAAAACATTCCGGCTTTACAGTGATTTTATAAAAGATGTTTAAAATGGCCTCCGTCTGCAACAACACAAGCATCGAACCATCTAAGTAGTTCACGTGTACATGCCACATGTATCATCTCTTGCGTACGATTATTACAACCTTGTCTGATTTTATTTTTCAAATCGTTCGTGCCTACAGGTTTTTCATTATAAGCAAGATCTTTTAAGTATCCCCATACAAAAAAATCTAGGAGTGATAGCACCGACGATCGTGGAGGCCAATGAAAGGGTCCATGATTTCCAATCCATTTATTTGAAAATCTAGCATTAAGATAATTTACTACAATATCGCTATTATGTGGGGAGCGCCATTTTGCTGCCATATCATATCTCTTCTTTCATTCAAAGGAATATTTTCCAGTAACGCATGTAGATCATTTTCTAGGAAATTTGAATATCTCTGACCAATTTCTAATAACTTATCTAATTGGAAAATTGTTTTTACTACTGATATTTGTCCTTTATTTGTTGAGAAACCAAATGATAATCGTCCTTATATGATTATCAAAGTTGTTGTAATGACTGATACCGGAAGCAATTCTAGTATTCTTGGAAACATTGGGTTTTCGCTTAATTATTCTCTTCATGTGCCTATTGAATATGATGCTGTATGATTTGTATCATCTATCAATAACATTGAAAAGTTTTTGAGTAAGATTTATTATTTTTTTGTACCTACTATACATAATTGAACTATTTACATAGTTTTTTCAGGTACCCCGTATTAGGTCATATCAGGTTCAGGGGGGCATGGTAAATTCGGTCCCAGCAGGTAGCAGATTGAATTAAAAATTTTATACCCTTTTATCGGTAGTTTAATTCCCTCCCAAACAGAGTTTTACGATACTAAGGAGCTTAATCTCTTTCGTAGAATGAAGTAATTATGTTAAGTATGGGTCCGAAAATAGTAGCAATTATACTCGATAGTCGAAATTCTGTAAAGTGACTCATCGCTCTTACTGTCCATAAAATCAGTTGCAGAAGCGAACTTCATGAGCGCATCATTTTTGAAGGGTTCTTAATAGTCCTAAATAAAAAATAAATAGAAAATGTTCTTGTACGCTCTGGCGTTTAAATTTGAGAGGACAGAAATACGAAATTATTATGGTAGGTATCATTATGTATATACAGGGTGTTACCAAGAATAATACACATTTTTAAGGATGAGCTATAATAAGATGTATATAAAAAAGTCGATAGTCGAAATTCTGTAAAGTGACGTCATCGGTTATCTACCGATTTAAAGTGAACTCCATGAGCGTATCATAGTTTAAGGGTGCGAATACTGAAATATCTGGAATTTCAATTTTTAACATTTGAAATAATAACTTATCACAAGTTGTTCATAAGTAAGTTAAAACAAAATAAAAAAATGTTTAAAAGTCAATTCCAACTTACTACTACTAAAACTAAAAAAAAGTTGTTTGTCAAGACCAAAATAAATTACCAATAAGTATAGGTATGTTGCGAGGTCACTTGTAAAATGTCTGACTAACTGGAAGCGGTATCACTCCCTGACGACTCCTCAGAATCATCGCTTTCTCCTCCTATATCGATAATGAGTGGTTCCGTCATTACTTCTACACGTATGTCTAAATCCCAAAACTTTATTTCTTCTTTTAATACGTGTTGAATACATTTACGCCAACTCTCAGCAGTAACGGTATGCAGCGCCTCGTCAAACAGTTTCTCAACGTCAGCCATTTTGAATGTACTGTTTTTTCTCGCAACATAATTTTTCACTTGGGCCCAAACCAGCTCGATGGGGTTTAACTCACAGTGGTAGGGAGGAAGTCTAACAACTGAGACGTTGAAATCTTTCGCCATTTCATCGACAACGTACTTAATATAACTGCTTTTATGTTTCCGTACGAGAGATAATAATTCAACTTTCAGCATTGCCTCGTTGTGCGGAATGCTTTTACTCTCTAACCAATCAATTATAACCCTCTTGCGGCTAGCTGAAGTAGGTATCTGCTCCAGTCGACGAGAGTGGTATGAAGCATTATCCATAACTATCACTGAACCAGGAGTTACCTTTGTTAAAATTGATCTAAACCATGTTTCAAACCGGTTACCATCCATCTCTTCATGGTAATCGACAGTTTTTTTGGACTGAAAACTTAGTAATCCACCTTCTACAAATCCTTCCTCGCTGCCAATGTGAGTGATAATCAGTCGACGTCCTTTCCCAGAGGGAGCTTTTAAACCGGAAGAGAAACCCTCCATAAAGGCTTGTCGATTGCTTCGTATATTCATGTCTTGCCACACTTTTGACACAGTGTGGCCTTCATTTAACCATGTTTCGTCAAGATAATATATGTGCCGTCCTTCGTTACGAAACTGTCGTATCTGTTTTAAATAATTTCTCCTCCATTCCACAATGTCATTTCGTTCAATTAAGGCACTGTTTCTACTTCTTGTTTGGTAACGAAAATTCATTAATTTTAAAGTTCGTCTCAAAACTTTATCACTGATGTTTGGTAAAGTATCATCAGCTTCTATTACCTTGCTCAATTTAGCTACCGAGGGGATTTCATTCCTAAAATAAAAAGAATGTATTTCCCTACGTATAGCATTCCGTGTTTGGTCGTCCAAAACAATTTTCTTTCTTCCCCTACTTTCCGGTTTACAGTTTTCACCTCGTTCTCTTGTCAAAGATCCGTCCCGCGATTTCTTTAGAATATTGTATATAGTACTCTCAGAAACTTTAGTTAAATAACTGCACTTAATCACAGCGTCACTAACACCCAACTATTTGTCCATGGCACGCAGTCCTTCGTACACATTTAATATGAGGACTTTTTCTTCCCGAATTAAATTGTTACGACGCCGTTTTTTATCGCCAACACCGCTACACTCCGCCATTATTGTCACTAAATATACCGATATAAATATTACAATAAATACCAATAATAACCGATTTATCACACAAAACCACAACACAAATACTGATGTTACGCTCATGAAGAGAATAAACACCTCACATAACTGTTTACTATCACTGTCTCATTCGCGTAGCTCGATCTATCTATCTCGTTCTCAAAGCCGGAACATTGAAGCGACTCTCCAACATTGTCAAATCGGCGAGTTTTTCACAACAAACTTTGCGTTCAAGAAATATACATAAACACTTTATTTCACATTTCAAGTAAACTAATTATTATTAGTCTGCTTGAAATTTGAAATAAATATATTAAATTGGTATTGACTTAATTACATTGCATCTTTTGTACCTGAAATATTGACACAATGAATTTGAAGTGTATTTATAAAATACAGCATTTCTCTCTAGAATACATATGGCAACTGCGCTTTAACCAAAGTGTTGATTAGATAGCTCTGACTCACTTTACACAATTTCGACTATCGAGTATAGTAGGTAAATGAATAATATAAATACATGAAATGGATTGAAATATGTACCATTTAGTTGCGTATGTTTCCCCAGTTTACATATTAGTCGATTCAAGTATTCTTTGTAGTCTGGCGAGTCTGGCACCATGGATCTTAATATTATTTTGAGTGAAAAAGGAAAGCGTATAGTAGTTATAAATAACTATAAGTACAGTTTTCAAAGAATTTTAAAAAGTGGCGAAAAGCGGTGGACGTGTATAAATAAAAATGGTAGATCTTATTTGCTTAGTATGGGTGAAGTGAACAATGTAACTGTTACAAAGCATGTAAAGGATCATTGCCATAATGCAAATGTAGAACAGTTGAACCGCCAAATTGTAAGCACTTCTTGTAAAAGAAAGGCTATTGATGATTTATCGGAGAAGCATGCAAAAATCATCCGCCGGGAGCTTCAAGAAAATCTGCCTTCAACGATCAATACGTCAGACGTTGCGTTAATAAGGAAGAATTTGTACAATGCTCGTCAAAAACTGCTTCCACAATTGCCAACAAGTACTCAACAAACTTTCGACACTCTGGTGAAGATCAACATTGAAACATCCAGAGGTGAACATTTATTACTTTCTAATGATGCAGCTGATCAAATCGCCGTCTTTTCTTGTAAATCAAATATTCAATTTATCGGAAAAGTCAGACGAATATATTTAGATGGAACATTTAATTACTGCCCACAATTTTTTTGTCAGTTTTTTACGTTACACGGGTATTATAACGGCCACTATACTCCTCTGATTTTTTCTCTATTACCCAACAAACGGAGTGAAGCATACCAAAATTATTTAATATTGTAACAGAGATCTGCATCAAAAATAATGTTAGATTAGATATTTCTGAAATTGTAATCGATTTTGAAAAAGGTATCCATAAGGCTGTAGAACAAGTTTGGCCATTAGCTCAAATAATCGGATGTCGATTTCATCTTTTGCAGGCATGGTATAGAAAAATTCAGCAAATTGGTTTAATATCTGCCTACAAAGATGAATGTTCCGATGCGGGGCGATGTCTAAAAATGACTTTTACCCTAACTTTCTTAAATCCTGTAGAAATCAGCGATTGTTTTGTATTCGATCTGCTCTCAATAGCACCAGACGATGAAAAGATTCAAATGTATTCCGATTATTTGATAGATAATTACATATCTGAGGAGTCACTATTCCCTCCTTCACTTTGGGCTACAAACTCAGCAAAACATACGAATACATGCGAATCTTTCCATAGACAATTTAACGATTCGGTTTACAAGTCTCATCCAAACATTTTTGTTTTTATTAATAAACTTAAAGAGTTTCAAATCGAAGCTTATGTAAAATTACAAAGTGTACATTTGAATACTAAAATTACCGATAGTAAAGTTAAAAACCGTCAAAAATTTATTACAAAAATGATTGAATCATATACGAAAAGCGAAATAAGTCGTTTGCATTTTATTAAATGTGTCTCATTTCACTGTGGCGTTTAATTATTAAGTATACAATATTATGTACCTGTGTCTTGTAGCCTATTTCGTAATTTTCGAGAATTTGGTTTCTTAATATTATTAAATATATAATTGTATGTAATGTGTTATATTTTTATAGGTATAAACAATATATAGACATATCAATTCCGTTTATGTAAACTTTGTCAACAATGTAAATATTTTTATTTAATTTATTAAAACTAAAATTATTCAATATTACAGTTTTATTGCACTGGTCCAATCTTAAAATATTTTACCCGGGACCGAATTTACCTATACAGTTTCAGGTAAAAACAAAATTACGGACCGCATTTAACTTATTTTTGACCCCTTTTTTCATGGGAGGGAATTTGCCTATCCCCGGTTTAGGTACCCCATATTAAGTCTTATCAGGGCCCCATATTAGGCTACCTGGTAGCCCAATATGGGGTAGACACAATATTTTTAAATAATTTTTTTATAAAATATAAAACTTTCAACCGTTTTTTTATTCAGAATTATCTTGCTAGTGTAAAAAAGAATCAATGTTGCTAAAATGATAGCTAAACAGAGTTAAAAAATACGATATTTTTGTAAACATTAAAATGGTACCCCATAATAGGCGACTTTCCTCTAGTATATTTACCTACTGGGTTAACCATTGCTCGGTATTATAAAGAAAACGGATAAATAGAAAAAAACGGAGATACATTGTATTTTGTTTACAATGCGTCCGATTTATGTTAGCAGCGAATACAGGTGATGCGGCTTGAATTTATTTATTAGTTCTTTGTTAGTACCCATATTCCTGTCTCGCATTGAATGACGTTCTTTGCTAATGATTTCGTTGTCGTTCGTTATATTACAAATGAAAATGTAAACATCTGTAATCTTAATGTGAACTTTTCTCGTGTGAGCATCTCACTATGTGAGCATTTTTCCACGTGAATATTTCTCCATGTAGGGATATTTCCGTTTGGGCTTTTTTTCTATCAGTATTTATACCTGTTAGCTTTCTATCAGTATTTATACTTGTGGCCTTTTATACCTGTGAGCTTTTTTATATGTGGGCATATTTCCGTGAGGGTTTTTTCCTATGGGCATTTATACCTGTAACGATTTTTCTGTGGACTTATTTCCTGTGGTTTTTTCCAGTCGCCGTTAAAAACTATGAAGGCCAGATGAATTGGGTGTTTTCTGTCATTTTTTCCAATATAGTTTATTTGAAAATGAATGATGGCACAATTTTTATGACCCAGGAAGAAACCCCAATATAACATCATAAATCAGTGACGAAGATACCTACTTTGGATAATATTTTAGTAGACATTAATGGAGACGAAACTTTGCCAAACAATGTAACTCTTCGTAAGGGGGCGGTTACGGATTCCCGGGTAGGGTTGTACAGTCAGAGACAGGATTCCAAAATAAAATGAGTTTATTCTTATAAAGATATTTACAGACGCTATTTACATATGTACAACAAAATCAATACCTGACCTAAAATTAAATACTTATTGTATCGGTCCGCAGGAGGTTGTGTATCTAATTATTTCTCGTCGACTGGGGAGATATACCTATGGAATACTGGTTTGGACGATGCAAACGTCGAGACTTCGGTGTACGGGCGTAGGCGGTAATACGGGCTCTGGATGCTCGTCACAGTCAATAGAGAGTTATCGGCAACCCAAATAACGTCAGGCCATATTAGCGCATATGTTATTTTGACATTTAACGTATGCGCGAGTCGATTCTTAAGACAACGTCCCTAAATAACGCTACCGCCAAGCGTTATTTACGGAGTCTAACGACAGGCCGCATTTTAAATAGCGCATAGTTTTCTATGTTAAAATTGTGTGTTGCAGATTTACCACATAAACTCTGTTTTGAGTATATAGTAAAATGTTTGAAAGGGAACCAAACAGATTAAGATTTGGACCAGAGGACGACATGGCTCTCCTCAAAGAGTTTATTAATTTAAACCCGTTGGAAGATCTCGAAAAATGGGAACAATCAAATCCAACATACACGTCATAACTAGAAAATAGTTTTTAATAAGAACTCTAAAAGATCATTTGTTCCGTTTATAAGAAATGTGGATGAAAAAAGACAAAGGAAACCAGATAATGTAGGTATTCAAATAATTTTCATGAATAATTATTATATACCCATATTAGTATTATTCATTCTCATATGCCTATTAATTTTTTATGTGTAGGTCTGGAGTGGAAGAAATATTTTGTGAAAGAGACCAGCTTCTACAAGAAATAAGCGATCTTTGTAAAAATGCAAATGTTAAGCCTATTACAAAAAAAAGGAAAATTAGCATAGAAAAACAAATTCAGGAACTAGGAATATCAGCAAGAGATGAGTGTTCTAGAACTCTGAGATTGAAGCACAATAATTTATGTACTGAGCCTGAAAATAATGATCATGATTATTATTGTAAGTGCAACAGTGACTGCAGATTTGAAACTTATTCTAAGTTTTATTTGTATCTTATTTGAGACATCAAAATAAAATTTTGAATTTTAAAATAAAATTACAAAAGTTAGTTTATGATCAAATAGTGATTATTCAAGATACTTAACAGTTATATCAAAATATGTTTATGACTTTATGGAATACGTTTTATTTATTTATTTTTTTAGTCATTCCTACAAAAGAAAATGAAGTAGAGATTTTAAATGATAAGCACGAACTTAGTATACAATAACCAACAATAACAATAAAGCAAGGCTATCTACATACTATGCAAGCTAGGTTAAGTCACATTATCGAATAGCGCATAGCGCGGGTAAGGCGTCGCTTCCGATAACTGTTAAATAAAATTTAAATACCGCTTGACGTAAAACCAATACGGCAGTACGTTAATAACGTTCACATGCGCTATTCATTTCACCGATGTCTCCCTATTACCTCGGACGAGACGAAGTACCCCTAAGTCAGTACCTTAGAGGCAGGAAGTACAAGAATATGTGATAGTCAATACCTCTCACACGGGTGGCCGTCGTTTGGTAGGTCAAAACCCTACCAAATGGAAAGAAGGATGCTCGGCAAGTCAATACCTTGCCGACAGAAGGGTAAAGTCTAACGAGTCAATACCTCGCCAGACTGAAGGAGAGGTCCTTTCGAGTCAATGCCTCGACAGGACTGTCTCATTGAAATTGTTGGTCGGTTTATATATCCATCAGCTGTCGATAAAAACTGGATTGGTTCGAACCATAGGCGTATCATCAGCGGTGTTTACCGGAACATCGTTACAACAATAAAAGAGAAAAATTGTTGAAAACTTTACATGAATTAGACTTCGTTTGCCAGAATTAGATAGAAAATCAGCGTTCGGCGAGAAAGATGGAGGAGGCAATATTTAAGGGAAACTAGAAAATTCAGAGAAGGCAAAAATATTTTTGAAGTGAAACTTTTTATGGGACACTAGCGTTTTGTCATGAGAGTTAACTCGTCGAGCTAACAAAACTGTTAAACTCCTTGTGAGAGAGGCGGAAAAAATTAACGAAGATCCGCACAAAGAGGAGACGCCGAGAATAGTCGCAGGGCATTGTTTATTGATGGCGATCATGTTATTCCGTTTATCAATCCCCACTTCGCTGCGCGAACGATAAAGTGAGAACGCATTCGGGGGGAAAAGGATACCAAAAGCGCTTAATAATGTCTGCCGATATTGGTATAATCCAGTGCGAAATTAATATAGAAATTGTTTACCTTTAAAATTAAGGCGATAAAAACTAGGAAATTTCTTTGCATTGTGTATTTATTTGTATTATTGGTTGGCTAAATCAGAAAAAGATAAGATTCCAATGATCTTAGCTGGAGATTTTAATGTAAATTTTAGTGACAAAAGTTCTGAACCACTCATTTCATGTTTATATGATAAATTACAATTAAAAATAAACAATGACATTCATATTTCAACAACAAGATATGGAACTTTCTTGGATGCTGTTTTTTCAAGACACTTGAATTCATTGAGATCTGAAGTATTTGCATCCTACTTTAGCTATCATCATCCAATTATTTCTATTTTGCCAAATAAAAATGACAGTGCAGATAAAGATATTTGAATCTGTGATTCATTAACATAAGTCATATTAATTACTTATATAGTTCTTTTCTTAATGTAGAATGTTTATGTATATGTGATATAAATATATATATATATATATATATATATATATATATATATATATATATATATATATATATATGTATATGTCTATTAAATTATTTCATATAAAAAATTTTTTAATATTGTTTTTATTCTCAGTTATTGTCAATAAAGATACAAAAAATGTATGCGTCAGTCCAAAACTAACAGCGTCAAAAGTGAAACTTTTCATGTAATTCAAAAACTGTCAATGAGTGTACAAAAAAATACATTGTTGCAAAGAAAAATTGACTGGAAATTATAATAAAAATGATTTTTAATAAAAATCAAGAAAAATCTACAGACTATCCCGAATTAATTACTACGGAAGTTTCACTTGTACGTATATGTATATAGTTTTATGTATATGTAAATAATAGTACGTACAAGTGAAACTTCCGTAGTAATTAATTCGGGATAGTCTGACGATTTTTCTTGATTTTTATTATAAATCATTTTTATTATAATTTCCAGTCAATTTTTCTTTGCTGCAATGTATTTTTTTGTACACTCATTGACAGTTTTTGAATTACATGAAAAGTTTCACTTTTGACGCTGTTAGTTTTGGACTGACGCATACATTTTTATTTGGATGAAACATGGATAAATGAATGATATTTTGTGAAAAAAGTTTGGCGAGATAAACTGGTTGCGAATGCTGGTCAGGCATTTACATAAGGTTTGTCTACTAGCTTGAAATTTAAAAATAGTAAAGGTCGCCGTTTAATTATCGCTAAAGGGTTTGTTGAAAGAGGCTTGTTAGAATTTGTTTCAAGTTCTCTACGAAAGTGTTACGAATAGCTCAAAAAATATATAAATTGCAACAACAAATGAACTGTAATTAATTATCATCTTAAACTTTGACCACTAACCTGTAATAAGGTGCGATTCTTCTTGCTAACCAGTACTGGGAACACATCCAGTCTAAACAATCTCGGAGTTGAAGCGGAACTAACTAACTTCCAACGAATAAATGACTCCGGCGATATACAGTGCCGCACAAAAGGAGCATTCGCAAGCATAGGCAATAACGAGAAGAATTAAAAAATATATTGCTAGATTCGTAACAGAAAGACTACCATGAAGGAATGACTGCTGATGTTTTTGAGAAATATTCCAGTCAAATATAGATTTATTATCGATCAATAGTTATGAACAATGCCAGTTACCATTCAGGATCAAAGGAACTGGAACACTAAATGAAAAAAGCAAGAACTCTCCCATTGTCTAATAACCAAAGAAATACTGGCAAAAGGGAAAAGGGATTACTCAAAAAAGAGCTATTTCAGTTAGGTAAACAACATTCACCAAAATTCCAGAAGAATAGTGTAGATGAAATACCACCTTATCACTATGAACTTAACCCCATTGAACTAATCTGGACCTAATTGAAGGAATATGTCGCGATAAACAATACAACATTTAAACTTCAAGATGTTCGTCAACTATTATGTTACACCATATCACAAATTTTACCGGACAATTGGCAAAACGCTATAAGAACAGTCATAGAAGAGGAAGATAAATTGTGGAAACTTGATATGTTAATATAGGAAACAATACAACCAATTATTATTTCTGTGGGAAGTGAGGAAACTGATGATGATGACTCTTTATCGGGAGAAAACGGCTTATTTATTTAGGTATATAACTTTAGGTATTTCTAAATTGGAAATATGAGTGTTTTACGAGAAAAGATTTTTTGCAAAGATTTTTATAATAATTTCGTATAAATTTGGTTGTGTGTATATTTATTATTAAGTTCTAAAGAAATGTCCTAACCTAATATCTAGTATACTATTTTTATAAAAATAAATGTGGGTATTTAATAGGGACAGTTTACTATTTTTTATATTCCTGTACCTGATCACTGAGGTGTAGAATTATTGGTTAATCTCTTAGGGATTGCTCATTAACATTTTATGATGTATTGTAATCGAGGGTTTTCGGGGTGGTGATACTAAAATCTAGTAAAAATTGAGATAAGAAGGTATCAATCAATATTTACTTTTTTTCTGGTTTGAACAATCCTGTATATAGACCTTTGTTATAAAAATTGTGCTATCATGCACTTTCAAATAAACTATAATATACGTAAGATTTGTATATGATCGACGGTACTATAGCCCTTCCGAAATCCCGCTTGTTCTACATGGTGGTTAAGTCAAAGTTATTAGTTAGTTTCTTATGACGTCCAATGAGGAAAAATAGAATACTGTAATGTTTTTCTTATTTCTTTAAACAGTAAACGGGTAGGGTAGGGAACTTTAAAAATACGGTATGGCTACTTACGAATTTATTTAAACACTAAACTACCCACTAACACATTTATATACACTTGACTATTCACTTACATTTAATTCATATGCACACAAACTTAATTATTAATTTATATCAACTCTTCACTCTTCGCTATTTCGGTGTATTCTTGTTTATTTCACGAGATCACTTTATAAACTAACTATCCATGGTCGGTCCTTTATATATTATTGCCTTTTTTACTAGATAATTCTAGATTGCTGCTTACCCAAAACAATTGGCTAGATAAGGTAATCACAATCGTAAACAGTTCTAAGAAATCCCTGCGCATCCGTCATAATTTTAACTTTCATACATGGTTTAGACAGAGTCGGATTCAGGAACTATACTAGTGTGCTGTTTCGTAACATTACCCCCTCCGTAAATGGAAGTTCCTCCTGGAACTTTTGTGTAGCCGAGACTGGAAGTTTTAATCGGCAACTGGCCCCAATTCTACACTTTCCGATCTTATGGAAATAGCAGGGCACCATCTTCATCGGAGACTGATAACGGGGGTTGTAGCTGCAAATTAATATCTGGACACCGGTATCTTGAAAGATAATCTCTACCATGTTCCTGATGACTCGCCAATCCAACTGGTTACTTGCTATCTTAGGCATAGCCAGTTTCTTCACGCTGGATTCCAACACATGGTCTCGTAGGTTTCGAAGTGCTGACCACACATCGCGGTAGGTAGATCGATCTTGAAATTCATTTTTAGTTACCACGTAGAATACGTACCGCGAATTATGTTTCAGTGTCTTGCCAGGGGCTGGAATCTGGTCTTCAAGTTTTTCTAACTGGCCGAACTCCTTTTGAAAGACATATGCCAACCCTCGTGCATTCTTGAGACGGGCGGGAATGTTGCATAACAGTGAATAATCTTCCAGGAGAGTGAACAAATCTTGTCGTTGTTCTGAAGTGACTCCATATCTAGCTTTCCCGGTACCTCCATACGCGCCCATAAATTCATCGAAGGTAGGGTCAGACGCATCTCGAATATGGTTTACTCTTTTCTCTAGGTCATAGTCTTCTTCGAATGCCGCTAGTCGGTTTTGGTGAACTACTTTTGGTTTTCCGTTGAGGATCTTGCTTATGCGATATATAACATTATTGATTCTTTTCTTGATTAAGTATGGACCTTCCCAGGATTTTTGTAATTTTGGAGAAAAGACTTTTCTCCTCGTCGGGTTGTGTAACCATACTTTGTCCACTTCTTTAAAATCGCCTTCTGTGGCCTACGTATCGTACCGACTTTTCATTCTGTCGCTGGCAACTTGAAGATTTGTTCGAACTAATTCATGAATATCGTCCAGCCTCCTTCTCAATTAGATCGCGTAGTCTTCTCCTGCTAGATCTCCTCCAGGCCGACAACCAAATTCCAGGTCACAAGGAAGCCTCATTTCACGTCCAAACAGGATTTTCGCAGGTGTTTCACCCGTCGACTCATTGACGGCAGATCGATAAGCCAATGCGAACAGGAAAAGATACTGGTTCCAATCTCTCTGACGGCTGGAAACTACTTTGGATAGGTATTTTCCAATAGTCCTGTTCATTATCTCGACCATTCCATCTGACTGTGGATGTAATGCTGTTGTCCTGGTCTTCTTAATTCCTAGCTTCTTGCAAATCTCCTGGAATAGATGGCTCTCGAAATTTCTTCCCTGGTCACTGTGTACTTTCAAGGGCACTCCATACCGGCTGATAAATTCTTTCACCAATACATCAGCGACAGTTGTGGCCTCTTGGTTCGGGATAGCGTAAATTTCCACCCACTTTGTAAAATACTCCATTATAACCAGGATGTATTCACCACCATTTTCTGTCGTCGGAAATGGTCCAGCCATGTCTAAAGCAATCCTTTCGAAAGGGCTTCCAACATTATACTGTTTCATAGGTGCCTTTCTCTTGCGATGTGGTCCATTACTCGTAGCACAAGTCGTACATTTCTTACACCAGTCCTTCATATCGTCGGAGCTGTTCATCCAATAAAACCTTTCACGGACTCGCTGAAGGGTTTTCTTCACTCCCAGATGACCTCCCGATGGACTGTTGTGTAGCTTCTTCAGTACCTCAACTACTCTCGTTCTAGGGATAACTAGACGTCTCCTCATCTAGGAACCATCATCATTTTCAAGGACTCTTTTCAACAGCCCTTCTTCCAGAACAAGGGAGTCCCACTGAGCCCAATACGCCTTGAGTTTCGGTGAAAATCTTGACACTTCTTGCCAGGTAGGTCGCCGATTTTGTTCCTTCCACTGCCGAATCTTCTTTAGGCGAGGATCATTCTCCTGATCTTCTCTGATCCCGGTGGGTGAGCACTCTTCATTGACTACTGTAATTCTTGAAACAGCAACTTCCTTAGATTTCAACCTGTTGCATTGTGAATAGTCTACAGGGCATGACCGTCTAGGCAAAGAGTTGGCTTTTCGGTGATTCACATCAGGTGGATATTCACCCCTGTCTGATTCCACCTGTGATTGGAGTTCTTGGGTTACAGGAATCTTGGGGCGCTTAGACGGACTGCGTAGGTGCTCTAGCCCGCCACACTTCCAGTATTTGATCTTCTTCGGCTTCTTGTCTGCCATAGCTTTCAACAAGTTGACGATATGGTCAAGTTTGTCATCGTCATCTTCTTCCTGCATAGTCCTACCTTTGTTGTACCGCGAGCTTTTCGTGGCTGTTTTACATTTAAGAGGTTCTTGGTTTGCAGGAGTCGTAGGACACTTACACGATTTGCGTGCATGCTCTAGCTCGCCACAATTACAGCACCTGGTTTTCTTCGGCTTCTTGTCTACCATCTTCTTCTTCTTCTTACCACTTTCTTAAAAGCATCTTTGTCCTTAGCAATATGAAAAAGTTCCTCAGCGCCCATGTATGTCTATTCTCGTATATTTCTCAGCCATGATTTCTTCTTTCTCCCAATACCGTTCTTTCCTTCAACTCTGCCATACCTTTCAACAAGTTGACGATCTGGTAAAGTCTGTCATCGTCACCTTCTTCCTGTATGGTTGTATGGTCCTACCTTTGTTGTATCCGGAAGCCATCGTGGCTGCTTCATATTCAAGAGCAGCAGTCAATGAATCGACCAATGTTTTAGGATAGGCTAATCGAAGCGTCTTCTACATATCGTGGACACATAAGCCGTCAATCAAGGCCTGGCTGCCTAAACATTCCATCATGTTATCTGGTGGTGATGGATAAGCAAATCGAACTAGTCGGGCAATATCCAGTTCATACTATTGAAGGGTTTTGTCACGTTTCCGCCTTCGGTTCTTCAGCTGGGATTGGTACAAGTGCTCTAGATGTTCGTGGCCATATCGCATGTACTACCTCTTCTTCAGATGCTCGAAGTCATCCGTTTCTTCAAGTGGTATCGTCTGTAGTACATGTAAGGCATCTCCCCGAAGCGCGATAGTTAAGTTCACTGCTTTCTCCTTGTCGGAGAAATTATTCAATCTTGCGGCTGCTTCAAACTGTTTTACGTAGTTGGTCCACGACATTTTTCCTTCGAACGTTGGGGCCTTGACTCGGGTAAAACTGCCAATATCATCTGTCTTGGGTTGTGTTTCTGTCTTGCAGATCTCAATCTTTTTTTTTTCTGCTGAAGTGTCTTGTGTTCTTAAATCGGCAATCTTTGTCTCTAACTCCTTGATTTTCTCGTCCATGTGATATTCCATCGTTGTCACCTTATTCTCCATGTCCGATTTTAGAGACGAAATTTTATTCTCGACTTCAGCAGCAATGTCAATTTTCAATGATAAGATATCTGCAGAAATATCATTCTTCATAGCAGAAATCTTCTCGTCCATATCAGTAGAAACCTTGTCCATGTTAGCAGAAATATCATTCTTCATAATAGAAATATCGTTCTTCATATCCGAAAAATCGTTCTTCATATCCGAAAAATCGTTCTTCATTATTAAAATCTTCTCGTCCATATTAGCAGAAATCTTCTCTTCCATGGCAGAAATTGTCGAGATTAAGGTGGAAGCCTCGTCATTGGATAAAAATGTTTCTGGATCAAAGCCGTAATTTTCCATTGCCACTTTAAGTCTTTCTACTAATTCACTTTTCTCACCAGACGTTTCCAAGTCACGATCTTCCAATTATGCGTTTTACTCTGTTACTTTTAGGTCAGTTAGTCTCTTGGCCATTTTTACATAGCTATTTATTTATATTATCCCACTTCTGACACCAATGTAATGTTTTTCTTATTTAAACAGTAAACGGGTGGGATAAACTTTAAACACACGGTATGGCTACTTCGAAATTTATTTAAACACCAAACTACTCACTAACACTTGATTCATATACACTTAACTATTCACTTACATTTAATTTATATGCACACAAACTTAATTATTAACTTATATCAACTCTTCGCTATATCGGTGCATTCTTGTTTATTTCACGGGATCACTTTATAAACTAACTATCCATGGTCGGTCCTTTATGTATTAGTGCCTTTTTTACTAGATAATTCTAGATTGCGGCTTATCAAAAACAATTGGCTCTCTGGAATTTTCTTGATAAGACTGGTCACAGAAACAATGTCTAGATAAGATAATTACAACCGTAAACAGTTCTAAGAAATCCCTGCGCATCCGCCATAATTTTAACTTTCATACATGGCTTAGACAGAGTCGAATTCAGAAACTATACCAGTGTGCTGTTTCGTCACACTTATTCGTTTAGTAGAACACTATTGCTTAATTAATATGCTATTTTCATAATGGAGTCTATGAAATCCTTCTAGTATATTTTTGCTTACGATTAAAGTGAACCTATTACCTATAAAATAATGTCCAAATTATTTTGATAAAAACTAAAATATACAGGTGATAGAAATTATTGAATGAAATTATTTAATCACGTACTAATGTCAAATAAACGAGAGTACATAAACTCTGGCAAATTGGGCAATTTGCTGCATAGTTAACAAAGACAGCATCCAAAGAGAAGTTATCGTTCTATTGATGTGGTTTACTAACTGGATTTGCGATAATTAAGCGCGGATTGAATACAATCAACAATTTCATTATACTCGATGAAATTATATGAGTACGTTATACAATTCAAGAATGAGATACTTTTTGGGTTGTTAAATTAATTCTGTTTTAGTTGCAGGAACTTCAGATCGCAATTAGAAATAGGATCATTTTGGATTTCCTCAAAATGAGTGAGATGAAAATGTCGAGTTTCCAAAATAAAGAAACCAGTAGATATAAAATTTAAACCAATGTATACCATTACTTGATATCAATAAACCAAGAGTCGCGCTTAAAAACTAATTTAAACCCTCTAAACAAAATTCGCGAAAAACCATTTTTTTATTAAATAACATTTTAACAAATAACACATTTATAGAAACAGGCCATGACTGCTCAGGTTGCCATGTAATTTGTTTGACATTTACAGCTAAATAAGTAAATTAGTCAGTTCATAATGCCACTTTTAAGCAAAGAAGACAGAATATTAATTAAATATTTCCGTGAAAAATATAATGATGGGGCAAGAAAATTTTTAAATGAATTTCCTTAGAAAAATTGGCATATTGGAACGATAGGAAAGTTCTTAAGACATCTTAGGGAAACCGATGGGTCTATTGAACATAAATGTGGAAGAGGAAGGAAGAGAAGCTCGAGAACTGAAGAAAATATTGGTAGAGTAAGGGTTGTTAGGAAATTTGCAACCTGGAACCCTCTTGGAACAAGGAAAATTGCAAAAATAACTAGAATTTCCCGTACGTCAGTTCGAAGAATCATTAAAGAAGACTGCCATCTTAAAATATTTGAAAAAGTTTACTGTCAAAGACTTACGACCAATGTAAGAGCAAACGATTGGAAAGATGTAAATTGCTACTACCAAGATTCTGCTCTCGCGAAGACATTAGAAAAATATGGTATTCAGATGAAAAAATGTTTTATTTACGGCCACCCAAAAAATACTCAAAATAATAGGGTATATTCTGACGTACAATTTAAGAATGAAATTCCTTTAGAGCATCTTTTGATTGATAAAAGTCATTTCTCGATAGGTGTAATGGTCTCTGTTGCAGTATCCATGCTGGGAAAATCTCTTCTGATTTTTGTTGATACTGAGGTAAAACTCAATTCAGATACGTAACAAGAACAAATCTTGCAGCACCTATTAACAGAAATTGAAGATTACACTTTCCAACAGGATGGTGCTCCCTCGCACACTTCCCACAGTACAAAAATGTTCTTGACTGAAAATTGCCTGGATTATATTGAGCCAGAAATGTGGCCACCTAACAGCTCAGAATTAAATCCGTTTGATTATTCAATTTGGGGAATTTTAGAACAAAATTTGTATGACGGACAACAATTTGAAACAATGGAGCAGCTCAAAGAAAGAATGCAGTTTGTTTGGAACAATTTTGAACAGAGTGCAATAAATGGGGCTATCAATTTATGGCGCAGACGACTTCAAGAAGTGGTAAACAATAATGGTTGCCACACTCATCATATTTTAAAGTTACTAAACTGTTTTCATAAATGTGTTATTTGTTAAAATGTTATTTAATAAAAAAAATGGCATTTCGCGAATCCGTTAATTTCGGTAAATTTCCTTTTTACTGAAGTTTTTCTGGATAGTTTATCAACCGAAAAAGCATATAAGTACAATTTTAGCTAAGACAGTTTTCATTTGCAACGAGCTCAAATGCACTGTTATATAATTTTTTTATAAGTCCGACCCTGTACATTATTTTTCCTTTCAAATTTACTGTCATGTTGAGGACATGTTAGGTTATTAGCCCTGCAAAAAGAAATTAAATCGCCCAAAAAACAAAAAAAATATTTTCAATTAAAAAATGTACTCCTTTATTTCGGCCCACAGTGTATATAGTACTTATATAAGTCGAAGCGAGACAGGCATCTTTCGATTCGCAGATCAGGCAGACGTTGCCACTATTTGAAAAAAGTTCTTGAACATAAGAATTAGAAGTACAAAGTTTATTGCATGAAAGTAACCTTTTTCTATGTGACTCATAAATCGTATGATAAACTTAACTGAATTTTAGAAAATCAAGAATACATGTTAAAATTATTAGTTCTAGAGTTTTTTAAAATATTTCCGAATTATTCGCAAAGATAAAGAAATTTTAGAATTAAATAGAGCGCTTTCATCTTTATGTGTACATTACTAGGTCATTACACTTTGCAAACGTTTTAGTTTTAGTTTATATATAGTTATCAGTGAGAGACATTTACCAACCGACCTCGTGGTCATATGATAAATTCTGGTGCTATTCCGTCTCCTCCTCCTGTTTTCTCTGTTTGTAGTTTTCGTGTCAATAATTTTCACATTGAGTTTATTCCCGTTTTTTATAGATATGTACTATTAGATTATTTTCCCATTCCCTCGTTACCTACTTTTTCTCCCATGCTTCTGTGATCATTATCCACATTCAATATATTCCTCTTTCTCCCTGCCATTTAATAATTTCTGGACCTATTCGTCTTCTCCGTTTCCTATTTTAAAGTTAAGTACGGCTTCTCCTATTTCCCTCCCCCCCCCTCTCTCTCTCTTATTATTTCTTGTTAATATATCTCTATTTCTCCTACCTTTGTATCTTCCTTTTCAGTTATTGTGTGGAATTTGTTTACATAGTAGTGTCTTCGGTTGTATTTATATTATTTGTTCTACCTCTGTTTATTTTTGTCTTTCATTGCCTTTATTTCGTTCTTTCTGCTTCTCTAAATCGTTTTATTTGTGCCCATAATGTTTTGTTAATTATCCTATTTAATTCTGACGCCTCTTCTCCAAATTGTCTCCAACTTTGTTTTTTCTCTTCCTAGGGTAGTCTTCTTTATCTTCCATTGTCTCTGTTTAGAGGTATTTTTCCATGCCCTTTTAATTTCTTTCACAAACTCTCTTATTTCTTCAGTCCACCATTTCGTTCTTTTTGTATTCTTATCTAAGTTTCTGCTTCCACATATTTTATATGCTGAGGATGTCACTATTTCTTTAAATACTCTCCATCCTTGATCTCTGTAAATTCCCATGCATCCCATTCCCCTGTTTTTATAATTACCTACTCCGCTATTGCAATCACAATTGTTGACTCATTTTCTTCTCTTGCCTCGTCTTATTCTCTTTGTAGTTTTCTCTAAAATTCCATTACGTCTTCGTCAGGTGTTCCTTGCACTGGGCCATATATATTTATATTATATTTATAATGTCCCCTATGTCGTTTACTTTTATCGATACCGTTATGATTCTTGAATCCACTAATTTATATTTTAATACGTTTTTGTTCATTTTTTCTGTAACAAATATTCCGACACCCTCTTTTGCCATCTGTTCTTGTGGTAGTCCTGAGTAATATGAGATGTGTTTGTTTGTTAGCTTTCTATTGCTTTTTCCTTTCTTCTTGATTTCGCTAATTCCCAAAATCTCTAATTTCTTATTCTCCATTTCTTCGATTATTTCTATCTCTCTTCCTGTTCTTCTTCGATTATTTCTATCTCTCTTCCTGTTCTTCTTCTTACAGTGCCATATCCGTGATCGGACGTAATGTATTTATATTCCATATCTCTACTGGTATCTCTTTTCTATTTTTCATTTTGTTGGAGATATTCTTCTGTTTCTTATTTCATTTTCTTTTGATCTGTCTGGTTTGTTTCCATTTTGTGTTTTACACTGGCCTCAGTTTTTCTCTGTTTATTTTCAAAGCTTTTATCACTGGTTTCTTCGCTTTTACCAGTTTTATTATTTTTTTCTTCTCCATTTTTTATTATTCTTTTTGGTTCTCGTCTTTTTTAGCGTGTCTGTCCGTTGACTGTTTATTCATCTGGTATGTTGTTTTATATGCTACATCTCTGTTTGAATTCGTCCTATTTTCATTGTCTTTTCCGTCTTCATTTCTGCGTCCCGCTCTTTTCTCGTCTATTAGTTTGTTGAAGAATTTCCCTCTTTCATTTTATTTTTCGGATTTGCTCCAATTCTTTCTGTGTTTAAAATGTAAGAAAGTACATATTATAACTTTCTCAGTACTTATCTTATAATTTGTTTCCTGTTGTCCTTTCTCTTACACTTTCTTGACACTTATACAATCCACACTAGTTAATGTACCTAATTGATTTTTAAGATTTTGGTTCTTTCTTATATTTGTTTTAATCGCGGAGCGAGTCTCAAACACGTGTATTAACTTTTCATTCAGGACCAGAAATTTGAATTCAAATATTAATTTTTTTCATCATAATTCTCAAACTCTATCTTGTAGTGACGAGATTTGTTTTAAAATATTCTTATCGAATTCAATATGAATGTATATAATGTACCTTTCAGTTCTCTATATTGTAAAAAATAGAGTTACTCTTGTGTAAAGTTTATATTATTTGACAAACCTCTCATACGCCTGCAAAAATTTCGTATCTGATTATTAAATTTTTAGTTCTATGACTATACAGAACTTTTCGTTTAATTAGGAATATTTATTCCATAACATTATTGATATTTTCAAAATCATTTCAGTTTTAGTAGACATAAATATAACTTATAAATTGTAGTTGTCTTCAAATATCAAATAAAATAAAACAGAGAAAATTTATTACTTGCTTTAATTCTCCAATATAATATTTCGTTCATTAAAATAGTGAAACAATTTTCAAATATAATTTTTCCATATCAGCACTGTTTGATGTTATCAATAAAATTCGTAGGGATATGCTTCCAAAATTGTAGCCCAAAAAAAAATTCAGGATGGTGTTAGAATAGCCACGTTTTCTTTGGAAAATACGACACTCATCGTTGTCGCACAATACAATAACATTACGAAGATTTTTGAGTTTAACAGTCGAGAAGAATTACAAACTATAGAAACAATACACAAGGATGGATGTAAAGATGTTGCTCTGTGGTAAGTATCTTCGACTTCATAACTTTTAGTTCACTTACTTTTTGTGATTTTTTTCATTTTTATTAATCCTATAATCCAGAGTGAACAATGATGCATCTCGCTGTTTATATAAATTTGCAGTCTATCACATTTTTCCAGAAAAGAATCGACTTTTTTACTTACACGAATGCCCGTTATTATAGTATAAAATGGCTCAAGATGAACTTATGAATTAATAAAGTAGCAGAATCAATTAAAATTTTTTTATTCCAAGTAACACTAGTTTGTTTATGACCATTTGGGACCGTTGTTATTTCCATTTTTCAATTTGATATTCGCACTAGGAGGTTTTTGGTGTCACAAAGTACGAATATACCTAATCTTGGAAGACTTGAATTCTCAGTAAGAGGAATCGAGCCTGAATTTCAAGATCAATTAAAGATTCAAGCACCTGAGACAAGATCGATGGAAGATCCAGCGCCTTAAGGCAAGATCAGTCAAAGATTCGCTCTATTTCTGGCTAAGGACATTTTGAAAAAAGATTTCTATATTTGGAAGAAGGATTTAAAAGACTGAAAGCGCTGCTATCAAATTGCGTAAGTCATATTTGTGACGTACTCCAAGGTTGATGCATGTTTACCCGAAAAACTCATTGTCTTGGGACATGGACGAGATAATACGCGGCTTTCTAGATTTGGGAACTATTAGTTTCCAAGACCAGGTGACAGTGGTTGTGTGTACCTATTTACAATATGTTTGTAGAGAAGACCATTGTTCACACGCCAAGCCGGAAATTTAAGAGGGTTACTATTAACATTATTGACCATCCAACAATACCACTTACCATCGGCAGTATCAAACGATGGGAGCGCTACCTCTTCAGAAGAAAACTCTACAGACACCTCATTAATAACAGGAACGGATCGAGAAAGAGCATCAGGTACTGCGTGTTCACGACCTTTACGATGTATAATTTGGACTTTATGTTGCTGCATCTTGGCTGCCCATCGCACAATAAATTATAATGGTCAGTAATGACTGTGAACGGAGCACCCTCTAAATAAGGTATAAGTTGCTCAAGCGCCCAAATCACGGCGAGACATTCGCGTTCAGTGGTAGAAAAATTTCTTTCTTGGAGAGTAAGAGACCTACTTAAATAAAAAATGACCTTGTCCCCATCCTCGTGAGGTTCACTCAACACAGCTCCCAGATCATAACCACTATTGTTAGTCTGCACCACAAAAGGTTTAGTAAAATGAGGACAAGTAAGAATTGGTGCAGAAACCAAACATTCCTTGATACAGCGAAATGAAGCATCACATTCAGAAGACCAGACAAAAGGACGATTATTCCTCAAAAGATTCGTGACAGGGACCATAATTGTCGAAAAGTTAGGGATGAATCTCCGGTACCAGGAAAAGGGTCCGACTCCACGACGAACTTCCGTAACACTATGAGGAATTGGTAACTCCAACATTGCCTGCACCTTGCCCGGATCCACATGTAACCCAAAACGATCCAGTATATATCCAAGATACTTTTTTCAAGGCGACAGAACTGACACTTGTTAACGCTCACAGTAATTCTAGCATCCGCTAATCTCTTAAAGACCTCTTACAGTACCCGCAAATATTCCTCGAAAGTTTGAGTACATATAACGACATCGTCCAGATAAACAAAAACATGAGGATTGAGTTCATGGTCCAAAACATTGTCTATAAGTCTCTTCCAGGTTGCTGGTGTATTGTGTAAACCAAATGGAAGGCGTTTGAATTGAAATAGACGCCGATTAGGCACCGTAAAAGCAGTATATTGCCATGAAAATTCGGCTACCGGTACTTGCCAATAAGCAGACTTGACATCTAGGCTAGACATATATTTAGGATCGCGCAGCTTCTCTAAAGTATCAGTTACCAACCAAAGGAAGAGGGCAACTATCTCTTGACAAGTAAAATGGGAATGACTCAATGACTATTGCTGGATTCTACAACTAACTGTAACATCTCATCCAATTCAGCATCAATGTGTCTTTGTACAATGGGATTGACCCTATAAAATCGCTGGTTGATGGGGTGACTAGAAGTTACTATCACGTGTTCTATTCTATCGGTACACCCTAAACCTTTTCCTATAATTTCCATGTTTCTATCGATCACAGCCTGTAGTCTCTGTCGTTCTAAAGGAGGAAGTACAGTACTAGACGACATGTGCAACACAGAATTCAATAACATAGGTTCTGAAAAAAACTGCCACTCACGAAGGTTTGGGACAACGCCCATTAAATTCCAGAAGTCTACATCAAGAATTGAAATATGAGTCAATTCAGGAACAACCAGAGCCTCAATCAAACGTATACGACCCCTCAAACCACGGGTAACACTACGGTTCCTATAATCTGTAAAACATCACTATTTGCAGGTCCGTCAAGCTGCCCCCCCGGCTAGATTTTTTTTACCAAAATGCTAGCACCTAGCATACATAAAAGGCACCTAGCACAACCTAGTACAACAATTTTTATAGCTAGCACACCAACAGCTCACAATAAAAATGCTTTTGAATTCGGGTGGGGCCAGGTTAACGCTAGCCCCCCCCCGGTTGGAATTTTTGCGCCAAAATGCTAGCACAGATAAAGGACACCTAGCACAACCTAGCACACCATTTTTTATAGCTAGCACACCAACAGCTTACAATAAAAATACTTTTGAATTCGAGTGGGGCTAGGTTAACGCTAGCCCCCACCCCCCGGTTGGAATTTTTTCGCCAAAATGTTATCACAGATAAAGGACACCTAGTACAACCTAGCACACCATTTTTTATAGCTAGCACACCAACAGCTTACTATAAAAATGCTTTGGAATTCGGGTGGGGCCAGGTTAACGCTAGCCCCCTGCGGTTGGCAGTTTTTCTCTTTCGGTTGGTGGTAGTTTTTCAAGTTTAAAGCTTGGAGTGTTCATTGATGCTTTATACAACTTAAACCTTACTTAATTCCATGGCAGATCTGATATTTTCTTACTGATGTTTTTAGTTTGATAAATCTCAGCTATTAACTGGCAAATTCTAACGATTAAAATAAGCAGGGGCAGAGTATGAAAATCGAAAAAAAAATCAATAAAATTTTCTGTAGAATATTTAGCAATTTTTACGGAATAATGCAAAAATCGGAAAAAACAACTTTTCATTGTCAAAAAAATTAATAGTAATTAAGTTAAAAAAAATAACACTTTCACAAAGTTTCTTGCGCCAGAAAAAAAATAAAAACGAAAAAATCATTGTTTTGCAATTTTCTCATTAAATTTGAGGTTTTGTTGAAAAAAATCCCGTACAAAACTTTTTAATTTTTTTATTGTCTACAACTTTTGTGTAGTAAATTTTTCGCTAATAGGTCGTTTTCCATCTAAAATTCCAAGAATACCTTAGACTAAGACTTTTACCTAGTCGCTGCCTAAAGCGTTTTTTTGGCTTAAAAATTTCGTAAATGTACTAGCCTATACAGAAATATTTGGTTGCAGGAGCTGGGTTGTCTAGACATAGACTTATTTTATTTATGGTCCAAAAGAAATTACTGATAAAAATCGACCAAACTAATCGGAAAGATTTCACTAAAAACCGCGAATTTACATCCTGAGAGGCTAAGAAGTTGTGGGTTGAGAAAATAAGAGAAACAAACATTCGGTGTATTTTGTATAGAAATTTCCAAGAACAAAAATAATAGTTACATCTAAACTCTCCAAACTATTTTTATTTATAGTCTGTTTCTTATTGACTGATAGCACGCGAAAATGTCACAGATGCTAGTCAGGTAGTAAAGCATAAGCGTCACAGTTCATCTAAGGAATTTATTTACTATTTAATTTTATACCCAATCTGATATATAAAGGTAATATAAATGTAAATTCGGTTAGTTAAAACAACTAACTGACTTTCATACATTTGTAGAGTACATACAGTTAAAACAATAAATTATTTTTGAAATAATCTTGTAACGCAACTATTCTGACTGAATATTTCATTATCTTGAGAATTTGGAGCAGGTCAATTCTTGGGAGACTTATTAAAAAACCATTTATCAATTCATTCTCCAGATAATTACTTTCTGATTTTTGAAATGTTGATAATAACATTTCCAAGAAACATTACGATAGGGTCCCACTAGGGATAGTCCCAATGACTACTTAGAAATTTTGCAGGTATATACGGTGAGACTTGGTCTCGCCCAAATTTGTATAATTTGTTTTGCTTAGAGTCGCTTATGTTCCATAAGTGTTAACTGTGTTGTGAAAAATGTCTTCAAGTTTCACCCCAGTAAAGTGTAAGAGCGTGATTAGCTTACAAACGAAGACTGTAGTGTTAAATGTGCATGATGCTGTTGTACATCAAATGCCGGCTGCTACTGTTAGAAATAGAGTTTCGACATGTTCCAATATGACAGGAGTTAGTGAATCTACTATTTACAGGCTTCTAGGAGAGAGGAAAAATGGAAATATATCTCCACCTAGAAAGTCAACTGGAAGAAAACCATTTGACCTTGATGAACATATGCAAAATATAATAAGACGAAAACTACATGAATTATATTTTAAAAAAGAGATCCCAACCCTTGACAGAATTCTAAGAATAGTGAACGAGGACGAGAATTTGCCCGACTTAGGGCGAAAAAAAATATTACACAAAATAAAATTTTAATTGGGAGAAGCAAAGTCGCAAATCAGTGCTAATCGACAACGAATAAATAATATGTTGGAGACGCCAGTATTTACGAGATATCCGAAAATACAGACAGAAGGGAAGACAAATCTATTATCTAGATGAGACATGGCTCAATGAAGGACATTCAGTGAAAAAAAATATGACAGTGCTTCGTTTACCGCCATACCATTGTGAATTAAATGCGATAGAGTTAATATGGGTCCAAATGAAAGGTTATGTAGCTGGACATAATAAAACATTTAAAATGAAAGATGTTCGTGAACTCATGGAGTACTAATTGACCACAATAACTGAAGAGAACTGGAGAGATGCTGTGAATCATGTAATTGAAGAGGAAGAGAAAATGTGGGTTTTAGATAACCTCATAGAACAAACTATAGAACCGATAGTGATCTCTCTCGACGAGTCTTCGGATGATTCTTGTATGGCCAGCGAAGAGGATGATACTATAGATTGAATTTTATATTTCCTATAAATGGTATGTTTACTTTACTTAATATACATTAATTCATTGTCAATAAATTTGAATTATGAGAATTAAACTATATTTTCTATAATTAATTTAATGAAAATGTAACTTGTTAATACACCTAAACGAATGAATTTTATCTCAACTGTAATGTTGACCGAATCTAATTAAATAAGCAAAATGAACTAATATCGTAATCTCCGCCACTGCCGCACTGTTTATCCTTTTGCTGGCATTGTTCAGTTTTATTACCATATTGTATTTTGAGCTGAAACAGGGATGTACAGGAAACCTATACAGACACCTACTTGTTTTGCATTAGAATTTTAGTATTTACTTGTAAAATTCTTAGGATAATTTTAATTTTCTATTTGAATTTTTAATGAGGTTACTGTGCTGTCAGACATTAAGAAATAGACTATAATAAATCATTGGTTATGAAAACGTTGTATCCATTATTTCTTTTAAACCTCAACGGTTTCCGAATAAATGGATTGTTTATGAGATATATCTCAACGGCAGCACAAAAGTGTCAAATAAAAATGTTGTTCAGGTGTAGAATTGCCTTACCATTTATGTAATTACAAAAGGAAGTGAACGACTTTCATATTTTACCAACTGGTTCCATTACCACTCTATAACTACTTTCAGCGATAACATACAAACAGCAACTCACCATCTCCCGAAACATGAATGATGACCCTATTCGCGTCTGTTGTTCTCCAAACACATGAAATACAAGTACACTACAAAAATGAAGATAATATATATTAGCGACCCGACCCATCGTTGCACGGGTGTAATTTATATGAAAGAAAAAGGTGAAAATGTGAAGTTACTGTCTTCGATTGTAGAATTTCTTCATAAACAATGTTTGCAGAACATCATAATATACGGTCTGAATGAAGATAAAGATGAAAATGCTGCATCCCTGAAAATAAAAATCAAAGAAGTTGTAACAAAACTTGAAGTAGATATCGACGACTCAATCCATATCGAAGAAATTGGAAAATTGGATACCAGAAAGCAAATAAGATAAGACCATTGTTAGTGCAGATGAAAGACTGGAACAAAAAAATGGACATACTAAAAGCATCGAAAAAACTTTAGGGTACCAACATTTTTATTAATGAAGGCTACTCTAAATCTGTTTAGGAGCAAAGGAAAATACTTAAAACCTATTTAAGAGAGGCAAGGTTACGAAGAAGCAAAGCTAATTTAAAACACAATAGACCCTTTATTGATGGAAAAGTGTATACGACGGACACATTGAGCAATGTTGAAATGCCACAAGAGTTTAACAATAGAATCACTGTCCACTAAAATAAAAGATGGGTAGAACTCTTAGCGAAAGATCTCCACAAGACGAAAATGGAAAAGCGAAGGATGAAAAAATTGGAAATACAGGGGCCATCCCAAAAAACATCCAAGAGCAGTACCACTAACTTCAGTTTTCAAACCCTATAAGAGAAGTATGAATGTGATTTTCTGGAATGTTCATGGAATCAATAATATTTACGACCTTATCTCAAATAATGCAATGGACTTTGACATTCTCTGTATTTGCGAAACTTGGTTAACAGATACGGTTAGAGTTCCAGACCAACTATCAAGCAAAGATTACTATATTTTTTCAGCAGCCGTTCGGGAGAGGTCACAAGTCCGTGCAAGCGGAGGTTTAATCATCTTCTATAATAAAGCGTTTACAGTAACGGTCCTTGAGATCACCCCCTGGTGGCTCATTTGTAAAATGGTATATAAGGATCAGATTATGATTTTATGTTTTTGTTATTTGAAGCCAGATTTGGATATTGATAATATTTTAGATTTGTTTCGGTTGTCATTATCAGATATAACTGACACACATAACAATCAAATACTACTTTCAATAGGAGATTTTAACTGTAGAGTAGGTGAATTATCCTCTATTCCTGAAATTCATGTACAAAATACGAATCTATTCGAAAATAGGTTAAGTTTAGACCAAACAATTAACTATAAGGGTCGGTCCTTATTAAATTTTATGGCAAGTCACCATCTTTCATTAGTAAACGGATCCATCATTAGCGATAGACCCGCTAAATTTACTTACTCAAGCCCTCGAGGTGACAGTGTCATAGATCTCGCTTTTTGTCTGTTATAGAGAGGTTAGAAGTTTTAAATTTAGTAACAAACTCAGATCACTTTCCTCTATTACTGAAAATCTCGTTTAAAATTGATGAACAAGAATGCCTAAAGTCACAAACATATTCTGTAGTTCGGTGGAACTACTCGGAATATAAACAATTAATGAGAACTTCTCCTTCAGTAGGTTTGTTAAACAGTACTGATTTAAACTATACTAATATAGTTAACACTATCAAAAATACGGCTGAGTCTTTAAATTTAGTTTATGAGAGTTCAGTCTCCAGTAGAATACGTAATAACAGATGGTTTGACGCGGAGTGTGCTGCTTCTAAACGCAATCTCAAATCTTTACTTAAATTATGCAGTAAAAATAATTTTGTAGATACGTTTAAAACTCAATATAATGATGGAAAAAAGTTGGATAAGACGTTAATAAAAAACAAAAAGAAAAATTTTGATCAAAATTTAATTTTAGCCATCTCTAACCCTCGCGATCAAGCTGGCTTCTGGAAGGCGATAAATAGCTTCAAATTTTCGACCAAAATTTCCTCCATTTCTTTGGAGATTTGGGAGAATTATTATGATGAATTTAGTACAGCCAGGATTCAGCTGGATATTCAATTTTACGATGCTCAACATCCTGATCTCGACTGTCTGATTACTTTCTCTAAATTAAAAATTGCCTTGAGAAATGTAAAAATAATAAAGCGCCTGGATCTGATGGAAAATACTAATTTGGAAACAGAAGAAATTCCCTCCGAATGGCACAATAATAAAATGTCTATGTTACATAAAAAGGGGCCTATTGATGACCTTGAGAACTACAGAGGAATTGCTGTTATTAACTGTATGACCAAGCTTTTTACATCTCTTATTTTAGAAAGACTGTCAAAATTTTGTAATTCGTGCATTATACTTCCGGGTCGGCAGAGGTTGAATGGATAATGTGTTTATTCTGGATGCAAATACTCAAATACATCTTAGGCTCAAAAGACGCAAAGTTTTTGTAGCCTTTGTTGATTTTCGGAAGGCATTTGATTGTGTAGATCATAACATTTTGTATAGTAAATTATTCACGTCGGGTGTCAGCTCAAAAATGATTCGTTTGATAAAGACTATATATGACAAGGCTTTCATGACAATAAGAGTAAATGGCCAGCATTCAAAACCATACGGGATAGACAAGGGTGTTTTACAAGGCGAAACTAAGCCCATTATTGTTCTCTATTTTTGTGGCTGATATTGAGTAATTTTTCGTAGAGCGGGGTCACCTAGGGTTAAACATTGACAATACTAAAGCATTAACGTTGCTCATGTACGCAGATGATCTGATGATTGTTAGTGATTCGCAGATTGATCTCAATAAGAAACTTAAAACTTCACATGGATACTCGGTACGTAACAAACATTCAGTAAATATTTCAAAGACTAAAATCATGATATTCGGGAGAGGTGGCTTCCACAATAATTATAATAATTACAATTTTTATTATAATGATGGAAAACTTGATATTGTTAAACGATTTTCTTATCTTCGGATACTTTTTATTTCGTCCTCGTTACTTTCTGAAATGTCTGGTATGACTGTGACTGAAGTTATACGAGCCTTTGCAGCCGTCACTGATATAATGGTTCGCTCCAGAATGACATTTTAATACACAACAACATACCTCCGTGTTTTATTGTAAGGTGTTTCTCCATTGATATAGATCTCAAAATGGTTTGTTTTATTTGAAAACTAGTTAACTTATTACTTACTTCTTGTAATAGATCTTATTGAACCTCTTCGCTACATCTAAGAATGTAGCGGTTCCTTCTAATGTTCTAATGCGTTTTCGAAAATCTTCAAGATTCGATGAAGTTGGTTTGTAACAGAATTTTCACGTCTAAAATCAAATTACTTATATTGAATTATTTTTTCCCTTATATGATAGCTTACATTCTATTATAATAAAAACATTTGACGTGAACACAAATATAGAACAATTCTGTAATCAAAATTAATTCAAACAACTTCATAAATTGATTTACTCAATCAGTGAATGTCGGTAATAATAACGATAATTTTTAAAGTGTATTCCCAGAGCGCCATCTGGAAAGTGTGAGCTACTACAACTCTCCATTTCCACGTCTCTCCATTATGAGAACTAATTGAATTTATCCTTAGGGAGGACAACGGGAACGTATTTATGTCGCTTGTCGGATTTATGGGAAATTCACCAGTTCCTAGTTCTTATTTTCCACGATTGTACAAATGGCGTGGAAGTCATTTTGATGACCTGCAGGACATCCGTCCGGGGGCCACCAGGATATCGCCTTTTATGATTGGAGATTCGGGATTTGTTGCTGTCGCCTATAATGTATCTTATAATGGTGAGTATATATATATAAAAGTTTCGGGGATAAAGGCCTACAACATTGAATCGGAATTATCAATGTGACTCTGTTTTCTTCATCAATGAAAGAATTTGAATAAAACTTTATATATAGGGCAGATGTGATATTTCGATTTAAGAACAAAAAATCCTATTGAATAAGTGCGATAACCGATAAATCTTCTCATTGGTCGATAATTATTTTTAGAATTGTGTCGGATTCTCTTTTCCGCAGTTTTATGTGTAATTAGAACTTTTTGACAATATTTGCATTTTTTGCTACTGCGATTGTGTGTATAGCATGAAACCACTACTGACAGCCTGGACTACAGACAAGGACGCGTATTTTGACACAAATTCTTACCCTCATAGACAAAAAAAGGAGAGTAGAATCGTATCTCAATATAGTGAAAATGCAGAAAATTCGCCAGAAGACAAAGCCTACAAACTGTCTTCAAGGACTTTGCTATCGAAGCAGACCACCTCACTCGAAACATCACTAGGACTCCCCCATATTTCCCTAAATGAGGACAACTCTCTCCATTCCACTTTTCTAATAGAAGGAATTCAACAGACCTGCTGGTCGGGAGAAACGGAAGAAATTGGAGATGTTCCTCCCACTCCACGATCTGTTGAACGTCTGCTTGGTATTTTCATATTTCAACCCTGGCAATGATACTACAAAGCCTGAATCATATCGACCAATCTCACTAAACAACGTCATAGATAAATTCTTTAAGCGTATGATTGAGGACAGAATCTGAGACAATTGCACAGAACATGACGTCATCACCGAATTCCAATTCGGATGCAGGCCAGATCACTCAAGCTAAAACGCCACCACTAATCTGCACACGATTATCACCAAAGCGTTGGATCAAAGATACTGCTTCGCCGCCAATCTTATGGATGTCCAGAAAGCTTTCGATCAAGTCTGGCACGCCGGACGTGTTAGGAAGCTTCTGGTTATCCGACTGCCAAATCCTACTGTGAAATTAATATATTTTTATTTCACCAACCGCACAATAAGTGTCAAAGTAGGTCATTGCTTATCTCAACCTTTCAATCCCCTATCTGGCGTTCCCCAAGGCTCCATATTAGCCCCCTACTCTACATAATTTATACGAATGATTTTACAGTACCGCAACACTTCATTTATATGCAAACGATACCGCACTCATCACTTCCTGTTACACATATAGTTTGACTGTACTTGATGCACTGGCTTGATTTAGATTAAAATCACTTTGTATGGTAGTATCAACGATTTTAATTAAGTTGACATTCAACGTCAAAATTCAAAATAAACTGTCTGTTTTCTGGTACGTGTGGAATGCTGTTGCCATACTTTCCTTTAAAAAGAAGGCGTGGGGAAATTATTTGTGGTGTGAACACTTGCTCCCCAGACATTCGCTCACTCAACATTCGCTCTTGAAATCCCTTAACGCAATTTTCGAATTGGCGCCGAAAATGGTTGGTGACCCTCAATACTAAAAAAAATTAAGCCGTCGTTTTCAAGCATCTTTCCACTAATGATATGACTGTCACCATCAAACTTCCGCCTAAAATGTTGTTAAGAGCGCCTCGAGATCCGCAGGGAAGTCGTTTACTTGGGAATGAGATATTATACTCTCATTTAGACTCTCAATACGACCCATAATGGACTATATAGCAATCGTCTATTGCACCATACATCAGACCCTCTGAACCCCTCAGAGGGGATGAGCCTGGCCAAACAGGAGGGGGAGGTTATCAGTGCGCGGGAAGAAGGAAGGTAGGGGATGAATGGAGGGTAATACAGACACGTTTAGGGAAATGCAGGATAGCGCGTGATATATTAGATTAAGTGATTTTTAGAAGGGAAATGGATGTGGTGTGTGGATCAGAGGTAAATGCTACGTATGTGGAAAAGCTAGGATGGATTATGCACGATAAAGGAGAGGTAGGAATAAGAGTGGCGGGAGAGGGGCTGAGGGCGGATGAAGTGAGGAATGGAAATGGATGGGTGATCGTGCGAATGGGAGACACGGTGGTGTACAGTGTGTACATAGGCCCAAATGTCAGTGTGGGAGAATATGAGAGAGCATGACAGGGTTGGAGGACGACCTGAAAGTGTCAAAAGGGAAAAGGAGAGTCATAAGGAGAATGGTGACATGGGATACCAACGCTAAGAATACTGCAGGGAGGTAAGAAAACGGACAGGAGAGGGGACTCCTACCCACCTTCGTGAGGGGTGACGGGGGTTCGTCATACATTGATGTAACAGCATGTGATAGATGGCTGGGAGTAGTTGGAGCGTGCTGGAGGATGATGAAAGCTTGAGTTTATAAAGAAAGAAGAGAATTATTGGGACAGAGGAGATGGAGGTAGAGAATACGATGAAGAATGTAAGAGAGGAGAAAGAAAGGGGACTTGGACATGAGGTAGATTAATTGTACGGGGTGATACAGAGTTATAAAAGATGGGGAAACAGGGTTAATATGCGTGTGAGGAGGGCTAATTACTGGTGGAATGAGGAAATAGAGGAGCTTTGGAGGGAGTGTAAGAGAGAGCGAAGGCGGATGCTGAGTGGAAGAGGATGAGTAATGGGAAATGAGAGTTACAAGAAGAAGAGGAAGGAGCTGGAGCGTAAAGTGGAGAGGGAGAAAAGAGGGAAGTGGGAAGAGCTACTGGGGGAATTGGAAAACAACCAATGGGGAGAGGCGTATGAGATAGCTGTGAAAAGGATGGGTGCAAATACGAACGAGATGCTGGAAGAAGATTGGTGTTAGGAGATTATAGATGCATTGTTTACAGGAATGGAAGGGGAAGTAGAAGGAAGGATTCGGGAAGTCGAGGAAACTTGAGGGGTGGGGGAAAAGGAGGGGATTAGATCGGTAGAGAAATGGGAACTAGAGGAGGGGAGAGAAGCGTTAAAGTGAGGAAAGCCCAAGAATAGACGGCCTGAGAGGTGATGTGATGAAGAGGCTGTTGGATGACAATGGGGAGTACTTCTGGGAACTATTCAACAGAGTGCTGAGGGAGGAAGAGTTCCCGGAAAGGTGGAAGGTGCCCAGGGTGATACTAGTGGCGGATAATGAGAGGAAGCGGGCAGAGGACTATAGGCCCATCAGCCTGCTGAGTGGTATGGGTAAATTGATGGAGGGGATAATATAGGATAGAATTGAGGAGGAAATGAGTAGGAATACGGGTTTTAGGGAAAACCAGCACGGATTTGTGAAGGGGAAATCATGCATCTCGGCGCTGGACAGGGTGATGCGTTTGGTGGAAAGGGCTAGGGAGAGAAGCTGGGGGAATAAGAAATTGGCCCCACTCGTGTTCTTCAACGTCGGAAACGCGTTCAACAGTGTCAGTAAACGGGCGGTGTTGAACAAGTTGCTAATGCTTGTAGAGGACTACCTGACGGGGCCGGTGCTAGTAGACTCTAGGGAGGAGGTATGAGATGGAGGCTGGAGTACACCAAGGCTCGGTTCTAGGACTGACGCTCTGAAAATGTGTGATTGATGAGATTTGTGGGATAGTATCTGAAGAGGAGTATGATATTACGGTCAATGCGGATGACGTGTGTCTGGTATGAACGGCAAAGGGAGAGGCGGATATAGAAAGAAAGGCGGATAGGATGTGGTGTAGGAAGATTGTGTAGAAGATTGAGCGGTGTGGACTGGATGTGGCGGAAGAAAAGACGGTGGGGCTGCTAGTGAAGGGCCGGAGCAAGACGAGGGAAGTGTGGGTAATGATGGAAGGTATGAGAATTCGTATGAAGGAGTCTGCGAAATTCCTAGGAGTTTGGCTGGATAGCCCACTGTCCTTCAGGACTCATATGGTAAAGGCGAAAAGCAGCATGGCTGGGTAGATTGATGTGTAATGTGAAAAGGCCGAGAGAGTGGAAAAGGAGGGTGATAGGGAGGAGGAGCAGAGTATGCTGTACGGTGTGGAAGTGTGACGTGAAAGAGCAGAAGTGAATGCGAAGGTTAGGCCACTCCTGCGGGTGCAGAGAGGGATACTCCTGAGGGTGGTGCAGGGATACAGGACAGTGAGTGGACTGGCAGCAGCGGTGCTGTCAAGGTCCTGTCCATTGCACGTTATAGCTAGGGCCAGGAACGAATGCTGGAGGGGCGCGACCAGAGAGGAGGAATGGATAGAGGAGGAAATGTAGAGAAGGTGGGAGGAGTATGACGGCGCGCTAAAAGAAGAGATTGGGAGTAGGAGAGATTGGATGGACTGGAATTTCGGGGAGGTGAACTACTTCTTGACACATGTGCTTACTGGCCATGGGTCGCGAGTAGGGTACCTTCAGAAGATTGGCAAAAGAGAGTATGGAGTGTGCGAGAGGTGTGAAGTGGACGATGGTGTGGGGCATGTGTTTAGATGATGGAAGAATGACGATGTGTTGAAAAATTTGGAGAGTAAACTAGGGGAGGCGTGTACTGGGAAAACGTGGTCGAGATAATGCTGACGGGGGAGGAGGAACGGATGGAGGTAAGTAGAGTAGTGGAGGGCATGATTAGGGGGAGGGAAGGGGGGAAGGGCTTGCTATGGCATGAGAGGTAGGAGTGATAGAAGGCAAAAGATGATGGAGTGATCAGAGAATATGTGAGGGACCGCCACCCGTCTCTAACTATGCTGGGGTAGTGATTCCGAGGTGGGGGTAACGGCGAGTGGAGGTGGGTTTGGTGGGTAGGCATCCTCTTGGGGAAGAGTCCAACACTGTTCGGGTCCAGTAAAGGACCCATTCAAACATGAGTTTCCCTTCTCCGCCCAAAAAATTTTTCAACATCTTCTAAAAAGGATATTTATCTTGCGAGTAGTAAATCCTCAGATACTGACAATACAAATCTCGATTCACTCCGTCTAATCGGTCTAGAAGCCCGATATGTTATTCGCACCATCGAACCAGGTAACTAAACAGCCAAAAGTGTCTTCCTGACACTCTGAAACAGACGCACCCTCTCATAAAACTCCAAAAGGAAATTCCCTTACCCGCCTGATCGGTTACTTGCGACTGCCTATCAAGGGCTTCCCGAAATCTACCTCGACAACTCCCATATCTCCATCAGATGAATCAAAAATTACGAACATGTTACAAGTTTTTGACAATACTTGCGTATATAATAGTGAAATGGGACAGGTTTTGCCTATAGTAACTAATGGTAAAGAGAACGTTTCACACAGAACAGCATGGTAATCGCTACTGCGAACAGGAGTGGAAATTGCACGAAAAACAAATATAAAATCACAAAAATGTGATTACGGTGGAATTCAAACTATGTCACCCTTTAAGAGCATGGAGATACGAAACTTAAAAATTAACGGATATATCAGATACCTTTTTCAACATAAAATTTTTCAGTATCTCCAAATTTTTTCCGCCTCTAGTTAATCGGTCATGTCGTATTCGATTATTCGTGATTCAATAGATAATGTTGAAAAAATAGAGAATTTTTCGGTCTAATTCGTTGGAAAAAGCTTGTCCGACTAAATTATCACACAAATAAAGTATCCAGTACCTTTATTTTGATGGCCCAGTCGGTTTTCTGCATTAATTAATGTCCTACCAAATTCCTAGTTGCTTGGCCTGATTTAGGTTCACTACCTTATAACCATGAAATATTAGTTCACGAACATAAAGAATATTACTGTTTTCAACATACTTCTACAATACAAGTTTCAATAAAATAAATTCAAAACAAACATTATTAGGTAGATTGAAAGTTTGAAGAGCCTCTGTACTTCGATTTCACCGTTTAATAAAATATAATCGATATGTTAAAGGGGTTGGTTTCTATTTTCAGGTGATGAAAATGAGAAGGTGTACTCGGAGATATTGAAATACAACGTGAACACTGAGAAATACGAGCTATTCCAGAATATATTGACATACGCCTGTGACGATATCAAATACTTCGAGATTGATACCGTCGAAGGAAAAGAGAAAAGCGGGAAGGAGAGATTCCTCGTCGTTGCGAATTCGCACAAAAAAGGTAACATAAATATGAGGATGTGGATGAAAATCATTCACAGATTATAAGTTATACGGTGTGGAACAAATTCAGAATTCAGTAGCTCCGTTATTATGCATTTTTCTAGGAAATTAAGTGACACGTCAGTTTCTAATTCTAAAATGACATCTTGGGATGTAATAATGTCATCCCTACATTTAAACCCCTTCAAGTTACAGCTCAAACCCCTAAATCTTCGAATTGAGATACTTCATTTCATAGGTCTTTTCAGTCTCTCTTCTGAACTACCATAGAATATAAAGAAAGAGTACTCGAGTAAAGAAATATTTTTCTAAAAAGTAACGAATAGTCTTATGGCAGTAATATTTGAGTGTGTTCGTATTCTTGACATTTTTTTGCATTGTGTTATAAGTTTAGGTCGTCTTATAGATTCAATTGTGACTCTCTTACCTAATATATAATGTATTTCATATATTTTATTGGTGTCTTCTTTATTGTCAAAAATTAATACGTGTCCGTGTAATGTAACAATTTTGTATCTATTTACGTTGTTCTTTTTTTTTATAATATTTTCTACATTTGAGAATTTATATTTTCTATCCTTGAGATTGATAGATATATCGTCCTTACCAAATGATGGACTCATTTCTTTAGTAATCACTCTTATAGGACGATTGAGTTTATTAGTTTATTTTTATAAGAGTGCTATTTTATTCCCTCTTCATTGAATATTTTGGTCACTTCTTCTGGATATACGTTTACTTTCTTTTTAGGCTAATAATTCTGATGAAGCGTCTTTGGTACACAATAATTTATACATTTTGCCATAATTTTCATTTTTATCTATAATAACCGGGGGTTGGGTTTTTACTAACCTGCTGTTTTGCTTGTTGGTTATTATAAGTTGTGGGGTTTGACCTGTACCTAATTCTCTCTGGTCTATTCTTTTTTCTTTTAATAGTATATTATGTAACATGAGTTGTAAGTTGCTTATTACATGCGAATAGAAAAGTTGCGAACGAGCCGCGTAGCGGCGAGTGTGGTAATTCTATAAGCATGTAATAAGCTTACAACTCTAGTTGTGTACTATACTTTTTCTACGAACAACTTCATTAATAAAAATAAAACGCATGAATAGCAAGTAGCATTTATTTATTAAACAGTAGCCTGAAAAAATAATTTAAAGTAAACATTTATTTATAGTAATTAATTGTAAAATTTTGGCAATTATTTATTACTATACCCTTATCCACCCTTTTAGGGTTTTCAAAAGTATCCGGTAAATTTTGGGATGACGTAGACTGTATGATATATTTTTTTGGACATTACTATTTTCATTGTACGTAAATGTTTGTAGATTATTTTCAACCGAATTTATAATTCTACTGCCTGTTAATGTCTTATTATTTATTGAATCATCGACATATCCCTCAGCTGTAGTCGAAGACTTCCAACCCCCATGTCGTTTAAGAGTCATTAAATCACCACCGGCGTCAACCAAAAGAGTGGCGGAAGTTCGTCTTAAACAGTGACCTGTGTACTCTTTGGGATCAGGTAACTTTAAATATTCGGCTATTTGTTTAGGTTACATCGCCTATTTTATTCAATCCTACCACTTGTTTCGTACATTTACCTCTTTGATAGTTTAGGAAAAATTTATTTGCGGATCGCTAACTTATTGGCGAATATCTATATATTGTTTGCAAATTTTATAGAAATTA
Organism: Galeruca laticollis; assembly: GCA_963921935.1. Classification (NCBI taxonomy): domain Eukaryota; kingdom Metazoa; phylum Arthropoda; class Insecta; order Coleoptera; family Chrysomelidae; genus Galeruca; species Galeruca laticollis. Next base: position 50,738,845 of record OY998184.1, read on the forward strand.
CCAGAAATCACGAAAGATATAGGTACTTTAGTTTCGTATCAGGGATTCTAACCAAAAATATGGTACCTGAATCATTGATGTCACTAAGTTTAAAATTTTTTAACTCTTGTTTCCTACAAGCTCCACATATTCCAAAAATTGCAACAACCTTAAAATAAAAGTTATTCTAAGTATATAATATTATATCATCTTTATTCTGTTAAAAAACATACCTTTATGAATAAATACTGCACATCAGGAGCTTCATTTAAAAAAGTTTTATTTCATCAGAATGTAAGTTTTTCGATTTTTTGCTTTTGAAACCGTCGGATTGTTTTCTTAGTAACCTCGCAATTTTGCGTAATTTTCAATATTGACATTATTCTTCAAAGGTATAGTACTCCTCAACATCGAATATATTGCCCATAATGAAGATGGTTTGAATTTCTTAGTGATTTATCCAAAATATGCCAAGAGTACGTTTTCAGAAAATGAACTTACATTGTTAGTTGTTCGCCAGTCCATAAACTGCCGTTATACATTTTCATATCTTCCTGTTGATTTTTCTGGCAATATATTGTGAGTAGTGTACGCGGCTAACTGTATAATATTGGGTGGTGTGCTACTTAGCTCTGTGATGATCCCGAAAAAGACAGTATTAAAAAAAAGACATTTTCATAGAAAAAGATTAAATTGTGTAGATTATATTTTCCAATGTTAATAGCGGGCATCGATCTGATTAAGGTCAGGCGAACACCCAGAAACCACGTTTCTATTAAACGTAAACATCGCGTTCACATACGCGGAAGGTGGTACCTACGGGTGACTGACTTGCATGTTTTCTATAAAAACAAAGTGTAAACTAACCAATGATTCATTCATTATTATTATTCTGAATAAGTTAAAATGTATAAGATATTGTAATCTGTGTTAATTTTAAATATACTAAATCCCAGTGAGTTTTGAAAATGTTGTCGTTTATTCAACCCCCGAAGATCGGTTACTAGGTAAGCGCTTTCCCAAAGATATAATACTTTTATGGTAGACGTGGTTGATACGAGGGGCACTTACTAAGTAACCACCACATGGCGATCCTGCGAAACAAATGATTTTAGAACGGTAATCATTCAGGAAGGACATTTAGACAGTTTAATCAAGGAAACAACTATGGCAGATACGAAAATTTTAATAAAGATAGGAAATTCAATAAGAATGGAAATTATAATAATCAAGCTAGCAATAGTGTAAGAATGTGTGAGATAGAAAATGAAGAAGCGAGAGAGAATCAGAAACAATTTGGGTTTTGAATAAGAAAACAAAGGACGAATGCAAGATTTCAGGAACGTATTCAGCATATTATTTAGATCATTTTCTAACTTTATAGAAATTCAGACAAGCATATCCGATAATACCTACAATTTTATATTAGATACAGTAGCAGACATTTCTCTGATGAAAATTTCTAAAAATTTTCCGCATCATTTAATTGAAACTGGGAATAAAATTAACATTAAGGGGATAACTGAAGGCTCAGCAAAAACTTTGGGTCAAATAAGCATTAACCTCTATATCAACAACACAACAAGTCATTGCTTTCACGTAGTGGAAGAAAATTTTCCGATACCAAGAAATGGGTTGATAGGAAGAGACTTCATGACTAAAAATAATTGTGTATTAGATTATTCACAATCAGAATTACACATAAATTGCAAGTCTAAGAATTCGGTAACCATACAAATTTTTGGTAATCCAGAATACGATACTTTAGCAATACCGCCTAGATGTGAGGTGTACAGGTTAATAGAGAACTTTAAGAATTTGAGAAAGGATACAGTAGTAGAGCAACAGGAAATAGCACCGGGAGTATTTATAGCCAGATCCATAATATCGGGGAAAAACCCGTACGTTAGAATTTTGAATACAAATTATGAAAGTGTTTCAGTAAAAACTAAGAATATTCAAATCTTGGATTTAGGTTTGTTCGAGGTATATACAATTACGAGTGATAGTAGTAATAGAATGAAAGAATTAAGGAAATCATTAAATTTAGAAGTACCAGAATATATAAGAAACTCACGAGAATAAGACTCGATTTGGAAGAATATGATTTTGAAATACAGTATGTCAAAGATACAGATAGCATATCGAGAATATCCATAGAAGAACTTAAGGATTCATATATAAATAATTCACATGTCTTGGCAATCACAAGAGCACAAACGCGAAAAGAAAACGCTCAATCAGAAAAGGATCTAAGGATTAACGAAGAAACAAAGGAAGAAAGAATACAAAAACCTTCAGTAATAAAAGTTTTAAATAATCTTGAGGCACATAAATTACCAATTTTTCACTTTGAAAATAACCGTATCTCACTAAGGATGAGCATTCGGATCAAAAATAAATTGAAATTTAGTTAAGCCTTAATTACCGGGATACACAACTTCGACCTAGGACGAACGTTGGAAAAGCTTGAGGAGCTATCGATAAAAAATGAAGTAAAAAGAATGAAGATATATACAAATGATGATATATTCAAAAAGTGCACAGTACAAGAATTTATAGAAGAAGGAAATCAAAGGTTAAAAAATATTCAAGTATGTATATGCGAAGTACCAAAAACGGTACAGCAGAAAGAAGAGATCCAAAAGATTTTAGAAAGATACCACAACGATCCAATGTTTGGAGGACATGTAGGAAATGATATATTATTAAAGAAACTAAGAGCAAATTTTAGGTGGAAAAACATGGAGAAAGACGTAAGGAAGTATGTAAACAATTGCCATAAATGCAAATGAATAAAGCAAAGCTTAATCATAAGGAAAAATTTGTCATCACAGATACCGTTTGATATTATTTATATAGACACAATAGGTCCGTTTGTAGAAAGTAACAACGGGAATCGTTATTGTATTACAATACTATGGGAACTAACTAAATACGCAGTTATGATACCGGTCAAGAACAAGGAAGCATACACAGTAGCAAAAGCAATATTTGACAATTTTATACCAAATTACGGATTGATGAAGGAGATAAGAACAGATCAAGGGACAGAATATAAGAATGAAATAATGAAGAACTTAGCGGAACTTTAAAAATAAAACATAATTTTTCAACAGCATATCATCATGAGGCCATAGGCAGTTGTGAAAGATTACATGGAACATTTAATGAGTATATAAGAAACTTTATCAAAGATTCTAGGAATAACTGGTGCGAGTTTGTAAAAATGTTTACATATTGCTATAATACAACACCAAACACGTATCACGGATACACTCCTTTTGAGTTATTATACGGGAGAAAATCCAATTCACCAGAATTCTTAAATGTAGAAATAGAACCGTGTTACAATCTTGAAAGATATGATGAAGAGTTAAAATATAAGTTACAATACGCAAATGAAAGAGCCAAACAGTTTTTAATAAAAAACAAAATAATTAGAGTCAATAATAGTGAAAAGAAAACTTCACCTGTAAACTTTAGATTAGGGGAATTAGTTATTTTAAAGAATGAAGGGAGAAATAAGTTCGATCCACACTATTTAGGCCCATCTAAGATAACGGGAATAAAAGGCGTAAATTGTCAGATTACATCTCAAAACGGTAAGCCACAGACAGTTCATAAGAATCGTTTGTATAAATACAATAGCGGAAACAATTGTAAACAAAGTGAAGTGTGTTCACAAACAAACAAATAGTGTTTAATAAACAAAAAATAAAACAATCAGTGAAAACTGTTAACGTTATAGATAATATCGAAAAATTAGCGACGATAATTTTTCTCTTCCAAGAGGGGATGATGTGATGATCCCGAAAAAGACAGTATTGAAAAAAAGACATTTTCATAGAAAAAGATTAAATTGTGTAGATTATATTTTCCAATGTTAATAGCGGGCATCGATCTGATTAAGGTCAGGCGAACACCCAGAAACCACGTTTCTATTAAACGTAAACATCGCGTTCACATACGCGGAAAGTCGTACCTACGGGTGACTGATTGCATGTTTCCTATAAAAACAAAGTGTAAACTAACCAATGATTCATTCATTATTATTATTCTTAATAAGTTAAAATGTATAAGATATTGTAATCTGTGTTAATTTTAAATATACTAAATCCCAGTGAGTTTTATAAATGTTGTCGTTTATTCAACCCCCGAAGATCGGTTACTAGGTAAGTGCTTTCCCAAAGATATAATAATTTTATGGTAGACGTTTATACGAGGGGCACTTACTATGTAACCACCACAGTGCGTTATCACTATTTGATGAACTCATTTTAATTATTCGTCTTTAAAACAAATGTACATTCACACTAACAGCTAGTGACAGCGAGTCTTATTAATGAATAAACGTCAAAACAACCTCTACTAACTCGTTTCCATGGTTACTCCAAACCATTTACTGACTAGGCTTGGGTGATAAATTGTTGTTTTTCTAGAACTGAAGCGTAATTTTTTTATTACGTGCTAGTCATTACGTGTCAGTATCCGTAATGATCTATTTACTTAGTAACTAAATAGTATGTAATATGGAATTTACCAGTGTGAGAGTAGAAAAACTTGTTTTTTGTCCAGCCTACTTCCATTTATAGTTCCTTTTCATCAGTGTAATAATAGTGATGGGATTCTGAATTTTTTATAGACTGTTTCCTTACATTTCCTGTATTATTTAAATTTCCAGGTTGATGTTCGACTCTTAACTGTGCTATCTGTTTCTGCAGCTGATCAATTTGTTTGTCGCATTAGCTGACACATTTGCTCTAGTCCTAATTTTTCTTGTTGCGTATCTTACACGTTGTTTGTTCATGCAATCAATCAGACAATAAATTATGATACAACCTAAAATATCCGACCGAAATAAAATTTGTTTAACTAATCTCAAATCACAGGATAATTATTATAGTTATTATGCTCGGCACTGTATAAAAACTTCATTGGTTTACAAAAATTAAGTTTTTTCACTTTAGTAGTATTTTCCGTGTATCAACTCCTGAAGGTCTAGGTTCATCATAATGCACATACATAAATTTATGAACACAACAAGGTAGTTTTGAATATGAACAGTCACGAATACGCTCAAAAATCGGCAAACGTGTTATTATGTGAATTAGGGAAAAACGGTCGTCATCTATTAACAGTATTTACTTCTCATTAAATGCGAACAAAGTTTCCCACGTCTCCGAACACTGCGGCGTTTTGTAAATATCATTTTACGTTTATCACGAAATTTCGGGTGGGCGCAATTGTGCAGCGAGAGGGTTAAGATACAATCATCAAATAATAAGGAAACGCCATTTCTGTGAAAACGGCGTTGTCTTCTAATTGGTAATGGCAAAGGTCATACATATTATAATTTGTTCAATATTCAGCTGTTTTTTGATTGAATGTTGGAAAAATATAATGAAAATTTTGGTTGAAGAGAAAACGGAGCAAATTACCGACTTGTACTAGTTTGAAGAAAAACCATACGCAACTGCTTTTTTTCTAAGGCTAGAAAGAGAGAGAGAGAGAGAGCGAGAGAGAGAGAGAGCTGTTCGAGACTTTCTTTATTTTTGGTTATTGATGTTTCTGAATTTGATTTTCGGTTTTTTTCAGAATGTCAGGCCCTGATATAGGAAACGTTTCATCTGCAGGGCTCGAGTTGGGAGTGATATTTTGTCCCTCCGAAAAATACTTTTTAAAAGACGAGAAATTACTGTTGAAGATGTTTATTACATGAAGGTTACAAACAATCTCTCTCATTATTACACGATTATTCTTTTATATAGTTTTAATTAAAAATACAACATAAGCAAATATTTTACATGGGTCAGCCTTGTCGTTTCTTAACTCCTCCGACCAAAGAGAAAACTATGGGGATTCTCTAGAGTTTGAGATGACTAGAAAGTTTTTGAGATCCCTTTTTCTTTGTTTCTTCTCATTCTTCTTATTAGTCTTTTTCTGTTTTCTTTGGTAAATTTTGAAAGCTACTAGGGTTATGCTAAAAAAGACTATAACATATAATAATATTGTGTAAAAACTGATTTTTTCTATGAACAGGAGGAAAGTCCAATCTTTCTAATTTCGATTTGTCTTCTTGGAGCATGTTTTGAATGTTATTTAGTTCATCTAAATTCGTCTATTTGCACTTTATTTAAATGAAAAGAGTCTGTTTTAGATACTTCGTCCCAAAAATTGTAATTTAGGAAGTTCTATACTTTTATATTTTGGTACATTACTTGCAAAAGTTTTTAATGTAAAATTGTTTATTGAGACTACGCACTGGTTATTCAAATCAATTATAAAACTACCGTTTCATGGAATGTTGTTAATGCTTTTACCACATTTTTGGATGTCCACTGTGTTAAATTACGATCCACTGGTTGTCTTCTATCTTCTGAATTTTTACATTATTGATAATCACTGGAATTCTCTTTACTGAGAGTATTTAAGTACGAGTAGTTGTACTTCGCAAGGGGTATCTGGAATAATTGGTAACTTTTGGAGATCACTACACAGGAAATCTTCTAGAGATATTTCTTTGCAGCTTTCTTCTAAGAAGGTGTAATGTTGATCGTTAAGAAGAATACATTTGGATTGTGGTATAATCGTTTTAAAGAATTGTTTTGATGATGTAGGTAAAGAATAAAGATTCTGAATTTTCGACAATTGGTATTTCTAGTATGAAAATTATATTGTTACCTTTACTATAGCTTTTGATTTCAATTATTTTCTCAAGCAATGAAATGTTTTGCAGAGAAAAATTGATTGGAAATTTGTTATTTTTGTCTATGTTTTTACTGACTAATATTTCAGAAAATAGATCGTTAGGATCAACTATTGAGTTGTGAAAAGTGTTAAGTTTGGCAAAACTAATTGCCGTTACAATTTTTTCAAGGATATCATATGTTATTTGAAAACTTATAGAAAATTGTGAAACAAGTTGTTCTATTGCAAAATAGTGATAAGTTTCTATTTTATCTAAATTTAAGTCTGTAATTATTTTTTGTAAATCATTGATCCGTGAACTTAGTATTAATTGTTTATGAGCTAATATTTTGGTATTATTCTCAAAGTTGTTGATAGACGATTAGAGTAAAATCATTTGATCGTGAATAGGAGATTTCAACTTGTTTTGAGTGATAGATAAAGATGTAATGGCTTCGTCATAACGCTTTGCATCATTTTGATCTAAATTTCCGGTTATAAATTTTATTTGCAGATCCTAATCCGTCAAATAACGGTCTTTTTGATTTTGTGTTCCAAAATGGATTTAACTGATTCAATTGAAGGGTAATCTTTCGTTTAATTAGTTTGATCAGGTGATAGGAGTTTTGGAAATGATTATTAAAATTATAAATTTCAGGTGAGTTCGATAAAGAGTTATACATATTACTATATTGTTCTTCTAAAGCGAGAAATTCTTTGTTAATGTTTGTAATATAAAATATATGTATAAACGTCCAATAGTTTATTTTAATCTGTGCTGTTCCTAAATGAAGAGGAAAAAGACCGGGATTATCATTTAGGTTATGGAATTGAGGTGTGGCTGTTTCTGCGTTGGCGATCCAGAGGATGAATCTGTAACAGGAGGTTTCCTTAATTCTTTAATATGTACTATTTGTTTGTCTATTATTTGTTTCTTATGTTTTAATGATTTTCTGGAAATTTCTACTCTATTTCTATCTAATATTTTTGTTATATTATAAGGTCCTAAAAATCTTTTATCTTTTTTATTTCGATTTTTGGGGTTTCGTTTGAATACAGTTTGACCTATTTTAAATTGTATGTTTGTGTCACCTTGTATATTTGTTTTCTCTATCACTTTTTGTTTATTTTTATTCATATTTTCTCGAACATCTTCATAGATATGCTCCAATTTTTCTTTATGGTTATTAACGTAATCTGTATAAAATGAATGACTAATAGTAAACTTTTATTATAAAAACTCAAACAATTTATTTTTGTAGACAAGATAATATTATTACGGCAGCGGAAGTCTCACAAATACTGAAGTTTTCCTGAATATTAATAATAAAACAAAATTTTCTTGATGTTAATCGTTTAGCGGTGGCTGGCGTTTTTTGCTCTTTAAAAAAATGAATAAACAACTCTCCTCTTCCGTTTAGAGGTTTATGTATTAGTTATTTATGAAAATTCATTATTTACAGAGTATATTTCTTAAAATTTTCAATTGCTTTTAATACCCTCTTTCCGGAAATTCTGTTTATCTTTGCATTAAAATATAAAACGCTGCTTCCTTTTATCAGTTTCGTTTAGATTCTACTTCATATTAAAAAGAAAAAAATTGTCGATGTTTCTCACGTACCAAACATTACCTCCCCCAAAGTTTACAAATTTCTGAAACATGAGCCATTCACTAGTATTACAGTCTAGACGAGAGCTTTTTTTGTACCTCTTCACGTTCTTGTGAATTTTTAGGAATCTCCCCTTAAAATATTCAGACGTTATCACGTCTCCAAACTATCTAGCGGCCTACCTTGTTACCATAAAAATTCTATCACCTCATAAATCCTGAATAAAAAACACCACCCTTTGTGTAATACCCGAGGATCAAATGTAGCCAATATACGGGACAATAAAAACTCGCATTTTTTAGATTTACATAAACTTTGATTAAGGTTTAGGATAGAAAAAAATATATAATATAATTCGAAGGAAACGACTTTGAACTGAACGACAACTAAAAAATAATGAACGAAGAAATTTTGTCAAAAAGAACTGGAAAAGATTTGAGCATATTTTTAGCTTTATATCGGGATATATGGTTTTGATTTTTCATCTGCATTTAATAGCCTTACTAGAAGTTCCAAGTCACTGTATTTTTTGTGTGAGGAAACTAATGTTCCCCCGGTTAAAGAGTGGGTGGGTCAGATGAAGACTCCGAAAAAAAAACATCAACAACACAAAAATAAAGAGAAAAAATTCATTTCCGGAAATTCGTCGCAACAGATGTATCCTCGGAAGAAGATGAAGCCGGTACGCAAAAAGAAGCTAAAAGAACAAAAACTGCCCCACCATCCGCAAAAAAAGTGACAACAAATTGTCCACCAATCGTGATCGATGGCAACGTACAACGCCATCGTGAGATGGTGAACAAATTAAAAGACGAAATAAGAAAACCATTTGAAATCAAATATACGAATAATTCGTCTATAGTTTTTACTAAAGATGTTGATGATTTCGAAAAGCTAAAAAAAGTACTCAAAGAAGAAAGGGTGCAGTATCATACGTACATTTGTACTCCGCGGACTAGCGGAAGGACTCCAACTGACCGACATCAGGGAAGAAATGGAGAAAATACACAAAATACAAATCAAGGATATTTTCAGGATGACGACGAAAGGGCGTCCCCTTTATCTGGTAGTCACAGATGCAAAAATCACATTAGACTACTTAAACAAGAATGTTCGAGTCATCTAGCACACAAGAGTGCTATGGGAGTTCAGAAGGCAGAGCAAACCAGTCATTCAGTGCCACATATGTCAACTGTGGGAGCACGCAACATCAAACTGTAGAAGAACTCCCAGATGCCTCAAGTGCGCTGGATCCCAATTAACACCGGAGTGCACCAAGGACAGAATAACCCCAGCAAAGTGTGCAAATTGTAATGGGGACCATCCGGCCAACGCCGAGATATGCCTGGAATCCATTAAGCGCAGAATTTGGACCGAAGAACGGAGAACACAAAACCAAAAAACCAAACCCACCCCCCAAAAATTCATCCCCGCACCCCCTCCAAAACACAACCCTTGGACACAGAACAACAATAACTCCGAATTTCCCAGTCTACCATTAAAAACTCACCCTTCTACTACCCCCCAAGTTTCCTACCCCCTACCCCAATCACACAAACCCTCTACCCAATTCTCAACTCAATCAAAAAATGCTGACATTAACAAATTTTCAGAAATAAACGATATGTTCTGAGAACTTCATGCATTGGTCAACCTCGATGAACTGGCAAAGGCAGTGGGTGACCTAATACGTGAGATGAAAAAAGCAACCACCAAAATGGAAAAGTTCACCATCTACAACAACTTTGTGGCTGGAATTGACAATTATGACATATAGGCAGGTATGTGAAAAAACAGATTTTCAAAAACGGTATAACCTCAAAATAATTTTCTGCAATGTACGCGGAGTGCAAAATAAACTACCCATAATCAGACAATTTCTCGACATTCACAAACCAGACATTTACTTTATAATCGAGACACTCCTTAAATCACACAAAACAATAAATCTTAGAAACCCCGAATATCGTCTATATAGACAAGACCGCGCCGACGATGCTGGCGGTGGCGGTATCGCACTAATAATCAAAAAAGCATACATTTCAAAATCCTGCAACAAAACAACACATCAATTGAGCATTTAGCGATTCTCTTTGATAATACAATTAAAATAGTGGGAGTTTACAATCCACCAAGTAACAAAATCAAACTAACAGACTTACACAACACCTTTAACTCACATAACAAAGTACTGGTAGTTGGTGATCTCAACTGCCGCCATCCGCAGTGGTATCAATACGCCCGCTACCCCAATGTTAACGGGAATACTCTTTTGAATTTCTGCGACAACTCGGAGTGTAATATATTTCACACAGCTGAACCGACACATTTTCCTTTTATGGCGAATCATTTTCCTAGCACCTTAGATATTGCAATAGGCAAAAATATCAATAACATTAGCAAAATAAAAACTCTAACCGACCTTAACTTAGACCACGATCCTGTCCTTATTCACCTCAAACTTTCCCACAATATTCATAATCCTAATAATTCTAATATATTCAACTATAAAACTACAAATTGGCTAAAATTCAGAAACTATATAAATAACAACCTAAACATAATTGACAAAATAGATAATATTCAACAGTTAACTCATACAATTAAAAACTTACAAAACATGATAATTAATGCTAGAGAACATTCATCAACAATTAAAAAAATATTAGCAACATATAATAAATTACCAGAAAATATAATACAATCTATAAAAGAAAAGAATAAACTCAGAAAAATATGGCAAAAAACCAGAAATATCAATGACCACCAACTATTAAGTCATCAACAAAACAAAATAAATGATCTCGTCCGTGAACACACAAACAATAAATGGGCCGAATTCCTAAGCAAACTGAAACCGGACGACAATTCCCTCTGGAAAATTGCCCGTCACTTCAGAAATAAATTCAATGAAATTACCAAAATCATAAGTAATGGTCAAACATATATCAACACCCCCGAAGTCGCAGAAAAGTTCGGAGAGTATTTCCAAAGCAACTTTGTTAATTACTCACAACAAACACAATATCATCAAGACATCTCACACACAGTACACCAATACATAAACTCACTGACCACTTCAAACACAAAAAATTTAACAACATGCACAGAAATATACAACACAATTCAACAACTCAAAAACAAAACAGCACCCGGATCAGGCACAATACATAACATACTACTCAAAAACTTGCCAATAAAAGCGATTGTACAACTAACTTACATAATTAATTTTATTATTAAAACAGGACAATATCCCTACATGCTCAAGGTAGCCAACGTTATCCCCATCATCAAAGTAAATAAACAATCGTGTTATGTAGATAGTTACAGACCAATTTCCTTACTAAATAATATAGCGAAGGTGATTGACAAAATAATCTTATTCAGATTAAAACAGTTTGTTGAGAAACATGACATTATTCTCCACGAGCAATACGGATTTAGAAGCGGCCACAGCACTATATCTCAAATAATAAGGGTTATAAATTACATAAGGGAGTGTTTTCACAGTAAAAAGAAATCAGTGATGGTAACACTTGATATTCAGAAGGCGTTCGACTCCGTATTGCTCGAGGGACTAATACACAAACTGATAACATTAAAAATACCTGATTATTTAATTAAATTATTACACTCTCACCTAACCAACAGAATATTTTATACTAAAATTAATAATCATACCGCCGGACCATACGCAATCCAAGCAGGAGTACCTCAAGGGTCGGTGTTATCACCTTTGCTATACTCCCTATACGTCCAAGATCTCCCAACATCCCCAGACTTATTAACCGCAATGTACGCCGACGACACTTGTTTTGTTGCCTCTGCACAGAATCCCGACCGCGCACTGGAAATTGCACAAACACACATCAACACTAAAATAATACCCTACCTACACAAACGCAAATTAGTTATTAATGAATCCAAAACAGAGTATTTATTACTCAGGAGATTAGCTAAAAAAAACACGTCTCTGCAATCTCAGCTTTGCGTGAATGGGCACATTATTGAGCTTAGTAATACCCTAAAATATTTAGGGTACACCATTTAACCGAACACAAATGCAAACGCTCATATTGTGCAACAGGTGCGCAAAGCTAAGATTGCAATGAGCAAACTCTATCCACTCATTTGTACTCACAGTAACTTAACAAGTCATAACAAAATTCTCACATACAGATACATAATCAGACCTATACTTACATATGCAGCACCAGTGGAACGAAACATAATTTCCACTCCCTACAGGTGGTACAAAATAAGTGTCTTAGGATAGCAATCAAACACAATTGTTATCCCAGATTACCCCGAAATACTTGGTTACATAACAAAGCCAATATACCCACTGTCAAAGACTTGATCACAAAAATCTCAACAAATTTTTATAACTACTGTCTGCCAAAGGATCTTCGCAAGAACCTCATAGATGCAAATCGCGCAGGACACATTCGCGACAGTGGGTGTAGGCTTCTGCATGGCTCGCTAATTACATAACAAGGTTGTTGAACTCCAAACCTATATCATACATAATGTGAAATCAATTCAATAAAAACAATAAAATCAATAAAATTCAACGTCAGACATGTTGCCACCTCGAAAACTAAACCCCATATCACTTTTGAAACCCTGTTTTTTAGCTACTTTTTAGGGATAACCTAGCCGAAATATTCTAGGAGCCAAAAACATTCCAAGGGGCAGAGTTGTTGTAGATAGTTAAAACTTATGGATTATGCTATGTAGTAAGGAGCCATGAAACACTTAGAAGACGTACACAACAAGATAGAAAATGACCAGAAGATCGGTACCCATTGTATGATGTATTTTTTTATCATTATATAATGTATTCTCTATGTTGTTGTAAATAGGGTGTCATAAACATATAATAAAGACATTTTAACCTTAACCTAAGAAATTTTGTCAAAAAGAACTGGAAAAGATTTGAGCATATTTTTAGCTTTATATCGGGATATATGGTTTTGATTTTTCATCTGCATTTAAAAGCCTCACTAGAAGTTCCAAGTCACTGTATTTTTTATGTGAGGAATCTAATGTTCTCCCGGTTAAAGAGTCGGTGGGACTAATATGCCAGTCTATGCCTACCCAACAAACCTCACGTTGTTCCTTTATACCAGAAATCGGAACCCACCTCAATTGAGGTGATAACTTCATGCGCCTAGTACTGGCTGAAAATTTTACTATTTTTTATCTTATCCATTTGCCAATATCATTTCTGTCCATTATTACTTTTCCGCTCAACCTATCTAATATGCGAGAAAAGTGTTGGTTTATCTCATTTTTTAATACCTGAAATGAGTTTTCGCATTCTTCTGACCAATCAAATTTCGCATTTTTCCTGGACAATTTATTTAATGGAATGCATATTTCTGCAAAATTCGGAATGAACCGTCTGTAATAATTGCAAAATGCAACAAATCTTTTGACTTCACTAGCATTTTTGGGTACTGGGTAATGCTGAATGACTGAATATTTTGCTTTATCTGTTGAAACACCTTCATTTGATAAATTGTGACCTGAATATGTGGCCTCTCGTCTGAAGAATTGGCATTTTTGTGGATTTAATTTTAAATTGAATTCACGACATGCGTCGAATACTATTCTGATTGCTTAAATGATGATTTTCCAAAATGCCTATGACCACTATGTTATCCATATAGAGAAATGCTTTTTCTGGAGTTGAACCTGAAAATGCTATTGACATCATTCTTGAAAATCTGTTAGGACTTATAATTATTCCAAAGGGTAATCTTGTAAATTGGAATGAACCCTTTTCTGTACTTAACGAAGTGTACTTCTTAGAAGATTGTTCTAAAGGTATTTGATGAAAACCTGACATAAGATCTAAGACTGAAAACCATTTTGATCTGCCTAACTGGTCTAACACTGCATCTATACGGGGTAAATGAAATTTGTCCGTGACTATTTTCTTCTAACTGCCTAAAATCGATACAAAGTCTCCACGCTTATTCATGACTCACTGATTTCTTCGGGAATAGCAATACTGGACTGTTATAATCTGACACTGAGGATTCTACTATTCCTTAGGTTATAAGTTTCTCTACTTGCTCGTTAAGCTCTGCTGTTTACGAATGTGGTGTGCGATAATTTTTTATATATATTGGTATATTACCTTTCACTAATATCTTTTGCTCATAAAAATTATTGTGCATTAAAATATCGTTCTTCAAAGCGAATACGTCTGCATAATTCTCACACAGTTTCTTCAAATCATTCCTTATATACTCTGGTACTTCTAAATTTAACGACTTTCTCAGCTCTTTCACTCTATTGTTCTTACCATTCGTAATTGTGTACACCTGAAACAAATCTAAATCCAAGACTTCAATGTCCTTAGCATTTACTGAAATACTTTCGTAATTTGTATTCAAAATTCTTACATATGGATTTAATATTATTGATCTAGCTATAAATACTCCCGGTGCTAATTCCTGTTGTTCTACTATGGCATCTTTTCTCAAACTCTCAATGTTTTCTACTAATCTATATACCTCGCATCTAGGCGGTATTGCTAATGTATCATATTCTGGGTTACCAAAAATTTGCATGGTTACTTGGTTTCTAGCCTTGCAATTTATGTGTAATTCTTATTGTGAGTAATCTAATATACATTTGTATCTATTCATGAAATCTCTTCTTATAATCCCATTCGTTGGTATCGGAAAGTTTTCTTCCACCCCGTGAAAGTAATGATCTATTGTTATGTTATTGCTATAAAGATTATTGCTTATTTGACGTAGAGTTTTAGCTAAGCCTTCTGTTATCTCCTTTATATTTATTTTATTTTCAGTTTTAATTAAGTGATATGCAAAAATTTTAGAAATTTCAATCAAAGAAATGTCTGCCCCTGTATCCAATATGAACTTATGAATACTATCAGATATATTTGTCTGAATCTCTATAAAGTTAGAAAGTGATAAATCTAAATAATATACCAAATAAGTTTCGGAAATCTTGCATTCGTCATTTTTTTAGTATTGAAAACCCCAATTGTTTCTGATTCACGCTTGACTCCTCATTTCCTATCTCACATATTCTTACATTATTATTAGTACGATTATTGTCATTCCTATATCTGTTAAATTTCTTGTCCTTGTTGTAGTCTATGTATCTGTTATACCCGTTTCCTTGGTTGTATTGTCTGAATGTTCTTCCTTGAGAATTACCGTTATACATTCTGCTGTTGTTTTATCTTCTTTGATTGTTCCTATAGTTAAAATCTGGTTTTCTGAAGAAATTCCTATGGTTTTTGAAATGCAATACTTGTTGATGACTTACTATGCCTTCTATTGATACCAGCTCAGATAGTACTTCTTGAGTGTTTTCGAAGCTTCCTGCTGCTATAATTGTTTTCGTCGCGTCTATTGTGGAATTCATCGTTACTGCCTTAATTGTTGCCTCATTGGTCTATTTTTCTGCTAAATTCTCTGGCATACCTTCCGTTACGTATGCTACCTGTAGTTTCTCCGCCAGCTTCTCTATTTCCGACGCGTACTGCATTATATCCTTTCCATTATGTCTTATTTTGTTTAGTTTCGCCAAGAGAAGACTTGGGTTATCTCCTCTTATTCCGAATTTAAGCTTGTTTGTGATTTCTGTGATAGTATTGTCCGTCGTTATCAGACCTCTTGCTTTCCCCGTCAGTCTAGTTTCAATTAAAAGAACTGCATTTTCCTCGTTACCTGTTGCGTTTATTTACTATAAATCTAACGAATCCAAAAATGACTCTAACTTACTTGCTTCGCCATTAAATTCAGTAGGTAATACCCTACTTGCGAAATTAAAAAAAGCATACATACGAGTAGACATTTTCTCCTGTTTGCTTGTTTGTAATACGACCGTACCGATCTCCTCAAATATGGATGTAGGTATTTTAACAGTACAGTTTAGCGCTTGAAATGACCTAGAAGTTTTATCCCCAATCCTATCAGAATACTTTTTACAACTTTCTTGTTGCTTTACTCAAGTTTTTCCAATTTTTACCTATTAATTTCGTAAAATTATTGTAAAGAATTATTATACTACTAACTACTTCAGTATGTATATCTGGATTTTTAGGAGTTTTCTTTTTTAAAACCCTTTTCCCTGTTTATTCACTTCTTCTACGATTGATTTTAGCTTATCTTCCCACGTAATTGACATTCAAAGAAAAAAAGATCAACCATTCATTCATAAGAATAGAGTGCATATGTACTTACAATTTTATACCGTTAAAGTTCCCGTTGTCTTCTGAACCGCTATGCTTCTGTTGATGTCTCTTTTTAGTGCTCTTCGGTGTGTCTTCCATAGGGACCTTACGAATTTTAAAATGAACGCTACCGTTATTATGTACAATAAAGCCATTTCTTGTGTTGCAAAACTCTCTTGCTGCACTATAAAATTGTTGTTTACCCTACCAGTTTCTTGTACCTCTTGTTTTGTAGCTGTACCACCCATAATTATGCTCCGTCAAGGTCCAACATTCAGATTAAAGACCATATACTTTGCTCGTTCAAATGCGCCTTTATCACTTATTTGCTCCAATTATTACCGTTTATTTCCACTATCATCGGTTCGCAGAGTCCATTTATCTTAGTTCGCAGGATTTATTTACCATTTGAATGTTACCATTAGTTGTCAGGATCCATTTATTATCATCGAATATTATTTGTTTGCAGGATCGCCATGTGGTGATTGAATCGGCAAGTGTTCCTCGTGTTAAGTCCTCAGTCCATTAGACCATTATCAATGAGAAAACACTTACCCTTAATCGGTGGGAATAAATAATACCATAGTTTATCAAAAATCAATGGGATAATATATTGAATATTAATTCTAACAAAGTTAATGACCACAGAAAACTTATACAAAATGCATTACTAACATGGCACTAGTTAACAATGAACTCCTCTTTTCAACGTGATGAATTCCTATATATATATATATATATATATATATATATATATATATATATATATATATATATATATATATATTACTAAAAACTGAACATAAACAGTGATCTCCACTGACCTTACTGTTCTTAAATTATTTATATCGTTGAATCGCGTTTATTATTATATTTACAAACAGCCGTGATTCCGTTTAGAATAATAACCTTCCCACAACTTGTTAACGACCTTCAAGTTGACTGGCCGCTGACCATACTCAAAATCTAATAGAGACTTTTCGGATCGTCACAACCCCGAAAAAGTTGGAATTTTGAGACTTTTGTTTGAGTTATTTTTACATTTTTCATCAAGAACAACACAAAAAACGGTTTTCAGAAAACAAATCGTGTGTGTATGTCGTCATCGTCGTTGTCGAGGGCCACTTTTCGTTACATGTCTTGTTAGCATGATACAGCCTCCGGAGTGCAACAATTCGCCAATTTTATGATTGAATATTGTTCAGGACATCTCACAGATAATCCCTATTGATTTTCAGCAGACCAGAGCAAGTACAACGGGTGTTATGGTACTTTTCATTTTTTGAGAAATTTCAGTTTGATAGCACGATACAGCCTCCGGAGTATATACAAGTGACCGATTTTATGATTGGATATTATTCAAAGCATCTCAAAGATAAACCCTACTGATATTCAGCTCCCTAAAGCCAGTGCAACGGATACTATGGTACTTATAGTACCAAATTTTTGTCATTTTTGGAGAATTTTCAGTTTGTTAGCACGATAAAGCCTCCAGAGTGTATACCAGTGACCTATTTTATGATTACATGATTACAGCGGGTCCTATAAATCCGGATATACTACATTTTTGGTTATTTTTGGAGAAATTTCGGTTTGTTAGCACGATACATCCCCCGAATTGTATACAAGTGACAATTTTATGATAGAATATTGTTTAGGGTATCTCACAGATGCGAAAATGTTAATTTTATATACACTTTTCATAAAAATATGCCAGTTTTTTGCTACTAATGTCATGCTCTATCTTATATAACCCCTTAGTGTTTTAAATGAAACTCAACGTTTCTAGCTAATTCCACAATATAATGAAAAATAGCTAGAAACGTTGAGTTTAATTTAAAACACTAATATGAGTAGATTCCACGAAGTAAGGGTCGAGACAGTTAATTTTTTATATTTCCCCAATTTATACATTCGAATATGGTATGTTGGGCATCATCAAGTTCTTTGCAGTAATTATAACTAGAGGTTCTGCTATTTTTGAATCTTTGTGCGGATTTTTGTGCTGACAATACTCGGGTCATATAGTAGTTTGTAGTATTGTGTTTGCTTGCAATTCACGTCTCTAAGTTGGGTATTAACTGTTTGGTACACTGGGTAACTCTAGTTTCCTGATTACACTCGTCCTGCCATTCTTGGATGATCTGTGCTGTTATTCTCACTGTTCTTGACAATGGATCTTCTTCTCTATGCTCCCAATTTAAGGCCCTTTCCCTTAACTAACTAAGTATGTTGACAGTTCGCCGGCTATAACTTGTAGTGCCTTTCTGGAGGTTATCTTAAAGGCTGAACAGGTTTTCTGAAGCATATTCCTTTGCATTTTTTCCAGGAGATCTCTATAATTGGCTAGTCTCTGGCTATTAACCCATATTGATTCACTACTCCAGCCGTTCCCCCTATAGTGGATGAGTAAGAATTCAGAAAAAAAATCAAAACACCTCTCTGTGGTCGAACGTTTTGACGCGGGCCTATCAAGGGGCGCAGCCGAACTTAGTCGCCACCCACAACAGTACAATTTTACTATGCCGCCACCGCCGATATCTACTTGTGCGCGCTCACAAAGTCGAAGTTGTTTACACCGCATTTTTTGTGTTTCGATTTGTATTTCGACTTTTTATTTATCAAAGGCGCCGACTCGAGTATTTTTGAGAATGTTCGAGATCGAGGTTAGGACTATAAAAGTGACGATCGCGCCTCAACACTCATAAGTCGACGATTAGCGTTCGGAGCGATAAGAACTTACCTACTTACAAGCTAGCTAGCGAATTGCGAATTTTAAACAAAGTGTTTAGGTATTGTTCTACTGCCGTATTCTGATTGTATCAGTTTTGTACGTTTCTTCTTTGTAATAAACTCTTCTATGCAGTAACATTATTAATAAAGAAGAATGGAACGTCAGATTAAAGGCGTTAAACCAGTTGCAACAATATATATATATATATAATCAGCCGTATCCATGATAACACAATTGAAGATTTAGACCCTAAAGGCCAAGAAATCTCCACCTTAATGAACACCTTGTCGCATAAGCGGCCTCATTCAGAGATCAGTCCACCGATTCAGAATCCAGCGGAAGAGTTGGAGCCTCCTTTCATCATTCCTATTTCTCAGGCTCAGAAGAAATCGAAGCCTCAAACACAAATCCAGTCCGTTAAATCCCTCGTTATTCCTGCCAAACAACTCTTTGAGGACAATTCGTCCTATCTTTCACTGGACTATAATCAGATTGTTAGTTTTCTGGAGGACCCGTTCGGTTCCCCGGACCCCCTCAGTGTGGCCCGCAGGTATACTGGGAAAGTTCACGCCCTCCTAGCTATACTTACTAAGATATATCCAGCACTCGCCGAACGTAGCGAATGTGATATATCTCTAGAAACATTCTAAGACCTCCCAACTCTATACATGATTGGCCACACTAGATACACGCACCAGTTTCTACTGAAAAAAGAAAACCCCAAAAGATGTGTCTCCTGTTACGAAGAACTGAACGTTGAACACATAATCATGGAGTGTACCGACTATAGTGAGGAGAGACTATCTTCAGGACTGCTCGAAAAACTTAGTGATGCTTTGAACCCGGATAACATCGAGTTCTTACTAAAGTTTCTGTAATTCATTAATATTATAAACCTAATATAAGTCATACTGTTTTTCTGTGAATAAAAAAAACATCTTCTAACGAAGCCGAATGTTCAAAAGTAGTACGCGCGGAGTATACAGCAATTACCGATCCAGAGGATGATGCAACGACGTCAAGCTTCACGGTTTCAAAGGCGAAAAAAAAGGAAGTATCAGTTCCGGATTTGTTAATTTTAATGGGTCATCTCTCTGCATATTATGTAGTAAACTGCTTCCTAACAGTTCCATGGCACCTGCCAAGTTATGCCGACATTTGGATACTGTACACCCCGAGTTTAATGACAAGAATAAATAATTTTTTTGTACGTAAAAAATAACAATTATTGTAAAGCCAATATTGCTATATGCTAGCTGTCGCATTGCACAGGCAGAAATTTTAAATAAAATAAATATATTTTTTGAAGAAAAGCGCCTAATTGTAGTTCCAGCCATTGTATCCTGCATAGACAAGTACTTGTGATGTAGCAAATGCCGTCAAGTTTAAAATTAGTTATGGATGAAGCGATAAAAATAATTGATTTAATCAAATCACGACCACTACAATCCCGATTGTTCTCATTATTGTGGGAAGATTATGGCAGAAAACAGAAAACACAGCAGCTACATACAGAAGTGCGATGGCTGTCTCGGGGTATAACTTTAACAAGGCCATTTGAACTTAGAACTGAGTTACAAATATTTCCATCAGATACTTCTTTTAATTTGGAAGATCGTTTGTATAATAAAACTTGGTTGTTCGGACTGTTCTTTATGGCGGATATCTTTCAAAAACTGAACGAATTAAAAGACCCCGCCCTTTTCCAATAGTAAAGTGGCGTTCCGTCAAATGTAATACATTTTGAATATGATGTTGTACTCGACTTGTTGACCAAAAGTGTCCATGGGACCAATTCAATCTTACGACTAGTTTTTAAAATACAGTGTGTTAAAGTCGAGAAATCCATATTTTTTGAAACTACGTAACTTGATTAAAAAGAAAAAAATAAGCATTTTTAGATGATTGTAGCATTAATATGTCCTAGTCTAACGCAAACGTACACATAAATAGTTCAAAATGTAAACATATACAGGGTGGTTCTCAGTTACATCAGGGGGAGTTTTTGAAATTCCGGGAGAATGTGATATGGAATGAAAACATGGTCAAAAATAAAAACTTATATAATGTTAACTGTTCTGACATTATATAAACCCGTTTCACATTATATGTATATTGTTAATTCATCCACAGAAAGTCGTTTCTTAAAAAATGAAAAATTACACTCTGTATATTATGAAATTTGTTATTAATATTGATTATGCATTTAATAACTAGAGAACAATAGTTTTTATGGAATACAGGGTGATAGAGACATCTAATTCGTTTTTGATGCAGCAATAATTAAAGAAATATTCCCTATTTAGAATCACCCTATATTTATTTTCATAATTATTTTTAAGAAATTAATAACTTCATATAATTTCATAATTTTAGTATGATGCGTTTTTGAGTTTCCAATATATGTATATAGTGAACCATATTAAATATCAGACATATCCATTCATGTACGAGTATAATAACTATTTGTGAGTTATAATATTTGAAATACCCTTGCGATCCTCTGAACTGTTCAATAGCGTTTTTCTCGAAAACTAATGAGAATATCGTGTTTGAATAAAAGTACCAATATTACGTAGAAATGATGTTTATGTTACATTTTCTAATAAAAATCACTAAAAGATTTCGTCAAAAAAAGTTACCGGTCAATTTCATCATTAGAAATCCTTCACGAGGCTCCCCCTGTAACAAAATATCGAAAAATATATAAAATAATATTTCCAGTATAAAATTATGCCTCTGTGCCGATTTTGATAATAATCGATAAATATATAGTGAAATTATTAGCAAAAAACGAAAAAAAAATTCAACTTTAACGACTTCTATCTTTTTCCACAGCAATATTTTATTGAGGTTATTTGGTCCTATCGCCATATTTTGGTCCAAATAATCTACCCTTAGCCTATGTCCCAATAGTAATGAATCACCCTGTATATTGGAATCTCAAAAACGGATCATACTAAAATTATGGAATTATACGACGATCGTACATTTTGACGGATCGAATTGAAAAATATAGGATGATTCTGAAAAATGAATATTTCTTTAATTGTTGCTGCATCAAAAAGGAATTAGACGTATCAGCCTGTATTTCATAAAAAGTTTTGTTATCTAGGTATTTATTTATTACTCCATACTCAATATTATTAACAAATTCCTTAATATACAGGGTGTAATTTTTTTAAGAAACGTCTTTCTGTAGATGAATTAGGAATCACCCTGTATACATATAATGTGAAATGGGTTTATATGTCAAAACAGTAAACACTAAGTAACTTTATTTTTGACCATTTTTCATTCCATACCAGAATTTCTTAATTTTGTACTATTCTAAACAAGTGTGCTGTGGAAACAAATGAAGTGCGTTAGAAATGTCATCCTCATTGTCATTGTCGATTTAACATTAATTGTTGTGTTGAGATATTATAATATGGCTTTTGCAAATAGAATGTAGTGTTACGTTTGTGACCACTTTTATTTTCCAAGACAAACTGTTCGTTTAATTCGCGATGATAACATAGATTTTCTTCAAATTGCTGGTAACAGAAGGCAAGCAACTGGATTTCCTGTCGTCGATATTTTTGACAACACACGGATATGTACTAATTGTGATATTTCTATAGCAAATGAACTGAGAAATATAGAAAATAATAATAATTACCTACGGTTAAATGTTTTATCACGTGCTACAAGCCGCTCCTGCATAATATGTAAATCAAGAGTAAACCTTCAACGAGTAACTTTAAAGTATAGAGTTGACATTTTTGTTGTGTGTAATATATATGTACCCGATTTTTTAAGAATTTGTAGCCATTATTTGGATGATCGTGGTTTTTTTTGCCCCAATTACAAGAGGGTTTGAATTTTATAAATAAACCTTACACAATGACAAATACGTTTCTTCAAGGTTTAAGAGATATGGCCCATGATAATCGCCAAGTCAGAAACTGGGAGGATATAAACAGTTTTAGTGACGAGGAGTTCAAATCCCTAACCTCGCTTTCCAGAAATAATTTTTTGGAATTGTATGAATTTTGTGACTCGATTGAGCATGGTGGAAATATGAGAAATATTAATAAAAAGATTTATTGATTTTCCTAATTAAACTAAGACATGGTGTTTCAGATGATTTTTTGAAAATACTTTTCACTACGGTTCCAGGCAAACAAATAGCAGAATAATTTCTATTGTAAGAACTTCCTTGCAACATAGATTTGTACCAAACCACATAGGGTTCGATTCGATTACAAGGGAGGATTATATCAACAACCATGTATCTCCTCCATATATTAATCAATTGTACAATCCAACTGCTGATATTTCTAAAGCTATAGCATATATAGATTGCACATATAATGAAATAGAAAAAAGTAGTAATTTCCGGACACTGCGACAGTCTTATAGATTTCACAAAAATAGACATTTACTGAAACCTGAAATTATATGTACTGCTGACGGATATATTTTAGCTATTAATGGACCATATTTTTCTGAATCTAAAAACAATGATGAATCTTTTTTTGGATTCGGAATTCGCAAACGACGTCAACGGAATGCGAACTTGGTTTGCTGAAGGCGTGATGATATTAAATAGGGGATACACAGACGCTATTCCGTTGTTAGAAGAACTAGGTCTACACTATCATATGCCACCATTTTCACGTAGAAATCGACCACAGTTAACAACGTTCGAAGCGAATACGGCTAGTTTAATAACAAGTATGCGCTGGATAATTGTTCTTTTTTACGTACAAAAAATTGTTTATTCTTGTCTTTAGACTCGGGGTGTACAGTTTTCAAATGTCGGCGCAACTTGGCAGGTGCCATGGAACTATTAGGAAGCAGTTTACTACATAACATGCAGAGGGGTGAACCATTGGAATTAACAAAGCCGAAACTGATATATGATTCATCATACTTCCTTTCTTCTTTTCGCCTTTGAAACCGTGGAGCTTGACGTCGAGCATTCTTAAAAATACTCGAGTCGGCGCCTTTGGTAAATAAAAAGCCCAAATGAAAATTGAAATACAAAAATGCGGTATAAACAATTTCGACTTTGTTTTGAAGTTAGATCCGAAAGTCGCATGTCCACAACTCTAGTGTCTTATATCAGAGGCGGCGTTTATCAAAGGGACTGCGGGCTCACAACGCCTAGGGTTCCGCTTAACACACTTAGAGAATGGCTGCTATACGCATTTATTTCCTTTTAATAAAATGGTTTAAAAATGTTTTTGTTGGGTTATCTAAATTAAACAGTTGTTGTTTGATTTTCCATTTTATATTATTATATTGCTGTAAATTTTGCTGAACACTAAATGCACCGGAGCGGTCAATTTGACGGTTTTTCAATTTTAAATAACAATATCTCCGAGAAAAATGTTTCCAGACAAATTTGCTTTTATGACTTTTCCTAAGTATTCATGACAAATCGACACTAAAACTATCAAATATAAAAAATCAAAAATCGATCAATTACAACGACTACTACCTTGAAGCACCAATACCGTCAGTTTGACTGCAGTGTATGTTTACATTTTCGGAGAATTATTTCTTGCTTTATAGTTCCGAGAATGTACCCGGACAGAATTCTGTGACATGTGTTTTATGAGGAAAGTCTGGTACACTTGTTTTAATGACTCTGACCCTCAGTCACTGCTTGTTTGTTGTAAGAACAATGTCTCGTCATACGAAGATTTATTGGAGGAGTTGAATATTTTACCATAAGATGAGTCTGATTGTGAACTATCATTTAATGATAATAGCACTGATGAAGATTCGGATTTTGTGATAGATGTGCGAAAAATCGAGCAGTGAATCAGATGAAGAACCATCACCTTCGTCTACGCTGACCAGAGAAATTACAGTCACTGATATTGCAAATACGTCTTCTTCTTGCCCACCAGTAAAAAATATTTCTCGTGGTATTGGCTGTGGTAGAAGCTACACAAGCTGTTGAACAAGCAAGTGTTGAAGAAATTGGTTCCGACGGCACTATTTGGGAAAAACTGGATTATAACCAAACATTTGCATGTTATATTTACATCAATCCATTGCAATTTTATATAACAAATAAACATCGGTTTTTAGGAAGATTTGCTAATTAAAATATTCTAAGAGAAGCACCTGGTCCCACTGCCTATGCCAAACGACACATATCTGTAGATGAAGTTTCTAGTGCGTGGCGTCTTATTATTACCGAAAACATGCTTCGACACATAAAAAAGTGCACTGATGCCGAAGGAAAAAGACAATTGCAAAATTAATTATGGTCTATTACTTTCCATGAAATTGAAGCTTTTATTTCTTTGTTATATGCTAGAGGCGTTTACGGTGCTAAAAAAATTTCAGTAAAGAAACTATGGTCAAATAAATGGGGACCACATTTTTTTCAAGATACTATGTCACGAAATAAATTTTTAGAAATTATGAGACTTGTTCGCTTTGACATGCGAAACACTACATCTCAACGATTAGCGACTGATAAATTTGCTCTTGCGTCTGAAATATGGAATCTGTTTATTGAAAATTGTATTTTATGTTACAAGCCCGGAGAAAATATAGCAATCGACGAGCAATTATTTCCCACTAGAGCAATATGCCGGTTTACGCTAACAAGCTTGGCATACAATTTTGGCTGGCAGCCGATGTAAAGTCTAAATATTTGATAAATGGTTTTCCTTACCTTGGCAAAGATGATCAACGGCCGCAGAATATTTTACTCTGTGAACATGTAGTTCTAAAACTAATGGAACCGTTTTTGAATAAAGGAAGAAACGTGACCACGGAAAAAAATGGGACCAGACCAGAACTCTGAACGGTTCAAAAAAATAACTTCCGCATTCGCTAAAAAATGTACGAGAGGCGTTGTACAGCTCCAAAATATATAAACACGAAAGACTGACACTCACTTGTTTATCAGGGTAAAGTAAATAAAAATGTATTTATATTGAGCTCCGTACATCCAGATGTTCAAATTGGGAACGGAGAAAAAACTGCCTGAAACAGTAAAATTCTATAATGAAACAAAGTTTGGAGTTGACGTTTTGGACCAAATGGCTCGACAGTATTAAGTTCAAGTTTTCTTCAATATCCTAGACATGGCATCAATAAACGCATGTATACTATATAATGAAAATATAGGCAAAAACATTAGTCGGCAGGATTTTATATTCATACTGGCAGAAGAATTGAGGGAAGTCTATATCAAAAATAAAAAATCACCGACAGAGCTCGTCTGCATGAACACACAGAATCCAAAACCAAATAAGCGACGATAATGCCAATGCAAAATACAAAAAAAATAAAACCAAAGAAACATGTGTGCTATGCAAAAAGGCAGTTTGTGGCACTTGCACAGGAAGAACTAAAACAAAATATTATTGTATCGTTTGTTTAGAAAATATTAGTTAATTAATCAAATATATTTAACAATAATTAGTTTGTCTTACTATTTTTCTTAGAATAAAAAGTGTTTTGCACAATGTGTTTCACTGAATAAAGTAAAAGCGCTCATTTTGACTGCAACGGAGCTTTTAAGTAGATAAAAATTCTGGTGCTTCGAGTGCATTTTGTGTTGGTTTTATAATAATTATTGATTTTTTTTATTTAACTAAATTTCTATTGTTTCATAAAGTTCTCTTTTTTTGGTGTGAATTTAATTTTTTTCAAATTTTTGTATTTTCAAATTCCAAACTATGCTTTTTTTGTTGAATATTTGTTGTTGAGGCAGTTTTATTACTTTTCCGCCCAACCCATCTAATATGCGAGAAAAGTATTGGTTAACCCCAAAAAAAGTTGGAATTTTGAATTTTTTTTTTGAGTTATTATTACGTTTTCCATCAACAACACGGAAAAACGGTTATTAGAAAAAAAATCCTGTGTGTAAATCGTCGTCGTCGTTGTCGTCGCCCACTTTTTCTTACATGTCTTGTTAGCACGATACAGCCTCCGGAGTGCAATAAGTCACCAATTTTATGATTGAATATTGTTAAGGACATGTCACAGATGAACTCTATTGATTTTCAGCTTACCAGAGCCAGTACTACGGGTGCTATGGTACTTGAAGTACGACATTTTGTCATTTTTTGAGAACGATACAGCCTCCGGAGTTCAACAAGTCACCAATTGTATGATTGAATATTATTCAGGACATCTCGCATATGAACCCTATTGATTTTCAGCTCACCAGAGCCAATACAACAGGTGCTACAGTACTTTAAATACAATATTTTTGTCATTTTTGGAGAAGTTTCAGTTTGTTAGCATGATACAGCCTCCGGAGTATATAAACGTGAGCAATTTTATGATTGGATATTATTCAGAGCGTCTCAAAGATGGACCCTATTGATATTCTGCTCACTAAAGCCAGTACAACGGGTGCTATGGTACTTGAAGAACCAAATTTTTTTCGTTTTAGGAGAATTTTCAGTTTGTTAGCACGATACAGCCTCCAGAGAGTATACGATTGATCAATTTTATGATTGAATATTCTTCAAGGTATCTCACAGATGTACCCTATTGATTGTCAGTTGACTAGAGTGAGTACAGCGGGTCCTACAAATCCAGATATACGACAGTTTTGTTTATTTTTGGAGAAATTTCGGTTTGTTGGCACGATACATCCCCCGAAGTGTATCCCAGTAACAATTTTATGATAGAATATTGTTCAGGTCCACAGATGCGGAAAAGTTAGTTTTAATCTTTAAAACCGTTTATTTTTTTGTCATACTTCTAACCATTTATTCGATTCCTTAAATATGGTTAGTTTGCCTGATGTAGATACTGTCCCAGACCCGCATGGAATTTGGTAAACTATATTACTTTTCATATGATCAGGAATTCTTGACATTAATTTACTGAAATTTGATTTTGAGAGTTTGTAGCCTTTATGTGCAATTGTGATATTATTTTTTTTTAAATGTTGAATTTTCTGATAGCCCTGGTATGTAAGGTAAAGAAAAGTAATTTTGATTTGTTGTTTTGGGGGTTTTGATTATGGAATTTATGAATGCGTTCTTTAAAAATGGTGTTTCTTGGTAGTGATTGAGTTTAAGGGTTTTTTCCTTTTCTTATAGAATTTTCCCGAGATTCCTTCAAGATAATAAAAACAAGAAGTGGACCATGGAAAAATAACAAAATTTATATATTTCAAATTATTAAACATAGTAATATGTTTATTTTGTGACCAATACTGCATATTGTGACGGTTTACCGTACCACTCCTTATAAGTATATATAAATATAATCCCACCTTCTATCGTAACCAATTGTAATAATGATATGGATGAAAAAAACCTACAAGGAATATAACATCCTAATAAATATCTTTGCAGAGTTATGAGATAAATGAATTAATATGTAATTAACTGTTTCGACCCTTACTTTGTGGAATCTACTCACATTACTTTTTTAAATGAAACTAACTGTTTCTAAATAATTCCACAATATATTTTTTAAAATTTTTTGCAATTTTTTTAATATATTGTGGAATTATTCAGAAACAGTTACTTTCAATTGAAAAAGTAAATTAATATGTTATAATATAACCATTCCAACAAATATTATTGTGTGGGTATAATTTGTTAAAGAAGCATAGTAGGTAAATATTTTCAACTTTCCATTTCATGAATTTCCTGGGTTGTAACACAATAGAGTTAACGGTGGTTCTGCTTATTCCCAAGTCTCTAGATATTGCTCTGATTATTACATGGGGATTAAATTGCACATATGCCAAAACGTTTGTTGTGGTTTCCTCTGAGTTAACTCTACAGAAATATTTACATTTCCTGGCGTTCTTAAACGGTATATGAGTCGACGAAAAACTATTGCTATTGCGATGGCGTCTTTGGGGATTTTGTATTGCGTACACTTTAGCCGCAACAGTTGCATTTTTGATGCATCCAACATACGTGCCTATCATGTTAAATGCTTCCTGGTTTGTAAGAATCATCGCAGATTAAAATTTTATGCAAATTTAATATCGAATTTTATATGAACAAATCACCATGACACATGAAACGTAAATAAACAAATAACTATCTTTAAAAATTTGACATATCTATCGACGACATGGGTACAAAACCTTCTTCATTAAATGACATTTTACAAGAACGTCAAAAAACAGCTTAGAGTCAAAACTACTTACAATATTATCCCATTGAATGCCATAAATTGAAGAAACACAATATTGAAATGATTGCAAAGAACACACAATTTAACGTTTTGTCATTCTATATTTTAATTGGACTACAAGTACAACATTTAAATGTTCCATATATTCAGTTAAAATACACATTTCTTAATATGATACTTCTATCGCATATTATGATATCATGTTAAAGAAATACACTGAATATAGTTGTTTCTTTCCAACACATTGTCGCTTATGGACCGCGTTAATTTGCATGTAACTAAAGAATATTCCTAGTACTGTATAACTATTCAAACTGTTAAGTTTGTAATATTTTTCAACCTATATATTAAAGTGGAAATAAATTTTTACGCAAAAGTGTTATTCAATTCTTTATATTTATTATCAATCAATGGAAATAGGACTAGTTAAATCGTTAATCCCCTATGGATTTTACTGAATATACCGTTTCATTTAAAAGTGTAGTATTGATTCAAATAAACGTGAATGCGAAATATGAATCAGTTTGACGTTTTCAATTGTGAAGTATTTGAATATGTATATCAACTAGTTGGTATGGATTTGATTTAGTGTTATTATTTGTCATATGTTTCATATATTGGTGCATTTTTATTATATTTACCGGCATTCTGTACTCTAATTGGATTTGATCGTTGATTGGTATGTACAGCGGAGCTTTGTATTCAGCTTTCTGACGAATAATCACTAACAAATCGCTTTTTTATTTTCAAATTTAGTGCATTCCTATGGATACTATCGATCCTCGATGCTTTTAAAAAGAGAAGCTGCTATGAAAAAGTATGATCAGAGATCAGTAATCATTTAAAAGAGGCGTCTTGCTTTTATCAGTTGATTGCCTTTTAACGGAACAAAAGTAATAATATCTTTGAAGATAATCATACAAATTATATTACCTTATTGTATTATATTCTAACAGCAATAATAAGTACCCAAATTGTCTAGACCAGATATGTTTCCAAATTTCCCTGCCTTAAAGCCAGACGGCCAGTGCGAGTGAAACTAACCTAAGATGTGCTAGATGAAACTAACGGTTAAGCCAGGCGGCCACTGCGAGCAAAACGAAACTAAGCTGTACTAGACGAAACTAACGGTTACTAAACTAAATAAAGTTTGAACGGCCACTGGGAACGATTTTCGTTTAGTTGTCAGCGGTTTTTTTATGAGGGAGGACGTACAAATATATTTAAAATGATTTCTATCGTAGCGAAAACTTCGTCCGAATCTGACACGAACTAAATCGAACGTAACGAAACTAAGGTTTTAATTTTCGATTAGTTTAGCTGAAATGGCCGAGGGTATATTTAAAGTTATGGAAGCTAATTTAATGGCCACCTGGCCTAAGGCTCGTGTCCACTTGCAAGTAACTTGCGATAGTTTTTCCACCAATTACTTGCGGGTATGTAAAGACTGTTTTCAATTTTATTCTGGCCAATTATTCTAGCTAGCTCGTTTGTTTCCGTTTTCAACTGAAACATGTAGACACACTTTCTTTTTTTTATCGGAAAAATGTCGTCTCGGCTATTAGAGCAGGGCCGGCGAAAGGCTAGTTTAACGCCCGTGCGAAAGGCAAATTTTCCGCCCCCTCCCCTCTCGATTTGATGAAACACATATTTTTAGAATTTTGTAAGTTTTGCAATAACTGTTATGTGGAATCAATTTACAAAGTTAAAATAAAAATACTCAAAGAAAAACTAATACGTTCACTTTCATAATGGTGAATCGTGTGTAAATTAAAATACAAAAGAACAAAAGAAAATTATTTATTAACCTTCATGGGACGGACATCAAAATTTTACGAAAAGGACTAACTGGGGTCCGAGAAGACCCCATGCGTGAAATTGCAGAAATGCTGTATTTTTTTTTAAATTAAATATATAGAAAAGAAGTTTTATTAAAGTTTTACTATTAACCATTTATTAGTCAAAAATCATCACGGAAAAATACAAAATACCCTAATCACTAATACTACTAGCTACATATCATTTTAACATTTTTTACAAACTATCTCCGATTTTAAATGTTCTAGGCACACAAAGTTATTACACCTAATACATATTTTTCTGGATTTTCTGTCTTTTCCTCTTTGACACATATGGCAGCGCCCCCTGGTAATGTTTTGTTGTTCAACTCTATATTCTGTTGCATCCAGTAGTTCGGGAAAAACGTCTGTCATATGCCGTTTTCTATTCGTCTGAATGTATTTATTATTATATCGCCGGAAAACGTTTTTCTTTATGAGTTATTTTCCTAGTCCCAAAATATACATTTTACGTTTATCCAAACTGTTTTTTCGCCAATCCGGGTTTTGCAGTAACCACAATTTATAAGCATTTATTCCTGCGATATCTATAAGATGCAAAAATATTGCCATTGGCCAGCGGTTTGACTTTCTCTGCACTGTATATTCTTTGGCCAACTTATCTGAAGTGTCGACAGCACCTTTTGTTTTGTTGTAATGAAGAATAATTTCTGGTTTATAGTGCTGTTCTTCTCCAGCTACTTCACTATCAGTATGCTCACTTGAAAGTAAGATGACAGCATGTTTTTGTTTTGGAACATAGGATACTAGCGTTCTTTGATTTATAAAAGCAAACATACTTGAAAACTCTTTCTTGTACGATGCCGGTAGAAGTTCACTGGGAATAAATGTTTTATTTTTCCGGAGGGTTCCACATAAAGTAATATTTTTTTTCCACAACTTGTCAGCAAGTTCTAAACTTGTGAAAAAGTAATCGGTCGTTATTCCAAATCCGCCTTCCAAATGGTCTGTCAAATCTAGGACAACCCTTTGACCTTGACCCTTTTCCGCTTTGTTACCTTGTTTTCCTAAAAATTAATAGATACATAGGAATATAAGGTTTGCCTATATTGCTTTTCAAATAACGTACCCAAATAAACTTGCATGTTTGCAATATAAGAAGTGGTGCAGTCCACAAGAGCCCATATTTTGATTCCATACTTATCAGGTTTACTCTTCATATAGACTCGGAATGGTGCCTTACCCCTAAATGGTACAAGCTGCTCATCTACACATAGATGGTCGCCAGGATTAAGTGATTTTTTACAATTAGAAGTGAAAATATCGAATATATCTCTTATCGGAGCTAGCTTATCTACTAATTTTCGTTCTTATCTTGTTTGAAAATTATCAAAGCGTAAAAATGAAGGTATTTGTTTGAATCTGTCTCTCTACTAATTTTCGTTCTTGTCTTGTTTAAAAATTATCAAAGCGTAAAAATGAAGGTATCTGTTGGAATCTGTCTCTTGACATTGCAGCAGGAATTATAGGACGACTGTAAGAAATATCTTGACACCAGAGCATATCGATAGCCTCTTTCGATCCGTGAAGTGCGCCAAGAATAAGCAACAGTCCAATATAAGCTTCAATCTCTGTAGAATCAACAGGTACAGAAACTTTAATTTTATTCGAATTTTCTATATTCCATTTATCATAATATGTTTGTGCCTTTCTGTTTGTTTCGGTTACTATTATGTTCAGAATATCCGGAGATAGGAAAATAAGAAAAGCGTCTTTTATACTTGAGATATCAGAACTGTAATTTATAAGGCCTAGAGCATGTCTCCGAATATTAGCTTTTGAACGTTAATTTTTGTGTTTCCTGGAATTTTTGACCACTCAGTTCCATTTTTAGATTTATATACTGGAATGTCCTGGCTGTTACTAACTGTTGGTTCCTCTGGGTTCGTTTTCTCTATACTTTGATCAACAACTATTACATCATTTTCTTCCTCTACATCTGTGACAATGTCTTCATCTTCTAAGTCACGCGATGTTTCCTCATTGATAACACTATCAAACTCTGGATCATCACTTTCAAGTATACGTAACATCTCATCGTCAGTAAGCCCCTTGCGATTGTTTGTAAATAAAAACTGACTCATTGTCAAAACGATGTACCCTACTCGCAATATCACAAGAGACTAACCCGAATATTCAAGTCTAAAAACTATATCGCAGTGCGGGGAATCCCCCATTTGAACTGGTAATTTACATTTTACAATTATATGGGTAAATTCCCTGTGAGTAAACAAACGTTAAATGTATGGGATTCCCCGATTTTACTAACAGTTACCGGGATTATTTTATCGGACGTAAAAGGCTGACCGGGGTCTGAAGAGACCCCCGGAATATAAAAATACTTTTTGTTTATACCAGCCAATAAAAACTACTAAATACATCATATTTTAAGAAAATAATTCATAAACTGCAGCTAGATGAAAGATCAATGTTTAAAAATTTGCGTTTGCAGAGATACAGCAAAAACATACGTCATGGGGTACATAAACATAATAAAAATATTTTCTCAAAAAAGCATGAAAATTATATCATTCTACTAAATACAAACTAAATTTAATTAAAATTAACTTTTCTGGCTTTAGTTTGCGAAAAATCCTTAAGAATATTGTCAATATTAATATTCATCATTTGATCAAATTCTATGCTCAACATAGTCAGATTAACACTGCTGTAAGACACAGTGGGTAGCAACTAATTATTTCTTTTTGAATTTGAAAACACTACTCTAATACCGGGTAGACAAAATAAAAAATATTTAACACCTGCAAGTGGTGCGGTGGCAACTGGCGGCGCCTTTCATTCCCCAATAAAATAACAGCGCTTGGGCTTGCTTACCTTCTGACCGACCGGCGCGGCAACGACGCCTTTCTTTGTCAATAAAATAATATCGCCCGTCTGTTCACGCTCGGTAAGGCACAATACATCATAAGCAAATAAACTGATTGATATATTATGCACTTAATGTATACCGGATAATAAATAATTTTACACATTTTATTGTGCTCTAGTTTATTATTTATATTTTTTTATATTAGACACTTTTAGTTCTTGCCAGTTTTTTATTAACTATCGCTTGATTTGGCGCTCCTAGATGTTGGCGACCCGTGCGGGCGCACGGTTCGCACGGGCCTTCCGCCGGCCCTGTATTAGCTGCTACGGTTGTGACATATATTCATGAAATTGACTGTCTCGACCCTTACTTCGTGGAATATGCTCATATTTATCGAAACAATTGTCAATTTTTTAGAATTTTCAATAACTTGTATTATATTGTGGAATTAACTAGAGACCTTGAGTTTCATTTAAAAACATATATTCAGTTAGAAAAACAAATGAAGAAAAAGGAAAATGACAGAAAGCGTAGAAAAATGTGGCTAAGAAAATGTATTCAGCGTAGATCTACGTTAGGTATACATGAGAAGCTGCTCTCTGACTTGAGAATGGGTGATCCATAGCAGTTACATTTTTTTTACCAATGTCAGAGGAAAACTTTGATTTTTTGCCTTATTTGGTGAATGCCAACATATGTAAGAAATATACCAAAATGCGAGAAGCAATTCCACCAGTAGAACGTCTGTCTCTCACTTTTTAGCAACAATTGCTTCCAGAAAGCTCAAACAATTCGAGAAGAGTTTAAGGACAATTTTTTTTTGTTTACAAACAAGTCGCATCTACCACTGGGGTAATTAGCGACACAAATGTGGGTGGTTTATAGTTTTGTTAATATGTTAATGTCACTTAGATATTTGAAAAGATTCTGTGTATTACTTGTTCTAAATTGTTGCTGAGGTTGTTGTCTTGTCTTGATTGTTGAAATTTTGTAGTTTTTTAGCTACGTAGTTAATGTGTATGTCCCATTTCATTTGCCAGTCTATTATGACTCCTAAGTACTTTATGTTACTTTCGGCTGTAATTGTAAGATTGTTTTTACCATCGAGGATGTTGAGCTGAGTAAAGTGAGGAAGATTTGTTTTATTACAACTGAAAGGTAGGAAGTTGGTTTTTGAAAGTTTATAGTTAGCAATCTACTTGCAAGCCATTTTTTAATGATAATAAAGTCTGTTTCTACTATTTCTCTTACTTCTGTCCAGGTATCCGCCTCGTAGGAAATCGCGGTATCGTCTTCAAAACCGATAATGTTGCCTCTGCTTTTCACAGAAAACAATCCATTCATGTAGATGTTGAAAAGTAAGGGTCCGAAGACCGTACCTTGAGGCGCTGCACATTGTACGACTAACGATTTACTGTCGACACCGTTTATTTGGATTGTCTGATACCTAGTCGTAACATAACTTTTGAATAAATCTAAGCAAGTATTTCTGATACCGATGTCCTCCAGCGACTGAAAGAGCAACTCGTGGCTAACAGTATCAAATGCTTTCGATAAATCAATGAAAACACATTGACAGGGTTTGTTGTTGTTTAACGAGTTATATATTTTTTCAGTAAGGGTCAGAATAGCATATTGAGTGGACGTTTTTACTCGAAAACCATATTGTCTTTAGGAAAGTATGTTATATTTATTTATAAAATTTTGTAGTCTGTTTTTTAGAAGTTTTTCAAATATTTTTGATAAGTAGGTGATTAATGAAATGGGTTTCTAATTTTCTGTCAGTTTTTTGTTACCTTTTTTATATATTGGAATGATAACTGAATGTTTGAATGTTCTAGGCCAGATACCAGTTTCTATGCATTTGTTGAAGATGTAAGTTAATGGTTGAGTTATTAATGAGGCGATAACATTCAGCGTTTCCGTTTTGGTTTCGTCTGATCCCGCGGCTTTATGGTTTTTAAACTCTTGAATAATGCTGTTTACTTCAAGTGTGTTTGTGGGTAGGAGTATAATTGAGTTTGGAAGGGAAGGTCTATTGATTTTGTAGTTCGGATCTGGGTTTATATTTTTAACAAGTGCTGTTGAATGAGGTATTGAATTCGTTTGCGATGTTCTTAGGATTTGTTAATAACTCTCCTAGTTCATTTTCAATATTATCAATAGAGATCTTCGATTTTTTGGTGTTACTTACTTCTTGAACGACATTCCATGAAGCTTTTGTGTTTGATTTTTTGAGTTCGATTTTGTTTTTGAACATAGTTTTTTCAATTAGAGTCGACAATTGGTTTCTATATTTTTTGTATTGTAGTTTTAGTTCGTT
Source organism: Galeruca laticollis (assembly GCA_963921935.1). NCBI lineage: Eukaryota > Metazoa > Arthropoda > Insecta > Coleoptera > Chrysomelidae > Galeruca > Galeruca laticollis. The sequence goes on from OY998184.1 coordinate 50,775,228, forward strand.
GTCATTTGGGTTTCTTCTCAAAAGTTGAGCCATTTTATTTTTTGTGGTAGTTGAGGTAGGTAAAGCATTTGTCATCCAAGGGGCGATCTTCGTGTTTTCCTTTTACATTTTTTGTATATGTACAGTCGTCTATATATTTTTGAAGTGTTTAAATGAAAGTATTTGTTGCATAGTTAGGATCTGGATTCAAGTATAAGAAATCCCAAGGTTTTTGTCTGATTGTATTTTTGAGTCTTGTTTTATCTATGTATTTCACTATTCCTAGTTCCTTGGGGCATTTGGTCTTTTCCAGTACTGTCTGTAGTATTGTTGAGAAACGATCTGTAATGTCGGTTTGCAATACTAGAGGCAGTATTTGATCGAGTACGTTGAACTTGAATTTTAAAAATATGTGGTCAATGCATGAACTACGTCCACCCTGTATTCTTGTTGGATTATTAATCGTGGAAATGTAACCGAAATCGTTAAGTGTGTTGTTATAGTCTGTACTATATTCATTATCTTCAAGAAGGTCGATATTCAAATCACCAATGAAAATGTTATAACTTTCTGGTTGGAATGCTGAACAAAGTAATGTTGAAGACTGATAACGAATTGATCGAGATTGCTTTTTGGGGATCTATATATAGCATTGATAAGAAAGTTGTTATTGTCATTGAGAATGATTTTAATTTGCAACATGTTGGTTTCATTCAAAGGTATGATTGAGTATGTATAATTATACTCTGATTTTATGTATACAACAACTCCATCGTTTTGATTGAAATCCCCCTCGTTATATAACTTGTTGTAACCCTGTAAATTATATAGGTCCGAATTTCCTATTGACCATGTTTCTGATAAGACAATACTATCGAATCCGATATGTAAGTTTTCTAAGAAAATTTTAAATTCGTCTAGGTTTTTATTAATGCTTCGTATGTTATTATGGATAATTTTAAAATTTTCAAAATCTTTGTTAATTTCTAAAATATCTCTGCATTCTTGTATGTGTTCCAAAGAGTAAGTTTCTATTATATCAATATCGAAGTCTCTAATATATTGATCCATCTGTTATTGTTTTACTCCTGACATTTTGATGTATTACTTTGAGGTTGTCTTTTTTTATAGTTTGTTATGAATTTAATTATATACAGAAAGAAGATAAATAAATTCAAACTTACATGAGCATGAACATATCCCAATCTCCATATACTTGACCTTATTCTAAATGAAACACCATTAAGTTTCCATTCCTAGTGATATTCAGATCGAATTGCTGATCTTAATCTCTTAATTATGTCTTTTTGTTGAGGAGGACCAGATGTCTTCATTGCCTTCTTATCACTTTCAGATTTCGACGGAGTAATTTTATCTTCTTTTTCTTTCGGTGTTAAATCTTGTCCGATATTTTCTTTAGTTGGTTTATTGGCTGATTCTCATTGAAATACAGGATGGAGGCTTCGTGAATTTGGGGTCGACGGAGCACTGTTTGGTCTTCTTTCTATAGTATCGGTATTCTCGTTTTCATCAAGTTCCTCGACGGTGTAAGCTCTGTTGTTGATATACAACCTATTTCCCTTTATGTACGAATTATCAGAACTATGTTGTCTCGCTCTATTCAAGAGGTGCCTCAGTATTCTATTCTCGCAGAGTTGTTTATAAGTTAGATCGTTTGAGATTCCAACACTGGTACCTTTTAACTTTTTGCAGTTTTTAATAACTTCAAGCTTCTTCAAATATGATATGAACTCAACTTTGACAGGGTTTTTATTCTTATTTCCTAATCTGTACAAACTATTTAAATCGGATACCTGGACATCAATGTCCAATAATTTTTTGAGTACTCTGCAGACGGCTGGTGCAGATATTTCCTGAGAGTCTCCTAGCCCAAATATAACAATATTATTTTTCTTACAAGTTACTTCCAATGCTTTGATTTTATTATGTAGCATTTTATTTTCAATTTCCACGTTATTTATTCGATAGTTGAGTTCTTCTATTTTCAATAATAGTTTGGCTTCAGACGCCTCAATAGCAGATTTCAGTTCCTTTCGATTTTTGATAATTTCCTCTTTCAATACTTTCATTACTTTTTCCCATTCACTTGCCATTCTAGATATAATTCTAGCGTATATGGTCGCTTTTACTTAGAACAATATTAAAGTATTTTTATCAATCAATCCGAGATAAGGGAGAGTCTCAAGGTGTTATTTGTTGTGTTGTATATTGTCTTGTATTGTCAGAAACAGTTTATTGTTTCAGATTTCACTATTTTCTTCAATATCGCATGCTCAGTTGATGGCTTATATTACGAGGCATGTTTTTTAAGGAAGTACCGTTTTGGAATTAAAAAGAGACGTGCAAAGATATCGCAATAATTTTATTTTTACATGAAAGCCTGTACCTTAATCCACTTTTCTACATAATTTCCGTGAATATTGAGGCACTTGTCATAACGTGGCACCAGTTGTTGAATACCCTCCTGATAAAATTCTGCCGCCTGACTTGTTAACCACTGTATCACAAATGTTTTGACTTCGTTATCGTCTTGAAGACGCTGACCGTCCAGGTGTTTCTTCAAGTGCAGGGACAAATGGTAGTCGCTGGGCGCCAGATCAGTGCTGTATGGTCCGATTAGCCACATGTGGACGGGCATTGTCATGCAGCAAAACGATACCCTTATTCAACTTGTCACGTCTTTTGTTCTGGATTGCACGACGCAGATTGTTCAATGTCTCACAATAAGACGCTGCATTGATTGTCTCATTACGAGGCCAAAACTCCACTAGCAATACTCCTTTTTTGTCCCAAAAAACTGTGCACATGTTTTCCGGGCAGAAATTGTTTGCTCAATCTTCACTTTTTTGGGTGATGATGGATATCGCCATTCCATGGATTGTTGTTTCGATTCTAGTGTGACGTAGGCACCCATGTTTCGTCGCCAGTAACAATTTGGTCTAAAAAGTCTTCACCTTCATTGTGGTACCGCTCAAGGAAAGTCAATGCACTGCCTAAACGTTGGGTTTTGTGCAAATCCGTCAACATTTTTGGAACCCAACGTGAACACAATTTCCGGTAATTCAAGTTCTCGGTCACAATGCGATACAAAACACTACGAAAATATTGAGGACAGCAGTCGCACAATGATGAAATTGTAAAGCGTCTGTTTTCTCTCACCTTTTTGTCCACTTTATGCACCAAATCTTCATTAACGACCGAAGGACGCCCACTCCGTTGTTAATCATGCACATTCGTGCGGCTATCTTTAAATGCTCTCACCCATTTCCTTACCATTCCATCACTCATAATGTTTTGTCCGTAAATTTCACAGATCTCACGATGAATATCGATCGGTTTCACGCTTATAGCACTAAGAAATCGTATAACAGCCGTACTTCACAATCGGCGGGACTCACGATTTTCGGAGGCATCTTAAACACTATACAATGAAGAATCAGACTGTAATGGCGTCAGTGCATAGACAAGAGATAGGTAACCAGCGCGCATGTTCGGAACGCCGACCGTAGCGGTGTGGCAGCGGAATCGCAAAACGGTACTTACTTAAAAACCATGCCTCGTATATTATATAAATAATTTAAAATTTTCAGTGATTCATTTTCCAAAATAATATATGCGCCCATGAATTCCTCGAAGGCTGGGTCAAGCTCTTTTCTCTTACGGTTAACTCCTTCCTCTAGGTCATGGTCCCCTTAATATGGTGCTAGTAGGTTTTGGTGGACTATTTTCGGTTTTTCATTGGGAACTTGGTTATGCGATAGATGACGTCATTGATCTTTTTCTTGATTAAGTACGGACCTTTCCAAGATTTTTGTAAATTTGGAGAAAAGCCTTATTACTACATCGGATTGTGCAACCATACTTTGTCCCCTTCTTTGAAACCGCCTTCTGTAGCCTGCGTGTCGTATTATTTTTTCCTTATATCGCTAACAACTTGAGGATTTGTCTATATTTCTTCACAATTGGTTAATGTAATCTTCTCCCGCTAGATCTTCTCCCGGTCGACAGCCAAATTCTAGGTCACAAGGTAGCCTCATTTCGCGTCCAAACAGGATTTTCGCAGATGTTTCACCCGTGGACTCATTGATGGCAGATCGATAAGCCAATGCAAACAGGTAGTGATGGTGGTTTTTTTATGGCTGGAAACTATTTTGGATAGGTATTTTCCAATGGTCCTGTTCATTCTCTCGACGACTCCATCTGATTATTGATGCAAAACGCTGTTGTTCTGGTCTTCTACATTCCCAGCTTGTCACGGCTGTCGAAATTTCTTTCCTGGTCGCTTTGGACTTCCAAGGGCACTTCATATCGGCTGATGAATTCTTTTACCAATATATCCGCGATTGTTGTGGCCTCTTGATTCGGGTTCGCGTAAATTTGCACCAATTTTGTGAAATAATCTATTACAACCAAAATGTACTTACCACCATTTTCTGCCGTCGGAAATGGTTGAGTGATATCCAAAGCAATCCATTTGAAAGAGCTTCCAACATTTTATTGTTTCGTGGTTGCTTTTCTCTTTCGATGCGGTCCATTACTCGTAGCACAAGTAGTACATTTCTTACATCAGTCCTTCACATCATCGGTGCTGTTCATCCAATAGAACCTTTTACTGACTCGCTGAAGAATTTTATTCACTCCCAGATGACCGTCGAATGGACTGTCGTGTAGCTTTCTCCGTACCTTAGCTACTCTGTTTCTCGGGATAACTAGCTGTCTTGATTTCTCGGAACCATCATCGTTTTCAAGGTTTATTTTCAACAGGCCTTCTTCCTGGACAAGGGAGTCCCATCTAGCCCAATATGTCTCAAGTATCTGCTTAGCATGACCGTCAGCATTACGGTTACTTATACCAACTTGATGTTCTTCCCTGTCTACTTTTCCCAATGACTGGGATTCTTGGGTTGCAGGAGCCCTGAGGCAATAACATGAACTGTGTACATGCCCTAGCTCGCCACAATACCGGCATTTTGTTCATACCATACTTTCAACAAGTTGACAATCTGGTCAAGTATGCCATCGTCACTTTCTTCTTGCTTCTTGCATGGCCCTACCTTTGTTGTATCCCGAAGTCTTCGTGGCTCCATCATATTTAAGAGCAGCGGTCAATACATCGAAAAATGACTTGGGGGATGGGTTAATCGAAGCATTCTCTCTATATCGTGGTTACATGAGCCGTCAATAAAGGCCTGTATGTCCAAGCATTCCATCATGTTTTCTGGTGCGGATGGATAAGCAAATCGAACTAGTCGGGCAATATTCAGCTCATACTTTTGAATGGTTTCGTCACATTTCCGCCTTTGGTTCATCAGCTGGAATAGGTACAAGTGTTCTAGATGTTTGTGGTCATATTACATGTCTAACCTCTTCTTCAGTAGCTAGAAGTCATCCGTTTCTTCAAGTGATATCGTCTGAAGTACATCTAACACATCTCCATGGAGCGCGATGGTTAAGTACACTTCTTTTCCCTATCGAACCTGCTCTAGCAGCTACTTCAATTAGTTTTACACAATTGGTCCACGACGTCTTTCCGTCGAACGTTGGGGGATTGACTTGGCCAAAACTGACAATATCTTCTATCTTAGGGTTTATTTGTGGCTTTTATATGTTTGACCTTTTTTTCTCCTGCTGGCGTGTCTTGTGTTCTAAAATCTGCCATATTTCTCTTTAACTCCTAGATTTTTTCGTCTATCGTTATATTCTTATTCTGAATATCCGATTTTAGAAACGAAATTTTATTTTCAACGTCATCAGCAATGTCATTTTTCATTATTGAGATGTCGGCAGAAATCGTTCTTCATCGTTTGAGTATTCTCCACCATGTTAGCAGAAATATCGTTCTTTACATTCTTTGAAATCTCTTCGATAACAGACGAGATTAAAGTGGAAGCCTCGTCTTTTAATAAAAATATTTCTGGATCCAAGCCGTCACCTTCCAGTGCCATTTTGAGTCTTTCTACCAATCTATTCTTCTTTCCGGACGTTTCCAATTCGCAATTTTTTTATTCTGCTTTTAGTTCCGTCATTATTAGGTCACTTAGTCTCTTAGCCATTTTTACGTAACTATTTACTTATATTATCCTACACCTGACACCAATTTATTGTTGTTCTTATTTATTTAGAAAATAGTTTATCCTGATGGGTGGAATAAATGTATACACATTGTATATCTACTTACGCAATTTATCTATACACCTAACTATTCACTAATACTTAATTTAGGTACACACTTAATTTCTAATTCATATTGAATACATAATTCACTTTTATTGTTCACCTCTTGCTCTGCTTACGACTTGATTAGAATGTAAACTGAACTCACGGTTCGCAGGTAGTTGCTTATATATTAAAACATTTTCTGGAACATTCGAATTAATGAAATTTCTAAATTGCGGTTCCCATCAAACTATTGACCTTCTTAGAAATGCCTTTATAAAAACCATCTATAAAAAATAGTTCTTGCCAGAAACCCGTGCACTTCCACCAAAATGTTAACTTTATATATGAAACTAGAACAGGGTTGGCTTCAGTGTGCGATTTCGGAACAATAATTTCTAGACTAGTAGCTGAGTACGCGGCCCGAACGAGCATTTGCTTGTTAAATTCGCTAATTCAATCATTATTATGTATCGTTATGACCGTCAGAAGCGGAAGCAGATCTATCTTCAGTAGATGGTGCTAATAGTACTTTCGAAAGTACAGTTATAGTTGAAAATTCGCAAATATCTTTGTAGCGAAAATTTGATGTATTCCACCCACATGGAGATGAGAGAGGGGGGAAGAGAGTGGAAGAGAGGGAGAAGAGAGAGAGAGAGAGGTAGGGAGAGAAATAGGTAGAAGACATACAAGAGAATCCATACGGAGTACTAAAGAGTTTCTCTGAAAATGCGTTTGACAATGTTTTAATGAAGGGAATAGTGTGAGTGTATTATTTAGGAAAGGACCTACTGTGAAGGGATGAAATGAATACGGACATTCCTATTTCATTGATCAATCTCCGGAACTGTTGTAACATGTCGCTGAGAAAAAATGTAAACAAAATGCAGTAAGCAATTATAATAGGAGCTCATTCCTATTAACAAAAATTAATCAAAAATTAAACGACATCAGTTAGTGGTACCGTACTGAGATTTGAAAAAAACCAAAAGATTAAATTAGAGGGGTAGCCTCTACCAAAATATGAGACGCTAAACATCCAAAAAATTATAGGAGTAACCTCCACTTAGAATATTCAAGAAAAAAATTAGAGAGGTAGCGTCTAATAAAATATGAAATGCTAACATCTCAATGATTTGACAAGAGAATAACTATATTCTTTGTCTAGAAAAAATAATCACTAGATGTAACATAGGGTGGTTAAGATCTCAGGTACACTAACCTCAAAAGAAAAAAACGACAGTAACCAAAAAGATAAGGAATAAGTATTAGGAGAGCCAAGATCAACTCAGAGTCATAGATGGGTGAGAGCATCGATCATGCAGGAAAAACCTCGAAAGAGATGTTAATCGCGTCGTGGTTATTTATTCCCCACAATCAACTTCGCATCCTTACGAGTACCAAAGTGTAGACATGACTGTCCAACAACTACATTCCTTGCAAATGGAAACAAAAGAATTAACAAAATCAAAAGAAAAAACAAAAGGAAAAAATAAAAAACGAAGAAATTTTTGAGCAAGCTCGGGTAATTAACAAACCCAGCGTTATGTAGAAACGTCACAACTAAAATGGAAATTTCCAAGGAAAATTCCTAAGAGAAAAAATGACAGGATCTCTAGATTTATAACACCGTGATGCAATGCCCATGCGACACATCCTTCCAGTGCGATAACATGACAAGTCATCAAACCACTCTTTCGGAAAAACTGCGTCCCGTAGGTACGATACGTTATGGAATGATGGCACACCATGACACACCGCTGAAATTCAGATAACACAAGACTAGCATCACGCCTGTCACAGAACTAGTCCTTAACAAAATAACTGTTTTTTTGTTTACAGGAAAGCGAAACCCTCCAAAAATTCCGTCATGGGAATGCTATTGCGAGATATTGTTTAAAAAAATACACGGTAAGGGACAGAAATCTACTAAGAAAAAAAATTTGGCCACTGATTCAAATCAAACGCATTCAGAAACAGCCTCAGGACTCGTTCAACTAAACCGAGGCATACTCGTATGCTACGAACATTAACCATTGAAAAGTCTCCTTTGATCGGCATATGATTGGAAAATGACGATTATCTACTTTGAAATGTGCCTACACTAAACCAACATTGAATAGGGAAATCCAAATGAGATGTTGGAGAAGTAAATAATCTAACGCCATTTTGAATATTGTTTTTGACATCTGCCAAATTATAAATGAAAAACTTTCAGTATTTTTTTATCAGAAAAATAAGGATTCTAAAAAAATGAGAATGACATTTGTTATCAATTTTAATGTTGCAATCACTCTTTGATTCCAACACTAAAGTAGGGTCGACCTTTCAATTGCCGAAATTTAGTTTACTATAATTCATGGGTGCCGGTTAAAATTATTCTTGGTTTTTTTAAAATTTTGAAAATAAAATTAAACCCAACTGATTCTAATAACAAATATACTAAACTGAAAATTTCCTATATTGCCTTTTAACAATAACTGAGACTTTACAATAGGTTTGTGCTAAAACACATTCATCCACAGGCCTGTCATTCACCCTTAATTAAAAACTACAACAATTAAATTATTTTACATTCACCAGAAATATACTACAAAGAGATCGGAATGAGGAAAAACTATGAAGTCCTATCTGTTGGTGTTGAGATAAGTAACACAATTATAAATCCACTTATCTTTTAAAATTGTTAGCACCTCTGTAACAATTTTTCAAACATCAAATAAACCATTTTCAATTTTTTCTGGTGCGCTGGTCAAAGGTTCCCTTTTTTCTTAGTTATTTATCTTCTTTTACAACCTCATTTATCACTTAATTTCCATTGTTCCTTTTAATAACTTTATCTGGGGGTGAACTGCCATTACAATACCACTCTTTTCTTAAAAATTGTTCAATAACATAATTTTTTGAGTATTTCAAAAAATGACAATAACTGTCATTCTCATTTTTTTAGACTCCTTATTTTTCTGATAAAAAAATACTGAAAGTTTTTCATTTATAATTTGGCAGATGTCAAAAACAATATTCAAAATGGCGTTAGATTATTTACTTCTCCAACATGAGATATGCTACTAATGACAGGGATTGATGCCAAATTCACGTTACCAGCCATAACTAAACGTTATTGTATCAACATAGTTAAATTAACGCTGAATACACAGAATAACTCGATTTATATTACCACACGAATGTGGAAAAATAATTTTCAAGTTCGGCAAAGCTTTTAAATCCTTATAATCCCCTCTGTATGTTGTAATATCATTTAATTTGGCCTCAATACCGTCTGGCCCTCAGCGCATAATGGAAGGAAGAAGCATATTGTGTCGCCACCGCATAGCTTTCAAATTATCTGTCCTTTAACAATATATATCTCTTTTCTCTCCGCCGCTTCCTTGAAACACTTAATGACACAATGATTAAATAAATGGATAGCTAGCCAAAAGTTCTATCGCATAGTGCATTTATGTATAAATGTGTAGGTAAAGTAAAATTTGCATCGAAAATACGCGAAAAGGGCACTCTCTATTGGATTTTATATGCTGATGTTGCAACCAAGCATTTGAGATCTTATTTTAGAGTAAAGATTAGTCCAGGAACTGTTTTATGATAGTTAGAATAGGAAAGGGTATTTATAAATGGGACATAATTCGTTTTTTAAGAATGTTGGTCTTATACTATGAGTATTTGACACAGATGAACTTTAGCGACAGAAAAGCAGTCAAATTGAACAAAATTTACTTACTAAGTAATAATATCAAATAAACGGGAAGCATTCATAGGTATTGTTATGAATGGAAGTAGTATTTCATTTCTGAAAACACTGTTTATTATTTATTGTTTAAAATGTTACCCTTGAGAACTCTATAAAAAAAACATTATTATTATTATTATGAGTAATTTGTCAAAAAAAAGAATATACAACTGAACCTGTCAAAAAATATATTCAATAATTCAGCAAAATTTTAAAGTTATTTCAATAAATATTATCATTATTCACAGGTATGTAAAGATTATGCGTTATATTCACAATGTCAACGATTTTCAAATAATAAGGAGAATATTTCCTAATAATGTAGAGGATCCGAATAGGAATCAACCTTCGCCCCTCTGTTTATTTGATGAAAATTATCTTATATCAAATTTAAAAATGCCCAGTTTACGATTTATTAGAAATTCAAAAATTACTTTTTTATAGTTTACGTATAAAAAATTTACTTTTTATAATTCGCGTATAAAAGAGACATTCTTATACTATTGTTTACAGCATCACAATGAAACCTCTTTGAACACTTTTCTAGTAATTTTTAGTGTCATACAGTTGGTCATTGTATGAAGTATGTATTTTTATTTGACATTTGACTTTAACCTTAAAACAAATTATAAAATGGTCTAGCGTTGTTCTAGCTATCATATTATATTTATTGGTCTTAGAGGTAAATTTGAATAAATTATATACTAAAAATATTGATAAATGAAGTACGCTAACGTTTATTCATCAATGATTTGTCAGTTGTTTATTTTTATATTGTATAGGATCAATATATCGTCACTTGAGGTCAGAACTAGCCTAAGTCACATTTTTAAAATTTTACAGGAGAAGCTGTTTTTTGTATATATAAAAAACCTTTTGAAGAATGTTCTTCAAAATTTAGTCAAATCATCTTTAGAGGCATTAAAACAAAATAAGGTATAATGAATTATCCTGTTCCATTGTTGTTAGAAAATAATGGACATAGGCTACCTAAAGCACCTTGGATACATATTCTATGTCCATCATTTTACATAAGCTACTAAGTATTTGGAAATACATAGGACATAGGCTAATTCCGATTTTTTCATGTCATTCCAATACTTTGCATAACTTTCAATTATTAGCAGAATTTTGAGCTAATTTTGTTTAAAACGGTATTATAATGTATCAAGGTATTAAATAAAGAAAAACAAAAATATTTATTACAATTCTATAAATCAATATGGCTGCTGTTTAAAAAAGTTAATGGCTAAGAACAAAACGGTAAGTGAATATTTATTTTATTCTTACTGGTCCAAAAAAATGAAACAGGAAAAAATTTCAAAAATAGAATCATTGTTCATCAGTTCTGATTGCTTGAAATATGGAAGACAACGAAAGATCATAACTTACCAAAAAAATAGAACATAAAAAAATTAAACAAAAAATCAAACATTATTCACTATCAGAATCATTGTCCAGTTCTGCTTGCTTAGAATATGGAAGATTACGAAAGATGTCATGATATGTCTTACCAATAACGCATTTTTCACAAAGGAACTGCAAATGATCGTATTTTTTTTTGGTAAATGGGATAGGCTTGTTGTATAATGTCTTTAATTTATAGTCTTTGGTAACACTAATCATTTTTTTCCTACCCTTTTCCAGCAAATTTATAATATTGAATGAGTCTTGTTTATAACTGTATTTCAACAAGATACAATCGGGATGATCTGGAGTACTCTTAATGATCTTTATTTTATTCCAGTTGACTCTTTCACCTGCTGTGTCTTTTTCAGTATTTAGGGTGGTTTTCAAATGTAGGTCCTTCAAATCAAAAACTGAATCTTGGGAAATTTCGTGAACCAGATAAGGTAGCTTCCTTTTGGCAGTTCTTACGAGTTTATACCACTGCTCAGATGTTGCTATGGGTACACTTCTTGCTGCTTTTTCGATTACGCTGTGAACGCAATCACCTTCTGATTGTGTATGTCCACGTTCGAGGTATGTATGATTTATAATAACATTATATTTTTGCGACAGATAGTTGTACAGTGAAAACAAGTTTTTGTTCTGCACAATTATCAGAGTAGAAACAGAATTCATTGACGCCTTTGGAAACATGGTCTAATATAAACATTAGCAGGCAGCTTCCAATTTCAGAAGAGCCCCTTTTCGCAACACATTCATACCACATGAAGCAATCACATTCCTTGGTGGCTAAATTGAATACAGTGAAATTGAAGGTAGATAATTTAAACTTGTAATAGGCTAAGTCTACCTCCGATTTTGGAACAGGTAATATTTGCTGCAAATCAAAGACAGCTGCACAGATTTGAGTATTACCTTGAGCCTTCTCCTTGTCAGAATTCTTTAGATCCCTAGCAATATTATTGTTTTGAATATGATTTTGGTACTCTATTTCTAAATATATCCGTTCGTCTGGTGTGGAGTTTTGGTATTTGTAACAAATGTCACACAAATCTTTCTTCGGATGATGAAAGGATAGGTTAAAATCGTTCTTGAATATTTCTCTGTACATGCTCTCAGTAGCAGGTCGAGGAATGTTATTTTCCACACAATATTCTATGTAAAGGGTATACATCCTCGCTGTATTCAATGTTGCTGGTAAGTATAAACGAGAAGAGCTTTTGCGGCAATAATGACTTCCAATAGTTTTGAATGAATTGATATGATTCTTAACGCTTTGTTTGACGGTTTCATCTAGGAGGTTGTTTTTTGATGCTTTTCCCCTTCTATTTTCATTTACTACTCCTGCGCTTCCCATTTTATTAAAAACTGTTTTCACAACCTGAGGACTAATATTTAATGTGTTGACAAAAAAATGTTTTGCAGACTTGAATCTTTATCTCCTCAATAGGCAAAAAATAAAAATATGTAAATGTTCGCCTACTTGTAACATCGGTAGAGTCTTTATCATTTGGCCTTTTACGTTGTCTCATTTTTCTTTAATGTTCAACATACTTGGCTATGAAGTCTCTTTGCCTATTGATATCTCCTAAGGCCCAATATTCCTCGAATAAAACAACTCTTTGATTCTCTGTAATTTTTTCTGAACATCTCATTCGACAATTTTGGCAAGGTGGTTTTACGTTTCGACGAGGCCGAGTATTTCCTTTCCAGTTTATATAGGACTCTCCAGAATTTCGTTTCTTTTTAATTCTGTATCTTTTCTAGTTTTCTGTATTGCGTTTTCTTTTTCTTGACGTTTTTGGATGTTCATTTACATTCTTATTACTACTTCCACTTTCTTCGTTTTCTGAAGAAGTTTGCTGATAATCAGGAGCACGTGAGCCGTTATCAGTACCATAGGGATCCGACTCTGAAGATGATAACTGTAGGTCTAGCTGAAGTTGCGTTTTTTGTTGAAGTCCACTTGTAGAAGGTGGTACTTCTTCGCATTTATCTTCTTCTTTTCGAGAAGACGGTACTTCATTTTCGCAAATATTAGAAGCCAACATATGGACGCCATTATTGGCTACCTTTAGCAAAGAAGACTCCATTTCAACTTGGCTTATCTCAGAATTTGGATGATCGACTACAGATGATAAATTCGTATTTGCCGTGGTCAGGACACTATTAGGAGAGTTTGATAATAACTGTACATCGAAGTGAAGTTCCTTTTTTTGTAGAAGTCCACTGATTGGCGTTACTTCGTCACATTTTGCTTCTTGTTCACCAGATAAATGTCCCAGATTTTCGCATGTATCAGAAGTGAACGGATGTTCTATTTCCGTTTTTCCCATGTCACAATTTGAATGATCCGGTACAGGGAACAATTTCGTATTAGATTCGGTCAAAACACTCCTAGAAGAAGTTTCACATATTTTTATTCTAATTTTGTCGATAAAATCGCTGTCTGGGGCAAGTATTGAGTTGAAATAAGTGAAATTTTCTATTATATCTTTTGAACCTGAAAACAAATAGAACTCTGAATTTCGGAAACATTATTTTTAAGTGCACACCTAAGACTTAGATATGTAGTGGGAAAACATCAAAGCATATAACTATAAAAAAATATGTAACATTTGAAATTAACAATGATTATTGTTGCTCGTCACACCTACGAAAAGTACTTAAAATACATTCATACAAACTTCGACATATTTTTCGCTGGCGTAGAAAATAAAAAAGCTACATCACCCGTGATTTTAAGTGATTATCTTGAAAAAATAATATAAAATATGAAAACAAGTCTCCTCAAACATGTTAAAAAATGTATGCAGTTATTATAGTATAAATAACCACAGTGAAAATAACCGCATTTTTTCTAAAATATACAACTATATAGACAGATAGATAGATTGTACTTACAATTTTTCCTCGTCGTTTCTGATTGGTGAATTGCATCAACAATTCTTCGTGTTCGCTGCCTATACATCGTTTTCGAAATAATTTAGAACACTGCAGAAATAATTCATAAATAAAGAGGAAAACTTCACTAACACTTTCTGCGAGTTTTAACCTAAGTCAGAATAAGCCTATGTCCATTTAAACAGATGCACTCAAATATCCAATGTCAACTAGAACTATCCTATGTCCACCTTTAAAAAACACATATACTAGCATTGGGACTTAGACTCCTTCTGCACAAAATAATATATTGTTATGTGATATAGACTATTTACCATTAATCGATTTGCGGACAAAACGACCGCTCTGCAGTTAGGCTACATCTGCACTGAATTCAGGAGGTATTGTTCAATAATAGTGGGCGAAAATGAGCATTTGGATAAATTATGGACATAGGCTAGTTCTGACCTCAGGTGACGATATAGGTATACATAACGTTCGATTTTTCTGTTCATGATATAATATAAATTTCTTAAACAAATAATCATCCTCTGTTTGCTTAAATGAAAGTTTGTACACAATTATTCGATCATAATATGTTAAAAGTGTTGAATAAAACCATCTGTGATCTGACCAATCAGGTATTCACAAAATTGCCGACTTAAATTCAAATCGCTCCTCCTAGTTTGAAAACAGGGATTATGTAATTCTATTTTATTTAAAAAATTAAATAAAAGCGAATTATAAAAAATATTATGTAAAACTTGTGTAAGAAATCCAGGTTTCTTTTGTAATATACTGTGTCACCAGTGTCACAAACACCATTTTGAAATGCTCTAGTAAATCTCCTTATTACTTGGTGACGACGTTTGTTTATTGTGCCCCCGGTTTCCCTTTCAGGAATAGGCAGCGTTATCACCAATGCCATCAGGCACGAGGGAGAACGAGAAATTATCCCCAAAAGAAATCGAGAGAGGGGGCCTTTCGGTCTCGAGCGGCAAGGGCTTCCGTGGGGATTGCCTGGGCTTAAGCATTCACCAGGACCAGGTTTGTTCGGTCAGCTATGTTTGTGAACCATCAAAAGGAAACTATAGGGATGATCTGGGTATGGGAACGAATAAACCAGATTCAACTTAACAAAAATATACATCTATATTACCAACATTAAACACAGTACGACCCTTAATTAGGATAGGCTAAACAATTTCGCTGTCTATATATTCCTAATGAAATAGTTAATGACAGATATATTCCTAATGAAATATTTAATAACAGATATATTCATAGTGAACGCCCAGGGACACCGTGCGAAGGTCGAATGTCAGGCTGTCGGTTTTGATTCGTTCAGTCGAAGAGGTTCGTTTCGTACCCCCCGTATATTGCAGTAGTGACCTACCCCAGCATCTGAGGCGTCGCTACTCAATCGCAACAATTACCTGAAAAGAGTGCACTATTCCTTATGTCTCGTCAAAACGATTAACAATAATTCGCTAAATGGAATCTGCTGACTTTCGACCTTTGGCTTCGTTTGTCTGGTCCTTGGAGCTGTTTCTATGCTAATGACCTGTTTCCTTTATATACCGTTGGGAACGGAAATACATGTATGAAAATCAAATAAAACTTCGACAACAGCCGACAGTTTAGTCTACCAAAGAAAGCTGTGTCCCTATAGTGAAACAAAATTTTTCCCACAAATCCGTTATTGCAATGGTCAAAATTGATGAATTCAAATTTGAATTTCTGCCTCATGCACCCCATTCGCCAGATTTAGCCCTATTGGATTATTTCCTGTTCCCAAAATTGAAAAAAATGAATCATTAGTCAAAGATTTTCCAACGATAAAGAAGTGATGTCGGCAGCTAATGGCTTTTTTGAGAAGCAAGACGGTTCTTATAAAAAGAATATCGAACGTTTTTCAACATCGCTGGGAAAACTGTGTAGAGCTAAAAGCAGATTATAAATATATTTTTCCCCAAAATTTTTGTGTTTTCTTTGTTGGGTCGAGTATTTCTGGGATCACCCTCGTAAAAAATATATTATATTATCATAATTCATAATATAATGCAAACTAACAGGATCAAGCAACAACGTGGTCTGCAGATAATGTTTACACAACCTTTCTCGACATCATGAAAAAATTATAGTTTATTAAAAACAACAATGAAAGTAGTGACTGCACGGTAGCCAAATTAAAAATAAACGGTTTTAAAGATTAAAACTAACTTTTCCGCATATGTAATACGCCCTGAACAATACCCTACCAAAAAATTGGTCACTTGCGTATACTGGATCGTGCTAACGAACCGAAATTTCTCCAAAAATTATCAAAAATGTAGTATATCTGGATTTATAGGAGACGTTGTACTGGCTTTGGCGAGCTTAAAGTCAATTGAGTTCATCTGCGAAGGACTCTGAACAATATCCAATGATGAAATTGGTCACTGATATAGACTTCGGAGGCTGTATCTTGCTAACAACCCTAATTTTCTGCAAAAGTGACGAGTACAAATGTGGTACCGTAAAACGGGGTAACTTGATACAAAATGTCAGTGTTTCATCTTTCTATTGTAAAAAACTTCCCATTCATTTTTAAGGTGGCATCTGTAGTGATGTTGTCGAGAGCATATCCTGTATTTATTCTATCGGTATTAGTTCCGGCATTATATTATAGGGGAGAGTTATGTGCAAATCAAATGAGACATACAAAACACGTCTTGCTGGTGCTCTCGGAACTTGTGTGGACCCAAAATTATTAAAGATATTTTACTCAAACTTTGTGGCATATATTAGTCAGACTTAAGCTAAAATTTCATTGTTTTTAGAAAACGCTGCTTTATGTAATAATCAGTAGTAATATAACAAGAGAGTGAGAATAAATTGAAAATAATTTGACAGATTTTTTGAAAACTTGTTGCCAGGCAATAGTCACGAGAGCCCGCAGGGCTCGAGTGGCTATTGCCCAATGGCAACAAGTTTGAACAAAATCTGTCAAATTATTTTCTAATTTATGGAACTCTCGAGTTATATTTGACTAGATTATTTTTTGATTCACAAATTTTTACAATTAAAAAGATCAATAAAACTATCATAAAATTATTGAAAGATTTAATTTAATTAATTATTACAATATACGAAAATATCGTTGACGCATTATGAATATATTAAAAGAATTAACAATTTAAATTAGTACAATGAAAAACGCAATTATTAAAAATATTTAGAGACTCATTATTTATTGAGGATTTGGAATTGCTTGTTATATTAAGTGTTTCCTCCTGCGTATTTTCTCTAAGATTGTTTATTATCTTTAGTTTCTATAATCTTATTCGTTATTTCTTAATCAGAAAAGGTACTAAACCGATGATGTTCACTCATTCTATATATAACGTTGACACAATTAGATAATTATTTTGACAACTATCTGACACTTGCTAGACAAATAAAAGCAACAGTGATTATTCCCGAGAATAATCACAAGAGCTTTATTCCCACTATAATAATGACATGATTGGTTGAAACTTACCCTTGTGTCAAATAAAGAAGCATTTCATTGGTTTTAAAAAACGTCAAAAAATAATCACAATAAAATTTTTTTTGTATGAACTGGGGTGACTTGATACAATGCCGAGAACATATAAACGCAGGTCAGATGCAAGGCGCTACGCCGCCAATAACATTCAAAACCTTGAAAAGGGCATTGGAAGATATTAAATCGAACAAATTAAGTATACGAGGGGCAGCAGAAAAATATAGTATTGATAAGATGAAACTTCACCGATGCTTAAAAGGAAAACACTAGAAAAAAAATATGATGGCCAAACAGTCCTTTCAACAGAAGAAGAAAAAATTTTATGTAGTAATCTTCTTATCGCAAGCGAATGGAGTTTCCTATTACGGCCTACGATGTTAATGTGATAGTAAAAAATTACTTATGTAGACAGGGCAGGAACGTAAAAATCTTTAAAAGAAATCTTCCTGGAGAAGGCTGGGTAAAAGGTTTTCTGGAGAGGAATAACCAAACACTTAGTGTAAGAATGGCAGGGAATATTAAACGACGTCGAGCTGGAGGAACCCATGAAACTGTTAATGAATATTTTAATAATATGGAAAGGTCTTTGACTACGGTTACACCAGCATCTGTAGACGAGACAAATCTGGCAGATGATCCTGGTAGAAAACGTGTTAACGTCAAGAGAGGGTGTAAACATCCAGAATTCATTTTAAATACATCCAAGGCATCGACATCTATAATGATGGCATGTGCAGGTAAAAGTATTAATAATAATAGGTCTTTAATAATAATAATAATTGTGTGAAACCGAACTCAACAGCCGAAACATATTCAAAGCTCTCAACACCCCATTCTAACGTACTCATTTGGGGTAATAAACTGGACAGTAATGGACCTAGATAATATTATGCGAAAAACTAGAACAACACTAACAGAGCACAGAAAACACCACTACAAATCCAGTACAATAAGAATGACTCTTCCAAGGAAAGAAGGAGGCCGAGGTTTAATAGACATCAAAAACCTACACAACAACCAGATCAAAATGATGAGATCATACTTCCACAAAAGAAAATAAACATCATCGTTACACCAACTTGCATACATGACCGATAGAGGATATACCCCACTGAACCTATTCAATGAAGAAGTACAAGGCAATGAACTCCAGATTAGTATGGAGGAGAAGAGGAATCAATGGAATGGCAAGGCCCTTCATGGGCGACACCCGCATGACCTCGACCTACACCATATCGACAAGCAAGCGTCGAATGAATGGTTAAGGACAGACGAACTAATCCCAGAAACGTAGGGCTTCCTTATAGCCATAAAGTATCAGGTGGTACATACAAAGAATTACCAGAAGTACAGGGTTATCCATTATAAATGTACCAGCCCTTACCATAGTTATTATTGCATAAACAAAAAATTTAGTTAAAAGTTGTGTGGTTATAAACTAAATCTATTATAACGTTAACAAAAGTACAGTGGCGTGTGTAGTTTGGGAGATACAAAGAAATTATTCATATTGAATTTTTGAAAAGATGTTTTTCTTCTTATGTCATAAATATATCATATCATACCCCTGTCTTACACCGCTCTTAAGATATTAAAGGATCAATATAGTAAATTGAACTGGTTACTATAAATATTGATAAGTCAATATTATCAAAGAAAGCTATTAAAATCACAACTGTCATGTTTATTAAATGCCATATCTTTATTGAAACATCCAAAATGGTTTACAGTGTAAAAAAAATTCAAATATTCACTTGCTATATAGAAAATAACAAATATAAACGTGCAGCTCAAAGAGCGTACAGGGAGTTGTATCCAAATCGTCCAACACCCGCAGACCGTTCATACGTATTTACAAACAGGTGTATAATATCGGTAGTTTTAATAGAAAAAGGCGACTAGTTCATGCAAAAAACGAAGATCAATTAGGTATACTGATTTATTTCGAAGGTAAGCCCTCTTCTTCTTGAAAAGTTTATTGAAAGCCTATATCATTAAACGATGGAATAAAACAATATAGTTTGTTTAAATCTTCATTTATTTGAACTAATGTTCAATTTAAACTTGTTGACGCGTTTCACTAACACAGTAGCTTTGTCAAAACGAATAAAGGTAAAATATAAAAAAGTCTTAGTATATACAGTGCTAAATCTATTTACTAAGGTTAACAATGGTATTGAAAGAAATTACCTGGAAATTCATTCACTACAAATATTCCTAAGCTATCTTCTAGGTAAAGAGGTTCAATAAAGGAGACTGATTGATATCTATTCGGCCGTTAAGGAGATTACCTGAATATTTATTTTTGTTAATCTGTAGGGCCTCTAATAAATTTAAACTAAACGATTTACCGACTACATGGAGAATTTCAAAATTTGGGTCGAAAATGAGTTGATTTTCTAATAAATGATTTGAATAGTTAGAATCTAATTTTTTGTTGTCATAGCTACATTTGTGTTCCGAAATTCTAGTTTTACAATTTCTAAAAGTTCTACCGATATAAATTTTATCACAATTGTCATTACCACATTTTAATTTATAAACTCCTGATTTGCTTAATTTTGATGATTTAGATTTATTATTTTCAATGAATTTGGATAAATTGTGATCCGTTTTAAAGGAAATATTCATGTCTAAAGTTTCTAAAAATGATTTAATTTTTAAGGATGGTGTTCCAAAGTATGTTAAGCTTTTAAATTGTTTAAATTGAACATTAGTTCAAATAAATGAAGATTTAAACAAACTATATTGTTTTATTTCATCGTTCAGTATGGATCTTCATCAAGTAAAAGCCTCATCTATTCAACCCTATATCATTTTTTAGAAAATTCTGAATGTAGTATAAATAATGCAGCAGCTCATTTTAATATGAGTTACTCTAAAATACAACGTACGTTGAAAACTAACAACTACAAACCATATAAAATTTTACCCGTACAAGTTTTGACAGAGGCTCATAAAAGGAAAAGGTTTGAGTTTTGTCGCCAAATGCTCCAAAAGCTAGATGAAGATCCTGATTATTTGAATAAAATATTATGGACCGATGAATCATCCTTTTGTACGGCTGGAGTTTATAATAGGAAAAATCGTAGGTCATGAGAAAACAAGGAGAATAAAAAAAGATTGATAAAACCAATAAAAAAATCAAGAAGAAAAACTCTTAGTGTATGGTCGGGAATTTTCAAAAACAAAATTGTTGGACCAATATTTTATGATTTCAATTTAACTGGAGTTACCTATCTGGAAATGATTCTTCCTGAAGTTTAAAATATTCTTGTAGAGAATTTTTTGGACGTTCAACATCAGGATATGATTTGGATGCAGATTGGAGCAGCTCCGCATGATGTTCTACCTGTTAAATAGCATTTGAACAATGTATTTCAAGTGTGGATAGGAAATGATGGAACCACGTTGTGGCCTCCTAACAGTCCGGATCTACCCCCTATGGAATCATTTTTTGGGAGTTTTTAAAAGACGCAATAAATAACTATAATGACTGTATTCAAGTCATTAAAAACCGAATTCAATTAGAAATAAATAATCTAAATGTAAACAATCAAGCCATTTCGAATGCAATTTAAAATATAATTAGACGTTTTCAATTATGTATTGAAAATAATGGTGGACACTTTGAACAACTTTTATAAGTTATTATTTATTTATAGTTTTAAAGTTATCTTTGTTATATTCGTTATCTATTATTTGTAATTTTAATTAAACGTTGACCAAAACTTTTATTTAATATCTTAAGAACGATGTAAGACAAGGGTATGATATGGTATATTTTTGAAATCAGAAGAAAAACATCTTCTCAAAAATTAAATAATATACAGGCCACTGTACTTTTGTTAACGTTATAATAAAATAACGAGTAACCACATAACTTTTATATCATTTTTTTTGTTTATGCATTAATAACTAGAGTAAGGGCTAGGACATTTATAATGAATAACCCTCTACATTGCCAGAGAGCCAAGTGAGACAGATGTAGGAAATGCAAGGATAAGCCGGAATCCATCCAACATATCACGGCAGCATGCATCATGTTATCACAGAATGCTTACTTACACTGCCATAATTAAGTCACTGCTATCATCCACTAAGAAATATGCCACAATTGGGGAATAATAGAAGGCAACAACACGGTACTACGAATACAAACCAGCTGCAGTAGTACAGGAAGATTATCTCACAGTTTACTACGATCGATCCATCATAACAGACCGTAGGACGGAGGATCACCTGCAACAAACCAGACATAGTTGTAAGAGATAACAGACAGAAAAAGGCATACATCATAGACATAGCGGTTCCTAACACCCACAATATTATAACCAGCATCGAAGAAAACAAAAAAAGTACACTGACCTCGCTGATGAAATCAAAAACCTTTGGAATCTCAACAAAGTGACCATTGTACCCTTTGTTTTGTTCGCCACTGGTGTAATCTCAAAGGAACTACATAGAAGCCTCAAAACTCTGGCATTAAATACTAATTTGTACAGGCTCATGCAGAAAGCAGCTGTACTGAGTACAACAAGAATCGTTCGAAAATTCATGAGTCAGGAATAGACGAGAGTGCTTGGTAACCCACCCATACCTCGCTAAATGCAAACACTAGGAATGAAACCTGAGCTCTCATCGGGGACAACTTGTCCTCCTATCTTTCATTTCATACTATTAGTAAATGTGAGCCAATAACATAAAACTTATTTTGTTGCCAAAAAACTCTACACACATTTGCCACCCGCTAGATGTATTTTTTTCAGACCGTTTGAGCGCCACTGGCGAGAAATTAATGAATTGGAAAATGAAAGGGAATCGTGGATGTGTTCCTAAGGACTAATTTCCGTCAATGTTGAAACAGTTAATGTCAATAATAGAACCCTCAGCTGAAGGTATTATAAAAGCAGGGTTTGAAAAATGCAGGATTGTACCAGTTAATCGACATAAGGTTTGAGAACAAATTCCTTCTGATGAACCTTATCCAACAATCACCATATTCTTCTGATAAGAGTAATTTTTTGTATATCTCTTTCTGAATGGACTTAAATATATTTGCAATTGCAATAAATCGCAATGAATAGTCTAAATTCAGAAATTTGTCCTAGACTATACACGGCTTCGAGCAAAATGAGAACTACACCATACCGTCCAGGATAATAAAGAAACAAAGGATTCGTTTTCGAATTAGTATAATGGGTAATGGTTGGAATTTTCCGTTTCTCTTACACTTTCATAACAAGAACACAAAATTCTAGTTATAACTACCAAATTAGCCGGAAAGAGAGAGAGATATATAAACGATATGAGATTTTAATTAAACACGTTTTGTTTATTAACTATCCATATAAATTCAAAAAATTTGAATGGATTATTTTTATCATTTTATTATTAAGGATGATTTAAATGTATGTGAACTTTTACGCACACATATATATATATATATATATATATATATATATATATATATTGAAACACACACACACACACACATATATATATATATATATATATATATATATATATATATTTAAACTATAAAAGTGCATCTTATATAATTAGGAATATATTATTTTGGTTAGCATCAATAAAATCAATGCAGAACGTAATACATACAGATAAACCACAGTAGTAAATGAAATTCTATATCAATGCAAATACTATGCGATTGATTGATGAATTATCTAAAATAAATGAAGTTTCAATCATTGTAAGTCATAATTAATATAGCATAATAAAAATTCATTGACCAATAATATATTTAGAAAAGTTGACACATTGTATATAAATCCAATATGACAATAAAGATTTCATGTGTCAAATTTTGAAACATACTGTATAAATATACAGGAAATAGGAAGAGGAAGTCTAATAAAGAATGAAATAATATGATTTCTTGCACTAATTTTGTTGGACCATTTGCGTTCCACTTTGCTGGTCTTTGTGAACTGACCATTACGATGTTCTACTTATCAAAGTTTTGAGCATGTTTAGGATCATGCTGTTTTGGTTTGTCAATTGCGCAAACATGTTTTTAATTTTGTTGAGGAATTCTGTAAGTTTATTTGCCAGGTCTGAGTTATTGTTGTTAACTTATGTGGAAGTATAAGATGCTGCCACTTGAGCCTAACTTGCGTCTGATTGATGTGTTTGATCATTACTATTATTATTATTATTATTATTATTATATTATTATTATTACATTATTATTATTATTATTATTATTATTATTATTATGCTAGTTGCTCGAAACTTGGTTAGGTAATTATTTAAGATTTTGTGACGGGCCTAAGCCAAGTCACATCCTCTTCCTATTGCAAAAATTTTTTTACTATTGAGGTTGTCTGTAGTATAACGGCTTTTTGTATGTTTTTGTGAGTAATTATAGGCTGAAGGTCGATTGTTTTTAAATGTTGTGCAAATGATTTAGTTGTTATACCTGTAACCGACATAACTATTGGAACTATTGAAATTGTATCCTGTTTCCAAACTTCTTTCATTTCCTCGGCTAAGGGTGTGTATTTTTCAATATTTTCAGTTTATATCTGTATAACATTATTGTCATTTGGTATTGCGATGTCTACGAAATATGTATGTTTTTCATCCTTGTCCATTAGGGTTATGTCTGGTCTATTGCAAATAATTGTTCTGTCTGTGTGTATGGTTCTGTCCCAGTATAATTTAAACTTGTCATTTTCAAGAACTTTTTCTGGTGTGTATTTGTAGTATGGTATTTTAGTTTGGGTTAATTTATGTTTCAGGGCAAGCTCTTGGTGAATTATTTCTGCTGCTGTGTTATGTCTCTCAGTATACTGTGTTCCTGCAAGAAGTTTGCACCCTCCTGTGATGTGTTCTATTGTTTCTGGAAATTGATGACATTTTCTACATAGGTCCGACTCTATGTTTTCCTTAATTATGTATTTTCGATAGTTTTTAGTAGCTATAACTTTATCTTGTATGGCAAGGGCAAGGCCCTCAGTCTCTGGAAATAGTAGTCCGGTTTGTAACCATTTATTTGAGAGTTTTGTGTCAATGTCTGGATTTTGCATTAATTTGTAGTGTTGTCCATGTGAAGTTTTACCTGCCCTTGTATCTTTTTTACGTTGTGCGAAGTTTAGTGGTTCCTCGTGT
Organism: Galeruca laticollis; assembly: GCA_963921935.1. Lineage (NCBI taxonomy): Eukaryota > Metazoa > Arthropoda > Insecta > Coleoptera > Chrysomelidae > Galeruca > Galeruca laticollis. The sequence continues at coordinate 50,800,088 of OY998184.1, forward strand.
ACTACATGTTTGCCTAGATTAAGTGGTGTATATTCTTTGTCTGCCTTGACTATTGCTTGGTGTAGCGAGTTGTTTTTGCTTAGAAAGTACGATCTTAATTTTTCATTTTGAGTGCGATGTACCATTTGTATGTCTATAAATCCTCTCCCACCTTTCTTTCTATTCATTGTTATTCTCTCAATACAGGAGTTGGGATGTAATTTCCGTTGTTTTGTTAGTTCAGTTCTACAGAGGCGACTGAGTTCTTCTAAGTCCGTATCGGACCATTTATTATTATTATAGGGGTTCTGTGATCTCAGTAAATTGGTACTGGTTCTTCTCTGGTTCCACTGGAGAGGCAATTCAGCCTAACCCAATGGGGTAAAAAACTTTCTGACAATATGTGTTGTTTGTAGTATGACCGTTCTTGAAATACCGGTGATAACGTTTGAGGGGATTTCAAGTGTCTGGAGATATTTTACAAAGCTTCTTGATACCATTCCTTCGGCAGAGATAACAACTGGAACTACGTCAATCTTTTCAGTCTTCCAAATATGTTTTGTTTCCAGCGCTAGATTCTCATATTTACTCCTCTTTTCATTTTCTGTTGTCAAAACATTGTGGGACAATGGGATTGCTATGTCTATTATTGTGGCCTCTCTTTTTCTTTTATGAATGATTACTACATCTGGTCTATTGTAGTCTACTGTCCTGTCTGTTATCATAGGCGTATCCCAGTTGAGGAGTACATTTTCATCTTCGAGTATACTACTTGGGTTGTATTTATAGTGGGGTATTCTTTTCTTTAGTAGTCCTGTCTTCAATCCTATTTCCTGATGGATTATTTTTGCAACTTGATTGTGTCTGTTTAAGTAGGCTGTTTGTGCAAGGTGGGAACATCCTGCTATTATATGTTCGATCGATTCACCTGGTTGATTACATTTGCGACACTTGTCTTCTATATTTTGCTTCAGGATATGTTTTTCGTAATTTTTAGTTTTGATGACCTTATCTTGTATGACGAAGATGAAACCTTCTGTTTCTGGATATAAGGCGCCATTCTGTAGCCAGTTGAGGGACTTATTTATATCAATCTCAGGTTTCGTAAGTTGGTTCGGGTATTTTCCATGTAGTGTTTTTGTTTTCCACTGGGTTTCTAAGTCTGCTTTGGGCCTTGGTTGGTAATCCTGGTCCTTAAGCCGGAGTGGGGTGTAATTATCATCTGCTTTTGTGATAGCTTTTAGTATCTCATTATTTCATTTATTAAAGTAATATCTCATGTTCTTCTCTTGGTTCATACACAGGTTAAAGATATTGATCAACCCTCTGCCCCCTTTCTTCCTGGCCATGTACAGCCGCTCTACTGCCGAGTTAGGGTGTAAGCATCGGAATTTGTTTAGAAGTGTTCGTGTCATTCTGTCCAGGTTTTCTAGGTCGGTGTTGGACCATTGAATTACACCAAAAGAGTACGTTAATATTGGAATGGCCCACATGTTTATTGCTGTTATAAGGTTTTTTCCGGACAATTTGGTATTAAGCAGTTTGGTGACTCTTTTTCTATAAGCATCGTTCAGATCTTTCTTGATTGCTGTGTGATTGATTTTGCTGTTTTCCATGACCCCGAGGTACTTGTATAATTCTTCTGGTTCGAGGACCTTAATCTCTTGTGGGTCTTTTATTATTATTATTATTATTATTATTTTCCTTTTTGTGTCACCGGATTTACACCCGGCGTGTTTCAACGACAGTCGGCCTCAACAGCAAGACTTTCGTTGGGTGTCACTATTCTAGAAATGACCTAACAATGTTTGTCGCATCCAGGATTACAGATTTTTGCATTAATCGGTAGGTTGACTCAGGAATATCAATGTCTTTGAGGGAAGTACTTAGTTTTATTATTATTATAATTATTATTATTATTATTATTTTGTAATGCGTCGACTGCTATGGTCATTAGCCTTTCCTCTGTCTATACTTTGAAACCCTTCTGTTAGAAATCCTCATAAAACAAAACGTCTAAACTTCTAGAACTTAAGCCTTAAGTAAAGTTGACTATTTTTTCATATTTTCAAATAATGATTAGTCATTATTAAGAAATCTATAACTTTCTTCTGATCGATAGGTGTAGAAAAACATGTGTTCAGATCATTTCCCAACCCGATCATTTGACGAGCTCCAACAAGACGTGTACCGTCAAGCAACAGGTGGCTAACTGTTAATCGAATTCCATACTCACAAATTGGTGGTTTTTTTCCCAGAAGAAGGTATGATGATGTTAAGTGCGAGTGGCCTAGGCGAAGTCTTAATAGTACGACTTGTTCTTTTCGTTTTTTCAAATGGTAAGAAGTTTGTTTAAGTTTTGTTCTTGGTTGTCTTATTTTTAAAAAATTGTTATCGAGTTGCCAGTCTATCTGCCATTTATTAATAATTTTCTGTTTGATGTCTATTTTAAAATCTTCCAAGTTTTGCATGGAGGCAAGTTCTTCTGCATGTATTGCCCTTTTTGCCGCCAAGTCAGCTCTTTCATTACCTGTTATCCCAATGTGACTAGGAATCCAGATAAAAATTATGTCGATTTGTTGTTGTTGAAGGTTGTATAAAATGTTTTGCATGTAGCTGGTTAATGTGTCGGTTGTTTCCTTATTAGTTATTGCTTTTAAGACACTAAGAGAGTCAGAACATATTGCTGCATTCTTTATATTATTATTTTCTATATATTTAATCGACTCCAAAATTGCATATTGTTCGACGAAATATATACTGGTCCAAGAGGGGTGTTTCCAATGAAAGGCCTGTTCTTTTACAAATATAGCACTTCCTACTCCTTGATCGGTTTTGAAACCGTCGGTATATATCTCAAGAGGGTTATTATGGTTTTGTAAAATATGTTTTACTTCATTAATGAACGTATTAACTGGTGAACTGATTATATCATACTTTAGACAGTTTTGGTGAAACACTGGATTTTTAAATCTCCATTGGGGATAGGAAATATGTTGGAGAAATTGCTGAACCGGCATGTCATGTTGTAATCCTAGCACCATCCGTTTTACCCGGATAGGGAAAGGGATAGTATTAGTATGCCTAGATTGAAACGAATCTGTTTCCTCCTCACTAAAAATATTAGTTATAAGTGGATTATGGGGTGTGGAGTATTTTTTGCAGAAGTAATTTGCTATTTGAAATTCTCTTCTATACTTAAGAGGAGGAATACCAGCCTCGCAGCATAAAGAGGAGTAAGGGCTTGTTCTAAATGCTCCCAAAGCTAGTCTGATGCTAGTGGCTTGAATATACTCTAATTTTCTGAGGTTTGATTCACTAGCAGAGCTATAAACAATAGCCCCATAATCCATTTTAGACATTATAAACGATTTGTATATATTCAATAAAACATTAACATCAGAACCCCAATTAATATTCGATAGACTTCTTAAAATTTTTAGCCTTTTTTTTTACATTTTGTTGCTAGATATTCAATGTGATCTTTCCATAATAATTTTCGAATTATCGAAAACAAGACCTAGGAATTTAATAGACGGAGTCATTTCAATAGGGTGTCCATGAAGATTGATATTCGGTTATCGATGATCCTTTCTTAACCTACAAAAGTGAATACACTGAGTTTTGGTTGTGGATATTCTAAAACCGCGCTGTTCCACATACCCAACTATTCGACCAACAGTGTTCTGTAGAGTTTGAACTACATTTTTCATATCTAGGGATGAGTAGTAAATAGCTAGATCATCTACATATGAACTTTTCTGAACCTCTACCGGAATGACATCCACTATACCATTAATTGCTACAAGGAATAGTAAAGCGCTAAGGTTTGAGCCTTGAGGTACACCATTTTCTGGAAAATGTGTTTGAGATGACTCATTGTTCACTCGCACTCGGAATGTTCTATAACATAAGAAGTTTTGAACGAATCGAGGTAAGTAACCTCTCAAACCCCATTAGTACAAATTATCCATTATTCCAAATCTCCAGGTTGTATCAAAAGCCTTTTCAATGTCGAAAAAAAATGGCAACAGTGTGGGATCTATTTGAAAAGCTATTTTTAATATAATTGTCCAATAGAACAAGGTGGTCAGTTGTTGACTTTCCTCTTCCAAAGCCCATTTGAAAGTCAGAAAGGAGTTTTTTATTCTCCAACTGCCAAAGTAGCCTTATGCTGACCACTTTTTCCAAAAGCTTTCCAATGCAGCAAATTAATGAAATTGGACGATAATTAGAAGGATATTGGGAGTCTTTTCCTATTTTTGGAATTGGAACGATAATGACATCTTTCCACTGAGTAGGGTACATTCCTGTTATCCATATTTGGTTATACATATTAGGTAAAATTTTTGTTTTGTTTTGGGGTAATCTCAAAAGTAGTTCGTAAGAAATTGAGTCATTTCCTGGAGATGAGTTCTTTTTAGCAGTATCTAACGCATGCTCTAGTTCTTCCAGTGAAAATAGGTGATTATAAGGTAAATTCTCGTTGGTATGAAAATGGAAGTGTTGTTCTTCAGCATTTTTTTTGTGTTGTTTGAAAGTATTATCGTAGTTTTCAGAGGAACTGGTTGATTCAAAGAATTTTGCTAGCTCTTCGGCTATATTTTCGTTGCCTGTTATTTCCTTTCCGTCCACTATAAGTAACGGTGACGTCTTTGAGAAATTTTTCCCCTCAATTTTCCGGATTTTGTCCCATACTTCTTTTACCGGAGTCTCACTGGAGATAGAGCTTACATAGTCCTTCCATGATTCCTTTTTACCCTTTACAATTAGAAACCTTGCCTTTGATCTGTCTTTTGAAAATGATCATATTTTCTTTTGTTGGTACTTTTTTGAAAACATTAAAAGCCTTTTTCTTATTTTTTATTGCAGTCTCTAGTTCTGAGCTCCACCATGGCAACCTTTTTTTATTTAGTGTACCTTTTGTTTTGGGGATAGATAATTCAGCAGAATTTTGAATTGCTTTGGTGAAATTTTCCACTTGCTCTTCTATAGTTACTCCTGTTATTTGTAAGTTTTCCATCGAATTGTTATATTCTTTCCAGTCGGCATGTTGAAATAACCACTTTGGGCGGGGTATTCAATAGAGATTGGAATATGGTCTGTATTCCATTCAGATCTAACAGCCCATCTAAAATTGATTGCAATTTGAGGTGATGATATACTAAGATCAATTGCAGAAAATGTATTTGATTTAGAGTTTATAAAAGTTCCTTCTCCGGTGTTCAGGAGAACAAGGTCCAACTCATTTATGATATCTTCCAGTACTCTACCGCCACGGCAAGTTTTCGCAGATCCCCATAAAGTATTGTGTACATTAAAGTCTCCAACCACCAAGAAAGGTTTCGATAACTGTTGAAAACAGCTCCTTAACTGCTCAGGTCTACACTTGGCGTTCAGAAGGTATATATAACAAATAGTCATTTTTAATGGAAATTTTATTTTTATTGCTACGACTTATAAGTCACTGTGTAATTGTACTTCATTGTATGGTATGTTCTCTTTTATGAGTATCAAAACACCACCTCTTGCTCTTTGGTTTGGAACAGCATTATATCCAACCGATTTATATCCCCTTAAACTGAATTTTTCATTTTGTCTAAGGTGTGTTTCTTGAAGACAGATACAAAAAGGAGAGGCATTTAGGATCATTGTTTTCAGCTCAGGGTAGTGCAGCTTGCACATTTTGCAGGGATGGCACACCCTGTATGAAATCATCGAAATTGACTTCTCCACACATTTAGCTAACGAAAAGGTACTCTTGTTAGAATTCGATAAAATAAGCCGTTTGGATAATATTTACAGTTTTATTAATGCACTACGTACAAATCTACCTGACTAACTTATTAATACGATGTCCAGGATTTACTTCCTTTTAATCAAAATTACGAACATAACATTATTAAACCATTAAGAAAACCTCAAAAAACACAAGTTATGAAACATTAGACTAATACTAATTCCTAAACAACAACAAAAACTAACGTTATTCTAATAAATGTTCAATATGAGCTCCTCCCGCTTCCACGCACATTCTAAGTCTACGAAGGTTGTTTCTTTGCACTTGAATAAGCAATCCCACATTATTTCTAATAACATTGCAGTGTAACACAATTCTGTCTATTAAATCTTGTCTTGTTTGCACAGGTGTTGCGTATACCTTACTTTTGAGATAACCCTAGAGAAAGAAATCCATAGGATTAACGTCTCCTGATCGCGGTGGCCATTGAAAAGGGCCTCCACGACCAATCCATCTATTAGGAAACCTTGTGTGTAAATGCTGTCGTACATCTAAATTGAAATGAGGAGGGGCCCCATCATGCATGAACCATAAATTCCTACGAGTTTGTAGTAGCACATCATCAAACAGGTTCCATAACTAATTTTGCAAAAACTCCAAATATCTCTGACCAGTCAAAGTACCGTCAATAAAGTATATGGCTCTATCAAATGATTGCCAACTATTCCTGCCCAAATATTAACCATGATGCTGGCTCCTAGTTTGGATAATGCCATGTGGATTCACATTATCCCATAAATGCATATTATGAGAATTTATGATTCCATCTCTGGTGAAACCGGATTAGTTCGTAAAGAGAACGTTACTAATAAATGTATTGTCTGCTTGTTGTTGTCGCAGAAACCACTGGCTATACTCAAGTCGTGCAGGATAATCAGCCACTGTCATACTGTGTACTTTTTTCATGTGAAAAGGATATAACAGCTGTTCTTTTAGGACGCGATGAACAACTAATTTCGAGACGTTATGTTCTCTTGATACTTTTAGAAAACTCGTTGATGGTTCATTATCAAATGCATTTAACAAGTCTTGTTCAACTGCCACAGTACGTATGCTTCGTACTGGACCTTCTCCACCTTTTTTTGGCAAAAATATTCCTAAAATTAAAAATTTTGTTTTGTATACATAGAAAATTACATTTACTTATTCATACCTGTTTCTCGTAACCTGAGATCAATACACTCAAACATTCGTCTGTCTGGCAATGCTCTGTTTGCAAAATGCTTTTCATAAAGCCTTCTGGCCTCTAAACAGTTTCGAGAAGCCAGTCTATACATTAGATGCATATCTGCGTACTCGATAAAAGCGAATTTTGCCATTGTAACTGTTAAATTAAGGACTTATGAATTATTGACAAGTACTGACTACGAACTATTCTACACAACGTTTGACAACTAATCCTATGGTAACTTGATAAACGGTAAAAACACTTATAAAAAGTTTTTACCAACTTTCGAATTAATAAGTCGTTAATGTTTTTCATCTTCTGCTATTATTTTTTTGTAGTACTGTAGGTAAATCTTGGACATCTATTAATAAGTTACGTTTACCTCGTTGTGTACTTATAAAAATGGCGAATGCGTAAATTGGTACGTAGTGCATGAATAAAACTGTAAATATTAGCCAAACGGCTTATTTTATCGAATTCCAACAAGAGTATCTTTTCGTTAGTTTAATGTGTGGGGAAGTGAATTTCGATAATTTCATACAGGGTGTGCCATCCCTGCAAAATTTTTGGATCACTAACCATTGCAAATAGTTCGTCCCTGGCTTCAATGCACTACTGTAAATCTGTTTACCTTACCAAAATTAACATACACATACATTATATATCTGCCGTAAATTTTATAAAGATCAAATAAGTAGCACAAAAATTAAAAATAAAAACCGAATTCAAAATTAAAACTTTGGAGGCCTAAAACTCGAAAACGAGGGCCTGCATAGAAAAAGTTTATATGAAGTACTAACATTATTTTAGCTCATATTATACGCTCCCGACTTTTTTCCCATTAGTCCCGGGACACCCTGTATATATATATATATATATATATATATATATATATATATATAAGATTTGATATTCGTGTTATATCTGCGTATTGAGTGTAAAAATGTACAATTAAAATATTGAAATAAATATAGGTAGCATGAAAAATAAATAAACAAAATTAAAATAAATATAAAATTTGTATAAATAAACTTTACGTATAAATGTTTTTGGTAAATAACTATGCAATATTTGTATGAAATGAAATGTAGTACTACATTTCCTTATCACAGATTTTTTCACCTCTTATGGGAGGTGGTTTTTCATTTTTATTTCTTACAAGGTCAAAAGATTCTAACTTTTGTGTATCATCAAGGGTTGGTTGATAGGAACTAGGGGTTTTATAGGAATGAGAAGTTTCAGGGACTGGTTTAGTTGTTTTAGTAATATTATCTATGGAAGTTTTTCTTGATCTTGGTTTTCCTTTAGGCCAACCTTTTTTTCTTTTAGCTGAAGCAACTGAAATGTCACTTTTTTGTGATGAGTATACATTATCGGAATCATCAGAAAAGTCGTAGGTTTTTCTTTTTTGTGATTCAACATGAGATTCCTGAGATTGTTCTGAGCGATCTAGAAGTTGTGATGTCAGTGAAACTACTTTTTGGTTTGTCAGTGCCGTATATAAGCTTTTTATTTGATTTTCAACAATTATTGTAATTTGAGGGATTATCGAATTAAGAATTGCTGTAGAAGTATCGTTGCTTTTAGTTTTCTCTGCAAAGGTTTCTTTGCATGGTTTCATTAACAAAACTTTTTTTTTGCTTCTCCGTAACTGATTTTCTCATTTGTTTTTATGGTTTGAATATTTATGTCTTCTATCATGCGGGGACATTTCTTTGACCTAGCAGAGTGCTGACCTTTACAGTTTACACAAACAGGTGCATTACAAACTTGCCCTTCATGGGGAGGTTTGCCACAAACGCAAATTTTTTCTTCATGACATGATTTTGATAAGTGACCAAATTTTCGACAATTGAAGCAACGAATTGGATTTGGAATATATGGTCTAACTTCTAGTGAGTAGAACGCTACTTTTATTTTTGGTGGAGGTTCTCGTTTATCAAAAGTGAGAATTAAACTAGCTGTATTCACGATATCGCCATTTTGTCTACCTCTATAACTCCTTCAGATTCTAATTCTACTTTCAATTCATCCACAGAACAATTTAATAGATCTCTGCAGGTAATTACACCTTTGGCGTAGTTTAAAGTTTTGTGAGGTTCAACTGCAACTTCATAATTGTCAAGTTTTTTTGTATTCATTATACGTTTGGCCTGTTGTTCAGAAACTGTTTCAAGTAATAAACCTTCCTTTACTTTTCGAACTGTTTTTAAGTTACCAAATTGTCCACTCAACACTTTAAATAATACAAAAGGACTAACTTTTTCAAAATTTTCATTATCTAGTCCTTTCACGACCAGGAACCGAGGAGTAACTCTTCTCTTTTCCAGGCTCTGTGAGTTTTCGTTGGTAGCTATTTTTGCTCTGCTACCTTGAGAGCTTGAATTTTCTATTTCCGAAACTTCCATTAAAAGTCCCACGAGTAGGGCAGAAATATTTGTCCACCACAGCAGTGCTCCCTTACTGTGGCAAGGTCAACATACAGGTGAGTGTTACCTGGTACTCACATGACATCGTTATAGACTGTACACACAGGTCAGCCATTCATCCCCTCAGCATGATAGTTTCCACTTTGAGATTGTGGATTTTTTATCGATGTTTACTCCTCTAGATCCCTGGGGATCTGGAAAGGACAAGGGAAAAGGGGAGGACAGCGGACAGTTGGACTCTTCTGTCTGGGTTACCATACCATAGCCGAGGGTCCCGGTTTTTCGGCGCCGGAAAATCGCCGCCCGTCCCCCATGTCAGGTCAGGACTTGTCAGTGTGTTCGGATGTAACTTGGGCATGTTGGATCTTCTACTGGCATTTGTTGGTGCTATCACATCGACATAGATAGACCCACCAGTGCCCCACTGACCATTTCTGAGCTGCTTTTTAGTTTCGCTTCTTCCTTCCCGTCCTTGCGGCTCGAGGAGGGAGGAAGTTACTGAGCCACTACACCAACGACAAGGTCTTACAGCTCCTAGGAGGGTATTATTATTATTATTATTATTATTTATCCTTTTTGTGTCACCGTATTTACACCCGGTGTGTTTCAACGTCAGTCGGCCTCAACAGCAAGACTTTCGTTGGGTGTCACTATTCTAGAAATGACCTAACAATGTTTGTCGCATCCAGGATTACAGATTTTTGCATTAATCGATAGGTTGACTCAGGAATATAAATGTCTTTGAGGGAAGTACTTAGTTTTTTGGGAATTAGCCCCATACAGGACAAAACAACTGGAATGATCTTGACTTCTTTAAGATTCCACAATTCTTTTATTTCGGTCCTTAGCTCGGCGTATTTGCTTAGTTTTTCATTGTATTTGCTTTCTGTGTTAGAATTATTTGGGATCGATATGTCAATAAGCAGAGCTTGCTTGGATTGTTTATTAATGACTATGATGTCCGGCCTGTTGTGTCGTACTGTTACGTTCGTCATGATAGTTTTATCCCAGTAGATCTTAACATACTGATTTTTGATAACTGGAGGGGGCTTATATTTGTAATATGGCTCGTTATTTTGTGGATCAAGGTTAATTTTTTTCAGTACTTCCAGGTATACTACTGTGGCAACTTTGTTGTGTCGTTCCAGATATTTAGTTTCAGCTATGCTTTGGCAACTAGAAAGAATGTGTTCAATCGTTTCTTGACTTCTGTTGCACTTTCTGCACCTATCTGTTGGTATTTCTTCCTTCAAGATATACTTTTGGTAATTCCTCGTTTTTATAACCTGATCTTGTATACCAACCATAAAACCTTCAGTTGCTGGAAACAGCGTTCCAGTTTTAAGCCATTCAACCGATTTAGCTTGATCTATCGTGTCTTTCTGTAAATCATTAATGAATCTTCCGTGCAATTCTTTTGAACGCCAATTTTTAATTTTATCTTCCTCATTTCGTGCATTGAAGGGCGTAAAGTTTTCCATGCTTAGGTTTAAAGTTGTATAACCCGTATTTGTTTTCACTATGGCTTTATGAAGTTGACTATTTTGGTGGCGGAAAAACTCCTCAAGCCTGCAATTTGCTGAGTGCAAGCTTCCACAACATCTTTTATTCCTCTACCTCCTTTTTCTCTAGGTAAATTCACCCTTTCGACGGATGCTTTTGGATGGTGTTTTCTATGCTTTGTTAGCTCGGTTCTAATCTTTCTGTTTACTGCTTCCGTTTGAGTCCATTTAATTATTCCGAAGGAGTACTGAAGAGCGGATATGTCGTAGCTATTTATGGCCGTGGTAAGGTTTCTTGAATTTAGTTTACTTTTTAAGAGGTTGTAAAGGCGTTTTTCGAATTCGGTGGTTAATATAGCGTTTATTTCTTCATGTTCTATCTTGTGTGTCTGAAGGATTCCTAAGTACTTGTAGGGTTTGTCTGTCATGGCTTCAATATATTTGCCTGGCTCTAGTTCTATAGGTTCTCCTTCTTTTAGCTTTCCCTTTTCAACCGATACAGTTTGGCATTTTTCCATACCAAACGACATTCCGACATCTGTGCTCCACTGGTGCATGAGTTTTAAGTTGGATTCTAGGTGTTTTTTGCACGCGGCATATAGTTTCAGATCATCCATAAAGAATAGATGACTTATGGTTGTTGAGTTTCGATCCGCTCTAATAGTTGCTCCATATCATGTGTGGTTTAGGCCACGTGATAATGGGTTTAAACACAAGCAGAACCATAGAGCGGAAAGTGTATCCCCTTGAAAGATTCCTCTTTTAATACTGATAGATCAAGTTTCTAGTTCTGTGTGGTTTAGGTTAATTTTGAGTTTTGTTTTCCAGTTACTCATAGTTCTTTTTAGAAACCTAACCACCACAGGGTGTATATTGTAAATTTCCAAAGTTTTTATTAACCAACATAAGCCATGTACAGATTTCTATTCTTCTTTCTGATTTGTTCCAATATCACATTATCGATTGTTATTTGTTCCTTGCAGCCTTTCTACTCCTCAGTTAGAATATCATTAGTTTCTAGGTATGCGTACAGTTTATCACATAGTGCTGCAGTGAAGATTTTGTACATTGTAGGAAGGCACGTGATGGGTCTATATTGAGAAGGATCTTGGGTTTGATCAGATTTTGGAAGAAGATAAGTTACACCATTTGTAAGGAAGTCTGGTAGTTGATCAGGGTTTCTTAGAGCGATATTAAATGGTTGGTCAGGTGATGATGGGTAGCCGTAAGTTTTTTGTACCAGAAATTTTGGATACCGTCGTTCCCTGGTGCTTTCCAGTTGGCCAAGTTCTTTATTACCTTTTTTAGATCTTGTAATGTGAATATTACTTCTTCCATGTGTAGGTGGTTGTTGTTCTGAATTTCTGTTTTGATCCAAGGTGTATTTTCCTGGTGTTCGATTTCCTTCGACCACACTCCTTCCCAAAATGTCTGTAAATCCTCCTTCTTTGGCGGTTGTCCTTTAGAACCAGATTGTTCGTTAAACGATCTATAGAAGCTGATCTGATTTTTTGAAAAGAAGTTGTTTTGTATTTTGCGTTGGTAGCTCTCCTGATATCTTTTTAATCTTTTAGAAGCAACTGCAAGTTTTTGTTTCCAGGTATCTAAGGTATCATCTATAATGGTTTTTATTTCATTTGTTGTTTTTCCTTCCAGCTGTTGTTTAATCTGGACCGGGATTTTATTTAGCAGCTTTTTGAATTTTTGCCCATTTGCTATTTGTTGAATTTCTTTTCTTAAATTTTCGATTTTGGTACTAAATCTTTGTTCCCATCTCGGTTTTTGAGGCGTACGTGTCTTAGGTGCTTTTAGTATTTTTTGTTTGTTGGCTTTGATTGTTGCTAAAGCTGCGCAATACACGTGAAGATGTATTTCCTCGAGGTTCATATCTGCGTCCAATTGACTTTCCAGAATTTGATTAGCAATCCCTAAGAGAGAGTGCGTGTTTCGAGTATACATGAGTTTTGGTAGCGCCGGCCTGCTGGCAGGGTCGGATCCTCTGAATTCAGTAAGATGTTGTTGGTAGTTTTCTTCCCATAATGTTTGACGGTTGATTACTGAGGGTCGAAGACTTAATAGTGGTAGGTCAGCTTCAGGTCTTCTACTTTCTTGTTCCTGAGTCTCTGGGGTCTCATTTATAGGCTGTTGATTAATCTCCCTCTCCACCTCTGCCCTTATTTGTTCGATTGCAGGTAGAGGTATTAGGTTATTTCTTATGATAGCTCTACGTTGTTCTGAGAGGTGATTATTATTATTATTACTTTAAAAGCTGGAAATGCTCTCTTCATTTGACACGCGTCCAGAGCAACAAGCATTGAATTGTACTTGCAGCAACTTGTTCGAAAGTCTAAAGTTTAGACATCCCAGTATTTCATTTTATATATTTTACTGGTGCATATTTACTCGATATTCTACTAGGATGTCAGTAATAAATGTTGTTATTATTGCGTTAATTCTTGGGTTTAATCACTGCACTTTCTACAAATCCAAGCTCAGAATGTATATAATTCTGGATCACATTGTATATAGTAAATTGTACGGTAGATTGAATTTAATAAAATGAAGATAATATTTCAGATCAATTTTATATAACTGCGAATAATAATTAACCGAAAACAATAGAAGCAGATTGACAATTGTGTCCAACATTTTTTTGAATATATTCAAATTTTTTATCATTTCCATTTAAGCTAAAACAATAACGAATATTGTTTGATCGTTAATCATAACAGTTGACTGACGAAATATGGAAGGCATTGTTTTGTGAAAATAAACATCCATATTTCGAATTTGATTCATCTAAATATTATAAAATAAAACTGAATCTTTAAATTATGGTTATAAATGAAGCTAACTGTTTCTAAATAATTCCTTCCAAATTCTGAAAAATTCGACAAATGTTTCGATATTTTGAAAATATCATCGTCAGAATTACTGAAGTTACTTTTTATGTGATGCCTACCTGATGATTAGTACTAATTTTTGTCAAGACCAAAGAGTGACCTATCTTGTGATTGACTTAATATTATATTAATAGAAAAAAGAAGAATATTAAAGCTTAGATATTTGAGCCCCAAAACTATTATCTGCTGCTTTTTAGAATAATTACTTGAGAAGACAGTTTAATAGTGGAAAACTCCCTATACTAATCTGTTCATTGACGACTTCATATTGTGGGTCCCTTAAGTGTCTAATTTCTAATTCCTCAAGGAAATCTAGTTCTTCTTTTTTATCATAAATATGTGGAATTTCTAGTTCTGTGTTAGATGGTAATAATGTTTGCTGTACAGTAGATGTTTTGCGTAATGAGATTTGTTTGGTTGTTTCAATCTGAATGCTCGTAAATGTCCTTTGTGTCTAATTTCAAAATTTCAAATTGTTTGACCTATATTGACAGAATTACTTTCTTTATATTTAGTTGTATATATACCAGACTTTTCTAATAGGGATAATTTTGTTTTTACATTTTACAATTGTTTACTTACATTACTTTCTGTTTCAAAAGAAATTGTTGTATTTGTTGTTAAAGATACTGTCTTCGAAATATTTTTGGAAATATGAAAATACTCTATGTTTCATTGAATTATATGCTGCTAATCTATGTGACATTAGATGATTGGAATTCGATGGTACAGTCCACAAGATTGTGTGTTGGTTTTGTATAAATTGAATAATCGAGAACATTCTCAACTCTTCGAATCCTTACATCAAGAAAATTAATTGATTTATTTTCTTCAACTTCTAATATAAATTTAATTTGTTTGTGCAAATTATTAATATGGCATCTATCTGTCGTTCACTACCTTATTATCGAAAGAGAAACAAGTTATTCCTGGATTCATATTTTTGTCTTCTAGTAATAGTATTACAAGTATTGTGCAATCTTTTGGAGAAATTTTAGAGGACATATTGGTAACATCTAATGAAAGGAGTTATCTTGTAAGTTGTATGTTCTTAATTGTTTGATTTGCTCTATTGAATTTTTGATTAAGTATTTAGATAGATATCCAAAATTATTAAGAATAGTGTTTAGTTTTAGAAGTTTTTCTCATCATATCTATAATTTGTACCCAAAAAATTAAATTCATATTAGATATTATTAGAATAAAATAACTAAAAAATTTTTCTTGATCTAAAAATTCAAACAAATGTACCTGATTATTCAATTTGCAGAAAACCAACACACACTGATGTTACTATACCATATAAGTCCCATACCCATGTCACATAAATTAGCAGCATACAATTCAATGATACTTATAGATAATTTTCAGTTCCTATGATCAAATATAGTTTTGATAGAGAAACTAATACGATTAAGCAAATAGCTGCATCCAACGGTTATACATTGCGTATAATGAATAAATTACTTAATAAAAAGAGAAATAAGCGGCATTACAACTAATATTTCCTAAGCCAACTAAAGAAATACCAAATTTGATAACCATTATATATGCTAGTAATATTTCTAATAAATAAGGTTAAATTTGATATCAGAATTTGGGCGTTGGAAATGAGTTTCTGGATTCACCTATAACACTCTCAGAGCTTGATCAATCCCTGTTGGTGTGTAAAGATGGTAAGGCTCCTGGTAGGGATGGCATAACCTATAAGTTTCTGAAACACTTACCACAAAATTGGCGCTTGTACATGTGTCACTTATATAATAAAATATTAGAATCAGAAAAAATTCCACTTAGCTGGTGTGACACAATTCTAACAATGTTTCACAAGAAAGGACCCTTAGATGATCCAAACAACTATCGCGATATATCGCTAATCAATTGCTGCGTTAAGGTATTCACACTTATTTTACTAAATCGTCTGTCCAGCTGGTGTGAAGATAATTCCATCCTTCCAGAAACACAATATGGCTTCCGAAAAGACAGAGGCTGTTTAGATAATATTTTCATCTTAACCTCGATCTTGCAAATCGCTCTTAGACTTCAACGCAGAAAAGTGTTTGCTGTCTTTGTAGACCTCAAAAGAGCATTTGACAGTACAGATCATAAACTTCTTTGGTTGAAACTTCATAAATTTGGGATTAGTTCTAAACACATTCGGATGCTAAAACAGATATCTGATAAAGCAACATTCTGAATCAAGCAACAAAACTTATACAGTAAAAAATACAACATCTCGGAAGGTGTCTTGCAGGGAGAATCACTTAGTCCACTAATTTTTTCTATTTTCATATCTGACATTGAAGATTATTTTCGCTCAAAAAATCTGAATGGACTTAGTATCGACGGAAACAACGACGCATTAATGCTACAATACGCAGATGATATAGTTATCCTTGGCGACTCTCCAATTGATATAGAGCGTAAACTAAAGGTACTCGAGTCTTATTGCTTTGATAACAAACTTGTAGTCAATATCGATAAAACAAAAGTGATGATATTTGCAAAAAGTGGCCATGTACATAATTACAATAAAAAGTTTCATTATAGTGGATATTGTTTGGAAATAGTAAAGCAGTTTACTTACTTGGGTGTTGATTTCTCCTCCACAGCCTGGTCCTGCACCATGGCTAAGAATTCTAAAATCAAAGCTAATTGAGCCATTGGAGCAGTGATGGATATAATGTGTCGGTCAAAAATGAATACTTAGGAATCGCGGATCAATCTATATAATTCAATTATTTTATCTTCTCTTTCTTTTGGAATTGGTGTATGGGGTCTGCGTTACACTGATATTATAGAGCGTGTACAGGTAAACTTGGAAACAAGTTCTGATCATTTGTCAACGGTTGTTTTCAAACATGCCTTACTTTGATTGAACAAACTCAAAAGAAATACATTTTCAAGACTTTCAAAAATTTGTTTCAATCGACTCTCTCAGTTAGCATCTGATAATAAATCAAAGTATAATTGGGTGACACAACTTAAAGAATGGTTTATGTATGCGCAATGCGAGTGTCTATGGGAAGATTATTTAAGTACAAATGTACGCAGTTTAGATAGACTTATTCTAGACAAATTTCGAAAACGACTGCTTGATAGTGACATAAACAGATAGGTTGCTTCTAGTTACTCCTTACTATACTCACACTTACTAGTTGGTGAAAATAGCAGTTATTTGCAAACACCCGCACACATTTATATAACCAGAATAATAGCGCAACTTAGAACCTGTAGTAAAACATTTTTAAAATTGTCTTTTAAAGGAAGTTTTTATATTATTAACAGCACTGAGAATTGCACTGTCTGTAATATGGATTCCCCGGAGTTATTACATCATATGCTTTTTGAATGTCCCATTTACAGCCCTCTAAGAAAAAATAGTTTTTTTCAGAATGTTCATAATATTGATGATCTGGTACACTATCTTAATATTAATAATACACGAAACGGATTCTTTGAACTTACTAAATTAGCTCATAGCATTATCAGTATATTAAAGCTGCGAGCATTTGCACATGGTGAATGATTGGCTTTATTTACCATGAGGTCCACACATATTTTATATTTTAGTTTTTATCTTAACTTTTTTATTAATTTACAAATTAGTTGTATGTCATAATTTATTTCGAATTATCTTATTTCCTGTCTTAAAATTTTGTACCGAACCCTTGTGAAAAGATTTATCTTATGCACAATAAACTATCTATCTATATTTCTATGATATTTTAAAGATAGTATCATAAGCAACAAATACAACAATTCGTTTTAAATCAGGAAGTAAAGTAAGTACAAAATTGTTAAATGTAAAAACAAAAACATCCCCGTTAAACAATTCTGGTATACTCGTATGAACCTAAATGTCCAGAATGTAATGCTGTCTTTATTGGTCAAACAATTTGTAATCATGAACAATGAACAGATTGAAACAACCAGATAAATCCCATTACGCAAAACGTCTACTTGACACCAAACATTCATTAACTCTTAACACAGAAGTAGAAGTACTACATATTTGTGATAAGAGACAAGAACTAGATTTCCTTGAGAAATTAGAAATTAGAAGACACTTAAAAAACCCACAGTCGTCAATGAACAAATAAATCTAGGGAGATCTGTCCATTTTAAAACTGTCTTCTTATGTAATAATTGTAAATATCAGAGTATATAGTCTTCCTGGTTTCCTATACAGGGTGATTCGTAACTATTGGGACATGGGCTAAGGGTAGATTGTTTGAACCAAAATATGGCGATAGGACCAAATATACCTCAATAAAATATTGCTGTGGAAAAAGATAAAGGGCGTTAAAGTTGAATTTGTTTTTCATTTTTTGCTAATAATGTCTCTGTGTATTTATCGATTGTTATCAAAATCGACACAAAGGCATAATTTTATACAGGCAATATTATTTTATGTATTATTTGACATTTTGTTACAGGGGGGAGCCTCGTGAAGGAGCGCCCGCAAAAATGTTCTTGTGCGTATACAAAAAACATATCCCGCATTTATTGATTCGTAAAATGATTGTGACGAGGCATTTCAATCGAAAAAGTATATGATAGCTTTAAAAAATGCAACAATTGACTATAAACTCGCAGAAAAAAATATTCACTGACAAGAAATTTCATTTACCAGCAACAATTATCTGACAGTCCAAAGCACACTTTTCATAAATGAAATAATATTTGAAATCCCCTTCCGATACTCTGAACTGTTCAATTGCGTTTTTCTCGAAAACGAATCAGAATATCGTGTTTGAACAGAAGTACCAATATGACGTAGAAATGATGTTTATGTCATATTTTTTAATAAAAATCACTAAAAAGTTTCGTCAAAAAAAGTTACCAGTCAATTTTATCATCAGAAATCCTTCATGAGGCTCCCCCTATAACAAAATGTCAAATAATACATAAAATCATATTGCCTGTATAATATTATGTCTCTGTACCGATTTTTATAACAATCGATAAATATACAGTGAAATTATTGGCAAAAACCGAAAAAACAAATTCAACTTTAACGCCCTTTATCTTTTTCCACAGCAATATTTTATTGAGGTATATTTGGTCCTATCGCCATATTTTGGTTCAAACAATCTACCCTTAGCGTACGTCCCAATAGTTATGAATCGCCCTGTATAATTGCACAGTTATAATGATATTAAATGGGACAAAGGCATCCAGGATATACCCATAGGGCTAATAATATCTAAGCTTAATATGTGTCTTCTTTTTTCAATCACAAAATAGGTCACGTCTTGATTTAGCCAAAAAAATTATTAAACATCAGATAGCCATCACATCAAATGTAACTTCTGTCATTCTGCAGATGATATTTTTAAAATATCGAAAAAGTTGTATTATTTAGAAACATTTTCATTATATAATGGAATCATTTAGAAACAGTTAGTTTCGTTTACAACGATTTAAATTGTTGTCCAGAGACAAGTTGACACAGAATTGGGATGTTATGTTCTACTCTCGGAAAATTGATTCCTATAAAGGGAGTCTCAAATTGATTTGTTCGAGAAAGAGATAAACCTCCATTTGAGAAGTAGCACAAAGCAGAAGATAATTGGCTCATATGAGTAGTATATTCTAAAGATGTATTAATCAAGCAAAACCTAACAGGAGTAAAAATCGAAAATTAATAAAATGGGTTGCTAAATATGTAAATCTGAAAACTATTATTAAACTTGAATATTCCAGAATTAAGTTAAACAGAAACAAGTCCTAGGATAAAGATGTAAATAACAGTATTTAGGAGAATTTACTCATTGTCTATTAAACAAGAATTAGTACCAGTGATTTTATAATAGTTATTTGTAAAACAAGAGTCACAATGACTCGTTTTGTAGTACAACTGAAGTTTGTGCAAATCACGAGTACTACATAAAGTTATTTTGACAGAAGTTTTACACAATACTTTTTATAGTCCGCATTTATTGAATTCTTAAATAAAATAGAATTACATTATATCTATTTTTAAACTAGTAAGAGTGATTTGAATTCAATTTGGCAATTCTGTAGATTCCTGATTTGTCATATCACAGTCGGTTTTATTCAGCACTTCTGTACTTTTGACATATATTATTATCAAACAATTGTGTAAATAGTAAAGAAACTTTCATTTAAGCAAATAGAGAATGATTATTTGTTTAAAAAATAGCTTCTTCATATATTCTTGCGTCGTATTTATATTACATCATGAACAGAATCATTTCTATAGAATAGGAATTTATCCCAAAGCTCGAACGTTATGTATACTTATTGTATTAATCCTCTAAAATAAATAAATAATAAAAATGACTGTAGTTGACAAATTTTTATCATTTAACTTCACAAGATTGCAAAATTGCTATTATATTCAGTTACGTGTTTATACATTTGATGAAATTATACTTTTTTCATTGCAGATTTCTCTGGAAACAAAAATGAAAGAGCACCTTCAATTATCTATAAATTTGTGGATAATTATTTCTATCCATTTAAATCCATACCTTTACATGGAGCTTTTCAATGGGAGATTTTTAAGGTAACTATGAAAATACATTCAAATTATAATTACATTACACTTTTATAATATTTATTAAGGAAGATGCATGTTCATGGAAATTATATATCTATCTACTTAAGTTGTAACCACATGGAAAACTTTTACTTTTCCGCCAACCTATCTAATATGCGAGAAAAGTATTGGTTTACCCACAAAAAAGTTGGAAATTTGAAATTTTTTTTTGAGTTATTTTTACGTTATCTATCAACAACAACACGAAAAAACGGTTTTTAGAAAGAAAATCCTGTGTGTATGACGTCGTCGTCGTCGTTGTCGTCGGCCATTTTTCCTTGCAAGTCTTGTTAGCACGATACAGCCTCCGGAATGAAATAAGTCACCAATTTTATGATGGAATATTGTTAAGGACATTTCACAGATGAACCCTATTGATTTTCAGCTCACCAGAGCCAGTACAACGGGTGCTATGGTACTTGAAGTACGACATTTTGTCGTTTTTCGATAAATTTCAGTTTGTTAGCACGATACAGCCTCCGGAGTTCAACAAGTCACCAATTTTATGATTGAATATTATTCAGGGCATCTCACTGATGAACCCTATTTATTTTCAGCTCACCAGAGCCAATACAACCGGTGCTACAGTACTTTAAGTACGATATTTTTGTCATGTTTGGAGAAGTTTCAGTTTGTTAGCACGATACAGCCTCCGGAGTATATACAAGTGATGAATTTTATTATTGGATATTATTCAGAGCGTCTTAAAGATGAACCCTATTGATATTGAGCTCACTAAAGCCAGTACAACGGGTGCTGTGGTACTTGAAGTACCAAATTTTTGTAATTTTTGGAGAATTTTCAGTTTGTTAGCACGATACAGCCTCCAGAGAGTATACGATTGATCAACTTTATGAATAAGTATTGTTCAAGGTGACTCACAGATGTACCCTATTGATTTTCAGTTGACTAGAGCGAGTACAGCGGGTCCTATAAAACTAGATATACTGAATTTTTGGTTATTTTTGGAGAAATTTCGGTTTGTTAGCACGATATATCCCCCGAAGTTTATACAAGTAACAATTTTATAATAGAATATTGTTTAGGGCCACAGATGCGGAAAAGTTAGTTTTAATCTTTAAAACCGTTTATTTTATTATTGGTTTTATGAAAAAACAGTTAGTCCTGATAAAAAGTTCTGCACGGTCCAAGATTGCAACCATCAGATATCAATTTTGTTAAGACGTATGCGAGGTTTGTAAAAAAATATGACTTTTGCTCTATGGTTTATTTTTACAATAAAGAAGAATTTAATAAAGTAAAACTATTTTGAATTAAACGGTATATTCAAATATAACATTACAGTCATTTAGCATAAAAATTCAGTTTTTTTTTATTATTTTCTAAACATTCCGTATCGATATAATTCTTGCTTGATACAATTCACGTATTAGTGTTTTTAAACGAAACTCAAGGTCTCTAGTTAATTCCACAATATAATACAAGTTATTGAAAATTCTAAAAAATTGACAATTGTTTCGATAAATCAATATCATCGTCAGAATGACAGAAGTTACATTTCATTTTATGCCTACCTGATGTTTAGTAGTTATTTTTGGCTAGACCAAGAAGTAACCTAACTTGTGATTGGCTTAATATATGTTTCTGGAAAAAAGAAGAAGATGTGATATTACAAATATTGAAGCTTAGATATTATTAGCCCTATGGTGATATCCTGGATATCATTTTTCCAATTAAGATCAGTATAACTGTGCAATGATATAGAAAACCAGGAAAACTATATCTGCTGATCTTTACAATTATCACTTAAGAAGACAGTGTATTAGTGGAGAATTCCCTAGATTTAACTGTTCATTGACAACTTCATATTGTGGGTTTCTTAAATGTCTTCTAATTTCCAGTTCTTCAAGGAAATCCAGTTCTTGTTTCTTTTCACAAATATGCAGTACTTCTAGTTCTGTGTTAGGTGTCAATGAATGATTGGTGTCAAGTAGATGTTTTACGTAGTGGGATTTATCTGGTTGTTTTAAACTGTATGCTCGTAAGTGCTCACTGTATCGTATTTCAAAATTCCGAAGGGTCTGACCCAAATAGACAGCATTACATTCTGGACATTTGAGTTCATATATACCTGATTTCTTTAATGGTAGTATTTTTGTTTTAACATTTAACAATTTTGTACTTACGTTACTTTCTGTTTTAGAAGAAATTGCTGTATTTGTTGCTAAAGATATTATCTTTGAAATATTATTAGAAATATTTCCTGCATATGTGATGGTTTTATAAGTTTTAATTTCATCAGCTTGTTTAGGATATATTAGTTGTAATGCCACTTTTTCCTCTTTTTTACTAATTAGCTTATTTATCATATCTAATGGATAACCGTTAGATGTTGCTATTTGTCTAATTGTATTAATCTCTCTATCAAAATTACATTTGTTCATAGGAACTGAAAAAGCTCTATGTATCATTGAATTGTATGCTGCTAGTCTGTGTGATACAGGGTGGTTAGAATTGAATGGAATTGTTACATCAGTTTGTGTTGGTTTTCGGTAAATTGAATAATCAAGTACATTATTAACTCTTTGAATTTTTAAATCAAGAAAATTGATTGAGCTATTTTCTTCAATTTCTAATGTAAATTTAATTTTCGGGTGTAAATTAAATTTACATTAGAAATTGAAGAAAATAGCTCAATCAATTTTCTTGATTTAAAAATTCAAAGAGTTAATAATGTACTTGATTATTCAATTTACCGAAAACCAACACAAACTGATGTAACAATTCCATTCAATTCTAACCACCCTGTATCACACAGACTAGCAACATACAATTCAATGATACATAGAGCTTTTCCAGTTCCTATGAACAAATGTAATTTTGATAGAGAGATTAATACAATTAGACAAATAGCAACATCTAACGGTTATCCATTAGATATGATAAATAAGCTAATTAGTAAAAAAGAGGAAAAAGTGGCATTACAACTAATATATCCTAAACAAGCTGATGAAATTAAAATTTATAAAACCATCACATATGCAGGAAATATTTCTAATAATATTTCGAACATAATATCTTCAGCAACGAATACAACAATTTCTATTAAAACAGAAAGTAACGTTAGTACAAAATTGTTAAATGTAAAAACAAAAATACCACTATTAAAGAAGTCAGGTATATATAAACTCAAATGTCCAGAATGTAATGCTGTCTATTTGGGTCAGACCCTTAGGAATTTTGAAATACGATACAGTGAGCACTTACGAGCATACAGTTTAAAACAACCAGATAAATCCCACTACGCAAAACATCTACTTGACACCAATCATTCATTGACACCTAACACAGAACTAGAAGTACTGCATATTTGTGAAAAGAAACAAGAACTGGATTTCCTTGAAGAACTGGAAATTAGAAGACATTTAAGAAACCCACAATATGAAGTTGTCAATGAACAGTTAAATCTAGGGAATTCTCCACTAATAAACTGTCTTCTTAAGTGATAATTGTAAAGATCAGCAGATATAGTTTTCCTAGTCTTCTATATCATTGCACAGTTATACTGATCTTAATTGGAAAAATGATATCCAGGATATCACCATGGGGCTAATAATATCTAAGCTTCAATATTTGTAATATCACATCTTCTTCTTTTTTCTATAAACATATATTAAGCCAATCACAAGTTAGGTTACTTCTTGGTCTAGCCAAAAATATAACTACTAAACATCAGGTAGGCATAAAATAAAATGTAACTTCTGTCATTCTGACGATGATATTGTTTTATCGAAACAATTGTCAATTTTTTAGAATTTTCAATAACTTGTATTATATTGTGGAATTAACTAGAGACCTTGAGTTTCATTTGAAAACACTAATATGAGCATATTCCACGAAGTAAGGGTCGAGACAGTCAATTTCATTTTACAATTCACGTAATCTAGGATACACTGGCAATCCCATGGGATTAATGTAGGTCTTTACTTACTGGAGTATTTTGTACTCCAGAGGCCCTTTTGCCTAATAACATTTTTGGTTCTCCTACGACAGAAAGCATCACTTCAAATTCAGTGTCTTCAATGGCAACCCGTTTTTGGCGTTGATTCTTGAAATAATTTCCCATACTTCCACTGCTCTTGAATTTATTGAATAATTTTGTAGTGGTTGAATGTCCAATATTGCTATGCGGATATCTATTGTCTCAATAATGATGTACTAAGAACGGTCTACTTTGCAATAATACACAGCCATTTATCATACGGCATCATTCAATGGGGTAATTCAAGTAGTATGGAGAGAGTGTTTCGATTGCAGAAAACGGCACTCCGCATAATTGATAGAGCCAAACCGAAGACACATTGCAAAGATCTATTCATAAAATATGATATTCTTACTGCTCCGTGTATGTATATTCTAGAGACAATAAACCTTGTTCATAGGAACTTACCAATGTATGAAACACATGCCGATGTACATGCTTATGGTACTCGATCTGCTAATAACATTGTAAAACCTTTCTCTCGTTTACAAACAAGTGCAAACAAAAAAATTCATGTAAGCTTATACAATAGATTTGTTAGTTTTAATAAAGAAATTGAAATTAGAAATATCTCTGTTAGATCATTCCATAAAATAAGTAAGCAATTTCTGCTAAATAACTGTTTTTACTCAATGTCTGATTTTATCATTTCTGTCCTGACTAAACTATGTATACCTCACATGTACTTTTGTATATTATGTGGTGAATAAATGATATGGTATGGTATTATTAAAAATACTTGCTGCCTCTTCATGTGTTTTGTAATTTTCTCCAACAAGTGACACAAGTTTTTTAATCACGATTTAGTAAACTTGTAATTTTTCTGAAATTTGACAAATACCATCTAACTCTGACATTCACTGTCAAATATTTCATGTCAGTGCATCCTCGATTACGTTAAATTAATACGGAATGATAGTATATAATCACAAAACCTGAATTTTCATGCTAAATGGCTGCCATTGCATATTTTAGTATTACGTTTAATTCAAAATAACTTTATTCTTCTACATTATGGAAAATGAAGGTACCCTTGAGCAATATACACATTTTTTGACAAACCTCGCATGCGGCTTAAAAAATTGATATATGATGGTTCCATTTTTTAAGTTTTGGACCATAAACCCGAAACAGTCCTCTCATTCACGCAATAGTACTTTTCATAGTATTATATCTTCTATATACTCCTCCAATCAATAATTCCATAAATTGCTTTTACCTAAGACCACCCCTGTAAGTAGTCAAAAACATATAGTCGGCAATCAATGTAAGACGTCTATTACGCACGGTAAAACAAAACGCACGGCTGTAAAGTAAATCGCACGGCTTCCATAGCAACCACTTAGCAACTGTCAATAGACGTAGCCATTTTATTCAAAATGTATTACTTAGATATTTGACGTTGAATTTTATTCTATATATAAATGGTAGATAACATGAGATTGCATTTAATACTAAGAGTTATTTGGAATTATGGGATAATTGGTTCCGTTTCATTCAATCCGCATCTTTCAGCTGTCTGAATGTATCTCATATTAGTAAACAATAGTATATTATACACCAAGCGACTAAAGTGGCCCATTTAATTCCGCGGGTGGTGTTTGATTCCTGAGGAAAGTAATATCACTTTAATCGAGAGGTGTATACGCTATTTTA
Organism: Galeruca laticollis; assembly: GCA_963921935.1. NCBI lineage: Eukaryota > Metazoa > Arthropoda > Insecta > Coleoptera > Chrysomelidae > Galeruca > Galeruca laticollis. Next base: position 50,826,096 of record OY998184.1, read on the forward strand.
TGGATTTCCGGTAATTCTACATACATTTTTAATAAAAATAAATACTATTTAGGACGGACTTTTAAGAAACTGGCTGGGCATCGAGGGTGAACTTCTAAGATGCTTGGCTGGGCATCGAGGAGCGACTTTGATAAAACTTGGCTGGGCATCGAGGATGTACGTTTTTACTTGTACTTTAAATACCTTAATAAGATTATAAACACAAGTACAAATGGGTCGTAGGTAAAGTATAGTACGTAACTGGTGTTGCAACGCATTTTACGCTCTCACGGAATAACGGACTCGCCGCTACGCGGCTTCGTGCGTAACTTTTCCGTTCGTGCGTAAAATGCTTCTTACAACACACGTTACGTAATATACTATTTTCCCTTAGTTACCACCACTTCTCTCATGATTTTTTCATGTAATTACAAATTTTATACTTTTATTTGTCACTGTCAAATAAAGTTAACCTATGAACTTTCACTCGCTTTTTTTGACTAATATATCACTTTACCATTAACAGAGCAACTACACTGTGGGCCGAAATAAAGGCGTACATTTTTTAATTGAAAATATTTTTTTTTGTTTTTGGGCGATTTAATTTCTTTTTGCAGGGCTAATAACCTAACACGTCCTCAACATGACTGTAAATTTGAAAGGAAAAATAATGTACAGGGATATATATAACAGTGCATTTGAGCTCGTTGCAAATGAAAACTGTCTTAGCTAAAATTGTACTAATATGCTTTTTCTACGCCCATGTCTGTAAACGTCAAAAATCGCACTGTCAATATTCCTTGTAAATAACATTTAACAATAACATGCACGTAATGAGATCTCATAACATACACATCGTTTTGACAAGAAAACTTAAACTTCTTGGTTTAATTAAATTACAATCAAATTTTGATTTACGTAAGACTTCATTTGGTCTATTTACACAAATTTAGTCAATTAAAAAAACATAAAAACTTTTAGCATTAGCGAGATATATTTAGGATTGAAAGAGTGATGTCCCTAAATGTAGGCAGCACATTATGCACTTTCTTTAAAAATAGAACACGTTTTCTTAAGTAGCATGCTATGAAAATAAATGTCATGTCATTTATATTGTCAATTTCTTGAACAAAATATAATACAATTATAAATAACCGTTCATCACCATTAAATAATAAGGCACAATCGATTTACAATAATTTTTCCATTGTTATTAACAACTATTATAATAAAGTTTAAATCATTGCGATGTTTTTTATTTAATGGAAGAAAATGATTGGGCGTAGAAAAAGTATAGTACGTTACACGAGTTGTAAGCCCATTACGCACTCATGAAATTTATGCACTCGCCGCTTCGCGGCTTCGTGCATAAACTTTTTCATTTCGTGCGTAATGCGTTACTTACAACTCTTGTTGCGTAATATACTATTTTGGGTGGATAAACTATCCAGAAAACTGAAAAGGAAACTTTCCGAAATTACCGTATTCGCGAAATACCATGGTTTTTATTAAATAACATTTTAACAAATAACACATTTATGAAATCAGTTTAGTAACTTTAAAACAGAGTAAAATATTATGAATGTGGCCACCATTATTGTTTACCACTTCTTGAAGTCGTCTGCGCCTTAAATTGATAGCCCCATTTATTGCACTCTGTTCAAAATTGTTCCAAACAAACTGCATTCTTTCTTTGAGCTGCTCGATTGTTTCAAATTGTTGTCCGTCATACAAATTTTGTTCGAAAATTCCCCAAATTGAATAATCAAACGGATTTAATTCTGAGCTGTTACGTGGCCACATTTCTGGCTCAATATAATCCGGGCAATTTTCACTCAAGAACATTTTTGTACTGTGGGAAGTGTGCGAGGGAGCACCATCCTGTTGGAAAATGTAATATCAACAAACATCTTCCGTTTCTGGTAATAGGTGCTGCAAGATTTGTTCTTGATACGTTTCTGAATTGAATTTTACTTCAGCATCAACAAAAATCAGACGAGATTTTCCCAACATAGATACTGCAACAGAGATCATTACACCTTTTGAGAAATGACTTTTTTCAATCAAAAGATGCTCTAAAGAAATTTATTTTTTAAATTGTACGTCAGAATATACCCTATTATTTTGAGTATTCTTACATTTTTCATCTGAATACCATATTTTTCTAATGTCTTCGCGAGAGCGGAATCTTCGTAGTAGCAAATTCCATCTTTCCAATCGTTTTTCTCATATATTGGCCGTAAGTCTTTGACAGTAAACTTTTTTAAATATTTTAAGATGGCAGTCTTCTTTAATGATTCTTCGAACTGACATACGGGAAATCCTAGTTATTTTTGCGATTTTCCTTGTTCCAAGAGATTGGCCAGGTTGCAAATTTCCTAAAACAACCCTTACTCTACCAATATTTTCTTCAGTTCTCGAGCTTCGCTTCCTTCCTCTTCCACGTTAATGTTCCATATGCCAATGTTTCTCAGGAAATTCATTTACAATTGTTCTTGCACCATAATTATATTTTTCACGAAAATATTTAATTAATATTCTGTCCTCTTTGCTTAAAAGTGGCATTATGAACTGACTAATTTATTTATTTAGCTGTAAATGTCAAACAAATTCTATGGCAACCTGAGCAGTCATGGCCTGTTTTCATAAATGTGTTATTTGTTAAAATGTTATTTAATAAAAACTGAAGTGTTCTAGATAGTCTATCTACCGAAAAAGCATATAAGTACAATTTTGGCTAAGACAGTTTTCATTTGCGAATAGCTCAAATAAACTGTTATATAAGTTTTTTATAAGTCCGACCCTGTACATTATTTTCCCTTCCAAATTTACATTCATGTTGAGGACATGTTAGGTTATTAGTCCTGCAAAAAGAAATTGAATCGCCCAAAAAACAAAACAAAAATTTTCAATTAAAAAATGTACTCCTTTATTTCGGCCCACAGTGTATATTTATTTTTTATTATTAGAAAACATTACAATATATATATATATATATATATATATATATATATATATATATATATATATATATATATATTTAAAACTTCAAAGAGTGGTCTTTGTTAAAAAACCCTCAAACTCGTGGGGATAGCAGCCAAAAAAACTTTACAGGTTAGAGATAAAGTGAATCAATAATACGTTACCTAAGCTTTCGAAGAGCATTGTCTTCACTTTCAAAGGCTATAATAAACCAGAAAGAAAAAACCGGTTAATTTAATAAAGAAAATAATTTTTGAAATCATTACGACTTACTTGTAGTGTTGATTTAAAATTAAACTCACATTTCACAAATTGCAGGAAAACCTTCATCCACTAAAGACAAAAATGTCGACTAAATCTAATTTCTCTCCTACATATAGTAATGAGAGCCAGGATTTTTTTCCTGTTTTTTAAAACCAAAGGACATACAACAAGAAACGAACTGATTTTGTTGAATATATATTTCAACGTGAAATCGACTGCTGTCGAAAAGTAGAGTTACGGGGGGCAATTGAAAGGTTGAAGTAAAAACATTTAATAAAAATCTAAATTTCTCAGCAATACTGTTATGTTTTTTTGGTTGCTTTGGTGAAAACTTCAAAGAAAAACAACAATAGATCAATGTCCACACCTACGATCCCGACAAGATTGAAAAATTACACTTTTAAATTTAACCATACTATTGTCTGACAGCTGCCACCTGTCTTTTGCAAAATATAAAAAATTGGGATGACGAATAAGTCAACAGTCAGTGAACACTCAAACCTCTCACATTCGGTATTCCCAAACTGTCAACCCATTCCAGCATTACTATTATTAGATAAAAAAGCCAAACAAAACCCACCCGCAAATACTAACGATCTCCACTTTCGTCTGATGTTAATTTCCATGAAAATCAATATTAATAATTTAAAATTCTCATAACAATCATACTGTCAGTTAGGAAAAGTGATGTAAGATATGTAACTTCTAACACATGGAAAGGACCTAACCTCTCACGTTAAGGCCCGACTGTTTGGAAATCATTTACATTCGCAACTGAGCTGTGATAGCCATAATGTATAAAAAAATTTGTTTTTATATGAAATATTATATAATGTTTGTATTGTCAACACTCGACTGACCTGTCACCTCAGCCAACCATCAACTCAAAACACTAATTTGGGAATCAATCTCCTCGCTACCGGAGTGGAAATTATTAAAGTGCAACAAATATGTATAAATCTTACTAAGTGACTCAATGTCAGACCTTCTATTCATTGGTTCCTCAGTGTTATTAATATGATACATTTCTAAAAACTTTCTTTTGTTATAGTTTCTTTCTACATCAAGAATCTTTACTTTATCAAAATCTATATGGTGGAACTCATCTATAACATGTTCTGATAATGCACATTTCCGCTTTTTTAATCTAGCATCGCTTTTATGTTGAGCACAACGTGATTTCAAATTCTGAGATGTCATTCCTACATACTTTTTGTTACAATTTTTACAAGGGATACTATATATTACGTTAGTTTTCATCAGGGAATCCTCCGGTTGTTTTAACTTAGTAAAAAGAGACTGTAGAGGTTTGGCTGTTCTATATTAGCCACTCTTCATATATTTAGGAACATAAACAGAATCTATACAATATATTAAAAAGTGGAACAAAATATTAAATAAAGTGGTAAAACACTTACTCGATATATCTTCCAAAACCCGGTTATATCCTTATTATCAAATGTTGATTAGAGTTAATCCTAAAACAAACAAAGGAACATACATTAGTAGAAGAAATTATGAAATGAACATCAATTTTATTAAGTAGAGTAGAGTTTTTCAATAATAAAGACAATATTTAAATACTAATAAGTTATCAAAATGATAAAATAGGTAAGTAATATTTGTGCCTGTTTCAATGAATGGACTTGAACAAGATGACTTTTGAATGGATTAATTTGTTCAATTGTATTTTAAATGAATTACAGAAAACTTATTTTAGTCATTTGGTTTTAAATATTTAATTTAAGATAAAAAACTATTAATTGTATGCATTCTTATATATAACCTAGTATTAAAATGTAATTATTGGCAAATTTTGACAAAAAGAACAATTTATATTGCATACCAACAATCAATGAACATTGTGTTCTAGTCATGAAAAGAACATATTGTATATTGTGTCAAACAGTGAAGTGAATGATAATGCGAAAAGATTCCCTCGGTAACAAGTGTAAAAAAACTGGATGGCTTTGAAAATTAAGAACGGAGGGATGTTTGAACATTTGGAGGTACTTGAGAGTTGATTTTTGGGGAGGAAGCGGACATGTTGAAAAGTGTGTAAGTTAGGAGAAATTTGCGGAAAATAATACTCCTGAAGTCTTTCCGTACACCCCCTGTACGATGTCGTAGAATTTGTATCGATAGTACTTGTTTTAATCGTCTGTTGTTTTATGAATATTTTTTTACCTATTGTACATGTGTTTTTTTTAATTTCTATACTGTAACAATGAAATGTGATTTATTCAATAATAAATTTTGAGAAGCTTCCTAACCCAGGACCGAAGCATCAGTAACAAAATGTTTTAATCTTTATATATATATATATATATATATAATAACAAGATGTTTCACATCTTTTCTTGGTTGTACCGTACCGATGACGGCTAATGAGCTAGAAACATGCATGTCTGCGGTTACCACTCTTTTCAGTACCCCTTCTTCTATTTGCGTGCAATACCCACTAATCTATTCGTTGCTTATTATATATATATATATATATATATATATATATATATATTAAACTGGATAGAACGGGGAGAGAAATAATGATTTATAGTTATTATTAGTTTAGTTTTGATTTGCCCGGTATATTGTAAAAATTTAAAATTTTATTACTAAAATGGTTATATTTTAAAACATGAGAAACTCTTTAACCTCAGAGTAGGGTTCAGGTATAGAGAAACAAAAATTCAATTTATAGTGTGAGCGCCTAAATTTGATTAAATATCTCTGTCTTCATAAAAATTTTGTTAATAAAAATGTACTTGCTTGTTTAATAATACGTAATAAATTCTTAAGACGGTCCTGTGTTTCAAGTTGAACCTTTTTACTATTCACAGATGTCAGTTTAAACTACCAACGGTTCAAACTAGATGGAGCCATCACCACAAAGAAATAAAATGTATCAAAAACAATTTTACAATGTTCTTCAAACTAGAAAGAACGTTATTTAATATTTTGAATAGACAAATACATTGTTCTTTTACAAGACACAAATTAATAAAAAACCTACTATCTATTATGACCACTCATTCAAACAAAATCACGTTCTCACATGAAAAAATTATCTCTATATACAAATCTAAAATAGGCAACATTTAATACAAATCTTATAATACTGAAACTTCTATATAAACGATTATTATATCAAAATGGCGAAACACAATGGTTGTAAATGTTTGTTTAATACCAAAGTTCAATTTTTTTTACTAAATTGGTAAGTTTTATTCAAACTTTTTTATGTATAATGAAAATAGTCTAAATACCTTATTCCTGTATAGTAATTCACTTCAATTATCCTTTACTTTATTTTAGGTTACCTTCTGGAAATTGTCACATCACTGGTCCAGCTTACACAAAATCAGGAATCAATGCTATGTCCCGTCCACATCAATACATTTCAGTCCAATTACATAATCAAAAGCTTTCTAAAAGGTATGGTGGATATATCCATTCCACCATACAAATATTAATCAAGTATTATATATCAATTATACGGTTAGTATTCAAACATAATTACCAAATTGTTTCTTAGTTTCTACATCTGCTTGTTTAAATATATAATCTACCATATCATAAGTACAATGTATCTCTCTTTTCTGAATTTTGATGCCAAATATCTTATTTTTCGAAAAGTTTTCTTAATTCCCAAAATTTTGCTGCTTCTCAAATTTTCTACCACCCAAAAAGAATTTTACCTAGTCAATAGTCTGTATAATCAACAAACTTTTCTCCTTCAATTTTTTTATTATTAACAACTACTTGTCGCAGATTAAAAGTTTGTTGAATACATTCCACCAATCAGATTTGGTTATCAAAACTTTTCTTTATAGATTTCATTTCAAATAGTGAATTGTCCATCTATCATTTGAAAACGCTTTGTTTTAAGGTTCTTTAATGATTTTAACTCATATTGTGTCTCTTAAATTATATTTCATTTAGTTTACAAAATGACATTTTCAAATTTACAAAATATGTGTTCATAACGTCAAACCGTTCAATAAATGTCACATTCCATAGAATTAATGTTTTTCAGTTTACTTCTTATATCGTTATGTTTTTAAATATTTATAAAATCTTATTTACATGTCCTTCAAACCCTAATATTCATTTTAAAAAGAATCTCACTATTTATTTACCTTGACAATAAAAATAAAGGATTATCATTTCCATTTGTATATGTAACAACGTTCTAATATTCCGTCTTGTAGGTTTATAGAAATTTTGTTAATTCATTTCACAAATGTTTTTTTTTTAAATCTTATTTTAAATTATACAGTTAGATGCTTTCTCTATTGAATAGTACATGGTACAGATTGTTTCCTTTTTTAGATAATCTTTTTTAAAAAAATTGAAATTTCAAAAAAATTTTATTTCTTGAAATAAGTAGTTTTTTTATTTTATGTTCGGTATACAGGGTGTTGTTTTACTCTATGTTAATATATATAAATATATATATATATATATATATATATATATATATATATATATATATATATATATATATATATATATATAGGAGGATCAGAGGAGGATAGTTTTTGCTGACAGAAATAAAACTCGAGGAGAATATTGGGAAATTGCAGCAAAAAAGGAAGAGATTCTTAACGGAAAAATTCCAAGTATTCGAGGATGATTATCCTCATCATCAGGGAGACTAAAATGAAAAAACAACAGATAAATGATGTAATCAATTAAGAGGAACAATATCTAGAAAGGAAAAAACACGTGTGTACTTACCTTCGAATTAACGTTAGATTCCATTGTGTTAGATTGAAATGAAATACAGAAAATAAACAATGTGTTAGGGAAAAAGAGAAGCTATACAATAACGTCGATCATGGCTAAAAAAGTTGAAGTATAACACCATTTTATAACAGCCGAAGTGTTTGTCTGTTACTAGCCGGCAAGTAAATGATATCGTTTTCCCTTTAAAACGGATGGACTATTCAGACGACAGACGGAGTTACCAACTGTCAAAGAACTAACCGGAAATTAGATGAACCCAGTGGAGGGGGTAATTCTTCATTTATAGGAAAGAAGAACAAATAACGGGCACTTTACCATGGAATAAAAACAGTAAAATAGCAAAGAAAAAATAATAATAAAAATAACAAAGTAATCATTAAAATATATAATTATGTAAAAATATGTACTATTTGGAAGCATTTACCAACAGTAATACAACCAAATGTGTTAGAGGAGACATTATCATTTGAATATATACTGTACTGTAACAACACAACTTTTATTTGAAACTTTTTATAACTAATTTATATTGAATTAGCCTGTACAATGGCAAAAATAATTACTATTATTATTATTCTTGTAAAATGTGAACGTAATTATTTAACCATTTTGTGTGACCCGGTTTCCACCATAGTTACTTACTTGTTAAGGGTTATATCAAAGAAACTATTTCATATTTCAGGACTAACGAATAATCACCATATTCATATCCTCATTACTGAATAATATACATTATTATGAAGAACTTCAATAGGTCGTGCATGGAAAATTTCTTATAATACCACGTTTGATTATGGTAAAGAAAGAATGGAATACGAAGTTCAGTGACTGTCAGAAATAGAATTCGAAATTGATGAAAGTGTAATAACATTTTTCCCGAAAACAATAACTCGAATGTTCAAAGGTCATTCTTGGTAGTTATTGCTTTACTGGTCTGAAGTTTTTGAGCTATTTTTGTCAAAACTAATATAGATGGAAAATACTTACTATTATGAGTTTATCCAAGCAAACGTACATTCGCAATTCTCTTTTTATTAAATTCTTTCATTTTTGGTTTTGAGTAACATTCTTTTGAAGTTTTGTTTAGAGATAATTTGGCATTTCTCTGTCATATTAATAGCTATCTCAGTGAAATTGAATTGGCATTAGAGGAAGAAAATTGAATTGTTTTTTGTGGCATATTCTTTAAGACAATTAGGTATTGAAAATAATGAATTCGTTCGTTTCACTCTGAATATAACTTTGGAAAAATAATTTAATTTCTTCGAAAAAAAACTGTATTTGTAAGCACAATTTATTTTTCAATTAAAGAAAATGCCAAAAAATAATACAGTAGTTCTGAGATGTTTTCTTCGTATTCAAGTTTTTATTTATTTATAAGGCGAAACAGTGAAAATGAATTAACAATATACAGGGTGTCTCGGGAGCATATAGTATGTTCCAAAATAATGTTAGTACTTCATGTAAACGTTTTCAATACAGGCCGTCGTTTTCGAATTATATGCCTCCAAAGTTTGAATTTTGAATTAGTTTTTTATTATGAATTTTCGTACTGCTCGAAACAATGGAATGCGCACGAAAAACTCGAGACGATGAGGTAAAGTATGCCAACTGTGGGAGTAATCACCCCGCAAACTATAGGGGATGTGAAATTCACAAACAGTTGTAGCAGATATTTCCAGCCCTATGACAAAAAGGGAATCTACCTTAGAAGGCACAACCTAAAATAAGCTAGCAAACAAAACCAGGTATATCCTATACACAGTTCCAATCCTCTTTGAGTCTTGTTCTTTTAGCCTTATGTCAAAGAGAATTGGAACTCATACAAGTCTCACCTCAGAGAGTATAAAAAAGTCATTAGACAAAAACAAAGAGAAGCATGGAGAATCTACTGCGAGGAAATCGAGGATTTCTCTCAAGCAGCTAGACTCCAAAAAGGCCTCTCAAAAGATCCCCACCGTCATATCGGTATACTAACCAGAGAGGATGGCACTAAAACTGCCAACCTAAAGGAAAGTCTTCAATTATTGATGTCAACTCACTTCCCTGACTCCAGAACCACAAATACGGCGGCCTGAGAGGATGAGGAGATTCACTACCTGACGGACGATGACTGGCGTATATCACGACAGATCGTCGACGCGGATAGACTGAAGTGGGCCATCTTAGGCTTCTCCCCCTTTTAATCCCCGGGAACAGACGGTATTTATCCAATCCTACTTCAGTGGGGCCTGGATGACCTAATGCCGCACCTGGTAGAAATCCTCAGATCCTCACTGGCACTGAGGTATATTCCAAAAGGTTGGAGTGAAGTCAAAGTCGTGTTCATACCAAAACCAGGAAGAATGGACTATTCCATCCCAAAAGCATATCGACCCATTAGCCTCACACCGTTTTCAATGAAAACTTTAGAGAGGCTGTGCGAACGATACATAAGAGATGTGGTGATAACACGAAATCCACTGCATCCAAATCAACATGCATACACTCCAGGGAGGTCCACCGATTCGGCTCTTCATCTCGTGGCGGGCCGCATCGAGAGATCGTTGGAAAATAAAGAGTCCACCCTGGGTGTATTCATAGACATAGGAGGCGCATTTGATAAAACCACTTTTCCTAAAATAACAAATGCACTTTCCAACAAGAATATCCCCCAAACCCTAAATGGCTGGATATATAACATGCTCTCAAAAAGAGCACTAAAAATCAGTGTGGATGATGTAACCATCAGAGGCTTGGTTGTAAAAGGTTGTCCACAGGGAGGGGTGCTCTCACCACTACTATGGAACATGGTCTTAGACTCCTTGGTCAGCCACCTCAATGATAACAACTTCTACACAATAGCATACGCAGATGACCTAGTGATTCTGCTAACAGTAAGATTCGAGGAGACACTCTGCGCTTTAATGTAGGAGGCCCTCAATATCATAGAACAATGGTGCAGAGACCATTCGCTGTCAATAAATCCAAAAAAGACTGAGATGGTCCTCTTCACGAAAAAAAGGAAGCTTGCAAAACATCAAGCCCCAAAGCTCCTAGATACCAAACTTAATTTCTCTTCAGAGGTGAAATATTTAGGGGTCACCTTTGACAGTAAGTTAACGTGGAACTCCCACTTAGAAAACAGAGTTAAAAAAGCATATATCTCTTATGAGCAGTGTCGTAGAACTATCAGCCGCACCTGAGGAATGTCACCTAGGGTTGCTGCCTGGATCTACACTGCCATCATCAGACCTATGCTAACGTACAGCGCGATTGCCTGGGGAGCTAAAGGAAACCAGCTTACAGTCGTCCGTAAAATATATCAAATCCAAAGAACAGCATGCCTCAACACAACAGGAGGCATGAGAACCACACCAACAAGACCTATGGAGGTAATCCTCGGTCTCACTCCCCTTGACATATACATCAAGGAGGTTGTTTTGATGACCATGGCACGTCTGCGCTCTACTGGTATACAACCTGATGTAGGATCCGGTAAACTGAGACGTAACTTATGGCATGAGGCCCTCAGGGAGATCCCACTGCTGCAGGCCAATACGGACTCGATTCCACCGCGATATGCCTTCAACAAGCCCTACAAGATAATATTTAAAAACAACTCACAAGACCTATTGGAAGAAGGCGCAATCCGCATCTTCACAGACGGGTCTAAATCCAATGTGGGCTCAGGATGTGGTATTTTTTCCAGGTCCCTGAATCTAAACATAAAATGGGCGATGGGCTGCAATGCAAGTGTTGCTCAAACAGAGCTCACTGCTATCTGCATCGCTGCTAAAGAGATTAACAAAAGGAAAACCACAGGTAATAATATATACATCCTTACGGACAGTAGACAAACACTACTAGCCCTGAACACACCACGTATTACATCAGGCCTAGTACTAGAATATCACACGGCCTTAATCGAAGCCTGTAACAACAACACGGTTACTATAGGCTGGATCAAGGGCCATGAGAAATCGAAAGGAAACCGTATTGCAGACTCGCTAGCCAGGAAGGCAGCCTCCCAAAAACTCTTGGGACCTGGCACTTTCATTGGTCTATCGGCGTCAGCGACGGCCGACCTATTAAAGGAACACTCCCTTAATAAGTTTAAGGGTAGATGGGACGAGGCAGAAGGCTGCAGGCTTGCCAAGGAACTGCTACAGTATCCGGATAGCAAAGTAGCCAAAAAATACGTGACTATGAATAGGCGGAACCTACGAACAACCACGGGAATTCTGACTGGTAACTGCCACCTACGAAAACACCTTCACAGACTGGGTCTATCTAACACCCCACTTTGTGGAGGATGTGAACAAGAAGATGAGACTGTCGAACACATTCTTTGCGAATGTCAGACACTCTCTCATTTTAGGTTTCAAGTATTCGGCGAGCACAGGCTAACATACGCCAATACGAAGGAACTTAATTCAGGCGACGTTATCGCCTACTCCAAGGAAGTAGGCTGGATGACGAGCTAGAAGGAAGTTTTGAACCTCAGAAGGATGCACAATGGGCCAATTGTGGCCTAAGTGCTGTGGGGCCACCTACCCTTCAAACCTTTACAGACACAGATCCTATACACAGTATATCTTACTGATAACCAAGCACTATCAGTAAATAGGCAACCGGTCAACAATTTGAACAAGCTCGAAGAGATCTTTAGCAAACTCATGGAGCAGATGGGAATAATGCTCAATTTACTTACAGTAGAAACGGTGAAGCTTTTCCATCACGTGACCCATTCTACGATTCATGCAACACATATTTTCTAGATACTATCTTCTTAAATTGAATAGATGAGGCTTTTACTTGATGAAGATCCATACTGAACGATGAAATAAAACAATATAGTTTGTTTAAATCTTCATATATTTGAACTAATGTTCAATTTAAACTTGTTGACGCGTTTCACTAACACAGTAGCTTTGTCAAAACGAATGAAGGTAAAATATAAAATGTCTTAATATATCTTAATATATATCTTAATATATACAGTACTGTACATTAGTTCAAATATATGAAGATTTAAACAAACTATATTGTTTTATTTCATCGTTTACTATCTTCTTCTATCAATATAAATCAAACATAACAATGTACGACCGATTGCTTCTTCACAAGACCAACTACAAGACATACGTAATAGTTTCTTTCAATTTGCTGTAGTAATCGTAAAAAGAGACAACCATATAATTGACGTAACGTGAATAACTGATCGTACTAAAAGTTGAATTTGACATTACCACATTTGAGGTTATGCGAGTTTAGATTACTGTCTTGTTGTTAGCGAATTTTTGGATTGAAAGTGTATTTATTGTTAAAATCAGTTCTTGCAAGAACTAATTGGACTTTTTATTCCATTTGACATTGGTAAGTACTAATATAATACATTTTCTAATTGTAAACTTTTGACATTTCATAACACCTAAAATGCCGTGGGACGGAAATTTTACAAAGCTTATTTTACTCCTTATTGAAGGTAAATAGTATTTATAGTTCTCCACAATTTGTAAATCTCTGTAAAATTTTCAAAATTGCATGAATCAAATGTCTGATTGTACTTGTAACGGTATATTAACCAACAGTTATTTTCAGAAAATGCCTGGAAAACAGCTTAATTCACGAGCACAGGAGTTTGTTATAAACTTAATATAATATTTTGAGAAGGAAAATAACAATGGCGAACCTTTTCAACCTATTTCATCTGTTCAGGAGGTATTATACTAAAGTTAACATATAATTAAGAACATTTCTATATAAAATTATATTTCAGAGAGTGGCCACTGCACTGAAAATTTCTGTAAAAACGGTATGTTCTCTTAAAACAAAGGAAGGAATAATCCAACTTTTCTAACGTCACTCAGTCAGACACCTCGATTAAAACTAAAAACAGAGGATTTACCTGATGGAACCAAAATGGCAGTACGGAATACCTTATATACCATGTATGAACAAAGTAAGTGAACAAACATGTGAAACAATAACACAACATTTTCCATGTTCTTAACCCATTGATTACAGTCAGCTTATACTTATCATAGAGATCATAGTACCTTAATAATTAAGATTACACATCATAGAACATGTAGTATTATCTATACAGTGTGATTTTTCACCAACAGCTTATAGTGTGGTATATGAAAATCGTATTATAGAGGTTCTGAGTTATGAAAGTTTTAGAATACAGAAAGTTGTGCATACTTTCAATTTAAATGTGACAAATTATAGCTTCTACATGTGCTGATTTCTAAGGTAAGTACTGTCCGTAAATGTTTACCAATTTGTTCGGTCAGAGTGTAGATTGTGTTTTCCACAACTTAGTTTTCTAATTTAAATTTTTTGATGTCACATATACGGGGTTGTTCAATACATTGCTTGATTCAAATAATAAAAAATCTGAATATCAAAAATGTGTGTTCAAATCTAGTATGAAGTAAATATAAAAATCTTTTGCCTTGTTTGAGATAATGATAACTCAAAACTTTTTGTTTTTAGGGAAACATGTTACTGTCAAAACCATAAATGACGAACTAAAAAATAATGAAAATCTTTCTGTTGGAAATACCTCTTTATTGATGCTATTGAAACATTTTGGATTTGAATATAAAAAGGAAGACAACAGAAGAGCATTAATAGAACGAACAAATATTGCTAGTCAAAGAGCATACTTTCTTCGAAAATACAGAGATAGTGTGTTTTCAAGATAAATTATATTTTTAGATGAAACATGGGTATACGCCAAAGGAACCAAATTAACTTCTTGACAGGACAGTAATGTTTAAAGTGTACGTAAACCAGGAGGTCCCGAGAGTAAACGTTTTATTATTGTTCACGCTGGTTCATCCAAAGGGTTTGTGGTTTGGTGTTTTCCTCTAAATCATCGTCGTCATATTACAACGGTGAAATGAACGGTGAAATATTTATAAAGTGGGTTGGGACACAGTTGATTCCAAATTTAGAAGAGCCGTCGTTAATTGTAATGGACAATGTGCCTTATCATAGTATACCAGCAGAAAAGCAACCTTCCACTTTGTCAAAAAAATATGAAATTATCACTTGGTTAAAAGCCAACAATGTTGACATTACTGACAACCTCTCAAGACCTGAACTATTACAAATTGCTAAAATGAACCGGAAAGAAAATGTATATGTCGTTGATGAATTGTTCCGAAAACATGGTCATGAAGTCTAAAGGCTATAGAACGATGAAATAAAACAATATAGTTTGTTTAAATCTTCATATATTTGAACTAATGTTCAATTTAAACTTGTTGACGCGTTTCACTAACACAGTAGCTTTGTCAAAACGAATGAAGGTAAAATATAAAAATGTCTTAATATATACAGTGCTAAATCTATTTACTAAGGTTAACAATGGTATTAAAAGATATTACCTGGAAATTCATTCACTACAAACATTCCTAAGCTATCTTCTAGGTAAAGAGGTTCAATAAAGGAGACTGATTAATATCTATTTGGTCGTTAAGGAGATTACCTGAATATTTATTTTTGTTAATCTCTAGGGCTTCTAATAAATTTAAACTAAAGGATTTACCGACTACATGGAGAATTTCAAAATTTGGGTCGAAAATGTGTTGGTTTTCTAATAAATGATTTGAATAAGTAGAATCATGGTCATGAAGTCTAAAGGCTATAGAACGATGAAATAAAACAATATAGTTTGTTTAAATCTTCATATATTTGAACTAATGTTCAATTTAAACTTGTTGACGCGTTTCACTAACACAGTAGCTTTGTCAAAACGAATGAAGGTAAAATATAAAAATGTTTTAATATATACAGTGCTAAATCTATTTACTAAGGTTAACAATGGTATTAAAAGATATTACCTGGAAATTCATTCACTACAAACATTCCTAAGCTATCTTCTAGGTAAAGAGGTTCAATAAAGGAGACTGATTAATATCTATTTGGTCGTTAAGGAGATTACCTGAATATTTATTTTTGTTAATCTCTAGGGCTTCTAATAAATTTAAACTAAAGGATTTACCGACTACATGGAGAATTTCAAAATTTGGGTCGAAAATGTGTTGGTTTTCTAATAAATGATTTGAATAGTTAGAATCTAATTCCCTAGTATACCTCCTAAAGAAACTATAACTCTTGTTGATAACTTGCTCACATACAATAATGTTAATCCTATAATTCACTCTGATATCATTACTTTATTAAAAGTGTGTTTGAATCAAAATTATTTTCATTTCAATGGAGAGGTTTATAGCAGTAAAGATGGTTTGATTATGAGCAACCCTCTCAGCCCCCTACTAGCAGAAATATTCATGGATAATATAGAAAAAATAATTCATGAACACCCCCTTAGTAAAAAATTTATGTACTGGCACCGATATGTGGACGACATTTTAGCTAGCTTCATCGGTACAAATAGACAATTAGAGAGCTTCATTACTTACATCAACTCGATTCACAATAATATCAAATTTACCGTAGAACTTGAACAAAATAAGTCTATAAACTTTCTAGACCTTACAATTTCAAATATAAATAATAAACATGATTTTTCTATATTTCATAAACCATCACATACAGATATTACAATTCATGATAGTTCGGTCCACCCATTCAGTCATAAACTAGCAGCTTTCAATAGTATGATACACAGACTCTTAACAGTCCCATTAAATATTAATAATTATACCAAAGAATTAAATATCATAAAACAAATAGCAGTTAATAATAATTACGATCCAAATTTAATTGACAATATCATAAATAAAAAGATAAAAAAACAGACTTTAGAACAAGTATTCCCTTCAGATAAAAATAATAGACAATTTAAAAGCTTAACATACTTTGGAACACCATCCTTAAAAATTAAATCATTTTTAGAAACTTTAGACATGAATATTTCCTTTAAAACTGATCACAATTTATCCAAATTCATTAAAAATAATAAATCTAAATCTTCAAAATTAAACAAATCAGGAGTTTATAAATTAAAATGTGGTAATGACAATTGTGATAAAATTTATATCGGTAGAACTTTTAGAAATTTCAAAACTAGAATTTCGGAACACAAACGTAGCTATGACAACAAAAAATTAGATTCTAACTATTCAAATCATTTATTAGAAAACCAACACATTTTCGACCCAAATTTTGAAATTCTCCATGTAGTCGGTAAATCCTTTAGTTTAAATTTATTAGAAGCCCTAGAGATTAACAAAAATAAATATTCAGGTAATCTCCTTAACGACCAAATAGATCTCAATCAGTCTCCTTTATTGAACCTCTTTACATAGAAGATAGTTTAGGAATGTTTGTAGTGAATGAATTTCCAGGTAATATCTTTTAATACCATTGTTAACCTTAGTAAATAGATTTAGCACTGTATATATTAAGACATTTTTATATTTTACCTTCATTCGTTTTGACAAAGCTACTGTGTTAGTGAAACGCGTCAACAAGTTTAAATTGAACATTAGTTCAAATATATGAAGATTTAAACAAACTATATTGTTTTATTTCATCGTTCAGTATGGATCTTCATCAAGTAAAAGCCTCATCTATTCAATTTTTAAAGGCTATAGCCCTACCTACCATTGCCAATTTTATTGATTTAAAATATCCATTTTTTCACCTTATTTTGACTTAATATCGAAAAAGCACCCCAATTTTCAATCGAAAATATCTGCTTTTTTAAAAAAGTTGGTGTGTTTTTTGTTCTTTAAAATATCTACTTTCTGATGGTATAAAAAAATATACATTACTATGGTAAATGTTCTCAGAAAATGCAAATAATGAAAAAAACTCGAATCCGAAACTTTTTTTTGAATCATTATGTATAATTTTGAGCTATTTATTAAAATATACACTTTAATTACTCGAAAAACGTAAGATTTCATGTTATGTTGATAAACAAAAAAATTACAAATCCATAAAACATCAAAATTGCAAAAAACATGCGGAAATAGTTGTTCCAAATATTAAAAATAGGATTTAAAAAGGATTGCATCTAAAAAATGTGTGATTAGTAGGGTCCTTGATAATTGATGCTTCGAAGCGCAAAGTTTCTTTATAAGAGGAACATAAACCTAAATTAGATAATGAGTCAATTAATCCTTTAGAGGCATATTTTTTGTGAATCATCGACGACAAACCAAGTAAAATCGGAAATAAAAGAGAACGTGGCCTTACAGATGTGATGATACAATGAGACATTGTGGCCACTTTTTTATCCATCCTACGAACATTATTTGTACTTTTTTCTTTATTACTTTTACATACAATATCCAAAAAAACTTGCAAAGTTTTAGGAACATCCTTAAAAACATTGTCCTCGTTTAAATCTGGAATTTTGTAGCAATTCATATCGTATATTTTAGAACGTATATCTTCTAAAACATTTTCAGCAGCCATTTGAACAATTCTAGTTTGCTCGTCTTCTTTACTTTTTAATCTTTTTTCGTACCACTCTTTACAGAGTTTTCTACTTGCAGTACAATTTTTGTATAAAATTATCATGTCTCTTTTAATTAAATGACGACACTCGATATCGTTCTGAAAATGCTCTTTCAATTTGTTCTTAATAGTTGTGCAGTCTGGGAGATCTCCTGAAAATCCCTCTTTTATTTCATTGACAGAAAGTTGACGTTCTGTTTCGTTGTCAATGATATAATTAATAAAATTCCCAGTGTTCTCACATGCTGAGCGAGCCCTGTTTCCTTCAGTTCTTTTGTTATAAAAAGCAGATTTACAAGCAGTGTGATAATGCGCTTTTAGTTCGACAAAATCAGGCACATTTCTTAACCGAGCTGAAATTTTTTTATCGAAATCATTTAATGTGTTTTGTTTTTGAATATACTGTAATATATTATCTCTTGTATCGTTACGTTGAACAGATGAAATTTTTTTTTGAAATATTACCGAAAAACCCAATGCAGAGAAAGCAATGAGATTGAAAATGAAATCTAAGAGCGTTAAAGTTAATTTGTCACAATTCTCTTCAAGTTATTTAGCTAGCACGTGTTTTTTTTCGAATGATGTTGTTCACTGCTCTGTATCTCGAATACTGGCTAAGGGTTTTTACAGCTGCTACGAAATAAAAGTTGGTAAGCCCCATACTATGGAGACTATACACTGTAAGTAGTCTGTGTATACTAGATTCTAGAGACACCAATTCTACTTTGGCTTTCGAGCTTCCGAATAGTTCCGAATGCGCAGTGAGCTCTTCCGACAATGGTTGGGTTGGGAAACCGTGGTTTGGTTAGGTATTTATTTGTTTTTTTCCAGTTTATGGTTCTGTGGTTGTTCTGTGTTAAGGTTAAGTGTATGTTATTATCGAATCTTGGAGTTTTTGCTGACAATGGCTGTGGCTTGTGAAATATGTGATACCAAGTTTAGCAAGCAAAATAATTTAAGAATGCATATTAAAAAATTCCATCCTGGTAAGTAGTTTCCTTTTAGTAAATAAGTTTATAGGTTATATTGTATGTTTACATTTTTGATTTTCAATGATCGTATAATTTAATTATGTGCCTAAAACGTATTTTCAGATCAGTTAACTGAATTAGCTCCATACAAAACTTACAAGCAAGCAGCATTCTGCAATGAATGCAATAAGAGTTTTGTGAAGTATTCAGCATGTAAAGCGATTCCATCTAGGTATGAGTTTATTATACAAGCTGTAAAGTACACCACAACAAAAATTTCACACAGCAGAGACGTCTTTATAAAACAAAGAAAAATGCCAAGAAACAAACCATGGGCTTATCAAATCCGAATTCAGAAGAGGTAAATAAAATTGCATTAAATCTTCTACATACCGCTTAGTTATATGTCGTTTATACACTGATTCTTATTATTTATTTTTTACAATAAAGTTTTTAATGAATTTTTTGCGCTAATTTATTTTGTAGCATACCTATTTTGATATATAAAGGTTGAGATTTGTACTTAAATCAAAAATTAAGATTTAAGCAATTTCAAGTAAAAAAGCTTAAAATGTCTGCAGAAACCACCTATATTATATTGAAACTTATCATCATAACCGGCATAATACATAATCTACTTTTATACCTAACTCGCTCCACTTTCTATAACATTATTCATGGTATAAACTATAGATTAATTTCATCACGATTCACTGTAAAATAAAAAATATGCCTGAGAATTTCATTCACCTATCAAACTTCATATTTTAACAATTAAATATCATAATTTTTATTGTGTGTTACCATGGTTATTCTATTTCAGAAACAATTATGATAATTTTTTGACATATTGTTTTTAATGGCAAAATAAACTTAACAATGTTATACTAGCTGCTTTTCTGTGACAATGATAAAAAACGTTCACCTATACGGAGTAAAGCAAAATCAGTTCATGAAAATCTCCTTCCAATATAACGTGGGCATTGATAATTATCGGTAATTTTAGGCAAATATGCCTTCATGCAAGCAGTGGACGTATTCTTTTGAGGAGTTGAAAGTATAGCTTCCTTGCTACCGATTAAATATGATCTACATCTATACCAAACTTAACGGTTTTGGAGATATTTCAGTTTCAATTTTAATTTTCGAGAAATTCACTACTTTGAGAATCAAATATTTAAAATTAACGAAAGTAATAAGAGCTCCTTCAAATGTCGCTTATCAAATTATAATCTGACACACTTGAACAATTAAAACAGTCAAAATTATATCAAATATTTATTTTAACCATAAACAGTTAAGTTTGGTATAGATGTAATCATGTAACTCATGTTTAATCGGTAGCAAGGAAGCTATACTTTCACCTCCTCAAAGTAATACGTCTACTTACCAGTCACCCTGTATACCTATTTCGAATTAACGCAGCAATACACTGCGCATGCGGAAGTCCGAAAGCCAAAGTAGAATTGGTGTCTCTAGAATCTAGTGTCTGTAAATTTTAATAAATAGCTCAAAATTATACATAATTATTGAAAAAAAATGTTAGTATTCGAGTTTTCTTCATTTTTTGCATTTTCTGAGAACATTTACCATAGTAATGTATATTTTTTCATACCATCAGAAAGTAGAGCTTTGAACGAACAAAAAACACACCAACTTTTTTAAAAAAGCAGATATTTTGACGTGAGAATTTTCGATTGAAAATTAGGGTGCTTTTTCGATATTAAGTGAAAATAAGGTGAAAAAATGAATATTTTAAATCAAAAATATTACTGTATGTTTGCGACATACAAAGGTAAGTTTTCACCAAATTTCGTGAAAAAATAATTTTTTTTGAAAAAGATAAAAATAAAAAACCAAAAACTCGGTTATTCGAATTTTTCACATAAATTTTGAGATAATGTGAAAAAAGTGTAGAAACACAAGTTGTAGATCTTTTTATTACCTATAACTTTGCTTGTTTATTTTTTTTTTCATAGGACTTGCAGTTTTACCGAAAATCGAGATGAACCGTTTTTTACCCTTAAAAAATCACCCCCTCCCCCTTCCCGACCTCAGATCGCCCGTAATTTATTTTTCCTTTCATTTCTGTTATATTCTCTACCTTTTTCAATGGGTTTCATCCTACTATAATTTTTTTTGGTCTCAAACATTATCGACCCTGGTCTAAAGTACGAAGGTAGACTTGACACAAATTCAAGCAAACCACCATGTACAAAAACTTTATCATCCCCAATAGGGGCTATTACTAAACGACGACCTTTCCCAATTGGAGTCTTTAAACCAATTGGCAAGCCTTTTAAAAAAGCTTGTCTAGGATTTTTAACAGATCTGATATCGATCTTCGGCAATGTTTAGTTAAGTTAGGTTAGGTTTGCTACTTTTATATGCTGCACAAAATTAAATTTCTGCTTAGCCTTTGAGAATTTACCAAAACTTCATTACATAAGAGCCACTTTTAGCACAAATATTTTGTTGTTAATATGTGGCTAAAATAATATTTCCATTGAGATTAACATGTATAATAAATTGATGGAAAGCCAGACGGTTAACTAATATGTCAGTATGATGTTACGTTAAAAAAGCGGCAAGTTAAAAATGTTTGCTATAATGTGTGTACACCACATCACTAATTGCAACTTATATAATTTATATGCTGCACAAATTTTTTTACATCTGTCCAGAATGACATAAATTGCTGATTGAGTTAGAAATGTTTGTTAGCCATGAGTTGCTGGTCAATTCGCTATTTCTGCTGACGGTAACAATTCTCTGCTCCCAAAGAATACGAATACTATGGAAACCCTTTAAATAACACCCTTTTTGATTCATTCAAGTCCTTTTTTTTGAATTTGCATTGTATCAAACTACTTTTTTGAACAGTTACTTGCTTAACATTATAAGTATAATGAAACAATTAAGAATCAAATTAAAATTGCAATTTTCTACAGTTTAGTTAGCTAACAATGCCGACCCTGACTTTGTTCTTAAAACGCCTGTCTATCGAAGCGATTCCATTAAGGGAACTCCTTTCAAGAACAATAATTAGTTTGTAAGTTGTAGCCATCAAAACCCGTATTTGCTCACACAACGTTTCTTAAGAAATTCAGTATTGACTCTCCGTTTCCTAATTTTTATTAGAAAAAGAATCGAGGGAAAACGTTTTTTTTGTGCAACACGGGAAAATTGGATAAAAGTTAACATTCTCTCAAGTCTTAGAAATAAGATGAGAACCGAATATGGAGCATTTCTTGTTTGAGATGAGACTTCTCGTCAATAATGTTAAAATCAAAGAAATCACATATACGAACTATATGTACTTGGTGAGCCATATCTCAGGAACGGATTATAGTAAAGCTTTAAGCAAATAAAATTGTGACGAAAGTGGCCCCCGGAAAAACCTGGAAATTATTCCTAGAATTTAAAGTCAAACGCTAGAGGGCGACACGAAAATTAGATTCAATGCTTATCTTTCACAAGTTTTAGTTTATAATTTTAAATAAGGGGTGGGAGGGAATGGTAACTTTCCACACATTTATTACTTCCTTATTACTGCATCCATTATAATACTTTTCATATATTTCCCAAAACAATTCAACAGGATTGAAGTGACAATATGGGTTGGAGTAAAAATTCATCTACAACGTATGTGGAATTCCATCCACAGAACAACATTGAGAGATTTTCATCAGAACGTATATTCTCTCTTTAATAGGTGTGAATTTTCTATTGAGAACTGATGAGTCATTATCCATAATTGAATGTGATGTTTTTCTTGCATTAATAATAATTTGATTGAAAGAAGAAGAAATCCATCTTTGGCGTGAAAAACAGCAAAGGGTTCAAAAATATTCCATTGACATCTGCTAGGTAAAACATTGGCATCTTGCCAAGTTCGTATACAGGGTGTCCTGGGATTAATGGCACTACTTCCTTATTAATTTCTTTTGAGAACAATGAATATTTATTTCGACTGATAAAATGGAGTGTATGCAAGTAAACTGGCCATATTGCAACCAACTGACCTAATACCCAAATTGCTTCCCAGCCATCAACATTAAACATGCATCGATCAAACACCAATACTCCTAATCTCCAATCTGATCTCCCGCCATCAACTTTCGAATCTATAAACAACACACACAGTGCTTCAGACATAACTAAAGTTTGTCCGTCTACTACAGATCATCCAAACATAACAGCATAACCTACACAAAAAAAGACTCTTGCCAAATTCCTCTGATAAGGGATATCTCTCTAGTAATACCAACAATACTTTCGATAATCCATCCAAAGACATTCCAAAATCCGTTAGGAAAAAATCTAAAAAAGAATCGACACTTGAAAATGAGATATCTGAAAGCAATAAAATCTGACATGTATTATAAATCTCTTGACTCATTTACACTGCCTTTTGAATTATTTATAGCATTTCTGAAAAATACATAAGGATGTAAGGATTAGAAGCTCAATAATTTACCAAAGATATTAAATTATTACTTGCTGACATGTATACTATTTACCCTGCCTTTACTGATATATTCCTGAAAAATCGATTCACACCAATCACAACAAAAATGATATAGGAAACACGGATATTAAAAGTCTGACATCACATTCATTAGTGGGCGATTATTGTATGTCTAACAGTTCTCTCATTTCACAAACTTCTTACTAAATAATCAATTTTAAACAATGGAACTGCGACGGGTTCTATATTGCACGTATTCAACAATTAGTGTCTGATACTCAAGCTGATATTGTTTGTCCCTGGAAACGAATTTTAAGTAGTCGCAAACGGGCATTAAAAACTTTGTCGGCTACCACAATCTTGGATTAAACTTTCTTAGAGCTTACTGTAGCAATATTTGTTTCTAGCTAATTCCACAATATGATGAAAATAGTTAAAAATTCTAAAAAATTGACAATTGTTTCGAAAAATCAATATCATCGTCAGAATGACAGAAGTTACATTTCATTTTATGCCTACCTGATGTTTAGTAGTTATATTTGGCTAGACCAAGAAGTGACCTAACTTGTGATTGACTTAATATATGTTAATAGAAAAAACAAGAAGATGTGATATTACAAATATTGAAGCTTAGATATTATTAGCCCTATGGTGATATCCAGGATATAATTTTTCCAATTAAGATCAGTATAACTGTGCAATGATATAGAAAATCAGGAAAACTATATCTGCTGATCTTTACAATTATCACTTAAGAAGACAGTTTATTAGTGGAATACTCCCTAGATTTATCTGTTCATTGACAACTTCATATTGTGGGTTTCTTAAATGTCTTCTAATTTCCAATTCTTCAAGGAAATCCAGTTCTTGTTTTATTTCACAAATATGCAGCACTTCTAGTTCTGTGTTAGGTGTCAATGAATGATTGGTGTCAAGTAGATGTTTTGCGTAGTGGGATTTATCTGATTGTTTTAATCTGTATGCTCGTAAGTGTTCACTGTATCGGATTTCAAAATTTCTAAGGGTCTGACCCAAATAGATAGCATTACATTCTGGACATTTGAGTTTATATATACCTGATTTCTTTAATGGTGGTATTTTTGTTTTCACATTTAACAATTTTGTACTTACGTTACTTTCTGTTTTAAAAGAAATCGTTGTATTCGTTGCTAAAGATATTGTTTTTGAAATATTATTAGAAATATTTCCTGCATATGTGATGGTTTTAAAAGTTTTTATTTCATCAGTTTGTTTAGGAAATATTAGTTGTTATGCCACTTTTTTCTCTTTTTTATTAATTAGCTTATTTATCATATGTAATGGATAACCGTTGGATGCTGCTATGTGTCTAGTTGTATTAATCTCTCTATCAAAATTACTGAACTGAAAAAGCTCTATTGAATTGAATTATATGCCGCCAGTTTATGTGACATGGGGTGATTGGAAGTATATGGAATTGTCACATCAGTGTGTGTTGCTTTTCGGTAAATTGAATAATCAAGTACATTATTAACTCTTTGAATTTTTAAATCAAGAAAATTGATTGAGCTATTTTCATTAAGTTTCTAATGTGAAGTGTTATTCTAAATTAGTTTAAGTGCATATACCGTGTATATAATATAAATTAGTGAATAGTTTTGTGAATAAATAAATTAAGTAAGTGAACCTACCGTGTGTATGCATTTATCCCACCCGTTGAAATAGAAACTTTTAAATAAATAAGAAAAATATTACACTAATATGTCAACCCTATAGATGATGAAATCAAGTGGTTTTAAAATTTGCTGCAAATTGTCACAAATCGTCTGTCGTCAGCTCCCGGACTATTATCTCTTAGAACGAATAATCATTTGAAAAAAATAGAAAGGAATCATTAATTAGATACGCTTATTTCTTGTGAGAGTAGTTTTTTTAGTAATATAGTGATAAAATGTTATCCCCAAACTGTTCGATGAATAATTTCTGAAAAACAGTCGTTTACACTAATCAGACATATACTAAATCTGAGCTAATTCATGTAATTTTTCGAAACGGAGGTCAGCAGCGAGTGATTATGTGTTAAAGTGAAACAGACGCCGCATCATCAATTTTCCCAGTTTCTCAGTAAATTGACTTGTCTAAGACTCCGTATTGGCTTTGCGTTCTTTTTTTTCTACAGTTTGATCTATCTTAGTGTTGTCAAAGTATGTGAACCAGGTTTGAAATATAACTTTTACCCATAATTGGAATGTTACTTATCTAAATCGCATTTGCAGCATTCGTCGGTTTGAAACAATTTTATTGTACTTAGCTGACTCAATTCCTTCTAACAGAAAGTTGCTATGATTGTTGAGGTGCACGACTAAAAATGAATTTATTCTCGGCCACTGATGAGGGTCTTCTGCATCGAATACATGTGTTGAACAATTGATTTTTAAACAATTGCCATGAGATGTGTCAAATTAAAGTATAATTACTAAATAATTAATATAATTGTACTTGAGCAGAAGTATTATATGCCATTATAACGATTTAAAATTAAAAATTAATGACGAATATACAATTGCACCTTTATGTATTTCAAAATTTCTTTGCCTGAAATGGTTATTTTGCATATGCATGAGTAATGTTTGTATTAGATAAAATAGAGATTTTACGATGAATGTGATATTCAATACTTTTTCGGTCTGTTTATTCCACGTAAGATACATTCTGTTATTCTCAAGCCCTAAGCGCAAATTGAATATTATGTTTCCGTGGTTTATTAAATTTGCGTCCTTTCTCGTAAATACTGTATCCTGATATAGAAAAAAGCTTTATAAAAACCTAAAAGCTTTTCCTGAAATCCATCAGTTGTATAAACTTCAAACCAGAACTTTTAAGATAAAACATGTTGAGAGCATATGTACATGATCTTGTGAGTTTCGTGCATTTCATTTTATCATTTCTAAAGAGAACTATATCAATGAAATATTTCAGATGTGTATTCTGATGAAATTGTACTGAAAATTTGAACCAATATTCGAGCGGAATGATTTTTTTGCTAGGACAAAATCGAATATACATGTATACAGTTAGTGAGTTACCAGCAATTGATCATTTTAACGCTCGCGTGAAGTTATTAAGTGATAACACGACTGAGAAATGAATACAACGAGATATTACAGATACATACTAGGCACTGTAATATTGCAGCAAAATCATTAGGCTCGGCGTTTGCAAGATTAGACAGATCTCGCAATATTTGATAATTATGATTTTACTTTTCCGCCCAACCTTTCTATATGCGAGAAAAGTAGTGGTTTACCCCAAAAAAAGTTGGAATTTTGAATTTTTTTTTGAGTTATTTTTACGTTTTCCATCAACAACAACACGAAAAAACGGTTTTTAGAAAAAAAATCCTGTGTGTATGTCGTCGTCGTCGTCGGCCACTTTTTCTTACATGTCTTGTTAGCACGATACAGCCTCCGGAGTGCAATAAGTTAGCAATTTTATGATTGAATATTGTTAAGGACATGTCACAGATGATCCCTATTAATTTTCAGTTCACCAGAGCCAGTACCACGGGTGCTATGGTACTTGAAGTACGACATTTTGTATTTTTTTGAGAAATTTCAGTTTGTTAGCACGATACAGCCTCCGGAGCTCAACAAGTCACCAATTTTATTATTGAATATTATTCAGGGCATCTCACTGATGAACCTTATTGATTTTCAGCTCACCGGAGCCAATATAACATGTGCTACAGTACGATGAAATAAAACAATATAGTTTTTTTAAATCTTCATATATTTGAACTAATGTTCAATTTAAACTTGTTGACGCGTTTCACTAACACAGTAGCTTTGTCAAAACGAATGAAGATAAAATATAAAAGTGTCTTAATATATACAGTGCTAAATCTATTTACTAAGGTTAACAATGATATTGAAAGAAATTACCTGGAAATTCATTCACTACAAACATTCCTAAGCTATCTTCTAGGTAAAGAGGTTCAATGAAGGAGACTGATTGATATCTATTTGGTCGTTAAGGAGATTACCTGAATATTTATTTTTGTTAGTCTCTAGGGCTTCTAATAAATTTAAACTAAAGGATTTACCGACTACATGGAGAATTTCAAAATTTGGGTCGAAAATGTGTTGGTTTTCTAATAAATGATTTGAATAGTTAGAATCTAATTTTTTGTTGTCATAGCTACGTTTGTGTTCCGAAATTCTAGTTTTAAAATTTCTAAAAGTTCTACCGATATAAATTTTATCACAATTGTCATTACCACATTTTAATTTATAAACTCCTGATTTGTTTAATTTTGAAGATTTAGATTTATTATTTTTAATGAATTTGGATAAATTGTGATCAGTTTTAAAGGAAATATTCATGTCTAAAGTTTCTAAAAATGATTTAATTTTTAAGGATGGTGTTCCAAAGTATGTTAAGCTTTTAAATTGTCTATTATTTTTATCTGAAGGGAATACTTGTTCTAAAGTCTGTTTTTCTATCTTTTTATTTATGATATTGTCAATTAAATTTGGATCGTAATTATTATTAACTGCTATTTGTTTTATGATATTTAATTCTTTGGTATAATTATTAAGATTTAATGGGACTGTTAAGAGTCTGTGTATCATACTATTGAAAGCTGCTAGTTTATGACTGAATGGGTGGACCGAACTATTATGAATTGTAATATCTGTATGTGTTGGTTTATGAAATATAGAAAAATCATGTTTATTATTTATATTTGGAATTGTAAGGTCTAGAAAGTTTATAGACTTATTTTGTTCAAGTTCTACGGTAAATTTGATATGATTGTGAATCGAGTTTATGTAGGTAATGAAGCTCTCTAATTGTCTATTTGTACCGATGAAGCTAGCTAAAATGTCGTCCACATATCGGTGCCAGTACATAAATTTTTTACTAAGGGGGTGTTCATGAATTATTTTTTCTATATTATCCATGAATATTTCTGCTAGTAGGGGGCTGAGAGGGTTGCCCATAATCAAACCATCTTTACTGCTATGACTCTCTCCATTGAAATGAAAATAATTTTGATTCAAACACACTTTTAATAAAGTAATGATATCAGAGTGAATTATAGGATTAACATTATGGTATGTGAGCAAGTTATCAACAAGAGTTATAGTTTCTTTAGGAGGTATACTGGGGAATAGATTTGTTACATCGAACGATATGAATTTAGAATTATGGGGTAGTATTATATCTTGAATATTAATAATTAATTCCGGTGAGTTTTTAACTGAAAATCGAGGTATGAATGAACAATATTTAGAAATGACATATATGAGAATCTTTGAAATTTTGAATGAAGGTGCTGTGAAATAAGAAACAACTGGCCTGTTAGGGCACCCCTCTTTATGGAGTTTGATTAATGAATAAAGTTCAGGGTGTTGCGGATTGGGTAAAAATAATTTATATTTTTCTTTATCGTTAATTATTGATTTAAAGAAAAATATAAATTATTTTTACCCAATCCGCAACACCCTGAACTTTATTCATTAATTAAACTCCATAAAGAGGGGTACCCTATCAGGCCAGTTGTTTCTTATTTCACAGCACCTTCATTCAAAATTTCAAAGATTCTCATAGATGTCATTTCTAAATATTGTTCATTCATACCTCGATTTTCAGTTAAAAACTCAACGGAATTAATTAATAATATTCAAGATGTAATACTACCCCATAATTCTAAATTCATATCGTTCGATGTAACAAATCTATTCCCCAGTATACCTCCTAAAGAAACTATAACTCTTGTTGATAACTTGCTCACATACAATAATGTTAATCCTATAATTCACTCTGATATCATTACTTTATTAAAAGTGTGTTTGAATCAAAATTATTTTCATTTCAATGGAGAGGTTTATAGCAGTAAAGATGGTTTGATTATGGGCAACCCTCTCAGCCCCCTACTAGCAGAAATATTCATGGATAATATAGAAGAAATAATTCATGAACACCCCCTTAGTAAAAAATTTATGTACTGGCACCGATATGTGGACGACATTTTATTCATCGGTACAAATAGACAATTAGAGAGCTTCATTACTTACATAAACTCGATTCACAATAATATCAAATTTACCGTAGAACTTGAACAAAATAAGTCTATAAACTTTCTAGACCTTACAATTCCAAATATAAATAATAAACATGATTTTTCTATATTTCATAAACCAACACATACAGATATTACAATTAATAATAGTTCGGTCCACCCATTCAGTCATAAACTAGCAGCTTTCAATAGTATGATACACAGACTCCTAACAGTCCCATTAAATATTAATAATTATACCAAAGAATTAAATATCATAAAACAAATAGCAGTTAATAATAATTACGATCCAAATTTAATTGACAATATCATAAATAAAAAGATAGAAAAACAGACTTTAGAACAAGTATTCCCTTCAGATAAAAATAATAGACAATTTAAAAGCTTAACATACTTTGGAACACCATCCTTAAAAATTAAATCATTTTTAGAAACTTTAGACATGAATATTTCCTTTAAAACAGATCACAATTTATCCAAATTCATTAAAAATAATAAATCTAAATCTTCAAAATTAAACAAATCAGAAGTTTATAAATAAAAATGGGGTAATGACAATTGTGATAAAATTTATATCGGTAGAACTTTTAGAAATTTTAAAACTAGAATTTCGAAACACAAACGTAGCTATGACAACAAAAAATTAGATTCTAACTATTCAAATCATTTATTAGAAAACCAACACATTTTCGACCCAAATTTTGAAATTCTCGATGTAGTCGGTAAATCCTTTAGTTTAAATTTATTAGAAGCCCTAGAGATTAACAAAAATAAATATTCAGGTAATCTCCTTAACGACCAAATAGATATCAATCAGTCTCCTTTATTGAACCTCTTTACCTAGAAGATAGCTTAGGAATGTTTGTAGTGAATGAATTTCCAGGTAATTTCTTTCAATACCATTGTTAACCTTAGTAAATAAATTTAGCACTGTATATATTAAGACACTTTTATATTTTACCTTCATTCGTTTTGACAAAGCTACTGTGTTAGTGAAACGCGTCAACAAGTTTAAATTGAACATTAGTTCAAATATATGAAGATTTAAGCAAACTATATTGTTTTATTTCATCGTTCAGTATGGATCTTCATCAAGTAAAAGCCTTATCTATTCAATTTGTGCTACAGTACTTTAAGTACGATATTTTTGTCATTTTTGGAGAAGTTTCAGTTTGTTAGCACGATAGAGCCTCCGGAGTATATACAAGTGACCAATTTTATGTTTGGATATTATTCAGAGAGTCTCAAAGATGAACCCTATTGAGATTCAACTCAGTAAAGCCAGTACAACGGGTGCTATGGTACTTGAAGTACCAACTTTTCGTCATTTTTGGAGAATTTTCAGTTAGTTAGCACGATACAGCCTCCAGAGAGTATAGGATTGATCAATTTTATTATTGAATATTGTTCAAGGTGTCTCACAGATGTACCCTATCGATTTTCAGTTGACTAGGGCGAGTACAGGGGGTCCTATAAATCCAGATATACTGAATTTTTGGTAATTTTTGGAGAAATTTCAGTTTGTTAGCACGATACATCCCCCGAAGTTTATGCAAGTAACAATTTTATGATAGAATATTGTTCAGGGCCACACATGCGAAAAAGTTAGTTTTAATTCTTACAACCGTTTATTTTTTATAAACTTATCAAAATGATAATTGTATCGATTCACAACTGCTAATGCTTGAAAAATGAAAAAAAAACATACGTTTTCAATTATTCGTCCAAAAAAAGTTACATATTATTTTAGAAATAGCTTTTAAAAAAACATATGTCCAGAATATCACCTGCTAGTTGGCTTCGGATGCTATGACCCAAGTATCCCGCGGCGGAAAAAACCTCGACACTTGTTGGCGGCAATATAGATAATGCTTTTTTAAATGAAATTAACTGTTTCTAAATAATCCCAAAATATAATCATAAATGACAAAAATTCTAAAAAGTTGACAATTGTTTTTATAGAATGACAGAAGTTACATTTCATTTGATGCCTACCTGATGTTTAATAATTATTTTTGGCTAGATCAAGAAGTGACCTATCTTGTTGTTACGAAACAGCACACCCACCCGTAATAGACACGTTTTAATAAATAAGAAAAACATTACATTGGTGTCAGAAGTGGTATAATACAAATAAATAAGAGGTAAACATGGCCAAGAGACTTAGTGACCTGAAAATGACAGAGCTAAAGACAGAATTGGAAAATCGCGAGTTGGAAACGTCCGGTAAGAAGAGTGAGTTAGTAGAAAGACTTAAAGTGGCACTGGTAAGTGACGGTTTGGATCCAGAAATATTTTTATTCAATTACAAGGCTTCCACCTTAATCTCGTCAATTTCTGCTAATATTTCTGCTGATTTGGACGAGAAGATTACCACAATGAAAAGCGATATTTCTGCTAATATGGAGAACGATATTTCTGCCATGGAAAAAAATATATCAACTAATGTGAAAAACGATACTTCTGCTATAAAGAACGATTTTTCTGCCATGGACGAGAAAATTTCAACCATAAAGAACAATATTTCCGCTAACATGGACAATGTTTCTACTAATATGGACGAGAAGATTTCTGCTATGAAGAATGATATTTCTGCAGATATCTTATCATTGAAAACTGACATTGCTGCTGAAGTTGAGAATAAAATTTCGTCTCTAAAATCGGAGAATGGAGAATAAGATGACAACGATGGAAAATCAGATTGACGAGAAAGTCCAGGAGTTAGAGGCAAATATTGCCGATTTAAGAACACAAGACACTTCAGCAGAAGAAAAGAAGATCGAGATCTGCAAGCCAGAAACACAACCCAAGACAGGTGATATTGGCAGTTTTACCCGACTGAAGGCCCCAACGTTCGATGGAAAGATGTCGTGGAGAAATTACGTAAAACAGTTTGGAGCAGCCGCAAGAGTGAATAATTGGTCCGACAAGGAGCAAGCCGTAAACTTAACTATCGCGCTTCGGAGAGATGCCTTAGATGTACTTCAGACGACACCTCTGGAAGAAACGGATGGTTTCGAGCAGTTGAAGAAGAGATTGGACATGCGATTCGGCCACGAATATCTAGAACATTTGTACCAATCGCAGCTGAAGAACCGAAGGCAGAAACGTGACGAAGCACTTCAAGAATATGAAGTGGATATTACCCGACTCGTTCGATTTGCTTATCCATCAGCAGTAGAGAACATGATGGAATGTCTGGGCATACATGCCTTTATTGATGGCTTACGTGACCCCGATATGCAGAGGACGCTTCGCTTAGCCCATCCCAAAACATTAGTCGACGCATTGACAGCTGCTCTTGAATATGAAGCAGCTACGAAGGCTTCAGGTTACAACAAAGTTAGGACCATCCGAGAAGAAGGCGACGAGGAGAAGTTTGATCAGATCGTCAGCTTGAACAAAAGTATGATGGACAAGAAGCCGAGAAAGATCAGATGCTGGAATTGTGGCGAGCTAGGGCATGTACACAGTTCATGTAAACGCCCCAGGACTCCTGCGAACCAAGAACCCCAGTCACAGGAAAACTAGAAACGGGTCGGCGACGAGGGGGCAGCACCGACCCATGATCGTTCCAAAGACCCTCTCATACTGATAGCTGCCCAGCTCATGTTAAACCCAAAGAAATGCCAGCTGTTCCAAAACCGAGTCAACTATCTAGGTCATATAGTGAGCAATGACGGAGTGGGGGTGGATCCAGAGAAAATTGCTTCCACTCAGCAATGGCCGCAACTAACCGACAAACACCAAATTAGGAGTTTCCTCCGACTTGGCACATATTATCGAAGATTTATGAGGAAGTTTGGAGATATTGCCAAGCCTCTAACTCGACTTACAGAAGAAGCAAGACCTTTACAATGGGACGAAGACTGTCAAACGGATTTTGAAACATTGAAGAGGCATTTAACCACGGCGCCGATATTAGGATACCCATTACCTGAGGGAGACTTTATTCTTCACACTGACACAAGCAACGT
Organism: Galeruca laticollis; assembly: GCA_963921935.1. NCBI lineage: Eukaryota > Metazoa > Arthropoda > Insecta > Coleoptera > Chrysomelidae > Galeruca > Galeruca laticollis. Next base: position 50,859,978 of record OY998184.1, read on the forward strand.
ACGAATTGGAGGAGTGCTCTCACAAATCCAAGAAGGGCAAGAAAGAGTGCTGGAATAATTCAGTAAAGTCCTCTCCAAACCAGAACGAAGCTACTGCGTCACAAGAAGGGAACTTTTGGCGATAGTGAAATCCGTGGAACACTTTTACCAGTATCTCTATGGTAGGAAGTTGTTAATCCGGACTGATCATGCAGCACTCAAGTGGTTGATGCAGTTCAAGAATCCCGAGGGCCAGAACGCTAGATGGATTGAACGACTTCAAGAGTACGATTTCAACATCGAACATCGAGCTGGTGTGAGACACAGAAATGCCGACTCCCTGTCCAGGCGGCCGTGCACAACAGACTGCTATCACTGCAACAAGGCGGAATCTACGGAAGCTGAAGTTTCAAGAACTACTGTAGTCAACGAAAAATGGTCACCCACCAGGATCAGAGATCAGGAGAATGATCCTCATCTGAAGATGATCCGGCAATGGAAGAAAGAAAATCGGTGACCTACATGGCAAGAAGTGTCAATATTTTCACCGACACTCAAGGAATATTGGGGTCAGTGGGACTCCCTTGTCCTGAAAAAAGGGCGGTTCAAAAGAGTCCTAGAAAACGATGATGGTTCCGAGATGAGGAGACAGCCTAGAACGAGGGTAGCTGATGTACTGAAGATGTTACACGACGGTCCATCGGGAGGTCATCTGGGAGTGAAGAAAACCCTTCAGCGAGTCCGTGAAAGGTTTTATTGAATGAACAGCTACGACTTGTGCTAGGAGTAATGGACCACATCGCAAGAGAAAGACACCTATGAAACAATGTAATGTTGAAAGCCCTTTCGAAAGGATTGCTTTAGATATCGCTGGATCATTTCCGACGACAGAAAATGGTGGTAAATACATCCTGGTTAGAATGGATTATTTCACAAAGTGGGTGGAAATTTCCACTATCCCGAACGAAGAGGCCACAACTGTCGCAGATGTATTGGTGAAAGAATTTATCAGCCGATATGGAGTAACCTTGGAAGTCCACAGTGACCAGGGAAGAAATTTCGAAAGCCATCTATTCCAGGAGATTTGCGTATATAATTAGTTAATAGTGTAGTGAATAAATAAATTAAGTAAGTGAACCTACCGAGTGTATGAATTTATCCCATCCGTAATAAAAAGTTTTAATAAATAAGAAAAACATTACATTGTGATTGACTTAATCTATATAAATAGAGAAAAGAAGATATGATATTACAAATATTAAAGCTTGGATATTATTAGCCTATGGAGTTATCCTGGATATCTTTTTCCCATTTAAGAACAGTATAAATGTGTAGAATCAGATTCGTCTACAGAGTTATCATGAAAGTCTTTAATAGGTTCCTCTTCTTTAGAAATTTCTTTTTGGGTAACTTCAGGTTCTAGCTCATGTTCACGCTCATTAAATGACCGTTTTTTATAGATTAGATTTATTATGTCTATCTGAACGCCTTGAGCATAACATAACTCATGAATAGGATTAATGAGTCGTCCTAATATCACCATTGCACTGGCTCTATCAATTGTTACCTGTTATGTCTACATATAACAATAAAGAGTATTCTGATAGCCTTTTCTTTAAGATATATGTACAGGTCTCTGCATGTATGCTTTCTACTATCCTCACAAGCCGCAAATTCTAAAACTAGGCTTTATCCCTTACATATGTATGAACAATCAAGTTCATGAAGCGCCTGTTTCCGCAAGTAGTACACTTATCGAATCTAAGAGATTATCTATAACTATCTTTACTCAGTTACATGTGATCTTGCATAATTTTCATCTTTAGAGTTAAATCATAGTCTGCGTAGGTCGGAATAATGAGTGGGCATCATGAACTGTCCAGTGTCTAATATGCTTCAGCCAGACATATTTTTTTGTCCTATTCCTAATCCGTCCTCTATTTTCCTTTCCGTAATTGCTTTAAGTCTTTCATATTTGCTGCCGCGAATTATGTGATAGTTGGAAAGTTGTAACACATTTATGTCCCTTTGGGATTGTCTCAATACTTCTTCATTGGTAATCAACGCAGTTCATAGAAAAGTGGGATTTGTTCGGATGACCCACATCACAAAATCTTCTATTTCAATCATGGTATTAGCCTTGAGGATCCATACTTCCCTACCGTATAACAACTCTGAGTATATGAATTCAAGGACTTAGTTTGATGTTAGTATTGCACAAGATTGGCCTTATTTCTAAGCAATTAACAATTCATAACACCAAATATATTAAAATACATGGGCTACTAAAACTACATAAACCGAACATACCTCTCCGACTCTGCCACTGTGACTGTGATAAACAAAGAAGCAGAAACCAGAGGAACCTTGGCATTAATCAAGATATAACAAAAATATGTGGTAACCTTAAGGCAACAAATAGAGTTCGGGACAGCAATAAAAATAGGTTAATACATTTTCAAACAACAAATATATTTCAATTCCTAGATGTAATGGTGGACAGCAAAAACTAAAGAAGTATAGAGATAAACGCGAGAATTAAATCTATACTGGAAGTGTCAAACATTACTAAAATGGAGAAATATATCAAATCTACTACAAAGAGACTTTTCTTTACCTCTATCACAGGAAGTTTTTGCTATGGAGATTAATATCAACAGATTGCTGTTGATAACAATTTCCCAATATTATTAAACAAATTGGACAATAAGTATTTCAATAGATGTAAATTGCATTTCTCTACTTCTATTAATTCTCTTTGCAAAATTTCTGACAGTGATAAACATCATTATGCTGGTTCTTTACATTTCTTTGGTTCTATATCCTATAAATTTCGTATAATTTTTTAAAAACCTAACATTATCTTTGGTTTTAAAATTAATAATAATTTGAGATATCTACTGGTTAACAATAAAGACCGCATACCGTAATGCTGTTTATGTGGGCCAGTCTGGACGTTTGTTAGACACTAGGATAAAAGAACATCTTAGTTTTATTAAAAGATATCAGAATACTGACTCCCCCGTTTCCTCTTCAGCTTTTGCAAATCACATTATTTCTAAGAACCATAATTTTTCCTTGTCGAATGCTTATAGACTACATAAGTGTTTTAAGGGTCCTAGGATGAACTTACTTGAGATGTTTGAGATTAACCAGATTAGTTCTGATATCAACGTTGTTTGTCTTAACCAACAATTGATGCCTTCAGAACCATACATGTTCCTCAATCTTCCCTTACAGTAATGTTAAATAACATTCTCTCAACATGAATCTAATGTTTATTTTATTGTTTTATATATAGTTTACTATTGTAACCTCTTATTATTGCTTCCCTTGAACTTGTTGTCTTTGTATAATTTATTTAGGTTGATAGCATGTCAACTTAACGTAACTATATTTAATGATGTTATTTATATATACTATTAAAATTTTAACCTTATAATAACTCTTCATCTTTTTTAAAAATGTTTGTACTTATGTCAGTCATATACAATTATTAAGATATTGCATTAGCTTCTATCGCGGGCCTTGAGCGTGGAGACCGAATCCAGAAATTCCGTAACGAAAATAACCTGACGCGATACGAGGACTGTCCAATAAATTTTGATTTTTTTATGATGATACGAAGACTGTCCAATAAATTTTAATTTTTTTATACTTATACGAGGACTGCCCAACAAATGTTGTTACTTTTATGACTATACAAGGACTGTCCAATAAATTTTGATTATTTTACGATGAATCGAGGACTGTCCAATACATTTTGATTGTTTTATACTTATACGAGGACTCTCCAATAAATTTTAACTATTTTATGCTTATACGAGGACTGTCCAATAAATGTTGATACTTTTATGACTATACGAAGAATGTCCAATACGTTTTGATTATTTTATGATGATACGAGGACTGTCCAATAAATTTTGATTCTTTTATACTTATACGAGGACTGCCCAATAAATTTTAATACTTTTATGATTATTTTATGCTGATACGAGGACTGTCCAATAAGTTTTAATACCTATATACTTGTACGAGGACTGTCCAATAATTTTTGATTATTTTATGATGATACGAGGACTGTCAATAAATTTTAATTCTTTTATACTTATACGAGGACTGCCCAATAAATTTTGATACTTTTATGACTATACGAGTGCTGTCCAATAAGTTTCGATTATTTTATGCTGATACGAGGACTGCTCAATAAATTTTAATACTGATATGATTAAACGAGGACTGCCCAATAAATTTTGATACTTTTATAATTATACGAGGAGTGTCCAATAAATTTCGATTATTTTATGCTTATACGAGGATTGTCGAATACGTTTTGATTGTTTTATACTTATACGATGACTGCACAATAAATTTTGACACTTTTATGATTATACGAGTGCTGTCCAATAAGTTTTGATTATTTTATGCTGATACGAGGACTGCTCAATAAATTTTAATACTGATATGGTTAAACGAGGACTATCCAATACATTTTGATTCTTTTATACTTTCACGAGCAGTGTCCAATAAATTTCGATTATTTCATACTTATACGAGGACTGCCCAATAAATGTTAATACTTTTATGACTATACGAGGACTGTCCAATAAGTTTTGATTATTTTATGCCGATACGAGGACTGTCCAATAAATTTTGATTTTTTATACTTATACAAGGACTGCCCAATAAGTTTTGATTATTTTATTATGATACCAGGACTGTCCAATGAATTTTGATACTTGTATGATTATACGAGGACTGTCCAACAAGTTTTAATTATTTTATGCTGATACGAGGACTGTGAGAGTGAAACTTCTAATGCTAGAAAAAGAGCTGAAAATAAAAAGTAATTGTGAACGTGAAAGTGTGAAACTCTATGCAATAGCTTTACCGCGGCAGTCTCCGAGTGCCACACGTCTTTTTTATTTTTATCTGTGCTTTGTTATAACCAATTTAATCTTAAATTGTGATTCAACAACTTCTATTTAACTACGTTGATCGTATTGTTCAAGTTCTATTTCGCTTGGCGAATTTGTATTAATGATAGTCATGTACAATTTCTTTATCTATGAGCGTCACACGTTGTTTCATTGTGTATTATTTGTTTCTAACCATTCAACTTCTTTAATTCATTTTTCAATGATGGTGCTTTTAACTACTTCAAGGAGAAAATTTGAATATCTTCCAATTTGATTATTGTTCTTAATTCTGTCTCTTGTCATTTTGAAACATGATATTTTTTCTATTAAACAGTTTCCGTTGAGATATACCTTCCATATTGAACAGTTGTTGGACGTCCTGGGGGATGCAGGAATACGTGGTCTGCCTCATAAATTTTTTGAAAGCTATCTAAAAAATAGGACACAAATAGTAAGGATAAACGATAAGGTTAGTACGGAAAAAAATATATTGTTCGGGGTTCCCCAGGGAACTGTGCTGAGACCAATACTATTTAATATGTATATCAATGATCTATTCTCTTATAATTATACAGGTAAAATAATAGGATTCGCGGATGATACTGCTATAATATATACAGACAGTACGTGGGAAGGCCTCAAACAAAAAATAGAAACCGATTTAAGACATTTATTTGATATCTTGAGACATAAAATTTTAACAGTCAACTATTCGAAAACATTTATTGTACCTTTCACTAGTTACAAACACAAACTGCCTCCTTATGAAAAAATTACTGTTACTATTAACAACGTACATATTGATATTTCTCTGAAATACGAAATAAAGTATCTCGGACTAACAATAGACTCACATCTACGATGGACATCTCACTTACGTGAAGTAGCTAAGACACCGAGTTTATTATATAAATTCAAATATATGAGGAGAGTACTGGACTTACAGCATCTGAGAATCATATATCATGCTCTTGTAGAATCACGTCTTAGATATGGCATATTAGGTTGGGGAGGAACTGTGCCTACTCATCTAGAGCAAGTTGAAATTCTGCAAAGAAAAATTCTAAAAATAATGGATTTTAAAGATTTAACCTATAGTACAAACCAACTTTTTAACGAAACTAATATAGTGTCCGTAAGGCATCTATATATTTTTAGTTTAGTTGTTTGAGAATCGCTCATGCTTGCAATCTCCTGGTCACCATTATCATACTAGAAATAAAACAAAAGATTTTGTCCAAACCAACACAGCGAAAAAAACAGTAGGAACCAGGTACTTCGAATTCATAGCACCCCGTTTGTTTAACTCTATTCCAGAAACGTATAAGACTCATATAAGCAGATTAAATTCTATCAGTGTGCTAAAAAATTTATTTAAAAATATGTAAAATCCCTGGAAACTAAGGATATTAATAAAATTATTGATTGCTGAAATGAAAAAGGTATATATATATATATATATATATATATATATATATATATATATATATATATATATGTATGAGGAAAGTTGAATTAACATTATGTTAACGAATGCAAAACTGGCAATTAAGTGGCGACGTATGGGATCATTGTGCCTATGTTCAACCTCATAGGTCTTAATAGGTTCCAGTGATCCAAAATGAGCCACAATAGGTAATTAGCCTCCCCTGTTTATTTGTTTATTTACAATTGATATGATGTTAGAGTACTACTAATATATTTTTTTCATATATATAATTAGGTTATTTAAGCACTACTTTTTATGTATTTTTAACTTTATGATTGGGAACTATTCTGTACATTTCAATTCCTGTGGTGGTTTTAATATTTGCTGTGGTAGTTTTAAAAAATATTTATATCTCTAATAATACGATTTTAGTATGATTTTAATTGCCATTTATTTGTATTTACCTGTCTGATTGGGAGTTATTGTTTTGTTTTGTATATGTATTTTACGTGTCTTAAATATGACTGTATCTATTCAGTTTTGTATAGTCTTGATTCATAACAAAATAGACGTACCAACCTTCTCGAGAATAAAGAGCCTTCACCCACGCACAAGTCGAAAGACCTCAGTCGGTTTCTCCTACTTTATTTTCATTTTACTTTTACATGAATGAATTATATACTTGCAAACTATTTGAAATTTTAAACCATCTGCTTTTTGTATATGAATTTTTTTTTGAAAATAAATTATTATTATATTGTTCTTTAGCTACGATACTAAAAGTCACAATGTGTGGGTTAAGTGTTTTTCGATTCCAGTTTTTGTGCTAATTTCATTTTGATAGTGGAATGGATAATTTATATACACATATTGAAATTCTTTGTATCCTTCAGTTGAACCATTATAATAATGATCTTATTACTGCTACTCTATTATAAGACATTGCTTCTTATAGAACAGATTCTGTTCCTAGGGTAATCCCTGTCATATGCTTCGCCCCAATTTTATGTTCATTGTGAACTCTTCCCTCTGGAAATTGAGGCTGACATTGTTGGACTCTTCTTTCTAGGAATTGAGGCTGATAGTGCTGTACTCTTCCTTTTGGGAATTGAGGCTAGATGTGCTTCTATAAATAAGAAATTTTCTCCTAATCCTCGAGTGTGCTTTCTCAGTCACACCCGTGTATACTGTTTGGTGCTTACTCCCTCCTTAAATACATTCTCTTGTGACTCTTTATCACTCACTTTGAATTCAATTTAGTATAACCCATTTAATCTAACCTCTCTAGTAATATATTACATTTAATATGTCACATCCAATTTTTTTTCAATAAAATTTTTTAATTTTTAACTTCTAAAGTCTTTTCATGTTTTAATCTTCAAACCTCTCACATCTATTTCTCCAAACTTGCAAATTTAACATTACTGATGATTTATGTGTGTTGCCCATTTAAAAGTTTTTTATCAGGAAATGTTGGAGACTGTCATTTTTCCTTTTCCGTACACCTAAATAATTTTTTTCTGCCTGAAGATGTGTAGGCCGAAACTAGTAGCTGTTTGACAATAAAAAAATGCTGTTACATTTTGAGTTGCCTGTCAGCCACATTTGAGTTATGGACGATATTTATCCTTAATGGATGATATTTATATTTTAAAAATTTACAAAACAATGATAAGACCAGTAATAACTTATGCAGCTGAAGTAATGAGATTAACATAGATAGACGAAAAAATAAAAAGAATAAAAGAAAGAAAAATATTGAGAAGAATTCTAGGTCAAAGAAAACTACAAAAAAAAACGAATAAAGTATGTTCAGCGATATAAGAAAGTGACTTATCGCATTTTAAATTGGTGTATCCAAGGGTGACCATAAAAAACATTGAATGAATTGTAGATAAGAAATAGGTCCATACTTAAGAATGTAATAAACTGCAAATGCGGAAGACGTAATTTCATTATCAAAGTAATAAAAATAAAATAATTTGGTTCAAGGGTTGAATGAATGAATAGTTGTAGATAAAAATAAACGGTTTTAAGGATTAAAACTAATTTTTCCGCATCTGTGACCCTGAATAATATTCTATCATAAAATTGTCACTTGTATACACTTCGGGGGATGTATCGTGCTAAAAAACCGATATTTGTCCAAAAATAACCGAAAATGTAATATATCTGGATTTACAGGACCCGCTGTACTCGTTCTAGTCAGCTGAAAATCAATAGGGTACATCTGTGAGACATCTTGAACAATATTCCATCATTGAATTGGTCACTTATATACACTCTGGAGGCTGTATCCTGCTAACAAACTGAAAATTCTCCAAAAATGACAAAAATTTGGTACTTCAAGTACAATAGAAACTGGTGTACTGGCTTTAGTAAGCTGAATATCAATAAGATTCATCTTTAAGACGCTCTGAATAATATCCAATCATAAAATTGGTCACTTGTATATACTCCGGAGGATGTATCGTGCTAACAAACTTAAATTTCTCCAAAAATAACAGAAATATCGTACTTAAAGTACTATAGCACCTGTTGTACTGGCTCTGGTGAGCTGAAAACCGATAGGGTTCATCTGTGAAGTGTTATGAATAATATCCAATCTTAAAATTGGTTATGAACTCCGGAGGCTGTATCGTGCTAACAAACTGAAATTTCTCAAAGAATGACTAGAATATCGTACTTCTAGTACTATAGCACCCGTTGTGCTGGCTCTGGTGAGCTGAAAATCGATAGGGTTCATCTGTGACATGTCCTTAACAATATTCAGTCATAAAATTGGTGACTTGTTGCACTACGGAGGCTGTATCGTGCTAACAAGACATGTAATGAAAAGTGGCCGACGACAACGACGACGACGACATACACACAGGATTTTTTTTCTAAAAACCGTTTTTTTCGGTTGTTGTTGATGGAAAACGTAAAAATAACTCAAAAAAAAATTTCAAATTTCCAACTTTTTTTGGCGTAAACCAATACTTTTCTCGCATATTAGATAGGTTGGGCGGAAAAGTAATAGGTCCGTACTAAAGAATTTAATAAACTGCAAATATTATTTAATGTCTTATTTATATTTATTACAAAACCATGATTAAAGTCAAAACAAAGTAGGGACCTGTTCGATCATATTTTAATTTTACAGCTGCCCGGGTCTTTCCTAATAGGAATATGTTAGTCATTTTCTTATATCTCTGAAAATACTCTACCCAGCAATCATGAACCACGAAATAAGAGAGAGAGTATATTGTAATAGTATATTACGTAACGTGTGTTGTAAGAAGCATTTTACGCACGAACGCAAAAGTTACGCTCGAAGCCGCGTAGCGGCGAGTGCGTAATTCCATGAGTGCGTAAAATGCGTTACAACACGAGTTATGTACTATACTTTACCTACGACCCACTTGTACTTGTGTTTATAATCTTATTAAGGTGTTTAAAGTACAAGTAAAAACGTACATCCTCGATGCCCAGCCAAGTTTTATAAAAGTCGCTCCTCGATGCCCAGCCAAGCATCTTTAGAAGTTCACCCTCGATGCCCAGCCAAGTTTCGTAAAAGTCCGTCCTGAGTAGAATTACCGGAGTTGCATAAAATAGCGTATACACCTCTCGACTAAAGTGACATTAATCCCTTAGGTGAATTACTTCCCTCAGAAATCAAACACCACTCGCGGGATTAAATGGGCCACTTTAGTCGCTTAGTATATAATATACTATTGTTTACTAATAAGAGATACATTCTGACAGCTAAAAGATGCGGATAGAATGAAACGGAACCAATTATCATATAATTCCAAATAACTCTTAGTATCAAATGCAATCTCATATCTAATAAATGTTATCTACCATTTATATAGAGAATAAAATTCAACGTCAGGTATCTAAGTAATACATTTTGTACAAAATCGCTACGTCTATTGACAGTTGCTATGGAAGCCGTGCGATTTACTTTACAGCCGTGCGTTTTGTTTTACCGTGCGTAATAGACGTGTTACATTGATTACCGACTGTGTGTTTTTGACTACTTACAGGGGTGGTCGTAGGTAAAGTATATAAAACATCAAAGACGAAGATGGTTCAAGGTTATAGGTGAGTGAGTTAATAAATAACGCCTTCCACTGCGACCTATATGTGTCTATTGTGGCTCACACCTTGTTAGAGTTCGCTGTACAGTCCACACCTTTTGATAAAGGCGATGGTGGTACTAGGCAAGACTTTAAAATCTGTGGGTTCCAGTCGTGTAAAGCCGAAGGTCTGGAATCTGAGTTTTCCAGTGCAGAGCAGGTGCAGAGAATGTGCTCTGTATTTTCGTCTTCCACGTAACAGAAGCGACAGTCCGACTTTTGTTGCAGACCCATCCTTCTTAAGCATGTTCCTAGACGACAGTGTCCTGTCAACGGTCCTGTCAGACCTACGCCATTCTAGGACCTGTTAGCTTTCTTCGAGGGGTTTAAGATAAACGCCTACGTGTGTGTGAGCTCCGGTGCGTTTCTCCAGAGCCTAAGCGTTTTACGCTTGACCAAATCTGTGATGCAGATTTTGGCGGTGCTGTTACAGCTCTTGCAACTCACCCCGCAACACTTTAATGACGAAAAACTGCCACAACTATCAAGAACTAGAGTATGGAGAATTCTTCATGGAATGAGCTTTCGGTGTGAAACACAGAACAGGAAAATATTTTTCCGCAAATCGCTAGGAAATTTTGACATTCCTGTCAAAATTTCTTGAAGAAAAAGTCAGGACTTCCTTACTGTAAGGAAATGTCATTTCCTTACTGTAAGGAAATTATATTTCCGTACAGTTGTTAGTGTTCTACATAAATGATTGAAAACACATTGCTTATAAGGAATTAATTTATATTTTGAAAACATCAAGTCATTGCTGAATACATTTTTAAGATCAATTTGTTATATTTACAGTAATTTGACAGTTAGTACAATTATTGAACATTGGAGGAACACTCTTAGAACTATGAGAAACATTTTGGACAACATGCAGGGTGGTAGGGTCATTTTGTTGAATATTTTGTACTGTGAAAATTTTATTTGCCACCTCAACCTTATTGTTAAGCGATTCTTCGATATATCCTTCAGCAACGTTTGATGACTTCCATTCGCCATGCCTCTTTAAACTAGTTATGTCGGCACCAGAGTCAACCAATATTGTTGCAGAAGACCGACGAAAGCAGTGACCAGTATATTCTGTCGGATTTACCAAGTTCAAATAAGTAGCAACTATTTTGGGCATTTTTCTAAATTGATGAATTCCTACCACTTGTCTACAACCCTTTCCGCTTTGATATTTAAAGAAAAATCGGTCACTGTTCATATTTTCTGGTCTTAACGAAACATACTTTCGATAAACATTCAAGTAGATCTGATTAATTACAAATGATCTTGGTTTGTTGGTTTTCGAATCAGGTATGCTGATTAAAAGCTTAGATTCTAAGTCTTCTATATCGTGTACAGTCATTCGGACTAACTCATCCATTCTACAGGCCCCAGAAATACCAAATATTACAGCCACCTAAAAAATAAATAAAGGTATAATCTAAATAGAAATTAAAACCTTGTAAATTACCCTAATCATTAAATTTTCTTTATCTGGAGCTTCCTGGATAAATTTTTCAATTTCTTCCTTCGTTAAAATCTTAGATTTCTTTGCCCTATAACCTTGAGCTTGCCGTTTCAATAAAGAACGAAGTTTTGAGTATGTAGATATATCTACATTGTGTTTAAGTGCAAGCATTGAATAATTGGCCCATAATGTTGAAGATTTCATCTTTAAACAAAGGTCTAGGAAGTATGCCATTAAAACATTTTCTGAGAAAGAACTCGTATTTTTACTCATGCGATAATCCATAAAACGTCTGTATGCATTTTCGTACTTTTCTATTGATTTCTTTGGCAATAATTCTAATGAAGCAGTATTCACTGCCTCAACCAGCTCTGGAGGAGTCCCAGGAATGGAAATTTCATCATCACTTATCATTTTACTTTCGAGAACACCAGCAATTAAATTTATAAGCGTCAAGTTTGACAATTCAACCTCAATACGTTTCCATAGTAACCCAAGTAATTTTATTAGGAATTTCAAAGCACCATTTATTTGGGAATAAAATTATCGCGTTTTTTTTAAAATCAATCAATATCTGTCGAATTTTAAACGATTTGCGGAACAATAGTATGTTTATCTCGTAGGAAAAGCCACATTCCTGGACTCTGTGTTGCTAAGTCTCGGCTTGCGCCTCGACTTAGCAATCTTCACAGTCGTCCAGGAATGTTAAGCTTTTCCTACCCGGTAAACAATGTACTATTCTTATTGATAGGCCGGATATAGTCTGCTGGACACGAGAATACTTAAGTAACGCTATGAATTTAAGAATATTTTCTATTTGGATGAAACCTGATTAAATGAAGGACAAACCGTATCGAAAGTCTGGCGAGATAAAAATATACTGAATTCCCGACAAGCTGTCATGGAAGGTTGGTCAACAGGATTAAGACTTCCGTCTGGAAAGGCACGCACGCTTATTATAACCCATATAGGCAGTGAACACGGATTTTTGGATCAAGGATTATTGGAATTTCAATCTAATTCAACCAGAGACTACCACGAAGAAATGACGGCTGACATTTTTGAGAAATATTTACAACAAATGATCGAATAAGTCCCCCATAATTCAGTTATTGTATGGATAATATCATTCTCGATTAGTAGAGAAGCTTCCCACAAGTTCATGGAAAAAAACGTCGATTATTGAGTTTGCAGTGTAAAGCCCTAAATTTCGAAGATACTGTGGTGAAAAAAAAACTTTTGCAAATTGTTAGACAGCGTAAGGCAGAGTTTAAAAAATTTAGAGCTTATATGGGCATAAGTCTAAATTTATGTTGCCAGGAACAACAAAACTTTTAAACTTCAAGAAGTACGGCAACTTTTGCTGGATTCATTGGCGAATCTGACTGCCGAAAACTGGCAAAGCGCAATAGAACATGTTATAGCTGAGAGGAAAATGGCGATCTTGACGACTTATCCGACGATCGAACCGTTGATTATTAACTTAGGACAAGACGATTCTTCAGATTTTTCTGATGAAGAATTTAGTTAATAATGCTGTCTATCTTATAGTTAAAGTAATGTTCACCTGCAATTGTTTGTTTTAATTTTCTTATTTTTTACAGGAATATGTGTGTATATAAATCTTAGTGCAAAATTACTTTGTATTTTCATTATTATATTAATTATAATAAACGTGAAGCAAAAATCATAAATAACCCTCTTCTATCGCTATGGACCGTTTGGTTACCTGCGTATGTTTTCATTTGCATTTTATTACCTATTGTTATTTGACCGAGTACCGGGTGGCCTGGTCACAATTTCTTTTTTTTAATCTAGATACATTGTAAAACATAAATACCTAAGAGATAAAAATTTTTGAGACACCCGACCTCCGTTTCCTGTTTATTATAGGTGCTCTGTGCTATCAACTACTTTGAAAGGAACTTTAGTGCATTTTCCAGATGTATAATAATAGGTGCTGTTTGAATCGTGAACTGTACACATTGACTAGAATTATGAATATTTATTGAGAATTGATAACATTTGAGATTGAGTACATCATTTACTTCTACACCCGATGTCGAACTCGTTCTCTTGACATAAGGACCTCGAGCTAACACCTTTTACATGGTTGTCGCTCTTCTTACCTAAAATAATAGATTCAACTACCAGATATTAAAATAATTTTAAATACAAGAAAACGAAAAAAAATACAATTTGTGTTACTCTAGTAGCTAGATATTAATTATATTATGAGTAATTTTTGAATTCTAGTTTTAATTCTTATTTTAATGACGGTTGATATAATAAAAAAGGTGAAAAGATATGGACTTTTCACGTGATCGGAATTATTAAACAAATGTCTTTTATACCAACAAACTATGTACAATATTTAGATATTTTTTCGACATATTTTTATGTAAGATCAATTTTCTACGTTCTATAATAACATGTTTTTAAGATCATTTGGTAGCTCACTATGTACTAAAAGAACAATATTAATTTGAAGTAAAACTGTCTAGACAAATAAAACAAATCTTGTTTTGATTGTGGAAAACTCGAGTGTGATTTTGGGAAGAGCATTGCGTTTTTTTAATGGCTGATAACTCTGACAAAACATAAACTTTCTTATTTTAAAATTCACTTCTTGTGGGAAAAAAGAGCATAGTATCTCGACTGAGAAGTTTTTGTGGGCAGTCTTGATAATATGAAACAGAACTTTCCTGCTAATATTTCATCTAACTTTTGGAACTTTGAACATCCATTAAAAACGAACTAAAGTCGACAAACTAATCGAAATCGTTAAATTTTGGTGAATCAAGCTATAAATTTGAATTTAAAAACTCGCCGTAGAATAATAGTGAGTAAAAAATAGAATGAAACTGTATAACAACACTTTAATTTAAAAAGTTTATTTTAATAACAGTAACTAGTTTCATGGAGTAAAATGGAGATTCCACAAAAAAGATTCATAATAGTTTCATACGGAGCCATTTGATTATCTCAAATAATATGCATATATATATATATATATATTGAACCACAAATCTTATATCTTAAAGCACATCAGCAGATTGAGAATGTTTAATTTAGTATTTAAAATAAATTGCAACTATATTAATTAAAGAACACATTGAAAAACCACAATGAGAATTAAAATTCATATAAAGTCATATTATAAAATCATTTGTTTAATATAATTAAAAGAGTAACAATAAATATAGGGAAATTACCTTAATAATTGTCTTAAAATATGAAAACGCCTAACAAGTATTGAAGAAAACATTAAATCTGCCTAATATGGATATTTGTTTGTCACTAGGAAATCAGCTGTTTATCTGAAAATAAACAAGCTTCAATTATCAAGTTTAATACAACTATCAGTTGAATAGTAATAATAATGATAATATTCATATTTGTTATAAAGAATTAGTCAAATTAAAAATATAAATATAAGATGACATAACTCTAATGATATGTCAAAATTTGGTATCAATTTTATAGAATAACAAAAAAGGAAATGGATCATAAGACGGTGATAGATATATGTCAATATTTGAAACTAGGAAATTTGGACAGTATTAAATAAAGAAACCAAGATATATATATATATATATATATATATATATATATATATATATATATATATATGTATATAATTTTATTCATTTTTCTTGGGCATCAGGTTAATCGTTAATTCTTTATCAATTTATATTTTTATTTGACGTTTCGCTCTCTAATTCGGAGCATTTTCAAAATTTTTTACATTGATGTTAAACAATAAAATCATAACGATTGAAAGATTAAAATTGAATGTACACACAGAGACGACAAAAACTGGTAACTAATAAAATAATTTCAAAAACAATAAAATCGAAAATACCTGCCTTAGAAACAACTCTTTACAATATACCAGGGACATTCAATAAGTTGATGTTATTATTATAATAAATTATAATATATCTGGCTTAGATTTTTGATATCTTGTTTATAAAAAAAGAGAACAATGCAGTAAACGATAAACAAGATATCAAAAATCTGAGCCAGATATATTATAATAATAACATCAACTTCTTGAATGTCCCAGGTATATTGTAAAGAGTTGTTTCTAAGGCAGGTATTTTCGATTCTATTGTTTTTGAAATTATTTTATTAGTTACCAGTTTTTGTCGTCTCTGTGTGTACATCCAATTTTAATCTTTCAATCGTTTTTATTTTATTGTTTAACATCAATGTAAAACATTTTGAAAATGCTCCGAACTAGAGAGCGAAACGTCAAATAAAAATATAAATTGATATAGAATTTACAATTAACTTGATGTCCAAGAAAAATGAATAACATTATATATATATATATATATATATATATAGCTGAAAAGTGAAAAACGCCGTGATCGTTGCTGATCAATTAGAACACAAATTGAAAAATATCTTATTGGGGATTGCAGCATAAGAGGAAAAATACACTCTATTCAATTCTCCAATCTTTCGTAAATCTTTATTTACATCATCAGGGAACTACAATAAGGAAAGAAAAACATAAATTATAAAAAGTGTTCTTAAAAACATTTCTACAACTTACATAGATCGAGATTGCATCATTGATCTTGAACACAGGAAAAGTGCACAACAGAAAGTCATTAAAGAAATAGGTCCAGTCGGCAATACATTTGCCTATTACTGGTAAACATTTTTATTTAAAACATTATTAAAAAGTAAAGAGTTTAAAACATTTAAAATCGAGAATCCACACACCCACGCGGACTTGTGAGAATAATGGCGGAAACTAAAAATGTCAGGTTAAGTACACCAATCATCATTACTAAATGAATGAAAAGAATCGATCTTTGCAATGACGCGAGACACTGAAACAATTGAATTGAAACTTTCAAGAGAATACAAGGGTGGTACCAAAATTATGGAAATGTATTTGAGTTATCACTCCAATGAAAAAATTATTTTAATCACGAGAATTAATATGTGATTATTAATGTTATTAATTATTATTATTAATATTATTATGGAACTAATAATAATGGGGGAACACCTATTAAAAAGGGGGAATACCTACCATGATGCCACAAGTAGGAAACTAGTGAGAATTATTCATATTATCATTATTATTATTATTGTTATTAATATGGAGACAATTGTGCTTATCAAGCGTTAGGAGGAGGGAGTAGAGATTACTCAAATTCTGAATGTCAGTCTTCCTATTCATACAACCTTCTTCCTGGAAGATGAAAGCCATTTCCAAAAACAGTCTTTTATTATAACTTCTCTCACGAGAAAGGATTTTAACTCCCTCAAAATCAATGACATGATCCAACGAGGAGACATGATTAGCCAGAGAACATCTTTCAGGATTTAACCTTATATCACTTTTATGGAGGGATACACGGCTTGAAATTTTTTGGAAAGTTTGACCAATATATGATAGACCACAACTGTTACAACACAGCTTATAAACAACATTACTACAATCCACAACAGGTATCTTGTCTTTCAAAGGACTATAAATTGACTTAACAATCAAGGAACTCCTGGAGGCAAACATTCTGTAAGTATTGTGAAAAAATTTCTAGCAAGTCTGGGCGTAATTTCCTTTATATAAGGCAGAGAAACCGTTAAAACGGAAGGAATCGTATATATATATATATATATATATATATATATATCAGATAAAGGATTTACGTTATAAACTTAAATACTATTTCAAAGTTATCACAAGTAGAAAAACAAGAATTAACATTGTAATATAATAGTATTAACCATGAATTTCACCATTTGTTAAAAGACTTATTTTATTGAGGTTAGTATATAATTAAGAAAAAAGAGACTTCTTTAAGTGAAATTCACAATCATATGTTTTTCAAAACTTTCATAAAGTGCAATAAAAGTGAATAGAACTCTATAGCTCAAGAAAGAAAAGCATTGGTTGTAATATGACAGGACAATGTTGTTAAATTATAAGGAAACAAAACTTTGTTTGGAACAGTGAGCTGGGAAACAAATAGTTTATTTATTAAAAAATTGACGATCGAGGGGAAGCGTAAGTAGATTGGGCTTGGCGTCGGTAGGAGATGAGATGAGATGAGGATGTAAGTTTTGCAACAAATTTTAAGCTAAATTGCAACAAATACGTATTAAAGTTGAAAATTCACAATCTCTATTAAACAACAAACACTTACGTATGTGGATATCCAGTTATTCCTGAGAATACCCAAGATTCTTTCGAAAATATGCAGCGTGGTCTCCAATAGGCGTATTCCTGTTACCATATGTGGTAAAATCCAGAATCCAGACTTCAGGTCAGTGTGTTTTTATATTATTGGCCAATAATAACAAACTAATTTAAATTCAGTGACTATTTCCATGTGTAAAGTAATTCTTGCGTCTATCAGATCGATCAAACTGAAAGATAAAGACTTTTATGTAGTTATTCATTAGATTTAAATTTGAGATTATTAAAAAAACCCACATGAACGTTCTTAATTTTGTAATAAAATAATGGTGGTACTTACTTGATGAATAATAGTATAAGAAATTAGCATTTTATGTAGAAATATAATATTTCCAAAGGTATATGTAGTTGGTATATAATTTCTTCTGAATAACTAATAATCTGTATATGTATAATGTTACACATAAATTCCTTTATCATACTTCCCATCACCTTTATTATGAAGAAAACGATTCTATGATAGATAGAATATCCATACAATTGGTAAGCGTCTAATATAAACGTACGGTTTTTATTCGCATCATTTAGTTTTTCAGTTTGAGCATGCGCATAGAATGTTAGATGGTATAATTTATGACTGTGGTTCCATAATGCCATTGGCGAATCTATTATATATTGAAATAAAATTTTTCTTTAAAAAATTAAATTATTTAGAATCAATGTGTTTCATTCTATTTAATTAAACAAGATATCTCAATCTAAGCCTGAACTCAAAGGGTAGAACGAGTCTCATGCTCCCGAATAATAATAAAATAACTGAGCTAGCCAAATAAATAATCAAAACAACAAATTCAAATAAATAAATAAATAACAAGTAAATAAATAACCAATATATAATATTAAATATAAAATAATAAGATAATATATATAAAAATAATTATAATATATATATTAATACAGTTACTCTATTTAAAATTTAAAAGAAACATGAAAATAATGAAAACTATTTATATTTGTATGCAATACTTTCGATACACACTGTATTATATGTATTATCAATAATTTTGGAGGATTCAGTATACAAACCAAATTTGACATTTTAATTTCTGATGACATTTATGTAGAATATATTACGATTTGAAAAATATATTTGAAATTTTGAAATACAGATGTCTCTGCTAGCAGAATTACAATTGTAATAAAAGAATTCAAATCTCACTTTGTTATAGGGAAACATAAATTAGTATTTTTTTAAAAAAAGGAATTTTTCGTAACCACAGGAGAAGAGATTTATTTATTTGAACAAAGTTTAGTTAGTTGAATTTTAAAACCCCACGAGACAACATCGTAATAAGAGTTGTCTCAAATTTTTTGAGAATTTAATAGAAATTGTATAACTATACAATCAGATCATAAAGCCCTACATTATAAAGCCAGTGCGTGCATAATTCGTAGAATAATTGCAACGTATCAAGTGTAAGTAGTTCCAGTTTCTAAATCATATATTTAGAAAGTTTTGCAGAATTCTAAATACATTTAGAATACGTACGAGTTTTCCTGTCCTATTTGGTGAGTCCACTCCAGTTTAAAATTATTTCTCAAGAATTAACAGGCCTTTTTAAATACATTTCGAAAATAGATGCATCTATATCATAATTTGAGCTAAACCAAATTATCGTTACACATATAAGATTTTACATAAAGTGAAAAAATTTGAATAGACAATTTGAACAGAAAATTGCGTTATTAGACATTGATAGACGTCAAAACGAGTTGAACATTTGATTAAAAATTTTAATTAGTTGATTTCTAGAATAAGTTGTACTAATATTAAGGTTGGTAGAAAATATTATCTTTGTTTCGTTTATAATATTTTTGGGAAACAATAAATACTTTTGTAATTTTGTTATCTGATCGTATAATATATAATTTTGATTACAACTCACTGTGGTATTCATTCAGTATCTATTTTCATCGTATTGAACATTTTGCATTGTGTAGAAGTTTTGATCTAATCAGTGACATTCGCTTAATTTCCAGTGACAGTATAATTGTAAATGTCATATGATAATTCAAGTGCCTTTTATTATATTGAATAAACAGTTACTCGAGATTCTGAATATAAAGTAATATTTGATTTGGATAATACTTGAAAATTATAAAATTTGAATTATTATTATTTAAATTTTTTTTGATCCCACCCTGAAACAAGAGTGATTAAGTCAATTGTGAATTAATTTATCTTTCAAAATACAGAAATGAATATTCATCTTAGCCGGGCATTGTTTGACAACTTCTGTCAAAAGTAAATTAGGTTACATACGCTGCTAATGGTGTGTGTGCAATATTGCCGCTACAATCACAAATTGTGAAAACGTCGACGAATAATATTTTATATTGTTATATTCATATATCTATTAAAATATAACTATATATATATATATATATATATATATATATATATATATATATATATATATATATATATGTTAGCTCAAAGAACAATGGACTGTAGATTTATTTAATTATGCAATTAGCGAATCGACAACATATACAATAAACTCCAATTAAAATGTACTTACCAAAGTACCACACACTATGAGTTTTCACAATCGATCGTTTGAATTATAGTGGATTATAGTGAAAGTCCTGGCCTTTGTGACACTAACTAAAGTTCATTCCAATGTCTATATTTGCGAATAATATTACAACAAAATAAAAGAACTTGAGACACGTCGCGGTTTTAATAAATTTGCGGTTTTACAATGAGAGAATTGGTTTAAGTCAAATTGAAACGAACTGTTTCTCAGCGACAGCGGT
Organism: Galeruca laticollis; assembly: GCA_963921935.1. Classification (NCBI taxonomy): domain Eukaryota; kingdom Metazoa; phylum Arthropoda; class Insecta; order Coleoptera; family Chrysomelidae; genus Galeruca; species Galeruca laticollis. The sequence goes on from OY998184.1 coordinate 50,880,868, forward strand.
AACGATAGTGACCAGAATAAAAAACTAGTCCTTTATCAAAATGTACAAGAACTCAGTTTTGAAATTTAATGAAAATAATCCATGAGCGGCATACCGAATTTTTATGGAAACTAAGAGGGTGGCGCGACGACGGGCCATGCTTAAATTTCGCACAAAAGTAATGAAATAGATTTTTTTGCGTTTTCCGTAATTTGGACCTAATTACAAACGAAACTTACTCTTTTTTGGGCAATTCGGGCAATGTTGGCGATTTGGGCTTGACAAACAACGTGTTAAATAAAAAAAAAAATCTCAAAGGGGGCTGCAGCCCCCTCAGCCCCTAATCTTGATCCGCCCTTGGTCATAACCGTTAAAAGTATCACCGGTGATCTATTTATCTCTATAATTTGTTACAACGACGATAATCTTTTACGATTTTTATAAATATGCAGACTGGAATCATCAAAGGAAGTAGTTGTAACTTACCGAAGATTGATTAATTGCTAGTAGCAAGTTTCTTTGCAGAGTAGCTTACAAACGTGAAAATGTCTTTGTAAGTACCTAATTTTATACTGATGTACTTTATTAGACACATACTATTTTATCATATCATCAACGAAGTGAAAGTTAGGTTATGTACAAAGTTTTAGTAGTAAATCTGCGCTACTATTTTGTCTATGTCAGATCTTTAAAAGAATCTTATGATGATGACGCCGTAGGATACCTTCAGTTGAAAAGATTGATTAATACTAATATAATGTTTATTCACGAAAGAAATAGTAAATACAATACATATTTTAACAAATGCAAATAAACATGGTAATTACACAGAAGCTGTCGTAAACAGCTTGTATGTGGTAGATATCGAAAATTAACAATCCAATATATATTATGATATAAGACATGAATACAAAAATATGAAATACAATGTATAAAATATAAGACATAAAATATAAAATGTGAAATATAAAACCCAAAATATGGAACACAAAATATAAAATATAATAATAAAAAAAAAGAGGAAAGTACAGAATGCATTCAATATAATCAACATAAAGCAGAGTTAATAAATGAGAGTGATGTATCTGTTTCTTTCTAAACTTTGCATTAGTTAAAACAGTTACGAAATTGAGTCGTCAAAGATACTTAAATCGAGGAAGAATGATATTACATAATCAATTTAATGTTAATAATAAATAACAATATAAATAAAGAACAAAACGTCAATACAACAATATACTCTATTCTTCCAATAATGAATAAACACCCACTAAGGCATTGCCTGGGCGTGGGTGTTCATTCATCGTGTATGTTTATTGAATAAATAATGGGGTTAAAGGAACATGAAAGCAATATAAGGGATATGAACATGAACTCGCTTTCTCTATGTCAGTACAGTGAACAACTGAATAATGTTATCTCAATTACATAGTATGTTTCATGAGATCGAGGGGTCAATTAATCGATGTATAGAGACTCTATCTGTCTCTGAAATGAAACATTTGACATCTTTTTTGAATGAAAAAATTGTCGTTGCAAGTCTGATTTCCAGAGGTAAGCAATTGTAGAGCCGGTTTGCAAGATGATTATATGTTCTCTGAACGATTGTTTTGGTTGAGCATATTGTGCTCAGTTGTGCATTGGCTTAAAGTCTTGTATTATGCCTATGATTTACATAGTTCAAATTCATTCGGTTTTTATGTTGTTCAGCAACAGTTCTTAGGAAGTAAAGTTGCCTGAGGTCCAGCAATTTTGATTCTTTGAAAAGTGCTTCCTATGAGTATTGTGGTGGTTTTCCAAGGAGAATTTTTAGAAATTTTTTCTGTAATACGTCTAATTTTTTCAAATGCGATATTGCTACTCCACCCCAGCCAACTATCCCATATGCAAGACGAGACTCCACAATTGCACAATAGATTGTTTTCATTCGCGAGGTATCTAGTATATTTCGTAAATATCTGAATCTATAAAGAATGCTCCTCAGTGTCCTAGTCACTTGGTCGACATGACAGTTCCATCTCAGGTGTCTATCTATCACTACTCCTAAATACTTGATTTTTTCTACTGATCGTATTAATATATTGATATGATACACAATGTATCATATTGGGGTAGTGAGTTGGCATAGCAAGAGAATGGTAAAAAGAATGTTTTTTCGTAGTTTATTGATAGAATTTCATCTGAGAAACATTCAAAGAATTTACCCATGTCTTTCTCTGCTTTAGCTTTGAGGTCATTCCAGCTATGAGCACTGTACAATACTGCTGTATCGTCAGCGAAGCAAACAATGCTGCCACAAGTATCGTGACGCAATATATCATTGATATATATATTGTAAAGAGAATTGGCCCCAAAACTGTTCCTTGCGGTACTCCACAATCCTCCTTTTTTCACGACGTTATCAATTTTCACGTATTTCTCTCTGTTTTTGAGGTAACACTCCATGAGATTCAATGTGCTTCCCCAGAAACCCATATTTTGCAAGCTCATCAACAGCTGTGAGTGGTTCACAGTGTCGAAGGCCTTAGCAAGATCCAAGAAAACACACAGACTTGGTTTACTCTTTTCTATATTTTCTGATATTTTTGAGGTGAGAAAAATAATAGTATCTTGAGTAGAAATCCCTTCTCAGAATCCATACTGATTATTTGAAATGAAATTATGCTTGTTAAGGTATGAGACCATTCTTTTTTTGATTATTTTTCCTAATGTTTTAGCTATGTTTGAAATGAGCGTAATTGGTCTGTAGTTTAGAATTTCAAGTCTGTCTCCTTTTTTGAAAGTTGGTTTAATAACCCCCGTTTTGATTTCTTTGGGAAATTTTCCTGTTTCTATTATTCGATTAAAAATGTTGTTCAGAGGAAAAGCTATTTCTGTTTTTATCTCTTTCAAAGTTTCAGCTCTAATTTCATTGATACCGGGAGTTTTGTTCATTTTGAGAGATGAGATTGTTTCAATTATCTCCCTCTGTGTTGTAGGTTCCAAAAATATAGAGTGCATAAAAGATGCTTTCCTCAGGGGAGAATTCACAGGTTTTTGAAATTTTTTTGCAAGTTTTTGCCTAATAGAGAAATAGTGATTATTGAAACAATCTGCAATCTCCTTTTTATCATAGGTAAGACCACCTGTTTCATTTTTTATTGTTTGAATCCTGATAGTTTTATTTTTCCCAGAAATATCCTTCACCGTTTCCCATAGCGTCTTGGTGTTAGTTTGTGATCTATCCAGACAACTCTTATAGAAATTGATTTTTGATTTCTCGATAAGACTATTAAATGTGTTTCGATAATTTCTGTATTGTATTGTCAACATTAGGTTATTTGGCTCTTTTCGTACTTTTTTGAATAAGCTATCTCTGGTATTTATGGAGTTTACTGATCCTCGTGTGATCCATTGCTTCCGTTAGATGTTTCTGTGTTTAACTTTTGATGTTTTTGTGTGTTTTGCGATGATATTCTTCAACAATTCTAGGAAACGTGCAAAACTTTCGTCGATATTTAGTGAGATAATATTAGACCAATCATAGAGGGTTAATTCTGTTTTCAAGGATGAATAATCACTGTAATTACACAGTATTTTGTATCTGAAGTCTCAAATTCCTCGTCATTTTTGGAGGCGAGTTTAACGATTGTAGTGTAATGATCTGTAATGGCACTTTTAAGTACAATAGATAAAACTTCGTTCGATTTTTTTCTTAACAAAAATGTGATCAATGCATGTATTACTTTGTTGTCTAGTTACAGTATTTATGGCGGAATGATAATCAAACTCATAAAAGCTATTTAGATATTCAGTAATTATGTCATCTTCATCTAGAATGTTCAAGTTGATATTCCCCAAAAATATGTGATAGTCACCATTGACTTTCGAAACATTAGAGAGGTATTCCCGAAGATTTTTGACGAATATTTGTTCATCTGTTGAAGGCGGACGATATAAACCCGTTAGATGTATGGTTTTTTCGTCCACTTTTTTACAATAAATTACTTAGGAATAGCTCAGTAAACAAGAAATAAATATTTGACACTTTTTTTTGCCACATAACCAAAAATAAAACTATTTAAAACGATTTTATATTGGTATTTGTAGTTTATCATAACTTATATCACATAAATGTGAAGTACTTATAGGTGTCAATGATATTTCTAGCCAGTGTTAACCAATTTATTCATATTTGTGCATTTATTGGAACGTTTATGAAGTTTTTGAGGCGTACTTTGCACATCGACATGCACAGCATTTGTAAAACGACGTATACATTTCTACGGCTTTTATTAAACTTGTTCGTAAACAGTTAGTCAATATCAGTTAGTTATCTTTGATAGAACGTAATATTTGTTTACAGGTCTGTGACGTAGATCAGTCACGTGACCGTTTTAGCGGGAATTTAGAAAATTACTTTTATTACGTATTTTCGTGTTCATATAGAGCATATCTATAAAATAAAAGCAATTCCAAAAATTAGTCAACATCCCTATTATTTCATGAAATATTCAATAGATCATGAATTTGCCTTTAAATTGAAATCTTAATTGTCAATGCCGAAGGTTAAGTCCCTTAAAAAATATTTCTTCTTTATTGCAGAATCAATACGGTGATGTACTTCTAATAGCACTAACTTTGGATGGTATCAAAACTTTTGAATATGATGGGTGGAATTTTGAAGAAACGGCGGTCGAATTTGAAGAAAAACTACAAAAGAACATGTCGGATGTTAAGATTATACGCACTTTTATTATTGAGGATAAACAACTATTAGGTGAGTTTGTAAAATCGTGGGTAGTCAGGGGTTGAACATAAGAGGCTGTTTGATTAGATCGATTTTATTGAACAGAATAAAGAATTCACAAGTTAAACTAAATTAAACTTCTTGATTACAAATTCAATACCTACTTGTATATACATCTATTTACAAATCATCGTCCGATTTTATACCTTCGGCGTGTTATCAGTGTTCAACCATTCCCCGTCGACTAATAGTCAAACTTGGTTAAGTAGTTATTAGTTACTCTTTATTCCGTCCCCTTTCAATATAAGAATTCTCCCATAGGCTATTTTTGGAGGAAATATCTGATAACAATATTTCAGTTTTCATTATTGACCATATTAAAAAATCTAAGCTATATTTAGTATCGATACAGGGATGTGTACGGTTGGTATTATTCCGGGTTCAATACACACAGGAATGGTATCGGAACGGTTAGGTTTATTCCGGGTTCAACACACACCGGAATGGTATCGAGACGGTTAAGTCTGTTGCGGGTTCAATACACACCATCAAATATAAGTTAGGACCTGCTGCGGGTCGTAAAACCTGTAATTGAAGGAGAATTAATACAGAGATGTATCTAGTACTAGGAATATTCTTTAGTTCCATATGCTTAAGCGACAATGTGTTAGTAAAAAACATATATAAATTCAGTGTATTACTCTTTTTCTCTAACATGATATCATAAAGTGGTAAACGTGTTAACTTACATGTCCGTAAGCGACAACAATGCGTTACTAGTATAATGTAGGTATTAACAGGATATCAGAAACAGTGAAGGAATTATTCTCTGAACGATTTGAAGTAAACTTAATGTTGTCGGCTTTCATTGTTCTAGATTTCAGTTTGAAAGCGGATAGAACCTTTACTTTTTTAGATTTGGCAACGTGGAAATATGTCAACAAAGCTCTTGGATTGCTTTTTGTATAAATAAAAATGGTTTTAATGTTTTTACATTTGTTTTCAAATGAGAAACTAACTCTTTGTGTAAACACACACAGTGCAAATTGAAAAACACTTTCTATAATAAACAAATAATCGAATTCTAACGAACATACCTATAATTTTCAAATAAAAGTAATATTCTGATAGGTAGTAAATTAAAAAATAAAGAAAACTTCTTACTTCTTAAATAAATTTAAATAAAATGTTCGAAAATTAAAACCGTTTTGAGCTAAACAGTAACCGAGCCGGTTATAATATCCTTAACGAACATGGGTGAGTATTTGAGGTGTTATCTCCATACAGGCTTGTTGAATTTGTTGCCTAAGTTCATTCAGAGAACTGACCCTGTTCTCCTTGAATTCATTAATTATCGATTTCATATAACCTCAGAAAAATAAATCATTGGGTGTCAAATCTGGAGATCTAGCAGGCCATCTAATGTTACCATTCGTGGACACTGTCCGATTGGAAAATTGTGTATTTGAAAAATTCATAGCTAACCGTAATGTTGGTACCAAATATCATTGAAGTTGAGACCTAATTGTATAAGCGCAGGAGTAATTTGGTTTTGCAGCATATTCAAATATTTTTGTCCCGTTAAATTGCCGTCAATAAAAAATGGTCAAGTTAAATGTTCACCTAATATGCCAGCCCAAATATTTAGCTTTTGAGGATATTGAGGTCTACTATTGTAGTGTTTGCGTAGGTTTGTCCTGGACCAATATTATATGACGGACGAATTATGTGCACCGTGTATGGGACAAGTCGATCCATCTGTGAAAAATAGCTATTTGTATAACAAGACAGGAAAGTGCTACTTTTCATCCCGAGGATGAAGTAATCATTCGAGGGAGGAAAAGGCACTTTACACCCCTGTTATACATAAGATTTTTCCGCCTCCCTCAAATAACAAAACATTTTCAATAATTTATTTATGAAACTAACAAACAAAATTAATAAATACTATTTAGGATGGTCTTTTACGAAACTTGGCTGGGCATCGAGGATGGACTTCTAAAATGCTTGGTTGGGCATCGAGGAGAGACTTTTATGAAACTTGGCTGGGCATCGAGGACGGACTTCTAAAATGCTTCGCTATGCATCGGGTGTGTACGTTTTTATTTGTACTTAAAATCCCTTGGGATTTTAACTGTCCCTTTGTATCCCTTGGGTCTAACATGTGAGACTAAAGTGACCACTTTAGTCTCGGAATTGCAAAAATTATTTCATTGATAACGTACTATGATGTCACTTTTACTTTTCCTCCCTAGTGAGAAAAAGTACGACTTTGCTCCCTACAGTGAGGCCAGGAAATGTATACTTTGGATAGAAGTAGGCGGAAATAGTATATTATTTTATATGGAGGAAAAGTACTTTTCATGACGCGCTCGTGTTTAATAGCCGAACGGAATTCGGCTGGTAATAGAGAGCAAGTTGTAACGATCCAAATTTCACAATAGGTTCATAACGATTTATTAAGTACTAACATGTAAATTAGCTGCAATTAATTTGAAGATCAGGTAATTCGTATTTTAAACTGAATAAATAGGTTGTCTCGCGTATGTGCTACTGAATACATAAAATTAATCGTCCTTAGTTCTATACTTTTCAAAGGGCTTTCGTGAATTCAAAGTGGTTTATAATAAATAAGTTTTCTTCTTCTTCTGGTTTTTGACCTCTTGCTTTACAGCATCCGGCCAGGTTCTTTCTAGAATGCAGTTTCACGAAGAGTGCAACGTTAAGTGCATCTGGGTTTGTCCCATGCTCTTCGGGAAGGATAAGGTATAACAGGGGTTTATAGACTCTTCTCGTTCTGTGGCGGATCCAGAACTAATCACAAAGGTCACGCCAGGTATACAGGATATGGTGGTACAGGATTAGCTAAAAGAAATTTGTCAATTAATTTGATGTCATATTTACTCAAAAATGTTTCATGCCAATACTTCATCTGGTAATTAAGCCAGCAACCATACCACTAAAGCTTAATATTACTAGCAAGCAAATACTTGGTAAGTATACAAGCTTCCTCAGAATTGGGGTATCTAAGAATGTTATTAACATGGATTGGTCCTTCTGTGAATTTGATTAACGTTTTATATAATTCTGAACTATTTTTTTCTCTAAAGCCATACTGGGATGTCGACAGCAGATTATAATTTGATAGGTATGTCGTAAGTCTCGTTTTTATAATTTTTTTCTTTGCCAAAGTTTCCCCCACATTCGCGAAGAAGTTGTTAAATATATCAGCAGTATCTTTTGGATCTGTGACAATCTCATTTTTTTCATTCCTAATATTATTTATTATTCTTCCTGTCTTGATATTCAAAATTTCATTAACAGTGTTCCAAAGTTTTTTACTTGCATTTTGTTCCCTTTCAACTAATTTTTTATAATAATTTTCTTTGGTAGTCTTTATTTTCTTTCCCGTTTCTTTTTTTTCGTTAAATAATCATTTTTCAAGTTTACATTATTTGGATTTTCTTTCCATAATAAAAATGAATGATTTTTTTGGTTGATGTGTTTTATCAATGATTTTGTTATCCAATTTTTCCTTTTACGTTGATTATCTTTTAATCTGAAGTATTGAGTTGATTTTTGTACACATGTGTTTATGATGTTGATGAATTTTTATGTTGTCGATTCGATATCATGCATTGGGTACAATTCATTTTTCCAACTTAAACTATTAATTGCTATTTGTAATAATTGTTCGTCCACTTTTTGAAAATATTTTTTGTTTCATTCAGTACAAATTGTAACAACGTTACGTAGTGGTCCGCAATTGATGTTGATATAGTGAGAGGTAATATGTTATTGAAGTTTTGTTGTTTTGTTTTAATGAATATATGATCAAGACATGATTCAGATCCATTTCTCGCTCTTGTTGTAGTATTAATAGTTGATTGAAAGCCATGCTCACTCATCATATCGAGATAATTTCTTGAATCTTCAGTTATTTTCATCAAGTCGATATTTATGTCACCTACAAATAAGCTATGATAATGTTGATTACTTTCTTTATTTAGAATATCCCCAAGCTGGTCAAGAAAGTCGTCAATTCGACTTGCTGGAGATCTATAGAATGCTAAAATGCAAAAACTCAGCTTATCCATAACCATTACAATTTTCAATAATATACCTCCGTTTATCTGAATATGTTCATGCGAATGGTATGAGTTTGTTTTTGCAAAGACGATAACACCATCATTTTGGTTATAGCCACCTCCATTGTATAGGGTTGTGTAGTTGGCCATGTTGAGGAAGGACGTATCCGGGACCTGCCAAGTTTCTGTTAAAACTATGCACTCGAAACATGTCTCAAGTTCCTCAAGATATATTTTTAATTCATCTATATTTTTTGAAACACTACAAATATAAGTATTAAGAATCTTGAAGTTATTCAATTTGTTATTTACAGACAAAACTTCTTTTGCTTCATTTGTATCATTTAGGGGATATGTTGTTATTTTTTCTAGCATAAAATTTCATATATATTCATCCATGTGAATGCACCAACCAGTAAACAGTTTTAAATTATTTGACAGTCATTACAATATTTATTTGGTTTTTATATAATAACAAAGTATGATGACATTAATAAGATTTTTGAAGAAGTTATTAAAGACAGAAAGTTAAAATAGTAAATTAACATACATAAATTATTTGATGCTTTGCGTAGAACCTGTGCGTGCTCTAGTATTTATTTTTTTTCCTCCCACAAATGATTGTTCTTCTTTTTTTCCGGAACCGGTTGCTAATTCTTTGGCAATAAATGATGTTTGCCCAGCTGTTATTTTGGGAATGTTTGCCACTGCTTTATCTCGCTTCGGGGTCGCAGGTTCGCTATTTGATTTCGGTCTGTTTATTTCAGTAGTTTCTATTACTTCTAATTCTTCAGGAGAATATATTTTTCCGTCCACAAATAGTTTGTTTCTTCGTATGTAGCAGTTTATATGATTATTTGCTTTCGCCAGAATTAGGTGTTTTCTTAAAATCTTGTGCTCCTTGTGTACTGGCATTTTATGGAGTTTGAGGTATTTTTGGAATTTGCTACTTTTAAACAAGGATACCCAGTGAATTGGGGATTAAACTATATTTTCCTGCTCCAAACTACGAGATTGAGGATTCATATAGTGAATTTGCTTGGACTTTTCTTATTGTATGGAGCCGTATTGAAGATAGGACCATACTGGATATATGGGACGTTTGCTGGTCATTTAGGCCGGTTGTTTTTAGTGAAGACCCTTCAGCTGGAAGGTATGTACACATATACAATAGTATTTTTTTAAAAATGTAATGCTGTGTTATATACATTACTTTTTCTACAACTAATTTTATTTAAAACTAAACAAAAAAAATAGAATAGGTAATATTAATAACTAGAATAGATTTATAGAATATAAACACAGCTGTGATATAAAGATGACTACTGTTGCTAGGAGACTTAGTAAATACAAATAACATCTTCACACTTAGTCTAGTCGTCGGACGTCCTCTGGGTTTAACGTTACTAATTATACATTCAACATATATTGTAAAGAATAATTTAGAAATATATTAATTTTTGCAATTCATATACCTATCCTTAAAGAAAAAAACTACGAATTTTATCATATTTTCCCAGTTATCCAAAATCATAAAACGTATACCCCTCTATTTCCCAATTTGGCACACAAGAATGAAGACAACCAATTCGAAAAAGAAGAATGTCCATTCCTAGAAGATACATATTATTGCCGACAAAATACTGTATCCCAAGATAATGGTACAACATAGCTACTCCAAGCAGAAGATTTCTCACATTGCCACATCATTGAAGTAAATTTGCAAGAAACCAGCCTCCGAAAATAAAATCCTAAGTATACCCGAAAAACCTCAACAGATAGCTTCGAGGTGTAGAAGTAACAAATATATTCTTGTGACGTCTCCAATATTAATCAAAATTCTAGACTCATGCGAAATATGGACTAATAACCTTTCATACTGCCAAAAATTGAAACGGAAACGTTAGGTGCTTCCAGAAATTACCAAATTCCAAACATAACAAAAATATATTTCGAGGAACTTAAAGAAATTAGCAGAATTTCGAAACAATTTGAACCAATTACAAAAGTGGAGGACAACCCGTATAATAACACAAGCATATTAGGAACAGTTACTGTAATTGCGATCGCATGCGTCTTACTCTACATATTCATCAAATATAGAACTCAAATTTTGAAAATTTACAAGAAGAGGCCAAAGGAAAACCCTACAGAAGAAAAGAATATTTCGAAAAGCTACTCCGTGTTTTTCGAAACTTAAGGAGGGAGGAGTTATGTCTGCAGCACTATCAATTGGACACCTGCAAAACCGTATAATAGACACTTTTGTAGGATATTATATTCTGTCTCAACATCATATTAATTCATTCTTTGTATAACTCTCAGTACATTCTTTATACATTTTTTGTATTTACTTTCGCTCTTTGTCAAAATATATTTTGTAATAGTTAATTTTAGTTCTTTTTAAAAAGACATTCTCTATAAAGAAAAATAAAACTACATAGCTAGTGCAGACGATCTAGCTATCAGATTGTTATTTGTGTTTTTTCAACTTTTACACTCAATATTGGTTTCTGATGAGCGATAAGAGCAAATACTGAGAGAAATGAATAATTAATATAAGGTTGCTACGTAAGTATACAAAATAGGAATCATTCATTCTACCGCACTGGGATATTACGTATAGGAGATCGGAAATTTTTATATTCGTTGTGTACTAGAAACTGATCGTGACTGGAATTCAACTATACATCAGGTATCGAGAATGCTTTTAACTTTTTGTAAACATTTTCTGAAGGTGTCTTCATAAACAAAATAAGATTGTAAGCGACTATAATATTTCACAGTACCTCTGCTAGAAAGCTTTCACAGCTTCATCGATAGTTTTTGTGAATATATAAAGTTTCATCTTATGATATTTGATACATTTTAATATATTATTCTAATTAACCCTTTTTTCACTTGGGTTATTAGATGGAACGGTAAGTTTTTTATTGTTAAATGTTTTTCTCGAAGGACCGTATATTCACTGTTGTAGGATGTTTGATTAAATGTTTTCTCGAAGAAATTAAACACTTATTTCACTTTCATGTTGCTATATTGCAGGAATTTATAACTTTTTTTTTGCGTAGACAATTAAGAAATTCACTTGATCATACGCGTTATATTTTGATTATTTAGCACATAATCTGCTGGAGTAACGAATGTTTAATGATTAATTACACATGTTCATTACCAGGACCAAATGCTGGGTGCTCTTATAACATGAGTACCATTATGTACGACAGTTAAATATGATGAGACCAACAATGTGGTTACCGGTTAACGTGGTTACGAGGAAGGAGAAAAATAATAGAATTTGAAACGTAACGGTCAGATACAGCGAGTGAAAATTTGCAGTTAGGATGATTTTTGTTGCCTGAAAAGGGTATATGTCTTGAGCAGAATATTTGAATTGTGTTATACAGGGGAAGTTGAAAATAAAAATCACAGGAGAATTTGGTAATTAAATCAAATTCGAACATATTGGGGGCGCGGGAAGAATGGAAGAAAGGTGAGAGATGGCTGCTCTCAGACATCGAATGCTGATGTTAGTGAAAGGGTTAGATAGCGTGAGAGTGTATAGGGTTTTGATACAGGATTATGAATGAAAGTGAATAATTGTAAATATAATTATATAAATGTATAGGAATTGTAAAAATAACCTGTTGGTGTCAGAGTGGTGTAAGGACTCTGGCGTCATGAGTGTAAACGAATGTTTAGGGTTGATGTTAGAGTGTTGTAAGGACTCTAATATGATGAATATAAGAAATGATAAGGTTTTGATGTTAGAGTGGTGTAAGGACTCTAACGTCATGGGTGTAACGAATGAACAAGAGTTGAGGTTAGAGTGTTGTAGGGACTCTAACGTCATGAATGTAAGAATGAATAAGAGGTCTAGATGTATGCTAGTTCTTGTTTTTTAAGGGCACGAATGTTTGCAATGTACTCTAGAAATGGACTAGAGGTGTGAATGATAAGAATGTAAGCAATATACTCTAGAAATGGACTAGAGTTGTAAACGATACGAATGTAAGCATTATAATAGGAGAGAGAGAGAGAGTGTCAGTGATTACAACATTATTTGCTATGCTGTTATGGCCTTGAACCTGTGGCACATTAGACATTTGTTTATGATGCGCTTGATCTCACGCAGGCCATCAATGGGCCAGAATTTTAGACGGATATTGGCGAGAACATTTTGAGGACCACTGTGTCCTAAACGTATGTGTTCTTTTTGTAAGACCAGGGTAGTGAAATGACAATGAGCAGGCAGTAGAATTGGGTGTTTTTGTAGGAAACGGGGGAATGGGAGAGTCTCCCTCCGACTCTAATAAGATTGTCCTTGTCTATAAAAAGGTTTAATGATATAAGACGTTTATCTGAGGGTAGTTGATTTTTTGTAGTGTGCGATAAAGGTTTGGGAAGCTGTTTGTTTGCACCTGGCGTACAAGGAAAAGTAAAGCAGTGTCTAGATTTTGTCTAGAGAAGATTTTTTGTGTAGTAGCAGGATGACGGATGATTTCTATAAATTTGTATATGTATGCCATTGCTCTGACTAGTTTGGTTAGAGATGATGAACGAGTTATTAGGACTATCAAGGGGTTTGCTGGTTTCGCTGTCGTGACGAGTGACTTTTTATTTGCTTCAGGGGGGTCCGGTAGACAGGAAAAGGTATCGTGACAAGACGTATCGTCGGAGGATTCCCATAGAAAAGGAGGTCCACAGAACCACTTGGTACTGGGATATTCTAAGGGCTGGCCCCTTGATAGGATGTCCGCAGGATTGAGGTGAGATCGAATATGTCTCCACGTAGCGGAATGGGTTGCTTGTTGAATTTGAGTGACTCTGTTGCAGACACAAATCTAGTGGGTATGCTTTTTATCCAGGACAGGGCTATAAAATGAAAGATGAGATTTTTAATTGTCGATCAAGGATGTTGCGGAGTCGTGCGTAAAGTTTTGATACAAGGGCCATGGCGCATAATTCTAATTTGGGAACTGTAATCGGTTTCTTGAGAGGGGCGACACGGGATTTGGAAATGATAAGTTGTGAGGATGCGGAAGAATCCGTGTAAATTGTTCTCAGATAGAAACAGCCTCCATAAGCCAATGAGCTGGCATCACAGAAACCGTGGAGTTCGATGTGTGATATTTGTTTGTTTTCAAATATATGTCTAGGGATATGTGATGATGATAACTGGGTCACGCTTTCTACAAATTCATGCCATTTCTCTATGAGTGCCAATATGAGAATAAGTATAAGTTTGATTAAAGTGCAATTGTATGCGAGTGCAAGTAATAATTCATTTGTGAATGTGTTAGGTGGCATGAAAGTAAATGTAAGGTAGTGATCACGAGTGTAAGTATGATGAGAGTTTTGTCTAAGTCTTTTGAGATTGTTTTTATGATTATAGACATTTGTCTTAAGGGGGCCCGGTTCTTTTGCGGGCAGGAATGAGTTGTTTAAAATGTTTTAATGAACGTAAAGGAGAGTTATTTCTGTTCTCGTCAAGAAGAGGGAGGGTAAGATATGTATATAATGTTTTTGTCAAGTCGTTTTAAATCCAAAGTGTCGTCATGTAATTTTGTAAGTAGCAATGAGTAAGGGGGATGGTTATATTCTTCAACCAAGTATCTTTTTAATCCAAGTGACCAAGTGTCTTTTTAATACCTTTATCCAGGTATTCACAATAAAGTATTTTTTTTAATAATACCTTTGTCCAGGTATTCACATGAAAGTATTTTTTAATAACACCTTTATCCAGGTATTCACAATAAAGTATTTTTTTAATAACATCTTTATTCAAGTATTCACATTAAAGTATTCTTTTTTTCAATAACACTTTTATCCAGGTATTCACGTTAATAACACCTTTATCCAGGTATTCACATTAAAGTAATTTTTCATGTCAAAGTGTCAAAATTTTTCATAAAATTTTATGTTTTTCTTAGTGTCAAGTATACATGTTTAGGGGTTAATCATTATCCTCTTCTTGAGGATGAAAGGTTTAGTTTTCTTGACGAGGAAGAGTTTAAGTAGTGAATGAGTGCTATCATGCATTAAAAGAGCGTTGAATAAGAAAGTGAATTGTTTATTCGAGTGTAAGTGTTGGTTTGAGAATGATTTATGAGTAATAATGTTTTAATTTGAGAGTAAGTTTTGATTTATAAGTGTTTTGTGATTTAAGAATGTATTTGAGGGTAAGTTTTGATTAAAAGTGATTTGGTCACACCGGAAGAATGAGTGTAATGAGTAAGAGAGGGGTTATTCGTTAGGTATTGTGAATGAGCCTTGTCCAGAACAGTACGTTTTTTGACGATAATATTCTGGAGATTGTTGCATTGGTTGTGAATGTGTCTCAATGATGTGTTTTGTTTGTGGGTGTGAGGGAAGTGAAGTAAAGTGGGATGTCTTTTTCGACATATGAAGCAAGATTTTACCGAAATACAAAAAAGGGTTGTGCGTTTAGAACCTAAACACCTAAAGCACAATTTGTTTGCTTTAATGTATTCATTTCGATCAGGGACAGAAAGTCGTCCGAATTGGGAACATTCATAAATTACATGGCCTGTTTCCTTGCAAAATGAGCATGTTAAAGATGGTAGGGGGCACTATGATATGCACTAGACGATGATTGTCTAAGTTGACCATTGTTTTGAGGTTGGTTTCGTTCGGGATGCGAATGTTGGTTTGCAAATAATGCTTCTCTGTTGGTTGGTGTGGTCACATTAGAAGACTGGTTACGATGATGGGATGTATCAGGTTTGAGATCTTGGGTTAACAAGTTTTCTACGACCGTACATTTTTTCTCCAAAAAGTCAAAAAAAACGTATCACTAGCAATAAAATTTTTATCAGTCTCTTTTTCTTCAAGAGATCTTTTGGTATCATAATCTAATTTTGTTTTTAATATGTTAACGACTAGTGCATCAAATAACTCTTCCTTATTGATATTTAGATTGAACAATGACTTTACGATAGATCTAGTTTCGGACGTGAATGTTCTTAATTGTTGAGCAGTACATTTTGAGATGTTGTTACAGGCTGTCAAACGGTTAAAATGGGCAGTAACAATCTGCCGTGTATTATTGTATTTGGAGTTCAGTAAATCCAACGCTAAATCAAAATTGGTTTCATTTACCGATAATTGAAAAATTAAATTGAGCGGGTCACCTTTCAAGTATGATTTCAAATAGTAGAATTTTTCAGTTTTGGATGCAAGCCGGGTGTTGTTTACTATTAGTGCATTAAATAGATCTATAAAGGCAGTGTATTAAGTGCTATCTCCTGAGAAAATCGGTATTTCTATGGAAGATAATCTAATGTGAGTTTCACTCTGAGAATGTACAGTTAATTGATTAGTTTGATTGAATTTAGAGTTTAATTTTTCGAAAGTATTTTGTAGTTTGCAGTGTAATGAGAAATATTTTTCATCAATCTGGCTTCTATCGTCAAATTCTAATTCAGTATCTACGGTTATGGTTTCAATTTGGTCTTGAATCTCAGAGTATTTGAAGTAATATTTCTCTAAATTGTCTATTCAGAATTTGAGAGCATACTTGTCTGACTCGTCCAAATTGTTATGAGACCAGTTATGAATACGAGTAATTGCTGCCTTACAACTAGCACGTTGTATTTTTAAAGAATCCATTTTATCAATTATTTGACATAAATATTTGACATAAAATTCAAATCAATGTGTCATGTTAGGTATTAAAGTAATATTTTATGATGTACATGATTGTTTTCCAAAATTGATATGAGATAATGTTATTAAATGTCCAAACTAAATTTGAAATTATAACATGTAATAAATTTGATCCGTTATATGTACCTTATTTGTCTTGTTCGTTTTCATTGCTAATCTGCTGTCTGTGTCGAAGAATTTCAATTTCCTCTTGGATTTGAACTGCCAAAACTGCTCTCAATTCAGGACCATATTCTATGAACTTATTTGTCTTGTTCGTTTTCACTGCGAACCTGCTGTCTGTTTTGAAGAATTTCAATTTCCTCGTAGATTTGAACCGCCAACACTGCTCTCGATTCAGGACCAAATTCTATAAACTTTATTTGGTTCTTCTATGAACTTTATTTGGTTCGATCCGGCTACAGGAGGGCCATATTCTAATTAACCCTTTTTTCACTTGGGATAATAAATGGAACGGAAGGTTATAGTTTACTTAGCTCGAAGGACCGTTTAGTTATATGTAGTTCACTGTAGTATTCGTAGGATTATGGCGGTTTTTTAAATCAAACTATTATGTCACTTTCACTTGTATATTGACGGAAATTACATTTTGTTCATTTGTTTCAACAATTAAGAAGTTCACTGAGTTTTACACTTTTGGTTACTTATCACATTGTGTCAATTGTAAACATAATTTACCAGTCTCAAGCCGGTTTGTTCTTATGAAAATAGTACCATTATGTACTAGGTCTGACTGATGTAGAGATGAATGATGACTGGGAAGTGGTTGAAAATAGAGTATTATTCCTATTTATAGGTATTTTAAAGTGAGTGGGAAGTACATGTGTGGGTTGGTTCTTTGATGATGTAAGAGAAGGTTCGAAATTTTAAATGGAAAATCCCTAGAACAATAATCGTCTGTATTTTTTATGTGGTAGTAATCGTTGAAATGGAATTTTGTCGATGTGTGAGAAATTAAATGTTTGAGAAATATGATATATTTCTTTAAGTGGTCTGATCGTTGAAATGGAATTTTGTCGTTGTGTGAGAAATTAAATGTTTGAGAAATATGATATATTTCTTCATGTGGTCTGGGCATGATATGAATTATGTTATACAGGGGAAGTTGAAAATAAAAATCACAGGAAAATTTGGTATTTAAATCAAATTCGAACATACAGAATAAATTTTTGAGGTATATTTATTATAAAAAGTATGGTGTTTACCCTGATTATAGTACAGATAGGAGTTTTCATCTTAGATCTGAGTTTAAAATCCTATCCTTGGAGGATAGGAGAAAGTTAGTTATTCTAATATTTCTATACAAAATTATTAACAACAAAGTTAACGCACCTCAGATTTTATCTTTAGTGGGGTTCAATGTTCCACCCAGAAGAACGCGTAACTGTACTATGTTCAATATTTCGACCGAATCTTCTTCAAAGTCGCCTGTCCTAGCCATGTGTTAATTGGCAAATTATTTTAATAGTTTTATTGAATTAAAATTCAATTATTCATTAAGCACCTTTCGTAGCTTGGTATTGAACAACATAATATCATTGGCAGTGTAAATATAGGTATTACATAAGAGTAAGTTATTCATGATGTAAGTCTTAGTGTTCTAACCGTTGATATGTTATTGTACTGTGTATTTGCTTTTTTTTTATCCTTGTAATTAGACCTGAAAAAGGTCTGTTTGGATAATAAATAAATAAATAGCATATTCTCAGTTTTCAAATGAGAAGAAGACACCCCCAATACAGCAAAATTGTGTCCTGATTTCTTATCATCCCTTCTCTCGATAAACGATATCTTCTCATATTAGTGTTTTTAAATGAAACTCAAGGTCTCTAGTTAATTCCACAATATAATACAAGTTATTGAAAATTCTAAAAAATTGACAATTTTTTCGATAAATCAATATCATCGTCAGAATGACAGAAGTTACATTTCCACGAAGTAAGAGTCGAGACAGTCGATATCTTCTCAGCTAACCTATGGTCCAGCAAGTTCCGGTAACAATTAGTTTGCATATATGATTGATACTCTTAATTTCGACGTTATTATTTATTTATTTATTTACAGAAGCAAACAGGTTTCCCTTATTCTATGCAACTGTGATTACAAATTAGTACTAATACTACAACGCTCGCATATAGTTTATGTGACAAAAACGACTGAATGTACAGATAAGGTTAATTCTCTAATATTAGATCTGCAATAGATATTTTAAATTTACACAGTTTAATTCCTAGCAGTCCAGTATCGAGATTTTCACTTACGCTATTGTAAAGCTGACATATTCTATCTAGCGAATTAATCGAAGGTGTTAAGAATAAATAGTTCCTAGGACGGGTTCGATGATCGGGTACGTAGAAATTTAATTGACTGAGAAGATCAGCCGAGTCTATTAAATGGTTGCACAACTTATAAAGAAAAATTAAATCTCGACGTTTTCTCCTGCAGACTAATTTATCAATACTAAACTCTGACCTTGATGGACCATAAGACTCATATTTAGGGGACTTCTTGTGTTTTTTAAAATATATATATTTCACAAACTTATTTTGTAAGGCTTCAATTTGGCGACTTAGGCTTATATTAATAAGTGAATTCCAGATTACGCTACCAAACTCCAACTTGCTTCTTATAAGCGAATTAAAAATACTTGTAATCGACTCAACATTAGTGAAAGCATGAGTAGTACGTTTTATAAACCCAAGTAATTTATATGATTGAGAAATAATGTTAAGAATATGTGGTTTAAAGCTAAACTTACCAGTGAGTAAAATACCAAGGTCTGTTATCTCCTTTACTCTCGTTAATTGAGCATCCCCCATTGTGTAATAAAAATGGTTAGGGTTTTTTTGGCGACTGAATGTCAAAACAACACATTTACTAGTGTTAAATGGTAATTTATTAGTTAGCGACCAATTATATATTTTATCTATGTCGTGTTGTAATTGTAGATGATCATTTGAGTTATTCACTTTTGTGTAAATTTTCAAATCGTCCGCAAACAATAAACACTCAGATGTAATTAAGGAGGGCACTTCGTTTATAAAAATCGTAAAAAGTAATGGCCCTAGATTAGATCCCTGTGGTACACCAGATTCCGCCATAAATACCTCAGACTTCTCACCCATGAAAGACACATATTGCCACCTATCACTAAGATAAGTTGCATAAAGTTTTAGTAAAGGATAGCTCATTCCCAGTAAATTTAACTTTCTTAAAAGTATATCGTGGTTTACCTTATCAAAAGCCTTGGCGAAATCTGTATATACCGCATCAATCTGTTCCCCTTTATCCAGTGATTCAACTACATAATTGGAGAACGTTAGCAGATTTGTTTCAATAGACCTCTTATTACAGAAGCCATGTTGCTGATTACATAAAATAGTTTGAAAATGCGAATATAGTTTATCATATAATATATATTCAAAAATTTTAGCGCTACAGTTTGCTATGGCAATCGGCCTGTAATTACTGAACTCGTCCCTAGGGCCTTTTTTATGTATCGGAGTAACCTTTGTGATCCTAAACGCCTTTGGAAAGCAGTTATTGTTAAGTGATTTTTGTAACACAATTATGAGGGGGTATGTAAGATAATCGCGACAGGCTTTAAATATATATCCCGGAATGCCATCTGGTCCGGCTGAGAACTTTGGTTTAAGCTTTTTAAAGGCATTGTGAATATCCTGAACTGTGATCCTAGTAAATTGTGAACAATTACAGTTTGAACTATAATTATCTGCAGGATTAAAAAAACTCAGATGGTAGGTAGACGAGTTGTGTTCATACACCGACTGAAAATAGTTCGCAAATTCGGCTGATATTATTGATTTATCCGTAATATTAATGCGATCATTATTGGGATTCTTGAAACAGTAATCTGCCTTGTTATACCTTTTATTATTTTTCACAAAATTCCAAAACAAATTGGGATTATCGTTAATGCCGTCTTCAATTTTACGGATGTATATGTTATATGATTTTTTAATTTCGTTTTTTAACAGAGTTCTTAGTCTTTTGAATTCATTTAAGTGATATTCAGATTTTTTCTGCATTGTTCTGTGATATTCCTTCTCCTGCAACAAACGGACTATATCCGGAGTAAACCATGGAGGGAATTGGGTATTTTTATCGTTACTAGATTTAAATTTGGGTACACAAGCATCAAAAATATTGTAAAGTTTATGATAAAATAAATCTACTGCAGTATCTACATCATCAATACAATCTAGGAACTCCCAATTGCAATCCCTTAGCAACTCGGAGAGTAAATCAAAATTAGCTCTCTTAAAATTATATTGATATGTTAGGTTGTTCATTTCCCGAAATGTTTTACATTTTTTATCAAAATTAATCGTAAGTTGAAGAATGGGGTGTTTTTTATCCTCTTTGGTCAGAGGATATTCGTTTTTTCCCACCGACATATCGACATTACACAATACAAGATCTAATGTTCGCATATCTTCATTTAATATATTATTTAAAGATTTTAGTTTCAAGATATTCATTAATTCGCATAATGATGAAATTTTATCTGAAGTATTATATTCCCATTTAAACTCCGTTCCATTTATGTTGGGTAAATTAAAGTCACCCATTATTACAAAATATGTATTGGAATCTATTATGTTATCAAGGTGAGAAAAAATTTCGGCAAACGCTATATAATCATCGTTCCGTGACTGAGGTGGCAAGTAAATATTAGTTAAAATTATTTTGTTACCAGAAATATTAATTTCGATAAACACAGCCTCTAAATCCGTATCTACACTAAGTAACTTAGATTTAAATTTCTTATGTACTGCAGTTAAAACACCGCCCCCTCTTTTTTACCCGTTTTTGTAAAATCTCTGTCCTTCCTGTAAACTATATATCTGTCGTCGAAAAGTTCGGATTCAAATATATCTGAATCCAATCATGTTTCTGTAAGAGCTATAATATCGTATGTTTCAAGTAGTAAATTATGTTTAAACTCAGTCGTCTTTGTCCGCAAACCTCGAATATTTTGATAATACATTTGAACTTTCATGATTAATTGTTAAAGTATAGCTCCCCATTAAAAATAGAAACAAATGGAAAAAAAAATACAGTACATAAATTACGTATAAGGCAAAAATTAAGAAAATGTAGTATAGAAATAAAATTAAGTATTATTTATAAACTGACCAGACTAAATTAAACGATTTCTCCAAATTTATAAACAGAATCCCCGAAAACATAAACAGTACACAAACATAAAAATAAAATTGATATCACTATATGTATAAATATAAAAACATGACACTCTTCGACATAAAAAGTTACAGCAATATCCACGTAGGTAGGTACACCTCAATGTCCCCGTTAGGATGTCTATTGCTGTGTTGCCGGCTTTAGTAGAGAGACTAAGAATCATATGTCTTTTAGTGCTCGTATATTCTTGACACCCCCATCTTTTTTCATAAACAGTTTGCCATCTTTAATCCACACATTCCGGTTACCGTATTTCTGCTTAGCCATATTTAGCATGTCATATCTGGATTTCGTAAGGTCTTCATTAATGTATATCCCTGTGCCTTTTAATAATGACCTAGCTTCTAATATCTCTTTCCTTTTCAGGTAAGTACACATATCTATTATCACACTTCTTTTGATTCCGATGTTGCTCGGATCTTTTTTACCAACCCTGTATAAATTATTAATTTCCCTTCCTGAGCAATCAATTTTCAGTGTTTTGTTGAACAATTGTAAGACTATTTCTAATAAATTTTCATTGTCATTCTCTTGAATACCTGATATTCTAACTGAGTTATTCTTTTTAATCTGCATTAGGTCATCAATGTTTGATTCTACTATTTTAATGTTATCTGTGTTGGCAGCAACCCTCTTTTCAAATTTATTTAGGCAGTTATTAATATTGTTGAGAGTATCATCGACTTTTTCAAATCTATCATTTAGTTGGCTTACAAATTTGGCACATACCTTTTCCATTAGTGCTTCTAAAGACTTGTCGTCTGACAACGGTAGATTTCTGCTTCTTGTATTCTTATCCATATTAGCGAAATTCACACAAAATTTCAAGAACTTAACGATAGGATATCTTGAATTAGTTACTTAATAACCACTGATATATTTGATATATAATATATTAGTAATTTTATACTGCAATTACATTGAATAGCGGAGCACACTTAAACACGTCTATTCGTTCATGCTACGTTGCCACATTATCATGTGTAAATGTCCAAGATGGCGTAACATGTAGCTCCGACCCTACACGGCGCCACGCGGAAGGCCAATTATAACGAAGCGTCCGCTCTTCGTCCAAATTCGATTGTCTCAACATTCGTATCTTTGCCACCAGTTGTTAGGGCGAGTCTTGGCATACGGGAATTTTCTTCAGTTTGGTCAGTATTTTGTCGTTAACGCCTCCCAAAATACCACCGATTATTGAAACCATAAATTGCACTCTGTACTCAGAATGGAGCCTGTGTGTGTAGCTCGCCAACGAGATCTAGGTATTTAGCAAGCTTTTACCTTTCTTTAATATTGATGTTTGTATCTATTATTATTGTTACTATTATTATTATGCATACTTATTTTTGTGAAAATATTCTTGTTATACTCGAGTTGTATTTCTGCTATTTCCAATTTTTTTTCTTTTAACCGTTGGATTTGGGATCAGTACCAAACAAAAGAGAAAAATGGCTATTGATGATGCAGTTTCCAAAGTACAAGACAGAGGGTAACAAACGTCGCTGTTTTTAATTTATTAAAATAGTTAAAGCGTCCTGTAGTATATTTGAAGCATTCACAGTTGTGAGCCTCGGTGCACATTATTTACCCTTGCGCCATCAATCATATTGTAATGTTTTTCTTATTTATTTAAATACACAACAGGTGGATTATTTATACAATTAACTTTTCACTTATACTTAATTATTGTAGGCACTTTATTTATATTAAACACACTGTATATTTACTAACACTTAATTTATATAAATATTTCACTACCAATTTATATTTAAAACATACTGTTCACTATTATCCCTTATTTATATATTCAACTCTGTTCATTACCATAATAAATTGTAAACTAAACTCACCGCTCGTAGGTAGTCGCTTATATATTAGATCCACTATCTGGAGTAGGAATTCTGAAATTTCTAGTGTGCGGCTCCCAATAAACAACCGACCTTCTTAGAAATATCTATAAAAACCACAACAAAAAAATAGTCCGTCCCAGAAATATGTGCACTCTCGCCAAAATTCTAACTTTTAGATATCGTATTAGATACAGTCGGATTCAGGGACTACACTAGTGTGCGATTTCGTGACATTACCTCCTCCTTAAAAGGAAGTTCTTCCTGGTAGCCGACTCGATAATCCAACTAGTTGATCGCTATCCTAGGCATTGCTAGTTTCTCCACGTTGGATTCCAGCACATGATCTCGAAGGCTTCGTAGCGCTTCCCACATATCGCGGTAGGTGTATCAATCTAGAAATTCGTTTTCGGTTACCAGGTAGATGAGGTACCGAGAATTGTGTTTGAGTCTCAGCATCTTGCCAGTGGCTGGAATTTAATCTTCAAGTTTTTCTAATTGCCCGAACTTCTTTCGAAAGACGGTTGCCAATTCTCGTGCGTATTTGTTACTAGCGGAGATGTTGTGTGCCATTGAATACTCTTCCGGGAGTATGAACAAATCTTGTCGTTGTTCTGTAAAGTCTCCATATCTAGCTTTCCCGGTACCTCCATATGCGCCTATAAATTCTTCGAAGGTAGGGTCGGGCTCTTATCGGATATGGTTCACTCCATCCTTAAGGTCTCCGAGTTGCGCTGGTCAACTTTGGTGGACTATTTTAGGTTTTACATTGAGGATCTTGTTTATTGGATAGATGGCGACATTGATCTTTTTCTTAATTAAGTACGGAACTTCCCAAAATTTCTGTAATTTTGGAGAAAAGCCTTCCATCTGACTGTGAATGCAATGCTGTTGTCCTCACTCTTCTTCATTCACAGCTTGTCACAAATTTCCTGGAATACCTGGCTCTCGAAATTTCTCCATTGGTCGCTGTGGATTTCTAAGGACACTCCATATCGGCTTATAAATTATTTCACCAATACATCCGCGACACTCGCGGCCCCTTGAAATAGTGAATTACAACTAGAATGTATTTACCACCATTTTCTGTCGTTGTAAATGGTCCAGCGATATCTATAGCAATCCTTTCGAAAGAGCTTCCAACATTATATTGTTTTATGGTTGCCTTTCTCTTGCGTTACTCGTAGCACATGTCGTATATTTCTTACACCAGTACTTCACATCGTTGGAGCTGTTCATTCAATAAAACCTTTCACGAACTCGTTGAAAAGTTTTCTTCACTCCCAGATGACCTCCTGAGGGACTGTCGTGTAACTTACTCAGTACCTCAGCTACTCTCGTTTTCAGGATAACTAGCTGTCTTCTCTTCTCGGAACCAACATCGTTATTAAGGATTCTTTTCAACAAGCCTTCTTCCAGGACATGGGAGTCCCACTGGGCTCAATATACATGGAGTATAGGTAAGAATCTTGAAACTTCTTGCCTGGTAGGTCACCGATTTTCTTCCTTCCATTGACGGTTCATCTTTAAGTGGGAATCATTCCCCTGATATTCTCTTATCCTGGAGTATGATCATTCTTCGTTGACTACAGTAGTTCTTGAAACTGCAGCTTTCTTAGTTTCCGCCTTGTTACAGTGGGAACAGTCTGCTGGACACGGCCGGATTGACAGGGAGTCGGCATTTCGTTGACTCACACCAGCTCGATGTTTGATGTTAAAATCGTACTCTTGAAGTCGTACAATCCATCTAGCGATCTGGGCCTCGGGATTCGTGAACTGCATCAACCACTTGCGTGCTGCGTGATCAGTCCGAATTAAGAATTTCATTCCATAGAAATACTCGTGACAGTGTTTCATGGACTTCACTACCCCCAAAAGTTCTCTTCTCGTGACGCAGTAATTTCTTTCAGGTTTAGAGACTATGTCTCGCTCTCCTTGGATCTGTGAGAGCACACCTCCAATTCCTACGTTGCTTGCATCAGTATCAAGAATAAAGTCTCCCTCTGGTAATGGATATCCTAATATCGGCGCCGTGGTTAAATGTCTGTTTAAGGTTTCAAAAGCCGTTTGACAGTCTTCGTCCCAATGGAAAGCACATGGTTCTTCTGTGAGTCGAATTAGTGGCTTGGCAGTATCTTCGAACTTCCTGATAAATCCTCGATAGTATAAGCAAAGTCCAAGGAAATTTCTAATTTGATTTGTCGGTTGGTTGCGGCCATTGCTGAATGGAAGCAATTTTCACTGGATCCACTGCCACTTCTTCATTGCTCACGATATGATCCAGATAGCTGACTTTGTTTTGGAATATATGACATTTCTTCGGGTATAACATGAGCTGGGCAGTTTGAAGTCGTTTGAACACATATTCCAAATTCATCAAATGTCTTCCCCAGTACTATAATCTTGTCCAAATAGACCAGGCATATCTTCCAAGATAACCCTCTCAAGACATTTTCTATCAGTCTTTCAAATCTCGCGGGCGCATTACAGAGCTCGAATGGTATGACGTAGAATTGCCATAATCCTGATCCAGTGGAAAAAGCAGTCTTCTCTTTATCTTCTGGGTCCATTTCTACTTGCCAATAACTAGATTTCAGGTCTAGGGCGGAAAGAAGTTTGCTGCCGGTCAAAGTGTCTACCGTATTTGTATAAAAAAGTTTTGCGACGGACAACTGCTAATGATAATACCTATAACAAGTAATCATTTAACAATACCAGCTGAACTTTGCTAAAACCTAAGTATTAATCTTAATAAGGGCGCCAGGTAAGTTTGCCCCGGGCAACTACCTGATTTTCATCCAACACCTCTAAACTTACTAAATAGGTGCCAATACAAAAAGAATAAAAGTCGGGAATCTCTTATCTACGTTTATTCGACAGCAGCAGTGTGTTTCTATGTGGAAATTGTTACCAGTCAAAATTTTACTCTCGACATGATGTCATGGCTTCTATCGATCATATCTTGAATTGTTCGTATCATATTTGTATGAGATAAAAAGTAACAAAGGTGTCAAAAAATGTATTTAATATTTTTATAATACATAGTATATTATAATTTGCTATTATATATTATCCTGTTCATGTCATTCCTGGAAACAGTCTGGACACAATGGCGGCTTGTTCGGACAACCTTGACATCACTTTTTAGATCTAGTGCACTCTAACTATTATTACTTGAAATGGCAACTCTGGTCAAGACTTTTACGAGACTTCATGTACAGATTATAAATAAATACTATTGTGAAAATTGAAAATTTCCATTACGGCCCTGTTCGTTCTGTTGTTCAGTGCATCAACGTATATTATCGATATTAATAAAATAAATCACCTTCTTTCGTGCCAAAGTCATTTTATAAAAAGATGAACCAATTCAATTTCAAGCAGACATTGTGCCCATTCTGGCAATTATAAATCATTTTTTTCAACTTCTAACGTATAAATTTGTTGTGTATTATTTGGTGGACGGCGCCATAAGAATTATGAAAGTACATATTACGTTATTTATTCATTTTATTGTTCATCCTAACAGGTCTATTGACAAGGATAATAATGTTAATAAAGATAGGTACATCTTATTTTCCTAATGCTATAATAAAAATGAAAAGAAACAAGAGAGTAGGCCAATCACAACTAACTAATGTTATATATCTACACAAATATCGTTAATAACATTTATCAATATTACATACCATACATCTCTATCATTGCCAGAGAAAGCAGAAGAAGCATAGAGACAGGAGATTCAATTTATTAACAGATATGAGTCTAAGAGATTTCTCACTATTATCGATAAGCCTACAAGTTTTTAATGAATCACACCGAAGTAATATCTAGGTATTCATTTATTAAATTTTTATAATCCCTACATGGGGTATTAAACCAATCCAAGTCTTGGACAATAGCCGAAATGTTAGCTAAACGTAACATGTTAACAATGAGCGGAGTGTTGGAAATATTTGTATATGATGGTATAGAGCATTTTAATCTGTTCGAGTGTGTCTGGGTGCTATATAAAAGACATTAAGGATAATATATTAGCACAGTTTATCAGATTATCAAGAATTTTATACAAAAACATTAATATTTCATATTTACATCTTATTTCTAAGGATCTGATATTGAAATCTGTTCTAAGGTAAGATGTCCTTATAGTATGTTAATCAGCATGAACTCGAAATTTTATATAATATAGGTAACGCAAAAATTTGTTTTAGATTTTTTCAGTGCTACCCAACTCTCTTAAGAAACTGTTATAAATCAACTAAATTTTATAAATAATAAATATATATAATCTTATATATTTATGTATATTATCCTCTAATAACCTCATATTAAAATAGATGTCTCGACCCTTACTTCCTGGAATTTAATCATATTAGTGTTTTAAATGAAACCCAATGTTTCTAGCTAATTCCACACTATAATGAAAAATGTTGAAAGTTCTAAAAAATTGAAAATTGTTTCGATAACTGAATATCATCGTCAGAATGACAGAAGTTACATTTCATTTGATACCTACCTGATGTTTAGTAGTTATTTTTGGCTAGACCAAGAAGTGACCTACCTTGTGATTGACTTAATATATGATAATAGAAAAAAGAAGAAGACGTGATATTACAAATATTGCTTAGATATTATTAGCCCTATGGTGATATCCTGGATATCATTTTTCCAATTAAGATCAGTATAACTGTGCAATGATAAAGAAAACCAGGAAAATTGTATCCGCTGATCTTTACAATTATCACTTAAGAAGACAGTTTAATAGTGGAGAACTCCCTAGATTTATCTGTTCATTGACGACGTCATATTGTGGGTTTCTTAAGTGTCTTCTAATTTCCAACTCTTCAAGGAAATCCATTTCTTGTTTCTTATCACAAATATGTAGTACTTCTAGTTCTGTGTTAGGTGTCAATGAATGGTTTGTGTCAAGTAGATATATTGCGTAATAGGATTTATCTGGTTGTTTTAATGTGTATGCTCGTAAGTGTTCACTGTATCGGATTTAAAAATTTCTAAGGGTCTGACCCAAATAGACAGCATTACATTCTGAACATTTGAGTTTATATATACCTGATTTCTTTAATGTTGGTATTTTTGTTTTATTATTTAACAATTTTGTACTTACGTTACTTTCTGTTTTAAAAGATATTGTTGTATTCGTTGTTGTACGCCGCTAGTTTATGTGACTTGGGGTGATTGGAACTATATTGAATTGTCACATCAGTGTGTGTTTGTTTTAGGTAAATTGCATAATCAAGTACATTAATAACTCTTTGAATTTTCAAATCAAGAAAATTGAGTTATTTTCTTCAACTTCTAATGTAAATTTAATTTTTGGGTGTAAATTATTAATATGGTTGAAAAATATATCTAATTGTCGTTCACTATCTATAAAACAAGCTAATATGTCATCTACATATCTATACATAAATAAAGCATTTTTTGAAATATTACTTTAAAAGATTTTTCTTTCTAAACTGTCCATAAAAATGTTTGCCAAAATAGGTGATATAGGGGTTCTCATTGGTAAACCTTTATTTTGAATATATCTGTTATTGTCAAAAGTGATATATTTCTGATTAATACTCGTACATACATCAAATAAATTGAGTATGTCTGATATTATTCCTGGATTAATATTTGTATCTTCTAGTAATTGTCTTACAAGTATTAGACATTCTTCAGGAGGAATTTTAGTGAACATATTACTAACGTCAAATGAAATAAGCTTAGCGTTATCTTGTAATTTGATTGCTTTAAATTTTTTGATTAATTCTATTAGAAATTTAATAGAACTAATCTAAAAATTAAGAGCATTCAAATTACAAGATAACGCTAAGCTTATTTCATTTGACGTTACTAATATGTTCACTAAAGTTCCTCGTAAAGAATGTCTAATACTTGTAAGAAAATTACTAGAAGATAAAAATATTAATCCAGGAATAATATCAGATATACTCAATTTATTTGATGTATGTATTAATCAGAATTATTTAACTTTTGATAATAACAGATATATTCAAAATGAAGGTTTACCAATGGAAAGACCTATATCCCCTATTTTGGCAATCATTAAATTTCTAATAGAACTAATTAAAAAATTAAAAGCATTCAATTTACAAGATAACGCTAAGCTTATTTCGTTAGACGTTACTAATATGTTCACTGAAATTCCTCCTAAAGAATATATAACACTTGTAAGAAAAGTACTAGAAGATAAAAATATTAATCCAGGAATATTATCAGATATACTCAATTTATTTGATGTATGTATTAATCAGAATTATTTCACTTTTGGCAATAACATATATATTCAAAATGAAGGTTTACCAATGGGAAGCCTTATATTTTGGAAAACATTTTTATGGACAGTTTAGAAAGTAAAATCTTTGAAAGTACTATTTCAAAAATGTTTTATTTTGGTATAGATATGTAGATGACATATTAGCTGGTTTTATAGGTAGTGAACGACAATTAGATATATTTTTCAACCACATTAATAATTTACACTCTAAAATTAAATTTACATTAGAAGTTGAAAAAAATAACTCAATCAATTTTCTTTATTTGAAAATTCAAATAGTTAATAATGTACTTGATTATTCAATTTACCGAAAACCAACACACACTGATGTGACAATTCCATATAGTTCCAATCACCCCATGTCACATAAGCTAGCGGCATATAATTCAATGATACATAAAGCATTTTCAGTTCCTATGAACAAATGTAATTTTGATAGAGAGAGAAATACAATTCGACAAATAGCAACATCCAACGGTTATCCATTACAAATGATAAATAAGCTAATTAATAAAAAAGAGGAGAAAGTGGCATTACAATTAATATTCCATAAACAAACTGAAGAAATGAAAACTTATAAAACCATCACATATGCAGGAAATATTTCTAATAATATTTCAAAGATAATATCTTTAGCAACAAATACAGCAATTTCTTCTAAAACAGAAAGTAACGTAAGTACAAAATTGTTAAATGTTAAAACAAAAATACTACCATTAAAGAAATCAGGTATATATGAACTCAAATGTCCAGAATATAATGCTGTCTATTTGGGTCAGACCCTCAGAAATTTTTAAATCCAATAGAGTGAACACTTACGAGCATATAGATTGAAACAACCAGATAAATCCCATTACGCACAAAATCTACTTGACAGAACAGAACTAGAAGTACTACATATTTGTGAGAAGAAACAAGGATTGGATTTCCTTGAAGAGTTGGAAATTAGAGGACACTTAAGAAACCCACAATATGAAGTCGTCAATGAACAGATAGATCTAGGGAGTTCTCCACTATTAAACTGTCTTCTTAAGTGATAATTGTAAAGATCAGCAGATATAGTTTTCCTGGTGTTCTATATCATTGCACAGTTATACTGATCTTAATTGGAAAAATTATATCCAGGATATCACCATAGGGCTAACAATATCTAAGCTTCAATATTTGTAATGTCACATCTTCTTCTTCTTTCTATTCGTCTAGCCAAAAATAACTACAAAACATCAGGTAGGCATCAAATGAAATGTAACTTCTGTCATTCTGACGATGATATTCAGTTATCGAAACAATTGTCAATTTTTTAGAATTTTCAACATTTTTCATTATATTGTGGAATTAGCTAGAAACATTGAGTTTCATTTAAAACACTAACCTCATATTAATTTAAAATTCAGTTCTAGCAAGGGCCAACCCAAGTGAAAGCAAACCTAGCATATTTCAAATTAACTATTCAAAAAAAGACAAACTGAAAGAGCTTCATAACCAGCTTTTAACATGGTGTCAAGAAAGAAAACAGGTTATGACAAAGAGAGGTGAAATTCTGAAGAAAATACGTAGAAATAGAAAAAGAGTAAGTATATCTACTACTATTTATGAAGAAAAATTAATGAAATTCGTAAATTGAGGGATCTAGTTCGAAATATGCAATCTCCATGTTCGTTAAGTTTCCAGAGAAAGGAAAAAACATTCTTTTCATTATTAATATTTCGAAATCTATTAATAGTGTAGAATTATTCGCAAATTTAACTGTTTAAAAGATATGTGATTGTAAAAAATGAAGCTAATAATACAAATTTGCAGTTTAAAATCTAAATTAAAGATACATATGTTTTATTATTATTTTTCATTATTCAATTAAGCTCCAAACGCTGATGGTTATTAGCTAGCCGCAAATTTATGTGAGTTTTAGTATGATTTAATTGTAATTGATTTTAAATTCGTCAATATATTCTTAGATCCCTTTCAGACTAGGATACTGTATCTGAGATACTTGTATTCCAGATACAGAAAATACATGCGTTTAAATGTAGGTTTTCACACTGCATTCAGCACGGCATACCGTATCGCGATACTAAATTTCTGAATCTCGCTAATTCAGCCACCGGCGACAGTATCCGAGTCCGGGATACCTAATTATCATTGTGGCTTATGAACCTTTTCAGACTTGCATACTTTTGCGATTCAAGAAGCACAACAGCATAGGTGTACAAGATTTTTATTATTAATTAGTAGAAGTGAAGTGTAACTAAACGATTTTTCGATTGTACCAAAGAGCGTGAAGTTTTTGATATCAACAAATTTATAAGTTTGGTAGAACCGAATTCTTGTATATGGGATATACATACACGTAAGTTGGCGGCATATGGGAAACTTTTTTTATTATTAATTTTACGAAAAAAAGTTATTCTTTATAAAAAGTTCTGCATGGTCCAAAACCTAAAATTCAATCATCAGATGGTAAATTTTTTTAGTCGTATACAAGGTTTGTCAAAAAATGTGATTTTTGCTCTAGAGTAAAGTACCTTTCTTTTTGCTTATATCGAAAATTGTAACAAAGAAAAGATGTTTAGAATTAAAAATAGCTTTCAAATATTCAACATTGTTTATTTACATTGAAAAAATATTTTTTCTACATTTTCTCTGCGATTACGTTGGAAATTTAAGTTTGCACATTAATGTATTGCATTTATTAATTATAAATTTGATTAAAGAATTCTAAATAAACTTTTAAAAACAATTATCTCTCAATTTTCATCGAACACTGATAACCTTTAAGTTACTTAATGACTAGTTTGTATTATTCTACCGATGCATTGGTAATTGTACTGAAAAGCGACTAATAAAAAGAAAACACACAAAAATTGCACCCTGGCTCACCAACGCATTGCAAAAATCTGTCAATACAAAAAATAAGATGTTTAAAAAGCTACAAAAAATCCCAATAATCTACTACTTAAAACGCAATACCGACCTTATAAAAATAAACTTAGTTCTTTGATAGCAAAAAGAAAATATGACTATTACACCACGGAGCTCAATAAAAACCATAATAATCCAAACAAATTGTGGGACATAGTTAATAATATAAGTAAAAAGTGAAAAACAAAACACACTATAAATTCTGTTTACAATGATAGCGACCAATTAATTACAGATAAAAAAGTATCGCTAATGAATTTAATAAAATATTTGCCACAATAGGCACAACTTTAGCTAATAATATAAATAAAGATATAAATTACGTACCAACTAGGAAAAGCATCTGTAATTTGTTTCTTATAACACCGATTGATTCCAATGAGTTACTCACTATTATCCATGATTTAAAAAGTAAAAAAGCAGTTGGAGCAGATAATATTAGAGCGGAAACAATCAAATCAGTCGCGGAATACATAGTTGAACCATTAAAATTTTTAATTAATGAGTGCTTCCAACAGGGCGTATGGCCCTTAACTTTTAAAAAATCAGTAATAATCCAAGTGTATAAAAAAGGTAACAAAAGTACGATTACAAATTATCGTCCAATTTCTTTATTACCTCATATCTCAAAAATATTTGAAAAGGCTCTCAAAAAACGATTAATTTCGTACCTAGATAAATATCATATACTTTCTAAGCAGCAGTTTGGGTTTAGAGAAGGCACGTCAACTGAAGATGCGATTTTAGCTTTAATATCAAAAATTACCAAATCTTTTAATGAAAACAAAGCTTGCGTATGTATTTTCATAGATCTGTCCAAGGCTTTCGATACCGTCCACCACGACTCCCTCCTCAACTCACTAGAGGACATAGGTCTTAGGGGTAACAGCTTGAAATTATTTAAAGAGTACCTACTTGACAGGCAACAAAGCGTTAAGATAGATGAGGTCTATAGCGAGTCCAGGAAAGTTCAGTTTGGGGTACCGCAAGGCACAGTCCTAGGACCACTTTTATTTAACATTTATCTGAATGATATTTTCTCTTTAGGTAGCGCAGGTCACGTTATTGGTTTCGCTGATGATACAGCTATTTTTTATACCGCTAACGCCTGGGATGAGCTTAAGGAAAAAGCAGGAAATGATTTTAAACATATTAAAAAATGGCTGTCCCATAAACTACTCACAATAAATTTAGATAAAACAAATTATATCCTACCCAATTTTAACCATATAACTATCAATGCAGATGATAGTAATTACCGCATCCAAGCTGTGAATAATGTTAAGTATTTAGGTGTTACAATCGACTCACATCTTAGGTGGGATGAACATATAAAGTTAACTGTAAAAAATTACTAAATTTCGCAAGACAAAGGATTCATTCCCAACAACTATACGTTCCTATGATACCCGCCAGAAAACACACCAACCTGTACCCCATATGACGAAAACAATCACCCAACAATCTTATACTCACCTGGCTCCTAAATTATACAACACGTTACCGGAATCATTAAGGGTATTAAACAGCGAATATTCATTTAAAAATAAATAAGAATTGTATATTTTGTAGAGATCCAGACATGAGGTACATAATTGTATAGAAATATGAATGTAGTATAGACAAACTCAACAAATAAACCTAAATTCTTTCCTCTCGTAAATATATATTGTAAAATGTCAAAAGTTAGAGGTTACATGTAAGATGTTAGATATTAGTTATTTTTTCTTTTTTAATTGCTAATGTGTGTAATTTTTATAATATATATTTTATTATTCTATTCTTATCATTCGTTCTTTTTGTCTCTTTATAACCTGTATTTTTTTATTGTAAATTTTTTGATTAAGAATAAACATACATACATACATACGATACATCCTCCGAAGTGTATACAAGTGACAACTTTATGACAGAATATTGCTCAGGGCATCTCACAGATGCGGAAAACTTAGTTTTAATCTTTAAAACCTTTTCTTTTGTATTAATACATGTAAATCAATATAGAGAATACGGAAATCGTTACTATTACTTGTTTCTTACCTTAATGTCATATAAAGCCGTTCTTTTGATGGTATACTCCCTTAATTCTACTATAGGATGAACCCACACAGTCTCCTTTTAATTTTTTTTTCTTTTTGTATAAATATGCCACAACACAACGCACTCTTTAATGTCCATTTTATAAAAAGCACCGTACGGAACTGATATTGTACTGATAAAATTTATTTACAAAACTATATTCCAACAAAAGTATCTTGACTGTATCTGGCCTAAATTCTGTATCTCGCATACAGTATCTCGGATACAGTATCCTAGTCTGAAAGGGCTCTTATTGTAATTGAAGCTATTATCTCTCTATAGGAATAACTGCGTATAATATATCCTACTAACTAATTAAACGCTTTATTAAAGAACAGACATATTCTCAATAAATCTTGATAATAATAAAATGTTTCATTGCCTACCATATACTTTTATTATCGCAGTTCGATTTTAGACGCTAAATCGCCACATATCCTTGGATTGCATACATTGGCGTGCAGGATCTGACCCACGGACTGTAGTTTGGAAACCCCTAGTACAGCAAAATTAAGGGATTTGTGGAGTTTTTCAGCTTATGAAGATACTTTTAACAATTAAATTTCCCAGACATGAACATTCTATTCACCAATTATATGTTTGCAGAAATAAAAACATAGCGTTTGTTACAAAAATGTATTCACGAACACATCATTATATGAACGCTGAAGTTCACTTCTGGAGAAATACAAATATAATTGTGGAGATGTAGAAATGCTACTACCTGAATTTAATTTTGAACACAAGCTTGTTTTGACAAGTTATGAACAAATGAATGTAATAAACACTTCGACAGTTTTGAACAATATTAATTTAAACTTATATAGTATCCACCAGTAACTAGCACAGTAATATTAACTTTACTACGCTTCACGTTTTTAATTAATTAAAATGTTGAAGCTCACGAATCAATTTCTGCGTTTCTTTTACATCGTTATAAAGTGAATACTATTTACTTGGAACGATATCTAGCGATCGATATAATAGCACCGAAACTGAAATAAAACTTCTGGGAAACTTGGATTTATCAAAAACTAAAAGACTTGATTAACAGTCTATTGAATGTACCGGGTGGTTATCCAAAATATTTATAGTAAATACACATTATTGAGGAATATTTTTGTGTCGCAAAGTTGCTACACGGGTAGTGTGAAGAATAGTACGTCAACTAACTGTTCTAAATACAATTGCCATTCTTATTACTGCGGCCGACGAGTAAAGATCGATCAAGTAGGTCATTTAAATAAATTCAGCAATTAAGTATTTATTATTAGTTTTTGCTAGGCGTTTCTTTGGATTGTAATTAGCAATGCAATAAGCATGTGATAATAACTTGTGAGGCAGCCAATAAAAAACTTGACCAGTATATCTATTCAAGAAATAAGCAGTGGCGTAACATCTTCGTTCATTGGTTAGTAACTGTTACTCACCTACTTCCCCCGATAAACCGGGAATACCACTTTTAGTGTAGTGATTTTGGTATCCAGAATCACGCACAAAATGTCATTATCTACCCCATTTCACCAACCAACTAACTACATCATCTCATAATAATTTTGTCAACTCTTCTTCTCAATTGATTCATCCAAATGCACCTAATGTCACTACCCCCTCAAATCCAAAATCGTACGTAGCGGCAACACTCACAAAACCCCCTCCTCCATCCTTCCCCAAAAGAGAACAAGCGATAATCATGCCTTCAATTCCAAACACGGCTCTTTTCGAATACATCAAAGCTATTGGTAACATTGTCTCACCCAAAAATATAACTTTTGCCTCTAGGATTTCAAATAATCGCATCTGCATATATCTTTCTTCTATCGCCATCGTAGATGATCTCCTTAAATCAAATCCTATCGTGGTGATAAACTCTACTTCTGTCCCAATTAGAAGACTAATTACTCCTGCTAAACGAATCCTAATCTCCAATGTAAGTCCGTCCATCCCTCATTCGGTAATTGAATCAGATCTCAAAGAACTTGGCTTGGAACTAGCCTCACCAGTTTCGTTAGTAAAATGTGGTGCCACAGGTGATGAATATGCACATATCATGAATTTTAGACGAATCTTCTACGTAATACCTGACAGTGACCATTTTAATATTCAAACATCTCTTCCAGTCTCATATGAAAATACGCGATATCGAATATTTATATATACTGATAGACTAGAGTGTTTTATTTGCAAACAAACTGGACATACTGCCGATACCTGCTCTAATGCACCCAATGCCCCTGACATCCAACAACACCTATCCAACTCTTCTACTAGCTCCTCCTCCAATAATAATCCACCTCTCTCTACTCTATCATCACAAACTACACCCCAACCCATTAAAGATAAACCCACAATTAATTCACAAATATCATCTGATATCCCTTTATATAGCTCAGCCCATCAATCTGGTCAAAAAATAATTCGCTCTAATGACAGTCACCTTGATTCTCCTCTTGCACTTTCACCTGTTTCAACGCCCGTACCTGCACAAGAGACTAGTGAAATACAAACACCAAAATTTACAGCCCCCCGAGACATTCCCAAACATGCCAAGAAAAAAACCAGGATTTCCATCTCTCAAGACAACAAATTGAGCCCTAATGCCCTAACAACCATTTATAATCTCTACGAAAATACATCTGAATCTTTCTCGCTAGATGAAATACAACTTATTGCTTTCCTACAAAATTCTTTTGATCATAGTGACCCCTTGAAAGAAGCTTATAATTGACTGAATGCCATTAGCATACAATGAGAAGACAGCAACTAAATATCGAAGAAGATCTTCAAACCATATTAAATGATCCGCATAAAATCATCGCTGTTATTAAACTTTTAAAGGACATTCAACTTTATAACAAAATATGAACCAAAAAATAATTTTGATATATTTCTGACAATTGTTATAATTTACCCTTTTATCTTCAATCGTATAATCCATTGCAACTTATAAATACATTGTAATCTTATAATCCATTATAATTGTGAATCCATTGTAATCTTATAATACATAGAAATTGTATAATTCATCGTAAATGTGTAAATGACCATAGTTGTCGAGCATGTTAAACTGAATAAAAACAAATGCAATTGCCAAATTATTGTTTTATATTATTTCATATTGTAGATATGATACGTCCAAACTTAGTAAATGAGATTCCGTACAGAGAACATCAAATTTTAAGAGTATTCGAATATCGACAATTAATTGTGTTTATTAGTTGAGTCTTATTGTGTATCAACATGTGAATAGAACAATGTGTCTGAACAACTGATAATATATCGACAGAGGATAAAAAACTGTATGTATTAATTGCAATACTTTCTAAAAACCCCAAACTAATTTATATCGTCATATTTCTTCGGTTACTGATTAGAAACTCGCTAAAATAGGCTATCCAATATATCTGCATGGTTAAATCGACAAAAGATATTGGAGACGGGTTTTAAAAAATGCCAGAGGGAGATAGATCAAACAAGAAAATATGTAATTGACTGTCTCGACCCTTACTTCGTGGAATATGCTCATATTAGTGTTTTTAAATGAAACTCAAGGTCTCTAGTTAATTCCACAATATAATACAAGTGATTGAAAATTCTAAAAAATTGACAATTGTTTCGATAAATCAATATCATCGTCAGAATGACAGAAGTTACATTTCATTTTATGCCTACCTGATGTTTAGTAGTTATATTTGGCTAGACCAAGAAGTAACCTAACTTATGATTGGCTTAATATATGTTTATAGAAAAAAGAAGAAGATGTGATATTACAAATATTGAAGCTTAGATATTATTAGCCCTATGGTGATATCCTGGATATCATTTTTCCAATTAAGATCAGTATAACTGTGCAATGATATAGAAAACCAGGAAAACTATATCTGCTGATCTTTACGGTTATCACTTGAGAAGACAGTTTATTAGTGGAGAATTCCCTAGATTTAACTGTTCATTGACAACTTCATATTGTGGGTTTCTTAAATGTCTTCTAATTTCCAGTTCTTCAAGGAAATCCAGTTCTTGTTTCTTTTCACAAATATGCAGTACTTCTAGTTTAGTGTTAGGTGTCAATGAATGATTGGTGTCAAGTAGATGTTTTGCGTAGTGGGATTTATCTGGTTGTTTTAATCTGTGTGCTCGTAAGTGCTCACTGTATCGTATTTCAAAATTTCTAAGGGTCTGACCCAAATAGACAGCATTACATTCTGGACATTTGAGTTTATATATACCTGACTTCTTTAATAGTGGTATTTTTGTTTTTACATTTAACAATTTTGTACTAACTTTACTTTCTGTTTTAAAAGAAATTGTTGTATTCGTTGCTGAAGATATTATCTTTGAAATATTATTAGAAATATTTCCTGCATATGTGATGGTTTTATAAGTTTTAATTTCATCAGCTTGTTTAGGATATATTAGTTGTAATGCCACTTTTTCCTCTTTCTTACTAATTAGCTTATTTATCATATCTAATGGATAACCGTTAGATGTTGCTATTTGTCTAATTGTATTAATCTCTCTATCAAAATTACATTTGTTCATAGGAACTGAGAAAGCTCTATGTATCATTGAATTATATGCTGCTAGTCTGTGTGACACAGGGTGGTTAGAATTGAATGGAATTGTTACATCAGTTTGTGTTGGTTTTCGGTAAAGAGTTAATAATGTACTTGATTATTCAATTTACCGAAAACCAACACAAACTGATGTAACAATTCCATTCAATTCTAACCACCCTGTGTCACACAGACTAGCAGCATATAACTCAATGATACATAGAGCTTTTTCAGTTCCTATGAACAAATGTAATTTTGATAGAGAGATTAACACAATTAGACAAATAGCAACATCTAACGGTTATCCATTAGATATGATAAATAAGCTAATTAGTAAAAAAGAGGAAAAAGTGGCATTACAACTAATATATTCTAAACAAGCTGATGAAATTAAAACTTATAAAACCATCACATATGCAGGAAATATTTCTAATAATATTTCAAAGATAATATCTTCAGCAACGAATACAACAATTTCTTTTAAAACAGAAAGTAACGTTAGTACAAAATTGTTAAATGTAAAAACAAAAATACCACTATTAAAGAAGTCAGGTATATATAAACTCAAATGTCCAGAATGTAATGCTGTCTATTTGGGTCAGACCCTTAGGAATTTTGAAATACGATACAGTGAACACTTACGAGCATACAGATTAAAACAACCAGATAAATCCCACTACGCAAAACATCTACTTGACACCAATCATTCATTGACACCTAACACAAAACTAGAAGTACTGCATATTTGTGAAAAGAAACAAGAACTGGATTTCCTTGAAGAACTGGAAATTAGAAGACATTTAAGAAACCCACAATATGAAGTTGTCAATGAACAGTTAAATCTAGGGAATTCTCCACTAATAAACTGTCTTCTTAAGTGATAATTGTAAAGATCCGCAGATATAGTTTTCCTGGTTTTCTATATCATTGCACAGTTATACTGATCTTAATTGGAAAAATGATATCCAGGATATCACCATAGGGCTAATAATATCTAAGCTTCAATATTTGTAATATCACATCTTCTTCTTTTTTCTATATACATATATTAAGCCAATCATAAGTTAGGTTACTTCTTGATCTAGCCAAATATAACTACTAAACATCAGGTAGGCATAAAATGAAATGTAACTTCTGTCATTCTGACGATGATATTGATTTATCGAAACAATTGTCAATTTTTTAGAATTTTCAATAACTTGTATTATATTGTGGAATTAACTAGAGACCTTGAGTTTCATTTAAAAACACTAAGAAAATATGTGATGAGATATTGAAAAATAGAGACGAACTCAAAAATTACATTGAAGCTAGTGAGACTCGACTCAAAGTTCAAGAACTGAAAAATTCAGTATCTGAGCTGGAAAAAGAGAACTCAATTCTCAAAGAAGAAGTAGAATATTTGAAGAGAGAGCTGAAGAAAAAGAAAATAGTAATTTCTGGACTGAATAAAAAAAGGGAAGAAGTTACTCCAAGGAATATTTGTTTGTCATTGAACGGATTACTCGATGTGGAACTAGAAGAAACCGATTTAAGTGATTGTTACCCACTGTCCTATAGAAGTAGAGTTTCAAACAAATCTCAAGAAGGAGAAAATCCTTCAAAACTGCAAAAAATTAAAGGGAAAAAATATATCGATTGCCCATGACCTTACTAACACACAAAGAAGCGAACAGAAACTTCTGAGAAGACATCTTTCACTTGCCAAACAGGAAAGCTACCAGAATTGTTACATAGCGGAAAACAAATTGTTTCTGAACGGAAAAGCTTACAAAGCTGATGATCTGGAGGATTTCCCAACGGACAAATTCTTAAATAAGCCTAATAGTGCTCTTGCTACTCCAACAACATCTCAAATGAAAAAGCTGCCCGCTACATTAGAAAACCCGTTGTCCTTAGCTGAAAAACTTCCAAGTAACCCAAAATCTACAGTTAACAAAACTATAGTACTTAAACAAAATTAATTAACCAAACCAAGAACACGCTCTGTCAAATAAGTCTGAAACATTTTATTTTTTCTCTTTTATTATACATTTTTATATTTAATATAATCTCCAAATTTTTTATCATTATACATTTTTATATTTCATGGCATATTCTAAATGTTGATGAACAAAAATACTAGACCTGTATTTTATTTTATTTTACTGTATTTTATGATTGTTTGTGGTGATTTCACGGAAATATTTTATCACACCTATTTTAATCACTGTTTCTTACCCTAATCGGAATACTATTTTTTATGATGGATCCGTACATCAGGGAATACAAAAACGACCTGATACATGCGAAACATGTTAGTAACATTAGTGAATTCAGTGAATATCTTGGAAATAATATGAAAATCCTCCACATGAACATTCGCAGTATCATGAAAAATATTGATCAATTATCTGTATTATTAAGTGAAATTCCCGGAAAACTTGATGTTATCATTTTGACGGAAACATACATAGTGAATGATCTTGAAGTTATTCAAATGAAAGGTTACCAAACATTATATAATGAGGGGAAATTGAATAAAAACGATAGGGTTATAGTGTTTATTAAGAGAACACTTGACTTTTCATATAGTATAAAAGATATTTCAGAAATAAAAGCTTTACAGATAATCATTGAAAGTCGGAATTATAACATATCAATCACAGCTCTCTATAGATCTCTTAATACTTGTCCTATCCAATTTAATATCGGGTTGGAAACGTATCTGGAGAAAATAGGAAACAACGATATTCAGATAATTACTGGTGATATAAATATTGATAAATTATCAGAATACGATTATGCAGAAGAATACAAGAATCTAATGTATGCACACGGGTTCATAGCTTATATAAACGATCTTACACGACCAAGTAGTGAATTTTGTATAGACCATTTCTTTATAAAATGTAAACACCAACTCAAATTCAAATCCTATATTATACAGAGTTGTATAACATATCATTTTCCTATTGCCGT
Source organism: Galeruca laticollis (assembly GCA_963921935.1). NCBI lineage: Eukaryota > Metazoa > Arthropoda > Insecta > Coleoptera > Chrysomelidae > Galeruca > Galeruca laticollis. The sequence continues at coordinate 50,923,251 of OY998184.1, forward strand.
AACATTCCAATCGGAAAACAAACAAATATATATTAAACCTGAAAATAAATACAAAAAATTTATAAATTATAAAAAACTCAGAAAATAATTGCTGGAAGAACTATGGCGTGATATATATAACCAAGATGATACCGAAAAAATAGCCAGAGACTTTGTTCGAAAAATAAAACTGAGCATTGAAAATAGTACTGTTACAGTGAAAATTAAAAACAAACATCGCGCTAGGACCAAATGGATCAGACCTGAAATAATAAAAAGTGTTAATAGAAAAAATGATCTATGTAAAAAGGTACAAACACAACCTGAAAAAATAGAACTACGTGAAGAATACAGGCAACTGAAGAACAATTTGAATAAAAGCATAATTATTGACGAAAAGAAATATGCTAATAAATTGATTGAAGAGAACAAGAATAGTACAAAAGGAAGACAGTTGATGAAATTTGTGGGAACACTGAAAATAGAACAAGAATAAATGAAATCAAACTGAATGAAGACGCAGTAATCTATAACAAATTCGAAATTTGTGAGGCAGTCAATGTTCGGTTTGGTGACACCGTATCGTCAGAAATACCAATAGGAAGGGGAGTACGACAGGGCTGTGTTCTCTCGCCTCTTTTATTTAACATTTACTCCGAGTACATATTTCAGCAAGCGTTAGAGGACTGTGAAATTGGCATAAAGGTGAACGATAAAATACTTAACAATATACGCTACGCAGATGACACTGTCATCTTCGCAGACACTCCAGAAGGCTTACAGGAACTAGTAGACAAGATTGTGAAATCAGGTGACCAACACGGCCTGAAAATAAATACAGCAAAAACCAAAACGATAGTCGTCAGCAGAAATCAAAATCCACAAGCCAATATACGAATATATGGTACTCCAATAGAAGAGGTGAGAAAATTCAAGTATCTCGGGTGCTGGGTTACCCAAAACCTGGAACCAGAGACCGAAATTCGAGCTCGAATTGAAAACGCAAGAGCCACGTTCGTGAGAATGAAGACATTTCTAACGAATGCCACCCTGTCACTCGATACTCGATACCGTTTCGTGAAGTCATACATTTATTCTGTCCTCTTATATGGCTCGGAATCCTGGACAATGGGAAAGACTGGAAGCATTTGAAAAATGGATCTTCCGCAGACTTTTGAAGATACCGTGGACCCGAAGAATGACAAATGAAAATGTTATAAGAATGATGGGAACAGACAGGGAACTTTTACAACATGTGAAACAGCGCAAAACTGGTTATCTGGGACATGTATACAGAGGAGAAAAATATCAAGTTTTGAGACTGCTTATGGAGGGAAAGATAGAGGGCCGAAGAGGACCTGGAAGACGAAAATGCTCATGGCTTAAGAATATAAGAGAGTGGACAGGATTAGACACATGCACCCTATTGAGAGCAGCAAGAAATAGAGAGGAGTTTGCTGGTATTGTCGCCAACATTCAGTAGTGAGGAGGGCACCTAAAGAAGAAGAAGAAGATTCAATGAATACTATAGCAAACTGGGTGAAAACTACGCAATGAAGATTACCGATCCTCCAGATTATGAAAACATGGAAACAGCAATTGAAAGCACAATGTATGTATATCCAACTGATGAGAATGAAGTGACAGAAATCATAAACCAATTGAAACCTAAAAAATCACTAGGTGATGATGGTATACGCTCTGAAACACTAAAAGAGATAGCGAATGAGATAAAAACTCCGCTTATTTCATAAATCACTGTATACATGCAGGATGTTTCCCAAAAATATTGAAATCAGGACTTATAACACCACTCTACAAAAGTGATGACAAAAGAGAAATGGTAAATTAAAGACCGCTTTCTCTCATATCAAATGTAGCAAAAATTCTGGAAAAGATATTAAAAATAGAATTTTGAGTTTCCTAGACAAATATAAATTTATCTCAGATAATCAATACGGGTTCAGAATAGGGCGATCAACGGAAGATGCAATATCCGCTTTAACGTCGGAACAGGGCGCATAGCTGAAGGAATGTTTGGATACGAAATCTTCATTTTAGTTTTCAAATTAAAACCTTGCACATAGCAAGAGCAAAAGTAATAACCATCACTGTGATTTGCAGGTTCTCTCCAAACCATAGGTACTGCAAAACGAAATAATTTCTTCTCATCTTGAAACCATTGTCTCAGTTCTTCAACACACACAGAACACACTTTGCGAGGAGCTCATTGTTTGTCTTGATCTACCAGTTTCGTACCAAAATAGGCAAGATAAATATTTTTAACAACATCAGAAATATTTCTCTGTTGCTTTTTAATAGTGTCCCACAAATGTAGCAGAAACAATCAGGAGAGTTCACACAACCTCTAGAAGTCATTCCACACAACATCAAAACACAAAACTAAAACTCGCGAAGAAACAGTGAGTGTTACATCCATACTGACTACACACAGTAACTTGACGTTGCAGTGGTGAGCAAACAGAGAGTGGTTGGGGAAGAAAGGAAGGGATACTAACAAAGACAGAATACTGGCAGCAAATCTAGTATGAACCAGAATTTACCAGTTTCACTGTACAGTTTCTTAAACAAAAGAAAGACTGTCTCATAAATTATATCAACGATTCCCAGGGAAACCGATGAATTGCTGTTCCACGGTGTAAGACGAAGATCCTGTAATCAGCATAAACATTCTCTAAAAAATTACTTGTTTGTAAATAAAAAGATAGTCAGTTACTATATTTCACATTGTTCTAAGGTATTTGTGAAAGTATCATTTTCGTAAAATAAACATTTTTAAAAACTGTATTTCAAGTTAATAATTTGAAAGTGGCGGAGTCAGTAGGATATTCAGAATTGATACGTATCGAACGCGTTAATTTTCGTTTTAACGATTGACTGAGTATCAAAATCTACGGACTTGGTTGTTTTGTGCAAGTGGAAGTTTACAGTGGCTCCTAGAACGTCAGGAATTACACACCGAAACAATCCCGAGCACGAAGAAGTCCATTAACGAGAATTGGAACGACAATAGTCCAATTTTGCAGAGATATTCATCTGAGGAAGACACAAATTGTCGAACCGGAGTATATCTCTATAGGAATGCTCGAAATATTTCTTCTATTATTACTGTAAGTACAATACATTTTATGCCTGAAGTTGACCATTTATCAAACATTCTTCAAAGATTAAAATAAGAACCTTCAACTGACTCACTAATTTTGAATTAAAGTTTAATCAATATTAATAATAATTTAATCATGGCCGAATTTAGACCAGAATACCTAAAATGTGTGCTATATTTCGATGGAAATCCAAATGATTTGAACAGATATCTAAGTGTCTGTAAATCATTAATTGATTCATTTTACAGAATAGACACACCAAATTGTTTCCAAAATGTGTATTTATTGAATTGTCTAATATCTAAATTAACTGATAATGCTAAATTAGTCGTAAATATACAAAATGTATCTACTTGGAACGAGTTAAGATATGTTTTAACGAGAAATTTCGCAGATCAGAGAGACGAAACTTGTCTTAATAGGGATTTAGTAATGATGAGACAACAATCAAATGAAAAACCACAGCAATTCTATGATAGAGTAAACATTCTTAATCTTTTGTATAGTAATGTAGACGTTCATGAAATCGAAAATTACTCAAAAATTGAAAAATAAATTATATAATAATGTAGCTTGAACAACATTTTTATCAGGGCTTAAAGAACCGTTAGGTGCAACTATTAGATGCATGAAACCAAATAATTTGCCCGAAGCTTTACTATATGTTTTAAAAGGGAACAATGTACATTATTCTCAGAATTTCACTCATAAAACAAATATAAAGCAACCGCAATACTCTGGTAAACCTTTTGTACAACCACAAAATTTTAGCAGTAATCCAGTTCAGTTTAATACTCATACACCTAATAATTTCTTTAGAGCACAGAGATCATTCCCATCTCAACTTATACCTGTTCGCCCCATAATTCCAGGACAACCCCAACGTTTTACTACAAACTCTCAAGTCTTCAAACCTCAACAAACCCATAATACATTTAGAGCCAATCAAAATTTAAATTTACCAAAACTAACACCCATTAGAAACTCATACCCAGGTCCTTCAAATCAAAATCATTTCCGAAATTCTCGACCACAAAACAATTTTATAGCCGAGGAATTATTTAATGCTGATACTCAGGACGAGGAAACCGAACAATATTATTATCCTGATAATTCATATTTTGAAAACGAGCAAGATAAATGTGAAGAACAAAACAATAATGATTATTACGATTCCTCTAATCATGATTCTGCAAATTTTCACGAAACGCCTCAAAATGTAGAGGAAAGATAACCCCCGAATCAATTCCATTAAATTTAAGTAATAATAGTGAATTGCCTTATATAACATTCCCCGAGTATAATATCAAACTTTTAATAGATTCTGGATCATCACAATCATTCATAGATCCCGAAATTGCATTTGAATATTTTTCAGATAACCTAAGTAATGACCCAGTTACAGTGATATCAGTTTTTCAAGAATCTTCCCATAAATATAGCACACTAATCCCATCTTCAAAAATTTTCAATTTGTCTGATAGTTTAAATCTCAAATTCTATGCATTCAAATTCCATAGTGTATTCCAAGGACTTATTGGCCTAGATAACTTGAAATTATTGAAAGCCAGCATAAAATTTTCTAGTGGATGGTTAATAACTCCACATAGTCAAATCAAATTAAATTTTCATAACACTCAGAAAGACATACACTCTATTACTATCGAACCTAGAACTGAAAAGGTTATCAAAATAAAAACAAGTATAAAAAATGGTGAAACTATCATTCCACACCAAAAAATTCACGGTTGTGAAATAGCAGAATCGCTATCAATTGCAAGAAATGGAGAAGCAATTACTACCATTTTAAATATCACAACAAATCCAGTTAAATTGAGTTTTTCAGAACCACTTCCAGTAGAAAATTTTGATAACAATGCTTTTAAAAATTTCGAATTAAATTACCTAGAAGACTCTTCTACACAAACTTTAGATTTAAATAATATTAGAACAGATCACTTAAACGACGAGGAAAAATCCAAAATACTTTGTTCCGAATATTCCAACATATTTTATAACGAAAACACACCACATACTTTTACGAACAAAATTGAACATGAAATACGAACCACCAACGAGATTCCTGTTTACGTTAAAACCTATCGATATCCTTTTGTGTACAAAAAAAAGTACATAAACAAATTCAGAAATTTCTTGAACATAAAATTATCCGACTAAGTTCAAGTGCCTGGAATGCGCCAATTTGGTGGTACCCAAGAAACAAGACGCTTCTGGGAAAGCCAAATTTCGTGTAGTAATAGACTATAGACGTCTTAACGAAAGAACTATTGATGACAAGTACCCACTTCCAAATATAACGGACTTATTAGACAAGTTAGGTAGATGCCAATATTTCACAACTTTGGATCTAGCTTCAAGTTTTCATCAGCTAGAAATAGCTGAAAAAGAAAACAGCTTTCAGCACAGAATCCGGACACTGGGAGTTTCTCCGTATGCCCTTCGGTATGAAAAATGCCCCAGCTACCTTCCAGCGGGCAATGGACAATATACTACGAGGCCTACAAAATGGAAAATGCCTTGTATATCTTGACGATATAATCGTGTTTTCCACTTCATGACAGGGGCATATAGAGAGACTAAAATGTGTATTTGATCGACGTAGGGAATCTAATTTCAAGATTCAATAAGATAAATCGGAATTCCTGAGAAAATAAGTAGCTTATCCCGGACATGTAGTCACCCCTTCTGGAGTGAAATGCAACCCAGATAAAATTAAAGCCATCAAAGATTACCCTATAGCCAAAACTACTAAATAAATCAAAGGAATTTTTAGACTGATGGGATATTATAGACGCTTTATAAAAAACTTTGCCCACTTGACGAAAACATTGACAAAATGCCTTAAAAAGGGCGCGACCATCGAATATAATGACGAACTCTTATCATGCTTCGAAACATGCAAAAACACTCTGACCAATGACCCAATTCTCCAGTATCCCGACTTCACGAAACCTTTGAATTTGACCACAGACGCCAATAATGTAGCACTCGGTGCAGTGCTTTCCCAAAGTCCTATCGGAGAAGGTCTTCCAATCGCTCACGCATCTCGAACACTTAACGATTCTGAATGCAATTACGATACCAGAGGAAAAGAAATTTTGGCTATTGTATGGGCCACCAAATATTCCCGACATTATTTATAGGGCAATAAATTTACCATTTTGTGACCACAAACTACTCCAATGGCTTTTTTCTCTGAAAGACCCAAATTCTAAACTCATTAGATGGCGAACTAAATTAGATGGATTTGATTATAAAATTTTATATAAACGTGGAAGTCTTAATATTAATGCGGATGCATTATCTAGAATAGAAATAAATACTAAAGAAACGAACGAAATTCTTGATGATCAAAATTTTTGGGAAAATGTTGAGATGTTTTGAGCCGCGATATAAATTTTAGCAATGAACCAATTCCGTCTCAATCACAACGAAGTATTAATACACCTTCGCCATTTACAGTTGGAAATCAACAAAAAATTCCAACACCAGAAGTAACTCAACACGATAACCCTGACCTAGAGACTATATACTTGATAGTAAATCCCGACACTGACCTAGACAATGAAAATTTGTCGACAACAAACTCAAGTGACAACAATCCTCACTCTGCATTACAGCAGATAACACTTGACCGTCAAAATGTACCCAATGACGATAGAATCAACGTAAACGAAAACGAGTCTCTTACGATTCATTCTAATGCTGAAGAAAATCCGGTAATAGGTATCCCTATCGCAAAATGCGCAGTTAACGTCAAACAAAATCAAATTATAATTAATTCCGTTTTATATTCTCCAGCTAAACCTAAAATTAGAATATTACTTGAGAAAAAGAAGCAAATAACTGTGCAAATATCAAAAAATAACCTGGCAAAAGACGTTATCAATTTTATTAAAGAATTTATTTCACCAAATTTTCAATATCACGTTTATTTCGAAAGTTTCGAATTATACGAACCATTTTCGACAATTACAAAACTATTTCAGATCACCTTCAATCCAATTGAAACGTTGTACCGCAAAATTAATAGATGTAACATATCTAGAAGAAGTCAAAACTATCATACAAAACTATCACGAAGGAACAAATCACCGAGGAATAGATGAAACTTATTTAAGATTAAAAGAAAAATATTATTGGCCTAACCTAAAAGAATCCGTACAAACATTTATAAACGAATGTCAAATTTGCCATCAAAGCAAATATGAACGAAATCCAGCGCATATGCAATTAAATATCACCCCAACCGCCTCGAATCCTTTCGAAAATATCCATTTAGATTCTTTCACGATGGAACAAACAAAATTTTTAATTATTATTGATAGCTTTTCTAGATACGCTCAAGCATATCACAGAAATGCTGCCTCTGGTACAGAAGTGGTAGACAATCTTATCAAATTCTTCTCTCATCACGGCATACCAAAACAAGTCATAGTTGACAATAGCACAGAATTCAAAAATTTCATATTAATAGAACTACTGAGCCTTCATAAAATTCAAGTTCATTTTATCTCTCCCAATCATCCTCAATCCAACGGACAAATAGAAAGACTCCATTCAACTCTAAAAGAACATATACGACTCCTAAATACTAAAGGTTTCTGAAAAACCCCAGTTAGAATGAAAATGTTGTATGCTACGTATACTTGCTCACAATCACTCGATTCATTCCAGTACAAAAATGAAGCCGATAGATATAGTCAACGGACATATTAATAATAATGATGTTTATGACATTGACATAAGTAAAATACTCTTAAATGATTACATCAACAATCACAAAGAAAAAAAATTATTGTACTCAAAAATTAATTCCTAATTAATTAATCGAAAAGAAAAAATTAGTTTTAAACTAAATACAAATCGAGACAAACCGGACATATTTGAACATAATCAAAAAGTATATGTAAGAAAACATATACGCAAAGACATGCTAATAAATACACTTTACCAATCAAATTAAAAACCGTCAACCTTGCACATAAAACAACTTCAACTGAAAATAGAGATAAGGTACATATGGACAACTTGAAACGTCCCCGAAAAATCCTGAGAAATACAAATTTATGTACGTTACTTTTACACAATTTTCACACGTGATATTAAGACAATAAGTTAGAATGTAGAATTTTGCTTTATTTCAGATTTTCTGGGACTATGGAACTCCAGGACAAAATAACAATTAGAAATCTAGTTAACAATACCGGGTTGCTACCTTTTAAGTTAGGAACTGTAAAAATTGAAATGTGCAGTTATGAACTTATACACTATTATAATTTGAACCCAATTATTTTAGAAATAAATAAATTACAAATTCAAGCCGCGAAAATTAGGGCCTTTGCTGATCAAAACATCCAATGCGCTAATGATCTCTCAAATTATTGTAAATTGCTTGACTTCACAGAAACCAAGATTAACGATAAGCTAGCAGAAATATTACCCCATCTTTCAAGAACAAAAAGAGACCTTATAAACGGCATAGGATCAATCTTTAAATCTATCACTGGAAATTTGGATTCTAACGATGAAGAAAGATTTGAAACTCTCATCAAAGAATTATAAAATAACCAAAATAGCTGGTAGTATAAGAAATCAAAATTCATTATCAGTTTCCATTGATAAATTTAATAGAACCATTGAACAAATAACCAATAACGAACAAATTTTGGAAACAAAAATTAAATTTATCCATAATTTAATCAACAGATAAGCAGATTACGAATATTATGCATATATTAAGATGGCTATTAGCTTGATCATACATCGGTATGAATGGGTTAATTCGGTTTTGAACGATATCAAAAATTCGATTACGTTTGCTAAACTTCAAGTGATGCATCCAAGCATAATTAAAACTTCTGATTTGTTTAAACAATTAAAGAATTTGGAAAAAATATTTACAAAAAACGAATTGCCCTTAGAAATTGAATTCGATAAAATTTTACTCTATGAAAAATTAATTAAAATTGATTGCTACTCATATAATAATAAAATTACATATATTTTAAATATTCCTATAACATATCCCAAAGCTTTTGATTACTACCATTTATTTTCGGCTCCGATACTGGAAGTGAGTCAGTTTAAGGTGATAATACCTCAGAATACATTTTTAATTACGAATGGTGTCAACTTCGCTTATTCAAGCAAACCTTGCGAAGACACTCTCCCTCAGCAGTATGTCTGCCCGAGACTAGACCTGCAGGAAATTCAAGAAGAAACGCCTTGTGAAATAAACTTACTTGAATTAAAACGCACTTTCACCTTCGAGAAAACCAAATTTCAATTGTCGAAGCCATTTCTGAAACAACTAAATAATCTCCACTGATGGTACTTATTTCCTAGAAATTCTTTTGGGATGCCAAGTAGTAGCTCATCACACAGTCATAAATAACAAACAACTCTATAGTAGCTTTAGCCAGCCGATACTACTATTAAATCTAGACAACAGTACCTTTCGTCCAACCACATCAAACCTGGACTTTCATTTGGAGGAAGCAGAACTAGACGATCTTCAACCGCTAAAAAGTAAATTTGTAGAAAATCAACCTCAGTTAACATTCGGACAAGTCTCAAAAACCCCCAGCTTTTGGACCTTATTAATTTATTTATTGTTAATTTTTATTTTTGTATTCTGTACATATGAAAAATGGGCATCGAAGTACTGCAAAGCTGCAAAGAAACTATCCCAGGTGGACCACTCAACCGTTCAACTTCCTCGCTAGCTGCGTAAGTTGAATTTACGAGGGGTGGAATTATTCAACGATTCCCATGGAAACCGATGAGTGGCTGTTCCACGGTGTAAGACGAAGATCCCGTAATCAGCATAAATATTCTATATAAAATTACTTGTTTGTAAATTGAGAGTTAGTCAGTTACCATATTTCACATTGTTCTATCATATTTGTAAAAGTATCATTTTTGTAAAATAAACATTTTTAAAAACTGTATTTCAAGTTAATAATTTGAAAGTAAGTAATTAGTAACATAACGTATGTGGCTAAAAAATATTATAATTGAACATTTATATAAATTTACTTCACATATATCACAGTTTTTTCGGGTTAAGTATATAGAAACCTGAAAAGTAATAATTTAATGTGTGATGGGAATTTTTTCATAATTTTTTCTGTAATCGTCGGAAAAAGTACCATTAAAATTACTAACATTTCTTCAACAATTTTTTCATCGCAGACCTGAGTAATCAATAAAAATTAATATCTAAATAGTTTTTTAGCTTTTTCAAAACATTACACAAATAAAGAGCCCTCGTTTTTAATTTTTTTAAATGATTCATGCCATAATTTATCCTGTTACTTGAGCTAGAAATCGCACAGAACAATAATTTCAACAGTATTTCAGTGTTGAAGCATTTTTTTAAATATTTTTGCCGCCGCACTGACGCAGCGGATAAACAAGTTTGAAATATATTTGCCTCAACCAGTCTTGCATATTACTTAATCTTTTTCAGGAGCTCCAGTCTGAATCCCAGAAGCAAAACTCGGATTTGGAAACTTTAATCTCAGCTATAAACTTTTACAACTCGAAACTATCCACTATACGGAACAGCTTAAAAACTCGATATAACCGATCCAATGTTATTGAAAGGAATATTAACGCTACACTATTGTTGCTAAATTCGACTGGAACGTTGGAATCACTTTTTACGAACAGAATAAATGATATTGAAATATCAAAGTTATTGGAAAATAAGATAGATATAAATCGGGAAATAGTTATTGATTCTGAAATTAGAGCTGATTTTATACGCACGAAATCATTTCTAACATTTGACCACTTTAACAATCACTCGGTGAAAGATTTTCTTTACACAACTTCTTCAAATGAGTTAGAAGACATGGCTATATATGGAAATGCCATTTTCAATGACAGAGTAACTGTGATAAATACTTTGAATGATGTTAACATAACAAAAGATACAATCTTACTCAAAAATGGAGATCAAAATTTAACCAATTTGAGAGTAAGTCGGATTGATGCAACCAAACTCAATACAGGTGCTATTAACGGTGACTTCGTTAATGAAATTATAGGCAACGCGAGAGAAGGTATAGTATTATTAATTTATTCTGCTTCAGAATTTGTATTTTCTCAATATTTCACAGAATAAGTGCTATATTCATAACTTTGAAATAATTGGAGAAACAAATTATCTATTGTAATACTTTCCTTTTTTTTCACAGACATTTATATTATTTATATTTAGTTTAAGTGGGGTAATATCACTGTCAAAACCAACAGTCCAAATTGTAACTGGTAGAACACAAATTATAATGAAATAACATGTTGGTTTCCTTATTGGAGATTATTCAACATAAATATATTCATATAATGAGGTCGACATGCTGTTATCACGTTTGTTTAATTTCAATCTCTCTTGATCCTAACTAGCTGTCTCCTCCTCTCGGAATCATCATCGTTTTCAAGGACTGTTTTCAACAGGCCTTCTTCTAGGACAAGCACCGAGCCCAATATGCCTTGAGTGTTGGTGAACAGCTTGAAACTTCTTGCTAGGTAGGTCGCTGATTTCCTTCTTTCTATTGCCGAATCTTCTTCAGGTGAGGATCATTCTCCTGATCTTTTCTGATCTTGGTGGGTGACCATTATTCGTTGCCTACTGTAGTTCTTGAAACTGCAACTTCTTTATATTTCGACTTGTTGCATTGAGTGTTATAGTTGTAGCGTAGTTCCAACTATTTGCCCAATTTATAGGAAATTATAATGGTTTTTAAATAAAGAAGTTCTGACTTTTATTTTGACTTTTAATCAATCATCCAAAAAAAACATTCATGTAAACTATGACAACAAGATACAGGATCAGTAGGAAATTATCAAGTCAAACCACTTCTAACACTTCCCCTGGATCTTTGATTCCCAATTTTTCAAATGATTATTCAAAACATTTGCTGATATGATCTTGGTGAATTGGTCAGCTAGGTGATTCTTTGACTCCACACATTTCAGAATTATTTTCTTCTGTTCTATAAAATCTCTGATATAAAATAGTCTCAAGTCTATGTGTTTGGATCTATCAGATGTTGTGTTGATTTCTGCTAATTTTATTGATCCTTGATTGTCTACAAATATGCGAAATGGTTCAACAAAAACATTCTCCATGTGGATTTCATGAACTAGCTTCTTCAAAAACATGAATTCATTAGAGACTTCACTAAGTGCAACGAATTCAGATTTGACAGTGCAGAGAGCAACACAATTCTGTTTGCCGCTACACCAACTGATGGCTCCTCCTGCGAGAACAAATACATATCCGCTAAATGATTTCCTATGCATTGAATTTGAAGCCCAGTCTGCATCTGTGAAAGCTTCGACTGTTCTCTCTGTCTTCTTATATTCAATACCATACGCTTTGGTCCTATTCAAATATCTCAGCATATGTTTTATTCCCATCCAGTGATGCTTGGTAGAATTTTGGTTGAACTGACTCATGAACGTTGCTGTGAATATCATGTCAGGCCTGGTCGTTACACTTAAATATAGAATGCTTCCAAAACACTTTTGATATAACATTCGTTCGTCTTCGCTAAGTAATTCGTCGACATTCATGCAAAACTTTTCCCCAATAGGTAAAGGTGTAGCTGCCCCTTTTGCTTGTAACATGTTCATTTATTTCAATAGCTCTACAGCATATAAACATAATTGAATTTCCGTCTCTGGTCACTTTTATGGACAATACGTCCCTTACTGTTAGAAGTGGTTTGACTTGATAATTTCTAACTGATCCTGTATCTTGTTGTCATAGTTTACATGAATGTTTTTTTGGGTTCTTGAATTTGGGTATCATTGAAACCAGGATCTATAGCATTCCACAAATTCTTCACCTCCAGAATCCCCTGTGCGCGCATCGACCAATATCGATAATTCTCTAGATTAAGCTGTTCGATTTTTAGATCTTCCATCTTCGAATCAGATTCTTCGTCGTCTTTTTAGTAGGAATAGTTCGTCGTCTGCTGTTACCTCGATTAAAAGTACGAATTGCGTCGTCTGCTGAGAACTTTCAAAATTTTATAATCCAATTCGCCTTGGGCCCATAACCCGTTATAGTTGTAGCGTAGTTCCAACTATTTGCCCAATTTATAGGAAATTTTAATGGTTTTTAAATAAAGAAGTTCTAACTTTTATTTTGACTTTTAATCAATCATCCAAAAAAAAACATTCATGTAAACTATGACAACAAGATACAGGATCAGTAGGAGATTATCAAGTCAAACCACTTCTAACATTGGGAATAGTCTACAGGGCATGACCGTCTAGGCAGAGAGTCGGCTTTTCGGTGATTCACATCAGCTCGATGTTCACTCCTGTCTGATTTCACATGTGACTGGAGTTCTTGGGTTGCAGGAGTCTTGGGACGCTTAGACGGGCTACGTACGTGCTCTAGCTGACCACACTTCCGGCATTTGATCTTCTTCGGCTTCTTGTCTGCCATACCTTTCAACAAGTTGACGATCTGGTCAAGTGTTTCATCGTCACCTTCTTCCTTCATGGTTCTACCTTTGCTGTACCGCGAAAGCTTCGTGGCTGCTTTGCATTTAAGAAGTTCTTGGTTTGCAGTAGTCTTAGGTTGCTTATACGAACTGCGTACATGCCCTAGCCCGCCACAATTTCCGCATCTGATCTTCCTCGGCTCCTTGTCCATAATATTTTTTATAAAATTGACGATCTGGTCAAGTCTGTTATCGTCAACTTCCTCCTGCATGGTCCTACCTTTGTTGTATCCCGAAGCCATCGTGGCTGCTTCGTATTCAAGAGCAGCGGACAGTAAATCTACCATGGTTTTGGATTAGCTAATCGAAACGTCCTCTCCATATCGTGGTCACATAAACCGTCAATAAAGGCCTGGATGCCCAAACATTCCATCATGTTCTCTGGTGCTGATTGATAAGCAAATCGAACTAGTCGGGCAATATACAGTTCATACTCTTGAAGAGTTTCGTCACGTTTGCGCATTTGGTTTTTTAGCTGAAATCGGTACAAATGCTCTAGATGTTCGTGACCATATCGCATGTCCAACCTCTTCTTCAGCAGCTCAAAATCATCCGTCTCTTCCAGAGGTATCGTCTGAAGTACATCTAAGGCATCTCCCCGAACCACGATGGTTAATTTCACTGCCTTCTCTTTATCGGACTAATTATTCACTCTAGCAACTGTTTTACATAATTGGTCCACGACATTTTTCCATCGAACGATGGAGCCTTGACTCGGCTAAAACTGCCAATGTCTTCTAACTTAGGGTGTGTTTCTGCCTTGCAAGGTTTCGTTTGCTCGGTCTTCTTTTCTTCATCTGGCTGGTCTTGCGTTCTTATATCTGTCATATTTCTTTCTAACTCCTTGATTTTCTCGTCTATCGTTGTCATCTTATTCTCAATCTTCTCGTCCATCGTTGTAATCTTATTCTCGATTTTTTCGTCCTTCGTTGACATCGTATTCTCGATTTCAGATTTTAGAGACGAAATTTCATTTTCAACGTCAGCGGCAATGTCGTTTTTCATTAATAACATATCGGCAGATATATCGTTCTTCAAAGCAGAAATCTTGTCGTTAATACTAGCAGTAATATCATTCTTCATAGCAGAAATATCGTTTCTCACATTCGTTGAAAAATTTTCTGGTCCATGGCAGAAATATCGTTCTTCCTAGCAGAAATATCGTTTTTCACATTCGTTGAAATTTTCTTTTCCATGACAGATATATCGTTCTTCATAGCAGAAATCTTCTCGTCCATGTTCTCAGAAATATTAGCAGAAATTGACGAGATTGAGGTGGAAGCCTCATCATTAAATAAAACTGTTTCTGGATCAAAGCCGTCATTTTCAGTGCCACTTTAAGTCTCTCTATTAATTCCCTTTTCTTACCGGACGTTTCCAACACACGATCTTCCAATTCTGCTCTTTGTTCCGTCACTTTCAGGCCACATAGTCTCTTGGCAATTTTACGTAGCAATTTATTTATATTATCCCCCTTCTGACACCAATGTAATGTTTTTCTTACTCAATTAAACGTTTTTATTACGGGTGGGATAAATTTATACACACACGTTATGTCTACTAACTTAATTCATTTGTTCACTACACTATTCACTAATTTATATTATACACACAGTATATGCACCTAAACTAATGTATATAAACACTTCACTAATTTATATTCACTTATTTACTGTTGATCTCACGATGTCAAATTAAAAACTAAAACTAACTCTTCCTGGTCGGTCCTTTATATATTAGTGCCTTCTTTACTAGATAATTCTAGATTGCGGCTTACACAAAAACCATTGGCTCTCTGGCATTTTCTAAATAAGACTGGTCACAAAAACAATGTCTAGATAAGATAGTCACAATCGTAAACAGTTCAAACAGTTCTAAGAAATCCGTGCGCATTCGCCATAATTTCAACTTCCATAAATGGCTTAGGCAGAGTTGGTTTCAGGGACTATACCAGTGTGCTGTTTCATAACAATACCTTATAATGCTCCCTGGTTCAATCATAATTCACTCATCAAAGACACAATTTGTGAGTTGTCGTAGCTAGGTTCATATCCGTCTAGCTTGAACATTCTCTCGGATCTCTGTTACAATACATTTTATTATCGATACAGGGTGGGACAGAGCAGCTTGCTTATTTGATTTTGGCGCCCTGGAGCGACAGTAGCTTGGAGGAGGGTGTGGGTAGGCACAGTCGGAAGAGTTGGTCGTAAATTTTAGTCATGGTATCAGCGTACATTTCAATATTGCGCACCATGGCCTTGTTACAGGTAAATAACACGAACAATAAGAAAACCCCAAAATATCGACTTGGTAAGGTCTGTTTTGTGATTTCTTCGCGCTCTGCTCGAAAACATGCCCCTGCTGTTGAGTTTTCTATTCATACTATGAAGCATTGAAATGTCATTCTCACAAATTAGCGGTGGTTCAGGAGCTTAAGCCACGTGATTTTGTTGTCCGAGAAAATTTACTTGGAGTGTTCCTTGCAATGTCTGCCAACGTTCTTGTTTTTTTTAATTGATGAGGATCATTTCCATTTTTCCGAATGTGACCCTGAATCTCCTCAAGAAAATCATTCGTCAAGCTATAGTCATCATACCCGCCGATACGTAATGTAGCCTATTGACAACGGATATCTAATTTAAAGTTGCGTGCACATAAACTCCAGATGTTGTACTTGACATTACAAAAATAAATATACTTCTTCTATTTACTTTTAAAATAAACAGCTTGGTACATATTTTTCCAATGAGTGCATATGATAATTTCATGTTTCTCTTGCGCAACAAATGTTGGTTCTACAATGTCTGTATTAATTGTATGAAATACTGTAATATACTCTGAACTCTACAGAATTCTTTTTGGTAAATTTCGTAAATCGTAGTAAATTTCGTAAATCGTAAGATACTATATGATTAATTGTTATCTTCCAGTAAGTAACTTCCTAAATAACTTTGTAGTTTGATGAAAATTCTTTTTTTGCAGGCACCGCCTCGGATATCTCAAATGTTCCAGAAAAGTCGAATGACAGTATCCTTAAAAACAAAGTGGAAAGGATTGAGGAATTGAGAGTGAGAAATTTACAAGTAGACGGTTTTATCAATAATGTAGATATACCGATTTTAGAAAAATACGCTTTGAGAAAAACCGGAAAACAGAGTATTAACCAGACGTATTACATCGATAACATTGAAACCAATTGGGTGCATACTAGTAGAATGTCAGGTAATAATTTATGAAGACGTATGGCCATATTTGTTGTATCCGCAAAATCCTACATTTTTAAATTTCTCGTTTCTTCAATAAAAGAATTGACACTTTAGCTGAGAATAATAATTTCAATGTGAAGAAGAATTAGGCAGGTATATGGGAGAAACAAAAATATCAAAAGCTTGTAAAATGATAAATACCGTAAGAAAATCAAATATGTAATCTGAGCCTCAATTTCTTTAGAAGAGTGGGGAACGTATTATACATAATTATTATCTAAAACACGAGGCAAAACCAAGAATAGACCGAGACCGAAACACAGCCGATTTCAATAAATGAGCTAAGAAAGGTTTCAAAATGTTTCAGTCCTATTGATCATTTTGGAGAATTGTCGAGCTCAGTTAAGTTGCCCCCTCCCCCCACCAATCTAAATTTTTAATAAAAACATATATGGTCGTAACGCACTCGTAATGCAACAATATGTTCCATGAATGATTTTCTTTGCATCACATTCACCAAGAGACTACAACTTTTTGTTTGTGGGGGGGGGGGCAAATAAACACTAGCCCCCCAACGTTATTTTTTAATTTTGTACTTTACACCATCAAGCGCTTGTATTGTACCATAACGCTCCACCGAAAAAATATTTTGCACCCCTCGCCTCAGTTAGTAGTAACGCATTATTCAGAGTGAAGTGCCCCCCCCCCAATGAGAATTTGCAAAAAGATATACTTCAGCACCATCAAGAAAAACAAAATCCTCCCTCCCCTTACTTAGTTATACCTCAATATATAAAGTGAAGTTGCCCCCCCCCAATGATAATTCTCGAAAAAAACAAGTGGCATCGGAATCCACTTCAAATGCACTCATATGCAACACCAAGAAAAACAAAATCGCCCCTCCCCTTACTTAGTTAAACCTCAATATATAAAGTGAAGTTGCCCCCCCCCAATGATAATTTTCGAAAAAAACAAGTGGCATCGGAATCCACTTCAAATGCACTCATATGCAACACCAAGAAAATCAAAATCGCCCCACCCCTTACTTAGTTAAACGTCAATATATAAAGTCAAGTTGCCCCCCCCCAATGATAATTTTCGAAAAAAACAAGTGGCATCGGAATCCACTTCAAATGCACTCATATGCAACACCAAGAAAATCAAAATCGCCCCACCCCTTACTTAGTTAAATCTCAATATATAAAGTGAAGTTGCCCCCCCCCCTCCCAATTATAATTTTCAAAAGTAACAAGTGGCATAGGAATCCACTTCTAATGCACTCATATGCACCACTAACAAAATCAAAATCCCTTCTACCCCTAGTTAGTTGAACCTCATTAATTAAAGTGAAGTTGCCCCTACCCAAAGATAAATTTCGAAAAAAAATTAGGGTAGAAGAGTACACTTTTAATGCACGCTTATGCACCACCAACAAAAACAACATCTCCCCTTCCTCCAAATATAAAAACTATATGCCTTCCCAAGAGCAAAAAAAATTGAAAAATTGCCAACATCATGGCAAACCTTAGTGAAAAAAGGCCCGGAAAGAAAGGTTTTTTCAAACGACCGATGAACAGACACTTTCTACCTTCTCCATAACTTTCCAGGCCTTTTTTCACTAAGATTTGCCATAATTTTGGCAATTTTCCAATTTTTTTGGCTTAGGGGAAGGCATATACACTTTTTATATTTGGAGGAAGGAAAGATTTTGTTTTTGTTGGAGGTACATAAGCGTACATTAGAAGTGGACTCCACTACCCTGAATTTTTTTCCGAATTTATCTTTGCTGAGGGGCAACTTCACATTGAATATTGAGGTTTAACTAAGTAAGGGGAAGGAGAATTTTGTTTTTCTTGGTGGTGCATATAAGTGCATTAAAAGTGGATTCCGACGACACTTTTTTTTGAAAATTACCATTTGGGGGGGGGGGGCAACTTCACTTTATATATCGAGGTTTAACTAAGTAAGGGGTGGGATTTTCACTTTCTTCGTGTTGCATATGAGTGCATTAGGAGTGGACTCCGATGCCACTTGCTTTTTTGGAAAATTACCTGGGGGGGGGGCAACATCACTTTATATATTGAGGTTTAGCTTAGTAAGGGGAGGGGAGGGGAGATTTTATTTTCCTTGGTGGTGCATATGAGTGCATTAGAAGTGGACTTGGCTGCAGTATATCCTCACTCTTACAAGTTTCTTGTCCGAAGCATTTATTGCGTTGGCTTGCAATGGCGAGGCATTCTAGAACTAGGTGATCCGGAGTTTCATCCTCCTCCCCACAGACTCTACACTCGTCAATTTCTGCTAGACCTATTCTCATTAAGTACTTCCTAAGGCGGCAATGTCCTATAAGATAGCCTGTGAGGAGATGCAGCTTATTTTTAATGAGATCCGCCAGAGTGCTTCTCTTTCGGTTTCCTCTTTCTTCCGAAACTCATTCTCATAGGAGCATTTTCCTACACCACAGAAAAGGTCCGGGCCAATAAAGGGAGTTTGTCCTGACAAGTGTATAGGCCGCTTCACTTCCCGTGATTCCCGAGGAGCCAGGAACCGAGACTAAAGAGACCCTGTTATTCTTGCCTAATTAATCAAGTTTTCTTCGGCACTCTCATGCAAACTTTGAGTCAATGACATGGGAGCTCAATGCATTGATAGCTGCTTGACTATCAGAATGGAACGATATGTCACATTTATGAGAGTTTCTTTCTAGGTTCATTTCCACGCATCTTTCGATCGCAAGTATTTCTGCCTGAAAGACGCTCGGGAAGGAGCCTAACGATAATGAGTATCTGGTGCCAGGCCCAATTACTCCAGCGCCTGCTCCAGTGGTGGTTTTTGAACCATCTGTATACCATCTACTGTTGTTTTCTTTGAGAGTTTGGGTGGTGTATTCCCTTTCCCAGTCCCTCCTATTATTTAGCATCGTAGTGAAATTATTTTCGATACTTAAATTATTGATCATTTCGTCACTGGGAAGATTCGCTGATGAGATGTATTTTGTTAGAGAGGACAAGGCTTCCTGATTTTTAATACTCTCATTGCCTGAACCTTCCTTAGATATTCTAAGAATTGCCCCTTGGGCAGATCTTTCTATCACCAGATGTAGATGTGTGAGATCTGTAATAATCTCAAGTGCCCTAGTTGGACACGTTCTCATAGCTCCAGTGACGCATACACATGGAAGCCCTTGAACTTTGTCGAGGGTCTTCCTCGTATTGTATTGACTTGCTTTTGTATCTCAAACTATTGCCCCATACGACATTGCTGGTCTGACAATCATGGCGTACATCCATCGCAGTCTTTTTGGGTTACAGCTAGATTTCTGCACGTCATCAAAGCTCTTATTGCTTTACTAGCAGTTATTTCAACATGCTTATTCCACAGAGCTTACTGTCTAGGGTTATCCCTAGATCTTTAACTTCTGATTTCCATTCTATGATTTCCTCGTTAAAAGATAGAGATTTCATGGCTGGAAGTGTTCTTCTCCGGGTAAATGGAATTACTATGGTCTTGTTTGGGTTAATGTTTAGCACCATTGCTCAATTATTCTGAGGCCCATTTGTAATAAATCACACAAGGTGCTCTCGAACTTGCCTCTGACTATGTCATCGGCGTATCCCATACATTCGAAGCCAATCTCCGTTAGCCTGTACAGCAACTCATCTACTACGAGGCTCCATAGAAGGGGAAATATCACTCCCCCTTGAGGTGTCCCGCGAGTGGGTTTAACTGAGGTGGTTTGATTCCTCACCTGTGTCTCAGCTATCCTCGTCGTCAACAACTCATACATCCATTTTACAATGGTTTTATTTACTCCTTGCCATTTTAGTGCTTATTTGACCACACATGAGTTCTCTTGTCAAAAGCCCCAGATATATCCAGGAATGCGCACATTGCGATTCCTTTGATGTTCAGAGTTCTCTGGATGACTTCGGTCAGCTGATACAGAGCAGTCTCAGTTGATCGATTCGCTCCGTAGGCATGCTGATATTTATGAAGAGGTATATTCTCCAGGTTCTCTGTTCTTATGTAGTTATCCACTACTTTCTCCATCGTTTTGAGTAGAAACGATGTTAGGCAGATGAGTCTAAAAGATCGGGGATCAGTCCCATTTTTTCCCTATTTTTGGTATGAAGGTTACCCTTGCCCTTCTTCATTTTCTAGGTATTAGACCCACTTCTAGACTGCTTCTTCTAATATTCAGCAGGTGAGGAAGAATCTCCTCTATCACTTGCTGCAGGAGTGCTAGAAATATTCCATCCACTCCTGGTGATTTATATGGTTGTGAGGTACTTATTGCCCATTCCAACCGTTGTCTGGTAAATATTTTCTTAGCAATGTCCCAATCTTCCTTGCGGGATTTTTTGGTGTAATTCATTGCTATTTCAGTGCTTGTTGTTGGTTCACTACCTGGAAATCGATCGTTCCTCTTCACCTCCCTGTATGATCCGTCTGGCTTTTTCAGCGACATTATGGGGTTAGTTCCCCCATTTGCCATGACCTTTTGTAGTCTGGCCGCTGTGTCAGTGCAGGTCATCTTTTCGCAAAAGGCTTAAAAATTAAGCCTTTTGGCCTTCCTAATCTCTTTATCGTACTGATTGAGCTTCTCAGTGTACCCCTGCCAATTACCGTCACGATTGGTTCTATTAAAGAGCCGACGGACCTCAGTGTATGTAAATGATCAATTGTATAATTGGATATTATTTAGGGCGGCTGACAGATGAAACCTACTGATTTTCAGCTCACCCTACTTAGTAGAACTGGACTTATAAATCCAGATATACTACATTTTTGGTAATTTTTGGTTATTTTTAGTTATTTTTAGTAATGTTTAGCAATTTTTAGTAATTTTTAGTAATTTTTAGCAATTTTTAGTAATTTTTAGTAATTTTGAGTAATTTTTAGTAGTTTTTAGCTATTTTTAGCAATTCTTAGTAATGTAATTTTCGTCACAAAGTTTATACATTATTTTTTTTGGCAATTCCTGCCTAAATGAACAATAATTCGCATTTTCAGCTAGAGTATTATTTCCATTTCAATTAGTGGTTCCATTCGAAGAATAATGAAATATAATTATTCATTATGGTCACACACTACAGGCCTCTCCTGAAAAATTGATTACCACATATTAAAACAGTTTATGTAGAGCTTCATTTTGACTATTCTGTCACATTTTTCCTCTGCGACTTTCCTCGGTTCGTCCATTTTTTCGCTCGAGAAAGTTCTAAAACATGGGGATTCCCCACATCAATTACCAAAACGAAACTTTTCTATCGTATGTTTTTGTCCGATATGCAATAAACGATTTATCATATCCTATATAAATATTTCCAGCTGTTGGACTAGAAAAACGCAGCATTAAATTCGTCAAGCAATAACACTTTTTGACTTTATCAATCATTCACAGTCAATTAATCTGAAAAGTACTTATGTTGTTATTGATTTTGACAAATTCACGTCAATATCTACGAAGAAATTCATATCCGCATTTGCCACAAAACTTACAGTAACATAATCTGAACAAGATTTGGATTTGTCCTTACAAGATCTCGGGAAATTGCCATGTTGGAGGAATCGCGAAAAATCGCAGAGTGTAGAGTATGTGGTAATTAATTCTCCAGTAGAAGCATGTACTGTATGAAATAAGCCTTTCAATTCAATTTTTTCTGTATAGACTCAATAATACCTAATGACTTCGAAGTTCGAAAAGCAAATAAAACTTATGTTAAACACGTAAATATTATACGGAGAAATTTGACAATTATTTTGTTATTTTCGTACTGAAATATTACTCAACATTCGCGCTCCATACATTACGATCTTTTCAGTAGATTCATCTGTTATTCCGTTATCTACTCGTGGTATTTAATGCAAGAGACAACTTTTTAATGTCGCATAAAATACGATTTAGAAACCTTTTCTTTTTATTATTTAACAGCACCCAGAGCCAATTTTGTGTCGCACAAAATTACTGCCCCTTGTGTGTTATTTGATAAAAGTTTTGAAAGTGCCTTTTGTATAGCAAACAGTTTTGCAGTATATATATTTATATGGCGGGTTTGTATTTCGTGAATATACATTCCACATCCTCAAACTCTCGACTCTTTGTCGTTTTGTATTATTTATTTACTGCCATAAATTATTTCCGTAAATAATTAAAATGTAAATGAATGGAAACTTTTGATACCAACAAGTACGTAGTATACTGTAATGTTTCTCTTATTTATTTAAACAGTATACGGGCGGGATAAACTTTAAATACACGGTATGGCGACTCACGAATTTATTTAAACACTGAACTACTCACTAACACTTAATTTTTATACACTTAACTATTCACTAAATTTAATTTATATACACACAACCTTAATTATTAATTTATATCACTTTACTGTTCGCTATTTCTATCACGTGATTACTTTATCAACTAAACTAACTCTTCCTGGTCGGTCCCTTATATATTAGTGCCTTTTTCACTAGATAATACTAGATTGCGGTTTACTCAAAAACAATTGGCTTTCCGGCATTTTCTAGATAAGAGTGGTCACAACAACAATGTCTAGATAATATAGTCACAATCGTAAACAATTCTAAGAAATACCTGCGCGTCCGCCATACCTGGCTTAGACTGAGTCATTAACATGCTAATCATTTATCATACTCCCCACGGTACTCGACGCAAGCGTGACATCCAAGACTTCAGTGCGAATCTTATCCGGAATGTTGGCTTCGTCCCTCCGTTGAGTAGCTGAAGATCAATGGTGTCCAGATAGTCAAGCAAGGCCTCCTCCCGCTATTGACGCATGTGCCGCCATACATAGTGTGGTGCGCATTGGCATCACAGCCGATAATGAGAGGCAACTTCGTAGCCGTGCAGTAGTCCACCGCCTTGCGAAGCTCGTCAGTGGACGATAGGTAATTCTGCTGAATCGTAAAGCAGATAAGCAGCATACGACTAAACTACACTTCGAACTATTCCCGCCCGATAAATCCACCCTCGTCACTACTAGATCCCTGAAACAGAGTTTCCCCTATCAGTATAGCATTTACGCATTTACACTACTATGTGTAGAAATGTACACTGTCGGGTTAGGTTCACCCACAGCATAGAAAAGACTATGTCCAGGTGTGCCCAGACATCTCACATAACCTCTATATACCCATGGCTCTAGTATTAGGCATATGCCTGTCAGTAGTCTGGTCAACCGCTGCGCTACTACCGCTGTTCGACTACACCTGCAGCCACCCGGAAATGCTACAAGTTTATCCAGGTAAATTTAAGGACCCTACAATCAGACATGAACTTATATCCGGGGTACCCTCGTAGTTCCCGAGAAGATATCTATCTTTCCGAGCCCATATCGTATTTTTCCCTTCGTTCGGTTGAGTATAGCAAGAAGGCAGCATCCCATTGGAAGGCCCGAATCACCCACCCTTCATTTCTCAGAACCGGATTGCCAGTGCGGATTCTCCTGAGGACCTCTTGAGAAGACGATCGATTAGCGCTGGTATCCAAATCATCGCCCTTTTCAGCGTTGGAGGGCCGATTGCTCAATCTTGAGCGTAAGTCTCTCTAACTTAATACCTTCCACGGGCTATTTAAGCCAAGCCAGATAGTCCATGTTTGAACAGTTCACCATAACCGCTCACCGAGCAAACGAGTGTCCTTCAAAACATGGCAACGTGGCGCCAAGCTTGTACATATCTTTATGCAGGTGCGTGAGGATATGCGCGAACTACTTCCTAGTGAGCAGATTCTCCGGGTAGCCACCGCAGATGATGGCCACCTTGAAATTACTACTTGCAGTTTCCCTATAGGATGTGTAAGGGACACGATTTCTTGGGGATGGTCTGGCCTCTGGCGGCATATCAACTATCGACGGGAGTCCCGCTGCTGCCACCTCCTCGCAAGGGCCAATTGAGCCACTTACCGGTGTCCCTTCTGCCGACCTTACGGCTCTACGTCGCCTCCTGTTCTCGGTACCTACCGCAAATGAACTTTTCGGTTGCTCAAGTGTTGGGGCAGTTGTTCCCGGTATCGTCTGAGCCATCACCACTTCCTCCGCCTGTTCCTACTCCGAATGCCTGGTCTCAATGCACCTCTCGGGAGACTCTATCTGAAGGATCCTTTTCAGGTAGCCCGACTACAGAATCTCCTCCGAGGTCCCCTCCTCCGGAGCTCTCCCTTCTTCTTCCTTTTCTCGGATGTCCATAAATGGTCCCACGAGCAGCTAGAACAGCCGCTACATCTCTTCAGGATAAGGCCATTAGCCTTAAGGTTTCCAGGGGCTGCCCGCAGGGTGGAGTGCTATCTCCCCTAGTGTGGTCACTCTTGATGGATGACCTGCTTGGTACTCTCGCAGGAAGAGGGGTAGAACTGCAACCGTATGCAGACGACGTTGTCATTTTGGCAAGGACCATTGGTTGCATATAATATCCTCCAAAAGACTTTGGGCGATGTCTACAGTTGGTGCCAGAGGGAACAGATGTCTGTTAACCCTGGTAAAACTGTAATAGTTCCCTTCGCTAGGAGAAGGAATTCGGCGGACCTTCTGCCACTTTCTTATAATGGTGAGGTTATTCCATTTGCAGCCGATGTGAAATATTTGGGGATCAAACTTACTTGGAACGCTCACTTGGAAAAAGTTATCCATAAGGCCAGAATACCCTTGTGGACATGTCGCAGGATCTGTGGAAAATCTTGGGGCCTGAGTCCCTAACAAATCGATTGGATGGTAGCTATGAGAACAAAAAATTAGATCCTAACTATTCATATCATTTATTAGAAAACCAATACACTTTCGACCCAAATTTTGAAATTTTACATGTAGAACCTAAATCCATTAGATTTAACCTTTTAGAAACTGTTGAGATTAATAAAAACAAATATTCAGGAAACCTTCTTAACGATCAAATAGGTATCAATCACTCTCCTTTATTAAACATTTTTACCTACAAGATAGTTTAGTAATGTTTGTAGTGAATGCATTTCCAGGAAAACTTTTTCAATACCTTTGTTAATATTCGTAGACTTTTGTATTTATGCACTGTATATATTAAAATATTTTTTTAATATACCTTCATTCGATTGACAAATCTACTGTGTTAGCGAAACTCGTCAATAGTTGAAATTGAACATTAGTTCCAATATAACCCACTGAGCACAGAACCTTGCAAAACATTGCTGCAAATTACTTTTATATACATTTTAAATGTTTCCTGGAGAAGTTGCAGTAATATTATTGCGCAGTTACATTTATATACGGTTTGAAATGTTTCCTGGACAAGTTGCAGTAATATTATTGCGTTAGTTTAGTTGCTCATTAGAGAAACATTTCATAATGTTGAGATTTCCTTCCCACTGAAACGTTAGTAATTGAGGTTGCCGTGATGTTCTTAGATATGCCAGTTGTAATATTGCATCACCATTGTTTCAGAAACATTGCTGTAAGTTAGTTATTTTGGAAACATTTCGCTATCAAGTTTCAGTGATATTATCAAATACAAAAATTGAAATATTGTCATTTACTTTCGCGAGTAACATTGCTGTAAGTTATTTATTTCTTCCTGTCGAAATAAATATTTCCATATGAAGTTTCAGTACCTATCCAAGTTGGAATATTGCGGTACTATTTAATCAAGAAACGTTGCTGTGAGTTAATAATATTCCTTCCTTCTGAAAAATTCCTAGATGCATGACGTTTATTTCGATTACTCTCCGGCATACTTTTCGGATTTCGAATTTATATATTTATAGATTAGGTCTGATCGGAACTGAGTGAATGGTTCCCAATGCATCCAAATTGTTTTTTGCGTCGCGCGTCACGTATTCTGATCGGCAAATTCCTGACGTGGTTCACCAATTCACCAATCAGAAGGCGTGAAGATCGCGTGACGTGCGACGCAAAAGGCAAAAACGATGCATTGGGAACTCATCCTAACCGAGCCCGATAATAGTATAGAAGAAGAAAAAGGTTGGGTTAGGATTTGTTTCTTTCGAGTTTCGAGTGTTTCGACCGGTCGTTGGAGGGAAAAAGAAATAACATTTTTCACATTTATTCTGTTTTCTTGGTGAAGTGAAGCAATGGATTAATTTATATTTGTATACTCTATACAATAGGATCACAGTTTCCTTTTTATTTTATAGTTGTGAATTGAAAGGTGTGTTTCAGGTATAAATGTTTGTTTTTCACTTAGAATTATTACGTTTCAATTATATTAGTTGTTATATAGTATATCAACAAGATTATAGGCTCCTTCGATTTAATCACTTGTTTGTGAAGTTCATTTGAACCACAAATTTTCATTTTAATATTCCTCCAGGAAGCACCGAGTAATCTGGTTGTTTCCCAGTATATAAGATGATGTCTGTGCAAATTGTGTGATATATTTTTGTCATTAAAATATTTTTTATTATGAATTTTTCAGTTCAATAAATTAATGGATGCATGTTTATAATTTAATTTTTTTACTGCTTTTAGTATTTGTATAATGGTTCGATGCGAAGTATTCAGTGGACCATTACGTAGAAATTGACAAAACATTGAAAAAAACGAAATTGATGAATATAAAGCACTGTTCATTCATTCATTCATTGAATTGAATTATCTGCTACTGGAAATACATGTTTTTTTGTATCTGATGTGTTATTTTATGTGCAATATTGTTTTTATTTCGGTTCAATAAATCGCAAGAATATTTTGATTTAAATTTGCTTTTTTTGGGTTCTCTTACTTGTCCAAAGTTCCGAACGGACACACATTCTGCGTTAAAAGTGCAGTCACTAATGAATCTCAATAAGGTTTTTTAACTTAGAATATACATTTTCACAAAACTTTATGAAAACTTTCAACCACACCATGAAACCAAATCGAAGCACTAGCCCTCAACACACGTTTAGTTAATCATGCTATAGCCTCTACAGATTAGAAGTACCCTTCATTAAGTACAAACGCAAGTAATTTCAATTTGAGGTTAAGAGACTAATTGATCCATTTTGAAATTTTCCAATCTTAATATAATTAAGCATTTTTTCATAATCGATATGATAATTGGAGAGTACCTGTACTTGATTTTGGTAAACTTCCGAACAGTACGTGCAGCTTGCAATAAAATAGGGAATATGCAACATCACAAACAGAAGTTGATTCGAGTATACTTCTGAATGATGATTTGAATATACTTATGAAATGTGTACGAACATTTCCTGAAACGTCTAGTTATACGGTAACTGCAACATCATAAAAGAAAATTGATTAGAATGTGATGTTGAAATAATTATACAACCTTGCATTTGAACGGTGTAAGAAATATCCGGACGTACCATCACCTAACATAACTTTTGAAATATTTCAAATGAACGTTGCAATGGCGGCCGTTACGGCATTGCTGGCATGTTGATGCAACATAATTGCAAAGTCTGAAGCAACATTACACATCCTATATGTGATTTACAGCAACGTTGAGGCAACATATTCTTGCTCAGTGGGAATGTTTTATTTTATCGTAAAGTATTTCATGTGATCGTTTATTTAATGGGATCTAAAAATTGTTCTAGTCTACCTCCTTATATTAAATGTTATTTGCTCATTTTCTAAAAATTATTAACAAGATTTATTTATAGGACAAAGGATTCCGGAAGATTTGGTCACAATCGACAATAGCAGCATAAGTATTCCGGGTGTGGTAAAATTTAATGAATCTCTTACGATACAAAGCCTTCAAGTAAAAAAACTTTTGAACACAATTCCAGTAAGCAAAAGAGGCAATCTCGATGTATTACTAAAAACTTCGACTAACCAACAAGTTACTGGTTTGAAAAGTTTTGATTATCTGACTTTATTACATCCGATCGACATTAGCAAAAAAATAAAAAACACATACTTCGACAATATTAACCCTAGGAAAATAATATCCTCAAATTTAACTTTGGACAAAAAAATAACCATATTAGGAGAGGTAACAGTAGAGAATATACTTAAAGTAATGGATATCATTCCCCAAAAAAGTCAAGACTTCGCCAAAACAAGGCCGCCAGTCTCAAATCCAAATAGTACTAATACCGAAACACATGTTGAAAATGTTCTTACAGCTGATTATGTTTCAATGGCTAAGGTAGTGCAAAGGGGTGTTAAGCTAGACAATCCGAATATAACTATTCCTTTGAAGTTTATGAGGAATTTAGATACGAAGAAAGTTTATACGAAATCTATCAACGGTCTCGATCCATTTAAATTCGTAAGTATTGTAATGTTTTTCTTATTTATGTAATCTAGTTTATCCTGCTGGATAGGATACATTTATACACATATTAACTTACCCCTAATTCATTTATAAACTGTATATTCAATTATACTCAATTTATGTACACACTTAACTACTATTTTATATTAACAATTCACTATTTAAATTCTACTAACACTGTGTTCGTTACGAGATCAAATTGTAAACTCACTCACCACCCGTAGGTAGTCTCCTTTCATACCAAAACCCCTTTCTCGATTATTGGGATTTCTGGAATTTCTAGAATTAAGTTCCCAGGTAACTATATATATATATATATATATATATATATATATACAAGGAGGATAGTCTTTGCTGACTAGTTAGGAATAAAACTAGTGAATATTGGGGAATAGCAGCAAGAAAATGGAAAAGTCTACTCTTGGCGGAAAATGTTCAAGCTTTCGAGGATGATTATCCTCATCATCATGGAGACTAAAATGCAAAAAACAACAGTTAAATACTGTGGTCAATGAAAGAATAAATTGAAATGAAATTCACAACTACGTGTGTACTTACCTCCGAAGTGAGGTTAGACACCATTACGTTGTAATAATCTAAACTATAGATTGTGAATTATGTAATAATTGTGTAGAATTGAGTTTACGAATAATCAACCAAATCATCCTGACTATAAAAAGTCAAAACGCAGCACCATTTTGTAAAATAAAATAATTGCATTCATCTTCAGGCGTTGTTATGTTGAACGCCGGTAAGGAAATGATATAGTTTTCCCTCTAAATGGAATGTAACAATAGACAAACAATGTTACCAACTGTCCAAAATCAGAGAATTGTAAGACAATGTACCCACTTCAGTAATGGCCTCTGTTGTAGTGCCAACACAATGGGTTTAGCAAGAAGATGTATGAAAAGAGAGGAAGAGAGAGAGAGAGCGAGAGAGAGAGCGAGAGAGAGAGAGAGAGAGGGAGAGGAGAACGCTCTCAATTTGTGTAAGAAAGGATGACAATATTGGTTTATGTAGAAAACATAACCCAATATAACTTACACTAAGGAAGAAAGGAGACAGAAAACAGTACAATAACGGTAAATATAAAATAATATAGTAATTATGTAAAATTGTATTATTTGAATGTATTTACCAACACCAATACATTCAAATTTTAAGATTTTATTATTATTAAGTTAACGTAATAAGGGTGGTGCAGTTAGGACCAATATGGTTGTTATAAGCGACCTGGGGAATACAATTAACATCTAAGGACAACAAAAAGAAGTAGATCTCACTCAAGTGGTCAATATCTGTTCTCTTGTTTATAACATTGTTATTTTGTGAAATAAAAGCCATTTCCAAGAATGACCTTTTCGATCTGTTAGACTCAGTCGCCAACACCTTCACAGCCTCATAATTCATCTGATGATCAAGAGAATTTACATAAAATGCTAACGCGCACCGCTCTGAGTGTAATCTGCAGTCACTCTTGTGTGAGACAATACGGCTCGACAGAGAACTTAGAGTCTGTCCGATATACTGTTTATCACAGTCTCTACAAGGAATACTGTACACAACGTTAGCAAGTGAATTCAATGGACTCTTATCTTTTACTCTAGTGTAAATTGATCTGATTGATAGAACAGTTTTGTTAGCAATCTTAAAGTTACCACATGCACTGAGCAATCTGGCAAGTCTCGGAGATATGTCTCTTATGTATGGTAAAGTAGCAAAATCCGGTTGAGAAGGGGTCACATCAGTTCCAACACCCGTCTGGGCCAAGTTAGGATGGCTATCTTCAAGCAACAAGTCCACAATATTAGATGTGCTAAATAATATATTATCTAGTGAATTTCTTGGATAATAGTTATCCTAGAAAAGGTTAAGCAAAATATTAGGATTTTTATTATGAAAAACATTATTAGAAATTCTGAGTACTCTCTGCTTCATTTGTTTAACCAAATTCACTTTCATGGAATGTTTGTGGTAGGAGTGATAATTTAGATATCTACCATAACTGCATTGCTTCCTGTACCAATCTATAATGATTGTATTGTTGTTACGAATAAATTTTGTATTTAAGAAAGGTACAGAATTGTCGACGTCTTCCATTTCTATCGTGAATTGGATATTCGGATCATAGCTGTTGAATGTATCCAAAATTTCATCAAGGCCTTCTCAAGGAAGTGCCAAAATAATGTCATCGACATACATTTTTATGAAAAAAGGAGTAAAATAAAGAACAGAAATGACTGTATCTAACACCTCATCCATGACATATGCTGCCAAGATAGGAGATATTGGAGCACCCATTGGTGTACCAAAGGTTTGTTTGTACATTTTGTACTCATTTCACTTTTAATAACACAAGAATGAATGCAGTTTACACCCAGAGCGGTGCGCGTTAGCATCTCATGTAAATTCTCTTGATCATCAGATGAATTATGAGGCTGTGAAGGTGTTGGCGACTGAGTCTTAACAGAACGAAAAGGTCATTCTTGGAAATGGCTATTATTTCACAAAATAACAATGTTATAAACAAGAAAACAGATATTGACCACTTGAGTGAGATCCATTCCTTTTTGTTGTCCTTAGATGCTAATTGTACTCCCCAGGTCGCTTATAACAACCATATTGGTCCTAACAGCACCACCCTTATTACGTTAACTTAATAATAATAAAATCTAAAAATTTGAATGTATTGGTGTTGGTAAATACATTCTAATAATACAATTTTACATAATTACTATATTATTTTATTACTATATTTTATTATTACCATTATTGTACTGTTTTCTGTCTCTTTTTTTCCTTAGTGTAAGTTATATTGGGTAATGTTCTCTACATACACCAATATTGTCATCCCTCCATACACAAATTGAGAGCGTTCATCTCTCTCTCTCTCTCTCTCTCTCTCTCTCTCTCTCTCTTCCTCTCTTTTCATACATCTTCTTGCTAAACCCATTGTGTTGGCACTACAACAGAGGCCATTACTGAAGTGTGTACGTTGTCTTACAATTCTCTGATTTTGGACTGTTGGTAACATTGTTTGTCTATTGTTACATCCTATTTAGAGGGAAAACTATATCATATCCTTACCGGCGTTCAACATAACAACGCTTGAAGATGATTACAATTATTTTATTTTACAAAATGGTACTTAATTTTTACTTTTTATAGTCAGGATGATTTGGTTGATCATTCGTAATCTCAATTCTACACAATTATTACACAATTCACAATCTGTAGTTTAAATTATTACAACTTAATGGAGTCTAACCTCACTTCGGAGGTAAGTACACACGTGGTTGTGAATTTCATTTCAATTTATTCTTTCATTGACCACAGTATTTAACTGTTGTTTCTTGCATTTTAGTCTTCCTGATGATGAGGATGATCATCCTCGAAAGCTTGAACATTTTCCGCTAAGAGTACACTTTTCCATTTTCTTGCTGCAAATCCCCAATATTCACTAGTTTTATATATATATATATATATATATATATATATATATATATATATATATATATATATGTATATATATATATATATATATATATATATATATATATATATATATATATATATATATATATATATATATATATATATATATATATAACAAGAATTTAGTCTCGACTGACCAAGTTAAGAAGAATATATACTAAGCATTATTAATTGAGATATAAAATTTGGATTTGTTGGGGACTAGACGCCTTTGAGTATAGATGACATTTTAGAAGTAACAAATGATAAAAATTAGGAAGTATTATCAGAGCTCGACGATCATTTTATAGCATCAGATAATGAATATTGCTTACAGATAAGTTTTCTGAACCGTGTATTTATGGGAAACTTAATGGCGAGTATGGTCTTTTTGGAGCACGCGGTGCGTGTGCTGCTGGTGGGAGTGGTAACAGATATAGGACGTTCGTTATCCTGGGATATTTTAGGGAAACATTGTTATTTTTGGCACAGGCCATGGTGGAAGGAGGTGAGGTGGTATCGGAATGGGGCGGGTGGAGAAGATGTTTCCAGGTTGATGAAAATCTCTGGCTGTCGGGCCCTGGTATTTAAACAGTTTGGAGGTTTTCCTATCTCAATAGCTTCTCGAATTATTCTGGATCTGAAGGAGCAAGTTGGAGCGATTGTTATGGTTTTATCGAAATTGATGTGTGTCCTGTTTGGACGCGATGTTGGGCCAATGTATAAGAAGGACAGACAATGAATGTTCTTTTGCTCTAACGGAGATACGTAATTTGGTCTGACATATGTAGGTGCGGGGACAATCTATTTCATATACTCCATCTCGTTCATTGGGAATTTTATCCTTGACAGATCTGATTAAGTGGAAGATTTTCTGTTGCGGTTTGAAGATTGTTCGAATACCGTGAGGTTTGAAGGTTTTACAGATTCTGTCTGTCACTTCTTTAATGTAAAGAAGGGATATTTTTAATTGAATATCAGTAAAGTTAATGGTGGAAGGTGATGGAGTGGAAGTTGAGAATTTCTGAATTCTCCTGTTGATTGGGATTCTTTGTAACCATTTTGAATTAAAGTGTGTTTTTGAAAACTGATTTCTCATGGTTGATTGGATTCGTCAGATAGAGATCGGGATACGAGTGTATTAATGACGGAATTAAATTGGCCCGAATGGTTATGGGAATGGGCATTGAGAAAACGCTTGGTGTAAGTGGGTTTGAGATAGAGGGAGTGTGAGAAACCATTTGGTGAAAGTTTTCGAATCATAACATCAAGAAATGGTAGAGATGAGTTATCTTGCACTTCCATCGTGAATTGGATACAGGGATGTACGCTGTTCAGGTGGAGTAGGAAGGAATTCAAAGTATCTCTGCCATGGGGCCAAATGACGAAAGTATCATCAACATATATATATATATATATATATATAGATAATGCTGAATTTTCGAAATATTCCATCAAAATGTTGGCCATAACCGGAGAGATAGGGGATCCCATTGGTGCACCTTTCAGTTTTCTGTGGAAATTACCTTGGAATATGAAGGAGATATTGGACAAACAGTGTTTGATTAGGGAAAAACAGTCTGAGGTAATGTGGTGTTTAGCATCTAAGATATACAAAATCTCATCGATAGGGCCGTTGGTAAATAAGGAGACAATGTCAAAGCTAACAAGGATATCTGTGGACGAAATATCAAATCATTTGAGTAGGTCAATGAAATGGTGATCATGTTTGACATAGGATTGGAACTGCTGAGCAATTGGTTGAAGGGTTTCAGCTAGATGTTTAGCCAACAGATGGGTGGGGCAGTTAAATGCACTGATAATGGGTCGTAGTGGGAGATCGGGTTTGTGGATTGTTCCACTATCCGGTCTTCCGGATAGTGGAAGCCGAAATGTCGTGCTAACAAACTGAAATTTGTCCAAAAATGACAAAAATTTCGTACTTAAAGTACCATAGCACCTGTTGTACTGGCTGTGGTGAGCTGAAAATCAATAGGGTTCTTCTGTGAGACGTTCTGAATAATATTCAATCATAAAATTGGTGACTTTTTGCACTCCGGAGGGTGTATCGTGCTAATAAACTGAAATTTCTCAAAAAATGACAAAAATATCGTACTTCAAGTACTATAGCATCTGTTGTACTGGCTATTGTGAGGTTAAAATCAATAGGGTTCATCTGTGAGATGACCTGAACAATATTGAATCATAAAATTGGTCATTTGTTGCACTCCGGAGGCTCTATCGTGGTAACATGGCATATAACGAAAAGTTGCCGACAACAACGACGATGATATACACACAGGATTTTTTTCTAAAAACCATTTTTTCGTGTTGCTCTTGATATAAACAGTGAAAATAACTCAAAATTTTTTTCATAATTTCAAGTCTTTTGTTGGTAAACCAATACTTTCCTTGCATATTAGAAAGGTTGGGCGGAAACGCAAAAATATGTTATGTCAAGTGAGCATGTTGAAAGATTCACTGTCCTTTTAGAATTTTTACTATGGTTATGTACTGGAAATAAATATAGTGTATTAAAAATATTATTGCCATTATATACCTAAATACCTTGTCCACAATTACTACAACTTTTACAGTTTTATCTAAATTTTGTTCATATTTTCTATATCATGACTATTACTTTTCCGCCCAACCTATCTATATTCGAGAAAAGTATTGGTTTACCCACAAAAAAGTTGAAATTCTGAAATTTTTTTCATTTTTCATCAAGAACAACACGAAAAAAGGTTTTTAGAAAAAAAATCCTGTGTGTATGTCGTCGTCGTCGTTGTCGTCGGCCACTTTTCGTTACATGTCTTGTTTGCACGATACAGCCTCCGGAGTGAAACAAGTCACCAATTTTATGATTGAATATTGTTCAGGATATCTCACAGATAAACCCTATTGATTTTCAGCTCACCATAGCCAGTACAACGGATGCTATGGTACTTGAAGTACGACATTTTTTTCATTTTTTGAGAAATTTCAGTTTGTTAGCACCATACAGCCTCCGGAGAGCAACAATTCACCAATTTTATGATTGAATATTCTTCAGAGTATCTTACATATGAACCCTATTGATTTTCAGCTCACCAGAGGCAGTACAACAGCTGCTATAGTACTTTAAGTACGACATTTTTGGGGAAATTTCAGTTTGTTAGCACGATACTGCCTCCGGAGTATATATAAGTGACCATTTTTATAATTGGTTATTATTCAGAGCATCTTAAAGATGAACCCTATTGATATTCATCTCACTAAAGCCAGTACAACGAATGCTATGATACTTAAAGTATCAAATTTTTGTCATTTTTGAAGAATTTTCAGTCCGTTAGCACGATACAGCCTCCAGTGTGTATACAAATGACGACTTTTATGAATGAATATTGTTCAGGGCGTCTTATAGATGAAACTTATTGATTTTTAGCTCACCAGAGCTAGTGCAACCTGTGCTATGGTACCTGAAATGCCACATTTTTGGTCCCGTTTGGAGAAATGTCGGGTTGTTTGCATGATACAGCCTCCGGAGTGTATACGAGTGGCAATTTTATATTTGGATATTTTTCAAGGTGTCTTACAGATTTTCGGCTGACTAGAGCGAGTACAGCGGGTCCTATAAATCCAGATATACTACATTTTTGGTTACTTTTGGGGAAATTTCGGTTTGTTAACACGATACATCCCTTGAAGTGTATACAAGTGACACTTTTATGATAGAATATTGTTCAGGGCATCTCACAGATGCGGAAAAGTTAGTTTTTATCTTTAGAACCGTTTATTTTGCTTGTCCTTTATTCTTGTGGTACAAAACTGTACCACTCCTGGCGCTTTGCATGAAATCTGCACTCCGATCCTCTGGATCCCCATATAATTCTCTCCGGATAAAGTTCTAGTGTTAGATACTTTTTACGATGACGGGTAGTTAGGTTAGGTGGTGGTCTTGTCTTATCGATGCCTTTTTATTATCTTTGATGGCTTTGCGCATCATCCTCTACTTTACCTTTTGCGTTTTGTTTGCTTAGTTTTGATTTTTTGAGATGGATACAATTGAGTCCCTTTCTGTATACAGCTTATGTCAAGATTTTCTTAAATATTTATGAAACTATTAATATAAGTCTCGAGTATTATTTTGCAGGTGATCATGACTTCGGACCATCCTGTACACATTGAAGGTACGAAGACATTTACAGGAAATTTGAAAATACTTGGTGACACTGATATAAAACAAATAAATGGAATGAATGTGTCAAATTTGGAGAACGAATCATTAACAACTTCAACCGATCAATTTTTGGAAGGCGATTATCATATAAAACATGTGATAATTAGAAGCAGGTAAATACTGGTTGAGCAATTATTAGAAAGCTATTGAACAAACATAATATTCACTCAAATAGAATAAATGAGAATATGAACGTTTTGAAATTCATAATTTAAAAATACTTCATACAATTCAATTTGTTCTACCTTGGCTCTTCCATTCTTCGGTGTGCTAATTCGAATCACAAAAATGGAACGCCGCTATGTAAACTAAGCCATGAGTGTTTGCGAAGTTACGGAAATCCTACACAAACAAGTAATCTCATGAGTTCAT
This sequence comes from Galeruca laticollis, assembly GCA_963921935.1. Taxonomy (NCBI): domain Eukaryota; kingdom Metazoa; phylum Arthropoda; class Insecta; order Coleoptera; family Chrysomelidae; genus Galeruca; species Galeruca laticollis. The sequence goes on from OY998184.1 coordinate 50,960,422, forward strand.
TAAATGTCAGTTGGCAGTTCCGAAATTCACTTACAAGTTGCAGAATACATGTAAATTCCAGATGCATAGCTATTGTTTGAGAATTGCTACGTTCTTCGATGATAGTAGAGTTAATATTTAAACTCTTGAAAATAAGTGTAACTAAATCTTTATCTCTAGAAAGAAAACAATCTCGAAAAGTATATTTTATCAATAATAGCTTGAATAGGTTTTAGAAAGAGCAAAATAACTGTTGATTATTTTGGAAATTTGAATAATTAGTCTTTTAATATACTGAGGAGAGTTTGTTTTTTTTCAGATGGAATTTATTTGAAAAAAATAAATGAGTTCCGTTTAAAAATAAACCAAGAAAATAAAATTATTCAAAGTTTTACTTTTGAATAACCCTGTATATTAAATGATTTAACAAAATGATTGTCCGAAACAGCAATCTATTTGAAAAATAAAATTGAAAGTTAATTACTACGAAACGTGTTGTAGAATTCAACAAGCAATTAACCTTGACAAAGAAAAAACTAGAAGAGCAGAAAACCAACCGTCAACAATGAAAAAACGACAAAAAGGAAATTTTCCCGAAAAAGTAAATGCAAAAAAATATTACAAGAAGGAAATTTCGCAGTATTCGTATTGTAAAATATTCGTAATTGAATGCCAAAAAAAGGCTGAATTATCACATAATATTATAAATTCATTTCATATTTCATCACAGTTGATACAATTCATACGAATATAGAAAAATAACGAATTTTTGTTTTTCGGAGACCTTGTAGTAATAAACCCACCTAAAATAACAAAATTCTCGTGAAGGATGTTAAATGATGTGTTTCATCGTACACAGAGTCGAAAGATGTCAATTTGAAAAATTCCGTATACTTTATTAAATAAAAACCTTAATGTTTTTAATCACCCTATATCTCATAAGAGAGTCCGAAAAGGTAGCGATATTTTTTCATCGGAGAACTCAAAATACTTTCATTCATTTCGTACATCAACGGAATCCTATGGCGTGATTTTCATATACAAGGCGAACAATTTGTGAAAAAGTCCATGTATTTTCACTATTTTGCGCTAATAAATTACCGCTTGACTTCACTGGATTGTAGATATGGATCTTAGATGAGTAGACTAACCAATCCATTTGAAGTCTCCTGATATGACTGAGAAGATACTTATGTTAGATATTTATTCAAAACGTATAAGTAAGGAATTCAGTGAAGTGGAATCAACATAATTTCAAATCATTTCCACGCCACCACAGAGGTTGTTTCTATATTGGTGTCCCCATGAGGCCTACTGCACTAGAAATATGGATAATTATCAAATCACAACTTGAACGGCCTTAACAGATGGCACACATGACTATCATAAAGATGCCCGTCATGGATAATGCGGGAGTCTCAAGATATGTACTAGGTAGAGGATGTAATATGTCCTATAAATTTCCGTTGAATTTTACGATATAAGGAACATTCCAAGTGGATAAATCCTAGGCACATGTCAGTGGATGTATGTCGTAGGATACTAGTGTTATCAGGTAATACGCATGAACCATATGTATTACAGATATCCAGCAACCTCTGTCTCTTGTTGTTATTATTATAAATACTCAAGACAAGATTAACAATTCGGAGAGCCAGCTGTCGGAAGGCAATGGCAATCCACCGACAGTATTCTGCCTAGTACAGCCTCTCAACATAGACGTTCGGATCCGTGGTTACTGGAGAGCACAACACAGGTAGAAGTGAGAGGTCGCCTACGTCCGATTACGCATATGGTACTGTAAGAAGAAGACAAATCAAATCGAAAATCTATAATTCCGTATATGTGAGAATCACAATCGGAAACTCCACGATAGAAGGAGTTTCAGCAAATCCTCTGCATTTTTCATTATTAGTTTTCATTCCCGTAGAGAGGAAAATACTATTGCAATGTCACTAAAACGAATCCGCTCAAGTTTTATACCATTTAAAACACCTCTTGTCTAATTTATCTACAGTATTAAAATAAATTCTCACATCAGTTGGGAAATTGAAATCAACAAACTCCTCCACTTCATTGCATGCTTTCAATCGATGGCAGAATGGGAACTCTTGTTTCATATCAGTCATTAATACATTCGAATAATTATACAAACAGTGCAAATCCATTTTTATTTTCTGCTCGCGAATGTAGCACATCAAGCTACGTATATGGCTAGTTTTTTTCATTAATATCTGTATATTGTACATTTTGGTATCAAAATTCTAATTTGGATATTGTTGCCTACCAGGAGGATTCTTACTCAGATATACGGAATGGTAGTACAATAATACCCCGAAATGGGGAGAGTAGAGTCATATGGATTGTCGTCACCTCTTTCAATGATTATTTCACTCAATACAAAATACGCGCTTACGATTGGTTTAAATATGAGGATTGATATCTGAAAACACCATGTTTTCGATTTTGTATTTCGGCACCTGATTGGATACAGGCAATTTTCCTATCTGTGTGTTTCGCGTTGTCTTTAGTTGTTTTATTCGATATTAACGTCAGAATTATTGTATCAAGAATGAATTCTAAAAACCGTTTTGGTCTGTTTGATCTAAAAGAGATTCAAGAGAAAGTAAAACAACAAATGCCGCAAAATACCGTGCGATCTAAAAAGTACGTGTGGAAACAATTCATGGAATTTTGCAACGAACGTCATCACAGCCCAATTTTAATTGTTTTCGTGTAATAATATTGACAAATACAACTCGTGTAATTAATTATTATCGAAAAATTTTTCTCTTCTTCGAAACAAATTTTTATTTTAAGAAACCACACTCGCGCTTACGCGCTCGTGCGGTTTCCAAACAACAATTTGTTTCTCAAAATCGAAGAAATTTGTATTTCGGTAATCATCATTACACTTGTTGTATTACTATTGAAAACAACCAAAAGCGTGTGTTTAGTAGCATTCCTGAACCGATAAAATATTCTGAATCGTAGAAAATTGAGCTCCCCGTGTAACTCATCGACTTCTAAAATATTGTCTACTTCACCATTTCGACGGATTGTATCTTGGATATATGACGCAGCCAAGTGTAAATGATATGTTTCAGTAAGTGATTTTAACCCTTTCACCACTATCGGGACTTATATATCCCAAGAGCCGATAATAAATCACTATTGGGTGAAATACGTCCAGAAATGCACGCGTCTTATCAGTTTCAGTGTTTTTGAATATTTCCGTAGAACATTCGCCAAATATGGCAACATCACATAAAAGCACATTGCTGTTTTCTAACCTATTTCACAACGTGTTCCCGGCCTTTAGGTATTTTGTTTATCTTTTTACGCAAAACAAGTAACTGAAATTTGATAAAACTATCTTGTATGGTGGTCAAATATCGAAGGATCTGAGAGAATATAAGGTGAGTAAATAAAAACAATTTTTTGTATGAGTGAACTTCATGTTTTGTACTGTCTGATGTTTATGGGAATATGTGTCCCACCCGTAATCTCCGTTGGGACGAATATTAACTGTCTTATGTAAAATTATAACGTATATTTTTTTTTCAGAATGAGTCGACGTGATCGTATACTGAGACAAAAGGAGCTGGAAGAGATTGCTAATAATATTAGTGATTTATCAGAGGAATCGGAGGAAGATCCATTCTATTGTTCTGATGAAGATAGTGATTATTGTCCTCCAAAACATAAAGAGAATTTAGAAGATGATATTGTAGTAGGAGAAGGGAGTGATTCAGATTCAGAAGAGGTCGTAGAAAGAGAAGGTGAAGAAGAAACAGAACAACTCCCTCCTCGCCCAACCCAAACAGGTATTGTGTGGAGGCCCCCTACAGCTACTTTCAGTCCCAGAAAACAAATTCCTATTGAGGTTGAGGGTGCACTCCTTCTGGATTTAGACAGATCTGCAACTGAATTAGACGCATCTTTGAAGATATTTCCTAGAAGCTTACTTATACATATTGCTGATTCTACCAACAAACGCTTACACCTCATGAAAAAGAATATACAGAAAAAAAACTGATGCACATGAGATTATGCTGATTCTTGGGTGTACCATGGTGATGTGTTATAACCGAGTACCAGAATTTTATAATTACTGGTCGTCTAACGAATCTCTGGCCAACAGTGTTATAAAAAAGGCCATTAGTAGAGACCGATGAACTTTGATTTTATCAAAAATGTATTACGCAGATCCAGAAAAACCCAATGGTTGTCCAAAAACATACTATTTAGATGATGTTGTTGGCTGCTTGAAACAGACATTTCAACGCGCGAGAACGGACAGCTCTCATCAGTCAATTGATGAAACTATGAACAGGTTCAACGGCCGTTCAAGCATGAAGAAGTATCTCCCTATGGAACCAGTGAAAAGAGGAATAAAACTTTGGCAACGATGCGATGCAAAAACTGGATATGTATACGATTTGAATATTTATTCAGGCAAAGGACTTGAGAAGGCAGAATGTACACTTGGAGAAAGAGTAGTGCAAAAGTTGGCATCTACAATTCGTTTTAAGGATGTTTGTATTTGCTTCGATCGCTTTTTCACGAGTGTGAATTTGATGGCAAATCTACCTTTTGCTTGTGTCGGAACGTATATGAAGAATCGAAAGAACACCCCTCGTTTTTCTAATGATAATATGGCTCGAGGTGATACAGAGTTTTTGGTTAGTGATGAAGGTATTATTGCAAGTAAATGGCGAGATACTAAGGAGGTTCTAGCATTGTCGAAGTGTCATTCAAATACAATAGATGTTGTGAAGAGAACTTTGAGACATGGAGAAAAGGCAGAATATCATGTCCCAGTGTTATCGCATTCTACAATATATATATATATATATATATATATATATATATATATATATATATATGGGTGGCGTTGATTTGGCAGACCAAAAAGTGTCTACGTATGATCTAGACTGTAAATCTACCAAATGGTGGCGTAAGGTTTTTTACAAACTTTTGATGACGTCAGTTGTAAATTCGTGGATTATTTCTCAACAAATTCACCATAAGAAAATACAGCTCATATCATTTCTGGTGCCATTATCCGAACAGATGATAGAGAAAGGCAGAGAGAACGCTGCAGTAAAGAGACGTCTTGGCGGTAGATGTGGCCCTAGAAGCAAACGTCAAAAACTTATGATAAATGTTGGCGACCGTTTGCCCAGTGAAGGTCCGTCCAGAAGAAGATGTCATCAGTGTACTAAAAATAAGGTGGAAAAGCGTACGAAGACTGTATAGCTTGTAACGTGTCTTTATGTAAAAATTGTTTTTGCCTTTTCATTCATAAAAAAACTCAATAAAATATGTATGATAATATATTGGCGTTGTCTGAAATGCGTACGAATGGGACATAACGATCCCGCAGAAGAAAACTATTGGGACATATAATCCCAGGACTTTTTGTGAAATCTATGTCATTCAAAAAAATACTAATACCTTTTCATACGTTTTTCACCCATATCGATGAGTACATTCAACTAAAACGAAAATATAATCAAAAAACATATTCAGTGGTGAAAGGGTTAAATATATATTCAATATCAAGGCGAGGGATCGATTGTATATGAAGTTGATTCAAACGAATCCATCGACCATTCCCAGTACGGAGATTTTCAGCTTCAACTAGTACCTGAACAATGTTGACATCATCGGAATCAACTAGCATTTATGTAGCCGTATCCAAAGTTCCAGGCATATTTATCAAAGGATGGAATGTATTCATAAGAGCACCAGCAATCGGGTAATAATCTCGTAACTTCGTAGCATGTATCGCTGATATGGGTTGATGGGAAAATTTGAAAATTGACTTAAAACGTCCATTACTAGCTTCTATAATCCATCTAGTAGTGGTTATTAAACGTGCCTGATTGGCTTCATTTGTCGTTAATTGTCTTTGATTCGGCGGTAGAAATGATGACATATAGTAATGCAAGCCAACTTCTTGTAGACTATTGATTGAATCTCTATAGCCTCTATCGACTATCACAATATCGCCTTTTTGAAACCATGTTCTCATTCCATATCACCAGACCAAAGTGTGTATTCTCAAACAGACCACATATTGGTAAACAAAAGAAAACAAACATTAATAAGAGATATCAAAACATATAGAGAAGCGTGTGCAGACTCCGACCACTACCTGGTAGTGGCTAAAATAAAACAAAAAATAAGGAAAACATCTGATATACATTATAAAAACCAGAAATGGAACGTGGATAGGCTTGAAAATGACAATATAAGAGGAAAACACGCAATACAAATAGAGAAACTATTATCACAAGGCGAAAACCAACAGGAAACAATAATGTCCAAATGGAGCAATATAAAGAAATGTTTGGAAACAGCAGCGGAAATACAGTTAGGTGCGAAGAAAAACGGGAGAAGACAGGAGTGGTTTGACATGACATGCAACACTGCGTTAGAGAAGAAAGCCAAAGCAATACTCAAATGGATAAAAACTAATAATCCGGAGGACAGGAATCAATACGAGGAAAAAAGGAAGGAAAGTAATAAAATAATTAGAAAAAGAAAAAGAGAATGGATAGATAATACGATCATAGAAATTGAAAGAGAAAAGTCAAGAGGAAATACGAAAAGCTTCTATAAAAAATTAACGAAAACAACAAGACGTATAAGGGCAAAATAATAGGAATGAAAAACAAGGAAGGACAGAAGAAGAACACCAATATAAACAAACATGGGTGGATAATTTTAGGGAACTATTAAATGAACCACATTACTGGGACGAAGATGAAGAAGTGACAGAAGATAAGAAACAAGATATATTAGAAGAAAAATCAACAATTGAGGAGGTCAAGGAAATAATAAATAAGAGCAGAAATGGAAAGGCCCCCGGAAAGGATGGAATAAGCATAGAACTAATGAAATATGGAGGGAACACTCTACATAAAAGAATATATTATCTCATTAAAAACATATGGAGCGAGGAGAGGATGCCGGAAGAATGGTAAATTGGACAAATTGTCACTCTACATAAGAAAGGAGACCAACATGAATGTAAAAATTACAGAGGAATCACATTATTAAACACTGCGTACAAAATACTATCCACGTTAATTAACAGAAGGCTTGTGGAAAGTACAAGGGAAGTGATAGGGCAATATCAATGCGACTTTACAAAAGGCAGATCAACAACTGATTGTATTCATACATTAAAACAAATAATGGAAAAAGCACATGAATACAGATTAGACATAGAAATGCTATTCATTGACTTTCAAAAGAAGTGAACTCATGGAGGCAATAAAAGAACAAGGAGTAAGCGCAAAACAGAAGACTAATCAAAATGACCGCAAAAAGGAGAAACAGATCAATTTAGGATTAATAAAGGAGTAAGACAAGGTGACTCTTTGTCCACAACGATATTCAATCTATCATTAGAACACACAATGAGAAAATTACACATGGGTAGCTTAAGGTCAAGTGGCAGTCAAATAATAGCCTATGCGGACGATATCGTGCTTGTATCCAAAATAAGAAGAATCATGGAAAATATGGTAAAGGAGATAGTCACAGAGGGAGGAAAAATGGGGCTAAAAATAAACGAAAGTAAAACCAAGCTAATGAGATTTGGGAACCTAAACCAAAAAGGAAAAATAAAAATCAGCGACTATGAATTTGAAGAAGTTAAAAAATATAAATATTTGGGAGTTATGATTAGCAATACTGGAGATAGAACTACTGAAATTGAAGAAAAGATACTCGCTACAAACAGAGCATATCATGCAAATAGAAAGCTACTTAGAATAAAATTTTAACGAAGCAAACAAAATTAAATATGTATAAAACGATGATAAGGCCAATCATGATGTACTCGGCAGAAACAATGGCGTTAACAAAGAAAGAAAAGGAAAAACTAAGAATAACTGAAAGGTATATATTGAGAGCAATACTGAGTCCTGTCAAAAAAAATAGATGAAAATGAATACAGAATAAGAACGAATCGTCAAATTTTGGACGAAATAAAAGGCGAAGACATTGTAAAGAGAATAAAAGCACAACGAGTTAAATGGCTGGGACATGTATGGAGAGAAGGAGCTAAATCAGTAACCTACAAAATCTTGCAGTGGAATCCAGGGGGAAAGAGGAGACGCGGTAGACCTAGATCAAAATGGCAAAATGAGGTGGAGGCGGACCTTAATAGAGCAGGAGTAACAAACTGGAAGGAGAAATCAAGGAATAGGAAACTATGGAGAGACATAAGTGAAAGAATTTAAAGGCATAACGGGGACTGATCCACCCCAATTATGCGGATCTAGAAAGCACACGCGGCATAACCCCACATGGGGTGTCAAGCCATATGTATGTATGTTCTCATTACATTCAAATCATTTTGTAACTTGTGATTTAGAACACTCGCATCATCTAGCATCTGTAAAGTACGGCCCGTTGATTGCTAAGATATATCCATCGGGGGCAACTATGATCTCTGATTTGACCAAATGTTCATTCTTGTGGAAACAGTATAATTGCCTCAAGACTCGAAAGTTACTGCTCTTTTCTATTTTATTGTAGGTACAATCTATATAAACTATTGCTTCGGGTATGTCTGGTGTGGGATTGTGCAGTTCATTCGTATAAGGGGATACATGACTGTTTATATAATTTTCTCTTGTTATCGAATTAAATCAAATAATAATCGGTACGAACCTTTGTAAAAGAGATAATATCACATTAGAAATAATGAGGCTTGCTGCTTGTCGGGAAGAATAACTAAACAATATTTTCAAAAACTCATCTGATACTCCATGCTTCATTTTAATCAAAATTGTGAGCAAATGTTTTTTTTTCAACATTTATTCTCTTGCCACCTTGTTCAATAATATCACAAAATTCTAGTAATTGTCGAAAATTATTTTTTGAAATTGATGTGAGTTCCTTAAATTCGTCTTCAGTGAAACAATTGATATCCTCCCAGTTACGGAGTGGCCTGTCTCTATTAACAATTGTCCTGTCTTTGAAGAAAATGTTGAAGATTGGAAATTATGTATGGTTTATTCATAAAATTCAAACCTCCATGAAAGTAAATTGGAAGGAAATCTTGATGATCACGATGGTGACCAGAAATTCTCAAGAAATCTAGGACATGGAAATCAGAAGCAATAAAAATATCCACTCTACATTCTAAAAAAAGTCTTTGATTATTTTGACGAGCATTACAAATAATGCACGCATGACTTGATACGCGGGACAACACATTGAGACGAAGGCAATTCGGGTTATTTTCCATAGCAGTATTGCCATTCATCACTGTGTTATTACAATTGAAACATATTTTTGTATCATCCTTAATATCTTCTTCTTCTTCTAGTGCCTATCCGGTCCGGATGTTGGCGATCATTCTGGCTATTATGATTTTATTTGCTGCTGCACGGAATAGTCCTGTAGTAGTTGTTGAAAACCATGTCCTGAGATTTTTGAGCCATGAATTTCTCCGTCGTCCTGGGCCACGTTTACTAGGGATCTTCCCTTGCAAGATATTTTGTAATAGACTGAACCTTTTCTCATTTCGCATTATATGACCGAAATATTCTAGCTTGCGGATCTTTATCGTTTTTATTAATTCGGTGTCTTTCTGCATTTTTCTGCAGACCTCTACGTTGGACACATGGTCTGTCCATGAGATTCTTAATATTCTACGATAGAGCCACATTTCAAAGCTTTCGAGTTTTTTTGTTGTTGCGTCGGTCAAGGTCCATGATTCGACCCCGTACAGTAAGACGGAGAAAACGTAGCAGCGAAGGAGTCTTATTTTGGTAGTTAACGTCAGAGATCGACTTTTAAAAACTGATGCCATTTTGAGAAATACGGCCCTTGCTTTCTCTATTCTACAGCGGATTTCTTGTGAGTGGTCCCATTGGTCATTGAGTGTAGTTCCTAAATATGTGTATTTACCGACCCTCTCAATTTGTAGCTGATTTAGGGTGAGGTGCTCCTGTGGAATCTGACTTTTGCTGATTACCATGTACTTCGTTTTGTTGACATTTATATCGAGACCGTATTCTAGACTAACTGAATACACTCTGTTCATTAGTTGTTGTAATCCATTGAGGTCTCCAGCCATAATCACTGTATCGTCAGCGTATCTGATGTTGTTTAATCTTTTACCATTTAGTAATATTCCTTCATCTACGTCCTCGAGAGCCTCTCTAAATATGTATTCTGAATAAACATTAAATAATAGAGGGGACAATACGCATCCTTGCCTTACACCTCGTGCGATCTTTATGGCATCTGATTTTTCTCCTTCTACGGACACATATGCTGACTGATCCCAATATAGTCTCGATATTATTTCCAAGTCTCTTCCATCGATCCCAACAGTATTTAATATTTCCACTAGTTTGTGATGTTGTACTCGATCAAAAGCTTTACTGTAGTCTACAAAACAAGCATATACGTCGCAGTTGACGTCTCTACATCTCTGGAACAATACCTGTACACTGAATAGTGCCTCTCTAGTACCTACCGCATCTCGGAAACCGAATTGAGTTTCCGACATATAATCTTCACACTTTTTGTATATTCTTCTGTGAATAATTTTCAGGAATAGTTTCAATAGATGACTCATGAGACTGATAGTTCTATGATCTTCGCATCTCTTTGCTCCTGGTTTCTTTGGTATTATAACAAATTCCGACAGTAGCCAATCTTTCGGTAGTTCGCCTTTTTCATAGATGAGATTGAACATCTCTGTTAGTTGTGTGATTCCAGATTCGTCGAAAAGTTTGAGAATTTCAGATCTAAAGTTGTCTGGTCCAGGAGCTCTTCCATCTTTCATTTGTTGCACCGCTGATTGCACTTCATCGACGGTGATGGCAGGACCTGATTTATCTATTATCTGTGGCCGCTGCGGTCTTGCATCTTTAAATAGTTCTGAGATGTAGTTGCTCCATACCTTTATCTTGTCTTGTTTGTCTATTACTAGATTTCCTTGTTTGTCGGTCAGTTTACATATTGTTCTGGGCTTGATCAACCCAGCCGTTTCTTTAACCTTTTTATACATGTTAAAACTATCATACTTTTCTTGTAGGGCTTCTATTTCCTGGCAATCTTCTTGTAATTTCTTTTCTTTGGCATCCTTGATTTTTCTTTGTATTTGCTTGTGAATTGCTGAATATGCGGGTGTATCTTTCATAAGTCGTCTTTGTTCCATCATATGTAGAATTTCGTCTGTCATCCATGTTTTTCTTTTGATGTTTTGATCTGATTTTAAATATTTTTCACTGACGCTTGTAGCAATGTTTTTTATTCTGTCTAATTCAAATTTCATATCATTATTGATATTTGTTTCTTGCAGTTGTTCTGCTAAGTGATGTCTTACTTTTTCCTTCGTGTCCGGGTTTTTTAATTTTCGCATGTCATAACGGTCTTTCTTTGTTGTCTTTTTCACAGCTTTTAGTTTTAGCTTTAAGGTGCCAACTAATGGGTTATGGTCTGACATTATATCTGCCCCAGGATATGTTTTAACAGATGTGAATGCGTTCTGGAATCTCTTATTTACTAACATATAATCAATTCGATTTCTGACTATATGTTCTTTAGAGTCTAGTGGTGATCTCCATGTGTATAACCTTCTTGGTGGTAGTTTAAAAAACGTATTAAGTATTGCCGCTTTTTTGTCTGCTGCGAATATTGCCAATCGATCGCCACGCTCGTTCCTTTCACCTAATCCATGAGGTCCAACATATTCTCCCTCACCTCCGTTGCCTATCTTCGCATTGAAATCGCCCATTATCACCGTTAGGTGGTGTTTGGGAAGTCTACTGTATACATTTGTTATTTCGCTGTAGAATTCTTCAACTTCCTCTATGGTTTTATCAGCTGTGGGAGCATATACCTGTATGATGTTTATCGGAACAGGACTTGCGTTGATTTGTAATAACAAGGTTCTTTCACTTATTGGAGTAAAACTTTTGACGTGTTTTTCTACGTTTTTGTGAACAATAATACCTACTCCATACTGATGAGCATTTGTATTTGTTCCTGAATAGTAGACTTGATGTTCATCTATCAGACATTGCCCTGAACCTGGCCATCTCATCTCACCAATTCCCAAAATTTTTATATTTAATCTGTTCATCTCTTTAATGGCATTATGGACTTTTCCGGCTTGATATAGTGTTTTTACATTCCACGTTGCTATCTTGCAAGGATTTCGCAGGTTGACGATCTGGGAGGCCTTGCAGTCCTTAGTTTTTCCTCCCCTGCCGGATCCTGGATTCCGATATCCATGATCAGTGAAAACTTTTCTATTTCTTGTATTAGCCATGCTGATAATACTAGGGATGCCTCAAGCCTTTAATACGATGGTTTCCCGTTGCCTTTCGTATTCTTATGCCGTTGGCAGTTATCTGCTCATCCGCCTTAATATCAATAGGTAGATTTCCCGCAGCTTGTATTCGATATGTCTCAATTTGCAAAACATCAATATTACCTCCTCTATTCAAACGCATTGGGAGTTTAGAAATACCATTTCGGTCACAAACATAACAACTATTTGCGAAGGCCATATTGCCCAGCAAAGTTCAACAAACACTGAAAATCACATAAACTTGAACAGTACAAAAAATACTTAAATTAGTCAAATAATTCGGAAAGCTTGAGCTTTATGACATCAACAAGAAAACAACTATTGACATTAGAATTCTGTTGATTTTACCCTCTTTGAATTGTTATCCATGCCTACTACGAGATAATAGGTATACATATATTAATAAGTGATGCTATGTAGAAGAAGATTCAGATAACGTTTCAAATAGAAGAAATAGGGAAACGTTCTCGAAAAGGTGGGAATATACAAACATATATGCGATTTGAAGATAGGAAAACATAATTGGAAAATAAAACGTTCCTTTGGTGAAGAAATATGCCGTGAATTTGAACTAATATAATATATACCCTATATAAACCGATAGAAATACGTACAAATTAGGGTTTTATGCTGATTTATCCTATGTGGTATTTTTCTTGTGTGACAAATTCATTTTCAAATCTTTTCGTAGTACAGAGCGATTTCCTTTTATAATAATGCTATTTTGAGACTTTAACAATTTTATTGTTTTATAGAGTGAAAATTCGAAATAAGGAACTTCTGCGAATGTAACAAGTATAATATGACTTCTGAGAAACACTGAAAAAATAACTTCTCCATTGAATCGCCTTCTAGACGATGCTGCAAATGGTAGTTAGAGTCGTGGATTTTTTTCTAGGGATACGGTACGCTATGGTACGGTATTAGTATTGATCTATACAAGCCCGCCGAAAACTGGACTGGAAATATAACAATGGTGAAATATACAGATCTTAGCTTTTTCACAAATTGTTCGCATTTTAAATACGTCATAGGATTTCGTTGAAAATTTTGTACGATATGAATGAAAGTATTTCGACTTCTCCCATGAAAAAATATCGCCACCTTTTCGGACTCCCTTATGAGATATATGGTGATGAAAAAAAACAAGGTTTTTATTTAATAAAGTATTCGGAATTTTTCAAATTGACATCATTCGACTCTGTATACGATGAAACATGAAAGACCAAAATTCATTATTTTTCTATATTCGTAAATCACCTTGTATGAATTGTATCAACTGTATTGAAAGATGAAATGAATTTATAATATGTTGTGATAATTCAACCTGTTTCGCGTTTTCTCTTTATAAAACAACAAAATTATGAAAGCCTCAAAATAGCATTATTATCAAGTGAAGTCGCCTTGTAATACGAAAAAATTTAGAAATGAATTTGTCATACAAGGATGTGATGATAATACCACCAAAGATAAATCAGAGCTAAATCGTAACTTGAGAGATACAGAGTGATGAAAAGTGAATATTCCTAATATTCAACACCCTGTATGTCGAAAACTAGTCATAGGATCGTGTTGCGATCATTGAAGCATTTCACCAGAATGGTCAATCCTACAACATATCAAAAATTCAAGATATTTGACGGAGAGCCATTTTCCCATATAAGGTTTGCGGGGTGCTTTGTTGGAAGTATCAAATCGTTATAAGAAAATAAAAATAAAAACTACAGAAGTTGCTATATACAGGGTGTCCCGGGACTAATGGGAAAAAAGTCAGGAGCGTATAATCTGAGCCAAAATAATGTTAGTACTTCGTATAAAGTTTTTCTATGCAGGCCCTCGTTTTCGAGTTATAGGCCTCCAAAGTTTTAATTTTGAATTTGGTTTTTATTTTTATTTTTTGTACTAGTTATTTGATCTTTATAAAATTCACGGCAAAGCTATAATGTACGTGTATGTTTATTTTGGAGAGGTAAGCAGATTTACAGTAATGCTTTGAAGCCAGGGACGGACTACTCGCAATGGTTAGTGATCCAAAAATTTTGCAGGGATGGCACACCCTGTATGAAATTATCGAAATTCACTTCCCCACACATTAAGCTAACGAAAAGGTACTCTTGTTGGAATTCGATAAAATAAGCCGTTTGGCTAATGTTTACAGTTTTATTAATGCACTACGTACCAATTTAAGTAACTAAATAATACGATGTTCAAAATTTACCTACAGTACTACAAAAAAATAATTTGATGATAGCAGATGATAAAAACATTGAGAACTTATTTAATGGGAATCAAATAGGTACGCAAAAAACGTAATTAGTTGCTTTTAATCAAAATTACGAACACAACATTATTAAACCATTAAGAAAACCTCAAAAAACACAAGTTATAAAACATTAGACTAAAACTAATTCCTAAACAACAACAAAAACTAACGTTATTCTAATAAATGTTCAATATGAGCTCCTCCCACTTCCACGCACATTCTAAGTCTACGAAGCTTGTTTCTTCGCAGTTGAAAGAGCAATGCCATATTATTTCTAATAACATTGCAGTGTAACACAATTCTGTCTATTACAATACAATATATAATAGGGTGAAACGTGCTTTTTTCTCACTATAGGACAATGTCGACTTTCAAAAAAGGTGTCATTCATATGCTCATACAAAAAAATTTACAATTATTGTTGGAAAACGTGATATTTACAAAGTATTTTGAAAATAAAATTAAAATATCCTTTGAATTTACTACAATAGAAAGATCTTATCAATTCTGCAACATATTTCTACAAAGCTATTAACTAAAATGAATTTACGCCTTAAATATATACAATAAAAAAAAGGACACATCCAAATATCTCATATATTCTAAAGGTATCATAAACGAATGAATTTCAAGATTTTACAATCTTGAACAATAGGATTAACGTCTCGTGATCGCGGTGGCCATTGAATAGGGCCTCCACGACCAATCCACCTATTAGGAAACCTTGTATGTAAATGCTGTCGTACAACTAAACTGAAATGAGGAGGGGCCCCATCATGCATAAACCATAAATTCCTACGAGTTTGTAGTGGCACATCATCAAACGGGCTCCATAACTCATTTTGCTAAAACTCCAAATCTCTCTGACCAGTCAAAGTACCGTCAATAAAGTATGGCCCTATCAAATGATTGCCAACTATTCCTGTCCAAACAGTAACCATGAATCTATGCTGGCTCCTAGTTTGGATAATGCCATGCGGATTCACATCATCCCATAAATGCATATTATGAGAATTTATGACTCCATCTCTGGTGAAACCGGATTCGTTCGTAAAGAGAACGTTACTAATAAATCTGCTTGTTGTCGCAGAAACCACTGGCTATAATCAAGTCGTGCAGGATAATCATCCACTGTCATACTGTGTACTTTTTTCATGTGAAAAGGATATAACAGCTGTTCTTTCAGGACGTGATGAATAACAGATTTCGAGACGTTATGTTCCTTGGTAATTTTCGTAAACTCGTTGATGGTTCATTATCAACTGCATTTAACAAGTCTTGATCAACTCCCACAGTACGTACGCTTCGTACTGGACCTTCTCCACCTTTTTTTGGCAGTAAAACTTCCTAAAATTTGGTATTTTGTTTTGTATACATGGAAAATTACATTTACTTATTTATACCTGTTTCTCGTAACCTGAGATCAATACGCTCAAACATTCGTCTGTCTGACACTCTGTTTGCAAAATGTTCTGCATAAAGCCTTCTGGCCTATAAACAGTTTCGAGAAGCCAGTACATACATTAAATGCGTACTCAATAAAAGTAAATTCTGCCATTGTAACTGTTAAATTAAGGACTTTTACATCAGGTTTGTTCCAACCGAAGTAAATACCGTTCTAGTACCGTACAATCTCAGTAATGCAGCAAATTTGATGTAAATTACACAGACCTACTATATTCACTAATCAGCAGGTCAACTTGGTTTGTATTGTAATTGTACGGTTTTTGTGTTGGTTGGAACAGACCTATCGTTGTGTACTTATAAAAATGTTGAATGCGTAAATTGGTACGTAGTGCATTAATAAAACTGTAAATATTAGCCTAACGGCTTATTTTATCGAATTCCAACAAAGTACCTTTTCGTTAGCTCAATGTGGGGAAGTGAATTTCGATAATTTCATACAGGGTGTGCCATCCCTGCAAATTTTTTGGATCACTAACCATTGCGAGTAGTCCGTCCCTGGCTTCAAGGCACTACTGTAAATCTGATTACCTCACCAAAATAAACTTATACGTACATTATAGCTTTGCCGTGAACTTCATAAAGATCAAATAACTAGTACAAAAAATAAAAATAAAAACCAAATTCAAAATTAAAACTTTGGAGGCCTATAACTCGAAAACGAGGGCCTGCATAGAAAAAGTTTATATGAAGTACTAATATTATTTTGGCTCAGATTATACGCTCCTGACTTTTTCCCATTAGTCCCGGGACACCCTGTATAACGAGCATTGTCGGGAATCGATCGAGCTGACCAGATGATCTCCTACTACTCGTACCCTCGAAAAACGATTAGCTGGTACAAGAAGGTATTTTTTCGTCATCTGGATGTCACAACATGGAATACTTTGTTTATATATCGTAAATATTATGAAAACAAAGATAACATTCCGCGAAGATGTAATCACAAAACTTATTGGATTACACCCAGACATAATATGGAGATATTTATTGCTACCAAGGCGAATACTTGACAATCGTAGAAAAATTGCACCGCAGCTGATTGAACCTCGAAAAGCTAATCAAGCATTTGGGCATTGGCCTGAAAGAAATACTATACCCCCTAACACTAATAGAAATACTTTATTCTTGAAATGCAGATTATGCAACAAGAAGAAAATCCGAATGGAGGCTAGCTATAGATGCATATGTTGTTCCAATAAGCCTCCATTATGCCCAAAATGCTTTGAAGAATGTCATGAAGAGGAAACGTACAATTAAGTTATCCCTTATATCTGTTTGTATACAAGAAAATTTGAAAAATAAAAGAAATATTATCTAAAGAAACTTTTTCCCAAAATTTCAAGATATCTATAGACCTCATATACAGAAATATGTCATATGATTCAACAACTATCGCTGAATAACATTACGCACCATCTGTTACTTACCTTCCAAAATACAGTCAGTGTCACATTACTTCATTTAAAATTAGACGTCTAGAGACGTATGTTCAATTAGAAACAAATCCGGGGATCTTGGGATTCTTGGGTGTCATGGTAGGAGATGAATTAAGCCTGCTGGAAGTAGTCAAGGTTTGGCAGACTAAATTTGGCCGAGCGTTATCTTGCTGAAAAGTTGGAGTTTGAAGTGTCCTGATATAAGAAATCAGATGAGGTTACAACGTTTCTTGAATTTATTGATGTGTATTCATATTGCCCCTAATAAAGACTAAATGTGGCCTTGAGCTATAAGCATTGGCCCATATCATAACTCCAACAGTGCTACAAAAAATTGAGAGTTTCGATGTTTGCCTCGTCTCACTCCTGCTCCACCATCATACATGTCTAGGCAGAACCGGGATTCATCACTTAAGATGATAATATTCCATTTCTGATTCCACACTAGTCGTTCTGAAGTCGATTTCTTCGATGATCCAAAGTTAAAGGTAACACCAAGTGAGGTCGGTATGAAAAAAGTTGAAAGATTCTTATCCGTCTATAAACACTTTGCATTCCAAGGACTCTTCCAGGTTCTCCACACCAGTTGCTATTTCCGTTGTCGATGAGAAAGGATCTCTTAGAGCTAATAAACTTAGGCGGCGATCTTAGCCCTCTGTTGTCCTGCTCACTCGTCCTGTGTCTCTGGTTCTTCGTGTTCGGCCTTCTTGGTGCCACGCCTGATAACATTTGACAAAAGTATCCACACTCCTGTTTATTCTAGCAGTGATTTCTCGGAACGACAGCCAAGCTTCCCGAAGCCCAACAATTCGACCTCTCTCGAATTCAGTTAGCTGCCGATAATTTGCATTTTTTCGTACTCTAGGCAAGATAATAGTATATTACATTACAAGTCATGAAACTGAAACTTTGCCGAAGAGGAGCCTTATTGAAGAGTACGAGGATGCGTAGCATCCGAGTATCTCTTCAAAGCATCCGAGTCAAGCAAAGACACTTTCATTAGAGGTGTGCTAACAGTTCATTTCAATGAACTAGATCATGTGAAATAGTTAACCAAAATGAACTAGTTCGCTGAACTAGTTCGATTGAACTATTAACGCCAGACACCGAATTACTATTACAATACAATAATTCTTATGTAGTTTTTCGTTTTCTCTAGTTCAGTCTCTCTTATCCATTACAAAAAAAGGGATTGTTGTTATAGTTTACACCCGTAAGTCCCGTCCCGTAAGTCCTGTAACACCTTCTTCGCACGTAAGAAATTAGATGGTTTTGAATGATCTCGCACGCGGCTTTGCAGAATATTTATTGTTTTATTTAATTTAAGGAAAAGTTAAACAGATGTTTATTGGACTAGAAGTAATTGAAAATTGAATTGATTACTCCTAATGTAAGAGTCAATTAATAATACTATAAAAAGCCTTGTAACAAAATATATATTCCGTAAAATTATTGAATATTAGAAAGACGTGAATTTGATTAAAAAAATGCATATTAATCCTATTTCCACCATTCATTACCTATTAGGTTCCTTTGTTTGTTTCTTTGGACGCGGTATGGTGTACGGTATGGTGCGACGACGTTGGCAACACCACTGAAACCGCTGAACTCGCCAAAACCAAAGGAAACCGATCTATGTATGAGGAAAGCAAAAGATGCTCTGTCATAGATTTTTGCTCATTAAAAAAATAGCTAATACATAGTAAAATCTAATAAATGGGTGGTCTACTTCTAGAAAAAATAATCCAAGAAAGGAAGAAGTAACATATATCTATTTATTTCATATTCCAGTCATGAAAAACAACGACTTAGTCAGCACCAAATAATTTATCGTTGAGGGAACAGTTTTGTTTATAATGCAAATCAATCTGAAAGATTCATTTTTGCTTATTAATCTATTTCATTATTTTCAACCCGATACTTAGATATTTGTTTATGGGAAGACGACAGAGAGTCGGGGACTTCCCCTTTTACCCTTGTTTGATGTTCGATTTTCTATGTTGCAGTTGCATTGAGTACTTGGTTTAGTTTAATTTGTGCAATCGAACTAATATTTCACAAGTTCGTTAATTCGTTAAGTTATTGTTAATATTTGTAAATTTACAAAATACCGTTGCCCCGGAAGAAACGCAGCAATATCTGGGACCATTTTGAAAGCATTGATAGTAAATATGCTAAATGCAAATATTGTTCGAAGTTAGTGAGTATTACTGGTGGATCCCTTGGTAATCTGCGTCGACACATGACTGAGAAACATCCTCTTATCGAATTAAATATTCAAAGGGAACCTAATGTGGAAGTGGAACCTGCAATTGAGACCGAGGTAGAGGAAAATTTAATCAATTAATCCAGGCCATCTACAAGTATCCGCCAAAATAAACAGTACCGAAAATAAAAATTAATTTTTAATTTCTGTAATGTAAGTGTTCAAAATGTTCACCATTTCGATGCAAACAAGCTTCATATCGATTCTGTAAGTCAATAAACATATTTATAAAAAGTGGTTGATGTAACTGCCGAAAAATATTTTGTAATCTTTCCCGTAGTTCGGCAATATTCGCGGATTTTCCGAGTGAAATATTTTGTCCTTCATTATGCCCCAAATGTATGTGTCAGGTGGCGTCAGATCAGGTGAATGAGAAGGATATTCGAAGTCTGTTCCCCGAGAAATTATTCTATTATCGAAATGCTGACGGAGTAAGTCTAAGGTGCGCACAGCTGTATGGCTCGTTGCACCATCTTGTTGGAACCATTGTGTGCGAAACTGTAGATTTCGTGCACGGCAAAGGTTATTTAGATGTCTCACAAAAGGTATAATAATTTTCTCTCTATAACGCTCTTGGTTGACAGTAAGTGGATTCTGATTATCATCTTCAACGAAATAAGGACCAATCATTCCATGACCAGATACCGCGCACCAAACGGTAACTCGAAGACTGTGGAGTGGTTTCTCTACAATGACATCAGGACGTTCAAATCCAAGGAATCTGGTTGTTTGTCGATTAATATAGCCGCTAAGATGAACGCGACTCTCGTCTGAAAACCATATGTTTTTCAAAAATTCGGGATCTTCGTAAATTAAACTCAACTTGCGACCACAGTAAATTTCTCTTGCACGTTTGTCCGCAGCATTTAGTCGTTGTCCAACTTGAATACGGTATGGATAACCACCAATTGATTTGAGCATGCGACGTAAAGACGTTTCACTAATATTGAGTTTACATGCAGTTCTTACAATACTTCTTTAAGGTGATTGCACAACTTGGTTAAAAACACGTCCTTCATTTTCGTTAGTGCATACTGTTTTTCGACGACCTGAAGAACCTTTACGTTGACACAATACACTACCAGTGCGACGAAATTTTTCAACAACAGCTAACATCACACTTTTACTAGGAACTGCTTTATTAAATTTTTGTTGATATTTTATTGACACCTGTTCTAAGCTTGGACCATCATTACGACCTTTTCCGTATGAACGAAAATAGTGATCTACCAAAAAAACTTTTTTTTCCGTTGTTAGAACCATTTTTAAATCAAATTTAACTGCAGCGTACTATTAATATATCAACTAATGACAATTAAGTCAAATATGACAAATCCATATTACATAAACCACTCCACAGCACTCTCTGTTTCGGTACTGTTTATTTTGGCGGATACCGTACATCAGCCACTTCAACTACTAGGGAAAGTCAAAACAAACGTATACCAATGTTTAACAAATCTGCTCCTGGTCAATACTCCATGACTGAATATGTTAATAAGCCCGTATCCTCTCAAAAATCGAGATCTTTTTACATGCAGCTCGTTCGTATGATAGTCAAGGAGTATCATCCATTTTCCATCGTAGAAGATCCGGAGTTTAGAAAATTCATTCATATGTTATGTCCAGGCTATTGTTTACCTAAAAGAAATAACCTTTTTACCCAGTGTTATTCATCCGAACCTCGAAAAAGTATAAATTAAGTTGAATAATGTTAAAGCTGTCAGTCTGACAACGGATTCATGGACGTCATTAAACAATGACAGTTTTACTACAGTGACGGCACACTTTTTTTATTCGAATTTTGAGCTGAGCTCAGGTTTGCTAGATTGTGTGAAATATGGAGAACGTCTCACATCAGAAAACCTTGTTTCGCTTCTAACAGGAATAATTGCAAATTATGGTTTCGAGAGCTAAATTGCTGCATGCTCTACAGATAATGCGGCAAACATCTTAGCCGCTTTTTGAATATGCCAGATGCGGCACATTCCTTGTTTTGCACATACTTTGAACTTGATTGTGCAACATGCTGTAGTGATCCCTAAAAGACATTAACGACAAAAGGACATTAGTTTAGAAATAAGAGTTAAATTTAGGTTAATATAATTTATAGTATTTAGCGACCACTGCTCTGAAATGGTCAATGTCATTTATCAATGGAGGCACGTTCGTGTTTATATATATACAAACATGTACAACTTATAGAGAGAGGTCAGACATGTAGTTAAACATAACTACGTTTCCTATAAAATAAGAGTGAACGAACCAGGATGGAATTATTGTTATTTATACTTTGACTAAGTCGATCGATATATTCATAATTGTGTATTTTAACGTATTAAAACTCGACCCAGTGATTTTTATAAATGTGATGTTGTTTATTCTATTCCCGAATACCGGTTGCTAGGTAAGTGGTTTCCTCAATGATACTATGCCTTTATGGTAAACGTCAAGTATACGAGGGACACTTACTAAGTAACCACTACAATGCCACCAAAGAAATTTTCAATACCGTAAGAAAAGTGAAGTCAATTGCCGAATATTTCAAGAGAAGTTCTCATGCGCTGTTTCAACTACAGGTAACTCAAGAACAAATGGGCCTACCGAAACTAAAATTGAAAAAAGATGTGGTGACAAGGTAGAATTCCACTTTCGAAATGATTTCTAGGATTCATGATCTTAAAAATGCAATGGTCTCTACTTTGGCTCTTCTACAGGCAGATTTGAGTAACACATTAACAGCAAACGACTGGCTTATTATTGAAAGATCATTGAGCATTTGAAATTTTTTTTGGATATCACAAACTTGATAAGTGCCAAAAATAATGTATCTATCTCAAAAGTGATACATATTGTATAAATTTTAAAAAGAAAATTAAGTCCTATTCATATGAAAATGAGGCAAAGGAAATTAAAAATATGGTCGCAAAACTTAAAGAAGAGATTGAGAAACGCTTTAAACTTATTGAAGAAAATGAACTATACTATCAAGCAACTATTCTGGATTCTCGATTTAAAAATATGGGTTTATGGCTGATAACAAATATAAAAGTGCATTTGAATTGCTCAAGAAAAAAGTGCGTGCTGTGAGACTGCCAAATTCTGAAGAGAAAAAGTTAATTCTGAAACTAACGTGCCCATAGCTTCTGACAGTGAATTTAAACAAAGTGATCTTTGGGGAGAGTTTGATGAAAAAATGAAAACTCTTTGTGTATCGAATAACCCATTAGCGGCAGGCATAATTGAATTGGACAAATATTTAAACGAACCTCTTTTACGGCGGAAAGAAAATCCACTATTGTGGTGGAAAAAACGTTGCAAGGTATATCCTAGACTTTTTGAGATGGTAAATAGATTATGTATAATGGCTACTTCCGTTTCGTGTGAACAGATATTCTCAAAATCCGGTCAAGTGCTTACAGAGCGCAGAAATAGACTTACCTCCAAAAAAGTTACACACATAATGTTCTTAAATCATAATCTGTAAATACCAAAACTAAATGCTTTCGTATTTATATTTCTGTATTCATATTTTATATTATTTGTATTTTTTCCAATTTCGTTCTATAATGTTTGCATTTTTTTATTTAATATTTTCAGCATATTTGTATGTTACCTACTTTCTAAAACGCATCTTGTCGCAAATGTATTCCATATGGTAATTCTGTTAAAAATCAATACATATATTTAAAAAACCATATTTCTAAGTTGTTTTTTTAGGTTTAATTAGATAATATTTAAAAACTCAACAATAATTTATCATATTATTGTTATTAGCACGCTTTTCATTTCCAAAGTATTTTACAATACCTATAAATACATAATTACTAGTTAGACAATATTAGTAAAAATTTTCGAAATAGAATAGGTCAGCAGTTCCTTAATCAAATCTTCGCTTGGTAGTTAGTTCGCGTCGGAAGCGCCACGTCACCGCGTTATTGGTTCTGTGAGTGTGAGTTCTGTCGCTCGGTCATGTCATAGTAGTAATAGTAGCTCATTTTTATTGGTTCTGTCGTTCAGTCTATGGTCCACGTTTATTCATATTAGTAGTTAATTTTGAACTAGTTCATTTTAGCAAAGTGAACTAGTTCATTTTCCTTGTTGACTGAACTAGTTCCTTTTTCTAGTTCGTTCGCGAACTACCCATCTCTAACTTTCATGACCAGTGATGTATTATATTTTTTCTGAAATCGTTTTTCAAAACTAAAAATAGATTTATACTGAAAAAATATATCAGCATCAGAGTCGTATGAGAAGTTAATATCCATGACATATATGTCAACGAAAAAGTAGTGTTGTCAAACTTAGCTAACGCAACAGAAAACAGAAATAATAATGCTTTGAATTATATACCTGGAATAAACTTTTCTAATGTGCATAATACTAGTGTCGGCAGCATTAACATTAATTTCCATTTTCATAGTTCTAATACCAATAAATAATATTTGTTGTAATTGATTGTTAGTGTTTTTAATTATATTATTTAAACGTTTCATAAGATAAGTGACGATTTCTAATTCAATTGCAGTCTAAAAATAACAGATGAGTCTTGTAAAGTGGCAGGAGTCTTGTAAAAATCATGAAAGTGACTAGTCTTTAAAGTGACACTTTCATGACCAACCTGAGTTCTGACATGACAAGCTTTCTTGACGATTTCAGAAAAAAAACTAGTGATACAACTTTTAAAACCACTGTACTGGAATATATTCTGTGTTTTGATATCGGAATGGGACGGTTCGTTCAGTACTGATAGCAAAAAAAGAATTGAATAAAAACAGAAATGTTCAACTAATAGCGCTCAAATTCTAATCTTGCATTTAGACTTTTGTGATGAGCATGTACGTGAAATAAATATTATTCACTGGGTGTTCGGGTTTCTATGGCACTGAGTATATAATGTGATAAATTATATTAATAAAGTCCCAGCTCGATTACGAATTTGTTATCGATATTGACCAATGAAGAGAAGATGGGATTAACAGCCTGAGGTTTACTGATGCCCTGTGACTACGAAAGTCACGTGAATCATGTGGTGTGGAAAAAAGGTTGTTGAGTACCTAATGGAGCGGTTTTTAGTCATTAATAGCCGCCATTTCTACGATCGTCGTCGATTTTTGGGTATTGAGGGGAGCATTGACGTAATTAAACGGATCGAGGGTAGAAAGTGTGAAAAGGAATGAGAATATTTAGATGGGAATAGTCGTTTCAGTAGATCAGAAGTCAAATAATTGAGATGAGAGTAATTGACAAAATAATAGGGAGAAGCTAAAAAATAACGAGGTGGAAAATGGGAACAAAAATATCGATACTATATAAGGCGCAGATGATGCGGTATTGTTGTCCAATAGCAAAGATAACTTACAGAGAATACTATATACATTTAACAAGATAAATATCTCTTTGAAATTTTTGTTTTATGGTATAAATATATATGTTGGAACAATCCATATTATTTTCTAATATTTCATTGGTGAATATTTTTAAAAAGACATCTGTTTCATTTTGAATACTGTCGGACACTGATTTTGGCCCCGGTAGTATTTTTACTATATTTTGAGCTTTAGACTTGGCCCACTTACTAACAAAACTTTCTTTTGCCCATTTAGTGAAATTATCTTTGCCAATATAATACTCCTGAAATGAAGTTTCGCTGTCAGAAATTTCTTCGTCTGATGAGTCACTATTAACTTCAGAGTGACTATCGTGACTGCTATAAGCCACTTCTTCCTCTTCTAGGTCATTATCGTCTTCCTCTAGTTCATATACTGGTTCGGTATCGTCTACTTCTATGAATATGGCTAATTCTTCATCTGTCAGTTTGTATGGGTTTTTCACGGGTATTTTATCCCTAAAAATATATTATTACACAGTACTTCACAATACTCATCAAAATATTTAAATATAATATTTTTTCTAATGAAAATCGTAAAAACAAAATTAAAATTTAACGTACATATTTGGTCGCGTGGTGTACTTCAGGCACCAGTTCTCTCAAAGCCTTTGATATCCACTTAAGTAACAAACTCTTGCACAACACTGATGTTTTGGTGGGAGACAGAAGAGATGCGGCTTATAAGACACTTAATAGGTTTGTTCTCACACGAGTTTCAAATAATTAGAAACAGTCAGGATTCTGCGCAATCCATTTCTCCGTGTTCATACATAAGTTTCTGATTGTTTGAAAACAGCTGGACGTTGGACAGTTGGAAAACCATCAGTCAAACCTGTGTGAACATCGTCCAGCTGTTTTCAAACAATCAGAAACTTATGTATGAACACGGAGAAATGTATTGCGCAGAATCCTGACTGTTTCTGATGGTTTGTGACTCCTGTGAGAACAAACCTGTTGTGGCAGGGACCGACATTCGGTGTTGTCAGTTTATTCTAGCATTGGTGTACAAAATACATCGGCGCGCCTAATTAAGGGTTGAAATTTGTAGATCTACTTTCATTAGCACTTCTTTGTTTTGGAAATTCCCGCTCTGAAACAGTTTGTGCTTTCGTTATTGAATCAATTTCCAACTTGATGAACTGTGAAAATTTATATACTCGATCTTCATTACAGGGTTAGAAATGTTACTAGTTACTTCATCGTTTGCACTCATAGATTTTTCTTGTAGGTATTTATTTACTTCTATACGCATTAAGTAAGGTAGTGCTTTAAACAAAATGGACTTTACTATTATTCTATTATTTCATATTGAATTGATGAAATTCCTAAAGATTTCAATGATCTAGTAATAGTTAATGTTGTATTATACAGTTTTCTTAGATATGACACATCATTTTTATTTTTTACAGGGGCTTACGAGAGCAAATCTTGTATATAACTATCTACTATAAATTCACAATTGCCATATTCTTCTGTTAACATATCTATGGCATCATTATAGGTCATTTGACTGGAAGTCAGGCCTTTATTTGTCATATTGGCTTGGCCCGTTAATAAAAACCTCAAATAACTAAATTTGGCAATGTCATCTAAATCAACATTATCGTGAATATGTATTATATATTTCTCCCAAAAAGTTTAAGTAATCTTACTGATTTTCTGTTCTGTCTAAGATCTCTGTTATTCTCAGAGGCGTTGTACCTTTCCTGACTCTGATTTCGTCTATTCTCGTTCGACTCGTTTTTCTGTTGCCTTTCACCTGAAACAGTAGCATTAGTGCAATTAACACGAGAATTTACCTGTTGTAGTCTCGCTATACATGCTACAGCAGAATCATCGTATTCTATAAATCTATCACACTCTTCTTCTAATTTTTCTTCATCGATCGTTGGTAAAATATTCTCGTTAACTTTTTTCAAACTTTCGTCCTGCACTGACTGAATTCTTGCGATAAACACAAGTATTTCTCGAACATCAATTTGTTCGTTCGATAACTTTGAATAATCGTTTATCAATTTTGTTAACTAAGTCCTGTAATATTTTCTTAAGGCCAGATCCATTATATTCCCGTTTTAGGTTTTGCAATCGTTATTTAGAAGTACGAGTCTGACTATTAAATAAAGAGACTGCGCGCCTAGAAGGCGCCCTAGACGGGTGGGGTAAAAAACAAATAGTGCGTTGGGTATCTAGATATCTTATCTATGCATGTCCCAAAACACGTTCTCGTCACTATTATAGTATTTGTGCAATAGCGGTTTGAAACGAATGTGTTTTTTTTTCGTTCCGAAAACCATGTGTGACGAAAAACACGAGCAACGTATCAATCTCAAATTTCTCGTTAAATTGAAAAAAACTCCGACTGAGTGCTATACATTGTTGCAAGAGGCCTATGGGGACAATTCTCTATCTCGTGCGTGTGTTTTTGAGTGGTGTAAGCGCTTTAGTGAGGGCCGAGAAAGCACTGAAGATTACCAGCGCCCAGGTCGCCCTGTGACTGTTTTAACTCCGGAAACAGTGACCAAAATCAACCAAATTGTGAGTGCAGATCGTCGAATGAGCATCCGGATAATTGCCGAGGCTGTAAACGACGATAAAGAAACGGTTAGAAAAATTTTACACGAGGAATTACACATGACAAAAGTTTGTGCGAAGTTGGTACCAAAAAATCTGACTCCTGACCAAAAGCTCTTGCGTCAACGGGTCTGCTCAGATTTCCTTGAAAGGTTAGAAGAAGATCCCGGACTGACGAAAAATGTTATTACTTGCGACGAAACGTGGATTTTTTAATACGATGTTGAAACAAAGCGACAATAGATGCATTGGAAGACGCCTGAATCGCTCAGAATCAAAAAAGCAAGGATGTCCAAATCAAAATTCAAGGCAATATTGATCGTTTTTTTCGACATTAACGGTATCGTGATGACTGAAGGGGTTCCAGAGAGTCAGACTGTCAACCAGACTTACTATTTGTCAGTTTTGGCAACACTGAGAGTTGGTCAGTAAGCGCACTCCAGTGCTCGAACACCCGCCGTACTCACCGTGGCACCGTGCGCCTTTTTTTGTTTCCGAAGATAAAATCCGCTTTGAAAGGGGCCAGATTTGAGTCGATGGAAGCAATAAAGCAAAAACGGCAGATCTCCTAAAGGCTCTCACCAAAGAAGACTTCCAGCACTGCTTCGATCAATGGAAAAACGTATGGAAAGATGTGTGGCGAGGTGAGGCGAGTATTTTGAAGGGGAGCATCCGAATGTAGAATAATTTTTAAAATAAAACCCTTTTTTGTAACCAGTCTCGTTATTTAATAGTCAGACCTCGTATTGCGATACAATTCCACCACAACCTTTCGTTTTTGACGTTCATTGACTGCAACAAAGAAACCTTCTTCCCGGGTTTCGGCACCAATATTATAAATTCGTTAATAATACTCCAGGGCGTAGCATAAGGTTTTAATAGATAACAGTGGAAATTAACTACTACTAATAACAATCTTAATTATAACATACACATATATACACGTTGTTTTTCGTTTCAAAACTGACAATCCTTATTTTTTGGACATTTCTAATTAATTCTCAACTTGGACATTAGTAAGTAAGCTAGGTACTTTTACTACAGATGGTATCTGAGTTATAAAAACCCAATGTTGTACTGGTATGAGATAAAAACAATTAATGATAGCTTTACATTGTTACAGAACAATGTGAACATATTATATTAAACGCAAATTTTATTCATTATTTTTTTCGAAGTTCTCGATCACTATGATTAAATTTTTTTCTTATATATATATATTTCAATACACCATCAACGTTTTTAAAAAAAGCTCTCTTTTATTGGTCCTATGACTCTTCATCGTGTTTGGTAAAATATTGCCTGGCATAATATATTAGACAGCTGCCATCGGTTGTTCAGGTTTCGCTTGCTTTCGATATGAGCGACAACAGATGATGTATTATTCAAAAATATTGAACTCCGGATATTCCCACTTTTTTATTTATATGAGGTGGTTTTGAGATGATTTTACATACTCAAAACGACTATTACAACCAGATGAGTTTGGCGTGTCTTCCAATTGTTCTGTATGTAATCATTAAAAAGATTCACTATTCTGTAAAGGTTCTAAAGTTAATGCCAGCAAGCAGAACTATGATTGTAGACATTCTAATGAGGTTGTATGGTACAGAATGTCCCTTTATGCGCGATGAAAATGTGGAAGTAACAATAATTCCCGGTAAAATATTGATAGTAACGGAGTGAATAATAGTATATTGTTTTATTAGGAGTAAAAGTAATACTTTTGTGAAAAATTTTTACGGATGGGTCAAAAAGGTGTATTTCGTCAATTTTTTGTATAATATGACATGTTACAAGTTAATTGCTTAATCTTAACTTCTGTCAATGTTTATATCTTGTGTTCCACAGCAGCAATACCCCAAGATGTTGGAAACATTATACTTGGTCAATATTTGCATTTTTAATGTAGATAATTATATTTTCGGTTATACCATCAACCACCAAAACAGATATTTCATTAATTATTTCCATACCATATGGTTTGAATTATTGATTGTTACAAATATTTCTTTTGCCGTTTATCTGATATCTAATTCAATGTGTTCAACAAATTCCAGTACTATTTGCCAAACCATCTAATTTCTTTTTCGAGGACGTTTCATATTTACTTGATAAGTCTTTATTTCTTAATTCGTATTCAATTTATTCGCATTCTACTTTTTGCTGTGCTTCAATAGTTTCTTAGTTTTTGATTCAAATTAATTTTATGATAGAATAACATAAGTCTATTTCTTAACCTAGTCTCATCTTTGTACCTTATTACATGTACCTACTAATATACATTGAGCAAGCAAAACCGTTAAAAACTTAATTTGGCCATTGGCGAAAATTACTAGTATTATAAGTTGAAAAGTCCGAATCCCATATCAACCACAGCATGCACAAACACATCTACTACTGAAGTAGTGGAGGCAAATATGGCCCAGCTCAATATAATTTTTTTTCCATGGAACCAGAATATTTTTTTCAACCACATGATGGGTAAGTATGTGGCCGACATACCTATGTAATTTAACCTCATCAGAAATGATTCGTAATAGATTTATATATAAAAATCGTTTGCACGGCTCTAAGGCCATATTACCAATCTGGTTGGATTATATGGCCCAAAGTGAAAAAAATTTTAAACTTAGGCCCGGCATTATTTTTTTAAAAATGTTTTCACAAAATTAAAAACCAAATTTTGGTTTTAAACAAATATTAGAACATTTCATGAACACAGCAAAACAAAATTAGGAAATTTAAGTAACATTTCAATACACATTTGAAAAATAAATCAAATTATAGTCTGTTTCTTATTGTCTGACAGCACGCGAAAAGGTCACAGATGCTAGTCAGGTAGTAAATGGTAGTAAACCATAAGCGTCCCCGTTCATCTAAGGAATTTATTTACTATTTAATTTTATACCCGATCTGATATATAAAGGAAATATAAATGTGAATTCGGTTAGTTAAAACAACTAACTGACCTTCATACATTTGTAGAGTACATACAGTTAAAACAATAAATTATTTTTGAAATAATCTTGTAACGCAACTATTCTGACTGATATTTCATTAATTATCTTGAGAATTTGGAGCAGGTCAATTCTTGGGAGACATACTCGTATTAACAAATCATTTATCAATTCATTCTCCAGATAATTTGTAATGCGTATTGCCCAGGTAAGCCCAAAGGAGACAGAGTTCGATAAAATTAACTGATTTATTGCTATAAAAAAATATTATTTACAAACATAAAATTAAACTAAAATACAATATTCTATATATATTACTGTGATGCGTAATTATGTTGAAAATCACGATCCGACGGTCCGTACTCCTCTGTCGATCGATGCGTACTGAGAACTGTAGATAGGTAGGTATAACGACGCGAAATATCCACTGTGGTATAGGGGATTCTCTCTGTCCTGTGAATTGTTCAGACAGCCAAAGTTGAGAACAGCCGATAGATCAATACTCTTTCGGTTATAGTCTCTAGATGTGAGTATATCGTTTATAGTTAGTCAATTCCCAACTTAACGACTCTCTCGGTTTTATAGGGATGTAGTTATTCTGACGCGTCAATACCACACCAGAATTATACTAACATTTGGAGCGATCGTTTACAGATGGTCAATACCCATCTCAACGTTTGCAAACCCTATAGAGAAACTGCAGAGTTTTCGATGCGTCAATACCGCACCGAAATTATTCTAACAGTTTGAACAATCGTTTTCGTTTCCGTCAATACCAGAAACCAACGGCCGTTCAAGTGAATGATGTATAAAAGTCGAATCAATACTTCGACTTAGTACAACACTCCACGGTGAATTGTGTGAAGCGTATAAGGTTGAAGTCAGTACCTTCAACCTACGCTTCGCACTGGAGGCGGCTGAACTTGTAGGAGCTGGAGTCCGTGAACCAAGTTGTCGTCTTGTCTGTTGGCTTGCATTTTTATATACATTTTAGCGGTGGTGGTGGAAGTCTCCTTCCCTTCTGCTGTCGATTCTTCGTGCGCATCTTGGCGTGGGGGACTTTGTTGTTCTGGTGGGGTACCTCGTCATCGCTGCATTAACTGGTTACTTGGATCGATATTTCTAGTAATGAATTTATATCATTACAAATTACTTTCTGATTTTCGAAATGTTGATAATAACATTTCCAAGAAACATTACAATAGGGTCCTACTAGGGATTGTCCCAATGACTACTTAGAAATTTTGCAGGTATATACGGTGAAACTTGGTCGAGCCCAAATTTGTATAATTTGTTTTGCTTAGAGTCGCTTATGTTCCATAAGTGTTAACTGTGTTGTCAAAAATGTCTCCAAGTTATACCCCTGTAAAGTGTAAGAGCGTGCTTAGCTTACAAACGAAGACTGTAGTGTTAAATGTGCATGATGCTGTTGTACATCAAATGCCGGCTGCTACTGTTAGAAATATAGTTTCGACATGTTCCAAAATGACAGGAGTTAGTGAATCTACTAGTTACAGGCTTCTAAGAGAGAGAGAGAGGAAAGATGGAAATATATCTCCACCTAAAAAGTCAACTGGAAGAAAACCATTTGACCTTGATGAACATATGCAAAATACAATAAGACGGAAAGTACATGAATTATATTTTAAAAAAGAGATCCCAACCTTTAACATAATCCTAAGAATGGTGAAGGAGGACGAGAATTTGCCTGACATAGAGCGAAAAACTTAAATTTTACTTGGGAGAAGAAAAGTCGCAAATCATTCTAATCGACAACGAAGAAATAATATGTTGGAGACGCCAGTATTTACGAGATATCCGGAAAGACAAATCTATTATTTAGATGAGACATGGCCCAATGAAGGACATCCAGTAAAAAAAATATGGCAGGACAAAAGTATTCAAACCAGTCGTCAAGCTTTCATAGAAGGTTTATCTACCGGACTGAAAACTCCTATCGGTAAAGGTCGCCGACTAATAATAACGCATATTGGATGCAATCAAGGGTTCGTTGAAGGTGGTTTACTGGAGTTTCAGTCAACATCAACCAAAGACTATCATAAAGAAATGACTGCAGATGTTTTTGAAGAGTATTTTACACAAATGGTCGAATTAATTCCTAATAATGCTGTAATCGTTATGGAGAATGCCACTTATCTTTCGCGATTAACAGAAAATCTTAAATCTACCTCTTGGAGAAAAGCTGATATTAGAAACTGGTTAATCGTAAAAGATATACCATTTGAAGATGATATGTTGAAAAAAGAACTTTTAAAGGTTGCTTCAGATGACAAGCCAAGAATCGTGGGATAACAGTGCTTCGTTTGCCGCCATATCATTGTGAATTAAATGCTATAGAGTTAATATGAGCCCAAATGAAAGGTTATGTAGCTAGACATATTAAAACATTTAAAATGAAAGATGTTCGTGAACTCATGAAGTACTCATTGACAACAATAACTGAAGAGAAGAGAACTGGAGAGATGCTGTGAATCATGTAATTAAAGAGGAAGAGAAAATGTGGGTTTTAGATAACCTCATAGAACAAACAATAGAACCGATAGTGATCTCTCTCGAAGAGTCTTCGGATGATTCTTGCATGGCCAGCGAAGAGGATGATACTATAGATCGAATTTTATATTCCCTATAAATGGTATGTTGACCGAATCTAATTAAATAAGTAAAATGAACTAATATCGTAATCTCCGCCACTGCCGCACTGTTTATCGTTTAACTGGCATTGTTAAGTTTTATTACCATATTGTATTTTCAGCTGAAACAGGGATGTACAGATAACTAATACAGATACCTACTTGTTTTGCATTAGAATTTTAGTATTTACTTGTAAAATTCTTAGGATCACTCTGTAAGAGATAATTTTCTATTTGAATATTTGATGAGGCTACTGTACTGTCAGACATTAAGAAATAGACTATAACATGCTTATGCACAAAAAAACTAACTTAGAATGTAAAAATGAACAAGGAGTCAACAGCACTCAAATTATTCATCATCGTCCTACTCGAGGCCAACGCAACGCAACACATTGACAGACAACCTATAACTCTGTAAAACATTTAAAAATGAAAAGACAATAGGCTTCTCAATTGGTTTTTGGTGCTTTAGGCCCTTTTACTAAGTAATATATTTGTGAGAAACCAAGTAAGGAAAAGTTCTCGATAATTATAGAAGACACGTCGATTTTATTATTAAGTACTCATATTCGCGATGACGTCATCAATGTTCGAATTATGACGTCCTTATATATTTTTTTCAAATAGCAATACTCTATTTTGATACACCGTCAAAATAACGCATTTTTCTATGTATAGATTTCATATCTCTTCTTATGTAACATAACCGTATATACAAGAATTTAAAGATGTATCATCCATAATAATATAATTTATAAAAATGTAAACAGGACTAATATAGCTATTTATGTACCAAGTGCCATCGGGCCAAAGGTCCTCGGGTGAATATTACCTTCCGGGCGTTAGGATCTAGTAACGGTCGTGGTGCATACAAGATTTTATTTTTCACGCAAAAGTTCATCATTTAATAAAACGACGCTGCATAAAAAACATTTAGCGGGCAGTATTAATTAAATGCTCAAACTGCAAATCATTCGCCTCTTGACAATATTCAAGGCGATGTTGAAACTCTTGCAAACATTATTGAAGGTATCAGCGTTAATTGAATATATTTCGGTCCTGACTATCTCTTTTAGTTCATCATTATTATTAAGTATGTTAACGTAAACATTTGACTTAAGATACTCTCACAAATAAAAATGTATTGGTGATAGATTAGGAGATTTAGCTGGCCATTCTAAAAATCCTCGTCTGCTAATCCATATTTCGAGAAAAATATTTAGCTACTCACGAACATGTCGTGCCATTGTATAATCAGTTGCACAGGTCAACATATTTTAGTTCTCAGATAATTTTTACATTGAATCCAAATCCAGGGATAGAATTGGCCCACCAACTCATAGCATTTATGGCCACTTTTGAAATTATCGACAACCTTTTTTGAGGGTTCTTTTCAGTTACTTTTGTAGATAATCGCAGATTCTCCTTAGATAAGTGCTAGTTCCGGAAATGGAAAATAAACTATAGATATAGTATGTATGCTTATTCTACACTGTAGATAATAACGAAGGACCACTACCCAAATTTAACGTCATGGATAGATTGACAACAAGGTTAATAAAAGTTGAATTTAAATACACAAAAATATAAATTCCTTTTTTTCCAACAGACTGGTGCAATCAATGTGGCAACATAGCCAACTGTGATCTGATGTATCAGAAGAGTTCCTTACATTAGATATTCACTAACATTCAGAAACAAACAAAACATATAAAGGATAGAAATACGGAAAATATGTAAAACAGCTACAGAAATTATAAATATGGTTAAAATTCCTCCCAAGTAACATACTACTCGATGCCTGTAATCCGAATCGGTAGCTTTGGTTATTTCCCGGGTTGATATGTATATAAAACTTAAATTGATCAACTTACAATTTCTGGTAGATCTCACTACACACTACACTAATTACTAAACAGAATAATTATTATTTTATTGTGTTTCACTGGTTAAGGCTTGGGTTGAAAGGGAAAAAAATATGAGATGGTGATAGCTTGTTGATTGCACTTTTTCGACTCTATCGTTGCTAGGTTAACTACGCGGAAACCATCTACTTCGCGTAAATTCGGCGACTACTCGTTCTGACCGTTGAGTAGATGTATTAAGAGGATCATCACGTTTTCAAATAATTGTTTGTGAGAAATTGCTACTGGTTAGGATTCATAGAATTCTAACAACTTTATTATGTAGTACTCTAATTCAAATTTCAGAGTAGAGGAGTTCAATTACTATTTTTTCTCTTCAAGTTACTCTAATTTTAAGTTACGGAATATGTCCTATTAATGTCATGATCATTTGGTGGTTGGGACAGACACTTACTAACTGCAAATTTCAACCTAAAAATATGTACCTACTTAAACTTTTTTGGGGTCGTATAGTACGAATATGAAGTAGGAAATCTGGAAGTCCAATTCTCAATATGCCGGATTTGAACACTAAGCCCAATGCAAGATCAATCAAAGATATAGTCACAAAACAGGATAGAAGAAACATCCTCTTAAGGAAAAAAGTCAATGAAAGATCCTACTAAAGCAGAATCGAGGACTTTGTCACCTAACGCAAGATAAATTAAACATCTCTTATATTCTATTGACCATATTTTGATGGAAAAAATGTTTACTGACTGTGTAAGACTGAAATTTTAATTCTCGATATTGTGGTATTCGAATACCTCCTAGTTAACAAACTACAAGTAATCAATCAATGATCCACCCACTAGAGCTAGATTAAAGAACCAACCACCTATGGTGAAATCAATCAAACATCTACACTTTAACCACCAAATCTCTATAAGTAAAAATAGTGGTCGAGATTTTGTGATAGAGTTGTGAATAATGGGATTGCTGCTTTGCTCGAATAACTAGTATTTTGATAAAAAATTATTCACGATGTAAAATACCCCGCTGTATAGGGAAAAGTACAAATCTTCTTATCCGTCGATAAACATTTCACATTCTAGTTTTTCAAACCACTGAGATGCTATTTTCCTTGCCAATGAGAAACGATCTCTTAGAGCTAATAACCTAAGACGACGATCTTGGCCCTCTGTTGTCCTGCTCACTCGTCCTGTGCTTCTGGCCTTGGTGCCACGCCTGATAATATTTGAAAAAAGTGTTCACACTTCTGTTTATTCTACCAGCAATTTCTCGGAACGACAGTCCAGCATCCCGAAGACCAACAATTCGATCTCTCTCGAACTCACTTAGTTACCGTTAATTTCCATTTCTTCGCACTCTAGGCATGGTAAACACTTCTTGTAAGGTGATTATGTATTCTTATATCGGAATGGGCAGGTTTGTCCACCAAATGAAATAATTGAATACAAGCAGGAATATTCAACTGATAACGCTCAAATTCTAATCTTGTATTAAGACTGTTAATATAAACACGTACGTCAAATATTTTTGAAATAAGACAATATTTACTGGGTTTACGGATTTTTATGTCAGTGAGTATAATACGTTTTCTGCAGCCCTGTATTTTCTCCCTACTATTGTATTTATGGATTCTTTTTGTACCGTTTGGAATTAATGAGGTGATAAATTAAACACATGTTGAGTTTTATCTTGATATATTTGGACTCATAATAATCGATACATATATTGCGTGTACAGTATTTTTGTTATTATAATATTGTAGTGATAATTTTATTTATTAATAAACAAAATATTACAAAATGAAAATGAAGCAGGACGATTAAGGTTGTTGTGTCTTGGGTCTACCTCGTAATCCTTTCTTCCTTAGGGGTGGATTGCCAGGTGATGTTACCTCCTCCGTAGTCATTGATGGAACTACCGTCCGAGGTCTTCCACATCTTCTCATAGCTATTACCGGCACGGGGGTCACATCTTCAATCTCATCTCCTTGGTATAGGGAAATAGTGGACGAGTGATGGACGACTAGAGGTACAGTGGGCTTCTCAAGGTCAGCAAGCTCGTTACTAGTAGGACTGTGTTTGAGGATGATAACGTAAGGTCCATCACGCCGAGGTGCAAGCTTTGACGAGTAACCTTTAGCAGCACTACTAAGGGTGTGGGTGGTCATCCAAACTTTGTCTCCTGGACTATAACAAGGACCGTTCAAACGATGCTAATTGATTTGCGTTTGATTCTGGTCTTAGCGCAACTCAGTAGCTCATTTTGCCATTTTTAGGGTTTCCGCAAGCTGGAGCAACTTCGGACTTATTTCAGCTACAAAATTTTCTGACTCTACATTAGCGCTAAAGTGCGTCAGCGATATCTTGTATGGTTCTTAACTCACGTCCAAATGTTAGGTAAGCAGCCGTGTACCCGGTGCTATCACACCGAGCGCTATTCATTGCGAATCTAATTGCGGCCAAATGCTTGGACCATTCTTGATGGTTATTCCCAACAAAGATGCCAAGTTGTGCTTTTAGATCTGGGTTTTTGTGTTCCACCGGATTTGCTTCGGGGTGATAAACCGGTACAAATGCCTGCTTGATGGCTAGGCAGTAAGTGAGCTTCTACATGACAGCCGATATAAACTGAGTCCCGTTGTTACTAATG
Source organism: Galeruca laticollis (assembly GCA_963921935.1). Taxonomy (NCBI): domain Eukaryota; kingdom Metazoa; phylum Arthropoda; class Insecta; order Coleoptera; family Chrysomelidae; genus Galeruca; species Galeruca laticollis. The sequence continues at coordinate 50,998,294 of OY998184.1, forward strand.
ATTATTCGTGGCAGTCCATATCGCAAAATTACTTCATCTAATAGGGTATGAGCGCAAGTTTCTACCGTAGCTTCGGTCAGGGCAAATAGTTCAACCCACCGACTTGCAACATCTTCGATGATGAAAATCCATCTCTCTCCGTCTTCGGTGGTCGGCAACGGGCCGAAGAGATCTATGGCTAGCACCTCGAATCTCTGGTTAGTTGCGGTTGTCTGAAATAAACCAGCTGGCTTTAAATTGGAGATTTTGTAACGTTGGCACGGTACACATTTAGCTATATGATAGACAATATCACGCCGCATTCCTATCCAGTAATACATTTTCTAAATACGACTGATCGTCTTGTCGACGCCGTAATGTCCAGCAGTTGGGGAATCATGCTAGGCGTGCAGGATATTATTTTTTTTGTTCTCGGGAACCACCATTCGGGTATTTTCGTCCTCCTGTTCTTCTACGTATCGGTAGAGTACACCTTTATTCATAAATTAACCCCGCTGAAACCATTTCTCAGAAGACGAAAGTTCAAGAGAGTCTATTGTTTGTTTTAGATTGCTGTCAAGTAGCTGTTTAGCTCGCACCTCCTTTTCACTATTGCGGGGCAACTCAACTTCCACTGGGCAGATACATAGTTGAGGATCGCAGTGGTAAGCACATGGTGGTCGAGATAAGAAATCTGCTACTATATTGGTTCTACCAGGAGAATAAAGTACCTTTAAATTATAAGGTTGAAGTTGTAGTGCCCATTGTGCAAGGAGTCCAGTAGGCGTTTTCAATCCTAATAACCACTTCAACGGCTGGTGGTCAGTAATGACAATTGTTTCGGAATTTTCGATATAGCCTCGAAATTTCGAGATATCCCAAACAGTTGCTAAGGCTTTAAGGCTTCTCGCGCCATAGTCGTATAGTTTCTCTCTGCACTCTTTAATAAGCGACTCGCATACTCAATAGTGTTTTCGGTTGCTCCCTCCCCCTGGACCAAAACTGCACCGATGGCATAGCTACTAGGGTCGGATTTAATAGTGAAAGGTTCACTCTCATCTGCTTGTTCGAGGATTGGAGCAGTTATCAGACAGTTCTTTAATTTGTCATACGCATCTTGCTCAGTTATTCCCCATTTCCACGGAGTATTCTTCCGAGTCAAATTTTTTAGGGGTTTTGCAATGCTGGCAAAATTTGCAATAAATCGGCGATACCATGAACAAGTTCGGATGAATCTTAAGAGATCCTTTACATGGGTAGGCATAGGTAAATCCACAACTGCTTGGATTTTGTTGAGATCCATCGTGATCCCATCTGGTGTCAGCACGTGGCCTAAGAATCCAATGGTGGAACAAGTAAAACGACATTTGGTTCTATACATACGGAGTTGGAAATCGTGTAAACGTCGAAAGACTTGATCCAACTCCCTCAAATGGTCTTCAAACGTTGATGAACGAATAACCAAGTCATCTAAATATACCAGAAGTGATATATAACTGAGACCAATTTTAAACCTATCCATGCATGCGTACAAAGCAGTTAACTACAAAAGGTGTAATAAACCCGGTTTTCTTCTTATCTTCCTCGTGCATTCTTATTTGCGAGTAACCAGATTTGAGATCCAAAGTTGTCATATAAGGTTTGCTCTTTGCTGTGTGTAGCAGATCATCGATACGAGGAAGTGGGTATCGACTGGTATCGTAATCGGCGATAATCGACGCATACCCTAGCATCGCCATCTTTCTTTGGTACCATGACGACGGGGGAAGTCCACGCTGTTTCACTTTCCTCGATTATTCCATTAGCCAACATCTCGTCGAGTTTGTCGCGTAAAATGGTTTGTTTGGTGACATTAAGACGATAAGGCGCACTGGAAATTGGTCCACTAGTGCCTGTGTCTATTCTATGCTCTGCCTGCGTGGTAGGAGGGCCATGCTCCTCAAATAAATTTGGAAATTCCTGCAGTATTTTATTCAGCTGGTTTCGATCAGTCGGTCATAGCGTTGCGGATTCGTTTGGTTGCAGGGAGACATCGAAACTAAATAACTCAAGGATTTTTTGCTTGGTGCCTCTTTCCTTTTGTGGCAAGTGAGTGAGAGGGAGGCTGTCACGGATAATTGCATCTATGTCTTCCGGCGCGTACACATTACTCGTATGCCTATTTTTTTAACGTCTGAGAATCTGGTGTCTGGATCTTCCCATAACTCATCCCGTAAGGGTGACGTGAAAAACTCTAAGAATGGAGATTAAATATCATCATTCTCAACAACGTCCGTGATTTTAAGTTGTATTCTAGGATCTGGTACATTAACTGGTTCGTTTTCGATATTTAGAGATTTCTTCGGCGTCTTCGATTCTGCTGATCGATTCCGAGGTTTTTGTATTAGCCCTTGGTACTGTGGTTGAAACTCAAAACGCTCGACGGATTGCTCTGCGTAGTACCAGAACCGTTGTACTGAGTCTAACACGATGCCAACTTTTTCTAGGAGATCTATACCTAATAAGGTTCTGTTGTCCACGGTGTTAGGCAGCACGGCGAAGTTGATATTATGAGTTCTACCGCCCAACTCTATAATAGTAAATGTTGTCAATAACTCTGTTTGCATTTGATGTCCATCCGCGAGTATGACCCGGGCTATGGTTTTGGTGAACGCACAATTCTTGTCTATTAAAAGTTCGTTTAGGGTGACACCAGCTACACTCGTTTTAGCTGCTGTATCTATATGTGCTTGAACTTTAATACCACATATTCTTGCAGGAACTGTTGGGTGTAGATCTTAGAAGCGTATTTATTGAATAGAAGTGCACAGCTTGGGCATCGACGACTTTGCCGACATTAGTGCAATTGGGACAATTGCTATGGAAGTATCCAGCTCTGCCACATCCGTAGCAGTGAAGGCCTTTGTCGGTTTTGGTAGCGGTTGATTGTGTAGGCTCCGTAAGTGTCGCAGTCGTTTTAGGTTGGTCTTGCTTCTGTCGTTTACGACATTCTTGTATGCTGTGACGTTTAAAATTACAAAAGGTGCATCTTAATTTGGTTTTCTTTACCGGTAGCGTATCGGTTGATTCATTGCGTCGTAAAGTAGGCGTATCCTGGAGTTCCATTTCTAGATGCTCAAACTTGTCTAGCTTTTGTCAGCAAGTCAGTAAATATAGTGATTTCTCCTCTTGGGATTTTTCACCTAAGTCTAATGTGCATAAGACCGTAGATGAGATCAATCTGGGTTTCTTCGGAATGTCTTCCTTGTGGAAGTTTGGAAAGAATTGCTCGTTTTTGACAAATAAATTCGTCAGTAGGTGTCAAGATTCCTTGAGGGGACTTGAAGATATCTAGGTAAATTTGGTATGCAGGAGTTGCCGGAGAGAAAGCGGCACGAATTAATCGAATAGCATTATTCCAGTCTGTTGCTTCTCCTTTTATGCCTTGCCACCAAGTAGCTGCAGTGTCAGTAAGTAGTAATGGCAGGCATTTGATTGCGTCTTGGTCTGTGATTTGTTCCATATCCTTATATACTGCTATGGTGTTTAGGAAATAGTCGACTGTCTCATGACAACGTGTTCCGTCAAATCGGGCAGTGCATTTGCTCAAACTCTCTTTCTTCTGAATATCTGGTTATGTCCTTATGCCGGCTACGGCTTGTAAAAGCTGTTGGAACTGCTCCGGAGACATCGCCATGGTTGCTTGGCTTGCAGCAATGCGTTTACTTCGACGAGGAATGTTTGATGAGATCGGACTGGATAAAGTCAGCAGCGAATATTCCTGTCATTATAACGTAAAATGCCGGAAATCCAGTTCGAAAAACCACTCAGCAAAAGTTGAGAGTTTTGATTCTACAAGACAGAAAAATGTCGAAGTATTCGCGAAAATCTCACTTGCATCCAGGAATCCTCAATTTTGTTAAAAATATTACAAAAGAAAATAAAATGAACTATTCGGAGTATAATAATACGTAATCCGTGTTCGCTTCTTCCTTTCACCATGCTACTATATATAGAACGAGACTACTTCACTATCGGTGTGGCTTAAGGCGGTTCGAGTGGCGCCATCTTACCATTAATAGCGGAGTCTCTGACTTTGGGCGGGGCCTCGACATGAAAGTGGTACTGTAGATAAAGTTGCATAGCCTAGTACTAATCGTTCTGCTACAATATAGTTTTAATACCTACACACGTTACAGTCTCACCATAACATTCGTCACCTAGTCGTTAGTTACATTTATAACAATTAACATACAGGGTCCGTTTATATAAATGAGTATTTGAATAAACTGAAGGTTTGGTATTACGCGCACTACACAATGTTCACAGAACCTGTTCGTTATTATAAATTCGTTCATTACGCAGTAGTCCAGCATTATTTTCCATCATTATTTCTGAATTGTTCACGGTTGGTTCCTATTATATTTTAGAACCATTGGTCTTCTAATCCAATCCTGTTATGAACGTTTATTTGGCACTGTATCATCATTATTTGATCCATACAGTACTATAATTTTTTTCTGTGTAAATAAGTTGAAATATGTATTTTCAGTTTGAGAAGTAACTCTACCAAATTAGGAAAACACCTCTGGCAAGACGTGGTAACTTCAGATACAGATCAGACTTTGGAAGGTGTTTGGACATTGTCAAATATTATTGCCAATACAACAACAGTTGAACATATCGACATACAAGGATTGATAAATGGTATTAATTTCACCAAATTTCTGGAGGATGCTATACCGAAAGATTTAGAAACGAAAATACTTGGAATAAAACATTTCGAAACTTTGAATGTTACCAATTTACGGATTAAGAGTAATTTCGATTTGGATAAACATATTAAAGATATTGTTGATGGGAAAATAGTCCTTTCGACTGTTGAAAAACTTGATTCAGTTTCGGCTGAGAACGTGTACTTTCAAAACAACTGCAACGGAATAGACAAGAATAAATTTGAGAATCCCAGTTTATCGGTCGTTAACGGAACCTTAATTGTACACGATGAGACTGAATTTGATAAAATCATTGTTATGGGAACTGTATTTGTGGAAAGTAATAAATTAAATGATGTAGATATTGATGACTTGGAAGTTGATACAGCAAAAATTGATGAACCAACATATTTCGAAAATGCTGATTTCGGTAAGTTCTGAATTTCTACTAATAATAACTTTATAAATTCCTGTATCAAGCAATATGTCCTAGGTAAAAATATTTTGATGTGTCTACGGTGACATGCTTACAGATCGGGTGTTTGTATATTTTCTGGATGAAGTTCTATACGCTACAGAGTAATTGAGAGTTTCCTAATTGTGAAAAGCAATCTAATACCCTAATATGTGATAAAATAAGATCCAACCATCAGTAAGAAAATGTGCTTTATACAGTGCGTTGAAAAAGTAAAGGAGACATTTTTTATTAGTAAAATAAACAGTAAAATGAAAAATCCCGGAACCAATTGATTTTTTATTTTAATTCACTATTTTTTGAAAGTCGTATAACCTATTATACAAAGTGAATAAGTTTTGAACGATGACGTTAGTAACATTTTTATTGAATGCAACACATTCATTTTATCAATTTGCGGATTTCCCTTGCTGAGCTGAACCCAAAATTGTATCAGTTAATTTAGGGTGGATAAAAACGCAAAATTTGTTTATGCCCACCTATTATTTATAAAATAATTGATGAAGAATGAACGTATACTCTAACAAAAACTAAGCAAATTCACAGTAAAGGTTCAAATTGTTCTTTCTCTATTGACAACTAAATAATACCTTAACCAAATAATGAATTCACCTTCAACATTTTATAGCGTAGCGGATGTTAAGTTCATCATTTCTGCCCTGATTCGGGCTTATAGTTCACTGATATCGTATTACTGTTGACTTTATTTTTTAAATAACCGCATAAAAATAATACTGTTCTAAATGAAACTATCTGTTCCTAGATAATTCCACAATACAACATTTTATCAATATATTGTGGAAGATCGGATGATCTAGCGAGCCTCCTCTTCTTCTAATCCACCAATTTGTTTATTCTGTCGCGTTGCGACCATAATATGTGGTCTGAATTGTAGGAATTCTGATAAAAGGAGTACTTGGTACTTACACAACGTTTTCTCTAGTGATTCTAATCCTGCTACACTCGGAAATGGTATGTTCCAACGCCAAAGAATTGACACTCATGTGAAATTCAGGAAAACGGTCTCGACGCGGTGGCTTTTCAAGAAAATACTGCGATGAATCCTACAGACTGCGCCAGTTAAACAATCTTATGAAGATAATTTTTTAACTGTTATTTTGCCAATATACAAAATTTTATTAATTTGAATTTGATGTTTACAACACAAGGTACAGAATTAGAATAATAATTATTGATGAGAACTACATCAAGTAGAATAATTGCTGACAACAGCATATTTATGTAAACAGGATGGCTTCAAATAACTTGCGTGTTTGCAGGATGTCTTTATATAACTAGTGCGATAATTGTGAACAGGAGTTTATGTACAAAATTTTGGTATATATCAAGTATGTCAAGTATGCTTTAATTAGCGTGTAACTAGTGACGTGTTTGAAGACAATTAAAGTGGATAGATACAATGTTAAAAAATGACTTTTGATTTTTTGTCCACCCTGTACTAGTTTCAATCAACTTGTGACACTTTTTGGAATCAGCTCATCAAGTGCAATCCGCAAATTGAAGACAGAGGTGTTTCATTAAAAAAAACTGTTACTGATGTCATCACTCAAATGTTAGTCACGCTGATTATTCTTTTAAAAAACAGGAAATTTAAATAAAAAATTGACCTAATTAGGGATTTTTTCATCATACTGTTTATTTAGCTAACAATGAATTTATGCGTTACTTTATGAACGTACGTATATGAATATTCTCCAGTCAATATTTTGTTTGTTGTTGAGATAACCATCGTTAAGTATTTTTTGTAATTTGTGTAATGAATGATACGTGGTCTATCTGATTTTCTCTTTAAATACATTTTCTGATTCCCATATACTCTAAACTACTTCTCTTCCGTCCATATCATTTGAATTCACATTTTCCCAGCTTCTTGATCAATTCCTCTATACCTACTCTCTTCCTTGTCACCATATTTCTAAGTATGTCTTTTTCAGTTACTCCCTTTGAGTGCTCCTTCTCCAAACTCTGAGTTTTTATTTCACTCTTTTATTTACGCATTTCACAGTAAACTGAAAACATATAAAACGGATATGGTACTTCTCCTTGTCTAAATCCTACATGTATGTCTCTTATTTCGTATATTTTAAATGTACTTTCTTATAGTTATTGTTACCAAATAGCACATTAGTGTAGACCCTGAATCCGATTCTGTCTAAGCCATGTATGAAAGTTAAAATTATGGCGGATGTGCAGGGATTTCTTAGAACTGTTTACGATTGTGACTATCTTATCTAGACATAGTTTTTGTGACCAGTCTTATCTGGAAATTGCCAGAAAGCCATTTGTTTTTATGTAAGCCGCAATCTAGAATTATCTAGTAAAAAAGGAACTAATATATAAAGGACCGACCGGGGAGAGTTGGCTTAGTTTATAATTTGACATCGTAAGATAAACATTAAATAAGTGAATATAAATCAGTGAATAGTATAGTGAATACATAAATTAAGTAAGTGAACATACCGAGTGTATGAATTTATCCCACCCGTAATAAAAACGTTTCAATAAATAAGAAGAACATTACATTGGTTTCAGGTGTGGGGTAATATAAATGAATTGCTACGTAAAAATGGCCAAGAGACTTTGTGACTTGAAAGTGACTGAGTTAAGAGCAGAATTGGAAGATCGTGAGTTGGGAACGTCCGGTAAGAAAGGTGAATTAGTAGAAAAAAGTGGCACTGGAAAATGACGGCTTTGATCCAGAAACAGTTTCATTCAATGACGAGGCTTCCACCTTAATATCGTCAATTTCTGCTTACATGTACGAGAAGATTTCTGCCATTGAAGAGAACATGGACGAAAAAATTTCTGCTATGAAGAACGATAATTTCTGTTAATATTTCTGCCAACATGGAAGAGAAGATTTCTGCCATGGAAGAGAAACTTTCAACGAATATGAAAAACGATATTTCTGCCATGGAAGAGAAGATTTCAACGAATGTGAAAAACGATATTTCTGCCACGGAAAAGAAGATTTCAACGAATATGACAAGCGATATTTCTGCTATAATGAACGATATTTGATTAATGAAAAACGACATTGCCGCTGACGTTGAAAATGAAATTTCGTCTCTAAAATCTGAAATCGAGAATACGGTGTCAACGATGGACGAGAAAATCGAGAATACTCGTAAGATGACAACGATGGACGAGAAAATCAAGGAGTTAGAAAGAAAGATGACAGATATAAGAACTCAAGACACAACAGCGGAAGAGAAGACCGAGCAAACAAAACATTGCAGGCCAGAAACACACTCTAAGTTAGAAGACATTGGTAGTTTTACCCGAGTCAAGGCCCCAACGTTCGATGGAAAAATGTCGTGGACCAGTTATGTGAAACAGTTTGAAGCAGCCGCTAGAGTGAATAATTGGTCCGATAAGGAGAAGGCAGTGAACCTAACCATCGCTCTTCGCGGAGATGCCTTGGATGTACTTCAAACGATACCTTTGGAAGAAACGGATGACTTCGAGCAGCTGAAGAAGTGGTTGGACATGCGATATGGTCATGAACATCTAGAACATTTGTGCCAATCTCAGCTGAAGAACCGAAGGCAGAAACGTGATGAATCTCTTCAAGAATATGAAGTGGACATTGCCCGACTAGTTCGATTTGCTTATCCGTCAGCACCAGAGGACATGATGGAATTTCTGGGCATCCAGGTCTTTATTGATGGATTACGTGACCCCGATATGCAGAGGACGCTTCGTTTAGCCCATCCGAAAACATTAGTCGACGCATTGACAGCTCCTCTTGAATATGAAGCAGCAACGAAGGCTTCGGGATATAACAAAATTAGGACCATCCAAGAAGAAGGTGACCAGTTCTTCAGTTTAATAAAAAGTATGATGGACAAGAATCCGAGAAAGAGCAGATGCTGGAATTGTGGCGAGCTAGGGCATGTACGTAGTCCGTCTAAGCGCCCCAAGAGTCCTGTAACCCAAGAACTCCAGTCACAGGGGAAATTAGACAGGGGTGAACATCCAGCTGATGTGAATCACCGAAAAGCCAACTCTTTGCCTAGACGGACATGCCCTGTAGACTGTTCACAATGCAACGAGTCGAAATCTAAGAAAGTTGCAGTTCCAAGAATTACAGTAGTCAATGAAGATTGGTCACCCACCAGGATCAGAGAAGATCAGGACAATGATCCTTGCCTAAAGAAGAGTCGGTAGTGGAAGGAAGAAAATAGGCGACCTACCCGGCAAGAAGTGTCAAGATTTTCACCGGAACTCAAGGCGTATTGGGCACAGTGGGACTCCCTGGTCCTGGAAGAAGGGCTGTTGAGAAAGAGTCCTTGAAAACGATGATGGTTCCGAGATGAGGAGACAGCTAGTTATCCCTAGAACGAGAGTAGCTGAGGTACTGAAGAAGCTATACGACAGTCCATCGGGAGGTCATCTGGGAGTGAAGAAAAACCTTCAGCGAGTCCGTGGAAGGTTTTATTGGATGAACAGCTCCGGCGATGTGAAGGACTGGTGTAAGGAATGTACGACTTGTGCTACGAGTGATGGACCATATCGCAAGAGAAAGGCACGTTTGAAACATTATAATGTTGGAAGCTCTTTCGAAAGGATTGCTTTAGACATCGCTGGATCATTCCCGACGACAGAAAATGGCAATAAATACATCCTGGTTATAATGGATTATTTCACAAAGTGGGTGGAAATTTACGCGATTCGGAACCAAGAGGTCACAACTGTCGCGGATGTATTGGTGAAAGAATTTATCAGCCGATATGGAGTGCCAATGGAAGTCCACAGTGACCATGGAAGAAATTTTGAAAGCCATCTATTCCAGCAGATTTGCGAGAAGCTGGGAATGAAGAAGACCAGGACAACAGCATTACATCCACAGTCAGATGGAATGGTCGAGAGAATGAAAAGGACTATTAGAAAATACCTGTCCAAACTAGTTTCCAGCCATCAAAGAGATTGGGACCAGTATCTTTCCCTATTCACATTGGCTTATCGATCTGCCGTCAATAAGTCCACGGGTGAAACACCTGCGAAAATCCTGTTTGGACGTGAAATGAGGCTTCCTTGTGACCTGCAATTTGACTGTCGGCCTGGAGAAGATCTAGCAGGAGAAGACTACGTTGTCCAATTGAGAAGAAGGCTGGACGATATTCATGAATTAGTTCGAACAAATCTTCAAGTTGCCAGCTACAGAATGAAAAGTCGGTACGACACGCAGGCCACAGAAGGCGGTTTTAAAGAAGGGGACAAAGTATGGTTACACAACCCGACGAGGAGAAAAGGATTTTATCCAAAATTACAAAAATCCTGGAAAGGTCCATACTTAATCAATAAAAGGATCTAGCGCCATTCGAAGGAGACCATGACCTAGAGAAAGGAGTAAACCATATTCGAGATGTGCCTGACCCTTCCTTCGATGCATTTATGGGCGCGTATGGAGGTACCGGCTAGATTTGTTCACTTTCCCGGAAGATTATTCACTGGTATTCAACATCCCCGCCCGTATCAAGAACGCACGAGGATTGGCATCCGTCTTTCAAAAGAAGTTCGGGCAATTAGAAAACCAGATTCCAGCCCCTGGCAAGACACTGAAACTGAAACATAATTCGCGGTACGTCTCCTACGTGGTAACTAAAAATGAATTTCAAGATCGATCTACCTACCGCGATGTGTGGAAAGCACTCCGAAACCTTCGAGACCATGTGTTAGAATCCAGCGTGAAGAAACTGGCTATGCCTAAGATAGCGAGTAACCAGTTGGATTGGCGAGTCATCAGGAACATGGTTGAGATTATCTTTCGAGATACCAGTGTCCAGCTTAATTTGCAGCTACAGCCCCCGTTATTAGTATCCGATGAAGACGGTGCCATGTTATTTCCATAAGATCGGAAAGTGTATAAATGGGGCCAGTTGCCGAATCAAACATCCAGTCTCGGCTACACAAAAGTTCCAGGAGGAACTTCCATTTAAGGAGGGGGTAATGTTACGAAATAGCACACTAGTGTAGACCCTGAATCCGACTCTGCCTAAGCCATGTTTGGAAGTTAAAATTATGGCGGATGCGCAGGGATTTCTTAGAACTGGTTACTATTGTGACTATCTTATCTAGACATTGTGTTTGTGACCAGTCATATCAAGAAAATGCCAGAAAGCCAATTGTTTTTGTGTAAGCCGCAATCTAGAATGATCTAGTAAAAGAGGCATTAATATATAAAGCACCGACCGGGGAGAGTTAGTTTAGTTTATAATTTGACATCGTGAGGTAAATAGTGAATATAAATTAGTGAAGTGTTCATATAAATTAGTTTAAGTGAATATACTGTGTATATAATTAGTGAATAGTGGGGCGAATAAATAAATTAAGTAAGTGAACCTACCAAGTGTGAATTTATCCCACCCATAATAAAAACGTTTTAGTAAATACGGAAAATATTACATTATTATGCCCCTCTGTAATTTTTCTGTGATTCTCAATTTGATGAGCTTTCCGTGATAGAAAAGTCTTTCGATAGGATAGTACTCTATCGAAAGACTTTTCTATTCCCACGAATGTCACGAAAAGCTTTCTTCCAAGTGCTCCTTAGTAAATAATGTGATTCAATTTCAGCCTGCAGTCTTTTTCCACGATTTACTTTCTTCTAAAAACTTATTGCCAATTCTACAACAGTTAAACACATCCTATGGCAATTTCCCAGTCATTTAGTCGTGTATTGCTGCCATCTCTTTCCATTTTTGGTTATTGCAGACTATAGACACAGCAAATATCTTAAAAATCACAATATTCTATATTTGAGGGTTAGCTAGTTTTTCAAGTCAAAATGCCAGTACATATAATTAGGGTGAAAATAATTCTCCCAATCATCTAATCAAAAATATTTAAAAGTTTTCCTAGAAATTTTAAAATGACTGAACCTTAGAACAATTTATCCATATATTGTGTTCTGTAAATGCAATACCCTGTATATTGATAAGTAAGTTAGTTGAAGCCCTCAACCTTCATGAAATTTGGTTGAAATTTGAGATAAGTATCTACTGGCAAATATTGTAATGGTCCTTTACAAACATTTGGAATAAAACAATGAACTTTAATGTTTTTATTGTTTCCAAATTTATTATTTATAGGTTACATTTATGACTTTTTTAGGCAAATCTGTAACTGTAACACCACTAATAACACATTACGGCGAAATCGAAAAATTAGATTTGGACCACGTATTTGAAAATCATAAAAACGGAAGTCAAATAATTATGAACAAAATTATTTTCAAAGAAGATGTCTTCGTAAATGGGACTGTGAACATTGCTGACTATCTAAACGGGGTGAACATTTCAGACTTGTGCGGAGTACTGTCTGAATTTAAAGGACCCAAAAAACTGATTATTGAAGGTGAGCTAGCAATATTTTATTTTATTTATAATATAGCAAAACTGTATAAATAATCATTACATGTAAAAAGCAAACAAAGATTTCAGTATCGACTTCAGCAGAATTTTGAAGACTAACAGTTATTTTTAGTTATTCTTGAGACTAAAGACACTTAATCATCATCATCAAACAGCCTGTCTCGTCCACTGCTGAACATAGGCCTCCGTTAACGATCTCCATTTATTTCGATCCTGGGCATCCTGGATCCAATTTAGTGTTACTCTTTTTATGTCATCCGTCCACCGGGTCCGCGGACGACCACTGTTCTTGAACGCATCTTGCCTAGGTCTCCACTCTATGATCTTTTTGATCCATCTTTCGTTGGTCATTCTTGCGACATGTCCAGCCCAGTTCCACTTTAGATATGTTATTCGCTGGATTGCATCGGTAACCCCTGTTCTCTGACGTATCAGATCATTCGGAATCCTGTCTCTCAGCGTGACTCCCAACATGGAACGTTCCATGGCTCCATGACTTTATGTGAAGCAGATGTTAGTCTCATAAGCAGTTTCTCTGCCTTATTCAAGCCATCTGAAATCAGTACAATATCGTCAGCGAACCGAAGGTGAAATTTTCACTGTTAATATTTATACCCATATTCTCCAACACGACACTCTTGAACATATGCTCCAACAAAGTGGTAAATAGTTTAGGGGAGATTGTGTCGCCTTGTCGTACACCGCGCTGCACTCTGAATCTATCTGTCTCTTCATGGAGTCTTACGCTCGCTGTTGCATTTTCGTATATATGTTGCAGTATAGCAGAGTATCTGTGGTCTACTCGGCAGTCGGCAAGTGCTTTAAACATCTCGCTGTGCTTGATGGAATCAAACGCCTTTTCGTAGTCCACAAATATTAACGGACTTCTCGATCAATGTCTTAATAACTTGCAGATGGTCATTTGTTCCGTATCCGGATCGGAAACCTGCCTGTTCTGTCGGCTGGTAGGAGTCCAATTTCGATGTTAGACGCTTAGTTAGAATTTTGGTAAACAATTTATAGAGATGAGAAAGCAGGCTAATTGGTCTATAGTTCTTCAGGTCGGCAATGTTGCCCTTCTTATGCATGATGATTATGATTGCATTGTTCCAGTTCGTAGGTGTTGTGGTTTCCATAAGACATTTATTGAATAATTTTGTTATGGCCTTTAACAGTTGTTCTCCACCTTCCCTAACTGCCTCAATCACGATGTCGTCATCACCTGGAGCCTTATTTTTTTTCATTTCCGACATTGATTTTAGGACTTCCTCCTCTGTTATGTCAGGCATTTCCTCCGATCCCTGGTTTCTTAAAACTCGAGGGATGTCCTCTGTGCATCTCAGCTGTTCATTATTGCAATATAAATTTTCATAGAAATCTTTCACAGTTTCTAGAATCTCTTGTTTATTTGTGACTATTTGTCCATCTGGGTTTTCCAGTTTAATGATTTCTGTCCTCCCCAAAGCGAGTTTATTTCTGAGTACTTTCATGCTCTTGTTTGCCTCTATGACCCTCGTTACCCATCTTGTGTTGTAATCTCTGATATCTTTCCGTGCGGCTCTCGATATATTCCTATTCAATATTCTCAACTGGTCTCTGTTGATTGATTGTTTGTGTATCATTTGTCGCCTTTGTTTCATAAGGTGGCGGGTGTTCACCGATAGTCTTTCTTCTTTATCACTCCTTTAGGTGCAGTGTATTTGCTGAGCTTCTCGTAACGATTTCAGTATTGTGTCATTCAAGTCCTCTACATCCTTTGTGTCTATATTTCCCAATTTTTCAGCTATGATTCTTTGATACTCTTCTTTATTTGCAACTGTATTCCATTTCTTATTTTTTGTGTTTTGGAGCTTTCTTCTCTCTTTCCTTAAGTTCAACGTTATTGTTGCTCTCACCATTCTATGGCCACTTCCCACTGATACACGGTTGAGTACTGTTACATCTTGTATGATTTGCTTCTTATCTGTAATGATGAAATCTATTTCATTTCTCGTGTTTCCATCAGGGCTAGCCCAGGTCCATTTCCGTTGTTCCGGTTTCTTAAAGAAGGTATTCATAGCATTTAGGCGGTGGTCTGAGAGAAACTGTAACAGAAAGTTTCCTCTATCGTTTCTTTCTCCTATCCCATACTGTCCAAGGGAGAATTCACTCTCATCCTGCTTTCTTCCGAGTTTAGCATTAAAATCTCCAACTACCACTGTAAAATGTGTTGGGACCTTGGACAATGCCATGGCAATGTCCTCATAGAAGGTCTCTAAATCTTCATCGGAATAGGTGGATGTAGGTGCATGAACTTGAATTCATTTAATAATTGTATTGTATTGTATGTAATTTGTGATTGAGACACTTAATACTTGCTATGAAACATACCAAATGAGGTAAGTTTTCATTTATCAAAGACGCTAAGCTTCCGAACATTGTTGAGAGAAATGCTATTTTATATTTTCACGGTTTCTGTGTTTTATTTTTGGGGGTTGGTTAATGTTACCAAGTTGGGCTCTGATATAAAACCTTTTCCTCTGGAAAGCTTGGATTGCAATAACTTTAGGTGTTTTTTTTTGTCAACGATAGTACATCCCTTAATCTATGAAAAATTTATGGAATAACAACAGTCATCCTCAAAAAATCGCTTTGTACTATTTCTCCAATAAATCAAAAAGTATAGTTCCTTAGGTAATTTCACGAAAAAGTTGAATATTCAATGTTATTCTTGAATGCGTGTCATCAATATTATTATTGAATTTGTTTATGAAGTTTGAATTTATCTACATTATTTTTTCTCTTGCATCATTAATAATAATTATTATTAATATGTAACTAAAGAAAATCTTTTGAAAAGATTTCTCAACAATGCATCATTATTATTTTCTAAACATTTGATCAATCCCGACGGAAAAAAATGGCAGAGTGGAAATCATAATTTTCTCAATAAACTTCCCTTCCGGCCAATTTCCTCAAACTTCCATCGTCACTCTCCAATAAAGAGACAAATCTCTTTATATGCCTCTGTCGTGCCGTTACCAGACTTTTATCAGCCCGGCGAAAAAGAGACGGAGACGTTTTCGGTGCTAAATCCCGTGAACGGTGGACCGTGGAGAAGACCTAATGGCTTTCGGACAGCCGTAAAAAATTATTACTCCCGAAATAGAGGAGCATCTTCTTCAAGAATGAAGGAGAGATGGAATCGCAGGGTAATTAATGGGTCACACTAGTTGGAGAGTCTGAATGAGTTTAAGATCCAGAACGATACAGAGCTTTTATTCGGAGTGTCGCTAGTATCCGTTGCATTTGAAATATCCTTTTATGCGTGAACATCTTCGACGGTCAGTCCTTATCAATAAAAATAACACGTGTTACTTACTCTTTTTTGATAAACCTGAACATTTACATTATATTTGAGAGGATGAAAAAGAAAACAGATTAATTTGATACTGAAATTAAACATTATAGACTTGATTCTTGGACAATTCCGTATTATAAATTATTTGGGCTATCAGATATTTAATATCTGAAATTGCTACCACTTACTTTCGTCACTAGAGAAGAAAGTTAACGTTATGGGATATTCTATCACTATTGCCGGAACTAGCGTTTCAGTAGGAGTAAAACGTGGCAAAAGTTGTTGATTTTTAAATGGTTATAAAACATTTTGCAGACACTGTAATCTTTATACATTGTTATTGTATCTTCGAAACTAATTATATCAAAAATGCAAAGTTGTATAAAAAAATTTAATTTCATACCTTATTTGACTGGACTAATAATTGTTTTAATCTACAACAACTAGACCAGATATTTCATATGGGGTAAATCTGTTAAGTAGATATATTAATAAACCAAGTCAACTTCATGTTACTCGGATTAGGAGAAGAATTCGATACCTTATAAAATCTAAGTATTTATGTATAAAATATCAAGGTCATGTAAATTTAATTGGCATTTCAGACTCAGATTTTGCTAGAGAAAAACAATCTCGTATTGCTTTATCAACAACTGGGGCTCAATTTATGGCTGGATGTGAAGCAGCCAATAATCTGTTATGACAGAAACAATTTTCCAACGAAATAGAGAAAGTCAACTTTTTGTGTTGGTAATCAGGGTGCTATTAAACTCATGAACAATCGTGTTTATAATAAAAAAACAAAACATATTTATGTGAAATTCAATTTTATTAGGGATGTATATACAAAGTTCTGAAGAATTGGCTGATATTTTTACTAAGGCTCTTAAAAGGAGATGAAATATTGTCTGTTATGAAGTAAAGTATATGGTTTACCTATTAATTTTTTTTTTTAAATTTAGTGGGAGTATTGGGTAAACATTCTATAGGATTTGGCTGTGTATAGTAGTGGGTTGATAGCTTGTTTCTGACATTATTTTGACACTACTATTGTATTATTAATGTATGAATATTCTGATATTTTACTGTGCAGTTTATAAATTAAATATCTATATATTTACCAGACATCTTGTTTATTAATCCAATATCGAACGTGTAGTGGAGGAGTGTTCGATTTGTATTTTTGTTCTGGTAAAATGTTTCGTTGAATACATTTTCAGTTCAATTTTTCATATTTTGATAAGTTTGTATGTGTTAATTTCGCATTATATCTGTTATAATCTAAACGAATAATTAACAAAAAAAGGCAAATTCCTATTCTTTTAAATTGAAGTTATTTCAATTTTATTCCCAACTGAAGCGTAGCTTTTAGATAAAGATATCTGAGTGAAGTCTGTAATGGGATAATTTACGAAATCGATATCAGACCAAAATGTCACGATTATACTAAGAGGCAATCGGACTATTTAACATTTAAACGAATTTTTTTAGATCGAAACTTACTCCATTTCTGCGTAAAAGTTTCACTCTATTCGAAACCAATTTTCTGTATCTGCTCGTTTCTTTTGCTTTCATCAGATCCCACATCTAAAATTTAAATTTTAAATACACAGAAAGATAGGCACTGGCAACAGAACCGAAATGGCTTCTTTGTGTTCTAGCCGGATAATTCCACTGAATTTGGAATTATATAGTATTTTTATGAGAAACTAGATGTAAACACCCGCTTCAATGGGTTTTTTGAATCATACATTCATAGTTATTTCTATTCAAGGTTAGGGTATTATTGATATTTTTTTTAATATAAAGATATCTTTTTTCATGTCATTATTTATTCTTCTTCACATATATACTCTTAAATTATTCTTTCTTATAATATTAAATTATAGTCTAAAATCCGAATTGCATACGCCCTGCTTATAGGGTGGGTCAACACTAGTCAAAACTGAAAATGCTCATATCTTTGGAACGACAAGACTTATCAGTTTACGATTTTGACAGGTCAATATTTTCCTTTCTGAAAGCTGTATAGAGTTTTTAACATTGTATTTCTCAATTTCTCAGAAAAAAACACAAATGAAGCGAGGTGTCACATAACACCGTCTAATTTCCAATTGAAACATTAAATGTATTGTAAAATTTTCAGTGGACGTGAATAAAAAAATAATGACTAGTTTGACTCAATTATTTTTCAGTGCAATTCGTCACCTTCTTCAGGGCTACAAAAAACAAAACCGAACAATAAAAATATAGTATTACAATAAATTGCAGTTGACAACTAAAACTCGAAATAAAGACAAATTGAATAAAAGTGTAAGAACAATAGCAGACAAACTCACCTAAAAATACTAACCAAACCAGGTCACAAGGGTGTGAAAATATATAAAATAAATTTGTAAAACACAGATCTAGAATCAAAAAACAATAAAAACATTCAAATAACAACAGACACACACAGCTAATCGAATAAACAGCAATTAAAGAACAAATGATATTATTAATATATCAGAAAAGTTAATATTCGACGATGAATAAAATTATTGCTTAGATTGCTATGTATACGATTTAGTTTATCTGTATCTGTTTTCTTATCAATAGAATTTTTGCTTTTTTCGATCATAACCATCTCACTAATAATTAGTCTCATCTTATAATTCTCCTCAAAATCAATAATGCTCACGTTTTCATAATCGATGTAATGATTCCTTTCAAAATGATGAATCTGCAAAGCTGTTTTATTTGGGTCAGTAAAATGTTTATTCCTCCAAGAATTTTTGTGTTCTCGAATTCTCTCGCGCATGAGGCGTTTAGTTTGTCAAACATATGAAACAGAGCAATCCAGACAGGAAATTTTGTAAACTAAATTCGAATTATATAATTTTTCTAACTCATCCTTCATCAAACTATGCAAATCGCAGATCTTTTTTGTGAGATAAAAAACTATCTACTTTGTATCGTTACATAAAATGTGTTTGAATCCCTGAGACCAAATGTAATTTCATAGTAATTTATTTGATTGCCTGGAGAAGTATTTCAAATTCTATTGTTATCAGTGTTCTGTATGATATTATTAATAATAGGTCTAAAAGAATTATGAAGGTCTAATCTACTTTCAAACATTTCTAGGTATTCAGTAACAAATTGTGGATAATCTAACTATCCTTTAAGTTCTCTCATTATTGCAATTTTGGTCCAGAAAAAAACTCTAATTTTCAACTTCATCAAACTACATAATATGATTCATCTAATATACTTTACTTTACGTTTCGGCTGATTTTTTAGCCTTTTTCAAAAAACACTACAATAGAAATTCATATTGACAACACACAGCTCATTAATTATTCCTAATCGCACAGCTAAAATTGAAATAAATAAAATTCTACTTACAGTTATCAGAAACAAAAACTTTTATATCCACATAGTGGAAACGTCATATTTGAAATTAATTTATACACTAACTTCACGTACACAAACAGCGACTTCATGATTCATACTTGATTTCTTTCGATAGTTATTATTGTTTTTATTTTGCGTTGCATTTAACATGGGACAAACAAGTCAATATCTGAAAAATAGAATTAACAGCCACAAGTACGATAAAATAAATAAAACGGCACGAACGAGTCACATCACTGACAAAACCATACTTTTAATTATGAGCAAACAGAAATCCTAAAAACTGAAATAAATACAAAAAAAACGAGAAATGTACGAAATGATATGTATACAAAAATACCGTTAATTCCAAAATTGACACAAACAATTTAGGTAAAATCTATTACAATTTAATAAATTGATGAAATAAATATAAATAAAATCCACAGCATAGGAAAGGATTTTTTTGATTACATATGGGTAGAATTTCCATACCCCTTACAAATGGATTCATGGTCCGTTCATGTTAAATGCAACGCAAAATAAAAACAATAATGACTATCAAAAGAAATCAAGTATCAATCATGAAGTCGCTGTTTGTGTACGTGATCCGTGAAGTTAGTGTATAAATTAATTTTAAATGTGACGTTTCCACTATGTGGGTACAAGAGTTTTTGTTCCTGATAACTGTAAGTAGAATTTTATTTATTTGAATTTTAACTGTGTGATTAGGAATAATTAATGAGCTGTGTGTTGTCAATATGAATTTCTATTGTAGTGTTTTTTGAAAAATGCTAAAAAATCAGCCGAAACTTAAAATTAAGTATATTAGATGAATCATATTATGTAGTTTGATGAAGTTTATAATAAGGACCGAATCCCAAGAAATTACCAAATAGATATATATATATATATATATATATATATATATATATATATATATATATATATAGACACATAATATGTTACAATAATAACAAATATTTCCGCTATAAATCATCGTCACTATCAACAAACAGGTCACTATTATATTGTTGTACATTCGGAAACACATATGAATCTTCCACTTCAACTACGTGTGCGATGCAATTTCTCCATAAAATACTGTCTATATTTTCCACCTCACCTCTAATCAATTCTACTACAGCAGAACTTAGCCCTGGAGCTGTATTTTTACGCCGAATTCCCCGTTTTAGAGTACTCCAAATAAGTTCAATGGGATTTAATACACAGTAGTAGAGTAGAAGACGCAGTACCGTATGCCCTTTTGCTTGTGCCATTGTGTCAATCCGATATTTCGTAGGAATGTTCAGGTCTTCTATTATGATTAGAAGATCTTTTTTGGTGCATTTTGATGTAGGTATTTATATATCATATATTGTAGGATTTCTGCTTTTTTCGTGCTTGTGGTGGGTTTCTTGTTAATTTGTTTTGAATGATAACTGGCGTTGTCCATCACAATGACAGAATTATCGGACAAATTAGGCAACAGTTGTTCTTGAAACCAAGTCTCAAAAAGTGGTGAATTCATGTCTTCGTGAAAGTCAGCTGAACAATTTTTTATATTTTTTGCGACAACAGCAACGCATTGGACACCCATCCATCGCTGCCACCGGCATGTAAAATTATTATTCTTTTTCCCCTAGACGGAGGGGCCTCTCGACAACAACTTTTTGTGCAATCAGTCCATCTTTTCTTCATAACAGCATGGCTATCGTACCATGTTTCATCCAACCAAACTGTGTATCGACCTTCTTGGCGAGAATCTTATTTTTGTAACGTACTTCCAACGCAATCCTTTTAATCGTCCACTTTACATGATGCTCATCCTACCGTTGAGGGTTTTACACTCAAAACCTATGATTTTCAAATATTTCCGAAACCATTGTTCCGAATAGGTTACTTCAATTCCCGAAACTTCCAGTCTTTCCAAAATCATAGACGTTGTTGGCACCCTATTCTCTTTGTAAAAAGAGTAAATTTGTTGTTTTATTTCAGTTCCCGCCGCTTCATCGATTCTAGACAAATTTTTCATTTCTCGTTTCTGTCTTTCTGTCTCTCCCTAAAGGATAATTTCTAATTTATGAGGAAGCAGTATCTGTGGTCTATGCATTCTTGTTGTAATTAACATTTACAAAATGCTCCCTGCCATAAACACGGTATTTCAAATTCGCAAGTATACCGTCAAATGGAAAATAACTGCTGTCAAACAAAAATGTTATTTGTTTTAAAATCACTTCAAACGAAATGTCTGGAATGGTAACTGAATTTTCCCAATTTTCTTAGTATATTTCACCACTAGGTCGTGAGTAACTTTAGTGAACAAAGATACAACATCAAGACTTTTCAGCACATAATCTTCTTGCAAAACTAAAGGCCCTTTACTAGGCCAAAATTTTTTTATCGTTTTTTACTTCTACATCTGTGTTATACAAATGTTTGATTGTAAGGTATTGTTTTTTGCAGCCCTGAATACGGTGACGAATTGCATCGAAACGTTGGCAAAAAAATAAAAGAGTCAAACTAGTATTTTTTTATCCGCTTCCACTAAAACTTTTTACAAATTTTCATTCGGAATCGAAGCATCATTACATCAAATGTCCTGTTCATATCTGTTTCAGAAATATACCTTTTTCCACTCTATAAATTGAGGTTAAGTTTATGAAATACGGAGGTTACAGAGTTTTTTCTGTCAACAAAAGTAGATGTCCTGCACTACTTAGTTATAGATAATATAGAAAAATGAGTAACAAAAACTGAATAAAACAGCGGGAAGAAGATAGCGAAAAGATCAAAGAACTGTGGTGATAATAATTCATACAAGTTATTGAACTTCTAAGTTTATTCGAAGGAATCAATAATAATAACAATAAGTTATAACGATTCCACTGTAAAATATATTTCAATGAATAAATTATTAACAAAATTGGTAATAATAGGCACCAGCAACGACACATAAGATTTACAATAATGTAGTTATAATAGGAAAGGATAAGGCACTACCTAGTCTTTATGCAATAATTAATATTGGCGGTTTATTGAAAGGTGTTTACATTTTAATTAGAAATTGTCTTATTGCGAGATTTGGAAACAATGACTTAAAACAAAGAGGAAACTGATGTCCGTTGAAAATTTGTAATTATATGAATTTCTTGATTAATAAATTCAAACACATCTTACCATTTTCATGATGCATTTTATCAAAACTACTATCACTAAACATAGTGGAATTATGAGTTTGTCCGCCTTTTTAGATGGGGAAAATTTCGATGATGAGAATTAGCGGGAATTTTGCAAAGGGAGCGCCCGAAATATATTTAATTTGCATTTTGGTAGAAAATCAACACATGATGTTAAATGGATTTTAACAAAAATGGTAAAATAGAAATATTAGTTTCTAGTGCTGATGTTTTTTACCAATAAGGGTTTGTTTTGTGAAAAACCGCAATTATATTTTGTAAGTGATACAGTGCCCATTCTTGCGAAAACTACGCATTGAAAAATATATAAAACCCTTTTTTGGGTCGAGTTGGTCGTAAGAATTTTTTTATGAAAGTAGTAGGACAGTTTCCTAGATTTGACAGGTAGCCACCTATGAATTACCCTGTACATGCCCGGCACCTCACTCGGAAAAAGTCACAAATGCAAAAAACTTCTCAGGTTGTGGTTGTAAATTCCTGATAGGGGGACGAATTCGCAGAAAATAATATATCAAAAATAACTTTCAGCTTTTCAACAACCTTTTTTTGAACATCTTTGTAATTAAAGTAGTGTATAAAAACTTACTTACCAATTGTTCGGTATATTTTACTGGACCTGAAATGAAAAATTATAAATGAATAAATTGTTCGTTTTGTTATGAAAAGAAGATCTTAATATTGGCGAAACACAAATAAGATCCACAATATTCACTTAAGTAATTTGCCAGCTATTGAAAATCATTGTATTCAAAATTTCTAAAATGCTGAGTATTCAACTGCTCAGAAGTCGAGTGTCGTGAAAAGTAAAACCTCGACTGAAATAGTGTTTGATCTGAATGTCAACAAAGATTGCATACATGTAAGTTATAAGAGTTTGCAAAAACATTGAAGATTACGAAAACATGTCAGATAAAGTTTAGGGAACCCCTCTTAGAATCATTTTGAAAGAACTAGAAAGAACATGAATAACCACTGCCTGAATTAATTTCAACAAGGAAAGTTCTCAAAAACATGTGTGATTAGATCCGTCGTTAACTAGGTGCAGAGAATATTATGTTTCTGAGATTTTCTGGAAATCGTCTTGGAAACTTGATACCTTTTTCTAGAAATTGCAATAATAGTTTTAAAAAATTCCTCACTTTACTAGAAGATTTTTCAAATTTTCTGTTCATTTTTCACAAGATTAAAAATTAGGCACTGGGAAATTCAAAGGATTCTGGATCGTCCTCGGCCTCGAAAATACTTTCCTGCAAATGTTCTGGTTTATTGCCACTAGTATAGCGATTGCTCTCGTAATTGTTTCTTTGTTGAGCCTTTCAGCTTCATCTTGATCTATGAGCGGCGAATGAATACTAATTGAATTTCGAAAGTGGAAAGGGAACCAAATTCCAGAATGCCCTCATCGCACAAATAAAGTTTTCTATAGCCAATCATTCACTATCCTTAAAGAAAAACTTTTTTAGACAAACATAACTATCTCGCACTCTTGACACCAACTGCAACAAATTTATTTTGATGAAAGTCTGGGTTGAATTAATTTGCACATTTATTTGAACACTTGCACTAACTATAGACTTAGTATGTACTTACAATTACTTTCACTTATACTAATTATTCACATCATCTATCTCAACGCTGCACAGTACTATTACTGACTGATACTGCAGGGATTCCGTTCCAGTTTTTATTCAATTACCGAATAATATAAACAAAACTGAAGCAACTTTTATTACAAATAATCATACTAGAAATCTCTAGAATTTTTCCCAGTGACCGACTCACGCTTCTCGACCAGCTACTTCTATCGGGGGAGGCATTGATTTATTAATTTCATTTGGAAAAATTTTGATGACAATTTAATTCATTTGTCAAAAACAATGCATTTTAATATACGTTTTGTCAGTTTGACATAGGGTAAACTGCTAGTAGGTAGTTTGCAACTGGATAAACTACAAGTTGATTCTCCATGGTAACGAAAGCTCAATTATGCCAATAACGCTCAAATAAACGCCAGACAAAAGTTTTCATAACTAAATATTCGATTTTATTACTTTTTATATTCTTCTCTGCAACAATGCTTTGGCAATGCTACTGAAGAAAATATAAAAGCAGCGGTATCGAATACTGTACCTAGGAATACAATAAATACGAAAGCATCAATATAGAAACAATTCTTGCAATTTTGTTCCGAAAGTATAATTTGGTAGCCAATACGCCAGTTGTTGAGATTGCTAGAATACTGGCAGACTTGGCCTACAATATGAAGAAAAATGATGGAACAGACTACAAAGAATATGTAACCAAAACTATCTGCAAAATGTATTCAAGAAAAATATTTCAATAAATTTGGCACAATTTTTTATCCATTCAAGGACATTTTCAGTCAGCTTGCAGTGCTAAAAACGCAAAGAGAAGAGAATTGCAAAGCAAACCAGATAAAAGAAAAATGGGTGCTACTGCTTTAACTATTGAAGAAATTTTAAAAATGTTGAACTTATAGGACAAGAACACTCCAAAAGGATTGCAGAAGAAAATTTTCCATGTGCTGCCTTTGGATTTATTTTTAATCAATTTATAATTTTAAAACTGAAAATATCCCAATGGCACAGGACCTGTTAGAGAGTAACATTTTTACATCAAATCCAAAATAAAAAAATTCAATTTGATAAATTTAGCAGATAGGCCTATACATACTATACAATGTCTAGAACGTATATTTGTATTTAGTTATTAGGAATGTCTTTTGGTTAGTTTCAATATTCTTCAGATTTTTTTTCATTTTTAAGGAATTCCATTATAACGTGAACTAATGAAATTAACTGTCTCTACCCCTTACTTCGTGAAAACTACTCATATTAGTGTTTCTAGCTAATTCCATAATGTATTGAAAAATGATAAAAATTCTAAAAAAATATTAATTGTTTCGATATTACCTAAATATCATCCTCAGAATGACAGAAGTTACATTTCATTTGATGTTTGATTATTTTTGGCTAGACCAAGAAGTGACCTACCTTGTGATTGACTTAATAAATGTTAATAGAAAAAAGAAGAAGAACATATGATAATACAAATATTAAAGCTTAGATATTATTAGCCCTATGGGGATATCCTGGATATCATTTTTCTCAATTAAGATCAGCATAACTGTGCAATGATATAGAAAACCAAGAAAACTATATCTGCTGATCTTTACAATTATTACTTAAGAAGACAGTTTAAAAGCGGGGAACTCCCTAGATTTATCTGTTCATTGACAACTTGACATTGCGGGTTTCTTAAGTGTCTACCAATAACTAATTCTTCAAGAAAATCCAGTTCTTGTTTCTTATCACAAATATGTAGTACTTCTAGATCAGTGTTAGGTGTCAATGAATGATTGGTGTCAATTTGATGTTTTGCATTCACTGTATCGGATTTCTAAATGTCTAAGGGTTTGACCCAAATAGACAGCATTACATTATGGACGTTTAAGTTTATATTATATATACCAGATTTCTTTAATGGTGATATTTTTGTTTATACACTCAACAATTTTGTACTTACGTTACTTTCTGTTTTAACAGAAATCGTTGTATTTGTTGCTAAAGATATTATCTTTGAAATATTATTAGAAATATTTCCTGCATATGTGATGGTTTTATAAGTTTTCAATCCTTTTTTTTTGTTTAGGAAATATTAGTTGTAATGCCACTTTTTCCTTTTTTTTACTAATTAGTTTATTTATCTTATGTAATGGATAACCGTTGGATATTGCTATTTGATTAATTGTGTTAATCTCTCTATGAAAATTACATTTGTTCAAAGGAACTGAAAATGCTCTACGTACCATTGAATTATACGCCACTAGTTTATGTGACATGGGATGATTGGAACAATATGGAATAGTCACATCAGTGTGTATTGGTTATCGGTAAATTGAATAATCAAGTATATTATTAACTCTTCGAATTTTTAAATCAAGAAAATTGATTGAGCTACTTTCTTCAACTTCTAATGTAAATTTAGTTTTTCGGTGTAAATTATTATAGTTTATTTCTTAATGTCTGACAGCACAGTAGCCTCATTAAATACTCAAATAGAAAATTATCTCTTACAGAGTGATTCTAAGTATTTTACAAGTAAATACTAAAATTCTAATGCGAAACAAGTAGGTGTCTGTATTGGTTATCTGTACATCCCTGTCTCAGCTCAAAATACAATATGGTAATAAAACTGAACAATGCCAGCTAAACGATAAACAGTGCGGCAGTGGCGGAGATTACGATATTAGTTCATTTTGCTTATTTAATTAGATTCGGTCAACATTACAGTTGAAATAAAATTCATTCGTTTAGGCCTATTATTAAGTTACATTTTTATTAAATTAAATTAATTAAAGAAAATATAGATAAATTTTCATAATTCAAATTTATTGACAATGAATTAATGTATGTTAAGTAAAGTAAACATACCATTTACAGGAAATATAAAATTCAATCTATAGTATCATCCTCTTCGCTGGCCATACAAAAATCATCCGAAGACTCGTCGAGAGAGATCACTATCGGTTCTATAGTTTGTTCTATGAGGTTATCCAAAACCCACATTTTCTCTTCCTCTTTAATTACATGATTCACAGCATCTCTCCAGTTCTCTTCTGTTATTGTTGTCAATGAGTACTTCATGAGTTAACGAACATCTTTCATTTTAAATGTTTTATTATGTCTAGCTACATAACCTTTCATTTGGGCCCATATTAACTCTATCGCATTTAATTCACAATGGTATGGCGGCAAACGAAGCACTGTTATCCCACGATTCTTGGCTATTTCATCAATAACAAACTTTTTGAATTGTAGCTTGTGATCTGAAGCAACCTTCAAAACTTCTTTTTCAACATATCATCTTCAAATTGTATATCTTTTACGATTAACCAGTTTCTAATATCGCTTTTCTTCAAGAGGTAGATGGAAGATTTTCTGTTAATCGCGAATGATAAGTGGCACTGTCCATAACGATTACAGCATTATTTGGAATTAATTCGACCATTTGTGTAAAATACTCTTCAAAAATATCTGCAGTCATTTCTTCATGATAGTCTTTGGTTGATTTTGACTGAAACTTCAGTAAACCACCTTCAACGAACCCTTGATTGCATCCAATATGCGTTATTATTAGTCGGCGACCTTTACCGATAGGAGTTTTCAGTCCAGTAGATAAACCTTCTATGAAAGCTTGACGACTGGTTTGAATACTTTTGTCCTGCCATATTTTATTACTGAATGTCCTTCATTGAGCCATGTCTCATCTAGATAATAGATTTGTCTTCCCTCCTGTCTGTATTTTCGGATATCTCGTAAATACTGGCGTCTCCAACATATTATTTCTTCGTAGCCGATTAGCACTGATTCGCGACTTTGCTTCTATCAAGTGAAATTTAATTTGTGTAATATTTTCCACAAAGTTTTTCGCCCTATCTCAGGCAAATTCTCGTCCTCCTTCACCATTCTTAGAATTATGTCAAAGGTTGGGATCTCTTTTTTAAAATATAATTCATGTACTTTTCGTCAAATGGTTTTTTTCCAGTTGACTTTTTAGGTGGAGATATATTTCCATTTTTACTCTCTCTTAGAAGCCTGTAAATAGTAGATTCACTAACTCCTGTCATATTGGAACATGTCGAAACTATTTTTCTAACAGTAGCAGCCGGCATTTGATGTACAACAGCATCATGCACATTTAAGAAAGTTAATTTAATATCACAAATAATTAAGTTATTTTAAAATTATTGACAATGAATATTTCAATAAAATAGAGTTAAAAACTAGATTCACCATTTCCATGAAGATAGGAACAGGTCTGAAATAAAAAACAAAATTTCTAAGTAGTCATTAGGACAATCCTTAGTAGGACACTATTGTAATGTTTCTTGGAAATGTTATTATAAACATTTCGAAAATCAGAAAGTAATTATCCGGAGGAAGAATTGATAAATGTTTTGTTAATATGTCTCCCAAGAATTGACCTGCGCCAAATTCTCAAGATAATTAATGAAATATTCAGTCAGAATAGTTGCGTTACAAGATTATTTCAAAAATAATTTATTGTTCTAACTGTATGTACTCTACAAATGTATGAAGGTCAGTTAGTTGTTTTAACTAACCGAAATTACATTTATATTACCTTTATATATCAGATCTTGTATAAAATTAAATGAAAAATAAATTCCTTAGATGAACGGTGAAGCTTATGGTTTACTACCTGACTAGCGTCTGTGACCTTTTCGTGTGCTGTCATACAATAAGAAACAAACTATAATGTGGTTGAAAAATATATCTAATTGTCGTTCACTACCCATAAAACAAGCTAATATGTGATCAACATATCTATACCAAAATAAAACATTTTTTGAAATATTACCTTCAAAGATTTTTCTTTCTAAACTGTCCATAAAAATGTTTGTCAAAAGTGGTGATATAGGGCTTCCCATTGGTACACCTTTATTTTGAATATATATCTTATTGTCAAAAGTGAAATAATTCTGATTGATACATACATCAAATAAATTGAGTATATCTAATATTAGTGTTTTAAATGAAACTCACTGTTTCTAGTTAATTCCACAATATAATAAAAATTGTTTAAAATTCTTAAAAATTGACAATTGTTTCGATAAATCAATATCATCGTTAGAATGATTTATCGAAACAATTGTCAATTTTTAAGAATTTCCAACAATTTTTATTATATCGTGGAATCAACTAGACACATTGAGTTACATTTAAAACACTAATATGAGTAGATTGTACGAAGTAAGGGTCGAGACAGTTAATTTCATATTTAATATTATTTCTGAATTAAGTATTAGACATTCTTTAGGCTGAATTTTAGTGAACATATGGGTAACATCAAATGAAATGAGCTTAGAGTTATCTTGCAAGTAGAATGCTTCTAATTTTTTGATTAGTTCTACTGAATTTCTAATTGAGTATTTAGATTTCCTTGAAGAATTGGAAATTAGAAGACACTTATGAAACCCACAATATGAAGTCGTCAATGAACAGATAAATCTAGGGAGTTCTCCATTTTTAAACTGTCTTTTTAAGTGATAATTGTAAAGATCAGTAGATATAGTTTTGCTAGTTTTCTATATCATTGCACAGTTAAGCTGATCTTAATTGGGAAACATGATATCCAGGATATCCCCATAGTGCTAATAATATCTAAGCTTTAATATTTGTGATATCATATCTTCTCCTTCTTCATATTAACATATATTAAGTCAATCACAAAGTAGGTCACTTCTTGGTCTAGCCAAAAATAACTATAACTATAACATCAGATAGGCATGAAATGAAATGTAACTTCTGTCATTCTGACGATGATATTTAGGTAATATCGAAAACTTGTAAATTTTTTAGAATTTTTAACATTTTTAATAAACTGTGGAGTTAACTAGAAACAGTAAGTTTTATTTAAAACACTAAAATATTGTTTTTCAATTTTATTTGAATGATTCATTAAAATGTCTTACGAAATACCGTCGAGCTTGTGTTTATTTCCGGAAAAAACTTTCATTTTGACTAAATTCGAGCTGCGTTGCTAGTAGGTATTACGGCAAAAGGGAATCACGTCACCTTCGGTGTCGCGATTTTACAATGTTATTTGCTCTCGTCAATTACCAAGCAATAAAGTTTTTGTTCAAAATGAAAGTTTATTCGGGTAAACACAAGCTCTTATGGTATTACCTTCAGTATGTCCTCCCGAATTTGCCTCCAAAGCTGATTTCTTGTTACCATCGATTCAGAATATATCACTGAATTTAAGTTTCTCAAAATGTCAATAAAACAGATTTGGAGATTATATATCCCAAGTAATCTACTACCCTTACCAAATAATCCGTTTGAATAATTACTGTTCCAAAACTTATCAAGCGTAACATTAGACGAACATGCGTAGATAACATCAGCAACTGAGTTTTGGATAGAAATATAGAATGGAATTAGCATAATGAGCGTATGACTGGAAAAAAGGAAAAATAACTACGGAGAGATCACCAGCAGGACGAAGTAGGCTTTGAAGACTTAAGAAAAGGTGGAGCGAGAACCTTCCGTATGATTGAGTTGGGGAAATAATGTTAAGAAAACCAGGCATTTATGCCTATATACAGCAAGAATAAGAAGAAGTATTCCATAAAACATTAATGTGATCTTATGAACTGCGAAGTATTTTCTCTACTCCAAATATTGTTCACACTTTGAATTTTATTGGCCAATTTCCAAAGGATATTCCTTAGCAATTTCAAGGAATAAAAGTGCAGAATTGAATCATTTGAACTTAATTCGCGGCCATCTAGCTTTCTACTTTATAAATCGTGGTAACGATCGTTTATAACTATTTCAATGTAAACTTCAATTAACTCTCAAATGGTCATCAAATCTACTTTGGAATGTGGTGCGAAAGAGTCTTTTAACTAAAATCACAAACAATTAAACTGACGTTGAGAAAACTAATAGTGTAACAAACTTTTTATCTATTCTATTGTACTTTCTATGGAAGTTGGCATCGGAAAACTGTGAATTCGCTACGGAAACTTTTACGAATCGGTTCAAACTTTAATTCCAGACTTAACGTTGAGAAAAATATCATAAGATTTTTTAATCGAACCTACAAAAAGATTTAAAAAAATGTCTGATGAAATGATATTCATTCAAATATGTGGAATATTTCAATATTATGCATTGTTAAAGAGAAATAAAAACGAAAGCTACATTAGTGTTTTAAATAAAATTTACTGTTTCTAGTTAACTCCACAGTTTAATGAAAAATGTATGAAATTCTAAAAAATTGACAATTGTTTCGATTACCTAAATATCATCGTCAGAATGACAGGAGTTACATTTCATTTGATGCCTACCCGATGTTTAATTATTTTTGGCTAGTCCAAGAAGTGACCTATCTTGTGATTGACTTTGTTAATAGAAAAAAGAAGATCTGATATTACAAATATTAAAGCTTAGATATTATTAGCCCTATGGGGATATTATTATTTACTACTATTACTATTATTATTAAATCAATGAGTGGTTACGTATGTGCACTTAAGCTGATAGTTAGAGCACTGTTTTTTCAATTATTGGTGTTTTTAGTTAAATTCTTCTTCTCCTTTTCTAAATCCTTTTGCCCTTTCTGGCGTCGGATGTGGATTCCGTGACCTGTACCCATTTCTTCCATGCCTTTCTGTCTCTTGCTACATTTTTCATTTCTGCTATGGTCATTCTTCTTTCTAAACCTATATCTTGTATTTGGTCTAACCATTTCCTTCTAGGCCTACCCCTTTGTTTTTTGATCGGTTTTCCAATCTCCAATATTTTTCTAGTTAATCTATTTGGTTCCATTCTTACCATATGACCATACCAGCTAAGTTGTCTCTTTTTTATTTTACCAGTTATCGGTTCCTGTTTAGTTGTCTCTCTAATGACGTCTTTTCCAATCCTCTCCCATTTAGTTTTCCCTGCAATTTTTCTTAGATGCTTCATTTCTATGGCATTTATTTTAGTTTCTTTCTTTTTTCGCACAGTCCAATTTTCACTTGCATATATTATTGTAGGAACTGTTATCATATTATGAATTTTCATTTTTACTTCCTTAGTCTATATATTTATGTCCAAGAATTATTTTATTTAGAGGGTAGTATATTTTTGTTGATTTATTTGCTCTGTTTGTTATTTCTGCATCTATTTTTCCATTCTTCCGTTACTATACTTCCTAAATATTCAAATGTTCTTACTCTTTCTAGAGTCTGGTTTTTGCACTTAATATCTATTATTTTGATTACCTGGTTGTTTTTCATTTATTATCATCACTTTTGTTTTATTTATGTTTGCCTCCATATTCATGTTCTCTACTTCTTTAGTCCAAATATTCACTAATTTTTGCATTTTGTTCTTTGTATTCGCCACTAAAACCACATCATCTGCATATAGTAGACGACTCATTATTATCGGTTCTAAATTTCTGTGTCCAATTATAGTATTCAGCTGCTCATATTTTTCTTTGATTAGATTGACAATCTTATCCATGATTATTATAATCAGTAGTGGGCTTAAACTGTCACCTTGTTTTATTCCTTTACACATTTTGAATTCTTCAGACCTTTGGCCTGCAATCTGTACCTTGGCTCTAACTGTCTCGTATACACTTTTAATTATATTTATTAAGGTAGGTGGTACTTCCATTTCCTCCAGGGTTCTTCATACTTCTCTTCTATGTACTGTATCAAAGGCTGCTTTTGGATCTATAAATGTAAGGTACATTTCTTCTCCCTCTTCTATTTTTCTTTCGATTATATTCCTTAGTATATAGATATTGGGTCTATTGAATAAAAAAAGTATTGGCTTCTATTTCCTCTTATTTAAGTATTTTCTTAGTATAAATTGAATAAAATTTCAGTGACTACTTCATATAAAAGGGATTACTTATGGCCATAAGCAAACTCTTCTGGTTTGAAGTAGTTACTTAAAATAAAAGGATTTTTCCAGTACTGGCTTATTTTTATTTGAATAAAAATAAGATCTGTCTTAAATTAGTAAGTTATAACTTGACGATTTTTAATGTACCTATAAAGCATCCTTTTTTTCCTACGGTAGTTGCTAGTGTTAAACATGGTGGACTTCATAAATGTTCGTGACAGGAACAACTATAGGAAGAGAAGAAGCATCAGCCCAAGCAAATCTTGTTGCGTTTTGAAAGTGTAGACTATATTTCGGATTATTTTTTACCAGAGAAAGATGAATCCATAGGAGGTGGACTTGCATCTCGGTAAAAGATGGAGATATTAGTGATACCGGATTTCAAACAGGTATTGGTGAAGATGTTGGCGTTCATCATACTACAGTATGCAAAACCATAAGTGAAGTAGCTGATTGTATATTAGAAAAGGCCCACCATTGGACAAAATTTCCATCTAATCTAGATGCCACGGAAGAAGCAAGAATTAAATGGTCGAATCGATTCCAAATTCCTACAGTCATTGGTGCTGCACTCATGTTCAAATTAAAAAACCACCAGAATTTGGCGATGATTTTATTGACAGAAAAGGATTTGCTAGCATAAATGTGTAAGTAACTTGTGATGTTAATGAATTGATTACAAGTGTAGACGCTCAATGGCCTGGAAGTGTTCCACGATTCCAGAATTTGGAAACAAAGTTCCGTATATGAAAATGTGGCAAGATTTCGGGGTAATTTCTGCCTTCTCGGAGATAGTGGATATGGAATTGTTCCTTGGCTATTAACACCTTTTGAAAATCCTCAAAACCGAATTGAAGAATTATTCAATATCACTCACTCCAAGGGAAGAGTTGTAATTGAGAGAGTTTTTGTACAAGTAAAGCAAAGGTTTCCCATTCTAGGTTAAAACATGTTTGTAAAAAGTTCCAAAAATTATTGTTTGCTGTGCTGTTTTACATAACATTAGCAAGCATTTACGATATGATTTTGAGTCTGCATTAGATGAAATGGAAAGTCCTGAAGACTCCGATTACGTGTGTGATGAAGCTGAAAATAGTACTAATATCCGTCAGAGAGGCACTGAGAAACGTCAAGCAATACTGGAGACAACGTTCGGTGATAATATTTAAATACTAACCCAAGTTAAAGCTGGATGTTAAATGTAGACTGTCATACTGAGTGTGTTTGAATAAAGCTGTCTTCTGATTTTTATAATTATTTCATTAACAATTTTCCGTTTTTTTTGTATTTTATTAAATTACAAAGTGCAAACACAAAATTTTATTACACAAAGTTCCTAATGTAAAAACTAACATTATATATACAAAACAGAAATGCATATTTTTTAGTTACAGGTGTGTCAGGTTTCTGATTCACTATAAGTCTATATATTCCCGTAATTCTGATAGAATGCCGCTTGAACTTCCCTCTTGTCTCCCTAAGTTACTTTCGGGATCATGGTTTGGCTGATTTGTCAGTCTGTCTATCATGAGTTGTTCTTTTTTAGCTTGCAATCTAGCGAGATTTAATTGCTCAAGTAGAACAAGGCGTTGCAGTTCTTGCGTTGACAAGTTTTTTGTTTCTTCAGGTTCTTGTTTCATTCTTTTCTGTGGCCGCTTTTGTACAATGCTTGTAGGTGAAGGCAATAACTGTGTATCCATATTAATTTCCGTAGAATTGTGTGGAGTATTTCCTTTATCATTCTCTGTTCCAATAGAACATGCACCAGGAATTTTTACAAAAACTGGATTTTTTCCATAATTCAAAAGTTTTAAAAACTCTTCTTACCATTCTTGTAGTTTAATTTTTTTGTTCCCGGCTAGATTTTTATCAGTGTTTTTCTTCACGTCTGTTTTCATATTATTGAGGATTTTTTTCAACTTTTCAACAGTAGTATTTGTGCCAGACATTTTGATAAATTCGTCTTTGAGATCTTTCCATGCCTTTTCCTTAGCTTGAACAATAGTAGGAATCATTGATTTATTCAAAAGAACCTTAAACTTTTTTAGAAATTTGACAAACATAAGTCTCTAACCGCCAATTTTTACCGGAAATTCTTCCTCACTCGAAGACATGATTGCGACGAATAGACCTATACAACGCTTAAACTTGAAAACAAATGCTTACTTGCGGTTGCACACATGTCACGACTTGTTTAGTATGAATGTTTTGTTTACGCAACGAGAAAAATAAACACTTGTAAATATAAGTAAGTACTTATAAGTAAAATCACTCAAAATTCAAAAGATTTTTCCAGTATTTACTTTCGAGAGAGTTCTAGTTTTTATTCAAATAAAAATAAGTATTAGCTTCTATTTAGAAGTTTTATCTTTTTCTTATAAGTTATGACTTGCAAGTTGATACTCTTTTTTATTCAATAGACTCATTATTATTTGTTTGTCTTTCAGGTCTAAAAGCTCCCTGTTCTTCTCCTAATTTTGTTTCTACATATTCTCTCAATCTTTTTTATATTATTTTTGTGTACACTTTATAGCTAGTTTGGGCCAAACATATTGCTCTGTAATTCTCACATTGTGTCTGTTCTTCCTTTTTATAGATGGGTACTATTAAGTTATTTTCCCATTCCCTTGGAATTTTTTGTTGTACCCATGCTTCTTTGCATACATTCCATATCCATTTCTTTCCTCTTTCTCCTAAGGATTTACTCATCTCTGGCGCTATCCCATCTTCTCCGTTAGCCTTGCCGTTTTTAGTTGAATAAAAAAATTAAATTCGACCACTATTACTAAATTAACACATAATTATCACACAATTTACACATATCAATTTACAGTTTCTTCATGGTTGCGGATATTTGCTACTTGATTCATACGCGTTTACTAATCGAGATAGCGAGACAAAGAATAGCAAAAGATTCCCGAGAATTTCTAGCTCAAATGAAGAAACTCCCTAGAGATAAAGAGAGAGAGGAGCGTAAATATAATAAAATAAATCACTAGAGTTACTTCAGTAAATTACTAACACGCAACTTCAGCTAAACTCAATGCTGGAGCTGAACCGATTCACTTGACGAAAAATTCAAACCTAACAGTTAAAATTGAGATATTTTTGAAAGAAAGATACCCTTAAAACTCTTGATTCCAGAAATGGTCACACGTGCAAATTTTGCAAGACGAAGATGTATATAACACCTAGAATCCTTTCTAGGAAAGGGCTTGTAGTGCTATCAATAAATAGACAATTGCTTTCTTTAGAAACTGTGTCTTAAATTTATGAGCGGAAATGTTTGCGGTCCTGAATTAGATAACCCTTAAAGATTCTGAGAAAACCTATTAGGTATCACACTGGTTCATGCCGCGTAGACAAGAGTTTTTTTAAGATACAAAAGGGGTTATAAATTCTGTCCCGCATCACAAAAGGCTGTAAATTCGGTACAAAAAAGAATTTTTCAGAGTAAAAATGTATTTTCAAACAATGAGTTTGAAATAATTAGGATAAGAGGTGATCATTTCGAGGAGTTGGATATCGGTATTGGAAAACAAAAGACACCATCCGATCTTTAGTGAATGGAATGGGGGCAAGTAAATATAAAAGAGAAAAAGCTTACCCATTCCAGGCTGTTAATTAATTACACATCGACAAGTGCAGTAAATTTCCGAATTGGGAAATCGAGTAGCTACACAAGAAAAAATAATATTTAACTGATTGATAATGATGAGAAAAATCATACTGGATTCAATTTAAAGTATTAACCAGAAAATCAACACTTTTCAACTACTTTTAAAGTTGGAGTGGAAGGAACTTTGAGTAATAATATACAATAAAGATGGCTATTCGTTCATAAAAACGTTTATTTTTACGACAAACAATTCTAAACGCCAGTAGAAAAATAATGATAGAATTACCAAAAGTGGAGATGGTATTGTGGTAATTTCGGCCGTTTTTCTGACAAACTTGGCACTGAGGAACCATGATCATCCAAAAACATTATATTAAGTAATATAAGTTACTAAAAGTCTTAAAAAACTATAAAAACGAAAGAACTGCATTTTTACTCGCTACTCATGATAAAGAAAACACGTTTGACATTATTTACTACGAATACTACACCGCGATCGAAATTATCGTGGGACATACTCTAACGATATTTGCATCTCTCTTTATATGGTAATTAAACAAGAACACAACGACTGAATAGGTTACCCCAGATACATAAAGCAGGTGCTTACATTTTGAGAACTGCTGCTACAAATACTTATTTAAAATTTATACAAGAATTATATCTTTATAAAATAAAATTCAAGTATTTTTAAAAGCAGCTACTTAAGTGCAAAAATTAGTATGACTTTTCTTTTTTTCCATAACATTTTAACAACTTTTCTATTAAATTTCTAATTAAATTTTTCCTACAACTAAAGAGAATTTGTAAATATGGCAAAGCGGTAGAAGTGTCCGCAAGTGAGCTTAGAATGTGAATCGATGTTTGAGGCATCCAAAAGTCAAAACAAACGAAATAAATTTTCAAAGCGAAGCTAGGGACTTTAGCACAACGATTGATTCGTTGAATATGTTGTTGCTAAAATAAATCTCCATTGAGATGTACGTTTATAATGAATTGATCGAAAAGCCAGACGGGGTAAATATGTATATTGACTTTGAAGAATTTTAAATTATTACATGTATAATATGAACGTCGTCGATGTTGAATGAATTAAATTGATTTCGTTGTTGATTCAATAATTTTTTGGTTTCTAAGAAACTACGAACCATTTGTTATTGTCTCCGTTTTTTGCCGTGGTTCTAGCGTCGATCAGTACTTTAATACGCACCGACACTCAAGCATCTCGTCTGACGGATGCTTGTCAGATATCTGTCATTTACGTTCTTTGCCATTTAAAAACGTTCTCGGCATTGATACAAATGTCAGTTGGGAATAAATGCAGTTTACGGGCATTTGCCTTTTTTCGATTATTTTTTGTTTTTCCTGACTAAATAAGCCTCCTGAATATAGAAAAGGGAAAAAAACTCAGCGGTCACATCAAAATTTCCTTCATTCCAACAATTTTTTTTCCTAAAAATCGGCTTTCTTCATATTTCTTTCATTTCGTAATGTAATAGCCTGTAAAAACATAAAAAAGAACAAATCAACCCCCCGCCCCTCCGAAAAAAAATAATTTTACGACTAATCGGCGTTTTTTTTTATTTTTTAAGTAAGTAGACGGTGGATATGAAAGAGTGGAAAAATAACTAAAAAAAATCAAAATCCCCCCCATCTTTACTATTGGCTTCATCATCGCTCCTTTCAATCTTTGTGACATTTTCTATTATTTCCGGATCATATGAATCTCGAGCCAACATAGAAAAAATCACCAAGGGATCTTGCTTAAGATCCCTACATTTTTTTGGAGCATGTAACGGGCTAAGTAACCCCCAAGAAACTTCTGGCTGGCACAACTGTCATAAAAACTCTTCCGATGCCTCGTTTGTAGCATCCAAAGACCCAGGAACCTTCCACGTGGTGTCCTCGTTGGTATTTTCTTTTCCCAAATTTTGACTCGTCAATCTCCACACTAAAAAAAACAAAAAGCATAACAAAAATAAGGAGTATGCATCTCTTTCACATTTAACCAGGCCCTCCAATCTTCGTTGCCTTGGTTATAAATGCGTCAAAGACTACTTCTCTGCAAAACTTGGCTCGATCCACTAACGTGCGTTGCGCGAGACTTAGCTCGTTTTGAATTCGCAATAGCTGGTCTTCATTGACCCACAGATGAATAAATCCCAACATTTTCCAAATGGGCAAGTGGGATTCATAAAAAAACTCTTATAACGTAAAAATACCCTAAAAAATTTAAGGTGTAGGTTATATTTATATAATGTATATTTTGATTGCCATGGTAACTAATTTGCGTTACAAAGTATTGGATATTGAGTTATTCAAGAAAGTGAAGGGAATATAATCATACAATTAACCTTTTTCCTCCTAGAGTAACTTAATGTACGTTAAAAAGTATTGGATATTAAGTTATTCAAGAAGGGGAGGACAATATAATCATTGTATTCACCCTTTCCCTTCTTGAATAACTTGATGTGCATTACAAAGTATTGGATATTAAGTTATTCAAGAAGGGGAAATGAATATAATCATTGGATTCACTCTTTCCCTTCTTGAATAACTTAACGTGCGTTACAAACTGTTGTATATTAAGTTATTCCAGAAGGGGAAGGGAATATAACCATTGGATTCACTCGTTCCTTTCTTGAATAACTTAATGTGCGTTACAAAGTATTGGATATCAAGTTATTCAAGGAGGGAAAGGAAATTTAATCATTGGATTCACCCTTTCCCTTCTTGAATAACTTAATGTGCGCGTTACAAAGTATTGGATATTTTTCAAGAGGAAGGATGAATGCATATTACTTTCACTATGAGGAAAACTATGTGCGAAATTTACATATATTCAAAACCGAAATTTATTAAATTATAATAGTATTAAACATTTATTTAATAACAAATACAATTAAATTATTCAATATTATGGGATGAACATGTCAAATTATTTTATTATATTGAAAATGAAAGATACGTGAATTCTTTTTGGGGGAAAAGTTTCCAAACGGTTGGCGAAACTGCAATATATCATTGTCGGTTGTCGAGTTTGACATTGACTTTCATAAGTGTATTTGCATGGAAAATAAATGTTTTTAATATTCATATTTCGAAAATGTGTTTTCTCAAGTCGTGACTTGGTATAAAAATTTTCTATAATAAAAACTGTAAGTATTTAGGTAAATTTATGTTGATTAATTTATAAATGCTTTTTGTATATCAATAGTGACCATAACTGATTTGTTCTTTTCTCGAAATCCCTCTTTGACGTGGTTAAATACTCTAATGATTTGTGAAATAGTACTGTGCCCTTCCCTGAAACAGTATTGCTCGGGGGGTATAATGTAATTTTTGTTAGTAAAATTTTGTATTCTTTTAAAAATAATTTTGTCTATGACCTTTGCAATGTTATTCAATAAGGAAATAGGTCTGTAGCTATCCACATAACATAGTTGTTTGTTGGCTTTGATGATAGGTATGATATTGACAATCTAGAGCATATCGGGATAGTTGCTTGTTTTATTTATATAGTTGGTTATATATGTGAGTTGTACAAGAGCTTTCTTAGGAAGATTTTTTTAATAGAATGTTAGGAATGCCCATCCCTTCCAGGGGTTATTTTATTTCTCAACGACCGTATGATGTTATAAATTTCATTATATGTGGCCAGATTTTTTGTGTTTGGTGTGTGATTTTTGTGTAGGTAGTTTTGAACAGTTTATTAGTGACAACTTGTCCATTAACAACAATTTTGGTCATTTCGTCATTCTTGTTTTTTAGACATCTAGCGATTTATCGACTGGTTTTCGTTTCCTTAAGAAGATCTTCCAAGATTGATTTTTGTATTCATGCACTAACGTATTAATTGAGTTTAGGTAATATTTCAGCAGTATCTTGTCATTGCTGTGCATAGTAGTTTGCCATTTTTACGAATTTTATTTTTCTCATGTATGATTTTGGTTATATGATCGAGTAAGGTATTGTTGATTTGGAATTTAGGTTTAAGGGAAGGTGCGTTATTTTTGGCGGTTATGATGATATTTTCCAAATTTTTAATTATGTTTGTTAACTGTGTTGTATTTTCTATTTTATCAGTAATTATTAACTTTTCATTAATAATTTTTCTGAATTTTATCTAGCTTGTAGTGCTATAGTCATGAACTTTTTTATTGGGTGTGTGTATGTTATATGTAATTATTAATTCTTTAAGGATGGTGTCAGGATCGGAGTTGAGGTCGAGTAAGATCTTGATTTTGGAAATATTGTTTATATTACGCCCTATGGCTAGATCTATTGTACTGGGAGTGTAGTTAGAATAAGGGAAATTGGTGGAATCGTCTGTATTGAAAATGTTACAGTCACTGTTATCACAAAATGTAAGGAGAGTATTTCCGTTTGTGTTAGGTTATATAGCATAGGAGTCCCATAGCGAATGCTTACAGTTTAAGACACCCACTATGAGGACCCTATTGTGTGTTTTAATAATGTTGAACAAACCGATCTCTTTCAGCTTATTATTGGGAGGATTGTATGCTCCGACGATTTTAATTTTATTGTGTAACAATATAGAGATATTCTCAATGGAAGAATTATTTTGTTACAGCAGTTGGAAATTGATGCATTTTTTGATTAATACTGACATTAGCAGGGCGGTCTTGTCTGAAAAGACTATATTCGGGGTTTCTAAAGTTAACAGTTTTGTTAGCTTTAAGGAGCGTCTAGATTAAGAAGGATAAATCTGGTTTATGAATGTCGAGAAAATGTCTGATGAGATTGAAGCTTATTAAAAACTATACCTACATTACAGAAAATTATTTTGCAGTCGTGCAGTGAATGAACACTATGTGATGCAAATTTGGCGGGAATGGGCCTAATTTTAACCCGGTTCTCAAAATGTTAAGTGTGTGACTCTTCTTAACCCAAAAAATGTCCTTTTGCCTCCGCTTCACATTAAACTTGAACTAATGATAAAATGTGTGGCTATAAATAAAGAGGGTGAAGGATTTAAATACCCAAGAAAAGACTTTCCCCAGTTAAGTGACGCCAAGTTAAAAGAGGGTACAGGTTGACAAATTAATTTGGGCAGTTGGCGATGCGCGAGAAAGCCATACAACTTGACAACGTTGTAAACGCAGTTACCGGGAAGAGCAGGCGACGTACATTCCGCATGCAAAGTTTTAAAGGTTGTGAGACTACTAATACGTACGAGGGTAACACAAAATTTTGAATTTAGATTTGAAAATATTAAATTGTGGCACATGTATAATGCTATATAAAATCGAGTCTAAAAAACAAAATAACATTAATGTGTTCTTTATTATTAATTAAATGAATGAGGAAATAAAAACCATTAGATTTTTCTACGAAAATTGGGTTTTTTTGTATAGACATAATTATTTATTGCTTCAAAAACCATACGGGG
This sequence comes from Galeruca laticollis, assembly GCA_963921935.1. NCBI lineage: Eukaryota > Metazoa > Arthropoda > Insecta > Coleoptera > Chrysomelidae > Galeruca > Galeruca laticollis. The sequence goes on from OY998184.1 coordinate 51,040,240, forward strand.
AAATCTATAATTACCTTTTATTATTTTATGTGATGTAAATGATAAATAGACTCCAAGAGACATAAACTTTCAACTTTACTCCAAATTAATATCTTTTAAGTGGTCCCCTCATAATATTCGTCATTGAGGTTTATTTGTATATAAATTGGAAGTCAGATAGATTTTGTAGATACAGCGTACAATATGATGAGGATTGTTAAACGACTTTCTAAGTTTAACAATGGCCAACAATTTTTATTCTTAATAATATGCAGTAGATAATAATGTAAAAATTTGGGTTTATACTTAAAATTTGAAAAACAAATTGGGGAAATCTTAGAGATGGTCTAATAATTATATTAATAATATAAATAAAATATCAAAGCTTTTTTGTGGTAGATATTTCTACTTTCATTTGTAAATTTTTGCAAATATTTACTATGAAATTAGTACATACCTTCACACTTTTTACAGAGTTAGGACAGGCAAAACAAAAAAAATCTTGGTTCTGGGTGCGGTCAATTATTGTTTATTTAGATCTATGTACATATGTGCTACAAATATTATATTACTCTAGTGGAATTTGTCTCGAATATTTACAATTTTATAACACCTATTTACATTTGTTGCGTTTAATGGATTCAGTCATACCACCTACAAACCAACACTATGATGAAAAATGTTTTAGATGTACAGGGATCATCAACAGCAAAATAATGATGTGCATCTACAAATGATTCATCAAAATCACTTTCTATATCAATTTCATCATCGTCGCTATCTCCGTATTCGGCCAAATTAATCATACTAATATCTACAAGAGTATTTAAAAGTGGTTCATTGTTCATAAATTCATTTTCAATCTTTTTAACATGGTCACATCTAACTTTCCAATCATTTGCAGGAAATGTGAAAAAAATTCATTACAGAATTCTTTAACCTTTGTAAAATTGAAGGTAGCATTTCGTTTGGCCACATATTCTTTAAGTGCCGCCCAAACACTTTCGATCGGATTTAAGTCCAGGTGATAAGGGGGTAGCCTTAAAACTCGCAATCTATGTCGAATAAACAATTCATCAATTTAATAAGTATTATATTCCGGTTTGTACATTTTTGCACTGTTATAAAGATCCGGTTTTAACATTTGTTCACTGTAATATATATTTCATTCAGAAAGCCAGCTTTTTAATTGTTATTTAGTCCAAGCAGTCGTAGATAATTTTTCATTTAGAACATTGTGATATGGGGCGTTATCAATTACCACAATAGCGTTTTTTGGAAGGTTTGGAATAAGTTTTTCTTGTACCCACTTCTCATAATTTTCGTACGCCATTTCATTATGATAATCTCCTGTTTTTGACTCGGAGATCCACATAATACCAGCATTAGGTACAAAATCATTTTTACTTCCTGCATTCACAATGATGAGCCAATTACTATTTGAAACAGGTTTTCTTAATCCTTCGATACTATTGTCGCACCATCCTTTAAGGTGCGTGTGACATGAATGAATGTATGTTTCATCCATATAAATGATATGTTTGTCCTGTTCTCTGCACTTTTTTATGCTTCTTAAATATAGTAGGCGTAAATGTCTGATTTAGTGACGTTCCATTAACAAACTTCTGTTGATCCAACAAAAACCCAAGGAATGTATTTGCTTCCGCAGACATTCGCGACTTTCTGCAAAACCATAATTATCTGCAAAGGTTTGGTGTACATTTCTTAACGTGGGTACTTTTTTCACGGATATGTGATAATTTATTATGCACCTTCCAAGCACAGTTTTGTCGACTTGATCCATACGACTACTAGACGTCCCTTTGTATTTTAGAAGGCACATTAGTGTCAGCAATACTTCCTGCCAGAGCTTCTTTTTTAATACGGGAAAGCGTTCTTTGGACAACTTTCGTAGTAGCAGAAATTCGTTCAATAACCTGACAATAAAATAAGTCGATATAAATGTTGTAATAAAAGTTTTACTCATGTGTATTTTTATACAAATAAAATGAGGAAGTAGTTAAATTGGTTTTCAGTGACCGTTCTTTGAAATAAAAATTTTTGTCGTTTTTTTCGGCCATTTAAAAGAAGTTATACATTCAAAAATACTATATTACGTTTCAGATCATTAGTTATTTCAAACGATCTTTAGATTTTAGTTCAAACATATTTTAATATGACCAAATCGCAATTGTAACTGAAATCGGAAGGTGGTTCAAAACAAATAATAAAACCGAAACGTAATAGAGATATGTATGGAATGAGTATAATAATTATAATTATAAGCTAAAAAACCTATTGAATAGATGAGGCTTTTACTTGATGAAGATCCATACTGAACGATGAAATAAAACAATATAGTTTGTTTAAATCTTCATATATTTGAACTAATGTTCAATTTAAACTTGTTGACGCGTTTCACTAACACAGTAGCTTTGTCAAAACGAATGAAGGTAAAATATAAAAATGTCTCAATATATACAGTGCTAAATCTATTTACTAAGGTTAACAATGGTATTAAAAGATATTACCTGGAAATTCATTCACTACAAACATTCCTAAGCTATCTTCTAGGTAAAGAGGTTCAATAAAGGAGACTGATTGATATCTATTTGGTCGTTAAGGAGATTACCTGAATATTTATTTTTGTTAATCTCTAGGGCTTCTAATAAATTTAAACTAAAGGATTCACCGACTACATGGAGAATTTCAAAATTTGGGTCGAAAATGTGTTGGTTTTCTAATAAATGATTTGAATAGTTAGAATCTAATTTTTTGTTGTCATAGCTACGTTTGTGTTCCGAAATTCTAGTTTTAAAATTTCTAAAAGTTCTACCGATATAAATTTTATCACAATTGTCATTACCACATTTTAATTTATAAACTCCTGATTTGTTTAATTTTGAAGATTTAGATTTATTATTTTTAATGAATTTGGATAAATTGTGATCAGTTTTAGAGGAAATATTCATGTCTAAAGTTTCTAAAAATGATTTAATTTTTAAGGATGGTGTTCCAAAGTATGTTAAGCTTTTAAATTGTCTATTATTTTTATCTGAAGGGAATACTTGTTCTTGTCTGTTTTTTTATCTTTTTATTTATGATATTGTCAAATAAATTTGGATAATAATTATTATTAACTGCTATTTGTTTTATGATATTTAATTCTTTGGTATAATTATTAATATTTAATGGGACTGTTAAGAGTCTGTGTATCATACTATTGAAAGCTGCTAGTTTATGACTGAATGGGTGGACCGAACTATTATGAATTGTAATATCTGTATGTGATGGTTTATGAAATATAGAAAAATCATGTTTATTATTTATATTTGAAATTATAAGGTCTAGAAAGTTTATAGACTTATTTTGTTCAAGTTCTACGGTAAATTTGATATTATTGTGAATCGAGTTTATGTAAGTGATGAAGCTCTCTAATTGTCTATTTGTACCGATGAAGCTAGCCAAAATGTCGTCCACATATCGGTGCCAGTACATAAATTTTTTACTAAGGGGGTGTTCATGAATTATTTTTTCTATATTATCCATGAATATTTCTGCTAGTAGGGGGCTGACAGGGTTGCCCATAATCAAACCATCTTTACTGCTATAAACCTCTCCATTGAAATGAAAATAATTTTGATTCAAACACACTTTTAATAAAGTAATGATATCAGAGTGAATTATAGGATTAACATTATTGTATGTGAGCAAGTTATCAACAAGAGTTATAGTTTCTTTAGGAGGTATACTAGGGAATAGATTTGTTACATCGAACGATATGAATTTAGAATTATGGGGTAGTATTATATCTTGAATATTATTAATTAATTCGGTTGAGCCTATTACATTTAAATAGGTATCTTACACAAAATGAACATGTACCATTTCATATACACAGACAGAAACAGAATAGTTATTTATGCAACAAGTGCAAAAGTGGTGCTTTTTTCACGAATAGAAAAATTGACGCATGAGCCGCAGGCATGCAAAAACCAAAAAATCTCTCATTTAGGATCCTCTAAATGGACTAAAAATAGCGTCGACTTGATTGTAATGATGACTTAACGGTGCATAAAATTGACACATGAGTGCGTAAAATACTTTGTCTCACCCTGATGTCACTGTTTTAAATGGTTTAACAAATAAATATTTTATGTACGAAAATCGATTTAAAAAATTTACTATCGAGTGTAAATTTGTTAAATAATTATTTTGGTTTAAAAATTTTATTGCAATAATTAAAACTTACCTTTGTTAATAGAATTATCGACTTGCCATTGTTTGCCTCTTCGGTCATGAAATTTAAAACGCTCATAATTATTTCACGACACTGCTCACTCAACTTTTTATGGACAACTTTACTTTCTGGAGTCGCCATAACAAGTTAGTATTGCATAACCCCGGTAATCACACTTTTCTCTGAACTGTACTGTCGAAATGAAGCTTACGAATTCTGCCAACGAAGTGAGCTCTTGCAATCCGCATACGTCTTTGCTACGGCGCATCGGAAGCTGCCAAAATTAATTTGCCAACCTGTATTTTTATTGGGCCACAAATTATAAACTTACTGGAAGATATTAATTTTATAGAAAAGTTTACAACGCAAGAACTTAGAGCTTGGAACTCCTTCGTAATTGTCGTGAGGAGATTTTTGGGCAACAATGTGGATGCAAACTACGAACAGCTAGTTATTGAACTTTTAGATTATTATAAATCGCTTGGCTGCCGAATGTCATTAAAAATTGTAACGGTTCACTGTGACAGCCGGTATAAAGATTTTCCTGAAATTGACAATGTCGTTTATAAACTCAAATTAATTTGCGGCGAATGGTTCCTACGTATAGGCAACCAAAATCACTCCGGAAATTGAATGGTCTTATTCCAGGTGATTCAGTCATAAATGGCAATTTTGGCTACTTGTGAGTTATGTACAAATGTCGCTGAGTAGCAGTAGACACATGGCATGCTAATTTCGTATTTTTAACAATAAATATCGAAGTTAATAATTTAAATCTTAACGGTCGCGCCTTGCGCATGACTAGATCAGTCTAAAAATATCAGTCAGTAGAACGAGGGGACTTTGTACTGAACAATAAGAGAGAACGGAGGCCATCTTTACTGTTCGGTGTTCTTGTGGATAGTGCCTAATAAAATCTAAGGTAAACTATAAGTTATTATAATAAAATTAGCATAATTATAAAAGGACGTCATTTGCCTTACAGACAAATCTGGTAGAGACGTTGTTACCACGCACTTTGTTACAAAGTTAGATAGACAGTGTGCAATAAGCCTTATGAAAAAAAACGAGTCGGCAACTGCTTGTTTTATGTGCTATAACCATCATAGTTCGAAGTGGTTCGAAGAGAACCAGACCGACCGCGATCCTGCTGTACACCGTTGAATTTTGTGACAACAACGCTACTGATTGCGCAACTTTTGGGATAGGGCGTTTCACCCCATCTCACTAAGGCATAACAGATTAACACTTACATGGGTGCATTATCTGAGCTGACGTAAGCAACCCGATTGGCGTGCTCTCTGGAGCACGAGAGGGTTCGAGTTTAAATAATTTCATCCCCAAAGAGAATCGTGAGTAGACAACCGTTGAATTAAAGAAGTTGAAAAGTGTTTCAATCGCTTAATACCTAAATGCTTATTGTTTTTTATATATAGTAAGTCTAATTGTATTTTTTTATATTATCTTTTTATTACGCAATTTATTTATTTCGCAACTGTTATTAAATTTATACCGTATCCGCATTTGACCTATTTTATTGTCCCATTCCTTTGGCGATTTTTCGTCATGGCGCCACTAGCTTACTACTAAAATAAATCATCTTTGAATATTCGTTATTTCTTTATTTTTCTTGGATAAAGTAAGACTAGTATTTCGAACTCCATCTCTCCCCTGAGGTAGCATTCTGTAGTTGGACTTACAGAATAGGGTCTTAAAAGTAATTATCTCCGTTCCCATTTATCCTTCGTTCCTGAGAATTTAAGAGCGGTCAGCGACGAACAGGGTGAAAGGTTCCACCAAGATTAAGAATTGAATTTCGGTACCAAAGGCGATGGGACCCAGCCATGATGGGTGATTACTGCTCGTTTTTGAAGAGGGAAGATATGACCCCCCATAAAACGAAAAAAATATGTTACAATCATTATTTTTGATTTGTTACATACTTATTTTAGTTTTATATCAATTATACAAATATAGTCGAAACACAACGTTAAAAAACCTGTAAAGTCATTTTTTAAATAAATATAGCTTTTTCTGGCCATTTTCGTATTTGGATTTCTTCTACGGTATGCTTTTCAGCTTTATGTTATAGATATTTTTTTTGTCTACCAGTGTTATCATTACGTCGACTCTCAACAAGCAAACAATATCCTTAATATTACATTGTACTATAGATTTCTCAAGCGAAAATTGGAATTCAAATATACTGAGAATATATCAAAGAAAAATTCAAATTTCAGTTGTCGCGGTTGTAAGCTGGTAAAGCAATATGTAGAATCCAATTAATTTCTTTTCAGGAAATGCTCGATTTGGCAAAGGGCTTGACGCCCATCCATTTAATGATTTGGATGTTGTCGAAATAGAGGGAACATCTGCTTCTAGATCGATATTAAGTATATACATAAAGTTTCCGTCTGAACGCTGTGTTTTTCTCCAATCGGTCATTTATTGTATTTGAATTTGACAGCTTTTGGAAGTTATTATGAAATAAATGCTGCAGGATTCGACTGACGTACAAATCTCGAGGATAACAGCAAAATTGGATCAGCGAAATTTGCAGATTCACATTTTTATGAAAAGCTGTGAGGAGGGATACCTAATGAAAATAGGTACAATGGTGTGAAACCGCTGTAAAAGCACGGAAATCTGAAATCTTTTAGTATAGTTATTCGATATCTCAAGCTTTGAGCAAACAACTTATTAGGTAGCGAAATTTATTGTTTCCACCCTTACTCTGTGGAATCTACTTGTATGAGATTAATCGAACGATTATCCCTTAACTACATAAAAGCTTCGATAGCTCTTTATTTCACTTGACTTGGAAGGTGATTCAATAAATAAATAAATAATTTGAAACACGACGACGGTTATTATTTACTTTGTCGTTAACTAACAACTGGCATTTGCTACCGATAACTTAATCTACGGTTTTCAGAAGGATTATATAACTGATTATTTATTGTTCAAATAGAACATTAACCATTAAAGATGTTTTCGCGAATTGGTAAAAACATGTGATTTAGAATTTGAGCGCGAGCCGCAAGCGCGATGACCTTTCTTGCATGAAGAATTCTACTCGACTGACTAGGTTATCGCGCCAGCAGTAAAAAGAGGGGATAGTGCATGTAATTTGTTGTAGCCGGCAGAAACATCTTAGGCGAGCGGGACACCCCCAGAAAGTCGCTTAGAAATAGCAGTATGTGACCACGCAGTACTAATCGCTAAGACCACTTTTACTTTATGTTTTCGGGGTCGCTGAATACTAATATGAAATTATTTTTACGATAAAATTGGGGAAACATGGAAAAAAAACGGCAATTTCGGGTAAAATTGAGACAATTGAATTTGGCGTTTTTCTGTGTTCATCTCGCTATTTCTTCCACATTTATCAATGTATCATAATGAAATTTTTTATGACTATTGCGTATCTAAAGATTAAAAACAAACCCTCCAATTTTATCGTGAAAATAATTTCATATTCGTATTCAGCGACCCCGAAAACATAAAGTAAAAGTGGTCTTAGCGATTAGTACTTCCGTGGTCACTGTAAGATCGCCTATCTTCCAAGGTTAAATAAAAGATGAATATTTGAATTATTACGTTAGAAGTTAGTATATTGGACGTTAAAAATTAAACACTACTCATATTACTTTATTGAATGAAAGTAACTCTTGATGAAAAAATTGTGGAAATCCTAAAAAAATTTACAATTGTTACGATATTGCTGTGTGTCATCGTCAGAATCACAGAAATTACATTTCTTGTGATGCCTATTTGATGCTTAATAACTAGGCTAGACCAAGAAGTGACTTACCTTGTGATTGACTTCATATATATGAATAGAAAAACGAAAAAGATATGATATTACAAATATTAAAGCTTGGACATTATCAGCCCTATGGGGATATCATTTTCCTTTTTAAGATCAGTATAACTGTCCATTAATGTAGAAAACCAGCAAAACTATATCTGCCGATTTTTATAATTATCATTGAAGAAAACAGTTTAAAAGTGGAGAGCTCCCTAGATAAATCTGTTCATTGTAGACTTCATACTATGAGTATCTAAGTGTCTTCGAATTTCTAACTTTTCAAGGAAATCCAGTTCTTATTTGTTATCAAAAATATGTAGTACTTCCAGTTCTGTCTTAATCGTCAATGCATGTTTGGTGTCAAATATATGTTTTGTGTAGCGGGATTTATCTGGTTGTTTTAGTCTGTATGCTCGTAGTGTTCACTGAATTTAATTTTAAAATTTCTAAGGGTTTTACCCAAATAGACAGCATTACATTCTGGGAATTTGAGTTTATATCTACCGGGCTTCTTTAATAGGGATATTTTTGTTTTTACATTTAACAACTTTAAATAAAAAGTAGATGCATATAAATAATGAGATCATATATTGAATACAATTAACTACGAAAAATAAGTATACTTATCGACCAATTTAATAGTGGAAGAAATTAGCGGAAAATATCGTGTATTTGACGTTCACCAAAGAACTGAGTGACAATTCAAAATTGTCAAAAAAAAAATCAAATATAATTATATTTACCAATTTATAACAATCTCAATTAGTCGGCAAAGACTATCTCCTATATATATATATATATATATATATATATATATATATATATATTATTGTAAATTATATTATAGGAATTTAATTTGCCCTACGTTGGGAGCATATTTTATTGTGTATTTATAAATAATGCCTCTACGTTAGGAGCTATTTTATTATATATTTTTAATTAATTTTATTATATTTACACTTATAAATGATTGTATGGGCGCCAGAATTGGTTCGCTTTCTACGAATTCCCAATTCAAAGATACTACACAAGTTAGGAAATATTATAAATTTGTTTAACTTTTAACATTGTATCTCAGGGATGAGATTCGGCACTTGGCGATTGTCAGCAACAGGAAACTATAGGTGAGATATCAAAGAAACGCAAGACGCAAGACCATTTTTACACTTTTATTTATTTACGAGTGATAAATTTTTGTTAGTTCATTGTTCAAAACTTCACTAAACATTTAGGTTAACTTTTTACTTGATATATTTTAAATCATTATAGTTTTTTTACAAAAATTTAGAGGAAATAAATTCAACACGTCCTCCATTTATTAAACTTACACCGCGTCTCTCAAGCTCAAAATCAACAACCTTCCAATGTTTTTTACTTTTGTTTTTCATCGTTCATTTGTTGATAAATAAACACCGTTGTTATTGAATCAAAATATCTGTTTCTGCGTTATAGTAGACAAATTCACTTTGTTTTTATGCACTTCCACTGTCACTCCGAAATACTCTATTCGAACTAATAACAGAACGTTATTTCGCGTTGATATTTGACCTTGAAGTTTTATACAAATAATTGAATAGTTTATGCAATATACAGGGTTTCTGAAAGTGTCTACAAAATATTAAACTATAATAATTGAATTTTATTTCAAAATTCATGTGATATCATATACAGTGATGATCATAGTTATGTATAAAATTTATGTTTGACGTAATTTACTTGTTACTATTGTATTTTCAATATCTTGAATTATACTTTAAAGAAAAATAGTTACAAAATTGAATAGTAATCTTCTATATAATTTTATCAATTGTATTCTATTTGTAAATATTTCTTGTCATGTTTGAGCTATGTTTTTTATGGATTATTTCCTTTTATCGAATATTCACTACTATTATTACTTAGATTCACATTTCTGAGTGATGTTAATGATTCAACATAACCTAGTAGATATATTTCATTTTAATATATATATATATATATATATATATATATATATATATATATATATGTAAAAATGTTTTCTATGACAACATCAACTTGTCACAAATTGTCATGAATTTGATAATATGCCAATTTAAATATTTTTACCATAAAATTGTACAATGATATTTCTTCATATAAATAGATATTATATTAATGCGAACAACCTCAATTAGAGTAAGTAAAAAATATTTTTACTTCAAAACATATTTTAAATTTATATAATATTTATTTTGTAGATTCTTTGATAATGATAAAAATAAATTATCGAAAGCTTAGGATTATCTAAACAGAGTTTTCTTTCTCACATTGCCGCATTCCCCTATATATATATATATATATATATATATATATATATATATACGTATATATACATATATATATATATATATATATATATATATATATATATAGCAGCAAATAGAACAACTTCTTTTAAAGCAGTACAAAATTGTTGAATGTGAAAACAAAAATATCTCCATTAAAGAAGTATGGTATAGATAAACTTGAATGTCCAGAATGCAATGCTGTCTGTTTGGGTCAAACCTTTAGAAATTTTAAAATTAGATACAGTGAACACTTACGAGCCTACAGATTGAAATAACCAGAGAAATCCCACTACGCAAAACATCTACTCTACACCAAACATTCATTGACACTTAGCACAGAACTAGAAGTACTCCATATTTGTGATAAGAAACAAGAACTGGATTTCCATGTTCAGTTAGAAATTAGAAGACACTTGAGAGACCCACAATATGAAGTCGACAATGAATAAATCTGGAGAGTTCTCCACTTTTAAACTGTCTTCTCAAGTAATAATTGTAAAGATCAGCAGATACAATTTTCCTGGCTTTCTGTATCATTGCACAGTTATACTGCTCATAAATGGGAAAGTATATCCCGGATATCTCCATAGGGCTAATAATATCTAAGCTTTAGTATTTGTAAAATCTTCTTCTTTTTACTATTCATATATATTAAGCCAATCACAAGATAGGTCACTTTTTGGTCTAGCCATAAATTATTATTAAACATCACGTCATTCTTTTAGAATTTTTACCATTTTTCAATACTTTGTGGAATTATCTATAAACAGTTAGTTTCATTTCAAAAATTACTATTAGGTAGTATTTAACATCCACTTCAGGTAGTCATATTTTGTTTATTCTTATAGTTGGTTGATTTATAAGGAAGTGATTTCAAAGGGATTTAAAATAAAGGATTGTAGCGTTCATACTATCTTAAATACGTTTTGATCCAAAGCCTAGTTTGGAAAGTAGGTTTTAAACAGCTTATTTTACTTGCAGGAAACGTTCACTTTACAAAAGGGCCAAGAATAAGGTCATTCAATGGACTGAATGCATCATTTCTGGAAAATAAGATTTGGTTCACCGATCATCCCGCGTCTTTATCTGGGAACATTGCTTTCAATAACAATGTAGTTTTGAGAGACATTTTAACATTAAAAGTAAGTAAAGTTTTTTTATTCCCACTATCTTTCCTATATAAATCTGAGGACGTCACTTTTATGATGAAAATGATAAATACGACAAAAATCATATAAAAGGGAACGTATTTTTGCTCATATGTATTTGTTATAACGTCCCTCGCCTCTCCACCCTATAGTAACCCCATTTTTCCAAACGAACTCCCTGTAAATTTCGAATTTTTCAATTAAAGGAGATTTCAAAAATGTATGATACCTAACTCGGAGAAGCTGCTGATCCTGAAATAACAGGAATTTCAACAACCCAATACTTTTTTATGGGGATATCTGAAAACAAATATTCAAGCCACTCAGTCGGAATCTATAGATGATTTACGTTATCGAATTGATCATGAAACCCAGAAATATTATATAATGTGCGAGAAAGTTTTGTAGCTATAGTTCATTCATAAAAGCTGCGGAGTAATAAATCTTCGTGACTTTTGCATAATCCATACAGTTTGAAGCATATATTCACAGACTCAAACTTTTTTATTGTTTGATTGTGAAGAGAGTAGAAATAAACTGTTTATCGAAGGAACAGTCACATTATTTGATGCGACGAGAAATATATAATTTATTTTCGTAGTGTTGTAAAATTAACATAATTACTGGGTGTGGTTTATTTAAAACATTTTATACTGCTCACTATTATTATTCGCAATTAAGAGATTTACTATTGAGTTTATATTTTTAATTTATGTTAGCATTTTTATGGCTACTGAAAAAACCGGCATTTACCGGTGTGGTATTCACTCTTTTATCATATCGTCAATATCTGATTTCGGGATAAGGTATATATAAATAAAACACAATTCTTTTCAATTTGTCTACTCACCGTCTGCCTGCTCGGTACCGAATGAATCTCCTTCTCCGGTATCTCTTAGTCAGCCAAGCGTCAACATGATACACCACATCTCTCCCTTTTTAAATATAACTTACACTCACATTTTAAACAGAGTAACTCTTAGTCTAATACAATAACAAAATAATGTTTTAAACTTAATACTAATCATTTAACATCTATCTAAGAACAAATTTTTAAATAGTTTGTGATTAAAAACACTTTAATTTTAACAGAGTACCTTTTCGCCTAATACTATAACAAAAAAGTATTTTTTACTTAATCCCAATTATTTAATATCTAATCTAAGAAAACGAAGAACAAATGTTAAGCTTATGAATATACAATAGTTTGGGATTTGAACACTTCAATTTTATAGATCTTTTCAATTCGTAAATTAATACTTTCATCAGACACGCGAGAAGCTAAACTACAAATTAGACGTTGTTTTTTTTCCTCAGCGCCGTTTATTACCTTCCATTCCCCCTCCATATTTTTTAGATGAACAATATTTCTTCTGTACTCTTGACCAGATTCATCATTTCGTACCATCACGTCTCCTCCTTCTTTATTTATGACTGGGTTAAAATCGGGTGTTATTTTATTTGGTTTACTAATCTTTTTTTGGTATACTTTGTCGCCTATTTCAATGTCAATATTCTCAGTGCCTCTCCTTTTGCGGTCTTCGTTCTGTTTACATTTTTCTTTCATTATTTGATCCCTGTCTCTAGCATCTTCATCAAGGTTTGTGCTTGCAATATTGGTAGGATTCGGAAGCTTATCTCTAAACTGTCTGCGATAAAACAGCTCGCTTGGAGATTTTCCAGTGGTGGTGTTTGGGGTACTATTGCTCATCATTTGGTAGTCTATGAACTCCTACTTCCAATTACTTTTAAGAGCATGATTAATTTTGAAACGCTTTAGTATGTCCCTATTTTCGCGCTCAACTTCGCCATTCATTTGTGGCCAGTAAGGAATTGTGTGGTAAATTTTTATTCCGTTTTCCATGCAGTAGTTCTTCAACTCTCCACTGGTAAACTGTTTACTGTTGTCGCATGTAATTGATACAGGAAAACCTAATCTGGCAAATATTTCCTTAAGTATATTGATACTGTTTTCTGCAGATATTATTTTCATTATTTTGATTTCTTTGTACCTACTATAATAGTCAATGATTACAAAAAGGTATTCGCTACTTGGCAATGTCCCTAAGTAATCGACAGCTACTTCAATACAGGGGCCAATGGGCTTTTCTCTTCTTTTCATTTTATGTGGGGGTATGGCAGCAGAAACTAATGTGCAACCTCTACAGGATCTTACCATGTTTTCCGGAATTTCGTCGATTTTTGGCCACCATACTTTTGTACGTAGTCTGTTTTTCATTCCAACTATGCCCGGATGTCCTTCGTGAGCTGCTTCTAGAACACGTTGTCGTAAGTTGTTGGGTATTATGATTCCCGTACCTCTTAAAAGAATGCCGTCACAAATGTAAAATTCTTCCTGGAATGCTTTGCAGTATTTTACACGATCAACCCAAATGTTATTTTCTACTCCATTTACTATTTTTTTAACTTCCTCGTCTTTTTGAGAATATTTTTTCATTTCCTGTAGTGACATTGCGACTGGGCGAGAATATTGTATGATTTGATTAACATAGTCATGGCTGTCAAAAGGCTGATTCGCGGACGTCTGGCAAAGACGGGATAGTGTATCTGCAATATTGTTTCTTCCTCGACGGTATTTTTAATCGGGACGATTGTAAGCGGAGTAACCTGCGTTCTATATGTGCACAAGGGCGTGACTTGGGTCCAAAAATCACCCCCAATGGTTTGAGATCTGTTATAAGTTCAAATTCGTCTTTGCCGAAAAGGTATATTCGGAAATGTTCCACAGCGCAAATAGGAGCCAGGGCTTCTTTTTCAGTCTGACAGTAGCGTCTCTCAAAGTCGGTCAAGCTTTTGTTCCCAAATCCGATGACCCTTGGCCCATTGTGGGCATGCGGAACAAGAACCGTCCCTAACCCTACTGGGCTTGCAGCTGCATAGACTTGGGTTCTGTCCTTGGGGTCATAGTAGCCCAAAGTTGTAATTTTAGCAAGTTAATTTTTCAGTTCTTTAAAAGTTGTATCTTGATCTTTACGCCAGTGTTTTTCTACCTTTGTGTGTTTTGCAGGTTTTAACTTAAGAAGTTGTCTTAATGGTTCTGAGTGTGTGGCCTAGTTAGGGATCCATTTGCCAATGAAATTTATAAGTCCAAGAAAACTATGTACTTCATCAATATTTGTTGGGGTTCTAAAACTATTAACAATTTCTTTATAGTTGTCTTGAGGTTTTACACCTTTACACCCGTTGTTGATGCTCTTCCTCATTCTCGCCATATATTGAAATGTCGTCAATAAAATTTATTGTGCCTTCACAAGGTAACAGCAGTTTTTCTAATACTTTTTGATATATTTCTGGGGCAGCATTTATCCCAAACGTTAGACGTTTGTATCTATACAATCCTTTACTGGTGATAAAAGTTGTTATGTGTCTTGATTCTTCGGAAATTTCTATTTGGTGAAACGCATTTTTTATGCCTAGTTTTGAGAAATATTGTGCCTTTCGGAATTTGGGCAAGAGGGAATGGGGTAGTTTTCGCGCATTATGGCTTTGTTAGCTTGTCACATGTCTATACATATACGGACATCCCCATTCTCTTTGAGAACCGGTCCTCTGGCCCGTGGACTTCTTCTATAATATCTAAAGCGATAAGCTCATCTAATTTTTTATTTATTTCATTTTCCAGCGGAATGGGTACTCTTCTATATGGTTGGCTAATAGCTCTTATGTTCTGGTCGATTGGAATGTGGATAAGCAAATTTTTGAATTTCGGATAAGTGTTACTTGAAATATCAATACTATGTATAGCATTTAATCCAATTTTGAGAACTCCCAAAGAAATCGCGCTGTTTTTTCTCAACAAATTTCTTTTCCCCTTTCTTATTACAAAGAAAGTAGTTGATTATGACCGACTTTAATAGTGGCTTCAAACGAGCCAATAATTTGTAACGGTTCTTTAGCTCCGTAGGCAAAAAGAATTTTGTTTGGGTTTCGGTGCTGGTTTGTTACTCTTACACCCGATTTATTTAGCAATTCCCAAGTTGTGTCGGTTATAATGTTGGACTTACAACCTGAATCAAATAACATTTTTATGAGGATTACTCCTACCTCACAATCTATCAAGTCATCATCACCTTCCAAATGGAAAACATACTCTGTTTCATCATCTGATTCGATTGAGTCGACATTTCTGGGACGCTGTCTAGGTTTAAATATTTTGTTCGGCGGACCTGTTGATCTGTTTGGTACTGTGGTTGGTAGCTTCCAGTTCGACAAACAACATTTGGCATAGGGCCTCGAAAATTGCATTTTCTGCAGGCTGCTTGTCTTGCTGGAGAAGATCTAACAGGAGAATACTACGTGATCCAATTGAGAAGGAGGATGGACGATATTCAAGAATTAGTTCGAACAAATCTTCAAGTTGCCAGCGACAGAATGAAAAGTCGGTACGACACGCAGGCCACAGGAGGCGGTTTTAAAGAAGGGGACAAAGTATGGTTACACCACCCGACGAGTAGAAAAGGATTGTCTCCAAAATTACAAAAATCCTGGGAAGGTCCATACTTAATCAAGAAAGGGATCAATGATGTTATATATCGTATAAGCAAGATCCCCAACGGAAAACCAAAAGCAGTTCACCAAAACCGACTAGCGCTATTCGAAGGAGACCATGACCTAGAGAGAGGAATAAACCATATTCGAGATGTGTCTGACCATACCTTCGATGGATGGGCGCGTATGGAGGTACCGTGAAAGCTAGATATGGAGTCACTTCAGAACCACGACAAGATTTGTTCACTCTCCCGGAAGATTATTCACTGGCATACAACATCCTCGCCCGTATCAAGAACGCACGAGGGTTGGCATCCGTCTTTCGAAAGGAGTTCGGGCAATTAGAAAAACTTGAATACCAGACTCCAGCCCCTGGCAAGACACTGAAACTGAAAAATAATTCGCGGTACATCTTCTACGTGGTAACTAAAAATGAATTTCAAGACCGATCTACCTACCGCAACGTGTGGGAAGCACTTCGAAACCTCCGAGACCATGTGTTAGAACCCAGCGTGAAGAAACTGGCTATGCCTAATATAGCGAGTAACCAGTTGGATTGGCGAGTCATCAGGAACATGGTAGCAGTTATCTTTTGAGATACCGGTGTCCAGATATTAATTTGCAGCTACAGCCCCCGTTATCAGTATCCGATGAAGACGGTGCCCTGCTATTTCCATAAGATCGGAAAGTGTAGAAATGGTGCCAGTTGCAGATTCAAACAACCAGTCTCGGCTACCCAAAAGTTCCAGGAGGAACTGCCATTTAAGGAGGGGCCAATGTTACGAAACATACATTGGTATAGTCCCTGAATCCGACTCTGTATAAGCCATTTATAAAAGTTAAAATTATGGCGGAGGCGCAGGGATTTCTTAGAATTGTTTACAATTGTGACTATCTTATCTAGACATTGTTTTCATGACCAGTCTTATCTAGAAAATGGGAGAGCCAATTGTTTTTGTGTAAGCCGCAATCTAGAATTATCTAGAAAAAAGGCACTAATATATATATATATATATATATATATATATATATATATATATATATATATATATATATATATAAAGGACCGTCCAGCGGAGAAGTTCAGTTAGTTGATAAAGTGATCTCGACAAATAAACAAGAAAACACCGAAATAGCGAACAGTAAAGTGTTGATATAAATTAATAATTAAGGTTGTGTGTATATAAATTAAAATTTAAGTGAATAGTTAAGTGTATATAAATTAAGTGTTAGTGAGTAGTTTAGTGTTTGAATAAATTCGTAAGTAGCTAGTGTGTTTAAAGTTTTCCCACCCGTTTACTGTTTTCCAAAAACAATAAGAATGAAATCATGCATAATGAAGATTATATAAAATATTACGCAATGTAGATATTGCAATATATGAAAATACTCACTTGAATTTTATAATTCACAAGATGTTTTCGAAATACACAGTTCATTAACCAATAATATCAATTATTCAATCTAGCAATACTAACGAGCACAACTTCACGACCAAACAATTCAAACTACACAGGACTCAACAGGTTGTGGCTAGATATTATCACGATCGCCACGTGTCTCGCCCTCTTCGAACCTTGTCGAATTGTAATGCTCAGTAATCCCAAAGTTGTGTAAACTCAACAATAATAAAAATAGTATACCACACAAAAACTGATAAAACTTCAACAAATCGGATGGTGTGATATTATGTACTGATAGTATGTCAAGTTATTCTCGCGAACTGTCATATAAATTTTCTTTCTCTATATTATTTTGTGGGACAGTCAAAACGGAACGGATTAATAATAATAATAATAATGAGAAGTTCGCCAAAAATACGGTTTCTTGATAAATCGCTAAATTTCCTTGCCAAATTATTAATAAATATGCCTAAAATAACACACAATGGATGAAAGCTCAATAAACTCAATGACGTATTCATGAAAAAATAGATTAAAAAATGTTTCGTATGCGCAACGTTGGGTACCAATGGGTTAAAGCAAGTTGGTTTAAATCGTAATATTGTAAAGTCAGGAATCTACCATACTTCTATGTACAATTACTTAAGGATCACCCTGTATCAATAAGAAAAACATTACAAGATTATACACTTTTGGAATCTCCTTTTATAGGAGCATCCAAAAATATACAGGGTGTTCTTAAAAAAATGGGAAGGTGGAGAGTCCCCCTTTGTTTCATTTTTAACGTATGTTCGAATGAGTTTCCGCAATCAGAAATATGGAAATGGCCACGTTGGGTTGAACCACGTTTAGAGTTTAGAACTCGACGTTTCCGCCTCCCTTTTGAAACCCTTTTCATATATAGGCTTTCTTTGTATTTCATCAATTTTGGGTCACCCATATAATCTGTCATGTCATTTGCTTTTCAATTTACAGGGTCTTTTGAATGACGTGAACTTAAATTATCTCTCTAGTAACTATATGAGCAAAACTAAAGATCAGAAGATTGTTGCACATATTGAATTGCTGAACGACACTATTTTTAAAGAAGATGTAGTTACCCCCATGGTAGCAGTAGGTGGACTTGTTAATGATATTAGGCTAGATAAGTTTTTGAAAAATACCCTTCTACATAGATCACAGTTGTTCGAGGATATGCCATATTTTGAGGAAATGTCAGTAAAACGTAAGTATTAAAATCATTTAATAGGTTAAAAATCTTTGTTGCACGATTTTTTAAAGTATTTTACATTGAAAAGTTTGAATACTTGATATGAACAGATCATATTTTCATGTAGTATTGCAGAATTTTACTGTAGTATTTTGATATTGTGTGTCTTTATTTATTTAATTATGACATATAATACTAACGGGACGAACCCAAATACAGTATTCCCAAGTACATAATTAATAAAATGTAGACTGATATTTGCAAATATTAAATCATTATCACTATGAAATTAAAACGCAGCTTTATCACTCAAAACAGTTTTTTTAGCTTACTACAAATAGTGAAAAATTTATCATGAAATAAATCAATATCAGCGTGGTTACAAACTGAGTTAAATGAGTTACAACACATATGGAGAGGAGATTTTAGATAATAATTGTTAGCACTGAAATTAATAAAAAGTTTTAAATCTCTTGTATCATAGGTCGGAACATTGAATCCAATGAGGAGTTAGGGTTAGGAGGGTTAAAGACTGAAGTAAAGTAATTTGAGAAGATATTGGAGATTAATTGGCCATCAGTAATCAGACTCTTATTACTATCCCTAATGGCATCGATAGTACCAGAATTGCCTTTTTTGGACTTTATAAACTGCTAAATGTGCTTTGGGTTTGTAGTTATTTCAGATTCAATATTATTTATATAATGATCAAAATCTAGGTTAATTAAATACTTTGCCCTACCCCTCAAAAGCTTGAATATTGAATAATCCAAGTTATTAGAGTACTTTTTCCATTTAACACGAAATCTTTTCTTTTCTTTAACAACTTTGATGGTGCTTAGACTGAACCAATGGGGGAATTTTGACTTATATTTAGGATATTTTGGAACATGTTTGTTAATCATATTCTCCAAATGGCAGTAAAACTTATTAGTGATATCACAAGTATTTAAATTAAGAAATTCACTGTTCCAGTCAATAGAAGATAAATTATTTGTAATTGAGTCAAAATTTGCCTTGTTATAATTAAATTCGATATCCGAATTGATCTTCTGATTGTCGCGTGTGAAATTCAAAAATTTCATGTTAAACTCCAATGTTGTGTGGAAATGATCTTCAGAAACAAGGGGACACTCACTTTCAATGATATTTTCAATTGTAAAATTATTATTCAAGATTAAGTCAAGTGTGTTTTTTGATTTATTGGTAAAATTATTAAATTGATAAAAACTGCAACAAGAAATTGTATCAATGAACAGATTAGAATTAATATCTGAAAAATATGAGGGTGTACAGTAATTGTTTATAGGGTCTAGCGACCATTTTGTGCAGGACAAGTTAAAATCACCGCATATTAAAAATGTATCTTTAGGGTTATCCTCAATTATAGCATGAAGCTTGGCACAAAACAAGTTCAAAGCAATTGAGTTGCCTGGAGAAATATATATACAGCAAATATTAAATTTGAAAGATTGAGAAGTGACAGTTACCTACAGATCTTCAGCGTCAGACATCCACTCACCACGCACTACACTATGGAAGCTATTTCTCACTCCAATTAGGACTCCTCCTCCTTCTTTATGGGTAGATCCAGAATCTTCCCGGTCGCGTCTAAAGATTGCGAAATAATCATTCAATACTTCGGAAGAAGCAATTGTGTGGAACCATCCCACAATTTTGTGATTTTTGGATTTACGCACAATATTACATTAATAGCCGTAACCTTTACTGCAAAAAAGATACAAGCCACATTCTGGTACCTAGCGCTATCTGTTGACCAATGAACCAACCAACAAAATTTGTTAAGCAAGTAACCTATCTGCAGAAAAGATCCAAGCGGCTTGGTTCCTTTCTGCATAACAATAAAGAAGAGAGTTGTAGACAGATGCCAGTATTTGGTTCTTTGTTTTCTGGGATAGTGAGTGTGAAGTACAAGTGAAATAAAACTGATAAATAAATATTATTGTTATCCAAAATGAATTTTAACAAGAGTAGATCTCAAAGAATTCTTGCAATGGTTATGGAGAAAGAGATTGCACAGGAGAAGGAAAGCCCAAGAAGCTGTAATCAGGTAAATAGTGCATTAAGACATTTTGTAGGTTAAGTTTCTATTTTTTATTTTAGAAATGCAATAATATAGTTGTCAAATAAAATGTTGCAAAGGATTTAAGAAATAAAAAAAGTATTTTTAATAGTTAATGATAAGCATACACTGTTTAAATTATCATGGTTCTTTTCTGCAAAATTAAAAACAGTTGTTTGCATTTATTTTGGTATTTTAAGCAAAACTTGACGAATTTGACGATTTTTTCCATTTTTTAGATCTCTCAAAAAATGACTCTTGATGATAGACCCATGTGTAATGCAGGACTTATCAAGACTGACGAAGCGCCCAGTTGTAGTAAGGTAACTTGGATTTTTAGATTTTAAAATCTTATGCTTTGGTATATTTACTAATATATTTTTTAGGCCTTAAAGGAGGATAAAAATAAAACAAATATTGAAAATTCCTATAATGTTAATGCCATAGAAGTATTAAGTGATGGATATGATTCTGATAAGGATCCCGAGTTTGTTGTAACCGAAGCAGAAAATATTGTCTCTTCCTCAGAGCAAGAAGGTAGCGATCACCTAGAGAAAAACGAGAGCAACAATAACGACCGTCACGAAGCGAAAAATTTTCTAAGACCAAGAAAAGGAAGAAAAAGGAGATCTCTGAACATGACAAGAACACAAAATAAAAAAGCCAAGAATGAAAACAAAACTCATTATGATTATAAAAGAAGGACAGTAGAAGAAAAGAAATTTGATGAAGACTTTCAGTGTTCCTGTTCTAAAAAATGCAATACAACATTAAGTTTGACACAACGGCAAAATTGTTTTCAAAAGTTCTGGGAGATTGGTAGTTACAACGCCCAAACAGCCTATATAGGTGCCTTAGTAAAAGAATATGACAAGAAAAGAACTTACGGACTAGGACAAAAGCCAAAAAAGTATTTTAGAATTTATCAACTATGTGGGGTCCAAGTATGTCGTGAAACCTTTGTCAAAACTCTGCAAATTTCTACGAAAAGGGTTAATTCAGCATTAATGAAGCTAAGATCTGACAGTATAACAGATAAGCGAGGAATATCACAAGGAGGAAAAAATAAGGTGGATGAAAGAAGAGAACAAGAAGTCATGAACCAAATAAACAGAATACCAAAGTACAAAAGTCATTATCGTAGAGCTCAGTGTTCTGATGCCGAGTTTCTACCACCAGAAATGACTTTGTCTTTGATATACAGAGCATATAAAGAAGAAACAGTAAAGCCGGTTAGTTTTCAGACTTACAGACGTATCTTTTTAACCAAATTTAATTTAAAATTTAAAAAAATTAAAAAGGATACCTGCATTACGTGCGACACCTATCACAGCAGATTCCAAAATACCCTAACAAATAACGAAAAAGAAAAAATCAAAGAACACGAAACCCATATTAAAAATTGGCAAGAAGCCCGAAACCAGATGAAGAATGATATGAAAATGGCAAAAGAAAACGAAGAAATAGAATGTTTAACATTCGATCTTGAAAAAACACTGCCACTACCACGATTAGCAACTGGAATATTGTTTTATAAGAGACAAATTTGGCTCTACAATTTGGGAGTTCATTCCGGCTCAACCAATAAGGGTCATTTTTATAACTGGACTGAAAACGAGGCAGGTCGGGGAGCACAAGAAATTGGATCATGTTTATTAAAACATATTAAAGAAAACCTCTTTAACGTTACTGAGTTAATTTTGTGGTCGGATTCCTGTGGCGGTCAAAACCGCAACATTAAGATGACACTCATGCTCAAAGTTGTTCTGCAGGCACACCCCTCTTTAAAAATAATTCGTATGCGTTTTCTTGTATCTGGGCATAGTTTTCTCCCGAACGATTCGGACTTTTCCGACGTCGAATGTGGACTTAAACATCAACGGCGCCTTTACCTGCCAGATGATTATATAAAAATCATGAAAGATTAGCTGGTTAAAAACACGTGAGATACTTCTTGATAAAGAAAAACCATTTTCAATTTTTCTGAAAACAAATTTTGAAGATAACTCGTATGCTGAAATAGATATCAGAAAAAAACAAATAGGTCGTCCGGCATTATTTAAAGATTTGCTAATACCAATGTGGCCTGAAGGAGAAATAATATCACATCCAAACGTAGAAGACATAAAATCTGTGATGCACTTAATTCCGAACGATTGCAAGCAATTTTATGAAAATATAACCGGCACAGACATCGTAGACGATGTGAATGGATTCAGTGGAGCACCTGATTTTGAAGTGGAACCCATAATAGATGAATAAATAAAAAAACAATATGTATTTTTTACCTATTTAGTTAAGCAATAAAGTATCTTTACCCAAAAAGTGCTAACATTTATTTTACAGAAAGGAACCAACCCACAAAAACCAAAAAATTCAAGCGAAGTATGTAATTTTTTTAATTTTTAATAATTCATATCGTATATGCATATTTAAAGCCCAATTATGTTATCAATTAAAATTATCTTTATTGTGTAATTAATTTTTTATAATTGTCCAAACTTTAACCCTAAAATACTCAATAACTTGTTTTTGGGGTTGGTTCCTTTCAGCTAAAAGCCGTCCAAGTCTCTGTTAGGCATATAATATCTTGGTCACAATTTAAAGAGTTTTAAAAAATAGTCGTTAGTTTAGATTTCAAACCTCGAACGTTTTGGTAAAAAACCGAGAGAGCCATTGCAAAAACAGTTTATTATAATTAACAGGTAAAAAGAAACAAAAAGTTGATTACAGATTGTTCAAGTCGTGTTCAGAAAAAATTCTCTTTACATGACTCTTATCATCCTTCCGCACTAATTATCGCCGAAGTTGTAGAGAAATCAACTCGATAGAGTTAACGACAGTGTGTGGATAATGATTTCACATGACAAATTATTCGACAAACTTTATGAAGCTAACATAAAATTTGAATAACATTTAGATGAGTTTGAGCAAAGCAAAGTATAGTCTGAACAAATTCTACAATTGTGCATGATTTAATTTGACAAATGTATGTATTAACAAATGGATCATTTGTAGATTTTCATTCAATTCTTATATCTGAACTGTAAACAAATGGTGTATTCTTGATTTCGACGTCAAAATGTCATGAAATACGCAGAAGTATGTAGATATAACTTAAAAGTGAAATTGTAAACTATTCAGATAGGGAGCGTTCCACTTGGCACTAACAAGACTCACGACCGCAGTTTTCCGCGTTCCACATGCTTGCGAGCGTCACAATCATAAACTTAAGTGTGATGGACTGTGGAGAGTTTTAAGCATCCATCCAAATATTACAAATAGCGACTTTGAAAAGAAATCAGAGACTTGAAAAAGTTACGTATGTAAGTTAATAATAAATTCCAACAACTATTCGTTAATTTGACTTATTGTTACGAAATAGCACACTAGTATAGTCCCTTAATCCGACTCTGTCTAAGCTATGTATGAAAGTTAAAGTTATGGCGGATGCGCATGGATTTTTTAGAACTGTTTACGATTTTTTTGTGACTATCTTATCTAGACATTGTTTTTATGACCAGTCTTATCTAGAAAGTTCAAGAGAGCCGATTGTCTTTGTGCAATCTAGAATTATCTAGTAAAAACGGCACTAATATATATAATATATAAAGGACCGACCTGCGGGAGTTAGTCAGTTTATAAAGTGATCTCGTAATATAAACAGCGAACAAGTAAATAGTCTAAGTAGTCAAGTGTTTATATGAATTAGTTTAAGTGCATATAGTACACATTAGTGAATAGTGTAGTGAATAAATAAATTTAGTAAGTGGTGGACCTGAAGTGTGTATGAAGTGAGATAATATAAATAAATTGCTACGAAAAAATGGACAAGAGACTATGTGACCTGAAAGTGACGGAACTTAGAGCAGAATTGGAAGATCGTGAGTTGGAAACGTCCGGTAAGAAAAGTGAATTAGTAGAAAGACTTGAAGTGGCACTGCAAAATGATGGCTTTGATCCATAAACAGTTTTATTTAACGACGAGGCTTTCATCTTAATCTCGTCAATTTCTGCCATGGAAGAGAAGATTTCAACTACTGTGAAAAATTATATTCCTGATATGAAGAACGACATGTCTGCTAATATGGACGAGAAGATATCTGCTATGAAGAACGATATATCTACCGATATCTTATTAATGAAAAATGACATTGCCGCTGACGTTGAAAATGAAATTTCGTCTCTAAAATCTGAAATCGAGAATAAGATGTCGACGATGGACCAGAAAATCGAGAATAAGATTACAACGATGGACGAGAAGATTGAGAATAAGATGACAACGATGGACGAGAAAATCAAGGAGTTTGAAATAAAGATGACAACAATGGACGAGAAAATCAAGGAGTTAGAAATAAAGATGACTATTATTAGAACTAAAGACACGCCAGCGGGAGAAAAGAAGATCAAGCACACAAAACCTTGCAAGCCAGAAACACACCCTAAGCTAGAAGACATTGGCAGTTTTACCCAAGTCAAAGCCCCAACGTTCGATGGAAATATGTCGTGGACCAATTATGTGAAGCAGTTTGAAGCAGCTGCTAGAGTGAATAATTGGTCCTATAGGGGAAAGCAGTGAACCTAACCATAGCACTTCCAGGAGATGCCTTAGATGTACTTCAGACGATACCTCTGGAAGAAACCGATGACTTTGAGCAGCTGAAGAAGAGCTGGGACATGCAATATGGCCACGAACATATGTACCAGTTCCAACTAAAGAACCGAAGGCAGAAACGTGACGAACCCCTTCAAGAGTATGAAGTGGATATTGCCCGATTAGTTCCATTCGCTTACCCACCAACACCAAAGAACATGATGGAATGTCTGGGCATCCAGGCCTTTAATGATGGCTCATGTGACCCCGATATGCAGAGTACGCATATCGACATTTGTCGACGCATTGACAGCTGCTCTTGAATATGAAGCAGCAACGAAGGCTTCGGGATATAACAAAATTAGGCCCATCCAAGAAAAATGTGACGAAAACAGATCTGACCAGTTGGTCAGTTTAATAAAAATAATGATGGACAAGAAGCCAAGAAAGATCAGATTCTAGAATTGTGGCGAGCGAGGGCATATACGCAGTTCGTGTAAGAGCCCCAGAACTCCTGCAAACCAAGAACCCCAGTCACCGGAAAACTAGAACGGGTCGGCTACGAGGGGGCAGCCATGATCGTTCCAAAGACCCTCTCGTACTGATACCTTCACTAAGATGTCGCAACGACAGTGTATATGTAGATGGTGAAGTGAATGGCAAGAGATACACTCTGCTGGTAGACACTGGAGCTACTAGAACCATTATACGACCAGAAATAATAAACTCCAAGAAGAAGCTTTTACCAACGCGACTGCGCTTGCGGACCGCCACAGGTGAGAGTGCCAACGTTCACGATGAGACACAAATCCAATTGGGAATTGGCGCAGAAAAGTTCACGCATACGGTAATCGTAGCTAACATTGAAGAAGGCGTGATTCTGTGAATGGACATAATGACTGTACATGGTTTCCAATTAGACTTCAGAAACAGAACCATTAAAGTGGGTTCCGAGGAAGTATTCCTTCATACATATGAATGCAGCACGGTGTTGGCAGCTGTACAGGAAGATACCGTCCTACCTGCACGATGCAAAACCATGATAGTAGCACGGCTACAGGGAATCATGGAGGAAGGTACACCGGTTATGATGGAGCTAAGGAACCACCACGAAGAGGTTGGCAACGGAGTACTAATTGAAAAAGGATTAGTTTCGTCAGCGAAAGAGATCCCAGTACGTGTGATAAACGTGAATTATTACCCAGTTACCATCAAGAAGGAAACCAGGATTGGATCTTGCATACCAGTGACGTCTATAGTTCGTCAAACAACGACCACTGACCATTCTAATGCCAGATTCTAACAGATGTTATCAGTATCTGGTTAGTCCTTGAATCGAGCTGAAAAAAAGGGAATAAGAGAATTTCTCTTGCAGTATCGAGACCTATTCGTACCAAAAGGAGGAAAGATTGGTAGAACATCAACCGTCAAACACAAAATCGATACTGGTAATGCTAAGCCAATTAGGCAATCAGCTCGAAGACTTCCACGAGCGAAAAGAGAGGAAGCTGAAATAATAATTTGAGAGATGTCTGAAGAAAAAGTAATAGAACCATCTACTAGTCCATGGGTGACTTCAGTACTGCTCGTCAAGGAAAAGGATGGAACTGCGAGATTCTGCGTGGATTATCGCCAGCGAAACAACGTGACGAAGAAAGACAGCTATCCTCTGTCTCGAATTGATGATACGCTAGATACTTTGGCCGGCAGCAAACTGTTTTCCTCCTTGGATCCGAAGTCTGGTTACTGGCAAATGGAAATAGACCCAGAAGATAAAGAGAAGACTGCTTTTACCACCGGATCTGGATTATGGCAATTCAATATCATGCCAGTATCTCTATGGTAGGAAGTTTTTAATCCAGACTGATGAGGCAGCACTTAAGTGGTTGATGCAGTTCAAGTATCCTGAGGACCAGATCGCCAGAAAGATTGAACGACTTCAAGAGTACAATTTCAACATCGAATATTGAGCTGGTGTGAGTCACCAAAATGCCGACTCCCTGCCCAGACGGCCGTGCCCAACAGACTGCTTCCACTTCAACAATGTGAGAACTACTGTAGTCAACGAAGAATGGTTACCCACCAGAATCAGAGAAGATCAGGAGAATGATCCTCACCTAAAGAATATTCGGCAACAGAAGGAAGAAAATCGGCGACCTACATTGCAAGAAGTGTCTAGACTTTCACCGACACTCAAGGCATATTGGGCTCAGTGGGACTCCCGTGTCCTGGAAGAAAGGCTGTTGAAAAGGGTCCTTGAAAACGATAATGGTTCCGAGATGAAGAGACACCTAGTTATCCCGAGAACGAGAGTAGCTGAGGTACTGAAGAAGTTACACGACAGTCCATCGGGAGGCCATCTGGGAGTGAAGAAAACCGTTCAGCAAGTCTGTGAAAGGTTCTATTGGATGAACAGCTCCGACGATATGAAGGACTGGTGTAAGAAATGTACGACTTGTGCTACGAGTAATGGACCACATCGCAAGAGAAAGGCACCTATGAAACAGTATAATGTTGGAAGCCCTTTCGAAAAGATTGCTTTAGACATCGCTAGACCATTTCCGATGACAGAAAATGGTGGTAAATACATCCTTGTTATAATGAATATAATGGTTAAAGAAGTCCACAGTGACCAGGGAAGAAATTTCGAAAGCCATCTGTTCCAGGAGATTTGCGGCAAACTGGGAATGAAGAAGACCAGGACAACAACATTACATTCATAGTCAGATGGTATGACCGAAAGAATGATCAGTACTATTGGAAAATACCTGTCCAAAGTATCTTTTCCTATTCGCATTGGCTTATTGATCTGCCGTCAATGAATCCACGGGTGAAACACCTGCGAAAATTCTGTTTGGACGTGAAATGAGGCTTCCTAGTGACCTGGAATTTGGCTGTCGGCCTAAAGAAGATCTAGCAGAAGAAAACTATGTGATCCAATTGAGAAGAAGGCTGGACGATATTCATGAGTTAGTTCGAACAAATCTTCAAGTTGTCAGCGACACAACCCGACGCGGAGAAAAGGCGAAGCTATTCGCGAGACCGAGAAAGCTTGGAGAAAAGTGTACAGAGTTTTCCAGAGCATCGGGGGACCTACTTATAGAGACAATCAGGCCAGATATTTCTTTAATTTTGATTTAAATACTCCAATTGTTAATTGTGAAATTCCGGAGAAATTTATTGTGATATTTTTTTTAATTTTTAGTAACGGACATTAATTATAATCCCTACAGAAATAAGTTAAGTTCATACAATACAATATGTAAATTTATAATTATTTTTAAAGGTAAACTATAGTACTATAGTGCCGAAAGGTCACCGTATTTATTTTTTTGAACATTTCTAAGGTCTTCAATAACTTACCGATTAAGATTCAAGTGACTCCAATTTCTTATTTGAATATTTTATCAAGAACCTATTGAGTATTATTCCCATTGTCATAAAAATTACTATATTCAAATATGTATGAAAGGATGTTATTTGTCTTTTTTTTAAATAAATTTTTATTGTTTGGCCTCACCTCTTACTTTAGATTTTTTATGTTTGGCAATTTGGTAAAATCCATAATCTTCAAAATTATTTTTGTCATTTTTTATTATATAAGACAAAATTGCATAGCGTCACGGGTTATGTGATGTGTTCCTGATTCACTCCCATCAATGCTCTCCGACGAAAAGCTGCCGTTCGCTTTTGTAACTCAAGTTCAAGAAGATAACAACCAATTTTTTTTAAAAATCTAGTTCTATTGATAATGTTGAGAAGAGCCAGTTACAGTGTTGCATAACGTAGATCCTGCTATCAAGGACCTTCTTAAATCTGATATTTTCACAGAGTGTTGTGTGTACGTGAATTATAAAAATATTCATGCTGTCTATACTGATATAGAAAACTGTTTTAAATAAGTAGAATTAAAAGTGGAACCGCAACTCACTGACACAGTTTGTCTGATATGTGATACCGAGACGGTTGGCAGAATTCGGGACAAGCTGTGAACGCAAGCCTTAATTCTCAATCATTCGTCAGAACCACGGAATAATATTTTGTCCCTATTTTGTAGCGTACCATTATAACAGAAACATAGGCGATTGGCTGAAGCAGAATATTCTTTTACGAACCAATGAAAGATATTCCCAAAATGTTGCCCAATCTTAACAGAGATTCTTGAACAATAATGTTCTGAAAGGTTTACGGAAACGCCCTAAAATTACTAGCACCTGTGGGCAATAGATTTGAAAATAATAATAGGACTTGACTGGAATATTGTTCAAAGGATGATGAGACAAATTGCGTGCTCTGGAACAGTATGACAAGTACAATCCACTATTAACTTAGTAGATTAGCTTACATGTTGTCAACA
The DNA here is from genome assembly GCA_963921935.1 of Galeruca laticollis. Classification (NCBI taxonomy): domain Eukaryota; kingdom Metazoa; phylum Arthropoda; class Insecta; order Coleoptera; family Chrysomelidae; genus Galeruca; species Galeruca laticollis. Next base: position 51,069,883 of record OY998184.1, read on the forward strand.
GATGTGAAATCAACCATCAATATTCAAATGTAATTTAGTTCTTTTAGTGATTGCACCAATTGCTTTTTTATAACTTAAGTTACTTGAGCAGCAATCTCACTACATCAGTGGAATTAGATTGTTCACATTACTGCTAACTATATCGAGTATAACCTAATGTAAATAAATAATCGAATAATTAACTTAAAATATGGTGATGATGGTATTATTGAAATATCTCTATTTAAAGTGAAATAATTATTGATTATCTCGAAATATGGAGATTCTTTTGTATAATGTATATATAGTATGAAATAAAACAATATAATTTGAAATTGACTGTCTCGACCCTTACTTCGTGGAATATGCTCATATTAGTGTTTTTAAATGAAACTCAAGGTCTGTAGTTAATTCCACAATATAATACAAGTTATTGAAAATTCTAAAAAATTGACAATTGTTTCGATAAATCAATATCATCGTCAGAATGACAGAAGTAACATTTCATTTTATGCCTACCTGATGTTTAGTAGTTATATTTGGCTAGACCAAGAAGTAACCTAACTTGTGATTGGCTTAATATATGTTTATAGAAATAAGAAGTAGATGTGATATTACAAATATTGAAGCTTAGATATTATTAGCCCTATGGTGATATCCTGGATATCATTTTTCCAATTAAGATCAGTATAACTGTGCAATGATATAGAAAACCAGGAAAACTATATCTGCTGATCTTTACAATTATCACTTAAGAAGACAGTTTATTAGTGGAGAATTCCCTAGATTTAACTGTTCATTGACAACTTCATATAGTGGGTTTCTTAAATGTCTTCTAATTTCCAGTTCTTCAAGGAAATCCAGTTCTTGTTTCTTTTCACAAATATGCAGTACTTCTAGTTTTGTGTTAGGTGTCAATGAATGATTGGTGTCAAGTAGATGTTTTGCGTAGTGGGATTTATCTGCTTGTTTTAATCTGTATGCTCGTAAGTGCTCACTGTATCGTATTTCAAAATTCCTAAGGGTCTGACCCAAATAGACAGCATTACATTCTGGACATTTGAGTTTATATATACCTGACTTCTTTAATAGTAGTATTTTTGTTTTTACATTTAACAATTTTGTACTAACGTTACTTTCTGTTTTAAAAGAAATTGTTGTATTCGTTGCTGAAGATACTATCTTTGAAATATTATTAGAATGATACATAGAGCTTTTTCAGTTCCTATGAACAAATGTAATTTTGATAGAGAGATTAATACAATTAGACAAATAGCAACATCTAATGATTATCCATTAGATATGATAAATAAGCTAATTAGTAAAAAAGAGGAAAAAGTGGCATTACAACTAATATATCCTAAACAAGCTGATGAAATTAAAACTTATAAAACCATCACATATGCAGGAAATATTTCTAATAATATTTCAAAGATAATATCTTCAGCAACGAATACAACAATTTCTTTTAAAACAGAAAGTAACGTTAGTACAAAATTGTTAAATGTAAAAACAAAAATACCACTATTAAAGAAGTCAGGTATATATAAACTCAAATGTCCAGAATGTAATGCTGTCTATTTGGGTCAGACCCTTAGGAATTTTGAAATACGATACAGTGAGCACTTACGAGCATACAGATTAAAACAACCAGATAAATCCCACTACGCAAAACATCTACTTGACACCAATCATTCATTGACACCTAACACAAAACTAGAAGTACTGCATATTTGTGAAAAGAAACAAGAACTGGATTTCCTTGAAGAAGTGGAAATTAGAAGACATTTAAGAAACCCACAATATGAAGTTGTCAATGAACAGTTAAATCTAAGGAATTCTCCACTAATAAACTGTCTTCTTAAGTGATAATTGTAAAGATCAGCAGATATAGTTTTCCTGGTTTCCTATATCATTGCACAGTTATACTGATCTTAATTGGAAAAATGATATCCAGGATATCACCATAGGGCTAATAATATCTAAGCTTCAATATTTGTAATATCATATCTTCTTTTTTCTATAAACATATATTAAACCAATCACAAGTTAGGTTACTTCTTGGTCTAGCCAAATATAACTAATAAACATCAGGTAGGCATAAAATGAAATGTAACTTCTGTCATTCTGACGATGATATTGATTTATCGAAACAATTGTCAATTTTTTAGAACTTTCAATAACTTGTATTATATTGTGGAATTAACTAGAGACCTTGAGTTTCATTTAAAAACACTAATATAATTTGATTAAAACTTCATTCATTTGAACTAATGTTCCATTTAAACTGGTTGACGCGTTTCACTAACACAGTAACTTTGTCAAAAACGAATGAAGGTATATTATAAAAATGTTTTAATATATACAGTGCAGACAGAATTCTATTTACTAGTTTTAACAAGGGTATTAAAAGAAATTACCTGGAAATTCATTCACTACAAACATTCCTAAGCTATCATCTAGGTAAAAAGGTTTAATAAAGGAGAGTGATTGATATATATTTGGTCGTTAAGAAGATTACCTGAATATTTATTTTAGTTAATCTCAAGGGCCCCTAATAAATTTAAACTAAAGGATTTACCGACTAAATGGAGAATTTCAAAATTTGGGTCGAAATGTGTTGGTTTTCTAATAAATGATTTGAAAAGTTAGAATCTAATTTTTTGTTGTCATAGCTACGTTTGTGTTCCGAAATTCTAGTTTCAAAATTTTTAAAAGTTCTACCTATATAAAAAGTAGACTTTAGAACAAGTATTCCCTTCTGATAAAAATAATAATAAACAATTTAAAAGCTTAACATACTTTGGAACACCATCCTTAAATATTAAACCATTTTTAGAAACTTTAGACGTGAATATTTCCTTTAAAACTGATTACAATTTATCCAAGCTCATTAATAATAATAAATCTAAATCTTCAAAATTAAACAAATCAGGAGTTTATAAATTAAAATATGGTAATGACAACTGTGATAAAATTTATATCGGTAGAACTTTTAGAAATTTTAAAACTAGAATTTCGGAACACAAACGTAGCTATGACAACAAAACATTAGATTCTAACTATTCAAATCATTTATTAGAAAACCAACACATTTTTGACCCAAATTATGAAATAATTTCTTTCAATGCCTTTGTTAAAAGTAATAAATAGAATTCTGTCTGCACTTCTTCTTCTTCTTGTGCCTTGTGCTTCTCGCACGTTGGCGGTCCTTTGTACTCCTTTCATGCCAAATATAAGGTGCCATTTTCAGCCTTTCGGAATATTGTGGCTGCATCTCTAGTTCCGCACCAGTCCCTAATGTTTCGCAGCCATGAATGTTGTTTTCTTCCCGGGCCTCTTCTACCTTCTATTTTTCCTTGCAAAATCAACCTAGGTATTGAGTATCTGGCGCCTCTGAGTATGTGTCCAAGATAGGATATCTTTCCCTTCTTCACGATTTGCAGAAGTTCTCTATGCATACCGGCCATTTCCAGCACCTCTTCATTAGTTTTATGTGCAGTCCATGAGATGCGTAGGAGTCTACGAATTGTCCACATTTCAAATGCCTCTATCCGATTCAGAGTTTTGATTTTTAGAGACCATGTTTCTGCCCCATAGAGCAAGATAGGCCAGACGTAGCATTTAACTACTCGAATCCGAAGTGCCAGGGGCAATGTTCGGGCAAGAAAGAAGTTCTTAAGTTTATGAATTGTGTCTTTTGCACGTCCGATTCGTATTTTCACTTCTTCGTCGCAATCCCATTTCTGGTTGTCTGCACTGTATATATCAAAACATTTTTATGCACTGTATATATCAAAACATTTTTATATTATACCTTCATTTGTTTTGACAAAGCTACTGTGTTAGTGAATCGCGTCAACCAGCTTAAATTGAACATTAGTTCAAATGAATGAAGTTTTAAACAAATTATATTGTTTTATTTCATCGTTCAGTATGGATCTTCATCAAGTAAAAGCCTCATCTATTCAATATATATATAGTAAACCTTGTTTTTACTATGAGTTAGAGATTGAACATGTTTTTGATATGTTTAATTTTTTAGAGCCTTTAGCCAAGTAATCCTACATAAGCTAGATCCTACACTATATCAAATGAATCTCCCGGTATAAATAAGTGTTAGTGGCTGAATGTTTTACTGGCACAATTTCCTCGACAGCCGACGTTTTTATTGTCAGCTAGATTACAGGAAAATGCCAAACGACAAAGAAAAGAATATGTTTTTCATTCCTAAATGAGCCTTTTGTTCACTTGCAAACATTGTTTTCCGGTCATCAGTCACATGACTTAGAATGACAGGGACAATTTTTAATTTCTTTGAAACTGTTAGATAAAAGTGGCATCGAGTGCTTCCAGAAATAAAAGAATTGATTTTACTTACAGGGGGCATCAAATTACTTGAATATAAGAATTATATTATAATGGCAGACTTATTTTATTTTATTAGAAGAGCTACTACTATCGATCAGAGATATTATTGAAGGTCTTTTGCTAAAATGTGTTTTATAATAAGCACAAGTTTTGTTTGTGAACAATTTTGATAACGAAAGTACAACTTTTTTTTGGCTTTTTGCTTGCTAAGAATTTCAGAAATAAAAGTTCCAATCGATGTTATTAGAAACTTATCAGGAATTATTCCTAATTTTAAACGCATTTTCAGGATTCAATTTCAGAACTTACTGCTAATAATCTTTAATGTCTCTTATCAAATAATAAACGGGTGCCTCTAAGTGGCGATTTCAGTTATGGGAACGGAAAAAGCCGGCCAGAAACGTATCAGGGGAATATTGTGGCTGTTCCATGACATCCATCAAATTTACTCACAATAATAGTTATGCGAGATGGTACGTTATCATGGTGCCCAAAGAATCGTTTAAAAATAGTACAAGCTTATTCGTGAGACGCAAAATTTCAGTGACTACCTATTTTTAAAAGTCACTTACATTTTCCTTCCTTCCTTCTAGCCGTTTTCTATCCTCTCTCAATGTTCTCCAGGTTTCCCTGTGTTGTGCAACCTGATACCAATTTAAACCTGCTGTGCGTTTTATATCGTCGTATTAACGCTGTTGAGGTCTGCCAACGCTTCTCCCCCCCGCTTGTCCCCCAATCGGATCTCTGGGGGGGGACGGTTCTGAAAGAAGCGAGAAAGAAGAAAGTAATGCAATTCGGTACATGGAACGTTAGATCCTTGTATGAAGGAGGAAAAATTAATAATGTGCTCCAAGAAATGCACCGACTTGAAGTTAACATAATGGGACTGAGCGAAACCAGATGGTCAGACCAAGGGGAAATCCTAATTGGACAATTTAGAAAGAAAGATCTTTGAAAGTAATATTTCGAAAAAAAATTTATTTTGGTATAGATATGTAGATGACATATTAGCTTGTTTTATGGGTAGTGAACGACAATTAAATGTATTTTTCAACCACATCAATAATTTACACCCGAAAATTAAATTTACATTAGAAATTGAAGAAAATAGCTCAATCCATTTTCTTGATTTAAAAATTCAAAGAGTTAATAATGTACTTGATTATTCAATTTACCGAAAACCAACACAAACTGATGTAACAATTTCATTCAATTCTAACCACCCTGTGTCACACAGACTAGCAGCATATAATTCAATGATACATAGAGCTTTTTCAGTTCCTATGAACAAATGTAATTTTGATAGAGAGATTAATACAATTAGACAAATAGCAACATCTAACGGTTATCCATTAGATATGATAAATAAGTTAATTAGTAAAAAAGAGGAAAAAGTGGCATTACAACTAATATATCCTAAACAAGCTGATGAAATTAAAACTTATAAAACCATCACATATGCAGGAAATATTTCTAATAATATTTCAAAGATAATATCTTCAGCAACGAATACAACAATTTCTTTTAAAACAGAAAGTAACGTTAGTACAAAATTGTTAAATGTAAAAACAAAAATACCACTATTAAAAAAGTCAGGTATATATAAACTCAAATGTCCAGAATGTAATGCTGTCTATTTGGGTCAGACCCTTAGGAATTTTGAAATACGATACAGTGAGCACTTACGAGCATACAAATTAAAACAACCAGATAAATCCCACTACGCAAAACATCTACTTAACACCAATCATTCATTGACACCTAACACAAAACTAGAAGTACTACATATTTGTGAAAAGAAACAAGAACTGGATTTCCTTGAAGAAGTGGAAATTAGAAGACATTTAAGAAACCCACAATATGAAGTTGTCAATGAACAGTTAAATCTAGGGAATTCTCCACTAATAAACTGTCTTCTTAAGTGATAATTGTAAAGATCAGCAGATATAGTTTTCCTGGTTTTCTATATCATTGCACAGTTATACTGATCTTAATTGGAAAAATGATATCCAGGATATCACCATAGGGCTAATAATATCTAAGCTTCAATATTTGTAATATCACATCTTCTTCTTTTTTCTATAAACATATATTAAGCCAATCACAAGTTAGGTTACTTCTTGGTCTAGCCAAATATAACTACTAAACATCAGGTAGGCATAAAATGAAATGTAACTTCTGTCATTCTGACGATGATATTGATTTATCGAGACAATTGTCAATTTTTTATAATTTTCAATAACTTGTATTATAATGTGGAATTAACTAGAGACCTTGAGTTTCATTTAAAAACGCTAATTGAACAATCAAAAATATACTATTCAGGTAACAACGAAGAGCAACATAGAAATGGAATAGCAATAAGTGTACACAGAAATCTCAAACATTTAGTAACCAGCTTCACGCCCATATCAGATAGAGTAATTATGATAGGAATTAAAACAGCGCAAAAACACTCAACATAATTCAAGTATATGCTCCCACGGCTGATAAAGTCGAAGAAGAAATTGATCAATTTTATGATGACGTCCAACAAGCTATAGATATTACGAAAAACAGAGATATCACAATCATTATGAAAGACTTTAATGCAAAGATAGGGAAAGGTAAAGTGGTTGATATTATTGGGGATTTTGGACTGGGAATAAGGAACGAAAGAGGAGATAGATTGACAGAGTTCTGCCAAGAACATGATATGGCAATCACAAACACCTTCTACAAGCTGCATGGGATACGATTATATACATGGAAATCGCCAGCTGATAAAGACAACAAGATTAGAAGAAATCAGATAGACTATGTTTTGATAAAGAAGAGATATCGGAATACCATCAAATCGGCTAAAACCTACCCGGGTACGGACATCGGGTCAGACCACAATCCAGTGATAGTTAAAATGGAAATTCGCCTCAAGAAACAAGCAGCCATAGATGAAAAAAAGCAGCTCCCAGTTTCACATCTGAAAAACCCAATGGTAAAACAACAACTTACAGAAAAAATAAATGAAGAACTAAGCAAAATTGATTTAACCCCGAGCTCCGACGTAAACATAAAATGGGAAACTCTTAAAACTACAATTATGGCCCCAAAAACAGACCTATTAGCAGCAATCAAGGATACAAACAAGAAAAAATCATGGATGACTGATGACATATTATAGTTAATGGAAATCAGAAGGTCGTACAAGAATAGAAACGAAAGCGCATATAAGACCATACAGAAAGGAATTAGAAAGAAAATACGACACGCCAAAGAAAAATGGTACGAAGGAAAATGCGTAGAAATAGAAGAACTCCAAGCAAAACAGGATGACTTCAATTTCCATAAAAGGACTAAAGAACTAGCGGGCATCAAAAGAGCAAACAAAAGCAGTATTCTACTAGACAAAAATGGTGAGATAATTCCAGACACCTAAGGGAAACTAGAAAGATGGAAAGAGTACATCGAAGAATAGTTTGAAGATGAGAGACAACAGATGGAGACACAGATAAGGAACAGGGCCCAAATATAACAAAAGAAGTAGTTATATATGCAGTTAAAACAGCTAAAAACAATAAAGCTCCAGGACCGAATGAAACACCAACAGAAATGATCAAATTATTTGCAGAAGATCAAATTGGAGTACTGGTAGATCTGTACAACACGGTATATAACACCGGAATCATCCCTAGAGAATGGCTCAAATCAACATTTATTACACTTTCAAAGAAATCGAACGCTAAGGAATGCAATGATCACCGGACGATCGGCCTAATGAGCCATACTCTTAAGAAATCCCTTAAAATTATACATCAAAGACTTTTTAGAAAGATTGAGCAAGATCTTAGCGAAACACAATTTGGTTTCAGAAATGCAATGTGTACTAGAGAGGCGTTGTTTGCTTTTAATGTGTTGTCTCAAAGACTCATGGACGTCAATCAGCCAATATATGTAGCCTTCCTCGATTATAACAAAGCTTTCGACAAAGTCCGCCACGATCACCTCACAAAACTCATGAGAGATAAAAACATTGACAAGAATGACATCAGGACAACAGCATATCTCTATTTTAACCAGACTGCCAAAGTTTCGGTGCAAAATGAACTTTCAGAAGAGGTGAAAATAAAACGTGGAGTAAGACAGGGATGCGTGCCCTCACCATTACTCTTCAATTTGTATTCAGAAGATATAGTACAAGAAGTACTGGAAAATCAAAAAACAACGGGAATATAAGTTAATGGGAAGGTTATAAACAACATCAGATACGCGGATGACACAGTACTAATAGCAGAAACCCTGGAAGAACTGCAAAGGCTAATAGACCTAGTAGTACGGATCAGCGAAGAAAGGGGGCTCACACCAAAAAGACTAAATTCATGACAATCACAAAACACCAACAACAGCGAGAAACATTATGGATCAAAGGGGAGCCAGTGGAGAAGGTCCGCAAATACAAGTACTTGGGAACAACTGTAAATGACAATAATGATTACTCACAAGGAATAAGATCAAGAATCGGAAAGGCTAGAACAGTGTTTAATAAAATGAGGAATGCAATAACCAGAACAGATCTTAGTCTACATCTCAAAATCAGAATGCTTAAATGCTACATATTTCCAGTACTATTATATGGAATGGAAGCCTGGACGCTTAAGAAGTGCGACACTGACCGGCTGGAAGCATTCGAGATGTGAGCATATCGAAGAATCCTCAGAATAAGCTGGGTGAGCAGAACAACGAACAAGGAGGTATTGAGAAAAATGGGAAAGAAGAAGGAAATAATCAACACAATCAAAATCAGAAAATTGCAATATCTGGGCCACGTGATGAGAGGGGAGAGGTATACACTGTTGCAAACTATTATACAGGGTAAAAGAAGTATAGGAAGAAGACGCATCTCCTGGTTGAACAACCTAAGGCAGTGGTACAACAGTAGCTCTGTTGATTCGTTCATATCCGCAGCTTCAAAGATAAAAATCGCCACGATGATAGCCAACCTTCTTAAAGGAGACGGCACGTAAAGAAGAAGAACGCTTCTCCTCTCGCCCCAAGGTCTCCATGTAGTCACTTTGCTGCTCCAGTTGTTGTTGTTTCTAGCAATATGCCCAGCCCAGTTCCATTTGAGTGAAGCTATTCTCCTTTCGATGTCTTCGATTTTTGACGTTCTCCTGATCGATTCGTTAGTTTTTCGGTCTTTCAGTGTTACTCTAACTGAATTTCTCTCTATTGCTCTTTGATGTGTATTGAGCTTGTTCAAGTTCTTTTTTGTCAAGACCCAAGTTTCCGACACTGGCAGGACACATGTATTGTATACTTTTGCTTTTAGTTTCATTGGTATATTTGACGAAAACACCTGTTTTAGTTTGCTATATGCTGCCCATCCTAACCGTATTCTCCTATTGAGCTCTGTATTCTGGCATTCCTTACTAATTGTTATTTCTTGGCCTAGATAAATGTACGACGCTACTTTTTCGATTAACTGGCTCTCAATGGTTAGTGTATTGGTGTTTGTATCTTCGTTTGTCATGAATTTGGTTTTATTTATGTTTATCTCTAGTCCAACCTTGTTTGCTTCATGGTATAGTTCCTGAATCATGCCTATCAGTTCTGCCCACTTACATTTTATTGTTGTTAAATTCAATTGAATACGTTGCTGGCCGGCCATAACCATGCAAATATTCTACATATGGATCAAACTGTATATTTTTGATTATAAATTATTTAAACTTTGTTGACTGTAGTAGAAGTATTCAACAATATTAGTGTCTCACACCAGCTCGATGTTCGATGTTGAAATCGTACTCTTGAAGTCGTTCAATCCATTGTCACAATCCTAACTTAACCCGGCCTTGGGACTCTGCTCAGGTGGTGAATTCGGCCTTAGTTACACTATTTCTTATCACCTCAATTGGGATAAGGTGAATCAACAAACAAAATTTCCGGATAAATGGATTTATTTGACACACAATAATAAATTTACAAAACCGTATATTCTCGATACAAATACGAATGAATATTAGTTATACAGTAAAAAAGTCCAACTCAATATTTTATATATACCAAAAATAAGTTAGGGACTTATCTTGGGAAGGCTCGGGACGTACAGCTCGCAGCAGTATTCAAGGGTCCTTGAGCCGTCGTTGTCTGGACTCTGGAACGATATGGTCCGGTGAGAGGATCGTTGTAGGGTCCGTCGGGTCCGTAGAGGTAAAGTTCGTAAACGGTCCATTTTTCGATAAGATAAATGTTTCAAATATTAGGAGAGCATTTAAGTTGAAAGGAAACATGCCTTCATATAAAAAATGTTGCAGACCAAAATAATGGAAGTATTCATTCAATTTTCTGAGAAAGTATCGTCAAAGGTCCAATCTATAATATAAAAAATCGGGAGTGCTCTAAAATGATGCGATTCAGAAGTAGAGTGCTTCAAACTTGGAGTATCCAATGAAGAGGGTAAAATAAAATATCCATAGTTATTCAAAAATTGATAGAATTAGGGCATTAACAAAGTCACCCATCGATTTTAGATGAAATTTCATCTAATCGAACATGTTTCTTAAAGGCTACAGAGCTGTAGGGAAAGAAATAAAAAAAAACAGGAGAAACAGTAGAAAATTGCAAATTGAAAAGGAGGAAAATAAAATGAACTTATACTCCAAAACATACAAAAATTGAATTTAATTTTCAAAATAAAACCACAGAAATCTATTCATTCTTATCCGTCCTGTTCCCAAAATAATCAGAATCTGTTACAAATTCGCTTCATAAAATACTTTTGGACGCCACCAGATTTTTTTAAAAATAGATAATAACGGCGATGAAAAACTGGAAACGCTATGACAAAAACAATGTTTTCTGAAAACGGAATATTTTAACTAAATAGAAAAATTGAAAAAGAATGATTTGTAAGCACACAATTACAATTTGTAAATATATAGATAACTTACCAGCCAGAAGAAGTAATATCACTCACAAGTAATATTTAAAAGTGGATGCAAAATTGCTTCTTAGCGAAGACTGAACAAGCGACGATTCCTCGAATCGTAGTTTTAAATAGCCATTTATTGATGGTAAAAACTATCACCGATACGTTCCTAAACTAACAAAAGTACAAATATAATAGGTGCTTATGCCTATTATCAATAATAATAATTGCAATTTGAACGCAATTATGCTCAAAAAAAATGTAAACTTAAATTAAACGATATCAGTTATTGTTACCGTACTGAGATTCAAGAATAACCAAAAAATTAAATTAGAGGGGTGCCTCTACCAAAATATGAGACGCTAAACTATTAGAGCAATAACATCCTCTTAGAATATGAAATGCTAAATGCTTAAGCAAAATATTCAAGAAAAAATTAGAGAGGTAGCGTCTAATAAAATATGAAATGCTAACATCTCAACGATATGAGAAAAGAATAACTATAATCTTTGCCTACGAAGAAAAATGTTACTAAATGTGATATAGGGTGGTTAAGATCTCAGGTAAACTAACCTCAAAAGACAAAAATTGAAACAACCAAAAAGAAATAAGGAAGAAGTATTAGGAGAGCAAGACCAACTCAGAGTCATATATGGTTGACAGCATCAATCATGCACAGGAAAAACCTCGCGAGATATGTTAATCGCGTCGAGGTTATTTATTCACCAAAATTAACTTCGCAACCCTACAACTACCGAGGTGTAGACATGTTCCTCTAATAACTACATTCCTTGCAACTGGAAACAAAATCAATAGAGAAAATGAAAGGGAAAAAAGAAAAAAACGAAGAAATTTTTGAGCAAGCTCGGGTAATTAACAAACCCAGCGTTATGTAGAAACGCCACAACTAAAATGGAAATTTCCAAAGGAAATTCCTAAGAGAAAAAATGACTGGATGTATAGATTTATAACACCGTGATGCAATGCCCATGTGATACATCCTTCCAGTGCGATAAAATGACAAGTCATCAAACCACCCTTTCGGAAAAACGACGTCCCGTAGGTACGATACGTTATGGAATGATGGCACACCATGACACACCTCTGAAATTCAGTTTCCCACGTCACAAAATTAGCATCACGCCTGTCACAGAACAAAAAAAACAAAATCAGGGAAATCTTTTTTTAACAGGAAAGCGAAAACCTCCAAAAATTCCGTCATGGGAATGCTATTGCGAGATATTGTAAAAAAATACAAGGTAAGGGACAGAAATCTACTAATAAAATTTTTTTAACGTGACCAAAAATGTGTGTATGTGTATTTAAAATACATTACATAACTGTACGGAAAAATAAAAAGAAAAAAAACAACAAGGCATGGCCTTTCCCCCCTTTCCTACTGTCGGAAAGTTTGGAGAGAAGAAACCCACCTAGACAGAACCAATTGCTAAACGTTTAGCGATAACACACATAAAATACTCAAAAACCAAAATAGAAAGTAATATAGAACTCAAATTGGAAACAATTTCACCATGAAAGTACGAAATTATGAATTATGGTATTGCAAACCACATAGAAAGTCGTCCAAAAAAATAGTTTTGTCAACAACGGAAAGAGAAAACAAAAGTATGCCGCAATAAAAATACTATCAGTATGTATCAGTACACCAAAATAATCCATAAATTGTCATGTAACAAAGAGAACGTGTTTTACTCGTATCAACATACAGGGACGATAAAAATCAAGCGTATACTGAGAACGAAAGCGCTACCAAGCAAAAATATAATTTCTCAGTACACACAACAAAAGAGATACTACTCAAAATTAACTGAATTCAAAATTTGCCTAAAGCAAGAAATTTCAGAAAATATTTCAGTATAAAGGTTGTTCCAAACTAAACTGATTTCTAAAGGTGCAGAACGCAAGAAAATCTCAGAAAATTTGAAGCATTCGCGGGAAAAATTTTTGGCGGTTTTGTTAAAAACCCAAAAACAAAAAATAGATACGATAAAAAACACAAACATAATACATCAAATGTATTATACACAACATAATAGCAAGATCCGAAATAATGTACTCTAGATACAACATCAAGGAATACGAAAAATAAAGATATTAGTGCATTTGCACAACGATAAAGATAAACAGAAAAGATAGTGTATAGAGGTTCCATGACATATACGATAATAGAAAAGCCACTTCTACTAGATAAAGAGACAAAATGCATTTGTAACCTAACACAATTTTGACAACAATAAGTACAAAATACTTAAGAAATATTTTGATACTAAATCAAAATTAAGATAAAAAGAATAGTCACGTCCAGAAATTTTAATCCAAAAAAACTTGATATAGAAATACGGGATAAATCACCAAACTAATCAGAATCACTTTCTGATCTGATTCGCAAATTATAATCATGGCCAGATAAATTCGTATCAACAGAATGTTGATCAGAAAACTCATCATCAGGAAGATTTTCATCTACGTCAATGAACTGATTTTTTAAATATGTAACATGCCAATTACATAAATTTTTACCGGAGAGGTATTATTATACACTAATTTCGAGATCACTTTGTTGACAATACAATGTTTATACTTAGGAGCAAATTTAGCTGCAAAATTGTTAGATTTTGATGAAAGAACATAATTCTTTTTCCATAACCTGTCATCAACATGAAATTGCAAATATCTCTTTCGTAAATTGTAATGTTTTGCTCATATGCATTTCTTAACTTTTTACGAACCTCAACAAAAAATTTTAACATCATTAATTAATTGTAATTTTTCACCATTGTTAATGATGTTATTCGCGTTTTCAAAAATTGCACCGTAAAAATCTCCACTTAACGGAACGTTTCGTTCTGTGTGATTTGCTTGAGGATGATAACGAGCTTTATAAAAAAAAATTTGCACTTTGTACTGTGACATTATATTCTTAAAAGAAAAAGTGCAAACAATACCATTGTCAACAGAAAAGATTTGTGGAAGCCCAAAAAGAAGAAAAACATTTTTTATAAACTTCAGAATGCTCTTAGTAGTTGCGTGTGGCATTGGATGAACAAGACATAATTTTGTAAACCAATTGGTAATTACTAAAACAAATTTGTTTTCAGATTTTGACTTTGGGCATGTACCTATAAGATCAGCAGAAATCCATTGCCAAGAAAAATTAATATCTTTGTATTGACCCATAACACCAGCTTTAGGTAGATTTCGGGTTTACAAGAACTACAAACAGAACATTTATTAACGTAGCGAGATACAGAACTTCTTAGTTTTGACCAATAATAAATTTCAGAGATACGAGAAACAGTTTTAGATATGCCTAAATAAGCACTTAATTCATTGTCATGAAATAATCTTAATATGTCAATTCGGTTGGCGGTAGGAACAACAATTTTCCAATTAGATAAATTACTAGATATTGGATTAGACGAAAACATATGTTTATACAAAACATTATTGTCAACCCTAAATGTGGAATATTAATCGGGATTATTCGAAACTTTCTCAATCATAGAAGTATACCAAGCATCTGGTTTAAAGATACTTACGTCAATAACAGAAATTATAGATAAAGAACGAGATAAAGCATCACTGACCACCATAGTGGTTCCTTTTCTATGTTTGATTTCAAAATCAAACTCCGGAGAGCCTAAGAGAAAGACGTGCTAAGCGACGTGAGGAATTCGAAAGTTTAGAAAGATACTGCAAAGAACAATGATCTGTCTCAAGAGTAAAATGAGTGCCTTCAACATAGCCTCGGAATTTTTCAACACCAAAAATAACTCCTCCTAAAAGTTCTTTTTCTGTTGTACTGTACTTTTTCTCAGTTTTATTCAAAGTACGACTTGCATAAGCAATAGGGTGTTCGTGACCGTCACATTCCTGATACAGGCTCGCACCAAGACCAGTTTCGCTAGCATCAGTTTCAATGATGAAAAGTTTAGAAAAATCAAGGCTTGCAAGAATTGGACTAGAAGTAAGACCAGAAAACAGACATTTATACTTTTGAAAAATCTAAAATGGGAATTAATGAGTAAAAATTAGAAAAATAGTTGAGAAGACTACATCAAAATTTCGAAAGAGGTAAACAATATTCAAATAAGTTAGAATAACTCATTACAACATATGTCAATTGGAAATATGATGACTGAAATGTAGATATGGTATGAATAGATGTGGAAAATTTGGTAGTTGGAAAACATTGTGGAATCTATGAACTGGAATGGACACGGATAAGTACTTTTTATTATAATTTCCTTTACGTTACATTGATTCAAGTAAATTTACTAATATTATGTGTGTTTGAACATTTACAAACATGATAGTTTATTCAATACATAGTTTTAGTTCAAAAAATTGTAGAAATCACGAAACACATTCCGGATAAATCGACAAAATGAAGAACAGTAAACAAACAATGCTATATATGATGGTCAAACACTGCGTGAGTAGACTGGATTTGTTTCAAATGGTACTTAATTTATAATTTGAGGCAAAGGTTTATGAATGATAGATAATCTCTCAGATTTTGTTTGATCAATACCTATGTTAGTACTCCATAACAGTACACCTTTAGAGTTTGTTTGAAAACAAAAGAAATTTTATTATTCTCGTAATTCAATAATTTCCTCATCATGCATAATAATTTATGTGACTGTGCTATTCTTTCTTCCACATAAAAATGCATTTGGAACTATACGGGTTGGGCAGTGAATATAATGATATAAAGTTAGATTTATTACTCATAATCAAATAAAGTATAGTAGTTTGGGTCTTTTTAGTTTATTACCTACTGACATGAATGGCTTTTCAAACATCAAAGAACGATAAACTGTTTTTGGATTAATAAATATTAGTCTGATTGCAACATGAGAATAACGCCCATAACTGTATATTGTACCGAAATTTAGCTTCCCCCTATCTCTATACTCACATTTCTTTTTATTTTGTTTCAGACTTGGAGGGGAATTATCTCGTGAACAAATTGAATCTAGATTCAGAGGTGATGAGATACGACAGGCCGAATTTGATTACCGGCACCAAGATGTTCGAAAACCTTAAAGTAGACGTTTTACGTCCAGAAGGGGAAGCAGCTCGGA
The DNA here is from genome assembly GCA_963921935.1 of Galeruca laticollis. Classification (NCBI taxonomy): domain Eukaryota; kingdom Metazoa; phylum Arthropoda; class Insecta; order Coleoptera; family Chrysomelidae; genus Galeruca; species Galeruca laticollis. Next base: position 51,086,248 of record OY998184.1, read on the forward strand.
CCGCTAAAATACAGGGGGTTGATGTATTACATTGGCTTCAGAATGCCGTATTGAATAAAGGCAGTTTCAAAATAGAAGGAAAAAAGAAATTCAAAAATATCGAAGTTAGAGAAGGAACAAGGTAAATTTTATGTCTATATGTTTAATAAAAAAAACAAAGTATAAATAATGGTTTAAATATGTCAATAACAATAGATTTTTTTGGTGTGGATTTTTTTGGTGTGGTGTTCCTCGAACAGCCCTTTCTTTTGTCGAAGGTGTTTCATTTTCCCTGCACCAAAAATACACGAGAAATATATTAGGTTAATAAATCGCTGAAGGTAACAGCTTAAAAGCTAATATTTGATTCTCCTTAACCCTGCTGAACAGTTCGGGTTAATATGACCTATAATCAAATTCAGTAGCTTGTTATTTATTCTATTGTTAAATTTAATTTTTCAATAATATTTCGTGATTTTGTTCTTTTGGCCCCAAGTTTTTGTTTGATGTTCGAATTTTTCTTAAAATTTAGTTAGAAACGGGGAAAGAAAATGTTGAAGAACCATGGAATTATTTTAAAAAAGTTATATTAGGTAAATGTTGCAAGAGAAATATGTGGAACAAAATTACAACTACTACACCTTTTTATTTTGGCTCTGCAATAAGTACACATTTTAGTGGAAAATATTGAAATTTAAAATTTGAAAATGATATCAATTGTAAGCCAATAATTTATAGAATAATATGATTAATGCGTTTAAAAAAAAGTCTATAATTACTAGAAATTATGTAAATAGAGGAATAAGGTGTGTGGTTATACAAAACTTTCTCATGAAATATGACAAAAGCCTGATTAAGATAAAAAGCTAAAACAACTTTTGCGGTAATTGATTGCCAGAGGCTTAGGAAACTTTAAATGGATAAGGTATCTAAATGTGAAAATAAATGTTGCTGTAAAGTGTGCTTTGGTATATATCATGACAGTTTTCTGGCCAGAAGAAAAGGAGTGACAGTGATAGAAGAACACATTATATTGTAGTAAAGAATGTCAACATGAGGATTCCAATCGACAATTGAAAACAATAAGTTAAATGAAGAAGTTGAAAAATTAAGAAAATTATTAGAAGAAAAAGAGAATTGTTGTAATAGACTTGAAGTTGATGATGCAGAAGGAAAAAGTAACTAAAATGAACAAATCAATAATTTGAGAAAAGAAATAGTTGATATAGATAGATATATACTAAGACTGAAAAGAAACACTATAGATTTTGAAGATGAAGCTGCGGAACAAGAACATTCAGCAATACTTGGCCGTAATAAATAGTTGATACAAGTACGCGAAATAAATGAGAAGCTGACTTTGAAAATAACAGAAAAAGGGCAGATTATGAAAATATAATGTTGAAATTTAATGCATTTAATGAGAGTAAGCAAAATATGTTAGATGCCATCAAAATATTGACAGAGGATAATCAGATTTACGCTGAAGAAACATATAGACTCAAAACTAAAATGAAAGAATATGGAAATAATCATTTGAGAGATATCAATGTAATGGGGTTGATAACAAATGAAATATTACAGCAAAACTCAATCAAACTCAACTAAGTACACAAAACTTAGGGAACCAAACCAAGAAAAAAGGAGAAATGAAGAGAAAACTGAAAAGTGAAAACATGAACAATAATCATAAGTGATGAAACTGGAAGAAATATTGGACATATACTTAGAAGGACGACAAAATATCAAGTTGAATCAATTATTAAACCTGGAGCATTTCTTGAGGGTGTAATAGAATATTTAGAAAAACTCTCCAAAGATTATACATTATCGGATTGTATTTTGATAATGGGTGGTATCAACAATTTTTCAAATAATACATACCCTGAAGTAAGTTAAATAAATAGTTTGATAAAGCATTGTACTCATACTAATATATTATTGACTATAATACCAAAAGATTTTGGTCAAAGAAATAAAATTTATAATTCGATAATTGAGTTCAACAGCATATTTCAAAATATCGGTACAAACTGAGGTAAGTTTGAGATGTTGAATATGTTGAATTATAAAGGACAATTAATAAGTGAGCTAAATATCTGTAAGAATGTTTTAGATTTGTTGAATAAGAAAAAGATTAATTGCAACTTACATTTTGTATTCTCTAAAAATATTCCTGGAATATATAATGGCATTAATATTGAATTAGAAAAGTTTCGCCTTAACCAAATATAATTGACAATATTGTTCTTCAGCATGCTTCGCCAGAAAAAAATACCAGATGAAGAACGGAAGGCGAAAATGTGACGAAACCCTTCAAGAGTATGATCTGGATATTGCTCGACTAGTTCAATTCCCTTATCCATCAGCACCAGATAACATGAGGGAATGTTTAGGCATTCAGGGCTTTATTTACGGCTTATGTGACCACGATATGGAGAAAACGCTTCGATTAGCCCATCCTAAAACATTGGTCGATGCATTGACTGCTGTTCTTGAATATGAAGCAGCCACGATGGCTTCCGGATACAACAAAGGTAGGACCATATAGGAAGAAGGTGACGATGACAGACTTGACCAGATCGTCAACTTGTTGAAAGATATGGTAGACGGGAAGCCGTAGAAGATCAGGTGCTGTAATTATGGCGAGCTAGAAAATATACGCAGTTCATGTAAGCGTCCTACGACTCCAGCAAACCAAGATCTTCTCAAATGCAAAGCTGCCACGAATGTTTCGCGGTATAACGAAGGTAGAACCATGCAGAAAGAAGGTGACGATGACACACTTGACCAGATCGTCAACATGTTGAAAGGTATGGCAGACAAGAAGCCGAAGAAGATCAAATGCTGGAAGTGTGGTCAACTAGAAGACGTACGCAGCCCGTCTAAGCGTTCCAACACTCCTGCAACTCAAGAACTCCAGTCACATGGAAAATCAGACAGGGGTGAACGTCGAGCTGGTGTCAGTCACCGAAATGACGACTTCCTGTCCAGACGGCGGTGCTCAATAGACTGCTCCCACTGCAACACGGCGGATTCTAGGGAAGCTGCAGTTTCAAGAACTACTGTAGTTAACGAAGAATGGTCACCCACCAGGATCAGAGAAGATCAGGAGAATGAAACTCACCTGAAGAAGATTCGACAACGGGAGGAAGAAAATCAGCGACCTACCTGGCAAAAAGTTTCAAGATTTTCACTAACACTCAAGGCATATTGGACTCAGTGGGAATCCCTCGTCCTAGAAGAAGGTTTGTTGAAGAGTCCTTGAAAACGACGATGGCTCCGAGAGGAAAAGACAGCTAGTTATCTCGAGAACAAGAGTAGCAGAGGCACTGAAGAAGTTACACGACAGTCCATCGGGAGGTCATCTGGGAGTGAAGAAAGCCCTTCAGCGAGTTCGTGAAAGGTTTTATTGGATGAACAGCTCCAACGATGTGCAGGACTGGTGTAAGAAATGTACGACTTGTACTACGAGTAATGGAACACATCGCAAGAGAAAGGCACCTATACAAATGGTGGTAAAACATCCTGGTTATAATGGATTATTTCACAAAGTGGGTGGAAATTTACGCGATCCCGAATCAAGAGGCCACAACTGTCGCGGATGTATTGGTGAAAGAATTTATCAGCCCATATGCAGCGCCCTTGGAAGTCCACAGTGACCAGGGAAGAAATTTCGAAAGCCATCTATCCCAGGAGATTTGCGACAAGGTGGGAGTGAAGAAGACCAAGACAATAGCATTACATCCACAGTCAGATGGAATGTTGGAGATGATGAACAGGACTATTGGAAAATACATGTCCAAAGTAGTTTCCAGCCATCAGAGAGATTGGTACCAGTATCTTTCTCTATTCGTATTGGCTTATCGATCTGCTGTCAATGAGTCCACAGGTGAAACACCTGCGAAAATTTGGTTTGGACGTGAAATGAGGCTTCCTTGTGACCTGGAATTTGGCTGTCGGCCTGGAGAAGGTCTAGCAGGCGAAGACTACGTGATCTAATTGAGGAGAAGGGTGGACAATATTCATGAATTAGTTCGAACAAATCTTCAAGTTGCCAGCGACAAAATGAAAAGTTCGTACGACACGCAGGCCACAGAAGGCGGTTTTAAAGAAAGGGACAAAGTATGGCTACACAACCCGACGAGAAGAAAAGGATTTTCTCCAAAATTACAAAAATTGATCAGCCGATACGGAGTGCCCTTGGAAGTCCACAGCGACCAGGGAAGAAATTTCGAAAGTCATCTATTACACGAGATTTGCGAGAAGCTGAGAATGAAGTAGACCAGGACAACAGCATTACATCCACAGTCAGATGGAATTGTCGAGAGAATGAACAGGACTATTGGAAAATACTTGTCCAAAGTAGTTTCCAGCCATCAGAGAGATTGGTACCAGTATCTTTCTCTATTCGCATTGGCTTATCAATCTGCCGTCAATGAGTCCACAGGTGAAACACCTGCGAAAATTTGGTTTGGACGTGAAATGAGGCTTCCTTGTGACCTGGAATTTGGCTGTGGGCCTGGAGAAGATCTAGCAGGAGAGGATTACGTGATCCAATTGAGAAGAAGGCTGGACGATATTCATGAATTAGTTCGAACAAATTTTCAAGTTGCCAGAGACAGAATGAACAGTCGGTACGACAGGCAGGCCACAGTACGCAGTTTTAAAGAAGGGGACAAAGTATGGTTACACAACCCGACGAGGAGAAAAGGATTTTCTCCAAAATTACATGAATTCTGGGGAGGTACATACTTAATCAAGAAAATGATCAATGATGTTATATATCGCATAAGCAAGATCCCCAACAGTAAACCAAAACTTGTTCACCAAAATCTACTAGTTATTCGAAGAAGACCATGACCTAGAGAAAGGAGTAAACCATATTCGAGATGTGTCTGACCCTATTTTCGATGAATTTATGGGCGCGTATGGAAGTACCGGTAAAGCTAGATATGGAGTCACTCCAGAACAACAACAATATTTGTTCACTCTCCCGGAAGATTATTCACGGGCATACAACATCCCCGTATCAAGAACGCACGAGGGTTGGCATCCGTCTTTCGAAAGAAGTTCGGGCAATTAGAAAAACTTGAAGACCAGATTCCATCCCCTGGCAAGACACTGAAACATAATTCGCGGTACGTCTTCTACGTGGTAACTAAAAATGAATTTCAAGATCGATCTACCTACCGCGATGTGTGGGAAGCACTTCGAAACCTCCGAGACCATGTGTTGGAATCCAGTGTGAAGAAACTGGCTATGCCTAAGATAGCGAGGAACCAGTTGGATTGGAGAGTCATCAGGAACACGGTAGAGGTGATCTTCCAAGATGCCGATGTCCAAATATTAATTTGTAGCTACAACCCCCGTTATCATTATCTTATGAAAACGGTGCCCTGTTATTTCCATAATATCGGAAAGTGTAGAAATGGGGCCAGTTGCCGATTCAATCATCCAGTCTCGGCTACACAAAAGTTCCAGGAGGAACTTCCATTTAAGGAGGGGGTAATGTTACGAACTCGTACACCAAAGTAGATACTAAGTACGGTCCTGTAACCTTATGTTGATGGTGTAAAAAAATGGCGAGCGCGCCGAATTCGGGAAAGGTCAATCGAAGATCTTTTGAGGATTGAGCCGGCATTCGAGAAACATCCCGGAAAAAGAATGTTCCAGAAGGCCCTCTAGTATATAAAAAGACTACCTACTTGCCGTAAAGTTTAGTTTATAAAGTGATCTAGTGATAAAAACAGGGAACAACTAAATAGTCTAAGTAGTGGAGTGTTTATATAAATTAGTGAATAGTTTAGTGAATGAAGAAATTAAGTAAGTGAACTTACCGTGTGTATGAATTTATCCCACCCGTCAGGATATACAGTTTTGAATTAATAAGAAAAGCATTACATTACTTTCAATTTTTTTCAAATACTGCAGCCGACGCACAGCTAATATTGTCTGGAAGGAAGTAATGTAAAATGATACATAGTCTATCCTAATGCTGCGGAGCAGCACGGGTCCTCTAGTAGTAATGAAAATTTACATATGTATGTAAAAGGTCAAACAAAATGAAATTAAATTAAAATAAGACGACATCAAGAAAAATCATTGAAATTGGATCAATGTATAAAAGAAAAGAAGAAACAAAGAAAATATCGACATCGTCGTCCGACAGAATGTGTCCGAAGCAGGAAGTCTAGTAGTCGTAATAGGAAATAGGGGAAATGGAGAGAACCGAATGCGGACCAACAGAGAAGAAAATGAAAATAAGAAGTGATGGGGTAGTGCCCCTCCTACAGAGAAATGAAGGGAGAATAAGGAGTATAATTCCCTAATGGGAATGTAAAAATAATAATAATTTCTTTGGAGTGATGTATAAATCTTTGAGGCCAGATTGTAGTGGTTATTAAACTCGAAGGTTATAAACAATTCATACGAACGGATATGATTTCAGATCATGTCGAGATTGATACAACTCAAACAATTGTTCAACTCAATATAATATTGTAATAAACAAACAAGATTAGTAAGATATATTTTCAACTAATTGTGAACATATTTAAAAACATTGCACAAATTATTACCTATGAGAATAAGAATCGTAAACATCAAGCAATCAATTAATATTCTGTTCTGTTTATGAACAATAACGAATATATGTTATTGGTACGAAATGAACTTGACCGTTCTAGTATATTTTAGGTTATGTATAGTTAATTTGAGTGTTATTTAGTATGCAAATAAAACACAATGATACTTGTAGAGATGTTTACTTTCACCCTATAATCCAGGTTGAGGTACGTCAACAATTAATTCAATTAATTGCATCATCTTGAAATATATCGTCGTAATCCTTCATATCTATTATCAACAATTCATACAACACATGGCTATCCTGCCATATCCTGCTCCACCACTATAGGTACAATACAAAACATTTAAACATTTACCTTCTCTAACGATTGTTATGAAGGCGCGCATATGTATATAATTCTATAGAAATTTTATCAAAAACAAAAACTTTGTGTACAAACGAGGACACAATTTGGCTTTAAGTCGATTTGAGAGTTTTTATTGATATATTCTCGTTTACAGAAGTCTAAATTGAGAAACTGTGATCAATAGAAGTCTACTTGCGAAAAATGATTTACATTAGTTTTCAGAGAAAAAATTAAAGAATCTGACTATTTTTGTCGCTTATAGAGTTTTCACTCATGTTTTCGCTTATAAAGGTTCGACTGTAATTATTTTGTGCTTGGTATAAGATTTTCCGAAGTTGTAGGTCATTTAAGCTGGAATAAAGTTTTTATTGCCGTCCGTAGTGCTGTAAACGATCCCATGCTAGTAACAAGTGGTAGAATAACAAAAAATCTGACAGAAATATATACGGGTGTGAAGTTAGCAGTTGATTTCCAGCAGTTAAAATAGTAAAATTGAAAGTAGTTGCAACAAATTGTGTTTTAAAATTTAACATGCATAATATAATATAGTTGTCTTTAAAAATCAACTACCGTCCCCCGTATCCACTTAGAAGCCGTCGGGGTGTATGAGACCACCCCTAAACGATAAAAATATAAATAAATAATTCAGAACCTCGACTTTTCGTTCGAGTTCCAGGATGATATTCACAGGATACATTGCAAATGCCTCAAGAAATTATTTACCACCGCCCGTACCCACTTAGAAGCCGTCGGGGTGGATGACACTACCCCTAAACGATAAAAAAAATAATTCAGAATCTAGACTTCTCGTTCGAGTTCCAGGATTATATTCACAGGATGCATTGCAAATGCCTCTTGAAATTATTTTCCACCGCCAATACCCACTTAGAACCCGTCGGGGTGGATGAAACTCCCCTAAACGATAAAAAATGAATAACTAATTCAGAACCTAGCCTTCTCGTTCGAGTTCCAGGATGATATTGACAGGATACATTGCAAATGGTCCTAGAAATAATTAATCGCCCCCCGTACCCACTAAGAAGCCGTCGGGGTGGATGAAACTACCCCTAAACGATAAAAATTTAATGAATAATTCAGAACCTCGACTTCCCGTTCGAGTTCCAGGATGATATTCACAGGATACATTGCAAATGCCTCTATAAATTATTTACCACCGCCCGTACCCACTTAGAAGCCGTCAGGGTGTATGAAACTACCCCTAAGCGATAAATAATAAATAAATAATTCAGAACCTCGACTTCTCGTTCGAGTTCCTGGATAATATTCGGAGGATACATTGCACATGCCCCTATAAATTATTTACCACTGCCCATACCCACTTAGAAGCCGTCGGGGTGGATGTAACTACCATCGTCCACCGAACGATGCCCCTACACGATAAGAATATAATAGTTTCATCCACCTCGACGCCTTCTTAGTGGGTACGGTATGGGTACGGTAAATAATGTCTAGGGGCATTTGCAATGTATCCTGTGAATATCATCCTGGAACTCGAACGAGAAGTGGAGGTTCTGATTTATTTATTATTTTTTTCATCGTTTAGGGGTGGCTCCGATGGCTTCTAAGTGGGTACGGGCGGTAAATGATTTCTAGAGGCAATTCCAATTTCTCCTGCGAATATGATCTTGGAACATGAACGAGAGGTCGAGGTTCTGGATTATTGTTTATCGTTTAGGAGTAGTTTCATCCACCCCGACAGCTTCTACGTAGGTACGGGCGGCGGTAAATGGTTTCTAGAGACATTTCCAATTTATCCTGTGAATATCATCCTGGAAATCGAACGAGCAGTCGAGGTTCTGAATTATTTATTATATTTTTATCATAGAGGGGTAGTTTTATCCACCCCGACGGCTTCTGAGTGGGTACGGGCGGTAGTTAGGAATTTATAGGGGCATTTGCAATGTATCAATGTGAATCTCATCCTGGAACTCGAACGAGAAGTCAGGTTTCTGAATTATTTATTATTTTTTCATCGTTTAGGGGTGGTTTCAACCACTCCGACGGCTTCTAAGTGGGTACGAGCGACGTTAAATGGTCTCTAGAGGCATTTCCAATTTATCCTGTGAATATCATCCTGGAACTCGAACGAGAAGTCGAGCTTCTGAATTATTTATTACATTTTTATCATATAGGGGTAGTTTCATCCACCCCGACGGCTTCTAAGTGAGTACGGGCGGTCGTAAATTAGTTCTAGAGGCATTTGCAATGTGTCCTGTGAATATCATCCCGGAACTCGAACGAGAAGGTGAGGTTCTGAATTATTTATTTGATTTTTATCGTTTAGGAGTATTTTCATCCACCTCGACGGCTTCTAAGTGGGTACGGGCGTTGGTAAATAACTTCTAGAGGCATTTGCAATATATCTTGTGAATTTGATTCTGAAACTCGAACAAGAAGTCGAGGTTCTGAATTATTTATTTGATTTTTATCGTTTAGGGGAGTTTCATCCACCCCGACGGCTTCTAAGTGGGTGCGGGCGGTGGTAAATAATTTCTAGAGGTATTTGCAATTTATCCTGTGAATATCATCCTGGAAATCGAACGAGCAGTCGAGGTTCTGAATTATTTATTATATTTTTATCATATAGGGATAGTTTCATCCACCCCGACGGCTTCTAAGTGGGTACGGGCGGTGGTTATTAATTTCTAGGGGCATTTGCAATGTATCAATGTGAATCTCATCCTGGAACTCGAACGAGAAGTCAGGTTTCTGAATTATTTATTATTTTTTCATCGTTTAGGGGTGGTTTCAACCACTCCGACGGCTTCTAAGTGGGTACGGGCGACGTTAAATGATTTCTAGAGGCATTTCCAATTTATCCTGTGAATATCATCCTGGAACTCGAACGAGAAGTCGAGCTTCTGAATTATTTATTACATTTTTATCATATAGGGGTAGTTTCATCCACCCCGACGGCTTCTAAGTGAGTACGGGCGGTCGTAAATGAGTTTTAGAGGCATTTGCAATGTGTCCTGTGAATGTCATCCCGGAACTCGAACGAGAAGGTGAGGTACTGAATTATATATTTGATTTTTATCGTTTAGGAGTATTTTCATCCACCTCGACGGCTTCTAAGTGGGTACGGGCGGTGGTAAATAATTTCTAGAGGCATTTGCAATATATCTTGTGAATATCATTCTGGAACTCGAACAAGAAGTCGAGGTTCTGAATTATTTATTTGATTTTTATCGTTTAGGGGAGTTTCATCCACCCCGACGGCTTCTAAGTGGGTGCGGGCGGTGGTAAATAATTTCTAGAGGTATTTGCAATGTATCCTGTGAATATCATCCTGGAACTCGAACGAGAAGGTGAGGTTCTGAATTAGTTATTCATTTTTTATCGTTTAGGGGTAGTTTCATTCACCCCGACGGCTTCTAAGTGGGTACGGGCGGTGGTAAATAATTTATAGAAGTATTTGCAATGTATCCTGTGAATATCATCCTGGAACTCGAACGAGAAGGTGAGGTTCTGAATTGATTATTCATTTTTTATCGTTTAGGGGTAGTTTCATTCACCCCGACGGCTTCTAAGTGGGTACGGGCGGTGGTAAATAATTTCTAGAGGCATTTTCAATGTATCCTGTGAATATCATCCTGGAACTCGAACGAGAAGTCGAGGTTCTGAATTATTTATTTGATTTTTATCGTTTAGGGGAGTTTCATCCACCCCGACGGCTTCTAAGTGGGTACGGGAGGTGGTAAATAATTTTTAGAGGTATTTGCAATGTATCCTGTGAATATCATCCTGGAACTCGAACGAGAAGGTGAGGTTCTGAATTAGTTAATCATTTTTTATCGTTTAGGGGTAGTTTCATTCACCCCGACGGCTTCTAAGTGGGTACGGGCGGTGGTAAATAATTTATAGAGGCAATTTGCAATGTATCCTGTGAATATCATCCTAGAACTCGAACGAGAAGGTGAGGTTCTGAATTAATTATTCATTTTTTATCATTTAGGGGTAGTTTCATTCACCCCGACGGCTTGTAAGTGGATACGGGCGGTGATAAATAATTTCTAGAGGCATTTTCAATGTATCCTGTGAATATCATCCTGGAACTCGAACGAGAAGGTGAGGTTCTGAATTAGTTATTCATTTTTTATCGTTTAGGGGTAGTTTCATTCACCCCGACGGCTTCTAAGTGGGTACGGGCGGTGGTAAATAATTTCTAGAGGCATTTTCAATGTATCCTGTGAATATCATCCTGGAACTCGAACGAGAAGTCGAGGTTCTGAATTATTTATTTGATTTTTATCGTTTAGGAGTAGTTTCATCCACCTCGACGGCTTCTAAGTGGGTACGGGCGGTGGTAAATAATTTCTAGAGGTATTTGCAATGTATCCTGTGAATATCATCCTAGAACTCGAACGAAAAGGTGAGGTTCTGAATTAGTTATTCACTTTTTATCGTTTAGGGGTAGTTTCATTCACCCCGACGGCTTCTAAGTGGGTGCGGACGGTGGTAAATAATTTCTAGAGGCATTTTCAATGTATCCTGTGAATATCATCCTGGAACTCGAACGAGAAGGTGAGGTTCTGAATTAGTTATTCATTTTTTATCGTTTAGGGGTAGTTTCATTCACCCCGACGGCTTCTAAGTGGGTACGGGCGGTGGTAAATAATTTCTAGAGGCATTTTCAATGTATCCTGTGAATATCATCCTGGAACTCGAACGAGAAGTCGAGATTGTGAATTATTTATTTTATTTTTATCGTTTAGGGTAGTTTCATCCACCCCGACGGCTTCTAAGTGGGTACGGACGGTGGTAAATAATTTCTAGAGGCATTTTCAATGTATCCTGTGAATATCATCCTGGAACTCGAACGAGAAGTCGAGGTTCTGGATTATTGATTTGATTTTTATCGTTTAGGTGTAGTTTCATCCACCCTGACGGCTTCTAAGTGGGTACGGGCGGTGGTAAATAATTTCTAGGGGCATTTGCAATGTATCCTGTGAATATCATCTTGGAACTCGAACGAGAAGTCGAGATTCTGAATTATTTATCTAATTTTTATGGTTCGGGGGTAGTTTCATCCACCCCGACGGCTTCTAAGTCGGTACGGGTGGTGTTAAATAATTTCTGGAGGGATTTGCAATGTATCCTGTGAATATCATCGTGGTACTCGAACGAGAAGTCTAGTATCTGAGTTTTTTTTATGGTTTAGAGGTAGTTTCATCCACCCCGACGGCTTCTAAGTGGGTACGGGGGGCGATAAATTATTTCTAGGACCATTTGCAATGTATCCTGTCAATATCATCCTGGAACTCAAACGAGAAGTCGACATTCTGAATTATTTATTATTTTTTTATCGTTTAGGGTTAGTTTCATCCACCGCGAGAGCTTCTAAGTGGGTACGGGCGGTGGTAAATAATTTCTAGGGGCATTTGCAATGTATCATGTGAATATAATCTTGGAAATAGAACGAGAAGTCGAGATTCTGAATTATTTATTTAATTTTTATCGTTTAGGGGTATTTTCATCCACCCCGACGACTTCTAAGTGGGTACGTGCGGTGGAAAATAATTTCATGAGGCATTTGCAATGTATCCTGCGAATATCATCCTGGAACTCGAACGGGAAGTCGATGTTCTGAATTATTTATTAAATTTTTATGGTTTGGGGTAGTTTCATCCACCCCGACGGCCTCTAAGTCGGTACGGGTGGTGTTAAATTATTTATAGGAGCATTTGCAATGTATCCTGTGAATATCATCCTGGAACTCGAACGGAAAGTCGAGGTTCTAAATTATTCATTAAATTTTTATCGTATAGGGGTAGTTTCAACCACCACGACGGCTTCTAAGTGGGTACGGGGAGCGATAAATTATTTCTAGGAGCATTTGCAATGTATCCTGTGAATATCATCCTGGAACTCGAACGAGAAGGCGAGGTTCTGAATTAGTTATTCATTTTTTATCGTTTAGGGGTAGTTTTATCCACCCTGACGGCTTCTGAGTGGGTACGGGTGATGGTAAATAGTTTCTAGAGGCATTTGCAATGTATCCTGTGAATATCATCGTGGTACTCGAACGAGAAGTCTAGATTCTGAATTATTATTTTTTTATCGTTTAGGGGTAGTTTCATCCACCCCGACGGCTTCTAAGTGGGTACGGGGGGCAATAAATTATTTATAGGACCATTTGCAAAGTATCCTGTCAATATCATCCTGGAACTTGAACGAGTAGTCGAGATTCTGAATTATTTATTATTTTTTTATCGTTTAGGGTTAGTTTCATCCACCCCGAGAGCTTCTAAGTGGGTACGGGCGGTGGTAAATAATTTCTAGGGGCAATTGCAATGTATCCGGTGAATATCATCTTGGAACTAGAACGAGAAGTCGAGATTCTGAATTATTTATTTAATTTTTATCGTTTAGGGGTATTTTCATCCACCCCGACGACTTCTAAGTGGGTACGGGCGGTGGAAAATAATTTCAAGAGGCATTTGCAATGTATCCTGTGAATATCATCCTGGAACTCGAACGAGAAGTCAAGATTCAGAATAATTTTTTTATTATCGTTTAGGGGTAGTTTCATCCACCCCGATGGCTTCTAAGTGGGTACGGGCGGTGGTAAATAATTTCTAGAGGCATTTGCAATGTATCCTGTGAATATCATCCTGGAACTCGAATGAAAAGTCGAGGTTCTGAATTATTTATTTATATTTTTATCGTTTAGGGTTGGTTTCATACACCCCGACGGATTCTAAGTGGGTACGGGGGACAGTAGTGTATTTTTAAAGACAACCATATTATATTATGCATATTAAATTAAAATACAATTTGTTGCTACTTCTTTCAATTTTACTATTTTAACTGCTGGAAATCAACTGCTAACTTCACACCCGTGAAATATATGACGAAGTTTCATGGAAGAAATTTGAATAATCGGACAAATTTTTAGAAAGAAATAAATGAATATGAAATTAGCTTTCCAATTTTGTTATGTTATAATAAGAAATAACCTAATGAGAAAAACACGAGTAGACACTCTGTATTATTGTTGCAGAATTGTTCCTTATACGGAAAACCAATTGTGACGTTTGAATTAACGTACTATATTCCATTATGCAACGTTCATCTAGAACCGTTCGTTATTTCTCACGCCCGAATGGAACAGTAGAGTAGCGACCAGGTAATATTCCACTAATGGTAACGTTGAAAGCAGAACTTTAGCAATTAATGTCGAGCAGAGCATTATTGTTAAAGTAAGTTGTAAATGTAGCGACACGAGGATGTGGACCCAACCTCAACTACGTTACGTATCGGACGCTGGTTCCAATATGCTCTTCTATGGATGTCTCTGTGTTTATTGTTTGTTAATAGAATGTGCTTTAATATAATTTACCTTTGGTTGTATTCCATTATAGTACATTTAAGATAATTTAACTGAAACAACGGTAGAGATATGAGAAAAACCAATTATATAGTATAAGGGCGTATCTTGTATAATATTACCAACTATTAACAATGTCATGGGAAGAACGAAACAAACATAAGAACGGCGATCTTGCAATTATATAAGACGGAACTATCTGGCGAATTTTGGAGTTTATTTGCTTTGAAATCGTTGGATGAGCTAATATTTTATATTGGACTGTATTGTTTACCTTCTGCTTGTTCGAGGTAGATTGGTGCAATAATGTCGTGTCGGTTAACGTCAACGAACACATTTATTTACAATTTAGTCTTGAGCAAGGTAATAATTAAAACCACGATACACTCACAACGGTATGCTTATGCGCATCGAACGTTTGGCGTGTGACGTCACTGCGATGCAATATTCATTTCTATATTATGGCCACGAATGCCACTCTCGGTAGCATCAATAGGTATTTATGGCGATATTTGTTTGACGGAATGATTATACAAATCTTTATTGTTCATACTAAGAGATAATTTATATTATAATAATTAAAATAAACTTAAACTTTACTAAAACAGAAAAATAATTGAACCTTTTTGAGTTGTATCAAAAGCCACATTTTAGGGCAAGTCCAAGTATGGGGTTTTCAGGGGTAATCTGGATGCATTAAAGTATACAAAGACATTGAATAAGATGCAACTTACTTATTTAAAAATAACATGAACTTAAAAAAGGTGTTTCGTTTTCAAATATTCACTGTTCCGAACTCACTTTCTTTTTAACGTTCGTAAATTTTGAAAGTTTTTTTTCCATTTTCGCTTTCAAATTTTGCAAACTTATTTGTTTATTTAGATCTCGGAGTCTAATGTAAGTTCTTGTTCGACTCAAACAATAAATCACTTCATATGGGATTTCAGTTTGGTTTTGACCGACAATACTAAAAGTTTTATAAGCCAAAATTTTAAAAATATTTTCTTCTTTTGATAAAGATGTTCCGTGAAGTGATCGAAACTCGGATTCAAGAATTTCCGTAGCTTTCAAAAGATCTTGATTTGGCTGTAATAAACCACCCCTCGATAGGAAATGTACCCAATCTTGAGCTCTAACGGAAATCATCTCGCTGGTTTTAGTACCTAAATTAAATTCATCTTTAAATATGTACGCTATGTACCCTGCCAGATATTTAAGAGCTTCTTGACGAATTATTTCGGTACTATCAAAGGTTGTCAATAACTGTAAAGACTCATCGTCAGGAATATATTCTGGTTGAGTGAATGTATATGGAATAAATGTTTCTTCTTGTTCAAGTTTACGTGTATTTGTTATTTGAATATTTTTGGAGACATTAGCTAGTGTTTCAGTGAAGCAGATGGGACGCGATTCTTCTGATTCTAATGTTTGTATTAAACATTTTTCATCAGATTCCTCTGTATTTTTGTTCTCTGTAAAAATTGCCGCCGAGTATTTACCTAATATATACCACCTCAAACGATACATAAAATCTAGAGATTCTGGATGGTCATTTGTAGCTCCCATGCCTCTCATATAAGAGAAGAAGTTTTCAACAACGTCTTGATTTAGACGCGAGGTCAAGGTGTAATCGACTCCTTTAAAGTTTTCCTGCAAATAAGAAAACAATTCTTCCAGTGACCTATTTCACAACATAATTCCTTTTTGAAAGAGAATGAGAGACATATGTTTGCCTATGGTCATATTCCCAATAGTTTCGGTCACCTCTTTCAACACTTTTTTCTGCTTAACTAAATCTACTCCATACGCATTTTTAGTTGTACAATTTGCCACAATTTTTGTATGGGAATTAAAAAGATCAAACCAATCATTCATTAACTGTACAAAATCCGAAACTTCCTTCTACGGTAAAACAGATGGCAGTAGCCTATTTTCTCCACAAAACTGAATACTTTTTGCAACAGAATTAGACAATAGTTGAACGGCTGGTTTAACTTTTTGTCTTTCGGAACCTTTTAAATCTAAGTGGTGTCGGTTAATTTTATATGCGATGGTTAATTCGGACGACGACAGTTGCAACAAATTCTAAAAACAATCCCTATTAATTAATGTGTTCTTTACCCAAAAACCACGATCCAATATGTGGTTCCTTAATAATTTAATAAGATGAGGAACGTCACCAAACACATATACGTTTAACAAACTATTGCTAGGGTGTGGAAAGCAACAATTTTGGTCATGTCCAATATTAGGTGTGACCAAACTTTAACGTTACATGTACATAAATCACTGACAATACCCACAACTGTGAAACTTGCATCAAAAAGTTTTTTGATATTATAGAAGATAATACGTCGATAGTCATTGCTTGATCGGAATTATAATAAACAGGTTGCTTCCAGTTACGAAAAATACCACGTGCTATTACCGTTTGACACGTTTTATGTGGCCCTATTACTTTTTGATGTCGTTTCTCCATATTTATGCGATTAGATGAATGTATTTCGTCAAATGATAAAATACACAATTTTTCAATATTCTGCATATCAGAAGATTTTTTAGCCTTTAAAATAACGTCATTCAGAATGCCTGGTTCTACTGAGAGTGTCGATGCTCGATGCCCATCTGCGTAGTGTCGAACACAGGTGTTGAAAGCGCCGGTAAAGGATAACCATTTGTTCTTAAGTAGCGCTATGCTTTGGGGCTAACACTCCGTAACGATATCGAACATGCTATTTCATTTGGCGACCATCGTTTGGTTGTACATTTTGATTTGACCTTCTAACAAAAATTGTCGCAGTCCACTTTTCATATGCTCCAACTCAGCTTTCAGTGCACAATTCTCATTGGCAAGGAAATTGTTTTCTTTCTGTAGTGTTGCAACTTTTGTTTGAAGTTCAAGTATTTGTTTTTCATCCTCACTGAAATAGAAGAATAGGAATCCACATCAACTGTCCCAACCCTTACTTCGTGGAATCTACTCATATTACTATTTTAAATGAAACTTACTGTTTATAGATTACTCCACAATATATTAAAAAAATGAAAAAAATTCTAAGAAATTTGACAATTGTTTCGATATTAAATATCATCGTCAGAATGTAACTTCTGTCATTCTGACGATGATATTTAATAACGAAACAATTGTCAAATTTCTTAGAATTTTTAACATGTTTTTCAATATATTGTGGAATTATCTAGAAAAAGTAAGTTTCATTTAAAACAGTAAAATAAGAATCCACGTGACGATTTTTAATTTCTTAAGTTTACCTTACAGATGCTCGACTTAATGTAATGTCACCTTCCGTGATTCCTATTTTATATTCACAACTTTGAGAAGTGATCGAGGCAAAAGACATTGTAGCTTCCGCTAGGCATTCAACTACCAATCGCCTTCGTTTTATTCGAACTACTTTATCAGAATTTCTAGTATTTTCCCTTTAACCAGGCAGTTTCAAAGTGGGGATTGCATCATATTTTAAATTTCTTATATTTTTCCTTGTATAATTTGAAACAATATTTCTCAAAATGTATTGAGCAAATACATGCTATAAGGAAAACAAATGTGTAAACATAGTGATTAGTAATCATTTTTGTAATATTTATTGTTTTTCAAATTAATGTCTTCTTGCCGGCGACACGCAGTTAACCACAGTTTACAAAGTTCATCATTTTTTGGGAACTAAAATATCTAATGTCTGTTCCCTTAGTTTTTCTATTGTTTTTTGGACATCCATAAATAGCGCAACTGAGCATTTCAACCCACTGACCGTTCTAACTAAATTGAACAGCAAATTAAAGTATTTAAAAGTTCGTAATTATAATAAAACCGCAAACATTCCATCGTTCACGTCGACTAATTGTAAGAGTGAAACCCTGTGGGCCTTGTGGGGTTAAATCGACGAAAACTAAAACACTTTGTATATCGGTCCGTGTCTACGATCGGTGCATGCATCGCAAATACGTCATCTGCGCGCAGAGGACGAATTTTTGTTTCCAGTCGATCATACCGTTGTAAGTGTATCGTGATTGAAACATAAAAATCTATATGGTCGAGATTTATCTTTCTCATAAAACCCAGCACAGTTATATTGATTGTATAAGAGTATGTTATCAAATTACTGCAACATTAACACTGCTTGGTGAATCCTTTACAACCTTAAGATCACTTCAATAGTTAGGGCACAGTTTAAAGCTTAACAGAAGCAGTTAGCTCACTCTACCAATTTTTGTGTTACAACTTTTATCTCACTCATACACACTCATGGGAATCAACTTCCGGTTGCGCAGAAAGTTTGTTATTTTTTACACACACTTGTCAGATATTTTATTGTATGAATTGGATACGCCCCTAAGCGCGTGGGTTACAATTTTCGGTTGCGCAGTGGAAAATTTGAACCATGCACATCAAAGACGCCGACATCGAGTGAGCCAACTGCTTCTGTTAAGCTTTAAAGTGTGGTTATAGGGCATCAGAGACTGACACACAATGTCACCAAAGATTAAAATATACTTGTAAATGTGTTAAAAATATATTTATTATAATAATAATTCAACACTATGAATTTACAATTAGAAAACAAAACAATAATTAGAATCATAAAAGAAAAGAAAATGGTAACAACATTATTATAAAGCGTTCAATCAATTAGTGGTGGCATTGATTCCACGTTAGCTGAGACGTGTTTGCTTGCTGTACATCTACAGTGGCCAGATGGTATAGAATCCAGTCAGGTCTCCGTTCAGAGTATGCTTCGTACGCCATCTACGCACGGGGCTCCTAAGTATCCTCCATGTAATGCTGGTCACTGACTAGACTGGGATTGTGTATATCTTCGACCGTTACATACTTAAATTCTTTTTAGAATGTAACCACATGGCAGTTCGTTGGCAAGTGTTTTTAGCGTGGGTTTTTCTTAGGAGCCAGAAAGAGAGATATGACAGTTTCTAACGGTTTTCTGTCGAAATTTCTAGACTAAAGCCTTTGAGGTGGAGTAGAGCGCTTTGGGCTACAGCATCTGGGGTAGATGGAGCGTTTTTTATTAATTAAATTTAAGTGAGGGTAGCATGTTTGAAAATAAAAGTAATTTGTTTTCGAACAATATCTTACATTTTACATGAGAAAATATGGGAAACTATAGCAGGTATATGCAAGGAAAATATGTGTACGAACCAGATTAAAAGTATTTCTCCGCAAACTCACTTTATTCTAGAAAATCTAATTTTAAGGAAATGACACGTTACATTTGCATATGACACCTACTTAATATTTATATAAGGTATAATATAAAATATAAATTCCTTAATGTTTTTATATATACCGAGTTTCAAAAAGTCTGCACCATATGGAAAACTTTTGCATTATCCATTTGTCAGAAAATTTTATAATTGATAAAAATTGGTATATTGCGTAAGACTTGTATATGAGTTGTCGAAATTATAACATTTCAAAAAGTGTACAGGAGAGAACAAAAAATGAAAAATTCGTTCAAATGTAAACTGCCCATATCTTCTATATTATCAATAAAGTTGTTTAAAGGAAGAAACAATATTTAGATTTGAAATCACAGCCACCTACGCAACAAAAAGTTTTTACCCCATTATTCATAGTTCTAGCCTCATAAAGAGTACCATAAAATGGGGTGAAATTGATAGTTTTTTCAAGTTTTCGAATGATACAATTGAATATATAAAGATTTTCAGCAGAATAAAAAATCTACACGATTTGTATATCGATATAGAATTGAACCTCACGATCATGCAATCTTTTTTTGATAACCAATCGAAAACAAATCATACGTTATCAAACCAACACCTATATTTGGTTGACTTTGATAGGGCTATTTTTTTCGCGTCCTCTATACAGGATTATCAAAATAAGTTATCAATTTCATACTTTAGCATTTTGGTGCAGACTTTTTTTTATCAAATCTGCATTCCATTGGGGTGAAACTGATAATCTATATTAGTTGAATGTCTTATCAAAGTCACCTCAATTATTTAGGTTGATACATTATACTTTACGTTGGTCGGATATACAGAATATATTCTTTGGTAAATAAGAAGAACATGGATTTAACTTGACAAATTGTAGAATAACCAAATAAAACAAATCGTGAACATAACTAATCAGGTAAATTGCCGTGAAAGTAATGCCAGTGAATTTTGAACTAATGTTCAACGATCAAAAACATCAACTGATTTTGTGAAAATATATCTTTTGAGACGAGTTCCAGAATTTCCTATTTTTGGTTCACTAAGTACAGCAATTATGTGAGTTAGAGCAATAGTGAAAATTAATTTTTCGGTATCAGTGGAAATAAAACGTGATCCATTAAAGAGCCATGCTGCTGAAAATTTGAACTATTGTGTTGCAATTGGAAGTGCAAATGGCGTTGTAAACTGTACATGGTACTGTAGAATCACTATTACAAATTTCTTGAACATTCGTAGATACGTGAATACTACCCTATATATTTTTGAAAATGGTTGACTTCAATATTGATACATACTATCCCTCATATCTTGAGAACTGAAAATATACATGAATTATGGACCAAAAGGCAGAGAAGAGCCGATTTTAGCGACCTCTAATTTAAATATTGATTTTGTATTGACCTCATAACCTCAACTGACGTATTCTGTGGGAAAATTAATGCCATAGATTAATCTAAAAATTGTGACAATGGTTTTCAGTTTTATATGCTAAGCGTAGTAGAAAGATAATTTATCTTATTTCGGTTCAACATAATTACTGCATTTTCCTATAAATTGATGTCTCATCAAACTGTGAAAAAATTAGTTTCATCACTTCAATCGTATTACGAATCGTTTGTCAATAACATACGTCAATGTTGGTTGTTCATTATTGCTGTTTGTGTATTTAGTTGGCAATTACAGTTGTCCGTAGTATTTTATATAGTGTCTGTGTGTAGTTTTCAGTGGTAATTTAGGTTTATTTGTGTTCGTGTCAGATGAAAGCAGCAAATTATATTTCAACTATATTTACTAACCACATATCGTCAAACTCATTTCTTATACCAATTTAAATTATGTAGCAATGTGTATCATAATAAAACATGTTGTGTTTGCTCATATTATCAACTTTATTGAAATGAACAATTAGGGTACTCATTAAAAACAATCTTTGTTAAAGAGGTGGACATTTTTTTGGTAGTAGAATTAAGAATAACTGCACCTAAAAATATTCATGAATTATTAGATTAGATTGAATTGATATATGATTAGAATAAAAATTGTATACAATGCCTAGGTATGGTATAGAATGCCGAATTATACAGATGGTCGGTAACAAAGGGTGAACAACCCGGTTCCCGACAGCACATCTATGGGCTCCGTTTGAAGCTCAGACATACCTAAGTTGGTCTTCAACAATTTAGTTACAATTTGACCTTCGATATGTGAATTTAGTTATTTGGTGAATAAGTGAAATGGTTGAAAGAGTGCGATAAACTGGGGTTTCCAATAGATAAAGATGGGCTAATATACTCCATAAAACTGATTTTAAATAAAGCAAAAATGACAAGTCGCTTTAAACGAAACACTCCAGTAGATAGGTGGTTCAATGATTTTATACAAATATACGAATTTGAATTAACACTCAAATTCCTACTGTAAATTCTTACTTTGTCTTCACCCTGTATATCATAATTTATATATTCCGTATATATCAAGAAATAAGAATATCATTCTTCCCACATATTTAATATGTATTTAACCATACAAAACCCATTTCAAACTTCCTTCCATATAAAAACCACAGATAACTATATAACAATTTCTTTTGTCCACAAAAATACATGCATCGGCTGAGTTTTCCACAGTCGTATGACGGTGTCATTTAAATCCCTATTCCCCATTGGCTACATCGTCACATAACTCTCCTTGTTACCACCCACTTTAAACGACATATCAAATATCCATAACAACCCATTTTCAACTTATTATCATCATTCAATAATAAATCCTTTCATACACTTAATAAATCGCTCATCATCCCTCACTAAAACAATCAGAACAATGGCATACATACACAGATTCGTAAAACTCTTACGTCACCTTGATACTACTCAGAAAACTTTTTCTAGACAAAACTTAGACACCGCATTACTTTTCCTTGTACGCCAACTACAAACAGTCAGTTTTCCATACCTTTATCGCGCATTACAAAAGAATCAACAACCATCAGACAAAAGACTTGTATCATTAAACATTTTAATCGACAACGAGAACCTTATTAGAGTCGGAGGGAGACTCTCCCATTCCCTTGTTTCTTATGAACAAGCACACCCCATTCTATTGCCTGCTCATTGTAATCTCACTAGCTTGATGTTACAAAGAGAGCATATACGTTTAGGACACAGTGGTCCTCAAAATGTATTAGCCAATATCCGTTTACTATTGTGGCCCATTGACGGCCTACGCGAAATCAAGCGCATCATAAATAAATGTCTAATGTGCCACATGTTCAAGGCCATAACCGTCCAGCAAATAATGTCTGATTTACCTGCACGTCGTGTAACACCTTCTCCTCCCTTCCAGACGACTGGAATCGATTTCGCCGGTCCATGTTCGATAAAATCATCTCATTTGAAGCGAGCCCCGAAAACCAAATCTTATATAGCCCTATTCGTATGTTTCTCCACTAAAGCCATTCATCTTGAATTAGTTTCTGATTTATCCACAGATTCTTTCATAGCTTCATTGAAACGTTTCACATCTAGACGAGGACTTCCATCCGTAATTTATAGCGATAACGGCACGAATTTTGTTGGTGCTAATCATTATCTTACTGAAGTATTTCAATTCCTGACAAAGAAATTTTCACCCATATATGATTACTTAATCACCTCCTCAATAGAATGGAAATTCATACCCCCAGATCCCCACATTGGCGTGGTCTCTGGGAAGCCGGAGTCAAAAGCGTTAAAACTCATTTGATAAAATTACTTGCTACCTCCATTCTTACTTTCGAACAATTCAGCACCATATTAACCCAGTTAGAAGCCGTACTCAATTCACGACCCTTACATCCTCTTTCAACTGACCCTACTGACTTACTCCCCTTAACACCAGGTCATTTTCTCATAGGAGCACCCTTAATGTCACTACCAGACAAAGATTTATCTTCACTCCCTACAAACAGACTAAAATTCTGGCAACAATGTACTCATGCTCAATAAAACTTTCGGAAAAGGTGGTCGGTCGACTACCTCAATCAATTGCAAAAGCGTTCCAAATAGACTACCCCATCTAAAGATCTCACCATGGTCTTAGTCAAAGATGACGACTCCCCTCCATTACGATGGCCTTTAGCCCGTATAATAAACGTTACAGTTGGTAAAGACGGTAGAGTCCGCTCAGTCCAAAACAAGACAGCTTCAGGTATTTACACTCGACCAATTATCAAAATAATATCATTACCTATGCCTGACTCATCCGAAACATAGACAAGCCTATAAATAAAAAAAAGTAATTTGTATACCTTCTAGCCGCAACAGAGCGACTCTCTTTTGCATAAAACAACTTGTACAAACAATCTCATTACCTAAAAGGCCTCTCGCATATTTACCTTATATTAGTGGTCACATTATCTGTACTTATAGGATCATGCTAATTCATTAATTAATTACACATCACTTTCTCAACCATTAAATATTACACACTTACACTCACTCTCATTATATATTCTTAACCATAAAAAACTCTAGCATATTTCTAAAGTACATACATTCATTCGTACCCTTAACACCTCTAGCATATTTCTAGAGTACATACTGTAACGAGGTTCCCATTCCTGAATAGTTACTTTATGTTGTCGAGTATATTTACAGTTAATATTACTTATAATCCGTTATGCATCATAGCTCTGTATAGAAATAATTTTATACTGTAACATACCCGTTTTTTCCGTTATTTTAGGTCGCCGAGTATATCTTATTTGATATTACTCATAACTCGTTACAACCCCTAACTACTGTATATCATCTTATATATTGATTGATAAGTATTCCAAATGGCCGAGTATCGTAACGATGATTCCGTTCGTTAATTGTTAATATTATGTAGCCGTATGCAGTTTTTTGCATTCGCTTGCAAAAATTATTCATATCACTCGTATCTACTTTGTACCTATTACAAACCGGAAGGTGCATTGCTGCAGCCAAAAATGCATCTTTTGAGAGGCCTTTTGGCAAATTTATTAACTTCGTAAATAAGAGTCAGAATGGGCTCAAGTCGGGTACTCGGGGGGTTTTCGAGGTCGCTGATCACGATTATGATGTTCAAATTGACTCCCCGAATACCTGGAGCTCAGGAACGCCGACGAACGTCATCTCCGGGGACTATCCCGAACTTTATGCGAGAGACATGAGAAACTGGGCATCCGGGGGTTTTTTGGGTCGCTAAATTCGAATATACCATCGGAAAACACCCCACGGACACCTGGTGGGCCCCAACCTGGACTCGGTCGTCATCTTCGAGAATTTTTCTGGAAATATTGACAATGACGAACCGAAAATAGTTACGGGGGCTTTTTGTGTGCGCTGAATCCGAATTTTATGTTGAAAACGACCACCCCAACACCTGGTGCGCCTTAACCTGGCCCTGAACGTCATCCCCGATGGTTTTCCAGACATAATTGAAAAAAACCACCTGCAAATCGTTACGGTTTTTTTTTGGCTCGCTGAAATCAAATATGGTACCGTCCAACACCCCACGAACACCTGGTGCACTCTACCCTGGCTCTGAACGTCATCCCCGAGGGGTTTCCAGACACAATTGAAAAAAACCAACCAAAAATCGTTACTGGGGATTTTTTGAGTCGCTGAATTCAAATATACCGCCAATGAACACCCCACAGATACCTGGTTCTGAACGTCTCCCCGAAGGTTTTCCAGACAATTGAAAAAGACCAACTAAAAATCGTTACTGCGGGTTTTTCGGGTCGCTGAATTCAAATATGGCACCGGCGCACACCCCACAGACACCTGGTGCGCCCTACCCTGGCTCTGAACGTCATTCTCGGGTGTATTCCAGACACAATTGAATAAAAACCACCCAAAAATCGTTACGGGGGGTTTCTTGGGGCGCTGAATTCAAATATGGCATCGGTGAATATCCCACGGACACCTGGTGGACTGAAACTATTACCTCGACATTGTCTTTTTCAACTGTGTCTGGAAACCACTATGGGAATGACGTTCAGAGCCAGGGTAGGGCGCACCAGGTGTCTGTGGGGTGTTCGTCGGAGCCATATTTGAATTCAGCGACCCGAAAAACCCCCAGTACCGATTTTTGGTTGGTCTTTTTCAATTGTGTCTGGAAAACCCTCGGGGATGATGTTCAGAGCCAGGTTAAGGTGCACCAGGTAACCGTGGGGTGTTGGCCGGTGCCATATTTGATTTCCGCGAGCCAAAACAACCCCGTAACGATTTTTGGGTGGTTTTTTTAATTATGTCTGGAAAATCCTCGGGGATGACGTTCAGGGCCAGGTTAGGGCGCACCAGGTGTTCGGGTGACCGTTTTCAACATAAAATTCGGATTCAGCGCACACAAAAAGCCCCATGCTGGGGCCCACCAAGTGTCCGTGGGGTCTTCGCCGATGATATAGTCGAATTCAGCGACCCAAAAAACCCCCGGTTGTCCAGTTTCTCTCGTCTCTCGCATAAAGTTAGGGATAGTCCCCGGAGATGACGTTCGTCGGCGTTCCTGAGCTCCAGGTGTTCGGGGGGTCAATTTGAACATCATAATCGTGAGAAGCGACCTCGAAAACGCCCGGGTACCCGACTTGAGCCAATTCTGACTCTTATTTACGAAGTTATTAAATTTGCCAAAAGGCCTCTCAAAAGATGCATTTTTTGCATGCATTTTTGGCTGCAGCAATGCAACTTCCGGTTTGTAATAGGTACAAACTAGGTACGAATGATATAAATAATTTTTGCAAGCCAATGCAAAAAACCACATTCCGATACGTCCTATGCTAAAAGATTTCCTATCTTTGGCCTTTTTAGTTCTTCATTGCTTCGACTAAAAGAAGCGGTTTTTCAAACAAGAATAAAATCGGAAGGTTCGATTGAACACCATGAATGTTTTTCAAAAATAATTATAATTTGACAATTCTGCAACAATAAAAGTATGACAAAGAAGTGGTTCCTCAAACAAGAATAACATAGACCATCATAAAATGCCTTTAAAATATTAAATTCATTACACTAAACATCCATTGTAAGTTGATTGTTTATAATAATAGTAAGTGTAGTGTTTATAATTATGTATGTTGTTTTTGAACAATCTATTCACCGCCAACAGAATTTTGTATTATGTTATCAATAGATTTCTCATTTACTATTACTCCGGCTGTTTCTTGGTCATGAAATATTTCGAATATAGGTTTAACAGCAGCGACGAAAGCATAGAGAACCGTGCTTAATTCAAATAACTTCGGTCCATGCATTTTCAATACAAATATTTGCTTTTCGGTTATATAATTTGGATAATTTAAAGTCTCTATTGTCTATTTCTATTCTAACATAATGTTCATTAGTAAATCGCGTCGGACTTTATCAAAAGCTGTTCCAGTACGTTCAAGCTAGTGTATCTCTAGTGCACACACAATAATTGCGAAATTCAAATTGTATTTATTATTGGCTGCTTCTTATTCTATGAAATCGGTAATAAGATTAACGGAAAAGTTTATGACTATTACGTCAAAAAACTGTACATATTATATCAAATACAGTAGGGTGTAATAATTACTATTATTTTTGTCTTTGCAGTCTTATGGGTAATTTTAACGGTATTAAATTTGATACTACCACAACTATGATGAGAAATAATCAGCAAAATATCACAGGAAAAAAGATTTTTATGCCCACTTCACCAAACGAGATTAGATTTAAGGCTCTAAAAGTGAAAGGACTTGTTAATGGTAAAAATTTGGAAAAAGTGCTAAACAGCTTGGTAAGTACAAATGGAAATTATTGTTGAAACAATTGATAAGTTTAATATAAATTTATATACAAGATCTTTTTGGAGTATTATTATTAGTTAATGAAAGTTTAGTATGGGGTTACATTTGATGTGAAAAAATATACAAAAAAATGACGTTTGTATTTTGCTAGTTCGTAATATAAAGAGTGCGGCATAAATTCCGCCCCCATTTTACACGAAAAAACGAATAAAATGTAATTTAATGAGTATGCTACAGAAAATAAGATATTTACAGCTTAGAATAAGTTTATAACAAGTATTCAAATTGGTGACCATCTTGGTCAACGCATCTGCGGCACCGTGTGGCGACAGTTTGGCACGTACGACGGAACATTTCGTAATGTCCCCTGATGTTGTCGAACTCCTCCTCGGTGATTCTTCTCAACTGTGCCACCTACCGTTATTCACTCTGAGATCTATGAACCTAAAACTCGGTGCATACTGTGCGCTTCTAGGTGTTGCCTCTAACTCTTGCGGAGACGGGGGGGGTCTGTTGTTCACAGACTAAATAAATGTAAAAGGGCGCCAGGCAATCTTGCCTCCCGACAACTACCTACACAAGTTTTTCCCACCCTAAGACTACCAAATAGGTGGAGAAATAAAAGTCAGATGTCACTTACCCAAGTCTAAGTTTAATGAATTGGCCTAGTATATCAAGCGATCTTACAATGTTCTACTATTACAACTAGTACATACAAGGGTACCACAAAATTACAATAAATTCCCCCAGGTGTCCAAAATGACTCATAAGTCATAAACACAAATTATCATAGGTAAGTGAAATTCCACCTTGATTAAATGATGTACAAAAATTTATACAAATATATATATATATATATATATATATATATATATATATATATATATATATATATTTGTAGTATTTCTTAAACCATTATATATTTATCTTTTTTGGATAGTTCTTGGGTATAGGTTTCTAAGAACCTATACCCAAGAACTATCCAAAAAAGATATATATATATATATATATATATATATATATATATATATATATCCGTTCATCCACTCAACTATTGGTTGGCATCATTGCCTGTCAATTTAATCCCTCCAAATTAGAAGAATTTAATATCAGTTTCCTGCCGGCTTTTGAAAATAAAAAAGCACTCGTGGTTCGTTTGTCTGCAAAATGGTGTTAGATGTTGGCTTTTTTAGTCATCTTATTGTGATTGTGCTATTTTAAACCTTTGTTAGTGAACTGTTTCACATTTGAATGTCCGTAGTTTATTTTTATACAACATAATGGATTCTAACCTCAATTCGGAGGTAAGTTCGCACCTGTTGCGATTTCTTCTATATTGTATCTTACTTATTAACTACAGTATCTTAATGCTGTTTTTCCATTTCAGTATTCCTGATGATGAGGACAATCATCCTCGAAAGCTTGAAAATTTTCCGTTAAGAGTACACTTTTTTTTCCCGTTTCTCTTGCTGCATACCCCAATATTCTCCAGTTTTATTCCTAACAGTCAGCAAAGACTATCTTCCTTTTATATATATATATATATATATATATATATATATATATATATGTATATATATATATATATATACAAGTATCCCAAGCCAAAAATATATATCCCGTACCTTTAAAACTAATGTATCCCTCCCCAGTAGTAACTCAATCCTACTACAATTTGCACAAGAAAAGGTTGACAGGCTGTACCCACTAGTACCCAATGGTACTTTAAAATCCTATAAATCCCTGGGTTAAGATCCTATATATTCCCTAAGTAAAATCCTTTAATTCCCCCCAAGTAAAATCCTATGAAACCCCCCTGGTAAAATCCTATGAAACCCCCCTGGTAAAATCCTATAATTCCCCCCGATTGAAATCCTATGTTACAGCCTGGATTGTTCGTTGGGTATAAATTTGTACAAACCAGTACCTACATACAAATGAAATTTCTCAAACGAGTACTCGATTATAGCCGGTAGAATGAGAAAACTATATACTTAAGTTGCAAATACAATATAGGGTTAAATCAATACAATATACCATACGTATATATGGCACAAAATAACGTTTATGCAATTAAATGTGAAATTTTGAAAGTAAATATTAAAAATACAATATGGCGCAATAGCATATGAGCTTATACGCTTACTACCACCAACTCAAATAACTCAGAATGTTAAAATTGAATAGCCACAGTAACGTTTACAAATTTAACAACAGTGGGTGTAGTCATCACCAATCCACAATGTGAGTATAAATGGTAAAACAGGTTTAATTGAATAGTGTAAGTTGATCAGAGTATTTGTAATACTTGATCAACAGCAGTATCGTAAACTGCGTACCACAAGTGGCTTACGGTAATAAAAAAGTTATCTACAACCTACACTGACGGATATAAAAAAGTGTTATGCGCAAAAGGTACTTTACATAAACCAAAGTTTAAAACTTGCGTGAAATCCACTGTGTCTTGATGGTTGCCAGTGGTGGTTACCAACTACTACTTCTATAGAATGCTATAAGGTTCAATATTGTACTTTTCAGTAACAATCCAAATTTTCCCCCATACAAGTTTCTTGTTCTGACTCAACGTTGTCCCATAAAATGAAATCCAAAACCAAATCCAGAATAGTAAAGATTGACGAACGAGAAGAGGAGAGAAAAGAGCAGAACAGAAAAGAAGAGAAGATAAGGAAAGAGAACCCTAAATTGAGAAATATATTAATACTCTATACATTTTCTTTCAGTCTCAAGGGTCAAAACGAAATATCAATCTAAACTTTACTCCCTAATCGATTAACTCCCTCTAGCAGTCATATATCCGATATGAGTAATCTCTTTTACTGATCTCTAAACTGAAATATCTACTAATCTCATAAGAGCAAGACTTCTATTAATCATAAAGACTAATCAACTAATATTGATATTACTTAATTTTGCTGACAAGGTTAACTAGAAAATTCTATATTTCATATTTGACCAACAAAAAATTATAATACTAATCGAGCTTAACATATTAACTATAATCTTTTTACATTTGACAAAAAAACAAGATACGAGCTCATATGGAGCCAATACCTATGAACTAAGTACCTAAACTATAAAACCAGTTGACCTCCAATCAACAAAAAAATACATTATCCAAAGATAAAACGCTTTAAAATTACTAGAATATTCATCTATATATAAAAAACTGTAATATTTCTTACCAAATGGCCAGTTTGAGTTCCAAATATACAGGGTGTCCCGGGACTAATGGGAAAAAAGTCAGGAGCGTATAATTTGAGCCAAAATAATGTTAGTACTTCATATAAACTTTTTCTATGCAGGCCCTCGTTTTCGAGTTATAGGCCTTCAAAGTTTTAATATTGAATTTGGTTTTTATTTCTATATTTTGTACTAGTTATTTGATCTTAATCAAATTTACGGCAATGCTATAATGTACGTGTATGTTTATTTTGGTAAGGTAAACATATTTACATTAGTGCCTTGAAGCCAGGCACGGACTACTCGCAATGGTTAGTGATCCAAAAATTTTGCAGGGATGGCACACCCTGTATGAAATTATCGAAATTGACTTCTCCACACATTAAGCTAACAAAAAGGCCCTCTTGTTGGAATTCGATAAAATAAGCCGTTTGGCTAATATTTACAGTTTTATTAATGCACTACGTACAAATTTACCTAACTAACTTATTAATACGATGTCCAAGATTTACCTACAGTACTGCAAAAAAATAATTTGATGGTAGCAGATGATAGAAACATTAAGAACTTATTTAATGGGAATTAAATTGGTACGCAAACAACGTAATTAGTCGCTTTTAATCAAAATTACGAACACAACATTATTAAACCATTAAGAAAACCTCAAAAAACACAAGTTATAAAACATTAGACTAAAACTAATTCCTGAACAACAACAAAAACTAACGTTATTCTAATAAATGTTCAATCTGAGCTCCTCCCACTTCCACGCACATTCTAAGTCTACGAAGGTTGTTTCTTTGCACTTGAAAAAGCAATCCCACATTATTTCTAATAACATTGCAGTGTAACACAATTCAGTTTATTAAATCTTGCCTTGTTTGCACAGGAGTTGCATAAACCCTAGAGATAACCCTAGAGAAATAAATCCTTAGGATTAACGTCTCCTGATCGTGGTGGCCATTGAAAAGGGCCTCTACGACCAATGCATCTATTAGGAAACCTTGTGTGTAAATGCTGTCGTACATCTTAACTGAAATGAGGGGGGGCCCAATCATGCATGAACCATAAATTCCTACGAGTTTGTAGTAGCACATCATCAAACATAACTCATTCTGCAAAATCTCCAAATATTTCTGACCGGTCAAAGTACCGTCAATAAAGTATTGCCCTATCAAATGATTGCCAACTATTCCTGCCCAAACATTAATAATGAATCTATTGCTGGCTCCTAGTTTGGATAATGCCATGTGGATTCACATCATCACATAAATGCATATTATGAGAATTTATGACTCCATCTCTGGTGAAACCGGCTTCGTTCGTAAAAAGAACGTTACTAATAAATGTATTGTCTGCTTTTTGTTGTCGCAGAAACCACTGGCTATACTCAAGTCGTGCAGGATAATCAGCCACTGTCATACTGTGTACTTTTTTCATGTGGAAAGGATATAACACCTGTTCTTTTAGGACGCGATGAACAACTGATTTCGAGACGTTATGTTCTCTTGATAATTTTCATAAACTCGTTGATGGTTCATTATCAACTGCATTTAACAAGTCTTGTTCAACTGCCACAGTACGGACGCTTTGTACTGGACCTTCTCCATCTTTTTTTGACAAAAAACTTCCTAAAATTTAAAATTTTGTTTTGTATATATGGAAAATTACATTTACTTATTCATACCTGTTTCTCGTAACGTGAGATCAATGCGCTCAAACATTCATCTGTCTGGCAATGCTCTGTTTGCAAAATGTTCTGCATAAAGCCTTCCGGCCTTTAAACAATTTAGAGAACCCGGTCCATACATTAAATGCATATCTGCGCACTCAATAAAAGTGAATTCCGCCATTTTAACTGCTAAATTAAGGACTTATTGACAAGTACTGACTACGAACTATTCTACACAACGTTTGACAACTATTCCTATGGTTACTTGATAAACGGTAAAAACACTTTTAAAAAGTTTTTACCAACTGTCGAATTAATAAGTCGTTAATGTTTTTTATCGTCTGCTATCGTTAAATTATTTTTTTGTAGTACTGTAGGTAAATCTTGGACATCGTATTAATAAGTTAGTTAGGTAAATTGGTACGTAGTGCATTAATAAAACTGTAAATATTAGCCAAACGGCTCATTTCATCGAATTCCAATAAGAGTACCTTTTCGTTAGCTTAATGTGTGGGGAAGTGAATTTCAATAATTTCATACAGGGTGTGCCATCCCTGCAAAATGTTTGGATCACTAACCATTGGGAGTAGTCCGTCCCTGGCTTCAAGGCACTACTGTAAATACACGTACATTATAGCGTTGCCGTAAATTTGATAAAGTAAAAATAACTAGTACAAAATATAGAAATAAAAACCAAATTCAATATTAAAACTTTGAAGGCCTATAACTCGAAAACGAGGGCTTGCATAGAAAACGTTTATATGAAGTACTAACATTATTTTGGCTCAGATTATACGCTCCTGACTTTTTTCCCATTAGTACCGGGACACCCTGTATATGGCTGAAGGTGTTATTACCCTAGGTACTGTGATAAAGGCCTACTGAAACAATATAACCTCTTCAAGATTGGTTTTCATGTACAATGTACAGCTATAAAGGAAAGTCCATTCATCAGACAATGGACAAAACCTCTACGATATAATTGAGAACAATCTAGTTAATGAAACTATAGAAACATTCTGATACTTAGAATTAACTGGAATGACAGCATAAAAAAAACCACCTGTCAGTTGAATTATCTGATCCCAAAAAAATGGTATTTCTACAGGTCTATACTCTCCAAAAATATCTAACGATACCCGGGAAATGTGTATCACCAATCGGTCATCCCTTAACATAAGGTGAAATATTCAATTATTTCATCCGAAAATGGTGACATAAATTCAATCCCCTTCACTCCGATATACCCATCGAACAATGAAATGTCCAGTATATTCACAGGCAAAATCAAAAACTCTCGTGTCAAACCAGCCAGCCAATCAGAATGCTCTCGAGATGTCAAAGCTTCCAATAACCAATAAGAGCTGAGATATCCAACAAGTATATATCACAGAATAATATATGCATAGACACATCACGGAGATTCGCGTTACAAAGATATGTATCAGGGGTAGTGCGTTCGGACTAACACCACGGGGACATGCTCCACAAAAATAAAATGAATACTTGACGTATAGTTAATTAGGAAAGGTAATAATGTTTATGGCTGTACAATATTATAAATTATTCCCAATATAGGTGCCACTGGATTTCCTAATATACATGGTAGGTCAAAATGATGTTAATATTGCATGACGTATTATATTTTCAAGTTCCTGTAACTTAGTTTGCACAACCACAAAATTGAAACGTATCAACTGCTGGACTGTTTTTGCTCGTCTTCCGAACACTCGATCCTTTATCAGGCCCCAAAGAAAAAAGTCGTAGGGTGTCAAATCGCAAGACCTCGCTGGCCATTAAATTTCCCCACGCTCCGAAGTGATCATTGAGGAATTCCCGCACAATTAAAGCGTAATGTGGGGGGGGGCACCGTCTTACATAAAGTGGATGATGTGGATCAAATCTGGGTCAGCATCCATTTGACCTCGTAGATCCTGTAGAAGTTCCAGATAGGTTTCTGCAGTCACAGTGGCATCAAAAAAGTAGGGACCAACTGATCCTCCAGCATAAATTCCAGCCCATACGCTGATGCCGGGTGCATTTAGTTCTTGATGAATGGTTACGTGGGGGTTTTCGGTGGCCCAATAGACAGAATTGTGTCGATTGATGGTACCGTTCAATATAAAAGTGGCTTCGTCACTCCATAAGATCCAGCTGTAGAATTGATTGTCGTCTTCTGGCAACCGATAAACCACTCACAGAATTGCAAACGCCGATCGAAGTCATCCTCATGAAGCGCGTGAAGTAGGGGAGTACGGTACGCACGGTAATTCATACGCTTTAACATTCGACGTATTGAACGATCAGAAATCTGCAGTTCTCTCGCTAGCCTTCTAGCGCTGACGTTCGCCTATTATTAAAAATATTCTTTATTAAACATTTTGTTTCTCAAAATTACAGAATACAGCGAGAAAAAATATAGTGCCGATGGTCTGGCTTTCATCCTGCAGTCTGCGTTCGTCCTGTGAGATTATTAAGGCACCTTGCGGTAACAGCATTATCCAAAAATTTGAGTTGTTTACAAACTGTGTCCCCGGCATATAGTTATGGCTCCCAAAATATTTCGGTTAGGTTATCCCTGAAAAGCAGCTGAAAAACAGGGTCTCAATAATTAATAAGGGTTGTAGATTTGGGGAGGCAACATGACACGTTGATTTTACTTTCTTTGCGTTTGGAAGTGTTATATGGGGTAGTTCAGTTTGGTTGTCCGCCCTGAAAATACCCCAGTTTGGTGAAATGTGGGTTGATGCTTGACAACCTTGTTATGTAATTAGTGATCCATGCAGAAGCCTACACCCACTATCGCGGATGTCTTCTACGCGATTTGCGGCTTTGAGAGCATTTCGAAGATCATCTGGCAGACAGTTATTATAAAAATTTGTAGATATTTTAGTGATGAAGTCTTTGATAGTGGGCAAATCGGCTTTCTCATGTAACCATGTGTTTCTAGGATATTTTGGGTAAGTAGAATTATGTTTTACTGCCATTCTCAGACACTTATTTTGGACCACCTGCAAAGAGTGAAAATTTTGTTTTGTTCCTGTGTAGTAAACTGATGCTGAATATGTTAAAATGGGTCTGAAAATTTGTCTGTAAATAAGTAATTTGTTTTGTGTGCTGAGATGACTGTGTTTGCAGATAAGAGGGTGAAGTTGACTCATTGCAATCTTGGCTTTTTGCACCTGACAATTTATGTGAGAAGTGGCGTTTGTATTGCCTTGTATGGTATATCCGAGGTATTTTAAAGTATTACTAGGAGAAATGATGTGTCCATTTATACAAAGCTGTGATTGCAATGAGTTATCTTTCCTGGTGATTTAGTATTTGAGTGTTTGTTTGAAGTGCGGTGTCTGGATTCTTTGCAGATGCTACAAGACAAGTGTCATCTGCATACATGGCGGTTAATAGGTTAGGAGAAGTAGGGAGATCCTGGATGAATAAGGAATAGAGCAAAGGTAATAAAACTAACCCCTGCGGGACTCCAGCCTGGATAGGATAGGGTCCTGCAGTGTGTTCGTTTATTTTTAAGTGAAATATTCTATTACTGACATATGAATTAATTTGATTAGATAATCAGGAATTTTTAATTGTATAAGTTTGAATATTAGACCCTCGAGCTATACGGAGTCGAAGGCTTTTTGTATGTCGATCGCGACCATAATGGCTTTGTTTTTTTACCGAAAGCCTTCACTTATGAAATTTAAAACTCTTATTGTTTGCGCTATTGTACTGTGTCCACTTCGGAAACCGTATTGCTCGGAGGGTTATAAATTTGTAAAGGATTGTAATCGTTTGAGAATAATTTTGTCGATCACCTTTGCAATATTATTTAATAGGGATATTGGTCGATAACTATCTACATAACATGACTGTTTGTTTGCTTTGATTATGGGTATGACATTGGCAGTCTTGAGCATATCGGGGTAATTGCCAGTTTTGATTATGTAATTGCTTATGTATGTCAATTGCACAACAGCTTTTTTTGGTAGGTTTTTTAAGACAATATTAGGTATACCGTCTATCCCTGGAGCTGTTTTATTTTTTAAATTTTTTATAATATTCTGTATTTCCATGTATGAAGCTAGGTTATGTGTATTTAAGGTGGGTATTGATTGCAAGTGTTGTTTAACTAAATGTGAGATGTGTCGGTGATGATCTGTGTGTGGTGAATTGTTAATGAAATTGTCTTGAAAGTACTCCCCAAAATTCTGTGAAATTTCCTTCTTGTCGTTGCGTTCCATTTTGGAGATGTCTTTGTTTTGGTTTTTAAAATAACTTGTGATTTTCCAGAGTGAGTTGTCATCGGGTTTCAATTTTGTTAAAAAGTTAGACCAATTTTGATTTTTGTATTCTTTGATGAGCGAATTGATAGTATTCTGGTAGTATTTGAGTAGTGCTCTATCGTCCCCACTTCTGGAAATCTGCCATCTTTTTCTAATTTTATTCTTGTCATGAATAAGTGTAATTATGTAGTCGGGAAGGGTTTTATGAGGGGTTGGTTTGGGTTTTAGGGTAGTTGTGAGATTTCGAGCGTCTATGATGGTGTCTTGTAGGTTTTTGATAGTCTTAATGAGTTGTTCTGTGTTTTCTATGTTATTTGTAATGATAATGTTGTTATTTATGTGTTTTCTGAAATTTAACCAGCTAGTGGTGGTGTAATCGTATATGTGTTTTGTAGGGTACTGTATTGTGTGGGGTAGTTTTAGGTGAATAAGGACAGGGTCATGATAGGAGTTAAGGTCGTTTAGGGTTTTTATTTTTGTAATATTATTTGTTTTTGCCAATTGCGATATCAATTGTACTGGGGGCGTGGTTAGAAAATGGGAAATGGGTGGGTTCATCAGTGTTATCACAGAATTTTAGGAGCGTACTTCCATTTACGTTAGGGTGTTGAATGAACTTATCCCATTGGGGATGTCTACAATTTAAATCACCTACCATTAAAACTTTGCTGTGAGTTTTCATAATGTTGTAAAAATCAAAATCTTTTAATTTGTTAGTGGGCGGATTGTATGCACCTACAATTTGGATTCTATTGTCAAATAGTACAGCTATATGCTCAATTGATGAATTATTTTGTTGCAGAAGTTTCAATTTTATGCCTTTTTTGATTAACAAAGCAATACCGCCACCAGCGGCATCGGTGGGGCGGTCTTGTCTAAAAAGACGATATTCTGGGTTTTTGAAGTTTATGACTTTATTTGGTTTTAGGAGTGTCTCGATTAAGAAGAAAATATCTGGTTTTTGGATGTTGAGAAAGTGACGAATTAAATGGAGTTTATTAAAAACTCCTTGTATGTTACAGAAAATAATTTTAAGATTATATCGTTTTTGAGAGCCTGTTTTACCACCTACCTGCCAAGATGTCATAGTTGTCTATGCCGGCAACAAAGTTGTTGTAAATTTGAAATTTTTCTATTTTGTTGGTGGCTTTCTTCACCTCCCGGATTAGGTCTGATACGGCTCTTGATAGTTCATCCAGATTAACCAGACTGTGGAGTTCTCGGAACATGTTGTTTATTTCGGAGAATTTTGTAATGCCATTTGTGTTCGTATTTGGCTGGGGTCTTGATTGAGGTGCAGAGGGGTTGATTTGTGGAGTTTTTTGAGAGAATGATTTTGCGGGAAGACTGGGGAAGTCGGTTTGGTATGGTATGTGGGAGTTTGATTTATTTGTCCAGGGATTTACTGTAGGAATTGGAGCTGGGATGAACTTTGGGGGAGCGCAGC
Source organism: Galeruca laticollis (assembly GCA_963921935.1). Taxonomy (NCBI): domain Eukaryota; kingdom Metazoa; phylum Arthropoda; class Insecta; order Coleoptera; family Chrysomelidae; genus Galeruca; species Galeruca laticollis. The sequence goes on from OY998184.1 coordinate 51,124,110, forward strand.
TTTGCTTTTCTGGTTTACGGCCCTCTTCTCTTCCAGCCAAACTCTTCTCTTAACGTATTCCGGACATACGTCCGCGTTTGCAGGATGGTCCCCATCACAATTGGCGCATTTTGCAGGTTTGGTGCGGTCCTTTGTACACTCCGGGGTGAGGTGGGGTCCGGCACACTTCAAGCATCGTGGGGATCTTCCACAATTAACTGTAGCATGTCCCCACAATTGGCACTGTACGATTGTCTTGTTCTGTCTGCGGTATTCCCACTGGACTCTGGTGTGTTCAATAACTCTAGCATTTTTGTTTAAGAAATCCAGAGTTATTTTGGAGTCCGTCACTACAAGGTACAGTGGTCGTCCTTTAGTGCTCATTCTGTACACGTCTTTGATGGGAATTTTATGAATTTTTTCCATTTCTTCCTTAATGTCTGTGAGCTGGAGTCCTTCGGCCAGCCCTCGAAGAACGAAGGCATGCGTTTTCTCTTCTCTTGTTGAGTAAGTGTGAAACTCGATTTTTTCTCTGCGAACGGTGAGTTTTAGTATTTCGAAGTCGTCGACTGTTTTTGTGAAAACAATCGACGAGTTGTACGTATATTTTATTTCAAAGGAACTTTTTATTTCGTCCTTCAGTCGCTTGACCATGTCCCTGTGAGCCGACACATTACCGTCGATAATGATGGGGGGACAAGATGTATTGGTTTTTCTAGTTATGGGTTTTGGGTTTTCTTTTCTTTTATTATATTGAACTGTCTCTGGTTCTTCATCTGATGACGAAACTGAATTGGTGAATTTTCTGAATTTCAACTTTTTTCGTTTTTTTGCGAGTTTTCAACATTTTTTGACGTTTCTTCCTCGGAGGAGTCTGACAGCGATTCGTACTTGTTTGAAGTTTCTGTCACTATTGGCTTCTTTGATTGTTTAATAATGTTACTGAACGACGTGAATCGTTTAGGTTTGAGAAATTCTTGGGGTGAGATGTCCATCTGATCGTCATTTGGCATGGTAGTGATTGTATTAATATCATCTTGTTGAGAAGTTGAGGGAGTGGCGTCCAACGATTTTGTTGTTTTTTGTGACAACACTTTCGTACTGCGATACGAATTTTTCGATGTTGCACTGAACAATCTCGTTGGGTTCGGGATGTGAAACTAATTATTACGGAGAGTTGACCACAACACTTTATTGTACATATAAATCGGGTACAACATGTAAAATACCACTCCAAATACAGTATTCGCTTTTACATTAACCACCGATTATAGTCGGTAGCTCACTGCCCGCGCCAGCGCTCTCAATTTGTCAGCCTGGCGTCCGCCGTCCCCCTCTCACAGAATCTGTCCTGGTACTGTCTACTCGGCCTTAGGCCGTACCACTACAATGTCTGAATTTGCATTGCGTGCAGCAGCTTCTTCGGTTTCCTGGGTCCAAAATTTTTTTTGTATATGTATTTCAGCAGAAACAATTTTGTCATTTTTTGCAGTTTCTTCGTTTTCGGAGGAATCCGCATATGATTTCTGTCCAATGGCTTCATCCTCCATTGGGGAATTTAATTTGTTTTGATTTTCGGAATTTTCGGGAGATGAAGAGTTTTTCGTATTTTCACCTCGAAAAATTGGTACTGAGAGCGAGGGACTAATTGATGTTATATGTCCTCTATTTGTTTCGTCTGTGGTATCAAAGGAGTTATCAGTGCTCTTAGTTTTGTAATTTTCTATACTCTTTTTATTGTTTTCGATACACTTTTTTTCCACTTCCATACACTTTTCTTTGAATTCAAGACCATTTTTGTCTGTTTCTACTAGACACTTTTCTACTTGATTGCTATATGCTTTAGCTAATATATCTACATCAATTGAGTCTAAATAATTTTTGTCAATTTCTAGAGTTTCGGATGGTAACAAAGAATTAAATGGATTTATGGTATTTAATTCTGTAGTGGTAGGGTCGTCTTCGATGTAAACTAACTTCAAATATTTGTTTTTATTTTTAAGTTCTCTAGTTTTACGTCTAATTCGGTTTAATTCATTAGTGTATTTAGAAGTATTTATCTCATTTGAATGCAAAGTGTAATCAGGTGATTGACTTAGGTCAATGGTGGTGTCAGTTTCCCAGTCACTTCTTTGTATTGTTATTGTTTTTTTTTTGTCTGGTCAGTAGAAATTTTTGACCGATAGTGCGGTTTTTTATGTATCTTAAATTTGGACGTACCTTTTAGTTTCACTGCTTTAGGTGATGTTTTGATGGACACTATGGGTTTGTTGACACGCACAATATTACTGGTAGATAATTTCTCACTATGAAATATTTCAGGATTATTTGCATTTAGATTTTGAATTTTGTTTCGGAGTCTGCGAGTATACTCGGTTGTGAAAGGAATAGTCCCCGAAGGCGACGGTATAGTGAAATCAATGAGTAGACTCAGTTGATTTTGTTGACAAACACTTCAACTTTTTAAAGATTTAATTAATAAATAAACGACTTAACTTTGACTAGGCAAAACTTCCAACAATGTAGCATGAAAGTAAGGATAAGACGTTCGCCTCTTCGACGTAGGATAGCGCCACGGTTTCCATATTCGCTTCAGTCGTCATGCTACGAGGACGACCCGCTCTCTGCGCATCAGTAACGGAGCCTGTTTGCTGCAATTTCGCGTACAGTCTCCTCACATTACGACGGTTTGGTAAACGACGGTTTGGAAATTGTTGCGCGAATTCTTCGAAAATTGTTTGGAATTGCGCATCATTTCTTATACAGTATTAGGAAAATTATGAGGGCACATATGTTTTATCATCAATGTGTTAGAAAGAGACAAAATATATATAAATCCAGTGTATTACTCCTCTTCGCTAACAGGGTATCATAAAGTGAGAAACGAAATAACTGTGTAATGAGATGTCTGCAGGTACCGCCTTCGAGAAGCGTAGAGTAGCTCTTATGTCTGGCCTTTACTTACAGTTTTAAAACAAATTATAAATGCATTCAGGCTATTACTAGTCACTTTACCACAGCAAAATGTTTTATAAACAACTCAATATTTTGTTAAAGATCGCAATGAAAGAAGTTATTGTTAGAAATACAGATGTTTAATGTGAACAGTTTAGTTTATTAATTAAGAAATAATAAGATTGTAATATACTGTTAGCTTAATGCAATAAACAATAAAAAAATCAACATTACGTTTGTTTATCTCCTCATGATTAATTTACAAAGAAATAATTCAGTAGTAATAAACTAATTCACTATATCAGTTCGGGTAGTACACGCTAATATGATTTGAACAATAAATTAAGACCTACCTAATAGGTATTTGAAATAAGTACCACTAAAAAATCATTGGAAGAATCAAGGCTGGAAGATAGCTAAAAAAATTACATTCGTCGATATTGAGGGTACAATTAATAAATATAATCATAATAATTTTCATTAACATCATAAGGAATGATCTATGTCAACAATACAGAGTCCAAAAGCGACAATATGTTGTAATAAAACAAGCGTATTCAGTGTATCACCATTTTCTTTAACAGGATATCATAATATGAGAAATAAGTCGTATGCTAATATTTATTCAACTGCTTCTGGTTTTAAAAATATTTCAATGTAAGCCGCCTCTGTTTCCTACGCTGCTGATAAAACGATTTCGCTTACAGCTCTAATTCTTCTACTTTTATCTGTCCCCTCTCTTCATTTTCAATCCACGCGTGCCCTTAAAAATATCCTTCTTATTTGTGAGAGAAATCAGTCACATTTAATTTCAACGTAAAACGATAACCTCTCACGGCCAAAGGGAACTTATAATGGACACATAGCGTTACCAGTGTGTTAGAGAAGGACAATCATGAGACAGAGAATTAAAAGCCATCGTAGATTATTATACCAGACTAATACGAATCGCGCGTGCGCCTCTTGAACATGTTTAAATGTACAATCTGGGTAGCTCAGAACTGGGTTTATTCGAACATTTGATTTAAGCTCATTGAAGAATTAAGAAGTTTTATTTTTTAATTTATTACATATCATAATATTACTATTATTTAAAAATTCTAGGCACTTTCATTAGAATTCGATTTTATTTTCGTTTTATTTAATTTGTACTGTGTGTGTGTTTACACAGAGAATTCGTTCTCATTTGCATACAAACGATAAAGATACCAAATTTTTTTTTCAAACACATTCGAAACACAGCAGATGTTTCGAGACCAATTTCACGTTGCCAAATCTGGAAAAAAGTAAAGGTTTTAACCGCTTTCAAACTGAAAACTAGAACAATTTCCAGCACTACAATAAAATATTAAACGAATAGATGGAATTAATTATATCTTGATCTGTTACAACCTCTTGAATTATCATAATTAAAATCTTCTTATAACTTGTTCTCGTGTTAGAACAATGCATTTTACAATTAATATAAATATACAATAAAAATTGGCAATACTGTTAGAAGCTACAAAGATTAAGAGGCCGGCTTTGTGGGTTTTCCACTTATGAGATCCTGTTAGCGAAAAATGAGAATTGAGATATTTGGAAACACATATTATTATTAATACAAATTTTATTTCGCATGTTATGTTATTTATTCCAATAGTAACCGAACTAATATAGTGAATTAGATTATTACTACTGAATTATTTCTTTATAAATTAATCATGAAGGGATAAACGAAACTAATGTTGATTCTTTTTATTGTTCATTGAATTAAGCTATCAGTTTAGTACAATCTAATTATTTCTCAATTAATAAACTAAACTGTCCACATTACACGTCTGTATTTGCACGCCTCTCGAAAGCGGTGCCTACCAGACATACCTTTACACGTGGTGGGAGTATATTTCTACCGTTTTCCACTTTATGATTTCCTGTTAGCGAAAAAGAATGATAACTGAACTTATATGTATTTTGTCTCTTTCTAACACATTGATGATAAAACATATGTGCCCTCATAATTTTACTAACACTGTATACGACGTTAAAAGGAAAGTTCGTTCTTCCTGCGTAAATTTAAATCCACCAGCTTGCATTTTCACAATGAATGAACGTACGGACAATAATAATATACCGAACACCTTGCCACAATCGTTTGAGAACGCAAAATAACGAGACAGAAGTTGTACTGCATCAGATTATGTCGCGCTGTAAGAACCTGATAGTGGGGCGGAACTTATGCCGCACTCTATATTATACTTCACCATAATTCCGTTTACCTAATTTATGAATTTTTAACCGTCAATAAGTTTGCTAACATATCTGTTTTTACACAAAATAATTCCGTATGCCTGTTCACTCATAAATAAGATAAACAAATTAATTTCCTGGTTTTGACAAAACCCAGGTTTATTACTTACTTTATCGGAACATTCTCTTATGCAATGAGGTGTTTCTATTAAAAATTTTACACCTGTAATTTTAAGCCAATTACATATTGTAATTTCGACAGTTGCCCATGGCAACCTTCAAATTTTTCGGAAATTTTTTTCCTCCTGCCAAACTAGGCAAACAAAATTAATAAGTGGACATTTTTTTTGGCAGCTATCATATGGTTAAAAAATCAGTTCCTGTCCAGAATTTTGCTTTGTAATGTTTTTATTTATTTTAAAATGGTAAATAGATACAAACAATTATTTACCAAATATTTGTTTCGAGATTTCTTCTATTAACGCTAAATGTTTTTGAAACTCTGGCTGGACCTCTTCTCTTTGCAGCGGAGACTAACGATGGTGCATAATTATTACCTTTATTTTTCATTTCCATCAGATGCCTGTGTTTCATAAAATATATGTAATATTTTGATGAAACTTTATTGTGCTGAGCCCTGGCTTTACGTGAAAAAGATGGGATATCTTCCTCCAAAATATTTTGAATAGCTGCGAAAAGATTTTCTTCATGCAAACTGATCCTAGTTTTTCTCAGTAAATATGGAAAATACTTTGAATGTTTTAAGATATAAGAATATCCCCTATTTTGTTGCAAGAATTACATATACTATAAGGATTTAAATGAGTTCATTGGTTGCTCACTGCCATGATTCAATTGTAAACAATTAGAAGCTAGAGAAAATGACTGTCAACGTCACGTATTGCAAAGACGATTTTGACATCACAAGCCTAAGCCATCTTGATTGCAGTTATGATTTTATAAGAATCATTGATATATTACCATAGACATCGCTTTTCTGCAACAACTTACTTTTCTTCTATTTTAGTTTAGCAATACAAAGTGTTGCAAAGATAAATATTTGAATTCAAAAACTGAATGCCTTCTTTATTACTAAAGTGAAAAGAACCTGTTGTTTGTTTTATTTTATTAAAAATCTTTGATAAACTGCCATAGACATCGCTTTTCTAAAAAATCTTACTTTCCCTGTATTTTAGTAATACCAAGTGAATTGTGTTGCAAAGATAAATATTTTAATTCAAAAATTAAATGCCTTCTTTATTACTAAAGTGAAAGGAACCTGTTGTTTGTTTTATTTTATTAAAAATCTTGGATAAACTGCCATAGACATCGCTTTTCTAAAAAATCTTACTTTCCCTGTATTTTAGTAATACCAAGTGAATTGTGTTGCAAAGATAAATATTTTAATTCAAAAATTAAATGCCTTCTTTATTACTACAGTGAAAGGAACTTGTTGGTTTTTTATTTTATTAAGAATCTTAGATAAACTGTCATATCCATCGCTTTTCTATAAAATCTTACATTCCTTCTATTGTAGTAATACTAAGTGAGATGCGTTGCAAAGATAAATATTTGAATTCAAAAACTGAATGCCTCCTTTACTACTAAAAACTGAAAGAAACCTGTTGTTTTTTTTATTTTATTAAGAATCTTTGATAAACTGCCATAGACATCGCTTTCCTATAAAATCTTACTTGCCTTCTATTTTAGTAACACTAAGTGAATTGTGTTGCAAAGATAAGTATTTTAATTCAAAAATTAAATGCCTTCTTTATACCTAAAATGAAAAGGACATTTTGTTTTTTTGTGTTTTATTAAGAACCATTTTGTTTTACAGAAGACTGGAATATTTTTTTTCATAGTTTTGGTATCCTCGTACTTACCTATGAAAATGAAAGTCTTAGGACATGACAATTATTAATTAATGTATTAGTTTTACTCGTGAAAAATATTAACAAAATAATAATAATAAAGGCTAAATATACGTTTAATAATTTCTTATAATTAGCTGTTTAACCCTAGAGTACTAATACTCGTAAAATTTACGACGCCGAATTATTTTTCCCGAAATTTGGCAACAACGGAAAATCTTGCAGATTTGGGTCTCCCAGTAGCTTCCTCTTTAGTACTCTGCTAAACGTTGGTAAGTCCACGTCAGTCGGATTTTTAGCGGAAGTGCAGAAATTACGCATCGCGTCGTAAATATTACGACGCTTTAGTGTTAGTGATAGTATTAGCGATAAGATTATTGTGAATGTTTTTCTTTGTTTTATGCTGAATACTCGATTTATTGTGTAAGTAGACTAATAATATTTCATAATTTGTAGAAACAAAATGCAAATTTCAAAGTATAAAGCTAAGATTTATTTATTTATTAATTTCAGAAACTGAGAAATGGCAAATAAACCACTTACTGCGTCGCAGTTGCAACAAGAAATGGAAAAGATTATGAATGGAGAAGATGATTATAATGAACCGTACGAGGACAGTGGAAGTGACTGGGAGGAAGATTATTTAGAAGAGGATTCGGTACATTCTGACAGCTCAGAAGAATATAACCAACCAACCAACCATGCCATCGAGAAAAAAAATCCAGAATTAGCAGAGGAACGTCCAGAAGAAGCTCTCTTGTTATATGATCAAGAATCATCGGATGACGATGAACCTTTAGCCAGCCTATGTCGAAGCCAGGGTCGAAGGGATCCAAATATAGTTTTTCCTAAACAAATAAATATAAAAGGTAAGAATGGTCATAAGTGGTCATCTAAACAGCCAGTCTTGTCAAAGAGAGTCAGCTCTAGGAATATTGTTCATTTTATATCTGGTTGCAAAGGAGAATCTCGTAACTGTTCTTCAATAAAGGACCACTTTCTGCACTTCTTTCACGACAACATTCTTGACATAGTTATTCTTCACACCAATGAAGAGATTGTTAGGCAGTCTTCTAAATACGCTGCAAATTCTGCTACGGTATCAAAACTTTGCAAAGATGAGTTATTAGCCTTCCTGGGAATACTAGTTTTTTCTGCCGCCAAAAAAGACAATCATCTAAATGCTAGACATATGTTTGAAGGGACCACATCGGGATCTTTCTATCGCGCCTGTATGAGTAGAGAACGTTTTACGTTTTTAGTAAACTGTCTCAGGTTTGACGATAAAACTTCGAGGGAGGAAAGGAGAAAAACCGACTCATTCGCTCCTATTCGTGACATATGGAATATGCTAATAGATGTATGCAGAAGTTCCTATATTCCATCATCTTATCTCACCATCGATGAACAGCTCTTAGGATTTAGAGGAAGGTGTCCATTTCGTATGTACATACCTAACAAACCGTCGAAGTACGGTATAAAGATTATTATGTTATGCGACACATCCTCCAAATATATGATAGATGCTAGTCCATATCTAGGAAAGAGCACTGAAACTCGAGGACTACCTCTTGCAAATTTTTATGTGAAAGAGTTAACAAAATCGGTTCATGGTAGTAACCGTAACATTACCATGGACAACTGGTTTACGTCAGTTTCTTTGGCGGATGAACTTTTGGAGTTGCCGTACAAACTAACAATTATAGGAACTCTGAGAAAAAATAAAAAAGAAATACCACCAGAACTATTGAAAAATAGGCAACGAGGCACATCAATGTTTTGCTTTGATAGGAAAAAGACATTAGTTTCATATGCACCAAAACCTAATAAAATAGTGTTGTTACTTTCCACTCTGCATGAAGGTGCAAGCATTTCCGAAAATGGAAAACCTGATATAATTATAAATTATAATGAAACCAAGTCAGGTGTAGATACTTTTGATCAACTATGCAGTAATATGACCTGCTCCAGAAAAACCCGGAGATGGCCTATGTGTGTTTTTTATGGAATGATTAACATAGCTACCATCAATTCATTTGTAGTATACTGCCATAATTCTCACAAAGCTAATACGAAGCCTGCTTCCCGCTTCCAGTTCATGTTAAATTTGGGCAAAAGCCTTGCTGAGCCATGGATGCGCCAAAGATTGAACATCCCCAATTTACGTCGCAATATTCGACAGGACATAAACGAAATTCTAAACATACGGCCTGTTCCTGAACCAGATAACCCTATGGCAAAGAAGCGGACAGTGTGCTCCTTCTGCCCTAGCCGTCTGAGAAGAATGACAACAAACTTTTGTGTACAGTGTAAACGAGCAATCTGCGGACAGCACAACAGAAATTGTTGCCCAGAATGTCCATTTTCTTCGGCATAATTCATTTTTTTTCAAACCATATCCATTTATTTGATTAGTTTAAGATGAAAAACCTATTATTTCTGTTGGAAAATATATTTTGATTTTTTTAAAATGTGTTTTAATCCAAAGTCGTAAATTTTACGACGTATTAGTATTACGGAATAATCAAATCATATTAGTACTCTAGGGTTAATCAGATATTAGGCACTATTACATTATGTACCTACTAACTAAAAATTCAAACACCATTACCTAATAAATGAAGTGCCCATTTTTCTGAATTCATAAAGTTCGTGATTACCTTCCGAACTTAATACCGTCGAAGTTCATACAATAATCCATATGTACGATTCATTTGCAAATTTGTTGAATACGTCTACTACAGTTTGATAAATAGCTTTGTTTTCTTTAATTTTTCCTTACTGCTTATAAACATTTGAACGGCAGTGTACGTATAATCAACGTTAACATGAAACCATATATTTGATGTACTCATTTGTTACTTTTTGCAATCAACGTGCAATTCTACTTTGTATCAGTCAAATCACTCTCGAAAGTCTACATGACATATTCATTATTATGCCATGCTCTTTGAAAAACATCCAATCGAATAAATTACACTTGTTCAACGCGTCTGACAATGCACCATTATTTCCATTACCGGTCGAAATCCTCACACGGTAATTTCCACGTATCAAATGAGAATTCATACAATTTTAGTTTGTGCTCAAAATTAACATGAAATAGTAATTTCAGTTGATGTTGATGATCAATGTAGAAACATTTATCATTTGTTACTAATCTCCTGATTAAAATCATGATTTAGTTAAAGCATTGTCGGAGACCAGATTTTAATAGTAGTCGTAGAACTGTCAGCTTTGACAGAATATGGGGTCTATTTTGTATATTTTCTGTTATATTTTAGACGACTTTAATAATTTAACGGCCGATAATAGTTATTTATGTATTAGGAGCGGAAAGTGTGGAATTATTGTTCGAAAGCAAGGGTTGACGCGCGACGCGTTAATTGCTTGAGAACAATAATTTCACTTTTAGCTCGTCAAATACTTTATACTTACTTTTTCAAACTTTGACGAAACTTGGCTGGGCATCGAGGACAGACTTATATGAAATGAAACTTGGCTGGGCATCGAGGACGGACTTCCATTTTCTTGTAGTAATAATATAATATTATTTTATTTTATTCAATTAACGTGCTCGGCAACTATGGTCACTTGCACAGGTGCCATTACAGAAAACAGTAGTTATTACAGATAGTTAAAAAACATAGTTTAAAGTTTATGATAGAGTGATATATCTTTTAAGAATTTCAGTGTTGACTCGATTTGGTTTGGGTCCCCTAGGATGTCTTGCAGCTGGGATTTAAGATTATGTTGTCGTCTTCTTGTGCTAAACTGGTGACAATCAACCAGGATGTGTTTAACAGTAAGTGGGCACTGGCCGCTTTGACAGGAAGGTCTAATGCTTGAAGTCATTAAGTAGCTGTGTGTAAGTTTGGTGTGACCTATTCGAAGTCTACGTAGTATTGATACTTCTTGTCTTGAGAGTCCAGTGGGGTCAGTATACAGAGGTGTGTTGAGAACAGGCTGGATAGATAGTAAGGAAGTCTTAGTGGAGTTCCAGTGAGTTTGCCATATATATCTGACAATTCTTTTTGCTTCTGCCTTAACATCCTTGCAAATTTAGATGTGAGAAGTTATTGTGGCTGTAATTGACGCTGTTTTGGCATGCTGATCGGCCAGTTCATTTCCAGGTATACCAATGTGTGATGGTATCCATATAATGGTGACTGTGGTGTTTAGGGAATAAATAATAATAATAATAATAATAATGACTATTGCTTTGTTATAAGAATACAAGTACAAGCAAAGGCGACGTTCGCTCTTAGATGATGTTTTCATACTAGAAGCACCAGCTAAGTAGCGCTCTCGCACGTAACCGCAAAACACAAAACTAAATATCAAATATCCTTTCGTACAATATCTTACATGCTAAGATAACAAAACTTATGTAACATAATTCTGTAAATATTAAAATGAATAAGGCCAATTTTACCAGCTTAAAATTAGAATTTCAACGTTATACTATTATTAAATAGAGACTTTTTAATGTTAAGTTTAAATCGAGAAATGGGTAACGTTTTGTAATCTTCGGGGATTATGTTGTACAGATTTGCAATATTATATGAGAAGCTAGATCGGAATAACGAGGTTTTATGTTTCGGCATACTAATTTTATTTTCAAGTCTTACATTAATATTGTGAACTTCTGATCTCATTTAAATATTTTTCGATAGATAAAAAGGAATTTTGGTAAACATAATTTTATGAAATAGTACTGATCCATGAAGAATACGTCTATTTTTTATGTTAAGCCAGCCAAGGTCTGCAAGATGCTGGATTGCGACGTCTGATACCACAAATAAATCGAACACACATATTTTGAATTCGCTGCAGTCGATTTTGATCTAGTTGTGTTAAGGCTGGTCCATATATTACATCACAATAGTTAAACTGTGAAAGCACGAGACTATCACAGAGCATAATTTTGGTTGCTTCATTAAATAATTGTCTATGTGAGAATAGAAGTTTTAAGTTGCAAAATGCTTTCTGAATAATTGATGAGATATAATTGGAGAATGTTAAGGAATCATCTAAAACGAGACCTAGGTTTTATTCACAATTAGATAAAATTATCATTATTAATTTTCAAATGTATTTTACTTTTGACTTTATTTTTCTCAATTCTACGTCCAAATAGCATAGCTTTTGATTTTGAAGAATTTATGCTTAGGCAAAATTTATTAGAAATATCTACAATAGTCTCTAATTCTTCATTAATTTTCATTTACAACTTCTGATTCTTTAAAATCCATGTACAATTGTGTATCTTCGGCATAATAGTGAGCCTTCATATAATTAAAGTAATTCGAAAATTGGGAGGTGTATAGGATAAATAGCAAGGGTCCTAAGATGGAACCTTGCGGAACTCCTCACCATAGGTAAATTTTCCTATATATATATATCGGTTTTAAAACGTCTTTCGACGTTGTCCGATGTCTAACTTCCATCTCTTCCTATCGTCCCATTGGCCCTCTCTCAGGTCTCGTGAGCTCATCGCCTTCGCTATTCCTTCTTTCCATGTTTTCCTAGGTCTTCCGCGTTTTCGACGATTAGGCGGCATCCAGTTCATTACTTTCTTGGGAAGTCTTTTCTCTTCCATCCTCTGAACATGCCCGTACCACACTAATTTTCCTATATAATTTTTTATTTATAAATACTCTTTGAGATCTATGATCTAAATAGGATTGCATCATTTTTTGCGGTTGTTTATCAAAACACATATAGTTAAATAATGACAAAAGCAGAGGGTGATTAATTTTATCGAATGCCTTTGAGTAATCTAGTAAGATTAAAATGCATAGATGGTTGGAATCAATATAAGAATAAATGTCATCCAAAACTTTGAGGAGTGCAGTAGTGCAGCTGTATCCTGGACGAAACCCCGACTGGTGTTCAGGTAGAAGGTCGAATTTGGTGATGTGTTAACGAATTTGTTCATCCATCACTTTTTCTAGGATTTTAGAAAAGATACACTGAATACTTATGGGACGAAGTTCATTGCAATCAGCAGGATTATCCGTCTTAGGTATGGGTAGAACTTTAGATTCTTTCCAAATTAAAGGAAAAACGGAATTTTTTAGACAATAATTATATATGTGAGTAATAAATGATAAAATATGTGGACAACAATAGAGAATCATGGTGATATTAATATTATCAGGTCCAGCTGCATTTGAATTTATTGAAAGTATTTTTTCATAAACTTTTAATTCATCAATTACCCTAAATTTAAAATTATCAACATTCGGTAGTTAAGTTGAAAGATAGTGGCTTAGAATAGCAGCATCTGGGTTATTGTCACCACCAATGCCATTGATGAAATGATTATTTATTGAGTCGGGATCTTGTAAGTGATCAGGAATAACTGTTGAACTTTTTTTGTTATGAATGATGTTATGCTTTTTCATTTCTTTCCAGATATTTTTCTTTCGTTTCAGTTGAAATTCAAAATATGCCTTTTTCTCGTGTTTAATTGCATGATTGACTTCATTACGAATTGATTTATAGTAATTCCAATGATTCTCATTTTTTGATTTTTTGAATTTTAATAATGCTTTATCTCTCAATTTCATCGTGTCCCTCAATGTATCAGTTAACCATGGAGACTTTTTTCTTGTTATTTTAACTTGACGCAGTGGTGCATGTGTTTGGAATAAATTTGAAATAGTTGAATTTAAAATTTTGATTTTACTTTCAATGTCATCAAGCTGATAAATTTGTTGAAGATCGGAAGCTATTAAATCCTGATGAAAATGATGCAGTTCAAAATTCCTAAAGTCGCGGAACGTAAATTCAAACGGATTAGGTTTTTTGATAGATAGCGATCCAATGCAACAAGATGGAAGGGAATGGTCTGATACTAAGATACATTTAGTAACATTTACATTACTGATTTTTAAATTTTCTGGACACAATATAACGTCGAGTAATTTTGGTCCTCTTGTTGGTTGGTTAACAATTTGAATAAGATTGTAAGTGCAAAAAGTGACTGCAGAGTTCTACACTGTAGGCTGCTTGGGTCTAAAAAGTTTATATTAAGGTCTCCCGCGCAAATAACATAATCAAAAAATGGTGATAATGTGCTTAAACATAAATCAAATTCATTAGCAAAATCCTGATAAGGAAAATCATTAGGTCTGTAGAGTGAACCCAAGACATAATTTTTATTATTAAAACAAAACGAAATCCATAACTGTTCGGAATTAATGTTATTCAAATTAGTAATAAGTTTATACTTGAATCTATTTTTGATATATATATATATATATATATATATATATTTCATTTATATTTCTTGGGCATTTTTGGTCCTGGATTAATTAAAACATTAGATGGTTTTTAAATTTATATTGTATTTCATTAACGTTTCGGTCGTTTTTGACCTTCATCAGAATATAAAAACACTAAAAGAGAAATTGGTTCTTAAAATCCTAGTGTATACAATGTAAAACTATGACATACCTGTGGATTATATTCCAGCGAGTGCCACATCACGCTGGAATATAATCCACAGGTATGTCATAGTTTTACATTGTATACACTAGGATTTTAAGAACCAATTTCTCTTTTAGTGTTTTTATATTCTGATGAAGGTCAAAAACGACCGAAACGTTAATGAAATACAATATAAATTTAAAAACCATCTAATGTTTTAATTAATCCAGGACCAAAAATGCCCAAGAAATATAAATGAAAAAAATATAAACTTTAAGGTCCAAGAAAAAAACTCGAATTTTCTAAATATATATATATATATATATATATATATATATATATATATATATATATATATATATATATAACAGTACCCCCGCCTTTTCTCGGAGATCTATCATGTCTAAACATTTTATATCCCGGTAAATTTACTAATCTATCAACAATATGTGGTTTCAGCCACGACTCCGAAACTGTAATTAAATCAAATTTGTCTAATACTGCATATTTGAATGCAAGAAAATTCGCTAAGATAGATCGTGTATATGGCAAACAGATAATGGCTCATTCGTTTTATTACATGTACTCAGATATATTACAAGCTTCAAACAAAATAATACCAAAATTTGAGACCGTTACAAATAAAAGTTCAAGAGATATTATTGCTATATTAAAAAAAGACAATATACCATAATTATGACCTCTATAAATAAAGAGTAGAGTTGGAAAATAGCGTAAGTACCACTATAACCGTTATTTCTTACTGCCGCTTCTTGTAACTCTATCTAGAGATGACGGGATCCCTCTTTTCTTAATACTCTCGCTTGAAGGTGGATCTGGAATTGGTAATGGCGTCTCTGTTTGTTGAGCAACGTTTGGTGCTGTTGAGTTATCTATAGACTGTAGTTGATTAACACAATACTCAACACCATTTACTATTAAATATTTACCATGAATTTTAGCTGTATGTTTCTGCGTTCTTGCAACTTTAAGGTGCTTAATAAGGGTTTTTTTATCTTCCCTATCTTCCTTGCAAAGATCTGATGCAATAAATATGTGCTTAACCTTCAATTTGCTAGCATTTTTTAGAATTTCTTTCTTTTTAATAAATGCACAAAACTCCAACTTAATGGTAGGTGTGTTGTTACTTTTGAAAACTGAATAGTTGTTAATATCTGCAGTTGTAACGGTTACTGCCAATAATTCACTCAGTTTTAAAAAAATAAATGCAAGAGTGTCGACTTCATCTGGTATATCCAGACCGTAAATAAAAATGTTGTTACGCCTTAAAGCTCTTTCTAAATGTATACACCTTGACGTAATAGTTTCTGTTCTATTTTCGAGTTCACCGATTTTGACAGAGTTATTATTCAGATTCTCGAGAATTGTTTTATTATCTTCCTTGATTTGTGTGGACAATGCTCCAACTTCAGTTTTGATGACATTTAAAAGCATATTGTACAACTGACTATTACTTGAATCCTGGACATCGCCCATCTCTAACCATGTATAAATTGGTAATTTACACTAATTCAAAAAAGAATAGAGAGTTTCTATCGGAGGTTAATTAGTAGTTTTTTAGAAGTGTAATGCAATATGACGATTATCAACTAAGATGTACTTTCATTAATTGTATGAGTTGAAGGAACTGTATATATGTGGTGATAAGAGTGATGGATTTTCTGGACAATGGGATGTTCAGTAAATAATTCTTGGATACATAGGATAGACGCTAGAGAGTCTGTACAAATGGCAACTTTTTTATTGGAACGGATGATGTGCTTAAAATCATGTAGAATACTATACAATTCTCCAGTATGCACATTAGAGAAGTGCTGATGAGATTGTTTGCTGTGGTAACTGAGCAGCCAACGCCAGTATCACTTTTGGAAGCATCGGAGTATAATACAAAGTCGTAGTGATTGTTATGAATGATTTCATAAAAAGATTTAATCATGAGCTTTTTAGGTGTTTCGTGTTTATTAAATTTGGATAAATAAGTATTGACCTGAGGAGGGTGCATAATCCAGGAAGGGGTTGGAGAAAATGGAATGGGGTTAGTGAGTGAGAGGTTAATGATATTTGTTGATGAGGATAATATAAGAGCGATAGGTTTAATTATTAATTATTAATATTTCGCGTGGCGATCCGATGTTTCGTTACCAGCAATTCCAATGTGAGATGGTAGCCAGATGAGAGAGACTGTTATATCATGAGCAACGAGAGTTTGGTGTATGTCATGTATGTTCTGGACAATTGGGTGGTCAGTGAAGATTGATTTAATTGATAAAATGGATGAAAGGGAATCAGTGCATATTGCAATATTTTTGTCGGGGAGGGAGACACATTTAAAAGCATGAAGAATGCTGTGGAGCTCACTTGTATGGACGCTACACACTGAAGGCAAAGTAAAGGAGCCTATGAGTTCATGTTTCGAGGTAACTGCACAACCGACTCCGGAGTCAGTTTTGGAAGCATCTGTATAATAATAATAATAATAATAATAATAATAATAATAATAATATCTTTATTGCTTCAAATTGATACAAATCAATATAGCAAGAAATCCGGTACAGTGTCTATAAATAAATACATAGTTCATGCAGCAAAATCACAATGAAAATTAACAATAAAAGAGCGAGAAAAAAAATTCGTTTATAATAAATGAGCGAATTTTTTTTGGCAGTCTTTGGTCTGTTCTAGAAGTTTTCATTACTTCTTTATTTTCGTCATCTTCGGTAGGTGATCTCTCACTTGTGGTTCTTGTGCCTGTTTTTCTATGTGGTGTCACGCCGAGGTGTCTCTTCCCGTCTTCAATTTCCTGGCTCCTCATCAATTCCTCTACTGTGTATACAGTTCCATTCACTATGAGTTTGTTGTACCGCATTATTGCACGCTTTCCTAGTTCTCTTGCCGAGATCAAATGTTTTCTAAGCACTTTACGTTGTTCCTGTACATCCCTCGGGAAGTCTTCATTGATGCTAAATTTAGTTCTCTTAAGTTGTTTACTGGCTTTCAGGATGTCAATTCTTTTATTACCATTTCGAAGTTCTACCATTATCGGTCTGATTTTATTTTCTTCTTTTTTGCCTATTCTTTTAATCTCAACTATATCTTTTTCTGCATCAAACTCTACACCAGTTATTTTCACCACTTCAGCTACTTTATGTTCTTGCATTTTTTGATCCTCGTTATTAGCTTCATCGATTCCAAAGAATAATATTTTTTCTCTTAGATTCTCTCGGTAATTGCTCGATCTGATCATTTTGTACCCTTAACAAACCCATGAGTCGTTCATTCTCCTGTTTTCTTGCTTGATTTTCAGCTTCTAACTTTGACAATTTAGTTTGTATATCATCAATTTTACCTTCAATTCGTATGTTTCTTTCTTCCGCGATCTTAAGTTTATCTAAAATTTCTTTAGCATAATTTTCCATATTCAGTAATCTTTGCACTTCAGTAATCTGAAGCCAACCCTGTTGGCACTCTTGAAAAAGTTCTAATATATCTGCCTACTAATTTACTTGTGTTATCTCAATTTAAAAATCTGTTAAAGTGTTAAATAAAGATTTCTTTGTAGTCATTCCAGGAATGCTATCTTTACAAGTGCAGTGGGTGACTCATGCTTATTAAAAATGGTGAGTGAGGTATCGATTATAGGAATAATTTTGGTCCAAGCAGGAGAAGAAGCTGGTGGGAGCGGGGATGTCAGAGAGAGGTCAGTATTGGGGAAGAGATTTAATAATTGTTCAAGGGTTAGTGAAAAGTGAGTGAACAGGATTGAAAGGATAGGAGGATACTGAGGCAGCATATGTAAGGAGTAGGGATTGTCGTCTTAAGGGGGAGGGTGATTCATTAGCTTCAATATGGAGACTATCAGCAGGGCTAAAGCGGAAGGCACCAAGGCAGAGGCGGAGAGCGGTATTGTGAACAAAGTTCAGCAAATCTGTGACAGATTTTGGGGCTGACATGTAAATAAAGCAACCATAGTCAAGCTTCGAACGGATGAGAGCTCTGTAAGCTCTTAATAATACGATTTCGTCGAAACCCCGGTGAAAGTGACTGAGCGTTTTAATTATGTTCAATCTCTTTAGACAGATGCCTTTGAGTTCATGGATATGGTGTTTCCAGTTAAGTCGAGAGTCGAAGGTTATTCTGAGAATTTTACATTGATTTACAGTGGGCAAGGGTGAATTATTAAAGAAAATGTGAGGTAGAGGAGAATATGTTGTTCTTGAAAACCTTATTAGTTTGGATTTACTTTGAGATAAGGATAATCCCAGGTAAGAAGATCTATCCAGTAGAAGGTTTACTGCGGTTTGAAGAAGTTTGCAAGTGGATGAGATCGATTTACCATGACAATAAACAATTAGGTCATCAGCATATTGGACATATTTTATGGGAGCAGGAAACTTGCAACAGAGCTCGTTTATTGTGATGATGAATAGAGTAGAACTAAATACTGATCCTTGAGGGACACCAGCATTTTGTGGGCGAGGCAAGGAGAGTTTGCCATTAGCGGAAACCCTGAAGGTTCTACAAGTTAGGAAATTATGAATGAACGATAGAATGTTGCCATGAAGATTATATTGGGAAAGTTTATTTAGTATTGCCGTTCTAGATATCGAGTCAAAGGCACCTTCAATATCAAAGATGGTTGCAACGACGTCCTGGCGATTGTTTATTGCTGAAGAGAAATGTGTTTGGAGAAGAACAAGGTTCTCGCGAGTGGATCGATGATGCCGGAAACCGGATCGGGCATTAGGAATGATTTTGTACTTTTCAAGAAACCAAAGTAGTCTTCTATTGATCATTTTCTCCAGGAGTTTGCAGGTAGTGCAAGTGAGTGAAATCGGTCGGATGGAATTGGGCGATAAGGTGGATTGCTCTGCTTTTTTTGTTGGAATAATTATGTATTTGCGCCATGCGTCAGGGAACTGATTAATATTCCAGATTAGGTTATAGATTTCGAGAAGATTAGAGAGAAATGGATTGAATAGTTTTTTGAGAAAGATGTAAGGAGTATCATCAGGGTCGGCGGCAGAATTTCTACAAGTAAACATAGTTCATTTAGGCTGAAAGGGGCGTTGACGGAAGCAACGTCATGAGGGTTTGACTGAAAATTGGAGGAAGGCTGAATATGAGAATTGTGATAAACAGAACTGGGGTTACGATTATTAAATTTGTCATCAAAATTTTGTGCGAGTGAATCAACAATTGTTTGGTTGTCGAAGATAAGAGAGAGAGATTCAATGTTAAGGAAGGAATATTAGTATTGGTTTTCTTGCTTGAATTTGTGAAATTTTTTTCCAGACTTGACTGGGATTTGTATTATGATTCAGCGAGGAGGTATAGCTTTGCCATGAGCGTTTTTTGCTATGATTGACTAAGAATTTAGCTTTGAGCTGTTAGTGTACGAGAAGATTTTCTTGTGTTCTATTTCGTCTAAACCTGTTAAGAGCATGCTTGGACTCTCGGATGGCATTTTCGCAAGCTGAACTCCACAAAGGCACAACTTTTTGTGCAGCAGAAGTGACGGATTTACCGATGTGAGGCTCTGCAGCGGCAGGTATGTTGTCAGTAAACATTTTTAGAGTGTCATTTATCTTTGCAGAAATAGCTAAAGAGGATAAATAAGTTTGGGAGAGAGAAGTAAACTCAGACCAATTTGCGTTTTTTAAGTGCCAGAAGCTTCTAGTTATAGTTTCCTTATTATAATGATTGGATATAATGATAGGACAATGGTTTATATCATGAAGGTCATCTGACAAATGCCAGGAAAGGGAAAGTGCAGTTTTAGGGTCACATAAGCTGAGGTCAAGGGCAGAAAAGGAGCCGGAGGAAATGTTAAAGTGCGTGTTGAGTCCAGTATTCAACAAGCAAGTTCCGGAGGAGTTTATGACGTTTTCTATAACTTTGCCTCTAGTGCAAGTTGAGCCCCACATGGTGTGATGTGCATTAAAGTCACCAACAAGGATGTATGGGTGGAGGAGCTGAAATACTAGGTCGGTTAAGTCTTCTTCATTGAGGGGTTGATCAGGTGGAATGTAAATACTGCCAATAGTAAGCTAATTATCTAATCTATCCTCAGAGACATATACTATCTACCGACACTGAAAAAATCTTATGTGACGCTTTGGTTCTCTCTCATTTCAACCATTGCGGCACAGTAGCCCATGTCTAGATGCTAGAGATTCTCAACGTATACAAAAGGTACAAAATTCTTGTGAAAACCTGATCTAGGGAATAAAAAAATTTCGCACAAATTTAAAGAATTAAAATGGTTAAACATGTTTAGTCGTAGAAACTTACATTTAGCAGTTTTTTATCATAAAATATATAGTACAAAAACGCCGGCTTATTTACATAACAAACTTACTTTCAGAACTGATATACACAATTTAAATGTAAGAAAGAAAACAATTCTTCGTATTCCACGTTATTCCAAACATATTTTCAAACGTTCTTTCTCATATGGCACATCAGTCCACATCAATAGAATACATGCTGTGAATCCATCATATCTTCGTTGTTCGGCTATGACATTTAAACAAAAATACAAAAACTATATGTTTGAATTGCAGAAATAAGTATAAGGCTGCTCCTTCTTTGATCCCTTCTTGCTTATATCATCCCCTCTTTCCTCTCTTTACATCTTAAAATTTTTATATTTATATTATTTTAATTACCCCTCTTTTAAAATTTGTCGTTTTCTTGTTGACATTTATTGTTTAATTAGTATAAGTTCTATGTATATTGAGTATTTTATATTATTATTACTGGCATTGGTGGAAGAGCAGGAAAGGACTACTCGTCTGATCCTGCCATGCATCTAGCCATTTATCCACATTGATTGGAAACATTAAAAAAATTGTATCTATTCTGTAATGTTCATCTAGCACTGTATCGTCCTTCTGTTATATACTTAATGTGGATAATAAATGTATTATTATTATTATTAATTAGGGCACCAAGCAGTTACAGCAAGTGCCTCTAGCTTTAAGGTTAGTGGGAAATGAGATGAGTATATATCGCTAGATACAACTATTAAAGTACCACCACTGGCTTTCATACAGTTGGTACGGATGTAATGATACCTTCAAAGTTTTTTAGCTTGCATTGTTGGTCAATTTTGAAGTTGGTTTCCTGGAGGCAGAGAAAGTCAGGGGTATGGAAAGACACGATTTTCTGAATTCTTTCTAAGCGAAGATAAAATCTATCGCAGTTCCATTGAATTAGAGAGAATGGTACTACTTAAAAGGGGAAAGAGGTTAATTACTGAGATAGTGTAGAGGAGTCAGTGGCGGTACCGTCATCAGAAATAGGATCGTCAGTAAGATTGTTTTGGTCGGGGTGAAATTTAAATTTAATTTTATTGGTCAGACGTGTAATGCGATTTTTCAAAGATCTTTCGTTGATATAAGAATAAATTAAGGATAGCTCTTTCAGTAGGCAGGCAGTGTCAGAGATATATTTATTGGCTTCAGGTAGAGGGTCGTTGACGCGGAAAGTATTTTCGAGGAACGCAATAAGTTGAATGCTATTAAGGGAGAAGGATTTAGGAGACTCTTCAAAAAGTTTATGTATGATAGAACAAGATTCGGTGCTTACATTGTGACAATCATCTTCCGCCAGTTTGGATTTTTTGGTTCTTTTTTTAGCAGATTTTATTTAATTAGAATTTGGGAATTCTGGAGGAGGCATTGGATTGGGATTAGCGAGAGGAGTATTGGAAGGTGATATGTACTGCGGAGAGTCAAGAGTGCTATCATTTGATCGGGGTCGTTTTTCGTCAGGTACAGGGGAGGAGGGAGCGAGTAGCACTTGAGAGGGTAATTCAGGATTATCTGAAAAGGTATCAGTAGTAGCTGTGTCAGCTGAAGTGAAGGGTTCAGATTGACGGAAGTATTTAATAGGGGGGAAGGTCGTGGAAAGTGTTGGGACATGGTTCAGCGGTACGTCCAGCCTGTTTGCAAAGAAAGCATTCAAGTTTTTCAGTAGAAATTAATATTCTGTGTGATGTATTTTTATGCGTAATAAGAATCGAAGTAAGTTTGCAGTGAAAAATCATTTCTGGTTGGCAGAACGTAAGTTTCACGGCGGAAGCTCAGAACATGTGCGTATTTGTCATCAGGCGAGCCACATTTGACGTATGAAATAGAGGAGGTAAGTGTTAATCCTTGGTTATACAGGGCTTTTCCAATAACGGAATGTGGAATGGAAGGACTGACATTGGAAATAAGGATTCTTTTGGTGGGGGAAATAAGCCGACGAATAGGAATTATATTGGAATTAACTAAGATGTTTTGATTCGATTTTAGAAGGTCGTCGACTTGAGTGGTAGATGATAAATAGAAACATATGCGGCCATGAGGGATTCTGGAAGCGAAATGTACGTTACTATTGCTTTGATATAATCGAATTAGTACAGTGTTGGGAATAGAAGGCATAATGATGGCTTGATCTCGAGATGGTACCGGGGGAGGAGGTAGTCTTGCAGAAGTAGCCACGGCGTAAGTTATGGGTGTTGAAGGGGTATTTGTGTTTATCGAGATAGATTGTTTAATGGGGGTTGAAGAAGTGGTGGTATTTGAGAGCAGTGGTTGTGAGGGGAGGTATGACATATTGATGTGATCCTGGATACCAAAATCACAATCCCTAGCTAGATATAGAAATAATAAGAAATATATAAGTAAATCTCAGCACAGAAGACTCAGTGACTGGCCTATTTATTTCAAGCACAAATAAGTAAATTCCAAGAATATTTACCAATTTTGCAAAAAAAACATCACTTTTACAAGTTTTATCATCACATTTTAATGGTGACAAAAAACACGTTTTTAATTTGCTATGATATTGACGACTTAACGATCCGACCCAAATGAGTTCTGACTCGTGAATGCATACAAAATTATAATGCTTAAATTGAAACAATACTTCTCCCCCCTATATCTTACATAGCTGCTTTTCTACAACTGCTATGAAAAGTAGCGTAGTTCTCATAGCTTACTTAATTTCAAAACCATATATCGCTCATACTGAGAGAAATGTTATTTCTCACGGCACCTTGTCTACACTACATACATTCAAATGGAGAATCCAGTAGGGGCACCCTCGATGCCTAGAAGTTTTCAGCAGGATTTCCTCGATGCCTAGACACTTTTCGGTGGGGATACTCGATGCATATACTTTTTCTACACAACTATTCTTTAAATTTGTGCTGTTGTTGAAAAAGTATAGTTTGCAACATGTGGGAAAAGTTGAACTTTCCCCACTGGATTGATTGTAAAACGAGAACGAATTGAAACGATAAGAAAAATTGGAGAGAGGATTCCATTTTGGCTTAGGAGAGAAGAGAGAGGAAAATATGAGAAGGAGTAATATTGAACAACTATGAGCTTTAATGTCAAAGATAATTTCATTTCACATGCTATGCTGTGTTCCACCTTGTTTTCCCTTGGATGTTTTATCAGCAGATACACCATTCAATAACTAGTCTCTCAATTGAAATTCACATGCACAGACTTGTTTTAGTACATGAAATGAAAATTTTGCATGTGTAGAATGGAATATTCTAACATGCATGCACTCATCTGATTACAAATAGAAAATGTTCGGTTCAGCGCGAATACACAACTATAACGTTTGGGGCTTCATTTAATCTTAACGAAGTAATGGAGGATACATGGAGGATTTAACTTGCATGAATGTGCATTAACTATGGATACCACATTCCTGATTGTATAATACGTTAGCAAAGTAATCATACAGACTGCCTTATAGTTTATTGATAAATTATATTTAGCATGTTTAGCATTGTAACGGTATGCTTTTGGGTTGAGTATTCGTATTGTTTTAAAACTGCAATTGTGAGCCTCTATTGGGTGTTTCTTATGTACTGTGAGATATTGATGTGGTTCAAGGAGTAGACTTTTTTCAGTAGAAGTAATGTGAATTTAGTTGATTTTATTCATAAATGTCTCTCAGAAGTTAATGGAAGTGAGGAATAAATAAATGAGGTGCAAATAATATTAGCTTTTCAACCGGTTTACTCAATTTTACAGAACAACTAAAAAAAGTGAGCATTTGTATTTTTTATTTTATGAACGATTTAACCCTACAGCGAGCGCGTCATGTTTGAGAGACCGACGAAATTTTAAATTTATTGTATTTTGTTTCCGCGCGGCCTTACCGCCTACACCCCCCTTCTACTTTCCTAGATCATCAATCCACACCACAGATAACCCACAGATAGCCGAGACACTGATTGTGGCGCCATCTAAAGAGCCTGTCGACTAAACAATTGAGTGATGTTGAAAAGATTTCTGTAATTTTAGGTTTTGGCGGTATATTCAAATTTACTCTATTTTAAAAATTTACTTCAAAATAACTATTTATAGTCCATCATTTGACATTTAATTCAATTCAACTCAATAATGATTAGATGTTGAGTTAAATTAAATGAAATATCAAATGATGGACTATAAATGGTTAATTGAATTGGAAAAAATAAAACAGTAATCATATAAATAGTTCATTTATTTTGGTATAAAAATACGCAACAAATAATTTCTTTCACAAAGTAATTTTCTTAACAAACATAATAGCAATAAACAAACTATAATGTGAAAACAATGCAATAATTAAAAAATAATTTGAGTAACATACATTCTAGATTGGAGAATCATTAGATTTTTAAATGATGTTGAATCAAGATAAAAGTAGAAAATTATTTATGATAGGTTTATATTAATTTATTTATTTATTATTACACTCGTATGAACATACAGAGCTGGATAATCTCCTGGAGTATAACTGCTACTTACTTAATTAAAAAATGAGTTAGCAATAAGTAGTTAACTACTTTTTTTGGCAACTTACTGTGGAAGAAAACATTTTAGTATAATTACTGTGAATGTTGAAACAAAAGTAATTGAAATATTTTTAAAGGAAAAGTTGTTAAATACTGCCCAGGTAAATACAAGGTGCCAAGTAATTACATATGAGTGTGAAACAGCACTTGAGACTGTACAACATTTAAAATAATATATCTAACATTTCATTTCCACTTAAAACACATCTTTATTTCTTTACTGGAAGTATTAAATAGGTTTATATCACAAGTTTAAACCTAGTATATTGCATATTTGTATATTTCTACATTTAAAAGCATTCCGTTCTTATGAAACCATCACATAAGGATGTTTAAGTTACTCTGCAGCTCCTGGCAGTCTATGATTGTTAAAATGTTTCTTAAGGGCTCTTAAAAATCCCACCGTCTCGTGGAAGTCCTTTCTCATTGCTGGTTGAGGTTCTACAAGTAAACACACGAATAAACAAAAATAAATAAGTAAACACACGAATATGTTTGAAAATTTCTGTCAACAAAAGAAAACAAAATGCGCTTACTATTGAAATAATAAGTTTACACTTGTTTTCGTACTAAGCCAGAAAAAATATCAGAAAATGTTTGAATGATTACATTTTTTTGATTTTTTTAAATTCCTTTTTGGAGCTTTCGATTTTTTTTAGGAATTCTTGGTTTTTTTTTGGTTTAAACTATTTTTTGATTTATTGATTTTTTATTTTTTGTCTTTATTGGATTTTTTGTTACCGCTGGACCAAATACTTAGAAGTAATGCTTCAACAAAAGTTAATACTCACTTCCATTTCCCATAAATTGTCATACCATGGGCGCTTAGCTGGAATTTTAATAGAACTACCCACTCAGTACTCGTCTTTTCATTCACTCAATTCACATTTTAAAATGTCCAAAATTATAGCATGCTATATTGAATCCAATAGAACTTACCATCAATTTTTGTTAATTTCCATTCATATGGGAAGGCAAATCAAACTATCTTAATAACCTCTCTTCGTCTTTCTCAAATCTAATGAAACACTGTGTTTGAAAATGAAGGGATCATATCCTCCATCTTTTCCTCGTTGACAACTTTAATGATCTATTACCACTGATTTTCAGCCATATTAATTTTATCTTCCTGGGTTGGAGGAACAAAACTGTAAGAAGAAATATTTACTTTATTATTGCAGCAATTTTCAGTTTAGCTAATGTAAAAAACAACCATGTTCTCTAAAGTTGTCGATTAAATTAGTAAAAATTCTGTGTTTTATAAAAATAAAGATAATGGTTGTTAATTGTGGAAGAAAAAATGCTCAAATTTTTTTAATAAAACTTACCGAGTACACCCTTATAAGACTCCTTCAGAATACACTTTGACATTGTCTTTTCAATTGATAACAATAAAGTAACGAAACAACAGATAAATATTACAATATAGCAGTTAAAAAATACACCAAAATACCGAAACCTTATAATAACCTCTACACTTTAACTAAGAACTGATAACAGTTTAACATATACCATGTGGGGACGAGCAATATGATATCGCGCATACGCAGTAATAAAAATCAATAAAATTTGATTACTAACGACGTTACAGTTTTCGTTAATTCTTTGGAATGATCTACCGGTTTCAGTTACTCGACAGGCTCTATAGATGGCACGATCTGAAGTGTCCCTAGCCTGATCCACACACTACACACTAGTGCTATTTAGCCAAACCGGTCGGTCATAGGCAAAATATTGTAAAACTCGGTCTATGAGACGGACGCGCCTGCTGTGTACGAATTTGTTAGTGACTATTTTACAGTAGTAAGGTAAGTTAAATTGCACATATTTTTTATACTATGTTATTTTTGATGTATTTTTATTAAAATATTTAAAAGCAAATAATAAATTAGAAACAAAACTGTGTTTTTATGACTAAAAATATAGAAACTGTGTTTTTGTTTCCATATAAAAGGCAAGAAAAATCTAAATGTAATATAGATGATGATTAGAGTTGAGTTGGTTGTTTCTTATTTTAGACATGGGTGAATATGAACGAGAGCAGGAAAGACTAAAATATCTGATGGAGATGGAACTTACGGATGAAGAGATCAATGAAGAACCGGAAGATGACGAGTCAGAAAATGAAATTGACATGGTTGAAGAAAGAGATTGTGGAAGTGAAACCGAGCAAGATATATCTGATAGTGAAGAAGATGTTGTTCATTATGATTCAGCTGTTTTCTTGGGAAAGGACAAAAAGAAAAAATGGATGAAACATTTACCGAATAAAGCTGTTGGAATAAGAAGAGAAAACGAAGTGCTTTGTCTTCCAATATCCAGATTAGCTACCCGTAACCTGATGACACCAAAAGATATTTTTAATTTTTTTATAGATGACGAAATGTTGAATCTAGTCGTTGAAAATACCAACATTTACATCGAGTCCATATCTTCCAACTTCATAATGGATCGATATGCAAGGGCAACTGATCTAATTGAAAGTCAAGCCCTTTTAGGTTTGCTATTATACTCTGGAGTTATCAAGGCGAATCGGTTATACACTGAAGATTTGTGGGCATCAGATGGTTCCGGGCTAGAAATGTTTAGATTAGCCATGTCAATGAAGCGATTTCTATTTTTACTGCGTTGTCTAAGATTTAACAGAAAGGGCACCAGGGATGCAACAGTGGTAGTGGATAAATTAGCTACCATTCGAGAATTTTTTCATTTGTTTATCAATAATTGCAAAACTGGGTATTTCCATTCCGAATACGTCTCCATTGACGAGGAGCTGGAAGGGTTTAGAGGACACTGCAACTTTAGACAGTATATACCTTCGAAGCCAAATAGTTGTGGTAATAAAGTTTTTGCTCTCTCTGATGCGAGAACTTTTTACACCAGCAATCTTGAGGTTTACGTTGGGCAATAACCATATGGCCCATATAAACAAGGGAACAGTGGTGATGCAATTGTCCAGAGACTTTGTGACGCCATAAAAGGTTCTGGGAGAAATCTAACACTAGACAATTGGTTTACCAGTGTTCCCCTTGTTGAAACCCTACCTAAAAATGTTAAACTCACAGTAATAGGTACCATTCGCAAGAATAAAAAATAACTTCCTCTAGAGTTTACAAATCCAGTTCATCCGGTTGGATACAGTATGTTTGGATTCACAAAAAATTGCACAATTGTATCATATATCCCAAAAAGAAACAAACATGTTTTATTAATTTCGTCATTGCATCATGATGACAACACAGATGAAAATTCTGGAGAACCAGAAATTATTCATGATTATAACAGCACCAAGGGGGGTGTGGACGTTGTTGGCAGATTATGTGCAAATTATATTAGTCGAAATACGAGACGATGGCCAATGGTATTATTTTATTCAATTCTAAATCTTGCTGGCATAAACTCACTTGTGGTGTATAGTTCAAATAAACCAAAATCCTCTAAAACGAGACGTTCATTTTTGAGAACTTTGGCTTCAGAGTTGATTCGGCTCGTGCAAACCAGCAGAACATTCCAAGGACTTTGAGAGACAGACTTCGCGAAATATCTGGAAACCACGACACTACACACCAACAAGATGCTCCGCCGGATGGACAGATAGGACGATGAGCTATATGCAGCACAAAGAAAATTCGAAAGACACGTTTTTTTTTGTCAAAAATGTTTTTATATTTAGAACACGTGGGCATTATTTGTAATTATTGTTATGAAAATAATTAAAAAATTATACGATTTCTATAAGTAGCCATTTTTAGTATAAAGTTTTTCTTCACGCATGTTTTTTTATGTTAAAAATAAAACTAGTAATTTTAAAACAAAATGTGATTTTATTTTAGAGCCCCGAATAAAGATAAATATAAAAATGCAATAACAATGGAAATAGACTCATCAATATGTGCGACCAAAACAAGCTGCGAATTCTGAACGGTTATTTTCAACATCGAGAAATACATAAGTATACCTGGGTGCAAAACTCTAGAAACCTAAAAACTATCATAGATTATGTGATAGTCCGGCAATCTACAACACTGAAAATACAGGACGTTAGATCCTATAGAGGCGCGGCGTGTGGAAGTGACCACCATCTTGTCAAATCCAAAATACTACCCTTCCGTGTAACAAAGGAAAAAGGAAAAGACACAAGCGAACAAGAACAAAAAAACACAGAAATCAGGTACAACCTAGATAGCCTTAACCAAGATAGCGTAAAGGTATTTTACAAAAAACGACTTGATGAAAAACTCGTACAAGAAAGCTTTGAAAATACAGAAGATTAATACGAGTATCTTATCTTAAAAGATGCTTGAAAACGCCGCACTGGAAGCCCTGGGAGAATACGCAAAGCCCAATCGAAGAATACCATATTGGTGGGATGAAGAAATAAAAGAAATTATAAAAATAAAGAGAGACAAATACAACAGATTCCTCAACACAAAGTCGGATCAAGATAAAAAAGAATACAAAACAGACCAAAGGAAGGTACGCACAGCTATAACAAAAAAGAAGAACGAAAGCTGGGAAAGAAACTGCACAAGACTCAATACATACCTGGGAGGTAGTAGAAGTACCGAAAGCTGGAAAATGTTAAGATCTCTTCGTCAGGAAAAGACAAAAGATATTATCTCACCAATAACGTTAGAAGAATGGGATAAATACTTCGCGAAACTGCTGACTGAGCAATGGACACAATATCAGCAACTACAACAGCCACAATCCGACGATCAAATACGAACCACAGCATCCCCACTTAGAATCAACACAAAAGAAGTAAAACTGATTTGTCAAGCACTGAAAAGCAGAAAATCTCCTGGCCCCGGTAATATCCCCCCGGAGTTACTTAAACACGGTACAGAAAAGCTATATCGACAATTAGCCTGCCTGTTCCAGGAATGCATTAATGGAGAAAGTTTGCCAGAAGAATGGAAACCGTCGTACATAAGAAGGGAAGTAGAGACGTGTGTGATAATTATAGAGGAATCGCTGTGCTTGGTACTATTTCGACAGTCTATGGCAAGCTAGTGAAAAAGAGAATTGAGGATGAGTATTGTGATAGTGAGGCCGAAGAACAAGCTGGATTTGATGCTGGTAGATCCACTGTGGATCACTTATTCACAATAACACAGATAATTGAGAAAAAGACGGAACGGAATCAAGAAATACACTTCCGTTACTTAGATCTCAAGAAAGCGTACGATAGTGTACCCCAGCTAAAACTCTGGGAGGCTCTCGAGAAAACCAACATCAGCATAACATTGATAAAAGCTGTTCGATAACTCTATAAAGAGAACACACGCCAAATAAAGAAAGGGCAGACATTATCAAAGGGGTTCAACATTAACAAGGGTCTTAAGCAGGGTTGTTGCTTGTCACCAACTTTGTTTAAAATCTATTTAGAACAAACTCTGAAAACATGGAAAAGGAAGTGCGAACAGATGGGAATACCACTGAACGATCACATACTATATACTCTCTGCTTCGCTGATGACCAAATAGTCCTAGCTCAAGACTACGACGACTTAGGATACATGACCCGTAAATTAAACGAAGAATATGATAAGTGGGGGCTGGAGGTAAATCTTCAGAAAACGGAATATATGTGCATTGGTGGAGAACAACAGGACCTTATCTTGGAACAACAACATCAGATAAAACACTGTAAAAAATACAAATATCTTGGAATACACATCACTAATGACGGTAGTTTGGATGAAGAAATCAAACACAGAAACAACCAAGGAAGACAAGCAATCAGACAACTTAACAGTATTTTGTGGGATAAGGCAGTATCAAAACAAAATAAGCATATAATTTAAAACAGCATAGTGAAAACTGTCATCAGCAATGGTAGTGAAGCGTGGCCTCTAAAGGAAAAAACTCGTAAGTCTCTTGAAGCTACCGAGATGGATTATTGAAGACGCGCCGCCGGAAAATCAAAACTGGAAAGAGTGAGAGGTAAGAGAATTCGAGAAATTATGAACGTTAAACATAAAATGACGGAAGACATACAAATTAACCAACTTAGATGGTACGGACACGTTCAAAGAATGGCGGAAGACAGAATCCCAAAGAAAATACTAAATTGGACACCACAGAAGAAGAAGGAAGAAGAAAGAGAGGAAGACCCAGACTGAGTTGGAGAGAAGAAATGGATAGAGACATCACAGAATGAGAGAATCAGAAGACGGTGGAGAACGTTATAAACTGATTTGTATATATATAAAAATTTCAAAAACTACAATATGTTATAAAATCGGTCTGTGAGAAATATTTCACGCGCACGCTCTAGTGTTGAGAAAATAAAAGTATGATAAGCCAAAAAAAGCACTGTTGGTGTGGTAGTGGTGTAGCGGTGTTAGTTGTACCGCCAGAAAATATCGAAAAAAATTTTGTTTTCGTTCCTCATGGTCGCTATCAAATTCTATCCTCAAAATAACTCCCTGCATCTTATACATCAAAACAAAGAAACCAAAGAATATGACGACTAATTCGGTGATGTGTCATATTTACATTTAATACCAGATTTTGTATCAATAACTATCATGATTAGTTTTCTTTTATTACGGTCCAGCATGTTTAGAGTGTATTAAGCTTGATAATGTATGCATTGAACAAATGCTTTTTCGTTTTTTTTTAAACAAAGATGATAGGCAACACAGTATAGATTGTTGTTTTGCATTTATTGTTTAGAGATCGAGCCGTATTTACATGATTTCAAAGTACTAAGAACTAATTTTCGTATTTACCATAAACAATTGAGATTTCAACTTGAAATACTTCAAACGAATTTACATTGCATTGTTGAAAACTTAGATGATTCCAAAGTATTTAAGGAAAGTTTAAATTCAAATATTAATTGTATAATAGCAGTTGAAACTTCGCGTATTTTCGATAAAAGTTCGTTGGCGTTAATGGGTATTATACGATTTTTAACAATGATACACAAAAAATATTTTTTAGAAGTGGGGTTGAGAAGGAGAAAAATGACAATTTTTTCATTGGGTTTAGTTTCTGTTATACACAATAGGTCAAAACATTTAATGTTATAAAGTATGAGTTATATGCTAATATTGTCGTTTTTCAATGAAAATAACATTTTTAAGAGAATTCAAAATTAATGGTAGAATACCTGACAGATTGTATCTGAAAAGCATGAGTACTGTTCGAAAACAAACCATTTGTTTTCGGACTTGCATGCCTTCACCTTATCCCCTTCTCTCATATCCGAAAAATATTTTCCTAACTGATTCGGGAATCGTCTGTGAACTGTTTTTTCGAGCAAACCTATTGTTCTAGTGGGTGAGCAATTATCTTATAAACTCACTACAACTTAACCGTCGTCATAGAGAGAAAAAAGAGTTAGTTTCAGTCAATTTTGACAAATAAAAAATGTTATAAGTTCCCGAATATTTTTTACTAAAAAAAAATAGTGATTACCTGATGATAATTACGCGATAGCTTTGAAGCTTCTTGGAGATCGGTATAGAAAAAACAAATAGTCATAAATCATTATCAGCAATTGTTGGTTCTTCACACTATATAAAAGTGTAATTCTCAAAATATGCCACAGTTTTGTGCTAGCTCCAAAACTATACTAGATGCTTTGGATTACCTTGAACCTAGTAAGGAAACACTGTTTGACTCTTTAATAGTGCACTTACTGGGACAAAAGCTCGATTTTAACACTCGTTGCGTTTTTGAAGAACGAGCCGAGGTAAATAAATTATCAAATCTCTAAACAATTAATCGATTTTTTGCAAAAACGTTGAGTAGTCGGGGAAAACGTAAATCCAGATTTCTATTCAGATACCAAAAATGTTACTAAACAATCTCACTATACTTCAAAAGGTAACACTCCTAAAATCCACACTCCTCAGGTGGTTCTTCACTCTAGTTCCACCGACAATATCCCTGTTAACAAAAACTTATTATTGTAAAACCAGTGGTCATCGTATTTATAGCTGCAATTGTTTTCGAAATATCTCTGTTCCTGATAGAATTAATTTCGTCAAAATCAACAAAAGATGTTACAACTGCTTACGTTTGCAGCACTCTATTCAAAATTGTACCTCTAAAGGTCCATGTGCTATTTGCAATAACAAGCGTCACACTTCTTCGTCACCTCACTAATGCTCATTCAAGACATAGTCTCCAAAATTTCATGCCCTCTAATCAGCATCCGATGCAACTTCCCAAGAAAACTTCAACGCTCAACCTCAGCAGACTACAGCCTTGTCTGCGCTAAACACTGCTGGTTCTCACATACTATTATATGCCGCTAAAGTACACTCATATCCTAAAAACGGAATGCAATAGAAGCAAGAGCACTATTGGATTCTGAAAGCCAAACTTCATTAATGGTTTCCTCTTTACATGCAAAAGAGAAAGGATCCCTAAAACCATCTCATCTGCTAGTGGCAGTATAAAACTTAATTATTCTTGATAACGGTAGTTGGAACACTACCGAAACATTCAAATAAAAACTTGATAAAGATTGTGGTTTGATTTCCCAAAATAAATAGCAAAAAGAATAATGAATATACCACAAGGAACATATAAAAGATATTGGTTATTCAGTTATGCTGAATGATTGATAATTTATTATTTTTCTTAGTCTGTCTAGTGTTTAATGAACTTGAAAAAGTTTTACATTATTTAAAAGTCTGAGTTCGCAACAATAAATTGAAAATATATTGCCTATGACTACAATAGATTGCAGTTGTTGCATACCACTCGGGAATTTTTTTTATTTTTCTTACAATTTTCTTTTTCAAACTTAATATTGTTTTATTATCTGAAATTTTGCCAATATTTTTGTCGAGACTGTTAAGTACTATCATGGTGAAATTTTTCAACAATGATGTTGGAGTTTTCAAAGAACGCTTATCATTGAAATGATAATTTTTATAAAATATAAGAAGCTCCTTTTCATTGTTTATGTCGTCAGAAGCTTCCAAACTGACTTTACAATCTTTGCAATCGATCTAAACATTTTTTAATTAATTAACCCCCAAAATATACTACATAACAGTTTTCTAATGTTGTATCATCATTTGAATGTACCTCGGAAGAATTGGAATTGATGGATGAATCCGTTTCTACGGATGATGATTCTTCTACAACATTTAATGAAGCAATAAGTGCTTCATTGCCATCTACTGGTAATAGCAGTATATTATCATCATCATCCGGTTGACTGCCTGTAATAGCACTTCTAGGTGCCCTTATCAAATTGGTGACAATATTTATTTTAAATGTTGTTCGAAATGCTTTCACTGTTGGGTTTCTGTCATACCCTCCTCTTTGACGATAAACAGAAAATTGATTTTCAAGTGGATCTTGAATCAGTTTGCCCGTGAAACCTTAATTTTTTTGATCACTTGCAAATTGTTTCACGGCGTCAATGGTTAGAAAAATACCATCAAAACAATCAGGTCAGGTCAATTTTCCTTTTTTTCCAACTTTGAGTAGATCTTTTAATAAATCATATCCTGAGCTTGAAGCTGCTAATACTTCTGGATTGGTATCGCTCAGAATACGATTACAGGGTTTTGTTGTGTGTAAGCGTGTACTATTCAGGGCATCAAATAAATTGTTCATGGTTAGAACAAAGTTAGCCGTGTTTTTAGTTGTACTTAGATGAGTTCACCAGTTTCCGAAGATGTCATTATGGCAGCACAAACAATATAACTCAATAATTGGGCAGCTAATCTAACGTTCATTTTTTCGAATCAATTCGGATTTATATGTTAATCGGTCAAGTTTTAATAAAGCCTTTCCTGTTGTGTTCCTTTTATCAAGATCATATAATTTTCCAATGTCAGAAGAACATAGGAACTTTCCGTTAAATATGAAACTATTGTTTATGAAATTGTTTCTAACGCATTTCCACAGATGAGGAACATCAAAAAAGCATAATATTTTTACTCATTAAGAATAAAATAAGGTTTGTTTTTGTCAACCCCCAAATGCTTCATTAGTTTCTGATTGGTACATGATAAATCACAAACTATGCCTATAGTGTCCAGTCTTGTCTCACCAAGTTTTTCCAAAGCCATGGTGATGATACACAATAAATAATTTCATGACACCCCACCATTCGATACAAAGTACTCAATAGAAATTTTCCACTTGTTATGAGTTCCTCTTATCATTAGAACAAGAGCTTGACTGGCAGGGAAAGGCTTTCTAGGCTTTCTTCCAAACTCGCCCACATCTTCGAAACCGTCAATTAAATCTGTTAACATATTGTACTCAAGATTCCTCTTAATAGACATTTCGTCGAAATTGACTGTCTCGACCCTTACTTCGTGGAATATGCTCATATTAGTGTCAATTTTTTAGAATTTACAATAACTTGTATTATATTATGGAATTAACTAGAGACCGTGAGTTTCATTTAAAAACACTAATTTCGTCGAACATTAGAATACACTTCTTCTTGGAAGGTAGCATCGTATCCGCCTTTAAAGTAGGATTCATAAAAAAATTTGTTAAATCCGGGTTAGCATCGGAAATTGGCAACCCATGAGTTCACTGTTGATATTGCTGGCAAGGTAAATCCTGTTTGTCGCAAATATCTATGTCTTAGATCCTTTATAAAGTAATGATAGGGCAGTTTTTTTTCAGACGGTAACCATGGGGATTTCATCTTATTGCGTAATTGCATATTTACAAGAGATTTTGTAAAATCCGTTAAAGTTGCGGCTCAATACAAAACGTTCGCAGAGAGTAGCGTTTTCGTAATCCTTTTTTTTGTAGCTCCCAATTGAGTATTAAAGCTGTTAACTTTTTTTCCAGCATTGGTTAATTCTTTTCTCAACCGTTCATTTTCTTCTTGCAATGATTGCTTCCTATCTCCACTTCCCATAGAACAAGATGGAAGGTTCTGTATCTCTGTCAACCACTGTTCATCTTCATGGTTACTGACAGAACTATCAGAAAAGGTCATGTCAATGTATTTGGAATAAATCAGGGTAGTAAAATCCTTTCACGAATATGTTTGTGGAAGTGAGGAAACATTCAATTGCATTATTTGTTCAACCAAATTTTCCCTATCCGATTCATTTTCTGAACCATCATCACTTATGTAGCGAAATGGCACAGCAGTAATAGGCAATCTTATAGGTTGAGTAATATTTTCGCTGAAATGTTTGCTACAAATCAGCTTATTTCTTAGTGATTTCTGGCTTAGGCGGCATTACCTGAAATAAGGAACATGAATGTTGACATACATATTTATTGTAATGGTTGTGGTAAAGTATATTTTTTTGTTTAAAAAACTTAAATTTATTTCATTTCTGTAACGAGCATAACGAAAAACAACTACAGTAAAAGCCTTATTTGGAATTTCCCGAATTGTATTAACCCGGCATCCGACAGGTGAAAATTAGTAACGACTTCTGACATGTGGGGTTTGTTAAACCCTAATTATAGGGAATCAAAAAACATTTTTTATAATTTCTGTGTTCTTTCTTAGTGAAATATGAATCCTTCAACTTGTCCTCAAACTTCCACCAAAACAATCACCAAAATGATTTATTTCTGCATTTAAAATGTGATTATAGAAAAATTCTGTATTTTTTCTAATTAAAAGACGCCCACTCTTATAATTATTTATTAAAAAAATATTTATGGTACAAAATAAGTTTTCTATGTTGATAACAACATAATAAGCTTTACACTTTTACGTAAAAAAATAGAATAAACTCTCACTCAAAACTAAAAAAAATATTATTCGCTGAATATGGCATTTCCGGAACACGTTTGGCAATAGGTTATTGAGTGTTCTAGACAGATAAATGTCTCACAGGCCTGACATACGTATCGAGTTTTCCTATCTTTGACGCGTGGACATTGTGATTACCTTCCTTGTTGGTTGGGTTTAATTTTTTTCTTAATTGGTTCAGGATTTTCTCCTAATATATTGCAGATAGTGCTTCTCAAATCACGTTTTAGTCTAAGATTTGCCATTCTCTGCCGTTGGTGGTCTTCAACTAACTGTAACCCAAGTTCTTTGAGAAAACGTCTCCTGGGCATGTTGGTGATATGACTATTGGCTCTATAAATGATTTGGGTATTAATTTCCGCTAAATTTAGCATGGAAAAATATAAAGTCAATCGCCAGCGTCGCCTATTTCTAGGAACATTGTAAGACGCTGACATCTTATCCACAATGTCAACTCCACATTTCGTTGAGTTATAGAATTCTATAATTTCTGGAAGTTTTTCCTCCGAATTGGGAACTGAATTATCATAATGTAGATATGATAATAACAAGACAACTTTTCCTTTCTTTGGACACTATGAAATTAAAGTATATCCTTTCTGAAATCCGAACAAACTAGAAAAAATGTCTCTGTTTTTCACGTTCAAAAACTCTGGGAGAATATCAGGTTTATTTTTACGAAGTGTCCCTACAGCAGTACGTTTGCGAGTATCTCTGAGTTTCATTAGAAGGTCGCGACTGTGTACCAATTATCGAATGTTATATTTCGATTTGTGCCTGAAACTGGAGCTACCAAGCGATCTATCTACTGTATCCTAAAGTTTATTGCTGAGTCCATATGGACCCTCAGGCTGTTATCCCTCATGAACTTCCATATTCAGAAGGTGATAAGTTTTAGGATCTACCAAAGCATGTACCTTCAACCCGTATTTTGCTGGTTTATTCGGCATTTACTGACTAAAAGAGCACCGACCACCGAAATGATTCAAGTTTTTCATCGATGGTCAAGTATTGTGACAGCGTATAAGAAGATTTGCAGTTATCGACAAATTTTTCAAATAAAGCTCTTATGTGTCCACCACACCAAGCCGTTGACTCATTGTGGCACGAAATACATCCATTCCTATTCCATCAATATTCGAAAAATCATACAAATGACGACGCCCATTTCTAAATGCTCCTGCCAAATAAAGAAGTCCCAAAACTGCTTTCTTTTCTGGCACAGATGAGCTTTTTCTGTGATCACCTATCATGTTATCGTCAAAAAACAGTTGAAGGCGTTTTATCATCTTTAGCATGTCATCAAACCCCCGGCAAGTGTGTAACGATATTTTCGGCCCTCGTACGTACATTTCTCTAAGGAACTTCTTTAGACAATTTGATTTTGTTTTTTTCTAAAAAGTATTTGGTAGCTCTTGATTCCCTACTATCCAACTCCTCTCCCTGATCTTTGACTGGACCTCTTACTTGTTCTGTCGCTGCACACACTTACATGATCTACTTCACTTTCTAATTCCGAGTCTATTGGTTCGATATCTTCATCCTCCTCTAATTTATTCCAAAGTGCCATTAGACGAGCCTGCTCTTTGTCGTAGTCACCCATTATTGTAATATAACCTATTTGAGAATAAAAGAACTAAAATCTAATAAACAAATGATGGCATATTACTAACAGCTTCAAAACTTCCAACAAAATTTCCGCTAACAACTACGGACTTGTGGGGTGTATTAAACCCGAACTAGCTACAAATCAGCCTTGTTCGCACGGAGGTTATTTGTAAATTAATTTCTTTCTCCAGATGTTTACATAAATGGCGTTCTGAGGGGTACAGAGACGGAATAGTCGGCCATTAAAATATTTATATATTTTTCGGGCATGTTTCAGGCGCTCGGATATGTGACACCCCACGTGTCGGATGCCGGGTTAAGATAATTCCATACCTGTCTATCGTTCCCAAAAACAACTACTCATCATAGAAATTTCTTGGTACGTTCACAACAGCGGTAAAGGGTTAATAAGGGTTTTTGAAATGAAACAAAAGACCGTTCACAAGAATCGTAACAAAACCGGCAACAAAAAAATTACAAATATGTACGTACACTTCGCGTCATTTAAAACTGGTACAACTATGATAATCGCAAATAGTGTATTTTTAGACGACGCCATCTGAAAGTTGCTCGTTCTGTATTAATTTACATACCGAGAGTTGCGTTTTGAGTGTTCCATGTAGTGAAAGTGACAGTTCCGTACTGCAAAATACTTTCGGGACGCACATTACTTTTTGCAAATAATTAATAAATTAATATTGACATTGCAAATATCATTAAGTAAATTATATTGTTCAATAAATAAAATGTTTATAATTCTCTATTATTTATTTTATTTCCTCAGTGTAATTGAAAAAGTTTTGGATCTTATGCGTAGTCTAAAAAATGTTGTGTACGCCGCGGCTGAAATACTACTTTGTTGGACTCGTCTGTTGCTCACCTCGCTTCGCTCGTCTCGCAATTGTCAGAGTCAGTAAAGGAGCTATACCGGTCCTAGACCATTCCTTATGTAAAATAACATGGGAAATCACCAAGGTCCATCGTGGTAATCTGTGACGCAATTTCGATTTGCGCATGTGTGGGAACTGTGCCCTTATGACAACTTTATGACTACATCCTGTAAACATGCTATCACAATGGCGTTTATTCGACTTCAATCTGACAAATAATAACAGAGATATCGGCAAATGCCTCTAGGACCTGCGCAGAACGTTGAAATTTGCCTGTCTGTAACGGAAAAATGCGCAGTATACGGAGAAAGTAGCTTTGCTACCACCAGCAACCCACGGCCGTTTTGGCACACCAGTGAATAACAGAGATATATATTAGTGCCCTTATGGCATCTTTATGACTACATCCTGTATATCGAACGTGTCTCAGCAGAAGGTGGATGCGCACGCGGTACAAAATTTCTGACGGCCGCCTCATGATTGACACATGTGCAGATCGAAATTGCGTCAAAAATTACCACGACGGACCTTGGCGATTTCTCATGTTATTTTACATAAGGAATGGTCTAGGATCGACAAAGCTTCTTTACTAGACTCGTCCAACCAAGTAACACTTTCAGTCCTTGGCCTACAATTAACTATTGTCTCTGTATAAACAACATCATCAGATTTTTCCAACAAATATTTCAAGAATGTATTTTTCTGTTTGAGTAACCACGAAATATTGTGACTGGATATTGAGTAGCATACGCAAGGTGAATTTTAATATATTTTGCAGGCTTACAAAAATGAAGATAATACGTTTACCACAGATTTAGAATTTTGTAATAATATTTCCACGAAGAATGTAGAGTTTAAAACAAAAAATTCCGGTATAGACGTATCTGAATTGCTACAAAATATAGCAACACTAGGAACCTTACATAACATCAAAGAAAAATATGAATCTCTGAATGATATGGCCAGCAATGTGGAAGCATCGTTGAAAGGTAACTTCTTCTTTCATTTATTGTGCACGTCACAAATATAGATATTAGCAACAATTTCGGTAAATGATATAATAGTTAAACACGAAATGTTGGACTGAATGATAATGTGTATGAAATTACGAAATATTATGTTTTTGATTGTATTTCTAGTTGAACTTCGTCAACTGGCGTGGACATTCAACTAAATAAATAATCTTAATTTGACAAAGTTAATGTCGAAATTAATAATTTATTATGTACAAATTTACAAAATGTTACAAAGTTGAATTGTGAACGCTGAATTTCTGTGGTTTCAGATCGGAAGACACTTTATGTTTCGATTTGATGAATTTTAAACTAACTTTGTTATTGAGCGTTGAGCTCGATTCGATGAGTGTGTAAAACTCGCGTCGATGAATGTAAAACTCACGTCTAGAAGTGTAGAACTGACGAGTGAAAAACTAACTTCGTTGTTGAGCCTTGCGCTCG
This sequence comes from Galeruca laticollis, assembly GCA_963921935.1. Taxonomy (NCBI): domain Eukaryota; kingdom Metazoa; phylum Arthropoda; class Insecta; order Coleoptera; family Chrysomelidae; genus Galeruca; species Galeruca laticollis. The sequence continues at coordinate 51,165,131 of OY998184.1, forward strand.
TTTCGATGAGTTAAAAACTAACTTCGTTGCTGAGCATTGCGCTCGATTCGATGAGTGTGAAAAAACTTCTGTTGTTGAGCGTTGCGCTCGATTTGATGAGTGTGAAACTACTAACTTTGTTTTTGAGCATTGCGCTCGATTCGATGAGTTAAAAACTAACTTTGCTGTTGAGCATTGCGCTCGAGTCGATGAGTGAGAAGTAACTGATTTCTTCACGTTGTGAGACATGTTAAGTAGAAATCTGCGAGGGGCGTGTTTACACGTAGATTGGGTTGACCAACCGAAAATAAATATTTCCTATTGGCCAGCATCACTTAACTTGTCGGGTTCCTAGACAAGAATCAACTATGGATGCCGCCAATAGTAAGTTAAATTTCTATGGAATACTACAATAGCAATTGTAACCTTCTTACTTAGAAAGGTAATTCAAAAATGTCTTTCATGTCTTCCGAACCTCTACCATAAAATTCATGCAGAATTGACACTAAATTTAGGGTTTTTACAATACAATATATAATAGGGTAAAACGTGCTTTTTTCTCACTTCTTAACTATAGGACAATGCATCAAGATGTCGACTTTCAAAAAATGTGCTATGCATATGCCCATACAAAACAATTTACAATCGTTGTTGGAAAACGTGATATTTTAAAGTATTTTGAAAATACAATGAAATTATCCTTTGAATTTACAACAATATAAAGATGTTATCAATTCTGCAACATATTTCTACAAAGCTATTAACTAAAATGAATTTACGCCTTAAATATATACAATAAAAAAAGGGAGGCATACAAATGTCTCACATATTTTAAAGGTATCTTAACAAATAAATTTCAAGATTTTACAATCTTGAACAATTAGGTCCGGTATAACCTCTCTTGATGTTTTCATCAATAAAGGCTATAGCAGCAATTGTTTCTGCCTGTAATACAGACATATATCTACCTAGGCACATTTTCTTCCTAGGTCCATTTATACCAGCCCCAGTGCCGTGGTTCGTTTCAGACCCATCAGTAAACCAGATAATGTCTCCAGGATTTGCCGAGTGCATCACCTGTTGCCTTGATGGAATAATGATATTCACTCCTTCAGTGAATATGTCCCAGTTTTATCGGCATGTCCCCCACGAACATTGTGCGGGATCCACATACCTGCTAATTTCAGTCTGAGGATCGCCTGCATTGCCTCTGCCCGTACAAAAAGTTCCAGAGGGGGAAGGTCTATAAGAGATTTCAATGATGACGTCCCCGTGCTGTTCATTGCCCCGGTAATACCGAGGAGAGCTTGTCTTTGGATTGTAGTTAACTTGTTCTCTATTGAGGACACTTCTGTCCTCCTCCACCAGACTATCGTTCCATAGGTGAGAGTTGGCCTAATCACTGTTGAGAAAAGCCAGTGTACCACCTCAGGTCGTATTCCCCAGGTTTTACCCATAACTTTTCTGCATTGTAAGAGCAGCCTGGTTGTCCTGGTAGTAGTTTTTTCCAGGTGTGTCCTCTAATTCAATTTAGAATCGAGTGTCACTTCCAGTTATTTCACCTATTTGGAAATTTCAAGTTTTTCTCCGAACAGTTGTACAGGGGTTTTCATTATATATGAACCCTTCTATATCTCACTTATTATTTGATGCAGATAACAATGTTTCAAATAAGAGTTAAAAAGTTATTAATGTAGTCTTTAAAATTCAACAAAAATATTATACAGGATTTCCCAGAAAAGAGGGTCAGAGCCAAAGTGTTCTTTTTTAAATGGGACACCGTATATATTTTCATATTTTTAAACTGTTCACTTCAATCCGAATTCAGCAATATATAATTGTTATAGTCTAACCTTAACAGTTCAGAAAATATATTCATTTCAAAATCGTTTTCTGTGGGATGAAAACCAACTATTAACAACGGGCAATGAAAGCATTCTCATATTTGACAAGTAGTTATTTACACCATTATAAAACATTGTATTTGATAGTTTGGAAAATGCGGTATACAGATGATGAAAAGATATTTGTAAAAAATAATAATAACAAATTAGATGCAAGGAGAGAATTTATGGAATTATATCCAAATCGGCATGTACCTAGCAAAAATACGTTCAACAGAATATACCAGCATGTAATGACAACTAAGAACTTTTCTAGGAAAAAACGAACGTGTGTAATTAATGAGGAGGATGATTTAGATACACTTCTGCATTTTGAAGGTAAATAAATATATATTTCTTTGGATTTTATGGTAGTTGAATAAGAAGGAATAATTTTTGCGCTACTACTTTATTGCAGAAAACTCTAAAGACTCGTTAGTAACCAGCTCCAATATATTACAAAAACATCCTATGAAAATTTTTAGGACTCTGAAAAGACACAATTATAAACCGTATAAGATACTTCCCGTGCAGGCTCTTACTGAATTGCACAAACGGAAACGGTTAATATTTTGTCAGGAAATGCTTCGTCGCTTGAATGAAACTCCAGTTATCCTTCAGAAAATCTGTTGGACAGATGAATCCAGTTTTTCTACAGCTGGCGTGTTTAATAGAAAAAATAGATGGGAAAATAAAAATCATAAACAGCGGAAAGTGCAACAAATAAAGAAATCTGGACGGAAATAAATTAAAGTTTGGTGTGGAATATTACAGAATAAAGTGGTTGGGTCAATATTTTTCAATTATAAGTTAACAGGAAGAACTTACCTAAACTGCATAATATCCAAAATAAGTGAAATACTAGAAAATGAATTTACAGCTGGCCAATTAAATACTATGATCTGGCACCAAGATGGGACATCACCCCATAATGTATTAGAGGTGAGAGAACATCTCAACAATCAGTTTCCAGAGTGGATCGGAAATAATGGGACAGTTCTATGGCCTCCTAATAGCCCCGACCTAACTACCTTAGATTCTTTTTTGTGGGGGATGCTGAAAGATATAGTTAACTTTGGCGAAAATAACAATCTTGAGATAATTCAGGAAAAGATTCAAGGCGAAATTAATAACTTAAATAATCATGCTGATATTATTTCTAAATGTTTAGAGAATTTACGCCGAAGATACCAACTATGCATTGACAATATGGGGGGTCATTTTGAACAATATTTATAGTTTCATTTGGGCTTACTTAGTTTGATATTACTTTATTTTGTAAATCAATTTACTGAATTCCAATCGATAGATTACTACATCTTACTGTGTCGTATATATTTTCTGAACTGTTAAGGTTAGACTATAACAATTGTATATTGTTGAATTCGGATTGAAGTGAACAGTTTAAAAATATAAAAATATATAGGGTGTCCCATTTAAGAAAGAACAGGGTCCATATATAATGAAAAACCCTGTACAGGGTTATTGGTTATAATTTGACCACCCCATTATGTCTCTTATGCATACAAAAAGAAGTTTCAAATAAAAGTTGTAGGAATATAAATGAATTTTAATAAAATATACTTCGTACACCAGTAGCGTTTTTGCATTAGGGGGTATAGAATAAGAATATATATTTTTAAATAGAGCACCCTGTATATTATGACATATTCGGAGGGCTTTTTTTCTCATAAAAAAATATATACTTTTATAGGTCTAGCTTTTATACTTTCCAAAATAATGGACAGTAAATTCCTAAAGTATTTAAGTTAGTATCTAGCTAAAAAACGTAGTTGGCTATGTATGTCTTACTGCAATATTGTTTATGTTATCTGTCAAAATTATAAACTAACGTAACAAATACAACTAATTGCTAGCTATATTTTTCAAAAATGAAAGATACGGCTTCTGAAAAAGTAGAAATATTTTCTGTATATGTCAAAAATAACAATAATAAACGTGCTACAAGACGAGAATATCTACAGTTGTGTCCAAGTTGATGATGCCCTAGTCTAAACACATTTGTAAATATTTACCATCACGTCAATGTCTATCATAACTTTTTGAGAAAGAAACGTATTGCCATAGTAAAGGAAGAAGAACAGTTGAATATACTGTTACACTTTGAAGGTAAAATAATTCTTTTATTCAATTATTATTAAATTACCTAAAAATATATTCTTAGAATAAGATACACCAAAATATCAATTATTTTTATTTTAGAGAATGCAGAAAGTAGTATAAAAAAAGCTTCCGGCGAATTACAGACAAGTTACTATAAAGTTCAAAAAACACTAAAAAATAATAACTATGGTCCTTACAAAATTTTACCAGTACAGGAACTATGTGAAGAACATAAGCGAAAACGATTGGAATTCTGTCAACAAATGATAAGAAATTTAGACGACAACGAAAATTAATTTAAACAAATTATTTGGACGGATGAATCAAGTTTCTCAACATCAGGTCTGCTTAACAAAGAAAATAGATGTTCGTGGGAACGAAAAAGTTTTAGGAAATACAAAAGTAAACAAATTTAAAAATCAGGTCGAAAATCTATTCATGTCTGGTGTGGAATTTTTCGGAGTAAAGTAGTTGGGCCAATATTCTATAATTTCCCTTTAACGGGTCAATTATATTTTGATGACATTCTGCCACAAGTTGACAATTTACTTAAGGAATATCCAGAAGATGCGCTCAATGTCATAACGTGGCAACAAGATGGAGCACCTCCGCATAATGTAAGAGAAGTGCGAGAACACTTAAATAATGAGTTCGCAACTTGGGTAGGTAATGGTGGCACGATTCAATGGCCGCCAAATAGTCCTGATTTAACGTCTTTAGATGGCTTTTTATGGGACTATTTAAAAGAAAAAGATATCAGTTACAGTATTGCAATAATTAGAGAGAAAATTGAAGCTGAAATTGAACTTCTTAACCATCGAAATAGTAATAAAACTTTAAAGTGTATAGAAAATTTAAGAAGGTATGAACTTTGTATTGAACCTAACGGCGGTAATTTTGAGCACTTACTTTAGTGTCCTTAAAATTTATGAAAATATCAAATCGGTTTCTATTTTGTAATAAACACTATTGCTTTTTATGTTGTTTGCTATTGTATTGTATGTATTTCGTAATAAACAGAGTATTGTTTTTTTATATTCTCTGTTAATGTCACACCCAGTCACCTATGTTTTAAACATTAACTGTCCATAACTTAAGAATTTACTCAGTTTTGACAGTAAGCCATGCATAGCCAACTACTTTTTTTAGCTAAATACTAACTTAAATACTTTAGGAGTCTACTGTCCATTATTTTGGAAAGTATAAAAGATATACCTATAACAGTATATATTTTTGTTATGAGAAAAAAAGGCCCTATCCGAATATGTCATAATATACAGGGCGTTCTATTTAAAAAAATTTTTTTATATTATACCCCGTAATTTAAAAACGCTATTAGTGTGTAAAGTACATTTTATTATAATTCTTTTATACTCCTACAACTTTTATATAAAACTTTTTTTTCTATCTGTACGCATAAGAGAAATAAAGGGGTGGTCAAATTATAACCAATAACCCTGTACACTGCCCCGCGGAAGAGCTCTTCTATTGGTAAAAGCAACTAGTTTGGTTTTCTTGGGTTGACTCTAAGGTCCTCTTTGAGGCACCAGTCTTCCACAATTCGTAGTGCTTCTTGTAAGACATTCGTGATTGTATCCGGGAATTTCCTCTTGGTGACAATTACTAGGTCGTCCGCGAAGCCCTGCATCCATATGCCTTGATCATTTAGCCTGCAGATCAATTGTACGTTATATCATGCATGTGTGCCGATATTCTCCAATGCTCAAGCATGGATCTTATCCATCTGCATGTGGTATTGATTATCCCTCTTTTTTTCGAGGGATAATAACAGCCTTATGAGATGGTCGTTGTCGTAAAGCAAAATTAACGAATTTTCTCTATAGAAATCTGTTAGTGTTCGATGAATTTGCTGTCTGAAACGATGCACAACACTCAGATACTACAGGTTATTCACTGTCTTATCTTACAAGAATTTCTAGTTGACATAGCGATAATCAGGAAAATTTACATTCCCAAGCAGTCGGTTAAGTTGGTGGAAATTGATTCATGAGACGGAGAAAATTCAACGTCCATCTCTCGGACTCAATTAAATACAGTATCCGCCAAAATAAACAGTACCGAAAATAAAAATAAAAATTAATTTTTAATTTCTGTAATGTAAGTGTTCAAAATGTTCACCATTTCGACGCAAACAAGCTTCATATCGATTTTGTAAGTCAATAAACATATTTATAAAAAGTGGTTGATGTAACTGCCGAAAAATATTTTGTATTCTTTCCCGTAGTTCGGCAATATTCGCCGGCGGATTTTCCGAGTGAAATATTTTGTCCTTCATTATGCCCCAAAGGTATGCGTCAGGTGGCGTCAGATCAGGTGAATGAGAAGGATATTCGAAGTCTGTTCCCCGAGAAATTATTCTATTATCGAAATGCTGACGGAGTAAGTCTAAGGTGCGCACAGCTGTATGGCTCGTTGCACCATCTTGTTGGAACCATTTTGTGCGAAACTGTAGATTTCGTGCACGGCAAAAGTTATTCAGATCTCTCACAAAAGGTATAATAATTTTCTCTCTATAACGCTCTTGGTTGACAGTAAGTGGATTCTGATTATCATCTTCTACGATATAAGGACCAATCATTCCATGAACAGATACCGCACAGCAAACGGTAACTCCAAGACTGTGGAGTGGTTTCTCTACAATGACATCAGGACGTTCAAATCCAAGGAATCTGGTTGTTTGTCGATTGATATAGCCGCTAAGATGAACGTGACTCTCGTCTGAAAACCATATGTTTTTCAAAAATTCTCTTGCACGTTTGTCCGCAGCATTTAGTCGTTCTCCAACTTGAATACGGTATGGATAACCACCAATTGATTTGAACATGCGACGTAAAGACGTTTCACTAATGTTGAGTTTACATGCAGTTCTTACAAGACTTCTTTGAGATGATTGCACAACTTGGTTAAAAACATGTCCTTCATTTTCATTAGTGCATACTGTTTTTCGACGACCTGAAGAACCTTTACGTTGACACAATACACAACCAGTGCGACGAAATTTTCCAACAACAGCTAACATCACACTTTTACTAGGAGCTGCTTTATTAAATTTTAGTTGATATTTTATTGACACCTGTTCTAAGCTTGGACCATCATTACGACCTTTTCCGTATGAACGAAAATAATGTTCTACCAAAAAAACTTTTTCTTCCGTTGTTAGAACCATTTTTAAATCAAATTTAACTGCAGCGTGCTATTAATATATCACCTAATGACAATTAAGTCAAATATGACAAATCCATATTACATAAACAACTCCACAGCACTCTCTGTTTCGGTACTGTTTATTTTGGCGGATACCGTATTTTCTGTAAACATTACTTATATTCAAGCAATATTGTAATGTTTTTCTTATTTATTAAAACGTTTTATTACGGGTGGGATAAATTCATACACACTAACTCTCCCAAGTCGGTCCTTTATATATTAGTGCATTTTTCACTATATAATTCTAGATTGCGATTCACACAAAAACAATTGGAATTCTGGCATTTTCTAGATAAGACTAGTCACAAAAACAATGTCTAGATAAGATAGTTACAATCGTAAACTGTCCTAATAAATTCCTGCGCATCCGCCATAAGTTTAACTTTCATACATGGCTTAGACAGAGTCGGATTCAGGGACTATACCAGTGTGCTGCAGAGAGAGAGAGAGAGAGAGAGAGAGAGAGAGAGGCAAATTTTCCACCATATCTTGATGGCTCTTCAATATACCATATCAAAGATGCGCATGTGATTTTAATCAAGTTGATTTACCATAAACTTTTTGTTTTGAAATAAAATATTTAGACAAATTTTATATGTTGGAAAACACATGGTACTGATAAAATGAAGCGCCGTGAACAAACTAAATAACGGGTGACACGCGTGGAAAAGACGATACTTGTGCCAGAAAAAAGAATTTCGACAATCTCTGCGTGCTCCTAATTATTGTTTGAATGCGCGAAATTTATGAATTTAATTGAGTGAAGCACTTTTTATTATCAAGAAAAAAAATTATAGAACCATTATATAAAAATGTTTCAAGCGCTTCACAAAAAAAATAATAAAAGGAAATATAAAATTAATGCGTGGAGCTTGTTCATCAACGTTTTATTATGTTGTTACGAACAATTCATTTTGATACAGGCTTTCTTGGAATTATACATATTATTACTTTTTATTGGAATTACTTTTTCCATTTTCAATAGGTTGTGATTGTGATATTAAAAACTTTTGTAATAAAAAACATTTAATAACTTCGTTAACAATTCAAAACCGACGGAACTTTATGAAGCATGAATATGTTTATAAATTTTCATGATTTTAGGTCTATTTCACTACATAAAGAAATATTTTGTGACGTTGCTCGTCAATTTTGGTAGGGAGAATAGGGAGGGTTGATACGGTTAATCCTTGACCTAGGAAATTGGAATAAGTTTTCATTCAATGAAATCGGTTTGTGTGGCCTTTTATAGCCAACTAAGTTGCAATTAATTGTAGGCAGTTAAAACATGCCAGTTTAGATTATGGTAGGAGATACCTGGTATTTCTTTAAAAACTATAAAGTGTATCAGGGAGCTTTGAAACGGTGTAAAGAATGTTTGATACAAAATAGATAAACAATAAAATATGCCAATATGCCACACCATAAAATTTATTAGACCTAAAAGTAATCATTATTGATTGACATTGTAAAATTTATTAAATTTGACGGCAAATGATAATCTTCTTGTGGATCTGGCAGTCCCACCTACAAAATTTGGTGTCGGTAGCTTCATAACATCTTCTTCAGAAACTAGACCTTGGTCTTCCATGTCAGCATATACGAAATGGTATCGAGGCTTCTTCCGCCGCATAGGTTTAGGGTAAGTCCGGTATAGTAGGACCAGCGGAATAGACGGACCAGGGCGAGAATTTCCAGACGTGTTTATCAGATGGCGCCCGCGATCCTAATTTGACGGAATGCCAGTCACGCCATACCAGATGAGCGAAGGTGGTCGTTAAACAACGTTGAAATACATTTTTGTGACCGATTAGCGTTTAATACTACGTAATAAATTATTCGAGAATTTTATTGTGTGATGGTGAATTGATTTTAGGTAAGTTTTACAAGACAGTTATACATAATATAGATTATATGGCCCCTGTAGACTATTTTAACCTAAAAATAAGAGCTCTGTCACCTTGATTAAGTATGAATAACCAGTGGTCCATCTCTCCCGTAAGTTTGGGATAGATGGATCGCATATTTTAGGGTGAGTTGGACCATAAATTATATTGCCAAAAATCATATATATATATATAGGTCAATTCAATACATTTATTTCTTTAACAGAGCCATGCCGACTAAATATAAATGCAAAGGAACATCAGAACGCGGAAATTGGTCTGCGGAATCACTCCATAATGCAATGGAAGCTGTGACAAATAAGACAAAGGGCGTTAATCAGGCAGCTAAAGAATTTGGAATACCGAAAACGACCTTAAAAAGAAGACTAAAGTCTAGTAATAGTAATAGAATGAATCGCCTTGGACCTGACTCTCAGCTAGGTGATGAGGCGGAGAAAAAATTAGTGGCTCACATTCTTAAGAAATTTGGTTTTGCTCCAGACAGAGACAGCGTTAGAAAAATGGCATACGAACTTGCAGAAAAACTCAAAATTAGGCATACTTTTAACCGAGATACGTGTAAAGCAGGCTATGATTGGCTCCAATTATTTTTAACTCGTCATCCTGAGATTTCAATCCGTAAAACCGAAGGAATTTCTTATTCACGAGCAACAGGTTTGTGCAAAGAAAATGTTGGAAAGAATTTTCGCTTACTAGCTCACGTTTTGGATGAAAATTATTTAAATGATAAGCCCGCCCATATATTCAATGTAGATGAAACTGGACTACAGTTAAACAATAAACCAGGTCAGGTTCTAGCCAAGAAGGGGTCAAAATGTGTGTGGCAAACATTACTTCGGCAGAAAAAGGGAAACGATATCCGTAGTGGCCTGCTGCAATGCTGAAGGAGTGTTTCTGCCTCCATATTGTATTTTTAAGGGGAAGAATAGAAAGGAAGAATTTTCAACCGGAATGCCCCCTGGGTCATATATCGCAATGTCAGAAAAGTCTGCATATGTTAATGCCGATATATTTCTTCATTGGCTGAAAACTCATTTCCTGCCAAGAAAACCGAATAGAAAAGTCTTACGTATTTTGGACGGACATGCTTCACACACAAACTCTCTCACTGTGTTGGTGTTTTCGGAAGCGAATGATATCATTCTTTTGTGCCTACCAGCGCATACAACCCATTTCCTGCAGCCATTTGATCGATCCTTTTTCAAGTCCTTAAAGAGCTACTATTATTCGGCCTGCACTAGCTTCATGAAAGCAAATCCTGCAAGAAAATTGGGTTGACTTCAGTTCGGTGAACTATTGGGTTGCTCTTGGAACAAAGCTGCTACGGTACAGAATGCTGTGTCCGGATTTAAAGCCACAGGTATTGTTCCATTTTGGCCCGATGCAATCCCAGATTACGCATACCTTACTCCAAAGGAAAACGCTGATTTTGCTTCTGCAGAAAACAATATCCATGCTTCCTTGCTGTCCAATACGGATATTGTCAACAACGATGTGTCATTCACTAACGATTCTCCACAGCCCAGTTGTTCTCATCATAGTGACAAAGTAATTAATACGCCCCCGTCTACAAAAACTGTCACACCTGGGAAGCTTCTGGATAACATATCACCAATTCATGTTTCTGTGTGTTTACAAAAAGCCAAGAGACGCGGACGTCAACTTGCAGAAGTTCTTAATACGCCTGAAAATATCGAAGTTGTGAATAACAAGAAACGTCCCTTATCTACAGCTCCATTAAAGAAGCAAAAACATATTTTAAAAAAGGTAAAACGCCCGTTAAGAAGAGCAACAGTTCCTACCTCAGACTCCTCTGTTTCTGATAGCCCTATACTAGATGATGAGAGTAGTGACGGTGAAACAGAAGACAATGCTGAGTGCATAGGCTGCGGGGAGGAGTTTCTTAGTACAAAAAAGAAAGATGAATGGCTCTGCGATTTATTTTTCGTTTTGTTTATTCAGTTGAAAACATGGAGTGGACAGAAGAATCTACCCTGGATTTCATAAATAGTTATCGTAATAAAGAAATTTTGTGGGATGCAAAGCATCCCAAATACTATAATAAAATAAAGAAGCATGATGCTTGGGAACAACTTGCTGTAGAGTTTCGGACAACAGTAGATGAATGCTAAAAAATTAATGTGCTGTCAGGACTTAGGCGAGAGAAAGCAAAAATTAAAAAGAGCCACGGTACGGGTAAAGGTAAGTTTGAATAAATGAAAATTAATTTCTTTTCTATTTTGTTTATTTACTTTTCAATTACAAATTTTATTTTTATTTATTACAGGGCTTTCAGATATCTATGAAAGTAGTTGGTTTGGTTTTAAAAGTTTGCTATTCCTTTGGGACAAAAACAAGGTTCGGGAAACACAAAGCACCGTAAGTATAAAACGAATTACGAATTACGTGCCACAAAAGTCGATTTTCGTTTTGAAAGTACGATGACAATTCGTCTCAAATTCGTGTTGCATTTTCGATTGGTCTTCTGGGAATATTTCTAATTGGAAATAAAGAAGACATTGGTTCATTAGTTATAGTTTTATACTTTCCTTCTACAAGCTTTCCATCAATTTCTGTATCGAAGGTTCCATGTGGCGTATACAAAGCACAAGATGTGGAACTTTCTCTTAAAAAATTATGTAGATGAGCTACTGCCATTATAACTAATTCAGCTTTTCTGGGTTCAAGTAACATTGGTTTACGAAGTACTCTAAAAACGGCTGAGGCGATGCCAAATACATTTTCTACAGTTCTTCGTGTGCGAGATAATCTGTAGTTAAAGACTCTTTGCAATGATCCTTTAGGTTGTATTCCCGAAAACGGTTTTATTAACGACTCAGTCAAGGCAAATGCCTCGTCTCCAATAAAAAATGGGGAATTTTCTGTTGCCTGCCATATAAAGCTTCTGGTTCAGGTAAATTTAAGCCATTTCGCTCTAATTTTTTGTAAAGCGAGCAGTTTTTAAAGATACCACCATCTGAAATTCTTCCTTGGCCTCCAGCATCAACATACAAAAAGTTATAATTAGCATCCACTAGGGCAAAAAGAACTACACTAAATGTTGATTTGTAATTAAAGAACTCGCTTCCGGTGTTAATTGGAGCTTGTAGAACAACATGCTTCCCATCTAAAGCACCCAGACAATGTGGAAAGTTCCAGGTGTCCTCAAACTGTTTTGCCACTTCTAACCATCTTTCTGGTGTTGAAGGTATCTGTAAAAATTAAAACAAATTATACAGTGCCCCGAAAATAGGACATATTTTTATTTTATAAATAAGTTTGTTTATTAAATACTTATTTTAAACTATTTTTAATTTTAGATTGTACACGAAGAAGAAGATAATGATGAAAAGGAAATATCGGGTGATGAAGGAACATTAGCAGATAACGATAAAAATTCTGCTGTACAAGAGAATCGGGAAAGTATAGAAAATGTGCCGAAAAGAAAAGCAACACCTAGTACTGAAAAGAAAAGCGATGAAGTGACACCTAGTAGGAAACGCCAAAAGAGGAATGAAGATTCTGAGAAATTAGATAAATCTTTTAAAATACTGTCAGAAGCATCAGCACAGGAGCAAAACGAATGTCAAATATTTGGAAATCTTGTGGCTGAAAAACTGGCCAAATATTCTCTTGAATTACAAAGTACTACACAACAAGATATTATGTTAATTTTGTTTAAAGCAGACAAGACCCATCTCGAACAAAGTTCAACCAATTTTTATCATTCGCAATCAAACCGTACTCATACTCTTCAGTCATTATTTGCAAATTCTGTGCCACAACATACTCAATTTGAACAGTACCAGGATAGCCAAGCTTCCAGTTTTACTCAACAGCATTCACAGGTACCATCTCCAGCATATAATTATGCTAATTCTAGTATTTCGGATCATTCCAGTCGCAGTACTCCAGTCAATTCTTTACCACGCCAACTATTGGATATGTCCGATATTGAATTAGAGAATTTAAGATAAACATTTGTTTTGTTTAATGTGTGTTTATTATACTTCTTTAATAAAACAGTTTCTTACCTGTATATTTTCTTTTAATCATTCTATAATGACTTCGCACACTTCAGGAACTATAGCACTTATCGATTGTTTAGAAATTTTAAAAAGGTACTGTAGACTGGTGAAAGAGTCCCCAGTCGCCAGAAACCGAATTGTTACTGCCAACATTTCTTGAACAGAAATTGCCGTTCTCCATCTAGTATTGTTTCGTGCTATTTTGGGTCCAATTAAATTAATCAAGTAATCGAAGTCTGTTGGAGACATTCTAGTAAAATTTTTGTAAAGGCCACTAGTTGCCTGAAATTTGAAATCCAACAGTAAATGATTTCCGCTGTACACACTTTTATTAGTATACAACCGGGTCTGCCACCAGCGTCTTTCTGCGAGTCTCTTTTTATTTTTTTTAACTAAGTAATGCATGTATATATAAGCTGCTGCAACAACCTCCATTGCACACAAGAGGAAGACTAATTTAATTGTTCTGTTTTAGTAAAGACGGAAAGGCAAAAAGGTTTGTGGACACCAGTCTCGTCACAGTTGTATATTGAATCTGGTTCAAATTGAGAAAAGCTCGTTGGTTCTGGTTTTCGGAGCGATACTTCATTGTTTCTCTCCATAAACCCTCTAAGCCACTTATAGGAAGCCATTTAATTTTTTAGCCAATTTGAAGGGACGTTTTTTTATTTTCCAAAGCATACAAATATGCAAATTTTCTCGTCTCTTTCGAAGTAAACCCATAATTCATTTTAGCCGCAGTTAGCAAATATTTAGCTAAACTTATTTCTTCTTCGGAATTGAATAATTGAGGAGACGCAGAATTTGAATGAAACTTTGTTTCTTCTCCCTTTTCCTTGTATTTGGCAACATATCTTCTTAGTGTCATTTTGTCTAAGAGATATTAATTAGCCGTACTTCTCAATTTACCTACGTCTATAACTTAATGGACGGCTTTTTCAATCCGTTCAGGTGAAGCCGGTGTTCTATTAGTTCTTTTCTTCCATTTGAAAGGCATCCTAACATTAAAAACAACATTTTATGTGGGTACAACCTAGAATTCTGAGAGAGTGGGAGTGATACATGTATCAAGTCTCCCCGAAATGGAATGTATCAATTCTCCCGTACGTGACCTATTCTATAAAACTTGAAATATTAGTAAACAGAATCCACATTCAGGCATCTACTTAGTACCAAATTGTGGCTAAAACACGGGGTTATATCATAAAAAACTTATAAATAGGTTAATCTCAACCAGTTTTTACTAAAATGCTTACACTTACCTTCCGAAACTTTGTACTTAATATAGTAAAAACAAATATTCTACGCAAATTTCTTAAAACCGCCTCCTAATACAGCGAACAGGCATCAAATGTGCTGATCACATGGAGACGTTCCACTGTTGCCAAATCTACCAAGTGCTTTAAGCGGCAAATTTGAAAGCGTATCATCCCTCCCTAGTTCCCCACTTTTGAAAATTCACTTTTCTTTGTATTTTCGATTCAGACTCGAAAGTTATTGTATTTATATAGTCAAGTGTATAGTTTGTTAATGCTGTTTTTGACCTCTTTCTAATCTATTTTCCAAATATTGTAATGTTTGTCCTATGTAAACAGCATCACAATTTGTGACGTGCTTTATTTCCTCAAAAGAATTACGGACGTCACTATGACACCCGCGGCTTTACTATCTACCAGATTTTCTCGGGCGCCAGATTTTTGGGATGGTTTACTCCACCGAACTCTCGAAAATGGTAGCGTCAAGAGTTACCAGGGTAGCAACAGATGGAGGTTAAGTAATTACAGGGATCTGTTGTTCTTGACATCTATGCTGTGCGAAGTGGGAAACAGGATTTAATTGTTTACCACTGTCGGAAAATGAAACTACCTGTGCTTTATAAAATTTTACAATGTATTTCAACCTTCGAACTAATTTGGGAAAAGGAAAATAAAACGAACCACGTAGCTATATATTTAAAATAAGTAAATATTGATGAAAACCCTTCAGTATTCACGATTTCTATTTAAATTACAACCCAAACCAAAGCACTTTATTACAAATAAATGTTTTTTTCGATTACAAGCATAACGTGCAAAGCTTTAATAGTTTTCGGCAATTACCGGTGAAAATCAGTGAACAATTACTAGCAGTACGGTGAAAATTACACAGAGAAAGCGTTATCAAGGCACCAGCGGTGTTTTACGGGAGCGTTTCTTGGTATTTGTGTACGGCTTAGAATAGAACGGCAGTAAATAATGAATTTCCCTCGGTTTTTGTGCAGATATTCCCCGGCCGTTGGTGCTAAAATCAATCGCGAAAAGATCAGTTAGTCGGCAGAATCCGAAAACCTCTCCCTGGCAAACCTGCTATGGCAGCGAACGCTCTTGAGATTATTTCGTTTCACGCCTTGGAAAACCCTCGAGGATGTCCCTGCTATGGCAGCGATCACAGACGAGGCTCCTCCAAGTTGCCTATTACCAAATATTTAAAGTCACGCTACCAAGGCCTATGGTACTAGATTGAGCAACCCCCGAAATACTTGGAGAATATCTCAAGAATCTACCTGCTTTGCAGCGAGGATGCTTGAAAATTTCCCAACGGTATTTCCTTTCCCTAGTGTTGTATACCGGAATCGGGATTCCCGAAATAGCTTGAAAATCCCCCTGCTCTGCAGCGAGAATGCTTGGGAGTTTCCCAACTATATTTCTTTTCCCCTAAAGTTAAAACCAACAGTAAATTATTACTTCGGAATTGTACACAAAAACGCGGAAAATCAGTCAAATTAAACAAGCAGTAAGCAAAAATAAAATCTACTAATACAGCTACGAAAGACACTAGGAGCAAAATGAATTTAACACAAGAAGAATAATTTATAAAATAATTTCTAAATTCGCTTACCTTGTTGGCGAAAATCAGTCGGCGTTTCGGAAACGGCGGAAAACGGCGGAACTGTAAGAGCATAGAACTAGGAGCTACAGTGCTAAGAGAGCAAAAGAGACCTATTCCGTCCCGTTTGTCGGTTTTATACATTCTTCCCTCGACCCCACTCAGGAGGTCCCCTACTTAACAATCTTAAGAACGACGCGGACTGATTTGCGCGAACGGTATAGTAAGCAATACATATTCAATATATACCGGATGTATCAAAATCAATATACATTTTTAAAATTATTAACAGCTAATTAATTTAGAGCTTTTGATGAAAGAGGGGTGTATAAGTAAATAATAACATAACTTAATAATAAGACTAATAAAATGAGAAATTGAAATGTATACAGTGGGATGTCGGAACTAAAAAATAGTAACATCGTTACAAATTATAACAAGACACTTCGTATATGTTACTTTATTGTTTTTTTCTACTGAGAAGGAAGGATACTTCAATATCGAAATTTTTAAATTCATTAATAACAAAGATAAAGTATTATTGACATTTGAAATCAAATTCAAGTAATTTTTCTGTTTGTTTAGGTCAAGCCTATTTTTTGGATTACTACAAACCCGTTTTCATGCAATTTGATGTTGATGAACTATTTTCAATGAAATGTTTTGGATCCGGAAGAAGTATTGTAACTTTCACAAATGAATCAGGCAAAAATGTTGCAAGATTCTTAGACTGGAATGAGAAACGAGAGATATTTGGAAGCATCAGTAAGTACATAATACAAAATAATGTAATATTATGATACACCAAAAATTATATGTTATCCTTTTTGACGCATTGTACTACCTTGAGTACAGATGTAATATTAAATGGGATTAAACATTATTACCCCAGATTAAATTGTAGGCTTGAATAGAGAGAGAGAGAGAGAGAGAGAGAGAGAGAGAGAGAGAGAGAGAGAGAGACATAAGTGTGTGGATCGTTATGAAAAAATATATAATAATAATTCCTTACATGTGAATATCCCTGTATAATCTTTAAATTCCCTTGACTAGAATTTAGGGTTCCCCTGGATTATTAAATCGATTGAAAATCGTGCTATTTCCTAAATATGTTAGGTGAGGGGCTCAAATGTCAATAGTGCACTTAATATGACCAGGAAATGCATCTTTGGACACCCAGTCAAATCAAATAAAATGTCAATACGATATTTAATCAAAAAAAAAAATAATTATAATGACATAGAACAAACTAACGTTTTTGAAATATCACAAATCACAACAACACAATATCACTATCTACTACGTACGGCCGTCGAAGTGTCAGGCCATACAGTACCTGAGCACTCTATGAGGGTTACTACCTCACTGCCTCCGTTACCATATTTTCTGCTATTTATTTCAGAATATTTGGATGTTATTCGTGTTGCCCTTGTCTCATATTTTTTAGTTTCGTAATTGACGGTTAATTTTCAATTTCTTCATACTAAGTTGCAAGGTTTGTCTATATTTTGATAAACAAACCATCGTGTGTTTTGTCATCGACCTTGTCGGTTGTGTAAAATCGTTTGTTTAAATTCTTTTCTGGTCTAGGTCAACAATTGTTTTTATATTAAATTGGATTTGACTTATTTTATTATCAAGAAAACTATATATCTCCTTGAATTTCCCTTTGCCGTATTTCGTGTATATTACATCATTGTATGATTGGAGTAATCTGTATGGCTTAGTTTTAGGGGGGTATACCCCTCGTAAAACCCCTCGTAAAACCCCTCGTAAAACTCCCTGAATAAAATTGTATGACCATAAGAAAAAAATTACGAAGTATAATACTCTCTAATTACGGTGATATACGGCTCAAGCTTCAGTATAACACTTATATGGCAGGATGGATTATCAGACATACAAAACAAAAAAACAATACCAATATGATTTTCCCAAAAAACCATGAAAAAAAGGTTCTCAGATTCAATTGGAAAATCCTGGTTGAACGTCACAAAAAACGGCGTCTAGATTCTATTCTCGATCGGTCGACGGGAGATGAGCTCTGATCGGCTATCTCCGATTCCAGCACTTTACGACAATGACTAAAACTCAGTGTCAAAACGCGGGCTGTCGTAAGTAGACAAACGCCAGAAGTACCGGACTGCACTGTCGCTGTCCGACTGCCCTCTATTTATTTCGAGTTTTTTGGGACGAGTCGGTTTTGCCAAAACAGCAAAAGTTGCATTTTTCGATGCGTCACTTACTCGCCATTGCCTCAATGTGTGATTTTGTTTTCGTTGTTGAAGGTTAACTTTAAATGCTGTTCTAAATTTCTCTATGCTAATTGCATAATTCGTCTGTATTTTTATGATATTCAAAACAACGGTGTTTTGGTGTTTGACACTTATGAGTGACAACCTTGAGTCAATTTGTTGATTTTTCATAATTGTTTAATTAAGTTTTACTGCCTCTGATAACCGAAACTAGGTCGTTTTTCTTTTAGACTTTTTATATTTGATTCAAATTATATTTGATTTAACAATTTTTTTATATATATAGGGTGTCCCTAAACTCCCTTGCCATATATGTGCTTATTACAGTGTTTTGAAAATAAAGACTGGCATCAGGTAACGACCTACGAGGTATTAATTATTGACTCCCGCGAGAATCATTCAAATATCAACTAAAATATTCTGAATATGGGGTGTCAATAACACTTATATCAACTATTAACAGGAAGTAATATTTCACATTACTTAATACAAAATTATATCTATTTAGTGACACTTTGTTAGGATATATAAAAACCGTTAACTTTATTTAAAAATGATATTGAACTGTTTATAGAGAACCGTATTATCAGTAACCCGATGCTTACTAAGAGAATATCGCAATTACTTAAAATTATTGAACGTAGGTGGAGGCAAGGTAAAATCGAGTACCTAGTCCTCAAAACTATACAGAGAAGTCAACGGTACTTCGTCTCACGAGGTTCTCGCTCTACTGCCCTCTTTTAGACAAGCGGGGTGGCTAGGGGAGAAAAAATTGCTTTTCGTTCCCTATGGACTAATGACAAATACCAGATGTTCTTTCTTTTTGAAATTCTGTATGTTACTCAAGGTTAAGGGAATTAAATATCCTTTCAAAGCGCCACTTGAAAAATACCTAACATATGCTGATGCAGCCATCATAAGCGGCGCAGGTATTTTTTAAAAGGGGATGCAATCTGTAAAATAAACATTGTTTACTGAACACAGTCTTTGATCCACTAGGGTACCAGATATTGACACTGAGTAATAATTTCAAATTCAAAGGGTTCTGTTCTGAATAATGAGTGTCAATAACTTATCCGGCGAAAATATGATTCCTACTGTGATTACTTGCATATTATCGAAAAAATATATCTAACTTCAATGATATCAATGAGATTTTCATTCACCATACTATTGTAGTAGTTATTGACATAGTTGTCAATATCTAGAACAATTTGTGTTACTACTGAACCAGTTATTGACACCATTATTTTTGTGTTTTTAGTTAAAAAAAAAGTATAGTTTTCAGGTCATAAATGGTAAATTTTGAATATTTATTGTGAAAAGAATCGATTTGAGATCATTTTCATCAAAAGTTTAACTAGTATTGAAACGATGCGATGTTTTTTAAGCTTACCTCTAAGCAAGTTAACCCAGCCATGGAACACAACGTAGCGGCCATATTCAAACATTTCGTGGTGTATTAGTTTCTGTTTTATCGACATGCTTCTTTTTTGTGAATAATAATAATAATACTAGTAGATGTCACTCTAATCAGTAGAATTCACAAAGTGAAACATGGGCAAACATTTATGAACAAAACGACGTCAGCTCCAAATGTGAAATATTCATAAACAGACTGAAATCGCATGTAAAAAAAACATCTGAAATCAAAATTAAAAATAAAGATAAAACTAGAAAAAAATGGATCACGTTAGGACTATCTGCATCAATAAAAGAGAAGAACAAGCTCTATAAACTACTAATTGAAAATCCCAATAACCTACAAATAAAACAATTATACAATAATTATGAACGAAACTTAAATAAACTTACGAAAGAAGCCAAAAAACAATATTTTCAAAACGAAATTGGGAAGAATAAAAGTAAAACCAAAAGGGCTCTGGGAAAGTGTCAATGATATTTGGAACAAAACTCGCCCAAAAACAAAAATAACCAAAATAGAAATAAAAGAAAATCGTACCACTGAAAACAAACAGGTTATTAGTGATGAATTCAATAATAGTTATTTGTTTAACTAGGCAGCAAAGTAGTAGATTGACTGCCGAGGCTAAATTCATAGCCGAGCGTAGCGAGGCTAGGAATTCAGCTAAGGCAGTCAATCTACTTTGCTACCGAGTTGAACATATATTTTTTTCTCCGATTGTTCATAATGATATAGGAGGATATTGTATTTGCAAACTATTACAATTCCCACAATCTCTTTATTTTTCCTGTAGTGTTCAATTAAAATAAAATTTAATAGAAATCGCAGTTGTTGGAATGGTTGGTTGCTATGGAAATGTCCATAATAATTATAGTTTGACAATTCATGAAATTTCTGACAGTTGTGCGAAAAAATATCGGTATATTTAAATTATTATATAATGGACAGTGATAGCGACCTGGAAGTACTTACTCCTCCAGAAATAAGGGAGGTGGCAAAAAATATAGAGTTGAATTTGTTGCCGGAGAAGTTTCGGATGAAATATGAAGGAAATTATAAACGATTTATGGATTATTGCATGGAGAAAAATGCGAAGACTTTTTCGGAGAATGTATTACTTGCTTATTTTGCTGAATTATCTCAAACAATGAAGAGTTCTACCCTTTGGTCTGTATATTCCATGTTGAAGGCAACTATGAATGTTAAAAATGGCGTAGATATAGGAAGATCCTTGAAGTTATCTGATACGTACAAAAAATTAAGATAAATATTGGCAAAATGGACTAATGAGTATAATCACTTTGCTGCCTAGGCAGAAAAGTACTCACTTTGCTGCCTAGGCAGGAAAAGTGATACTTTGCTGATTGATATGTGTCAGCAAAATTAATATTTGCTGCCAATCGGAGAAAAACACTATAGTGAAACAGGGCAAAAACTAGCAAATAAAATCGAAAAACCAAATTCCTTCCGAGACATTACAACTGAAATAAACAAAAATATGTTCTTATACCCCTCAAACACTGGAGAAGTATCACAAATAATCAAACAACTTAAACTCAAAAAAGGTCCTGGGCATGACGGTTTTACTGCAGAAACGCTGACACAAATAGCCTACTTCATAACAGTCCCTCTCACTAACATTATAAATAGCTGTATTGAAAATGGAATATTTCCGAACTTTTTAAAAACTGGTGTTACCAAACCACTTTTTAAGTGTGGGGGTAAACTGAACATTTCAAATTATAGGCCCATCTCTTTGATATCAAACATAGCAAAAAATTTTGAAAAAATAATAAAAAAAGAGAATGGTACATTTCATGAAAAAACATGATATTCTATCCGATAATCAGTACGGGTTCAGAGAGGGGAGGTTAACCGAAGATGCAATACTACAACTGACAACGTACATTTACAAGTTACTCGACATTTCTAAACCGTCGCTAGGTATCTTTGTTGATCTTTCCAAAGATACTGTTTGTCACAAAAGGCTTCTAGAGAAACTGGAAAAAATTGGTATGCGGGGTAAGCCGCACGATTTTTTGAAATCATACCTGTCGAACCTAAAACAAGTAGTAGATATTGATGATGTGGTGAGCACTCCGAGAACAATCACTTACGGGATTCCTCAAGCCACGGTCTTAGGTCCCCTACTATTCACTATCTATATAGACAACCTGTTGACAATGACAACTGTGGGTAATGTTATAAGTTATGCTGATGACACGGCAGTAATTTACAGTGACAACACATGGCAACAACTGAAAGCAAAGACGAAAAAAGACTTCAACAACATCTTTAAATGGTTCCAATACAATAAATTAACTACGAACGCGGAAAAGACCAAATACATACCTTTCACCTCCTACAGTAATAACTTGCCGAATATGGGTCCATTAAATATAAATCAAAATATATCCATTCCAGATGCCAGCTCCATAAAATACCTTGGTATACAAATTGACAGAGATATGAAATGGAACTTACATATATCGTATAACAAGAAAACTACGTGGATTAATATCAAGATTCAAACCGTTGAAAGAATTTCTTGAAAATTCTCACTTGAAAACTATATATTATAGCCTAATTCAATCCCAACTTATATACGGTATTATAGGATGGGGAGGCGTAAATGATACGCATTTAAATAGGCTGAATTTTGTGCAGAAGAAAATTCTCAAAATATTCCTTGGCAAAGGAAAGCCCGACAATCTGTATAACGAATGCGGCATTTTTGATATTATACAACTCAATTGCCAAAATATTTTACAAGGAATATACAAAAGAATTGAAATAACGCACCCAGATCATCTATATAATACAAGAAGGCGTCGTGGTACCGAAATGTATTAAAACAGTGGGTCAGAGGCACTGCAACTTTATAAGTCCAAAAATTTGAGAATTGTTACCTGAAACAATAAAAACCAGCCGAAGCAACAAACTTTTTAAAATAAAAGTTAAAAATTGGCTTCAATGCTATTATAGACAGATATATCCCTCGACAAATTGTTCATCAAACTTATAATACTGTAATGTATGTGACCCTAAACCCTTTTACCAATTGTGATATTTTATTTTATGTGATGCAATTTCTACCCATATATTTTATACTTATACTTTGTCTTATTTTAGATTTATATTTTAATCTTAAGTTTTTTTTATTTTATTTAGAGGCTTTATCACGCACAAGGAGTAATTTTCTACGATTGCTCCTTCAGTGATGCCATTGTTTATTTCACTCAGCTCACAAGTACTACTCACTTAACATTGTTTTATCAAAATTATACTTGATTGTACATTTATGATGAATAAATATTATTATATTGGATCTTCAGATCAAGATGTTTGTCGAAACTAAATTTATAAACAATCCTTTTCAATTATTATCATTCTAGTGTACCTACATAATGTTCTTTCATTGAAGCAGACCAATACCATTTTTAGACAGTTGTTCAAGTACTAGTTAGATTCAACTATTTAGAAGATATATTCCCGAATGATACAACGAATATGTTTATTTTATGTTATTCAACTAAATGCTCACCTAGAAATACGAGTATGTTAAGTTGTTTATAGTTAATTGATAGAAATTTTTTTCGCTCCTTGTGAACTATACTGAAGAAACACACTTTTAGCATTGGCATGGTTATATCTGGGTCAGAAATCTTCAGTAATAGTTCCAGTCGATTCAGAGGATCGAGAAACAAATTTAGTGGGTGTGTTTAGAGTGAATTTGGACAACCGGTGTTTGGGCCAAGTTTTATGGCGGCTGTTATAGTTAATGTCACTGGAGTAGTACCGAATCTTTTTAAATGTCATAGTATCTACGTAAAATGAACATGATGTTCCAATAATTTAATTCATGAAAATACGCGACTAAACATATCTATAAAATAAACGGTTTTAAAGATTAAAACTAGCTTCTCCGCATCTGTGGCCCTGCTCAATATTCTATCATAAAATTGTCACTTGTATACACTTCGGGGGATGTATCGTGCTAACAAACCGAAATTTCGCCAAAAATGTAGTATATCTGGATTTATAGGATTCGTTCTAGTCAGCTGAAAATTAATAGGGTACATCTGTGAGACACCTAGAACAATATTCAATCATAGAGTTGGTCACTTTTGTACATTCTGGAGGCTGTATCGTGCTAACGAACTGAAAATTCTCCAAAAATGACAAACATTTGGTACTCCAAGTACCATAGCACCCGTTGTACAGGCGTTAGTGAGCTGAATGTCGATAGGGTTCATCTTTGAGGCGCTCTAAATGATATCCAATCATAAAATTGGTCACTTGTATATACTCCGGAGGCAGTATCGTGTCAATAAACTGAAATTTCCCCAAAAATGACTAAAATATCGTACTTAAAGTACTATAGCACATGTTGTACGGGCTCTGGTGAGCTGAATATCAATAGGGTTCATCTGTGTGATGTCCTGGATAATATTCATTCATAAAATTGATGACTTGTTGAATTCCAGAGGCTGTATCGTGCTAACAAACTGAAATTTCTCAAAAAATGACAAAAATGTCGTACTTCAAGTACTATAGCACCCGTTGTACTGGCGCTTGTGAGCTGAACATTAATAGGGTTCATTTGTGAAATATCCTGAACAATATTCAGTCATAAAATTGGTGACTTTTTGCACTCCGGAGGCTGTATCGTGCTAACAAGACATGTAACGAAAAGTGGCCGACGACAACGACGACGACGACATACACCAGGATTTTTTTTCTAAAAACCATATCCTCGTGTTGTTCTTGATGGAAAACGTAAAAATAACTCCAAAAAAAATTCAAAATTCCAACTTTTTTTTGGCGTAAACCAATACTTTTCTCGCATATTAGATAGGTTGGGCAGAAAAGTAAAACTGACTTCCAGTAATCTGAATTTTGATAACAAATGCGCGAATTCAAAGAGTTTAACTTAAGCAAAAGAATACAATGTATTACGTATACTGCATTTTTATACTCTCGTATGTTTGGAGTTTTATTAAAAATTTTGCAGCCTTTGGATGCATTTTTCGTTATGCCACATTTTTTCCGTAGTAATAAGCATGATGTATTTCATTTACTCCATTCCTAAATCATCAAGTTTTAATCAGAATTATGTCAACTATGAAAGCTTTGTAGTTCAAACACACAATGTAAAGACGCATTATCCAGATTTGTTTGAACATTTTTGCCGAATACGTATTTCATATCAAATATGAGTTCGGAATAAAGAAAATACGAATTTGATGTGTTTGAATTCTATGTAGCAATCTCCTTGTTCGTAAACGTACGTATATTTTAATGCTTTAAATCTGAAAAATAAAAAAATGTGCATACTTGTAAATACTTTTTGTGAAGTTTAACTAGAAACCTTTCCAATAATATATTTCTGTACGTAGCATGTAATGAGTTATGTGGTTATATACTTTGACCTCACCCACACCTATCCAATTCTAAGAGAAGAAAGAAACACCTACCTAATAAAAATACGATAAGGACATACAGTGTGACTTGCTTCTTGTCTAGGGGCCCATCAATACATTATAATTTATCCCAAACAAAACTAGGCCACGGAAAGGTAGGAATAACTACAATTGAGATAAACAGAGGTCAACAAATCTGGTTCGCACATTCACAAGCATACCTTTGATTCATATATGAATTTCATCAGAACGTTATATACTTTCATTTTGTTTGAAGCTAAAAGATGGCACATATTGAAGGGTGAGGAAAACCCGATTCTTATTAAACCATTAATAAGGTTTTGAGTTTCTTGGGAATATATGCAGTTAAAGAAAATATGATTCAGATCACTTTTGATATGACCGTGTTGACACAGGTCTGTATCAGGAATTTTTAGTTTATATAAATGTGCTGGATAACATGCGTGTCCAAAGCGTAGTCTAACAATACTTGTAATGTATTTATGTGGGCAGGAATAAAAATTGAACCGCTGATACATATACCATACTGGTGTGTTGATATCAGCTCCTATTATTTTAATAATTTAGTAGTGAACATTTATTAAAATTTGTATTTAGTTTGTGCAAGTGAACCAACAACGTTATCAACTTTGAGGAAAACCAGTGAGTTATGTTTTTCTTCCCCATAATTTGATGATATATTCAAATCCATACATAAACACAATCAGATAGGATAGTTTTTAATTATCTTATCGCTTGGGCAGCCGGTTTTAATATCCGGACTGTTCAATAGCGAACAGGACCGTATTTAAACAAATGTCCATTAATATATTATCAACAACAATGAACGTAGAAACGATTGAGTCTTCTGACTACAGAAGTACTCAAACTATAACTCATCCCATCTCTCAACCTACCTACTCACAAGCAGCGTCTAAGAAATTTTACCCATCAAAAGCACTGGCCCTCATATTTCCATCTTTAGACGGTGTGAAATTAGAAGAATATGTATATGCACTAGGCCCTAAAGATCAACCAAAAAATATAACGTTTGCATCAAGAATTTCAAACAACCGAATTTGCATATATTTATCAAGTAAATCTACATTAGAAGAAGATTTAACAAATAATGGTAAAATATCTATAAATAACGAAATTATATCAGCAAGAAGATTGATTACCCCATCAAGTCGTATTTTACTATCAAATGTTTATCTCTCTATTCCCGATAAAACTCTAGAGGCAGAATTAAAAAATATGGGCTTCAATTTGCTATCACCTGTAAGTTCCGTAAGAGCGGGTTTTTCTAAAACAGAATATGGCCGTATCAGTAGTTTCCGACGTTAAGTATACTCGACTCCTCTATAAGACGATACAAATATCCCAGATTCATTCCAAGTCACCCATGAGAACACTTCCCACCGTATCTTCTTGTCCATCGACGAAATGTCCTGTTTTAAATGTAAACAGCCTGGTCATATAGCATCTCAATGCACAATAATATCCACTACTCCAATAGAATCACATGCCCCAACTACTGATATTCATAACTCAAATTTATCAACATTGCCATCAGAACCCCAAACATTACCAAATTCTCAGGAAAATAGTACTGTATCACATCCAACATCCTCCTCTAATCCAATTCAACAAATATCTGTATCACTCACTTCGAGTCAAGTTAAAAGAAAATCATCAGACCATCAGTCTCCAGAAATTGACAATAACACAGAACCTCAATTTGCAAAACCTGTTACCCAGCCTCAAAAAAAAAACAAATAAAAAAAAACATACAAGAACTACTTAAGCCCACTAAGTCTCTTATCTATGATCCCGACTCTCGTTTTCCTCTTAACTTCGACCAACTCATTGATCTATTTGATAACTGCTATGGTACACCCAATCCCGAATTTATCGTTCAAAATTACACCAATGACTTGCCAGCACTGTATAAAATGCTTGAAGAAATATATCCACATATTTCTGATCGCAGTATTAAAACCAGATGCACCAAAATTCGGAACAAATGTTTATGACAACACCTTCTCCAATCGTTCCTAATTAAACCCTTTGATTAGAGTAGATGATTTGGAATATAAGGATTTTTAACTAATTGATTAGCCTCAAGAAACGATTTTTATAAAACTTTTATTCGATTTTTACCTATACTTTCAATTTCTAATATATTAGTGAGCTTTAATTGTTTAAAAAGTATATGACCAACAGTCATCGGATGTAGCCTTCCTAAATTACTACTTTTAATATTTTCAATGTATACCCAAATAGGAGATAAATTGTACTTATCTGACAATTAGTTGAAATTTTTTGGAATTGGTTTTACTGCAGAAACCTCGTTGCTGTTTTGAGGGTTATTAATCGGTAACATTTGATCATCATCACATAACTTAATTGACTTCACTTGCGTCGAGAATGACGTCCCTTTTTTATCCCCCAGGATGGGGGAAACATTATTTAGTTAAAAACTCTTATCGGAATATTTTGTTAAACACGTGTAAGACAACAAAGTTGGCACTGATAAAAACTATCGACCTGTTTTGTTAATTGCATCGCACAACCTATTTGTACAAAGGTAAAATTAACACTGAGCACAGAACTTGACAGGCCAATCAGAGTTAAAAGGGGCCTCACGTTTTAGGAACCTGAAAACAGTTGGCACCCGCGATTTGCAACAAAATTTAGGTCATTTTGTACACAACAAATCTAAAGAAC
The DNA here is from genome assembly GCA_963921935.1 of Galeruca laticollis. Taxonomy (NCBI): domain Eukaryota; kingdom Metazoa; phylum Arthropoda; class Insecta; order Coleoptera; family Chrysomelidae; genus Galeruca; species Galeruca laticollis. The sequence continues at coordinate 51,192,979 of OY998184.1, forward strand.
GCAGGGAAATTAAGTGTGGAAATTTTAACACAATATAACTTGGACCTTTGTCTTGTGGATCAGGTATTTTGATTGAGTTTTATATTGTTATAAAAAAGATATAAGCCATTAAGTGATGGTGTGATTTTGATAGTTTTGACAATTTGTGGTCACCAATCTGGTTACCAAAACCTGATCCCCAAAAGAAAGCCTAGAGAATTCGATTCTGAAAATATGAAATTTCAAATCATTGTATTTTTTGAGATTTGTTGTGCGCAAATTTTTGCAAACGAACATCTTTTTACTTTAGTTCAACCGCTCCACCGTCTTGATGCATGGCGCTGTATAGAACAATGACAGAAGATGACTGTCAATTCATAGACAAATAATATTATAACTTTCGCTATGGGTCAAATATGCTGTTGTCATATGTTTTGTGTTCATAAAAATATCCTAAATTTATAGTTTAGTGTGTATTGTATTTGTTAGTGATTATAATTAAGTAATTTTCATGCTAAATAAGTAAATTTGTGCTTCGTAAATGCTATTTATATTTACTCCACAAGATTGTGTTTAGTGCATCATGCTTCGTTGCAACAAAAATGCAGTTTTTGCACCTATTACACAAATAACTACTTTGTAATGTTATTCTTATTTATTGTTGGTAAATACATCAAAGTGATTAAATATATTATGTGAGAATGATTTTGAGTTTTTGTTCTTTGGAATAAATATATCATGTTTATACCTGATAATAGTAATTGTGATTCGGCTTAAGTTGAATTTTATTGTTGTGTTTTTCTAGACAAATTTTGTTCTTCATGAGGTCAATTATTTCGCTTATTGTATTTGTTTGTAAATTCAGTTTTGATGTAGAGTGGAGTCATTTTATTTCAAGTAGTGCATCATCACCTACTACAAGCCCTAAACTATTTTATCAATAAATGTATGTCATTTAATGTGCAAAAAGAATTTATAACACATGGTAATTATTTGTTATGTTAAATATATTTACCATCAGGAGAAGCACCTAGAAAACCATGTTGAACATCTACCCACAATCCTGAATCAACCACCACAACATTTTGTACTTGTTCAAAAATGCTCTTAGCCACTTTTTCCTTAAGAGTTCCATACTCCATTACCTCCGTCATACAATAAGTCTTTTTAAGAACAGTTTTAACAAGATAATGACAAGGTGTATTTGTAATTAGGATGGTTATCCACTTTTTAGCTTACCTTAGCCTATGCACCATAGGTAATAGTAATTGTTTAATAAAATTAATGAATGAAGTAGGTAACATCATATTTTAAAAATCCTTGAACCATAAATATTTTAAAACTTTGTCTAGACAATAGTCAAAATTTCCTTGCAAATTGTTTGATTATATAAGCATTTCGAAAAATCAAAGAAAATAAGAAACCAAATTAGTTGTTGATATTAAAAAAAAAATTGTAAAACAAAGGACGACTAAAAAGTTAATTTTGTCTACTTGTTGCACTTCGGGGGCTGTATCGAGTTATACAGATAGGTTTTCTTTTCTAAAAACCATTTTTTTTGTTGTTCTTGCTGAAAAACGTAAAAACAATTCAAAAAAATACAAAATTCCAACTTTTTTTTTGGTAAACCTATACTTTTCTCGCATATTAGATGGGTTGGATGGAAAAGTAATAATACCAATAATGTATTATACAAAAACCAAAAAAATATTTACCATTCAGGTGATCACACATATGTGTATCTGTCATGGAAAAAAGAGGAATGAACCAATATTTTTTTGTATAATGAAGGAAAAATGTTTCAGTTCCAATCTCCACAACACATATGATAAATCTTTGCAAACAAGGTAGAAGCAAACTTGTACATGTTTATTGTATGTTTGATTTTGTACTGTATATATCAATCTCCCCACCATATATACTGAGATAATTGTATCTTTTATTTATTTAATTGTTTATATTTTTTTTATTAGGTTTATATTATTTATTATAATTTTAGTTGTTGAGCGCCAGATGAAATTAGTCTATCAATTTTTTTTGTGTTATTATTGTGAGCCAGCTATACTCAGTCTATGAGGATGAAACTCTTAACCATAGACAAGGAATTATGGTGGTTGAGGATACGTCTTTTACTTTATAAATTCAAACTCGAGATATAATCTAAATTGTAATATAATTAGTAAATAGAATAATAAACACTCAAATTATTATGTTCCAATAACTTTACAAATAATTAAATATCTAATACAACCCTGTATTTTCTGGTTATATTATAGGAATAGAGAGGGCAACACTAAATAAATCAACTAATGTCGATAAGAAAGATCTCTTTCTCTATAGTTATTTGGTTTTGTGTCATTTAACCTATTTTCAAATGTATTATTATTTAATTGTAAATAACAATTTCTTAATTGACCAATACAATTATCGTTATGTTTTTAAACACAATTGAAACTATTAAAGAAATTCAAATATTTGACAGGAATATAATGATGGCACAAATTATAAATCATTCACATTCGAGAGGTAAAATGTTTTGATATTGTGGTAAGTACTGATTGTTCAATATTAATTTGCTAATATAAGAGTTTTTTTCTAAATATCCTTTATATCTATACTTTTTCCATCAGTGATCAATAAGAAATTATTATTTTACTTTATCTAACGAAATAGTTTCCTTTTTAGGTTATATTACTATTGTTAGAACAGTTTATATAAGAAAAACTTTACCTCACAGTTCGTAGTCACTCTTAAACTCAGTTCTTCAGATGATATTCTTTCTGCTTCTTTTAATTTTGAATAGGATGGCCAAATAGTTCAAATTTATAATTCTTCCTATAATGTCACTATCAATCTGTCTTCCTGTATAATAATGTAGGTATTCTCAATTTACAATTCTTTTTATTACAATCTAATTCGTTAATATCTTAACTTTGATTTTGCTATCATTATCATTCACTATTATACAACATTCAAGTTTTCTTTTCTTATTATAAGTTTCAACAATTTACCTTGTTTTTTAATTATAAAGTATTTTTCTCAGCTTCAGCTTTTCTTCCATATAACTTAACTTCTTTTTATTTTATTTTACAAGATTTCTTTCTTAGGATAATTCTTTTTTACATCTCTCCTTCAAAAATTCCAATCTGTCATCATGTTTATTTTTCCTAGCAACCATCCATGACTTGTTATTCCTACTAGATTGATATTTTATTTCATGTAGAGATTAAGTAAGGACTTCGCGAACTACTCTTGAACACTTTAAAATTTCTTATCTATTAATTTTTTTTTACAAATTAACATTTACACTAATAATTATTGGATTCATAATAATTATATCAGTAAAATTTATATTCTCTCAACCACCTTTATAATTTATTTGAGGAGAGTTTTCATTGAATTTATCATTTCAAACCTATCAATTTTATTTTAGTCCAATACATTATTATTTGTCATTACAGATCTTTCGCTTTAAATTTTTTATTAGTTATTATAGTTGCTTTGTAAGTTTTTTAAACGTTTGCTATTTTAAATTGAAATTCCTCACTGTACCTTACTATCCTCTTTCTATTAAATGTAAAGCATTGTATTACAAGTGAATATTTCTTTGTATGATAAATTTGGAAACTCTTTGTTTATATTATTTGTTTCTAAATAAAATTGAATATATTTACACATGTAGTTGAAAAAACAGCCTACATGTCAAATAAAATTTGAAAGCAACCAACAGGAACTGTGAAACTGATACAAATATGATTAGATTGAGGCAAAGTTATGTCAACAAATTTTGTTTGGATCCGTGTATATAATATCCTCTTATCTATGCACAGGTGTGCTGTGATAAGAAACAGAGATAAGGTTTCAGTGCTCACAAGAAGTTGGAATATTTGAAATCAAAACATTCGAACAGAGATGCGTTTCTTTGAACCGTCAAGAGTGGAAAGACGGAGAGAGAAAATTTGTTGAATAAGTAAAAGCCGATTCAGTACTACTATCGACATCTCTCGTAAATATTTTGAACCGTGACTAAATTAGTAACTAGTATTGTGTAGGTTTTTAGGTTTATGTAACTGTGAGGAGGCCCCTCTTAAGAGTCAAATTTGGTGTTATCTATATTCCGAACTTGAGTAGAGCTCCTGATTGGTTCATTTGACAAGTGCGTGAAATATTCAACACAATACCAATCTACAGACACCAATGTAACATTTACCTAATTTCTTCACAATTTTATTCTAATTTATTTTTACCAACACAAAACTATTTCTATAAAATACTTATGAATTAATTTGACACTACTCAATTGAACTGCGCTGTCTTCATAACGTTTTTTCGATTTGCTAGACTAAGCATTGACATCGCATGATGACATTTCTAGAGAATGTCATTTGACAGGTTTGTTCGGGGAGGTAAACAAACAGCAGGACCGGACGGACTGACCCGGACACTTCTTACGGGAATATACAATAGAATGTGTTTTTATTCTCCGTGTGTCTCACAAAATAATAAGGTTACATAAAAATTGTATTTAACCTTTTTTAATATTTCTTATAACGAACTACCGTTCCTCTAATTCACGATAGTCCTGTATTCGTTTAGAGAAACTTTTCTTTCTCAAAATATTATTATCAAAGAAGTTCAGTTAATAAAATTTTTCTGTATGATTTAAACCGTGTCACCGAATGTAATCGAATCGATAACTATACGCTCGATTATACAATTTTTCCATTATCATAAAGTGTCCGAAAAAATATTTAGCGAGTTCCCATAAAAAGATTTATGAATCCTGGATGTAAGCTCGTTGTTGGACAAGAAGGAACCGTCAACTCAGAGATTCCTGCGGTCAGGATTCCAGAATCCGTGCGAATCCTTCCTGAAAATCCTTCTAGTATGGATGTGTAAGCGAGAAAGATAAATGTTAGTAGTTGGCATCGCAGAAGGCGAGTGGGAATCATTTAGAAAATTGGCCAAGTCGGCAGATTTGTTACTAGATATCCTTATCCTTCGTCTTTGCTTGTCCTTATCCAACACGACGAGACGGTGAAACGCAAACAGTGCCGTCCTTTATACTCGTTAAATATGGGTTGGGTATTTTTTTAATAATTGATGATAATAGTTCGGAAGTACCTAAAGCGACAGGCATGTTTTTGAAATTCACTAACTACTGGATTATACTATTTACATGCTCATTTTTTCGGTACATTATCTCTATAAAAAAGATCTGGTGGATATTTATGGAATAAGCCGATAGTAGTTGCAAAGTTGGACGTAACTTTTCCATATTTTTTTATTTTATTTTATTTATTTGGGATACAAACAGGACAAATCCATAAAATTATCCACTAATAGTTACACATAATTTTACAAATTAGGTTAAGAAGAAAATATAAATATAATCACATAACTACATCAAATGAAAGTAAATACAAGTATACAAAAAAAAAGAGGAAGAAGAGAGAACAAGAGTAAAGGTAATAAAACATATATGAATTGACCACCGCACAAATTTAAATTTGCAAAAAATAGTCTTTCAGTAGTTTCTTAATCAAATTTGCACTGTGGTAAAAAATATCCATTTCAACAATACTGGACAATTTATTGTGAGGAGGATAATTTAGAAAATAATTGGTGGATGCCTGATGTGTGATATAGGTATAATTGTTTCTAGTTGAGTGGGTGGGAATATGAAGTGTTATGAAGTTTGTAAGTTCAAGGCAATCTATATTGTTATTGAGGATTTTGTGAATAAACAGTACATCCGCAATTTGCCTACCATGCTCTAGTGAAATTATCTTTAAATTAGAACGAATACGTTGCCTATCCACATCGGGATAAAATTTCCTTTTACAATATGAAATAAACTTGTTCTGGAATGTTTCTAATTTTGAAATATAGACCGAATAACGCGGGTTCCAAATAGTAGGACCAAACGTTAATATACTATTTACGTATGCCATATATAATGATCTAACGGTAGAAGGGTTTTGAAGTTCGAAGCATGTTCTATATATGAAGCCCAACTGTTCATTAACTTTTCTAGTTATATTACAAATATGCCGATCGAAAAGTAATTTAGAGTCTAAAAGAATACCAACATCTCTACAGCGTGTTATACGCTATTAGAAATTTAATATGTGTTGTAGTTCAAGTCTGAATTACAACGAGAAAACTGTATATAATTACATTTTGAGACATTCAAAAACAAATTATTTCTCACACAGTAATGGGATAAATTGTGTAAGTCTTCTTGCAATCGAACTTTGTCGTAAGCCCATGAAATTGAGTGATATATTTTCAAATCATCGGCATACATAACAAACTTAGCAAATTGAAAGCAACTAGAAATATCAATTATATATAAATTAAAGGACCTAAATGGGACCCCTGAGGTACTCCTGAAGTAGTAACCACAGCCTTAGATTTAAGAGCACCTAAAATTACTTGTTGTGACCTATTTCTGACATATGAGTCGAACCATCTTAATAAATTACCATGTATACCGACTTCAGAAAGTTTTGAGACAAGGACGGAATGATCTATTTTGTCGAAGGCCTTACTGAAATCAGTATACACAGAATCAACGTTATGCCTATTATTTAGACTTTTAAGTATGTATTTAACGTATAGGAATAAATTTGTATCCACCGAACATTTTTTCATGAAGCCATGCTGTTCAATGTAAAGTAGGTTTTTTACGTCATGATAAAGAAAATAAAAAATGATACTTTCAAACACCTTACTAAGGATGTTTAATTTACAAATAAGTCTATGATGTTCAACTCTATTCTTGTTTCCAGATTTATGAATTGGTGTAATAAAGGCTGTTTTCCATGTATCAGGAAATTGACCTGAACTGAGAGATTTATTAAATAGCAAAAATAATGGCTCCATTAGCGATTCCTTACAATTTTTAATAAAATCAGTAGGTATTTCATCTGGCCCAGGACCTTTATTGGGTATATTTTCAATTTTTTATCGATAGTTTCACGAGTAATTGTGTAGTTAGAAATATTCAGTGGTGTGTTAGTATACATATTACCAAAGTTACTAGCATCACTACTTTCAAAAACAGAAGGGAAATAATCTGAAAATATATCACAAATTTTCTGTAAGTCGGTGGTACGGCCCTGAGCAGTGGGCTAGTTATTAGGGAAATTATTTGCTTTTCTTCTGCTTTTTACAAATTGCCAAAAATATTTAGAATTATGAATAATATTCGTTTCTACAGTAGTCAAGTATTTTTTATAATCTTCATTTATTAAAAAATTTGATCAGCCTCGTAAAATTTTGAATGTTTAGTAATCTAAATTATTGTGGTATTTCTTCCATCGACAGTGAAATTTAATTTTTTCTTTAATCACTTTTATTGTAGAAGAAGAGAACCAATGACGGTATTTTTTATAATAACTGCGATATTAAGGTACATGTAAGTGAACGATCTAGTCAATAAGATTGTAAAACAGATTAATTGCTTTGTTTATGTCAATTGTATGGAATTAAGCTGCCCTGTTAACACTACATAAAAGTCGGTTAATTTCGTGTCAACTTAAAATTCCAGCTATATTGATTAACAACTCTAGTACAAATATTGAAAGGAATATCCACATCGAATTCCAAAGTACTGTGGTACTGATCCTCGGGAACTAATGGATTATATGAAATATGTACATTTTTGATCGAAAAACTACTACTAAATATGAGGTCTAGAGTGTTGCCACATATATTCACATTTGGGTTATACTAAACCATATCAACCAGAGACATAGTGTCCACTAATAAGCTAGATCTAGGATTAATATAATTATATGGCTTACAATAATCTCCATTGTTCAATAACCATTTAATTTCAGGAATATTGAAATCTCCACATATGATAAAAGTATCGTTAATATTATTTAAGTAAATATCAATAAGCTTAGTATAGAAAAAATTTAATGCAGCCATGTATCTGGGAGGTATGTAAACACACCCCATATGCACCTTTCGAAGTCCACTAAGAGGGATGATGGTGACTCATACATCTTCTGCTTCGGACCGCCAAGAATCCTCAGGATAACTAGTTAACTCTTCGGAGACGGCTATGAGGACACCACCTCCTGTATATTTTGTGGAAGAACTCGTTTCCCTATCTCGTCATTTTGATATAAGAAAGACAGTGTAGAATCACCCGCCTTATCAGTGATCAAAAATATCTAAATAAGATTGTGACAGTTAATTGACGTTTAAGCTAATTGATCAATATCGCCATCACAAGATATTTTTATTATTCGAGACCTGTCATCTTTGCGCACAAATATGACTCCATTTCTTGTCCAAATATATTTAAATTGTTTGGATTTAGCAACTAATCGGTTTCTCGAAGTAGTTTTTTCTTTTTTGAGCCCAAGTGTTCATTGATATATAGTTTTTCAGAGATATTTGCTACTTTCAATTCTGCAACGCTTCCATATTGACGACGCTTAGCATTTGCTGCAGCCCAAAATGCATCTCTTTTCATTTTCTTAGAGAATTTCAGAATAATTGGTCTGGGAAGATCTGTTCTAGGAGTAGAGGAACGGTAAAAAGAATCAATATCAACGTCAGAGATTGGAAGATCGATTGCCGAGCCTATCGTGGAAACGATATCTAAGATATTCTCATTATCTCTTAAAGGGACTCCACATATATATAACTCATTAGCCCTTAGCTGTTGCTCCAATGTATCCACTCGAGAATTTAAAAAATTTACGTCGTTCTTTAAGTCTAGATTTTCTTTTGTCAATGTCTCGACTTCTTTAATCTTAGAAGTGAGAGCCGATACAGTATTTTCAAAAGTTGTGATAGCATCACTACAAAAGTTGACAGATTGCAACAAATTTCCATATTTCGTGTTCATTGATGCCATATATTTCTGGATATCTTGTAAAATATTTAACGTTTGTGACGAAGAGGTTTCTTCTAATGGAAAGTCATCAGAATCCTCCTCAGTGACGATGACTGAACACCTTTTAAGAAAATCAGTCGAACTTCTGCAATTAGTACAGGGCCAGGATAAACAGTGCCTGATATCGTGACACATACGCCTTAGTTCAACCTACACATTTAGCGTGATAGAATTTCTGACAGCTACCACAACATTTCAGCCCGGGTGATTTACCGGTAATTCCTTGGGTGCAAAGTTCACAGACTGGCATCGTTTGACCAAAAAAAAAATTAAAAAAAACTGTAAGAACTGTTTATAGTAATTAATATGTTCGAAATCTGAATTTAGGCCGATTTTTAACTAAGAATGTTTATAAAATTACTCACTTCAAGTCCCAGTCCAATTGAAAAAAGAAACAAACTACAGAAGACAATGCACGACAACCATATTATTGCATAGTCAAATTTTAAACAATATCACACACAAAATGACCGAGAATATTGCTATAAATGCTTGCTAATTGCTTTTCCATATATACAACATATTCTTTTTATAATTCGCATATAAAAGAGACTTCATTATAACATTAATTACAGTGTCACAATGAAGCTCCTTGAACACTGCTTTAGTAATTTTTAGTGTACAGTTGGTTATTGTATTTAGTTATATTTTTATTTGACATTTGACTTTAACCTTGACACAAATTATAAATAAAATGGTCTAGCGTTGTTCTAGTTAGCAAATTATTATATTAAAGGTAAATTAGAATGATTTATATATTAAAAATATTAATGAATAAAGTACGCTAACGTTTATTTATCAATGATTTGTCAATTGTCTATTTTTATATTGTATAGGATCAATATACTTATAGGTATACTTAACGTTCGATTTTTGGGATAAATTACCAGATATCTATGTGAAGATGTATCACAGAAATAATTATGTTTATGATATAATATAAATAGATCGCAAGAGCATATACGAAGAAGCTCTTTTTTAAACAAATAGTCATCCTCTTTTTGCTTAAATGAAAGTTTGTTTACAATTTACACAATTATTCGGTTATAATATGTCAAAAGTCAGAAGTGCTGAATAAAACCATCTGTGATCTGACCAATTAGGAATCTACAGAATTGCCAACTTAAATTGAAACTACTCCTCCGAGTTTAAAAACAGGGATTATATGAAATTCTATTTTATTTAAATAATTAAATAAATGCGAATTATAAAAAATATTGTGTAAAACTTGTGCCACAATGACTTTCTGTAGTACTCGTGATTTGTACAACTCACCGCTTCGCGGTTCGTTGTGCAAACTTCACTCGTACTACAAAACGAATCACTGTGACACTTGTTTTACAAATAACTATTTTGTAACTTAGAACTGTAGAACAAAGATACACAATATTGCAGCCATATGTGATCCAAACATGGTAGTTGGAAATTTGAACTAAGGAATATAATGGGGCCTGAGAAGAATTATTAACAAATGAAAAAAATAAGTACGAAAACAGAAAATGCAGGAAACAATGAAAGTATTTAAACAGAATTGATAAAAGTGCATACATGTACCATCCACTTCTTGAATATTGAGAAACACCGACACGAGTGGAGTGAGTGAAATTATTAAATTACCGGGGAAAGGACATCTCTAATTGTGAAACCTGGCGACCTACCCCTTTGCTAAATGTTGGAAGTAATATAATGGCCAGAGTCATTCAGAAAAAAATCAAAAAAAAATCTCAAATGATACAATACGGAAGAACCTGAAATCAGAAGTAGTAGTGCACTGACTACATTGTCACTATAAGAATAATGATCGAACAAACAATCAAGTCAACTTGGATATCTGGATAAAATTGATGAACTTTGAACACGTTTTTGTTTCGGTAAATGGAGAAGAAATATTGAAACTCCTTGATGACTATACACTAGCGTTTATATATATTACAACGATAAACTTTCCTAGAATGATTGCATAGCGAGTTACTGTATACTGTCACCAACATCGTAAATTGTGAGAGTGGATTGGATTAAATAAATGTTCATATGATTTCCCTAATCTATCCCCAAAAGAAACAATTATACCTTGTGGTACAATATTTGATAAATCAGATTTGTAATGACTAATATTTGATTCTAGTTTGTGAATATGCTATTTTTATTTCTTCTTTTCAAAAAACAGCATTAGCAACACATGCATTTGAACAAAATTACAAATTTGACTTTGAAACCGTCAACATCCTAGATAAAGAGACTAACTATCACAAACGTCTTTTAAGCGAAATGATATTTATTGAATAGAGTGAGAATACCGTAAACTAAAAATCAGATACTGACAACTTAAATAAAATTTACAAACACATAATTACCAATTATATAAAATTAAAAGACAATCGATACTAGCTCAATAAATAATATCTATAATAGATAATTTTTAGTTCTTTAACAATGACTAAGAATTTGTCGAGGACACACTGTGTTCAAAAAGCAGTACCAGTGCAACATAATGTTACGAAACAGCACACTGGTATAGTCCCTAAATCTGATTCTGTCTAAGCCAGGTATAAAAGTTAAAATTATGGCGGATACGCAGGTTTTTTTATAACTGTCTACGACCATCTTATCTAAACATTGTTTTTGTGACCAGCCTTATCTAGAAAATGCCAGAAAACCATTTATTTTTAAGTAAGCCGCAGTCCGGAATTTTCTAGTAAAAAAGGAACTAATATAAATAAAGGACCGATCAGCGGAGTTTGGTATAGTAGATAAAGTGATCTCGAGAAATAAACACAAATACAGCGAACAGAAAAGTGATAATATAAATTAAAAATCAAGTTTGTGTGCATATAAATTGAATTTAAGTGATTAGTTGAGTATATATAAATTGAGGGATAGTGATATGGCCAAGAGATTAAGGGATCTGAAAGTGGCGGAGTTGGAAACGTCCGGTAAGAAAAGTGAATTAGTAGAAAGACTCTAAGTGGCACTGGAAAATGACGGCTTTGATCCAGAAATAGTTTTATTTAATGACGAGGCTTCTACCTTAATCTCGTCAATTTCTGCTAACATGGACGAGAAGATTTCTGCCATGGAAGAGAACATGGACGAGAAGATTTCGGCTATAAATAACGATATTTCTACTTTGAAGAACGATATGTCTGCTATCTTATTAATGAAAAACGACATTGCCGCTGACATTGAAAGCGAAATTTCGTCTCTGAAATCTGAAATCGAGGATAAGATGTCAACGATGGACGAGAAAATCGAGAATAAAATGTCAACGATGGACGAGAAAATCGAGAATTAAATGTCAATGATGGACGAGAAAATCGAGTAAGAATACAACGATAGACGAAAAAATCAAGGAGTTAGAGGAAAAGATTGCCGATTCAAGAACGCGAGGCACGCCAGAGGAAGAAAAGAAGACCGAGCAAACGAAACCTTGCAAGCCAGAAACACTACCTAAGTTTGAAGACATTGGCAGTTTTACCCGAATCAAGGCCCCAACGTTCGATGGAAAAATGTCGTGGACCAATTTGAAGCAGTCGCTAGAGTGAATAATTGGTCCGATAGAGACAAAGCAGTGAACCTAACTATAGCGCTTCGAGGAGATGCCTTAGATGTACTTCAGACGATACCGCTTGAAGAAACGAATGACTTCGAGCTGCTGAAGAAGAGGTTGGACATGCGATACGGTCACGAACATCTAGAACATTTGTACCAGTCCCAGCTGAAGAATCGAAGGCAGAAACGTCACGAAGCCCTTCAAGAGTATACCCGACTCGTTCGATTTGCTTATCCGTCAGCACCAGAGAACATGATGGAATGTCTGGGCATCCAGGCCTTTATTGATGGCTTACGTGACCCCGATATGCAGAGGACGCTTCGTTTAGCCCATCCCAAAACATTAGTTGACACATTGACAGCTGCTCTTGAATATGAAGCAGCAACGAAGGCATCAGGATATAACAAAATTAGGCCCATCCAAGGAGAAGGTGACGAAGACAAATTGTACCAGTTCGTCAGTTTAATAAAAAGTATGATGGACAAGAAGCTGAGAAAATCAGATGCTGGAATTGTGGCGAGCTAGGGCATGTACGTAGTTCGTGTAAGCGCCCCAAGACTCCTGCAAACCAAGAACCCCAGTCACAGGAAAACTAGAACGGGTCGACTACGAGGGGGCAGCACCGACTCATGTTCGTTCCAAAGACCCTCTCATACTGATAGCTTCTCTCAGATGTCGCAACGACAGTGTATACGTAGATGGAGCAGTAAATGGCAAGAAATATGCTCTGCAGGTTGACACTGGAGCAACTAGAACCATTATACGACCAGAGATAATAAGCCCCAAGAAGAACCTTCTACCAACGAGACTGCGACTGCGGACCGCCACAGGCGAGAGTGCCAACGTTCACGGGGAAACACAAATCTAATTGGGAATCGGCGCAGAAAAGTTCACGCATACGGTAGTAATCGTAGCTGACATTGAAGAAGACGTGATTCTGGGAATGGACGTAATGAATCTACATGGTTTCCAATTAGACTTTAGAAACAGAACCATTAAAGTGGGTTGCAAGGACGTATTCCTTCATCCACATGAAGGCAGCGCGGTGTTGGCAGCTGTACAGGAAGATACCGTTCTACCTTCACGAAGCGAAACCATGATAGTAGCACGGCTACAGGGAATCATGGAGGAAGGTACACCGGTTATGATGGAACCAAGGAACCACGACGAGGAGGTTGGCAAAGGAGTACTAATTGGAAAAGAATTGGTTACGTCGGCGAAGGAGATCCCTGTACGATTGATAAACGTGAACGATTACACAATTACCATCAAGAAGGAAGCCAAGATTGGATCCTGCGTACCAGTGACGTCTATAGTTCGTCAAACAACGACCACTGAAAATTCTAATAAATTCGAACAAATGTTATCAGTAGCTGGTCAATCTTTGGATCGAGCTGGAAAAAGGAGAATGAGATAATTTCTGTTGCAGTATCGAAACTTATTCATCAGCTCGAAGACTTCCACGGGTGAAGAGAGAGGAAGCTGAAAGAATAATTCGAGAGATGGCAGAAGAAAAAGTAATAGAACCATCTACTAGTTCATGTCAGAGTGTTTAAAATGTATCCCACCCGTAATAAAAACTTTTAATAAATAAGAGAAACCTTACAATAATTAGTAGTTTTTTTGCAATTTTTGTTTTTCGTTTATCCATGAATAGGTATAATTTACTTTAAACACCAAATATTGAGGTACAGTTTGTTTATAGAATCTCAATAAAAAGGAAAATAAGTTATTACCAATGTTTGAAGATTGTTCATTACTTTGTTGTTATATGACGTGCCAGAACATTCTGATATATTTTCATGTTTCCTCGTCTATTTTTCAATTTGACAAGGAAATAAATCATTTCTGCTCGACGGAAAAAGCCTCACTAGGTGAGAGTGACACCTTCAGAAATTTTAAATTGTCAGCAATTTATATTTTATTTTATTTGATGATCTTTCGAAAATGTGAGAGATTTTTAAGTTTTTAGTTTTTTGGAATTTTATTGAAATTTTTGAAGTTTTAAATTTTTACATGAGTAAGTTTCTTAAGGTTTTGAAGTTTTTAAGGTTTTATGAAAGTTTTTGAAGTTTTAATGTTTTTATTGAGTATTTAATAGTCATAATCACCATTTGCATGTATATCTTTGTACCCTTGATAAAGGATTCAAATAAATCCGAAACGTCGGCATAGTGGAATAGTATATTATGCAACGATCATGTAATGAAGGTTATTAATACACGAGCATTAACCGGGATACGAAACGAGCCGATGGCGAGTTTCGTATGGTTTATGCGAGTGTATTAATAACCATTACATCAGAGCTGCATACACTATTTTTTCTACGACCGATAAATGATAAAATGAAAACAAGAATTAATTTCAAACAAGCTCCCATAATTCCCATAATTAAGGCAACCTGAAAAAAATAGCATTATTTAATTGCAATGATTCCACTTTGAAAAAGAGAAATATACAAACAATGCAATTAGTTTATCTTTCAAGAAAATACATTATATTCTAAAAAAAAAAATTCAACCCGCCCAGGATCTGAACCACGATATGCAACGCACTCATGCGCCACGACCGCAAGCGTTACCAACTAAGCTACGAAGACTTGTATGAAAAAGTACGCACATTATGCATATACAAATTAAATCATTGTATCAAGCGGAAATAAACAGAAAGGTTTTTCAAAAGAATTTCAAAATAAAGCCCATGAATTGCCTGTATAATTTGTCATAGATTTTTCTTGATTTAGTTGGAACTAAATTTTCACAAACACTTTTAGCTTTATCAGAAATTTTTGGTGATGTACAAGATAATTCTTCACTACTCGACATGTTTATAGCTATCTACTTTTGACGCGTTGTGAAATGTCGAATAGGTAAGTAGGTATGTAGAAACATAGACCACATGATTATCCCCAAGTACTTGTTTCTATTGGCCGAAAATGCGTTTCATAATGAAAAATACGTATTTTCATTGGCCAAAATCTGTATCGAAATGAAAATCCGTGTTCAAATCAACAATATTAATGATTCGGAAGCAGATATTTAATTCGCGTATTATAATACGGGAGTAGAAAAAAATCTGTTTTCCTATTAGCCTACAGAACCGATGAACATTGATAAAATAAATAATACATAAGGATACGATCACAGAAGTTGCATTTAAGGAAAATAACAGGTAAAACAGAATGGGATTAAGTAAGGAACGAAGAAATCAGAAGCATAACTAAACAAGAACCAATAATATCAAAGATTAAAAACAAACAATTAAACTGGTATGTCCACCTAGTAAGAATGAAGCAAGAAAGAATAGTGAGAATAGTTACGGAAGTAGTAAAATCAAGAAAAACGCAAAGAGGAAATGGATAGACCAGATCGAAGAAATTGAAAAAAACAAGGAAAAACACTAGGAGAGATGAAGGCATTTGCCATGGACAGAAAATAATGAAAAAAAATGGGTACTGTAGGAACTACAATCCGACGCCTGAGGAGGCATAAGGAGAAGAGAAACGATGTATAGTCACACCAAGATCAATCTATTCGTAATATTTTTTTACAAGTAATAATCTAAAAATATTGACGGTCCCGATGACGTCACTTTCAGTGTCACCAGCTCCCGGCCTATAAAGATTTTGTATTTCATTGACAGCTGCCCGATAATGTTTATAAATAAAAATATGTAAGATATTTTGTTACAATGCTGATAAAATCCAAAGTATACTTACAAGCGACATGGACTTGTTAATATGTTACATATGACCTCACCATCTGAAAATCTTATGAAGTTTTCAAAATGATCTCATTAACTAACGGCGACTCTATTTATGGTTATTACATGTAACATAGGAAATTCGTAGTTTTATTCTACTTAATACACATAGCAGTATGAGCAGTTATTATCATTATTTTATTATGAAAAATTCCTTCTGACAGAAATGTTTTTATTTGTAAATTCCGTTTTATGTTTTTTGTTCCAAGATATCTTAATGCAATTTTTCTCAGTTTTTTGGGCCCCTTCTGGTCTTCCTTTATTCTATAATTTTTAATTGAAACTCTAAATGTGTTTTCGTAATGTTATAATAGATTGAGACAACACGATGCATAGCGAACTTCCGTCCTAGATTTTTAAGCTCAAAAATCCGGAAATAGTTGTTTTAAAGTTGGCAATTCCAGTCAACATCCAGTTGACATCTCAATTTTTTGTAGAGTAACGTTTAATTCAAACGAAACGCAAAACAATCAACCATATGTTATAAATTTATTGTTTTGTTTATTATTTGAGAAATAACTCATCCAGAAAAAACATTCGCCATTATAAATTTTGAAAACAATTTCACACAAAAACAAATTCTGACTTTTAATTAAAAATGTTACAGACCTGTTGATGAGAATCATTCAGTATTTTTTCTTCAAAAACTGTTTTTGATTTTTCATCTATTTTAATCAATAAGGTGTTCATTCATGACAATATTTCAAAAATAGATTAACGAGTCATCAATATTGTAATGTTTTTCCTATTTATTTGAACGTTTTGATACGACGGGTGGGATAAATTTATCCACATGTTATGTCTCCTGACTACATTTATTTATTCACTAAATTGTTTATATTGTATACACAGTATATGCACTTAAACTAATTCATATAAACACTTCACTACTGCTTATTTACTTGTTTACTCGTTTGTCTCACAAGATCACTTTATAAACTGACCCTTCTCGCTGGTCGTTCCCTTATATATTAGTGTTTTTTCACAAGATAATTCTAGATTGCGGCTTACACAAAAACAATCGCTTCCCTTGAATTTTCTAGATAAGACTGGTCACAAAACAACGTCTAGATAAGAGGGTCACAAAAAATCGTAAACGGTTCTAAGACATCCCTGCGCATCCGCCAAAATTTTAATTTCCATACATGGCTTAGACAGACTCGGATTCAGGGACTACACCAGTGTGCTGTTTCGTAACATTACCCTCTCCTTAAAAGGAACTTCCTCCTGGAACTTCTGTGCAGCCGGAACTGGATGTTTAAATCGGCAACTGGACCCATGTCTGTATTTTCGGGTCGTATGGAAATAACAGGGCACCGTCTTCAATGGGTACGGATAACGAGGGATATAGCTGCAAATTAATATGTGGACACCGGTATCTTGGAAGATCTCCTCTATCATGTTCCTCATTACTCACCAATCCAACTGGTTGCTCCCTATCCTGGGCATTGCTAGTTTTTCCACGTGGGCTTTCAGCACATGTTCTCGAAGGCTTCGTAGCGCTTCCCATGAATCCCGGTAGGTGTATCAATCTGAAAATTCGTTTTTAGTTACCAGGCCGAAAACGTACCACGAATTGTGTTTGAGTCTCAGTGTCTTACCAGGGGCTAGCATCTCATCTTCAAGTTTACCTAATTGTCCAAACTTCTTTCGAACGACAGTTTCCAACCCTCGTGCGTGTTTGTTAGAGGCGGAGATGTTATGTGCCAGTTACTACTCTTCCGGGAGCGTGAACAAATCTTGTCTTTGTTCTGTAGTCACTCCGTTACTTTCTGGTTTGGAGAGGACTTTACTGAAATATCCCAGCACTCTTTCTTGCCCTCCTTGGATCTGGGAGAGCGCTCCACCAATTCCTACGTTGCTTGTGCCAGTGTAAAGAATAAAGTCTCCCTCTGGTAATGATTGGCTTGGCAATATCTCCAAACTTCCTGATAAATCTTTATAATTTGATGTTTGTCGGTTGGTTGCGGCCATTGCTGAATGGAAGCAATTTTCTCTGGATCCACCGCCACTCCTTCATTGCTCACTATATGACCTAGATAGTTGACTCAGTTTTGAACCAGCTGACATTTCTTCGGGTTTAACATGAGCCGGGAAGCTTGGAGTCGTTTGAATACGCCTTCCAAATTCTTCAGGTGCTCGTCAAATGTCTTCCCCAGTACTACGATGTCATCCAAAAAGATCAGGCATGTCTTCCAAAAAAACCCTCTCAAGACATTTTCCATGAGTCTTTCAAATGTCGCAGGCGCTTTACAGAGCCCGAATGGCATGACGTTGAATTACCATAATCCAGATCCGGTGGTAAAAGCAGTCTTCTGGGTACATTTCCACTTGCCAATAACCAAACTTCAGGTCCAAGGTGGAAAACAGTTTGCTGCCGGCCAAAGTGTCTAGCGTATAGTCGATTCGAGGCAGAGGATAGCTGCCTTTCTTCGTCACGTTGTTTAGGTGGCGATAGTCCACGCAGAATCTCGTAGTTCCATCCTTTATCTTGACGAGCCCCACTGGAAACAATCATGGACTAGTAGATGGTTCTATTACTTACTCTTCTTCCATTTCTCTAACTATTCTTCCAGCTTCCTCTCTCTTCGCTCGTGGTAGTGTTCGAGCTAATTGCCTAATTGGCTTGGCATCACCAGTATCGATTTTGTGTTTGACGGCTGATGTTCTACCGGTCTTTCCTCCTTTTGGTACGAATAGGTCTCGATACTGCAAGAGAAGAAGGATTGACCATCTACTGATAACATTCGTTCGAATCTGGCATTAGAATAGTCAGTGGTCGTTGTTTGACGAACTATAGACGTCAATGGCACGCAGGATCCAATCTTGGTTTCCTTCTTGATGGTAATTGGGAATCGTTCACGTTTATCAATCATACTGAGATATCCTTCGCCAACGTAACCAATCCTTTTCCAATTAGTACTCCTTTGCCAACTTCTTCGTCGTCGTTCCTTGGCTCCATCATAACCGGTGTACCTTCCTCCATGATTCCCTGTAGGCGCGCTACTATCATGGCTTCACTTCGTGCAGGTAGAACGGCATCTTCCTGTACAGCTGCCAACACCGTGCCGCCTTCATATGGATGAAGGAATACCTCTTCGGGAATAACTTTAATGGTTCTGGAAACGATGTAGATTCATTACGTCCACTCCCAGAATCACGTCTTCAATGTCAGCTACGATTACCATATGCACGAACTTTTCTGCGACAATTCCCAATTGGATTTGTGTCTGCCCGTGATCATTGGCACTCTCGCCTGTGGTGGTCGGCAGTCGCAGTCTCGTTGGTAAAAACTTCTTCTTCGAATCTGTTATCTCTGGTCGGCTAATGGTTCTAGTTGCTCCAGTGTCTACCAGCAGAGTATATTTCTTGCCATACACTTCGCCATCTATAGATACACTATCGTTGCGACGCCTGAGAGAAGCTATCAGTATGAGATGGTCTTTGGAAGGGTCATGGGTCGGTGCTGTCCTCTCATAGCCAACCCGTTCTAGTTTTTCTGTGACTGGGATTCTTGGTTTGCAGGAGTTCTGGGGCGCTTACACGAACTGCGTACATGCCCTAGCTCGCCCCAATTCCAGCATCTGATCTTTGTCAGCTTATTGCCCATCATACTTTTGATCAAGCTGACGATCTGGTCAAACCTGTCCTCGTCGCATTCTTCTTTGTTATAACTCGAAGCCTTCGTTGCTACTTCATATTCATATAAGCCATCAATAATGTCCTGGATGCCCAGATATTCCATCATGTTCTCTGGTGCTGATGGATAAGCAAATCGAACGAGTCGGGCAATATCCACTTCATACTCTTGAAGGGCTTCGTCGTGTGTCTGCCTTCGGTTCTTCAGCTGGGACTGATACAAATGTTCTAGATATTCGTGACCGTATTGCATGTCCAACCTCTTCTTCAGCTGCTCGTAGTCATCTGTTTCTTCCAAAGATAACGTCTAAGGCATCTCCCCTAAGCGCGATAGTTAAGTTCACTGCCTTCTTCCTGTCGGCCCAATTATTCACTCTAGCAGCTGCTTCAAACTGTTTCTCATAATTGGTCCACGATGTCTTTCCTTCGAACGTTGGGTCATTGACTCGTGCAAAATTGCCAATGTCTTCTATACTGGAGTTTATTTCTGGCTTGTTGAAAGGCATGGTAGACAAGGAGCCGAAGAAGATCAAATGCTGGAAGTGTGGCGAGCTAGAGCACGTACGCAGTCCGTCTAAGCGCCCCAAGATTCCTGTAACCCAAGAACTCCAGTCACAGGGGAAATCAGATAGGGGTGAACATCCAGCTGATGTGAATCACCGAAAAGCCAACTCTTTGCCTAGACGGTCATGCCATGTAGACTATTCACAATGCAACAAGTCGAAATCTAAGGAAGTTCTAGTTTCAAGAATTACAGTAGTCAATGAAGAATGGTCACCCACCAAGATCAGAGAAGATCAGGAGAATGGTCCTTGCCTAAAGAAGATTCGGCAGTATAAGGAAGAAAATCGGCGACCTACCTGGGAAGAAGTGTCAAGATTTTCACCGACACTCAAGGCGTATTGGGCAAAGTGGGACTCCCTTGCCCTGGAAGAAGGGCTGTTGAAAAGAGTCCTTGAAAACGATGATGGTTCCGAGATGAGGAGACAGCTAGTTATCCCTAGAACGAGAGTAGCAGAGGTACTGGAGAAGTTACACGACAGTCCATCGGGAGGTCATCTGGGAGTGAAGAAAACCCTTCAGCGAGTCCATGAAAGGTTTTATTAGATGAACAGCTCCGACGATGTGAAAGACTGGTGTAAGAGATGTACGACTTGTGCTACGAGTAATGGACCACATCGCAAGAGTATAACGTTGGAAGCCCTTTAGAAAGAATTGCTTTAAACATCTCTGGACCAATTCCGACGACCGAAAATGGTGGTAAATACATCCTGGTTGTAATGGATAATTCTACAAAGTGAGTGGAAATTTACGTTATCCCGAACCAAGAGGCCACAACTGTCGCGGATATATTGGGGACAGAATTTATCAGCCGATATGGAGTGCCTTGGAAGTCCACAGTGAACAGGGAAGAAATTTTGAAAGCCATCTATTCCAGGAGATTTGCGAGAAGCTGGGAATGAAGAAGACCAGGACAACAGCATTACATCCTCAGTCAGATGGAATGGTTAAGAGAATGAACAGGGCTATTGGAAAAGACCTGTTCAAGGTGGTTTCCAGCCATCAGAGAGATTGGGACCAGTATCTTTCCCTATTCGCATTGGCTTATCGATCTGCCGTCAATGAGTCCACGGGTGAAACACCTGCGAAAACCCTCTTTGGACGTGAAATGAGGCTTCCTTGTGACCTGGAATTTGGCCTGTCGGCCTGGAAAAGATGTAGCAGGAGAAGACTACGTGATCCAAATGAGAAGAAGGCTGGACGATATTCATGAACTAGTTCGAACAAATCTTCCAGTTGCCAGCGACAGAATGAAAAGTCGGTACAACACGCAGGCCACAGAAGGCGGTTTTAAAAAAGGGGACAAAATATGGTTACACAACCCGAAGAGGAGATAAGGATATTCTCCAAAATTACAAAAATCCTGGTAAGGTCCATAATTAATCAAGAAAAGGATCAATGATGTTATATATCGCATAAGCAAGATCCCCAACGGAAAACCAAAAGTAGATCACCAAAACCGACAAGCGCCATTCGAAGGAGACCATGACCTAGAGAAAGGAGTAAACCATATTCGAGATGTGTCTGACCCTACCTTCGATGAATTTATGGGCGCGTATGGAGGTACCGGGAAAGCTAGATATGGAGTCACTTCATAACAACGACAAGATTGTTCACTCTTCCGGAAGATTATTCACTGGCATACAAAATCCCCGCCCTTCTCAAGAACGCACGAGGGTTGGCATCCGTCTTTCGAAAGAAGTTCGGGCAAATAGAAAAACTTGAAGACCAGATTCCAGCCCCTGGCAAGACACTCAAACTGAAACATAATTCGCGGTACGTGGTAACTAACAATGCATTTTAAGATCGATCTATCTTCCGCGATGTGTGGGAAGCACTTCGAAACCTCAGACACCATGTGTTAGAAGCCAGCGTGAAGAAACTGGCTATGCCTAAGATAACGAGTAACCAGTTGGATTGGCGAGTCATCAGGAACATGGTAGAGGTTATCTTCCAAGATACCGGTGTCCAGATATTAATTTGCAGCTACAACCCCCGTTATCAGTATCCGATGAAGACGGTGCCCTGTTATTTCCATAAGATCGGAAAGTGTAGAAATGGGGCCAGTTGCCGATTCAAACATCCAGTCTCGGCTACACGAAAGTTCCAGGAGGAAATTCCATTTAAGGAGGGCGTAATGTTACGAAACAGCACACTGGTATAGTCCCTGAATCCGACTCTGTCTGAGCCATGTATGAAAGTTAAAAATATGGCGGATGCGCACAAATTTATGAGAACTGTTTACGATTGTGACTATCTTATCTAGACATTGGTTGTGTGACCAGTCTTATCTATAAAATGCCAGATCCAATTGTTTTTGTGTAAGCCGCAATCTAGAATTTTCTAATAAAATAGGCACTAATATATAAGGGACCGACCAGCGAGTTAGTTTAGTTTATAAAGTGATATCGACAAATAAACAAGAATACACCGAAATAGCGAACAGTAAAGTGTTGATATGAATTAATAATTAAGGTGGTGTGTATATAAATTAAATTTAAGTGAATAGTTAAGTGTATATAAATTAAGTGTTAGTGAGTAGTTTAGTGTTTAAATAAATTCGTCAGTAGCCATACAGTGTGTATGAATTTATCCCACCCGTAATAAAACGTTTTAATGAATTAGAAAAACATTACAATACTGCCACAATTGTGGTGTCAAAAATAAGCAATCGACCCACTCCCATACACCGCAGTCTTACAAAATTTTTACCCAATAATGATTAGTTTGCAAAGAATTATTTATCTGAGTGAATTTAATTTTGTAACAATCTTAATTTCAGTTTCATATTTAGAAGTATTGTTAATATATTCCAAATTTAATATTAAAAAAGTGTGACTGTATAATCGTTCAAACCTTTGCATAAGAAACATAATAGAAGCTAATTTTCGATTGAATCACTTTATAATTAAAAGTTTTACCTTATGTTTATTCTTTGGTTCCGTTACTGTACATAACGTCGGTTGTGCAGCAATGGAGAATCCATTACGTAACGTAACCTTAAAATGTGGCTGTTCGAAAATACACCGATATGGGGCCGAATCCGGTGATTCCAACAAATGGCCTTCTTAGCTTCAGTTTCGTTTTTTTACTACTGCAGAATCGATTACGAGGTGTTTTAAAATTTAATCCCTTCAGACCCTTTTTTCAATTTTCTAATGAATCGGTATATAATTTTTAAATTTATATAAGCAGAATTTTAGTACAGTTACTTTAGAATTTGAAAATGACTTGTCTCAGGATATTCTAAAAAAATACATAATAATGGAACTAATAAATTTATTCCAGTTTGCTGACCCATACATACTGCCGTCCTAACAAAGAACACCGTATGTGTCATTTTTGTCTATAATGAGATATTGGTAGTTTCGAATCCATCATGTCATTAATTGTATCAAATATTTTTTAAATTTTTTTTGCACAGAATTTCAGCAAATAAATTTATTTGAAATTAAGCTAATTAGACGCTCTCTATATTTATGATCGCATTACCAGCCAAGAACACCGTAAGTAGAGATTTTTGCCGTAAAAAGAATCATATATCTGATGATACTAGTCATAAACACCGTATGTTGTGAAATTGAAATCACATACGGTGTTTTTGCCTTGAAACGTATATAGTTTTCTAATTTGTGACTTGCCGTACAAAACGACCACAGACATACGGTGTTCTTGTTAAGGAACTAGTTCACTTCTTTATCAAGAGCGTGCTCGCGTATGTGTAGTCTACGAATCTTGTTCCAGTTGCTTTTCGGAAATAGAGCCGTGTATATCGTTCTCTACTTTTAAATCATGGGGTCAAGATCGCGTCGAATGGTTTTGATGGCAGTTAGTGAAAATAATAATAACGATAAAAGCTGTTCTAGGAGTGGTGTTGATGAGAGTAGTTGTAGTAGTATTATTAACAATACTGAGTTAAGTTGTTGTGGTGGTGATTTATTTACACTAGATAAGAATATGATTATTCTGGACGAAAACCTACAGTCTCTAATAACTAGCAGTTTCATAGAGAACAATAATGAGATATGTGAAATAGTTAAATCTTTTGAGACAGAACAAGGTAAGTTAAATTATTTATTCCAAAGACAAAGCTAAAGATAACCACAAAAAAAACCGGGGTGGGGCAGATTGTATCTTGTATAAGCGGGAAATTTTATTCTTGTTTTTTCAGAAAGAAGCTCAATGATTGACAAGAATCAAGAAAACCATGTCGGGACATGTCGATGCCGAAGTATCACAAACTGAAGACAATACGGTTTGAAAAAATTACACAGGTAGCATTGTCGCGTTTTCAGTACTGTTAGTTATATTCTCGAATGTTTCATTTTGTTCTCTATCAATAGAATTAGAACCTGTTCGTTTCACTGATGAAGATGTTATTGAAGAGCAAGCCGAAGCATCCGAAGCAGACAGCTTAGTTGTTTTGAATAATCAAACAGGTAACAATACCCCCACAATTTAAAAATATTATGGCAGTTGGTTGAATTATTGTTTCCTTCCAGACCACTACAACAGTAATCTAACAGATGAAAGTGTTACAAAAAGTGGAGAAATTAGAAAAAGGAAGAGATACTCTCTACCTAAAAGAGAAAGAAATGAGATTCGGAGAAAGAAATTGATTGCATGTCACGAAGTCAAGGAAAGGTGCAAATGCAAAAAGAGATATTCAGAAAAGATTAACTATTCCTTACGTCATAAAATTAATGAAAAATATTGGAACAAAGATTTCACCGGGCAGAAAGCGTTTCTTAGTCATTACATAGAGTGCGGGAATGTGAAAAAAAGCGTCAAATTAAAAATGAGGAAAATTACAGAAAGAATGTGTCGAGAACCTATTTTTTCAAAGGCGAAGATGGAAGTAGAATAGAAGTTTGTAAAGTATTCTTCCTAACCACTCTAGGCTATAAATCAAACAATGATAGTATTCTTCGCATTTTAGGAAGTCTACTTCAGGAAAAACGTGGGAAACATCGAAATATCAAGAAAAAAATAGACCACCAAATAATTCGGAAATCACATAATGAAGTTCTCGCCATGCGTGTCCCACTACCGACGAGATCACGCTTTAAAAAATTATATCTGCCAAGTGATGTCTCCATAGCCCAAATGTACAATGATTTCAAAGAATCACAAAACTTTTCTATTTCTTATGAGCTTTATCGAAAAGTTGTCAATGAAATGAACATTTCGTTCACCAGACTTGGGCATGAAGAATGCGAAAAATGCTTAGCATTTACATTACATGATCCGAAGCATACAAAAGTATATGCTACCGAAAACAAAAACTGTGATAATTGCGAAAATTGGTTACAACATATCAATAGAGCACAAATGTCAAAAAATATGTACAAATTACACAAGGAGAATAAGGATGATGATGATACGCTAATTTACTCGTCTGACATGTAAAAAGTTGTTATGCTCCTGAGAATCGATATGTTCAAGCAAGTTATATTTACACCAAGAATAATCGGTTTCAATCAATCCTTTGTACCATTCGGAGCTATGACAACAAAAAATAAAGCTGTTGCTGTGATGTATCGGGCCGAAAAAAGGAGGACGTCATAAGTGCTTATAATTATTTCTTATCCATTCATGCTAGAGATAAAAAGCACATTTGCATCTGGGCTGATAATTGCAGCGGGCAGAACAAAAACTGGTCAAACTTCAGTTTTCTCTTGTTAATAGTGAATAACAAACATATCATGACTGAGACAATCACTATTAAATTTTTCGAGCCAGGTCAAACATTCATGTCTGCCGACAGTTTACACCATTTAGTAGAAAAGGGATTGAGGGAAAATCCCAAAGTATATGATTTCCAAGATTTTTCCACTATCGTTCAAGACTGCTCCAAAAAAATACCGTTTTTGTTAAAGAAATGGAATTCAAAGATTTCAGATATTGGCCCAATCTGACTACTAATTACCAGTTGAATAAACTCAATGAAGATCGCCCACTCTTAAAAGAAATCGTACTAATACAAGCTAGAAGATGATCCAAATTACTTTATTTTAAGACAAAATTTGATGGCAAATATGGAGAGTTGAATATTTTACCCTAAAAATGCACACTGTTGAAAGAGCCTAGGGCACACGAAGAAAATCAGAAAATAGCTGCTAAGAGAAAGCGAAAATTTTTAGATAATCTTGGAGACATCATTCCCAAGCACAAGTTAATTTTTAGGGAGAATCTACACGAAAATAATGTCCCTGACCTCATTAACAACATTGAAAATGATTAGAAAGAAACCTACCTAGTTTCTGTTTCAAAAATTTTTAGATAATCTTGTAGACATCATTCCCAAGCACAAGTTAATTTTTAGGGAGAATCTCCACGAAAATAATGTCCCTGACCTCATTAACAACATTGAAGATGATTAGAAAGAAACCTACTTAGTTTCTGTTTCAAGTGGATAATAATATTAGTTTTAGAAAAAAATTGTTTTTTATTTTCTATTTTTATATATTGCAATGACACATAATATGTTTTGTTCCTTTTTGAAGTTACTTGCATAAATGTTGAAATTTAGTTGCAGGCGTGTTTTACTAAGAAAATCTCACATTTTATTAGAAAACATGATGGGAGTTATATAGAGACTTCAAAGTTCGATTAAATTGGATAAAGTTGGGCGGTTTTTGAAACTTATAAAAAATATGACCGATATCACACTTAGGTTTTCTTAAAGAGCACAGCACATTCTCAATGCTGGTAGCTAACTGCCTATTTTGTGAAACATTGTACATACGGTGTTTTTGTCTAGTAAAATGACCGCGTTTTAGTCAACTACCACCCGTATGTTTGAAAAACTGTACATATTTACGGCTTTTTTCCCTAGGAACGAAAAGTTCTTTTACTAGACCATATCCACGTATGTGAACAATTTTTGCTATAAGTAGAATAGAATAGAATGAATATATCAACATCATAACAAGCTAAGTCATGGATGATATGGTATAGAATTTGAAGCAACTATTCCCTTCCATTCAACCAGGAGGACGATATATATTGACCCAAATTTCCATCGCTGCTTTTACGAAATATGAATTCTTCCATATACGGTGTTCTTCCTTAGGACGGCATTATATTATTCTTTTAACACTATTTTGTATAACGCATTGTACTATTACTTTCAATTAAAAAAATGGCGGATGCGTGTAAAATAAACTGGCGAATGCGTTATAAAACAAACTGGCGAATGCGTAATAAAATAAACTGGCGGATGCTCCTATAGTTATGCTAATCAAGTGAATTATTACCATTAAACACATTGGCTTATCGTTGTTTACCATTTGTTTTTATTATATTTAGTATTTATGGCCTTCTTAGCATAAGAATCACTCTCTTATAGAGACCTTAGACGATCAATATTATTGACAAAACCAGTATTGTCGATACAATTGTTCAGTCCTTGAGGGTACCACCGTATTTATGGCCGACCAAGTATAAAAATGACTATCTTGTACAGGCCTTTCACGATCAATATTAATAACAATGATGTAAACAGGAGATTTGTAGTTACTGAAGAATATATTAAATATTACCGAATGTACATAGCCCTTCGTCCAGCAGCAGCAAAGGATCGCCGCATGTTTTATGCATATCGCATATCTATCAGGTTGTGGGTAAAAATCAGTTTTATAAGGTACCTGAAACAGTAGCTAATTTTCTTCAACATGAAAATGCTAACTCATATACAGGTCGTTCATTTCGAAGATCGTCTGCTACACTTTTAGTTGAATCTGGGGGAGACTTGATGACACTAAAAAAACATGGCGGTTGGAAGTCATCAACGGTCGCTGAAGGGTATGTTGATGAATCGGTGGCACACAGAACAAAAATTGCTAATAAAGTGTTCAGAACGTGTGGCAGTTCTGAAATAACACCCGATTTGCGACCAGGTACATCAACAGCAGTTGTGTCCATGTCAGAGAAATATATTATTTCAACACAAGAAAATTCGTCTGTTGTACCGAATAGTTCAAGGAACATGTCATTCATGCAATGCACATTTAATAATTGTACTTTTGATATAAAGGAAATGTAACTTATGTTCAATAAAATATTCTAAAATCATATCTTCCTATATATATATATATATATATATATATATATATATATATATATATATAAATAACAAAGAAGATGTAGGAATATCGCGTGATATGGTAACAACAACAACAAAGAGAATCATGGGTAATTCACGCAAAGAAAAGGGCTACTGAAATAGAGTGGTAACCGTGGACATGCATGTTTCTGGCTCATTTTGCCTCATCAGCACGGCATAACCAAATAATGATGTGAAATTTGGGAGCAGAAACATGCATGTCCACGGTTACCACTCTATTTCAGTAGCCCTTTTCTTTGCGTGAATTACCCATGATTCTCTTTGTTGTTGTTATATATATATATATATATATATATATATATGTATATATAGCCGGGGAAAAAGTTATCACTTTTTTCCCGGGAAAAAAAGTAATTTCGTGAAAAGTTGTATTTCGTTACCTGTCAACAGAGATAAAATGTCAAATTTTTTTCCTGTTACAGAAAAAATCTTTTTATTAACAATATTTAAGATATTGCGTTTTCTAGTGCTAATCAAATGTATCACCATTTTCGTACTTTTAAGATGAACATGAAGGACTTTAACCCATCGTTACTCGCGCACGTTTAAATCGCGAGCTTAGTCGCAAGTAGACCATTTTCCTCATTGTATGACAGATTTTTTTATTTTTTTTCTCGCAACATTTTTTGTGTTAAGATGGGTATCATTTAATAATTGAATTAAAGAAAAGTAGAGAACTTAAATATTAAGGCCCTAGCTACTCGAAGAAAACTGTTTATGAAATTTCGGCGAATATTTAAACATAGAAAACGATTATATATCAAAAACTATATCCTACTAGCATTCTTAAGCTTTACTAACGAAATAATTATTTTGGTGTGCAATTACACTATTAATACCTAATCATTTATACCTATTATTTATACCTATATATTTACTTTTTATAGAGAAGAAAAGCATAAAGAGCTAAAAAGAAAAAGAAATTGTGAACGTCAAAGTGTAAAAGTCTATGCAATAGCTTTACCGCGGCAGTCTCCGAGTGCCACACGTCTTTTTTAATTTTATATTTTCCAAAACAACTACTAAACAATCACTGACTTCGCAATTTTTGAATCAAATCACGGAATTAAATTGAATTTGATTACTTTGAAGTTTTCCTTAGCAACGCAGGTCTAATTGTCGCTATAACTACAACAGCTTACTAGTTTAAAAATTCAAATTTCATATCGATAACATTCTGACTTTAATATACTGTAATAATATGTTCTTTCACTATTAAATCGTCGTTTTTCCTGTCACAGAAAAAATAGTGTATTATACACGGGAAAAATATTAGATTTTAGGTCTCGGTTTTTTGTGTCCCTCCGCTTTGCGTCGGGAGACAACATAACCTCGAGCTAAAATCTAATACTGTCTTCCCTTGTATAATAAATAACTATTTTGTATTACTATCCTACGAAGTCGGTAATCAACTGTATAAACACTTTTTTCTTTTTTATTCGTGTGAAAAAATGTATGAGTAAGCCGATCGTAGCGCACATTTTGTTGGCTCGCTTGCTAAATTCCTCCGGGATACGTGCGAAAATCCTTTTTTTGTTGTTGTTGAGGCATTAAAGAATCTCGCAGGAAAAAACTAATCCACGTGTTTTTTAATCGCGTTTTTCGTGGTGTTTCGCCAAATGTTTTAGGATATATAAGAGTTTTCCTTCTGTAAAAACTGCATAAATTTAAGTAAGCTTTTTAACGGAGAGCTATTCAGATGGAAAATCATAATTGAATCGTAGGAGGTAAAAACTTGTTCTTTTTGATTATTCAGAAAGTTGATATGCAGAGTTAACCACGTTATTTTCATGGAGTGAATTAATAGATTTTTGATACGCCTACGAATATGTAGTATTGCTACAAACCAAGGGCGGTAGCAATATAAATTTCTAATTAACAAAAATTATTTATTAACTGGACTTTTAATGTAAAGAAAACTATAACTTTTATTACGATTGAGTTATGCAATTACTTATTTATATATTTATTCTGTTTTTATTATTCCATTATTTAATTATTTTATTTTATTCATTCATTATGATTAACTTCATGGTGAGAGCCAACCTGTACCCAGTTAGGAACGACAAAATAATTAGAACTATCTCACCTTAACCACAATCCTCTCTGCAGCAGGATCTGCTGAATGACTAGAATAATAGACCTCAAACTCCTCTCCGAAAATCTGCTAGTGATTAGTACCAAAGTGGACCAAATAATTTGATATTCTCCCAACCTAGATGTAAATAATGAGAATTTAGAAAAATCAAAGACAAATAGTTCAGATGACCCACTAACTTTATTCCATGATAGGAGGATTGAATTTCACATCTAGTGTCTTTCCAAAAAAAAAATTACAATTGAGCAGAGCTGAGTAACGCTATCCAAATCGGTAGTCAAGGAACAATAAATTTCATTGAACCTTAATTACTTTCATTCAACCTTAATGAAATTCATATAAACAAGTTTCAAATAAAAACTCGAAGCAATTGCTTAAAGCGCACAAATATCTTAAGTAAACCTTATTATTATTTAAAGTTTAACAATCACCGCAAGGTATTGCAAATTCTTAGGTTGTATATTGAAAATTGAAGTAATTTTAATGAAATTAACTGTCTCGACCCTTACTTCGTGAAATCTACTCATATTATTGATTTAAATGGAACTCAATGTTTCTAGCTAATTCCACAATATAATGAAAAATGTTGAAAATTCTAAAAAATTGACAATTGTTTCAATAACTAAATACCATTGTCAGAATGACAGAAGTTACATTTCATTTGATGCCTACCTGATGTTTAGTAGTTATTTTTGGCTAGACCAAGAAGTGACCTAACTTGTGATTGACTTAATATATGTTAATAGTAAAAAGAAGATGTGATATTACAAATATTGAAGCTAGATATCATTAACCCTATGGTGATATCCTGGATATCATTTTTCCAATTAAGATCAGTATAACTGTACAATGATATAGAAAACAAGGAAAACTATATCTGCTGATCTTTACAAGTATTACTTAAGAAGACAGTACAATAGTGGAGAGCTCCCTAGATTTATCTGTTCATTGACGAATTCATAATGTGGGTTTCTTAAATGTCTTCTAATTTCTAACTCTTCAAGGAAATCCAGTTCTTGTTTCTAATCATAAATATGTAGTACTTCTAGTTATGTGTTAGGTGTCAATGAATGGTTGGTGTCAAGTAGATGTTTTGCGTATTGGGATTCATCTGGTTGTTTTAATCTGTATGCTCGTAAGTGTTCACTGTATCAGACTTCAAAATTCTTAAGGGTCTGACCCAAATAGACAGTTACAATCTCGACATTTGAGTTTGTATATACCTGATTTCTTTAATGTTGGTATTTCTGTTTTAACATTTAACAATTTTATACTTACGTTACTTTCAGTTTTAGAAGAAATTGTTGTATTCGTTGCTAAAGAAATTATCTTTGAAATATTATTAGAAATATTTCTTGCATATGTAATGGTTTTATAAGATTTTATTTCTTCAATTTGTTTAGGAAATATTAGTTGTAATGCCACTTTTTTCTCTTTTTCATTAATTAGCTTATTAATCATATGTAATGGATAACCGTTGGATGTTGCTATTTGTCTAATTGTATTAATCTCTCTATGAAAATTACATTTGTTCATAGGAACTGAAAATGCTCTATGTATCATTGAATTATGCTGCTAGTTTATGTGACATGGGGTGATTGGAACTATGTGGAATTGTTACATCAGTGTGTATTAGTGTTCGGTGAATTGAATAATCAAGTACATTATTAACTCTTTGAATTTTCAAATCAAGAAAATTGATTGGGTTATTTTCTTCAACCTCTAATGTAAATTTAATTTTTGGGTGTAAATAATTAATGTGGTTGAAAAATATATCTAATTGTCGTTCACTACCTATGAAACAAGCTAATATGTCATCTACATATCTAAACCAAAATAAAACATTTTTTGAAATATTACTTTCAAAGATTTTTCTTTCTAAACTGTCCATAAAAATGTTTGCCAAAATAGGTGATATAGGGCTTCCCATTGGTAAACCTTCATTTTGAATATATATGTTATTGTCAAAAGTGAAATAATTTTGATTAATACATCTGATATTATTCCTGGATTAATATTTTTGTCTTCTTAGACGTTCTTTAGAGGAATTTTAGTGAACATATTAGTAACGTCAAATGAAACAAGCTTATTATGGATTCAAGGTTCACCATCCAGAACTCAGTTTGCGAGAATCTACTGCAACGTCTCTGGCACGGGTTAAGGAATTCAATAAAGAGAATATTTATGGTTTTCATTCATTCATACAATTTTAAATGTGACGTTTCCACTATGTGGATATAAAAGTTTTTGTTCCTAATAACTTGTTTTTTGAAAAAGGCTAAAAAATCAGCCGAAACGTAAAATAAAGTATATTAGATGAAACATATTATGTATATATATATATATATATATATATATATATATATATATATATATATATATAAATATATATATTAAAGTGAAACATATCTACCAGATAAATTGAATCAATTAGCATCATACAGATAGTGTGAATCTTAGTAGTTCAGTAGTAAATATTCAGTAAAAAAGGAAATAATCCGTAAAGACATAAGTTGAACATGTCAAGAAATATCTAACTATTGTATACAATCGATAAATTAATTTAAGAGATTGCTATTTAATTTAGTATCTATATTCTTTTAAAGTATATTTCAAAATCAAGAAATATAACAACAACAAGTAAATTACGTCGAGCGTAATATTATACATAATTATGGTAACCACTGTATATATCATCACATAAAATTTCAACCAAAATTCAATTATCACAATTTTATATTTTTGTAAACACTTTCGGAAACCCCGTATATCGTATAAACTTTTAATTATTTGTATGAATACGTCAAGGTCAAAAGATCAACGCCAAACGGCGACGTTTTGTTAACAGTTCGTATGGAGTGACTCGGAGTGATTATAGAAGTGCATAAAAACGTAGTGAATTTATCTACACTAACGCAATAATGGATATATTGATTTAGGAAAAACAATGTTTGTTTATCAACAATTGAACTATGAAAAACAAAATTAAAATAAATGAATGTTGTTGATTTTAAGCTTGGGGAGACGCCGTGAAAATAGATTAGAGGGAGGACGTGTTAATCTTTCCTCTCCAAATTTTTATAAAAAAACTCATATAACTTGAATAAATCATTGAAAAACATTAACTAAAGTGTTTAAAGAACTTTGAAAAGTGAACTAAATAAAAATATCTCCCGTATAACTAAAATAAAGTGAAACTTTCGTGAAAGTCGACTAGACTTGGTAAGAACTATAATTACCTTATTAATATTACTTCGATGGACATCCAGGTATCTTTAATTGATTAAGATACATCAGCTGGTGATATTAATCCAAATATATCATCATTTCCACATCCTGGATTTCGTTTTGTTTCGATCACAGCTGATCGGTTTTTCTCCAAGACCATCACATTTCAACGTTAT
Source organism: Galeruca laticollis (assembly GCA_963921935.1). NCBI lineage: Eukaryota > Metazoa > Arthropoda > Insecta > Coleoptera > Chrysomelidae > Galeruca > Galeruca laticollis. The sequence goes on from OY998184.1 coordinate 51,227,020, forward strand.
GAAAAACTAACCATGAACATTATTTCCGCGTGTATATTAAAGCTTCTCCTATAAAAAAACATTCACTGATATATTTATATGTAGGTTAATCATTCCTAGTAACAATTCATTAGTTAAACACTAGTATTAATTATTCAATCTCCACTGATAACGGACACAAAACACTAGATACATATTAAATACATACTCACTAAATTTCATATAATAATTTCAATAATGATAATTCTTAAACACGTCACTTTTGCTTCCATTTTGTAAACTGAAACATGTCATAACAGAACGACACACTATACGAATCGCATTAAAAAGATCTATGGTTGAGGTTGAGCGTTATAGATATACATCTAAAACATAGAGTAGGAATTAAGCGAAATTTACTTGTTGCGCTGAATAATATTTATAATTGATAAAAACGTTTATGCGAAGTTTGCGCAATGATAATATTCATGAATCTAAATATATAATATTAATTTGTTGGTTTATTTAAAGGATTTCAATATTTTTCTCATATTGATTAAACCGTTTAATTGTCTATGTTCGTCTTATTTTTCTCTGATATCTACCTATAAGATTTCTGTTGCTAGCAAACGTCAAGTGCCGAATCTCATCCCTGAGATGCAGTGTTTAAAAGGTAAAACAAATTTATAACATTTTTGACTTATATAATATTTATTTTGAATTGGAAATAGCGGCAAGCGAAACCAATTCTGGCGCCCATAACAATTTTTACTTTTACTACTAATATATAAAAATATAAAATACACTCCAATATATATATATATATATATATATATATATATATATATATATATATATATGTTTATAATTAAATTACATGCCACATTAATATTATTATGTTTGTAAAAAGCTAAATTGTGTTTAAATAATTATATAGCTAGAGATAATAAATAAATGCATACATGTACAGCACAAACTTTAGAAAGAAAGTAAACATGTCCGATTGTTATCGCTTAAATTCGATTTTTATGCAAGGATTAGTTTCAGCCAGAAAGAAAATTTTGATGCGGGACCAATTTTACTGTGATTTATAGGGTGTATAGGGAGTGAATTTTTGATGAGCTCCAATTATATCAAGTTTTTCTAATGATTTCAGAAGTTAGAAAATTAAAAATATAAGTTTTAGTAGTAAAATTTTAAATTACTTCTTGAAAATTTTGTGGTGGTTACTTAGTAAGGGTCCCTCGTATACTCGACGCTTACCATAAAGGCATTATATCTTGGAGGAAACCACTTACCTAGCAACCTGTATGCGGGAATAAAATAAACAACATCACTTCTGTAAATATCACTAGAATGACGTTTAATACATTAAAAATACACAAATATAAAACCAATCGTCTTATTCAAAGTATTAATAACAACTCTCCTATCCTGGTTCGTTAACTCTTAATTTATAGAAAATATAGATATGATTTTCTACATGTCTGACCTCCGTCTAAAAGTTGTACATGTTTGTATATATATATATATATATATATATATATATATATATATATATATAAACACGAATGTGCTTCCACTGATAACTGACATTGACCGTGGCCGATCAATGCTCCCTAAATACTATAATTAATATTAACCTAAATTTAAATATTATTTCTAAGTTAATGTCCTTTTGCAATTGCTGTCCTTTAGGGATCACTACATCATCCCCTCTTGGAAGAGAAAAATTATCATTTTAATTTTTCGATATTACTTATACATGTAACTGTTTTTACGAATGTTTCCGTTCTTTGTATATAAACATACGATTCTTATGAACTATTTGTTGTTTATTATCTGGAGATGTAATCTCGCAATTTACCCCTTTTATTCCCGTTATTTTAAACGGACCTATATAATGTGGATCAAATTTATTTCTCCCTTCATTTTTTAAAATAATCAACTCCCCTATTTTAAAATCTACGGGTGAACAATCATTTTCACTATTATTAACTCTACTTAATTTATTATTTATTAAAAACTATCTGGCACTTTCGTTAGCGTATTGTAATTTGTACTTTAATTCTTTATCATATCTCTCAAAATTGTAACACGGTTCAATTTTTACGTCTAAAAATTCTGGCGAATTGGGTTTTCTCCCGTATAACAACTCAAAAGGAGTATATCCGTGATACGTGTTTGGCGTTGTATTATAACAATATGAGAACATTCTTACAAACTCACACCAGTTATCCCTAGAATCTTTGATAAAGTTTCTTATATATTCGTTAAATGTCCTATGTAATCTTTCACAACTGCCTATTGCTCCGTGATGGTACGTTGTTGAAAAATTATGTTTTATATTTAATAGTTCCGCTAAATTCTTCCTTATTTCGTTCTTATATTCCGTCCCTTGATCTGTTCTTAGCTCCTTCATTAATCCGTAATTTGGTATAAAATTGTCGAATTTTGCTTTTGCTATTGTGTGTGCTTCTTTATTCTGAACCGGTATCATAACTGCGTATTTAGTTAATTCGCATAATATTGTAATGCAATAACTATTTCCGTTGTTACTTTCTACAAACGGACCTATTGTGTCTATGTAAATAATATCAAACGGTTTTATAGATGTATCTGTGACGACAAATTTTTCTTTGTGATTAAGCTTTGCTTTATTCACTTGACATTTATGACAATTCTTTACATACTTTCTTACGTCTTTGTCCATGTTTTTCCACTTGAAATTCGCTCTTAGTTTCTTTAATAATCTATTATTTCCTACATGTCCCCCAAACATTGGATCATTGTGGTATCTTTCTAATATCTTTTGGATCTCTTCTTTCTGCTGTACCGTTTTTGGTACTTCGCATATACATACTTGAATACTTTTTAACCTTTGATTTCCTACTTCTATAAATTCTTCTACTGTGCACTTTTTAAATATATCATCATTTGTATAAATTTTCATTCTTTTTACTTCATTTCTTACCGCAAGCTCTTCAAGCTTTTCCAACGTTCGTCCTAGGTCGAAGTTGTGTAATCCGGTATTTGAGGCTTCACTAAATTTCAATTTATTTTTGATCCGGATGCTCATCGTAAGTGAGATACGGTTATTTTCAATGTGTAAAATTGGTAATTTATGTGCCTCAAGGTTATTTAAAACTTTTATTACTGCAGGTTTTTGTATTCTTACTTCCTTTGTTTCTACTTTATTCCTTTGATCCTTTTCGGCTTGTACTTTTTCTTTTTGCGTTTTTGCTCTTGTGATTGCCAAGACATGTGAATTATTTATGTATAAATCCTTAAGTTCTTCTATGGATATTCTCGATATGCTATCCGCGTAGTTCGCTATACCTTTAACATACTGTATTTCAAAATCATATTCTTCTATATCGATCAAATTTCATATTTTCCCTAGACAAGTTGTTTACCTCTTGGTTGATCAACTTTTATCGCTGAAAATTTTACCCAAAATTTTCGGATTAGTTTCGTTATTTTCCTTATATGTGGATTTGTTCCATCCTGTATGTATTTCAAACTGATTCTTCCTTTCTTCTAATTCTTTTAAACTGTACACGTTGTCATTGATCATTAATGTATTATCACTTATTTTAGCTTTAGCTCCACTTTCTCTCGCCTGCTTCATGTATCTTATTAGTTGTTTTCTCTGTTGCAATATATCTTTTGAGTAATCTTCATCAATGTATATCTTTGTTCCTCTTAGTTTATTCGTTCCGTTCAAAGTCTCTACTTTCTTATTCACATCTTTCATCATTATTAATACTGGTCTATTTTTGTTACTGGTTTTGTTTCGTAATCTTTTACATTTCAAAATATCTGATTTAACCTACTGTGTTATTAACCTTGTTCATTACATCTTCCAACTTATTTTCTAGTTGTTCCTCATTTTCTTCGTTTTCTTCTTCTATACCATGTATTATTAAATTCTTCTCTCTAAAATTTTTATGTGTCTGTGTCATGTTTCCTTGCAAAAATACTGTTTTTTTCTTTAGTTCCATATTTTCCATCCTTAAATCGTAGTTTTCCTTCTTTAATTGTGCTATTTGTCTACTCATTTCCTCAATTTTATCTTCTATCTTGCATATTCTCACATTATTGTTGACTCGATTATTGTTATTTCCATTATTATTGTATATCCTATATTTATTAAAATTTTCGTATCTGCCGTAGTTCTTTCCTTGATTATACTGTCGAAATGTTCCTTTTGAATGGTTACCGTTATAAAATCCTCTGTTGTTTCCTCGCCGGCGATTATTCCTAAAGTCAAAGTTTGATTTCCTGAAGAAATTCCTGTTATCTTTCATATGTAAGACTTGTTGTTGTCCTACTATACCATCTACTGAAACCAATTTTGATAGTACCTCTTGTGTAGTTTCAAAACTTATCGCTGCAATTATTGTTTTGGTTGCATCCGTTGCGGCATTCATAGTTACTGCCTTAATCGTTGCTTCTTTCGTATATTTTTCAGCTAGCCGTTCAGGCATCCCTTCCGATATGTATGCTGCCTGTAATCTTTCCGCCAGTTTCTCTATTTCTGTTGCATACTGTGTCACATCCTTTCCATTTTGCCTTACTTTACCAAGCTTCGCTAAGAGAAGGCTTGGATTGTCTCCTCTTATCCCCGTTTTAAGTTTACTCTTGATGTCTACAATGGAGTTTTCCGTTGTGATTAAGTTTCTAGCTTTTCCTGTTAGTCTCGTTTTTATTAGTACAATAGCATTTTCCTCATTACCAGTCGCGTTTATTTGTAGTAAATCTAATGAGTCTAAAAATGACTATAATTTGCTTGCTTCGCCGTTCAACTCGTTTGGTAAAACTTTGCTCGCAAAATTAAAAAAATCGTTCATACTTGTACTTGTAATACAACTGTGTCGATTTCCTCAAATATAGAGGTAGGTAGTTGATAATACAATTTAACGCTTGAAATGCCCTATCAGCTTTATCCCTAATCCTACTTGAATAATTTTTACAAGTCTCCTGTTGTACTAAACTTGAATTTTTCCAATTTTTGGCTATTAACTTAGCAAAATTATTATAGAGACCTACTATGCTATGAATTACTTCTATACGTATATCAGGATTTTTAGGAGTTTCTTTCTTTAAAACCCTTTTTCCCTGTTTATTAACTTCTTCCACAATTAATCGTAACTTATCTTCAAAATCTTGCCACGTTATTGACATTAAAAAAAAATTCGTTCATAAGAATAGAATGCATGTACTTACAATTATTTTTACACGGTGAGAGTTCCTGTTGCCTGCTTTACTGCATTGCTTCGGTTGATATCCCTTTTCAACGCTCTTCGGTTCGTTTTCCATAATGACCACACAAATTTTGAGATGAAAGCTATAGTTATAATGTATAATAATACCATTATGTGCATCGCAACATTGTCTTGCTGTACCATGAAAGTGTTGTTGACAATTCCTGTTTCTTTTGCCTCTTGTTTGGTTGATGAACCTCCCATTGTTTCTCTTCTCCAAGGTCCCAAATTTAAATAGAAAACCATATAGTTCTACTCTTATACCATCAATTGAACCATAATTTTTTGTTCGCAGAATGATAATTTACCTTTTACTTGCGGGACAATTTACCATAATCATTTGTTACCATTATACCATTAATCATTACATTACCATTTACCATTTTACTATCAATTTTTCCATTACCAATTTACCATTACTATTACCATATGTTCGCATGATCGCCATGTAGCGGCGCTATCTATTTTACCATAACCATTATACAATTACCATTTAGTTCTCAGGATCGCCATGTAGTGGGGATTACCATTTAACTATCAATTTTACCATTTCCATTTAGTTTGCCATGTGGTGGTTATGTATATTTTACCATTAGTTCCGCAGGATCGCCATGTAGTGGCGATTACCATTTTACTATCAATTTCTCCATTACCATATTACAATAACCATTTATTTCCATTTCACCAATCATTACCATTAAATTTTCAGGATCGCCATGTGGTGGTTACTTAGTAAGGGTCCCTCGTATACTCGACGCTTACCATAGTGGCATTATATCTTGGAGGAAACCACTACCTAGCAACCTGTATGCGGGAATAAAATAAACAACATCACTTCTGTAAATATCACTGGGATGACGTTTAATACATTAAAAATACACAAATATAAAACCAATCGTCTTATTCAAAGTATTAATAACAACTCTCCTATCCTGGTTCGTTAACTCTTAATTTATAGGAAATATAGATATGATTTTCTACATGGCTGACCTCCGTCTATAAGTTGTACATGTTTGTATATATATAAACACGAACGTGCTTCCACTGATAACTGACATTGACCGTGGCCGATCAATGCTCCCTAAATACTATAATTAATATTAACCTAAATTTAAATATTATTTCTAAGTTAATGTCCTTTTGCCATTGCTGTCCTTTAGGGATCACTACAATTTATTCATACTGGATGTTATTTTCACATAAAACTATTTGTAATATTGAATATATTTTTATCTTTAGAGATATAATTAAAATTTAATCTTTATCTGATTATTACCATGGCTGCCAGTAATATAAGTTTAGTGGGAAAAGTAGGTTTTATAAAATAATTTAACAACGTTCCTGATAATTTTAAAATATCTATAAAATATACGCCATTTTCAGAATCCTACAAAACAATACCTTGTTTTAAACATTTAATGAATGAAGTAAATTGATAAACAAATTTAACAGGATTATATATTTCTATAACATTTTAAAGTGTAAATACGATTAAACGAAAGGATGGAAGCCGCTGGAAAACAGCATTTGTCCTTAAATATTCACCTCCAAAGTATATGCATACAGATGTACTTTCATCGCATCTGAAAAGTTAAATTTAAGAGGATGAAGGAGTTACTGACAACTCCGTGATCTTTGAAAGCTAAATACATACTTAACCATTCATTTTCCGTCTCATCAAGGCATACGTTATTAGTATTTGTAGATGAGATAGGAAAGGATGATAGCTTGAAGAAAGGCATGTTGGGCTTGCATAAAGCGAATATGGTGAATAACATGTATGTTTCTTCTTAGCCCTAATCGCATGATTACATTTTCAAGAATCTGATGGAGAAAATAAGTATTAAATCCTTCTTGATGCAATAATAAGAGTTATCAAGAATGTTGGATGAAGTGAGCGGAACAGAAGATGAGTCAAATCAAGACGACGAAAAATAATACCTAGAACAGCTTTGTCACACATGAGCTCGCAAATGGATAATTTTAATAATACGGCAGCTGACTGTTTGGTAAGAATCTTTGTAGCAGAATATTTAGTTATTATATTATGGAAAGTTAAACTAGATTGTATGAGTCACTATCATATGAGTATATCTGAGTTTCTTGTAATTTACTTTTTGAATTAACTCTTTAAGACTTTAAAGTGAAGTAACATATATTATAATTTGGTATTCTAAAAGAAATATATAATATATTCAAAGTTTTTCTTTATTTTTCTCCGAAACTCTCCACTCTTTTTGATTTCCTTCCACTCCCTTAATTCCGGGCTTTTTCATAGAGTTTCTACGCGGTTTCTTTTCCTAAAACTGCCAAGCCAAATCTAATATATTTATTAGTTATTTTATAAAAGCTATATAACAGCTTCCATTGTATCTGTATCTGTAAAAGTTTGAAGGATGGGTAACCCCACAGCACTTAGGCCACAATTGGCCCATTGTGCATCCCTCTGAGGTTCAAAAACTTCCTTCTAGCTCGTCATCCAGCCTACTTCTTCGAAGTAGGCGATAACGTCGCCGAATCAAGTTCCCTCATACTGGCGTATGTTAGCCTGTACTCGCCAAATACATGAAACCTAAAATGAGAGAGTGTCTGACATTCGCAAAGAGTGTGTTCGACAGTTTCATCTTCTTGTTCACATCCTCTACAAAGTGGGATGTTAGACAGACCCAGTCTGTAGAGGTGTTTTCGTAGGTGGCAGTGACCAGTCAGAATACCCGTGGCTATTCGTAGGTTCTGCCTGTTCATAGTCACGTATTTTTTGGCTACTTTGCTCTCCGGATATTGTAGCAGTTCCTTGGCAAGCCTGCAGCCTTCTGCGTCGTCCCCTCTACCCTTAAACTTATTAAAAGAGTGTTCCGTTAATAGGTCTGCCGTCGCTGACGCCGATAGACCAATGAAAGTGCCAGGTCCCAAGAGTTTGTAGCAGGCTGCCTTCCTGGCTAGCTTCCATTGTAATAATTATATAATTATTTTATAGATGTGTCTGTAACCACTATTTTCAATGGCAATAATCATCTAAGCACTTCAAAGTTTCGGCTGAAAGCGCATCCATGCCTGTAGCTGTACCGGTTTTTAGTTTCGTAACGGCCTGTTCCACTTCTGGGAAAAGGATATACAGCTCACGCTCATGATTTGAAAAATGAGATTGAATGGGAACGTCGTAATATAGGTTTTCGCAATATGAGCGCCATACCTCAATTATCCCGTTTATGCTGGTGATGAGATGCACATCGGAGTTCTTAACTGACCAAGTTCTGGGTTTGAAGTCCCGATTGAGACATTTTATCTTTAGGAACATCTCTCTTGGAAGGTTTGTGTTGGCGTGGGATTATATTTCCCTGCAGAGTTCTTGGAGAGAGGAGTTCTTATCTTGGCAGCATAGTCTTTGGGTTTCACGTATTAATTGTCTATACCGACCTTGCTTTGCGTCAGAATCTAGACCAAAGATCTTAAGCTCTCTACGTTCTTCAATGACGGATAATGTATGGGTGGTAACCCAGGGTTGTTTAGGTTGTGTGCTGCGTTTTGGTTGAGTTGTTTGGGAGCCTATGCAAGAATATGTTTGAATGTTAATCACATATTATTGGGAGAAGATTCATCCGTCATCGATGTTCTCTGAAAAACGTGAGAGCATTTTGACTTAAAAGAGGCATGATCAACAATTTCCGTTGAAAGTTTCTGTTTAGAATGTGGACATACCTTCAGCTTAAGATGGAGTTCACAAATAATGAGTTGATGGTCGGAGCCACAATCGGAACCTGGTAGGGTTTTACAAAGACTAATAGATGACGTCCATCTTGTTCTAACCAAAACGTGAGACTCAAGTATATAGATGTCGAGGATTTTGTGCAAAAAGAGTGTTGTCAATTGAGAACTTGTCAATACAAAATTGAAGCAAACTTATTACAAACTTAAGTAGTCCTAGATATATTGTTTAGTTATTTACAATATGATGAATGGTATATATTGATAACGTATTAATTAGATAAACAATTAGAAATGAAAATTTAGGCAACAATATTATCGTGAAGGTGCTGATAGTCCCTGCAGCATAAATATTGTATGCGAAATACAAATGTACCATATACTTTGATTCAATTTCTTTCTATACGACAGCTACATATGTGACAAAACTTTATGCTTCTTCGTTTTAGTGTTTTTAAATTAAACGCACGGTCTCCAGTTAATTCCACAATATAATAAAAGTTATTGAAAATTCTAAAAAATTGACAATTGTTTCGATAAGTTAATATCATCGTCAGAATGACAGAAGTAACATTTCATTTTATGCCTACCTGATGTTTAGTAGTTATTTTTGGCTAGACCAAGAAGTAACCTAACTTGTGATTGGCTTAATATATGTTTATAGAAAATAGAAGAAGATGTGATATTACAAATATTGAAGCTTAGATATTACTAGCCCTATGGTGATATCCTGGACATCATTTTTCCAATTAGGATCAGTATAACTGTGCAATGATATAGAAAACCAGGAAAACTATATCTGCTGATCTTTACAATTATCACTTAAGAAGACAGTTTATTAGTGGAGAACTCCCTAGATTTAACTGTTCATTGACAACTTCATATTGTGGGTTTCTTAAATGTCTTCTAATTTCCAGTTCTTCAAGGAAATCCAGTTCTTGTTTCTTTTCACAAATATGCAGCACTTCTAGTTCTGTGTTAGGTGTCAATGAATGATTGGTGTCAAGTAGATGTTTTGCGAGGTGGGATTTATCTGGTTGTTTTAATCTGTATGCTCGTAAGTGTTCACTGTATCGTATTTCAAAATTCCTAAGGGTCTGACCCAAATAGACAGCATTACATTCTGGACATTTGAATTTATATATACCTGACTCCTTTAATAGTGGTATTTTTGTTTTTACATTTAACAATTTTGTACTAACGTTACTTTCTGTTTTAAAAGAAATTGTTGTATTCGTTGCTGAAGATATTATCTTTGAAATATTATTAGAAATATTTCCTGCATATGTGATGGTTTTATAAGTTTTAATTTCATCAGCTTGTTTAGGATATATTAGATGTAATGCCACTTTTTCTTCCTTTTTACTAATTAGCTCATTTATCATATCTAATGGATAACCGTTAGATGTTGCTATTTGTCTAATTGTATTAATATCTCTATCAAAATTACATTTGTTCATAGGAACTGAAAAAGCTCTATGTATCATTGAATTATATGCTGCTAGCCTGTGTGACATAGGGTGGTTAGAATTGAATGGAATTGACACATCAGTTTGTGTTGGTTTTCGGTAAATTGAATAATCAAGTACATTATTAACTTTTTGATTTTTTAAATCAAGAAAATTGATTGAGCTATTTTCTTCAATTTCCAATGTAAATTTAAGTTTCGGGTGTAAATTATTGATGTGGTTGAAAAATACATCTAATTGTCGTTCACTACCCATAAAACAAGCTAATATGTCATCTACATATCTATACCAAAATAAAATATTTTTCGAAATATTACTTTCAAAGATCTTTCTTTCTAAATTGTCCATAAAAATGTTTGCTAAAATAGGTGATATAGGGCTTCCCATTGGTAAACCTACATTTTGAATATATATCTTATTGTCAAAAGTGAAATAATTCTGATTAATGCATACATCAAATAAATTAAGTATATCTGATATTATTCCTGGATTAATATTTTTATCTTCTAGTAATTTTCTTACAAGTATTAGACATTCTTTAGGAGGAATTTTAGTAAACATATTAGTTACGTCGAACAAAATGAGTTTATAGTTATCTTGCAAGTGGATTGCTTTCAACTTTTTGATTAGTTCGATTGAATTTCTAATTGAGTACTGAGATTCATATCCGTAAGTATTGAGTATATTGTTGAGCTTCTTTGCCAATATATTATTAGGAGCAGATATACTTAATTTATTTGATGTATGCATTAATCAGAATTATTTCACTTTTGACAATAAGATATATATTAAAAATGAAGGTTTACCAATGGGAAGCCCTATATCACCTATTTTAGCAAACATTTTTATGGACAATTTAGAAAGAAAGATCTTTGAAAGTAATATTTCGAAAAATATTTTATTTTGGTATAGATGTGTAGATGACATATTAGCTTGTTTTATGGGTAGTGAACGACAATTAGATGTATTTTTCAACTACGTCAATAATTTACACCCGAAAATTAAATTTACATTGGAAATTGAAGAAAATAGCTCAATCAATTTTCTTGATTTAAAAATTCAAAGAGTTAATAATGTACTTGATTATTCAATTTACCGAAAACCAACACAGACTGATGTGACAATTCCATTCAATTCTAACCACCCTATGTCACACAGACTAGCAGCATATAATTCAATGATACATAGAGCTTTTTCAGTTCCTATGAACAAATGTAATTTTGATAGAGAGATTAATACAATTAGACAAATAGCAACACCTAACGGTTATCCATTAGATATAATGAATAAGCTAATTAGTAAGAAAGAAGAAAAAGTGGCATTACAACTAATATATCCTAAACAAGCAGTTAAATCTAGGGAGTTCGCCACTAATAAACTGTCTTCTTAAGTGATAATTGTAAAGATCAGCAGATATAGTTTTCCTGGTTTTCTATATCATTGCACAGTTATACTGATCTTAATTGGAAAAAAGATATCCAGGATATCACCATAGGGCTAATAATATCTAAGCTTCAATATTTGTAATATCACATCTTCTTCTTTTTTCTATAAACATATATTAAGCCAATCACAAGTTAGGTTACTTCTTGGTCTAGCCAAAAATAACTACTAAACATCAGGTAGGCATAAGATGAAATGTAACTACTGTCATTGTGACGATGATATTGATTTATCGAAACAATTGTCAATTTTTTAGAATTTTCAATAACTTTTATTATATTGTGGAATTAACTAGAGACCGTGAGTTTCATTTAAAAACACTAATATGAGCATATTCCACGAAGTAAGGGTCGAGACAGTAAATTTCTTCTTCGTTTTAATTAGGCAAAAGTTATTTGTGTCGTAGATATTTGTATATTTGAGTAAAAGACATGAAGTGTATCTGTTTGTGAAACGGGTTTATTGCAATAATTTCTATTACCTTTTCTTGACAGAATTATTTACCTTTATATAGTGCTGACTCATCACCACATTCATTTCTAATTAGTTGGGAATCAAAGTTAGTCGTTTATATGTTTTTTCTAGGACAAACAATGCGAAAAATGTCAGGTTAGAATTTTTAACGACGCGTAAAGCCGGCGTACGACGTCAGATAAGTTGGATTTATTTCAACTTTTGTCCGATATCGCACGATATGCAACATAACTTTGGAATTTGACAAATCAAAACATTCTAGCATAAAATCAATACATATAATTTATTAAACTATACAATACAAACGAAAGAACAGATATTGCTAAGTAACGTTTTCGTCAATGCAATCTGGACAAAATGTTTTTAATTTTACTCATAAAATAAATAGCAGCAGTTAAAATGACATTTGAAAAATATTACTTCTATGAACAACTTGATAAGCAATTTCGAAGATAAAAACACTCAGTCGTTCCTCGCTCGCGTTTTTAAACGTCAGTTCATGCAACAAAGAATCACTTTTCATACTTGTATCTTAAATAACTATTATTCTACAGTTATTGTTAGCTGCACATTGATATATCGAGCAAAATCTACAGAGACCGAAAGAAATGTATTTAAATGTTATGTTAACTTGCTTTCGTAAAATCCAACAAATCTATCACTTCAGTTTTTTCTCCCCTTCTGATCAATTCCATTCAAAGAATAACTACTATCTTGTTAAATAAAATATCAAGTTGAAAATGTTACGAATATAGTACTGATATCCTGGGACTTTTTGAAGCAATAAATCAAAGCTACAAACAAAGTGGTGCTTATTCCTAATCTCTTCATAATATAGTCTCAAAGCAGTTTTTTACACAACTAGAAACTGTCAATACCAATTTGACATGCAGTAAACGGTGGAAATAGCTATGAATTAATGTGTACTTTGATGAGTTCAATAAAGTATGGAAAATACGAAAGGAAAGTGAGCAGCAACCGCAACGTCATCCGTTAGATATTGGGATTCGAATATAGACAGAAATCGTGTTTTAATATTTTTTTTATCTTTCACCATATCTAACCTAATAAAGCGAGATCCGGCTGCGAATATCCTACGTTCATCGAGTATACAGGATGTAAAGGATGGAACAAGTTCGTTAAAAGCTTGATTTGACAATTGGGGAAAAAGTTCAGATACGTCGATTTTATTTTTCAGGGAACTGATCACTGTTCGAGTTATGACGTTATTATCATTTTTTAGTACCATCAAAAAGAACGCATGTTTCTGGCTATGGATGAAACATTCTTATGTTATATAACCGTATGTTATAGCAATGAAACATATTTCGTTCATAATCATGTAATTTATAAAGATGTAAACAGGAGTAGATAAAACTTCGTAAGTACTAAATTGAATGCTCAAATGGTAAAACATTTATTGATTAATTGGCAGTATGAAAATTTTCAATTTTTATATAATTAATGTTCTTCGCCAACTTCTTTTATATAAAATAAAACTTCAAAAGTTTTTCTTTTTTTCTTTTTCCAACGTTTCGAATCCTTTATTTAGGTCCATTATCAGGGTTATTCGTATAATACATATAATGATGTTCTATTACAAAATTCGTTATAAGACAATTAGAAATTGTTGATTATTTTTTTCTTTAATAATGTCCAATGTAGTCTTCTCATAATCCTTGAATGGGTAGGGAAACTCCCTTGGATGTGGCATTGCAGAATATGGCACGTTTTACCAGGCCTTTTATTTATTGGTTAATTGGCAGTATAAAAATTTTCAATTTATATATAATTAATGGTTCTTCGCCAACTTCTTTTATAAGAAATAAAACTTCAAAAGTTTTTATTTTTTTATTTTTATAACGAATTTTGTAATAGAACATCATTATATGTATTATACGGTAACCCTGATGATGAACCTAAATAATGGATTCGAAATGTTGGAAAAAGAAAAAAAGAAGAACTTTCGAAGTTTTATTTCTTATAAAAGAAGTTGGCGAAGAACCATTAATTATATATAAATTGAAAAATTTTCATACTGCGAATTAACCAATAAATATATCTAAAAGGCCTGGTAAAACGTGCCATATTCTGCAATGCCACATCCAAGAGAGTTTTCCTACCCATTCAAGGATTATAAAAAGACTAAATTGGATATTATTAAAGAAAAAAATAAACAACAATTTCTAATTGTCTTATAACGAATTTTGTAATAGAACATCATTATATGTATTATACGAATAACCCTGATGATGAACCTAAATAAAGGATTCGAAACGTTGGAAAAAGAAAAAAGAAAAACTTTTGAAGTTTTATTTCTTATAAAAGAAGTTGGCGAAGAACCATTAATTATATATAAAAAGGTAAAACATTTGTCTATTGACAATACGCAAGGCAATGTTGAAACTTTTGCAAAACATTATTTAGAGTATCTTTGTTAATTAAATTAATTTCGATCCTAATCACCTCTTTCAGTTCATTAATATTATTAGGTCTCTTAACTTTTCACTTGTTGTATCCCTACATAAAATTAACGGTTTTAAAGATTAAAACTAACTTTTCCGCATCTGTGAGATGCCCTGATTAATATTCTATCATAAAATTGTCACTTGTATACACTTTGGGGGATGTATCGTGTTAACAAACCGAAATTTCTCCAAAAGTAACCAAATATCTGGATTTATAGGACCCGCTGTACTCGCTTTAGTCAGCTTAAAATCAATAGGATACATCTGTGAGACACCTTGGAAAATATCCAATTATAAAATTCGCCACTTGTATACACTCCGGAGGCTGTATCGTACTAAACCCAAAATTTCTCCAAAAAGGACAAAAACTTGCCACTTCAGGTACCATAGCACTCGTCGTACTGGCTTTAGTGAGCTGAATCTCAATGGGGTTCATTTTTGAGACGCCTTAAATAATATTCAATCATAAAATTGGTCACTTGTATATACTCCGGAGGCTTTATCGTGCTAACAAACTGAAATTTCTCCAAAAATTACCAAAATGTCGTACTTAAAGTACTATAGCACCTGTTGTACTGGCTGTGGTGTGCTGAAAATCAATAGGGATCATCTGTGAGATATTCTGAATAATATTCAATCATAAAATTGGTGACTTCTTGTACTCCGGAGGCTGTATCGTGCTAACAAACTGAAATTTCTCAAAAAATGAGAAAAATGTCGTACTTCAAGTACCATAGCATCCGTTGTACTGGCTATGGTGAGCCGAAAATCAATAGGTTTCATCTGTGAGATGTTATGAATAATATTCAATCATAAAATTGGTGACTTCTTGCACTCCGGAGGCTGTATCGTGCTAACAAACTGAAATATCTCAAAAAATGACATAAATGTCGTACTTCAAGTACCATAGCATCCGTTGTACTGGCTATGGTGATCTGAAAATCAATAGGATTCATCTGAGAGATGTCCTGAACAATATTCAATCATAAAATTGGTGATTTGTTGCACACCGAAGGCTGTATCGTACTAACAAGACATGTAAGGAAAAGTGGCCGACGACAACGACGACGACATACACACAGAATTTTTTTTCTAAAAACCATTTTTTCGTGTTGTTCTTGATGAAAAACGTGAAAATAACTCAACAGTTTTTTTCAAAATTTCAACTTTTTTGTGGGTAAACCAATACTTTTTTCGCATATTAGATAGGTTGAGCGGAAAAGTAAAAATCTGATGGTAATTGATCCGGAGATCTAGCTGGTCACTCCAAAAATCCTTGTCTTCCAAGCAATTTATTGGAAAAAAATTATTTAGTTATTCAAGTATGTACATGTCGTGCATAATACGATGGTAAATAGTTGTTGCACTTCGTTTTTAGTAGTAGGCAACTATGAATATTCGATTTGAGCCAACTATATAGACAACTCTGAATGCGACTTTATTTTGGCCAATCATACAGCTCCTGACTCGCTATTGGCTCGTTCCATACAGAGGATGTTTAAGTTCGTGGGTTGGTAGGTTAGTTTTAATACGCGCTGACTAATGCGTGGTCATTTCATTTTCCTTTTGGCGATAGTAATAGTGACAAAAGTTGTTCCTGGGCAAGTGTGACATTGTCGGAGTTGGGATTTTTTTTCCTTTAAGCCAACTTAAGATAACTTATAATAATTTTCGAGTTCAATTGATGTCGTTTGGGAAGAAATTCTGCGTAGAATTGACTCGAATGACCTGTAACGGAATATTTCAAGGACTCCATTCCCCATTTTGGAGATATCGTGGACACCTCTTGGAATTTGGCCCTCTTAACACCTTGAGGTAATTATTTCTGGATAAAATATATCAATTGAATCGATTAACACCATTCAGATTATTATTTTTGATGAATTTTGATATAGTCTCGGGGCTGAGGTCCAAATTGAGTTTCCAGTGTTGCTAATGTAATTTTTTTGTATTATAGGGTTCTTTCGACGGGCAGTTATTTTGCTGTACGGTTCTTATACAGGGTGGGGTGTTTCTCTTTCAACAGGATTTTTGCTGTGAGACTTTTTTTGCTGGTTGGAGCCTCCGTTTTTTAGACCACCTTCGTGGCAAAGTGATAGCTTTGCCGATTTACGCTTTTGTTTGAGACTTCAGTTTTATTTTCAAAGAAATAAGTGTTAGTCCTTCAATATTGAATGTACTTTTTATTTTATGGCCAGTCCGATTCTGGCGAGAAAGTGATTAGTTGTGTGTTGTATCGATCTGCAATTAAGTGCTTTATTTACAGAAACTAATAAACAATAATTATAAAAACAAGTTTAAGAGTGAAAAACACCGTAAGTATAAGTTGGGTAAGAGCAGAATTATTTGAAAAACAATAAAATACGATTAATAACAATAAATTAATATATCAGAACTCAATAAGCGGCCCTCAAAAAACTAGTATTGCTGATATTCACTTCCGACGGGTCGACTAGGGTCAGTCTTTTTGCGCGGCTTACAAGTTAATAAGGACAGGGGAGTATTTAATTATATTTGCAATAATAAATAAAATATTAGTGTAAGGAATTTGGAATAAAATGTACACAGACAGCGACGATTATGTGACAGATGAAAGTAAGATGAGATCTGCAGAGGAAAACCTTGGAGGACGCGTTGAGAAAAGTATAAAAACACTCAGAACCCCTACGAAACAACAAAGAATGGAAGAAGATAAACTGGACACATTAATTTCGATGATGAAAGACATGAAACAAGACCAAACGTTAATCAAAAATGAGCTGCAGCAACTAAGAATCGTACAAAAAAAGTTTAGTGATGAAATAATATCAATAAAAAAAGAAAATGAGTTATTACGAGAAAAAAATAATATAACCAAACAGGAGAATATGAAGATAAAGCAAGATCTGAATGACTTGAAGAAAAATACGGAGCGGTTGGAAAAAGATAAGAGAAATAATGTTGTGATGAGTGAACTGAATGTCGATAAAATTAACAATGAGACAATGAAAACCACATTAGAAAATTTTATTTCAAAAAACTTAAAAGTGGACATCAAAATCAAAAGTACCGCAAAGCTTTCCTCTAAAACATGTCTAATTGAAATGGAAAGTGAAGAAGACAAGTACAAAGTTATGAAAAATAAATCGAAACTTAGGAATCTCTCACAGCAAATATTTATTAATAATGACCTAACTAAGCAAGAAAGGAACAAGCATAAACAAATGAAAGTAATAGCGGCACAAGACAAAAATAAGGGAAAGAATGTGAAGATAGGATACAATCGGATCGTAATAGAAGGAGAAGAATGGAGATGGAACAAAAATAATGAAACACTGGAAAAACGGCAAGCAAAAAACTAATAGATTCACAGGAGATAATAATGGACAGGATAATGACTCGGAATGAAAAAGGACATCCGATTATACAAAGAAACAACGAAAAGGAAATAAGGAAGCCAAAAAATAGGAGAAAAAACGAAATAAAAATTGGAACTTGGAATATAAGAACAATGTTGATACCTGGGAAAATGCAAGAAGTAGGAAATGAATTGATGAGATACAATATGGACATAGCGGCTTTGCAAGATATAAGATGGAAGGATCAAGGGGCAATTGATAAGAGCATGTATAGTTTTAGATATTCTGAAGACAAAAAGCAAGGAAACCGGGGAGTAGGATTTATGGTATTCCCGTCAATGAAACAAAAAATGATTGAATTCAAACCAATAGATGAAAAGATGGCATACCTAAGAGTGAAAGCAAAACCAAGCAACATATCCCTATTAAATATTTATGCTCCAACAGAGAAGGACAGCAATGAAGAAAAGGATAAATTTTACAAAAAAGGTAGAAGAAGAATTAGAAATAATACTAAAGGTAGATACTATAATAATATTAGGAGATTTTAATGCCCAAATAGGTAAAGAAGACTACATAAAATGCGTAGCAGGAAAGGAAACTATACACGAAAAAACAAATAACAATGGACAGCGACTGTGTAACCTCGCAGCAAGCACGAATATGTACATAAGTAGCACAAATTTCCACATCCAAAAAACCATAAAATAACATGGATGTCGCCTGATAACAAAGCAACATGTCAAAAAGACCATGTTTTAATTAATAGGAAAGAACAAACATCAATAAAGGACGTGAGAACATACAGAGGAGAATGTGCAGACTCCGATCACTTTCTTGTTATTGCCAAAATAAAAGATTAAAAAAACAACAAGGGACAGAAATGCATTAGTAAAAAAGGAAGACAACTTTAACGCACAATGGAAAGCTATAAAAAATACATTCAAATAACAACGGAGAAACACATAGGCAAAATGGATAGAGATAAAAGAAAAGAGTGGTAAAATGATAGTTGCCATGTAGCAGTAGAAAAAAAAGGAAAAAAGTCGAAAATACATAAGAACAAACGAAATAAAGCACAAGCAGGAATACATAAAAAGCAGAAATGAATGTAACAAAATGATAAGAAAATCAAAGCGAGAATGAATGGATAACAATATAAAAGAAATAGAACAAGAAAGAAAGAATTGTAATACAAAGAAATTTTATAAAAATATAAATGAACAAAGCCGAACCTATAAGGGCAAAACGAAGTGTATAAAAAACCAATATGGCAAAGTCATTGAAGAAGAAAATGAATACAAACTAATATGGATGGATCACTTTAGGACGTTACTAGTAGAAGATTCAGATATTGAAGAAGACATTGAAGAAATATCACAAGAATAAATATTGGAAGAACCTACAAGAGCAGAGATTATGGAGATTATTAACAATAGCCGAAACGGAAAAGATAACATAAATATGGATCTGATAAAGTACGGAGCTAAGAAGAAAAAATGCCTATAGAATGGGAAATAGGCCAGATAATTACAATCCACAAAAAAGGTGACCAGCATGAATGCCAAAACTATAGAGGTATTACATTACTGAATACTGCTTATAAAATACTATCAGCTACAATAAACATGAGGCTTAGAGACACTACAGGAAATACTATAGGACGATATCAGTGTGGATTCGTAAAAGGAAGATCAGCGGTGGATGCCATATATACACTGAAGCAGATAATGGAAAAAGCATATGATCATCAAATAGAACTGGAAATGTTATTTGTTGACTTTCGGCAAGCTTTCGATTCAATACATAGATGCAAACTTTTGTCTGATTTGAAAGAACTAGGCATTAATGATAAATTAAGAAGGTTAATCAAGATGACTATGGAAAACTCAAGGGCTACGATAAAAACACAAGGAGGAGAAACTGATGAGATAAACATAAATAAGTGTGTAAGACAAGGTGATACGCTATCTGCAACATTATTTAACCTAACACTTGAATATGCAATGAGACGAATACAAAAAAGTAATCTCAGGACGAGCGGAAGACAGATAATTGCATATGCGGACGATATAGTAATCATATCAAAGACAAGAGAGATTCTGGAAAACACAATAAGGGAAATCACAGGTGAAGGAAGTAGGATGGGATTAGAAATAAATGCAAATAAAACAAAAATAATGATTTTTGGTAAAATAAATCAAAACAGTGCAATAAAGATCGGGGATTTCGAATTTGAAAAAGTGGAGAAATTCAAATACCTAGGTGTCACAGTAACAAACACTGGAAACAGGAAAAAGGAAATAGAAGAAAAAATCATTAATGCAAATAGAGTGAATAAAAATATTAAGAACTAATAAAGTACTTGCCCAATTTGGAGATAGTCAGCTGATAGCTCCTGAGAAACCAGTATTTATTTATTTAATTTGTCTATTAAATTCGATTCCTGATTATCCAAGAAGTACGTCTGATAGCAGCGTACCAGAGTAGAAATCCAGAACCTGAAATCCAGGGAAAAGCTTGTGTTTACTTCAATCGATAAAAAGTGTTACGAGATTAGTATAATCATAGGTTGTATAAATAATATTAATTCTATTTACCTTTATGAAGGTGACGTCATTTTCCATAATAACAAGAAATATCCAGTAGGAATCACATTAAAAATTTCATCGAAAGTCATTAATAATATCTACCATAACCTAATTGCAAGATACATTATTAGTTGTCTTTACAGTCATAAAACACCAAGTATAGAACTGCGATATTTCTCATTTTTACGTTGTTGCTAGTGTAACCGAAACAATCTCCATTATAATAATAATAATGTTTATTATCATAAATTTACAAGTATAATTTTGATAAAACAATGTCAAGTGAGTGGTACTTGTGAGCTGAGTTAAATAAACAATGGCATCACTGAAGGAGCAATCGTAGAAAATTACACCTTGTGCGTGATATAGCCTCTAAATATAATAAAAATACTTAAGATTAAAATATAAATTTAAAATAAGATGAAGTATAGGTATAAAACATATGGGTAGAAATTGCATCACGTAAAATAAAATATCACAATTGGTAAAAGTGTCACTTTCAGGTAAGTTACACATATATTACAGTCATACGATTTTGATCACATGTGAGTATCACATGAGATTTGATATCACAATTGGTAAAAGGGTTACATCCAGGTGGGTTTCACATAAAGTGAGTGTCATAATCGGGGTTTAGGGTCACATACACATAAATTACAGTATTATAAGTTTGATGAACAACTTGTTGAGGGTTTAAATTATTTCTAGGAATATATCAGTCTATCATAGCATTGAAGCCAATTTTTAACTTTTATTTTACAAATTTCGTTGCTTCGGCTGGTTTTTATTGTTTCAGGTAACAATTCCCAAATTTTTGGACCTAGAAAGCTGTAGACGCATTCTTGTATTATATAGATGATCTGGGTGCATTATTTCAATTTTATTTTCGTAAATCCCTTGTAACATATTTTGGTAATAGATTCATCTAATATCAAAAATGCCGCATTCGTTATACATATTGTCGGTAGAGTACGTCTTTCCTTTGCCAAGGATTATTCTGAGAATTTTCTTCTGCACAATATTCAGACTATTTAAATGCGTATCTTTTACGCCTTCCCATCCTATATTACCGTATCTAAGTTGGGATTGAATTAGGCTATAATCTATAGTTTTCAAGTGAGAATTTTCAAGGATTTCTTTCAACAGTTTGAATCTTGATATGAATCCACGTAGTTTTCTTGTTAGATACGATATATGTAAGTTCCATTTCATATGCCTGTCAATTTGTATACCAAGGTATTTTATGGAACTGGTTTCTGGAATGGATATATTTTGATTTATATTTAATGGACCCATATTCAGCAAGTCATTGCTATAGGAGGTGAAAGGAAAGTATTTGGTCTTTTCCGCGTTCATAGTTAATTTATTGTATTGGAACCATTTAAAGATGTTGTTGGAGTATTTTTCCGTCTTTGCTTTCAGTTGTTGCCATGTGTTGTCAGTGTAAATTACTGCCATGTCACCAGCATAACTTACAATATTACCTACAGTTGTCATTTTCAACAGGCTGTCTATATAGATAGTGAATAGTAGGGGACCTAAGACCGTGCCTTGAGGAACCCCGTATGTGTTTGTCCTCGGAGTGCTCACCACACCATCAATATCTACTACTTGTTTTCGGTTCGACAGGTATGATTTCAGAAGATCATGCGGCTAGAAGCCTTTTGTGACAAACAGTATCAAAGGCTCTGGAAAGATCAACAAAGATACATAGCGACGGTTTAGAAATGTTGAGTAATTTGTAAATGTACTTTGTCAGTTTTGCATCTTCGGTTGACCTGCCCTCTCTGAACCCATACTGATTATCGGATAGAATATCATGTTTTTTCGTGAAATGTACCATTCTCTTTTTTATAATTTTTTCAAAATTTTCTGCTGTTTGATATCAAAGAGATGGGCCTATAATTTGAAGTTTGCAGTTTATCCCCACTCTTAAAAAGTGGTTTGATGACACCAGTTTTTAAAATGTTCGGAAATATTCCATTTTCAAAACAGCTATTTATAATGTGAGTGAGAGGGACTGTTATGAAGTCGGCTATTTGAATCAGAGTTTCTGCAGTAAAACCGTCATGCCCAGGACTTTTTTTGAGTTTAAGTTGTTTGATTATTTGTGATACTTCTCAGTGTTTGAGGGGTATAGGAACATATTTTTGTTTATTTCAGTTGTAATGTCTCGGAAGGAATTTGGTTTTTCGATTTTATTTGCTAGTTTTTGCCCTATTCCACTATAGTGTTTATTGAATTCATCAGTAATAACCTGTTTGTTTTCAGTGGTACAATTTTCGTTTATTTCCATTTTGGTTATTTTTGGTTTTGTGCGAGTTTTGTTGCAAATATCATTGACACTTTCCCAGAGCCCTTTTGTTTTACTTTTATCCTTCCCAATTTCGTTTTGAAAATATTGTTTTTTTGCTTCTTTCGTAAGTTTATTTAAGTTTCGTTAATAATTATTGTATAATTGTTTTATTTGTAGGTTATTGGGATTTTCAATTAGTAGTTTATAGAGCGTGTTCTTTTCTTATATTGATGCAGATAGCCCTGACGTGATCCATTTTTTTCTAGTTAAATCTTTACTTTTTATTTTGCTTTCAGATGTGTGTTTTTTTACCATGTTTGCCCATGTTTCACTTTGTAGTGCCACCCGTAGCCTGATGTAATTTATATATATATATATATATAATATATATATATATATACTTTTGTATTTTTGAATCTTTATTAACATCTCTCTCACCCACATCTACTGTTAGAGCAATAGGTCGGTGGTCACTAATTTTATCCTGAAATATGAATGACTTCATTCGATCATGCATTTCTACAGTTGCTTTTACAAAGAAATGGTCGAGGTACGTGGAGCTATCTGGTCGAGTGATATCGTTTATATAAGAGATTAATTCGAAGTATTCCAAATAATCTTTTTCCGCAAACGTCAAAAAAGTAGACATTATTAACGTCAATTAATGATGTTGAAGTATGATTTCACAGACGTCACTTTTTTGTACGGCCGTGAGCGGACAAAAAAGTACAATTTTTAACAGGGAAAATAATTATTAGTTGAACTTTTAAACTTTATTAACTATGATTTTATCATGGAATACTGAGACCACATTGTTGAACTCTTCATTTTTAATTTAGTTGTCATTTCAAAAAAATAAGCTAGTAACACATTTTCCGAATAGTTTGAAGTGTTTTTATCATTGCACCATGTGAGAAATCTTTCGTAAGCATGATTATAAACTCTACTTGACTTAGTTGGAATTAAATCATTCGTAGCTGCCTTAGCAATGTCAACAACGTCGGGCGGTGTACAGTTGGGTTCTGAATCCGACATAATATAATCTAAAAGAAAATTTCAGTACACTTTACTACAACAAACGAAATTTTGATGCTCAAGTACTTACCAAAAATGCACAGTCCAATTGTTGCTTTAAATCACTTACAATATTTCTGACATTATAAAATATTATTGAACTGTCAAATTTGTTTTTGACTTGGCAATGACAAAACCAGTAACCACGGAAATGTAGTGCGCAGTTTTATAATTATTATTCTCTGAATTTATCAACTTCGTTGCAATCGTTTTGAATTTTTATTTAAATATTAATTAGTTCTATAGTCTGGATGCCGTTTGCGGAAAAAATAGCATGTTTAATTCGGAGCAATAGCACTTTTTGTGGCTCGTCTGAAATTGTCGACCTCACTAACGTTCGGCCATCAAACATTCAGACTCGCCACAAAAAGTTATACTTTTACTCCTAATAAAACAATATACTATTATATTCATCAATGTATTCATTTTCTGATAGTAAATCTATGTTCATATCGCCAGTTGTTACGTGAAAATCACTTGATTTAATGTTTTGTAAATAGTTAAAGAATTGTTCATTGAAATCATATGGACATGAACTAGAAGATCGATATATCGAAGTTATTTCATTTTTTTCCATTTAATTTTATATTGAGTTCGAGAAGTTTAATGTTTCCTATGCTAATATTTGTCTGATCATATTGAGTTCGTTTTTAATGAATATTATGACTCCATCATTTTTGTTTGATGAGGATTCATTGTACACCTTGTTTAAACTTTTTAATCCATATATACTGGCATCAGTGACTTTAAAAGTTTCTGAAAAATACGATTATATCGAAGTTGCTTTCTAGTTGGTTTAGGTAAATGAACAATTCATTTATGGTTTTGGAAATACTTCTTATATTGGTATGAAAAATTTTAAAGTCACTGAGTCCTTTCTTCAAATATGTATTAAAGTATGTGACTTCTTTGATATTTTGTGCTTTGACAGGATCATTTTGATATTCTCTTATAAATGTGTCCATAATTGGTTTGGATTAACACTAATATTATCAAATAAAAGTAATAAAAACAAAACAGTGACACATATTATTTAACCTCTCAGTATCAACCGGTTTATAATTATCCATTAACACAAAACATTGCATTTTATTATTCTTGTGCCATTTTGATATTTATTATTAAGTTATAATTGAATATAAAAAAATATTAGTTCATTATTAAAAAAAATCTTATTATAAAATGTTCACAAAACAGATCTAGCTACACGGTAGTAATGTTGGTTGCCTACCCATGAGCTAATCTGATCTCCGCTTAAGTGTTTTTTTTACGACACGACTGAGCAGCGAAAATATAATAAATAATTGATTAAAGTAAATAAAAGTTTCATTTAAATGGTTAGCCGGAGCAACATAATATAAAACTACAACACATCACACAAACGTAACCGCCACCAATAATACACAACAATAAAAAAGGAAAACAAGATAAAAACTTCAAATAAAAAAGAAACACCCCAAAAAAATAATATATAACTCTAAATGTAACAATATATTTTTGACAAATTTGTAATGGCTGTAACTATTTAGATGAAACTTTGTAGGATGATAGAGCTCGAAAATTAATTACGATCGCATCATACCACGAACGTTGAAAAAATCCTTAAGGGATCCTAATGACCATCTAAAATTTCAAAATATGGGTATTTTAAGTGTTTTTTTCGAATTTATGCAGTTTTGACCTCAGATAGAAAAAAACACCATGAATGTTTTTTGTAGCTCTTATTAAGACCTTTCCTAGGGTACTTATATAATATTTGAGATACAACCCTTGTGGAGCTATAGCCCAAATAAGCGGTCCACCCTTTGATTTTTTTTCTGTTTTGTTAAGTCTTTTCCAATTTAAACGGTTTTTGACCTCCGATAGAGGTCGTAGGTACGTCGTAGGAGGTCGTATACTCGTAATGTTTTTTGTAGCTCTATATGTATTTTTCTATGTAGAATTTGTATTTGGAATCCTTTTTGTTGTAACTTGCCACCAGGAGGAGCTGCAACATATCAACTTCTATATCGTTTACTTTTTCCAGCAAACGAGAGGAAAAAGTGATTTGCATACGAGTTGTCTACAATATTTTCTCTACGACCACGTTTATTAATGACTGACTTATATAGATATTTTATGTAAACGCTGAACAGAAAGAATATAAAAAATGAAAAATCAGTTAAACGTAGGTATAGTTACTGCTATTTACCTACAGAATGTATTTGTGATGGATACTGTTTTTCATTTATAGTTAATGATGAAATTTGAACAATTTTGAATTGTTATGCCTGGTGTATCTTTTTTTAATAATAAGTTTTAATTAAATTTAGTCAAAAGTAATTTTGACACTGAGATTTCTTTCCCACCATGTGGCGCAGAAGTTTTTTGGCACGAGTCGTAAGGCGATTGCCTCAAATCAAGCGAGCGGAAAAAGTGACTTACATACGAGTTGTACACAATATTTTTTCTACGACCGCGTTGATTAATGAAACAAAAAAGTAACGTATATAGGTATTTTATTTAAACTTTGAACAGATAAAATTAAAAATCAGTTAAACGTTAAATGTTAGCAGAAATTGACGAGATTAAGGTGGAAGCCTCGTCATTAAACAAAACTGTTTCTGGATCAAAGCCGTCATTTTCCAGTGCCACTTTAAGTCGTTCTACTAATTCACTTTTCTTACCGAACGTTTCCAGCTCACGATCTTCCAATTCTGCTCTTAGTTTCGCCACTTTGAGGTCACATAGTCTCTTGGCCATTTTTAAGTAGCAATCTATTTATATTATCCCACTTCTGACACCAATGTAATGTTTTTCTAATTTATTTAAACAGTAAACGGGTGGGATAAATTTTAAACACACGGTATGGCTACTTACTAATTTATTTAAAGACTAAACTAATCACTAACAATTAATTTACATATACTCAACTCATCACTTAAATTTGATTTATATGCACACAAACTTAATTATTAATTTATATCAACACTTTACTGTTCGGTATTTCGGTGTATTCTTGTGTATTTCTCGATATCACTTTATCAACTGAAACTAACTTTCTGGGGTCGGTTCCTTATATGTATATATTAGTGCCTTTTTTACTAGAAATTTCTGGTTTGCGGCTTACACAAAAACAATTGGCTCTGGCATTTTCTAGATAAGACTGGTCACAAAAACAATATCTAGATAAGATAGTCACAATCGTAAACAGTTATAAAAAAGAACCTGCGTATTCGCAATAATTTTAACTTTTATACCTTACTTAGACAGAGTCGGATTTAGAGACTATACCAGTGTGCTGTTTCGTAACAATACCATTGAAGAAGTTGAGATTTTCCCCAAATAAAGAAGAAATAAATAAGAAAAAAAATAGAACTGGAAAAGACCAAAATCAGAAACATAAAGACAATCCCAATAAAAAGAAAGATTTTGGAAAACATTTTGAGGTTGTAAAGAAGAAACCAGGAAGAAAGCCAATTAAAAATGAAAGTAGACAAATTCGCGAAGAGAGAAAGATAAACAGAAATTTGGGACTATTATATGCCACCAAAAGCGGGAAAATAATTAAAGAAAGAAAATGCCGAGAGCTTACGAATTGTCGCCTCAGGTGCAAAAATAGGATTACCGAAGAGAAGAAACAGCAAGTATTCAAAGAATACTGGGCATAGGGAAATTTTAACAAACGTATACATTTTTTGGCTAGACTTATAACAACAGAAAAACGTAAAATGGATAACAAAAAACACAAAAACAGACAAGTCTCGCTGTATTTTTTGCCGGTAGATGGGCAACTAGTTACAATTTGCAAAACATGTCTCCTAAAAACTTTAGATGAGACCAAAAGGGTTATAACCGATGTTATGAAAAATAAGAGCTCCTCAGTTTCTGGAATACCACACGATGATTTACGAGGCCTGGCACCACCACCAAATAAAACTCCTGATGAAGACATTAACTTGGCAAAAGCACATATTGCATCTATCCCAGCTTACGAAAGTCACTACTGTCGAAAAGACTCATTAAAACAGTATCTTCCTCATTATTATACTTTAACAAGGATGTATGATGAGTATAAAAAGTGGTTATCTCAAGAAATATTCCACTCAATGGGAATCAAAATTAAAAACCCTGTTAAGGACACCTGCGCCAAATGTGGTAAACTTAATGTGCTCCTAAAAACAACTAAAGATGTTAATACAAGACAAAACATTCAAGGTCAACTTAATGCACATCAATAAGAAGCATCGGATGCCTCCGATGCCAAACGTTTAAAAACGCTGCTGTTTAAGATTCACCAAAAAGTATTTACACATTTGATCTGCAGCAATGTCTGTCCACCCCAGACCTGCAAACATCAATAGCATTCTATAAACGTCAATTATGGACATTTAATTTGACATTACATGACTGCAGTAATGAACAAGCATTATGTTTCATGTGGCATGAAGGAGTGGCTGGTCGAGGAGCGAATCAGATTGCCTCGTGTTTGTATAAACACCTATTACATGTCTCGCCAGAAGTAAAAGAAGTGACACTATATTCAGATACATGCGCTGGACAAAATAAAAATTCATTTTTACACGCCATGTACATGATGGTTTTAAAAGATAATCTGAGTTATATTAACCATAAATTCCTCACTCCTGGACACACCCATATGGATTGTGCTTCAGATCACTCCGTAATAGAAAAGAAAAAGAAGCGATACCCTCGTCCCATAGAGCACCCACGAGACTGGATCAACTTAGTCAGATTGTGTGGAATTAAGAGGTCTTTTCTAGTTACCGAAATGTCCAGAACAGATTTTTTTGAGTTCTCTTCCATGTATAAAACTATTTTGCAGCAGAGGAAAGTTAGTGAGTCTGGAGAAAAAAAATTATGGAAAGAAATAAAGTGGTTTAGAGTTTCTCAAAACGCAGGTATGTTTGAGTATGAAACGAGCTTAAATGAAGATGAGCATTCCAAGACAGTGTGAACTTCTTAAGAAAAGGTAAAACATGGCCTAAAAATATGAAAATACCTTTGTCGTACACTGGTCCCAATCCCATCAATATGGAAAAGAAAAAAAAACTTGATTGAACTTTTGCCTTACATTTCTGAAACGTTTCACGACTTCTATAAGAATTTGAAAACCAAAGAAGATATACCGGATATAAATAAGGAAAGTGACGAAGAAGAAGCAGAAAAGATTAGATAATTTCTTAATAAGTACCCACTGAATGTTGTTTATTTCTTTTTGACATTTTAACTTTTACGTTCCTAGGATTTACATATATTTTTGACTTAAACCAGAGTTGTTGTTTTTTTTTAATAAAGTATAGTGTAAAATGGTATATGCATTATTTTTTTCAAAAACTTTTAACTTATTTTTAATTAATTGGTAAGATCCTTTTAAAATGCATCATTCAAAAACCATATAAAATATAATTTTTAAATAAAATCACTCTTTTTTTGTTTGTTTTTTGTCAATAAATGATTGAAGTTTTCATCTCCAGTAAAAAACAAAAATACTTCTTTCTCAAAATTTGATTCCGCGTCGAATATATCGCTCATATTTTTAGCACAATTCTAAGGATTTTTCGCAGGAAACTCACTACTCGACTAGACTAATAACAATATCGAATCTATCTAAAAACGCACAAATCCAATCAAATTCTTTATACTGTATAAACCTTTTTTTAGACCGTAAATATTATAGTTTATTGAAAAAAGTCGTATAAAAGCATATAAAACATGTAATAAAAGTAAATTTTGCGGCATTGTTAGAGAGAAGGTTCATTTCACAAAGGAAATTTCCTTTTTGGAATTCGCTGACCGTCCCGTTGCTATAAATGTACCATTTACATTTCCAATAGAGCGAATGATTTTGAAATATTTAAATTCATTCATAAATACCCTAGACAGGCACCCAGTATTTCGACGGAAATGTAACAGTGTATATATATAAATTTATTAGAATCGCAAGTTTGTTCAACTTGTCTGCTGTTTCGTTAGGTACGTTTCAGCTATCATGGTTTTATTTAATTTAGTTGCAGATCGTGCACGTATATAGGAACATTAGAATAAAATCTACAACACAAAAGAAAATGAGAAATAAAATATTTCATCAAAAATGTTTATTTGACTATAGTAAACATATTGCAGTGTTGCCAGGGTGCGTCTTTATTAAAAACGAATTTAATTGACAATATCTTGAATAAAAAGATAAAAACACAGACTTTAGAACAAGTATTCACTTCTGATAAAAATAATAATAAACAATTTAAAAGCTTAACATACTTTGGAACACAATCCTTAAAAATTAAATCATTTTTAGAAACTTTGGACATGAATATTTGCTTTAAAACTGATTACAATTTATCCAGACTCATTAAAAATACCAAATCTAAATCTTCAAAATTAAACAAATCAGGAGTTTATAAATTAAAATGCAGTAATGACAACTGTGATAAAACTTATATCGTTAGAACTTTTAGAAATTTTAAAACTAGAATTTCGGAACACAAACGTAGCTATGACAACAAAAAATTAGATTCTAACTATTCAAATAATTTATTAGAAAACCAACACACTTTCGGCCCAAATTTTGAAATTTTACATGTAGTCGGTAAATCCTTTAGTTTGAATTTATTAGAGGCTCTTGAGATAAACAAAAATATTCAGATAACCTTCTTAAATACCAAATAGATATAAATCACTCTCCTTTATTAAACCTTTTTACCTAGAAGATAGCTTAGGAATGTTTGTAGTGAATGAATTTCCAGGTAATTTTTTTCAATACCTTTGTTAACATTACTCCAGCCCCCATCCTAAATTGTGGACTGCCATATGGACGAATACCCTGTACATGTCTGAGTCTCTCTTGTCGACCAGGTCCTCTCCATATTCTCACTATTCTTAAATCAGGGTAAGGACAAAACCTAGCTTCATCTGTGAATAACACAGAACTTTATTGTTGTAAACCCCAATGCACATGTTGTTGAGCCCATCTTAATCTTAGTACGCGATTTCCATGACGTATCATGGGAACCCTCAATGGTCGTCTATCGAGTAGGCCAGCATCATGTAATATATTCCTCACATTATGGATCTGTATATTTTGATTAGCGTTGTGTTATCTGCGTCCCACATTTTTGATGATGCTGTTCGTATGAGATTTAGGTCTCTTTATCATTTAAGTTTCAAAGTTTGAATGTGGTGAGTCTTTGTTCAAAAACCATTCGTTGAAATTATATTCCATCCACGTACGAAATCGGTTACCCCAATAATTTGATATTTGAAAGTATTATAATGGGTTTGCGATTAGCGAATAACAAATTCTTGGTTTTTTGAGACGAAAATAATTGAAGTCTTTACATATCCGAGCAGTTCTCTAAGTAAGATAATGAAGATTGTAGTTGGTTTTGCAATGAAATTATGTTCCGTCATCTCGAGTATATTACCTGCATAGCCTATCATTAATATTGCAATTAATGTTTCTGATTATATTACTTATAGCTACTAGAATTAAAATTAAACTTAATGAACATCCCTGTAGTATAGCATCTAGTTTGTTTGAAGAAATAGTATCATTAACGAAATTGTACTCTTACAGATTCACTAAATAGTCAAAGTAAGCAAAACCGGGATAAAATACTCTAAATGCACTTCAGCGAATAGATAAAGTTCAGAGAAAACGTCAAATTCAAACATGAAACAACTTTTTTCTTTGTGAGAGGAGAGATAAGGAAATCGCGTGCTTTTTTTGGTTTACCATTAACAGAAAAACCGATGAAAGCAATAAAATCTCCGATAGTAAAGCTATCTGTCTCTCTTGACTCCGACAGGCTCTATTTGCGGGCATCCGCAAACGAGAGCTATAGGTAACGATTGGGTCAATGTTTTTTGAAAAGGCGTTATCGGTAGAGCTTGATCATTCATCGATAAAGCATCCTTTAATGCAACCGAATTGTTAATTTTAAGAATATTGATGGAATTATTAAGAAATATTTTTTAACAAATAAGCCAAGCAATAGAGAGCATACAATAAGCGATTTTGTTATATCAATTCAGAAAATTATCAAATGTGAGGTGAAGTACATTTGACAATTCTATTTATGTAATATCTGTACAAGCTAAAAGAATTTATTAATGTTTCCTGAAGGATTTAAAATATAAAAAATAATTAAACAATCTCAATAACATCAATTAATAATTTGTAGACGATTTAAGTAGAAATAAAATGAGTTGCCACTTGACTTTTTTGGTTAATTAGAGGCGGATAAAATTTGGAAAAACGGAAAAATGGAATATTTATTCAACTAATTGATATCTCCGTTAATTTCTATATTTCATAGTCGTGTTTTGGTGGGGAAGTAGTGGTATCTTCAAATTTGTTAAAAAATGGACCCTGTAGTATAATAATTATTAGCGTAAATGCTATTTCAATAAATTAATGCGATTAAATGTGAAACGTCTATACATGCTGTCCAATTTTTCAATTCAAAACGAATTTTAAAAGAGCGTAACAAAACTTTTTTCCAATTAAATGTTGCAAACTACCATAAAAAGGGTCCAAACATGAATCTAAATGGACGAGCGCTGCAAAGTGAATTACTTGAAAAGAGTTATGTGATAAAGACACTAATATTAATAGGGATTATTATCGGCGGTCATTGAACCAGAAGGAATAATAGTTATAGGAAGGTTACTCATAAGTATGGAATCACGACTCTTTGTAAATATAATATAAACAAAAGCATGTTTTTAAATGTACAACATTTTAGTACCGTAAGGTCAAAGTCAGAACGCTGTGTGTGTTTATTTTTAATATATATATATATATATATATATATATATATATATATATATATATATATACATATATATAATGAACAACGAATAGATTAGTGGGTATTGCACGCAAATAGAAGAAGGGGCTACTGAAAAGAGTGGTAACCGCAGACATGCATGTTTCTGGCTCATTAGCTGTCATCGGCACGGTACAACCAAGAAAAGATGTGAAACATGGGAGCAAAGGTGTTGAATGAAACATGAGAAAGTATGAGTAATGAGCCAGAAACATGCATGTCTGCGGTTACCACTCTTTTCAGTAGCCCCTTCTTCTATTTGCGTGCAATACCCACTAATCTATTAGTTGTTTATTGTTCATATGTCACGCACTATTCGTACATCTTGTTGTTATTTCATTAATCTGGATCGGAAGTTTCAGACGGGAGTGTCATATGCACCTCCGTGTCTATGTTGGTTGTCTCGAATATTCGAGATCTTCTAATATTACTGACACAAATGTCGTGTTTGACTATCCTGCTGAATTCTGTTATACTTTCTCATGTTTCATTCAACACCTTTGCTCCCATGTTTCACATCTTTTCTTGGTTGTACCGTACCGATGACAGCTAATGAGCCAGAAACATGCATATCTGCGGTTACCACTCTTTTCAGTAACCCCTTCTTCTATTTGCGTGCAATACCCACTAATCTATTCGTTGTTTGTTGTTCATATGTCACACACTATTCGTACATCTTATATATATATATATATATATATATATATATATATATATATATATAAATATATATATATATATATATATGTAGTGTATCGTGTAAGTTGCCTATGGTCAAGAATATTGTTCTTTATTGTCTAAAATATATGTCCCGGTGATTTTTATATAACCCAGGGTATTATTTATTCCCTCCGATTAGAGGTAAGTGTTCTCCATCAGTAATGGTATGATTTACGAAAGGAACACTTACTTTTAATCACCACAGTTATTCTAGAAATTTAGAAAACATTCAGGGAATAACTTCTAACTTAACTAAAAATATATAAAGAAAATTTTCTCGTTGAATCGAAGTAAGTTTTTGAAGAAATTAGTTAACTGATATAATTAATACTCATTATTTAGTTATTAGTACAACATCGACATTTTGCATTGGATTTTGTTATCTCAGGAAAATGTTGAAACAAAGCGACTATTACATTTTCAGAGTTTACGATGTTTGATAAATGTTCTTTATAAAAATTTACGATTTTGTTGAAAATAACATACTTCACTAATGAACAAAATTTTTAACAAACCTCGAATATGACTAGTCTCGATATTTGATGAAAGTACTTCAATTTTAGACGATGAAGAATAACTTTGTTTGTGTAAACTTCAACGGAAATGATTAGTATCTATTTTAAAATCAGTAAATACATTAATAATTTTAGAATGTGTACCCGATATTGAAATGAAGTTTACTGTTTTAAATCAAACTTATTGTTTCTAGATATGAAGTTTAATTAAATTGACTGTTTCGATCATTACGCTATGGAACATATTCATTATTTTTAACTGAAACTGTTTGTAAATAATTCCACAATATACTGCACAAAAGATAGAAATTCGAAAAAATTGACATTTATTTCGATATTGCTATCATCGTCAGGATAACAGAAGTTACATTTCATGTGGTGCCTACCTGATGTTTAGTAATTATTTTTGGCTAGACCAACAAGTGATTGTTATTGACTTTCAGCCGGTTTTACAAGAGTGACTTATACTAGGTATAAATAACAGTACAGTTGTTCTCGGAGTAAAGTTATGCTAGAATTTATTCCTGGTATAAAGTAGTTGGTTTTACAATGCTTTTTAACTCAGGTATAGCAATTCTAGGAGTAACGAAAAAGTGGTTCATATAAACTGAAATCTCCTGTCATGTATGTCATCTTTTCCTTCGTTTTAACATTAAAACTTAAAACGGTTTTCATCAGTTTTTTTATTATCCGTTAATTTCCTGTTGTAAGCGATGTTTTTAAAAATATAGTAGAATGGATTTGAGTGCTATTCTAATATTTGAATTTTCCTATGAAAAAGATATAGTTACGCTAACAAGAAAGTCAACACCTATTTATACGTGAAAGGTAACCACTCAAATTCTTTTCAAATATTCAATTTTTTAATAATTCATTATTGTAGGATCAATTACTTTGAAACCTTAGATGAAGATGATATTTTCATGTTTTTCTACCAATAATTACAAGAGTATTTCCATTTCGGTAGCACTAAAATTGCTACAACGCGTTCTTTTATGGCTTTTATCAGACGTGATTTACACGATTCACCACAAACAAAAATAAAAGTGTGTCTGTAAAGGACAAACTAGTGTAAATTAGCTATATGTATGCGTCACTTTTTAAAGTTATTCGTAGAGTAAACGACTTATCTGCCTGTTCGACGACGGTATATCTCATTCTAGTCTTTCCGAGAATTTTATTCCATTGTTAAATTTATACCTGGTTTGTAGAACGTTAAAATACGCCCTATACCGAGAGTAGGCTTACTCTTGCAATGACACAGAAAACCAGGAAAACTATCTACTGATCATCACAATTATTACTTAAGAAGACAGTTTAAAAAGTGGAGAACTCCCTAAATTTATCTGTTCATTGACGTCTTCTAATTTCTAACTCTTCAAGAAAATCCAGTTCTTGATGCTTATCATAAATATCTAGTACTTCTAGTTCTGTGTCAATGAATGATTGGTGCCAAGTAAATGTTTGGCGTAGTGGGATTTCTCTGGTTGCTTTAATCTGTATGCTTGTAAGTGTTCACTGTAACTAACTTCACAATTTCGAAGGGTCAGGCTCAA
This sequence comes from Galeruca laticollis, assembly GCA_963921935.1. Taxonomy (NCBI): domain Eukaryota; kingdom Metazoa; phylum Arthropoda; class Insecta; order Coleoptera; family Chrysomelidae; genus Galeruca; species Galeruca laticollis. Next base: position 51,262,725 of record OY998184.1, read on the forward strand.
ATAAACATCATTCCAATCTTATGTATACCAGATTACTTTAATGAGGATATTTTTGTTTTTACATATAACAATTTTGTAGTCATATTACTTTTTGTTTTAAAAGAAGTTGTTTTATTTATTACTGAAGATATTAACTTGAAATATTATTAGAAAATTACCAGCATTTAGGAAATATTAGTTCTAATGCCACATTTTCCTCTTTTTTATTAAGTAATTTATTGATTATATGTAATGGAATACCGTTGGATGTTGCTATTTGTTTAATTGTATTAATTTCTCTATCAAAATTATATTTGTTCATAGGAACTGAAAATGATCTATATATCATTGAATTATATGCTGCTAATTTATGTGACATGGGATGATTGGAATTATACGTCACATCAGTATGTGTTGTTTTACTGTTAATTGAATAATCAGGTACATAATTAACTCTTTGAATTTTTAAATCAAGAAAATTGATTAAGTTATTTTCTTCAACTTCTAATGTGAATTTAATTTTTCGGTGTTAATTATTAATATGGTTGAAAAATACATCTAATCAACATGCACTACCTATAAAACAACCTAATATGTCATCTACATATCTATACCAAAGCTTTTAAACCAAAATTTATTGATACTTTAAAGGAAAGGGATTTTATTCAGAGTTTAGAGTTTTCCGCATGGTATCAAGGAGAATACGAAGAAAATTCGCGGTTCCCACTAAATATTTTATGGACTGATGAAGCAACATTTACAACTAATGGAACCGTGAGTTCACAGAACTGTAGGTGGTGGGCTACATAAAATCCTAATTTCACTGTAGAGTGCAAGGACCAATATACATTTAACGTAAATGTCTTATGAGGACTGTTAAATAATAGTATGATTAGTTCCTTCTTCTTTGATGAGAATCTTACTGGAAACCGTCATTTGCAACTTTTGCAACAAGATTTGTTTCCAACTATAAATCAAATTCCACACACACAAAGACAATAAACTTGGTATCAGTTAGATGGGGCGACTGTTCATTGTAGTGTAGCAATACGACAATTTCTAAATGAAACAATTAATAGAAAATTGATAAGACGTTACTCAGCATATCCCATGCCAGCACGCTCACCGGACTTACCACCCAAAGGATTTTTTCTGTTGGGGATTATGGAAGAACGAGGTTTACAAACACCGTCCTTTTAGGTATAGAGAACATTTAAAAACTGTAATTACTAATTGTGTGAGGGCTATAGAACCAGAGCACATTACGAGTCAACGATGTTGTAAGAAGAACCGAACTGTGCACTGTGCATATTACGGGATGGACATCATACTGAGGTGTAATTTAACTTTGATGTTTAGTGGTTCAATATTATTGAACATTATATTCTTGTTAAGATACTGACTTGTTTTGAGCAATTTTTGGTGTCAACAAAAATTTTGTAGTTTTTTTAATGAATGAAAGAATTGACCATAATTGGGTAATTTGTAAATTACAAGCTCTTTTAAATAAACCGTTGTATACAAGATATCGTTTAATTATGATTTAAAGCAAATTTTTTTCTTAGTCACCATTTTAGAAAAATTGGTAGAAATTGAAATTTCTCTTAGATGGCCATGACTTCAAATCTTGATGTATTCTTTAATGATGAACAACTTTTTCAAATACATTTTTTTGGTATTTACTGAAATATGGGTACTTGAGAGAAAGAGAGAGAGAGAGATAAGCTTTATTGTCATGAAAATTTTTTACAGTTTTATGGACAACGCGAAATAATTTAAAAATAGCTAAATATAAAAAAGTATATAAAAAATAATATAAAGATATAAAAAATACTGACAATACTAACGATACAAAACATAATATATAAAAATACAAATTTAAATTAATAATTATAATACAATGTTACCATCGTACATCATACCAAATATTGATCTACAACGATGTAACTCAATAGTCTAGGGTAGAATACAGAATTCTGCCACTGAATAGTAAGAGTCTCTCAAGCAGAAACGCCCTTGTCAATCTCCGGAACCTATTAAATGTATTTGCCACTTTTAATTCTAGGTAGCTGATTGAATAGTTTTTTGGCATTGAAGGTGATGGAATTTTTTACCAGATCAGAGGTGGGTATTGTTAAGTAGATATCGAAATTTTTTCTTCTAGTAGGGTAACTATGAATTGGCCTCTCAGTTAAATTGTGAAAGTGTTTGCGAATCAAACACACGGATTCCAAAATGAATAGAGCAGGAAGAGTTAAAATTTTGTATTTTTTAAAATAGAATTCGCAATGCGTCCTACGACTCAAACCATAAATATAACGAATAGCTCTTTTTTGTAGTTTGATAATAGATGTGAAGAGGTATAAACTACAAGACCCCCAGAAAGGCAAACCATAGCGAAGGTGCGATTCGAACAAAGAGTAGTAAGTTGTTAAAGCAGCTCCATGCTTTGATAGCTGCTTGACTATCAGAATGGATCGATATGTCACATTTCTGATAGTTTCTTTCCAGGTTCATTTTCACGCATCTTTCAATCGCCTGAAAGACTCTCGGGAAGGAGCCTAACGATAATGAGTATCTAGTGCAGACCCAAATACTCCATCGCCTGCTCCAGTGGTGGTTTTTGAACCATCCGTATACCACCTAATGGTGTTTTCTTTGAGAGTTTGGGTGGTGTATTCCCTTTCCCAGTCTCTGCTCGTATTTAGCATCGTAGTGGAATTCTTTTCGATACTTACTTTTTTGATCATTTCGTGACTGGGAAGATTCGCTGATGAGATGTATTTTGTTAGAGATTTTTAATACTTTCATTGCCCGAACCTTCCTTAGACATTCTAAGAATTGCCTCTAGGGCAGATCTTTCTATCACCAGGTGTGAGATCTGAGGGGATCTCAAGTGCCCTAGTTGGACACATTCTCATAGCTCCAGTGATGCACACACAGGCAAGCCTTTGAACTTTGTCGAGGGTCTTCCTCGTTGCACATGGATAAAAAAATTTGTATTAGCTGTTGATTTAGTGGTTTTTACTTTCAATAATCAAGTAGAAATACAATATCAATTATTTTGCCTTTATAGCTACTGAAAAATACTAGAAAATATATCAGTGTGCAAAATTTTTCATATAACATGAGTTAAAAAATGAATTGAATGCACTGCGGGATATGACATGGCATTCGTCCTTAATAATTAATTATCTCCTAATTTTTCAGGTCCTGAGAAAACGATAGGCTCTTACCCCAACTACATCACAAAAGTTACAATGGGAAATATGGATCGTGTCTACATAGAACATCCGAAGCTGTCAGCTGAAGGTAAAAGTTGAATCAACAAAACAAGTCGGATACTTAATTTAATTTATTCACTTTATTATACAGTGCCTCCCCCCGTATTTTTTTTATGAACGGTGATACATAGACTGATGAAATTTGGAGCGTGAACATGTACTATTGTAAACTTATCTACTAGTGGTAACAGGTGACGTAATAGGTATTGGTGACATCACCAGACAATTAAAACCAATAATATGAAATGGGAAAGGTATTTAGAATACCTACACACACAAGCGCGCGTGGGTGCGAATTAGGACATTCCATTCACCCCCTGTCATTCCGACAGGACCTCATCGTAGTTCTCGCGTCGCGTATTCTCCCTCACCTTTCTCTAATTTTGTGAAAGGTTCCGGAGGGTATCCATATCCGTTCGAAGAGCTCTGGTGGCTATACTCCCTTGTCCTTTCGCGGTTGTTTGTATCGTCGTCGAAGTGGGTGTGTGTGTATGTGTAGGCCCGGATTAGTAGCTACTTACGCCCTAGGCAAAAGTACTAAATTACTCTCTGTTCCAGGAGATCTGGAGAGCGAGAAATTTTTTTGGAATATTTAACTGTAAACCTCGTTTTAGAGCTTGTTTGGAGTTATTTGAGCTATTAACACATTTTTATTTTTAGTCCTTTTGATTACATTTTTAACTATTTTGCAAGAAAATAATTTATATTAACACTGTATATATTTACTAATGAAAAGCAAATTTAGTTTCAAAATCAATTTTAATTTTTTTTCTTTCTGGCTTTTCTCCAAGCAAACGATTGAATTGTACTGGTGAAATCCAATGTACTGGTTATGTTATTTTCAATGCTGAGAAGAGCGAGAGAGTTGAGTTTCGTTTGGGTCATGTTTGATCTGTGGTACTGCTTGATTTTTTTTAAACCGGAAAATGACTTTGAACAATACAGTTCAGTTAAACAGTTATACACATCATTTATACAAAAACCACAGTAATACAAAATTACATTATTAAAGTATATGAAGGATATAGTAGTTATTAAATACTAATAGAGAATGAGGGTGTTAATAAGTTAGAGTAACTGGTAAAAACTCACTTGCCCAAAAAAATCTGCGATCCCTACAAGTTGACAAAGTTGGCTTTGGTTAATATTTGTTTACGTTATCTTAGTATAAAATAATATCCAAGGCATTATACAGAATAAGGGGTCTGCTATTTTTTACTTACCTCTCTGCAGATGCGTTCGTTACTGGAGTACAAATAAACATCCGCAGCAAAATTTCTAGATGTCGATATATATCTTGCAAATTATTTCCTGTGAGCCACTTGTACGGAGACGACGGCTTTTTATTTCCTATTTTGTTTGCTGCTAAGTGTGATTTAAGATGGACAAGTTCATCAAAAATCGACGGCTCCAAATCATTTTTAAAAACAGTAAGAAGGTTCTTAACCTCATCTTCAAGTTCTTCTGCTGTGAGATCCGAAAGTTTTATTACGGTACGAAACTTTCTAATAAACTCCTCATAAGCATCCATTCTCATTGTAAGTTGTGTTTGAACTTTGTCAATTATCGGCAGAAATGTATTTACTCTAAAATTGTCTCTTCCAGAAAGGAAAGCTTCGCCATCTCGAGACTCATCATCTTGAAGTTTTCTCGTTGTCTTACGATTCTTGTCGTGCTCATACACTTTGTTTTCATACAGTTCAAACTGATTTCCGAGCTCTTTAAAGAATGATATGAGTGACTTGAAAACTTCTACTACAACCATAGCATCAGTGTCTTAATTTTTAACATATTTGTTAACCTTATGCTGTGACGCATTTTCCTCCCCAAGAGGCGATGACTGCGCGTGGAACGCCTCGGAAACGTCACTTCTGACACCTTTGAAACCTTACACTTTCTCGGGCGCCAGATTTTTAACGTGGTTGTCTCCACGGCCCCTCGACTTCCCCCGTCGAGAGTTCCAGGTAGCCTCAGATGGAGGTACGGTAAATTCCAGGGGTCTATTGTCGTCAAAATTCGGGATGTTGCTAAATATATAAAACAAATGTTCTCGCTAGTCCTGAAATAAATGTTATTATCCTGATCCACACTACGGAGAAGCTAAAATTCGTGCTGCCAAACAACTACGCTACCATAAGGAAATACTAGTCTATGATAGGTCAATAAAACACAACAGAGGTTTATTTCAGTTTTATTACAGTAATCCTTTCTACCCAGCCGTTATACATACAAAATAAACAATAATCAAAAGCACATATGTATTATTAGCGACGAAGCAGGCAGGACATAAGCGAGAGTGGTTTTTTAATTATAAAATAGCGTTCATGCAATTAAAAGAAACGGGAAAAAAACAAGCAAAACTATTTTAAGTTTGGTGGTCTTTTCATTCATGTAGTTGTCAAACTCTCATGTAACGAACGGGTCCGGTGCTACTAAAAAAACTATCCAATCGGGAAAACAATGCTATAGATCGGGAACTCTACATCTACTCGTCAGAAATCTCCCTAAGCTTTGAACAAAATCAAGAAGGGTATCAAAAGGGCGGAACTAATATCACGAAATCCCACTAAAAGAAAATTCGGGGAAGGTAATGAAAACAGAAGGCAATTCTAGAGTTAACCAGATTTAAATATAAACCAAATTTGTGTTAAAGAACGGGCGACTATCAACCAAATTCAAAGAAATGAAACTCGGAAGAGTATCGCAATTGGGAACTCAAGATTTGAAATATCCGGGAGCCCTAGCTTATGTATGCCTGGCGCAGACGGATATTTCAATCAGGAATTTTCCTTGCAAAATAGAAGAACAATATATTTGAAACAGGACTAATATAATCCAAATTCGTGTTAAAGCACGGGGCGGATATCAACTAAATTCACAAAAGGAGACTCGGAAAAAGTGTTGCAATTGGGAACTCACGATTTAAAATATCCGGGAGCCCTAGCTTACGTATGCCTGGCGCAGACGGATATTTCAATCAGGAATTTTCCTTGCAAAATAGAAGAACAATATATTTGAAACGGGACTAATATAAGCCAAATTCGTGTTAAAGCACGGGGCGAATATCAACTAAATTCACAAAAAGGAGACTCGGAAATAGTATTGCAATTGGGAACTCAAGATTTAAAATATCCGGGAGCCCTAGCTTATGTATGCCTGGCGCAGACGGATATTTCAATCAGGAATTTTCCTTGCAAAATAGAAGAACAATATATTTGAAACGGGACTAATATAATCCAAATTCGTGTTAAAGCACGGGGCGGATATCAACTAAATTCACAAAAGGAGACTCGGAAAAAGTATTGCAATTGGGAACTCAAGATTTAAAATATCCGGGAGCCCTAGCTTGTGTATGCCTGGCGCAGACGGATATTTCAATCAGGAATTATCCTTGCAAAATAGAAGAATAATATATTCGAAACGGGACTAATATAAACCAAATTCGTGTTAAAGCACGGGGCGGATATCAACTAAATTCACAAAAGGAGACTCGGAAATAGTATTGCAATTGGGAACTCAAGATTTAAAATATCCGGGAGCCCTAGCTTGTGTATGCCTAGCGCAGACGGATATTTCAATCAGGAATTTTCCTTGCAAAATAGAAGAATAATATATTCGAAACGGGACTAATATAAACCAAATTCGTGTTAAAGCACGGGGCGGATATCAACTAAATTCACAAAAGGAGACTCGGAAAAAGTATTGCAATTGGGAACTCAAGATTTAAAATATCCGGGAGCCCTAGCTTGTGTATGCCTGGCGCAGACGGATATTTCAATCAGGAATTTTCCTTGCAAAATAGAAGAATAATATATTCGAAACGGGACTAATATAAACCAAATTCGTGTTAAAGCACGGGGCGGATATCAACTAAATTCACAAAAGGAGACTCGGAAAAAGTATTGCAATTGGGAACTCAAGATTTAAAATATCCGGGAGCCCTAGCTTGTGTATGCCTGGCGCAGACGGATATTTCAATCAGGAATTTTCCTTGCAAAATAGAAGAATAATATATTCGAAACGGGACTAATATAAACCAACTTCGTGTTAAAGCACGGGGCGGATATCAACTAAATTCACAAAAGGAGACTCGGAAAAAGTATTGCAATTTGGAACTCAAGATTTAAAATATCCGGGAGCCCTAGCTTGTGTATGCCTGGCGCAGACGGATATTTCAATCAGGAATTTTCCTTGCAAAATAGAAGAATAATATATTCGAAACGGGACTAATATAAACCAAATTCGTGTTAAAGCACGGGGCGGATATCAACTAAATTCACAAAAGGAGACTCGGAAAAAGTATTGCAATTGGGAACTCAAGATTTAAAATATCCGGGAGCCCTAGCTTGTGTATGCCTGGCGCAGACGGATATTTCCATCAGGAATTTTCCTTGCAAAATAGAAGAATAATATATTTGAAACGGAGCTGATATCAAGAAACCTACGAAAAGGGAAATCGAGAAAAGTATTAAATCAGATGCGATATATCAATGGTTCACCACACTCTAATGTACTAGATATATCAACGTATTTTAAAATGAAAGCCAACTATCTAAATGTTTTAAATTATCATTGAAAAGACCACTTATTTTCGGAATTATTATTGTCTAAAGTTCTTACCTTCACAGCAATAAGTTATCACGGAAATTTTTTCCAACGTGAAAAAAAACTCAAAAATAAATCGGCAAAAGAAAAGTTAAAAACGATTTACAGCGGACGATGAATAAATTGCACTTTTGGCTCGGTCGGCCGGCACTCTCTCTATTTTAAAAATATATCAGCCGTCTATCCTTACGGTTCCACCTCCCTCTCGACCTGCGCGCTTCTATCCATATCTACCTCGTTGCAGTGGGGAGACCAGTACCTTCAAATGTTGAGTTTTAAAATTGAAGTAAATACTTTACTCCCGAAAAAAAATTGATTTCTCCATCGCAACTAGGAAAAAAAATAAAAATATCGGAATTTGGATAAATATTAAACTATTACAACATTTGGTTTTACCGCGAAGCCAGAGAATAAAATAAAATGTTCACCGAGATTTACAATACTTTACACTAATTATAAGTCAATATACAAATGATTAGATACACTCGTCGACATAAATTGTAAAATGAAAATATATTCGGCTCACAAAGTATCAAAATGATTGATATTCAAAGAAACGAATATGTTACGGTTGATACATAATTATAAATTAAATATATATACTCGGCGACATAAACTAAAAATGAAATTACACTCGGCGCATAAACTTTAACATGATTAGGTACAAAAAAACGAATATGTGACGGTTGATACATAATATAAATTAAATATATATACTCGGCGACATAAACTAAAAATGAAATTACACTCGGCGCATAAACTTTAACATGATTAGGTACAAAAAAAAACGAATATGTGACGGTTGATACATAATATAAATTAAATATATATACTCGGCGACATAAACTAAAAATGAAATTACACTCGGCGCATAAACTTTAACATGATTAGGTGTGTGTGATCGCTACCTCAGCTGTAACTTTCCTTGTCTGCTTCGGTGAGGAAGGCCCTAAGCTGAATGGTCCATCGCCTTCTTTATAGTTGTCCCCGTGTAAATCGGCGCCCACCTTATACAGTAGTGCGGAATTACCGTGTCGGGTGGGAGGGTGTAGGAGTTATTTCTGCATGTTTCCATCTTGTTTCGTCCTTGACATGCCGTTGAGATGTTGGTTAGGTATGTGATACCTTCGTTCGGCATGTTTTTCAGAGCTCTGTTCGATATTCCGTCTTTTCCGGATGCCTTTTTCTTAGAAGCTAACTTTAGCAGTTCTTTTACTTCTGGAGGAGTTGCGAACCCTAGGTATTCGCGCTCCTCATCCTCTAGATACTGGGCGATGCTTTCTTCTACCATGGCTGAGAAATCCATGACTCCGTCTGGGTGTTCGTTCAGTGTGAACTGTGTTTGTAGCGTGCTTTTTAACGCTTCCGCTTTATATTTTTCGGTGTAAACCATCCCGTTGGTTCCGTGTATCGGTGGCATCGGTTTTTTATTCTCTCGTAGAGTAGAACTTTTGCGATATTCCATATCCCCGGTTTTTGCGGGTTTAATTCGTTGATTATTTTGTTCCATTCATCACTCCTGTGTTCTTTTAGTTTTCCTTATATGTCTTCTTGGGTTTCCCTGATTCTCCTTAGTTCGTCGGGATTTTGTGTCCTGCGTGCCTGCGTGTCTCGTGATTCGATTCTATTCCCTAATCAGATTATTTACGTCGTCATCTATGTTTTTGAACTTTCCCTATTTGTCTGCTACGGATGTTGTGGTACTTCGTTCTAACGCTCCTGTTAGTGCTACTTCGAAGAAACGGACTTGCTCTTCCAGTGTTTCTGCATTGTTGATTTCGACTATCGGTCCTATGACAAATTTTAAAAAATTCAAGGGTGTACTTGCGTCTACACTGTATTTTGTACGACCTGGATTTGCGCTTTCAATATTTCTTTTTTGTCGTTTGGAACGGACAAATAGTACAGTTTGCTATTTTAGACCAGATTTTGAGGTAAATTCTGGCAATTTTATATCTGGAAAGTCGACAGAAGGTGTAGGCTCTTCATTTGCATCTTCTTCACTTTCTATTTCCAAATTGTCTTCAAGTTATGTAACAAGTTCATGTTCCTCATGTAACTCATCCGATTCATAGTCAATTTCTGAGTCGGAATTGTGAAAATTAAGGTTTTCACCGATCTTCTCAAGTTCGCGTTGCTTTAGTGATCTACGCCTTTCAAAACAATCTATTCCAAACTTAATCTAAAAAAAAATATACAGTATTTATATTATATTTGGCACCACCTGATACCAGTTAGGGGTCTCAGAGAGACCCCACTTACCTAATTCCCTTATAACTCGACACTCTTGTAACGATGTCTCAATTCACACTAACACATGATTATTCTTGTGATTTCAAATACATAGCTAGAGGCGCTGTTGCCAATTGTGTATATTTTGGCAAATTTTCGGAAAAATTTAGGATGAGGTCCCTCGAAGACCTCCAATAGGTATTTAAAGGTTGAAAGCGAAACCCTAAATTTAGTGTTTATTTATTTTAACCATCAAAAACATCGTAATTCCAAAAAAAATTAGTATGATTGAATAGGTATTCTAAATACCTTTCAAACAAGGTGTCACTTGCCATAAGGTCCCATTTATTACTATTGGTTTCAATTGCCTGATGACGTCACCGATGCCTATTACGTCAGCTGTAACCACTAGTAGAGAAGCTTACAATAGTTCATGGTCACGCTCCAAATTTCATCAGTCTAAGTATCACCGTTCAGAATAAAAGAGGGAGGAGGGACTTTTGAGAAGCGCTGTATACACGCTCAATGATTCAAAAAATTGCTGAATCTAATGCAAATGCATAAACGACGTGGCTACTGATCTGACCAGAGGCTACTTCATCACATTATGATATTGTGAAAAAAGTACCGGGAATAGCTCAATTAGGCACAAAATATGTATTAATAATCCGAAATTTATTGTATCGATTTAGTAGTAGAACAGTGATTATTAGTAGACTTTTCAAAATATGGTCTGAAAGTTATTATATTTTGACACAAAGGAATAAGAAACCGTTTTTACTGTCAAAACATGCAGTGAAGTCCAAAGAGAGCTATGGAAAATGTGTACTTTGATGAGTTCAATAAAGTATGAGAAATACCCATAAGAAAGACCTCGAAGTCATTGGTCTGTTGATGGGTTTGATAAGAGTTTATACAATTTCTTTAGTCTGTGGTAAAAGGGAACGGGAGCATCATTATGTGAGAAAAGAATAGTCTGTTGGAAGTATCTTGAAGATCTAGAATTATTTACATAAAAATTTCTAAATGCGATGAAGAAAAATAGTTGTAATCTTCGGTATTTATAAAATGTCTTTGCAAGTACAACAAAATATAAAATAAAATAGGAAAAATTTGTTGACCCACAGATCCTGAAATTCATACAAATCCTTAGTTTGAAATTGTTTCATCTATTAATGAAAGAGCTGATTGGACGTCATCCCAAATTGTTGTCAAACAATTTTTAGTTAGGTTAGAGTGAAAATTATGAAGACACTGATGTTGAAATATTGAAAATAATTTGAGAAACTATAGTTAATATGTCATTGAGGATACGGGTGTGAAAAGGGCCACGGTTTTTCCAGCCACGGTTTCGATATGACAACACCGCGCACGTACCTACCATTTTATAAAAAATAACAAAGAGATGGTACGCATTGGGAGTAGATGGATAATATTTATATTTAATAGAATCTTCCATGTGAACTGTTGAAAGTCATTGTCGGGCCGTAGGAGAGGATGCAGGTCGATTTGAATATTAATTAATTCTATAAAAAATATAACGATGGCACGTATTCAGACTAGATGTTTATTATTGATTAGAACCATCATTGTGAACTGTCAAAAGTCATTGTCAGGCCATAGCAGGGTGTACAGGTCGTTTAAATATTATTAATTTCTATAAAAGAATAACACAGCGATGGCACGCATTCAGACTAGATAGATAATGTTCATATTCAATAGAATAATTATTGTGAACTGTCAAAAGTAATTATCGGGCCGTAGGAGGGGGTACAGGAAGGATTAAATATTGATAAATTCTATAAAAAAAATAACAAATAGATGACACGCATTTCCACTAGACGGATAATATTCATATACAATAGAATAATGGTTGTGAACTGTCAAAAGTCATTGTTGGGCCGTAGGAGGGGTACAGGACGATTTAAATATTAATTAATTATCTAAAAAAATAACAAACCGATGGCACGCATTCAGACTATATGGATAATATTCATATTCAATAGAATCAGCATTGTGAACTGTCAAAAGTCATTGTCAGGCCGTAGGAGGGGGTACAGGTCGATTTAAATAATAAATAATTTTCTAAATAAAAAACAAAGCAATGGCACGCATTTATACTAGATGTTTAATATTCATATTCAATAGAATCATCGCTATGAACTGTCAAAAGTCATTGTCGGGCCGTAGAAGGGGGTACAGGCCGATTTAAATATTATTTTATTCTCTAAAAAAATAACAAATCAACGGCACGCATTCAGACTAGATATATAACATTCATATTCAATAGAATAATAGTTGTGAGCTATCAAAAGTTATTTTTGGGCCGTAGGAGGGGGTACAGGTCGATTTAAATATTAAACAATTCTCTATAAAAATAACAAAGCAATGGCACGCATTTAGACTAGATGGATACTGTTCATATTCAATAGAATAATTATTGTGAACTGTCAAAAGTCATTGTCGGGCCGTAGAAAGGGGTACAGGTCAATTTAAATATTAATTAATTATATAAAAAAATAACATAACGATGGCACGCATTCAGACTGGATGTTTAATATTCACATTCAATAGAATTATCGCTGTGAACTGTCAAAAGTCATTGTCGGGCCGTAGGAGGGGGTACAGGCCGATTTAAATATTATTTGATTCTCTAAAAAAATAACAAAGCAATGGCACGCATTCAGACTAGATCGATAACATTCATATTCAATAGACTAATGGTTGTGAACTGTCAAAAGTCATTGTCAGGCCGTAGGAGGGGGTACAGATAGATTTAAATAATAACAAATTTTATAAAAAAAATAACAAAGCGATAGCACGCATTCAAACTAGATATTTAGTATTCATATTCAATTGAATCATCATTGTGAACTATCAAAAGTCTTGTCGGATCGTAGGAGCGTGTCGACGTAGATTTAAATATTAAATATTTCTATAATAAATAACAATGTGATGGCACGCATTGAGACTAGATACATAATGTTTATATACAACAGAATCATCATAGAAAACTGATAAAAGTCATTGTCGGGCCGTAGGAGGGGTACAGGTCGATTTAAATATTAAACAATTCTCTATAAAAATAACAAAGCAATGGCACGCTTTTAGACTAGACGGATAATGTTCATATTCAATAGAATAATTATTGTGAACTGTCAAAAGTCATTGTCGGGCCGTAGAAGGGGGTACAGGTCGATTTATTTTTTTATAGAATTAATTAATATTTAAATCGACCTGTGACCCCTCCAACGGCCCAACAATGACTTTTGTCAGTTTACAATGATGATTCTAATTAATATGAACATTATCTATCTAGTCTCAATGCGTGCCATTGCTTTCTATTTTTTTTGTAGGATTGATTAATATTTAACCTGTACCCCCACCTACGGTCCGACAATGACTTTTGGGAGTTCACAACCGTTATTCTATTGAATATGAATATTATCCATCTAGTCCGAATGCGTGCCATCGCTTTGTTATTTTTTTAGAGAATTAATTATTATTTAAATCGATCTGTACCCGTTCCTACGGCCCGGCAACGACTTTTGACAGTTCACAATTATGTTTATATTGGATATGAATATTAAACATCTAGTCTGAATGCGTGCCATCGTTTTGTTACTTTTTTATAGAATTAATATTTAATCCGTCCTGTACCCCCTCCTACGGCCTGACAATGACTTTTGACAGTTCACAATGATGATTCTATTGAGTATGAATATTATTCATCTAGTCTGAATGAGTGCCATCGCTTTGTTATTTATTTAGAGAATTAATTAAGAGTTGAATCTACCTGTACCACCTCCTACGGCCAGGCAATGACTTGACAGGTCACAATGATGATTATATTGAATATGAATATTATCCATCTAGTCTGAATACGTGCCACCACTTTGTTATTTTTTTAGAGAATTAATTAATATTGAAATCGACCTGTACCCCCTCCTGCGGCCCGACAATGACTTGACAGTTCACAATGATGATTCTATTGAATATGAATATTATCCATCTAGTCTGAATGCGTGCCATCGTTTTGTTATTTTTTTAGAGAATCAATTAATAGTTAAATTTACCTGTACCCCCTCCTACGGCCAGGCAATGACTTTTGACAGTTCACAATAATTATTCTATTGAATATAAACATTATCCATTTAGTCTGAAAGCGTGCCATCGCTTTATTATTTTTTTATAGAATTTATCAATATTTAATCCTTCCTGTACCCCCTCCTACGGCCCGACAATTAGTTTTGACAGTTCACAATAATTATTCTATTGAATATGAACATTATCCATTTAGTCTGAATGTGTGCCATCGCTTTGTTATTTGTTTAGAGAATTAATTATTATTTAAATCGACCTGTACCCCATCCTACGGCCCGAAAATGACTTGACAGTTCAGAATGATGATTCTATTGAATATAAATATTATCCAGCTAGTCTGAATGCGTGCCATCGCTTTGTTATTTTTTTAGAGAACTAATTAATAGTTGAATCTACCTGTACCCCCTCCTACGGCCAGGCAATGACTTTTGACAGTTCACAAAAATTATACTATTGAATATGAACATTATCCATTTAGTCTGAATGTGTGCCATCGCTGTGTTATATTTTTATAGAAATTATTAATATTTAAACCGACCTGGGCCCCCTGCTACGGCCCGACAATTACTTTTGACAGTTCGTAGTGATGATTCTATTGAATATGAATATTAAACATCTAGTATGAATGCGTGCCATCGTTATGTTATTTTTTTATAGAATTAATTAATATTTAAATCGACCTGTACCCCCTCCTACGGCCCGACAATGACTTTTGACAGTTCACAACCATTATTCTATTGAATGTGAATATTATCCATCTAGTCTGAATGCGTGCCATGGCTTTGTTATTTTGTTGGAGAATTAATTCATAGTTAAATCTACCTGTACCCCCTCCTACGGCCCGGCAATGACTTTTGACAGTTCACAATAATTATTCTATTGAATATGAACATTATCCATCTAGTCCTAATGCGTGCTATCGCTGTGTTATTTTTTTATAGAAATTATTAACATTTAAACCGACCTGTACCCCTTGCTACGGCTCGACAATGACTTTTGACAGTTCACAATGATGATTCTATTGAATATGAATATTAAACATCTAGTCTGAATGCGTGCCATCATTATGTTATTTTTTTATAGAATTAATTATTATTTAAATCGACCTGTACCCCCTCCTACGGCCCGACAATGACTTTAAACAGTTCACATTGAAGATTCTATTGAATATAAATATGATCCACCTACTCCCAATGCGTGCCATCTCTGTTATTTTTTTATAAAATGCGCGGTGTTGGCACATCGAAACCGTGACTGTTTTCACATCCGTATTGAAGATAGGGTCAAGTGGGGTAAATGTAAATAGGGGTAAATGTAAATAGGGGTAAATGTAAATAGGGGTAAATGTAAATGGCATCTTTTTTCTGGTTCAAAGAGATTTTTAACTCACAGTGGCAACACTGTTTGCATTTCATATGTGTTAATAAGTGGGGTACAAGTTATGGCGCCAGAACTGTCAGTCTGCATTGAAATACACTCAGATGAACATCACGGTGTGGTTCTGTATGAAAAACACTTGTGCAAAGTTCTCTTTACAAGTAGATTGTCACCAAAATACGGTAAGTTTGATATGAATTTTTGATCTAAATAATGTATAATGGTGCTATATTTTAGTTTTTAATTGAAAAACTTGATTTTGTGTAACTCATAAACTACAAAAAAACTATTTACATTTACCCCGAGAATAGAAATGTATGGGGTAAATGTAAATGTTATTTCGGGGGAAATGTAAATACTAATATAACTATAATTACTAAGAAAAAATTGGTACTAATTTCAGAGATGCCACGGACTTACATTAAAAAAAGGTCCCCGCCTTTATATACCGCTGAAGACTTGGGTAAGGCTGTAGAAGATATTTTAAATAGAAATGAAACTTATCAACAAGTTGAAGATGAATACCATGTCCCAAAAGCCGTTGTTTTTAACAGGATAAAGGGGAGAAAAAATGCAATTGACAAATTAGGTTCTGGAAGGACCCAATCCCTAAGCGTCGACGACGAACGTGACTTGGAAAATTGCATTAGAGCACGAGCTCGAATGGGGATTCCATGTGACAAAGAAAACGTCAAGCAAGTTGTGACCGAATATGTGCGTATAAATAATTTAAAGACCCAATTTGTCAACGGTAGCCCTGGAGATAACTGGTACTATGCATTTATGAAAAGACACCCAGGCTTATCTTTTAAGAAACCAGAGCTATTACAAAAGTGTAGGAAGGATTCGAGAGATCCCTTTGTAATCTATGATTTCCACAATGAAGTAGCCCAGCTTTTGGCAGAGAATTCACTTGAGAATCAACCTGCCTTTAAATTAAATTGTGATGAAAGTGGGTTTTGCACGACCCGTCCAAACTGAAAGCGATTGGAGAAAAGGGTAAGGTTCTGTCTAGAATATCAGGAGGTTCAGGCAGGGAACACACCACTGTTTTGGCATGCATTTCTGCAGACGCATCTTTCCTTCCACCACTGATCGTGTTCAAAGGAGTAGGTGTTCAGGCTAGGTGGACATCAGATAAAGATTTTCCAGGAACTAGGTAGGTAAAACATTACCTAATATTAAACCTTTTGTTAACATTTATTTGTTATCTTTCAGGTATACTTGTTCCAGCCATGGTTGGATGGAGGAACCACAGTTTTTTGAGTGGTTTTCCTCAGTTTTAATACCTCATATAAAATATCTACGAGATTCTCACAATCTACCAAATCAAGCAGCTGTGCTCTTTTTTGACGGACATTCCAGCCACGTTAGTGTGAGAATAATCAAAGCTGCATTAGAAAATAATGTACATTTAGTGAAATTTCCCAGCCACTTGACGGACAAGATACAACCCCTTGATAAGTGCGTATTTGGCCCCATTAAAAGAGTATGGGAAAAAAAACTGATTGACTTCGCAAGAGATCCAATTCAAAAAAGAGAGTCGGGTCGTTTGACAAAGAAATTGTTTAGTGAATTGTTAGGCGAAGTGTGGTCTGAAGGAATGAAACCTACCAATATTGTAAGAGGCTTCGAAACAACAGGCCTCTTTCCCATCAATGCCAAAAGGTTTCCTGAGTCGGAATTTGATCCAATTGCTCTCAAAAGGTTCAAAGAAACACAAAACGAAACTACTAATTTATCAATAACAGAAAATGCAGCTGGCAATAGTTCACACAACGAAGAACCTAATTTGTCAACCCTGACAACAGACATATCAATTGCTGGTCCATCTGGTACTTCTAAAATCTCCTGCGCCCCTGAACCTCTACATAAAAATTCTCAAGATATTTCTAATCTTAATTCAGAACCTGACAAATTAGAAGTTGTAACAGATGTGCCACCTAGTGCTATACCTTCACATTCAACACCCATTAAAAGTGTACGTACGAGTACATGCACTTCTAAAGTGACTCCCAACACAATAATTGGCATTTTTGCAGAGCACAGTAATAATCGCTGCATTGACCAAGCAAGAGTTGAAAAGGTGAAAAAACCTATTATTCCAAGACTGAAACCACAGAAATATGGCGAAATTTTGACCAATCAAGCAGTACTGGACAAACTTGAAGCTGCTCAAAACTTAAAAAACCAAAAGAAAAAGACCAATAGAAAGCAAAAAGATGAACCTGAGAAAAAATCACAGGGGGGTAAGACAAGAAAGAATGTTCACAACATTGAAGAAGAAGACGAAGAAGTCATAGACGAATCTGCTTTGTGTCAAGATGATTCTTCTGACGATCAGTTGGAATCAATCGAGGAATCAATCATTGCCGAAGCAACTAACAAAGTTGAATATCATGAACCAATTTGGAATGAACTAAAACCGGGCTTATTTGTCTTAGTAGACTTTACTGGTGGGCAGAGAAATAAAGTCCATTATAAGTATGTCTGCTGTATACAAAACATCAATCAAGATGAAGAAGATGCAGATATTGTGGTGCAAGGATTTGAGAGGTTCAATTCTACTTCAACTGATTTTGTAGAAAAGCCAAATGACGTTTGTACAATAACTTTGAAATGATTAAAGCAATTTTACCTGAACCGAACCTTAAATATTGCGAGAGAAAAATTGTTTATGTTTTTCCTGGCACAGTAGCAGTTTTTGAAAAGTAAAACTGCATTGGAGAAGTGTTAGTTGACTGTTTAAAGTATTTTTTTATTGTATTTTGGGGTAAATGTAAATGCCTTCAAAATAAAATGATAAAATTATAAAAACTTACAGATTTTGATTTGTTTTCATTTCCCCCTTATAAGTCCAATGTGAGTCTAATATATCAGGAAAACTTTGTTTACATTTACCCCTTTGAGCCGGGTAAATGTAAATAAGTAGGGGTAAATGTAAATGATAAAAAAAAATGACAAGTTAGTTCCTAATAACGATTTGTCTCTGGAAGTTGAGAGGTATAGTATTAAACAACACCTCTTCCAAATTTCATAAATTTTGAAAAATTAGAAGGTATATATTTTTATTTTCAAAGTTAAAACTGTTGAAATCATTTACAATTACCCCACTTGACCCCACATTTGTTGCATTCGGGTTTTCACCGAAAACTTGGCAAGAAACGAACATTTTCACTAAGATTAAAGATTTTCAAAGAACAAATCATGAATTTTGGAAAAAAATGATAAAAAACTAAAATTTATCCAGAGACTAAACCAAAAAAAGCTATGAAAAAAATTATTCATTTTAAATTTTTTTTATTCATACTGTGGTTTTTTTCTTTTTAAAATGAATGTAGATTTCTAAAATCAGATATGACAGTGTTTTTATTATTTTTGTCTTAATAATAATTGTGAACAAAATTAACAACTTTCAGATCAGATAGGAAAGGTATATAAACTAATCTCTTTTTAGTCGTTTGATACATAAAATAATTGACTACATATATTTCAATTTTCAGATTCGGATAATACTCATACTGGACGATTCATGGTTTGCAACAACAACAACTTGGAATTTTTGCCCGTACCATTTTTAACGAAAGGATCACATTTTGTGACATCTTTCGAAATAAAATCAAAAAATACTTGGTGTATATTATTTGTAGATTTTAATTTTGATATTAATATTATTTGTGGTGGAGAAAATGGAATATTTGAGCAACGGCAAACGATTCAAAATAAGTCACCAGTGATGGTACGTAAAAATAGTTTATTCATCCCAATAAGTTGAAATTAAAAAGTATTGCAAAATACTATGTTACAGTATGGATTATTCGATACAAAAACAAAATAACGGAAAAAACTAAATATTGAAACTCTATTTTTAATTAAGTATACCCAATCAAATTTTATGAAGAATTATGAATGGTGATAATACAAATGCTGTTCCCATTTTCCTTACGACTGTAAAGGGGGCCAGGTCCACAATAGGCAACATGATTATTTTTAAAAACTGTTTTTCCTACGATCACATAGGAAAGTAACACAAATCGCACTCTCTATTCCCATGGAAAGTGACCTTTATACTCACGCGTGCGTAAAGTAACTTTACGCACGGTTGTCAATAAGCCGTCAAACCCGTGAATCCTGTAAGATTTACAGATGTAATTATTAATTGCTCTTCATTATTGATATTATTTACATAAAAATTGACCTAAAAACTAATTATTTATAAAAAATAAAGAAAAGAAATGTTGACGCCGGGAATCGAACCCACAACCTTGTGGTCATGATACCAGATAATCTTCCAACTGAGCTAATTCAGTTTTGAATTAACGTAATCTGAGATATGTTCTTATATTTACATTATTCTAATCATCATATTTCTTGTATTTTCATTTTATTAAAACAAAATTCAGCTGTTTTAAAAGTTTATGTGATGGGCAATTTTATTTCATAATAAATTGATATAATGCTTTTTTAATAATATTATATATATATATATATATATATATATATATATATATATATATATATATATATATATATATATATACAGGGTGTCCCGGGACTAATGGGAAAAAAGTCAGGAGCGTATAATCTGAGCTAAAATAATGTTAGTACTTCATATAAACTTTTACTATGCAGGCCCTCGTTTTCGAGTTATAGGCCTCCAAAGTTTTAATTTTGAATTTGGTTTTTATTTGTATTTTTTGTACTAGTTATTTGATCTTTATAAAATTTACGGCAAAGCTATAATGTATGTGTATGTTTATTTTGGTAAGGTAAACAGATTTACAGTAGTGCATTGAAGCCAGGGACGGACTACTCGCTATGGTTAGTGATCCAAAAATTTTGCAGGTATGGCACACCCTGTATGAAATTACCGAAATTCACTTCCCCACACATTAAGCTAACGAAAAGGTACTCTTGTTGGAATTCGATAAAATAAGCCGTTTGGTTAATATTTACAGTTTTATTAATGCACTACATACCAGTTTACGCATTCACCATTTTTATAAGTACACAACGAGGTAAAACTAACTTTTAATAGATGTCCAAAATTTACCTAGAGTACTACAAAAAAATAATTTAACGATAGCAGAAGATGAAAAACATTAACGACTTATTAATTGGAAAGTTGGTAAAAACTTTTTATAAGTGTTTTTACCGTTTATCAAGTTACCATAGGATTAGTTGTCAAACGTTGTGTAGAATAGTTCGTAGTCAGTACTTGTCAATAATTCATAAGTCCTTAATTTAACAGTTACAATAGCAGAATTCGCTTTTATTGAGTACGCAGATAAACATCTAATGTATGGACTGGCTTCTCGAAACTGTTTAGAGGCCAAAAGGCTTTATGAAGAACATTTTGCAAACAGAGCATTGCCAGACAGACGAATGTTTGGGCGTATTGATCTCAGGTTACGAGAAACAGGTGTGAATAAGTAAATGTAATTTTCCATGTATACAAAACAAAATTTTAAATTTTAGGAAGATTTTCGCCAGAAAAAGCTGGAGAAGGTCCAGTACGAAGCATACGTACTGTGGCAGTTGAACAAGACTTGTTAAATGCAGTTGATAATGAACCATCGAGTTTTAGAAAATTATCAAGAGAACATAACGTCTCGAAATCAGTTGTTCATCGCGTCCTAAAAGAACAGCTGTTATATCCTTTTCACATGAAAAAAGTACACCGTATGACAGTGGCTGATTATCCTGCTCGACTTGAGTATAGCCAGTGGTTTCTGCGACAACAACAAGCAGACAACACATTTATTAGTAACGTTCTCTTTACGAACGAACCGGGTTTCACCAGAGATGGAATCATAAATTCTCATAATATGCATTTATGGGATGATGTGAATCCACATGGCATTATCCAAACTAGGATCCAGCATAGATTCATGGTTAATGTTTGGCAGGAATAGTTGGCAATAATTTGATACAGCCATACTTTATTGACGGTACTTTGACTGGTCAGAGATGTTTGGAGTTTTTTGCAAAATGAGTTATGGAACCTGTTTGATGATGTGCTACTACAAACTCGTAGGAATTTATGGTTCATGCATGATGGGGCCCCTCCTCATTTCAGTTTAGATGTACGACAGCATTTATACACACAAGGCTTCCTAGTAGATGGATTGGTCGTGGAGGCCCTTTTCAATGGCCACCGCGATCAAGAGACGTTAATCCTATGCATTTCTTTCTCTAGGGTTATCTCAAAAGTAAGGTATATGCAACACCTGTGCAAACAAGGCAAGATTTAATAGACAGAATTGTGTTACACTGCAATGTTATTAGAAATAGTGTGAAATTGCTCTTTCAAGTGCAAAGAAACAACCTTCGTAGACTTAGAATGTGCGTGGAAGTGGGAGGAGCTCATATTGAACATTTATTAGAATAACGTTAGTTTTTGTTGTTGTTTAGGAATTAGTTTTAGTCTAATGTTTTATAACTTGTGTTTTTTGAGGTTTTCTTAATGGTTTAATAATGTTGTGTTCGTAATTTTGATTAAAAGCAAGTAAATTCTGGACATCATATTAATAAGTTAGTTAGGTAGATTTTTACGTAGTGCATTAATAAAACTGTAAATATTAGCCAAACGGCTTATTTTATCGAATTCCAACAAGAGTACCTTTTCGTTAGCTTTATGTGTGGGGAAGTGAATTTCGATAATTTCATACAGGGTGTGCCATACCTGCAAAATTTTTGCATCACTAACCATTGCGAGTAGTCCGTCCCTGGCTTCAATGCACTACTGTAAATCTGTTTACCTTACCAAAATAAACATACACTTACATTATAGCTTTGCCGTAAATTTTATAAAGATCAAATAACTAGTACAAAAAATACAAATAAAAACCAAATTCAAAATTAAAACTTTGGAGGCCTATAACTCGAAAACGAGGGCCTGCATAGTAAAAGTTTATATGAAGTACTAACATTATTTTGGCTCATATTATACTCTCCTGACTTTTTTCCCATTAGTCCCGGGACACCCTGTATATATATATATATATATATATATATATATATATATATATATATATATATATATATATATATATATGTATATATATATATTGCACTATTTTATGACAACTACAAAAAGAAGTGCAGAATACAGGTGTATTCTGCACTCCTCTAATATAATTTTAATTTACTTTAACATTTTCATAAATTAGACGTAGTTGTAGATACATATTTATAAGATGATAATAATTTCTTTTAAAGTACTCATAGTAAACGGACTTTCTATCTAAAATAGAGAAAAGTAAATTAATTATTAGTAAACAAATAGAGTACATTTTAAATTTGAAGCTGTATGATTTCAATGAGACATATTCGGTTTGTGAAGTTGAATGTCAATGACACGATTGTAAATAATGAGTACCACAAAAATATTTGGAAGGAATTACAATTAAATAATCGACAGGATTGTGTAGTTATGATAAAATATTAAAATAAATGAAATTATGATATCACAATGAATTGCCAATAAAAATAAAGTTGAAACATACATAAAAATATCACAATAAGTGTCACCACTAATTTGGAGTGCAACAATATATAAGATATCATAATAATATATAATAAGAAAATATTTTCTTATTAATGAAGCAACAATGTTTGAATTTTGACACATAATATATTTCATCTGAAATTATCTGCAACAAAAGAAAACCCGGTACTGATTTCATTTGACTTATATAATGTACTTATAACTTTAATCAAAAAATCATAACAGTATGGTTAACAAAGATAGTATACCGAAAATTGCACGGCATACGTTTTCTTATTTTTTAGGCAACACAATCTTTACACAATTTCCTGGTACATTCCAAACACACTGGACGCTTGCACATAATACAAAAATAGGCCGCTCTCCTTTTTTTGTTGGATGGATGTGTTTAATATTAAATAGAAGCAAAATAAATTTAAAATCAAAGAATAGAAATAAACAATATGGTTGACCTATTTTCACAAGAATAAAACAAAACTTTTTAAGTGATAACCCACAAAACGGATTAATGGACACCATTAAATTCTTCTTAGGCAATCTATAGCGAGTTATCTTAACAATTTATTTAGCATTTTGATTATAAATTTCAACCAATATTGGAAAAGCTCTCTGTATCTTGAAATTGTAACAATATAGGATAGAAAATTACATTGTACTAGGAACGATATAGAAATAAGACTGACTTATATCCATACTAAACCATTTTATTTCTCTTCTCACCTTAATTGGTTCACTAAATATTTATAAAAATTACATTGTTGTTTTTAGGCTTATATTACTACAATACAAAATATGCCCTTGTTGATAACTATTCATGGCGGTAACGACAAGAAAACTGTAATTTGGATTTTAAACAATGGAAAATTTGAGATTCTCCAAACATATCGAGAAGGAGAAGCAATAGATGTTTCTGCCGTTTCAATTGATAACGAAACGTTCTTGGCCATCGCTTATAAACATTTGCCTAACACAAAGGATTTTGGGAGAGTAGTCATTAGAAGGTAATTTACAATATGGGGTGGGACAGCTTATTTTGAAATTTATGAAAAGAAACAGTAATACAGATATACATTTTATTCTGTGAGTAAAATCAATTATAACATATCAAGTGCCCATTCTTTTTACTGCATTAATCTACTTCTGAAGTTTGGTTCAACTCATTTCTGCATATCGACGAGTATGTTAACTATAGCTTGACGAATATTCTCAAGAAATACCAAAGTGAGACTTATTACTGAAGAAAATAAGAATGTCATCAAGCAATGCCAAAAGCGCTTCAAGTGCATTTTCAGGAGCAATCAAATCACGTGGACTACAGTCCTACACTACAGCTATTTTGTAATGATCCACCTCACAGGATGACCAGAAAACCCAACAGCAGCAGCATTTATTCGAGCAGAGTGTCTAAGGGATCGAAAAAACAGACTGCCTCTCCAATTCTATGATTTTTGGTGTCCATCGCGGAAGTAAAAGTTTCTTATTTTTTACATTACCAATTTCCTTGAAGTTGTTTACCTATGAAACAATCGAATGCTGATCTGGAACACGTTCACAGCATCCAATATTGAAATGGATATGGAATGCACCATTCTATGGCCATGCTTGAGCGGCTCCACGATGCTAACTGAAACCACTGGCATAAAAGGTTTTGACTATGAGTGTTTGTTTATAATTAAAAGCTCCATCTTTGAATGTATGGAACAAATATTGAATATCGAGGAATTTAATATGCTGTGTATCGTGGTGACAAAATAATAATGTTTCATAACAGATTTCTATCTAAAACAAATAAGTACTTCAGAATTAAAAAGAAAGGTGCATATTCTGATTGTAAAGAGATAAAAGTTGGAGTCCCTCATAATATTTTCTATTGTACTAATGATCTATCAGAGTCAGATGATGACACTGTGGCTATGTTTGTTTATAATAATAATTCTAGGTGTTGAATTGAATGAAAGTAAATTAGTTAATATTGATATTACTGTCAAATATTTTGTCTCAATGTTAATTCCAACTGATTAATTTTATTTTATGATTTTTGTAGAATCAAGAATTTGTCAAAATCATTTCCAATATTCCAAACAATTGAAATTTCAACTCCAACTAAGGTTGAATTGGCTTTACTCCCTTCGAACGAAATCGCTCTCTACATCGTTACAGAAAATCCAGCGGAACCTTTAACAGCATATCTGTACAAAGGAGTACAAGGTTTTGTGAAAAAAATTGAAAGACCGACTCTTTCTAAAATTGTGGAAGTGAAAAGTGTCTCTTTTAAAAATCATCATTTTATTGTATTGAAGCATGATAAAAAAGTAAACCTGTTACAAGCAGTTTTTAAAGGATCAAAATTTGATGATTTGTAAGCTTGTTCTTGCAGCTTCAGACGTTTGTTAAAAAAATGTGTACTCGAAGAAAAAAAAAATGATTACTTTATGGTTGTGATTATATGTTATTGTTCTTAAATGTTATTAACTTGTTATAATTGTTATTGCATATTTTTTTATTAAACATTAATTTATTTAACTGTGCACGTTTTTTATATTCTACAGTATTTAGTTAAATATTATGTATCATGTGAATATTTTGGGATTATTTAAGCAACATCATTACCAATTACCTCAAAAAAAGTGGGACATAAAAAGTTTGCTCTATCAACTCTAGGCTCCAAAGACACCAGCAAGATGTATTTGAAGTTCTAAAGGAAGCATAAATGTTATTACTTTATAACCAGAGGAGAAATAAAACAATCAGAACAAATGGTTGAGATGGAAGTTATGGCTAATTTTAATGTCATAATTTTGAGATCTTCTATGGTTTCTAAATGCAGCTGAAAAAGCATTCATTTTGATACTAATAATGATCTCCCTTTAAAAAACTGACCGAATAGTTTCCTCTGACAAATAAGTCTCCATCTAGAAAAAAAAACATTTATATATCCCTGAATATGAATTGTAAATATGCAGATATTGCGTAGGAGCAGGGTTGGCAAGAATTAATTCACATGAATTAAGTCGATGATTTAATTCACGAATTAATTTAAATTACTTTATCTAAAAAAGTCATGAATTAATTTACTTTTTTAATGAAAGAAAATTATATGATTAACCTTAAAAATGAAAGATCCAATAACATTTCGGTACATTCTAGCAACGTAGAAAATAGTAAACATCGGCTAAACGGCCTTGATTCTCGTGCCCTGCATCGAATTCGGGGAATCACATAACCTAAAACGAATCGTGAAATTTAGGCTGTCGTCGTCGTAAGAGTTGCTTTGTTTTTCTTAACATTAAGAGTTTAAAAAACGAGTGGACGAAAAGGGAATCCAATTTTCAAATATTTTGAGGAGTGTAACAAAGAAAATCCAATGAATAAAAAGGCAGTATGCAAAGCATGCTGTAAAATATTACAAGCTATGGTTAGTCGCATGCATAAACACAAAAGTAATTATTGTAAGAATCTTTCTGAAAAGACAAATACAACAGTTACAGTTATTCAAGACAATAGTGGATCCGATTCAGAAGGAGAGGGAGGAATGCCGCTATCTACAATAAAAAGAAATATTACGAATTCTTTGCAATATGCAGAAGGTGAGCTATTGTATTAATACCTAATAAATTTAAAATTTAATGTTGGAGTGATAAGAAATAATCCCAAATTTGTATATGATTGAAATCTACATTTTTTGTAGAACCTCCGACATCAAAAGTGCGTAAGAACATAGCTGAAGATGCAACTAGAAAATTACATCAAGAAAAATTAGAGACAGAAATGCCGTTAGATTCTGTTTCGTCTACAGCTACAGCAATTAGAAAAATTACAAATTTTTTCCAAGATAGACTTACTAGAGAAGGTAAGCTTTCAAAAATATGTACTTAAATGTATATGCAATTATTTAATTTAATATTATCATTGAGAAAAAGAGTGGCGGTGATTTTCAAAAATTAACGTTTGAGGGGGTATCAAATGATTGGATTTTGGAGAGTTCAACAATAAATTTCTTTTTGTTAGCCAGCGGGGGTCAAATTCTATTTTTATAGAAGATATGGCACAAGCCATATTTTCTATAAAAAGATAATCATATCAATTGAATTGTAACTAAGCTTGGAATCTGGAGTTACAAGAGAACATGTTCTCAACATATATTTTAATTTTTATCAACTGGCAGAGTATTTTTTCTATTTTTATAATGATATGTGGTTACCTACCTGTTAAGGAGAATACTAATGTAAATATTTTTTTTACAGAACCGTCAACTTCATAAACTTGTAAGAAGAGAGTAGATGAAGCTGGAACTAAAAAAATCGTAGCAAAAAACATTAAAGTCATTTGTAATAAAAACTACAGTAAATGATAAAGCAAGGTTTGATAATCAGTGTGCCAGATTTATTTTTGCTACAAATTCAGCTTTCAAATTTGTGAAACATCCAGAGTTTATTAAGTATTCCCAAATGTTACATCCTCAGTACAAGCCCCTAAATAGAAAAATAATTGGAGGTACATTATTGGATCAAGTTTACCAAGAGGAACTGGAAAAGTTTGAAATTTATTTAGGAAATAAAACAGTTTGTTTAAATATTGATGAATGGCCAATGTAAGAAACGAGCTCATAATATGTGATTGCGTTGTAAATGAGAATGGAACTGTATTTTTGGTCAATACAACAGATACATCTGGGAGTCCTCATACTAGTGAATATTTGACAAGTATAACCCTAAAAATCATTGAGGACACTGAGAAAAAATTTAAATGTCTTATAAGAAGTGTAGTTACAGATAATGCTGCCAACACGACAAAAATGAGAAAACAAATTGAAGATACAGATGATGTGTAAAAAATGTTGTTACATATGGATGTTCGGCGGTTATGAACAATGTAGTCCGTATCATAAAATATTTTCGAAACATCCATTTTGCAAAAGCAGTATTATCATCTGAAGATGGATCTTCCCTGCCATTGCCAATTGAGGTTTGCTAGAATAGCTCATGTGACTCACTTGAGGCACGTTTAAAAAACTGGCACAAACTGGTTAAGATTTGTGAAGAATATCACAGCAACATTGAAAATGAAATTAATAAATTGGTTTCTAATATAGCCATTAAGTGTAATGCTGGAGATCTACTGGCCCGACTGAAACCTATATCATGTGCTCTGGATTTAATGCAAAAAGAGAACTGCACCATTGCAAGGTCTGTTGTTATTTGGAAAAAATTATTGATAAGTTTAAATGATGTGTGTCTAGACCTAATCTCCAAAAAAAAAGTTATGACCAGGTATGTTGAAGCCATAGACAAGTACCACTTTTTTGCACACATGTGAAACCCAACGAATCTCAAGGAAAATGTAACCTTAACTGAAAAAGAGAAACATAGGGTATTGGAATGTTCAGGTAGTGAATTTCCAAAATTGTTACCAGTATTATGAAGATTTCATGCTATGTTGTCTCCTTATAATCAGCTGCTAAGGCAAGTTATTTTAAACATGACAGCACAAAGTAATATAAAACAACTAATGACCCCAGTTGCTTCATCCGCACGGGTCGAAAGAATATTTTCATCCTTTGAATTGGTATATTCTTATTTACGGAATAGACTAAGAGTGGAATAAGCTGGGAAATTTACGTTTCTGATGAAAGTTCTTAATAAATAAAATTATAAGTTGCACATGTATTTGTCTAAATTATTTAATTAATACTTTATTTTTATTTGTTGTTAAAACACGTTCTTTTATTTTTTACGGTTTTATTTTTGAAGAGCATAAAAACTTGTTTTTCGTAATGTTTTTTTTAAGTGAATTAATTCAAAAAAATTCGGATTCAATTCAAAAAGTCAAACTCTTTGACTTTTTTGAAAAAGTCATGACTTATTCCAACCCTGCTTAGGAGATTGGAGAATATTCCAAAATAACTCCTACTGAAAATTATAACCAATACAGCAAAGTTACGATAAAATTTACTGATTAATAATCTAGTCACTAAAGGGATACAACAACCAAGCAAATTATTATTATTGCAATGATGTGCACAAAACTGCCTTAATATTCCTGAACAAACTGTCAAAGTATGCGAATACTTTCAAACCAATTTCACCTCTCGGCAAAAAATAGTTAATTGAATAATATTGATATTGGCGGAAACAGTAACTAACTGTACTAGTGGTTGATCAATGCAGATTCAGGACTAGTCGCAGCGCTATTGCTCAAAGTGAATAGAGTGATCAATTATGTTTGGTATGGTTCCAGATTAAGAATGTCATCCATTATTACCAAACAAGAAACATTAGACTCCATCTGACATGACAAGCCAATAAGCAATCTAGTGAAACGTATATAACCATATTCCATTGAGTTTTTCAATTCTACTGAGACAATTGGAAACATTTACTCATAAGTGACACAGATTAAAATCTCATATAATAGTGTATCAGAGAATACACAAGGATCTGTTCTTTCTCTACATTTATATTCCCATATCACCCAAGATTTCCCTTCTAGTCTAGTAATATACTATATGCATCTATGTATAATAACGTTACCTGAACAAATCCAGTATTCCATATTTTAGCAGTAACAAACTGACTATAACCCCAAAACAAAATTTATAGTTTAAAAAACACTCAGCGATATTCATAATTAAAAGTTCAAGTAACTGAAATAGTCCTGAGTGAAATGCTTGAATATTTAGGTTATCACATACAAGTTGATATTAGATACCAATGATAAACAATTAAGAGAACAAAAAGTAGTCTAGAGTATTTTAAAAAACTCATTCATGATTATGATGACCCTGTAAGTACTAATATTATGAGAAATGGTTCTCTGTAAGATCATTTTGAAATTCATAAGCAATAGTTATAACTGTTGCAGTTCTATATCACGAACTGTTCAGATGAAAAGAGTGGTAAGTATGAAATGTTGATACTGAATTCAATATATTTGATTGCCTGTATATAGTATAGAGCAGGTGTCCCAAGATCAATTATTTTGTCAAAGTTGACTCATCAAACTGAACGAATGATGTAGAATTATGACAGTTTGACTTTGCCTCAAACTTGAGAGTCACACGATCAATCTTTCTGCTTCAAACTTCTTGACGGTTATAATTTAATTTAAAAAACTTTTATTTGAATGCACATTTATTATGAAGGTGGATTTTAAGTTAAAAACCATTATTGTAGTGGTTTTAGCATACAAAGCTGGAAGCATGCACTAGAAAAGAAAAAGACAGAGAATTTCGAGCAAATCTTAGTTTCTTCATCATTGCGAGAGCCACAGTAATGTCTTAGCAATGTTTCGAAATTAACTCCAAGATGAAGATCTGCAAGGATACAAAAATTATAATATGTACTAAAACTAGGATAGCTTTATAGTTTGTAGCACATCGGTAAAACATACCAAAATCAAAACAAATAGGTATGTGAAAGTGAAAACTGAAGAGCAAAAACTCACAAACTACAAAACACGAGAACCAAGGACCAAATTATGCACGTTAAAACTGTTGTTTCTTTGATGTCAAAATTGACCAATAGTAAATCAGATTTCGTCAAACTGACTGATCGTTTTATAGGCGCCGCTAAATAAAGAGAATTTGATCAAATAAAGAGAATTTGATCACATACACGTATGTTGTCACCAATGCAGTTTGATTAGTCAAGTTTGACAAACTATTTGATTGTAGGATGCCTGCTTAATTGAAGAAGACCAGTCGAGTCCAATATTTATGAAATCACATACAAGAGCTTGTATTAAACAGTTGTTCGTAACAACATAACTGAAATTAAAAAAAAATCTGACAGGGATCCACTTCATGAAAGATTAATGCTAGGAAATAAATCGTTCAAGTGATAGTAATATTTGATTCCATATTATACAATTAAAGGAATTAGTGTCCTCATACACCTCCTTCAGATTTATGCAGAGTATTGGACTTGTTGCAATAGCGAATATCAAATGCTCTATAGGGTATATTTTGTAATAAAAATGCGAAGCGCACATTTCAAATGTTTTATGATATACATAACATTTAGTCCCAAATTGTATTATACAATGGTCTGTACCTAATTTCCAAGTTTTTAGGATTTCACATTAGTAGTTTAAATAAAAAATATTATAGGTATTGTGTTAGTATCTCTTTATATGGGTCTACTTGATTATATCCCCAAGAATTTCCAAATGAAAAACAGTGAATGTAAAGATCTTAGACATGTTTCCGATTTAATTTTATGATAAAATTTGTTTTTGCCATCTTATTTTATTGTTCACTTATTCAATTATTAATAAGTGTATGTATTTTCAAAAAATGATTTAAATTCATGTTTCTTAAACTATTCATAAATTACAGATTGGAATCATTGAGAAATTCAACATTGTTATTGCTAGAGATATTTGAATGAAGTATATCCTTGCGTTTGATTTATTTAATTTAAACTGGTTACTTTCTATGATACATTTTAAGGACAAACATTTATGATGAAATTAGAAAGGAAAATATATAATGTATTGATATTTTATAAACTTCCGTTAAATAATGGAACTTGAAAGGAATCGTATATAAAAATATAGTTCCAATAACGTGAATAGATTGACTGTTTTTAAAATAATAACAAAGCTAGTTAATATCTACATAAAACATGAATAACATATTTATCCCAAAGCAATTTGCTATAAATAACTTACCCAAAACTTCTTATAATCCGTATGTAGCGAATCACTAATGTTTTCACACAAAAATACTTTTTTAACAAAATATCAACACGAAAGTCTGTTTACTTTTCACTTCACGCACACTAATTATTGTTAGGTTATGTTGTTTACATTCTCTTCTCTCTTGTTAGTCGCGAATTCGACATGAGCGCCACATGGCTGTGATAAAGTAAATCTATATAAACATACCTATACAGGGTCATGATACAATGTATCATGATACAGGGCAGTCCAAGTAATTGTACAAAGAAGTATGGTAGATTTTTGACTTCAAACTATTAGGATTTGAGCCAACTTGCCTTAATAAAATATTGATAATAAGAAGAGTAAAATTTTCAAATACATTTTTTGCTATAACTTGTAACGTCAACGCTTTTATAAACGTTTAAAAAAATAAACTAGGGGTATTCGGGTATAAAAACTCATCTACTTCGATTAATTTTCCAGAGAGCGCCACATAAGCCACATCTGTGTGGCATAGAGGCGCGTAAATTTTATTGTGCTTCAATTCAGCGCTATTTTGATTGGAAACTATTGTTACGAAACAGCACACTGGTATAGTCGCTAAAACCGACCCTGTCTAAGCCAGGTATAATAGTTAAAATTTAAATTAAAATCTAGAACTGGTTTTTGTGACCAGAGTTATCTAGAAAGGGCCAGAAAAATTATTTGTGTGTATAAGCCGCAGCCCGGAATTCTCTAGTACAAAAGGCACTAGTATATAAGGGGACTGATCAGGAAGAGTTAGTTTAGTTTATAACTTGACATCGTGAGATAAACAAATAAATAAGTGAATATAAAGTGTTTATATAAATTAGTTTGAGTGAATATACAGTTAATATAAATTAATAATAGTGATTAGTTAAGTATATATAAATTAAGTGTTAGTGAGTTAGTATTTCAATAAATTAGTAAGTAGCCATACCGAGTGTTTAAAATTTATCCCACCCGTTTATTGTTTAAATAAATAACAAAAACAGTACATTGGTGTCAGGTGTGGGGTAATATAAATAAATTGCTACGTAAAAATGGCCAAGAGATTATGTGATCTGAAAATGGCGGAATTAAGAGCAGAACTGGAAGATCGTGAGTTGGAAACGTCCGGTAAGAAAAGCGAATTAGTAGAAAGTGGCACTGGAAAATGACGGCTTTGATCCAGAATCATTTTTATTCAATGACGAGGCTTCCGCCATAATCTCGTCAATTTCTGCTAATATAAAGAACGATTTTTCTGCCATGGACGAGAAGATGTGTGCCATGGAAGAGAACATTTCTGCTAATGTTTCTGCGAACATGGACGAGAAGATTTCTACTATGAAGAATGATAATTCGGCTAACATGGACGAGAAGATTTCTGCATTGAAGAACGATATATCTGCCGATATCTTATTAATGAAACGACTGCCGCTGACTATGAAAATGAAATTTCGTCTCTAAAATCTGAAATTGAGAATAGAATGTCAACGATGGACGAGAAAATCGAGAATAAGATTACAACGATGGACGAGAAGATTGAGAATATGATGACAACGATGGACGAGAAAATCAAGGAGTTGGAAAAAAAGATGGCAGATATAAGGACTCAAGACACGCCACCGGAAGAAAAGACGACCGAGCAAACAAAACCTTGCAAGCCAGAAACACACCCTAAGTTAGAAGACATTGGTAGTTTTACCAGAGTCAAGGCCCCAACGTTCGATGGAAAGATGTCGTGGACCAATTATGTAAAACAGTTTGAAGCAGCCGCTAGAGTGAATAATTGGTCCGATAGAGAGAAGGCAGTGAATTTAACCATCGCGCTTCGGGGAGATGCCTTAGATGTACTACAGACGATACCACTTGAAGAAATGGATGACTTCGAGCAGCTAAAGAAGAGGTTGGACATGCGATATGGCCACGAACATCTAGAGCACTTGTACCAATCTCAGCTGAAGAACCGAAGGCAGAAACGTGATGAAGCCCTACAAGAGTATGAAATGGACATTGCCCGATTAGTTCCATTCGCTTATCCATCAGCACCAGAGAACATGATGGAATGTCTGGGCATACAGGCGTTTATTGATGGCTTACGTGACCCCGATATACAGAGGACGCTTCGCTTAGCCCATCCCAAAACATTAGTTGACGCATTGACAGCTGCTCTTGAATATGAAGCAGCAACGAAGGCTTCAGGTTACAACAAAGTGAGGACCATCCAAGAAGAAGGCGACGAGGACAAGTTTGACCAGATCGTCAGCTTGATCAAAGGTATGATGGAGCCAAGGAACCACGACGAAGAAGTTGGCAAATGAGTACTAATTGGAAAAGGATTGGTTACATCGGCGAAAGAGATCCCAGTACGTGTAATAAATGTGAACGATTACCCAATTACCATCAAGAAGGAAACCAAGATTGGATCCTGCGGTCCAGTGACGTCTATAGTTCGCCAAACAACGACCACTGACAATTCCAATGCCAGATTCGAACAAATGTTATCAGTAGCTGGTCAATCTTTGGATCGAGCTGAAAAAAAGAGAATGAGAGAATTTATCTTGCAGTATCGAGACTTATTCGTACCAAAAGGAGGAAAGACTGGCAGAACATCAGCCGTCAAACACAAAAGTGATACTGGTAATGCTAAGTCAATTAGACAATCAGCTCGAAGACTTCCACGAGCGAAGAGAGAGGAAGCTGAAAGAATAATTCGAGAGATGACAAAAGAAAAAGTAATAGAACCATCTACTAGTCCATGGGTGTCTCCAGTAGTGCTCGTGAAGAAAAAGGATGGAACTACAAGATTCTGCGTGGAATATCGTCAGCTTAACAACGTGACGAAGAAATACAGCTATCCTCTGCCTCGAATTGACGATACGCTAGACACTTTGGCCGGCAGCAAACTGTTTTCCACCTTGGACCTGAAGTCTGGTTATTGGCAAGTGGAAATGAACCCAGAAGATAAAGAGAAGACTGCTTTTACCACCGGATCTGGATTATGGCAATTCAACGTCATGCCATTCGGGCTCTCTAATGCGCCTGCGACATTTGAAAGACTTATGGAAAATGTCTTGAGAGGGTTGTCTTGAAAGACATGCCTGGTCTATTTGGACGACATCGTAGTACTGGGGAAGACATTTGACGAGCTTCTGAAGAATTTGGAAGACGTATTCAAACGACTCCAAGCTGCCCAGCTCATGTTAAACTCAAAGAAATGTCAGCTATTCCAAAACCGAGTCAACTATCTAGGTCATATAGTCAGCAATGGAGGAGTGGCGGTGGATCCAGAGAAAATTGCTTCCATTCAGCAATGGCCGCAACCAACCGACAAGCATCAAATTAGGAGTTTCCTTGGACTTTGCACGTATTATAGAAGATTTATCAGGAAGTTTGGAGATATTGCCAAGCCTCTAACGCAACTCACAGAAGAAGCAAGAGCTTTCTAATGGGACGAAGACAGTCAAACGGCTTTTGAAACCTTGAAGAGGCATTTAACCTCGGCGCCGATATTAGGATATCCATTACCAGAGGGAGACTTTATTCTTGACACTGACGCAAGCAACGTAGGAATTGGTGGAGTGCTCTCACAGATCCAAGCATGGCAAGAAAGAGTACTGGGATATTTTAGTAAAGTCCTCTCCAAACCAGAACGAAACTACTGCGTCACAAGAAGAGAACTTTTGGCGGTAGTGAAGTCCGTGGAACACTTTTACCAGTATCTCTATGGTAGGAAGTTTTTAATCCGGACTGATCATGCAGCACTCAAGTGGTTGATTCAGTTCAAGAATCCCGAGGGCCAGATCGCTAGATGGATTGAACGACTTCAAGAATAGGATTTCAACATCGAGCTGGTGTGAGTCACCGAAATGCCGACTCCCTGTCCAGACGGCCGTGCCTAACAGACTGCTCCCACTGCAACAAAGTGGAATCTAGGGAAGCTGCAGTTTCAAGAACTACTGTAGTCAACGAGGAATAGTCACCCACCAGGATCAGAGAAGATCAGGAGAATGATCCTCACCTGAAGATGATCCGGCAATGGAAGAAAGAAAACCGGCGACCTACCTGTCAAGAAGTGTCAAGATTTTCACCGAAACTCGAGGCGTATTGGGCTCAGTGGGACTCCCTTGTCCTGGAAGAAGGGCTGTTGAAAAGAGTCCTTCATAACGATGATGGTTCTGAGATGAGGAGACAGCTAGTTATCTCGAGAACAAGAGTAGCTGAGGTACTAAAGAAGTTACACGACAGTCCATCGGGAGGTCATCTGGGAGTGAAGAAAACCCTTCAGCGAGTTCGTGAAAGGTTTTATTGGACGAACAGCTCCGACGATGTGAAGGACTGGTGTAAGAAATGTACGACTTGTGCTACGAGTTATGGACCACATCGCAAGAGAAAAGCACCCATGAAACAGTACAATAGTGGAAGCCCTTTCGAAAGGATTGCTTTAGATATCGCCGGACCATTTCCGACGACAGAAAATGGTAGCAAGTACATACTGGTTGTAATGGATTATTTCACAAAGTGGGTGGAAACTTACGCTATCCCGAACCAAGAGGCCACAACTGTCGCGGGTGTATTGGTGGTAGAATTCATCAGCCGATATGGTTTGCCCATGGAAGTCCACAGTGACCAGGGAAGAAATTTCGAAAGCCATCTATTCCAGGAGATTTGCGACAAGCTGGGAATGAAGAAGACCAGAACAACAGCATTACATCCACAGTCAGATGGAATGGTCGAGAGAATGAACAGGACTATTGGAAAATACCTGTCCAAAGTAGTATCCAGCCATCAGAGATATTGGGACCAGTATCTCTCCCTATTCGCATTGGCTTATCGATCTGCCGTCAATGAGTCCACGGGTGAAACACCTGCGAAAATCCTGTTTGGACGTGAAATGAGGCTTCCTTGTGACATGGAATTTGGCTGTCGGCCTGGAGAAGATATAGCAGGCGAAGACTACGTGATACAATTGAGAAGAAGGCTGGACGATATTCATGAATTAGTTCGAACAAATCTTCAAGTTGCCAGCGACAGAATGAAAAGTCGGTACGAGACGCAGGCCACAGAAGGCGGTTTCAAAGAAGGGGACAAAGTATGGTTACACAACCCGGCGAGGAGAAAAGGATTTTCTCCAAAATTACAAAAATCCTTGGAAGGTCCATACTTAATCAAGAAAAGGATCAATGATGTTTTATATCGCATAAGCAAGATCCCCAACGGAAACCCAAAAGTAGTTCACCGAAACCGACTAGCGCCATTCGAAGGACACCATAACATAGAAGAAGGAGTAAACCTTATTCGAGATGTGTCTGACCCCACCTTCGATGAATTTATGGGCGCGTATGGAGGTACCGGGAAAGCTAGATATGGAGTCACTTCGGAACAACAACAAGATTTGTTCACTCTCCCGGAAGATTATTCACTGGCATACAACACCCCCACCCGTATCAAGAACGCACGAGGGTTGGCAACCGTCTTTCGAAGGAAGTTCGGGCAATTAGAAAAACTTGAATACCAGATTCCAGCCCCTGGCAAGACACTGAAACTGAAACGTAATTCGCGGTACGTCTTCTACGTGGTAACTAAAAATGAATTCCAAGATCGATCTACCTACCGCGATGTGTGGGAAGCACTTCGAAACCTCCGAGACCATGTGTTGGAATCCAACGTGAAGAAACTGGCTATGCCTAAGATAGCGAGTAACCAGTTGGATTGGCGAATCATCACGAACATGGTAGATATTATCTTTCAAGATACCGGTGTCCAGATATTAATTTGCAGCTACAACCCCCGTTATCAGTATCCGATTAAGACGGTGCCCTGCTATTTCCATAAGATCGGAAAGTGTAGAAATGGGGCCAGTTGCCGATTCATACATCCAGTCTCGGCTACACAAAAAGTTCCAGGAGGAACTTCCATTTAAGGAGGGGGTAATGTTACGAAACAACACACTGGTATAGTCCCTAAAACCGACCCTGTCTAAGCCAGGTATAATAGTTAAAATTATGGCGGATACGCAGTTATAAAAAAGTGTTTAAGATTGAGACTATCTTATCTAGAACTGGTTTTTGTGACCAGAGTTATCTAGAGAAGGCCAGAAAAATTATTTGTGTGTATAAGCCGCATCCCGAAATTCTCTAGTACAAAAGGCACTAGTATATGAGGGCACTGATCAGGAAGAGTTAGTTTAGTTTATAATTTGACATCGTGAGATAAACAAATAAATAAGTGAATATAAAGTGTTTATATAAATTAGTTTGAGTGAATATACAGTTAATATAAATTAATAATTAAGTGATTAGTTAAGTATATATAAATTAAGTAGCCATACCGAGTGTTAAAAATTTATCCCACCCGTTTATTGTTTAAATAAATTACAGAAACATTACACTATTAAAGGCACACCATTTAATAAAAAAATACCCGTGATAGACGACAAAACTCAAAAGTTTTCGAGATAATCGCATTGTAGAAATCAACTGCATAATTCTCATGTTGAAATATTAGCGTAGTAGACGAATATCAAGAATGCTTTTGTTTCCATCATTCATTATTTTGTTAGTGTTTTAATGAAACTCACTGTTTCTGTCTAATTCCACAATATAATGAAAATTGTTGAAAATTCTAAAAAATTGACAATTGTTTCGATAAATCAATATCATCGTCAGAATGACAGAAGTTACATTTCATTTGATGCCTACCTGATGTTTAGTAG
The DNA here is from genome assembly GCA_963921935.1 of Galeruca laticollis. NCBI lineage: Eukaryota > Metazoa > Arthropoda > Insecta > Coleoptera > Chrysomelidae > Galeruca > Galeruca laticollis. The sequence continues at coordinate 51,301,198 of OY998184.1, forward strand.
TTATTTTTGGCTAGACCAAGAAGTGACCTAACTTTTGTGATTGACTTAATATATGTTAATAGAAAAAAGAAGAAAATGTGATATTACAAATATTGAAGCTTAGATATTATTAGCCCTATGGTGATATCATGGATATCATTTTTCCAATTAAGATCAGTATAATTGTGCAATGATATAGAAAACCAGGAAAACTATATCTGCTGATCTTTACAATTATCTCTTAAGAAGACAGTTTATTAGTGGAGAACTCCCTAGATTTATCTGTTCATTGACAACTTCATTTTGTGGGTTTCTTATAAATGTCTACTAATTTCCAATTCTTCAAGGAAATGCAGTTCTTGTTTCTTTTCACAAATATGCAGCACTTCTAGTTCTGTGTTAGGTGTCAATCAACGATTGGTGTCAAGTAGATGTTTTGCGTAGTGGGATTTATTTATTCATTGACACCTAACACAGAACTAGAAGTGTTGCATATTTGTGAAAAGAAACAAGAACTGGATTTCCTTGAAGAATTGGAAATTAGAAGATATTTAAGAAACCCACAATATGAAGTTGTCAATGAACAGATAAATCTAGGGAGTTCTCCACTAATTGACTGTCTTCATAAGTGATAATTGTAAAGATCAGCAGATATTGTTTTCCTGGTTTTCTATATCATTGCCCAGTTATACTGATATTTATTGGAAAAATGATATCCAGGATATCACCATAGGGCTAATAATATCTAAGCTTCAGTATTTGTAATATCACATCTTCTTCTTTTTTCTATTAACATATATTAAGTCAATCACAAGATAGGTCACTTCTTCGTCTAGCCAAAAATAACTACTAAACATCAGGTAGGCATCAAATGAAATGTAACTTCTGTCATTCTGAGGATGATATTGATTTAGATAGAAACAGTGAGTTTCATTTAAAACACTAATATGAGTAGATTCCACGAAGTAAGGGTCGAAACATTTAATTTCTTATGATTTTGTTGAATGACGAAAAGCAGAAGATGCCAAGGCGTAATACTTTTTCGAAAAGGGTCCGGTCAACTGACGTCGGCCACTATGCCGCAACCCGCTAAAATGGTAGGCAAACAATGCCATTGTTTATGTTGTAATATTACAGATATGTATTACAGTTTTATTGTTTGCAATAAGTTTTGAATATGCCTCAGTTTTGTGCCATTTTGTAAATTGTGGTCATAGACAGGGTTGCCAGTTCTACTGAATATCCACAGTAAATCTACTGATTTGCATATTTATCTACTGAAACATTTCATAATCTACTGAGAAGAATTATGGTACTTGTTTATTATTAATCTTTAGATGATCACGTACACTTATCTCGCTTGATATTTCCGAACGATCTGTTTAATTTACGGGAACCACTGTAGAGAATGAGTTTTCTCTTAGGTAAATCTAATGAAAATTAACGAAAGAAACAAACCTTCAAGAAGTAGTATTGTGCCATATCTACACACACAATAGTATATTGTACAATGAGCACGAAATGACGTTTCCCACGTGTAGGTATTAGTATATTACGTACCGAGTTATGAACACTATTTTTCCTACGACCACGCGATATACTTTTACCGAATCAGGCATTTACAATCTTGCATTTTTATGTAGATGTGAGAGGTTTTATATATGTGTATTTGTAATTACTTTATATAGTATATAAGTATCTTTGATAAGAACACAACGTAACAGCGATGGAATGGCCGAGCGGGCTAAGCGTCCGTACACTTGATTTCTGACAAACAGTAAGGTCCCAGCAAACATGAATGAGCGGTAGATAGACGGGCCATAGCTGTTAACTGCGGTTAGATGTCGGCAGCGGCACAGCGATGTCGGTAAATAATTGGAATGATATCAGTTTTGCCGCCTTGGCTGAACATACGCATATTTATGGTGGATGTTTGTAATTTAGGTACAAATTACCCGTTGAAAATTTGCGATAGTCGCGCCGATGTCGTTTTGACACAGTATGCATGCCGGCATGCGACCTGTAATGGAAATAAAACATTGGCATTACTGAATATCACTTTGGCAGTTGGCACTACTGCTTATTTGCTAGCCGTTGTGTTGAAAACGTGTTGAAAATCAACCTAATCTAGTTGTGCTGTGGTGTGGTAATTAATAATTAATCACTGTAGCGACAATTTTATTAAATTGGTGTGTTGTATCCAATCTATTCAGAGCAAAGGCACGAGCAGATATGCCCGGAATCACAGAAACGTAAGTACATACATCATTTGTTGCATCATGTACCATCTTAATATATGTTTCCTCTAGAATACCCCTGCATAATATCTCAAAAAGCACTCGTCAAAAACAGCGTCTTGCGAAAAATGCCGTTAAGGATATAGTCTCCACTGTAGAGGCTGATGTTATAATAGACAATATATCTCGTAGAAGTAATATTATTTGTGTTGATAGTGAGCCCGGACCCAGTAAAGCTATTGGCGAACTTATTTTTTTCTATTTATATATATGGAATATTTTTTGATTTTCCATTATATTTCTTTGTTTTAGTCATCATGTTTCATTGTTAAACCTATAAGTATATATATATATATATATATATATATATATATATATATATATATATATATATATATATATAGCTTGTAGATTTGCATAAATCATTGATTAAGCCCCAACAGTGGGATGCCGGCGGTTGATTAGTAGGATACCCGCAACCGCGCCATAATCTGTACAATGCAATATCAGTTCACCCTAACTTAGTCAATCCGCTAAAGTCCCGCTACGTAACGAAGCGGGTGGTAGTCTGGAGGCCTACTGGTGGCCATCACGACACGGGCTAGCCGGGCCGGCGACGTATCATGATTGTGGCCCACTTATGTTGTCCGTCGGTTGTTTTTAAAGTGCCTCTAGCGGCCCACGTGTAACATGTTTGCTGGGGTGGTTCGAACCCGGGCTCGGTGGGTTTTCTTTGAATTTTAAATGAAATAAATAAATTATATTATATGAACAAATCAACTTAGGAAATACGCATTTGACATATACATAAATTTGCGGGGTAAATAGACTAGCATTTCAACATTCAATTTGACAGCTTTTTCATCCGTACACGTACGGATAAGTTTTTTTTTCCGTACGCGTATGAATAAGAACTAGACAGTGCGATATATGTCACTTTCCTATGTGGTCGTAGGAGAATGAAATTTTGTAGTACGAGCGTAGTGATAAACTTCATGATTGGTTTGATCGTAAAGCATAATAGAATGAAAAATAGTTTTATTGGATAACGTTTTTCTCCAAGATTTCCAATATTTGTTAACTGGAATTAATTATATTCTGTTCCAGTGTTGATTGTTCTTTTATCAATTTTTAACCAAATTCAATGAGAATTTGGGGCGTTCCTGTTTTACCTACGTAGACCTTGCTGAACGAACCCCACTTCCAAGAAATGATGAAAGGGCAGAGGTTTATTTAGAATATTAATTAAGTTCATTATCCAATTCACCAAATTAGGTAAACATTGAAATTTCACATTTGTATATAATATAGGAGCAAAAGTTTCGAGCATATATTTAGAGAGGTTGCTTTATGTTCAATTAGCATCTGAAGTTGATCAAAAGTTTTGTTAAACTCGTGGTTTTAGGGTGCTATATTCACTTCACCCTACAGAAAGTTCTCTACGTATCAATTCCGGACTCTTTATCAAGTTTTTGAAAAGATTAAGGATATGGAAAATAACCACGATGAAAAATCAAATACAAGGTTAAATATTGATACTTACATGAATATACGTGAATATAAATTGAATTTTCACAAGAAAACATTAGACGTCTGTATTGAGTTATGGAATTACGAAGATGAGTCCTGTGAAAATAATAGGGCAATAAACGGATTCGCCAGCCGGTAGGGAAGGGCGGGGCAAGATGAAGACGCGGGGTAAGATGGGAACCCACCGGATCTGACGAACCAGGTTGTGACGTATGTACGCAAATAGCTGAAACTAGTATCTAATGACTCACAGTGTACCTCTCGGCAACAAAAATTTCTGTAATAGTAAACGAAGTTCACAGATTTTAGTTGGAAGTTAGATTTTAACAAATTCGTTTGTGCATCTGGTGAGACTTTTATGTAAGTATTTATGCAAAAGTATTTTACTGGGTTTGATGGTAGTTTAATAATTGTTGTTGAGGACATCATGCATTTAAATTTTAATAATAATTTAATTATGGGAATCTTGTTTAACCTTTTGAATTCCTGTGGAGCATGATGAGGTATTTTGGGAGGGGCGAGAAGGGATAGGGTCCCATCTTGCCCCACAAAAAAGTAATAGTAATATTAAAGCAGACGTATTGTTTTTATTTCAGAAAATGTTGCGTACTTATAAACGTGTATCAGAACGGGTAAAATAGAGTGAAGAGAGCATGGTACAAGCAGTAGAGGCTGTAATATCTGGTCAAATGGGATACAGAACCGCATCTACACACTTTGATGTACCAAAATCAATATTAGGACGTAAAAAACAAAACAAGCTAGATTAAATACTACTTAAATTATAATGCCGAAACTAGGTCCAGATAAACGCGTTTTTACACTTCAAGAAGAGCAAGAGCTTGTTGACTACATAAAATTAATGGAATCGAGATTATTCGAATTAACCTGTGTTGATCTAAGACGGTTAGCTTTCCAGCTTGCGAAAAAAAATAAAAAACAACACAATTTTAATAAAAGTGAAAATGAAGCTGGTAAAGATTCGATGACAGCTTTTTTAAGACGACACCCAGACTCGTCAATTAGGAAACCTGAAGCTAATTCCGTTACAAGATGGATAGATTTCAATATTGACGTTAATTTTTCGTCATATTTGGTCCACGACGTCTCGGACCAATATATGACCTATAAAGTACGTCACAATATATGACTCATATAAGACTTCATTAATTTTGACGTCTATCAGACGTCAAATGGTCTGATAAAATTTGTAAAACCTATATTTCAAATGTTATCTCTTATATTGCTTCGACATTTTCCAAAAACTATACTAAACAAAAAGTACACTTTATGGAAAAGCTCAACAGATCGTAAAATGATGTGAAACATCATATGACACATTAGAAAAAGAAAGTAAATATGCAATATAGTCTTAAAGTTTATTATCGTAATCGACGATAAAATATAAAAGGATATATAATAATGTTGAAATCATCATTTTTTATTTTATGAACCGTTCTATGATGCCTTTTATAATTAAGGGATAAAACTTCAGACTTAATATTGCTGCGATTTCAGATGTTTAGTCCCAATAGAAGCGGGCCGCAAATGCAGATTCGTCATATGAGGTGTTCTCAGCTTTACGTCCCATAATGTTTGTTCACCGTTTCTTGTCCGTGTTCTCTGTCAAGCGCTAGGCGTCATGATCATGACATGACTCACTTCACTCACTACTTTCCCTCCAAGCTAACTAAGCGTGTTAATTTGTGGTTAGTAAACGTGAGCAGTCGACAATTTAAAATTTAAATGAGATAAAACAAAATTTTATAGAAATGTCGTACGTCATAATAGAATTTAAGGAAATCAATGACGCCGGTGTTAACAGTGTGGCGATTGTCCGGAAAAGCTGGCTTTCACCACGGATGTTTTCTAGCCACCAATGAAAAACCAGAAGGTCTTTGATGGAACCCTTCAAAGCGAAACTAATGAGGATATTGAAAAATGGAAATTGTATCCTGTATCAAGGTGCTTGTGTGAAACTGGTTAGTATATACTTATTTAAACACTACTTTATTAAATATTCCACTATATTTTTCTGTAAGTAGTTTTTAAAATTATAAGTGCATTCCTCATATGTCTATGAGACATATGATATATGTCATGCTTCATTCTTCAACATGAAAACGTCGATGCTTTTTTATATATCAGTATGAAACCTTTTTTTAGATTATTTAGAAAAAGCTAAGCATAAACTAAAATTATCAGAAGTAACATCTGATCTAACATATGATGAGAGTGCTAACCGAAATATTAATAAAAAAAGGAAAGTAGTTACACCACGTCGATACATTTTCAGTGATGATGATGATGAGGAATCTGATATCAATCCTCCTCGCCCCAACTTAATAAGAGGTTGAAGAATATTTTGAAGGAATCCCAGTTTCAAGGTACATATAGACATTTGCAGTTTCATAACTTTTTGGAATTACTGTTACTGAGCACCTTCTTCAATTATTGTCATGTTTTTTAGAAACTACTGTGGAAATATCTCGAGGTATACACACAAAACGATCAAAAGGAGCATGAAACATCATCTCCAGAAATCGTACATGTAACAGGTGACCTCAATTTACTTTTTAAGAAACAATATTTAGTTTATTGTGATATTTTTTAGAAACTGGCCTGGGAATATTTCGAGGGGAGCAGAACACACACAGCTATCGAAAACAGTCAGAAACACCATTTCAAACAAGTGCTCAGGCAATTGTCCATGTAACAGGTAACTCAACTTTTATTTACATAATATCTATCCTCTTGATTCCACATAGATGCTGAGATCCAAAAATTAGTAATTGCTTACACATTGATATTTAGAAGATAATAGGAATACTTTCAGATCCTCCTGTAGCTGTACAGAATAATGCACATGGAATTAATCTGCAGAATTATTTGAAGGTACAAAGAGCAGATATTGCTGGTAACACTTTACCTGAGTCATCAAGTCAGTTCTAATTTATTTCTAATAATATATCACATTTCACATTATTAATATGGTTATCATAGTTGATTGCTCGTTAACATAACATGAAGCTTTATGCAACTGACCCTATAACATATAATATTCAATTGTATTTGATAATTACTCATTTTACAGGTTTTCATGAAACTATCGTAAATCTTCTATCACATATAAAAATCCAGAATGCTCAGATATTAGCAGTATTACAAAACAAGGAAGAGGCAAAAATAAAAGACTTTCCCTTCACATTTCCAATGAAATTTTTGGATGATATTCAAGAACTTGAAAAACTACTTGAAGATCAAAAACAAGTGGATGTTCTTGTGAGTAATGTGTACTCAATATTTTAATTGGAATGCTCAATTTTCATCCTTCAATTAAGGTTTTAGCAGTGTGTGTTATTTTAGACTTCCTATTTGTCAACAATTGGTGGACGAGATCTTTCCTGTAAAGTATCTAGAATATTAAAACGTCTGGTTTTGGACACACTAGCAGCCAAATATAGATTTTATGGGAAACGTTCTAATAAGAGACCATTCTCGGAGCTACGTCTGAAAACTGCAGTTTTGTGTAAGTGGAATAATTTTTTAGCATTGTGTTTATTTCAGTTACTATAGTTGTTTATTATTGGGATTTACTTTTGTCAGTTTTTAGCCAAATAAAGAAAACTTTTTTAATTTAAGATGTTTTATTACATAAAAAACTTTCCTATAAAAAAAATAATCGGTGATTTTGTATGTTTCTATGTCAAAAAATACGAATGCATTTGGAATCTCCTTTGCAATGGCACACATACAACCAGATGAGAACTTTTATGGTCCATCAAAATGACGACTTTTGTTTGAAACTTATTGACAATGTCTAGTTGCAAGGAGTTTTGGACTTTCTGTCTGAAGTTATGAAGATTTGAATCATAAAGAAAGATTAGTTTTACTAAAATAAATAAAGAAATTGAAACCGTTGTTGAAATAAACATGGATAAAAATAAAGACAATGCAATGAATAAAAAATGCTGGAAATTAAAGATTTGATTTCTTGCTCAAATCAATGATTTGCAGCTTATTTCAGGTTAGTGTTTTTATTTCTTACCACCTTAATTCGTCTATTTCTACTTTTCATTTATTCTTATTCATCATTATTCCTCTTTATTTTTATCTTTGTAATTTTTCAATAACATACACTGCGGTTATCAATTCTTATCTTCTTCAGTATAACTAATGTTTCCTTAGGTTTCAAATTTTCATACCTTAGACAATGGAAGTCCAAAACTCCACCCTGCAATATGGACGTCTTTTGGACGTTTAATTATGACCTCTTTAAGGCTTATAAATATGACGTCTTTTGGACATATAAATATGACGTCTTTTTGGCTTATAAATATGACGTCTTTTGGACGTATAAATATGACGTCTTATGGATGTGACATGTAGACGTCTTTTTCGGGTCATTTTGGACGTCATTTGTTGACGTCCATTTCGACATTTTGTGACCAGAAATCGACGTCAACTGGACGTCACTATGCTGCCTGGGTTACGATTTACTTAAACAACTTTTTGATGAGTACAACTTTACCGCCGATGGAATATACAACTGTGACGAGACAGGTGTTACAGTTGTGCCTAAAACCAAATCTAAGATATTGGCAACAAAAGGTAGGAAACAAGTTGGATCCCTCACATCGGCAGATATAGGTGAAACCGTCACAGTGGAAATTTGTTGCAGTGCAGTAGAAGCTTATATGCCACCGTTATCCATTTTTCCCAGAGTAAGGATGAATCCAGAGTTTTTAAATGCTGCGACAGCAGAATGTCATCCTAGTGGCTGGATGCAAACTGAAATTTTTTTTCAAATGGTTTAGACGCTTCACAGAATTTTCTGGTGCAACAAAGGATCGTCCTGTGCTACTTTTATTAGAAGGATATTCTGCTCATATCAAAAATAATAAAGTAATTGACTATGCAAGAAATAATGGGGTGGTTATATTGTGTTTTCCTCCCCATTGCACACACCGACTTCAGCCACTTGACATATGTTTCATGAAACCTTTAAGTGTCTATTATGATCAGGAGGGCTTGGCTTCAAAATCATTCAGGGAGAGTTGTGACCCTATATCAAATATCTAAGTTATTTGGAACGGCGTTTATACGAGCAGCGTCTATATTAACAGCTGTAACTTAATTTGAAAAAGCGGGAATTTTTCCATTCAACTCGAATAAATTCACAGATATTGACTTTGCACCATCCGAAACTACAAACAGACCCCATCAAACAGCTGAAGATGTTGAAGTTTTAGAGTCTGAAATACCTAATCAATCAACGATAGACTTATCTGCGGCAACAAAAAATATTGATGAAAATTTGTATCCTGAAGCACAAGACTCTGATAATTTGCCACATCAATCCGTGAAAACACCACCGTTAACTTCCAATCTTATCCATACAACAGAAGTATCAACAGAAAAGCGGCTACCACTAGCACCGTCAGTTTTGGAAAACTCATTAAATTTTGGTGATCATCATCCCCTGCATTTCAGATATCCTGGCCAAAGGATCTTGTTCTTATTCCACACATTGAAAACGAAAAACAGACGACAAAACGAAGGGTTGGGAAGAAAGGAAAATGTACTGTTATAACAGAGTCACCGTACAAGAAGGAGTTAGAGGAATTCATGAAGAAGAGGAGCAACATAAACGAAATGTAAGAAAATTGAAAAAAAAAATCATTTGAGCAAAGGAAAGACGGTAGTTAAAGAAAAGTTTCGAAAAAGGAAAACATTTGGTAATGAAACGAAAATCTGAAACTCGCCAAATTGTTAAACGTCATATTCACCTTAATAATAATCAACAGAAGAAAAACAAAACTATAGAGAGTGACTCATCTGGGGAAGACGAAGGAAACGTGGAAGATGATGCAGCATGTCTTTATTCCCAGTCAACGGAAGGATGGGTGCTATGCATTAAGTGCAGACATTGGGCACGCTGTTCCTGTGCTGGAGAGGAGGAAGATGATGACAAAGTACATTATATTTGTGCACTTGTACAACAGAATAATTAAAATTCAATAAAAAATTATATTATTCCACAAAATCATGTATATCCCAACTTGCCCCACCTAGTTTCCCATCTTACCCCACCTGCGGGGCGAGGTGGGAAATATACACTTTTATAAAAAATGTTTTACTTTTCCGCCCAACCTATCTAATATGCGAGAAAAGTATTGTTTCACCCCAAAAGAAGTTGGACTTTTGAATTTTTTTTGTAGTTATTTTTACGTTTTCTATCAAAAACAACACGAAAAAACGGTTTTTAGAAGAAAATCCTGTGTGTATGTCGTCGTCGTCGTCGCTGTTATCGGCCACTTTTCGTTACATGTCTTGTTAGCACGATACAGCCTCCGGAGTGTAACATGTCACCAATTTTATGATTGCATATTGTTAATGACATCTCACAGATGTACCCTATTCATTTTCAGCTCACCAGAGCCAGTACAACGGGTGCTATGGTACTTTAAGTACGACTTTTTGGTAAGTTTTTGAGAAATTTCAGCACGATACAGCCTCTGGAGCTCAACAAGTCACAAATTTTATTATTGAATATTGTTCAGGACATCACACAGATGAACCTATTGATATTCAGCTCACCAGAGCCAGTACAACAGGTGCTATAGTACTTTAAGTATGATTTTTTTATCATTTTTGAGGAAATTTCGTGTTTTTAAATGAAACTCAAAGTCTCTAGTTTGTTAGCACGATACAAGCCTCCGAAGTATATACAAGTGACCAATTTTATGATTGGATATTATTCAGAGCGTCTCAAAGATTAACCCTATTGATATTTAGCTTACTAACGCCAGTACAACGGGTGCTATGGTACTTGTAGTACCAAATTTTTGTCATTTTTGGAGAATTTTCTGTTGGTTAGCACGATACAGCCTCCATAGTGTATAAAAGTGGCCAATTTTATGATTGAATTTTGTCTACATATGTACCCTACTGATTTTCAGCTGACTAGAGCGACTACAGCGGGTCCTATAAATCCAGATATACTATATTTTAGGTTATTTTTTGAGAAATTTCGGTTTGTTAGCACGATCCATCCCCCGAAATGTATACAAGTGACAATTTCATAATAGAATATTGTTCAGGGCCACAGATGCGAAAAAGTTAGTTTTAATCTTTAAAACCGTTTATTTCACTATGTTTTCGCTAAATTAAAAAAATAATAAACTGTATGTAAGTAGTAAATAACACATCAGCCTGTCCAGTTGTTCAAATTTAAAATCACTAATGCAACAAACAACATATTTAGAAGCGAATAAAATTAGGGGGCCCATCTTGCCCCGCCCTGCCCTATTAATATTGATAGTATGAAATATAATGTTCTGTCGGAATTTCAAAACAAAATAAAACAATAAATGAGATAAATAAAATCTTATAATAGCTTACAATACTTTTTAAACATTCTTTCAAGCTTATTGCCCATAATACGTTCTCATCTGGTACAGTACTTTTTTATGATTCTATTCATAAAATCGCCAGATGTCTAAGACGGCTAATCTTGGGTGAAGGCGCATTTGGGATCTATCCCTGAATTGTGGCCTGAGAAATTTTCCATTTTGAGTTAAGTTGATTCTAATATATGAATCGATCAACAACTAGTAGTGTTTAATTTCATAACCTAAACCAAATAAGATTCCAATATGTTCCACTGCTTAATATTACGTGATAGCTGCTATGTCAGATGCAGTTATGAAATGTATCAAAAGCAATTTAGATACCAGACGATGGGCAGAGTAATGAAATATATTAACTTGACGACATGGTTATATTTGCAAATGCTTGAAAAATATAATTTGGATGTAAATATATAGGAAATTGGAACAATGATATTATTAATACAGAAAGAAAAACCCATATAATGGAAAATGATAGAATAATAGAATAGATAAATAAGGATTTATATATCAGAAGATGGGAAATTGGAGAATGAAATCAGAAAGAATACTGAAAACACTGGAAAACTTTTCTGCAATAGAATGTCCACTAAAATTTAATGTTTTATTTTATTATTTTGCGAGGAATCGATGAAAATTGGTAGATAACTATTGCAAATTTGCTCATAGGTATGAATAAAACAAAACAAACATATTAATTAGAATTTTAATTGTGGTTAAACATTTATTAGGCTTTTAAATAGAAGGATAAACGTAAAGATTCACAATCTAACCATTTATTGAATTAATAGTGCTATTCAACGCGACAATCGATTACAATCATTTCCTGTCATTTAAAAAACATGTTCAACAATACATTTTCGATATCAATCGATCACTCTGATTATAATCGGTCTAAAATTATGATGCTATTGAAAACAATCGTAAATCGGAAGCATGTGATTGGTCGAAAAATTTAAATAAACTACCGTTTGTCTATGGGTTATGTGATGTGAGTGATATTTTGCAATTGTATATTACATTTTTAGTTATCAGAACAGCTTTAATAAAATTAAACGTGATTAAACTAAATAAACTTGTGAAACGTCTGAAATACATGTGAAATGAACTAAAATAATGATGAGGTTAAGTCACTGAAAATGACAATTTTTTTTGGTCGTTCAACAAACATCAATCCGTTTTCGATTTCGATTATAAACTAAATCGGAATCAAGATCGAAGTGTTGAATAGCACTATTGAGTTTTACTGCGAATATAAACAACAAAATTATGTCAACTGTCAGCGAAGTCCCTCTGATCTTTTTTTATTTGATCTTCTGGTTCAGAAAGGCGAAGTTTTTCCACATTTTCTTATGCAGAAATGTTTCAGTTTTCATCTTGCAGAATTTCAAGCCTGATTATTAATATGTCACACTCCCTACATCCCTGGTTTGTTTCATTGCTAGTGGATCGAATATTAGATATATCAACAATTTCGATATTTTTGTCACACTAACGTTCAGTAATTCATTAACCACAGTTTTCCTTTCTATTTTTAATGCTTTTGTAGTCCTACTAGTGAATTCAGCCGGTTTGACATCTTCCGATGAAAATACAACGGTGAAGGAATAGCTAAAAAAATTGCAAAACTAAGTATCTGGTGCTACATATTTAAATAGCTATTTGTATAACAAAGGAGGAAAGTGCTACTTTTCCTCCCGAGGATGAAGTTAACAGCCTGACGCGTAGCGGAGGGCAGTAATCATTCGATGGAGAAGAAGGCACTTTACACCCATGTTATACATATGATTTTTCCGCCTCCCTCAAATAACAAGACATTTTCAATAATTTATTTATGAAACTAACAAACAATAGTATATTACATTATAAGTCATGAAAGTGAAATTTTGCAGAAGAGGAGGCTTATTGAAGAGTACGAGAAAGCGTAGCATCCGAGTATCTCTTTAAAGCCTCCGAGTCAAGCAGACACTTTCATGACCAGTGATGTATTATATTTTTTCTGAATTCGTTTTACAAAACTGAAAATAGATTTAAACTGAAAAAATATATCAACATCAGAGTCGTATGAGAAGTAAATATCCATGACAATGAATCAGCAACATATCAAAAATATTTTTTACAATTCGCGTATAAAAGAGACTTCATAATAACATTGTTTACAGTGTCACAATGAAGCTCTTTGAACACTGTTAAAGTAATTTTAAGTGTACAGTTGGTTATTGTATTTAGTTATATTTTAATTTGACATTGGACTTTAACATTGACACAAATTATAAATAAAATGGTCTAGCGTTGTTCTAGCTAGCAAATTATTATATTGAAGGTAAATTAGAATGATTTATATATTAAACAAATTAATGAATAAAGTACGCTAACGTTTATTTATCAATTGTTTATTTTTATATTGTATAGGTTTAATGAATAGGTATACAAAACGTTCGATTTTTGGGATAAATTACCAGATAACTATGTGAAGATGTATTACAGAAATAATTCTGTTCATGATATAACATAAATAGATTGCAAAAGCATATACAATGAAGCTCTTTTTTAAATAAATAATCATCCTCTTTTTGCTTAAATGAAAGTTTGTTTACAATTTACACAATTATTCGGTTATAATATGTCAAAAGTCAGAAGTGCTGAATAAAACCATCTGTGATCTGACCAATTAGGAATCTACAGAATTGCCAACTTAAATTCAAACCACTCCTCCTAGTTTAAAAACAGGGATTATATGAAATTCTATTTTATTTAAATAATTAAATAAATGCGAATTATAAAAAATATTGTGTAAAACTTGTGCCACAATGACTTTCTGTAGTACTCGTGATTTGCACAACTCACCGCTTCGCGGTTCGTTGTGCAAACTTCACTCGTACTACAAAACGAGTCATTGTGACACTTGTTTTACAAATAACTATTTCAAGTGTCACAATTTGTGTTGTAAAGTGCTTTATAATATGGAAAACACTCTTCGCACTGGAATAATAGAAGAAGCTGCAGCTGCTGCAGAGGAAGAATTGCTTCCGGATAAGTCCAAAGAAAGCAATGTGCGAAGTTCAAAAGCTGGTGTAATAACAAAAAAGTTAATCGAGTTACGGAAGAAGTGATGCTGGCTTTTTTTACTGAAGAAAGCCTCTGGAGTACTTATTCAATGCTTAGAGCCATGCTGTTAATTAAAGAAAACATCAATATCGCAAATTATTTAAAGTTAAAATCATATCTGAAAAGTAAATCGGTAGCATATGAAGCAAAGAAGTCCCGAGTATTTTCAAGAAATGAGATAAACGAGTTTCTTCGAAAAGCTCCCGGTCACGACTTCCTATTGTTAAAAGTAAGTAGTTTTAATAATTATTAAATTATAAAATACTCTAAATTGGCGGCTTATATTTTCAGGTTGTACTAATTTTTGGACTAGCCGGTGCATGCCACTGCGATGAGTTGACAAAGATGACTCTAGATGACATTGAAGACATGAATGATACTCCCATTGTGTTGTCAAACATAGCTAACGCAACAGGAAACAGAAATAATAATGCTTTGAATTATATACCTGGTATAAACTTTTCTAATGTGCATAATACTAGTGTCGGCAGCATTAACATTAATTTTCATTTTCATAGTTCTAATACCAATTAATAATATTTGTTGTATTTGATTGTTAGTGTTTTTAATTATATTAAATAAACGTTTCATAAGATAAGTGAAGATTTCTAATTCAATTGCAGTCTAAAAATGACAGATGAGTAAAGTGACAGGAGTCTTATAAAAATCATGAAAGTGACTAGTCTTTAAAGTGACACTTTCATGACCAACCTGAGTTCTGTGATAACAAGCTTTCTTGACGATTTCAGAAAAAATTGATAGATACTACTTAGGGTGGACTTTTACGAAACTTGGCTGGGCATCGAGGATGGACTTCTAAAATGCTTGGCTAGGCATCGGAGGTGTACGTGTTTATTTCCCTTGGGAAATCCCTTGGGATTTTAACTGTCCCTTTATATCCCTTGGGTCTAACATAGTTTCTAACATGTGAGACTGAAGTGACCACTTTAGTCTTGGAATTGCAAACATTATTCCATTGATAACGTACTATGACGTCACTTTTACTTTTCCTCCCTAGGAAGGAAATAGTAGTTTGTACAACAAGTGCGCAAAGCGTTACTTTTCCCACGAGCGCAGAAGTTTGTGGCACGAGCCGTAAGGCGAGTGCCGCAAATCCAGCGAGTGGAAAAAGTGCTTTGCGTACGAGTTGTACACAGTATTTTTTCTACAGCTACGTTTATTAATTAAAGAAAAAAGTAACTTATATATGTATTTTATTTAACTTAAACAGAACGAATTTAAGAGTTCCAAAATAAAAGTAAAAAGATTAAATAAATTGAAAATATATAAAAAAGTCGACAGGATTTGAACCCGGGCCTCTTCGTTCCAATGCTGATGTGTTTTCCACTAAGCTATAGCGGCAACCATTATTAAATACTGTATTTAGGTCTTTCCGCTGCTTTATTTTATTTTAAGTTTTTCATTTCGATTTTTCTATATTATGAAGTACATTGGTTACTAAATAATAATAGATTAAATAACTAAATATAATCTTTAAAATTATGACTTGTTTTTTGAAACTCCAGGTAACTAATTTTCGATTGCATTTTGAGCCTTTTCGATAATATCTGGAGGAGTATTCTCAATATCGGAATTCAACAACTCGAAAGATAAATTATGATCTCGGTTCATAGTTCCTAAAATAATGGGTAATAAATGAATTTGTTTATTATCTATAATCATTAAACTGGAATACATAATCTAAAAAATAGTTTACTTACAGAATTTGTAGTTTAAATTTAAAATTTGAACACTCAGAAATCCACTATAAAGTATTGTCAAAAAAGATTGACATTGACATTTCCGTGGGCAAAGTGACATTTCCGTGCGGAAAAGTATCATAACGTGTACTTTTCCCACACTCTACATTATTACTGTTCTAACGGATATCAAACTAATTAAGAAAAGGCTTGCTTTGCGCATAAAAATTTGTGTAGAAAAGCGTGTTTTGCATAGTAGTTGTAGCAAATAGTATATTACATTACGAGTGCGGAAAGTGACACTTTTCACACGAGTGGGAAATATTGTAGCATGAGGCGTAAGCCGAGTGCGACAATCCCACGAGAGTGAAACGTTACTTTCGCACAAGTAATGTACAATATTCTTCCTACGACCACCCATTTTATTGAACAATATGTAAATATCAGATCGTGTATATTGAGTGACCTGACTAATCTTACGTTTTATTTGTGACAGTATATGATTGAATATTGTTTCTATGAAAAGTGCATATGTATTAACAATTATCTCATAGTGAAATTAACCCTGAATGGTAGCGGCGGGTCTCCCAGACCCGAACAGCACGTCAACCACGTGACCTTCGGAGGTGCGCCGGTATTTTAATTTTATATCCCAGCTATCTTCCTGAATTGGTTAGTAGTAACTTATCGTCGCTAGAGGAAGGTTATACGGCTTTTGAATTTATCGTGAATAATTCATTCGGGTCCACGAAACCCGGCGCTACCAAAAGTGCAATAGTTTCAATTGTAAGTACTTTTTTGAATTTCTATTATTTTGAGACTTCTAGTGTATGTGGATAGTACTTTTTTACCATTCGTTCTCCATTATAGATGATGAATTACGAGGCTGAACAAAGAAGACTTCTACGTTTGTTTGAAGAAGTTCCATCTGATGACAACATTGAAATTGATTCACAAGATTCAGATGAAGAAGATAACGTGGAAGTACAATCAGAAGCATCTGATACAGAACAAGATGCATCTTCTTTTGATTCTGATGACGAAAATAATTTCGAATCCAGAAGACATCGGTTACCCACTTTCACAGCTCCAGATGGAACAGTTTGGTGGAAACACTCATTACAATCCAAAAGGCAGAAAACTCGTAGAGAAAATATAATTTTACGTTTACCTGGTGTTAGGCAAGCTGCAAAACAAGCAAAATCTGCTATAGAGTGTTGGGAATTGTTTTTTTCTGAAGACATTCTAGAGACAATAGTTGATTATACCAATAAGTATATTGTAAAAATGGCCCCAAACTATGAAAGAGAGATATCAGCACGACCTACAGATATAATCGAAATAAAAGCTCTTCTGGGACTTTTATATCTAGCAGGATGTTTGAAGGGAACCAGATTAAATCTTGAAGAATTGTGGGACAGAAAAGGTTGTGGAGTAGAAATGTTTTGGTTGACAATGTCTCTGGGTAGATTTCGTTTTCTCCTTAGAATGCTGAGATTCGATGATTGGGAAACCCGAGATTATAGGAAATCACTAGATAAACTGGCTCCAATAAGATATGTTTTCGATAAATTTGTCAATAATTGTAAGAAGCATTATACAGTTGGAACATATGTGACAATTGATGAAAAATTAGAGGCCTTTAGAGGTAGATGTGGATTCAGACAATACTTGCCGGATAATATGGATTGAAAATATTCGCATTAGTGGATTCAAAGATGTTTTATACTAAAAATCTAGAGGTGTATGTTGGTCAACAACCTGATGGACCGTATAATGTGAAAACGGATGCAAAAAGTTTAGTCGAACGGTTGATATCTCCCATATCTGGAATGGCAAGGAATCTTACCTGCGATAATTGGTTCACAACATTTCCTCTAATACAAACTCTTCTGAAAAATCATAATCTAACATATGTAGGTATGATAAGAACAAACCGTCGTGGACTCCCCTTGCAATTCAAAAATACCAAGCTCAGACCTGTAGCTTCAAGTATGTTTACTTTTCATGTCCCATGTCCCGAAACCAAACAAAAACGTTTTACTTGCTTCTAGTTTACATCACGACGATATTATAGACAAATCAACTGGCAATGACAACAAACCCGAAATTATAACTTTATATAATTCAACAGGAGTCGATATAGTAGACCAACTGTGTTCCAGGTATAATGTAGCACGTAATACTAGAAGATGGCCAACGGTAATATTCTATTCCATTCTAAATGTAGGAGGAATAAATGCTCAGGTAATATATAGTAGCAATAATCCTGATTCAAACTTGAAGCGCAGAAAATTTCTAAAAACTGTCGCCCTATCTTTATTAGATGAACATCTGAAAAGAAGGTCAAGAGCTGAAAACGTGTCCAACGATGTCAAAAAAAGACGCAGGGAAATAGCAAATACAGAAGAATTGCATGAAGTGCCCGAAGGTACAAAAAAACGATGTGTCAAATGTAAAAATGATAATAAATCGAAGTACTATTGTAAAAAGTGCCACATTTTTCTATGTCTCAAACACGTGAATATTTACTGTGAAAAGTGTTCCAACTGAATAAATTTTTATTTTTCTTCAGTATATTTCATTATTAATCAACACACTTCTTCAATAGAATTTGACCTTATCCCCCTTTTCCGAAATAAATCTTCAACAGAAAAAAAAATGGTTTCTGAGATTGAAAATGAGAGGTTGACAAATTTTATTTTTAAATAAATACAAAACTTGATTTGAATAACGAAATTATGGGGGCATATAAAGAGTTATTATCAAAGAAATTATAGAAAAAAAGTAAAAAATATAGCACTGTATTTTTAGGAAGTACATATGATATCAATGTCGGGTCTATTAGACCCGGCGCTATCAAAATTGTATGACATATGGGCGCTACCACTGCAGGGTTAAGAAATAATAATAATTAATGTTTATTTGAAAAAATGACAAAAGTAAGTACTTATTAGATACAACTTGGTAACAAACTGTATGCTCGCCCTCTAAAGTATATAATTCAAGTTTCAGGGCGCCGCTGAAGTCGGAGCCCTGAAAGATTGCGAGTCCTGTAAATATACTTTCCGAGTGTAGCGCGTACAATATTTTTTGTGCAGCCACCAATAATCTGACAATAATAAGGAACAGAATATTTATTGCCTAGCCAAGTTTCATGAATGTCCGTCCTCCATGCCTAGCCAAGCTTCATAAAAGTTCATCCTCTATGTCCAGCCACTTTTAACAAAAGTTCATCCTCTATCCCCAGCCACTTTTAGCAAAAGTTAATCCTCGATGCCCTATCTGGTATTTTGTGTTTAATGAACATTTTGACATAATAGTTTGGGAAAGTAGGTACTTTGCCGAGCAGTTAAATCAATTTTGCTATCTAGACCGACAACGACGCACTTTCCGAGTTAAAAAATGATTGGAAAACGCATTTTCTAAAGTGGCAGCTTAAAAAGTTATTTTCCGCACTAGTGCAGAAAGAACTTTCCGCACGCGTGAGAGTAAATATCACTTTCCATGTGAGTAGATAGTGCGATATGTGTTACTTTCCTATGTGGTTGTAGGGAAAGTACTTTTACTCCCTACGGAGGAAAAGTTTGACTTTGTTCCCTACAATGAGGCCAGGAAATGTATACTTTGGATAGAAGTAGGCGGAAAAATTATGTTTACCATCTTGATTAAGCTTCTTAGCAGTCAAGTTCATCCGCCTTGCTCGCATTTTGTCTTCATAATCTTCTGGCTTAAAATGTTTGCTACAAATTCTTATGTATTTTTAGAAGATCATTCATCCTTACGTAGCCATTTTCTTTCCCATTCTTTGTAAACTCTGGGGTTTTTAGGAAATGTGAAAAATATTAAATTCTCCCCTGTTTCCTTTGCTTTCTTTGAATTATTTTTTTATGTAGCTACACTAAAACTATTCCTCCCGGCATTGCTGTCTATAAGGAATAAAATCGTATTACAGGAGTGATTGGAAAGAAAACAATTTGTTAGAACTCACTTTAACTTTGAAAACAAAATAGCTCGTGTCCCTTTCAGAAACTACAATAATTATACACCACAAAAGCAAGGTTACACTTAAAACACAACATTTGCTTATGAATTGGCTCAATATATTAATAATTAAAAAATAAAAAACCGCTAAAAAATAATAAAGAACACAACTAAACAGTTTAAACAACACATAAACTCTATTAACTGTGAGTGATAACCATATGCTTGGGCATTCTCGATGACGGATTCTACCCCCTTGCGACGCTTCCGTCATAAGTTACCAGGCAACCCCTACATCTAATAACCTCGATAACATCCATTAAAATGTATTGAGTGGTGGAATAGTTATTTAACTAACAAGTGCGGAAAGTGATACTTTCCCGCACGCGACTGCCGTTGACCCGAACGACGCGAAGCGCAGTTCGGGCAAGCAGTCAAGGGCGGGAAAGACACTTTACGCATGAATTAGGAACATTATTTTTTCTACGACCGCATAAATATTCAAAAAGCACATTGGAAATATATATTTTATTTCAAAATACAAAACATTCCATGAAAATCCAGTAATTATTATTAATATTAATGTGAAAACACAATTTGTTGCATTCTCCAAACGCGTAAGAATAGCCGGTCCAGAGTAGTTAGTTGGTGGTAACTGGCTGTTCAGAGTAACACTCGTAGATTGCAAAGTGCATGAAGATGACAGACGGCATAGTTTGATTGTTATGTGGATTCATTTTGAGAAATGTATAGGGTAGATATATAAAAGTATCGCAATTTCTTCATTCCAATGAATGAAAACTAGTCTGGGTTAGATTGAATATTAAAACCTATATTAGTTTCGATAGTAATATACAGGTAAAGTCAATGAAATGTACATTTAATAAAGATAAATTGACATATTTTACTTTCCCGCACTAGTGTGTGAAAACTCGCTTTCCCGCACTAGTGCGGGAAAGTGACACTTTCTGAACTAAAATGAGTGCGGGAAAGTGGGTAAAAACGCACGCTCGTAGAAAAAATTACATTATGAACATGTTTGCCAGTTTTCAGTAGACTATTTTTCAGTACTGACTATTTTTTTCTTGAGATATTTTTCAAGTTACGAGATAAATTAAATTATATAATAACGAACAAAAGAAAAATACTTGTTTCAACTGGGTACGTCCGTAAATAGGACGTACCCAGTACGTTCGTACTCGAACGTATTGGGTACATCCTGAAATGGACGTTATCTTAAAAAGGTCTAGGACATTCACACCTAAATTGGTTCTAAAATTGACGTCCACAAGACATCTCGTGCTAGATGGGTTTTCTTATTTCTTTATCTATCTTATATTTTGAATTGTTGTTGTCATAAGGGAACTAAATGTCTGAAGTCAGTCCTCGCGGCTCGATGGAAGTTATTCTGAAGCAAACGATTTGAAGATACAAAAATATATACCTAAAAGCTCAAATTAGTACTTGCGAGAATAACACCAAAATGGTAAAAGATATGCAAGAAAACATTCAAAATAATAGTTACAATTATGCATCAAGAAATAATTACCTTCAAAATTCCATAAAAAGTAATTTTCAACTTATTAAACAGTAAAATCATGCTTAACCCAAAAGTTACAAATTTCAATTATACTTTTTCTCACAATACAACGTAACTGCTTTCTGTAAGTAGCGAGATAGATACATGTTTACGTGAATACGTGAAAGCTGGGTATTATGAAGTTTTCCCGGTGGACCCGTAGAGAGATAACAATTTTCCACTGTACAATTTTCCTCAGTTTCTACCAGCTCCGTAAAATCTCCACACTCCAGCTACCTTTTCAATGGTAGCGTCTAATTTGCAACGCGAATGTTGAGAGTTTTTGAAATTGTTTGTGTAATTCAAACTACTTTGTTTTATTTTCTTTCTACTTTTCAAAATGATTGGATTTATAGAAATATAGGGGTTGGTGAAAGAGTAAAATCAATTCTAAACTTTATTTATCATTCAAGAATTGCCTAATGGCTCTGCACGGGTGTAATTTATAGAACAAAAGAGATGAAAATGTAAAGTTACTTCATTTGATCGTAGAATCTCATTTTAAACAATTTTTCCTGCTAACACAATACGAATAAATTTTGTTTGGAAGTAAGGCGCGAAAGGGCTGTGTGTAGCTGTTTATGGAGAAAGTATTCAACGCTTAGGTCTAAGCCCGTTTGTTGAATGACCGTGCGATGTATTGAAATTGAACTCTGTTACACTTCTAAGCTCGAGTTATGGGAATGCATATGGTAATAGGACACCGCTAGATTACTGAATTGCAATCCCACGGATTGTTTTCTTCATAATGTTTTTTATTATTGCATTCAGATTATATATAGCTTCCTAGTTGTAAAGTCTCATTTTATTTTGTATGAATAAAAGTTATTTTTACAAAATAGTTTTCATAAAATAAGAATTTAACTGGCGCAGTCAGTAGGATTGCGAATCGGTTCAACAAAAATCGTGACACCGGTCCGTATCTACGGTTTATTCACAATCTCCAACTTTTGTGGTTTTAAGTTAAGTTCAAGAATCCAGTACAGGGAAGAGGGAGCCCAGATCCTAGTGGAGGAGAATGAACATTTTCTTCATAGAACTGTAAGTCGAAAAGCATTCCATTTTTTCCTTTTTTCAAATAATCTTCCGCTTTTATTTACGTTTTATATACTTTTACATAAGTAAAACAATTTTTAAACATAAGTAATATAGTTTTGATTAGTTGATGAATGACTCAATTGTAGAAGAATTAGGAGATTTATTTCATTTTAGTATAACTTTGGAAGAGAAAAGTAATATACCAGAAATTGAAGTAATGGCTAGTCCAAAGTAGCAATTATTAAAATTATATATTGATACTATTCCACAATACGAGTGTAATCCTCATACTTTAAATACTTTTCTAGATAACTGTGATTCACTAATTTCTCAATTATTCGATGCAACAAATCCACAACTGAATAGTTTTTCATTACGCGCATTGTTAAGTAAATTAGAAGGTAGAGCTTATAGGTTCAAGAACTGAATTACGAACATGAGCAAAAATAAAACAAGCTCTTCAATTATGTTTCGGAGATCAGAAAAATATAGATTGCTTAGTGCAAGATTTAATTGTTTTGAGACCATTAAAAAATGAATCACCATACAATTTCCGTATGCGATGTCAGGAAGCACGTATCTTAGTAATTTTAAAATTAAATGCTTCAAACGATCCAGTTGCAGAAAAATCTATTGAAATCAAAAATTATAACGATTTAGCCCTTCAAACTTTCATTAGAGGTTTAACTGGTCAATTACAAAATAATATACGTTTGCGAAACCCAGATAGTTTAGAAGTAGCTATATCTTTAGTTATAGAAAAAGAGAATTTTATGTATAGTCAGAATAGAAATAATACTCTAAATAATCAATTTTACAAACCAATACCGGAATCACTTCATCTAGACAAACTAATCATCATCCCAATTTTTTCCAGAATAGTAATGCTAATCACCAACATTTCAATACGCCACCTTCTCAACCCATTATTCCAATTAAACGAAATTTATATCCAGGTGTATCTAGTTATCAATTCTCACAACCCCAACAGAATTTTAATAATTTCAATCATCCTTTTATCCAAAATTCACAACCCCAGTGGAGGAGCAATAATAATTTTCAAACTCAGAGACAACCATTTTCTAATCAAAGCCTGATATTGGACACATTATCAGGTAATACAATGTTAGCACCTCAGAGGAAATTTACGTCCACAGAACTGTTTGCACATGACGTAAATCATCAGAATTATTAACTCGATAACCCGTTTGAGAATCAAATACAAGGTGAATGCTCATACCAAACCCATGATGTCCAAAATTCTGATTATTTTAATCCGATGAAACATATCCAGAATATGACAATTCTAATCAATATCAATTCGATGATCCTTATCAAATTTCTCAAGACCCAAATGAAAATTTTCAACAAGGAGCCTCACAGAACAATCCCCCCTAATAACTTTAAATATATCCAGAGCAAATTCACCACATATTTACATATCCTAACTGAAAGCAAATTTTTTAAACGATACAGGTAGTACTCGTAGTTCACTTAAACCAGATTTAGCTTATTAATTTTATCCAAATGAAATTTCCAAAGACGATTTTCAAATACAAAGTGCTCATAATATAACATATCATGACGAAGTAATAGAAATACCAATTTTTAAAATTTTTAAAGTTACAGAATATCACAAATTCTATCTCTTTAACTTTAGCGATAAATATGGCGGATTAATATGCATTGATTTATTGAAACAATTAAAAGCTTCAATAGATATGAACTCAAAATTTATCGTATCTCCATTTGCAAAGATTCCAATATTATGCGAAATTGAGAATGAATTATCGAATATTCAAAATTCTAAATATCAAACATAATACTTATTATTACAGCCTAGAGCTCAACAAAAAGTTGAAATACCAGTAAAAATGAAACCAGCCACCGGACTTTTAGAATACAAAAAGTTTGCACCTCATATCGAGATGCCGCTCGCTGTAGTAAATGTAGAAAATTACTTTGGTCTAATTTTATTATAAGAATAGTGTATGGCCACCTTTAACTGATAGTTAACTGCTTTGATTGTTTTCAGTGCTTAATTTCTAAACTTCTGGGTGTGGGGACGCTCATTTATTCTTATAAACCACCATCTCTATTTTCTAATAAGGCCTAGTTAAACATCCCCTCACCCTCCCCCTTTAACATCTCGGAACCTACTGCCTACTCTGAATTTCCTATAAACTTGTTTCGATTTGCACCAACCATTTTGTATGAAGCTTACAATACCGATAACCAATATACTTTTTTTTCAATGAATAATGAAATAAAAACAAATGAAGCCTTCATTACATTATTATTTATTTACGAGTATGCCTACAGTACAGTAGTATTAATAATACATATCAATACGTAAACAAATGTTTTTGATAATTTTCTGAAAAACTAGTAAGTCTAAATGTTTAAAATCTATTTTCAATGTTACAGTTTGAATTGTAATTTTTCATATTCTACAAAAAAATTACAATAACCATAATAAATTTAACTGTAAATAATAAAAAGAACAGAGAAAATTCTTTTTCACAACACAACTACAAGTCATGTTATTGAAAACTTGGTGTTCTAAAAACCTAAAAGATATTAAAAGAGAACGAGTTTTAGGAAAAAAGTTCCCACAATGCAATGCTGTCTTCATTGTATGTTTTCTGCCTTCGTTGTTACCACTTGGTGTCAAATGCAGAATGGTGTCCCTTCGCCAGCCAAGACTTGACGTGTCTCTCAGGATTGTATCTAGCCACAGGAGGTCCCAGGAGCCTAATACGCAATAAATCACAAACAGTGTTGATGTAGAGTGAAGATCTTAGATAAGACATAATTAAATTCATTGCAGAAAACCCACGTTCGCATTCAGCACTAGACACTGTAATGCTATTTATGATTGAGATCAGTTTCTTAAACGACGGCAGCTGCTCAAGAATAGTAGGTTTCTCTGCACATAGCATAGGCTTCAATCTCTGCTTAAAGTATCCAAAGTCTCTAATTATATCCCGAGAACTGCTAATCTTGAATCTATCGCAGATTCGCTGGATCTCGTATTCTCCGTAGGTGATAGATAAGTCTTTTGGCAAATACATGGGGTGGATCACTTTGATGTCATCCATGATGTAGTCGTAGTTTTCAGACGCATTCGAAGATGATAGCAACCTTGATGTCAAGTTGTTAGCAAGGCTCCGGTAGAACTGTTTTTCTGAAATAATCGGTATCTTGGCTCTTTCACAAAGTTCAATATCTTGAAACTTCATATTGTCTATAGCAATTTAAGCTTTCACTGCACGTCTGCCCATGTTATCACCTCGGTTTTCAAGGACTGTTATTAACATTGTTAGGTCACTGTGAGCTTGGATTAAGTTGAGGCTTGATTTCTGAAGCTGTAAGGATAAATCCACTAACTCATCTGAAGCATCGTACATTGACGCTAGGTTGTGTACAAAAGTTGTAGATGACAATGTGCTACAAAGCCCTTTGTAAGTCGAACGTTGTTTCGAGTCCCGTTGCTTGTCTCCAGATGCTTCTAAAAAATGATTGTACAAAGCTTCAAAATCTGCCCATACTGCTTTTACCGCCAGTAAGCTGGAGGCTACCCAACGAGTATCTAAAACACGGCAAATTTTCAAAGTTTGCTCCTCTAGTCCTTTAGCAACTTCTGCCACCTCCCTGCTCTTTTTCGGAGAGCAACTGAACATGTTTCTAATTTTATCCATGAATATCTTGAAACGATTGATTCCAGCTACTTTTTCTACCGAATCATGCACGGCAAGCTCTAAACGATGGTTTAAACAGTGCCAAATGAACAGGTTGGGGAATGTTTCAGTTAGCTGCATAGCAAGGCCAGTTTTTTTAACCAGTACCACTGATGCACCGTCACCAGTTAGAGCAATCATATGGTGTAGTGTAACAAAGCTGCTTGAAAAATAGTAATAGGGCAAACAGTGTGTATGAGAGAGATAGTCGTGACGTAATAGATAGGACAGTGTGTATGAGAGAGATAGTCGTAATCCGTGACTATGAAATGTTGTGACGTCATTGTTATAGTGTGACGTAAGCATTGAAAATATTTGATTAAAATTTTTTCGTTTCAACGGAGATTCGAACTCTCAATCTTCATGGCCAAATTTATCAACTCGGCGACTTTACCAACTATTCTGTTAGATCACTACACAATTGACGTCGAGGAAAGTATAAAACCGATGATGTGCAGTCGTTAGGGCATTATTTTGCGACGCTTCAGTTTGGATACAGGGTGTAGTAAAAAGATACCTTTTTATGTACAAAAAAGATACAGGGTGTAGTAATAATTATACCGTATATATACAGAATGTACCAAAAAAGGGTGTTAGAAATTTATGGTGTCTTACAGGGTATAGTCATAAAATATACCATTTTTAATGCACATAGTTATTTTGGGGTCGAGGAAGGTATTTAATTGAACTAAAGTGTTTGTATGCCATCACAAGAAATTAAAAATATGTATTTACAGTATATTGCGAAAGAATAAATCTTCTTTTAAGACATTGTGTTTCAATAAATAATCCAATGAATTGACCATAGCATTTTAGTAATAATTTTTATATTGTATTAATTGAAATCTCACATTTGGGTAAGTTTCATGTGTCATATTTGATAAATTTTCTTAAAATAGAAAACATTATTTCCTCCAACTATATCATCATCATGCTATGAAGTTAGATCCAACAATAATTATTTAGGTAAGTTTTATATCGATGGTTGCGAAAGCACGTTATTTTGAACATGCGCAATGGTTGCAGAAGTGCTTCTTTTATAATAAATGATGGTGAGATGTGTGTTTGTATTACTGTGTCATCAGAAGAGTGTAGACGTAAATTGCAGGAATTTACTAAAAGTACTCAAGAATTGAAAAAACATATTTCATTCTATGAAAATAAGAAGTGGGGTGACGTCATAGAAGCTTCTGGAGACTAAGAAGTGGCAGCCTCTGGAGACTAAGAAGTAACGCCACAGAAGGATTGTGACGTATCATGACGTAATAAATAAAATTCTTATATCATTGGACATGCGCAATGGTTACTGAAGTGCTTTTTTCATAATAAATAGTTATGAGATGTGCTTGTATCACAATGGCATCAGAAAAGTATAGACGTGAATTGGAGGAATTTACTAAAAGTGCTCGTGAGTTGAAAAAACATATTTCATTCTATGAAAATGAGATTAAAGTAATAAAGCAATTGGAGTGAATATGCTCGTGGGATCAACAACTGCCGAATGCACAATATCCCCAGAACTAAACTTACTAGAAAAAAATGAATAACACAATGGATGAGGATGCCATCATGGATGACATTAATAATGTATTTGCAATGACTTGTGTAATTTTAGCAACAGTATTTATTTTAATATTGAAAATTATATTGAAAATTGTACAAAGAAAGATTAATTCTTCGTGTAATATAAACATAGATGAGTATACAATGTGTCTCAATAAAACTCAATTTTTCCAAATATTATTCATTTAAGCGAAGTAAAATTGGTAATTTATGTGCCTTAAGATTATTTAAAACTTTTATTACTGAAGGTTTTTCTATTATTTCTTCCTTTGTTTCTTCGTTAATCTTTAGATCCTTTTCTGACTGAGCGTTTCCTTTTCGCGTTTGTGCTGTTGTGATTGCCAAGACATGTGAATTATTTATGTATAAATCCTTGAGTTCTTCTATGGATATTCTCGATATACCATCTGCGTAGTTCGCTACACCTTTGACGTGCTGTATTTCAAAATCGTTTTCTTCCAAATCAATCAAATTCCACAAGTTTCCTAGACAACTTATTTACCTCTGAGTTGATTAAAACTTTTATCGCTGGAAATTTTTTTCAAAGTTTTCGGATTAGTTCCGTTATTTTCCTTAAATGTTGATTTATTCCATCCTGTATGTATTTCTAATTGGTTTTTCCTTTCTTCCAGTTCTTTTAGACTATATACGTTGTCATTTATCAGTAATGTATTATCAATTATCTTAGCATTGGATCCACTTCCTCTCGCCTGTTACATATACCTTATTAGCTGTTTTCTCTGTTCCAGTATATCTTTTGGGTAATCTTTATCAATATAATCTTTGTTCCTTTAAGTTTATTCGTTCCGTTATTTTTGTTACTGTTTTTATTTCCTATCCTCTTACATACCAAAATATCCGATTTAACATCTACTGTGTTATTAACCTTTTCCATTACATCTTCTAGTTGTCCCTCATCTTCTTCGTTTCCTTCTTCTATTCCATGTATTATCAAATTCTTCTCTCTAAAATTTTTCTGGGTCTGTGTCATGTTTCCTTGCAAAAATTCTGTTTTTTCCTTGAGTTCCATATTTTCCATCCTTAATTCGTAGTTTTCTTTCTTTAACTGTGCTATTTGTCTGCTCATTATTTCAATTTTATCTTCTATCTTGCATATTCTTTCGTTATTATTAGTATGATTATTGTAATTATTGTTCCTGTTAAATTTCTTGTCCTTATTGAAATCTGCGTATCTGCCGTAACCATTTCCCTGGTTATACTGTCTGAATGTCCTTCCTTAGCGGTTGCCGTTGTGAAATCCTCTGTTGTTTCCTCTCCTATGATTATTCCTAAAGTCAAAGTTTGATTTCCTGAAGAAATTCCTGTTATCCTTCATGTGCAAAACTTGTTGTTGTCCTACTATACCTTCTACTGATACTAACTTGGATAGTACTTCTTGCGTAGTTTTAAAACTTCCCGCTGCTATGATTGTTTTTGTTGCGTCCGTTGTGGCATTCGTAGTTACTGCCTTAATCGTTGCTTCCTTAGTATATTTTTCGGCTAATCGTTCTGGCATCCCTTCCGACACGTATGCTGCCTGTAGTCTCTCTGCTAATTGTTCTATCTCCGTCGCGTACTGTGTTACTTATTTTCCATTTTGTCTTACTTTACGAAGTTTCGCTAAGAGAAGGCTTGGGTTGTCTCCTCTTATTAGTGATTTTAGTTTATTCTTGATTTCTATAATGGAGTTTTCCGTCGTGATCAAACTTCTGGCTTTTCCTGTTAATCACGTCTGAATTAGTAAAATAGCATTTTCTTCGTTACCTGTCGCGTTTATTTGTAGCAAATGTAATGAGTTCAAAAATGATTCCAACTTGCTTGCTTCTCCGTTGAATTCAGTCGGTAAAACCTTGCTCGCAAAATTAAAAAAATCATTCATACTTGTCGCAATTTTCAACTGTTCGCTTATTGTTTGTAATATACTAGTATCGATTACCTCAAATATAGAGGTAGGTACAATTTAACGCTTGAAATGCCCTAGCAGTTTTATCTCTAATCCTATCTGAATAATTTTTACAACTCTCTTGTTGTACTAAACTTGAATTTTTCCAATTTTTAGCTATCAACTTAGCAAAATTATTATAAAGAACTATTATACTATCAATTACTTCAATATGAATATCTGGATTTTTAGGAGTTTCCTTTTTCAAAACCCTTTTCCCTGTTTATTAATTTCTTCTACAATTGACCTTAACTTATCTTCAAAATCTTCCCACGTTATTGACATTTATGAGAATCGTTCATAAAAATAGAGTGCATAAGTACTTACGATTTTTATACAGTCAAAGTTCCTGATGTCTGCTTCGCTGCAATGCCTCGGTTGATGTCCCTTTTCAACGCTCTCCGATGCGTTCTTCATAATGACCATATAAATTTCAGGATGAAAGCTACTGTTATGATATACAATAGAACCATTATATGCGTTGCAGAACTGTCTTGCGGTACCACAAAATTATTGTTGACGGTACCCGTTTCTTTTACCTCTTGTTTAGTTGGTTAGCCGCTCATAGTTTCTCTTCTCCAGGGTCCCAAATTTAGATAAAAGACCATATACTTCCACTTGTCTGAATTAATTTTTAGGATTATTTACCATTACCATTTAATTTGCAGGATCATTTACCATTACCATTTGTTTTGCAGGAATATTTACCATTTATTGTCGAGTATTACCATTTACCATTACCATTCGCTTTGCAGGATCGCCATGTAGGGGCGATGTACATTTTACCATCAATTTTACCAATACCATTATACCATTACCATTTTACCATTTAATTTGCAGGATCGCGATATGGTGGTTACTTAGTAAGTGCCCCTCGTATAGACTACTTTAACCATAAAACCATTTATCTTTGAGAAACACTTACCTCGTAACCATTCTTTAAGGGTTGAATAAATAACATCATTCAAAAACTCACTGGGATAAATATAATTGAGAATTATTAACACAGATTATAAATACACTGTACATACATTTGAACTATTCAAAATAATAATAATGAATCACCATGGAAGTTATCGACACTTTCCATTTATAGGAAGCATGCGATCTAACGAGTCAGTTACCCGTAGGTATGACCTTCCGCATATCAAGTGAATGTGATATTTACATTTAATAGAAACGTGCTTTCCGTATGTTCGCCTGACCTTAACAGATCGACGCCCGCTATTAACATTGAAATTATCATTTACACAATTTAATCTCTTTTCCCTTTGATAATGTCTTTTTACGATACTGTCTTTTCGGGATCATCACATACATATACCTGAATCTTGAGTACTCCTAGGTAAGCACAGCAGCTAGGCGATAGCTAGGTGATAGCTAGGTGATAGCTAGGTGATATCTAGGTGATAGCTAGGAGATAGCTACGTTACAGCCAGGTCACACACAACTAAGTTACCGTCAGAAGACATCTACACCATTTGAATATTGCTTCCATCCCTTGAAAACATCTTTACCTTTGAATACAGCTCCCATTTCTCCGAGACATCTTCACCCTAGAACACAGATTCCCTCCCGGCAGGACAACTTCACCATCAGAATCCAACTTTCATCTTTTACAAACATCTTTACCGTCAAAATACTGCAAAGTTGAGTACATCCTGTATTTTTCCTTCCTGCCCTCAGGTAGAATAAATTCAATTTTTCATATTCTTTTTTATTTCTAATACACCCGCCTGTGAGAGTCACAGGGTATTGTGCCCGGGTTGATTAAGCTATAATTACATTTTAATTTTAACATTTTTATTATTACACGGTGCTACCTTTGCCATCGTAGTTTTCCATTCAAAAATTTTGTTTTTCCATTACCGTTTAAAAAGGTAGTGGCGCCCTAAGCTCTCATAGTCTGATCATCCTCTGTTATATAAGTATGTCATTAACTTGGAGTCGAACCATCCTTGAGAGAAGTCTCATGCCGGAATCTTATTCGAGTGGCACGAAATAAGTTACAACCTCTTCTGTGTTAAGAGTGTCCTTTGGAGTGTGTCCTTTTCTGACAAAAATAAAAAAACTTGAATGCAAATCAGTTTGAGATGTGAATATACCCCCGCCCTAAAAGTGTTTTATCAGGTATATTATATGGGATATAAAATATAGGTATTATTCCTACCATTTCCAGTGCCAGTCGATTTTTCCTTTTTCCCTTCTATAGGAAGACAATAAAGAAGTAATTTTAGATTTACAGCATCAAAATCGATTCCCATGTCCAA
Source organism: Galeruca laticollis (assembly GCA_963921935.1). NCBI lineage: Eukaryota > Metazoa > Arthropoda > Insecta > Coleoptera > Chrysomelidae > Galeruca > Galeruca laticollis. The sequence goes on from OY998184.1 coordinate 51,333,280, forward strand.
AGAAATGTTGGTCCAAGCATCATTCTTTGAAGTTTTAATGTAATATGTGTTATCTTTGAGATCCCACAATTCCGGTTTTTGGCGATATTCGTCTATCTCTTTTTCAATAGCCTCATGTGTCCATTCAATTGAGGCACTCATATTTCAATCCACTTCAAAAGAACTTTGTCAAAACTCGAAACACTTAATCAAATAATCAACGTAAACGTTTTCACGTCCAAAACAAACGAGCATAAACATTCGTTTTTCCTTGATGTACCGACATCTGCCGGATCGCGTTCGATCGTGTTGCAGGGTAGCGCGAGTAAGCGCGAATCAACGCGGGTTGTCTTTCAAATCCAAAGCGCTGCGCCGCCCTGAACTGATTTGAGCGGCGCAGCGCGCTTGGTCTGGATCCACCTTAAGGTTTCTATCATGAAATCGATAATATTCAGACACTGATCCATATTTTTATAGTTTTATTGGCGATTGAATCCTTATCGGGAGCTTGGCGACTAACAATTTTCTGAATTCTGTAGATTGTGCCTTTTTGCTAAATACCATAATTTTTTTAAATAATTGACAAATTCTGTTGATTGGAAAATACACATCATTCTTGTTTTTATTGAGTGACTGTTTCATATGAGCGTGAAGCCCATCTGTGATATAACTGCGAATGTGTCGGAAGGTAATCGTAGGGAATTTGAGAACATAATAAATCAAAAATAGGTATATACTCCACAAAACGTAACATTACTCTTGTGTCAAATTATACAATATCAGCATCTCGCTCTCGTACATTTTTATCGTTTTCCGTTCTGAGCGTTTTGTGCTTTGTATGCGAAATAACTTTGCTCCAGGACCGATTTTATAACATAACATTGTTGAATAATAATAAATCTCCTTCGTATTCTTGTTGTGATAATATAGTGGGTAGAAAAAGTATTATTTTTCAACCAATTTATATGATGTTCTCGTATTGAGAATCAAAAATTCCTAGTTAGACCCTAAAACGTCTTCAGGACATGTCCTCAGGTGGCAGATAGAGAACATAGGTACCCATAAATACAGTGTGACCCACTCAAGATCGCAACACCCAGTTATAGCCTTTAATTGGCATTTTATTAACTTAAAATTTTGGTGGATTAAAAAGGTCGGCATGAGAACTATTTTTACTTATTAACATTTTATTAATGTCACTAGCGTACATTTTTAGGGGGCTTCAAAACGTCGATTTTACAAAAAAGTTATTAGATATTTTTGTATTGGATTTTCGGTTACCACACTGTAAAGAGTATCCCTTGAAACCCCAAAATTCAGATTTTGAGGATTGTCACTTCACCGGTGTCTGAGATGTAAGACGTCACAAATTATTTTTTTGATTTTTGAACGGCCCAACATACACGGTAGTCGACGTTCTATGAACTCCACATTTTGATGTTCAGTAAAAAGCAATTGGTCAAGTGGTTGCCCGTATCAATATTTGATTTTTGTCAGTAGCGTACGTCTATAGGGGACTTAAAAAATCGTGGTTAAAAAAATCCTGTAGGACCAAATACATTTATTTAGGATAAAATGAGTGAACAAAATTTTCATGAAATTTCAACTACACCAATTTAAAAATAATTGAAGACTGAATAAACAAAAATTAACTAAAATAGAGGTGGCTTCTACCAAACCATTAAGTTCAATACATGTTCCTTATGTTCTGCACTGCGTTCGTTATCTGTTGGGGGATTTCTGCACAAGCTCGACGTATTTGTGTATTAAGTGTTTGGTTATTTTTGAATTGGTGTACTCAAAATTTCATAAAAAATTTGTCTATTTATTTAATCCTAAATAAATGTATTTGTTCCTACAGGATTTTTTTAAACACGAATTTTTGAAGTCCCCTATAGAGGTACGCTACTGATAAAAAACCAAATATTGAAAAGGGCAACCATTCAATTTACTGTTTTTTACTGAACACCAAAATGTGGAGTTCATAAAACGTCGACTACCGTGTATACAGGGCCGTTTAAAAATCAAAAAACAATTTTTGACGACTCACATCTCAGACACCGGTGAAGTGGCGTTACTCAAAATTTTGATTTAGGGGTTCCAAGGGATACTCTTCAGAGTGTGGTGACAGAAAATCCAATTAAAAAATCGGTAATAACTTCTTTTGAAAAATCGACGTTTTGAAGCCGCCTAAAAATGTAAGCTACTGACGTTAATAAGTAAAAATAGTTCTATTGCCGACCTTTTTAAACCACCAAAATTTTGAGTTAATCAAATGTGAATTAAACGCTATAACTGGGTGTTGCGATCTTAAGTTAGTCACACTGTATATTGTTGAGCAGGTGGGGAGTAAGATGTCACTTGCGGATCAACAGATTTGGAAAGGTAAAGCTCACTGGCTGTAGGGGAAGCTAGAAGAATAATACTCTGAAATCACTTTCTTAGATGAAACTAACTGTTTCTAGATAATTCCACAATATATTGAAAAAATAATAAAAGTAATATGAGTTGATTCTACAGACTAAGGGTCGAACAAGTAAATTTACTCTGAAATTGAACACTAGTTTTCCAGGCAGGAAGTTGAGGGATCGGGCCAACTCCTCCATATTAATAAAAAATTTAAAATGTTGAAAAACACCATCATCAGTACTGGAATAGGAGACAACAAAGAAGACAAGAAAAATTAAATGAATAGTGGAACTAACCCATGAAATTTATATTTTGATAAAGTATTTCTTGTGATATAGTGGATAGCTAAGAAGTTCAAGATTCAAACTTAGTTATTGACAAGATTGAAGGAGCAACTATTTAGGTGTCATTGTCAATAAATACGGAAATAATAATATGAAGAATAGTACGTTAACTAACTGTTTCAAATGCAATTGTAAATTTATTGTTTTATATTATCTCATATTGTAGAATCTGTAATGTTTTTATTATTTATTTAAACAGTAAATGGGTGGGATAAGCTCGGTGGGTTCACTTACTTAATTTATTTAAATACTAAACTACTCACTAACACTTAATTTATATGCACACAAACTTAATTATTAATTTACATCAACACAACACTGTTCGCTATTTCGGTGTATTCTTGTTTATTTGTCGCGATCACTTCATCAACTATACTCACTCTCCATGGTCGGTCTTTTATATATATCAGTGCCTTTTTTACTAGAGAATTCTAGATTTCGGCTTACACAGAAACAGTTGGCTCTCGAATTTTCTAGATAAGACTGGCCACAAAAACAATGTCTAGATAAGATGGTCACAATCGTAAACAATTCTAAGAAATCCCTGCGCATCCGCTATAATCTCAACTTTCGTACATGGCTTAGGCAAAGTCGGATTCAGGGACTATACCAGTGTGCTATTTCGTAACATTACCCCCTCCTTAAATGGTAGTTCCTCATGGAACTGTTGTGAAGCCGAGACTGGATGTTTGAATCGGCAACTGGCCCCATTTCTACACTCTTCGATCTCATGGAAATAGCAGGGCACCGTCTTCATCGGATACAGATAACGGGGGTTGTAGCTGCAAATCAATATCTGGACACCGGTATCTCGAAAGATAATCTCTACCATGTTCCTGATAATTTTTTCCTTCCTGCGGGCGAAGAAAAAGCATAGTAAGCTCCTCGTGTTAAAAACGTCTTTAGTCACTCGTTTCACAAGGCACTCGTACCGCTTCGCTCTACTCGTGCCTAGTAAAACTCGTGACTAAAGTAACCTTTTTAACACTTGGTACTTAATATACTATTTAAGTGTAACATAATTAATAAAAGGAATAAACAATGAACAAATTATTTTTCAATAATTCTCAGAACAAATCAATTAATTAATACTGAATACGTCTCTGTGTTTGTGACTATAACCTTGACCACAAGCTCTAGTTCCCTTTCTGGACTAGAGATGGCGATGCGATATAAAATTTTATTATTATGAATATGAAAGGGTTCTTTTAATGAGATATACCCCGTTCACCCTATATCGAGGACTTATTTGAAGGAGCTTTTTCATAAGTTTCAACAAACAGGTGGTGCTCATCATGCCAAACGATCGGGTCGACCAAATATTGGTATTGATGAATAAATTGATATAGTTGCAGAAATTGTGGTAAGCCCTTCTTCTTCCACAGCCCAATTGAATTAAAACTTGGGACTATTTTATTTTTTACCAATATTTCTATTTTTAATAAACATTCATCACTTGTGATTACGAAAGACATGATAACCTTTCAATGTTTTCTAATAATTTCGCAATTAAAACTCTTAATAAGTGCATATTCATTTATTTTTTTTATTTTGCAAATAATAAAATACATTCCAATACTAAGTTATAAAACTAACATCATATTAATTAATATTAGAAACAAACAAATTCAATTTTCACTCATACTAAAGCTTCGACATATCCAACCTCTCATTCAATACGCTTAATCGGTCTATTGGAAAACTCACATAATACATTTCTTATAATTTGTGGAGAAATCTCTTGACATGTTTCTAAAATTATCCTCTCCAAGTGGTCAATATCTTGAAACGGCCCTTTCTTGTGAATTTTTTTGTTTCTGGTAACCCCATAAAAAGTAATCAATGGGAGTTAGGTCAGGAGATCTAGTAGGCCAAAAGAGATCAGAATATCTGTGAATAACTTTTCCATGAAACAAATTTTCAAGATAGTTCCTAACGTTTATTGTACTGTGGCATGTTGCATCGTCTTGTTGGTACCAAATACATTGACGTTCTATTGAGGGTAGTTCGTCCATGAATTCATTGTTATGAGTTTGTAAAAACGGTAAATAACATTCGACATTCATAGATTCGCGAAGAAAAGGTCCTATTAATTTGTTATTATAAGTGCCACACCACACATTCGTCTAAAACGAATATTGGTCATGAGATTTTAAAACAAAATTGGAATTTTTCTCAGACCCCCAGCGAGAATGTTGCGACGACACAGTTCCATTTGATGAAAATGTCGTCTCGTCGGATGAGAGAGCAAAAATCAAAGCGCCTATCATAATCCCTTTCTTTTAATGTGTGTACGATTTTTGGTTTGTATGGCTTGTATTTATTTAGTTTTAAAATTCTTGTTACTGTATTTTAACTCACATTTTGTTGTAACAACGACTTTCTTTTGCGCAAAGACAATTTTGGATTTGCTACAACAGAGAGCATTACATCAAACTGCGTATTCTCATCAGTATCCATTTTTCTACGTCTTCCATTAAAAGAATTTTTAATAGTTCCAGTTCTTCTAAATTTATTTACCATTCTAGTTACAGTTTGATTGGTCTATATTTTCATTGGGATGTCTATTATTGAAAATATTTGCTTCTTCTCTATGCGTTTTATAGTAATATCCAAGTAACAATTAAAACAATTTACATTTTCTCTTCATCAGTTAATAACGCTACCATTTTTATGTGTCTCAAATTCTAACGCGGTTTGAAATTTACTGTCAACATTTTCTCCTATCAACTAATTATTTGTTTGTCAGTGCATCATACATTACATGTAACTACAGTTAAATTTGCATTATTGTTGTGACGCGTGAAATATGTATTCTCCGGAGGCGCGTTGCGATGCGGTATCGGTAGCGGCCCCTTGCCCTACCTCTTAACGCCTCGGAACGTCACTTCTGACACCTTGGAATCCTCACACTTTCTCGTGCGCCAGATTTTCAACGTGGTTGTCTCCACGGCCCCTCGACTCCACTCGTCGAGAGTTCCAGGTAGTCTCAGATGGAGGTACGGTAAATTCGAGGAGTCTATTGCTGTCAAAATCCGGTGGTTATTGCTAGATAAAACCAACGTTCTCGCTAGTCTTAAAATAAAAGTTAGACTAAAATTCGTGCAGCCAAATAACTACTCTACTATGGGTAGGTGCTAGTCTATAGTCGGTCAATAAAACACCAAGGTTCGGTTAGGTTATATTTTAATTCTATATTATTTTTTATATAGTCAACTAAGCCGTTATATACAATAAAGGTAACAAAGAAAAAGAAATTGATACAGGTAATGGGAGGTAATATCCTAGTCTCCACGAAACAGATATATCAACAGATTATATATACCTACAATTTATAGGCGGTTAGTAGCGACGAAGCAGGCAGGACATAAGCGAGAGTGTTTCGTAAATATGAAATAGTGTATGCAAGAAAGAAACGGTATAATCAACGATAAAATCTTCCGAATTCGGTGGTCTTTTCGTGCAATAGGTTTCACCAAGGCTTTTATAAATTAAACGGGTTGCGTGTCAATTTAAGATCCATAACTAAACGGTTAATTATTCTTGGTATACTCGGTAGGTGTAGTAAGTCTTTTTGAATAACGGGGGGTGAGTTACAAAAATGGTTAGGGTTGTTGATTTGAAATATTAGGAAGCCCTAGCGGATATGTATGCCTGGCGCTACCTGATATTTCAATCGAAACCTCTCCACGGAAAAATTAAAGAGAATAACTAGAAACGACCGGGGTTGTGACTTATTGAATTATTGGGGTTGTTGATTTAAAATGATAGGAAGCCCTAGAGGATATGTATGCCTGGCGTTACCTGATATTTCAATCGAAACCTCTCCACGGAAAAATGAAAGAGAATAGCTAGAAAAGAACGGGGTGTGATTCACTAAATTATTGGGGTTGTTGATTTAAAATATTAGGAAGCCCTAGCAAATATATATGCCTGGCGCTACCTGATATTTCAATCGAAACCTCTCCACGGAAAAATGGAAGAGAATAACTAGAAGAGGCCGGGGGTGACTTATTAAATTATTGGGGTTGTTGATTTAAAATATTAGGAAGCCCTAGAGGATATGTATGCCTGGCGTTACCTGATATTTCAATCGAAACCTCTCCACGGAAAAATGAAAGAGAATAACTAGAAGAGGCCGGGGGTGACTTATTAAATTATTGGGGTTGTTGATTTAAAATATTAGGAGGCCCTAGCGGATATATATGCCTGGCGCTACCTGATATTTCAATCGAAACCTCTCCACGGAAAAATGAAAGAGAATAACTAGAAGAGGCCGGGGGTGACTTATTAAATTATTGGGGTTGTTGATTTAAAATATTAGGAAGCCCTAGCGGATATGTATGCCTGGCGCTACCTGATATTTCAATCGAAACCTCTCCACGGAAAAATGAAAGAGAATAACTAGAAAAGACCGGGGTTGTGACTTATTAAATTATTCGGGTTGTTGATTTGAAATATTACGAAGCCCTAGCGGATATATATGCCTGGCGCTACCTGATATTTCAATCGAAACCTCTCCACGGAAAAATGAAAGAGAATAACTAGAAGAGGCCGGGGGTGACTTATTAAATTATTGGGGTTGTTGATTTAAAATATTAGGAAGCCCTAGCGGATATATATGCCTGGCGCTACCTGATATTTCAATCGAAACCTCTCCACGGAAAAATGAAAGTGAATAACTAGAAGAGGCCGGGGGTGACTTATTAAATTATTGGGGTTGTTGATTTAAAATATTAGGAAGCCCTAGCGGATATGTTTGCCTGGCGCTACCTGATATTTCAATCGAAACCTCTCCACGGAAAAATGAAAGAGAATAACTAGGAAAAACCGGGGTTGTGACTAATCAAATTATTGGGGTTGTTGATTTGAAATATTACGAAGCCCTAGCGGATATATATGCCTGGCGCTACCTGATATTTCAATCGAAACCTCTCCACGGAGAATTGAAAGAGAATAACTAGAAGAGGCCGGGGGTGACTTATTAAATTATTGGGGTTGTTGATTTAAAATATTAGGAAGCCCTAGCGGATATATATGCCTGGCGCTACCTGATATTTCAATCAAAACCTCTCCACGGAAAAATGAAAGTGAATAACTAGAAGAGGCCGGGGGTGACTTATTAAATTATTGGGGTTGTTGATTTAAAATATTAGGAAGCCCTAGCGGATATATATGCCTGGCGCTACCTGATATTTCAATCGAAACCTCTCCACGGAAAAATGAAAGTGAATAACTAGAAGAGGCCGGGGGTGACTTATTAAATTATTGGGGTTGTTGATTTAAAATATTAGGAAGCCCTAGCGGATATATATGCCTGGCGCTACCTGATATTTCAATCAAAACCTCTCCACGGAAAAATGAAAGTGAATAACTAGAAGAGGCCGGGGGTGACTTATTAAATTATTGGGGTTGTTGATTTAAAATATTAGGAAGCCCTAGCGGATATGTTTGCCTGGAGCTACCTGATGTTTCAATCGAAACCTCTTCACGGAAAAATGAAAGAGAATAACTAGAAAAACCGAGGGTGTGACTTATTAAATTATTGGGGTTGTTGATTTAAAATATTAGAGTGCCCTAGCGGATATGTATGCCTGGCGCTACCTGGTATTTCAATCGAAACCTTTCCACGGAAAATGAAAGAGAATAGCTAGAAAAGACCGCGGTGTGATTCACTAAATTATTGGGGTTGTTGATTTAAAATATTAGGAAGCCCTAGCGGATATATATGCCTGGCGCTACCTGATATTTCAATCGAAACCTCTCCACGGAAAAATGAAAGAGAATAACTAGAAGAGGCCCGGGGTGACTTATTACATTATTGGGGTTGTTGATTTAAAATATTTGGAAGTCCTAGCAGATATGTATGCCTGGCGCTACCTGATATTTCAATCGAAACCTCTCCACGGAAAAATGAACTAGAATAACTAGAAAAGACCGGGGGTGTGATTCATTAAATTATTGGGGTTGTTGATTTAAAATATTAGGAAGCCCTAGCGGATATGTTTGCCTGGAGCTACCTGATGTTTCAATCGAAACCTCTCCACGGAAAAATGAAAGAGAATAACTAGAAGAGGCCGGGGGTGACTTATTAAATTATTGGGGTTGTTGATTTAAAATATTAGGAAGCCCTAGCGGATATATATGCCTGGCGCTACCTGATATTTCAATCGAAACCTCTCCACGGAAAAATGAAAGTGAATAACTAGAAGAGGCCGGGGGTGACTTATTAAATTATTGGGGTTGTTGATTTAAAATATTAGGAAGCCCTAGCGGATATATATGCCTGGCGCTACCTGATATTTCAATCGAAACCTCTCCACGGAAAAATGAAAGAGAATAACTAGAAGAGGCCGGGGGTGACTTATTAAATTATTGGGGTTGTTGATTTAAAATATTAGGAAGCCCTAGCGGATATATATGCCTGGCGCTACCTGATATTTCAATCGAAACCTCTCCACGGAAAAATGAAAGAGAATAACTAGGAAAAACCGGGGTTGTGACTAATCAAATTATTGGGGTTGTTGATTTGAAATATTACGAAGCCCTAGCGGATATATATGCCTGGCGCTACCTGATATTTCAATCGAAACCTCTCCACGGAGAATTGAAAGAGAATAACTATACTCGATAGTCGAAATTGTGTAAAGTGACGTCATCGGTTATCTACCGATTTAAAGTGAACTCCATGAGCGTATCATAGTTTAAGGGTGCGAATACTGAAATATCTGGAATTTCAATTTTTAACATTTGAAATAATAACTTATCACAAGTTGTTCATAAGTAAGTTAAAACAAAATAAAAAAATGTTTAAAAGTCAATTCCAACTTACTACTACTAAAACTAAAAAAAAGTTGTTTGTCAAGACCAAAATAAATTACCAATAAGTATAGGTATGTTGCGAGGTCACTTGTAAAATGTCTGACTAACTGGAAGCGGTATCACTCCCTGACGACTCCTCAGAATCATCGCTTTCTCCTCCTATATCGATAATGAGTGGTTCCGTCATTACTTCTACACGTATGTCTAAATCCCAAAACTTTATTTCTTCTTTTAATACGTGTTGAATACATTTACGCCAACTCTCAGCAGTAACGGTATGCAGCGCCTCGTCAAACAGTTTCTCAACGTCAGCCATTTTGAATGTACTGTTTTTTCTCGCAACATAATTTTTCACTTGGGCCCAAACCAGCTCGATGGGGTTTAACTCACAGTGGTAGGGAGGAAGTCTAACAACTGAGACGTTGAAATCTTTCGCCATTTCATCGACAACGTACTTAATATAACTGCTTTTATGTTTCCGTACGAGAGATAATAATTCAACTTTTAGCATTGCCTCGTTGTGCGGAATGCTTTTACTCTCTAACCAATCAATTATAACCCTCTTGCGGCTAGCTGAAGTAGGTATTTGCTCCAGTCGACGAGAGTGGTATGAAGCATTATCCATAACTATCACTGAACCAGGAGTTACCTTTGTTAAAATTGATCTAAACCATGTTTCAAACCGGTTACCATCCATCTCTTCATGGTAACCGACAGTTTTTTTGGACTGAAAACTTAGTAATCCACCTTCTACAAATCCTTCCTCGCTGCCAATGTGAGTGATAATCAGTCGACGTCCTTTCCCAGAGGGAGCTTTTAAACCGGAAGAGAAACCCTCCATAAAGGCTTGTCGATTGCTTCGTATATTCATGTCTTGCCACACTTTTGACACAGTGTGGCCTTCATTTAACCATGTTTCGTCAAGATAATATATGTGCCGTCCTTCGTTACGAAACTGTCGTATCTGTTTTAAATAATTTCTCCTCCATTCCACAATGTCATTTCGTTCAATTAAGGCACTGTTTCTACTTCTTGTTTGGTAACGAAAATTCATTAATTTTAAAGTTCGTCTCAAAACTTTATCACTGATGTTTGGTAAAGTATCATCAGCTTCTATTACCTTGCTCAATTTAGCTACCGAGGGGATTTCATTCCTAAAATAAAAAGAATGTATTTCCCTACGTATAGCATTCCGTGTTTGGTCGTCCAAAACAATTTTCTTTCTTCCCCTACTTTCCGGTTTACAGTTTTCACCTCGTTCTCTTGTCAAAGATCCGTCCCGCGATTCCTTTAGAATATTGTATATAGTACTCTCAGAAACTTTAGTTAAATAACTGCACTCAATCACAGCGTCACTAACACCCAACTGTTTGTCCATGGCACGCAGTCCTTCGTACACATTTAATATGAGGACTTTTTCTTCCCGAATTAAATTGTTACGACGCCGTTTTTTATCGCCAACACCGCTACAATCCGCCATTATTGTCACTAAATATACCGATATAAATATTACAATAAATACCAATAATAACCGATTTATCACACAAAACCACAAAACAAATACTGATGTTACGCTCATGAAGAGAATAAACACCTCACATAACTGTTTACTATCACTGTCTCATTCGCGTAGCTCCATCTATCTATCTCGTTCTCAAAGCCGGAACATTGAAGCGACTCTCCAACATTGTCAAATCGGCGAATTTTTCACAACAAACTTTGCGTTCAAGAAATATACATAAACACTTTATTTCACATTTCAAGTAAACTAATTATTATTAGTCTGCTTGAAATTTGAAATAAATATATTAAATTGGTATTGACTTAATTACATTGCATCTTTTGTACCTGAAATATTGACACAATGGATTTGAAGTGTATTTATAAAATACAGCATTTCTCTCTAGAATACATATGGCAACTGCGCTTTAACCAAAGTGTTGATTAGATAGCTCTGACTCACTTTACACAATTTCGACTATCGAGTATAGAAGAGGCCGGGGGTGACTTATTAAATTATTGGGGTTGTTGATTTAAAATATTAGGAAGCCCTAGCGGATATATATATGCCTGGCGCTACCTGATATTTCAATCAAAACCTCTCCACGGAAAAATGAAAGTGAATAACTAGAAGAGGCCGGGGGTGACTTATTAAATTATTGGGGTTGTTGATTTAAAATATTAGGAAGCCCTAGCGGATATATATGCCTGGCGCTACCTGATATTTCAATCGAAACCTCTCCACGGAAAAATGAAAGAGAATAACTAGAAAAGACCGGGGGTGTGATTCATCAAATTATTGGGGTTGTTGATTTAAAATATTAGGAAGCCCTATCGGATATGTTTGCCTGGAGCTACATGATGTTTCAATCGAAACCTCTTCACGGAAAAATGAAAGAGAATAACTAGAAAAACCGAGGGTGTGACTTATTAAATTATTGGGGTTGTTGATTTAAAATATTAGAGTGCCCTAGCGGATATGTATGCCTGGCGCTACCTGGTATTTCAATCGAAACCTTTCCACGGAAAATGAAAGAGAATAGCTAGAAAAGACCGCGGTGTGATTCACTAAATTATTGGGGTTGTTGATTTAAAATATTAGGAAGCCCTAGCGGATATATATGCCTGGCGCTACCTGATATTTCAATCGAAACCTCTCCACGGAAAAATGAAAGAGAATAACTAGAAGAGGCCCGGGGTGACTTATTACATTATTGGGGTTGTTGATTTAAAATATTTGGAAGTCCTAGCAGATATGTATGCCTGGCGCTACCTGATATTTCAATCGAAACCTCTCCACGGAAAAATGAACTAGAATAACTAGAAAAGACCGGGGGTGTGATTCATTAAATTATTGGGGTTGTTGATTTAAAATATTAGGAAGCCCTAGCGGATATGTTTGCCTGGAGCTACCTGATGTTTCAATCGAAACCTCTCCACGAAAAACTAAAGAGAATAACTAGAAAAACCGGGGGTGTGACTTATTAAATTATTGGTGTTGTTGATTTAAAATATTAGAGTGCCCTAGCGGATATGTATGCCTGGCGCTACCTGATATTTCAATCGAAACCTCTCCACGGAAAATGATAGAGAATAGCTAGAAAAGACCGGGGTGTGACTTATTAAATTATTGGGGTTGTTGATTTAAAATATGAGGAAGCCCTAGCGGATATGTATGTCAGGCGCTACCTGATATTTCAATCGAAACCTCTCCACGGAAAAATGGAAGAGAGTAACTAGAAAAGACCTGGGGTGTGATTCATTAAATTATTGGGGTTGTTGATTTAAAATATTAGGAAGCCCTAGTGGATATGTATGCCTGGCGCTACCTAATATTTCAATCGAAACATCTTCACGGAAAAATGAAGGAGAATAACTAGAAAAGGCCGGGGAAAGACCGGACTTCGGTTATGCCAAGATGTTCCAACGTCTTTTAAAACACGAAAAATAAACACAATGAATACACTAGATTTGTGATTGAAAAGACCACTCAATTTCGAACCGTTATAATTAAAAACTTCTTACCTTCTACAACAACCGTATTCTCGTGGTACTTACTTATACACCACAAGAGAACTAAAAAGAAATTATAAATTTTTTTCCAAAAAACAAGGAAAAGAAAAACCCACAAATACGGTTTGGCGGAACGGTGTTTACGGTTACTGTCGTCTGGGAATCTACACCAACCAATATCTGAAATTTCGGTGGTCTTAGCCGGAATAAACATTTTACATGCAATACATAATTTCCCCACGGAAACTAGACAGTAAAATAAAAATATTATCGGAAACTTAAAATAACTATATCTCTTATGTACAAAACTATTTCTACCCAGAAACTAGAGAGTAAATAATAATGTCCTTTTGACACTTAAAATAGTTATAAATCTTATAGCTGAAATGTTTTGAACATATACTCGGCGACATAAACTACAAAGTAATTTTTATACAGTGGTCTAAATACGTAACGGGCGATATATAATATAAAATAAATATATACTCGGCGACATAAACGACAAAGTGATTTTTTATACAGAGGCCGAAATACATAACGAATAATATATAATATAAAATAAATATACTCAGTGACAAAAATGAAAATACACTCGGTGACACAAGGTAACTTTCAGTAACGAGAACCTCGTTACATTGTAGACATACGTTATAAAAATAATTTTATTGATGTAAATAAATGTAATTACATATTTGAACGTAATTTTTTATTCTGATCAACTTTTATTAACATTTTTCGATATTGTCAAATTTAAAGGTACTTTACTCTTGAGGCAAATTCATATTTTTTGTCAAACCTCGTATACGACTAAAAAATTTGATATTTGATGACTGTATTTCGGGTTTTAGATAATGCAGAACTTTTTATGAAGAATAACTTTTTTTCCTAAAATCAATAATAAATTTTTTTCCATATGATTCCAACTTAGGGGGACATGTTGTATAATCTATAGTTTTAATTATTAATCTAAGGTAAAATAATATTAATATAGTTGGAAATTTTTCAGATATATAAATTTATCTTATAGTTCGGGACTGAAGCACTTCGTCTGGAAATTTTCATATTTCTTCTTTTTTCTTCTCATAGGTAGAATAATTGAATAAAATGAGTTTCAGATTTCTCCTTGGATTTCAAAGATTGATTTGCTTCTATAGATATTCAATAAAGGTAAGTACTATCTCACTAATTATTAAATGTCATGAATACGTCCACTTCAGTTGAGTTGTAATTTCATTTTTTAGGTATTGTAGCATGTACGTCTCGGGATTTTGGGTTTGCAGAGTAAGAAAATATGTTAAGTTAAATAGAAAATATATTTATGTGAAAACACTAGAGTATCAAAACTTAGTTATTCATGTTACGACGTCGGTTATGAGACTGCCTTCCCTTCTGCGCAGGGCGCCGTTGTAGTGGGTGTCGCTTGCGACCTCTTGCTGGTGTACATGTAAGTAGTATTACCAGGGGCGGCCGTAGTGTATATTTGTTACAGTCTCCCCCCCTGGTCCTGAACTCGTCTCGAGTAAGGGACAGTAAACTTCCTTGGTCTTCCTCTTCTTCTTAGCGGGACTATAGGAGTCTCTTCGTCTTCTATATTAGCTATAGTCAACGCTGACATATAATAGGTTCCTAGCCATGTTTTTGTGTCATTGGGATCTGAGACTTGATAGCTTACTGGTGAAATTATTTTGGAAATTCGGTAAGGTCCATCTCTTTTAGGATGAAACTTGGTTGTGATGCTCTTGGTCGCATTACTGTGGGTGTGAAAATCAACCCATACCAGGTCTCCTACCTTGAAAGATGGGGCATTGCGCCTGTTTTTGTCCGCATATGTCTTGATTCTGTCTTGAAGTAATACAGCGCCCAGTGCGTAGCTGCTGGCGTCTGTGCGGATTATGAATGGTTTAGTCTAATCACATTGACGTAGCATCGGAGCAGATGTGAAAAGATTCGATTTTTCGATTTTTCAACGTATCAAATGATTTCTGTTGCTGCGTAGTCCATTGCCATGCGACAGATTTCTTGGTTATGTCACTAAGTGGTTTGGACACAGCTGCGAAATTATTTATAAATCGTCTATACCCACTGGCTGTTTGTAAGAATGATTGTACTTCTTTTACTCTTTTACGTTCCGAGGTGCTGATCGGTTAGCTATAGCCGCTGTTTTCTCGGGATCCACGGATATTCCGCTTTGCATAATTATATGATCGAGATATTTAACTTTTTCGCGGGCGACAACTGATTTCTCGCGGTTAACACGTAATTTAAATTGTTGAAGTCTGTCAAAAACAGTATTTAAGTCTTTTAAATGCTCATCGAGCCAGTTAGACAACACAATCAGGTCATCTAAGTATCTAAGCACCAGAACGTCTTTGAGACCACGACGGAACCGGTCCATCAACCGTTGGAAAGTTCCTGGAGCACCTTTTAACCCAAACGCCATGCGCAAATAACGATAAGTACCGAAAGGTGTCACGAAAGTAGTTTTATCTTTATCACGTTCAGCGACGCGCACTTGGTGATAACCCATACGCAAGTCTATAGTGGACATATAAAATGTTGTTTTTGAGGCATCAAGTAAGTCATCCATTCGCGGCAAAGGACATGACGGACTTGTTGTAATAGCATTCAAACGTTTATAGTCAACACAAAGTCTAGTACTTCCGTCCTTTTTGGGAACTAAAACCACTGGAGCTCTCCATGCACTTTCGCATTCTTCAATGAATCATTTTCCTAAAAGTTTGTTTAGCTCGTTTTTCAATACTTTCTTTCTAGCGGGTTATAACCGATACGGTGGTAACGCTATAGGTTGATGATCACATGTGTCTATATGAAGCTCCGCATAGGGAGTTGCTTCTCCCCCCAACTGGAAGATATTTTCCCTTTCCTTAAAAAATTGATCAAGGCGACATCTTTCATCAGATGCCAACATAACACCTTCCTCTGTCCGTAAGTTTTCACAGCAGAAAATTTTAATTGATTGGTGCAGATCGGATTCAAATGACAAATCAAACCTAGTATGTGAATTATTTGAGAAAAACTATTGCCTTTTGGGAATGTCTAAGGCTATATCAGCATTTTGTAAAAAATCGATACCTAACAATGTTTTGTTGTGAGAGCCAGGAAAGGTAATAAATTTAGTAGGGACGGCCCTGTCATTCAACATAACATCCACACAAGTAGTAAGAACATTTTCATTTTTTGCTTTACCATCTGCGATTTGACTGAAATTAATTCGGATGTGAAAGTTTGACCCTCATTTTTCAAAATTTGATACAAGCTATGGCTAGCAACACTTTGTTTTGCGGCAGTATCGATAAGGCCTCTACCATTATGACCCAAGATATTAATGCTTAAAATAGGTCTGGGTTGTGGATCGAATAATGTATCTACACTTAGAAATTCTACTGAAGCCGTATCTGAAATATTGCATTTAGGACATTTAGACCGAACAAACCCGGGATTACCGCAACCATAACACGAGATAGGTGGGTTGTCGAAGAAACGGCTTTAGAATTATTTTCTAAATTAGTTTCAACTTTCTTTGAATTTGCGCTTAGTCGCTTGCGGCATTCCTCTTTTGTGACCGGGGTTTCTGCAATAACTACAGAAACGATTTCGTGATTTATTGTCTTTGAAAACACTACTATTTACATTATTATCAATATTCTTTTCGAAGGTCTCCTCTATATGTCGCGCTTGCGAAAGCAATCCTTGAAAAGTTTCAATTTTTTCACGCGGTATCTTTTCCGTATATTTTTATTTAAGAGACCGTAAACCATGTCTAGTTGAATGTCCTCGGATAATGTGTTACCCGGTAATTGAGCGATTATAGCACGCATTTTACACACAAAAATGTCCACAGGTGTTTTAAAACCCTGTTCGTTTGCAAATAACTCGCGGTAAACTCGATACGGTGGTTTTTGGGGACCGAACGTGTTTCTTAATATATTTATTGCATCTTGCCACGTATTTGTCGTATTTTTAATGCCTTGAAACCATGTCGCTTCGAAACATCAAGTAACATAGGAAGTCCTTTTAGCACGTTGTCATCGGTTATTTGTAAACAATCTTTTTAAATGACTATCGCGTCAATAAATGCGTTGACGTTTGCGTCCCTCGCGCCATTAAATCGCGACGAGCATTTAGAAAAATTACCACTTTGAGACGGAGACGCAATGTTCAAATTAGGACCATCACGTACCGATAAACTGGCCAACAGCTGTTGGAATTTTTCATTTGTTAAGACAACTTGATTATTTGCGTTTTCTGATTGTTTCGACATGACTGAGGATAAAGTTTCAAATTCTTGATTTCTTGCAGAACGCAAATTGTAGGAATGTTTAAGTTTATCAGCAATTTTGAATAAAACGATTCAGGAATATGCGAAATAAAGAACGTACTTACATTCAGAAGGCATCAGTATCTTATTGTATCTCTTACTTGATACAATCTGTATATATGTTGAGACAGGTACCACCACTAAGCACTGAACTATAAAACCAGTCCAGGATCGACGTTAGCCGGGATCAGATTTCACAGTTTTTTAAAATAACAAGAAGAAAATGTCTCAAAAATTACTGGATATTACGAAATATTTAAACCGGGAGTGTTAATTCGGTCCTAAATCACTTAAAGAAAATATATTAATGTGAAAACACTAAAGTATCAAAACTTAGTTATTCATGTTACGACGTCGGTTATGAGACTGCCTCCCCTTCTGCGCAGGTCGCCGTCGTAGTGGGTGTCGCTTGCGACCTCTTGCTGGTGTACATGTAAGTAGTATTACCAGGGGCGGCCGTAGTGTATATTTGTTACAGTATCTATTTAATTATAAATTCCAATAATTTTACTTTGTTCCCTAATTACAAACTAACTCTTTTAAGTTCAAACTTTATCTCTCAAAAGAGTAATATAATTTAATTCTTGAATATTTTTCAATTGATTTTCTCTTAGGATGTCATATACTTTCAATCTATTTCTTCTTTCTCTTTACTAGAAAATCCAATAATTTAAACTTATTTTATAATTGCAAAGGTATTTTTTTCAGTTTAAGATTTATTTCTATAATTTAACTTAATTTTTCAATATTTTTCACATACTTTTCCACTTAGGATGTCATATTCCTTCCAAAAACTATTTATCTTATTGATTCCGTTTTTATTTTCATAGTAACTGTTGCAGTTTAAATGAAGAACCCCGCTTACTACATTTATAGATGTCCATATATCAAATGGTTCTTTTACAAATTAAAATTATTATTTGTATTGTCAATTATTGGATTAATAATCATCAGACAAATTGATTTCCTTTCACGACCTCCATAATTAATTTGGGTACAACTTAAATAGCTCTATTATCTATTGTAAAATGAATACAAAACAAATTGGTCTATCGATGATTTATCTGGATTCTAGTGGAAGATCTTGTCAAATTTAAAACTAACTAACTCGTATAATAGCAATCTGCATATAATGACTACGATAATTATTAGGTAAACCCTAATCCATTCTGAATAATTAATAACTGAATGGAGAAAATGCTTTAGAGCTTCTTTCTGTTGATGATAAATTGGTTTAGAAAACAAGGCAGTAACTTAATTTTTACAGTAAATTTCAATTAACGTCTTCTAAGAAAATTAGAAACAAAAAGAAATTACACCAGCAAAATATAATTTCACAGAGGCTGAGATATTCTCGGTCGGATGTATAGGGTATGATATTTCATTATTTACTTCTTTTATTAAGATAAAAAAGAATATTTGCGTCAGACATGGGATGTCATGTTGATATATTAAAAGTCATTCTATTATGAAAATCATAATTCAGTATATACAAGTTTTTGGAATTGAAAGCACAGAAATTAGTTATAATATATGATAATTATTACACTAGTACTGTTTTAAACGAAACTAACTAATTCTAGATAATTCCACAATATATTTTATCAATATATTGTGACCAGTGGAGTAGCTAAAGCACAAGATTCCTATTTTAATTTTATGTAGCTTTTGTTGGATATTATGCGATCTTTAAGTGGTCTTGAACTTTGACCAATATAAACTTTCACATAATTTCCACAATCAATCTGCTAGACTGTACTCTGTCATTAGTTTTACTGAAAATTTGGTTGACTGTTCTAATAGTTTTAACAGCTATTACTAGCTCTTTTTAATTTTTCAGTATTTTAGTAATTTTAGGTGTAATTTCTTTAATGTAAGGGATGTCAACATACCTTATTCTTTCTAGGGGCTGTGGATTGTTTTACGCTATAGGAGCAATGTCACCCCGATCACGCTAATTCGAAGTTGTAAAAATTAATTTTTTCAGAAGTTGATGTGTATATGAATTATTTAACAATAGATTGTAGAGCTTCCTCAAACTGTCATTTCTAAGGGAGGGGTGGCAAATTTGACTGATGAAGAGATAAACATACACGGAAAGAAATGCTTTGATGAGGTGAATCAAATCGACTTATTAAAATAAGAAATTCCTTAATCTATGCCAAATAAATTAGTTCAATCTAAAATCAGATAAAACAAGAAAAAAACTGACAAATCTTAGTGTTTTAGGATTATTCTGTTAATTTCGTTTATGATTAATAACATTTAATTAAAACTAATGTCAGTAGACTCAATTTTCTTGTTTTTGCGTTAAAACTGCTAAATCACATCCATTTTTTGATAGGTACACCAAAGTTTAGATTAACTACAGAAAACGCATTTCTTAAACCAATCAAACATTAAAGACTGGATTGATGTACCTCCGCTGCTTAATTTTCGCAAGAAATTTACTCAAATTGACTTATAGATTATATTATTTTAGCTCAATCATTGGATTATAATTTCATCAAATAATAATATCCGATTTAATAATCAGATCCAATTTGGTACGATAAGTTCCATAATTACTATAATCTCAACAAGCATCATAATGAATTTTTTTACATGTTTCACTGTTGCATACATTTTCAAATAAAATCATTTAGGAATGAATTGCATAGCAGAAAGTTCTGGGGGCATTAGCAGTAAATACCTCTTGGTATATTAATTTGAAATATTCGAAGTTTTAATACAGAATAATATATTAATGTAGTTTTGATCTATAGTTATAATGGGATCAATAAAATAAATGATTAATTTGTATTATATTTATATAAAATGTATTCCTGTCTATACATTAAGTTATTCGTACAATTTACCGAAATTTAGGAAAAGAAGAGATGAAAAAATAATCTGTCTACTGAAAACAATCAAATATATAGCTAATTCTATACAAAATTTTTGCTACGATTATCAAACATTTGACTAAATCAATAAAAATCTTCTAGAATCAATAATTTATTTTGACAAAATCTGTAATATAAGGATTAAATTAAGCAAATAATTTTCTTTTTAACGGTTTTGGCTATTTGTGTTCGTGAATTTGGAAATGTTTAACATTTAGTATGTCCAGACCCTTCGTCTTCGTAAGCTCGCTGGTCGGATACACAACACAACCCTTGTGTTGTGGTCGCATACTTTTCATACTTCACTTATCAATTTTAACGGGCACGCGGGCGGGTGGTGAGTTCTGAACATGTCTCACGTTGTGCGCGCCGGAGGAAGAAACAAATCTAGTTTTTGGATGGGTGAGAATATACCAATAAATGATCCCATTCTGTTCTGAGCGTTGTCTTGGTTTGATCCCTGGTAGTTTTTCTAGGTAAGTTCAAAATAAACAATTTTTTCATGTAGACATTAATGAGTAGTGCAAAAAGGATGCAATTATTAATACTACACTACGTACAGTTTGCTGAAGTAAATACATACCTAACTTTTGTTGATCTTATTGAAATGAAAACTTCTTACAGGAGTTCGGAAGCTACATAATACAATAGATTCCAAGGACTTTACCAAGACTTTAACTACAAGTTGTTCTTGTGTTACGAGTTTTAATTCTTACACACGTAATTGTTGAAGTTTTCTCTTCTGTCGGCACTCCCGGAGTGCCACTGTTATTTTTTTGTCTAATAAGTATCTAGTACATATTATAATGTACTACTTTGGACAGGTATTTTCCAATAGTCCTGTTCATTCTCTCGACCATTCCATCTGACTGTGGATGTAGAGCTGTTGTCCTGGTCTTCTTCATTCCCAGCTTGTCGCAAATCTCCTGGAATAGATGGCTTTCAAAATTTCTTCCCTGGTCACTGTGGACTTCCAAGGGTACTCCATATCTGCTGATAAATTCTTTCACCAATACATTCGCGACAGTTGTGGCCTCTTGGGTCGGGATAGCGTAAAGTTCCACCCACTTTGTGAAATAATCCATTACAACCAGTATGTACTTGCTACCATTTTCTGTCGTCAGAAATGGTCCAGCGATATCTAAAGCAATCCTTTCGAAAGGGCTTCCAACATTGTACTGTTTCATGGGTGCCTTTCTCTTGCGATGTGGTCCATTACTCGTAGCACAAGTCGTACATGTCTTACACCAGTTCTTCACATCGTCGGAGCTGTTCATCCAATAAAACCTTTTACGGACTCGCTGAAGGGTTTTGATCACTCCCAGATGACCTCCCGATGGACTGTCGTGTGACTTCTTCAGTACCTCAGCTACTCTTGTTCTCGGGATAACTAGCTGTCTCCTCATCTCAGAACCATTATCGTTTTCAAGGACTCTTTTCAACAGCCCCTCTTCCAGGACAAGTGAGTTTCACTGAGTCCAATACGCCTTGAGTTTCGGTGAAAATTTTGACACTTCTTGCCAGGTAGGTCGCCGATTTTCTCTCTTCCATTGCCGGATCATCTCCAGGTGAGGATCATTCTCCTGATCTTCTCTGATCCTGGTGGGGGACCATTCCTCATTGACTACAGTAGTTCTTGAAACTGCAGCTTGCCTGGATTCCACCTTGTTGCAGTGGGAGCAGTCTGTTGGGCACGTCCGTCTGGATAGGGGGTCGGCATTTCGGTGACTCACATCGGCTCGATGTTCGATGTTGAAATCGTACTCTTGAAGTCGTTCAATTCATCTAGCGATCTGGCCCTCGGGATTCTTGAACTGCATTAACCACTTGAGTGCTGCATGATCATTCCGAATTGAAAACTTCCTACCATAGAGATACTGGTAAAAGTGTTCCACGGACTTCACTACCGCCAAAAGTTCTCTTCTTGTGACGCAGTAGTTTCGTTCTGGTTTGGAGAGGACTTTACTGAAATATCCCAACACTTTTTCTTGCCCTCCTTGGATCTGTGAGAGTACTTCACCAATTCCTACGTTGCTTGCGTCAGTGTCAAGAATAAAGTCTCCCTCTGGTAATGGATATACTAATATTGGCGCCGAGGTTAAATGCCTCTTCATGGTTTCTAAAGCCGTTTGACAGTGTTCGTCCCATTGGAAAGCTCTTGCCTCTTCTGTAAGTCGCGTTAGAGGCTTGGCAATATCTCCAAACTTCCTGATAAATCTTCTATAATACGTGCAAAGTCCAAAGAAACTCCTAATTTGATGTTGGTCGGTTGGTTGCGGCCATTGCTGAATAGAATCAATTTTCTCTGGATCGACCGCCACTCCTTCATTGCTCACTATATGACCTAGATAGTTGACTCGGTTTTGGAACAGTTGACATTTCTTTGGGTTTAACATGAGCTGGGTAGCTTGAAGTCGTTTGAATACGTCTTCCAAATTCTTCAGATGTTCGTCAAATGTCTTCCCCAGTACTACGATGTCGTCCAAATAGACCAGGCATGTCTTCCAAGACAACCCTCTCAAGACATTTTCCATAAGTCGCAGGCGCATTACAGAGCCCGAATGGCATGACGTTGAATTGCCATAATCGAGATCCGGTGGTAAAAGCAGTCTTCTCTTTATCTTCCGAGTCAATTTCCACTTGCCAATAAGCAGACTTCAGGTCCAAGGTGGAAAACAGTTTGCTGCCGGCCAAAGTGTCTAGCGTATCGTCAATTCGAGGCAGAGGATAGCTGTCTTTCTTCGTCACGTTGTTAAGCTGGCGATAATCCACGCATAATCTCGTAGTTCCTTTTTCTTGACGAGCACTACTGGAGACACCCATGGACTAGTAGATGGTTCTATTATTTTTTCTTCTGCCATCTCTCAAATTATTCTTTCAATTTCCTCTCTCTTCGCTCGTGGAAGTCTTCGAGCTGATTGTCTAATTGGCTTAGCATTACCAGTATCGATTTTGTGTTTGACGGCTGATGTTCTGCCAGTCTTTCTTCCTTTTGGTACGAATTAGTCTCGATACTGCAAGAGAAATTCTCTCATTCTCTTTTTTTCAGCTCGATCCAAATATTGACCAGCTACTGATAACATTTGTTCGAAACTGGCATTAGAATTGTTAGTGGTCGTTGTTTGACGAACTATAGACGTCACTGGTACGCAGGATCCAATCTTGGTTTCCTTCTTGATTGTAATTGGGTAATTCTTCACGTTTATCACACGTACTGGGGTATCTCTTTCGCCAACGTGACCAATCCTTTTCCAATTAGTACTCCTTTGCCAACTTATTAGTCGTGGTTCCTTGGCTCAATCATAACCGGTGTACCTTCCTCCATGATTCACTGTAGCCATGCTACTATCATGGTTTCGCTTCGTGCAGATAGAACAGTATCTTCATGTACACCTGCCAACACCGCGCTGCCTTCATATGGATGCAAGAACACCTCCTCGGAACCCATTTTAATGGTTCTGTTTCTAAAGTCTAATTCCATGTACATTCATTACGTTCATTCCCAGAATCACGTCTTCTTCAATGTCAGCTACGACTACCGTATTCGTGAACTTTTCTGCACCAATTCCCAATTGGATTTGTGTCTCACCGTGAACGTTGGCACTCTCACCTGTGGCGGTCCGCAGTCGCAGTCTCGTTGGTAAAAGCTTCTACTTGGAGTTTATTATTTCTGGTCGTATAATGGTCCTAGTTGCTCCAGTGTCAACCAGCAGAGCATATTTCTTGCTATTCACTTCGCCATGCACATATACACTGTCGTTATGACATCCGAGAGAAGCTATCAGTATGAGAGGGTCTTTAAAATGATCATAGGTCGGTGCTGCCCCCTCGTATCCGACTCGTTCTAGTTTTCCTTTGACTGGGGTTTTTGGTTTGCAGGAGTCTTGGGGCGCTTACATGAACTACGTACATGCCCTAGTTCGCCACAATTCCTGCATCTGATCTTTCTCGGCTTCTTGTCCATCACATTTTTCATTAAACTGACAAACTGGTCAAATCTGTCTTCGTCACCTTCTTCTTGGATGGTCCTGATTTTGTTATATCCTGAAGCCTTCGTTGCTGCTTCATATTCAAGGGCAGCTGTCAATGCATCGACTAATGTTTTCGGATGGGCTAAACGAAGCGTCCTCTACATATCGGGTTCACGTAAGCCATCAATAAAGGCCTGGATGCCCAGACATTCCATCATGTTCTCTGGTGCTGACGGATAAGCAAATCGAACTAGTCGGGCAATGTCCACTTCAAATTCTTGAAGGGATTCATCGCGTTTCTGCCTTCGGTTCTTTAGCTGAGATTGGTACAAATGTTCTAGATGTTCATGACCATATCGCATGTCCAACCTCTTCTCCAGCTGCTCGAAGTCATCCGTTTCTTCCAAAGGTATCGTCTGGAGTACATCTAAGGCATCTCCGCGAAGCGCGATGGTTACGTTCACTGCCTTCTCTCTATTGGATCAATTATTCACTCTAGCGGCTGTTTAAAATTGTTTCACATAATTGGTCCACGATATTTTTCCATCGAACGTTGGGGCTTTGACTCGGGTAAAACTACCAATGTCTTCTAACTTAGGTAGTGTTTCTGGCTTGCAAGGTTTCGTTTGCTCGGTCTTCTTTTCTTCCTCTGGCGTGCCTCGCGTTCTTGAATCGGCAATCTTTTCCTCTAACTCCTTGATTTTCTCGTCTATCGTTGTAATATTATTCTCGATTCCAGATTTTAGAGACGTAATTTCATTTTCAACGTCAGCGGCAATGACGTTTTTCATCAGTAAGATATCGACAGATATATCGTTCTTTAAAGTAGAAATCTTCTCGTCCATGTTCTCTTCCATGACATAAATCTTCTCGTCCATGTTAGCAGAAATATTAGCAGAAATGTCGTTCTTGATAGCAGAAATCTTCTCTTCCATGGCAGAAATCTTCTCGTGCATGTTAGCCGAAATATCATTCTTCATAGTAGAAATATCGTTCTTCATATTAGAAATCTTCTCGTCCATGTACTCTTCCATGGCAGAAATCTTCTCGTCCATGTTAGCAGAAATATTAGCAGAAATTGACGAGATTAAGGTGGAAGCCTCGTCATTAAATAAAACTGTTTCTGGATCAAAGCCGTCATTTTCCAGTGCCACTTTAAGTCGTTCTACCAATTCACTTTTCTTACCGAACGTTTCCAACTCACGATTTTCCAATTCTGTTCTTAATTTCGTGACTTTCAGATCACATAGTCTCTTGGCCATTTTTACGTAGCAATTTATATTATGTATATTACCCCACACCTGACACCAATGTAATGTTTTTCTAATTTATTTAAAACGTAAACGGGGGGGGGGGGGATAAATTTCAAACACTCGGTATGGCTACTTACTAATTTATTTAAACACTAACTCACTAACACTTAATTTATATATACTCAACTAACCACTTAAATTTAATTTATATGCACACAAACTTGATTATTAATCAGCACTTTACTGTTCGGTGTATTTTTGTTTATTTTTCGAGATCACTTTATCAACTAACTGGTCCACTTATCGGTCCTTTTTATATACTAGTGCCTTTTTTACTAGATAATTCTGGGCTGCGGCTCACACAAAACGAAAACAATTGGTTCTGGCCTTTTCTTGATAACTCTGGTCACAAAAACAATGTTTACATAAGATAGTCGTAAAGTCGTAAACAGTTATAAAAAACAGTGCGTTACCGCCATAATTTTAACATTGATACCTGGCTTATACAGGGTCGGATTTAGGGACTATACCAGTGTGCTGTTTCGTAACAATATTTTAATTCAATTGCTATAGAATTTAGAATCTTCAAAATGATTGAGAGATTGCTACCAAGCAAATTGGAAAATAAATTTTAGCAGTTATTCAAATTATTTTAGGACTTCTTAAATTTTGCTTTGGATGGTACCTAAAAAATTCAAATGGATAATATATATAACAGGATCCATATTCAGGGTATACGCACTACGCCAGTAATACATTGACAGAAAATCAAGAACAAAACGTATCATCAGACACAGATAATAACGAGAGTGGAAACATAACACCGATTTGTCATTTTCCAATTTTGATCACAGCCTGAATAAAAATGGAATTCTTTGTTTATTAAAAGAATGGAGTATGCCCCACCTTTTTGATCAACTTACAAGTAAGCTTCTTTTTTGTTTTATTTTTCTTCACATTATGCAAAAATGTGCAATATACAAGGTTTTTCTCAGAAATGAAATATTTTCCATTTAAATTTAAAAAACTATAACAGAGACAAATTGAATCCAAAACACAATCTTATTCAGGTGCATTTCAACCTGCAATCAATCGGCAAAGTGTAGTTTGTCGATTGTCTCCCATTACATTTCATTTTCAATCAGAAAACGATAATTTCAAATCGCAAAATGCCCTTTCCATGCATCTTCTAGAAAAATGTTATTCAGTTGCTATATAGTTGCCATGGATTTCTTTTTCAAATTATTTCTCATATCATAGTATATAAAGTATAAAAGCTATTCTCAGTTATCATGGATAACTTGAATGAAACTATGAAGGTTTAAAAACTTCTTGCATTTTTCCGGGACCCATCACCGCCTGTATCATGCACATTTTTTGCTAAGTTTCATTTTAGGGTAATTTTAAAGTATAATTACTAATGTGTGTTGATATTCAGTAAAAATATGAAATTGTTTTCGCAGAGGCCGGAATTTCCACTTCAAACTCATTTAAATATATGACGGAACGGGACCTAGACATAATATTTCTGAGTAATGATTTGGCAAACAAAATTATGTTATGGCGCTTATAGTTTTTTTATCTATTCAAAAAAATTATACTTTCAGAAAATGAAGAGCCTCACTACATTGGACTGTTCAGAATGAATTAATAACATTTTAATTAAGGAAAATTTTCGACCTTCATCGTCAAGTGGATTTTCATGTGATGATTTAAATTCAATTCAAAATTCACCACGGGATTCGTCCTCCTCAACGGAATTTGTGAGTCTTTTTAAATTAATTGATTTTTTTTCTCTAAAAAATATATATTTTTGGATTTGAATACATGTTTGAAAAACGATGGGTCCAGGATACAAAAATCAGCAAATGGAAACAATGGAGTTTTGTCTGGCGTTTGTGGAGACAAGTTGATACAAGATATAGTACGTCACTATGTTAATCGAAATTTGTTCATGCACGAAGTTGATTTCAATAAATTGACCGAAGAAATTTGCAAATTTTTTAAATTTTATCATTTTTTCGTTATACTGTGGACTTATTTAGAAACAGTTAGTTTCATTTATAACAGTGACATTAACATGGATAGATAAATGCATGATATAGTTTTAGATTTAATTCCAGACATTTTTCTTCGTATAGGTAAAATTGAAAATGATCATGACTTATTTTTGAATGTGTATAGAAAAGGAAAGAGTACTATTATTAGTAATCTGGCAATATGTTTTTATAGTAGATTCAATTCCTTTTTTAAGAAATTGATTAATTTCTATGTAATAAAAAAAGTATTACTTTTCCTCAAAAATTGCTGTTCACGATTCGTTTTACTATCCACATTTCGACCATCGGAATTTTTTATTAGAATTCACACACGGTCAAAAAAGGGTGTTTGTAATTCATGTTATACTTCATATTCAAGGTGCGTTTAGCTGCAAGCAGGCCAAAATTTTCTTTAGGCTCACACACATACAGATAGGCCTCTGGCTTGCATTTATTGGATCCCTATCACAAAAGCGCCCACCAGCCATCCTTATAATAAAATATATAGTAATGCGGCCCAACGTTTATGGGCCCTCTCGGTCTCTTTACGAGTCTGTTTATTATTCTTCTCATTTTCGGTATGAATTTCTGCTCAAACACAGCGGCGGCGATTTGTGAATAACATTAGAATGACAATTTATTGAGTATTTTTCCCAAATATTGTTTTTGAATAGCAGATAGATTTAAAATATAATTAGTTGTAACCAACATCATAGTCAAAAATAGATGTTTTTGTTTGTAAAGATACATACGTAAATCAATCATTTAAAAAGTCTCGTCCAAATTATTTTTCTCATGTAAGAATAGGGATCAACGTTATCAGAATACACGTGCGTTTGAGTGGTACAGTTCGATTAGAAGCGATCGAGGTGGGTAAAATTTCCCTCACTCTAGTCTGCCACCAACGTCTTTAACTGAACTTTACATAGCTCTTCTTCTTTCGGTCCTGTCTCTCACCGGAGGTGATAAATCATCATTGCTATCCCAACCTTGTTAATCGCAATTTTGAATAGTTCCGTGGCGCTGTAGCAGAACCACTCCCTTAAGTTTAGCAGTCATGGGGCTCTTCTTCGTTCAACATTTCTCTTGCTTCTTATCTTTCCCTGAAATACAAGTCGCATTAATGATTACGTTTCCCCTCTTCTTACAAGTCGAAGGTATTTCAGATTCCTTCTTATAATAGTTTTTATGATGTCATATTCATATCCAATTCTGCTTAAAACTTCTCCATTCTGTATTTTTTCTATGCATTTTATCTTTTATCAGAACTCGTAGGTAGCACCACATTTCATGACCTTCTAATCTTTTTTGTTAATCTTGCTTCCGTGTCCAATATTAAGTACCATAATAGAGTAATTCCATGATTGTTCAATACGTCATCTTCTTCTTTATGTACCATCTCCGCCACGGAGGTTGTCAATCATCATTCCAATACGAGTCTTTGAAACTGCACCCCGAAGTAGTTGATTGGAACTGCAACCAAGCCACTCTCCGAGGTTCTTTAGCCATGACATCCTTCTTCTGCCAATGTTGCGATTACCCTGGATCTTAACCTACATTATCAGCTGTATAAGTTGATATTTTTCTACACGCGAAACATGGCTTGTAATGTAACTTTCTTGTCTTTGCTCATTCTCGCAAGCACTTGCTCATTTGTGATTTTATCAGTCCTTGAGTGTTAGCACTTTAATCATATATCGGCGCCGCTGTGTGCGACGCATGCGTGAGAACAGGATATGGGCAAGCAGAACGAATCGAGTAGAGAGAAGAGAGGCGTCACGTAATGAACATATAAGCTCACGTTGTTGTATATACTCAAAATATTTTCGTTAAATAAAGTATATAGTGGAAGTAGTTTAGTGAATCATTACGTTGGTCCTTCGGAGCAGTAACAAGTTACGAAACACGAACAATGAGGTTTTTAAGATATGCCGATACGCTCACATTTCAAAGGCCTCCAGTTTATTTATGCATTGCTTATTTAAGATCCATGCCTCTAGCCCATACCTAAAGAGAGAGAGAGAGAGAGAGAGAGAGAGAGAGAGAGAGAGAGAGAGTATCTAGCATTCGCACTCTCAACTTTAAACTACGGCTACATAATATATGTTTCATATTGTGGAAAGCGTTTCTTGCCTTTTCTTATTTTATCCTAATTTCTATTATATAATCTTTTGTTTAGTTAATGTTTGAATGTTTGCCCCTAAGTACTTATAATGTTCTACTCCTTCTATCCCTTCATTATTTATATAAAGACTGGCAAAAACGACCGGTCTTTTTTATTTTTATCATAAATTCCATTTTTTTTTTCGTGTAATGAGTTAATCCACATTTTTCGTCCAGTTTGGTCAATATTCTCTGTAGGTCATTGATATTCTCTTTTATTATCGCAGTATCATCGGAGTTTCTAATGTTACAACGTCCATTAATCTTTATTCCAGTTGTCTCATCTGGAAGTGCTTCCTCAATAATTTCTTATGAGTAAATATGGTGGAAGGGGTGAAGGTATAGATAATAATACCGGCCCAAATGTCAACCTCACCTGCGCGTGGTCCACCCTGCTAGATAACCAACGAGGCTGTGACGAGCTAACGATTACCGGGATAAGCAATCTCACACTTACTCGCCAACAGCTTCAGGTGGAGGAGCTAGTAAGTGGCAGTGCACCCTTTTGCCCTGAAGTTGAGAAATCGGCTCCGAAGGCGGAGGAATCAGAAAATGATCAGCGGCATAAGGATGTGGTAGACAAATGGGAATCCAACACACTAAAGACTCATTAGAGTTTTCCCTAGTATTATCACGATGGCTATGGTCAAGACAAAATTCAAAATGTCCGGATATAGTTTTGATTAATAGTAAGAAAGGTTTGGTAAAGTTGGAGACCGTGATATTTGATACATGGAATGTGCGAACACTAGCACAGCTTGGAGAGCTGCAAAACACAATTCAAAAGATGAAACGACTTAAAGTGCAGATTTCAGGCATTAGTGAGATGAGATGGCCGGGTATGGGAGCTAAAGCTAATGGCAACGGGAAGGAATATTCTGTATATTACTCTGGAACATCAAACAACATTTTCCAAAATGGAGTTGGAATTATACTGCACAAACAAATTGCAACGTGTGTTACCAACTTTGTGCCAATATCAGAGAGGATAGTTCTTCTACAAATAATTGCAAGGCCCATGAATGTTAATCTCATCCAAATGAATGCTCCTACTATATACTACAGCAACGAGAACGTAGACCAGTTCTAAAAGTAAATATCAGATATAATCAAAACCTTGCCACAGCGTGATATAAACATCATTATGGGCGATTTCAATGCCAAGCTTGGGAAAGGTAGAGCTGGGGAACACATTGGAGAATCTGGACTAGGCGAGAGAAACGAACGTGGCGACACTCTAAGTGCATTCGTAGCGGAACATGATCTGATTGTTACCAATACATTCTTCCAACACCATCCTAGAAGATTGATGGTAAAACTAGGAATCAGATAGACTTTGTACTCATTAATAAGAGATTTAAAAACAGCGTCAAAAACATGAAAACATATCCAGGAGCAGATGTACAGTCGGATCATAACCCGCTGATAGGAAGGATGGGAATAAGGTTGAAGAAGGTAGGGAAAAAACGTGTAGACAGATACGACTACAGAAAACTGAAAGATACAGCCACAATTAATTTGGTGAAGAGCGAACTCTTGACAGAGACAGAAGAACAGCAAAACGATGGAGATGTACTTAAAGCCTAACAAACAGATGAAGAAATCGTGGATGACGGATGAGATCTTAAAATTGATGAAAAAGAGGAGATTTTATAAAAATAATAAAAGAGAATACATGAACATACAAAAAGAAATGAGGGCGAAAATAAGAATAGCCAAAGAAGAAGATAAATTGGAAAAATGTATGGAAATCGAAGAATATCAAGCTAAATGTGATAATTTTAATATGCACAAGAAGGTAAAGGAAATGGCGAGAACAGTGAAGAGAAGAACAGTCATTGTACTTAAGGATAACCAATGCCGAGTTATAGTAGAGAAGTCGGAAATTAAGCAAACCTGGGAAGAATACATTAAACAACTGTTTGATGACGTTAGAACGGTGCCACCAATATCGAAGAAATAGATGGTCCCCCAATCTGAGAGGTAGAAGTGCAGGTAGCCTCGAAAAATGCAAAGGATCAAAAGTCCTTGGGCCCCGACGGGATTTCTGCTGAAATATTAAAGCTGATCGAAAGGAAGAATCTAAAGTGGCCAACAAAAGTGTTCAATATGATACGGGCGTCATACCCACGTAATGGCTGAGGTCTGAATTATTTCCTATATTTTCTTCGTTACAATCTTCTTTTGATTCTAGGGTTTCCAATGCTTCGTTTATTTCGTTTTCTAATCTTGCTCTTATTTCAAGATTACGTATTTGATTTGTATCGATAGTATATTTCGTTTTCTCACGGTTAACTTATTTGAATTTTATTTTTGCACCCAAATGTTGATAATTTGAGATTATTTCAATTGGAATCACTCGGATACTTAAATTGGCTTTGGCTCCATCTTTGTTATAATCGTTAGTTTAGTTTTATAATGTTAATTTTTATCTGAAATTCGTTGCATTGTTTGTTAATTTCGTCGACTTGTGAATCGTCAATATTATCAGTTATTATTACTCTGTCATCAGCGTATTGTAGATTATTTATATTTAGCTTGTTGATACTGATAACTGTTAATTTTTTCCCCTACCGAATTCCACTGAGAATATTTATTTCGTTCGTACATAACCTGATTAGAGCAACTTTATATGTTTCACGGATAGTTTTGTACCATATTGAATAATTGATTGCTGCTCCGATTATGCCGAAAAGCCTGAATTCTCTGCAAAAACTTTTGTGGGGGTCACTGAAGACGTACTAAAATGAGTCAATCTTATTTCACAATCATGAACTAAAATGTACAAGTGTAATGGGCTCACAAGTTTTACATGTGCATTTCAACTGAGCCAAAACCGAAAGTAGCACGTTAAACTCTATCAAAAGTGAAGATGATATTGACAGTTTTGAATAGAGGAGGCTTTTACTTGATGACGATCCATACTGAAAGATGGAATAAAACAATATATTTTGTTTAAATTTTTATTTATTTGAACTAATGTTCAATTTAAACTTGTTGACGCGCTTTACTAACACAGTAACTTTGTCGTTTTGACTGGCAACTGGCCCCATTTCTACACTTTCCGATCTAATGGAAATAACAGGGCACCATCTTCATCGGATACTGATAACGGGGGTTGTAGCTGCAAATTATTATGTGGACACCGGTCTCTTGGAAGATTTCCTCTACCATGTTCCTAATGACTCGCCAATCCAACTGGTTACTCGCTATCTTAGGCATAGCCAGTTTCTTCACACTGGATTCCCACACATCGCGATAGGTAGATCGATCTTGAGTTGAGTTTTAGTTACCACGTAGAAGACGTACTGCGAATTGTGTTTCAGTCTCAGTGTCTTGCGAGGAGCTGGAATCTGGTCTTAAAACTTTTCTAATCGCCCGAACTTCTTTCGAAAGACGGTTGCCAGTGCTCGTACGTGTTTGTTACTGGTAGATATTGTATGTGCCAGTGAGTACTCTTCCGGGAGCGTGAACAAATCTTGTCTTTGTTCTGTAGTGACTCCGTATCTAGATTTCCCGGTACCTCCGTATGCGCCCATACATTTATCGAAGGTTAGGTCAGACTCTTGCTGTAGATGGTTCACTCCTTTCTCCTTGTCATGGTCTCCTTCGAATGTCGCTAGTCGGTTTTGGTGGACTACTCTAGTTTTTCCAATGGGGATCTTGCTTATACGATCGATGATGTCGCTGATCCTCTTCTTGATTAAGTATGGACCTTCCCATGATTCCTGTAATTTTGGAGAAAATCCTTTTCTCTTCGTCGGGATGTATAACCATACTTTGTCCCCTTCTTCAAAACCGCCTACTGTGACCTGCGTGTCGTACCGATTTTTCATTTTGTCGCTGGCGACTTGAAGATTTCTTCGAACTAAATCAAGAATATCGTCCAGCCTTCTTCTCAATTGGATCATGTAGTCTTCTTCTGCTAGATCTTCTCCAGGCCGACAGCCAAATTCGAGGTCATAAGGAAGTCTCATTTCACGTCCAAACAGAATTTTCGCAGGTATTTCACCCGTGGACTCATTGACGGCATATTGATAAGCCAATGCAAATAGGGAAATATAAGGGTCCCATTCACTCTGATGGGTGGAAACTACTTTGGACATTCTCTCGACCATTCCATCTGACTGTGGATGTAATTCTGTTGTTCTGGTCTTCTTCATTCCCAGATTGTCGCAAATCTCCGGGAATAGATGGCCTTCGAAATTTCTTCCCTGGTCGCTGTGGACTTCCAAAGGCACTCCTTATCGGCTGATAAATTCTTTCTGCAATACATCCGCGACAGTTATGGCCTCTTGATTCGAAATCGCGTAAATTTCCACCCACTTTGTGAAATAATCCATTACAACCAGGATGTATTTACCACCGTTTTCTATCGTCGGAAATGGTCCAGCGATGTCTAAAGCAATCATTTTGGAAGGGCTTCCAACATTATATGGTTTCATGGGTGCCTTTCTTTTGCGATGTGGTTCATTACTCGTAGCACGAATCGTACATTTCTTACACCAGTCCTTCACATTATTGGAGCTGTTCATCCAATAAGACTTTTCACGGATCTGCTGAAGGGTTTTCTCCACTCCCATATGACCTCCAGCCAATTTTCGTCCTTCCATTGTCGAATCTTCTTTAGGTGAAGATCATTCTCCGGATTTTCTGTGATCCTGGTGGGTGACTATTCTTCATTGACTACTGTAATTCTTGAAACTGCAGCTTCCCTAGATTCCGCCTTGTTGCAGTGGGAGCAGTCTGTTAGGCAGGGCCGTCTGGACAGGGAGTCGGCATTTCGGTGACTCACACCAGCTCGATGTTGAAATCGTACTCTTGAAGTCGTTCAATCCATCTAGTGATCTGGCTCTCGGGACTCTTGAACTACATCAACCACTTGTGTGCTGCATGATCAGTGCGGATTAAGAACTTCTTACCATAGAGATACTGGTAAAAGTGTTCCACGGACTTCGCTACCACCAAAATTTTTCTTCTTGTGATGCAGTAGTTTCTTTCTAGCTAGGAGAGAACTTGACTGAAATATCCCAGCACTATTTCTTCCCCTCGTTGAATCTGTACGAGCACTCCTCCTCGACGTTGCTTGCGTCAGTGTCAAGAATAAAGTCTCCCTGGATATCCTTATATCGGCGCCGTGGTTAAATGCGTCTTCAAGGTTTCAAAAGCCATTGACAGTCTTCGTCCCATTGGAAAGTTCTTGTTTCTTCTTTGAGTCGAGTTAGGGGCTTGGGAATATCTCCAAACTTCCTAATAAATCTTCTATTATCTTTGCAAAGTCCAAGGAAACTCCCAATTTGATGTTGATCGGTTGGTTGTTGGAATTGTTCAATGGAAGCAATTTTCTTTGGATCCGCCGCCACTCCTTCATTGCTCACTATAGGATCTAGGTAATTGACTCGGTTTTGGAACAGCTGACGTTTCTCCGGGTTTACCATGAGATGGGCAGCTTGGAGTTGTTTGAATACATCTTCCAAATTCTTCAGGTGTTCGTCAAATGTCTTCCTCAGTACTACTATGTCGTCCATATAGACCAGGCATGTCTTCCAAGACATAGTTTGGCTTTGTGCAGGTAGAACGGTATCTTCCTGTACAGCTGCCAAAACCGTGCTGCCTTCATAAGGATGAAAGAATACCTACTCGGAACCCACTTTGATCGTTCTGTTTCTAAAGTCTAACTGGAAACCATGTAGATTCATTACGTCCATTCCCAGAATCACGTCTTCTTCAATGTCAGCTACGATTACCGTGTTCGTGAACTTTTCTACGCCAATTCCCAATTGAATTTGTGTCTCCGCGCGAACGTTGGTACTCTCAAAAGTGACGTTTCGCAGTAGCAGTCTCGTTGGTAAAAGCTTTTTCTTGGGGTTTATTATCTCTGGTCGTATAATGTTTCTAGTTGCTCCAGTGTCTACCAGCAGAATATATCTTTTGCTTTTCACTTCGCCCTCTACATATACACTGTCGTTGCGACATCTGGCAGAAGTTATCGGTATGAGAGGGTCTTCGGAACGATCATGGCTCGGTGCTGCCCCCTCGTAGCCGACCCGTTCTAGTTTTCCTGTGACTGGGGTTCTTCATTAGCAGGAGTCCGGGGACGCTTACACGAACTGCGTACATGCCCTAGTTTGCCACAATTCCAGCATCTGATCTTTCTCGGCTTCTTATTCATCATACTTTTGATCCAACTGACGATCGGGTCAAGTATGACCTCGTCACCTTGTTTTTGGTTGTTCCTGATTTTATTATATCCCGAAGCCTTCGTGACTGCTTCATATTCTAGAGCAGCAGTTAATGCATCGACCAATGTTTTGGGATGGGCCTAACGAAGCGTCCTCTGCATATCGGGGTCACGTAAGCCATCAATAGATGCCTGTATGCCAAGACATTCCAGCATGTTCTCTGGTGCGGAAGGATAAGCAAATCGTACTAGTCGGGTAATATCGACTTCATACTCTTGAAGGGATTCATCGCGTTTCTGCATTCGGTTCTTCAGCTGGGATTTGTGCAAATGTTCTATATGTTAGTTACCATATCGCATGTCCAACCTCTTCTTCAGCGGCTCGAAGTCATACGTTTCTTCTAGAGGTATAGTTTGAAGTACATCTAAGGCGTCTCCCCGAAGCGCGATAGTTAAGTTCACTGCTTTCTCCCTATCGGACCAATTATTCACTCTAGTGGCTGCTTCAAACTGTTTCACATAATTGGTCCACGACATTTTTCCATCGAACGTCGGAGCCTTGACTCGGGTAAAACTGCCAATGTCTTCTAACTAAGGAAGTGTTTCTGGCTTGCCAGGTTTGGTTGCTCGGTCTCCTTTTCTTCTGTTGACGTTTCCTGTGTTCTTAAATCAGTTATATTTCCTCTCTAACTCCTTGATTTTATCGTCCATCTGGTTTTCCATCATTGACGTCTTATTCTCGATTTTATCGTCCATCGATGTCATCTTATTCTCAATATCCGATTTCAGGCACGAAATTTTATATTCGTCAGCAGTAATGTCATTTTTCAACGATACGATATCGGCAGAAATATCGTTCTTCATAGTGGAAATCTTCTTGTCCTTATTAGTAGAAATATTGACCATGTTAGCGGAAATATCGTTCATCATATCAGAAAAATCGTTCTTTATATCAGAAATTGACGAGATTACGGTCGTCATTGAATGAAAATGTTTCTGGATCCAAGCCGTCATTTTCCAGTGCCATTTTTAGTCTTTCTATTAGTTCACTTTTCTTACCGGACGTTTTCAACTCACGATTTTCCAATTCTGCTCTCAGTGTCGTCACTTTCAGGTCACATAGTCTCTTGGCCATTCCTACGTAGCAATTTATTTATATCATCCCACTTCTGACACCAATGTAACGTTTTTCTTATTTATTTAAACGTTTTTGTGACGGGTAGGATAAACATACGTTATGGCTACTAACTTAATTTATTTATTCACTACACTATTCACTAATTTATATTATATTAACAGTATATTCACTTACAATAATTTATATCAACACTTCACTACTCAGACTATTCACTTGTTCGCTGTTTATATCACGAGATCACTTTATAAACTGACTGCTACCGCTGGTCGGTCCTCTATATATTAGTACCCCTCTCACTAGATAATTCTAGATTGCGGCTTACACAAAAACAATCGGCTCCCTGGAATTTTCTAGATAAGACTGCTCACAAAAACAATGTCTAGATAAGATAGTCACAAAAATCGTAAACAGTTCTAAGAAATCCCTGCGCATCCGCCAAAATTTTCACTATCATACATGGCTTAGACAGAGTCTGATTCAGGGACTACACTAATGTGCTATTTCGCAACACTATTGTGGCAGTAGATTACGAGAATACATTATTGTTCAACTTCAATATCTGTTTCTTTCTTCCTTCTGCGAATCAATAAGTGAGAGCTCAAATTATTGAGTCGGATTTGTGTATTTCTGTCAATTGTGAGTTGAAAAATAATCTATTTCTTTGTCAATTTCATCTCAATTACGATATCGATGTTTATCATCATTTCACTTCTCATATAAACACTTCAAAGCACTCGTTTCAGCGTTCACAAAAAAAAACCTAAAAAGAAGTAGATTACTGAGAATCCGCTTAAAAATGTTTTCATGAATGGGTTATTCAGTGGCTACATTTTTGTAATAATTATCGTTCTTTATGTAATGAGAAACATTGCCAATTGAACAATCTGAAGTCGTTTTTGTATTCAACTGATCCCTATCAAATTAATCAGATTAGGCCTTAAGATTTTATCTTCGTGTAAAATGGTTGAAAAATACGACGAGCCAAATTTATTTCCAGCTGCTATTTAAAATGTTTTCTCCACCACTGCTAAATCGACCAATATTTCACATAGCGCCATTACTTCAGGTCGTGAATTTAATTATTATATATTTGGAATTCATTCTTATCGAGGCCTAGGTAGACCATCTTTGAGAATTTATGTTGGCAAAAGGGTTGAAAATTTATTATTCGTTGTCTCGTTTCGTAAGTCAGGACGTTTCAGCTTTCTTTGGCTTTACTTGATGAAGATATTAACGGTTAATGAAGGAAAACTCGTTTTTCTTTGACGATTTGAGGACGTGTTTTGTTGCAGCACTCCGAGTAGATATAAAGTGCTGAAGGTGCGGTTTTCCAGTTAGGATGAATATATTTCATTTAAGCTGTAGAAACACGGTTCTATATCGCTAAATTACCATTACACTCATTATCATTAACATAAAAAATACTTCTAAAATGTATGTATTAATTAGTTTAAAGTAACCGCTACCGAGTCTTGACAACAATGGAAAATCAGTTAGACGAGAAAAGTAAAGAGTTAGAGAGAAAGATAGCAGATATATGAATACAAAAAACACGCCAGCAGAAGAGGAGAATATCAAACATATAAAACCCTGCAGGCCAGAAATACACCCCAAGATAGAAGGTATTGGCAGTTCTGCCAGAGTGAGGGCCCCAACGTTCGACGGAAAGATGTAGACCAATTATGTCAAATAGCTGCTATAGTGAATAATTGGTCCGATAGGGAGAATGCAGTTAAACTCACTATCGCGCTTAGGAGAAATGCCTTAGATGTGCTTCAAACGATACCTCTGGAAGAAACAGATGACTTGAAGCAGCCGAGGAAGAGGTTGGATATACGATATAGCCACGTACATCTTGAACACTTGTACCAATCCCTGCGAATGAATCGAATGTGACGAAACCGCTCAAAAGTATGAAGTGTATATTGCTTATCCATCAGCACCGAAGAACATGATGGAATGTTTTGGACTCCAGGCCTTTATTGAGGGCTCACGTGACCAAGATGTGCAAAGGACGCTTCATTTAGCTCACCCTAAAACATTAGTCGATGCATTGACTGCTGTTCTTGAATATGAATATGCTTTTAGGTAGGACCATCCAAGAAGAAGGTGACGAAGACAGACCTGACCAGATCGTCAACAAAGTATGACAGACAACAAGTCAAAAAAGATCAGATGCAGGAATTGTAGCAAGCTAAGGCATTTACGCAGTTAGTGTACGCGCCCCAAGGCACTTGCAGACCAAGAACTCCACTCACAGGGAAACTAGAACGGGTCGGCTACGAGAGGCAGTGTGAACGTTTACGGAGAAACCCAAATCCAATTGCGAATTTGTGCCGAAAAGTTTACGCATACGGTAATGGTAGCTGACAGCAAAGAAGAAGTGATTCTGGGAATGGGCTTAATGAATCTACATGATTCCCAGTTGCACTTTAAAAACAAAACCATTAAAGTGGAGACAGAGGGGTACTAATTGGAAAAAGATTGGTTACGTCGGCGAAGTACGTATCATAAACGTGAAGGATTACCCAATCACCATCAAGAAGGAAACCCAGGATTGGATCCTATGTACAAGTGACGTATAAAGCTCGTCAAACAACAACAATTTTTATAACAGATTCGGACAAATGTTATCAGCAGCTGCCCAATCCTCAAATGGAGCTGAGAAAAGGAAAATGATAGAATTTCTCATGCAGTCCCTATTTGTACCAAGAGGAGTAAGAACATAAAATCGATATTGGTGATGCCAAACCAATTAGACGATCAGTTCGAAGACTACCACGAGAGAAGAGAGAGAAAGTTGAAATGATAATTCGAAAGATAGAAGAAAAGAAAGTAATAGAACATATGTGTCTCCAGTAGTGCTCTTCAAGAAAAGGGATGGAACTAAGAGATTTATACGCAGACTATCGCTAGCTAAACAACGTGAAGAAGAAGGACAGCTACCCTCTGCCTCGAATCGACGATACGCTAGATACCTTGGCCGGCAGCATACTTTTTTCCACCTAGTTCCTGAAATCTGGTTATTGGCATGTGGAAATGGACCCAGAAGATAGAGAGAAATCTGCTTTCACATTCGGATTATGCCAATTTAACGTCATATCATTTGGGCTCAGTAATTTTCCTGCGACATTTGAAAGACTCATCGAAAATATTTTGAGATGATTATCATGGAAAACATGTCTGGCCTATTTTGACGATATCGTAGTACTGGGGAAGACATTTGAAGAACACCTGAAGAATTTGGAAGATGTATTCAAGCGACTTCAAACTGCCAAACTCATGCTAAATCCGTAGACAAGTCAGCTATTCCAAATTCGAGTGAACTATCTGGGTCAAATAGTGAGCAATAATGGAATGGAGGTGGATCCAGAGAGAATCGCTTTCTTTTTGCAAAATTCGCAACCAACCGACAAACATCAGACTTTGCACATACTATCGAAGGTTCATAAGGAAGTTTGTAGATATTGCCAAGCCACAAACTTGACTCACTGAAAAAACAACAGCTGATTGGGATGAAGGCTATCAAATGGCATTTGAAATCCTGAAGAGGCATTTAACCACGGCGCCGATACTAGAATATCCATTACTAGAGGGAAGCTTCATTCTTGACACTGATGCAAGCAATGTAGGAATTGAAGGGGAACTGTCACAGACCAAGTGCTGGATATTTCAGTAAAGTTCTCTCCAAACTAGAACTAATCTACTGCGACACGAGAAGAGTACTTTTGGTGGTTGTGAAGTCTGTGGATCACATTTACCAGTATCTCTATGGAAGGAAGTTCTTAATCAGGACGGATCATGCAGCACTGAAGTAGTTGATGTATTGCAATAATCCCAAAGGCCGAATCGCTAGATGGATTGAACGACTCCAAGAGTACGATTTCAACATCGAACATCAAGCTGTCTAGACGGCCGTGGCCAGCAACAAGACGGAATCTGAGGTAGCTGCAGTTTCAAGAACTACAATAGGGAACGAAGATTTGTCACTTATCAGGATCAGAGAAGATCAATGGAATTGTCCTCATCTAAAGATGATTCGGCAATAGAAGGAAGGGAATCGGTGACCTAACTGGCAAGAAGTGTCAAGATTTTTACCTACACGCATATGGGCTCAGTGGGACTCCCTTGTCCTGGAAGAAGGCCCGCTGAAAAGTATCCTCGAAAACGATTATGGTTCTGACAAGAAAAAACAGCTACTTATCCCAAGAACGAGAGTAACTGACGTACTGAAGAAGATACACGACAATCCATCAGGAAATCCTTTGCGAGTGAAGAAAACTCTTCAACGAATCCGTGAAAGGTTTTGTTGGATGGACAGTTCCGGCGATGTGAAGAACTAATGCAAGACGTGTACCACTTGTGCTACGAGTAATGGGCCACATCAAAGAGAAAGGCGTCCATGAAACAATATAATGTTGGAAGTAGTTTCGAAAGAATTGCTCTAGATATCAGTGGACTATTTCCGATGACAGAAAATGGTGGTAAATACATTCTGGTTTTAATGGATTATTTCTCAAAGTGGTTGGAATTTATCCGATCCCAAATCGAGAGGCCACAACTCGCGGATGTATTGGAGAAATAATTGATCAGCCAATATGGAGTACCTTTGGCAGCTCACAGCGATCAAGGAAGAAATTTCGTCAGCCAGATATTCTAGGAAATTTGTGACAAGCTGGGAATGAAGAAGTCTAGGAAGGCAGCGCTGCATTTACAGTTAGATGAAATGGTGGAAATAATGAACGAGACCATTCGAAAATACGTGACTAAAGTAGTTTTCAGTCACCAGAAAGATTAGAATCAGTATCTCTCCCTATTTGCATTGGCTTATCGGTATACCATCAATGAGTCCATGGATGAAACACTTGCGAAAATCTTATTTGGACGCGAAATGAGACTTCCTTATGACCTGGAATTTGGTTGTCCACCGGGAGAAAATCTACCAGGGGAATATTACATGATCCAATTGAGAAGGATGGAAAATGTGCACGAATTTGTTCGACCGTAACTTAGAATTGCCAGCGACAGAATGTAAAAGCGGTACGACACGTAGGCCACAGAAGGCAGTTTTTGAGAAGTGTACAAAATTTGGTTACACAACCCGACGAGGAGAAAGGTGTTTCTCAGAAATTACAAAAATCTTGGGAGTGTCTGTATTCAATCAAGAAGAGGATCAATGACGTCATCTATCGCATAAGCAAGATCCCAATAGAAAACCGAAAGTAGTACACCCAAAACGACTAGCGCTATTCGCAGGACACCATGACCATGAGGTGGAATGTGATGGGTGGAATAAGTTTATATACATGTTATATTTACTTACTCTTAATTCATTTACAGTCGATACACATCTTCACTCTTAAATCCATTTATGCACTTAACTACTTGGATTCAACTAATTTCTATTTCAAATACACTATTCACTAATTTATATTCACCGTCCGCGCACTATTAAATTGAACTGAGAACTGACTGCCTCTATGCAGATACTCGCTTTTATATATCAAAATCCCTTTCAGGGAAATTCAGTTCTCGAATTCGGGATCCTAAAACCGACCGTCCTTCCTAGAAGTCACCGAGCATTCGCCAAAATTTGAACATGGCCGGCTGCGAGAGCTACATCATTGTACGATTTAGATGATATTGCAGGAATATAATTGAAATCATGATATTCATAATTTTTCAATAGCGTAAGGCCTAAGTGCAAAGCATAATATACAATTGTTCAATTATGAATTAATAATATACTTTTGCAGTCACATTCCATGAACATCTTTAAATTTATCTCCCTCGATATGTGATTGCAGCTATATTGTTCTGATGCGTAATTATTAATATAGAGGTAGTTCTAATTATAAATCGAAGAGATACGTGTTGCCGCTATTTATCAAATTTCTAGCAGATATAAAACCTTTGAGTGAGTTTTTAATCCCATATTCAACATTTATTACATCAGATACCTTGAATTAAATTCCTTTTCTTAACTATTGGTTTTTGAAAATTATACTTGGTAAAAAGAATGACACTGGAGTATCGATATTTGGCTAGCCTGGAGCATAAGTGATCCAACTAACATTTTCTTCAAAATGGAGTTAGCATCATCTCTGTATTCTTAATTATGATATTTATCATGTGCAAAAGTGATCCAAGTGCCGGGACTGATTTTTATAGTGCAACTGTTCCAATATCCCTTCTGGTCTTTGGTAATTTAAAAATGTTTGGCAGCAGAAGTAGTCCATCTGTCGAAATTATACATAGATCTCTCTCATATTCTCAGGGAGTGAGTGCAGAAATGATCTATGTATTATTATGTAACTTGGAGTAGTTTTTATACTTAAAATAGATGTGCATAAATGATCTAACTGAATTTACTGTTAGTTGGATCCATTTCACTCTGGATAATTGGAAAAAATCTATTTTTATCATTGTTTATTCGAATTACTAAGAACTAGGAATTATTATTAATCACATTCCGCATAATCTGTACTTACTTCGGAACGCATTTAGTTCAACATTAGAGTAATATTTTTCTGAACGTACTAAAAGCGTAACATGTCAAACTTCTCAAACCAGCAGTGATTGTTTGTGCTGCAAGTCCGCCGATCGTGTCAATTGTGGCGAAAAAATGTGTTCAAGATTGTAAAATCTTGAAATTTATTTGTTTACGATACCATCAAAATATGTGAGATATTTGTATGCGCCCTTTT
Organism: Galeruca laticollis; assembly: GCA_963921935.1. Lineage (NCBI taxonomy): Eukaryota > Metazoa > Arthropoda > Insecta > Coleoptera > Chrysomelidae > Galeruca > Galeruca laticollis. The sequence continues at coordinate 51,377,023 of OY998184.1, forward strand.
TTATTGTATATATTTAAGGCGTAAATTCATTTTAGTTAATAGCTTTGTAGAAATATGTTGCAGAATTGATAAGATCTTTTTATTGTTGTAAATTCAAAGGATAATTTCATTTTATTTTCGAAATACTTTTAAAATATCACGTTTCCAACAATAATTGTAAATTGTTTTATATGGGCATATAAATAGCACCTTTTTCGAAAGTCGACATCTTGACGCATTGTCCTATAGTTAAGAAGTTAGGAAAGTTTTACACTCATCGACGCGAGTTCTACACACTCATCGAATCGAGCTCAACGCTCAATAACAAGTTCTCATACTCATCGAAACGAGTTCAACACTCAATAACAAAGTTTTAATATACATCAAATCGAAACATAAAGTGTCTTCCGATCTGAAACCACAGAAATTCAGCATTCACAACTTTGTACCATTTTGTAAATTTGTACATAATAAATTATTAATTTCGACATTAATTTTGTCAAATTAAGATTATTTATTTAGTTGAATGTCCACACCAGTTGACGAAGTTCAACTAGAAATATGTCATTCTTTAAGAATATGAGCCTTAATTTTTATTTTCCATCAACATGTTTATTCGAGAATGTTACTTGGATTACTGCTGTTCTTTAATAGAATCACATGTTTCAATAAAATAAGAGTAAAAATAAAACGGTTATAAAGAATTTACTTGGATCACTTTTGTTCTGGGTTAGTATGGGATTATTGTGTTAGCCGGATTAATAATGATTATTATTGCTAACACACCACGATTCTAGTCAAAATTATAAATTTACTGAAGTATAGTAGTCGTTGTAACCGTTGGTATTACTAATTCCAGACATACCAACGTCTGAAGGAGAAGATAACATCGCAAGTACGTCAGCCCATGCCTCTGGCGATAATTATGACAAACGTGAACTAGATGCAGTTTCCGAATCCGCATCTGATCCTTATGCTGATAGTGATGACTCTTATCACCCTTCTGAAGAGGACTCTGACGATTTAAGCAACGACGAAAGAGCAAGTGATGAAATAAATTTGGAACCGGAAGGAGATGCAGATGCCACAGTACAGAATATGGGACAAACGAGGAATATTACCAAACGGAAACGTCGGGATGAAGGTAACTGGAAAAGGAACTTATGAAAACTAAAAGAAATCGGGGCGAATAGTATGTCAACTGTAAGGGAAAAACCATTGCTGCTAAAATATTTGCTCCAGTTCTGTGTAACTGTCTAAGGAAATGCAGTCAAATTTGTGACCCCTGAACTACAAAACATTATCCATGCACAGTTTTACGCATTGGATTGGAATTGTCAAATGGCATAGATCTGTACAACAATAAAGATATCAGCACCAAAGAGACCGAAAAAGAGAAGAAACGATGTACCAAGTCATACACAACATAGCCGAAATTTCATTCTCAACAACATCCAGGTCTGCAAATCGTTTTTCCTCAAAGTTCTTCGGATATCTAACAAAAGATTAGATTATGCTGCTACATACCAAGGGCCGTAGCAATATAAATTTTTAATGAACACAAATTAATTAATGATAACTGGACTTTTAAGAAAGAAAACTATAACTTTTATTACGTTTCAGCTATGCATTTACTTATCCATTTATTTACTCTATTATCATTATTCTATTATTTTTTTTTCTTTATTTCGTCGTTGATTCTGCAATATCTGCTATGTGAGAAAGAACTCTTTTTTCAGGAATGAGATAAAACGTGTTTTAAATTAAGTAGCAATATTTTACAGCTTTCTGTTCCAGTCAAACACATCAATATGTTTCTTGGAATAAGTGTAGTTAGTTATTACAACAGTTTTTAGGTTAGTTTTCTTAAAAACTGGAATTAATAGTTATTATGTTACATAACAGATATTTTGTGTCTGCTTTTTTGCACATAGCAGTAATTTCATATTAATTAGGTATAAGTAATTTAATAAAACATTAAAACCGTATTATAAGATGATTATTTATTTATTTAAACAATTTACAAATATGTAGCTGTAGCTAAATCGGCATTCTAGTGAGTAACAAAAAGGAACATTCATTTACTAAACAAATTTTACAATTTTAAGAATGTCAGATACCTATTTTGATTTTTTTGAATCCGGTTTAAACTTTAGAGCATCATAAAAAGCATGGTGATCTTTTTCAAGAACCGATTCTAGCTCCTGAAGCTGACGAAATTTTGACTCTGCTATTTGAAGTTCTGAGTTGTACATTTTTGTAGGTGTACCTGTACCAGTTTTTTTTCTTCTTTGAGGTAGTTGATTCCATTCATCTGTAAATCCTAGTTGATAACAGATTTCTCCACTGGGTAATTACCTCATTTGGCGAATATCTGTAACTGTAGGGTCACCGGTTTTCTTTCCTGGCCTCAATGATTGTAAGTTTGTATCTAGGCCATCATACTTCAAGAAAAAGTTGAAATCAATTACAATAATATTATAAGGCTGCTTAGGTCTGGCCAGCCTCATTCGAGCAATGTAATCCGCGGGTGAATTTATTGGTGGTTTAAAGTATTGTTCCAGGGTCGCATGGACGCTGTCCGCCTCTATTATTGTGTGACCCTTTTCTAAAAACAGCTGCTCAATGATGATAGATTTTGACTGTGCAAGATCACTTAAAGCGCTGGCCAATACTTTATTTCTATTCTGGTAATTACAACCGTCCGAAATCAAAACCACGTGTTTATAAGTTTCGGATATCATTGTAGAAATGTTGTGAACTATGCATAAAGTGAATCACATTGCTAGATACACCCCCATTAGCCTCATGCCAAACGTACAAATAAACGTCTCCTCTATTGAGCTCATGAATAGTAAAATTGTGGACTTGTAATTTTTGTTTGTAATACATTGCCGATGCTTCTGTTTTTGGACAAACGAGGACGCTTTGCAAATCCATTGTTACAACCAACTTTTCCGAGTTAGCGCTTTCCTTGGCAGCTCTTTTAGCAGTGCGAGCATCATCTTTTCTTTTGATGTGGTTGGCGTATTCTTCATTATCAATAGTACCCACTTTGAATCCACAGCAAGTAACGCACTGGTCTTTTCTGGGGTGATGAATAGCTATTTTATCTTTTTTTAACAGACCTGTGAACTGTATTCTTCCAACTGGTACCAGTTCGTTTTCTGTGCACCATTTCTTGTAGACATCATACATGTGAAGATAAGATCTAAAAGTTCACTCGACATAATTTTTTGTTGACGAAGCCAGGCAATAATGGCTAGGCACCTTGGGCAGTAAATCCAACCATTGTTTCACTTTTTCAACCTTATTAATTTTAACTGTGTGCGTATCTCTAACAGTAGTTGTTGCAGTTTCTTCATTCTCATTTCCACTGGAGGTTGGACTGGAAGTATGAGTGTCTCTTTTTACCCATCTCATAAAAGTGTCTCGTCCCAGATCAATGGTAATTAGGAAGAAAGTTTGACAAACTCTCACTTTGTCCCCTGTGCCAGTTGGTAAAAATAAATCGTGGCCTTCGCTTTCAATTCGTTTCCCAGTTACTTGTTTTCTTCTTCTCCTAATGTCTCTCGAAGTTACTAATCCTTTAACATAGGCTTTCTTCTCAGGCCATGTTTTTAGTTTCTTCCAAAAGTTATCAAAAATAGGTTTTCTATCTTCATCTTTTATTTGAGCACACATAAATGAGCTCTTCGTTTTTATTTTTGGCAGGGAATTATGAGGACAGCGACCTTTGATAGCCCTTGCATCTCTATTTTGGTCGTGGGTAATCACATTGAGGGGCGTTCTTTTATAGCCAGTATATTTTTCACCGCTTACTCTGTTTTCATACGTTTTTCTTCTTTTTACAAAAACAGTTTCTGTGTTTTCACCTTTGGATTTGTCTGAGTATTCTCCTCCATCCGATTGTATCTACCTCATTAAAATCTGAATCCATTTCTGCAGAATTATTTTCGTATTCTGCATGCCCTCCATCTCGCCTTTCATTTACAATTCGATTTTCTGCATCATCCCCTATATCCATATTTTCTGTGCATTCTTTTGAATTTTCTTTGTCTTCCTCAATACTATGTTCAATAATATCCAGATTCATTATGACGAGTTGGTCTGTTTCAATAATGGTATCCGCAGTATTATTTTCACATCCATTCGTAATAACTTGTTCGGTTAAAGTATCTTCACCAAAAGCAGATATGTCTTCTGTTAATACCCTAACGAATTCAACATTTTTTATTACTTCCCACTCAGGAACCTCGCCATCGATACCTTCATTTGGAATCACAAAATTTGAAATGGAAGTAACGTTTCCGGGAACTTTATCTAACTCCTTAAGTAGATCGTTATCAGGAATCAATACTGTTTGAGTATCAGACTCATTTACTGTGACTATAATTTTCTCAATAACTGAACATTCTGGTTTTTTTGCAATGGCCAAATTGAAAATTCTTTTGCTACGAGATGTCATCTGGAAGGAAACAACAATGAATATAAGCTTGGACCTAAATAATAGTATAATAATTAACTTTTACTGATCCAACTTTTACAAATAAAAACCCGATTTTGTAAAACGAAACACTTTTAAAAACTCTATTATGACCTTCGTTTTTTGTATTAATTTTACATATTATATAAAAAGTGGATGAGCGGAAATTTTCTTTTTTATGCCCCGAGTATTAGGTACCATAAATATTTTTTGTGGAATAAATAACCTTGTCATATTATATTGTACACATTTTATACTTCTTGACTGGTCCACACTGTATAATGAAAGACTTAATATTCTTTTGCTAGCTTTTACTCAGTTATCTACCCTAAATAACATCAAATTTTTAAGTCCGACCAGTGAGCTGTTTAGATTCATAGGCAAAGTATGATTGGCGCCAAAATAATGTTGTCACTATAATCGGTATGACTCAAGTGGGTCATAATAAAAAATTGTGCATTCACACGTGCATTAATAACAATCTTATACTTACAATAGAAATAATATCTTTGTAGGTAGGTACACTTAACTAGTTATAATAACAAAAGAAGACGACGTGTTTACTTCTTCACTACTTCAGAACAACAATAACAACAAACTGAAGTGTACATAATAGCAGATTTTATGGAATGCGATTACTGCTATGTGCAAGACCCGCGGTGGGGAAGGCTAAATAATATCTGCCATGTGTATCCTGATACACATATCAGCTATTACTGTCCATAGTTTGAATGGTGGCACATAGCAGGGTTTTATTATTTGATTTGAAAAATCAACGGATTTCTTTAGCACATATCAGATGCTACCAACCGATGCACGCACGTTAATATAGCTGGAATACAACCAAACCTGAAAATCGCCAAAAAGTGCACATAGCAGGTATTGCAGAATCAACGACGATTTATTTATTAGTATTTACCTTATGGAGAGAGCCAACCTGTACCCAGTCAGAAACGCCAAAATAATTACAAAGATCTCACCTTAGCCTACTCGATGACGGGACGACTAGACCTCCGATTCGTCTTACAAAACTCTTCTAGGGTTTGGTATCCACAGGAATACCGTATGACTTACCTCAAAGTGTACTAAATAATTTGATGTTATCTTACCCTAGATGTAAATAATGATAGTTTCAAAAAATCAAAGACAAAGAGTTCAGGTGACCCACTGGCGTTTATTCTATGATAAAAATATTTAGTTTCAAATTCAATTTGAAATTACAATTGAGCACAACTGAATACAGCTGTCCGAAAGAATAGTCAGCAAACAATAGGTTTCATTGAACCTTAATGAATTTCATTTAACCTTCATAAATTTCATATCAACAACTTTAAATAAGAACTCGAAGCAATTGCTTAAAGCGCACAAATATAAGTAAACCTTATTATAATTTAAAGTTTAAAAAGCATCCTCAATGGGTTGCAATTTTTTTTTTCTGTTGTGGTAAACTCCAAGAATCATTTACTTTATATATTAACAATAAAGGATTGTTTTAATTATCAAATTCATTTTTGTTATCTTTAAAAGTATTATTTTAAAAGAAGAAAAATGTAGATATAAAAATAAAAGTAACACTAATCAGATAAGACCAAAAAACTTTGTCTACCTGTACAAAAACGTGTTTTCACGAGGCTGGTAGCAATCCACTGGATACTATGGAAAATAACTTTCACCTTGTGGCGACAAATACATCAGACTAAGAAAGTAGCCACTGCATTAAATAATATTTCGGGATCTCCGGTCGCGAACACCATACCATCAAAGATATTTTTATATAGCTAACCCCGACTTCCTAATTTGTTTTAAAGTTGATTCCGGAGAACTATCTGAATATCTGGTTTTCCAATGGAAATGGGAAATTTCCAATTAAAACATGCCAAAAAAAAATCTAAAATGAAACCATGAAAGATGTGACTTACCTCGAAAAATCGAAATTTTTTTAAAATGGCGTCTCTACCACTAAATCTCAAATCCTAATAATAAGACGTGATGAACGATTGAATAACTCCAATCCTCCAAACAACAGGTGTGCTTAAAATCCCGCTTAATACGGATCCTCCTTGAAACCTATCCACAGGCTATGGAGACAACTTGCTACCACAGGGGCACAGCAAAAAGCAACAACACTAATAATGGCGTCTACCTCTTCTTCAACAACTGCTTCAAGAGGTTCTACAGGGCGGAAGCCCCACTCCTTCCGAAAATTATCATTATCAAAATTGCCACTTTATAAATTCAAAATAATTTCAGAACTCAATAAACAATGTAGACGAAATACTACAGAGACGAACCTACCCATATTCACTGCCAAACTTCCACAGAAAACACTTCTCAGCAAGTATCCAAGATAAAGAGACATGCCCACCGACTCTGAAACACATCCCCTCATTTTAGAAAATTAAAATCCTCTATCGTGCTATTCAGCATCCAGTTAAAACCCTAAATGATAATGATATTGATAGCCGAAAAGTTAAGTACAGAACTGACTATAAAATTTAACCATCAGGTTTGTCCTGCTAATCGCCAACAACTGATAAAGCGATTTGAAAATAAATATCCTAAGACTAAGCAACCCAATATACATTAATTTCACAATTATTTGTGATATAAATCCAATTGAGTTAGATTTAAGAAAATTATTAAGTGAATTTCAATATGTGAATTTTGAATTTCAATTAATTATAAGAAAATGATTTACTGAATTTTAATACCGTAACAATGCTTCAAACAAGAAGGGGGACCCAGATACTTGTATGCCGTTGCCAGATAAAAAAGGTCCATCAGGTAATAAAATAAAATATGAAGTTGTAGATTTCATTAAAAATCATTTCGAGAGTTTTCCACGTTATAGGAGCCATTATGGGGAACGCCCGTTGTTCTAAATTAACCCTTTTTACTTTGGGTTAATTAGAGGGAATGTAGTTTCTTTGTTGTTATACGATGTACTCGAAGGACCAAATGGGTATTTTTCACTTTAGGTATGATGTAAATGATGTACTTACTGTACGATGCAATGAAACACTTATGTCACTTTAGGTTTTATATTGTCATGAACTTATAAGTTTATTCTATTTTTGCGTCGACAATTAAGACTTCACTTGTTGTTTACGCGATGAATGAAGGTATTTTGCACATATTATGACGATTTATGAGATGATTAAAGCTTAAGGACACATGTTTGTTCCCGGTATGAAAACGCCGGGTGCTCTTCTAAACTGAGTACCTTTGTGTACCCCGTTCAATGATGAAAAGAGGCAAAATGTAGGGTATATGGCGTATTTATATGGAAACTGACGTAGGTGCGAGGAACGAACAAAATATTAGAATCTATCCAATGGGATAAGAGCATTTTAAAACGTAACGTTCGAACAACAAGTGAATTTGGCAGGTATGTAGATGTTTTTTTTGGGGTTTTCAACGGTTTGGTAGATACAGATAACAGAGTCTGGAAGAGAGTTTTTATGAAGCGATAAGATGTCGGGGACTTTAATATATTCAGTGGAATTTCAGAAAACGATATTTATCTGTTTTTCTTAGGTGTTAGTAAATTTGAAATGACTTTTTTGGTGATGTAAAGAAATATTAACTGTTGAAAATAAGGATATATTTAGTTATATGTTTTGAGCATAATATTCGACTTGTAGTATACAGGGGAAATTGAAATAGAATCACGGGAGAATTTGGTAATTGGAAAACAAATTCGAACACCCGTCGTCTCGTCAATATTTGGCACCTGAAATTAACTGTCTCGACCCTTCGTGGAATCTGCGCATATTAGTGTTTTAAATGAAACTCACGGTGTCTAGTTAATTCCACAATATAATAAAAGTTATTGAAAATTCAAAAAAATTGACAATTGTTTCGATAAATCAATATTGATTTATCGAAACAATTGTCAATTTTTTAGAATTTTCAATAACTTTTATTATATATAGTTTTAAATGAAACTCACGGTGTCTAGTTAATTCCACAATATAATAAAAGTTATTGAAAATTCAAAAAAATTGACAATTGTTTCGATAAATCAATATTGATTTATCGAAACAATTGTCAATTTTTTAGAATTTTCAATAACTTTTATTATATTGTGGAATTAACTAGAAACCGTGAGTTTCATTTAATACACTAATTTGGTACCAGGCTTAAGTTTGCAAAAACTGTATACACTTTATACAGAAAAATGTCAAGAACATGATAAAAATGCGGACAAAAGAAGTTTTTATGAGTCAGTTTTTCGCACAAACAATTTATACTTTTATATCCCGAAAAAGGATACTTGTAAGACCTGCGACATCTTTAATGTATAAATTAAACACGAAACCAGCGTTGATAAAGCGCTGGATATTAAATAACACCAAAAGAACCATAATCGTCTAGCAGCTAAAGCTAGAGATTCATCAAACCAGTACAAACAAAACTCTCTCTTAGAAAATAGTACATCTTGCTTAATTACTTTTGATTTACAACAAACGCTACCAACTCCAATATTGCAAACTGTTGAAGTTTACTATCTACGACAGCTTCAAACCTTAAATTTTGGCACTCATCTTTATTCGTCAGCTGGTGAAATAATTACTATGAATATGTGGTATGAGACTACAGGAGGTAGGGGATCACAAGAAGTTTTATCATACCTCTATTACAATGTAAAAAGTTCAGTTCCTGAAGCCGTCAACACTCTTTATACTTTCAGGGACTCCTGTACTGGCCAAAATCGGAATTGGATAATGTTTCATTTCATGATGTATATTGTAAATTATGTTCCAAATTTATCAGAAATATTAGTTTGTTATCTTGTCAGCGGACACTCCTTTCTACCCAATGAGTCCGATATTACAAAATCTCAAAATAAAAAAGAGTTTATTTATATTCCAGAACAATGGATGACACTTGTGAAACAATGTAGAAAAAAAAGCCATTCATTGTAAACAAAATGGTTGGGAAATCTATTGATGTTAAAGATCTTTCCAAGTTAATGCCTAAAGCTGGACAAAGCGTTAATGGAAATCGTGTGTTAATTTCTGTAACGCCAAAAATTCATTTTTTAAAAGGGGACACTAAAATCTACTTCAATAGTGATTACTCCGATTTCAATACCTTGCAGTCTTTTAACCCACCGCAAGTAATGAATAATGCAAAAACAAATTTCTTATGCAAAAAAGCAGGATATAAAAAAATGCTGCAGTACGTGCCACCAATTTTATTTAAACTTGCCACACGTTTTTCGTAGAGGTCAAGCTTTTCAAGAAGAAGATGATGCCTGCCTACCTAATCTTATGGGAATGGGAGATGATGAAAGTACTTCAGATTAATGCAACGGTTACCATTGCAAAGATTAATGTTATTTCTATTTTGTATACTTACATTAGGATTTAAAGTTTAGGGATGTTTGAAAACATATTACTTTTTATTAAAATTTGATAAAAACCTTTTTTGTATGGTACTGATTATTATTTGGAGCATAAATAGTTTATTACCACCATTATTGCAAAAACAGAAGTGATCTAAGTGAGGATTTTAATTTTTTCTGCAACACAAACATTTTTTATTAATAAAGCACGGTACGCCAAAGTTAATATTCCTTGTTGGCAATATCCTAAAATAAAATAATATTGAAGATCTACAAAAAGACAGACTTATAGTCAAAAAACACGTTTCGCTTAATACCTTAAAACAATCAAAATGATACATAGATCACTTCTGTTCCAGGCTAGCCATTTCCTTATTATCCGATTACTAAACTTTCTGTATGTGTTTTTGAATCGTCACTGCACATTTTATGTAGATCTATGCTTCATAAAATTAACATATCTAATTAGTATAATAAATTATATGACATTTCCAATATTATCATTAAATTGAATATTGCTCAACAATATCTATGTCGTTATTAATTCCATAAACTGTACAAATTTGTAACAAAAAGCGAGAAGCAGCCCTTTTTGACCTTCTTCCAAATTACTTGCTTTTTAATCCCAAAAATAATGACATAATGTCATCTTAAGAACAAAGAAGAACGCGCCCGATAGCTTCAGTTGAATTAATTTAGCACCTCGTTATAAATTCACAGAATTAAATATTTGACCTCAAGAATTTGTTTGCTCGTTAAATTATTGCTATAGGGTATCTGCTTGCATTGTTAATTTTTTATTAAAATACTGCTATTTATTATCCCTCTAATGATGATGTTCGTTTTCAATGTATCAATCCTCACTAATTTAATACGTTCCCGTTCCCTGCCTAGATGTATTCTCAAAAATAGATATTGTTCAATCAATTGTGGGATAAAAATACCAAAGATAAATTAATGGAAAATATATCGAATTTATAGTATATTACGTAACGTGTGTTGTAAGAAGCATTTTACGTGAGTGCGTAAAATTCGTTCCAACCCGAGTTACGTACTATATTCTACCTACGACCTACTTGTACATGTGTTTATAATCTTATTAAGGTATTTAAAGTACAAGTAAAAACGTACATCCTCGATGCCCAGCCAAGTTTTATAAAAGTCGCTCCTAGATGCCCAGCCAAGTATCTTGAAGTTCACCCTCGATGCTCAGCCAAGTTTCGTAAAAGTCCGACCTAAGTAGGATTTATTTTTATTAAAAATGTATGTAGAATTGCCGAAATTGCATAAAATAGCGTATACACCTTTCGACTAAAGTAACATTAATCCCTTAGGTGGATTTTACATCCCTCTGGAATCAAACACCACCCGCGGGATTAAATGGGCCACTTTAGTCGCTTGGTGTATATACTAATTGTTTACTAATATGAGATACATTCAGACAGCTAAAAGATGCGGATTGAATGAAATGGAACCAATTATCATATAATTCCAAATAACTCTCAGTATTAAATGCAATCTCATCTCTAATAAACGTTATCTACCATTTATATATAGATCAAAATTCAACGTCAAATATCTAAGTAATACATTTTGAATAAAATGGCTACGTCTATTGACAGTTGCTAAGTGGTTGCTATGGAAGCCGTGCGATTTACTGTACAGCCGTGCGTTTTATTTACCGTGCGTAATAGACGCCTTACATTGATTGCCGACTGTGTGTTTTTGACTACTTACAGGGGTGGTCGTAGGTAAAATACTTTTCAGTTACTCTATCAATATCTTTTTCGGATTTTGCGAAAAAATATTTCATGACAGCCCGAACTAGATGTATCCATTGCAACAATATTTCTCATGGGCGTATACAGTGAGGGGCGGGGGAGGGGCAGCTGTCCATCTAGAAGGTCCAAGATAAAAACTAATCGAAAGAGAATAGGAATAAAATCATAATTGACAGAATAGAGTATTTCGTCTTGGCACCTGCAGGTCCTTGTCCCTGCTTGGTACAGGTGAAATATGTCTCTATAATCAGTGCATTTAAGAACGCCAACGTCACTGTACTAGTGGTCTCTCTCTCGCTCTCTTTCTCTGTATTTCCCTCACACGCGCGCGCGTATACACACACACCCTCTCGCATACACCGAAATATATCTTTCTAGCTTTAGATTAGATTGAAAATGGTCTTTATTCTCTGTTTTAAAGTTCCCCTTTATACAATATTTTTAAAATAAACTAACGATGTGTCGATGGTCTGGAGATTTTTAGTAATATCGTGTGTGTCGAGCAGTCCTCATGGCTCCTTGCTCCAAGAGCATTATCCATATGTTCGAATAACTTTGTTCCTTCCATGTAGTTTTGAATCCTAGCAGCTTTCCGCTGAGGTATCCTTGAAAAACAGGGTTTCTATGTAGTAGAATTTAGTTTATTTTGCATAAGGGGTACAGTTATTTATCTGAGCTGAGGTTACCCCCTATGAAGAAAATGGGGCTCGGAGTTTTAAACAACCAAGTTATGTAATTAGCGATCCATACAGAAGCCTACACCCAACGTCTTTAAGATTTCTACGAAGATCTTGTGGCAGACAGAAGTTGTAAAAATTTGCGGAGATTTTGTTTGTAAAGTTTTTGATAGTAGGTATGTTGGCTTTTTCATGTAAGCAAGAATTTCTTGGAAGTTTAGCATAAATTGTATTATGTTTAATTGCCATTCAGACACACTAGTTTTGTATTACCTGCTGCTCGAATTTGTTTTTTAATTACCAAATTCTCCCGTGATTCTATTTCAATTTCCCCTGTATACTACATTTCGAATATTATGCTCAAAACATATAACTAAATATATCCTTATTTTCAACATTTAATATTTCTTTGCATCACCAAAAAAGTCATTTTAAATTTACTAACACCTAAGAAAAACAGATAAATATCGTTTTCTGAAATTCCACTGAATATATCAAAGTACCCGACATCTTATCTCTTCATAAAAACGCTCGTCCAAACTCTGTTATCTGTATCTAAGAAACATTTCAAACCCACACAAAAAACATCTCCCTAACTGCCATTTCATTTATTGTTCGAACGTTACGTTTTAAAATGCTTTTATCCCATTGGCTAGATTCTAATATTTTGCAGATTCCTCGCATCTACGTCACCCTACGTATAAATATGAAAACAACCTCATTTTTACTCACTTCCCAGCAGTCACTCATACTTCATCCTTCGTCCCCTCTTTCATCATGTAACGCGATACAACAAGGTACTTCACTTCATAAAATCACCCGGCTTTTGATACCGGAAACAAATATGTGTACTTAGTCTTTATTCGTTTAACAAATTATCATAATATGTGCAAAATACTCTCAATTATCGCGTGTATATAAGTGAATTCTTAATTGTTACGCAACGATACCTAAAATTATACATTCATGACAATACCTAAAGTGATATAAGTGTTTAATTTCATTCTACGGTTCATCATTACATTAGTGAAAAACAACCGTAGTGGTCCTTCGATTACACCTGAAACCAGATAACCGGCATTCCATCTAATTAACCCAAAGTAAAAAGGGTTTATTTAGTACACCTGCAGGGAGTTGAAGTTGTGTTGTGTACCTGTGTAATATACTGGGGCTGTGTAAGTGAGTATGGATCGAATGATTTGTTTGTATATGAGTATTTTGTTTTGACTTGAGAGTTAACTGTGGTTGCACATGAGTAGATAAAGTCCACCTATTGCAATCTTGGCTTTTTGTATTTGGGATAGGGTACGTTTCGCCAGCAGTGCATTTAGGGAATAACTCATTTCCACACCACAAGTATTTAATTTGAAAATGTCATAGAAAATATATTATGTACAAAAGTGTTATAAAAAACTGTATTTTAGGTCATTTAAAAATTGTGAGTTAACCCTCGCAAAAAATCTAAAATATTTCTGTTACTAAAATCTTCTACAATTGTGAGAATATGTCGGTCTGTCCTAATATAAACCTCTTTTCTTTATTGGGTTCATTTGCAGCAACTGACTGTTCGTAAAAATGTCCTTATTTTTTTGAATATTCTTCAGTTCCGAAATGAATTTCTAAATTGTGGGGTGCTGCGAGCCCAGTTCTGCTTGAATTCTTCTGTGCGCAGCCTCTACTATATTGTTAGTTTTCTAAAAACACATCTTTTATTATTTTTAATAATTTCGGTTACATTATTCTACCTCTACTGCATTCAAAACCCCGTTATGCAAGTTCCAAGCTTCTGGTGGAAAATTTGGAATACGTCTACCATTTACCCTCTTATTGCGAACTTCCAAATAATTTGTTCCAAACCAGTTTGCAACAGACAATAACGCTTCTTCCAGATCATCATAGAGTAAGTCGAATGAATCACTTAGATTTGGAACAGGCACAAAAGCCAATGCAGTGATCATTCTATAGCTTGTAACGCAAAATCTCCATTATTTCGAGATTCTCTAAAATAAAATATATATACATATAAATGAAAAAGATTTTTTTCTTGTTTTTGTAAAGTTACTACAAACCTTGTTAAGTGTTCTTGTCCAATAACTTTTTTCAAATTTTTCACAAGGTGGAAAAAGCATCCATAAATAGACATTCCTGGAAATATTGCACGGAAAGCATTGTGTATTGCAAGCTCAAAATCGACTGACACTCTTGACGGATTTAATAAAGGCTCTAACACGATCAGCATTTGGAGCATTATTTCATAAGTTCTCTGTCTTTTATCTGGTAAAAGTATATACACGCAACGATGGATGCTTCCATACTTTTCACCCATTATAACAAAGACCTGGGCAAATAACGTCGGTGCAATGCTAAAGGTGCCATCAACATACCACCTAGATGATGTTTTTAAAACGTCAATTCCTCGGCGTCTCCCAAATATTAATAAGCGTGGTAATTCTGAATAATTGTCGGCTAGTAAAAAACGTTCTGTTGTGTTACCACCGTTTGAGCAGTACTCTTTTAACTATTCTGCGATTTTTACAAGTATCGTTTGTCATAAAGCAAGAGAAATAACATAACCTAGAATTTTAATTATTATTTGTTTGTGTTTGACCAATTTTTATAAAAAGTAGACAGTCTTGAATGCTTCTCATTACAACAAATATTTACGAAGATATTATAGTGTAGTATGTACACAAAACAAATATCTCTCAAGAAAAAATTTATGATCTGCATAAAAACCATCAAAAAATGACAGTAATGACAGAAATTCGCAAAATAGTTAAAATCATTTTAACTCTTTTACGATTTATCCGCACTTTCGCGTAGGCAAATTTCGCATTTATGAGTATGGATGAAATACGCAAACGTGCGACAAAGAATTAGGTGCAACGGGGGCATGATTGATTACCTGCCGTGCTCTTTTTATTTGCATCTTCAAGCTTCGATCAGATGGGCAAATTCCAGTTGCAAAAATGGTAAGTGTTTGTTGACAGTTATTTATGATCACAGTAGCAGTTTCTTGGCTTTCAACTGCTCTCTTTTTAAGGGATGTAACCAATTTGGACACCTCAATTTATAAAATAAAGATGAATTGAATTATCTAGTTAAGACTTCATGGTAAATCAATTATTTAAAAATAAAAGGATTTTACAAGTGAGTAATAAATTAGAATATATTATATTTACCTCTACTTTCGCGGGTGAAGCATCATGTACGTGATGTCCAACTTTTTTAATTATTTCATTATCTAATGATAAGTGCACTCTCGCTTTACATTGTATGTCTCTTCGTCGGCAACGAAAATGTTGTTTTTCGCCATTTGTACTCAAAGAATCAAAAATATACATAAAACCGTGTTCGCTAAAAATTCGGCCACTTCTTTTAGTCTTCATGACTGGCACTGTACTAAACTTGATGCAAAAGGTACCTAACTAATAATTCTAGAAAAACTCTGCAAGATTTGATGCACTTAATGGGTGGTGGGGGTAAAATTTTTCATAAGCAGGTACTGGATAGACTTAGTAGACGTGACTTAACATTATATGACCTCTAATACCATTTGTTGGATATCCCCATTTGTTTATCAGTTAATCCGACAACACTTCAAAGTACAATACAACTTTAATCTGATTTTGGGTTTGCAATTCGTTCTACCTAGTAAGATTACTCGGAAAAAGACATTAACGTTGTTATACAAGCTTAATTATACTTATTTATTCACCTTAACTCTGCCTGATGTTTTTTTCTTTTGTTTCTTTCTGTTGTTTTAATTTGTGGGCACGATATCTGCGGAAGATATAACT
This sequence comes from Galeruca laticollis, assembly GCA_963921935.1. NCBI lineage: Eukaryota > Metazoa > Arthropoda > Insecta > Coleoptera > Chrysomelidae > Galeruca > Galeruca laticollis. The sequence continues at coordinate 51,393,096 of OY998184.1, forward strand.
AAAGGAACCCACCAGCGAATCGTGCTACCGGCTAAAAAATCCCGGCGAAACATTACAGGCAAAACGTAACTGGCGAAACGTATCGTTTCCTTGTATTTGTTGCGCAATATGTGCACTTGTGTGTGTGTTGGTAGCAATGGCATCAGCTCTCGCTATTTGCCACATATTATCTGATACGGATAAATACATCAATTATATATCAATATTAGTTGTTTTGACAAATTTCACTATTAAATCGAATATATTGTTATTTCCGGTATTTAACAGAGATGTGATACAAGTTGGTAGTTGTATATTATATTGATGTAGACCTCGTAAGAAAAGGTCTGATGCCTGTTTGTTATTTTTACAACCAAAAAAAAAACAAATGATTTGTATCTGCGAACGCATCATTATCACAATAACGATTGTTGATGATTATTAGATTCTGATGCCATTTTCGTATTGACCGTTTTCCATTAATTCCGAAGGAGTTTCTTACATTCGTTAGTAACATCGTGGAATAGTACTGAAGTTACATTGACATTGTCAATTCTGCAAGCTTTTATAGCTGCCTTATCTACCCTTTCATTGCCTATGACGCCAACATGTGCTTTTGTCCAAATAAAATATATTTTCACATTTTTGGTATAGAGATAGTAAAGTAGTTTTTTATACTGAAAATTATTTCATTTTTATTTGTATTATTGGTGAGCTATTCAAAGCCTCTAGAACAGACTTGGAGTCACTAATTAAGACTGCACCTGGCACTGACTCCTCCAGGCACCAAATGAGTGCCTTTTCAAATGCTGTTGCTTCTGCAGTGAATATTGAGCAAAAGTTTTTGTCCCGGAAATGTTTGACTATATTATTACTAGCGACAATTTCGGAAAGATGGAACATGTTTTTAGTGGGATTTGTCACTTGACTAAATTTTGACATAAAATGTGTTACTATCCATAAATCTCATATATAATATGTTTTAGATGTTTCAATTCACCGTCTGCTCTTTATCATTGTTCATGCTCCAGAAAATATTAATTCAGAATTTTTACTTATGCAAAAATACATTTTTTCATTATTGCGTGCACATTCAATAAAAATAATTTGAATTCAAAATTTGATCGAATGGGACTTTTTTTCAGATTATAAATGCTTCAATCATTTTGGTACTTCCTGTTGACTGGGAGGGAGCTACAAAACTGTGGAGAGAGACATGTGAATATTAATATGAAATTTTTTTATCCATTTAAGTGGGTGAATACCTGTGCTAATTCCTTGCTACTTATTACAATAATTATTGTGGTCTGTTAGGACGCTTTGAATTATCACTTGAGCTTCTGCTCGTTCTCTTTCCACGGGATAATTTAATTTGTTCTGTTATTTCACAATAAAACTGGTGCCATATGTTGTCTGCTTTTCTCCCTGTCATTATCTAATTATGTGTTTAACTTAATACAAAATAAATAATTGTTGCTACAGAATTATTTACTTCACTTCCATTTCCACATGCTAATAAAATGTACTAGACCACTAGACGTACCCGGTAATACAAACAAGTCTGTGTTTTAAATGAAACTCAATGTTTCTAGCTAATTCCACAATATGATGGAAAATGTTGAAAATTCAAAAAAATTGACACATGTTTCGATAACTGAATATCATCGTCAAAATGACAGAAGTTACATTTCATTTGATACCTACGTTTAGTAGTTATTTTTGGCTAGACCAAGAAGTGACCTATAGTATGTTTCTTATTGACTGACAGCACGCAAAAAGGTTAAAGATGCTAGTCAGGTAGTAAAGCATGAGCGTCACAGTTCATCTAAGGAATTTATTTACTATTTAATTTTATACCCGATCTGATATATAAAGGTAATATAAATGTAAATTCGGTTAGTTAAAACGACTAACTGACCTTCATAAATTTGTAGAGTACATACAGTTAAAACAATAAATTATTTTTGAAATAATCTTGTAACGCAACTATTCTGACTGAATATTTCATTAATTATCTTGAGAATTTGAAGCAGGTCAATTTTTGGGAGACATATTAACAAACCATTTATCAATTCATTCTCCAGATAATTACTTTCTGATTTTCGAAATGTTCATAATAGCATTTCCAAAAAACATTACAATAGGGTCCTAATAGGGATTGTCCCAATGACTACTTAGAAATTTTGCAGGTATATACGGTGAAACTTGGTCTCGCCCAAATTTGTATAATTTGTTTTGCTTAGAGTCGCTTATGTTTCATAACTGTTAACTGTGTTGTGAAAAATGTCTTCAAGTTTTACCCCAGTAAAGTGTACGTGATTAGCTTACAAACGAAGACTGTAGTGTTAAATGTGCATGATGCTGTTGTACATCAAATGCCGGCTGCTACTGTTAGAAATATAGTTTCGACATGTTCCAATATGACAGGAGTTAGTTAATCTACTATTTAGAGGCTTCTAAGAGAGAGGAAAAATGGAAATATATCTCCACCTAAAAAGTCAATTGGAAGAAAACCATTTGATCTTGATGAACATATGCAAAATACAATAAGACGAAAACTACATGAATTATATTTTAAAAAAGAGATCCCAACCCTTGACAGAATTGTAAGAATGGTGAAGGAGGACGAGAATTTGCCCGACATAGGGCGAAAAACTTTGTGGAAAATATTACACGAATTAAATTTTACTTGGAAGAAGCAAAGTCGCAAATCAGTGCTAATCGACAACGGGAAATAATATGTTGAAGACGCCAGTATTTACGAGATATCCGAAAATACAGACAGGAGGGAAGACAAATCTATTATCTAGATGAGACATGGCTCAATGAAGGACATTCAGTGAAAAAAATATGGCAGGACAAAAGTATTCAAACCAGTCGTCAAGCTTTCATAGAAGGTTTATCTACTGGACTGAAAACTCCTATCGGTAAAGGTCGCCTACTAATAATAACGCATATTGGATGCAATCAAGGGTTCGTTGAAGGTGGTTTACTGGAGTTTCAGTCAACATCAACCAATGACTATCATGAAGAAATGACTGCCAATGTATTTTACACAAATGGTCGAATTAATTCCAAATAATGCTGTAATCGTTATGGACAATGCCATTTATCATTCGCGATTAACATAAAATAGTCCATCTACCTCTTGGCGAAAAGCTGATATTAGAAACTGGTTAATCGTAAAAGATATACCATTTGAAGATGATATGTTGAAAAAAGAACTTTTAAAGGTTGCTTCAGATCACAAGCTACAATTTAAAAAGTTTGTTATTGATCAAATAGCCAAGAATCGTGGGATAACAGTGCTTCGTTTGCCGCCATACCATTGTGAATTAAATGCGATAGAGTTAATATGGGCCCAAATGAAAGGTTATGTAGCTAGACATAATAAAACATTTAAAATGAAAGATGTTCGTGAACTTATGAAGTACTCATCGACAACAATAACTGAAGAGAACTGGAGAGATGCTGTGAATCATGTAATTAAAGAGGAAGATAAAATGTGGGTTTTAGATAACATCATAGAACAAACTATAGAACCGATAGTGATCTCTCTCGACGAGTCTTCGGATGATTCTTGTATGGCCAGCGAAGAGGATGATACGATAGATTGAATTTTATATTTCCTATAAATGGTATGTTTACTTTACTTAATATACATTAATTCATTGTCAATAAATTTGAATTATGAGAAATAAACTATATTTTATTTAATTAATTTAATTTAATAAAAATGAAAATGTAACTTGTTAATAGGCCTAAACGAAAGAATTTTATTTCAACTGTAATGTTGACCGAATCTAATTAAATAAGCAAAATTAACTAATATCGTAATCTCCGCCACTGCAGCACTGTTTATCCTTTTGCTGGCATTGTTCAGTTTTATTACCATATTGTATTTGGAGCTGAAACAGGTATGTACAGGTAACCAATACAGACACCTACTTGTTTTGCATTAAAATTTTAGTATTTACTTGTCAAATTCTTAGGATCACTTTGTAAGAGATAATTTCCTATTTGAATATATAATGAGGCTACGGTGCTGTCAGACATTAAGAAATAGACTATACCTTGTAATTGACTCAATATATGTTAATAGAAAAAAGAAGGAGATGTGATGTTACAAATATTGAGGCTTAGATATTATTAGCCCTATGGTGATATCCTGGATATCATTTTTCCAATTAAGATCAGTATAACTGTGCAATGATATAGAAAACCAGGAAAGCTATATCTGCTGATCTTTACAATTATCACTTAAGAAGACAGTTTACTAGTGGAGAACTCCCTAGATTTATCTGTTCATTGACGACTTTATATTGTGGGTTTCTTGATTGTCTTCTAATTTCCAAATCTTCAAGGAAATCCAGTTCTCGTTTCTTATCACAAATATGTAGTACTTCTAGTTCTGTGTTAGGTGTCAATTAATCATTGGTTTCAAGTAGATGTTTTGCGTAATGGGATTTATCTGGTTGTTTTGATCTGTATGCTCGTAATTCAAAATTTCTAAGGATCTGACCCAAATAGACAGCATTACATTCTGGACATTTGAGTTTATATATACCTGATTTCTCAAATGGTGGTGTTTTTGTATTTACATTAACCAATTTTGTACTAACGTTACTTTCTGTTTCAAAAGAAATTGTTGTATTCGTTGCTAAATATAGTATCTTTGAGATATTATTAGAATTATTTCCTGCATATGTGATGGTTTTATAAGTTTTTATTTCTTCAGTTTGTTTAGGAAATATTAGTTGTAATGCCACTTTTTCTTTTCTTTATTAATTGGCTCATTTATCATATGTAATGGATAACCGTTGGATGTTGCTATTTGTCTAATTGTATTAATCTCTCTATCAACATTACATTTGTTCATAGGAACTGCTCTATGTATCATTGAATTGTATGATGCTAGTTTATGTGACATGGGGTGATTGGAACTATATGGAATTCTCACATCAATGTGTGTTGGTTTTATGTAAATTGAATAGTCAAGTACATTATTAACTCTTTGAATTTTGAAATCAAGAAAATTGATTTAGTTATTTGCTTCAGCTTCTAATGTGAATTTAATTTTTGGGTGTAAATTATTAATGTGGTTGAAAAATATAACTAATTGTCGTTCACTACCTATGAAACAAGCTAATATGTCCAAAATAAAACATTTCTTTGGAATATCACTTTCAAAGATTTTTCTTTCTAGACTGTTCATAAAAATGTTTGCCAAAATAGGTGATATAGGGCTTCCCATTGGTAAACCTTCATTTTGAATATATAAGTTATTGTCAAAACTGAAATAATTCTGATTAATACATACATCAATTAAACTAAGAATATTACCGAATGTTATTCCTGGATTAATATTTTTATCTTCTAGTAATTTTCATTCTGTAGGAGGAATTTTAGTGAACATATCAGTAACGTCAAATGAAATAAGCTTAGATTCAACTTGTTGTAATGAAGTGGTTATTCCAATTATTACATTCTTATGATGAAGCAGTGATCAACTCAGCCGATGTTGCTGACTTATCCCACCGCTGTCACCACTGTAATGAAGTGAGTCAAAGTATCCTCCGTCACCAGTGTAATAACTAATGGTCAGTTAGGGTTTACATCGTTACCAGTGTAGGACAACCTTTGAATTCCTATTGCCTTGAATTTTTGCAGCGTGCTGACACCAGTGCCTTACGGCACAATTTAGAGCCAGGAATCCCCCTGTGGGTAACATCGGTGGAGGTGGTTTCCTGGCACGAGCGGACAAGGTCTCCGTGGGTTCTCTTGGGCTCATACAATGTGCCAAGCCTGAGTTCTAAGGCAGGTCGCGTCAGCCCGTTCAAACTTGCTGGTCCGAGGGTAGGGGTTGTTGATAAAGGAAACAGACTGGGTGGATAAATATGTACATATATATTACAAACAGTAATTAATTAGATCCAATAATACAGCTTTGGTTTGGACAAAATAAAAGTTACTCGGGGGAGAATGCCCTGATATGTTACACTAGAAATTTAATTAGTGAAAAACGTCTTTCATAATCTGGAAGTAGTTTCTCGATATTATGACAACAGTAAAAGATGTCTTGCGTGTGACTATCCCTGTATATGAAATGAGAAAAACAAAATTAATTTGACTCGGGCAAAACGTCTTTCAAATTTCTGAAAGTGGTCTTTCCTGATTATGACGTACATGAAAGATAAAATACGAGATCTCGTACAGTTGAATATCCTGTACCATATAAGAAAATAATTATCAAAACAAAACTTTCGAAATCTGAAGGTATAAATACGATATTTCTTACAGTTGAATATCCTATACAATATGAGAAAATAATTATCAACACAAACCATTTGAAATCTGGAGGAGTACTATCTCTCGTACAGTTGAATATCCTGTACAATATAAGAAAATAATTATCAAACAAAACTTTCGAAATCTGACGGTATAAATACGATACCTCGTACAGTTGAATATCCTGTACACTATAAGAAAATAATGATCAAAACACAACTTTCAAATCTGAAGGTATAAATACGATACTTCTTACAGTTGAATATCCTATACAATATGAGAGAATAATTATCAAAACAAAACTTTCGAAATCTGACGGTATAAATACGATATCTCGTACAGTTAATATCCTGTACAATATAAGAAAATAATTATCAAACAAAACTTTCGAAATCTGACGGTATAAATACGATATCTCGTACATATGAATATCCCTATATAATTTTGAATTATATCGATTTCAAATCGTACTATTTCCTAAATATGTTAGGTGAGGGGCTCAAATGTCAATAGTGCACTTAATATGACCAGAAAATGTACCTTTTTGGACACCCAGTCAAATCAAATAAAGTGTCAATACGGTATTTGTTAAAAAAAATAATTATACGACAGGAAAAAAAAACTTACGTTTTTGAAATATCACAAGTCACAACTACACAATATCACTGTTGACGTAGGGCCGTCGAAGTGGCAGGCCTTACAGTACCTGGTCACTCGATTAGGGTTACTACCTCACTGCTCCGTTACCAAATTTCCTGCTATGTATTTTAGAATCTTTTTTTATTTTTGCCCTTGTCTCATGTTTTTTATTTTCGTAACTAAAGGTTAATTTTCAATTTATTTATACTAATTTGCAAGGTTTGACTATATTTTTGATAAACAAAACATGGCAAAACACACGATGTGTTGTTTATCGACCTTGCCGGTTATGTAAAATTGTTTGTATAAAATTCTTTTCTGGCGTAGGTCAACAATTGTTTTTTTATATTAATTAGATTCGACTTATTTTATTATCAAGAAAATTATATCTATATAGGGTGTCCTAAAAATTTCCTATGTCATATCTCGTGTTTATTACATTGTAAATTATTGAATTCTTTGATTAGTTCTATTCAATTTCTAATTGAGTATTTAGATGCATATCCGTAACTATTAAGTATATTGTTAAGCTTCTTTGTAAATATATTATTAGGAGTATTAACATAAGATACTACAGGTCTGATTGGTTTCGTTATTTTATGTAATTTAACAGTTCCATATAATTGAGGACAATGAGGATTCTTATTTATGATGGACCTCTTCGTAATGACTAATGAATTATTAACAATATCCCTTACATTATTAGGAACCTTTTTTGTTGGGTCTGCTTTAAGAACTTTTACATCGCTAGATTCTATAAAGTTATATATTTTTGAATTATAATTTTCAGTTGTCAATATGACAGTTTTGTTCCCCTTATCACAATTTTTAACTGTTAGGTTATTATTTTCTACTTTCTTTTTGATTGCATTTAAAACTGTAATATCATTTTTCGATAGAGGGAACACAACTGCCATATTGACAACTGAAAAGTACGGTGCAGCGTGTACAGAAATTTTTTTCAATATGGTAGGTTTCACGAATAATTTAGTAAATAATTGTGTTTTATTTGGATAGACTGATATTAAAATGATTTATTTTAGGCCGAAGAAAGGGGAATTGAATTTTTTAAATGACATAAGATCAATGTAGAATGAATAATACGTTTCTTATTTACTAACAAACCAATTTCGAAAAAACGTCATTTTCATCAATTAATTTGTAGCGCTATAAGCGATAGGCATTGAAAAAGAAGGGGTGAAAAGGAGAATATGCTTTTTCAGTTGTTGTAAGCAGAGGAATTTCAACAAAAACTTGCTAATAATTTCATACACATTTCTGGCATTAATAATACCGATTTTATTGTAATGCATCGACTTGAATTTTTATTCTTTAAACTTTTTCAGTACAATGCGTATAAAACGAAAATTTCATGTTCCAGGAATAATATAAATTGCATCTCAAAAACTCCAAAAACTCTCGAGATGAGTTATAAGTAGTTTTACGCCACTATTTAATGGTATCCAATTCGATTTCAAACCTTCTGGTTGGGGACGAAATTTAATCGGTATTGAATTGTCTACCCGTCGTTAACGGTTCATTAAAATCCACTTAATATAAAAATATTACTCAGCTCTTTTGGTCGGTTGGGGCGCTCCTCGACAAACACTCAACTGTCGTGGAGGGCCAAGGAAACGTCCCCAAGTTCGGATAAAAGAGGAGGGAACAGACTTACACAAGCACACACCTACACTGTACATATTTAACACTCTCATAAGTCAAGATTCAAGGCAACGTGCCGAGGACTGCATGGTCACAGGGATATATTATGTGATCTTGAACGTTCCTCCCGGGGCACCAGGTAGCCCCTCCCCCCTTCATCGCACCATGCGGGTGTCTGGATGGGTGAACCATTAACTTCCCTAGCTTCTTGTGGGATTAAGATGAACAATGAAACCAATAAAAATCAAAGCAAAAATGTGAGGGCAAAGGGAAAACTCCTTGGAGGATATTGACAAGCTGGCAGAGGATGAGGTCCAGAAGGCCACGCTATCGGAGGCGTCCGGGTCTTGGATGTACAATCAAGGAGGGCAAAAGCTACATTAAAGCTAAGCGCTGTGTGATCAGGCAAAACTTTATTAACCATACAGAGGGCAGAAGTAAGACGCAAGACTCAACTAAGAGCCTAGAAGCCAGTAAACCCCAAAAAAGTTGTCGGAGGACAACACACCTCAGAAAAGGCAAGCTGAAATGCCAGGGAGTGTGCTACCCTAAAAACCGACTACCACGACCAGTATGTCGTTCAAAGACGCGGCAAGTAGCGAGAGAGTTGCGATCGTCAGTGAAGGCTACCCTGAATCACTTCTACATACATTTATTATTATGTATTTTAATAATAAGGGTTAAGCTAATGTTTGCACCCACTTCAGCCTTACTACCTTTAAATGTACACAGTGTTAGTATTCAAAAGTTATTCACCTGAAGAAGGCCTACGGGTTCGTCTCTACCATTACAATCTAAATCAGAAGTTAACATAAAAAAAAGAAAGGTGGTAGTGAATAGTTTATTGTTGGATTATTATGGTTTCTTGCAACTGACATATATGATGGTATCAATCGTTAACAATTATGGAGTTTCCCCTTTAGTACTTAAAGGTGTACACAATTTAAATTTGGGTAAGTGAATTTTGTTTATAATATAATATTCTATAGGTTTATTAATAACTGAATAGCTACACTACTTATTGAGAATCTGTTAACCTCCAAAATTCTTGAAAAAGCACCTCTAATCGGTATACTCCATATATAACGAAGAAACATTACATTTGTAGCACGTGTAAAATTTAATTTATTTTTGCATAGCGCGCTTTCAGCTCTTTAGACATAGAGCCATCATCAGTGCTTAATCTAAAATACATATTCAAATCACAACCAATAGTGCTAAATTACAAAGTGAAATTCATGTTGAGAAAGTTAACAATACTAATATATGAATTTAATTTAAAGGTGATACAAAAAGGTTTTTAATATTAGAAATTTAATAATAGAAATGATTTTAATTACATTGAAGTTACCATTATTTAAATTTAGTAAGTGAAAGGTTGACTAAGTTCTTATAAATGAAGGATTTTTTACTTTAAAGATAAAAAGGTTGTTAAAAAATACGTACTGTCAGATTATATATAACAAAATTTCCTGGCTTCATCGCCTCCATTAATATTGAAAGAGGTTAATAATTTTTTTATTTTATATTTACATTACACCAACTTGGACATCACATTTAAAATCGAATTTTACTTCCAAAGAATTATTTTATTTTCTTAAACGCCCGCCATGTTGGAACCGCTACAGGTGGCTGTGTCGGTTTGACTGACAAATACAAGAACTTCAACTGTCAATTGGGTTTGTTCGATTGTTTGTGAATGCTCTGTTCAATTTGAGAGATCAAATGCAAAAATGATTATTTATTTAACTTCAGAAAAGTAGTTGTAAACAACAATTAAATCAGTTAGGTGTAATATTTTATTTAATTTAGTAATTGTAATGAATGATTAGCAATTTAATCAAGATATTTAAAATTATTCAGAAGGTTAGGTTGAGAAAACAAACAAATTAGAATTTTCCTCATGTTGGAAGGGTGAGATCTAATGATGTATTCACACTATATTTTAAGGCAACACAAAAAACATGCTCATGATTTAATATCATGGTCCTGAAGCAGGTTCTAATGTATTGTCTCTAAACTAACCTATTTTAGCAAGCATTATTGGTCTAGTGACAAGCAGGTTAGGACATTATCATTATTGAGGGTTACATGAGTTGACGATGTAAGGGTATATAGTTCCTATTTAGGCTCTCTTGTTTGTTTAGACATTTATCATTAATTTTAAGCTCATTACTGATTTCAAGGTCTTCATAAAAATCTAGTAAAGTAAAGTTTTTAGAGTTGATGTTAACTAAAATCTTTGAATTTTCTGTGGGGCTAAAATTATGATTATTATATTTTAAGTGATGACCGAATGATGACTTGTTGGGTTTACTAATATGCTCATTCATACGGACTCCCAAAGGCCTGCATGTCCTTCCAATGTAGCTTGCCACACAATCTGAGCATTGTAACCTGTATACTCCACTTCTTTGTGAATGTTTAATTTTATCTTTAGAATTGATCAAAAAGGAACCCAATTTATTGGAAGTTCTATAAGATACTTTAATTGATTTATCAATATCTAGAAAACTTTGTGAAAATATTTTTGTGATATTTGAGTTAATGAAAGGTAATGAAATATAAATTTGATTGGGGATATTTATTTCGGGGTAAGCTAATTTATGTAATTTCTTAGAATTTACTTTTTGAACAAGGGTGTCGACTATTGTGGGGTCGTAACCATTATTGTAGGCTATTTGTCTAATAATATTAAGTTCCTTCCTGTATTCAACTTTTTCCAATGGTATGTTGAAGAGTCTATGAATATAACAATAAAACGAGGCCATTTTGTGTTGGTTGGGGTGATTGGAAGACATGTGGATGGCATGGTCTGTCTGAGTGGGTTTTCTAAAAATACCAAACTTAAATTTTGAACCATCTCTATATATGTTAAGGTCTAAAAAGTTGATGTGAGCTCCTTCTTCTATTTCTGAAGTGAATTTTATGTTTTGGTGTATTTTATTGATGGAAGATAATATGTTGGAGGCAGTGGTATTGTTGCCTCTTATCACACAGAATATGTCATCCACATATCTAACATACAATAAGATTTCAATATGTTGTGGAATAATTAAGTTACTTTCAATGTGATCCATGAAAATGTCTGCTATTAGAGGAGAAAGGCCACATCCCATGGCTAGGCCATCTGATTGTTCATAAAATTTATCGTTGAATACAAAAAAAATTTGTGAAAGGCAAAGTTCAATTAATTTAATCATATGTTCGCTTGTGTAATCTGAAATTTTCGATTTTCTAAGAATGTTTTTAACTAAAGGGAAGGTTTCAAATTTGGGAACTGAGGTATACAGGTCACTAACGTCAAATGAAACCATAATGGCGTCAGGTGGTATAAAGAAGTCTTTTATTTTGTTAACTAAATCAAAGCTGTTACTTACTGTGTTCACTGGTTTAAAGTTGGTTAGTTCTCGAAAAAGTGTGCTAATGAAACTTGTTAATTTTGATACTGGTGTGTTAATGAAACTTACGACAGGCCTTATTGGAATATTAGCCTTGTGAAGCTTTGGGAGACCATATAAACGAGGCATCATGGGGTTGCTTGATATGAGCCTTCCTGTTGCATTGTGTTCATCTAGAAAAGACTTGTGTGTGTTTAGTGTATCTTTAAACTTTTTTATAAATCTGTTCAAAGGATTGGAGTTAATACTTTTAAAATTGTTTTTGTTCAAAAAACCCTCCACCTTAGATATGTAACTTTCTTGATTAATAATAATTAGTGCATATCCTTTGTCTGCTTTAGTGATTATCAGTTTATTTTGTTTGATTTTGTCTTGAATGTTTTTAAGAATCTTATTTTGATGTTTATAATAGCTATTGTTTGGTTTTTTTTACCAGATAGTAAAGATTTTTTAACAGAAAACAAGTTGTGAAGAGTTGTTTTTCTAAATTCGCTTTTATTAAAAATTTGAAGGAGATATTCTATAATTGAGTCTAATTCTATTGAAAAGTGTAACAGGTCCCTCTCAGAAATTTGTCGATGAAACGCATGCTTAAGTCCCAGTCTCAGCAACGCCAACTCTTCCTCATTAAAACTAACATTTGAAAGATTTTTAACTCTTTCGAAAAACTTGTGATTAGAATATTTTTTGTCAATTTGATTTAGTCTATTAGTTTCTGCATGTTTTTTTGAATTTATTAATCTTTTTAGTTTGTTTTTGACAATGTTGAATTTTATACTTTTTTTAAGATTTACTGAATTTTGCATTGAATTATAGAAGTCTTGATTTAATAAAAAATTTTGATTGTTTAGTTGCATTTGATCAAAAGTGACTTTTAATTGACAGTTGAGATCGTCCAATTTAGCATAATGTTTACAAATATTTCTCTTAATGATGTTAAGCTCTAAGGTATTTTTCGATGCTAAGTCAACGTTGTTGGAGATTTTAATTTTAGCAAAGTTGATGATGATGATGATGATGATGATGATGGCTCTATGTCTAAAGAGCTGAAAGCGCGCTATGCAAAAATAAATTAAATTTTACACGTGATACAAATGTAATGTTTCTTCGTTACCCTATACGTGTACACAGCCACCAGCATCATTTGATGTCCTTCATTCATTGACTACAGTATGGTAGACTTGGCTGACAAATATAAGAAAATTTCCATTAGCAGAGCCCTTACGAAGATCGACATTTGGTTCCTCAACAGATGCATAGATGAACAGGTTGTACCTAACTTTGCTTAAATTAAAATATCCAACAACGTTGACTTAGCATCGAAAAATACCTTAGAGCTTAACATCATTAAGAGAAATATTTGTAAACATTATGCTAAATTGGACGATCTCAACTGTGAATTGAAAGTCACTTTTGATCAAATGCAACTAAACAATCAAAATTTTTTATTAAATCAAGACTTCTATAATTCAATGCAAAATTCAGTAAATCTTAAAAAAAGTATAAAATTCAACATTGTCAAAAACAAACTAAAAAGATTAATAAGTTCAAAAAAACATGCAGAAACTAATAGACTAAATCAAATTGACAAAAAATATTCTAATCACAAGTTTTTCGAAAGAGTTAAAAACCTTTCAAATGTTAGTTTTTATGAGGAAGAGTTGGCGTTGCTGAGATTGGGACTTAAGCATGCGTTTCATCGACAAATTTCTGAGAGGGACCTGTTACACTTTTCAATAGAATTAGACTCAATTATAGAATATCTCCCTCAAATTTTTAATAAAAGCGAATTTAGAAAAACAACTCTTAACAACTTGTTTTCTGATAAAAAATCTTTACTATCTGGTAAAAAAACCAAACAATAGCTATTATAAACATCAAAATAAGATTCTTAAAAACATTCAAGACAAAATCAAACAAAATAAACTGATAATCACTAAAGCAGACAAAGTAAATGCACTAATTATTAATAATCAAGAAAGTTACATATCTAAGGTGGAGGGTTTTTTGAACAAAAACAATTTTAAAAGTATTAACTCCAATCCTTTGAACAGATTTATGAAAAAGTTTAAAGATACACTAAACACACACAAGTCTTTTCTAGATGAACACAATGCAACAGGAAGGCTCATATCAAGCAACCCCATGATGCCTCGTTTATATGGTCTCCCAAAACTTCACAAGGCTAATATTCCTATAAGGCCTGTCGTAAGTTTCATTAACATACCAGTATCAAAATTAACAAGTTTCATTAGCACACTTTTTCGAGAACTAACCAACTTTAAACCAGTGAACACAGTAAGTAACAGCTTTGATTTAGTTAACAAAATAAAAGACTTCTTCATACCACCTGACGCCATTATGGTTTCATTTGACGTTAGTGACCTGTATACCTCAGTTCCCAAATTTGAAACGTTCCCTTTAGTTAAAAACATTCTTAGAAAATCGAAAATTTCAGATAACACAAGCGAACATATGATTAAATTAATTGAACTTTGCCTTTCACAAAACTTTTTTGTATTCAACGATAAATTTTATGAACAATCAGATGGCCTAGCCATGGGATGTGGCCTTTCTCCTCTAGTAGCAGACATTTTCATGGATCACATTGAAAGTAACTTAATTATTCCACAACATATTGAAATCTTATTGTATGTTAGATATGTGGATGACATATTCTGTGTGATAAGAGGCAACAATACCACTGCCTCCAACATATTATCTTCCATCAATGAAATACACCAAAACATAAAATTCACTTTAGAAATAGAAGAAGAAGCTCACATCAACTTTTTAGACCTTAACATACATAGAGATGGTTCAAAATTTAAGTTTGGTATTTTTAGAAAACCCACTCAGACAGACCATGCCATCCACATGTCTTCCAATCACCCCAACCAACACGAAATGGCCTCGTTTTATTGTTATATTCATAGACTCTTCAACATACCATTGGAAAAAGTTGAATACAGGAAGGAACTTAATATTATTAGACAAATAGCCTACAATAATGGTTACGACCCCACAATAGTCGACACCCTTGTTCAAAAAGTAAATTCTAAGAAATTACATAAATTAGCTTACCCCGAAATAAATATCCCTAATCAAATTTATATTTCATTACCTTTCATTAACTCAAATATCACAAAAATATTTTCACAAAGTTTTCTAGATATTGATAAATCAATTAAAGTATCTTATAGAACTTCCAATAAATTGGGTTCCTTTTTGATCAATTCTAAAGATAAAATTAACCATTTACAAAGAAGTGGAGTATACAGGTTACAATGCTCAGATTGTGTGGCAAGCTACATTGGAAGGACATGCAGGCCTTTGGGAGTCCGTATAAATGAGCATATTAGTAAACCCAACAAGTCATCATTCGGTCATCACTTAAAATATAATAATCATAATTTTAGCCCCACAGAAAATTCAAAGATTTATTTAACATCAACTCTAAAAACTTTACTTTACTAGATTTTTATGAAGACCTTGAAATCAGTAATGAGCTTAAAATTAATGATAAATGTCTAAACAAACAAGAGAGCCTAAATAGGAACTATATACCCTTACATCGTCAACTCATGTAACCCTCAATAATGATAATGTCCTAACCTGCTTGTCACTAGACCAATAATGCTTGCTAAAATAGGTTAGTTTAGAGACAATACATTAGAACCTGCTTCAGGACCATGATATTAAATCATGAGCATGTTTTTTGTGTTGCCTTAAAATATAGTGTGAATACATCATTAGATCTCACCCTTCCAACATGAGGATAATTCTAATTTGTTTGTTTTCTCAACCTAACCTTCTGAATAATTTTAAATATCTTGATTAAATTGCTAATCATTCATTACAATTACTAAATTAAATAAAATATTACACCTAACTGATTTAATTGTTGTTTACAACTACTTTTCTGAAGTTAAATAAATAATCATTTTTGCATTTGATCTCTCAAATTGAACAGAGCATTCACAAACAATCGAACAAACCCAATTGACAGTTGAAGTTCTTGTATTTGTCAGTCAAACCGACACAGCCACCTGGAGAGGTTCCAACATGGCGGGCGTTTAAGAAAATAAAATAATTCTTTGGAAGTAAAATTCGATTTTAAATGTGATGTCCAAGTTGGTGTAATGTAAATATAAAATAAAAAAATTATTAACCTGTTTCAATATTAATGGAGGCGATGAAGCCAGGAAATTTTGTTATATATAATCTGACAGTACGTATTTTTTATCAACCTTTTTATCTTTAAAGTAAAAAATCCTTCATTTATAAGAACTTAGTCAACCTTTCACTTACTAAATTTAAATAATGGTAACTTCAATGTAATTAAAATAATTTCTATTATTAAATTTCTAATATTAAAAACCTTTTTGTATCACCTTTAAATTAAATTCATATATTAGTATTGTTAACTTTCTCAACATGAATTTCACTTTGTAATTTAGCACTATTGGTTGTGATTTGAATATGTATTTTAGATTAAGCACTGATGATGGCTCTATGTCTAAAGAGCTGAAAGCGCGCTATGCAAAAATAAATTAAATTTTACACGTGATACAAATGTAATGTTTCTTCGTTACCCTATACGTGTACACAGCCACCAGCATCATTTGATGTCCTCCATTTACTCCATATATACCTGGATTACAATATATTAAAAAGTCTAAGTTACCTTGATAATAACCATAACTTCAGTTATTTATTGAAAAGTGTCTACTCTGGGTATTCCATACAGCAGGACATATAGGTTAGTTAGCTATAAGATGAATAAAACAAAACCAAAAAGCCTAAAAGAATCATAGAATTTATAACTAGATGTCTAATATTAAAAGAATAACAAGCAATGACAAGCAACTTGATTAACTTACCAAAGATGGTGTGTGGCTTTTATGTGAAATAAATTAAACAAGTAAAGATCCCCCTCAGGGCTTCTCCCCAATTCTCTTGAAGATAAAAATACTCAGAAGTTTAATTTACTATTTTCCTTTTTGTTTTCAGGCTATTTTAAATCCGAAATTGCTTCGAAAAATTGTAACCCATGTGGTTCCAAAAGCAGCCATTTCAAAAAGAAAAAATTATTAAAAAAATGACAAGGTACAAGTCAAGGTTTCTAAAGCAGGTATTGACTGTTTATGTTATTAAGCCAGGTAAGGCTAATTAACCTATAAAGAAGTAATTAGTGAGCCAAAACGTTGAGTGCTGTTTTACTTAATAATCCCTGATCAACAAATAATTCAATGAAAAAGGAGAACATTAGATTGTAAACAATAGAGGTTATTTTTCACATTAAAATAAACACATTGTAATATTCATGATTTTGTTTTACAAAGTGGGAATCAGTATAGACGAATTAAAAGTTATATATTTTTCCATTTTCGAAGTAAGCATTTGGTCATTGATAGCGAATACTTTTCATAACTCATTCCAAACCGTAACAACACAGTTGACGACCGAATTGATCGGGAAAATTCCAGCTGCAATCTCGCGATCTCACTAGAATATTCCTGGAGATGACCCACAGGTCACATGCGCTGCCAAAACCAGCGTGGAGTGACTAAAAAATATAATGTCAACTCTCAAGTCTTGGGATGGCGCAGTGTTACAGGCATTAACAGGCTAGGATCTACCAAAACCAGTGACCTGCATCGTTTTTATCCCAGACGAAAAGGAAGAAAGACTGCCTGCCGAGAGATTCGGCAGGAAACTTTCGGTACACAAGCCTGTGGAAGTCCTGGGAGTCAATCCCAACGGACAAAGGCCAATTCTGTAAATTCTCTATGGACAAACAGTCCCTTGAAGGTCTAGAAAATCTTAACATGAGCCACTACTTCGGCTTTGGAAGGCTAAAGATCAGAAAGAAGCAGGACAGGAAATCTCGGAGCTTAGCTTCGGCGACTTTGTCACAGTACAAGCTTCAGTAAAAGCAGCAAACAAACAACAAAATCCGCGGCAATTTCGAGAATATATTTTAGGTTATATTTTCGTTTCGTACTTTTACCGGTTATATGTGCCGAATACAACTAGATTCTCCAGTTTCATGCTGTCAACCAAAGCTGTTAACCGTGGTTATGGTTAGTTACTTTCGGACCATATACTATATTTTTAACGCAAGGTCAGATTCTTGGATTGACATATCTGCTTTTGGCATAGATAAAACTTTAGACTCGATTACACATGGTGATATAACCTAAATTTTTTTTTTTTAAAACGACATATTAGCTTTTGGCCAATCACCACAGAAATGTTCAAACTGAAAACCGTTTCTTTCTTGACAATAGTAAAGGCTGAAAGTTATCGACATCATGTTTAATGGTTTCGGCAGTTATATGTTTTATTTCTATAACTGTGTTAAGTAACGGATATTACTTGAAGTTATTTTTGTTTATAGTAGGTTCCATCTAAATTTATAATGTCAATTTACGAAAAAGGCGTGTCCAGTCAGATGCAGCAGTACAGAATAATGTGTTTAATCAGTCTTTTATTTTGAAATAGTATTTCCACTTCTCATGAAATTCCTCATTAATAGCATTTTCGATTGATAAAATTAGTGTACACTAATGTATTCTCGAGCCCTTTAAAAATATCCATTAAAAAGCATTAGTGCGCACTATTTCTCTCAGTTGAAAAAAAATCATAATTTCAATATATTGTAAAAAGTCCGTTACTTCTACCTGCAGCGTTGGAGTGACAGGTTGCATAACTGAAATGACAGTGATTAATAATTGAGGAGAGTGGAACATATATTAGAGAATTATGGCAGGTTCAAATAGTGACAGTCACTAATAAAAACGTCCTTATTTTGGCATTGTTGACAAGTGCGCATGCGTAGTTGTAGATAAAAATAAGGACGGTCCGTAATTAAATACGGACTATCCTTAATTGTGACTGGATAGTGACGGACAAAATTGGCGGCACTATGTTTGAGACATGCGTAAAACAAAATTGTATATTTTATTAGTGTCAAATTTGTAAACAAACTGCTACCCGCTACATTTATGCTAAGAAGTTGAGAGTTGAGCATAGCAATATGGAACAGCAGAAACAGAAAGCAACACGACTAAGATTTACTTACGAGGATGACCTCGCCTTGCTAACAGAATTTTTAAGTGTTAATCCAATAGTAAACCCTCACGGTTGGGAAGAAATTCAAGAAAATATTTTAATTACAATGGGCAAAAAGTTCCTTATAAAAACACTGAAGCAACATCTGCAGTTGTTAATTGAAGTTTTCTTGAAGAAAATAAAAGTTGATGATATTAAGTAAGTAAAGCCCGTATCTGTATAATATTGATGGACTACTGGTGGAGTTATAAAGGTGATACAAAACATATTTTTTGAAGGTCCGGAATCGAGGAACCCTACTGCCAAAAAAATGCCCTTTTGTATGAAGTTAGTTCCCTGGTTCGCGAACATAACTATGATTTTAAACAAAAAAGAAATGTCAGTGCCGAACAGAGGAGTGCTGCATTAGGAAAACAAGCCAGAGAAGACTGTGCACAAGCCTACGGAAAGGCACAAGAAGCAGAAGCCAGAGAAGACCAAGACTGTACACAAACCTATGGAATGGCACAGGAATCGGAAGCCGGAAATGACTATTTAGAAACATATGGGAATGAGCAGGAAGCAGAAATAGTTCCTGAAAAGCCCACAATTGTTGCAGAGTACACAGATCATAATTATTTCTGTAAGATTTGAAAAATGCATAAAATATAACAGAATTTACCTTTTGTTAAATTTACAAGGGGATTCCTAATATTGAAACTTGGGATTCTATATAAACTTAGTTATCATATCGTACTTAATTATTCAACTTAGATAATGCTTAAGTTGCATATCACATTTTGTTTAATAAACTATCATACTTTTATTTTGCCATTAGTTGTTGGGGACATCAATGAAGAAATAGTAGTGGATTCTTTGGTAGTGGACAAAAATAAAGAGAATCATGCCTCAGTTTCTCTAACACGGGGACCACCGAGCTGCACCACTCCTGCCACTTCAAAAATAAATTGCAACGTTCCCCAGAGTCAAACCAAGAAAGTATTAGGTAAGTTCATTAAGTAGGTTAAAGTTGTACAAGGTGTCACTATGGTAAATTTTGCAGGACCACGTAGAAGCAGAATAAAGAAAGGGGTGCTTTTGAAAAGAGATGCTCTTCCATACTTAACTGAAAGAAATACACAGGAGAACGAAAGAAAATCAAAAGAATTAAAATTGGAGGAGAGAAAAATAAGTGTGGAAGAGAAAAAAATACTTCTTGAGCAAAAAGTATTAGAATTGAAAGAAAAGGAAATGGATCTTCATCATAAAGAAGTTATGACTAAACTTGAGATTGAAAAAAAGAGGGCTGATGTTGAAGTGGAAGAAAAAAAGTTAACAAATCAATTGATGCAGTCGCAGCAAAAACTGATCGATCAATTATTCCAGAGACTCGAGACAGTAAATGCTAGAGGGTGAAATCAAACGTTGCAAATTTTGAAAATTTTTATTTTATTTCTTTTTCACACAAATTAAATAAATACATATATTTGTAGAAATTTGATAGTTTTATTATTAAACAACAATATACGCTTCTAAGGTTGGGGGTACAACATTAAAATATGTTGCCGTTTGGCTGCCATAAAGACAAGTGTGGCAATTTGTTAGGAGCACTGCTACTTTGTACATGGATTCTATATCTTGCATAAGAAGTTTTTGATTCTTTCTAAAGTCTGGGAAGGCAAACTGTGCAATGACTTTTTGGAAGCCCCACTCGACTGAAACTCTTAATGTTTTCATTGATTGATTAAACTGTTGTTGATGAGGTTCCAAATTTTCAGGTCTGCCTTGAAAAGGAGAGAGCAATAGCTCCCTTAACCCATAGGCCTGATCTCCATATAGACGAAACTTGTGATCCTCTCCAAAAACAGCTACTTGCTCTAATTCATTATAAATCAATGACTCCCTAAATATACCCGCATCGTGTCTTCTGCCTGGATAGGCTCCTTTCAAGCTGGCAATTATCCCATCTGGACACAGAACGGATTGATATTTAAGGCAATGACATCTTTTATGTCCTGAATAGTAGTTTTCTTGGTCTATTGATGGGCGACATATCTGTCTGGCTGTACCATCAATAAACCCCCAACAATTTTCCATTGCTCCTCCTTTTGCATGAACAGCCTAAAAATTTAAGTCCCCGTAATCATAAATGAATTAAAAAGAAACAAGACAGATATACTTTGCAAATACAAAATAGGTAGAACCGAGCCAAGAACTGAGATTTTACAAAACACTTACTTGTGAGTAATACATCATTTTATTTCTGTCTAGCCACTGCAAATTTCGTAGATTATTTAATAGCCCTGCATTATTTGCCATAATAATATCAATTGTTGTTCTTATTATTTCTGATATGGATTGAGGAGACAAATTGAATAATGTACTAATATCTTGCAATCGGTTAGGATAAGCTAATCTTCTAAGTAAAATGCACAAAGCAGTTACATCTGAAAAAGTTAAATATATACAGTGAAAGATTCAAATAACAGAAATAATATATTTTATAATAATTATTTATACATACTATGAACTCTAATCCTTCTCGGTGTCCTCACTTCCTCTGGTATACCCAAAATGTTTGCCAATTGTGGAATATGTTGTCTTCTAAACCGAAATAATTTTTTTATTTCTTCATCAGAAAAAACATCCAAGGTGAAATTGTTAGCAGCACCTTGATTATTTTGATTTCGTATATTGTCCCTGTCAATTAGGACATTTTCTAATATTACAAACTCTATATCCTCGTCATTTGCACCCCCTAGAATGGCAGCTTGTAATATTTCTTCCATTATTCGAATCCCCGTGAAGATCACCAAGAAATTCCAAAAGTAAAATATTTGTTATAACTTAATGAACATAAACAAACAACGAAGCACAAACCACAGAAAAGTGAGGTTATAGGTAAAAGCGTAAAATAAAAATAACCAGCACCCACCACAAAATTATAAGTGCCGTATCTCACTTTACACGATGAAAATACTGACGCCAGTATATAAATAAGACCGATCAGTAATAGTGACGGTCAGTATTTTAGAAAGTGCCATAATTCTCTATTATCTACTTTATTTTTAATCTATGATAAACTATTCGTGGATACATTTCAATCACGTTTGTCATTGCACGTCACTGCTATAAAGAGCGACTTCGGTGTTGTGTTTTACTGCGATAGTGAGGGAATGAAAATCCACTTAGTTGGTTGGTTGTGGCAGAGCGAGAAGCAATCAGACCTGCTCCAATTACAGTAATTTACTGCTAAAACTGGCCACTACCACTATTACCGTACCCCGGAATCTTCGTTCTAGGATATTGATAATTAGAACATCTGTAATGAACACACACACAGACACAGCAAAAATTGATTAACGGGTATCTTCAGATAAGTTAGTTACTAAATTAGGCTTTGGTATGATAAAGAAAGTAAAGGAAACTATTTACGTTTGTAGAATCTGAAAGAATGATTCTAGTTATAAGTTATTTTCTATAATGGGAGCATGTATATAACAATATATTGAGATAAATGATCTGAATATGATACCGAAAAGTTCTCAGTGTAGACAGAAAATTTGTTCAATTTCAAGTTTGTATGACGCGAAAACCGAATGAATATAGAATACATTGTGACGAGCTGTCAAAAATGTAAATATTACTGTACATTTAAGAATGTTAACTATTGTGGGTCTGTCGGCTATCTACTTGAGGATAAAGTGTTCTTTTCCTCTCTGGATATTGTTGGTAATTTATTGGTATAATTTACTTTTATGCTGTGACATTGTTATATGGTTAGAAAAATATCGCGTTTTCATAATACCATTTTTATTTTAGTAGTAGAATTCTTTTGACTAGAAATATCCTTAGAATATCATGTATCTTTTATGTATATGTATTGTAATGTTTGTAAAGTTTATTGTGTTTTACTAACTTCTAAACTTCTACTGTGTTAAGAGGCACGGCATATTTAAAGGAGAGAAAGGTGTCGGACTACCATTAATAAAGCCATTTTATACCTTTGAAGTAACCTCAATAATAATTTATGCTTTGAAATATTCTCAATAGGACGATGATGCCTTTGAAATATTTTTCAATGACAATTGAAAACCGAATGGCTGTATTCCACTGTTGATTCTTATCAAATGTGCTTAACAATCAGAAAACACCAATCGACAAAGCGCATTTCTCTAGTCCCACCAATATTTAAGATAGCACAGCCCAATGAAGTTTTTGAATTTAAGACAATTTCCAGCGGAAGTTGCACAGTTGCGCACCAAAGTTGAGAGAGTTACATCTCACCAAAGTCAAACATACCGTTTCTTGGTTGAAGAGTGGAAGTACCAAAGGCACTAAGTGCCAAAATCTGAGTTTTGTAGATATTTGCTGAAAAAGGTTTCAAGTGCCATCGCCAATGTACCCACAGAGGTTATAAGTGTAATTTTATTTGTAAGATTTCGCAAAGTAAAACTAGATGGAGCTAAGTACTATGTCCCGAATATTTTTATTTTGAAAGAGTATAAGTGCCAAAGTCAGGTTGTCGGTGTGAGCTAGCTTATTTGCGTTTAATAAACGTTTATCGGAGAATAAATTGCAGTGTAAACATGGAAGTTTTGCAAGAAAAGACTGAAGGAAGGTTTATAGAACAGCAGAAAATGAAAAAGAATGCTGGAAAAGCATACGTTAACAGGAAAAAAAGAGAAATTCGTTCTAAAAATCCACCTAATCAAGAGGTAAGATATTTTAGGTTATAACTGATTAAAGTAATTTGTTGTCCTCAAGGAGGTTGTAGTTTGTAGTCAGAGGGAGACGTTATCAGCTATCAATCGAAAACGTTTGGTTGGTTTAGCAAAGAAGAAAAAAATGGGAGATACCACATTTACTGATAGGCATTCCAACAATAAGCAAAGTAAGTTCACGGCAAACGACCGCAAACTGATCCATCAACATATAAATTCTATCCCGAGAGATGTTTCACACTATTTACGTACAAGATCAGAAAAACAATATCTTAGTCCGGATTCAAATATTCATCGACTTCATAAAGCATTTTTGATGAAAAATGAAGAATCTTCTGTAAGTTATAAGTTTTATAGAGGTGTGTTTAAGATAGATTTCCCGAATCTAAGCTTCAATCGTCCTAGAGTCGATACATGCCATACGTGCGATAGGTTAAATTGCGAGGCAAAGCAAACTTCTAGTGCTGGCTGCAGTGCGAAAAATCAACTCGAACTTCATCACCGAAAAGTGCAACGATGTCTAGAAAATATGAAGAATCAAACCGCAAATGCACAACTTCCTGGTAGTGACAAATGTTGCATTTCATTTGATCTACAACATGTTTTATTTGTTCCTATGCTGACTTATTCAGATATGTTCTATCTGTCCCAACTGTCTTGTTACAACCTGGGGATACATTTATCGGACTCTAACCATGCATTTATGTGTATGTGGCATGAAGGTGTTAGTGGACGAGGAGGTAATGAAGTAGCATCTACTCTTCTTAAACTTTTAAATTCCGGTGTCACAAAAAAAAACATTTGCTACTGTGGAGTGACAACCGTGCGGGGCAAAACAAGAGCAGACAGGTAATATTTGTTTTAATGTTCCTTGCTCTTCTTGAAGTTTTTGAGACAATAAAGTATAACTTTCTAATACCTAAGCGATCACAGTTTTATGGCATGTGACCGAGAAAAAGAAAACGCGTTATGAAGGCAATAGTGCCAAATGATTTACATGATATAATAGCTTCCGCAAAATATGATCCGCCATTCGAAGTTATTGACATGTCTGTAAACGGATTTTGGGATATAAAGGAAGCTGCTGACACATTTCTTAACACTAAAGCCTTAAATATGAGTAAGACAGTAACAATAAAGATTGATCTAAAAAATCCATTAGTACTTCATATAAAAGAAACTTTCTCCGATATAGAGGCCTGAAAGAAAAACAATATATTGAAAAAAGGAAAAACCACGATCTTAAATGTGCAGAAATAAAGCTTTTACCCCCTGAAAATGAGATTACCGCTAATAAGAAAAAATGTGAAAGATTTTATAGAAAACTTCTTAATTCAGGCGAAGAAAGTTTGGGGCCAAGCTGCAGTACAACTCACCTTTAATTGGTTTGAGTAAAATGTTTGTTTTTATTTATAACCCTTGTAGGAATTATAGTTTGACACTTATGTGAAAACCAATATTTGTTTCCTACCAGTACCTGTTTCTAGATGCTAGGAACCGGTTTGAAATGTTATATAATATAAAAAATAAAAATGTTACTTTCTAATGTGTCTATCTTAATTTTCTCAGAATTAAGTTTATGGCACTTAGTGCCTTTGGTACTTCCACTTTTCAGTTAGTATTCAAGTCAAGCACGTGTTATTCAAGTCGAACGTAATCGTTTCTCAGTTACTAAGTAAAACATACCGATTCTTATTTAGTATTCAAGTCAAGCACGGGTACTAAAAGTTGAAACTCATCATTTCTACGTGAAGTCATTCAGTGAAACATACCATTTCTTAGTCAGTATTCAAGTAATACTGAAGTAGAGACCCAGATAGCACCAGATATCCATGGAATGTTCTGACAGTCTTCGATTTGGAAGATATATATCCAAATATTATAGGGTTATTCTAGGGATATCTAAAATATCTGTGGGTACACCTAAGTCGAATATTCAGTAGTAATACCACAAGTGATTGAATTTTCGCGATAAGTCTGTCGATTCATTTTTGAACGAAACTGAATTGTTTCGAGAAAACACCACGAGTCCGCAGGACGAGTGGTGTTTTCTTGAATCAATTCAGTTGAGATCATAAATGAAAGACAGACTTATGAGATAAATTCAATCACGAGTGGAATTTTATTAGACTATTTCACAAACAGAGTGAAAGATAAAAATCTGAAATTCGGCAGGATTAGAGGAAATTGGCAAAAAAGTTGACCTGAGAAATCAATAAATTTCAATGAACAGAAAACATTGACATCGAAAGAAATACTACACTACCAACATGCTTCATCTAATAGGTATTTTCGTTCATCGCAAAATCTGGTAAATTGCTACCAAATGTACTTCTTCGATTTCCTAGTATTTTTCGGTACATTTTCATCGATTTTTTCGGTGATTGATTCGATAGAATTCATCCCAAATCTACTCATTTTTGAATGCGTGCACAGCGTAATCACTTATATTTGACGTTTAACTGTCACATGCACTGTAAACAAATCTGAAAACACCGAACTTGATAGGCCAATCAGAGTCAAGAGTCAAGTTTGGTATTATCGGTAAGCCGAACTTGACTAGAGCTTCTGATTGGTTCATTTCGTAGGTGAGTGAAATAGTCAATGTAAGTCCAGTTGGAATATCCTCAGAATATTCTCTTGAGAATATTCGAATCAAATCGTTCTAAGAATATTCTATGGTTATTGATTTTTGTTCAAACGCTCTTTCTGTTCCATGGGCATGCGTCAGTAGTTGCAATTGACAGTTGACGATAATGATCAGTGAAAAATCATCTTATATAGGTTATTGTTATTGGTTAAATAATAGTATGATTAATTATTTTCCATCGTTAATTAATTAGTCAATTTTTTGCCACTGTGAAGTTGTTTAAATGGTGTATTCTATGCTACAGGTGGAACTAATACATACGACCTCATGCATCAAAACAGGTACGTTTTATTGTATTTTTTTAATGCCTGTTGATTTATCAATGCATTTTTTAGAAAATTATCGATTGGCTGTTAAAACTTCCAATAAATGATGAGGCAAAATTTAAAGAAATTGAGTCAGCTTTGCTTAACAAAGAATCCTATGAATTTTTTGTAAGTTGTACATTCAATATTATATCCAAATAAAAATAAAACTGCCTCGAAATATTGGAGTATTTATGTGTTACTTTTTATATTTTAGTACATGAAAATATTAAAATGATTATCGATTTCATAAATTTTAACAACAAAATTAATGGATAAATGTTTTCAATTGTAAGTAGAGTAGAAATTCACCTCGTCGCTAAAGGTACGACAAAATTTCATTTTCTCCTTAATCAAATCACCTATAGTTACCTCTATTCCTTTTATTAATTGGGATTGATTAGAAAGCTCTACATAACTGGGGATCTGATAATTCAAACTTAAATTAGTTCTGACATTTGGTAAATAAAAGTTATTGTTGGTCAATTGTCTAGTTTCAGGCATATGTATACTGTTCACACAGATGAAAGCGGTCTTATATTTTTGTTCGTTTGTTACAACTTTGCTTCTAAACTGTAACTGTACAATTTTTAAAACATATGAGATCAACTTCCAAATTAATAAAATTTTAGGTTGTACCTCTGGCAAGATTGGGAGGTTCTTAGTTACAACAATATAGAGTATTTATTAGAGGGCTACAGTATGCATGGATATAAAGGGAAAGATGCTTTGGAAAAAGAAGGCTCTTTGTAGCAGAAGTAAGTGTAATCATGTTATTTTATTTTGGAATGTATTTGTAAATTAATTTAATATATCATGTACAAGAAACAAATAACTTCTAATCACTATTTTGTTAGGAATATTTTGCTTTTTACTTGTCTCCTACAAGACTTATGTTTTGAATTACGTGTTTGCTGTATAACTTCATCATTTAAGTTTCAGTTTTTGGGATAATATTTTGATTGTTATACATACATACATAAAGATCACAGTAGAATAGAAATTGGTTATTAACAAAAAATATAATTATATTATTGTTTCAGATGCTGTCCAAAAGTTGGACAAGAACATAACAAACAAAGAAGTTTAATTGAAAACAGGAATTTTTTCAGCCAAATGTAAGGAACAGCCGAAATCGGTTTCAAAAAGTGTCATAGAGTATGGAGAAAGTCAGTGAAAATTATGTTAGTTTCAGTTATGTTATGAGGTACATCTTATATTTATGTATAAATAAATTAAATTGAACTCAATGTTTCCCGTGCTTTAATTTTTTCAATTAAATTTTTTTTCCTATATATACAATTCAAAATTTTGAGAGATTCCTTAGATATTTGTAAGATATATACCAGGGAACACTGGATCATTGTACTCCCCCTTTTCTCCTTTAGTTTCAGAGAATATTTATTCAAATTTAGGACATACTGTTTGATTACTGAACGACACTTATGTATATATCCATTATTATTTTCCGGTTTCACAAGGAGTGATACCATCTTCCGATTTTCAAATGGAAAACTCTGTATATTATTACATGGTTGGTTAGGGATGATCCTGAGGAATCCAAAGATACCAGGTGTGTTGGTGATATCTTCAAAGACTACGGACAGATATCGCCAATTAATTTTTCCATAATCTCGATAAGTGCGAGAGAGAAGCTTTCCCTGGAGGGTAATTCCATTCTCTCACACACTAATGGAGCTTATGGATAAAATAATTAGCGATTTTGAACCAAAGTTGGACAAGAAGTTGGAAAAGAATTGATATGTACAATACTGTCGTTCATTAGGTATACAGGATCTCCCAAATTTCAATCAATTATCTTTGAAAATGAAGATGAAAAGGGAGGTTTATTATGATTCAGTATCACCCGCTCACCAGGTATCATCCATATTGGGATATTCTACAAATATTTGAAATTTTGCTATAACGTTCCATAGATATCCTTATAATATTCCTAATATTACTTGGATATTTGTAGAATATGCCTATTGGAATGTTCTATGAATATTCTGGATTATATTGCTGTATACATTCAACAGATATCCTCAGAATATTCCTTGGAAATATTTATAGAATATTCAAAAAATTTCCTATTTCATGGTCCATAGAATATTCGAGAAAGGATATTGTTAAAGTGCATAATTTTGATGCAATAAAATTATTTAGCCATTATTCCAAATGAACTTGATTATAGATGGCGCCACACTATCAAAAACTAAGAATATTATTGATCTCTGTTTGTGGCTGTAAAACAAGCGAGTAGTAGGCCTTTTATAAAAGAAAGTGTGGTTATGTGTACAAATATACATATATAAAAATGACAGCTAAAAATGTAGTTTTTTTATTATAAAACTTTTGTACTTTTTCAATTAAAAGTTAGTGAAATACTGGGTGTTTTAATATAATAACTTCAGATATAAATATTTAAAGTGGGTCTATAGAATATTACAATATCCGAAAACGAATATTTTTAGTACGTCCATTGAGTATCTGGGGATCTACAGTGGCTACGGCGAAAGAAGTTTCTCCAAAATAAAATTGATAAAAAACTATTTACGGAGCTCAGTAGGACAAACAAGACCGAAAAATTTATCATTAGTTTCCATTGAATCTACATTAGCTGCCAATTTAGATTATACATCAATAATCGACTTTTTTGCCAAACTTAAAGTTAGATGAGTAAAAACATAAAAAAAGCATTTATATACCTATTGCTAATAATATCCTTTTTTAAATAGACTTAGAATTTAGAATATTACTCCATTATTATTTATATTTTGAAAAACAAAGATATACGGATTTTTTTAAGTTTTTTATTTCAATTTAAAAATGTTCAAAATAAGTGGCGGCAGTTGGGAGGCATGCGTCACCCTGAAAAATATAACCGCACGACTATGACGGGTGCTGTCACCACGTAAGCTTGGGCAGCAAAGATATTAACACTAGAGGTTGTGGCATGATAATAATATAATGCTTTTGTATTGTATTATAACTCACGGAGGTGGGATAATTCGGTTAATCCACCCACTGAGTATGCAACTCTATACACACTTCTGTATAGTTGGTTGCATAAGGGAATTAACTACGGGTTTTAAAATTATTTGAGCATATTCTGGAATAGTGGGATTTAAATAATTAAATAAATTTTTAACAATATCTTTCATGTGATTTAACCAATCCACGAGTATTTTATCATTTTATGTGGGTAGTTTACTTGATTGTCAGTGGTAACGGGAAGATAAATTTGAATCACTGGTGTGATACTTTTCGAGTTGTGAAGTCGAGTGTCGAATATGACAAGTCGGAAGTATAGAAAATGGCTGGTGGCATTTGGTTTATACCATCTATTTTCAGGACTATCGTGGAGAAAAGCCCTTAGTAACAAGGTAAGCTTTCGTCTGGCACGTATATTTTCACACATAGCCCCAATTTTTTTAAGGGTTTTCTGTACAGCATAGTTTTGTACAAATACTGTTTGCCAAATGGATATGGTTTAAACAGTTTATTATCGGTGATGGTAATCGATGATAGATAGAATGATCATGTCGAGATTTTAAGAAGCCTCAAATTTCGGATGTTTTCTGTATGGGATATATTTTCGTAGAGATAGCTGACAGACTATAGTACTCCGTTCATGGCAGTAGAGACGTGTCGTATCTCGGATGGCGTAAGTGTTACAGAGCGACAAGAGGTCGTGATGGCGTTTTCACTTCAAGGGACGATGCTGGACTCATGTTTGTTGGTGACAATTACGGGATGATTCAATTATGGACAACGATTCTTAACCGGATTGCTGAATCTTGTTCCACAAGTCAGGTGTAACTTGTCAATTAAGCCGATTGACGTTTAATAGTTTGGACATTAACCGAAAGTAGCATTTAAAGTTTTATTCGTTTTCATCTGAACCTTAAGCAATTTATTCATTTTGTAATTTGATGTTTTAACGTTTAACGACATATTAACTTTTACATTTCAATATTTAGTAACTTCACATTCTTATATACACGTCTATCAATTCACAATTTTATTAATACATTGTTTCAACTTTGTGTTGCAATATTAACTCTATTATTGCATATCGCCCTGAAATTACATTTCAGCCTAATCTTACTACATAAGAGAGAGTCTTGATCTATTTGGTGACATCTTGTTAATTAATCCAATTTGTAAGGCTGTAACTGGTATACCATTTACATGTTACTAAAGATTTAGTGTATTGTACATATGATCTCAGATAGTTGATAAAATTAGAAATTGTTAAATATTTCAAATTAACCAACCATTGATAACTGATTATCAGTTCATAATTAGAGTTAATCACCTCATATTTATTGATACAGGTTATTACACCATCTGTTCAAAGTACCATTAAATTTAATTAAACTGTTTAATTGGCAATAAAATGTGTTTTATTTGATTCACAAACGTAAGGGCAAAGCAATATAAATAACATATTTGAAAAGTTATAATAGCTAATTTATTCACTATTGGTTTCTTGATTAATCAGTAAGAGTTTCTTGAATGTCCTACTAATCGAGAGGCGCCTTAAAAAAAAATACAGGACCAGCTTTCAAACATTCCTCACTAACTCACGGTCTTATGCTCTCCGGCGAAAAGCGAACCTTTGGCAATGTAACCTCACTTCTTATAGTAACAACAGCAAGGTTAGGTTTTAAGGTAAGTATTTTTATGATTACATAATTAACAAAAATCTCTGTATTCTAAACAGAGGTACTGAACCAATTTTCATTAACTCTCGAAGTTAAACGCGAATAGATATTACCTTATCTACTATAAACATTTCGAATAAAATCTCCGGCTGGCATGTATCCGATGACATTTCAATGTCGCGTCACCGCCCGATAATAATTGAAATAGAAATGACGCTAACAACCTCTACACCAACTAGCGACCCCAGGAAAACGGACAGGACAAAATATGTCCACTGTTTGAAAGGGGCTCTGCAAGGAGTCGAGGAGGTGTTGCCTAATAATAAAAGAGATTTGGAAATTTATTCTGAAACCATTCAAAACTCCATAATTTCCAAATTTCCACTTATCTCGGTGTACCTTACACTCTTTCCTTCCAAAGACAGGTCTTCCAGCTTTTCCAATTCTAAGTTTTATTTATTTATTTATATTTGTTCCTTAATTTGCCTACCCATTCCTATGAATGTGCCTAGATAATATTTGCCCAAGTCTGTTTTCTATTATTCTGATAAAAACTCTACAAGGTTTGCTAGTCAATGTGATGCTTCTGTTTTTTGCGCAATTTTGCGAGTCCCCTTTTTTGTAAATTGGCATTATTATATCTGTCCCCCAATCCTTCGGTATTTATTTTTGGTTTAATATATCATTACATATACCGAGAAATTTTTCTTTCGCATTTTATCCCATGTACTTTATCATTTCAGGGGCCCAATTCTCGAGTCTGTAGGAGTTTTTTCCTATAGGAAGATGTTCCCATGCTTTCAGTTCCCATAGGAAAACGAAATTTCTCAGATACGTATTCTTGAACCAAGTGGAACTGTTTTTCCTACAGAATTGAAAGAGTATAGTATTTCGTTGATAGTTTCATGAGATTAAAGGTATAGACCAATGAAATATGAGTAATTCATGTTGGCAATAATCATTTGAAAGAACTCCGTTATCTGACATTAGTTGTCAATTTGAATTTGAATTTTGAGTAGAGAATTAATAAATGGATAAAAGTATTTTAAAAAAAGGGCAAAGAGGTGGCACCATTAGCCAAGAGCAAAAAAAGTATTCATTGAGTTGATGGAGGCGGCTGAAGACCTCCGAAAAGGTAAAGTTCATCCACTTTTCACCTACAAAGATTCTTAGCGTCAGTGGAAAGAAATAGAAGAGAAGCTGAATGCAATACCCGGGGCAAAGAAAGACTGGATTCACTGGCGAAGGGTACGTGACAATGATAAAACGTTTTGTGATAGTTCATTAGTCTTGATTTTCGTTAGACTTGGCAAGATATGAATAAAATCGTTAAGAAAAAAATACTGATATAAAAAAGCATGTAAAGAGCACAGGCGGAGGGCCACCTACAAACACTGTATTGACAAAAGATGAAGAGAATCTTTTAAAAATTTTAGATGCAACAGCACTGGAAGGCGATGCAGAGGTTGAGGAATCCAAAGTCATTTTTGTATGTTCCTATAATATTTTAAATTTTTATCAAAAGCAGTACCATATTTTTTTCAACTCATATCATTATAGATAGGGGAAAATCAAAATTATACTGTGGAAACGAATGTTGAGATACCTGAAATAGTTGAAGCTGAAAATCACGAGGACGCATATATTGGAGGAAATGAGGTCATGGATGTAGAAATGAATGAACGAAAAAATAAGCCTATGAAAAGGAAGAATAGAAAGCCCGTTGCAACACAACGCCTAGAATATTCTATGAAGGCAAATGAAAATTTGAGCAAAATAGCTGCTGAAAAAGTTGAGATTAAAAAAAAATATTATGAGAAAAAAATTGAAATACTGAAGGAGAATGTGGTTATCGGAAAGAGAATTGCAACAGCATTAGAAAACATTTCACAGTCCTTACAAAACAAATTGGAATAGACAGACTTATTTTTTAAATTTCGTTAGGTAATAATGGTTTTTCATGTTTATGTTGAGTTAATGTATGGTATTTTGTGCCCCGAGTATACAATTTTTAAAGTTCTGTGATTTTTTAATTCCATTTCAGATAAATAATAACAAAAATTGCTAAAAATTAAAAATTTATTCGAATAATAACATTCAGGCAAAATAATTTCTAGTTATGTGCCTCTATATTTCTTGCCCTCATGAGCTCATCATTTTGTCTATCAAGACCATGTTCAACGAAGTGCAAAGGTTCCAATATTCCAAAATCATCATCTCTCTCATCCTCATCTACATCCAGAATATTATTTTCGATGCAAATATTGTGCAACACCACACAGGAATTTATAATTTTCGAACACATATTTGGTGTATAATGAAGTACTTTATGCTTCAATAGGGATCGGAATCTCATTTTCAATAACCCATTGCATCTTTCGATAGTGCATCTTGCCTTTTTGAAAGCCTCGTTGAATCGAAATTCAGGTGTATCTGGCAGAGGATCTGGAAGTGGTGTCAGTAACCACGGCCTTATGGGGTACCCAGAATCACCTATGAGGAAGAAATCTGGATGAACATTACTCAGATTCACTACAGCCTCCTGCACTCGAGATCTGCTCCAGATATAACTGTCATTACTGCTTCCTGGGTATCTTGCATTTACATTAATTATTCTCATTTTGGCGCCACAAATTAATTGAACATTGATGGAATGATAGTTCTTTTTATTAACATATATATGCTCAGGATACAATAAATCATTTTTTGGATGAGGGTAAATTGCCACATGGGTACAGTCAATGCATCCTATAATGCCTGGAAAACCGAAGGAATCATAAAACTCTTGACGAATGTGTTGCAGTTCTTCAAGGATAAGTGGAAATTTAACCCATCGATTGAAAATTTGATGTTCATTCAGAGCGTTTGTTACTTCTTTAATGCACCGACTAGCAGATGATTGACTAACACCAATATATAAGTTCAGTCCAACTGATGTCTGGTAACTTCCACATGCGAAAAAATGCAATACAATGAGGACCTTTGTTTGTTTGTCCCAAGCTGAACTCCTTGAGGGCGGTTCCAAGAAAGGGTCCAACATTTCCAACAATTTTCTTGTAACTGCTTTGGATAACCGGAACACTTCTATGAATGCAGTTTCAGATAAATACTGAAATGGATCTCTTCTAGGGGTGAACCTTCTCCCTGGCCTCCGAGCAAGTACTTCAGCCGCTTCCAGGTTTTGCAAAGCATCCAGCTGAGCTAATTCATCTAAATTCGCCATAATCCCGGAATTCGAAACGAATTCGTAAAATCTAACGGAGTAAAATCTGTGACAGGACTAAAATGTCATCCATGACATTATTAAGTGATATTCCTATGGGAAACCACTGATTCCTATCGTTTTAAGCATGGGAAGCGATCCCTATAGATTGTGTTGGAATATGTTCCAATACTATTTTCGAGAATACACCATCTCCAAATTCCGATGGAAAATGACGATTTTTCCTATAGGAACAAATTCCTACAGACTCGAGAATTGGGCCCCAGATGTGATATCATATTGTCCTGGTGTTTTTACTAATTTCAGTTTCTGTATGGCTTGTGACATTTCTTCTGAAGTGATTATTTGTAGCTCATTTTCATCATCATTACTTTCTTGGGAAGCTACGTTTTCTTCTTCTTGGTTTGAGTCAGTTAGTTTTTCAAAGAATTTCTTCCACTTGTTTATTATTACTTTCTCCGTGGTCAAGATATTTCCCTCTTAATCCAATAAATTTATTAGTCTAGACGGTGTCTTTTATCGTAGTTGCTTTAATGTACAATGAAATAGTATTTGGTTTCCCTCTTCCCTCATGCTGTTTTCGAATTTTTCCCAAGTTTGATTTTTTGCTAGAATTGTCAAGTGTTTTACTCCAGCGTGAGCAATTTAAATTCTTGTTGGTCTTCTTCTGGTTTCAATTGTAACTATTTTTTCTATCTGTATTCTCTCCTTTACTTTCAATAATTGTATTTCTGTTGACCACCATCTTGTTTTCTTATGATATATATTTGAAATTTTTGTCGGTCCACATACCTATTTTGCTTCCATAAGGATCTTTCGTCTAAAATATTGCCATTAGTTTCCACTGTTGCTAGTTTTTGTGCATAATTCACGTAGTTTCTGTTGAAATTTCTTTTTAGTATCCTCATGTTTCAAATAGTGGCTTCTTATTTTTTTTTAATTATTTTCACCCATCATACACGCACATCTGTTATCGGCTTAAAGTTTTCTCAATTAATAATACATGACTATTCATTCCGTGTAGGTGTTTCTCTGGGAAACTTGTAAATATCTTTATGTTTAAATTTGGAGTTTCTACAAAATTTTGTTGTTGTTGAATGCCATGGTTACGTTAAATATAAATTCAAGAAAACTCCCTGTTAAAGTATGGGTAAGGTAAGAGCTGTATCTAGGGTTTATCAACCATTTTTCAATTTATACCCCATAATATACGTAAATAATATTTTTTGTGACAAAAAATTGCCCATTTCTATTCCTGACATGTGGAAAAAGGTGCCGAGATACTGGTATAAATAAATATCGTGGCTACAGAACATGGGAACAAAGTTTTGCAATATCCTTTCAAGTTAAAGTATTTGTTCAAAATTAACAATAAAACTAGATCATCCATTTCAAAAGAATAAAAAGTGTGGTGCTATTTTTTTGGAGAAGTATTGCATTGCATTTTTACTTTCAACCTTTTAACATGAATTCTGGAAACTAGACCGACAAAAAACTCTCTGTATATTAACTAAACTAATAACCGTGTAATTTCCGAGATATGACTCTCGAAAGAACAGGCTTATTCTCCAATTAGACCCCTTCACACAAACCACACAATGATACTTCTGTTCGTTATAAAGACCCCTTCAACACCCTCTCCTTATTTACAAAGTGCAAAAATGTGTTCATGTGAATGAGTTAGTATGAGTCGTCTCAGTAACAATTTATGAATTATGATGTTTAAAAAATATTAAAATCCCAATGGCACAAGACCAATTGGACGGCTTATTTCAGTAAAGTTTTTGCATCAGATTCAAAACAAAATTTAAATTTTCCTAAATAAATGTTTTCATGTACGTTTTAGAAAAAAGTGTTTTATACAAAAGTTGTAGAACGTGTTAAGTTCTAAAAAAAATCTCAGTAATTTTTTTGCGATAGATCAAAAACATAAGAAATACGAAATAAAACAATTTAGAGTAGAAGACACTTTTTATGGAAACTTCTAGAACAATGTTCTCAATATTTATCTCCAAATATTTGTTGAATTAGTGAATTTTGCAACAAATTTTGTTAATTATTAGAGCCTTCGTTATATAAGTTGGGCAATGAATGCTTTCTAGAATATTACCGTATTTTCATAAAAGCAGAAATCAATATTAACCCGTAAATATTGACCTAATTAGTCGCATAGTCACCCTTCGATAAGTATAACAGTCACAGCTGTCTTGACATGGCTTCTTCTAGAACAGATGCATTCATCATAAAAGATAAATTTGAGTTTGGAAGTTACTGCAAATCGGATAAGTTTGATATTCATAATTTCACGTCTGATTTGAAATTTTGGACAAGGATGTTGAATACTTTCTTGTTGAAATGTAATAAGTAATTAATGGCTGTCCCAATTTAGTTCCCGATTTAATTTGAAAATAAAACATTTTTAGCGAGTGATAATATTTTTTTTAAATGAAACTAACTGTTTTCATATAATTCCACAATATAATGAACCAGTTGATGTACCCAGCACATGACTACGTGGCTATCAGTTTTCACCCAACACGTTTTTTTCTAATACCTTTCTTTAATAACAGAAATTTCATAAAACTGAATAAAAAATGGATTCCTCGTGTTAAAATATATGGTACTGCATAATTTTTTTCCATACTCTCACTGTTAACCAAAATTTATCAGAGTTATGGGAACGCATATGGTAATAGGACACCGCTAGACTGCTGAATTGGAATTCCACGCATTGTTTTCTTCATAACGTTTTTGATTATTGCATTCAGATTTTATATAGCTTCCTAGTTGTAAAGTCTCATTTTAGTTAGTAGAAATAAAATTTATTTTTAAAAAGTAGTTTTTATAAACTACGAATTTAATTGGCGCAGTCAGTAGGATTGCAAATCGGTTCATCAAAAATCGTGACACTGGTCCGTATCTACGGTTTATTTGCAATCTCCAACTTTTGTGATTTTGATTTAAGTTCAAGAATCCAGTCCAGGGAAGAGGGGCGACATCGCCCAGATGCTAGTGGAGAAGAATGAACATTTCCTTCATACTACTGTAAGTCAAAAAACATTCCATTTTTTACTTTTTCAAATAAACTTTCACTTTTATATAGTATATACTTTAAGAAAAGTAAAACATTTTTTAAACATAAGTAATATAATTTAGATAAGTTGATAAATGACTCAATTGTAGAAGAATTAGGAAATTTATTTAATTCTAGTATAACTTTGGAAGAAAAAAGTAATATACCAGAAATTGAAGCTATGGCTAATCCAAACTATCAATTATTAAAATTATAGATTGATACTATTCCAGAATACGGCGGTAATCCTCATACTTTAAATATTTTTCTAGATAACTATGTTACACTAATTTCTCAATTTTTCGATGCAAGAAATCCACAATTAAATGTTTTTTTATTACGCGCATTGTTAAGTAAATTAGTAGATAGAGCTTTTATGCTCATAGTTTCGAGAGCAGAATTACGAACACGGGCAGAAATAAAACAAGCACTTCAATTATGTTTCGGAGATCAGAGGAATATAGATTGCTTAGTGCAAGATTTAATTGTTTTGAGACCATTAAAACATGAAACCCCATACAATTTGGGTATGCGATGTCAGGAAGCACGAAGCTAAGTAATTTCAAAAGTAAATGCTTCAAATGATCCAGTCTCAGAGAAAACTATTAAAATCAAAAATTGCGAAATAATATACGTTTGCGAAACCCAGATAATTTAGAAGCAGCTATGTCTTTAGTTATAGAAGAAAAAAATTTATGTATAGTCAGAATAGAAATAATACTCTAAACAATCAATCTTACAAACCAATACCGAGAATCACTCAATCGAGACAAACTAATCATCATTCCAATTTTTTCCAGAATAGCAATGCTAATTACCAACATTTCAATTCGCCACCTTCTCATCCCATTATTCCAATCAATCGAAAT
This sequence comes from Galeruca laticollis, assembly GCA_963921935.1. NCBI lineage: Eukaryota > Metazoa > Arthropoda > Insecta > Coleoptera > Chrysomelidae > Galeruca > Galeruca laticollis. The sequence continues at coordinate 51,431,635 of OY998184.1, forward strand.
TTAAATCCAGGTGTATTTAGTAATAGATTCTCGCAACCCCAACAGAATTTTGATAATTTCAATTGTCCTTTTATCCAAAATTCACAACCCAAGTAGAGGAACAATAATAATTTTCAAACTTAGAGACAACCATTTTCTAATCAACCCAGGCAAAGCCATATATTGAGAGCTCCCTCAAATCAAAGCAGAAATCAATCAAATCATAACAAACCATTTAAACCTACTTCAATCGACACATCATCAGGTAATACAATGTTAACACCTCAGAAGAAATTTACGTCCACAGAACTATTTGCACATGATGTAAATCATCAAAATTGTGAACTCGATAACCCGTTTGAGAATAAAATACAAGGTGAATGCTCATACCAAACCCATGATGTCCAAAATTATAATTATTTTAATCCACATGAAACCGATGAAACATATCTAGAATATGACAGACAATGATCCTTATCAAATTTCTCAAGGCCCAAATGAAAATTTTCAACAAGAAGAATATATCCAGAGCAAATTTACCTCGTACACATCCCCGAACTGAAAGCAAATTTTTTAATCGATACAGGTAGTACTCGTAGCTTGATTAAACCTTATTTAGCTTATTAATTTTATCTAAATGAAATTTCCAAAGAAGATTTTCAAATACAAAGTGCTCATAATATAACACATCATGACGAAGTAATAGAAATACCAATTTTGAATTTTTTTAAAGTTACAGAATATCACAAATTCTATCTCTTTAACTTTAGCGATAAATATGACGGATTAATAGGCATTGATTTATTGAAACAATTAAAAGCTTCTATAGATATGAACTCAAAATTTATCGTAACTCCATTTGCAAACATTCCAATATTATGCGAAATTGAGAATGAATTATCGAATATTCAAAATTCTAAATATCAAACATATCATTCAATAATACCGCATGAAAATCAACAAAAAGTTAAATTACCAGTAAAAATAAAACAAGGCACCGGACTTTTAGAATATAAAAAGTTTGTACCTCATATCGAGATGCCGGTCGTTGTAGTAAATTTAGAAAATCACTTTGCTTTTATTATGATCATAAACTCTAAAACTAAATCTGAAAAAATCGAACCAATCGATATTGAAATTTTAAATAAAAACGAAATTTATTTCATTGAAAAAATGGAAACTCATCATGGAGTTAGTGAAGAACATGACCATATTTTAAAGACAAATTTAAAAAATATTGATCTGAATCACTGCAATCCAAAAGAAAGGGACGTTATCAAAAAATTATGTTATGACCATCGTGACATTTTCTATTGTGAAGAGATACCGCTCTCTTTCACTAATCAAATAAAACACAAAATAAATTGAACAGACGATACCCCAATATTTACTAAGACATCTCGTTACCCCGAAATTTATAAAGAAGAAGTCAAAACACAAATAAACAAAATGCTTGATCAAGGTATTATTCAACCATCCAATTCTCCCTACTTATCTATATGGTTTCCACCGAAGAAAACAGACTAATCAAATACAAAGAAATTTTGGTTAGTAATAGACTAACGCAAATTGAACGAGAAAACCATACCTGATAAATACCCATTACCAAACCTTACGGAAATTTTAGACAAATTAGGCTAGAGTCAATATTTTAGTACTCTATACCTCCCTAGCGGATTCAACTCAAAACGGACATTGGGAATTCAAACGTATGCCAATGGGACTACGTTAATCTTCTTCTACATTCCAAAGAGTTATGGATAACATTTTACGAGGTTTAAATAACGAAAAATGTTTAGTATACTTAGACTACATTGTAATCTACTCTACATCCTTGCAAGAACACGTAGAAAGACTTGAAAACAGTATTTGATGTCTCCATACAATATATTCTGATCGGTATTTATTACCTTTTCTACTACCGTAGCTAGTTATATTCGAAGATGCAGCGGAACGAATTAATTTGATAATATTAATAATCATTAACCGTGGAATTGATGCTTAGGATACATCAAACAGAAAGTATGGTTTTTGTCATGGGGTGCCATCACGAAAAAAAAGCCGAGCAATTTCCACGGTGTAATTTACTGTACTCTCTAATTGCATTTATTTATACGATTCCAGTTTGTTTTTAATGGAGTTTTCAGGTATCAGTTAACTAGCTTTCCACTTAGCAATCACATGTATAAAATTAGCTTCACGTACTTGGTCTGAAGCACGAATTCTACGGTGGTTGTATTGAAAACTTGAAAAAATTTTAAACGGTTTTATTCCGCTTTCCTCGTTTGCTGAAGTTTTTGGATCAAATTTTCTAATTGAAATTTAACCCCTTTCCCGTTGTCGGATTGATCTGAAATTTGGAGCACATCTTTGATTCGAATCACAATACGATTTCATATATTCAGTATCATTACCAATTATCAATGAAAATGAAGTTGATAATATGGCTCTTAACTTTATTGATTGTTTGAAATATTATATTAATGAAAATACGCAAGAAGTGAAAGTAAAGCAAAACAAAAAAATATTACAAACTTGGATGAATCCTACATTAGTATCATTAATTGAGGAAAAAAATAATTTGTACAATTAGTGTTTTTAAATGAAACTCAAGGTCTCTAGTTAATTCCACAATATAATACAAGTTATTGAAAATTCTAAAAAATTGACAATTGTTTCGATAAATCAATATCATCGTCAGAATGACAGAAGTTACATTTCATTTTATGCCTACCTGATGTTTAGTAGTTATATTTGGCTAGACCAAGAAGTAACCTAACTTGCGATTGGCTTAATATATTTTTATAGAAAAAAGAAGAAGATGTGATATTACAAATATTGAAGCTTAGATATTATTAGCCCTATGGTGATATCCTGGATATCATTTTTCCAATTAATATCAGTATAACTGTGCAATGATATAGAAAACCAGGAAAACTATATCTGCTGATCTTTACAATTATCACTTAAGAAGACAGTTTATTAGTGGAGAATTCCCTAGATTTAACTGTTCATTGACAACTTCATATTGTGGGTTTCTTAAATGTCTTCTAATTTCCAGTTCTTCAAGGAAATCCAGTTCTTGTTTCTTTTCACAAATATGCAGTACTTCTAGTTTTGTGTTAGGTGTCAATGAATGATTGGTGTCAAGTAGATGTTTTGCGTAGTGGGATTTATCTGGTTGTTTTAATCTGTATGCTCGTAAGTGCTCACTGTATCGTATTTCAAAATTCCTAAGGGTCTGACCCAAAGAGACAGCATTACACTCTGGACATTTGAGTTTATATATACCTGACTTCTTTAATAGTGGTATTTTTGTTTTTACATTTAACAATTTTGTACTAACGTTACTTTTTGTTTTAAAATAAATTGTTGTATTCGTTGCTGAAGATATTATCTTTGAGATATCATTAGAAATATTTTCTGCATATGTGATGGTTTTATAAGTTTTAATTTCATCAGCTTGTTTAGGATATATTAGATGTAATGCCACTTTTTCTTCTTTTTTACTAATTAGCTTATTTATCATATCTAATGGATAACCGTTAGATGTTGCTATTTGTCTAATTATATTAATATCTCTATCAAAATTACATTTGTTCATAGAAACTGAAAAAGCTCTATGTATCATTGAATTATATGCTGCTAGTCTGTGTGACACAGGGTGGTTAGAATTGAATGGAATTGTTACATCAGTTTGTGTTGGTTTTCGGTAAATTGAATAATCAAGTACATTATTAGCTCTTTGAATTTTTAAATCAAGAGAACTGATTGAGCTATTTTCTTCAATTTCTAATGTGAATTTAATTTTCGGGTGTAAATTATTGATGTGGTTGAAAAATACATCTAATTGTCGTTCACTACCCATAAAACAAGCTAATATGTCATCTACATATCTATACCAAAATAAAATATTTTTCGAAATATTACTTTCAAAGATCTTTCTTTCTAAATTGTCCATAAAAATGTTTGCTAAAATAGGTGATATAGGGCTTCCCATTGGTAAACCTCCATTTTGAATATATATCTCATTGTCAAAAGTGAAATAATTCTGATTAATGCATACATCAAATAAATAAAGTATATCTGATATTATTCCTGGATTAATATTTTTATCTTCTAGTAATTTTCTTACAAGAATTAGACATTCTTTAGGAGGAATTTTAGTAAACATGTTAGTTACATCGAACGATATGAGTTTATAGTTATCTTGTAAGTGGATTGCTTTCAACTTTTTGATTAGTTCTATTGAATTTCTAATTGAGTACTGAGATTCATATCCGTAAGTATTGAGTATATTGTTGAGCTTCTTTGCCAATATATTATTAGGAGCATTAACATAAGAGACTACAGGTCTAATTGGTTTCGTTATTTTATGTAATTTAACTGTTCCATATAATTGTGGACAATGAGGATTCTTATGTATGATAGACCTCTTTTCGTAATCATTTAAAAGATAATTTGAATTATTAACAATATCCCTTACATTATTAGAAAACTTCTTTGTTGGGTCTGCTCTAAGAACTTTTACATCGCTGGATTCTATAAAGTTATATACTTTGGAATTGTAATTTTCAGTCGTCAAAATGACAGTAGCGTTCCCCTTATCAGATTTTGTAACTGTTAGGTTATTATTCTCAATCTTCTCTTTTATTGCGTTTAAAATTGAAATGTCAATTTTTGTTTGACGTTTAAGTTTTGAAGGTTCAATATTTTTGATTAAATTGGCAATTTTTAATTTCTCATAAAGAAAATTATTTGAATTATATTTTAAAGCTATTTCTGACTCTGTAGCTATAATTTGTTTAAAATTATTCGTAATATTAGGTGGTATGCTGTACTTCAAACCTTTATTTAAAAATTATATTTCACTATTTGTAAAATTAGTGTCTGAAAGGTTTTCAAATCAGGGTGCAAAGTGTGTTGGTATGTAGGTACTTACAGTTTCATGATGTTTTGAGTATTGAATTTTATGTTGTGTGTGTTCAAGATTCTGTAGCTTCTTTTCTTGTTTCTTAAATTTCATAATCCTGATAATTTAGAAACAAAAATTAAATACAATGTGTGCAAAAATAATGTGAGCAAACTTGTAAAAAAACAAGAAAAGATTATTGTAGGAAAATTATTCAAGAAAATCAAAATTCTTCCAAATCTTTGTGGGAAAGCATTAAAAAGATATGCGGAGAAACAACACGTAAAAAAACTATTGAAAGAATTAAATTGAATGGAACTGAAACTAATGACAAACTGAGTATTGCAAATGGCTTTAACACATATTACTGTGAATTAGGCTCAAATCTAGCTAGAAACATATCCGAGGTAACAAATTTTTCAGAAAATATAGATTTTCTGGAGGGTTCTATGTTCCTTAGACCTACCGATGAAGTTGAGGTTATTAGTACGATAAAGGATTTGAAACTTAAAAAATCACCGGGTCTTGATGGTATAAGGTCTGAAACATTAAGAGAAATATCTAATGAGATTGCAAGTCCATTAACATACATAATAAATAAATGTTTAAGCACGGGGACCTTTCCAAAAATTCTAAAAAATGGTGTAGTTAAACCTCTATACAAAGGTGGAGATAAGACAGAAATGGTTAATTACAGACCTGTGTCACTAATATCCAATGTTTCAAAAATAATAGAAAAAATAATAAAAATTAGACTTTGTTCTTTCTTAAACAAACATAAAAGTTTATCCGATCGTCAATATAGCTTAAGAGAGTCTAGGTCGACTGAGGATGCGATATATAAGTTAACTTCTCTTGTTTATGTATCTTCTTGAATCTCTCCAAAGCATTTAACACCGTCTGCCATAAATCGTTATTGGATAAATTGGAGAAGTATGGAATTAAAGGCAATGTATATAAACTCATAGAAGGTTATTTATCTGATAGGGATCAAAGGGTTGAAATCGATGGTGTAATGAGTGCACCACATAAAATTACATATGGTGTACCTCAAGGAACTGTTCTTGGTCCACTTTTGTTCCTTCTATACATCAATAGTATGCTTTACTTGAATGTTCAGGGTGAGATCATCAGCTTTGCAGATGACACCGTAGTATTTTATAGTTGCTCCACATGGCAAGACCTAAAAAATAAAATAGAAAATGATTTTCCTAGTATTGCTAAATGGTTACAATTGAATAAGCTAACTCTCAACTCTAGTAAAACAAATTACTTGCCTTTTTCATCTTACAAAACTGGCTTACCTAACTTGGGGCCACTGAACATCGGAGTAACAAACCACATTGAAGAAGTAGAAAAAATGAAATATCTTGTTATTACAATTGATCGACGTTTGAGGTGGGATCTGCAATGTAATGACATATTATAAAAGATAAGAGGCCATCTTCCAAAGTTGAAGTATTTAAAAGAAATTCTTGAGCCTAATGAATTAAAAGTCTTATATTTCTGACTAGTGGAATCATTGATTTCTTATGGCATTGTGGGCTGGGGCGGAGTGAGGGATTGTTTCTTAAATAAAGTTCATATTTTACAAAAATGGTTTTTAAGAATCATCTTCTAAAAAAACATTTTATATCCATCGAATCAATTGTATATGGATGCCCAGGTAAAAGACGTACGTCAAATTTTCAGTCAAAAAGTATTGTTGTTTGTATTCCAAAGTAAAATAAAATTGGTACATCATGAACATTCTTAAAATACTAGGAGATATGAGGGGATCGTTTTCCCACGCAGTGGAAAAACTATCGGCCAAAGAAATGCTAACTATATAGCAGCAAGAATTTATGTGTTGTTACCTGATAATATAAAAAGTTCAAAAAGTCACAATGTATTTGAAAAGCGAATTAAGAAGTGGATTATGGAAACTGATAGACAGTTCTTTAGCAATATATTAAATGAAACTATATCATAATTAACAGTATCCATTTCGGCAGTTTATGTGTCTCACAATTGATATGGTACCCCCTAAAAATTAACTAAAAAATTTGACAATTTACTGGATTCAACTTATTACCGGACTGGACAACTTACTGGACTTGACAATTTACTGGATTTGACAAAAAACTGATTTGTTCATGTTTTCCGGTCACAATACAAGTAGTAATAATAACTACTTCAGTGACCTAAACTGTTTATTCAATTTAGTGTAATTATTTCCTATGTATTAGTGTATCATTTTATGTATTATTGTATCTATCTCAATTGAATAAATATTATTATTATTATTAAAAATCAAAGATGACCGACGCCACAAAATGGCGAATGACATATATTTTCACAATTTACTCAATATGTGGATCAGATGAAAGGACCCTGTGGATGATAGAGTTTATAACTGAAATCTAGGCATCTATTGAAGAGTTGGACTTTAGCAAATTGTAAGGTAAAGAAACTTGTATAATGAGGCATTGCGGAAGTTAAATACGTTGAGGAACATACGGTAACAAAAACCCTGAAAACTGAAAACAGTATGCGTAAAAACCATTTTAAGTTAGATAGTTTTATTGTAAAGAAAGATAAGTATGTTGATGTATAATGTAATGAATTTCTAACAACAATTAACATACTCAAATATAATTGTTCCTTACAAATTTACTCTACTCTCGGGTTTTATTACGCCTCGCGATTTTATTTTTAAGTCGAATCCACGGATATAGGAATACAAAATGGATTGCTAGCTCATTATTCAGTGAATGACTGTAGCATGCGTTCCGCCATCGCGTGACAATTTCTGTTGGCAACACTGAATATTAATAATAACTTTATTTTGCCAAATATGATGATACAAAATATCTATGAAGTATTATGCAAAATAAAAATGATTACCAAATAGGTTCAGAGTGAAACCTGTCTATGGTTACATTTTCAGGAATTTAATTATATATGTGAGGTGTAAGGTAAGCGAAGCTTCTTTTTCCAACTTCTTTCTGAGGTCTAGGAATCGTCAAATCATCCGAATAAATTGCCCTTGTTTGGTAAGGATGTAATATGATTTGAAAATAAATTGTAATTGTTTTTGCATACAGCTGTCTAATATCCATTATTTGAAGGTCACTGTATAAACGTTTAGTAGAGTAAGTACTTTTTTTAAAGTACATAATTTTTAGGATTGTTTTCTAAGCTACCTCTACAGATTGCATTTTAATTTTCCTAATACCTCCCCAACCTATTATACCATAAATTAATAGAGATTCAACCAATGCGTAGTACACTGATTTTAGTTTGTTCAACTATAGTATTTGGCGACACAAATAAAAATTATGGAATAAGGTTCTAATTTTATTTTTCAAATTATCCGCATGAACATCCCATTTTAAATGAGAATCCAAAAACATACCCAAGTACTTTACTGATGATACCAACTGTACACTTTTATTTTTAATTTCTATATAACGGTTTGTTACTGCCTGCTTGTACGAGGTAAAAGATATGACTTTAGTATCAGTTACATCAACAGTAAGTTAATTTGTCCTAAACCAACTTGTAATATTTTTTAGGTCCCTTTCTGCTATTTCTTTGACTTGACTCAAAGAATCTGCCGTATACAACAAGACAGTGTTATCGGCAAACGAAATGCATTTCCCCGTGGTAGACATTTGTATTAATGGGTTAATATAAATTAAAAACTAAATTGGACCAAGAACGGTACCCTGTGGAACTCCAAACGTGACCGTCTCTTCTGAGCTTCTGACACCATTCAGCATAACACGTTGTTTTCTGTTGTGAAGAAAACACATTTAGAACCACGCCTCTAATTCCCAGTGTTCAGGTTTTTGCAACAAAATATCATGACTTATGGTGTCAAAGGCCTTTGCTAGATCAATAAATACACCCAAACAGTTTTTGTTACTATCAACTGCGTTATAGATACGTGATACCAACTTCGCAATAGCATCTTGAGTGCTCCTGTGTTTTCGCGAAATCCAAATTGTGACTCAGATATTACATTAAATTTATATAAAGATGAGACCAAACGTCCTTTAATCAACTTCTCAAGAAGTTTTGCTGAGGCTAGCGATATAGGTCTATAATTCGCTATTTCAGTCTTTTTTCCACCTTTATATACCAGTTTAATCACCGCATTTTTGAAGTGTTGAGATATTGAACCCGTCTGAAAACACATATTAAATATTTTACACAATGGTGTAGAGATACAGTTTGCTGTTGATTTAACATACTCATTTTTTATATTGACAGGACCTGGAGCTTTATTGTCTTTCAAAGATAAACACAATGCATATACTTCTGCAGGTGTTACTGGTCTTAAAAATAAAGATTGATCGACAGTGTACATTTGTTAACATTCCCCAATTTGCATATCATTTTTACTCAGGTTTCTCCCAATATAGGCAAAATAATAATTTATTTTGTTTGATATTTCATATTTATCAGTGATTTCAGTATTGTTTTCCAGGATTAATTTCTTTATTGAATGATTTTCTTCCTTAAAGTTGTTACTAAATTTATTAATCACATTCCACATTTTCTTTGACGAGTTACCTGATTTTATTATTTCAAGTCTAAAATAGTTGGATTTTGTTGTTTTCAATAATTTATTTAAGCAATTTCTGTACGTAGTATACTTTATTTTTTTATTTGTATTTAATGGCTCTTTCATATATTCTTTATATAATCGATCTCGTTTTTTTATTGACTGTACTAGTCCCAATGTTATCCAAGGTTTTTTTAACAGTTTTGAAAGATACTTTAACAGTGGATTCACTAATCGCATTTTTAAATTTTGTATAGAATGCACTAAACATTTTATCTGGGCCAACCGAAGTATCTCAATGATCGCACGATAATTTATTCAATATTTGAATAAATTTTGTGTTATTAAACTTTTCATAGCAAGTCGTAGTACTAATTTTATTCTTATGTCTAATGTTCGTTGAAATTGCAATTATAGGGAAATGATCAGTTATATCTGTTTGTAAGACAGCTGAATAAAAGGAATCATCATCTACCAACCCAGATGTATTCTTAACAAAAATATGGTCTATACAGGTTGATAAAGTGCTAGTCACTCGTGTTGGCTTATTAATTAGCGAAATGAAACCGTTTTCGGTAGCGATCGGTATCTACACTATTCTATAATATATCGAGATTAACATCTCCTAAAATAAATGCCTGATCATATTTAGCAAAGTATTTAGAGTCTAATAGACTCTGAAAGTTTTCTAAAAACTCAATTTTACTGGTTGAAGGAGATCTATATATTGCAAGAATATTTGTTTTTCAATTCCTATCTCTAATACTACAGCGGTTGTTGACCCTATATTAATTGATTTGTGAGAAAATATTAGATCATTCCTAACATATATTAAAATGCCATCATTTTGATCATTCCTATCTTCTGACTATATGACATCATAACCATCCAAAACAAATAAGTTTTTGTTTTTTATTTCCCATGTTTCCATTAGAATCAGACAACTAAAGGATTGTGTAATTTGTGAAAGGTATACTTCTAGCTGGTTAAAATTCTTATAGATACTTCTTATGTTCATATGGTAGATTGGAAATGATTTGTTTGTTGTATTTTGTTCAAGAGAGGTATTTAGTAGATCGACTGACGGTATAAATTTTGTATCAACAATTGTTTCCTGAAATTCCCTAAGGTATTGATCCATATCCTACACTACGACTAAAGACTAAAAATAAATCACAATCAAATAAATTAACAAATGAATAAATAAACCACAAACAAAAGACAAAGAGGAAGTTATCAATTGTTCAATTGAGATCAAGGCTGAAAAATAAAATACTTATAAACTATAAAAGCAACAACAAAACTTCCAGTAAACTAAAATGTTCAGATTTTATTTGTTGTGACTGGAGCGTAATCTATCTCTTCCAGATGATTCAGGTTTGGATGTCTTCGTAATTGTATTTCCCTTCTTTTGGATATTCTCAGGCACTAGCTTACTTGTAGTACTTGTTTCATCTGGAGTGTTCTTATTTTAGTTTCCATCAATCAGCCTTTAAAGGTTGTGTTTATGTTTAGTTTCTACAGATAACTTCAATTTTTCCAATTTTTTGTGGGTATATTACGGCTAATTTTCATTGCGACTATTGTTACTAAGAAGTAAGTATCCGAATATTATGAAATGAAACTATTTTATAGTCATAGCACATTAGAGAGAAGATGGTTATAATTTCGTCTACCAGTTGTTTGTTTAAAGTTCCAAATATGAGTAGTAATTTCATAGCATTATGATTATGGTTTACTTGTAGCCAGAGCATTATTTTAATATACTATTACTAAAAAAAAGTTATTTGAAAAGCTATGCACTGTTTAGGGTATACATATAAATCTATAGTAGAAATGTACCTAAAATTTGAATTATTCCCGAAATAACAGTAACCGCATGATGTTACCTCTTTCTCTCAATGATTTATTCGATATTTCTAATTCTAGAAACCCTTTTGGAAGAGGTATAAGTAGTTCTGCCTAAGACAAATAAGAAAACGCCTATTCTTGGCTTTCTGTTTTCTAGTATTTATATACTTGCTACATTTGAATCCCAATACAACGAAGAAGAGAAGCTAAGATACTTACTAACATACAAAGTCAGCCAAAACCATTTGGAGTTATTTTTCAATGTTGTAAGGTTTTTTTACTGCCTTGCAATACAAAGTACACTCCAGTTCGATCACATTTATTGTCAGAAGATAATATTTTTTAGGTTTTATATATGTAAAATTTTTAAATTGCTTATATTTTATAATCATCTTTCCTTTCATTAATATTTTTGTAGATCACGAAATGGCCCCAACAACAATCCCAGCTGTTTACAATTAAATAGATAGAAGTATGATATCCGTAACAACACCAACAACTGTATATCTCAAGATTGTATCTCCAACTTTAATTTTGGTTTTAGAGCTTCAATGAATTTACAGAAAATGTAGAGGCTACATAGCTGGATTTGTCGAAAGATCGATTATGAGAAGACTATCTTGTGATGTTTGTTGTGAGGTACTTTGTGACGCGTTTTCCTCCTTAGGCGACGTCGGTGCGCTGCGTTGCGCGTGATATATCGGTAGCGGCCTCTTGCTCTACCTCTTAACGCCTCGGAAACATCACTTCTGACACCTTTGAAACCTTACACTTTCTCGGGCACCAGATTTTTAACGTGGTTGTCTCCACGGCCCCTCGACTTCACTCGTCGAGAGTTCTAGGTAGCCTCAGATGGAGGTACGGTAAATTCCAGGGGTCTATTGTCGTCAAAATTCGGGAGGTTATTGCTAAATATATAAAACAAATGTTCTCGCTAGTCCTGAAATAAATATTATTATCCTGATCCACACCACACTACGGAGAAGCTAAAATTCGTGCAGCCAAACAACTACTCTACCATAAGGAAGTACTAGTCTATCATAGGTCAATAAAACACAACACAGGTTTATTTCAGTTTTATTACAATGATACTTTCTACCCAGCCATTATGTATACAAAATAAACAATACTCAAAAGCACATATGTATTATTAGCGACGAAGCAGGCAGGACATAAGCGAGAGTGGTTTATGATCATTAAATAGCGTATATGCAAAGAAAAGAAGCGGTAAAAAGCAAACAAAGCTATTCTAAGTTTGGTGGTCTTTTCATTCAAATATTTGATAAACTCTCATGCAACGAACGGGTCAGGCGTTACTAAAAGAAAACTATCAGATCGGGAAAACAATACTAGAGATCGGGGCTCTAGACTTAAATTGTCAATAACTCACTAAAATTTGAACAAAATCGAGAAAGGTATCAAATGACGGAACTAGTATCAAGAAAACCCACTAAAAGAAAATTCGGGAAAGGTTATGAAAACGGGAGATTCTAGAATCAATCAAGATTCTCCCTTAAATCGGAAAAGTTATCAAAGAACGGGAATTCTAAATTTAAAAGATAATTCGGGAAAGGTATTGGAACTGGGAATTCTAGATTTGAAATATCCGGGAGCCCTAGCGGTTATGTATGCCTGGTGCAAACGGATATTTCAATCAGGAATTATCCCTACCAATTGAAAAAAAAGGCATTAAAAAGAACGGGACGAATATCAACCAAACTCACTAAAAGGAAACTCGGGAAAGGTATTGCAGCTGGTAATTCGAGATTTAAAATATCCGGGAGCCCTAGCGTTTATGTATGCCTGGCGCAACCGGAGATTTCAATCAAGATTTTCCCTAAAATCGGAAAAGGTTCTCAAAGAATGGGAATTCTAGATTTAAAATATCAGGAAGCCCTAGCGTTTATGTATGCCTGGCGCAAACGGATATTTCAATCAGGAATTGTCCCTAGCAGTTGAAGAAAAAGGTATTAAAAGAACGGGACGAATATCAACCAAACTCACTAAAAGGAAACTCGGGAAAAGTATTGCAACTGGGAATTCGAGATTTAAAATATCCGGGAGCCCTAGCGTTTATGTATGCCTGGCGCAAACGGATATTCAATCAGGAATTTTCCTTGCAAAACCGAAGAAAAAGGTATTGAAGAACGGAACTGATATGAATAAAACCCACTGAAAGAAAACTCGGGAAAGGTATTGGAACTGGGAATTCTAGATTTAAAATATCCGGAGGCCCTAGCGTTTATGTATGCCTGGCGCAACCGGAGATTTCAATCAAGATTTTCCCTAAAATCGGAAAAGGTTCTCAAAGAATGGGAATTCTAGATTTAAAATATCAGGAAGCCCTAGCGTTTATGTATGCCTGGCGCAAACGGATATTTCAATCAGGAATTGTCCCTAGCAGTTGAAGAAAAAGGTATTAAAAGAACGGGACGAATATCAACCAAACTCACTAAAAGGAAACTCGGGAAAAGTATTGCAACTGGGAATTCGAGATTTAAAATATCCGGGAGCCCTAGCGTTTATGTATGCCTGGCGCAAACGGATATTCAATCAGGAATTTTCCTTGCAAAACCGAAGAAAAAGGTATTGAAGAACGGAACTGATATGAATAAAACCCACTGAAAGAAAACTCGGGAAAGGTATTGGAACTGGGAATTCTAGATTCAAAATATCCGGAGGCCCTAGCGTTTATGTATGCCTGGCGCAACCGGAGATTTCAATCAAGATTCTCCCTAAAATCGGAAAAGGTTCTCAAAGAATGGGAATTCTAGATTTAAAATATCAGGAAGCCCTAGCGTTTATGTATGCCTGGCGCAAACGGATATTTCAATCAGGAATTGTCCCTAGCAGTTGAAGAAAAAGGTATTAAAAGAACAGGACGAATATCAACCAAACTCACTAAAAGGAAACTCGGGAAAAGTATTGCAACTGGGAATTCGAGATTTAAAATATCCGGAAGCCCTAGCGTTTATGTATGCCTGGCGCAAACGGATATTTAAATCAGGAATTTTCCTTGCAAAATCGAAGAAAAAGGTATTAAGGAACGGAACTAATATCAACAAAACCCACTGAAAGAAAACTCGGAAAAGGTATTGAAACTGGGAACTCTAGATTTAAAATATCCGGGAGCCCTAGCATTTATATATGCCTGGCTCAAACGGATATTTCAATCAAGAATTGTCCCTACAAAATAGAAGAAGAAGGTATTAAAAAATGGAACTAATATCTGGAAACCTACGAAAAAGGAAAATCGGGAAAGATATTAAATCAGATGCGATATATAAATGGTTTACCACACTCCAATGTACAAGATATTCCAACTTATTTTAAAATGAAAATCAACTACATAAATATTTTAAAATGATAATTGAAAAGACCACATATTTTCGGATTAATTATTACTAAAACTCTTACCTTTACAGCGACTAAATTATCGAGAATTTAAAATAAAATCGACTAAGCTCTTACCTTCACAGCAAGGAAGTTATCGAAGAAAATTTTTTTACAGCGCGGAAAAAAACTCAATAAGAAAAATCGGCAAAACAAAGCTAACCAATTTACGGAGGACGATGCACAATTTTTGCTTCTTTCTCGGTCGGCTGGCACTTCGGTATTCCCTGTTCGATTTTGAAATCTACTTGCCTTCCAACCTCACGGTTCCACCTCCCTCTCGATTAGTTCGATCTGCGCGCTTCTACCAATATCTACCTCGTTGCAGTGGGGAGACCAGTACATTCAAATGTTGGGTTTTAAAATCGAAATGAATACTTTACCCAGGAAAAATGATTTCTCCATCGCAACTAGATAGGAGAGAAATAAAAATGTCGAAATTTTGAATAACTATTAATCCTGTTACAACAATTGGTTCTACCCCGAAACCAGAGGATAAAATAAAATAAAATGTTCACGGAGATTTACAATACTCTACACTACTTATAAGTCAATATACAAACGATGATATATACTCGTCGACATAAGCTTTAAAATGGAAATATACTCGGCGCATAAACTATTAAATGATTTGAATACAAAGAAACGAATATGTGACGGGTGATACATAATATAAATTAAATATATACTCGGTGACATAAACTATCAAATGAAAATACAGTTGGCGGCATAAGCTGAAAAAAAAGGTTTGTATACAAAGGAACAAATATGTAACGGGTGATACATAATATAAGTTATATATCTATATACTCGGCGACATAAACTATGAAATAATTTTTATACGGAGGCCAGAATACCTAACGGGTAATACATAATATAAAATAAATATACTCAGCGACAGAAGATACAAAATGAAAATACACTCGGTGACACAAAATAACCTCTTAGTAACGAAAACCTCGTTACAACTTGGATCATCAGGGTATGAAGATGATGCATATTTCAAACTAATTTACAGGAATTCTAGAGGCGGCCTATTATATCCTCCTCAAAGTGGAAAGAAACACGTGTAATGAACAAATTTTCGAAACTAATACTGAATAAATAAACGGTTTTAAAGATTAAAACTAACTTTTTCTACGACAACCTCGATAAATGTTCATTTTATAACCGTAACTTCAATCATAAACAAGCACATTTTGTACAGAATTTCATTTTTGCATCGGTTGCTAGGCAAGTTGCTAAGCAACAAATGCGAAATGAAATATTTCGTGTTAGGTCTAGGTTCACTCTAGAATCACAACGACTACGGCTTGTCCAACTATGACGTCCAGCGAAAAAATTATGAAATGTCAGCAGATCGTTTCTGTCAAAGTTTTAGTAGGTAACGAGTAATTTCGTAGTTGTTTTCTATAAAAGCTATTAATTAAAATGGAAACTGATAGTGTTATTGACCAAGATTTGACACTTCCGAACATAATAGAAGCAGCAAAGGTAACAACACTGAATTTATTACCGGAAACGTTGAAGAGTATGTATCAACGCGCTTATAACCTTTTTTTGAAATGGCTCATTTTGGCGACCTAGCCAAAAAATGTAAAAGTTCCACATTGTGGTCACACTTCTAAATGCTGAGAACGACTCTTGGTAACTATAATGATAAAAATATTGCTAAATATTTGAAACTGAAAGCATTCCTCAAGCAGCAGTGTAACGGATACAAACCCAAAAAGTCAAAGATCTTTACAGCAAATGACATCGACAATTTCGTTTTTCAGGCTCCAGATAAAGTAAGTTTTATATGAATACTGTTTCCATTTTTTCATTAATGACTTCTCCATGTTTGTGTATACAGACCAATTCTAAAACTAAAATAGCAAATGAAGTATATAGGTACTGTGAATACTATTCAAGTGATAGTGATTTTAATTTTTGATACATAACATAGTAGGTTATGTTAATCATAATACTCCGTTTTCATATTTTTCAATGAAATACTGGCCCATATTTGAAAAATAGAAAGTCGAAACGTCGGGTTGAAGATTTTATGGCTCGAAATACTAGAAACACTTTTTTTCTTTTGGTTTTCCGATATATTTGAAAGAAGTATGATGTTTTATAAAATAGTATGAAATAGCAATGTTCTCCATTTAAATTTGAAACCAATAATAGCGTCCTCGGCTGTTTTTAATACTATAAACTTTTCCAGACACTCTTTTCTAACTACATAGTTAACACACTTTAATGATGGAAACATTCCTGGACATTTTTTCATTACCTTATAATGATTCAAACTTTTATTTAGAGCTCGGAAAAAATGCAACGTGCATTTTTTGCATCTTTTGCATTTTTTTATACTTTTTCCCAAAAAATGCATTTTTTCAAACATTTCAGCATTTTTTGCATTTATTGCCAATTACTTTAGAATACTTAAAATACTATTGAACAGAAAGTTTTCATTATGGAATTTTTAAATCTGTTTGGGTTTGGAACTACCTGCTACCCCAAAATTGAAAGAACTTGAAAGAGTAGGTACCTACTTTATTGAAAGGGTCTTACTATATGTATTATTTTATTACTTTATTCTTAAAATGGGAAATACCATAAACAAGTAACTGTAACCGGGGAATTCCCAAAAACATCGCAGCCGGAGCGGCCTCCCCCGGTAAATATTAGGTAAACCTTTAATTGAGCAGTATCTTCCAATGAAAGCATTACGATTAGTGAACAGTGAACCTATTGTACTTTCTTTTAATCAGGATACAATATACAAGTGTTTGAGTCGAAATGCCTAAAAAGACATTTAATGATATGAGGATAAAGTGTCACCGAGAACTTACTTGGGATGGAGACCACCTTTTTTGTACAGTGTGTTCAAAAATTGTAAGTGTATGTTACATATTGCTATTGGCTTTGGTTTTGAAATATGTTTTATCTAAAAGTATAAGTATCCATGTATTCAAGATATAGGTAACATATTTTTTCTTCTTTTTACTTATTCGCAGCTAATTTTTTAACAAATTGTAACCGGATGTTAATATTTTGTTGCTTATTTAATGAGTTTTGAGGGTTTTCATCGATTTTGTAAACTTCTCGTTTATAATAGAGGCGTTTAATGATACTTCACAAGATCATAAAATCATAAAACTATTTTAACCTATTTTAAGAGATAATTATAAAACAAAAGGGTGAATGATATGGTCGGACGTGATTGACACGTTCTTTGTGCCTACCAAGTAAAAAAATTGTCCTTCTAAAAACATACAGGGTGTCGAAATATTTTGCAGTTAGATATTTGTTTTTTTTGCGTATATTTGTCTTGTGAAAATAATGAGTAGTTTTCCGTTCCCATTATAGATCCTTCTTCTTCTTCTTCTTCTTTTAAATAGACCTATTGGTCTGTTGCTTGCTGAAGCCGTCTCTGGATGGTTTCTTGCGAGGTGGACTGCCAGCTTTCCTGTCACCTTTTTGGGGGTCTTCCTGGTGGGCGATTTCCGTGTGGCTTGCTTTCCATCATTATTCTCGGTAATCTGTTTTCGTCCATTCTTCGTACGTGCGCGTACCATTCTCTTCGTCTCTGTCTGCCCCATCTGACTATGTCTACTATGCTGCATTGAGCTCGTATGTCAGTGTTTCTTATCCTGTCCCGTCTGGTCTTCCCTAGGATAGTTCGTAGGATTTTCATTTCGGCCGAGCGCAGCATACTTTTTGTTTTATTTGTGTCTTCGCGTACTTCTGTTCCGTAAGTCATAATAGGTCTGATGCAAGTCTTATAGATCTTCATCTTGCTATCTGTTCCCATGTG
Source organism: Galeruca laticollis (assembly GCA_963921935.1). Lineage (NCBI taxonomy): Eukaryota > Metazoa > Arthropoda > Insecta > Coleoptera > Chrysomelidae > Galeruca > Galeruca laticollis. The sequence goes on from OY998184.1 coordinate 51,450,127, forward strand.
CTGGTTTGACCATATCACATCTCTAAGACATCCTGACAGAGCTGCTGCTTTAGTTATAAGACTTCTTACTTCTTTCGCCGGATCGTGGTAGCTGCAGATGTCCATGCCTAGATATTTAAAGACATTGAGTTGCTCGATTGGCTTATCCTCTACAACCGCTTTACATCTGACAGGTTCTCTGGAGAATGTCATAGCTTTGGTTTTTGATGTTGAAATTGCCATGTTGAGTTGTTGGCTGACTTGATAGAATTTAAACAGCTGTCTCTGAAGATCGTTCTCCGTTTCTGCTATAATAGCTGCGTCGTCTGCATAGCAGACCATAGATATTTTTGAGTGGCCCATTCTGTACCCCAAATCTAAGGATGTGACTTGTTGTATTATTTCATCTATCAGGAGGTTGAAAAGGAAAGGGCTCAGGCTGTCATCCTGCCTAATTCCGCCTGGTGTTTTTATGTTGGATGTAGTTTGTTCTCCTGACTTGATCTTTGTCACATTTCCAGTGTTTAAGTTTTTAATTAGTTTGGTGATTTGGGACGGGGACTGTCTTTTTGTTAGAATTTGTAGGACATGTGTCAAGCGCACTTTGTCGAATGCCTTTGTTAAGTCTATGAAGCAGATGTAAGCAGGCTTGTTAAACTCTATTGATTTCTCCTTTAGTTGTTTCATTATGAAGAGAGCGTCCGTTGTTGACCTGTTTGTTCGAAAACCAAGCTGTTCCTCTCTATTCTTGATACGTGATTCCATTATAGATCCACGCCGAGAAAAAAATGCATTGTGGATCAACACGTGAAATCTGCAAAGCATATTTCCAATATGCAGAAATTATCATCGCAACAAACCTTAACAGAAGCCAAAAAGAGTTTAATGAGGATTTGTGCAAGGCAATGATTGCCAGTAAGATACCGTTGAGCAAGTTAAATAATCCCAACCTGAAGGAATTTTTAGGAAAATATTGTAAACTAAATATTCCTAACGAGTCGACCTTACGTAAAGCAAGTGTCGTCTCAATTTATAAACAAACATTTACTTGTATCAAAAACGAAGTCAATTCAAAGTATTTCTATATTGTAGTAGACGAAACCACCGATTCGTGCGGTAGATATATCGCACATGCATTAATAGGTGTTTGGAAGAAAGAGGAAACCGAAAGAGGAGCATTCTGGCGGTGCCTTCCCGGGTTGGAACATTTCAAAAAGCTCCTGGGGAACTTTGACACTGCTAAATCCAAAAAATATTTGGACCTCAGTAAAGATTAGCTACATCTCCTCACGGGCTTTCTTACAGAACACTGCCGCCTTAGGAAGTACTTAATGAGAATAGGTCTAGCAGGGATTGACGAGTGTAGATTCCGTGGGGAGGAGGATGAAACTCCTGGTCACCTAGTTCTGGAATGCCTCGCCATTGCAAGCCAACGCAAGAAATGCTTTGGACAAGAAACTTGTAAGAGTGAGGACCAAACCTCGTTGAAGCCGTCCCAAATATTAGAGTTCATTAGAACCTTGGAACTGGAAGGCGAGCTGTAGTAGTAGTGAGAACAGCTCTGATAAGGGGGGCACAATAAACCTTTGGTTTCAGTACACTGTAACCCCGTTAAAATCTAATCTAATCTAATAGGTGTTTTAGGGGAAACAAATACAAGCAGATCCTATCTTTTTGCTTCAAAAAAACTTGAAAAAGCTAATAATTTAACAATTGCACGATTTGTCCAAGATTCATTGAACAATTTCTTCTTGCCCCAAATTGTTCCCACAGACAAATTTATTTTATTTTTATCTGATGCAACACCTTATATGATTAAAACTGGACAAAATTTAAAAATATTTCATTCGAATCTGCAACATGTAACCTGTCTAGCTCATGGAATTAATAGAGTGGCAGAATGTATAAGAGAGCAGTTTCCTTTGGTCAATGACCTAATTAGCAATGTAAAAAAAGTATTTTTAAAAGCTCCGACACGCGTTCAATTTTACAAAGAAAAATTTCCAAATCTTGCCTTACCTCCACAACCTGTCATAACTCGTTGGGGTACCTGGTTGGATGCAGCTATATTTTATGCTGACAATTACCACGCCATTAAACATGTGATTGACGATCTTAGTGACTCTTCATCTACATCTCCTTTAAACTCAAAAAATCTTTTTAAAAATTCATTAATAAAAAATAATTTAATATTTATAAAAACCAATTATATGTTTGTATCTACAACTATTAAAAGTTGAGAAAAATCTTGTATTCCATTAACGGAAGCAGTAGCTCTAATTAGCCAGTTTGAGTCAAATTGTAAGAAAGTTGGTGGCCAAATTGGGACCGTCGTTCTAAATAAATTCAATTCTGTGGCTCAAAATAATACAGGCTTTCAGATTTTGAAAAATATGTCGAACATTTTTATGGGCGAAAACGATGTAAATATACCAAATTTAGAATTAAACATCATTTGTAAATATAAATATGCCCCCATTACATCAGTTGATGTTAAACGAAGTTTTTCAATTTTTAAACACATGTTTTCTGACAAGATCAAAAAATAAGAGTAAAGTTACCTAAATTCCCACCAAGCTGAAAATCGGTAAGATTGTTTAAAAAATCATGGAAAACAAAATTTGAAAGTCCCCCATCTTTCCCCTGTAAGAAAACATTTTTATTCAAGGTCAAAGGTCAAAAAAATGAGTTTTTCGCGGTTTTCAGCAAAACGGTAAGTTTTATCATAAAAATACCTCAGACAAAAATTGTAGATCATAAAATAATCTACAAAAAATGTATCAATACTATTTTCTCTACGAACCACACTTTCTGAGATATAACGATTCAAAAAGTTGTAATCGTCATAATTTGCATGAGTACGCCACGTATATATACATCTCTATAGTTGTAATTAATATATGTTAAAATATTTTTCTATCGGTCATTGTAACTTACACTACTAATATAAAATATACATAAGTTATAACTATAAGAGTGATTCTCAACGCATGATCCTTTTCCAGACGTTAGCAAAATTGTTTCTATTGCGATTGGTGTCGTTGGTGATGATAAAATCAATTGTTATAAAGCTCGTGAAGTTGGGCTTGCTTCTATGGCAAAAATGACAGGACTCACATTCAATAATATTGAATTGAAACGCTCTGACAAAGTTGTTCCTCTTTTAGCTATGACTAGTACCATAAAAGTTCATGAAGAAAAAGTACCTTTTGACCTTGTGTTGTTGTTCCAACTGCAGCATTTCAAGATGAAATAGAAAACTATTTCGAATATGAACTATCTCCCTACCCTCTATCGTTATTTGATGACATAGGGATGCGTAAAACACAGAAGTCTGCAATTTACGATTGTTTCGAAAATGTAGACTTTGATATTAACAAAACAAATGCGACATACATCATTGACGGAGGATACTTACTACATCGCGTTCTGTGGGATAGTGAAGAAACATTCAACGTTATATAAGATAAATACGTACAGTATGTACGTCGACATTTTGGTTCCCGAGTTACTGTCGTATTTGATGGCTATAATGATTACACGAGAAATACCAAAGCTGCAGAACAGCGTCGTCGAACTTTAGCAACATCTTCATCAATTGATATTTCATTTGATGAAAATATGACAGTTCAAACCCGCCAACAAAAATTTCTTTCTAATACTCACAACAAGTCTCGGTTCATTTTAATGTTGAAAGAAAGATTCACTACGGAAAATATATTGGTAAGACAAGCTAATAATGATGGTGTTGTATTGATAATTGAAACAGCAATTTAGCAATTCAATTTGACAAATGCAACTATTGTTGTTGGTGAAGATATAGACTTACTCGTATTACTGACTGCTCGAACTCCAACTGAAAAAACTATTTTCTTCTTAAAACCAGGAAAAGCTCAACATCAATGGGAAATGTATTCATCAAAAAGTTTATCTACTTTTGCAAAGTGTCAAAATCATGTACTATTTTACACGCAATAACTGGCTGTGATACAGTTTTCAAACTATTTGAGAAACAAAATTTAATTGAATGTGCTGAAGTTTTTAAAAATAGTAATTCTACTCGACAAGAAATTATTACTAACGGCATTCGCTTTCTTCTTTCTATGTACGGAGCTCCTAAAAAAACTACCTGCTTAGATAAGCATCGATATGTATGTTTCGTTAAAAACACTAAGAATAAAAAACAAGTTCAATTAGCTTGTCTTCCTCCAACCTCAGTTGCTGCTCATCAACATCTTTTCAGGGTGGCTTGGTTATCAGCTAGACCCTACAGACTGGGGTTGGAAGTTGGTCAACAATTCATTAGAACCAGTGCACACTTTACTTCCACCTGCGCCGGAAAAACTGCTGAACTCGATTTTTTGCTACTGCAAAAAGGAATGCAGTGCTAAATGTGGTTGCAAAAAAGTCGGACTGTCCTGTTCTCCGGCATGTACACATTGTCAAGGCCGGTTGTGCTCTAATATTGAATCACCAACAGTAGAGGATCCGTTTGATTCCAACGAGGCAACATGCGATACATCGCTATTAACGCAGTTTACATGCACTCAGGATGAAGATGAAGAAGAACAAGAAGAACAAGAACAAGACGAACAAGAACAAGACGAACAAGAAGAAAATTTTAAAAGTTACGACTCGGACGATTAAATTTCACTACTTTTTTAACTCAAATTACTTTTATCTTTTCAATCTCTGCTAATATCCATTATTTTTCAATAGTTTCAAATTAAATTGGATCAAAACTGACCCCTGGAAAGGCCTACTGGGAAAACCACGTTAAAAAAACGCGCTAAGTACACTACCTCATAGGTGGCGAGGAAACGTGTGCATATTATGACGATTACAACTTTTACAACTTTTGAATCTTATATCTCAAAAACAGTGGCTCGTAGAAAAAAAGTATTAATGAATTTATTGTAGATAATTTTATGATCCACAATTTTTGTCTGAGGTATTTTTAGGATAAAACTTACCGTTTTGCTGAAAATCGCGAAAAACTCATTTTTTTGACCTTTGACCTTGAATAAAAATTTTTCCTTACAGGGAAAAGATGGGGAACTTTCAAATTTTGTTTTTAATGATATTTTAAACCATCATACCGATTTTCAGCTTGGTGGGAATTTAGGTAACTTCGAATGTCTAAATTGACCGGACCATCAGTTGATGTTGAACGAAGTTTTTCAATTTTTAAACGAATGTTTTCTGACAAGAGACAAAGTTTCCTCCTAAAACCTTTGAAAAACACATAATGATTAACCGTTTTTACAATGATTGTAAGACGGGACTTATGTCTGTTTAAATATTGGTTCTTTGTTTTATTGTTACCATAATAATTTTAATAGTACCTATGTATTATATTATTATTATTAAAAAAATCTGATATTTAATATAAATTTTCGTTGTATACCTAATTATTAAATCCCGCCCCCTACTCCCTACCATAGTAAAATAATGAAATAATAGTATTATTCAACATTATAATATACATCATTTCTTGCATTTTTTTCTAAATTCCTTGCATTTTTTTCTAAAATCCTTGCATTTTTTCTCAATTTGTGATGCATTTAAATGCACATATTTTTGGCTCCTTCGGTTGCATTTTTTCCGAGCTTTATTTATTATAGTTGCAATCTATGCCTTCTTAATATTTGACGGTGGATTTACGAATGTATATCCCCCGCTTCTAAATGAAAAAATAATAAGAGCAGCAACTATCTCTTAAAGGAGGTAAAATGAAGGGTTAAAATCATTCGATAGAACAAAGCAGAAATAACTTTTATCATAGTAAATTAGTTTAACTTCAGTATATTAACTTGGATTAAATCTAAGGGGAAACAAACTTATGCCAACAAACCATCCTGTTTGTATGGTTATAAAGTTATGGCGTAGTTGCCACTGTTTTAATCATGTCAGTGGTTTGTTTTCCTATTTATATCCCGTTAAATCTGTCGACTACAGTACTGGAAGAATAAGGGACGAGCCGCTGAGGTCAAGACAAAACAGAGATAAATCAAAATTCTGGCGTTTTTATGCCTTCCAGCATCTAAAATTAGATTTATCTCTGAATATATCATATTTCATCTCGAGCAACTTGTGTAGTTAATGTTAAGAACAAAGAGGGAGTGATCGGAAAAAGATTGTGCCTTTACAGTAATTTTTTCCATCGTTGATTTGTGTGATTATTGGTCAGGACAGGGACTCATCAAACATAATTTCTTATATTTTGTTTTTATGAACAATATGTAATTGAATTTACTAAAAAATATTACACTTCATTAACCGATATAACAGAATAACAGCATATTAACAATAATTTTCATCACTCTGAATCTATGCATATGTTACAGTATACACATATGTCCAAAAGTTTGGAATACGTACAAATAATATATCTACGCCTATGGTGGTTTGAAAACTGTTGTTGATATTTATTCTAGAGCGTTTATAAATGGAAATTATCAAAAATTTGATTCGTTTTTGTAGCAATTTGGTCACAATAAACTGATTTTGGTATTCACACATTATTTCAGTTCTTGTTTAAATTTCATTCGAGCCGTTCAAAAATGCCTAGAAACATGATATCTCATTTCGACAGATCTAGAGTAATTGCATTGTTAGAACAGGGCTTTATTCAAAGTGATATCGCCAAAATTATTGGCGTCACTCAGAGTGCCGTATCGAAAATAAAAAAAAAATCCAAGACACAAATGACGTGAAGGATCGCCCCAGAAGTGGCAAAAATCGATGTGCAACAGCAGCATAAGACCGGCAGATAACATTGATAGCTCGAAGAAATCGTCTGGAATCTACAAGTGGTATATCCAGAGAAATTGTTAGGCTTGAAGGACTGAATATTTCACGGCAAACAATAACATGCCGACTAAATGCAGTACATTTGTATCGTAGAAGACCCTTTCGTGTTCCCAAACTAACCTATCAACACAAAATTGTAAGGTTGCAATGGGCTCGAGAAATAGTACATCATGGTCCTAACTGGAATAACGTGATGTTCTCTGATGAATCAGAAATTGGCTTGGTTTCTGATTCGCGAAGAACACTAGTTTGGAGGACCTCAGGCCAACAAGCCCGACTAGAAACAGCCCAACCGCGTGTCCCATTTGAAGGTGGGAGTATTATGGTTTGGGGTGGTATTATGAGTGGAACACAGACGCCTCTACTGGTTCTGGAGAGAAGAGTCACTGGTGCTGTATACATCGAGGAGGTTTTAAATTCTGCCATGCGTCTATTCCGAGGGGCAGTAGGTGATAGATTTGTGTTTTTGCATGACAACGCACCTCCGCATCGAACAGCAGCAGTACAAAATTTTCTGGAAGAAGAAGGAATATCCACAATATGGTGGCCCTCGAATTCCCCTGATATGAACGTCATTGAACATGCCTGGGACATTCTCAAAACACGCAACAAGAAGCGAAACAATCCCCCTATTACACTACGAGAACTAAAATATGCTGCTCGTGAAGAGTGGGAGAGAATTCCGCAAGCCCAGCTCGACCATTTAATCGACAGCATGCCAAATCGCCTACAGTCATGCATACAGGCCAGTGGAGTAAATACTGTTTATGAATTTTATAAAAAAATATTTTTTTCTATACTTATTTAATTTTAAATGTAAGTGGTACATTATAAATTTTTCACTCCAAAAGAATAAATCATTTTTTTGCATATTGTTTGTCTGGCTTAGAGATCTATTTAGTATTGATGGGAGTTGTAACAAAATGATGTTCAATTATTCAGAAAATTTTTTATATAAAAATCAACAAAAAGATGAAATATTCCAATATTCCAAACTTTTGGACATATGTGTATGTATATATGTATAGTATATGTAGTGTGTAACAGGCAAATGGTATTAATTTGATAATGGAGTACATCGAAAGAATGCTCGGACACAGTGACGGATTTACCACTAGGCAGACTAGGCAACCGCTCAAGGCGAGACCATTTTCGTAGATCGTATTTTGAGGAGCAACTTTAACTCAAAAATTTTTTAATTTAGTCAATAGTTAAGGTTTTACAGTGCAATTAGTGCAAATCATTAATACATACATAATTTCTGTACATTTTCGCCTATAACAAACGTTGTAGATAATTCAATTTGCAATCAAAAATGTTTCTTAATTTTTCTTATGGGACCAATAATTTACGAGATGAACCGTAAAAACCATTTCAACCCCTTTTTCCAAAATTGCGGTCGTGGGACAAGGGTGGCGACCCCACAAACTTGGTTTTAACCTTACACTGACCCCCCTACAGATCTAAAAAAACCAAATTGCGTCTTCTAAAAAACGCAAGGTAATGCCTTAAAAATGTAACATTTCAATGGACTAATAAGCTGCGCGCCAATGCAATGCTAGTTTCAACGTTGTCAAAATCTGGTGATTCCTCACCAGACCTGGCAACATCGAACATTGGCTAGTTTGCTAGTTAGCAGCGATTAGAGAGGCGCCAATGGCGCCATAGGCGATCGCCTTTTGCCTTTCTCCCCACTCTTGTCATTCGTTTGTTTACTACAAGCAGCACAAGCACAGACTTGAAAGACTGCGCGCGAGTTGCGTCAATTCACCTGTTTTATAGTTTTCGTATAGTTTTTGTTTAGTTTTCGTATTAATGCGAGTTGTTGTCCAGTGCCTATGTTTATGTTTTAGTTTAATTTGTTAAAGTTATTACAATAATGAAGAATATTGGTGTTATCAAGTTAAAATGAATAAAAACATTCACACAGCCAGTGTAGCCTTTGAACGTAAGTTGAGAAAATTAAAGAGGAGAAGAACTTGGAAACGATAACTAAAAACCAAAAAACTGACAACTCCTTTAAAATTACACAAGTTTCTGGTAACAACCAGGTCCAGGCTAGGACTAGCGTTAGTTCTATTTCTGATGAAATAAAAGACGAGTATGCTGCTCCAAGCACTTTTACTGTTTCAACAGAAGTAGTTTCAGACAATGAAGTTTTAATTTAGAGAGATTCAGTGTCTGCCAATGGATCTTGTGAGAATGAATGCAACTTATTAGATCCGAGTACATGGGATCCTTTGACATCAGTTTTGATCGACTATATTATAAAGAACCTTCCTAAACATTCTTCCAGTATTAAGGACTGTGATTTTTCCAAATCCAAACGTGAATATGCGGCACGGTGAGAGCAGCAAAAGAACACATGCTTTTTACTCGTTTACAAAATGGGGAGTTCAAAAAGTAAGAATGGCTCATGTATTCAAACACTTCTGGATGCGTTTACTGCATTCCTTGCAAGCTATTTCAGCTTCGGGAAATGGGAACTCTTTTTGCAGGGGATTTAGTGATTGGAAAAACAGTAGCCGGCTTACCGAGCATGAAAAGTGTGCAGATCACCGAATAAATACAATAACATTTGTAATACATGTCAATGTTTTAGGAAAAATAGACTCCGCCTTACATGAAAACTATTTGAAGGAAGTTGTCTCTTGGCATCGAATGCTTAAACACGTTGTCCATGTAATTAATTTCCTTGGCACGCGTGGGCACGCTTTCCGTGGCTCTGGCGGTTCAAAAGAAATATTTGGTACTCCAGGAAACGTGAATTTTATGGGAGCCTTAGAGATTTTGGCTGAATATGACGATTTTCTGAAAACTCATATTCAAACCCGAGGAATCTCTGGTTGGTTCTGGAAAGTACGCTATTTATCAAAAACCGTTTGTGATGAATTTGTTGAGGTAATGTATAAGAAGGTTGTGTCTATAATAGTGGAAGAACTCAAAGCAAGTAAATATTAGGCTTTGAGTGTTGATTCAAATCCCGATATTACTCATTCAGACCAGTTGATTCTGATTGTTCGTTATGTTTTGAGTGATGGAAGTCCAGTGGAGCGATTTATATCTTCTATCAAATCAAAAGCCCACTCTGGACCACACATGGAAGACATTATTTTGAACAGTCTTCCAGAGTTAAATATTGCAGTGAGTGACATGAGAGGACAGTCATATGACAATGCGGCTAATATGTCAGGCAAATACAATGGCCTGCAAGCGCTCGTGAAAAAACACAACAGCTTGGCGGAATACATTCCTTGTTCTGCCCACTAATTGAACTTAGTGGGTACTAATGCAGCAAACTGCTGTTTGCGAGCTACAAAACATTTCATGTTCATTCAAAAAATATATGCATCCACACCAAATTGGGCAGAGGTTGTAGGTTTGGTAAAAGACAGTGAAACAACCAAAAAAACTATTTCCAAAAAGACTTGATACGACTAAATGGGCTGCTAAATGGCACGCAGTAAGAGGTCTTTTACTCAATTACTGGAGTTACCATGATGCGTTGAGAAAAATAGCCAATGACCCAGATGAAACAAATGTTACAAGAGCAGAAGCAAACGGACTCTGCAAAGAGTTTTCGAAGTTATTAGCTATCATGTTCAACATGTGGTACGATATTTTAGAACGGTTTAACAAAAGCTGTGAAACTCTACAAAAAATAACTACTGACCTAAATGTCACTTGTCATGTGTACCAACCTTTGAACAAATACGTAGAAGGACTGAGAGATAGTAATGATGTTTATGAGAGAAAAGGCGCGGAGTTGTCAAGAACAGAAACTTATGCTATTGATCTGGAAACAAAGAGACGGCCAAAAAGAAAACCCATGGCTGATGAAGTTAGAGAAGGGCGTGATCCCGAAGTTGTGTTTGGAGGGAAAGAGGAAATGAAGATTAATACTTCCTTGGTTGTAATTGAAAGGCTTTCAACAGAATTAAATAAAAGATCAGATGTGTACTATACCTTAAATAATAGATTCCAGTTTTTGAACAATTTAAGTAAAATGGCAAAAGAAGGAATAAGAGAAAAAGCAACTGAATTAACAAACGTTTACCAATCAGACATTGGGAGTGATTTTGCTGAAGAATGTATACAGACTTTGTTGAAGGACTTGGGTTCTTTGAAGAAAATAAAAGTAAAAGAGAAAAAGAAAAGACAAAGCACAGGAATTTACCTTTGGAGTTCCTACAACTTATTCGTCACAAACAATAACTACACTCTTCCCAAACTTGAACACGACCCAGCGAATTTTACTGTGTATGATGACTTCAAACGCGTCTGAAGAACGATCTTTTAGCATTTTGAAAAGGATAAAAAATTATTTACGAAATGCTAGTTCTGACGCAAGATTGTCTAGTTTAGCAAGTTTTGTAGCTAATGCTGAACTTTGTAATAACTTGTAGTTTGATGAACTGATTAAATAGTTTGCAGCTCAAAAAGCAAGAAAAGTTTAGAGAACATAATACAATCTACTGTAGTTCATTTTGTCATTGTGCGTTCATACTCTACAAATCCACATTCTAAATTGAAAAGAATGACTTTTTCTTTCACTTCTAAGAGTAAGAGTTGTTGACTTTTCACCCGCATAGAATGATAAAGCCGCTCTTTCCGTTTTTTCACTTTACATATCAAAATAATCTAAATATTAATCTTAATGTAGTTAACTTCTGAACTGGATAGGCTCCAAACTTGTGATTTTAAAACATTCAAGCGTACATGGAATAATTATTTCAAAGAAAGTCAACCGCAAATTAATTTTCCTGTTGGTTTTTGGGGTATTTGTTTCAAAATAGCCCTTAAAAAACCTTAAAACTTGCCATTTTCGGTTAAATTTTGGAAAATACATCCGGGTTGTAGGGGCCGCTCGAAAAGCCTTATCTAGGGCCTCCAATGTCTCAAATCCGCGTCTGCTCGGACATGTCAAAAAAATCTACTTTAGTTAGCTTGCATAGACATCGATCTTGCTAGGCACTGCCATTATCACACCTTATATTTGAAATCTCCTTTCCACAGAACAGAGTTGTTACCCTAGCTTCTTATTTAGCTCTTTTATACCTTTTAATACTTCATGCTTATGTTCAATCACAAAAACCATGACAAATCTAGAGTAATCTTCTACAAAGATCCACATACATTAGTGTGTATTGATTCTATAACCTCACCCACTCTTGACGTTTTTTAACGATATGGTAAATATTTTTGTTTAATTTTTAAACTAACTCAAACTTTATTAGACTTTGACTTTGCAAACTCTTGAACTGAAATTTTTATAAACGATTTAGGTTACTCGGTCATGTAATGCTTCTAGAAGTACTAGCCTCAATTTTGTATCAAAAGTAAAGAAACATTACATTGGTGTCAGGTGTGGGGTAATAAAAATATATAACTACGTAAAAATGGCCAAGAGACTAAGTGACAAAGCTAAAGGCAGAATTGAAAAATCGTGAGTTGGAAACGTCCAGTAAGGAAAGTGAATTAGTAGAAAGAACTGTCTGTGGGTATGGTGTACACACTAGATATAAATTGAGTGAATGTAAACGACGAGTACTCAGTGTGTATATATTTATTAAAATGCAGCTAAGTGCTTTCGGCCATTAGGCCATTCTCAAAGTCTTTTATGACGACAGCTTTGAGAATGACCTAATGGCCGAAAGCGCTTAGCTGCATTTTAATAAATATATTACACACTGAGTACTATTACCCCCCAAGCTATCTCAAGAAAAATGCTATGTGTTTTCGGTAGAGTAGGGGTGGGTAAATGTAAAGATGCAAGAATGCTTTACAGTGTAAAAGTAATACTTTGATATCACCAATTAACTCTTATGATGTGATTAACAAAAATAAATCAGTTACCCCAAATGGTACCAGTTGGTTCCCAACGAGTATGTATAAGCAAACTCATGTGATATGTTATTATTATTATTATTCATGTAAATGTCAAGTTTGTGCTTCTCCAATTAAGGGTAGAATTGCTGTGAAACAATATCACCGTATTGTCTGCGTGATTCAGTGCTGTAGAGATGGCTGACTGGTGGATAGGGATGCAGTTACGAAGTACAGATAATGTAATGATGAAAGTAAGAAGAAGGTGGGAACTTAAAGGCCGATGATTTTGTGGCCTAGATGGATGATTTTATTAGTTGTTTAAATTTTCAAATCCTCTAAAGAGAGTGTTTTCATCAGCGAAATACAATTTAAAACAACTAAAAGTGTTTCTTTTCTTTTTAGGTGTTAATCCTAGAAATCCTAGAATGTTAAGCTCTTGCTTAAAATCAGAAACCCAAAAGAAAGGATGTAAGAAGAAAAACTCCAAAAAAAAAGTTGATATGTTGGAGGTTGAAATTCCACACCAAGGAATTTCAAATATATCCCCTGGCTAACCTTGAATCGTACCTAATCATAGACTTATATGTGACATAGAACCAGATTAGATTTTCAGAATTAATGAACACAATTTTAAGTTCCATGAAAATTTTATGTCAATTACTACCTATAACCTGTACTCATAAACAATATAAACATTAAGAACATTAAAAGAATATACTTTAAATAATCCATCTTAATCTGATTCAATTCTATTTATTTATTTTTTTATTCTGGCATGATCTGGTAAGTAATATAACAAATAAATTTAAGGACTGTTACTTTTAATTCGTAACAGTACTCGTCGTTTGCATTCACTCAATTAGTAGAAAGACTGGAAAATGACGGCTTGATCCAGTAACATTTTTATTCAATGACAAGACTTCCACCTTAATCTCGTCAATTTCTGATATGAAGAACTATATTTGTGTTATGAAGAACTATATTTCCGCTAACATGGACAAGGTTTCTACTAATGTGGACGAGAATGATATTTCTGAACAATGAAGAATGATATTTCTGCCAATATCTTATTAATGAAAAATGACATTTCTGCTGACGTCGAGAATAAAATTTCGTGTCAAATATCGGGTATAGAGAATAAGATGACAACGATGGACGAGAAAATCGAGAATAAGATAACAACGATAGGCGAGAAAATCAGGGGGTTAGAGATAAATATGGACACAAGACGCGCCAGCAGAAGAAAAGGAGATTAAGCAAACAAAACCTTGCAAGGCAGAAACTGTTATGGTTTAAATTCTCTGAGAAGTTAATCTTGTTAAAAATTAAATATGTCATTAATACAGCATTGTAGACTTTCAATTTTCTTTTAATGAAAGGGTAATAAAAAACTATTCATAAATCTATTAACATTGAACTGTATTTCACTTATAAATATGAATAACAGAAGTAAAAGCCGTAAACGTTATCAGTATAATACCTTTCAGAACTACAGAATGACCGTAATACGAAACACTCTGTGGAAACAATCATCTTACCGAACAATTTGTGATCTTCTATGACTTAAAACCATACTCAGGTTGTCTCCATATAAAAAGTAGTAGAGTTACCTTCTTATAGTATTTTATTTTCCCATACTGCTTTAGTATTTTCTATGGAAATTGTTTTCTCGGTAACCTTCCTTGGATTTACTTGTCTTTGGTTTGTCATCATACAGTAACTAAAATAAAATAAAATACTTAGCAGCCACTATTGAACATCATCACATCTCTGAATATAAATGGCCCTTGTTTTAATTTTAATCGGAAAAACTGAAGAAGATTTATATTAAAGAAATAAACCAGTCAGTGTATATAAATTGATGAAATATAGTTGTCTTACCTGGATGCTCATTAGTTCTCGCTATTTTCCTAAGGAAGTCCTGTGCGCGTATTCTGTATCGTCATAAAAAGGAAATTTTTTTCTATAAATTCTCTATACCACTTCACCTTATTCTGTAAGCTACTTCGGCATTGGTCGTGTGTCACGAACACTTCGTTCGGTAGAAAGTAATAGAAAGACCATTTTAGGTCTTGCTATGATGTTTTGAGTATCCCTGTCTCTTTTTAACACACAATCATTAGATTTATCTTTGTTGACATGTTTACTTTTCTTCAAAGAAAAGGTGCGTATCGGTTATGTTATGTTTATGTTGTTTTGTGATTTATATATACAAGTTTATGTTGGAAAAATAATTTTTGGAGTAATTAAGTATTATTAATATTATTGCAATTTAATATGTGAACAAGTACAAAGGGCACCTAAATAATACGTATTTATGGCCATTTACGGTGTTACCTGTAAATGTGAAATATTTCTGTGTTGAAGGTTGTGTTAAATTGATTACTAAACTTCTTAATTTTTGTCATTAATGCAATTCTTGAAAAGTTCAATATATTTAATATTGGTGATTGTAAGGATTAATAAATTCTTAATTGGTTTTGTCGTTCTTCATCTTCTACTTGTAGCAAATAAATTGGGTCCATATTTTATAATGTACTCGCAATAAAGATTAAAAAAAAACGAATACTAAGAACAGATAATATGTTATTCTGTAGTTTATAATATTTACACCACACACATAATTATAATAATAATTGACTCCCACAATGAAATATGAAATAATTCTCCTAACTTTATCCTCCTGAGAAATGAACAATCAAATGTTGCTATTGTTGCCGACTTAATCAGAAGATATCTCAAATTCCCCTAAAAACAGATCAATGTTTTTACAGCCAATAATTATCAGTTCTCTATAGCCGAGCATTGCCGAATAGATATACAAACAATGGTACAGAATAGGTTCACGAAATAGAAAGACATTTCCTCTCTATACTCATAGAAAGAAATTTCTTTCTACGAGACGATACAGAATACGCGCCCCGATTTCTTTCTCTAATAATCTTGATATTGTGGCAATCTTCTATTTTTTTGTTATGCATTTGTTTTGGTTAAGTCATATAACTGTCAATTGAGATATAAAACATCGACACGAGCGTTCACACGATGCGTTCGATCGAAGCATTCTTGATCTCTTCTATTTTGTGTGAGTAAGACAAGATTGAGAATAGATAGGGAATACGAAACATTACGATGAAAAGAGCGAGACTAGAGATGAAACCCACATAGATAAATAAATATATTATTATTTGTCTATGGAATGCCATTACCCAGTACAATTTTGGAATTCCTTCAAATTTGATTTTCGTTTATCCCAAATATATATCCATGTTATTTACCATAACTAAAGGAGTGTTTTCTTCCTTTGCCATTGTCATATACCATAGTAATTGTCACGGATACTTTGGTAATTAGTCATCTTGAATGGTACATTCAATTCGACACTTCACCTGTTGGTCAACCTACCTCTAGTAGTCGATGCCCACCTGTATGTTTATTTAATTTTATTCATTATTGCCATCAGGAACAATAAAATTTGAGTTTTTTATAAATAATTTTTGATTCTGATTTTTCCATTGTAAGTTGGATAAACTGATTTAGCCATTTTGAGGATAGTTTGCACGGCAAGCGACCGCTGCGATTTTGGGGGAACTGACTTTTGCGGTTCTCATATTTGTGCAAGTTGCTTATAAATTGTTTGATTAATTTTTGGATTTATCCGTAATGGAACGGGATTTGATTTGCGCAAATTATAAGAATGTAGTCGGCTTTAGTTTTGGAGAATTTGGGAAGGGAAAGGGATTTATTTTATGAGAAGTCGCCAGAGGTTCATTTGAACATCGAACCCAAACGACTGCCTTTTCCAGTGTGGTCATTTAGTTGAACCCCCATCGTTTTGAGGTAAGCCGATATGTCTATTATTTTCTATTAAACGAAGAGTTGATAGCTATTGCCAATTTTTTATGCAATTTTCTATAATGAAGGTTAATACTTTTAGGGTTTTCTTTTCCCTTCGTTTTCCTCGTGCATGGAATAATCATTTGACAGTTCGAACTCACTGCATTCGTTCATCTGCTTCAATGGTCAGACCAAAAATAGTCCCCGTTTAGTCACCTACTTCAAGCAAGATTAGGGGAGAGACAATTAGGACTAGATACTGGAATTCATTTGTGAACTGGAACTCATACCAATACCATAGCAGCTAAGTACCTTCGTTAAGACTACCTGTGATTTTACTACTCCATATTATTTTGACTTTGGTACCTTAGTATTTGACATTTTGTACTGGAGAACTGGGTTGGCTGGAACCCAACTTCAGTTCATATAGTGATTGCGCCCGATCTTGAGAATTAGATAATAAATTCCGTATTCGACTATTTAGTTTAGATGAAACCCAAACTAAACATTTATATTTTGTAATTTCAGTAAAACAAAATCGATAATTTTCTTTATGTCACTTTTTAGGGGGTATCAGGTACAAAAAGGGTGTAGTGTACAACGGATTGTAAAGTGTAAAGCTTGTATGATCATGCAGTGCTAAACGAGATAATTGTAGATTGTTATATCATATATAATTTAATTATTTATAACCGTGATTAGAGCTTTAAAACTTTTACATTGTGAACTTTACTTCAGAAATTTTTAGTAATATTCACTACCCTTGACACCAGACTATGTTACTTAATTCGTTTGCAAGGTACCTGCCCATTTGTTTTCCGCATTTTTCAAAAGTAGTAAAATTCGGTGGCGCTTGGAATTAAATAGTGACTTTAAGGAAACCGAGAGAATTTACACCCACTCCTGAGAGCTTTGAATCTTTACATTATTAAGTTGGGAATTCCAGCGACTTCGGTCTTTTACAAAAGCACACTTAAAGATAGGTTAATTGTTGCATCAAGGTCGAGTAACAAAACATACCCTAAGTAAGAAGACATTGGCATTTTTACTCGAGTCAAGGCCCCAACGGTCGATGGAAAAATGTCGTGGACCAATTATGTAAAACAGTTTGAAGCCGCTGCTAGATGTACCTTAGATGTACTTCAGACGATACCTCTGAAGGAAACAAATGACTTCGAGCAGCTGAAGAAGAGGTTAGACATGCGATATGGTCACAAACATTTAGAACATTTCTACCAATTCCAGCTGAAGACCGAAGGCAAAAACGTGACGAAAGCCTTCAAGAGTATGAAGTGGAGGTTTCCCGATTAGTTCGATTCGCTTATCCATTAGCACCAGAGAACACGATGGAATGTCTAAGCATCCAGGCCTTTATTGATGGCTTACGTGATTCCGATATGCAGAGGACGCTTCGTTTAGCCCATCCCAAAACATTAGTTGACGCATTGACAGCTGCACTTGAATATGAAGCTGCAACGAAGGCTTCGGGTTATAACAACGTTAGGACCATCCGAGAAGAAGGTGACGAGGACAGAACGACCCTGAATTCATGCAAGCCAAGAACTCCAGTCACGGGAGAAACTAGACAATGGCGAACATCAGGCTGATGTGAATCATCGAAACACCGACTCTCTGCCTAGATGGCCATGCCCTGTAGTCTATTTTCACTGTAACAAGTCGGATTCAGGGACTACACCAGTGTGCGATCTCATAACAATATATTAGTGACTAAATAGGTGGTAGCAACTGTTACTGTTATAAATAGAAATGATTATTTGTGATAAATATGTGCATATCTATATTCCAGTCAAAATTCCACCCAAAGTTGGGACTTCATTTTTGAAAAAGAATCAGAACGATTCGTCGAATTATAGTTTTAGTTGTTTCATAGGAGGTTTAACTACTCCTGGGCATGATGGTTGGAAGAGACAATCCCTCCAGTGTTTCTATATTCTTTAATATTAACCCGTTCGCGACGGAATGCACCACCAGTGGAGCACCGCAAGTATTACTTACAGCCGAAATGTCCACCGGTGGCACATTGCTATAAACTGTTTCTAACTACGATTATTTTCTACGGATAAGAGAAATTCATGCAATATCGAGCCTACGGTTGTAGAATAGGTACACGTAAGTGTGTGTTGCACCGGTGGCGCATCCGGCACAGATTGATGTTGTTTTTTGATAAATATCTCAAAACAATCAAAACGCAAAGTATTTATTATATCTAAATTAGTGGATCAAATAATACCTAAGAAATTAGAGTACTATGTGTATACTATAGGTCAAGATTCAACATAACTATAATAAAACAAAGAAAATAAAAGGAAAAACAAATAAAAGTACCTAATACATCCAATACAAAATGAATTAGAAATTCACCGAAAGAGAGTTATTTATGAATTTCATAGAAACACGGCAAACACCTTTTTTCTTTACTGCGAGCTTCCTTGACCCCTCTCTCAGCAAAAATGTTTTCGTAGCAGGATCCACATCTTTTTCGGCTTTGCCTGGTCGTTCTTCCAAATTTCAACATTTTGCGTTGCAGGGTATCTTCCAGAGATTCACTGCTTGACTTGATTTTCAAACTACTTGACTTAACTTGACTTAAAATCAAGTCAAACTCAAGTCAAGTAGATTTGTTCAAAGTTCAAGTCAAGTCAAGTAGTTATATATCAAGTACTAGAGAAATCAAGTAGTTTTTCAAATTACTTGATTTTTGTTAATAAAAAATAAAGTTTTTTATTATTACATTATAATTACCAAGAAGTAATAAAATAAAAATTCGTGTATGTAAATATTATTTTTTAATGGAAAAACATAAACCAACATTTATTACAACTTATATTTTTTAATTCCCAAATAACAAAACTAAATAATAAATGGATTAATGGATTTAAAAACATAATTTTGAACAATAAACATTTAAAGCAAATCTTGAACATCTTTACGCGCCATCCATGATTTAAGGCACATAAGACTTCTAATAGATTTATCGTCTAGTCGGATTCTAGTTTTAGTAACAGTTAAAGCTGCTCGGGAAAATTGCCTTTCAACAGAAGCTGAAGATGCAGGCGTTGCTCAAATGTCTTTGGCCATTGTGGCAAGGTTTGGAAAAATATTTTCATGCCTTTTCCACCATTCTAAAATATCTTCACTGCTGTCAGCCCTTGGATCAGATGTGTATTTATCTATTTCATAACGCCAGGCCATTTCATCTTTTGGATTGGTAGATTTTCTGAACAGACTCAGTAGATCGATTTCAAACTCTCTGCATCCACTATTTTCAATTGAGTTTAAAGATAAAGATGAAGTTGATGGGACTGGCGGTGACGCAAGCAGTGAGTCGGACCGAAAATACCTCGTTTTGAAAATATTCTCAAAATGTTTGACTGCTTCTGTCTGCAAATCCTGTCCCCAGCGAGAATTGGAGAATGTTTCTACTTTATGTCGGGGGTCTAAAATTAAAACAACACAGTACATCCAGTTGGTTCTCTCGTAATGTTTAACGATTTTGTCCCTTGCCGCTTGAATACTATTTATTATTTTCTCATCGGTTTCATTTCTACCGGGATTATTGTCAAGTTCCATAGCCCATGATTCTAGTTTATCCAGAAGCATATTAATACCAATTATCGCCATAGGAAGTGTAGAATAACATTCACCTTCTAAAATTATGGAAATAGTCTTAAAAACATATAGGTATTTGCAAACGCGTTCTATTAAGGACAAGTCTGCATCTGTCGGCTTTAAAGTCTTTAAATTATCTATATTATCACAAATAATGTTCAAAGCCTTTCTCATATTTAAGCTCCATTGCAACATTTCGAAGGCGGAATTCCACCTTGTTACCACATCAAGTTGGGGCATAGCCATTTTTGCTGCAGAATTTTACAAAATCCTCACGTAAATGTTCAGAGTTTTTGATTTTTTTGGCAAGAGATCGGATTTTTTTTACAGATGAATGTGAATTGGGATCTTCATCATCATCATCGTCGGTTTCTGACAAAATGTTGGCCGTTTCTGGCGTTTCTTCATATTCAGCATTTCCTTCAAACGTAGAATCAAGAATTCGCATAAAATCTCTGGCACCCAAATTTAAAATGTGCGCAAAACACACGAAGTGACTATTCTTAACATCAATGTCGGAAATATACGTCTTTAGTTTTTTAATAAACGTGAAATTACTATTTGTGTTATCAGTAGTAATACCTTGGATAGACTTTGTAAGATCGTTGAATCGTAATACTTCAAAAAATAGTTGCACTATTGAACTTCCAGTATGTTTGCCATGTGCTGGCACAAAATCCAAAAGGATACAGTGAAGTTTCCAATTATTATCTATAAAATGGGCGGTAATACCATAGTACCCTTTCATATTAAAAGAAGACCATCCATCGATTGTGAACGAGATTTTTGAATTGCAAGTTTTTAAGAAATATTTATGTCTTTGCTGCGCTGCCTCAAATGTTTTTACTGTCAAGGATTTCATTTGATTTCTACCGGGTAAATTTACATTTGGATTCAGGTACTTATACATTTTTTTACTCATATCATCCTCAAAAAAACTGAAAGGAAGGTATTTCTGTGCTACATATTCCACAAGTAGTTTTTGAAATTCATCTCGTTGAAAATTGGGTACCACGCTGATAGTCTGAAAAACAAAAGATTGATTTAGAACATAATTATTTGAAGTTTAGCTTGTTTGTTTATTCACTGATTATTCTTATAATTGGCGGGGGTGAGGCTCAAATTGACCACTGGAAATAAATATTCTAAAACTAACAAGTGAGCCTCATACAAAATTATGTTTAAAAACGCCACTTCTACAATCCTAAATATTGGTTATACAACACCAACCTGAGGTACTAAATTCTTTACTACTAAATCCATTTTTAAGTTATTTTTCCATCGAAATGTACCTGTGAGTCACCATATTTTGGCACCCACTTGCAGTATTTATTGTAAGAGTTAGAAGGAAATGTTTCAAACCAAAGTTGTAGGGTTGGGTTAACTCTGAACCGTCAGGAAGTATTAAATATAGGTATATGACATACTTAATAAAAGTTGAAGAATTTTAAAAGAAATTCGAAACAAAATTTAAAAACAGGGTGCTCCATTTAAAAAAACGTATGTTTTATTCGTCACGCTTTTTGAGCCACACTGTACTGTATAATAATTTTAAATTGTGCATCCTAACAATCTTTACAACTTTTGTATTTACCATATTCTACCAATGAGATAATGAACTTTACTATATCGTTCTCACCCTGTACACGTACAATCCGTAGTTAGTTACATATAAAGCTAACAAACAAATATTAATTATTATCGACTCAAACATCCAAGTAAGTAAACCACAAGGTTTGAACACAGGTTTGGATTAAACATGAAAATAATATGATTATGTCTAAATATTTATACTCGTAATTTGCTACTAAGTATAAGACTATACCACAGTAAAGAAAAACTACTTACATTTTCAGTTTCAGTCTCGCCAGTCTCAGCTCCAGCAAGCCAATTTGAAATTGTACCACGTTTATTGGAGCTTCCGGAAGAATTCGCCTCAAAATTTGGTGGTTGTGAGCTACCAAAAATTTTGTCGTAGACTCTAGTGTGTTTGGATCGCAAATGTCGTCTTAATGATGATGTTCCACAATTTTTCATTTTTAAAACTGTGTTTTCCGTAGTACAAAGCGTACATTTGCCTTGTTTGTCAGTATTTTTTTTTACTTTTGGGATCTCGCTCGATTACAAAATACTCCGTAACTTTTTTATTTTCATTAGCTACATTTTTATTAGTTTTCCTTATTTTTGCAGTCGACCCTGTAATTTCTACATCGGGTTCGATATCTTGAAAGTCCGACACTTTATCATCTGGTAATTCTGGCACGTATTCTGACCCACTGCTTTAAAACGGTCCTGATTCCATTTCGGACAAATCACTCACGTAAGACATATTTTATTATTGTCTTCAAATAACACAGAACGTTAAGGGCGATTGTCGTTGCACTATTAACAGTATTCCAGACTAGCACGTCGTCGTTTCGTCAGTAAGCTGCCTTTGTG
The DNA here is from genome assembly GCA_963921935.1 of Galeruca laticollis. Taxonomy (NCBI): domain Eukaryota; kingdom Metazoa; phylum Arthropoda; class Insecta; order Coleoptera; family Chrysomelidae; genus Galeruca; species Galeruca laticollis. The sequence continues at coordinate 51,472,654 of OY998184.1, forward strand.
CGTGTATTGCAATTTTCCGGAGCCGGGCTCGATTTTTTGCTGCTGCACAAAGGTGCCGCGTGCCATAAATTTTATTTACGACTTGCTTTCGCTGCCCCGCCGCGCGCTGTCACTCCTACCACCGAGTCTTGTTAATGTTCGGTGCTCCTACCTACATGCATGTACATACAGGCTTTATCAATATTCAAGTAATCAAGTAGTTTGAATTCACTTGATATCAAGTCAAGTACTATTGACCGAAAATCAAGTCAAGTCAAGTATCAAATTTTGAAATGCTTGATTTTTCAAGTCAAGTCAAGCATTTTAAAAAAACCTCAAGCTACTTGGCTTGATGAATCACTGGATCTTCCTCTATTATTGTTTGCTCCTCGGTCTCAATGTTGTCCTCTTGTGTTTGTAGCAGTGCTCGTATGATTCTTTCCCGAACTTGAAGGATGTCCAAATTTTTCGGATTGTTACCAAAATTGTTGTAAATCACCCAACTATTTACAACGCATGTGCCAAAAAATACCTTGAATGAAACTTTCCTATACCATTTGACTGTTTTTATGAGGCAGGTAAAATAGGATTACATTTGGTCCGACACGTCTACTCTCTTTTTGGCCTTATTGTACGCTATCACAGCAGGAGATTTTGCAACATCTTTTCCGATTTTTTCGACCTGTGGCAATGGCTAAACACTGTACTCATCATTAGTACAGGACATTTATCAACCCATTTCACTACACGTATTCTGTCTTGATTTTGCTCCCCATATATTTCGCCTTTTCTAAGTTTCTTTTGGCACACTGTCTGGGAATTTCCTTTTCTATTGGATTTCAGCGTTCCACAAACATAAGCACTGGATGAAAGAAGATCTTTACAAAGTTTCAAGCTTGTGTAATAATTGTCTATGTACAATGTCCTTCCCTCCTGTAGTAATCCCTGTAGAAGCTCGAGGCAAATAGTGTAGGTATGTCCTTGTTCAGCAACGTTTCCATTGTTTTTCCCTGCATAAATACGCAAATCGTGCTTATATCCCCCCGAGGAGCAAATTTTGTATAGCTTGATCCCGTATTTGTGAGCGTTTGCCGGAAGATACTGCCTAAATACTAAGCGCCTCATCCAAGGTACCATTGTTTCATTTATCACAGTTCTTTCACTTGGGGAAAGGATGTCTTTGAAATTCTGGTATACCATTTCTGTCACGTTTCGTAATTTGAATAGCCTGTCATTATTTGCAGGAGGATTTTCATTGCCTGATAAATGACAAAATTTCAAAAGTATGTCGAATCTATCCCGTTACATAATGGTTGGAATAAGTTTATGCCCATAAATATCATTTTTCGACCAATATAAACGGATTGATGGTAAATGACTAATGCTCATTATCATGAGAATGGCAAGGAACCTCTTTATCTCCGTTATGTGTGTGTGTGTGTGTGTGAGATTTTGGCCGTAGAAAACTTAGTTCTTAGCCACAAAAATTATTTAATTTTAATGTTCAACTTTATATTGAAATTTGTGCACTAAATAGCTCAACTAAGGCGTCTAAAATAGGTTTTTCGTTTAAACTTAATAGGTGAGTTAACTTTGTCGGTAAAGAAATATTGTGATTAATGAGAAAATTTAGAAATATATTTATTTGATATTGGTGATTTCTAGAGAAAAAAATTAAATGGTTAAGATCAGCTATTGAACTATTGTCACATGAACATTTAGAAGAGCCTATAATTCCTATTTTAGCAAGGTGCGCAGGAAAGATACCATGATTTAGTTTCATTCTAGTTACTATCGTAGTGTAGTATTTATTTGTATTGTATTCTTGAATATGTGGTATTGTTTTGGGTATTTCTGGATGTATAAGTGTGTATGGGTTTTTAGACTCTTTTACGTATTCCTGCCATACACTATTCCAACTGTGAGTGATTTGTCTTTTAAGTGACGGCAATAGGTCAAGTGTGTTATAAAAATCAAAAAACTTGTTTTCCAAAACTGCCTTTTTGGCAAGGCTATCTACAATTTCATTCCCTTTAATGCCAGCATGTCCTTTTACCCAGATGAACGTTATTTTAGTATCAGAATTACTTAATAGATATAGATAGTTTTTAATATTCCATAAAAGGGAATTTTTTACCTGATTATATAATTTTTTAGTTCCTATAGTTTCCAATGCTGCTTTTGAATCGGTTATTATAAGACTATTGCCAATTTTGTTTTCAAATATATAAGTGAGGGATTGCCATACTGCATACATGTCCGCTGTGTAAATTGAACATGTATCATGTAAACGCATTTTAACAGAAAAACATTTATTCGAATGATGAAAGGCACATCCAGTTCCATTATTGGTTTTTGAGCCATCCGTGTAAATAGTTGAATAATTTGTATAGTTTGAAAGAATGGATATCATAATGTTTTTGTTAACTATGTCTGAAAGTGAATATAAGGGGAATATGATGTTAGGTTCAAACATACATGAGTCATAGCTGAATCTAAACATTGGATATTTGTCGATAGTATGAATTAACTCATAAAATTTATTAGTAAAAATAAAAGCATCGACCAAAGGTGGATTATTTTTAATCTTCCAATATTTGTTTGTTAAACATTGTGTTGTGAGATAAGCAAGATTATTGAGGTTATTGCAGCAATCTTTTTCTCTAATTTTGATTAAATATTTATTTGCCAGATATTCGCGTCTAATTGCTAATGGAGGTTCAAGAGATTCAACTAAGATTGCATCAGTTGGGGATGATCTCATTGCTCCTATACATATACGTAGAGCTTTAAATTGAATACGATCTACAATTTGTAGATTTGTTTTGCTAGCAGAACCGTACAAAGTCGATCCATAATCCAGAATTGAGCGGATGTATGCTCTATAAAACATTAATGAAATGGCCACATCAACACCAAACTTTAACTTAGAAACACATCTTAACATGTTTATCCCTTTCTCACATCTACATTTGATATACTCAATATGTTTCGTCCACAACAACTTACTATCCAGAAATATGCCTAGGTATTTATAATTATTCACCACTGGAATTGTAAGTTCAGAGAAAAGCACTGTTGCGGGTGGCTGATATCGATGTCTCGTGAAAAAAAGGACAGAGCATTTTTCAGGCGATATGTTAAAACCTAAGTCATGTAAGGATCGTCTAATAGTATTCATCATGTTCTCGAGAACACACAAGCACTCTTGGTGTGAATTTTGGATCGTGTAATAGGCAAAATCATCAGCATACTGAACTTTATAACAAGAATCATCTCCTATCCGATGCAATTCTGTTGTATATAAATTAAAAAGAAAAGGGCTCAAAACAGATCCTTGCGGTAGACCTTGAGACAACACCCTCGGACCATGAAGTTCATTCTTATGATCTCTGAGGTAGATTTTCCGATTTGTGTACAGATTAAAAATATTGGTCGCCACTTTATTACCAAAACCGAATTCTATAAGTTTTTTTGTTAGTATGTTTAAATTTACAGCATCATAGGCGCCTTTTATGTCGATAAATAAACAAGCAAGATATCTGTTTTCAGAAAAACTTACTTGTACGTGATTAACTAATTGTGTTATAGCATCTATCGTAACGCAACCCTTACGATACCCATATTGTGTTGCCGGAAGACGTTGATTGTTTTCTGTGAACCATTCTAATCGCGCTTTGATCATTCGTTCAAACGTTTTTATAATGGTGGAAAATAAAGAAATTGGCCGAAATGATGTCGCAATAGAGCTATCCTTAAAAGGTTTGGGTAATAAGGTAATAATTACGTCTTTCATGGTTTCTATGTAATCATTTTGTAACCACCAGTCGTTAAAAATATCTAAAAGATTTGTTTTTGCTATTATGGGAAGGTTTTCTATCATTTTATATGTTAAATTGTCTTTACCAGGCGCAGTATTTCTGGAAGTTTTGATAGCATGAAGTAATTCTTGCATATTAAATGGAGTTTCTAAATAAGGATTTGTTTTTAAGATGTGGGATGGATCAAGTTCGAGTTTATTTTGGACAGTTGCAGGACAAATTAAATCAAATATTTCTTCAAGCAATTGTGGTGGTAGAGCAGTACGATTATTCTGAAAATGTTTATTTGAAATACTTTTTATGAAATTCCAAATTTTAGTTTGGGGAGTATTCCTATTGATACCATTTATAAAGGAGACCCAGCTATCTTGATTAGCTTTTTTAAAAGTTAATTTGGCAATTGCTACACTTTTTTTATAATTAATAAAATTTTGGAAATTAGATATTCTTTTATATTCAAGTAGAGCTTGTTTCCTTTTTTCTACTGCTTCTGTACATTCTATGTTCCACCAAATAGGTTTTTTAGTAATTGGAATAAAAGGTTTTTTGATAGGCATAGACAAATCTGCGGCTTTTGACATGGCTGTAATTAAAAAGTCAGCTTTTTCTGAGACATTAATATTAGAATCATTTTCAGTTAATATTTGATCAATATGGTCCTGATATGTTATCCAATTTGCTCTCGAGTCATTCCATCTATTAGAAGTTAAAATGTTTGCGCGATTACCTGACAAATGGAGAGAAATGCTTATTATAAAATGATCAGAACCCAGAGTTTCTTCCATAATTTGCCAATATAGATAGGAAACTAGGTTAGGAGTAACAAAAGTAAGATCAACCCTAGAAGGATTTTCATTAGGCCTGTGTATTCGAGTTGGTTTACCATTATTGACACATATTAAATTGCAGTGATCTAAAGCATCTATAAGTCTTTTACCTTGTACATCATACTTGTGGGATCCCCATAAATTATGGTGACAATTGAAATCACCACAGATAATAACCTTACCTGAAAATTGTGAGAAAATATTTATCCAGTCATTAACATTAACAGTAGTTGCGTTAGGTGGTTTATATATGTTTACTAAGGTTATTTTCAAGTCACTGATTTCTATTGCACAAATTTCTATGCTAGCATTAAAATTTTTTATTATTTCAATTTCACTAAAGTAAATATCTTTTTTGACATAAATGCCTACACCTCCGTAACCATCATCCCTTTTTTTTGTATGGGATAATAACCTCGAAGAGAAAAATTATCTTCCATTTTAGTTTGTAACTCTTGTAATATTAAAATATCGAATGAATAGCTTTCTAAAAATTGTAATAAGTTGTTTTTTTTATTAGTAATTGAACGACAATTCCATTGAAACAAATGTAATTCACCAAAAGTCCTCATCATAAATACTCTCTAAATCACTGACTGGATTATTTATAATTGAGCTAAATTGATTTCTAATACTATTATGGATTTCTTCTAAATTTTTGTATTTACTTTGAAAATATGTAGGATCAGTAAGTGCTTTAGTTATTAACGAATTAACTTCAAATATTATTTTTTCTTTATGAGCCATGAAATCATCACGGTGAGGGTTTGGAATGACAGGTTGTGATTGTGGGCGTGGTGGAACTTTTTTTGTAGTTTGAGATACTCTAATAGGAGATACACTTTTACGTTTAGTCGGTTGTGTTCGAGGTCTTTGGGTGAGTGATTGAGTAGCAACATGTGAGTCTTTTGAGCTAGGTGGTAATTCTGGAAAATTATTAAGATTATTAAGTACCGAAAATCTATTATTGGTGGTAATTTTAGCATAAGATGGATTATTAACTATTTTTTCCGCTTCCTTAAATGATATATTATGATATGCCATTTTTTTTTATATTAGATTGAAACTTATATGTGGGACAATTTTTATTTACTGCATTATGATCAAATTTTTCACAGTAAATACAATATTCATGAGTAACGTTACAATTATGATTTTCTTCCATTTTATCACCACATTTTCTACACTTCTCAACTCCTTTGCATAATTTTGTCGTGTGTCCGTATCTCATGCATTTGAAACATTGGACAACCGGATATATATATACGGTTCAACCTCAAAATTACATAAATTAATTTGCACTCTAGAAGGGAGGTTACTACCTAGAAATGATACGATTATCATTTGTCTTGGTATTAATTTTGTTGTACCATCTGAATTTATAAATTTCCTCATCATTCTTTTCACACTCATAACTTTTTTATCCGAGTTAATATTGTTAACTAAATAAGTTTCATCAAAAAATGTATCTACCATTCTTATAACTCCTTTTTTTGGGTGAAAAATGTAGGTACATAAGCTATAAGATCATTTTTGATAATTATTTCGTGATTAATTAAACTATTTGCAATAGAATATGTTTTAAAAATTACTTTAACTCGATTTCTTCCTACTGATATAATATCTGATACGTTTTCCTTAAATTCATTAATTTGAAAAAGATAATGTCCAATACGAATGGGAAATAATCTACCTAGCTGTTTATTTATATGTTCAACATATACAAAATAAGGACCGGTATCAGTCGATCGGTATTTATTATTTATATCGTAAACTGGTAAATTATCACTAGTCGTACCTGTTTTTTCGTTGTTGTCACTGTTTTTTTCAGGAGACCCTCCAGGGTCTCCTGAATCATAATCCATTTTGTTACTTACTTTTTTGTTTGTGTTGTACCTAAACTAAACTTAATATTATTCAAAATTCTCAAATAGTTGCTACTTAAATAAATAACTGCTAGCACTCAATTCGTGGGCGATGTGTACACTATCACTGCATGAATTGAACTGTATCTCCGTTATGTCAATAGGTTTCCACAGACGAAAAATGGATCGTTGTCGAATATTCTGGGATGCAAGAAACTGGACAGCATAGCGATTAGTTTCTGTGACTATGAGATCTAATACTTCATCGGTGACGTATATATCTCATACACATCTGTCACATTCACAGCATCATTTTTCAAACCTTGTCCAGAGAATTGGAAACTAATAGGTACATCCGTGCAAGGTCCCCATGTATCCGCTCCTGGGGGCAAATTGTCTTGTGTAGGTTCATTTTCTTCACCAGCAGTAACATTGTCGTCATCCTCATTTTCGTCAGTGTCAGAGCTTTGGTCCTCCTCGTCAATCTCGTCCCACTCGTCAACTGACTGATTAGAAGGAGCGTATGATTCCCCCGAATCTGCAAATGGATCAGAATCCTCTTCATCGGAAGAGGAAAATTGGGGAGGAGTTGCTGGTTGCCTTCTACGACGAAAACGTGAACTAGTACGCAAATATGCATCTACTCCTTGGCGACAAGTTGACGTGGATGGCTAATTAGCATCCTCTTCCTCTATCGAGCGGCTTGGCGGTCTTTTATGATGTTCCTTAATTGGTAATGTCCTAGAAGCAGGTGGTGTTGGGTCTATTGCTTGAACATTTAATGGGGATGGATGATGAACACTATATTCCTCCTCTTCAATAAAATTCCTCTAAATAATTTGTTGTCCTCCAGGGGATGGTGTCTTCGGATTTCTAGGTAACCCCTCAACCACAACTAACTGAACAAGTTTGTACCATTCTTTATCACTAGCCACCGGTGCTACACTTAGGCTGGAAGTTAGAATTATTACTTAGAGCCGACGTGTATCACCGGTGTCGTACTCTCAAAATTAAAAAAAAAACAGTTTTGTTATGACTCAAAATTATTGTCGCAAAATGTCCCAGAGATTTCCCATAATATAGTTAAAAAAATCTTTGGCTACAGGAAATACTTTCAAAATTAGATGCCGTCGCGAACGTGTTAAGAAACACAGTCGATTTAGTAATTCTTAAAAAGGAAAAGTTGTATACGTTAATTTAAAACAAACGATAACTTACCCAAGGTTTTTACAATTTTAAACATAATGGCAGTCACCTTTGTCTCTGGTTCATCATCTGAGATTTGTTTATTCAGATTCACAATATTGTACTTCTCTTTAGATATGTGGCCTAAATTTGCATAACTCCTAGTTTTGAGGGGCGAATGAAATCTGCTATAGACGTAGGTCGAAATACTGTAGTGACTCATCGCTCTTACTGTCCATAAAATCAGTTGCAGAAACGAACTTCATGAGCACATAATTTTTGAAGGGTTCTTGATAGTTCTAAATAAAATATAAATAGAGAATGTTCTTGTACGCTCTGGCGTTTGAATTGGAGGGAACATAAATAGGAAATTATTATGGTAGGTATCATTATGTAATACACATTTTTAAGGATGAGTTATAATTAGGTGTGTAGTAGATCATAATAACGTTTCATGCAACGATCATGTAATTATGGTAATTAATACACGAGCGAGCCTCTTGTAGCATACGAAGCAAAACATTTTATACAATCTGTTGTTTTACATCTTTTAGTTACTTCCGAACGATACAATTTTTTTAACTTTAAATTGCGGGAGGTCATTCATAAGGGGACAAGAACAAAACTGAATGTATAACTAATATCAATGATAATTTTAAGAGAGATGATTACTTACCGCTGATTATTGTCTGTAACATCACTCAAAAAATTAACTGACGTTACTGTCACTCTCCGATGATTCCTCAGAAAACGAATTATCACTTTATTTTAGTAGTTGTATAATAAATGGCTCAGTCACCACTTCAACACGTATGTATAAATCCCAAAACCTCATTTCTTCTTTAATATACGTGCTGAATACATTTATGCCAAGTATCAACAGTAACAGTCCCTAAAGCATCGTCTAACAGTTTTTTAACGTCAACCATTTTAAATGTTTGGGTTTTTGTGCAATATACTTTTTCACTTCGGCCCAAATAAGCTCTATCGGGTTCAATTCGCAGTGGTAGGGCGGAAGTCTAACAACTGAAACGTTAAATTCTTTTGCCATTTCATAAACTATATATTTTATATAATTGGTTCTATGTTTCCGCACCAGGGATAATTATTCAGTTTTTAGCATTGTTTCTTCGTGCGGAATACGTTTACTTGCCAGCCAATCCAATACAACGACACTCTTGTGGCTACCTGAAGTAGGTATGTGCTCCGTACGGTGACTGAGGTATGAAGCATTATCCATAACTATTACCGAACCGGGCGCTACTTTCGTTAATATTGACTTAAACCATGCTTCAAATCTGTTACCATCCATTTCTTCATGGTAATCACCAGAAAAAAGCACAAATTGATAGAATACCAAAAATATCACAATGTTACGTCTATGAATACTAGACACTGTAAATTATGCAGGTGTCCTATTCTATCCTCTCTGTCTTATACACATCGCTGTATCAAGCTATCTTTTTTCACAAGTAAGTAAGTCTTCGACGTTGTCACGTACGCCAAAATCTCGCAAATAATATTTCTTTAATAAAATATTCAAATAGACTAGCTGTGCTGATACACAGCTCGTCTATTTGAAATCTATAATCAATATATTAAATTGATATTTGCATAGATGTTTGTTATAAGTATGAGAAAAAAAACTAAAATATATGGATTTTGTAATAAACACGAAATATAACAAAGGGACACCCTATATAGATATAATTTTCTTGATAATAAAATAAGTCGAATCCTATTAGTGTTTTAAATGAAACTTACGGTTTCTAGTTAATTCCACAATGTAATAAAAGTTATTGAAAATTCTGAAAAATTGACAATTGTTTCGATAAATTAACTAGAAACCGTGAGATTCATTTAAAACACTAATATGAGCAGATTCCACGAAGTAAGGGTCGAGACAGTTAATTTCATTAAGTCGAATGCAATTAATACAAAAACAATTGTTGACCTACACCAGAAAATAATTTAAACAAATAAGTTTACACAACCGACAAGGTCGATGACAAAACACACGATGTTTGTTTATCAAAAATATAGACAAACCTTGCAACTGAGTATAAAGAAATTGAAAATTAACCTTCAATTACGAAGATAAAAAATATGAGACGAGGGCAAAACGAATAACATATCCCAAATCTTCTGAAATAAATAGCGGAAAATTTGGTAACAGCGGCAGTGAGGTAGTAACCCTCACCTCACCTGAAACAATTCGCGCTATACCAAACTCATTCCAATTCAAAAAACAGCTGAAAATGTTCATGAAGAGATCTAAAGTTCGAGTCTTTTGAGAATGATTATTTTAACCAATTAATATTGACCAAGAAACTTCCTCGTTTTATTTCGTATACATTTTTTATCTCTATCCCATTTCCGTGTGTGTTAAATATAAATACGCCTCAAGAAATATTGTTATTTTATTACATTTTATATATACAGGGTGTCCCGGGACTCTTGGGAAAAAAGTCAGGAGCGTATAATTTGAGCCAAAATAATGTTAGTACTTCATATAAACTTTTTCTATGTAGGCCCTCGTTTTCGAGTTATAGGCCTCCAAAGTTTTAATTTTGAATTTGGTTTTTATTTTTATTTTTTTTACTAGTTATTTGATCTTTGTAAAATTCACGGAGAAGCTATAATGTACGTGTATGTTCATTTTAGAAAGGTAAACAGATTTACAGTAGTGCCTTGAAGCCAGGGACGGACTACTCGCAATGGTTAGTGATCCAAAAAATTTGCAGGGATGGCACACCCTGTATGAAATTATCGAAATTGACTTCCCCACACATTAAGCTAACGAAAAGGTACTCCTGCTGCAATTCGATAAAATGAGCCGTTTGGCTAATATTTACAGTTTTATTAATGCACTACGTACAAATTTATTAATACGATGTACTACAAAAAAATTATTTGATGATAGCAGATGATAAAAACATTAAGAACTTATTTAATGGGAATTAAAAAGGTACGCAGACAACGTTATTAGTTGCTTTTAATCAAAATTACGAACACAACATTATTAAACCATTAAGAAAACCTCATAAAACACAAAACAAAACAAAACTAATTCCTAAACAACAAAAACTAACGTTCTTCTAATAAATGTTCAATATGAGCTCCTCCCACTTCCACGCACATTCTAAGTCTACGACGGTTGTTTCTTTGCACTTCTAATAACATTGCAGTGTAACAGATTTCTGTCTATTAAATCTTGCCTTGTTTGCACAGGTGTTGCGTATACCTTACTTTTGAGATAACCCTAGAGGAAGAAATCCATAGGATTAACATCTCCTGATCGCTGTGGTCATTGAAAAGGGCCTCCACGACCAATCCATCTATTAGGAAACCTTGTGTGTAAATGCTATCGTACATCTAAACTGAAATGAGGAGGGGCCCCATCATGCATGAACCATAAATTCCTACGAGTTTGTAGTAGCGCATCATCAAACAGGATCCATAACTCATTTTGCAAAAACTCCAAATATCTCTGACCGGTCAAAGTATCGTCAATAAAGTATGGCCCTATCAATTGATTTCCAACTATTCCTGCCCAAACATTAACCATGAATCTATGCTGGCTCCTAGTTTGACTAATGCCATGTGGATTCACATCATCCCATAGATGCATATTATGAGAATTCATGACTACATCTCTGGTGAAACCGGATTCGTTCGTAAAGAGAACGTTACTAATAAATGTATTGTCTGCTTGTTGTTGTCGCAGAAACCACTGGCTATACTCAAGTCGTGAAGGATAATCAGCCACTGTCATACTGTGTACTTTTTTCATGTGAAAAAGATATAACAGCTGTTCTTTTAGAACGCGATGCACAACTGATTTCGAGACGTTATGTTCTCTTGATAATTTTCGTAAACTCGTTGATGGTTCATTATCAGCTAACTGCATTTAACAAGTCTTGTTCAACTGCCACAGTACGTACGCTTCGTACTGGACCTTCTCCACCTTTTTTTTGGCAAAAAACGTCCTAAAATTCATAACTTTGTTTTGTATACATGGAAAATTACATTTACTTATTCATACCTGTTTCTCGTAACCTGAGATCAATACGCTCAAACATTCGTCTGTCTGGAAATGCTCTGTTTGCAAAATGTTCTGCATGAAGCCTTCTGGCCTCTAAACAGTTTCGAGAAACCAGTCCATACAATCAATTCATATCTGCGTACTCAATAAAAGTGAATTCTGCCATTGTAACTTTTAAATTAAGGACTTATGAATTATTGACAAGTACTGACTACGAACTATTCTACACAATGATTGACAACTAATCCTATGGTTACTTTATAAACGGTAAAAACACTTTTAAAAAGTTTTTACCAACTTTCCAATTAATAAGTCGTTAATGTTTGTTATCTTCTGCTATCGTTAAATTATTTTTTTGTAGTACTGAAGGTAAATCTTGGATATCGTATTAATAAGTTAGTTTTACCTCGTTGTGTACTTATAAAAATGGTGAATGTACGTAGTGCAATAAAACTGTCAATATTAGCCGAACGGCTTATTTTATAGAATTCTAACAAGAGTACCTTTTCGTTAGCTTAATGTGTGTGGAAGTGAATTTCGATAATTTCATACAGGGTGTGCCATCCCTGCAAATTTTTTGGATCACTAACTATTGCGAGTAGTTCGTCCCTGGCTTCAAGACACTACTGTTAATCTGTTTACCTTACCAAAATAAACATACACGTACATTATAGTTTTGCCGTGAATTTTATAAAGATCAAATAACTAGTACAAAAAATAAAAATAAAAACCAAATTCAATATTAAAACTTTGGAGGCCTATAACTCGAAAACGAGGACCTGAATAGAAAAAGTTTATATGAAGTACTAACATTATTTTGACTCAGATTATACGCTCCTGACTTTTTCCCATTAGTCCCGGGACACCCTGTATATTTTATCATTCACACTTTTACCCATATCAAAATTGTTCTTGTAACCGACTAACATTCCAATTTATCTGTAGTATTATATTTCTTTGTATGTTAAATATGAATACGCCTCAAGAAATATTGTTATTTTATTACATTTTCACATTTTATGTTTCACATTTTTACCCATATCAAAATTGTTGTTGTAACTGACTAACATTCCAATTTATCTGTAGTATTATATGTCCTAAAATGGTAAATAAATATTATTTTTATAACATTTTATTTGTGATACTTAATTACTACTGTAGGTCGTTCATGTTGTTTGTAGTTTATAACATTATTGTATTGACTTCACTCCAATGGATTATATGCATAATTCTACTATATTTAGGCTTGATGATAATTTAAAATTCCTTGTGTCGTTGATTCAGTTTTATACATATAATTTATAGTGTTTTTATTTATATTGAATTTAAATAGTTTATAACTAGTATTGTTGTATGTGACCATATATGATTAAATTGTATTTTTTGCGAAACAAGTGTAATAACACTTATCGCCAACCTACTTTATTCACTCCATGTAATGTTCTTGTAAAACCATATTTTTGAATAATGGTATTATTATTATATTATTATTAGAGTGCTCATGTACTGTAAGGCCTGACACTTCGACGGCCGTACGTCAACAGTGATATTGTGACTTGTGATATCTCAAAAACGTAAGTTTTTTCTATGTCATTATAATTATTTTTTTTGAACAAATATCGTATTGACATTTTATTTGATTTGACTGGGTGTCCAAAGGTACATGTTCTCGTCATATTAAGTGCCCTATTGACATTTGAGCCCCTCACCTAACATATTTAGGAAATAATACGATTTGCAATCCATCTAATAATCCAGGGGAACCCTAAATTTTAGTCAAGAGAATTTAAAGATTGTACAGGGATATTCATATGTAAGAAATATCGTATTTATACCTTCAGATTTCGAAAGACTTTTTTGATAATTATTTTCTTATATTGTACGGGGATATTCATACGCCAGATATCTTTCATTTATGTCATAATCAGGAAAGACTACTTTCAGAATTTTGGAAGACGTTTTGGCCGAGTCATATTAATTTTATCTCATTCCTATACAGGGATAGTCATATGCAAGACATCTTTTACATTTGTCACAATAACGAGAAACTACTTACAGATTATGAAAGACGTTTTTCCCTAATTAATTTCTAGTGTATAATACCGTGACATTCTCCCCCGAGTAACTTTTATTTTGTCCAAACCAGGGCTGAATTACTGGATTTAATTAATTACTGTTTGTAATGTATATGTACATATTATCCACCCAGTCTGTTTCCTTTATCAACAACCCCTACCCTCGGACCAGCAAGTTTGAACGGGTTGACGCGACCTGCCTTAGAACTAAGGCTTGGCACATTGTATAAGCCCAAGAGGCCCCACGGAAACCTTGTCCGCTCGTGCCAGGAAACCACCTCCACCGAGGTTACCCACAGGGGGATTCCTGACTCTAAACTGTGCCGTAAGGCACTGGTGACAGCACGCTGCAAAATTCAAGGAAATAGGAATTCAAAGGTTGTCCTACACTGGTAACGGAGGGCTGTGAACTCTAAACGACCACAGCGGTTATTACAGTGGTGACCAAATATTGATTACAAGGGATAAATATACAATAGGGATTTCGGCCCATTCATTACAGTGGTTACAACGTTTCTTATGACCATTAGTTATTACAGTGGTGACAGCGATCTCACCACATGGTATTAGAGGATAAATATACCATCGGATTGTTAACCGATTTGTTACACTGGTGACAGCGGATCCTTGACCTACTTCATTACACTGGTGACAGCGGTGGGACAATAGGACCCTTTAGATCATTACAATTAAAGTAACGGATTGTACCATACTTCATTACAATTTTATTGTTATTTGTGTAATCTATTACCTATCGCTAGAATATATCTGCCAACACCGCTTATAATACATTGGTGGTGAGCCATTGTACAGAATTTCGACTTTCGACTATAGTACTTGGAATATTATCTAAGTCAATTTTCAAATTAATCCTGATCAGAACTGTTATTATATATCAATAAAACAATAACAAATTACCACGAATGAAATAAATAACAAATTGGAAATTGTTTGGTTACACATTTGATTAATCATAATTTGCGTCAAAAGTAAAAAGTGTTGAGTAAAACCGGCTGCGTTCTGACCAATGAATAATCTACAGAATTGCCAACTTAAATTCAAATCATTCCTCCTATACCCTGTTTTCAAACTAGGAGGACCATTCTAAGTGTTAGTATATAGAGTCTATATGTCCTTTAGACTAACTTTTTATTTTATGAATTTATTATATACCCGCAGTACCCAATACCATCTGCGAAGAAATTAGACTTTTCTATATTAATACGTAAGTTGTGTTCTGATAATCTTTTTAAAACCTCATTTAATCGATCTAAATATACAGTATCATTTTCCCCTGTTATTTTAATATCGTCTAGATAAACGGAAACACCTGGTACACCCTGTAAAACTCCATCTCTCTCTGAAAAATTGCTGGAGCAGAGGAAATGCCAAATATCAAGCGATTACTAGTATGAAGACTTTTATGAGTATTTAATGTTAATAAATGACGATCTTCAGGTCGTATTTCAATGTGTAAGTAAGCCTGACTCAAATCAAGTTTAGTAAATTTATTTCCGTCTGCCATTGAATTAAATAATTCCTTAATTGTGGGCAAAGGATATTCATTCACTTGAATATCATTATTGAGTGTAACTCGAAAATCTCCACAAATTCGAACATTTCCATTACTTTTTACTACAGGAACTATAGGAGTAGCCCAGTCAGATCTATATACTTACTGAAGTCTATTTTCTTAGCTGATAGTATTGAGTATTGCGGGTATTGGATAAATTCCAAAGGCATTCATAAAATAAAAAGTAAGGTTGAAAGTATTTTGAATGCTCCAAGACCCACTGACAAAACTCAATTGAGATCATTTGTAGGATTAATAAATTACTATGGAAATTTTTCACAAAATTTAAGTACCCTTTTGTATCCCCTTAATGAATTATTACATAAAAACGCTAGATTCATATGGAATCAAGAATGTGAGTAGACATTTATTTCAGTAAAGAAACAAATGTTGGCTGATAATTTCTTGGTTCATTCTGATTCCAACTTACCTTTAATTTTGGCTACCGATGCTTCACCATACGGAGTGGGTGCAGTATTATCTCACTTATATCCTGATGGAACTGAGAGGCCGATACAATTCGCATCTCAAACTCTCAGTGACACACTGAAAAGATATTCTCAAATTGATCGCGAAGCATACAGTATAATGTTTGGCGTAAAAAAATTCTATCAATATCTATATGGAAATCGATTCACTCTATATACTGATCATAAGCTTTTACTTCAAATTTTTAATCCAACATAATTCCTACCAGTATTGAGTGCTACGCGTATGCAACATTATGCAATTTATTTACAAGCTTCTCAATATGATATCCGTTATAAAAATACTAAAGATCACTTTACCGCTAACTTTTTGTCACGATTACCAATTAAATCTGAATCTCTAACAATTTTCGATGAGCCAGATGTTTTTGAATTGCAACAAATTGATACATTACATATTTCTAGTTCTCAAATTGCTTATGAAAGTCAAAACGATGGTAATCTGAAACCTGTATTAGACGCTTTACAAACTGGTCGAGATATTCCTCGAAAATATAGATTTAATATTCCACAAACAGAATTTTCATTACAACAAGATTGCATAATGCGAGGAATTCGAGTTGTAATACCTCATAAATTACTAAATCAAATTTTAACAAGAATTACATGTTTTCCATTTTGAAATAAACAAAATGAAAAACTTCGCACAAAGTTATTGTTGGTGGTCAATTATTGATAAAAGCATTGAAAATATTTGTAAAAACTGTACGGAGTGTCAACAAACCCAACAAAAACACCCATACATCCATGGGAAAAGACTTCCAAACCATTTGAAAGAGTTCACATTGATTATATGGAGTTAGTTGAATTTAATTTTAGTTATAAGATTTACGTTTATACAATTAATCTCAAACACCTGTGATCCCCGGAAGTATACTTCGGAGGAATATCTATTTTTAATAACATTATAAATTCAATCACTCCCTTTTTATCAGTTTTTATTGTTTGGCAATTGGTATTATACGGTTAATCATTAAATATAGTTCCTCCTTTCAAATTAATTAATTAATATTATCGTGTGTAACTTGAAACGATTAAGTACAGACAAGTATAATCAGAGGTGGTCTTGACTCACCCACTCTCCGAAGTCGAGTAGCCCGGGGCACAAATTTACCGATACGGTATTAAAACCGCCTCTTCTTGCAACCCTCTCTGGTCAACATAGAGAGGCAGTTAACAGTAAATCATCAAAAATATCGGTATGTGATAAACTTTAGCAGTATAATGTATTTCTTATCACTACTTACGTATATTTAATAGCAAGATCAGGTACCTATACCGAACAGGAAACTTCCAAATGTTGTCAAAGGGCCTAGTTTTCAATAGGTTGGGAAGACAGCCTATTATGATTATTCTGATTTGGTATAAAAATATTTTAGTCATTCAACTATTTGCATACTGTTTTATTAAACACTATTTCTAACATTTTACAATTTTTATGAACTATGAATTACATGGCATATTATTTATTAACTCAAGATACACTAAAAATATTTATAGAAAATATAAATATCCTCTCAGTATCTGCCTCACTGTCGTCAATAGAGGAAAAAAACCATAATTGGTTCAATAAGATCATCCATAATATTATCTAGCTTCAACATTTTATCTTCTTTTACGACATGTGCAACACAATTTTGCCAGTGAATGTTGTAACATTTTCCAACACTTGCATTAGAAGCTCCTGTACATATTTTAGTTTATATGTAATACTCTTGGCTGTTACTTAGAATCAATTCCTTTCATAACTTTAAGGTGAATCTGGGCATTTCTTTATTTCAGTCAAAATTTTATCCAAAGTTTGGATTTCATTTTCAAAACAGAAACTTCTAATGATACGTTAATTATATTTCTTGTTTCTTCATATGTTTGAACAATTCTGGACGACTTCCAGGAAGGTTAGAAGAAGCAATTGTTCCAGTGTTTCTATATTTTGTGATATTACCTACGTTGATTTAGGAAATGCTGAAAAGTAAAATTTGTACTAGTTAATTTCACACAAAAGTACTATTTTCTATAACTTACCCAACGTTTTTACACTTTTAAATACTATGCTGCGATCTGATCAATCGGGAATCTAGACAATTGCCAACTTAAATTCAAATCGGTCCTCCTAGTTTAAAAGCAAGGTATAGTTTAAAAACAGAGTATAGCAATATAGGAGTATAAAATATATGAGCGGCAGCGCGTTCTACGTTTAAGTAATCGTCTAAAATGTACCGAAACGATTTGGGAAATGTCAGCGATCATCTCATTAAGACAGAAAATTAAATTGTTAGCCACCTTTTCCTTCAGTTTACCCAAGTAGAGTTCTCAATTCACTATACCACTGACGCGCCCATGCTTTTGACCCTAATTTATTCTGTTATAATCGCCAGAATAGAGGAAGAACATAATTGATTTAATATTTCCATCATTTGTCTTGGTGAAGAGAAAACAAAATTTCTGATATCAAACTATCTTTCATGATATATGGACTAATAACGATTATTACATTTGGGAGCAGCTTTTTTCGGCAGCAAACACTCCTTCTATATTTATCATTCATGCACGCTTCCATTGATACACGTTCTGCACACCAGCAGCTTTACTTGGAAATGTTTATGTTCTCTACGCTTTATCGTCTGGAAGATTTATTGGGTTTTTCTTAGCGAGTATATAATTGTGTAATTTCATGTTGTTATGTCAAATATGTTTTTAATTGATTCGATATTCTTATTCAATTTTTTCTTCTCTACAGACTGTGTATGAAGTTACGTTTTAGATGTTTATCATAAATATTTTCATTATTAAAATGTTACAAATTTATTACATAAAGCATGTCCGTCGGTGTCTAATACGATAAATTTTCTGAAAAAGGTTAAGCGAACCACTATATAAAAGAACAGAGCCGGCTTACAAATAGTAGATCGAAAGTTATAATAATTTTATGATAGCAAAGTTGGAGAGTGTGTTTAGCTTCACTTATACCTATTGTATGTTTATTCTTAATCAAAAAATATACTATCAAAAAAATACAGGTTATAAGGAGACAAAAAGAACGAATTATAAGAACGGTATACTCGATAAGTGAGTGAACACTTGTTTCGAGTGAAAATATTAGAATATTAAAATTTATATGATAAAAATCAAATACATAGCACATTAGCAAACAAAAAAAAAATAATTAATATCTAACATCTTACATGTAACCTCTAACTTTTGACATTTTACAATATATATTTACGGGAGAAAAGAATTTAGGTATATTTGTTGAGTTTGTCTAAACTACATTCATATTTCTCATGTCTGGATTTCTCCAGAATATACAATTTAAATTTATTTTTGAATGAATGTTTGCTGTTCAATACTTTTAATGATTCCGGTAACGTGTTGTATAATTTTGGAGCCAGGTAAGTATAAGATTGTTGGGTGATTGCTTTTGTCATATGGGATACAGGTTGGTATGTTTTCAGGAGAGTATCATATGAATGTATAGTTGTTGGAAATGAATCCTTTGTCTTGCGAAATTTGGTGATTGTACATTGCCTCATATCCATCAGTTTTGCGTCTATATACAGCTGATCAGATGAATATTGGTATGGTTTATTCAGAATTACCGTTAAAAAACGTTTCTGTGTTATCTCCAATAAGTGTATGTGGGTTTTTGATGCAGCTCCCCATCCCACTATTCCTTCGCGAAGATGACTTTGGACGAGAGCATAGTATAAAAGTTTTAAGGAATGCACAGGAAGTAGTTTTTTAAATACTTTATTTTATATAATGTCACTTGTATCTTTTTTACAGTTAACTTTATATGTTCATCCCACCTAAGATGTGAGTCGATTGTAACATCTAAATACTTAATATTATTCACAGCTTGGATGCGGTAGTTATATCGTTAGAAGTGGGTAGGCCAGATTTATTACAGCTAAATGGGGTATAGTTTGATTTTATCTAAATTTATTGTGAGTAGTTTATGAGAGAGCCATTTTCTAATATGTTTAAAATTATTTTCTGCTTTTTCCTTAAGCTCATCCCAGGCGTTAGCGGTATAAAAAATAGCTGTTTCATCAGCGAAACCAATAACGTGACCAGCGCTACCTAAAGAGAAAATATCATTCAGATAAATGTTAAATAAAAGTGGTCCTAGGACTGTGCCTTGCGGTACCCCAAACTGAACTTTCCTGTACTCGCTATAGACCTCATTTATCTTAACGCTTTGTTACCTGTCAAGTAGATATTCTTTAAATAATTTCAAGCAGTTACCCCTAATAACTATGTCCTCTAGTGAGTTGAGGAGGGAGTCGTGGTAGACGGTATCGAAAGCCTTGGACATATCTACGAAAATACATAAGCAAGCTTTGTTTTCATTAAAAGAGTTGGTAATTTTTGATGTAGAAGCTAAAATCGCATCTTCAGTTGACGTTCCTTCTCTAAACCCAAACTGCTGTTTGGAAAGTATTTGATATTTATCTAGGTACGAAATTGATCGTTTCTTGAGAGCCTTCTCAAATATTTTTGAGATAGGAGGTAATAAAGAAATTGGACGGTAATTTGTAATCGTACTTTTGTTACCTTTTTTACGCACTGGGATTATTACTGATTTTTTAAAAGTTAAGGGCCATACGCCATGTTGGAAGCACTTATTAATTAAAAATTTTAATTGTTCAACTATGTACTCCGCGACTGATTTGATTGTTTTCGCTCTAATATTATCTGCTCCAACTGTTTTTATACATTTTAAATCATGGATAATAGTGAGTAACTCATTGGAATCAAGCGGTGTTATAGCAAAAGAATTACAGATGCTTTTCCTAGTTGGTACGTAATTTATATCTTAATTTATATTATTAGCTAAAGTTGTGCCTATTGTGGCAAATATTTTATTAAATTCATTAACGATACTTTTTTATCTGTAATTAATTGGTCGCTATCATTGTAAACAGAATTTATAGTGTGTTTTGTTTTTTTCTTTTTACTTATATTATTAACTATGTCCCACAATTTGTTTGGATTATTATGGTTTTTATTGAGCTCCGTAGTGTAATAGTCGTATTTTCTTTTTGCCATCAAAGAATTGAGTTTATTTTTATAAGTTCGGTATTGTGTTTTCAGTAGTATATTATTGGGATTTTTTTGTAGCTTTTTAAACATTTTATTTTTTGTATTGACATATTTTTGCAATGCGTTAGTGAGCCAGGGTTCAATTTTTGTGTGTTTTATTTTAATTAGTCGCTTTTCAGTACAATTACCAATAGTGTTGCTAAGTATAGTCACAAATTTATTGGTTGCAGTATCTATATTGGTTGTACTATAGATTGAATCCCACGTTGTATTCTTTAGGACACTGTTTAATTCATTTGTGTTATTACTTTCAGCATAATGTTTTTTATTTATACATGATGCGTTCTTTAAGTTTAACATTACTTGCAAGATAGTAGTTACATGGTCGGTTATATTCGTCTGGGTTACTATAGGCACAATTTGATCTATAATATGTTGTTTTGATTTCATGAATATATGATCCAGACATGATTTTTCTCGTGTGGCAATAATAATTGTAGAGCTATATCCGAACTTGTTAAGGGTATTAATATATTCAGTCGAAATACTATTGCTTTCTAATATATTTATGTTTAAATCCCCAACGAAAAGGTATATATCTTCATCATTATCAACACTTGCTTCAAAATAATTTTGCAAACATGTTACAAATGCGGCCACGTTTGTATCGGGTGACCTGTATGCTGCAGATATAATTACGCTAATAGTTTTATTAAGCTGGATTTTAACCTGTAGGACGTTAATATTTGGGTAGGTCTCTATAATTTTATAAGTATAGTTATAATTACTCTTAATGTACATAACAACACCAGCATTTTGGTTGTATTTACTTTCAATATAAATAATATTATAACCTTCAAGATGGTGTAGACTTGTATCCAATATATTCCATGTTTCAGTGAATACAATGCAGTCTATATCAGAATTCAATGTTGTGAGGAAATTTTTGAATTCATTTAGATTTTTGTTGATACTGCGAATATTATTAAGTCCTATTTTAACATTTGAATTCAATTGGTTGACGAACAAAACCTCTGTACACTGTTCAATAGTTTCTAATTTATATGTCTCTATATTTGGTACTTCGAAATCTCCTATATATTGTGTCATGTCAAAGATACACTCTAATCAAACAGGAATTATAGATAAAGACAATCACGAACTCAGACAAGGAAATTTAACTACATATATTAATATACAGATAAAATTTGCAATTAAAAAGCAGAAATACGTGATAATAAAGAATAAAATTTAAACTATTTAGAGTTAATTATTGAAACTAAAACTTATTATAAAGATCTAGGTAGTATAGCTCCTTTCCATTATTTAGTCCGTGATGCTGAGCGAGTTTTCGGCTTCTTAGTGTCAGCGTTGACTATCAGTGGTAGTTGTGGATTTACCTCACTTGTTTTTTGATCTTCAGATAAATTAGGAGTATTGGTTGGGCTGATGGATTCTGTTCTCGATATTTTTGTCAATTCTTCAAGAGTGTGAGACTTGTTATCCAAAACCAGTTTATTATTTTTAATAAAACATTTAGAGTATTCCCCTGTTTCTCTCTCTTTTGGTGTTAGGTCATTGGAAATTGAGAGTCCCGAACCCTTGAGATTTTTATTATTCATAAAAATGGACTTTTTCTTCAAATATGACACAAATTCTACTTTAACTGGAGCAGACTCTGATTTTCTCAGCGGATATAAATTATTTATGTCACTTTCATTTATATTAGCATTTAAATTCTCATTTATTTCAGTGCGGATATCTTCAATTTTAATGTTTGGAATTGGCTTGCTTAAACCGAATATAACAATATTGTTAAGTCGTTTCTCCCTATCTATATGTTCTTTTATAATTTCGACCTCCTTTTTTACACGTCTGATCCTTCTGCTATGTTCTTCAATTTTTAACAAAAGTTTTTTCTCTGTTTTATGAATGGCACATTTCAATTCAGTTTTTGTATATTGTAGCTCTTCTAGTATTTTTTTTGTTGCTTCTTTCAATATTTTTTTAATAGTCAATTCATTCATTGTGTAGTTTAAAAATTCAATAGTGTCTGGTTTGCTTTAGTTTATTATTGTAAATAATACTACTTGTAGATAAAAATTTAATGAGTTATTTTCAGTTCTGAACATAGAAATTTCGTGAGGTCTAGTTGTTCCCAACGATAAATCTTCATTTCGAGAACTAAATACTGTTTTATGAATCTCCGTTTTATATTATATCTGGGGTAGGATCATTTTTGAGCAACTTAGTGGAATCAGATAAGTTAGAATAAGAGTTACTCACAGTTTTCTTCAGTTTAACAGTGTGCCTATTCTTGAATTTCAGGGAGTAGAGCTTTGCGAGAGAAGTAGGCGTGGTTCTCTTAAAAAGATAGAACACGTATTCTTGAAATAAATTTGAGGGAGGGAGCATCTCCCAAGAGAACTCGAAGTTCCCCTACTAGCTAATGAGAGAATTGGAAAAGGGAGTATTTTACATTTGACCTAACCTCTAATAGTTTTGTTTTGGTTTACTGGGGTTCAAAATTTGGAAGATATTTTAAATATAAGTTTCATACTAAAATGAATGTTGAAGATTTCAATATAATTATGTGGAATAATATAATTAACGAGAATGTGGAGGAGGCGTTAGAAGAAGTGGGTATTGGTAGGGATGTTTTGCACCAGGCAAATCCGTTCCAGCTATCAAACAGAAAATTTGTACAGTTATTTAGAGTCGATAAAGACCTCTGTCATAATATAATTGATATGGTTACCCCTTTTCTACCGCAACCCACAAGAACCTCTGCTCTATCCATACAAACCAAGGTAAGCAAATATAGTAGTTAGTCAAGGCATATATATAAGTAGGTGCTGATTCCTATTTTTCAAAAGTAATTTGCATGGTTTTTAGGTACTTGCTGCCCTGCGATTTTATGCTTCAGGCAGCTACCAGGAAATTACTGGCTCCAACAGTTTTGTAGCCATTAGCCAACCTTCAACCAGCAGAGCTATTAATGAGGTGACAAATGCATTGAACCAACCTGACATTTTAAATAATGTGATAAGGTTTCCTCAAAATACTGTAGAGTTGGAAAGTCTTCGCACTAGGTAAGTTGATATTAACAACAGAAAGAAACATTATTAAAATGTTTAATCTGTATTCTATTTTTTTCTATCGCTCTACTAGCACTGAGTATAATTCTTTTAGGTTTTATAGAAAACACCAGTTTCCCGGAATAATTGGATGTATTGACTGTACCCACGTAAGCATTGTGGCTCCTCTGGTTAATGATGAGAATTTTCCTGAGCATGTTTATGTGAACAGAAAGAATTATCATTCACTTAATGTACAACTAGTAAGTCAATTTAAAAAAAAACCTTTGAAGATACCTCTTCATACATAAATTGTTTTTCAGATTTGTGATAACAATATGAAAATATTAAATGTAAACTCAAGATTCCCAGGATACACTCATGATGCACACATTTGGAGAGAATCTGCAGTATCCAATTTAATGGAACAAGTATACAGGAGGAATCCTGCAAATATTTTCTTTTTATTGGGTGATTCGGGTAAGGATTATAGGTGTAAAAAATAAAATTTATTCATTTTCTTTTTTTTTTTTACTTCTTTGTGAATGATTCGCTAAAAGATTTCGGTGATATTATTTTAGGCTATCCTACTCGTCCTTGGTTATTAACTCCAATTGTGAATCCTCAAAATGATGGACAACAGCTTTATAATGAAAGATTATGTTCCATAAGATCCATTATTGAGCGATGTAATGGTGTTCTGAAAAACCGATTTAGGTGTTTGTTGAGATATCGCACTCTACATTACCACCCAACTACTGCTGGAAAAATTGTAAACGCCTGCTGTGTTCTCCATAATCTGTGCTTGGAGAGAAATATTCCAGAACCAGATGAACCTCATGTAGAAGGGCCTGAGTACGGCATGTATAATTATCCAAATTTTATTGATAACATGCCACAACTAATTAATCCTGATTTGGTTGCTGGGAGGAATTTGCAGCAAAACATTATTGCTAATCATTTTAATTATTAATTAGATTAAGATTTCATTTTGAGAGAAAAATAAAACATTTTAAATAAGTATTGCAAATATTTTATTTACCAACAGTAACAGTACTATAGGTAATCTAAACTGAGTTTAATAAATAAACAAAATAACTAATTTTCTAATAACATAATAATAAAAATAAATATATACAACTACTACATTAAACCTAATGCTTTCTCAGGAATGGAATGTTTCACAGTCTCGCATACAGCTGCAATTCTATTTAATGAATTTGAAACTTCATTAAGAATTTCAATTTTTTTTTGATAATATTTTTCTTTACCTTCCAATTTTTTTTTGTAATAGTCTTTCTTCATATCATTTTGTGTTGTGATTAATTGTAGTTTTTTTTCTCTATAACTATCTGTAGAAAGTATGCCTTTTTGGCTGATTTCGAGGAACTGCTTATTATTCCCTATAGAATCCATCAACCTTGTGGTTTTTGTATATCTTTTTCTAGGTGCCATATTCTCTTTAATAGCCACCTTTTCGGCTTTGCCCGATGGGGTTGTTTTAGGTGAAGGCGCAGTACTATATGTGTGGTCAATTCCTACATATATACCTTCCGTTTCCTCATATTCAATATGGTCTACATTCCAATCTTGCACAGGATATTCAACTTCCTAAAACATACCAGAAAAATAAAATAAGAAATTAGCAATCATGAATACTCTGTTGGCAATAAGAGAATAAGTTCAGGATGATTATTAGTTTGCAAAGTATTGCAAGATTGTATCAAATGTTTTAAAGTAAATCTAAATTCAAAATAAGTATATTAAAATGACATTGATTTTGTTTAAAAGGACATACCTAAATTAATGAATACAAGATGACTAAAGGTCATGTTTTTATTTGTTTCATTACAGAGGCTTATCTAGAATTGTTTAGTGACTTGAGTACCCAACCTTTTTAAAGTTTTTTTTTAAATATCTTAGCATAATTTTATCACTACTCACCTCAATTTCATTGGTACTTCTAGGGTCTTCAAGCTCAAATATACACTGTGATTCGGTTACCTCTTCATTTCCCTGGATGGCAACTGGAGTTATAATTTCAACAATTTTTTCTTCAATTGATTTCTCTGTGTCATTTGGAGGGGACATCGGAGGACCACCACCTGTTCCTTGACTGTGTTTTTTTTCTTTGCTCATTCTGCATTTAACATTTTTTTTTAATATCCGTCCATGTCTAAAAATGTGGTTACAAATAAGAGGAAAACAAACATTTCAAGACAATGAGTAAATGTAGAAACCTTACCTTTCTCCACTGTTTCCAGTCTTTAGTTGCTCCTTCAGGCATAGCATTCAAAAGGCAGGTCACTTCTTTCCACATTAGTACACTTATTGCCTTTGTATAAGTGGCGGTTAGTTTGCCTTTGTACATTTCGGGTCGCGCGTAAACAAAATCAACCAAAGTTTCTTTTTGTTTAGGACTCAGCTGTTTACTTTCAACATCCATGTTATGTTTTTTAAAAATTTGACAAAATATTAACCAAAAGCTAACAAAGACAAAATAGTGAGGTTATCAATTAATTCGGTTATCTTGTCTGTCAAAATTTCTGCACGTTCATTGGTTAAGCTAACTGGCAACGCTGTTCCCCGATTCAGCTCCCTCATCACTGCTCTCCCGTACTTTTTACTTTTCAAGAATATGACGTTTTTTCATTGGGGAGCTCAAGTGAGGGAGCTCTCCCTGGGAGTACTCCTTTCTCGTTCTTTCAAGAATACGCGTCCAGAAGAGATGTGAAGAACGTTGTTATCACCTTGAACTAAGAACTACTACTACTACTTCAGATAATGTTCCTACTCAATACATGCAGTCACTTAGTCACTCGGAGTTGATCATTTAAAAAGTCTGTTTGAATGGTTGTCAAAAAATGCTGAGATTGAGCGTTTTCTTCATTTCCTTTGTTCACAATGCTTCATTTTCTAAATGTAAATTGTTGTGGTATTCCATTATATCAAATGTCCAAGAATTCTGATGTTTCCAGAGGTTTAGATAACCCATACACAAATTGTTTGTAAACAATGCAAATATTAAATCAAAAAGAGTGTAGAACCACACCATCTCTCCCATCTCTCATCTAAATATTTGAGCCGCTCTTTAGATTTTCTATACGTTCTTCTTCTTAATACGTTATCTGTATTAATTCCACCGTAATATCAGACTTTCCGTTCCCATTCTTCCATCTGAAGCTCTTCTATTTGGTTGTATACATGTTTCAGGCTTAGAGTTGCGATATCACCGTCTTATTTAAAAATTTTATATTAACCATCACATAAATTTGGATCTCCAAACAGGTATAGTCTTTTTTGCGCGATCGATTTTTTTTTTATTATTTACAGCCTAGGTTGTCAGGACGGTAGGTTGTGTTAACTGGTTTCTAAGTCCAACACGTCGGTAAGTGATGTACGTACCGTTCAGACGTCGGTAAGTAGATTACTTACCGACGTCTTAGCCCTACATATATTTAAGTGGTCCTAAATAATATATTAATTCATTCATTACACAAAAGGAACAAAAAAAAATAAGAAGATTTATATTTTTATTCAATTTTTGTTGTCATAATTCTAATAATATAAAATAGATACCTTAAGGATTAGAAAAGGGTCATCAGGAGCTTCATTTAAAAAGCTTTTAATCTGCTTTTTGGTAAACACAGCAACTTTCTTAGGTCTATGTCCAACATTTTTCCTCTTCATATAAGCAATCAAAGTACGAAATGTTGAAATATCGATAGCATCTTAAGACAAAATATTGCTTTTCAACATAGAATATTCAGCCCAAAGACTACCAGGCGATTTCAATGTCTCATTTCGCCGAACAAAATATGCCAACAACACTTTATCATTATTACTGGCACCATTCTTCTCCTCACAGCAATTCTTAAACATTTTGTAGACTTTTTCATAGCGATTCCTGTATTTTTCTGGGATTATTGCTTCACATCCTATTAGCCACGCTTGTTCTACTTCAGTATCACTCTCACTCATTTTATATTAGTAAATGAATCGAAAATTCAAGTTCAAAGTATAGACCTCAAGATATAATCTAAAGTTTCACAGTAAATGCATTTGTTTGTTGATAAATAATATCTTGGAAACACTAAGCAACTGCCCATCGATTATTAAATTATATAATTGACAAGATGGCAACCGCCTACTTTATACCAAAATGCAAATATATTTCAAACTGATCGAGAAGTATAGATGTCACTTTTCGTTAATTTTGAAGAAATTCAAATTATTTTATTTGTAGTTTATTTCAATACGATCGCGCAAGAAATGGTATAAGCATCTCGAACGTTTTACCGGTCTCCAGCAAAATTGAAGGCTTCGCTACGCTCAGCCTCCAAACATTTCTGTCGACCGGTATACAACCCTTACCGTTATTAATACTTAATATACTATAACAGGATATGTATCCTAACATCCCAAAGAAGTATCGTTGAACAAACTGGTAAATTGTTTTTGAAATATGACTCCAATCAATATAAAGATTATAAAAATAGGTTGAAAGTTTAATAATTTTAATTATATCAACAAAAGAAAACAAAATGCACTTACTATTGAAATAATAAGTTTACAGCTATTTTTGTACTAAACCAAAAAAAATATCAAAAAATGTATAAATTTTTTTGTTTTTTTTGAATTCCTTTCTTTGGATTTTTCGATTTTTATAGGAATTCTTGATTTTCTTTGGTTTTTAACTATTTTTTGATTTATTGTTTTTTTATTTTTTGTCCTTATTGAATATTTTGGACTCCTGGTTACCGCTATACCAAATACTTACGTAATGCATCAACAAAAGTTAATACTCACTTTCATTTTCCATACATTGTCATACCATGGACTATAAATGAAAATCGGCAAGGGGTCCATACCTTCCATCCCATAGCTGGAGGAGGGAATAGCTTTAACATAAAATAAAACACAGATTATTATTTTTGTCAATGCGTACATTTTAAAATGGAATTGTCTGAGTATGGTGTACACACTAGTTATAAATCAAGTGAATGAAAAGACGAGTACTGAATGTGTCATTTTATTAAAATTCCAGCTAAGCGCTTTCAGCCATTAGGCCATTATCAAAGCTGTCGTCAAGAGAAAAACATACAACAGGTGTCAAAAAAAATCAAACCCTGTAACTGCTACATACAATGAAATAAAATGTTTATTGTTACATCATTATTTCAGTAAAATTTGTTAAAGTTACCCTATAAGGAGGGTGTACACATATATCATTTATTTGATAATTTTAAATTAGACGTTTCATTATGTGATTTACAATTATTCATCCTCCTTATAGGGTAATTTTAACAAACTTTACTTAAATAATGATGTAACATCAAACATTTTATTCCATTTTATGTAGCAATTACAGGGTTTGATGTTTTTTGACACCTGTTGTATGTTTTTTCCTTGACGACAGCTTTGAGAATGGCCTAATGGATGAAAGCGCTTAGCTGGAATTTTAATAAAATTACACACTCAGTACTCATCTTTTTATTCACTCAATTTACATTTTAAAATGTCCAAAATTATAGCATGCTTCCTCAATTTCATATGAATATTTATTGTTTGCGGACGATTTAAAAATTTATACACTTAAACGATCATCTACAATCACAGCAAGACATAGATAAAATATATAATTGGTAGTTAACTGATAAATTACCATTTGACACTAAGATATGTGTTGTTTTGTCATTCAGTCGCCAAAAAACCGTAACTACTTCTATTATACAATGGGGATGCTCAATTAACGAGAGTAAAGGAGATAACAGACCTTGGTATTTTACTCACTGGTTAGTTTAGCTTTAAACCACATATACATAGCATTGTTTCTCAATCATATAAATTACTTGGGTTTATAAAACGTACTACTTATGCTTTTACTAATGTTAAGTCAATCACAAGTAATTTTAACTCTCTTATAAGAAGCAAGTTGGAGTTTGGTAGCATCATCTGGAGTCCAGTTATTAATATAAGTCTTAGTCGCCCAATCGAAACCGTACAAAATAAGTTTGTGAAATATATGTATTTTAAAAAACGCAAGAAGTCCCCTAAATATGAGTCTTTTGATCCATTAAGGTCAGAGTTCAGTGTTGATAAATTAGTCTGCAGGAGAAAACGTCGAGAACTAATTTTTCTTTATAAGCTGTGCTACAATGTAATAGACTCAGCTGATATTCTCAGTCAATTAAATTTCCACGTACCCGATCATCGAACCCGTCCTAGGGACTATTTATTCTTAACTTTATTCTTGTTGTAGTTCGTAGTTCAAGGTGATAACAACGTTCTTCACATCGCCTCTGTTAAACTGAAGAAAACTGTGTGTAACTCTTATTCTAACTTATCCGATTACACTAAGTTGCTCAAGAATGATCCTACCCCAGATATAATATAAAACGGAGATTCATACAACAGTATTAAGTTCCCGAAATGAATATTTATGACTGGTAACATCTAGACCTCACGAAATTTCTACGTTCAGAACTGGAAATAATTCTTTAATTTTTTATCTACAAGTAGTATTATTTACAAAAATAAACTAACACACTATTAAATTTTTAATCCACACAATGAATGAATTGTCTATTAAAAAAACCGAAAAGCAACCGAAAAAATACTAGTAGAGCTACAAAATACAAAAACTGAATTGAAATGTGCCATTCATGAAACAGAGAAAAAACTTTTGTTAAAAATTGAAGAACATAGCACAAGGATCAGACGTGTAGAAGAGGAGGTCGAAATTATAAAAGAACAGATAGATAGGGAGAAACGACTTAACAATATTGTTATATTCGGTTTAAGCAAGACAATTCCAAACATTAAAATTGAAGATATCTGCACTGAAATAAATGAGAATTTAAATGCTAATATAAATGAAAGTGACATAAATAATTTCTATCCGCTGGGAAAATCAGAGTCTGCTACAGTAAAAGTAGAATTTGTGTCATATTTAAAGAAAAAGTCCATTTTTATAAATATTAAAAATCTCAAGGGTTCCAATGACCTAACACCAAAAGAGAGAGAAACAAAAATTTAAAGTGGTACCTCATACATTTTCGTAAAACAGGGGAATACTCTAGATGTTTTATCAATAATTATAAACTAGTTTTGGATAACAAGTCTCACACTCTTGAGGAATTGACAAAAATATCAAGAACAGAAACCGTCAGCCCACCCAATACTCCTAATTTGTCTGAAGATCAAAAAACAAGTGAGGTAAATGCACAACTATCACTGATAATCAACACTGACACTAAGAAGCAGAAAACTCGCTCAGCATCACAGACTAGATAATAATGGAAAGGAACTATACTACCTAGATCTTTATAATAAATTTTAGTTTTATTAATTAACTCTAAATAGTTCAAATTTTATTCTTTATTATCATGTCTTGCTGCTTTTTAATTGCAAATTTTATCTGTATATTAATATATGTAGTTAAATTTTCTTGTCTGAGTTCGTGATTGTCTTTATCTATAATTCTTGTTTAATTAGTGTGTATCTTTGACATGGAACAATATATACGAGATTTCGAAGTACCGAATATAGAGACATATAAATTAGAAACTATTGAACAGTGTACAGAGGTTTTGTCCATCAACCAATTGAATTCAAATTTTAAAATAGTACTTAATGATATTCGCAGTATCATCAAAAATCTGAACGAATTCAAAATTTTCCTCACAACAATAAATTTTGATATAGCATTGTATTCACCGAAACATGGAATATACACAAAAATTGCACCCTGGGTCACCAACGCATTGCTAAAATATGTCAATACAAAAAATAAAATGTTTGAAAAGCTACAAAAAAATCACAATAATCTACTACTTAAAACGCAATACCGAACTTATAAAAATAAACTTAATTCTTTGATAGCAAAAAGAAAATACACCACGGAGCTCAATAAAAACCATATTGATCCAAACAAATTGTGGGACATAGTTAATATTATAAGTAGCAAGAATAAAACAAAACACACTACAAAGTCTGTTTACAATGATAACGACGATCAATTAATTACAGATAAAAAAAGTATCGCTTATGAATTTAATAAAATATTTGCCACAACAGGCACAACTTTAGCTAATAATATAAATAAAGATATAAATTACGTACCAACTAGGAACAGCATCTGTAATTCGTTTGCTATAACACCGCTTGATTCCAATGAGTTACTCACTATTATCCATGATTTAGAAAGTGAAAAAGCAGTTGGAGCAGATAATATTAGAGCGAAAACAATCAAATCAGTCTCGGAGTACATAGTTGAACCATTAAAATATTAAACTAATGAGTGCTTCCAACAGAGCGTATGGCTCTCAACTTTTGAAAAATCGGTAATAATCCCAGTGTATGAAAAAGGTAACAAAAGAAAAACAAATTACCGTCCAATTTCTTCATTACCTCAGATCTCAAAAATATTTAGAAAGGCTCTCAAAAAAACACGATTAATTTCGAACCTAGATAAATATCAAATACTTTCTAAACAGTAGTTTGGGTTTAGAGAAGGAACGTCAACTGAATGTGCGATTTTAGCTTTAACATCAAAAATTACCAAGTCTTTTAATGAAAACAAAGCTTGCTTATGTATTTTCATAGATCTGTCCAAGGCTTTGGATACCGTCCACCACGGCTCCATCCTCAACTCACTAGAGTGCATGGGTATTAGGGGTAACTGCTTGAAATTATTTAAAGAGTATCTACTTGACAGGCAACAAAGCGTTAAGTTAGATGAGGTCTATAGCGAGTCCAGGAAAGTTCAGTTTGGGGTACCGCAAGGCACAGTCCTAGGACCACTTTTATTTAACATTTATCTGAATGATATTTTCTCTTTAGGTAGCGCCGGTCACGTTATTGATTTCGCTGATGATAAAGCTATTTTTTATACCGCTAACGCCTGGGATGAGCTTAAGGAAGAAGCAGATAATGATTTTAAACATATTAAAAAATTGCTGTATCATAAACTACTCACAATAAGTTTAGATAAAACAAACTATATCCGATTTAGCTGCAATAAATCTGGCCAACCCACTTTTAACCATATAACTATCAATGCAGATGATGGTAATTACCGCATCCAAGTTGTGAATAATGTTAAGTATTTAGGTATTACAATCGACTCACATTTTAGGTGGGATGAACATATAAATTTAACTGTAAAAAAGTTACAAATGATATTATATAAAATAAAGTATTCAAAAAAACTACTTCCTGCGCATTACTTAAAACTTTTATACTATGCTCTCGTCCAAAGTCATCTTCGCTTGGGAATAATGGAATGGGGAGCTGCATCAAAAACCCATATACACTTATTGGAGATAACACAGAAACGTTTTTTAAAGGTGATTCTGAATAAACCATACCGATATTCATCTGATCAGCTGTATATAGACGCAAACGTGATGGATATAAGGCAATTGTTCTATTATTGTTTTTAAATGAAACTCAGGGTCTCTTGTTAATTCCACAATATAATACAAGTTATTGAAAATTCTAAAAAATTGACAATTGTTTCGATAAATCAATATCATCGTTCTATTATTGTACAATTACCAAATTTCGCAAGACAAGGGATTAATTCCCAACAACTATACATTCCTATGATACCCGCCATAAAACCCACCAACCTGTACCCCATATGACAAAAATAATTACCCAACAATCTTATACTTACCTGGCTCCAAAATTATACAACACGTTACCGGAATCATTGAAAGTATTAAACAGCGAACATTCATTCAAAAATAAATTAAAATTGTATATTTTGGAGAAATCCAGACATGAGGTACATAATTGTATAGGAATATGAATGTAGTATAGACAAACTCAACAAATAAACCTAAATTCTTTTCTCTAGTAAATATCTTGTAGAATGTCAAAAGTTTGAGGTTACATGTGAGATGTTAGAAATTAGTTATTTTTCTTTTTTGTTCGCTAATGTGCTATGTATATTTTGATTGTAAATTTTTTGCTTAAGAATAAACATACATACATACCCTCGATAAACTCGCTAGATAAAATATGTCAGCTATACAATAGCGTAAGTGAAAATCTCGATACTGGACTGCAAGGAATTAAACTGTGTAAATTTAAAATATCTATTGCAGATCTGATATTACAGAATTATCCTTGTGTGTACATTCAGTCGTTTTTGTCTCATAAACTATATGCGAGCGTTACAGTATTAGTATTAATTTGTAATCACAGTTGCATAGAATAAGGGAAACCTGTTTGGTTCTGTAATTAATAAATAAATATTTTATATAAATTAGTGAAAAGATAGATAGATAGATGGTTTATTGACCCAATCCACATACATAGTACATTAGAAGTCAGTGAAAGTAGTACATGAATACATTTTACCAACTAAAAATATTAAAGATTGTATAGTGTTGTATATGACAAATTTAAAATATAATAAAAATAATAGAAAGTAAAAATTAAATTAAACAAAACAAACAAACATATAAGCATTAAGCCCAAGTATTCAATTCCTCCAAAAACTCATCAACTGCTTAAAAACAATAATTTAAAAGAAAAGACTTAGCAAAATGTTTAAATTGAACTCTCGTCATATCACTTATATTTATATGATCAAAATATTTTACAAATGAATTGTACAATGTTACATCCAAAATATTGTTTTTTGTTGTTTTCAGTCTAGATTTGAGAATGACAATGTGTTTACTATTTCTAGTATCATAATTATGAACATCTGCATGTTTAGTCAGAACATATCGATTTTTATGTGTTTCAATTAACACTTCGAAAATATACAAGCACGGAAGCGGCAATATTTCAAGTTTTTTGAATATTTTTTCACAGTTGATGTTTCTTGGTGCGTTGTAAATTATTCTAACTACAGTTTTCTGTAGCACAAATACTTTGTGCACTGATGTGCTGCTACCCCATAGCATAATACCATATGTTAAATTGCTATGAAAAAGTGAATAATATACAGACTTTAACAAATGAGTTGGTGTACATGATTTTAATTGACGAATTACAAAAACTTGGCTCGCTAATTTTGAACAAAGGTAGTCAACATGAGGTGACCAACTTAAGTTTGTATCCAAATGAATGCCCAGTAATTTAACTGGCTCTGATTTTATAGCCCATTTATCTAAACTGAAAAGAATGTGTTTCGTTTTAGTGTCGTTGAGTTTCAGCTTATTTGCCAGAAACCACTGATTCAACAAAATATTATCACCAGCTTGTGTGAAATCAGATAAAGTTGTAGTATCATCAGCGAATAAACTACAAAAAGTGTCAATAGCCTCTGGTAAATCGTTAACAAATATTATAAAAAGTATTGGACCCAAAATCGAGCCCTGAGGAATGCCCTTGTCTATATTACGTAAATCAGACTGGTTGTTTCCACAAACTACATACTGTTCCCTATTACTTAAATGAAATGTCAGTAATTTGTGTGCATTTCCTCTAATACCATAAAATTCCAGTTTATTTAGGAGTAAATCCGCTGCAACACAATCAAAAGCCTTCGTTAAGTCACATAACGTGGCAACAGAGTTGACGCCTTCCTCTAGTTTATGTACAATTTCCTCTAAGAGTCGAAGAAGAGCACGTATGCATGATTTATTTTTACGATAGCCGAATTGAAATTCCGTTAGAAGTGACTTATCTTACAAATAATTGATAAATTTTTCTTTGATCATCAATTCAAATATTTTGTTAATCGTCGGTAAAATTGCTATGGGTCTAACATTTTCTGGAGAATCTATATCACCATTTTTAGTTAAGAGTAGTTTAGTGAATAAATGAATTAAGCGAGTAGACCTACCGTGTGTATGAATTTATCCCACACGTCGTATAAAAACTTTTAAATAAATAAGAAAAACATTACATTGGTATCAGAAGTGGGATAATATGAATTAATAATCACGTAATCATGGCCAAGAGACTAAGTGACCTGAAAGTGACAGAATTAGAAAATCGTGAGGTGTACCGGGTGTCCCAATAAGAATGGCTCTCGGCCATATCTCGGAAACCGTTTATAGTACAGCTTCGGGAATAAAAAATTTATAACAATATTGACCTCGAGAAAAACCTGGAAATTATTTACAGAGTTGTAGGTCCACCGCCAGATGGCGTAATTAAATACTAAAAATTATAAAATGAATAATTTACAAATTTTGCCTAATTAAGATGCATTTAAACTATGATTATCGTATTCTTCAAGAAATTCAGCGTATATTCGATTTTACAAGTTTTAGTCTCTCTCTTCAAATAAGAGGTGGGGGGAAGCGGGAACTTTATTATATAAAAACGCCTGTAATTACAGTTCTACTTAACCTATCTATGCAAACTTAGTCTTTTTGAAGAGAGCTCCTTTCTACCAATGTGAGAGTTATAATTTCGAAACAACCTAATGAGTAACGTATACGCTAGAGGGCGCTATTTATTTATTTTTTTAAATCTAGCTATCCTTGAAAAATGTTGAATGGAAACATGCAGTTTTAATTAAGTAATATTAAAGTAGACCAAATTAGCAACAGAATAGCGAAAACCGCATGTCGATATCTTTTTCTTATTACGAGATATCCTAAGAAATGTGTAAATGTTAAACATTTTCCTTTAAACATAAATTACTCCGGTTTGACTGAACGGATTTTAACATTTTTTAGACTCCTTAAAAATTGTCTTTCCTTGTTCTATTAATAATAGTTCCAATTATTATATCAATATTACTTATGTTGTCACCGGGAAACTGCGTTATGGAAGTTAAAATGGAAATATAACTTAAGGTACCTCGCTAGTGACGACCTAAATGTTCAAATTGTCGCCCATCATTTTCGATACAAGCATTTATTCTTTGAAGAGTAGATTGAACAGCAGTCTCAATTTCTGCTCTCGAAATACTCTGAATGGCGTTTCGTATTCTTTCGATCATGTTAACTATAGTAGTCGGTCTAATCCGGCCCCAGAAATAGAAATCTAAGACGGTTAGGTCTGGTGACCTGGCTGGCCAAAAAATAGGCCTCCACGTCCTATCCACCTATCAGGGTAAGCATTATCTAAAAATTTTCTAACTTGTCTGGAGAAATGCGCCGGGCACCCATCGTGCTGAAACAACATAGACCTACGAGTTGCTAGTGATATATCTTCTAGAAGAAGTGGTAATTCATTCCTTATAAAATTTAGGTAGCGTTCCCCGTTAATTGCGTTGTCAAAAATAAAAGGTCCAATTATCTGACCATCTACAATACCACACCATACATTCACCGACCATCGCCCCTGATACTGAACTTCTTCCATCCAGCGTGGATTATTCTGTGACCAATAGTGCATATTATGCCGGTTAACCGTACCATCACTACGAAATGTAGCTTCGTCTGACCACAAAATACGTGACAGTAATTGAGGGTCGTCATATACCATATGTAGTAACCAGTTGCAATAATCCAACCTTCTGTCGTAATCACGATCAACCAATTGTTGATGCAGTATCATATGATATGGATGAAATCTAGAAGAAATATAATGTCCTTTTAAATATATTTCCAGAATGATAAATAAATTATTATGTTAACATATAATCATGCTAACAATTATTATTATGCGGGTATATTTTGTTTAAGAAACATATCTTTTTACATCATAATTTACCTGTGTCCTGTCAAAATACGTTGAACGGTAGCTCTGCTCATTCCCAAGTCTCTACTTATTGCTCTAATACTTAAATGCGGATTAAATTGCACATATGCCAAAACATTAATTGTGTTTTCCTCCGAACGACCACTGCCGCGTCTTCTAAATACAGGAAGATTTACATTTCCAGTCGTTCTTAAACGGTGGATGAGTCGACGAAAAACTTTGCTACCGGGATGACGTCTTTGGGGATATTGTATGGCATATACCCTAGCCGCAACAATTGCATTTCTCATACATTCAAAGTAAATGCCTATCATATCAAATGCTTCTTCGTTTGTAAGAATCATCTTAGATATAACTTTTAAGTAAATTTTATATCTAATTCAATGCACACAAATCGCAATGACACGTAAATGAACAAATTACTAGGTTTATTAATTTGACACAAGACATATCTTTTTGTTTTGTTTTGTTCATGGCCCACTACTTGTTTTTATATATTTCCATTTTAACCTCCATAACGCAGTTTCCCGGTGACAGCATAAGTAATATTGACATAATAACTGGAACTATTATTAATAGAACAAGGATAGACAATTTTGAGGAATCAAAAAATGTTAAAACTTGTTCAGTCAAACCGGAGTAATTTATGTTTAAAGGAAAATTCTTAACATTTACACATTTCTTAGGATATCTCATAATACGAAAAAGATATCGACATGCGGTTTTCGCTATTCTGTTGCTAATTTGGTCTTCTTTTATATTCCTTAATTAAAACTGCATGTTTCCATTCAACATTGTTCAAGGATAGCTGGATATAAAAAAAAATATCTACATTTGTAGACAGAAGCTCTCTTCAAAAAGACTAAGTTTGCATAGATAGGTTAAGTAGAACTGGAATTACAGGCGTTATTATATAATAAAGTTCCCGCTTCCCCCCACCTCTTATTTGAAGAGAGAGACTAAAACTTGTAAAATCAAATATACGCTGAATTTCTTGAAGAATACGATAATCATAGTTTAAATGCATCTTAATTAGGCAAAATTTGTAAATTATTCATTTTATAATTTTTGGTATTTAATTACGCCCTCTGGCGGTGGACCTACAACTCTGTAAATAATTTCCAGGTTTTTCTCGAGTTCACTTTTGTTATAATTTTTTTTTCCCTAAGCTGTACTATAAACGGTTCCCGAGATATGGCCGAGAGCCATTCTTATTGGGACACCCGGTATAATGTAAGTAAATATACGCCCTAAGAAACCGAATCTCGCTTTCTTGACTAAAGTATAACTAAGCAGATCAATTTTATTCCAGACTATATTGATAATAAAGGAATCAATACAGTTAATTCCTCCAAAATTGAATGTATATGCTACCAGTTTATAAAAGTCCTATACATTATAAGCGCCTGACACAGATTTTGATGGGGAAGGTTTCGGTAAATGGAATGGCTGGTTGGATGCATAAATTGCACGAGAGGTTTAACGCATTTCACTTGATTTAGTGCCTAAAATGCATATCCTGATAGTCCCGCATTTTTACACGTCTCGTAATCTTCCCGTTTTCACCAAAATGCGATTTAGATCCTCGATTTCGGTAATTGCCGGAAATGAAATATTGGCGACTTTACCTGCCTCGAATGACACGTGTATGTTTATTTATATATCGATTAAAGTACAGTATGTAACACTCATGAAAGTAGATGTTTGATTTGCCGTTAAACTATGATGAATATACAAGGTGGTAAATTATGTTGCTCTGTATTCCAAACCAAACTCCATTTCGAAGCTTTCAGAATTGATTAAACTGATTTGTTTGGAATGAATACAAGTAGGCTCTTTAGAATCATTTATTGAAATTTATATTTTCCTACTGTGACATCTCTTTCTTTCACAGTACTAGCATTATTAGTTATACCAGGCAAATGTATAAGAGAAAATATAGAAAACGGAAAGCAATCAATA
Organism: Galeruca laticollis; assembly: GCA_963921935.1. Classification (NCBI taxonomy): domain Eukaryota; kingdom Metazoa; phylum Arthropoda; class Insecta; order Coleoptera; family Chrysomelidae; genus Galeruca; species Galeruca laticollis. The sequence continues at coordinate 51,512,220 of OY998184.1, forward strand.
GAAAAAACTCGATAATTCAATATAAAAATGTATCTCTGTTGCGTGGACTTTTCGAAAGCATTCAAACTGGTTGATTAGCAAAAACTGTGGCAGATCCTTCAACAGATGGGAATTCCTGATCACCTTATCTCACTTATCCAACAGTTACATCATAACTATGGCATCATAAGTACCAATGAAGTCATATCGAATAGCTCTCAAGCAAGGAAAGGTATGCCACAGGGCTCAATTCTTTCACCCTCGTTGTTCAACATTATCGCCGATGACATATTGCCATATTGCGCGATATTCTCGATAACTGGCAGGATGCTATTTCTGTAATAGCAGGGAAAATTGATAATTGAGGAGAGGCCGATGACACCTTAATAATAACATCAAGTATGTCGAAATGGAAACAATCATGCGCCGTCTACAGGAAACCAGTTAGGAATTGGGACTAAAATTAAATTACAACAAACTGTTATGTTTGTAGATCGGCTAAATGCTAAACATCCATGAATATAAATAAGGCCGGGGCCTCTGAGATGATTTCATATAAGGAGGAGGTCTGCGGGGAAATACCTGGGGCTCGTTGTGTCTAAAAACTCAACTGGCAGCCCTCGAATTCCCTGCCGAGGACCAACTTTACATGTCCCAACTGTAGTATCGTGGCTAAGGGATTGCACACAGGGTTATGATGCCAGGTGAAATTTGGGGGCTAACCTCGAAATCACCTGTTATATCAATGTCTCCTGGCTGTCTGTCTCGCGGGCCAGTGGGGGGGGAGGGGGCTTCTTGGCTTTACTGCCCGGACCAAGAGGAGACAACCTCATTAAAAACCTGAAGTCAACATGGGAAACCGGGCAGAAGAATGCGTAGCTATATAGAAAAATAGTCCTCACTGCTTCTGATCTTGGAGCACCGGGGGGAACTCCAATGTATTGAACCCCTTATCTCTGCATGCGAGGCTCTGCAGCGGTGGACCGTAATGATCCTAGCTTCTCGTGGGACCACTTATGGAAAGAAAAAGCAAGACTTTCACTGAAAAAGTAGTGGAGAAAACCTCCACCTCTTCATCCCGGCACCTCACAGAGGAAAAAAGGCCAAACGGCCAGGAAGCAGGTAATTCAGCGCCCCCTGGAAGGCGAGCTGTAGTAGTAGCGAGAACAGCTCTGATAGGGGGGGGGGCACAATAAACCTTTGGTTTCAGTGCACTGTAACTTCGTTAAAATCTAATCTAATCTGCTGCTGAATGCTCTCATCGATATCTTGCAACGTTGGTACTGGAGACTTCAAGGTTCTGAATTCTGGAGGGTAGCGACTTTTTGGCCAAGTGCGGATATAGACGCCCAAGGATCCGTAGCATTAATAAACAATTGCAAATTTAAAGCAATTATGATCAATCAATTGAAAACAAATGCAGTAAGGAATTATAATAGGAGCTCATTCTTATTAGCAAAAAAATTATAAAAACATACGTAAATTCACTTTTGGGTTTTTTTTCATAATCTAGAAGTTGCCATAGACCGGGAAAATTCAAATTTTTATGTGTGCTTTTTTTTCAACATTTCCCCTTTCAAGCATCTATTTATCTCCAATATGACAATGTTATCCACTCCAATTTGACACAGTCTGTATCCAGCGATGTTATTATCACTGGGGTCAGGAAGTATCATGTCCAGTTAACTTTTGCTCTATTCACCAAGTTGCGGCCACCACGATTGGCATATTAACGTCAGTATTGTTTTATATGAGTAGTGTATGTAGGTGATTACAATAGTAAATAAATCTATGTTCTCGTGAATATTCATATGCATTCATCACGACGGATTATCGTTCGAATGTTGTTATTGTGTTTTCTATTATCTGCAGATTAAGAAGTAAATAAAATTTCAAAATACGAATTCATTGATATCAAAAACAGGAATTTTGGAACATGAACATGCATTCTGATGAAAAATATCGTCTGGATCATCCAAAAATGAAATTTCAACTACATAAATACGATAGACCTGAAAATAAATGCAAAATTAGGGACACAAGATTACAATCGGATTTAATGGGGTTCAATCGGAATACTTTCCTCTACTTCACTTTGTCGATTTATAAGATTTTAATTATGGAAGTCGTATTCAACATTATTTTTCTATCCATAATTTCAAATAGAATTTTACTCCATATTAAGTGCTAGCAGCCAGAGTGAAGTATACTGTAAGAAATAATATCACATAGGTAGTCCTGTCAAAAAAGTAAAAGAAATGGGTAAATATAACATAATACTCTCACGTCTACGAGAATTATCTCATTAAATTAATCCACTAATAGATTTCCAAGAAGTATTCGAGTTTTAAGAAGAGATAAAAGGAGATAGAAACTATATCTGAGAAATATGGTGGTTGTTTGATAAATCTTTGGCTAGAAATTGGTCCACAATATTAGCTGTGTTTATTATTACTTTCTGACAAGAATTCCGAGTGAACAATACCGTGACAATCGAAAAAAACTGGATTATCTTCTCTTCTGATTAATTTGATATGATTTTGGCTCAGATGGAAAGGGCCATTCCAAAGCTTGTTGATTAGTTCCTTCAACACCAGCACTAAACATTTTACGACACGTGTAATCCAAAATTAACACGTTTTAGCTGTCTTTAGTGACCGTTGCTGCCAATCAGTCAATTCTTTGAGTTATACAGTTATTCATACATATATCACTCACGACCACCTTTTAGCATCCCAACTCTTTCCTACATGTTACTATGCACTCGATCTGTCAAACATCTACTCAATGAATGAAAGTGGTATATTACGCGCAAAACATATACTGCAGAAATGTAATGGTATATCTCCTTTAAGTTAGGTTGCGGAGCTAGACTCTGAAAGGTATTGATATTTTGTTTATTTTCACCAATACCACTTACACACTACACTCTATCTTGATGCTAGCCTACGAACTAAATAAAGAGCGTTGCTGATCGCTAGTGTACACGTACGTGTTCGAATAAATTGCTATCTCAAAATATACTTATAGTTCAGTAAATAATGGGGAAAATAATATGTTATTTGAAAATTATATTACTAATTCTTGTTAATACAACGAGATATACGGTAGTGTTAGTCTGGTGTTATTTTTAAGATTAATTTAATAATTTGAAAAATATTGAATACATTTTAACGATTGTTAGTTGAGATATTAAATGAATATATCGTCCAATAAGCATTTTAAATTATAATATTGACTTTACTTTCTTATATTTTCATGGGTTTCGGTCAGAAATAAAATCACTTGCTTATAGTGGTTACGTTTCGGTCTATTTTATTTAAACCATTTTCAGACCGTTCTATAAATGTTTTGAAAACACAATACATTTATTAAAATACATATAACTAAAAGATGTTTCTTTAAAACTTACTTATTGATTATGCCTCCGTAGAGGCTCGTCTACTACTGTACAGTAGTATTTCTTAAATTAAACAAAAAGACAATTAATGTACACTAAAACAAATAATAAAAACAATGAACTATCTTAAAAATGATTAGAATGTATTTACAGAGTGTCCTAATTAAAATAAAATTAGAATTAGAAATCTATTTTTTAATTCATACGCTCCCATAAAATACAAGAAGAGTGTTGTCACTGGCCTCACTGATAGAGCGGTACAATTATCACATCCAAAACACAGGCCTAATAATATTAAAAAAATCAAAAATACCTTAGATTTAAATAATTATCCTAAACATTTTTTTGAGCCCATTATTAAACATAGAATTGACAACTATTACAACAAATTAAAATTTAATTGCCAAAGTAATCCATCAAAATATATTTCACTACCGTACATTCCCGATATTAATAAACCATTACAAAAATGCCTAACAGCATGTCCAACCTCTTCTTCAGCTGCTCAAAGTCATCCGTTTTTTCCAGAGGTATCGTCTGAAGTACGTCTAAGGTATCTCCCCGAAGCGCGACAGTTAAGTTCACCGCTTTCTCCCTATCGGACCAATTATTCACTCTAGCAGCTGCTTCAAACTGTTTTATGTAATTGGTGCACGACATTTTTCCATAGAAAGTTGGGGCCTTCACTCGGGTAAAACTGCCAATGTCTTCCAACTTAGGTAGTGTTTCTGGTTTGCAAGGTTTAGTTTGCTCGGTTTTCTTTTCTTCCTCAGGCGTGCCTCGCGTTCTTGAATCGGCAATCTTTCCCTCTAACTCCTTGATTTTCTCGTCTATCATTATTATCTTATTTTCAATGTCTGATTTCATTTTCTCGTTCATCGTTGTCATCTTATCCTCAATATTGGATTTTAGAGACGAAATTTTATTTTCGACGTCAGCTGCAATGTCAGTTTTCATTAATAAGATATCGGCAGAAAGTTTGTCCATGTTAGCAGAAATGTCGTTTTTCACATTAGTTGAAATCTTTTCTTCCATGGCAGAAATCTTCTCGTCCACTTTAGCAGCGATGTCGTTATTCATATTAGGAATATCGTTCTTTATATTAGAAATAGACAAGGTTAAGGTGACAGCCTCGTCTTTAAATAAAAATGTTTCTGGATCCAAGCCGTCACTAACCAGTGCCACTTTGAGTCTTTCTACTGATTCACTCTTCTTACCGGACGTTTCCAACTCGCGATTTACCAATTCTGCCTTTAGCTCTGTCACTTTCAGGTCACTAAGTCTCTTGGCCATGTTAACGTCTCATTTATTTAAAACAGTTTATACTGACGGGTGGGATAAATTCATTTACACGGTAGGTTCACTTACTTAATTTATTTATTCACTACACTATTCACTCATTTATATTATATACACAGTATATTCACTTACATTAATTTATATAAACACTTCACTACTAACTTGTTTGCCGTTTATATCACTTTATAAACTAAACTTCTCCGCTAGTCGGTCCTTTATATATTAGTGCCTTTTTTACTAGATAATTATAGATTGCGGCTTATACAAAAACAGTTAGCTCTCTGGAATATTCTTTTCTTTTCGGGATATTTCTCCAATGCCGGCTCATTCCTTAAAAGATCTTCGGAGAACCTGTCTACAAAAACAGTCACAAAAAATCCAAATCCAAATGAACCACGAGCCGCAAGCCACAGTATAATGATTGGAATGATATTTGAAAACCAGTTTAACAATTTGTGCAGCGATACTTTTTTGGTATTTTATGATACCCTGTTAAAGAAAATAGGTAATACACTAAATATACTTGTTTCAGTCTCACACATTGTCTTTTATCGACTCTGTATTATAACCCCATGATACCATAGAATATTCCTAGCACTGTATCAGTCGGAACATGTATGTGGCGATATATGCGTCCACAGAGTACTTACTATGTACTCGCTTGGACAGCGAGACGCAACCGTCTCTCAATTTTTTCTTGTGAATAATTATTAACTTTAAAAAAGTTGCGGTCTGGAGGAACCATTTTTTTTGTATACCGGGGCAGAACTCGTTAAAATTTTAAATTAATAAATTAACGATAAAAAAATTCTACAATAACTCTTAACTCCTATATTTTTTCGCTCCAATACCTCCTAGTCAAATTGAGAAAAACATCAAAAACTGTTTCTAAATATTCCATACTAGGCCTTTACATGGGAGACAAATGTATTCAGTTAGCTGTTTTACTGTGTTAATTTATCATTTTTAGTATAACAACGAAGGTTTTTGTCTTTCCTGAAAAATGCTAGTTTCTGACTTACGTGGTATTGATTTGAGACCATCGATATAAAAACCAAATATCAAACCTTCTCCAAAAGTTTCCCCTATTTTCTACCAGGTTATTAGATCAAATTGTATTTCAAACTACCATTTATTATTCCAGATAGATAATTGCAATCAAATAAAAAAAAATGTGAAATGAACTGTGGTGAATAATTATGCAACGTCGTCTCTGATCGAATTTACTAGAAGTATCGATTCCAAAGTCAGAAGTGAGAAAAAATTCCGAAGAAATCTAGTGTGTTTGCTACTTACAAAAAAACGTAGTGAAAATTCGATCGTTGAGATGAAAAAAGACTGGATTGTGTAAAGTATTCGGTGACGGTACAAAAACTACGGAAGGCAGTCATTGACCGTGCCACGTATCGTTAAAATAAGTATTGTGAAATATAAATAGAGGGATGTAAATAAATATATTAACAGTGATAGTGTTTGAATGATTGTGAAAATCAATCCTACCCTGATTTTATTCAGGATAAATTACAAAAAATTACCCTACGCCTCCAAACAATACATCACACCCTAATAGTTTCCGTAAAAGTCGTATAATTAAAACCTGACTTATAGTATATTTTAAATTGGTTTTCCCTGTATTCAGGCCAAAGGTCATTCTTTCAAGGGATTTTTGAAGTAAAAATCGCGGCAATAGGGTACGTAACAGATTGCTCTTTGGGAAAAGAACCTGTACTGGAGGATTCCGGTGGTGGCAGTGCAATCAATTTAAAAAAAAACAGCCTATGTATACAATCAAGCCGTGTAATCTATCAACGTTAAAACGGGAGAAAAGAAACTGCCCGTCGAGGACCAGACTACCCACTTAACGTTTAACACTCCAATAAACTTGGAGTAACAGGAATTGAGACAATTACCAAAATAAATTTTGAAACCAGTTTTTAAAATTGGAAAGGAATTTAGTAGACAAATATATCTCTAATATAGTCTATAAACTTCCAATAAACATATTTCAAGGATAAAATATGAAATTAAAATTACACAGAATGGGAATTCGAAAGTGTTCAAAATTTTCAGTTTAACAAATTTCACTAATGATTTCCTGATACGCAATGTCCACAGAAATAATTGTGTTATACCAATTACAACTTATATCCTCATATACTGTAATCATAATATTCAGAAACGCATTGAAATTCGAGAATAATCATCAAATCTCAAACATATTTGCAGTGTTTCCTAAATATGCCCACATTTTTCTATTATTACGAAACAGCACACTGGTATAGTTTCTGAATCCGACTCTATCTAAGCCATGTATGAAAGTAAAAATTATGGCGGATGTGCAGGGATTTCTTAGAACTGTTTACGATTGTGACTATCTTATCTAGACATTGTTTTTGTGACCAGTCTTATCTAGCCAGAGCGCCAATTGTTTTTGTGAAAGCCGCAATCTAGAATTATCTAGTTTAAGTGCATATACAGTGTATACAATATAAATTAGTGAATAGAGTAGTGAATAAATAAATTAAGTTAGTAGACATAGCGTGTGTGTATAAATTTATCCCACCCATGATGAAAACGTTTAAATGTATAAGAAAAAACATAACACTATTATTCAAATTAATCAGAGGCCCTTGACACAGAGAAGATCACAATGAACACTTCTTATTACAATAACACATCATTAAAAATGAAGATTGATATTTTTCAAGTAATTAAAAACTTTGTGTATCTACCTGGTCCGGTGAATAAAAACCTTTGCAAGGAATTTTGTACGAATTGCCTTCTTTTAATAGGTTTACTGAAACTTGTGACTTTTGTAACTCAATTTGACGTGACGAAACTGTGTTATGCTTATGTCTTCATCTTCACCGTAGGAATATTTGCTTGTCAGTCGTTAAATTCCACAGAAGTTACAAAGTGTTCTGTTACTTTTTTGAATGAAACTAACTGTTTCTAGATAATTCCATACTATTTTGAAAACATTTAAAAAATAAGAAATTGACAATTGTATTGATATTGCTATCATCGTCAGAATGACAGAAGTTACATTTGATGTGATGCCTACCTAATGTTTAGTAGTTATTTTTGGCTAGACCAAGAAGTCACCTACCTTGTGATTGACTACATGAGAAAAGAAGATATGATATCACAAATATTAAAGCTTAGATATTATTAGCCCTATGAGGATCCTTGTTTAATTCCTGACTGGGTTACTGAAAAGTGCGTTAAGAGTTAGTGTCATAAATAATTATAAAATTAGAGGCAATACTTTAAAATAATTCAGTTACTTTACCTATAAGTGATTTTAAAAGTGCACAAATTGCAAATAAGTGGAATTAAACACTGCAAATAGAGGTAAGATCAGTTTTCTTATACATAATAAATGAATATTTCTAACCTAATAAACATATCAAACATTATCATGAAAACTAGCTATTAGAGTTATCAGCAAAACACTAAGAACCTGTCTTCATTAAATTTGTTATTAAGAAGAACAGAGACGAACTGACTAGATTGAACGTTATAAATTAGCGAATAGAAATTATAAATATAAAAAGAATAAATTACTCCTAGACTGATAATTATCAGCTTCAGGTAGGGCTGGGATCTGAATATAGTAGGGTTCTGGTATTTAACCTGCAGGGAGACACAATGTCAGATACGATGGAGGATATGATGAAGGGAATAATCGAAAAACTAAACAAAATTGATAAAAAGATGGACAATTATCAAGAACAAATAAAGAAAATAACTAACGAAAATACGGAATTAAAGAACAAAGTCACCCAAATGGAACAAAAAATCTGAATTCAGGATAAGAGAATACAACAATTAGAAAAAGAAAGCAAGAGAAAGAGCCTTGTAGTATATGGAATAGGAGAAACTGAGAACGAAATGTGCGAAATAAGAAACAACAAAATTAAACAAATTTTAGATAAAATGAAGGTTAAAATAAACATGGAAGCATATATAATACAAATAAGAAGAATCGGTAAGAAAGAGACAGATAATAACAGAAATAGACCACTATGGCTAGAGCTATCAAGAGAAGATAAAAAATAGGAATAATAGGAGAAGCCAAAAACTTGAGAGGTACAAAAATATGGATATCAGGGGATCTACCAAAAGCAATACAAGATAAACGGAGATCACTAATCCCCTATCTAAAATCGGCTAGAGAAAAGGGATGTAGAGCAAGTATAATATATGATAAATTAAGAGTGGAGGACAAAATATATACCTTATATCAGCTGGAATACAATCGAGAAGAAGAAACAAAAACAAATGCAAACAAGAAAAAAGGAAGAACGGCTAGTCAGTGGTTACCCAGCATGGAAGACGATGGAGATATAGCACCAACTCGGAAAATGATACAAACAGGGTACCCAAAAAACTAGAAGACATACACGGAGATAAATTAAATGAAAGTCATAGTATTAAGAATAGTAATAAGTATAGAAGTAGTTTTAGCAATAGGGATAAAGAAGAAACTAATAGGAAATTTAAACACAAAAATAATTATGGTAGGGGACAAGATAAAAAAAATGATCAGACTAGTCAATGGGGAAAAAATAATCGTGGACAATATATAAATAGTGCAGACCAAGAACATATAAATATAGGTATAGAGAATATCAATACATTACCGGGAAAAGAAATCGAAATAACGGAGGAAATGGAAAACAACAAAGTACATATTCTAAGAATAAGTGAAACAAACTAAAAGGATCAGGACAAATAAATTTAACAAATAATCACAAATTATATTACTCAGGGATAAAAGTAGAACAAAGAGCAAAAGAGGGAATAGGAATAATTTTAACAGAGGAAATAAACAAAAAGGTAATAAATATGAAGGATATAAATTCAAGAATACTAGTTCTAAGTATACGACTAAAAGAAATATTGAATATAATACAAATATATGCACCGGTTGAAGGAACGGGAGAGGAAGAGGTTTCAGAATTTTACATACAATTACAGGAAGTAGTGGATGATATAAGAGAGCAAAATGAAAACATAATCATTATGGGAGATTGGAACGCAAGAGTTGGTAGAGATTACAATCGAGAAATGGGTTGTATTGGAGTTTATGATGAGGAAACAACGAACAGAAATGGTCTTAAGATGATAGGTTTTTGTCAAAGTAACGATTTAATAATAGGAAATACGATGTGGAAACAAAAACTACAGGATAAATATACCTTTGTAGCGGAAGAAAGAAATGCAAAAAGATTAATCGATTACATAGTTTATACACAAAACCTATCAAATATGGTGAAAAAAGTAGAGACAAGAAAAGAGGCTGAGTTGAGTACAAACCATAGATTAGTAGTAGCGGAATTTGAAGAAAAAATAATGAAGACATAAGAAGTAAGATTCAGTAAAATTGCAATAAGTAAATTAAGAAAGACAGAAAAAAAATCTAAATATCAGGAAGAAACTGACAGGGAATTCGAAAAATTGATTACTGAAAACAACGAATGGACACTCGAAAAACGGTGGACAGTATTCAAACAAATATTACTTGAAAAAGCAGAGGATATATCTGGAAGAAATAAATTCAACAAACATTTAAAGAGGACTAAGTGGTGGAACAAAGAAATACAAACATTAGTAAAAGAAAAGAAAACCTCATGGAAAAAAAACCTCCAAACAAAAACACAGGAAGATTAGGAAATATATAACGGAAAAAGAAACATCGTCAAGGAAGCGGTTAAGAAAGCGAAAAGGGACTCATGGAAAGAATTTGGAAGGGAGATGTCAGAGACACATGCAGTAGATAACAGAAAATTTTGGACAACAATAAAAAGACTACGAGGCAGTGAAGGAAAAGATATAAGAGCCATAAAAAATAAAAATAACGAATTGGAGACCGAAATTAATCAAATACTAAAGACTTGGAAATAACACTACGAAGACAAATCTAGTAATAGGCCGAAGAAGAAAACAACGACGATAGCGGTGGAGGAATGGAATGAACATGAATACTATGCAATCCAAAGAGAAGAAATGGAAGTGGCTATGAATAAACTTTAAATAGGAAAGTGGGGAGGATGAAGTAGCGTCAGAGCTGATGAAATGGTTAGTAGAAAAAGGAAAAGACTGGCTGTTTCTCATATGCAGGGAAGCATGGGATACTCAAAAAATCCCCAAAGACTGGGAAAATAACCTTATGCTGCCAATACATAAAAAAGGGGATCAGACACTGTGCAATAATTATAGACCAATATGCTTAGCCCAAACCAGTTTCAAAATCTACACGAGAATAATAGAGATCCGATTGAGACGTTATGTAGAAGCAAGACTAGAAGAGGAACAAGCAGCTTTTAGACCAGGACGACAAGCAAATGATAATATATATATTTCAAGAAGGCTAATTGATAATAATATAGAAGCGGGAGAAGAAATGTATTTAACATTTATTGACTTGAAGGCAGCTTTTGACACAGTGGAAAGAGAAAAAATTTGGGAGGTGTTGGAAGATTTAGAAGTACCGAGAGCTCTAATTAATATAATTAAAAACACATACGAGACAGTCAAATTAAGAGTGCAGATAGGAGATCAAAGATCGGAAGAGTGTCTAATGAAAAAAGGTATAAAACAAGGCGATAGCTTAAGCACACTGTTGTTTGTCATTATAATGGACAAAATAGTGAAGGAAATAAAAAGGCAAGGAGGAAATCTGGACATGATAATAGGGTACAGAAACATGGTGCCGATCAGATTAAGTAATTTACTGTATGCAGACGATATACTAATCAACTTATTGGCAAGAGAAATAGAAAATATGAAAATGACAATAAATACAGAAAAAACCAAAGTAATGATAGTAAATGAAAAACAGCGACAGGGGAGTAACTGCAAGGAATTGAAATGTAATTACAAAACATTAGAAAGCGTAACAGCTTATAATTACCTAGGAAGTATCATAACAGAAGAAGGGAAAATAGATGCAGAACTTAATAACAGAGCAAATATATCAATTAGATTATATTATTCCTTAAATTATTAAGCCATAAACACATTGATAAAATTACAGTCCCAACTATATCTTATGCTAGTGAGAACTGGGTAATGCAAAAAAAACCGGAAACAAAAATAAATGCAATTGAAATGAAATATTTAAGGAAAATAGCAGGTAAAACAAAATGAGATAAAGTAAGGAACGAAGAAATCAGAAGCATAACTAATCAAGAACTAATAATATCAAAGATTAAAAAGAAACCATTAAACTGGTATGGCCACCTAGTAAGAATGAAGCAAGATAGAATTGCGAGAAAAGTTATGGAAATAGGAATATCAAGAAAAAGACAAAGAGGAAGACCAAGGAGGAAATGGATAGATCAAATTGAAGAAATTGGAAAAAGCAAGGGAAAAACATTAGGAGAGATGAAGGCATTGGCCAGGGACAGAAAAGAGTGGAAAAAATGGGTACATGAAGAACTCCAATCCGACGCCTGAGAAGGCAGAAAGGATAAGAGAAAGAAAAGATATCCTGGATATATTTCTCTCATTTAAGATCAGTAGGTATAACTGCAAAATACAGGGTGTCCCAGGAGTGAGGGACCAAAACTTGGGAATGAGTAGGTGGTGTTAAATAATGTCAGTGCTTTATATAATTTGTTTCTACGGACCTCCTTTGTTGAGTTATAGGGCTTTGAAGCTAGAAACTGAAAATACATTTTTATTCATAACTCCAATACTATAATTTTGAACTTGATGAAAATTTGGTGCATTGTCAAGTACATCAATTCATTTATTTTGTCCATACTAGTAAGTATTGTAATGTTGCAGAAAGTCAGAATCGGACTTGACTCGCCGGATAAAAGGTCTTAACTTTCAAAGTGACAAGGCAACACACTTTAGAATGCTGTCATTTTATTCTCCAACTATTTTTCTGAAAAAAAGGTACCCCATGCCCAAAACGATAACATCAGTGGTTTCCGAGAAATATGGAATTTTGTAAGCCACCAAATAGCACATTCAGATTCTATCATCATTTAGGAAATTGGTTATAACCAGGTAGGCTGCCGTCAATTATTTGTCATATACATTAATTAACGATCCTTTAAAAAATGTTATTTTATCAAGTAGGAAGCTGTCAATGTATGTATCATATGCCTCAACCATTCTTTAAGTATTGTTCAGCAGAACAAATTAACTCATATTTTCAATTATTGCTTTTAAATGAAACTCAAGGTCTCTAGTTAATTCCACAATATAATACAAGTTATTGAAAATTTTAAAAAATTGACAATTGTTTCGATAAATCAATATCATCGTCAGAATGACAGAAGTTACATTTCATTTTATGTCTACCTGATGTTTAGTAGTTATTTTTGGCTAGACCAAGAAGTAACTTAACTTGTGATTGGCTTAATATATGTTTATAGAAAAAAGGAGAAGATGTGATATTACAAATATTGAAGCTTAGATATTATTAGCCCTATGGTGATATCCTGGATATCATTTTTCCAATTAAGATCAGTATAACTGTGCAATGATATAGAAAACCAGGAAAACTATATCTGCTGATCTTTACAATTATCACTTAAGAAGACAGTTTATTAGTGGAGAATTCCCTAGATTTAACTGTTCATTGACAACTTCATATCGTGGGTTTCTCAAATGTCTTCTAGGTTCCAGTTCTTCAAGGAAATCCAGTTCTTGTTTCTTTTCACAAATATGCAGTACTTCTAGTTCTGAGTTAGGTGTCAATGAATGATTGGGGTCAAGTAGATGTTTTGCGTAGTGGGATTTATCTGGTTGTTTTAATCTGTATGCTCGTAAGTGCTCACTGTATCGTATTTCAAAATTCCTAAGGGTCTGACCCAAATAGACAGCATTACATTCTGGACATTTTAGTTTATATATACCTGACTTCTTTAATAGTGGTATTTTTATTTTTACATTCAACAATTTTGTACTAACGTTACTTTCTGTTTTAAAAGAAATTGTTGTATTCGTTGCTGAAGATATTATCTTTAAAATATTATAAGAAATATTTCCTGCATATGTGATGGTTTTATAAGTTTTAATTTCATCAGCTTGTTTAGGACATATTAGTTGTAATGCCACGTTTTCCTCTTTTTTACTAATTAGCTTATTTATCATATCTAATGGATAACCGTTAGATGTTGCTATTTGTCTAATTGTATTAATCTCTCTATCAAAATTACATTTGTTCATAGGAACTGAAAAAGCTCTATGTATCATTGAATTATATGCTGCTAGTCTGTGTGACAGAGGGTGGTTAGAATTGAATGGAATTGTTACATCAGTTTGTGTTGGTTTTCGGTAAATTGAATAATCAAGTACATTATTAACTCTTTGAATTTTTGAATCAAGAAAATTGATTGAGCTATTTTCTTCAATTTCTAATGTAAATTCAATTTTCGGGTGTAAATTATTGATGTGGTTGAAAAATACATCTAATTGTCGTTCACTACCCATAAAACAAGCTAATATGTCATCTACATATCTATACCAAAATAAAATATTTTTCGAAATATTACTTTCAAAGATCTTTCTTTCTAAATTGTCCATAAAAATGTTTGCTAAAATAGGTGATATAGGGCTTCCCATTGGTAAACCTTCATTTTGAATATATATCTTATTCTCAAAAGTGAAATAATTCTGATCAATGCATACATCAAATAAATTAAGTATATCTGATATTATTCCTGGATTAATATTTTTATCTTCTAGTGATTTTCTTACAAGTATTAGACATTCTTTAGGAGGAATTTTAGTAAACATGTTAGTTACATCGAACGATATGAGTTTATAGTTATCTTGTAAGTGGATTGCTTTCAACTTTTTGATTAGTTCTATTGAATTTCTAATTGAGTACTGAGATTCATATCCGTAAGTATTGAGTATATTGTTGAGCTTTTTTGCCAATATATTATTAGGAGCATTAACATAAGAGACTACAGGTCTAATTGGTTTCGTTATTTTATGCAATTTACCTGTTCCATATAATTGTGGACAATGAGGATTTTTATGTATGATGGACCCCTTTTCGTAATCATTTGAAAGATAGTTTGAATTATTAACAATATCCCTTACATTATTAGAAAACTTCTTTGTTGGGTCTGCTTTAAGAACTTTTACATCGCTGGATTCTATAAAGTTATATACTTTGGAATTGCAATTTTCAGTCGTCAAAATGACAGTAGCGTTCCCCTTATCAGATTTTGTAACTGTTAGGTTATTATTCTCTATCTTCTTTTTTATTGCGTTTAAAACTGAAATGTCATTTTTTGTTTGACGTTTAACTTTTGAAGGTTCAATATTTTTGAATCAATTGGCAATTTTCAATTTCTCATAAAGAAAATTATTTGAATTAGATTTTAAAGCTATTTCTGACTCTGACAGTCAATTTCATATCCTCAATTCCACCATTACCATGCAATTAATCTATTTTCAGGTTTATAACGTTTCATAATATAAATATACCTATTTCCTTTTGGGGTAATTGAAAACAACGTATAGTTGGGTATTGATTTGTTTTATTACTCCAACACGCGTTCCAGCTCATTATGAACATCTTCAATATCTCTTGTGCTTTCTGGATTAAAACTGTCGTCCCTAATGATTCACGTTTTTACAAATAAAATGTAAGAAATAGTATGTACGTGTAATTTAATAATTTTAATAAATATTATGTTTCTTACAATATAGAAACCAAATTTCAAAACTCCATCAAAACATTCCCATTTGAATAGGCTAATTATTAAGAATTATCATACGATCAACAACAAAATTATTTTACTCCTATTTTCTGGGTTTTAACCTAATCTATCATTTTCACGTGGTATTTATATGTAGATTATAAATCAGATTGTGATGAAACAGATTTTATGTTATTATCGTCAAATGTCGAACAATTTTCATGTTTCCAGTGAACCCAAACTAGATAAAAGCTAAGTGGTGTGCTGCTTGTTTGAACCTACTTATCTAATACTTCAGTCATTCTAGTCCATCATTCAAATCTATTATTATTATCAGTTTTTATCTATTAGTCCTTATCGGTGATCTCTTACATTGCACTTTATGAATCGTAGGTTTGAAAGTATGTAAGCGATCTTTTCATATGATAAGCAATGAGTCATTGTCAGATGATGATAATATAGTACTGTTTTTATTTCACTTGCGAACTAGGGGAAAAGTCTACTCTTGACATTTTACCAGTGTATCCTACAAACTGATTCGTCGACCAGGAACGGAAAAATGGGAAAAAAATGTTCGTTCCGATTTTATTTATCACAATTTTTGGAGTTGATAAAAAGTCCATCGATTACCATATTTTGTGGATTATTTACAGTTGATAAACGTGGCATTTTAGGGAAGCTCCGGCGAGGGACAGAGACAACGTTAACGCAAACGCAGTCACCTGCATACTGTAAGATAATGCCAGACCGTCATTGATTTGTAACAATGCTGATAAGGCTTATCAGAGGCCTTATGCTGGAGAATGCCGAGCATCCAGCCAACGCCACACAGGAGAAATAAATGTTGGAACATACTCTTCACAGGAATAGAAACCGCAAAAATGAATTGTTATACATACAGGGTTTCCAACGCAAAAAAGTTACTTAAAACACACTTTTGGGAAAACTGATTTGATAATAATTAACAGCAAGGTATTTTATTCAAAACTAAAAACCGCGCGTGTTTATTTATGTAGGCACGTAAAAAGTTACACTCATTAGGCGTAACAAAATATTATGAATATCAATTAAAAATAATTTATGAATGCAATTAATTTGTTATACTCCGTTTTTAAAAGGTATGGAGTAATAAAAGCTCATTAGGTATGCAAAACCGATACAGGGTGTATAATAAAATATCTCCGAAGTTTATCTGATTTTGTACTAAAAATTCTCATTTGTTACGAATTTCAGGTAGGTAAATCTGTATTCGGTTGGGTCGCCTATTGTATTGAAAGGGTCGCTCTATCATATTTGAATGAACAAATAAACAATTTAATCCTCAGAGGCGTGCAATCAGGACAAAACAAACTTGGTATATGAATATGAAGGCACTATGAAATTATAATTACGAAAACTATTCAAAAGAGTTCACAATATCGATTCAATAAAAACACATTTTTTTGTGTTCCTATGAATAAACATTAAACATAAAATATTATATAAAAAATAGCAAATTTTTTTGCAGTAGGTATCATCTTTACTACTAATATACCGTTTACAATAGGAGAGGAAAAAAGAAAAATGCAGGAATAAAGTACGAATTAATGTAATATTTATAAAAAAAAAGTCTAACAAATAATAGTAATAACTAACACAAAAACTAGTTTATATATCAGAATCAAACGATTCTGTTGAGCTTCCATTATTAACATTGATTATAAATGGTTCAATTATGTGTTCACTTATATGATCCATGTTCCACATATTTAGTTCTTCTTGTATCAGGTGTTCAACACATTTCTTCTAGTTTTCTTTGAATACGTTACATAACGCGTCTTCGAATAAAACTTTTACCTCACTCATTTTGAATGTCGTAATGTTTCTTGAAACTTCCCCTTTCACTTGGGCCCATATTAATTCTATGGGATTGAGTTTACAGTGATAAGGAGGAAGCCTCAGCACCGTTATACCACGCGCTGATGCCATTTGGTCTACAACGTATCTACTATATTTGTGTTTATGTGAATTGGCCAGTTGCAAGAGCTCATTTTTCAGCGGGTTATCTGGGCATTCAATATTTTTCGAGGTTAGCCAATCGTGGATATCTTGTTTATGCCATGCAGTTGAAGGTAATTTCTCCACTAACCTGGAGTGATAACTTGCGTTATCCATAACAATGACTGAGCCCGTTGGAATTAGATCTAACATTTGTGAGAAATATTCTTCGAAAACGTCTGCATCCATATCTTCATGATAATCTCCGGTTTGCTTCGACTCAAAGCACAACAATCCACCTTTATCAAAATCTTCAGCACTTCGGATATGAGTAATGATGAGTCGACGTCCTTTTCCTGCTGGTGGATTGAGGCCTGTTGACCACCCTTCAAGAGCTGCCTGCCTCCGACTCTTGACATTCGCGTCTTGCCAAAACAATGAAACAGTATGACCTTCATTTAACCAAGTCTCATCCAAATAATAAATTCGTTTTTGATCTAGTCTTGCTCTCCGAATATTGCGCAAATAACTCCTCCAAATGACAATGTCGTCTCTATCAATCAACATTGCGTTCCGATAATTTTTTTTATATTCAAATCCAAGTTCCTTAAAAATTTTCCATAATGTACTTCGAGACATTTTCGGAAAATCTGAATCTTCTTGAACCGAAGCCATAATTTTGTAGAGAGTTGGGATCTCTTTTCTAAAGAAAAAAGCATGCACCTCACGCCTTATTCCATACTTCAAGTCGTCATCCATTTCAAGTTTGGGTCGGCCTGGGGACTTTGCTGAGGCTGTGATATTTCCATTTTTTTCTCCTTCATTAAATTATAAATTGTTGTTTTTGAAACACCCATCATTGTTGCAGTAATCTCCACAGTTTCATCAACACTTCCTGTCAAATTCATGATTTTTCTTCTAATTTCTCCGTTCTTCAACGAGGAATAGCAATTTAATATCAGATTTTTTTTGTTCAGCGACAATGGGCCAACTTTAGGTCGCTTAGATGGTGATAAATCCTCCATATCTGGTCGAATTTGGTTTGAACACTATATAGTTGGAAGGTGTAGTTAGGTGTTTGTCTCGTGTGATGAGAAGAGAACTTGTATAGATGAACAAAAATAAACACCAGTTAACAATGACGGTAATAAATAATAACAAATAACAGTAATAATGGGAAAATCAATCAACACAGCAGTTTCTCCAGAACAGATGAACTGTAAATTGAAAATATTCAACCTTTCCGCTACTTTTATAGTTGAAAAGTTCTAGTAAGTACATTGTATTATGGGGGCATTTTCTTAGAACTGAAAAGACTATATTTCACAATAATAAAACCATTTTTGAGCTACCTGTTTGTCAAGTTCCTTCAATTACCTGCTAATTGGGTGAAATAATCGGCAAATGGGGTTGTTAATAACAATTTTATACAAATACATATATATATATATATATATATATATATATATATATATATATATATATATATATATATATATATATGTATTTGTATAAAATTGTTATTAACATTTATTTTATTATTTATTGTATGTAGGATTATAACTACCTGGAGCTTAGTGGATGGACTCGTCTACGCCCTTTTATACATAATAATAAATTTTCTGGAAAATTGATGTCAGTGATATAATACACAGTTTATTATAATATTGATAATTTGAAATTTCATTTTAAATAATATTATAAAACGGTTATTTTCGGAAATGAGATAATTTTAGAAGCCTTGACTTTTTTAAATGACTAAATGTGGTACGCCTATGTTTCCGGCCAAAATGAGTGATTTATTACTCCATGCCTTTTAAAAACGGAGTATAAGAAATTCCGGCAGAACGAAATTTAAAAAAAATGTTGATCTACTTGCGGTGAAGGACGAAATTATAGATACCCTAAAAAATAAATTGAATCAGGAGACACTGCCGAAAATTCGATTAGATGTTGGTTAAACCAATCATCCTAGTTCAGCACCAATATTTTCTCATATTATCCGAAAACAACCTTCTTACATAATAAGATTTCCTGCGATTTCTTTCTCGAATGTGTCTAGTATATCAGACCTAGGCGAATTATTTGATTCATCTGGTCCGATCGGTTTTGGCAAAAAATGTTTCCATAATTTGAAAAGATCTATATCACCGTTATTTCCAGCTTTGAATTCCTTTATCATATCACTTCCTATTGTGTTTATATATACCTGTACAAAGTCGGTATAACTTAAAAATGTATCTTGTTCGGGATATATAATATCATTTTCAATAGAGTTTGATTTTCGGCCACCTAAACACTTGAAAAAATCTATTACGTTCGAATTCCATCGATAAAGTCCATCTGCGCTGAATCCATGTTTAATTGTTTCAGCTTTGGCAGTTTGGTCTACTGCAACTTCCAAGATTGGTGCTAAGTTTTTCCTCGTTAACGTTTCCAAGGGATGATTTCGCCTCCAATCTACCATTGTCCTTTCCCACCCATTTTTTATAGGCTTAAAAGCTGCACCGTCAGCTGGTTTCATAATTCTTGTGGCATTTGGATACAAGCATACTAAAATAATTTGCAGTGTTACACACAAACAACTGAGCTCATAAGTAACGTGGGCGCTATGTCCGTCTAAGAATAGAATAACTGGAAAAGTGATGCATATTTTCTGCAAACTTGGATGTAATACATTTTTAACATAGTCAAGCATTACTTCTGATT
The DNA here is from genome assembly GCA_963921935.1 of Galeruca laticollis. NCBI lineage: Eukaryota > Metazoa > Arthropoda > Insecta > Coleoptera > Chrysomelidae > Galeruca > Galeruca laticollis. The sequence goes on from OY998184.1 coordinate 51,532,263, forward strand.
CCATCCAATCTACACCCCAACCTTTTGGAATATATTTAGCTACTTTCAAAGGCAATCTTTTATATGGATAAACAACCATAGTCGGTGTCACTTTTCCTGACGCTGTATAAGTAAACATCACCGTTAAAGTTGTTTTAGAAGAAGCATGCTCAATTTCATAAACATTCTTTGCTCCTTTGGGTGCCAAGACTTTAGTACTTTTTGACACAGATTGTAACATGTTTCGTCAGCGTTGAAAATACGATCTAGATTTTCCAGAATTGATAACCAAACTTTTGACTCAAGATATTTTTCAATGCCCTGTAGCATGATAAGAATACAATGCTTTTGTATTGTATTATAACTCACGAAGGTGCGATAATTGGGTTTATCCACCATCTGAGTATGCAACTTTATACACACTTCTGTATAGTTGGTTGCGTAAAGGAATTAACTATGAGTTTTAAAATTATTTAAGCATATCCTGCAATAATGGGATTTAAATAATCAAATGGGTGTCTAGAGTAATATTTTTATTAATATTTTTATGTGATTTAACCAATCCACGAGTATTTTATCATTTTATGTGGGGATTTTATTTGACTGTCAGTGGTAACACTGAGCGCAGATATCAATAGTAAAGGGAAGATAAATTATTGGAACACTTCTCTGATTCTTTTCGAGTTGTTAAGTCGAGTGTCGAGTATGACAAGTCCTGAGTATAGAAAATAGCCGGTGGCACATGGTTTATTCCATCTATTTTCGCGACTATCGTGGTGAAAAGCCCTTGGTACCAAGGTAAGCTTTCGTCTGGCACATATGTTTTCACGATATAACCCCAATTTCTTTTTAGGGTTTTCTGTACAGCATAGTTTCAGCATTTTTTTACGAATACTTTTTGCCAAATGGATATGGTTTAAACAGTTTTTATGGGTGATGGTAATCGATGACAGGATGATCATGTTAAGATTTTAAGAAGCTTCAAATTTCGGATGTTTCCTGTATGGGATATATTTTCGTAGAAATAGCTGATAGACTATAGTTCTCCGTTTATGGTAGTAGAGACGTGTCGTATCTCGGATGGCGTAAGCGATACAGAGCGACAAGAGCTCGTGATGGCGTTTACACTTCAAAGGACGAAGCTGGATTTATGTTTGTTGGCGATAATTGTGGAATGATTCTGTTATGGATAACGATTCTTAACCGGATGGATGAATCATGTTCCACAAGTCAGATGTGGCTTGCCAATTAGGCCGATTGACGTTTAATACTTTGGACACTAACCGCAAGTAACATTTAAAATTTTATTCGTTTTCATCTGAATTTTAAGCAACTTATTTATTTTGTAATTTCATGTTTTAACGTTCAATGACACATTAACTTTTAAAATTCAATATTTAGTAACTTCACATTATTATACAGACGTCTAGCAATTTAGAGTTTTATTATTACATTCTTTCCACTTTGTAGAGTTGAAATATTAACTTAATTATTGCATATCACCCTGAAATTATATTTCAGCTTAATCTTACTACATAAGAGACACTTTTGATCTATTTGGTGACATCTTGTTAATTGTTACAGTTTGTAAGACTGTAACTGGTATACCAATCACATGTTACTAATGATTTAGTGTATTATACATGATGATCTCAGATAGTTGATAACATTAGAAATTGTTAAACATTTTAAATTATTCAACTATTGATAACTGATTATCAGTTCATAATTAGAGTAGGTTACCTCATATTTATTGAGACAGGTTATTACACCATCTGTTCAAGGTACCATTAAATTTAATCAAGCTGTTTCATTGGCAATAAAATGTGTTTTATTTGATTCACAAACGTAAGACCAAAACAATATGAATAACATATTTCAAAAGTTATAATAGCTAATTTATTCACTATTGGTTTCTTGATTAATCAGTGAGAGTTTCTTGAATGTCCTACTAATCAAGTGGCGCCTCAAAAAAATAATACAGGACTAGGTTTTAAACATTCCTCACTAACTCACGGCCTTATGCTCTCCGACGAAAAGCGAACTTTTGGCAATGTAACCTCACTTCTTATAGTAACAACAGCAAGGTAAGGTTACAGCCCTCAAACTATTTTTTATATCTCTTTCTGAAACATTCGCACTGGGAGCTGTTACTACCTTACCTGTTCTTTAACGAATCTCTCTATTTTTTTCTCAGAAAAGCTTTATACCAAACTTCGCCAGGGCGTTTGTTTATAAATGTTTTTTTTTCGGATTTTTTACCGAATCTTGAATCTCTCCATTCCGTCGAGAAATCCACGTTTCTGATTTTCAACAATCCAGTTCACCAGCAATTTTTCTTCATCTTGGGTAAGTACATGATTGGGACCCAAAATGGTTTTAACAAATTTTTCACTTTTTCTAAACTTAAGTGTTGCCCTTGGGATTTTAAAACGCCTTTCATCTATTCGTATTGGCAGTCCATTTTTAATTGCTTGGAGAGCTTCTTGAATTTGGTTTTCATCATATTTTTTGCTGTACTTCTCGACAAGAAGTTTTTTTGGCATTGCAATGACCTGAAATTTAAAAAAATCAATCATTGGCCGCACTTAAATTTATAATTATCCCCCGACCAACTAATGATTAAAGCGCAATGTCTACTTGCACAAAATTGTCTAACTACAGATAAGGATGATACTCAAAACGAAAAAATGTAATTTTAATCCATATGCAAAATAATTAATGATTGGTCCTGTGGCCAATCAATGATTTGATATAGGATAAATAAGAACTAGTCATTGGCCTCTAAAAACCGTGCTTTAAAATGCAAAGTTTGAAGGCCAATGTAAGAAACTAGAGTAGAAATACTTAAGTAATAAGTACACCTTCTTACGAAATCACTTAACATACACGTCTGTCTGCCAAGATCAATACTCTGTGACTGAATTATTAAAAAAGTAGTGGGGGTCGAAGCTCAAACAACTACACAGAGGGAGATAGATATGTGGCCATATTGTACCACACATAGCACATGCACGTCCATTGAATATCCAATGGATGTACGGACTCGATATTTTGTTGGTACAATGGACGTCCAGTCATGTACATTGAAACGTCCAGACCTCACTAGATTTAACATCCTATGGATGTATATTGAGAATATCTTATGGATATACAATCAAGATTTCCAGTGGACGTACATTGAAGACATTCAATAGATATACATGAAGAGTGTATGATGGACATGTGAAGACTTGATGAATGTGTATTTAAAGAAACTTGGATGTATGTAATTGATATTATAGACGTTCTGTGAACGTCCAGTCATGTACATTGGTATATCCTATGGACATACGTTGAGAATGTCTTATGGACGAACAATCAGGATATCCACTGGACGTACAACCAGGATATCCATTGAACGTACAATCTGGATATCCACTGGACGAACAATCAGGGTATACACTCGGCGTATAACCAGGATATCCACTGAACGTACAATCAGGATATCCCGTGGATGTATATTCAGGATATCCATTGAACATGAAAACAGGATATACACTGCAAGCGAAATCCAAATATGAAACATCGAGTATATAATTGATACTCACTAATATAATATAACATGAGGTGGTATTTCAAATTGAGAATGGATTTTTACAACACAAAGCTCAAAGAAAATATATATTCTAGAATATAACATACTCACAAAACACAAAATAAATTATACAGACAAAATATAAAAGATATTCTTAAGAAAAATCTAGAACAAAAATTCATTATATAATGAATCAAAATATTGACACAAAATAAAATAGTACTCTGAAGAAAAAAACTCAACATATTCATATTCTCATACTAAATTGAAAAAATAAAGTCTCTATAATCTATCTCACTGCACCTATTTCCGTTCATTGGCTCTTCGCAGGCGTTTTGGAATTCCATCTTCGCCTTCCTTTTGATCTCCTTTCTTGGAATATTCAACAGCTCCTGAAAAGTCAGTACAATATATAGTTCCTCCTCAAACAAACAAAGTAACCATAGTAAATAACATGTTCTGTACAAAGAACTCTTCTCTCCTTTTTTAGCTCGAATAAATTCAAATATTGAAACTGTCCATTTGCTCAAAATTCAGTTTTGAGCAAATTCAAGAAGACATGATTTTGTAAAGATTAACGTAAAAAAATATGAAATATGAAGTTTTCAAAAACAATAATAATACTCTACTGTGAATACTTACTTAGAACTAAACCAGATAACTTTAGGACATTGAAACAGCTTTTCTGTTTTCTTCCCAAAAAACTGTATTTGGCAGCAAATTTGTTAGTCAATAATACTGTCATTAAACTTTCGACAAAGACAATTTTTGAAATATTGTTCAAGAAAAGAAAAATATTACTCAATTTATTCAAAATTATCGCTTGTGCGTAAATAATTTTCCACTGCCTCAAGTGTGATTTCATCGTTGATGGGAAATGGGAACTTTGAAAAAAAGATTTGTCCTTTGTAGGTTGCTCTTTAGCTGATAACATAGATTTTACGTCAGAGATTTCAGTTTTTATATCAGCTAAAATATTTGTCAAAAACACATATTGTTTTTGATTGTATCAACTAAAACGTTTGCAGCAATTGAAATGTATCGAAAACTTGAATTTTAATTTTTCCATTTGATAGTTTCACTATTCTTTCATGGAATGGACAGCAGCAACAATTTTCAAAAGTCACAGTAGTAGCAGCAGCATTTTCTATGGAAAAGTAAATCCATTCATGTGAAATCAGTGGGAATGTAGGGATCATATGAGGAGTGTAGTTCCAAAACTCGCCTAATCCAAAAAAATTAAAAATACCGCCAGTTACAGAAACAAAATCTCTAGTATATCTGCTGTTATTTGTAACTGAGAAGTTTTACCAAAACTTGCCTATTTCCGCTTATTTGCTATTATTGAATGTAGTTCCAAAACTCACCTTATCCAATTGACGTTTAATTCCAAAGCGCGCCTATGTCACGACCGTCTGGTATAAGCAAAGTGCGCCTTATCACTTGAGTACGTACGTGATAAATTGCTTTTGTTTTCAAACGGCGTCTTATCCAATGGTCTTTTGCTTATGGGGATACACCCGTTAATTTAAATTGTATGCAGTTGTGGATAGACGAAATTGTTATTATAACTTTCTTTACTTTCTTCCAAAATATTCTCGAATGTAAAGCAACGGATAGTGGTAAAAACATTTGTGAAGCTCCGAAAAATAAAGGAAGAAAAAAAGGAACGGACAGATCAGTGTTTGAGGTTAGTTTGAATTCCAACTTAACTTTATTTTTCATTTCATTTCTTAGATACACGTCAAAAATCCTCCAACTATGCCAGAATCATGCCAAAAACACACAGACCTATTATATAGGTGTCAACATTTAAGTTTACAAGATATACGAAAGTTTCATCAAGCATTTTATAATGAACCAGTTAAGATTACCAAAGATATTTTTTTTGCGTTATACGGCAGCGGAGAAACCAAAAAGAGCCAGACAAGTAAAGGAAGGCAGTTCTCGGAAACAAGTAACCATACGGTATTATGCTTCTCAATTTAAGAAATCTAAAGCGAAAACACATGTTCCAATATGCCGCAAAGCGTTTTTATCCACACTGGGTGTCTCGAAGGACAGGGTACAGCGTTTTGTGAAGAAGCATTTGGAAACCGGCTGTGGTGCCAATGAAAACAGGGGTGGCGATACACGTAGCAGAAAATACACGTCTAGGAAGGTTGAAGTAAAACGTTTTATAGAGAGTTTAAAAGCTGTCGATTCCCATTATAGTCGTGGCAAATCATCAAGGCAATATTTATCTAGCGACTTGTCTGTGAAAAAAATGTGGACAATGTATAATGCAAAATCACCTGATAACTTAAAAGTGAAATATCACTATTTTCGGCACATCTTTGTAAAAGACTATAATATTGGTTTTGGCATGCCTGCCACAGCTGCATGTTCAAAATGCATTGAGTAAAACGAGACAGTCAAGAGAAGTCCTGTTCATGAGAAGAATCGCATAATGATGCAATTGCGACTTCATACTTTAAAATTTGAATCTTTTTTCAGATTTTTAAAATCTGATGAAGAAAGAGTTTTGAAATTTTCGTTCGATTGCCAAAAAAAACATGGTTCTACCTCGAATTCCAGATCAAGCGACTTATTATAGTAGGCAACTCTATTGTTACAACTTTACAGTTTGCCAAGGACATTCAGGTTCACCCCAAAATAAAGATACTGTTTTTATTTACACCTGGTTGGAGACTGAATTAGCAAAAGGATCCAATCAAATTGCTTCGTCTGTTCATCATCGACTGAATAATACCAGCTTAGAAGATTATAATACAATAAAACTTTTTGCTGACGGATGTGGAGGTCAAAACAAAAACGTAACGATGATTGGAATGCTTTCTAAATGGCTGAAATTAGAATCGCCAAATAACATATTCCCCCTGATAGGGTTTTTGGCCGAATAGAAAATAGGGTGAGAAAATTGGATACTATAATCAAACCAGAAGAATATGAACAGATTTTTGGTGAATTTGGGACAGTGTTCAATTTAGGAAGAAATGTTGAAGTTATGGAATGGAAAGAAGAAATAGCTGATGTTATAAAGCCACCTGGTCAATGGCATTTCAAATTTGCCCCTTCCAAACGTATTCCAATAAAAAAATCGCCACAATGAAACATATTGGTGAGAGGTGAGGTCGCTTACAATAGCGACAGTGGCGCATCTAAATCCATACTGAAAAAAAGAAAAAGCTTGAACGGCATAAATCCTGAGGTAATTCCCATTGGTCACGCCGTAAATGTGAAAAAACTAAACGACTGCGATAATCTTTTAGAAAAACATTCTGGTGAAAACTGGCGACAAATTCAAGACCAGGAATTTTATTTAATAGCGATAGACACGACTCTTAATGAAGAAGACGCAGAAGCAGAACAGAATGAAGAAGTTTTTGAAGATGGTGATATTGATATCAGAATATAATGCAATGAAGAGTTTGAAAAAAGAATACTATTTGAGTTCAGTTTCACATGATGATTGCTTTTACCAGAAAATAAATAAATAAATTCAATAACAACAATAATGTTGAGTTTTGAAACCTTATTTACTTCCAAACCCAGTCTTATCCACAATGTTTTTTCAAAATAAAAAATATTTTTTTTGAAAAAAGTTTTAGACGAAATTATTTTTTATTATCATCCCAGCTTCCTATGTGTAACCGATTGTAAATGATAACATTTGCACTTTATTGTAGTGATTACGTTTGTAACAAACCATTTTTTCCGATTTCTGACGTATCAGACATTATGGATTAGGCGGGCTATGGAACTACACTCCTCATATATGGGACTGCGTATGTATTAAAATGCAATTTTATGGGAAAAAGTAAATTAATCTATTTGTTCTGAATACTTTCACCGACTCTCTGCACTCTCATCGTTCTCTTTGACCAGAAATCCCTTATTCCCTAATGTTACACACTGAATATTTTATACATACTGTACACTGGTACACAATTATTGTCCTCTACAAATGATGGATTATGAGGCTTACTGGGAGGCTTTAAAAAATACACCCCATCATTTTATGACATTTATGTCACAGTTCTCATTCTGGTGTCTCAAAAGCAGCTCTTTTATAATATTTGTTGAACAAAGCATTCCGAGTTGTTTTTTGGTATTGCCTTTTCATGCTTGTAATTCAGGACCTACTTCCAAGCAATTAAATTCAAAGGTATACCTACAATAAAACAACATACTACGGGTACAAGCGACTAAGCATTGAAGTGGCACGTCTAAAACATTTCCAAGATATTATATAAATAAATGATATGGCTATACAAAAATATACCTATTTTTGTGATCACACGTCGGCTAGTTGCGTTTTTAGAGTGATATATTAGGTGAACCACCTTTCGTGAATATAATATGCGAATTATGTGATGCAGAATTATAAAAGTAACAGTAGTTATAAAAGCATGAATCTCAAATTTCTACTCACCTCTTTTCTACTTGCTACAATCACAGTCACGATTTTATCACAATTTATCATTAACTTAATTTAAGATTACTTGTAACAGCACTAAATTAAACGTTACCTAACCTCAAATGCAAAACGTGAAGAATGCGCAGTGCTACCAACACGTTTGCTCCAGCAGAGAGTATATATGGAACATATGTACTGAGCACTTTTTTATCCTCATGTTGCTGTTAGTTTTTTACACATTCTGTAAGAGACTGGAACGCAAGATTTTTGTGATATATGAGAATTTGTATCTGCCGATACACGGTTTTATAAAACTACGCACATTCAGAATGCAGGATATGCTGGAATAAATATATTTCTTCCATAATATAGGTACAACAAAATTGAAATCTTATGGCGTATATGTCATCGATTAACTTAGGTCTAAAGTCTAGTTAGTTTATAGCATAGATAGTATATTATCACCCTAATATAGTTCTAGATGTCCATTTTTGATTCACTGATGTATGTACAATTTGTGTATGTACAAATTCGAATCAGTTATGTACGTCTCATGGCCATTTATGAAGGTACAATGATGGATAACCCAATTTATTCCAACAATGTATATCCAATGGACATATATAAACGTACTATTCTTGATGTAAGAATTAAAGGTACTTGTGTACATTCCAAAAACATACATAAATGTACAATTTATGTATATACAAATTCAGTTTAGTTCTGTACGTCTCATGGCCATTCGTAATTGTACAACGTTGTGCATTCAATGGACATTCATAAACGTACAATTCTGGATATACATTATACCCATTCCTGTACATCTCAAAAACGTACAAGTTCGGTCCAGCTGTACAAAAATGTATGTAGAATGTTGATTTAGTGCCATATTAAAAACTTGGCAACAAGTAAGCTGGATCCCGCTCGAAGGACCAAAAATGTTTAAATTGCATTAACTAATGTTTGTGTTGAAATAATAATTGTAAAATTGATTTATTTTTAATAAACACTGGTTGACTGGTTGGATTGATTTGGATAATAATCGATTGAGATCGTGTTTCGAACTGTCTATATTTCATTTAATTCTCGCTGCCGGAGCCAGCTTACATGTTGCCAAGTTTTTAATATGGCACTAAATCAACATTCTACATACATTTTTGTACAACTAGACACGAAAATGGACAATTTATTGTGAAACTGCCACTCAAGCACTCAACAGAGCTTTTAGGTGATTCAAGATTAATTGCAATACAAAGACTTTTATCATTAGAAAAAAGGTTTAATACAAACACAGAATTTTATTTTACATATAAAAATTTTATTGATGAATATATTCTATTAGGCCATATGACCAAAATTACAAATAATACACATTCTGAATCTCATCCTAATTATTACCTACCGCATCATGGTGTTTTTAAAGAAAATTCAATTACCACACACTTAAGAGTTGTATTTGATGGTTCTTGCTCTACTACTTCTGGGTGGTCATTAAATGATCTTCAGTATGTGGGACCTAAAATACAAAATAACATTTTTGATATATTAATTAGATTTAGATTATATAAATATGTAGTTTCATCAGATGTCTCTAAAATGTACAGACAAATATTAATGCATGAAGATCATAAAATGCTACAACAAATTGTCTGGAGAGACGCTCCAGACAAGGCAATTGATACTTACCAACTTAACACAGTTACTTACGGCACTACGTCTGCTCCTTATATTGCTATTAGGTGTATGAATCAATTGGCTTTTGATCATATGGAACAATTTCCAGCTGCTTCTAAAACAGTTCTGTCTGACTTCTATGTAGATGACCTTTTAACAGGCTCAAATGATCTCGTTGAATTACAGACAAGATGTAAAGACATATCCACAATACTAAGGTCAGCACATTTTATACTCAGGAAATGGATTGCTAACGAACCATGTATTTTATTTAAACTTGAAACATCTAATATTTCTAATGAAATCCTAAATTTAGGAGAGTCAGAAAGCTTCAAAACACTAGGTGTCCAATGGATCAGCAATTCAGATCAATTAAAATTCAATCTAGGAACAGTCAAAATCAGCACAACAATTTCGAAAAGAAAAATTCTCTCTATAATTTCACAAATATACGACCCACTTGGACTTTTGAGTTGTGTAATCAAATTTGCCAAAATATTTCTGCAACAATTGTGGACAATTAAATTACCTTGGGACGATCCAGTTCCAGAATCTCTGTTCATAAAATGGACGCAATTCTATAACAAATTTTCCCAATTAAATAATCTCCAAATTCCTAGACACACTATTGGAAACAATCATATTTTATTAGACATTCATTGTTTTTGTGATGCCTCATTACAGGCATATGCTAGCTGTGTCTATTTAAGAAGTATCAATTCAGAAGGAAAATATGAAACTCATTTATTATGTTCCAAAACTAAGGTATCGCCCTTAAAACCTACCACAGTTCCCAGATTGGAGCTTTGTGCAGCTTTATTAGGAGCCCAATTAATGCAACACGTTCTGGGTGCACTTGCCATTTCAATTCCAGTCTATTATTGGTCTGATTCCCAAATAGTCTTATGCTGGATAAAAAAGGAACCAAACCAATTACAACCTTTTGTTGGAAATCGAGTTTCCAAAATTCAAACACTCTCAAACATCAATGACTGGCATTATATTAAAACGAATGAAAATCCATCAGATCTTGCAACTAGAGGCGTTCTTCCAGAGAATTTAGCCAATTTACGTTTATGGTGGCATGGACCTAAGTTTCTCTCAAGTCCAATTCATCCATCACTAATAAAAAACGATGAAACACACGATTTTATCATCCCAGAATTAAAAAAATCTTCGATATTATTGACAACTAGACAAGTTGACAATTTAAATTTATTTAATCGGTTTTCTTGTATAAATAAATTACGACGTGTAGTTAGCTACTGCATAAGATTCATATCAAACTTACGTAAAATACCTCAAGAAAGAATTTATGGTCAATTAAACGTCACTGAAATAAACAATGCCAATATAACTTTACTTAAATTAGCTCAGTTAGATTCATTTTCTAAAGAGATGAGTCTTTTAAAAATTGATGGAAAGATACTTGAACAACACAATAAGTTATCCTGCTTATCACCATTTATTGATAACACAGGCATACTACGAGTAGGTGGTAGACTAAAATTTTCTGAATTACAATTAAATCAAAAACACCCTATTATATTGTCATCCAATTGCAAAATTATTATTTGAAAATAAACATATTAAGTTATTACATCCAGGCCCTCAACTACTTTTGTATAATGTAAGACAATTTTATTGGGTAGTTGGAGGACGCAATTTAGCCAAAAAAATAAGTAGAAACTGTATTACTTGTTATAAGTTTAAACCCACGTTTGCAACTTATCCGATGTCAAGTTTACCTAAAAGCAGAACAAGTTCATCGTTACCTTTTCAGTACACAGGTATTGACTTCGCAGGCCCTTTCCCTTTAAAAAATAGAGAAGGGAGAGGATGCAAAATAGTAAAATGTTACGTGTGTATTTTTGTTTGCTTCTGCACAAAAGCCATTCACCTAGAATTATTATCAGATTTAACTACTAATTGCTTTCTGTCATGTCTGCGCCGATTTACTTCAAGAAGAGGGCTTCCGGAGCATGTTTATTCTGATAACGGAAGTACCTTTTTGGGAGCAAAAAATGAATTGAAACAATTAGGTCATTTTCTCCGTGACAATCAAAATGCAATTTTAAATGATGCTAATGGCAATAATATTAAGTGGCACTTTATTCCACCTTACACTCCTCATTTTGGTGGGCTGTGGGAAAGTGCAGTCAAGAGTATGAAACATCATTTAAAAAGAGTCTCACTTCATAAAACATTTGTGTATGAGGATTTTTATTCTTTACTTGTTCAGATTGAGGGAATTTTAAATTCTAGACCACTTTATTCACAATCCAATGACCCAAACGATCTAGAACCTCTCACACCATCTCATTTCCTAATCGGACGCCCTGTAACTATGCCTCCTGAACAAAATTTAGAAGATATAGCTATTGGAAAATTACCAAAATTGAAGGCTCTTCAGCAGATGTACCAGTTGTTTTGGACAAGGTTCCAAAAAGAATATATTTCCCAGCTTCATCAACAATACAAATGGAAGGAACCACCAACCCCAATCAAGATTGGATCGCTAGTATTAATAAAAAAGGATCAACAACCACCATGCAAGTGGCCAATTGGGCGAATTCTACAACTTTTTCCCAGCAAGGACGGTGTGTTCCGTGTGGCCGAGATAAAAACTGCAACAAAGTGTGTTACCCGTTCAGTTCGACATTTGTGTTCACTGCCAGTGGAAAGCGACACTTTATAAAAAAAAGGTTCAATATAAATATTTACATTTTCCATATACTTATTTGATATATTTTTTCTTCAATATCTATTTGTACAATATATTTTTATTTGAATGTACCCTTCAAACGGGGGGAGTGTACAAAAATGTATGTAGAATGTTGATTTAGTGCCATATTAAAAATTTGGCAACATGTAAGCTGGCTCCGGCAGCGAGAATTAAATGAAATATAGACAGTTCGAAACACGATCTCAATCGATTATTATCCAAATCAATCCAACCAGTCAACCAGTGTTTATTAAAAATAAATCAATTTTACAATTATTATTTCAACACAAACATTAGTTAATGCAATTTAAACACCAGCTCTGTACATCTCATGGCCGTTCGTAAATGTACAATTATGGATGTTTCAAGTTATTCCAATATTATACATACAGTGGACATACATAAACGAACAATTTTGGATATTAGAAATAGATCCAAGTTTGTACATCTCTAAGATGTACAAGTTAAGAACGTACATGTTCGGTCCAGCTCTGTAAGTCTCATGGTCGTTCGTAAATGTACAATTATGGATGCTCCAAGTTATTGCAACATTGTGCATCCAATGGACATACATAAACGTACAATTTTGGATTTAAGAATCAACTCCAGTTTTGGACATACCAAGGACTTCCAATAACGATCCAATATGGACGTTATGGCGAACATCCAATAACATAAGTCCGATGGGCATCCATATGACGTCCAATCATGTAACATACTGGATACCCACGCACTATTTTATTGAGAAGTTTTCTTTTCTTGAATTTCTACAGGTGGTATGAAGACCAACCGTTCTTTTTATATAAATTTTTTTTAACAAAATTTAGAAACTAAATTGAATTTAGACTGAAGGCAAATTAGCAGAATCAATAGGCTATGCTATAGTACCGACCAGTGGTTTAAAAAAGGTGCGAGCAACACTGGCTAGGGAGTATTCTGGTAGTAGGTTCGGCGCCACCAGTTTGCCGACTAAACTAGGAAGTCTCTAGAAACTGGAGGGCGTGAAGCACAGGGTATTGCAGTCAATGTCCAGGCAAATTTTTCGCCGAAAAAAAAACCCTAGAGAAGAAAACATAGAAAATCTCTAATATCTCAACACAACATACAGGGAAAACGGAGGATACTTTCATAATAATTGTACAAAATTAATTATCGAATCACTCAATTATATTCAAAAAGTTAAATGGAATAATCACAGAAAATAAGAAAATTAAATCATTGTGATTATAAACACATCAGTTAAAAGAAGTCCAATACCTATTGATTATTATATTACACAAATTATTTGATCCCAATTTGTAAAAAAAGGAAACAAAAAAAGTTTACGAAAACATTGACCCCCGCCCATGAAGTCGTTGACAAACGATGGCACAACAATAAAACTATTTAATATTGACAACTGAGGAATAAACATTAATTAAGAAATCAAGTCAATTTAAACTCAAATCAGTTAGCAAAATAGAAGAAGTAGTAAACAATAATCATTAAAAAAAAACTTAACTCACCTCTGACCAGGAGGGTTTTTTATATTATCCTTGTGCTTGTCCAAACGATTCAACAACGAAATAACTAAATACGGTATCCAAGTCAAAGACGGGATGTAACCACTGAGTGTCTGGAATCGAATTGACAAGTCCAAAAAACGTGATTCGATTATCCACCATAAAATTCTAATAGGAAGAAAGCAAAATAAATAAAACGCTGAATTTAGCATAACAAGCAGAATCGAGGAAATTAGTCTTCAGTTATAGAATATGAATAGCTTACCTGAAGAACGGCAAAAAATCCTACGTAGTAGTATTATCAATAAAATCTCCTTAAAAAAATTCCGAAAATAGCCAAGATAAATAAAAGATAAGCTAACTGAATTGATAGATGGAGATTAATTATATAGAGTTCCTATCAAATCCCATACAAACTGGATAATAAAATTTTAGATTAAAAACTCTAACCACTCTTCAATATGCTTTCTGTGGTAAAATATAGCCGGAAAGAAAGAGAATTTCCCAAATTTCGCACCAGTATCGTTGCCAAAATACCACATGCGTAAAACTAAACTTCGATGCCAAACTTAATTATCGGCTAACAACCAGAATAAATCAGATGGACATTCAATTGAATTAAATTGAAGAATGAACTATAAAAGGCATGGATTTTCGATAAATTCAATAACAATCGGCAACTGTGTTCCTAATAGTACTAAGCCAGTGTATGAGCAGAAGGAAGAACATGTGTTCATAGCGCACACCATCACGACAAATAGAACCGATATAAACATTATATTTTGTTATAAATAAACATACTTAGGATCGTTTACTCGAATATTGTGATCATTTGGACAAAACAAGCGCTCAATAACCGGAGTTGTTAACCAGGGAGAAAAGTTATATAAAAGTTTACTCCACCAAGTGTTTATTCACATGTTGACCTAGAAATTAAAACGAAGTGTTCGTCATGTATCTGAATTTAATTAAGAAATTAGAATTATCAAATATCAACTTAAGTACTGGAAAAGGAAGTGAAACAGAAGAAAACTCACCGGGATTATCAGGTTAGTAACCTAAAACCAGAAGTGGAGTCAATCAAAAGTCGATACACTCAAACTCTCAAACAAAATAACTTTCATTTTTGTTAATATTATTTGTATTTTCCCAATTTCAGACTTCTTCTTTCTCAGCCACTTCTTATCCACTCCTGGACGTAAGCCTCTTTCATATTTCTCCATGCTGTCCTGTCCTGTGCTTGTTGAAACCATCTGTTTCCGGTCTGTCTTTTGATATCATCAAGCCATCTTCTCTGTGGTCTTCCTGTGCTTCGCCTTGTTTGTCTTGGTCGCCAGTACGTTAGTTTGGTTGTCCATTTAGCTTGATCCTGCCGGGCCACATGCCCTACCCATTGCCATTTGAGCTCCGCAGTACGCTTTATTATATCCATGACTTTAGTTCTTTGTCGGATATCTTCATTCCTTTTTCTGTCTCTGAGAGTAATTCCGAGCATCGCTCGTTCCATCGCTCTTTGCATCACTCTTAATTGATTTGCTGTCCTCCCTGCCATTGCCATTGTTTCCAGTCCATAGGTCGCTATCGGTAGTATACAGGTATCGAAAACTTTTCGTTTAAGGTTGATCGGTATGCTGCTATTTCTGAATATATAGTTCATTTTTCCGAACCCCGCCCAGGCTAATTTTATTCTTCGTTTAATCTCAGCTGTTTGATTTTCTTTTCCTATCTTTATTACATGTCCCAAATATATATACTCTTCCACGTTTTCTAGTTTTGTACCATCTATATATATTTGTTCGTTGGTGTTACTTATTATTTTAGTCTTTGCGATGTTCATTTTTAAGCCGATTTTTTTTGAAGCATTATTAAGTTGTTCTAACATGTTGCTCAGTTCGTGAACGTCACGTCAATTTCAGACTAAACATATCAATAGAGAATGTTAGTGCCGAATACCACATAGAGAAGTTCATAAATAAACATATCCCAGTTATTCACAAGAGATTTTTCGAATTACCACCTGGAAACAACTATGGATGTGCTAACAAAGACAAATAACAATATTATATACAAAATTTACATTAGATATGGATTAAGTTCGTCGGTGAGTTTGCTAAATAATATGAAAGAGGTTAATAACTTCAACAATCGATAATTTTTAGTTACCAACAATATTCTATTGACAAAAATAATATGGTTAAAAGAAAAGTAGTTACAGAAAAATGAAAATCGAAACTTAGATATAAACAGTGCGTTAACTGAACTCTAAAATAAATGTAATTGTGAGGTATTTTAATAAAATGAAATAGAATAACAATTGGAGTTAACTTATTGATAAAAAAAACATCAACATTGAAAGAACCTTGCTAATATGGTGAAGGTGATGATAATTACCATAATAAACACAGTAGTAACTTAGTTTTGATAAAGGTATCATTTAAATATTATGATTACGACGTAATCGATATAGAGAAGTTATTCGAAAGAGCGTTTAGTAAGACTTAATGATCAATTTCGACCGTGATAGGATATGTCCAGATGTCGAATTCCAGTGTACGTCCATAGAAGGTCCATGGACATTTGGACTTCATTTGGATCTGTAATGGACGTCCGATGGACTTCCTGTGCTATGTGGAACCCTATTGATATAAATTGTTATTTTGCGAGGGAATTGTTAATAATGGAGTTTTTAACTTACAGGACAATCACTGCTAATCAAATAATAAATGGCCAATGATTGGGTGGTTTACCCTACTTCGGTTTTCTTAATAATTTCAAGAAAAATAAGCCAATACTGTTGGATAACTTTGCAAAATAGCTGCTATTCTAGAGGCATTTTCCAACAAAATAGCAAATGGTTTGGTTCATTTATAAACTATCAACCTAGTTTAGTTATTATCCAAATTTGCAGATTAGCTGTAACATATATATTTGTCATTCGATTTCATTGATCAATTTGGTTGAATCATCCAAATTATTCAACCAAATTGAACCGTGTATGTCCACCCTCCGTCAATTATCTATTCAAATTTACCGTTTCGACACTAACTCTATGAAATCTACTCATTCTGATGATGATATTTGGTAATATCGAAACAATTGTCAATTTTCTAGAATTTTTATAATTTTTTCATTACATTGTAGAATTATTTAGAAACAGTTAGTTTCATTTAAAAAGTATTATTTATTCGTTCAATCTCAAGATAAAAATCTTCCTAGTTTATCATAAAAATATTCTTGTAAGTCTCTTGGGTAAACAAAAGAAACTTGGTGAATTATCCTCTTCTCGTTCCGAACAATAATTTCAAAAAGTCAGTGACATATAAATCAAATGTGTCTTCGGTAGTTATTAACTTCGACGATTCTCTACTCATACACAGGCAGTAGCACACATCTAGCAATACAAACACAATTCTAAAGAAATATATGACACGTTGACAGACAAATCCAGCGCCGCATACAAATATAAAACATTTATTCACTTTATTTCGCCTCACTTACCCCTTCAAAAGCGGCTTATTGTGAATAAAGTAAAACGCGTTGAAAGTTGAAATCATTTCCAAAAGGCAAGGCATAGCCCCATAACTGTTATCCAGATTTATTTCATATATTACTCTTCCATTAGAGTCGACGTCCGCGAAAGATAAGTAGCTTAGTACGCCAACTGACAAATTATTTGTGTACATGCAAGGACTCTTTACAAATGATTGTAATAAATCTTGGTGTATCTTCTGGTATTCAACGTTCCGCTGTTATTATTTACGGCGTTAGAGATAACCCGAGGTGTCGATGAAGATGTATCTTGTTTCCTTGCAAAAGGCTGCTTGCCGTTTTGTGTCGGTGCCGGAAGTTTCTCACCACTGACTGAATCTCAAATCGAGGATATATGGTTTTTTTTATAAACTCCCTGAGCTTTTGTCCGTCTGCCTAAAATGTATTATTAGGCGAAAATGATGAATTTCACTTAATATATTTGCTGTTTTGGAAAGGAGTTCGCGAAAAACGTTTTTATATACAAGAGGAACATGAAAATATTTTAAAAGCCAGCTTAAAGCAGACAACACAAATTTTAACAAACCTGAACTTTCGTCAAGTGAGTCTGCTTTACCCACTGAACAAGATATAGTGACTAGCTAAGCCCTATTGCGGGGTCAATGGTGTGTGACAGGTATGAAAATCTGGTTAAATTCCAAAAATATTATAACAAGGCTACCGTTTAAATATTTTATTATGTCCCGAAATGTTAGCGGTTCAGCCATCATGGTAGCCATTTTCAAATATTCCAAACAATGGAATTTGGAAAGAATTTCAGAAAATCTGTAATTTATATATGAGATTTATTTCACGATTTTGAAGTTATTAGTCTTTGCAGCCAATTTTTTTAAGTTACAAACATCCGGTAGACAGCGCGACTTTACCTCCTCTGCTTCTAAACAAGGAGAATCTGTAGGTTGTAACAAACCGATCGGCTGTTACGATTTCCATCGGACTATGGTATTTTAATTTCGTCGTACTAATGACTCGAAATTGAAAAACTTGTTTCACCTCCAAATTGTGTATGTTTAAACGATATCGTACATAGGAAAAGTCTCTTCCTATCAGTGAAATTTATAAGTTAGTAGATCGTAGTGGTTTCACATATTTGCTGGTGAGTTAGATTCTTGAAATATTTTATCTCCATTTGCTTTCTATGTTTAATTTCAAATTATAATATGGTCGGGTGTTTGTTAAATTTGGTATGTTAAATTCTTTTTTTGCAAAAAATAAATATTCCATTTTCTTTTGAAGCAAATTTTTAATAACTTCTTTTCATTCTTTTTTAGCTTCATAATTCCGCATTTTCTGTTTATTTAGGGAACAAAGCGAATAAGATAGAACGGACTTCTGTTAGTTTTATTTTGAAAACTAGATTCAGTTTTTTATGTGTTGCAGCATAAGCTTCCGATCTGTTCTATCTATTCCTTCCTTCCCAGAAATTTTCCATAATTTTTCTCCTTCTTCTTTTTTCTTTCCTTAGCTCTGCAGCCACTAGATAGGCCCTAGGAACTAACCAACATCACTAGTACCAGAGACAACAGGGAACCGGCCGGGATGGATTAAGCTCCAAATCTCCATCCACTAGGACCTGATTGAGAGCTGAATATTTCCAGAACCTCACCAAGTTAAGTCCTTTGTCATAAACTGAATTTTTATCGTACAACGGCGTTCGTATTCGTCTTGTATTTTGGATATGCAGTTAATGTGATTTATCTATTATTTATGAATAAATATAATTTGATGATATTGATTTATCGAAACAATTGTCAATTCTTTAGAATTTTCAATAACTTGTATTATATTGTGGAATTAACTAGAGACCTTGAGTTTCATTTAAAAACACTAATAATTTGATGAATCCTTTGATATTTGATTTTCAGCAATTTATATTAATTAGGACCATTGCGCTGAAATACTTTCAGTATCTTGTTTTGTTGAGTTAAAGTGAATATAAGGTTTTCTAGTTTTCAACCATTTCAGTTTTCTTGTTTAATTAAACTATCGCTTGAAAACTGGTGGCGTCCAATTTAATACCGATTGCTCACCGCACCCCAGTGTTCGCTATGAAAATACATTAACTGTGGTCGAATACCACTACCTGAGAAAGAGTCCCAAGTCGGGAAAGAAATATATGTGACAAGGTATACTATAATAAATGTAAAAGTTCATATGAAGCAAACAAATTCATTTACGGGAAGTAAGATAATAAGAACATTGGGCCCATTGAAATACTATAATGAATACAGGAGTATTATGAATACTTCTTTATTCAAAAATGTCAATATAATTACTACTTTATCGAAATCGTAATTGTCAATGAAAGTTCGTTGATGTCACTAAAATTTACAAACAACTTGGTGAACTACTATCTTAAACCTTATTTGATTTCAACTTGTTCTCTGGTTGTGACTTGAATTATGGCTCTTATGATAGAGGAAGGAAAAGTTCTTTTGTTGCTGTTGTTGATGACGTAAGCTTGACAGTGGTCGATGCCTTAAATAATCTCCTTAATGTAATTCAGAGGTATTTTTTTATTTTTTTTAGTCACGAGGGGGCTAGGGATCAGTTGCCCTAATGGTTGCAACTTAGTCATTAATTAGGCTTACCTTAATAAAATATTTACGTAATAAATTTACGTAATAAATGGCGACCCAACGTAGGTGCGTTGAATGAATTCAGTAAACAATTAATTGTTCATAAAACAAAAATAAATTTGACCAATTTTTGTGACGATTTAATTTTAAAATCAGTAATAATTTCGGGGAAAATTTGTTTGGTTACAGGAGGCTGTAATTAAAGAGGGAAAGGATCCAGAAACATACTGCTTCAATCAAGAAGAAACAGAAATAACTGGAGATACAGAGAATACAACAGAATCAAGAGAAAACATGCAGCCAAGTGAGGAGAATATCACACAAGCTGAGGAAAAACAAAAAATTGAAGAACCGAGAATAATACATGAGGGAGAAACAAGTAAGGGAGACAGTGAAAACCAACTTCTACAGAGCATAAAATACATATTAAAAGAACAACAGGAAGATAGCAAGAAAATGATCGAAGAACAAAGTAAGAAAATGATGGTAAAAATAGAAGAACAGAAAGAATATTTGAAAGAAATAATTAGAGAGAAGATGGACGAACAAAATCAAAAAATTGAAAGAATGAATAACTCACTGGAACTAAAATTACGGAAACAAGACGAAAAGGTAGCCGAGATCAGAAGAAAGCAAGACGAGATGAAAAAAAGTTTAGAAAACCAAGAAGAAAAATTCGAAAACTTGGAACAAAGTCTAATAGAGAAAACGAAGGAGGTCACGGAAGTAAATATTACCAGAGCTGTTGAAATAATAGAAAAATCCGGAAAGAAGGATATAGAAGATGTGAGAAGGAGCATAATCAAACATGGAAAGGATATCGAATCCATCAGAAGTGATGTAAAAAAAGAAATACATGAAGTAAGAGAAGAAACCGAAAAGGACATAGTGAAAACAAGAAACGAGATTAAAAGAGATGTGAAAAATGAATTGGAACAGATTAGAATGCAACTAAAAGGTGAACAAGGAATGATCACTTACGCATATCAAGGTGGGAACGAGGAGAATATCAAATTTGATGGTAACATCAGGAAGATACATCCAAAAATATTTTTGAGAATATTAACAAATAAGATAAAACATATAAGAAATTTCGAAGATATAAGGGAAATATTGAGAAAACACCTTACTGGACAAGCTCTATTGTGGTTCACAAGTAATGAGATAGACTTCCACAACTATAAGGAATTTGAAACAGCGTTTCTCAAATTATATTGGGGTGAAATCACACAAGAAGAGGTTAAAGAGAGACTATATTTTGGACGATATGATGAGAATAGAGGGAATACCATGTATCTCTACTCGTTGCTACTCTATTCTCAAGCGCAACACTTACAACCAGTGATTAAAGAAGAAGAAATAATCATGTTCCTATCCAGACATTTCAAGTCACAGATAGCTGAGACAATAGCTATACAAAACATCAGGACGTTTGAACAACTATCCAATTACCTGATGAGGATAGAAAGAAACCTAACTAGTAATAGAAACAAACAAAACGAGAATAGAAATAATATAAATTACAACCGAAACATAGAACATTCTAATAGAGGAAACAATGGAAATAATTCAAACAATACCCACTACGAATACAATAACAATAATGATAGAAGTTTAAATAGTAATATAAATAATAGAACGATAAATACTACAAGATACAGGAATTATCCAGCAAATAATTACAATCATAACAATCAAGGAAGGGAAAGAAATAATTTTAACAATGTAAACAATAATTATAATAATAGAAGATACAATAACTACAATAATAATAATAATTTAAATAACAATAACAATGGTTATAACAATAATAGAAATTCAAACAATAATAATCATCAGAGCAACTACTTTACAAGGAGGAACTCTGATGACAATTTAAATCGAAGGAATGATGACGGCCAAAATAGACGGGTCAACTTCCAGAGGAGAGCTAGTAGTCAGGACAGGGCAAACTCTCCAAACAATCGAGTTGAACTACATGAGTCGTCAAACAATATTCATTCTCCCATAACAACGACTGCTGATGGTGGTGTACAAAATGCCACTAATCAGAATTTTCATTGAAGGATGGTGTAGCACGCAATCGGTATAGTTATGTCCATCCTAGAGAATTCCTCAAAGACATAGATTGCCTAGAAAATATAGAAAACAATTTATTAGTATCTATTACGGGAAAATTGTCACATTTAAATGTAAATATTTTAATTGATACAGGTTCAGAAACATCATTAATCACAGAAAGTATTGTAAATAAATTAAACTTGCAAAAATATATTATGAAAGTGCCAAAAGTAAATTT
Organism: Galeruca laticollis; assembly: GCA_963921935.1. Lineage (NCBI taxonomy): Eukaryota > Metazoa > Arthropoda > Insecta > Coleoptera > Chrysomelidae > Galeruca > Galeruca laticollis. Next base: position 51,554,567 of record OY998184.1, read on the forward strand.
AATAGGTCTAAATGCAAAAAAGTTTAGCGAGGTTAACAAATCTATTATTGTAAAACTACAATTACAAAATATTCATTTAGAAGTACAATTACTGGTTATACAAGGTATGGAGTACGATATATTATTAGGTTCAGACGAATTACTAAAGCATAAGATAGATATCAATTATGAAACAAGAACGATAGGTGTCAATGGAATTGGAATAAAATTTAATGAAAACAGAGAACAAATAACGAACAAGAAAATTATGAAGATTGCAGAAGGAAAAATTAGCAGGCTAGAAGTAGGAGAAATGGAAATGAATAATGATTGTTATGATAAGAAAAATGAATTTGAAGAATGAAGAGATGAAGAAATAGTTGTAGATGATGAAAAGAATATTGATAATTGTATTGAAAATGATATGAAATATAATAATTGTGAAGATGGAATATGGAATGGAGAATATGAAGAAAATGATATTAATAATTATTTAAAATATAATATGGGATGTGATAATTATGAAGATGGGATATGGAATGAAGTACATTTGGATTGTGGAAGAGGAAGAAAGGAAGAAGTACGGAAATTGTTGAGAAAATATGAAGGTTTATTCAATGGAGAGGCAAGAGTTGCCAAAAATTCTATACACAGTTTGAAGGTGAAGGATATGGAAACGTTCAGAGCAAAAAGTTACCCAATTCCATACAAATACAAGGATAAAATGCAAGATGCGATAAAAAAACTAATGGAAGACGAAATTATAGAATATAGTAATACTTCATATATAAACCCTATTGTTATTGTACAAAAAAAGGATGGAGACATGAGAATCTGTCTAGATGCAAGAAACTTAAATAAACATTGTATACCAGAATTTGAGGCACCATTAAATATTGAAGCGATACTTGGCCGTATTTCAAAAACTAAAATTTTTACAAAACTGGACCTGAAACACAGTTTTTGGTTGATACCACTGGATGAGAATAGCAGAGATTATACAGGTTTCATGGTAGATGGAGTAGTATATAGATTTAAAGTAGTACCATTTGGAACACAATCGGCTACGTCAGCTCTACTGAAAGCTCTTCATAAAATTTTGAATCAGTATGAAAAATTCACACTACAATATATAGACGATATCTTAATATATTCCGAAGAAGAGGAGGAGCATATCAAGCACATAGAGATAATTTTAAAAGCTTTGGATGAAGCCGGTTTGAAATTAAACATAAAAAAATGCCAATTCTACAAGGAAGAAGTAGTATATCTTGGATATAAAATTGACAAAGATGGAGTAAGCATGGATCCAGATAGGATAAAAATTATAAAAGAATATAAAAGACCTACTAATCTTAAAACGCTACGAGGCTTCCTTGGTGTATTACACTACTTCAAGAGATTAGTGCCAGATTTAACGGAAAAGGAAATACCACTTATAGAACTACTAAGGAAAAATGTGAGATGGAAATGGACTCATGAAAGAGAAGTGGCTTTCAATAAAATTGAGGAGGAGTTCACAGAGAACGTGAAATTATATCATCCAGATTACACGAAGACATTCATATTAAGAACAGATGTTTCACAAAATAGATTTGCCGGAAGTTTGGTACAACAACACGAGCACGGAGAAGTTCCCATTTCATTTGTGTCAAGAATTACGAAAAAGGCTGAGAAAAACTATAGCGTTAGCGAGATGGAGTTAGCTAGCATATTATTTTGTGTGAACAAATTAAGATTTTTTTTATTAGGTAACAGATTTACTATTGAGACGGACAACCAATCTCTCACAACTATTTTAAAGAACAAATATGGAAACAATAGGATACACAGATGGGCTTTGCTTCTACAGGAGTATTCATTCGATATTAAATATATACCTGGTGCCAAAAATATAGTTCCAGACGCTTTGACGAGAATGGATGGGGAAAGCAAAATACAAAGAAACAAACACGTAGGAGTGAACTTAATGAAGGAGGAATTAGGTGTATTTTCAATATATGCAATCATGGAAGACCAGAGAAATTTGACAGATAAAGAAAAACATAATTGCCAAACGAAGGACAATATAATCTTCAAAATTATCAAGCAAAAGGAGTTATATGTAATTACAGAACATTTGACAAGAAAAATAATCAAAGAATTACATTTACGGTACAATCATGTAGGAATACGAAAATTACACAATATTTTTAGGGAAAACTACATTGCAAAGAAAGATCTACCTATCACAAAAAGCATAGTTACTAGATGTGAACTTTGTCAACTGGGAAAAGAAAAAAATCATCACAACGAAAATATGCCAAAATCATTAGTAACGAAACATCCACTTGAAGTCATAACGGTAGATTTCATTTCAAACATAATACCCAGTGAAGAAGGTAATCAAAACATATTTGTAGTCTTGGATGCTTTTTCAAAATATGTAACTTTATATCCATGTCAACGAACAAATAGAAAGACGGTAAAGAAATGCATGACAAGCTACTTTCTAGAAGTGGGCATACCGGAAAACTGTTTAATGGATAATGCTACTTATTTCAGTAACGAAAACTTTAAAGCATGGTTAAGAAAGTCAAACGTAAAGCCTCTCTTTACAAGTATTAGACATCCATGTGCTAATCAAACGGAGAGATACATAAGAGAAGTCATCAAATGTCTGAGATTATTGGTTCACGATCAACAACGAAACTGGGAAAGGAATTTGAAGAATATAGAATTCTGTTTAAATAATATACCACACGAAGTAACTGGAAGATCACCCATATTAATTATGAAAAACATAGTACCTGAAAGACCATGGATATCAGAAAATGTAGAGAAATATGAACAGATAATCAAGGAAACGAGGGAAAGAATCTCCAAGAATGCTGAAAAATACATAAGAAAACGAAGCAAGAGAATTAAGAAGAGAACTTCTTTTAAGGAAGGAGAATTAGTAATAATCAAAGCACTTAGAATACCTAATCATAAGCGTAATATTTGTGCAAAATTACAATTACCTTACGAAGGTCCATATAAAGTAGTAACATCTAACGGCATAAATAGTTACAAACTCGTACATCCTGTAACTGGCAATGTTAGAGGAATTTTCAATGTGGACCAATTGTATCGATTCCATCCTGAATTCAATGAAATTCAATAAGTTTAATCTGCAAAGAATTAGTTATAATTAGAATGAAATATTTTTAAGTTGAAACAGGGAATTAATTACTTGTAGGAATAAGGTGTAAGATAGGTAAAGAATTAGAAATAGATTAATTAGGTATAATAACAAATTAATGATTGATTTTCACAAAGATAGAATATAATGAAGTAGATTAAATGATAATAGATTATTACAAAATAAGAAAAAAGTTAAGTACTATTGAATGAATTTTATGTAAAACATTCTTAATCATTGTAAACAATAATTGGAATGATTTTATAAAAATTCAGGGAATGTTATAACGTATAAATAAAGATAGAAACACTGGTATAAACAGATTAGTTGGAAACTGATTAGAAATTAAAACATTAGACTATATTTTGTTAGAATCATAAATATGAGACATTAAAAGTGCTCATATTAACTAAATAAAGTAATACAATTTATGTATATAATTAATAATTTGAGAAGAATCACATAGAATTGACAAAAAAAACATTACCTGATCATATAACAAAAGCCATAGAGTAAATATCGTCCATCGTATTAAATACCTCATGTCATAAATAATGATGAACATATAATCTAAAAAAGAAACATGAATTAATAAATATTCGATTCACGAGTCAGACCTCATTAAAGTCGGATCGTTATTAAGTCGTCAATATCATAACAAATTAAAAACGTGTTTTTTGTCATCATTAAAATGTGATAACAAAACTTGTAAAGTGCTGTTTCTCTATAAAATTGGTAAATATTCCTTAAATTCACTTATTTGTGTTGGAAATAAATAGGCCAGTCACTGAGTTACAGACTGTTTATCTGAGCTGAGATTTACTTATTTATTTTTATTTCTATTTCTAGCTATTGATTGTGATTTTGGTATCCAGGATCACATCAATATGTCAAACCTCCCCTCACAACCACTGCTCTCTAATACCACCACTTCTTCAACCCCCACTAAACAATCTATCTCAATAAACACAAATACCCCTTCAACACCCTTAACTTATGCCGCGGCTACATCCGCAAGACTACCTCCTCCCCCGGCACCATCTCGAGACCAAGCCATCATTATGCCTTCTATCCCCAACACTGTACTATTCGATTATATCAAAGCAATAGGTAACATTGTCTCTCCCAAAAACGTACATTTCGCTTCCAGAATCTCTCATGGCCGCATATGTATTTATTTATCATCTACCACTCAAGTCGATGACCTTCTAAAATCGAATGAAAACATCTTAGTTAATTCCAATGTCATTCCTATTCGTCGGCTTATTTCCCCCACCAAAAGAATCCTTATTTCCAATGTCAGTCCTTCCATTCCACATTCCGTTATTGAAAAAGCCCTGTATACCAAGGATTAACACTTACCTCCCCTATTTCTTACGTCAAATGTGGCTCGCCTGATGACGAATACGCACATGTCCTGAGCTTCCGCCGTGTGACTTACGTTCTGCCCACCAGTAACGATTTTTCACTGCAAACTTCGATTCTTATTACGCATGAAAATACTTCACACAGAATATTCATTTCTACTGATAAACTTGAATGCTTTCTTTGCAAGCAGGCTGGACATACTGCTGAATTATGTCCCAACACTTCCCACGACCTTCCCCCACTATTAAATACTTCCGTCAATCTTGAACCCTCCACTTCAGCTGACCCAGCTACTACTGATACCTTTTCAGACAATCCCAAATTACCCTCTCAAGTGCCACACGCTCTCTCCTCGCCTGTACCTGGCGAAAAACGACCACGATCTAATAATAGCACTCTTGACTCCCCGCAGCCTATATCACCTTCCAATACTCCTCTCGATAATCCCAATTCAATGCCTCCCCCAGAATTCCCAAATTCTAATTCAAAAAAATCTGGCAAAAAAAGAACTAAAAAATCCAAACTTCCTGAAGACGATTGTCACAATATAAGCCCCGAATCACGTTCTATCATACATAAACTTTTTGAAGAGTCTCCTAAATCCTTCTCCCTTAATAGCATCCAACTTATTGCGTTCCTCGAAAATACTTTCCGCGTCAACGACCCTCTACCTGAAGCCAATAAATTTATCTCCGACACTGCTTCCCTACTGAAAGATCTATCCTTAATTTATTCTAATATCAACGAAAGATCTTTGAAAAATCGCATTACACGTCTGACCAATAAAATTAAATTTAAACTTCACCCCGACCAAAACAATCTTACTGAGGATCCTTTTTCTGATGATGGTACCACTACTTACTCCTCTACATTATCTCAGTAATTAACCTCTTTCCCCCTTTAATTAGTACCATTCTCTCTAATTCAATGGAACTGCGATGGATTTTATCCTCGCTTAGAAAGAATTCAGAAAATCGTATCTCTCCATACCCCTGACTTTCTCTGCCTCCAGGAAACCAACTTCAAAATTGACCAACAATGCAAGCTAAAAAACTTTGAAGGTTATCATTACATCCGTACCAACTGTATGAGAGCCAGTGGGGGTACTTCAATATTTGTATCTAGCGATGTATACTCATCTCATCTCCCACTAACCTCAAATCTTGAGGCAATTGCTGTAACTGCTTGGTGCCCCAATAAGCTTACCATTTGCAGTATCTACATTCCACCTGATCACCCCCTCAATGAAGAAGACTTAACCGACCTAATATTTCAGCTCCCCCACCCATACATCCTTGTTGGTGACTTTAATGCACATAACACCATGTGGGGCTCAACTCGTGGTTGCACTAGGGGCAAAGTTATTGAAAACATCATAAATTCCTCCGGAACCTGCCTGTTGAATACTGGACTCAACACTCACTTCAACATTTCCTCCGGCTCCTTTTCTGCCCTTGACCTCAGCTTATGTGACCCTAAAACTGCACTCTCCCTTTCCTGGCAAGTTTCAGATGACCTTCATGATAGCAACCATTTTCCTATCATTATATCCAATCATTATAATAAAGAAACTATAACTAGAAGCTTCTGGCACTTAAAAAACGCAAACTGGTTTGAGTTTACCTCTCTCTCCCAAACTTATTTATCATCTTTAGCTATTTCTGCAAACATAAATGACACTCTAAAAATGTTTACTGACAACATACTTGCCGCTGCAGAGACTCACATCGGTAAATCAGTCACTTCCTCTGCACAAAAAACTGTGCCTTGGTGGAATTCAGCTTGCGAAAATGCCATCCGAGAGTCCAAACATGCTCTTAACAGGTTTAGACGAAATAGAACACAAGAAAACCTTCTCCTACACAAACAGCTCAAAGCTAAAGCTAAATTCGTAGTCAAGCAAAGCAAAAAATCTTCATGGCAAAGTTATACCACCTCGCTGAATCATAATACAAATCCCAGTCAAGTCTGGAAAAAAATTTCACAAATTCAAGGCAAGAAAACCAATACTAAAATTCCCTCCTTAATATTGAATGGCACTGTTATCTCCGACAACCAAACAATTGCCGAGTCACTCGCACAAAATTTTGATGACAAATTCATTATTCGTAACCCCGATTCTGTTTATCACAATTCTCATATTCAGCCTTCCTCCACTTTTCAGTCAAACCCTCATGACGTTGCTTCCGTAAACGCCCCTTTCAGCCTAAATGAACTTAAATCTGCCTTGTTTACTTGTAGAAATTCTGCCGCCGGCCCTGATAATGTTCCTTACATCTTTCTCAAAAAACTATCCAATCCATCTCTCTCTAAGCTTCTCGAAATCTATAACCTACTCTGGAATACTAATCAGTTCCCTGACGCATGGCGCAAATCCATAATTATTCCAATAAAAAAAGCAGAGCAATCCACCTTATCGCCCAATTCCTTCCGACCGATTTCACTCACTTGCACTACCTGCAAACTCCTGGAGAAAATGATCAATAGAAGACTACTTTGGTTTCTTGAAAAGTACAAAATCATTCCTAATGCCCAATCCGGCTTCCGGCGTCATCGATCCACTCGCGATAACCTTGTTCTTCTCCAAACACATATCTCTTCAGCAATAAACAATCACCAGGAGATCGTTGCAGCCATCTTTGATATTGAAGGTGCCTTTGACTCGATATCTAGAACGGCAATACTAAATAAACTTTCCCAATATAATCTTCATGGCAACATTCTATCGTTCATTCATAATTTCCTAACTTGTAGAACCTTCAGGGTTTCCGCTAATGGCAAACTCTCCTTGTCTCACCCACAAAATGCTGGTGTCCCTCAAGGATCAGTATTAAGTTCTACTCTATTCATCATCACAATAAACGAGCTCTGTTGCAAGTTTCCTGCTCCCATAAAATATGTCCAATATGCTGATGACCTAATTGTTTATTGTCATGGTAAATCGATCTCATCCACTAGCAAACTCCTTCAAACCGCAGTAAACCTTCTACAGGATAGATCTTCTTACCTGGGATTATCCTTATCCCCAAGTAAATCCAAACTAATCAAGTTTTCAAGAAGAAGATCTTCTCCTCTACCTCACATTTTATTTAATAATTCACCCTTACCCACTGTAAATCAATGTAAAATTCTCGGAATAACCTTCGACTCTCGACTTAACTGGAAACACCATATCCATGAACTCAAAGGCATCTGTCTAAAGAGATTAAACATAATAAAAACGCTCTGTCACTTTCACGACGAAATCGTATTATTAAGAGTTTACAGAGCTCTCATCCGTTCGAAGCTTGACTATGGTTGCTTTATTTACATGTCAGCCCCCAAATCTGTCACAGATTTGCTGAATTCTGTTCACAATACCGCTCTCCGTCTCTGCCTTGGTGCCTTCCGCTCTAGCCCTGCTGATAGTCTCCATATTGAAGCTAATGAATCACCCCTCCCCTTAAGACGACAATCCCTACTTCTTTCTTATGCTGCCTCAGTTTCCTCCAATCCATTCAATCCTGTTCACTCACTTTTCACTTCAACGACTAATCTCCCTACTAACCCTCGAACAATCATCAAATCTCTTCCCCAATTGCTCACTCCTTTAGTCAAAGATACTGACCTCTCTCTGACATCCCCGCTCCCACTACCTTCTTCTCCTCCTTGGACCAAAATCATTCCTATAATCGATACGTCACTCACCATTTCTAATAAACATGAGTCGCCCACTGCACTTGTAAAGAAAGCATTCCTTGAATTATTACAAAAAAAATCTTACGATTTAACACTTTACACTGATGCTTCGAAAACTGACTCCGGAGTTGGTTGTGCAGTTACCTCGAAACATGAACTCATAGGCTCCTTTACTTTACCTTCAGTGTGTAGCGTCCATACAGGTGAGCTTCATAACATTCTTCAGGCTTTTAAATATATCTCCCTCCCCCACAAAAATATTGCAATATGCACTGATTCCCTTTCATCCATTTTATCAATTAAAGCAATCTTCACTGACCACCCAATTGTCCAGAGCATACATGATATATATCAAACTCTCGTTGCTCATGATATAACAGTCTCTCTCATCTGGCTACCATCACACATTGGAATTGCTGGTAACGAAACTGCCGATCGCCACGCGAAAGAAGCTGCCTCTAGCGACAATCCAAAACACATAGTCCAACTCGCCAGCGACCTCAAGTTCCATTTCAAAAACGTCACGCAAGAATCTTGGCGACATCTGTGGCGCAACAGTACGACAGCACTTCACGATATTCATTCATCTACTTCTCCTCTCTCCCTTAGCTTTTTAACAAGGAGAGAGGCCGCTATAATCAGAAGAATTCGAATCAGCCACACCAAACTCACACACGGTCATCTGATGTCTTCAGGAAATCGTCCTGTTTGCCATAGCTGTAATACTATACTGACCGTCAAGCACATACTTACTGACTGCAAACAATTTTCCGCTACATATAAACGATTCGACCTAAGGCCTAACCTCAAGGAAATGCTCCACTGTCCCACCGAGATCAAGAAAGTCTTACAGTTTCTGAAAGCTACGCATCTCTACCATAAAATCTAATTTAAAAATTAGTAATAGTTGTTATTCAGTATCATGTAAATATTTGTAATTATTTTTCTGTGCCAATGACCTGCGCTGTCGAGGCACGTTAAGCTAAAATAAAAAAAAAAAATATTCGAAATAAAAAAGGATATTGTTCAATATTATAACACATTGTTTACTAAAAACGTATGGGTTAGAATATTTAACGATGTAATACCAATACGCTTAGCGACATACGCTAGCGACACACGCTAGCGACAAAATATAGATGTCAATATGTATCAGCGACAAACGTTGAAAGTAGAGTAATTCCATAGATGACATGAATAGGAATTAATTAATGTATTTAATCCAATATAATGAACATTAAGAATTAGATTAAGGAATATTAATAAATGTTTTAAAAGAATTTATGTTGATGACTAAACACAATTGATAATTATAATAAGAAATTAAACTGAACATTGATATTAAAGACTATTGTATATCGCTTGAGAAAAACTATTCGTCACATACTAACAAGATGAACTTCAATATTGAATAAACAATTTTAGTGAGATTAATATTTGTATGTAGGTAAAGATATTAGAATGTTAAGTGAAATCATAATTTTGAGTGCGTTAAAAAAGAAAAACGGTGATTGGTTTATGTGACATGACAGAAGGAACTTTCAAACAACAACAAGTGTAACAAACATTTTTATGGAGATAGTGAGCTGAATTTAAACAAAAGACTAATTGTTGATTGTGGAAAAAAGTTGAAGAAAAAGGGTCGGTGGCTTGGCTTCGTTTCTGGAAGGTTGGGTTTTAGAAGTGCTCCAGAAATTTTAAGAAATTATCCTCAAAATGAGGATAAAAACATAACAAACCATTGATAAACATTCACATGTACTTACTCAATGATTGTAGCTGATTTTCCAGAGTGGAAATCATAATTTCACATAACTATTCAACTTAAAACTTCGGAAGCTGTTTTTCCCGAATCCCGAGAGGAAGATCCTGGTTCCTGAACACAAGGTCAGTGTATTGTTGTACAACAAGAGTTATATAAAACTCAATAACTCCAATCAAATGTTTTCTTTAAAATCTCATGAGTAAAATAGACTTTTAAATAATGATCGATCTGAAAAAGAATTTAAATTAGAGACTCAATATAGCTATATTCTTAAATAATTTCTCAATGATTAATGGCCAATTTAAATAAATAAAATTTAATACTTACGCATTTTTCAAATAAGAAGCTTAAGAAAGATGCATCCAATTCTTTTATGTAATATTTAGACTCTATGTATATAAATTTCATAACTATTTCTTGTACCATATTATTTGTGTTTCTGTATGTATAAATTCTTTTAACTTGTATATAATTTGAAGTACGTTCTATCACACAGCATATAAGCTCGCTGTGAAACTGAACAGACCGACGCGTATAACAAATGTTTACTCTAGTGCATCGTCACCTCATATTTTCAAGCATGCGTACAAAACGCCACACGAAAGAATAAATCAATAATTTCATTTGACCCATACATGGGCGGCGCTTAAAATTTTTATAAATAAAATTAAATATTGTTTCCAAGTAAAATGTTTCTTTATTTATTTATCAACTGAATTTATTCACAACCTTAAGAACCCAAATAACAAAAGGAATCTCATGCTCTACACATACATAAATTTCAAATGTTCAATCAATTATATTGTTATAACACTCAATTAATTATATATCATTATAATAAATAAACATTATCATAAAGTCATAAATGGCATCCAAAACATGGGCAATTAGACAATTAATATCCAGTTATATCATTAAAAATTTAGGATTCAAATCATAGATAAAAACATATATGTTATAGACAAATTCATTCCAGTAAAACTTATATTTATTCACTAACAAAACAAAAACCTTAATAAAATATTTACGTAATAATATATATATATATATATATATATATATATATATATATATTATATATATATATATATATATATATATATATATATATATATATATATATTAAACCAGGTTCAATGTTATTATTTTGATTATTAGATTAGATAAGTTATAATATTTATTTATTTGAATTTGTTGTTTTGGTTATTTATTTATTTGGCTAGCTCAGGTATTTAATTATTATTGGGGAGCATGCGACTCGTTCTACCCGTTGAATTCAGGCATTGATTGAGATATCCTGTTTAATTAAATAAAATGGAACACATCAACTCCAAATAATTCAATTTTTAAAAAAAAAATTATTTCAATATATATAATAGATACTCCTATGGCATTATTAAACCACCGTCATAAATTATACCATCTAACATTCTATGAGCATGCTCAAATAAAAACGAAATAATGCGATTGAAACCGAACGTTTCTTAGAGACGCTTATCAATTGTATGGATATCATATGTATAGTAGAATCGTTTTCTTTATAAGAATGGTGATGGACAAGTTTGATAATAGGATTTATGTGTGAAATTATACATACAGATTATTATAATGTTCAGAAGAAATGGGCTACAAACTATACATACTTTTGGAAATATTATAACTATTTATTTAAAAGCACATTTCTTATACGATTCTCAAAGACACACAGATTTATAACAGATATATTTCATACATCACGGATTAACAAATGTAACTCTTAACGTTAATAATCTGTCTATGAAACGTCATCTTAGAAGTACCTCGATGAGTATTGTAGTATTGTCAAAATAATTAACAAACTGTCAGAGGAAATTATGACTTTTGAAGAATTATTAATTGACGAGAGGAGACGTAATATATCTTTTTAAGTTGAGTTCCACCAATTTCAGTTTAAAGTGATGATGAATTTGCAAGTTAGATATTAGAAAAGTAATTATTATAATCCAAGGAAAATCAACAACAGGGCGTAATAAAAAAATAAGTTAGGCGATTGAAAGTTTCCTTAAAAAAATCTTTATATATGGAAGATTTAAGAAGCCACTAATGATGGAGATACTTTGAAGAAATTGAAATTGTGAACGGTTAATTGACTTCTAAATTCGAAACTGTGGGAGTATTTATATACTAAAAAGAAAAAGTATAAGTAATAAAGTGGAATAATAAAATTCAAATATGGACAAATATTAGTGAGATAATGGACTATGTAAGTGTGAATACGGACAATAAAGAAAAAGTATTAGTAAAAGAATGAACTAATGAAATTTAAATGAGGACAATAGAACACTGAGTAAGTTTTTTTTAGTTGAGTAATTTAATAGATATAGTTTTTTCTATTAATTCGTTGAATTTGTAAAGTCTTAAAATTGAAAAGAATAATATGTAAATTAACTAAAGTTACTTTGTCTATTTCTATATAATAAAAAGAGCCCCACAGATCCACAGAACAGAAATGATCAAATAAAATAAAGATAAATATAATATTATTATTACATAAGATTAAAAAAACAAAAATTGATGATTATATAAAACATTACAATATATATATATATATATATATATATATATATATATATATATATATATATATATATATATAGATCTACTGGTGGGATGTTTAGCAGTATTTCTTCCAATGCTGCGGTTGGAGTGCCTTTCATGGTGCCTGTAATGCTCAGACACGCAGCTCGCTGCACTTTAGAAAGCGTTTTAACGGCTGTGCTTTGCTGATCTTGAGGCCACCACACAATTGCACCGTACATCATCATTGGTGATAACTCTGGTGTACAACCAGTTTACCATTGACGGAGTTAGACCCCAGGTGCACCCATTTGCTCGACTCTTCGTTATTAGCGTGATCTGAGATCGGCTTGTGATGCTCGATAGATGGTTGTTTCAGGTTAGCTTCTAATCTTACCGGATTCCTCGGTATTTTGCTTGCCTGGTATTTTTTATCTGATTGCCGAAGATTTTGGCATACTAGTGGTCTCCACAATTCGCTTTTTTGTAAATGGTGCCATGATGGTTTTCGAATTATTGACAGACAATTCCTCCGCATAACATCATCTCTTCACTACGGACAGTGCATCCTCCAGTAGTTCCAGGCAGATACCCACGTGTTTTCCCCGTATCAGAATAACAATGTCGTCAGCATATCCTTGAGCATACTACCCCTGCTCGTTTTGTGCAACAAGGAGGTCGTCGACTATCAGATTCCACTGTTTTGGTGACAGAACACCTCTTTGTAGACATCTCCTTTCTGTCTTCACCTCTCTTGTGACACCACGCAGAGATACTTGTGCTCTCCTGCTGCTTAGCATGTTCTATATCCATCGGGTGATTGTCCTGTCTGTGAACCTTTATTCCAGCTTGTGACACTATTGAGCGATTGTCAAATGCTCCTTCGATATCCAGGAACACAGTCAGTGCAACTTCTTTGAAAGTAATGGCTTGCTCCATCTTACTCACCAAGCTATGCAAGGCTGGTTCGCAAGATTTACCATTTTGGTAGACATGTTGGTTAGGGTGCAGCGACTTGTTACCTAGCACTGTGACCCTCAGATGCCTATCTATCATCTTCTCTACTGCTTTGAGAAGAAATGACAAGAAACATATTCGGACGATAAGTCCTTGCAGTATCGTACGAGGGTCTTCCAGGTTTCGATATAGATACCACCTTGGAAATTTTCCCAAACCGTAGGTATAACTCCTGTGGCTAATCTTAGACTGAACAGACCGACAAGTCTTGGAGTTTTATATCGGCGCTTTTTTGGAGTAGCACTGGGTAGATTCCATCTATTCCAGGCGCCTTGAAAAGATTAAAGGATAGAAATAACCCAAGATTAATAATTTTAAATAAAGGTCTCGTTTTTCGAATTGGTATTTTCATTAAAATATGTCTGTGTGTGAGCCGTTTTCTTTGAGTGCGGTCTCTGGAATGTTGACTGGATTTTCTTGATTAAAAAATTCAATTTACAGAAAACCAACACACACTGATTTGACTATTCCATATAGTTCCCATCATCCCATGTCACATAAATTAGCAGCATATAATTCAATGATATAGCGATCATTTTCAGTTCCTATGAACAAATGTAATTTTGGTAGAGGTATTAATACGATTAAACAAATAGCAACATCCAACGATTATCCATTACATATGATAAATAAACTAATTAATAAAAAAGAGGAAAAAGTGGCATTACAACTAATATTTCCTAAACAAACGAAAGAAATGAAAAATAATAAAACCACCACATATGCTGGTAATATTTCTAATAATATTTCAAAGATAATATCTTTAGCAAGAAATACAACAATTTCTTTTAAAACAGAGAGTAATGTGAGTTCAAGATTGTTAAATGCAAAAACAAAAATATATGCATTAATTGAAGTCTGGTATATATAAACTTAAATGTGTGTTTCATACAATTTTGGATTAAATATCTTTTTATTATTTTAATATATAACGTAAGTTCAAGCATCTAAGTAATTGGATTTGATTTAAGATGTACATCATTAAAGTTAAAACATCATTGGTTGACAATATGATTGAAATAACAAATCATTAATTTTAGGTGACCAATTATCAGTCACATCTGAATGACCCCAAACCTACCGGGACAAGGCTAGTCCCTATCTTTCCTTCCGTCGGTATAGCAGACTCACTAGATAAGATCTCAGTTTTGGTAAAATATGTTGTCAACTGTAAACTCGCTCCTAGGGTATAATGTTGATACAATTATTTACGGTTTTTGAAATTGTCAGAGAATGATGAATCATTACACTAATTCAGGAGGTACCAACGTCTTCAAATTATGATGCGAGGGAGAATGTTGAACGTGATTGGTACAACTGCTTCATATTGTCCAATAAAAAGTTCCCCTGAGTTTTATGATTTATGGGAGCTATTATTGAGACTTCAGAAAGTAGATGGTAGAAAGGTAACAAAATAAAAGAGAGTCATTTGTTTCATCACACGGTTGTCAATGAGTAATTGGAACTTCAATATACATTTTGAGTTTGAGTATGAAACCAAGTAGGTATTTTAGAAAATTTATTTTTCATCTAAAAAAATATCTTCTCATCTATGTTTCTATTAATTTTTAAGCCATCAGTTGAATTTTATCCAAAACTCAGTTTTATCAATTTATTGGCATAATTTTTGACCGTGAGCACTTTAAGCATCTATTTATCACAATCGCTTTCTTTATTTAAAAGTTTTTCGCAGTTCCAACTATTCCTATTGTCTTGTTTCATCTCTTAGATTCATCTATCAAATGACTTCACATTCGTATATTGGTTAAAGAGGAGGAAAAACGGTATGCCGAAGTTGAAAAAATCAATGGAATGGAAATCCCAATGAAATACTGTCCTTTGTCACAAATAGTTTTGTAAGTAATCTTCAGACATGGTCTTATAAATACGGGTATTCTGTAGTTGATAAACAGGCTATTATTAACAATAGCCATGCATCTTAGGTTGGTTATTATGCTCACAAAGTTTCCGATATCTAGCAAACAGTAAGCTCTGTGAGTTACATTACTATTGTTTCTGTCATAGGCGCGCACGAATATTGTTTTGAGTTCGCAAATAAATTCTCTCATCGGGAAAAAAAAATGCACACATGAGATTTTAAGCCAATTACATACTACATCTTCCAATTTTTCGGAATTCTTTCCCTCCTGCCAAACTCGGCAAACAAAATCAATAAGTGGAATTCTTTTTGACAGCTTTCATATGGTTAAAAAATCAGTACCTATCCAGAAATTTGCTTTAAAATGTTGTTATTTATTCTAAAATAGTAAATAGATCCAAACAATTATTTACCAAATATATGTTCCGAGATTTCTTCTATTAATGTTAAATCTTTTTTAAATTCTGGCTGGACCTATTCTCTTTGAAACGCAGAGTATGTGTTTCATAAAATATATGAAATAATTTGATGAAATTTTGTTCCGCGGAGTGCTGGTTTTACGTGAAAAAGAAGTGATATCTTCCTACAAAATCTATTGAATAGCTGCGAAAAGGTTTTCTTGATGCAAACTGATTTCAGTTTTTTCAGTAAATATGACCATAATTTTGAATTTTTATGAGTCATAAGATTGTTCCCTATTATGGTGCAAGAATTACAAATACTATAACGTTTTAAATTAGTTTTTTGGTTGCTCACTGCCGTGATTCAATTGTAAACAATTGAAAGCTAGAGCAAATGGCGTATAGCGATGACGATTTTGACATCACAAGGCTGAGCTTACTTGATTGCAGTTATGATGTTTTAAGAATCATTGATATATTGCCATAAACACCGCTTTTCTACAAAAACTTACTCTTCTTCTATTTTATTTTAGTAATACTGAGTGAATTGTGTTGCAAAGATCAATATTTGATTTCAAAAACTGAATTACTAAACTGGAAGGAACCTGTTGTTTTTTATTTTATTAAAAATCTTTGATATACTGCCATAGACATCGCTTTTCTATAAAATCTTACTTTCATTCTATATTAGTGATGCTAAGTGAATTGTGTTGCAAAGATGAATATTTGAATTCAAACATTGAATGCCTTTATTATTATTAAAGTGAAAGGAACCTGTTGTTTTTTTTATTTTATTAAGAATCTTTGATAAACCGCCATAGACATCGATTTTCTAAAAAAACTTAGTTCCCTTCTATTTTAGTAATACTAAATGAGATGTGTTACAAATATAAATATTTGAATACAAAAACTGAATGCCCTTTCTATTACTAAAGTGGAAGGAAGCTGTTGTTTTCTTAAGAATCTTTGATAAACGGTCATAAACATTGCTTTTATATAAAACCTTACTTTATTTCTATTTGAGTAGTACTAAATAAATTGTGTTGCAAAAATTAATATTTCAATTCGAAAACTAAATGCCTTTTTTATTACTAAAGTGAAAATGACACGTTGTTTTTTTATGGTTTATTAAGAACCATTTTGTTTTACTAATGACTGGAACATTTTTTTCTCATAGATTAGGTATCCTCGTCCTTACCTATGAAAATGAAAGTCTTAGGTCATGACAACAAATCAATGTATTAGTTTTACTTGTGTAAAATATAACCAAAATTATAATAATAAGTACTGAATATATGTTTAACAATTTCTTATAACTACCTATTTAACTAGATATTATGCACTATTACATTAGGTACCTACTAACTAAAAATTCAAAAACCATAACCTAATAAATGGAATGTCCTACCCAGTATTTCGTTATTTTAACTAAAAATTATTTCTAACATTAAAAACACAATTGTTATAAACAATATTTGCTTGGCTGTTAGAGTTGTTGTTTGTGAAATTCTGGTTCCAGTACAACGATAGATGCCGATGCCACACTGTGGTTACACCTTTTTCCATTGACTTATTTTTGCCCCTTATGACATTAATAATATCTTGATGATGTTATTTGTCCATTTGCAGATAAGGTTTAATGAATTGGCTGTTACTGTGTCCAGTTATTTTAATAAATTGTTGCTCGCTTACTCCTTTTTTGACCAGGTTAGACACAGCTGCAGCCCTCGCAGAACGGTTCGTTATCTTTATTTTCTTGGTGTCAATGCCTACCCTAGAAGCTGCTTTGTTAAACAAGGTTGGCATCACGTTTTTTCCAACAGGACAACTTTTAAACCAATTCGATCATTCCCATTTGAGGTTCGATGTTAGAATTCAATTAACTTATGAAACCATCTAACTGCATAAACTCAAGGATTTTTTGTATTTTCAATTGGCCACTTGCTATCAGAAATTTTTCTGGATCCACTCTGTCCGGTCTGTGTGAAGATGCTCTATCTTGCCTGTGAAGTTGTTTTTGTTGTCGAACTCTTTGGCAAAATACTCAACTTTCACAGCAGCTCCTTCTCCACCCCTCCAAACATACTCGTAGGAAGCGATGTAAAAGAATTTTTTTTGTAAATCACTTGGTATATCCTCATCAAATATTTTTAATTTTTGTTCATAATCTTCGCTTGTTAAAGCTGCCGCTCTTCTCTTTCTTTTTTTTTGGGTCTTTTTGTAGCTGTCTTCTCTTCGCGTCACGAGCTGTTCTAGCCCCTCTAACTTCCACATCATTGAAAGGATCAAATTTAATCTGATACTCGTAGGAAGCGATGTAAAAGAATTTTTTTTTGTAAACCACTTGGTGTATCCTTATCTCATATTTTCAATATTTGTTCATAATCTTCGCTTGTTAAAGCTGCCGCTCTTCTCTTTCTTTTTTCTGGGTCCTTTTGTAGCTGTCTTCTCTTCGCGTCACGAGCTGCTCTAGCCCCTCTAATTTCCACATCATTGAAAGGATCAAATTTAATCTAATACTTTTTAAAAAAAAAGAGTTTGAAGTCGTTTTGCTGTAGAGTTCCACATAACCTAAAACAAAACAAGACAATAATTTTAGCAGTTCAATATTTTTTTGCAATTTTGCCTTTTTTGTCAAATAATCTAAAAGTACGTAATTTACCTTATTGACAGATTCTGTGTAATCATCAGAATTTCTCTTCTTTATATTAAACGCATAATCTTCTAAAATTGAAGCCAACGCAGTCATCGATATTGTTGGATCTTCACCATTGTAGGATATTTCCGCACAAAAACTAGAAACTGCCTCCATTCATGCCTGATTCGTATTTTGGGAAGTTGAATTTGCTACTTATGCTTTTATGTTTTCAGAATTTTCATTTCCAAAACTAGCCATTTTGGATTTAAAAAAACGCGTGAAATGCAACTAAGTTAAGTGACATTTAAGAAAAAAAACGTAAGTCATTCACCGCAAAACTATAGGGATATTTTGACGAAGCAAACCGTTCCAAACCTGGTGAATATTTGACATTTATCACATATCAAATATTCACCGGGTTTGAACTGGTTTGCTTCGCCAAAATAGCACTTATGTCTACCTGTCGAGCCAACTTTATTTTGGCAAAGTAAGTTTCAAAATGGAACATGTCAGATTTTCAAAATAAATGTTGGTTGTAAAATTTTCTTAACGAATCCTCTACGACCTTGAATTATTGTCCGGAAATTTTTCCTCAATCACTCATTTTTCTAGAAAATTTTCCCTCGTCTGCGAATTTTCAATTAATGCGATTCTTCGTAACATTTCCGGAAATTTTTCAAGCACTAGGGAGATTATAAGTGAAAACATTAATAAATCCTATTCTGTTGAAATGTATAATTCAAAAATGGAATCTGATTTTTAACTATTTGTTTTTCAAAAAGTATAGGGAATTCAAAACGAATTTTTTCAAAATACTTATCCAGTATTATTTATTAAAACATCTGATGTGCCGGTATAACTACATCTTGAAAAACTTATCCGTTATTAAGGTCTTCTGATCCGATCATAAAGTGTGTTTTATTATCCCTTTTTTACTTAGAGATTTAATAATTGGAACGGGAAGTTTTGTATTTAACACTTTGCTCGAAGGACCTTTTAGTTATATGTAGTATACGTACGATTATGGCGGTTTTATGAATTAAACAATTAGTTCACTTCCATTTAAATATATTGATCAAAGATATAAATTGTTCTTTTGCTTGAACAATCAAGAATTTCACTGATGTAGACGCGTTTTACACTTTTGGTTATTTATCACATTATGTTCATTGTAAAAATGATTCACCGGTCTCAAGCCGGTGTTTTCTTATGAAAATAGTACTGAATTAAACAGGATACAGTTGGAGCAGTAGTGGACTGAGTAATTAAAAAATAGAGCAATTGCTGGAACAAGTATATTCATAGTATTCATCGAAATTTGAAATTCAATAATCGAAAGACCACCGTATAGAACACGGACAAAGGAACTGAAATGAAACTATAGCTCATAATGTTTATCACAGAGCACTTTATTCCTTTAAATAATAGAAACCACGCAGCTCAGTTTCCATATAAAGCAAATTTTATGAAACCTACACTTGAAGGTAGCTGTGGAAATACATATACATAATTAAATAAATTAATAAACAATTTAAACTTTTAGAGTTAATTATACGATTACCTCGCGCACATGTTATAATTTGGCAACACCGCGGTACAGCAGGTGAATTGCTTAGATTATTCAAAATTTTTCGGTTGCATTCCAAGTTTTTGTAATTAGGATCATTATATTAGAAGTAGATTCAAATTCGATCTTACCTCAGGTTTACAACTGCACTATTCACTAAGTAATTAGTTTGGTTTTTAGCATCAAATTAATTAAAAGCACAATAAATACCAAAATTTTACGAAGGACGTGTATTCTTTTTGGAAGTCAGACATACTCTCTCCCCCGACCTCTTCTCTGAATTCGCTGAGGACACGAGGTCAAGCGACGGACGGAACCGAGTTTATTCGCTATATGAAATTAAGCATTGGATTTAATTTAAATATTGGCGGGGCCATTATATAAACGAGTTTTTTGGTCATATATATTATAATGTATGATCGAGTCATGTTTGTTAATGTGTTTACAAAATTCGTTTGTAAAAAAAATGAGGATGATTTGACATTGATATGCTGATCCAGATATGTAAACTAGCCATTGCTCTAGAAGGACATCGGTCACTATCCTCGTAGAAGCAGGAGGTGATATAACTTCTTTAAAGAAACACGATAATTGATAACTTTTTCCGCAGGTGAATTATAACGATTTTTTCTGCATAAAGTATTTTTATTTCCAAGTTGTAACAATTTGAAAATTTTGAACGTTATTTGTTTCAGGACGTAGGTAGGTACATGTACAAAAATGTTAGAGTAAGGGAAACTGAATGAGAAGTAGACTGTATGGATATCTAAGGTTGCGATATAGCGTCCCCTATTCTCCCATTGTGTAACAGAGAAAACATTCTCTAAACCATGCAACAATGACGGCAGGAAAGTTTATAATAAAAATTGTTATGTAAAATATTACAGTTTTGTTTATGATTTATGATGGTAGAAAGAGTATAGTGTACAACTTGCATAAAATGACCCATTTTCAACTCGTAGGTATATGAAATTTTGTATTACTCGCTACGCTCGTGCTACAAAATTTCATATACCTACTTGTGGGAAATGTATGTAATTTCATGGTCATTGTACAATATACTATATTTGGTGAACAATTTTGGTTTGAATCCCGAACTAGAAGATTTATTCAAATCTATGATCAATATTTTTCATGAAATTTTTTGATATTTAAGGCGTAAACAATGTCCCGTATATAAATTTGCATCTGGTAATTTTAAAAATTCAGCAAGTATTTTTGTCTGATTACCAATTTTGTTAATTCCGACTACTTTCTTCGAACATTTTTTTTTGGTAATTAACAAAAAATTGTTCTATATCTGGTGGTCTAAGCACAATATATTTTTTGGAGACCTCGTAAAACATACAAGAAATTACAAAGGGTCTGGATTTGTTTATCAATTAAATTGAAATTTATTTTCTAAATCTTTAACATAATTAAGCTTTAAATTTTTGACGAGGACGTCCTCCATAAATTCCAAAAATGAACACTAACTAAAATTTCATGAAAATTACTATTTATAATACAAATATCAGCAATAAAAATAAGCGCATGAAGCGGGGATTGAACCAACTATATTCTCTTCTGCATACAGTTAGAGACGTACGTTAGAAGACTTATCCATCACAAACTTATATGAAAGCATCGAAATTTAGAGTAACTTGAAATGTCAATGTTAGTTTTAATATTTATCATTGTTCTTTATATAGAATATATTGTCCAAAGGGTTGAGAGCTTGTTTTTACTCGATATTTCATTCATATAAGCAGTGATAACCTGTTCTGATAATATTTTTAACTCCGTTTACCAGAGTTCGTCATGAACTTTTTGTAACAAAATTCATATTTACTTTTTGATTTTTGGGGTAATGATGTGTGTTATACGTCTCCTTTGCGGCATAACGAATATCTGATGGAGTAATATTTATTGATTTTTAATTCATCACTGGAATCTTTCATTTTACTAAAATATTTTTCTTAGAAACTAAGGAAATATTTTGACAAGTTATCTTGACGTTACATTGACATTGAAAGAAAGAAGAGTTGACGGGTACTAAAGGCAAATGCTGATTGGTGGATTTCATATACATTCTAGGATGTAAATGAAATCATATGCGTTCAGTTAACCGAAATGGCCTACATTTCCATTCTGTATATTGTGCAGAAAATGGATAATATACATGTGGGTGTAGAAAAAAATGTAAACAGTCTCGTTGAATAATTTAATTTATTATTTGTAATTTTGTAAACATAACCCAAACTTCTCAATCGTGCATTATAAAGAGCAAAGCGCATGCGGGTCAATTTCTACCGATGTGTCGACTGGGTTAAATGGTTGCACGGTTGGTGAAATTTACCTTACATTTGACATAACCAAATGGCATTTGTATTGTAACGTCAACTGACGCTGTTGTGAGGACGATACGATTTGATGATTTTAGTAACGGTGCTCGAAAATATTATTTTAGGAACTATTCGCAAATAGAGTATTCACAGGCTTGCGTATGCATGACGTTGGGAACGACGTCAAGAATAACGCCCATTTCGAGTTTCAGGGCATCAGTGCGGATGAAACTCAATCATCGACCACCACACCTGCAAGAAATGAATCACCGGTGGCGACATTGATTCTCTTTCCGAAATGTCGTAACCGCAAATGACCAACGTTCAACTTTAGAAATATTTTTACAAAAGTTACAACTTTTATTTTTCAGAACTTAATATCTTTTTAATAAATACATGGAAACTTATCATTGATGCTGCCACTGGAAGATCATATACGAATTATATGGCAAATGCATGCATAATTTGCCCGTAGATAATAAACTTTTCAATTAATTAAAAAATATAGAATTGCGGGAGAGGAAAAAGACAATATTGTCGGTATAAGAGTGTCTGTCGTCTAGCGCAAAAATATATAAAAGAGGGCGGAGTCGAGACGTGACATGGCGCGAGTGACGAGCAGTCACTTTTGATTCTAAATAATAAAGAATTTTTCTACGGTAGATAATATTATATTATTCATGATCCTTGAATATAAATCCATAAAATCAAAATCAAACATCAATGTTCATGTCAAATAACACTGTTAATTATTCGGAGTTTAATCACAAGTGTGTATACTGTTTTAGTACCGTGGATACCGTATAATGAACTTCACGCACTTCATAGTGTGAGTAGTTTTTGATGTATGGATATTTTGATTTGAAATGATGCATCCTAACGAATACACACGTTATACTACACCAACAATAACACGTACATTGTAAACCACCCCTTTCGATTACATGGAGGTTGATACATTCCACCCTTAACACATTAGATGGCTCTATGAGGGGTAATTTACATTTGTTAGAGGCCTAACCTAAATTGTTACAAAAGCATGTTTACGAAAGCTTTATTGACATAAAAAACGGATAAACAACTAACAAAATATGTTTGTTTCTGCAAAAAAATTAAAATTAGTCGTGATACACATGGCATCTAAATTAATCGGTATTTCTCAATGCCATATATATCCTTAGGCTTACGCGATATCCCCGTAGCGGTTCCGCAAGAATTCAGATACCAAAATCCAAACACCACTCGCTGGTCGAACGTTTTGATGCGGGCGTATCATGAGGCACAGCCACCCACAACAGTACAATTTTACTGTATCGCCACAGTCGATATCTACTTGTGCGCGCTCACAAAGTCGAAATTGTTTACACCGCATTTTTGTATTTCATTTTTATTTCCGCCTTCTATTTATCAAAGTCGTCGTGAGCCCGCAGTCCCTTTGATAAAAGCCGCCTCTGAGATAAGATACTATAGTTGTAAATAAGCGACTTTCTGTCCTAACTTCAAAACATAAAGTCGAAATAGTTTACACCGCATTTTTTGTATTCCTATTTTTATTTAGACTTTCCATTTATCAAAGGCACCGACTCGAGTATTTTTTAGAATGTTCGAGATCGAGGTTAGGATTATAAATCGTGCCTCAACACTCATCAGTCGGCGATTAGCGTTCGGAGCGATACCTACTTTCAAGCTAGATAGTGAAAAAAAAACAATTTATAGATAAATGGGGGAACAACAACACGCTCAGTGTGAAGAGTGCAAGGAGGTGCAGGAAAGGAAGAGGATAAAGGAGGCAACGGAGAAGATTAAGGAAGACCTCAATCAGGGGGGGACTATAGTGAATATAATAAAATCAAGGATAAACAATGGGTTGAAGAAATTTTTGATACAACAAAATGGGAAAGAGGCAATCTAGACGAGATACTCTTGGGAAAAGGAAATTGCGTAATTATAAGTAAAGGAGACTCTGAAAGGGGAATAAAGGATACAGTCCGGAAGTATAATGAGGAGATATGGACCCTGCTGGACAGTTGTGAGTAGGGGGAATGTGATGCTCTCGAGAATAGTCAAAAGAGTACGAGATGCCAAAGAAAGTGGTTCTACTACGCGGTGAATGTGGGAGAAGTCGAGGGGGAGGGCTTATACAAAGCAATGGAAAATTTGACCGAAATGGTCAGGAGAACACAGGAGAAGGGAGAGGTGAAAGTTATAATAGGGGAGAGAATAGATAAAGATAAGGTAAGGAAAGCAATGGAGTTTATTGGCAGGAAAGGGCAAATCATGTGGAAGATTGCAGTAGGAGTGGGCGAAAGGACGCAAGAAAAAGGGGGGATAGAGAGGGAGACGCTCTTTATAAAAACCGGGGAAGAATCTTACGCCGACGTATTGAACAAGATGAAATCCCAAGTCAACGTGTTAGATATGGGCATTAAGATTGAAAATATAAAGAAAACCAAAGGCGGAGATCTGGTAGTGAAGGTGAATGGTAGGGGAGCGGCTGAAAAGCTTAGAGTGGAAATTAAGGATAAGATGGGGGTGAAGAAAATGAACGTGAAGAAGAACGAAGTCTTTTTCGATATATTGGATATTGATCCATCTGTAAATGAGCAGGAGCTCAAAATGGCGGTGTGTGGTTGGACAGGGCTAGAGCAATCAGAGCTCAATATAAGGAATCTGAGGGAGAATCGTGGTGGCGGCCAGATTGCAAATGTGGGGGTCAGAAAAGAGAAGGCGGAGGTAATAAGAAGACATAGAAGGGTCAAAATTAATTGGCAATACTGCAGGGTACGGGAGAGTTTCATCCCTCCCCGATGTTATAGGTGTATGGAGTTTGGGCACAATGCCTACTCCTGTAAGAACAAGGAAAGAGGCAGGGCGTGTTTTAACTGCCTTGAAGAGGGACATAGTGTACGTGAATGTAAAGGGGATGCGGTGTGCCTGTCGTGCAAGAAGGACGGGCACAGAACCGATTCGATGGAGTGTCCAAAATACAGGGAACTTGTTTCTGGCAAGGATAAAAGGAGAGATTCCATGCACAGATAGGAATAAGAGTTTTCTTCTTACATGGGAACGTGCACTGATGTCATGGCTACTCCAAGCCCTTCCGGTGCACACTTGTTTCCCGAGGAGTGGTTTAGTGCGGTGAAAGTCCCACACGAACTCGCAGCATTGCACTGCCCGCTGTGAGGAAGCCAAAAAAAAGATAGTGAATTGCGAATTTGAAACGAAGTGCTTAGGTGTTGTTCTACTGCTGTTTTCTGATTGTATCAGTTTTGTACATTTCTTGTTTGGACTAAACTGTTCTACGCAGTAACATTATTGATAAATAAGAATGGAACGTTGGCTTGAAAGCGTTAAACGTGTTGCAACAACATCTTCTAACGAAACCAAATGTTCAAAAGCAGTACGAGCAGTACAGCAATTACCGATTCAGGCGCTGATGCAACGACGTCAAGCACCACGGTTTCAAAGGCAAAAAAATAAGAATGGAACGTTGGCTTGGAAGCGTTAAACGTGTTGCAACAACATCTTCTAACGAAGCCAAATGTTCAAAAGCAGTACGAGCAGTACAGCAATTACCGATCCAGGCGCTGATGCAACGACGTCAAGCACCACGGTTTCAAAGGCGAAAAAAAATAAGAATGGAACGTTGGCTTGAAAGCGTTAAACGTGTTGCAACAACATCTTCTAACGACGCCAAATGTTCAAAAGCAATACGCGCGTAGTACACAGCAATTACCGATCCAGGCGATGATGCAACGACGTCAAGCTCCACGGTTTCAAAGGCGAAAAGAAGAAAGGAAGTATGATGAATCATATATCAGTTTCGGCTTTGTTAATTCCAATGGTTCACCCCTCTGCATGTTATGTAGTAAACTGCTTCCTAATAGTTCCATGGCACCTGCCAAATTGCGCCGACATTTGGAAACTGTACACCCCGAAGACAAGAACAAAGAATTTTTTGTACGTAAAAAACAAAAATTATTGGAAACTTAAAGAACTACGATGCTTGTAACCCAAACATTCAATGAAAAGGCCACGGAAGCATCATATTTAATTAGCTATCGCATTACTATTAAATGATGCTGTTTCACGGGGAATTCATGATCTGGCAAGGTACGTCGAACAAGAACTAGTTACACGTCTACACAAAAGACGATTCGTCTTGTAAATGGATGAGTCGACTGATGTCACTGGTCTGGCTATCTTGCTGGTTATCGTGAGATATCCATATGAAAGTTCTTTTGGAGAAGACATGCTTATGTGTTCATCGTTGCCCACAAACACTATCGGAGAAGACATTTTTAATAAGATAAGTATATTTATTGGAGAAAATAATTTCAGTTAGAATGATTGTATTGACATTTGTACAGATGGGGCCAAGGCGGCGATGACGGGTAAAATAGCAGGAGCAGTGTCACTAATAAAAAATAAAGCGCCTAATGGATTTGAAAGTATATTGAGAGTTGAAGAAAAATGTATTTCCTCTTTGTTACTTTATAACCATCTACTTAAAAATAATAACTTAAATGTTATAGTTGGTGGATATCAGCTGTTCAAGAAGCTTTAATTTAGAATTGTTTTTCAAATATTTGTTTATTTGTAAATTGCTTTACTTCACTTATATATCAAAGGCACCGACTCGAGTATTTTTTAGAATGTTCGAGATCGAGGTTAGAACCACAGATAACCCACAGATAGATGAGACACTGATTGTGGCGCCATCTAAAGAGCCCATCGAGTAAACAACTGAGTGATGTTGGAAATATTTCTGTAATTTTAGGTTTTGGCGGTGTATTCAAATATACTGTACTTTAATTATTTTATTTCAAAATAGCCATTCATAGTCCATCATTTGACATTTCATTCAATTTAACTCCATTAACTAAATAATGATTAGATGTTGAGTTAAATTAAATGAAATATCAAATGATGGACCATAAATGGTTAATTAAATTGGAAAAAATAAAACAATAATCATATAAACAATTTATTTATTTTGGTATAGAAATTCACAACAAATAATTTCTTTCACAAAGTACTTATCTTAACTAACATAATGAGAACAAATAAATTATAGTGTGAAAACCATGCAATAATTAAAAAATATTTTGATTACCATACATTCTAGATTGGATTATCATTAGATTTTTCAATGATGTTAAATCAAGATAAAAGTGGAAATTATGTATGATAAGTTTATAATAATTTATTATTACACTCCTATAAACACACAGAGCTGGATAAACTGCAGGAGTATAACTGCTACTTACCTAATCAAAAAAAGTGTTAGCAATAAGTTGTTAACTACTATTTTTGGCAACTTTCTGTGAAAGAAAACATTCGAGTATAATTACTGTGAATGTTAGAACAAAAGTAATTAAAATATTTTTATAGGAAAAGTTGTTAAATACTGCCCAGCTCTGTAAATACAAGGTGCCAAGTAATTACATATAAGAGTGCTAAACAGCACTTGTGACTGTACAACATTTAAAATAATATATCTAACATTTCATTTCCACTTAATACACATCTTTATATCTTTACTGGAAGTATTAAATAGGTTTATAACACAAGCTTAAACCTAGTATATTGCATATTTGTAAATTTCTACATTTAAAAGCATTCCGTTCTTATGAAACCATCGCATAAGGCAGTTTAAGTTACTCTGCAGCTCCTGGCAGTTTATGATTGTTAAAATGTTTCTTAAGGGCTCTTAAAAATTTAAAAATCCCACCGTCCCATGGAGTCCTTTCTCGTTTCTGGTTGAGGTTCTACAAGTAAACACACAAAATAACAACAATAAATAAGTAAACACACAAATATGTTTGAAAATTTATGTCAACAAAATAAAACAAAATGCGCTTACTATCGAAATAATAAGTTTACACATGTTTTTGTACTAAGCCAAAAAATGTTTGAATGTATACATTTGTTTGATTTTTTTTTATTCCCTTTTTTGAAGCTTTCGATTTTTTTAGGAAATCTTGATTTTTAACTATTTTTTTATTTTTTGTCTTTATTGGATATTTTGGATTTTTGGTTACCGCTAGACCAAATACTTAGACGTAATGTCTCAACAAAAGTTAATACTCACTTTCATTTCCCATAAATTCACACCATGGGCTATATATGAAAATCGGCAAGGGATCAATACCTTCCATCCCATAGCTGGTATAGGGAATATAGCTATAACATAAAATAAAACCAAGATTATTATTTTTCCAATGGATACATTTTAAAATGGAATTGTTTGAGTATGGTGTATACACTAGATATACATTGCGTGAATGAAAAGACGAGTACTGAGTATGTCATTTGATTAAAATTTCAGCCAAGCGCTTTCAGCCATTAGGTCATTCTCAAAGCTGTCGACAAGAGAAAAACATACAACAGGTACAATATACACATAATGAAATAAAATATTTGATGTTATATCATTATTGAAGTAAAATTTGTTAAAATTACCCTATAAAGAGGGTGTGCACACATATCATTTAGTTGGTAATCAAATTAGACGTTTCGTTATGTGAATTACAATTTTACATACTCTTTATAGAGTAATTTTAACAAATTTTAGTTAAATAATGATGTAACATCAAACATTTTATTTCATTGTATGTAGCAGTTACAGGGTTTGATGTTTTTTGACACTTTCTGTATATTTTTTTCTTGACGAGAGCTTTCAGAATGGTCTAATGGAAGCGCATACCTGGAATTTTAATAAAATTACACACTCAGTACTCGTCTTTTCGTTCACTCAATTTACATTTTAAAATGTCCATAATTATAGCATGCTATATTGAATACAATAAAACTTACCATCAATTTTTGTTAATTTCCACTCATATGGGAAGGCAAATCAAACTGTCTAATAACTTCTCTTCGTCTTTCTCAAATCAAAAGAAACACTGTTTTTGAAAGGGATCATTTCCTCCATCGTTTCTTCGTCGACAAACTTAATAATTGATTACCACTGCTTTTCAGCCATATTAATTTTATCTTCCTGGATTGGAGGAACAGAACTGTAAAAAGAAATATTTCCTTTATTAATGCAGCAACTTTCAGTTTAGCTAATGTAAAGAACAACCATGATCTCTAAAGTTGTCGATTAGATTAGTAAAAGTTCTCTGTTTTATAAAAATGAAGATAATGGTTGTTAATTGTGAAAGAAAAAATGCTCAAATTTTTTTAATAAAACTTACCGAGTACACCATTTATTACTCCTTCAGAATACACTTTGACATTGTCTTTTCAATTAATAACAATAAAGCAACGAAACAACAGATAAATATTACACTATAGCAATTAAAAAATACACCAAAATACCGTAACCTTAAAATAACCTCTACACTTGAACTAAGAAATGATAACAGTATAACATATAACATGTGGGGATGGGGACAAGCAATATGATATCGCGCATACGCAGTTATAAAAATCAATAAAATTTGATTACTAACGACGTTACAGTTTTCGTTAATTTTTTGGAATTATCTACCGATTTTAGTTACTCGACGGGCTCTATAGATGGCACGGTCTGCAGTGTCCCTAGTCTGGTTATGACTATAAATCGTGCATCAACACTCATCAGTCGGCGATTAGCGTTCGGAGCGATAAGTACCTACCTACTTTCAAGCTAGAGAGCAAATTGCGAATTTGAAACGAACTGTTTAGGTGTTGTTCCTCGTGAAGCAGTGCATTTGATAAATATTCACTTCTCATGTATGTGTCGAGTATTTTTTCCATACTTTTGAGTAAGGAGGAGGTAAGGCTTATAGGTCTATATGACTTTGGTGGAATTGAAATGTTAGATATATTATTTTTGTTTTGGGATCTTTTCCGTAATAGATAGTTCTAGTTTTTGAAAAAAAATATATAGGCATACATTTTTTTTCCCCGAAGTGGGAAGGGCGTGTAACGAAGTTACTTTTTCAAAGAGCGGGAGAAAGCACAATCTCCCGTATAATATTAAATAAAGCGTTCGAACACTGTATTTCTCCGTCCATATAATCACATCGGTACAATGTAATATACTTTCTCTAGCCTGCACCGACAGTCGGCGACACTTACTTCTTCGCACCGTATCCCCAACAAGCCATACCGTAAAGCAGAACGATTCTCAGAGTCGTCAGTCTATCCATAGACTCGATACCTTGCCCGCATACGCAGGTGAGAATTAATTCTAAGAGACTTCATTGTGCTCACAAACCCGTTCTCTTTCAGAAAGCCGATGCCGATAGCTACCGTTAAATACCGATCATACCGTACCGTCAACCGAGGTGAGTGTTATTTCATTTTATACCTTAGGGTATATGGTTCTCGCCCGTACAATCCGACCAGGGGAAGTAAAGGGAGACCGTGTCCGCTACTAGAAAGTTGAGTACTCACATCCTAGAAGCGGCCGTGCTTGGGCCTTCAGCCATCCGATCAAGGGGAACCGTGTCCGCTACTAAAAAGTTGAGGAGTCACATCCTAGTAATGGCCGTCGCGACTCCGAGATTTCAATACCGCGGAAACCGAGAGCCGTATCACCGGAAGTAGAGCTTTGACTAACCTAGAGGGTCGCTTGCAATCCGTATTAGTTCTGCACGCCTCCGCTAACCGTCCACCGCACCCTCCCCCCCATTTTGCTCACGCTTGCATAGCTTAGTTTTACCTTACCGTAGTGGTTTACCGTAGGAGACCGTTTGAACCGGTAGTATAGTAGTTAGTACTAGTGCTTTTGCCCCGCCTACCCGAATTAGAGGATATTTAGTTTAGTTGATTAACTTTTCCGCTCTTTGTGTAATAAAGACTTTTTGTAAATACGTAACTTTTGGTTTCTCTTCTCTCCAACTCCAACTACCACTAAACCTCAGCAAATAGGTAAGAACGTTAAGCAGCTAATACCCAGGTTACGAACCCGGGGAGGCAAGTAAAATCTGCCCGACCGGCTACAATACTCTTGTCACCACCATAAGTGACCCCTGAAGTATTTTAATTCTTCACTGACGCTGCCCGGAGCGAGTGGAGCATACCACTTTAATCAACTGGCGCCCGAGGCAACCCGTCACCTGTAGTTAAGACGCCAATACGATAAGTAACGACGCAAGAGCGTTACAGTGTGTTTTATTGTTAAATACGTTTGACAGCTTTGACAATAGGTTCGGTTGCTAGATGTCATCAGCTAACCATGTGTTAACTAAGAAGGTCCGATGCGTAGTCTCCTTATTGTGGCTAGATCTCGCCTTGAAAGCTCTGTAGAAGCTGGAAGATTGCTATTGATTCATGGTTGTATCCCAGTGCTATTGCCATATATTTTTCGTTCGTTTTTTGATGTGAGCCTTCAAGTCTACATATTTGGCTTTTGTCAGTAATATCAGTGGATGTTGAGGCAATCTTAGCGTAATGATCAACGAATTCATTGCCTGCTATACCGATCTGTGATGGTAGCCAAATTATAGTAACTGATATCTTTTGGAAAGTGATAAGCTGGTGGTAGGTATATTGGATATTTTGGGCAATTGGATGTTCAATAAATATATTTTGGAAGTCTGGATTGAAGCTAATGAGTGTGTGCATATAGCTACGTCCATATTTGTTAGAGTGATGTGTTTGATGGCTTGAAGTATGCTATATAATCCGACAGTATGAACGCTGCATAGAAGAGGGTTACGGAAGGAAATAACAAGAGAGTGGGACGTTGTAACAGAGCAGCCTACTCTTGTTCCACTTTTCGAGGCATCAGTGTATAGAACTAAATCGTATTTCATTGTTAGTATGAAGCCGCCGGTTCCGCCATCTTGTCAAGATGGCGCCCAAAAATAGTTTTTTCCGTTTATCTCCAAAACTGTGCGTTTTTCGGAAAAATTTGTCGTGAGCAAAATTGAAGAAAAAATTTTCCTGCAAGAAATGTTCTTTGCATATTTTTGCTAAAGTGAGCCATTTAGACTCAAGAGCTGATTGAATGACAACTTCGACGATGTGGTTCTGAGATGCAAGGACAAAGTACTGCCTCTGAGAGCAGTGAACTCGAGCATTCGTATTGATGATAAAGTAGTGACCGTTGACCCACTAATTATTTTCCAGAGGCTTTGTATTTCCAAACAGAGCGAGAGAGAACTCGAACAGCATCTACAGTATGAGTTGGCTCCGTACCCATTATCCTTGTTTTCTGAGGCCGGAATGCGTGAAACAGCTAAGTCCCTACTGTATAAAGCTTTTTTCCAGCTACAGGTAATGACAACGAAGTGTACATAATTGACGGTCGATACTTGTTGCATCGAGTCGTTTGGAGCCGAAATTAAACTTTTGCTTCGATCTGTACCAGTTATGTGAATTATGTACAAAGACACTATCAGTTAAATGCAGCAGTCATTGTCGACGGTTATCCCACAAACGCAGATGAGGAAGACACGAAAACCGCAGAACGACAGCGAAGATCACAAACAAAATTACAGCAGATGTTTTGTTTGACGAATCTATGTCTTCCACGGCTCCACAGTCAAATTTCTTGTCAAACGATGTCAACAAAGATCGCTTTATATTCATATTGAAACGGAAATTTGAAGAAGCGCTGTTCACCGTAATTCAGACTAGAGAAGATACAGACACACTGATAATAAATACAGCTATCAAGATGTCATCTTCATATGAATACGCCATTGTTATTGGGGAGGATGTCGACCCCATTGTTCAGTTGACAGCACTGTGCAAGACTCATGATAATGTTCACCTCTTGAGCCTGGGAGAGGAAAAACGTTCCAAAATATTTATTCATCGCAAAGTTTCAAAGGAACCGAAGTAGTGATCTTGTTCCTTCACGCAATAAAGGGGGGGATGATATGAAGTCGGTCTTATTTAACCAAGGAAAGATGAAGTTTTTAACAACATTAGGAAAACATAAGGAGTTACAAGATCATATTCAAGTTTTTAAAAATAAACATGCCACCGCTGATCAAGTTGTCTTTGCCGGTGAGAAATTTCTCCTTGCAGTCTATGGATCCAAAGACACAAATGATATCAATCTTGATAAATATCGAAACCAGTGTTTCATTAAGTCGATAACAAAAAGGAAATTTAATTTGGTATCCTTACCACCGACAATCGAAGCTGCACGACAGCATTCATTAAGAACATAATATTAGGATCAACTATGACGTGGCTGTCCGAAAGTAGTTAAAGAATGGGGTTGGGAGAAAACACAAACTTGCCTCACTCCAGTAACTACTTCAAAAGATCCTGCTTCCAAAGCACTACTTGGTTTTTTATCTTGTAGATATGTTCAATCATTTGCGGTATCTGCAATGGGAAGATTTGTGAAAATATCAGCCAAGTGACACTGGACGAATCCGATGAAGAAGGCCTCCATACGCTGCTTGATGATTCTTTATCGACTGCAGAAGGAAACTCTGACGAGTTGAAGGACATTGACTTCGATTCCGAAGCTGAGGTAACCATTTTCACCGTTTAAAATTAACGAGCCTGTCATTTGTCAAAGGTAATTTTAGTACCTAAGTGGATTATGTCTACAGGGGAAACCACGTTAAAAAACGGGTCGTGTATTTCACCTCTTGGGTGGTGTGGAAACAAGTACAGCATTTTAAATCGAAATTAATTGATCATTAATTATTAACATGGATTAATTAATGAATTATTCTATTAATTGAATAAAAGATATTGCGACGATATAGGGTTTTACCCCAACGCTAGGATTTCGAGTTGGGTCCCTCTCCGTCTACCCACATCCACGATGTCGCTACTGAATCCACTATTTGGGTCTTGGGGGTCGATTAAGAAACCACTTATTAAAACTTAACAAAAGTATTGCAGAATAAATAAAAATTGACGAACTATGTACAGGATAAATATAAAACAACTATAATCAGCCCGATAAATATAAAACAAATATAACCATCCCTTCCGGGCATATATTCAACAATAATCCTCAAGGTGCAATATAATATCCGATCCCAAAATAACAATTACAAAATATATATAATTACCTATTTACTTACATAAACATCCTAGGGCACGTCTTCTCTACTCGAAGGGGCACTTTGTCTTCAGTCACGGTAACCCTTCTCAGGCAGGCCTTTCCCGATTCACTTGACTGGTCGCTGGTTTTTCTCAAAACCCACTGCCCCGAAAAATTATATTTCTCGAACCAAGAAAGTATTCTCTCCAAAAATGCTTTGTTTGTTGTTTTTTATATTTGAAAATATTATGCTCTACTTTGAAGTAATTACCAAAACATATTTCAAAACATTGACCTACTTTTATTTGGCCCACCATATACTGGGTGTTATTTCTAAACGTGACAATATGCCACTGTTTCGTGATGAATATTTATAAAGTCCTAAAATACTAGATTTGGGGAACCCTTCCACACATATTATTTCCGAAATTCGCCTCTATAGAAAACATAAGCAAAATTTTCAATTTGGCGAGGGCATTTCTGCCTTAACGGTTTACTTTAGCAAAAATATACTAGGAACATGTTTTATAGGAAATTTCCCTCTCTTTAATACTTTTTCTAAAAACGCATAGTTTTAGAGATATCTGCAAATACCTCCTCTCTGGGGGAATCATCACCTTGTCGTTGGTGAGAGGGCTCAGTAACCTTACATCCAGAGAGCGATGCTGGCGGTAGCGTAGCTATTCGTAGGGCCACCTATGCAGTAAGGTCTCGAAGTGATGAAGGCGAAGCTAAGAAGATTCCCACGTAGCGTCTGACCCAGATTGGGCGGCTGCAAACAGCGTCTGTTCCCAGATTGGGCGGCTGAAATGATAACTTGCCAACACGCAGCGGCTCGCGTGGCGTTGTATTGGCCATGAAACCCTACAAATGTCAGATTTCAAAACCAAACGGAAACTACCCCAGGTGAGTAGATACTCTCACACTGATTTATCAGTCTGTCCCAAGGATTCTGGGGGGGACAAAAATTTGACAAGAGTACGTTCAAAGAAACAAACAGTTCTCAAAATTGCAACCTTAAACACTAGAACTCTACTTTCAGACGAAAGATTTACTGAAATGGAAAAAGAACTAGAAAACATAAAATGGGATATAGTGGAAGTTGGTGAAGTCAGAAGGCGAGGTAAGGTCTTGAGACCCAAAAATCCGGTCACTTATTTTACTACCACGGAGAACAACATGAGTCAGTGGGAGGTGTTGGGTTCTTCATAAACAAAGAAATAGTGAGAAATCTCAGAATGGTCCAACCAGTTTCCACTAGAGTAGTATATGCCATCCTTAGAATAAACACCAGGTATGATTTAAAAGTTATTCAGGTCTATGCCCCAACAACGGATCATACAGACGAGGAAGTCGAAGTTCTTTATGATGATTTAGGTGCAGCTCTCTCAAACAATCCCACACATTTCACCATTGTATGCGGCGATTTTAATGCCAAAATAGGAACAAAAATGGATCCATCAGAAACGACTCTTGGTAATTTTGGCAGTCCAGGGCGAAATGACCGTGGCAACACTCTTTTAAATTTCCTGTTGGAGAAAGACCTATTTCTTATGAACAGCTTCAACTACAAGAAACTCCAGCGGAGATGGACCTGTGAGAGCCCAGACGGAAGGACAAAGAATGAGATCGACTACTTTATAACTGACAAAAGACATATATTCAAGGATGTAACAGTCCTAAATAGATTTGCAAAATCAAGCGACCACCGAATGGTAAGAGCCACTATCGTACTAAACACTAGCTATGAACGACACAAAATGATTAGAAAAAACCGAACGAAGACATGGACACGCCCAAGAGATGAACGGAAATTCGAGGAACACCTCAGCAAAATACTCCAAGATAAACCCTTATCCAATGATATGAACATCTTGAATGCAATAGTGGAAGCAATAATAGACGCCCAAAAGAAATGTTGCCCAACAAGCCCGAAGGAAGAAAAAATCAGCCTGGAAACGCACCACAAAATGGAACGGAGAAGAACACTGAAAAGTGAGGAAAACGCTAGCCAAGACGAAATAAATAGACCAAACAAGGAAGTAGCAAAGGCAATCAGGAAAGACTCAACAAAGTACAACGAAGAGAAAATCGTTGAAACTATCGAGGAGAATAAAAGCATGAAGGTAATGAGACGCAAACTAACAAGTGGGAAAAGAGAAATGATCAAACTCAAGAACAAGGATGGAAATATCACGTCGATCAGAGAACATTTGCTACAAATTGTGGAATCATTTCATGGCATTTTATACGCTAAACAAACCACTCTAAATCCAGAGGAATATCTGCGGAGAGAAGTTCAAAATCAGGGCTCCGAGGATATTCCGGAGATTTTTCTGGATGAAATTAAGATGGCTTTGAAAATGATGGAGAATAATGGAGCTCCAGGGGAAGACGGTGTCGTCACTGAAGCGTTAAAGATAGGAGGACCAGTACTAATGTCCATGAATCAAAAACTCTTTAATCTATGCAAGTGGAATCAGAATATCCCAATAGAATGAAACAATTCAATAACCATACTTCTGCACAGGAGGGGAGATATAACGGACCTGGGAACATACAGACCAATTAGTCTCCTTAACCATCTTTATAAACTCTACACCAGAATTATAACAACTAGATTGGTGGCAAAGCTGAATTTCTATCAGCCACGGGAGCAAGCTGGTTTCCGCTCGAAGTACGGTACAAACGACCACCTACAGTGCTTGAAAACCTTGATAGAAAAAACCATTGAATATAACCGCCTTCTATCATTGATATTTGTCGATTTTCAAAAGGCGTTTGACAGTAGAATAAGCAGCCATATTAAGAGCACTGTAAGATTTTAGAGTCGACCACCGATATTGCGACATAATTAAAAATATATATGAAAATGCCACAACAACTGTAAATCTACACTCTACAACCAACAAGTCAAAGATGGGAAGGGGAGTTAGGCAAGGCGACACTATATTGCCAAAGCTGTTTATTACTGTGCTCGAATATGCATTTAAATGATTGGCATGGCAACAAAAAGGAATACTCATCGATGGAGAGAGACTCAATCACCTACGCTTCGCGGATGACATTGGTATTTTGTCAGACTGTCTGGGAGAGGCCAAAGACTTGCTCCAAGAACTCAACGATACCATACAAGAGATTGGGCTGACAATAAATTTTGAAAAGACCAAAATAATGACTAACATGGTTCCCAGTGACCAAATACAAATTAATAACAACATAGTAGAATTGGTCGACAAATATATATATTTGGGTCATGAGATTGAAATAACCAGAGACAACCAAACCTGCGAACTAAACAGGCGAATTACCCTGGGATGGGCGGCGTACGGAAAAATGAAGGACATCCTTAAAGGAAATATCCCAATTCGTTTGAAATGAAAAGCATTTAACCAATGCATATTACCGGTTCTGACCTATGGCGCAGAGACACTAACTTTAACGAAGAAAACCGCAGAAAAACTAAGAGTAACACAATGGCGAATGGAGAGATCGATGCTTGGCCTGACCCTGAGGGATCGAGTGAGAAATGAAGAGAGACGCCGACGTACTGGAGTGGATGATATTATACAACGAATCACAACACGGAAATGGAAATGGGCTGGGCACATTGCTAGAATGGACGACGGGCGATGAACCAAAAAACTGTTGAAATGGAGACCAAGAGCTGATAAGCGTAGCCGAGGCAGACCTCCCACTCGATGGACGGATGACTTAAAGAGGATAGCGACAAATTGGATTGCAACAGCCAGGGACATAGAGAACTGGAGACGTTTGGAGGAGGCATATGTCCAACAATGGACGTGAAATGGGCTGTATGATGATTGCAAATACCATTTTTGGGCGCCATCTTAGCAAGATGGCGGCGCCAGCGGTGTGCCTCAGATTGTGCATTTTGTGAATTTTTGTTCTAAATCCCAAACCTATGAAACCTACAAAGTTTCAAAACTTCCGGACTTATTTCTAGGTAAAAATCCCCAATGACTGGCATAAGTTTAGAAGTATACTGCATGTGATTCACGTGGCATCAGAGTAAAACATGTCTGTGTGTCACCGGTGATTCACATTGCAGCTACAATGTTAATAAAGAAATATTTTTTGATGGAAAATTATTGACTGAGAATATGTTGATTATGGTTGTGATTAGAAAAGAGATGAAAGTTGATTTTATACTAAATGTTCAAGAAACACAGAATCAGCATTGTTCTCAGTAGGGGATATTGTCGAAATAGAGGAAAATTATTAGAATTTTCTTCAGTAATGGGGGGCATAGTCCAATTTGTTTTAAGACAGATATAATAAAAAAGCAAATTTATTGAATCAATTTTCTCAATCGCGGTAGTCAATATTGTAATAAATGCGAATATTAAAAAGAAAAAACTTCATCAGTAACTTTCATAACACACGGTAAAATATATGTTTTATTTCGAATAGAATAAAAAACTAGAACTCGACATACTTTTTGTTTAACAAAAATGAGGCAGGACCATAATGTAATTAACGAATCTAGGTTAAATATAAACTATTGTTGTTTACACAAACGGTTAGTTAAAAAAATCGTAGTCTATTTTAAAACGAAATACGCAGCCTTTTGCAAATAAGCAGAAAATCCCGTAAAATTTGGAGAAATTATGAAAAGTCAGTTCAGAGCAGACAGTGCACATAGTCGGGCGAAAAACGCGAAGGGAAAAGGTACTTTCCCTACCACGGTGACGGGTGCTAGTTCATTTTGAGTGTTCGCGGGTTTATCGGGAGAATTTCTCTCTCCGTTGTGTTCAGGGCGTCAAAGTGATACTCAGGTATCCTTGACAGTGAAAACTGTGCCCCTGGAAAAAACCACGGAGTAAACTCTACCCAGCCGTTAACCAACATCCCGAAACCGTGTATTAGAAACCTAGCGTCGCCGCCGTTCTAGCTAATTTTTCTCGAGAACGTTATATCGAAATCAGCCAGCACAGAGAGACGGGAGAAAGGAAGATTCCACGCCGTAAGTTTTTGAATATGTCTAATATTAATAAGTAAAGATACCGTTTGACCAACCCATTCACATCATATCAGTGTACGCACCCGACATTAATAAACCTGAAGAAATGTCAATGGACTTCTACGAAAGGCTACAGTCAGCGATAGACAAAATACCAAGACATGAAAAGATAATCCTGTTAGGGGATTTAAACGCAAGAATTGGGAACGAGGTCGAAAGAATAAAACAAAAATATAACGAGAATATAACCAATAGAAATGGCGAAATTTTGACTGAATACTGTGGACAGAATGAACTAAGAATAAACAACACATATTTCCCCCATAAAGAACAACACAAATACACCTTCTATGACAATAGAAACAATAAATCAATAATCGATTATATCATCACCAATCGAAGTTTCTTACCTCAACAAATAATAGACATAAGAGTCCTATCTTCAGCCAACATCGGAACAGACCACAAACTTGTGCTAGGAAAGATACGAATAGGTGCACTGCTATCCAAAAAAAGACCATCGATAAAAACTGAAAAATTCAATATAGAATCCCTCAATCACGAAAGCACTAAACAACTTTATTCAAACAGATGCCAAACACACGTCACTCTTAATCCCATAGCACAGTCTGATACCCCTATCACAGCCTGGAACAAACTGAAAGAAAACATCTGCAAAGGTGCTAAGGAAGCCTTAGGAACACGTACAGTGTCACACAACAGCAGACCGAACATTAAACCTTGGTTTACATTAGAAGTCAAGAAAATTACAAGGGAAAAGAAGGAAAAATACTTACAATACAAGAAAACTCCAACACCGGAGAACCGAAACATCTATACCGAAATAAGGAACAGAACTAATAATAGAGTACGAGAAATAAAAGAGGAATATTGGCAGCGATTTAGCAACGAAATGGAGGCGGATATGTACGGAGCACAAAAACGTATTTGAAAGATGTTGAGAGGTCTTAAACGAGAAACAAATGAAACAATACAATTAAGAACAATTGCAGAAGATACGTGGTAAAAATATTTCAGAGACCTGTACACAGAAGCAGTTGAACCAATGGAAGCACAAGAGACAGGCCATAGAGATACTATAGAAGATCACGCGCAAGTCACTTACGAGTAAGTAGAGGAGACAATAAGGAAACTAAAAAACAGAAAAGCTCCCAAATAAGATCAAATACCAAACGAGCTAATAAAAAACGCAGGCACGACTATCATAGAGGAGTACACAAAACTGTTTAACATTATATTACAATATAAGAAAATACCAGAAGAATGGAAACAAAGTATAACAATACACATTTTTAAAAAGGGAGATAAAACAGACCCAGCTAACTATCAAGGAATAACACTACTGAACACCTCGCTAAAACTTCTGACAAAGATCATTGCGGACAAAATCTCCTCAACAGTGCCAATAAGCGAGGAACAGCAAGGATTCCGAAGAAACCGCTCCACTACCGATGCATTATTCATACTCAGGCAACTAGTTGAAAAAGCTTTAGAATATAACCCTCCAGCCTATCTATGCTTTATAGATTTAACAAAGGCCTTTGATAGAGTCCAACTAAAAGACATCATCACCATCTTGGAAAGCAGTAATGTCTCGAAAGAGCTCACAGAACTCATCAAGGACGTAAACACAAACACAACAACCCAAATAAGAACAAACTCTACCTTAACACAGCACCTCCGAACTACAACTGGTATTCGCCAAGGTGACAGTCTCAGCCCTCTGTTATTCAACACAATCATGGATCAATTAATAAAAACCGTCAAGAATACTGGATTAGGATATCGATTGGGAATACATAAAGTAAGCATA
Source organism: Galeruca laticollis (assembly GCA_963921935.1). NCBI lineage: Eukaryota > Metazoa > Arthropoda > Insecta > Coleoptera > Chrysomelidae > Galeruca > Galeruca laticollis. The sequence goes on from OY998184.1 coordinate 51,595,676, forward strand.
CTATGCTATGCCGATGACGCAGTACTTATTGCAGAGTCAGAAGACGACCTCCAAAGAATGCTGCAAGCTTTTAACAGACAGGCAGAAAAACTTAACATGCAAATTCCTACAAATAATACCAAATGCATGACCATCACAAAGGAGCCTCTACGGTTCAAATTGGTAATAAAGAACAAAACTATTGATCAGATAATGTCATACGAATACCTCGGATGCAAAATTACAAGCTCAGGATTCTTGGAAGAAGAAATAAGGAAACAAGTCAATAAAGCTGCCGCAATATCAGGACACCTTAAATATCCCATATGGAAAAACAAACATGTGAGCATTGAATGTAAGTCGAGAATATACAAAACCTGCATACGACCAGTGATAACATATGGTGCGAAAACCAGAGCTGAAACATCGGTAACAAAGAGAATCCTACAAACTACTGAAATGAAGACCTTAAGAATGATAACTGGATACACATTGAGGGACAGACAGAGAAATGTAGACATGAGAGAAAAGTGCCAAATAAACGACGTTGTCAGATGGATACGACAGAGAAGGAGAAAATGGAACCAGCATGTCAATAGAATGGGCCCCGACAGAATGGCCATAATAATCCGCAACAATGTACCCCATGGCAGAAGACCAACTGGACGTCCACCTAAACGTTGGCGAGATAGTTGGCAGTCTACCTCGCAAGAGTTGCTTAGACGAGGAGGAAACCGGAACTAAACAGGCGATACGCCTTCTAAAGAGGAAGAAGAAGAAGAAGAATTTTTTTTTGTGCGTTGCTCTAACTTTCATATAAACATATAGATGTTTATATAAATAGAATATACAATTGTTTTCGATTTTGTTATTGGATAATTTTCTATACACTTGCCCACGAAAAAGGGTCTGAGAAAGTGCAAACTGCAGGAAACGATTCCATAGGTTCAGTTTAACCTGTAGGTCCTGGCTCGAATTTTGTGCACCGATCATTTTATAGATATGTTTTCATTTTGGGTGACATTATGGTAAGATTTTACACACGATTAGTGGGAACGTTTTTTTTGTACATGTAATTTAACAAGATTTAGATATTTTTTTCTTTGTCATACAGTTCTCGCCCACCCCGTAGACAGGTGGTAGGAAAAATTTGAAGCGAGGCCAGTACTAAATTTATAGCAGTTACCGGGAACGTATGATTCTGTCTCCGTAACCCGGTTATCGTCTGATTTTCACTGCATTTAAGTATTTTTTATTATAGGCACGGTCGCTAAGAACTAGAAAGAATTTATTTTTTTCGCACGGAAGCAAAATTGCAACACTGAATGTGTTAGTATGCCCAGAACTGCTTATAGCTAGGATTAACAAATCAGCAGAATTATATTCGTTTTACAATTTTATTTAAATCGAGTAATGACATGCGGCAACAAAAGAAATTAGTACCGGTCGACTAGTATTATGTAAATAGACACGTTTTCTTATATTGCGGCAGGTCACACAAGTCGTAGACGTTATACGTTTCAGCGAAAATAGTAGGAGACGGAATCATAGGGATCCATTCAAATATTGAAAATTATGGATTTAAGTGTATAGCGGTTTCTGTCAAATTTTTATAGTGAAATATCTATATCTTTTTTTCTATCATTAGTTGGTACCGAAATTTATTCAGATCCCTACCCCGAGTGAGCAGTTCATTAGATACAAGGCTGGACAAAAACAGCAACCCTGTCCTGGCAAAGAATTACCCGTTTCAAGACCAGGAGATCCCCGCCTAATTCGGACTTTCTTTTCTTTCACGCTCGGTTATATCATTTTTTTTTCTGGTGACACACGATACATATAGTAGGAGAAGGGCCGTACGGCCTCTAGGATCATTTCATTTGGTGACAGCGGATTTCTGTTTATTTCAAGAAACAACTCGGTAGGTTGGGCCAGAGTTGTACATCTAGTGACAGTGTTACTGGGTCGATTTATTACACTGGTGACAGGATTTATTACAATATGTCGACAGAAGTCTGTTTTAATGAAAAATTGTCTCATTCAGATGATGAAAGTACAAAAAACTGTGGACAACAGTAACCAAACTGCAGGTAAACTTATTAAACTATGTGCAAAACTCAATTGCTTAAAATCGTAGATATGCTAGAACGAGTCAATTCGAATCTCAAGTTCAATAAACGCATTTGACTGGTGATCTGAAGTCATAACACCCCGGTGTTGAGCACTCCGAATTATTGGCAGAAGTTGAGACTAAAAATAAACACATTATCTATACGTTTATTAGCTTTTGAGAGAGCAGAGTTGTAGGAAAAGAAAGGATTTGTGAAAAGGTAATGTGCTATGATAATGCACGATCTGTCAAGGTTATCATTGTGTACCAATTTCTGGCCAAACCCTATTAAATAACCTCCGCATTCCCACCATATGTCTGCAACCCATTTTTTTTCCAGTGGACAAATTACCGCTGAGAAGTACCTGGTTTTAGTAGGTAGCATACGTAAAATGAAGTCGATTCCCGGATAATACTTTAAAAAATATTTTTATAAATAATTTGTTCGTTTTTTTGTGAAATATTTCGAGAAGAGCCCCGTCTAAGGGATATACAATCAATTCGGAGTAATAACATATATTTTGAGTTAAATTTACCAATTTACGGTACATTTTTGACATTGCAGTATGTTATATCCGCAGCTGTCTCGGAAAACTTTCGTTTCCACAATTGTAACGTCACAAACAGACTAAATTGTACACTTTTGCGTATTCTTTCTATATTCAAGTAACTAGATTGTCTAGATATTAGCGTATTGACAGAGACATTGGTCTTAAGAAGGTATTACTTATTGGATCTCAGTGTAAAATCAGAAAGAAAATACTGTATGATTTCATATTAAGTAAAATTCTAACAAAGATAAATAAATCTCCATAAAAACGGACGAAAAAGAATATTTTCATGTAATATACTTTCTAGTGTTAGTATATATAAAAAATTCCTTAGAGATTCTCCTGAAATCCGCCAATGTCCTCCGTACGACAAAATGGGTGTCTGTATGTAGAAGTCGTCGAAAATGATCCCATGGGAACTTTAACAAGTTCCCAAGTGAATATTCTCTGTTCGAAAGTCGATCCTCCAAGTCTCTTGCCACCGATTTCGAGGAAGGTGAACGCTAGGACCAAAGACAACGTGATGAGGCGAGCGAATAGCCTTTTTAATAACAAATTTTCATATTTCTAGTCATGTAACTTCTTATTGCTTCTTGGGGCTTACATTACTGAATGAATATTCATCAATAATGACTATTCTCATGTTCGAGACAATATGTCTGTTCAATATAAATTCGTTTATTTCTGTATATATTACTGCAGTTCCAAGAATTTCAATTATTGTTAGTCTATCTATTTGAGAATATAAGTTCTGTTTGTATAATCTTCATATTGTTGTGAATTTGAAGGTATACTTTCTTTTATACCTGTAACATTGTTGTATGTTTAGAAAAATATCACGTTTTGATTATACCATTTTTATTTTGATGTTGTTAAAGTTGTAACACCATACTAGAAATACATTAGAATATCATGTATCTCTTATGCGTATCTTATTGTAATGTTCCTATGATGAACTTCCACTGTGTTAAGTGACTCGGAATTTTTGAAGAGAACGCCATTTCATACCTTCGAAATAGCCTCAATAGCAATTTATATTATAAAATATTTCCAATAGGACGGTCAAGCATTTGAAATATTTTTCCACTGTAATTAAAAACCTAGTAGCTGTATTACATTGTCGATTCTTGTCAATATTACCGACTGGCTTAACAATGAGCACATTTCTCTAGTCCCACCAATATTCATGAAAATACACCCCCTTGAAGTTTTTGTGTTTAAGACACTTTTCAGCGTGAAGAAATTCAGTTACCAAGTTACTCACTGGAACAGTTAACTGGTTGCACGATTGTGCAACAAATTCGAGACATACCGTCTCTACGAGAGTTACCTCTCACCCAAGTCAGGACCTATCGTCCCTCCGAGAGTTACATCTGACCTAAGTCACACATATCGTTTCTTGGTTAGTATTGGAGTCAAGTGCGTACTGAAAGTCGAAACTCATCGTTTCTAAGTGTAGTTCAAGTCGAAACTCATAGTTTCTATGTCAAGTTAAGGTTGTGAGTAAAACATATCGTTTCTTAGTTAGTATTCAAGTCAAGGGCGTACTCAAAGTCGAAACTCGTCGTTTCTAAGTGTAATAGATAAAAACATACAGAAAGATTCGAAAATAAAATATGAAACTGAACTCCAACTTCAAACTTAATAACAATATATGAATGACGGGAATGAGATATGTTATATGTTTTAGAGTATAGTTGCGAATTTGAAATACCGTGTTTATTATCTTCGACCGTTGTTAACTTTACCCAGTGGGAAACAATTTATGGACCATAAATAGCATAGTTGTAAATCAAGACCAAGTAGACAGTCCGACCCTACGCAGGGAGGTCTTCAAAAATTTTAGCAAAGTTGAAAACAATTGCTTCTTTGACTAATAAAAACCTGATAATAATTTCCACAATCAATTTGATATACTGTGTTGGACTTCCAATCTCTATGCACTCTTTTCTTTGTTTTATCGACACCTTTTTGCCTATCATCATCTTCACAGCTCGTGGTTTGAACATATTTGCCCTTCGCCCTGCATACTAGTGACAGTGGTTTTCAGGATGCGTTGGAGAATGACATGAAATTAATCTACCTATTCATGTCCTGGGTTGTATGATTCCCTCATCAAACGGTCATAGCAAATAATAGTGAGAGGATTAACCAAGTATGTTCTGTACTGATGTTTTTTACCATGCAACACAGTTGTTTTTAATCACTTTCTCTTTCGTTGTGAACTAATTTTGAGTTGAGAGTCATTTACTAAATTTTTCGTTTCATAAGGCCGTATTCTTTTTGTTAATAAAAAAAGAATAATACTTATTTACAAAATTCATTTCATTCTTTTTGGTGCTATAAACGACAACACAGCTCACATTCCATTGTTTTTAAGAGTTCACGAAGTGAGTGGTCTTCATGTAATGGTATCCTTTGTGAATTTTTTTAAGGATTAACCTCGATTACTTGTGAGTAATAATTTCAAATCAATATTTTTGCTTATTTTACCTGTGTATATATTTTTGTAGTTGACTGATGAAAAAATAAACATATTTCGAAAGCTTTCAACATAAAGTGAAAATTATCGCGGTCTTCGTCCAAATTAATTATAAATTGTTGTACATTCGGAGACACATATGAATATTCCACTTCAACTACGTGTGTGATGCAATTTTTCCATAAAATACTGTCTATATTTTCCACCTCGCTTCTAATTAAATCTACTACAGCAGAACTTAGCCTTGGAGCTGTATTTTTACGCCGAATTCCCCGTCTTAGAGTACTCCAGATAAGTTCAATGGGATTCAATACACAGTAGTAGGGCGGAAGTCGCAGTACCGTATGTCCTTTTGCTTGTGCGATTGTCTCAATCCGACATTTTGTAGGAATGTTCAGGTCTTCTATAATGATTAGAAGAACTTTTTTGGTGCATTTTGATTTAGGTATTTCTATATCATTTTTAGCCATATATTTAGGATTTCTGGTTTTTTCGTGTTTGTGGTGGGTTTCTTGTTAATTTGTTTTGAATGATACTTGGCGTTGTCCATCACAATGACAGAACTATAGGGCAAATTAAGCCACAGTTATTCTTAAAACCCAGTCTCAAAAAGTGGTGAATTCATGTCTTCGTGATAGTTGGCTGAGCAATTTTTTATATTTTTTGCGGACAACAGCAACGCATTGGACACCCATCCATCGCTGCCACCGGCATGTAAAATCATTACTCTTTTCCCCCTAGACGGAGGGGCCTCTAGACAACAACTTTTTGTGCCATCAATCCATCCTCTCTTTATAACGTCATGGCTATCGTACCATGTTTCATTCAATCAAACTATGTATCGACGTTCTTGGCGAAATCTTCTTATTTCTGTAACGTACTCCCAACGCAATCTTTTCAATCGTTCACTTTCCATGATGCTCATCCTTCCGTTGAGGGTTTTACACTCAAAACCTATGGTTTTCAAATATTTCCGAAACCATTGTTCCTAGTCGGTTACTCCAATTCCCGAAACTTTCAGTCTTTCCAAAATCATAGACGTTGTTGACACCCTATTTTATTTGTAAAAAGAGCGAATTTGTTGTTTTATTTCAGTTCCCGCCGCTTCATCGATTCTAGAAAAAGTTTTCATTCCTCGTTTCTCTCTTTCTGTCTCTCCCTTGTTTATAATGTCCCATACCGTAGATACAGGGAATTTTGTTAATTCAATTGTCACGGTGAAAGAAGTTGAACACACTTGGTCAATTAGAGTTTGGTAAACATTTGTTATTATCGTTTTTGCGTCAGTTGACAAATATTTTATTTCAACCTTCCTGTTGTCCGAAACATCATCTTCAGTATCACTGTTGTCACTAATTTCAATCACTCTATTCTCTATTTCCATTCCATTCGACACAATGTTTTCCCATGGACGAAACAGTGCCATTTTTATTTTGCACAATGGACAACGATGAAAAGTCACATACTGATAGACTGCACCCTTGCTTCACCTGGTTGGTGATTACTCCGACCCTGTTAGGATAATTTTTTAATTCATGAGGGCACTATCTGTGGTCTTTATGCATTCTTGTTGTATTTAACATTTACACAATGCTCCCTGTCATAAAGATGGTATTTCAAATTCGCAAGTATACATCGAAGTGACTTGAAATAATTTACACAATCCAATGCTACAATGATAATCTTCACGTGTGTCGCCTATCATTTATTGCAACTGAGGACATTTAAATTCAAATATCAGCAAACAAACAGGAGATAATTCCCTCCATCATAATGTTTGCTGGGAAATTTTAAATGCAATATCATACGACAATTGGCATTCTTCTTTTCTCAACAACTTTGATGGGTGTTGACTCAACTTATGAGTTATGGAGTAAGTTATGTTACTTGACTGTTTTTAACAACAAAATAACTGTTTAATTAACTATATAACAGGATATGTGAAATGAAAAGTCACTAATAACAGATTTACACAACGGAAGTAAATCATATAATATCCATTTTCATTCAATATTAAAAATTTTTGCTGAACACAGAATAAGTTTTTCTGCAGAATCATAATTTCATTTTTTAGAACTGTAACAACACGAGGACTGGAAACGATGCTGTTTTTTCTGATTCTCTTCATACCTAGTTCCCAAATTGATTTAGAGCATGTGGAAATTATCTCTCTTATGACACTTTATTATTTAAAATCAAAATCGTTTCATATACTTTTTATGTATTTTAAAAATCTATTGTAAGCAGAATAATTTGAAATTAATTTCCATCATACTGACGTTCCGCATAAGGTATTGTTACGAAACAGCACACTAATATAGTCCCAGAATCCGATTGTAAGTTATGTATGAAAGTTAAACATATGGCGGATGCGCAGGAATCTCTTAGAATTGTTTACGATTGTGACTATCTTATCTAAATATTGTTTTTGTGACCAGTCTTATCTAGAAAATGCGAGAGACAATTGTTTTTGTGTAAGCCGCAATCTAAAATTCTCTAGTAAAAAAGCAACTAATATATATATAAAGGACCGACCAGCGGATAAGTTCAGTTTAATTTATAATTTGACATCGTGAGATAAACAGTAAATAAGTGAACATAAACTAAGTGATTATATAAATTAGTTTAAGTGAATATACTGTGTATAAAATTAGTGAATAGTGTAGTGAATAAATAAACTAAGTAAGTGAACCTACCGTGTGTATAAATTTATACCACCCGTATTAAAAAACGTTTAAATAAATAAGGAAAACATTACATTGGTGTCAGAAGTGGAATAATATGGATAAATTGCTACGTAAAATGGCCAAGAGACTATGTGATCTGAAAATGACGGAATTAAGAGCAGAATTGGAAGATCGTGAGTTGGAAACATCCTGTAAGAAAATTGAATTAGTAGAAAGACTTGAAGTGGCACTGGAAAATGACAACTTCGATCCAGAAACAGTTTTATTTGATGACGATGCTTCCACCTTAATCTCGTCAATTTCTGCTAAGATTTCTGCCATGGAAGAGAACATGGACGAGAAGATTTCAGCTATGGAAGAGAAACTTTCAACGAATGTGGAAAACGATATTTCTACTATGAAGACTGACATTTCGGCTAACATAGACGAGAAGATTTCAACGAATGTGAAAAACGATGTTTCTGCTATGAAGAACGACATTTCTGCTAATATTGACGACAAGATTTCTACTTTGAAGAACGATATATCTGCCGATATCTTATTAATGAAAAACGACATTGCCGCTGACGTTGAAAATGAAATTTCGTCTCTAAAATCTCAAATCGAGAATAAAATGTGGACGATGGACGAGAAAATCGAGAATAAAATGTCAACGATGGACGAGAAAATCGAGAATAGGATTACAACGATGGACGAGAAGATTGAGAATAAGATTACAATGATGGACGAGAAAATCAAGGAGTTATGAAAAAAGATGACAGATATAAGAACTCAAGACACGCCAGCGGAAGAAAAGAAGACCGAGCAAACGAGACCTTGCAGGACAGAAACACACCCTAAGTTAGAAGACATTGGCAGTTTTACCTGAGTCAAGGCCCCAACGTTCGATGGAAGAATATCGTGGACCAATTATGTGAAACAGTTTGAAGCAGCCGCTAGAGTGAATAATTGGTCCGATAAGGAAAAAGCAGTGGACCTAACTATAGCGCTTCGGGGAGATGCCTTAGATGTACTTCAGACGATACCGCTTGAAGAAACGGATGACTTCGAGCAGCTGAAGAAGAGGTTGGACATGCGATATGGTCACGAACATTTGAAACATTTGTACAGATTCCAGCTGAAGAACCGAAGGTGAAAACGTGAGGAAACACTCCAAGAGTATGTACTGGATATTGCCCGACTGGTTCGATTTGCTTATCTATCAACACCAGATAACATGATGTGATGTTTAGGCAACCAGGCCTTTATTGATGGCTTACGTGACCCTGATATGCAGGGGACGCTTCGTTTAGCCCATCCGAAATTATTAGTCGACGCATTGACTGCTGCTCTTGAATATGAAGCAGCCACGATGGTTTCCGGATACAACAAAGGTAGGACCATACAGGAAGAAGGTGATGATGACAGATTTTACCAGAACGTCAACTTGTTGGAAGGTATGGTAGACAAGATGTCGAAGAAAATCAGGTGCTGTAATTGTGGCGAGCTAGAGCATGCACGCAGTTCGTGTAAGCGTCCTACGACTGCTGCAAACCAAGAACCTCTTAAATGCAAAGCAGCCACGAAGAGCTCGCGGTACAAAGAAAATAGGACCATGCAGGAACAAGATGACGATGACAAACTTACCAAATCGTCAACTTGTTGAAAGGTATGTAAGACAAGAAGCCGAAGAAGATCAAATGCCGGAAGCGTGGCGAGCTAAAACACGTACGCAGTCCGTCTAAGCGCCCCAAGACTCCTGTAACCCAAGAACTCCAGTCACAGGGGAAGTCAGACAGGGGTGAACATCTAGCTGATCTGAATCACCGAAAAGCCAACTCTTTGCCTAGACGGTCATGCCCTGTAGACTATTCATAATGCAACAAGTCGGAATCTGAGGAAGTTGAAGTTTCAAGAATTACAGTAGTCAATGAAGAATAGTCACCCACCAGGATCAGATAAGATCAGGAAAATGATCCTCGCCTGAAGATTATCCGGCAATGGAAGGAAGAAAATCGGCGACCTACATGGCAAGAGGCGTACTGGGCTCAGTGGGACTCCCTTGTCCTGGAAGAAGGGCTGTTGAAAACGATGATTGGTTTCGAGATGAGGAGATAGCTAGTTATCTCGAGAACAAGAGTAGCTGAAATAGTGAAGAAGTTATACGACAGTCCATCGGGAGGTCATCTGGGAGTGAAGAAAACCCTCCAGCAAGTCTATGAGGGGTGTTATAGGATGAACAGCTCCGATGATGTCAAGGACTGGTGTAAGAAATGTACGACTTGTGCTATGAGTGATGGACCACAGCGCAAGAGAAAGGCGCCCATAAAACAGTACAATATTGGAAGCCTTTTCGAAAGGATTGCTTTAGATATCGCTGGACCATTTACGATAACAAAAAATGATGGCAAATACATACTGGTTGTAATGGATTATTTCACAAAGTGGGTGCAAATTTACGCTATCCTGAACTAAGAGACACAACTGTCACGGATGTATTGGTAAAAGAATTCATCAGCCGATATGGAGTGCCCTTGGAATGCTCAGTACGGAACTGGACCCGAAAGTTGTGTTGATTTCTGCTCCGTAATAAACTTCATTTTACACGGGAATTACGAGTAATATAATCAGCAAAATAGTGTATGAAGTTTTTAATATACGGATAAAAGTGGCCAGTGAAAATTCGACAGTATCCAAGTAGGTTTAAGAATAGTTTATCACAATTATAACCTAACATAAATAACAATTAACCAAGCTAAATATCACTGATAAAAGTTCAAGGTCCGACGGGTTGACTGGCCTCAGAGCTTTTTGCGCGGTGTGATAGCGATAAGTAACAAGTTTATTGATAAAATCCATTAACTGGAATCTCCTTGTGTCGAACGATATACTTAAGACAGGGACGGACGTAAAATTTTCTAATATTGAGGCGATTAAATTCAAAATAGAAAGAAATGAGTGATAATGAATATGGCAAAAAGAGGAAGAGCGATAGAGAGGAAGACTATGATACGGAGGAAGATATTTCCAAAAAAAGTAAGAAAATAGGCAGATCGGCGACAAAAATAGGAAGTGATATAGGAAAAATGATGAATATGGTGGAAAAAATGAGAGACAAAATGGAGGAAATGAGCATGGAGATTAAAAAACACGAGATGAGCAAAAGGAGTACAGACAAGAAATGAAACAACTGAGGGAAGAAAATGAAAAACTGATGGAAGAAAATGAAAAACTGATGGAAGAAATAAAAAAATTAAGAAAACAATTACCAATATGGACCACAGATTAGAACGACTGGTCAGCGAAAAAATAAAAAAACAATGTAGTGGTTCAGGGAGTAGGAATAGAGACAAATAACCCAGAAGAACTACGAAATAAAATGGAGAAATTCCTAGAAAAAGAATTACAAATAAAGACAGCGGTAGAAAGCTCATTGAAGTTAGGAGAAAAAACATGCTTAGTAAGACTGGCAAACCTAGAAGAGAAAAGGAAGGTGATTCTCAATAAACAAAAATTGAGATTTAAAACTGAAGAGAGATTGTTCATCCAGGATGACTTGTCGAAGGAGGATAGAGAAATTAAAAAAAAGATCAGAATGAAAGCTATATATATATAAAGGAAAACGAGTGAAAATTGGGTTCACAAAAATGTACATAGGAACAGAGGAATGGAGATGGAACACGGAGGAAGAGAAGATGGAAAAAATAAAACAGAACATATCGACAAAAAACCAGTGGCGACAAGCATAAGCTCAGAGGCAGAGGAAAATAAAGTAGACCAGGCAATGGAAATGGACAAGCAAATGCAAAAGATGAAGAATAGTACAAATATAATGATTACAGAAAAGCAACAACTTAAGGTAAACACCGGCGTTAAACGAAAGCAAAAAGAAAAACAATATGGAATGAGAATAGGAACATGGAAAGTGAGAGGTACATTTGAGGAGGGGGCCATAAAACACTTGATCAATGAAATGCGAAAATACAAATTAGATGTGTTAGCTATACAAGAAACTAAACAAAAAGGGAAAGTAATTACAGAGATAGAAGATTATATGTTCTTTAATAGTGGAGTAGATAATAGAATGCTGGGTACAGGGTTTATAGTAAGCAGTCAACTTAAAGCAAATATTATACATTTTGAGGGAGTATCAGATAGACTATGTAGAATAAGAATCAAAGGAAAATACAGAAAAACGACGTTAGTTGATGCGCATGCCCCTTCTGAGGACAAACATGAAGACACGAAAGCAAATTTCTATGAAGAACTGGAACAAGCAGTCAATAAAATACCGAAATTTATGTGTAATAGGGGATATGAATGCAAAAGTCGGACAAGAAGAAGAGTATATAAAAGTAACGGGAGGAAAAGTAGACACGCACACAGTAATGATAATGGCAAGCGACTCATAGAATTTGCTTTAGAAAATAGAATGAAAATCGTAAGCACGTCATTTGACCATAAGAATATCCACAAGGAAACCTGGTTATCACCAAACGGCATAACAAGAAACCAAATAGATCACGTCTTAATAGAAATGAAGCACTAAAAAAAAGGTAACAGATGAACGAAGTTATAGAGGAGCTGATGCGGATAGTGTCCACGTTTTAGTAATTACAAAACTGAAACAAGATAAGCCACCTACAATTGAACAAGATAATAAAAAACGGAAAAAGTACGATTTAGAAAAATTGAAGGACGAGACCAAAGTAAATCACTTCCAACAAGAAATCAATAGAGAATTAAATTTAAGACCTTGCGTCGAGCAACTAGAAGAAGAATGGTCACAGATAGAAACTGTAATGGGAGATGTAACAAATAGGATACTAGGGAGCCCCAAGGGAAGAAAAAAAAAAGTAGTTTGATGAACAATGTAAACAGGCGTTGGAAAAAAGAAATAAAATCAGACAAAGACTATTAAAAGAAAACAGTGAAGAAAATAGACTAGAGTATAAAAAATCAAGGATAGAAATAAAACAAATATGCAGAAATAACAAAAATAAAGAAGTGAGAAATTTTTATCATGAAATAAGAGAAGGGAAAGGCCACAACCGGAAAGCACCTTATTTTTTGAAAAGCAAAGGGGGATATCTATAGGTGATAGGGAAGAAAAAATGAATAGATTTGCACAGTATTTTGAGGAATTACTAAATGATGGTGAGGAAGAACTAGGCGAAAATGATAATGAATCGGAGGAACAAAATGGTGATGAGGAAGATCCAGCCATAAAGGCCCCAAAAAAACTGGAGGTGACAGAATGCTTAAAAAATATGAAGAATAATAAGAGTGCAGGAGAAAACAATATTCCAATAGAAATTTTAAAATATGGAGGCGAACAATTAATGGAGAGATCATGGCAGTTGTTGAAACAAGTATGGCGAGAAGAAAAAATACCTAAAAATTGGAATGTTGGAGGGCAGTACTCCTAATGAATTAAAGATAGAGAAAGTTCTGAGACAAGGGGACCCATAATCCACAACCCTATTTAACCTAGTTCAGGAAATTATACTAAGAGGAAGTGGTATAAAAACCCTAGGTTTAATTAATAGGAATGAACATCAGTGTCTAGCATATGCGGACGACATAGTACTTATGGCAAGATCCAGGAAAGAATTGCTAAGCGTATTTAAGCTACTGGAAGAGAAGGCAAGAGAATATGGTCTACTGATCAACGAGAAAAAAACAAAATACATGGTAATGAAGGATAATGAAAAAACGGATATTATTATAAATTGTAATGGAAACAAAAGCTACGAAATACAAAAAGTGGAACAAATCGAATATTTGGGAATCACTATCACAAATAAAGGAGACGAAGAAAGGGAAATAGAAAAAAAGTTAACAAAAGGCAGTAAAGCAGCAGGAATGGTATCATGGGAACAGCTAAAATAAGAATGTACCAAACAATAATAAGACCGTCAGTTACCTACGCTTGTGAAACCTGGACAGTGAACAAAAAAGAGCAGAATAAACTAGAGATATGGGAACGTAAAATTCTCAGAAAGATTTATGGTGGAATAAAAGAAAATGGAATATACTGAAGAAGAACAAACAGAGAATTATCAGATTTGTATAATCACCCAAGTATAACCCATATAATTAAAGCACATAGAGCGATATGGTTAGGACATATAGGTAGAATGGCAGAAGATAGATGGGTAAAACGAGTGCTGAAAGGTGGAGAAGGTGGTAAAAAGAGAAGAGGAAGACCGAGGAAGAAATGGTTGGAGGAGGTTAGGAGAGACCTAATATGAGGGGGAGTAAGGGACTGGCAAAATGAGGCGAGGAATCAAGAAAAATGGAGAGAGAGAGTGAAAGATCTCGAAGCCGAGGGCCAGATAGGCCTGTAGTGCTGATATATATATATATATATATATATATATATATATATATATATATATATATATATATATAGTTTGGAAAAAGATATTTGCCAACTTATTTGTAATGGATATTTTTGTGGGGATGTGGCAATAAGACTCCAGAGTAAATTCTTCAAGATACTTATTCCCGAGCTTTCGAATGATTTTCATTCATTATCAAGGGCTATAAATAATTGGTCAATGTTATTATTAATAATAATTAAATGAAATAATGAATACTTACATAAAATCTATAGCGAATTTTGGAATAGTTGTAAATTTTTATAATAAACTCTTTTAAACATAATTCAATGAAAAACTCAAAAAACAATATGACAATAAACAAAATATTTGATCTTGAACTACTACAATTTTTATTTTTTAATCATAAAATTAAAGATTGTTATGAATCTTCTGTTCTTTTTTCATAATCTAAAAGATATGCATAGATAACACTAAGGTTATTTAAATCTGTTTTTTTATTTATTACATAATTTTGTTCTGCAATATATGTTGTTTCCAAAAAAAGGCGTTTTCTATAATTACTTTCTATTGCTAAGACTTTGGCAGATTGATAATCCATAGAATGGCCTTCATAAAACATGTGTTCCGCTAAAGCACATCTATCAGGATATAATCTACTGTCACTTTTATGAGAGGCGATTCGATTGGTTAGCGATCTTTTACTGTGACCAATGTATTTCTTATTACAGATATTGCAAGGAATCTCATAAACTATATTAGTTAATTTAGTAGTAGGAGTCTTGTCTTTGATCTTACTGAAAATTGATTTTATTGTAACACATTGTTTATTCGCAATTTTGATATTATGTGGTTTGAATACTCCAGAAATTTTAGGTGTGATAGATTTTATATATGGAAATGAAATATAAGTTGGAGATGTAATATTAGTAGTTAAAATGTCACTGTTTTCTTCGTTTCGTATTATGTCAACAGTAATGTCATTTATATTGTCAGAAGTATTATATAAAACATGTTTCAAAAGATATGAAGGATATGAGTTATTATAGAAAAGTTTGTAGAGTATTTTTAGATTTTTATCGTGAAATATTGGATTGGAAATTTTTAGGACTCTGGTTTTCATCTATTACCATCAAATTACGTTCTTTTAAGTTTAGACGTGGTATCACTGTTTAGTAATGTCCATTTGAATATATGTTTAACATCTCTTCAACATAAATGGAATGATATAAGTAAAAATTGCAAATTGGGAAAATAAACTTTTTTAGAATTAATTACATTTATTTTTAATAATACATTTTTCACTTACAATAACAAAAATTACCAACAAACCTTTGGAACACCTATGGGCTCTTCAATATCTCCTATATTAGCAGACTATGTCATGAATTATATTTTAGACTATGTTATTTCTGTTTTACCCTTTAATTTGTTCTTCATCAAAAAATATGTAGATGATATAATATTATCTATTCCATGTGATGAAATAAATAATATACTCTTTCACTTCAATAGCTTCGATCCACATATACAATTTACAATGGAAAGGGAAAATACAGAACAATCTTTACCTTTTCTTGATACCAAATTTATTAGAAATAATGATAATAGAATCTTGATTGACTGGTATAGGAAACCTATCAATTCTGGGAGATATATAAATTACCATTCATATCATCGACGTAGTACAAAAATTAACTTGATTAAACAGATGAAAACCAGAGTCCTAAAAATTTCCAATCCAATATTTCACGATAAAAATCTAAAAATACTCTACAAACTTTTTTATAATAACTCATATCCTTCATATCTTTTGAAACATGTTTTATATAATACTTCTGACAATATAAATGACATTACTGTTGACATAATACGAAACGAAGAAAACAGTGACATTTTAACTACTAATATTACATCTCCAACTTATATTTCATCTCCATATATAAAATCTATCACACCTAAAATTTCTGGAGTATTCAAACCACATAATATCAAAATTGCGAATAAACAATGTGTTACAATAAAATCAATTTTCAGTAAGATCAAAGACAAGACTCCTACTACTAAATTAACTAATATAGTTTATGAGATTCCTTGCAATATCTGTAATAAGAAATACATTGGTCACAGTAAAAGATCGCTAACCAATCGAATCGCCTCTCATAAAAGTGACAGTAGATTATATCCTGATAGATGTGCTTTAGCGGAACACGTGTTTTATGAAGGCCATTCTATGGATTATCAATCTGCCAAAGTCTTAGCAATAGAAAGTAATTATAGAAAACAACATATATTGCAGAACAAAATTATGTAATAAATAAAAAAACAGATTTAAATAACCTTAGTGTTATCTATGCATACCTTTTAGATTATGAAAAAAGAACAGAAGATTCATAACAATCTTTAATTTTATGATTAAAAAATAAAAATTGTAGTAGTTCAAGATCAAATATTTTGTTTATTGTCATATTGTTTTTTGAGTTTTTCATTGAATTATGTTTAAAAGAGTTTATTATAAAAATTTACAACTATTCCAAAATTCGCTATAGATTTTATGTAAGTATTAATTATTTCATTTAATTATTATTAATGATAACATTGACCAATTATTTATAGCCCTTGATAATGAATGAAAATCATTCGAAAGCTCGGGAATAAATATCTTAAAGAATTTACTCTGGAGTCTTATTGCCACATCCCCACATATATATATATATATATATATATATATATATATATATATATATATATATATATATTAAACTGATATGTAAGGTGTGTAATTTAAATGTTTCAAAACAAATATACTTTCCCTAATTTGCCCTACGTTGGGCCGACATGTTAAACTGGATAGAACGGGGAGAGAAATAATGATTTATAGTTATTATTAGTTTAGTTTATATTTAGTTTTGATTTGCCCGGTATATTGTAAAAATTTAAAATTTTATTACTAAAATGGTTATATTTTAAAACATGAGAAACTCTTTAACCTCAGAGTAGGGTTCAGGTATAGAGAAACAAAAATTCAATTTATAGTGTGAGCGCCTAAATTTGATTGAATATCTCTGTCTTCATAAAAATTTTGTTAATAAAAATGTACTTGCTTGTTTAATAATACGTAATAAATTCTTAAGACGGTCCTGTGTTTCAAGTTGAACCTTTTTACTATTCACAGATGTCAGTTTAAACTGCCAACGGTTCAAACTAGATGGAGCCATCACCACAAAGAAATAAAATGTATCAAAAACAATTTTACAATGTTCTTCAAACTAGAAAGAACGTTATTTAATATTTTGGATAGACAAATACATTGTTCTTTTACAAGACACAAATTAATAAAAAAAAACCTACTATCTATTATGACCACTCATTCAAACAAAATCACGTTCTCACATGAAAAAATTATCTCTATATACAAATCTAAAATAGGCAACATTTAATACAAATCTTATAATACTGAAACTTCTATATAAACGATTATTATATCAAAATGGCGAAACACAATGGTTGTAAATGTTTGTTTAATACCAAAGTTCAATTTTTTTACTAAATTGGTAAGTTTTATTCAAACTTTTTTATGTATAATGAAAATAGTCTAAATACCTTATTCCTGTATAGTAATTCACTTCAATTATCCTTTACTTTATTTTAGGTTACCTTCTGGAAATTGTCACATCACTGGTCCAGCTTACACAAAATCAGGAATCAATGCTATGTCCCGTCCACATCAATACATTTCAGTCCAATTACATAATCAAAAGCTTTCTAAAAGGTATGGTGGATATATCCATTCCACCATACAAATATTAATCAAGTATTATATATCAATTATACGGTTAGTATTCAAACATAATTACCAAATTGTTTCTTAGTTTCTACATCTGCTTGTTTAAATATATAATCTACCATATCATAAGTACAATGTATCTCTCTTTTCTGAATTTTGATGCCAAATTATCTTATTTTTCGAAAAGTTTTCTTAATTCCCAAAATTTTGCTGCTTCTCAAATTTTCTACCACCCAAAAAGAAAGGAATTTTACCTAGTCAATAGTCTCTATAATCAACAAACTTTTCTCCTTCAATTTTTTTATTATTAACAACTACTTGTCGCAGATTAAAAGTTTGTTGAATACATTCCACCAATCAGATTTGGTTATCTAAACTTTTCTTTATAGATTTCATTTCAAATAGTGAATTGTCCATCTATCATTTGAAAACGCTTTGTTTTAAGGTTCTTTAATGATTTTAACTCATATTGTGTCTCTTAAATTATATTTCATTTAGTTTACAAAATGACATTTTCAAATTTACAAAATATGTGTTCATAACGTCAAACCGTTCAATAAATGTCACATTCCATAGAATTAATGTTTTTCAGTTTACTTCTTATATCGTTATGTTTTTAAATATTTATAAAATCTTATTTACATGTCCTTCAAACCCTAATATTAATTTTAAAAAGAATCTCACTATTTATTTACCTTGACAATAAAAATAAAGGATTATCATTTCCATTTGTATATGTAACAACGTTCTAATATTCCGTCTTGTAGGTTTATAGAGATTTTGTTAATTCATTTCACAAATGTTTTTTTTTTAAATCTTATTTTAAATTATACAGTTAGATGCTTTCTCTATTGAATAGTACATGGTACAGATTGTCTCCTTTTTTAGATAATCTTTTTAAAAAAAATGAAATTTCAAAAATTTTTATTTCTTGAAATAAGTAGTTTTTTTATTTTATGTTCGGTATACAGGGTGTTGTTTTACTCTATGTTAACATCCCCTAAATTTTGCGTTTATCAAATTTTTATGTAAGTAAATATTTTATGAACGCAAATTTTACTTCTAATAATTTGTTCTAAACATTGTCTTTCAATTTTACTAATAATACATTTCTTTTTATTTCAGGTCGCTGTTACAAAGATGATTCTGGAATCCTGTATTGCAGTATCCTCTTCAATTAGTTCTTATTTATTTATAATACTATAAATTCTTAGTTTATTTTTAGTTTCAAGTTTCATTTATAAGTTTCATCCAAAGGAATTAGTTTAAAAATTCATGTTATAAATCCATTCTTGAAATTTCTTTAATGTTCGTTATGCGTCTTATTACTTCTACATTTTTCAGAGTCGCTTATCTCGGTACAATTTATTAATTTATATTTCTTGTGTTACATCTTTCTATAATACTGTCTTTAAGATATTTCTTCTATTTCTAAATCAACTTCTTTTCTATATAAAGTATGGGATATGTTCTTATTCTGAAATTTTCTATTCCTCTAACTTCTATCTTATGTACATAATTATTTGCCATTCTCATCTCCTTTTTAATCAATCCTTCATACTTCATAATCAAATTCTTCACTTTCTCTTCATATTCCTTATTTCCACACACTAATACCAATTCCTCCATAATTATATTCCTTTCTATATTCCATAACTGCCTATTATCTCCAATTTCCAATTCTTCCATATTTCCACTCCTTTTTATATTCCATAACTTCCTATTATCCTCTTCAATTGCCAATACTTCCATATTTCCATTCCTTTCTATATTCCATAACTGCCTATTATCCTCTCCAATTTCCAATTCTTCCATATTTTCTTTTTCAAATTCAATCTTATTACCATTCAATTCTATCTTCATCTTTTCAAAATCAATTTTTGCTTTATACTTCGTTAATTCATCTATTCCTATAACTATGTCTGTTTCTAAATTATCCACTAGCAATAATTGCATCTCAACTTCTTTCCCATCCTTTAATTCAATACTTTGTATTATAGATCTGCTAACTTCACACAATTTCTTTCCATTTGCTCCTATTAATGTAGTTTTCGGTATCTTGACTAGCTTGTTTTCATAATTTTTAATATTTTCTTCTATCAATTTTGTTTTTATTATGGACGCTTCCGAACCTGTATCTATTAATATTTTAACTTGTTTCCCATTTAATTTTCCTTTAATTTTTATTAATCCCATTATTTCTTTTAATTCCAAATCTTCCCCAAATTTAATATATTCCCTTGGATGTTCATATGTCATCCCTCTATCTTCTCTCCTTTGAATACTGTTCTCTGTAATTGTTATTTTTTTTTGTTATTATATTTAAAGTTTCTGTTACAGTTGTTTTGGTTGCTATCGTTCTTACTATAGTTATTGTTATTTCCTGAATTGTTATTATAATTGTTGTTTTTGTTATAATATCCATTGGTATTATATCTGTTAATGTAATTATTTCTGTATTTCATCATTATATTTTTACATATCGTAATTGTTATCTATATACAAAATTATATTTACATATGTTTTTTTTTAATTATTATTTGTTAATTATAAACTTTTTATTTACATGTGGTTTTTATATCCCTTCTTGACCTTTTACAATTCCTTATTCGTCTTCTAGATTCCAGTCCTATAATACAGCCTTATTATTCAATTTTATTTTCTTTTCCTAAACTTCGTCTTATCCTCTTCTCTTATTGTTTGATTCTCTTGTATCCTAAATTTCTTTGAATTTTCCACTTTGTCTTTCTTTATTTTGTTATCCCCTGTCTCATCAATTTCTTCCAATAGATTCATCAAAATTTGCGTTTCCAATTTCTTGATATTATTGTTTCTTCTTTTTATTATTCCATTTCCCATAATACTCTCATTTCCTATCATTTCATTTTTAATTATCCTATTAAAATTTCTTGGATCAATTATCTTTATTTTTCTGCCAAGTTTTAATCTCATTTCGAAATTTTCTGCATAAATTATTGTTTCTATATTCTGTCTTATGGTTTCTTCTATTTCTTCCTTGGTCTCTTGTAATATCTTATTCATTTCCTCTAACTTCCAATTAAGTTGTATCCCCCTATTTTTATTATTATTCCTTTTACCATATGTCACTATTCGTTTCAATATATTAACCTCTGGGTCTGGTATTTTCCAATAAATCTCTTTTTCATAAATTTTCATGACTTCCTCACTTCCTAAATTCTGTAAATTGCTATCTATCATTTCCTCATTTATTTGTGTTTGTATTTTTACTTCATCAATTTCCATTTTATTACTTAATTTCTGTTCTATAGTATCATCATTTATATTTTCATTTTGTAACTTTACATCCATTTGAATCTCTCCTTTGAAATCCTTTTCCTTCTCTTCTATTTCCTTGATTCTGTTGATCTGTGAATTGTCTATTTCTGTGGTTTTTTCAATCCCCTCTCCTCTTATTTCTTGTTTAGTGGATTCTGTTTTATTTTCTATGTATGTGTTTGATTTTTCCAATATCTTCTCAAAATGTCCCAATTTTTCATCCATCAATTTTATTATTAAGTCCTTAGTTTGTTTTATTTCTTCCTTATTCTGGTCCATCTTTATATTCATTTCCTGTTTTATTTCTTCCTTATTCTGGTCCATCTTTATATTCATTTCTTGTTTTAATTCTTCCTTATTTTGGTCCATTTTTCCATTCAAATTTTCTTCTATTCTGTTCATATTTTCATTTTGTTTATCCGTTTTTCCATTTATATTATTCATATCTCCCCTAATATTATTCATATCTTCCTTATTTTGTTTCATCATCATTTGGAGCATACTCATCACGTCCATTTCTCTTGATTCTTGTTTGTCCTTCTTTCCTGTTTCTTCTGACAATGGTAAATCTTCTTCTTCTTGTCCCTGTTCTGCAATGTCTTCTTCCAAATTTTCTCTGCCCTGTTCCAAGTATTGTACCTGAAAATCTCCTCTACCATTGCTTCTTTCTTCTCTTTCTTCATCAGGCCTACTCCTACCTGTTTTCCGTCTCTTAATGTCATTTTCCGTTCCATTTTATGTATTTAAATTCTATTAATAAAGTCAAAAAAAAATTATTTCAATGTTTTTTTATTATTACTCACAAAATTTCTATAATAGCCCCACGTTGCGGTGACATGTTAAACTGATATGTAAGGTGTGTAATTTAAATGTTTCAAAACAAATATACTTTCCCTAATTTGCCCTACGTTGGGCCGACATGTTAAACTGGATAGAACGGGGAGAGAAATAATGATTTATAGTTATTATTAGTTTAGTTTATATTTAGTTTTGATTTGCCCGGTATATTGTAAAAATTTAAAATTTTATTACTAAAATGGTTATATTTTAAAACATGAGAAACTCTTTAACCTCAGAGTAGGGTTCAGGTATAGAGAAACAAAAATTCAATTTATAGTGTGAGCGCCTAAATTTGATTAAATATCTCTGTCTTCATAAAAATTTTGTTAATAAAAATGTACTTGCTTGTTTAATAATACGTAATAAATTCTTAAGACGGTCCTGTGTTTCAAGTTGAACCTTTTTACTATTCACAGATGTCAGTTTAAACTGCCAACGGTTCAAACTAGATGGAGCCATCACCACAAAGAAATAAAATGTATCAAAAACAATTTTACAATGTTCTTCAAACTAGAAAGAACGTTATTTAATATTTTGAATAGACAAATACATTGTTCTTTTACAAGACACAAATTAATAAAAAAAAACCTACTATCTATTATGACCACTCATTCAAACAAAATCACGTTCTCACATGAAAAAATTATCTCTATATACAAATCTAAAATAGGCAACATTTAATACAAATCTTATAATACTGAAACTTCTATATAAACGATTATTATATCAAAATGGCGAAACACAATGGTTGTAAATGTTTGTTTAATACCAAAGTTCAATTTTTTTACTAAATTGGTAAGTTTTATTCAAACTTTTTTATGTATAATGAAAATAGTCTAAATACCTTATTCCTGTATAGTAATTCACTCCAATTATCCTTTACTTTATTTTAGGTTACCTTCTGGAAATTGTCACATCACTGGTCCAGCTTACACAAAATCAGGAATCAATGCTATGTCCCGTCCACATCAATACATTTCAGTCCAATTACATAATCAAAAGCTTTCTAAAAGGTATGGTGGATATATCCATTCCACCATACAAATATTAATCAAGTATTATATATCAATTATACGGTTAGTATTCAAACATAATTACCAAATTGTTTCTTAGTTTCTACATCTGCTTGTTTAAATATATAATCTACCATATCATAAGTACAATGTATCTCTCTTTTCTGAATTTTGATGCCAAATTATCTTATTTTTCGAAAAGTTTTCTTAATTCCCAAAATTTTGCTGCTTCTCAAATTTTCTACCACCCAAAAAGAAAGGAATTTTACCTAGTCAATAGTCTGTATAATCAACAAACTTTTCTCCTTCAATTTTTTTATTATTAACAACTACTTGTCGCAGATTAAAAGTTTGTTGAATACGTTCCACCAATCAGATTTGGTTATCTAAACTTTTCTTTATAGATTTCATTTCAAATAGTGAATTGTCCATCTATCATTTGAAAACGCTTTGTTTTAAGGTTCTTTAATGATTTTAACTCATATTGTGTCTCTTAAATTATATTTCATTTAGTTTACAAAATGACATTTTCAAATTTACAAAATATGTGTTCATAACGTCAAACCGTTCAATAAATGTCACATTCCATAGAATTAATGTTTTTCAGTTTACTTCTTATATCGTTATGTTTTTAAATATTTATAAAATCTTATTTACATGTCCTTCAAACCCTAATATTCATTTTAAAAAGAATCTCACTATTTATTTACCTTGACAATAAAAATAAAGGATTATCATTTCCATTTGTATATGTAACAACGTTCTAATATTCCGTCTTGTAGGTTTATAGAGATTTTGTTAATTCATTTCACAAATGTTTTTTTTTTAAATCTTATTTTAAATTATACAGTTAGATGCTTTCTCTATTGAATAGTACATGGTACAGATTGTCTCCTTTTTTAGATAATCTTTTTAAAAAAAATGAAATTTCAAAAATTTTTATTTCTTGAAATAAGTAGTTTTTTTATTTTATGTTCGGTATACAGGGTGTTGTTTTACTCTATGTTATATATATATATATATATATATATATATATATATATATACATATATATATATATTTATATATTTATATATATATATATATATATATATATATATATATATATATATATATATATATATATATATATGGAGTGTCCTTGGGAGTCCACAGTGACTAGGAAAGAAATTTTGAAAACCATCTATTCCAGGAGATTTGTGACAAGCTGGGAATGAAGAAGACCAGGACAACAGCATTACATCCAAAGTCAGAGGGAATGGTCGAGAGAATGAACAGGACTATTGGAAAATACCTGTCCAAAGTGGTTCCCAGCCATCATATAGATTGGGATCAGTATATTTCCCTATTCGCATTGGCTTATCGATCTGCCGTCAATGAGTCCACGGGTGAAACACCTGCGAAAATCCTCTTTGGACGTGAAATGAGGCTTCCTTGTGACCTGGAATTTGGCTGTCGGCCTGGAGAAGATCTAGCAGGAGAAGACTACCTGATGCAATTGAGAAGAAGGCTGGACGATATTCATGAATTAATTCGAACAAATCTTCAAGTTGCCAGCGCAGAATGAAAAGTCGGTACGACACGCAGGCCACAGAAGGCGGTTTTGAAGAAGGGGACAAAGTATGGTTACACAACCCGACGAGGAGAAAAGGATTTTCTCCAAAATTACAAAAATCCCGGGAAGGTCCATACTTAATCAAGAAAAGAATCAATGATGTTATATATCGAATAAGCAAGATCCCCAACGGAAAACCAAAAGTAGTTTACCAAAACTGACTAGCGCCATTCGAAGGAGACCATGACATAGAGAAAGGAGTGAACCATATTCGAGATGTGTCTGACTTTACCTTCGATGAATTTATGGGCGCGTATGAAGGTACCGGGGAAGCTAGATAAGGAGTCACTTCAGAACAACGACAAGATTTGTTCACTCTCCCGGAAGATTATTCACTGGCATACAACATCCCCGCCAGTCTCAAGAACGCACCAGGGTCTTCTACGTGGTAACTAAAAATGAATTTCAAGATCGATCCATCTACCGCTATGTGTGGGAAGCACTTCGACACCTCTGAGACCATGTGGTAGAATCCAGCGTGAAGAAAATGGCTATGCCTAAGATAGCGAGTAACCAGTTGGATTGGCGAGTTATCAAGAACATGGTTGAGATTATTTTTCGAGATACTGGTGTCCAGATATTAATTTGCAGCTACAACCCCCGTTATCAGTATTCGATGAAGACGGTGCCCTGCTATTTCCATAAGATCGGAAAGTGTAGAAATGGGTGGGGCCAGTTGCCGATTCAAACATCCAGTCTCGGCTACACAAAATTTCCAGGAGGAATTGCCATTTAAGGAGGGGGTGCTGTTACGAAACAGCACACTGGTATAGTCCCAGAATCCGATTCAAAACCATGTATGAAAGTTAAACTATTGACGGATGCGCAGGGATTTCTTAGAATTGCTTACGATTATGAGTATCTTATCTAGACGTTGTTTTTGTGACCAGCCTTTTCTAGAGAATGCGAGAGCCAATTTTTTTGTGTAAGCCGGAATCTAGAATTCTCTAGTAAAAAAGGAACTAATATATATATAAAGGACCAACCAGCGGATAAGTTCAGTTTAGTTTATAATTTGACATC
This sequence comes from Galeruca laticollis, assembly GCA_963921935.1. Taxonomy (NCBI): domain Eukaryota; kingdom Metazoa; phylum Arthropoda; class Insecta; order Coleoptera; family Chrysomelidae; genus Galeruca; species Galeruca laticollis. Next base: position 51,621,384 of record OY998184.1, read on the forward strand.
GTGAGATAAACAGTAAATGAGTGAATATAAATTCAGTGATTATATAAATTAGTTTAAGTGAATATACTGTGTATAAAATTAGTGAATGGTGTAAAGAATAAATAAATTAAGTAATTGAACCTACCGTGTGTATACATTTATCCCAATCGTAATAAAAAACGTTTAAATTAATAAGGAAAACATTACAATACTGTCTACAAAATAGAAACCGCATTTACTAATGTGCCTGAAAACACGACGGCCGTTACTAATATAACTCCATGGTGAAATTTAATTTGTCCGGGCAGGACTACGGTTCCAAATTGTTGTGGGACTGTTACTGCTCGTTCCAACAAATGAATTATCAGAATTGAGAGAGAGTATACGGAGTAAAGGGCACAAAATTGCTCAGAATCTACATTGGTTCTTACAAAAAATTACAAGTTTTATTAAGGGCGGAGATTAAGGTCGCCGTTATTTATTGTGTTCAGGGAAATAATACAGCATAGGATCGATGATTCCGAATAATGCCTTGTAATACTATATATATTTGTTCAATCAACTACCGATGTAAACGTTATCACTTAACAACATACTTGAATCGAATGAAATACTCTTTTAACTATATCTCCAGTTAGCAGAGACTGTTACTTCGAAATGACTTGACATTTGAATTAAAGTTAATTCGTAGTTAGTATACCTAAGTGTGAAATTTTACCCAGAAAAAATTTGACATCTAGGCACAATAGGTCGTAGGGTTCATCTTCTCATTATATTAAAAGATGCTCCAATTTATGAAATTTTCTTACCGAATCTCCTACGCAGCAGAATTAATTCTCGATCATTATTTTTTCGTCTTCGACTCGGGATAACTTTGTATCAACAAAAACATTCGCGAGCTTGAAAAAAAATTATCGGTAATAATTCTGCTGCTAGGGAATATACTGCTTGAAATTATATCCCAATCCACCCACCCACTGATATGGTCTCTCTCACTCCACTTTGTTGCATTTTTTGAGATTCATACAAATATAAACAACAGTGTACTTTAACTGAACCTTTATATTACAGAATAGGAAATCAAGTGGATAATATTGCATCGACTCGTCTTCCAAATTCAACTACTCCTTTCATATTTATTTCACTGAATGGGCAGTTTTCCATCACTTTCATCCATGCAATTATATTGGGATATGTTGCTCCATCTATTGGTACAAACTTACTAGAATTCGACAGAGTCGCCCATATGCTTAAATCAGCAATCGACATTTCATTTCCAGCTGTAAATTTAGTTTTGCTTAAAAATTTTTCTATAAATGAATATCCTTGTCTTAGAGCTTTTACACCCTCTGGCAATAGAACTTCTTTCCTCATAACAAAAGGTATCTAAAATACGAAAAAGATATATTCCTATAATCAATTATGGAGGATTAAATTTATATAAGAAATCGTTTTCAGCAATATGATATGGGAACAGTTTCCCAAATTGAAGGATCAATTTATAGTGTTAAACTGCAAAAATAACACTAACAAAAATATGACACATTCAGTTGATGTAGAGATAAATAATAGTAGAAGAAGATTCTGTCAACATTTTTTTTCTTATGCAATCATGGTTCATCTACTGTCGATCAATATTTTCTATCAAGTGATGACATACGTTCTTTTGGATGCCTTATTATGATGTCATAATGTTGTAACGAAGTTACTTTGGTTCCGCCAGGCGAAAGCACTTTCTCTTGAAATAATATAAGCAAGTAACGTTAAATTAGATTACTTTCTGTCAGGTGGCGCTAATATTTCATAAAAAAGTAATACATTGATGTGTACTCAACAGAAATTAGCAAGTAGAATTGATTTTTAAAGAGCAGGTAGTTCAAAAGTAGCCGTGGATTAACTCCAACACGACCGTTCCGAAATCAAGTAAGTTTTAGAATTTTGACCAAGTCCGTAGATTAGTTCTATGCAAGACCGTCCGCACTTTGATGGGTATATGTAAACCTATTCTCCATAGTTTCATATCCTCAACTTTGTCCTTCCATCCTCCAATTCTGGCTCTTGTTATATAATCCTTCACCTGTTCCAGCCATTTTATTGTAGGTCTATCCCTTCGTTTTCTTCTCCCAGGATCCTATTGTGTCATTTGCCGTGTTATTTCTTGTTCTCCTGCTCTATATTTGTGTCCTAGCCATTTCATTATATGCCTTTTTATTTTTTCCTTACTATGTTCTTTCCTTCCAATTCTTGCTCTATTTCATAGGTATTTCTTTGTCTTTACTCATTGTCTTTCATTTTGATTGGTACTAATATTGCTCTCATTATATTTCTATCTATTATTCTCAAGTCTTCTTCTTCCTTTTTAGTCAGTGTCATTCTTTCAGCAGCATACAAGAGGACGGGTCTTATTAGCACTATTGATTTTGGTTTGCCTTGAGAGTAATTTGCTTTTTAAAAGTTTTTTATTTGCATGGTAAGCTCTATTTGCATTAATGATTTTTCCTTCTATTTCCTATTTCCTGTTTCCATTGTTTGTTACTGTGACACCTAAGTATTTGAATTTCTCCACTTTTTCAAACTCGAAATCCCCGATCTTCATTGCACTGTTTTGATTTATTTTACCAAAAATCATTATTCTGCAATTATTTCTAATCCCATCCTACTTCCTCCAATTGTGATTTCCCTTATTGTATTTTCCAGAATCTATCTTGTCTTTGATATGATTACTATATCGTCCGCATAGGCAATTATCTGTCTTCCGCTCCTCCTGAGATTACTTTTTTGTATTCGTCTCATTGCATATTCTAGTGTTAGGTCAATCAATGTTGCAGATAGCGAATCACCTTGTTTTACACCCTTATTTTTGTTCATTTCATCATAGTCATCTTGATTAACCTTCCTAATTTATCATTGATGCCTAATTCTTTCAAAGCTGACATAAGTTTGCCTCTATGTATTGAATCGAAAGCTTGCTGAAAGTCTACAAATAACATTTCCAGTCCTATTTGATGTTCATATGCTTGTTCCATTATCTGCTTTAGTATATATACAGGGTGGACCGGATTTAATTGACGTATACAGAAATCTCGTAAACCGCAATAGATACAATATCGATTAAATGGAGAAAAAGTTTGGTACATTTATGGGGAGTTAGATGTTTCAAAAAAAATTGAAATATCTCAACTAGCTCCGGAGATATTCGACAAAATCCGAAAATGGTCCTTTTCGTTTTTTAAATGTGCCGTTGTTATTATAAAAGGTATCAAAAAAATTATTCTCAACATTTTTTAATAAACGAGGTTTTCTATGCATTACCATGCCAAAAATTTCTATACAAATATTTACAGGATCACCATCAACTTCATTTCTTTGACTACGGACCTGTATTTTTTATTGTAATATTTTCTACGTTTTGAGTAGATACATACAATGATATACCATACTTGACGTTTCTACCACGTTTCGTCTCTCAAATGTCAACATGTTTTTTAAGTCCGCTTTTCTTTACTAAAGTCAAATTAATAATTTTGAGTATGGGGCATTAAATAATTATTTTTAAAGAAAATGATTGAATTCAACAATTTATTTTGAAACTTAATGGCAATGAATAAATAATGATGTATTTACAAATAACACTCTACACTCTAAGGTAATAATAAGTTGAACATAAATTAACAACTTCAATCAAAAATCAGTTATAAAACTTGTTCAAAATGACGTCCATTCTGTGCAATACATAGTTCGATTTTCCTTGACATATTAGATGTAGCTGCATCAACCATTTCGGGAGTAATTTTTCGAAATGCTTTTACTATTCGTTGACGCAGTTCTAGTATATTAATTGGCATATTTTTGCTGTAAACTTCGTTTTTTATGAAGCCCCATACAAAATAATCTATGGGGTTAAGACATGGGTATCGAGGAGGTCATCTTGTTGGCCCGTTGGTACCAATCCAATTATCTCCAAAATATTCATTTAAATACTGTACAGCTCTTCTAACATCATGCGCACCACAGCCATCCTGCATAAAGTAATCAAGATTTCGTCTTGTTACTAGGGACATCTCATCTAATACTTCCCACAGTAGCTCCAAATATCGGAACTAGTTTGAATTGTCGTCCAAAAATATTGGTCCAATTATTTGATTATTGATTAAACTACACCATACACTTTGCGAAAAACGGACCTGTGGTCTAACTTCCCTTATTAAATGGGGGTTCGCAGTAGCATAGAAATGCTTGTTTCTAAGATTAAATATTCCACTGTTAGTAATTGTACTTTCATCAGTCAAAAGTATCTTTTTGTTATAATATGGATCACTTAGTAATTTTCGTCTCCACCAACGACAAAACGTCATCCTTCTCTTAAAGTCTCCAGCGTGTAGTTTCTGCACTTTCTGGAATGTATACCCATGGTATTTATGTTTTTTCAAGACTCTTTTCACCGTGGAAGTACCTACTGCATATTCTTTACTTATTCGTCTAGTCGACTTTTCAAGGTTAATGTAAATTTGAGCAAGAACATTAACTTCGTTAACCGTATCTTGTACCCGCTATTTGGTTCTCCCTTTTCTTGTAACGCTGCTACACTCACTCATATTCTTTGATATACGCGAAAATATCCTTGACGATGGCTGCTGTATTTCTGGATATAATTCGAAATAGGCCTGAGCTGCTTGTAATTCATTTCTACGACATTTTATGTACACTTCGTACAATATCTTTCTTTTATTCGTCAGTGTAACGAGCCAAAATATTTATTTACTTTTTAAATCATTTGAAACTTAAAAATCAAAGGAAATGCCTAGTATCCCCTATTTCAATTGACAGATAAATAAGCAGGTTGACAAAAGTTTTGGTTGTGACATCCACGGCTAACATTATTTTTAAAGAAAATCGTGAATGTGAATCTAGAAATATTAAAGCTGGAAACAAACTTGTAAGAAAATAGAGTGTATCCAACTTTATGTTTGGAAATATTTTGTGGAAAGTTCGATTACGTAAATTATTTACAGACTGCTTGATTTGATAAAAAAGAAACGGTACTATTTTCAAATTTTCAAAATTTAGATCCTACTACGAAGTTAAAAACGATTTTATTTAGTTCGACACGTAACACCTAGTTCTCGTTAACCGATTTTCATACATTTCCCGTTAACCGATTCAACAGATTTTTGGAATCATGTTTAGTGCATTCATTTTCTTTCAAAATTCTTATTTAATGGCCAATATTGGGATTCGATGTCGAACCTTTGTACATAACAGTTGTGCGCTCCGAAACGATTAAGTAGTTTAAAAGTAATTAATGTATATTTCAAAGTGAACCAAAACAAGTAAGAATATCAGGTTAACTTTTTATTAAACGTTAGTAAAACAGCAATTATTAATTAGAAGTGAATCTGAATTTAATATCAGATATAAATAATCGGAAATACTTCGCCAGATCCGTATTAAGGAAAACTTAAATGATATTCAGAAATGGATGACAACATATCTCAAATAGGGTGTACATCCACTGATAACACAACCCAACAACCCAAAACATATTCTTCAGTAGCAAACCAACAAACCAGAACAAACAATTTCCCGTCCAGAAATCAAGCTATACTATTCGACGCAATCGAAAACACTAGGCTAGAACACTACCTAAAGGCATTATGCCAAACAATCCAACCAAATAACATTTCTTTGCTCAAAGCTATCCAACAACAGAATATGTATTTATTTGGCAAATGAAAATTTAGTGAACACATTCATCAACAATCACGGTAAAATCCAAATAAACCAACAAATACTACAGGCACGTCGACTTGTCACTCCTAGCCAAAGATTAATATTATCCAATGTCTGTCCCTCTATCCCCACCCAGTCCTTGAATATGAAGTTAAAAAGCTGGGGATTAATCCTCTTTCACCCTTATCTTTCTTGCGAATAAGAATCTCAGACCCCGCATTTCAACATATCCTAAGTTTTAGAAGACAAATATTTATATCTCCATTCAATAACCAGTCTTTTCCGGATTCATTTTTAATCACATATGAACAAACCTCATATAGGATATTTTGGTCCATTGATAATCAAGAATGCTTACAATGTAAACAAAATACTCATACAACAAAAACTGTCCAAATAGAACAATCACTTCAACACACTTTAACCCATCAACAGAATCCTCACCAGAAAATCCAGCCGATAAAATAAACAAAACTCAGAACAAATTTCCCAACCTCAAACAATGAATACTCAAGTAGTTAAACGCACAGAAAGTAGTAAAGACAGCACACCGACAGTTAACAGGAATGAAATCGAAACAACCAAACCACAAAATAAAAGAACATCAACAGAACGTTCCCCATCACCTACAACAACTGAACACCTACCTACATTTGTTAAACCAACAAATAGTGAAAAGAAAATAAAACAAACCGAAAAAAAAACCAAAAAAATCAATAGGAGAAATGTTAAGTCACACTAAAGCGCTTTTCAAGAATACAGATATCAATTATCCTCTTACCTATGAAGAACTTATAGATTTTTTTGAAAATTGTGAAGGGTGTACAGATTCTCTCAGTATCGTGAAAATGTACACCGAAGAAATAACGGAAGTCACAGACCTACTTACTACAATATACCCCGATTTAAAGGATAATAAAATGAAGATGAGATGCACTCGAATTAAAAATAAAATTCTCAAACAGATAAACCCTGAATACCAAACAGAACTGGACACTGATACCTCTATTGAAACCTATTAATCTTGTTTACCTTCACTTCCGTAATTCAGTGGAATATAAATGGGTACTCTATCCATCTAGAAAACTTGCAATCAATGATTTCAAAATACAAACCCATGCTAATATACCTACAAGAAACCAACTTCAAAAACAATAGAATCCATAATCTAAAAAATTATAATTGTTTCACTAAAAATCGAGAAAATGCAAGAATAGCCAGTGGAGGTGTAGCAACATATATGAGAAATACAATAGATGCAACATCAATTCATCTAAAAACTACTATTGAAGCAGTCGCCGTTAGAGTGAAAGATACAATGACCTTTTCATTGTGCAACATATACATTCCCCAAATCAGGAACCTACTACAGAAGAACTTACTGAGCTGCTGAGCCAAATCCTCAGATAATAGTGGGAGACTTTAATGCCCACAACTATATCTGGGGCTCTACTAAGCAGACACCTTTTGGAAAAAATTGAAAATCTATTAGAAAAGTACAATCTTAACCTCCTAAATGGCGGCCAAAAAACCAGACATGACATAAGAACTGGTGAAGATTCAGCAATCGACCTAACAGTATGTCACCCATCTCTCTCACAAACACTTAATTGGGATGTATCAACGTATTTATACGATAGTGACCACTATCCCATAATAATTAGCAGCGAACCGGAAAATACACCGGACCCAATAACAAAATGGAAAATTAAATCAGCAAATTGGAACGAATTCGAGGAATTTATACAAGAAAATCTCCACGAGTTAAAGGAAGATGCGGATATTGATCAAGAAGTAAACTTTATCACAGAATTAATAACGCAATCAGCAAATAAACATATTGAACGGTACGAACACAACAACAAACACCAAACGGTTCCCTGGTGGAACTTGAACTGCAAAGAGGCTGTGAAGAAATCAAAAGAAGCTTTTAACAGATTCAAAAGATGCAAGACGGAACAAAATTCAATTGAATTTAAACGATTGAGAGCCAAAGCCAGATACACAATAAAAAAAGCGAAACGGGAATCATGGAAAGAGTATGTTTCAACAATAAACCGCTCAACTCCAATGTCCACTATATGGGAAAAAGTCAAAAGGATATCCAAACCAGGACAAGCCAATACAATAAACTTTATGGAGATAAATAACACTATTTATAAAAACCGAAATGAAATAACAAACATCTTATCAAGTGATATAAAAAAACTCAAGCATCTCAAACTACACATCAGATTTCTTGAATCATAAAAACAAATCAGAGCAGCAAGAAATTGACTATAATAATAGTAACCAGCAAACGAACAGTTTGAACTATGCAATAACCATTGACGAACTTGAAAATTCCCTCCAAAACTCTAAAAACTCCAGCCCAGCTCCTGATAATATTTCTCTTATTTTTCTAAGAAATCTAAGTAAACAAACCAAAGAACATTTACTAAAGATATATAACCTAATCTTAACAAAGAAAGTATATCCCAGAGCATGGACAATTTCCATTATAATTCCCATTCCTAAGCCAAGTAAAGCGAAATCAGATCCAGAAACATATAGACCAATTTTACTCACCTGTAGCATGGGAAAAGTTCTTGAGAAGATAATTAATAACAGACTTTTATGGCACCTAGAATCAGAAAAACTAATTATACCCGAACAGTGTGGTTTCCATAAAAATCGCTCCACGTTAGACAATCTTATCGATCTAGAATCTGAGATCCATGAGGCCTTTGAAATAGAGCAGTTCTGCATCGGAGTATTTTTTGATATTCATAAAGCCTTCGATACAGTCTGGAAATACTCAATAATCAAAACTCTTTACGAATGGTCAATACGGGGTAACATATTGAAATATATATCGAACTTTCTAGATCAGCGACAGTACTAAGTACGAGTAGATGGCGCATACTCACAGCTGAACACCCAAGAAAACGGCATTCCACAAGGGTCAAATCTCAGCACGACAATATTTCTCATAGCCATAAATTCAATTATAGCAAACTGTAAATCACCCGTGAAATGCAGACTATACGCAGATGACCTGGTTATCTATTGCAGAGGGAAAAATATGACTACAATACATAAAACCATCGAACAAACAATAGCTACAATAGAGGATTGGTCAAAAACAAGTGAACTGCGTTTCAACACGACAAAAACCAAAGCTTTATGTTTCTCGAAAAGGACTCAACCACAACTTGAAAACTTGTACCTTTATGGACAGAAAATAGAATATGTGAGAGAAATACGGTATCCGCCAAAATGAACAGTACCGAAACAGAGAGTGCTGTAGAGTTGTTTATGTAATATGGATTTGTCATATTTGACTTAATTGTCACTAGTTGATATATTAATAGTACGCTGCAGTTAAATTTGATTTGAAAATGGTTCTAACAACGGAAGAAAAAGTTTTTTTGGTAGAGCATTATTTTCGTTCATACGGAAAAGGTCGTAATGATGGTTCAAGCTTAGAACAGGTGTCAATAAAATATCAACAAAAATTTAATAAAGCAGCTCCTAGTAAAAGTGTGATGTTAGCTGTTGTTGAAAGATTTCGTCGCACTGGTAGTGTATTGTGTCAACGTAAAGGTTCTTCAGGTCGTCGAAAAACAGTATACACTAACGAAAATGAAGGACGTGTTTTTAACCAAGTTGTGCAATCACCTCAAAGAAGTCTTGTAAGAACTGGATGTAAACTCAACATTAGTGAAACGTCTTCACGTCGCATGTTCAAATCAATTGGTTGTTATCCATACTGTATTCAAGTTGGGCATTGACCAAATGCTGCGGACAAACGTGCAAGAGAAATTTACTGTGGTCGCATGTTGAGTTTAATTTACGAAGATCCCGAATTTTTGAAAAACATATGGTTTTCAGACGAGAGTCACGTTCATCTTAGCGGCTATATTAATCGACAAACAACCAGATTCCTTGGATTTGAACGTCCTGATGTCATTGTAGAGAAACCACTCCACAGTCTTGGAGTTAACGATTGGTGCGCGGTAACTGTTCATGAAATGATTGGTCCTTATTTCGTTGAAGATGATAATCAGAATCCACTTACTGTCAACCAAGAGCGTTATAGAGAGAAAATTATTATACCTTTTGTGAGAGATCTAAATACATTTTGCCGTGCACGAAATCTACAGTTTCGCACACAATGGTTCCAACAAGATGGTGCAACGAGCCATACAGCTGTGCGCACCTTAGACTTACTCCGTCAGCATTTCGATAATAGAATAATTTCTCGGGGAACAGACTTCGAATATCCTTCCCATTCACCTGATCTGACGCCACCTGACGCATACATTTGGGGCATAATGAAGGACAAAATATTTCACTCGGAAAATCCGCCGGCGAATATTGCCGAACTACGGGAAAGAATACAAAATATTTTTTGGCAGTTACATCAACCACTTTTTATAAATATGTTCATTGACTTACAAATTCGATATGAAGCTTGTTTGCGTCGAAATGGTGAACATTTTGAACACTTACATTACAGAAATTAAAAATTAATTTTTATTTTCGATACTGTTTATTTTGGCGGATACTGGAAGTTTCCTAGGAATGATACTCGACCAAAAGCTGACGTGGAAGTCACACATTCTGACATTGAAGAGAAAATGGGAACCTGGAATTAATTTACTCAGATCACTCGCATTCAAAAACTGGGGCGCAGACTACTGAAGTTTACTGCACATCTATAAATCATTGATCAGATCAAAACTTGACTACGGAGCGATTGTCTATAACTCTGCCAACAAAAGCCTTCTCCAGTCAGTGGAAGTTATACAAAACACAGCTCTTCGCATCTGTTTGGGTGCCCATCGTACAAGTCCTATCCAAAGCTTACATTGGGAGACTGGAGACTTACCGCTTTCTTACCGAAGAGAATATCTTAGCATCTTTTATGCTGTCTTTGTAATATCAAACAAAAGAAATCCAGTAGCCCACAACGTCTTATCTGATCATTTTAAAGCTAAATTTTTATCTAGCTCAACCACTCCTCCTTTCCATCACAGAGGCAAAACATACTTAAACAAAGTAAATTTGCAATTCCCAAACATTTATGACGTCCCATCAATAAATTATCCTCTCCATGGACAATAACACTCCCCATCCTATACCTAAGCCTCGCCTACCTTAATAAATCAGAGACTCCAACAGCCAGAATAAAACAAATAAATACGGTGGCATTTATAAGGTATACACAGATGCTTCAAAAAACCAAGATGAAATTGGGGCCGAGTGCTACTCCGAGGACTTTTCGAAATCGTACATACTCCCACCCTTCACATTTATCCATTCAGCTGAATTACTCGCCATCTTAGAAGCACTCAAGAAAATCCAGAAAATCAAGCATAAAAATGTCCTTTTAATATCTGACTCTCAAAGTTTACTAACAGCACTTTGTCAACTGTACTCTAATCACCCTATAGCCACTGATCAAGAAAGAACTACAGAATTGAAGAAACAGCAGCATACATATTAAATTCATGTGGGTCCCATCCCATACCAGAATAGAAGGGAATGAGAGAGTAGATCAAATAGCAAAAAATGGATTCACCAATCAACAATCAGAAAGGAACGATTTTACCATACATACTGATTTGAAAGCGTTCTACAATAGCAAAATCTACGACAAATGGCAGGAAAAAGCAAGACATAACCAACACAAATCATACGAAGTCACTACATATTCTCACGGCTGGAACTGTAAAAATATAAATAGAAGAGAACAAGTGATCCTTTCTCGTATTAGAATCGGTCATACGCGCATCACACACGACTACTTACTAGCAGGAAAAAATAAACCAATGTGCGAAATGTGTAATAGTGAGTTAACCGTGCAACACCTGGTAATCGAATGTGCGAAATACTACAAGGAACGGAAAAAGAATCAACTACCACTATTACTAAAAAAACTATTACAAGAAAACCAAGAGACTAAAAAACTTATAAACCACCTAAAAGACTGCAAATTGAGTAACAAAATAAAGAGACTATAACCAAGTTACAATAAGTGAACTCCCATCATTTCAACTCGCTAATAACCCTACGTGGTTGATGCGATTGATATATAAAAAAAATGGCCAATATTTAAAATTATCGATTTGACTATAGTAAAGAAGAGCGGACTTAAAAAAGATGTTGATTTTTGAAAGACGAAACGTGGTAGAGTCGTCAAGTATGCCATATCATTGTATGTATCTATTCAAAACGTAAAAAATATTGCAATAAAAAATCCAGGTCCGCATTTAAAAAAATGAAGTTGATGGTGATCCTGTAAATACGAAACGTCGTATATAAATTTTTGGTATGGTGATTTATAGAGAACCTCGTTTATTAAAAAAAGTTGAGTATAATTTTTTTGATATCTTTTATAATAACTACGGCACATTTAAAAAACGAAAAGGACCATTTTCGGACTTTGTCGAGTATCTCCGGAACTAGTCGAGATATTTCAATTTTTTTTTAAACATCTAATTCCCCATAAATATACCAAACTTTTTCTCCATTTAATCGATATTGTATCTATTGCGGTTTACGAGATCTCTGTATACGTCAATTAAATCCGGTCCACCCTGTATATGGCGTCCACCGCTGATCTTCCCTTTACGAAACCACACTGATATCATCCCATAGTATTTCCTGTAGTGTCTCTAAGCCTTCGGTGTATTGTAACTGATAGTATTTTATAGGCAGTGTTCAGTAATGTAATACATCTATAGTTTTGGCATTCACTCTGGTCATGCAGTTAATAATCTCCATAATCCCTGCTCTTGTAGGTTCTTCCAATATGTTTTCTTGTGTTATTTCTTCAATGCCTTCTTCAATATCTGAATCTTCTACTAGTCCTAAAGTGATCCATCCATATTTGTTTGTTTTCACTTTCTTCTTCAATGAATTTGCCATTTTGGTTTTTTATCTTTCGTTTTGCCCTTATAGGTTCGACTTTGTTCATTTATATATTTATAAAATTTCTTATATCTTATTAGGAATTAGAAGTCAGCTGTGTTTCAGAACCGCCACAAGCCTCCGCAGTACCGATCGACCGCTCCAGAAATCCGTAGTAAGTTATATTGAATTTTAGATATAAGGGTATACCGTTCTCGTCCGCCGAACTGGAGTTCAAGTCGGGGGAGTGGGAAGCTGCTTTTGCACGTTTCAGTGGTAGTCGCGTTTAAGCCTTAAGTCAACCGTTCAGGGGGAGGGAGGCTACCACTGGAGTTTACTATTTGTGCATGCAATGTTGCCAGCAATGGAGAATTTTCTTCAGTATGCAGAATTTTAGCCTCCAAAAAGAGCTAATTAAGAAAAAAAGAATATTTTACGAAACCACTAAAACAAGAAGAACTTTGTTAAATGCAGTTGTTTTTTTAATTATTTTATTCATTTTGCATGCGTTTTGACATCTTTCGGTGAAATGTTTTAGCTACGACTAGAAACTATTGGCCATTCGGCCTACTTCAGAACTCAGGAGTTTTTTGTTGTTTATATTTTTGCCTTTCCCAAATTTACGGAATATGAAATATTCATTGCGTAGACTTTGGCCTTACTAACGTTGGGAGGGTACTCCAAAATGACGTTACACATCACAGAAATATAAAGAATTTTTGAGGTTGAATTGAAAAAAATAAATATAAAGACCCCCAATGCCGTATTCTATCTGAACTTCCGTAAGTAAGCAAATTATATTACATGTACCTTCTTACATTCAAATGTACTGTAGATTTCTACAAAAAGATGAATAAACACTTTTGCGTATTTAGAAGAGATGGCGATTTAGGCTTGTGGAACCCAAGGCATCCATTCATATATCTGTTGTGTTTGAGTTCTAGTCAGTACTTGTACCAGTAAATGAAGGTGTATTGATCGCATTTGATTAACAAACTTTATAGTAATAATATCAATTTCAATGAACCGTATGTGAAAGAACAAAATAGGCTTCTTCAGCTGTACAATGACGTTCTATCGGACGAAGACAGTCCAGATATTGATGATGATACGGATCCTGATCCAAATTTTGAAGTAGTCAGCGGCCATGACTCAAAGAGTGAAATAAAAATGGAAGATGTTGCTGAGGAAAGTCGAGCAGATTCTGACGATAATAATACAAGACTATACCGGGGAAAAGAAACATAGATAATAGGTGTGGTTTGGAAAACAACTTCTCCTAACAAAGCCGTTCGAACTCGGAGTGACAATATTATTACTTAGTGTTTTTAAATGAAACTCAAGATCTGTAGTTAATTCCACAATATAATACAAGTTATTGAAAATTCTAAAAAGTTGACAATTGTTTCGATAAATCAATATCATCGTCAGAATGACAGAAGTTACATTTCATTTTATGCCTACCTGATGTTTAGTAGTTATTTTTGGCTAGACCAAGAAGTAACCTAACTTGTGATTGGCTTAATATATGTTTATAGAAAAAAGAAGAAGATGTGATATTACAAATATTGAAGCTTAGATATTATTAGCCCTATGGTGATATCCTGGATATCATTTTTCCAATTAAGATCAGTATAACTGTGCAATGATATAGAAAACCAGGAAAACTATATCTGCTGGTCTTTACAATTATCACTTAAGAAGACAGTTTATTAGTGGAGAATTCCCTAGATTTAACTGTTCATTGACAACTTCATATTGTGGGTTTCTTAAATGTCTTCTAATTTCCAGTTCTCCAAGGAAATCCAGTTCTTGTTTCTTTTCACAAATATGTAGTACTTCTAGTTCTGTGTTAGGTGTCAATGAATGATTGGTGTCAAGTAGATGTTTTGCATAGTGGGATTTATCTGGTTGTTTTAATCTGTATGCTCGTAAGTGCTCACTGTATCGTATTTCAAAATTTCTAAGGGTCTGACCCAAATAGACAGCATTACATTCTGGATATTTGAGTTTATATATACCTGACTTCTTTAATAGTGGTATTTTTGTTTTTACATTTAACAATTTTGTACTAACGTTACTTTCTGTTTTAAAAGAAATTGTTGTATTCGTTGCTGAAGATATTATCTTTGAAATATTATTAGAAATATTTCCTGCATATGTGATGGTTTTATAAGTTTTAATTTCATCAGCTTGTTTAGGATATATTAGTTGTAATGCCACTTTTTCCTCTTTTTTACTAATCAGCTTATTTATCATATCTAATGGATAACCGTTAGATGTTGCTATTTGGCTAATTGTATTGATCTCTCTATCAAAATTACATTTGTTCATAGGAACTGAAAAAGCTCTATGTATCATTGAATTATATGCTGCTAGTCTGTGTAACACAGGGTGGTTAGAATTGAATGGAATTGTTACATCAGTTTGTGTTGGTTTTCGGTAAATTGAATAATCAAGTACATTATTAACTCTTTGAATTTTGATGTGGTTCAAAAATACATCTAATTGTCGTTCACTACCCATAAAACAAGCTAATATTGATTTATCGAAACAATTGTCAATTTTTTAGAATTTTCAATAATTTGTATTATATTGTGGAATTAACTAGAGACCTTGAGTTTCATTTAAAAACACTAATATGAGCATATTCCACGAATTAACGGTCGAGACAGTCAATATATTATTACTTACTTACCTGGTATTAGAGGAAAGGCTGGCAATGATAAAACTCCTGTGGAATATTGGGAATGCTTCATTGATGAATCTATGCTAAATTCCATATTAGCATAAGGCGAATAAGAGGTGAAATTGGAGCAAATTACAGAACAGAGGACATAACAGTTGTAGAAATGAAAGCTGTATTTAGGTTAATATACATAGCAGGCGTTTCATACGGTGGGCGAATGCATTTGGAAGAGTTTTGGAGTAAAAATTAGATGGGTTACCCTATTTTCCCGACCGCCATGGGTATAAAACGCTTCCATTTTCTTTTAGATGATTTAAAATCAGATGTGATAAACACAAGAGTAGAAAGACGTTATGAAGACAATTAAGCTGCTGTAAGAGTTTTCTTTGAAAGTTTTGCGACAAACTGCAGGAGCAGCTACGTTATTGGGGAAGACGGAACTATTGACGAAATGTTGTGGTCGTTCAGTGGTAAATGCAGTCTTAGAATGTATATACCAAACATACCTGCTAAATACGGAATAAAAATATTTTCTCCAGCTGATGCAACAACGCACTACACCCAAAACTTAGAAATTTACGCAGGAGAGCAACCTTAAGGATCACACAAAATTAGTAATTCACCAAATAATGAAGTGGAACGAGTGAGTAGTCCTTTACATGGAACCTGTAGACATTTGACAATAGATAATTGGTTCATGAGCGTACCACTTGCAAAGAAAATGTTAGGATACAAGGTTCAAGAACCGAGAAGTCTTTTAGGATTTACTGAAGACATGACATTAGACATTACTATCTTACATTACTACAAACAAAATGTGTAATCCTCTTATCAACTTCACATAATGATAATAAAATGGATTAGGACTCTTGAGATGAAAAAAAACGGAGGTCATAACACTCTATAATGTTAACAAAGCAGATGTAGATACTGTTGACCAGCTTTGTGGCACATATACCGTAGCTAGAAACACTCGCAGGTAGCCAATGGTATTTCTTTATAGTTCTCTAAATATTGCAGGTATAAACTCTTATATTACTTACCTTGCAAATAATTATAAGGCAAATGACCGTCATCATAAACAAATAAACCGAAAAGCCTTCCTAAAATAACTTGGTTTTAACCTAATTAGGGAACAGCTACAGAATCGGGCACAGAATACATTTCTTCCAAAAAAACTCAAGACAATGCAAGAGAATATTTGGGAACATCGTTAACTCTCGATAATCAATGGCGTGCGTGTATTGATACTAATAAGAGGGGACGTTGCAGATACTGCAAGGGAAGAAAAATAAAATATATTTGTGAAAAATGCAAAGTGGACCTATGTATCATTTTCTATGTGATGAATTTATTTATCCATGATAATATGTTTAGTACCATATTTCATTGTGCATTATCTAATTATAAACCGAGAAAATGAGATTTTAAAGAAAAATATTAATAAGGGGTCTGACAGACCCAGGACATCCTTGAGTATAATTATCTGAGGGCATCCAATGCAGGGTTAACGACATAGAATCCAACAATCATAAACATAACACAATATCTCCTCAATATTTCCAATACGATTGAACAGTTCTATTCATTGAAATTGTAATATCATTTGACAAATTGTTATCAATCCGTTCTTGACACAGTAGAAATTATCTAATTGATTGTAGCAGAAGCAACATTTTTACTCCATATTTGGGTATGAAGTAGAAATACCTGAATATTTTTCTAATGTACATTTACTAATACTAGGGAATGTGAATGAAGAGTCGGGCTTTTTTCACTTTGTGTTTTTTCTCAAGGACACTAAATTTTTGTCTTCGCTGTTCAATTCCATCAAACAGTGTTTATCTCGAAGTTTTTCTGTACCCAAACGCGTATTTTCAGATTTAGTTATCAATTAAACAGTGTTTATCTCGAAGTTTTTCTCTACCCAAACACCTATTTTCAGATTTAGGTATCTTATTATTTCCTTACCAGTTGCTTCCTGCGATATTTTCTAATAATATTTATCCATTACTATTTCTGGTATTTCTAAGTTATATTTTTCATATCGTTCTAGTGATCTTATAATATATTATTCAATTAAGTCTTCTTGATCTATTCTTATATATTACGTTTCTCTCTAATACCTTTTCTCCATATCGTCTATCTCCTTAGGTTTCTAATATCCCTCCTCTGTGTTCTTTCTTCTTCTTGAAGTGCCTTCTCCATTCAATGAAAATCGGCAACAATTCTGGCAAATACATCTCTGTCTTGAGCTCTTCTTAGCAGGTAGTTTGAATGCCAGCCTATCAAATCCCTTATGTTTTTCAGCCTTGAGCACTGTCTACGTCCAGGACCACGTTTTTCCTCAATCTTAACCCCAATGAACAGTTGTAGGAATATGTACTTGTCTTGTCTCATGACATGGCCAAGGTAAGCAAGCAGTCTTTCGTTTTTCATGGTCTCAAGAATTGCTCGGTCCTTGTTCACTCTATGTAAGACCTCTTGATCGGTGATATGGTCGGTCTATGGAATGAGCAGCATCCTGCGATATACCCACATCTCAAATGCTTCCAGCTTGTTGATACTGCTAACTTTCAGCGTCCAGGCCTCGACTCCATGTAGTAACGTGGAATACACATAACATCTAATGAAGTTAAATCTATGTCTAAATTGAGTGTTCTGTCGGTTAACAAGTTCGAATCTTAATCAAATTGGCTCTAGCTTGCCCTATGCGGGATCTAATTTCTATCTCAGGATTCAGATCCTCGCTGATCCAACTTCCTAGGTATTTAAATTTTGTGTTTATTAATGTACAATACTAGTCCGTCCCTGCTCCGCAGAGTAATTTGTGTTTGTATTGTACTTATCCTTATCTTTGAGAGAAGGCATTCTCGAGATTAATGTTGTTTCATTTCCAAACTTTGCTAATGATATTTGTTTGTACTGGTTTTATGAATTTTATCAAATATTGAATTTGTTCTTACCTATTCTCAAGGCAGTTTTTATGATGTTTCTCGAATATTGTTCAAGCTTTCACTATATTGAAATGATTATACAGTGCGTACATGAAGTAACGCATAAATGAATAAACAGTGACATGAAAAATCCAGAAACAGATCGATATTTCACTTTAATTTACTATTTTCAAAAGAACAATCTATGATATAGGGATAATAGCCTTTTAGTGATGACGTCAGCAACAGTTTTTTAAATAAAATATTTTCTTGAGGTCCGTGAAGTTAGCCATCAAAGTTTTCACGATTTAACTAAATTTAGTGTCATCGGTGAGTGTTTCTATAAATTTCGTTAGTGCTTCCGTGGTTTGGTAGATATTAATTAAAGTTAATTTATTTCAAGTTAAGCTCCCAAAGTTCTTAGGATTAATTCCAACCTGGTGTCATTCGTTAGTGCTTCAATTATTTTATTTAGTGCTCCATTGGTTTTCGAGACATTTGACTTTATATTTTCAAGGTCAGCCACCAAAGTGTTTTCGATTAATTTCAAATTAGTGGCATTCGTTAGTGCTTCAATAATTTTTATTAGTGCTATCTTGATTTTCGATATTAATTTATTTGCACTTCCGCGAAGTTAGCCCCAAAACTTTCACGATTTAGTTGAAGTTAGTGTCAGTCGTTAGTGCTTCTTGGTGCTTCCATAAATTTCGTTAGTGCTTTCTTCGTTTTCCAGTTATTTGTTATCAATTACTTTATTATCTATTTCCAAAATTGTTTACGGTTTATGCCAAAAATAATGGCTAATTGTTAACATTAAAATTTATCTACTTATAAATTGAAATATTGATACATGCATGAAATTAAGATATGTGTTACTTGTGTCATTTTGCTTTTTGCATCATTGCAATGAAATCATTGAAATTAATAAAAAAAGGTGGACTACAAACGAAATTAATGGCAGTCAACATATTCGAACCTGGTATTTACTTAAAAGAGATCTTTTTAAACAAACAAAGCACTTTGGAATATAATTATTGGAGTACTGAATAGCACTAACGAATGCATGACACTAATTTGTAATCAACCGTAGACAATTTTAAGATCTGGTATTAAAATAAATAATAGCAAATAAGTAGAAAGCACTAACGAAATTTATGGAAACACTAAGAAGCACTAACGCATCACTAACGAAAGACACTAACTTTAACTAAATCGTGAACATTTTGGGGGATAACTTCACGGAAGTGCCAATTAATTAATATCAAATATCATGAAAATCAAGATAGCACTAATCAAAATAATTGAAACACTAAAGATCACTAACGAAGCACTAATGAATGACACTCTGGAATTAATCATAAGCACTTGGGGGGCTTATCTTGAAAATATAAAGTCAAATATTGCCACCTGCCGTTACTCACTATAAGATTCGTCAACCTAAAACTTGGTACATACTATACGCTTTTAGGCGTTGCCTCTCACTCTTTCGGAGACGGGGAGTCCGTTGTTTGTAGACTAAATAAAGTGTCAAAGGGCGCCAGGCAATCTTGCCTCCCGGCAAGTACCTTCACAATTTTTCCCACCCTGAGGCTACCAAATAGGTGGAGGTCAGATGTCGCTTACCCAAGTCTAAGTTTAGTAGATGCCTAGGCCTACTACGTATCATATATCACAAAAATCACAAGAAATCCCCAAATGTCCTAAAAACCTATGAATCCTAATCACAATTTGTTATAGGTAAGTGAAATCCCCCCATGATTGAATGATATAAAAAATATATGCAAGTATTCCAAGCAAAATGTATCCCGGACCTTAATAGCCAATGTAACCCTCCCCAGTAGTAACTCAATCCTTGAGTACCACAATTTTACTAAGGAGTTATTGACGGGCTGTACTCACAAGTACCCAATGGTACTTTAATATCCTCTAAATCCCTCTATTAAAATCCCATATGTCGCCCCAAGTAAAATCCTTCAAATCCCCCCAACAATTAAAATCCTTTAAATCCCCCCCAATTAAAATCCTAAAATGGCAATGGGCAGGGCACGTGGCCAGGCATACGGAAAACTGGAGCGGGTATGTCACCAGATGGAGACCTTGGGCAGAGAGGAGGAGTGTTGGAAGACCCCAGCAAAGATGGTACGACGAGATAAAGAAGGTCGCGGGCCTGAACTGGTATCGAGTTCCGCAAGATCGAAGCGGATGGACGAATTTGAAAGAGGCCTATATTCTAAGGTTAGAAAGCGGCTGAAAATGGAAAATCCTATAAAACCCCACAAGTAAAATCCTCTGAATCACCCTAATTAAAATCCTACATTACAGCCTGAATTGTTCGTTGGGTATAAATATGTACACACCAGTATCTACATACGAATAAAACTTCTCAAAACGAGTAAACAATTACCCGATAAATATGAGAAAACTATATACTATAACGTTTACGTAATTAAATATGAAGTTTGAAAATATTAAAATATAATATGGCGCCATATCATATGAGTTTATACGCTTACCACCACCAACATTAACTGATAATATTAAAATTGAATAGCCACAGTAACGTTTACAAAATCTTTCAATGGGTGTAGTTATCACCAATGCACAATCTCAAAGTATAACTGGTAAGAGTAATATTATATGTTGATCACATATTAATTAATACTTGATCTACACAAGTACCGTCATAAACTGACTACCACAAGTGGCTTACGGTAACGGGAAAAATCAGTTATCTGCAGCATACACTGTATATTGTAGGCAAAATTCAATTCAACAAGTCAAAGTTTCAAATTTGCCTGAAGTCCACAGTGTCTTCGATGGTTGCTAGCGGTGGCTATCAACTCCTACTTCCGTAGAATGCTGTACAAACCCATATCGTACATTTGAAGTCCAAGGTTATATCCAAATATAAGTTAATCCAACTCAATGTTGACCCATACAGTGATAAATCGGCCATATTGAGTGCTAATATAGGGCTGTTATTATCTTAGATGTGCTGATCAAGGCCTACCCAAATGATAATTTCCCCTCCAAGATGAAGTTTTGGTATGCAGTCTAAACATACGAACTGGAATCCCTCCATAAAAAACTATACCTAAGGTGTTGAAATATATAATCCCAAAAAATATGGTATTTCCACGGGTCTATAAATAATCTCCAAACAACTCCAAAAATCTCCAACGAAACCTGGGAAGTATGTGTCACAAGTCGGTCATCCATTAATTTAAGGTGAAATACTTAATTATTTCTTCCGAAAATGTGACAAAAAATTCAACTTCTTCCAACAATTATAACCAACGGACAATTAATCCACAAGTAAACGAATTTTTATTCGTGTTCAATCCAGCCAGCCAATTCGAATGCTCTCGAGATGTCAAAACATTCATAAACCTATAGCTACGTGACACCCAACAATTATACACCACATGTGGCGGTCGTTGAACCGTAAGAACACCAATATATGTAGGAAGATTTAGTTAGTAAGAATTAAGCCAAGAATCTTTAGAAAAACGATCAATTAAATATTAGTAATAACACTTTTATAATTGTAAGCGTCAAATATAGTCCAGAAAATCTGGATATGTAAGCGTCATTTTCGAGGTAACGTCTGATACTTGGTAAAAACTTAGTAAAAATGGTGTACCACAAAACTTGACTTATGCGACCTCTCAAATCGGACCGGAACATTGTTTATGATTCGGTTTACACTCATTTTTCATGCCTTTTGTAGATTTTTCAGGTATATATTTATTCTCGTGCAAAGTACAGAAAAAAAGTTAAATACTTTTTTTTCTTCTTTTAAAGACCTACAATTCTAGACCTTACACGTAGAAAAAATTGATTGGGTCAAAAGTTATTGGCAAATAAACAACTGATAACGTTATTGTAAATAAATGAAAATATAATGAGCATTTTTCACACTAACACTTCCACATCACGCTTATCTATTCTCACTCATTACAAATGATACTCACGAAAGATGGAGTCTGTAAGTTCAATAGTTTATGAATTATGGCCTTATAAACAAATTAACTAAAAATTGACTTGCAGAGTTCTGTGAGCTATGCGACCTCGCGCCAACTTTTTCACTGTTAGATTTCATAATAAGACATCGATAACCATCATTGTTTTTTTAAAAAATACATTTTTGCAACAACGCGATTTTTTTTATTCCTGGCTTAGTTGCATAATTAATTTGACACTATATCCGCCGATTTTTGTCGAGAATTAAGTACGCACATAGGAGGGGCATGGAAAGAGCTTTAATGGACTGAGTTACGGACAATCGAAGTCGGAGGCATGTCAGTCAACAATTTATGCAAGTATCGAAAAACAAAACTTTAGCTCGACTACACTCTCTGAGGTTTACCGTACGACTGCTAACACAAAATACGGACGATGATAGGATGAAAATCTAGGCGTTCCCCCCCACTACGCTGCCACGCAGTAGCCAGCCGAAATATCCGCCCGCTGCTGACTTTCGAAAATTTTTTTGATTGGGTTGCAATTTACGCAACGTCTCGCTATTTGGTACAATAAAAGTACATTGAATAAAAATTTTAGGGATATTTTTTGATTTTCGATACTCGCATAAATTGTTGACTGACAGGCCTCCGACTTCGATTGTCCGTAACTCAGTCGTTTGTCAATAAATCTCAACGTACTTTTTCCAATTAAAGCTCCTTCCATGCCCCTCCTATGTGCGTACTTAATTCTCGACAAAAATCGGCGGATATAGTGTCAAATTAATTATGCAACTAAGCCAAATATGAAAAAAAATTCGCGTTGTTGCAAAAATGTATTCTTTTAAAAAACAATGATGGGTATCGATGTCTTATCATGAAATCTAACAGTGAAAAAGTTGGCGCGAGGTCGCATAGCTCACAGAACTCTGCAAGTCAATTTTTAGTTAATTTGTTTATAAGGCCATAATTCATAAACTATTGAACTTACAGACTCCATCTTTCGTGAGTATCATTTTTTAATGAGTGAGAATAGATAAGCGTGATGTGGAAGTGTTAGTGTAAAAAATGCTCATTATATTTTTATTTATTAACAATAACGTTATCAGTTGTTTATTTGCCAATAACTTTTGACCCAATCAATTCTTTTACGTGTAAGGTCTAGAATTGTAGGTCTTTAAAAGAAGAAAAAAAGGTATTTAACTTTTTGTCTGTACTATCCACGAGAGAAAAGATATACCTATAAAATCTACAAAAGGCATGAAAAATGAGTGTAAATCGAATCATAAACAATGTTCCGGTCCGATTTGACAGGTCGCATTAGTTAAGTTTTGTTGTACACCATTTTTACTAACTTTTTACCAAGTATCAGCCGTTACGTGGAAAATGACGCAAAATGATCATTTTGGGTCTGATTTTCCTGGACTAAATACACAAACATTGAATTAACAAACTAAGGGCGAGCAAGGCGACGACCGATGTGTATTTATTCCAATATGTATATATTAGGGAATTCCGTATAGTTAGCAATTAATAAATATTTCATTGTTCAGTGTACGTCGTACGTCGTATTGTAAGTATGCTGTGTCATAGACTTGTTGTCTGTGGTCACGGCTTAATGTTATTCTTCTTCTTCACGTAGCGCTACAACCCGGGTGGGTCTTGGCTGACTGTACAAATTTTTTCAATTTGTTCGGTCTTCCATCAACCTAGGGTCAAATGGAATGTTCATTTTCCGGAGATCTGCTTGGATGTTATCTCTCCATCGCATTCTGGGACGTCCGCGTGGTCTTTTGCCTGTGGGAATCTCCTCCCATACCAGTTTCACGAGTCTTTCGTTATGCAGTCTGTGCACGTGGCCTGCCCATCTTAGTCGCTGTGATTTAATTTCTTGGACAATATCGGCGTCGTTGTAGAGTGCTTTTAATTCGATATTGGTTCTGATCTTATACTGGTTTGTGGTGATGTCATGGTGAGGTCTGAAAATTTTTCTAAGTATTTTTCGTTCAAAGCGTCTGAGCTTTTCTTTGTTTGCTTTGGTCATGGTCCACGTTTCGCATCCGTATGTTATTACAGGTCTGACGATGGATTTATAGATTTTGATCTTTGAACTTCTTGTGATATTTTTTGATTTTATGAGCTTATTCAGTGCAAATAGACAGCGGTTTGCAGATTGGATTCTGTCTTTTATTTCTTCGGTAACATCGTTGTCCGCTGTGATTACGGACCCCAGATACTTAAAACGTTGTACTCTTTCGAAATTAAGGGTGTTGATCGTCACATTTTGTCCTATTTTGTCTCTTCGTGTCGTTCTATTTATACACATATATTTCGTCTTCTCTTCATTAATCTTCAGCCCCACTTCACAACAAGTGAAGTAGGGCTTAATGTTATTAGTTGTCTAAATATATTATCCCTGTGATTTTGATACAAACATATGGTATTATTTACTTCCCATCGATTGGAGGTAATTGTTGTTCCACATTATTGGTATTTATTAGAGATAGTGCGTTCGAAATAACACTACGGGGACATGCTGCACAATAACAAAATGAATACTTTGGCTTATAGTTAATTAAGAAAGGTAATAAACATTGCTGGCATACTTTCAATATATAATAATTAAGACAATAAAACCAACTCTACCGTTTGAATCACACACCACTAACTGCAGCGTGTTGACTATCGACGACAGACAATAATTCGCGGATGCTCCAGCTCTACTCTCATGCAGTTTCGAGTTAACGACTGCATGGAGGAATCACAGCCACCTTTGCCGAATAAATTGGTTTCGCGATTAACCGTCCATCAATTGTTGAGAACGATTCTTCGATCCGAGCTCAAAATCGTCTCAACGGAAGCAAGTCTGTAGTGAATGATCCTCAATTAAACATCAGATCTGTGACAAATGTAAACATAATAATACACGGTGATAAGAATTCATGCATTTAGTACACAACAATAGAATGTTATAACTATTTTATTATCCATCGGCTTATTGTTTATAGTTATACGATATTTTAAATGATTTCCAAAGATAAATGACACAGGACTTCCTAATATATATTGTAAGTCGAAATAATGTCAAATTGAATGAAGAAGCATATCTTAAACTTTCTGTAACTGAATTAGCAACACAACAAAATTGAGACGTATCAAGATCTCGAAAACTAATAAAGCACTAACGAAAATAATTGAAGTACCAAAGTGCACTAACGAATGACACCAATTTGGAATTGATCCTAAACACTTTGGAGGCTGACCTTGAAATAAATGAATATTCAATAGCTACCAAATCATGGAAGCACGAACGAGATTTATAGAAACACTTAGAGGCTCTGATGATGCACTAAGTAATGACATTAAATGTAGTTACATCGTGAACATGTTGGGGGCTAACTTCACGGACCTACTTCCTTGTTCTTCAATTTGCAGATTTCCCTTGCTGAGCTGATTCCAAAAATGTGTCACAAGTTGATACAAAATGCTACCAGGTGTGAAAAACGCAAAAGATGTTTGATATTTTAATATTGTAGGAATGTATCAACTTTCAGAAGTATGTGATGTAGGTGGTAGCCAACCTTTCATGTTATTTTATTTTAATATTTTAATGACTTCCTTAACGATTGGTATAATCTATCATGGATTTGATTTTTCGTGACCCTTGACAAGTTCGATTTTTCTTTGATATTTTCATATTTCAAAATTTAATTCTTCATACTTTTCTAGACAACCACTGATGCTATGCTATGCTAAGTATTATTAATATTTACACATTCGATGCAATGCATTTTGTTTTCGGATTCTAGCCTGAAAATTGTCAACACAGCTTATTAAAATTAATTGTCATTGCCATATTTGTTGTTTAATTTGACGATTTACATAAAAGTGGCCATCTTTGTATGTACAAGTAGAAACTAGTAAAACACTATATTGTTGGAATAGGAAAAATGAGCAGAATGGCAATTCAGAATAATATATAGGGTATTCCATTAACAAACATAACTGTGACTTTGTGAAAGACCCTGAATATTACTTGACCTTCTATAACTTTGTTAGAGAGGTTTTTTTCGTATTTCTAACAATTGAATTACTGAACTCTGGAGTATAAGTGGATTACACGGTTTAGACAATATTATCATACTTACTGCTATAAATCTATGAAACGCAAAAATATCACCACATTCGAAAAATAACATTTGATTGATTGCGCTCCTTCTTTTAATGTCTAGTGGATACAGCGGACTATTATATCCATTTTTCTCAGCCAGGTAAAGCATAATCGCATGACTGTCCCACACTATGTGGCCATCATCATCCAAAGCAGGAACAGTATGACGTGGGTTAATCTAAAATTGATTAATACATTTTGGTACATTGTTAATTAGATGAATTTCATTCCGAAAACGTTATGATTCACGTGGAGCAGATTTCTGAGAGAAGAAACTCGTTTTTAATAGTTTTCCCCCCTTTCTTTAATCTTCGTTTCTGTATACCGTTTTCTACATCATTTATATTAACTCATTTCTCATGTGCAGCATTCATATTCTTTTGTTTCATTTACTCACAATTCATAAGTCAATTGTTAAACCTACGGATCTCATCGTGATGACATTAATATGTTTACATTTGAGTCAACGTAGATCAGCTTTTCACCTTCTCTCTGGACAGTTCAAATTAAAAATACTCTGCAATCACAACATTCCTTCAAACAACCGAAATGTTAAATACGTAGATACAGGTCACACTGAAACCGGCGTTTTTTTACGCCAAAGATGGAAACAGATTCTAAAGCTACCACAAAATCCTTCAGATAAATACAATGGGAAAACGTATTTGAGCACTGCAAACGGACTGAAAGGTAGAACGCACATGACAGACTAGCTACTTATTTGTCGGGAGGGTAAACAGACGGCCGATAGTCAACCGACAAGTAGGTGAACAACGCATATGAACGTTTAGTTAGTCGACGATTGTTAATGAAAAATGAATAGTCAGACGTTGAGATGTGTTGCGGTATTATTAAGATACCGAAGAAAAAAAAGGGGAAATAGAGCATTTTGGGTGCATCCAGTAAATAGTCAGCGTTTATTAAAAGGCCAATTCCATACCCTTTTTGAGTCTCTACAGGAACACCCAGATAAGTTTTTTAATTATCATACAATGTCCTTGAATTCTTTTAATGGGCTGTTGGCTGTCTTGAAAACACAATTATCGTTCCAAGATACTAATATGAGGAAGTGTATTTCCCTTGAGGAGAGATTATCAGTTACATTAACATAAGAGCACTTTACTGTTTGATACTTTTATTAGTTTAAGTAATATTAGGTATTAATAAAGGCAGATCTTTAGAACCTGGAGATAACATGTCTTCATCATTCCCTAGCGAAAGCAAGTCCGAGTAGTGCCTATACCTGTCAGACATGTATGAACCTGGCGACTCCAAGGGGGAATTGATTGTATGTTGTACTGGTTCATTCGGTAAAGCAGTGGAAGTCTGGTTGCATCGTTGGACCCAAGAGTTTGTTGCAATATTTGTTTGCGGAGCCGTATAATATCCATATCGTCTATCTCCATTATTTGCTATTCCATCACTTTGAAACTGATATGAAACAGTAGAATTTTGCAACGGAAATTCGGAATTTTGAAAAGATGTCTCTGTTGTAACACTTTGTCTGTGGGTCCTATAAAACCTAAGAATTGTATTCATAAGTTCGATTCTTAAAAAATACTTTTTCTCTTCGTCATATTTTTCTAACGCCGGTAACAGGGACATTAAAAATAACTCATCTTCATCCAAGTCTTTCTTTTTATTGCTTTCCTTTACCAAAGCCCATATTTCTGCTTGAGCTGGTCCCTTGTTGCTTTCTTTTAGAACCTGCAGTATTTCTTCATCATAGTTTTTCTGCGTTTTTTTCTTTTTGTGTGGGATTGGAGATATCAGGGATGGTTCACTTTCGGAGAGCCTTACGGCGTGATCAAGCTGAGACTCATCCGCATTGTTTTGTTGAGATGGTATATCTGGTTCATTGTCTAATGAAGAAGGAGTTTGCGTTAATTGCGTGAAAGGTAGCAAGAAGAGCAACTGATCAAAGTAAATGTACTTCCTGCGTTTCTTAGCAGCACTTCCGGAAGGTGTTTTCTTTTGCTGAGCGAGTTCTCGCCGAAAGCAATCTCGCAGAGATGACCATTTTTTTTGAATTTCTTTTCCTGAAAATAAAATAGAAAAAACTGGAACTGGTGTTTGCTTACATATAATTACGTTTTTTTTTCAGGTATTCATCAACCGGGCACTCATTTGTATCCTTACACTATCAGTATATGCTAGGTGCTTCGGCCATTCGGAAAATAGTCAGATTACTACAACTATAAAGGTTATTTTTCTGTTGTACTTATGGCAGTGGCAGATGCCGATTACTGCTTTTCATTTGTCGATATTGGTGCGTGTGGAAAATTCAGTGACGCAAATATATTCTAAAATTCATCCTTGGGAAAAAATTACAAGAACATAAGTTGAACATTCCTGAACACAGAAAATTACCGTTTGACGAAAGTGGAGAGCCCATGCCATTTATTTTTGTAGGCGATGAAGCATTCGCGGTATCTTCTCACGTTTTGCGACCATATCCCAATCGTTTGGTAACACAGCCCGTGGATGGATGCTGCTTGTCTCTCTGAGTGATGACAGCCTCTGAGGCTGGACTGCCGACATTGACGAGTTGTACATAACATACCGCATTACTCTTGATGACTGGGTCAACATTTTCTACACGCATCTCCCAACATAAGTTTTGTCACATCATTTTTAGTCACATTTTTTGTCAATTTTAATAATAAATCATAAAAACACACCTCAATTTTAATAGTTCAAATGACAACATTTTAACGTTTATTGACACACCTCAACACCTGTACTAAAAGTTGTTGGAGGGTCGCTTAAGACATAACTCACCTTGCAGTAAGTACTAAATTTTGTTAACTATAACAGTGAATTATCCAAAATTATATTTTAGCCCTTGATAAAGACAATAAACATTTTCGAAACGTTGGGTAGTAAAAAAGAGTTTTAATAATCACCTTTAGACGGAATCCCCAAGAATCATAAGTTTTGTTTTCTAACTAGCCGTCGAGACTACCTTCTTCATACATTTTCTAGAAGCTAGTTGACATTGTTCTGCGGGACAATCCGACCATCTTTAACGGGAACTGAAGGGATTCTCTTCATTTTTGTGTTTTCTTGTTGAATGGTGTGGGAGAAAAATACGGATTCCTTGTATAGAAATTTTTTTTCATAAAAACAAGCTATACATATATTGTCAATGAATTATTATTATGAGAAAATATTCATAATTTAATACTAAATAAGTCTTTATTTATAGAGGTGTGAAAAATAATTTGTTTTATACTAACAAACGTTTAAAAAACCATATTTCAATAACTGATTTAGTGACAGTTAATTATTCTTAGTAATTGTTACCAAACTTTTCTTTCAGTGTAGTAACTAGCATTAGAGGATAAGAAGAAATACAGGAGTTATCTGAGAAAGTCTAAGGAAACATTCAATTAACTCCTGGTGAAAATTTAGAACAGTCTACAGAAACCAGACATAATAATGGGCCAAGAACTCTCACCAAAAATTAAGTTTAAAATAACACTAAGAAATCTAGCTATAGGAGATTCATTATCCACACTTGCTTATGTGATATGTAATTTTGACACCATTTAAACACGTTTGTTGTCTTATACCAAAATTGCTTTGGCATTCCATTTTCGATCGACTCACAAATCAGTCAATGTTATTTTCTATACTTTGCACCAATTATCTTAATTCCTTTGGCTGTAATGAACTATAATGCACATTTTTTCACAATACATTTCAACACATTTTCCCTGGCATTCACGGTCTTATATTCATACATTATACTAGACAATAAAAGTTTTAAAATGAACGCACTGAATTGAAGATAAAAAAAAATATTTCTCTATTTATTATGCACATTAACGCTTACCTTTAAAAATGCCTCTGAGCGATGTTCTCCTCCTAGTACATCAATAGATATAAATTCTAATTTGACATTGAGAGCCTTCGCAAACATCAAAACCGCTCTTACGGGAGGACTTACAATATGACCGTATAATTTGGGAGTCATTTTCAATTACTTAATACAATAGAATTGAAATACGATTATTACAAAACAGTAATAAGTATTTACGCCTTTGAACACGTATATTAAGTATTAAAATACTATCTATAGAACCAATTTATACAAAATATTTAATCAATGTACATTTAACAATTAATAGATAAGTTTTATATAGATAAGATAACGGGAGATTAACAACACGCTAAAGATCACTTAAATTCTTTGAAATATTAAAAATGCTTGTCATTTTTGGAGAGGAAATTTAGGACAAACCAAGAAATTTTACGCATTAAGACGGATGCGAAATGCATTTCTAGTTCTATAGTTCTAGTTTCATCCTGATGTTCTCCAGTATCTTCTTTGCGTTTTAAGTATTTTTCAGTACTTTTGTTATTTATTTCATCGATCTTGGGCCCTGTCAACATAATATTTTGAATAATATTTATCTTTCTCTCAATTTCAAATATATCTGGATTAATTTCATTTTCTGGTGTTTTCACTATTACCCATTCCCAATCCCGTTCTAAATCAATCCCCTCCTCCACTTCAATTATCACATTATCTCCTAATGTAGTATTTTCAAAACTTACTCCAGTTTTATTGAAAATACTTATCCAAACTTTATATAAATTTGTATCTTCCGTATCTCCATCCCACTTACTGTCTCTCAAAAAATAATACTTTTGTAGAACTGAATTTTTAATGTGGTTTTCTACGTATC
Source organism: Galeruca laticollis (assembly GCA_963921935.1). Taxonomy (NCBI): domain Eukaryota; kingdom Metazoa; phylum Arthropoda; class Insecta; order Coleoptera; family Chrysomelidae; genus Galeruca; species Galeruca laticollis. The sequence goes on from OY998184.1 coordinate 51,652,442, forward strand.
TTAGATCTTGAACAACTTCCAATTTTATTTCTGGAATATTAGATATTTCTTCAAGGTTTACAACTTTTTGCACTACTTTTGAATATTCCACATTGGACTTATCGAATGAGTATCAACCACAAACTCTAAAAAAATGTTAAATATATTTTTTAAATTAGTAATATCCTCAATAGCCATCATCAGAACAGGAGCAAAATTTTTCCTATTGAATCCATTTTTGACCCTATAGCTTTTGACACATTTTTTCCAACTTTGTTTCAAATACCTAAATAATCCTATATCAAATGGTTGGAGAATGTGAGTCGTGTTGGGGGTAAACAAATTAGAATAATTTGTTTTTCGGTACAAGTAAAAGACTCAGTGTAACAGGGGACTTATGTCCATCCACGTATAGCAATACGGGAAATTTAATCTTCATAGATACTACTCAAGGATAAAAAAATATTGGATATACAAGGTGTTTTCAAATGACACAACGTTTGCATATAGATACCTCTCGTACAATTGGACAAGATGATATACGGATTGAGGGGTCCAATCCATTTACATTAATGTTTTTAAATATTAAAGGGCATACTTTGATGGAACAAAATGTTTCAATTCTTGATCCAGTGGTGTACATTTGGAAGAATACGTCACCTTTCCCCCCATCTTTTACGCCACTCTCACTTGAAGCTATCTTTATTTGATTCTGTATTCCTCAATAGTTTTCACGTGAAAAACGCATAACCTTTACATATAAAAAAATTTGTAGTTGTCAAGATATTTAGTGTTTTTAGGAAGTCTGCAAGATCACTTTTTAATAAAAAAATAAAAAAGATATTATTCTTTAATGTTTTTTAATAACTACCAAACTAGTAATGGTAAGAATATGTAACAGGAACTAATTTGTGAAACAGCAATGCATATAAAACATTGAGAGAGGATTGTTGAAAATACTTTTCCAAACTTGTGATTTTATTACCAAAAGAATCAATGACGATAAAAAATAAGAGAATTACAAAGTTAAATAATATCTCATTCAAACATAATATTTAACTAAGCAGCCAACAAATTACAAAAGATGTTCAAAATTTTGTCCATTTATATTTACACATAATCTGCAATGTTTTCTCATTGAAAATCGCTTACCTTGGAAAGACTGGCGATTGCCGGAAATAATTTCTGTAAGTTCATGGATTCTTACTATCAGTGCCTCCTCCATATAGTAGGCTACGGATGTCAATAATGAAATGGTAAATGTCATTTTGTTCAACGTCAAAACGAGAATGAATTATTTGTAATTAAATTGGTTTGTGCAACTTTCACACTTTTTGTTATGATGGCTTATACTTTTGAAGAAATGGCTGATACGCAAATAATATACGGGGAAGCCAGAGAGAATGGTAGACGTTCCGAGCGCTTGTATAGAGAAAGATATCCAAATCTACCTAGATTTCCATGTCACACAACATTTTCTCAAATTGACAGGAGATTGCGAGAATTTGGACAATCCAATTCAAAATTACAAGGTAGCGGTAGAAAACGAACTGTACAGACTATATAATTAGAGGAGGCTGTATTGAAAATAGACCCGATTTAAGCACTCGCACCATTGGCAAATTTTTAAATGTAAGTAACTCAACTGTGTGGAATATTTCAAATGAACAGCAGTTGTGTCCTTATAAGTATACCCAAGTTCAGGCCCTAAAACCAACAGATTGTCCTCAAAGAGTGGAGTTTGCCAATTGGTACACCCAAAAATGTTTAGAAAATAGGAATTTTACCGAATTTGTTCTATTTACTGATTAAACCAAATTCACCCGTGAAGGAATATTTAATTCAAGGAATAGCCACGTGTGGAATGGGTACATGACCATTGGTGGTGCTAAAACACCGATTGCATTGCCTAAAATAAAAAATACTGTATTTTAAGTTTGAACAATCGTAAAATGATGTGACTAATTCACCAGTAATCAGTACAGTGAGACGTTATTTACCATTCCCAGGTTTTTCACAAACAGTTTTACCGTCTTTCTTGGCAATAACAGTATTACCCTTAGGGGAGAGGAAAAATGCGGATTCGTCTGCATAGAAAATCCTATTGGGATCATTTGAGGCTATGAGTGCATTAGTGGACTAATTAAGGTTAATAGAAGATAAATGGGTATACATTTTGTATGAAATTTGTCTGTGATGTACTGATCTTAATTTTAAGTATTGTGTATCAAATCAATTCCAGATCGCGAAATTGTATTAGAAATAAGATATAGTATAAGATACCTTGTACATTGACAAGGTATCGACATTTGAATATGGCTTATTCCACTTTGCTTAATTGTTTTTTCGACTTAATTCCGATTTTAGAATCAAACAACAATGGAAATTTTGATAGTATTTTCAATATACAAACAGAAATAATTTTTCAATTGGCAGAAGAAAAACAAACCTGACATAACTGAGTTGAAGAAAGTCTTTTAATTAAAGTTTTCTCTTAATCATCTTCTTCCAATGATCCGATTAGATCTCCGCCTGATGACTGAGTCGAGGACTTCAAATTTTCATAAAACTTGTGATGCAGAAGAGGGATAAGTTCCATGAGTTTGAGAAGATCCTTCTTTTTTGCCTCATTTATTATATTGCTGTTGGTGTAGAGTAGAAGTGCAGTTTGAGTCAATACCTTTTTTTTTTCTTTTGCTGATGTCAACCTTTTCAAAATAACGATATTCTTGTTTTGAGTATTTGTACTGGGTTGTATCAGTATATTTTTTTAAATCGTAACGATTGTATTTTCAGCCATTCCACCTTGTAAGAGACTATTGAAAATATCCTCTTTCGAAAAAGAAAAGACAATGTGTAACTAGTTATTTTTTTGAAGCATTTTGAATTGATTTTATTTTGTCTCCGATGGTATTTTAATTTCAGCAGGTGTATATAACTCGTTACTCACTTTCCAACTGTAATTTCTGGTACCGTTTCAGTTCCGTAGCATTAATTTAAGTATTTATTTAATTAGTAATTCAAATGCCTTGAAATATCATCTACGAAATTCAAAAAAAAATATTAAATACCGCTTTTCAAAGTACAAATTATCGACGACGCCCGATATATAAACTATTTTAATTAAAACCAAAGCCGTCCAGTATATTAGAAATATTTCTCATTGTAAGTGAATCGATTCAAGTTAATTTCCTCACCACCGTTAACGCAAAAAATTTTAGGTAGGAATTAAATTACAAAAATCTAACGTTTTGGAGTCTCTCTGTCTGCCTGCTGCCGTTTGGAAATTTTTGCAATTTGCTACCGCGTGTCACAAAGTTGTTAAATTGATAATTTTGAAGTCATGTGAATTGTTTGTGTCCGACCGTCCCTTATTTTCTGAGTAAGTGAAAATTTATTTTAGAAGACCTAATAAAATATCACGTCGAGTTTTAAAAGATTTATATTTGATTTCAGTAAACGATTTAGCAGTTCGACTATTTAGAAATTTAGTACCCTACTTTGGTAAGCCGGGTTTTTTTAAGCTATAAGAAAATTTATTTACAGTTTTCATTATTATGTTCTCTATAACGTTCTTTTGGAATTCATGACTGAACCTTCAATACATTGGAATAGCGTTTTGATTTGAATTTTCAGATTTAGATTGTTATACCTATTGTCCTGTCTCAAATTACCCAAATATATTTTTAATTTCAATCGATAATTGGAAATAGAAAACAAACTGATTGTGGGACAGAGCAGAGCCTTTTGCCACCAGCTGTCCTATTTTCAGCCGGTAGAAATGTTGTCTATTGCGACGGTGATCTTTTATTTTGTTTTTATTTCGGAATTAATTTCTTCACTATACAGTATTGGCTCGCCGATATTTGAAAAATTTGAAACCGATTGTGGGGCGGAGCAGAGGCTATTGCCACCAGCTGTTCCATTTTCGGAATGGGCCCAATTTTCCCTGAATTACCTTTGATTTATCTTAGTTCTAAATTATATATAGCTTCATCTGATCGACAATTGGAAAAATTTAAAACTGATGGTGGGACGTAGCAGAGGCTGTTGCCACCAGCTGTTCCGCTTTCAGCAGGTAATAATTTTGTTTCATTTACTCTAAGACACAGTTGTTTATTTTTGCTTGTATTTGGGTAAACGCTGTCCTATCTTCCGACCAAATTTTAGAATAATTTTAACCGATAATTTGAAATTCAAAACTGATTACAGGGCAGAGCAGAGGCTTTTGCAACCAGCTGCCCAATCGTCAGCCTAACGTAACTTTTCTTGAGTTTACTCCTTTTTTGTTAGAAAAGTTTATTTTCTCTTACAATAATAAGATTTTCAACCAAGTCTGAGGCTATTGCCACGGATTGATTGATAATCTAGTTTATGTCCATTAGTTTTTTTATAAACTGGTCTGGTTGCATTTTCCCACCTATCTCGATTGACCGTTCCTACCGCGAAGATAATTATATCCCGTTTACTACTGTGATATATATTTATCATTTTACTGCTGCTCTCCGCATAATTACAAACTGATTACACTAGTTACGCTGTCATTAACAATTTCATTTGCTTGTTTACGACTTGTTTATTGTGCCATTGCTCACATCCCTTAATTTCGGCAAATTTCGCATGGTGTATAATAAAATAAGGTTTGAACACATTTGCATACTGTGTATATTCAACTGATTCGGTACCGCTTGAAAATACTGAGAAATTGTTGCGTGTTTTTTTTTATATATATTTTAAATATGACTTGTAATATACAAATAAATACAATTAGTGTTTTCTTCGTATCCCGTAACATCGCCGTCTAAGGGTTATAGTTTTGTAGAAGTATTAAATTCAACGAGACCCCTGGAATTTTCTGTAACCTCCATCTGAAGCTACCTGGAACTCTTGACGCTGAGGGTCAAGGGGCCGTGGAGTGAACCACGTAAAATAATCTGGCGCCCGAGCATTTGTTTCAAAAACTTTGCATCGAGGGTGTCCAAAGTGGCACGCCAGTTGGTAAGAGCCTGTGTGATGTGAAAGACGTGTCACAAATGTAATAATTATAGACAAAAGAAAATATGTAGTGAGTGTTGAAATGTACGTCTAGCAATGACGGAAAACAATGGAAGAGAACAAATTTTGCACCACAATTTGCCGATTATCATCCCGCTGTGCAAGATCCTTATTCCGAATATAATCCAAAACCAATTGACCACTCCAACAAATACATGGATATCAATTTTCTTTAATCCATAGCAATGTACACGGATATAAAGGAAATAAAAAAACAGAAAAATATTTGGAAACTACTGCAAAATAATTAAAGACCTTCATTGCATGCTGCCTATGTATTGGTATCTATAATTTACCAGGAATCCGAATGTTTTGGCAAATGGATACCAGGGTACCAATAGTTTCAGATAACATGTTAAGAAATCGTTTTTTATGCCATTCGGACACGACTCAAACTTGTTGACGATGATTATGTAACCAAGGGGACTAGAGAAAATGATAGATTCTGGAAAACTAGACCATAGTTGGATCAAATTATAGAGAGCGCGTCTGAAGAATGAAAGAACTGAAAAAGTGTCAATCGATGAGCAGATGATTCCGTTTCATAGAAAAGTATCAATGAGACAGTTTGTGACAGGAAAACATAACCCTGTTGGGTTCAAGAATTTTGTCATGACGACTACGGGGGATTCCACTTGATTTTCACATGTATGAAGGTACAGGTAGATTTACTGAATCCAGCTTGGTACCTACACGAGAACGACTGGATATCGGAAGAACGGTAGTTTTAAAACTGATAGATACATTGCCCTTGCCTTTTACTTTTCCGCACAACCTATCTATATGCGAGAAAAGTATTGGTTTACCCCAAACAAAGCTGGAATTTTTAATTTTTTTTTTGAGTTCTTTTCACGTATTCCATCAACAACAACACGAAAAAACGGTTTTTAGAAAAAATCCTGTGTGTATGTCGTCGTCGTCGTCGTTGTCGTCGGCCACTTTTCCTTACATGTCTTGTTAGCACGATACAGCCTCCGGAGTGCAATAAGTCACTAATTTTATGATTGAATATTATTAAGGACATGTCAAAGATGAACCCTATTGATTTTCAGCTCACCAGAGCCAATACAACATGTGCTACAGTACTTTAAGTACGGTATTTCGTCTTTTTTTTGAAAATTCCAGTTTGTTCGCACGATACAGCCTCCGGAGTTCAACAAGTCACCAATTTTATGATCGAATATTATTCAGGACATCTCATTGATGGACCCTATTGATTTTCAGCTCACCAGAGCCAATACAACAGGTGCTACAGTACTTTAAGTACGATATTTTTGTCATTATTGGAGAAGTTTCGGTTTGTTAGCATGATACAGCCTCCGGAGTAAATACAAGTGAACAATTTTATGATTGGATATTATTCAAAGCGTCTCAAGAATGAACGCTATTGATGTTCAGCTCACGAAAGCCAGTACAACGCGTGCTATGGTACTTGAAAGACAAAATTTTTGTCATTTTTGGAGAATTACCAGTTTGTTAGCACGATACAGCCTCCAGAGAGTACACGATTGATCAATTTTATGATTGAGGTATCTCACAGATGTACTCTATTGATTTTTAGTTGACTGGAGCAAGTACAGCGGGTCCAATAAATCCAGATGTACTAAATTTTTGGTTATTTTTAGAAAAATTTCGGTTTGTTAGCACGATACATCCCCCGAAGTGTATACTAGTAACACTTTCATGATAGAATATTGTCGAGGGCCACAAATGCGGAAAAGTAGGTTTTAATCTTTAAAACCGTTCATTTTTTCATTTGTTTATTGATTTTTGTTGCAGCTAGTTGGCTTCAATACAAACAAGATCGTTTAGCAGCTGGAATTCCCAAAAAACACATTGGAGAACACCTATTGTTTGAGTTTTTGCTTGCTGAATCACTCTTATAATCCCAGAAAATAAATGAACGCACATCCTGCGAAAGCCAGGAAAAAGGTAACGAGTGCCAAAAAAAGGAAGATTGCACCAATCCCTGATAAACACTTCCAGTCAATGAGAGCTAATCAATTCCAAGAATTCATTAATGAAAACCAAAAATGAAGATCGAAATGCAGGTATCCTGTATGTCGCAACCTGATGTTGGTCAAACGTATTCGTTGCAATATTTTTCTATCCTGCATTGTTAATAGAAATTGTTTTACTAAAGTTCCTGGTAAGTGAACAATAATTTTTTTATTGTCATTCCAGACCCAAAGTATCATGAGTGATACCACAATTTTTGAAAAAACCAAGACTTTCATTTTTGTTATTCTCTTTTTTGTGATTAGTAACCACACCGAAGGGTTATTTTACTTGGCAGCAAAAAATCACTGCAATTAATGTTTGGGCCCGAGGAAGTTAATGCTCGTGGTCACCTTTAGTCTTCATCAGGGGCAATATGAAAGCATATCGATACATTAGAGTAATATTGGAACCGCATTCCATTTCTCGCCTCAGGACACATCAAGATTCAACTTTTCAGCCATATAAAGCTCGACCACATACAGCCAGACAAACCTTTGGCTATTTCCACCAGGCCAAAATTCATCTCCTACCTTGCCCCCCAAGATCCTCTAATTTGTCCCCAATGGAATATATGTGTGACATATTTGGTAGAAGGTTAAGAAATTGACAGTGTCTTCCTCAAACTCTGATTGCCCTCCAACGTAAGATAGAGGTGACATGGAATGAGATACCCCAGGATGATATTTATCACCTGATAGTAAGTATGCAGGGATGCATTAGGGAATGTGTGAGAAATTGCGGTGCTTCATGTAAAGTTGATGACAAGAAACTTAGATTATCCTCACCCGATTGAAGTTTAATTTTAATCTTTTACATATTACGAACTCCCTAAATATATGGCAAATATTACTGAAGTAAAATTTTTCTAACTGGGTGTTCGGGTTTCTATGTTAGTGAGAATATTTTTCTTATGTAAAGGTTTATATTCATGGAGGTGACTTCAATTGCCGCGTTTCAACTGCTGGCATCACACCATCGACAATCTTGGAAAATACAAACTTATACGAGGAGAGGTTGAGTTATGATTCAGAATTCAATACTAGAGATCGAAAACTTATCGAGTAACTCTTACTCCTTATTGCTTTAGTGAAAACACTGAAAAACATAATAGTTCTTTCAGCAAATTTCTCATTTGGAATGAGCAACAAAAAGAAAAATATAAACTTTCCGTGCGCCTATCGAACCGAGCCTATATTATTCCTCATGTGCAGCTTTCATATAATAATTTTTGTTCTGCTATTTTTAAATGCGCGGAAAGTCTCAATATGTTCAGATTCAGAGACACCAGTGTGAAATCACATTATTATGTTAAGAGTAAACCTTGGTTTGATAATGAGTGTGTGGATGCAAAAAAGCTCTTAAACGCTCCATTGAAATTATTTAAAAAATATCCCTCTGATGTTTCTCAAAAGCTAAACTACACGCAAGATAAGAAAAAGTATAGAAAACTAAGAAGAACAAAGAAAAAAGCATACAAAGATGCCTTTATATCCCGTTTAACAAGCTCACGTAATCCTAAAGACTTTTGGTCAGCAATTAAACAATTCCAAAATCACTCAAATCGAAATCTACTATCCGTGGAAATTTGGGAAAACTTTTATGATGGTACTTATTCGCAGAGAGTGTAGGATGACGTCCAATTCACAGACGTGAATCATCCTTTCCTTGATTCCGTAATAACATCGGAAGAGATATATCACGTTCTTAACAAGTGAAAATCTAGGAAAGCACCGGGAAATGATTTAATTTCCTATGAGTTATAAAAATTTTTTCGGACAATTGGATACTTTACCTAAATGTTTTGTTTAACAATATTTTTCAAACAGCTCTCATGAATTTGCAGTGGACTGAAATACAACTTACAATGGTACATAAGGGTGAACTAGCGTGTGAACCATTCAGCTATAAAGGGTTAGCATTAGCTAACTGCACTGGTAAAGTCCTTACCAGTATACTTCACAACAGACTCACACAATGGTCTGAGGAGTGTCACATTTTGCCTGAAACTCAGGCGGGTTTCCGTTCTGGACGAGGGTGCATAGATAATGTTTACACTTTGAATTCCATTGTCAACTTACATATCAGGCTTAAAAGCGAAAAATATTTGCTATTTTCGTAAACTTTAAACGAGCTTTTGATTCCATTGACCAGCTAATCCTATGGGCAAAACTTTTTCAGCTAGGTTTATCATCAAAAATGTTGCGTGTCATAAAACACTTATATGACAATGCCACTATTAGAATAAAAGCCGCTGATGGATTTACCAAAGCGTTCGACGTAACTATGGGAATATTACAAGGCGAATCTTTGAGTCCACTACTATTTTCATTCTTCATCGCTGAAATTGAAGATTTTTTCTGTAAGAATGGGACTCGGGGTGTAAACATTGATGATAGGAATGAAATATCAACTCTTTTGTATGCAGACGATATTGTAATACTGGCATTTTCTGAAGTTGATGTAGGAAGAAAATTGCAAATCCTTGAAAAATACTGCGCTTAAAATAATTTAACGGATAACACTACAAAAATTAAGATGTTGTCTTTTTCTAGAGGTGGGTTCCAACCAAAGTCTTATATATTTTATTTTAACGAATGTTTAATCTCTATGACAAACAATTATAATTATCTAGGAGTACTATTTACATCATCTGGCGTATTTTGCGAGAAGTCAAAAACAATAGCAAATGAGGCAAAGCAAGCTATAGGACCAGTGTTATCTTTAATGGCAAAAGTGAAAATAGATAATTTGTCCCCGCGGATAAAACTATTTGAATCTCTTATTGCTAGTATTATGTACAATGCATTGCATATTTGGGGATTAAGGTATCCAGATATTATAGAGCGTGTTCAGGTATCGTTTCTAAAAAGAGTTTTGATGGTGCCCTTAAATACTCCTGTCGTTGCTCTCACGGTATTATCAAAAGCTACATTTATTAGACGTTACCCGAAAAGAAAACAGCTCATTCCCAACATTATATAAATCACTTTCTATCTGTTCGTTGCCCAGTTCTTATTTAATCCAGAAAATGCCTATGCAGGTTACCCGCACTATTTCCCAGTTACGTTTCACCAACCAGCTGCGTATAAAATTTACCTTGAATGGCTGCTCATATATAATTGACCCATCAGAACGCTGCACTGTGTGTAACATGGAAGAACCGAAAACTATATTTCATATGCTTTTTGAGTGTCCCATATACACCTCTATGAGATCACTGAATTATGACCCTCTCAGAAATATTGAATCTCTCATAGAAACTCTAAATAACCTCAATGTTGATGATGCAAAGTGTATTGCTGCTTACATATGGAATATTCTAAAGCTCCGAGCATTCGTGATTGACGAATGATGATTTTTGAGCTCTTTTGTTGGTTTCCGATAAGTCCAATGGACAAAAAAACTATTTAGTTAGTTCCATGCGTCCATTATATGTGCTATTTTTTAATGCTTTGAATGTAAATCTTGATTTTTTGTTTGTTATTTTTTCTTTATGTATATTTGCCTTATATTAGTATAGTATTAGCCCTAGACCAAAGATGTCACTACAAATATTTGATTATTCATGCACTATCAACCGAACCCTTGCTATGAATGTATATTCTATAGGCAATAAAGTTTATTATTATTATTATATTATTCATGGAATATTTCCTCTGAAAAAGTTCCTAGTATCATGAGGAAAACACTGAGTAGAACATTCAATATCCCCATCGATTACACAGTCCTAAAAAGTTTTTGTAATACATATGTTGAGAAAGGAAACAAAAAAACAACAAATACGGTGTTAGCAACTTTATTATATTTAGTTGAAATCAACAATATTCTGTGTCGAGTTATAGCTCTGGTAAGAACAGTTTTATTAATGAAATGTTGGTGCCTTTGAAACAGTTTAAGTATTTAGACAATGTCCAGGCACCTATATATAATAACATTTAATAAGTGCAGTAGGGCAATAGTTCCAAAATTATTTTTAATTTATTAACGAAAGATTATGCCATCTCACACAGTTACTTCAATATTCATGTGGACCGGCATGCTTCAACTAAAGCTTTGAATTCAGCAGCACCGTTTATATTTATTTCGCTATTAGGAGACTCGTCCATTATTTTTGTCCATGCTATTATATTGGGATATTTGTTTTCGTCTATCGGTACAAAATTTTTTGCATTTGACAGAGTCGTCCAGATGCTCAAATCGGCTATTGTCATTGTATTTCCTGCTATGAATTTTGTTTTGCTCAAAAATTTTTCTAAAAAGTTATATCCTTGTTGAACTTCTTTGGCACCCTCTGCTGATACGTCCTTACAGTTTTGTAATAGAACAGGCACCTAAAATATTTCGTTCACTTCATTCATTTTAACTCATTCAAATCAATACAATTGCAAATTTCTGGATATTTCCTGTGTAAATCTGTGAGCTAATTTATCTAGTTAAATCTGTTCATACTAACGAATGTCTCTAGCGTTTATTGGTATATACAACTTGTAATAAATGAAAGGTTTTGTAATAAATACGGATATACAGGAGGTTCATTTTAGAAATCCACAAGATAGTAGCTATTATTTATTTAATATTACTCGTAAATGTTGGTGGAATGCTGTACTTTAAACCTTTATTTAAAAATTCTATCCGACTATCTGTAAAATTAGTGTCTGAATGGTTTTCAAATCGTGGTGCAAAGTGTGTTGGTATATAAGTTTTTACAGTTTCATGATGTTTAGAGTATTGAATGCTATGTTGTGTTTGTTCAATTTTCTGTAGTTTTAGTTCTTGTTTTTCAAATTTCTGGATCTTTACCGCGCTGACACTTTCTCTGATTTTGTCATCTGAACAGTCAAATTCTACTGGATGTAGCTGGAACGTGAGTTCTGAATGTACATTATGTGAGTTTCTAAGGAGTCTGTTATTTTAAACCATTTCTTACAATCTCCTTTAAGCCATACTCGTTCAGCACATTTTATAGCTTTTATATTGTTAATAATTCAAATTATCTTTTAAGTGATTATGAAAAGAAGTCCATTATAAATAAAAATCCTCATTCTCGACAATTATATGGAACCCTTAAATTACATAAAATAACCATTTAGACCAGTAGTTTCTTATGTTAGTACTCCTAATAATATATTAGCAGAAAAACTTAACAATATACTCAATAGTTACGGATATACATCTAATAACTCAATTAAAAGATCAATAGAACTAATCAAAAAATTCAAAGCAATCAACTTGCAAGATAACTCTGAACCCATTTCATTTGATATAACCAATATGTTCACTAAAATTCCTCCTAAAGAATGTCCAACACTTGTAAGAAAATTACTAGAATAATAATGGGATATACTTAATTTATTTGCTGTATTAATTAATCAGAATAATTTCACTTTTGACAATAAGAAAATTTGATAAGATATTAAAAATGAAGGTTTACAAATGGGAAGCCCTATATCACCAATTCTGGAAAACATTTCCATGGACAGTTTGGAAAGATAAATCTTTGAAAGTAATATTTCAGAAAAAGTTTTATTTTGGTATAGATATGTAGACGACATATTAGATTGTTTTATAGGTAATGAATGACAATTAGATGTAGATGTATTTTTCAACCATGTTAATAATTTACACCTAATAATTAAACTTACATTAGACGTTAAAGAGAATAACTCAATCAATTTTCTTGATATAAGAATTCAAAGAGTTCATAATTTACTTGATTATTCAATTTGCAGAAAAACAGCACACACTGATGTGACTATTCCATATAATTCCAATCATTCCATGTCACATAAATTAGCAGTATATAATTCAATGCAACATAGAGCTTTTACAGTTCCTATGAACAAATGTAGTTTTAATAAAGGAATTAATACAATTTAACAAATAGCAACATCCAACGGTATTCCATTATATATGATAAATGAATTAATTGATAAAAAATAGGGAAAAGTGGTATTACAACGGATATTTCCTGAACAAACTAACGAAACAGAAAATCATAAAACCATCACATATGCAGGTAATATTTCTAATAATACAACAAAGATAATATCTTTAACTATAAATACATCAAGTTCTTTCAAAACAGAAAGTAATATGAGTACAAAATTGTTAAATGTAAAAACAAAAATATCACCATTAAAGAAGTCTGGTATATATAAACTTATATGTCCAGAATGTAATGCTGTCTACTTGGGTCAAACCCTTAGAAACTTTAAATCAGATACAGTGAACAGTCACAAGCATACGGATAAATCCCACAGCGCAAAACATTTACTTGACACCAAACATTCATTAATACCTAGCACATAATTAGAAGTACTGCATGTTTGTGATAAGAAGCAAGAACTGAATTTCATTGAAGAATTAGGAACTAGAAGACACTTAAGAAACCCACAATATCAAGTTGTCATTGAACATATAAATCTAGGGAGTTCTCCACTTTTCAACTGTCTTCTTAAGTGATAATTGTAAATATCGGCAGATATAGTTTTTCTGGTTTTCTATTTCATTGCACAGTTATACTGATTTTAATTGGGAAAAATATATCCAGGATACCCCCATAGGGCAAATAACATCTAAGCTTCAATTTTTTTAATATCATATTTCTTCTTTTTTCTATTAACATATATTAAGTAAATCACAAGGTAGGTCACTTCTTGGTCGAGCCAATAATAATTTAATCACCAGGTAGGCATCCAATGAAATGTAACTCCTGTTATGGTGACGATGATATTTAATATCGAACCAATTTTGTCAATTTTCAATATATTGTGGAATTATCTAGAAACATTGAGTTTCATTTAAAACAGTGATATGAGTAGATTCCTCGAAGTAAGGGTCAAGACAATTAATTTCATGAACTCATTTAATTGTCAAACACCCTGTAAATATATAAATTGTAATTCGCCGCCACCTATTTCTCAACAACAACAAACATTGATAACGCTAAATAAACAAAAGGTGTTTGGATAACCAAGATCTGTTAGTTTTAATACACATCTAAGTTATAACAAATAATTACAAAACCAAGAAATTGTAATTGTTTTTGAAAACAATTTAATTTCAAAAGTCTAAAGACAAAAACAAAATAACCAACACGCGGTTACGGTGTTCACATTTTTCATTCCTGTATTATCGTTGGCAGCTGATAACCTGCTCCTCGAAAATTCAAGGGTATAGTTGAGAAAATTGAATAAAGTGGTTCACGAGTGTTTGAAACAGTAGTCAAAATCTTTTTTTTTTCCTTTTCCCACATCAACTGTTGTCGGCTACGAGTGGAATCCCTCCTACCCAGAACATTCCAGAAAGTAGGAAGGCAGCCGGTCATATCAAATAAGTTGTGTTGCTATCAGAAATTACTAACTATTATGAATGGTTTTACTGTTTCGAGCGAAAAAATCTAGAAGGTGGTGCGTGTTCTAGGTTTTTTTTTGATTAGCATATTTATCCAGTGGCTATGTAGGGAAAAATACATTCTTCCATTTTTTTTTCAATTCTCTTCAATTAACTGTTCATGATATTAAATAACAACTAACAAACAGGCTCCCTCTTAGTGGATATCCGTAGATGAAGCTTACCGTAGAGATTGTGTGGATATTAATACATATAACATTTGTCCTTACTTTGTTCTTGAATACGGACATTCCGTAAACAAAAAAACAAACGGATATAAAAAATGTTTCATATGAATGATAACTACTATTGTTTTTAACCTATTGCTTACATTAATTTTTGTATTTGAAAACGTCTGAGAACGTACAATCAGATTTTCTTTATATTTAACAGATTGACTGCTGTGAGTACCAAATGTGGTACACGATTAACTTGCCATTTAGGCTGCAGCTCTATTGAAGCGCATTAACACTTGTGGCATTGACGATTTCTATTTATTATTTTTGTGCTAGCTCTTATATGAACCTTTTGGAGGATAGTTAAAGTCTTTTTAGGTATTTCACACCATTTTTAGCCTGTGTACCTATGTTGGTACTCATGTCCCTACGATTGGTATTTTCCTCAGGGGCCCGTGGCCATTATCTCTGGTACACTAGGTAATTTTTGGTAACTTTCCGTAATTTTTGGTAATTTTTGGTAATTTTTGGTAATTTTTGGTAATTTTTGGTAGTTTTTGGTAATTTTCGGTAATTTTTGTTAATTTTTGTTAATTTTTGGTAATTTTTGGTAATTTTTGGTAATTTTTGGTAATTTTTGGTAATTTTTGGTAATTTTTGGTAATTTTTGGTAATTTTTGGTAATTTTTGGTAATTTTTGGTAATTTTTGGTAATTTTTGGTAATTTACCCTTCCTTGTTGCATATGGCACTGGTGACAGCAGCTGCCTTTCGATTTAAAGAGACCGTATTCGAATCGTTAGGACCTACGGAACTTTAGAACTGAGTTAGCAAGCCTCTTTATTAGGAAGGGAATTGTTTGACTTGAGAAGGTAAGTACCTTGAGTATTATGATTTTTTTAGGATAACGTAACCTTCTGGTTTCTCTTGCTAATGGGTGTTATTTCATTCTGGTGACAGATGTTTTCCTGTCTTGTTATAATTTTCGTAAAATTATGAGGTTATTTCTAAAACCAATCATAAAATATTAGCAAATACACTAAACTCTTAGTGATGTTTAATGGTTAAATATCTACAAACTGACATCCACGAACCTGTATACATTTCAGAATTTCAGAATGAACAGTTAATACGATTAAAACAATTTTATATCTATAAAATTCCATTTGCTTCTTTATCTATTTTGTTTTGGTCCATTTTCCACCCTTCATACACAATAATAAAATTCACTGTATAGAAGAAATAAGTCAACCATTTAAAAAATGACATCTCATCAAAGCGTAGAAGAATTCATTTCGTGGTATGTAAATCTTTTATAGAACAACTCTGTTTGGTTTGCCTGTGCACACAAAAATTTATTTGAAATTTTGAAAATTTCGAGGTTAATGAAAAACATCTCGGCATGTGGAATTTGTTCACAGATTCAAATATCCTTTTAGGTTGTATCAATTACTTGTTTTTGAATGTTTATCAGGATAATGCAATCAATTCTTAAGAATTCTTTGTTCATGAATGGTCATTCTTCGCGAGTCTATATATTTTTATTTACTCATCTATTATATACTTACTGCTATGAATTTATGGAAAGCAAAAATTTCACCACATTCAAAAAATAGCATTTGATTGATTTTGCCTCGCTTTTGAATGTCTTGTGGATAAAGTTGGTTGTTATTTCCGTATTTATCTGCTAAATATATCATTATAGCATGACTATCCCAAATAATGTAGCCATCATCGTCCAAAGTAGGTACAGTGTGATGTGGATTTATCTGGAATACATAAAACCAATTAATTTCATGGGGTTTTCAATTCGAAAATCACTGTTAGCACAATTGTTATAATTCATCCGTTTCACAAGCTTTTAGTTGAAAGCTAATAAACTCTCATTTCATGTATCGCAACAATGCCATCAGATAACAAATGTTGGCATACCATGAAAAATAGAGAAATGACAATCGAGGTTACATTTTTAGACCTAAATCTATCATTAAATGAACTATAATGTACATAATCACTAATTAAGATCAGGTAAATACTCCTAATAACTTATCATTAACTACTATAATAATATATTTTCAACGGACTATTTGGATTTTCTAATAGTCCAATAACCGTCAATCCTAATAGTTCTGTAAACATGGATTTGAAAGATGTGATAACAAATCATACGAGGTATAGGGTGATAAAGGTACTATATCTATTTATAATCTTATTAAAATAAAGGTAAGCTATGGCTACATATTCACACTTTGATCTTTATTAATTTGAAAGTGTTAAATAATTGATGTACTTGCGTTGAGCACTGTTTAAATAATGTGATTTGATATAAATCTCTTATAAGGGGTGTAGATGCGTCACCTATTTTCACCTCGTCAAGAGGTTTTTGGACTAATATCAGTAATTGTTGTACAACTTTTAAATTCAATTTTGTTCGTTTCATGGACAAAATTCGTATGAAATTGATTTTTAGGCTTGCAGAAAGAAACAAAACGAAAAGGATAAAAAAGGAAATTGTGTAGCAGGTAGCCGGAAACCTTGTACAGAATATACAAAAATCAATGGAATTTCATTATTAACCCAAAAAGCGAAAATTGATTAAGAGGACGAAAATAAGTGAGTTCTTTCATTTCAAATGCAAAAAATATTGTGGCTTGAACATCGATATTATAAAAAAATCATCGACTATTCATTTTCACTTAGCATAAAAATACTTTATAAAAATATATAAATGGAAATTATACGTTGCATAAAAAGAGAGTAAAATGTATATGGCGTGCAAAAATCCACGTTCAATGTCTTTGATGGGCCACTTCAAAGTATTTTCTAACGAAAGTGATAAAATAGTAGTATTCGAAATTTGAATACTTCTAATTCATAAAGAATGCAGCAGAATCGCTAAACGGGAAATTAATTTCTATTTAGAAGCATTTAAACGTTGCTAATCCAGAGCAAGAATACGCAAAACGTATTAAACGGTTTACATTACAATACGCGACTAACTCACATACACGTACGCATACAAACTACACAGTCTTTGGACGAATAAAGAAGATGGAGCTAGCATCACACAATACATTGCCATATGAGATATTCGAAAACATTTTAGTTAAGTTAAGTATAACTTTATCGGTCTATAAAAAAATATAATTTAATCACTTCTCGGTTACATTTTACTATCTAAACATGAATAAGTGAATTTTCATTTACAAGTGAGAATTGTACCACTCCAATCAAAAAGTGGTATCGATAGTACTTAGAACAATTGAAAACCTACTAATTTGAGTGAACATCCACCGATTCATGTTTAGAGAGTAAACTAATTATTCGTAAATTCATTGAACTAACTTACCGATTACTAACTTTGGTCACTGTTTGTTATTATTAAAGCTCATTCAATGTTTATTGATAGATGAAACGGTTAATGATAATTTTATTATGTATCTATTAATGAAAGTATATACTATTACCCCCTAGCTAGCTCAAGAAATGATATGTATTTTCGGTAGAGTAGGGGTGAGTAAATATAAAGTTGCAAGAATGTTTTACAGTGTAAAAGTATTACTTTAATATCACAAATGTGATGTGATTAACAAAAATCAATTACCCCAAATGGTATCAGTTGGTTTCCAATGAGTAGGTATTAGCAATCTTATGTGATATATTACTAATATTGAATGTAGGTGTCAAGTTTGTGGAGTCCTCAAGGCCCTTAATTATTTGGAAATATCTTACTAGTCATCCTCCAGTTAAGGCTAGAATTGCTGCCGAACAATATCAGCCTATTGCCCTTGTGATTCAATGCTGTAGAGATGGCTGATCGGTGGATGTATAGGGATGCATTAAGAAATAGTAATGACGAAAGTATGAAGAAGGTGACAACATAAAGGCCTGAAACAACAAAATCCTATGTCACCTACCGTGAATCAGTTAGTCAGTTAGAGTGTTTACTCACCGATGATGTGTGGCCTAGAGGGATTATTACTTTCCCGCCCAACCTATCTAATAGCGAGAAAAGTATTGGTTTACCCCAAAAAAAGTTGGAAATTCGAAAATTTTTTTCGAGTTATTTTTACGTTTTCCATTAACAACAACCCAAAAAAACTGTTTTTAGAAAAAAAATCCTGTGTGTATGTCGTCGTCGTCGTCGTTGTCGTCGGCCACTTTTCGTTACATGTCTTGTTAGCACGATACAGCCTCCGGAGTGCAACAAGTCACCAATTTCATAGTTGAATGTTGTTAAGGACATGTCACAAATGAACCCTATGGATTTTCAGCTCACCAGAGTCAGCACAACGGGTGCTATGGTACTAGAAGAACGACATTTTAGTCATTTTTTAAAAAATTTCAGTTTGTTAGCACGATACAGCCTCCGGAGTTTATCAAGTCACCAATTTTATGATTGAATATTACTCAGGACACTTCACAGATGAACCCTATTGATTTTCAGCTCATCAGAGCCAGTACAACAGGTGCTATAGTACTTTAAGTACGATATTTTTGTCATTTTTGGAGAATTTTAAGTTTGTTAGCACGATACAGCCTCCGGAGTATAAACAAGTGACCAATTTTATGATTGGATATTATTCAGAGCGTTTCAAAGATGAATCCTATTGATATTCAGCTCACTAAAGCCAGTACACCGGGTTCTATGGTACTTAAAGTACCAAATTTTGGTCATTTCTGGATAATTTTCAGTTTGTTAGCAAGATACAGCCTCCAAAGTGTATACAAGTGACCAATTTTATGATTGAATATTGTTCAAGGTGTCTCTCAGATGTACTCTATTGATTTTCAGCTGACTAGAGCGAGTACAGCGGGTCCTATAAATCCAGATATATTACATTTTTGGTTATTACTTTTCCGCCCAACTTTTCTATATGCGAGAAAAGTATTGGTTTACCCCAAGAAAAGTTGGAATTTTGAAATTTTTTTTTGAGTTATTTTCACGTTTTCCATCAACAACAACACGAAAAAACGGGTTTTAGAGAAAAAATCCTGTGTGTATGTCGTCGTCGTTGCCCACTTTTCCTTACATGTCTTGTTAGCACGATACAGCCTCCGGAGTGCAATAAGTCAGCAATTTTATAATTGGATATTGTTAAGGACATGTCACAGATGATCCCTATTGATTTTCAGTTCACCAGAGCGAGTACAACGGGTGCTATGGTACTTGAAGTACGACATTTTGTTATTTTCTGAGAAATTTCAGTTTGTTAGCACGATACAGCCTCCGCAGTTCGACAAGTCACCAATTTTATGATTGAATATTATTCAGGGCATTTCACTTATAAACCCTATTGATTTTCAGCTCACCGGGGCCAATACAGCAGGTGCTACAGTACTTTAAGTACGATATTTTTGTCATTTTTGGAGAATTTTCAGTTTGTTAGCACGATACAGCCTCCAGAGAGTATACGATTGATCAATTTTATGATTGAATATTGTTCAAGGTGTCTCACAGATGTACCCTATTGATTTTCAGTTAACTAGAGCGAGTATAGCGGGTCCTATAAATCCAGATATACTGAATTTTTAGCACGATACATCCCCCGAAGTGTATACAAGTAACAGTTCTATGATAGAATATTGTTCAGGGCCACGGATGCGGAAAAGTTAGTTTTAATCCTTAAAACCGTTTATTTTCGGACAAATTTCGGTTTGTTAGCACGATACATCCCCCGAAGTGTATACAAGTGACAATTTTATAATAGAAAATTGTTCAGGGTCACAGATGCGGAAAAGTTAGTTTTAATCTTTAAAACTGTTCATTTTATTGGTTGTTTAAATTTTCAAATCCTCTAAAGAGAGTGTTTTCATCAGCGAAATTCAATTTAAAATATCTAAAAGTTTTGATTTTCTTTTTAGGTGCTGATCCTAGCAATCCTAGAATGTTAAGACCATGCTTAAAAATCAGTAACTCAAATGAAAAGGATGTATGAAAAAAAATCCCCCCCAAAAAAGTGTTGAGATGTTAGAAGTTGAAATTCCACTCTAAGGAATTTCAAATATATCACTTGACCAACTCTGAAACGTACCTAATCATAGACTTATATGTGACATAGAACCAGATTGTATTTTCAGAATTAATGAATATACTGTGATTGTGCAATACTTGGGGCTTTGTCATAACTTGGGACGAAAATATACCTAAAATGGAAATTTGTAAAAAAATGCAACATCGCATCTAGACCATACTCGACCGCGTTCTCGCCAACTTAGTAGTGTGCTTTGTATGGTGAACAGGTGTGGACGCACGGCAGGTCGCTGATCGGCTTTTTTCACCACGGTGAATGAGTCCATATTTATTTACCTCATTTTGCTTGAAAAGAGTTGTCTGTATGCTTCACGTCAAATTATATAGACGCTTCAAATCATGATAAAGTATTAGGTTATCAATTGCTTTAACCGACAAAGCACTTTTTCCCTCGCCAGTGTTGCTGTTTTCGGTATTTTATTTTTTTATAAAAACAGTACGAATTGTCCAAACTTGGGACTGGTGTCCCAAGTTTGGACGACCCAATTTAATTACCAGGAGAACATTTAAAAAATGTTTTCATTTATTATTTCAGACCAAAGGAGAGTGTCAAGGATATCGAGGAAAATAATTTAATATATAGACAAGGAGAAGACAAATATGGCATACCAAAAAGCATGTTAGCCCCATGGTGCACCAACAAACAAACTAAAAAATTTGGACGTCCACCTGTGGTATTAGAGGATGGAGAGAAAAAGATTGTTGACTGTTTGACACTGGCTGCCAAATGGGGACTTCCTCTGACCAAATCGGACTTGAAGATTATAATTAAAACAGGCCCTGATTCGAAGGGAATAGAGGAGACACGTTTTCTTCAGAACAAACTAGGAAATAAATGGGTTAGAAGCTTTTTAAAAAGGCAAAAAGATGATTTGAAAGTATGATTTTGTCACAACATGAAGCGAGCTCGGGCATCTCTAACTCCACAGTTAATGAAAGAGTATTTTAGAGAACTTCAAAAATCGATTGCAGACGTTCCTCCACAGGTTCTCCTAAATTACGACGAGACGAGTATGCGAGACAATAGCGGAAGAAATAAGGTCATTGTTTGTAGAACCGGCAAGCGCCCGGAAAAATTTAGAGACACTTCAAAATATTGTTACACCGTGATGTTCGCGGGCACTGCCAGTGGACATACCCTTCCTGTGTATATTGTGTACAAATCAACTTCAATTTTATATCATTCATGGATGGAAGGCGGACCGACAAACGCAAGATACAACAGGTCCAAGTGTGGCTGGTTTGAGGGGCCGCTATTTGAGGACTAGTTTTTAAGTATTGCTCTTCCCTATTTTAAGAGATTAGAAGATGCTCCTGAAGCCATCATTGGCGATAATCTTGCAAGTCATATATATATATATATATATATATATATATATACGAGTGATAGAGGAGTGTATGAAAAATGATATTAGGTTTATCCCAATCAAATGAATAACCTAAACTGGAAGAACTACGATACATTCTAAAAATGAAGCCATGTAGTTAGACAAGAAAAACTGCTGAGGGAGGAAAGGCTATCCTTGTTACACTCGTGCAGTTAAATGGCAGAAATGTGATAATTACTTTTAAATTTGAAAGAAAAAGTTTTAATAATGCTAAATACATTAAATCCCTTTTTATTAGGTAGGTATATGTACGAGAATGTAAGACAAGGTAACTAGAAATTTTTTAAAACGTTCAATATGCTTTGAAATCTAAAACAAATTAAAAACGAGTAATAAGGAGAGCGCTCTTAGTTTTATAATATATGTTTTTCCTTATTATCTATTTGTTTTCATTCAATGTAATTATTTTAATCGATTTAGAGCTGTTAAATGAAATTTTGTATCATTAGGAAGTTTCCAAAAGTGTGCAATGAATACATTTAAATAAACTTATTAATTGAAATTATTTAAAATACCTAGACTGTCAGGGAGGAATAATTGTTATTATGTATGTTTGTAATCAACAATAAGCCAAATAAACATAAGTTAAGAATAATAACTTCTAAAAACGCAATTAATCTAAACAAATTAGAAAGAGAAAATGTTCCCTCCCGCGGCATCTGTCCTTGTCTAAAAGTGGCTTCAAATTTAAAAGGCATTCGACCTTAACGTGCACGTTCCAGAATTATATTCAGTTCAGTGGTTTATCCTACTGCCATCAAACAGCACTCATCTATATCAACCTCTTGACTTGACATATATCAGTCCTTGGAAAGCGGCATGGAGAAAAGTGTTCAACGACTACAAAGACAAATATCGTGGTCCTATTCCAAAACACAAGTTTCCGCGCAAATTAGAAGAGGCGTTGGATATTTTAAGCCCCAACTCTGAAAAAAATTTGAAAGCTGGGTTTGCAGCAAGTGGAATATTCCCCCTAAATCCCCAGGCGGTTCTCAAACATCTCCCTCAGGATTCTGACAATGAAACTGTTCCAGAATGGCAAACCCCATTTGAAAGCTTCCTTCAAGAAACGCGTAAGTCTGAAACTCAAACTTCAAGAAAACGAAAAAGGGGAACAATGTCATTCCTGGAATGTCTCACAGCGATGTTATCTATACTATAATAGAGAAAAAGGAAGAAATCAGAGGCAGTAAATCAGGTCAATAATTCTGTAAACAGAGATTGGGAACAAACAAGTACATCGGGATTAGGAAAAGGGTTAGCTGAGAAGAAAAAAAAAGCAGAGCAATATATGACCTTTCTGAATCCAGCTAGGAAGATGATATCATGTCTCAATAGTCATCAATAGTTCTGACGGTAGCGAAGACTTTTCGGATCTTATAGCAGAACGAAGAGACTTGAAAACCGAAATAGGGAAAGACCAATATGAAAATGATTCTTGTGAACAATGAGATGACAATTCAGATGCCGAACTCTCAAGTAGTGATAGAAATTCCATTGAGCACGAAGATGTTGAGTTAGATTCCGAACAATCTAGTTACAATAAGACTTAAAACTGCTGTGAAAACTTAAAATTAGGAAACTTTGTATTTGTGACTTCAAATTATAATGATGGAAGTAAGAAGGAATGCAAGAGAAGTTTTATAGCTAAGGTAGAAAATCTACAAATCGACGACAATAAAGTGTTACTAAAGTTTGTTAGAAATTATGAAGGTGCCAACAATTCTTTCATATTTCCTGTCATTGAAGATTTGCTGGCTATTTCTATATCCGAAATTGTTAAAGTTATAATGCCTGTATCTGTTGTAAGGGAGATTAATACATTTGACATTTAAAATGCCGAAGGAAAGATTTTGCAGAATTTAATTTAAGTTTTTTTTATGTTTACTATATTTTGTGATTTTTGGAGAAACGAATTTAAGTTTTTTTATGTTTGACATGTTTTTTATAAGAGTTAACGTTTCGAGTTATTAGAAGACTTCACATTTGTTCAGTAATATATGTATTTCATTAAATAAAAATCGTTTTTCTATTGAAAAAATTTGTTTTTTAAAAGGCGGTGGTACATGTCCCATGATAGACTATAGCGTTGTAAAATAGGACAAAATCATGAATACATTGATTTCTTACACAACATTTCATCAGTCCCATTTTATGGCCACTATGCCCAACTTAGGACAAGGGCTATTTTATTTTTTTTAAATATGTAAGGTATTTTTTTTATTACCAAAACTGACATTTTCAATAATTCAGACCGCCACCCAAGTTTGGGGCCCAAATTTGTCTAGATTGTGAGCTTTTTCGGGAAGATACAAAGCTTAAAAGTCAAAAACTGTCCCAAGTATGGCACGATGACAGTAGTTATGAGTTCCATGAAAATTTGATGTCAATTACTACCTATAGCCTGCACTCATAAACAATACAAACATGAAGAGCATCAAAGAATATACTTTAAATAATCCATATATGTCTTAATCATTACCAGTTTATGTTTTAAACAAAAGTTTTTTTCTAATTTATTCATTAAGCCATTGAAGCATCTAAATCTGATTGAATTCTATTTATTTTTATTGTGGTATGATCTGGTATAGTTGCGAATTTGAAATACCATGTATTATCTTCGACCTTTGTTAACTTTACCCAGTGGGAAACAATTTATGGACAGTAAATAACATAGTTGTAAATCAAGGCCAAGTACACAGTCCGGTCCTACGCAGGGACGTCTTTAAAAATTTGAGCAAAGTAGAACAAAAATGCTTCTTGACAAGGATTTTATGGGTTTACAAACAAAAACACTCATATAATTATTACGTTATAATTATACACAACTATATTCGGGTTAAAGAAAAATTATTTCATTATTATAATATGATGTAAAATTTTTTTTATAATAATACATTCATTCATTCAGTGAAACATACATAGAAAAATATTAGATTTACGCTGGACATGTCAACATAACGAAAGTACATGATGCATAAATATATATCTACGTATACACAAAAAAACAGTATACGAGAACAGTTAGTAAAGTAGAAAGTCATCTACATCATAAACAACCTTCTCAATCAGAAACTGTTTAAATGACTTCTTGAAAATGATATATACAATACACATATATATATATATATATATATATATATATATATATATATATTGTTATATATTACTATTTCTGGGGTTAATTATAATGAAATTAGGTTAAAATTGATTTCCTTTTTTTTTAATGTCGGCTAGCTGTTAATAAGATTAATGATAAGACTCGTAATTAGGTTGCGGTTCGTGCCCTTATTGAATAAATTTAGAAAATATAATTTTTAATAATGAATAATTTTTCAACAATATTTAATCTATTCAATTTTAACAATTTTCTTTTTTTTAATTTGAATACGATATATAATACTACTAACCTACTAGCTATAATTAAATTAAATGTCTATAAATACGAGAATGTCTATAAATATGAGCTCAACAATATGATACACTATATCCATATAACCATAAAGTCCCTACACTTCTTTGGCAGTTAAATTAACATTGTATTCTGTCTCAATAAATTTTAATTTAATTCTGTTGCCGAAATTTTGTTTGCAAATTATATGTTGTAATTTATTTCTTCTTGATAATTTGTATTCTGTGTCAATAAATTTTAATTTAATTGTCTTACCAGAATTCTGTTTGTAATAAGGTATATATTGTAATTTTCAATTTCTCGATTTTAATTCTTCTTGATAATTTTCTATTTTTATATACCAGTATCTTCCTATTGACTTCTATCTGCCAAACATTTTTCTGACTTTTCTTACCGCTACTTCTCAATCCATCTCATTTTTTTTCTAAATCCGGCTTCAAAGGTTTTTTTTCCATCTCTATCTCTATTGGCGCACTTGTAACGCGAACTTCACTACCCTCTTATAATTATTACATGTTACTTATTTATAAACTCTCAAATTTTCTACTTATATCTATTATAATAATCTAATACGTAGAATCAGTTACTTCTAAAAATAATTGTCTTTATACATTCTTTCATGATTTCCTAAAAAATGTTATTTTTGACTTTTCAATTCCTTTGTAGGTTATCTGTCACAATAATTTTGATGTGTATATAGGGTGTCTCAAATGATCATGTTTACAGTGTGTCCCAAATAAATGATTCTAATAAACCTGATTTAGAAATAATAATAATATTTTTTTTTATAAAGTTTAGTGGATTATATTTTAAATAATCAATATGTAATAATTTCCCCAAATTTCCTTTTTTAAAATTTTGATCTCCTTAAATATCTGAATAAAATTTTATAAAAGTAAATTTCCAGTTTATCCGTATTCAAATTAATTATCAGTTGTTTGAACTCATTCTTACATGCATATATAAAACTAACTAAAATGAATAATTACTTGAAACAAAATAATGAATGTATCATTAAATCCATTTTATTTTTAATATGTTTTCTGTTGTGATTTTAAGAATATTTTTTTTTTAAATTATTTGTATTTCGTTGAGTTTTTAAAATGTTGGCTCTCTCTCGAATTTATATAAGTTTTTCACATTTATTGTGCCCCTCACTTGATTGTTATACGGATTCTTTAATAAATAACTATTTTCATATGCCTTTATTACGATAAAAGGTCCATTGAATGGTAGTTTCAATTTTGCACATTCATTTTTTCTTGGATCAGCAACCTTCAATGATCGCTCTATCACCCAATCGCCTTCTTTAAATACCGTTGGTTTCTCTATATTTCTTTTTTTTCTTTTAAAAAACTTGTCCGCATTTCTTTTTAATTGTACGTTCACTTTTTCTATTAATTCATCATATTTATTATCCTTTTCAAATATCCAAGGTCTATTTGGTCTTATGTTCCTCATGATTTCAACTGGAGTTTCTAGTGTACTCAAACTTGGTACGCTATTCATATAATACTCCACTTCCAATAATTTATTTTCCCAATTTCTCTGTTCATGAGCTGTTAAAACTCTCAAATATTTGATAATTTCCTTTACATATCTTTCAGTAGGATTAGACGCTGGATGTCTTATGCTTGTGAAAGTCAATACAATTCCATTTCTTTCCATAAAATGAATGAATTGTTTATTATTGAAATAGGTAGCGTTATCTAAAATACATCTTCTTGGTCTTCCAACATCTTTAATAATTCTTCTATAAATTTATAATATTCTTCATTACAGTCTGTCCAATTACCATTACTTTTCACATCTTCTATTTATTCTATCTCACGAACATAATTATTAGCCATTCCCATTTCTTTCTCACACAATCCTTCATATTTCATTATCAAATTCTTCACTTTTTCTTCATATTCCTTATTTCCACTCATTAACTCCAATTCTACCATAATTCCATTCCTCTTTATATTCCATAACTTCCTATTATCCTCTTCAATTGCCAATACTTCCCTATTTACCTCCTCAAATTCAATTATTTTACCATTTAATTCTATCTATCTATTCAAAATCAATTATTTCCTCATATTTCATCAATTCATCAATAACTATGTCTGTTTCTAACTTCTTCATCGACTATGCTTACATATCAACTTCTTTTTCATCCTTTAATTCAATCTTTTGTATCATATATTTGCCTAGTTCATATAACTTCCGTCCGTTTGTTCCTATAAATGTAATTATTCCATCCTGTCCATCCATTTTGTTGCTTAATTTCATTTCTATTTTCATTATCATATCTTCTATCAAAGTTTCTAAAATCTCTTCTATTCTCACAATACTTGTTGTCATAAATTTTATCTCCATTTCCATATAGTCGTTTTTTATTTCTGTAACTTTTATTTTCATTTTCATAATTCATATCTACCATGTCTATCATTTCTTCTGTTATCAATCCAAGTTTATATAATTTCTATTTAAATATGTTTTTAAATATTACTTGTTAATCATAAATATTTTATTTACATATTGTTTTAATATCCATTCTTTACCATGTACAATTCCTTTTCGTTTTCTAGATTTCATTCCTATAATCCTGTCATATAATTCAATTTTATTTTCTTTTCCTAAACTTCGTCTTATTCTCTTCTCTTATTGTTTGATTCGCTATGAGTTTCTGTAACTTCTTTCTGTTCACCACCATAATTTTTTTAATTTTGAAGTCCCATATCTCATCAATTTTTTCCCATAAATGCATTGAAATTTGCATCTCAAATTCTTCCATCTCATTGAAGTTGCTTCTTATTATTTTCATATCCACCATAAACTCAATTCGATTTCTTTCATTTCCAATTCTCTTAATAAATATTCTTGGATCAATTATTTTCATATTTCTCTCAAGTTTCACTCTGATTTCGCCATTTTCTCTGTAAACTATTGGTTCTTCAATTTGTCTTATGGTTTCATCATATTTTCCAAAATACAACCTCTCTCTAATTTTTGATTGGACATTGTTTCTCCAGAAATATTCTATAAATTTTCTTTCAAATTGATTTAAATTTTCTATTTCCTCTTCTTTACTCGTAAACCATATTAAGGCATGGTGTTCAAGATGTTTCCTTATAAGTTCTCTTAATTCTTCTGCTCCGTATTCTTCCCTTATCTTGTTTCTTAACATTTTGATAAATGTTACAGGATGTATCTTTTTAAAGTCCCCATCAAATTTTATGTTATTATTTCCAATATTAACTATCCTATTTTCTCCTTGTATTCTTGTTATATCTCTTCTTATTCTCCTTTCCTTTTCTTCCTGATCTTCTTCCATTTTTTTCAAATTTACCTCCATTTCTCTTAGTTTCAATTTGTATTCTTCCCTTTCATTGTTACGACTGTCTTCCCTTTGTATTTCTTGGATCATTTTGTCCTTAATTGTTTTTATTTCTTCCCCATTTTTATTTATCATTTCTTTACAATCTTGGAACGTCTGTTCCGTGTTAGTATGTATTCTGTCAACCTTATTTCTAATTTCGTCTTCTATTCCTCCTATGACTTCTCCCATTTGTCCTATCTTCTCACAGATTCGGTCCTCCATTTGTTTTCTATATCCATCTCTATCTTGTATCATTTCTTGTTTTAATTGTTCAAATTTGTTTTCGAGGTTAATTTTTAAATTTCTTTACAATTCCTCCATTCCATTACGTACTTCTTCTATATTCCTTTTGACTTCTTCATTTCCTTCTTCTAATTTTCTATTTAATTCCGTATTTCCTTCTTCTAATTTTCTATTTAACTCCGTATTTCCTTCTTCCACTCCCTTCTTAATTTCCTGGTTCCCTTTTCTTAAATCATTCACACTCTCTATAAGAGTTTTCATTAATCCTTGCAGATTCTCCATTTCCTTAACTCTTTCTATCAACGATTGGTTTTGCTGTTGTGTTGGTGTCTCCATCCCAATATCTTCTGTAGTTGCTGTAGCTTGTTCTTTTTCTGTGTTTTTTTTTATGAATGTATTTATATTTTATCAAAGAAATACAAATAATTAAATAGGCTAATTGCAGTTATATCAGCAATAGCCCCACGTTGGCTGGCGACAAATTGTTATATATTACTATTTCTGGGGTTAATTATAATGAAATTAGGTTAAAATTGATTTCCTTTTTTTTTAATGTCGGCTAGCTGTTAATAAGATTAATGATAAGACTCGTAATTAGGTTGCGGTTCGTGCCCTTATTGAATAAATTTAGAAAATATAATTTTTAATAATGAATAATTTTTCAACAATATTTAATCTATTCAATTTTAACAATTTTCTTTTTTTTTAATTTGAATACGATATATAATACTACTAACCTACTAGCTATAATTAAATTAAATGTCTATAAATACGAGAATGTCTATAAATATGAGCTCAACAATATGATACACTATATCCATATAACCATAAAGTCCCTACACTTCTTTGGCAGTTAAATTAACATTGTATTCTGTCTCAATAAATTTTAATTTAATTCTGTTGCCGAAATTTTGTTTGCAAATTATATGTTGTAATTTATTTCTTCTTGATAATTTGTATTCTGTGTCAATAAATTTTAATTTAATTGTCTTACCAGAATTCTGTTTGTAATAAGGTATATATTGTAATTTTCAATTTCTCGATTTTAATTCTTCTTGATAATTTTCTATTTTTATATACCAGTATCTTCCTATTGACTTCTATCTGCCAAAAATTTTTCTGACTTTTCTTACCGCTACTTCTCAATCCATCTCATTTTTTTTCTAAATCCGGCTTCAAAGGTTTTTTTTCCATCTCTATCTCTATTGGCGCACTTGTAACGCGAACTTCACTACCCTCTTATAATTATTACATGTTACTTATTTATAAACTCTCAAATTTTCTACTTATATCTATTATAATAATCTAATACGTAGAATCAGTTACTTCTAAAAATAATTGTCTTTATACATTCTTTCATGATTTCCTAAAAAATGTCATTTTTGACTTTTCAATTCCTTTGTAGGTTATCTGTCACAATAATTTTGATGTGTATATAGGGTGTCTCAAATGATCATGTTTACAGTGTGTCCCAAATAAATGATTCTAATAAACCTGATTTAGAAATAATAATAATATTTTTTTTTATAAAGTTTAGTGGATTATATTTTAAATAATCAATATGTGATAATATATATATATATATATATATATATATATATATTATATATATATATATATATAATGGATATTTTTGTGGGGATGTGGCAATAAGACTCCAGAGTAAATTCTTTCAGATATTTATTCCCGAGCTTTCGAATAATTTTTATTCATTATCAAGGGCTATGAATAATTGGTCAATGTTATCATTAATAATAATTAAATGAAATAATAAGTACTTACATAAAATCTTTAGCGAATTTTGGAATAGTTGTAAATTTTTATAATAAATTCTTTTAAACATAAATCAATGAAAAACTCAAAAAACAATATGATAATAAACGAAATATTTGATCTTGAACTACTACAATTTTCATTTTTTTATCATAAAATTAAAGATTATTATGAATCTTCCGTTATTTTTTCATAATCTAAAAGATATGCATAGATAACACTAAGGTTATTTAAATCTGTTTTTTGATTTATAACATAATTTTGTTCTCCAATATATGTTGTTTCCAAAAAAAGGCGTTTTCTATAATTACTTTCTATTGCTAAGACTTTGGCAGATTGATAATCCATAGAATGGCCTTCATAAAACACGTGTTCCGCTAAAGCACATCTATCAGGATATAATCTACTGTCACTTTTATGAGAGGCGATTCGATTGGTTAGCAATCTTTTACTGTGACCAATGTATTTCTTATTACAGATATTGCAAGGAATCTCATAATCTATATTAGTTAATTTAGTAGTAGTAGTCTTGTCTTTCATCTTGAACTGAAAATTGATTTTATTGTAACACATTGTTTATTCGCAATTTTTATATTAGGTGTGATAGATTTTATATATGGAAATGAAATATGAGTTGGAGATGTAATATTAGTAGTTAAAATGTCACTGTTTTCTTCGTTTCGTATTATGTCAACAGTAATGTCATTTCTATTGTCAGAAGTATTATATAAAACATGTTTCAGAAGATATGAAGGATATGAGTTATTATAGAAAAGTTTGTAGAGTATTTTTAGATTTTTAATGTGAAATATTGGATTGGAAATTTTTAGGACTCTGGTTTTCATCTGTTTAATCAAGTTAATTTTTGTACTACGTCGATGATATGAACGGTAATTTATATATCTCCCAGAATTGATAGATTTCCTATACCAGTCAATTAAGATTCTATTATCATTATTTCTAATAAATTTTGTATCAAGAAAAGGTGAAGATTGTTCTGTATTTTCCCTTTCCGTTGTAAATTGTATATGCGGACCGAAGCTATTGAAGTAAAAGAGTATATTATTTATTTCATCACATGGAAGAGATAATATTATATCATCTACATATTTTTTGATGAAGAACAAATTAAAGGGTAAAACAGAAATAACATAGTCTAAAATATAATTCATGACATAGTCTGCTAATATAGGAGA
The DNA here is from genome assembly GCA_963921935.1 of Galeruca laticollis. Classification (NCBI taxonomy): domain Eukaryota; kingdom Metazoa; phylum Arthropoda; class Insecta; order Coleoptera; family Chrysomelidae; genus Galeruca; species Galeruca laticollis. The sequence continues at coordinate 51,684,457 of OY998184.1, forward strand.
TATTGAAGAGCCCAAAGGTGTTCCAAAGGTTTGTTGGTAATTTTTGTTATTGTAAGAGAAAAATGTATTATTAAAAATAAATGTAATTAATTCCAAGAAACTTTTTTAGAATTAATTACGCAGTAAAATCAATTTTTAGTAAGATCAAAGACAAGACTCCTACTACTAAATTAACTAATATAGTTTATGAGGTTCCTTGCAGTACCTGTAATAAGAAATACATTGGTCACAGTAAAAGATCGCTAACCAATCGAATCGTCTCTCATAAAAGTGACAGTAGATTATATCCTGATAGATGTGCTTCAGCGGAACACGTGTTTTATGAAGGCCATTCTATGGATTATCAATCTGCCAAAGTCTTAGCAATAGAAAGTAATTATAGAAAACGCCTTTTTTTGGAAACAACGTATATTGCAGAACAAAATTATGTAATAAACAAAAAAAAACAGATTTAAATAACCTTAGTGTCATCTATGCATATCTTTTAGATTATGAAAAAAGAACAGAAGATTCATAACAATCTTTAATTTTATGATAAAAAAATAAAAAATGTAGTAGTTCAAGATCAAATATTTTGTTTATTGTCATATTGTTTTTTGAGTTTTTCATTGATTTATGTTTAAAAGAATTTATTATAAAAATTTACAACTATTCCAAAATTCGCTATAGATTTTATGTAAGTATTTATTATTTCATTTAATTATTAATAATGATAACATTGACCAATTATTTATAGACCTTGATAATGAATAAAAATTATTCGAAAGCTCGGGAATAAATATCTGAAAGAATTTACTCTGGAGTCTTATTGCAACATCCCCACAAAAATATCCATTACAAATAAGTTGGCAAATATCTTTCTTCAAATTATATATATATATATATATATATATATATATATATATATATATATATTATAATACTTAATATTATAAATGTTATAATAATGATATAATTAATTGAATATTTGAATAGCCCACTACGTTGGGACGAAATTATTATGATGAATTTTTATGTATGTATAGAGTATGAGATTCTTCTGTTATCTGGGTTCTTACGGTTGTGAATAAATTCAGTTGATAAATAAATAAAGAAACATTTTACTTGAAAACAATATTTTAATTTTATTTATAAAAATTTTATGCGACGCCCATGTATGGGTCAAATGAAATTATTGATTTTATTATTATGTGTGGCGTTCTGTGCGCATGCTCAAGAACATGCGGTGACGATGCGCTAGAGTAAACATTTGATAGACGCGTCGGGTCTGTTCAGTTTCACAGCGAGCTTTTATGCTGTGTCATAGAATGTGTTTCAAATTATATACAAGTTGAAAGAATTTATGCTGGGAGATTTATACATACAGAAATACAAATATTATGGTACAAGAAATAATTATGAAATTTATATACATACAGTTTAAATGTTACATAAAAGAGTTGGATGTATCTTTCTTAAGTTTCTTAATTGAGAAATGCGTAAGTATTAAATTTTATTTCTTTAGATTGGCCATTTATCATTTAGAATTATTTAATAATATAGCTATATTGAGTCTTTAATTTTAATTCTTTTTCAGATCGATCATTATTTCAAAGTTTATTTTACTCATGAGATTTTAAAGAAAACATTTGATTGACGTTAATAATTTTTTTATAACTCTTGTTGTACAACAATACACTGACCTTGTGTTCAGGAACCAGGATCTGCCTCTCGAAACTTCTGGAAAACAGCTTCCGAAGTTTACAGTTGAATAAATATGTGAAAATATGATTTTCACTCTGGAAAATCAGCTACAATCATTGGGTAAGTACATGTGCATGTTTTATCGATAATTTGCTATGTTTTTATCCTCATTTTGAGAATAATTTCTTAAATTTCTGGAGAACTTCAAAACCCAACCTTCTAGAAACGAAGCCAAGCCACCGACTCCTTTTCTTCAACTTTTTTCAACAATCAACAATCAGTCTTTTGTTTAATTCAGCTCACTATACTCAAAAATGTTTGTTACACTTGTTGTTGTTTGAAAGTTCCTTCTGTCATGTCACATGAACCAATCACCGTTTTCTTTTTTATTAACGCACTCAAAATTATGATTTCACTTTACATTCTAATATCTTTACCTACACACAAAAAATTAGTCTCACTAAAAATTGTTTATTCAATATTGAAGTTCATCTTGTTATTATGGGACGAATAGTTTTTCTTAGGCGATATACAATAGTCTTTAATATCAATATTCAGTTCAATTTTCTTATTATAATTAGTAATTGTGTTTAGCCATCAACATAAATTCTTTTAAAACATTTATTAATATCCCTTAATCTAATTATTAATGTTCATTATATTCAATTAAACACATTAATTAATTTATATTCATTTCATCTATGAAATCACTCTACTTTCAACGTTTGTCGCTGATACATATTGACATCTATATTTTGTCGCTAGCGTATGTCGCTAAGCGTATTGGTATTACAGCGTTAAATATTCTAACCCATATGTTTCTAGTAAAAATGCGTTATAATATTGGACAATATCCTTTTTATTTCGAATATTTATTAATTCATGTTTCTTTTCTAGATTATATGTTCATCGTTTTTTCTGACATGAGGTATTTAATACGATGGACGATATTTACTCTATGGCTTTTGGATATATGATCAAGGTAACGTTTCTTTTGTCAATTCTATGTGAGTCTTCTCAGATTATTAATTATATACATAAGTTGTATTACTTTTTTTAGTTGATATGAGCAATTCTAATGTCTCATATTTATGATTTTAATAAAATATAGTCTAATGTTTTAATTTCTAATCAGTTTCCAACTAATCTGTTTTACACCAGTGTTTCTATCTTTATTTATACGTTATAATATATATATATATATATATATATATATATATATATATATATATATATATATATTTGTTAACGAAGATTTCGGGTTGGCGGTCATAAGAAATAAAAACTGTTTTTCTTATCTGCTCAATATTTCGCCATTATGTAATGGCTTCATCAGGAGCGGAAAGAAAATGGGTGTCAGTCAACCCGAAATCTTCGTTAACAAATAAATATTTCCCGGTCGAAAAAAGAAGAACTACTTCCTTTTTATATATATATATATATATATATATATATATATATATATATAAATAGACACATAATATGTTACAACAATAACAAATATTTGCGTTATAAATCATCATCACAATCCACAAACAGGTCACTATTATCGCTGTCTTCGTCCAAATTAATTATAAATTGTTGTACACTCGGAGACACATATGAATCTTCCACTTCAACTACGTATGCGATGAAATTTTTCCATAAAATACTGTCCATATTTCCAACCTCACTTCTTATTAAATCTACTACAGCAGAACTTAGCGTTGGCGCTGTATTTTCACGCTGAATTCCCCGTTTTAGAGTACTCCAGATAAGTTCAATGGGATTTAATACACAGTAGTAGGGCGGCAGACGCAGTACCGTATGTTCTTTTGCTTGCGCCATTGTGTCAATCCGATATTTAGTAGGAATGTTCAGGTCTTTTATCATGGTTGGAAGATCTTTCTTGGTGCATTCTGATTTAGGTATTTCTAAATCATTTTCAGCCATATATTGTAGGATTTCTGCTTTTTTTAGTGTTTGTGGTGGGTTTCTGGTTAATTTGTTTTGAATGATAACTGGCGTTGTCCATCACAATGACATAATTATCGGGCATATTAGGCAACAGTTGTTCACCAAGTTTCAGAAAGTGGTGAATTCATGTCTTCGTGATAGTCGGCTGAACAGTTTTTTTATATTTTTTGCGGACAACAGCAACGCATTGGACACCCATCCATCGCTGCCACCGGCATGTAAAATTATTATTCTTTTTCTCCTAGGCGGAGGGGCCTCTAGACAACAACTTTTTGTGCCATCAGTCCATCCTTTCTTTATAACGTCATGGCTATCGTACCATGTTTCATCCAACCAAATTATGTATCGACCTTCTTGGCGAAATCTTCTTATTTCTGTAACGTACTCCCAGCGCAATCTTTCTTACCGTCCACTTTCCATGATACTCATCCTTCCGTTGAGGGTTTTACACTCAAAACCTATGGTTTTCAAATATTTTCTAAACCATTGTTCCGAATAGGTTACTTCAATTCCTGAAACTTTCAGTCTTTCCAAAAGCATAGACGTTGTTGGCACCCTATTTTCTCTGTAAAAAGTGTAATTTTTTTGTTTTATTTCAGTTCCCGCTGCTTCATCGATTCTAGAAATTTTCCTATTTTCCCGTTTCTGTCTTTCTCTCTCTCCCTTGTTTATAATGTCCCTTACCGTAGATACAGGGACTTTTGTTAATTCACTTGTCACGGTGAAAGAAGTTGAACACCATTCTTCAATAACAGTTTAGTAAACATTTTTTATTATCGTTTTTGCGTCACTTGACAAATGTTTTCTTTTAACCTTCCTGTTGTCCGAAACATCATCTTCAGTATCACTGTGGTCACTAATTTCAATCACTTCATTCTCTATTTCCAATCCATTCGACACAATGTTTTCCCATGGACGAAACACTGCCATTTTTATTTGCACAATGCACAACGATGAAAAGTCACAGACTGATAGACTGCACCCTTGCTTTACCTGGTTGGTGATTACTCCGACCCTGTTAGGACGCAGGTATAAAGGATAATTTTTAATTTATGAGGAGGCAGTATCTATGGTCTTTATGCATTCTTGTTGTATTTAACATTTACACAATGCTTCCTGTCATAAAGACGGAATTTCAAATTCGCAAGTATAAGTAATTTAACAAATAAATTTAAGGCCTGGTTACTTTTAACTCGTAACAATACTTCAAATATTATAAAGATTGATGCACGTCATACATTTTTTACCTTTAATTATAACTCAAGAAAGGTGATTCAGTAAAAAGTATAAGATTAAAAGTGATACTTAATATTATTTAGTAATTTACCAAATAAATCTCATTTCTGGAATTATATTTATTTTATGTCGTGCATTAATATTTATAAAGTATGAAGTTTAGTAAGTATTTTTCTGCGTTTTAATCATGAATTTACTATTTGTGATTGTGGAAATTACTGACTAATTACTATTCAGTCACAATCACTAGTTATTTTGATCGAATTTATCAATTACTTTATATCTCTAACGGTACCAATTTATAATAACTCCGCCTGCATGTAGTGGTAGGGTGAATTGAGTAGCCCTACGACCATGTTGCCAGTCCCAAGCCTGGATAAAGGAGGAGGGTTGAGCATAAGGCTAACAACCTTATCTCGTAAAAACCCACTTGTTTTGAAACCTCAACAGGAGCCTCGGAAATGGACTGATCAACGGAAACGACAACGGCCACGGAATATGGATTGGAATATAGGTACTTGGAACGCATTGAGCTGGTATAGACCAGGTGCAGCCTAATTGGCTGTTGAAGTTTTGGAAAAATATAGAATGGACATAACAGCAGTACAGGAAATCAGATGGCTCAATTCTGGCAACACTAAGATCAGTAAATCGGTAGTACTATATAGTGGGAAAGAGAACACACATGAGTTAGGAACAGGTTTTGTTATAAGGGAAGAACTGATGAGTGAACTAATCTCCTTTAAACCCATAAATGAGAGAATATGCTTCATCCGGTTGCGTGGAAAATGGTACAACATATCACTAATAGCAGTACATGCACCAACCGAGGAAGCCGAAGAAGGGACCAAGGATGCTTCCTATGAACGACTAGAACAAACAGTAAATGAAATACCAAAGGAAGATATGATGCTGGTTCTAGGAGATTATAACGCCAAAGTAGGAAGAGAAGAGACATCACAACTACAGTTTGGAAAGCACAGCTTACATGCTTCTTCTAACGACAACGGAAACAGGCTAGTCGACTTTGCAGTTTCGAATAACCTATTGATAAAATCTACAATGTGTCCTCATAAAGATATACACAAGCAGACATGGATATCTAACGACGGTATAACAAGGAATCAGATCGATCACGTACTGATAGACAGCAGACACGGATCTAACATAATAGACGTTAGAAGCTGTAGGGGAGCCGATGGAGATACGGATCATATTTTGATTAAAGCCAAAACTAGACTACGACTAGCTGCAAGGAAGGAGTAAAGCCAAAAGAAAGAAGTACAGTGGAATATCTAAAAAATAAAACAACAAGAAGTTAAAGATCGATATCAACAAAAAATAGAACAAGAATGCAGAGAAATAAATATGCAGAATCTAGAAGTAGAAGAGATGTGGAAGACAATAAAGGAAACAATCCGAGAGGCCAGCAAAGAAATCCTTGGAGGAAAACAAAATACAAAAAAGAAGCTATGGTTCGATACAGAATGTCAAGATCTTAACGGAGAAAAGTATGGAGCAAGAACGAAGATGTTACAAAACCCATCAGAGGAAAACAGGAATAAGTTCCATAACCTAAGAAACAGAATGCGAAAACTTACGAGCAAAAAGAAAAGAGAATGGGAAAATGAACAACTACAGGAATTGGAAACAAACAGAGCATATGGAAACATAAGAAAATTCTATAAACAAGTTAGCACGCATAAAAAAGTATTTCGCCCAAGAACCACTACAATGCTTATGAACAATGAAGGTGAACTTATGACTAGTAAACAAGAGATCCTCGACACCTGGAGAGAATACTTTAACAAATTACTTAATATAGAAGACCCGACATACCAAGAAGAGGATAAGCGACATATGGCTGAAGTTTGGGTTGATCCACCATCCATTGAAGAAACAACTCAAGCAATTAAACAACTAAAAAATAATAAAGCAGCAGGAAGAGATGGCATTCCCGCGGAATGCCTAAAGGAAGGTGGACATAGAATAGTGGAGACTATACATCAGCTAATACAAAAAATATGGGAACAGGAATCGATGCCAGACGAATGGAAGGAAGGAGTTATTATACCAATACATAAGAAGGGAAATAGATTGGCATGCAACAACTACCGAGGTATCACACTCCTTAACACATCATATAAAGTGTTGTCTAATATAATTAAAAAGCGAATAACACCGTACTCAGAAGAAATAGTTTGAGAATACCAAAGTGGATTCAGAAGGAAACGGTCAACAACAGACCAACTTTTTACGTTAAGAAACTGTTAGAAAAATGCTGAGAATTTAATAGAGACCTACACAATTCATTCGTAGACTTTAAACAAGCGTATGATAGCATCATCAGAGCAAGCTTATGGACAGAACTAGAAGAATTTGGAATACCCGGCAAACTTATAAGAATGATAAAAGTATGTGTTGAAGGATCATACAGTTCAATTAAAATAGAAAATCACTACAGCGAAACCTTTGAAATAACAACTGGACTTAAACAAGGGGATGCACTGTCGCCGTCTCTATTTAACATAGCCTTGGAGAAGGTAGTAAGACGAACCGAACTAACTACGAACATATTCGGCAATAATGGACCCTGCCTGATTCTAGCTTATGCAGATGATCTGGATGTTGTAGGAAAAAGTACAGTTAACGTGAAGGAAGCCTTTATAAAACTAGAAAAAGAGGCAAAGAAAATGGGACTGAAAGTCAATGAGGAAAAAACTAAGTATATGCATATGACACGAAACGTAGGACAAGATCGAATACGTCAAAATGTTACTATGGACGAATACAACTTCGAACATGTACAGACTTTTCAATATCTAGGAGCTCTAATAACATCAGATAATAACGTTAAAGTAGAAATTAAACAGCGTATACTTCAAGGAAATAAAATGCTATTATGCAACCCAACAATTATTAAGATCAAGGACTCTGACAAGGCAAACAAGAATAAACATATATAAAACTATTATAAGACCAGTTGTAACATACGGCAGCGAAGCATGGACCATGACGGTACAAGACACGCTACTACTCAATCGTTTCGAAAGAAAGATCCTTAGGAGAATATACGGAGGAGTCTGGGATCAACAAACAGTGCGGTATAGGAGGCGCACGAACAATGAGGTATATGAAATATATAATAGCCCAAGTATAGTACTAGAAATTAAATCCAACAGATTAAGATGGCTGGGACATGTCCAGAGAAGTAATGACTCAAGGCTAATTAAAATGGTCTGGGAAGAGGCCCCTAACAACAAAAGACCACTTGGGCGCCCAAAACTTCGATGGCGTGATAATATATGCAAGGACCTGCAAACTTTGGGAGTCCTTAATTGGGAAGAAAGTACTCAGGATCGACATGAATGGAGGAGAATTGTTGAGGCGGCCAAGACCCACCCCGGGTTGTAGAGCCATGGATGGATGGACCAATTTATAAACCCAAGCATTTTCTTCTGATTATCAATTTCTATTAATGAATGGATTGAAGTATGATAAGCACATCACAGGCAACGGCAGTTGTCGAGTGACGCAGTAACTACATCCCCTCAAAAATCACCACAACGAAAAGGCTCAATACAAACTTAAATGTCAAACCTTGAAAGATTTGATATATATCTACAGTAACTTTTTTTATAAGAAATGTCAATTTTCAAATGTTCGAAAAAATAGGACGTATTCACGGATCACAATGGAAATTTGTCACTTACTCCGGGCGATGAGGTGATGCTACAGTAAAATTGTCAGCCTACACGCTGTACTCAAAGCTGAGATACAGGTACCCTCGTTTGTCGGTATATGTATATTTGTGGCAACTGTGGAATGGTACATTTCGATGAAGCTTTGCAGGATGATTTAGCTCGAATAGTTATTACGATCGCGTCATACCAAGATATCTAAGAAAATCCGTATGTCCATTCAAAATTTCGAAAATATGGGTATTTTCCTATTTAAACGGTTTTTGATCTTAGATTGAAAAAAACACCTTTTATGGCACTATTCATAACCTATCCAATGGTATTTAACATTTAATATATCGTCGGCTTATTGCAAGAAGTCATTAACTCCATAAGTGACACTTCCGAGAAATAAGAAAATAAAAGTGGAACTTAAAAAGTGTTATATTACAAGACTGTGAAACTTCAAGAACTGGATTTCATTGAAGAATTATAAACTAGAAGACACTTAAGAAACCCACAATATCAAGTCCTCAATGAACAGATAAATCTAGGGAGTTCTCCACTTTTAAACTGTCTTCTTAAGTGATAATTGTAAAGATCAGCAGATATTGTTTTCCTGGTGTTCTATATCATTGCACAGTTACGCTGATCTTGATTGGAAAAAAACAGTAAAATGAGTAGATTCCACGAAGTAAGGGTCGAGACAGTTAATTTGCAACAAATGTAAAAATGTAAATAGTTGTTATAAAATTGTAGATATTAGAGACGAATTCCACTAGAGTAATATAATATATGTAGCACATCTGTACATAGTTCTAAATAAACAATAATTGACGGCACCCAGAACCAAGATTTTGTTTGTTTTGCCAGTGCTAACACTGTAAAAAGTGTGAAGGGATGTTTTAATTTCATAGTAAATATTTGCAAGAAAACCAAAAATTTACATATGAAACTGGGAGTATCTACTACAAAAAAGCTTTAATATTTTATTTACATTATTAGTATACTTATTAGACCATCTCCAAAGGCGATTTCCCCAATTTGTTTTTCAAGTTTTATGTTTAAACCCGAATTTATACAGTATTATCTACTACATATTATTAGGAATAACAATTATAGAAATTTTAACAGGTACGTATTTCATTAACTATTACTACGAATAGATAGGGCACATTGTTAGCCATTGTTAAATTTAGAAACTGTTTCAATATTCTTTGTCATATTGTACGCTATATCTACAAAATCTACCAGACTTCCAATTTATATACAAACAAATCTCAATCGCGAATATTATAAAAGGACCACTTAAAAGACATTAATTTGAAGTAAAGGTGAAAGTTTATGTCTCTTGGAATCTATTTATTATTTACATGACATATAGTAATAAAGGGTAATTATAGAATTCCCCGTATGGTTTTTGAAACAATAAGAAATTATGTCTGTAAAAAAACCAATTTTCGTAGAAAAATCTAATGGTTTTTATTTCCTTTTTCATTTGATTAATAATAAAGAACACGTTTATGTTATCATTTTTAAATCCAAATTCATAATATTGTGTTACCCTCGTACATATTAGCAATCTCACAACCTTTAAAACCTTGCATGCGGAATGTACGTTCACTGCTCTTCCCGGTAACTGCGTTTCCAGCGTTGTCAAGTTGTATGGCTTTCTCGCGCATCGTCAATTGCCAAAATTAATTTGCCAACCTGTAATACATTAGTATTTAATATATCGAAGGATACGAATATATCAAGGGCACCTCTTGCAGCCATGTTGAAGCTTGTTAATCAGTGTAACAGTTTTATAGTTATAGATTGGATTGCATATCATTGTATGTTTTATAAACAAATTGTAAACTACATACTACAAATATCTGTATAATTTAAGGTGACTCTACAGTTCTAATAGATAATATTTAACATGATGGTCTCTTTTCAATTTAATTATTTATAATTATGAATCTTAATTAAGGAAACCCATGTAATAAAGTTGTAAAACTTGTTTGGGTTCAAATAAATAAATAAATTGGAAAGGAAGGGCCCCATCCGAATTGTAATATCGAAACGCATTACAAAGAAAGGACACATCTGTTTTGATTGAGTTGCCAGCACTACAAAGCAAACAAAAAGCTTTTTTTATTTGTCGGTTCAGAAACAGCATGCATTAAAACAATCAAACACTAACATTATTTAAACAGGGCTTAACGCAAGTACATCAATTATTGAACATTTTATATAAATGAGGAATAAAATGCTGAGATATCTTTATATTCAAAATATTATAAGTAGATATAGTTCTTGTGTCACCACATACATCGTATGATTTGATTATAAATTACAGTAAAAAGGAAGCATGTTTAAAAGAACGTTACACAAGCTCTTTATAAATGAATCTTGGCAACTTTGTATCTAAATAAAAAAGTCCTATAGATCATTAGTGAAAATTGATATTCAAGTGAAATATTATTAGATGTGAGTTACCAGTGAAACGTGTATGGAGATTGAAACTCCTACTTGTACCCCTGTCATTTGGGAATAAATGCTTTTCAAACCAGATTTTGCTCGTATTCCGAGGAAAAACAGCTACTTCCCTTATTATATGCGGCGACCAACATAGAATCACATTTTTTCGGAGAACTTGACACCGGTACACTGTTTTATCGATTAACACTGTCCCATTTGGATTTGCAGTCAAGAGACGAACTATACACCTGTTTCGGGATTCTTATGTCTCGTCAGTATACATATTATAGTCTGACAAAATCAAAAGTGAATATATACTCAGTTTTTTGAGATATATAACAAAAAATATTATTCAGGAAAGTAGTTCATGCTTATACTCACCTTCAAAAATGATTCTGAGATATGTTCACCTTTGAGTACATCAACTGGTATGAATTCTATATCCAGTCCAATATTTTTGGCAAATGTCAAAACAGCTCTAACGGGAGGACTCAACATAAACCCGTATAATTTTGGAGCCATATTCAACCAGTGTTTCGAAAATTTGATACTGAAATGCATAACACACCGATTTGGATATAAATATAAGAGATAAGAAGGTTATGCGTTGTCATCCTTGTAATTAGCGATAACATATCATTTGGTTTATTGATAACAGTTACTAAGAATGTTACTTTATGTTTTCAACAATAAATTCAATTTTACTTCTATGAATTATCATAGAAACGATATGCCAATATGTATACCATGAGGAAAGATTTATTCTTATCTAGGATAGAGTTATGATGAAGGTAGTACATGTTTACATGTCCTAGTTATAAAATAATATTATTAAAATTATGACGAACCAGATATTATTGCCAGGGGAATTTCCTTTCCGTGCATACTATATTTGAGTAGCACATCGCATACTCAATAATAAAGTGACACAAAACCAAAAACGTAATTTTCGAGAATCGTAAAAAATAGGTTGATTTTATTCGCTTCTCGCACTTAAGACTCTTTAGCCGTAGAGCAATAATTACTAAAGCTTACCTATATAGTCTATAAATGGGACAAAACGAGGGGTGGTCGGATATTGTGTCATTTTATTCCTAAAATGAAAAAATTTAAGTGACCTAAAAATAAATAATGTCTTTTAAATTTAAATTGTTATCCTTTCTGCTGGAACATTCTGAACCATTTGATTGGTTGTTTGTTTTGAAAAATATAGAACTAAAAAATCAATATCAACAATATTTATTGAGTAGAATTAACAGAAACCTATTGCCTAGAATATTTCAACTTCAAACAATTATTAACTTACGAAATAAATAGTAATTCAGTATAAAATGAACATGAACATGAACCTTAACAAGATTAAATTAAAACTTATACACTTATATAGAAAATTTTGCTGTTCCTACCTAACTTAGATACTAAATAAATAATAATTCTACATATTAAAAGTACAAAATAATTACAAATTTTTATTATAAAAAACGAGATCAAATTAAAACTTTTAAACTCAAATTATCAATGTATAGATTTTTACATCTACATTATCGAAGTATAGTACTGTAAAAATCGGCATAAAAACTAGGAATCAGTTGTTTTGAAACTAGTTCTTTTAGGTATTTCTTTTTATTTTCGATTAGGTCTTGTTAAGCAGTATAGGCTTTACTTAACAAAATATTTTGTATAGGAGTTGTAGTGGTACGGCCTAAGGCCGAGTAGACAGTACCAGGACAGATTCTGTGAGAGGGGGACGGCGGACGCCAGGCTGAGAGATTAAGAGCGCTGGCGCGGGTAGTCAGCTACCGGCTATAATCGGTGGCTAATGTAAAAGCGTAAATATTTGGAGTGGTATATTATATTTTGTACCCGACTTATATGTATAATAAAGTGTTGTGGTCAACTTTTCATAATTATTAGTTTCACATCCCGAACCCAACGAGATTGTCCAGTGCAAAGTAAACTTTCTTTTTTTATTTCTTATAACAGCCTCAATAAACTGCTCTTGTTTGTAAGATGTTTTAAATGCAAATATTAAGGGATTCTCTTTTGTAAACCTCATTACCTTAATGTCATTCCAATTAATAGATTCACCTGTCTTATCTTTGGTAAAGTTATTTCCCCATTCTTCCTGAAGTTGTTTCAGGTCAAAGATTGATTCGTAAGTAAGTTCATGTACCAAAAATGGTGGCGAATGATGTTTTCGAACTTCGAGAAGGCCTTTTTAAAAAACGAACTACACAAAATGGAACGTTTATTAAGTGAATTTTAACAATACAATCTAACCTTTTATTTTAGTAAAACGATATTTATATATTTTATAATATGCTTATTATACAAAATATATTACTGCATAATATTCAATATCCATTGACGTAACTCCTCCGCCCTAGGAGAGAACTATGGGGATGGACCAGAGTTCGACATGATGGGAAAATTTTTGAGAACATCTTGTTCACTTGTTGTGGTCCGTTTGGATTGACTTTTCTTCTTTATATTCTTGAGTACTAGGTAGATAATGCAGGCTGTAACTATACAAGTAGAACAAAATTGAATAAAAGCTTATACTTTTGAAATGAATCAGTGACCAATCTATCTTCCATGCTAAAGTTTTATCTTCTTGAATGGAACTGATGACTTTGTTCATTTCGTTAAGATCAATTGAATCTAAATACACAGGTTTCAGCTTAACGGTATCTAAAGTGTAATTATTTTTATTAATTTGTAATTTCGGTAAATTAATGTTTTTATATTCTGGTACTTTGGTCTTAAAAGTTCTTAAATAAATATTGTCTATTAAAATTTCACAGCGGTTGTTAAGTTCGACTAAGTAACTACCGTTTACAGGAATGTTCGTAATGTCTTTGTTACAATTTTGTCTGGCTATAACACTATACGGGGTGATCACAATCCAATGGTCAGTTTCCAATATCTGCACTTCAACTTCATTAATGGTAGATGGAATTTCTCAACAACTGTTTGTAGATTGGGAATATTTTAGAAGTTGGCCTTCGCAAAGAGCTTTCTGTGAGATTACTCTTGTTTGTATCTCTCGGCAGATGAATTCTTCTTGAATAATTTCTTCACACTTCGAATTTGTAGATGCATAGCTAAGCTCATTTGAAAGGAGAAATTTGGTTTGGGGTATTATAAGTTTAAAATTTCGATTTTAAGGTGTAGGTATGGGATATAGATGATAGTAGTTATATTCACTAAGTTCTACAATCGGTACTTCTAATATGAAAATAATATTATTATATTCACTGTAACATTTAACTTTGATAATTTTCTCAATTGATAGAATATTGTTTAAAGATGTTTCGAAAGGAAATCTGTTATTTTTGTTAATATTTTTCTTAACTGTGTTTATCTCTGAAAGTATTTCGCTGGGGTTTGCTATAGAATTGTGGAAAGTATTTATTTTTGCGAAGCTTATAGCTACTTCTATTTTATCAATCATATCATATATTATTTGAAAGCTAATAGAGAATTGAGAAACGATATGTTCTATTGAGAAGAAATGGAAAGTTTCTATATTTTCAATTTTTATATTTTGTAATTCTTTTTGTAAATCGTTAATGCGTGAGCTTAATTTTTCTTGGTTGTGGGATAGTATTCTAGAATTATTTTCAAATATTTTCATAGATGATTCGAGTAATGTTACTTGGTGTTCTAACAATGTTTTTATTTTATTTTGATGATCAGATAATGCTTCAATGGCTTCGTCATATCGTATTGCATCGTCTTGGTCTAAATTACCTGTCAAAAATTTTATTGCTGAGCCAAGTCCGTCAAAAAGTGATCGTTTTACCTGCTTTCTCCATAGTGGATTTATTTGATTGATTTGTGAAGATATTTTATTTTCTAATACTTGTATCATATGATCGGAATTATCGAAGTGTTCTGTAAAATTAAATATGCTGGAGTGTTTTGAAAGAGAGTCGTGTAGATTTTCATATTGGTCTTTTAAAGTTAAAAAGTGATCTGTCAAGTTTGTAATATCGTAAATGTGTATTAAGGTCCAAAAATCTGTTTATACATATGCTGTTCCTAGTCGTAAGGGTAGGAGGCCAGGATTATCGTTTAGGTTATGGAATTTAGGGGTATTTAATCTTCCTTCGGTGGTCCAACAGAGGAAACTGTAATGGGAGGTTTTTTTAGTTCAGTAATGTGAATAATATTTTGATGTGCTTTAAGGTTTTTATGTTTGAGTAATTTTCCGGGAATTTCAACACGATTCCTGTCAAGTATTTGAGTAATTTTGAAGAGGCCTAGAAAACATTTATCTTTTTTATTTCGTTTCTTGGGGTTGTGCTTGTATACAATTCGACCGATTTCAAATTCATTATTCGAGTCACCTTTTGTATTACGTTTCTCTATAATTTTTTCTTTGTTTTGTTTCAATTTCTCGTGTACATCTCTATAAACATGTTGTAATTTTGATTGATAATTGTTCACATAATCGTTATATAAAGCTTGGGGTATGAAAATTTCGTTAGGATTTCTAGAATCTATGTGACCAAAAGTAAGTTCAAAAGCGGTAAAACTTGTAGAACTATGTATAGAATTATTGTAACCTATTATTGCGTAATCCATTAAATCATCTTCGTCGGGATAGAGTTCTCGTAATAATCTTAGATGTTCAATTAAGGTTGAATGTACTCTTTCGGCTATAGAATTGGATTCATGATTACCAGCTGTGGTAAAGTGTATTTTAATTTTGTGTAACGCTAAAAGTTCTTTAATAGTTTCGTTATTAAATTCTGTACCTTCATCTAAAACGATTAATTGTGGTACTCCGGAAGATGTGAAATATTTTACTTATAATAACAGCTGTTTTAGAAGGAATGTGCACTGCTTGTACAAATTTTTCAAATGCATCTGTTAACGTTAGATAAGACTTTCCGTCGTAAATAAAAACATCAATGTGTATAATTTGAAACGGTTTGAACGCGGTTTCAGTTAGCATTAGCGAATCATACGGTTTTTGTCTAGCATATTTATTTTTCTGGCAAATAGTACAAGAATTTATGTAATTAGTTACTATATTCTTCATATTTTTCCAATAATAATTTATTTTTAATTTTTGTAAAGTTTCCTGAATTCCTCTGTTTGTGGTTTTGCTTTCATGGTAATTTCTCAATAAAATCATTTGTTCTTCTTTATCAGATACAGTGTTTACTAATTTAGTGCATTTAATGAGTCTTGGTTCGTTTGAAGAGAAATGTTTTAAGTAAACTTTATTGAAATCGTTATATAAATTTTATTTTTTAAAATAAATGTAAAACGTGTTATTAAGATCTGTGTATTCTACTAAAAATTCAAATATAAAACGTTCATTGTCGTTTTCAGGGATTTCAACTTTTATAATTTTATGATTTTCATAAGTATGTTGAGAGATATCTATTTTTTGATATAAATTGGAGTAGACTAAAATTTGGTGAACTTTGTTATTTATAATTTCGTCTAATATATGAATATCTTGATTAGTGGTTTCATTATCAGGTATGGAATGAACGGTTGAAGAATTAGATTTAGGAGTAGAAAGTTTCGTCCAGTCAGGTTGAGGTGTATTGAGTTCGTCTCTAGAATTTGTAGGTATATCAGCGGTATTATTAGGAGGCTGTATTTGTATATCTGAAATAATGTTTATTTTTGATTGGTTTTGCGCATTCGTAGAAGCTTTTTCCTTTTCTAATGAGCTTTCAAACTCACGTAAGAATTCTAAAATGTCTTGATTAGTGTCACTAGGGTTATTAATAACTGATTCAGTGTCTAATGCGTTAATTGGTATTCTACTCAAGCAATCATTTCTTAATGCATATTTCTCTTCTTTATTACAATGATCTAATCTGATATTTTTTAAATCTTCTTTCAATTTATTATCATCGGAATTACTTAAATTTATTTCTGAATCTACTTCCATTTTTTCTAAAAAATTAACTTCAACTAAACTCAAAGGTTCGATGTTGAAAGGTTCATTAATATCAAGTTTAACTGGATTCTCATTAGAATTTATTATTGTAGTTATTGCAAAATCATCAACTATATTTACTAAAGCTTTTGGTGTCTCGAGTCCATTACCTAACTTCTCATAATCAAGTATTCCAATACCATTTTTGTGATTAATGGGTAATTTAACAACTTGTTGAGTACGACCTGGTATTATTAATGGATAATTTTTTATATTTTCCTCAGTATTTGAACCAAATAGAGGAATAACTGAGTTAGAGGTAACAATTTCCCCTTTACTAACATTAACGCTAGCATTTAATTGTTCAAGTAAATCTACGCATATGATTCCATCAAATCTTTCACTAAACTTGAGAAGATAAAATTTATGAGTTTCCTGTAAATTAAAGATATCAAACACTGGAATATGAGCTACCTCGTCGTGATACGTGATATTATGAGCAGTTTGAATGTTGAATTTTTCTTTAGAAATGCAACTTTTATAAAATTTATACGCAAGTTCCGGATCTATAAGTGACTTTGAACTTCCTGTTTCAACTGAAAACTTTGCACTTATTTCTGGAATTTCTATGAATGGCAAATTCGTTTTCAATGCGTTAACATATATTATGTAACTTGGCTTGGACATGTGCGAGTATGAAAAATCCTGATTATTTGATATTTCCGTAACGCGAGAGTCTACATAAGAATCTCTGTGAAAATCATTGTAACTTGTCGCATCATTTACATGAGGATATTCTATTTCCGGCGTATGATAATTGTCAGCATTTTCGTCAGTTTCATAATTATATGAATTTTCGTAATTAAATAATTTTTCGTAATTTTCTGTATCAAATTTGTTATCGGTTTGACGGGAACTATTGATTTCTTAATTTTGAGAAGGATTGTCTACAGTTTGATGGAAAAGTTTTGCTGATGTAAATTAGGGATTCGATCGGGACTTAAGTATCGTATTTCCTGAAGAAATGTCCATAGGTTCTGGTTTGAAACTTTGAGAATAATTTGGACGATTAAATTGTTGATTATTATGGCGAACATTTTGCTGGTTGAAATTTGGAATTGGCTGTGAGGGTCGTTGTATTGGGTTGTAAGTTTGATTTGTGGAAAATGGATGACGTTGACTCGGATAATTGTTATTTGGACGCCAATTGTAAGATTGATTTGGAGGAGAATGTTGTGTATACCGCTGTGGGTATGATACTGGAGGACAAGTTATTAAATTAGATGGAAATATTGATCGGGTTGGTTGAAATTGTGTTGGTGATTGATGTCGATGTATATTATTATAATTTGGGGTGAATGAAGGGTACTGACTGAAATTTTGATTCCTTGTAGGTGTTACTCTTAAACTAGGCTTAAATGATACATTAGAATTTAAGTTACTTATTCTTTGAGTGGAATATAGAAAATTATTTTCTTCTACAACAAAACTCATAGCTTTTTCTAGGCTGTCAGGTGATCTTAAACGTACGTTAGTTTGTATTGGTACAGGCAATTCACGAACAAAAGTTTTTAATGCTGAATTGTCATAATTCTTAAGGTGTAAGCGTTTTTCATTTATGTCTAAGTCTAAAGAATTTAATTTGGAAATAATAAGGCTCCTAGAATTTTGGCATCGCATACCAAAATTATAAGGACTTCCATTTTTCAAAGGTTTTAAATTAATAAGGTCTTGTAATGAACAGTCAGTGTTTCTCTGGTCTCCAAAACTTAAATTTAAAGAGTGTTTAATTTCATCCCATGTTTTTAATTCTGTGAGGGAACCAATTAATATTTGAGCTCTACCTATTAATTTACCTATAATAGCTCTAAGTAAAAGTGTATTTAAAGAAGCATCTGTGTTACTAGCGAACGCAGAGATAAAACTTTCTCACAATTACCTATAAAAATATTAAGTGTATGAGGGTCTCCATCAAAATTTGGAATTGAGTCTGAATATAATCTAAGTAGTTGGTAGTTTGTACCTGATGAAGTCATTTCTAAGTCTAAATTTCCTAAATTATTTTCAAAATTATTGTTTTCACTTTCTTGTAAATTTAAAATATTCTCAAATAATACACTTATATTCTCTAGTTCAGATTCACTCATCAAATTATATTAATTATTTATATATTATATATATATATATATATATATATATATATATATATATATATATATACAACTATAACTACTAAAGAAATGGTTATGGAAAATAAAGGAAATAATAATGAGCACTTACGTTATAACTAAAGCTATCCTATTCTAGGGTCCTAAAGGTTGGAACGATGCTAGTTCTTAACCCAGGTGGTTTGTGGTCTTCGTTTTTCTTGCTCTTCTGAAGTTCTTTCTGGTGTCGTCCACTGGAACTGCTGGAATCGTTCGATGTCCGCTCGAACTATCTGCAGCTTCGATATGCACTCGAATACAGTTTCTGAATACTAATTCGGATATTTGGGTTAATCGTTGAAACGAACAATTTCCCGTGCGATACGGTAAACTTCCGAAATATCCCACTGACTGCGCCAATGATGTTTTCGAACTTCGAGAAGGTCTTTTTAAAAAACGAACTACACAAAATGAGACGTTTATTAAGTGAATTCAAACAATACAATCTAACCTTTTATTTTAGTAAAACGATATTTATATATTTTATAATATGCTTATTGTACAAAATACATTACTGCATAATATGCAAAATCCATTGACGTAACTGGCGTCTTTTTTGCATTTTTTATCAGTGTTATGTTATGTTATCTTTTTCAATTAAACTGTGTATACTGTCTCCTTCATTTTGGGTATGGCCTTTGATTAAGAATTTATGTGTAATGCTATTGATGTTAAGATTTGCAACAGCATATAAGTAAAGAGAAGTGATGAATTTATTCTTATTTTGGCCACAGCAATCGTCAGAGTAAAATACCACGTCACAGTTATTCCCATCACTTTTTTCTAATATTTGCTGTAAGTATTTAAATATACATGAACCAATTTCATTGGCTCCTCGTTGGGCATCAGTTTCGTTCCAAAAGTAACAATGTACTTGGTCATAACCCCTATTTTTTATGTCGGGCTCCTTGTGGGTGAGTTCAATTAAAGTGAAATTGTAATTTTTTAGTTTGGATTTGTAGTAGAACGCAGAAGTGTCTGCTCGAGGACATTGGAGAACAGCTTGCAGGTCGTAAACTACCACATTCCTATTCTCGTTGATGCTTGAACAATCTGCACGTTTTTCTTCTCTACTGAGCTCTTTCTCTTCGTGATGACTGTTATACAAATCAATAATTCGATTCTTTTCGTCTAAAACTGCATTCTCATACTGCAAACAAAGATCGCACTGATCCTTTTTTGGCTGATGGAAACCTAAATTAAATTCCGTGTTAAATAAGTTGTAAAAAGTGCAATATTTTCCAAATGTTTCTTTCTTTTCTGTTTGCTGTTCTTGAAAATCCCGAAACAAGTCTGTTATAGTCTTTCCCCCGTCTATAAATTCTTTAGATGTGTTAGCCCTTACATAATGAGATTATTTTCTCGGGATAGAATTTGTATAATCCCTTATGTCTTGAAGAAGTTGGGGGTCGACACGATTGTGACTATTGTGCTTGCCACGTAAATCATTTTATAAAAATCCATTCTGGTCCATCTTATCTACTACAGTGCGAATCATTCGATCACTTACATGGAGGGTATTCTTAAAAAAAACTTTACATACTCTTAACTGCAAGTTATCAACAATTAAATAAAACGCCTTGTTGCTTTTTCTTGGCCGTTCTGCATTGGTATATTCATATCTTGGGGAAATCTCCTTCATACATGAAATAATGAATGGACTTTGCTTGGATATGTCAGATAGCTTCCAGAAAGAAATTATTATTTCAGTCCTTTTTTGGTTTTCTATTACTTTTCCGCCCAACCTTTCAATATGCGAGAAAAGTATTGGCTTACCCCAAAAAAAGTTGGAATTTTGAAAAAAAATTTCGAGTTATTTTTACGTTTTCCATCAACAACAACACGAAAAAAAGGTTTTTAGAAAAAAAATTCTGAGTGTATGTCGCCGTCGTCGTCGTCGTTGTCGTCGGCCACTTTTCCTTACAATTCTTGTTAGCACGATACAGCCTCCGTTGTGCAATAAGTCAGCAAATTTATGATTGAATATTGTTAAGGAGATGTCACAGATAACCATATTGATTTTCAGTTCACCAGAGCCATTACAACGGGTGCTATGGTACTTGAATTACGAAATTTTGTCATTTTTTGCGAAATTTCAGTTGGTTAGCACGATACAGCCTCCGGAGTGCAACAAGTTACCAATTTTATGATTGAATATTGTTAAGGACATCTCACTGATGAACCCTATTGATTATCAGCTCACCAGAGCCAACACAACAGGTGCTACAGAACTTTATGTACGGTATTTTTGTCATTTTTGGAGAAGTTTCAGTTTGTTAGCACGATACTGCCTCCGGAGTATATACAAGTGATCAGTTTCATGATTGAATATTATTCAGAGCGTTTCAAAGATGAACACTATTGATATTCAGCTCACTAAAGCCAATACAACGGGTGCTATGGTACTTGAAGTACCAGATTTTTGTCATTTTTGGAGAATTTTCAGTTTGTTAGCACAATACAGCCTCCAGAGAGTATACGATTGATCAATTTTGTGATTGAATATTGTTCAAAGTGTCTCACAGATGTACCCTATTGATTTTAAGTTGACTGGATCGAGTACAGCGGGTCCTATAAATCCAGATATACTAAATTTTTGGTTCTTTTTGGAGAAATTTCGATTGTTAGCACAATACATCCCCCGAAGTGTATAGAAGTAACAATTTTATGATGGAATATTGTTCAGCATCACAGATGCGGAAAAGTTAGCTTTAATCTTTGAAACCGTTTATTTTTTGGTAGCATTTAAGCCGGAATTTCTCTGCACACGGAGGTTTTACTTCTCTGGCTGCACACGCTTTCCTAGAACTTGACATTGACACATAGTCCTGGCCTGTATTTCTTAAAAATTTATGGCTATTTCATTTTAATAGTTAGGATCTGTATCACTATCATCGGTATCACTTTCATTGAAGTGAATTGGTGATATGCAATATCTTTTTTCACGAAATATTCGTAGCTTAGTAGGTATGGCGTTGTTCATTTTAACATTAAACTCACGCGATGATCCTGAAGATACTTGCACATGATCTGTTGTTACGTTAGACCTGACAGGAAAGTGCTCAGATCTTTGCTCAATTATTACATTTCGCGGTGTTTCCAACGGTATAGTATTCACTCTCGACTGCTCATTATTAAAACTGGTAAGCTGCAAAAGAATCGAAAGTTAGTTAAAGTAGTCACTCTACTGGTGACTAATGCGTCTGATGTTTACAAGTTACCGCCTGCATCATATTCTAAAATTTTACATGGGAACATACATCTATAAACTGATACACCCAGCGCAAATCTTGCCAGAACTATAATAACTGTTTACAAAAAATCGTCTGCAGGCTCTAAGATGATACTTTGACAACTTTATTATTATACACAGCTGTACGTTTTGAAAATTTTCAATTTCCTTACTACAAATTTTCTATGGCTACTTAGATAAATCTTTATTTGTAATGCAGAAATTATTCCACTTACCTCTATATTCATCTCTCTTCAAATTTTCCTTCCCCTTTCCCCCATATTTGCCACGTCACGTTAAATCTGTGAAATTGAAAATAAATTAGGGCATATTAATTACTTCTTACAATAAGGTGTCATAATAAGACGTAAATCTTGTTTTTTCACTTTTTTAATAGTAAAGGGACTGAACTGTTGAAATGTTTACTGTGAGGTAAATATTTCTTACTAAATTTTAATAATAAAAACAATTTTCCCGGAATGATTCGTGAAAAGGGCAGTGATATTCGCAATAAAAAGGCACAAATCAAAATAGTTCTTTTCGAATAACTAATATTTATTAAAGTGAACTTTTGTAAAGTGAGGAAAATCCAGCCATATTGGTGGAATGAAGACATACAGGAAACCAGAAGCAGAGCAAATAAAATTAGATGACAAATAGTTAGACTCAGGGCGATTAATTCAGACGAGAAGGCAGGCGAAATCATATACCTCCAGAGCAATCTTAAAGAAGTCCGGAAAATACTCAAAAAGGAAATCATGGAATCAAAAAGGGAATGTTGGCGGAATATTTGCGCCGATCTTGAGAACGATATCTGAGTCGCTGGATATAAGATAGCCATAAAAGGGCTAAAACATTTTAAAAGCCCCTACACTCTGGCAAATGAGGAAAAGGGGAAGCAAATTCGAAAATGATTTCCGGAGAGCAATGAAACACTAATAATTCGAACTCCAGTTCAGAATTGTCCTCCAATCACTGATATGGAAATTGTGTCCGCGGGAGAGAAACTAAAACCAAAGAAATCACCAGGTCCAGATGACATAACTCCAAAAGCTGTTAGAGAAGTGATTAAATGGAATGCTAATACGGTCAAGAACATTATGAACACCATTTTAATACAACAAAGTATGCCCAAAATCATGGAAAACTACTAAGATTAGTCTAATACCAAAGGGAAAATTAGATGAAAAAGACAACCCAACATTCTGGCCAATTTGCCTAATAGATACCTTCTATAAAATCTTCGAGATAATTCTCAGGGACAGACTAGAGAAGGAATTGGAGGAAAAGCACGGTCTTTCTGATAGGCAGTTTGGATTTCGTAAGGGGAAATCAACGATACAGGCTGTAGAATACGAAGTCCATAACTTATCTAGCAAAAAGTGGACCACACTTATTGCCATCGACGTGAAAAATGCTTTTAACACAGCCACATGTAGATTAATAATTCACCGACTTGAGGAGATAGGGGTCAGTCAGTACATCGTTCGACTGATCGAGAATTACTTTCAAGGAAGGGAATCCATAATTAACCGGACAAAGAAGATGAAGACATTTATGGGAGTATCCGTAATTGGTCCAACCCTATGGAATGTTATGTACAATTCAATTCTTGAGATTGAAGTTTCGACAGGTGGCTGCACCGTAGCGTATGCTGACGATCTCGCCATAATAGTAACAGCAACCACTGCGGATGAGCTAATACGAAAGGCAAATATCACACTGCAACTCATTGCCAATTGGATGAGAACCAATAAACTGAACAAAGCTCCAGAGAAAACCGTGGCGATTATTCCAAAAGGCAAACGAGACAAGAGCGATGTCATTTTTGAAATGGAAAACTCATCTATAAATCTGGTGAAGTCGATGAAATATCTCGAATTCTGGCTCGACGACAAATTAAGCTTCAAGACACATGTAGAAAAAACGGCCGAAAAGGCTACCAAAGTTGTAAGCAACCTTCAAAAAATAATGTCAAATGCTAAAGGACCAAGTTATGGTAAAAGAAGACTATTGAATGGAGTAGTGAATTCGACTATAATATATGGGTCCTCAATATGGGTTAATATCCTGAGACTAGCCAAATATAAAGATATCCTGGAAAAAGTGCAACGGAAAATGCTTCTGAGAACTTGTTAAGCCTTTAAGACAACCTCCACAAAGGCCCTACAAGTTATAGCCGGAGAACTGCCAATATATTTGTTAGTAAGAGAGAGGGCTCTAAATTGGGAACATAGAGAAGAAGACCCATTGTCAAGAAGAGGGAGAATAAGAGCACAGATAATACAAGAATGGCAGGACGAGTTGAATCAGGAAACTAGAGTTGCCCAATGGACCAAACGGTTAATTCCCAACTTAGAGACGTGGATTGCATGTAAGCACAGAACTACCAACTACTACCTGACGCAAATACTATCAGAACATGGAATTTTTTAAAAATACGCACACAGATTTAAGAAAAGCAGAACCTCTAGATGCAACTACTGCAAACACATTGATGATGCCCAGCATACCTTATTTGAATGTCCAAAGTGGGAAGATATAAGATATCGAATCTACATAGAACTGGAAACACATCTGACACCAGATAACCTAATTCAGTGCATGACACGAGTAGCAAAAAACTGGTATATTTTTATGAAAAGTATAGAGAAAATAATGGAAACAAAAGAGATTGACGAACAAATTAGATGAGATAGTAAATTTTTTCAGGTAGTGAAAGGCACATGAAGTTATCACCTCAACCGAGGTGGGTTCCGGTGACTGGCACAACGAGCAACGTGAGGTTTGGTGGGTAGGCAGAGACTGGCACCTTGAGAGCTCTGAGTTCCACACACACCTTAACGGGAGAACATGAGTTTCCTCACTAAAAAAATATATATATTTAATAATAAACTGACTCAATTAGTAATATGCCATGTTAAATCTAAAAAATACAAGAAAATGCTTACCTTATTTTGAATAATAAAAAGACACATTAGTAAATTAGCCAACAAATAAACGACTACCTTTTACTACTGTTGGAGCATTACTGAAGCGCGTCGATTTAGTTTTAAAATACTCGCAAAAGACCTTAAGTAAGAAAGAGACATAAGATCATGCAGCACGTCTCAGCGTGGGAGTATAGACGAGATTCAAATAGCCACATGTAGAGGGGTCCATTATGTGCCGTTATATGATTAAAGGTGAAAGCATCAAAATTTTTAGTTATGTCACTTTATTATTGAGTGTGGGACATTTTAGTAGATTGTTGAAGTGGTCTTCTTTAAAAGGGAAAATAAATGATAAATATAAATAATGTTCTGTTAATATAAAATTAGAATTTTAAGATGTATGCTATATTCACTAGTCAAGAAATCATTCAGATCTACGAGATCCAAATTTATTTTCATTGAGGTAGATACATTAATTAGTCAGAGAAGACCTATAAGGTATTAAATAAATGTAGTAATTGTATTTATAATGGATTATAAGTAATAGTACAGACATGTAAGTAATATGGAATTTAATGGGCTTGAAATAAATGTAAATTAGCTATATCGTATTTATAATGTCTTTCTTAATTAAGTATATGATACATCAATGGATAATGTATATTTCGGAAATCATTTTGAAAACGATAATACGAGGGAAAATGAAACAATGATTGAATTACGATCATAAAAAATTTTTTTTGGAAAGTTTGTTAATAATCCAAAACAATGTCAAATTTCCTTGGTAGCCAGACAATTGAAGGAAAACTCATAAAAACTC
Source organism: Galeruca laticollis (assembly GCA_963921935.1). Lineage (NCBI taxonomy): Eukaryota > Metazoa > Arthropoda > Insecta > Coleoptera > Chrysomelidae > Galeruca > Galeruca laticollis. The sequence goes on from OY998184.1 coordinate 51,710,578, forward strand.
TGTTGGAAAAAAGGCAGGGCAGTCATATTTTGGAACTGAGAGAATTCACGCCGATAAAAATTAAATTTATTCACCTTGAAATATCTACGATTGTCTAAAATACAATATTTAATGTAAAGCTGATGAAAAATATCGTTTAGAAATTATGTCAGGAATATTATTAGTCACAATGCAATCTCCAGGAATTTATGGACGGATTACGAAGAAGTGACATGACTTCCTACAGCCACATTTGAATATGCGATGAATAGCTCAAAATGGCTGACACAACTGGCTGACTTCCCTATCGACTCGTGGGATAAAAATGGATAAACAGCAACAATAAAAACAAAACCGAAGGATGGGCGAGAATGCGCACCTTCAAACCAAAGCACCGTCAGGTAAATGAGTCTGCGGTGCTGAGGGAAAGAGAAGAAGGAAAACGAGGCAGCAGGCTGACGCCTCTACAGACAACACCAGTGCCACTCGCCGTCACCTATCCAAACCTGGCACCAGCAGCCAAAACAGAATGGGCAGCGATGCCATTTCCTCTGTAACCATTTATCATTCACTCGAACAAAATCCCGGCATGAGACTTCTCAAGGGTGGTTCGACTCCAAGTTAATGATACACGTATATAACAGAAAATGATCAGACTATGAGAGACTTAGGGCGCCACTACCTTTTCAAATGTTACAAAAGAACAAGAAAAAACCTACGGTGATAAAGGTAGAAACACCGTGTAAAAGAATTTATTCTAAATTAAAATGTTATGGGAAATTAATATTAAGAATGTTAAAATAAAATGTGCTCAAACTTAATCAACCCGGGCACGATACCCTGTGGCTCTCACAGACGGGTGGATTAGAAATAAAAGGATAATGTACAGAAAATTTGATTTAACTCTGCATGAGGGCGGGACGCAAAAATACAGGATGAACGTAACTGACGGTACTCTGGTGGTTTAGATGTTCTGAAGGAATGAATTTGTGTTTTCTATGGTGAAAGATATCTCGGACCAATGGAAGTTGTCTTCAACGGTAAAGGTGTCATAGAAAAATGGAAGCTGTCTTCAACGGTAAAGGTGTCTCTTAGCAGTCACTTAGCTATCACGTAGCTATCACGTAGTTGTTACGTAGTTCTCACGTAGTTGTTACAAGAAATTGAAAAACTGAGTGAATTGCAAATTTGTCCGTCAATGACATTGATGACACAATAAACGAAAAGAATAAAATAAATGTGATTGAAAATGTTCAAATTTTACCACTAGCATCAGATAATTCAGAAACTGATTTAGAAGCAGTACATACATCTGTAGAGAATCCAATCCTGTCCATACCCAATGTAGATCGAGCATTAAATCAATATACAAATCAAATGATTTTAACGTGTGGTGATATAGTTGGAACACTTTGTAAAAGTGAAAAAATATTAGAAAATTCAAAATTAAACGTTACCTTACTAAGTAGGCATTTGGAAGAGAGTATTTTTAAATTTGCCAGAAACTTTCAAAACCCTAAATACACGTATGCTTTGTACTTTAAAACGCAACATTCACCCGAGATTTTTGTAGCAACTCTTCAAAAATATTTTAGAAACTCTGCATTTAAACTATTCCATTGTACGAAATTTTTAAGCGATATTTTAACTATGGAAGGACAGCAGGAGAAAATAACGTACTACCATATTTATAAAAAAGGACATCGCGGAATTAACGGAGTGAAAGCATCATTAAATAAATTTTACTATTGGCCTAAAATGAACGATGATATAGAAAATACATAAATAATTGTGAAACGTGTTTGAAAAACAAATATGACCGAAAACCCCCTATTGTTAAGTTCAATTTAACACCAACATCATCTAAGCCCTTCGATCACATACACATAGATGTATTTAGAATATCTAATACCCCCTTTTTAATTATTATAAACTCATTTTCTAGATATGGACAAGCCTATCCCCTCGATACTGTATGTGGTATTTCAGTTGTAGACAGTTTATTAAGTTTTATAACTCATGATGTATTACCCTCAAAAATTACCACCGATTGTGGTACAGAATTCAAAAACAAAGACTTTTGCAAATTGCACCAAATCGAACTCCATTACACAACGGCTAAAAATAGTAATTCAAATTCGCCGATAGAAGGATTCCACTCTTCTTTCATAGAACACTTTAGATGCTCACGAGATGAAAACAAAGACTTGACTACAATTCAAGTAATAATACACTCTATATTAAGTTATAATAACCACGAAATATACTCCATTCGAAATAATTAAAGGTCATATAGACAATCCAGACCCCTTTGATCTGAACCATCAATTAGTCCTATCTTATTATCTACAGAACCACAAAGAAGCTAATAAACAGTTATATAAATCGATAAAAGAACGTAATGAAAAGGTAAAAGAAAACTTCATCAATAAAGCTAATCAAAGTCGTAACGATCCCCCTGATTTTTCTGCACAGGAGACGGCATAAGTACAAACCAAGTCTCGCGATAAAAAACCACCAAAATTCAAGAAGGTAGAAGTAGTAAATTAAAGCGGTGTCTTGTTGGAAACTAATAAAGGTACCTATCATAAGAGTATTATTAGGAAACCTATAATTAATTTAGATAACATTTTGCAGGATCAACAGGATGAAGTCACTGATACTTTTTATCTGCCTGATCCTTCAAATGAATAGAATAGTTAGTATTAAGGAAGAAATTAGCATAACTCCCTTAGAAAGTATGATACTTCAAGTAGAAATAGGTAAAGCTAGGATTATATTTACAAAACATACATTTATCCATTATATAGATATTAAAGTAGTTATACAGATAGACACGTTAAAAATCATTTCTCTATTATACAAAAAACTGAAGTAAAAATAAATAGCTCAAATCCCATTTCATTCCATGGCTTAAGTGAGAATCTTACAGAGAGAACTGACTTTCTAATTTATCTTTTAGACAGAAAATTTGAAGACTTGAATCCCCATATGCGTTCAAAGAGAGGCTTAATCAATAGATTAGGTCAAGCTAATAAATGGTTATTTGGTAATTTAGACTCAGATGACGGCGAACGTTGTGACAATGCAATTAAACTTTTACAGGAAAACCAAAAACATGAACAGATGAATTGAATTTACAAACTTCTTTGTTCAAAAAATTAATTAATCAATGTAATCAATAACTAACAACACTTTGGCAAAATCAACAAAAATTTCACAACAATTTATAAAAATTTTAATCATCTATTATAAATCAGATTGACTCTTTAGGTAGATATATTACATTTCAAGGAACAATGAGTCAAATTAATTTCGATTGCCAAAATCTAATATCATTTATAGATAATATCGAGAATGCTATCTTATTTTCTAAGTTAAATGCTCTTCATAGTTCTATAATATCAAGTTCGAAAATGTTAGATTCAATTGAACATTTGAATCAAATATACGAAATGGATCAAATTCCTAAATTGAATAATTCTTAACATACTATACGTTTATTGGTACTCAAATGCCTTCTTCTGGCTCTAAATTGATATTTACAATTCATGTCCCTATCCTAAAACCAAAGTCCTTAGAATTCTATAACATGTTCACCGTAATTCTAAAGAATATAGTGTTCACTCCCACTTACCTTTACTTGGCACTCAATAATGAAGAAGCCCAACCAGAGAAAGAAGAATGTCCGAAAGTTGAAGACATCTACTACTGCATTCAAGAGTTTATTTCTGCCGACAACTGTACGCTGCAACTCCTAAACGGCCAGTCGCCAACTGGATGTTTTGCGACTCAAATAGATAATCAATACTCAATAATCAATCAAGTTACAAATAACGAATTGATAACATTCTTGTACAATCCCAATATGTTGTTTCAAAGTGTCGAACTCATCGAATATTTCAAGTACAAACACCCTCCTTAATAAATATTCCTGAAGATTGTGAATTGTCAATTAATAAACTTAAATATTCATTCAAGCAAGAAATTCAAAAGGGAAAATCACTAATCTTACCGAGACTGGAAAATGAGAAATTCAGAATTTAGAAAAATTATCAAGCTTCAAACCTCACAGAAATAAAACTCGACGACTTGTATGAAATTAACAGAATTGCCAGACAGTTGAAACCCATTGAGGAGCAGACAACTAACTATAAAGTACCAGCCATATCGACAACTCCAATATCAATACTTTTATTAGTAACAATAGCAACTTACTACTTATTGGGAAGGAAACGTAGTCAATCGAAAGCCAACGAAAAAAAGAAAATCAGTTTAGAAGAAATTACAACAGATTCATCACACAAAAATAATTCCAATATTTTTTGGTCCCAGGGATGGAGGAGTTACGAGCAAACAAAATGCAAACACCTAAGAAATACGACACCTCTTGTTAAACATTGTATTCTCATCTCTATGTTACTTGTTCATTATACACAGTAGTATCAGTTTCTGTCTAGCTTTTGACGTATAAGCATACTATTGTAATTCAAATATATTTTTAAAAACGGTCATCAAACTTATTATTCTTTAGCTGGCAACTCTTTTTCATTCTTTATTATTGTTCCGATGACTGTTAGTTTATATTCCTCTGATAGTGTTTTTACCAGTGAGACAGAAGTGAAACAGTTGTCCATCGTGATATTTCTGTAAGTGTCCTATATGTGCCCACAAAGTGGTAATACCAGATCTATTGACGAATCTGATACCTTGTAAGGGCCATCTTGCTGCTCACAGACATATACCTCAATTTTTTAGACATATTATAATTTAGCATGGCGTATGGCAAATATTTTGATGCCGTATTTATTAGGCTTAGAAGAAATATATATTCTAAAAGGACACTTTCCTCTAAACCCTTGAAACATTTCATCCATGGTTACAAAAGCTGATAGGTGAAATTTTTTCGTAAAGTGTTCAAAGAACGTGGCGAACTGGAGCCAACTTGTCAGTCAATATTCGTTACTCTCTTGTACTCATCGCATCTTAGGCACACATGACAAGGTCGAAATTACTAATAAGCTTCAATGAACTGAACTTATATGTTAAGATATTTTCTTCATGAAACTAGACATTTCACACTAAAACGACTAATTTATCAACAAAGTTATTACAAGATATTAGTTTTCACTTTTGTTCACGGAAGGTACTGTAACGCTCTTGTGTCGTTACTTAACGGATTGGCGCCTTAACTACAGGGGACGCCATGACGGGTTGCCTCGGGTGCCAGTTTATTAAAATGGTATGCTCCACTCGCGAGAACCATATACCCTAAGCAGTGTTGCCACATGCCTATTTTTTTTCGAGCCAGATGATGTGGCGGAAACGAGCCAAATTCATACTAGAACGAGCTTTTTCAAAAATGTTATTTACTAGTGAATATTTCTTGAAAATATATATTTTCAAGTGTGGGGGTAGGGTGTAAATAAGGATTCAAATAACACAAAATATTTTCTCTATATCTATATTTATAAATTTCTGTAAATAAAAAAACTAAAACATAAATTCTGTTTGTATTGATAATAAATGCTTCTATAACTAAAATAAAAAACAAATAAATTACATTTTTCTTTACCTATGTTAACGTACAAATCACAACAAAAAAAGAACTTCGTAACAAAATACATATTATAATAGATAAAAAAACGAAAAAAAATTATTATTTTTAGGTAATGATATTTTCCTTAAAACTTCTTGTTAATGAGGAAGGACTCTGAGTCCAAGAGTAGCAGGTGTCATTTTTTACCAACTCTTTGGTATGTAAAATGTTGGAGCAAGTGTCGATACTTAGGCGATTACGCACTTTGGTTTTTAATAAAAACAATTGAGAAAATATTCTTTCCGCGGCTACGGACGAGTATGGTAATGCCAAAATACCTTTTACAAAATAACTTATATTAGGGAACATTGGCTCATCTAAAGCATTTTTTAAGTCCAAAACATTATCCCAAAATAATTGCATGTCGAAATTGTTAGTGTTTGCAATATTTTGCAATTCTTTTATGTCTGGTATCATTCGCCATTCAGCATTTAAGTTTTCTTCAACTAATACTAACTGAGGAAAAAATTTTTTACAATTAATTATAATACTATTGATTTCACCAGACAAGGCGGTTTTTGGATTAAAACACGAAATAAATGATAAGACCGGATTTTCAAAATAAAACCTATCTTTAACTTGTTTGGCTAATTCTATGTAGAACTCCAAACATTTCATTTGAAAGGTTTCAATGTCACTGGTTTTTATATGATGATTTTCGGCTATTAAAATTTCAACTTAGGTTCCCAGGTAAATGTCTTTAATAGGGCGAAAATTGTGTGAATTTTTGGGATCTATATTTTATAGATTTCCTTTGTTTTTTAAAATATAGTCCACCTTCATGTAATTTTTTAAAACATTCCGATATAAGTCTGAGATTCTGCCAAGCAACAAGTGAATTTTAATTTTTTGTGATTGAAATTCCAAGTTCATTGTATTAACAATGTCTAGAATGTAGCTTAAAAAATGAAAATATAATTTATAAAGAGGGTTTTCTAAAGATTAAAGATTCTAAAATGTTATTGCAAACATGTGAGTTTTGACTGAAGCATTAATTTGTAAAAAAACAGGATTAATGCTTTCCAATTTTCTTACACTCTGTCTACGGCTGCTTGTAATGAAAGCCATCGAGTTTGTGCTGGGTGTAGAAGTTTATGTGGTTTAAGTTGGCAAAACACTTGGCACTCGGCAAAGTGATCCATCTTTTTAGAACTATTAGAAAAATAGTTGTACAAGTCTCTAACAAAATCCTCAACAATTTATTGACTGCTGATGATGCACAGAGATGTATAGAGTGGCAAGTACGGCCTACAAAAAACATATTTGGCGAAATTTCTCTGAAACGGGCTTGCACTCCCGTTTTGTTGCCTCTCATAACAGCTGCATTATCAGCAGCCAAGCCAATTAAGTTATTAATTGGAATTTTATATCTATTTAGATATTCCAGAATGGACAAATATATAGATTCAGCTGACGAATTGTTAATTTTTAGTAAGCCAAAAAAACTATCACATACTTTTTCAATACTCTCATTATAATACAGCTACTAAGACCAGGGACTTCTCTGTGCTAATATCCGTGGGTTCGTTCATGATTAATGAAAATTTATTTGTTTTTAACACTTCTGAAATATTATTAAGCTGCTCAATACTTATACATTCAATAGTTATGTAATTCGCTTTGGTTCGTGAACAATTTATATTTTTGGCAATTTCTGAATCAGGACAAACACTCCTTATAAAACTAGGTAAGTGATCAGCTAGTAAAAAATGTAAATTGTGTTCATGTAAGAACACACAGAGTTTTAATTCTGCTTGTTTAACAAGTTGATTTTTTCGTAAAATATTTTCATTTTTTAAAACACTCGTAATTTTTGGAGTGTTTTTTAACTTGGTAACATTCCGCTTGTGTAAGTCTATAACAACATGTCTTTTAATATCAAACAAACTGCATTTTAAATACCTATTACAAACACTACAAAATATTGTGTCTTGCTCATTTCTTAACCAAGGATAAGCTGCAGCCCATTTTTCTTGATATTGGTGCTTATATAATTTCCTCTTCTTCGGCTTTGGTTCGATTATCGATGATTCATCTTCAGATTCCGACGGTGAGGAATTGATTCCTACTAATTCCGATTCCCTTATGATAGGTTTTTCTATGGTCTGAGTCAAATGAACAGCGACAGCAGGAGTTGCAATGTACATTTCACTGTGTCCTAATTCACTGTTTGTCCCAATTCCTTCTTTCTTTGGTTTTCTTATAATGAACCTTTGAAAAGATAAATATAAAACGTGAAATTTTTAATGTAATAATGTTTGAAAATATCAACTTACTTTTCCATTGTAAGGAAGGGTAGGCAGGTATTTTTGCATTTATCACTAACCAATATTCAACATTTAAAAATTTTAATGACCAACAACAAACTTTCCAATATTTTACATTTTACTTTTCGAAGAACAAAGCTGGCAGTCAGCTGATCGGTTTGCTTGGAGTGCGTTCGTAATTTCTCTTGTTCGGCGGTGGTGCGTTCACGAATTACACTCGCCCGTCCCGTCTAATTCAAATAATCCAATCCAAGTAATCCAACACTCAACACCGTTCAGTTCAATTCACAAAAGTTCAGAAATACTCAACTTCAACAAAAATTTAGCAGATATTAAAAACGAGCCAATTTTAATAAAGAGGAATCAACGAGGAACTTTTAATTCAAACGAGCCAGGTCTGGCTCGAACGATCCACCTGTGGCAACACTGACCCTAAGGTATAAAATGAAATAACACTCACCTCGGTTGACGGAAGGGTTGATTGGTATATCGGTATCGGCTCCTGAAAGAGAACGAGTTTGTGAGAACAATGATGTCTCTTATATTTAATTCTCACCTGCGTATGCGGGCAAGCTAGCGAGTCTACGGATAGACTGCCGACTCTGAGAATCGTTCTGCTATATAGTGTGGCTTGTTGGGGATACGTTGCGAAGAAGTAAGTGTCGCCGACTCTCGGTGCAGGCTAGAGAAATTATATTACATTGTACCGATGTTATTATACGGACGGAGAAATACTGTTTCATATATTATTAATATACATAATATTATGATAAAATTTAAGAATTGTGGAAATACCGAATCATATTCAAATTTTCTTTTTGAAGTGAAACTTATTATGCGACTTCCAACAAGGTTGCGTTAAACGTTTAACGCTACCATGGAGGGGGTATGAAACCACTGTTGCGTTAAATGTTCAATACTCCTGGGGAGGGGGAATAGATAGACAGCGCGAGAGTGAAAGCGTGGCACTGGAACGCATGCGTGTAGTACGAGGATGTATTGATATCTAGTTGAAATAGACCAGTTCCATGCATAAACAAAATATTGCGTTACCATAGCAACGAACAATAACTTATTAGAAGTGTCAGTGTAAAGTTTGACGTCAAAAAAGTAAACCAGAGTTACGCAATAAATTTAAAGAAAAAATATGTCCACCGAAATTGTGAAAATCGAAAAATTGAAGTATCGAGCCATCATCAAGTACCTGTATTTAAAAGGGTTAAGAGGTAAGCAGATTAACGAAGATATGCTTAATACCCTTGGTGATCAATGTCCTTCGTATGCGACCGTGAAAAATTGGACTGCAAGCTTCAAAAGAAGTAAATTTTCCATTGAACATGATGACCGATAGGGAAGGCCTGTTTCTGTGTCAGTCCCCGAACTTATCGATGCAATTCATGACATGATTTAATCAGACCGTCGAATTGGGCTGAAACGGATATCTGAAGTACTGAATATTTCATACGAACGCCTTCATCATATAGTTAACGTCAATTTGGACATGAGAAAAATTGCTGCAAAATGGATCCCCAAATGTTTGAATGTTGACCAAAAGCGTGCAAGGGTAGAAGCATCGCGTTCGATCTGTGCTCGATTTGAAAACGATGTAGACTTCTCAAACCGAATTGTTACTATGGATTACTACGATCCAGAATCAAAGCAACAATCGATGGAATGGCGACACTCTGGTTCTCCAAGACTTAAGAAGTTTCGTGTCCAAAAATCTGCTGGAAAAGTTCTTGCTTCAGTTTTTTTTATTGCCATTGAGTAATCATGATTGATTTTTTGTATAAATGTAGAACAATAACTGGAAATTACTATTCGACATTACTGACCACTCTACGGGAAAAAATTAAAGAGAAAAGACGCGGAAAGCTATCCAAATGTGTTTTGTTTTTGCAAGACAACGCCCCTGCACACAAATCTCATGTTGCCATGCAAAAAATTCGTGATTTAGGGTTTGAATTACTAGAACACCCTCCTTATTCACCGGATTTGGTTCTGTCCGACTATCATCTCTTTCCTCAACTGAAAAAAAGTTTAAAAGGTCGTAAATTTTCTTCCAACGAGGAGGTAATAAAAGCTGTGGAGGTCTGGTTTGCAGAGCAAGAAGAAAGATTTTTTTTGAAAGGTCTAGAGACGTTGCAGGTTCGCTGTAATAAATGTATCCAATTGAGAGGAGAATATGTTGAGTAATAAAATATTTTGACATTGAAATTTTGTTTGGTTCTATAGAAGGCTAATATATCTTCGTATACCTGTTACAGGCCAGTTAGTTATCATAATTCCATTGTAAATGTTATAGATTTGGATATTTTTCCACTCGAAAATGATAATTAAAAGATGCGATCAATTGGGAATTGTAAGAAATGTTAATAAAGTTTGTCTTAAAGAAACAATACGATTTCACTAGAAATCAAATTCTACCACTTCCTATTTTCATATCCACATTACGAAGTTTCACTTCTTCCGCCCGGAGGGACTCCACACTGAGGAAAATCACCCAATACAATTTTTATTTTGACCAAAGATATAAAACCACAGATTAATATTATAATATTGATAAAATACAATTATATTGCAGCAAAAACAAATGTTATTCTAAGTAAGGGGTATAACTGCTATACAATTTTTTTCTGTAGTTACCTACCCGAATCAAGTTGTATAAAATTATTATATACTATTCATATTTTCACAAGTTTGCCACAAATTATATAATCAAAATACAAAAATTATATACGGGTTACTATACCAGTTTTTTAACACGATAATACCGCCTTTATATGGTTAGTTGTATAATAAATATCCGACTTGTATAAAAACCAATTTCGGTTATATACGTACGATATATCCATTGTCTTAGTTTTAAAATTACCGCTAATACGCACCAATTAGCCATTAGCAAAGAGAGAGAGAGAGAGAGAGAGAGAGAGAGAGAGAGAGAGAGAGAGAGATTATACCAATGGACAAGCACAGATTGTACAAGTTCCTCTGTATTCATTTATTGATAAGATGTTTGGAAGCGACAAGCGACCATGTTCAGCTTTTAACAGCTTGTTTCATTTTTAAGGTTTGTAAATATGGTATGTGGTATCATATAAAAATGGATACTTTTGATTTGTCCGAAGATGTTCAGGAAAAATTGAGAGGTAAGTACCTGTACCTATTTAATTATGTTTGTTAATATTTAGCAAAAACCATCGTTTATTATTAAAGCACTAAAGCGTGTGTTAGGTCGTTGTGTGGCGTCCATGCTAGTTGGCGGGAGATTTTTCTTCCCTCTTATATCGCCGGCCCGAATAGGTATGGGAAGTTATAAAATATAAATTGATTCATAGTTTGCTTTTGATATTCCGCAATACCTACCACTAACACATGACTTCTCAAAAATTAACAGTTATTTGATGCTTTTAGATATAAGCATTATAAGTATTATTAAAATTTCAATGTATGAAGCCATCATAGGAAGCTATGCACAGAGATATATATGACTAAAATAGGCTATTTTCCTCCAATGCAACTTTTATTTATTACTTTTCCGCCCAACCTTTCTATATGCGAGAAAAGTATTGGTTTACCCTAAAAAAAGTTGGAATTATGAAAAATTTTGTTGAGTTATTTTTACGTTTTCCATCAACAACAACACGAAAAAACGGTTTTTAGAAAAAAAAATCCTGTGTGTATGTCGTCGTCGTTGTCGTCGGCCACTTTTCCGTACATGACTTGTTAGCACCATACAGCCTCCGGAGTGCAATAAGTCAGCAATTTTATGATTGAATATTGTTAAGGACATGTCACATATGATCCCTATTGATTTTCAGTTCACCAGAGCCAATATAACAGGTGCTACAGTACTTTAAGTACGGTGTTTTTGTCATTTTTGGAGAAGTTTCAGTTTGTTAGCACGATAAAGCCTCCAGAGTACATACGAGGGACCAATTTTATGATTGGATATTATTCAAAACGTCTCAAAGATGAAACCTATTGATATTCAACTCAGTAAAGCCAGTACAACGGGTGCTATGGTACTTGAAGTACCAAATTTTCGTCATTTTTGGAGAATTCTCAGTTTGTTACCACGATACAGCCGCCAGAGAGTATACGATTGATCAATTTTATGATGGAATATTGTTCAAGGTGTCTCACAGATGTGCTCTATTGATTTTCAGTTGACTAGAGCGAGTACAGGGTGTCCTATAAATCCAGATATACTGAATTTTTGGTTATTTTTGGAGAAATTTCGGTTTGTTAGCACGATACATCCCCCGAAGTGCATACAAGTAACAATTTTATGATAGAATATTGTTCAGGGCCACACATGCAGAAAAGTTAGTTTTAATCCTTAAAACCGTTTATTTTACCACCTAAAAATCAAATTTTAATTATTTTTGATTGCTGCAGTAGCACGCTTGAGAATCTGAACTGACACATTTTAAACATGATTATTTACTAAACGCAATAAGATGTAAATGTGCGGTTTAAACCAATACGTTTCAAATTTAGAAAAGTTTTTTCACACTCATTAAAAAATTCACATATATATGGGGCGAGGAGAAAGTGCCCATTTTCAAATAAAAAATACCTGATTTATTTAGAAGGGTGGTCCTCTATATTTTTGCACCATTCGAAAGCTGAGTTCTTTATGTTTTTGAATCTGCTAATATGTGTAATTTATTTTTTACTAATAAATGATACCGAGTTTTTGTGAGTGCGTGCATTTTCTATATTTTCTATATCCCCTAGATTTTCAATCTTTTTTCTGCAGTTTCAATTTATTGCCATTTATACACTGAAATAACTAACTTTCTCGTAACATCTACTTATTTCAGTGTACAAATGACAAAAAAGTTAAAAATAAAGAAAATGAGAATGTAAAAGAACACAGCTTTCGAATGGTGTAAAAATATACAGGATGTTTGAATAAGTCAAGTAATTTTTAGTTGAAAGTAGCCATTTTTTCATCATTCCATATAACCGGAATTTTTTTGTTTGATGGGGAAAAAACTTTTCTTAACTTGAAACCGTACATTTTTAACTTATTTCGTTTAGTCAATAATCACGTTTAAAATGTGTGAGTTTATAAGATAGACAGGTATTACAGTGGCGTATAAAAATATTTGATATAGGGTGATCAAAAATTAAAATTATTCATCAGCGCCTACCAAATATTTTGTATAGGTACCCCTGTCTACATCCAAAAAAGTTAGGATAGGGGCCTGTAAGCCGTTTTTCTCGATTCTCAACAGTTACTGCAGCAACCCAAAATAATAAAATGTGATTTTTAGATTGAAATCAGCTGTTTTAGAAACAAAATGTGTAATAAATTCAAATTTTTATATAGAACTTCGAGGAACTTCAACAGACAAATGCTGAGAGATTGGAGAAATTGACTAACTGCAGTCTCACACTTCAACCTTTTGGAGTTATTTGTGGACCTTTGAACAACGTGTCAACATATCTGGCCGTAATCAAAATGACGTTGTATACACCTTTGATTCTATAATAAGAACCTTAGAGATCTTTACCAAACGTTTCATGCGTTAGATATTGAGTACCCTCCCGAGTGTCAACATATCTGGCAACTTATTGAAGAAGTGATTTTTTAAATGAAACATTCTCCATCAAGTTCTTGTGTAAGTGCCCTTATATCAGATCTTAAAAAATGTATGTAAGTCTAAGAGAAACTAATTACTTTTTTCATTTTCCACATGTGAAAGAATTGTTAATTTTCACACACTAAAGATAAAGTCATATTTTTCAAATAAATAAGAAATGCTTATTTGTGGATTTTGTTTAAAAACTTATGAAAAAAAAGTCTTTGGTTGTTCATTTAAAAATAATTCATAGATGTACCAATCAATATAAGTTTAAATGTGTTGAAATTAAATGTCACAGACATTTCCCTAATCTAAATTCATCTTTAAAACATTTAGACAGCAGTCATGTAGTTATTACAGGTAAATCAATTATTAAAAATGTCAATAAGCAATCTCCAATTGTTGTCGAAGTTCTTGAACAAAGACAGATATTAATTGATGTTCCTACTAAATGTGAAGACAGAATCACTTTTGACTCTTTTCAGTATACAAAGGAAATATTGTTTTAGTGTTGCGATGAAAAATTAATATCATTTTTTTGCAAATGAACTTTTCCGCTTTTAGATATTAAGCAAAGCATAGGAAATCCAAACTATCAGCTACTGTGCTAGCTTCCAGAGTTAGTATAACTAAAACTTTGGCTATCAAACATCAGTTAATGCAAGCTAACAGATTTATTTTGGAAAAAGGTTTCTTAAATGAAATTGAAATCCACAGAATTGTTACGATATTTAGTCATGATAAAGAGTATTCAGATCTGAAAAACTTATTTTTGGTATCTAATGTAAATTTTGATTTTGAAGATTCTATAATTATAGTAGAAAAAATAGATATTCATAATAGTACATACAAACCATGGAATATAATACTGGTTGAACCTACACTAAAAATGTTTGGTGAAATATATAAAATTATTTTAAATAGTACCTCATCTGATGTTTCTTTTATATACTATAAAATATTTTGCACATTTGATAATCATTTAATGACTTATTAGTTAACAGATAGTACACAAAAAAATATAGTCCTTCGATCACGACTTTGTCACAAAACATTCTCACCTGTTGCGCAGTCCAACAAAAATTACATAGTGTATGAATATTAATACAATTCTTACAATAAAGGGTGTATTTTCGATCATTTGTTATTCGTTTGTGAAGAATACATTTTTTTTATTTATTTGTTTATGAAGAATATAGTTTTGTTCATTTGATTGTTTGTGAAGAATAAAATAAGTATAACCGTAAAAACTATTTTCTTTTTTATCCTTATCCATTTGTTAACAGAGTGGTTATGCATACATTTATATGGTGGTAAAATTTCTATAATAATACTCTAATATTAAATAAAATGAAATTCTTAAGCATAAAATATTAGTTTCACTAAAATCTCAAAGGCTCATGAACGAACAAAATTGTAACTAGGTTTGGTGCTTTTTAAGACCTGCTACTTTGGATGATAGCGAAGAAAATACCTATTGTTTGAAGTTGTGTAGACAATAGAGCTCTATGTAATTACCTGCTTCGGATTTCCTCTGTCTTATGCTTGTTTTATTCTACATAACGTTTCAATCAATATGAATGATCTTAAGGTGAAATCTGTTCTCACCTGAAGAAAATCGAAGATTTTTTTCGATTGAAACGTGGTGTAGAATATATAAAACAATCAAGACAATGGAAGTCCGAAGCCAGCAATCATATAATGCCTATCTAAAAATATTATAACGACAATATAAAAATAATATATTGGCCATACAAAAATAATATAATAGTTATACAAAAGTAATATAATATCTATACAAAAATAATATGATGGCTAGTCTTCAATCAAGTAAATTCAACAAAATTGTATACACAAATTTTATAATATTTCATTAACAATTGTATAAAGGTTATATCTTGTTTACTAGAGTAAAACAATGTCTAATAACGATTATCTAGAAATTGTATAACTGTCATACAAAATTATTATTGGCCTGACAACGGGTGTTATAATGATTATACAACATTGTTATTGGCTAGATATCAATCAGTCTCCTTTATTGAACCTCTTTACCTAGAAGATAGCTTAGGAATGTTTGTAGTTAATGAATTTCCAGGTAATTTCTTTCAATACCATTGTTAACCTTAGTAAATAGATTTAGCACTGTATATATTAAGACATATTTATATTTCACCTTCATTCGTTTTGACAAAGCTACTGTGTTAGTGAAACACGTCAACAAGTTTAAATTGAACATTAGTTCAAATAAATGAAGATTTAAACAAACTATATTGTTTTTTTTTCATCGATCATTGTTATTGGCTTGAAAATATGTATAATTATAGCTATACAAAATGAGAATAATAGTTATTCAAGTGAATTTGAGTGCATATATAACTAGTTGTATAACCAATATACAAACATGTTTAATCGTTGAACAATTCAAACTTAGTTTCCAGAAAAACACGTTTTATAACAACGAAATAATAGTTGATTTGTCACAAATAGTATATACCTTTTGTATAAAGATAATACAAGTTTTATATTATGGTTAATGATTTTTCTCTCAGTGCACGCACTATTTCTTTTTGTCAACAGACGTAAAAAAGAGTAAATTTCACTAAGATTTTTGATATCTGTTCTTTCTTTCATCGTATTTGGCTCCTGTACGATAAACGTCATCTCTAAAAAGAGTCTCTTATGATAATTATTTTCAGTTGTTAGAATCTTTACGTCAGAATAATTCATATGATGGTCCGCACTATTCACTTGTTCAGCCAGAGCACATCTCCCTGGATGCAACCGAGTATCAGACTTATGGGATGTTATTATTTGGGATAGAGTCCTAGAAGTTTGCTTGATATATTTATTATTACCATTACCACAAGGTATAGAGTAAACCACGTTTAAAATAAAATAAAATTCTTTATTTTTTGAATGACAAACAAAGTTTGTATAAAATTCGTCAACAGTTTACTTAAAAATCAATCTAACTACCTAACTAACTAACTAACTAGTACAGCCTAAAAGTGAAGTGAAATTAACGCATAGTGAAAAATATAGGATAATATACACAAAGTTCTTACAAATTTAAAAACTCATCGACTGAATAAAAACACATATCTACTAAAAACGAATTGAGTGAAATTTTGAATGATTCTATATTTTTACTTGATTTAATATATAATGGTAATTTATTAAAAAGTCGTTGTCCCATTATAGCAGGGGATTTGAAAGTAATATTACTTTTAGGAAAAGTCAAAGACAGATTATTACAGCGTCTTGTATTGATATTATGCTTCTGGTAGTTACTTTTCAAATCACATATGTTGTTATATATGAAAGCACAAACATCTAAAATATACAAACAGGGCAACGTTAATATTTTCAATTTTTTAAAGTGTTGTCTACAACCAGTTAGACGAGAGACACCAGCAATACAACGATTTATTCTTTTCTGTGACACAAATACGTCTTTAGAATTGGTAGACATTCCTCAGAAAGATATGCCATACCTCAGACGGGATTCCACTTGTACGTGATACAGCATAATCATTTGTTTTTGTGTAAGAACAGATCTTAGATTTCTAAATAAGTAATTAGTGGAATTTAACTTCGAAATAATTGCCTCACATTGCTCACTCCAATTGATTATTAATTTTTAGATCTACAAACTGCAGTTGTTTCTGTCTATGATGAGATTGTATTCCTTGCGTTTTTTCTGCATTAAGATAGAATTAATTTATGCAAAACCAATTTTAAAGACCCGCCAACAGACTATTACAATTATCTTCAACTACTGATTGACACTTATCAGAAACCAACAACGAGGTGTCATCAGCATATAATGTAAAGTGAGTTGATAAGTTAACTGACACAATGTCATTTATATGAATTAAAAACATAATTGGATCCATAATTGATCCTTGGGGCACTCCTACTGTTGATGGTAGATAATGTGATGTACAGGTTTCAATACTGTTTTTTGCTATTTTTGGTAAGCTCACGTATTGTTTACGTGCATTTAAGTAAGATGTGATCCAATTTAGTGAGTGATTTTGGATTCCTATATTATACAATTTCATAGTTGAGATGTTATGATCGACACAGTCAAATGCCCTGCTGAGATCACAAAAGATCTCAACAGGACACTCACCCGACCCCATCATATTTGTAAGTTCTTGGTAAAAAGAATGTATTTGCGGTGTTAATTGATTTTGCAGTTTGAAAACCGTGTTGGTTTTGCACAATCGTATTATTTAGCTGTAGGTATGCATCAAGCCTTTTCAGATAGCTATACTCAAAATTTTTTGAAAATATAGAAGGAATAGTTATAGGACGGTAATTTATAACCTGTTTAGAATCACTTTTCTTAAATATTGGAATTATTTTTCCAGTTTTGATCAAATCCGGAAAAGTTCCATTCGAAAAGGAAAGATTGACAAGATATGTCAGTGGGGATATTATAAATAGCAATATTTTCTCAATTAAGAATGCTGGTACTTCATCGAAACCACAAGATGTTTTATTTTTATGTTTGGTATGTAAGAGTTCATATAATTCTTCCTGATTAAAAGGACACAAACAAAAGGTATCATTGGATATTTTTGATTCATTTAAATTAAAATTGAGTTGTTCTCCAATCGCTCCAGTACGTGAAATTTTCGACACCATTTACTGTGGCGCATTGTTAAAAAATGTGTTAAACATATTAGCTACGTGAGTAGGATTATCTATTATTCCATTATCGTTATTGTACAATGAAATAACTTTTTTACGCTCATTATTTGTAGTAAAATCATTCATTAGTTTCCATGCACTTTTTGTTGGATTATCCGAACTTGAAATTATGGTTTGATAATGTATTTTTCTAGTTGTTTGTAAACGTTTTACATGTTCTTTTTTTTTGTAAATTATAGTATGACCGTAGTTGCGGAAATTGTCCAGACAATGCATGTCTAATAAATGGGTATCTCCTTTTTTTCTTCTTCTGGTGCAGCAGTGATCAACCCAGCCGATGTTGCTGACTAATCCCACCGCTGTCACCAGTGTAATGACTTGTATACTTTAGTAGCCGTTCTCACCAGTGTAATGAATTCTCTATCTGTCACCAGTGTTGTGACTTCTATATCTATCATACAAGTGTAATAATCTGGTATTTCCTTTGTGCTAAAATTTCGTTGGGTCACCGCTGTCAGACAGTGTAGTGAATTCGCTTTATTTATTATATATTTTTTTTCTTTTTCCAAGATCGTTGCAGCTTGCTGTCACCAGTGCCTTGCGGCACAAGAAAATTGTAGAACCAGGAATTCTCCCTGTGGGATTACCTCGAGGGAGGGGGTTGTTCCAGGCTCGAGCGGTCAAAGACGTCGTGGGGCCCCTTGGGCTTATACAGTGTGCCAAGCCCGAGTTCGTAGTGCAGGGTTAGCCGGTCCGTCCTACTTGACGGGTAGTGGGGGTGAGGAGTGAGGTTGTGGAGATAAAATTGAAAGGTTAAAACATATATAAACATATATTACAAAGAAAAACATAACTGTGTTAAATAAACCTCGAAAAATAATAGATAAAGATATGACTGACTGTGACCCCTAGAATAGGATAAATGTCTATCACAATTCTTTAACCTAGGATTAACTATAATCCCTAGTACAATGTAAATATCTCGCAAGTACACAATGTAAATATCTCTGGAATAGGATTAATCATAAATCTCAAGTGCAATGTAAATATCTCTACGCAATTATCAAAAATGTTAACCTAGGATTAACTATAATCCTTAGTATAACGTGAATATCTCTAAAATAGGGTTAAATAAAATCTCGAGTACAGCGGAAAAATCTCTAAGATAGAATTGAGTGCAATCGCAAGTGAAATCGTAAACATCTCTAAAATAGGGTTAAATAAAATCTCGAGTACAGCGGAAAAATCTCTAAGATATAATTGAGTACAATCGCAAGTAAAATCGTAAATATCTCTACGCAGTTATCAAAAACAAAAATAGTCAGATGAAAGAGGAACACTATGCACCTTCAGAAAAAGGGGTCCCTGAATATAACTAAATAAGCTGCCTCTACAATTTTAGGCCGTAACAGTAGATGAGGGGCGCTGATGTATAAGGAACACTCGATATGACTGAAATTCACTGTAGGGTCCCTTAACTATCTTGATATACCCGGTTAAAAGAAAAAAAATATAATAACGCAATCCAATACCCAATATAATAAATGAATTGTACTTTTAAAAACTTACGTTTTGGAAATCCCACTAGTCACATAAATTTTCACACTATTACTTCTTGAGGGTGAGGGTCCGTCAATACTCAGACTCGCCTCACCAGGGGAGAGATATCACCTATCTCTCACTGACTGCCCAACTGTCCCCAATTTTTTTGATATTTATTTCTCGAGTTCACCTTCAATGAAGGTTAATTATTCATATCTGTTTATGTTTGTGATCAACAAAACCTGACCTGCTCGTAATCTAATATGTTTGGATAACCTTGTTGTTTGTGTTTTTTACTTTAGTTGAGGTCGAGAATTTAATAACTATTTTGAATTAAAAAAGAAATTATCTATATAGGGTGTTTTTAGAATTTGTGTCATATCTTGTGTTTATTACACATGCATATTTTTTAAATTATTGCTAGAACATTGTACATCTTTGTCTATCCACCATTTATTATTCTTAATTAGTTTCCTTTTCCACATTGGAAAATGAATATTAAAATAATGCATAAAAATACTTATAAAATTATCAAAAGCTAAATTGGTGTCCAAAATTCCATATACAGTATTCCAGTTGTCAAGAATAAGACTATCAACAAAATGACTCGTCGCACTCTCAGCAAAAACTCTCCTATAGCAAAAACTTGGTAAGGCAACCGATTCATAAACGAGTTCCACAAATACTGTACGGTGATCCGATACAGTGTTGTCAAAGGTACAGGCCAAGGGAATATTCAGAAAGTTGACAAATACATTATCAATAGTTGTACTGCTGGTATCCGACAACCTAGTCGGCCACTTGACAATATTATTGTGTATATTAAAAGGTGATAACACATTTAAAAGTTTACTGTGATTACTATTTTTTGTTCTAGTATCAATATTGAAGTCACCGCAAATAATAGAAGAAACATTAGGTTTAAAATAATGATTTAAAATATTCTCAAGATTTTCCAAAAAAATGTCAACATTACCTGATGGTGACCGGTAACAATTTATCACAAAAAATTCAGTAATACCCTTTCTTACCCAAATTCCAACACCACCACCCTTAAGAGTGGCATCACGACAATAACTACTAGCTAAATTAAAACCGTCAACATGAATTTGCTCCACAGAATCACTAGTTTCCCACAACTCCGTCAAACAAACTACGTCGATGCTCTTGTATTTATTAATGTCTAATATTAAGTCACATATTTTGTCTTCATTCAGACTTTGCATATTTAGCAGCATTAACCTCGGGTTTAAATCTATTTTGGAGGCTATACCGGCTTCCGAAGGTAAAAATAATTATTGACACAGGCATTTTTTGGCCAGATATTTGGATCCATAGCCTTCCTGAAGTTTTCTTGATAAATTCTTACTTTAAATGAAGAATAAAGATTTGGATAACGTGATGACATGCTTTCACAGATTACTTCAGGAAAATGTGGTTTCAATAAATCTTCCATTGCAGTGACATTGGTGTCCGGATCAATTCGATAAACGTGTGAGTCCACAAATTTAGGTACTCCCTTGATGGTACCAGCGACTCCATCTGTGTTTATGCCCACAATTAATTGTCCTCTTTTACTATTCTTGCGCGATACGGTTTGCCAGGAGTAATTTTTTGGGGAATTGTCTTGGTTTATATTCACTATAGAAGACTGCATTTTGCTGAGCTCGCACCAGTTTATTAGGATCAACCTTAGATGAGGACTGATAGGGCAAATAATTTGCTGTTGATTTGCTTCTTCCAGTCACTGAGTGAGTTTGAGATTGAGTTTTGTTATCGTTACCTTCACAATTATGGACAGCAGTATCTATTTCACAAGGTTTGGCAACATCTCCAATAACAAATTGTAACTGACACTCATTTTGATTTTTAAGAGATTTCGTACATTTGGCAACATCTGTTTTGTTTTCATTGTCCTCTTTCTGTTGTAAAAGGGAAATTATTAACTTTTGCAGTTCATTTCCACTTACCAGCTCTGTATTTAACCGTTTTAGATATTCAACTTCTAACTTTGCACGTTTTAAATCACATTGAAGTTGAGTTATTTCTAACCTCAAATCACTTTCATTCTCGATTACTTCACGAACTCCACCCTCCTCTTGGTGCATAATATACTATTGTTTACTAATATGAGATACATTTAGACGGCTAAAAGATGCGGATTGAATGAAACGGAACCAATTGTCATATAATTCCAAATAACTCTTAGTATTAAATGCTATCTCATATCTAATAAATGTTATCTACCATTTATATATAGAACGTCTAATATCTAAATAATAAATTTTTAATAGAATGGCGACGTCTATTGACAGTTGCTAAGTGGTTGTTAGGGAAGCCGTGCGATTTACTTTACAGCCGTGCGTTTTGTTTTACCGTGCGTAATAGACGTCTTACATTGATTGCCGACTGTGTGTTTGCGACTACTCACAGGGGTGGTCGTGAGTAAAACGGATTATCTACAGCAGCCACCCCAGCACTGGTTTAAACACTCTCTATATGGTTGTTTTTGTTAATATTATTGTTTCTGATGGTCGACGTATTATATAGAATTTCTTGTCAATGAACAGATAAATCTAGGAAGTTCTCCACTTTTAAACTGTCTTCTCAAGTGATAATTGTAAAGATCAGCTGATATAGTTTTCCTGGTTTTCTATGTCATTGCACAGTTATACTGACCTTAATTTGGAAAAAAGATATTCAGAATATCCCCATAGTGCTAATAATATTTAATCTTAAATATTTGTGATATCCTATCTTCTTCTTTTACCTACTAACATAAATTAAATCAATCACAAGGTAGGTCACTTCTTGTTCTAGTCAAAAATAATTATTGAAGATCAGGTAGGCATCAAATGAAATTTAACGTCTGTCATTCTGACAATGATATTTGATATCGAAACAATTGTCAAATTTCTTAGAATTTTTAACATTTTTCGCAATATACTGCGGAATTATCTATAAACAGTGAGTTTCATTTAAAACAGTAATATGAGTAGATTCCACGAAGTAAGGGTCGAGACAGTTAATTTCACTCATTGAGTAAATAGAAATTAAATGAATCATTTCCGTAGACCTGACAGAAATTCAAATCAAGTTATAATTATTGTGTTCTTAACAGCCAGTTTTATAGAAGACATCTACATAAATAAATCTTTTTAAATAAAACAAAACCTCTGAAAATTCGTGAGAGAATAGAAAGCAGAAATAACGAATGTGTCGAGCCGATGTCGTCCGGGTACATTTGTCATTCGAGATGAATCCCATCGCGATTGCCATCCCAACGAAAGTTAAATTTGAATAGCACTCTCAACGAAAGTGGCAAGTGGATGGAAAGTTGAGTTTTATTGAAGATTGAGTATAACAACAAAGGAAGCAGACCATAACGTAAGCAAAGGTCGGAAAGAAATGGGCTAACGCTTATTCGTAAATCAAAAGAATACCACAGTTTTATTTATTCAGCGTAAACATAATATACTCGTAGAATAATGTAACGAATCAAATGAGAGATTCTTGTTGTAGCCTCACATTTTTTGGATATTAAAAACAATAATCCGGATCAGATAGTTTGTCAATGAATACAATAAGTATTTTCATCTGAAAACGTTCCTATACCAATTTCTCAAAAATATGCACTTCAAAACACATCATTATCTGCATACACATAGTTCAAGAAATGTTGAGGAATCATACAGGTTGTCTCAAATTGCACGTTGCTAAATCGGAAATCGTGAGCGAGAAACGGTTGAACGAAAATAAATTGTATTCGAGAACACACTGTTGCTTAACATGAATCACATTATCTGACATTCAGATTATACAAGTGAAACCAAAATTACTTCCGGAAAATATCGGAAACTGGAAGGAGACTTCTTCCAATGATCTAATAACCCTATAGATATAGCATACAGAAATTTTATATTTATTTCTATTATAATTAAAAATTTAAATATAATTAAAAATTTAAATATTAATCCAGGAATAATATCAGATATACTTAATTTATTTGATGTATGTATTTATCAGAATTATTCCACTTTTGACAATAAGATATATATTCAAAATGAAGGTTTACCAAATGGAAGCCCTATATCATCAATTTTGGCAAACATTTATATGGTCAGTTTAGAAACAAAAATCTTTGAAAGTAATATTTCAAAAAATGTTTTATTTTAGTATAGATATGTAGATGATATATTAGCTTGTTTTATAGGTTGTGAACGACAATTAGATGAATCTCTCAACCATATTAATAATTTACACCCAGAAATTAAATTAACATTAGAAATCGAAGAAAATAACTCAATAAATTTTCTGGATTTAAGAATTCAAACAGTTATTAACGTTCTTGGTTATTCAATTTACAGAAAACCAACACACACTGATGTCACATAAATTAGAAGCATATAATTCAATGATACATAGAACTTTTTCAGTACCTATGAACAAATGTAACTTTAATAGAGGAATTAATACAATTAAACAAATAGCAACATTCACCGGTTATCCATTACATATGATCAGTAAATAAATTAATAAAAAAGACGAAAAGGTGGCATTACAACTAATATTTCCAGAACAAACTAACGATATAAAAAATTATAAAACCATCACATATGCAGGTAATATTTCTAATAATACTTCATAGATAATATCTTCAACTATAAATACTTGAAGTTCTTTCAAAACAGAAAGTAATATGAGTACAAAATTGTTAAATGCAAAAAAATATCCCCAATCAAGAAGTCTGGTATATGTAAACTTATATGTACAGAATGTAATGCTGTCTTCTTGGGCCAAACCCTTAGAAACTTTGAAATCGGATACAGTGAACAGTCACAAGCATACAGATTAAAACAATCAGATAAATCCCATGGCGCTAAATATTTACTTGACACCAAACATTCATTAATACCTAACACAGAATTAGAAGTACTGCATGAACTGGATTTCATTGAAGAATTATAAACTAGAAGACACTTAAGAAACCCACAAGTCGTCCATGAACAGATAAATCTAGGGAACTCTCCACTTTTAATCTGTCTTCCTAAGAGGGGCCTTCTCACAGGTATATTAACCTAAAAATCTACACAATACTAGTTACTAATTTAGTAATTATTTGGTTCAAAATATTTACGATAGATGTCGATAGTAGTACTGAATCGGCTTTTACTTATTCAACAAATTTTCTCTCTCTGTCTTTCCACTCTTGACGGTCCAAAGAAACGCATTTCTGTTCGAATGGTTTGATTTCAATTATTTCAACTTCTTGTGAGCACAGAAACCTTATCTCTATTTTTTATGTGGCATCCAAACCACAGCACACCTGTGCATAGATAAGAGAATATTATATACATGGATCCAAACAAAATTTGTTGACATAATTTTCATTTGAGTGTAGATTTTTGATTATTTAAGAGTTTATAGTTATGATAATGTAAATTAACCTGCAATCCGTATTTTTTAATTTTAAAAGCTATGTTTGAGGTTATGTTTACTGGGTTATTTGATTAATGTGAAAATGTGAGATAAATAATATTGATGGTTTGTTCTAGTATCATCAAACCATCTTTCAACATTCTCTTGACACCCTGTTTTAATGATAATATGGGTTTGTTGGTGAAAAGCTAAAAATTCTGAATTGAAGTTAACTGACCTTTGAAGTATCTGAATGAAGAAAAATTAAAACCGCTCTCAAAAGACAAGAATTGCATAATTCATTTTGATGAATATAATATAGTGATAATTGAAAAATATAACTATTATAACCTGATACAAGGTGCATTACATATTACATGAAAGGACATGTGCTATTTAATAATAGGGATACCAAGTGACAGCATTGCGGAAATTGCTAGAAATTAAGAATGGAAGGAAAATATACATACTTTAAAAATATTCTACCTTTCAAAATTTGTACCATTTATATTAACATAATAAAATGTTTTCATGATTATAAAATTTTGTTTCATGCTAAGAAAAATAAACTGCAGAAAGGTTGCAAATTTACATGATTTAAAATAGGCCATTTAGCCTGAAAACACAGAACGTCGTGTCACAACTTTGCCTCAATCTAAACATATTTGTATCAGTTTCAGAGTACCTGTTGGTTGCTTTCAAATTTTATTTGATATGTAGGCTCTTTTTTCAACTACATGTGTAAATTTATTCAATTTTATCTAGAAACAAATAATATCAACAAAGAGTTTCCAAATTTTTATATACAAAGAAATATTTTCTTGTAATACAATGCTTTACATTTAATAGAAAGAGGAAAGTAAGGCACAGAGAGGAATTTAAATTTAAAATAGCAAACGTTTAAAAAACTTACAAAGCAACTATAACAACTGATAAAAAATTTAAAGCGAAAGATCTGTAATGACAAATAATAATGTATATATTGTGGGGAGATCGATATAAACAGTACAAAATCAAACATACAATCAACATGTACAAGTTTGCTTCTACCTTGTTTGCAAAGATTGATCATATGTGTTGTGGAGATTGGAACTGGAACATTTTTCCTTCATTATACAAAAAAATAGTTGGTTCATTCTCTTTTTTCCATGACAGATACACATATGTGTGATCACCTGAATTGTAAATATTTTTTTTTGTTTTTGTATACTACATTATTGGTTTTATTACTTTTCCATCCAACACATCTAATATGAGAGAAAAGTATAGGTTTACCCAAAAAAAAGTTGGAATTTTGTATTTTTTTGAGTGGTTTTTACGTTTTTCAGCAAGAACAACAAAAAATGGTTTTTAGAAAAGAAAACCTATCTGTATAACTCGATACAGCCCCCGAAGTGCAACAAATAGACAAAATTAACTTTTTAGTCGTCCTTTGTTTCACAATTTTTTTTTAATATCAACATCTAAGACTATTTATTACTAAGTCATCCTTTAATAATAATTTGGTTTCTTATTTTCTTTGATTTTTTGAAATGCTTATATAATCAAACAATTTGCAAGGAAATTTTGACTATTGGCTAGACAAAGTTTTAAAATATTTATGGTTCAAAGATTTTTTAAATATAATGTTACCCACTTCGTTCATTAATTTCATTCAACAATTACTATTACCTATGGTGCATAGGCTAAGGCAAGCTAAAAAGTGGATAACCATCCTTATTTCTTATAAAATGACATACATTTATTGATAAAATATTTTAGGGCTTGTAGGGATGATGCACTACTTGAAATAAAATGCCAGTCTGCATCAAAACTGAATTTACAAACAAATACAATAAGCGAAATAATTGACCTCATGAAGAACAAAATTTGTCTAGAAAAACACAACAATAAAATTCAACTTAAGCGGAATAACAAATACTATTATCAGGTATAAACATGATGTATTTATTCCAAAGAACAAAAACTCAAAATCATTCTCACATAATATATTTAATCACTTTGATGTATGTACCAACAATAAATAAGAATAACATAAAAAAGTAGTTATTTGTGTAATAGGTGCAAAAAGTGCATTTTTGTTGCAAGGAAGCATGAAGCACTAAGCACAATCTTGTGGAGTACATATAAATAACATTTACGAAGCACACATTTACTTATTTAGCATGAAAATTACTTAATTACAATCACTTACAAATACAATAGATACACACTAAATTATAAATTTGGGATATTTTTATGAACACAAAACATATGACAACAGCCCATAGAGAAAGTTATAATATTATTTGTCTATGAATTGACCGTTGTCTTCTGTCATTGTTCTATATTGTTCTATACAGCACCATGCATCAAGACGGTGGAGCGGTTGAACTAAAGTAAAAAGATGTTCCTTTGCAAAAATTTGCGCACAACAAATCTCAAAAAATACAATGATTTGAAGTTTCATATTTTCAGAATCGAATTCTCTAGGCTTCCTTTTGGGGATCAGGTTTAGGTGTCCACATTGGTGACCACAAATTGTTAAAACTGTCAAAATCACACCATCACTTAATGGCTTATATCTTTTTTATAACGATATAAAACTCAACCAAAATACCTAATCCCCAAGACAAAGGTCCAAGTTATATTGTGTTAAAATTGCAACATTAATTTCCCTGCGCTCTTTAGATTTGTTGAGTACAAAATGACCTAAATTTTGTTGCAAATCACGGGTGCCAACTGTTTTCAGGTTCCTGAAACGTGAGGCCCCTCTTAAGTGATAATTGTAAAGATCAGCAGATATAGTTTTCCTGGTTTTCTATATCATTGCACAGTGATAATGATCTTAATTGGAAAATTTATATATTTACCATCACAATGAGAACGTCTTCCAATTTATTATTCTTATATAAGGATCTTTCAGAAGCTCTCAAAAATTAATGCTGATCTGGAAAATATTATGGTATCACACTATTGATAACACTGAATCAGCTACCTCATATTTTTATGATAAGTTATATCGTCTATATTGAATGAAATTTCTATTAAATTTAATGGGACTTACATTTCGGTGGAGTGATCATATTAGGAATTTAGTTCTCATATTTGACACGAGATCTCGATTGCGAAGCACGTCATAGTGAAATTACAATGCGCTTACGTTATACTGAGATTAATTTACCGCTGTAAACATATAGAGTATGTTGATGTTAACAAAATAATGAGAAACAAAGGCGTCAGTGCTCATCCAATTGAACTAATGAATGACTGACGAAAATTTCAAAACTCATATTACATAGAGTAGGATATCTAATGATACAGGAAATTGACGTCAATGGTGAGTTACAATAATGATCTTATCTCCTTTATCTTTAGCTTGAACATGAACCAAATTATTGGAAAACTACAAAAAAAACGTATGTGGCAGAATGGGAAAAACATATTTCAATATAGTATGTTGCGGATTCAAAGAATAATTACTTGAATATGAACCAAATTATTGGAAAACTACAACAAAACGTAGGTGACAGAATGGGAAAAACACATTTCAATTCAGTATGTTGCGGATTCAAAGAATACTTTATACAACTTCCAACAAATGAGCCGCTAACCACCAGAAGCATGCAAATTAGAAATTAAGGGAAATATTGTAAAACATTGAATTCACTTATCAAGGAGTATAGTGATTACATTCCAACGGATATTCGTTTTTACGGCCGAAACCTAATTTGACTCCGGTCTCAGTTTTGGCCGAAACCGAAACAACCGTATAATTAGATATTGCGGTACTTGAGATTGGAAAAATTTTAAGGACTGTGGGAAAAAGTATCTTTGTTGTTTACCGCCGCTAAATAGCTAGTAATATGATACTACAGGTGAGTGGTGTTTGATGGTCTAACGATGTAGTTATACGTGGATGGTATAATTATACAGGTATAGTCGTAATGAAGATCAGAAAGGCTGTAACGTGAATTTCATTCACCACTCGTAATATTTCTCGTCGATGAAAGAGTAACGTAAATTTCGTTTACCGCTCGTAACATCGAATAATACTTCTGGTCGATGGTTGTCGAGTTTTAAGTTTTCGGAAGAGTTCGTTTTCATTTGGATATTCAAACCAATGCGCGCTGAGGGTAGCGCCCACTTATCTTTCCGTCTCGTTACGTAAAAATAAGTAGGATTACCCAAGAACCGGTAAGACCTACTCCTTGGGTCTCTACTAGTATATAACCCATGCCTGAGTAGCTCTTCGACGAAGTAGTCGTTGCAAGGCATTTGCACGTGATTATTGTATTGGAAGGCATTATGCCACGTGACGTGTTCGCTAATTATACAGGGTGTAGTCTTGGACGATCATTACCAAAAGAGGCGTTAGCTGTATTAGAGAAACGGCGATGCGAAGGCGGATGTGGTGTAGGCGGAATATGTGATACTGTTATTATGGGTCAAGAATCTATTTGGGGATGACGTAATTATACAGGGTGTAGAACTAATAGAGATTATATTGAAGAAGGCAGTATCTGCTAATAATGTATCGGAGTAACGATATAACGGCGTAGTGGTAAAAGCGGTGCGGAGGCAGATAAAAAGGTATATTGGCGTTGTTGAGATGGAATAAACGGCATGGCGGAAACGGAACAAACGACGATGCGGATGTGGCGTAGGCGGAATGTAAAATAATGTTATTATCGGTCAAATATATCTTTGATTATATGAGGATGACTTAATTATACAGAGTGTAGTCATAATAAAGAGCGTACCAAAGAAAGCATCATCTGTTATTATTGTACTGGAGTGAGATAAACGACATAATGGCGGTTGGGAAGTGTCGATGGGCGGCAGTGCGGAATTGGTGGGGTAGAATAATGTTATCATTGGCTCCGATGGAACCGAAAGGAAGGCGAATTGTGTATTGTGATGTTAAGAACAAATTACGTTATTCTATACTTTCTGAAAATATTTATTTGAATGGTTCTAACTTTACAATGACTGAAATGATTACTGTGTTTCAGTACAAAAATCATTCTTCTTCCAATAATGATTAAGTATGATCATATGATACCGTATCCAAAAGGTAATTAGAATAAAACACCACATGACATGATACAGAAAAAAACATCAGGTCAGTAAGTTTTTATTTAAAAATAAATCTTTCTATGGCCCTCCTAGGAGGCGTAAGTTTAAGACTTACGGAGATGGTCCATATAGGTAAGAAAGCCACATTACTTTACTTCCGACGAAGCAGTTTCGAAGACCCCCCCTTCTCTCACCTATCACTAAGAAAGAGTCATCGGACATATCGAGTCCTGCGTGGCCACCTCCCCTCTCCTCGTATCTTTAGGAAATAGGAGTAAAATGTTGGTAGGGATAAATGAAACGGTATCGTTTTTTAATAGTTTTTACTTACAATAGCATGTTAAGTATATTACAAATACAACTCTTTCCTTATTTTTATTACGCCTATGTGTAATTTGATATATTTTGATCTCAAGTCTATACCTTCGGTCCATTTCAGCAAATTTTCTTACCAACCAGTAGTTCGAGCAATAAAAGATTTCCAAATTTTCAAATTTTAATATCTAGCGAAGTCTCTTCCTGTGTTTAACGTCCTTTATAGCGGCAATTTCTTCTAAGCGTCGGCAAATTCTTTATTCAATATTATCTTCTATCTTCTGCATGGTAATGTTATATCTTCTGGGATGAAAGGGATATTCTTCCATACCTCCATAGTAAATTTTAAATTTTCTATTTCGGCAAATGTGTTGCCATGATAAGGCGTGATACAATTTGTAGTAAATGTTACAAACGTTTCTTCTGTAGGCAATACCATTGTTTTAATGTATGGTAATATAACCATCTGCAATAAGAGCTTATCTGTTGCTGTAAACATATTTTTGTAGTGAACCTATGAGTAGTAGACAATTTTTCTTGCCACCCTTCTCCGCTAACACACCAACAAAAGTATATTTGTTTTTATAGTTGATAGTAAACGTTGACACCTTATACACACCTGTAGGGTTTAGGTTCACCCAAGGGCTATAAAAATAGTTTTCTTATCTCTCCCTCAATTGTGCTACCTTCATCTGTTTCTTCAGTAGAATTCTATATTCTTCCTTTATTGCAGTTGTCTTTTCGAGAAAATCCAGTTTCCACCTCTTGGTATCTAGCTCATCCATTTCCTGTTTTCGTTTCCTCATCGATGTAATGTAAGCTTGCGACAGAGGGTGGATTCCTTTGATATTAGAAGGAGAAAGTTTGTTTGTTTTATTATTTATTTTCCTTAAAACACGTGCAACCAAATTATCTGTAGAGATTAGTCCAGCATCCGGTATGTCGATATCTTCCGGTTATGTAGAGAATTGATAACTGGACCTAGAAAAGCAGGTCTCTCCAGCTTCAATATAACACTTTTGTATAATTCGAACATTGTCTTTGTTCTCCTTTTCTTCAACAACTTATATATGGTTAACAGGGAGGCAGATAGAATGTAATTTATAACCTTCTACCTTACGTCTGATCCTTTCGGGAAACTTATCTGTAATCTCGCCAAATTTTTTGTATTGCAGTTACCCCTATACACATATTTCAGTATATTGTTAAACACAAGACAATAGCTGTTCTGTAGACTTTCGGTCAACTTTGTCCACATTTTTGCAAACGAAACATAGTATATCGGAAAATGTTGGAAGTATAACTTACTATCTTCTAGCAAAGTTAAGCAATATTCTAGAGGGCTATAGCCTTTCCTATGGGAATTTCCAATAGAGGAGTTATATATCACAGCTTTAATCTGTCATGCTCCTTGGTCAATGCACAAGAGAAAGTTTCTTTTAATCTGGCATCTGTGTAGTTGACGATGTCAATAATATGTTTCCAATACTCTGGTTACTTGACAAATAAATTTGTTGTATATTTTAACCCTTGCGTTAGATGTAAGCCACGTGAGGCAATTTATGCCAACTGTTTTAACGTTGCCACTTTGTTTGTATTCTCCTTGTATTCAAAAGTTGAAGTTGTTGGTTGAATAATTCCTCATCTCCGGTTTGTCAAAGACACCTGCAAAATCCTGCGTTATGTCCAAGTCCATTAGGTAGTACTCTTAGTTCCAAAGTTGCTCCAATAAATCCGGTATTTATTTCAATAGCCTGTCGAGTTTAACGTCCATCAACTTATAACGAGGAAAACTCAACCTCTTAGTGCTCGTTATAGATATGCGGGTTGTCTCCCGTAGTACAACCCGTGCTCGCCAGTCGACTAGCTTCAAGTCGAAGTGGTGGATTCTCCAAAACTTGAATGTTTACTAAAAGGGCGCCAAAGAAGTTTAGGTAAGCACCCAAGACTTCTTAAGTCAGCCCACAACTCATCAGTGCGTTAACAGCACTAATCAAACACTCTGAAGAGGTTTTAGAAAAGTTAATATTAAAAATGAAAGTCAGCAAATATCCCCTGATTGATGTTTAATATTTTCTTGGACGTTATGTCTCTTTTCAAAATATAAGATACAAGTTTACAACAAAAAAATTATGAAACATTATACCAGAGCTCAGCTTCAGTATGTAGTTAGGCTAAAGGCCGAAATATACATAAAAACTCAATTCGTACGCTACATTAGCGCTACAAGCTAAAAACTCCAAAATAAAATTCGTAAATCAAACAAGCAGGTTCTACGATACCTGAGTAGAGCTGAAGGCTACTAACTCAGGGTGCAGAAGACCTGAGAACCCCAATATACACAAATGTCACAAATTACAGTTCAATTACAGGAGACGAACATATGGTTCACCGAATTTTTCAAATTCGGTGAAACTCTAACACCAAAACTACAATTTATTCAATAAATTGGGTTCGCACTACCGCAAACTATATGAGTTTAAATATTTATAAATGCCATTACATATATAAATGAAAATAGTCGAAGACAGAAAAATATACCTTAATATCGCAGCACCCTGGTACGTACCGTGGTATACCTAGCGTTTAATGCCAATAATTAACTATTCAAATAAAATGTTTAACGTTTTAAACGTTGAACGAGTAATATCGCTTAATTAGCGCAGGAATATGACAGGAAAAACCAAATAATAAAAATTTAGTAAAATTTTGACTTTAAAAAAAATGTGTTTTCAAATGAAACTCAAGGTCTCTAGTTAATTCCACAATATAATACAAGTTATTGAAAATTCTAAAAAATTGACAATTTTTTAGAATTTTCAATAACTTGTATTATATTGTGGAATTAACTAGAGACCTTGAGTTTCATTTAAAAACACTAATATGAGCATATTCCACGAAGTAAGGGTCGAGACAGTCAATTTCATTAAAAAAAATGGATGAAAGTACATAACAATATTAAATAAAATGACGGTAACTACGATTTTCTGGCTTCAGAGCAGCAATCGAATCCCGCGATATCGACGCTTCAAAAAAGATATTCCAGCCCTCCTGGCTACTGATCCAGGCGAGTGGTCTGGCTGACTATACTCCTCAATCGGCGGATAAATCCATAAGATCCAAGATGAATAAAAAACCCTAAAATAGAGAAACGTATTAGCCTACTCATAGGATTTACAATTTTACCCCGGTCAGCTTTCCGACTTCCCCTCGTAACAATCAATTGTATCAATTACATTATAATTATCCAAAACCTACAAATAATCATACAACCGGACTTTTAGCAGTATAAAAGCCATCTACGTTACTAGCAAAAACTGCTAGACTGGTTTCTTTATCGATTAGCAAAAAAACTATGATATCTGAAAACTATAGAAAAAACACGTTACTGTACACATCCCTGAATATTATTCAGCCCCCGTGACATATTCTACTTCCAAAAAATTTACGAAACAAAAAGAGAATGGACTTGATAAAATTTATGAACTGTACCAAACTATTTCACACGATAGATTACATACACAATCTACGATTCAAAACTTTGAATTGCTACGTTAACTACCTATAAAATTGTTAATTTCGAGAAAGTATTCAGAAATTTAACTAAATATTGAGTTCCTCGAGCATAACGTCTAACAAAATATCCACGTGGTTGTTTAAATCCTGCAAAAATCCTGGAACTCGCTGCTCATCGGAGCGGTTTTCCACAGCAAAACGCCGGGTCGGACCCCCTAGATGCTAACTCACACCGTATTTTCCTTCCCTAATCAGGTAATAATACTTTCCAAGTAAAATGGCTGCCTAAGTGCACGAATTTTTCAAAACTAACAACGTGGTCTATTATTCGATGTCTGATGGGGAACTAGCTTCGTTCTCATTACTCTGGCCTCTCGTCAAAACCAGCGACAGTCTTGCCAAATTTAATTATTTAATTTTCCACGGTCGGGCGATTTTTCGCGTTACAAACTCTACTGTGTATAGATTGCATACAGGTTCTTTATACTTCTTTTTCAATAATTTTCAAATCTTCTCTGGCTACTTCTCTTGTTCCAATGTCAAGCAGGTTGTTGCTTATTAAGAGGAAATACAGCTTTACTTTAACTCCATATTTTGCAGAAACCAATTCGCCAAACATTCCACGTATATAACTATTGAAAGAGCCACATATTTCTATTCAAACTAGTTTAGAATTTCCCTCGCAGTCCTCCAAGCCACATACGTTTACAAGCACAAGCACAAAATGGTTCTGTAATTGGTATACGTCCATCTCCCAGCGGGTGTTCTCCTCCCGCGTATTTAACATTTCTAATATCTATAACAACATTGTCACATTCCAAATTATCCAACAGCTGCCCCAATCTAAATCTCTCATCAGTTGGGTTTACGTTCCTTCCGTAAAGCTGGGAAACAATAAACATTTTGGAGCTTGCCGTGTTAACAATTCCAATGATCATTGAATTCTAAAATATTGAAAATTAGACCTCCCTTCATATTATCGTAGAAAAGTGTGGAGAGGAGGCGGAGGGGAGTTAGTCACGCAGGACCAAATGTGTTTGATGACTCATTCTTAGTGATAGGTGAGAGAAGGGGGGTCGCCGAAACTGCTTCGTCAAAAGTAAAGTAATGTAGTTTTCTTAGATATATGAGAATTCGGAAATACCGGGTGTCCATCTTTATTTTCCCTCATTTTAACTGCCCATAACTTCTAAATGGTTTGAGATAGAAACATGCGGTTTTCACTAACATCTTCCATTTTAGCACAAGTTATGTTTAAAATAGTTAAGTTTTTTTTATTCGTTTTGCCTACGTCACAACAAAAACGGCGGATGTTTGACAATTTTTTTATTGACTTTTGTCAATGGACCACCCAGTATATTTTTTGGTAGTTTGAGAGAATTATCCTTTACCTATTCTTCAGTTCAAAATTTTTCAAAATCGGTTATCGTGTGACTCAGCAATTAACTTTTAAAATGAGAGATGCTTGCTTACTACTTTTAACCATAGTAAGCTTTGGAAGTTTTATGTAAATGTCAAATTTATCAACTTTGCGAATTGTCAGTCATTGTTATTATCCGTTTTTATGTGAAAATGGTGTTTTCAGACGTAGAAAATGTAAATGTTGTCCTTACCTTTGCTGAAAAGAAATCGGTGATTTTAACTCAAAGACGTTTTTTCAGAGATTTTAATAAACAACCACTTAGTTCAAAAACAATTAGAAGTTGGTTCTGCACTTACAAAGAAACTGGATCATTATCTCGAAAGAAAAGAGTACTAGTTAATAATTATTTAGATGACTTTGTTAAGAGGATATCCAAAATCGTCGTTAAGAAAAGCTGCTTCCCATTTCAACATTAGTAAGTCTAAAGTTCATAACATTTTGATGGAGCCACATTGCATTTGACTGGAGCAGTTAATAAACATAATGGCAGAATTTGGTCTGAAGTAAATCCGCACGAGTTTGAACAATATGAAAGAGATTCACCTAAGGTAAATGTGTGGTGTGCTGTCAACAACAATAAAATCTATGGGCCATTTTTTGGCGCTGAAAAAGCAATCAATGGAAATACTTATACAGACATGTTGGAATTATTTTTTATCCACAGTTGGATCAAGATGTACAATTAAATGGTAATTGGAATGAAACTTATTTCCTGCAGGATGGGACACCCCCCCCCCCTCCCATTTTTCTTTAATAGGTAGAAACTCTGTTTCCAATACATTTGGTGACAACTGGATTGGCAGAAGTGGTCCAGTAGAATGGGCTTCTAATTCATGTGACCTAACAATTCCTGATTTTTTTGTATGGGGATATGTAAAATCTTAAGCGTATAATGCTGCACCACAAAATTTGGACGAATTAAAGAATTAATATTCGTCATGCTTTAACAGCATTACCCAAGATATGTTGGGTAAGTCTTCTACAAATTTATATGTAAGACTAAGCAAGTGTATCGATCAAGAAGGACGGCACATTGATCAATTAATTAATTGAAACTATCACTTTTTTTCTTTCCCAGTCAACATGATACTCTCGGTAATGTAACTGAAAGGACTCCACAAGAGAACAATTCTTTGATACCATAGTTACTACTATGTTATGTAACATCGGATTGTAGTCTGTTACATAAAATTAGTTACCTATCTGATTTATATTACAAAACGGACTAATATGTTATGTTACCTTTGTAGGTCGCTGGTATATAGCGGTTATGTAATGTAACACGGTATTTATAAATCGACCCTAACACCTACAGATATGGATATATCACGATGTAATTACCCGCGTAACCTATCCATAATATAATGTAATTTTTTTCGCTTCTTTTTTCATCAAAGCAGATGATCGAATGGTAGCCGCGTTGAGTAATATTTTTTATATTTAATTTGTCGCAGTTCTCTCAAATTTTCAAAGTATAATTATAAAATATATTTTCGTTTTATTGGTCAAAAGTTCAAGTGAACTGCAAAGCTTAAGTAAACTATACAAGATAATTAAACAATTAGAAATTGTCTGCTTAGAAAGAAAAAAGAAGAAAATACATAACCTCAAATTAGTCTTCGTCCGTGTCGGAAACAGCATGAGTTTGTTGGTTTTTTTAAGTTTGCAGTGTAGTTTGTGTGCCATTAGGTAAGCGAACCAATTTTTATAGGTTTTGCTTCTTATTAGTGGTTAATTGAAGATGAAATACTTACCAAAAAGGATGCGATAGGCTCTGTAAAAAAGTCTTTTTAGCAATGTTTACTAAAACCATTAGATTATAGATTGTTACTTTCTTTAAGTGGCAGTTTATTAGTATCGACTCGTTCTTTGTACTATTTGATTATAATGCAATTTTTTTTCTAGTGTGACTTGAGAGTTTGTCAACCAAGTAAAGGAAATTTGAGAATTCAGTAGCTCTTTTTGTTCTCCTTACTATTATATTATCATCATTATTTAATTGGACATAAGCCGTGTAGTAATGCCTAAACGTTAACAATTTTTTAAGTTGTCAAACCGTCAAAAACAGCGAATAATCAATTTAGAACTGTCAAATAGTCAAAACACATCAAATGAATGCATGTCATCCCGAAGAGCCCTTAGTAGTGTTGTTCAACAAAATAAAGACAAAGTAGCACATAACTCAAATTACCTTGAATTACTAAAGTGTCTGATATCAAATCCTTTTGATAGTTATTCAGTATCTGAGGTTGAATCAAACCATTTTGATAGTAATTCAGTGTCTGAGAATGAATTAAACTGTTTGATAGTAATTCAGTGTTTGAGGATGAATATAATTGCAATTTCTTGCCTGATACAAATTTGTTTAAATTTCCCGATGAACATAATAACACTTCTGAGTCAAACATTAATAACAACAACATTCAATCTTTTGCCAATGAATTGAGAAAGTGGACAGTCAAGTATAATATTCAGAAGTCTGCTTTAACTGATCTTTTGAAACTTCTTCAAGAACATGGGTGTAACAATTTACCTACTGATGCAAGAACGAAACAAAAAGTCCTGTTAAAACTATTTCCAAATTAGATTTGGGTAATGGTGGACAGTCAATGTATTTTGGGATTGAGCAAGGTGTACTTAGAACGTTAAAGGAGTATTACATAAAATTACCTGCTGTTGTTGAATTAGATTTTAACATTGACGGTATGCCATTACATAAATCCTCGAGTAGCCAGTTTTGGCCAATTTTATGTTCATTTTCTGATGAAAATATATATACTGAGCCATTTATTGTGAAAATGTTTTATGGTGGTAAAAAACCTAATGACGTAAATATATTTTTGAAAGATTTTGTAACAGATTTACAAAATGTTTCAGAGAGAGGTATTGTTTACTGTGGGAGAAAGGTTAACATTATTATTAATGCATTCATTTGTGACACTCCTACCAAATCATTTATATTAGGTATTAAAAATCATACCGGATATTTTGGTTGTAATAAATGTATACAAGAAGGAGACTTGGTTCAAAATCGTTTAGTTTTTCCTGAACTGAATAGTACATTACGAACGAATGTGTCTTTCAGAAATCGCATACCACCATCTTATATCATCAGAATTGGAAAATCTAGATATAGACATGATATTAAAATTTCCGTTAGATTACATGCATTTAATTCGCTTAGGTGTCATGAAAAAAGTTTTAACTTTTTGGATTAAGGGTACATTAGATGTCAGAATTAAAAAAAATGTTATACCTGGAATGGTGCAAAAGTCAATTTCCCTTGAGGTGCCAAAAGAATTTTGTAGATCGCCAACATCAATCCTAGAATTCGATCGATGGAAGGCTACAGAATTCCGACAGTTTCTATTATATACAGGTATATATATTTTGAAAGATGCAGTGAATAAAACATTATTTGACATTTCCTTTGTATTGCTGTTAGAATTTTCTCAGACAAAGAACATTGTGAACATTTATTTTATTATGCAAAAGGGCTTTTGCACTTTTTTGTTAAGAAATTTGAATGTTACTATGGCCGCCATTTTATGTCATATAATGTTCATAATTTGCTACATATTTGTGACGATGTTGAAAACTTTGGTACACTGGACATGTTCAGTGCTTTTAAGTATGAAATTATTTGTATAAATTGAAATTAAAGCTTAAAGATACATCTAGACCTCTTTGTCAAATTGTCAACAGAATCACTGAAGAAAATTTGTTACTTTTACAGAGCCCTCAAAATGTTAATTACCCTTACGTTAAATATAAGAATGGTGTTGCAACTTCAGTTATATTCAGCAGTTTTTGTATCAGTTTATCAGAGTTGAATAATTCATGTTTAGTAGATAATCAGGTAATATTTGCTACTAAAGAAATTTTAATATAATCTGGAAATATATTCTTAAAAGGTATACAGTTTTTGTCCAAACGTTCATATTTTCAATCCCCTTGTGATTCTTCACAATTAAATATATATATATATATATATATATATATATATACTATCCAAGAATATTACTACTAAATTCTTAATATATCCTGTACAGAAAGTAAAGAAGAAATTAATGTCCATACCTTTGGAAGAGGGCGAGTTTTTGGTAATTCCACTGGTACTGTAAAATTTGTAGAGGTAAAAAGTGCACATAATGACTCATCAGTATACCGTTGAACACTTTAAATATGAGAAAACTTATCCGGAGATTCCAACACATTGGATTTTGCCTGGTAATACACCACGCTGGTGACCCGAGGGTAAAAATATAGCCTCATTAATTCGTAGAAAAGTGATTCCTAATGAAAATGGACAAATATATCAACAAAATTTGAGATTTAATTAGTAATATATATTACAGCTTCCCTAGAAGCAGCTAGAAAAAAAGCTACAGATTCTGATTGTAGTTCTGATGATGGTGATATGGATAAAGGGTAAAGAAGAAAAAAGAGGTCAATGTAGATGCATAGCGATACTGATGAATCAGAGGAAGACACTATTGATTATAGAGGTATTATATTTTAATTGTTGTAAAAACTTGTTTCCGAGGTTTGCGTCTTTTATTCTCTTATATGTTTATTTCAGAAAGAACTCCACCACCTTCCTTGTCATCCAAATATCGCAGAGAAACTACTAAAATCAATATTTTTGGAAACTCTGCCAAGGAAAACATGAGTAAATATATTTTATCTTTCTTCTTCTCTTCATCTTTATGCTCCTTTGGGTGTCTGATACATTTCATTTAATTTTTGAGTACCCAAAACGTTGAAGATGGAGTACAATTCCGGTTACTTACATATTTTGAATTTTAGTCACAATTAGGTTTTTGTTTCTTTTAGGTACGGAATCCAAGACAGACAACTATTTGTCATCTACCAGTAGATCTGAAGAAAGTCAGATTGAAGAAGATAATAAATACTCTAGTGGCTGGTATTTGTGACCCTCCGGCAATAGAATTAGTTGGAGGTACCTACTTTATATTTGCCTTGCAATTTTACTAATTACGTAAGTTTAAAAAGTGGATTCAAATTGATTTAATGGTTCTCAAGGATTTTTTTATGGTACAAACATACTAATGGAAATATTTTTCTTTCTATGAAAAATTGATAAATTGACCATATTGGTTAAAAAAATTTTAATATATGTAAAAGGTATAGAAGAAAGGCTCTCAAAAGCTGAAACGTTAGACAACAATCTGAATGTAAATATCGATGATGTAATGGAAAAGTTACCTTTGGTATCTACGCAAGGTATAACGGAACTAGACACGTCTATAAATGAGGATAAAGATTTAAGGGGAAGATTTGTAAGTATATAGGTCATTTTTGTGATATAAATCTTTCATTCTAGTAAAATTTCTATAAATAATTTAATGTTTTCAGACTAATTACTTAAAGAATATAGGAGGAACGAACCCAAAAGAAATGGTATCCAGAATTTTGACCAAACTATTAAAAAATTCTCTCGGAGCTCAGTGTTCCTTACTGGGAAAACGAAATCATTTTCGTTTCAAAGATTTAAAAGTGATGTAGTTGATCATAAGTAAGTATAGCTTGAACTACCAGTATTTCATATTTTGTTTTGTAAATCCTTGCTAATTTTGTAAGAAATTTTAACCTCAGTCAAAAATATGGCTAGATTTGTAAGTATAATATAATCCTCTTTTTCTAATTTATAGCTGCTGTTCGCCAGCCGGCTTAAACTAAGCAAACTTCGGATGTCAAGGGAAAAATAATAATTTTACAAATGATTATATCATAATTATATTACTTATATACAGTTACATAACATTAGTGTTATATATACGTAGCAAATATAGAACTTATATGATAATTTTATTTATTTAGTTATATAACCTGAATATTTCATAAAGTTACTCATATGTTACTCCTAAGTAACAGTTACATAACATGAGTTTTTCTGAAACGTATATGTTACATAACATTCATTTGTTGATATGTAACCATGTTGCGTATCTCTGCTAGGCGTTTCATGTTACTTGTATGTTACTTGTACGGTATGAGCTACATAATGAGATATCTAACGATTGAAACTTTTTACGTGTCAGCGTTACAATGTTGACTGTGTTGTGTCTTGTTTTGAATAAAATTGTTGTTACGTTTTGTGATGTACTACTTTGCATCTCTCATTTTACAAGTTAATTTTTCAGTCGCACGTTAACCGATTTTAAAAAGTTTTGTACTGAAGAATAGGTAAAGGACGTTTCTTTCAAACTGCCAAAAAATATACTGAGTGTTCCATTAACAAAAGTCAACAAAAAAATCGTCAAACATCCGCCATTTTTGTTGTGACGTAGACAAAACGAATAAAAAAATCTTAACTATTTTAAACAAAACTTGTGCTAAAATGAAACATGTTGGTGAAAACCGTATGTTTCTATCTCAAACCGTTTATAAGTTATGGACAGTTAAAATGAGGGAAAATAAAGATGGACACCCGGTATATTGCTCGAACTACTGGATGGGAAGAGAATTTGTAGAAATGGACCTAAGTTATAGAATAAGGATAAAAATAGATAAAATGTTAGCTCTAAAGACAATGAACTGTAGTTGTGTTAATTATGCAATTAGCGAATAGACAACATATACAATAAACTCTGATTTAAATGTACTTACCAAAGAGCCGGTGTCTGCAATTCACTATGAGTTTTCACAATCGATCGTTTAGCTTATAGTGAAAAGTCCTGGCCTTTGTGATACTGAATAAAGTTTATCACAATGTCTATATTTGCGAATAAATAATAACGCGAATAAAAGAACTTGACACACCTCGCGGTTTTAACTGATTTTTAGCGGTTTAACAATGAGAGATTGGTTTAAAGAGTTATTTGAAACGAACTGTTCCTCAACGAAAGCGTTATTGACCAAAAAAAGAATTTGCAGAAATGGACCTGAGTTATAGGAAATTAGGATAAAAATAGATAAAATTAAACCCACGCCTAATAGAAATAAGGAAGAGTTGTATTTTGTGTGTAATATTTGTAATATACTTAAAATGCTATTGTAAATAAAAACTATTAAAAAAATATACCGTTTTGTCAATTCATACCAATATTTTATTCCTATTTCCTAAAGATAAGGGTAGAGGGGGGGGGGTAGCTGTCCAGGATCCGAAATGTTCGATGACTCATTCTTAGCGATAGGTGAGAGAAGAGGTGGAGGTCGTAGAAACTGCTTCGTTGAAAGGGAACTAATGTGGTTTTCTTACCTATCTGAAGGTCGAATAATGTAATTATTCGGGGGTGACTTTAACATTCCGCCTAAGCTACATCCGCCTAATCTACATTCGCCTCCGGACCGCCGTTTATCCAATACAACTAATGGTTCTTTTGGTAATGGACGCCTACGACGACACCCTGTATAATTAGCAGCGAAAACCTCAAGTGATATAATGCCTCCCTCTCCAATGCAATAATAACGTGCAAATTCCTTTTTGATCTTCATTACGACTATACCTGTATAATTATGTCAACCCGTATAATTACATCATTCGACCTTCAAACACCTGACATTCCCTCACCTGTCGTCTCATAATAACAGCTGATTCGCGGCGGCAAACAACAAAGAGATACATTTACCTACTTATATAAGGACATATTTTAGTCATAAAAAAGAATATTTTGGGAAAAAATTGCGAAAACTGAAATTTGGCACAGTTGTTTTGTGGTGTGCCCTGTACAAAATACTGAAAATCTCCGAGGGTGAGGGGTGTGCAAGGGAAGAGCGAGCAATTTATACGCATATTGTTTTAGTTTTTCCTAAATATCTATGAAAATATTGAGTTTACAATACAATTGGGTCGGATTAGTGTTTTTAAATGAAACTCAAGGCCTCTAGTTAATTCCACAATATAATACAAGTTATTGAAAATTCTAAAAAATTGACAATTGTTTCGATAAATCAATATCATCGTCAGTCAATTTCATTACAATTGGGTCGAGTAAATTATCTAAAAAAATGGTCATTTTCATTGTATTCGCGGTTAAAACGGTTTGTAAAATAGAATGGGTTCAAACAAAAACAAAAAAATATTTTTGAATATGGATTTAATAGTATACAATCGACACATAATTCGCTAAATTACATTGTAATGTATAAAACACAAAGTTTACCTGATATTATACCTCAAGTATAAAGAATTATTACTGATCACGCCGTAGAATGATACATTCCATACTTATCTGATGTATGTCATTATGTGAAGAATGTTGATTTCAGTTGTCTGTGAAACACATTTTTGCTGAGTACGTTTAATAACAAAATCAGAGATATCGATACGAATCCAATGACAATCTTTCAATACTTCTGTGACACTTACGGAAACTCAATAAAGTTTCTCAGTAGCACAAACCAAACCCATGAACTGTAATGGTTACCGTTTTTGATTTTCATTTTTAATTGATAGATATTGCTCATAGGACCCAACTGAATATTATTTTAAAGCAAGTTACCTACATAGTTCGAAAAAATGTTAATAGAAATAATTTTATTGTACACTATTCAATTACATGTCGACATGATTCGAAAACTTCAGTTTCTATAAATTTGTTATATGAGAAAACTTATTACAGACTTGACCTTTAGATAATAATTTGGTTAAATACCCCTGAATTAGTTTTTTATTTTCAACTGATTAAATATTTTTCCTAATTCGATTACACCCTCCTTATTTATATTACTGTATGCTAGTTGCTCCATTTTCTTAATCCATGCTACTATCCTAGGATATTTGTTTTCTTCAATCGGTACGAAAAAATTGGAATCTGAGAGTGAAGTCCAAACACTGAAGTCGGCAATTGTCAATTCTTCTCCTGCTATGAACTTTGAATTCGTTAAAAATGTTTCAACGAATTGATAACCTCGTACCTGACGCGCAGCTGCTTCTTCCGGGATTTCTTGCATTCCTCTGTTCAGCAGAAGATCCTTAAATAAATAACAGAGATCGTCCTAAACTATGACAAGAATATATACAGATATTGAAGGTGTGAAGGTTTGAAAAGTGCATATCACAGACAACGTCAGTTGCCGAGTAATGCACCCCCACAAAAATTAAAAAATTACCACACCGTAAAAGCCCAATACAAACTCGGCATGTTAATGTCAAACCATATATATACATATATATATATATATATATATATATATATATATATATATATATATATATATATATATATATATATATATATATATATATATATGCGTCCATCCCGGCGCCCGTATAAAAACTAACCACCTTAGCCTCCGCCCAATATACAACGTGTATATAGGACTACTTAGTTAGCATCTTTAGCAGCCTCCTTACGTTTGACAACGTTGCGTCTCTTGGTTTCGATGAAATTACCTTGATTTTATTAAAATTATGATATTTTAAGCCACTATATACTGTTGTTATGGAGATCGCGCTCGAGTTGGCTTCCACCTATTTTACAAAACATGAGTTATCTATACATATTGAATGGGATTATTATTTTGACCATTGCATTCTGAAGGAAGTAATATTGAAAATAATCAACAATCACATCTTGGTATGCAGCGTGCTGCGCTAAATATACGGATGTAACGACAGCCGTTTCCAGTATTGTAATAG
Organism: Galeruca laticollis; assembly: GCA_963921935.1. Classification (NCBI taxonomy): domain Eukaryota; kingdom Metazoa; phylum Arthropoda; class Insecta; order Coleoptera; family Chrysomelidae; genus Galeruca; species Galeruca laticollis. The sequence continues at coordinate 51,755,561 of OY998184.1, forward strand.
AAAATTAGCAAAATACATGCATAATTTCAAAAGTATAATAGAATTTTAAGCAATTTTCTTATTTTCAAAAATTTAGAAAAGCAATAAATGTTCCTGTTAGTTTGTCATTTGACGGATACAACTCTCTAGATATAAATGAAAAATTGAAGTGTACGAAGTGGGACTTCTTCCAATGAAAAAGGTAATTGATTTACTATAAAATCTAAATAAATCTGATTATTTGAATGTTTCTCAAAATAATTAGGTCCTACTACATATTCACCAACAATACCTCGCAACACATGTAACGACCTTCTAGTTTGACTGTGTGTCACTATGTGATATGGATTAGTTGATGAATAATAGTGGAAGCTATACCTGTTAACACAACCATTTTTATGAAACGTAGCTTTACTTCCAAATAGGACATAGTTGAAAAAGTCTCTCTTTTGATTTACTTTTCGAACAGCCCACCTACAAAATGCTAGTATTTTTTCAAAATCATCTTCAGTTAATTCTGTTGCAACTAAACGTGGTAAGGGTGCAGTTCCTTTTTGGCAAGGATTCTTCGTACACCGTAGTAGCTCAGTTCTTGTTCGCTGGAAATACTTCTTACATTTGTGTGTGGGTTTTCAGTAACAATATTCTCATTTTCTTCAGGCACAGAAGTTTTTATTCGTTCACGATTTTCATAAATAACTGATCCCGGGCGATTGAACCGCTCCATCAATCTGTCCAGCTTGTTTTTTTAGGTTGCCGCCTTCTAGGAAAATGTTCACGGTATACTCTTAGTGATAGTAAGCCGGTTTTATTGCATTCGCCCAATATCCAAATCGTTTCAATCAGTTCATCACTAGTGAAATTCATTTTTGCCCTAGTTCAATTTCTTCAAAACATCTAAAAATTTACCAAACCGCTAAATCAAAAAACTCTGAACCTATTGCCATGTCATGTTATAGTCAAGTATCAGTTTGTGACAAATGAATCATAGCCAACTCAATTAATTGTTAAATGATTGGATACAGGTACATAATCATTGTTATGTATAGAAAAATCAAATTATCTCAAGAACTAATAATTTTGGGTATATGATACAAAAATTAAGTAATAAATCATATTTATGTTCATAAAATACTATACGCATGTTAAAAAATAGACGGACAACATTAGAACAGACTTGAGTTAGAGCTACTTATGAGAACTTGTTTCTAAAACCTAAAAGTTGAAGTGATGTGAAACACTGAAATTGAAATATCTCGAAAACGATTGAAATTTTGAGTATCAAAGAAGTACACATTTTTTCTACAGAACTGATGAGGTTATCCAAATTAAATAAGTGAGTTATAAATTTATTGAGTGACAAATTTGTAGCTAATGTGGCGACATCTATGAGTTTACTCAAATTCTCTCTCATATTCCTGTTTGTCCTTGCTAAAACATGTTCATATCCAATTTTCAAGTCATTATCTCGAAAAATAACTGTTCTATTAATAAATATCTATTTCCTTTTTTTCTATTTAACATTCTGTATCTCAGTAAGGAGCAGACTTAGACCCATTGTTGTAAATGGAAATATTATTCGTTTTGTCTTCTGAATCTGTAGTTACAATTTGGCCCACTACTTTTGAATCACCCTGTATATTTTTGGACACCTCGTAAAGCATACCAGGAATTACAAAGGATCTGTCTGTTTTCATGTCAATTAATTCAATTTGAAATTCATTTCCGAAATCTCTATCATGGTTTATTAATTTTGTTGTTTAATAAGGTTGTTTGTCACAAAATACAGTAAATTAAAAAATGTTCACTATTATATATAATAAATTAGAACTAAAAATGTGATTATTTTTTCAGTTCCTTGAATTTGAGCAAAAATTTGAACTTAACGTCTCTAGTAGCAAATTATATTAATGAAAAGTATTTAAAACAAATGCAAGCCACACAGCCGGAAAAACCGAAAATTGTGTATATGGCAGCCATCAGGTACTATAAATGGGTGAAAACGATGCTGGAGGCCACGAGCAGCGCGTAAGTGATCGCAAGGTATACTTCATGCGACTGTGGAGAACCATGCGGTAACTGCTCAAACTATGGTGATATTTTGCTGAATGATAGCAGTGGTCCATACCTTCCATTTGCGATAAGTTCTAGCCAAAATCCTCGTGGCCTCCGTATATCGGAAGTCACGAGGCCGCGGAGGTTACGGCAGACGCAATTTTAACATGGTCGGAGGCCACAACTGCCTATAACTAAATATATATATATATATATATATATATATACAGACTATCTTCCTTTTATATATATACAGTTCCTTCATTCAAATTCTAAAATCATTTATTTATTTCTTTAAATGCAATACTTTTGGCATACCTAGTGTTATGTACGAGATCAAAATTGTTGAATGACCCAGTATATGTCAAGTTGGGCATTATTTAATTTACATAGAATATATTAAATAATGAACAGGTCATGTGGTACTTAATATAATAAAGAAATATTTGAAATTAAAAACAGATGTCACTGTGGGCATTTATTGTAATAAAATAATTCCAAATCTCTTTGTAAAAAAACAAATTTAATTTTTTTAAAAAGAGGAGAGTTTGTAACTACAGTATGATGTGTTTATTTATATAGAAAAAAATAGTGGGTTGAATTTGAGAGCCCGAACGGAGAACATCTAGTTTGAGAGTTCTCCAAATTTTCGCAAAGTAATAGATAGTTAGTTGAATAGTATAATTAATAATAGAAATTGTTATTCGGTGCCCATCATTGTAAATTATGTGCGTGTTTTTTATTGGAAAATTTATTCGTTAATTCGGAAAAGTGAAAGGAAAACTGAAAGTTCCTGAATTCTAAATTAGATTTAGAAGTGTGCGAGATTGCATGAGTCCAGATTTTGGTTAGTCTGTTCCAGATTATTGATAATTTAAAATAATGCATTATTTCGGCGAAAAAATCAGGCCTTAATCAAAATTAACAATAGATGCTTCTAAATAATAAATTACAAAATTTTGAATTCAAAATAAATACAGAAAATATTGAACAATTATACAATTGGAAGAGTATATTAAAAGAAGTTGGGACTGTGAACGGGTAGTTGACATTCGCGAATTAAAAGTGACAATTCGAAAATCATTTGGACAATTTGATAAATTCAAAAACGCTCATAATTAATTTAATTTCTATTCATTGTAGATAAAATTTTGCTATTTGATAATTTCTAAACTTCGTCCGTAATTTATTTAATTTGGGTTCATTGTAAATAAAATTTTTGTTATTTGATAAAAAAAGGAAAACTAGGGTTTGTTCATTTTCTGTGATTTGTTAATTGTATATAATTTTTGAATTTGACTTACTGATATAGTTTTGTAATAGATTTGAACAGTTTATAGAAATTAAATTTACTTTATTTGATGGAAATTTGTATTTGTGACAGTGACATTTGTGGATTATTGGTGACAGACTGTTTATTGGTTTATTGAAATATATCGAATGTTAGGAAGAAATTAAATAGCCTTTATTATCTTGAACAAATCGTTACATTATATTACTAGATAGATCATACAGAACAAAATTAATAATCAATATTGAATTTGGAAAATACTTTAAAATATTTAAAAAATGTATATGATAACGAATTGAACCCACCTGAGACTATAGTCAAATTAATTCAGAAGAAAATGAACTCATGTTTCGATATATTAAAATTTTTTATTCTGCTAGCCGGAAATTATTTGACAATCAGTTTTAGCCTCAATTTTGGAATATATAACATACGGTGCTTAAGCCATATGTACAATATATATATATATATATATATATATATATATATATATATATATATATATATATATTTATATATATATATATATATATATTTATATATATATATATATATATATATATATATATATATATATATATTAATATGAATTGGCTATGATGTAATAAGAATGTTATACTTATTTTATTTTAGTTTAAATTTACTTTAAGTTTATTGTTTGCCCGGTATATTGATGATTTTATATATATGATAAACAGTTTATATTACTAACATGAAAACTTCTCATCTCAGGGTAGAGTTCAAGTATTTAGGATAAAATGATTTTAGAATTCTATATATATTAGCGCCAAAGTTAATAAATGCTTTATATTTCAAAAATAAATTTGTTAATCAGAATATATTACTTGTTCAATGATTCCAAACTAAATACGGTCCTGTCCTGCTTAAAACAAATCTGCATAATTCAATAGATGTCATTCAGAGCTTCTGCCTATGGTAAGTAGATGGTGCGCAAGTCACCAGATGAAATGAATAACTGAATAACTCAAAAATAGTTTAAAAACGTTCTTCAAAGGAAAAACGATATTTAATTTAATGAAAATAAATACATTACACTTTTACAAGTGTTCTTGAAGAAATTCAACTATCTAAAAGGATGACTCTTTCATACAACATACACGCACTCTGGTGAGATATTATTATAAGAGTGAAATACAATTATACAACTTCATAAACATATGATTTTTAGAAAATGGCGAAATACACTCCTAAAAGCGTCTATGCGTCACAAAATTTTAGTTCTTTGCATGAATTGGTAAGTACGCTTGACTTTTTAATATATTAATAAATTAACTTGTACTACCTTATTCACTTCACTGTTTTGTTTGTTCACCTCAATGATCCGTTTCTTTTATTTGTTTCAGATTCTCCTCCTGGAAAAACTCCATGCTGGCATTCCGTTTCTACCAGAACAGGAATCGATGCTGTATTTCATTCAAAGTCCAAGCAGTTTATATAAATTCCATTATTCAGTGTTTTCCAAAAACTATTGTGGCTATTTTACTTCCACAAGACACAAGACACCATATTATAAAATAAAAATCATGGTTAGTACTGTACAACATTCGACAATTCCTTTTTTAATTATTAATATAAACTTAACTACTTACACTGATGTATATCTTGTAAGTATAATGTATTTGTTCTTGAATTATATAGTCAAATTTTTATCTTCCAAATAATTTCAGATGATTTTCTTTACCAAAGAGTTTTGCTGCTTACAAATTTTTCTTCCCAAAAAAAAACCTCTAGTCAATAGCCCCCATAATCAACAACCTTTTTACATTCCGATTTTTTTTTCGTTTGCAACATAATTGTCGCCGATATGATCTTTTTTTAAATGTTTATTTACCAATCAAATTTGACTATTTATTTTATCACTCAAATTCTTCATTTCAACCAGTGAAATGTTCATCCATTATATCAGGATATTGTATTCTAAGGTTTTTAATTGCTTAGACTTCTTATATTATTTTCATTCAATAATATTTCCTAGTATTGTTAAAATGACATTTCCTAACCTCTAAGTATGTATGTCAAATGAATATTCTTAATGTTTTAATAGATGACAGCAGTTACTTTTAAATATATAAGCAAAATGAAAATTCGTTTTTTTTTATGAGTCATGTTCTCTGAAATTCACATTATTATATACTTTTCTGCTCTGTTATGTCTAAACAGCTACACTAACTTACTTTAATGTTTTAATCAACAAATATTATGAGATTAGCTTGACTTTACAGAATAAAGCATTATTAGTGTCTTATCATGAACAAATTCTGATACTTGATCGTTTTAATAAAAGTTTGGTTAATTTATTTCACATAAATTGTTCATTACACCTATTCGCAATTATCCCTACATTATACAGTCTGTCCTTTCTGTATGCCTTCTCTATCGATTAGTGGATCGTACAGATTGTCTCCATTCAAATGTTAAAAAAATTTTTGACTTAAAAAAAATTCTTCTAGATTACAATGCACAATCTTAATTCTTTATTGTTTGATATACAGGGTGTTTCACTCTATAATAACATCCACTAAATTTTACGTTTATCAAATTTTGAAGTTCTGAAAAATTTTATGAACGCAAATTTTACCTTAAACATTTTCTATTTTGCTTTTTCTTTACTTCTTCATCAGTTATTGTACTTATATATATCCTTTATATTGAAGACACCTCTTATTTCATCATTTTCCATATATTTTAAAACATAGCTATTTATCCCGTTTTCATTATCTATAACATATGGTCCCTCGAAAGGTGGTTTCAATTTCGCACACATTTGTTTGTTTCTGTCTGACACCCTTACTAATAATACATTTCTTTTTATTTCAGGTCGCTGTTACAAAGATGATTCTGGAATCCTGTGTTGCAGTATCATCTTCAAATAGTTTTTAATCTATTCACAATACCATAATTAAATATGTATACAAATTCTTATTTCATCTTTTAGGTACATGTTTCATTTACAAATTTCATCCAAAGGAATTAGTTTAAAAATCATGTTATAAATCCATTTTTGAAATATCTTTAATGTTCGTTATGCGTCTTATTACTTCTACATTTCTCAGAGTCGCTTATCTCGGTACAATTTATTGATTTATATTTCTTGTGTTACATCTTTCTATAATACTATCCTTTAGCATATTTTGTATCTCTGAATCAACTTCTTTCCTGTATTTATAAGGTATGGGATATGTTCTTATTCTGAAATTTTCTATTCCCTTAACTTCTATCTTATGTACATAGTTATTTGCCATTCTCATCTCTTTTTTAACTAATCTGTTATACTTAATTATTAAATTCTTCACTTTCTCAGCATATTCCTTATTTCCACATACTAATTCCAATTCTTCCATTATTTCATCCCTCTCCATATTCCATAACTTCCTACTATCCTCTTCAACTTCCAATTCTTCTATATTTTCTTCTTCAAATTCAATTTTATTACCATTTAATTCAATCTCCATCTTTTTAAAATCAATTCTTGCTTTATATTTCGTTAATTCATCTATTCCTATAACTATGTCTGATTCTAGATTATCTACTAACAATAATTGCATCTCAACTTCTTTCCCATCCTTTAATTCAATACTTTGTATTATAGATCTGCTAACTTCACACAATTTCTTTCCGTTTGCTCCTATTAATGTAGTTTTCGGTATTTTAACTAGCTTATTTTCATAATTTTCAATATTTTCTTCAATTAGTTTTGTTTTTATTATGGACGCTTCCGAACCTGTATCTATTAATATTTTAACAAATTTCCCATTTAATTTTCCTTTAATTTTTATCAATCCCATTATTCCTTTCAATTCCAAATCTTCCCCAAATTTAATATATTGCCTTGGATGTTCATATGTTGTCACTCTCTTCTCTCCTTTGAATACTGTTCTCTGTAATCGTTATTTTTGTTGTTATTATATTTAAAGTTTCTGTCATAGTTGTTTTGGTTGCTATCGTTCTTATTATAGTTATAATATTCATTGTTATTATATCTGTCAATGTAATTATTTCTGTATCTCATCATTATATCTTTACATATACTAATTTCTATCTATATACAAAATTATATTTACATATGTTCTTTTTAAATTATTATTTGTTATTTATAAACTTTTTATTTACATGTGGTTTTTATATCCCTTCTTGACCTTTTACAATTCCTAATTCGTTTTCTAGATTCCAGTCCTATAATACGGCCTTATTATTCAATTTTATTTTCTTTTCCTAAATTTCGTTTAGTCCTCTTCTCTTATTGTTTGATTCTCTTCTATCTGCTTCCTAAGTTTCTTAAAATTTTCCACTGTGTCTTTTTCAATTTTGTTGTCCCCTATCTCATCAATTTTTACCAATAGATTCATCAAAATTTGCGTTTCCAATTTCTTCATATTATTGTTTCTCCTTTTTATTATTTCATTTTCCATAATACTCTCACTTCCTATCATTTCATTTTTAATTATCCTATTAAAATTTCTTGGATCAATTATCTTTATATTTCTGCCAAGTTTTACTCTCATTTCGAAATTTTCTGCATAAATTATTGTTTCTATATTCTGTCTTATGGTTTCTTCTATGTCTTCCTTGGTTTCTTGTAATATCTTATTCATTTCCTCTAACTTCCAATTAAGTTGTATCCCCCTATTATTATTTGTCTTACCATATGTCACTATTCGTTTTAATGTATTAACATTTGGGTCTGTTTTTTTCCAATAAATCTCTTTTTCATAAATTTTCATGACTTCCTCACTTCCTAGATTCTGTAAATTGCTATCTATCATTTTCTCATTTATTTGTCTTTGTATTTTTACTTCATCAAATTCCATTTTATTACTTAATTTTTGTTCTATAGTATCATCATTTATATTTTCATTTTGTATCTTTACATCCATTTGAATCTGTTCTTTGAAATCCTTTTCTTTCTCCTCCATTTTGTTAATTCTGTTAATCTGTGAATTGTCTATTTCCGTTATTTCTTTAATCTCATCTCCTCTTATTTCTTGTTTAGTGGATTCTATTTTATTTTCCATGTATGTGTTTGATTTTTCCAATATCTTCTCAACGTGTCCCAATTTTTCTTCCATTAATTTTATGATTAAATCCTTAGTTTGTTTTATTTCTTCTCTATTTTGGTCCATCTTTGTGTTCATTTCTTGTTTTATTTCTTCTTTATTCTGATCCATTTTCCCAGTCAAATTACCTTCTATTCTGTTCATATCTTCCCACATATTTTTGTCGATACTTTCCATATTATGATCCATTCTTTTCATCATCATTTGGAACATACTCATTACGTCCATTTGCTCTTTTTTTTCTTTAGGTTCTTGTTTATCCTCTTCTGTTTGTTTTTTAGACTCTTGTCTAGACTTTTGTTCTATTTCTTCTTGCAATGTTGCATCCTCTTCTTCCTGATCTTGTTCTGGAATATCTTCGTCTGAACGTTCTCTTCCTTGCTCCAAATATTGTACTTGGAAATCTCCTCTTCCATGATTTCTCTCTTCCCTTTCTTGTTCAGAGCCACTTTCTCCTCCTACTTGTTTCCCGTCTCTCAAAGTCATTCTTCTTTCCATTTTTGTTTTTAATTCTTCTTTTAATACAGTAAAAAAATTGTTCCAATCCTTTTTAAATTATTCGCCTTTGTTTGGTGCGTCATTTTATAATAGATTGACTATAGCCCCACGTTGCGGTGACATATTATTATGAATTGGCTATGGTGTAATAAGAATGTTATACTTATTTTATTTTAGTTTAAATTTACTTTAAGTTTATTGTTTGCCCGGTATATTGATGATTTTATATACTCGTATATGATAAACAGTTTATATTACTAACATGAAAACTACTCATCTCAGGGTAGAGTTCAAGTATTTAGGATAAAATGATTTTAGAATTCTATATATATTAGCGCCAAAGTTAATAAATGCTTTATATTTCAAAAATAAATTTGTTAATCAGAATATGTTACTTGTTCAATGATTCCAAACTAAATACGGTCCTGTCCTGCTTAAAACAAATCTGCATAATTCAATAGATGTCATTCAGAGCTTCTGCCTATGGTAAGTAGATGGTGCGCAAGTCACCAGATGAAATGAATAACTGAATAACTCAAAAATAGTTTAAGAACGTTGTTCAAAGGAAAAACGATATTTAATTTAATGAAAATAAATACATTACACTTTTACAAGTGTTCTTGAAGAAATTCAACTATCTAAAAGGATGACTCTTTCATACAACATACACGCACTCTGGTGAGATATTATTATAAGAGTGAAATACAATTATACAACTTCATAAACATATGATTTTTAGAAAATGGCGAAATACACTCCTAAAAGCGTCTATGCGTCACAAAATTTTAGTTCTTTGCATAAATTGGTAAGTACGCTTGACTTTTTAATATATTAATAAATTAACTTGTACTACCTTATTCACTTCACTGTTTTGTTTGTTCACCTCAATGATCCGTTTCTTTTATTTGTTTCAGATTCTCCTCCTGGAAAAACTCCATGCTGGCATTCCGTTTCTACCAGAACAGGAATCGATGCTGTATTTCATTCAAAGTCCAAGCAGTTTATATAAATTCCATTATTCAGTGTTTTCCAAAAACTATTGTGGCTATTTTACTTCCACAAGACACAAGACACCATATTATAAAATAAAAATCATGGTTAGTACTGTACAACATTCGACAATTCCTTTTTTAATTATTAATATAAACTTAACTACTCACACTGATGTATATCTTGTAAGTATAATGTATTTGTTCTTGAATTCTATAGTCAAATTTTTATCTTCCAAATAATTTCAAATGATTTTCTTTACCAAAGAGTTTTGCTGCTTACAAATTTTTCTTCCCAAAAAAAAACCTCTAGTCAATAGCCCCCATAATCAACAACCTTTTTACATTCCGATTTTTTTTTCGTTAGCAACATAATTGTCGCCGATATGATCTTTTTTTAAATGTTTATTTACCAATCAAATTTGACTATTTATTTTATCACTCAAATTCTTCGTTTCAACCAGTGAAATGTTCATCCATTATATCAGGATATTGTATTCTAAGGTTTTTAATTGCTTAGACTTCTTATATTATTTTCATTCAATAATATTTCCTAGTATTGTTAAAATGACATTTCCTAACCTCTAAGTATGTATGTCAAATGAATATTCTTAATGTTTTAATAGATGACAGCTGTTACCTTGTGTAAATTAAAATTCGTTTTTTTTATGAGTCATGTTCTCTGAAATTCACATTATTATATACTTTTCTGCTCTGTTATGTCTAAACAGCTACACTAACTTACTTTAATGTTTTAATCAACAAATATTATGAGATTAGCTTGACTTTACAGAATAAAGCATTATTAGTTTCTTATCATGAACAAATTCTGATACTTGATCTTTTTAATAAAAGTTTGGTTAATTTATTTCACATAAATTGTTTATCACACCTATTCGCAATTATCCCTACATTATACAGTCTGTCCTTTCTGTATGCCTTCTCTATCGAATAGTGGATCGTACAGATTGTCTCCATTCAAATGTTAAAAAAATTTTTAATGAAATTGACTGTCTCGACCCTTACTTCGTGGAATATGCTCATATTAGTGTTTTTAAATGAAACTCAAGGTCTCTAGTTAATTCCACAATATAATACAAGTTATTGAAAATTCTAAGAAATTGACAATTGTTTCGATAAATCAATATCATCGTCAGAATGACAGAAGTTACATTTCATTTTATGCCTACCTGATGTTTAGTAGTTATATTTTTTTGGCTAGACCAAGAAGTAACCTAACTTGTGATTGGCTATAAACATATATTAAGCCAATCACAAGTTAGGTTACTTCTTGGTCTAGCCAAAAAAATATAACTACTAAACATCAGGTAGGCATAAAATGAAATGTAACTTCTGTCATTCTGACGATGATATTGATTTATCGAAACAATTGTCAATTTCTTAGAATTTTCAATAACTTGTATTATATTGTGGAATTAACTAGAGACCTTGAGTTTCATTTAAAAACACTAAAAAAATTTTTGACTTAAAAAAAATTCTTCTAGATTACAATGCACAATCTTAATTCTTTATTGTTTGATATACAGGGTGTTTCACTCTATAATAATAATATATATATATACATATATATATATATATATATATATATATATATATATATATATATATATATATATATTTTTTATTATAGTTTATTTTATATGGGAATTTAATTTGCCCTACGTTGGGCCGACATATTATTATGAATAGAATTGGGTGAGAAAATAGTTTAATTTGCCCGGTATGTTGAGGATTTAATATGTATGATAAACAGTTTATTTAACCAACATGAAAACTTCTCATCTCAGGGTAGAGTTCAAGTATTTTAAATAAAATGATTTTATAATTTTATATATGTTAGCGCCAAAGTTAATGAATGCTTTATATTTTTAAAAATAAATTTGTTAATCAGAATATGTTACTTTTTTTAATGATTTCAAATTAAATACGGTCCTGTCCTACTTAAAAAATATCTGCATAGTTCAATCGATTTCATTCAGAGCTTCTTCTTGTGGTAAGTGGATGGTGCACAAGTCACCAGATGAAATGATTAACTCAAGTAATTTAAAAAAACGTTCTTCAAAAGGAAAAACAATATTTAATTTAATGAAAATAAATACACTACACTTTTACAAGTGTTTTTTTTTTAAGAAAATCAACTATCTAAAAGGATGACTCTTTCATACAAATCACACGCACTCTGGTGAGATATTATTATAATATTAAAATACAGTTATATAATTTCATAAACATTTGACTTTCAGAAAACGGCGAAATACACTCTTAACAGCGTCTATGCATCACAAAATTTTAGTTTTTTTTTTACAAATTAGTAGGTACGCTTGACCTCTTAATACATTAATAAACTAACTTGTACTACCTTATTTACTTCACGATTTCTGTTTGTTCCAGATTCTCCTCCTGGAAAACCTCCCTGTTGGCATTCTGCTTCTACCAAAACAGGAATCGATGCTGTATTTCTTTCAAAGTCCAAACAGCTCACACAAATTCCACTATTCAATGTTCTTCGAAAACTATTTTGGCTATTTTACTTCCACCAGACACAAGACACCATTTTATAAAATAAAATTCATGATTAGTGTTTTACAACATTCAACAATTCCTTTTTTTATTATTTATATAAACTAAACTACTTACACTGATATATCTCTTGTAAGTATAATGTATTTGTTTTAAATTCTATATTCAAATTTTGTCTTCCAAATGATTTCAATTTACTTTACCCAAAAAATTTTGCTGCTCCAAAAATCTCTTCCCAAAAAGAAAAACCTACTAGTAAATAGCCCCCATAATCAACAACTTTCTCACATTCTGATTTTTTTTTCGTTAGCAACACAGTTGTCGCCGATGTGATCTTTTTTAAATGTTTATTAACCAATCAAATTTGACTATTTATTTTATAACTCAAATTCTTCATTTCAACCAGTGGAATGTTCATCCATTATATCATGATATTATATTCTAAGGTTTTTAATTGCTTAGACTTCCTATATTATTTTCATTCAATAATATTTCTTAGTATTGTTAAAATGACATTTCCTAACCTCTAAGTATGTATGTCAAATGAATATTCATAATGTTTTAATAGATGACAGCTGTTACCTTTAAATATGTATGCAAAATGAAAATTCGTTTTCTTTATAAGTCATGTTCTCTGAAATTCACATTATTTTATATTTTCCTGCTCTGTTATGTCTAAACATCTACACTATCTCATTTTAATGTCTTAATCAACAAATATTAGGAGATTAGCTTGACTTTACAGAATAAAGCATTATTAGTTTCTTATTATGAACAAATTTTGATACTTGATCTCTTTGATAAAAGTTTCGTTAGGTAATTTATTTCATATAAATTGTTTATCACACCAATTCGCAATTATCCCTACATTATACAGTCTGTCCTTTCTGTATGTCTTCTCTATCGAATAGTGGATCGTACAGATTGTCTCCATTCAAATGTTTAAAAAAAATTTTTGACTTAAAAAAATTCTTTTAGATTACAATACATAATCTTGATTCTTCATTATTTGATATACAGGGTGTAGCATTATTTTTTCACAATAACATCCCCTAAATTTTGCGTTTTTCAAATTTTTTATTCTAAGAAAAATTTTATGAACGCAAATTTTACTTCAAGTACTATATTCTAGGATTGTCTTTCAATTTTACTAATAATACATTTCTTTTTATTTCGGGTTGCTGTTACAAAGATGATTTTGGAATCCTGTGTTGCAGTATCCTCTTCAGTTAGTTTTAATTCTATTTACAATACCATAATTAAATATGTATACAAATTCTTATTTTATTCTTAGGTACATATTTCATTTACAAGTTTCATCCAAAGGAATTAGTTTAAAAAATCATGTTATAAATTCATTTTTGAAAATTCTTTAATGTTCGTTATGCGACTTATTACTTCTACATTTCTCAGAGTCTCTTATATCGGTACAATTTATTAATTTATATTTCTTGTGTTACATCTCTCTATAATACAATCCTTTAGCATATTTTGTATTTCTAATTCAACTTCTTTCCTATATTTATAAGGTATGGGATATGTTCTTATTCTGAAATTTTCGATTCCCTTAACTTCTATCTTATGTACATAGTTATTTGCCATTCTCATCTCTTTTTAACTAATCCTTTATACTTAATTATTAAATTCTTCACTTTCTCAGCATATTCCTTATTTCCACATACTAATTCCAATTCTTCCATTATTTCATCCCTCTCCATATTCCATAACTTCCTATTATCCTCTTCAAATTCCAATTCTTCCATATTTCCACTCCTCTTTATATTCCATAACTTCCTATGATCCTCTCCAATTGCCAATACTTCCATATTTCCAATCCTTTCTATATTCCATAACTTCTTATTATCCTCTTCAACTTCCAATTCTTCTATATTTTCTTCTTCAAATTCAATTCTATTACCATTTAATTCAATCTCCATCTTTTCAGAATCAATTCTTGCTTTATATTTCGTTAATTCATCTATTCCTATAACTATGTCTGATTCCAAATTATTCACTAACAGTAATTGCATTTCAACTTCTTTCCCATCCTTCAATTCAATCTTTTGTATTATAGACTTATTTACTTCACATAGCTTCTTTCCATTTGCTCCTATCAATGTAGTTTTTGGTATTTTAATTAATTTGTTTTCATAATTTTCAATGTTTTCTTCTATTAGTTTTGTTTTAATTATGGACGCTTCCGAACCTGTATCTATTAATAATTTTATTTCTTTTCCATTTAATTTCCCTTTAATATTTTTCAATTCCATTATTTCTCATAATTCTAAATCTTCCCCAAATTTTATATATTTCATTGGATGTTTATATGTTATCACTCTCTCTTCTCTCCTTTGAATACTGTTCTCTGTAATTGTTATTTTTGTTGTTATTTTATTTGAAGTTTCTGTTATAGTTGTTTTTGTTTGCTATCGTTCTTATTATAGTTATTGTTATTTCCTAAATTGTTGTTATAATTGTTGTTTTTTTGTTATAATATCCATTTGTATTATATCTGTTAATGTAATTATTTCTGTTTTTCATCATTATCTTTATATATCCTAATTTCTATCTATGTACAACATTATATTTACATATGTTTTTTTTTTAACATTATTTGTTAATTATAAACTTCTTATTTACATGTTGTTTTTTATATTCCTTATCGACCTTTTACAATTCCTTATTCGTCTCCTAGATTCCGGTCCTATAATACAGCCTTATTATTCAATTTAATTTTCTTTTCCTAAATTTCGTTTTATCCTCTTCTCTTATTGTTTGATTCTCTTCTATCTGCTTCCTAAGTTTCTTAAAATTTTCCACTGTGTCTTTTTCAATTTTGTTGTCCCCTATCTCATCAATTTCTCCCAATGGATTCATGAAAATTTGTGTTTCCAATTTCTTCATATTATTGTTTCTTCTTTTTATTATTTCATTTCCCATAATACTCTCACTTCCTATCATTTCATTTTTAATTATCCTATTAAAATTTCTTGGATAAATTATCTTTATATTTCTGCCAAGTTTTAATCTCATTTCGAAATTTTCTGCATAAATTATTGTTTCTATATTCTGTCTTATGGTTTCTTCTATTTCTTCCTTAGTCTCTTGTAGTATCTTATTTATTTTCTCTAACTGCCAATTAAAATGTATCCCCCTATTATTATTATTTTCTTTACCATATGTCACTATTCGTTTTAATATATTAACATCTGGGTCTGTTATTTTCCAATAAATCTCTTTTTCATAAATTTTCATGACTTCCTCACTTCCTAGATTCTGTAAATTGATATTTATCATCTCCTCATTTATTTGTCTTTGTATTTTAATAAATTGTATTTCTTCTGTTTCCTTCTCAACTTTTTTAAACTCCATCACACTTTGTATTTTCGTTTCGTCAATTTCCATTTTATTACTTAATTTTTGTTCTATAGTATCATCATTTATATTTTCATTTTGTATCTTTACATCCATTTGAATCTCTTCTTTGAAATCCTTTTCTTTCTCCTCTATTTCCTTAATTCTGTTGATTTGTAAATTTTCTATTTCCATTATACGTCCAATCACTTCTCCTCTTATTTCTTGTTTAGTGGATTCTATTTTGTTTTCCATGTATGTATTTGATTCCTCCAATTTCTTCTCAACCTGTCCCAATTTTTCATCCATCAATTTTATTATCAATTCCTTAGTTTGTTTTATTTCTTCTTTGTTCTGGTCCATCTTAATATTCATTTCTTGTTTTAATTCTTCCTTATTTTGGTCCATTTTAATATTCATTTCTTCCTTATTTTGGTCCATTTTAATATTCATTTCTTCCTTATTTTGATCCATTTTTCCATTCAAATAACTCATATCTCCCCTAATATTATTCATATTTTTATCCATTCTTTTCATATCTTCCTTAATATCATCCTTCATACTATTCATATTTGCAACTAATTGTTGCATAATTTCCATTAATGGATCATTTCTACTTGTCCTTCCCCGCTCTTCCTGTCTTCTATCTTCCTGTTCTTCTGTTGCATCTCCCATCAAAACTCCTTCTGGTAATGGTGCATCTTCTTCTTCCTGTCCTTGTTCTGCAATATCTTCTTCCAAATGTTCTCTCCCCTGTTCCAAATATTGTACCTGAAAATCTCCTCTGCCATTGCTCCTTTCTTCTCTTTCTTCATCAGACCTACTTTCGACTCCTACCTGCTTTCCGTCCCTTAATGTCATTTTCCTTTCCATTTTATTTATTTAAAATCTTTTAATACAGTAAAAAAAAACTTATTTCAATGCTTTTTATTATTATTTACTAAATTTCTATATTAGCCCCACGTTGCGGTGACATTTTATTATAGTTTATTTTATATGGGAATTTAATTTGCCCTACGTTGGGCCGACATATTATTATGAATAGAATTGGGTGAGAAAATAGTTTAATTTGCCCGGTATGTTGAGGATTTAATATGTATGATAAACAGTTTATTTAACCAACATGAAAACTTCTCATCTCAGGGTAGAGTTCAAGTATTTTAAATAAAATGATTTTATAATTTTATATATGTTAGCGCCAAAGTTAATGAATGCTTTATATTTTTAAAAATAAATTTGTTAATCAGAATATGTTACTTTTTTTAATGATTTCAAATTAAATACGGTCCTGTCCTACTTAAAAAATATCTGCATAGTTCAATCGATTTCATTCAGAGCTTCTTCTTGTGGTAAGTGGATGGTGCACAAGTCACCAGATGAAATGATTAACTCAAGTAATTTAAAAAAACGTTCTTCAAAAGGAAAAACAATATTTAATTTAATGAAAATAAATACACTACACTTTTACAAGTGTTTTTTTTTTAAGAAAATCAACTATCTAAAAGGATGACTCTTTCATACAAATCACACGCACTCTGGTGAGATATTATTATAATATTAAAATACAGTTATATAATTTCATAAACATTTGACTTTCAGAAAACGGCGAAATACACTCTTAACAGCGTCTATGCATCACAAAATTTTAGTTTTTTTTTTACAAATTAGTAGGTACGCTTGACCTCTTAATACATTAATAAACTAACTTGTACTACCTTATTTACTTCACGATTTCTGTTTGTTCCAGATTCTCCTCCTGGAAAACCTCCCTGTTGGCATTCTGCTTCTACCAAAACAGGAATCGATGCTGTATTTCTTTCAAAGTCCAAACAGCTCACACAAATTCCACTATTCAATGTTCTTCGAAAACTATTTTGGCTATTTTACTTCCACCAGACACAAGACACCATTTTATAAAATAAAATTCATGATTAGTGTTTTACAACATTCAACAATTCCTTTTTTTATTATTTATATAAACTAAACTACTTACACTGATATATCTCTTGTAAGTATAATGTATTTGTTTTAAATTCTATATTCAAATTTTGTCTTCCAAATGATTTCAATTTACTTTACCCAAAAAATTTTGCTGCTCCAAAAATCTCTTCCCAAAAAGAAAAACCTACTAGTCAATAGCCCCCATAATCAACAACTTTCTCACATTCTGATTTTTTTTTCGTTAGCAACACAGTTGTCGCCGATGTGATCTTTTTTAAATGTTTATTAACCAATCAAATTTGACTATTTATTTTATAACTCAAATTCTTCATTTCAACCAGTGGAA
This sequence comes from Galeruca laticollis, assembly GCA_963921935.1. NCBI lineage: Eukaryota > Metazoa > Arthropoda > Insecta > Coleoptera > Chrysomelidae > Galeruca > Galeruca laticollis. The sequence goes on from OY998184.1 coordinate 51,773,630, forward strand.
TGTTCATCCATTATATCATGATATTATATTCTAAGGTTTTTAATTGCTTAGACTTCCTATATTATTTTCATTCAATAATATTTCTTAGTATTGTTAAAATGACATTTCCTAACCTCTAAGTATGTATGTCAAATGAATATTCATAATGTTTTAATAGATGACAGCTGTTACCTTTAAATATGTATGCAAAATGAAAATTCGTTTTCTTTATAAGTCATGTTCTCTGAAATTCACATTATTTTATATTTTCCTGCTCTGTTATGTCTAAACATCTACACTATCTCATTTTAATGTCTTAATCAACAAATATTAGGAGATTAGCTTGACTTTACAGAATAAAGCATTATTAGTTTCTTATTATGAACAAATTTTGATACTTGATCTCTTTGATAAAAGTTTCGTTAGGTAATTTATTTCATATAAATTGTTTATCACACCAATTCGCAATTATCCCTACATTATACAGTCTGTCCTTTCTGTATGTCTTCTCTATCGAATAGTGGATCGTACAGATTGTCTCCATTCAAATGTTTAAAAAAAATTTTTGACTTAAAAAAATTCTTTTAGATTACAATACATAATCTTGATTCTTCATTATTTGATATACAGGGTGTAGCATTATTTTTTCACAATAATATATATATATATATAGCAACACTAGAAAGCATCTTCAGAAAACTGGGCTGGAACAACACAGGTCTGAATATAGATGGAGAATACTTGACCCATCTAAGATTCGCTGATGACATCATCCTGATAGCGAGTAACCCTGGCGAAATGCAACAACAAATAAATGAATTGAATGCAGCAAGCAACGAAGTAGGCCTACCAGTATTAACATACGGCTGTGAAACCTGGACCCTGAAAACTGATATCATTAGAAAACTCCAGGTAACGCAGAGGTCTATGGAACGATGCATGCTTGGAATAACAAGGAGAGATAGAAAAAGGCTTGATTGGATCAGACAAAAGACCCAAGTGATAGATGTCATAAATAGAATCAGATCCCTAAAGTGGCAATGGGCGGGGCATCTCGCTAGAAGGACAGACGATAGATGGACCACAAAGATAACGCAATGGTATCCCCGAGGCGTGAAAAGACCAAGAAGACGCCCCAACTTAAGATGGGACTACGACATAAAGAAACTCGCAGGATCAACTTGGGGCCGCATAGCTAGCAATAGACAACAATGGGCCCACATGGAAGTGGAATATATAAATATGTAAAGGGAGGCTACACCATAACAAAATGGTTGAATAAGCTGCATATGATGATGATGATGATGATGATGATATATATATATATATATATATATATATATATATATATATATATATATATATATATATATATATATATATAGTTAGTAAAAATGTGGTAATTCATGTACCATGGCACCCATTTTACTGGCTCTGGTGAGCTGAAAATCAATACGGTTCATCTATTAGACGCCCTAAATAATATCCAATCATAAAATGTTGCAGTCCGGCGGCTGTATCGTTCTAACAAGTAACAAAACATGTTACGAAAACTGTCCAATGACGACATACACACAGGATTTTTTTCAATAAACCGTTCTTTCGTGATCTTGCTGAAATTCGAAAAAATAACTCAAAAATGTTCTTCAAAATTCCACCTTTTTTTTGGGGTACCTAATCCAATATTAGTATTAGATTTGGTTGAGCGAAAAAGTAATAATCCAAAAACGATTTTGCCTAACAAAACACCTTTAACGCCAGGACGAATGAATGTCAAGAACTCACAGCTCATTGATCAATGGAAGGTTTATCTCCACTATACTGCACATCAAACTAAATTTGTTGGAAATTGGTTCTAAATCTAAGCATTTCAGAAAATATTTCCTAGAATAAGTGATAAAAGAAAGAAGATCTGTTAATTTTCAAGTAATACAAAAAAATTATGGACCAGAAATTTAATTGAATAATGAAAATAGCTTGTTTGAAGAAACAATAAATGTTTATAATGTAATACAATGATATTATCAGTGAAAATTTCTGTAATTTCAAAATTGTGAATTTATTAAATGTACTTACAGCTATGTAGACGTGTATAGCGAAAATATTACCATTTTCAAAATGTAGCATTTGATTGATTATGGCTTGTTTTTTAATGTCGCTAGGGTATATAGAATTATTATTGCCATATGTTTCAGCCAGATATATCATTATTGCGTGACTGTCCCATAAAGTGAAACCATTGTCTACTAAAGCTGGAACAGTGTGACAGGGATTTATCTGAGAATCAAAAAAATATTTATCAGTATCTAGTCTCTGTTATTTCAAAAGTGAGGCAATGACATCCGCTATGGAATGTACTATCTTTTGTTTATGTTTATCACAATGTCATTACTCCGATTTAAATAATATAAACATCGATATTATAATGTTTTAAAATATATGCAAACCAATACACAAAATGATTTATTAGTGATAAACGCTTTATGAATATTAGATAATAACGCTTCTGTGAAAATTCGTTTGAATTTAATAGATACAATATACAGTATAAACACCACTGAATCTTTTCCAACCAAATGCATCTGAATCAAAACAATATGACAAATGCTTGTATTGAGTTTAGATATATTTCTGTTATTAGAAGAAGACAGTATGAACATAGTATGTGTTGAATAATATCGTCAACTAAGTCTCGTGTCAGAAAAGTTTCAGTGTTTAGACTTTATATTTATATAGTCAATCAAATTAATCAGAGCCGTGCTATAACATAAACAAATGTCTGGGGGTCGGTTTTTTTGTGGCCTAGTCAAACCATCCACTATGAAACAAAATGTTAAAATAAAACGTTCATTGGAATATTGAACAAAAAAATAATATGAAGGTTTGCGTCAGAAGTTAAAGCCTCCAAATATGTGTCAAGTATAATTGCTTCTACCTGCTAGGGCCAGTTAACTTTTAATGAAGTGAAACTTTTTATGGGATACTATATAGGATAATGCTAACAAGTCTATTTAATTCTTTATCCTTCACTAACTATTATTTACTTAAGCTGAGCGAGAGAGACGCAATGCTGCTCTCTCCTCGACTTGGTGATATTAATAAGCCGAAATAGCTCAGTTGGGAGAGCGTTAGACTGAAGATCTAAAGGTCCCTGGTTCGATCCCTGGTTTCGGCATTTAACTTTTTTATTTTTTTTAATCTATAAATTCGTTCTGTCAATGAATCGTGAAGGTTGATATCCACCCTACTGATCTAGTAATCTTCGATTGTCAAGGGCATAAAATAACAACGGTAAATTACAAAATACTAGTATCTGGAACACGTTCAGGAGGAATCGACGCATGAGTACCGAGAACTATTTCACCTCATTTTTTATGAGATCCTCTTTAAATTGTCAAATTTCCCTACTGATGACATAAATGCATGTTGCTATGGGGCAACCCCGTGCCATATTGTTTGAACCGAAATTGTTTAAACAATTGGAAGGAATTGTTATTTTTCAACCGGACAAATTTTAAAATAAAACAGGTCCTAGGACTTTTCACGATGAAGCTAATATTTTTAGAGATATTAGTTTAAAGATTCGAAAAATCTCAAATTTGGGTACTTTTGACCCATGGAAAATATATTAAAAAAATATATATAATATTTTTTTTTCAATTTTCTATTCAAAAGTAATTAATATTCTGAATAGAGATTTGAAATAACTCCTCATTTCATTGTTTCGGGTAGACTAGGGAGGGTTGATACGGTTAATCCTTGACCTAGGAAATTGAAATACGTTTTAATTTAATGGAATCGGATTGTGCGGTCTTTTATAGCCAACCAAGTTGCAATTAATTGTATGCCAGTTTAGATTATGGTAGTAGATACCTGGTATTTTTTTAAAAACTGTAAAGTGTATCAACCCTCCCATGATGAGGGAGCTTTGATACGGTGTAAAGGGGGTTTGATACAAAATAGATGAACCATAAAATACGCCAAACCATGAAATTTATTAGACCTAGAAGTACTCATTATTAATTGACATTGTAAAATTTGACGGCAAATGATAATTTTCTTGTGGATCTAGCAGTCTTACAAAATTTGGTGTCGGTAGCTTCATAACATCTTCTTCAGAAACTAGACATTGGTCTATACGAAATATACGAAATGGTATCCAGGCTTGGTTTTCATCCGTCAAGAAATACGCCCACTATCGTGCTCACAAATTCAGTTATAACACATTCATATATTATTATATTTTTTTTGACTAACTATTATTATATATATTTAATTAATAGCTTTTTTTTAATTATTTAATTTTTTTATCAGCCCCACGCTATATGCCGATATTTATAATTTTATACTACAAAATTTTGTTTTATGAACTATTTTATTAAATATTTTGTGTTGTTCGATTTGTGTGGCGTGGTTCGTTTTATTCTCAAACTAGAATATTATATTTTCATGCTATGGCGTCTTAGACAGAGAATCGACTACTCACCTCAAGGTCGTGTTTCAGGGTTAGTGGAGATAACGGCTCAAAGATGAAGTTCCTATCGTTTTGAAATATTATGCTTTTATATGTGTGAGAAATGAGATAGGTATGTACTCTGGTTTTGTTTTAATGGAAGAATAATTACCAACAATTTATGAGAAAAGATTGTCTTTTCGACAACAATGCAGCTGTGAAATACTTTTACTGCCAATATTCGCAATTCATCGAAAATAAATACGGAGCGCGGCTTCCGTTCTAAGTAAAGAATCAGCTGTTCTGCCTTACTGCTAAAGAATGCATCGCGTAACCTAAATATAAACTTAAAATGATTTGCAAACAACATGTTGCGCATATTCGTGAAAATTTGATATCAAATTCTTCTGTAAGTATGAAATTTCTATCATGAATAATACAACCTATAAATTAATATTATCTAACACATTAGATCATTTTCAATACTATAGGAATTTCAACCACACATAAAACTCACAAGACTAATTCATAAATAATATTCATGAATTTATTTCAGCTTCTGGATACTGGAACCTCGTTCAAATTAATCTACACGATTAATATGTCTCGTACAAATTACGTAGAATGCAAATAATATTTTTAAAAGTGAATATCTCACCGACTCTGAAGATTCGAAGTTGGATTCGTGACAATTATCCACAACTCGTATCCACTCTTGACGATCTCGAAGACTATCTCCTTGCCTATAGGAGCTAATGTTCACTTCTCGTTAACACCTTGGTAACTGTAATCTCTGGTATCTTTTTCAGAGGAAATTTTTATTAAAATTTTTTATTATACCTCGTCCCCAGTCAACAACAACGTGCCTTAGTTTCCCCTTAGCAACCTCCTTTAAAACAATTTTTTCTTCTTTCCAAAATGTCTTACCAACTTATTGTTGTATATCATAACATAAGTACTTTGTCACATCATTACATAAATTCATTATTTACAATATTATCAACTGAGTTCATATCATAAATAAAATCAGAGATCTTCTAATATTACTAACACAAATGTTTTGTTTGACTATCCTGCTGAATTCTGTTATATTTTCTCATGTTTCATTCAACACCTTTGCTCCCATGTTTCACATCCTGTCTTGGTTGTACCGTACCGATGACGGCTAATGAGCCAGAAACATGCATGTCTGCGGTTACCACTCTTTTCAGTAGCCCCTTCTTCTATTTGCGTGCAATACCCACTAATCTATTCGTTGCTTATTGTTCATATGTCACGCACTATTCGTACATCTTGTTATTATTTCATTAATCTGGGTCGGAAGTTTCAGACGGGAGTGTTATATGCACCTCCGTGTCTATGTTGGTTGTTGTCTCGAATATTCGAGATCTTCTAATATTACTGACACAAATGTTGTGTTTGACTATCCTGCTGAATTCTGTTATATTTTCTCATGTTTCATTCAACACCTTTGCTGCCATGTTTCACATCTTGTCTTGGTTGAACCGTACCGATGACGGCTAATCAGCCAGAAACATGCATGTCTGCGGTTACCACTCTTTTGAGTAGCCCCTTCTTCTATTTGCGTGCAATACCCACTAATCTATTCGTTGCTTATTATTTATATATATATATATATATATATATATATATATATATATATATATATATATATATTATGTCAAAATTATTAATCTGGGTATAATAATTATTTTATTTAATAAGTTTTTTTATTATATGATAATTTGTTTTACCTCGTGTATTACTCTGGGTCTTGATTGAGTACTTACCTCGGCTATAGCTCAATAGATGACATGAACTGTTTCATACGGAATTGAGAATGATAATATTTTTATATTAATTTGGAAACAAACAGGGTTCTGAGTAAGGCCTTTGTTTTTCCGCAGAATATTTTAAGAACAATTTGAATAAGCCTCGAACACAAATTAGTGAACAGTTTAATAAATTCAACATATAAAAATATAATACAAGGACATAAAATGGATGAATTTGAAACAACGTGATTTGGCTCGGAAAATAGTTGTGACCTGTGCAGAGATAAAAATAAATATTCGTTGAAACGCAATTTTCAGGTCATGTTGATGTTATGTTATGTTAGTTTCATTCCAAACTCTGAGAAGTTATATAATTTCGAAGCCAATTATGGATGAGTAAATGAAAATAATTTAGAAACAATAGTAAATGAACAATTAACAAGTATCTAAGTAATCCTTAAATCTAACTAAACACTTGTATACGATTTAATTTATAAAGAAGTAGAGTAATTTACCACAGTTCAATGATTTTCTTTACTGTTTCAGCAAATAATAAAGTTAGTGGTTTAAACTGATATAATCAGGTCAGGACTGCAATACTGTCGTCAAGGGATGTAAACCTTGAAATTCCAACATTTTTTATCTATAAATCACCAACTGCTACATACAGGATACAGGAAACACTATTGATGTTATAATTGTTGACTGCAGGATGTATTTAAGTAATTACAGATTCGGGAAACAGGAACAATTTTTTTATGGATGATTCGTAATATATTTTGTTGCATAGACGCAAAATATACAAATGGACAATTTACATTTGTAAGGTATGTTTCTCTTTTAGTTTAAATTATATTGTTAATGATTTTGTCAAAATTTCATAAAAATCTCTCACCAATTTCAATATGGAGATCTCTTCCATTCAGCTCAGAACAACTAACTACTTTTTTTTAATTTATTGATAGTCCTCCCTCTTAGCAACCAAAATCTGACTTCTTGGATACTAGAGTTTCCTTCTCCTTCGATTGGTTTAAATCTTAAAGAGGATCTACTGATACAATTCAGTTCGATTGCTAAACTGATGTCATCAATCAATGTGACATTTCATTGGTTGGTTTTTATAAAACTTTGTACATAAGTAAAAATTACAAAATAAATAAGAAATTAAAATATTGTTATTATATTCGAAGATCATTATACATAACTATAAAAGAAATTTTTTTATTCGCAACAATATTAGCAAATCCCTGAACTGTCATAAGATATTCTTCTAATTTGACCGATAGAATTTCTATTTTGATATACAGGGTGTTCTATTTATAAATGCATATTATTGACAAGTGTATGCTTATTATGAATTAAAAAATTATTATAACATATATAAACCTTCGGAACAGGAAGTTATTTTAGCAGCAGGGAACACCAAAACGAAAAACTACATTGAAATTTTTTCGTCATATTACTCTCTACAATAGCCCTATTTAATTCTGAAATCAGCTTAAAAAAGGTCGGCACACTGTAAAAAAAGGAGCAAGAAGACCAGCTACAGAAATATATACTTGATTGCTGCACATCTCTTTATGGCATAACACCAAATCAATTACGGAGTACTGCTTTTAGATTTGCTGAAACTGAAACTAACAAACTAAAACACAATTTTAACAAAGAAACCCAGCTGGCAGGCCAATACTGGTACTGTGGCTTTATGTCTCGACATCCTTCCATTAGCTTACGGATACCAGAAGCTAGTTCACTCAATAAAATAACAGGTTTCAATGCCACCGAAATAAATCAGTTCTTTCATCAAATAATAACGATCCAAACAAAACACAATATACCTGTACTCGTATACCACAACAACAGGAGTTTGCGCTGTGATCGAAACTGGCATATATGTACCTCCCATGTTCATCTTCAAAAGGAAGAGAATGAACGAACTGTTCATTAAAGGATGTAACAGAGACATGATTGTCACGGTTTCTGATTCTGGTTGGATAAATGGGTCCATATTCCTTGACTACTTGCGACACTTCATTTATTTTGTGAAACATACCAAAGAGATACCAGTATTTCCAATACTCGACAATTATGAGAGTCATATAAGCCTGGGAGCATACGAGATTTTCCGAAAATACAACCTGCAAGTTATTTCCTTGCCGCCCCATGTATCTCACAAAATGCAGCCACTACATCTCACAATCTTCAGTTCCCTGAAATTCGCATACAATGAAGAATGTGAGCTCTACATGGTGAACAATCTTGGCAAAAAAATAAGCCAATATGAGGTTAGAGAATTTTTTACAAAGGCGTACAACAAAACAGCTAACATAAGCAAGGTTGTCAGTGGACTTAGAGCCACTGGAATTCACCCTATTGATCCAGAAAAATTAAAGGAATACTTTTAAAATACAATATTTGATCAATCTCACACCAGTTAGAATGCGAAGTTCATCAAGCTGCATCTGGGCAAAATTTGAATGAGTTTGATAACACTGTCGTCCAGAGTCAAACACCAACCAGGGATGACACTTCCATTCCTGAAAGTGACAAATATGTAAGCGTTACCCCCATTACATCTCCTACGTCAACTGCTGTTTCTCTGGACCAAATTATCAATGTGCCTGTTATTCCTTCTTCCACCACCACGTGTAAGAAACATTCTCATATTTTATCCAGCACACCAATAAAAATACAACTAAAGGAAAAACAGAAAAGACAGAGAGAGGGAAGTTAAAAAAACATACAAAAAAGCCAAAAGTCAAGGGTAAAGGAGAAGTTTGACGAAAGCTTTACAAGGAAATAAAAACGAATAGGAGTTTTACTGTATAATCTGTAACGAAAAATATGAATCGCCACCAAAATATGATTGGATCACGTGCGCCATTTGTAAACTCTGAGTTCATAAAGAATGTTCTCCTGGCGAGACAAGTAAAGGTTACGAATGTGACGTGTGCCACACAAAGGAAACGTAGTTATTATTGTAGTGTTGTGTCGTTCCTTATTACCTCATACTGTTCCCATTTCCCCCGCAGTATAATTTCAATTACCTCATAGGGTATCGGGTAAAAATGAACGGCAATTTTTTTGTTTTCGTTCGTATTTTTAACAAAATGTTGATTTTTAAGTATTATTTTATGACTAATAAGTAGATAGGCAAGCAAAGTTTATGTTATAATAAAAATGAATTAGGACCGTGACAATTTTCTATTATTTTTGAGCGTTTGAATATAAGTGTTCCCAATTCCCCCACTTTCCCCCATACTCCGTTAAATTTAAAGTATTGTTTGTTTTCCCTAACTATGACCATAACCTATAACCAACATAGCAATCTTCAAAGGAACTGCCATATCATGATGAATAAATTATTATTATTACCTATTATTAATATTCTTCATCCTTCCTGTTCCAGCAAGGATGAAGACAAGGATCTTGGAGTTAGTTATAATAGTCAAATGCCTTTCTTTTCACATATACAAAAATCAGTTGAGAGTGCCAATCATATAATGGGTTTAGTTTTCAGGCAATCCTTTCTTTTTTCAAATATTGAAACTAAAAATTTTATTTATTAATTTAGTAAGACCTAACCTTGAGTTTGGATCGATTATCTGGGGAGATTAACTTCACAACATTTTTCAATATATTATGGTAATACTTAGATAACTTATTTTGTTTATATTAGTGTTTTTAAATGAAACTCAAGGTCTCTAGTTAATTCCACAATATAATACAAGTTATTGAAAATTCTAAAAAATTGACAATTGTTTCGATAAATCAATATCATCGTCAGAATGACAGAAGTTACATTTCATTTTATGCCTACCTGATGTTTAGTAGTTATATTTGGCTAGACCAAGAAGTAACCTAACTTGTGATTGGCTTAATATATGTTTATAGAAAAAAGAAGAAGATGTGATATTACAAATATTGAAGTTTAGATATTATTAGCCCTATGGTGATATCCTGGATATCATTTTTCCAATTAAGATCAGTATAACTGTGCAATGATATAGAAAACCAGGAAAACTATATCTGCTGATCTTTACAATTATCACTTAAGAAGACAGTTTATTAGTGGAGAATTCCCTAGATTTAACTGTTCATTGACAACTTCATATTGTGGGTTTCTTAAATGTCTTCTAATTTCCAGTTCTTCAAGGAAATCCAGTTCTTGTTTCTTTTCACAAATATGCAGCACTTCTAGTTCTGTGTTAGGTGTCAATGAATGATTGGTGTCAAGTAGATGTTTTGCGTAGTGGGATTTATCTGGTTGTTTTAATCTGTAAGCTCGTAAGTGCTCACTGTATCGTATTTCAAAATTCCTAAGGGTCTGACCCAAATAGACAGCATTACATTCTGGACATTTGAGTTTATATATACCTGACTTCTTTAATAGTGGTATTTTGGTTTTTACATTTAACAATTTTGTACTAACGTTACTTTCTGTTTTAAAAGAAATTGTTGCATTCGTTGCTGAAAATATTATCTTTGAAATATTATTAGAAATATTTCCTGCATATGTGATGGTTTTATAAGTTTCAATTTCATCAGCTTGCTTAGGATATATTAGTTGTAATGCCACTTTTTTCTCTTTTTTACTAATTAGTTTATTTATCATATCTAATGGATAACCGTTAGATGTTGCTATTTGTCTAATTGTATTAATCTCTCTATCAAAATTACATTTGTTCATAGGAACTGAAAAAGCTCTATGTATCATTGAATTATATGCTGCTAGTCTGTGTGAGACAGGGTGGTTAGAATGGAATGGAATTGTCACATCAGTCTGTGTTGGTTTTCGGTAAATTGAATAATCAAGTACATTATTAACAAGAACTGGATTTCCTTGAAGAACTGGAAATTAGAAGACATTTAAGAAACCCACAATATGAAGTTGTCAATGAACAGTTAAATCTAGGGAATTCTCCACTAATAAACTGTCTTCTTAAGTGATAATTGTAAAGATCAGCAGATATAGTTTTCCTGGTTTTCTATATCATTGCACAGTTATACTGATCTTAATTGGAAAAATGATATCCAGGATAGGGCTAATAATATCTAAACTTCAATATTTGTAATATCACATCTTCTTCTTTTTTCTATAAACATATATTAAGCCAATCACAAGTTAGGTTACTTCTTGGTCTAGCCAAATATAACTACTAAACATCAGGTAGGCATAAAATGAAATGTAACTTCTGTCATTCTGACGATGATATTGATTTATCGAAACAATTGTCAATTTTTTAGAATTTTCAATAACTTGTATTATATTGTGGAATTAACTAGAGACCTTGAGTTTAATTTAAAAACACTAATATGAGCATATTCCATGAAGTAAGGGTCGAGACAGTCAATTTTATTTTGTTTATATATATATATATATATATATATATATATATATATATAAAAATGCATTTTTGTAGGAATAGAACACCAACAGTGTATGAAGCTGATACATTATCTGAAAAATATAGTCACAAATTGATTCGACTTCCCCTTTAACACTGTATGTTAAACCCAATTGAACATATTTGGGGCATAGTTAAAATTTTTTATAGAGATCATGTGGGAACTGATGGTTCTTCAACAGAACGAGCAATAGGTGTATGGGAAAAGTCTTTAGAGAAAGCGACTCCTGATATTTGGTCGAAGACAGGAGAGCACACTGAAAAAATTATACAAGATGGGTAGGATAGAGAAGTAGTATTTGATAGACAGGATGTGCCTCCACTTATTATTAATTTTGACAGTGACGATGAAGATAGTGATGAGTTTGTAGTGAAGTAGTGGAAATTTTGTGTTTAATTTTTTGTATATTTTTATCCAATTTGCTTCATTTCCACCTTTTCAAAATCACTAATAACTATTAGTAAATTAATTAGGTACAGGTATTTTATAATACATAAATTAAAACAACGAACACAGTATCTCTACATAAATAATACTGATAAAATGGGAGATTTTTTATTTTCATATCTTGTAACAAAATTTTATTTTGTGTATCTATATTTTTCTTTTCCATTCTATTTTTATTATAATCAATATAATAGATATTGTATAAAGAAACGATATTTAAATTTGCATGAAGATGATTACAGCTTGTATCGATTTCTTTTAGCGTAAACCCTTGCAGTGCTCTTGAAGATGGTTCTATAGAGCATAGAATAAGGTATAAAGACCTTCAGTTCGTCATTTAAGCGTCGTCTATGTAAAATAATTAAATGTTAATTTGAATATAGAATGATTGGTTACTGTTTCTTGTATCTTATCCATAGTTTTTCATGAATAAATATTAATATTAAATTAATCAAGCCTATCATACAAGCCTTTTATTTTTAAATAAATATTTTTGACTTACGCCCTACGAGACCACGGAACAATGAAAAAGAAGAATTGTCAATCTAACATCAGATTGACTTTTCTAGTTTTCGTTAAGTAAAGGAACTTGGCTTGGCAACATCACAATATTTTGTTTTGCAACGTCATCGTCTTTTTATTATAAATAAACTATACTTGCCTTTTATGTGAATAATTACTTTTTAAATGAAACTAACTGTTTCTAGATAATTACACAATATAGATTTCCATGAAAATAAAGTTACCAAAGTAGATTGAACAATTTAAGAACAGTATTCATGACTATATTTGTTCGAATTTGATTAAATTACCAAATTCTCCTAAGATTTTTATTTTCAACTTCCCCTGTATAACACAATTCAAATATTCTGCTCAAGACATATAACCTTTTCAGGCAACAAAAATCATCCTAACTGCAAATTTTCACTCGCTGTATCTGACCGTTACGTTTCAAATTCTATTATTTTTCTCCTTCCTCGTAACCACGTTAACCGATATATAAATATGTCAACTACATTACATTTTTCTCATAATATTTAACTGTCGTACATAATGGTACTCATGTTATAAGAGCACCCGGCATTTGGTCCTGGTAAAAAACATGTGTAATTAATCATTAAACATTCATTACTCCAGCAGATTATGTGCTAAATAATCAAAATGTAACGCGTATGATCAAGTGAATTTCTTAATTGTCTACGCAAAAGAAAAAGCTATAAATTCCTGCAATATAGCAACATGAAAGTGAAATAAGTCTTTAATTTCTTCGAGAAAACATTTAATCAAACATCCTACAACAGTGAATACAATATACGAGCCTTCGAGAAAAACATTTAACAATAAAAAACTTACCGTTCCATCTAATAACCCAAGTGAAAAAAGGGTTAATTATGATAATATTAATAAATTTGGTGTATGAAGATGAAGGAACAGTTCTGGAAATTAGTCGTCTTTGCCTTGTTATTAATTCTCTACATCAATCAATATATTACTGTTATATTTATAATTGGCCATACTACAGAATTTTAGTATAAAATTTATATATTATTAATTACTATTCCATGTAATTAGGTTATAAAAAATGTTTGGAATAATTAAATTATTAATTTTTTAATTCTGTGTTAACCTATGAAATGTTAAATCGTTACGCTACTTTTTTGCAATTTTACAATATGGCGGTGGTTTTGACAGCAAGTTGGCGCATACAACCGCAACTTCAGGTGGCTTCAACTTTTGTGGAACATACTCTGGAGCTAAATGAAGCTTCCTTCAGAGAATTAGACTTATGTTAATGATTTGGATGAATGTGTCTCCGTTGAGGGATCACGAACTTTTTGTGTACCGATTAATTGAATCGAAATAAAAAATGTTGCCCATAGTATTTTTGTTGAAAATACTGACTGTAAAAATCGCTGGATATTATATCCCACGATTGTACGATCTTAGTTTTTGTATTGGAATTATTAGATGAATTGAAAAACTCTATCAATTTATTTAAATAATAGGAGCGTGTGTTTCAATTATGACTATTAAAAATACAAAATGTCAAGTAAAATGATGAAAACATTGTTTTTAGTATTGATATGAGTGATCTCTAGATGCGGGGTCATATAAATTTCAATAACAAAAAGTAAGTAATCGTGATAAAATATTACCTTCAAATATTCTTCCGCTAGATGTTCTTTTTTGACTACATCGATAGGAATATACTCTACGGAAATGTTTAGAGCCTTTGTAGTTAGTAAAACTGCTCTTACACACGGACTTCTTATATCTCCATACAATTTTGGAGCCATTTGAACTGTTGCCAAAGACTATTATAAGCCTAATTGGAGTGGTTTTTTATAGAATTCCAAAAATTATTTATCTTTAGTACCAATGATTTATATATTTTATCAGTGGGGACATTGCAGGGTCAGACTGAGTGTATTTGGAAAAATTAGGGATTTTTCAAACGTATACTAATTTAGTACCATTTACTTGAAACGAAAACTGGAATTTTAGTTGAGCCAAGATATTTGACAGTGATGACACTTATTACATGAATTATATGAAGACTTTTTGTTATTTATTGTTAAAACTTATGTTTTAATAAAACACGCTGCGATCAAACATAACGTAAACAAAAAATTAACTGTCTCGACCCTTACTTCGTGGAATCTACTCATATTATTGTTTTAAATGAAACTCAATGTTTGTAGCTAATTCCACAATATATTGAAAAATGTTAAAAATTCTAAAAAATTGACAATTGTTTCGATAACTGAATATCATCGTCAGAATGACAGGAGTTACATTTCATTTGATGCCTACCTGATGTCTAGTAGTTATTTTTGGCTTAATATATGTTAATAGGAAAAAGAAGAAGATGTGATAATACAAATATTGAAGCTTAGATATTATTAGCCCTATGGTGACATCCTAGATATCATTTTTCCTATTTAGATCAGTATAACTGTGCAATAATATAAAAAACCAGGAAAACCAGATCTGCTGATCTTTACAATTATAACTTGAGAAGACTGTTTAATAGTGGAGAACTCCCTAGATTTATCTGTTCATTGACGACTTCATATTGTGGGTTTCTTAAGTGTCTTCTAATTTCCAACTCTTCATGGAAATCCAGTTCTTGTTTCTTATCACAAATATGTAGTACTTCTAGTTCTGTGTTAGGTGTCAATGAATGATTGGTGTCAAGTAGATGTTTTGCATAATGGGATTTATCTGGTTGTTTTAATCTGTAAGCTCGTAAGTGTTCACTGTATCGGATTTCAAAATTTCTAAGGGTCTGACCCAAATAGACAGCATTACATTCTGGACATTTGAGTTTATATATACCTGATTTCTTTAATAGTGGTATTTATGTTTTTACATTTAACAATTTTGTGCTAACGTTACTTTCTGTTTCAAAAGAAATTGTTGTATTCGTTGCTGAAGATATTATCTTTGAAATACTATTAGAAATATTTCCTGCATATGTGATGGTTTTATAAGTTTTTATTTCATCAGCTTCTTTAGGAAATATTAGTTGTAATGCCACTTCATCCTCTTTTTCACTAATTAGCTTATTTATCATATCTAATAGATAACCGTTAGATGTTGCTATTTGTCTAATTGTATTAATCTCTATATCTTCTTCTTCTTCTTTTCTAAATCCTTTTGCCCTTTCAGGCGTCGGATGTGGATTCCGTGTCCTGTACCCATTTCTTCCATGCCTTTCTGTCTCTTGCTAGATTTTTCATTTCTGCTATGGTCTTTCCTCTTTCTAAACCTATCTCTTGTATTTGGTCTAACCATTTCCTTCTAGGCCTACCCCTTTGTTTTTTGATCGGCTTTCCAATCTCCATTATTTTCCTAGTTAATCTATTTTGTTCCATTCTTACCATATGACCATACCAGCTAAGTTGTCTCTTTTTTATTTTACTAATTATCGCTTCCTGCTTAGTTGTCTCTCTAATAACGTCATTTCTAATCCTATCCCATTTAGTTTTCCCTGAAATTCTTCTTAGATGCTTCATTTCTATGGCATTTATTTTAGTTTCATCCTTTTTTCGCACAGTCCAATTTTCACTTGCGTATATTATTGTAGGAACTGTTATCATATTATGAATTTTCATTTTTACTTCTAAGTCTATATCTTTATGTCCAAGAATTGTTTTATTTAGAGAGTAGTATATTTTTGTTGATTTATTTGCTCTGTTTGTTATTTCTGCATCTATTTTTCCATCTGCTGTTACTATACTTCCTAAATATTCAAATGTTGTTACTCTTTCTAGAGTCTGGTTTTTGCATTTAATATCTCTATTATTTTGATCACCTGGTTGTTTTTCATTTATTATCATCACTTTTGTTTTATTTATGTTCACCTCCATATTCATGTTCTCTACTTCTTTAGTCCAAATATTCACTAGTCTTTGCATTTTGTTCTTTGTATTCGCCACTAAAACCACATCATCTGCATATAGTAGACTACTCAGTTTTATTGGTTCTAAATTTCTGTGTCCAATTATAGTATTCAGCTGCTCATACTTTTCTTTGATTCGTTTCACAATCTTATCCATGATTATTATAAACAGTAGTGGGCTTAAACTGTCTCCTTGTTTCATTCCCTTACACATTTTGAATTCTTCAGACCTTTGGCCTGCAATCTGTACCTTGGCTCTAACTGTCTCGTATACACTTTTAATTATATTTATTAAGGTGGGTGGTACTTCCATTTCCTCCAGGGTTCTCCATACTTCTCTTCTATCTACTGTATCAAAGGCTGCTTTTAGATCTATAAATGTAAGGTACATTTCTTCTCCCTCTTCTATTTTTCTTTCGATTATATTCCTTAGTATATAGATATTGTCATTTGTTTGTCTTTCAGGTCTAAAAGCTCCCTGTTCTTCTCCTAATTTTGGTTCTACATATTCTCTTAATCTTTTTTCTATTATTTTTGTGTACACTTTATAGCTAGTTTGGGCCAAACATATTGCTCTGTAATTCTCACATTGTGTCTGTTCTCCCTTTTTATAGATGGGTACTATTAAGTTATTTTCCCATTCCCTTGGAATTTTTTGTTGTACCCAGGCTTCTTTGCATACATTCCATATCCATTCTTTTCCTCTTTCTCCTAATGACTTAATCATCTCTGGCGCTATCTCATCTTCTCCGTTAGCCTTGCCTATTTTGATTTTTTGTATTACTTGATCTATTTCTTCTTTATGGATTCCTTGTAGTTGGTCAATTTCCTCTTCTGCGGTTGTTATACTCTCTTCCGGTGTTAATGTATGGAATTGTTCTGTATAGTATTCCTTCCATGTTTTCAATACTTCTTCCATTTCCGTTTGTACTTGTCCTTGTCGATTTTTTATTGCTCTAATATCTTTATATTTATTTCCTCTCAATCTTTTTATTCTTGTCCAAAATTTCTTGTTATCCATCTTATGTAGATCTGTTATTTCTTCTCCGAATTTCTTCCATGACTCACGTTTTGATTTTTTGACGGCTCTTTTTACAATAGTTTTCTTCCTGTCATATTCTTCTTTGTCCACATGTGATTTTGATGTGATATATTTTTTCCATGCCGTTTTCTTTTCTTTAACCGCTATTTTAATTTCGTTATTCCACCAGTTAGTCCTTTTTATATTCTAATCTCTATATAAAAATTACATTTGTTCATAGGAACTAAAAAAGCTCTATGTATCATTGAAGTATATGCCGCTAGTCTGTGTGACAAAGGCTGATTGGAATTGAATGGAATTGTCACATCAGTCTGTGTTGGTTTTCGGTAAATTGAATAATCAAGTACATTATTAACTCTTTGTATTTTCAAATCAAGAAAATTGATTGAGCTATTTTCTTCAATTTCTAATGTAAATTTAATTTTTGTGTGTAAATTATTGATGTGGTTGAAAAATACATCTAATTGTCGTTCACTACCCATAAAACAAGCTAATATGTCATCAACATATCTATACCAAAATAAAATATTTCTCGAAATATTACTTTCAAAGATCTTTCTTTCTAAATTATCCATAAAAATGTTTGCTAAAATAGGTGATATAGGGCTTCCCATTGGTAAACCTTCATTTTGAATATATATCTTATTGTCAAAAGTGAAATAATTCTGATTAATGCATACATCAAATAAATTAAGTATATCTGATATTATTCCTGGATTAATATTTTTTTCTCCTAGTAATTTCCTTACAAGTATTAGATATTCTTTAGGAAGAATTTCAGTGAACATATTAATTACATCGAAAGAAATGAGTTTATAGTTATCTTGCAAGTGGATTTCTTTCAACTTTTTGATTAGTTCTATTGAATTTCAAAGATAATATCTTCAGCAACAAATACAACAATTTCTTTTAAAACAGAAAGTAACGTTAACACAAAATTGTTAAATTTAAAAACAAAAATACCACTATTAAAGAAGTCAGGTATATATGAACACAAATGTCCAGAATGTAATGCTGTCTATTTGTGTCAGACCATTAGAAATTTTGAAATCCGGTACAGTGAACACTTACGATCATACAGATTAAAACAACCAGATAAATCCCACTACGCAAAACATCTACTTGACACCAATCATTCATTGACACCTAACACAAAACTAGAAGTGCTGCATATTTGTGAAAAGAAACAAGAACTGGTGTTCCTTGAAGAATTGGAAATTAGAAGACATTTAAGAAACTCACAATATGAAATTGTCATTGAACAGTTACATCTACACTAATAAACTGTCTTCTTAAGTGATAATTGTGAAGATCAGCAGATATACTTTTCCTGGTTTTCTAGATCATTGCACAGTTATGCTGATCTTAATTGGAAAATGATATCCAGTATATCACCATAGGGCTAATAATATCTAAGCTTCAATATTTGTAATATCACATCTTCTTTTTTTTTCTATAAACATATATTAAGTCAATCACAAGTTAGGTCACTTCTTGGTCTAGCCAAAAATAACTACCAAACATCAGGTAAGCATAAAATGAAATGTAACTTCTGTCATTCTGACGATGATATTAATTTATCGAAACAATTGTAAATTTTTTAGAATTTTCAATGAATTTTATTATATTGTGGAATTAACCAGAAACCGTGAGTTGCATTTAAAACACTGATGATTAATTGTTAATTAATCAAATACCTTGCAAAATGTAAAAATATAGGTATCTCCCACAATCAGGCAACAGTCGGCAACACTTTTTCAAGCAAAACGTCGTTCAAGTATAATAATGCCGTTCAGTAACAGGACAATGATGTTTAAGGACAAGTACATCCGATCTATTCATTTATTCGTGTAACTATTCTCGTCGGGGGCGTTAATCTGTTGGTGTGCTAGGTTGTACCAGGTGTCCGTTATTTGTGCTAGCATTTTGTTAGAGTGAAATTAAGATGAGCTGATTTAATTTGATGTTTCAGAGAGACGTTTCACAGACATTTAATTGACAGATCGGTTGAGTGCCCTATGCTGGGATTAACCCGCAGAAATAATATCACAGATATTAAGCTGTATAAAAGAATGAATAATTGTTATTTGAAGTACATTTTTTATTATTTTTGTGTATATCTCATTTTCTAAGAATTACTTAACATTTTCATTGGTGAGAATCTTTGGCTTCTTAGCTATATACTTTTCAGAACTGCGTTTCAAAAAAGTTTTCAATTTATTAAATCTTGAAACATCGATATCGTATTTCAACTTTAGTGTTATTCCCATGATGGAGTATATTGTCCATAAAGTCAAGGATTTTCAGTTTTTCTATTAAGTCAGCGAAAAATGCAATTAAAACATTTTCGGAGAAAGATTCCCATTTCTTCTCTTGTTGCCAATTCCTTAAAAGTTCCTAATAACTTTAATATTCACGTTTCGATTTCTGCGGCAGCAGGTTGTCGTTTATGGTATTCGCAAAATTCTCAATTTCAGGTTGAGTATTTTTCATATCCATATCGCCTTCAATCGATTATCCATTCACTTTGTATCTGACGATTACAGTTTTGACCTACATGCCAATTCATGTTATTTAGTTCAATTACGGATTATTAAATTCGACACTCATAGAAATCACTTACATGCAAAGCACATAAGAGAGGCAAGTTTGCCAGAATGAATATTCTCACTCTAGGGCTGTATTGTTTACATCGCATTGTTGAAAATTGATTTCGGAATGTTCATGGAGAAAAACTTTTCCAACCTTGTTTGATATACTCAAATTGATTTGGAAATTGGAAATCATTTTAATATCGATATTCAGTACAAACTTGGACTGGAGTTCATCTCTGTTTACGATTCAAATAATTCATAAAATTGACGAAATTGTATGTTAAAAGCGCTGAACAGGACATAGTGCGTTTAAAGACCAATTTAAAAATTAACCGCTCTAATAAATAATGTGGATGTTTTTCCACTTGCATCTATATATATATATATATATATATATATATATATATATATATATATATATATATATATATATATATATATATATATATATATGTATGTATATATATATAGATGGTGGTTACTCAGTAAGTTCCCCTCGTATACGTTATGGTTACCATAAAGCCATTATATCTTTGAGGAAAACACTTACCTAGTAGCCGTTCTTCGGGGATTGAATAAACAACATCATTTATAAAAATCACTGGGTTTAGTATATTTAGAAATAACACAGATTACAGCATCATAGACCTTTTAATTTATTCAAAATAATAATGAATGAATCATCGGTTAATTACACCTTGTTTTTATAGAACACATTGAAGTCATTCACCGGTAGGTTCAACCTTCCGCGTAGGTGAACGCATTCTTTACGTTGAATAGAAACGTGATTTCTGGCTGTTCGCCTGACCTTAATCTGATCGATAGCCGCAGTTAACATTGAAAAATATAATATACACAATTTAATAAAAAAATTTTTTTTCAAACTGTCTTTTTCGGAATCATCACATCATCCCCTCTTGGAAGAGAAAAATTATCGTCTTAATTTTTCGATACTACCTATGATTATAACAGTTCTCATTGATTGTTTTTTGTTTACTAAACACTACTTGTTTGTTTGAAAACACACTTCACATGTTTACAATTGTTTTTCCCCCATTCTGAAATTTACAGGTGAAGAATCCTTTTCACTATTATTAACTCTAATTATTTTGTTTTTTATTAAAAACTATTTGGCTCTTTCATTTGCGTATTGTAACTTATATTTTAATTCTTTATCATATCTTCCAATATTGTAACACGGCTCAATTTCTACCTTTAAGAATTCTGGTAAATTGGGTTTTCTCCCGTATAATAACTCAAAAGGAGTGTATCCGTGATACGTGTTTGGTGTTGTATTATAGCAATATGCAAACCTTTTTACAAACTCGCACCAGTTATCCCTAGAATCTTTGATAGAGATTCTTATATACTCATTAAATGTTCTATGTGATCTTTCACAACTGCCTATGGCCACGTGATGGTATGCTGTTGAAAAATTATGATTTATATTTAAAAGTTCCGCTAATTGCTTCATTATTTCATTCTTGTATTCCATCCCTTAATCTGTTCCTATCTCCTTCATCAGTCCGTAATTCGGTATAAAATTGTCAAATACTGCTTTTGCTATTGTTTGTGCTTCCTTGTTCTTGATCGGTATCATAACTGCGTATTTGGTTAGTTCGCATAATATTGTAATACAATAACGATTCCCGTTGTTACTTTCTACAAACGGACCTATTGTGTCTATGTAAGTAATATCAAGCGGTTTTATAGATGTATCTGTGATGACAAATTTTTCCTTATGATTGAGCTTTGCATTATTCATTTGGCATTTATGGCAATTCTTTACATACGTCTTTCTCCATGTTTTTCTCCATGTTTTTCCACCTGAAATTTGCTCTTAGTTTCTTTAATAATCTATTATTTCCTACATGTCCTCCAAACATTGGATCGTTGTGGTATCTTTCTAAAATCTTTTGGATCTCTTCTTTTTGCTGTACCGTTTTTGGTACTTCGCATATACATACTTGAATATTTTTTAACCTTTGCTTTCCTTCTTATATAAATTCTTCTACTGTGCACTTTCTGAATATATCATCATTTGTATATATTTTCATTCTTTTTACTTCATTTTTTACCGATAGCTCTTCAAGCTTTTCCAACGTTCGTCCTAGGTCGAAGTTGTGTATTCCGGTAATTAAGGCTTCACTAAATTTCAATTTATTTTTGATCCGAATGCTCATCCTTAGTGAGATACGGTTATTTTCAAAATGTAAAATTGCTAATTTATGTGACTCAAGATTATTTAAAACTTTTGTTACTGAAGGTTTTTGTATTCTTACTTCCTTTGTTTCTTTAGATCCTGTTCTGATTGAGCGTTTTCTTTTCGCGTTTGTGCTCTTGTAATTGCTCAGACATGTGAATCATTTATACAGGGTTGGGATAAAGTATGGAACCAAGTAAATATCTTTTAAACTAAAAGAACGATATTAATGAAAATTTGCAGGTAAGTGCAATGGAACAAAATGCATCTGATGTAAATTTTTTTGTTAAAAATATACTTCCGGTTTAACCGAATATGCCATCAACTTCTTTAATTTAAATGGGACACCCTATATATTTTTACAGATTTTGAAAGAGCTTGTTATTTTGAATTCATACATACTGAGTTTAGTGTAAAAAAATTAGTAAGAACGAGGAATATAGCATTTTAATCAACCTCATTGAGTTTTTTGCATTAGAGCAAAATAGCTATTTATGTAACCAGTTATGAAATGCATCATTTTGTGTAACGAGTGAAATTTTTGCGGGACGAGCGAGCTCCGCGTAGCGGGGCGAGCGAGGTCCCGCAAAATGACACGAGTTACACAAACAAGCATTTCATAACGTGTTTCATACAAGATTTTATCTAATTTTGACAAGAAGAAAGTTTAGTTGACCTATCAATAAAGCATTTCATAACGTTTTATACAAGATTTCATCTGATTTTGACTAAAAGAAAATTCAATTTATTTTATGTGTCCTTTTGACAAAAAGAAAATTTAATTTATTTCTGATTTGAAAACAGCACTTTTTGATTCCTACGAGTTATGCAACCAATATTAAACAAGACAATACTTTTATTTTATACAATAATTTCAGACTTTTCTTTATTATTTTACCATTAATAGAAAATAAGAGAATGATTGCCACTGATATTCTTGGTGAATCAAGCACCTCAAGTTCAAGATCAGTTATGCATCACGAAATTACATCAAGTTCCAATTCTGCAGGGGTTAACCTAACAAACTGTTCGAAATGTGTCATAAATATTTATAATGCATAAAATATAATGTGAATTATTCTAGTTGTTCTTATTGTTAGTAGTTCTCTTCAGTTCTAGTTGTTGTTACTTTTCTATAATATGACATTAAACTTTCTTTTTGTCTCTCTTGTTTCTATTAACTGGTGATAAAATTAATTTTTCATCACCAGTTACATAATATTTTTCATTATGTAACTGGTTATGAAAAATGTGACGTTTGCTAACGGAAGTCAGTTTTGAAAAATGTCACTTTATATGTCAAAATTAGATAAAACTATTTCGATAAACTAATTGATGTTGTTTGTATGCATAGTAATAAATAAACGAGTACTGTTTAGTACGACTTTTGTTCTCCAAGTGTCAAATTCTAATCGACGGAAATAAATTTTACAATTTAGAATGGTCTAATTAAGTGAAAAATAGCGTGTTGAAATTTTAATGATGATCGGATATGGTGATCGTGTTAGAACTCATGAAGAAGTGTGTCATATTTTTAATAATTTTCATCCGGAAAGAAATCCTATATCACGCTCAACATTAACTACAACATTACAACGTTTCAATATAACTGATATGGTAAAAAATTTGCTAAAACCTGGAAGACCGCGGACTGCAACGAACGACACTGTTAAACAAAATATTGCAATCGATTTAGAAGAATCACCTCAAACTTCCACCACAAATTTAGCACTAAACCATGGTATCAGTCGACGTTCTGTAGGAAAGATATTAAAAAGTGAAAAGTATCATCCGTATAAGAAGGCACAGTTGGTTCAAGAATTGTCAGACGATGATTTTGACCGACGGCTGGAATATTGCGAAAGGCTAATGGACATCTGTAATGTTGACGAAAATTTTGCTTCTAACATAGTTTTTCCGATGAGGCAACTTTTTGTTTGAATGGAACAGTTAATCGCCATAACTCAAGGTATTGGTCAAATGAGAATCCTCATTGGATTCATGAAGCACATACCCAGCATCCACAGAAGTTAAATGTTTGGATGAGAATTGTCGAAAATAGTCTTATAGGCCCATTTTTTATCGACGGAAACTTGAATGGTGGCAAGTATTTGGATCTACTGAATAACGAAACTATTCCTGCACTTCAACAGAATGGGCAATTACCACAAAATGTTTGGTTTCAACAAGATGGAGCACCTCCCCACTATGATAGACGGGTTAGGGATTTTCTGGGTGCGAATTTTCCAAATCCATGGATTGGACGTAGAGGATTCATAGAGTGGCCTGCTCGTTCTCCGGATCTAAGCCCGTTAGAGTTTTTCATTTGGGGTTATCTAAAATCACAAGTTTACGTTAGACGACCATCAAACTTACAGGAATTGAGACAAAGAATTATTGATGAATATGAACTAATACGTGGAGAAGTCTTGGAAAGAGTGACTCAAGAATTTGTTAATAGGATGGCATATTGCCAGCAAGTTAACGGCGAGCATTTAGAACATTTGAAGTAATTTTGTTTCTCATTATTCTAAAATAATGAAATGTACACCTATTGTACAACTAACAGTGAGCTATTCCTCGTTTTTACAAATTTTTTTACACTAAACCCAGTATGTATGAATTCAAAATAACAAGCTCTTTCAAAATCTGTAAAAATATATAGGGTGTCCCATTCAAATTAAAGAAGTTGATGGCATTTCCGGTTAAACCGGAAGTATATTATCAACAAAAAATTTTACATCAGATGCATTTTTTTTCATTGCACTTACCTGCAAATTTTCATAAATATCGTTCTTTTCGTTTAAAAGATATTTACTTGGTTCCATATTTTATCCCAACCCTGTATATAAATCCTTAAGTTCTTCTATGGATATTCTTGATATGCTATCTGCGTAGTTCGCTATACCTTTGACATACTGTATTTCAAAATCATATTCTTCCAAATCGAGTCTTATTCTCGTGAGTTTCGACGTCGGGTCTTTCGTTGCAAATAAATGAGTTAGTGGCTTATGATCTGTTTTTACTATGAAATGTGGTGAACCATATAAATAACACTCAAAATGATTGATTCCCCAATGAATCGCTAATAACTATTTTATGATGGTGGGTTTGTTAAGCTCGCTTTTCTTAAAACTGCGTGATGCAAATACGATGGGTAGGTCGATCCCTTCATAATTTTGACTTAATATTGCTGAACATGCGCTATTTGAAGCGTCTGGGTATTTTAAAATTGGTGGATTGATTAATGCATTTTTTAAGACCTGAAATGAGTTTTAGCATTCTTTTGACCACTCAAATTTCACGTTTTTCCTAGCTAACCTATTTAAAGGAATACATATTTCGGCAAAATTCTGAATGATCCTTCTATAATAATTGCAGAATGCAACGAATCTTTTGACTTCGTTGGCATTTTTTGGCACTGGATAATGCTGAATGCCTGAATATTTTGCTTTGTCTGGTGAAACACCATCCTTTGATAAATTATGACCTAAATATGTGACTTCTCGCCTGAAGAATTGGAATTTTTGTGGATGTAACTTTAAATTCAATTTACGACATGCGTCAAACATTTTCCTAAGATTGGCTAAGTGATGATTCTCCGAGATTCCTATCACAACTATATCATCCATATAAAGAAATGCTTTTTCTGGCGTGAGGCCTGAGAATGCTATTGACATCATTCGTGAAAAACTATCAAGGCTGATGTTTAACCCAAAAGGTAGTCTTGTGAATTGAAATGAGCCTTTTTCTGTACTGAACGAAGTGTATTTCCTAGAAGACTGTTCTAAAGGTATTTGATGAAAACCTGACATAAGATCTAAAACTGAAAACCATTTTGCTCTCCCTAATTGGTCTAAAATTGCATCTATACGGGGTAAAGGAAATTTATCTGTGACTATTCTCTTATTTAGCTGCATGAAATCTATACAAAGTCTCCATGCCTTATCTTGATTCGTCGATTTCTTCGGTACTAATAATGCTGGACTATTATAATCTGATACTGAGGGTTCAACTATTCCCTGAGTTATAAGTTTCTCTACTTGACTATTTATTTCCGTTGATTGTGAATGTGGTTTGCGATAATTATTTATGCATATCGGTGTATCATCTTTTACTGATATCCTTTGCTCATAGAAGTTATTGTGCATTAGTATATCATTCTTTAAAGCGAATATACTCGTATCTACGTAATTCTCACATCCTTTCTTACATATATATATATATATATATATATATATATATATATATATATATATATATATATATATATATATATATATATATATATATTATATCATATATTTATATTGTTTTATTTATAATCAATGAATGTTGTTCGGCTAGCTTGAATTAATTGTTGAGGCGACAATTTATAATTATTATTGTTTATTTATAGGCCAGGGTAATTATATCAAGTAAAGCATGAGTACTCCTTAATCTCTTGAGTTCAGGTCTAAAGATTTTTATGTGATTTATTATTTTGTTTCATATATTTTCATAAAGAATTATTTGTTTTGGTCTTTTATTTAAAATAAAAAAATTATACCTTGTCTAAATTTATGTTGAGACGCCTATGGTATCAAACCTATTCCTTTCTTTAGTATTGACACGTGAAATGATCTGAATTTATCTATATAATTGGTTGTCACTATTATTAACTATTTTCGGTTTCTGATATTGTAATGAAACAACAATGACATACACTCTAATTATATAATCAAAAATATGGAATGAAAATGAGAAAAGAAGTACATATATCAACACAAACAAAATCTAAATCTAGTATGTTGAACAAATAACGATAACCTAATAAAATTTTGAATCAGTGTACTATTAAAATGAATTTGAATGGCCAAATCAGATTTTTTTTAATTATTCAATTGGTTAACCAATAAAATTGCGGAACACTAACCTTACTACTGATGACTTCTTCTGGCACCGACAATTAACAGTCTCCAACAACACAACTCTTCTATTAATGTGTCTACTGCATCTACTCCCTCTGGATACTTGACACAACTCCTCCAGGTAAGTTTTCGAAATTATATTTCTTGTTATCTTTTAAAATAACTTATTTTCCCTTTTGAATTCAAATTCTAGTTTTATTAGTTTATAAATATTTTTCAATGATACTTTCAGTTTATTTTATTATTCTAATGTCTTTGATTTCTATCTATTTTAATCCTTTATCTTTTGTACCTTCAATTAGCTTCTAAATCTTCTCAACTTACTTCTTCAACTTTATTTAACTTTTTTCTGTTACTTTTCTTGAGTTATACGAGGACTTATCTTATATTTTATTATAATTTGAAAATTTCATTTATCTACGTCCTCTCTTCAAAATATCACTCCACATACTCCATTTTTCCAAATCAACAACCATCCTTTTTCCTGTCCGTTGCTATGGACTAAACTCATCATCTCACTAGATTTTTTTAACAATAATTTACAAATCAGAGGTTTTCATCTAATTTCATATTTTTCTTAACTATTTGATGATATTTAATGCTTCGTTTATTTCCAAAATAATTTAATTGATATATTTAAAACTCTACTTCTCCAAAAATATCCCTATTTATAAAAAAAACCTCTCATTGTGTAATACGTTCCCATTCTAAATTAGACAAATCTACAATCTATTTATTTTCAAAATATATATAACTCTTTTCAATTCCTATTAAAATTTGGTCACGATTATGATTTCTCATAATCTTGGCCTAAAATTATATTCACAAAAATTCTTTATGTGTTATATTTCATTGTCCCTTCAGATATCAATCAGAATTACATAGTTCTATGACAACGAATTCCTGTCGCAAGCTCTGTCGCTGATGTTTCATGCTTTGAAAGTATTTTGACATTCCAATCTTGTTGACAGTTCTCTGTGTCATAATAATAATAAACATCTAAAATAATGATTTTGCTACTAATTCGTATTAAACATGATGTATTATAACAATATAAATACATTTATTTATTCTTTTAGGGTTTTAGATACTTTTAATGACGTATATGCCAAATTTACAAATTATTATATTGTTTAAAGATGATTTCTGGTCTACAGGTATGAGTTGAATTATTTTATGAAGCCCTGATAATGGTAAATGTTTTGAATATTATTTTAGCATCTCAATATTTACATTTAACAAACGATATCATAGGTACACATTCAATATATAACCCATTTTAATTTCATTCATATCATGAAAAACAAATAATTCCCTATGTTTTGGCAACTTACAACCCAATTCCCAAATTCAGCTTGAAAACCTCACACACCAACACCTTCAAACCCTTATAGATGTTGTGTGATGAGTTCAATATATATATATATATATATATATATATATATATATATATATATATATATATATATATATATAAAGTTTGAACTATTTCTATGAACCTATCTATCTAAACCTACTCACGTTACCAAATCCGTAGTAGTAAAAAAATCTCGGAACATTATAAAATAGTGGTAAATAAAGTATTCCAGACACGCTTCAGTTTATTTGACATCTTAGAATTGAACCGAATTCTTGAAAGTCCTAAAACTAGTTTTTAATTTGAAACTTGGAAATCTCTTTCGATTTATTTTAATAAAATTTGACATTTTCAATATGTAACTGTACCTATTCGTTGAAGTAATTTAATGACGATTTATACGGGTGTTTATTTCAGGACTTTCCACCCTAATTTGCTCGAAATGTGTGTATTTAAAAAAAATCCTGGGACACGTCAACAAATATATCGAAGGGGACAACTTTTTATCATAAAGGCAACGCGCCTCCTTTCACCCCCCGCCAGGGGGAGTTGCCAAATTCAAAATCCTTAATGGGAAGGGGTATCGAGTTATACTTCATTTTAAAGGTCTTTTTAATCTCTACACGTCGGCTTTTGTTCTTTTTTTAATTGATCGATTCGTTGTCGAAATATTCAGGAAAATCTGTTTGCTGCTTCGTACCATTAAAATAAAAACTGCAATTGTTTGTTTTGTTATTCCTTTCAACTTTTGTGTATAAAAAAATGCAAAAAAATGTTTTTGATAGAGAAAATAAAAGACATATGATACCTATTGAATTGTTTACCATACTTACCAGTTGTGTTTAACGAAAGGCACCCAGATAAGAACACCTCTCATAGGTAAGTCCTAAATCTAATCGCCAAATTTACTCAAACAGGATCTGTTGCAAATTTAAAACATGATCAGCCAAGAGTTTTGAATGAAGCCACTCAAATTGAAGTGATATGTTATTTTGGTATGAATCCTAATACTTCGTGACGTACCATTTCTGCAGCAACTGGAATTTCCTTAGGCTCTGTCCACAAAATTACAAAAATTAATAAATTCCATCCCTATAAAATGAAAGTATGTCAAGAGTTAAGTGAAGACGATTTTGATAGAAGAATTGAGTTTTGTGAACAAATGACTACAATTATTAATAACAATAACGAATTTTTAAAAAATATCTGTTTCACTGATGAGTGTACTTTTTATTTAAATGGTTTTGTCAACAAACATGATTACAGATATTGGAGCAATGAAAATGGCCATGTATTTGTCGAAAGGCATACCCAGCATCCCCAAAAAATTAATGTATGGGCCGGTATACTAGGAAATCAAGTAATTGGTCCATTGTTTATAAATGGAAATCTAAATGGTGAGATGTACTTGAATATGCTAGAAAATACGATCAATCCGTTAATTACCGAAGCAATTGAAAATCAACTGGATAGAGATGGCATCAACTTTCTTGACGAAAATGAGTTATATTTCCAGCAAGATGGAGCTCCCCCCCATTATGTGCTTCCGGTCCGTCAATGGTTAAACAATGTATTTCCCGGTAAATGGATAGGGCGAAGAGGATCTATAGAGTGGCCAGCTAGGTCCCCAGATCTAGCACCATGTGATTTTTTCCTATAGGGACATTTGAAATCAGTTGTTTACACACCCTCGCCACAAAATATAGAAAACCTTCGACAAAGGATTACTGCAGAGTGTCGAGCAATTCGAACAGAAGTGTTTGAAAATGTGCGTCATGAATTTGAACAGCGGTTATACCATTGTTTGGCCAACAATGGGCAAATAGATTTTCCTAAATATCTCGAAAACGAATTGATCAATTTAAAAAAAAAACCGACGTGTAGAGATTAAAAATACCTTTCACATGAGGTATAACTCGATACCCCTTCCTATTTAAGATTTTGAAGTTGGCAACTCCCCCTGGCGGGGGGTGAAAGGGGGCGCGTTGCCTTTATGATAAGAAGTTGTCCCCTTCGATATACTTGTTGACGTGTCCCAGGATTTTTTTTCAAATACACACATTTCGAGAAAATTAGGGTGGGAAGACCTGAAATGAGCACCCTGTATAAACACAGTATATATTCATAAATTTTTATTATGATTTTTCAGGAATCTGGAATAATCTTTACATTATTGCTTTGAAGAAGCACCGTTTTTATTATGATATTCCCTTCAAGTTGCCAAAAGCAAACGTATAAGAGGGAAAAGAGCAATATTGAGGGAAAACATTAGCAAACTTACAGCTTTCAATAAAGATTATGATCACTTATTGTGAAATATTTAAAGGAAATATTGGCTAATAAAGCGCGAGAGGATATACAGGTTATGGAGAGCTATTCATCATATTTTACTTGGTTTTCTTTTCCTCATTTTAGTATAGGAGCATGTTTCGTTATAAATCGTATCATCTCATAGTTAACAACCGATTAATTGTAAGATATATTGTACATTTTGTTTATTCGGGAGATACTCGTAAGTATAGTTTATTTATAATTCAACTAAAAATGTTAAGAATGAACTTTTTTATTTAAATTTAATAGATATTGGATTTATATCAATAGGGGAGAGTATGGAGACTTGATCCCATTTTAAGTATATTGAATCTAGATCGTACTATACAAGGTATTTCTAATTTTTCTGAAATTCACTGCAATGTAATAACCTTAATATAAACATTAACACTTGAATTATCGTAAAAAATTGTTTCAGTATCGAGTGTAAAAATGTTTTTAATTATTCAAGTGTCCCCCTCTCAGGGAGACTTGGTCTCCCCATCAGGGAGAGTTTATCCTATTAGGATCAAGTCTCCCTCTACTACTTTTGATTAGTAAAGTGCACTTAAATAAGGAAATTTATATAGGTAAATATAGTAATAATCTATGGGAGTATTTATATTTATTTAAATATTTGCAGTTTATCCAATACAAACATTAGGAAATCTTATTTTGAACTTATAAAGTCCACGTCTGACATCAGGTACTGGCAAAACTATTTTCACGTAACCTGTGGGCACAAGCCCCTCATCTTTAGTTACTGGGAAGTGAAAATGTGCCTCTTCCTTCCTTAGAAAGTTTACTAGTATCTCTGAAGCTGTTGATTGAACTTCGGTCACCTGCACTACAAAATAAGTTGTTCCCTTCTTTCTGCTAAACTCAACAAATACAAAGTCCCCAATTTTAGGATCCCATGCCTCGAAGAAATTATCCACCTCCACTTCGAAATTGTCACTTTCACTAGCTGGATCTAAAAATGGGTCGATATCATCTGAGCCAGTGGTTCCCAACCTTTTCTGGACCACCGCCCCCTATAGAAGCGAACAAAAATTTCAGCACACTCCCCCTTCCCCAAAGTCGCTGGTTAGTCCAAAGTAGTTAATTTTATTTGAATATCATCTGTACCGTCCCAATTGATCTGTATTTAGCTTTAATTTCAGTTAATGTCTAAATTTTGTTTTAGAGGAATGATGAAGTAGAAATTTCATAAACGACTACCAAATGTACAATAAAATTGTACGCACCATCAGTAGCAGCAGACAAAATATTGCTAATAGGAATTTCTTTCTCTTGAAAAAATTTTGTATCAGATTCCAAATTCTTAGCAAATAATAACTCTTGATGAATTTTTTCTTCTTTTATAAATCGTACGTATGATAAGAGTAGAGCTTCGTTACTTGGTAGAGTTGATTCATCGAGTTGAATGGAAAACTTGCAAGTCTTCAGGTAATCGCATAATGATATTTCACGTCATTTGCCATTTCATCTATTCTTCTTTGCACTGAATTATTACTGAGGGAAATTTTTTTAATGATATCAAATGGTGTCTTATGATGGAGAACATTTTTTAATATCTCTTCGATTGCCGGCAAAATTAATTCCTCGCCAATGGTGCGTGGTTTGCCTGACTTTGTGATTAACAATGAAAAGTTATATGAGGCTCGTTGCCCATCATCGTCTCGTTTAGAAGACGATGCAAACAGGTTCGATATAGTTGGCTGTTTTAAATATTGTTTTTCGAGTTCTTCTTATCAGGATGCATTTTATTTGAATGCCCCTGTAGCCTAGAAGGTTTCATAGCTTCATTTGAAAAAACTTTTCGGTAAATTAAACACATAGGTGATGATTTGTTTGTGGAAGGTTCCGCAAATCCATATTTTAAATATTCAATACTGTATTGCCGGCATTTCTTTTTCAATTTAGAAGTAGATTCAGCCATTTTCATATAAAAATTAAATTCTCAATAGATCTATAGATAGTAATGTTTATAAAATGACACACCACTCACGATTATTTGCTACGGCGGAGCTTATGATTCACGACTATATATCGCGGCCAAGCACATACAACTAACTAACAAAAAATTCGTAGAGCTGTTGCTTTTACACGTTTCATTTCGTGCATGATTTAACTTGTCTGTGTGCTAACATGTCGAAACATGTTATTTTGTATGAACATCGCGCGTTCGCTTATCAACGCGCGAGGACAAGTCATATACTTCTATTCTGAACTAAAAGAAATTATTATAATTATTAGTATTATTATTGCTAATTTAAAACTGCTTATTAACCCTTATTAAATCATTTTTATTTCACCATTCCTCTTGACTGCTCATTATTTGCTTCTGAATTCGCTACCGCCCCCCTAAAAGGCTGCAGCGCCCACAGTTTTCCACGTTTTCAAAGGTCCGAAAATGGTTCGGTCCAGTGGCTGTAACTTGTGTGGTGTATGCGATGGCAACGTTAGAAGCATAAGACCATTGGCTCGGGCAAAATCGATAACTTCGAGGTTTACGAGGCTATCATGGCTATCGAGAATAACTAACTGTTTGTTGTCCGAAGAGCAGTGGGAATATTTTTAAAAATGTTGCAGATATTTGCAGAAATTTTCTTTTGTCATCCATACAGATGGATGAGGAACTCCTGCGGAACCAGGTGGTGCACATGCGATCTTGCCAGCTTACACGTGGAAAGATTAGGAAGGAAGGAACATGATTTCGACAAGCATTTACTGCACTACATTTTGGTTTGAGCTGTCCTCTTTCACCGGACGTGACTTTTGCTACTTGCTTAACACCTCTTTCAGCAATAATTTTCCCTGGCTTGTGAACAGTTGTGACTCCTATTTCATCTTTATTCCAAATTTTTTCAGCAGTAAACCTATACTTTTCAAGCGTAGTTCGCAATTTTTCGAAAAAGGTGCTCACTGAAAATTTATTAAATGCGGAACTACGGGCTAGACTAGTGGGCTCAGGAGTTCTGAGAGATAATCTGCTGTGTCTTTCCATAAAACATTCTGCCCAATCCCTGCCTGCTATTTTTTTTGATTCCCAAGATGAAGGAATCTTTTTATTATTTGCCTCAGCGAACTCATAGGCAAGTTCGCGAAATTTTTTTAAAGATAAACCATCATTTAAGCGAGATACTTGAATAAGATATTTTGAAAGCTGCAGTTCTTCTTGACTTTTGAAAATTTGTGCTTTTTGAAACCCAGGCAAACGATCTTCTCCTCGTCTAATTATTCGCCTTAACGTCATTACATTGATGTTGAACTGTTTAGCAGTACCTTCAAAGGACCCCACATTTTTTACTGCAGCAACAGCTGCAGCTATAATTTCAGAATCGTACTGAACACGCTTCTTTGCACCAACTTTAGGTTTTTAATTTTTTGGCATCTGAAATGAAATCGAAAAAATATATGTGAAATTACATAAGGGAGACTTGATCCCCCCAATTAAAACTCGATAAGGTAGACTTGATCCCTTGATCACATCTCCCTTAACGCAATGGGATCAAATCTCCCGAGAACACACTAAATATTTAAAATGGCAAGAAATTAAAACATAACCTAAATTACGCAGAACAAATAGCTGAAAATATTCGCCAGATACCACACAACAACAATAATATACTATAAACCAGATTTTGTTGATACATAATAGGTAAATAAATATTTAGTACTCACCATAAAATATTTTTAAACACAGTTAAATTAAAAAATTCTCATAAAATCATAGCAAGCAATACCTGCATATTCGAATGAAGCTTGTTGACTAAAAGTGCGTGATACTCAACCAGTGTTGCCGACGAAACTCGGTACACGATATTTGGGCGGTAAATTCAAAGTGGGGATCAACTCTTCCTGGGGATCAAGTCTCCCTATTCTCCCCTATTCAGTTTTGGAATAACAAGGTATACTCAGTTCCAGAAATTCAGGATTTCATGAAAGTTATAAGTTTGTGTGCTACTACTCTCAGAAGAGATTAATTGATTATCAAAAGATTAATGATTTTGTGATGTAAAAAATTATTTCTGAATGATGTCTTGTACAAAATCGGAGAGAACTGATGAATTACGTCAGGATTTGAAGATACTTGAAGTTAAGCCAACAAAATAGCAGTTTTGCCCTCTTTCAAAGTTAGATACGAAAGTCACAGATTTTTTCGAGATATTCGAGTTACATCAATTGGTACACCATTTATATCATGATTTAAATACCACAAACTCCAATTTACGCTATTTTGAAGCAACGAGATATGTCCCAATAATGATATGACCATTTGTATTGAACACTTTGCTGCACGGTTGCTAAAGACCGCGGAAAAGGCATCCCACCTACGCCTACTACTAGAGAGACTGTCTACAGAATTATAGAGGATGCTCATGATCATCTAACAACCAAATGAAAGGAATATCATCTTTAAATGAAAGTCACATACGCTTAAGCTACGGCCAAGACCTAGTACTAGTGACAAAGCTGATAGCTCAGCTAATTTCTGTTATTGTCGGAGGAATAAAAAATCGGAAAATGAGTTACCAATGGAAGGAAACAGCATAAAAAGAAACCCATATTCGCTAAGGCTTAGGAGATCCACAAGATATGAGTCGGAATTTCAAGTAGATATAACAATATGGAACCATATTTTTAGGGTGTGTTCAAATTAAGAATGATCAACAATTGTCCCTTTTAGAGACAGCCATGTTCACAAAAATATAGAGACAAAAGGAGGAAGCTGTAGTCAGTTGAACAAAGACTGATGAATTATACTACAGAACAGAAGACAGCTCAGTTCGGGCCAACTAATTTGTGCGTAGAGAACGGACACGCAAGACAAGCATTTTATGGATGAAGTTCAATCTGATGATGGATGGCTTTTCCCAATCTATTTCCTAGTAGGGTGGATTGTAAAGTCTCAGCTGTACTGAGAAGAAAACAAAATCGCACCAACTATTAATTAATTGTGAGAACAAATTATCAGTTATAATAGCATAGACAATATTCGATTATTCTTCCAGTCACGAGCTGCGCTCTCGTGATGCTTCGCCAAATACGTCGAGTGAAGACGTAAATAATCGAAAAATATTTTCTATGCTCGAGTTCGTATTCGTTACGATTATATAACGATTAATATTCTATTTTTTTCATTGATTAATATTGATATTGAAGGTACAATTATTATTATACATATTTGATGTTTGCTGTTTTCGTAATTTGTAGTGTTGGTGTCGGTACTGTTGGTGACGCTTGAGGTGGATAGATTAGGAATGTTTCTCATTTTTTTAACTATTTTTCTAAAGTGTTCTGTGGTAAGTTTTAAATATGGTTTCAGAGATTCATATGATGAGTGGCCTGTTATTTTGGTAATTTCTTTTAAGGTTGCTCCAGAGTGTGAACGATTTGGATGATTCGTAATTTTCCTTTTTTTCGTATATATTCCGATACTTTTGGCTGCTGTACGTGTCCATTTACTCAATTGATTCCAACCAACATGGCAATTTTTGACCCATTTCCCGGTTTTCTGCCAATCAATATTAGGTGTTAAAAAAAGACATACTGGGCACTTATTCGCAAACTCTCTATTCAGAGCCAACCATTTAGAATCAGTGGTGCGTTGTGATGTTTTTGAGAACATTGGATGGTATTCGATACGTCCCGTAGTTTGATCATCATTATCGAATTCCTTTTTGAAATAGTCGGTTAAGCAAAAGAATGCTTCATTACCATGCCATGTCAATTCCACAGCACAAATTTGATAAAAATTTTTTTGCAAACCATCTGGTGTATTTTCATCAAAACTTAATATGATTTTAGTTATTTCTTTCTCGTCAAGAGCGAGTGAGCTCTCTTTTTTTCTGTCGGGAATCGCCTGTAATTTCTTTCTCTTGGCTGCACGAGCTTTTCTTGCGTTCTCGAAAATTACATCTTTAAATGGATTTATTTCTCATTCGAACTCTTCATGAAACTCTTTCCGTAACAGTTTAGCAGAAATATCCCAAATGGTTTTTACTGTATTTTCTTTATATTTCTTTCCGTCTGCACGTTTCATATTGAATGCCCAATCCTTCATAATATCTGCTACTTTTTCATTTTCGAAATATGAGCAGAAAGTTTGTAATTTCGATGTTCACAAAACACCGTAAACTGCTTCCAAACATAATAATACGTTTTTGTAGTATTTTATGGTGTTGAATTTTCAATTTCTTCATCAATTTCACCACTTGAAATGAAACCAAAGCGCTGCATTTGAAGAATTAGCTGACATTTCATTGAGCTTGCCCGTTGCTATGGAAATGATCACAATATGGCAGGAGGCGAAACACCAGAACGATTATATCACGTCGTTAAGGGGTATATTCACTTATCAATACATCGTAAATAAGGGAAATTCAAGTATTGTATTGGTTCCTCAGAACATGAGTTACATAATCTATAAAATGCGCTCATTGCAGTTAAATATGGAATATTATTATTTTTGTTACCTGCTACAATATTTTGTGAACACGAACAAAATTAAATCCGTCATGAACATATTCAATTTTTGATAGATGAACATGACGGTTCAATTAATCCCTTTAATCATGTAGACACAAAAATTTTCGACAAACCTTCCATTACTCGAGCGTGGTGTGTCAGACCGGTCTAAATTATAATTTTGTGTAGCTAAGGGATCAGACGAGACTTCCCTTTTTCCTTCCGTCTACATTTCGAGCATATTGCTCGCTAATACTCACCGCAGTTAGTAGTCGAATGAAAGATTTTAGTTGAAGTTGTAGATGAACACGGTGGAGTAGACCTGACGCGAATATTCAGTTAACGTAGGTGTGGTAACTCGTACAAGACAAAAGCGGCTTCAAGTCGATAAACTGGCTCCGATAAGAATGTTGTTTGACAAATTTTGCGATAATAAGATGAAGTGCTGTTCGTATTCTGCATATACAGTGCTGTGAATATTCTTTGGTAACATGGGGTTTAGCACATAGTCTATGAGCAACAATGTGTTAGAAAGAAGCAAGTATAATCAAAATATCTCCTATTTTCTCTAGCAGGGTATCATAACATGCGAAAGAAGTATCGTTACACAAACCGGTAATTTGTTTTACAAATATTATCACTCCAATAATTGTAACGATTCTAAAAATAGGTAAGAAATTTAATAATTTTAACGGATATAGTATGAAAAACAATAAATCGCCGATATTGAAATTGAATAGGCTTCTTTTTGAAATATTTTATTATTGCAACTCAATGATTGAATACTCTAGATATAACAAAATGGCAAATATTCTTGTATTTTTATCTATACACTCTCTTCATTTGCAAACTACGCGTTGAAAGAATAACTGCCCATACAATATTTCTTTTTAATCATAACAGAAATGAGGCACATGGAATTACCAGTGTGTTAGAGAGAGGCATGTTGAGATATACAATCTAAAGTCAGCGTAGATTATTACAGAATATGCGAATACGACTCGCGCGTTTTAAAAAGAAACAAATATAAAGTCAGTGTATTATTTTTGTTCTCTGAAAAGAGATCATAACCAAGCAAAAGTGTTGAATGTGCCAAAGTATTTGTCCGTAAGCGACGACATTGTGTAACAAAACAAGTATAAATTCATTGTAGGTTAACAGGGCATCAGAAACAGTGAATGAAGAAAGAAGAGAGAATTATTCACTCAACGATTTGAAGTAAAATGCATTGTTCAAAAACGAGAAAAGATTATGAGAATCTTTTAATTATGATAATTCGTGAGGTTGTAACAAATCTAGATAATTAATCTGATCTATTTGCTGAACATTTTATTGTATTACTGGAAATTGTTCTAGTATTCAGTTTGAAATCGGTTAAAACCTTTTCTTTTTTGAGATTTGGCAACGTGAAAATATGTCGGCCGATCACTTACATTGGTTTTTTGTATCAATGAAAAAATAGGTTCACTGTTTTTACGTTTGTTTTCTCAAATGAGAAACGAATTCTTGGTGTAAGTACACACAGCATAAATTAAGAAACGCTATGATAATAAACTTAAATAAAATCGAATTTTAATGGAAATACCTATTATTTTTAAATAATAAAAGTAATATTCTAATAGGTAATGAATTAACAAATAAGGAATGTTCTAATAATCGCCCGTTTTGAGCTAAACAGTAGTAACCAACCGGTTATGAAACTCTCGACGAACATGGGTGAGTATTTGAGGTGTTATCTCCAGGCTTGTAGAATTTGTTCCCTAAATCCATTCAGAGTGCAGTCACACATCCATGTTCATCAAAAAATTTATAACCGTTCTCACTTGTTTCTTGCTAACTGGTTGGGTTCTTTCAAATATTACGATAAACAAAATTTCTGCTATTTCTCGATATGAATTAACCTGGTGATTCCATTTCACAATTTGCACTTTTTAGTTAATATGCGTGCCCATTTTATTAGATATACAAAAATCATTCCTCATTCTGGACAAACAGGTAGTGACATATACTTAAACGTCGGAACTATAGCTAGTTCCGTACCGCCCACGAGAGGCGCACGCGCGATTCGTATTAGTATATTCTAGTATCCTTATTTTAACTGTACGCTGACTTCAGGTTTGCCTCTAACCCCATGATTATGCCATGTGCCATGCCATGTGAGACCATTATTGTTTTACGTTAGAATTAAATGAGGAATGATTTCTGTTATTATTATAAAGGAATATTGTATGGGTACCTATATTTTCAACGTGTAGATTGAAAATGAAGAGAGGGGATAGATAAAAATAGAAGAATTACGGCTATAGACGAAATTGTTTTATCAGTAGCGTAGGACTTACATACGGTTTACGCTAATCATTCAGAATTGAATATTTACCATTTCAGTATTCAAGTATTGAGTTGCAATAATAAATTATTTCAAAAAGTAGCTTATTCAATGTCAATATCGTCGATTTAGAGTTTTTCATAATATATCCAATAAAATTATTAAATTTACACGTATTTTTTTATTCTTTATATTGGTTGGAGTGATATTGGAAAAACAATTTATTAGTTAGTGCAACGATACTTCTTTCCCATCGTATGATACCCTGGTAATGAATATAAGTAATCTAACACATTGTCACTTATGGACCCCGTGTGACTAAAGAATATTCGTAGTACTGTATAACAGTCGATGAAAAGCTTCAAGTATTTAGGGGTAAATGCAGCTTTAGGCAAAATAATAACATGAAGCCAAATAAATACGACATAGAAATTTTTCATAGTCATATGGAAGTGTACGAAAACAGTAAACAAAGAAAGGAAAAACAAAACTGCATACCAAAAAGAAGGCGACTGGGAGAAAGGTTCTTAGATAACAAAATATTAAAAAGAAAATACGAAGAAGAACTGAAGAAAACCCTAGAACAACAACGTAAACGACGACATCTAGGAAAATAATACTGCCGAAAATAAAAAAGGGAAAAGGAGAAGAATGGTTCGATGCAAAATGCAGAAAAGAAATTAAAAAGGGAAGCCAGGCCAAATAGAAAATGTTACAAACTGGTATATATGAAGATAAAAGCAGTACGGAGAACAAAGAAGAAGAATACAGAAAATATGCCGGGCAAAAAAAACGAAAAGGAGTCAAGGACAAAATAAAACGTATAGGGTACCTATTAGGGTGGAGCGATTTTCTCAATTTTATAATCTGATGATGCCTGGTATCGGAATAAATGTCTTTTAGGGTGAGTATAGACCAAAAAACATCTCACTCTTATCGGACTTAATCTTCAGGTTCCTAGGAGGGAGGGGGGGAAATTTCTCATTATCAGTAATTTTTTTAACTTCGAATTTTAATTCTATAACATATTTCTCTTATAGTCTTTTAAT
The DNA here is from genome assembly GCA_963921935.1 of Galeruca laticollis. NCBI lineage: Eukaryota > Metazoa > Arthropoda > Insecta > Coleoptera > Chrysomelidae > Galeruca > Galeruca laticollis. Next base: position 51,814,363 of record OY998184.1, read on the forward strand.
CTCTAGTGTTATAATTTATCTTATTCTCTTCTGAAAACTCATAAAAAGACCTGTGCCACTTACTGACTTGTTTTCAGATTCCTATCAGCGATTTGAATTCAATAATTTTTAGCGTTTTTCCACTCTCTTACTAGTATAATAATTACTTATCTGGAAAACTACTACATTACCAAGTTTATATATTACTAAATATACAGTAAGCGCTAACAAGTCTTAACAGAACAGGCAGACATATTCCAGCTATTCCAAATAGTGTGGCGGGGAGATTATCTTTTGCTTAGGTTAGTGTTGCTAATAGAATCAGTTTAGTTCTGAACTAGGCGCGCTCGAGTGTGTTTCGCAGCGAGCGAGAGTATTCTGTTTTGTGAAGAGAAGTAAAGAAGCTAAGTTTTCATGATGCCGAAAACTCGGGTGACGGATCCTATACTTGGAACTTCTAGTGAACTTAATCCTAACGTGCTTCCCACCTACTCGGACACTATGAGAGGCTTTTTGTGGCAGAGAGAGTGTTTAAAATTTGAAAGTGACAAAGACCCAAGTGTTTTGGATGTTTCAAACAAAACTTTTAATTGATATTAAAAAGATATGGCAAAGAGCTTCTCTCCCTACAATATCTGATCAACAAATAATACAAAAAATAAAAGACTATAATGAAAAATGCAAGTCCCTGAAGAAAAACCAAAAATCGGCCTATAATAAAAAGTGCCTAGAAAAAGGTTTTCAAGAAGAACAGCTAAAAACTTTTTGACATATCACCCTGCAAATGTGATGATTTTTCCAAATGCCACTGTAAAGTTAAAGTGCCACTTTGCGAAATAATTTTTTTATTAGATCAAAGAACAACAAGAAAAATGATGATAGGAGGTACAGATGTAAAAACTACGAAGCAAAATTTAAAAACAATAAAAAAGAAAGTATTAGAAGAAGAAAGATTAGAGATGAAAAAATCTAAGAACGAGAGTATACTTGATAGTGTTTTATCCGATCCGAAGTCCATAAGAAGCTCTGAAGGTACATGTGAAAACATTGATGAGGGCATGACTAAAAATCAAGGTAGGACTACAACACAAGGACTGGAGCATCCGTCATCATCAAAAGGCTTAAAGGTACCATACAACACAGGATTAAAACTTTCGAATCTTGCAGAAGCATGTGACAGGGTCGGCGTATCTGACAGATCAGCATCCCTTATTACAAACGCTGTTTTAAAAGATTTGGGATTAATAACTAAAGAGGACACTACTAAAATGATAGACAGATCTAAAATTAGAAGGGAACGCAAGAAATGTAGGATGGGTCTCATTAAAAAAGAGACAGCTTTCTTCAACTTTTGGAATTCACTTTGACGGGAGAAAAGACAGAACCTTAGTTTTTGAAAAAACCGAGTCAAGTCAACGTACTAAATCGGTTACTGAAGAGCACATCGTCATATTGGCTGAACCAGGCTCTAAATACATGGGACACCTATCTCCAGAGAACGGTAGTGCGAAGTCCATTGAAGACAGCATCACAAAGTTCCTAAAAGACTCATTGGGTGATGATTTGAGTACGATAGAGGTTATCGGTTGTGACGGGACCGTTGTCAATACTGGTTTCAGGAATGGTGTTATTAGACAAATAGAACTTTCACTTGGGAAGCCAGTTCAATGGTTCATATGTTTGTTACACGCTAAAGAACTACCGCTCCGCCATTTAGTGCAACAGTTAGACGGAAAAATAAATGATCCTCGTGACTTTACAGGTACTATCGGAAAACTTCTTGATCGATGTGAGCAAATGGCAGTTGTTGACTTTGAGAAAATAGATGCTGAATTTCCTGTTGTGAATATAGATGAACTAAGCACATATCAAAAGTACCTTTATGAAATGTGCTTAGGAATCAAAAGCGGCCTGATTTCGTCGCAGCTTGCAGAGAGGCAACCTGGAAAGATATCTCATTCCAGGTGGATAACAACGGCTAATAGGATACTGCGTTTGTTTATTTCTACTAAAGACCCGTCAAGTCAATTGAAAATTTTGGCAGAATATGTTGTCAATGTGTATGCGACTACTTGGTTTCAAATTAAGTTCCAATCTTCTCGCAAATACGGAGCAAAACATCTATTTCATATGATAAAATCGTCTCGGTACTTACCAAGTGGAATAAAAAAGATAGTGGACCCAGTTATTCAACGAAACGGCTATTTTGCACACCCTGAGAATGTACTAGTCGCCATGTTAGCTGATGATCGAAAACACATCCGGGAGTTATCTTTACATCGCATATTAAAGTGCCGATCACAAAATAGAGACGAAAGTGTTTTACACGTCCCTGATGAGATTGATATACTTAAATTTCCCTGCCATACGCAAGCGGTTGAACAGCATATAAAGTTGGTTACCGAAGCTTCTTCGTTAGTTTGTGGCACAACATCACGTGATGGATTGATAAGAGCTAGTATATCATCGAGACAAAAATTGCAAAACGTTGAAACCAAAAAACATTTCTGTGAGTAGCTTTGAAATACTTATTTAAGGTACCTTTACGTTTAGTTTTGAAGATAAATTGGGAGGGTGGGAATGAGTGGAACCCGATTTGCAGCCACCTCCTCGTGGTGGGTTCTGGGTTGGTCTTTTGCGAAGAAAACCAAGCAAAGAGCTGTAACTAGTGAAATAAACAAAATTATTTCGTTATTCATACATTTTTTATTTTAGGTAAATTTTCGGGGTCATCTAGGAGCCTGAAGACGTCACATTTAGGAACCCAGCTTTTGCCATTTCATCAACCACATAAAAATACACCAATCGAGCACACAGGTGAAAAGAAAAATTAGAGATAATTTTTTCTTGTATAAAATTGCTCCACCCTAGTACCTATGCTTACATTCATGTAAAGTGTTTGTCAAAAAAATCAACTGAGTATTCTCATTGATTTCAATATACCGTCGCCACCTACTACGGGGACCATCCCCTTCACAACTGAGTACACGCGTAGACTCGGAAACAAAATTCAAAAACTTAATGCTAATAAGCCTGGAATCTTTCAGAGTGAGAATATATCTATAACCAACATAGTGCGAGCTAACAAACCTATAGTGTCCATCAAAACATCCCCCAGAACATCAAAACTCAAAGGCACGTCCTAATTTAAATTACACAAAAAACCGAATCAACCTTGAAAAATTTCTACTGGAAAAAAACAATAATAACAGAAAAAAGTGACTGGGAAAGCGATTGCACCGGTGACTCAGGACAACCAGCCGACAATTCTTTACAATAAAATGTTAATTATACCTCCAAATATACAAACGAATCAAATAGGATTAAACATAAATTTGGGGAACAAAAAAATAAAAATTATTCTGAACTAGTTTATATCCAAGACGATACTACTCTTAAGGAACTAAACACTGTAACTTCGCGTAAATCTCCGCTCACAACGGAAACTTTGAATATCATGAAAAACTGATTAGACACTATCGATGTTAATATATTATCTAAAGCATTAGAAATTACCAACATAATTTTAGTAATTGAACGGAAAAGAGTCTAAAAACAGACAAAAAGTGTCTACAACACAAAAAAGAGTATGGAATTGGAAAAAAGTGTATAGAACACAAAGAAAAGTGTACAGAAAGAAACAAAACAAGGAGCACAGAAAACTCCTTTGGCACCACTGACAAAATTAATAGACGGTACCTCACCTCAATAAGCCCTTCTCTGTCAGTACCGATCTGCCGCCGCAATAATACCAAAAATACGTCGACTCCCAATGGAGGAAGACACCATTGGACCTCAATCACATGCAGAATCATCTTAAAACGGAGAAATAATTAATAACGACAAAATCATTCCAGTTGAAATCCACAAACCGGCTAATAAATCGTGGGCCCAGGAAACCGGAGAAGCCACATTACAAAGGGCCAATCATGAAATTGAGAAATTCAAATCGCAATATGAGAGTACTGTAACAAAGAACAACAAAACCACCGGTCGTCAAATGATGATGAAAAAGTCGAATACATCAACGACACATCCATATGACATCAACATTATCACCACCATCCCCAATGATAACCAGATGGACATCACACCCCCAGGTTTTCAAAACCCTAAACGCTTCACTTCTCCTAGCAACATATCAAAACAAAATAAAAACCCGCTATCAATAGAGACATCCAATAAATATGATACGCTATCCGACACTTCCGATGAAGAAACAATGAAAAAATCCGAAATCTGTTTCAACTTCAGAAGAAGAAACAGAGATAGTACAGAACACAAAAAGGAAGAAAAAAAACCGAAAGCCACCACCAACAAAAATAACACAGCATATCACCCAATAATAATCGAGGGTAACGTGTCGGCACAGAGGGATATGGTTAACCGCTTGAAGGACGAAATAAAAATCTCGTTTGAAATAAAATATACCAACAATTCGTTGATTGTTTTTACTAAGACAGTCGACGATTTCGAAAAACTAAAACACATTTTACGCAGAGATAAAATCAATCACCATACCTACTCCAGAAGAGAGGATCAAACCCACGCGTTCGTCCTTCGAGGGCTGGCCGAAGGACTGCAGATCATCGACATTAAATATAAAATTGAGAAAACTTATAAAATTCCAACAAAAGATATCTATCGCATGAGCACTGAAGGACGACCTCTATACCTTGTAGTGACAGATTCGAAAATAAGTCTGGACTACTTAGCCTTCGGAGGCCGGAGCTCATACTGTTTTTTGGGCGTATTTTTTACATTTTGCTAAGAATCAAAAAATGCTGCTGAGTAATCCTCAGTTGGACCCTCATTAATCAGTACATATATCAAAAAAACAGTTTTTTCTTATTTTTTTTAAATAAATGTGAAAACAGTTAGGTGGGGTACACGCTGTACCCCATTCGGCATCCATGTATTTTTTTATTAGGCTTGAAAGCAAAGTTGGCAATGCTGTTTCAGACAACGTAACTTTGCGTTCGACTCGTATTAGTTGTAGGCAAAGCCGACCGTTGCCGAGGCGCTCATACGGCACGTACACACAGACATATTTATTTTAGTTAGTATTATTTGAAACGCGTGTTGCGATTGTTACTCTTGTTTCGTGAGTCGGTGTTGCGATATGTCGCAGAAAAGGAAATTGGATTTATCTACAGAAACAGATCGTGCAACTGCCTTACAGTGGGTTGATGAGAGAAATGAGGGTGAGAACGTTTTAGAAACTGATTCTCGATTGTTCTGAGTTAAAAGACAACATATAAATTCAAGATGTTGAACCTGAGATTTGTGAGGTATGCTATTTTGATATGAACTTTATTGAAAAATGTACATAATATATCTACTTTTAGACTGATGAAGAAATTGATCAAATTGATGATAGTGATCCTACATGTGTATCAAAAAATGGATCAGTTTGGAACAGAAAGGCACCTAGACCCGCACGAACGGCAATGCAAAAAATAATCACAAGAAAACCAGGACTCACTTCGACGTCAGAACATATTTCTTCCCTATCCGATTGCTTCAAATTGTTTATTGACGCTGAAATAGTTCAAATTATTCTTGAGTGCACTAACCAAAAAGCTGATAAATATTATGAGGAATGGAACACTAAAAACCCTAACAAACAACGTCAATGGCAACCTGTAGACCCTGTTGAAATGTATGCCGCATTTGGTATTTTGATCATAGATGGGGCGCTAAAAGCAAACAGAGAACGTATTCACTTCCTTCGGACCAAAAATTCACTTTTTAGTATGCCGATATTTCCTGCATCAATGGCGCGTGATAGATTTGTCAACATTTTCCGTTTTATACGATTTGATGATCTTACAACTAGAGTAGAGCGCAGAAAACTTGATAAATTGGCTGCTTTTAGAAATGTCTTTAAAAGTTTGTAGGACATTGCAAAGAACACTATTTGCTCAACTCGCATCTTACAGTTGACGAGCAACTAGTATCTTTTAGAGGAAAGTGTCCCTTCCAAGTTTATATGAAATCGAAGCCCGCTAAAGATGGAATCCAAATTTGGGCTCTTGTGGATAATGACTCAACATATGCTCTAAACCTTCAAATTTACACGGGAAAGGAAGAAAATAAACCGGAAAGAGACCAGGGGAAAAGAGTGGTTCTCGACCTAGTTGAAGGTCTTGAAAGTGGTTACGGAATAACAACTGATAACTTTTTCACCAGTATTCCTCTTGCTAACGAGCTTTTGAACAAACATCTGACTCTATGTGGAACCATGGGGAAGAACAAACAGGATATTCCTCCAGTTCTTCTACCACATCCTTCAAAAATCGAGAAGTCTTCCGTATTTGAATTTCAAGATAAATATGCCTTAGTTTCATATGTTCCTGCTAAAAATAAAGCCGTCATTCTTCTAAGCACTGAGCACCATGATGACAAAATTTCGGGAGAAGAGACCGATTATAAGCCAGAAATAATTCTACATTACAATGACACAAAAGGCTCGGTTGACACCATGGACAAAATGGTAAATGAATACTCGGTGAAAAGATTGACCAGAGGGTGGCCATTTGTTTTGTTCCAAAATACAATTGACATTGCTTGTCTAAATGCATTTGTGTTGTGGATAACAAAAAAACCCCAGCTTAGTACAACTGCTACACATAAACGCAGAGACTTTTTACGAGACATGGGACAGCAACTTATAAAACCCTATGTTGAAAGACGACTACAATCGGGTGTGACGTTTCACAAACGTATACTAAATGCATTGTATGATTTTATAGGCACCTTAGATCCTGGACCTAGTACAAGAATCGAGGGCAATCAAAAATCCATGGGAAGGTCTGTACTCTGCCCTAGAAAATATGACAAGAAGAGCAGAAGTAAGTGTGACAGATGCAGAAACTTTGTTTGTCCTGATCATCATGTAACTACGAAATCAAAAATTTGTTCAAAATGTAGTTTATTGGATCCAGAATTTTCTAATTAACTTCGTCATGTAAAATATTATTTCTTGTATTTCTTGATTATATTTGTATCGAATATGCTATTAAAATTATATTAAAAAACAAATATTGCTTTTTTATTATTTAGATGTAAGTAATAATGAAAATATAGGATATTTTGAGAGTTGTGAAGCAAAAAAAACTGTGGGGTATACAATGTACCCCCTCCGGCATCTTCGCAGATGCGCGATCCTCCGGCATCCGAAGGTTAAACAAAAATGAACATACTAGAGTGCAATTGAAGCACTGCAGATAGAATAAACCATGCAATGCCACATATGCCAATCGTGGGGACATGCTACTGCAAATTGCGGAACATTCCCAAGATGTTTGAAGTCGGCTGGACCTCACCTGACGTCGGAGTGCACCAAAGAACGTACCAAACCAGCCAAATGTGCCAACTGCGATGGTGACCAACCCCGCCAATGCCGATGTCTGCCCGGAATAAGTGAAACGAAGAGTATGGTTCGAAGAGAAGAAGGCTCGAAACCAGAAAAGTGAAGCTGCTCTCTCAAAGTATATCCCAGCCCATATCCCGACAGTTGATCCCTGGAGCAATAAAACAAACTCCCACGAACCCAGCCAAACCGATTTCCTCAGTCTACTCCCAAAACCATCTCTACAAAAACCCCGTCAAAATATTCCTCCACCAACCTAACAAAGAGCACAACCAAATCAAATAACAAATGATATCACTAAGTTCTCAGATATAAACAATACGTTCCGTGAACTACACAGCCTGGCTAGCCTGGACAAACTATGCAGAGCCGTTTCGGACCTAATCTAAGAGATGAGGAAAGCCACTAACAAAATTGAAAAACTCCAAATTAACAACAACTTCCCCAAACTTATTAACAGCTATACACGCAGACGGCACTTGTCTTGTAGCATCTGCAAAGAATCCAGACATCGCACTTCAAACAAACATCAAACACACAAATACTACCCTATTTTAATAACCAAAAACTAAACATAAATACCTCCAAAACAGATTATTTATTACTCTGGAGAATCGCCAGGAAAGATAGCTCGTTGCAATCCCAACTTTGTGTGGATGGACACATTATCTCTACGAGCAATACCTTAAAATACCTAGGATATACCATCCAAGGTAATATAAACGCTCACACATAAGTTGCCAGGTGCATAAAGCCAATATTTCAATGAGTAAACTTTACCTTGTGGTGTTTATGTACCAAGTGCCCCTCTTATATAATTCTCAAGCCATCAAGCCATTAATCGTCGGGATACACTTACCCTTACTCATTGGGGTTAAATAGTATCATTGTTTATCAAAATCACTGGGATACTATATTTAACACTATGTATACAGTATTACTGGATAACTTACACTATAAACATTGCTACCATTTTTACTGTATACAATAAACTACTTATCTACACACAAATCATTAGAACAAGTCTAACATATTCAGCACCAGTATATTACACAGGAATAAAACATAACTTTCACTCATTGCAGGTGGTAGAAAACAAGTGTCTGAGAATTGCAATAAAAGATAACTCAACCTACCCAAGATACTCTTGGTTGCATGACAAAGCCGAAATGCCCACTATCAAAGACTTCATCGCTAGCATAACTGCAAATTTTTACAATAATTGTCTGCCAAATGATTTTCGAAATGCTGTCAAAGCCGCAAATCGCGCAGAAGACATCCGCGATAGTGGGTGTAGGCTTCTGCATGGATCGTTAACTACATAACAAGGTTGTCAATCATCAACCCACATTTCAACAAACAGAGGTACACTTAGGGCGGTCTATAACCAAACTGAACCACCCCAAATTTTCCCAAATATAAAACAAATTGAAATCAACGTCTGCCATGTTGCCTCTCCAAATCTAAAACCCCCAACAATTATTGAGACCCTGTTTTTCAGCTGCTTTCCAGGAAAAATTCAGCCGATAGATTCTAGGAGCCATATCTACATGCCGGGGACAAAGTTAGTTGAAATAACGAAATTTTTTGGATAATGCTGTTACCGCAAGGAGCCTTAAAAACTTCAAACGACGTACGCGCCGATACCAGGATGAAAGTCAGACCACCGGCATTTATTTTTCTACTTGTTATCTGTAATGTTTGGGAATCAAAATATGTTAATAATGAACCTTTAAATAATAATAACGGTACCAATTTACAAGGAAGAGAACAAGGACGAATGCAGAAACTATAGAGGGATCGCGCTACTGGGAACAGGGTATAAAATAATGGGCAAGACCGTAAAAAAAAGGTTAAAAGAATATGGATAAAACTTGTTCGGAGACAATCAGTGCGGCTTCAGATCAGGAATATCAGTCATGGACCATATTTTCACTCTGGAGCAAACGCAAAGAATGGGATACGAATAAGATCTAACAATATGTGCCATTTTTATAGACATCCAAAGGGCGTATAACACAGTAATATAAAATCTTTATACAGTATCATGAATGATCTTGCATACCAAAAAAACTGATAAGTCTTACCAAAATTACACTCGAGCTTACAATAACTAAGATCAAGACGAACCAAAAAATATCAGAAAGCTTTGAGACCAAAACAAGGAGATCCGGTATCCGCCACCCTCTTTAACATTGTATTAGAATTTATAATACGCAAAACCGGCAAGAACAGGGCTGATACTGAAAACTAAGACATCACAATTACTGGCATACGTGGACGATGTAGTACTGCTATCAACATTAGAAAATGAACTGAGAAGAACATGCAAAGCGTTCATAGAAACAGCAGAGACAATGAACCTGCAAGTCAATGAAGACAAATCGAAGTTTATGGAAATGGCAACACATCAAAAGTAAGGAGCAATGAGGAATTTTCCAATACAACTGAATGGACAAAAAGTAATGAACTTCGAACAAGTCCAAACTGTGGTTATAAAGAACGACGTCGACGAAGGAGGGAATTTAGAAACTAGGCTGATGAAAGGAAGTAAACAGACAGGAGCGTTGAACACGATAATAAGTTGAAAGAAGATTACCAGAAAGACAAAGCTACATCTGTAGAAATCAGTAATAAGACCAACAGTAATCTACGGAAGCGAAACGTGGATACTTAACAAAGCAGTAGAAAGAGAAAAATGATTGGTATAGAACAAGCCGAAACAAGAAAGAGAGGCAGACCATAGAAAAGATAGTATGCATAAGTGATAGAAGACCTAAGAGAGAGTAGAATCCAGGACTGGAAAACGAAGGAAGGAATGAAAAAAAATCATTCCCGAGCTAAGGGCCTAAATTAACATGAACCACTGGATACCTATGTGCCGGAATATTTGAAATGGCAATGACAACTCCGATCTTGAGATTAGAAGATCTCCAAAAGTAAGCATGAAACGTGATTGCAATGATATTTGGTTATATAATAAACGTCGAGCTGAAAGCTCACATTCTGACCATATACTACGAAATTTACTGTCTTCATTTGTGCTCACCAAAATATTGTTGCGTCTATTAAAACATCAATCTCCTAATCTAGTACAGTCATTTGGTAGTTTTACCTGGAAAGTTTTCCGGGAGTTTTGAAAATTGGTGATTTTATAGATTTCCACGTGCTCTTTCCGAATTTTCACTTTGCCACCTCGTATCTTTGCCGCTCGCACCGCCATATTGGGAAAATGGCGCTCAAATATAGTTTTTTGAGAATAACTCCGTACCAACTGATTTTACGATGAAAATAGTTATGTAATAAATTAAACTAGAGAAAATTTCCAACAATTTATGTAGTAACCGTTTTTTTTTGTAAAATCAATGGTTTCAGCGTACGAGAGCCGCAAAATCCACTCCAACACGCGTTTTGGCCAAATAACTCATTTTCACACCACCATGAGTTAGAGTAAGTGGCGCGTTTTATTTGTGGTATCCTCAGTAGGTCTAATCCACTTGTAATGCACTATTACAAAATTTAGCGCATTCTCCTTCCCTTCGCTATTTTTGATGGACCCAGTTCTGAAAGTTCATCGCCTTCGGTACTGAGCGAAAGGTCACAAATAGAAATTTCTTCCACTTCATCCGCGATCATCAGCTCCGTTGTAGTCCTCTTGTTCCTCGATTTTATCATACGTTTGCTCGAGAATATAATCTGTTTCTTCCTCCTCATGGCTATCTTGTAGTGGAACGTGCGAATTATCACAGGTACCATTGCAATTGGTGCATATCACGGAGCACTTTAATCCAGCCTTTCTGCATCCACAGCCTCCCCGACATCCCTTTTTGCATTTGCAAGAAATGAGTTTCAACAAGGTTTCCGGAGCGGAAAGTTCGAGCGTGGTAACAGGAATTAGCCAATTCTTGCTTTTTCTCCATCCCCATTGCTATGAATTTTTTCCAACTCCATACCACTGCTGAACCTGGTGATAGGTTCGGAATGAATGTTGTCGTGCTGCTGCTTCTGTCGGTGGCAACGATGCAATATTAAACTTATTTTTATATGCTGGTTTTGTGAAGCATGTATATCTGTAGTTGTTACGATACACTTTTTACGCCACTATAACCGTATAACGCAATGGGGAAGCGCTCTCCAGCTTCAGGAATAATCTCCGGATTGGCATTTTGGTTTTTGAATACCTGGACAAGCTCGTTTAAATCTCGGTTTTTTCGGAGTACATTAGTACATTTTATTTTTCCTTGATTAAAGAGTGCTGATATTGTATCACAGCCACTGAAGGCGTGATAACATGTTATCAGCGGCTGTTTTATCTATGATACTTTTTGTTGAATATATTCGTTGCGAAATTTTTTCTTTTCCTGGTTTGAGAATATATATGTTTGAACGCGTAGATAGAGCCGTCAAAAGAGTAAGAAGATCTACATCTTCGCCGACAACTATTACGGAATCAAATGTAGATGAAATGCTGATTGCCGTATTGATTATTAACGTATCCGCATCTTCCGCGGCTTGCTTGACCATAAAGTTCGCAGCTTGAAATTTTGTCTACAACATAACAATGAGGCGTTTTTTGTTTGCATCGTAGCCCAGAAATTTATCTTGTGACACAGTTGGGATCATTGTCTCGTCAAAAAGTATGTCTACTGAAGCAATTCTCCGTGATCATCGGGATCGCTCTGCATGTTTGGTATTACGGTTTGCTACATCTTCCGGATATCCGTCAAATACGACAATGGCATTGGATGTATAGTTCGATCGAACGAATGTGACGTAGTTATCGCAAATGGATGAAAACGATACTCCGCGATGCCAAACGACTCGGTGCAATAAGTATCCTCCGTCGATGACATACATAGCATCTCCAAAATTTACATCCCCAGAATTGGGCTTAAATACTTTGTACATAGAAGATTTAACGCACTTGCACATGCCTTCGTCATTAAAAAGGGATAACGGAAACGGAGCAAGTTCGTACGTAAGAAACTTTTCAAGTTCTTCGTCAAATTCTTTTGCAATGCACATTCTTTGAAAAACTAATAAAGGATTAATCGGGATAATGTCGTCTTCTATCCGGATACCTGCACTCATGACACCGAGTGCTTTTTCTCTGTCTTTTCGTTTGAATTTTACGGTATAGAAATCGCTGCCGATGATTTTGGAAATGCCAGAATTACCAATTTCTTGAGACATGTGACAATTTATCTTCTCATCTCCGATAACTCCAGTGCTTATTGACATGAGTTCCTTTACTTCTGGAAAAGGAAAATGTTGGCTCAACCAATCCACTAGTTTTTTTACGTCGTCATCATAACGATTATTCCGCAAGCTTCTCATTTCGACTTGCTGCTCCGAACTGGAAAAAGTTACGTTGCAAAACTTTTCAACTCTGTCGCAAACATTGTGCAAGAATACCATTCCTAAAGGCCACTTAGAGAGCACGCTGTCCGTGACTCCTCGTCCATGAGTGAGGCCGCCAAGACATTTCATCGTCCTCATCAACGATTGCTCAATCGTCATATCTGACCACGTACCTCACCAAAATTTGTCGGAACGTCTAATTGTAAAGTATCCTTCAGTTGTGAAAAATTCGTATTCTTGAGCTGTTATTCTTCCCTTCAAATCAAGCATATCTTGCAAATATAAGTGGCAAGACTTTGCATATAAGAAGTGGCCACTAGCATGAAAATAAGGCAGCATCTTTTGGATAGTGTCATAATGTAAATTCTAATTTCCCATTTTTTCTGCCTCGATGAATTGTTTTACAATCGTCACCATGCGGAAATATTGCACCCATAATTTCGCTGTAGAACCACGTTGTTCAAATTTTATCAGTTGATTCTCAAATTTCTCAGCAAGTTCTTTGTAGCATTCTTCCTGGTCCGCCACGAGTACCACTGACCTGTTGAAATTGTATAGAATTCTTTCTAATTCTGCACTGAGATCGGGTGTAAAATCTATTGATTACATGACAATTTTAGCAATTGAAAGATGACTCAACATGTGTGCTCTTACCGCACGCGTATACGCGTGTTCTGCTAACATTTTTTCAATTGAATTCAATGCGTAAATGGTGTTGAAGAGCTCTTTCAATCCGCTTCCAGTCATTATGTATCCGATGGATCCCATGAACGACATTAATAAATGGAATCCACCAACAACATTATTTAATTTGGAGTCTTCACCATACAAGGAAACGATTACCCGTGCTTTGAAATATAGGGGCTGGTCAAACGTAACGAAACAAGTGCGCTGGTATAATGACTCACATTTTTCAGAAGCAGATAAGAAAACAGTCAAAATTGTGTCGTGATTACTCGGTGGAGCATTAATGAAGTGCAAGCATCCTACAAATGATTTTTGGAAGGGTAGTTCCGCTGTAGCTTGTTCCATAAATCTGAAACTATTGATTTCACAAAAAAACTGTTACTACATAAATTGTAGGAAATTTTCTCTAATTTAATTTATCACATAACTATTTTTATCGTAAAATGAGTTGGAACGGAGTTATTCTCAAAAAACTGTATTTGTGCGCCATTTTTCCAATATGGCGGCGCAAGCGGCAAAGATACGAGGTGGCAAAGTGAAAATTCGAAAAGAGCACATCGAAATCTATAAAATTACCAATTTTCAAAACTCCCGGAAAACTTTCCAGGTAACCCCCTTTTTGAGCACCAAATGACTGTAATAATCTTAAAATTGATTAATGAATCACGTACAATAATATTTCAGATTTGGAAACACCCTGTTTGAAATTTTATTTGATATGTGAATCGGCCACCACTTATCTTGAGGAACATTTTTGCTATAACCTCAAACTTTCGAGTCCCACTCAAATGTTGCAGGTTTTTTTTGAAAATGTATTTGATACTATTTTGATGTTTATCTATAAATCATGAACAATTTTGATGGAGAATCAAAATTACAGCTTCGTACACCTTTACGTTGCCACAGTATCTGTTCACCTTTGAACGATGAAGTGCTAATGTTTTGTGCGAACCTAAAACGTCAATTTGCTGTATCAGAATGGTGGGTGTCAACAATGAAACAAAAATGTCATGAAAATTTTATTTCATAAGACACTTGTTTCGCGGCGTGTTTTGGCAAAGAGATAACAATTTCTCCAATCACAAGTTTTCACGAGATTTTGAAATTTTTGTTCCATGAGAGACAGTGTACAGTATTTCTGCTGTTTCCACTGTGATTTAGTTCTTCGTGCCGTCACAAGTCATGGCTACACAAAAATATAGAAGAAGACTGCGGCTTGTTACTACTTAATTTTCTCCCAAAAAAAATTCATAAAATTTAGGTACGCGATCGGATTAAGCAAAGGAACAATACAGTTTAATGAATTGAAAAAATTCAAAATATTGTAAGAATTTTCTCAGGACGTCTGCTGCCCATTCCTATTTATACTCTAAAATTGACATCGAAGGCTATGTATTTTATCGTTAAGAGGGGCCTCCTCACAGGTATATAAACCTAAAAACCTACACAATATTAGTTACTAATTTAGTAATTATTTGGTTCAAAATATTTACGATAGATGTCGATAGTAGTACTGAATCGGCATTTACTTATTCAACATATTTTCACTCTGTCTTTCCACTCTTGACGGTACAAAGAAACGCATCTCTGTTCGAATGTTTTGATTGCAAATATTTCAACTTATTGTGAGCACAGAAATTATCTGTTTTTTATGTTGCATCCAAACCACAGCACACTTGTGCATAGATAAGAGAATATTATATACACGGATCCAAACAAAATTTGTTGACATAATTTCCATTTGAGTGTAGATTTTTGATTATTTAAGAGTTTCATAAATGTTTATGAAAGGAATAAATTGTTAAAAAGTACGTAATCGTATCGACCCGATATCAAAAATTATAGTTATGATAATGTGAATTATCCTGCAATCCGTATTTTTTAATTTAAAAGCTATGTTTGAGGTTATGTTTACTGGATTAATTGATTAATGTGAAAATATGAGATAAATAATACTGATGGTTTGTTCTAGTATTATCAAACTATCTTTCAACATTCTCTTTAAACCCTTTTTTAATGATAATATGGGTTTGTTAGCGAAAAATTGAAGTGAAGTGACCTTTGAAGTATCTGAATGAAGAAAAATTAAAACCGCTCTCAAAAGACAAGAATTGCATAATTCATTTTGATGAATATGTAATAGTGATAATTGGAAAATATAACTATTATCTCCTGATACAAGGTGCATTACATATTGCATGAAAGGACATGTGCTATTTAATAATATGGATACCAAGTGACAGCATTGTGGGAATTGCTAGAAATTAAGAATGGAAGAAAAATATACATACATTAAAAACATTCTACCTTTCAACATTTGTACCATTTATATTACCAAAATAAAATGTTTTCATGATTATACATTTTTGTTTGTTTCATGCTAAGAAAATTAAACTACGGAAAAGTTGCAAATTTAAATGATTCAAAATGGGCCATTTAGTCTGAATACACAGAAAGTCGTGTCACAACTCTGCCTCAATCTAATGATATTTGTATCAGTTTCAGAGTTTCTATTGGTTGCTTTCAAATTTTATTTGACATGTAGGCTCTTCTTTCAACCACATGTGTAAATATATTCAATTTTATTTAGAAACAAATAATATAAACAAAGAGTTTCCGAATTTATCATACAAAGAAATATTTACTTGTAATACAATGCTTTACATTTAATAGAAAGAGATAGTAAGGTACAGTGAGGAATTTCAATTTAAAATAGCAAACGTTTAACAAACTTACGAAGCAACTATAACAACTAATAAAAAATTCAAAGCGAAAGATCTGTAATGACAAATAATAATGTATATATTGTAGGGAGATCGATATATACAGTACAAAATCAAACATACAATAAACATGTACAAGTTTGCTTCTACCTTGTTTGCAAATATTGATCATATATGTTGTGGAGATTGGAACTGAAACATTTTTCCTTCATTATACAAAAAAATAGTTGGTTCACTCTCTTTTTTCCATGTGAGATACACATATGTGTGATCACCCGAATGGTAAATATTTTTTTTTGTTTTTGTATAATACATTATTGGTTTTATTACTTCTCCATCCAACCCATCTAATATGCGAGAAAAGTATAGGTTTACCCAAAAAAATGGTTTTTAGAAAAGAAAACCTATCTGTATAACCCGAAGTGCAACAAGTAGACAAAATTAACTTTTTAGTTATCCTTTGTTTTAAAATTTTTTTTAATATCAACAACTAAGACTATTAGTAAGTCATCCTTTAATAATAATTTGGTATCTTATTTTCTTTGATTTTTTGAAATGCTTATATAATCAAACAATTTGCAAGGAAATTTCGACTATTGGCTAGACAAAGTTTTGAAATATTCATGGTTCAAAGATTTTTAAAATATAATGTTACCTACTTCATCCATCAATTTCTATCACCTATGGAGCATAGGCTAAGGCAAGCTAAAAAGTGGATAACCATCCTAATTCCTTATAAAATCTTTGGACAGGTTGTTAAGAGAAAAACAAATACACCTTGTCATTCTCTTGTTAAAACTGTTCTTAAAAAGACTTATTGTATGACGGAGGTAATGGATTATGGAACTCTTAAGGAAAAAGTGGCTATAAGAGCATTTTTGAACAAGTACAAAATGTTGTGGTGGTTGATTCAGGATTGTGGGTAGATGTTCAACACGGTTTTCTAGGTGCTTCTCCTGATGGTAAATATATTTAACATAACAAATAATCACCATGTGTTATAAATTCTTCTTGCATATTAAATGTCGTACATTAATTGATAAAATATTTTAGGGCTTGTAGGTGATGATGCACTACTTGAAATAAAATGCCTCCACTCTGCATCAAAACTGAATTTCCAAACAAATACAATAAGCGAAATAATTGACCTCATGAAGAACAAAATTTGTCTACAAAAACACAACAATAAAATTCAACTTAAGCAGAATCACAATTACTATTATTAGGTATAAACATGATATATTTATTGAAATTGACTGTCTCGACACTTACTTCGTGGAGTATGCTCATATTAGTGTTTTTAAATGAAACTCAAGGTCTCTAGTTAATTCCACAATATAATAAAAGTTATTGAGAATTCTAAAAAATTGACAATTGTTTCGATAAATCAATATCATCGTCAGAATGACAAAAGTTACATTTCATTTTATGCCTACCTGATGTTTAGTAGTTATATTTTTGGCTAGACCAAGAAGTAACCTAACTTGCGATTGGCTTAATATATGTTTATAGAAAAAAGAAGAAGATGTGATATTACAAATATTGAAGCTTAGATATTATTAGCCCTATGGTGATATCCTGGATATCATTTTTCCAATTAAGATCAGTATAACTGTGCAATGATATAGAAAACCAGGAAAACTATATCTGCTGATCTTTACAATTATCACTTAAGAAGACAGTTTATTAGTGGAGAATTCCCTAGATTTAACTGTTCATTGACAACTTCATATTGTGGGTTTCTTAAATGTCTTCTAATTTCCAGTTCTTCAAGGAAATCCAGTTCTTGTTTCTTTTCACAAATATGCAGTACTTCTAGTTCTGTGTTAGGTGTCAATGAATGATTGGTGTCAAGTAGATGTTTCGCGTAGTGGGATTAGAGAAGTCAGGTATATATAAACTCAAATGTCCAGAATGTAATGCTGTCTATTTGGGTCAGACCCTTAGGAATTTTGAAGTACGATACAGTGAGCACTTACGAGCATACAGATTAAAACAACCAGATAAATCCCACTACGCAAAACATCTACTTGACACCAATTATTCATTGACACCTAACACAGAACTAGAAGTACTGCATATTTGTGAAAAGAAACAAGAACTGGATTTCCTTGAAGAACTGGAAATTAGAAGACATTTAAGAAACCCACAATATGAAGTTGTCAATGAACAGTTAAATCTAGGGAATTCTCCACTAATAAACTGTCTTCTTAAGTGATAATTGTAAAGATCAGCAGATATAGTTTTCCTGGTTTTCTATATCATTGCACAGTTATACTGATCTTAATTGGAAAAATGATATCCAGGATATCACCATAGGACTAATAATATCTAAGCTTCAATATTTGTAATATCACATCTTCTTCTTTTTTCTATAAACATATATTAAGCCAATCACAAGTTAGGTTACTTCTTGGTCTAGCCAAAAATATAACTACTAAACATCAGGTAGGCATAAAATGAAATGTAACTTCTGTCATTCTGACGATGATATTGATTTATCGAAACAATTGTCAATTTTTTAGAATTTTCAATAACTTGTATTATATTGTGGAATTAACTAGAGACCTTGAGTTTCATTTAAAAACACTAATATGATATATTTATTCCAAAGAACAAAAACTCGAAATCATTCTCACATTATATATTTAATAACTTTGATGTATTTACCAACAATAAATAAGAATAACATGCAAAAGTAGTTATTTGTGTAATAGGTGCAAAAAGTGCATTTTTGTTGCAAGGAAGCATGAAGCACTAAACACAATCTTGTGGAGTAAATATAAATAGCATTTACGAAGCACAAATTTACTTATTTAGCATGAAAATTACTCAATTTTAATCACTTACAAATACAATACACACTAAACTATAAATTTGGGATATTTTTATGAACACAAAACATATGACAACAGCATATTTGACCCATAGAAAAAGTGATAATATTATTTGTCTATGAATTGACCGTCGTCTTCTGTCATTGTTCTATACAGAGCCATGCATCAAGACGGTGGAGCGGTTGAACTAAAGTAAAAGATGTTCGTTTGCAAAAATTTGCGCACAACAAATCTCAAAAAATACAATGATTTGAGATTTCATATTTTCAGAATCGAATTCTCTAGGCTTCCTTTTGGGGATCAGGTTTTGGTGTCCAGATTGGTGACCACAAATTGTCAAAACTGTCAAAATCACACCATCACTTAATGGCTTATATCTTTTTTATAACAATATAAAACTCAACCAAAATACCCGATCACCAAGACAAAGGTCCAAGTTATATTGTGTTAAAATTTCAACACTTAATTTCCCTGCGTTCTGTACAAAATGACCTAAATTTGGTTGCAAATCACGGGTGCCAACTGTTTCCAGGTTCCTAAAACGTGAGACCCCTCTTAACCTCTTGGCCGGATATTCTCATAGCATTTGAAATAATATCAATGGAGGTTTTTCTAGAATTTATAGTTGAATTAATTTTAATAGCATTTTTTGTGACCTATTGTCACTACATGCTTTTCTACTCTCATTTACTTCACTCATTTACGCAACAACCAAATGAAACTCGTTGTTAAGAAACTAGCATACCAATTTTATTCTAGAGACATTACCAAAACTCACATACAGCAAGTGAAACAAATATTTCAAATGAAAGTCGACGCATTTGATGTATACCTACACGTTAAAACTTATTCATGAAAGAAATGTCTCGTGAAATATTGTGTCGTGACATTTTTAACAATATTTCTTATATCTCAAAAGTGTTTCCACTGTGAATAATGAAATATTCGACTCATGACACAAAAATTTCATGACATTATTTCCTCGTGGATCCTTATCTCTCAACAATTCGCGTGTTAAATTCTTTTACAGCATATAATCGGCTCTACTAATAATCTTTCTGATTTTCTTTCTGGGAAAATCCTGCTGTTATGTGTTAATAATGGCGAGCGAAGGGAAAATTGAAAATGTAGGTGATTATGAGGGTTTTATGGCCTCAACCCAATGATAGATAGAGGTTTAGGAGATTAAGAGCCGTCAATTATTGTTCAAAAAATATATATGTGCCTCCGTGTTTGTATTTAATATTACATGGGTATTAGGATTACAAAAATCCGTATATCAAAAGAGCGAATGAAAAATAGATTTTTTTAATTCTGTAGGTGAGAAGATTAATTTTTTGATTGACTGGTAATTGAAATTGAAAATTTGATGACATTCTTATCCAATATATTTTGGATTGTTTAAAAGAAAGAAACAATGATGGCTATGGATTAGTATACACTATTTCATTCTATTGTTCAATATTGAATAGGATTCAGTAATTTGTTAAAGTCAGAAGAAAGCTACAACAACAGGAAAACCATGGCGCTTTATGCAACGCAATAACAGAGCGGAAATGTACGATATCATGAAAAAATGTCAAAGAAACGGCGACACAAAATAAAATGAAATACTGAACTCTCAATTCCAAAAATAAACAGAATTACTAACAAGGATATTGAATAAATATTTCAGTGCACTGCAGTACACTCTGTGATATAGAGACATGCTTGAATTTAGATTTTATTTTTTTTATTTACATTAACGTGTCTCCACAACTGAGATTATTGACCATGGTACAATTATTAACTATGAGAAATAACCGTTAATAAACTATTGAGTTTACAAACATAGTACAATTACAAAAACCGAACATTATCATTGAAATACGGTTTACGTTAGATTTCATTGACACAACGACACAACATGGAACAATAAATATAACTACAAGAATTGGACATTAACAAACTGTTTTGGTTTCATGAACAATTTAGATTTCATAATATAAATTATTGTCCTTTAAAAAATTGATTAGGCGTGGTAACTAGTCCTTCTTGAAGCGAAGTTCGTAGATGGTCGTTACGGCATTTATCTGAATATTTCAGACAGCTTGTGAATATGTAATTAACTGTAAGTGGAATTTTTACAGTGCTGACATTTGGGTGGGTCGGAGACGGCCATTAGATATCCATCAGTCTGTCTAGTATGCCCACTACGTAGCATGCGTACAACGACTGTATCTCTTCGAGACGTAGAAGGAAGGTGTTTGAAGTCGATGAACCTCTGAATTTCGTGTAGTTTTGTATTGTAATTTGTCTAGTGATTTGCCCAGCGGTCACGTATGGAATCCTAATTATCAGGTCATTGTGAGTTTGCATTGGATCGGTCTGGAGGTTAGCTTATTTTGCAGTTTGGTCCGCAAGTTCATTTCCGGGTTTTCCGACATGCGACGGCACTCAAATGAATGTAACGATAACACCAGAGCTCGCAAGACGGCCAAGAGCCTGCTTGATTTTTTTGTGATTCTAGTAAATCGATTATTGAGTGATCTATCGGTAACGGAAAGCTATACAGTATGCATGTCAGCAGGTAACGATTTAATATCTTTGGTAAATTATTGATAGTTGATCCTTAGATCCATATGTGTTTTCCAGAAAATCTATAAAGTATTCTAAAGGCAGTCTGAATGAGTCAGGAGATTTATTATACATGTCGGAGATTATTGTCCTGGAACGTTCAGGTATCCTATTTTGGAGGGTTGATTTGTTTTTAGCCTTTCTTAACAGGATTTGGTATATCTACGAATGGAATATCGAAAGTGGAGGCTGTGCTGATAGTAATGAGAGAAACAATTCTGTGTCTGTGGAGTTTAGCAAGGGTCTTTTTTGTGAAGATGTTACCTGTATATTTGGATGATCTGTAGTATACACAGGAACTTTAATTATTCTAGTAAATCGATTATTGAGTGATCTATCGGTAACGGCAAGCTATACAGTATGCATGTCAGCAAGTAACGATTTAATATCTTTGGTAAATTATTGATAGTTGATCCTTAGATCCATATGTGTTTTCCAGAAAATCTATAAAGTATTCTAAAGGCAGTCTGAATGAGTCAGGAGATTTATTATACATGTCGGAGATCATTGTCCTGGAACGTTCAGGTATCCTATTTTGGAGGGTTGATTTGTTTTTAGCCTTTCTTAACAGGATTTGGTACATCTACGGATGGAATATCGAAAGTGGTGGCTGTGCTGATAGTAATGGGAGAAACAATTCTGTGTCTGTGGAGTTTAGCAAGGGTCTTTTTTGTGAAGATGTTACCTGTATATTTCGATGATCTGTAGTATACACAGGAACTTTAATTATTTCTGAAGTAATAGGTGTGTTGTTTGTGGGTTGGGGGAGCTGTATGTCTGATTTCTGGGAAACAGATGGCGGATGATCAGCTTGAACATTAGGTCTGTTCTTGTTTGATGCTTGCATGTTTAATGCTGATGGTTGGGGAGTAATTTGGGTATTAGGGCAGTTGGTTGTAATATGGCCGGTTTGCTTGCATATAAAACACTCTATTTTATCGGTTGAAAGAAAGATTATATAACCACTATTTTTGAAAGAAGTTAATAAGGAAGTCTGCAGCTTGAACTTTTTGGAAGATGATACAATATAAACTTCTCTGCAGACAGATAATATATGATTGTATACATCTCCGGGAATGCCAGAAAAGATATTGGGGATGCTAACTGTAGTCCAAGCTCTATTAATGCTGTTTCAATTAGTTCGTGAGGAATGGATGAGCACACATTTGAAAGAACTAGGCCTTTTGCGGGGGTAACTAATCTCCTTACATTCAATTCCATGTCACCAACTTCAATTCTCGAATGGTTGGGGATCAGTTGGTCAACTAATTCAATTTTGTTTATATAAATGCAGATTCTGTTTTTGGAAATTCTTGATGTGAAGAATATATTCCTTGGGCCTATAATATCACCAACTGCTTTAACGTATTCTAATAATTTTAAATTTTCAGCGGAGTGGAAAAGTATGGCTTGTTCTTTATTGTGAAACGTTGGTTTTGGAGTTGATTTTCCGGCTGCTACATATGAAGTGGAAAGAGGAACGTTAGAGTTATTTTCAGTCATTGTAGGTTTGTTTCCGATGTGTGAGTTGTTATTGTTGCTGCCCTTGTAGTCAAAGGCAGTTTCTTGTGTTACGCTAATGGTAGAAATCTTGTGTTTTTTCTGTTTTACTTGTCAGCAAACCAAAATACACCATAGTGTTAAATTGGTTGCTTGTCGAAAAACCACCAGCGAGTGTAAAATAACTGGTTTGCTTATCTTCTTATCAGTAATCAGTCAGATATTTATTATTATTGTTTAATAATTAAATTAAAATACCACGAATCCCGTTATAATTTGCAGGATAAGTGTGCGATAGAGAGATCTACAACTAGTCCAAAAACTTTGAATAATTGTTAATTGCTTACCTGATAAACTTTGAAAAACTATGCACCAATCTTAATCGAACTTTACTCGTTCACGTCCAGCGACGAAGGTGAATTTAGATTTAATATATTGATAGGGGAGTTTTTAAAGTTAAGAAATATATTGGGAAAATGGTTGGGAATTTGAATATAAATTGTAATCGGAAACATTTAGGTACAGTGAATTAAGAACATGATTTTCAACACTTTCATTAATAGAGAAATAAATATAAAAATTCCACAAATTCTCAAACTCCATAGATATAATGAAGAAAATGTCTGAAACAACATCATGTAGCTATTCTTTACAACAGAAAGCATCAGAAATATATTATTCTCGGGTAGAAAAATACATTTGCAGCAAGGAATAAACTAAGATTGTTGAATAAATGGAAACAGAAATATGAAGAGAAAAGAATGTTATTATAAATTAGATTTCAAGCCAGCTCAGGTCAAAAAGAATTTTTGATGATGAAACATCCTTGGGTGGAATTCTTGAAAAATGGTAGAACTTCCAATTTAGAATAAATATTTTTTTCGCGTAGAGATTGTTGAATACAGAATATATGGAGGAGAGAAATCATTTGAGAAATTTTGTGTTCTGCAAACTTCCAATTTAAGACTAACAATAATTTTTACTGAAGACAAATAATAAATAGAGTAGAGTTTTGTATTTAAGTGTATAAATCCTCTTTATTGCAAAGCGCTTTCGATTTTCGTCATCTTCAGTGCTTCCTGGAAGTCTTATATCTTGGAATATATTCCTATTTTTTAACCCCTATTTCATCAGAATTCCAAAAATGCCTCACTACTTTTGAAATTTCCGAGAAAAATGGGAAAATTGTCGACTTTTTCACATAGCGTTGACAAAATTGAGAAATTTTGTTATTTTTATTAAGCATATCTTATTCAAGAGGAAAAACTCTTTTAAATGACGCCAAAAACATGGATATCGATTAAAAAACAAAAAAGTGTTACGACATTTGTTTTTTGGGTTGAACCTTCCCCCATCCCTTACTTGAAGAATAAGGATACAAAGTCCCTAACTACATTTTTCATAATCTCAACAATATATCAAAAATTATATTTCTCGGATACCTTTAGTATGTCTTTTTTGGAGATAATCACAGTATTAAGTTTTAAGTGTTCATTCCACCCCATAGCAGATATTTTAGGAACTCAAAAATATTTTCCAGCGATTTTTTGGGGTTATTTTCCTGAAGGTATTTTTTTGAAGTTCTACCATGACAATTTTTTGGAATACGGCCGACAGTCGGTGTTCTTAATTGTTCACCCTGCATGTGCTGATTAGACACAGAAACATCTATAGGATGTCATCTAGAATGTTTGAGGTATATTATTTAGAGGTTTATGTAATGTCCATACAACATCTACGAGAATATACTGTATTGTTTTTGAAATATCGCATTAGCTAATTGATAAGATGTTATTTTTTAGACTTTGCATTAACATCGACATACAAGATGTTAAAAGGCATTTCAGAATGTAAAAGAAATGTTGTTTTTAGTTCGTTATGAAGACTTCCTTTTAAGGAAGTTCTAGTAACATCACAATAATGTAAAAAGGCAGCGCTTCAACATCGCTGAGAAGTTAAGTTGAAACATCACAAAAGGTAACAGCCACAAGCTGGGCTTAAGCGGTTGTATAGATGTGCATGTGATGAAAACAAGAGGAAAGAAGGAAAAACATTATCACAATGTGATGTTGAATTAACATAACTGTAATATGTATTTGCATAGTGGATACTCAGTTGAATATGAAGAAATAGGAGTTGTTAAAGAGATGTTATAACTTTGGAAACATTATTAGGTGAGTACTTACAAGTCAGGTAAGCAGGAAGTTGATGAATAAATAAAAAACATTGTTACAATTAATATTGTTCTGCTTAATAACTAAATGAGAAACATGTTAAAATTCAGACCATGTGGTATGCAAAAGCAACGTCAACCACATGCGGAATGTGTGAAGTCAAATGCCAAAGTGGAAATACCAGTACCATCCTAAAGAGCGGTCGAGTGAGTATTGAAATGGAAGCATTACTTAACGTAAATTTAATCATATTTAATCTCCTGATAGAGAGGAAGGAAATCTCTGTTCCAGCTTGCTTGCATGATTAAACAAAGCTCATTTTCATTATGTTCTTTGGAGATCTCAAGTGTCTCAAACAAATTCAATCTAAGAAATTCCTTATTATCAATCCTGTGCAAAATTTTGAGTTTCTGTTAGGGCTAAAATTATGCTTGTAAAATTTGAGATGGTTACCAAATATGGACTTGTCAGGTCTCGTCAGATGTTCATTGATGCGAGTGGGAAGTGGTCTGTAGGTTCTACCAATGTAGAAGGCCGGGCAATAAGAACACTCAAGTCTATACACACCGCTACTTTTCAATTTACTAATTTTATACTTTGAGTTAACTAAATAATCACTCAAACTTTTGTAAGCTTTAAAGGAAACTTTTGTACCCGGTACTGTATCTTCTATGAATTTGGAAATATCCCTACACATACTTTGATCAAAAAAGTTAAGATATCAGTTTTTGTAGAATCAGTAACTGAGTGTAGAGAAAGTAAGCTTGACACTAAAGGTTCAGTTTCAGATTTAGGTATAGACGTAAACAGGCTGCTCACATCAAAGGATATCATATGTGTATTGTTGTCGAGTCGATTTTTTTCAATTTTGTTAATTAATTTTGCAGTGTTACTCACCGAATTGGACGGTTTTTAGTTGGTGATGTTCTTTATCACTTGCAGGATGAATGTTGCCAAAGTAGAGACAGAATTGTTGTGACAGCTTACCACTGGTCTGACTGGAATGCCCTCCTTGTGTATCTTCAAGAGACCATATAATCTGGGCATTTGAGGATTGCTAGGAATTGCTGATTGCCCGGCCTCCTACATTGGTAGAACCTGCAGACCACTTCTCACTCGCATCAATGAACATCTAAAGAGACCTGACAAGTCCATATTTGGTAACCATCTCAAATTTCATAAGCATAATCTTAGCCCTAACAGAAACTCAAAAATTTTGGACAGGATTGAGAATAAGGAATTTCTTAGATTGGATTTGTTTGAGAAACTTGAGGTCTCCAAAGAACTTACTGAAAATGAGCTTTTTTTAAACAAACAAGTGAACTGGGCAGAGATTTTCTTCCTCTCTATCAGAGGATTAAATATAGTTAAATTTACGTTAAGTAACTCTTCCATTTCAATACTCACTAGACCACTCTTTAGGTTGGTACTGGTATTTCCACCTTGGCATTTTTGACATTTGAATTTACACATTCCGCATCAGGTTGACGTTGCTTTTGCAAGCCACATGGCCTGAATTTTAACATGTTTCTCGCTTAGTTATTAAGCAGAACAATATTAATTGTAACAATGTTTTTCTTCATTCAGCAACATCCTGTTTACCTGACTTGTAAGTACTCTAATAACTCATAATTGTTGGGTTGTTATGTGTTCCTTTTTTTTACTGCCACGTTGCTGTCACCAGTACCGTAGGGCACAATAGAGCCGGAAATCCCCTGTTGAAGAACCTCGGGGGAGGGTGGTTTCCTGGCTCGAGCGGAAGGGTATTCGTGGGCCCCCTTGGGCTTATACGATGTGCCAAGCCTGAGTTCTAAGGTTCGACGTGACGCTCAGCTGCCTGTACGGGGTAGAGGAAACAGTCTGGGTAGGATAACATATAAAAAGGCCTATATTACGAACAAATAAATCTGAGGTTACAAAAAAAACAATGAATTAACTCTGGGGTGCACTTTCGAATGCATACGGTATATGATATAATATAATAATAATGTTATTTCACCTGCGCTTACATAAAACTAGCTAGGGTTCCTAAATATATTCGCCATCTCTTCTAGTTATCGTCCGTTGAGGACAACGAAGATCCTTCGTCAGAGAAAAGTGGTCAAAGTTTTCTTAAGCAAAAAAAACTATCTAGCGTCTCCTTAATAAAATATAACGCCTTGACCTAGCTAACGGTTACTTTAGTGGCTTCCATGACTTTGAAATTACGTAATGCAAAAACAGCTGATTCCGTAAACCGACCTTTCTGCTGGTCGAGGGGTAACCTTCGTTATATGGTCATTGGTGTCTTTCAAGGACTGGTATTGAAAATATTTCTCCCTGATTACAGTATAAACAATCTATTAACATGAATAAATATCTCGGGAATAAAACTTTATAATGCAATAACTGATACTAAACTTTTGATAGTGTGATTGGAGTAATCTACTTGGTTCCGGTTTATGGGGGATGTGCCCCTCGCAAAACTCCCTGAATAAAATTGTATAGTCATAAGAGAAATAAATATATATTATACTCTCTAATTACGGTAGTATACGGCTCAAGCTTCAGTATAACACTTATATGGCAGGATGGACAGTCAGACACACACAAAAAAATCAATACCAATATGATTTTCCCAAAAAAAAAATTAAGGAAAAAAAAGGTTGTCAGGTTCAAA
This sequence comes from Galeruca laticollis, assembly GCA_963921935.1. Classification (NCBI taxonomy): domain Eukaryota; kingdom Metazoa; phylum Arthropoda; class Insecta; order Coleoptera; family Chrysomelidae; genus Galeruca; species Galeruca laticollis. The sequence continues at coordinate 51,842,274 of OY998184.1, forward strand.
CACTTACTGTTTGGAAAAATCTTGGTCGAACGTCACAAACTAAAAGAGATGAGCTCTGATAGGCTATCTCCGCTTTCCGCACTTCGCGGCAATTACTAAAACTCACTGTCAAAACGCGGGCTGTCGTAAGTCGACAAGCCAGAAGTACCAGACTGCACTGTCGCTGTCCGACTCTCTCTCATCGTTTTTGTGCGTCATTTACTTGTCCTCGCCTCTATGTTCTTATTTTCGTAGTTGAAGGTTACCATTAATTAAATTTCCCTATGCTAAGTTGCATAATTCGTCTGTATTTTTATGATATTCAAAACAACGATGTTTTTGTGTTCGACTTATATGCGTGGTAATTTGTGAATTTTTCATAATTGTTTAATTAAGTTTTACTGCCTCTGATAACGAAACTTGGTCGCTTTTCTTTTAGACTTTTTATATTTGATTAAACTTATATTTGATTTGAAATTTTTTTATATATATATAGGGAGACCCTAAGTTCCCTTGCCATATTTGTGCTTATTACAGTACTCAACTAATAATTTTTCCAAAGTTATAACCTCACTTTTACAACTCATATTTCTATACTTTCAACTGAGTATTTACTTTCAGAAAGCACTGAAGATCACGAAAGTCGAAAGCGCTTTGTAATAAAGAGTGTATTTAGCTACAAATATCTATTCTATTATTTTAGTGGGGAGTCGAATATGTAAGACTCATAAATATTGTAGAACTCACAACACTGGGTCAATTGTAAGGAGAGGAAGAGTTTAAAAAACCAGTTTGAATATACTCAAACTCAGATATTTTTTATTACAAGTTTCTTTGTATATTTAAAAAAAAGATTAAATTGAGAATCAAGAATAGAATATGATTGAGAGGAGAATAGAATCAAACACAGATATGATTGAGGGAATGGATTGAAATTTGAGTTTATAGCGTTAGAAATGTTTTTGATTGATAGCATTTGACGGAAAAAAAAACATTGACTGGAATATATAACTCAATTGTGGAACTCAGAATTTTAGCAAAAAGTCACTGAACTTGAGGAGAAAACATTCCTATAATTTTTATAGAATATTACTCTCATAAAATAATGAAATGGTATGAAATTTGATAGACATAGAAACATGAAAAAGGAAGTAGAATTCAGACTTTGATTCGACAAATTCCATGTATTGAACAAATAGTCAATTAATAGAGGAACTATCTAAAGTTATAGTTATTTGAATGATTTTCTAAGATCTACAGCATCTAATTTTTTTTTAGAGAATACCATTTTTATTAAAGATTTTTCACTTCTTCAATTTGGAATGAAATATGAAAGAAACACGCTCGTTCAAAGGGATTGTCGATTTTTTTTTTCAGCAAGTTGACACAATTATTCTGTGTATTCATGCAAAGTGTGATAGTCATATTCTGTTAGTTGTTTGCAGTACTTCATTTTGCCTATTCATCCTGAGTGTATTGTGCGACTTAGGTAGGAACCTCATCAAAATCACTTGGATATGAGTGATAAAGTGCATTAATAGGGGTTGAGATCTTGTGCTAGGTGAGTTTTTGAAGACCTACTAAGGCTTGTCCAAAATTTCGACTCTTCGAGCATTACCCTTCGATACCAGAGAGCAGTGTCTTGGGTATCGGAGGGTGACGGGTTAAACTACCTATCAAGAGCATCTCCGGGTTGCGGATAGGGGACGGTCAGCGATGTCCCGTACGTATGTACAGGAAAGAACTTGTCCATTGGGAAATGAGGGGGATGAGGGCTATAAATGCCCAAAAGTGCCCATTTCCGAATAGTCAATCGCTGACAAGCACGCGACACAAACCGCAAACCGCATGGTAGAGCAACGACTCCCTTACTAGGGTAAGGCCTGTAAGAGGTATGCCGAGCTATGCGGATCGGAAGGCTTGGCTTAATTGCACGGTCTACGTGGATGAGGACCACTTTAAAAATCATCCCAAATTCTAAGGTCGAGTAGTCGCCGAAAAGATGGATGGCCGTAGGGCAGTCAGTTCCTAGACCATTAACCTCAGTGCACCTGGCGTACCTCGTTGTATGTTGACTTGTACCTGCATAAGCAGCTCTGCAGGTATCGACCTCTTTTCTCCTATACTCGTGGGAACAATTATGTACTTAGAGAAAAAACCGTCTAAAGAGCCTAAAGAGGCTCATAGTAAAGATGATTTGGAGGATACGGAGGCAATGGACACTACAGAGTCTCCAGCGCAGCCTAATACATTGGAAACCCTAAAAACAACTCCGAGAGACGCTACAGGAAATACTGTGGAATAGAAAGCTCCACGCTGGAAAATTTCAGGTACCCAGAGAAGGAAGCTTGAGAAAATGAGGGAACAAGGCATTGATACCAAGACAGTAGTGCTGCCGACTCCCTCAACATCAAAACAGGGTGAAAACCAACAGACAGAGAGCGTTAAGCGAACTGTGTCAGCCAGGAGCACCCCAGAAGAAAAAAACGAAAGGAGGGCCAAATGTACTAATAGTACTAGTGGTATGAACTACAGTGTGGCCCTTAAAGGGATCAAAAACTTCCCAGAGATAACTGTCTTGAAAGATCAAGTAGGGACTATTAAAGTGAACCGAACCAAAATGATCGACGAGGTGCAGAAGGCGCCTAGGTTTGAAGCCAGTCGATACATGGACAGCTACTACGGGCTGATATGTACCAATGAGTAGTCCTTCAACATAACGAGGGACCATTTGGCAAGAAAAACAAACTGGAAGTCCATCAAGAGTGACGAACTTCCAAAATAGCAACGAATTCTCGCCCTACTTTCAGAGACTGAAAAAGAGGATCTGAAAGCGGGGCTAACGAGACTCGAAAAACAGAACCCATGGCTGAATGTTAATCGGTGGATAATCCTTGGCTCCAAATCGTCCGATATGGGACTGCATGTGAGTCTCCGGATTATTGAGGGGTCAATGAAGGAACTCGTTTTGGCTCATTGGGGACCGTACTACTTATTCCAGAGAGCCAGCTTTAAGACTCTGGAAAAGATGACCGAAGAAGAAACAGGGTCATATCAAGTACCTGAACCAACAGCCTCTTAGGATATTCAAGGTGCCACAAGCAAACTTCCAGCACAAAAAGACGACTACCGCTGTCCGACAGCAAAGGGTTGTGGCCGATAACATAGACATCGTTCTGATCAAAGAACTTTGAATAAGCAAAGGTACGATACTGACAGTGGCGTAACTGCCTATGGGCTAGACGGGGCTGTGCCCCGGGGCCCTCAAGCTCAGGGGGCCCTCGAATCCTTACCAGATGATAGGTTGCAACCCCACTTTAATCATGAAAACTCAGTTGAGTAAAATTCAAAAGTCATACCTAGGGAATTCCCCTAAATACATTCTGTAGGTTGGCAGTGTTGTCAAATTGACGGATAGTGATATGTGCGTTTCATTATTCATCGATGTGAGTTTTATTGTCAATTCGAAAGATTTTTTTTTTCGAGAACGGTTAAAAAGTTAATTCTGTATAAGGAGTAAGTAAGCTAATGTCAATAAACTTTTTTGTACTGGTCAATATAGAATATAGTGGTTCAATTTTATTTGATTTTACCACTCATATTGATGTCCGTTAAGTCAATAACTCGTGTCAAATCTAAAGATTTCGGCTAAACTGGCAACAGTGGTAACACTAACGGTAATAATTTTTTTTCCGGGGATTCCCCAACAACACTTGTAGCGTATCATTGTGTTTCTCTTTCCTTTTATTTTACTCTTAACTTCGTCAGTGAAGTGACTACAGTGAGTTGAGTACCAACCTCGAGCACAATCTAATATTATATTGTTTCAATAAATAAGAAAATTAAAATCATGGATAAAAAAAAGGAACGCAGTGGTGCATTTAAACGCAAATAACTCCAAGAAAGAGAATATAGTAAACAAAAATTGCCCAAAATTGACAAGTTTTTTAGTCAGCCTTCTGCAAGTACATCTGGCCAAAATATTTCTATTGATAGTGACTCAAGTAATGTGGTAACTGCAGTGTTGGTTGAGAAGCCTACTGAAGAAGATTCGACAATTATTGCTGTTGGAGATACCTCCGCCGCTGATCATGTGAACGTGGATGATGTTTGCATGACACACATAAGAGCGGGTTTGGAGAAACCACAGACCTCTACATTTTTCGAAAATGTGTACGATAAATCTTCTTATGACTTGGGAAACTTCACGAACAGCCTTCAGGACCTTTTCCAACAGACATCAACCAGAACAATAGGTGTTTTTCAAAATCGTACCACGTTTCGTGTTCTAAATATAGGCCAGTTAATTGTTTTTGGTTGTGTTATTCCAAAATACTAGACGCTGTCTATTGTCAACCCTGTTGGTTATTTGCTTCACAAACGAATAATGTTTGGTGTACGGGATTTCGAGATTGGAAGCTTTTATCAGAAAGAATTAAACAACACATTTGTTCGAGTGGCCATTCGGAAGCATGTGCTGTTTATGAATTTTGGAAAAAAAAACGATACTAATACTATCGACAAAGAACTTGAAAATGAAATTCGCAAAGAAGCATCATTTTGGAAAATGGTTCTTCAAAGGTTATTCGATATCATACTTACCCTAGCAAAGAGTTCATTTGCTTTGAGAGGACATCAAGAAGAAAACAACGGAAATTTTCTGTCCTTTGTAGAGCTTGTCGCTCGATATTATAACATTTTGCGGCAAGCTTTGGATATGCCCAAAGGTAATAATTATTATTTCTAAGTTTTTTTATTGTTTTATTTTTTTTATAATTAAAACATGTTTAATATCAGGACTTTTTTGAAATTGTGTTTTTTTATGTTTTAAGGATCTACAAGATATCTGAGTGCAACAATTCAAAATGAAATGATTGAGAGCTTGGGGACCAAACTCGAAACCCATCTACTAGAACAAATTAGAGCGTCACCGATTTTTGCTATCATAATGGATACGACACAGGACATATCGAAGGTAGATCAGTTAAGCATTGTTGAGGTATGCAGTAATAACCAGATCGGAAAATGGACAGCCAATTGATATAGAAGTAAAAGAAGTGTTTCTAGGCTTTTATGCAGCGTTCAAACATGGCGCAGTAGATTTAGTCAACCAAGTGACAACATTATTTATCGACAAAAATATTGATTCAAAAAAATGTGTGGAGCAAGGCTATGATGGAGCCAATGTGATGAGTGGTGTGTATAATGGTGTACAAAAGCATATTAAGGATATCCAGCCTAACGCAGAGTACGTACATTGTGCCACTCATAATTTAAATTTGGTGAGAAATGATGCCGTTAGCAGTTGTGTGGAAATACAGAATTTTTTCGCAACGTTACAAAATTTGTATAACTTTTTTGGAAACAGCATCAAACATTGGGATCTACTGTCAAAATTCACTGGCGACTCGGACACCACTCTAAAAAAACTAAATCCGACTAGATGGTCCAGTAGGGTCAATACGACATCTGCAATGAAACTTCGTTATTTTGATATTATCAAAACATTATCAGAAATAGTTCTAAAGAGTCCTAATAAAGATGAGCGTAGTGAAGCAGAGACTATTAAAACAAAAATACTAAATTTCGAGTTCGTGTTGCTTTGCGAATTCATGCACAGTATATTGAACGACATTAATTATGCATCCAAAACTTCACAAAAATGCGACATCAATTTGGGTGAGACGAGTGAAGTTTTAGCAGAGACCAAAGCAAAGTTGAAAATTTATAGAAATGAGTTCGAATTATTCAAGTGCAAAGCCAGTGAAACTGCAAGAAAATATGCCTTTTTTCAAGAAAAAAGGCTAAGAAAAGTTGAAAAAACATTTTGATGAATTAGCTGCTGATCACCGATTTCCAAACCGAGAAAAAATATTTAATTTAAGATTTTCAATAATGTACTAGACACAGTAATATCTCAATTAGAAACACGTTTTATTGGTATGAGTGCAGTCTGTCATAAATTCGATTTTCTAACACCAACATTTTTATTACATGTTGATGAAGCAACTTTATTACAAAAGTGTGACGAATTCCAAAGAAAATATTCAGATATAATAGGCCCTAGTTTTTCACTTCAATTTATTAATATTTACCACCTAGTTTTACCTCAACTAACTCAAGCATGGACTGTTCACCAAATATGTAAGGTAATAATGAGCAACTATGGAGTGCTAGAATGCGACCTAACGGAAGTATTTACAGCAATGTTATTATTCTTTACAATTCCTGTCACTTCTGTATCAGCTGAAAGGTCATTTAGCAAATTGAAAATAATAAAAAATTATTTAAGAAATAATATGGGCCAAACTCGACTCCGACATTTATCGCTAATAGCAATTGAAAACAAAACTGATTCAAACCTGGATTTAAACGAAGTCATTGATACTTTTGCGAAAACTAAAGCTAGGAAAAAATTGTAAATATAATTGTCATTTAGTCAGTTGGTAGGTGCGACCTTTATATAATAAACCCTTGAATCTTCTCTATTTCATTTTATTAGCCAAACCTACACCAAGTATTAATTGTAATTTATGTTGTTACTGTTTAATATTTTTATTACCTGCCCTGCAGTGCACAAAAAAGAGCTTAAGAAAATAAGTAGCTTAGCATTTTTAAAGTATTTGTATATTTCATATTTTTATTTGATAAAACCTATTCAGTTTACATAGCAGTGGGGCCCCATTTTTAATTTTCCTCAGGGCCCTTGGTTCCTAGCTACACCACTGGATACTGATGCTTAATGTCAGGGAAATGGGACTGATAAATGGGAACTAATTGCAATAAAGTAAGAACTTGTATCTGTTACAGATTTTAATATAACTTAATGCCAATCGGGCATTGTACAGATGACATGGTAGCAGCAAAGATTAAACTTGAAAAATATAGGGAGGCAATGGCGATAATAAAAGTGTCTCTTTATCTTCCCATAGACTCAGAAGAACCGTTATCGGGGGCTAACATGGAGAACCTTATGGACTACGACAGACGATACAGACTGGATGCTGTTGTAGGAGCTGATACTAACGTACACCACTTCGGCTGGAAGCAAGGACAACAACACTAGATGTAAGAAATTATTTGACTATTTATGTACTACTGAACTTGATATTGCGAATGTGGGCAACACGCCAACATTTGAAACATTGAGGGGGAATCATCAATATATGTATCTATCTGCACTTCATGAGTCGGGGAGATGATAGGTTATTGGCATGTATCGGATGAATCGGCTATTAGAACATACAGGGATCCTAAGAGTACCGATTGGGGATCTTACAAAGAGGACTTGCTTTCTAAAATCCGCACCTACCTAGACAGATTTAAAACTGCCGAGGAGTTAGAAGGAACAACTGCATGGTTGCAATAACTGTCCGATAAGGGAGAGTCGATCTTCCAGACAAGCCTTCTGGTAGAATAAACAACTGACAACATTAATGAGACAAACGATACGACTTTTCAACAAAGCGAAATGAACGGGAAAATGAGGAGCTACTAAGGCTAAACTAGGTGCGTATAATGGAAAAATGAAATAATCAAAGAAGAGATCCTGGAGGGAATTCTGCGAGGACATACCAGGTGTACCTGACAGTATATATAGCATATATATATATATATATATATATATATATATATTTTTATATATATATATTATTACTATATATATGATAAATACTTATTTACTTTTGATTATGAATTATTTAATGTAGATGTTTATTATTTATAATTTTTGTTTAGTTTGGCTAGCTCAGTTGGTTATTGTTATTTTGTTTAGTAATTTATTTTAATTTGATTATTCAGGAGCATGAAATCCTTTTTCTCTTTGAGTCCTGGCATTTTATATTGTTGTAATTGTTTAAATAAAAAGAAAACACATTATTTTGAAATCAATTTAATTTTAAATTTAATATTTTATATATTTGATAAAAATAATATGAGACGCCACTGGTTGTATTATATCTACTTATTTATTTTAATCATTTCATCAATGCGCATGCGTGAGAAACTAGTCATGCGCTTTAGCATGAAAAGAACAATTCTTACACTAAAGAAGCATCTATATTTATACAAACATAGTTTGTTTGACGATGCAGACAAGTAAATGGTTCAAACACATAAAAGAATTTATATATAAATCATAGTTATATATGATACAAATTGCTGTGGAAAGAAAATTGTTATATACATAGATAGAAAAATAGAAATTATATACAGATGGAAATAGTTATTACATTATGAAATTTCAATCACCAGATTTATGCAATTACAAAATGGCGTAAGTACGTATTTTAATTTATTGAAAATTCGGCCTTTTATTAAATTTAACGATTTATGCAATGAATTCACTATACAAAGTCTGTTTCTTTCTTTTTCAGATCGATCATATTTGCAAAAGTTTATCAATTTATGAAATTAAGTACTTAATTGGGTATTTTGAGTTTTTACACTGATTATTGGCCAATAATGATTTAAAAACACTGACCTGTTGCTCTTGAATTGGGATGAAAGTCTCTGGATCCCAGGAACACTCCGCTGAAGCTCCAAAAAACCAAAATTGATCAAAATTTCGTAGATTCTTGCCGAAAAACTTGATACAATTGACTGTGAGTATTACTAAGATTGTATTCAATAGTACTTTATAGGTTTAAATGTCTTAAACCGGGAATTTCTTGAAATTTCAGGAACACCATCACACACACTCCTCGCTTCTTAACACCAGCTTACCTTCTTTTCTAAGCGTCCCCTCGAATCTCTACTTTTTTCAACAAATAGTCTTTTGTTCTTTTTCAGGTCACTATTTCAAAGTTTATTTGTTGATTCACAATTTGTTCTGTCATATTTTATAACCAATAAAATATTGTCTTTTGCAATCAGATTAATTGAAACTTCTTTCACTTATTAAAAAATTTCATACATACACTCTTTTACATTATTAGTTCATTTATAGAGTTCCTATGAGTTTTTTCATCATACAAATAAATTAAAATTGGTTATACATAGATACATTTACATGGTACAACATTCAATATTGTTATTGATAGTATATCCTTGTTACACTCATATTAATTATAAATATAAATTCTCTTATGTTATTTGTCTAAACTCTTTGCATTATATTATTTATAATAAGCTTTAACAAATTACTATTTATTGATTCAATGTTTATTTTATTTACCATATATCATTTGTCTATATGTCATTATTTGTTTATCTATGAAAATCTATTGAATTCTATTCTATTCAATATTTGTATTTGTTTTTATTCTTAAATTAATGATTATAATGAATTATCTATAATTATATTTGTATTCTAATGTAACTACTTATATCTAAAATTCTCTTGACTTGACTATATAATTATTTCTTTTTAGGTGAACAGCTGGTTATGGTATGGAAATTATTCTTCGTCTTAGGCAACTTTATTTACATCATTACATTGGTTAGGCAATCTCTATATTTTGTATTATTATTGAGGTAATTCTTTATTTATTATATTGTTATAGGCTATTATTTAATATATCTTTATTTGATATGTTGTTTAAATTAAGAAAAGTGTTTCCTTTTTACTTGTTTTCTTAAATTATATTATTTTCAAATATTTTAATACTAGCAACATATTTTTATAATACTAATTCTCTTATTATCTATGATATCTGGTTCATTATATATATATATATATATATATATATATAAAACTAGTGAATATTGGGGATTGCAGCAAAAAATTGGAAAAGATATACTCTTAGCGGAAAATGTCCAAGCTTTCGAGGATGTTTGTCCTCATCATCAGGGAAACTAGAATGAAAAAACAACAGTTAAATACTGTGGTCAAAGAGAATAATTAAAAATGAAATTCACAACCACGTGTGTACTTACCTCCGAAGTGAGGTTAGATTCCATAAAGATATAAAATCGTAAACTACAAGTCGTAAATTGTGGAATATTCAAGTAGGAATTGAACCAACGGCCTAATCAATCGTGTCATAGCAACAATTGTAATTGTCGCAGCATTTTATAAAATAAAACCATTTATTTCATCTTCATGTGTCACCATACTAAACGCCGGCGAGGAAATGATATATTTTGCCTCCAAAAGGGAAGTGACAAGAGACAAACAGTGTTACCAACGTCAATAATGAGCTGTGGGACAATGCCACTATTTTCGTAATGGCAGCTGTAGGGCTAACAATTGGTGTAATGAGAAGATGTAATATTGTTGAAAAGAGGAAGAGAGAAAGAAAATGTGAGACAGAGCTAGGAGAACGCTCTCATTTTTATTATGTTTAGAGTGCGTAGAGAACATCACTTCGTTTTGACTAACACAAAGGAAGAAAAGAGAAGACAACAGAAAAGAATATTAATATGTAATAACAAATATAGTAATCAAGCAATTTAACAGTTCTCCAATCTGAATGTATCTACCAACACCAATACACTCAAAATTAGGTTTAATTAATTATTTGCTTACTTGAATGTATCTACCAACACCAATACATTCAAAGTAAATTTATTATTATTATTATTGAATTAAAGTAATAAGGGTGGTGTTGTCAGGAGGAACATAGTTATTTCCCACCACTTGATGTGCAAAATTAGTATCTAAGGACAACAAAAATGAGTAGATCTCACTTAAGTGATCAATATCAGTTTTCCTGTTAATTACATTATTGTTTTGTGAAATAAAAGCCATTTCCAGGAATGATCTTTTCGTTTTGTTAGACTCAGTCGCTAACATCTTCACAGCCTCATAATTCATCTGATGATCAAGAGAATTTACATGAAAAGCTAACGCGCACCTCTCTGGGTGTAATCTAGCATCACTCTTATGTGAAACTATACGGTTAGATAGAGATCTTAAAGTCTGTCCGATATATTGTTTATCACAATCTCTGCAAGGAATACTGTACACCACGTTAGTAAGTGAAGTCAAGGGGTCTTTATCTTTAACTCTCGAGTAAATCGATCTGATTGAAAGAACAGTTTAATTAGCAATTTTAAAATCACCACATGAACGGAGCAATCTGGCAAGTCTCGGAGTTATGTCCTTCATATATGGCAAAGTAGCGAAAACCGGTCGAGAAGGGGACACATCAGTTCCAACATCCGTCTGGGCTAAGTTAGGATGGCTATCTTCATGCATCAAAGTTTTATTCCTAACTAGTCAGCAAAGACTATCTTTCTTATATATATATATATATATATATATATATATATATATATATATATATTAGGATTGGAAGTAGATAATATTGAGAACGGTACAATGACTTGGGTCAAGTGCCCGGACTGTTGAGAATAATCCTAACGAATGAGTTAATGAATGAATGATGGGGTGAGATGACGCTTTCCAATGATTATCAATAGACGAAGGAGAAGATAATGAATATTCCTTGAGCTATATGGTGCACATATATTGTATGAATCACTTTTTTTCCTTTGGCAATTCAAAATTACACATTCTATTCATCCTTTTCCAGTCAATAGAAGACATAGAAGAGAATTCGCGACAAACGCAGAGTTTTGAAAGTGTATTCGAAATATATTTTCACCATTCATTGGCGTAATTGTAGAAGAAGCGTACTTTGAAGTCGATTAAATGAATTTGGATTATTATCATATATTCATTGATTTTAGCATTGCAATATATTCGATTCATAAAATTTGCTGCCTTTTTGAATTTCAAGATTTTTGTGAAGTGATTAGACGAATCCTGAGAAAATGTTGATTATGTGACAACTTTATTTCTCTTTAAAGTGATAAGGTAACCAACATAATGGTAAACATATAAGATTCCTGTCCTATATTGCTGTTCATTAACTCTACTTCAACGTTAATCAATAGGAAGGAATGTTTGTGTCACTGAATAAAAATATCTATTCAAAATACCACGAGTTCAAAATACTGGAACTACTTTGCTCTATGAAATATTTTAATAAAACCAGTGAAAATATTGATTATAATTGAAGTTATGTGGTTATTCATATAGGATTCCTGAATTCAAAAATAATATAATTAACCTACTCTAACGCTCATTTTGTAACTGACCCTTACGTGAAATGGATGGTGAACTGTTAGGCATATAAACTCAAATCCTTTGTGCGTGTATAAAACGAGCAGTGAGCTCCTTAAATTATCCTGGGAGCGACGTGATGGATTCAAAGGGACAATCGTTGATGCTCTGTTGATGTAGATACGTCAAATTAGAATTAAACAGACGACATTATGAGTCGGAACGGAATGTAAGAAACCATGCTTGAGATAACATAAGCTCATTTATTATCATATTAGTCAACATTGAATAATAATAATATATGTATATATTTTTTTGGAGAGTATAAGAAAATAAATTCATATTAAAATATTTTGAGTGAAGGAAAAGGTGATTTGAAGTATCATGTTCGTGATTTGATGGACGGGAAACATATTTATACTTTGTTTCCTAATATGAGAAAACAATGAATCATTATTGCACTTTGAAGAGAAATAAATATAAAGTTGCTGTTTTAAAGAAATTAAGTGTTTCTAGATAATTCCGCAATTCTTAAATGTCAGAATGACAGAAGTTACATTTCATGTGATGCCTACTTGATGTTTAATAATTATTTTTGACTAGAGCAAGAAGAGACCTACCTAGTGATTGATTTAATATATATGAATAGAAATAAGAAGAAACTATGATATTACAAATACCGAAACCTTGGATATTATTAGCCTTATGGGGACATCCTTGATATCATTCTCCCATGTAAGATCAGTATAACTGTGCAATGATATGGATAACCAGGGAAACAATTATTAACACGTTCGCGGACAGTATGAAAACTTGAGGTAGCCTCAGAAACGCAGTATGGTTACTTCAGAACCAGAAGCCCAAAATTTATCAAATATTTTTGGTGGTATAACATAGATAATTGAAGGCTTCTGAGCTATTTCTGAGTAACTACTGCTACAGCAGTGGCACCCCATAGCATCGACATATTTTGAACCAGAGGGACAGTAAATTGCTATGAAAGTAACTGCTATAACAGTAGTGTGTCCCATTAGAACTTTTCTCGCTATACAGGACACTTGTCTGCTATGGAAGTATGCATTATTACCAATAAAAAACTTTAGTGAATCTTACCAATGAATTTATTTTTGGAATACATAGTGGAACAACTTCATAGTGGATTCCTACAAAGCAAGAGTTTCATTGGAATGATAGCTTTCATAACAACTGGGACACAAAGCAGGGATAGATTCGCATCCCCTGCATCTCCAAGAAGTTTGAACCCTTTTCTCATGTTTTGTACATTCTCGACAATTCATGAAATATGTTTTCCTTTTATAATTTTTATTGGGCGAAGGGATTTTCTCGGGGAAGTGAATTTGCACAGCATGAGCCGTAGTCTGAAGATTTGGATTATTTTTAGAGCGTCGATTATCGTGCAGTTTACTTGGAATTTTGAGTTGATTTCCAGACTTAACTGACTCTGGAATTTTCAGTCATGACCTTAAAAGTGCATTTCGAAATTCAAGCATCGGAATTTTCCTGTTTGTCGCTTTTTTGTACAATATATAAGAATCAACCACTGTCAGATCTAGCAACCAAAGTATGGTTTTTCTAGGACTAGAATAATATGAGGTCAACTAATCAGTTCGGTCCACCCCCGCCATGTTATGGTTGTATTCGAAAATTTCTACAAGTTTACTTCTGACCTAAAATAATTGTTAGAATTAATATCAAATTTGAAAAATATTGAAAAAAGATAATAGTTCACCTGGTCAAATCGGTTTGAAACATCTATCATCATCGGACGATGCTTTGTGGTAATCATGAGAACATCCCGTTTGTCTTTCCATTTGGACACATATATAGAGCCTTTTCTTCTCCAAATATATTCACCTTCCTTTAATTTTTGTAGAGTTATTATTTTAGGATTATTCCTCTTATTCGCCCTCAAAGTACCTGTCGTATGAGTTTTATGTTTTCGAAGTAGTAAATATGATAGGCCCACGCTGTTATAGTAATTGTCCATTATTAAATGATGACCATTGTTTAAGTTTCCGCCTTGTGAATTCACAAGGCGGAAACCATGTTGAGACTGTTACAGAATATTTCAAAGAAAATGGGTCTCAAAATAAACATCTCAGAAACGCAAGTGATGACAAATCTCGTATTGGCAGGAGGTATATATTTGGAAGGAAATCAAGTCCAAGCAACAACGTTCATGAGTACTTAGGTCACGAGGTAAGCATAACCGGAGATAATCAGGTAAGAGAACTGGGAAGAAGAATAGGATTAGCATGGTCTGCTTTCGGAAAGCTAAGACATATCCTAAAATCCTCACTGTCCATATGTCTAAAAAGAAAAGTTTTCGACCAGTGTGTTTTACATGTGTTAACATACGGTGCAGAGACCCCAACTTTAACCAAAAAACAAGCAACTAAAATAATAGTAGCTCAACGTGCCATGGAAAGACAAATGCTATGTTTATCCTTAAGAGACAGAATACCGAACGCAGAAATTCGAAGAAGAACGAGACTAGTTGATGCCATCGCATCCATAAAATGGAACTGGGCGGGTCATATAGCTAGATTAACAGACAATCGATGGACTAAAAAGATTATGGAGTGGGGACCGATACATGAAGCATTTCGAAATAGGGGAAGACCGCTAACACGTTGGCATGACGACTTGAGACATATCCATAAAAACTGGATACAAGCAGCACATGATAGGAAGATATGGAAGCAATCAAGGAAGGCCTATGTCCAGCAGTGAACTGAAGGGGCTGGGTGATGATGATGATGATGATTGTTTAAGTAGGGACTCATAAGAATAAGAACCAAAGAATCAATTTTCGAAGCACCTTCCAACTGTTTCTAATGACCTTTATAAATTTCAACATTGAAGACATATCCATCAGTTGCGCACAATTCAAAAAATGTTATGCCATATTTGGCAGCTTTCCCTTTCATGTACTGTCTAAAGCTCAGTCGTCCTCTAAATAGTAGCAGCGATTCATCCAGTGACAAGGATTCATTCGGATAACAAGCGCCTTGAAAATTGTTCAAAAGTATATTGAGAAGTTGTGAGATTTTATGCAATTTGTTGTAGTGGTACAACACAAGCTTCTGAGAATTTGTTCATAACGACTACGTGACATGGTGGCAAGAAATATAGATTGATAATATAGTGGATTTGTAGAAAATGATAAACGGAGTGTGGTGCAGTTTATTTGACCTCGAAGTAAAGATACACCCAGAAACTTATCCAACTCCTCAGTATCAATGGGAGTGAAGTTAGAACTTCGTGAATATTTCTTGTGTGGTATATTTGTGAGACACAGTCATTGTCCATAGGCATCCGAATATTTGAGAATTAAATTTGTCACCTCATCTGTTCAGAGCATTTTGAAAACATCCTCAGGTGTACTTTCCGCGGTTATGTTTAGCTTTATTCCAGATAAACCATGGTCAAAATTCAGGTCTGGAATATCTGCGATGTCATCCACCCACTCATCTTCACTGGGGACATTTAAACCTAAAAAGAATGATTTTTTAATCCAAAATATAAGGAATCAAAATCAATAAAAAGTAGAACAAACAGACAAATGACCAATAAAATAACCCTAATTTATGAAGTATAAAAACCAACCTGCATTGTCATCTTCATTGGGCGGTTCATTTGCTTGATATTCAGATATATCCATTTCAGTCTCTGGACTGCCGCTGCCAGGTTCATAAAGCCTGTGTAAGTTTTATTACTAACCTTGAAATAATCCTATTTGTTTGGATCTAAAATCAAATTTCACTTTTTTCACCAAGCACGTAACAAAAATATGAATAAATGCGTGCACAAAACATATATACAGGGACACTATGTCGACGTTACAACAAACACTTACGAACTGATCACTGCAATAGCAGTAGGCGCACCAGGATATACCCCCACCTCATGCGAAACACGTTTTATCACGGAAACTTTCAATACTCTACGGGGACAGTGCCAACAGTTCAATGATATATTATGGGACAGTAAGGTTATGAATACACGTTGCCTTATGGAGAAATCTACTTCTCTAGCAGTAATGTTGTTCAGAGGAACCTAACAAAGAGATTTTACTGCTATAGCAGTCACTGTCCATGAATGTGTTAATTATGAAGATAGTTTAAAAGCGGAAAACTCTCTAGATTTATTTGTTCATTGACGACTTTATATTGTGGGTCTTTTAAGGGTCTTCTAATAATATCTAACTCTTCAAGGAAAACCAGTTCTTGTTACTTGTGACAAATATGTAGTACTTATATTTCTGTATAGGTGTCAATGAATGTTTGGTGTCAAGGAGATGTTTTTCGCAGTGAGTGTTCAAAATTCCTTTTAAACTTAGTGATTCTCTTTCTACAAATCTAACAATTCCTATATTTTCAATATCGGCTGTTACAAACGAACCCGATACGAATAGGAAAAAACGCTAGTTTTTTTGCTAGCCTAGCCGGCTGACGCTCATTTCACATTTCAGAGACTCTTCCTTAAACCGTCTAACAGTAAACATGTAGTTCGCATCATAATTATTTAAAGTAGTGTGATGCGCTTTCCTTCCGCTTCGTCCTCATTCACCTCTTGCAGGTTCTTAGCAACTGACGCGTCACTTTGGACACTCTCGATGCAAAGTTTTGTGCCTCTTGACCCTTGACGAAATTATAACCGGCTGAGAGTGGAACAGCTGGTGACACCAGCCTCTGATCTGCCCCACACTCAGTGTTAATTTTTCCAAATTGCCGGTCAGGCTAAACTATATACAATTTAAAACTAAAATAAATCAAGGTAATATAGAGAAAATTATGCTCGTTCCGAAAGGGAAACGGCTGGTGACAACAGCCTCTGATCCCTTTCACAGTCGGTTTTCAATTTTTCAAATTTCTGGTCAGTTACAACTATATATAATTTTGAACTAAAATAAATCTAAGTAATCTAGAGAAAATTATGCGCGTTCCGAAAGGTAAACGGCTAGTGGCAACAGCCTCTGATCCGTTTCACAGTCGGTTTTTCAATTTTTCAAATTTCCGGTCAGTTACTATTGTATATGAGAGAAATTAATTCCTAAATAAAAAAACCAAAAGATCACAGTCGAGATAGAATCCAATTATCGAGGAGAAGAAGCAAAAAAAATCTAATATGTATTTGGGTAATTTGAAACAGGACAGTAGGTATAATAATCTAAATCGCAAAATTAAAAGCAAAATGTTATTTCAATGTATTGAAGGCTCAGGCCCTAATTCCAAAGAAACAATATACAGAAGGCGATAATAAAACCTGTAAATAAGTTTTGTTTCAATCGAATCAAAAAAAATACCGGCTAACCGGCTTTATCAAAATACGGAATTATATTCTTAATTAGCCAAACTACTAAATTCTTTATTGAAATTAAATATAAAACTTTAAAACCTCAGCGAAATATTTTATTCGGTTTTCAAAACAAATTTCCACTTACTCAGAAAATAATGGACGGTCGGGCACTTCACAACTATCAATTTTATACTTGATTACTGCCAAATTATATCTGGATTCTCCTCCAACTCTCTCAAGAACGCTCGGTTTTTCGAATTTATAATTTAATTCCTACCTAAAATTTTTGGCGATAACGGTGGTGAGGGAATTAACTTGAATCGATTTCCTTACAACCAGAAATATTGCTACTATACTAGACGGCTTTGGTTTCAATTAAAATAGTTTATATACCAGGCGTCCTCGATAATTTAATTTTTGAAGAGCGGAATTTAATAAATTTTTCATATTTCTTTAGATGGTAAATCATGGCATTTTAATTACTAATGTAATAAATACTTAAATTAATGTAACGGGATTGAAACGGTATCAGAAATCAAAGTTGAAAAGTAAGTAACGAGTTATATCCACTTATTAAAATTAAAATACCATCGGAAATGCTTAAAAAAAATAACTTGTTACAGTAGTGTTTCTAGTGAGTTAAGTAACCAAGCAAGTAATACTAGATTTTTCTTCAGTTGTATTCACTCGCATAAAATTGATTGTAATTGAACATTCAACAATATTTTTATATAATTAAATTAATTTTATTCCACATCGTTGCCGGCTCTATTCCATCAGAGTTACTCGATTTGTGTGTTTTGTAATAACTTTATATTTAATTATTGATAAACTTGGAGGGAAAATCTTCCAGCAAATTGTTTACTAAGTGAAGTGATTTCAACATCCGATCACTTCTGGTTTTTGTATACCTTTCCCTGCATCCTAGTCAATTGACTAATAAATCGTAATATAAGGTATATTTATATTAGGTTTCGCTTTTATTAGTTACTCCCGTTTGACTTTTAAACCGTCTCTAACGGTCAATTTAGAGTGGTCCTTCGAGAACAAATTACATCTAGCTGTCGCATCGCCCAAGGATATGTAGGAACGGAAAAAGATGATGTTGGGTTCCTTCTCCTACCATCGAACCAGCGCAGAATAAATCGAAGTTTGTTATTCCCTTCCTCTACAATGCTACTTCTAAAAAATGAGTCTAGTACATAACGTCCTATCAAAGTATACACTAATCCTAATATATTGTACTGCTTTCGTTTAAAAAAAGTTTAGACAACGGGATAAATTCACTTACGTAAAAGGAAATGTCCATGATTTGTCCACAAAAAAAAACACGTGTTCACAGCTGCTACGTCCGCACAGATTCTACCGCGATCGTTGCAGTGCAACTGATAATCTTTGGTTAGGCCAAATCGGGAATAAAATTTGACCCCCACCTATCTGTGTTGGAAAGCCTGACCCTATAGTTACCGCGGATTTGTCGACACCATACATCACTAGGCGTTAATGGCTTAATATGCCGAAGAATGACAAAGTAATTAACGACTAACATTACTTTTTTTGCTCAGTTATCGTTAAGCTCCAAATATGAGGACTAATGTCCTAGATGAATTTAGTATTTCTTCCTCAGTAAAATATTAAAAATTAACCAAGTTTGCTTCATTCTGTTTTATTTAAGATGAATCATAGTTCCACACTGAGTTTCTCTGGTTGCTTCAATCTGTTCATAAAAACCAAACAAGTTCACCATATATAGAAAATACAAAAATAAACCTGTAGTATCATGATGATGAAAATGAGGAAATCTTTTAGCTGGAGATGACTTCTAAAAGGTTAATGAAACTGAGCTGAAAACTGGGAATAAACATCCATCTACATTAGCATGAAAACGGGAAAGCTTAAAAACGTCAAAACATCTTCTACGGCACTTTTATTATCAAAAAATGCTTGGATTAATGTAGTTTCGTATGTCTGGCCACACCCCAAAGATTTCAAAATGAAATTTTCTGGACCGAAAATAGCCAATATCAAAACGGCATAAATGATAACCTCCAATTGGGCTGTTGAATAAACCGACCCACGTGGTCTCAGGGAGAACGAGGTCCCTAATAGAAAATTGCTTTTTAGAAAAAGTATTCGTAAGAAGAAAGTAGAAAACTTACCTTCACCAGTTGAAGCCACCAGAGCGATGAGGCGATTAAAACAAAACAACAAGACCTTCCTATTCGCCATCTTCACCTTAAATAATTTCAGAACGGAAACAAGAGAAAACTAAATACTCATAAAATTTGACATGTTGTCAGTCACACCAATTAAGACATTTTAAAATGAAAACCAATAAATATATTTGCACCTACTCTATGCTTAATAGATGGTCAAATTACTAGTTCACTAAACACAGTTACCATTAAACAAACAATATAATTCAGTGACAACTTTCTATTTCGATTACAGACCAGTTTAGCAATTAACCTGGTATCAGCTCCAAAATACAAGCTAATTAAATGAATTTAAAAATGTACAATACAGAAGAATCAATGGTGGGAATGCATCTTATTAAATATTACCGATGATAAACAGTTATTTCTTATCTCTTTAAGGTTTGTTCAAGAGAAGAATTTGTAATTTATAATCCACAACAGTAACATAAACAAAACCTCAAATAAATACCCGTAATTTGAGTTTTGATTCTAAAGTTGAATGTTTTTCTGTAAATACAATAACAAAAGGATGAATAAAGTAGGGTAAACCGGGGGCAATTGTAACAATTGTGTGAACGTCGCTTCAACGGGTGGTGCATCTAGTCCCTCCCGTCACGCTATTGGTACAGCTCGATCAATCGAAGGAGATAGACGGCTACTGTGACGAGTGTTCTGTTTTCATATAGACAACGTAAGTTTTTGTTTTCTACGTAGATATCCGATAATTATTTCCCTATGAATATCATTAATTTTATTTATACTTTGAGTGGTTTGGGCGCTCTTTTAGATCATCTTGAGAAAGTTTTGCACGTCGACTTTGCTTCACAAATTTTTCTTTTTTGCTCTTGAAGTTCTGAACACGCATTGGGGTCAATTGTACCATTCTCGTCGGGGTCGATTGTAACGTTACAATTGACCCCGTTCAAATTCTGTGAATGATATTTATGTATGTTTTTTCTTATTATAGATGCCACAGACTAGAATTCAAAAGACTGAGCGAAACTTGAAGAGTATTTCTACCTATGAACGAGCTTACGAACAAGTTCTTGGTGGTCAGTCTGTGCGGAGAGCTGCTAAGGAATTTGGCCTATGTCATGTCTCATTGATGCGATACAAAAAAAAGAGAGGCAAAAGCAGAAGCAGAAAATGCCGATCAAACTATTTCCATGGGGTACAACTCTCACACAAGAGGTTTTTTCTGCAAACCAAGAGGTTGAAATGTCAAAATACATCATGAAAGCAGCAGACACTTACTTCGGTCTCTCTCCGAAAGCAATACGAAGATTAGCCTATAAACTGGCTGAGAAGTACCATCTAAAAGCGCCTACATCTTGGGCAACTAACAAGATTGCGGGAGAGGATTGGTTTTCCGGCTTCATGAAAAGACATAAGAATTTATCCATTAGGTGTGCCCCAGCTACAAGTCTTTCGAGGGCTACTAGCTTCAACAGAACGAATGTAAAGGCCTTCTATGACAATTTGAGCAGAGTAATGGATCGTGAAAAGCTTGCAGCGAAAGATATCTACAATATTGACGAGGCGGGTGTTACAACTGTCCAGAAACCCAATAAGGTAGTGGCTAAAAAAGGAATTCGGCAAGTAGGTCCACTTACATCTGGTGAGCGTGGAACTCTTGTGACAGTTACTATTGCTGTGAGTGCCATAGAAAATTATGTCTCGCCAATGTTCATTTTTCCACGCAAAAGGTATGACGATCATTTCATAAGAGATGGTCCCATTGGGTGCATTGGCACAGGGAATTCTTCAGGGTGGATGCAAGAAACCGAATTTGTGATGTTCCTCAAACACTTCCAGAACCACATAAACTTATCGGTGGATAGGAAAGTACTACTACTATTAGACAACCACTCCTCTCATATCACGATAGAGGCACTGGATTTCTGTAAGGCCAATGGTATAGTCATGATGTCATTTCCTCGCCACTGCTCCCATAAGCTGCAGCCGTTAGATAGATCTGTTTTCGGACCTTTCAAAAAAGCAGTGAACAGTGCGAGCGATTGCTGGATGCGAAATAATCCGGGTAAACCCATGAAAATCTACGATATACCAAGCATCGTATCTACTGCTTTACCCTATGCATTAACTCAAACCAACATACAAGCTGGCTTCAAGTGTACAGGAATATACCGATTTAACGCAGACATATTCACTGACATCGATTTCGCACCCTCTTATGTTACGGACAGACCGATCCCCATGTCAGCGCTCCAAGATACACCTTCACTCCAAATGGAAAGCAGTTTATCTCAAAATATTTTGCCTCAGCCAGAAATTGAAATAATAGCTTTTCCAGTTCCTGAAAATTCACTTGCCGATGTAGAATTACCAGAAATTCCGAATCCAACTGAGAATGTGACTAACCAAAACATGCCATCAACATCGAAAGATATTGGCGCCACAAAGGATACAATGGCATTTTCTCCTGAATATGTGAGACCATTTCCGAAAGCAGGACCCAGGCAAAATACAAATAGAGGGAGATCAAAAAGGAAGTCTGCTGTTTATACAGACACTCCTGAGAAAGATGCTATAAAACTAGAATCGGAAGCGAGAGAAAATAAGAAAAGAGTACAGATGGTGAAAAGAAATGTAACAGATGTGAAAAGTAAAGAGAAGAAAAGTATTGCTAAGAAAAAATCTCGGAAATAATCTCCAGAGACGAGTGAAGACGAACAGGAGTATTATTGTCTGGTTTGTATGGGGTCATACAGTAGCAGCAAGCCGGGGGAACAGTGGCTGCAATGTTCCGATTGCAAATTCTGGGCGCATGAGGAATGTACTCCAAGTTTATATCCATATATTTGTCACAATTGTGAATCAGACTAATTTTTATGTTCCCGCTCTTTATGTTTCAATAAATACCGATTTTGACAGAAAAAATTGTTATGTTACTAATGACCCCATTAACTGTTACAACTGACCCGAGGTCGGGTACGGTTGTAACATTGCTCAATTTTTTTTAAATACATAGGTGACGCTTTGCTAGGCATCTCAGAGAAATTTGAACACATTCACTTATCGATCAATGAAGTGACAAATTATTAGGTAAAATGATTTTGTTCTAGGTTTATTACCCTACATACAGCAAGTGTACAAAGTCAAAGTGTTACAATTGCCCCCGGTCTACCCTATGCAAGCAAACTTTTGATAAATGATTTCTATTATTAAATAATCATGATTTCTTAAGTAGATTTTCAACTGCGACAATATTGGATAAAAATTTCAGTAGTAGAAAAAAATAAATATTGTATGCAATTCGTATGTAGTCCATTTTTGGACTCATATGATTGTCACAGTCCCCTATGGATCGTGCGACAATATTCGCATTCGTCAAAAATGGATTACTTTACACACTTGTTGAATAAATAACTATTTTCTTTGGTTTCTAATAAACGGAATGAGTCAGATTCTTGACTATAAATTTCGCTTATGAATTAATACCTCTTGTAAATTATGTCAAATAAATTAATATACCAAAAAGCAGGTTCTTGTATATTCCAGATTTAAAACAAAAACATCTGCTCGGTATTCCAGGTAATGCCACTTTTAATTTGTCGAACAATTAGAAGAAAATCGGCGATGCCTGTCACGTAGGGCATTCCGGTGGCTTCAGACTAGCATTTACATGCTACCGGACAGATTAGTACGAGTTACAGTGATTAAACGTCCCTATTATTAACGCAAAGGGCGAAGGACGTACAACGAAGGACACGAAATTCCTTGTAGTCCTCATTTTCTTAGGTGGCAGGTGAGTGATAAGGCTAAGACAAGAAAATCGTTATGTTTTGCAAGGTTTGGTAATTACGGGTGTTACAAGATTGTTTTTCAAATCGCAGACAGTTTTTAGACATCGTTAGAGTATAAAACGTTTTAGAGTAGAGAGAATAACTAATGACGAATGTTTTTTTTTCTGTTTAAATTTATAATGTAGGGATGGAAGATTGGAATCCATTTGTGGATTGTGGTCAAGCTATCTGAATCAGAAAAATCTTCTGCTCGGGTACAGAATATGTAACAAATAAACAAGAAACTCTCTGTTAAATTGAAAATATGGAAAAGATCACTATTTTGTCTCTCTTGATGCTTGTAAAAGTATATGTAAAAGTATATATATTTCGTCAAAACTTCGTTAAAAGGTAAGACAATAATATGAATTTCACACGAACATGAAAAAAACTTTATGAAGTGGTTGAAAACCAAACGTCAAAAAAGGTACTTAACAAACGTTAATTCAACGAAAAAATGTCGCGCGAATCAACGTTATTTTAAAGCTAATGAATATGAGAAAGGAATTTCTACTACAGCGGCCGACGAGTAAAGATCGATCAAGTAGGTCATTTAAATAAGTTTAGCAATTAAGTATTTATTATTAGTTTTAGCTACGTGTTTCTTTGGACTGTAATTAGCAATGCATTAAGCATGTGATAATAACTTGTGAGGCAGCCAAAAAAATTTTTCCAGTGTATCTATTCAAGAAATAAGCAGTGGCGTAACATCTTCGTTCGTTGGTAAGTGACTGTTACTCACCTACTTCCCCCGATAAACCGGGAATACCACTTTTAGTGTAGTGATTTTGGTATCCAGAATCACGCACAAAATGTCATTATCTACCCCATCTCATCAACCAACGACATCCTCTCATAATAATTTTGTCGACTCTTCTTCTCAATTGATTCATCCAAATGCACCTAATGTCACTACCCCCTCTAATACAAAATCGTACGTATCGGCTACACTCACAAAACCCCCTCCTCCATCCTTCCCCAAAAGAGAACAAGCGATAATCATGCATTAAATTCCAAACACGGCTCTTTTCGAATACATCAAAGCTATTGGTAACATTGTCTCACCCAAAAATATAACTTTTGTCCTTAGGATTTCAAATAATCGCATCTGCATATATCTTTCTTCTATCGCCATCGTAGACGATCACCTTAGATAAAATTCTATCGTGGTGATAAACTCTACTTCTGTCCCAATTAGAAGACTAATTACTTCTGCTAAACGAATCCTAATCTCCAATGTAAGTCCGTCCATCCCTCATTCGGTAATTGAATCAGCTCTCAAAGAACTTGGCTTGGAACTAGCCTCACCAGTTTCGTTCGTAAAATGTGGTGCCATCGGTTATGAATATGCACATATCATGAATTTTATCCTCTACCTATGCATTCACTCATGCAATAATTTCTGCTGCAGAAACCCACATTGGAAAGACAGTTATCTCGCAAAACCAAAAAACTGTACCTTATTGGAATACCTCCTGTGAAAAAGCTGTTGAGCAATACAAAATAGCCCTTAAAAAATTCCGCAGAAACAGAACACAAGAAA
This sequence comes from Galeruca laticollis, assembly GCA_963921935.1. Classification (NCBI taxonomy): domain Eukaryota; kingdom Metazoa; phylum Arthropoda; class Insecta; order Coleoptera; family Chrysomelidae; genus Galeruca; species Galeruca laticollis. The sequence goes on from OY998184.1 coordinate 51,867,132, forward strand.
ACATAATCTTTCTGAAAAAAGCCAAAGCTAAATCCAAATTCATAATAAAATTGAGCAAAAAATCTTCATGGCAAAACTACGTTTCATCTTTGACTAAGGATACAAATCCAAGTCAAGTATGGAAAAAAATCCGACAAACACAAGGAAATAAAACGAATCCCAATATTCCTAGTCTAGTAAGCAATGGCTCAGTTATTACAAAATTTACAAATTGCTAACTGTTTAGCTCAAAGCTTTGAAGAAAAATTTGAAAACAAGAATAATTCTCTATCAACTTTATCTGCCAATACTCTCCAACCACTCCCCCTACCAACAACTATAACACAAGATGTCAATTATTTGAATACTTCTTTCACCTATTTCGAACTATCATCTGCTTTCAATTCCCGCAAAAACACCGCTTCGGGTCCCGACGACCTCCACTACATTTTTCTCAAAAAACTTACAACACCATGCCTCTATAAACTTCTTGAAATTTATAACGTGATCTGGACATCACATACTTTTCCTAAACAATGGCTCAACTCTATTATCCTGCCCATCAATAAACCCAACCATCATTCATCATTACCTCAATGTTATAGACCCATCTCATTGACTTGCACCATGTGCAAACTTATGGAAAAAATGATAAATAAAAGACTCATGTGGTTTCTAAACAAACATAAAATTATCTCTGAGGCCCAATCGGGCTTCAGACCTCACCGCTCTGCCTACGATAACCTGGTGCTTCTTCAAACACATATAGCTGATGCAATGAATGATAAACATAACATGATCGCAGCCATTTTTGATATAGAGGGAGCTTTTGACACCATATCCAGAACGGCGATAATCAATACTTTAAAACAATGCAGAAGGCAGTATTCTATTCTTCATTCAAAACTTTTCATCCACAATAAAGTTCTAGATATCCGTCAATGGTATCCTCACCTCTCCCCACATTCAAGGCTCTGTCCTAAGTCCTACTTTATTCATTCTTTTACTGAATAACCTTAGCTCAGACTTCCCAAGTCCTGTCAAACACATCCTATATGCTGACGATCTAGTATTATATTGCCATGGAAAATGTTTACCCACTATATGCTCATTGCTGCAAAATGCAGTAAATCTACTACACAGCAGAACGAAGCTCCTAGGTTCAACTCTATGTCCTCAAAAATCTAAAATTATCAAATTCAGCATCTTACCTCCATCTCAAACTCCTTGCATCCTAATTAATGACTCCCCTCTTCCTGTTGTTGAACAATGTAAAATACTAGGATTAATGTTTGACTCACGTCTCACTTGGAAACAGCACATTATGGATATTTAGGGAAAATGCCTTCAAAGACTAAATATCATTAAAACTCTTGCGCATCATAACTGGGGTGCAGATGAAAATACCCTCCTTAAAGTATACAAAGCCCTGCTGCGCTCCAAAATTGACTATTCTAGTTTCATTTACAGGTCTGCTAGCAAAATCTATTTAAACCTACTAAACTCTGTGCATAACGCCGCCATACGTTTGTGTCTAGGAGCCTTTCGCTCCAGCCCAGCAGGAAGTCTTTATATCGTAGCTAATGAACCACCTCTCTGGCTGAGACGCCAACAGCTTCTCCTTACATATGCAGCATCAGCAGCATCGAACCCCTCAAATCCTACGCATGCTCTCCTTACTAATATCCCAAACAATCAACGCAATCAATCAGAATTAAAATCTATCCCACATCTTCTCTTGCGAATAATAAGCAACATCAACCTATCACATACACTTCCGTTTCCAACTCCATCTTCCCCCTCCCCCTGGCATAAACATATTCCGCGCTTAAATACCTTCCTGAGTAATTATGACAAATATGACACCTCAAAGGACCTAATAATCCAAAATTATATGGAAATCATTCAAACAAACAATTATTATCCGTTACTATACACGGACGCTTCAAAAAACGGAACTGGTGTAGGCTGTTCTGTCACAACTACCTATAATCCCGTAAAGTCATCTCGTATCCCCTCCCATTGCAGTATCCACACTGGCGAACTATTCAGCATACTTTTAGCATTCAATAGCCTCACTCCAACAAATAAGAATATTGCCATTTGTACAGACTCTTTAGTAGCAATCCACTCCATACGCAACATATTCACTGACCATCCCCTCGTACAAAAGATACATGAGACATACCAAAATCTTTCCTCCCAGGGTGTAACAGTCACTATCATCTGGATACCTTCACACATCGGCATAACAGGCAATGAGCTCGCTGATAGTTATGCAAACAAATCTGTCACATCCACTAATGGTTCTTCCAACATCCAGATCTACAAGGATATGAAATCGGAAATAAAGAGAATAACAAACAACAGGTGGCAATTACATTGGCACCAAAACCATACAAAACTCTATCAAATCCGACCGAATCTTGATCGAACGACCTTCCCCGAACTTTCTAGAATAGAGATGTTCATTCTGAGAAAACTAAGATTAGGCCAAACAAAGCTAACGCATTGTTATCTAATGGCAACAAGTGCTTCACCAATGTGTCAATTCTGCCAATCCCTCCTGACCGTTGAACACATCCTGACTGAATGCCATCATCATACAATGAGAAGACAGCAACTAAATATTGAAGAAGATCTTCAAATCATATTAAATGATCCGCATAAAATCATCGCTGTTATTAAACTTTTAAAGGACATTCAACATTATAACAAAATATGAACCAAAAAATAATTTTGATATATTTCTGACAATTGTTATAGTTTACTCTTTCTCTAAACTTAAATCGTATAATCCATTGCAACTTATAAATCCATTGTAATCTCATAATCCATTATAACTGTGAATCCATTGTAATCTTATAATACATAGAAATTGTATAATTAATCGTAAATGTGTAAATGGCCATAGTTGTCGAGCTCGTTAAACTGAATAAAAAAAATATGAGAAAAAACGTTTGTATCCCGGTTTCTAAACATTTATAAGAAATGTTGATTTAAGCCAAATTAATACGGAAAATAAACGTTGTTCTCTATCGCACAATTCTCATTTTTATTCACGTTCATTAAACGTTAATAAACAACGTTGATTCAAACCAAATACATATTCTGACTTTGAACCACGCTTATTAAACGTCAAGGATACTTGATCAGTAACGTTGTTTTATTAACCAAATAAAAACGCGAATAAAACGTTGCTTATTATACTTTTATTCGCGTCGTGAAAACGTTAAAACAGAATGTAGTACCATTTTCGCAAGAACACCCCAACATTTTACCAAAAAATTGTTATTTTACAATTTTAGTGGTTCGGAATGAGCATTGTAACATGCTGGTTTGAAGTTGACATTATCCAGTCTGTCCACAAAGTATTACATAATAAGTGGTATTAGTATTGTTGAAAACACCATAAACAAATGTGTAAATTGTTTCAAGTTTCGTGCACAGAGAGCACAGCAATTAATGGCTTCCTTAACTCAAGATGGGGTTGTACAAGATGGAGTTTTTAACAAAGTAGGTATAGACTACTGTGGACCTTTCAATGTGAAGCAATCAAGTATGAGACTTTCTGTAAAGTCGAAAAGATATGTCTGCCTTTTTGTGTGTTTTATCATAAAATGTATTCATTTGGAGCTAGTGTCGGATATGACAACAGATTGCTTCCTTGCAGCCTTTAAAAGGTTTTGTTGGCGAAGAGGCCTTTCTCATACTGTACACTGCGATAATTATGCTACTTCCAAGGGAGCCAAAAACCAATTAAAACAATTGTATGACTTATGTGAATCTCAGATTCACCAGCTGGCTGTTACAGATTATTGTAATGCACACTCTGTAGAATTCAAATTTATTCCTAGCTTTAGCCCATCCTGGGGAGGGCTCTGGGAGGCTGGTGTGAAATCAGCAAAATTTCATTTGGATAGAATAATTGGAAACTTAAATTTAACATTCGAACAATTTAATACAGGTATTATTCAAATAGAAGGGATTTCAAATTCGAGGCCCATCACACCCTTTACTAGTGATGTCACAAATTTTACATTTTTATTGCCTAATCATTTTTTAACTGATCAGGCAATACCCGCTATTACTGAACCTGAAATATCTAATAAAAATATAAATTATTTAAACTTATGGCAAAGATTAGTGTTTTTAAATGAAACTCAAGGTCTCTAGTTAATTCCACAATATAATAAAAGTTATTGAAAATTCTAAAAAATTGACAATTGTTTCGATAAATCAATATCATCGTCAGAATGACAGAAGTTACATTTCATTTTATGCCTACCTGATGTTTAGTAGTTAATTTTGGCTAGACCAAGAAGTAACCTAACTTGTGATTGGCTTAATATATGTTTATAGAAAAAAGAAGAAGATGTGATATTACAAATATTGAAGCTTAGATATTATTAGCCCTATGGTGATATCCTGGATATCATTTTTCCAATTAAGATCAGTATAACTGTGCAATGATATAGAAAACCAGGAAAACTATATCTGCTGATCTTTACAATTATCACTTAAGAAGACAGTTTATTAGTGGAGAATTCCCTAGATTTAACTGTTCATTGACAACTTCATATTGTGGGTTTCTTAAATGTCTTCTAATTTCCAGTTCTTCAAGGAAATCCAGTTCTTGTTTCTTTTCACAAATATGCAGTACTTCTAGTTCTGTGTTAGGTGTCAATGAATGATTGGTGTCAAGTAGATGTTTTGCGTAGTGGGATTTATCTGGTTGTTTTAATCTGTATTCTCGTAAGTGCTCACTGTATCGTACTTCAAAATTCCTAAGGGTCTGACCCAAATAGACAGCATTACAATCTGGACATTTGAGTTTACATATACCTGACTTCTTTAATAGTGGTATTTTTGTTTTTACATTTAACAATTTTGTACTAACGTTACTTTCTGTTTTAAAAGAAATTGTTGTATTCGTTGCTGAAGATATTATCTTTGAAATATTATTAGAAATATTTCCTGCATATGTGATGGTTTTATAAGTTTTAATTTCATCAGCTTGTTTAAGATATATTAGTTGTAATGCCACTTTTTTCTCTTTTTTACTAATTAGCCTATTTATCATATCTAATGGATAACCGTTAGATGTTGCTATTTGTCTAATTGTATTAATCTCTCTATCAAAATTACATTTGTTCATAGGAACTGAAAAAGCTCTATGTATCATTGAATTATATGCCGCTAGTCTGTGTGAGACAGGGTGATTAGAATGGAATGGAATTGTCACATCAGTCTGTGTTGGTTTTCGGTAAATTGAATAATCAAGTACATTATTAACTCTTTGAATTTTTAAATCAAGAAGATTGATTGAGCTATTTTCTTCAATTTCTAATGTAAATTTAATTTTCGGGTGTAAATTATTGATGTGGTTGAAAAATACATCTAATTGTCGTTCACTACCCATAAAACAAGCTAATATGATAGAGAGATTAATACAATTAGACAAATAGCAACATCTAACGGTTATCCATTAGATATGATAAATAGGCTAATTAGTAAAAAAGAGAAAAAAGTGGCATTACAACTAATATATCCTAAACAAGCTGATGAAATTAAAACTTATAAAACCATCACATATGCAGGAAATATTTCTAATAATATTTCAAAGATAATATCTTCAGCAACGAATACAACAATTTCTTTTAAAACAGAAAGTAACGTTAGTACAAAATTGTTAAATGTAAAAACAAAAATACCACTATTAAAGAAGTCAGGTATATATAAACTCAAATGTCCAGATTGTAATGCTGTCTATTTGGGTCAGACCCTTAGGAATTTTGAAGTACGATACAGTGAGCACTTACGAGCATACAGATTAAAACAACCAGATAAATCCCACTACGCAAAACATCTACTTGACACCAATCATTCATTGACACCTAACACAGAACTAGAAGTACTGCATATTTGTGAAAAGAAACAAGAACTGGATTTCCTTGAAGAACTGGAAATTAGAAGACATTTAAGAAACCCACAATATGAAGTGGTCAACGAACAGTTAAATCTAGGGAATTCTCCACTAATAAACTGTCTTCTTAAGTGATAATTGTAAAGATCAGCAGATATAGTTTTCCTGGTTTTCTAGATCATTGCACAGTTATACTGATCTTAATTGGAAAAATGATATCCAGGATATCACCATAGGGCTAATATTATCTAAGCTTCAATATTTGTAATATCACATCTTCTTCTTTTTTCTATAAACATATATTAAGCCAATCACAAGTTAGGTTACTTCTTGGTCTAGCCAAAATTAACTACTAAACATCAGGTAGGCATAAAATGAAATGTAACTTCTATCACTCTGACGATAATATTGATTTATCGAAACAATTGTCAATTTTTTAGAATTTTCAATAACTTGTATTATATTGTGGAATTAACTAGAGACCTTGAGTTTCATTTAAAAACACTAATATGAGCATATTCCACGAAGTAAGGGTCGAGACAGTCAATTTCATTATGGCAAAGATGTTTAAGAATCAGGCAAGATTTTTGGCGAGCTTGGCATAAGGCTTATTTGTCACAATTACTTGGCCGCCCTAAGTGATATAATATTAGAAACAATATCCGCAATGGATCTTTAGTATCATTAATTGGAGATAATGTCTCTCCTTTGCAATGGCCTGTTGGTAGAGTTGTTAATATATTTAAAGGAAGTGATGGTCTTGTTAGGTCAGTACAGATAAAAACAAAAACAGGATATTTGCAAAATAGAGCTATTAATAAACATGCTGTGCTACCTATAAACGATAATTAATGTCATGTATAGAACTAAGGTTATTTAGTAGCCATTTACTTGTTATGCTACGTTCAGGGTTATTTAGTAGCTATTTCAAATATTTTAGCTAGACAACTAATTAGGTTAATTGGTCTGTTTCCTGTTTGGCTCCATTCTTATAGATTGGGGTTACGAAATAAAGTTCGAAAAGAGTGGGGAAGTCTCCCTTTTGTAGAGATTTATTTATCAAATATGTAAGTGATTTAACAATATCATCTTACATGATTCTTAAAGTTTCTGGTTTTATGTTATCATAACCAGGTGCTTTTTTATTTTTTAGTTGTGTTATAGCGTCTCTAATTTCGACTTCGTTCGATGGATACATAAAAATGGAATGGTTGTAAGTTTTATTTTTTTAGGGTAATTTATATTTTTGTTAATATTACTAATCAAATTATTATATACTGATATGAAATAATTGTTAAAAATATATTGCAATTTTTCAAGGTACAGTAATTGATTCATTTTTATAATTTTTAATCGAATTTATTATGATGGTTTCTGGGACCGCCAGAAATTCATTAATAGTTTTCCATAGATTTGTTGATTTATTATCGTACTCAATGCGATTTCTGTCATATTCATTTTTTGTTTGTTTTATTACTTTATTTATTTTTCTATTATTTTCATTAAAGTTCGTCTTAAAATTTCGTTATCTTGGGATTTTTTAAGTTTTTGATACATACTATTTTTTTATTGATTGTCTTGATAAGTTCACTGGTTACACAAGGTTTCCGTTTCTCTTCTGGTTTTAAACTCTTTTATATTTTGTAGAAACATCTATACATTTTCTAATTAAATCAATAAAATGATTTATTTCAGTTCCTATGCCATCATCGGAGCTGAAAACTGAATCCCAAAAAATATACGTGAATGAATCGTTAATTTTCAACCAACTGTTGGTTAGCAACGTTTAAAATAGGTATTTCAAATGTTATTCTTCAACGATGAAAAACACAACCAATTTTCAACATTGAACTTTTAAGTTAGGAAATAATACACAGTAGACCCTGTATAATCCGGCACTGCGCCAGTCCGGCACTCCAGTAATCCAATGTATTTTCACGGGCGTGGTGGGGAGTTGACACAGGCATACATTTTACCAGTTTTATTCGTGGTGTCTATTGTTGTGTCGAGTTCAGCGACAATTTATATTGTAAACGTGTAGCTGAATTTATGTGAAAATTTCTCATTGTAAACGGAAGCACAAGACTTCAACACTGATTGAGAAAAATGAGATTCTAGAAAGACTAGATAAGGGTGACAAGCTTACCAACCTAGCAAATGAATATGGAGTCGGCCGTGCGAGAATACATGACATTCGCAAGAACCAAGACAAAATTAAGTCTTTCTGTGAAAGCAGAGACAATGTTGAATGTGTCCGGAAAACGTTGAAAATGGGCGAGTTCCCTCGGGTTGAGGATAGCCTGTATGAATGGTTCATTCAAGAAAAGAATATGCACACAACAATATCAGAGGAAAATTCTCAATGGAAAAGCAAAGGTATTTTATGAGAAAATAATAGGAACAGACGATTTTGAGGCTAGTGAAGGATGGCTTGAAAAATTCAAAAAACGGTTTGAAATTCGTTTGCTAAGTATGATCGGTGAAAATTTTTATTGTGATGTTGCTGCAGTCGACTCATACAAAGAAAAGTTCTAAGAAATCATTATTGAACTAGTCCTAACTCATGACCAAATCTACAATGCCGATGAAAGTGGTTTTTACCATTAACATTAGCTCACCGTGCTGAAGCAAATGCTCTGGAACGCAAACTAGCCAAGGACAGAATAATATTCATGCCGTGTTCAAATGCAAGTGGCGAGCATAAATTAGATTTATTGGTGATCGGTACAGCAAAGAATCCCAGGACATAAAAAAATGTCAACCTGCTTGTTGATAACAAAAACGTTGGCAGATGTTGGATGACCCAGTCAGTGTTTAAGGAATGGTTCCACGGAATATTTGTGCCATCGGTGAAAAAGTATCTGAAAAAAAAGAAACTGCTCCAAAAGGCCTTGCTTTTTTCGGACAACTGCTCTGGTCACCCAGGAGAAGGTGAGCTGAAAAGTAAAGGCTTCCATGTAATGTTTTTGCCGCCTAACGTTACACCTCTTATACAACCCATGGACGAGAATGTCATCCAAGCTGTTAAAATGCACTATATAAAATCTTGATTTAAATAGTTTTGTCAAAAGAGGGAAGTGTTATTCAGTCATTGGAAGAAACGAACTCTGAAGACGCGGTTTTTGACCTTGCTAATGCTTGGGATAAGCTCGCAGAAAAAACAATTGTTTCCTCATTGCGCAACATATGGCCTGATATGACTTTGTTGGAGCAATACAATAAAAACAGAAACAAGGAATAGGCAATGGGCAAAATGATGAAATTGAAATGCCTCTTGCTGCTGTTCGTGATGTGGAGGATGACGAAAGTGTTAATCGTGAGCTAATTGAGCTGCGAGAACGATTCCTGAATAACGTGTAGACGGCAACGAAAGCCTGACAACAGAGGACGTAAACATGTGGCTGATCGGTGAACAAGAAAACAACAGCCAAATCGTGACGGAGGACGAAATAGTCGAAAACGTGACTGGCAAAGATGAAGAAGAAGACGGCGACGACCAGAGGGAAGAAGGGGCCTTCACACTGTGAAAAACGATGCTGTCATAGATGCATTCTCAACTCCAGTGAAGTGGGTGGAAGAAAATATTGTGTCTGCTAGTGACATTCTTGTTTCAAAAGGACTTCAGTAGAAAGTGTCTTTTCCTACTAAGTAACAAAAGAAAATTGACAGTTCTTTTACTCCAATGGGATAAGGCTACGGATATAGTACTGTATCGTAAGTTGAAGGTTATGTTTACTTTTAGTTTTCTAGTGCGGTACTAATAACATTTGATTCCTTAGAGGTTACTTTTGATTAGTTGTTCATTCTTTTATATATTAACACTAAAAGCGCCGAGCTTACCTGCATATCTATTAGCGCTATAAGGGGTAATTTTTTCCTCATATAAATATTGCAGAATCAGCAAAAACTAAAAGACTTAGACTTACTTTGCTTCTTTATTCCAATAAAAAGCAGTTTACTACATACTCATAAACTAGTTTGCGCATTTGACACAAGTAACAATTTTAACAATGTTTCCAGAACAATTTCCGCACGCAAACTTGGGACACTTTTTACATTTGACGACAGTCTTGTTTCCTTTGCAGTGTCTTTCAATCTGACATTTATGTCTCATTTGCGATGGTCCTGGTTCGGTGTCTTGGACAACATCAGAGATATTTTTACTTCGAAAATACGGTGCTCGAAGTTTTCTCAATAACCGGTACCTGCTTATTTTCTCTCCTGTACTTTCTTGGTATAAAACCCAAGCATTTATTAGAGCTAAATGAAAAAGGTTATAAAAAACTTGAATGGGCCAAAGACGTGAGCCAGCTCTGGTGGTGTACTGCCTAGACATTTGGTCAATAATATCGACTCCATATTTTGTGCTGTTATAAAAACTAACATTCTTTGGTAACTTTTTTTCAGTAGAGCCAATTTCAATATTAGAGTGCATGGTACTTAGGATGAGAACATTTTGATTTTTCTTTCCCTGGTATACAGTTAGCGTGCAGTTCTCATGCCGCAAAAGTATTGTATCGTGGAGGGGAGCTTTACGCAATTTTATTTCAACTGGTATTTCTTTTCGAATCATATCTACCGTACCAACTATTGTAGTTTTAGCTTGTTGCAGGCGCTTAACAAATTTTACAGACGTAAATAAATTGTCTGTAGTAAGATTTCTGCCTTTATTCAAAAATGGTTTCATAAGTCGCCAAACCACATTTTCGAGAAGGCTTTCATCTGAGTATCTTTTGCTAGATAGGGAAATGCATTGAACATATATTTGGATTTAGTATCTTCGAGCATCCAGTATTTGATGCCAAACTTATCCGTTTTATTAGCCATATATTGGTTGAATGGGCAACGTGCTTTTGTGGGAAATAACTGTTCGTCAACTGTCACAAATTCCCCAGGTATGTAACAATTTATGCAATTTTTAATAAACCGATCCCAAGCAAACGATGCCAACGCAAATTTGTCCATCTTGAAGCGCTCAGATCAGATTGTTGTTCGTCATATCTCAAATATCGCATTATGCCACGAAAATGGTTCCGGCTCATTGTTATTCCAAAAAATCCTATTCCCCAATCTTTAGACCATAAGAGATCATAATCCATTCCTCTGCATTTATAAGTCCAACGAACATACATCAGAGCAATAAATGCATCAAGTTCTTCTAGTGTAATCGGCAAGCCATTTTCTCCCTGGCGACAAGCTTCAGCTTCTGTGCACATTTTTATGTGTCGTAAAATTTGTTCACATACAATCAATCGCCATGAACTCAATGCATCTCCATGAATTATGTACCGTTTAGCATACGGTGTTGGTCCTGGAGTTTCTCTAACAATATTCGGAGCGGATGCTCTTCCTGGAGTTTTTTCTTCAATGTCAATTACCTTCCACACTGTTTCCTTGTCACTGCCAAGGAAATTGAATCAATGGCAAAGATATTGGAACTGGCATTTGCTGCTGATGTTTGAAGAACCTTTGGCGGACGTGCACGCCCAAGTTCCGGCCCGCGTCTCTGCCCTCCAACTCGGTTACTTTCACTATCGGTTGTTTTAGCACAGTTTTCTTCATTTTATAATCCAGTATCTAGATGACTAACCGAAACATCAGCTGCAACAACGGAAATTATAGTTTATTCAGAAATATAAAAAAACAATATATACTTCAAGTATATTTTATTTTGACCTCGCTGACTTCCATCATTGGTTGCCTCGGAACGGTCATTTTGATGTGAAAAACTAGTTGCTTGACTACCCGCCAGAGAACATACTGCAGTTGGAAATAATACCTTTATTCCAGAGACAAGCAAATAAAACACATAATTGTTTTCTCCGAAATTACGAGCTTTTGAATGATGTATGTATAAAAAATATGCTTCTAAGATAATTGGGTACAAATCTTCGGTTGCTGCAGTTCCGCTTTTTGTTTTGCGTTCTTGGCTCACTTCATCAAAATTGTATGATTCGCTGGAACTCATTTCTCTTGGAGAGTATACTGATTCGTCGTCTTCGACGTTACTGTCATCTTCTCCACCAGAGTCATCCATTGCCATTACGTAGGCTGTTTTTCCAAGTTCAGAAGCACTGAGATATTGATTACGCCACATTTTTGTAACACGCGTGTGCACGCACTCACTTGTAAACAACAACTGAATCAATTAATCTAATGGAACGACTGTAGGCTAATATAGGCGCGCCCCACTTCGCATGAACAAATGACTGATTCGACCACTGGGTGGGGGGAGTGATTTGAATATTGATCATCACAAAGAACTTTTATTTGTTCAGATACACATAGGTAATATTTATGTATGATATCAATTCAGACAAGTATTGCGATATTTTTCCTATATTCTAAAGACAAGGATCAATATGATCCCATGCGGCGCGGCGCTAATAGGTAGAAGCCGTAATAAAATAGGAATGATATGCAGGACAAGATTGAGCTTACTTGTACGTGTTTATTACATAAACCTCACCAGAGCTAGTACAACGGGTGCTATGGTACTTGGAGTACCAAGTTTTTGTCATTTTTGGAGAATTTTCAGTTTGTTAGCACGATAAAGCCTCCAGAGAGTATACAAGTGATCAATTTTAGGATTGAATATTGTTCAAGGTGTCTCACCGATGTACCATATTGATTTTTAGTTGACTAGAGCGTGTACAGCGGGTCCTATAAATCCAGATATACTACATCTTTGGAGAAAATTGGGTTTGTTAGCACGATACATCCCCCGAAGTGTATACAAGTGACAATTTTATGATAGAATATGGTTCAGGGCATCCCACAAATGCAGAAAAGTTAGTTTTAATCTTTGAAACCGTTTTTTTTGTTGAAATTGTTTTTGTTGTTTGAAATGGGTTTTTAAAACGATTTTCAACGTTGAAAAAGGCAACCAATTTTCAACGTTGAACTTTGAAGTTAGAAAGTAGCATATTGAAAACGTTTTTGATCAACGTGAATAAAACGTCAGTTTCCAATTAATTGTTGATTAGCAAGGTTCAAAATAGGTTTTTAAAACGTCCGTTTTTAACGTTGAAGAACTCAACCAATTTTCAACGTTGAACTTTTCATCAAAAAACGTTCACTTAACCAATACTTCGTTGAAAAATCGTTTGATGAATATAGGTGTGCTCATTGGGTACTATCTATTTTCTTCGCAATCTCACACTGTTCTCTAGGGAATTTCGTATCTGTTCACAATTTTTTGCCTCAAATGAAACATCAACCCGCACAAAATGATTATTTGTATGATATACTGTTATTAATACTAAGGTGATAGTGATCCTAGTAGATGGAAATTCAAGATAGTATGTATTAAAATATAAGATTTGAATGAATATGAACACATTTATGACATCTCTGAGTTATATGAAACGATTTTCCAATTGATAATGGAACTATAGTATATGTAAATTACGTGTCGATCAAGAGGAAAGAACTTTTGCCAAATAAAAGAACACTTCATACACACAGTTATAATGTACACTCTATAAAGGAGTACAAGTATATTACTCCAATAAACAACTCATCCATATGTTTTTGTATTTTTACTAGCGGTTGATCGTTTGTAGAAGTTTCCTTATATACTCAGTTATTGTGTCGTTTCTTCTTGGAATTCCGAAAAACACTTCCGGTTCAAGCACTTAAGTGAACAACTGGACTGGAAGGAAATCACGGAAACAGGAAATGAACTGTACTAGATAAAATGGCTGCAGTCGCTTTAATATCATGGAAAGTATTGTAACAGAGTCGGTCAACGTAACATCTCATGTGTCTCTCAATAGAATGTTCAATTCTTAGGCTTTTTATTGATATTTATTTTTGAGCAAATAACAGAAGATAAAATAGTTCGATAAGTAAAATTGGAACGTGGATGATATATTTCATTAACAAGTTACGAAACTAAAATTTGAGAATTTGTTTCATTATGATACATATAACTCAGGTCACTGATTTACGAATTGTAGTCGGCGTTTAGTTGGAGGTAAAAAGTTTATCAGACGGACACTTAGTATAGCGGTATACAGTTCATCGAGTTTGATGTTCGATTTATGATGGTCACTGTTATGTATTCTTTCCATAACTAGAAGGAGCTATACTTTCCGACTGTGTTACTCGTTTTCATCCATTCCATTTCGGTGTAATTCAAAAAATATGTGAAGAACAAATTGTCTGATTCCAGCACTAATTTTTTTATCCCCATCAAACGATATTCTGACCATTCTTTTTCTAACCACATCATCCAGTTTCAAACCAAATTTTAGGAAAAAATTTATTATATCCGAATAAATTGTGCAATTGCAATGATAAATTTTATGTATTGAGTTTTCTGGGCGTGGATATTATGGTTTTAGAACTGATGTCTAGGTGGCTATTCTGAAATAGTGATTTCAAATTTTGTTTTTTATCGCATTGATAGTTCAGAGTTTATCTTACTTTCCATTCGATATTTCACTTCCAACGCATGTGCTTGCTACCTATTGGCCTTATTATCCACATAGGAATCGAATAGGCTCTAAAATTGAGTTATATACACCCGAATATTTCCGGGATTTTTTGCGAACTTTCTCAAGTTTATCGCCTTCACTTCAGTCTTAATGCGTTGAATAAATTGACAAATGTCCTAAAAATATACCTTCATATCCAAAAGCTCACTGAAAACTTTTTCGTTACTAACATCCAAAAAAGTTATAATTTTAGACTTCTAAACACGAGGCGGCGAGAAATCTAAAAAGGGTAAGGCATATTATCAAACACATTCGTATCCAGCGTGAAACGTTTCGTTCCTAAAACAACTAGATCGTATACTACCGATCCACTGTAAACAGATATCCAATAGTATACGTTGCATTGAAATGACAACAAATATTCTTCGATTATTCGCTTTATTAATTGATGAAGGTAAAACTGTTAACAAAATAAACGGTTTTAAAAATTAAACCTAACTTTTGCGCATCTGTGAGACGCCCTGAACAATATCCTATGAATAAATTGTCACTTGTATATACTTCGGAGGCTGTATTGTGCTAACAACTGAAAATTTCTCCAAAAATGACCAAAAATATGGCACTTCAAGTACCATAGCACCCGTTGTACTAGCTTCAGTGAGTTGAATATCAATAAGATTCATATGATTACCAACAACTAACAAAAATTCCATAAATTTACCAAATTCACCAAAAATTACCAAAAATTACCAAAAATTACCAAAAATTACCAAAAATTACCAAAAATTACCAAAAATTACCAAAAATTACCAAAAATTACCAAAAATTACCAAAAATTACCAAAAATTACCAAAAATTACCAAAAATTACCAAAAATTACCAAAAATTACCAAAAATTACCAAAAATTACCAAAAATACCAAAAATACCAAAAATTACCAAAAATTACCAAAAATTACCAAAAATTACCAAAAATTACCAAAAATTACCAAAAATTACCAAAAATTACCAAAAATTACCAAAAATTACCAAAAATTACCAAAAATTACCAAAAATTACCAAAAATTACCAAAAATTACCAAAAATTACCAAAAATTACCAAAAATTACCAAAAATTACCACAAATTACCACAAATTACCACAAATTACCACAAATTACCACAAATTACCAAAAACTACCAAAAACTACCAGAAATCACCAAAAATTACCAAAAATTACCAAAAATTACCAAAAATTACCAAAAATTACCAAAAATTACCAAAAACTACCAAAAACTACCAAAAACTACCAAAAATTACCAAAAATTACCAAAAATTACCAAAAATTACCAAAAATTACCAAAATTACCAAAATTACCACAAATTACCAAAAATTACCAAAAATTACCAAGAATTACCAAAAACTACCAAAAACTACCAAAAACTACCAAAAACTACCAAAAACTACCAAAAATTACCAAAAATTACCAAAAATTACCAAAAATTACCAAAATTACCAAAAATTACCAAAATTACCAAAAATACCAAAAATACCAAAAATTACCAAAAATTACCGAAAATTACCAAAAATTACCAAAAATTACCAAAAACTACCAAATTTACCAAAATTTACCAAAAATTACCAAAAATACCAAAAAATTAGCAAAAATTACCGAAAATTACCGAAAATTACCAAAATTACCAAAATTTACCAAAATTTACCAAAAACTACCAAAAATACCAAAAATTACCAAAAATTACCGAAAATTACCGAAAATTACCGAAAATTACCAAAAATTACCAAAAATTACCAAAAATTACCAAAAGTTACCAAAAGGTACCTAAAATTACCTAAAATTACCTAAAATTACCTAAAATTACCTAAAATTACCTAAAATTACCAAAAATTGCCAAAAATTACCAAAAATTACCAAAAATTACCGAAAATTACGAAAAATTACCAAAAATTACCGAAAATCACCAAAAATTACCAAAAACTACCACAAATTACCAAACTCTCAATACATATCAGGCAAAAAATCAAATTAAACAAATTCAAGTAAATAAATATATAGATATTTAAACGAATGAATGAATAAATAAATAAATAAATGAATGTATAAATAAATAAATAAGTCAATAAATAAATAAATAAATGAGTAAATAAATAAATAAATAAATAAATAAATAAATAAATAAATAAATAAATAAATAAATAAATAAATAAATAAATAAATAAATAAATAAATAAATAAATAAATAAATAAATAAATAAATAAATAAATAAATAAATAAATAAATAAATAAATAAATAAATAAATAAATAAATAAATAAATAAATAAATAAATAAATAAATAAATAAATAAATAAATAAATAAATAAATAAATAAATAAATAAATAAATAAATAGATAAATGAATTAATAGATTAATAAATAAATAAGCAAATTAATAAGACCAAATAATAACATTCGGTGATCCACACTAGGCTTATGACGAGTTGGCACTTTTGAACCAGGGTAAATGAGTTTCATTAACAATTTACAAAACTTCAGCAACCTCGTAGTAGATGAGTTGCTCTACAGGCTAACGGAGCTTGGCTTCGAATGTATGAGCTACGCCGATGACATTGTTTTACTAGTCAGAGGCAAGTTCGAGCGCATCTTGTGTGATTTATTACAAAAGGGCCTCAGAATCATGGAGCAATGGTGCTTGTCATTGGGGCTAAACATTAACCCAAACAAGACCATAGTAATTCCATTTACCCGGAGAAGAACACTTCCAGCCAAGAAACCCATATCTTTAAACGGGGAAATCATAGAATGGAAATCAGAAGTTAAATATCTAGGGATAACCCTAGACAGTAAGCTTCTGTGGAATAATCATGTTTAAATAACTGCTAGTAAAGCAATAAGAGCTTTGATGGCGTACAGAAATCTAGCTGGTAAGAGGTGGGGCTGTAACCCAAAAATAATGGGATGGATGTACGCCATGATTGTGAGACCAGCAATTACGTATGGGGCAATAGTTTGGCATACAAAAGCAAGTTAGTACAGCACGAGGAAGACCATCGACAAAGTTCAAAAGCTTACCTGTGTGTGCATCACTGGAGCTATGAGAACTTGTCCAACTAGGGCACTTGAGATCATTACAGATCTCACACCTCTAAATCTGGTGATAGAAAGACCTGCCCAAGAGGAAAATCTTAGAATATCTAAGGAAGGTTCAGGCAATGAGAGTATTGAAAATCAGGGAGCCTGGTCCTCTCTAACAAAATATATCTCATCAGCGAATCTTTCCAGTGACGAAATGATCAAGAAAGTAAGTATCGAAAAGAATTTCACTACGTTGCTAAATACGAGGTGAGACTGGGAAAGAGAATACACCACCCAAACTCCCAAAGAAAACACCATTAGATGGTATACGGATGGTTCAAAAACTACCACTGGAGCAGGCGCTGGAGTATTTGGGCCTGGCACCAAATACTCATTATCGTTAGGCTCCTTCCCGAGCGTCTTTCAGGCAGAAAAATGCGTGGAAATGAACCTAGAAAGGAACTATCAGAAATGTGACATATCGATCCATTCTAATAGTCAAGCAGCTATCAAATCATTGAGCTCCCATGTCATTGACTTGAAGTTCGCATGGGCGTTCCGAAGAAAACTTAATGAATTAGGCAAGAATAACAGGGCCTCTTTAGTCTGGGTTCCTGGCCACTCGGGAATCACAGGAAATGAAGAGGCCAATACACTTGCCAGGAAAGGAGCACAAACGGCCTTTATTGGCCCGGAGCCTTTCTGTGGTGTAGGAAAATGCTCCTGTAAGAAAGATTTTCGAAAGAAAGAGCAACCGAAAGAGAAGCACTCTGGCGGTACCTTCCTGAGCTGGAACATTCCAAAAAGTTTCTGCGGAACTTTGACACTGCTAGATCCAAAAAATATTTGGACTTCAGTAAAAATAAGCTAGACCTCCTACGGACTTTGTTACAGGACACTGTCGCCTTAGGAAGCACCTAATGAGAATAGGTCTAGCAGACACTGACGAGTGTAGATTCTGTGGGGAAGAGGATGAAATTCCGGATCACCTAGCTCTAGAATGCCTCACCATTGCAAGCCAACGCAAGATATGCTTCGGACAAGAAACTTGTAAGAGTGAGGGTATAACCTCAATGAAACCGTACCAAATACTAGAGTTCATTAGAACCCCGGAACTGGAAGGCGAGCTGTAGTAGTAGCGAGGACAGCTCTGATAGGGGGGAACAATAAACCTTAGGTTTCAGTGCATTGTAGCCCCGTTAAAATCTAATCTAAAATCTAATCTTCATAAACAATTCTACAAAACTTCAGCAGTTATCCATTTTAGATTCACAGGACAATTCTCAGTCATGATTTCTTTCACTTCATCTGTTTCCTTGAAGACTTTGATTGTCAATAAAAGCGAGATAAATCTCCTTTTCGATGCACTGTAGCACTGATTCAGATGTGTTCTTGAAGGAGACCCTTCAATCTAAGCCTCATTTATCCTTTTAATTGTTCACACACTACCTGAAATGCAAAATTTGAGGCACACTGAAGATAAACTGACAACATGAAACATGGTAAACAAACTAAATCGCAGATGACGCTAACACTCCGACATAGTGACAAGAAATATTTTGAATGAAGGACATCTAATGATGCTGGTGGCTGTGTACACGTATAGGGTAACGAAGAAATAATATATTTATATCACGTGTAAAATTTAATTTATTTTTGCATAGCGCGCTTTCAGCTCTCTAGACATAGAGCCATCATCAGTGCTTAATCTAAAAATACATATTCAAATCACAACCAATAGTGTTAAGTTACTAAATAAAATTCAAGTTGAGAAAGTTAACAATAGTAATATATGAATTCAATTTAAAGGTAATACAAAAATGTTTTAATATTAGAAATTTAATAATAAAAAATGATTTCAATTACATTGAAGTTACTATTATTTAAATTTAGTATATGTGTCATAATGAAGTTTTTTTAAAACTAAAAAAGAGAAATGAAACCAGATGTTAAACTTATTAGGTAGGTATAAAAGGTTTATATTATTAATTGATTTTTAACGAAGAAAGGAAAAGTAGATATGAAATTTAATTGCATACAAAATTATTTTTATATTATTTATGATTATTAAAACTCAAAATATCAAATTGCTAGTTAAGTGAAAGTTTGACTAAGTTTTTTAATGAAAGTTTTTTTTATAATTTAAAGATAAAAAGGTCGATAAAAAATACGTACTGTCAGATTCTATATAATAAAATTTCCTGGCTTCATCGCGTCCATTAATAATTAAACAGGTTTATAAATTTTTTACATTATACAAACTTGGACATCACATTTAAAATTTTTTAAAATCGAATTTTACTACCAAAAAATTATTTTTCTAAACACCTGTCATGTTAGAACCTCTACAGGTGGTTGTGTCGGTTTGACTGACAAATATGAGAACTTCAACTGTCAGTTGGGTTTGTTCGATTGTTTGTGAATACTCTGTTCAATTTGAGAGATCGAATACAAAAATGATTATTTATTTAAATTCAGAAAAGTAATTTTAAACAACGATGAAATCAATTATGTGTAATATTCTATTTAATTTAGTAATTGTAATGAATGATTAGCAATTTAATTAGGATATTTAAAATTATTTAGAAGGTTAGGTTGAGAAAACAAAGAAACTAACTTATTTTAGAAAGCGTTATTGATCTGGTGACAAGCAGGTTAGGACATTATCATCATTGAGAGTTACATGAGTTGACGATGTAGGGGTATATACATCCTATTTAGGCTCTCTTGTTTGTTTAGACATTTATCATTAATTTTAAGCTCGTTACTGATTTTAAGGTCTTCATAAAAATCTAGTAAAGTAAAGTTCTTAGAGTTGATGTTAATTAAAGTCTTTGAATTTTCTGTGGGGCTAAAATTATGATTATTATATTTTAAGTGATGACCGAATGATGACTTGTTGGGTTTACTAATATGCTCATTTATACGGACTCCCAAAGGCCTGCATGTCCTTCCAATATAGCTTGCTGTACAATCTGAGCATTGTAACCTGTATACTCCACTTCTTTGCAAATGGTTAATTTTATCTTTAGAGTTGACCAAAAAGGAACTCAACTTATTGGAAGTTCTGTAAGATACTTTAATTGATTTATCAATCTCTAGAAAACTTTGTGAAAATATTTTGTCTTCCAATCACACCAACCAACACAAAATGGCCTCGTTTTATTGTTATATTCATAGACTCCTCAACATACCATTGGAAAAAGTCGAATACAAAAAGGAACTTAATATTATTAGACAAATAGCCCACAATAATGGTTACGACCCCACAATAGTCGACACTCTTGTTCAAAAAAGAAATTACATAAATTAGCTTACCCCGAAATAAATATCCCTGAACAAATTTATATTTCATTACCTTTCATTAACTCAGATATCACAAAAATATTTTCACAAAGTTTTCTAGAGATTGATAAATCAATTAAAGTATCTTACAGAACTTCCAATAAGTTAAGTTCCTTTTTGGTCAATTCTAAAGATAAAATTAACTATTTGCAAAGAAGTGGAGTATACAGGTTACAATGCTCAGATTGTACAGCAAGCTACATTGGAAGGACATACAGGCATTTGGGAGTCCGTATAAATGAGCATATTAGTAAACCCAACAAGTCATCATTCGGTCATCACTTATAATATAATAATCATAATTTTATCCCCTCAGAAAATTCAAAGATTTTAGTTAACATCAACTCTAAGAACTTTACTTTATTAGATTTTTATGAAGACCTTGAAATCAGTAACGATCTTAAAATTAATGATAAATGTCTAAACAAACAAGAGAGCCTGAATAGGAACTATATACCCCTACATCGTCAACTCATGTAACCCTCAATGATGATAATGTCCTAACCTGCGTGTCATCAGATCAATAACGCTTTCTAGAATAAAATAGTTTCTTTGTTTTCTCAACCTAACCTTCTAAATAATTTTAAATATCCTATTAAATTATTTATTACAATTACTAAATTAAATAGAATATTACACATAATTGATTTCATTGTTGTTTAAAATTACTTTTCTGAATTTTAATGAATAATCATTTTTGCATTCCATCTCTCAAATTGAACAGAGTATTCACAAACAATCGAACAAACCCAACTGACAGTTGAAGTTCTCATATTTGTCAGTCAAACCGACACAACCACCTGTAGAGGTTCTAACATGACAGGTGTTTAAGAAAATAATTTTTTGGTAGTAAAATTCGATTTTAAAATTTTTTAAATGTGATGTCCAAGTTTGAATATTGTAAAAAATTTATTAACCTATTTAATTATTAATGGAGGCGATGAAGCCAGGAAATTTTATTATATAGAATCTGACAGTACGTATTTTTATCGACCTTTTTATCTTCAAATTATAAAAAAATCTTTCATAAAAAAAATTAGTCAAACTCATTATGACACATATACTAAATTTAAATAATAGTAACTTCAATGTAATTGAAATCATTTTTTATTATTAAATTTCTAATATTAAAACCTTTTTATATTACCTTTAAATTAAATTCATATATTACTATTGTTAACTTTCTCAACTTGAATTTTATTTAGTAATTTAACACTATTGGTTGTGATTTGAATATGTATTTTTAGATTAAGCACTGATGATGGCTCTATGTCTAGAGAGCTGAAAGCGCGCTATGCAAAAATAAATTAAATTTTACACGTGATACAAATATATTTTTTCTTCGTTAAGAAATATTTTGACAATTACCTTCAATAGGGGGTGGCAAATAATCAATTCCTTTCTTGCCCCACTGTATCGATATGAGTTTCCAAAAACAGATATTCTATTATTTTTCTTTTAACAATGCACTTGGGAATATGGAAGCAAAATAGGTGTCTAAATGATTTCATGTTATCTTTAATATCCTTTTTTGAAATAGATACTACTAAATCGAAACAATATCTAAGATTTGATCTCAGGATTTCATAGAAAAGTGATCAATAATTGGTAGCCGCCTAAACAACTAAATGAATAGTTAAAAAATAATGAGTAGATTAGATTGTTACACGGTTTTAATTAATTCAGCCACACTCAATTTCAATTAAAGACGTTCCATGTAGTCGCCTCTCATCTTTTCTTAGGTATTTCTAATGTACTGAAATTCATGAAACCACTTTTATATTTTATTTGTGGCTTATATCCCCGGAAATTTCTTCGGGCGAAATCCTTCATTGTAATAACCGGTGAACTAAATACATTCACTTTTCACAGTTTCCATTAACTTTTCGCATCATATAAAAATTTTAATCAGCGTTGTCGGATTTGAAAAATAAGATGATATGACTCACAAAAATTATACTTTTGAAGTATGAACATAATTATACTCAGTGACATAGAAACCGGAGCACCGAGTACAATTATTTTATATCGGTAATATTTGGCCTATTTATCGGGAAAAATTCGTAATATGTGAATGATTGAAACTTCACTTCAATCGGGTGAAGATAATCTAAGTTTCTGCTGACCAACTTCAATAATGGGCTGAAGCTCCATTATATCTTACATATTCCCTCATGCATCTAGGTATATTCATAATCAGAGTAGCAATATCCCACTGAAGTCGATTTCTTCCATGCTCCAAAGATAAAGGTAACACCAACTGAGGTATGTATGAAGAAAGTCCAAACCATCTTATCCATCTATAAACACGTCGCATTCCAAGGCCGCTTCCATGTTCTGCAAACCACGGAGTTGTTATTGCCCTTGTCGATGAGAAACGATCAATATTTTCTGAATATCCCCTCCACGAGTCTCAGCTTCAGTTGCACGACAGTTTGTGAGAATTTAATATTTTTTTCCTTTGTGTTAAAGCTTAGTGATACCCTTCATTTCCCTAACTTATGATTTCTTATTTTTGAAGTATTTTGTTTCTCGTTTGCTGCTTTATTAATTTTTATAGCAAATTTGTGAAATTTGGATGGAATCATATTGAAATTGTTAGTATGAAATCGAAGAATCTTTCACCAATTCTAACTTATAATGGTATTGTAGAATTAAATGATTAATATTGAAAAGAGGTCACTATATGGTACAAAACTTACTTTGTGAGTGAGAATGAGTCAAACGGAGTAACCAATGAAATAAATATTGCTAAATAAGGATTCCCCAAAATATTGGTTATTTTTCTAACACTTATAGAAAAATCTGCAATCGACATTATATCTGTTGAAGTCCAAACGAATTGATAATGCTGAATATATTGACTAATTTAGTTAATTTTGTTCCATTTGCTAGTTTATTCGGTGGAATATATTGCATATATAAATCAATTCACCTATTTGCACCTACTGCTACTGCTTCCAAATTAGTATTAATTGCAGTTGTATTAACTATGAAATATTAGATTGTGTATGATGCTTGTGTCTGTTTTTAAGTAGTATTTTGATTTTGAAGCACATTCAAGTTAGTGTCCTGCACAGAAATTAATTCTGGAGAATACCTACTTAGGAGTTGTTAGGGCAGAGAAGAACTATTATACAGAGTGATTAACAGTGGAATCCTGACTACAAATTATGAAGAATTGTCTAAGTATAGTTTACACACTAGATATAAATCAAGTGAATGAAAAGACGAGTACGCAGTGTGTATTTTATTAAAAATCCAGCCAAGCGCTTTCAGCCATTAGGCCATTATCAAAGCTGTCCTATAAAAATTAGAATAGTTGTAAAATTGAAACAACAATTTAAAAAAGTCAAGGAAAAACATATAACTGGTGTCTCAAAATACATCAAACCCTGTAACTGCTACCTACGTACAATAAAATAAGATGTTTGATGATCATTAACTACTTAATAGTATATTACGTAACGTGTGTTGTAAGAAGCATTTTACGCACGAACGGAAAAGTTTCGCACGAAGCCGCGTAGCGGCGAGTGCGTAATTCCGTGAGTGTGTAAAATGCGTTACAACACGAGTTACGTACTATACTTTACCTACGATCCACTTGTACTTGTGTTTATAATATTACTAAGGTATTTAAAGTACAAGTAAAAACGTACATCCTCGATGCCCAGCCGAATTTCATAGAAGTCGCTCCTCGATGCCCAGCCAAGCATCTTAAAAGTTAACCCTCGATGCCCAGCCAAGTTTCGTAAAAGTCCGTCCTAAGTAGTATTTATTTTTATTAAAAATGCATGTAGAGTTACCTGAATTGCATAAAATAGCGTATACAGCTCTCGACTGAAGTGACATTAATCCCTTAGGTGGATTACTTCCCTCATGAATTGAACACCACCCGCGGGATTAAATGGGCCACTTTAGTCGCTTGGTGTATAATATACTATTATTTACTAATATGAGATACATTCAGACAGCTAAAAGATGCGGATTGAATGAAACGGAACCAATTATCATATAATTCCAAATAACTCTTAGTGTTAAATGCAATCTCATATCTAATAAATGTTATCTACCGTTTATATATAGAATAAAATTCAACGTCAAATATCTAAGTAATACATTTTGTATAAAATGGCTACGTCTATTGACAGTTGCTAAGTGGCTGCTAGGGAAGCCGTGCGATTTACTTTACAGCCGTGCGTTTTGTTTTACCGTGCGTAATAGACGTCTTACATTGATTGCCGACTGTGTGTTTTTGACTACTTACATGGGTGGTGGTAGGTAAAATGTATTAAAATTACCCTATAATGTGGGTGTACAATTATAATTCACATGATACCAGTAAAACGTTCAATTTAAAATTATCATCTAAATCATATGTGATGACAAGTCGCCACACCTAGAACCAGTTCTAAGAACAAACCGACGTACACTGTGGTTCCAGAGATCCACAGTGTGCGTCTGACACCAGCCTATATATGGGTCATAGTTTGGTTCATCATACAAACAATCTTATAAATTTGAGCAAATCATTATATCCCTTTTTCTTCTCTTCACACTCTTCATCGATCTCTTCTTCTCCTATTAGTGTTTTAAATGAAACTCAATCTTTCTAGCTAATTCCACAATATAATGAATAATGTTGAAAATTCTAAAAAATTGACAATTTTTTCGATAACTGAATATCATCGTCAGAATGACAGAAGTTACATTCCATTTGGTGCCTACCTGATGTTTAGTAGTTATTTTTGGCTAGACCAAAAAGTCACATACCTTGTGATTGACTTATTTTATGTTAATAGAAAAAAGAAAATGTGATATTACAAATATTGAAGTTAAGATATTATTAGCCCTATGGTGATATCCTAGATATCATTTTTCCAATTAAGATCAGTATAACTGTGCAATGATATAGAAAACCAGGAAAACTATAGCTGCTGATCTTCACAATTATCACTTAAGAAGACAGTTTAATAGTGGAGAACTTTGTAGATTTATCTGTTCATTGACGAATTCATATTGTCGGTCTCTTAAGTGTCTTTTAGTTTCCAACTCTTCAAGTAAATCCAGTTCTTTTTTGTTATCACAAATATGTGGTACTTCTAGTTCTGTGTTAGGTGTCAATGAAAAATTGGTGTCAAGTAGATGTTTTGCGTAATGAGATTTATCTGGTTGTTTTAATCTGTATGCTCGTAATTGTTCACTGTATCGGATTTCAAAATTTTTGAGGGTCTGATCCAAATAGACAGCATTACATTCTGGATATTTGAGTTTATATATACCTGATTTCTTTAATGGTTGTATTTTTGCTTTTACATTTAAAAATTTTGTACCTACGTAACTTTCTATTTAAAAAAAAATGTTGCATTCGTTGCTAAAGATATTATCTTTGAAATATCATTAGAAATATTTCTCTTAAAACAGAAAGTAACGTAAGTACAAAATTGTTAAATGTAAAAAAAATACCACAATTAAAGAAATCTGGTATATATAAACTCAAATGTCCAGAATGTAATGCTGTCTAGCCAAAAATAACTACTAAACATCAGGTAGCCATCAAATGAAATGTAACTTCTGTCATTCTGACGATTATATTCAGTTATCGAAACAATTGTCAATTTTTTAGAATTTTCAACATTATTGATTATATTGTGGAATTAGCTAGAAACATTGAGGTTGATTTAAAACACTAATATGAGTATATTCCACGAACTAAGGGTCGATACAGTTGATTTCTTCTTGTCCTGCACATGCCTAGTATGGTTCTAGCTGTGGCATAATTATCTAAAAACATCAAGACCACATTGCTTTCTCGAAACCAAGCAATGTATGGGTCATAGTTTGGTTCATCAGAATACAAGCAATTCCTCCGTTCTATTCTAGCATATCCTAGCATATCTGCTATCCTTTTCTTCTTCGCTACACTCTTCCTCGGTTTCTTCTTTTCCTGTAGATGCCTATTATGGATCTAGGTCTGTCACAACTATCTTGAAAACTTCACAACCACATTGTTGCCTTGAAACCAAGCTATGTATGGGTCATAGTTTAATTCACCATAATTCCTCCCTTCTATTCTTATAAAATCTAGCATATCTGCTATCATCTGCTTCTCTCTACACTTTTACTCGGTTTTTTTCTTCTCCTCTATATAAC
The DNA here is from genome assembly GCA_963921935.1 of Galeruca laticollis. Classification (NCBI taxonomy): domain Eukaryota; kingdom Metazoa; phylum Arthropoda; class Insecta; order Coleoptera; family Chrysomelidae; genus Galeruca; species Galeruca laticollis. The sequence goes on from OY998184.1 coordinate 51,894,049, forward strand.
TAGTATGGATCTAGGTTTGTCATAACTATCTTGAAAACTTCAAAACCACGTTGTTTCCCTGAAACCAAACTATGTATGGGTCATAGTTGGGTTCATCAGAATACAAGCGATCTATACCTTATAACTTTTAATAAATCTGTCTATCTTTTTCTTTTACTCTTGATACTCTCATTCGATTCCTTCTCTTCCTGTGCATGCCTAGTATGGGTCTAGGTTTATCACAATTACATTAAACTTTGAATGGGACATAGTTTGGTCCATCAGGTCACAATCAATTTTCGAGGTTTATTTACAATTCCTTTACCATATACATGTAATTCCTATGGGATGCCATTAGCTATTGGGTTTACCTTGCCAGCGTGCTTTTCCACCTTAGTTACTACACTGTGTAAACTTCTCATGTATTTACGACCAAATGTTTATTTTATTTTATCACTTTACACGTATAGGTTCACTTCGCTTGGTTGCTGAGTGGCTGGGGAATGAATCAAAACCTTAACTCACTTCTCTTTAGACTATCAGTGGGGGGTGTTTTCGGTTCATCTTAGTTGGAAAAATTTAATTAATGTATTAATTTTAATTACCACTTTAACTTTATCCTTAAAAAAATAAATGAATTTCCTTTGAGTTTCGATTCATTCATTTTTAAACATTATATCTTGATTCAACGTTCATTATAAGATCATGTTGTAATATTAGACACTAGTTGTAGTATTGTACTCCGGCATATTGGCCACCATCTATTAACGTCAAACTTCTCATCACATAACATTTAGTTGATAATTTTAAAATAAACGTTTTATCATGTGAATTATAATTTTACACCCTCATTATAGGGTAATTTCAACAAATTTTAATTAATTAATGATTTAACATCAAACATATTATTTGATTATACGTAGCAGTTACAGGGTTTGATGTTTTTTGAGACACTAGGTGTATGTTTTTTCCTGACGAAAGTTCCACTTTTTTAAATTGTTTTTTCAATTTCACAACTATTCTAATTTTCAAGGTTGCCATTGGCAGCTGTCAAAATAACAGAAAATAATTGACTTAAAATCACAGGTGTAAAATTTTCAATTCAATACACTCTTTACAGTATGTTATACTACAGCATTTCTATGACACATGTATTTTTGAGAATCTCCTCAAAAATGATCTAAGCCACTGGAAATTTTATGATTACATTTACACAGCATTGCCACACCAGGATGCATTGTTGTCCTTTTCTAGCACATTATTAGAGAATTTAATGATGGCTTCAAAACAATTCCCATATTAAGAATAATATGCTAAGTCTATTCTTTTTTTAAAGTCATTGGATGAAAAGGTTTTATTTTATGACAAAATTAGCAGGTTTTATTTGTATATCGTATTTATGTTTACATCAATAACGATCGTTTTGTATATTTCAGGTGTTTTTTCCATTCAATTCTGAAATTAATAAAATAAATTGATCTCATGAGCTCGTAGATAATTATTAATTTAAAATTGGAGCTTGTTATTATATGAAATGATTAAAAATGGCACGTTGTACACAAATTTACCATCAGAACTGTATTGGTCTTAATACTAAATAATGAGTTTTAAAGGAGGTCGTGAGAAAATGAATTTGATTTCATTATAGGAACTGAAACATGGTTTACTAGATAGGATATTAGATGAGGAAATCGTTAATACGGATATGTATAATGTAATAAGAGCAGATAGGAATTTGAAAATAACAGGTAAAAGTACTGGAGGCGGAATGTTAATAGCTATACAGAAAAAATATAAATAGATAAATATTGTAAAACGTTCAATAACTTTTAAAGCTTTATCTATTCAGTTTAAGGCGATTGGCAACAAATTCAATTTAGTGGTGTAATATATTTTCCCCAAATGTCAACTTACAGTTTATGAAGCGGTGTTTGATTTCATACAAACACAAATTGTATCAATTGAAAATAACTTTATATTGATTGATTGATTTCAATTATCATGACATAGATAGTGCTGATGCTGATAATATGAAATATAAGGATAAAACAGGCCTGCTATATGACTTTATTTATATTAATCCATTTCGGCTATTGAACAATATCCCAAATACTCAGGAAATAATGTTGGATCTTATTATGTGGCTTAAATGCAAGATAAGTAGGGATCTACTTCAGTTTTTTATAGAAGATGCGTGTCATCTAGCTATAAATCTGAGCTTAAATATATATAATAAGACTGATAAGGAAGTAGTACATGAATCGTGGTGTAATTTTAAAAAGGCAAATTTTCTAGATCTGTGTACAAAAGTTAGAGATGCTAATTGGGATTCAGTACTAACAGAAAAGGAAGTAAATATAGCAGTAGATGATTTTTATTCAATTTGGAATGTAGGTTTCCAACATGTGTACCAAAATATAAAATCATCACGAATAGTAGTAAATTTCCTGTTTGGTTTACGTGACATGCAAATGTTGAAAGAAATTTTTTTCTATAGAAAACTCCAAAATAACTGAAACTGTCATCTGGAAAAATATAAGGAACTACGTAAAAAAGCCACAAATTTATTTAGAGAAGACCAACGACAATACTTAAAAACCATAAAAGATGATGTAGCTCAAAATATTAACAAATTTTGTAAATAGTAAAAACAATAATAGACCAAACTTGGGTAGATTTTCTGTTAACGGACACGTATGAATTCATGAAAAAATAATAATGATAATCAAATCTAAATGATGTTCGCGGTTTTATACCAATTTCCAAGATTAACGAACTGAATTGGAAATACCGCCATTAGTATATATTATCACACAAGTTTTTCTTAACTATCCGGATTAAAGAGCTCAACTGCCTAGATTAAAACTACAAAGGCGACGCCTCATTATGCATTATTCAGAATCTAGAATGTTATCAAACGCGTAGAATGATGCAACTACAGAAAAGTTATGAAACTGTCTCATACATATTAATGTAAGTTATAACTTAATAAGTCAGTTTGGTTAAGAATAATAAAAAGCAAAACCACCTTTTTGGAATGTTTGATTGTGGAAGTATATGCCGAATGCGTTCACAATTTTATGGATCGTTGATACTTTGCGATTAAAATGTCACACAATATAATATGGGGCTAAAAAAAATTAACTGTCTCGACCCTTACTTCGTGGAATCTACTCATATTAGTGTTTTAAATGAATCTCAATGTTTCTAGCTAATTCCACAATATAATGAAAAGTATTGAAAATTCTAAAGAAATTACTGACAATTGTTTCGATAACTGAATATCATCGTCAGAATGACAGAAGTTACATTTAGTTTGATACCTACCTGATGTTTAGTGGTTAATTTTAGCTATATCAAAATAACTCTCTACAATCTATAGGGTTGTTCAACTATTTTTTACTTATCCCCCATTTATGTTATCACTAGATAAATGTAAGTTTAAAATGTTGTATAGTAGATCATATATTTTTTCTTCAGAGATATTTAACATTGACATGTATACGGAGTGCGTTCAATTCAAAATATCTTCATTTCTGAAATGATACATTATCATTAACAAACACTTATTGAAGTGAAACTTTTTATGGGACACTAGCGTTTTGTCATGAGAGTTAACTCGTCGAGCTAACAAAACTGTTAAACTCCTTGTGAGAGAGGCGGAAAAAATTAACGAAGATCCGCACAAAGAGGAGACGCCGAGAATAGTCGCAGGGCATTGTTTATTGATGGCGATCATGTTATTCCGTTTATCAATCCCCACTTTGCTGCGCGAACGATAAAGTGAGAACGCATTCGGGGGGAAAAGGATACCAAAAGCGCTTAATAATTTCTGCCGATATTGGTATAATCCAGTGCGAAATTAATATAGAAATTGTTTACCTTTAAAATTAAGGCGATAAAAACTAGGAAATTTCTTTGCATTGTGTATTTATTTGTATTATTTTGAAAAAAATATGTAATAAAACGTAACAAGAGTATTGAAATATATTGAAAAAGTAAATAAACAGGTATACTTGTCCGTACAGATAAGTTCTGTACTCATTAAAGTTTAAGCATAAACTGTGTTATCTCCTACTTTTCGCATTGAGACCAACGCGCATCGTGGGCGTGTCCACTTTCAAACTTTCAGCTATATTTGCTAACCTGTACGTAGAAGAGCAAGTAAGTCTCAGTTCATCAGAGAAAGTCGTTGTAACTAGTGTTGCTTTATTTATGGAAATATTTTTTTTTGTAATTGTAATTTAAAATTATTTTTTGATAAATGAAAATGAATGGACAAAAAATGTATGCGTCAGTCCAAAACTAACAGCGACAAAAGTGAAACTTTTCATGTAATTCAAAAACTGTCAATGAGTGTACAAAAAAATGTATGCGTCAGTCCAAAACTAACAGCGTCAAATGTGAAACTTTTCATGTAATTCAAAAACTGTCAATGAGTGTACAAAAAAATACATTGCAGCAAAGAAAAATTGACTGGAAATTATAATAAAAATGATTTATAATAAAAATCAAGAAAAATCTACAGACTATCCCGAATTAATTACTACGGAAGTTTCACTTGTACGTATATGTATATAGTTTTATGTATATGTAAATAATAGTACGTACAAGTGAAACTTCCGTAGTAATTAATTCGGGATAGTCTGTAGATTTTTCTTGATTTTTATTATAAATCATTTTTATTATAATTTCCAGTCAATTTTTCTTTGCTGCAATGTATTTTTTTGTACACTCATTGACAGTTTTTGAATTACATGAAATGTTTCACTTTTGACGCTGTTAGTTTTGGACTGACGCATACATTTTTTTGTTCATCCGTTGTTTCCTTTCGTAGATATTTCCATATTCCACTATCCTGTGCTGCATTTACTCAATCTTTGTGAATGCGCTTCAGATTATCTGCCCATTGAGTGGTCGGTCTGCCTCAGCTGCGAATAGCGTGGTCTCCATTCAGTTATGTTCCTACTCCATCTCCCATCGTTCACACTGGCTAAGTTCCCCGTCCATTTTTATTAAAGATTTGATATTCTTGTGAGGGCATACGCGACTCCAATTATCCTGCGTTTCTGACCTGGCAGAAAGGCTATGCGGGTTCAGGGGGGGGATCCATAGAACAGGCCGCGGAATGGGTGACTAAGCAAAAATTGATGTAACCCAGTGCGGGAGTCCCACAGGGCCCTGTGGTGGAACCGACTCTGTGGAATATCTTATACGATGGACTGTTGCGCTTGAAACATCCTCATGGAGTGACCAGCATCACATTTGATGATGACGTGGGGATATTAATAGAAGGATAGGTGCCATAGGGAGTTAGTAAGACGGCCACAAACGCAATAAACAGAGTTAATAGGTGGTTGGAGAGTCGAGAACTGCAATTAGCGAATCACAAAACGGAACTGATAGTATTAAAAGGCCCGAGGGACAAAGGAAATATTCAGCTTAAAATAAAAGGAAGTGAAATACCACTATCAAGAGAAGTCGGATACCTGGGGATACTTCTTGATGACAACAGGAGATTTATCCCACACGTCCAAACGGTTTGTAAAGGATTGACAATCTAAGTAGGTTACCTAATGTGGGAGGACCAAAAAGGGGGAAGATAGGAATAATGGCTGGAGTTATACACTTCATACTATTGTACGGGGCACCAGTATGTTAAAGTGTACTGAAATATAAGAGGGAATAGGAACGATTGATGAAGGTGTAGATGAAATTGCTGCTAAGGGTCATAAGTGGCTACAGGACGGTGTCGGCAGTGGTGGTCCAAATGGTGGCAGGAATCCTCCCATTGATCTCTCAATTGAGGAAAGGGCAATAGTGCACAGCTGAACTGAAGAACACACAGCGGCGATGAGGGAGGAGGAAAGGCGAAAAACTCTGCAGGCCTGGCAAAGAAGATGGGCGGAGGAAGATTAGCTAGGGCCAATGAACAAAAAGGGTAATACCGGATGTGATGGAATGGGCAAATAACAAACACTGGGAAACGAATAGCTTCATGTTCCAGTCCCTAACGGGACACGGCTCCTTCCGGGCATTTACACTTAAAATAAAATAAACAGAGGACGATAAATGTATACATTGCAAGAAGAGAGATGATGTGGAACACACTATTTTCGAGTGCCACAGATTTCAAGAATTAAGACGTAGGATGGAGATTTCGGTGGGTAAAAGGGTGACTCCTGATAACATATGGGACTGGATGTTGAGAAACAAGAATGTTCCAGGTAATTAAAGATACAGTCACCGCTATAATGTCCATAAAAGTGAAGGAAGAAAGAAAGAACCGAAATATGGCGAACATACAGGCAAGAGAGTAGTGGAAAAAACTGGAGGACGGAAAATGTAAGTAAATGTAAAAAAACAGGTAGAATTAGATGTAAATAGATGAATGGACGAGGAACAGGCGCAGGAGCTTTAATAAAGAAGGGAAGGAAAGATTGGATGTAGACGCAGAGACGGGGTGAATGATGAAAGAACGACAGAAAAAAAAGAAAGTAGTAGTAGGTTGATTAAAATAAAAACCAATTCTGATCTGTGAAGCCCATGCGCATAAGGCGATTCCATGGGTCAGATGGAGCAGAAAAGGAAGGTGGCTGTTTTAGTGGGATAGACAAGCCGAGCAGCTTGGGAGTCCCCACACTGGGTGTTGTTTCTGATTCACTTTGGGGAATCAGCTGCGGCACTCGTCCATTAAGATTTATACCACCTCCCCCACACCAGCGGCGATTGCCTATCCAAATCCCAGGATGTCTTAAGATTAAGTTGATGTATCGGTATTGAAAAAATTGTTATCTTGCGTTTGGATTTCTATCTCTCAGAGATACGCTCAACTTTATTCTTTCCATGCTTTTTGCGCTACTTGTTCCATTTTGGTACAGGTAAAACAAAATGATCGACGAATTTCCACTTAAGACATATGGGAATATCAGATCTTAACATGTAGCTCAATCTTCCAAAACAGCCCAAGTTAGATATATTCTTCTGCCAATTCGGCAGGTTTAATTGCACCTTCCCAATCCCAATTTTCTCTAGAAAACAGATTTGTCAAGATATTTGTCTTGCCTATATTTATGTTCAGCCCAACTCCTCGGCATACTAGGTTCAGCACGTTTAGTATTGCTTTAACTTCGTTGAAATTATTCTGTTATATATATGAAAATATTAATTCGAATATAATCACTAATTACAAATAAAACAACGTTAAATGTGAAACGTATTTATTCGTATACTGCTTTTGCAACACTCGTCCATATATCGATAAGGTCTGTATCATATAAAAACATGTAATAAAATAAAAGTAAATATACAGAAATATATATATCTTACACTTTCTCCCCCTTCAAAAAATATATACAAGTTAAACTAATAAAAAATAAATAACACTTTCAGTTAAATTAATAAACTAGTCGGTTTGGCTTATTTATTAAGCTCCGCCGTCTTAACTGACGCGAAATATCAACGCTAGGTGAAACCGACACTTCCTGATTCAAATTGTTCTCAACTAAATTATCCCTATCACTTGCTACAGAATCATTACATACTAAACTATCATTATGTACACTATTTACATTAAAATCAGATTTTGGAATGATCGTGACCGATTCTTCCCCTTTTGAATATTTTGAGTTAACACTTTCAGTTTCATTACAATTATTTACTTTTAACTGGTCAATGTGACGTTTCCAAATCAATCCATGATCTGTTTTTATAATATAGGTTCTTTCTCCAAGAACTTCTTTGACCACACCTTGGCACCAATTTGGAGTATTAGCCCCAAAATCGCGTACTAGCACCTTATCATTAATTTTAAAATATGTTTGTCTTTTCCCTTTAAAATATTGTTTTTGTATGAATTGTTTATTTTCGACAACCGATTTTGTCGATGGCCATAACAAATCAAATCTGGTGCGCATTGTTCTGCCCAACAAAATTTTAGAAGGAGCTTCCCATGTAGTTGTATGAGGAGTGTTTCTATAATGAAATAGAAAACGATTGATAATTAAATTAAAATCTAAATTTTTATTTTCACTTTTGGCTTTATAAATAGCTTTTTTTAGAATCTTGACTGCACCATCATCTCATCCATTTGTAGAAGGGTGGTAAGGTGCACTTGTTAGATGTCGTATTCCGCTCAATTTTAAAAATGTTTGGAATTCATCCGAATTGAAAGTGGTACAAATTTGGAAAGGTGAACCAAACCTACTAAATAACTCACGAAAAATTTTAATAGTACTCGTAGCCGTTGTATCGTGCATTTGAAAACATTCTATCCATTTTGAGGTTGCGTCCTCAATTACCAAGAAGTTTTTATTAAAAACTGGACCAAAAAAATCGGCATGTAACCTAGTCCATGGTTGCTCAGGCCATTTCCTGGTTGACAATAATGATTTGGGTGGTTTGCTCGAGTGAAGTGCACAAGCATTGCAATTTTGAGATTGTTCTTCAATCTGTTTGTCAATTGAAGGCCACCAAACATATGATCGTGCAAGTGCCTTCATTTTCACGATATCCATATGAGTACTATGCAATTCTTTTAAAATTGAAGTATGAAATTTCTTTGGAATAATCAACCTGTAACCCCACATTAAACAGTCTTGTTCCATAAAAATTTCATTTTTGTTTTCATAAAATATGGTTGAATTTCACTTGAAGGACAAGTAGAAGGCCATCCCCTTCTAACAAAATATATAATTTTACTAAGAATAGGATCCTTCGTCGTCTCTTTTTTTATAGAGTGGACGTTCAAAGAAAAATCGGAATCTTCAATATAATTTAAACATGAATAATAAAATTCTGAGCTTGAAAATGAAGTACATTCTTCTTTTTCGGGATTAACGGGAAATTTGGACAAACAATCTGCAACATTATCTTTACTTTTGACGTAAACTATGTCATACGAAAAAGCTGATAAAATATGAGCCCATCTTTGTATCCGATTGGCTGCAAAAATTGGTAAACCTTTTTTATTGCCAAAAATGGTTAATAAAGGTTTGAGGTCAGTGCATAAAATAAATCTTTGACCATAGAGATATTGAAAAAATTTCTTTACGCCAAAAATAATGGCTAGAGCCTCTTTTTCAATTTGAGAATATTTTATTTCGCTGGATTTTAACAAAGTTGACGCAAAAGCAATTGGCCTTTCCGTTTTATCCTTGTAGACATGAGAGAGAGTGGCTCCCAGAGCAAATTTGAGAAGCATCAACCGTTAGTTTTATTTTTTCTTCGGGATTAAAATGTGCTAACACCGAAAAAGATGTCAACATAGCCTTAGCTTCTTCGAAACTTTTCGTCACTTGGGCGTCTAATTTCAAGCTGAGTCTTTTTTTAACAAACAATAAAGAGGTTTCAAAATTTGTGATGCATTCTTAATAAATTTACAATACAAATTAACCATTCCTGAGAAGGATTTGAGTTCCGTAACTGTTTTCGGAACCTTGGCTTTTTAAAATAGCAGTAACTCGTTCGTCTAGCGTATGTAATCCAAATTTGTCAATTACATGACCTAAATATTTTACCGAATTTTGAATAAATGTACATTTGTCTTTTTTTACTTTAAGTCCACATTCATGAAGACGTTTAAACACTTTTTCTAAACGCTCCAGATGCTCACTGTCATCTTTACCTGTTACTAAAATATCATCAAGGAAACAGACAACACCCAGAAAAACAAACATTTGTTCCATTATATTTTGAAATGTAGCTGGGGCACTCGTTATCCCGTAAGGTAAACGTTTATAAGAGTAAAGTCTCTTATGTGTAGTTATAGTAACAAGTTCTCTAGAAGCTTCTGTCAACTCCACCTGTTGATAAGCTTCCGAGAGGTCGATTTTTGAAAACTTATCACCACCTTGCAATTGCGAAAAAATATACTCTATTCTCGGCAAAGGAAAATGTTGAATTGCCAAATTTGGGTTTAACGTAACTTTAAAATCTCCGCATATTCTTATACCACCATTGTTTTTTAAAACTGGATCGATAGGAGTAGCCCATTTTGAAAACTCTGTTGGTACTAAAACATTCATTTTTACTAACCTTTCGATTTCCTGTTCCACTTTGGGTTTTAACGCGAACGGTACTGGTCTAGGCTTGCAAAATTTCTCCACAGCGCCTTCCTTTAGCTTTAATGAAATTTTAAATTTGTTGAATGTTCCCAATCTGTTATCAAATATAGCACCATATTTTTTAATCAAATAAGTAACCTGGATAGAAGCATCTATATTTTTACAGCTTTCTAATAAATTTGTATCAGACATATCATTCAATCTTTCGGCTTTCTGAATTTTTCAGATACCCAATTTAAGCATATTTAAACCATTTCTACCAATTAGAGGTGGACCCCCGTCCACAAAAACCAAATTGAAATTAACAAATCCCAAGGGTTTAAAAGTAACACCCACATAACCCTTCAATGATAAATCATTCTTTTCTAATTTTTTATTTGAAAAATGTTTTTGGTATAATTTTTCAGATATTGCGGCATGAGCAAAACCAGAATCCGACTCATAACTCATTGGTATATTTTCAACAAGCATATTTACAAAAACAGGTTTAATATTTCCATTCTTATCAACATTGTCGCTTAAATTCCCAAAATTTAACAAATAATTATCAAATTCATCAAAATTCTCCGCAACCGGTTTATTTAAATCCGATAAATTAAAAATTGATTGGTCAGTATCGACTTCATTATCTACTTCCAAATATTTATGTGAAACTTTTTTGCACTGAGTAGCTAAATGGCCTCTCACACCACATTTATGGCAATTACAATTTTTATATGCACAATCATTTACCATGTGATTACTACGACCGCAAACAGTACATTTTATAGAATATTTACGATTGCTTACCGTAGGATTTCTGACACTATTCTTACCAGCTAAACCGCTGCTGCCTTGGTCTTTTTGAAACGGCTGGCTAGAGGAATTGCGTGTGATCTGGCCCTTATTCTTCCTTTGACGATGGAAATTCATCGAGTCGGTCGGTTTTCGTTTCACCACAGCACCCAAGCTTTCTCTGAACGCGTGTTCTTTCAAAGAAGATTCCTTGGAAATGGCTAATCTAACTACTGATTTCAGCGTAACATTTGCGCTGGAAGCATCTTCTTCAAAAAGCCGATCCATTATCCTTTCTTCACTAAAGCCGATAACAAAAGTATCACGCATTATGACACCTAATTCAGTGCGAAAATTACACTCTGAAGCTAAACTTTTCACAAGTGCTTCCCAATAGCCAACACTTTCACTAGGTTTCCTCCGTGCAGAGTACAATTGTAATCTTTCTGCGAAGTACGACTTTACTGAATTTAAATATTCGTCCAATAATTTAATTAATTCATCGAAAGTTTTGGCATTCGGAAAATCTGGTACACATAAATTCCGCAACAATTTATAACAATTCTCCGATAAAGTATTCGAAAGTATGGCTTTTTTTCGGTTAACGTCATTTATTTCATTTGCAATAAAAAACAGGAATAGTCTTTCTTTGAATACCGAAAAATCCGATCTATCAGGATCAAAAGTATTTGAGGTTCCTAATAACACAAAACATTGTTGATTATCTTTATCAGCCGGCATTTTTTTTTACCACTAGCACTTACTTAAAAACAAACATTTCAGCACTAACTGATAAACTATAATTTCCGAATATGCACACGTGAGTTCAAAGAGAAAAACACCTCGTCGCCAACTGTTATATATATGAAAATATTAATTTGAATATAATCACTAATTACAAATAAAACAACGTTTAATGTGAAACGTATTTATTCGTATACTGCTTTTGCAAAACTCGTCCATATATCGATAAGGTATGTATCATATAAAAACATGTAATTAAATAAAAGTAAATATACAGAAATATATATAAAGGGAGTATCTTACAATTCGCAACCAAATCGTTGTTGGAGCTACGATGGCCAAGCTTCTCACCATTGATGTTTATATCGAGATGCTCGATGTTAATGCTTTTGAATATACATTCTAAGAGGTTGGTGAATAATGATACCTGTCTGCTGCACATCCCTCTATATTTGGATGTTGTGAGTAGCTTCATGAAGTCTAACGGTAAGTATTGGAGTTCCTGTATACATGATTATTATTGTTGGTGTAGTGGTGGCCGATTCTGCGATCAGCGAGAGCTCTAAGTTGGTAAATTGCATCGAACGATTTTCCGTAGTGTAGCAAAAAGCGTTTGATATAGTATATAGAATGCTGGTACATTATAACATATTCCGAATTTCTTCCTTAACCTGATTTTGTATATATCATATTCATCTGAAATAAATAAATCAACCGAAATCATACATCCATCACTCCTGCAAATATAGCAAGAACTTTGGCTTTTTCTTAATATTGGAAGATCTTCTTTTTCCTTATAGAATATGTGTCAGTAATAGAATTTTGAAATATTGTTGAGAGGAAATTTTTGATGGAAAGAAGCAGCTCATGCTCAATCGTTTCTGATAATCCATCGTAGGTTTTATGTAACATTTTCCACGCGTTTTCTCACGGAATATCATACGGATTAAACTTTCATACATTGTAAAAACGTGAAAACACATGCGAAATACACTGACAAACTGAAACATGGAAGAGATAAGATTACAGATGACGCTAAAACTTTTCGTTAGTATGGGGTATAATTGTGCCAACTGAGCTACAAAAAGGATAGGGACAAACTCTTTGAAATAGCTTTTGGAAAGGTCACTCCCGGATATTTTGTACGTATACTGATAAGACTAAATAAAAAAAATCATACATCATTTTGTTGTGTTGAATACATTGGAAAATCATAAAATGGCGAAAGTTGCATTAGAATAAGTGGAAAATTCAAAGATTTTAGTTAACATCAACTCTAAAAACTTCACTTTACTAGATTTTGATGAAGACCTTGAAATCAGTAACGAGCTTAAAATTAATGATAAATGTCTAAACAAACAAGGTAGCCTAAATAGGAACTATATACCCCTACATCGTCAACTGATGTAACCCTCAATGATGATAATGTCCTAACCTGCTTGTCACCAGATCAATAACGCTTGCTAAAATAAGTTAGTTTCGAGACAATACATTAGAACCTGCTTCAGGACCATGATATTAAATCATGAGCATGTTTTTGTGTTGCCTAAAAGTGTGGTGTGAATACATCATTAGATCCCACCCTTCCAACATGAAGAAAATTAGAGTACTTCTATGGCTGGATAGAAACTATATTCACACCTCTATAGAGGCATTCGGGATTCCATCCTGTGTCTCTAAGTCTGTAAGTTAAGGCCCAGAATGGCATCTCGAAAATGTGCGATTGTTGATGTATTCACATTAACATTTATTTTTGTGTGTTTTCTCAATTTAACCTTCTAAATAATTTTAAATATCCTAATTAAATTGTTAATCATTCACTACAATTACTAAATTAAATAGAATATTACCCACAATTAATTTCACAGTTGTTTTTTTAAAAATTACTTCTCTGAATTTAAATAATTTCATATTATATGTTAATTCTCAACCTAACCTTCTCAATAATTTTAAATATCCTAATTAAATTGCTAATCATTCATTACAATTATTAAATTGAATAGAATATTACACATAATTGATTTCATTGTTGTTTAAAATTACTTTTCTGAATTTAAATAAATAATCATTTTTGCATTCGATCTCTCAAATTGATCAGAGTATTCACAAACAATCGAACAAACCCAATTGACAGTTGAAGTTCTCATATTTGTCAGTCAAACCGACACAACCACCTGTAGAGGTTCTAACATGACAAGTGTTTAAGGAAATAATTTTTTGGAAGTAAAATTCGATTTCAAAAAATTTTAAATGTGATGTCCAAGTTTGTATAATGTAAAAAATTTATTAACCTGTTTAATTATTAATGGAGGCGATGAAGCCAGGAAATTTGATTATATAGAATCTGACTGTACGTACTTTTCATCAACCTTTTTATCTTTAAATTAAAAAAACTTTCATGAGAAAACTTCGATATTTTCAGTTTTAATAATCATAAATAATATTAAAAATAATTTTGTATGCAATTAAATTTCATATCTAGTTTTCCTTTCTTCGTTAAAAATCAATTAATAATATAAAACTTTTTATACCTACCGCATAAGTTTAACATCTGGTTTCATTTCTATTTTTTAGTTTCAAAAAACCTCATTATGACATATTATACTAAATTTAAATAATAGTAACTTCAATGTAATTAAGATCATTTTTTATTAATAAAATTCTAATATTAAAACCTTTTTGTATTACATATATTACTATTGTTAACTTTCCCAACTTGAATTTTATTTAGTAATTTAACACTATTGGTTGTGATTTGAATATGTATTTTTAGATTAAGCACTGATGATGGCTCTATGTCTAGAGAGCTGACAGCGCGCTATGCAAAAATAAATTAAATTTTACACGTTATACAAAAAAAATTTTTCTTCGTTACCCTATACGTGTACACAGCCACCAGCATCATTTGATGTCCTTCATTCATTTATATTAGACTAATTGGCAATGGAGTTGATGAAACATACTTTTCTCTTTGGTCTAAAGGCTCGAGAAAACTTGTTGAATCCTGTGTTTTTAATATTTTTTCCTTTGTGATCTAGATGGGTACCTATTTTTTCCTTTGTGATCTAGATGGGTACCTCCACAGGACAGGTGAATAGCTTCTTGGACATGTTCCTGGAATTACTTAAAAGATATTCTGCAATAAGCTATGGTTTAATTTTCGTATTTTATTGGAAATTGATATTCAATAACGCAAAACCATGCTAACAGCAAGTAATGTTACAAAACTGTCCAACGTATCATCCGAATCCTAAGACTGTAAGTACAAACTCCAGATATATATTTGTCCTCCAGAATATCCTGCAATTTTGTAGGGGAGAGAAGAGAGAGGAAGATTTAATATTTCAATCCGAACTCGAAGAGGATATTAAACTTTCAGTTTTATGTTGATTGGAATTTGCCGCTGTCATTTTTTCCAATTAATCTGAAATTAAATTATAGACTACTTTGTTCTGGCAGAGGGAAATAGATATGTATTAGAGTGAGCTCTCTAGGAAACTTGAAAACACAATAGTAAACACAAAAATCTAATTCAAAATAGAAATTAGATTGAAAAATGAGAAAACTGTCTGAGCAGTCAGTACTAATTGAATATTTGTTTTATTAATGTTAAATTAGTACAAACAAATATAATGAGCAGTCAAGCGGAAGGTTGGTAATGAAACAAGAACCAGCTGAAGTCGACTCAATCAACATAGAAAAACAGAGACGGACTAGAGTAATGTTGAAACAAATCAACACCAATAAGTGGGAATAAATATACGATAATATTTTGGAGAAACCGAAATGCCAGTTTGAGATTAACGTTGGAGCTGGAGTGAATAGGCGTTGCATTAGTTGAACTCGAAACGTGGATAGCAGATGAAAGAAATAGAGGAAAAGCTAAATTTACAATGGAAAATACGGTACTAGGAGAACAAAATTAGGGGATCTGAGAACTGAACGAAACGAACTAATTGCGCGAATTGGAATGTTTTATTTTTCACTTCCAATCGTGTCGGGTAAATGAACTGTTGTGCACTGGTTCAAATCACTGTTATATTGAGATTTTTCAATACAAATAACTATGTACATTATTCACAAATATTATTATTGTAGCTTTAGCCACATTTTTGTCACTTTTACCAACTGTAACGAGTTTGAGAGTTTTTTTACCATTTTTGTTTAACCGGCATGGGATATTTAGAGGGTTTTGAATCCCATGATTACCCTCGGGGTTCTACTCGACAATCGACTGCTACCAAATAACTACTTTCTTGGCGTTGAAAATGAGAGTGAGATAAAATTAACTGCGTTGTTTTAGGCGTTCGAAGAATCTGATCGGGTCGGAGAAGAGCATACACGGGGAGGGAAAGAGTACATTGTGAAATAGATTGGTTGGAGAGAGTGCGAAGTCATTAAAAGTTCGGGATTGAAATGAATTAATATTAATTTTCTCAGCGAGAAAACTGGGTTTTCGAACACTAATCATATAAAATACGTTAATATGGAAACCAAAGTAAGAGAAGCAAAGTAAAATGTAACTTGCTAAATAGAACTCTTCTCAGAAGGAAATAAATTAATGTAGAGCAGGAAAGTATTAACCAAAACTCTACAAGAGTAGTTATGGGAGAAAAAGGAAACAGTATTGTGAAAGGACGGAGGAAGTAATGATAGAAGGGAGAACGGTGAAAGTTGAATACAAGAAACATCAGTGTGAGGAAGAGGAAGGAGATAGAACATCAACTAGAGGAAAATGGAGAAAAATGATTAAAAGAAGCAATGAAGTATAAAAATGAAACGGAACGGGAAGTATAGTACAAAAATGACGACAGTGATAATTCTACTTATTTATTTAAACAGTTTTAATCATAACGGGTGGGGTAAATTTGAACACACGGTATTTCTACTTACTTATACTTATTTTATGTACATACTTAACTTCTGATTTATATACACTGTTCACTATTTAACTAAGTAATTTATATTAAACACACTTCACTTTAATTGTTCTTATATTCGGATTCCTGAGATTTCCGGATAGCGGCTGTCAACAAAGATTCGACCTTCCTAGAAATCCGCACGCTCCCGACAAAATTTCAACTTCTAGATATCTCATTAGACAAGATCGGCATCGATATGCGATTTCGTAACATCACCCTCTCCTTAAAAGAAAGTTCCACCTGGGACTTCTGTGTAGCCAAGACTGGATGCTTAAATCGGCAACTAGATACATTTCTACACTTTCAAGTCATATGGGAATAACAGGGCACCGTTTTCATTGGGTACTAATAACGGGGTGTATAGTTGCAAATTAATTTGTGCCAGGTCACCTCTACCATTTTTCTGATGACTTGTCAATCCCACTGATAGATCTCTATAATAGGAATTGCAAGTTTCTTCACGTTGTATTCCAGCATGTGATCTTGAAGTCTTTGTAGCGCTTCCCACACATCACGGTAGGTCGATCGATCTTGAAATTCGTTTTTAGTTAACATGTAGAAAACGTACCGTGAATTGTGTTTGAGTCTCAGTGTTTTGACAAGGGCTGGAATCTTATCTTCAAGTTTTTCGAATTGCCCAAACTTTTTTCGAAAGACAGTTGGCAACCCTCGTGCGTGTTTGTTACTGGCGAAAATGTTGTGTGCTAGTGAATACTCGTCCAGGAACGTGAACAAATCTTGTCGTTGTTCTGCACTGAATCTGTATCAAGCTTTTTCTGAACCTCCATATGCGCCCATAAACTATTCGAAAGCAGTGTCAGCCTCTTCTCGGATATGGTTCATTCCTTCGTCTAGGTCATGGACTTTTTTCAAGAAATTAATACAATTAAACAAATATCAACATCCAACGGTTATCACATATGCAGGTAATATCTTTAGTAACAAATACAACAATTTCTTTTAAAAACAGAAAGTAATGTGAGTTCAAAATTGTTAAATGTAAAAACCAAAATATCCCCATTGAAGAAGTCTACTATCTATTTGTTTCAAACTTTTAGGAATTTTGAAATTAGATAAAGAGTTAGAAATTAGAAGATACTGAAGAGACCAACAATATGAAGTCGTCAATGAACAGATAAATCTATTTTATAAACTGCCTTTTTAAGTAATAAATATTAAGATCAGCAGATATAGTTTTTATGGTTTTCTATATCATTACACAGTTATACTGGTCTTGAATATGAAAAAGATATTCACGATATCCCATAGGGCTAATAATATCAAGGCTTTAATATTTGTAATAGTCAATCACAAGTTAGGCCACTTCTTGGTATAGCCAAAAATAATTATTAAACTTAAGGTAGGCATCAAATGAAATGTAACTTCTGCCATTCTAACGATGATAGCAATATCCGAAACCATTGTCAAACTTTTTAGAAAGTTCACCATTTTTTTCCATATATTGTGGAATTATCTAGTAACAGTTAGCTTCACTTAAAAAAGTAGTATGAGTAGATTCAACAAAGTAACGGTCGAATCAGAAAATTTTATTGAATTATTATTCAGGCATTTCCACGTGGTTCTTTCACATTTTATTTATACGAGAAACTTTGTGAGGAAAGATTATTACGTAAATTATAACATTATGCATCTTATTGTTATACTTCCTGTACCTGACTTGTGAGTACTCATTTAGAAAAAAATAAAATTAATCATACACTTAACCTTGAAATATATTAATAACAATTTATTTTTAAAACATTTCAAGATAAATATTCTCTTTCATGAAGCCTGATGATGACGGCAGTCGAAAGCGCTTTGCAATTTTTAAATTATACACTTAATGCAACTTAGTTTTTTCATTTATGTATTTAAAAAAATTCTCCTCATCGGTTGTGCATACTTCGTCTCCTCCTTTGAAACTCCCTTCCGTGGCCTGCGAGTCGTACCGTTTTTCATTATGTTGCGGGCAACCTCAATATTCGTTCGAAACAATTCGTGCACATCGTCCATTCTTCTCCGCAATAGGATCACGTATCTTCTTCAGCTAGATCTTCTCCTGGTCGACAACCAAACATGATTTTCGCAGGAGTTTCACCCCTGGACTCAATGATGGCAGATCGATAAGCCAATGCAAATATGAAGAGATACTGGTCACAGTCTTTCTGATGGCTGGAAACTACTTTGGATAGGTATTTTCCAATGGTCCTAGGACGTGTCCAGAGGAACTGGAATCCTCACTTAGTTTAAGTTTTAAGGACAGTAAATTAAGAATGGTTCTAATTAATATTCAGTCAATACACAATAAAACGGACGAGTTGTATTTGTTTTTGGAGGAATTGGGGTTCCCGCAGATAGTCGCTATTACTGAACACTGGCTTCAAGCAAACGAACCTGTTTTTATTGAAAAATATCGCGTTATAGCAGATATGACAGGAGTAATTCAGCTGACGGTGAAACCCTAATTTTATCTTCTGGCGAGGACTTCCCGGCTGTATGAAAATTTGATTTTCTACAAGTAGAAAGAACTTTTGAATTTTCCATAATATACAACAAAAATATGGATTTATATATAATTTGTATTTACAGACCACCTAGATCAAATGTTCATTCTTTTTCTGAGAACCTTCTAAATTTACTTGACGCTTTTCCTGTTAAGAGCAAGAAAGTTTTATGCGGGGACTTTATTATTGACTTTACTAATGATTGTGCCACTCAAAGGTCTTTGGTCAATATTTTTGAGTCGTTTGATCTAAAGATGCACGTGGATTCACCAACTCGTATTACTAAAACAACTTCGGCAATTTTAGATTACATAGTTTCCGACTTTCTACCCCATGATGTGAATCACTTAGTAATTAACTCAGGTCTCTCTGACCATGAAGCTGTTTTCGCCGAATTTGTATTGCCTCGTAAATCTTTAAAGAAAAACACTCAGTTGGTGAGGATTTTCTCTCAACAAAATTTCACCAAATTTCATAATTTATGTTTAGCAATTGATTGGATTGATCTTTCTGAAGATATTGACTCTAAGTTTTTGGACTTTATTAATAAAACTATCAGGTGCTTCAATATATCATTTCCTCTTCGCTCTCTAGAAACTAAACATCACAAATCATGGTCTACGAAAGGAACACGTACTTCATCTAAGAATATGAGATCACTCATGTACATTAAAAAATTCACAGACAATCCTTACGTACTCAGTTATATCAATAACTATAAAATATTGTACCGGAAAACTATAAAAGCTATTAAACAAAACTATTATAACAATCGCATCTCAAAAACTAAAAATTCCACGAGAGAAACTTGGTCTGTTATCAATGATTTGAGGAACAAAACTCGTTCCTCAAATTTTATTGAACTCGACCCAGACGAACTTAACAATTATTTCATAAACGTCAGTAAAAATATTAGCTCTAAAATATCTCCAAGTCGTGATGCTCTTTCTTTTCTCATTCCTTCTAAAATAATCACTAATAGTTTCTTCCTTAGACCAATAGATAAATTTGAGCTAGTGCAAACCATACTCAGTATTCAAAACAAGACTTCCTGTGGCATTGAAGGGTTATCAGCTAAGAAGTTTTTGAATATTCCAGATGCGGTGATTAACGTTTTATGTTCTCTAATAAATGAATCCTTTGAAAAAGGTCTCTTTCCTAACTGTCTAAAAACAGCTATAATTGTTCCCCTCCACAAGGGTGTCGAAAAACAGAATACTAGTAACTATCGTTCTATTGCCTTATTACCAATCTTATCGAAGATAATCGAAAGACTAATGAAAAACCGTCCACTTCCTTTTCTTGTCAAATATAAAATCTTGAAATCCCAACAATCCGGTTTCCTACCTAATAAATGTACTAATGACGCAATGTTTTTTGTTCTTAATGAAATATATACCTCTCTTAATAATAAACTTTTCACGGCTTCGGTTTTTTGTTACTTCGCAAAGGCCTTCGATTGTGTTGATCATGACATTTTGATAGAAAAACTGGAATATTATGGCATCCGTGGTATTCCTTTAAAATGGTTTGAATCTTACCTGGAATGTAGAAACCAACTGGTACGAGCAAATGGAAAAGTTTCGAATTATTTACCAGTTAGCAGTGGTGTACCCCAGGGTTCAGTTTTAGGTCCAATTCTTTTCTTGGTACTCATTAACGATGTTACAGACTCACGAATTAATGGTAAATTCACTTTAGTCGCCGATGACACTAGTGTAACCTGGAGCAGTTCAGATATACGAACTTTACATTCTACCATAGGCAAAGATCTCATTACTATTAAATCCTGGTCTGACTCGAACGGGCTTTGTTTTAACACTGAGAAAACTTTAGTTTTATCTTACAAAGGAGTTTTCCAACCTCTCAAACTTAACGATGACGTAATAAGATCTTCAAATTCGATTAAGTTTCTTGGTCTCCATATTGACAGTGCCCATAAATGGTCTTACATGTAGACATTTTAGCGAAAAAATTATCCTCTGCTTGTTTTGCCATTAAATCTGTATCTAAACAGCTTGATTCTTGTACTGCTTTAACAACTAACTACTCTTTGTTCGAACCGCACCTTCGCTATGGTTTGCCTTTCTGGGGGTCTTGTAGTTTATACCTCTTCACATCTATTTTCAAACTACAAAAAAGAGCTATTCGTTATATTTATAGTTTGAGTCGTAGGACGCATTGCGAATTCTATTTTAAAAAATACAAAATTTTTACTCTTCCTGCTCTATTCATTTTGGAATCCGTGTGTTTGATTCGCAAACACTTTCACAATTTAACTGAGAGGCCAATTCATAGTAACCCTACTAGAAGAAAAAATTTCGATATCTACTTAACAATACCCACCTCTGATCTGGTAAAAAATTCCATCATCTTCAATGCCAAAAAACTATTCAATCAGCTACCTTTAGAATTAAAAGTGGCAAATACATTTAATAGGTTCCGGAGATTGACAAGGGCGTTTCTGCTTGAGAGACCTTACTATTCAGTGGCAGAATTCTGCATTCTACCCTAGACTTTTGAGTTACATCGGCGTAGATCAATATTTGGTATGATGTACGATGGTAACATTGTATCATAATTATTAATTTAAATTTGTATTTTTATATATTATGTTTTGTATCGTTAGTATTGTCAGTATTTTTTATATCCTTATATTATTTTTTATATACTTTTTTATATTTAGCTATTTTTAAATTATTTCGCTTTGTCCATAAAATTGTAGAAATTTTCATGACAATAAAGCTTATGTCTCTCTCTCTCTCTCTCTCTCTCATTCTCTCGATCGTTCCATCTGACTATGGATACGACGCTATTGTCCTGGTCATCTTCGTTCCCAGCTTGTCACAAATTTCCTGTAATACATGGCTCTCAAAATTTCTTCCAAGGGCACTCCGTATCGGCTGATGAATAATTTCACCTGTACATCCGCGACAGTTGTGGCCTCTTGATGCGACGTAATCCATTACATCCAGAATGTATTCACCACCATTTTCTGTCGTCGGAAATAGACCAGCGGTATCTGAAGCATTATATATTGTTTCATGGGTGCATTTCTTTTGCGGTGTGATCCATTACTCGTAGCACAAGTAGTACATTTTTTACACCAGTTCTTCATATGGTGTTAGCTGTTCATCCAATAAAACCTTTCACGGTCTTGTTGATGGTTTGTGTTCCCTCCCAGAAGACTTCTCAATAGACTGTCGCGTGATGTCCTCAGTACTCTGCTACTCTCGTTCTCGGGATAACAATGCCTTCTCTTCTCGAATACATCATCCTTTTCAGGGATTCTTTTTAACAGGCCTTCTTCCAGAACAAGTGAGTTCCACTTACTCCAATATGTTTTGAGTATCGATGAAAATCTTGATACTTCTTGCCAGATAGGTTGCCGATTTTCTCTCCTCCATTGCCGAATAATATTTAGAACTGTCTGTGGATATGGTGTACACACTAGATGTAAATTGAGTGAATGAAAACGACGAGTACTCAGTGTCTATGTGTTTATTATTCTCCAGCTAAGCGCTTTCGGCTATAATGCCATTATCAAATCTGTCCTAAGAAATTACAAAGTTTGTGAAATTTTGAAAAAAAAAAAATTTAAAAAGTTGAACTTACGTCATTAAAAAAGAGATCCAAACAGGTGTCAAAACCATCCAGTTGATAAAAAAGAACAATGCACAAAGTTAAAACATTGTCATGATGGAGTCATTAGATTAAAAACATTAAAAATACCCTGTTGAAAGGGTGTACTAGGAGAACTAGGAGTGCACTATCGTCGATTCCCGTGGTTCGTTTGTGAACTCTGTGGTGTAGAGTGTGAAGTACATAGACAAATAATATATTACTTTCTCTATGGTGAAGTATATGTTAAATGTTTTATGAACGCTAACTTTGTACCCAAGTGTTTGGGAACGCATTATCGCTGTAATTGTCCAAAGTAAAACATAAACCACGTTTTGTGAAATTTTGGATGTGATCGTATAATTGGTTTCGTTAATTCGTTGCACTTAGCATTGGTGATTATAAACTATAGGAATTATGGCTTTTTATTGCTGAGTGATTGAATTGTACATGATTTTTATAAGACATTTTTTGATTTTTTATTTTCGTCTTAAATTTGGCTAGTAGTGGCGAAAAATGTATATACACGACGGTGGTGAAGACATTTATAAACCTCGCACCTTATTTCGCTCGGGGCAAAACTCCTCGCGAAATATCTATGGTGCTCGGTCGATAATAATAGTCTTCAGCACCTTGGTGTATAATATACTATTTAGTAACAGTTGCAAAACAGTTAGTTCACAACAATACGAGGCAATGTATTATATGTAATGCTGTTCCTAGAACGTCCAGGTTGCGGATTCAAGAAATTTATAATATTAAGAAGAATTTACCAAATGAACCACCTACACATGGTCGATGCTTTTACTGCTCTAGTGAGAAAGGTAGGAAAACAAGATTTAGTTACAAGAAATGCAAAAAATTCAGTTGCTTGGAGCACTTATCTGATCTCTGTAAGGAGTGTGCTGGAATTTTATGTTGAAATTAAAGGCCAGCTTCTAAAATTTATATTCAGTTTTTAAGTAATGTATTTAAATTTTAGTATAATATTTGATGTTTTTGAATGTTTTAGAAATAACATATTCATTTTTATTGCCAAAGAATCTGTTTCTTTTTTCAGGTATAGACATTTTTAAAATTTTTTGTTTTGTTCTACCCGATTTTGTTTTTTATTCTATATTTTCGTTAAAAAATGTTTAATGAAGTTGATTTTCCCATTTCACTGGTTTTTATACTTCTACCTAACAAATAAAATACCAAAGTTAGGTTTTTTCCAGTTTCAAATAGTTTTTTTCATAGTCGGTCTCTGAGACGGATGTTACCGTTCATGTTGAAATAAATCATGTAAGCTACGGAAGGTATACTTCTAATTTGAATACTGTATTCACAATTTAACTAACTAATTTATATCAAACACTATTCACTTTTATTGTTCTTATATTATTCTGCTCACGATTTGATTGAAAGTAGACTAAGCTTACGGTTCGCAGGTAGTATATCAAAACCCTTTCCGAAACATTTGGATTCCTGAAATTTCTAGATTGCAGCTCCCAACAAACAATCGACCTTCCTAAGAATGACTCTATAGAAACAATCACAAATAAATAGCCCTTTCCAGAAAACAGGTGCGATTTTGTAACAATATTTTAATTCATTTTTGATTCCTCATTGACTTTCTTCTTCCTTTTCTATTTATCTCCCGTTCCCAGTACTACAACAATGTTTCAGTTTTTAGTATATAATTATATTCAATTTAATAGTATGATAACTCGGAATCTACTCTTGCCATACGTTTCCAATGTATAATCGTGTAATCTTTTAGTTGTTGTTTTTATATAAGTTGAATGTTACACATCATTGAATATCTGGCAACAGCGTCTTGTTGTATAGCTCGCAAAAAGCCAACTGACAAAACCGTGAGTTAATTTTTTAGATAAGTCTGAATCTACATGGGAATTATATTCCACGGCCCCAAACCTACCAGCAGGAGTGTCGGGCGGGAAGTATCACTAGAGAGGGCTTCTCTTCCTTTCGCTATGAATTTAAATGAGCAGGATATTACAGTAAGACATCGCTGTCAGGAGAATCTTAACGTGTGTAGCTGAAATTGGATTTTTACGTGATTTATGATACAAATACGTGTATGCATGTCAACGAAGAGTAGACCATTAAAATAAAACACTTCACACTATAACTTTTATACCGGTACGACGCGGATATAATCGAGGCGTTTAAACATCGGCGTGAAAACCAAAAAGTTGCTTATACATCACATCACGTTTAAGTGTACATCATTGACTTGTGACTCCATTCAAGGTCAATAATAGGGGGCAAGTTGATGTAATGAAATAAAGCATTTTAATCATTCGCAATATGTAAATCTTTAATCACAATATTATGTAGAACTTTTAGAAGAGTTCATTTTCGAGATAATTACAAAAACAAATGCTGTTGAAATATTCCTTAAGATAAGTAGGCTATTTCTTGTTCAGGCTTCATTTGTATGTAATGAGTGTTTTTTAAAACATACCATGCAGCACTTGCAGGAAATTTTTATCAAAATATTTCCAGAATGTCTATATTCCAGTTAGTTGCTGTAATTCACAGCATTTGACTACAGATTGGTTTTGATATTAGGATCTTTATATACAGTATGTCTGAAAAAGTTGGCAACATATGGGAAACTTTTTTATTTGTAATGTTACGAAAAGAAGTTATTATTTATAAAAAGTTCTGCCTGGCCCATAAAATAAAACTGTAACGCCTGCGCCTAGGACCAGGCCACCATCAGCCACTGTTGGATGGTAATTCTCACTAATGAGACCACCTACCTCTGGGAATGGAGGGTGACTGCTGACAGCGCGGTAGAACAATATATACACACTTCGAGAATTATCGTTTTGTTACTTTCACTTTGTTAAAATAGGGCAATATATATTTATTTTGGGTAGAGTACCTTCCGTTATTATTTTACCATCATCAGAACCCGCAACAAATGGCTCCCAACGTGCTGCTTGAAAGTAAAAGCTAGTTAGTACGTAGAAAAACCATACACCTGGTGGACACTGGATTACCTCAGTTCCTCGACGGTGAATTGAATTGGAAGTTACTCGCATGTTTCTGCGATCTGGAAGAATCACTTCACTATTAGTGCTAATACATGTACAATAATGCCAGACACAGATCCAGCAGTAAATCAAATTCATTATGTGGTAATGACCACTGAGATGCTTCAAAACCTTATTACTAGTATACAAACAGTGGGTATACCTCAAAGGCAACCAAGTGGAACAACTGTAAGTACAAATTCTAATTACTCAGCATGCAAACGTAGATTTTGCGGAAATGCGAATGAAGATATCGAAGAATTCATTGATGCAATCACAGTATATAAAGAATGTCTTAATATATCAGATGAACATGCAGTAAAAGGCCTCAGCATGCTACTTCATGATGCTGCAGCTACTTGGTGGCAGGAAATGAAAGCATCGACGAAGCTTTGGAATCCTTAAGGCATGCATACGGTTATCATAAGCCTGCGTATCAAATTTATAGAGAACTATCTTCGCGTGAACAGGGCAATGGAAAAACTGATATGTTTATTAGCAAAGCTCGCGCACTGTTGTCACGTATATAAGGAGACTCTGAAATTTCGGAATTTGTACAGTTAGATATGGTTTATGGTTTATTAACCTCACGTATTTGAGAGAAGCTGCCGCGAAATTGAATCGATACATTCAAAGATCTTATTATAAATTCCCGAATTTTTGAACAATCTATCCATGAGAGTGCACATCAAAGCGATTGTCGTGCCAGTCAGAAAGCAGTTAACATTAAATGCAAACCAAATGGTTCAAATGTAAACAATAATCTCAACAATCGTAAAAGTAGATTTCAATTTGTGTTTTGTAAAAACTATGGTTATACTAAAGGTAAATGTCGTAAATATGCATCAGTCTGTAGCAATAGCACTAATAACACCTCTCAAAGAGATTGCAGCGTGGCAAACTCAACCGGAGATTTTGTAATTTTCTGAGATGGCTGCAAAGCCCCAGGTTATATTAAATCTAATTATCCCAACTGTTCCAGGTAGGCTGAAATTGCTCAGGTGAATACATCCAGTGCTCATGCTAGTAATGTTAATGAGTTTTTATGCACTTTTCTATATCATGAGGAATGTCAATCCAATATAAATTCACCTATGCGCCCACTCGCCCAGGTTAACATTGAATCTCATTGCGGATTATCTTTTCTTGATTCTGGTGCCCAAACTAGCATTGCTGAAGCGCAGCTACGAAATATTTTGTTGAAAGAGGACATCCCCTACACCACAAGGTCTTTGGTAATGACGTTGGCAAATCAAGCACTGTCAATGCTCTATTTTTCCATGTAAAAATTGTCCTAGGAAACCGCGAACATGCACTCATGCTAATTACCGTCCCTGAACATGCCTTAAGCCGAACTTTACTAGGTTCAGATTTCCTCAAGGCAGCTAATGTAATACTAGACATCCCTCATGATTGTTGGTATTATGGGGATTTACCCGATGTTCGTTATCCTTTGTCTCCAGACCCAGCTTTACCAGATACATCTAGTCTCAATTCTATTTACTTGGCACGAATTGAGTTAAGAGAAGACGAAGGTGTCAGTCTCTCTTCTGCTGAAAAACTTGATCTCAACAAACTCCTCGTACAAAATCGTGTTGTATTTTGCGCTAATAAAGAGCCAACTCCTTTTGCTCAACACACAATTGTATTAACGGATGATAGCCCCATCTCAGTTGCTCCATATCGTGTGCCCGAAGTTAAAAAATTGCAGATGCAAGAAGAAATAGAGACTTCTTGCGAACGGTACCATAGAGGAATGTGAGTCACCCTACGCAGCTACGGTTTTTCTTGATCCCAAGAAAGATGGCAGTATTAGGTTAACGGTCGACTACCGAAAGCTTAACGCTGTAACGCGAATAGATACCCTCTACCCAGAATGGACGACCTTCTCTACACTCAATTTGTTATCGCCGTAATCCAACAAGTGGCTCATTGCCTCGGCTTTAAACAATATCTCACCCCTGTATATTGGCCCGCTGCTAATCACGTTGAGCGGAAGAACAGAGACTTGAAAACCCAACTAGCCATTTTGACTGGTACCGATCATACTTCATGGAAAGATCGTATCCCCGCGGTTAGATTTGCTATGAACTCTGCCCGATCACAGTCTACCGGGTATTGTGCCGCCTACCTCACATTCGGTCGCGAGTTGCGCACCCCGAATAATGTACAGCGTGATTTCCTCGCATTCCTTGAGAATTACAATTTTGTGCCGGAGATAACCCCCTATTTAAAAACTTTTAGTGATACCCTTCACGCGTCCCGCGAAAGTAGTTAATCACAGCAAGACCGACATATGCTGATAAAATCCAACGCGACATAAGTTTTTAGGTCAATGATAACGTGCTCGTAGACGTGCATGCCTTAAGTAAAACCGGAAATTCCTTCAAAGTTCACCCCGAGAAGAGACGGACAATACATAGTTACCAAGGTCGTCACCCCGGCTACCTACGAAGTGTCATCCCCACAGAAACCACTGCCACTAGGGAAATATCACGTCTCGACCTTGACACTCTTTCAAGAAGCAGAAACCACTGACGATCCTGTTCCAGTACTACCGCTACGAAAGCAAGGCAGTCCAACCAAATCCGCATCTAGCACATCTACCTCTGAGTTAACTCATCTCCCAGACGACTCTGTTTCGGAAGTAACCGCAGATCTGTCCTACGACCCCATGGACCCAACAACTTTTTTTGATGATGAGGATCCTACACCTTCCAACCAGACTAGAGAAGTTCAACGACGGCGACGGAGAACCCTATCGAAGTGCTCTTGTTGCCTATAGACTTTTTGCTCCGCCTCCGCCTAGGACCAGGCCACCATCAGCCACTGTTGGATGGTAATTCTCACTAATGAGACCACCTACCTCTGGGAGTGAAGGGTGACGGCTGACAGCGCGGTAGAACTATATATACACGAGATTTATCATATTATTACTTTTACTTTGTTAAAATAGGGCAATATATATGTATTTAGTTTGTGTAAAGTATCTCCCGTTAATAATTTACCCTCATCAGAACCCGCAACAGAACGCAATTGTCAGCTGCCAATTTCTTAAATCGTATACGAGGTTTGTCAAGAAATATGAATTTGATACAAGAGTAAAATACCTTTATTTTTTACAATATCGAAAACTTCAATTATGAAAAGTTGTTAGAAATAGAAAACTATGTTTTAATATGCAATTAGATCAAACTACTTAAAAAAAATGTTATTTTTACAAATTGTTCTCAGAATATTAATTTTAAAGAATCGATAGGAAATAAAAATTACGTTTAAGTGCAATTACTGATTACTTCACTCATTATCTCATTGCAAAATTGATTTATTTTGTTTTAAATATCTTTAGTCGTGATCCCTGACTGATGTTATGGTCTGAATTTATCATCGTCATATCCATATCTCCTGAATTTTTTAATTATTTTACTAATTACAGCAAAATATACATTTTTATCGGGATGTCTGTTATTGAATATTACTGCAGCTTCCCTATAGGTTTTGTAGTTATCTCCGACAATTTCAATTTCTTCGTCAAGAGTCAATTTCAATGGCATTTTTGCTACTTCTTGAAGTACAATTAATACACATTCACGTTTTCAATTTTCAATTACATTAGTTACAATTGCATTTCAATTTCATGCATACTAACTAGATGGAATGTATTTTAAATTGTTTCGTCTATTTTTTTTGTATTACAGTAGACACTACATTATTCTGTTGGGTATTACTTATTACTTTTCCGCCCAAAATATCTACAGGGTGTTTTCAAATGACGCTTACAACGTTTGCATATAGATACCTCTCGTAAAATTGGACAAGATGATATAGGGATTGAGGGGTCCAACCCATTTACTTTTCGAAATACAGGGTGTTAAAGTTATGAAAAATATAATAAATATAATGTTTTAATTTGATAACTTTAAAATGGATGAATATATTGATCTGACATTTGGCAGGTTGCTTTTAAATGTAAAAGGGCATATTTTGATGAAAAAACATGTTTCAATTCATGATCCAGTGGTGTACATTTGGAAGAATTTGTCACCTTTCCCCTCCCATTTTTTACGCCACTTGCATTCGAAGCTGTTTTTATTTGATTTTGTTCTCCTCAATAGTTTTCACGTGAAAAACGCATAACCTTAACACATCAAAAAATTTGTAATTTTCAAGATATTTATTGTTTTTATGAAGTCTGCAAGATCACCTTTTGATAAAAAAATGAAAAAAACATTTTTCTTGAATGTTTTTTAATAACTACCAAATTACTAATGGTTAGAATATGTAACAGGAACTAATTTGTGAAACAGCAATGCATATAGAACAGTGAGAGAGGATTGCTGAAAATACTTTTCCAAACTTGTGATTTTATTACCAAAAGAATCAATGACAATAGAAAATAAGATAATTACAAAGTTAAATAATATCCTATTCAAACATAATTTTTAACTAAGCAGCCAACAAATTACAAAATATGTTCAAAATTTTGTCCATTTACATTTTCACATAATCTGCAACGTTTTCTCATTGAAAATCGCATATTTTGGAAAGACTGGCGATTGCCGAAAATAATTTCTGTAACTCCATGGATTCTTGCTATCAGTGCCTCCTCCGTATAGTAGGCTATGGATGTCAATAATGAAATGGTAAATATCATTTTGTTTAACGTCAAAACAAAAATGAGTTATTCGTAATTAAATTGGTTTGTCCAACTTTCACACTTTTTGTTATGATGGATTATACTTTTGAAGAAATGGCTGATATGCAACTAATATACGGGGAAGCCAGAAAGAATGGTAGACGTTCCGACCGCGTGTATAGAGAAAGATATCCAAATCGACCTAGATTTCCATGTCACACAACATTTTCTCAAATTGACAGGAGATTGCGAGAATTTGGACATCTCCATTCAAAATTACAAGGTAGCGGTAGGAAACGAACTGTACGAACTGTGCAATTAGAGGAGGCTGTTCTGGACCGTATTGAAAATAGACCCGATTTAAGCACTCGCACCATTGGCAAATCTGTAAATGTGAGTAACTCAACTGTGTGGAATATTTTAAATGAGCAGCAGTTGTATCTTTATAAGTATACCCAAGTTCAGGCCCTAAAACCAACAGATTGTCCTCAAAGAGTGGAGTTTGCCAATTAGTACACCCAAAAATGTTTAGAAAATAGGAAGGAATTTTTAATTCAAGAAATAGCCACGTGTGGGATGACGAAAATCCATATGTTATTCGACAACGTGGATTATATAGTGGGTCAATATTTATTAACTAATAAACTCAATGGTAATATTTATTGTAATTTCTTGAGAGAAACCCTGCCTGATTTATTAAACGACATTTTGCCATTAACTATTAGAGCGAATATGGATAATGTATGGTTTCAGTACGATGGGGCATCTGTACATTAGCGGCCAGACAACTTATAACCCAACAATACGGAAACAACTGGATAGGCCGAGGTGGCCCCAATATGTGGCCTGCGAGGTCACCGGATTTAAATCCAATCGATTTCCAACTGTGGGGTTACATGAAGTTCCTAGTCTACGATACAATAGTAGAAACGGAGGAGGAACTGATAGTAAGAATTCATGCAGCTACAGAAATTATTTCCGGCAATCGCCAGTATTTCCAAGGTATGCGATTTTCAATGAGAAAACGTTGCAGATTATGTGTAAATGTAAATGGACAAAATTTTGAACAACTTTTGTAATTTGTTGGCTGCTTAGTTAAAAATTACGTTTGAATGGGATATTATTCACTTTTGTAATTATCTTATTTTTTATTGTCATTAATTCTTTTGTCAATAAAATCACAAGTTTGGAAAAGTATTTTCAACAATCCTCTCTCAATGTTTTATATGCATTACTGTTTCACAAATTAGTTCCTGTTACATATTCTAACCATTAGTAGTTATTAAAAAACATTCAAGAAAAATATTTTTTTTTAATTTTTTTATTAAAAAGTGATCTTGCAGACTTCATAAAAACATTAAATATCTTGAAAACTACAAATTTTTTGATATGTGAAGGTCATGCGTTTTTCACGTGAAAACTATTGAGGAATACAAAATCAAATAAAAATAGCTTCAAATGCCAGTGGCGTAAAAAATGGGAGGGGACAGGTGATATATTCTTCCAAAAGTTCTCCACTGGATCAAAAACTGAAACATGTTTTTCCATCAATATATGCCCTTTTATATTTAAAAACATCCTGCCAAATGTCAGATCAATATACTCATCAATTTTAAAGTAAACAATTTAAAGCATTATATTTTTCATAACTTTAACACTCTGTATTTCGAAAAGTGAATGGTTTTGACCCCTCAATCCCTATATCATCTCGTCCAATTTAACGAGAGTTATCTACATGCAAACGTTGTAAGTGTCATTTGAAAACACCCTGTATATGCGAGAAAAGTATTGGTTTACCCCAAAAAAAGTTGGAATTTTGATATTTTTTTTTCGAGTTAATTTTACGTTTTCCATCACCAACAACACGAAAAAACGGTTTTCAGAAAAAAAATCCTGTGTGTATGTCGTCGTTGTCGTCGGCCACTTTTCCTTACATGTCTTGTTACCACGATACAGCCTCCGGAGTGCAGTCACCAATTTTATCATTCTGTATTGTTAATAACATGTCACAGATTAACACTATTGATTTTAAGTTCACCAGAGCCCGTACAACGGGTGCTATGATACTCGAAGTACGACATTTTTGTCATTTTTTGAGAAATTTCAGTTTATTAACACGATACAGCCTCCGGAGTTCAACAACTCACCAATTTTAGGATTGAATATTATTCAGGTCATCTCACTGATGAACCCTATTGATTTTCAACTCACCAGAGCCAATACAACAAGTGCTACAGTACTTTAAGTACGATATTTTTGTCATTTTTGGAGAAATTTCAGTTTGATAGCACGATACAGCCTCCGGAGTATAAATAACTGAGCAATTTCATGATTGGATATTATTCAGAGCGTCTCAAAGATAAACCCTATTGATTTTTAGTTGCCTATAGCGAGTACAGTGGGTCCTATAAATCCAGATATACTAACTTTTCGGTTATTTCTGGAGAAATTTCGGTTAGTTATCACGATACTTTCCCGAAGTGTATACAAGTAACACTTTTATGATAGAATATTGTTCAGGGCCACAGATACGGAAAAGTTAGTTTTAATCCCTAAAACCGTTTATTTATAACTGATTTGAGTTCATTGCGAAAATATTTCAATTCAACAAATAAACATAAATGACGTGTGTTGACTTGTTAAATAAGATAAATGTTCACGTGTTTCACAAAAATTAAGTTGAAGTTTAAGTAATCAAAATATTCCTAGAGTTCGGTTCTGGCAACGAATGTGTAAACAGTATTTGTGTCAGCTCCTATATTTTTCAAATTTAACAATTTTTATTGATAAAAGTTAAACTCAATTACATACAGTATAGTGAATATTAGTGCTCCTCCATCGCACACGTAAGTCATTTTTGACTCATACCACATAAACTCGTGAAAAATACCCGTTTATTTGTAATTAACCTACATCATTTTATCTACTTACTACAAAACCGGTCGAATTTCGCAGTTTTTCAAGTGATATGATAGATATAAATTGGAGTACAGACCCGCATTCAGGCACCTAGCAACAATTATGGAAATTATATCCGGCGAGACTTCTGACTACAGAAGTTCTTAAAACACCTACTCCTCAATCACTCAACAACAGTTTCCAAAAAAAAAACAAGCAATCATTTTTCCCGCAGTTAATAATGAAAAAATTCAGGATTACTTAATCCCACTTGGAGAAATTATCCAACCAAAAAATATTTTGTTTTCTTAAAAATTATCTCACAACCGGATGTGTATATACGTAATCATTACCACGATAGTCGATAAATTCATAACCAAACATGATGGAAATATTAAAATAAATGGCGAAATTGTACAGGCCAGAAGACTTGTCACACCAACAATTCGACTTATACTATCAAATGTGAGCCCAACAATACCACATAATCTGATAATAAATGAGTTAAATAATTTAGGCATCAAATCACTTTCCTCGATGTCATTTCTAAGAATAAGCTCAAATATTCCTGAATACAGCCATATCTATAGTTTCAGACGGCAAGTATTCATAAGCCCACCAACAAATTAATTACCTGAATCAATTTCAGTAACACACGCCAGCACCTCCTATAAAATATTTCTCTCAGGACACTCAGCAGCTGATTGTTCAATACAGTCCGTAACACCAAATAGTCAAACCAATATATCTCACTCAACTACTGCAAAATCTGAAGCACCTCTCAACAACCCGCAATCAGCTAGCGCCGAGGCGAATTCCCAGCAGTATAATAGCAAACCAAAAACTCTCACCACAATCCCTCCACAACATACATTATCCACCCCCAATAACATAGAAAAACCCGATTTATTCTAAAAACACTTATCTACGGAAGTTTTTGTATCTCAGAATGCGTCAAAACGTACATTCGATGGAATCACCACACCGTCTCCGCAACTTGATGCCGAAGAGAACACATTGGAAACAGATCATTTTAGCAAGCCAACCGAAACAATCCTCAAAAAAGAAAAAAGACGCAGCTTCCACGTCGGCACTTATGGAGCGCGTAAGACAGACTATCGCTGAAAAGAAACTTTCTTTTATTCTGGATTTCGATCAAATATCGGACCTCTTTGAAAATGTATACGGATCCCCTGATCCCGTAAGTATAGTTAAAGTCTACACAACAGACTTTACCGATCTAATACACATGCTGACAAATATTTACCCACATTTCAAAGACAGATGCATAAAAACTAGATGTACAAAACTGAAAAAGAAACTTTTAATACATCTCCAAATGACCTCAGACACGAAGGCCTCAGAACCAGATAGTGATTCCTCACAACGATCCAGCTATTAACTTTCCCGTTCAATATGTTCACTTCAATTTTACAGTGGAACCAAAATGGTTTCATTGACATACTTCCGGAGCTACAGCATATATTAGACCAATATGAATCCGAAATAATATGTCTCCAGGAAACTAACTTGAAAAACGACAAAGTTCAAGCTTTAAGCCAATATCAGAAATTCTGGAAACATCGTAATGATTCTCAGAGAGCAAGTGGCGGAGTAGCAATTCTAACACTTAATACCATCGAAGCTCAGGAAATTCCTCTGCAATCAAACCTAGAAGCAATTGCTAGATACAAACGACATCCACATCTGCAATATATATCTCCCACCCGCACTTCAACTCGATCAACAAGATTTTAATGATTTGCTAGAGCAGATACCCCAACCGAGAATCATCGTAGGGGACTTTAATGCACATAACTCCAACTGGGGGTCATCCTATTTAAACACTAAGGGTAAAATCGTAGAACAAACAACTGATCGGCACAACCTTGTTCTTTTGAATGATGGAAGACCTACTAGTTTCAACATTCAAACTGGAGACTTCGTCTATTGATCTTTCGATCTGCGATCCAACATTGTTACCATTACTAACTTGGGGCAGACTAGACTACACATACAATAGCGATCACTATCCAATCATTAGATATAATAACTCCAACAGTAGTAGTGACAGCCCCATCGCTCCCGCATTGAATCTAAAAAATGGAGACTGGGATATTTTCTCATCCTCAATTGAAGATAATATCGAATACTTCACAGTTTCTTCTGACATAGACGAATCACTAAACCACTTATGATCATAGATTCCGCAACTAAGTCAATCGGAAAAATAAACTATCATTATAAGAAACGCGCTGTGCCATGGTGGAACAACGAATGCAAAGCCGCCATAGAAGCTAGCAAAAACGCCTTCAAAAAATATAAATGATTAAAAACAGTACAATGCAAAGTAGAATTTTTTAAACTGCGCGCAAAATCTCGGTATACAATAAAAAACGCGAAACGGAAATCATGGGCTGACTACGTATCATCACTAAATTCAGATACACCAATGACCGAAATTTGGAAAAAAGTAAGGAGAATATCACATACAAGGCAATAAAAAAATTGACAGACTTGAGGTCGAAGGCCACACTTTAAATAACAACTATGACATAGCAAATGTCCTCGCTAATATCTACGAACAGAGTTCCAAAGAAATAAACCAGAACACATAACTTAACTTTCACAAAGAGTTTCAAGATCAAAACAACTTTGATATTAGGGCGGAAATAAATGATCCACTAAATTTACCTCTAGCCGTGGCAGATTATCACGAAGCATTATCAAGCTTCAAAGATTTCTCTCCTGGACCTGATCACATTCCTATAATTTTCCCCAAGCATTTTCCCAGAAGAGCTCATCAACATCTTCTCCAGTTATTTAATATTATCTGGTTACAACATGAATTCCCAAAACCTTGGCGAGAGTCGCTAATAATCCCCATCCATAAATCTCGAACTTTGAAATCAAATCCCCAATCTCACCGCCCTATTTTGATCATATGTATCATGAGCAAATTGATAGAAAAGATGATTAACCAAAGATTACTATGGACACTGTGAAAACGCAAACTAATAATACCGGAACAGAGTAGCTATAGATCAGGAAGATCAACGTTAGATAACATCATTGAACTTGAAAGCGAAATCAATGTAGCGTTTGCACTAAAATGTAAATGCTTAACGATATTCTTCGATATTACTAAAGCATTCCACACCGTCTGGCATAACAATATTATTAAACAGCTACATAGTTGGGATATACAGGGACATTGCCTATTCTTCATCACAAACTTCCTACAAGACAGATCGTTTAAAGTTAAAGTAAACAACACAATGTCTGACTTAAAATTTCAAAAAAACGGCATTCCACAAGGTTTTATACTAAGCCGGACCTTATTCATAATAGCAATGAACGATGTTCTACAAGGAATAAAAACGCCACTTAAAGCCTGCTTATATGCCAATGACCTGGTCGTTTACTGCAAAAGTAAGAACCTTAAAAACAGTCAGAAAATCGCGCAAGAGTTCCTCTCCCATTTAGAATATTGGACAGATCGAACAGGCTTAATCTTTTCAACCTAGAAATCGAAACTCATTATTTTTTCGAAAAAGAAAATTCCAGAGCGAGTGAATCTACGCTTGTATGGAAAACATTCACAAACTGAAACATCTGTTACATCCTTAGGAATGACTTTTGATGAATCTCTTAACTGAAAATGCCACATAAACAGTCTCCTCCTGACATGTTAAAAACGACTGAACCTCCTAAACATGCTGGCTAATAAAAATTGGGATGCTGATCGAGAAACTCTTCTCACGCTTTATCGTACATTAATCAGGTCAAAGTTAGATTACGGTTCAATTACCTATACGACAGCGACTAAATCACTCTTAAACCGGATAAATAGCATTCATAACACGGCCCTACGCATAATAACAGGGGCATTCCGCGCTTCACCAGTCGAGAGCCTATATAGTGAAGTTGGAGAACCATCGCTAGAAGACAGAAGAATGTACCTAAGTCTAGTGTATGCAGCTAAAATAAGGCAAAATCTCTCCAACCCTACCAGTCAAAATTGCACCACAGAAAACTTCCCCAACCTGTTCCAAAAACCAAGAACCTCCAAACCTTACTATGTCCGAATTAAAAACTACCTATCTAAACTTAACTACTCACTTCCAGAATGCTATCCCGATTAACTTAGTTCAATCCCACCCTGGCAAATCAAAACTCCAGCTTGCATCACCAGTCTTTCTTCCTATAATAAATATCATGAAAACACTTACATTATTAGATCTATGCTAAACAGCATACTAGAAAAGTTCCCTGACTACCTCCACATTTATACTAATGCCTCAAAGTCTTCTAATGAAGTCGGATTTGCGGTAGTGACCACAACCTCGACCTACATGTTCAAGCTCTCACCAACCTGCTCTATCTACTTAGCAGAGCTCTATGCACTATATGAAGCATTGATCCTCATGAATGCATCTAACGCACATAACCATCTCATTCTTCCGGATTCCCTCAGCGCAATAAAAGCCTTACAAGGCACTTACCTAGATCATCCTATTGTGACAAAAATCAAACAAGAACTCTACTTTGCCGAACAAAGCTATACGGATGTTATCTTCATATGGATACCATCCCATATAGGATTTCATGGTAACGAAGAAGCAGATAAATACGCCAAAGAAGCCGCAGACAGTGACACAACCGAAACTATTACACTATCAGTGAGTTCGGATATAAAATGTTCAATAAGATCTAAAATAAATAGTGCGTGGGAAAATCGGTGGAAAAGTGCTACATCTAAGTTAAATGAAGTAAAAAAGTCAATAAAGCCCTGGTCTGCGTTACCTAAAAATCGTCGAGATCAAGTCCTACTGACTCGACTACGCCTAGGCCACATAAGACTAACACACAGTCATCTTTTCAGTAGAAATCCTAAACCAAAATGCAACTATTGCAATGAACTACTTCCCGTGAAACACTTATTCACTCAGTGTCCGCAATTAGCAGCGAAACGACAACAGGCCCAACTTCCTTCTGGTGAACTTGCAGACATATTAGGATCTTCATGTAATGTGCATAATTTAAAAAAGTTTTTCAAATCAATAGATGTTCTGAGACTCATATAGACATTATTTTATGTATAACTTGCTTCTTTTTGTAAACCTTAATAACGCCATTGACCCACGCGGTTGATTAATCTTTTGCAATTTGTGGACACCCTACCCTGTACATCTAATGTTAAATGTAAATACCCAAATACTATTATTTTCGATAGCAGAGATTTTCATAAGAAATAACTTTTTTTCGTAAAACTTACAATAAAAAAGGTTCCCATATGTTGCCAACTTTTTCAGACATACTGTAGTTGCAGATTGTTATCAGAACTCAGTTTCGATCAAAGACTAATCATCCAACATAATTTCTTAAGTTTTAGTCTCTCTAGTTTCTATTATTTGATATGTGGAATTAAACGTTGATCTAAGTGTATTCCGAAATATTTAAAAACATTGGTGGTCAGGAAATTATTTGTTGAGAATAGATAACATGGATGGATTTGGTTTCATTTGATCATATACGTCAAGTTTCTAGCCACATGGAAATATTGTTACGAAACTGCATACCGTAGTAGTCCCTGAGGCAGACTCTGTTCTAGGTGAATATCTAAAGTTGAAATTTTGGCGGCAGCGAACAGTTTTCTGGCAAGTATGAGGTATTTTTTAAATCGTTTTTATAGAGACATTCTAAGAAAGTCGATTATTTGTTGGGAGGCAATCGAGAATTTTCGGAAACCCGAAGGTTCGAGACGGGGGTATACAATATAATAAATAATTTTAAAATGTAATTATTGTTACAAATACATGAATAAACAAAACAAAGAATGACTGAAGCGCGAAAGACGCTTGTACGAGATACTTTTACATAATTAAAAATAACTTACAAAACACCATAAATATAAAATCGACATACAGCCAGCTCATTATATAATACATACATGTTTATTTACAATTATAACAGATTGTGATAACAACACATGGTGGTAACGGATTATCGTGAAATGGTTAGTGAGACTTGTAAACAAACATTTAGAGTAAGCTCATTAGAACCAATGGTTGTATATGGGTCCCCTTCACATTATTATTTACAACTATCCATGTTTATGTATGGAATACATTGTTATACGTTTTCTACTCAATAGCAACAATATAATATATATGAACAGTTATAAAAACAATATAACTGTGGTGTTAGTGATAACAATAAATGCGGTAGCCATACATGGTGGTCAACAATGGTTCAGAGGGAAATAAAATCAATTAGATATTGATTTGGAGGAAAACAATGATGAAAGAAGTAAGGACTATTCTGTTCACACACCCAAACATTCAAAATAATAACAGCTACACTGAATTTACTAGATGAATCGTTGTGGATTAGGTACCAATCCATCAACTTTATTCCA
Organism: Galeruca laticollis; assembly: GCA_963921935.1. Classification (NCBI taxonomy): domain Eukaryota; kingdom Metazoa; phylum Arthropoda; class Insecta; order Coleoptera; family Chrysomelidae; genus Galeruca; species Galeruca laticollis. The sequence continues at coordinate 51,933,659 of OY998184.1, forward strand.
TTTTACTTAGTCCAAACTCCAAGCAAAGATACTTCACTCAACAAGTTTTCTGACGTCGGTTCTAGGTAGATCAAGGACATACGTTTTAAATATTTTTTTCAATAGGTCATCTGAGTTTATGGTTTTCAGGTACTTTTTGTATATATCAGGCAATACATTAAATACTCTTGATGACAAATATAGATAATATTTCTGGCCTATGGCTTTATTGGCTGGCGGTATTTTGAGATTATCTTTCAGTTTGTTATTCGTCGGATAATTGTGGTCAACTTGATCAAGTATTTTCCTGTTTTTATATAGATATAGTATTATATTATACATATACATCTATCTCATATCCATAACTCGTGTCTCTACAAATAATTCATCTGACGGGTAAGTAAATTTTTTGAAGGTCAATACTTCCAATATTTTTTTTTGTAGAACGTCCAGTTGTTTCAGATGACTATAAGTTACTCCACCCCAGCTCAAGATACCATATTATAGCCGTGACTGTACTAATGAGTAATAAATTGTTCTCAAGTGAGTGTAATTCATAATGGTACTTAGTAAATTGAATTTTGGCAATGGACATCTAATGATTTTGCATATGTTAGAGACTTGATGATCCCACATTAAGTGCGAATCGATTATAACATCAAGGTACTCAATTTTATCAGTTTTAATAATTTCAATTTGGTTAGATATCAGTAATTCATCAAATTCGGGTAGTCCATTTTTGTAGCAACAGAAGGGTAAGAAATGTGTTTTATCAGAATTTATGGTTAATAATTTGGAATTAAACCAGTCCGCTATGTTCTTGAAGTCTTTTCAACGACATTTTTCAGGTTCTGGCTAGAGTCTGATGAATATAGGACAGCTGTATCATCAGCGAAGCGTATAATTTCATCGGTTGTTTGCATGGTAAGTGAGCTATTTATGTGAAGGTTAAATAATATAGGACCTAGAACGGTAACCTGTGGAGCGGCCCTCTCTGAACCCATATTGATGGTCAGATGTTATATCAAGTTTGTTAAAAAAATCGTTCAACCTTCTCCTGAGGCATTTCTCAAATATTTTTGCCATTGATGATATGACCGAAATAGGTCTATAGTTGTTCAGTAGACATGTTTTCCATTTTTTGTGGATGGGCGTCACAACCGCTATTTTGAATTCAGAAGGACATACACCTGTACTGAATATTTTATAAATCAGGAGAACTAGGGGATCGATTATTTGTTACCGAATTTCCTTTAGTGTTTCAGCTTTGAATTGATCTATGCGGGGTGATTTATTTACTTTCAGGTCCATTATTATACTGAGAACTTCTTCTCTAGTTACCGGTTTCAAAAAAAGCGAACTTATAATAGGTGGTTTATGTATGTTGGGGGGATTTTCTGGTTTCGTAATTTTTCCTGCGACATTCTTCCCTACATTGATGAAGAAATCATTGAAAGCATTGGCTATATCTGCGTGGTCTGTGATAGTTGTTTGGTCTTCAAGATTAATTTTGTTTATTTCATCTAGCTTAACAGACCCTGTTAGATTTGTCATAACTTTCCACAATTGTTGGGAACTTTCTTAGTTTTCGTTTATTAGTTTATCGTAGTATTTGTATTTGGTAATTTTGATAAGTTTATCTGTTTGTTTCCGATATTCAATGTATGTTTTTTTTTTCTGGATTTGTGGGATTGTTTTTATGTTCGCGGTATAAATAATTTATATGATTAACGGATTCAACCAATCCTTTTGTAATCCACATTTTCTTTTTGTTTTCTTTCCTTTGATTTTTTATTTATTTGGTGTTCTGTTCAATTAAATAACCCAGCACATGCATAAACCTTTTTGTTTGTTGTTGGACGTCGTCAGTGTTGTAGACATAACTCCAGTCAGTTTCTAACAAATCATCTTTCAATTTTCCGTATTGAATAGCTTTATAATAGTACATTTCGTTTTTTTTAGCAGAATTTCTTTCAATATTTTCTTTTGAGGGAAAATTTATTACTGTGGCTTTATGATCGGTTATATTGGCATCTATAACTACGGCAAGACATTTTTTTTAAGAAATTATTTGTTTTCGATTTAACAAATATATGATCTAGGCAACTCTTGGAATCACCCTGTATACGAGTATATTCATTGATTACTGGAGTAAGATTGCTTGTGCCATAGTTATCTAGGTAGTCGAATACCGTTTGGTTTCCTTTGAGTAGATCCAGATTAATATCCCGAATAAGAATGTGATTATTGATCGTGTTTCTTTTATTTCGTTGGAGGTACTAATCTAGAGATCACACGAAATTATCGGCATTGGTTGAGGGCGGCCTGTAGATGCAAGTAATAAGAGTATCTACATGATTTCCTGTTTCAACATTTATCTCTTAAGCTTTACACTCATCGATTAAAATTATTTTTTGGTTACACCTGTATTAATTTCTGAGATAGACTAATACCCCATCATTTTTATTTATATCGCCTTCAGAATAGTAGCTTCGGTAATTGTTGAGTTTAAAAATATCCCTGTCCAGGAGTTGGAACGTTTCAGTTAGAACTATACAATTAAATTCGAATGCAAGTATGCTTAATGCAATTTGCAGTTAGTCAATGTTCCTGGAAACCCTTCGAATGTTTTGGTGTGATATTGTGAATTTGCCATTCTTTTGAAATTTTGTTAGACGATTGAGTTCAGCCATGTTATTGATCTCTAGAGTTTCAAAAGTTTGGTCATGAATATCTCGAATATAGGGATCCGTTTTGATTTCCCCAGACATCAAGCAAGTAAAACTAGTAATATGACACTTAACAAAAGATTAAATGTTCCAATTTGAAGAATCTTGGTTTATTGCGGACATTGAGAAGAAACAATTTAACTACTTTGCACTGTTCAAGCGTGTTTTCATTTTTTGTCTGTCACCTATCTCTCTTGATGGTTTCCCAGGTAACTGTGGTCGCTGGGGTATTGGTTTTTTCTTGCGTATTCTGTGCTGAGGGTTCTGGTGGTTTTGTATTAGGTTTATTAATTTTTTTGTTAATTTTTTTTGTCGATGGGGTACTTAGAGCGCTCCGTGGTTTTTCCTAATTGTGATATTCACTTTCTTCCAGATTTTCAGTTGTTCAGGTGTGTAACTTCTTCCGTTCACGTGTGATTTGTTTCCTCTGATGAAACAATTTTTCTTATTGTTTCCTCTGGCTAGATTGAGATGCTTTCTTAAAATATTGTTATGTTTTCGCTGCTTTATTGTTAGATCATTAACTATCGAGATATTGGTACCCCTCAAGTTTTTAGCGTTTTTCAAAACAACCGCCCTTTTCAAGTATGAAGTAAATTCAATTTTGATTGGTGGATTTTCTGTTTTCCCCAATTTGTAAAAATTATTTATATCACTCTCAACAATATCAACCAATTTTTTTACCTCCTCCCTGATGTAATCAGTTGTTATCTCCTCTGGTATAGTTTTCAATCCGAAAATAATAATATTATTTTCGTTGGAATTTCTTTCCAATATTTCGATGCGATTCGCTGTAGTTTCGTTTTCTTGTTCCAGATAGTTGAGTCGCCGATTCAAATCTTCGAATTTCAGTGTTAATCTTACTTCTACTGCTTCAATCAAAGATTTCAGTTCCTGCCTGTTTTTCCTTAATAAATATAAGAGACTACCTACGAGCGGCGAGTAAGTCTACAATTTAACTGATAATGATTAGAATTGAATATAGAAATAGCGAATAAACTGTGAACATTGTATTTGATATAATAGTATTTTATGCAACGATCATGTAATGATAGCCATTAATACACGAGCATGTTGTAGGATACGAAACGAGCCGCAGGCGAGTTACGTATATAACATGCAAGTGTATTAATGACCATTACATGAAAGTTGCATACATTATTTTTTCTACTCCCATTATCAAGTATTATTTAATTAATAATTATCATTTATTATAAAAAACAAGAACAGTGAAGGGAAATTCAACAAATAAATTTAAAACTTTTGAACATAATAATAATTCTTTAGTCTGCTTTGTTTATATATACCTAAATTATTTATTATACTATTTTTAAAATTTATTTGCGGAGCTCATCTAAAAAATGGTAGGATATAGGTAGGAATAGAATCCTTACAATAAAACTACATAACTTTTTTAACCTACTATTTACGCCGCTGGCTCACTGCTTCTCGCGAATTTAACGATTAAAAATGCATTTATAATTTTAAATTACTGATAAAAAATAAATCCTTCCAATTGATTTAATTAAGTACATAGTTCGAAAAAATTAATTGATTTCCGGATGCTTCGTTGGAAAACCTCCTAATTTCATCTGGTAAAAATATTTTCGATTTTGTACCAATAAATTCTTAGGATTTACGTTCCATTGCAGAATGCAACTTGGGATATTTTGATACGTCAACATAATTCTCCATATTTAAAAGATTTGGTAATTCAACAATGTGTGCATACAGATGATAGTTACATTTTATTTTGTAATTCTTCAAAATATACTAATAACTAATTTTATAAATGATGAAAATTATAAATAAATTCATAAAATATAAACTGACAGTTGTCAAATTAAGTGTCACTTTACTAAAAAGTAGAGTGATTCTATTGGCTTAAAAATCTGTACCGTAATGAAAATCTGTATCATAATGAACTTCATTATGATACAGATTTTATTTTCTTAATAAGTGTATTATAAAACACGAGTAAAAAAATTAGAATTAAGTATGTACATAAATTAAGCATACGTGAATAATGAATAAATAAATCCAGTAAATAGATATACCGCGTGTATAAATTTATTCCATCTGTTGTGTCAAAAACTTAACAAATAAGAAAAACATTACATTGGTGTCAGGTGTCAGGTTGTAACGACACTGACGTCTAAAATATAAGTTAATACCCTCCACACATAATTAACACAAATAATCAGTGAATGGGATACAAAACACTACCAAACCAAATTTTCATAGTAGACGAAGTTGGGCACCCAGTACATAGAGAGCAACACTTTCGACATCTCACTAACAGAACGACCGATATTGTTAACGCTGAAACATTTCAATACATTGATAAGGTTAATCTTCACAACTGCAATCGAAAGGAAAGCTTCATCGGTGGAAGTAACTCCAACTAATATCGAGGGAATATGCTTAACCGCGTTAATTTACTATATACTCGAGCGTGTTGAGCCTGGGATCGTAATTATAACCAGCTTGTCGTCGACGCCTTGGAGTGCGCTGAACCCAAGGTTAGACACAAGCGAACCTTGTATTTCTGCCGAAATCCTGGAGCGTGCTGAGCCCAGAACAAAAGCCTTCCCGTCTAGCTGAAGTCTCCGTGCGTGTTGAGCCCGAGACGGAACCGAATTCCAACTCCACCGAGGTCTCGCATTGTATTGAACGCAGGATCTGGTACCGAATACACACACCCCGTTTGTTTTAGGTAACCAGAACGAGGGGGTAAAACGAATATCCCAGGTAGACAAAATTAGGTAAGTTTATATAATAGTACTGATTCGTCAATCAATCTTCGGCGCAAAGTCAAAGAGGTGAGGTACGACAGATACAGTCCATTTACAACGTGAAGCCGCATAATAACCCGACGTCCCGACCAAACGACCACCCTCAGGGAAGCCGCGCGGAATCGCGGATTAACAATTGTACATATAATAACTGTATAGAGCATTAGTTTTAAGTTGTAAGAATTTATTGATTTTTAATTTGCAGTTAATGTACATGTTACTATTAAATAAACCAATCTCACTCCCTGACTACCCACGACAATTATAAGGTGTCAAAGTGGCACTGAAAAGTGAAGGCTTGAATTCAGAAATATTTTTATTCAACGACGAGGCTTCCACCTTAATCTCGTCAATTTCTGATATGAAGAACGATATATCTGCTAATATGGACGAAAAGATTTCAACTATGAAAAATGATATTTCCGCCAACATGGACGCGAAGATATCAACTATGAAGATCGATATTTCTTCTAATATAAAAAATAATGTGTCTGCTATGAAGAATGATAATTCTGCTAATATGGACGAGGAGATATCTGCTATGAAGGACGATATGTCTACCGTTATCTTATAAATGAAAAATGACATTTCCACTGACGTCGAAAATAAAATTTCCTCTTTAAAATCGAATATCGAGAATAAAATTACAACGATGGACAAGAAAATCGAATCAGATATTGAGAATACGTAGACAACGATTCATGAGCAAATCAAGGAAAGAAATATGGCAGATTTAAGAACACAAGACAGCCCAGCAGAAAAAGTTCGAGAACATAAAACCCTGCAAACCAGAAACACAACCCAAGATAGAAGATATTGACAGTTTTGCCAGACTCAAGGCCCCAACGTTCGACGTAAAGATATCGTGTACCAATTGTGTTAAACAGATTAAAGCAGCGGCTAGAGTGAATGATTGGTCCGGTAAGGAGCAGACAGTGAACTTAACAATCGCGCTTCGGGAAGATGCGTTAGAGGTACTTTATGCGATATCACTTGAAGACACGAATGACTCCGAGCAGCTCAAGAAAGGTTGGACATGCGATATGGTCACCAACATCTAGAACATTTATAACAATCCCAGCTGCAGAACCAAAGGCAGAAACGTGATGAAACCCTTCAAAAGGACGAAGTGGATATTGCTCGATTAGTTCAATTTGTTTATTTACAGCACCAGAGAATATGATGGAATGTCTGGGCATCCTGGCCTGCATTGATGACCTACGAGTTGATATACAGAGGACGCTTCGTTTAACCCATCCCAAATCATTGGTCGATGCATTGACTGCTGCTCTTGAATAGCTTCAAGATACACCAAAGGCAGGACCATACAAGTGGCTTGTGACGATGATAGACTTGACTAGATCGTCAAATTGATAAATGGTATAGTAGACAAGAGGCCGAAGAAGATCAGGCACCGGAAATGTAGCGAGCTAGGGCAAGTACGTAGTTACTCTGGGCTCCCCAGGACTCATACAACCCAATAATTCCAGTTATGACGGAAACTAGACTGGGGCGATCATTGAGGTGGTGTGAGTCACCGAAATGCCAACTCTCTGCCTAGACGATTATGCACAGCAGACTATTATCAGTGCAACAAAGCAGAATTTAAGAAGTTAAAGTTTCTAGAATTACGGTAGTCAACGAAGTATTGTCACTCACCAATATCATAGAAGATCAGGAGAATGAGCCTCACCTAAAGATGAACCATCAATGGAAGGAAGCAAACCGGCGATCTAGCTGGCACGAAGTGTCAAGATTTTCACAGATACTCAAGGCATATCGGGCTCAGTGGGACCCCCTTCTCCTGCAAGGAGGGCTGTTGCAAAGATCTTTTGAAAGTGATGATAGTTCCGAAATGACAAGACAGCTAGTTATCCCGAGAATGAGAGTAGCTGAGATACCGAGGAAGTTACACAACAGTCCATCGGCACACCAGGACAACATCATTACATCTACAATCAAATTGAATGGTCGAGAGAATGAACAGGACCATTTCATCAGGAACATGATAGAGGTGATCTTCCAAAATATCCGTGTCCACATATCAATTTTCAGCTATACCCCTCGTTATCGGTACCTAATGTAGACGGTGCCCTGTTATTTCTGTACGACCGGAAAGTGTAGCAATGGGTCCAGTTGCCGATTTAAACATCCAGTCCCGGCTACACAAAAGTCCCAGAAGGAACTTCCTTTTAAGGATCGGGTAATGTTACGAAACTGCACACAGTCCCTGAAGACGCCTCTGTTCTAGGTAGATATCTAAAGTTGAAATTTTGGAGGAAGCACACGGTTTTCTGGGAAGGACTAGGAATATTTTTTATAGACTTTCTAAGAAGTTCGATTGCTTGTTGGGAAGCGCAATCGAGAATTTTCAAGAACCCGAATGTTCGAGAAGGTGGTTTTAATATATAAGAGACTACCTACGAGCGACAAGTTTGTTTACAATTTAATCTGATCATGAACAGATGCGAATATGAAGAGTGTGTATATAAATAAAGCATTAGTGAGTAGTTAAGTGTATAAATAAATCAAGTAAATAGACATACCGTGTGTATAATTGTATCCCATCCGTTGTGTCAAAAACTATTCACATAAACTAGAAAAGCATTACAATAATATTACATATATTTATTGGTTAATTGGCAGTATGAAAATTTTCAATTTATATATAATTAATGGTTCTTCGCCAACTTCTTTTATAAAAAATAAAACTTCAAAAGCTTCTCTTTTTTTCTTTTTCCAACGTTTCGAATCCTTTATTTAGGTTCATCATCAGGGCTGTTCGTATAATACACATAATGAATGTTCTATTACAATTTCGTTATAAGACAATCTGCAACAATACCTTGCACTTATAAAAACTTTTCTTATTTTTATTTGAAGATGATATTAACAATATTTAATCAAGGTTGAAAGTATAAAATTGAGAGTTTACACCAAACATTAGTTAAATATCCCTATTTTTTCTTATATTACAAAGCTTAAAAGTGAAAAACTTACCAGCTGCTTTAACAATATCCATTTTGGTTTTTTTAAAAACAATTATAATGAAACATACATATAAGACGAGGACAGTGAACTTTTTAAAATCATCTAGGTTATTTTCAGAATGATATTGTGGTAATTTTTATGGTCTACATATTTCCATTGCTCAATTCATTTTATATTTCAAATAGGTAGAGAAATCTTCAATGTATGTATTGTTGGCGATATGAATTAATTACTTTTTAAACGCAAAAACACCAAAATAATAAAACATTTTAGTACGGTTCTAGATGATATATTGAAACGGGAAGGTCGAGACATCACAAATTTGAAATTAAATTTTGTTTAGTAGATTGCTATATACATTATCCAATTTATCTACATCTTCACGAAAATTAAGTGAATTGTTAGTTTCCTTAATGTGAATCATTTCTTTGATACATCTTTTATGAAAATTGGTTTCAGTATCCAAAATCTGAGAACTGTTGAAATTAAATTCATGCATAGTATTAAAAGAATGACTGGAGAGAGCTGTATTATTTTTTAAATTCTTGACATCACTTTGGTGGTTACGTAATCTATTTTTCAAGTATTGTGGGGTTTGTCCTGTGTATGAATGGTTGCAGTTATGACATTCAATTTTATATACTGTATTAGGTGTTTCAGTTTTTGGAATAGCAGGTTTGAATTTAGTGGAAAATTGTTTAGTTTGATTTAGTGGTTTGTCGGCAATTTGTATATTGAAAGGTTTGCAAATATTCTCAATTTTTCTGTTAACATTAGGGATGTAGGGTAAAGCAATGTATATGTTATTATTTTTATTATTATCGTTATCATCATTATTATTATTTCTATAGTCCACTTTTTGATTTAAATTTGTGTTATAATTGTAGTTATTAAGATTTGTTGTGATATTGTTATTAGGATTTGTTGTAATGTTGTTATGATTACTATTTTGGTTGTAGTTATTTTGATTTGTGTTGTTATTCGTTGATTTGCAATTATAAATCCTATGTATTCTATTTTTAATAATAGGTTTAATAAACTTTTTTGGGTATTTATTTTTTATTAAAATATTTTCGATTTTTTTAATATTATTTGGTCTGTTAATAGGGTATGAAAGCTTTATGGCTTTATCTGTTAGGCTGTTAACAACATTTTTTTTATATTTGTTAGGGACATTAGACTTAAAATTCAAATATCTTTCAGACCAGATACTTTTTGTATACCAATTTGTGATAATTTTTCCTTGTGAGTTGTGGGTGATATTAATATCAACGAAATTTATTGATTTATTATTTTCTTGTTCAATTGTAAATTGGATTTTATTATTATAGCAATTGAATTTATCAAGCATATAATTTAATTTATTTTTAGGTATACATGCAATACAATCATCCACGTATCTTTTAAAAAATAGGGGTTGAAAATCAAGAATCAATAAAAGAAGTTGGCGAAGAATCATTAATTATATATAAATTGAATATTATTAAAGTTGATTCACAGAATTTGGGAAGCAACAAGAAGGTTTTAATGAGATGCCAAGAGTACGGTGGGTGTCAGCATATATGGCGATAGTTATATCAGCAGTACGAGACAATATTGGACGCGGAATCATGATTCGATAAGAGTGTTTGTATAGCAGGTGAGGTTTCAGTATAACGAACAGTTTTGGTTATTTTCGAGACAAATTCCATAAAATGCCGGTCCCATATTTGAAAAGGCAGGTTCTCTTATTTTGCTGGAAATATGTTTCGGTTCATCATGATTTTTGGTTGCTTTCAGTTGCATTTCTTTGTATCGATTCCTCAGATGATAAGGGAATCCGTTATATTTGTTATCTTGTTGATGTTATAAGTCGAGTAACTAAAGGTGTAAGTTCATACTTTCACAAGAATATATTAGTACTTATACTCATTTCCTTTGCTTTTACGAGTTATTGATTTTAGTTGTAGTGAATTTAACGTCATAAAAATTCTCTTAAAATGACGTGCTATCAAAATATTTGATTGATATACAGTATTTCCATTGTTTATATTTTGTCATTAATTCCGTATTGAAAAAAGCGATATTGCTTCAAAAATATATTATACAAAAAGGTTCATTTTCTAAAAATTAATTATATTGTCATAAGGATCATCTATTATTCTTTTTAAATCAGAGTTGAATGAGCCTTGTATTAGAAATAATAAAACAAGCTTCAATCTGCCTCGTGTTTGTAGTCTTAATTGAGGTCCCTTTCATTCTGGAACAACTTTCCCCAAAAGACTACCAGATATATCTCAGACGGAGAAAACGCAATAATTTAGTGACACAGCAAATCCCCCTTCGGGGCCACGTTTTGACAACAAAGACTAGACATTAGTAGTGACATTCCGTAATTCATTGGAAACAAACAGTGGATATGTAGTGAGTGTCAATTAGACGAATTTTAGGGAAGAGGCGATGAAGGAGTCTCTTCAAATTAATAGTATTTGTATTGGAATACTTCAAGTAAAGTGTTACTGATGTTAGTTGATTAAACAGAAAAAATTGTGCTTGTGAATTATTTTGACATTAGCTGTCTAAGCACCAATGAAATTTGGTTTGGAAGAAATTCGCGGACTGTAGATTTATTCGAAAACAACTGTAATTTCTTAGCAATGTGTGTACTCACCGGATTGCTGGCATTCTGCACCTTAGGATGCCTTGATTTAGGCTATCACCATTTTTATTATCCACGTCTCAGTATCTTTTCAATCACTTTAATGTTTAGTTTGTAATTTTATCACCAAATTTACTACTATTAAATTGCCGTGGTTAACGGTCGCCGGCCAAACGTTGTCTGTCCTTTTTAGCGCAAGCGCTACGCGATATGCGCACCCAATCGCTTGAAAGCACCTGTTTTTGATCAGCGCGTAAATTATTTAAAAATTAGAAAAAACTCAAATCATTAGTGCATGAACATTAGCTATGAAGCCTAGTATACTTTGGTATTAAAAGTAGTAGAGTACGGTGGTAGAGTGTATACTATTTCGCTACTAGCATTAGTTTGGCCCACCCATAAAGAAACAGCTGTAGCCTCTCGGGGATTATGATGCAAAGAAAATTATTCATGAAGCATATCGGTGCATAACGACCATATATGTTTTTGTTGAAAATATCTATTGACCAGAAAAAAGCTAGAAAAAAAAGAAGAAACGGAGGAGGAATGGGGGGAGGGAAGATGCGATGAAGAGGAACAGAAAAATGAAGAGCAGAATGAAGATAGGGTTAGTTTTAGAATCTGAAATAATTTTAAAATTAGTAAATTAACTGTATCGACCCTTACTTCATGGAATCTACTCATATTAGTGTTTTAAATGAAACTCACGGTTTCTAGTTAATACCACAATATAACAAAAATTGTTGAAAATTCTAAAAAATTGACAATTGTTTCGATAAATCAATATCATCGTCAGAATGACAGAAGTTACATTTCATTTGATGCTTACCTGATGTTTAGTAGTTATTTTTGGCTAGACCAAGAAGTAACCCAACTTGTGATTGGCTTAATATATGTTTATAGAAAAAAGAAGAAGATGTGATATTACAAATATTGAAGCTTAGATATTATTAGCCCTATGGTGATATCCTGGATATCATTTTTCCAGTTAAGATCAGTATAACTGTGCAATGATATAGAAAAACAGGAAAACTATATCTGCTGATGTTTACAATTATCACTTAAGAAGACAGTTTATAAGTGGAGAACTCCCTAGATTTAACTGTTCAATGTCAACTTCATATTGTGGGTTTCTTAAATGTCTTCTAATTTCCAATTCTTCAAGAAAATCCAGTTCTTGTTTCTTTTCACAAATATGCAGCACTTCTAGTTTTGTGTTAGGTGTCAATGAATGATTGGTGTCAAGTAGATGTTTTGCGTAGTAGGATTTATCTGGTTGTTTTAATATGTATGCTCGTAAATGTTCACTGTATCAGATTTCAAAATTCCTAAGGGTCTGACCCAAATAGACAGCATCACATTCTGGACATTTGAGGGAAATATTTGACTTCTTTAATGGTGGTATTTTTGTTTTTACATTTAACAATTTTGTCCTTACGTTACTTTCTGTTTTAGAAGAAATTGTTGTATTCGTTGCTGAAGATATTATCTTTGAAATATCATTAGAAATATTCCCTGTATATGTGATGGTTTTATAAGTTTTTATTTCATCACTTTGTTTAGGAAATATTAGTTGTAATGCCACTTTTTCCTCTTTTTTATTAATCAGCTTATTCATCATATCTAATGGATAACCGTTGGATGTTGCTATTTGTCTAATTGTATTGATCCCTGTATCAAAATTACATTTGTTTATAGGAACTGAAAAAGCTCTATGTATCATTGAATTATATGCCGCTAGTCTGTGTGACATAGAGTGATTGAAATTGAATGCAATTGTCACATCATTCTGTGTTGGCTTTCGGTAAATTGAACAATCAAGTACATTATTGACTCTTCGAATTTTCAAATCAAGAAAATTGATTGAGCTAATTTCTTCAATTTCTAATGTAAATTTAATTTTTGGGTGTAAATTATTGATGTGGTCGAGACAGTTAAATTCATTAAAAAATCTTCGAGAGAAGATTTGACCCGACTGTACCAGAAGTTACTACGAAAACGTTACAAAACATCACAAAACATTTGGTTTAACCAAGAATGCCTTAGGAAAAAGGTAATACCAAATTATGTGGATATAAAATGTCACACTAAAACACCACAGGCACAAAAAGCTATAAAATGTGCTCAACGAGTTTAGATAAATGGAAAATGTAAGAAATGGTTCAAAGTTAGAGACTCCTTAGATATTTACATAAAAGTTGTATATTCAGAACTCACATTCCAATTACATCCAGTAGAATTTGACTGTTTGGATGACAAAATTAGAGAAAGTGTCAGCACGATGAAGCATAAGCAATTTAAGAAACAAGAAAAAGAGCTACAGAATCTTGAACACACACAACATAAAATTCAATACTCAAAACATCATGAAACTGTAAGTACCTACATACCAACACACTTTGCACCAGGATTTGAAAACCTTTCAGAAACTTATTTTACAGATAGTGAAATAGAATTTTCAAATAAAGGTTTAAAGTACAGCATACCACCAAAATTTACGAATAATATTGAACAAATTATAGCTACAGAGTCAAAAATAGCTTTAAAATCTAATTCAAATACTTTTCATTATGAGAAATTAAAAATTGCCAATTTAATCAGAAATATTGAACCTTCAAAAATTAAACGTCAAACAAAAAATGACATTACAGTTTTAAATGTAATCAAAAAAAAATAGATGATAATAACCAAACAGTTACAAAATCTGATAAGGGGAACACAACTGTCATTTTGACAACTGAAAATTACAATTCCAAAATATATAACTTTATAGAATCTAGCGATGTAAAAGTTCTTAAAGCAGACCCAACAAAAAAGTTTTCTAATAATGTAAGGGATATTGTTAATAATTCAAATTATCTTTTAAGTGATTACGAAAAAAGGTCTATCATACATAAGAATCCTCATTGTTCACAATTATATGGAACCGTTAAATTACATAAAATAACGAAACTAATTAGACCTGTAGTTTCTTATGTTAATGCTTCTGATAATATATTGGCAAAGAGGCTCAATAATATACTTAATAGTTACGGAAATGAATCTCAGTACTCAATTAGAAATTCAATAGAAGTAATCAAAAAGTTGCAAGATAACTATAAACTTATTTCGTTCGATGTGACTAATATGTTCGCTAAAATTCCTCCTAAAGAATGTCCAATACTTGTAAGAAAATAACTAAAAGATAAAAATATTAATCCAGGAATAATATCAGATATACTTAACTTATTTGATGTAAGCATTAATCAAAATTATTTTACTTTTGACAATAAGATATATATTCAATATGAAGGTTTACCAATGAGAAGTTCCATATCACCTATTTTGGCAAACTTTTCTATGGACAAATTAGAAAGAAAGATCTTTGAAAGTAATATTTCGAAAAATGTTATATTTTGGTATAGATATTCAGATGACATATTAGCTTGTTTTATGGGTAGTGAACGACAATTAGATGTATTTTTCAACCACATCAATAATTTACACCCAAAAATTAAATTTACATTAGAAATTGAAGAAAGTAGCTCAATCAATTTTCTTGATTTAAAAACTCAAAGAGTTGATAATGTACCTGATTATTCAATTTACCGAAAACCAATACAGACTGATGTGACAATTCCATTTAATTACAATCACCCTATGTCCCATAAACTAGCGCCATATAATTCATTGATACATATAGCTTTTTCAGTTCCTATGAACAAATGTAATTTTGATAGAGAGATTAATACAATTAGACAAGTAGCAACATCCAACGTTTATCCATTAGATATGATAAATCAGCTAATCAATAAAAAAGAGGAAAACGTGGCATTACAACAAAATTGTTAAATGTAAAAACAAAAATACCACTATTAAAGAAGTCAGGTATATATAAACTCAAATGTCCAGAATATAATGCTGTCTATTTAGGTCAGACTCTTAGGAATTTTGATATCCGATACAGTGAACACTTACGAGCATACAGATTAAAACAACCAGATAAATACCACTACGCAAAACATCTACTTGACACCAATCATTCATTGACACCTAACACAGAACTAGAAGTACTGCATATTTGTGAAAAGAAACAAGAACTGGATTTCCTTGAAGAATTGGAAATTAGAAGACATTTAAGAAACCCACAATATGAAGTTGTCATTGAACAGTTAAATCTAGGGAGTTCTCCACTTATAAACTGTCTTCTTAAGTGATAATTGTAAAGATCAGCAGATATAGTTTTCCTGGTTTTCTATATCATTGCACAGTTATACTGATCTTAACTGGAAAAATGATATCCAGGATATCACCATAGGGCTAATAATATCTAAGCTTCAATATTTGTAATATCACATCTTCTTCTTTTTTCTATTAACTGATATTAAGTCATTCACAAGTTAGGTTACTTTTTGGTCTAGCCAAAAATAACTACTGAACATCAGGTAGGCATCAAATGAAATGTAACTTCTGTCATTCTGACGATGATATTGATTTATCGAAACAATTGTCAATTTTTTAGAATTTTCAACCATTTTCATTATATTGTGGTATTAACTAGAAACTGTGAGTTTAATTTAAAACACTAGTAATAGTAAATCAATGAAAACAGATAATTGTAGTAAAGAGATAAATGTAGATAATGAGATCAGGACAGAAAAGGAAAAAAATAAAAAAGGAGGTAATATAGCTAAAAATGAAAAAGGTGGGGATACTAATAATTTTAACTATATGTTTGATAAAAGGGTCCAAAACATAGGTAAGGAAAACACTAATGTTAAATTGGGCGATAAAAATATAGATACCAATTAAAAAGGGGGAAGAAAAAAAGGTACGTAAGACTAAGGAAATTAAAATGAGTACTTGGAACTTGAGGATAATGTTTAAACCAGGAAAGATGGAGGAAATTATATGAGAAATATAAAAATATGGTGTTGATATAGCAGCCCTACAGGAAATAAGATGGTGGGGAAGGGGAAGTATTTAATGAAAGATATATCAATTTTATACTCAAGCAGAGAACAGTAACGATAATATGGAGTAGCATTTATAGTAAGAGAAAAACAGAAGGAAATGTAGTGGTGTTCAGACGAATCGTTGAGAGAATGGCCTTCATAAGAATTGAGGCGAGACCCTTCAATATGTCAATAATAAATACTTATGCACCCACGAAAGTAGCAGAAGATGACGAAAAGGAAGTTTTCTACGAAAAGCTAGGAGAAATATTAAAAAGACACAATTGGGTAACTTGAACGTGCAAATTGGAGAAGCAGAATATTACAGACAGATAAGCGGCATACACAAATAACATGAAACAAACAACAATGGACACATAATGTGTAATTTAGCAGTAAAAATGAACATGGTTATTGGCAATACGATGCTCCAACACACCAAATGGCATAAAGGTACGTGGAAATCACCTGACTGCAAAACATATACACAACTTTCTTCTTATTCTTGTTTCTTTTTTGGGCTATATCCTGAGGGATCATTTACCCAGTTTTACACATGGGGGGGGGGGAAACGTCTTGCTCTTGGCAATATTTCCCTCCCTCTAGAATGGATATCTTCCTTAAACAAAACTGGACTACTGTTGAGCATAGGTACTATGAGTTATTACACTTTTATATTTCTTATGGTGAGTATTGGGGTATTAGTAAGGTAAGACTTCACAACACAGGAAATTAACTTTTCTCGCTTGGAGGTAGCGGCCAAGCTTGAACACACCCAGACATGCTACCTCGGATATAGGTGGAGAAACCCGGGTCTATAAAAGAGAACATTAAGTTAAAGGGATATTTTAAACATAGTTATAAATTGGTGTATTATTGATAATCGTTCATCATTTAAATTGGCTAAAATTGTATAAATATCAAATGGCGCGCTAAATTTAGTTTTGCATAGCTCTATGTAAAGGTTGAATTGGTTTTATATATTAATTGGACATTCTAGTATTATGTGTTTAAGTGATCCTATTTGCCCACATTCACATAGTGGATCATCTTTAATTCCAATTCTAAACATATGGAAAGAAGTTAAACAGCGTCCTGTTCTCATTCTTATAACTGCTATTAAATGTCTTCTGTTTTTGTATTGGTATTAGTTATACCAGGGAGATTTTGTTAATTGTTCGATAACTTTGTAATACAATGCTCTTTTATTCTGTTTTATGAGGTTCCATTCATTGTTCTATTTAGCCGATATGCACTTCTTGATATCTGGGAAGTAGTTTTGATAATTCAATTTTATATTCGCTGGAACTGTAAGAGAACAACCTGTTTTAGCTAGCTGATCAGCTTTATGGTTTCCTTTGATTTCAGAGTGACCTGGGGTCCATGCTAGTACAATATTAAAGCCGTTATTATTTGCTAGTATAATTCCTTGTTTAGTTAATATTGTTGAATGCTCTGTTTCTTTGGAGAAAGCTGGCTTACATATTCTTTGAAGTGCAGTTTTAGAGTCTGAAAAGATTATGGCTTTAGTAGTGTAAGCTTTTAAGATGAATTGAAGTGCATGGTTGATAGCAGTAATTTCTCCTAACCATATTTGTGTGAATTTTGGTAGCCTAGATAAAAATGTATGGTTGAGTTCTTCACTGTAAACTCCAAACCCTGTAGTGCCATTGGAATAGAGAGATCCATCTGTAAATATTCTTGTATAATCCGGAAATTTGGATATAATTTTCTGGTACTGAATTTATGCTAGATCATTAGTTTGCCACATTTAATGGAGTTAGCTGACTTTGTAGGTCAAATTCAAAGCAAGGCAATATTTCTTTTGTGTACATCATATTAGTAGATTGTTGTAGCCGGTCAAGGATTTGTATTAGAGTTGGTTTTTCTTTGTTAGTCCAATATCTTTGAGTTTTTGCTTATGTTATTAAGCTTCTTTAGAATATTGATTATAGGGTTATTGAAATTAACTGTCTCGACCCTTACTTCGTGGAATATGCTCATATTAGTGTTTTTATCGAAACAATTGTCAATTTTTTAGAATTTCCAATAACTTTTATTATATTGTGGAATTAACTAGAGACCGTGAGTTTCATTTAAAAACACTAATAGGGTTATTGGATAATGCCTGCTTTTTTATTAAGTATTTGGAGCTCATCCATTCCCTCCGATATTTGAGGGGCATTTCACCGTTTTCTGATAATAAGGCTGGGATTGGTGTTGAATTCATGTTGCCTGTAACTATTCTTAATCCCGAGTTTTGAAGTTTGTCCAACGTTGTTTTATTCTTTTTTGTGAGGGTGAAAATCTGGCTAACATAGTCCATGTGACTTAGTACTATTGCTTTGTATAGTATTCTCAGTGTGAGGGGATCACAGCCCCACCAAGTACCGCAGAGAGCTCGCATAACGTTTAGTCTTTTACTTATTTTTCTTTCTATGTATTGTATATGCGTATTCCATTTTAGGTTTTGATGAATGATATACCTAGGTATTTAACTTTATCCACCCATTCAATAGTTTCCGAGTTTATTTTTATTTTGGGGATAGATATTTTTATGATTCCCTTACTAAACATGACTGCATGAGATTTATTGGTTGATAGTTTGAGATTATGTGTGTCTAACCATGTGTTGAGTTTTTCTAAAAATGTATGTAAATTATTTACCATTTGGCTCAAATTCGATTCACCAACTATCAGTACCACGTCATCTGCATGTTGAACAAGATCAACATTTTTAGGGAGGATATAAATAGGTAGGGTATAGAGATTAAACAGGATTGGACTAAGAAGAGATCCTTGGGCTAGACATTGATTAGCTGGCAAAGGTCCTATTGTTTGTCCTAAGTTGTCTTGGACGAATATGACACTGTTATTTATAAAAGCATAAATTAAGTTTATTATATATTTAGGTAGGGCTAGGTTTATCAAAGTTTTGTACAGAGGTTGGATATTAACTGTGTCATATGCAGCTGATAGGTCTAAGAAAACGCCTATGGTGTATTCATTGGCTGAATAATTTATAAGGATATGAGATGTTAGAAACGTCCATACAACCTTTATTCCTTCCAAATCCAAACTGTAGGGGATTGAGTAATTTTTTATTTTCTACATACCATTCCAGTCTGTTTTTTATTAGTGATTCTAGAAGTTTACTTACACATGAAGTTAGAGCAATTGGTCTATAGTTCGTTACTACTGATTTGTCTTTGTAGGGCTTTATGAGAGGGAGAATAATTGTTTGCTTTCATGTGTGTGGAATGGTAGCAGTTTTCATAAAATCATTAAAACATTGTAGTAAATCCTTAGACGAAGATGTTGGTATGTGCTTAATCACAGAGTATGTAATTTGGTCCATACCTGGTGCGGAGTCTTTTTTTGACTCTATTGTGAATTTATATTCCTGATAGGAAAATGGTTCAATTTCTGTTGATATGGATGTTTGTGTGTTTTCGGTAATGATAGGGGGGCATAATGAGGATAAAATTTCTTGAGCCAGAATGCTAGGTGGAAGTTGATTTGATAGGTTGTTGTGATGTGTACGATTTGAAGCTTTATTGATTTTATTCCAAATAATTTTTAATGGAGAGTTACAGTTTATTTTTGCACAGAAGTTGCGAAAAATGTTCTTTCTTTGGACTTGAGGAGTTTTCTAGTAGAAGCAATGTTCATTTTAACTGCTAAAAAGTTGTCTATCGTAGGGGACTTGGTAAATGTTTTAATTGCAGATATTCTGCAGTTGATGGATACTTGACAGGAGTTATCCCACCAAGGTATATTGTATTTTTGGTTGTGTTTGATTTTATAAAATGGTATTGCCGCATTTGCTGCTTTTTAATATTATCTTGGAATGTTTAATATTGAAAGTGGGTTAGGGATTGTAGGGTTGTAAAGAGGTGTTCATAAAATGTGTTCCAGTTAGCTTTTTTATAGTTTCTTTAATGCAGTATATTTTGAAAAGTGGTAATGAAAAAAATGAAAAAAAATAGTCATTACTATTTTTATTGATGATTTCCCCTACATTATATCCTCTTATTGCCTACTGACACGGACATATGACGGCTTTCTCTTTATAATACTTTACATATGGATTGATATACATTAAGGTGATTCGACATGTTGTGAATTTCTGATTTTTTCTATCTTGATACCTTTTACAGGCCTGATGATGGCTCAGTGAGCCGAAACTAATTGCCCCTTTTCACCTTTTACTAATATATGCTGTAGTACTGATTTTTAGTTTTACTTACTGCTAATACTACTTCTGTTGAACATTATCAATAAGAAAATGTGTTTATTCAATCGACCAGATAAGTTAAAATTGTTAATAATTATCTGGTTTACTTCACAAGAGGCAGTTGTATCACTGGAGTGATCCCGTAGGTGTTGTTACCACCTCAATATAACAGAATAAATATATTGCTCAAATCAAGTTTTTGAATATCATTATCAATACGAAACATTTCAAACAATCTTGTACCACGTAACTTTAGTGATAAAATGACGTGTATTGGATATTTTGTCGCCAAGAACATATTTTTTGATGTTCTGTTTATAACTTTACCATCGGGATCATTCCAGTCAACCAACTCCCTTTTGTAAGGCATTCCAGATAATTATTCATAAGTTTAATTTATCTGGTTGGATGAATAAACAAATTTTCTTATTGATTACGTTCATTAGTATTATTGCCGGGAATTTGAGACACATGTTCAAGGTTCACTGTTGAGGTCCTAAATAGACATGACTGAAGTAATGTGACGGAGGCACTAACCCGTTCTTTAAAACTGGGACTGGGCGTAAAAAAGGAAGGTTGCACAGCCGACATCAAAATATACTGCCTCAAAGAATAATTGAAATGTGTAAGAAATATTTAGTTCAAAACTTAGTTTCTGATAAAGTTCAAAATTACCCTTAATATGGTTATTAACATTATTAATATAAACGTTATAAAATAAAACATGAAATATAATGCGTGTGTAATTATCATGAAGTTATATATTAGTGGTTACCGAGTGTTAAAAAGCTTACCCAAATATTTGTGGCAACTGTGTAACTATTTCGAAGTTGTATATTTGTGTTATAAATGACCTTCGGTCAGGTCAAAAGTTCACTATAAATTATCATCAAAAATACCCTTAATTTGGAGGGTATCAAAAAACAACCCAGATTTCCTATATCCACTATTTATAGTCTACAATAATGTGGAACCATCTCACTTGATACCACAAATACATTCTGCACGGTCTCCATAAATATTTCCATACATATAAGGGTGTGCGTATGTGTGGTTCAAAATTTCAGTAATTGGAAAATGTTTTTTCATACTTTCATACATGTATACCCTGTATAAACATTTCTACATTATCCTATCTCGTAAAATGTGTTTGCCTGGCATAATGCTGCGCTTATATAATCTATTTTAAAACGAGTTCCATAACGTTTAATTTCTAAAAAACCGATTCGACTCATTTATCACACGATCTATTCTTTTTTCCAATGTCCTGACCACTCGCCCAACTCTTTAACAGTTCCACTTCCTAGAATTTTATTTGAGAATAATGCATGAAGCGATGTATAATTTTCTCATCAAAAAGCACAAGAGGGTTAAGTGGCGAATCGGGCCGATAAAAACATTTTTGAAGCGAAAATCTCCCGACGTTACTAATTTGGCTTCCGAACATTATTTTTGTTGAGACTGCCCTTCGAGGCTCCCCGGAATCATTAGTGTCGCCCTACATTAAGGACTTGCTTCCTCAATTTGCCAAACAACCATTTTGCTTTCAGAGATATATCCTGCGATTTTGTGTTTCGTATAACTGATGATGAAAAGAATAATAGCGTTACGTGAAGATGATAATAAATATTTAATAAAATTGGATTCTATACATTTTTATCGAATGTTCATTTTGTAGAATGAATAGGAGAATGTTTGTCCCAAACGTTCAATGCAATTGATCGTGACAATAATGGGAAATAAATCTAGAAATAGGAATCCTAACTAACACTTTGAGTTCTAGATTGAAGGGTGAAAGTAGTACTACATGATGTAACCGGAGAGAAAACTACAATAAGTTCTGTGCCTTCCATACATGATCTAAAATGTAGTAAAAAACTCACCTCTGTACCTCACAAATTTGTATAGGAATTTTTTGTCCCAAAATTGGATAATACATTGCTCACAACATTATTCCAGATTTACAGAAACAACCGTTACAGTTCTCGATTAGAATAATCAGTTCATGTTTCATGTTGCCACTAATAAATGAATCAATATCAAAAATCACAGGAATTTATCCAAATAGGAGCATATCCCCTACATAATTATATTAAATGAAATTTCATTGATTATTTCACTCAATACAAAATACGCGCCTTCGATTGATTTAAATATAAGGATTGATATCTGAAAACACCATGTTTTCGATTTTGTACTTCGGCACCTGATTGGATACATGCAATTTTCCTATCTGTGTGTGTCGCGTTGTTATTAGTTGTTTTATTCGATATTAACCCTTAACTACTACCGCTGGGTCACATTGACCCATGCGCAATTGGTAATTTGTCAGTGCGCCATTCTACGGAGATTCTATTGCTTGGGCTTCTCAGTATGCTATAGGTAGCCAGAGAGAGCACATGCGGCGGCGTTTTTAGTTTAAATTAATTATCGCAAGTCTGTTAGAACGATCATATTGGGTCAGAGCGACCCAGTTATAGTGTAAAAGTTATATTTGAGTCAGGTTGGTAATTGTTCCCTACAAAACAGTATTCGCTAAATATAACTGTATTTCCTAATAATTACTTTATTTTTTAGAAAAATGAATAACCGTCCTCCTACTGAAAAGGAACTCGTAGAATTGGCTGAAAGTGACGAATTTTGGCTAGATGATGACAACCATCAAGGAAATAATGAAAATATACCTCTTTCAAGCAGTGATAAAATAGATGCTTTAAAAATATTCTGGACTGTGAAGATGAAAGCGACAAAGAAGAAGAAGATGAAGAAATACAAAGCGATCAATACACTGATAGTGAAGAAGAGTGGGAACCTGACAATAATGAAAATTTAGAGAGTGACGATTCTGTTGAGAATGATACGGTGGTTGAAAATAATGAACAAATTGATGAATCCCAAAGAGAAAATATAGCGCCAGAAAATGAGCAAACAAGAAAAAATTATTGGTATGGTAAAAAAGACAAAATGAAATGGTCAAAGACACCTCCAAAAAAAGTGAAACACTCTCAAACAATTTGATTAAATTTTTAGCAGGCGTCAAAGATTTAGCACATGAACATCCTCCTACAACTCCTCTAGAAAGTTGGAGATTACTGTTTGATGACTCAATGATTGAAAGTATTGTGCAATTCCCGAATCAACGTATTGACATAGTCGCTGCTAAATGCAGTCTATGCAAGAGAAAGAAAAATGCGCGCCGATCATTTTTTTCAACATTTATCAAAAATACAGATAAATTGGAAATTGAAGCGTTTATTGGTCTCCTTTACCTTCAAGGTTTGTTCAAGTCAGGCCATGAGGTTTTAAAAAGTCTATGGGCTACGGATGGTACAGGAAGGGATTTATTTAGAGCTACTATACCACTAGCCAGATTTTCATTTCTTTTATGCTGCATTCGTTTCGATGACGAGACTACTCGAGCGGATAGAAGAAAAGAAAATGAACTTACATCAATTTCTGAAATGTTTGATAAATTTGTCACTAATTCAAAGCAAAATTATACACCTGGTGATAGCATGACTGTAGATGAAATGTTAGTACCTTTCAGAGGCCGTTGTGGATTTCGAATGTTCATACCCAACAAACCCGCAAAGTACGGCATAAAGGTACAAATTCTTGCAGATTCTCAAACAAATTATATGCTAAATGCTGAAATTTACGCTGGAAAAGATCCTACAGAGAAAAAAACAGCTTTTCTAATTCAACCCAAGTAGTTCTTCGTTTGGTGGAACCAATAAAAAATACTTCTCGAAACATAACAGCCGATAACTGGTACTCCTCAGTTGAGCTAATGAGAGAATTAGAGAAATTAAAGTTGACATTTGTTGGGACAGTGAAAAAAACAAAATATTTATTCCTTTGGAATGTATACCATCTCCCACGAGATAAGCAGAGTCATCCATTTTTGGGTTTACTGCTCAGGAGACATTAGTATCATACGTACCCAAAAAAAATAAATCTGTTATTCTTATTTCAAGTACCCACCATGATGATAAAGTGGACGCACAAACCAAAAAATCAGATATAATACTATTTTACAATAGTACTAAAGCGGGAGTGGATGCGCTTGATCCTAAATGTGCCAATTACACAACTTCACGTAGAAGTCGAAGATGGCCAATGACCATTTTTCATGCTCTTTTGAATATTGGTGGGGTAAATAGTAGAGTAATTTATCAATTTGCCCCAGGTGGTAAAGAAATTTCAAGGTACAATTTTTTAAAACAACTTTGACGTAATTTATGTATACCGCATATCGTCGGCTTAATCAGAAAAACCCGTAAGTCACTAAAATGAAATTTTACAGGGCGGGCTAAAAACTTTCCAAAAATTATTGCAGCAAGTATTTATGCAAACTAAGATATAGAAAATATTTTAAAAAATTGTGTATACTGTATGTTCACCTTATTTACTAATTATTTTTATGAATACTAATTTAAAGGGACTTATGGGTTTTTCCGACTTAATTTAAACAGAAATAGGAGTTGCGGGTATTACAGGTTGTCTTAAATGAATTAGAACCACATTATTTTGTCATGATAGTTTTTATTCAAAATTTTACAAAAATATGAAGGAAACTACAATATTTATTTATTTGTATGACAAATGGTCATAGAAGCTATGGTAATCACTGTTGAGACTTTTTTTTTTAAATTGCAAGTCGGGATATTTCGATTTTTTTATTGGTGTGGGTACTTCATACAGAGCTGGTAGATTATTCAGTGGGCATGCGAGTTCAGTTAGTTTCTTTTTAGATGAACGGCTGTATTTCATCTCAACAAACTCTTCTGGATGTCTCAGTTTATAAAATAAGGAACTGTCTGGGGTGTATTTTAGTGCACGTATATCCGTTACCACAGGATCGCCCACTGTTTTTCCAGGTCGCAAAGAACTCAAAAATTTTTGTTTTCTAAAATCCTTGAAGAAACCATAACCTAGGTAGTAGACTCTATAGGGCCGTGGATTTTTCCGTGCCTTCATAATTAATTCGACATAGTCGGCAGGTACATTTATGTTGGTATGATGTAACTGCCTCTCTATGGTAGAATGAATGGAGTCGGCCTCCATTTGTGTATGGCCCTTTTCGCGGTATTTTTGCTCAATGGTAATGTTTAAAGTAATTATTAATTAGAGCATTGGTTAATGTAGCATTTCTATTTCGCGATGTGCATCCATCGCTATACAAGATAAGGGTTTGTCCAGGTTGTACAGTACCGTGGTCCTTTATGAATTGACAAATAATGGAAGAGAAGTCCTGCGCCGATACACCACCAGATGATTCGTGCCAAATATAGCAATATCCATCCTTTGTGTTTACATCGAAAAACGACAAATTGTGCACTTTAAGTTTAGTCTTAAAATAGAGAGAGGAAACATTCGATTTTGGTGATAATAAAACTGATTGTACGTCCATACAAAACAGCTTATTCCCTGATTCTATGTCTTTGGCTTTCTCAGTTCTTGCCTCTTTCTTTTTATCTTCATGCAGGGCAAACTCATCAGCGGATAAATTACCAGTTTTGTGTGCAACGCACTTATCGCATTCGTCCTTTTTAGGTCGGAAAAGTGAAAGATTCATTTGATCAAACACGGGGGAAAACGAAGCAATTGATAAAAAGGGTTCCTTTTTCTCTTTGCACCAATTTTTGTAAAAAATATAAAGAGAAGTTTTTGATGCCCAGTTTGGTTCTAAGTACTGTTTTGTCGAAGAAGCCCGACAATAGTGGGATTCCATCCTAGGAAGTTCGGTAAGAAAACTTGTTAATTTGTCTTTCATATCTTTATAACGACCCAGTTTAACATGTTCATGATTTTTTGTTTTCTCTTTAGTATTATCATCTATGGCATTTCGCTGTTTTATCCAATCCAAAATCATATTTTCTTTGACACAATGAGTATTTTGAAACATTTGTTTGCTGACCCTTATCCGTTCTTCATTATGTTTCAGATAATATACTAGCGACTCACTTCTTCTAGAAACACCTTCAGCAACTCTATTTCTGCTCCTTTTAGTAGGTTGAGAATCAACTAAAAATGAGACATACACTTTTCTTTCCTTCCATCCCATCTTTGTCCAAAATTGAGTAAATATAACGTTTCTCTCTTCTTTCGAAAACATTCTACATTTCAATAATTTACCTTTTATTGAAGGTTTGCAATTACCTGGTTCTTTTAATTTCCTTGCATCTTTCTTAATGTCGTATTTCCACTTTCCGTCAACCTTTTTTCCACCGCAATATTCTTGTCCGCTTTCTCGTTTAATTTTTTTTCTATTTACATTCCAGTCTTCGGTACATACAAATTTTTTTTTTTTTTCTTTTCTTTGTCACAATAGTTTCATTTCCTAAATCATTATTCAATTCAAAATCAGGTTCGAAATCGGGATCGTTTAAATTTGCTACAACTTCCTCATTTTCTTCTATTGCTGGACTATGTTCATCTTTTTCAATGGAAGAGTCTAAGCTGGCCTCTTTTTCATGAGTTGTTATGTGATTTGGACTTTCTTCTGTATAAATTTTTACTTGAAAATCAGTATCTTCTGCACCTGTTCTGTCCACATTATTTTTTTCTGTCACTTTACTACATCTATCTTCTACAAAAATGTTCATTTCCATTTCGTGGTCTGCTGTAACTGGAAACTCTCCAACTTCTTTTTCATACTCTGCCAACTGAATACTATTATCGATAATTTCACTATCTATGCAAGGAACAGCAACCAAATTGGTTATAGTATGGAAGTTCTCACTGCTACTGAGGAGTTCGACACTTGAAATCTGGGCAATACAATTATCTGTATCAGGATTAAAGTAATCTTGAATTTCAAATTCTGTAGTGGAAAGTCCAGTTGTAACTTCTGGAATGTCCAATATAAATAACTCCTTATTTCCTACTGATTTGTGAAAATCATCATTAAACATGCTATTATCATTGGGTGGAGTGTTTTCCTTATTAATAGCAAATCTGTTTATTTCACTACATTCATCAGAATTCTTGAATTTTTTATTAAAAATTGACATAATTCTTTGCGTCCTGTTGGATACGCAAGCCATCTTTTCTCGGTTTTCTGTAACAAATAAATATTTATTACTAATAATTGCCTTATAACGGTGGTTTTCTTCTTTGCAACCAAGACTTCATATTATTAACTTTTTGCCACCTGGCAACACAATTTAAAAAAAAATTAACATGAGAAAGGAAACATTTTATTTAAAATTTCTACTTAGTTTTGAGCTCGTTTTAAAACGTTGTTAAAAAAACAGAACATTATTTTGAGAAGAGCAAAGCACTTAACTCCCTATGATCTTTCACTTTCGCGATATGTCTAGTGAAAGAAAAACCAGTAAGTCCTGGATACGGTTAAAACAGAAATTATGTAACAATAAACCAAATTAAATAGTTTACAATTGTTTATAATATATTTGTATATACTTACCATCCATACTAAATCGTTTTGAGACAATATAAATTATTAAAAACTGCAAAATTTTCACAATAAATGAGAGAGACTTCAACACGTGGTTGTGATTATATTAAACTGCTGGATTTACGGGTTTTACAATTCGCTTTGTATCAAGCAGGGACTTACGGGAAAAACCAAACCTCAAAATTACGAATTCGAACTTCTTCTGTAGTTACGATATTTACGCAGACGATAGATTCAATTTTAATGCAAAAGATGGCACTAAAATGTCTGATATGCCTAAATGTGGACTTACGGGTTTTTCTGATTAAGCCGATGATATGCAAAAAAGGTATCAAACTTCGTTGCCACGCGGTTTGAAAACTTTAATTTTTAATTTGATTGGAGATACACTTCCACCACCCCCAGCACCTCAACAAAGAGTGGGAGCCTCTAAAAGAAAAAGATGTGCAATTTTTCCTGTCAAAAAAGACAGGAAAACCAGCACCTACTGTCAAATGTGTAATATTCCAGTGTGTATAGAATGTGCAAAAACTTTGTGCCCAAACTGCGCCTAATTTTTTTTCATTAATAGCTATTGTTTTTTAGTTATGTTTCCATTTATGTGTTTATAAATAAATGTCAAAATAATATTTTTTATTGCTTTTTATGAGTAAAAAAAACTGGGTCTCTGTGACCCACTCATAGTGTTTACGAAATAATTTTAGGGTGGTAGTAGTTAAGGGTTAAAATCTAGTGACTGACAGAAAATGTCAAATTTATAAGGAAACGTCAGAGTTATTGTATCAAGAATGAATTCTAAAAACCGTTTTGGTCAGTTTGATCTAAAAGAGATTCAAGAGAAAGTAAAACAACAAATGCCGCAAAATACCGTGCGATCTAAAAAGTACGTGTGAAAACAATTCATGGAATTTTGCAACGACTGTCATCATAACCTGGAAGAACACACATCGGATGAAAAACTTGCAGATATCCTTACAGAATGGGAGTTTAATATGCGAGAAGCTGATGGAAACGAGTATAAGGAAATGGTAATAGAGACTATTTCGAACAATATAGCCAAATTACTCCAAGAAAAATATTATAACGATTATAATCGACGTTTTGATTCGTTCGAAGATAGAATTTTTCAAGCTGCTAGAACTGCGAAAAACGCGAAGAGGAGACAACTACAAGGTATCCCGGAGAAGAAAAAAATATCTAGTGTATCTTTGAATTGTGAAGAATTAACGAAAATTATTCAGTCTTGGAATGATTATTCAACGACAGAGCTAACGCAAGATTCTGATTGGTGGATAAATGCGTGTTGATAATCGAAAATCCGTGTGTTTTCGATTTTGTATTTCGGCATTTAATAGGTTGATTCACAAATTAAAAAATATATACGTAGTTGCCTACAATGATGTGACAGTGACATATCGTGAACGTCTGACGTAGATAGCGAATAAAATGAATCCTCCTGCGGCAAATAGATTTGGTAATTAAAACCTAAAGCAGATTGCAAAAGAAGTAAAGGATATAATATAAGGCGATAATACCGTAAGATCGAAAAGTACATATGGAAGCAATTTAATGTATTTTGTGAGACTTGATATTATCAATTATAATAGATAAACATTTATTTGCTTCACTTACGTTATTACGGTCGTTGAATAATCTTAATAAATACAACTCGTGTCATTCATGATTATCGCAAATACCTTCTCTTTTTCGTTACATATAATGTTGCTTTAAGGAGACCTAACTCGCGATACGCGTTCGTGTGGTTTCCAAGCAACATTATATGTTACTTAAAAACGAAGGTATTTATGTTTCGATAATCATCAATTACACTTATTGTATTACTATTTAAAATACACCCAATGGACTACAAAGAAAATTGTATTATATTATCGCAGTGGAATTAGCTTGGCGTGGTGGTGAAGCTTGCCGATGTTTAACTGAATATTTCAAGGAAGAAATTAATAATGACGGAACACCATCTGGAAGACTTGAATATAATGCTATTTTTACTAAGATCGCACAGGGAAGCTCCAAGAATATTTCAGAAAGTGAGTGGCTTACACCAAATAAAGAAAATCCGGAAAATTGTCCAGTTCGGTTGTTTAAAAAACTCTTCATTTCGGTCCTGATACCTATACCATATTGCTGTGTTGATATCAGCTCCTATTATTTTAAAAATTAGTTGTGAACATTAATTAAAATTTGTATTTAGTTTGTGTAAGTTTACCAACAACGTTATCGACATTGAGGAAAACCAGTGAGTTATGTTTTTCTTTCCCATAATTTGATGATACGGTATCCGCTAAAATAAACAGTACCGAAACAGAGAGTGCTGTGGAGTTGTTTATGTATATACTTAATTGTCATTAGCTGATATATTAATAGTACGCTGCAGTTAAATTTGATTTAAAAATGGTTCTAACAACGGAAGAAAAAGTTTTTTTGGTAGAGCATTATTTTCGTCCATACGGAAAAGGTCGTAATGATGGTCCAAGCTTAGAACAGGTGTCAATAAAATATCAACAAAAATTTAATAAAGCAGCTCCTAGTAAAAGCTGTTGTTGAAAAATTTCGTCGCACTGTTAGTGTATTGTGTCAACGTAAAGGTTCTTCAGGTCGTCGAAAAACAGTATGCACTAACGAAAATGAAGGACGTGTTTTTAACCAAGTTGTGCAATCACATCAAAGAAGTCTTGTAAGAACTGCATGTAAACTCAACATTAGTGAAACGTCTTTACGTCGCATGTTCAAATCAATTTGTGGTTATCCATACCGTATTCAAGTTGGACAACGACTAAATGCTGCGGAGAAACGTGCAAGAGAAATTTACTGTGGTCGCATGTTGAGTTTAATTTACGAAGATCCCGAATTTTTGAAAAACATATGGTTTTCAGACGAGAGTCACGTTCATCTTAGCGGCTATATTAATCGACAAACAACCAGATTCCTTGGATTTGAACGTCCTGATGTCATTGTAGAGAAACCACTCCACAGTCTTCGCGTTACCGTTTGGTGCGCGGTATCTGGTCATGGAATGATTGGTCCTTATTTCGTTGAAGAGGATAATGAGAATTCACTTACTGTCAACCAAGAGCGTTATAGAGAGAAAATTATTATACCTTTTGTGAGAGATCTAAATAACTTTTGCCGTGCACGAAATCTACAGTTTCGCACACAATGGTTGCAACAAAATGGTGCAACGAACCATACAGCTGTGCGCACCTCAGACTTACTCCGTCAGCATTTCGATAATAGAATAATTTATCGGGGAACAGACTTCGAATATCCTTCTCATTCACCTGATCTGACACCACCTGACGCATACATTTGGGGCATAATGAAGGACAAAATATTTCACTCGGAAAATCCGCCGGCGAATATTCCCGAACTACGGGAAAGAATACAAAATATTTTTCGGCAGTTACATCCACCACTTTCTATAAATATGTTTATTGACTTACAAACTCGATATGAAGCTTGTTTGCGTCGAAATGGTGAACATTTTGAACACTTACATTACAGAAATTAAAAATAAATTTATATTTTTATTTTCGGTACTGTTTATTTTGGCGGATACTGTATATTCAAATACATACATAAACACAATCAGATAGGATAGTTTTTAATTATCTTATCGCTTGGGCAGTCGGTTTTAATAGCCGGACTGTTCAATAGCGATCAGGACCGCATTTAAACAAATGTCCATTAATATACTAGCAACAACAATGAACCTAGAAACGATTGAGTCTTCTGACTACAGAAGTACTCAAACGACAACTCATCCCATCTCTCAACCTACCTACTCACAAGCACCCATCAAAAGCACTGGCCCTCATATTTCCATCTTTAGACGGTGTGAAATTAGAAGAATATGTATATGCACTAGGCCCTAAAGTTCTACCAAAAAATATAACGTTTGCATCAAGAATTTCAAACAACCGAATTTGCATATATTTATCAAGTGAATCCACATTAGAAGAATATTTAACAAATTATGGTAAAATATCTATAAATAACGAAATTATATCAGCAAGAAGATAGATTACCCCATCAAGTCGTATGTTACTAGCAAATGTGTATCCCTCTATTCCCGATGAAACTCTAGAGGCAGAATTAAAAAATATGAGCTTCTATTTGCTATCACCTGTAAGTTCCGTAAGAGAGGGTTTTTCTAAAACAGAATATGGCCATATCGGTAGTTTCCGACGTCAAGTATACTCGACTCCTCTACAAGACGATACAAATATCCCAGGTTCATTCCTAGTCGCCCATGAGAACACTTCCCACCGTATCTTCTTGTCCATCGACGAAATGTCTTGTTTTAAATGTAAACAGCCTGGTCATATAGCATCTCAATGCACAATAATTTCCACTACTCCAATAGAATCACATGCCCCAACTAGTGATATTCATAACTCAAATTTATCAACATTGCCATCAGAACCCGAAACATTACCAAATTCTCAGGAAAATAGTACAGTATCACATCCAACATCATCCTCCAATCCAATTCAACAAATATCTGTACCACTCACTTCGAGTCAAGTTAAAAGAAAATCATCAGATCGACAATCTCCAGAAATTGACAATAACACAGAACCTCAATTTGCAAAACCTGTTACTCAGCCTCCAGAAAAAAACAAATAAAAAAAAACATACAAGAACTACTTAAGCCCGCTAAGTCTCTTATCGATGATCCCGACTCTCGTTGCCCTCTTAACTTCGACCAACTCATTGATCTATTTGATAACTGCTATGGAACACCCAATCCCGACTTGATTGCTCAAAATTACACCAATGACTTGCCAGCACTGTGTAAAATGCTTGAAGAAATATATCCACATATTTCTGATCGCAGTATTAAAACCAGATGCACTAAAATTCGGAAAAAATGTAAGCGTACTTGTAATCCTCAAACTACTGACACTTTAAGCGATTCATCGCAGGAAACTTATTGAAAATCAAATATTTTAATGCTATTTGTCTTTCTTTGCGTTCAATAATATAGTGCAGTGGAACATCAACGGCGTGTACTCACATCTAGAAATGCTACAAATATTAATATCAGAGCAAAACCCATCAATAATATGTTTACAAGAAACAAATTTCACAAATAATAAGACATACACCTAAAAACTTCAATGGCTTTTTTCTGAATAGACAAAACAGGGGACGAGCTAGCGGCGGCGTATCAATTCATATTAAAAAAGAGATAGAATCAGTTAGGCATAAAATGAAATGTAACTTCTGTCATTCTGACGATGATATTGATTTATCGAAACAATTGTCAATTTTTTAGAATTTTCAATAACTTTTATTATATTGTGGAATTAACTAGAGACCGTGAGTTTTATTTAAGAACACTAGATAGAATCATGTTTGATTCCATTAGTAACTAATTTAGAAGCAATTGCAGTTCGCATAAAACGCATAACCAAATTAAATATATGTAACATATATCTTCCTTCCAGTAAGGATATAAACATTGAGAGCTTAAACCATCTTACTGACCAGATTCCTCTTCCTAGACTAATTGTCGGAGATTTCAATGGTTATAATGTATATTGGGGTTCCCCCTATAATGACCCACGTGGTAAAATAATATACGACGCAATTGAACAAAATAACTTATCAATCCTAAACGATGGCCGTCCCACACGCTCCAACAGTTATAATGGTAATTTGTCACACATAGATTTAAGCTTTTCCGATTCTAACACAGCACTTAACCTTACTTGGAACGTACTTTCAGATCTTCACGAAAGCGACCGTTTTCCAATAATTTTAACAAATAACCGATATAACCAGACATCACATCACCCTACAAGTAAATGGAAGTTAAAATCTGCAAACTGGGCATTGTATAAAAACCTTGTAGATAACCTTTTAAGTCAAACTAACTTTAACGAAATCGACAATAGTGAATTATTGAATAAATTTATGTCCATCATCACAAAAGCCGCGGATATAGCGATAGGTAAATCATCTCTATCTCACAATGGTCCTACCGTACCATGGTGGTATAATGCATGTAAAGAAGCGATAAAATTGAGTAAACACGCATTTAATAGGTATAAAAAACATAGTACCATACAAAATCAACAACAATTCAAAAATCTCAGAGCTAGAGCGCGGTACATAATAAAAAGATCTAAGTAAGAGTCTTGGATAAACTTTGTATCTCGCACAAACATCTCACGCCCCCCACAGAAATTTGGAATAGAATCAGACGAATATCTGGTACCTACTCTAATTTTAATATCAACATACTGACAGAACGAGGACAAGATCTAACGAGTACTCAGGAAATTTCCGATACATTAGCAAACACTTTTGAACAATTTTACAGTAATTTCAATTATGACACTAAATTCCTTGAGCATAAACAACTTACTGAAAAACTCAATCCCATTCGTACCGATTCCAACAATAACTCTCCCTTTAACACCTCTATTTCGTTGGATGAGTTTTACGAAGCCCTGAGAAATGTCAAACATAGTAGCCCCGGTCCAGATAATATTTCCACAGCATTCATAAGGAACCTTTCCAACCAAGCTTCAATATTCTTATTAAATATTTTCGATTATTACTGGCTTCAACAACAATTCCCTGATACTTGGAAGAAGCGGCAATAGTACCGATCTTAAAACCAAACTGCCCCAGAAATACTGCTAATTCCTATAGGCCTATCTCCCTTACCTCTTGAGTCTGCAAATTATTAGAAAAAATAATTAATTACCGACTCGTTTGGTTCCTGGAATCCAACTCCTTACTAATCAGGGAACAAAACGGTCTTAGAAAACGACGCTCAACAATTGATAATATAATTGACTTAGAATCAGACATTCACGAAGCATTCCTTAACAAGCAAACAGTTCTAGCCGTATTTTTTGACATCAAACGTGCATATGATACAGCTTGGAAGCATAAAATTTTATTAAAATCAGACGATTGGAGAATAAATGGAAATATGCTTGCATTCATTAAAAACTATTTACATCAACGATCCTTTCGTGTGAAATTGAACGGGCATTTTTCGAATAACAAAGAACTAGAAAATGGCACCCCTCAAGGCTCGATAATAAGCGTAACACTATTTTTAATCGCAATGAACGATATTTTAAATAATCTTGAAAAGCCATTGAAGGGGAAATTATACGCAGATGATTTAGTTTTATATATCAATGGTGAAAACATAAACTACATGACGTCTGTCATGCAGCAACGTATTCGACATCTTGAAACCTAGTCTGAATCTACAGGATTCCAATTCTCCACAGAGAAAACCAAATACATCATTTTTTCTAAAAATCCATTTTTCTTCAACCCTACACTCAAGTTATACAAGAATAATTTGAATCTTTGTGATCATATAAAATATCTCGTTATGATTTGGGATTACAAGCTGACTTGGTTAACTCACATTAACGACCTGCTTTGTAAAACTCACAAAAGTTCTAATCTGCTCAAAATACTATCTAATAGGAATTGGGGCGTTGATTCAACGTCTTTAATACGTATATATCGTTCACTAATTAGATCACGTCTTGATTACGGATGCGTAGCCTACTCGTCAGCGAAAAAAACAGTACTGAATCTTTTAAATCCAGTCCAGAATACTGTGATCAGAATTTGCCTGGGTGCATTTCGTTCAAGCCCCTCCGAGAGCCTTCTCAGTGAAGCATCAGAAACCCCCCTTCACCTCCGACGGATTTACCTTAGCCTCGCTTATGCGATCAGTATATCTGCAAATCCCAATCAACCAGTTTATGACAACACCTTCTCCAATCGTTATTTGGCTGACTATGAAAAGAGGAAAAGAACAGATCCACCACTTTAGGAAAGAATTAACAGATCCCTCAACCTTCTAAATATATCTATTCCTCCAACGATTCCCCAATTCATTTCCTTCCCTTCTCCATGGATAATAAAACCACCACTATGTGATACATCATTGACAAGTTTTGATAAGAACGAAGTAAACCATACCCTAATTAGAGGAAAATATCATGAGAAAATATCTTATTTCCAACAATACACCCATATGCCTCTAAAATGGATACTGGAGTTGGAGCCGCACTTGTAACACCAAATGCAATAATCAAATTTAGACTACCTCATATTACAACCATTCTAGTTGGAGAACTGTATGCGATATTTCAAGCTCTAGTCCATGCCAATAGAGAAAATTTAAAACACTTGCTCATAGTAACGGATTCATTGAACTCAATTGAAAGTTTGCGTTAGACATATCCATCAAATCCAATACTGATACTAATTAAGCAAAGACTATCCCAGCTATACAATTCAGGGGCAGTTATACAGTTTTTATGGATGCCTTCACACACAGGAATAGAGGGAAATGAGCGAGCCGATGCAGCAGCCAAAACTGCATTTCACCGAAGTCACGAGAGCTACGATGTCAGACATCAAAATACATATTAAGGCATCGGTTAACAACGTCTGGCAACATCAGTGGTCTCAATCTCACGATAAACTTAGAGAAGTGAAAAGAATAGTTAAACCGTGGAGGAGCGTTCCAGGAAATCGGAAGGAACAAATTATCTTGACCCGTGTTCGAATAGTTCACACCCGATTTTCCCATGAACACTTAAGGTCAAAATCCGAACAATCCCGATGTACAGTGTGTCAATGCCCTTTAACAGTCAAACATGTATTAATAGACTGTCCAAAGTTTTCACAGCAAAGAGTGTCATTTAACATCCCACCTACTATGTACCATTTGCTCGGAGAAGAATTCAATATGGAAAACTTCAGTATGGAAAGCTTATCTACGAACTATTCAGTTTTTGCACAAAATTTGAAAGTTTAATATTATAATCGTTTGTGTTCTTATACCTGTTATACCTGTAGTACCATTTAATATTTATTATTGTAACATTTGGTAGCGCTAATAACCTGAAGGGTTGATGCGCTTTATTTTTCTTAAATAAAAAAAAACTTTTATCAAAAAGAGGAGAGAACATTGAAAGCAACGGATTATTTTTAACAGTTATTAATAATTGGGATAAAACTTTGAACAGTCCTTGGTTTAAAAATATGCCAGTTGGCATAAATGAACTTAACAAATGGACTAAATCTGATGCGAAGATTATTGGTTTGGATACAAAAAACGTTAAAATATCAAACCACTCCAACAGACCTACAGCAGTAAGCCGGTTGGCACATTCTGGAATTGGTGAACAACAAATTATTAAAGTAACCGGTCATAGTAGTTCAACTTCTATAAAACCTTATCATCAACTAAACAGAAAGCGTCATGCTGAAATAATATCAAACATAAGAAACGAAGATGTAAATATATGCATGACGTCAACATCCAATGAGATTGAAAAAAATCAATTAAACTTAGAAAATGTAAAAATAAATAATTGTACAAACTGTACATTTAATATTAATATTTCCAATAAATAATTATGCTAATAGTTTGAACACATTTTTAATTGTTTTCGTGAAATAATCTTGACAAATACAACTCGTGTAATTAATGATTATCGAATATTTCTTCTCTTTTTCGAAACAAATTGTTGTTCTGGAAAACCACACTCGCGCTTACGCGCTCGTTCGGTTTCCAAACAACAATTTGTTTCTCAAAATCGAAGAAATTTGTATTTCGATAATCATTAACACACTTGTATTATTATTGATAATCCCATTTTTTATCACGTAGTATTATTGAAAACATCAATAAAATAATTTTTCAAGTTATAAAAAACTACATTTTCTCATATAATATTGTTTGGGTAGGGTATTTCTTTCATTTTCGTATATTCTTGATATTATCAATTCACTTTCCTTCAAGTAAGCCGATTTTGAACAATAAATGAAACGGTTCACTTATGATCCGTAACTAACTCACATCTTTGAAACAAATTCAAATAATTTATTGACATAATCAATAATTCATCACACCCAAGCCATATACACAATCTGCATTTATACTCTAATGGGGCCAAGGAACGATAATGGCATGTGATAACAGAAGCGCCTGACAAATTCTCGTTTTCTTCGGTTTGTAAATGATACCATAATAAATTCATGAGAACAGATTTGTTTATTAGCTAATGTGTTCGTGATTTAGAACTGAATTAACTTTTCGACATAGTTATTAACATATACCAAAACCAATAACTACTGATACATTTAAACTAGATTATATACACTGAGAAAATAGACTATTATCTGGTAAATGGGATGTATTTAAAAAGTGATAAATAATACTTTTTAGCCATAATATTGCTACAATAAGAAATTATTATCACGAAAAACTTCACATAAACTCAAATGCATAGTTCTCTTAGTTGAAATTTCACTGAATGATCTATACATATATGGAGCTTGGACATCAGTTAACCACGTCTCATTAACGGGAAGGATGGTGAAACTTTTTGCTGACAGAAAAGATGTATTCATAATTGGGAATGCGCAATGATAATTATGAGAATCTTCAAAAACCCATAAAATCCTCAATCTTTCCATCGTTGCCATATGGAACCTTGGCTCACGTTTTCAAGTATGAAGCTCTTGTGTCTCACATCAAGATAATGGCCATCTTATTGACCTATTACTGTGAATTATTCAAAAAATATGCATATCTTATTGAACATCGACCGTTTTCTACTGTTATGACTATTGATCATTTTTCTCTATCCAAAACTCAAATAACCCGATAGAATTACAACGAAGAATATTCCCGTATTTTCTTGTGAAGTCGGGTACAAGAAAATTTGAGAAAATTAAAGTTTGTTATTGTGATGCGCTCTTATTGTTGATTCGCGTAAAATTAAATTGAGTTGCTATGCGATTTCTACTTTGCATATCTCATAGCTGGATCTATGAGTTTTTCGAACAATGAGATCCTTAAAACTGCCGCTTCGCTATTTTCATTGGGATGTAGTTAAAGTATGTAAAAAATGTGAATTAACACGGAGTAAATTATATCGTCCCGTTAATGCTACAATTAGATATCTTGAAATTGTCCATTTCTCAAGAGATCAGATTTAAATTTCCAAAAGTGCAAAAAACGGGTTTACATGTTATAGTATCATGTATTGTGAAAAATATTTGATTATGTAGTTATAGTAATGGAAATATAAAGAAAACCCTAAGGTATCTAATTCTAGTGAATGTAATAACTGTCGCTGCGCTTTAAAACTGTCGCTGTGCTTTAAAAACATGAATATTGTTGTATTATAATGATCACAACGGCAACATTGTAAGAGAGTTCACAGTCCGCTCACTGACGCATGCTTGTTAAGAAAAATTGAAGGACGTCAAAAAAAAGAAGAAGACGATTCACGTTGATTGTTATCGATGGTCATATTCACGTTGTTTTTGTAAGAATAAAGTTATATTCCAATTTATCACTTATTTCCATAAAATTAAAAATCCAGAACCAGCTAGCGACAATAACTATGAATTATAGTTAACAAAATAAGTTTTCATTCATCCACTGAGTTTACAAAATAATTTAGAAAGTACGAAATGTTACTTTTCAAAAAATATGAAACAAATATTGTTGATTATTGTCATCTTTGCGTCGAAAAATCTGTTTGATTTTTTTCATGTAGGATATATAGGGTTTGTCTCCCTTACGTCTAGAACATTTAATTATTGTCATGTGGCTCGAGTGCTTTGCCGACCCTTTTAAAATCTGTAAAAAATGCTGAATGCATTGAGTTGCATTCCATTTCACTACGGCGACTACTAGGAGCATGAGGTATGTACCTTTTAAGTGTGGGATTTCTTGCACAGCAGCCAAGCACATGCTTGCTACGTACTTGTTTAAGTTCTAACCCACGAATATGTCACTGAAATACTGAATCCGAGACACAGAAACAGGTAATGATTTGAAGTAATTGTAAACGCAAGTTGCAATGTCACAACCGAAACGTTTCCCGTCAACCAGAAAACAATCTCCTTGTTATGGATACTGTATCGTAAATCGTGGAATGATTCTTCTTCACATTACCTTTCACT
This sequence comes from Galeruca laticollis, assembly GCA_963921935.1. Classification (NCBI taxonomy): domain Eukaryota; kingdom Metazoa; phylum Arthropoda; class Insecta; order Coleoptera; family Chrysomelidae; genus Galeruca; species Galeruca laticollis. The sequence goes on from OY998184.1 coordinate 51,973,385, forward strand.
CTTTCAGGTGTCGGATGGGGGTTCCGGTCCCTCTTGTACCCATTTCCTCCACAGTCTCTTGCCATCTTCCTCATTTCCCCCAATTCTTTTCTCATTTTACCCCCAGTTCCTTTATTTGGTCTATCCATTTCATCCTTCGTCTCCCACTTCGTTTCTTAATATTATTGCCTGCCTTCTTAATTTTTTATTATTCTATCTGACTTCATTCTTGTACCTGAATCTGTAAAAGTTGGGAGGGTGGGTGACCCCACAACACTTAGACCACAATTGGCCCATTGTGCATCCTTCTGAGGTTAGAAACTTCCTTCTAGCTCGTCATCCAGCCTACTTCTTTGAAGTAGGCGATAAAGTCGCCTGAATTATTTTCCCTCATACTGCCGTATGTTAGCCTGTGATCGCCAAATATATGAAACCTAAAATGAGAGAGTGTCTGACATTCGCAAAGAATGTGTTCGACAGTCTCATATTCTTGTTCACATCCTCTACAAAGTGGGGTGTTAGACATACCCAGTCTGTGGAGGTGTTTTCGTAGGTGGCAATGACCAGTCAGAATACCCGTGGCTGTGCGTAAGTTCCGCCTGTTCATAGTCACGTATTTTTTGGCTACTTTGCTGTACAGATATTGTAGCAGTTCCTTGGCATGCCTGCAGCCTTATGCGTCGTCCCATCTACCCTTAAACTTATTATTGGAGTGTTCCTTTAATAGGTCGGCTGTCGCTGACGCCGATAGTCCAATGAAAGTGCCAGGTCCCTTGAATTTGAGGGAGGCTGCCTTCCTAGCTAGCAATACGGTTTCCTTTCGATTTCTCATGGCCCTTCATCCAGCCTAAAGTGACCGTGTTGTTGTTATAGGCTTCGATTAAGGCCATGTGACATTCTAGTACTAGGCCTGATGTAATACGTGGTCTGTTCAGGGCTAGAAGTGTTTGTCTACTGTCTGTAAGGATGTATATATCATTACCTGTGGCCTTCCTTTTGATAATCTCTTTTGCAGCGCTACAGATAGCAGTGAGCTCTGTTTGAGCAACACTTGCATTGCAGCCCATTGCCCATTTTATGTTTAGATTCAGGGGTCTGTTCAGGGTGCGTTGTTTTTAAAGAATACCTTGTAGGGCCTGTTGAAGGCATATCGCGGTGGAATCGAGTCCTGCAGCAGTGGAACCTCCCTGAGGGTCTCATGCCACAATTTACGTCTCAGTTTGCTGGATCCTACATCAGGTTGTATACCGGTAGAGCGTAGACGTGTCATGGTCATCAAAACAACCTCTTTGATGTATATGTCAAGGGGAGTGAAACCAAGGATTACCTCCATGGCTCTTGTTGGTGTTGTTCCCATGCCTCCTGTTGTGTTGAGGCATGCTGTTCTTTGGATTTGATATATTTTACGGACGACTGTCAGCTGGTTTCCTTTAGCTCCGCAGGCAATCGCGACGTACGTTAGCATAGGTCTGATGATGGCAGTGTAGATCCAGGCAGCAACCCTAAGTGACATTCCCCAGGTGCGGCCGATGGGTCTACGACACTGCTTATAGGAAATATATGCTTTTTTAACTCTGTTTTCTAAGTGAGAGTTCCACGTTAACTTACTGTTAAAGGTGGTCCCTAAATATTTCACCTCTGAAGAGAAATTAAGTTTGGTATCTAGGAGCTTTGGAGATTGATGTTTTGTAAGCTTCATTTTTTTTGTGAAAAGAACCATCTCCGTCTTTTTTGGATTTATTGACAGCGAATGGTCTCAGCGCCAATGTCCTATGATATTGAGGGCCTCTTGCATTAAAGCGCAGAGTGTCTCCTCGAATCTTCCTGTTAGCAGAATCACTAGGTCATCTGCGTATGCTATTGTGTAGAAGTTGTTATCGTTGAGGTTCTATATGAAGGATTGAATTATCTAGTATAATCATAAATGCGAAAGAGAAAATTATCTAGTTTGAAATGGTAGAATTTACTTGAATTGACCTACCTCTTGTTTTTTCGGTTTCTTCAACTGCTATAATTCATATGTTTTCACCTTTTGGAAAAATGCTTAGCGTAATTGACACCAAATGCAATAAAAACTGGAGCTTCGATGTGAAAAACAAACATCTGCCAGGAACTTCACAACTAGATATCTCGTTTAGGGCTCAAAAGTTGACCATGTGCCCAACTAGATATCTCAAATTGTACAGTTATTGCGTTGAACTTTTTCCAAAAATTAAATTATATTATGCCACCGAGTTTCTGTACGATGGAATTAATATAGAATTTATCTAGTTAAAGCATTAAAAAGAGGGCAGAAAGTTTGTTAGAAATAATTAGATAACTCAAAATTCCGAAAAATGTTGTTGAGTTGTAGTATTAAGGGAGCGATATGTGAACAGAATTCTTTTTCCAAGTTTTGCAACGTAATAAATGATTTTAAGTTCAATACGTTCTATACATAGCGAATGATTTTGACTTTGTTTATATGTAATATTTTTGTTATTTAATGATTATTGATTTTCTCTATAGAAACAATAATTTCATATCCATGGCACAAGTCTAAATATACGCAATTTCTCTTCGTGTACACTTATACAAAAACCACTCCTATTCTTTTTCTTATTACCACAGTTGATCCATTACCACTAATAAGAACTCAACGTTTCTTTTTTCACTGCACCCACTACCAGATTAACATGCAATCGAGGTTTTTCACCTATAGTTTAATACCCTTCAATCAGCAACAAGAAAATTTGGGAATGGCTCAAGTATCGACTCTCTTCTATATTTATTATTTTTAGTAAGGGTCTCACAATAACACATACATATACGGTCTCTAATAAGCAAATGGTGACATTTTTCAGAAATTCTTTCACATACCCACTAAACATGTTCTTTTTAAAGACTTTTCGTGATGTTCATTTGAAACATTTATAAGATAAACGGTTTTAAAGATTAAAACTAACTTTTCCGCATCTGTGGCCCTGAACAATGTTCTATCATAAAATTGTTACTTGTATACACTTCGGGGGATGTATCGTGCTAAGAAACCGAAATTTCTCCAAAAATAACCAGCAAGTTAGTATATCTGGATTTATAGGACCCGCTGTTCTCGATCTAGTCAACTGAAAATCAATAGCGTACATCTGTGAGATACCGTAAACAATATTCAATCATAAAATTGATCAATCGTATACGCTTTGGAGGCTGTATCGTGCTAACAAACTGAAAATTCTCCAAAAATGACAAAAATTTGGTACTTCAAGTACTGTAGCACCTGTTGTATTGGCTCTGATGAGCTGAAAATCAATAGGGTTCATCAGTCTGATATCCTGAATAATATTCAATCACAAAACTGGTGACTTGTTGATTTCCGGAAGCTGTATCGTGCTAACAAACTGAAATTTCTCAAAAAATGACAAAGTGTCGTACTTCAAGTACCATAGCACCCGTTGTACTGGCTCTGGTGAATTGAAAATCAATAGGATTCATCTGTGACATGTCCTTAACAATATTCAATCATAAAATTGCTGACTTATTGCACTCCGGAGGCTGTATCGTGCTAACAAAACATGTAAGGAAAAGTGGCCGACGACAACGACGACGACGACGACATACACACAGGATTTTTTCTCTAAAAACCGTTTTTTCGTGTTGTTGTTGATGGAAAACGTAAAAATAACACACAAAAAATTTCAAAACTCCAACTTTTTTTGGGGTAAACCATATAGAAAGGTTGGGCGGAAAAGTAATATCTCCTAGATGTCTTAATTTTATTACCAACTCTATTAACAACCATGTCATGTGAATAAAACATATTTTTGATCTACACAATAATACTTGAATTCGCATTTACATACACATCCTATGAACTTCTCTTTAGCATCTTCCTATAGGAAACATTCATACGATGTTAATTTGTATACTTCTCACTAATGTCACATACAGAACGTCACTGTAATATTACAAATTAACATGTTTCTAAGATGATCATATGTGTTGCAGTTACTTTTACATCTTCAGAAATAATTTTTAGTAACTTCCTACGATTACGTCAGTACCATATTAGTTCATAAACCTCTCAGTAATATCTCATATTAAACATCACAGGAACATGAAGAAAAGAAGAAAACAGAAGAGGAACTGACGAACGAGAGTAGTTATATGTGGAAACAAAAGACAAGCAGGCAAGCATGAAATGGCGGATGGTTTTCAGCATAGACAAATAATATTTCTCTATGGTTCTCAGTTTTGTGTTATATTTTATTTGCAGGAAGCACATTTTTTGCAAGAAAAAGTAATTGAATAAAGTGGTTTCCATTTTCGTTAGTTCCTACTTAGCTACAGTTTCTATACTTAGTTATAATTCTTGTTATAATGGACGAACAACAGTTTTTATCGGTAAGTACCTATTCCAAAATCATAATTAATTAATCTTAATACTCATTCAATACTTTAATCGGCTATTGTACATTGAAATTCCAGGTAGCGGAATTGTACACTAACATTATATAATAGAGTTCACAAAATGAGGGGTTTTTTCAACGTTTAAAATATTTTAGTTAGTAAGTATATTTTAAAAACTATTCACAATATTTTAAATCCTAGATATGCATTATACCCTACAAAAAACTTAATATTGAAATAGGGTAGATATTATTATTAATAATAAAACATGATCATATGTTGGCAGAGATTTGAATCTAGAAGAAAATCTTTTCAATGTTCAAGATGTTTCAGAAACTAATCACATAAATAAAATAGAAAAACAAATAGTTGGTAATTATGTAAAGGGGAGTAATTATTTCAGATAGTCTGATGCAGACATTGTATTAAACAGTACAAAAAATATTGAATAAAGTATCTCTCGTTCTAGTTTTTGTAGTAGTAGTCATAGCCACCAATATAGTTTTGCAGGTTTAGAAAATTTTAACATTAATACTAAAGAAGTTTCTATTAAAAAGCTCATTTCCATTTGAGAATACACTGAATACAATGAATAATCGGTAGGTGTCCCTTACAATGTTCTGCATTAATCTAGTTGAATAATATGTAACTTATGACACTAAATGTTCCAGTCAACAACAGAATTCAATTATTTATTATTGTAGAAACACAGCTATTGGATACTCAATTGGATACAATTAATTATAAACTCATTTAACTTGACAATGTGTTCATATCTCTTCTTCATAAGTAGCTTTTTTTCTATACAGGTATTAATAATTCTTAGTTTTCATTAACTTACAATTCCACGATGTTAATATACAATATGATCCAGGATGAAAATAACAAGATGATAATAGTATATTATTTTATACAGAAAAGAAGTTTGAATTTTCATGGCACACCTGAACTTACCTGACAAACGGAGTGAGACATGTAATAGAAGGTAAATCATGAAAAGTCACTTCTCGAAATAAAATATGTTATTATTCCTTTGAAGAACTCTGCATGTATCTTATGGAAAATGGGTCCCAGTCAATCGGTTGAAAATCAAGTTTGATGTAGTTTATGATGATCGATCAAAGGTCTCCATGGGCACAATTTGATCTAAAGTAATTGTTTTATTAGCTGCTGTTCAGAGCACCTTTAAATGTTTCACATATAAGGATTTTGAACTGTACGTTATTGAATGGGTGAGGCACTCGAAACAGCGACTCTTGCGTGAGAAAAAGTAACCGTAAGTAAACGATAGAATTTTCTTTAATAAGATTGGATTTCTGTTGATTTAACGTAAAGTTTAATAAAATCTTCATGGTATAAAATTTTTAAAAAACTATTCGAATAATTTTTTTGTGAACTAGCTGTAATGTATGTGTATCCGTTAAACTTTAATAATTCAGTTTCAAAGTATGGTACGTTATGACAACTACAAATTAATACACCCTTTTTACTTCTTGCCTTCATTGAATGCGTTCAATAGTTTCCACTTTCCACACTTGTTATGTAATATGCTATAACGAGAAAAACCTACAAACCCTCACAGTGCTCGTTATAGGTATGCGGGTTGTCTCACGTGGTACAACCCGTGCTCGCCAGTCGACTAGCTTCGAGTCGAAGGAGGGGTGGATTCTTCAAAAAATTATTAAGTATACAAAAGGGGCGCCAGAGAAGTTTTGGCAAGCACCCAAGACGTCCTAAGTTAGCCCACAACTCCTCAGTGGGTTAACAACACACACTACACACTCCAAGGTTAATCTGATAGGTAAATTATCATAAGTAAATAAAAGTCAGCAAGTACACCCTGATTGAAATTTTAATTAGTCCTGGTGGACCAAAGGTCTCTTTTCAAAATATTTGTTACAATGTCACTACAACAATATCGCAAATAATGCCTGAGCTCAGCTGAAGGCTGTAAACACAGGATGTAGATGGGCTGGAGGCCGAAATCTACATAAATCCAAAGAAAATTCCTAACTAACTTATCGGTTACAAACAATTAAGTAATTGTCGAGCAGATTCTATAGTTCTAGGGAAACGATCAAATAGTCCATGTACAATATCTCAAAAATACCACGATAATATATGTATCAAATATCAACAATGTACAATTACACCCTTTCGCAAATTATACCAATATCAATATGAAATGTTGCATAAACCTAAAATTTAAATAGCAATCGCGTTTAGCGTTGCTAGCGAAAATACAATTCAAAATTATGAACGGTGCAAGTTATATTCACAAAATTTGTCAGAAATAGGCAAAAAAAATAAAACCACTAAATAACGCAATACCAGGTACGTACCGTAGTGTCTTAGCGTATTTTCAAACTATGAGCAAAGATTTCAAATTTTTAAATACAAAGTACCAGTGTAAGCAAGATTATAATAATTGTCGCAAAAAGAAATAAAACTTTAAATGTAAAAAGGTAATATGTGACGCATAAAGGTGAATTTACTAATGAAAATGATGAATAAAAAGGAAAACTATTCACTTATCCTTTTCCGGAACCAGAACAGGAACTGATGTTGCTCCAGACTAATCCAGTCCTCCTGGAATCTGGTCTTACTGACCCATTAAATTCCAATCAGTGAGTCACAAAACCCCCGTGTTAATGAATCCTTCTAGCTAACGCCGTCTACGGAAAATTCACCACCAATATACAATTCCTGTAAATCCTTAAGGAACCCACAGTCATCGACCGTTTTTGGTTCAATAACTTATCGGGCTAAAGCTACCAGCTGTTGGTTCCAGCCGTATTTTTCTTTCCCTACGACGAAATTGTCGGTTTTTCTTATCGACTTCTAATGGCTCCCAGAGCACATGCAAAAATTTTTAAAGTTAATAATATGTGTGTATTAGTGTTTTTAAATGAAACTCAAGGTCTCTAGTTAATTCCACAATATAATACAAGTTATTGAAAATTCTAAAAAATTGACAATTGTTTCGATAAATCAATATCATCGTCAGAATGACAGAAGTTACATTTCATTTTATGCCTACCTGATGTTTAGTAGTTATATTTGGCTAGACCAAGAAGAAACCTAACTTGTGATTGGCTTAATATATGTTTATAGAAAAAAGAAGAAGATGTGATATTACAAATATTGAAGCTTAGATATTATTAGCCCTATGGTGATATCCTGGATATCATTTTTCCAATTAAGATCGGTATAACTGTGCAATGATATAGAAAACCAGGAAAACTATATCTGCTGATCTTTACAATTATCACTTAAGAATACAGTTTATTAGTGGAGAATTCCCTAGATTTAACTGTTCATTGACAACTTCATATTGTGGGTTTCTTAAATGTCTTCTAATTTCCAGTTCATCAAGGAAATCCAGTTCTTGCTTCTTTTCACAAATATGTAGTACTTCTAGTTTTGTGTTAGGTGTCAATGAATGATTGGTGTCAAGTAGATGTTTTGCGTAGTGGGATTTATCTGGTTGTTTTAATCTGTATGCTCGTAAGTGCTCACTGTATCGTATTTCAAAATTCCTAAGGGTCTGACCCAAATAGACAGCATTACATTCTGGACATTTGAGTTCATATATACCTGACTTCTTTAATAGTGGTATTTTGGTTTTTACATTTAACAATTTGGTACTAACGTTACTTTCTGTTTTAAAAGAAAATGTTGTATTCGTTGCTGAAGATATTATCTTTGAAATATTATTAGAAATATTTCCTGCATATGTGATGGTTTTATAAGTTTTAATTTCATCAGCTTGTTTAGGATATATTAGTTGTAATGCCACTTTATCCTCTTTTTTACTAATTAGCTTATTTATCAAATCTAATGGATAACCGTTAGATGTTGCTATTTGTCTAATTGTACCAATCTCTCTATCAAAATTACATTTGTTCATAGGAACTGAAAAAGCTCTATGTATCATTGAATTATACGCTGCTAGTCTGTGTGACAGAGGATGGTTAGAATTGAATGGAATTGTTACATCAGTTTGTGTTGGTTTTCGGTAAATTGAATAATCAAGTACATTATTAACTCTTTGAATTTTTAAATCAAGAAAATTGATTGAGCTATTTTCTTCAATTTGTAATGTAAATTTAATTTTCGGGTGTAAATTATTGATGTGGTTGAAAAATACATCTAATTGTCGTTGACTACCCATAAAACAAGCTAATATGTCATCTACATATCTATACCAAAATAAAATATTTTTCGAAATATTACTTTCAAAGATATTTCTTTCTAATTTGTCCATAAAAATGTTTGCTAAAATAGGTCATATAGGGCTTCCCATTGGTAAACCTTCATTTTGAATATATATCTTATTGTCAAAAGTGAAATAATTCTGATTAATGCATACATCAAATAAATTAAGTATATCTGATATTATTCCTGGATTAATATTTTTATCTTCTAGTAATTTTCTTACAAGTATTAGACATTCTTTAGGAGGAATTTTAGTAAACATGTTAGTTACATCGTACGATATGAGTTTATAGTTATCTTGTAAGTGGATTGCTTTCAACTTTTTGATTAGTTCTATTTAATTTCTAATTGAGTACTGAGATTCATATCCGTAAGTATTGAGTATATTGTTGAGCTTCTTTGCCAATATATTAATAGGAGCATTAACATAAGAGACTACAGGTCTAATTGGTTTCGTTATTTTATGTAATTCAACTGTTCCATATAATTGTGGACAATGAGGATTCTTATGTATGATAGACCTCTTTTCGTGATCATTTAAAAGATAATTTGAATAATTAACAATATCCCTTACATTATTAGAAAACGTTTTTCTTGGGTCTGCTTTAAGAACTTTTACATCGCTGGATTCTATAAAGTTATATACTTTGGAATTGTAATTTTCAGTCGTAAAAATGACAGTAGCGTTCCCCTTATCAGATTTTGTGACTGTTAGGTTATTATTCTCAATCTTCTTTTTTATTGCGTTTAAAACTGAAATGTCATTTTTTGTTTGACGTTTAACTTTTGAAGGTTCAATATTTTTGATTAAATTGGCAATTTTTAATTTATCATAAAGAAAATTATTTGAATTAGATTTTAAAGCTATTTCTGACTCTGTAGCTATAATTTGTTTAATATTAGTCGTAAATTTAGGTGGTATGCTGTACTTCAAACCTTTATTTGGAAATTCCAGTTAACTATTTGTAAAATTAGTATCTGAAAGGTTTTCAAATCGTGGTGCAAAGTGTGTTGGTATGTAGGTACTTACAGTTTCATGATGTTTTGAGTATTGAATTTTATGTTGTGTGTGTTCAAGATTCTGTAGCTTCTTTTCTTGTTTCTTAAATTTCATATGCTTCATCGTGCTGACAATTTCTCTAATTTTGTCATCCAAACAATCAAATTCTACTGGATGTAATTGGAATGTGAGTTCTGAATGTACAACTTTTATGTAGTTGTCTAAGGAGTCTCTAACTTTGAACCATTTCTTACATTCTGATTTTATCCAAACTCGTTGAGCACATTTTATAGCTATAAAATGTGCTTAACGAGTTTGGATAAAATCAGAATGTAAGAAATGGTTCAAAGTTAGAGACTCCTTAGACAACTACATAAAAGTTGTACATTCAGAACTCACATTCCAATTACATCCAGTAGAATTTGATTGTTTGGATGACAAAATTAGAGAAAATGTTAGCACGATGAAGCATATGAAATTTAAGAAACAAGAAAAGAAGCTACAGAATCTTGAACACACAAAACATAAAATTCAATACTCAAAACATCATGAAACTGTAAGTACCTACATACCAACACACTTTGCACCACGATTTGAAAACCTTTCAGACACTAATTTTACAAATAGTGAAATAGAATTTTTAAATAAAGGTTTAAAGTACAGCATACCACCTAAATTTACGAATAATATTAAACAAATTATAGCTACAGAGTCAGAAATAGCTTTAAAATCTAATTCAAATAATTTTCTTCATGAGAAATTAAAAATTGCCAATTTAATCAAAAATATTGAACCTTCAAAAGGTAAACGTCAAACAAAAAATGACATTTCAGTTTTAAACGCAATAAAAAAGAAGATTGAAAATAATAATCTAACAGTCACAAAATGTGATAAGGGGAACGCTACTGTCATTTTGACGACTGAAAATTACAATTCCAAAGTATATAACTTTATAGAATCCAGCGATGTAAAAGTTCTTAAAGCAGACCCAACAAAGAAGTTTTCTAATAATGTAAGGGATATTGTTTATAATTCAAATTATCTTTCAAATGATTACGAAAAGAGGTCTATCATACATGGTCTATCATACATAAGAATCCTCATTGTCCACAATTATATGGAACAGTTAAATTACATAAAATAACGAAACCAATTAGACCTGTAGTCTCTTATGTTAATGCTTCTAATAATATATTGGCAAAGAAGCTCAACAATATACTCAATACTTACGGATATGAATCTCAGTACTCAATTAGAAATTCAATAGATCTAATCAAAAAGTTGAAAGCAATCCACTTACAAGATAACTATAAACTCATATCGTACGATGTAACTAACATGTTTACTAAAATTCCTCCTAAAGAATGTCTAATACTTGTAAGAAAATTACTAGAAGATAAAAATATTAATCCAGGAATAATATCAGATATACTTAATTTATTTGATGTATGCATTAATCAGAATTATTTCACTTTTGACAATAAGATATATATTCAAAATGAAGGTTTACCAATGGGAAGCCCTATATCACCTATTTTAGCAAACATTTTTATGGACAATTTAGAAAGAAAGATCTTTGAAAGTAATATTTCGAAAAATATTTTATTTTGGTATAGATATGTAGATGACATATTAGCTTGTTTTATGGGTAGTGAACGACAATTAGATGTATTTTTCAACCACATCAATAATTTACACCCGAAAATTAAATTTACGTTAGAAATTGAAGAAAATAGCTCAATCAATTTCCTTGATTTAAAAATTCAAAGAGTTAATAATGTACTTGATTATTCAATTTACCGAAAACCAACACAAACTGATGTAACAATTCCATTCAATTCCAACCATCCTCTGTCACACAGACTAGCAGCATATAATTCAATGATACATAGAGCTTTTTCAGTTCCTATGAACAAATGTAATTTTGATAGAGAGATTAATACAATTAGACAAATAGCAACATCTAACGGTTATCCATTAGATATGATAAATAAGCTAATTAGTAAAAAAGAGGAAAAAGTGGCATTACAACTAATATATCCTAAACAAGCTGATGAAATTAAAAACTTATAAAACCATCACATATGCAGGAAATATTTCTAATAATATTTCAAAGATAATATCTTCAGCAACGAATACAACAATTTCTTTTAAAACAGAAAGTAACGTTAGTACAAAATTGTTAAATGTAAAAACAGAAATACCACTATTAAAGAAGTCAGGTATATATAAACTCAAATGTCCAGAATGTAATGCTGTCTATTTGGGTCAGACCCTTAGGAATTTTGGAATACGATACAGTGAGCACTTACGAGCATACAGATTAAAACAACCAGATAAATCCCACTACGCAAAACATCTACTTGACACCAATCATTCATTGACACCTAATACAAAACTAGAAGTACTACATATTTGTGAAAAGAAACAAGAACTGGATTTCCTTGAAGAACTGGAAATTAGAAGACATTTAAGAAACCCACAATATGAAGTTGTCAATGAACAGTTAAATCTAGGGAATTCTCCACTAATAAACTGTCTGCTTAAGTGATAATTGTAAAGATCAGCAGATATAGTTTTCCTGGTTTTCTATATCATTGCACAGTTATACTGATCTTAATTGGAAAAATGATATCCAGGATATCACCATAGGGCTAATAATATCTAAGCTTCAATATTTGTAATATCACATCTTCTTCTTTTTTCTATAAACATATATTAAGCCAATCACAAGTTAGGTTACTTCTTGGTCTAGCCAAATATAACTACTAAACATCAGGTAGGCATAAAATGAAATGTAACTTCTGTCATTCTGACGATGATATTGATTTATCGAAACAATTGTCAATTTTTTAGAATTTTCAATCACTTGTATTATATTGTGGAATTAACTAGAGACCTTGAGGTTCATTTAAAAACACTAATATGAGCATATTCCACGAAGTAAGGGTCGAGACAGTCAATTTTAATATGTGTGTACACTTCGACGGCAAATGGAGGACTGCCTACGTCTCGCATACCGTGCTTAGGATTCTATTTCTCGACAAGCTTGCCAATCGTTAAATTTACGACGGCTCGGCGAATTTTTCGCGTTACAATGCTTACAAAATTTTATTTTTTTAGGTTGGATTCCTGGAAAAGATATTTTTTTTTCTAATTTTGTATCTGTTTTTTTGAAACTTACTGTACTGTTCATTAATAGTGAATAAACGTTTTAAATCATTTATTGCCTTTTTTGCTATTTCATTTTATATGTACAGGGTGAACTACTAATAACGACTGTAGACCACATCTCAGAAAAAAATCATGTTACAACCTTCAAAAAAATTACCTTTAGGTAAGTTATCCTAAAAAATGGCTGGAAAATATTTTGCAGTCTCTAAAGTATCCGCTAGGGGTGGAATGAACACTCGAAAACATAATACTCCAAAAAAACATACTAAAGGTGTCCTAAAAATACAATTTTTGAAATCTTGATGAGATTATCAAAAAATTTAATTAAGGAGATTTTTTGCCATTATTCTTCAAATAATGGGTGGGGAAGGTTTAAACTTATGAACGAATGTATACATTTTTCGTTTTTTAACCGATATAAATAATTTTAGTCGCATTTAAAAGAGTTTTTCTGTTTAATAAGATTGATAACAAAATTAGATAATTTTGTATCCACTCGGAAATTTCAAATGTAAATTGAAGCATTTTTTTATATTCGATATTGTGAATCTTATATCTTGGAATAGATTCCTATTTTTAAACCCCATTTCATCAGAATTTGAAAAATGCCTCATTACATTTAAAATTTCCGAGAAAAATGGGAAAATTGTGGAATTTTGATATTTTTGTTTAGCATATCTTATTAAAGAGAAAAAACTCCATTGGTATCGATTAAAAAACAAGAAAGTGTTACATTTGTTTTTTAGGTTGAACCTTCCCCACCCCTCACTTGAAGAATAAGGACAAAAAGTCCCTAACTACATTTTTTCATAATCTCATCAATATATCAAAAATTGTATTTCTAGGATACCTTTAGTGTGTCTTTTTTGGAGATAATCACAGTATTATGTTTTTAAGTGTTCATTACACCCCATAGCAGATATATTAAGAACTCAAAAATATTTTCCAGCGATTTTTCAGGGTCATTTTCCTGAATGTAAATTTTTTAAAGTTGTACCATGACTATTTTTTGAAATATGGCCGATAGCCGGCGTTCTTAGTTGTTCATCCTGTATTTGCTGATTAGGCACAGAAACATCTATAGGATGTCATCTAGAATGTTTGAGGTATATTATTTAGAAGTTTATGTAATGTCCATACAACATCCACGAGAATACACTGTTTTGCTTTTGAAATGTCGCATTTAGATCATTGATAAGATGTTATTCTTTAGACATTGCATTAACATCGATAAGATGTTAAAAGGCATTTCAGAATGTAACAGAAATGTTGTTTTTAGTTCGTTATAAAAACTTCTTTTTGAGGAAGTTCTAGTAACATCACAGTAATGTAAAAAGGCAGCGCTTTAACATCGCTGAGAAGTTAAGTTGAAACATCACAAAAGGTAACAGCCACAAGCTGGGCATAAGCGGTTGTATAAATGTGCATGTGATGAAAACAAGAGGAAAAAAAGGAAGAACATTATCACAATGTGATGTTGAATTACCATAACTGTAATATTTATTTGCATAGTGGGTAGCTTCATGAACATCAATTACGGCTATGATCTAAAATGATTTATAGCCATACAAAATGTCCCAGAGTAGTTAAGCACATCAAATTTACGATTTTTATATGAAGCGCCCTATATTTGTTCATATTTTTGAATTCTACATGAAAAATTAAGTCAAATTTGAATGAAGTATCATTTTGCTAGGTTTGTCCGTTCTTGACATATTCCATTTTTTAGGGAGAGGAAGAAATTACATAGAAGCTTAATACCACCGAGACTATTGAATTTAGACAATTGCAGTGAACAACAGTGATTTAAGACAGCTTGAACTATAGTGATAGTTACTGTTCAATTTTTTTATGATAATGTATTCAAATTTTAAAGATGACTTGGTCATATTCAAACATCAATTACTGTATATTTGCAATGCATGCAATAGCACCTTTATATGGTGGAATTCTGAGAACATCTGTAAGATCTAGAAACCAAAATCTGTAAGAGTTACAGGAAATGCGATTCTAACCTTACCTGTTACTCACAGATTCGTAAATATTTACGGGCTTGACATCTGTCACTGTAAGCAGTACAGGGTGTGGTACAGAGCGTTGTATTATTATTATTATTATTATTATTATTTTCCTTTTTGTGTCACCGGATTTACACCCGGCGTGTTTCAACGACAGTCGGCCTCAACAGCAAGACTTTCGTTGGGTGTCACTATTCTAGAAATGACCTAACAATGTTTGTCGCATCCAGGATTACAGATTTTTGCATTAATCGGTAGGTTGACTCAGGAATACCAATGTCTTTGAGGGAAGTACTTAGTTTCTTGGGAATTAGCCCCATACAGGATAAAACAACTGGAATGATCTTGACTTCTTTAAGATTCCACAATTCTTTTATTTCGGTCCTTAGCTCGGCGTATTTGCTTAGTTTTTCATTGTATTTGCTTTCTGTGTTAGAATTATTTGGGATCGATGTGTCAATAAGCAGAGCTTGCTTGGATTGTTTATTAATGACTGTGATGTCCGGCCTGTTGTGTCGTACTGTCACGTCCGTCATGATAGTTATATCCCAGTAGACCTTAACATACTGATTTTCGATAACTGGAGGAAGCGGGCTTATATTTGTAATATGGCTCGTTGTTTTGTGGATCAAGGTTAAGTTTTTTCAGTACTTCTAGGTATACTACTGTGGCAACTTTGTTGTGTCGTTCTAGATATTTAGTTTCAGCTATGCTTTGGCAACTAGAAAGAATGTGTTCAATCGTTTCTTGACTTCTGTTGCACTTTCTGCACCTATCTGTTGGTATTTCTTCCTTCAAGATATACTTTTGGTAATTCCTCGTTTTTATAACCTGATCTTGTATACCAACCATAAAACCTTCAGTTTCTGGGAACAGCGTTCCAGTTTTAAGCCATTCAACCGATTTAGCTTGATCTATCGTGTCTTTCTGTAAATCATTAATGAATCTTCCGTGCAATTCTTTTGAACGCCAATTTCTAATTTTATCTTCATTTCGTGTATTAAAGGGCGTAAAGTTTTCCATGCTTAGGTTTAAAGGTGTATAACCCGTATCTGTTTTCACTATGGCTTTATGAAGTTGACTATTTTGGTGGCGGAAAAAACTCCTCAAGCCTGCAATTTGCTGAGTGCAAGCTTCCACAACATCTTTTATTCCTCTACCTCCTTTTTCTCTAGGTAAATTTACCCTTTCGACGGACGCTTTTGGATGGTGTTTTCTATGTTTTGTTAGCTCGGTTCTAATCTTTCTGTTTACTGCTTCCAGGTCCGTTTGAGTCCATTTAATTATTCCGAAGGAGTACTGAAGAGCGGAGATGGCGTAGCTATTTATGGCCGTGGTAAGGTTTCTTGAATTTAGCTTACTTTTTAAGAGGTTGTAAAGGCGTTTTTCGAATTCGGTGGTTAATATGGCTTTTATTTCTTTATGTTCTATCTTGTGTGTCTGAAGGATTCCTAAGTACTTGTAGGGTTTGTCTGTCATGGCTATTATTATTATTATTATTATTATTATTATTATCATTTTTCGTTTATTATTAGTTAAAAAGTTGTAGAGTTTTTAGTTTTTGGGTAGTTTTCGGGGAATTATTATGTTTTTATGTGAACGTCATTGACATTAATATGAACGGACGATTAAATATTTTCTCCGGTATTCTGTTGGTAGAGGATGAGAATGGTTTGTACATATATTTTTATGGTATAATTATAAAATACACTTCCCATATTTCCAGAAATCCTATGAGAATCCAACGAAGACATTTAAGGGATCAATTGAATCCGGGCATTTTAGACAAATGCTTCGGTTGGACAAAAATAGTGTTCAATTCTTAATTTATAATTTAAGACCTCATGTTATGGAGAATAATTTAGGAATTTCCTTTGCAGTGAAAGTGATAATAATGAATTCACAGTCTTTTAACAATGCATTTAAATTTTTTTTTGGTTTTTGCTACTCTATACTTTCTGGCCACGGGCTCCTTTCAGAACGCTGTTGGCTGTAATGCTTGGATAGCGATTAGCCAGACATCTATGAGTAGAGTCATTTCACAAGTATGTGAATTGATTGTTCAAATAGGACTTTCCTGTAAATGAGGAACCAAAAAACTCCGTAAAACAAGGGTAAGTTTTATAAGTAGCTAGTAGTGATCACAATGTGTTATCTTTTTCTTCAGGTTTTATGAAAAATATAATTTTCGTGGAATTGTGGGTGCTATTGATGATACTCATGTGGAAATCTTGGCACCACCATTGAACGACATTGAAAATCCACCATATGTTTATTTAAACAGAAAAGGAAAACATTCTATTAATGTCATGCTGATTAATATGGATATTATTTACTTACCCTTTTATTTAAGTTATTTAAACATTTGTAGATATCGGATTCGAATTGCAAAATAATAGGATGTTCAGCTAGATATCCTGGCTTAGCTCATGATACAGCAATTTGGAGTACCAGTTCAATTCGAGCTCATTTACTCTCCAAATATCTGAGAGGGGATACAAGTTTCCGTTTAATAGGCAAATTACAGTATTTTAATGAAACGAAAACATCATATGCTATTCTTTAGGAGACATTGGTTATCCATTGGAACCATGGCTCTTCACTCCTTTTCATAACCCTCGAGATGAAGGTGAAGTAGCTTTTAATAATTTATTGTTGTCAAGCAGAAATGTCATTGAGCGCACCAATGACATATTAAAAGGAAGATTCAGATGTCTTTCTAGACATCGAACACTACTTTATCACCCCAGAAAAGCAGCTAATATAATTTATGCTAGCTGTATTCCACATAATATTGCAATAGATGCAAATTTGGAAATTGCAGATAATAATATAGAATTCCCTGAAGATAATATAGAATACCCTGAAGACAATAGTATACCAAAATAAATCTATGAATCTGTAAAAAATTAATAATTATTTTTTAGTTAATATTGTAGACCAGGAGGCACATCAAGAATACTTAGATTCTGGTAGAATTGCTGGAGAAAATATTTTAAACCAATAAACAATTAATAAAAATATGCCAGTCTTTTTATTCAAATAGACAAATAAAACACAAAATATTTTCAAACAAAACAAGAAACATTCTTACTAATAAATAAGAACAACTTTTTATAACAAAATCCAAAAATAAAATAAAATACGCTAATTCTTCATATTACTTTACTTTTATAAGAACACTTTGGTACTAAGTAATAAATACACACTCAACATTATATTCACTACGAACTGATTTGCGATACGGTATGTAAATCCTAGCAGTCTTTCGAGTAAAAAAAACATTATTCTTTATCAAAATGAAATTCGGTATGTTGAAAATTAAATTTTCCTAATTTAAATTGCAAATCTAGTTTGATCAATTTAATTTTCTTCTTTTTTTAATTCCACATAATTATTTGACAAATTTTCAAAAATTTTAACTAGCTTATCATTTGATTCCATGAGATTTGCAATATTTTTGATTAAACTTTATGAGAGGATACCTAATGGTTTGGTTTTATACGTTTTAAAAATCTCCGGATTTTGTTGTTGGTTGTTGTTGCCCTGTGTGTGATCATTGTTATTTTCTTTTTCATTTGATGGTTCTGTATGAATGATGTCATAACTTCGGTTTACTTGATCACTTGTGCTCGGTTCACAAATTATGTCTGTTTTACTAATTGTGTTCTGTTGACATTCGGGATTTTCAATGCCTTCATAAATGGTAACATTACTTGCTCCCGCTACTGCAACCTTTTCCCAAACTGAAAGGCCTCTTTCCTCTAAACCATTCAGAGTAATGTTGCTCTGAGGTCTTCCACCTGTTCCAATTGACAGGGCTTTCATTTTTCTATATCTTGATTTTGTGGCATACTTCCAAAATCTCTAAAGATCAACCAATGTGAATACAAAAAGCAATGTAAGTGTATATAATTTTCTTACCATCTTCCACTCTTCGACAGAACGAGAGGAGCCTTTTCCAAGGGCATTTAATTGCGCCAGTAGTTCTTCCCACTTTTTTATTAAATAATTGGAATCTAAAGTAGGGTTCATAGTATTACTGCGAAAAATGTAATCATTTTCCAATCACTCTGGAGACGTATTTTTGGTCCTTTTTGATTTTACACCTTGCCTTATACAAAATACGTTATTTGAATAAATAAATAACATGTTGAATATATTATTTCAGTAGTTTACTCACGCCATTCTTTTATTACAAATTATAAAAATATCAATAAGTATTAAGGTTTACCAGGTCGGTACACACACAGCTTTAAATGGTTTTGAGGTTAGAATTTTGACATTATGAACAGAAGTGTAGTTGAAACCTATAAGGTAAAGATCTGTAATTATGACTCTCACATATTTGGTTTCAGAATAGCAAATTTTACAAATCTGTAAAGTCTCAAGTTACAGATCCTATATCTTACAGATTCTGTAGCTTATAGATAAATTCTCAGAATCCCAACATTTTTCTTTAATATGGCATAGGAGTTTCCTATATATAACTCTAACTGTTCTGAACGTATCAATCGCTTAAACAAAATAATTCTTGACTGATTTGCCAAACGTAACAAACGTATCGCTGTTTATGTCTGAGAATGTCATTTACTTATAAGTTTGTTTTAGTTTCCGGGTATGTAATATATTGATCTGATCTTCGTTGAGATTTTTGTTCAGTTGATTTTGTCAATGTCAAGTTGTTAAAAGTCGAATAAAGCCTATTTCAGTTCAGGTTTATTTACTACAACTTATTCGACTTTTTTTTATTCTACATAAAATGAATAAACTACTCAGACTAGAAAGGTTAGAAGTTGAACCAAGCTCTAGTACTGCTGCTCAACAGTGGACACATTGGCCTTGGTCATTCGAGAATTTTATTGAAGCTGTCAATGCCACAGAAAGCAATAAGCAACTGAATATCCTAATTAACTATGTCAGTCCCACTATTTATGGATTTATCAGTGAATGTTCAACCTATGATGAAGAACTCGCAATCTTGAAAGAGATCTATGTCAAACCACGCAATGAAATTTTTGCTCGATACTCCCTTGCAACAAGGCGTCAACAAGTTAGTGAGTCTATTGACCAATACTTACAAGTTCTGAAGAAAATGAGCAAAGAATGTAATTCCAAATCTGTATCTGCAGACGAAAACAAAAATGATTACATAAGAGATTCGTTCATCAGTGGTCTCAGTTCTCCTTACATCAGACAACGACTTCTAGAAAATAATACACTAACCTTACAAGATGCTTTCGACAAAGCCAGAGCTCTTTAAATGGCTCATTATCATGCAGAGGCTTATGTATCTTCATATGGATCTTTTAATGCAGCAGCTAATATGAATACAGACAATCGCTCTGAACAAATTCAAGAATGTTCCGATCAACCAACTACTTCCGCAATTTCTTTTGTTTCTTTTGCGGTTTTGATTATCATTCTCGTGATATGTGTCCAGCTAAAAATTGCAACTGCCATGGATGCGGGAAGAAAGGACATTTTTCAAAAGTCTGAGAATCTCGAGGCAATTCAGCAGAATCCACCAAATACTCAACCAAACAGACATCATCAACAATCCTGGCTACAATTTCAGCTGCATCCCCAGCTTGCCTGTCAAGAGCAATCCTTCAAATTGACGTTAATGGAATTATGACGGATGCGTTGATTGATACAGGAAGTTCGGATAGTTTCATAAATAATAAAATAGTACGAGCAAGAAAAATGAAGATATTTCCTTCCTCATGTAATGTAGCCATGGCCTCTACGTCTAAAGTGTCTCAAGTGATCGGATGCTGTATCGTGATCATTAGAATGTTGCAGAATAAATACGAAAACTTCAACTTACTGGTACTTGATGATTTGTGTGCAGATATGATAATAGGTCATGATTTACTCAAAGAGCACTCAGGTGTAGAAGTGACTTTTGGTGGACCAAGAGATTCTTTGGCAGTATGTAATCTAGCTCTGGCTAACGTTGATCCATTTCCTCTATCCTCACATTTGGCTCCAAATTGTAAACCTATCGCAGTGAGATCTCGCCGATACACATCTGATGATTCTTAATTCATTGATAATGATGTGAAGAGACTATTAGAAGGAAATATTATTGAGCCAAGTAACTCACCGTGGCGTGAACAAGTTATAGTCACCTCAAGCGAAACTCATAAAAAGCGAATGGTAATTGATTATTCACAAACAATCAATAGGTTTACATTACTTGGTGCTTATCCATTACCACGGATAGATGATATTGTTAATCAAATAGCAAAGTACGAAATATTCAGTACAATTGATCTACGCAATGCTTACCACCAGATTCCCATCAGAGATAACGAAAAAAAAGTATACTGCTTTTGAAGCTTGCGGTAAACTTTACCAATTCCGTAGAATTCTACTCGGAGTAACTAATGGAGTAGCCTGCTTCCAGAGGACTATCCAAAATATAATCGAAAGTGAGGGTTTGAAAGATACCTATGCTTACTTGGATGACGTAACCATTTGTGGATCGAACAAGATGGACCACGATCATAATTTACAACACTTCATGAATGCTGCAGAGAAGTATAGTTTAACGTTGAACAAGGAGAAATGTATGTTATCCACTGACAAAATAAATATTCTTGGCTATACTATTACGGGGAAAACAATTAAACCAGACCCAGAGAGACTCAGACCACTTTTGGAACTTCCCGCACCAAATAGTTTAGCTTCCCTTCGCCGTATGATGGGAATGTTTGCTCATTATTCGAAATGGGTGCCTAATTTCTCTGAGAAAATTCAACCACTGGTACGGTGTAAAACATTCCCCATGCCTGAAAATGCTATTACAGCATTCGAACTATTAAAGAAAATTATTTCCAGTGCTGCCGTGAAATCTATTGACGAATCCGTTATGTTCACCGTAGAAACTGATGCGTCGGATTTTGCTATTGCTGCCCAACTCTCTCAGAATGGAAGACCTGTAGCGTTCTTTTCAAGAATTCTTTCAAGTACCGAACAGAGACATTCATCCGTTGAAAAAGAAGCATATGCTATTGTGGAAGCCCTTCGGAAATGGAGACATTTCCTTATTGGCCGACATTTTCAGTTGATTGCTGATCAAAAATCGGTATTTTTCATGTTCGATCACAAGGTTTCCAGTAAAATCATAAACGATAAAATCATGCGGGGGCGCCTAGAACTATCATGTTTCAGATATGATATTATACAGGGTGTCCCAAATAAGAGTGACTGATTTTAAACATAAATTCCCAGCTTATTAATTGCTCCAAAGAGATGGGGTTTCCACCAGTTTCACTAGTTTATAAGAGAGATTTTTTTAGGCTTGGTTGGCATTTCATCTCATCAACACAGGGTGTTTTACTAATGTTGGTCAAATTGAAAGGGGAAAATATGTATTATTTTAAATGGAACAGCCTATAATTTTTGATCTCATTCGAAAGAGAAATCATTCTCCTTTCCAAAAATGTATAGTTTTCTATCATTGGTTCCATTAACAACAAAGATATTCGAGGTTTCATGTAGTAGTACATTTTTAATTAGTAGTTTTATATGAACGTATTCTGATGCCTAAAATCAACTCATGCTGTAACCGTTTGACGCATAACAAAATCATTTAAGTCGGTTTCATGTAGTATGCATTTTCAATTACGTAAATAATTGCCAACAAATCTGACAAACAGTTTATTTAGTAAGAAAACATAATAACATTATTCAATACATATAAAGAACGAAGAACAAAAAAGTTACAATAAATGCTGCATATGCCTACCCTCTTCGTTTATGCATAACTGTAAGCGAAATTTTGAATTTTCAAATGAAATTTCTAACATTTATTGCGGAATGTTTTCAATAATGTTCCTGATATTATTTTTTAGTTCTGCTCAATTGTTAGGCTTAGGATTGTAGCACCTATCCTTTACATATCCTCAGAGAAAAAAATCTCGGACAGTTAATTCAGGAAACCGCGGTGCCCATTCAATCGGTCCAGCTCGACCTATCCACTTTGGGACTATCTCTCTGAAATTCATTCAAAAAAATTGGTTTTTGAGAACCCCATATTCTACAATTATGTTTGTTACACATGCCATTAATGTGAAACGTTGCTTCATCAGACATAATTAATAATGAATTGGGTTCGTTTCGTAATAAGTCAAGTAAAGTCTCACATATCATTACTCGTTTTTTCATAATCTGACTAGTACAATTTTTGATAAGTATGAATTTTGTATGGAATTAGTTTTGAAATTTTTAGACATCTTTGAACGTCACTCTTGCTAAGCTCTGAAATTCCAGCAATTTTTCTAATTGGAATTTTATGATCGTTATCATGTAGCACTTCATTATTTGACATCAAATTGTTTAAGAGACCATCATTATTTCTTGGTTTTCTTAAGTGTGGAATACAACCAGTTTCGATAAATTGTACATACCATTTTTTAATTATATTCACTGACGGCGGATTTTTCATAAATTTCCTTCTGAATATCCTTGTTTGAATTATTGATTTCGTTTCTGCATAAATTATTACAGTTTGAGCTTTTTCACTCACTGTATAGATCATTTCGAAACCAATTTATGACTTAACAAAAATACTATTGTCAAAATTGCTGATTTTGTTGTTATGCATCAAACGGTCACAGCATGAAATGATTTTAGGCACCAAAATACGTTCGTATAAAACTATATACTAATTAAAAATGTACTACTACATGAAACCTACAATATCTTTGTTGTTAATGAAGGAAAAGATAGAAAACTATACATTTTTGGAAAAGAGAATGATTGCTCTTTCGAATAAGATCAAAAATTATAGGGTGTTCCATTTAAAATAATACATATTTTTCCCTTTGAATTTGACCAACATTAGTAAAACACCCTGTATTGAAAAGATGAAATGCCAGCCAAGCCTAAAAAAATCTCTTTGATGAACTAGTGAAACTAGTGAAAACCCCATCTCTTTGGAGCAATTAATAAGCTGGGCATTTATGTTTAAAATCAGTCACTCTTATTTGGGACACCCTGTATATAGACCTGGAATCGAAAATACAGTAGCAGACACCTTCTCGAGAATAACTTCATCATTGTTGAATGAAAATAACAGGAAGACTCTTTATAATCTACATAACTCTCTGTGTCATCCTGGAGTTACTCGAATGAACCATTGGATTCGCTGTAAAAATTAACCTTTCTCTATGGAAGACATTCGAAAACTAACTGCATCATGTCCCATTTGCGCTGAAGTGAAGCCTCGATTCCATAGAAATCGAGGAACTCTAGTAAAATCTACATCTCCATTTGGAAGGTTGAATATAGATTTCAAGGGGCATCTAAATTCTTCAACAAATAATAAATATATATTAACTATTGTGAATGAATATTCACGATTTCCTTTCGTTTTTGCTTGTCCAGATATGACCTCTACGACAGTTATAAAATGCCTTCGTCAACTTTTCGTTATTTTTGGTACACCATCTTATGTACATTCTGACCGAGGAGCTTGTTCCATATCTCAGGAACTAAAAGGATTTCTAGGATCACTTGGTATAGCTTCAAGTCATACAACAGCTTACAATCCCCAAGGAAACGGCCAATGTGAGCGTTATAATGGTATTATATGGAGAACAATTCAACTTTCGTTGAAATCACAGAGACTCAGGATCGATCAGTGGGAATCAGAAGCTCTTCATGCAATGAGATCTTTGTTATGTACAGCAACCAATTGCACTCCACACGAGAGGATGTTCATTTATCCTCGACGATCCTCTAATGGTACTACAGTTCCAACATGGCTTTCTGTTCATAGTCCGGTATATCTTAAAAACATGTAAGAACCAAGTACGAACCATTGGTGGAAAAAGTTCAACTAATCGAAGCAAACCCTGATTATGCACATGTACGCTTTTTGAATGGTAAAGAAACCACTGTTTCAACCCGTCATTTAGCTCCTCAAGGAGATATGACCTTGTTAAGTGAATCAACTTCAAATCTACATCAAAAAAACTCAAATACAACCTCGAATGGCAATACCGATCTAGTTTTGATGGAGAAGCAAAAATCCAATCTTCTACAGGAGACAGCTGAAATTAGTCAAGTAGAGATGCCAGAAAGAATAGATGATATTGCTGTTGGACGACCAGTTCGAATTAGGAATTCTCCGAAGTATTTGGAGGACTTCGTGATAAACTGAGGGGGGATGAATGTAATGTATCGATCTGATCTTCGTTGAGATTTTTGTTCAGTTGATTTTGTCAATGTCAAGTTGTTAAAAGTCGAATAAAGCCTAGTTCAGGTTTATTTACTACAGGGTAGCGAGTAGATACTCATCTATGATCCCGATAGATGACAGATCTACTTCATGGACGCACTTCTGCCCACGCGAGTCTTAGTTTATACGCCAAACCCATTCGGGGGGAGCCATTGTCATATTCACCTACTTCCCATCTAGCCCTACATCCCTATCAAACACCCCACCATCTTCCAACCCGCCCAGCCAACGTGGAAGATTATGGCCAAAACTCGTAAGACATGATGAACTGAATGAATATTGCTCTAATTTTAGGTATTCAAAATTATTTAAGAAATGCAATCCCTCGGGAAAGGAAGCGCAAAACATGATTCTACTGCCCCAGTAAAAAAAGACGGATAACAACAACTTATTGTGGACAATGTGAACATACGATCTGCCGGCAGCAGAGCGGATAAATTTGTAAAAAATGAGGCGATCATGACTAGAAATTTGAATTTTTCATTTATATTTTGTTTTTTCATTTTCTAATGAAGAGTTTCTTCCACTTTTCGTGAGTATTGCTGGGAAGATTTTCGTAAAATGTGGGTTTTTACTACCGTCGTAAAATTTACGATAGACCCGTAATAACGAAATTTTTATATAAACTTCAAATAAACACTGAAGTGACATTTTGTGGTAACAACTGACTAGATTGAAACGTGAAATTAAATTTGAACATGAATTGTACGGAATTATATCGCTGATAGGAAAACTTTTACTAAAACGTCTAGTAAGCAAATGTAATTGTTTTATCCCAATCACTAGAAAATTAGTCCAATCAAATTACATTCGAAAAAATTAATATATAAGTGAAAGTGGATTAATTTCTCAAATTATGGAGCACATGCTTAGGAAACATTTTGTGCATTAGTACTAGAATTGTCTTTAATTCCATAAAACAGTTTCATTCATTCACCTGTTTCGTAACTTATTGACATGTCGTCGTACTACTACTCCCTTTCTTCTTTCTCTTTCCCTATAATTTGACTTGACAGAAAACTTTACAAAATACTGTACCTGTAACTATATTTGAGATTTAAACACCTTTGTGGCGATAAAAAAATAAACATTGTATATAATTTTGTTGTGCTTCATGTATCTCCTTTTTTATGATGCCGAGATCTACGCTATAATTTTTTTTTTCGCGTTTCACAATTTCACCAGCACGATTTCGGGTTTTATTCTGTTTAATAAAAATAAAAATTTGATAGTCTGTGCCAAGGAGACAAACAACTACTCCCTTGTTAGACGACCTATCGCATATACCCGAACATTTTAAAGCTCGGATCTTGTAAGTAATGCTGTATTCTCGATTGTTTCTCGGAATGACCAACGAGGAGTGTCAAGAACGAAAAAGGAGGACTGCTGACACTTTCAATCCGGGCCAGAAGGTCTTTTCAAAAATTAATTGAAAGCAACGCAAAGGAGAAGCAATTTTGTAGAAGATTTAAACTTAGGGAGGGTTGCTAGTCGGTTTTCTTTGATATGTCAAAATCGTAAAACCAAGCTGTGAAAGTACGATGTTTCCTGTTTATTCAAGTTTCGTAATATTATGGGATATTGTCGTTATTATCTGAGCAAAATCAGCGTAGGAAAAACTGGGCCATCTAAGTATTTATTCAGAGTGTTGACGCACAATGAGAAAACAAATCATGAAATTGCTGTTGCATAAAATCGGTGTAACATGCTCAATTTGAACTCACAACTCACTTCGTAAGACGTGACTGAAAGTTTATAAGTAGTTGTTTCGACAGGAACAAAATTCAAGCAATTTGAACCCGTCCTTGGATTGAGCTTGAATTTATTTTTCAAACTGCTTTCTTCCAATTTTACGCTCATTTTTTATTATTACGGAAAAATTGAAAGGATGGTTATATACAGATTCCCCTTTATACAAGGAATGATCTGAATTTTAAAGTTGAGTTGAAAACTATTGGAACTAATTTGGCAACTGCTATAACAAGGGGATAACGATTTTTTCCAAGAATTTTCATAATGGTAATCGTTAATGATCGGTAAGAGCAAGATGTAATCATTCACTACATCTCTACTGCCTTTAATTACAATGTACCACTCATATGTTTTTGATAAACTCGATTATAGTAAAATCGCAATCGGTGCGGAGTAATAAAACTGTCGGAACAGGTCATTTCAGGGGTGGGTACCTATTATTATTTTTAATGTATTACGGATTATTGAAATATTTATTACGAATATTATTGAATGCCTATATTATTTTGGAGTATTCGGTTCTAATTTTTTTATGAACATATAAACGACTTGCATATTATTACTGTGGAAACAATTTTTAAGAACTATTGTGAGTGTGTTTGACCTCAGGCAGACGGGGTGGGATTATAATTTCAGAGATAATTCCCTTACCTGACTATGGAATTTGTGTATTTTTGTTTCAAAGGTAGTTGCAGTCTCACTGTCAGCAATTATTTATTTAGTATTGTGATTATTAGTTTCAGGTAATAGTGACAATGGCAGAAAATTTGCAGTATGGATCCGGGTAAAGCGTACGAAAAAGTCGGCGTTGTCGGTGAAAGAGAAAGTAATAATAAACAATGTGTATAATTACTTAAGAACTGAAAATCCTCCAGGTTCAGTTGATGATATTCTTGCAAAGACAAGTAATATGACAGGCGTGAGCAAATCAACAATATACAAAATTAGAAGTGAATCGAAAAGTGGAGTTATTATATCCGCAAAGAAAAATGCAGGCGGTAAATATGAAATTGAATTCACAGAAGAAATTAAAAACGCAATAAGAAGAAAAGTGCACGAATTTTATTTTAGGAAAGAAATCCCAACACTATCTAAAATTTCGGATGAAATGAATAAATATCCATATTTCCCTAAAATGGGCCGAACGAAACTACGGGCAGCGTTACAGGAAGTAAAATTAGGATGGGCAAAACATGATAGAAAAGCGATTATAATTGATACGTACGAAATTATTCGTTGGACACGGAGATATCTAAGAAAATTTTTTAAATTACGTGCAGAAAGCAAACCAATATTTTATTTGGATGAAATCTGGATGAATGGAGGCTTCTGTCAGTAAAATGTGGCAGTATACCAACATTCAATCTTCACGACAGGCTTTTTTGGAATGACTATCTACAGGATTGAAGCTATCCGGTAAGGGTCGACGTCTATTCATAACTCATATTGGCAGTGATAATGGGTTTTTAGATGGTGGCTCTTTAATACTCTTCTTCTTCTTCTACTTCTTGGAGATCTGTCGATCTGTTACTTCTGAAGCTGCCTCTGCATCTTTTTCTGGGAGGTGGATTGCCAGCTATCTTTCCACCTTTTAGGTGGTCTCCCGGGAGGTCCTGAGCCGGGCGGGTTGTTTTCTAGGACTATTCTCGGAAGTTTGTTCTCGTCCACCCGTCTTACATGGTTGTACCACTGCCTCTTACGTTGTTTTTCCCATCTCACAATATCCTGTATCCCGCACTGCTCTCTGACATCTGTGTTTCTTACTCTGTCTCTTCCTGTTTTCCCCACTATTGTTCTCAGTGTTTTCATCTCGGCCACCCTTAGCATTTGTTTCGTCTTGTTGGTGTCCTCGCGGACTTCCGTGCCGTACGTCATGATGGGTCTGATACAAGTCTTGTAGATTCTAATTTTGCTATCCTTGCGCATGTACGGGTTGGACCAGACTATATCTCGTAGGCATCCTGATAGTGCGGATGCTTTGTTGATCTGGCTTCTTAGGTCTTTAACTGGTCCGTGGGTACTTGATATATCTATGCCCAAATATCTGAATTGCATCACCTGTTCTATGGGATTGTCCTCCACTACCAGCTTACATCTGAGCGGATCCTTCGCGGTTGTCATTCATTTGGTTTTGCTGATAGAAATGTTCATATTGAGTTGGCGGTTTACCAGAAAGAACTGGAAGAGCTGTCTCTGTAGGTCGTTTTCTGATTCGGCGATGATTGCTGCATCATCAGCGTAGCACACCATACCAACTCTTTTGTTGCCCAGTCTGTATCCGAGGTTGAGACATGTTACTTTGTTTATAATTTTATCCATGAGGAGATTAAACAAAAATGGACTTAGACTGTCACCCTGTCTAATTCCTCCCGGTGCTGGGATATTTTCAGTGAATTGATCTCCTACCTTGACCTTTGTTACGTTATTGTTATGTAGGTTATGGATTATCTTCGTT
Source organism: Galeruca laticollis (assembly GCA_963921935.1). Lineage (NCBI taxonomy): Eukaryota > Metazoa > Arthropoda > Insecta > Coleoptera > Chrysomelidae > Galeruca > Galeruca laticollis. The sequence continues at coordinate 52,002,619 of OY998184.1, forward strand.
ATGTTTGCTGGTGCCTTATTTTCCATTAATATCTGTGAAATGTCCACCAATCGGACCCTATCAAACGCCTTTGTTAGTTGAATGAAGCAGATATACGCTGGCATTTTATGCTCTGTAGCCTTTCCTTTTATTTGATTTATTATGAACACTGTGTCTGTTATTGACCGTCCTTTTGTGAAGCCCTGTTGTTCTTCAGCGTTCTTAATTTGTATCTCCAGTTAGTCCTTGAGAATACTCGTGAAAAGTTTCATTACCGTATTCAAAAGAGTTATTCCTCTATAGTTTTCTGGGCAGTTTTTAGTCCTTTCTTGAATACAGGTATGGTGATGCTGTTATGCCATTCGTCTGGCATTTCCGTTTTGTTTAAGATTTTGTTGAATAGTTTGCTTGCAAGTTCGGGGCCTCCATTTTTTAAAAGCTCGTTGGTGATGCCGTCCGGTTCGAGTGATTTTCTGTTTTTCAGTTTCTTGAGTTTTGCTTCCACCTCTTCATCAGTGACCGTACCACTTATGTCTGTTTCGTATTTGTTTATATTCAGCATTTCCTCAGCTTCGTAAAATTCTTTATAATGCTGTTGCCATGTCTCTATTGATACTCCTTTGGTCTGCACAAACTGGTTAGCTTATCATTTTCTGTTCCGAAGCATTTTACAAACTTTCCTTTGGGCGCCATACAGGTCGTGGTCCATGTCGCTAGTAAAATGGGCCCAATGTTCTCTTTTGATTGATCTTATTCTGACGTTTACTCTGTTTCTTACTTGGACATATTCTACGTAAGTTTCTTCCGACGGTGCTCTTTTGTATGTTAAGTAACATTTCCTTTTTGATTAAGAGAGTTCTTTTACTTCTTAACAAAATCACGGTTTGGTGTGGTTTGTCGCATTAACATTATTTTACGCTTTTCAATCGCTTCCTCCGCTGCTTCTTTGATGCATTATGCAATACTTTGCCAGCTCTCTTCTACTCCCCATTCTGGTTTCAAATCTATCTCTTTCAATTTGTTAGTAATCATGCTCTTGTAGAGGAGTTTTGTGCTCTCCGTTGTTAGGTACTTCAAATTGCACTTTTCGATGAACTGTGGGGGGTTTCTCTTTTGTTGTGGACGTCTTAGTAGTATCTTGTCAAGAACAAGGTTGTGATCGGTCCCCAGGTTAGGTTAGGTCTGTAATATTCCAATCTAAAAAAAACTGGAGACTACCATCAAGATATGAACACCGACGTTTTTGAGGAATATTTTGAGCAGTGATTGATCTAATACCAAAAGGTTCAGTCATAGTATTAGATAACGCTAGTTACCATTCTCGTCACATTGAGGAGGTGCCAAACACATCATGCAGAAAACAAGAGATCATTTAATGGCTAACAGACAAAAATATTAATTTTCCTCCAAAATCAGTCGAACCAGAACTTCTACAAATTGTGAAATTGAATAAGCCTCCTCCTTGATATGCAGAGGACGAACTAGCAAAAATACGTGGTATTGACGTAGTGCGACTTCCCCCATATCACTACCAATTAAATCCGATAGAACTGATATGGGCACAAGTGATAAAGTTTTATTGATCGACATAATACTACATTCAAACTAAAAGATGTGCAAGCATCATTAGACAGGCTCCTATTTCAAGTTACTAAAGAAAAACTATTCATCATGTATTAAAAGAGGAAGAAAACATTGGAAACTGGACAAAATATTGGATACAGACTGTTTTACGTTCTCATTTTTTTCCTAATGAGATTGTAAAATGCAGGAAGTCATCAATCACTATTATTTTTTAACCCGAAGACCAATCGCACATTAGCGATAATAAATAACTATAGGTTTATAGTAGGTGTGAGGTTATTTAAATAAATTAAATTCTTGTATCACTTCCACTTGGTATATTACCGGTATGCTACATGTGGTTCATCTTGCGACACAACTAAGAATATTACTGAGTATTTGAAGTTACTATAAATGATTAAGTCACATCATGATATTATTAAATGGATGTAAAAGTTATGCTAGAAAAAAAGCCGCATGACTATTAAAACGAGAGAACCATTTTGTACGAAGGATGACTGGGAAGTGGTAAAAATTGGGTCTTATTCATATTTATGTGTGGGTGAAGAAGTGTGAATTCATGTGATATGGCGGGGAACATTTACCAATGGGAGGCGAGAGTTTAAAATGTAACCGTCAAATACAGCAGTGAAAGATAAACACTGAGTCGGTTTTTTCAGGGCATAAAAAAAGTGTTGTTCGTTACAGATAAAGGAGTTTCGACGATCGTTTTTGTGAAGCGATAAGGTTCAAACTGATGTCGGTTGGTTTGAAATATTAAGTGGAAAAAATTGGATGGCAATAATTATCTGTGTTTCTTATGTGAAAATAACGTTAAAATGTATTTTTGCGTGTTTGAAGAAATATTTAATATCTGAGAACAATGATATTCCTGTGTATGATGTGTGCATCAAATGAAATGTAACTTCTGTCATTCTGACGATGATATTCAGTTATCGAAACAATTGTCAATTTTTCAGAATTTTCAACATTTTTCATCATATTGTGGAATTAGCTAGAAACGTTGAGTTTCATTTAAAACACTTATATAAATTATGTTATACAGGGAGAAGTTAAAGTAAAGATTACTGGAAGAATTTGATTGTTAGTTCAAATTCGTACACAGACATTACAGTGACACCATTAATACCCTAGTAGCACATAAAATTGGCTAAAGATCGAAACTATATTGGCTCAATATAGATATATTGGAAATTGGGAAGTCAGGATTGGGTCAATGTTAATAAATGTCTATATTACAATATATATTTAAAAATATTCGGCCAATATAACTTTTACAAGATTTAATCGATATACTAAACAAACCATATTTCATAAATATGTGTGTACATTGGTAATGATACATTCTATGTTTTATGTATACCAAACATTGATACAATATACAATATTGGTATTCTGTTATTGATACATATTGTCAGACCAATAATAATCCCATATAGTAATTACAGGCTATTTTTAATGTAAATAAAATTGGGCCAACATTATTAGATGTCGATCATACAATATTGTTTTAATATTATTTTACCGATATTGTGTTTACAGGATTGTATTCAAATAATCAACCAACCATATCGGATCAACACTATTGAGTATACAATATTAAATTTTCACTTCTTAACCAATATCGGTGTAATATTGATATAAATTAGCGGTAATTTTGGATGTAAAAAAGTTTTGGTTTAGACAAGCAATATTAGATGTTGATAATAGGTACAATGTAGGTTTAACAATAATACGCCGATATTGTGTTTTTAATATTTAACCAGTGTACAAAAGAAATAATATTGTAACAATATTTATATACTTTGAGAATACTATATTCAATGTTCAATTTATATAGAACATTGTTACAATATTGGCATATTCCTATTGATACGTAATCCTAAAATTATAATAATCCAATGTAGAAGTTACGGATTATTTTTAATATCAAATGCTGGAGGTTGGGCCAACATTATTAGATGTAGATTGTACAATATTCCTGTGGTATTATTTTGCCCATATTGCCCTTATGGGATATAATCCATATCATTGACCACACATCTCTAATCGATATTAACGAGCATGAACGGAGCAGCGGTCGTCAGCCCGAATGCCGTAATCGCCATTTTATTTTTACTTTTAGTGCGTCTTAAGAAAGGTGTTGTGTCGTGTCGTGTTTTATGTGATTGCGGGGTGCTTTTTGTAATCGGTAAGATTCATTTGACAAATACTGATAAAAGTGATTGCAAGTAGATACACTATGCCGGTACGGGAGCACTTTCAAGGTCATCAATACCATCCGTCGTATGTGCCGTCTGCGCACGCGCCAGACCATCGTATGTGTCATCTGTCAACCTCGTCCCGTGTGTCAACTGTCGAATGTGTCGTATGCCCCATCTGTTCTGTGATTTCATGTGCTCCATGATTTTTCTATGTGCCGTATGTGCGTTCCGTCGTATGTGTCATCTGTCAAATGTACCGTATGCCCCATCTGTTCTGTGATGTACTCTCATGTACTCCATCTTCATGATTTTTCTATGTCAACATGTATATACTACGTCATCTGTCATATGTACGGTATGCCCCATCTGTTCTGTGATGTACTCTCATGTACTCCATCTTTATGATTTTTCTATGTCAACATGTATATAGTGTGACGTAATCAACGCTTTCGTATAACATCATCATATAGGTAAAATTTTAGATTACCTTACCTTCCACGATCGAGTTTCCACGACCCCCACTCCTGTCGCCTCCCCACCCCTTTGCCTGTCACATTATGTACTTTTGTTATGCAATACTGTCCGAAGATAAGCGAAAATAACCGAACTTCTTTCCACGATTGCTATAAATAAGAGCGTCTAGAGCAATAGCTAGTTTACTGATCGCCAGATCGTAGAAGTGTTAACATGTCATCCAACGGAGTTTGCAGTGTAAGCGAGTTATACGGGAGAAAGGTTAAACCGACTAACGAAAGATTCGGTACATGGTTACTAACAGAAAATATAGACAATCTAATTACGGATATTGGAAATATCGATCACACGGAAGGAGAAGAGTTACTGAGAGAGGCACTTAGACCGATAACGGATCCATTTTGTGACAATATAATGGTAGTAAACTTATGCGGTTCGGAAGACTGTAATGGAGGGAGTGGACTTGTCAAAAAGGTAATTTGTGGCTCGTTTAACAGTTACCTTCGAGGGAAATTTGGTGACCTTGTTTCTGCGAGACACGGAGTTAAAGCCAAGCTACCCTTCTTCTTGCACAGCGGCAATCAGATGACCAAAGGTGTTCGAGAAGTTCTCGGAGAAAGTATGGAAAGAATTTCGAACAAATATGATAAACCTGTATGTATACCATATAAAGTGGAACTAGCAGATGTAAATGTGGAAACACTGTTAAAAGAATTACCCGAATTATTAAAACAATTACAAAAAGAAGACTATTATCTTCTAGACCTCGATATTACTCAAGACTTCTGTGGGGTGTTCCAGAAAGAAGAAATGGCATACTACTTAACAAGTGACTTTAATTTTCGTAAAAATGGAATGTATCGGGAGAATTGTAACGTAATTGTAAATAATAATAATACAGTTGGCATAGATTGCCTTACTTGGCTCACATCTAATGCAAGGGTTAAAATATACAACGAATTTATTAGTGAAATAACCAGTCCTGGGGTGTTAACAAGAGCATTAGTAACCATATTATAGATTTCGTCAACTGCCCAGATAAAAGATTAAAAGACACATTTTCCAACACTTTAGCCAGAGAACATGGAATAACAAGATTAGAAGCAACCATATATAATTATTCCATAGCCGGTAACAAGACAGGGGAATACAATTGCTTAGAAGACTGTCTAACCTCACTGGAGGATAGCAAACTTTATTTCCAAAATGCACCATAATACTCTATCTCGTTTGCTAAAATGTGGACAAAGTTGTCAAAAAGTCTGCAAAACAGTTGCTGTCTTGTATTTAACAATATAGTGCAATAAGTATACTGGGGTCACAGTAATACAAGGAAATCAACTGGTCTACAGATAAGTTTACCAATGGAACCCAACGCAAGAAAAAAAGTTGTAAATTATTGTCTTTCTGCATTTAGTTTTAACTTCTCACCTATTAATTATATAGAGATCGTAGAAGATACGAATAATAAGGAGAAAAATGTTCGAATCTCTCAAAAATGCTATATTAAGGCTGGAGAAACATTCTTTACCCGGTCTTCCACACTATTTAGCACTATCCCGGAAGATATCGACATCCAGGAGCTCGGACTGGTATCTACATGTAATTATACCCAAAGTTCTAAGAAAGAGAGTAAACAGAAATAGTGAGCTAATGCCTTTTGTGCTAAAAGAAATAACACCAATTTCCCATATTTCTGTATTATCTGTAAAGAAACGGAAATTAGAAATGGAGGAAACAGAATTAAAGAAAAGGGAGATAGATTATTTAGAAAATACAGCTACGGTTAAAAAGGAATATAAACCTTTTTTGGAGAAAGAACAGAAGATAACAGAATTAAAGGAGAGACTAGAACATTATTTCTGCACCAGATGGATAAACTCTGGAGAGTACAGCGTATCCGCGTTCACTGTTAACAACAAAAATAAATATACATATGTTTTGGCGGATAAGGAAGGGCAAAGAGACGTCTACTACTTAAATGGTTACCACAAATATACGTTTTCACGCGTTTACAATAATAGAGAAGCAATTGTTGCAGACGGTTATGTCACATTACCATATAACGATGGAATGGAATTAATATGTTTGCCAACCGAAAAACCATTTGCTACCTTCACTACAAATGGATATACATTTGCCAAAATCGAAAACTTGCAATTTTCCACAGGCGCATGGAAAAATATAGACGTTCCATTTACCCAAGTGGAGGTGGAGAGGGTTAACGTCGTTAAAATGCAAGAAATTGCGGATAGCATAAAATTTTGGGATTGTCATAGACTAGAAGAATTTGCAGAAGGTACAGAACTGGTAATATCTGGAATTACAGAAGTTATGCATAGAGGTAGAATGCGCTACATATTAAAACTAGACAATATAAATGTTTTTTACTTTTCGAATTACTGGTTAGAACAAGAATTAGAAGAAATAGATTATAGGATAAAAATAAAAATTGACGTGTTAAAACATACACCCAACAGAAACAAAGAAAAAGTTGTATTTTGTGTATAAATTTTGTTAAACCTGTATAAATATTTTAATAAATATTTGCAAGACATTGTTGTTCTACAAATTTTCCCACCTTTGTTCTTATTTAATGTTAAACCATCTATCTGGATGGGAGGATAGTGAAGGATGATAAAAGGGTGGGAGGCGACAGGAGTGGGGGTAGTGGAAACTCGATCGTGGAAGGTAAGGTAATCTAAAATTTTACCTATATGAAATCACAGAACTGATGGGGCATACGACTCATTTGACAGTTGACACACGTGACGAGGTTGACACATACGATGGTCTGGCGCGTGCGCAGACGGCACATACGACGGATGGTATTGATGACCTTGAAAGTGCTCCCGTACCGGCATAGTATATCTACTATTGCATTGCATATAATTATTATGTCGTAGATATAAAATAAAGTGAATTTACTGAGGAGTAAGAACTGAAGTGAGGTTATCTTCACAAAATCCACACACGCTTTACTAGTAAATGTTTTATCATAACAAACGATTAGGTATCTTGTTGATTTGGCAGTTACTCTAAAGTTCAATTTGGTTTATAAAGAACCATACAGTATTATCATCTAGTGGAGTTTTCTTAATTCGTTCGATTTTTCTGGTTAACAATATATACCTATATAACCATTTTTACACTAGAATATAACGAGTACTCAATATGCTGTATCACAAATTATATGAAATATATAGGTACATGTGGTGATTTACTATATACATACATGCCTCACGTTTATTCTGTGTAGACCATTATATTCTTCTATTCTATTTCACATTATATAGTTAGTACATGTACCAACAAAAATCACATCTAAATGAATAGCGGGACATGATATATTTGTAGGTATTTAGTAGGAGGGTACTTGATGATGTTTTAAAGTGAATGAACTGAAATGTTTTGTTCCCAGGTTGGAATCATATTATTTATTAATAACTAAGGATCCAATTTTTATTATAGTATATTGTTGTGGAATTACTAAACTTTTCTAGTAGTCTAAACAAATCTAAATTTTGAATAATATTGCTTGGTATTTAACACTTGTTTATGGTTAATGAATATGTCCAAATTCTTTAATTGTTGTTTCTTGTAATTTATACTTGTTATACCTTAAAAACCATTATGTTTGATGTATCTTGTTAAAAAGTATATAGAAGATATATGTATTTATTTACGGTTGGCGTTAAAGAATTTAGTAGTAAATGTATTAAAATTAACAACTATAAATTTGTATTAGAATTGTTTAGATGGAAGGTTCTTACTTGTTCAGGAAATTCGCAATATATGCATTTTTTAAAAATGAGGCTTATAGTTAGATCAAAATGGAATTCTTTTGTGACATTGTTATCTGGAATAGAGGAAACAAGTGTGATTTCATACCAAATACTTGGCGTCTCAATGGTAGCAAAAACATAAATACTACATATTCAGAATATCCAGCGACTGTAACAGATTTAAAATTAGCTGAGGAAATGACTTTAAAATTAGAGTATGCATCATCATTTTCTTCGGATTCTGGTAACAGTGAAGAAACAAATAATCTCCCCATAACAACTGATGAATCTTTGAATGTAACTAATATGGATGGGGATATGGCACTTCTGCAATGTCACAGTAAGTAACTCACATTATATATTTTTAACAAAATTAAATATTTTATTTTAAAATTTTTATTTAACTTCATAGTTATTCAAAAAGCATGTTGAATTTTATGACTTTTTTTAGATTGTGGAAGATTAATGGAAAGTGTAGAAAAACTTGTTAAGAGCTTTGGACCTTAACAATATATTTATGGATATAAAACAAATTAAAACAGATATAATCCAAGTGAATGAACATTTAACTCTGTTAGTTAAAAAATATCCTACAAACATGATGAAGGAACCTGAGTTTAAGCTTCCATTCGATAACGAGGAAGATCTGAATATCTTTGAAAATAATTTGGAAGATGGTGACTTCTATGAAAATGTGGTATGTAGTTAATCCAAGTGTTCATACATTTTATTACAAAAATTTTATAATTTTCAGGTGAATATTTTGAGTCTTGTATCTGGGACAACAGATGTTAAAAAAATAGTAGAATTCTATTTGTTTTATTATTAATTTTTTCAATTACACTGAAACGCCAGAAGTAATTAGAATTAGAAGTACTTTTATTATAATGTCAATATTATTAGTATACCCAATTTGAATTTTGAAATTAATTTTTTTATAAAATAGATGTTTAATTTAAATTTGGGCTTTCATTTTACCTATTTCAATAACTTTCAAAAATGGTCCCTAGCAGGTTCTACAACTTTTCTTGCAATATTTCTGAGTAAATATTTAAAACACATATATTTTTTACATTCATTAGTAGGATTGTTACAAAATAGGTGTTAACAATTATCACAAGTGTCTGTTTGTCTACGCTAAGTTAATTTTCTTGCTTTTGGATGCATATTTTCAGTGCAGAGATACTTTTTACTTTGAAACTAAATTTAAAGTTTTTATTTCGATATAGATATATATATATATATATATATATATATATATGTATAAAATAACTTTTTACACACGGGAAAAGGTTTTTTAAAAATTATTTATTAAACAAAAGTTACAAGTTTCAAGATTCGAAGTAAATTCTAGACTGACTATATAAACTAAACAATTTAAAAAGGTTAAAGATACAATGTAAGCAAAAATAAATTTCAATAATTTATAAAACAACAGGTTATTACACAATATGCTGATTAAGCAATTTATTTAATATGTACTAAGTAATTTAAGGTATATAACACCTCCCCCATTAGATCGACGCACCCCCTGGAAGCTGAATTTTCTTTTCTTGTAATTCCATTGGAGTTTCTTCTGATTTTCTTCTTTTCTGAATTTTCTTCAAGAGTAGCCAAATAATTATCAATACTCTGCTAGAATATAGAAATATAGTCCATATGCTAGGAATATGGAGATTTAATTGTTCTTCCTGAATTGGTGTACATCCTTGCGAAGATATTTCTTTCAATTTAAATTTTTTCAGATTTATTCCCAAAGGCTGGATTTTAATTTTATTAAAATGTGTCTGAAGTTTATTCAGTACCAGTGGTTGACCAAAAGTTCTATCTTGAAATAATAATTCTTGATTTTTAAAAGTTATTTTACATGGCGAATTTTTGATTAGGAAAATTCCTTTTTAAAATTTCGATTTCTGCGTCTTCTGAAAATTTAATCATCAATTTTTCTTCTTCTGGAAATACTACTAGGTATTGGTTTATTTCTGGTATAATTTCAAAATTATTTTCAATAATTTGATTTTAGTGTATTCGCAGTTAGTAGAGTTTTCCATTAATAGTATTTGTTCTTCACATAACTGTTTATTATTATCTTGAAGGTGTGAAGCACATTGAAAATTTTCACTTCTTGTACAAATATCGTTTAGAGGTTTTATCTGTGTATCAGATCTTAGCAAATACTTTGAATTTGGTATTATTATTACGAATTCTGATTCTAACTTAGTAGGTATGGGTAATAAATAAAATAATTCAAAATCAATATTAAAATCTATAGGAATCGATAAAAAATATTCTATTCTATTTCTAATTACTCTACATGTTATATCTAAAATTGATTCAAGTTTAAAATATTCTCGTATTCCAATTCCAACGATAATTGTAATTTATAATACGAAGATATTTTTTGCAATTCTGTAAACAATTCCTTTGTTCAATTATACTCAAATGCAACGTCCTTAGTTTGCAGAATGAACAGGAAATCTCTACGGTTTCTATTATATCCAATATTACATTATAAATAATTAAAACTTAATTCAACATTGTTGAATAAAAATAAAGTTATCATGTAACATGTGTAGATAAACTTCATTTGTTTCAAATGTTTTAATATTAAACTTATTCTCTAATGAAAGTATAAGGTTTCTTCTTAGGTCGTTTTATATTTGAAATATGAATATCTTCAGCGGTATTAAAATGACGTATTACAATTTTCGCAGTTTTATTTTTTCTGTTTACAGATTTTATTTTTTTAGGTTGATATTTATTTTTTGTCTTACTTTTAATCTGCTTATTTTTGACAAACACTTTTGTAGGTAGAGTGTCTGGACGATCTTCTCTACTTTCATTAGCTATTGAAATAACTTTATCTTTTGTTTCTTGCAATGATTTATTTATTTTAGAATAAAGTAATTTCATTTTTTCTTTATGATTATGAATATAATTATTTACTAATTGTCGATCAATCTCTAAATCAAAAGAATAGTTATTCTCTAAATGACCTGTAATAATTTCGTATGGTTTTAGTTTCGTTACAGAGTGAATACTATTATTATATGCCAAAAGAGCATAATTTACTTTTATTTCAATAGGTTTTTTCTTAAATTCGTTCTGAGTATTTAAAAGTCTAATATGTTCAATAATTGTTGAATGAAATCGTTCGGCAATGCCGTTTGCTTCAGGATATTGTGAACTGATAAAATGAATTTGAATTTTATGAGTTTCTAATAAATCTTCTACCAAACTATTTTTTAATTCTGTTCCGTTATCGGATATTATTTGTTCCGGTATACAATGATGGGTGAAATATCTAATTAAATTATTAACTATCTATATACCTTGGGCTGAGTTCAATTTATACAACTGCCCGTATTTTGAAAATGAGTCTATTATAGTTAGAAATTTCGTATTTTCTAAAGTAATAGTGTCTAAATGTATTATTTGAAATGGTTTAATAGCCGTTGGGGTAATATTAAAATATGGTTTCACGGGTTTCCGATCATGTTTTGTTATTTTACATATTTCGCATTCGTTAATGTACGTTTGATTAGAAGATCTTTGATTAGGCCAATAGTATCGAGATTTTATATTATTTTCGGTTTCATCTAATCCTCTATGATTCCGTTTACTTTCATGATAGTTCTGTATTTCTTCTTTGATTTCATTTAGAGGGATGTCAATTAATTTTTTATTACATTTGATAAATGAAATGTGTGAATTTTTGAAATATGTTTGTATAACAGTGCTGAATTAATCGTATAAGGGATCTTCAAAATAAATATGATATTTTGCTTTTGGTGCTACATATTCTTTCACAAAATGTATTACGTCTTGTTCAAAGTTATTTTTAGAAAATTGTACTAGAATTTTTTACTTAGTTTCATATAATTTAATTATAGTTGGTACAGCTGGTTCAAAATTAACTTCAGAGATCATAATTTGATTTTTTCCCACATTTACTGCAGATTCCGAAATAGGTATTCCTGCAATAGAATTTTCTATATTAGTGTGAATAGTATTATTATCGTCATCAATTTCGTCATTAAAATCTTCAGCTTCTACAATAAGTGATTCGGTTTCTACATTTTTATTTTTTGTATTATTTGAAAGTGACTCATTGAATCTTTCCATATAAACTAATAATTTTTTGGGAGGATTATCCGAAGAATTTACATCATTCATATTTAGCTGTATTCGTGATAAACAGTCACTATTAGTGTTCAATGCACCTTTCTTGTACACTATATCATAGTCGTATTCTTCGAGTTTCAACCGCCATCTAACTAATATAGAATTGGGTTCTTTTAGAGAAAATAACCATTGAAGTGGTTTATGATCTGTTACTATTGTGAATTTTCTTCCGAAAAGATATGGGCGGAAATATTTTGCAGCCCAAACAATTGCAAGGACTTCCTTTCCAATTGTTGATTAATTTACTTCAGAATCATTAAGTGTTCTGCTAGCATATGCCACAGGTAAATCGCTTCCGATTTTTCCTTGGCTAAGAGCAGCGCCTAGAGCAAAATTGCTTGCGTCTGTTGTGAGATTAAATGGACGAGAAAAGTCAGGGTATTGTAAAATAGGATCATTTAATAACATATTTTCACAAGTATCAAAACAATTAATATAATCAGGATCTTTTATGTTAATTACTGCATTTTTCTTAAGACGATTAGTTAAAGGTTTAGTCAGTTTTGAAAAATCTTCAATGAATTTTCTATAATATCCAAGAAGTCCGAGAAAAGCTTTGATTTCTTTACTAGTTTTTGGTATGTGAAATTTTTGAATAGCACTTATTTTATCGGGATTTGGTTTTACACCTTCAGGGGTAACAATATGTCCCAAATAAGCTACTTCTTTCCTCAAAAATTCGAGTTTGTCAATTTGTATTTTAAAATTCGATTCGCGTAACCTTTTAAATACTCCTTTTAAATTATATATGTGTTCTTGGAAGCTTGTACTAAATATAATGATATCGTGAAGATAAACTAAACATTTTTCGTTTTGGATACCTCTTAAAATGTTGTCCATCACTCTTTGAAAAATGTCAGAATATTCTTCAATTAATTTAAGAATAGCGTTGCGTTCTTCAGAATTCATATGTTCTGTTCGAACTTTATTAATATCAAATTTGAGGTTTTCTGCATAAATAGCATTACAATTAGGGTTCAAGGTTTGTTCGTATTCGTCGAACTGTTCAACCTCTAAAGGAGCACTTAAATCTACTTCAAAATATGACTCAGACGGATTTAAAATAGTGCATACGGCTTGACTATTTTCCGCTTTTGTAAGACATTCGGGAATTTCTAATTTTCCGATTTTTGTATAAGGTATAATTATATCGCCATTAATAATATTATCAATATTCAATGTAATTATTTGTTCAGTTCACGGAGGCACTACTATACAATTCGTGTTCTCGCTTCTGATTTGAAAATAATTTATTTTTATTTCACTATAAGGCGTAATTAAAACATTATTTACTAAATCAATAGTTGCATTCAATTTTTTCAGATTATCTAAACCTAATGAGCAATCAAAATGATTGTGAAATTTAAATATACAATATTCTAAGTTCATTTTATTTTTCATTTTAAATATCTTTGAAGATGGAATTACTGTACAATAATTTTGTTGACTTGAGCCTAAAGCAGAAGTTATTTTGAAAGATTTTTTCATAGTTGCTTTTGAAAAATATTTCTTTGCAATTTCAGCTGTTACAAAAGATTTTGTACTACCTGTGTCAATCATTACTTTTAAATTTTGTTCAGGAAATATTATGTACGGTAGTTCACTTTCATAATTCGTAAAATTAAACATTTCTACGTGTCTGTCTCTTCCGAGGCAATTTCGTCTAAAAAACAATCTTCAACATCAGTGGGACGTTCAGTATCGTCCATGTTATGCAATTCTTCCGAAATAAATTTTTTTCTATTACCTACGAAATGCGATTGATTTTGTCTATTATTTTTATTCTGTACATTGGGTTTATTGTACGTATTAGAAGTAGATATACTCATTGGAGTAGGTTTTTGAAATTGGTAATTTACATTAGGTTTGAAAACATTAGTATTTCTATTCTGAAAATTTGTATCTCTGCTTGTACTAGTTAAAATTATTTTCAATGTTGAAATTTCTATTAAATTGTGGTTGATAATTATGTTGTAAATTTGGTCTGTTTACCGTTTGATTATTAATAGGATAATTATTTTTGTTATGTGAGGTAACATTAAATTGTGACTTACGCTTATTAAATGAATTTTTTGGATTTGTATTGTTATTATTATTACTTAAATAAACTTGAAAGTCATTCGATAGAACATTTAAAGCTGAATTTAGATCGCTAGGATTCTTGGTACGCATTAGTGTACCGAGAGGTTCCTTTAAACCGCGCAATAGTACTCTTAGTGCTAAATTCCTAAAATAGTTACCTAAAATGGCTTATTCACTTGCATTTGAGCGTGTCATTAATAATGATGTTTGTAGATTTAAAAGATGCTGTATCCTATTGTAAAAGTCAAAAGGTGATTCATTTCCTTGCTTCAATTCCGATATTTCAATACTTAAATATTTATTGCGGCTTGGCCTTTAATTTTAGATAAAATACTAGACATCAAATATTCGTTTTGAAAGTCTGTTAAATCTACTTTATTGTACAATTTATTTACTAATTTTTCAGAAATTTCTATGAATCTGGGTAATAAAGCATTTTCGCCATGGAATTCTGGAATGATGTCCAGATAGTCCTTTTTCAATTGCGGTACTACATGATCTGCAGGCATTTTGAAAAATTTATTTATTGTAAATGTAGGTTTAGATAATTCAATATTTATTTTACGGTTACTATAAGTTTGTGAGCCAGAATCTAAATCAGAATCAGAATTGTCAGAGCTTTCTGAATTAAATAAACAATTATTTCCTCTATACGACATAAAGTACTTACATGAAAATTAGAACTGCTTTCGCCATCTAGTTGAACTGTAGTTGGAATTACCAATATTCACTTGAAATTCCTCTTCATACGAGCCAACTGTCTTCGAGTTAAGCTACTTAATTCACTTAACCAAGAGTCCCAATTATTCACTTAAGGTATGTTAATAAATCGTTGATACGAACCGATTGTTATATTCGCTAACGCCCGTTTAACATATCCTACTGACTGCGCCAAATAACTTTTTACACACAGAAAAAGGTTTTTTAAAAAATTATTTATTTAACGAAAGTTACAAGTTTCAAGATTCGAAGTAAATTCTAGACTGATATATAAACTAAACAATTCAAAAAGGTTAAAAATACAATGTAAGCAAAAATAAGGTTCAACAATTTATAAAACAACAAGTTATTACACAATATACTGATTAAGCATTTTATTTAATATGAACTAAGTAATTTAAGGCATATAACATATATATATATATATATATATATATATATATATATATATATATATATATATATTGCACTATTTTATGACAACTACAAAAAGAAGATTGAATAAGCTACCGGTATTCTGCACTCCTCTAATATAATTTTAATTTACTTTAACATTTTCATAAATTAGACATAGTTGTAGATACATATTTATATGATGATAATAATTTCTTTTAAAGTACTCATAGTAAACGGACTTTTTATCTAAAATAGAGAAAAGTAAATTAATTATTAGTAAACAAATAGAGTACATTTTAAATTTGAAGCTGTATGATTTCAATGAGACATATTCGGTTTGTGAAGTTGAATGTCAATGACACGATTGTAAATAATGAATACCACAAAAATATTTGGAAGGAATTACAATTAAATTATTATGACTGGATTATCTAAAATAACAAGTAATTTAAAAAGGATATATCCAAAGAATTACATATGTAAATATCAAATTTATTATTCTATTCATCATATAGTAAGTAATAGTAAATTGACAAATTTTGACAGACCGATGTTAAAAAGTTTAGATTTATGGTTTAAAATAAACATTGCATAACAATAGACATTCAGAAAGAATCTAGGGAGACAGGAAAAAGTTTGTTGATAAAAAAACAAAAGGGGGGATCAAGTTGGTTTTTTGGAAGGATGAGAGGTTTTTATGAGCGAAGATACATGAAATATGACAAAAAGTAAGAGAATTCAAGAATTTCGATGAAAGAGATATTAATAACCAGTTGCTAGATATAAAAATACTCACCAAATTGAAATTTCCAGACGAATATATTTTTTGGTGGCGAGAAATCCAGACTTCAACAATCCGTTCTACAACATTCTGCAAGCAGACATTTTTGTGCGACTATAAGCAATAATTAAAGGACTTAAAAGGTCAGTGAACGTTTATTACTTAACAGATGTACATCTGAAAAAGAAAGTAAAGTTAACAATAAACAAAGAAAGATCGATCTATATTTTACAGACATTATATTATTAAAGACAATTACTCACCTCATCAATATAAAAACCCATGAACATTCATATAGTATAAGAAACCATTATTTTTAAACAATTGTAGATTACCATATGTAATTCGTTTCATTAATATTTTACATTCATTCAGTTTGTATATAATCTTTGGTTTATTCAGTAAAAATTTCTTCTTCTTATCGCTTTAATACAACTTTTATCATTTCAACTAACATAGAGATCGTTCCCATAGAAAAACATTCGATATTCAACTTTACAGGCGAATATGAGACATGTTGACGAGACCACTTATAGGTATATAGGAAGGACAGGGGTGTAACGCACTATTTGCATTTAAACTAAACTAAAATTTCAAAATTTTAACAAGACGATTAAAAATACAAATAAAAATATTCGACAGGATTGTGTAGTTATGATAAAATATTAAAATAAATGAAATTATGATATCACAATGAATTGCCAATAAAAATAAAGTTTAAACATACACAATATCACAATAAGTGTCACCACTAATTTGCAGTGCAACAATATATAAGATATCATAATAATATATATATATATATATATATATATATATATATATATATATATATATATATATATTGTGCTGTATTTTAATTTGAGTTACAGGTTGTATTTAAAAAAATTGCGATGATGATTATTTTAATTATTATGTTATTATCAAGTTGCAATATTGTTGTGGAATTTTCTATTATTTGTTATGAATATTAAATTTGTTAATCATTGTATTTCCTTTTTTTATTATGGGCGCCAGAACTCGCATGGTCTGCTTATTATAAACAGAGCGATTTCGTACCTAATGCAAGTTCAAATATTAATACCAAAAGCTTTATTCTTTTTTTTTTAAGATCTCAGGGGTGTGTCCGACACTAGCGTTGAACAGTAACAGGAAACTGATAGGTTTTGAGAACACTTGAAGGGAAACAAGGTGGTTTGAATGTAGTTTTGTTTAATTAATCAAAAAGTCTATGTATTTCTTAACATTTCTCCCTAAAAACTTACTGACGATAAAGTCAGAACAAATTACATAATTATTTACAATCATCTATATATAATTCTCATAGTTAAATGTTTAAAGTGAAATTATTATGATAAAATAACAAAAAATAACTAATAAATACCGTGTAACCATGATATCATCGTTAACCCGCAATCAATTCCCACCTCTAACATTTTAAACCAGAAGAATGATATTTGCGCTGTGAATCGTCGTCATGTGACCAGAGATATGGCTTGTGAATCGTAAATGGATGTTTGGAAGTAATAAGTTTCAAAGTTTATTAATATATTCAGTCCTTAATAATAAAATCAGTGAGTGATTTCGTCGTTGTTTGGGATTAAATTGAATTAGTAGGATAGTGGAAATTGATTATTCTTAAATAACTAGGTAAATTCAAAAAGATATGTTCATAATATTATACCTAACCTAAATAATAATTCCAGAAACCAAATGTTTGTGAATATATACAGAAATTCAACAGCTTGAAGATAACAAATGTCTTGTGTTTCTACTCATTTCAGTTCAATGAAACTTGTGATGAACAAAATGTATCAGCTTTTCTCTTCGACAAGGAGTTAAAGTTTATTATATTCGGATTACTTTCAATATAAGTAATTGTTGCTACGAGGAAAACGTAACCAAATAGCCAGGAACAAATAAGGTAAAAAAAATTAAATTATCTCACCAAATTCTAGAAGACGATTATTGAAAAGTTTTTTTTATTTGATATTCAATTACTGGAAACTGGATCATTCCATTTATTGACAATGACGTTGTCACAGTAAAAAAATCAAAATTTTGTCCTTTTATTATGATTTTTTAACTTAATTGTATTATTTTATTCTCGTTCTCACATCATTCCATACCACCTTTTTCAACCTAACAACCCTCTCTCGACGCTCAACAATCAACAACCTCCTTCTGTTTTTTCCGATCCTCTTTTGTTAACTTGTAAACAGTTATTGTTTTTAAAAAAACTATTTATCCGCGTCTTGTTCTTTTTCAATTATTCACTCCGTTCGAAAATACCTCCGCGATTGCACTAATAACACTTTATTTACACTTAATCTAAATATTGATAAAGCTGTCACTTTATATATAATACTATTCATGTCTATTTGCTTTTTAATCGTCGTCAAAAAAAATACTTTATCGTATACAGGGTTTGTCAAAAGTAATAGCAATCGGGAAAATACAATTATAGAAGTAGGTTTTTTTTTTTTTAAAATTTATGTTACGAATGAATAGTATCTTTTTATAATTGACTCACGTGTGTGCAACACACAACTATATGTTAATAGTTTCGTTTATCAATATTTTTTTCATCATGAATTTAAATATCATGTAACTATGAGCATTATAATTCTTTTTGGTTGCAAATGGGCATTTATATACAAAATTTTATTTGTTCATCCTCCTGTTATTAATATTTCACTTTAATATATATATATATATATATATATATATATATATATATCTTAGGATATATGTTAATTTTGGAATTATTAGGCAATTCTTGAGATGGTAATAAGCAATATGTGTCGGTAATCAGGATAAACGAGATGACATTTTTTTGAGAAAGGTTAGTTTTTCATTGAAAGCTGATAGGAAGGATTCGTTTAATAAAGGAGCACCTAATAGAAATAAATTTTGTATGTTGGTAATAGTTATGCCTGGTGCTACAGAATTAAATTTATCAATGGTTAGATTATTTGGTGATTTTAAGAAAAATAACTCGCATTTACTGAAATTGAGTTCAAGACCAATATCCTTGGAATTGTTTATAATATGTACAGGAGACTTGAACAGGGAATTAGTATTACCACCTAAAGAACCATCATCAAGGTCAATGTTGTTAATAAGTTGGTGTATCGATATGCAAAAAAGGAGAGGTTTCAAAGGGTCCTTTTGTTGAACGCCTCTTTCCGAATAAATGATGTTTTCGCCAAATAAAAGATATGAAGGGAATCGATAACATTGATTGATGAAAGGAAAAATATCAAGTAGAATATCTGCTACAAGTTTTAATGAATGATCGCGATGAATTGTATTGGAAGCATTTTCAAAATCAATTTTCAAATAAACTTTATTATTAACGTCTGGATGATTAGAGACGTAACGTCTTGCTGCATGTGCAACTGCTTCACAACCACCTTTCGACCCGAAACCAAATTCTAATGGACGAAGTAAATATCCTAATTCGTCTCTGATGTTTGAACAAATTATTTTCGCTACCAAACGACGATACACTGTACCAATAGCAATTGGTCTGATACCTCCTGCTTTTTTAGTTAAAGCTAATAGTGACGCTCCGAATAAAATAGGACGAATATTGATGTTTACTGTGTCATTTAAAATAAAATTACATAATTTACACAAAGATGATAAGAGATTTTTTCCTGAAGGGTCAGCACTGTAACTTATTAAATCTTGTAGATGTGAAGGTCTTAAATAGTCTAAACCACCAGCAGAACTTGTTTTGAAAGAGTTTATTGCGCTACTCACACATTCTCCTGTTATAAGAATTGAAAACATTGCGCATTGTGATAAACATTTTAAAATTGTGCCATTTCCCATAATTGCGCACACTCTTCGACACCTAAACTGTAATGGGACACAACTTATATGAGCCTAATATCTATTTATTATAAATATAAGTGGATGTTATTAAACTAAATTTATTTATTGATTACTTTTTGGAAATAATATTTATTTTATTTAACGTTTAAACTCCAAACATGGAGTATTTATCGAAAGTGATATTAAAATTGATAGTAAAAGAGTTGAAACGTTAAATGAAATAAATATTTTTAGCGTGAATACATGTGGTATTATTCCCAAAAAGTAATCAATAACTAAAAATGCCACAGAAACTATTTACATCTATTTAAATCAAATCATCTGAAATTGATGAAATAATTTGAGAATATCTAAATCACTTCAAAAGATTTAAATCAGTTGCAAAGATTTAAATCATTTGAAAGTATTTAAATCATTTTCAGATTATTTAAAATCTGCAAAATGGTTTAAATCATATAAGTATTTATGATTTAAATAGTTTTTATTCGAAAAAAGATTTTTGATTTAAATCTTTTCACACAAAGTATGATTTCAATCATTTTTACCATGATTCGTGACAGCTCTGCTATCAAAATAGGGTATTCCCATTAAAAAAATGATGAACGCTTCATAACTCGAACAGTGATGATGTCATACAAAATGTGAGTACACCAAAAATGTTCAACTGAAAAGTAAAATATTCAATGGCTAAATAAAGCTTTTAACGATTGTGTTTCAACAATTACGTGCTCACTGTGTATAATTGACTTGAACATGATTGACTTGGTCAATTTTGGCTGTAGGCCTATGATATATCAACTACTGAAGCAATAAAATCAGTGGAGAAATCGAATCTTTATTTATTTATTTTGATACTGATTAGGGCAGAATTACTACAAATCATCTTTTTTTGGTTGAGAAGAATTTCAGTTTAATCTCAGACTATCATAAAACTTTATGATGTAATCTCAACGAATATGAAAAGTTTCCTAAGCAAAATTACGTTTTCCTATCAGACAAGTGTATCTTAAATGGAATAATTTCACAGACTTTCTCGGGCAAGTCGCTTTGATTAAAAAATCCTGCCAAATATTCCATATTACATTTGCCTCAATATTTTCCTAAAACATCGTCACATTTGTGGTTTCTTTGACGAAATAATACTATTTTCCAAGGACCAGAACAAATTCAAAAAAGCCCCAGCCGCAGTTTTCATAACAAGATGTTTGTTATTGTCTCTTTCACAAAGTTGAACGCTTAATACGCTTTTTATTCATGTTTCTCTCTTTTCCACTTGCTTCGTTTTGAGACGGAAAAAGTTTATGGAGCAATTCCCTCGGGGTCATACAGGAACTTGTTCAGAGACGTTCTGTCAAATGTGGGTGGAAATCTTTTTATTATATTTGAATTATATTCATTACATGACGGACGATGGCTGACAGCTGTCTGACAAATCAAATGACGCAGAATAACAAAATTATCACGGAACATGAAATTTAACATACAAAAGATACACGTGATTTGACGTTTAAAAAACAAGAGATGAACGAGATGTGACTTTTCGCATTGTAAACACTAGTGTTTAAAGAGATTTGTGCATGTCTAACCCGTGTTCAAAGTGCGGTTTTAGTAGCGGAAGTAGAAAAAGTTCATTCGTACAAGTTGGTTGCATTATTTTTATACATGGAAAATAATTCCCATTACAGGGCCATCACATGGCGATTCTGCCTTTGAGTTTCATAAGTGTTGTAAAATAAGTTTGGTAAATTATTTTCGCTCAGAGTTTCACAAAAAAATTATGGGTGGAACTTCTCAATCAACCGGGTCCACATCAGTAGATATGTACGTAGTTCGGCGGGATATTTATTGATGTGGAGGCGGTGAAGCACCAACCCGGCGCGTCTGCAGGTGGCGGATAGTAGAAGAGCCTCTGAGATGATTTTATATGAGGAGGAGATTTGCGGGAAAATACCTGGGGGCTAGTTGTGTTTTAAAACTCAACTGGCAGCCCTCGAATACCCTGCCGCGGGACAAATTTACCTGTCCCAGCTGTAGTATCGTGGCTAAGGAATTACACACAGGGTTACGATGCTGGGTCAAATTTCAAGCTTACCTCGAAATCACCTGTTATACCATTGTCTCCTGGCTGTCTGTGGTCAAGTCTCGCGAGCCAGTTGGATGGAGGGTGGTCTTGGCTTTATTACCCGGACCAAGAGGAGACAACCTCATCAAATACCTAAAGTCAAGGTGGGAAACCAGGCCGAAGAATGCGTGGCTATATAGAAGAATAGTTCTTACTGGTTTCGACCTTGGAACACCGGGGGAACTACATTGTATTGAACCCCTTACCTCCGCATGAGGGGCTCTACCTCTTCATCCGGGAACCTCGCAGAGGGAAAAAAGCCAAACAGCATAAAGGTCGTATGCCGTTCGACCTCTCAAAACTGGGAGTACCGGGCGGCATAGACGACCCACTGATAAAAGGCCTCAGTGGAGTGGGGGTGCGAAAATATCTGCGACTCCTCAATCAGGGAATATCCCCTTAAGAGGCCAGGAAGCAGGCTATTCAGCGCACAACCCCCCCGAAGGAACCACCAACGGGAAAGACAAAGCTTAAAAAAGGCCCGGAGAATATTACTCCTCCGCAACGACCTCTAAGCAAGAAACCAAAAACAGCTGCAATGGTAACCGGGCAAGCCAGTGGTTACTGCGTAACCACTGGCGTGAACAGCTGTCAAATTAGAGAAGGCTTTTATGTTGGGAATAATGCCCAAGGATTATCCTGGGGTCATCCTGAGAGTAGAGCAGCTCTCCACACTGGAAGACACTCTGGTGGAAGAGCTATGCGAGATCAAAGAGAAGGGAATCTCAGGTATCCATTTTCGTTGTGGAATAATACTGGTGGACTGTGGGACACAAGAATCGGCAGACGGGCTCATGAGGTCAGCGTCGAAATTGAACTCTTGGGAAGGACCCGAATTGGTGGCTCGAAGTGGAGACGACACCCCAAAGCCAGATTCTCCAACTTATCGAGGTTCAGAACACCAACCTCACTTCTGGGGCTCGGAAGATCCTAAACTCTAAAAAAGAGGGACAGGGAACTATCCTCACGATTGGGATTGATCACCAATCTGGGGAGGCTCTGAAGGCAGGAGGTTGCGCGCTAAACTTCCGTTTTGGGCGTATCCCTGTCTCGAGGCTGGGAAAGAAAAAAAACCCCGCGGAGGATCCAAAGGACATGGATATGCCCTCCACATCCGGAACCTCTGATAAAGGGGAAAAAGTCGAAAACTTGACCTTGGGTCAGCCCGAGATCTCCTCCGGCTCTGCTGGGGTGACTGAGGATGCGGAGATCGCCTCTACATCCCGGGAAACTGGGCGGAGCAGCCTGGGGATCGAGGGTCTCACTCGAGATCAAAAAACCTGCTTGAACTCCGAGGGAGATATTGGCATGGTGGTCGAGGAGGCTCAGGGAGAGACAAAGGAGGGGGATGAATGGAGGATGAGAAACTCGGCCTCTTTCATCAATAATAATTCACGTTCACGAATGTAGCTCAGATTAACCTGCGAAGAGAGCTTCAGCTGTGATTGCAAGGCTGTTCGCTAGACTGCAACTGGATATTGTACTGATCCAAGAAACATGAGTGCCTGTGTAATCATAAGAAATAACATAAAATATAGTTGTGTTTTAGAATACGTGTCACGGGACCTTGTTCCAATCATGGCTCACCTCAACATTGGGGGCATCGACCGAGTCATCGTCATTGCCTCTGCCTACTTCGCTGGAGACGGGCCGATGACACCGCCAGAAGAAGTACAAGAGCTAGTCAGACACTGCAATAGCAGACGGCTGCCAATTATAATTAGTTGTGATGCCAACGCACACAATACCGTGTGGGGAAGCACTAATAACAATGCAAAAGGTGAGTGTTTATTAGAATATCTCTTAGCAAATAACCTTGAGACCTTAAATGTGGGGATAATCCCCACCTTTGTCACGAGAGTAAGAGAAAAGGTCCTGAACGTAACAATTGTTAATGCTGCTTCTAAGGAAAATGTAAAAGATTGGAGGGTGATGAGCGAGCCATCACTTTCCGACCATAGGGTCATCGAATTTAGAATAGAGGGAAATACCACCTTGATTCCTACAATCCAATCTGAAGGACAATTTGGAAGAAGTCGAAGTGAATGGGGTAAATCATCCACACTACTACCTGGAACAAAGAGTCGAACAGATCAGTGAGGCAATAATGGGAGCTTTTCATTCCAGTTGCCCACTGTCAAAAGCTCGTTCAGAAAAGGACACTCTTGGTGGAATGAGAACCTGTCAAACCTCAGAAAAGAGGTCCGTCGGCTCTTTAATAGAGCCAAACGTGATGGTAATTGGCAGAGGTACACTGAGAAGCTTACACAGTACCATGAAGAGATTAGGAAGGTCAAAAGGCTCAATTTTCAAGCCTTCTACGAAAATATCACTTCCACTCACACAGCGGCCAGAATACAAAAGGTTATGACAAATGGGGGAACTAACCCCACAATGTCACTGAAAAAGCCAGACGGATCATACACGGAAGGTGAAGAGGAACGATCGATTCTTCTTCTTAGAACCCACTTTCCAGTTAGTGAACCAGCAACAAGCACTGAAATAGCAATGAATTACACCAAAAAATCCTGCAAGGAAGATTGGGACATTGCTAAGAACATATTTACCAGACAACGGTTGGAATGGGCGATAAGTACCTTTCAACCATATAAATCACCAGGAGTGGATGGAGTATTTCCAGCACTCCTGCAGCAAGAAATATAAGATGTTCTTCCTCAACTGCTGAAGATTATAAGAAGCAATCTAGCAGTGGGTCTAATACCTAGAAAATTGAGAAGGGCAAGGGTATACTTCATACCAAAAATAGGAAAAAAAGATGGGGCTGATCCACGATATTTTAGACCCATCTGTCTAGCATCGTTGCTACTCAAAACGATGGAGAAAGTAATGGATAACTACATAAGAATAGAGAATCCGGAGAATATACCACTTCATAAATTTCAGCATGCTTACAGAGTGAGCTATCAACTGAGAT
This sequence comes from Galeruca laticollis, assembly GCA_963921935.1. NCBI lineage: Eukaryota > Metazoa > Arthropoda > Insecta > Coleoptera > Chrysomelidae > Galeruca > Galeruca laticollis. The sequence continues at coordinate 52,027,709 of OY998184.1, forward strand.
GGCTCTGTATCAGCTGACCGAAGTCATCCAGAGAACTCTGAACGACAAAGAAATCGCAATGTGCGCATTCCTGGATATATCTGGGACCTTTGACAACATAACTCATGTGTCTGTCAAAGAAGCACTGAAAAGGCGAGGAGTAAATGAAACCATTGTAAAATGGATTTATGAGTTGTTGACGACGAGGATAGCTGGGAGTCAGGTAGGGAATCAAACCACCTCAGTTAAAGCCACTCGGGGGACACCTCAAGGGGGAGTGATATCTTCCCTTCTATGGAGCCTCGTAGTAGATGAGTGGCTCTATAGGCTAACGGAGCTTGGCGTCGAATGTATGGGCTTTGCTGATGGCATAGTTCTAATAGTCAGAGGCAAGTTCGAGAGCATCTTGTGTTATTTATTACAAAAGGGCCTCAGAATCATTGAGCAATGGTGCTTGTCAGTGGGGCTAAATATTAACCCAAACAAGACCATAGTAATTCCATTTACCCGGAAAAGAACACTTCCAGCCATGAAACCCATATCCTTAAACGGGGAAATCATAGAATGGAAATCAGAAGTTAAATAATTAGGGATAACCCTAGACAGTAAGTAAGCTTCTGTGGAATGAGCATGTTGAAATAACTGCTAATAAATCAATGCAGAAATCTAGCTGGTAAGAGGTGGTGCTGTAACCCAAAAATACTGCGATGGATGTACGCCATGATTGTGAGACCAGCAATTACGTATAGGGCAATAGTTTGGCATACAGAAGCAAGTCAGTACAGCACGAAGAAGACCCTCGACAAAGTACAAAGGCTTGCCTGTATGTGCATCATTGGAGCTTTGAGAACGTTTCCCACTAGGGCACTTGAGATCATTACAGATATCACACCTCTACATCTGGTGATAAAAAGATCTGCCCAAGAGGCAATTCTTAGAATAGCTAAGGAAGGTTCAGGCAATAAGAGTATTAAAAATCAGGGAGCGCGGTCCTCTCTAAGAAAATACATCTCATCAGCGAATCTTCCCAGTGACGAAATAATCAAGAAAGTAAGTATCGAGAAGAATTTCACTACGATGCTAAATACGAGGAGAGACTGGGAAAGGGAATACACCACCCAAACTATCAAAAAAAACATCATTAGATGGTATACGGATGGTTCACAAACCACCACTGTAGCAGGTGCTGTAGTATTTGGGCCTGGCAGTAGATACTCATTATCGTTAGGCTCCTTCCCGAGCGTCTCTCTGGCAGAAATACGTGCGATTGAAAGATGCGTGGAAATGAACCTAAAAAGATACTGTCAGAAATGTGACATATCGATCCATTCTGATAGTCAAACAACTATCAAAGCATTGAGCTTCCATGTCATTGACTCAAAGTTGGCATGGTAGTGCCGAAGAAAACTTGATGAATTAGGCAAGAATAACAGGGTCTCTTCAGTCTGAGTTCCTGGCCACTCCGGAATCACAGGAAATAAAGAGGCCGATACACTTGCCAGGAAAGGAGCACAAACGCCCTTTATTGGCCCGAAGCTTTTCTGTGGTGTAGGAAAATGCTCCTATAAGAAAGAGTTTCGGAAGAAGGAGGAAACCGAAAGAGAATTACTCTAGCGGAGTCTTCCCGAGTTGGAATATTCCAAAAAGTTCCTTCGGAATTTTGACACTGCTAGATTCAAAAAATATCTGGACCTCAGTGAAAATAAGCTACATCTCCTCACGGGCTTTCTTAGAGAACACTGCCGCCTTAGGAAACACCTAATGAGAATAGGTCTAGCAGAAACTGACTAATGTAGATTCTGTGGTCTGTGGGGAGGAGGATGAAACTCCGGATCACATAGTTCTGGAATGCCTCGCCATTGCAAGCCAACGCAAGAAATGATACGGAGAAGAAACTTGTGAGAGTGAGGATATAACCTCGTTGAAGCCGTTCCAAATACTAGAGTTCATTAGAGCCCTGGAACTGGAAGGCGAGCTGTAGTAGTAGCGAGAACAGCTCTAATAGGGGGGGGGCACAATAAACCTTAGTATTCAGTGCATTTTAACCCCGTTAAAATCTTAATCTAAATCTAAATCCACTCAATTAAAGGAAGTAAAGGAGGAGGTTTTGATAGCTCAAGCTGGGAACAGTGGAGATCCTTTAAACCAGACATCCCAAAACACAAATCAAAGTGATGTTGGAAGAGTCCTAGGAGTAATTGCCAATTATGTTGTACAAGTTTGTTAAAAGAAGAATGGTAGATAAGATTAGAAAAGAGATTCGAAGGAGTCAAGAAAAAGTTTAGAAGAGAACAACCGCATAAGTGTCAAACTGTGAAAGTGTAAATGTGCGAAAAAATTAGTGCAAAAATCTAACAGTGAGTTGTAAACACAAGAAGAACGCAAGGGTAACTAGTTAAAAATGTATTTAGCATATACTTTCCAATTACTGCAATAAAGGTATATTTGCGAACTTAATAAAATCTACATTAAATTACATGAAATAAGAAAGTATTCAATCAAAATAGCATCAGAAAGAAGAAAAGGCGATATTTTGAATAAGAAAGTTGGGGAAGCTAAGCAAATATATGTTAATTTTGAGAAAACCTTATAAATTAAAAAAAAAATATGAAAACTGAAGAATGGCCGTTCTATCTGGCCGGTTTCCTTGATTTTTTTTTAAATGAAAGGTATTTAGAAACATCAATCATTGAAAGTCTAAGTCTAAGAACACTCAGTGGATCAAGCCCTTTCTTTTGAGCTATTAACTGTTTAAATTTGTTGAGTTTGAGGAAAGTTGTGTTTGCACAATTAACTTAACTTCCAATTTTTTCCAAATTCTACGGCTGACGCACAGCTAATATTGTCTGGAAGGAAAATTATTTTATGTAATAATTACATCCTCTCATACATAGTCTATCCTAATGCTGCGGAGCAGCATGGGTACTCTAGTATTATTTGAAAATAGTGCAGAAATTACAAATGTTAAATACTCAGAAAAGGACATTTCAGTGATAAAAGCTAACACACATAAAATTATTGAATTGTATCAAGAAAGTTCAACACCTTGAAGGACGGTAAACATTTTGGATGTTGTTAACTGATACGGTATACTGCATATGTCAATTGATCAAGACGCTGATCAGCGGTGCGTCATATAATTGAGTTAAAGTAAGTAGGAATAAACTCAAACTACATGTACATAGTGGAAAAATATTGCTTTTGCTAATTGTAAAGCATTCATGTTTAGTGTTTTAAATGAAACTCAACGTTTCTAGCTAATTCCACAATATAATGAAAAATGTTGAAAATTCTAAAAAATTGACAATTGTTTCTATTTGGGTCAGACCCTTAGAAATTTCTAAATCCGATACAGTGAACACTTACGAGCATACACATTAAAACAACCAGATAAATACCATCACGCAAAACATCTACTTGACACCCACAATTCATTGACACCTAACACAGAACTAGAAGTACTACATATTTGTGATAAGAAACATGAACTGGATTTCCTTGAAGAGTAGGAAATTAGAAGACACTTAAGAATCCCACAATATGAAGTCGTCAATGAACAGATAAATCTAGGGAGTTCTCCACTATTAAACTGTCTTCTTAAGTGATAATTGTAAAGATCAGCAGATATTGTTTTCCTGGTTTTCTATATCATTGCACAGTTATACTGATCTTAATTGGAAAAAATGATATCCAGGATATCACCATAGGGCTAATAATATTTAAACTTCAATTTTTTGTCATATCACATCTTATTCTTTTTTCTATTAACATATATTAAGCCAATCACTCCTTGGTCTAGGCAAAAATAACTGCTAATCATCAGGTAGGCATCAAATGAAATGTAACTTTTGTCATTCTGACGATGATATTGAGTTATCGAAACAATTGTTAATTTTTTAGAATTTCCAACATTTTTCATTATATTGTGGAATTAGCTAGAAACGTAGAGTTCCATTTAAAACGCTAATATGAGTAGATTCCACGAAGTAAGGTTCGAGACAGTTAATTTCATTCATGTTTATTTTGTAAATGCCTTTAATTGAATGTGTTGGAAATAACTTTGGCATTAAATAAAATTATCAAAAAGTATAATAAACAAGATTGTCAATTTTACATATATACGATTATGAACATTTACATATTTAGTAATTTATTTCTTGAAACTATCTACCTACGTTTCAAAAATAAAAGGACTTTATGCCGATTGATGGTCTTTTCGCTTCGCAATGGGACGTGCAATGCTCAACATTTCCTTGAGGAGGTGAGGAGACGAACTGGAATAAAGGACGTAATGTAGGAGGCAGCTGGTCTGAAATGGAGGTGGGCAGGCCATTTTGCCAGACAGAACCCAGAGTGATGGACAGTACGGGTACTGAGGTAGAACACATTGAAGATGGGTGAACGATAGATAGACCACAACGCAGATGAGTGGACGATATCAGAAAAACGCCGATTAGAAACTGGGAATAGCAAACCAAAGACAGAAAAAAATGGATTACCATGGAACAGGCTCACATCCAGGAGTGGATGGTAGGAAGCTGAGTAAGAATTACCTCATTTCCTATTCTGGGAATTGAATCGTCTGAACTGATCATATTCCTATTTGTCCTCCGATTCTAGGTTTTCAAGGAATCTGCACAATTTTTTTCAAGTTTGTTAAGGTTTATCAGGTACTTATACTGATAAAATGTGTATGATAGTCAAACAACACGCTTAACTCTCAGAATTCCATCTCTAAGATTTTCTTTGTTTGATTCATATTTTCCATTCAGCATAATTCGAACTTCCAAAAATGCTCTTTGGTTCTCTGTTACTTGAATGTATTCGAGATTCAGTCACTTTTTTGTTTTTGAATACGCACATATATCGATTATTTGTTCGGTTATTTTGGATTGGTGATTTTACAAGAAGAGAGATATATTCCAGCTTATAATTCTAATTGTTTGTATTTTTTTCTAATATTATTTGTTCTTTGAGTAGAATCTTTTTTCTCCCTATGCAAGCTTGTGACTTGACCTAAGAATTCTTCTTCTTCATCTAGGCTTGGGACCGCTATCGATTCCTCATTTCAGTCTTCTATTGTCGAAGGTGACATTAATTCACCAAAAATAAAACTTGAGGTTTTTTCTTGAAATAGTATTTGAAACAATCGAATATAACTTGAAGTAGCGATACAAATTGCGTAAAATTAATATTTAAACAAACATCCAAGGTAACCTTGTAAAGTAAAAACCTCCTTGGATTTGAGAAAATTTGAATAGAGAAGACGAGTCATTAGTTAGTTTAATCTAGCGTATTATCACAAGTTCCTGTGTAAAAGTTTGTTTTGAGTTGTTGTTAGGATATTGTGAGAACACGAAAGCTCCAGGAAGTAGTAGTCGCAAGGAAGTTTATCTTCAGGACAAATGCCGCATTAGGGAATTACGAATGGCGAGAATAGTGACCTAGAGATTATATCATCTACTTTTATTGTAATGCAACGATGTAAGACTTTAAACATGAGATAACATTGAGAGAAAGAGTTTTTTGTTAAGGTTACTTTACAGTGTTATTGGATTTATTTCAAGGCGATATAGTTGAAGATTATGAGTAAATCTCACTTCTATAAAGTCTTGTTTTCCTTTGTTTACATATCTAAACTACAATTTCTCATTCAGAATAGCAGATATGAAAATATTGGATGAATGTACGATTTTTCTTTGTAAATATAAGGTGCAGTGCAGCATTGTTCACATTCTATTGATTTAGTTGAGTGTTTATTTCAATCGGAATAAATACATGTTGAAAAATAAGTATACATTTTCTGTAAATACTGAGAGTGAACTGATAAAGTATTTTAATCTTTATGGTCCACTTTGTTTTTTTGAGGTTGCATTCAAACAAAATTTGCTGACATAAGAATTTCCATTTGAGTGTAGATTTTTTATTAATTAAGCGTTCCATAAGTGTTTTTGAACGGAATAAATTGTTAAAAAGTAAGAAATCGAGTCTACCCGATATAAAAAATGATAGTTATGATAATGTAAATTATCCTGCAATCCGTATTTTTTATTTTAAAAGTTATGTTCACTGGATTATTTGATTAATATGAAACTTATAAGATAAATAACACTGATTGTTTGTTCTAGTATCATCAAAACATCTTTCAACATTTTCTTGAAACACTTTTTTAATGATATTATGGGTTGGTTAGCAAAGAATTATTAAAACCGCTCTCAAAAGACGAGAATTACATAATTCATTTTGATGAAAATATAATAGTCATAATTGAAAAATATAACTATTATCATCTGATATAAGGTGCATTACATATTGCATGAAAGGACATGTGCTATTTAATAATATGCATACCAAGTGCATTGTTGGAATTGCTAGAAATCAAGAATGGAAAAAAATGTACATACTTTAAAAACATTTTAACTTACAAAATTTGTATCATTTATATTAACATAATTAAATATTTCTTAATTATAAATTTTTGTTTGTTTCATGCTAAGAAAATTAAATTGCTGAAAATTTGCAAATTTACAGGATTGAAAATAGGCCATTTAGTCTGAACACTCAGGACATCATGTCACAACTTTGCCTCAATATAACCATATTTGTATCAGTTTCAGAGTTTCTGTTCATTGCTATCAAATTTTATATGACAAGTAGGCTTTTTTTCAACTACAGGTGTGAATATATTCAATTTCATCTAAAAACAAATAAAATCGACAAAAGTTTCCAAATTTCTTTATTACACAGAGAAATATTTACAAAATGCTTTACAGTTAATAGAAAGAGGGAAGTAAGGTAAAGTGATGAATTTCAATTTAAAATAGCGAACGTTTAAAAAAACTTACAAAGCAACTATAACAACTAATAAAAAATGTAAAGCAGAAGATCTGTCTTGATCAATAATAATGTACATATTGTAGGGAGATCGATATATACAGTACAAAAGTAAACATACAATCAACATGTACAAGTTTGCATAGACTGATGTTGTGGAGATTGGAACTGGAACATTTTTCCTTGATTGCACCAAAAAAAAAGTTAGCTCATTTTCCTTTTTCCATCTTCAAGGTGACAGATACACATATGTTTGATCACCTGAACGGGTGCTATGGTACTTCAAGCACGAAATTTTTTTCATTTTTGGAGAAATTTCAGTTTGTTAGCACGATATAGCCTCCGGAGTGTATACAAATGACCAATCTCATCATTGGACATTATTCAAAGCATCTAAGAGATGAATTGTATTGATTTTCAGCTAACTAGAGCTAGGACAACGGGTGCATGGTACCTGAAGTATGGATATAACTCAGCAATAAATACGACCACCAGACCACAGTCAGGTACATGCATAGACCACATTTTATTAAGTCGAAAAAGACAAACCTTGAATCTATCATTCCGCTGACTGTGGAGACTTGTATTACCGACCATTACACAATACTGATGCAAATAATATTCAACGATAAGTATGCGAAAGAAACTACAGCCAATTCCAAATTCTATAAACAAATAAACGAAAGAAAATTGATACAAATCATTAAAAGTACGGATTGGAAATATTTCTTTGAAATAAATGATTTGGAAAACTCGGTTACTGAACTTGTCAGACTAGTCCAAACTGCAATAGATGGATCCTCGAAATTCATAAAAGTTAAAAACAAAGATATAAAGAGGAAACCATGGGTTACTACATCATTACTGAAATCCATTAATAGGAAGAATACTATGTATGCTACATTAAAAAAAATCCACAAAATGAAATTTTAAAAACTGAATACAATATTTACAGAAAAATACTAGAGAAAGCAATAAAAGACACAAAAATGAAACACTACAAAAACAAGATAGAACAAGAAGGGGCAGACTCAAAACGATTATGGCAATTGGTAAATGAATTAACGAAGGCAAGACAATATACCGATATATCATTGATGCAGACTGATGATGGAAATATAACTTGCGATCCAATTATAATTTCTGAAAACTTCAACTCATTTTTTAGCAATGTAGGTGCAAATCTAGCAAAAAATATTAAGCAGGACAGAAATTATACAGAAACGAAAATTAAATCAGATCACACCTTTTTTCTTTTTCCCACTGACGCCTATGAAATACAAGAAATTATTTTGCAGTTGAAAAATAAAAAATCACCAGGACCATGGATTGAAATCGGAAACATTGAAACTCATATCAACTTACATAGCCAAACCTCTAAGTTATATTATCAATAAATCCTTGTCAAGTGGTCACTTTCCTTCTGCTTTCAAAATGTCAACTGTGGTACCTGTTTACAAAACTGGCGAAAGGACAGAGGTTTCAAATTATCGACCTATAACACTTATATGAAATTTGGGTAAAATTATGGAAAAAAGCATAAAAAAAAGACTAAATTCGTTTCTGAAGAAATACAATCTGTTGTCAGGAGCGCAGTATGGATTCACAGAAAAAAAGTCCACCAGCGATGCGATACTAGAACTCACGAGCAAAATATATGGTTCTATAGATAAAAAAAAACCTCCATCGGAATTTTTCTAGACTTGGCAAAGGCATTCGATACCGTGGACCACAATATACTGTTATCAAGCCTTGACGATCTAGGAGTGGGGGTAAATCACATGACCTTTTCAACTCATACTTAACTGACAGGAAACAGCAAACAAAAATACAAAACATACTCAGCAAAAAAGAAACTATATCATGTGGTGTACCCCAGGGGACGGTGTTGGGGCCTTTGCTATTCAATATTTATCTAAATAATTTATTCTCCATACGAACACAGGGCAGCATCATAAGTTTTGCAGATGATACGGTCATATTCTATGAAAGTAACACATGGGACGACTTAAAGAATAAAATAGAAACTGACTTTGGTAACATTATGAAATGGTTCGATAATAGACTACTATCAATTAATCTCAAAAAAACTTTCTACCTGCCGTTCTGTAGCTTATCTGCGAACCTCCCAACATTTGACAAAATATCAATAGAAGATGACCTTGAAATCTTACCATCGAAAAGGGTTAAATACTTGGGTATTATGATAGACAGCCACCTTAGATGGGACGTACATATAAACTATTTAGTAAAAAAATTCGGCGGGCGTAATTTTGGCCGGTAATCCCTTGGCCTACCTGCATAAATCAAAGGGTACCATTTATGACAGGGGTAATTTCGGCCGAGGGGTTGATGTTTACGATGAGATTAAAATATTGGTAATTACGCTTAATAGTTTCCTTTAAATGTATAAAATTCACAAATAACAGGTATAAAATTATTATAGCAAGTCAGTATTATAACTTATCTTTAAGCTACTAGTCGATATAAAGCATAAAATATATTATTTGTATACGATGGCATCAGTTTCAGTAATTAAGAGTTCACGCGGTTGTGACTTACTAGTTGTAGAAAAGTTTCAGTTTTGTAAACAGGACGTATTAAAAAGTGGTGAAGTACGTTGGAGGTGTATAAAGAAAAATTTAAGATGTTTAGCCAAACTGTACACTGTTGGTGCGGAATACACAGTTACTAGAAGTGAATTAATCCACAACCACGAGTCCGATGAAACTACGTTGGAGAGAAAAATAGTGACGACTTCATGCAAGCGCAAAGCTGAGGAAGACATATCGGAGAAACCTTCAAAAATTATTAAAAGCGTTCTTTCAAATCATTTGCCAGAGAATTTGTCATCGATAGATGTCAGTCTAATAAGAAGAAATTTGTACAACAGCCGCCGTAAGCTCTTACCAGCCCTGCCTAAGGATATTCACGATGTACATTCTGTACTCGATAGTTATGGACCGAAAACCACAACAGGTGAAAATTTTTTGTTTATTAACAGCACAGCTGATAATATCATTGTTTTTTCTTGCCATACAAATATAATAAGTTTATGTAAAATGAAAGATTTTTACATGGATGGCACATTTTCTTATTGTACAAAATATTTTTATCAGTTATTTACCATCCATGGACTGGAAAATGGGCATTATGTTCCTCTTTTGTATTGTCTGTTGCCCAATAAGACCAGTGACACATATATGAGACTTTTTCTGTTGGTAAAATCTAAAATTTTTGAACTTTATAATATTGTTTTTGAACCGAAGGAGGTATTTGTGGATTTTGAAATCGCAATTCATAACGCAATAAAAGTTGTCTTTCCCAAAACCAAACTAAATGGTTGTAGATTTCACTTGCACCAGGCGTGGTATAGGAAAATACAATCATTAGGGTTAACCCAAATGTATAAAGATAAAAACTGCGAGGAAAGCAAATGGCTTACTCATACTTTTGGGCTAACTTATTTAGACCCCTCTGAAGTTGAAGATTGTTTCATATTTGATCTCATGTCATACAAACCGGACCATAAACTTATAGATAAATACGCAGACTATTTATTAGAAAACTACATAGCGCCAGAATCTCATTTTCCACCAAATATATGGGCATATGAAAACCCATCAATTAAAAGAACCACAAATGCCTGCGAATCATTCCATTCGCACTTTAATTCTAGTTTTTATTCAAGTCACCCTTCTATATTTATTTTTATAGAAAAATTAAAAGATTGTCAGATCGATGCATATTTAAAAATAAAAAATTTAAATATTCCAGCAAAAATTAAAGACAAACAAGTAAAAAACAAACTAAAATTTATCGAAAACATGGTAAATATGCTTCGATCTGACAATATTTCTAGAATTAATTTCGTTAAATCTGTATCACATCAAAACGTTTTTTAAAAATTTATAGTTTACCTAAGTTATAGAAATAAGTTGATGTAATAATTTTATTGAAATAAAGAAATATTTTAATATAAAGCATTCTGTTATTTTATTTGATTTGCGGCCGAAAATACCTATGAGATAAGGAAGCAACTTAAAACCTCCGGCCGAATTTACCTACCGGCTTTTAGTACCTGCCCTTTTTCCGGCCGAAATTACATCCGCCCAAAAAATTACGTAGTGCTCTGTATAGAATCAAATAAGTCTCACATATACTCAACTTTAAACAAAAAAAAATTCTTTACCACAGTTTAGTTGAATCGCATCTGGGCTATGGTATTATAGGATGGGGTGGAGTATCCAAAACATACCTGAAATCATTAGAAATCATACAAAAGCGATTCTTGAAACTAATAATGTGTAGAAAAAACCGATATCCAAGTGAAGCGCTATTTGAGGAGACACAGGTTTATGATTTGAGGAAACTTTATTTCTTGGAGGTAGGAAAACACAATATTTGCATAAGAACGAACTCCTTACACATTCTCACCAACATCAGACGCGACAAAAGGACAAGTTTATATCCCCATTTATGAAGAAGTCAGTCGGTCAGAGATGCTACCGATATCTGGGGCCAAAGGTATTCAATTGTTTACCTGATAGTATTAAGAACGCACCCACAATCCAACGCTTCACTAAAACAGTTAAAGATTATATCAGAGAGCTACCAACCACCTACGTAAAATCAATAATAGGAAACTAAAACAATGAATAATTATAATTAAAATGAAAACTATTTACATTACTAAAAATTGGTATGATGTTAGAGTACTATTAATATTTTTTTCTTTTTTTTTCATATATCTAATTAGGTTATTTAAGCACTACTTTTTGTGTGTTTTCAATTTTAACTTTACAATTAGGAACTATTCTGTACATTTCAATTCGTCTTGTAGTTAGTGTGCTGTTTTGTGTATTGTTTGTTTATTTAATTATATATTCTCGCTCTACATACAGGTATATATGTGTATTCCGATATACATACTATACCTCGTAGATTAACCTCTATTTATTCACACATTACCTGTATATAAATTGTTATTTTTATCTTTACCTTGTGAATAAATTATTATTATATATGGACCACCAATTTTGGTTTTTTTCACGCTTATATGATTAGAATCTTGCCAAAAACGTCCAACAGTACCGTCTTTAAATATCCAGGTCACATCCAAAAACACAGATTGACATAAACCTTCCCTTTATATCTTGACATATTGATGTAGACAATGTACACGTTTTAATGCAATATGTGGCAACTTGATTAAACCACGACGAGGATCATTTTTCTGGTATTTGAATCCAATATTTTTCACTATCTTCCAGGGGGATGTTAAACAACCATTAAAGAGTTCACGCTCCTGGAGTTTATCTCTCAAAGTTTTCAAGGTTATGTGTTCCTCTGAAAAAATATTGTGTTAGTTAATTGTGAATAAAGTAAAACAGTAAATTCAATATACTCACTGTTTCCATACCTTTCGTATATAACATTTCGGAAAGCATTTCGATCAAAGTTATCATTTTCCACAGTAGGTTTTATGCGTTGTCTCTTTTTAGGTGGGCTTTTAGGCTGTTCACCTCTATTATGCTTGGCGGCAATACGGTGAACAGTAGTAACGCTAAGTTGTAAAGCTCCTGCAACTCTCTACAATATAGTTACTTCAATTTATGCAAGAATAATATATTATCAAGTTTAATTAATATAACCTAACATAAAAAACATTTAATGATTTACATTCAAATATGTAACAATAATATTAATGATGATGAATACAAATAGCGAATACTATTACTCACGTCTCTTACAGCAGTAAGCGGGAGAAGCGGGCTCCCATTTCGGCATTCTCGTTCAAAATAGCTCAACAAAGATGTTACCATCTCTTGACATTTTCTGTTCAGCTGCTTCGGTATTTTATTAACCACACACTGCAGATTTGCCAAAGTAATTAGTTATGGAAATAACTGTTTTTCTAATCTGGAAGAAGCAATGAATTTAGAAGCACCAGAAAACTTGTAAATATTATACGATCATCGAATGTCAATAAACGTCAAAACAAACTGGGGATGTTTACCAGTTGATTCGGCAACGTCTCGAAGTTTTGCCAACCCGTTCGCTGTAAATTGCCCTGGCTGTTGAGGATAAATTGTATTCACGGTTGGTAAATTAATATTTATTCTGATAAGCAGGAAAGTAAATGAAAATTACATCATCGTTTTTTTATCGTAAATAAACTATAAACAGTTACGTACCAAACTATAAACAGTTACTTACCAGATGAGGACGAATTACGGGCAATAGCTTAAAAAAATGTTGAATGTATTGTTTATTTTGTTTTGATATAACAACATAATTTTCTCAATTATTGATAGTAACAGCATCACAGATATATTGAAACATACATGAAACAATTGAGGAATATGAGAATGATATACAGATGAATTATTGGATCTTTCCCCGTGCGTCATCAATATATGATAACATAACCGACAAATGTCAAATTATTTTGTTCTGTTCTTCACTATCAATAGAAAGATATGCCACTTAATAATTATATAGCTCGGATATCAATGACGCACAAGTAAATATCCAATATTTCATTTGTATTATATACGTATTTTCCCTAATTTCAATTTGGTGGATATTAACTGAACTCCCGTCGTAAGTAGTTACATAATTAATTGTTTTGTCGTTAACAATTCAAAGGTTTAATTGTTAAATCTACAGTATACAGCATTGCTACTTTAACTTACGAGCATACGTAGTATTTTACTTCTTACTTAATCAGTTCACGTAGATGAATTTGCACACAAACAGTACAGGAAGCCATTTCTAGTGTAATTTGTTGGTAACATCTTAATAAATTGACAATTATAAATATCTTTGTCGTATTTTAGAATTAATGCGACTGTTTTGACTCGTTCATCAACAAGAGCCACATTTTTTTGCTAAGCGTATTCGTTGTTAGTTTTAAATCGTATTCAACTTGTCACTATTTTTTCGGCCCTTTCAAACCATTACGTCATATCAGCTGTGAGAAAAAGAAATATATATATACCACAACTCCTAACAACGATCACCTTGTTAATGGTCTTCCTCTCCTTTTTAGTTATCATTATTAGAGAATTTCAATACCATTGTAATAAAAATTTTTGAAGAAATTTCAGGTTCTTAGCACGATACAGCCTCCGGAGTGTATACAAATGACCAATTTTATGATTGGCTATTGTTCAGAGCGTCTCACAAATGAACTCTCTTGATTTTCAGCTCACTAGCACTAGTACAACGGGTGCTATGGTACCTGAAGTGCAACATTTTTGGAGAAATTCCGGGTTGTTAGCACGATATAGCCTCTGGAGTCTCTACAAGTAACCAATTTTATAATTGGATATTTTTCGGAGTCTCTGACTGGTGAACCCTATGGATTTTCAGCTCACTAGAGCGAGTATAACGGGTCCAATGAATCCAGATATACTACATACATTCTATTTTCCCTCTGTCTTCACACTCTTGACGATTCAAACAAACGTACGGATATACCTACTATGAGCTTCAACTCATATTACAATATTGAAAATGAAATAGGAAAGGTAAGTACAATTGCAAACACAAATAGATAAAACATGTAATACTTTTGGTGTGTGAAATATGAGATTAAAATGTATAAAAACATTTTAGGAATGGGAGACCTCTTTTGTAAGATCCATGCAAAGGGCTAGTATGGAAGAAAAAGAGTGGGTACAGAAAATGGTCAACTTTGTTTAGATGGCACACCTTGGATCACAGTGTATGTGAATGGTTCTTCGAGTAAACGATTCTGTGGCAAAAACTATTATGCACTATCTGCACTATCTGGTATGGTAGTTGTAATTGGAAAATATACGGGCCAAGTACTATTCATAGCAGTAAGAAATAAGTTTTGTGCTATACTTGCCAGAGTTTCCAAAGGCAATGTAATTGTGAAAAAGCAAATATGCTACACAAATTGGGATGAATCGGCCCCTGCAATGGAAGCTGATATGGTTATGGAAGGATTGAACTTCAGTGAGAAGAAGTATAGTGTGAGGTATTGTAAATTTATAGCGGGCGGTGACTCCAGTGTATACAAGAATATTATAGAAATAGTCGGTTATGGAAGCGACGTTAAAAAATTGAATGTACTGTAACCTTACCTCGCTGTTGTTACTACAAGAAGTGAGGTTATATTGCCAAAGGTTCGCTTTTTCCGGAGAGCATAATGCCTTGAGTTAGTGAGGAATATTTGAAAGCTGGATCTGTATTATTTTTTTAAGGCGCCACTTCATTAGTAGGACATTCAAGAAAGTCTTACTGAATAATCAAGGAACCAATAGTGATTAAATTAGCTATTATAACTTTTCAAATTGCCAATGAAACAGTTTAATTAAATTTAATGGTACCTTGAACAGATGATGTAATAACCTGTCTCAATAAATATGAGGTAATCGACTGATAATCAGTTATCAATGGTTGATTAATTTAAAATGTTCAACAATTTCTAATGTTACCAACTATTTGAGATCACTATGTTCAATACACTAATACTTTAGTAACATGTAAATGGTATACCAGTTACAGCCTCACAAACTGTAATAATTAACAAGATATAACCAAATAGATCAAAAGTGTCTCTTATATAGTAATATTAAGCTAAAATATAATATGCAATAATAAAGTTAATATTTCAACTTTACGAAGTTGAAAGTATGTAATAATAAAATTGTGAATTGATAGACGCCTTTATAAGAATGTGGAGTTACTAAATATCGAAATATAAAAGTAAATGTGTCATTAAACGTTAAAACATGAAATTACAAAAATGAATAAGTTACCTCAAGTTCAGATGAAAACGAATAAAACTTAAAATGTTACTTGCGGTTAGTGTCCATACTATTAAACGTCAATCGGCTTAAATGACAAGATTCAGCCATGTGGTTAAGAATCGTTGTCCATAATGGAATCATTCCGCAATAGTCACCAACAAACATAAGTCCCGCTTCGTCCTTTAAAGTGGAAACGCCGTTACAAGCTCTTGTCGCTCTGTAGCGTTAACGCAATCCAAGATACGATACAACCGTGAACGGAGAACAATAGTCTGTCAGGTATCTCTACGAAGATATATCCCATACAGGAAACATCCGAAATTTGAGGCTCCTTAAAATCTCGACATGATCATCCTATCATCGATTACCATCACCCATAAAAACTGTTAAACCATATCCATTTGGCAAAAAAAGTATTCATAAAAAATGTATGTGAAAACTGTGCTGTACAGAAAAACCCTAAAAAGAAAATGGGGCTATAGCGTGGACATATATGTACAAGACGAAAGCTCACTTTGTTACCAAGTGATTTTCACCACGGTAGTCCCGAAAATAGATGGAATAAACCATGTGCCACCGGCCATTTTTTATAATCACGACTTGTCATACTGGACACTCAACTTAACAACTCGAAAAGTATCAGACGAGTGATTCCAATAATTTAACTTCCCTTTACTATTGAAATCTGCAATCAGTGTTACCACTGGCAGTAAAATAAAATCCCCACATAAAATGATTCTTGTGGATTGGTTAAATCACATGAAAAATATTAATAAAAATATTACTCCAGACACCCATTTAATTATGTAAATCCCCTTATTCCAGGATATGCTTAAATAATTTTAAAACCTATAGTTAATTCCCTTACGCAACTAACTATACAGAAATGTCTATAAAGTTGCATACTCAGTGGGTGGCTTAATCGAATTATCGCACCTCCGTGAGTTATAATACAATACAAAGCATTGTATTTTTATCACGCTACAGTACGAACCATGTTAAAAAAAATTATGGAAAAGGCCACAGGGAAATAAAAAAAGATACCAGGATTACACTAGCAGGAAGAAAACTAATTATGATGAAAAAAAATTGAGGTCTTAATAAAACGAACAAAAACTTCAACCACAAATTGACAAAACTTTCAGAATCACCTCACACTTAATGGCTTATACCATTTTTATAACAATATAAAACTTACCTGGTCCCATTTGTTCCGTCTAATAAAATTATTGTTTTCTTAAAAACTCTTAAAGATGTGAGTATCACGTCTAAGGTTATGCTAAAATAGCTAGTAACGAACCTATTTACAAAAATATTTGTTGATAATATGACACATTCAAAATAGTAATACGTATAAAATAAGTGGACCATATTACCCCACTCTACCCCACTTAAAAATTCTCCAATGAAATAATAGTATCCGATTAACTTGGACATGTTTACTTTAACAAAAGTATTATGAAACATTTTTCACCATGTTTACGTTACATTCACGTGAAACTGCAAAAAATAAGCTCGTTAGTGGCCTCGCCATCAAAATTTTTATGTCGTCAATGGGACGATGCCTTACACAAAGTTAATGGCCCGTTGAACTAATGACAGCGGAAATCTTCTCTTTTGAGGTTATGTCCGAACGATGAGCTTAGATGCTGGTTTTTATGTTCTATTTTGGAATTTAAGGGTCTGTGAATTTTTAAAATAAATTCACGGGTATAATTTTCTATTCAAATAGAGATAATTAACTTTCTATTATATCTACAATGATACTTAAACGTAATGCAAACGGATACGTTGTCTTATATTTAACGAAATTTTATCTTTCTATGAAATTTGATGACCATATCGGAGTAGTAAGCATAATTTGAAATTATCGGCTATTATTAAATAGCCTTTCCAATACAGTGTTAACCTGATAGTTGAATTTACAAGGCGAATGAAAGCAAAAGTTTCACAACAGTGTATCATTCTAGTCCTAACTTATGAAACTGGAATGAGGGCAATAACAAAACAAACATCACATTAGATGGAAGTCACACAAAGAAAGATGGGAAAATTATTCTGAACACCTCGCTAAAAGATATCAAAACAAATCTTTGGAAAGGACATCAAACACAATATGGAAGATGTTAACGAAACTAGGTTAGACAAGAGAGGCACTGGGTGAGTCATATAGCCCGTATGTATACGGATACATTAACGCGAAAACTACCACAATGGAAACTAAGGGAAGAAAAACGGATCTTGGAAATGCACTATGGAAATTATTTCCATTATCAAACGCACCTTAAGTTTTATATTGAAAGTTGGCGTGTATTGGCCCTGTCAGTAATATAGCAATGAAGTCATTCCGTATGCTTGGCAGAAAAAAGCGCTGGACAGCACTCGCCAGCGCTGAGAAACTAGCTATACAGTTGTCGGCTGGGACACGTTTGCTAACTTCCATAGCGCTGATGTAATCCGCCATTTCTCTTCTTGATTACTATGGATCGGAAAGTTCAGGCAGGGGGGCTATATACGCCACCATGTCGATCTTGGTTGTTGTCCCGAAAACTCGGGATTTTCCAATTGAAGGCACAAATGAGCGTTTGGTTTCCCTGTTGAAATCCATTGTTCTGTGTTTTCCCATGTTTCGATTAACATCTTGTTCCCAAGTTTCACACCCTTATTTGGTTATACCGTGCTGAGGATGGAAAATTAGCCAGAAACATGCATGTCCGCGGCTACCACTCTGTTTCAGTAGCTCTTTTCATTTTTGCGTGAATTACTCACGAATCTCTTTGTTGTTGTTGTTCACATATCACGCGATATTCCTACATCTTCTTTGTTGTTTACTATGAATCCGAAGGTTCAGGCAGGGGGGCTATATGCGCCTCCGTGTCGATCTTGGTTTTTGTCCCGAAAACTCGGGATCTTTCAATTGAAGGCACAAATGAGCGTTTGATTTCCCTGTTGAAATCCGTTGTTTTGCGTTTTCCCATGTTTCGATTAACATGTTTGCTCCCAAGTTTCACATCTTTATTTGGTTATACCGTGCTGAGGATGGCAAATGAGCCAGAAATATGCACGTCCGCGGTTACCACTCTGTTTCAATAGCTCTTTTTGCGTGAAGTGCCCATGGATCTCTTTGTTGATGTTGTTTACATATCACGCGATATTCCTACATCTTCTTTGCTGTTGACTATCGCTCCGAAGATTCAGACAGGGGGGAAAAAAGCGCCTCCGTGGCCATCTTGGTTTTCGTCCCGAAAACTCGGGATCTTCCAATTGAAGGCACAAATGAGCGTTTGGTTTCCATGCTGAAATCCGTTGTTTTGTGTTTTCCCATGTTTCGATTAACATGTTTGCTCCCAAGTTTCACATCGTTATTTGGTTATACCGTGCTGAGGATGGCAAATGAGCCAGAAACATGCACGTCCGCGGTTACCACTCTGTTTCAATAGCTCTTTTTGCGTGAAGTGTCCATGGATCTCTTTGTTGATGTTGTTTACATATCACGCGATATTCCTACATCTTCTTTGCTGTTGACTATCGCTCCGAAGATTCAGACAGGGGGGAAAAAAGCGCCTCCGTGGCCATCTTGGTTTTCGTCCCGAAAACTCGGGATCTTCCAATTGAAGGCACAAATGAGCGTTTGGTTTCCATGTTGAAATTCGTTGTTTTGTGTTTTCCCATGCTTCGATTAACATATTTGCTCCCAAGTTTCACATCCTTATTTGGTTATACCGTACTGAGGACGGCATTTGAGCCAGAAACATGCATGTCTGCGGTTACCACTCTGTTTCAGTAGCCCTTTTTCTTTTTGCGTTAATTACCCATGAATCTATTTGTTGTTATACCACATGAGAGGCGGGCAATGCTAAACTACCATCAGTTGGGGCAGACAGGACACTGGTGGAGCAAGCATGGATATATTAGTCAGAGTATTAAGAAGTTCACGGCGCAGAGAATGGATACCACAGTACCGGACGAAGATAGGGGTAGGAGAGTGAGCTCGCTTCGACCGTCACCAAATGACCATTATGCACACCCGGTAGAAAATGAGGCCGTTGTGCTGGATAATGCGTTTGGAAGTAATAACACGGTGCAGAATAATACTGAGCCGTTATTGAGAGACAAGGCGGATGAAACATTCGTTTCGATAGAGAGCAAACGGATCCATTCGCAAGAAGAAACTCTATAAGCAGGACTCCGTCTGGGGAAAGAGCAAACTCTTCAACTTGATACGTCTTTTATTGACGCAACGGAAGACATATTTGAACAGCCAAATTAATGAAAATGTATGGAACAGTCTACCAAAACCATCAAAGCTAAAAAAGAGGGGCGTAGAGAAATTATTCAGATACTCTATAACCAGATTAAGATACTAGATAGAGTCATTAGGGCTCGTTTCACCCAAATAAGGACATAAAAGAGGATGTACTCAAGCTAGCATAGAAAAAATGCAAGGCAAATTATTCCAAGAGTGGTTGAAATATAGTGGAAAATACACAAATGAACATGAGTTAAAAATTTACATAAAAAAAATGAATCACTTCGAGAGGCGATAAGGAACACAAAAGAAAAACAAGGAGAGGGAAATTCTGGAAACAGCACGAAGTGTAAACTATCACGGAAAGCACAAATAAAATTTGAAAAACGAAAATTACTTCGCGGCGATGCGACATACGATGCCTTCCAATTTGTACTAGAGACAGTCTGGGCAGATAAAACCTTTCCAAGAATACCTACAAGGCCTGTCAATATATGGAAATCTCCACCTGAGTATGAACTGGCCATGCCATGTTCCAAAGATTTTGTTGGAGTAAACAACCACGTAAGGAGTGCTGTCAGTCAATATGGAGGCATAGAGGATCATAGGTCAAAAGGAACCTATAGGTGGTTTAGCCTATATGAGACATTCACTGGAATTTTCCGATTATAAAGGAAATTTCTGCACACATAAGTGATAGAGACACTCGACATAAACCTCAATATAGGGAGATATTTGAATCCCCCAAAGTAATTGAGATGTTTGCTCTAAAGAACAATAGGACCAAGCTAGACTTACCGTTTATGGAAGGAATTATGGGGATAATGTTCCACAGAATGAAAGAATTTGTCTTTTCGGGTACATCTGTAGAGGTGGCGGCTTAGATATGATCCTATAATAAACAAAACTACATTAAGCGGTAAAAATTTGGCACACGCAAATAGTGTATTCTATCCAAAAAGACTGAGAGATGATGTTTTGATTATAAAAACGGTTGGTAAAACCTATGCCGAACTACTCAAAACAGCAATATGAGTAGACGTGATGTACAGAGAACTAAAAAATGAGACAGAATGGTAAAAATTCGTAATGGAAAAGGTAAAGCGGAAATATTGAAGAAGGAGATAAATGACAAAATACCAAATGCTATGGTGTCGATGTTTGTTCCTAAGAAGGAAATTTGCATTTAAGGGATGGACGAGGTCACAACTGTACCGGACATGAGGGAAGCAATTTTGAAGGTAGTAAATATCGATAAAAATCGACTCGATATACAAGCCTTGCGGCCCTCCTAAAGAAATAAACAAAAATCGAAGAAGATGCAAATAATCTTCTGGAACAGAAATCTCTAATGAGTAGGTAGGTGAACTGTCGAATCCTTAAGAGATAAAAATATGACAGATGCCTAAATGTTGGAAGTAAGAACACAGTAAAGAAGAGTGCAAAGGACCGAACGGAGAGAATTTATGCCTGAGATGCGGCGAAGAAGGGCACAAAGCAGCTATCTTCGATAAAACACCCTTTTGCTTCAATTGCAAGGAAAAAGGCCATCAGATGGCAAGTCGTGGCTGTTCAAGGAAGGCGTTTCTTAAAAAAATCATAACTTCCAAGAAAACTGAAAATAAATATAAAATAAGCCAAAATGGAAACCAAAATATTGCACAAAATGAAAAGAAAAATATTGCACAAGATATGGCGATTGCTACAGCAAATGTAGAAAATGTTAGCATACTGTAATGTTTTTCTTATTTATTTAAACGGTAAACGGGTGGAATAAGTTTCAAACACACGGTATGGCTACTTACTAATTTATTTAAACACTAACTCACTAACACTTAATTTATATATACTTTACTAATCACTTGAATTTAACTAAATTAACTGTTTCGACCCTTACTTCGTGGAATATGCTCATATTAGTGTTTTTAAATGAAACTCACGGTTAATTCCACAATATAATAATAGTTATTGAAATTCTAAAGAATTGACAATTGTTTCGATAAATCAATATCATCGTCAGAATGACAGAAATTACATTTCATTTTATGCCTACCTGATGTTTAGTAGTTATTTTTGGCTAGACCAAGAAGTAACCTAACTTGTGATTGGCTTAATATATGTTTATAGAAAAAAGAGGAAGATGTGATATTACAAATATTTAAGCTTAGATATTATTAGCCCTATGGTGATATCCTGGATATCATTTTTCCAATTAAGATCAGAATAACTGTGCATTGATATAGAAAACTAGGAAAACTATATCTGCTGATCTTTACAATTATCACTTAAGAAGACAGTTTATTAGTGGAGAACTCCCTATATGTAACTGTTCATTGACAACTTCATATTGTGGGTTTCTTAAATGTCTTCTAATTTCCAGTTCTTCAAGGAAATCCAGTTCTTGTTTATTTTCACAAATATGCAGCACTTCTAGTTCTGTGTTAGATGTCAATGAATGATTGGTGTCAAGTAGATGTTTTGCGTAGTGGGATTTATCTGGTTGTTTTAATCTGTATGCTCGTAAGTGCTCACTGTATCGTATTTCAAAATTCCTAAGTGTCTGACCCAAATAGACAGCATTACATTCTGGACATTTGAGTTTATATATACCTAACTTCTTTAATAGTGGTATTTTTGTTTTTACATTTAACAATTTTGTACTAACGTTACTTTCGGTTTTAAAAGAAATTATTGTATTCGTTGCTGAAGATATTATCTTTGAAATATCATTAGAAATATTTCCTGCATATGTGATGGTTTTATAGCTTGTTTATAGCATGTTCAGGATATATTAGTTGTAATGCCACTTTTTCTTCTTTTTTACTAATTAGCTTATTTATCATATCTAATGGATAACCGTTAGATGTTGCTATTCGTCTAATTGTATTAATCTCTCTATCAAAATTACATTTGTTCATAGGAACTGAAAAAGCTCTATGTATCATTAAATTATATGCTGCTAGTATGTGTGATATAGGGTGGTTAGAATTGAATGGAATTGTCACATCAGTCTGTGTTGGTTTTCGGTAAATTGAATAATCAAGTACATTATTAACTCTTTGAATTTTTAAATCAAGAAAATTGATTGAGCTATTTTCTTCAATTTCTAATGTAAATTTAATTTTCGGGTGTAAATTACTGATGTGGTTGAAAAATACATCTAATTGTCGTTCACTACCCATAAAACAAGCTAATATGTCATCTACATATCTATACCAAAATAAAATATTTTTCGAAATATTACTTTCAAAGATCTTTCTTTCTAAATTGTCCATAAAAATGTTTGCTAAAATAGGTGATATAGGGCTTCCCATTGGTCAACCTTTATTTTGAATATATATTTTATTGTCAAAAGTGGAATAATTCTGATTAATGCATACATCAAATAAATTAAGTATATCTGATATTATTCCTGGATTAATATTTTGATCTTCTAGTAATTTTCTTACAACTATTAGACATTCTTTAGGAGGAATTTTAGTTAACATATTAGTTACATCGAACGAAATGAGTTTATAGTTATCTTGCAAGTGGATTGCTTTAAACTTTTTGATTAGTCCTATTGAATTTCTAATTGAGTACTGAGATTCATATCCGTAAGTATTGAGTATATTGTTGAGCTTCTTTCCCAATATATTATTAGGAGCATTAACATAAGAGACTACAGGTCTAATTGGTTTCGTTATTTCATGTAATTAAACTGTTCCATATAATTGTGGACAATGAGGATTCTTATGTATGATCGACCTCTTTTCGTAATCATTTAACAGATAATTTGAATTATTAACAATATCCCTTACATTATTAGAAAACTTTTTTGTTGGGTCTGCTTTAAGAACTTTTACATCTCTGGATTCTATAAAGTTATAGACTTTGGAATTGTAATTTTCAGTCGTAAAAATGACAGTTGTGTTCCCCTTAACAGATTTTGTGACTGCTAGGTTATTATCCTCTATCTTCTTTTTTATTGCATTTAAAACTGTAATGTCATTTTTTGTTTGACGTTCAACTTTTGAAGGTTTAACACACAACATCAAATTCAATACTCAAAACATCATGAAACTGTAAGTACCTACATACCAACACACTTTGCACCACGATTTGAAAACCTTTCAGACTCTAATTTTACAGATAGTGAAATAGAATTTCCAAATAAAGGTTTAAAGTACAGCATACCACCAAAATTTACGAATAATGTTAAACAAATTATAGCTACATAGTCAGAAGTAGCTTTAAAATCTAATTCAAATAATTTCCTTCATGAGAAATTAAAAATTGCCAATTTAATCAAAAATATTGAACCTTCAAAAGGTAAGTAGATCGATATTGAAATTCATTTTTAGTTACCACGTAGAAGACGTACCGCGAATTATGTTTCAGTTTCAGTGTCTTGCCAGGGGCTGGGATCTGGTCTGGATGCCAACCCTTGTGCGGTTTTGAGACGGGCGGGGATGTTGTATGCCAGTGAATAATTTTCCGGGAGAGTGAACAAATCTTGTCGTTGTTCTGAAGTGACTCCATATCTAGCTTTCCCGGTACCTACATACGCCCCCATAAATTCATCGAAGGTAGGGTCAGACACATCTCGAAAAATGGTTTATGCCTTTCTCTATGTCACGGTCTCCTTCGAATGGCGCTAGTCGGTTTTGGTGAACTACTTTTGGTTTTCCCTTGGGGATCTTGCCTACGCGATATATAACATCATTGATCCTTTTCATGATTAAGTATGGACCTTCCCAGGATTTTTGTAATTTTGAAGAAAATCCTTTTCTCCTCGTCGGGTTGTGTAACCATACTTTGTCTCCTTCTCTAAAACCGCCTTCAGTGGCCTGCGTGTCGTACCGACATTCCATTCTGTCGCTGGCAACTTGAAGATTTGTTCGAACTAATTCATGAATATCGTCCAGCCTTCTTCTCAATTGGATCACGTAGTCTTCGCCTGCTAGATATTCTACAGGCCGCCAAATTTCAGGTCACAAGGAAGCCTCATTTCACGCCTAAACAGGATTTTCGCACGTTTTACACCCGTGGATTCATTGACGGCAGATCGATAAGCCAATGCGAATAGGGAAATATATTGGTCCCAATCACTCTCATGGCTGGAAACTACTTTGGACAGGTATGTTCCAATAGTCCTGTTCATTCTCTCGACCATTCCATCTGACTGTGGATGTAATGCTGTCGTCCTGGTCTTCTCCATTCCCAGCTTGTCGCAAATTTCCTGGAAAACATGGCTTTCAAAATTTCTTCCCTGATCGCTGTGGAATTCCAAGGGCACTCCATATCGGCTGATAAATTCTTTCACCAATACACCTGCGGCAGTTGTGGCCTCTTGGTTCGGAATAGCGTAAATTTCCACCCACTTTGTGAAATAATCTATTCTATTGTCATCGGAAATGGTCCAGCGATATCTAAAGCAATCCTTTCGAAAGGGCTTCCAACATTATACTGTTTCATAGGTACCTTTCTCTTGCGATGTGGTCAATTACACACAAGGTGTACATTTCTTACACCAGTCCTTCACATAATCGGAGCTGATCATCCAATAAAACCTGTCACGGATTAGCTGGAGGGTTTTCTTCACCCCCATATGACCTACCGATGATCTGTCGTGTAACTTATTTAGTACTTCAGCTACTCTTGTTCTCGGGTTAACTAGCTGTCTCATCATCTCAAAACCATCATCGTTTTCAAGGACTCTTTTCAACAGCCCTTCTTCCAGGACAAGGGACAAGGACACTGAGCCCAATACGCCTTGAGTTTCGGTGGAAATCTTGACACTTCTTGCCAGGTAGGTCGCCGATTTTCTTCCTTCCACTGCCGAATCTTCTTTAGGCAAGGATCATTCTCCTGATCTTCTCTGATCCTGACCATTCTTCATTGACTGCTGTAGTTCTTGAAACTGCAGCTTCCCTAGATTCCGCCTTGTTACAGTGGGAGCAGTCTGTTGGGCACGGCCGTCTGAACAGGGAGTCGGCATTTCGGTGACTCACACCAGCTCGATTTTCGATGTTGAAATCGTACTCTTGAAGTCGTTCAATCCATCTAGCGATCTGGCCCTCGGGATTCCCGAACTGCATCAACTACTTGAGTGCTGAATGATTAGTGCGGATGAAAAACTTCCTACCATAGAGATACTGGTAAAAGTCTTCCACGGACTTCACTACCGCCGAAAGTTCTCTTCTTGTGACGCAGTAGTTTCGTTCTGGTTTGGAGAGGACCTCACTGAAATAACCCAGCACTCATTCTTGACCTCCTTGGATCTGTGAGAGCACTACACCAATTCCTACGTTGCTTGCGTTAGTATCAAGAATAAAGTCTCCATCTGGTAATGGATATCCTAATATCGGCGCCGAGGTTAAATGCCTCTTCAAGTTTTTAAAAGCCGCTTGACAGTCTTCCTCCCATTGGAAGGGTCTTACTCCTTCTGTAAGTCGAGTTAGAGGCTTGGCAATATCTCCAAACTTCTTGATAAATCTTCTATAATACGTGCAAAGTCCAAGGAAACTCCTAATTTGATGAATGTCGGTTGGTTGCGGCCATTGCTGAATGGAAGCAATTTTCTCTGGATCTACCGCCACTCCTTCATTGCTCACTATATGACCTAGACAGTTGACTCAGTTTTGGAACAGCTGACATTTTTTCGGGTTTAACATGAGCTAAGCAGCTTGGAGTCGTTTGAATACGTCTTCCAAATTCTTCAGGTGTTCGTCAAATGTCTTTCCCAGTACTACGATGTCATCCAAATAGACCAGGCATGTCTTCCAAGACAACTCTCTCAAGACATTTTCCATGAGCTTTTCAAATGTCGCTGGCGCATTACAGAGCCCGAATTGCCATAATCTAGATCCGGTGGTAAAAGCAGTCTTTTCTTTGTCTTCTGGGGCCATTTCCACTTGCCAATAACCAGACTTCAGGTCCAAGGTGGAAAACAGTTTGCTGCCGGCCAAAGTATCTAGCGTATCGTCAATTCGAGGAAAAGGATATCTGTCTTTTTTTGTCACGTTGTTAAGCTGGCGATAATCCACGCAGAATCTCGTAGTTCCATCCTTTTTCTTGACGAGCACTACCGGAGACACCCATTAACTAGTAGATGGTTCTATTACTTTTTCTTCTGCCATATCTCGAATTATTCTTTCAGCTTCCTCTCTCTCCGCTCGTGGAAGTCTTCGAGCTGATTGCCTAATTGGTTTAGCATTACCAGTATTGATTTTGTGTTTGACGGTTGATGTTCTACCAGTCTTTCCTCCTTTTGGTACGAATAAGTCTCGATACTGCAAGAGAAATTCTCTCATTCTCTTTTTTTCAGCTCGTTCCAAAGATTGACCAGCTACTGATAACATTTGTTCGAATTTGGCCATTTGTATACACCCCGGAGGCTGTATCGTCCTAAACCCGAAATTTCTTCAAAAAGGACAAAAATGTGGCACTTTAGATATCATAGCACCCATTGTACTAGCTCTGGTGAGCTTAAAATCAATAAGATTCATCTATAAGACGCCCTGAATAATATTCAATAATAAAATGGATTAATTGTATACACACTTGAGGCTGTGTAGTACAAACTGAAAATTCTCCAAAAATAAAAAAAATTTGGTACCTCAAGTACCATAGCACTCGTTGTACTGGATTTAGTGAACTGAATCTCAATAAGGTTCATCTTTGAGACGCCTTGAATAATATCCAATCATAAAATTGGTCACTTGTATATACTCCGAAGGCTGTATCGTGCTAACAAACTGAAATTTCTCCAAAAATGTCGTACTCAAAGTACTATAGCACCTGTTGAACTGGCTGTGGTGACCTGATAATCAATAGGGTCCATCTGTGAGATATTCTGAATAATATTCAATCATAAAATTGGTGACTTTTTCCACTCCGGAGACTGTATCGTGCTAACAAATTGAAATTTCTCAAGAAATGACTAAAATGTCGTACTTCAAGTACCATAGCATTTGTTGTACTGGCTATTGTGAGCTGAATATCAACAGGGTTCATCTGTGAGATGTCCTGAACAATATACAATCATACAATTGGTAATTTATGGCACTCCGGAGGCTGTATCATGCTAACAAGACTTGTCACAAAAAGTGGCAGACGACAACGACGAGGACGACGACGACGTCATACACACAGGATATTTTCTCTAAAAACCATTTTTTCGTGTTGTTTTTGATGAAAAACGAGAAAATAACTACAAAAAATTTTTCAAAATTTCAACTTTTTTGTAGGTAAACCAATACTTTTCTCGCATATTAGATACGTTGGGCGGAAAAGTAAAAATATTGTTCGCAGAAGCCAAATCGATGGTGAGAATGGTGTCATCCTAAGAAAACTTGAACATATATTCTATACTCACATGAGGGAATTTTCAGGATATAATATAACTATCCTAATTTTGGGGTAAGGTAGGTGGTAGCCAACAGAAACACACTTCTTTACTATTAATTGAATTTTATTTGTTTTAATAGATACATACATAGTCACCATGTTATATAGTGCCTAAATTATTATCACAAAAATAACAGTCAATCTATAGTGCATCTCAAATGACATATTTATAATGAACAAATTTTATTCATATTAACATTTATTTTATTTAGTACATTCATATTTATTATGATATTTGAAAACCATTTTGATGTCATCTATAATCGCTACTATTTTTTCTATATCACATAATTATTCAAAGACTTTCTACTCGTTTTGGGTTATTCAATAGAATCAATGAATATTTATAATAATTTGATAATTTACAACAAACATTCAATGGAGTTATCAATCAATTACTCGAGGTGGAAATAATATGAGAAATTATTAATAAGTATGATATTTTGTCCATGATTATTCTACAGTGAATAATAAGATTGATATTCAAGGAGCTGGTCTTCAAATGTGGAATATGATACTAACCCTTGCCAAAAAAATGTATGTATTAGCAAGACACAAAATTGGAAAACATATTAAATATGATGTGTACAGTGCAACAGAAGTAGCTTGGCGGTCCAAGCTCACAAACTATTAACTCTAATTAAAATAAAAATATAACACGTAGAATAATAAAATATCATAAACCGCTAAAATTTATGTCTCGTATTGTACTTTCGAAGTAAACACGACAATAGTTGCGAGAAAAATGATTTAAAACGTACGTACAGCGTATTTTGCTACTGCGCACATGGCCTTCGCCCGCCAAGCTACTTATGTTGTACTATACAAGAAAAATTGGTTTCTTGTGTTACTACCGAACACTATAGGTTTGATCTCACATGAGTTTCAAACCATCAGAAACAGTCAGGATTCTGCGCAATCCATTTCTCCGCGTTCATACATAAGTTTCTGATTGTTTGAAAACAGCTGGACGTTGGACAGTTGGAAAACCATTAGTCAAACCTGTGTGAACACCGAACAGCGATTTTCAAACAATCAGAAACTTATGTATAAACGCGGAGAAATGGATTGCGCAGAATCCGGAGTGTTTCTGATGGTTTGTGACTCGTGTGAGAACAAACCTATTATCTAATAGTTCACGCAGTAACTACATAGAAACTTAAATCCGAAATTTCATATTGATAACAACGAAATATAACGTAGATCATTAGAAAAATATGTCAACATATCATTAAAAGCAATTGTATAAGGTAATTGTACCAAATTAAGACCCTGCACCAAATTCGGACACTTCCATGTTAATTGCTAGAATAAGGTTTCAGTTCATAAAACGACGATTTAGATACATGTCGAGCCATCTATGATCATGTGGTCATGATATATTTCAAATGTCAGGCTAGCTAACCAAACAAATCATTTTTAGCAGCTCGTTGAAACTGACAGGACGTAGATAGGTGTGTTGTGTTATAAGCCTAACGAATTTTCGTTATATTTTCAGGTAATATTATTGATACATTTTTGTTGCAAAAACATATTTTATTACTGTAGTATGTTTTATAGGTCAATTCTACATGCTTTTGAGGAATATTTACTTTTTTATATTATTACCTCGAATTATTAGGGTGTCAGTATTACGGCCAACCGAAATAGCCATTGCTGAATTCGGACACGGGGTGTTCGAATTATGTTCATATTCCAATATTTTAAGTTATGTATCTTACATATTTTTCTGATAAAAGGAGCATTGTATTCCACGTTCTTCGTTCATTTTTGTACGTTAAAGTATGGTGTCCTAATTCTGCCACGGGGTATCATAATTACATCCAATGATGTCTGTTTTATGTACATGTAATGTTATCGTTGTAACAGAATATCCTTAAAGAAAAATTGTAAATAAATATTTATCAGACACACTAATATCCGCATTAGAAGCTATAAGAAATGGAATGGCTATTAAAGCTGCAAGTAGAGAATATAATATTCTCAAAACTACCGTTCACTCAAAATTTTATGGAAAGTATCCTGTTGAGTGTAAAGCTGGAGCCCCTACAACTTTATCGATAGAAGAAGAGGACACCCTTGCAAAGTGGATAATAGCGTTAGCTAGTAGGATTTCCGGTAACCAAGGAACAACAACTTGAAAGTGTATGTGTGCTTTATAAAGAAAAAAATAGATCCCTTTAAAAACATGGTGAAAACTTGCCTACCTGGCAGACACTGGTATGAAGGCTTTCTGCAACGTCATAAAGAAATCTCCACACGAATGACTCAAAATTAGGTTCACGCTAGGGCTCAAGTCACTGAACGAAGCCTTCGAAATTGGTTTGTAGAAATTGAATGATATTTTCTTGCCGAAAATTTGATGGAGATTACACAAGATCCTAGACGAACGTTTAACGCAGATGAGACTGCTTTTTTATTATATTCAAAAGGATCAAAAGCTCTTGCACTCAAAGGAAGTAGAAACGTTTACAACAGTATAGCTAACAATGAGAAGGAATGTTTAACAACTCTTGTTACGGGTAATTGTCTTATTCCAGAACCCATAATCTCCCATTTTTTTCACATACTTATGTTACTTACCTACTGTTTTTATTTTACAACAAATTCGGCGGGAGAGTTAGCGCCACCTATGGTGATGTTCCCCCATGAAAGGATTCCACAAAGTGTTGTTGCACTACTGCCAAACGGTTGGGGCCTGGGAAAGTCGGAGTCGGGTTGGATGACAGGCGAAAGTTTTTTTGAATATACGTCAAATATTTTGTACCCATGGATTGTTAAAAATTACATACCATTGCCTGTAATATTTTTTGTAGATGCGCACAAGTCGCACTGCATATTGCCTCTTAGCAACTTTTGTTCAGAAAAAAGTATCATTTTAATTAGTCTGTTCCCTACTCATATACTGCAGCCTATAGATGTAGGGTTTTTTAAACCTCTCAAAACTGGCTGGAAGAAAGCGGTTGCTGAATTTAGAATAGACACTAATAAACAAAAAATTCCTAATGACAATTTTGCTCCGTTATTGGATACTGTAATTAAAGACTTCATTACACCTACAATGGTGCAAAATACCTTTGAAAATTGTGGATTATTTCCATTTGATGCAGACGCAATAGATTATAGTAAGCTGGTAATGCAGAAGTTACAACAAATACTTGAAAGATATACTCGAGAAATTTAAACTTTCTCTTTCCACTGTGAGTGAATGGTCAGGTCCAAGACAAGATCACTTTGTGTATAATTCATGGAAAAAATTAAAACAGCATGTCAAAGAAAAACCTTCAGCGTTCAATATACAAAATAGAAAGAACACTAATAAGAACTTGCAAGCTGCAGACGATGTATCTAAAGATTCTTTTGTTTTAGAAGCCGAGTGGCTCGATGAGTATTTGTTCAATACAACTAACGAGAACATTGAAATTATTGGATCATTAGCAAACTACACCGGATGGGAAAGTATTGAAACTAATGAAGAAATATTGATGGAATTGGTAGTAGATAAAGAACAAGGAATATAAATAGAAAAGTTAATCAATACAGATACGAGCGAAAAAGAAATACGGCCGGAATCATTAATGGAGGAAGATATATTACAAGGGAAAGGAATGAAATCAAGTGATGAAAAACAAAAAGAAATAAGATTGGAATCAGTAATAGAGGATGATACGCTACACGGAACAGAAATATTAAAGTCAGGCAATAATGAACTAAAAGAAACAAAACGGGAACCGGTAATAGAGGGAGATACGCTACAACCGACAGAAATAATAAAATCAAGCAATGAAGAACCAAAAGGAATACAAATAAGGGAGAAATCAGTGAAACAAACAGAAAGGTTGCAAACTACAGAAACAATGATCCAAGTAGAAAAGGGAAGTTACCAAGACACAAATAAAGTGAAAGTTATTTCAGTAGAAGAAAGTAACAACCATGGCTCGGAAGAAGTCGGAGTAAAAGTTAATTCAAAAGAACGAAGTGATAACCAAAGCCCAAAAGAAGTTAGTTCTGGTAAATATATAGTACCGTCACCGTTTAAAGGTATATTATATTAGCCTGAAACATCAAAAGAGGGAGCGAAGAGAAAAACCTTAGTTAAAATACCTGCTGTTGCTAGTTCAGAACAGTGGAAAGCATTTTATAATGGTAAGAAAAAGGTAAAAGAGCAGATAGAACAGGAAAAAGAAAATAGGAAAAAATTGCGTCTGGAAAAGATTAAAAAAGTCAGCAAAACCAAAAAACCCAAGAAAACAGAAAATGAATAACGGATCCGAACTAAAAGAGACAAATTTCAATGAAAAAGATCCACAACAAAAGAGTGCCAACGAAAAAATTAATGCTCGTGAAGACAAAATTATTGTAGACCTAGAGAAAATTTTTATGTTATCGTTAATTACATTGACCAAAAACTTCCAGGCATAATACTTGAAATAAGTGACGAAGAGGAGGCTTATGTAAGTGCTATAACCCCAAGTGGAAACAGCTGGAAGTGGCCTTTTAAAAAAGATGTTATTTGGTACAAATTTAACGATACTGAAGAAAACATTAGCAATCCTCTACTAATAAACAATAATAAAAGAGGTCTATTCAGGGTACCTGCAATTGAAAAGTTCATAAATAAACAATAATTTCAACTTATTATAACAATTTTTACTCCCATGTCACAATTAGGTTAAGTTTATGTCGGAAATACTGACACTGTCCGTTTTTTGTACCTGGGGGTGTCATTTTTTAGCACTTTAGTTGGATATCTGTGTCCGAATTAGGATCATGGTTTATACTTTTATATTTAATTTTTTAAGAAAAAATTTATTTTCCTGTACTGTTTTTAGTTTTAGCATTAATAAATTGAATGTTCCAGATATCAGATTAATTTTTTTCATTCGGGTGTCACAAATGCCAACAAAGTTACCAAGAAAAAGTGAGTATTCATTAGGATGTCCCAATTTGGTACATTAACCTTATATATTAACAAATGTCTCGTCATGAAATTTAATTTCCTCAATAAAATGGAAAAAAGCAAGTCATGGGGAATGCATCGGTATGCAATTCCTACATTTATTGCTAATTTTTTGATAATAATTATATATACTCAACTGTTATTTTATGAGAATAATCTTGAAATAATTAACAACATTAGTGAAATGAATGTAGATTTCACTTATTCATTAAATGCATAGCAGCTATTTGTGAAAATGCATTGATCTACGCTATTCAATATCGTCATTGTGAAGTACTATCCTCCTGATGGGCACGAGCACTCCAAGGTTGCATTTTTCTTGGTATTCTATTATTCACTTTACCAAAAATTTAACTGAAACCATATATTCTACAAACAATATTGAATGTAGCTTCTCGAATTAATGAGTTTTGAAATACGAGTAGGATTAATTCGCGTTTGATAGATCTCGACTATAAGTAATGACAATATAACTTTTAATCCGAATAAATCAACTCAGTGACATCTTTTTATTCTAAGGTTTTTGTGGATTGATCTAGATTTCTGCTGAATGAATGAATAAACCTAATTAGTGTTTTTAAATGAAACTCAAGGTCTCTAGTTAATTCCACAATATAATACAAGTTATTGAAAATTCTAAAAAATTGACAATTGTTTCGATAAATCAATATCATCGTCAGAATGACAGAAGTTACATTTCATTTTATGCCTACCTGATGTTTAGTAGTTATATTTGGCTAGACCAAGAAGTAACCTAACTTGTGATTGGCTTAATATATGTTTATAGAAAAAAGAAGAAGATGTGATATTACAAATATTGAAGCTTAGATATTATTGGCCCTATGGTGATATCCTGGATATCATTTTTCCAATTAAGATCAGTATAACTGTGCAATGATATAGAAAACCAGGGAAAATATATCTGCTGATCTTTACAATTATCACTTAAGAAGACAGTTTATTAGTGGAGAATTCCCTAGATTTACCTGTTCATTGACAACTTCATATTGTGGGTTTCTTAAATGTCTTCTAATTTCCAGTTCTTCAAGGAAATCCAGTTCTTGTTTCTTTTCACAAATATGTAGTACTTCTAGTTTTGTGTTAGGTGTCAATGAATGATTGGTGTCAAGTAGATGTTTTGCGTAGTGGGATTTATCTGGTTGTTTTAATCTGTATGCTCGTAAGTGCTCACTGTATCGTATTTCAAAATTCCTAAGGGTCTGACCCAAATAGATAGCATTACATTCTGAACATTTGAGTTTATATATACCTGACTTCTTTAATAGTGGTATTTTTGTTATTTCATTTAACAATTTTGTACTAACGTTACTTTCTGTTTTAAAAGAAATTGTTGTATTCGTTGCTGAAGATATTATCTTTGAAATATTATTAGAAATAATTCCTGCATATGTGATGGTTTTATAAGTTTTAATTTCATCAGCTTGTTTAGGATATATTAGTTGTAATGCCACTTTTTCCTCTTTTTTATTAATTAGCTTATTCATCATATCTAATGGATAACCGTTAGATGTTGCTATTTGTCTTATTGTATTAATCTCTCTATCAAAATTACATTTGTTCATAGGAACTGAAAAAGCTCTATGTATCATTGAATTATATGCTGCTAGTCTGTATGACACAGGGTGGTTAGAATTGAATGGAATTGTTACATCAGTTTGTGTTGGTTTTCGGTAAATTGAATAATCAAGTACATTATTAACTCTTTGAATTTTTAAATCAAGAAAATTGATTGAGCTATTTTCTTCAATTTCTAATGTAAATTTAATTTTCGGGTGTAAATTATTGATGTGGTTGAAAAGTACATCTAATTGTCGTTCACTACCCATAAAATAAGCTAATATGTCATCTACATATCTATACCAAAATAAAATATTTTTCGAAATATTACTTTCAAAGATCTTTCTTTCTAAATTGTCCATGAAAATGTTTGCTAAAATAGGTGATATAGGGCTTCCCATTGGTAAACCTTCATTTTGAATATATATCTTATTGTCAAAAGTGAAATAATTCTGATTAATGCATACATCAAATAAATTAAGTATATCTGATATTATTCCTGGATTATTATTTTTATCTTCTAGTAATTTTCTTAGAAGTATTAGATATTCTTTAGGAGGAATTTTAGTAAACATGTTAGTTACATCGAACGATATGAGTTTATAGTTATCTTGTAAGTGGATTGCTTTCAACTTTTTGATTAGTTCTATTGAATTTCTTATTGAGTACTGAGATTCATATCCGTAAGTGTTAAGTATATTGTTGAGCTCAATCAATTTTCTTGATTTAAAAATTCAAAGAGTTAATAATGTACTTGATTATTCAATTTACCGAAAACCAACACAATCTGATGTAACAAGTCCATTCAATTCTAACCACCCTGTGTCACACAGACTAGCAGCATATAATTCAATGATACATAGAGCTTTTTCAGTTCCTATGAACAAATGTAATTTTGATAGAGAGATTAATACAATTAGACAAATAGCAACATCTAACGGTTATCCATTAGATATGATAAATAAGCTAATTAATAAAAAAGAGGAAAAAGTGGCATTACAACTAATATATCCTAAACAAGCTGATGAAATTAAAACTTATAAAACCATCACATATGCAGGGAATATTTCTAATAATATTTCAAAGATAATATCTTCAGCAACGAATACAACAATTTCTTTTAAAACAGAAAGTAACGTTAGTACAAAATTGTTAAATGTAAAAACAAGAATACCACTATTAAAGAACTCAGGTATATATAAACTCAAATGTCCAGAATGTAATGCTGTCTATTTGGGTCAGACCCTTAGGAATTTTGAAATACGATACAGTGAGCACTTACGAGCATACAGATTAAAACAACCAGATAAATCCCACTACGCAAAACATCTACTTGACACCAATCATTCATTGACACCTAACACAAAACTAGAAGTACTACATATTTGTGAAAAGAAACAAGAACTGGATTTCCTTGAAGAACTGGAAATTAGAAGACATTTAAGAAACCCACAATATGAAGTTGTCAATGAACAGTTGAATCTAGGGAATTCTCCACTAATAAACTGTCTTCTTAAGTGATAATTGTAAAGATCAGCAGATATAGTTTTCCTGGTTTTCTATATCATTGCACAGTTATACTGATCTTAATTGGAAAAATGATATCCAGGATATCACCATAGGTCTAATAATATCTAAGCTTCAATATTTGTAATATCACATCTTGTTTTTTCTATAAACATATATTAAGCCAATCACAAGTTAGGTTACTTCTTGGTCTAGCCAAATATAACTACTGAACATCAGGTAGGCATAAAATGAAATGTAACTTCTGTCATTCTGACGATGATATTGATTT
Organism: Galeruca laticollis; assembly: GCA_963921935.1. Classification (NCBI taxonomy): domain Eukaryota; kingdom Metazoa; phylum Arthropoda; class Insecta; order Coleoptera; family Chrysomelidae; genus Galeruca; species Galeruca laticollis. The sequence goes on from OY998184.1 coordinate 52,064,284, forward strand.
ATCGAAACAATTGTCAATTTTTTAGAATTTTCAATAACTTGTATTATATTGTGGAATTAACTAGAGACCTTGAGTTTCATTTAAAAACACTAATATGAGCATATTCCACGAAGTAAGGGTCGATACAGTCAATTTCAATAAACCTAATTGTTACACAGACTTAAATCCGACTTTGATCAGAGAAGATGTGAGGACCTTCCGCATGATCCAGTCCATATAGACATTTATTTGATACGAAGTTTATGAGACTGTGCTTGATTTAGATTAAAACAAGTTATTCTGGAAATAACTCATCCAAGGAAGGGAACATTTTTCAGGTACCTCTAAGATATATCTATATAGAGAAAACGTTGTGGCATTGATTATTTTTGTTGCTTGTTTTCTCGTTTCTCGTAACAAGCTATCCATATGACAGGAAACGACTAGCTTGAAATGTTCGTAACTAATCATTCCATATTTGAATTATATTTAAATTTCAGTAGTAAAATTGGATATATTCGGGTATTATTCAGTGGTCACTACCACAATTTGCATAGTAGTTCGGTAAGTGGCTTAGATAAGAATTGATCATTTCGAGCGCACTTCCATTTTTGAGATAGTGTATGTTCATGTCAACTTCTCATATATCTCTGGCATACAGAGACAGGCTGGTTTGGCTATAACTGGTGCTATCAGCACCACACCGTCAGCAGCCATGGAAATCCTCCTGGACCTTCCTCCTCTCCATAAACTTCTGGAAAAGGAGGCCAGATGGACAGGATATAGAATTGTGCATATTTCTAAATGCACAAAACAGGCTTATACAGAGCAAAGTAGAATGCTAGCGGCCACCGAAAGTCATAGTCTTCTGGGAATGACCTATGAAATAATACCACCAACAGTAAACTATAATCTGCCTCATACCGTCCTATTTCCAAAGAGAGATGAATGGGTCCTCCGCAAGGATAAACTCTCAAGAGCAGACATCTGTTGGTACACTGATGGATCAAAGACACCCTCAGGCTCTGGTGCGAGTGAATACGGTCGAAAACCTAGGACAGAAATCTGGACATCTCTGGGATCCTATGCAACCGTATTTCAGGCGGAAGTTTATGCCATTGCTTCATGTGTGGAGAGTTTGGGGCAATTCAACCACACACACAGATCAATACAAAATTTCACGGACAGCCAAGCGGCCTTGAAAGCACTTAGCTCGTACCGTGTAACGTCGAAATTGGTTCTGAACTGCCAAAAAAGACTCGCCTCAATAGGAGAACGCAACAGGGTATCGCTGGTTTGGATCCCTGGCCACTCTGGTATGGATGGTAATGAGAAGGCAAGAGAGAGTGCCGCTCATGACTTTATCGGACCAGAACCTACAATTGGCATCGCAACAAGTGTCAAACAAACACTAAATACCTGGACTACAAGAAGAGTTTTAGACTTCTGGCATAAAATACCAGGATTGGTTCATTCAAAGGCCTTCATATATCCTTCGAATAATGTATCCAAACAAATGCTATACTATAATAGACACGATCTACGTTGCCTAACAGGCCTTCTAACAGGCCACTGTCGTTTGAATCATCATATGCTGAAACTTGGACTGTCGGACGATCCGATTTGCCGTATTTGTTTGGAAGATGATGAAACAGCAAAGCATATAATTTGTGCCTGCCCCGCCGCGGCTCGAATCAGGTATCTGATGTTTGGCAGGGCCACTCTCTTGCCCTTGGACTTGAAATATCATTCACTGAACAAATTAATCGGCTTCGTTAAGAAGCTGAATCTGTTTGGTGAAATTTGAATAGGTATGAGCCACAATAGACTCTCGCGAGTCGCAGTGGAGGGCCTCATTGACCCACTCATTATAAACCTAACCTGACCTAACCTATATCCAAAACATGCTGTTTGTATAATATGGAATAAATAATGTGAAATTGGTACTTTTGATATAAAACTTCAGTTTGTTTTGTATGTGAACAATGTAACTAATTTTGTCAATATAAAGTAAAATATATTCAAAGTAGCCATATTTTCGAATAAACCAAAACGAGCTTTCAACATATTTAAACCGATGGATGAAAATTTATTAACAATTAGATATTATTGCGAGCAATATACAAGCCAAACAACAAATGTAAAATATCGAAAATTTAAATACAATATGTTTTAAAATAATACACCATTATGATTAGTCAAATATCAAAGTGCATTTATCATTATTATTTACATTTTCATAACACTGAGTGGAATTATATAATGAAAATAGGTATTTAGTTGATTACACTTATACAATATTTATATAAAACGTAAATTATCTTATTGCCTATATATGCTACAATTTGTTAGTATCAAGAAATGAAAGAAATTTAATTCAATCATAATTTGAACTGTAAATCATGTAAATTATTAAATCACAGACATATTTTGTAAAATATATTTAACAACTTTTGCGTAAAGTCATTGTATCATAATTAGAGATTCAAAATATTGCCATTAATTTTTGTCGCGTCTGTATGAATTTCTATAGAGAAGCTAGTCAGAGTGAATCGCAATATTTGATGTTGAATATGGTAATTGACAGAAGCTTCCTAATAACAATCCAAAAATTAATAACTTATGTTTCTGTGCTGAATAGACTCAAACAATAAGTACATTGTAAATGTTTTCTAATTTTCACAAAATCTACTATTCAACTGGTAATTCAAAATATACTCAAGACATTTTTCGTTCACCGATAAAAATCACAAAAGACGAAGAGATCAAATATATCAAATAATTGATGATTCATAGAGACTTTTCTCCAGTGATAGACCGAGTATAATTTCAGAATCTTCATAATAACGTAGTAAAGTATGGCAGAGATCTGGACACAGATTTTGTGATAGCTGTATTTCTTCAAGATGGTGGTTGATCCAACATTAATTTTTTTTATAGAGGATAATGAATATCGCTCCACATTACAAGTTTACACAAATGAGATCAAACTAATTTTTTTAGTAGCCACTGAAAAAATTATTATTTCGATTCAATCAAACGTTTTTGGAAGATTCTGAAAAAATTATTTCTGTGTCTTGCACGCACCTCGACAAATATCAAGAACTGGAGGACTTTGTTTTCTTAGAAAGAGGAGACATGCCTCAAGCTGTTTCTCGTTAATATTGTTATGTTATGTATTCTATTTACTTCCCAATTTTTCGAATATAATCAATGCCTGCTGATTATTTCTTTCAAGCTTAAATGAAAATATGTTTATCTATTGATAAACACACGAAAGTCTGTTTCGGCTATGTTTTGAAAGTATCAAAACCCGATTCATGGTCACAGTTGAAACTCGACATACAAGCTCAAAATGTCGTCCAGTTTTAGAACTGATCCTTTCCACTCACGAAGATCTAGGCCTTTTATGTTTCCATTGTGTATCGATTAAAGCAATTAACCGGATAAAAATTTGGTTACGGATTCGTGAGTTCTCAGGGATTGTTGAAATATTGGATAGTACAGTAGCAGAGAAAGGAAGCGTAGAATCGAAAATGTTTTGATATACGGTACAGCATATAGCAGTCTGGGAAGCAAAGTGGCTATAATTGAACACTGGAATTTTCTCCAATTGAATGAAGTTAGTAATTGTACAATAGGAAACCGACAATTCATTTGGTTAGTTACCATACTATGTGTCATTGCCACTGTTTTACGATGATAAACGAAAATTTGTTAGAGATTGAAAAAAATGTTTTTGGGTAAGTATATTATTTCCTATTACTAGTTCTAGCAATTGAAAAATTTTAAGTTTCTGTGTTATACAGGTATCCTAACCTCAAATTGCAAGCCCCTGGGTTAGTTTAACTTCTTTGTGTGGTGCGTTTTGTTTCGCATCTAGTTTCGGATATGATGGAACAGTATGAAAACAGACATGATGACATAGTGTGCTATCATGGACGGAAGATTATTTTTTGACTTTATTCTTTTTTTCCAAATAAAAGATTCAAGCTATGGACTACCTAAAGGAATTGTTAGGGACGCAGTCAAACATGGTCCCAAATTGATATGCAGCATGGGATCGAAGCAGTAGTGTCGAAAATAAAGGAAAGCTTACAGCTGCAAAAACAATTCGGGTCGCAAGAAGTACGTTGCAAAAGCAGGTGTAACGCAAAAATACAATACTACAACGAAATAACGTCGATTTTTTGAGATGCTGTATTTTCGGAGGAAATTGAATCCAAGGAAAATTGCTCATCACTTGGCCACTAAACTGAATTCAAAGTACAAATTTAATAAAGAATGTGAAATGGCAAGATGACATTTCAAAAGCAAACCTAGAATAATACTAACAAGTAGTTCATCTAACACAATTGTGACCAAAATGGGACTAATAGGAGACCCCATTGGTGTACCACATATTTGTTTATAAAATTCGTAATTAAAATTAAAGTATGTGTTGTCAAAAATGATAGAATACTATACTTAGATAATGTTGTGTGAGGTTCGACCATGTAGCATTTTTTATCAATTATATTGGTAACCATATCCAATGGGATGTTTGTAAACAAAGAGACCGCATCCAATGAATTCAAAACATGGTTTTCTGGTATTTTACAACCCCTAATAGCAACAACAAATGAAAAAGTGTCTTCTGTGTTATAGTTAGTACGCTCTTCAAATGAATTTTTTAAAATATCTGCCAAATATTTTGATAATTTATAAGTACATGGTACAATTTACTGAATTAACTATTGGACCTAACGGTATATCCGGTTTATGTATGTTGGGCAAACAATATAGCTTTGGAAAACAAGAATTGTAGATAATTGATTCTTTAGCAATATCATCGGAGAATTATTGCTTTGTATTCAATTTTTTAATTAATTCATTACAGTTTATCTGAACTGACGTAGTAGGATCTTTATCTAGTTTTAAGTAAGTTGCCTGATCTTGTAATAAAAGTTCTGTTTTTTCAATATAATCTATTTAAGTGTTTTAAATGAAACTCACGGTTTCTAGTTAATTCCGCAATATAATGAAAGATATTATATTGTGGAATTAACTAGAAACCGTGAGTTTCATTTAAAACACTAATATGAGCAAATTTCACGAAGTAAGGGTCGAGACAGTTAATTTCATAGTCTATTTTGTTCATCGCAACAGTACAACCACTTTTATCCGATTGCAAAATATAGAGTTGTGGCTGAGATTTTAAAAATAGTTGTATTGTCCCATTTAATGGTGACGTTGGGTTGAAAAAATACCCGATGTGGATGGAGGCGAAGAAGCGACTCGAACAGAAAGTGCGAACCACTGGACCGAAACTTTACAAAAATTTTTAAAAGCGATTAGGTCAGTTACAACTGAAGAAACACGACCAAAGCGAGGAAAGAAATTAAAACTATTGCCCGCCAAAGGAGTTAGAAAACAAGATCTGGAAACTTCAACTAGCCGTCCTCTTGAGAATGAAAATAGTGACGTTGAAAGCAGTAGTGATGAAGGGAACAAGCTGATTCAGATGATAATGATCTACAGCTTGAGGATGTGACGGTAGAATCTCACCAAGATAATTTTGAGACAGTTGACTGTGATACTAATGATACTATACAAACGGGTACTTTTTCATTAGTTAAATTTCCACGCCCAAACAAGACCCATAAATATTTTGTTGGATGCATCTCTGAGGACATTAAGACTGAGACGACTAATAATTTGTATTATGTTAGTTTTCTAAGGAAGCAAAACACTGATAAAATGGGGCTCTATTTCATTTATCCAAATATTAAAGATATGTTTTCAGTAGATCACACTCAAATTTTTAAAATTCTTACAAATGTAAAATTTTTGAGGCACGATAGGTTCGAATTCCCCATTTTGAAAAAATATGAAAATATTCGAGTTTTTTTAAATGAAACTCAAGGTCTCTAGTTAATTCCACAATATAATACAAGTTATTGAAAATTCTAAAAAATTGACAATTGTTTCGATAAATCAATATCATCGTGAGAATGACAGAAGTTACATTTCATTTTATGCCTACCTGATGTTTAGTAGTTATATTTTTGGCTAGACCAAGAAGTAACCTAACTTGTGATTGGCTTAATATATGTTTATAGAAAAAAGAAGAAGATGTGATATTACAAATATTGAAGCTTAGATATTATTAGCCCTATGGTGATATCCTGGATATCATTTTTCCAATTAAGATCAGTATAACTGTGCAATGATATAGAAAACCAGGAAAACTATATCTGCTGATCTTTACAATTATCACTTAATAAGACAGTTTATTAGTGGAGAATTCCCTAGATTTAACTGTTCATTGACAACTTCATATTGTGGGTTTCTTAAATGTCTTCTAATTTCCAGTTCTTCAAGGAAATCCAGTTCTTGTTTCTTTTCACAAATATGCAGCACTTCTAGTTCTGTGTTAGGTGTCAATGAATGATTGGTGTCAAGTAGATGTTTTGCGTAGTGAGATTTATCTGGTTGTTTTAATCTGTAAGCTCGTAAGTGCTCACTGTATCGTATTTCAAAATTCCTAAGGGTCTGACCCAAATAGACAGCATTACATTCTGGACATTTGAGTTTATATATACCTGACTTCTTTAATAGTGGTATTTTTGTTTTTACATTTAACAATTTTGTACTAACGTTACTTTCTATTTTAAAAGAAATTGTTGCATTTGTTGCTGAAGATATTATCTTTGAAATATTATTAGAAATATTTCCTGCATATGTGATGGTTTTATAAGTTTTAATTTCATCAGCTTGTTTAGGATATATTAGTTGTAATGCCACTTTTTTCTCTTTTTTACTAATTAGTTTATTTATCATATCTAATGGATAACCGTTAGATGTTGCTATTTGTCTAATTGTATTAATCTCTCTATCAAAATTACATTTGTTCATAGGAACTGAAAAAGCTCTATGTATCATTGAATTATATGCTGCTAGTCTGTGTGAGACAGGGTGGCTAGAATTGAATGGAATTGTCACATCAGTCTGTGTTGGTTTTCGGTAAATTGAATAATCAAGTACATCATTAACTCTTTGAATTTTTAAATCAAGAAAATTGATTGAGCTATTTTCTTCAATTTCTAATGTAAATTTGATTTTCGGGTGTAAATTATTGATGTGGTTGAAAAACACATCTAATTGTCGCTCACTACCCATAAAACAAGCTAATATGTCATCCACATATCTATACCAAAATAAAATATTTTTCGAAATATTACTTTCAAAGATCTTTCTTTCTAAATTGTCCATAAAAATGTTTGCTAAAATAGGTGATATAGGGCTTCCCATTGGTAAACCTTCATTTTGAATATATATCTTATTGTCAAAAGTGAAATAATTCTGATTAATGCATACATCAAATAAATTAAGTATATCTGATATTATTCCTGGATTAATATTTTTATCTTCTAGTAATTTTCTTACAAGTATTAGACATTCTTTAGGAGGAATTTTAGTAAACATATTAGTTACATCGAACGATATGAGTTTATAGTTATCTTGCAAGTGGATTGATTTCAACTTTTTGATTAGTTCTATTGAATTTCTAATTGAGTACTGAGATTCATATCCGTAAGTATTGAGTATATTGTTGAGCTTTTTTGCCAATATATTATTAGGAGCATTAACATAAGAGACTACAGGTCTAATTGGTTCCGTTATTTTATGTAATTTAACTGTTCCATATAATTGTGGACAATGAGGATTCTTATGTATGATAGACCTCTTTTCGTAATCATTTAAAAGATAATTTGAATTATTAACAATATCCCTTACATTATTAGAAAACTTCTTTGTTGGGTCTGCTTTAAGAACTAATAATGTAAGGGATATTGTTAATAATTCAAATTATCTTTTAAATGATTACGAAAAGAGGTCTATCATACATAAGAATCCTCATTGTCCACAATTATATGGAACAGTTAAATTACATAAAATAACGAAACCAATTAGACCTGTAGTCTCTTATGTTAATGCTCCTAATAATATATTGGCAAAAAAGCTCAACAATATACTCAATACTTACGGATATGAATCTCAGTACTCAATTAGAAATTCAATAGAACTAATCAAAAAGTTGAAATCAATCCACTTGCAAGATAACTATAAACTCATATCGTTCGATGTAACTAATATGTTTACTAAAATTCCTCCTAAAGAATGTCTAATACTTTTAAGAAAATTACTAGAAGATAAAAATATTAATCCAGGAATAATATCAGATATACTTAATTTATTTGATGTATGCATTAGTCAGAATTATTTCACTTTTGACAATAAGATATATATTCAAAATGAAGGTTTACCAATGGGAAGCCCTATATCACCTATTTTAGCAAACATTTTTATGGACAATTTAGAAAGAAAGATCTTTGAAAGTAATATTTCGAAAAATATTTTATTTTGGTATAGATATGTGGATGACATATTAGCTTGTTTTATGGGTAGTGAGCGACAATTAGATGTGTTTTTCAACCACATCAATAATTTACACCCGAAAATTAAATTTACATTAGAAATTGAAGAAAATAGCTCAATCAATTTTCTTGATTTAAAAATTCAAAGAGTTAATGATGTACTTGATTATTCAATTTACCGAAAACCAACACAGACTGATGTGACAATTCCATTCAATTCTAGCCACCCTGTCTCACACAGACTAGCAGCATATAATTCAATGATACATAGAGCTTTTTCAGTTCCTATGAACAAATGTAATTTTGATAGAGAGATTAATACAATTAGACAAATAGCAACATCTAACGGTTATCCATTAGATATGATAAATAAACTAATTAGTAAAAAAGAGAAAAAAGTGGCATTACAACTAATATATCCTAAACAAGCTGATGAAATTAAAACTTATAAAACCATCACATATGCAGGAAATATTTCTAATAATATTTCAAAGATAATATCTTCAGCAACAAATGCAACAATTTCTTTTAAAATAGAAAGTAACGTTAGTACAAAATTGTTAAATGTAAAAACAAAAATACCACTATTAAAGAAGTCAGGTATATATAAACTCAAATGTCCAGAATGTAATGCTGTCTATTTGGGTCAGACCCTTAGGAATTTTGAAATACGATACAGTGAGCACTTACGAGCTTACAGATTAAAACAACCAGATAAATCTCACTACGCAAAACATCTACTTGACACCAATCATTCATTGACACCTAACACAGAACTAGAAGTGCTGCATATTTGTGAAAAGAAACAAGAACTGGATTTCCTTGAAGAACTGGAAATTAGAAGACATTTAAGAAACCCACAATATGAAGTTGTCAATGAACAGTTAAATCTAGGGAATTCTCCACTAATAAACTGTCTTCTTAAGTGATAATTGTAAAGATCAGCAGATATAGTTTTCCTGGTTTTCTATATCATTGCACAGTTATACTGATCTTAATTGGAAAAATGATATCCAGGATATCACCATAGGGCTAATAATATCTAAGCTTCAATATTTGTAATATCACATCTTCTTCTTTTTTCTATAAACATATATTAAGCCAATCACAAGTTAGGTTACTTTTTGGTCTAGCCAAAAATATAACTACTAAACATCAGGTAGGCATAAAATGAAATGTAACTTCTGTCATTCTCACGATGATATTGATTTATCGAAACAATTGTCAATTTTTTAGAATTTTCAATAACTTGTATTATATTGTGGAATTAACTAGAGACCTTGAGTTTCATTTAAAAACACTAATATGAGCATATTCCACGAAGTAAGGGTCGAGACAGTCAATTTCATTGAAAATATTCGAATTGAATAATTCAACAACAGTTCAGTACCTAGTATAAGGTTTGTTTTGTTTTTGTTCTGTGTCATATGTAGGTAGTTTTATTTTCCTAGAAGGCAGTGCTATTCGAATTAGATAAGTTCAGATTAAGTTTAAGGTTTATGTTTTGTGTTATTTTTCTAAAGTAGATTAGTTTCTTATTTAAAAATGCGTTTTTCATTCTTGTGGATTGCTACAAATTATTATTTTTCACTTTTTGTGTCCGCTTACGCCCCATTTCAGGGGTAAAGATGACTTCTGATGCAAAATAAATATGAGTCCATGTTCACCCCACATATAGGGGCGAAGGCGGACAGCATTTATTAAAAAAAATAGTAGGGGTAATATTTTTTTGCATATTTTCTTATCGTATCATTTTCTGGAGATGTAGGGCTTCCTTAATTATTTTTTTCAAATTTTTTGCCCTAAAAGGGTACCAGTTATTGGCAAAAAAGACCAAAAATTGTCGGACTTCACCCCAGATTACGGTACTAGGGATATGTATGTAGTAAGATTTCAATGAGTTGATATGAACACAAACATGAGTTTGGTGTTAGTGCAGACAAAGGTAAGATAATCTTGGGGTATAGAAAAATGAGAATTGATCCAAATGATTAAATTTAGTACAGAAAGATAACAAACTAGCTGTAGAACTCGAATATGAATAAAAAATAATGGAAGGTAATTAGCGAGTGATATCAAAAAAAATAGCATTTCGTAGTGGAATAGTAATATATATTCAGATATATCACATATTCCCACATAACATGATCTCAGACAAAGAGTATTCTCCACTTTCTTCCAACTTATTTTCGTCTCTGGAAAAGGTAAATAAATATTAAAAGCCATCGCATTTCTTTGACGGACAGTCTTTTCTAACATAGCTTGAAATATCCTATTACATTATTTGGAGAAGTAAGGATACGCGACAGAAGACAACTTCAATCTGCCTTTTTGAGGAATCATGGAACTTTCATAATGTGAATTTGTGAGAAAAATGCGATTCTTGGACGAAAACAAGTGAAATATTTTCTGTATAATATCTTGATATTGACATTATTGTGTTATGTATCAGCGTAGTACGTGGAGAATGGATAAAGGGACAAAATTCTGTGTGATATTTATAAACTGTTGATTGAATTATTACTAATCACTCACCACTGAAATGAATCACATTGAAAGGTGATTCAATTATTGATTAGTACCTACAATAAGCACAAGCACAAGCTTCAACGCTAGAAGACGAGTGAAAAATTGGTTTTCTCTATTTTTATGTTAGTCCAGTGCAATTACGAAAAAAATGGGCTAAAGTCTGAAAAATTAACAACACCCAGGGACGCTTAAAACATCATATTTTGGGGTATAACTAATACAGGAAAAATACTTTAAATAAAGTTCGAGTGGAAATGGGGTGGCTTTGTAGGGGTTGAAAACTTACTTTTGCAATTTTAAGGCAGAAAATTATTTTTTAGCGCAAAATGTTCTACAGAAAAGTTGTAGATAATAAAAAAATTAACAACTTTGGAATAAAAGATTTTTCAACATAGCCTCAAATTCAAGATGAAAATCGCAAAAACCCTTTTTTAACTTTTTCAATTTTTTTTCTCTGGCAAAAAAAATGCAATTTAAGATTTTTCCAAAAAAAAGTAATTTTTCAAAAAAAAATTTATATACGCTTCGAAATATTTCCTGGAGAAGTTGCAGTAATATTGCATTAGTTTAGTTTAAACATTGTGACTTGCTCAATAGAGAAACATTTCATTAAGTTGAGATTTCCTTCCCACTGAAACGTTTGTAATTGAGGTTGCCGTAATGTTCTTAGATATGCTAGTTGTAATACTGCATCAGCATTTTTTCAGAAACATTGCTGTAAGTTAGTTATTTGTTATTTCTGAAACATTTCGCTATCAAGTTTCAGAGATATCGTCAAATACACAAATTGAAATATTGTCATTTACTTTCGCGAGTAACATTGCTGTAAGTTATTTATTTATTCCTGTCGAAATATTTCCATATGAAGTTTCAGTACCTATCCAAGTTGGAATATTGCGATATTTTTTAATCAAGAAACATTGCTGTGAGTTAGTAATATTCCTTCCTGCTGAAAAATTTCTAAATGCATGACGTTTATTTCGATTACTCTCCGGTACACTTTTCGGATTTCGAATTTATATATTTCTAGATTAGGTCTGATAGGAACTGAGTGAATGTTTCTATAAGTTCCCAATGCATCGTTTTTGTTTTTTGCGTCACGTATTCTGATCGGCAAATTCCTGACGCGATTCACCAATTCGCCAATCAGAATGCGTGAAGATGGCGTGACGTGCGACGCGAAAGGCAAAAACGATGCATTGGGAACTCATACTAACCGAGCCCAATAATAGTATAGAAGAAGAAGAAGGTTGGGTTAGGATTTGTTTCTTTCGAGTTTCGAGTGTTTCGACCGGTCGTTGGAGAGAAAAAGGAATAACATTTTTCACATTTTTTCTGTTTTCTTGGTGAAGTGAAGCAATGGATTACTTTATATTTGTATACTCTATACAATAGGCTCACAGTTTCCTTTTTATTTTATAGTTGTGAATTGAAAGGTGTGTTTCAGATATAAATGTTTGTTTTCCACTTAGAATTATTACGTTTCAATTATATTAGTTGTTATATAGTATATCAACGAGACTATAGGCTCCTTCGATTTAATCACTTGTTTGTGAAGTTCATTTGAACCACAAATTATCATTTTAATATACCTCCAGGAAGCACTGAGTAATCTGGTTGTTTCTCAATATATAAGTTGATATCTGTGCAAATTGTGTAGTGTGATATATTTTTGATATTAAGATATTTTTTATTATGAATTTTATAGTTTAATGAATTAATGATGCATATTTATAATTTATTTTTTTTTCACTGCTTTTAGTAGGTATTTGTATAATGGTTCGATGCAAAATATTCAGTGGACCATTACGTAGAAGCTGACAAAACATCGAAAAAAACGAAATTAATGAGTATAAAGCAGTGTGCATCCATTCATTCATTGAACTGAATTATCTGCTGCTGGAAATACATGTTTTTCTGTATCTTATGTGTTATTTTATGTGCTATATTGTTTTTATTTTGGTTCAATAAATCGTTGGAATATTTTGATTTAAATTTTCTTCTTTTTTGGGCTCTCTTACTTATCCAAAGTTCAGAACGGACGCACATTCTGCGTTAAAAGTGCAGTCATTAATGAATCATAATAAGTTTTCTTAACTTAGAATATACATTTTGACAAAACATTATGAAAACTTTCAACCACGCCATGAAAGCAAATTGAAATCACTAGCCCTCAACACACGTTTAGTTAATCATGCTATAGCCTCTACAGATTAGAAGTACCCTTCATTAAGTACAAACGCAAGTCATTTAAATTTGAGGTTGAGAGACTATTTGATCCATTTAGAAATTTTCTAATCTTGATATAATTAAGCATTTATCCATCATCAATATGATGATTGGAGAGTACCTGTAACTCCCTAATAATTATATTGCCAAATCATAAAGATGATTTCAGTATCTGCAACTTTCAATAACAGGGAATTTGCAACATCACAAAAAGAAGTTGATTCAAGTATACTTCTGAAATGTCTTGGAATGGTACTAGTAAGTTCTAATTAGAAGATCCCTGCTACCTACCAAATGAAAGATGATTTGAATATACTTTTAAAATGTATAGGAACATTTCCTGAAACGTCTAGTTATAGGGTAACTGCAACATCATAAAAGAAACTTGATTAGAATGTGATATTGAAATAATGATACAACCTTGCATTTGAACGGTGTTAGAAATATCCGTACGTACCTTCACCTAACATAACTTTTGAAATATTACAATTGAACGTTGCAATGGCCGCCGTTACGGCGTTGCTGGCATGTTGATGCAACATCATTGCAAAGTCGGAAGCAACATTAGGTACACACCCTATATGTGATTTGCAGCAACGTTTAGGCAAGATATTCTTGTTCAGTGGGCTATGTATTATTTATATATTTTTTTATTATAAACAAGTATTGAAGTTCTATGGAATATCAAATATTGAAAACTGAAACATGAAATATACCTTATACACAAATATGTGTGAAGGCCTTTAGATTAACGGAGTGGGGCGAAGGGACGCAGGCAGAGATTCATCTCTGACTCAGGTATACGAATTCGCGCGTTGTTTGTAATACAGAATCAGTTAAGAGTTTTATTTAGGAGAAAGTATTTATTCTGTTTTCTTGTTGTATACGATATTTTTATTTGACATTGTGAAATTATAACAAAAAGAGTAATTTCATCAACAAGAATTGATAATGGAAAACTAAAACGGTAAATATATTATTAATATAATAATTTTGTATGGTATTCACATACTGTTTGTTTTTATAACATTTGAAAAAGATTGATATAATTTTTTAATATAAGTATTGACGTATCAATTTGTTTTATCTACTTTTAAATTATTACAAAATCAAAATGACATTTCTAAAGGAAAATAAGCGTTATAAATATCAAATTTATTTTGTTATGCTTTTAGAAACGGTACCGGGTGCAGGAACACGGATTCTGTGTAAAGAAGACAGGCGGAAAAGACGCTGTGCGTCATTATCCATTCGATGTGGAGCAAGGCTGTGTGTTAATATCTATTCGGAGAGGTAAATATTTTTAATTTCATATTATAAATTTTATATAATAACATATTTATATACTTGTATATTTATATATTTCATATATTTGCAGTTCGAACTCGCTCCATTCCCTCTATCATTATTTACAGAAAATGGAATGAGAGAAAACAAAATGTCTGAGATCGATAGTGAGTTTACAGAAGTTTTTGCTGTACCAGTTTGTGAAAATGTCTTACACGCTGTAGACGGCGGGTTCTTACTCCGTAAGGTGATTTGGCAGAAAAATTACACTATAGATGGAATTTCAAATAAATAGCTAAGGTACATTCAGAGCCATTACGCAGGAAATAGTTAAATCACGTTCGATGGTTACTCAAACGCAACTTCATCTTCTACTTCAACAGCAAGTACTTCTACTTCGACTGGCACAAAAGAGAGTGAACGTCCACGTCGTCAAAAATCTATAATTATTTCTACGTTCCAATACTTAGAAATCACTAAAATACCATTTGCTCAACACAAGTTTTCATCAAACGACGGCTACAAAAATAATTTAATAAAAAGTATTTCAGATAGGTTGCAGTTACACGGTTTTATCTGCAAACAAGCTGCCGAAGACGCCGATACATTGATTATTAATACTGCAATTGAAGTAGCGAAGCACACTAAAAAAACTGTCATCATCGTAGGTCAAGATATTGATTTACTTGTACTTTTGCATCAATTGAATTTTCAAAATGAGAGTATTTTTTTCCACAAATCTGGATCAGGCAAACAAAAGGACGCGTTCTAATTGTCTGATTATTTTGTACACAAAACTTACAAAAAAATAATTGCATTTTTTCATGCTTTCACCGGCTGTGACTCTATTTCTGGAATATCTGGTAATGGAAAAAAAACTCTGTTCAAATTATTATTAAATAGTAATACTTTATTACATTTAGCTAATGTTTTCTTTGATAAGGATGCAGACCAAGAAATCATTGCAAAAAGTGGTTGTCAGCTTATAGCTGACGTTTAACAAAATAGAAAAAAATCAAATGTATCGCTGAACGCATTACGATTTGAATTGTATCAGAAAGCAATCAATAAATCTGGTTTCAAATTAGAAAAACTACCGCCAACTGAAGGGGCAACTGCAGAGCACTCGTACACAGTTTATTACCAAATCCAAAGTTGGCTTGGCTTTTTGAATGATCATACCGATGACAAAGCTAAGCTATGGGGCTGGAGTGGACGTGCAGGAAGAATCATACCTCAATTTATATCCAACAATTTACAATTGATTCCAGATATATTACTTAAAACGATTAGCTGTACTTGCAAAACAGGTTGTTCGGCAAGATGTGGCTGCCGAAAGCAAGGTATGAGATGCTCAAACTTGTGCATTAATTGCCACGATAACTGCATGAACAGAGACGAGATCGTATTTGAAGACGAAAATTATGAAGAGACTGTTGAACAGCCACCACCGTCTCGTAATGAAAACGAAGGATTCGAAGTAGAACAAAATAATCCCGATTCAGATAATGAAAGTTGCATTCAAGAAAAACATGAATCAGATTATTGTAATATATTTTGTAACATAAATTTTTTTGTAAGGTGTAATATTTTTGTTAATTTGCAAATAAAAAAATATATTGTTGTACATTATTTATTCGAAATTGAAATTATTTTATTGAAATATACCTGTATAAGGATTATTTTTGTACGTAAGTACTAAAAAAAATTTAAAATAATACATACATAATAAAAAATACGCATATCAAGAAGTCGTTTTTTCGATTTTTAAGAGATTTATTGCAAAATCCGACCCCAAAATAGATAAGCCATATTAAAATAGACGTTCCAACTAACAAAATCCGCGGGTGCAGAATTCGAAAACCGGACATATGGCTGGAAGAATTTTTTTTGAAAATTTGCTTTTTTTTCAAAAAATCTTAAATATCCCGAAAAAAAATTTTTGTGGTTGTGCAGAAAAATGTGCTTATGTAGCATAAAAAAAATATACTTTCACCAAGTTTCATGCAAATTGCAGTTTTTTGCCGGAGAAAAAAATAAAAAAAAAATACGGTTTTTTGCGATTTTCATCTTGAATTTGAGGTTATGTTGAAAAATCTTTCATTCAAAAGCTGTTCATTTTTTTATTAGGTACAAGTTTTCTGTACAACATTTCGCGTTAAAATGTCATTTTCTGCCTTAAAATTGCAAAAGTAAGTTTTCAACCCCTACAACACCACACCATTTCCACTCGAACTTTGCTCAAAGTATTTTTCCTGTATTAGTTATACTCCAAAATATACTTTTTTAAGGGTCCCTGGGTGTTGTTAATTTTTTCGTAAAAAAAGAATTGCACTGGACAATGTATATTTTGTCTTGATTAGAAAAAAGACGTGTGACACTCGGAGACTGCCGCGGTAAAGCTATTGCATAGAGTTTTACACTTTGACGTCCACAATTTTTTTTCTTTTTAGCTCTTTTTTTATCATTAGAAGTTACACTTTCACAGTCCTTGTATCAGCATGAAATAATCAAAACTTATTGGACAGTCCTCATATAATCATACAAGTATAAAAATTTATTGGACAGTCCTCGTATTAGCATAAAATAATCAAAACTTATTGGGCAGTCCTCGTATAAGTATGAAATAATCGAAATTTATTGGACACTCCTCGTATAAGTATAAAAGAATCAAAGTGTATTGGACAGTCCTCGTTTAATCATATCAGTATTAAAATTTATTGAGCAGTCCTCGTATCAGCATAAAATAATCAAAACTTATTGGACAGCACTCGTATAATCATAAAAGTATCAAAATTGATTGTGCAGTCCTCGTATAAGTATAAAAAAATCAAAACGTATTCGATAATCCTCGTAAAAGCATAAAATAATCAAAACTTATTGGACAGTCCTCGTATAGTCATAAAAGTATCAAAATTTATTGGGCAGTCCTCGTATAAGTATAAAAGAATTAAAATTTATTGACAGTCCTCGTATCATCATAAAATAATCAAGACTTATTGGACATTCTTCGTATAGTCATAAAAGTATCAACATTTATTGAGCAGTCCTCGTATAAGTATAAAGGAATTAAAATTTATTGGACAGTCCTCGTATCATCATCAAATAATCAAAATGTATAGGACAGTCCTTGTATAGTCATAAAAGTATGAACATTTATTGGGCAGTCCTCGTATAAGTATAAAAAAAATTAAAATTTTTTGGACAGTCCTCGTATAAGCATATAGGTATTAAAATTTACTGGACAATCCTCGTATCGTGTCAGGTTATTTTCGTTACGGGATTTCTAGATTCGGTCTCCACGCTCAAGGCCCGCGATAGAAGCTAATGCAATAGCTTAAAAATCTCTCAAATTCGTTTTGAAAAAAATCAATTTGGTGATGTTTGGTATTTAAGATTGATACATTTTTATTTCTTCATTCAAAAATAACATTGGCAAGGAATGTTGGAAGGAGAAAGTTGCGAGGGATCTAAGGAACGACAGCAACAAGAAAAAGGCTGGTCCAAATGACAACCTCACCTGTACGTGGTATATTCTACAAGAAAACTAACAAGGCTCTGTCGACCGAGTATTTGTCGGAAGTATTAATTCTCTTTCATCGACAAACAGCTCATGGTGGAAGAATTGATAAGAGATAGGGGAACTTCTTGTCCTGGAGTGAAAAATCTCTTCTAAATGCGGGTGAAATCTATTACGAATCAACGACATGGATATGCAGAAGGCAACGGGAAACCACTGCACTAAAGATTCAAAACGGTATCCTCAGTAAATCATCATGAAAGCGAAAACTGAAATATAAAAAACTACTGATCTTAGTAATCGGAAGCCAAGATCCGACAGGAGAGCACGGAAGACTACTGGATCTCTTCGGCCTCTTCGGTCGTTATCCTGCGAAATCCCTGTAAAAGTACCAAACAATAAGAAAGAATAAAACATTATTAAAAATTGATACCTGGAATGTTACAAGCTTGTTTGAATCAGGAACAGCGTCAGTCAAGAAATAAATTGACTTAAAGTGGACATCTTATCTTAGAAGTTAGTGCAATGATAGTGCCCGATACCCGCCAACTTCAAAGTACCTGCGGAATGTTATATATTATTCCGGGAACAACGATACTCAACATAGAAATGGAGGTGCTGTAATGGTAGTAGAGAATATTGCACGATGTGTAACAAACTTTCTTCCCTTCTCATACGGAGTTATCCTGCTCCAAATACAAACTGATCAGGTAAACTCAATATAGTCCCCTACAGCAGATAAAACAGACGAAGAAATCGAACTGTTTCACAACCAACTAGATACAGTTCTACAAACAACTAAGTCGCGAGATGACACAGTATTGTTAGTAGATTTTAATTCAAAAATAGGAAACAAGCCATACGAAAAACATGTGGGAGAATATGGTGCAGAAGAGAGGAATGAGATGAGACAGAGTGATACAATTTTGTCTAGAGAGTCCTCACATGATACTGATAGAAAGATAGTCAGAAAACAGATAGATTATATCTTCATAAAAAATGATACAGGATTGCAATTAAATTAGTTAAAATATTTCCAGGGGCAGTTGTTAATGCAAATCAAAATTCTTTAATCGCTGAAATGAACATCAGAATAGAGAAGATAACGAAAATGTGCAGCCGAGATCAAATCTACTTAAAAAAACTGCAGGAACCAGAAATAAGACATGTACTCCAAAAAAGAATAAACAAAAGAATAAACATAATACGGATTGACTCACAGCTATATGAGAACTACACATGTTTAAATGAAAAATGGGAAAGCTTCAAAATGGCGATAATGTAACCAATCAAAACATTATTACGAAAAGAAAAGAAGAAGCAATAACAGGAATTGATGACATCTTAGAGATCATGGGACAAGACGATAGTTCAAAAGAAACAATCATAAATACAGAGAAATACAGAAGGAGATATGTTTTTCGAAGGTTGTTGGTACCTCTTAGATTTGTTCGACACAATATTTGGGTATTTAAAAACAAATGGTTAGTTGCTTTTTGTGCTAGTTCTTAGTTATGTTAAGTTGGTCCTTCTAGTTTCTGGAAACAATATTAACAGAAAACTTTCATTTGACGGTCACAATGCGAAGCTGATCCATTGATGATGATGTCCTCTACGTAGTGCTTTCTAAGCACAGTTCACTTATTTATCAACATTTGTCTAAATCTCGAAATCCTTATCATGATCAATTTATCTGCTCTTCTGATGCATTTCTTAGAGTCTGACGTTAGAGCTTTATTGAACGGAAATTCTTGTAGTAGGTACATTAGTTTACTAGTGATACAGATTAACTACGTCACTATCACTCTTCCTTTTCGAAGCATTGTGGTCATGAGAACCAATAATGCTCGTTGTCATTATCAGAATACGGGTGGTCTTTTGTTTGTCTTCCAAGTTAGTTTCCATCCACTTCAGTATTTTGAAATTGTATGCTAGAATTAACATGACACATGTATTGATTACTAAAACCAGATTTAACGAAACTTAGAAGACATAATCTACTCATTCTGTTGCATTACAAATGTCAAATTCGCGCGTATCTTTTAAATATGTATTAAAAGTATCTTCATCTAATCAGTAAATTCATTAGTTGAACTTAATTAATTCATTAGCTCAACGTAACTTCAAAGGCTAATAATATTCAAACATAGGTGGTTTTAAACCTGTTATTTTCATATTTTGAAACATCCTGGCTTCAGTTTTATTACTTTGTAATATATTCTCTCGTTTAACTGATTGTACATGAAAATATTGTTAGATGTATCCCGTTACTTTAAAATCTTACCGTCCCTTAATTGCTTAATTTTGACAAGAATGTTAATAATGATGCCCTCATAAATTTGCCTCTTAAAATTAGTTTTTGGAAGCATCGCGGCTGCCATTTGATTCATATTAATGAATTTAATTTATATCATACCGTTGCGTTGGGTGTCAAAAACGGAATCGACAAGTAGGAAGAAAAGAGTATTAGAATTTTTTTAAGGGAAAAATATATTATTAAGGAGAAATTTGAATAACGTTCTCGTAGACATTTTATTAGGTGTGAATTGAGATATCTGACACACAACAACAGGTTCAGGAGAAATTCTCAAAGTGGAGTTGCACCATTGAAGTAATAAAATTATATTGGAAAGCAGAATGTATTGTTATGAAATTTCAACAATAGATTGATGAGGGCGTGCATGTCTTTTACGAAAAAACGCTGATAACTGAAAGTGAATTGTATATTAAATTAAACTATGAACATTAATTTTTAACGTGATATTCTTTTTTTCCTAGTGAAATGTTCATGGTCGATATTATTTAATAGAATTTTGTTTTTGTGTATATGAGTAAGAATGTTATTAAGAAATATTTGTCTTTCATCGAAGATTCTTGCTTGTAAAAAAAGCATAGTTAATTGTCAATAGTTGATGATTAAACCAATTGATAATTTGTGGCATATCAGCTTCCACTTTTTCTTTCAGGTCATGCCAATTTTTATCCTCATAGAAAATCACTGTATCATCTGCGAAGCTGATTATAGTTCCTATACCATTCAAGGTGAGTGAGTTGTTAAGATATATTGAGAATAACAGTGGCCCAAGGACAGTGCCTTGTGGCACACCAAACTGAACTAACTCTTCTGAACTAATTTTATTTTCAATTTGTACAAATTGTTTTCTCTGGTACAGATAGCTTTCCAGAAGATTATAAGTTGTTCCCCGAACTCCAATATCTTCCAAGGTTTCGAGAAGCTGTGTATGGCTTACAGTATCGAAAGCCTTGGATAGGTCTAAAAATACACACAGACTAGGTTTTCCGTTATCTATCGCTCTATGAATTTGGGATGTTAAGTTTATTATAGTATCTTGGGTAGATTTGCCTTCTCTGAACCCAAACTGTTTTTCTGATAGCAAGTTGTTTTTCTTTATATAATCATTGAGTCTATTCTTGGCGATTTCTATTTTAATTTCTTTGAGAGTTTCAGCTTTAATTTTATTAATTCCTGGCGATTTATTTGGTTTCAATGAATTTATGATCTGGCATATTTCATCCTCATCTACAGGTTTAAGAAACATTGAGTGTGACAGATATTTTCTTGGCATTGGATCAGTAATGGGTTTTTGAATTAATGAAGCCAGTTTTTTCCCCACTTCCGCATAATGTTTATTGAAGGTGTTTGCAATTTTGAGGTCATCGGTCAATACATCATTATCAGTGATAATTTCTTTGATGGTTGATTTTTTTTCTTACATTCCATACTGTTTATTGTCTTCCAAAGATGCTTTGAGTTTTTTTCTTTTTTTCAATCTCCGCTCTATAATAGTTTAATTTCGGAATTTCCATTACACGATTTAGATGATTGCGGTAATTCTTAAATTCCTGTCCGTAAGCTTCTGGGTTCTCCCGATATTTTTTGTAAAGTTGATTTATGGTATTTATTGATTTCATTAGTGCTTTTGTGACCCAATCTTTCCTTTTTTTATCCTCCTTTTTCTTTTTGATTCTTTTTGTATGCTTTCCTGTCAGTACACATATAAGTCCAATGAAGAATATAGTAGCTATATCTATCATCTCGTAAAATGAATGCCAATCATATTCGCATAATTTCCTTCTCAAGTTCTTGTAATTGTTAAAGCCCTAAGAGGTTCCGACTCAATCGGCATTTTCAGGATTTGAGTGTAATGGTCTGTGATATGTGAGCGTACAATTATTGGTATACATTTTTCCTGGAACTCCGGTGTTATACATTTCCAAAAAATATGATCAATACATGAAGCAGACTTACCCTGAACTCTAGTATCTTTATTTATCATCGATTCAAAATTGTTTTCACTCAGTTTTCACTGAAATAATGTCGTCATCCTCAAGTTTGATATTTATGTTTATATCACCGACAATAATATGGCAATCTGATCTTTTTCGTTTTGACCGTTCCAAGTAAAGTTTGAGCTGATTCAGAAATGTTATTACGTTCTTGTAAGGAGGTCTATAAAGAGCTGTGATTAATAATTTATTTTTGTTAAGAGTATTGATTTGAATTTCTATTGCTTTTCATTCATCAATGCTGATAATGTTAATCGCGTAATTTGAATTCTCCCTCATATACACAACAACACCATAGTTTTTATTGATATTCCCCTCGCTGTAAATAGTATCGTATCCACTTTTACTGAAAAAATTAATATCCTGAATCAACCAAGTTTCTGTTAGAATGATACAATCGAATACTGTATCTGTTTCTCTTGAATATGAATCAAATTCATCACTATTTTTCGCTATGCTTCTAATATTTAGATGTACCAAAGAAAAGTTGTTATTGCATGTATCAACAGGGTGATTTGATATGCTGCACAATTGCTCGAGTTCGATTGTATTGACTGGTTTGAACTCGTAATATCGAATGTACTGATCCATAACGATCATACAATATATAAAATGACGATGTATTAGATAGTAATCCAGAATAAAGCTGTATTTATATAAATAGATAGGTTAAAATTAGTAAAGACTTATAGTTAAGATATTGATAATATAATATATATATATATATATATATAAAGCTGAAAAGCGAAAAACGCCGTGATCGTTGCTGATCAATTAGAACACAAATTGAAAAATATCTTATTGGGGATTGCAGCATAAGAGGAAAATTACACTCTATTCAATTCTCCAAGCTTTCGTAAATCTTTATTTACATCATCAGAGAAATTGATCGAGATTGCATCATTGATCTTGAACACAGGAAAAGTGCACAACAGAAAGTCATTAAAGAAATAGGTCCAGTCGGCAATACATTTGCCTATTACTGGTAAACTTGTCCGCGTGGGTGTGTGGATTCTCGATTTTAAATGTTTTTTAAACTTTTTACTTTTTAATAATGTTTACCAGTAATAGGCAAATGTATTGCCGACTGGACCTATTTCTTTAATGACTTTCTGTTGTGCACTTTTCCTGTGTTCAAGATCAATGATGCAATCTCGATCAATTTCCCTGATGATGTAAATAAAGATTTACGAAAGCTTGGAGAATTGAATAGAGTGTAATTTTCCTCTTATGCTGCAATCCCCAATAAGATATTTTTCAATTTGTATATATATATATATATATATATATATAGACGGTATTCTAGTCAGAGGATCTACAGAAGAAGAACACAATGAAAGATTAAGAAAAGCTCTTCAGCGATCACGTGAGAAAAATCTTGAGCTTAACGAATGTAAAGTAAAGTTAGCTGTAAATTAAACAAATTTACTAGGACACGAAATAAGTCCAGATAGATTAAGCATTTCAAAAAAATAATTAGAAATGATAGAAAAAATACCAGCACCCAAAAATGTACAAAAACTGCAGAGGCTCTTGTGGTATGATACAATTTTTAGGAAAATTTAATCCATGAGTTTCAGAGAAAAATCGAATTTTCAGACAAATACTCAAAAAATACAGCGCTTGGGTTTGGACAGAAAATGAAGAAAAATTATTTATTTTGCTTAAAAAGTGCATCTCAACTGCATTTGTTTTAAATCTATTCTATACAGAAGCAGATCGTCCAGTAGTCTATTCATTAGCAACCTTCACCACAGCACAATCTAGATATGCACAAATAGAAAAAGAACTTCTAGCGATAGTCAGTGTATTTAAATACTTCGAACACTATGTCTACGGAAGAAATTTCAATGTAGAGACAGACCAAAAACCGTTACTAGGCCTGTTGAAGAAACTGTTAGACTCCCTCTCAGATTAACAAATAAAATAGATATGTTTCTTTTAATTTTTTCCTGCCCCAAACATGGAGTCACATTCTAAGATCACTTGCGGGCACTTCCACTGCTCTGCCATATTTACAAATTCTCTTTAGTTGCAGGAAAAATAAAATTAGTAGTTTAACTGAAAATTTGTTAAAAAGTTATGCAAATAAAAAAAACTTATACTAATTCATTCATTTGAGTCGCTGATTTTAAAATTAATTAACAATACTTGAGTTTTATTCAATAAAGGCATATGCTTATATAAATTTTAAACAAGTATTCCTTATAACCTTAGATACCTATATGATTAGAACTAAAAAAGGCAACATTGCTCACAATTTCAGTACCTGTTTTATAAATCAAAGGTAACCTGTTCAGTAGTTTTGTCCTTGTTTAATTAACATATAAAGAGATATGCGAATATCGTCAGAGTGTGCTCGACGATCATTGCGAACACGCCGTAGTAATGTAGTAAATCATATGAAACGTGGTTTGTTTATACGATCGCTATTACGACTAAAGATTAAACATTCAGTTCTTTCGTTCTGATGAGTTTCTCTAGACTTTTAGTGACAAAATAAACTTTTAAGTCAATTAATTTGGATTATCATGGTTCATCGGTGCCAAGTTTCTTAGAAAAACAGTTGAAATGACCAAGATCATGTGTCTAAAATACCGTCTCCACTATTTGTATTTTACTACTGACCTTTAGGATTGTTGGCCGCAAAATAATCGTGTTTATGAATGAAATGCCCTCTCTATTGTATATTATTACTCTTAATACTCCCTAATACCAAAGCTTCAATCTCTAGCTCTTAAACTTTTAAGATAAAACCCTACACTCGAAAACGTGCCAGGAAATGTCAGACGCCTTATCAAGAAATAAGCAAGATCGCACAGTTGACGCTACTTAGAAGAGCAAGCGGCCAAAGTTTATAGCGTGTGGCAGGTATCATCAACAAAAATGGAAGAATTCTCAGGAACCACACAATCCGATGAAACACTACAATTGGTGAAGCAATACGTCTAAAACGTCTGACCTGCTCAGAAATATTCTTGTGCAGTACTTACCAAGCCGTATTGAAAAATAAAAGATGAAATTCTACAGAAAGACGGTCTACTAGATGAAGGTGATAAATTGATTGTACCAATCAAACTAGAACTTGAATTTAATCGATTTTAATACATACTGCACATCAAGGTATTAACTCCTACATCCTAAAATCAAAGCGAGCCTATTAATGGCAAGGAATTTATAATAATTCCACTAAGATGATAGAGACATGTCATCTGTCAAAAATACTCACGATCGAATCAAAAAACCCTATATAACACACGAACTTGAGACATTAGCGTCAGCAAAAAAAGGGGATGGATTTTCTATGTGTGAAGAAAGAGATTATCTCACAACCGTTGACTACCTCTCTAAATTTATTACACTGAACTAAGTTAACTCTAAGCTCCCCGAGGCAATCATCAAGGTGTTGAAGATTGTGTATGATCACCACGGAAAGTCTCAAAAAATAATGAGTAACAATGGACCACATTTCTACTCATTTCCAAACTTTGCTAATATACTAGGCATTCAATTGGTAACTTAAAGTGCTCAGTAACCGATTTTAAATAGATCAGCAGAACGGTCAGTGTAAACAGTCAAATGACTAATGAAAAAACTAGTCAGGATTAAAATTACAATGGTCGATTTTGGAATACAACATTACCCCAAAAATGGATTAGCAGAAGCATATGAATTACTAATGGGTCATCAGTTGAATTCCATTTTATCAATACCAAAAGAAGTCCTAATAACAAAATTCGATACCGAACATGCCGTAGAAAGTTTAACTCATTGACAGGACAATAATAAACACCAAAGTAAAAACAGAAAACCATTAAAATATTTAAAACAAGGATAACACATCATAATGCCAGAAAGCAAACGAGAATGGATTCCGGGAATGGTATAAGATAAAGCGGAAGTGGCAAAATCCTATAAAATAATTACATAAAATGGCAACATTTTTAGAAGGAACCGTCAACATTTAAAACCTATTTCAAATGGAATACTATTTCCACCGAGTGGTGGAATGTGAAGAAATAATGAAGAATGAACTAGGAAACGACCCTATTTAGAAGACATGTACTCTAATTTAATTAAACAATTCACGATTTTTATCTTGGTACTGGCATGTTTTAGAGTAAAAACATGCCTTCGAAAATATAATGGGTGATGGATGTCAAGTCAGGCAGTCATGTTTCTGATACGTATGTCACTTGATTTATTTCTCAATCTACAAGGTCATAAATAAAGACTAGGAAATATTCATCTATTTAATATTTCAATATATCTAAAATATATAATGAGATATATAACATATGCGAAAGAGTTGTATTCCCTTCATTAGAGCGAAAATTAATCAAATATTGTTAATTGTAAAAACTGTTGACGGTTATTTCAACAATCTTCCTATTACGGGACTGTTTTATTTGTATACAATTATTCAAGGTTTACTTATATTAAATTATCATAACTTCATATATTTGTACATTATCTCTTCATTATTATTATTAGAAAAGTTCAATCGAGCCGAGGTCAAAGATATAGCTCAAATCCGTGACATCGGTGGCACTGAATGGTCTGCGAAGCCAGATCCGTCAAGCTGACCCCCCCCCACGGTCAGATTTTTTTCACCAAAATGCTAGCACACATAAAGGGCACCTAGCACAACCTAGCACAATAATTTTCATAGCTAGCACACCAACAGCTCACAATAAAAATGCTTTTGAATTCTGGTGGGGCCAGGTTAACGCTAACCCCCCCCCCCCGTTTGGCATTTTTTCGCTAAAATGCTAGCACAGATGAAGGACACCAAGCACAACCTAGCATACCATTTTTTATAGCTAGCACACCAACAGCTTACAATAAAAATGCTTTAGAATTCGGGTGTGGTCAGGTTAATGCTAGCCCCCCCCGGTGGGTATTTTTTCGCTAAAATGCTAGCACAGATAAAGGACACCTAGCACAACCTAGCACACAATTTTTTAGAGCTAGCACACCATCAGCATACAATAAAAATGCTTTGGAATTCGGGTGGGGCCAGGTTAACGCTAGCCCCCTCCGTTTGGAAGTTTTTCGCCAAAATGATAGCACAAATAAAAGGCACCTAGCACAACCTAGCATACAAATTTTAATAGCTAGTACATCAACAATGCTTTTGAATACAGGGGGTGGAGGATGTCTGCAAAATAACGCTATGGTTACACGAATGAATGAAAATGTTGGATGTATTTGTACCTAAACATCATTTTCCTATAAAAAATGGCCCCTAAACAGCATTATTGTTGTTAGCTCTTGCCGGATTGTGCGTGATATCTATATTTTCCCATCTAGCAGGGTATTTGATTAATTAATAATTAACTAGTATTTAATTGATAATTATCTATTTATTTTCAAATAATTCTAAAAAACGAAAGAATATGAAAAACCTTCACTTTTAGAAATAATTTTGTTAAAATCATAGTAATTTTAATAAAACAAAATAATTGAATTGAACCATTTAGTCACGGAATCAGAAACAATCCGTGCACAAATAAGTTGCAAATAACGTCACACTATAAGAAAAGCTACAAACTACAAACGTTTGCGTACAGACATGTTGGATAAATAAATGTCCAAAAACGTGAAGCCGTTGGATATGTCCTTTGGACAAAGTTGTGCAATCTGGGAAGGGGCGGCTGAGATCCCTAAAAATGTGCCAATATATTGAGAATACATGTTTTAGACTGATCGTGGTTCACTGTAGCCCTCATTTAAAAGAAACACTCTAACTCTATATTTAAATTTGCCAGAATATTTATTGCCGAAGTTGATGGTTAATTAACCATTGATTGGCATGCAAACTAGACGTATATACAGAATTTCAGCTCAATCGGTGGAAGATATCTGATTCAAAACTGAGTTGCAAGATTGCAACGGAACAAACATACATGGCCAGTTAGATACTAAAAACTTTGAAAAATACATAGTATTGTTGGTATCTTATGATATGACACAGAAATATTTGAAGCTATGATTAACCGGCTCTTAGAATTAAAAGCAGCACGTTCTAAGAAAACATGGAAACTTAAAAAAATCTGATAGTGAAATGCAATATTTATGTTATCATTACAATTGTTAATTAACCATCAACATCGGCAAAAAATATTCTGGCAAATTTTAATATAAAGTTAGAGTGTTCCTTTTAAATGAGGACTACAGTGAACCGCGATCAGTTTAAAACATGTATTCTTGATATATTGGCACATTTTTAGGGATCTCAGCCACCCCTTCCCAGATTGCACAACTTTGTTCAAAGGACATATCGAACGGCTTCGCGTTTTTGGACATTTATTTATCCAACATAATTGTACGCAAACGTTTGTAGTTGCCTTTTTTGTAGTGTGACGTAATTTGCAACTTATTTGTGCACGGATTGTTTCTGATTCCGTGACTAAATAGTTCAATTCAATTATTTTGTTTTATTAAAATTACTATGATTTTAACAAAATTATTTTTAAAAGTGAAGGTTTTTTATATTCTTGCGTTTTTTAGCATTATTTGAAAATAAATAGATAATTATTAATTAAATACTAGTTAATTATTAATTATTCAAATACCCTGCTGGATGGGAAAATATAGATATCGCGCACAATCCGGAAACAGCTGACAACCATAATGCTGTTTAGGGGCCATTTTTTATAGGAAAATGATGTTTAGGGACAAATACATCCAACATTTTCATTCATTCGTGTAACCATAGCGTTATTTTGCAGACACCCTCCACCCCCTGTATTCAAAAGCATTGTTGATGTACTAGCTATGAAAAAATTTGTGCTATTTTGTGCTAGGTGTCTTTTATTTGTGCTAGTATTTTGGCGAAAAAATTCCAACCAGAGGGGGCTAGCGTTAACCTGGCCCCAACCGAATTCAAAGCATTTTTATTGTAAGCTGTTGGTGTGCTAGCTATAAAAAATGGTGTGCTAGGTTGTGCTAGGTGTTCTTTATCCGTGCTAGCATTTTAGCGAAAAAATTCCAACCGGGGGGGCTAGCGTTAACCTGGCCCCACCCGAATTCAAAAGCATTTTTATTTTAAACTGTTGGTGTGCTAGCTATAAAAATAATTTTGCTAGGTTGTGCTGGCTGCCCTTTATGTGTGCTAGCATTTTGGTAAAAAAAATCTAACCGGGAGGGGGTCAGCTTGACGGACCTTGCGAAGCCTGAGTTTTGGAGATATCAGCTTTGCAGTTAGCACATGCGCTAATTGTTTAAAGTGGGGAATTTACTTATTAAAGTGAAAACCGATTTTTAGATGCAGATTATTTATATATATTTATAATGAAACTGTTAAGACATTCCCCACTGTCTTTCACACAGGATATTGTATGCACTACAAACTATAACTATGAAAAATCGATGTACTATCGAGACTCGATATACGTGCTACGACTAGACTACACTGACCTTTTGGTAATCTTTTAAATCAAATCATACTCTGAATTTCCGTTTTTTTTTGTTTCAATGTACAAGTTTTTCCAAATGAGATTCAATTATTTGATGTATCACCTACTATACCAGGTACAATCCTGACTCTCTGCGGCATTCCTCTTAAACATTCCTATGCTCAATATTTTATCCATCAATTATTTTATCCCAATTTCAAAAGAAATATCCGTTAGCATAATTTTTACAATTTCGAATGGATTAAGTATATTTACCCATATAATTTTTTGTATTGAAAATCTTATTTATACGCATCATATACAGAGTGGAAAGTCTAATTGGAACAAATTCTGTAACTTGATAAATAAAGGTTTATCGCAAAATTCCTGAAACACGTCAATTTTAATTTTCAATGGGGCATATTACAAAGAGATTTGTTTATCTTTTTAATTATCTGGTGAGGTTGCTGAAAACCACAACTTTTTTTTTAAAATGGAAGAGTAGGTTGATTAATTTTTTATTTTAAAGCCTTTTCAATTGTTAAAACAATTCCACTTTTTTTGTTACTTTTTATAAACAATATGTCGGAAAAAAATGAAATAAGGAAATATTTACTCAAATTACTGTAATGTATGGGTACATTTTTTCTTACTGGATAAGCTCAATAAAAAACCTGCTCGATAGTTTTTTGGTCAATTTCAACTGAACGTGATTGATTTCTTAGTACTTGTTTGTATTTCAACGTGTGAATTAGAAACGAGAAATAAGAAAATGCCCTATTTAACCGAGACGCATCGTATCGAAATTTTAATGATGATCGGATATGGGGACAGAAGTCGAACACAGGCTGATGTCGCTCGATTGTTCACTGAAGTTTATCCAGAATTACCTTCAATTTATCGAAGTACGATTAGCAAAATTGAAACTTGATATCGGGACTTGGGCCGCGTAACGGAGGCTCCTCGACAAAAGGTTTTAAAAGTTGACGAAGAATCTCAGTTGAACATATTGTTGCAAGTTGAAGAAAATCCTGTTTCTCCAGCTAGGCAAATAGCTCGCGTTCATGTTGTCAGTTATATAAGCGTTTTGAAAATTCTTAAAGAAGCCAAAAAGCACCCATATAAGATGCAAAACCTGCAGGAGCTCAACGAAGATGATCCTGATCGTAGACTCGAATTTTGCGAACGAATTATGGCTTTTATCGATGGTGGACAAATTGCTTTGGAATGGGTGCTGTTTTCTGATGAGGCTACGTTCACATTACATGGGCACATCAATCGACAGAATTGCCGTTATTGGGCTCACGAAAATCTCCGTTGGATGCGTGAATCCCATACCCGAAGGCCACAAAAAACAAACGTCTGGGTTGGAATTATTGGGGATCGCATAGTAGGTCCTTTTTTTCAATGGAAACGTAACCGGAGAAACATACTTTAATATGCTCCAAGAAGAACTGATTCCTACTTTAGTAAATTTATTCCCCAATAATTTGGATCCCAACTTATTGACAAACGGATGTGGCTTCAACAAGATAGGGCACCACCACATTTTGCTGGAAATATACGGACCTATCTTAACGAAGTGTTTCCAAATAGGTGGATTGGAAGAAAGCACCCAATTGAGTGGCCAGCAAGATCACCCGATCTTACTCAATTAGATCCCTTTTATGGGGATATCTAGAGAGCAAAGTTTATGCCACTAAATCTAACGACATCGCCGAGCTTCAACAAAGAATCAGGGACGAAATTAGGCAAGTAACGCCGGAAGTGTTACAAAATGTTCGGAATGCTATTTATAATCGATTAGGATATTGTCAGCAACAAGGTGGAGAACACTTTCAACATTTATTGCATTAAAGTAATTTGAGTGAATATTTCCTTATTTCAGTTTTTCCCGACACATTGCTTATAAAAAGTAACAAAAAAAGTGGAATTGTATTTACAATTGAAAAAGCTTTCAAATAAAAAATAAATTTAAAAAAAAAAGTTGGGGTTGTCTGCAACCCCACCAGATAATTAAAAAGATAAACAAATATATTTGTAATATACCCCATCGGGAATAAAAATTGACGTGTTTCAGGAATTTTGCGATAAACCTTTATTTATCAAGTTACAGAATTTGTTCCAGTTAGAGTTTCAACTCTGTATAATTTTTTTGGTGTACTCCAAAACGAATAAAATCCTTATTTATTCACATCTACTCCAGGAAAAGTAACCTTCCGAATGAGTGACTGCTTATACTTTTTTTAAGTGTCGTATATATAAATATAGCCTCATCTTTATTTACTTACGTCACGTATACACGCCGAAACGTCAAGTTGGGTCTTAGAACCCCCAGAGACGCAGAAAATGCTGGACTAATAATATCTCTCGGGTATCCACGCGAGCTATATTATATCAAAATATATGACAAAAACCTTTACGGAGTACATGGAACGACTCTTCCCAGAATACAGCGGATATATGTATGGGTCCCGTGAGTTGTGACGGTGCTCTCTCCTCTGGTAGCGTGGCAAAAAGTTTTTTGCGCCTTTCGCGGTGGATGTGTATGTGCGAATTGCAGGCATATGTAATTAGAGACAATGGGGTTGGTTAACCGTTTCGTCGGTGTCGCAGTAAGGGTAATTTTAAAAGGGATAAAGGATGTTTCTGCCTCCAGGGCAGATTTTATCTTTATTCAAATAAAGTATGGGCTATTAACTTTTACATACATACATACATTGTTTATCTTTATTTCACACTCAAAATATTCAATGATATTATAGCGTATACTCATGATATGGAAATGGAGACCGCTATTTTTCCGACCAATTGAATATTGCGTTTTATTTAATGACAGTCAAGCAAATAGAGATCCTACAACAGAAATTCAGTCGTAGCTGTTCACTGTAAGCTACAAAGAAGATAAAAATTCTATGTCAGAATATGGGGACCGATTGCTTTGCTTACCGTGTCACGGAAAATTTTAGTCAACAGAGGAAATTAAACTATGGAACTCAATATATATATATATATATATATATATATATATATATATATATATATATATATATATATATATATATATATATATTGTTCACGCAATTTATTTTGCTTAAGTTAGAATTATAGGTACAGCTTGACAACACCGCCCAAGAATACGATTTAAAAATTCACTAGCTATGGATAGTGGTAGTAGGTACTTTAGTATTGATCAGTTCAGTAAATATAATTTTCGGTCTCGGTATTTCGAATGGCAAAGTTCTGTCGGAATCGGGTTTAGTTTATCACAAAAACCAAGTTTCTTGAAACAATACGACAGTTAATTAAGTGGTTGTTACTCCCCCTTTGAATTTCCTTTTGGCCTTCCTTCGCCCAAACCCTCGTTACCATTTTTTCTTTGGAGTAAGTGATAATAAGAAGCAACAACGTCTGTATTGGTGAGTAAACAAAAAAACAGTCCACATTGACATAACTGAGTTACGCGGAAACATATATATATATATATATATATATATATATATATATATATATATATATAAATATATATATATATATAATTATATATATATATATATAAATATATATATATTAATACATATCCTCTATCTAAATTTAAAAAAAAACATTGAAATAAAGAAAATATGCATATTTAGATGTAATACTAGTGATACACACTGTATTATCAATAATTTGAAAGGTTCAATATACCAATAAAATTTGACATTTCAATTTCATATGACATTACTACAGAATAGACTTAATGACAGATAGATTTTAAACTATTTGAAAAACCAGAATAAAGATGTCTCTATTAGCAAAATGGCTTTTATAAAAAAAATAATGAAAATCTCTCTTGGTATATAAAAACGTAAATTTGTATTTAAAAAAAAAGAATTCTTGGTAACCAAAGGAGAAGAGAGTTATTTATGGAAACAGTTTAGTTAGTTGAGTCATAACATCGCGAGAGACAACATCGAAATAAGAGTTGTCTCAGAATTTTTTTAAATAGAGTTGAATTTTAATATCTCGAGAGACAACATCGGAATAAGAGTTGTCTCAAATTTATTTGAGAATATCAGAATAATTTGTAGCAATATTATCAAATTAACACAATTTGCCTTCGAAAGCCAGTGCGTGTATTATTCGCAGAGTATTACAGCGGTAAAGTGCGAGTGTTGTTCCAGTTTCTAAATAAGTCATTTAGAAAATTGTTCCAGATATTCTAAAACGTTTTTAGAATACAAACAAGTCTATCTGTATCCAGTTTGGTGAGTCCAGTCTATATTATATATTATTTCTCGAGAATTAATAGGCCTTTAGTAAAAAATATTTCGAAAGTAGATGCATCTGATGAATTAAATATTTAATCAAATTATAGTAACATTATTGATATATCATTCTACGTAAACTCAAGACAAATTTTGAAAAAGACAATTTACAAGGAAATTGGGGAATGTTACATTGACATATAAGTCATTTTGGACTTTTAGTTAAAGTATTTAGATAAGAATTTCTAATTTTAGATTGGTTATAATATTAAAGTTTTGATAGAAAATTCTATTTTTGCGTATTCGTTTGTGATATTTTTTGAAAAGTTTCAATTTTTGTAAGTGTTTATTTGATAATATAATATATAAATTTGAATTCTAATCACCTTTTGGCTCTCTTTTCATAATCATTCTCATTACATTTGATAATTTCATCCTATAGAAAATTTAGTACAAAAAGTAACATTTGGTTTAATTTCTGACAGTAACTTCATATGTGTCATAAGATAATTTAATTGTCTTATAGTGTATTGGACAAACAGTTACTTTCGATTTGAATAGTATAATACGTGATTTGGAAAATTATTTGGAAATTTATAAAATTTGAATTATTCTTTGAAATATTTGATCCCTCCCTGAGAAAAGAGTGAGTTGATTGATATTGTGTATTAATTTAACTTTCAGGATATCAAATTTAATATTTATTTAGCTGGGCATATTAATTTGACAACTGCTGTCATCAAAAATTTTATAGGTTATATTTAGCTAAAGATGTTTTCATATTAGTGGTGTAGTTACAGCTACAAATAAATTCAACGATAAAACAATATAGAATATAATATATTATATTTAAAAACATAGTCGAGATATACTATAATTGTCACCCGAACGTGGGGAAAGTATTATTATAAAACATAGAATATACTATAATATATATATATATATATATATATATATATATATATATATATAACCGAATGTTACTGAATCGTATCCAAAGTAGGCCCTTTTCCAAATAGTATACATAAATTAACGAAACTTTTTGAAAGTATTTTTATGATTCGACTCCATTAGGGGATATCAGTCGAAGATGGCGCAGCTGCTAACGTAACGCACCTGTTAATATGACGCACCTCTACTTTTTGGTTATTGTAACATTATACTCTTCTTAATTCAAGCTTCCCGCCCTCATGGCATACCCATATCTTACCGCCATGTGTTAGATAAACGGTCTTGCAGCGTAGTATGAGACGAGAAGCCAAAGTGTAAATACATGTGAATAGATGTAATTCCAGTGAGCAGTTGCAAAGAAGGTAACGTACCTAAATTGTTTTTAAATCCAATTCTAATGAATACGCATGCAAAGTATATTACATTTGTGAGTATTTTTAGTATACATTGTTAATATATTGTATGCGTAAATATTTGTAAATTGAACATATTTTAAACTCACGTCAAATAGGCTAAGATGACGCACTGACTTAAGGCAAAGATGACGTGCGTCATCTTACCCTCGATAATATTATACTTGTTATCTACAACTTTGTATTTTTTAGATGGGGAAATATAAAAGAAAAACAAATATAGGAATACATTTAGATCGTATTTCCGCGGCTGTAAACAAGGTTATAACAGACAATAGAAAAATAGGTGAAGTGGCACGACACTATGAAATTCCACAGCCACTTTAAGACGTCACTTAAAAATTAGAAATAATGTAAGACAACAAAAATCAATTTCATTGGGCAGAGCACCCATTTTTGCACCACAGCAAGAAAATGAAATTTTGAAATACGTACAAACCATGGCTAAATTATTTTTTGGAATAACCAAAGAAGAATTGTGTCGACTAGTTTATAATTATGCAGAAGCCAATAACATTAAACATAATTCTTACCAAACTAATTAAATGACTGGCCATGATTGGTATAAGAACTTTCTAAAGAGAAACAATGGAATCAGTTTAAGAAAACCGGAATCAACCGGCGTAAATCGCATAACAACATTTAATAAATATTTTCAACACTT
Source organism: Galeruca laticollis (assembly GCA_963921935.1). Classification (NCBI taxonomy): domain Eukaryota; kingdom Metazoa; phylum Arthropoda; class Insecta; order Coleoptera; family Chrysomelidae; genus Galeruca; species Galeruca laticollis. The sequence goes on from OY998184.1 coordinate 52,100,234, forward strand.
AAGAACTGTCATTGACAAAAACAACTTTCCTCCAGAAAGGATGTATAATGTGGATGAAACTGGAATTTCCATTGTTCGAAGAGAAACAGCCGAACGTTTGGGACTCGAAGGTATAGAACAGTTTGGAGTTATTGCATCAAGAGAACGTGGTAAAAATGTTTCAGGTATTTGTACTGTAAGTGCAGTTGGTTCATATATACCTCCCTCATTTGTTTACCCTAGGCAAAGGATGACACCTTTATTGGAAAAAAATGTTCCAGCAGGTACATTGTACTGTTGTACTAAGAACGGTTGGAGTAATGAAGACATATTTTACAAATGGTTACAGCACATTCAAAGTTAAGTTCAGGCAACAAAAGAAAATCCGGTATTATTAATTTTGGATAACCACAGAAGCCACATCTCTTTGGAAATATACGAATATTGTGAGAAACATTGTATGTTAATGGTTAATTTACGACCCCACACATCTCATAAGCTCCAACCGTTAGATGTGAAATATTTCCAAGCTTTCGGAAACGTTTATTTCCATCATCAGGGAGCACTACAAATGATCATAAAAACGTTACAACAACTATATGCGACCAAAACACCACAATCCGCCGACAATCGCAAAATCTCTCTCTCTCACAGAAAGCAGCGAACTAGTCAAGAATGTTCCAACCCAACAAACGGCACTGATGGCGAAACAAACATGAATTGTCAAAGAAGGTCAAATTGTGACAAAATTATTATAGGATATAGAGCAACCTAAGAACCGCAGTTCAGTCTACAGTTTGATCTCATAGGGTAAACAGAAGAATAAGTGAACCATAAAAGTTAACTATGTAGAATATAAATTAGAAATTAAGTGTGTACATAGATTAAGTATAAGGGAATAGTTAAGTGTATAAATAATTTACGTAATTATATATTCGTAAGGAAATTGTAGAAGTAATTCTATTTTGAAATTTGCTTCTGAATTCCAGGGGAAAGGTGAGACTTAATTTCAATTCCGATTCAGGAAAGGTTCGTGCCCATTATTGAGACCTTCCACATAGAAATTTCGAAAGTTCTTTTAGTACGCAACCTGTAATTTCACGTTCCAGTCTTTAATAACCTTCAGTATCAGTAATACAAGAATTTTTTCAATATAATAAAAAACTTCGCTCAAGGCGGAATATTTTACTTACTATGCCAAAACGAGTTGTTTTAATCAAATTTGTAAACATAAAAATAATGTATCCGAATCGTCGCTGGAATTGCGTATTTTTTGTTTGATTTTCTCATTTGACTGCACTTTTATAACTTTTCCAATGACAAATCTTTTTTTATTTGATTCAATTTATCCCCAATCAATTCTGTTTCATTTATTTTTCAACTATCGTTTCGTTTTCTTTACTCGGGTATTTCTCGTCGGCGGAAGTTCTTTGTTTGATTTCAATAATTCCACTTCTGGTATTGTTGATTCAATGCTATTTAAATGCTATTTGACTATTAATGACGATAAGCATGTTTTAAATGAGAAAATAGTTTTTGTTACAAATTAATCGGTTGAAGTTATACAAATTTGAAGAGCAAGGCGAGATTATGTTTTATTCAGTTCGTTGACATGAGTATGGATAATATTTCTCGGTTATAGCAAATTTTGGTTCGACATACCCATTTGAAAGGGATTTGGGTATCGATTATTACGTGAGAAGCTTTATCCCAATTTTTTCATGTAATCTTATTGAAGAATATCTTTATTAAAGTATCTGACATTTATTAGAACAATAACTTACGTCACTAAATTCATTCAATAGTCCTTATAAAAAAATGTATTTATTATCTCTCAGATCCGATAGAGCTATGTGAGAGGGAAAATGGTCGAATGTATCTATCCATTTAAGTTATTGGGGCAAGTTTCGTTTACCCGAAATCTGTTAAAAAAGAAAAAAAAAATTAGATACTTCAGGGAGTACATTACTGAAAAAAATTTGCCGCGGAAAATGCGCTGTTGTCATTTTTTGAATGCGGTTTAGAAGTACGGAAATGAGATACATGGTAAATTGATGTTATTTGATATTGTAGACTCATTTTTAATCACCAATACGAAAATGAAAATCCGCGGAAATGCGTTGTTTCGCTACTGTGCAGTGATCCTCTTCCCGACCTTTAACACAGATCAATGAATAATATCTATTCTTATCAACTTAATATCGCTATGGTCTATAAATGCGAAAATTTAAAAAAAATGTCAATAAAGCATAAAAATGACAATCTTGATAAAGTATGAAAGTTAGGTATGTATTACATTGTACATATATGTGAATTTAATATTCTATTTTCAGTTGAGTTAAATCATTCCGTTCATATTATTAACAAAAATATCTACTTAAGTTGTAGAAATGGCTCATCCTCGTTGGCGACAAGAAGCTTATGAAATATGGGTATCAGCATCGCACTGTAAACCATAGTCACGAATTTGTTACCAAGGAAGGTGTCCATACTCAAAGAATTGAGTCATGTTGGTCTTGCCGACGCCATTGCAAAAAAAATAACTTGGATCCATTCAAGGAGCTTATTCGTTGTATCCATTTAGAATATGGCAATTTCAAAGATAAATAATTTCTCGAACGAAATCTGTTTTTCTGTGAATTATAAGGCGCAGTAAGAAGGTCAAAATCTCTAATAAATGCAAAAAAAACCGCACATATATAATATTTCCCACCCAGCACCCCACTTCACGCCACGATACAGAAAGTATGTAAAAAGTTCATAATACTATAGATAGATATTTATTAACTACTTTACAATAGAATGTTTGTAGCACGTCAAAAAGAAAATACATACAAAAGAAATATACAAAATATATCTTAAGATAAAAACAGAGTAAAATGTCACAGCAGAGATACGGTGTTGAGATTGCCTCGACAATGCACAATGTAATCATCAACAGAGTAGAAACAATATTTAAGCAAAAACTTTTTTAAATATTTTTTAAAAGCATTGGAGCCCAAGGATTTTACAATTGATGGCGAAATATTAAAAAGCCTATAGTTTGGTGAATTTGATCGCTTCGTATTTAGCCGAAAGTGGCTGCATCTGATATGATGAGCATTACGAGTGTTGTAGTCGTGGATATCTGAATTTCTAGACAACATTGACTGTTTCCCATGAATTTCAATTACAGTATGAAATAAAAACAATGACGGTAAAGGTATAATTTCATATTTTATGAAAAACTGTTGACAATGATCCCTGAAACCAAGATCAGCAAGCACCCTTATCGCCTTTTTTTGCATTCTAAATACTGTTAAAGCATGGGAGGAATTACCCCAGAGGGCGATGCCATAGCTAATATGCGAATGAGAGAGTGAGAAAAACGTATTTTTGAGTGTACTTGAATTAGTAATATTTTTCAACTGTCGTAAAATGAATAACGAACTTGAAAGTTTTTTTACTAAATGCTCAATATGTGCCTGCCAACTTAGCCTGTGATCTAGGACTAATCCAAGTAATTTCACATTTTTTGTTTTTTGGTGAAATGACAATTGATTACTTGCAGATATATGCATGATTTCAGTTTTATTATTATTCAATTTTAGTTTGTTCGATGAAAACCATTCATTTGCCCTGTTACTAACGCAATCTAGAGGGGCGGTTAAATTTGTATTATCTTTCTCCGAAATAATAAATGTTGAATCGTCTGCAAATAGAACCGACATATAGGGTAACATTAAACCGCTCAGATCATTAATATAAATGATAAACAAGAGGGGGCCTAGAACCGACCCCTGAGGGACTCCATGACTTACGTTCAGAAAATCTGATGTTACACCATTCACTGTAACACATTGTTTTCTGTTTGACAGGTAAGAACCAATAAGCTTCAACGGAATTCCCCTAACTCCATAATAATTTAATTTTTTTAAGAGAATGTCGTGAGAAACGCAGTCAAATGCCTTTGAAAGATCGCACAGCATTATGGACGTACGGTTACCGTGTTCAAGTTCTTCCACTACGCCACTCACAAGATTAGAAAACTTCGAAATATTGAAGATTTTCTATTACACCGCCCTTATGAGAAATTTCCGCGTAAAAAGTTATATAGAAAAGTTATAGCAAATTATCAATCAAACAAAAATTTGTAGTTTTTATCTTCCTATCAGATTTCGGCACTTCTAAACCCGGAAAAATCAATTAAAATTATTGTGATAAAATCATATTTTCGAATAAAAATTAGTTCACATGGTTATATTGAATGTTTTCACGTCATTTTATAACAAAGAATAGTTATTAGTAAAACAAGTGTCACAATGACTCGGTTTGTAGTACGAGTGAAATTTGTACAACGAACCGCGAAGCGGTGAGTTGTGCAAATCATGAGTACTACAGAAAGTCATTGTGACCTAGGACAGAAATCTCAACATCTCTGGGATCCTATGCAACCGTATTTCAGGCGCAAATTTATGCCATTGCTTCATGTGTGGAGAGTTTGGGGCAATCCAACCTGACACGCAGTTCAATAAAAAAACTCACGGACAGCCAAGCGGCCTTGAAAACACTCATCTCGTACCGTGTAACGTCGAAATTGGTTCTAGACTGCCAAAAAAGACTCGCCTCAATAGGAGAATGCAACAGGGTATCGCTGGTTTGGATCCCTGGCCACTCTGGTATGGATGGTAATGAGAAGGCTGACTCTCTTGCAAGAGAGGGTGCCGCTCATGACTTTATCGGACCAGAACCTACAATTGGCATCGCAACAAGTGTTGTCAAACAAACACTAAATACCTGGACTGCAAGAAGAGTTTTAGACTTCTGGCATAATATACCAGGATTGGTTCATTCAAAGGCCTTCATACATCCTTCGAATAATGTATCCAAACAAATGTTAGGCTATAATAGACACGATCTACGGTGCCTAACAGGCCACTGTCGTTTGAATCATCATATGCTGAAACTTGGACTGTCGGACGATCCGATTTACCGTCTTTGTTTGGAAGATGATGAAACAGCAGAGCATATAATTTATGCCTGCTCCGCCGCGGCGCAAATCAGGTATCTGATGTTTGGCAGGGTCACTCTCTTGCCCTCGGACCTGAAATATCATTCACTGAACCAATTAATCGGCTTCGTCAAGAAGCTGAATTTATTTGGTGAAATTTGAATAGGTATGAGCCACAATACACTCTCGCGAGTCGCAGTGGAGGGCCTCATTGACCCACTCATCATAAACCTAACCTAACCTAACCATTACGGCACAAGTTTTACACAATATTTCTTATTATTCGCATTTATTTAATTATTTTCATAAAATAAAATTTCATATAATTCCTATTTTTAAACTAGGAGGAGTGGTTTGAATTTAAGTTGGCAATTCTGTTGATTCCTGATTGGTCAGATCAGAGATGGTTTTATTCGGCACTTCTGACTTTTGACATATTATAACCGAATAATTGTGTAAATTGTAAACAAACTTCCATTTAAGCGAAAAGATGATGATTATTTGTTTAAAAAAGAGCTTCTTCGTATATGTTTTTGCGATCTATTTATATTATATCATGAACAGAATTATTTCTGTACCTCATACATCTTCACATAGATATCTGGTAATTTTTCTCAAACATCGAACGTTTTGTATACTTATATATTGATCCTATACAATATAAAAATAAACAATTGATAAATTATTGATAAATAAACTTAGCGTACTTTATTCATTAATATTTTTAATATATAAATCATTCTAATTTACCTTTAATATAATAATTTGCTAGCTAGAACAACGCTAGACAATTTTATTTATAATTTGAGTCGAGGTTAAAGTCAAATGTCAAATAAAAATATAACTTAATTCAATAACCAACTGTACACTAAAAATTACTATTACAGTGTTCAAAGAGCTTCATTGTGACACTGTAAACAATGGTATAATGAAGTCTCTTTTATACGCGAATTAGAAAAAAATATTAAAACACCGTAAAGTTTTGAGTTTCAGTTAATAATAGATAAATTAAAAATTTTAGTTTTCCGAGAAACGAAGAATTTCCGCCTCAAAAATCAAATTATGTAGTGCTCGCTTTCTTATATATAATCCTCCTATAAACTGATTTTCCATGTAACTGATTTCGGCTAAACGAAACTTGAACCAAGTTATTTCCATATTTTTCTACTCATATTCATATGATTTGACCATCACAAATAACGAGGTAGAATACGTATAATGTCCTGATGTAATTTCACATTAACGGTTGAATCTAATAGACCTCGATCAATTATAGGTACGTGTCCAAATGTACCGGGTATCTCAGAAACCATTGATCGGAAAGAATGTGTACAACAAAGTCGCATACGACAAACTACTAAAAATTATTTTCAAGTTTTTTACTCGTCCGCTAGAGGACGTAGTTCATAATAATAACACAGAAACATCATTTTTCTATATTGAATGCAGAGTGATATTGCCGCAAAATTTAATTATTCCTAAACTAAGCTGACTCAATAAAATAGATATAACTTTTGTACGGCTTTATGGATTTTGACAAAATAAGTATCATTTGAAAAAAATTGAATGCTTAATAAAATATTGTATCACATTTTTTTTTGTAACGATCGCTAAGGGGCGTTATCTGAACAATTATTATTCTTTTAACTTTTTTGGAATTTTTAAATGCGATGTTATGTTTTTTTAATTATTTATTGAAAACAACATAGAATTTGAAATAAAAATTGTAGAAAGCGCACATGAATATCTATGTTCTAACCGAAGACTCGAGAAAAACAGATATTTTAGTATATCGAACCATTATAAATCTAGTATACATTTTGATGTGAGGGCACAATTACCAACAAGTGAATCAGATTACTTCTTCTTTAAGAATTTATGACATCTGGCCGCCTACTATGTTATGTAAAATTTCCAATTTTCTCAAGTATAAAACTCGACACCCTAGTAGGGGTTTAAGGCGTGTTTAAAAATTAGAAAATCATACAAAAACGCTGAATACATAATTTGCGGTGAATATTGAACAGAGCAAAGGGTTGTAGTATTTTTTTCAGATACTTTAGATTTTCTAACCTTAACTATAAGAATATATTTGTGATTTGCCGATAAAAGTGAACCTGTGAAAATAATCCTCTTGTACCATTTGTGGTCACATTGGTCCTAATGTGGTCTTTTAAGAACCTGTTTTTGGCCTCTAATGATTTAGAAAACAAAAGGCAGATCAAAAGTACATAACGAGGTAATATTTATCAATTTATTCATAATAGAATAAACAATTTTTATTCAAAAGTCCGATATTTATGGATCTCGATGACAGAAAAGTAACCTCTCGAATTTTTTCACGGGAGGTTGAATTTTCGCCATAATGTCAACTTTGTCATACCAAATTTCATCCTTTATTTCAGGCCATATCCATTGCATTAACTAATACTTGATTTTTCTTCCGATTCGTAATTATTCCCGGGAAAAATTGATCTTCGTATTTGACAATAACAAAATTATTGTTTACTTCATTAGACTCAGTAATAGGCTCTTCTTTGCACTTGTTTTCTGGCAGTTTTTTGTCTTTTTCAATTTCGTCGGTGTCAATATCTTCAATATTCGATTGTACTTTTCGAAGCTCCACTTCGTCACATTGACTTTTTACAGTAGTTTGATCCTTATTAACATCTTCTTCTTTATTTTGCGTTTTTGGATGTGTCTCATTGTTTTCCACTTATAATTTTTTTTCTCTCAACCTTTACATTTATTTTCATTTTCACGGATCGATTTCTTTGTCTTCCGGTCTTGTCTTTTACGATGCTTTTCATCTTTCTCTAATTATTTTTGCTTCTCTTTAACCTCCGCCAGTTCCAACCACTTTCCAGATGTTAGAACGGAAGGCAAAATTTCCCTCTTTCTTTTATTTCGTGAAATATTTTCTTCACTTGGATATATGAGAATGTTACTCAAAATTTTTAATGGTTTTCTCTTGGGTGTAAAAAGGATACATTTATCAGTAGATGTAGAATTTGAAACAGAAGGAGAGTCAAGTAATCTGTTGACTAAGATACTGTTGTTTAGTATAGTTGGTGTGGTAACCTGAAATATAGTTTCTTCTGATTGTTTAGCTATCTCTTGATCAATTAAAATTTCTGTCGTCTGATCTAAGAGACAGCTATTTTCATTGAAGGCCAATTGATCAAATTCCGGAAAATCAAACTCTACAAACTCGTTATCAAGTTTAATTACTTCTAGAATAATATTCTCGGCGGCACAATCAATGAATTTTTATTCGATTTGTGGGTTCTTCTCACAATCATGTTCCAATTGGTTTTCACTGCCGTGGTCGAAATAATCGTGTAATAAAATATCATCATCCTTAAATTGCATCCATAAATCATCCAAACATCTATTTTCTGATCTGTATGTATGCACTTTAAAAAGTTTCAAGGTGTCAACTTCAATTTCAGATTCTAAGTATTGCAAATGTGTAAGCTTGGATTTTGTCTTATTTGATAAAACATTTGGTAATTCTTTCAACGTAATTTTAGAATAATCTAAATTATTTGCAGAAAATGGATATAGACCACATGTCTCGAATCCGTTTTGAAGAGATTTCTTAAAATCAGTATTGTCCATGATTTTTTGAAGCAGTAAAGGTATGTGAAATTTCTTAATATCCCTACCATTATGAAATCTAAACATCTTGACTTCCGCTTTCCACTTGCTCTTCAATGGTAAAAAGAAACTTACGTCTAATGGCTGAAGTATGTGCATTGTATTAGGATGTAGGCATACAACAATTACCTTATTTTCTATGCACATGCGACTTAAAGGAAGGCTTAAATGAGAAGAGTAGCCGTACAGAAACACTAAAATAGGCAAAACAATTTTACTGTTTTTGATAAACGGTATGAAAACGTTAGAAAAATATTAAAACAAGCATTTGGACGTCATCCATCCCTTTGGGGATTTCCCGATTATCCATTCAGCTGGCACATTTCTAAAACCCCTTTCAGGGAAACGATCGTATTTAAAAAAAACTAAAGGAGGAGCCAAATGTCCTAATGCATTTGTTATAATCAATGTTGTTATGTTTTCTTTGTCGGAGCTTACAAGTTACTTATTGTCGAACGGTCTTGTTGCTGATGAGGGATGAGTTTGTTATTGAACAGAGACTCAGAAATCACTTCAGGGACTATCGATTCCATAACTTTACAGTGGCTAGTAAGCTAATTGAACGGAACTTCAATTCGTGACATTTTTTAAAGATAAAAGTAACCAAAGCAGATTTCTAAGTGGAAGGAACACAATCTTGAATGAAGGAACAGTTCATTATTATTATTAGTAGATGAGATATTGTGCACACTTTTTTAGAAAGAAAGACCATCAATTCCGGAGATGAATTGATATTCAACTTTAGCAAGTGGGACTCAATTTATTCGCGAACGAAGAAAACCCCGTAACTGAAGAAGATTATCATTAGAAAGTTCCACATTAAAAACTTTAGAGAAGGAACTAGATAAAGTTTCACATTACTTATAGTTAGAAGATCAACTTGTTCAAAAAGATTTTCGAAGGGCTGAAAATGCAGCTTTAGAAGAAATAATAAATGTGCGGACCTATTTATAAAACGATTTACTGTTGTTGTTGTTGGCAATTCTATCTTAGGTTGGTGAGTTATTTTAATGTGCCAGAGAATTTTATATGTGAGAGGTAGTCGGCTAAATTATTAAAGTGTTTTTCAGGGTGTACCAATCTTACGACAAACTTCGGATATGGGCTATTTTTAGATATGTCAAAAAATATTATCAACAAAAATAGTAGATGTCTTCAAGGTCCATATTTTTAAATAATCTCGAACTATACAGAGTGTTGCCTAGCTCCGTTACTAACCAAATATATGGTTTTTTAAATGAGAACCCCTGTATATTTTACCGAGTTCCGATTGTTTACATTTTTTTGAAGCTTTTTATATATGGTTTTGCTACGTTATACAGAGTTTTTCAAAAGGTATGGACATGTTTATGTGAAAATCGTAGCTCTGTAGCTTACGGTACGGTGAAAAAAAAGTTTATTTTCCTTAACAGAGTTTAGTAATATCCCCGATTCTAATAAAATTAAATTATTCTCCCTTTCATATACAGGGTGGACCGAAACTCAAACCATTCATTTTCTCTCTGCTTTCAAATGGAGCCCCCTGTGTTTTTTTAGGGCAAATAGAGTCTTCGATTATGTAACTTTAATTTTTGTTAAGTACTCCCTATACCCAAAGTTTATAAAAACAGAGTTATTTTGTAATATCTATTGTGAACCATAATTATTAACCTATTATGTAAAAGCAATAAACGTTGATTGTAACAAAAAATCGTAATTAATAATAAATCTTAAGAAAGTATTTATTCTAAACATAACAAGTCACCAAAAGTATAATCCTAACCGTAATAGTTAGAGAGCTGGCTACGAAAAAGTGAACTGATGAGGTGCGTTCACGACTTTTGTATAAAATGTCTCCTTGGTACCTGATAAGTACGTAGCGTTGCCGCCAGAACGCTCTCCTGGGGCGGGAGGCGTGGGTGGACGATCAAAGTCGTAAATTTATATTTAGTAAAAAATGATAAGGTGCAGTTCTGTAATTTGTTAGAGTTATAGTTTTTTACTGTAGGAATCGAGGAAAATTATTGTCAGAAGTCTAGGTCGGGGCTTAAAGACTGTCAGAAGTCGACAAAGTTGTAAAAAAACTCTTGAAATTTAAACCAGATGCAGTTCTGACAATTGCATTTTTATATTGTTTATGGCTTACTGAACCTGTATATAAATTGTCAGAAGTCTAAAAATGACTGAGTACATGGACATTGATAATATGGCCGGAAGTCGTTGAAGCGGCTATCGCGGCGGAAAGCAATATTTCGTAGCTTGTTTCAAATTTAAATAACAAGGTTCAGTTCTGATGATCGCATTTTTATATTATTTAAGGCTTACTGAACCTGTATATAAATGGTCCGAAGTCGAAATAATGGCTAAGTACATGAAAATCGATAACATGGCCGGAAGTCGCTGAAGCGGCTATCGCAACGGAAAGCAATATTTCGAAGATTTTGTTTCAAATTTAAATAACAAGGTGCAGATCTGGCTATTTCTTGTTTTTAATTTTTACGTAGTTATTTAACTAAGTATGCAATGACAGAAGAGAGATATTTAAAAAACTTAAAAATCGTGATGTAAAATGTCGAGTAAGCGCTAATTTATTTGTGTACTTTTAGCTATTTGTTATTTTTAATATTTTTGTATTAATTTTATTATAACAAAGTTAATAGTAGAGAAAGTGAAATGTAAGTATAAGTAATTACATAAATATTGTTTTATAATTTGTAAAAAATTTATTCAAAAATTAATTAATTAATAGAATTTTATCTCCGATGCTGTTGCATTGAAATACACAAAATGGCTCAGAGTCCATTTTTCAAAATACGCTCAAAAATCTTTCGCTGAGAAACTATGTGTACCGAACAACATCTACACTAGGACTGACCCTTGCCTCCTATTTGAACCGCAACGGTCAATGCTCCTCCAGAAGGGGTCTTATATATATATACTGGTACACATCTGTCGCCGAAATCCGTATACCTGGCTCTCCCATCTTCTCCTCTAATGCTGCTGTGTATATCTTAGATGGTTTCGAGCGTTTCAAAACTCTCGTCAAAACTTGTCGATTATATTTTATTGTTCGTATTATTTATTTACTTTATATAATTGTTTGAATACGAATTATAATTAAAAAGTCCGTTGTCTGTATAGCCAGTGAGTGGTTTTAAAAAATTAGCGCTTACTCGGCATCACGATTTTTATGTTTTCTCAAATATCTCTCTTCCTCAGCTTTTTGTGATTACATACTTCCTTAAATAACTACGTAAAAATTAAAAACGAGAAATAGCCAGATCTGCACCTTGTTATTTAAATTTGAAACAGAAGCTTCGAAAGATTGCTTTCCGTTGCGATAGCCGCTTCAGCGGTTTCCGGCCATGTTATCGATTTCCATGTACTTAGCCATTATTTAGACTTCTGACAATTTATATACAGGTTCAGTAAGCCATAAACAATATAAAAATGCAATTGCCAGAACTGCACTTTGTGGTTTAAATTTGAAACAAGCTACGAAAGATTGCTTTCCGTCGCGTTAGCCGTTTCAACGACTTCCGGCCATATTATCAATTTCCATGTACTTAGCAATTATTTAGACTTCTGACAATTTATATACAAGTTCAGTAAGCCATAAACAATATAAAAATGCAATTGCCAGAACTGCACTTTGTGGTTTAAATTTGAAACAAGCTACGAAAGATTGCTTTCCGTCGCGTTAGCCGTTTCAACGACTTCCGACCATATTATCAATTTCCATGTACTTAGCCATTATTTAGACTTCTGACAATTTATATACAAGTTCAGTAAGCCATAAACAATATAAAAATGCAATTGTCAGAACTGCACCTTGTGGTTTAAATTTCAACAATGTTTTTACAGCTTCTGACAGTCTTTAAGTCCCGACCTAGACTTCTGACAATAATTTTCCTCGATTCCTACAGTAAGAAACTATAACTCTACTAAATTTCAGGACTGCACCTTATCATTTTTTACTAAATATAAATTTACGACTTTGACCGTCCACCCACGCCTCCCGCCCCGGGAGAGCGTTCTGGCGGCAACGCTACGTATTTAGCGGGTACCAAGGAGACATTTTATACAAAATTCGTGAATGCACTTTATCAGTTCACTTCTTCGTAGCCAGCTCTTAGACTATAATATTAATCTAAATGTTCAAAGTGTTCACCGTAAACATCAGTGCAATGCTGTAAACCATTACATTTTCTCAGTAAGTGTTGACTAAATTTGACATAAACGTCAGTCGTTATATTTTATTTTTCAAAAATAGCAGTAATTAAGTGTCGCTTGTATTTTATACTTTTCTTAAATAAAGTAACAATTATTGATGATGAATAGTGTACATTTTTCTACTCAAGAAATCGTGGACATGATTTGGGTATTGGGTGAATGTAACAAATGTTGTTTGCTTGCGTCTAAAGTTTATCGTCAATGATTTACAGACCGGAAGGCACCCAACAACAGAGCATTTGAAAAACTAATGGATCGTTTCAATTGCACTGGTGAAGTGAAATACAAAAAAATAGATGTAGCAAAAACAGCCTTAACTGAGGAAAATGGAATGAAAGTAATGCTAAGTATTCAGAAAATCCGCATACAAGTGTGAGAAATATTTCACAACAGCAAGACATAAGTCATGGCACGGTTCAAACAATCCTCAAAACACATAAAATGCATCTCTATCGTAATAAACTTCATCAAGAGTTACTTGACCGTGATTTTCAAAGAAGAGTACCGTTTTCTGAATTGGCCCAATTTAAAATTAATAGCCAGAGAATTTTTTTTGATTTTGTGCATTTTGCAGATGAGACTTTTCATAACTGTTTGGGAAACGTCCCAAACAAAGAAAAAAATATAACATATTTTTTAGCAAATAAAATTAAGTACGGCACTGTCTTTTCTTACAATGTATTAACGTCAAACATATGCAACCAACCGTACAACATACAGTTAATCCTAGTTGGCTGATACGTCAAATCAATACATTTTATTACTTGATTGGTCAAGCAAGGAAAATGGCAGCTGTCAGTTTTTCGTCATATCCGCCTTCTCCTTGATCCGAGACTCTCTCGCGGCGACACATCGTTTTCTAACGAGATATAGGATATAATCAAGGCACAGCCCTTTTTTAATACCAGGCAGTGGGCCACATGCTATTATTATTTTAGTCCACAGCGACATACTTATAGAACAATTTAAGTGTTAGTCCAACGAGAACTAAAGTTATACTGGATTCAAGGTTTTTTGCATAAACAGAGTAGGTTTCTAGGTCGTCTCATAGATGAACCTCATCGATTTTAAAGCCACCATTTCCAGTACCACGTGTCCTATAAATCCAGATATACCTCATTATTGGGAATTTCGGCATGTTATCTCGATACAGCCTCCGGAGTGCGGAAAAGTTAGTTTTGATCTTCAAAACCGTTTATTTTTGATTGAAAAAAGTGTCAAGCATAATTGATTATTATACTTGATCTGGAGTAATATTTGCAATGTAACGTTTTAAAATTGAAAATCAATCAGAAATATATATCCAATTTCTCGAACTTGAGTTTACATTCGGTGGAGTTATATAAATTTCGTTCAGAAGTATTTTGTCTAATCGAATTTACAAATATGGTGCGTAGGATTTTTGTGATTGAGTTTTTCAGCATGGGGAAATACTGAGGAAATGAGAATTTATTTTGTTTCCAAACTATACTCAAAAACCATTCCACTCAGTTTATAAGGGAATACACAAAAATGTTGTAACTGGTTGTACATAAAGGAAACAGAACGAAAGAGACAAGGTTGTTCTTGATGATATATTGAAAATTATTGTTATGATGATGAAGCAATTGTATCTTCTCAAAAAATATTTGATCCAAAGTAAATTGAGATATGTGAGAAAATATTTTCATGTAGTTTTTATGACTTCATATCAAGCTATTCTTTACAATCTCATCAGTACAATAATAATGGAAAAAGTATGTACCTGATCATAAGAAATTTTATTACCTAACACGATTTTTAAAAAAGTTCTGGATCTTCCCGAGAAAATAAAATTTCCGGACCGATTTTTTAACTAACTGTGAAGGTTCGGTTAAACTGGATCACACCATATAGTCAGTGGTCAAGGCAGGAAAAAGATTACCAGCTATTGGGACAATCCAATTCCCATAAATGTTTTCATTCCAGAACTAACGTGATTGATGTTATATATTTTATTTTATTTCAACGTTTACAAAGAACGACAATATATTTTTGTGAATAGGTCATGCCATCTCCACATATTAGTCAAAGAATAAACTTGACTTTTCTTTTTCTTGTTAACAAGTATAGATATATCTGAAACATTCAAAATATTGACTAAAGGTGTGTGGTCTGCCTTAGGCCCGCTTGCACCAGTACCCCTTAAAAGGAGTACTTATCTAAGCGTCTCTTAAAGATAATGGACGCTCAAATTTATTGCCAGTTGCATGACTGACACTTACCCGAATCTTGTGATATTTCAGTTTCTCATTTGTGTGCAACTTCACCCTACTTCAATAAAACCATTTCATTGGCTGGCCGGTTGCCGATGTTGGTGTAATAAATCTATCTTTAAGTCTTAAGTAAATTATTTAGCATTATTATTGATAATGATAAGGATTTTCGAAAAAAAGGTAAGTTTATATACAACACTTTCTTTGTATGGTATGTACTTACTTCTTATACGAATTTGATATTTTTATATGGATTCCATTAATAACAATGAAAAAATGTTTATTATTAATTGTTGGTACGATGTGAAGAAAATGTTGCTGTTAGTATAAATACGGTAAATGTTAGCCAAGCAGGTGGCGGTAAACGACAAAGGGCGCCCAACTTCTCAAGAGATGAAAAAAAGTTTGTTGCTAACTTTAGTATATGATTTAAGACATGAAATTGAAAATAAAGACTGATAGCATTACCATGAAGGAAAAAAGGCTTGGTATTGGGTAATGAATTCATTCTATTCTCAAAATCCATCGAAAACTTATAGAATGGTAAAATCATCAAAGAATATTTACGAAAATCAAAACAAGCTCAGCAAAAAACTTCTAGAAGTAAAAGTAAGTAAATTGTGTGGAGGGAGAAGATGATGAATAGTCCAAAACAGAGTACGAGAATATTTTTCTTCTATCTGAAGATGCAGCTTCAGGGTTACACAGTACTCTTACCATTTTGAAACAATTTCTCAATTTCATTTCTTTAGGAAATATGTGATCGACTCAATTGGGCATCTTCGCATCTGCAGACCGTGGTTAATGAGAAATTAAGAAATATCAAAACAACTCCCATTGTGCCAGCAGCTGCTGAAGCATCGATTCCTACAAGCTCTGCAACGAAAAAGCAAAATAATACCCCTTCATATTGGACGACCAGAAGAAGGCCAATTACTGAGCAGCTCCATTCAAGTGAATTAAGTGAGCAGTATGGTGAACTCGCAAATAAATCCTTTATCAAAATTATTAGTCCAAGTGATTGGAAAATGACAGATTAACAAATTATTTTAGGTTAAATTCCCACCCTTAAATATATAAGTGGTCATTACAGAAGCACTTAAATTTAAGGCTACCTTTAGCCATTTAAGTGTCACTTAGCAACTGGTGCAACGTAATTTAAGTTAAGGGTTCATTTTATGGGACACTTAGCACTAAGTGTGTTTGGTGCAAACGGGTCTTAGTGAAAAGAGTGTCACCAAATATTCCAGTTTTTGGTATGTCTTAACCTAAAATTAATAACTGAAAAACATACAGAGCAACACACAAGCATTAATTACATCAATAATGATAATGTACGATATATAATAGTAGAATTTGAAAAGCATACATTACTAAGCAGTGGAACTTAGATTATAGCCAGAGAGACAAAAACTCAAATGAAAATAAAACACCTAAAGCTATCCATAGACGAACTTTCATCAAGGTATGGAATCGGATTCGATAAATGCCATTAGGAGTTTGAAAGAGGAAGTAATAAAGAACAGAAGGGAAATTGAATCTGCGATTGAAGCTACCGAAACAAGACTTTTAATGAAAGTAGAGGAACTCAAACAAAAAGTGTATTATCTTGAAAAAGAAAATCAAACATTGAAAAATAAAGTGGAGACTTTGGAAATACATTCAAAGAAGAACAATATTGTAATATTTGGCCTGAAAAACAAAGAGAACACAGCAAATACTATAAGTGAAAAACTAAATACTCTACTGGAAGTTGATGTTAGAATAGCTGATTTCAATAATATATACCACCTCAACAACACAGAAAAACCTCCTGTGAAAGTCGAATTCCTGTCATATTTGAAAAAAGTCGAGATACTGAAACAGTGCAAAAAATTGAAAGGCACGGGCGTTGCCATCTCACACGATCTTACATTTGAACAAAGCATGAGAATAGAATGTTGAGAACCTTCTTGAATAAAGCCCGAGAAGATCCTACCGATAGATCTTATATAGAAGGAAATAAACTCTACGTCAACTATAAAGCCTATACTGTGAAAGAATTAGAAGAAATAAATCGCTCAGAGGAACGCACCGCGAACAGTGCTCCTCGAACGACGAATTTACGAAATTTTGAAAAAGAATTCGAATTTCCAGAGGAAATATCCGTCCCCATAACACAGGAAGATTCCAAAGAAGTAGATCACAAGAAACCTATTATTGATGCCAACACACCCAAAAACATCGGAAACAGGAAGAACATTAAACCAATAGCTGGTTGACCTGCCTTGAAAGAGAGAATACGAAGCCAACGTTCAAATAAATAGATACAAATTAACACTTGGTGCTCCACTCATTTATGCATGTTTTTTTTTGATTTCTATAGATTAGCATGTAATCATTTCAACCACTTTGTTAACGTTAATGCATTTACTAACCCTTACGTTGATGCCTTCAAATTCGTCTAATACTTTGTTTTTTGGGTTTATTGCTTACTAATATAATATGGACGCTTACATTAGAGATTTTGAGGAAACTATAGCAGAGACTCATGTATACGATAGGATTGTAGAAACAAACTCAAATCCATAAACGGATTCTCGGTAAACAACCAAAATATTTGTAGTATCTCGAAGCACTTTGAAGATGCTCAGATTGACAGCAAATAGAGGAGGATTTTCATTGCATAATCTTAACAGAAACCAGAATCATTGAAAATACCCATTTATATCGGCTGAAGGGATATGATCTGATATATAGCGAAGGAAACCTCAATCAAAATGATGGAGTAGTAATTTTCATAAAGAGATGTTTCAACTTTAGTTCTCAAAATATCAAAATACACGAATCCATGGCAATGAAACTAACAGTAAAATTAGAGAAAAGTGATATAGTTATTTTAGGGATATGTAGGTCACCATCAACAGATATACCAACGTTCAATCAGTGTCTTGAAAATTTCATTTGAGATCACTTGAAGGACAACAATAATCAGGTTATTCTTGGAGGAGGAGATATAAACATAAATATACTTTCTGAAACGGATGATTTGAATGATGACCTTAACATTCTGAATGAAAACAATTCAATCTCACCAATAAATACATAGAACAGAATTCAAGGAAACTCACGCTCATACTTGGACCATTTATTAACTAGGAATATAGTTAACAAAGTTATACCAATCGCGTTTAAAAGCTCTATTAGCAAACATTTCACCACAATGCTTAAAATTGAAAATATAACTGAAAAATCAGATCATAGCCCGATGAACCCACATACGATAAGTTATAAAAGACTGAAAACACTCATCACTGCGGAATCCTGGAACGACTTCCTCCAGAACAAGGATGGAGATACCCTGGCAGATAATTTAACAGAGAAAATCCAAATGTATGTACAGAAGACCATGGCCAAAATAAAATATATAAAAAAAAGGAAATTTGGATCACTAGTGGTTTAATAACATCTATCAAAAAACGGAATAAAGAGAGGCACAAAGATTGGGAAAATGTTGAACTCTAAACTAAATATAGAACTTATAGAAATAGTCTCAATCTTCTCATAAAGAAAACAAAAGCAAACTTTTTCAAGGACAAAATTAGAAAAAATAAAAACAATTTAAAAAAATTATGGGAAACACTCAGGGAGTCTAAAAACCTAAATAATAAAAAAACTTAAATAAGAGAAATTCGTCTGCAACATAATACGATTTCAAATAATCCGCTGAAAATAGCCAAACATTATGTTGATACATACACCAGCTTAGGAGAACATCTGGCACAGCAAATTATAGAACCAAAACATTTCAATGAAACGAAAAAACGCATATCGAACTTCATATATCTAGAAGAATGTACTGAAGCTGAAATAATACAAATAATTCACAAACTCGAAACGAACAATGCACCCGGGTTGGACTCAATAAGCTCAGATACCTTAAAAATCATATGTAATATTATATACAAACCGATATGTCATCTTGCGAATATAGTTTTGAAAAAAGGTACATTCCCCAGTTCATTCAAAAAGACCAAAATTAAACCGATTTATAAGAAATGCGACAAATTGTAGTGAGTTATAAAAGACAATAAGGACAAAAGGTCTTTGATTAAGTATAAAAATAGAATCTAATAATAATATCTAATTTTAATATTCAAGAGATAATGAACTCATAACACGTTTGTTTATCAGTCATGACCAAGGGGAAACAACATTCTTTCATATTTTGAACTTGAACGTGAAATTGACGTCATCGACTTGAAGTATTGTCAAATATTTCATATAAATAATTAAGCATTGAGAAATGGCGGAGAACTCAGTATTCATATTCGATATAGTTCTAATGTAGATTAATGTGTAAATTGTATTTAGATTAATATACTAACCCAGTGAATTAAATCAAAGTGTTTCTTATTCAACCCCAACACATGGTTACGGGGTAAGTGTTTCTCGACAATAAATGGTGTCATGGTTTAATCGAGGTATCTACGAGGGCACTTGCTAAGTAACCACTACAGAATGTACAAATTATAGGCCTATATCTTTAATCTCCTGTCTTGCAAAGATAATAGAAAACAGTCATCAAATCACGTTTGTGCAAATTCCTAGAAAAATATGAGATCCTCTCTCCGCTGCAATTCGGTTTCAGAGAGACTATGTCCTCTCAAGATGCAATAGCCTCTCTTACCTAAAAAATATATAAATCCCTTAACGAGGGAAAACCGCCACTTTGTATCTTTGTGGACGTGGCTAAAGCTTTCATACCGTAAGCCATGAAAAACAGATTGAGATACTAGAGGAACTTGGAATGAGAGGAGCATGCCTGGAGTTTTTGAGGAGCTATTTGTCAGAAAGCAGCCAATGTGTTGATATTCAGGGAACTTTGAGTAAGTTCAAAACCATCAAGTATGGTGTATCACAGAGCACTGTGATAGGTCCCTGTATTTTCAATATTTACCTTAATAACCTGTTCTCCCTTGATACAGAAGGCCAATTTATAAGCTTCGCAGATGATACTGCAGTTTTTTATAACGCAAATGATTAAACAAAATTACTCAATAAGGCACAAGAAGACTTTTTTTTTATTCATGCCGTATATTACCTTTTTAAAGCACGAGTCAGCGTGTTTAAATCGAACTTTCAAACACGCGCGTTTTTTAAAGTCCCCATGGTAACAACAACAACTTAAGAAACGTAAGTATCAATGACAACTTTTTTTATTAGTTTTTAAATTGTATATTATCATTGGGAACCAATGTCTTATTTGGTTTTTTCTGCAAAATGTATTTATATATTCATATATATATTGTATCCTTTTAGATATAAATAAAGAAACTTTTTGATTATTGATCTGACAGCCCGTAACGTCAACTAAAAATATATACTATTTGACGTTCTCGAAACTTGGCTGGGCATCGAGGATGGACTTCTATTTTTTTGTAGTAATAATAAAATAATAATATTTCATGATTCCAAAGTGCACCAATAAAAAAAATAGCGTAAAGTATTCGTGGATAACTGGTCTTTCAAACACTTGCTCTATTTCGAGCACTCGGCTGCGCCGTCGTGCTCGAAAAATCGCGCGTGTTTGAAAGACCTCTTTATCCACTTATACTTTAATATACTATTAAAAATGAAAGAATGGTTTGACTCTAGGAAATTAACCATCAACTTTGATGAATAAAACACATTATGTGCCCTTCAGTATACAGAAAATCAATTTCGAAGACTTCCCATCTCTCTCGCGAACAACCCCAACCATAACTTTCTCAATAATACCGATCACTATAACTAAATACATGAATAAAACACATTATGTGCCCTCCAGTATACAGAAAATCAATTTCGAAGACTTCTCACCTCTCTCGCGAACAACCCCAACAATAACTTTCTCAATAATACCGATCACTATAACTAAATACATGAATAAAAGACATTATGTGCCCTCCAGTATACAGAAAATCAATTTCGAAGACTTCCCACCTCTCTCGCGAACAACCCCAACAATAACTTTCTCAATAGTACCGATCACTATAACTAAATACATGAATAAAACACATTATGTGCCCTCCAGTATACAGAAAATCAATTTCGAAGACTTCTCACCTCTCTCGCGAACAACCCCAACAATAACTTTCTCAATAATACCGATCACTATAACTAAATACATGAATAAAACACATTATGTGCCCTCCAGTATACAGAAAATCAATTTCGAAGACTTCCCACCTCTCTCGCGAACAACCCCAACAATAACTTTCTCAATAATACCGATCACTATAACTAAATACATGAATAAAACACATTATGTGCCCTCCAGTATACAGAAAATCAATTTCGAAGACTTCTCACCTCTCTCGCGAACAACCCCAACAATAACTTTCTCAATAATACCGATCACTATAACTGAATACATGAATAAAACACATTATGTGCCCTCCAGTATACAGAAAATCAATTTCGAAGACTTCTCACCTCTCTCGCGAACAACCCCAACAATAACTTTCTCAATAATACCGATCACTATAACTAAATACATGAATAAAACACATTATGTGCCCTCCAGTATACAGAAAATCAATTTCGAAGACTTCTCACCTCTCTCGCGAACAACCCCAACAATAACTTTCTCAATAATACCGATCACTATAACTAAATACTTGGGTCTGACCTTAGACTAATAATGAACATAGAGAGGGCTATTCATTCATAAACACGTTCATGTTTGCGGCCAACAATTCTAAACGCCAGTAGTGAAATGATGAATGACTCACAAAAAGTGGGGATGATATTATAGATACATGGCCTTGGTAATTCCGGCTGTTTTTCTGACAAACTTGGCACCGTCGAACCATGATAATCCAAGAACATTAAAATAATTGACTTAAAAGTTTATTTTGTCACTAAAAGTCTTGAAAACACTTTCAAAACGAAAGAACTAAATGTTTACACTCTAGTTATAATGGCGCTCGTATAAACAAACACGTTTGACGTTATATACTACAATCTACGGTATATTCGACATGATCGCCGATCACACTCTGACGATATTTGCATCTCTTTGTATATGGTAATTAAACAAGGAGGAAACTACTGAATCGATTACTATTGACACATTAAACAAGTACTGAAATTTTGAGTACTGTTGCCACTTTTAGTTATAACCATAAAGGTATCTAAGGTTACCACAAATACTTGTTCAAAATTTATATAAGAATATGTCTTCATTAAATAAAATTCAAGTATTATAAATTAATTCCAGAAGCTCTGACTCAAATGCATGAATTAGTATGACTTTTTTATTTGCATAACTTTTTAACTCATTTTCAATTAAACTCCTAATTTCATTTTTCCTACAACTAAAGAGACTTTGTAAATATGGCAAAGCAGTGGAAGTGTCCGCAAGTGAGCTTAGAATGTGACTCAATGTTTGGGGCCAGAAAAAAACAAAACAAACTTATCTATTTTATTTGTTAATCTGAGGGTCTGATCATCGACTGCAATCTGAAATTGGACCACCATATTAAAAAACTAACTGGAAAATTACGTAGAGGCGCACCAAATAGAAAATAGAGTTGAGCGTGGCCAAAATGCGGAAACTATTTCGTAAAGAAAATTCTTCACCTGAAAATCAACTAGCATCCACGTATGCATTGTATCATAATACAGAATAGTTTATTCAATCCTTATAATAATGTATGTAAAATTCTCATATTTTAGATATTTGTAACTAAATTTATTCTGTGATTTAGGAACGTTACAATGGACAGATGCGCCGATGGTGTAGCTTTTGCTAACAAGCTTAAAGCGGCCACCGAAAAAGAAGTCAAGAAAGGTTTTGTATTGGAATAGACGCTTTGTAGGCGCCTAGAAAAATCATTCTTTAAACACCTCAACGAATAGCGAAATAATTGCATAACAATAAATTTTGATATTATGCAAAATCCTGGACAGGCTTATTACAAAACGTAAATTTGGTATTATCTTCATGGAATCATTATATGCGACCAAAATAAGGCCCTTAATCACTATACTGTTCACTATTATCGCTGTCTGGAATCTGATGGAGAAAGACCGTGTAGCAGAAATTGCTCTCTTCCCGTTTTTTCGAGAATAATATAATTATGACTGGGGTAAAAAATGAAAGAATAGTTTCAGACAGTTGTGTTGCACAAATCAAAAATTATTAGGCTGTGGCACTATTCACCACAATCGCTGCAATTGAATGTTCCTTCGCTGTACGAGTCTTACATACGGGTTGACAGATCATTTGGTCTAGTTGAAAAGACAACCGCGGAAAGTTGAATCTATACAACCATTGCGACACAGTATATGGCCCATGTCTTGATGCTAGAGATTCTCAACGTACACAAAATGTACAAAATTCTTGTGTAAGACTGATCTATGGAATAAGAAAATTTAAAAAGATTTCGCACAAATTCAAAGAATTAAAATGGTTAAACATGTTTAGTCGCAGAAACTTACATTTAGCAGTTTTTTATCATATAATATATAGTACAAAAACGCCGGCTTATTAACATAACAAATTACTTTCAGAACTGATATCCACAATTTAAATGTAAGAAAGATAACAATTCTTCGTATTCCACGTTATTTCAAATCTATTTTCAAACGTTCTTTCTCATATGGCATATCAGTCCACATCAATAGAATACATGCTCTGAATCCATCATATCTTCATTGTTCGGCTATGACATTTAAACAAAAATACAAAAACTATCTGTTTGAATTGCAGAAATAAGTATACGGCTGCTCCTTCTTTGATCCCTTCTTGCTTATATCATCCCCTCTTTCCTCTCTTTACATCTTGAATTTTTTATATTTTAATATTTTAATTACCCCTCATTTAAAATTTGTCGTTTTCTTGTTGACATTTATTGTTTAATTAGTTTTATGTATATTGAGTATTTTATATTATTATAACTGGCATTGGTGGAAGAGGAGGAAAGGACTACTCGTCTGATCCTGAACCAATCTAGCCATTTGTCCACATTGGTTGGAAACATTAAAAAAATTGTATCTATTCTGTAATGTTCATATTGCACTGTATCGTCCTTCTGTTATATACTTAATGTGGATGTTGAATGTATTATTATTATTATTATATCATTTCCAGAACAGTATGACGATATTATTATGAAAATTCGTACATTGAATATTATGAATGAACATTTTCAATGGTTGAACTGGCGTACTGTGTGACAATCGGCACCTGCTATCAATTTGCGAGCATACAATTTTGAAGAGGGGCTTGACGTTGAAAAACTGGGAAAAAATGTACAAGTGATCCACTAGTTGTATTCGACAGAAGGAAAGAACGATGTGAAGGAACTGCTTCATGCAATGAGGTACGCTGTACAAAATGGTCACTACTACAAGGGTGTATTCAACAACGAAGTGTATGGAGAGATTGAAGAGGGAGATTGAAAAACGAAAAAAAATTTTTTAGTTGATATTCGTATACAACCACGTTTTTTTGAGATAACTATCCCAAATCCATTTTTATTATAAAGAGTACCAAATCCAAACACACTTTAGGAAAAATTTAATTTTCAATTCCTACTACAACTTGGATAACATCACACAAATCATTTATTATACAACAGTCGTTTCGTTATTTTTCATTCAAACGAAAATTTACTCCATAAATCTTGTTTCTCTGAAGATCACATCGTGAGGTTTTGGTACCTTATGCAATCAAACTTCTCAAAATTTCCCTCGATGGGATTTATGCTTCGCAATTGCTTTCTGTATAAATCGCAGTTGTTTCTATTCTGATGAATGATATTACAGAGTATCTGACAGTTAAAATTATTATTAATCAGTTTTTTACTCTACCTGAGATAAGCTGTAAGTGCATTTCTCCGAGAAATTATACCACATATACCTTTTTTCTAATTTCTTGGGTAGAACTATTTGAAGTTTGTTGGAAACTATCCAAATCAATTAACCTGCTCGTTACTTGAGTGAATAATTAAGTTGAAGTTTCAATAATGTATCCGTATGATGAAATTAACTGTCTCGACCCATACTTCGTGGAACATGCTCATATAAGTGTTTTTGAATGAAACTCACGGTCTCTAGTTAACTCCACAATGTAATAAAAGTTATTGAAAATTCTAAAAAATTGACAATTGTTTCGATATATCAATATCATCGTCAGAATGACAGAAGTGACATTTCATTTTATGCCTACCTGATATTTAGTAGTTATTTTTGGCTAGACCAAGAAGTAACCTAACTTGTGATTGGCTTAATATATGTTTATGAAATAAAAGAAAAAGATGTGATATTACAAATATTGGAGGTTCGATATTATTAGCCCTATGGTGATATCCTGGATATCATTTTTGATCTTTACAACTGAGATTCATATCCGTAAGTATTGAGTATATTGGCGAAGAAGCTCAACAATATACTCAATACTTACGGATATGAATCTCAGTACTCAATTAGAAATTCAATAGAACTAATCAAAAAGTTGAAAGCAATTCACTTGCAAGATAACTATAAACTCATTTCGTTCGATGTAACTAATATGTTTACTAAAATTCCTCCTAAAGAATGTCCAATACTTGTAAGAAAATTACTGGAAGATGAAAATATTAATCCAGGAATAATATCAGATATACTTAATTTATTTGATGTATACATTAATCAGAATTATTTCACTTTTGACAATAAGATATATATTCAAAATTAAGGTTTACCAATAGGAAGCCCTGTATCACCTATTTTAGCAAACATTTTATGGACAATTTAAAAAGAAAGATCTTCGAAAGTAATATTTCGAAAAGTATTTTATTTTGGTATAGATATGTAGATGACATATTAGCTTGTTTTATGGGTAGTGACCGACAATTAGATGTATTTTTCAACCACATTAATAATTTTCACCCGAAAATTCAATTTACATTAGAAATTGAAGAAAATAGCTCAATCAATTTTCTTGATTAAAAAATTCAAAGAGTTAATAATGTACTTGATTATTCAATTTACCGAAAACCAACACAGACTGATGTGACAATTCCATTCAATTCTAACCACCCTATGTCACACAGACTAGCAGCATATAATTGAATGATACATAGAGCTTTTTCAGTTCCTATGAACAAATGTAATTTTGATAGAATGATTAATACAATTAGACAAATAGCAACATCTAACGGTTATCCATTAGATATGATAAATAAGCTAATTAATAGAAAAGAAGAAAAAGTGGCGTTACAACTAATATATCCTAAACAAGCTGATGAAATTAAAACTTATGAAACCATAACATACGCAGGAAATATTTCTAATAATATTTCAAAGATAATATCTTCAGCAACGAATACAGCAATTTCTTTTAAAACG
The DNA here is from genome assembly GCA_963921935.1 of Galeruca laticollis. Classification (NCBI taxonomy): domain Eukaryota; kingdom Metazoa; phylum Arthropoda; class Insecta; order Coleoptera; family Chrysomelidae; genus Galeruca; species Galeruca laticollis. The sequence continues at coordinate 52,126,667 of OY998184.1, forward strand.
GAAAGTAATTTAAGCACAAAATTGTTAAATGAAAAAACAAAAATACCACTATTAAAGAAGTCAGTTATATATAAACTCAAATGTCCAGGATGTATTGCTGTCTATTTGGGTCAGACCCTTAGGAATTTTGAAACACGATACAGTGAGCACTTACGAGCATACAGATTAAAACAACCAGATAAATCCCACTACGCAAAACATCTACTTAACACCAATCATTCATTGACACCTAACACAGAACTAGAAGTGCTGCATATTTGTGAAAAGAAACAAGAACTGGATTTCCTTGAAGAACTGGAAATTAGAAGACATTTAAGAAGCCTACAATATGAAGTTGTCAATGAACAGTTAAATCTAGGGAGTTCTCCACTAATAAACTGTCTTCTTAAGTGATAATTGTAAAGATCAGCAGATATAACTTTCCTGGTTTTTTATATAATTGCACAGTTATACTGATCTTAATTGAAAAATGATATCCAGGATATCACCATAGGGTTAATAATATCTAAGCTTCAATATTTGTAATATCACATCTTCTTCTTTTTTCTATAAACATATATTAAGCCAATCACAAGTTAGGTTACTTCTTGGTCTAGCCAAAAATAACTACTAAACATCAGGTAGGCATAAAATGAAATGTAACTTCTGTCATTATGACGATGATATTGATTTATCGAAACAATTGTCAATTTTTTACAATTTTCAATAACTTTTATTATATTGTGGAATTAACTAGAGACCGTGAGTTTCATTTAAAAACACTGACATGCATATGATGATTATATACCACAAGAGGTATGCAGAATTCACCAATTATACTTTAAGTACCTAGATGCAAGTTAATCTGTGTATAATATACTTGAGCGAAACATATTTTCGCTTTCTAATCCGCCTTGTCCCCTACGCTCAGCTACGAGCAATTAGGATATAACTTACAGAATAGCTCAATCAGCTTAATATCGCATCGAGGATATTATACCGGAATAATGGCTATATCGAAGTGATATTGAATGTAATATCCAAATCGACGAAGTAGGAACTCAATGTAAATATTAAATTTCCAAATATGGATACTACTAATCTCAACTGCTTTGCTAAAGTGAGTAAGTAATTAAATTGTTAATAGACATTGTATTTAACAAAGTATCTTGATACTTAGTCTATGTAAGGAATTTAGAATAACATATGATTAACAATTTGAAAATGCTGGTTTGGTAAATTAAAAAAACGTTCTAAAACACGTATTTTCATCTGTTTTGCAATTTTTATATGAAAAAGTAAGTTTTCAGGCTAACAGTTACAGTCGAAGCAATTTTATATGAACACGAAAATTTCTTTCATAACTTTTAGGATTTTACAAAAATATCACTAAACTTTTGAGTTGTGTGTACATATTTATACCCTTTAGTTCTTAATGTACGCAGTTATTTATAATTTTTCAATTTTCATCAACACAACATGCTCCTGAAGCCGACTCTGTATCAATACTACCTGTTTATACCTGCCAACCAAGTAGTTACGCCAGGAAAAAAATAAACAACTCGGTGTTTGTATATTCTATAGGCTTCATTCTTTCTGTTGGTATTAAATTTATTCATCAAAATCGTGAGTGCAATGTTTAATAAAAAGTGATTTTTCAATTTTTAATTAATCATAGCCTGGCCAGGAATTTTTTAAGCAACCCACTCGCAATATATATTTTAACATACTAAATTTGATATAAAACACTTTTCATCCATTAAACAGATGGGTGAAGGTCGTTTCTAATTCGGATCCTCTACTAGTTGGAAATGTCCTGACAATACCCGTCCTGGACGCCACAGCATCTCTACAATCGATAAAGAAACGTTGAAGTAGCGAATAAAATTTTTGGAAAAGCGTGGAACGATTATAGAAGGATTCGCTGATAACGGTGGCTTATAATAAGCGAGTTTTTTTAAATCGATTACTATTGACACATTAAACAAGTACTGAAATTTTGAGTACTGTTGCCACTTTTAGTTATAACCATAAAGGTATCTAAGGTTACCACAAATACTTGTTCAAAATTTATATAAGAATATGTCTTCATTAAATAAAATGCAAGTATTATAAATTAATTCCAGAAGCTCTGACTCAAATGCATGAATTAGTATGACTTTTTTATTTGCATAACTTTTTAACTCATTTTCAATTAAACTCCTAATTTCATTTTTCCTACAACTAAAGAGACTTTGTAAATATGGCAAAGCAGTGGAAGTGTCCGCAAGTGAGCTTAGAATGTGACTCAATGTTTGGGGCCAGAAAAAAACAAAACAAACTTATCTATTTTATTTGTTAATCTGAGGGTCTGATCATCGACTGCAATCTGAAATTGGACCACCATATTAAAAAACTAACTGGAAAATTACGTAGAGGCGCACCAAATAGAAAATAGAGTTGAGCGTGGCCAAAATGCGGAAACTATTTCGTAAAGAAAATCCTTCACCTGAAAATCAACTAGCATCCACGTATGCATTGTATCATAATACAGAATAGTTTATTCAATCCTTATAATAATTCTCATATTTTAGATATTTGTAACTAAATTTATTCTGTGATTTAGGAACGTTACAATGGACAGATGCGCCGATGGTGTAGCTTTTGCTAACAAGCTTAAAGCGGCCACGGAAAAAGAAGTCAAGAAAGGTTTTGTATTGGAATAGACGCTTTGTAGGCGCCTAGAAAAATCATTCTTTAAACACCTCAACGAATAGCGAAATAATTGCATAACAATAAATTTTGATATTATGCAAAATCCTCTTCCAAGAACAAAAACTGGACAGGCTTATTACAAAACGTAAATTTGGTATTATCTTCATGGAATCATTATATGCGACCAAAATAAGGCCCTTAATCACTATACTGTTCACTATTATCGCTGTCTGGAATCTGATGGAGAAAGACCGTGTAGCAGAAATTGCTCTCTTCCCGTTTTTTCGAGAATAATATAATTATGACTGGGGTAAAAAATGAAAGAATAGTTTCAGACAGTTGTGTTGCACAAATCAAAAATTATTAGGCTGTGGCACTATTCACCACAATCGCTGCAATTGAATGTTCCTTCGCTGTACGAGTCTTACATACGGGTTGACAGATCATTTGGTCTAGTTGAAAAGACAACCGCGGAAAGTTGAATCTATACAACCATTGCGACACAGTATATGGCCCATGTCTTGATGCTAGAGATTCTCAACGTACACAAAATGTACAAAATTCTTGTGTAAGACTGATCTATGGAATAAAAAAATTTAAAAAGATTTCGCACAAATTCAAAGAATTAAAATGGTTAAACATGTTTAGTCGCAGAAACTTACATTTAGCAGTTTTTTATCATATAATATATAGTACAAAAACGCCGGCTTATTAACATAACAAATTACTTTCAGAACTGATATCCACAATTTAAATGTAAGAAAGATAACAATTCTTCGTATTCCACGTTATTTCAAATCTATTTTCAAACGTTCTTTCTCATATGGCATATCAGTCCACATCAATAGAATACATGCTCTGAATCCATCATATCTTCATTGTTCGGCTATGACATTTAAACAAAAATACAAAAACTATCTGTTTGAATTGCAGAAATAAGTATACGGCTGCTCCTTCTTTGATCCCTTCTTGCTTATATCATCCCCTCTTTCCTCTCTCTACATCTTGAATTTTTTATATTTTAATTACCCCTCATTTAGAATTTGTCATTTTCTTGTTGACATTTATTGTTTAATTAGTTTTATGTATATTGAGTATTTTATATTATTATTACTGGCATTGGTGGAAGAGGAGGAAAGGACTACTCGTCTGATCCTGAACCAATCTAGCCATTTGTCCACATTGGTTGGAAACATTAAAAAAATTGTATCTATTCTGTAATGTTCATATTGCACTGTATCGTCCTTCTGTTATATACTTAATGTGGATGTTGAATGTATTATTATTATTATATCATTTCCAGAACAGTATGACGATATTATTATGAAAATTCGTACATTAAATATTATGAATGAACATTTTCAATGGTTGAACTGGCGTACTGTGTGACAATCGGCACATGCTATCAATTTGCGAGCATACAATTTTGAAGAGGGGCTTGACGTTGAAAAACTGGGAAAAAATGTACAAGTGATCCACTAGTTGTATTTGACAGAAGGAAAGAACGATATGAAGGAACTGCTTCATGCAATGAGGTACGCTGTACAAAATGTTCACTACTACAAGGGTGTATTCAACAACGAAGTGTATGGAGAGATTGAAGAGGGAGATTGAAAAACGAAAAAAAATTAATTAGTTGATATTCGTATACACCCACGTTTTTTTGAGATAACTATCCCAAATCCATTTTTATTATAAAGAGTACCAAATCCAAACACACTTTAGGAAAAATTTAATTTTCAATTCCTACTACAACTTGGATAACATCACACAAATTATTTATTATACAACAGTCGTTTCGTTATTTTTCATTCAAACGAAAATTTACTCCATAAATCTTGTTTCTCTGAAGATCACATCGTGAGGTTTTGGTACCTTATGCAATCAAACTTCTCAAAATTTCCCTCGATGGGATTTATGCTTCGCAATTGCTTTCTGTATGAATCGCAGTTGTTTCTATTCTGATGAATGATATTACAGAGTATCTGACAGTTAAAATTATTATTAATCAGTTTTTTACTCTACCTGAGATAAGCTGTAAGTGCATTTCTCCGAGAAATTATACCACATATACCCTTTTTCTAATTTCTTGGGTAGAACTATTTGAAGTTTGTTGGAAACTATCCAAATCAATTAACCTGCTCGTTACTTGAGTGAATAATTAAGTTGAAGTTTCAATAATGTATCCGTATGATGAAATTAACTGTCTCGACCCATACTTCGTGGAACATGCTCATATAAGTGTTTTTGAATGAAACTCACGGTCTCTAGTTAACTCCACAATGTAATAAAAGTTATTGAAAATTCTAAAAAATTGACAATTGTTTCGATATATCAATATCATCGTCAGAATGACAGAAGTGACATTTCATTTTATGCCTACCTGATGTTTAGTAGTTATTTTTGGCTAGACCAAGAAGTAACCTAACTTGTGATTGGCTTAATATATGTTTATGAAATAAAAGAAAAAGATGTGATATTACAAATATTGAAGGTTCGATATTATTAGCCCTATGGTGATATCCTGGATATCATTTTTGATCTTTACAACTGAGATTCATATCCGTAAGTATTGAGTATATTGGCGAAGAAGCTCAACAATATACTCAATACTTACGGATATGAATCTCAGTACTCAATTAGAAATTCAATAGAACTAATCAAAAAGTTGAAAGCAATTCATTTGCAAGATAACTATAAACTCATTTCGTTCGATGTAACTAATATGTTTACTAAAATTCCTCCTAAAGAATGTCCAATACTTGTAAGAAAATTACTGGAAGATAAAAATATTAATCCAGGAATAATATCAGATATACTTAATTTATTTGATGTATACATTAATCAGAATTATTTCACTTTTGACAATAAGATATATATTCAAAATTAAGGTTTACCAATAGGAAGCCCTGTATCACCTATTTTAGCAAACATTTTATGGACAATTTAAAAAGAAAGATCTTCGAAAGTAATATTTCGAAAAATATTTTATTTTGGTATAGATATGTAGATGACATATTAGCTTGTTTTATGGGTAGTGACCGACAATTAGATGTATTTTTCAACCACATTAATAATTTTCACCCGAAAATTAAATTTACATTAGAAATTGAAGAAAATAGCTCAATCAATTTTCTTGATTAAAAAATTCAAAGAGTTAATAATGTACTTGATTATTCAATTTACCGAAAACCAACACAGACTGATGTGACAATTCCATTCAATTCTAACAACCCTATGTCACACAGACTAGCAGCATATAATTGAATGATACATAGAGCTTTTTCAGTTCCTATGAACAAATGTAATTTTGATAGAGAGATTAATACAATTAGACAAATAGCAACATCTAACGGTTATCCATTAGATATGATAAATAAGCTAATTAATAGAAAATAAGAAAAAGTGGCGTTACAACTAATATATCCTAAACAAGCTGATGAAATTAAAACTTATGAAACCATAACATACGCAGGAAATATTTCTAATAATATTTCAAAGATAATATCTTCAGCAACGAATACAGCAATTTCTTTTAAAACGGAAAGTAATTTAAGCACAAAATTGTTAAATGAAAAAACAAAAATACCACTATTAAAGAAGTCAGTTATATATAAACTCAAATGTCCAGGATGTATTGCTGTCTATTTGGGTCAGACCCTTAGGAATTTTGAAACACGATACAGTGAGCACTTACGAGCATACAGATTAAAACAACCAGATAAATCCCACTACGCAAAACATCTACTTAACACCAATCATTCATTGACACCTAACACAGAACTAGAAGTGCTGCATATTTGTGAAAAGAAACAAGAACTGGATTTCCTTGAAGAACTGGAAATTAGAAGACATTTAAGAAACCTACAATATGAAGTTGTCAATGAACAAATAAATCTAGGGAGTTCTCCACTAATAAACTGTCTTCTTAAGTGATAATTGTAAAGATCAGCAGATATAACTTTCCTGGTTTTTTATATAATTGCACAGTTATACTGATCTTAATTGAAAAATGATATCCAGGATATCACCATAGGGTTCATAATATCTAAGCTTCAATATTTGTAATATCACATCTTCTTCTTTTTTCTATAAACATATATTAAGCCAATCACAAGTTAGGTTACTTCTTGGTCTAGCCAAAAATAACTACTAAACATCAGGTAGGCATAAAATGAAATGTAACTTCTGTCATTATGACGATGATATTGATTTATCGAAACAATTGTCAATTTTTTACAATTTTCAATAACTTTTATTATATTGTGGAATTAACTAGAGACCGTGAGTTTCATTTAAAAACACTGACATGCATATGATGATTATATACCACAAGAGGTATGCAGAATTCACCAATTATACTTTAAGTACCTAGATGCAAGTTAATCTGTGTATAATATACTTGAGCGAAACATATTTTCGCTTTCTAATCCGCCTTGTCCCCTACGCTCAGCTACGAGCAATTAGGATATAACTTACAGAATAGCTCAATCAGCTTAATATCGCATCGAGGATATTATACCGGAATAATGGCTATATCGAAGTGATATTGAATGTAATATCCAAATCGACGAAGTAGGAACTCAATGTAAATATTAAATTTCCAAATATGGATACTACTAATCCCAACTGATTTGCTAAAGTGAGTAAGTAATTAAATTGTTCATAGACATTGTATTTAACAAAGTATCTTGATACTTAGTCTATGTAAGGAATTTAGAATAACATCAGATTAACAATTTGAAAATGCTGGTTTGGTAAATTAAAAAAACGTTCTAAAACACGTATTTTTATCTGTTTTGCAATTTTTATATGAAAAAGTAAGTTTTCAGGCTAACAGTTACAGTCGAAGCAATTTTATATGAACACGAAAATTTCTTTCATAACTTTTAGAATTTTACAAAAATATCACTAAACTTTTGAGTTGTGTGTACATATTTATACCCTTTAGTTCTTAATGTACGCAGTTATTTATAATTTTTCAATTTTCATCAACACAACATGCTCCTGGAGCCGACTCTGTATCAATACTACCTGTTTATACCTGCCAACCAAGTAGTTACGCCAGGAAAAAAATAAACAACTCGGTGTTTGTATATTCTATAGGCTTCATTCTTTCTGTTGGTATTAAATTTATTCATTAAAATCGTGAGTGCAATGTTTAATAAAAAGTAATTTTTCAATTTTTAATTAATCATAGCCTAGCCAGGAATTTTTTAAGTTACTCACTCGCAATATATATTTTAACATACTAAATTTGATATAAAACACTTTTCATCCATTGAACAGATGGGTGAAGGTCGTTTCTAATTCGGATCCTCTACTAGTTGGAAATGTCCTGACAATACCCGTCCTGGACGCCACAGCATCTCTACAATCGACAAAGAAACGTTGAAGTAGCGAATAAAATTTTTGGAAAAGCATGGAACGGATATAGAAGGATTCGCTGATAACGGTGGCTTATAATAAGCGAGTTTTTTTAATGTGACTACGGAATTTCTTCTCAAACTATCAAATTTTGACCAAAAGATTCGGCCGTTTAGGAGCAGTTGAATGATTTATGAAGAATTATAAATGTTGGGGGAATATGTATTTATAGCAACGAGAAACAAAGCCAAATCATTCCAATGAAAGCAACCAGAAGAGCCAGAGTTCCAAAAAAGCATCTCAGTCAAAGGTGAAGGTTTTGCTCTCTAGTTAATTCGATAGTAAGAGTATGGTAGAACATTAACTGTTGGCAGAAACTCGTATGGTCAAAAAAAAATATGAGATTTGCGTGTTGCCCCTTTTGCTTGACTAATTTCGGAGGAAACCCCTGGATTTTGTGGAGAAATGATTCACGGCGTTTATATCATGGTAATGCAACAGGTCACATATATTTCCCAATTCTCTCACCAAAGCAACACTATATACAGAGTGGAAAGTCTAACTGGAACATATTCTGTAACTTGATAAATAAAAGTTTATCGCAAAATTCCTGAAACACGTCAATTTTTATTCTCAATGGGGTATATTACAAAGAGATTGGTTTATCTTTTTAATTATCTGGGGGGTTGCAGACAACCCCAACTTTTTTTTAAATGGAAGAGTAGGTTGATTAATTTTTTATTTGAAAGCTTTTTCAATTGTTAATACAATTCCCCTTTTTTTGTTACTTTTTATAAGCAATGTGTCTGAAAAAAATGAAATAAGGAAATATTTACTCAAATTACTTAATGCAATAAATGTTCAAAGTGTTCTCCACATTGTTGCTGACAATATCCTAATCGATTATAAATAGCATTCCGAACATTTTGTAACACTTCCGGCGTTACTTGCCTAATTTCGTCCCTGATTCTTTGTTGAAGCTCGGCGATGTCGTTAGGTTTAGTGGTATAAACTTTGCTCTTCAGATATCCCCATAAAAAAATCTAATGGAGTAAGATCGGGTGATCTTGCTGGCCACTCAATTGGGCCCCTTCTTGCAATCCACCTATTTCAGCCATGTCAAACTCAAAGTCACTGGTTGGCCAAAAGCATGAAGACCATAGACTAGGTGGGCCGCAAAACCTAATCTTAAAGAAGACAAACTACTGAAAATCTTAACGAAAAAAGTACTAATATGTTAGAAGTATATCTATTAAATTTCCAATAAAAAGGACATTACAAAAACTTACAAACATTAACTTCTTTTGCCAGATATTTGACATGTTTTGTCTTTAATTAAGTTGTCTATTTGTGGCGTGAATTTATCGGCGGAAATAATTTTTAAAACTGCGTCCAAGTGTGCGTCCGTCAATCGCGATCTTGCGGGAGATTTGTTTCCTTTCATCAAAGAAAATAATTGTTCACACTTATAGGTACTTCCAAACAATGACAAGATTTTACAGGCAAGTTTTCTCATTTCTTGGTATTGAAAAGGCAAGTACTTATAAAATTCGAATGTACCAACACTATAAAATTTTTCTTTTAAATGGGTTTGACACTGAATCTCAATCACTTCCATCTGTAAGTGAGGGGGAACTTTATCAATATCGATAATGAAAAGACCAGTAAATAAAGAAAAATTGTTTTCTTGGGACTTAAAATCCTGAAAACGCTTTTCAAATTCTGACAGAAGGCTTCCCATTTTCTCTGTATACATTTTGTATGATATTGAGCCACTTGTACTTTCCTGATACGCCTTGCAAGTCGGAAAATGTGACAGATTATCCACCGCTAACTGGTTTTGAAAGCTTTAACATGATCATACATATCTGTTATAACTTGACGTGGTCCTTGCAATTTCGTATTTGAGTCCGACAAGTGTTTTGTGATGTCTACCATAAATGAAAGATCTTGTAAAAAAGGTACGTCGGATAATAAGCTGACATCTTGTTCTTTCACTTCCATGAAAAGGCGTATTTCTTCTTTGAGTTTCCAAAACCGATCGAGAACCATAGAACACGGAAGCCATCGCACTTCTGCATAATAAGGTAAACCAGTGTACTCACTTTCTAAATCACGTAAAAACGCAGAAAACTGTTGCTGATTCAAGCCACGTGACCTTATGAAGTTTATCATTTTTTTCACTGACTTTAAAACGCTTTCCAACTTGATCACTTTTGAGCATAAAACTTCTTGGTGGATTATGCAATGAACATGATGAAAATCTGGTTTGTCACTGCCCGTTTCTCTGATATTTGTTTGTAATATTTTAATGAAGCCATTATTCACTCCAGTCATTGAAGGAGCTCCGTCTGTTGCAACGGAATACAGTTTTGACAAATCTAAATTGTACTTTTGCAGAAGTCCATAAACAGCATTGAAAATATCCTCCCCAGTTGTTGTATCATGCAATGGTACTTATTCCAGTAATTCTCCATAAACGTTGATATCTTTATCAACAGCACGAAGAAAAACAGCGAGTTGCGCCACACCACACACATCTGTACTTTCGTCACAGGCAATAGAAAATGCAATGAAAGAGTCTGATTTTGTTTTTATCTGTTCGCAGCCAACTCGGTAACTCTTTCAGCGACAGTATTCCGGAACAATTATATATTTTAAAAAGCCTTCACGCTCCCGGGACTTATAATTTCCGCGGCCTTTACAAGGCACTCTTTTATGAATTCACCTTCAACAAATGGTTTTGAGTGTTTTGCGATCAACTCCGACAGTACGTAGCTCGCTTGAACGGCAGATTCATTTTCTTGCTTTGGACATGTAAACATAAGCTGTTGATCTTTTAACCGTGATTTTAACTCTTTTAACTTTTCGTTTCTTATCATGCCTGTATACTTGTCAAACTTAGTTTTATGACTATCATAGTGACGTTGTATATTATATAATTTTGGGACACCGACTGTACTGTTACAAATCCAGCAAATAATTTTGTCTTTCACTTCACAGCAAAAAAACTCTAATTCCCACTTTTCTTGAAAGATACGATGCTCATCTCCAAGTTTCCTGTTACTTCCACTTGGTTTTGGAACAGACATGTTAAAAACTTTATCAGAAAAAAAAACAATAAGTACTTTTACGTGTTGTAACAATAAGTACACAACTAAACTCGCAATTCTATCGCAACTGACTCATAACTGACTGAACAACTAAACTCAATCAAGCGGTATTGGCTTATATACGGATTGTGATTTCTCGACAGTTCTTTCCAGAATGTTCAGGTAGCGTCATCTGTGTTCTCGCGCGATAGAACTTTCCGGAACAAGCCAGGCTTTTAGGTTGAGCGCGCATCTTAGTTCATCATCACAGTACTTTATTTTTGGTTTTTAACAGGCTCGTGGGCCGCATTACATAGCTGTTTTCAAAATTAATTTGGGGCCGCAGGAAAATGCTCAGTGGGCCGCATGTTTGACATGGCTGACCTATTTGGTAACACTTCGTCGAGTTAGGTCCGTACCTTTTCAGTAAAATGTGGTGTTGCCCCATCTTGTTGAAGCCACATCCGTTGGTCAAATAAGTTGGGATCCAAATTATTGGGGATTAAATTTACTAAAGTAGGAATCAGTTCTTCTTGGAGCATATCAAGGTATGTTTCTCCGGTTACGTTTACATTGAAAAAAAAGACCTACTATGCGATCCTCAATAATTCCAGCCCAGACGTTTGTTTTTTGAGGCGTTTGGGTATGGGATTCACGCATCCAACGGGGATTTTCGTCAGCTTAATAACGGCAGTTCTGTCGATTGACGTCCCCATGTAATGTGAACGTAGCCTCATCAGAAAATAGCACCCATTCCAAAGCAATTTGTCCACCATCGATAGAAGCCATAATTCGTTCGCAAAATTCGAGTCTACGATCAGGATCATCTTCGTCAAGCTCCTGCAGGTTTTGCATCTTATCTGGGTGCTGTTTGGCTTCTTTAAGAATTTTTAAAACGCTTGTGTGACTGACACCATGAACGCGAGCTATTTGCTTCGCTGGAGTAACAGAATTTTCTTCAACTTCCAACAATATGTTCAACTGAGCTTCTTCGTCAACTTTTAAAACCTTTTGTCGAGGAGTTTCCCTTACGTGGCCCAACTCCCGATATCGAGTTTCAATTTTGCTAATCGTACCTCGATTAATTGAAGGTAATTTTGGATGAACTTCAGTAAACAATCGAGCGACTTCAGCCTGTGTTCGATTTCTGTCCCAAATCCGATCATCATTAAAATTTCGATACGATGCGTCTCGGTTAAATAGGGCATTTTCTTATTTCTCGTTTGTTATTCACACGTTAAAATACAAACAAGTACTAACAAATCATTCACATTCAGTTCAAATTGACCAAAAAACTATCGAGCTGGTTTTTTATTGGGCTTATCAAGTAAGAAAAAATGTACCTATGCATTAAAATAATTTGAGTGAATATTTCCTTATTTCATTTTTTTCAGACACATTGCTTATAAAAAGTAACAAAAGAAGTGGAATTGTATTAACAATTGAAAAAGCTTTAAAATAAAAAATTAACCTACTCTTCTATTTGAAAAAAAAGTTGGGGTTGTCTGTACCCCACCAGATAATTGAAAATATAAACAAATCTCTTTGTAATATGCCTCATTGAAAATAAAAATTGATGTGATTCAGGAATTTTGCGATAAACCTTGATTTATCAAGTTACAGAATTTGTTCCAGTTAGACTTTCCACTCTGTGTAACTCAGCCACAGTAAAAACATGACTTCTTCTGTTCTCTAAATTGGAAACACTTCGAAAGATCAGCGTTTTTCCATGATATATGAATAAATACTTCATCGCTTGAAGAGCTTAATGCAAAATAAAACATGAAGATTGATCAATAAATTAATATTATTGCACAAAAATGAAATTAAAATTATTATTGAATATAATTATATGTACTTCAAAATAATTAAATTTCTATTTTTATTAAATTCAATTACATGAAATTATCTGTGATTAATTATTATTTAATGGAAGGGCAACATAATTTATTAGTTTAGTTTACAAATTAACTCAAGAACTTGAAGAAAATTGGCCTGTAAATAGTTTTTTTACAAATAATCGATCTCCATCTCTATTAAAATAGAATGATTCAAACGCCTCAATTAGAAGAGATTCCCGAAATCTCCCAACTAGTTGAAGTGTTTATAATCACCAGGGAAACCTCATGCCTCTACATTATCGATAAATGATCTGATCTCTTCAGTCTTTTCTTCAGCTATTACTTTTTTCCAATCTTTCAACAATAAATATTTTGGATGAAAAGAATTGTTAATCGTCATAAAGTGAGCACGCATTTTTTTTTCTAGAATACATTGAAAATTATATGCAAACGTTGACGGTAACTTTTCCATAACATATTTCAAACAAGATAAAAATGAATTGCAGTCCGACTGTATTTTTAAAGTGAAACCTAATCATGTATATTTAATTTTATCAAAATGAGCAAGACTTTATTTTCCTATACTACGTTCTTAACAGTTAACATTCATTAACGAAAATTATGTATTTAGTACCTTTCTCTTAGCGTTGTTAAGATTAGACAGATTAACAGATGTTGCATTTACATAAAATATAGCTCCGCAAACCCCTTAGCGAATAAGAACAGGAATAAAGGATATTATCCGAGAATTCAATGTCTCCTGTAGCTGCTTGTTAACTAATAGTAGGCTATTTAACATTTTAGTTTCATCCATAATTCAATTACAGTATTGGTACTTTTCAGACTCTACAGAATTGAACTTTTATTTCTTAAAATCAATTTATACAGTGCGACAATTTCCAAACTTTCATTCATACTCAATTATACGAAAGCGTAGAAGGGCTACATCTTACTTTTCTTTTGATTTTCCGCAAAAATATACGGAATTCCGTAAAAATATACGGTTTTCCTAGCAAAATACGGAGCTTCGAAAAAAAAATACGGACACCCGTAAAAATTCACAGAATTCCGTAGAAATTTACGGAATTCCCTAACCACTCACTGGTGGAGATTGTTGACGGAATAATACTTTTTACTAATCGAGAAGCAAAACACGAATTTGAAAAAAAAAGGTAAGATTTGGACACAAATCGAAAGAGATGAGATGGATGCTATTTTCGGTTTGCTATTGTTGGCTAGTGTTGAAACAAACTGGGATACTTTTGTAAGAGAATTATTCCTTGATAAGATGTCGAATCCAATGTACAAAGCTACAATGGTATAGTAAATCGTTTTGAAAATATAAAAAAGTATCTTCGTTCCGATGACAAAAAAAGTCATTCGGTTATACTTGAAACTGATAAATTTGCTCATATTCGTCATATATGGGAATTATTTTTAGTTCAGTGCCGAATACAAATGTTTCCAAAAGAGTACGTTACCATAGATGAACAATTGCTTGCTTTTAGAAGTCGTTGTAGTTTCATGCAGTACATGCACTCAAAGCCAGCAAAATATGGAATAAAGTTTTTTTGGCTTTGTGAAAGTGAAACAGGATATCCCATTGATGTACAAGTGTATTTGGGGCGCCAACCTGAAGAACCAGTACAGCACAACGTAGCAGAAAATGTTGTAAACGCTCTGTTTCCATAAAAAACTCAGGACGAAACTTGACAGTTGACATTTTTTTTACAAGTATTTCACTAATACAACATCTGCTGCTTATTGGAATAACTTGTGTGGGATCTTTGCGCAAAAACAAGAAGGAAGTGCCTGAAGAGTTTCAAGTCTCTAAGAAAAGAAGTGTTTGTTTCTCTATTTTTGGTTTCAATGAAGATTTGACGTTAGTGAGCTATGTACCAAAAAAGAATAAATTTATGCTACTACTAAGCTCGATGCACCACGACGATTCAGTAGATGATGAGAGTATTAGGAGAAAACCAGAAATAATAAAATTCTATAATAAAGCTGAAGGAGGTGTTGATCATATGAATCAAATGATAGGCAACTATACCACAAAGCGACAAACAATACGATGGCCTGTCGCAGTTTGGTAGAACATAATGAATTCAGCAGTTCTAAATGCTTACTTTATGAACGCCCATGAAAATTAAAATTTTCACGATGGAACAACTAACAAGAGAAGAATGTTTATCAAAGAGTTAGCAACCGAATTAGTGTAACCATTTATGAGAAGAGCACAAAACCCAAAACTTCCAAATACTGTGAGTAGTAGAATGAAACTTTTTATCGCGCTTTCGGAAGAAGAGAATATCTTAGCCGCTTCAGTTTTGAAAAAGAAAAGGACATGTTCCCAATGTCCTACATGAATTGAAAGAATGAGTACACTGACTTGTTTTTAACCAATTATTATGATAAATAAACGTAAAATATAAATTGGTGTTTTTTTTAAATAACAGTCTTGGAGGCTCATGCTATGCATTCTTGTCGACAATTTCATCTATGCATCCTAGGGTTAAAGTGGTAACATTGCGTTAAAAATTGTTTAACTGACCACTTGTCAGAACTGACATTTCCATTTTATTGTTGTGAATTTTGTTGATACCCAAAAAAGGTTTACTTTTTAATTCAATATTTGATTCAATTAGTTAGCATTTATCTTTATTTTTACACATTCCATATTTATTTCTTAAATTTATATGCTATCAATAAAGTGTTTTGGGTGCGATGTTTCTCAAAAGTGGTGAATAATGAAACATACCGGCAGTTTCCACCGAATATTCGAGCATACAGAGATATTGACTGATTGGGTACAGTCTGGATAAAATTCCAGCATTCGCACCTAATCCCATGCTAGCTTCCGACGACAAAGTTAAGCAGTACGCGCATTGAATCGGAACAGAGCCGTCGGAAACGAAAAGAGCTTTCGGAAGTTTTTGAAATACATGTAAGCATATACTACCCCGCGCATTGCTTCAGACCGACCGGCGCAGAACGGTCGGATCGGAACGGAAACGAAGGCGATCGCTGAACAGGGCAACTTTTTCTGTTGGCTCTGCGGAAGTTTTCGATATTTGTGTAGTACGGTTGATGAAACTGAAGCGACACGTGTAGTCAATTATTTCGTTTGCTAGAGTGAACTACTGAAGGGAAAGATGGTTGATGAACAATTGATTGAAGCTGTACGGGAGTACAATTTGTTATACGACCCACAAAATAGATATTATCATGTTAATATCAGGAAAGAGAATGCTTGGGTAGAAATATCCAGCAGAATAGGATGTTCAGGTAAGAAAACTTATTGTAGGTAGCGTAATTTGTGTACTTTAACTGAAAGTTTGTATGCAAATATAACTGTTTTATTTTGTTAAGTTTTTATACACTTATTTTTTAAGTAATGTTATTTTAAAGAAATACAACATTAGTTTCATTTGTAAATTTAAGTGGATACATTTCTCAAAGAAGGGTTGAAATAATAACAATAATCTTATGTCTCTCTATTAAATATTTGATAAAACAACTATACGAAACGTACTGATAAGTATTAACTATAATTTAGACGATAACTAATAACTTTACTTTTTAAAATGTATCTCTCTACGGAGCCAAAACCGATAACAATTTTGATGTACTGGTACCGACTAGGAAGAACTAGATAGTTAGCATGTTACTGTGAATAATTTGGCTTTAATGGTGTAATCGTCCAGCATTAACTCTTTCAATTTGCCACGGTACTGCACCTTCATTCGAAATAAAATATTCCTTGAATTGCTCCCTAATATTCAAAGCATCTCTTTGAAAATTGCCCCCAACATGTGCTATATCATTGATGCCTTCTGGCGTCTCCTCTTGTTCTAGTTCTCCTGGTTGCCAGGTACAAGAATCATTGCGTAGGAAGTTATGCAACACAGTACATGCCAAGATAATAATATCAAGATGCTCTGGCGAAATATTAAATTTTTTTAGGAATATTCTGAATTTCTTTGTCATAATACCAAATGCGTTTTCACTTACACGTCGAGCCCTACTGTGTCGATAATTATAAATTTTATTTCCTTCATTTACACCAGTTTGTGCTCCTGGATACGGCCTCATTATATTGTTCATTAGGGGAAATGCTTCATCTCCTACTATTACATGGGGCAAATGAATATTTGTATGGGGCAATATCTTGTCTTCAGGAATATTCAATTGCTTCGCCAGGAGTTGTCTTCCAAATTTTGATGAACGGAATATACCCCCATCACTATTACGACCATAGGCTCCAACATCCACGGTTATGAATCTATAATCTGCATCAACAAGAGCAAGTAGCACAACACTTAATTCTTTTTTATAATTGAAAAAAAGAGACCCTGAATTGGGTGGCTTTTCGAATACAACGTGTTTGCCATCAATCGCACCAATGCAGTTTGGATAATTCCATTTAGTGCAAAACCCTTCTTCTATTTTCTTCCATTGTTCTAGTGTGGGTGTAGGCATCACTGAGGAAGCTAAAGTAGACCAGATTTGTTGACACGTGTCGTAGATTATTTCTCTTACAGTTGTTTCTCCTAATCTGTAGCTGAATGATATAGATGAAAAGCTGTCACCGTAACCAAGGAATCTGCAAATAAGTTAAAAATAAATCCCTACAGTAATTTAACCGTTATTTTTATTGATTCAACCTTTTTTTATCAATTTTTTCAACTTTTGGATTGATTAGGCCGTTAAGTAAAAGCAGAAAGTGTTGAAATATCCACAAATATTTAATTATATTGAGGTTTCGTCTTACTAATACTTTATCGGAATACAATATTATAAATTATGTTAAAGCTTTTACATTTGTAAGCAGGTAGAAAGGTCCACTCGAAAAACAATACAGTTCATTAAGAAATATTACGCAGATTGAAATAAATAAATCCAGGAGAGAAGGGTTCAAATCTAACTGATCATTAAGCAAATTGTTGGAATTTTTTCTGCTGTTGTTTTGTAATGTTTATAAATAATTTAATTTCAGCCCTTTTCTTTCTATATGTAAAATTCCGAAGTTTGGATGAAACGAGTGATTTTTCACTATTACGTAATTGGAATAATTAGAATCTCTTTTATTTTTATTAAAAACCTCCTTGTGTTCTGAAATAGACTTTGAAACATTGTATTCCGATGAAATCTTAGTAAGACTAACGCGTCAATATAATTTAATATTCGTAGATATTTAACACTTAGTGTTTTTATTTAACGTGAATTCATCATTTACATTTGTATGCAATACCAACGACATGTGACTTAGCTTACGATTTGTTTAGACAGTATCATTTTTAGTTTCAGATTGTAAGAAACGATGGGCATCTTTGAGGGACTGCTTCCGCAAAGCACTAAAAAATAGGAAAACTAAGAGTGGTCAGGCAAAAATTAAAATTAAAAAATGGAAGTTTGAAGAGGTGATGTCTTTCTTGGTTCCTTTTTTCGCGGAAAGGGAACAAAAATCTAATATTGAAGGAAACAGTCAAGTTGCAGATAACGAACAATCTGATGAGGAACCTCTTGCGGACATCTCGATGGAAAGAGATGAAACTGCAAGTAGTTCTGAGCTATATTCATCATCTACAACACCAGAGTCTGAACCAGCGACCTCCAGAGCACCAGACTCCATACCATCAATCGCAATACCAGCGAACCAGAGGTCAGAAACCATCCCCAGACCATGTAAACAATCTCAATCAAATTCCATGGCACAAGTGTTACAACAGTATTTTGAGAACAAACAGGCAACAAGAAACAAGAAACAACCCGACCATTTACAAAAATACTTCGAGGCTATACAGGAAACTGTAAGGACTTTTACACCTCAATTGCAAATTGATATCAAATCTAAAATATCTCAGTTAATCACAGAGTATGAATATAGAAATTTGATGTCAACTCAGAATAATAACTCTACAGATGTAAATGATGATTGTTATACTTACACAAATTTGTCATAAAAGTTAATACATTTTTTTGTTACCTATTATTAGTAACCTTATTATAACATATCGTCACTATGTAAATAAATGATTCACGAAACAATTGTAGATGTATGTAGAGTATAATTGTCTTTAGTCAAAATTAAAATAAAATTGGAATTTTTTTAGGTAACTTTCCTGGACGTTACCATAATTAAACAAAATTCAAATAATTAACACGGAATAATAAAATTAAAAAAAATTCAAGTTAGCTTCTCAAATAACGTTATTTGAAAATTGGGAAGTTTATCCAAAAAATTATATGCGTACTTACTTAAGTGTCACTGCTAGTCGTTCTTCCGGTGAAATAGCTTTCCGAAAATTGGTGTCTTGCTTTCTAATTGGTAATAGTTCTATCAATTCATAAAATTTAGCGGTAGACATTCGGAAATATTTGAAAAACTTTTCATCATCTCCAAGCAGATCTGGAAACAAGTGATGAAATTCTCCATATGTTTCTCTTTTGAGATTTATTTCATGAACCCAGAATCTTGGCCTTCGTTTTTGTTCAATCTCGTTGCAGGCTAGAGCGATCATAATATCTTCTTCAGAATCAGAACTCGTCTCCATTTTCACAAGGTGCCACCTTTACTTCACAAAATTAGTTTATTGACTGGACTGCTACAGACAACATCAACCTCCTGAAAGTGAGTATCGACGCCGAGTCAGTGCGCGGGCACGTTCGGAACTTTGACTGTTCTGTTCTTTTCCGACGGCTCTGTTCCGATTCAATGCGCGTACTCCTTTAAGCAGAACGCGCATTGAATCGGAACAGAGCCGTCGGAAAAGAACAGAACAGTCAAAGTTCCGAACGTACCCGCGCACTGACTCGGCGTTGATACTCACTTTCAGGAGGTTGATGTTATCTGTAGCAGTCCTGTCAATAAACGATTTTTGTGAAGTAAAGGTGGCACCTTGTGACAATGAAGACGAGTTCTGATTCTAAAGAAGATGTTATGATCGCCCTAGCCTGCAACGAGATTGAACGAAAACAATGGCCAAGATTCTGGGTTCATGAAATAAATCTCAAAAGAGGAACATATGGAGAATTTCATCACTTGTTTCCAGATCTGCTTGGAGGTGATAAAAATTTTTCAAATATTTCCGAATGTCTACCGCTAAATTTTATGAATTGATAGAACTACTTCTTTGAGCTATATGCTCCATTGAGATTGGAAAATTTGTATATTAATAAATGCCTAGTGGAGCATATCGCTATAGTCTGTTTCTTATTGCCTGACAGCACGCGAAAAGCGAAAAAATGGTAGTAAACCATAAGCGTCACCGTTCATCTAAGGAATTTACTTACTATTTAATTTTATACCCGATCTGATATATAAAGGTAATGTAAATGTAAATTCGGTCAGTTAAAACAAATAACTGACCTTCATACATTTAAAGAGTATATACAGTTAAAACAATAAATTATTTTTGAGATAAACTTGTAACGCAACTATTCTGACTGAATAATTCATTAATTATTTTGAGAATTTGGCGCAGGTCAATTCTTGGGAGACATATTAACAAACCATTTATCAATTTATTCTCCAGATAATAACTTTCTGATTTTCGAAATGTTGATAATAACATTTCCAAGAAACATTACAATAGGGTCCTACTAGGGATTGTTCCAATGACTACTTAGAAATTTTGCAGGTATATACGGTGAAACTTGGTCTCGCCAAAATTTGTATAATTTTTTTTGCTTAGAGTCGCTTATGTTCCATAAGTGTTAACTGTGTTCTGAAAAATCTCTTCAAGTTTTACCCCAGTGAAGTGTAAGCGTTCTTAGCTTACAAACGAAGACTGTAGTGGCAAATGTGCATGATGCTGTTGTACATCAAATGCCAGCTGCTACTGTTAGGAATATAGTTTCGACATGTTTTAATATGACAGGAGTTAGTGAATCTACTATTTACAGGCTTCTGAGAGAGAAAGGAAGAATGGAAATATATCTCCACCTAAAAAGTCAACTGGAAGAAAACCATTTGACCTTGATGAACATATGCAAAATACAATAAGACGAGAAGTACATGAATTATATTTTAAAAAAGAGATCCCAACCCTTGACATAATTCTAAGAATGGTGAAGAAGGACGAGAATTTGCCTGACATAGGGCGAAAAACTTTGTGGATATTATTACACATATCAAATTTTACTTGGAAGAAGCGAAGTCGCAAATCAGTGCTAATCGACAACGAAGGAATAATATGTTGGAGACGCCAGTATTTACGAGATATCCGAAAATACAGACAGGAGGGAAGACAAATCTATTATCTAGATGAGACATGGCTCAATGAAGCACATTCAGTAAAAAAATATGGCAGGACAAAAGTATTTAAACCAGTCGTCAAGCTTTCATAGAAGGTTTATCTACTAGACTGAAAACTCCTATCGGTAAAGGTCGCCGACTAATAATAACGCATATTGGATGTAATCAAGGGTTCGTTGAAGGTGGTTTACTGGAGTTTCAGTCAACATCAACCAAAGACTATCATGAAGAAATGACTGCAGATGTTTTTGAAGAGTATTTTACACAAATGGTCGAGTTAATTCTAAATAATGCTGTGATTGTTATGGACAATGCCCCTTATCATTCGCGATTAACAGAAAATCTTCCATTTACCTCTTGGAGAAAAGCTAATATTAGAAACTGGTTAATTGTAAAAGATATACCATTTGAAGATGATATGTTGAAAAATGAACTTTTGAAGGTTGATTCAGATCACAAGCTACAATTTAAAAAGTTTTTTATTGATGAAATAGCCAAGAATCGTGGGATAACAGTGCTTCGTTTGCCGCCACACCATTGTGAATTAAATGCGATAGAGTTCCGATGGGCCCAAATGAAAGGTTATGTAGCTAGACATAATAAAACATTTAAAATGCAAAATGTTCGTGAACTCATGAAGTACTCATTGACAACAATAACTGAAGAGAACTGGAGAGATGCTGTGAATCATGTAATTAAAGAGGAAGAGAAAATGTGGGTGTTAGATAACCTCATAGAACAAACTATAGAACCGATAGTGATCTCTCTCGACAAGTCTTCGGATGATTCTTGTATGGCCAGCGAAGAGGATGATACTATAGATTGAATTAATATTCCCTATAAATAGTATGTTTACTTTACTTAATGTACATTAATTCATTGTCAATGAATTTGAATTATGAAAATTAAACTATATTTTCTTTAATTAATTTAATTTCATAAAAATTAAAATGTAACTTGTTAATAGGCCTAAACGAATGAATCTCATTTCAACTGTAATGTTGACCGAATCTAATTAAATAAGCAAAATGAACTAATATCGTAATCTCCGCCACTGCCGCACTGTTTATCGCTTAGCTGGCATTGTTCAGTTTTATTACCATATTGTATTTTGAGCTGAAATAGGGATGTAAAGATAACCAATACAGACACCTACTTGTTTCGCATTAGAATTTTAGTATTTACTTGTAACATTCTTAGGATCACTCTGTAAGAGATGATTTTCTATTTGAATATTTAATGAGGCTACTGTGCTGTCAGACATTAAGAAATAGACTATAGAGGTCGAGGAGTAGTTAGTTAATGTTACTACTTATTTTCAATTAATGTGTATGTAAGTAATTATATGTGTATAAGTTTTGACAAGAGATATAATTCAAAGTTATTAAATATCGTCTAAATTATAGTGAGTACTTATCTGTACGTTTCATATAGTTGTTTTATTAAAGATTTAATAGACAGACATAAGATTATTGTTAATATTTCAACCCTTCTTTGAGGAATGTATTCACTTATATTTACAAATGAAACTAATGATGTCTTTCTTTAAAATAACATTACTTAAAAAATAAGTGTATAAAATAAAAACTTAACAGAATAAAATAGTTATATTTGCATACAAACTTTCAGTTAAAGTACACAAATTACGCTTGTGAATATGTGGCCGTCTCATAACAGAAATTTTAGTACCTACAATAAGTTTTCTTACCTAAACATCCTATTCTGCTGGATATTTCTACCCAAGCATTCTCTTTCCTGATATTATCATGATAATATCTATTTTGTAGGTCGTATAACAAATTATGCTCCCGTACAGCTTCAATTAATTGTTCATCAACTATGTTTCCCTTCAGTAGCTCACCCTAGCAAACGAAATAATCGACTACACGTGTCTCTTCAGTTTTATCAACCTTACTATACAAATATCGAATACTTCCGCAGAACCAACAGAAAAAGTTGCCCTGTTCAGCAATCGCCTTCGTTTCCGTTCCGATCCGACCGTTCTGCGCCGGTCGGTCTGAAGCAATGCGCGGGGTAGTATATGCTTACATGTGTTTCAAAAACTTCCGAAAGCTCTTTTCGTTTCCGACGGCTCTGTTCCGATTCAATGCGCGTACTGCTTCACGTGAAACAATATTTCAACGCCGATGGAAAAAATAGTTGGAATATTTTATTTATCTGTAATGTCAGTTATACGCTAGCCTTTTGATTTTGCATGGCCTTTGATCCAAGCTAAAGTGAACACGTTATTGTTGCAAGGTTCGCTCAGGGCTTGGTGGCATTCTAGTACTAGACATGATGTAATATATTTGCGTGGTCTATTCAAAGCTAGTGGTACGTGTCTGCTGACCGTAAGGATGTAAATAATATTACCAGCAATGTTACTTGTGGTAATCTTTTTTTGCGGCAATGGAGATAGAATTGAGCTCTATTTGCGCTATTCTGGCAACACTCTTATTGCTCATTTTATATTGAGATTTAGGGATCTGGAATAAATTCCACAGTCTGAACCCTCATTGGTTTTGGACCTATCAGTGCAGATGCAAATGCATTCACGTGTACGTTGTTTTTAATTAGTACTCTGTAGGGTCTATGAAACGCATATCTTGGGGCAATCGTGTCTGTGTTGGCTTGTAGCATTGATACCTCTCCAAGGGCACTCACACACACAAGTTCGCTATGTAGTAGCTATTTCATCTCCATCGCTCTAGTTGGTGTGGTTCTCATATCCCCTGTTATATTGAGGCATACTATCCAAGTCGGCGTAGAACCACAACGTTTTTTTTTTATATTTTTAAACTTATTGGCTTCTTTCCGCATGAAACCATTTTGTGATTTTTTGTGTTAAACATTTTACCATTCTAACTATTGGAGCTTTATTTTTACAGTGTGTCAGTTATATGGTTACTCATTTCTATTTTTAGTCAATTTGTGGTCAAAAGGGTCTCCAACGGGAAAGTTTTGAGCTCTTTCATTTTGTACCTTTTTAGGGAGCTGAATCCGAATCTAAGGTTAGTTAACAATATTTTGTGACGCAGCATTGAAGAAAATGCAAAAAATTTCATGTTTAGGCGTTTTTTTGCTTATAACTCAGAAACTATCAACTTTTCGTATATAACCCACAAATACAAAATGAAAATACATAATATGATTAATCTAGTAGTGTTCATTTGATGTATCATTTCAAAGATCCATTTTGAAATTATGTTTTCAGCGGCTTTTCAGAAATAAACCTGTTGAAACTATTAAGGGATCAGAATTTCAGGTGTCACAAAGTTATCACACAATTCACTAGAATTGATCGCACTTGTTTACAAGGGAGGAGCTGTTATAAACGATAACTTCTATACTGGACATCGGCATTTGTATTCTTCTTCTCTGTAGGTAGGTACTGTAAATTTCGATTGCTGGAAAATTGCGAATGAGGATATTTCAACATTACAACACAGATGAACTTCAAATAAGAGACGCATCAAAGAATAATTATAGAAGAAATTGGAAATTTAAAAATCAGAATACTTATTGAGTAGAGTAGATAATTCAATGAACAATTCACAAAATATTTGAGAACGAGGTAGACTTTTAACAAAATTAGAATAGCATTGGAGTAAACAGATGGTCTGGGATATTGCATAGAAACGGAAGGAATATTAAAGTGTAGGAAAATTGATTAAATACTGCATGTTCATAAAAGAGGAGAAATATGAAATTGCGGTAGCTACAAAACACCTGAATAAGGCTGCTTCCGAAAAAAATAGGTATATCAATTATAATATACACACGAAAGGAAGAGACTGAACCATATAGTTGGTCCGGTGAATCTTTTCCCAGGCGTCATTAATATCTGATAACATAACCGACGAATGTTAAATTATTTTGTTCTGTTCTTCACTATAAATAGAAAGAGATACGACTTACAAATTATGTCGGTTATGTTATCAGATATTAATGACGCATGGGAAAAGATTCAGCGGACCAACTGTATCTATTATTTACAGTTGTGAGATCAGCAATTGGTAACATCCATAGCAGCTCACTTTCAAGAGTTTTGTCAAAATATGGAGCAGAGACGGAAATATAACTTGAGTAGGAAAATGGAAATTTAGCTCATCTCAAGCATAAAATCAAACGTCGTTACAATTGTTCATTCAACCTGTATCGCCCTTTTGCTTTTCCACTAACCCTAATGATATTTTATGAAATACATCGATTTAAGTTTTTTCAACTTCAACATATTCGTTCTGGTAGAAAGGAAGTGAGTATAATTTGACAATATAATATAATTTTTCATGATTATGATTATATTGAAATAATATCTGATTTAATAATTTACATGCTACAGAGAAAAAATATAATAATTTCATTATGGCATTTGCCAAACAGTATGAAAATCGCCGTTCTATTTGATTTTGGTGTAGACAAACGATAATTTTCATTAATATTATCAGAAACCTTAGTGCATCATCGGTTCTTCTGTTTAATTTTAACACGCCCTTAACAAACGTCTCTTTTAAATCAAAATATTCTTCACCTACACCTTACATATTACCCAAAATTGTCCACTTGACGAGAATCACACAAACGAAAAACCAGGCTATGTGAAAGTTGGGATTGCTTTTGAACGATGACGACATGCTGTACCTGTAACAAAGAATTATTTTGAAACAATAGGTAGAAAAGACAATGTTTTTAATAAATTTGTAAACAGTCGAAATAGCGATCTCCAATAATACCCATATAACATTATTCTAAGAATGGTCGTGTAAATGAGTAGTTCTCTTCTAAAAATATTATGGAACATTCTACAGCAGTAATACACATAATTTACTGCTTTTACTTTCGGAACAAGGTTAATATATTTATTTATGTACACTACTCCAAGAATTTAACGCACCACCAAAAAATAACCAAAAGTTTAAAGTAAATTTTTATCTAAACTGCTTGTCCGATTTGAATGATTTTTTTTTGAATGACAGGCTGACACTTCCAGAGAGTTAGTGTACTACTGTATTTGCATACAAACTTATTTTTGTATAAATACGGGGTGTTGCAATGAAAACCTGATTTTTTCATAAAATTTGTAACACCCTATTGTGGAGTTCAACAGTAACAATATCAACTTATAATTGAAACCAAACTGTAGCTTTATCTTTTTGTAACATTTTGTTTTTTGATTTACTCTATTATCTTGGCCACAACAAGAGAAAATCAATTTTATAGCATAACATGTTTTTTATTAAAATTTATTATCCAACTTTAACTACGAAAAACAAAGAAACAAAACGTAAAAAAAAGTCAGTTGCGAGTATTTCCGCCTCTGGCAGAAATAACTGCTTGGCACCGACGGCCCATACTTAAAATAAGCGACCGTATATCATTTTGGTCAATTTCTTCCTATATTTCAATCAGTCGCCTCCCCACGTCTTCCAAGGTGTTCAAGTTCCGTTCCTCTCGTAACCTCCTCCCAAGAGTGTCCCAGAGATTCTCTATGGGATTTAAATCAGGGATTCTAGCTGGTCATGCCATGGTATCGATGCCAACTTCCTCTAGATAATTCCTCGCAACTCCAGTAACATGAGGCCTGGCATTATCGTGCATCAACAAAAATCCTTGCCCTATATATGGCGCATATGGCATTACATGTTGGTCTAAAACCTCCAATATGTACCTTTCAGCTGTAAGGCTTCCATTATTTATGACCACAAGTTCTGTGCGACCAGTCAAAGAAATACCTCCCCAGACCATCACAGATCCTCCTCCAAACAATGTGTTATTTGAGAAATTACACTGAACATATCGTTCTTTAGGGCGTCGATATACACGTATGCGCCTGTCATTATTGTACAAACAAAATTTTTACTCATCCGTAAATAATACCTGTTGCCATTCCGCTTCTAACCAGTTACGCTGACGAGCTGTTTCACCACAAATTTGTACACCAGTAGCATCTCGAAGCCGGGTTTGAAGGGTCCGGGCTGTTACAAAACGTCTTAATGCCGATAATCTTAAAAAACGGTCCTGATTAGGGGTTGTTATTCGATTCCTTCCTTGTCCCGGTCTGCGACCATGACTTCCAGTGTCTCTATATCTTTGTATAACTCGTGAAACGGTTGTATCGTATACATTAAATCGTCAACCAATTCTTCGGTAATTCCAGCCTTCTTCGAACAATATTAATGCTTGAGCACATTCTTCGCCAGTAAGATTTCGTGTTTCACGTTGCATTTTAATTAAAATAAAGGGTTTTACAAAAAAAACGTACGGGCTAACACTAAAAATACACTTCTATGAAATGCTTTTTGACACCTGTATTTAGCTAATGACAATTTACTGTAACTTATTGTTTTTCATAGCCTGCTACTCACTTTTATTATTATAAATTTTAATGGCCAAGATAATAGAGTAAATCAAAAAACAAAATGTTACAAAAAGATGAAGCTACAGTTTGATTTTAATTTTAAGTTGATATTGTTACTGTTGAACTCCACAGGGTGTTACAAATTTTATGAAAAAATCAGGTTATCATTGCAACACCCCGTATTTATACAAAAATAAGTTTGTAGGCAAATACAGTAGTACACTAACTCCCTGAAAGTGTCGACCTGTCTTTAAAAAAAATTCATTCAAATCGGACAAGCAGTTTAGACAAAAATTTACTTTAAACTTTTGGTTATTTTTTGGTGGTGCGTTAAATTCTTGGAGTAGTGTATAAGACTATAATATTACTTTTCCGCCCAACCTATCTAATATGCGAGAAAAGTATTGGTTTACCCACAAAAAAATTTGGATTTTTGAAAACTTTTTTTG
Source organism: Galeruca laticollis (assembly GCA_963921935.1). Taxonomy (NCBI): domain Eukaryota; kingdom Metazoa; phylum Arthropoda; class Insecta; order Coleoptera; family Chrysomelidae; genus Galeruca; species Galeruca laticollis. Next base: position 52,154,707 of record OY998184.1, read on the forward strand.
AGTTATTTTTACGATTTCCATCCACAAAAACACGAAAAAATGGTTTTTAGAAAAGAAATCCTGTGTGTATGTCGTCGTCGTCGTCGTTGTCGTCGGCCACTTTTCGTTACATGTCTTGTTAGCATGATACAGCCTCCGAAGTGCAACAAGTCACCAATTTTATGATTGAATATTGTGAAGGACATGTCACAAATGAACCCTATTGATTTTCAGCTCGCCAGTGCCAGTACAACGGGTGCTATGGTACTTGATGTACGAAATATTTGTCATTTTTTGAGAAATTTCAGTTTGTTAGCACGATACAGCCTCAGGAGTTCAACAAGTCACCAATTTTATGATTAAATATTATTCAGAACATCTCACAGATGAACCCTATTGATTTTCAGCTCACCAGAGCCAGTAGAACCGGTGCTATAGTACTTTATGTACGACATTTTTGTCATTTTTGGAGAAATTTCAGTTTGTTAACACGATACAGCCTCCGGAGTAAATACAAGTGATCATTTTTATGATTGAAAATTATTCAGAGCGCCTCAAAGATGAACCCTATCAATGTTCAGCTCACTAAAGCCAGTACATCGGGTTCTATGGTACTCGAAGTACCAAATTTTTGTCATTTTTGGAGAATTTTCAGTTTGTTAGCACGATACAGCCTTTCGAGTGTATACAAGTGACCAATTTTATGATTGAGTATTGCTCAAGGTGTTCCACAGGTATACCTTATTGAGTTTCAGCTAACGAGAGCCAGTACAGCGGGTCCTATAAATCCAGATATACTACAATTTTGGTTATTTTTGGAGAAATTTCGGTTTGTTAGCACGATACATCCCCCGAAGTGTATACAAGTGACAATTATATGATAGAATATTGTTCAGAGCCACAGATGCGGAAAAGTTAGTTTTAATCTTTAAAACTGTTTATTTTATGTTTCGGTTGTCCCAGATGTCAACCGATGTGGCTCCGGTTCTCTCGAGTGGAGACGGAAGTGGGTGAACGTCTCGAATCTGGGATGTTAAATTTGCAAAAAAAATATTATTAGGCGCCAGTCAAATTTATCCGAGCCGTAAAAAGATTTTTCTCAACTTAAATTTGACAAAGGTGAGGAGAAAACTATAAGAACAACCTAACTTACATTCCCTTTATTATGAGTTTCCAAAATACTTGAATACTCAAAACATTTGTATTATATTGTAACCATTAAGACCACAGTAATAGATTGTATTTACATTAAAAGTCACAAATTAATTGAGAATATTTCCCTGTCCCCTGAAAACTTTGAATATTCAGAATATTTGTATTATCGTGTAACAATATAGACCACAATAATAAAATGTATTGACAGTAAAAGTCAAAAATATTATTATGCAATAGCAATTTAAGATTAATCACATAAATTTACCAAAAATTATCAAAAAAAATATTCTGGCGCTATGAGAACCTTGTGTTACATGTTTGGCCCCTGCGTTGGATCTAAAGCAAAAGACAACGGCATACAAATATTAAATTTCACAGCAAACTGATAATGTAGTTCTATTAGTGAAAGCCAGAAAACCTTAGTTAGATAATCCCCACCCCCCTTGAAACTATAACGCAACTTATACTGAATTTATTCAAGAAAAGGCCATCAATGACCCTTATCGAATATGTACATCCTCTTCATATAAGCCTACTGCTCTCTGTATTGGATTCCCAGAGAAAATGAAGTACGCCACGAATCCAGGTGTGAATATAAGTCGAGCAAAACTACTGGCAGCCTCTTACTACAGCCTCCCAAAACTAGAGTCAAGTTCCATATGGTGTATCTTGATCAAGGTAAAACGATCTCCCAAGGCTGACAAGCAGGATAAGAACCCTTCAATCGAGGGTTCCAAAATTTCTATAGATTCCAACAAACGTCTCTTCCATACAGAATTGAAAAATCCAACAAAGATACTAGGATTTCAGTTGATAATCTCTTCTCAGAGTCAGGTAGCATGGTTTCCAAAAATCGACTATTATCCACAAAATCTCGTGAAATCTCCCAAAAATACTATCACCAATAGCTTCCCGAGTAAATTAAGACAGTATAAATAATCTCCCCTAACTGGGATGGTTTCGAATACCATATATAAAATTAAATACCGTTACACTGATTGGAAATCACCTAGACATCTTCAAAAACAAAATTGGAATGTGTCGTTAATATTCTTCCTGTCCCTAAAGTTCATTTCACAACGCAGACTCGAGTAAGTTTCCTACCAATAGAAATTCAGCAGACATGAATTCGTCTTAACCGCGGATCAAAGAACAACAACCCACATGAGACATCGAACAAAAGTCGAATAAACCCCCTATCTGAATGAAAAGTATGTACTAATTTATTCTAACCTAATACTAGTAATATGTTTTAGACTGCAAGTTAAGGAGTCGGTTATATCCGAACCCTAATAAGTTATAGCACTTATCAGCTAACGCGGGCAGTTTTTCGAACTACTGAGGCTAACACCGCAATATGATGTAACCAGAACAAAAATCAGTAGCCCCACAGTTATTTATATCTACAATAAAAACCAAAAGAGAGAGAAAGACCCCTTAATACCCCGAGAATGTAAGTTAAAAAAATAAGAATGACTAAAATTAGTCTATTTACAGCGGCGCTCGTTTTTGTTTCAGAGGATCAACTTACCAACTTACCCAGCAATCGATAGTGATTGATAATAAAAAATTATTGTCAAGATGTTATGATATGTCGGCTACAGCCAACACCAATTCACCAGGAAGATGATGGCCGAGTAATCACTAAAACTCTGCGCTGACAGAAACAGATAACAACAACAATACTTTCAGAAGACTTCTGTTAAAACCCATACATAAAAAAACGTTAGAAAAAAGTCAACATAGTTTCACAACCTGCAAATACTTATAGAATCATATGTAAAGTATTACAAAAAAATGTCGAATAGGTAAATTTTTATATTATATTATTAATAGTTAAATTATCAAATAAAGAATCTGATCATTAAATATTTAATAAAAATAAGTTGGCTGTGTTAGTGTCAAAACAAACCCGTTACAAGACTCACGATATAACTAATTAGTTATTGGCTTCAGTTTTTTTATTTCAATCCACCATATGATTTATAGTCATGATTACCAATTATAGATTTTATTTTCGAATTTCTGGTCACCAAAAACTTGTTTAGTGCGGTTTAATATTTTTGTGTGAAATGTTAATAGGTATATATTATTCCCTGTTTCATTAGTGTTATTTTTATAGCATTTATCCGAACAAAACTTTGAAATCAAACTTACCTAATAATTTCAACAAAACCTTCAGTCTCATTGCTTTTTTCCATTGTTTCATTCAAGAACTTAATACTTTCATTCTATTATTCTCGTATAATGAGCAGATATATACTTCTTTAATTTTATTACTCAATCGAACGCCTTTCAAACAAGTAGAATTCCGGATTCTTTCTCTTGGAATTCTTGTCTTTAATAATATCAATAAAAATTTCTTTTGTTGCTTTCTAGACAACAGTTAATTCTCTGCATATCATAAAAAAATCTCAGAATATTTGCTCTTCTTTTACTCTCAACGGTATTTCACTCCGATACAGGAAAACTACATTTATACAGTTCAAAAGAATGACTAAATTAGTATCAACTGATCAATGTACAAAGTTTCAATCAAGGGTCCTGTTATTTTTTTACTTTAACATCCCTTACAGTACATTTCGAACATTACAATCCGTTCAATTAGTTCATCAGTAAGTAAGTCAATTCTAACCTAAAATACTACGAGACTTTAGAGATTCTAACAAATTAACTAGTCTAATAACTAACGTGTAAATACCACACTGTTGTCTATACAAACATTGCAGCAATACAAAAGGTTTCGGTGATTCTACTCAGGTTGTTTTTGGGAAGTGGCGCGGGAATATATTTAGCACATTTTGCTGGTAATGTTCGATCCTTAGTACATTCAGGTGTTAAATGCTGGCCTGCGCATTCAAGAATCTGCGTGCTCTGCCGCAATTTGATGTTGCATGGCCCCAGAACTGACAAATATGGCATTTTATAATGGGTTTTGTCTATCTGCGATGCTCCCACTGAATTCTAGTAAGTATGTTCAATCACTCAAACGGTTTTGTTGAGATAATCTAGAGTGAATTTTGAATCAGTCACCACTAGGTACAGTGGCCTGGCCTTTGTCGTCATACGATAGGTATCTTTAACGTTGATTTTGTATGTATCTAGAAGATCATCTTTGATATCTGCTAACTGAAATCCTTCGGCAAGGCCTCTGAGCAGAAACGCATAGGTTTTTTCATCCCTTCTACTATAAATGTGAAATGGCACTTTTCCTTCTCTAAATGTGTCATCTAAGTTTTCAAAATCGTTGTCGTCTTTCGTGAAAATGATAGTAGAGTTAGTAGTATATTTTAAATCGAAGTTTTTCTTAATTTCCTCCTTCAGTATGCTTACCATTTCCTTGTGTGCTTGAACATTTCCGTCTATTACTATGTTGTTGATGTTTTTGCTTTTTTTTTCATTTTGCATATTGGGTGGCTTCTTCTTCTGAACTGAAATGTGGTTCTTCGAATTTCCGGAATATTTTTTTAACGTTTTTTTTTGTACTGGGTTTGGGGGTAGTTCATCCTCTGATGACGTATCAGATAATGAGTTATTCTTGTTATTTATTTCTGTTATTTGTGTTCAATGTGTGTTACGATTAATGATATTATTTAGCTTCTCGGATTTTTTTGGTTTTTTATAGCCGAGGGGGGGGGGAGAGGGGAGATAATTTCCACACTTCCATCGGGGATGATGGTTATTTTCTTTAAATCTTAAATCATCACTGTTCGTGTTTAATCGCTTTGCTGTTATGACTTCATTTTTATTCAATTCTTTGTATTGCGAAACAAATATATTTTCTATTGGAGGCACCTCATTTCCCTTCTCGTTCTCAACTTCTTGTGCCCAGGATGTGTTTTCCGGTCCGTGAATCTGGGCCTGTGTTGTTGTTATTTTGTGCGTTTTATAATTATGGTTTTGCGTGGAGTCACTTGATTGTTCACCAATTGTGTCTTTTTCCATATTTGACTGGTAATTGTTTATATCTGCAATTTATCTCTTTTCGGGGGTAAATGTTTTATCTTCATTTAATCCTCGATAAGAGGTTACAGATAACTCCTTTGGGTAGTGAATTAATCTGCTTTGGCGTCTGTTCTAGACACTTTTTTATTTCTCCCGATACAGTTTTCTTCTCTTCCTATACACTTGTTTCCCATTACTAGACTCTTGTTTTTGTTTTCCATACACCTTTTTCGATTTTCTTGGCGCTTATCAGTGTCGCTTACGAATACTATATCCTTTTTATTGATTTTGTTGGAGAACTCTGAACATTCGGTTAACGTGTCGACATCAACGTATGCCAGATACTTTTTTGGAATTTCAATAATTTTTGAAGAATCGGGTATTGCTTTAGAATTGTTGTCGTTGGAGACTGTCTCCCCGTCGTCGATATATACTAATTTAAGATAATCTCTATTTTTTTAGTTTAATTGTAAAGTTTTGTGCTTTATTCTATTTAACGCTGTGGTGTATTTTGAAATATTATCGTATACAGTATCGGCGCTGGGTTGTGGTTTGCCGTCTTCACAATTTCCACTTTTTTCCCAGTCACTTTTTTATGTCAGTGTTTTGAAGGGAAAGTTTCTGCCGTTTTTTTATCTTACGTTTAATGATTTTGTTTTTAAACGTACCTTTTATTTTTGATTTTCTTGGTGAAGTTTTCACTGACAGATACGCTTTTTTACCACTCACAGTTTTGTCACTATTTAGATTTTCGCTTACAAACAATTCTGGTTTGATAGCGTTGAGTTTTTGGATCTGTATCTGTAAAAGTTGGAAGGGTGGGTGACCCCACAGCACTTAGGCCACAATTGTCCCATTGTGCATCCTTCTGAGGTTCAAAACTTCCTTCTAGCTCGTCATCCAGCCTACTTCGTCGAAGTAGGGGATAACGTCGCCCGAATTAAGTTCCCTCATACTGGCATGTGTTAGACTGTGCTCGCCGAATACATAAAAACCTGAAATGAGAGAGTATCTGACATTCGCAAAGAGTGTGCTCGACAGTCTTTATCTTCTTGCTCACATCCTCTACAAAGTGGGGTGTCAGAGATACCCAGTCTGTGGAGCTGTTTTCGTAGGTGGCAGTGACCAGTCAGAATACCCGTGGCTGTTCGTAGGTTCCGCCTGTTCATAGTCACGTATTTTCTGGCTACTTTGCTGTCCGGATATTGTAGCAGTTCCTAGGCAAGCCTGCAGCCTTCTGCGTCGTCCCATCTACTACCCTAAAACTTATTAAGGGAGTGTTCCTTTAATAGGTCGGCCGTCGCTGACGCCGATAGACCAATGGAGGTACCAGGTCCCAACATTTTGTGGGAGGCTGCCTTCCTGGCTAACGATTCTGCAATACGGTTTCCTTTCGATTTCTCATGGCCCTTAATCCAGCCTAAAGTGACCGTGTTGTTGTTACAGGCTTCGATTAAGGCCATGTGACATTCTAGTACTAGGCCTGATGTGACACGTGGTCTGTTCAGGGCTAGTAATGTTTGTCTACTGTCCGTAAGTATGTATATATTATTACCCGTGGCTTTCCTTTTGGTAATCTCTTTTGCAGCGATGCAGATAGCAGTGAGCTCTGTTTGAGCAACATTTGCATTGCAGCCCATTGCCCATTTTATGTTTAGATTCAGGGGTCTGGAGAAAAGTCCACATCCTGAGCTCACATTTGATTTAGACCCATCTGTGAACATGCGGTTTGCGCCTTCTTCCAATGGGTCTTGTGCGTTTTTTTAAAGATTACCTTTTAGGGACTGTTGAAGACATATCGCGGTGGAATCGAGTCTGTATTGGCCTGCAGCAGTGGGACCTCCCTGAGGGCCTCATGCCACAAGTTACGTATCAGTTTACCGGATCTCACATCAGGTTGTATACCGGTAGAGTGTAGATGTGTCATGGTCATCAAAACAACCTCCTCGATATATATGTCAAGGGAAGTGTGGTCCTCACGCCTCCTGTAGTGTTGAGGAATGCTGTTCTTTGGATTTGATCCAGTTTACGGACGACTGTCAGCTGGTTTGCTTTAGGTCCCCAGGCAATCGCGCCGTACGTTAGTATAGTTCTGATGATGGCAGTGTAGATCCAGGCAGCAACCCTCGGTGACATTCCCTAGGTGCGGCCGATGGTTCTACGATACTGTTCATAAGAAATATATGCTTTTTCAACTCTGTTTTCTAAGTGAGAGTTCCACGTTAACTTGTTGTCAAAGGTGACCTCTAAATATTTCACCTCTGAAGAGAAATTAAGTTTGGTATCTAGGAGCTTTGGGGCTTGATGTATTGCAAGCTTCCTTCTTTTTCGTGGAAAGAACCATCTCCGTCTCTTTTGGATTTATTGACAGCGAATGGTCTCTGCACCATTGTCCTATGATATTGAGGGCCTCTTGCAATAAAGCGTAGATTGTCTCCTCGAATCTTCCTGTTAGCAGAATCACTAGGTCATCTGCATATGCTATTGTGTAGAAGTTGCTATCGTTGAGGTGGCTGACCAAGGAGTCTAAGACCATGTTCCACAGTAGTGGCGAGATCACCCCTCCCTGTTGGCAACCTTTTACAACCAAGCCTCTGATGATTACATCATCCACGCTGATTTTTATTGCTCTTTTTGAGATCATGTTATATATCCAGCCATTTATGGTTTGGTGGATATTCTTGTTGGAAAGGGCATTTGTTATTTTAGGAAAAGTGGTTTTATCAAATGCTCCTTCTATGTCTATGAATCATTCCAGGGTGAACTCCTTATTTTCCAACGATCTCTCGATGCGGCCCGCTACGAGATGAATCGGTGGATTTCCCTGGAGTGTTTGCATGTTGATTTGGATGCAGTCGATTTCGTGTTATCACCACATCTCTTATGTATTGTTCGCACAGCTTCTCTAAAGTCTTCATTAAAAACGATGTGAGACTAATGGGTCGATATGCTTTTGGGATGGAATGGTCCATTCTTTCTGGTTTTGGTATGAACACGACTTTGACTTCTCTCCAACCTTTTGGAATATACCTCAGTGCCAGTGAGGATCTGAGAACTCTTACCAGGTGCGGCATTAGGTCATACAGGCCCCATTGACGTAGGGCTGGATAAATGCCGTTCGTTCCCGGGGATTTAAAGGTGGAGAAGCCTGAGATGGCCCACCTCATTCTGTCCGAGTCGACGATCTATCGTGATATACGCCAGTCGTCGTCCGTCGGTTTTTGGATATTGTCTTGTAAACTACGAGTATACTCCGTAGGATACAGATACCCTTTTATCGGGGGAGACGGTATGATTGTAAATTCAATTAGTTTGTCTATATTGATTATTTACCAAACACATGAAAATTTAATTAACACTCTATTTGAATAATGAAATCTAATACTTTACCTTACGGTTCAATAGTTAGCATGAGAATGAGTGAATGATCAATTGAAAATTAAGAATAAATTCTTTTCAGTTACGCCAATTTCTAATTTCACTTTACAAAATAATTTGAATTTATAGAATTAAGTCAATCTCAAATTCCAAACACTCACTTTTTGATCGACAATTTTTGTCAGAGACAATTGTAACAGTTTACATTGAAATAATATAAATTTTGCCTTTAATAGGCTGGAAAATATTCTTTGTTAACGGTTACTTCAGACACTCATTACCAATCTTCTATATAGAGCTAGCAACACTTTCAATTAAAATGAAAACGTGTTACCAGACAACTGTGCGGCACAGCCGTCTCTGAATTATACCTGCAGCCAATTTAGGTCAATTTATTCATTTACACGGATGTAATAGTGTTTTGCGTTGATGATTTTAGGCAGACCCCATCTAAAATGGCGGTAACATAGGGTAACATCGTGGTTTTCAATTTATGCGTGTATATTTAATGAGAATCAAATTAGCAACGTACATTATGCCATTTAAATCCCAACTTAATATGATGCTGACACAAAATTGTATTTCGCGATACGGTTATAAATTAATTACCTTGACCACACCAATCTATAAAATGAGTCAACAATTTCCCTATGTATTCTTCTACAGGAATTTAGTTGAATCTAATCAGAATCATTTTATTATAATAAACTATAAGTTACAATAGAGAATTCAAAAACAAATGAGACGTTGAGGTTAATTGATAGGTAGTAAACAATGTCGTTTGTTGGCTCTTGAAATTATGGTGTGATGTTTATGGTAGAGCTAACGTTCTACAGTTGAAGTACTTCTTATAATAATGATTCGTTTTAAGTTGAACTGAATTTTCGTAGCTGGGTCATTTTTGCCGTTGGTAATACATACATGTCTGTACTTAATTTTGACAATTTTCTTTGACAAAAAATATCATCTATGTATTTTCACCTCTACTGCATTTGGTGTTCCTACAATATACGATCAACTGTTTGTACATTTTCATACCCTTACAGATTGTCATGTATTCCAATGTTTGCCCACTTTCAAATATGTCCCAAATTGGAATTAATTACGTAGCCATATTGGAAAGTGAAGAAGATAAAACAGTATTCTAGAGCACATTAATTATAATAAGATAATTTACACTGTTCATCAACCGTTTCATAGAATACACGGAAAATAAAATAATGCTAATTTTTCTGGGACGCCTATACGCAATTTCGTTATAATTATAATGTTATAATTATAGCGTTTGAACAATTGTTTTCTACTTGCTCAAATCTTTGAAGACTTCCCTGCGAACAGTCGGACTGTGTACTTGGTCTTGATTTACAAACTATGCTATTACGGTCCATAAATTGTCCCCACTGGGTAAAGTTAAGCAACGGTCGATAGATAATAAATACGGTATTTCAACTTCGCAACGTTTAGTTGCGAAGTTGAAATACCGTATTTATTATCTTCGACCGTTGTTAACTTTACCCAGTGGGGAACAATTTATGGACCGTAAATAGCATAGTTGTAAATCAAGACCAAGTACACAGTCCGACTGTTCGCAGGGACGTCTTCAAAGATTTGAGCACAGTAGAAAACAATTGCTTCAAACGACTCATAATTATAACATTATAATTATACACAACTATATTAGGGTAAAAGAAAAATTATTTCATTATTATAATTTGATGTCATAATTTTTTTTATAATAATACATTTATTCATTCAGTGAAACATACATAGAAAAATATTAGATTTACGCTAGTCATGTCAACAAAACAAAAGTACATCATATTATACATAAATATAAGTCTACGTATACACAAAAAAAACACAGTATACGAGAATAGTCAGTAAGGTAAAAAGTCATCTACATTATAAACAACCTTATCAATCAGAAACTATTTAACTAACTTCTTGAAAATGATATATACAATATACATACATATATATATATATATATATATATATATATATATGCATATATATATATATATATATATATATATATATAGACAAATACAATAATAACAAATATTTGCCTTATAAATCATCGTCACTATCAACAAACAGGTCACTATTATCGCTGTCTTCGTCCAAATTAATTATAAATTGTTGTACATTCGGAGACACATGAATCTTCCACTTCAACTACGTGTGCGATGTAATTTTTTCATAAAATACTGTCCATATTTTCAACCTCACTTCTAGTTAAATCTACTACAGCAGAACTTAGCCTTGGAGCTGTATTTTGACGCCGAATTCTCCATTTTAGAGTACTCCGGATAAGTTCACAGTAGTAGGGCGGAAGACGCAGTATCGTATGTCTTTTTGCTTGTGCCATTGTGTCAATCCGATATTTTGTAGGAATGTTCAGGTCTTTTATAATGGTTAGAAGATCTTTTTTGGTGCATTTTGATTTATACCATTATTCCATTTTCAGCCATATATTGAAGGATTTCTGCTTTTTTCGTGCTTGTGGTGTGTTTCTTGTTAATTTGTTTTGAATGATAACTGGCGTTGTCCATCACAATGACAGAATTACCGGGCAAATTAGGCAACAATTGTTCTTAAAACCAAGTCTCAAAAAGTAGTGAATTCATGTCTTCGTGATAGTCGGCTGAACAATTTTTTATATTTTTTGCGGACAACAGCAACGCATTGGGCACCCATTTATCGCTGCCACCGGCATGTAAAATTATTATTATTTTTCCCCTAGGCGGAGGGGCCTCTAGACAACTTTTTGTGCCATCAGTCCATCCTTTCTTCATAACGTCATGGCTATCGTACCATGTTTCATCCAACCAAACTATGTATCGACCTTCTTGGCGGAATCTTCTTATTCCTGTAACGTACTCCCAACGCAATATTTTTAATCATCCACTTTCCATGATGCTCATCCATCCGTTGAGGGTTTTACACTCAAAACCTATAGTTTTCAAATATTTCCGAAACCATTGTTCCGAATAGGTTACTTCAATTCCCGAAACTTCCGGTCTTTCCAAAATCATAGACGTTGTTGGCACCCTATTTTCTTTGTAAAAACAGTAAGTTTGTTGTTTTATTTCAGTTCCCGCTGCTTCATAGATTCTAGAACATTTTTTCATTTCTCGTTTCTATCCTTCTGCCTCTCCCTTGTTTATAATGTCCCTTACCGTGGATACAGGGACTTTTGTTAATTCACTTGTTACGGTGAAAGAAGTTGAACACCCTTTTTCAATTGGAGTTTGGTAAACATTTTTTATTATCGTTTTTGCGTCACTTGACAAATGTTTTCTTTCAACCTTCCTGTTGTCCGAAACATCATTTTCAGTATCACTGTTGTCACTAATTTCCATCACTTCATTCTCTATTTCCATTCCATTCGACACAATGTTTTCCCATGGACCAGACACTGCCATTCTTATTTGCACAATGCACAACGATGAAAAGTCACAGACTGATAGACTGCACCCTTGCTTTACCTGGTTGGTGATTACTCCGACCCTGTTAGGACGCAGGAATAAAGGATAATTTCTAATTAATGAGGATGCAGTATCTGTGGTCCTTAAGCATTCTTGTTGTATTTAACATTTACACAATGCTCCCTGTCATAAACATGGTATTTCAAATTCGCAAGTATAACAGGAGTTGTAAGTAATCCATTACGCACGAAATGAAAAAGCATAAATTTCATGAGTGCGTAATCGGCTTACAACTTTTGTAACGTACTATACTTTTGCTACGCCCATTCATTCTCTTCCAATGAATAAAAAACATCGCAATCATTTAAACTTTATAATAATAGTTGTTAATAACAATTGAACAATTATTGTGAATAGATTGTGCCTTATTATTTAATGGTGATGAACGGCTATTTATAATTGTATTATATTTTGTTCAAAAAATTGACAATATAAATGACATGACATTTATTTTCATAGCATGCTACTTAAGAAAACGTGTCCTATTGTTAAAGAAATTGCATAATGTGCTACCTACATTTAGGGGCATCACTCTTTCAATCCTAAATATATCTCGCTAATGCTAAAACTTTTTATGTTTTTAATTGACTAAATTTGTGTAAATAGAACAAATACCTAAAGTCTTACGTAAATAAAAATTTGATTGTAATTTAATTAAACCAAGAAGTTCAACTTTTCTTCTCAAAACGCACGTGTATGTTATGAGATCTCATTACGTGCATGCTACTGTTAAATGTCATTTACAAGGAATGATGACAGTGCGATTTTCGACGCTTACAAACATGGGCGTAGAAAAGTAAACGAATAGGTTATATGAGGAAGTGAATAATTATCAAATAATTTTTGAGGTACTTTAGGTGAGTTTTATTATATCATCCTTGTTTCAAGAGTTTATTTTGTATGATGTTTTGTCTTACCCATATTTATAAAATGCTGATTGACTGAACTTTGGAGCAATATGCTATTTTTTGTTAATTTAATTATTGGAATGATGTTTGATGGTTAATTTATCTGCAGCTATTTTTCTCATATTCTCAATTCCTGAGAAAATCTCATCTATATTGGTTTAAGAATCGATAGGTAATCACTCACTAGATCTTCGACAAAGATCCATACAGTTGTAGATTCCCTCTTTCCTCACTGAATCAACAGATATTAAAACTTTGCAGGTGCTGCCACGGTAGATTACCTGTATACCCTCTGTGTAAATACTTGAGTATTCTTTTATGTTTTTAAAACGATGATTTTGCATTACTACATGTGTGTTCTACATTCCAAGGGCCAATTACATCTATTAAATTATATAATTATCATTGACGCGAATAAGTTGAAAGCCGAAAGAACCGTTTAAGGGTTCTCTCTTCCTGCGTCTTCTTATTTCATTACCTGGAGACCTTTTATTAACGAGGTTATTCCTAAAGTTCTATACCGTGTTTTTAATCTAGGAGGACTAATTTGAATTTAATTTGGCAATTCTGTAGATTCCTGATTGGTCAAATCCAAACACATATATTATGATCGACTATTGTGTAAATTGTGAACAAACAGTGTCCATTTTGTTATTTCTCGTGCTCCTGTTATTGTTTTATTGACATTTAAAAACAGTTTTTGTCAGGACTAATTTGAAAATGTACTCGGCTGATATTCCAAGTACTATCAGATATCATTCTCCCCCCAAAAAAAGAGCTCTGTAATTTTAGGCTACTTATAATCTATAGAGAAGCAAAACATAATGAAATTGTATAAACTAATGTTTGATGATGAACCAGAGACAAAAGTAAATACCATTGTGTTTAAAATTGTAACAACCTTTGGTAAGTTAACGAAAATAGCACCTTTGTGTGTAATTATCGTGTACACATTTTATATATTAAGAGTTGCTAGATCATGATGATGACGTTGATGATGATGATAAACAGACGTGAATATATAAATAGTGAATAAGCTGTTAACAGTGTATTTAATATGAATTAGAAGTAAGTGTGTACATAAAGTAAGCATAAGTGAATGTGAAGTGTATAAATAAATCAAGTAAGTAGATATACCGTGTGTATAAATTTATCCCTGATGAAAACTATTTCAATAAATGAGAAAAATAATACATGGGTGTCAGGTGTGGGGTGCCAACGTCTACGGAGAGTCACAATTGGGAATTGGTGCAGAAAAATTCACGCATACGGTAATCGTAGCTGACGTTGAGGAATACGTGATTCTGGGAATGCACGTAATAAATCTACATGGTTTCCAGTTGAACTATAGAAACAGAACCATTAAAGTGGGTTCCGAGGAGGCATTCCTTCATCCATATGAAGGCAGAACGGAGTTGGCAGCTGTAAAGGAAAATACTGTTATATCTGCACGTTGCTACGTCATGATAGTAGCGAGTCTACAGTGAATTATGGAGAAAGGTACACCATTTATGCTGGAAACATGGAATCACGACGAAGAGATTGGCAAAGAAGTACTAATTGGAAAAAATTGGTGACGTCCGCGCAGAAAATCCCATCCCAGTATGTGTTATAAACGTGAACGATGACCCAATTATTATCAAGTAGAAAACCAGGATTGGATCCTGCGTACTAGTAACGTTTTTAGTTCTTCTAAGAACGACAACTGACAATTCCAATGCCAGATCCGAACAGATGTTATCAGTAGCTGGTCATTCCTTGAATCATGCTGAGAAAAGGAAAATGAGAGAATTTCTCTTGCAGTATCAAGACCTATTCGTACCAAAAGGAGGCAAGGATGATAAAACATCAGCCCGTCAAACACAAAATCGATACTGGTGATGCCAAGCCAATTAGGCAATCAGCTCGAAGATTACCTCGAGTGAAGAGAGAGGAACCTGGAAAAATAATTCGAGAGATGGAAGAAGGTAAACTAATACTAGTTCATGGATGACTCCAGTAGTACTTGTCTAGAAAAAGTATGGAACTACGATATTCTGCGTAGACTATCGCTAGCTAAACAACGTGACGAAGAAAGACAGCTATCCTCTGCCTTGAATCGACGACACGCTAGACATTTTGGCCAACAGCAACCTGAAGTCTAGTTATTGGCAAGTAGAAATGGATCCAGAACACGAACAGATGACCATTTTTGCCACTGGATCTGAATTATGGTAATTCAACGTCATTCCATTCGGGCTCTGTAAGGCACCCGCGACACTTGAAAGACTCTTGAAAAACGTCATGAGTTGAGGTTGAGGTTACTTTGGAAGACATGTCTGGTCTAATTGGACGACATCGTGATTCTGGAAAATACATTTGGCGAACACCTAAAAAAATTGGAAGATGTATTCAAACGACTCCAAGCTGCCCAACTCTTGTTAAATCCGAAGAAATCCAGCTATTCCAAAACCGAGTCTACTATTTGGGCCATATAGTGAGCAATGGAGGAGTGTCGGTGGATCCAGAAAAAATATCTTCCACTCAGCAGTGGCCGCAACCTACCGAAAAATATCAAATTAGGAATTTCCTAGGACTCCGCATATAATATAGAAGATTCATCAGAAAATTTGGAGATACTGGCAACGCCCTAACTCGTCTCACAGAGGAAACAAGAGATTTCCACTGGGATGAAGGCTGTGGAACAGCCTTTGAAACCTTGAAGATACATTTAACCACGGCTCCGATGTAAGGATATCCATTATCCTTACTCCCTGTCCACACTGCCATCCTCAAGAGACTGTTTCCACTGCAACAAGGCAGTTTCAATAACTAAACTAGTTAACCAAGAATGGTCACCCACCAGAATCAGACAAGAGTAGGAAAATGATCCTCACCTAAAGATGATTCGGCAATGGAAGGTAGAAAATCGGCAACCTACCTGGCACGAAGTGTCATAGGCATATTGGCCTCAGTGGGACTGCCTTGTCATGGAAAGAGTGTTATTGAAAAGAGTCCCTGAAAACGATGATAGTTCCGAAATGAGAAGACAGCTAGTTATCCCGAGAACGAGAGTAGCTGTGGTACTGAGGAAGTTACACGACAGTCCATCGGGAGGTAATCTGAAAGTGAAGAAACTCCTTCAGCGAGTCCGTGAAAGGTTCTATTGGATGAACAGGTCCGACGACGTGATGGTCTGCTGTAAGAAACGTATTACTTGTGCTTCGAGTAATGGACTACATTGCAAAAGAAAGGCATCGATGAAACAATATAATGTTGGAAGTACTTTCAAGAGGATTGCTTTAGATATCGCTGTACCATTTCCGACTACAAATATGGTGGTAAATACATCTTTTTTGTAATTAATTATTCCTCCGGGTGGAAATATACGTGATCCCGAATCAAGAGCCCACAACTGTCGCGGATGTACTGGTGAAAGAATTTGTCAGCCGATTTGGAGTGCCATTGGAAGTCCACAGCGATCAAGGAAGAAATGTCGAGAGCCAGGAATTCCAGGAAATTTGTGACAAGCTGGGAATTAAGGAGACCAGGATAACAGCGTTGTATCCACAGTCCGACGAAATTGTCGAGAGATTGAAGAGTACCATTGCAAAATATCTGTCTAAAGTAGTTTCTAACCACCAGAAAAACTTTGACCACTATCTCTCCCTATTTACATCAGGTTATCGATCCGCTATCAATGAGTCCACGGGTGAAACACCTGTGAAAATTTTGTTTGGACGTTTAATGAGGCTTCCTTGTGACCTGCAATTTTGCTGTCGGCTTGGAGAAGATTTAGCAGGAGAAGTTTACGTGATCCAATTGAGGAGAATGATGGTCGATGTGCACGAATAGGTTCGAACGAATCTTCAATTTGCCAGAGACAGAAAGAAAAAACGGTACAATACGCATACACAGAAGGCAGGTTTTCTTAAAACGTTTTCTTTGTTTACAGAAATAACAAATTCCACATCGAGTAGATGGAATAGGAGTCTGCATATTTCGGGTTGAACTCGAGACACCTCGTCTTTCCACTGCTGATATCAGCTTTGTCTTTACAACTTCTTCATCTGTCATACTTTCTAGTACTATTTTCACTGTCTCAAACGACTTTGGCATGGTCAGTAAAAAGTTGCAGATTAAATATTGTTCCATCAACTTTTCTTATGTTGTCCTCAGTAGTCTAATACTTTCATCAAATTTCTGATGAAAATTTTCCAAGTCTTCGTTTTCTTTTAATTTGATTGCCATGAGCTGCCTACGAAGCATTAGTTATCAGGGTATCCCTTCTTTTTCATATCGGCTTTCTAGGGTTTTCCACATAGTGTAAGCAGTATTTTGGTCCCTTACTAATTTAATTTAACTATCATCTATGCATTGTACAATAATGAACCTGCATTTCTTCTCCTGTTTCCTCGCAATTTTCAGAAGATTGTCATCTTTTGGAAAATGTTCAAAGGAGAGCCACTCGACTGTCCCTGGGACAGCGAAGACCTTCCTACGAAGAAAGACTCTCCATGGCCAACCTAACTTCCTTTGAACTTCGCAGACACCGCGGAGACCTCATTACCACTTTTAAAATATTAAAATTTAATTTTGGTAATCTTGATATGATGTTTACCTTAAATCCAGATGACCGCCTTAGAGGACACTTTTTTTAAACTCAAAAAAGAAAACTTTACCGTCAGATCAAGACAGAACTTCTTACCTAACAGGGTATTCGACAGCTGGAATAATCTTGATGTATCCACAGTTTCTGCACCATCTACTAACTCGTTTAAAAACAGACTTGATCATGCACTGCTAGAGCACATATAGTTTATTTGGTGTATTGTTTATATTGTACTTATCTTTCTGTTATTTACCTACTAGTAGGTTACTTATGTAATTATCTGTTTTTTGGGCACAATAGGGACTTGTCCCTCTGCCCTTGTCTAAATATAATAATAATAATAATAATCTTTATAATTTTCTGCATTGAATCGTTCATCTATGCATTCCTTCTCTGCCAGCAATGTTAGATTACGAAATGTCCCTATATTTTTCTGTCCTAACCACTCTAATATGATTTCATGTATTATGGTCCATACATTATTAAACAAATCGATTATGAAATTGATACATTTATTATTAAATGTAAAAATGTTTGAGCTCAAACATTTACACTCAGTACTTAGTAAGATACCTACTGTGAGCTTTATTTTTATTTATGGCTTTATTTTTCAAAAATAATTCATACTTAATTCATCATTTTTCAGTATTAAAAAGATATTGAAATCAATAGTAAACATATGTGTGTATGAATATACAATATAAAAAAACAATTCTCACCATTTTAGATTCTTCAGAACTTGTGGCTCACCATCTTTCCTGATGGCTACCTTGAAGGATGTGATTTTCTTCGCTTCAGGTATACCCGGTTGCGCCGATTCACATGTTACCTCGACGTCGTTACCGTGTGGCATTTTTTTATCCACCACTAAACGTAGAGATATTGTGCGGGATACTAATCCATTCTGATCTGGTTCTGAACTGGAAATATGACTGATGGCATGTGATGGAGGCTGAAACAATAATAATAACGATAAGATTCGATTCGTAAAATAAAGGTAAGATTGCCAATGCCGAATGTTGCAATGGTAAGGGTTGGCAAGATTCGAAGTTTCGTTAATTATGTTCAAGAATAAAGCGTTAAAACTGAATTATTACTGAAGTAATCTCCGATTTGGTTCACTTTATGCCTCTATGCCTCTCATGAATGAGAAATAGTGTATTTTTTCGTATATTTCTTACGCAGCTCATTCAAACACAAATGAGAATGGAGAATGAATCCAACAGCAATTAACTCGAAAGCATGCATAAGATATCCACAGAAAGGAGAATCTAGAGACTGTGATATGTCTTGAATCTTGATATTATCCATCCCAGTATTATTTCTGCATGAGAAAATGGTGTTGATGATTATTTTACCATTTACATGATAGCTGTTATAGTGTAAATTCAATGCAGTAGTTCTAGTATAGTTATTATAGTGTACTGATGTTTCATTGCAATAATCAGAAGGCTTTGGAGGAAGCTTTAATCCTACTTTGATAAAAAATCTTATTTCCGGAGAGCACTCTTCTTAAATCAAAGTTATATTTTCCAAATAAGTCATTGAATCTTTAGCTGTAAATTTCAAGAAAAAAGTACTGACGGTAAATAGAGAACAAGTTTGATCGAATAACAGTTTTCATCCAATGACGTTTTGTTAATTCCAACAACGCATCCAGAATATTATACAGGATGTTTGGTAGAGGGTTGGTAATGGGAGGGGTAAATAGGCTAATTTAGAGCACATCTTTCTTATTTGCGACAGTAAAATTCCTTACGGCTTTTGAGTTATGATTTTTTTCAGTTTTTTTTCATTCGACTGATATACAAAAAAATAATAACGTTGAATTATTTATTTTCATTTCAAACTAATTGTTTCTTAGCATTTGAAAATTCAACGCAATTTTCTTATTTTTACTTTTCCGTCCAAACTTTCTATTTGCGAGAAAACTATTGGTTTACCCCCAAAAATGTTGAAATTTTGAAATTTTTTTTCGAGTTATTTTTACGTTTTCCATCAACAACAACACAAAAAAACTGTTACAAGAAAAAAATTCCTGTGTGTACGTCGTCGTTGTCGTCGGCCATTTTTCCTTACATGTCTTGTTAGCACGATACAGTCTCCGGAGTGCGATAAGTCAGCAATTTTATGATTGAATATTGTTAAGGACATGTCACAGATGATCCCTATTGATTTTCAGTTCACCAGAGTCTGTACAACGGTTGTTATGGTACTTGAAGTACGACATCTTGTAATTTTTTGAGAAATTTCAGTTTGTTAGCACGATACAGCCTGCGCAGTTCAACAAGTCACCAATTTTATGATTGAATATTTTTCAGGGCTTCTCACTGATGAACCCTATTGATTTTCAGCTCACCGGAGCCAATACAACTAGTGATACAGTACTTTAAGTACGATAATTTTTTTTGTCATTTTTGAAGAAGTTTCAGTTTGTTAGCACGATACAGCCTCCGGAGTATATACAAGTGACTAATTTTATGATTGGATATTATTCAGAGCGTCTCAAAGATGAAACCTATTGATATTCAACTCAGGAAAGCCAGTACAACGGGTGCTATGGTACTTCAAGTACCAAATTTTTGTCATTTTTGGAGAATTTTCAGTTTGTTAGCACGATACAGCCTCCAGAGAGTATACGATTGATCAATTTTAGGATTGAATATTGTTCAAGGTGTCTCACAGATGTACCTTATTGATTTTTAGTTGACTATAGCGAGTACAGCGGTTCCTCTAAATACAGATATACAAAATTTTTGCTTACTTTTGGAGAAATTTCGGTTTGTTAGCACGATACATCCCTCGAAGTGTATACAAGTAACAATTTTATGATAGAACATTGTTCAGGGCCACAGATGCGGAAAAGTTAGTTTTAATCCGTAAAACAGTTTATTTCTTTTTAACTCAAGCATTGGATTGAAAAATCTGAGTGAAACATTTGAAAAGTATTTTTTCATGTGGATATTTTCAAAAAAAAAACAAATACAACTTTGAATTGATACAATTGGTGGTTTAAACATTTAGTGGTAGGGGATCATTTAACAAAGTGGCTTAAGGATGATGCTTCTAGCTTCTAGTAACCAGAATTGAACAGACCCAATTTACACATATTCTATCATGTCAGTCATCAGAGGATAAGTGGCGGAAATTAAACTCAGTAGTTAGTACTCACCTACTACAACATAAATTCTTCATGTTAACTTTTAGCAGTTCAATATCAAACTTTATTTCTCAAATCTAATAAATTAGAACCAAATTGGAAACAGCAGTTGAAACATTATCTAGAAAAACTTATCATGACTAAAATATGAATGTCACTACCTGAAATATACATACAATTTAGATCGGCATGGGTGTCTGTAGCTGCAGATAATCAGACTTTGGAGGAACTAACAACTCGATTATTATTGGAAGAAGAAAAATGCAAATCGCAAGAAAGTTCAACGGTACTATCTACATATAAAGTAGAAATTATGAAAAACAGAGCGGGGCACACAAGTTAATGTTGAAAACCTAGCAACATTGCAAAGTTCTTTTTGGAAAAAAAAATTACTCAGTAGAACAGAAATCAGAAAATTGAACCGAAAGTACAGTAAATTAGCTACGAACAAGAAAATTCTATACATATTGCAGAAAGAAAAATCATAACATTGATCGGTGCTGGATAAAAAAGGGAAAATAGGGAAGGGCGGGGCAAGATGAAGACGCGGGGTGAGATGGGAACCCACCGAATCTGTCGAACCAGGTAGCGACGTCTGTATGCAAATAGCTGAAACTAATATCTAATGACTCACAATGTACCTCTCTCTAACGAAAATTTTTGTAACAGTAAACGAAGTTCACAGACTTTAGTTGGAAGTTAGATTTTAACTAATTCGCATGTGTGTTAAATAAATGTTTCACGTTTGTGCATCTGCCAAGAGTTTTATGTAAGTATTTATGCAAATGTATTTTACAGGGTTTGATGGTAGTTTAATTACTGTTGTTGAGGACATCATACATTTAAATTTTGATAATAATTTAATTATGGGAATCTTGTTTAACCTTTTGAATTCCTGTGGGGAAAGATGCGGTATTTTGGGAGGGGCAAGAAGTGATAGGGTCCCATCTTGCCCCGCAAAAAAGTAATAGTAATATTAAAGCGGACGTACTGTTTTTATTTCAGGAAATGGTGCGTAATTATAAACGTGTATCAGAATGGGTAAAATGGAGTGAAGAGAGCATGGTACGAGCAGTAGAGGTTGTAATCTCTGGTCAAATGGGATACAGGACCGCATCTACACATTTTGATGTAACAAAATCAACATTATAATGTAAAACAAAACGAGCGAGATTAAATAATACTCAAATTATAAAGCCGAAACTAGGCCCAGATAAATGCGTTTTCACACTTCAAGAAGAGCGAGAGCTTGTTGACTACATAAAATTAATGGAATCGAGTTTATTCGGATTAATCTGTGTTGAGATAAGACGGTTAGCTTTCCAGCGGAAAAAAATAAAAAACCACACAATTTTAATAAAAGGAAAAATGAAGCTGGTGAAGATTGGATGACAGCTTTTTGAAGACGATACCCAGACTTGTCAATTAGGAAACCTGAAGCTACTTCCGCTGCAAAAGCGATAGGTTTCAAAAAAGTGGCTGTGGATGGATTTTACGATTTACTTAAACAACTTTTTGATAAGTATAACTTTACCGCTGATAGAATATACAACTGTGACGAGACATGTGTTACAGTTATGCCTAAAGCCAAATCTAAGATATTGGCAACAAAAGGTAGGAAACAAGTTGGATCCCTCACATCGGCAGATAGAGGTGAAACCGTCACTGTGGAAATTTGTTGCAGTGCAGCAGGAGCTTATATGCCACCGTTATTCATTTTTTCCAGAGTAAGGATGAATCCAGAGTTTTTAAATGATGCCCCTCCTGCTGCGACTGCAGAATGTCATCCTAGTGGCTGGATGCAAACTGATTTTTTTTCAATTGATTTAGACGCTTCACAGAATTTTCTGGTGCAACAAAGGATCGCCCTGTGCTACTCTTATCAAATGGACATTCAACTCATATAAAAATTATTAACTATGCAATAAATAATGGGGTGGTTATATTGTGTTTTCCTCCCCATTGCACACACCGACTTCAGCCACTTGACATATGTTTCATGAAACCTTTAAGTGTCTAGTATAATCAGGAGGTGAGTAATTGGCTTCGAAATGATCCAGGGAGAGTTGTGACCTATATCAAATATCTTAGTTATTTGGAACAGAGTTCATACTTCGTTTGAAAAAGCGGGAATTTTTCCATTCAACTCAAATAATTTCACAGATATTGATTTTGCACTATCCGAAACTATAAACAGACCTTATCAAACAGCTGAAGATGTTGATGTTTTAGAGTCTGAAATACCTAATCAACCAACAATAGAATTATCTGCACCGACAAAAGATATTGATGAAAATTTGGATTCTTAAGCACAAAAGTCTGATAATTTGCCACATCAATCCGTGAAAACACCACCTTCAACTCCCAATGGTATCCATACAACAGAAGCATCAACAGAAAAGCGGTTACCACTTACACCGTCAGTTTTGGAAAACTCATTAAATTTTGGTGCATCATCATCATCTACTGCAATGCAGATATCCTCGCCAAAGGATCTTGTTCCCATTCCACACATTGAAAACGAAAAACAGATGACAAAACGAAGAGCTGGGAAGAAAGGAAAATTACTGTTATATGATTTATAATTCCAAATCAACGAATAATAACACAAATCAGAATAACCACAACCACAATAATAAGTAAAACAATATTACAACAAATCCATATAACAATAGTGCAACAAATCTTAATAATTATAACGTTAACACAATTTCAAATCAAGAAGTAGACTATAGAAATAATAATAATGATGATAACGATAATAATAAAAATAATAACATATATATATATATTAACATAGAGTAAAACAACACCCTGTATACCGAACATAAAATAAAAAAAAAACTACTTATTTCAAGAAATAAAAATTTTTGAAATTTCATTTTTTTTAAAAGATTATCTAAAAAAGGAGACAATCTGTACCATGTACTATTCAATAGAGAAAGCATCTAACTGTATAATTTAAAATAAGATTTAAAAAAAAAACATTTGTGAAATGAATTAACAAAATCTCTATAAACCTACAAGACGGAATATTAGAACGTTGTTACATATACAAATGGAAATGATAATCCTTTATTTTTATTGTCAAGGTAAATAAATAGTGAGATTCTTTTTAAAATGAATATTAGGGTTTGAAGGACATGTAAATAAGATTTTATAAATATTTAAAAACATTTCGATATAAGAAGTAAACTGAAAAACATTAATTCTATGGAATGTGACATTTATTGAACGGTTTGACATTATGAACACATATTTTGTAAATTGGAAAATGTCATTTTGTAAACTAAATGAAATATAATTTAAGAGACACAATATGAGTTAAAATCATTAAAGAACCTTAAAACAAAGCGTTTTCAAATGATAGATGGACAATTCACTATTTGAAATGAAATCTATAAAGAAAAGTTTTGATAACCAAATCTGATTGGTGGAATGTATTCAACAAACTTTTAATCTGCGACAAGTAGTTGTTAATAATAAAAAAATTGAAGGAGAAAAGTTTGTTGATTATACAGACGATTGACTAGGCAAAATTCTTTTTGGGTGGTAGAAAATTTGAGAAGCAGCAAAATTTTGGGAATTAAGAAAACTTTTCGAAAAACAAGATATTTGGCATCAAAATTCAGAAAAGAGAGATACATTGTACTTATGATATGGTAGATTATATATTTAAACAAGCAGATGTAGAAACTAAGAAACAATTTGGTAATTATGTTTGAATACTAACCGTATAATTGATATATAATACTTGATTAATATTTGTATGGTGGAATGGATATATCCACCATACCTTTTAGAAAGCTTTTGATTATGTAATTGGACTGAAATGTATTGATGTGGACGGGACATAGCATTGATTCCTGATTTTGTGTAAGCTGGACCAGTGATGTGACAATTTCCAGAAGGTAACCTAAAATAAAGTAAAGGATAATTGAAATGAATTACTATACAGGAATAAGGTATTTAGACTATTTTCATTATACATAAAAAAGGTTGAATAAAACTTACCAATTTAGTGAAAAAAATTGAACTTTGGTATTAAACAAACATTTACAACCATTGTGTTTCGCCATTTTGATATAATAATCGTTTATATAGAAGTTTCAGTATTATAAGATTTGTATTAAATGTTGCCTATTTTGGATTTGTATATAGAGATAATTTTTTCATGTGAGAACGTGATTTTGTTTGAATGAGTGGTCATAATAGATAGTAGGTTTTTTATTAATTTGTGTCTTGTAAAAGAACAATGTATTTGTCTATTCAAAATATTAAATAACGTTCTTTCTAGTTTGAAGAACATTGTAAAATTGTTTTTTTTTTGATACATTTTATTTCTTTGTGGTGATGGCTCCATCTAGTTTGAACCGTTGGTAGTTTAAACTGACATCTGTGAATAGTAAAAAGGTTCAACTTGAAACACAGGACCGTCTTAAGAATTTATTACGTATTATTAAACAAGCAAGTACATTTTTATTAACAAAATTTTTAAGAAGACAGAGATATTTAATCAAATCTAGGCGCTTATATTATAAATTGAATTTTTGTTTCTCTATACCTGAACCCTACTCTGAGGTTAAAGAGTTTCTCATGTTTTAAAATATAACCATTTTAGTAATAAAATTTTAAATTTTCACAATATACCGGGCAAATCAAAACTAAATGTAAATTAAAAGAATAATAACTATAAATCATTATTTCTCTCCCCGTTCTATCCAGTTTAACATGTCACCGCAACGTGGGGCTATTATAGAAATTTTGTAAGTAGTAATAAAAAGCATTAAAATAATTTTTTTTGGCTTTATTAAAAGAATTTAAATACATAAAATGGAACAGAAAATGACATTAAGAGACGGAAAGCAGGTAGGAGTTGAAAGTAGGCCTGATGAAGAAAGAGAAGAAAGAAGCAATGGTAGAGGAGATTTTCAGGTACAATACTTGGAACAGGGCAGAGAAAATTTGGAAGAAGACATTGCAGAACAGGGACAAGAAGAAGAAGATTTACCATTGTCAGAAGAAACAGGACAAGAGGTCAAACAAAAATCAAAAGAGAAAGAGGAAATGGACGTAATGAGTATGTTTCAAATGATGATAAAAAAATGGATCAAAATAGGGAAGAAATGAAACAGGATTTGAATACAAAATTGGATCAAAATAAAGAAGATATGAGGAGAGATATGCGTGGAGATATGAATAGTATGAAGGATGATATTAGGGAAGATATGAATAAAAATAAGGAAGAATTAAAACAAGAAATGAATATAAAGATGGACCAGAATAAGGAAGAAATAAAACAAACTAAGGATCTAATAATAAAATTGATGGAAGAAAAATTGGGACATTTTGAGAAGATATTGGAAAAATCAAACACATACATGGAAAATAAAATAGAATCCACTAAACAAGAAATTAGAGGAGAGGAGATTAAAGAAATAACGGAAATAGACAATTCACAGATTAACAGAATTGACAAAATGGAGGAGAAAGAAAAGGATTTCAAAGGAGAGATTCAAATGGACGTAAAGATACAAAATGATAATGAAAATATAAATGATGATACTATAGAACAGAAATTAAGTAATAAAATGGAAATTGATGAAGTAAAAATACAAAGACAAATAAATGAGGAGATGATAAATAGCAATTTACAGAATCTAGGAAGTGAGGAAGTCATGAAAATTTATGAAAAAGAGATTTATTGGAAAATAACAGACCCAGATGTTAATATATTAAAACGAATAGTGACATATGGTAAAGAAAATAAAAATAATAGGGGGATACATTTTAATTGGCAGTTAGAGAAAATAAATAAGATACTACAAGATACTAAGGAAGAAATAGAAGAAACCATAAGACAGAATATAGAAACAATAATTTATGCAGAAAATTTCGAAATGAGATTAAAACTTAGCAGAAATATAAAGATAATTGATCCAAGAAAACTTAATAGGATAATTAAAAATGAAATGATAGGAAGTGAGAGTATTATGGGGAATGAAATAATAAAAAGAAGAAACAATAATATGGAGAAATTGAAAACGCAAATTTTGATGAATTTATTGGTGAAAATTGATGAGATAGGGGACAACAAAATTGAAAAAGACACAGTGGAAAATTTTAAGGAACTTAGGAAGCAGATACAAGAGAATCAAACAATAAGAGAAGAGGACAAAACGAAATTTAGGAAAAGAAAATAAAATTGAATAATAAGGCTGTATTATAGGACCGGAATCTTAAAGACGAATAAGGAATTGTAAGAGGTTAAGAAGGGATATAAAACCACATGTAAATAAAAAGTTTATAATTAACAAATAATGTCAAAAAAAAAAAAACATATGTAAATATAATTTTGTACATAGATAGAAATTAGAATATGTAAAGATATAATGATGAGACACAGAAATAATTACATTGACAGATATAATAACAATGAATATTATAACTATAATAAGAACGATAGCAACCAAAACAACTATAACAGAAACTTTAAATATAATAACAACAAAAATAACGATTACTGAGAACAGTATTCAAAGGAGAGAAGAGAGAGTGATAACATATGAACATCCAAGGGAATACATTAAATTTGGGGAAGATTTGGAATTAAAAGAAATAACGGGATTAATAAAAATGGGAAACAAGTTAAAATATTAATAGATACAGGTTCGGAAGCATCCATAATAAAAACAAAACTAATTGAAGAAAATATTGAAAATTATGAAAACAAGCTAGTCAAGATACCGAAAACTACATTAATAGGAGCAAATGGAAAGAAATTGTGTGAAGTTAGCAGATCTATAATACAAAGCATTGAATTAAAGGATGGGAAAGAAGTTGAGATGCAATTATTGCTAGTGGATAATTTAGAAACAGACATAGTTATAGGAATAGATGAATTAACGAAATATAAAGCAAGAATTGATTTTGAAAAGATGGAGATAGAATTAAATGGTAATAAGATTGAATTTGAAAAAGAAAATATGGAAGAATTAGAAATTGAAGAGGATAATAGGCAGTTATGGAATATAGAAAAGAATGGAAATATGGAATTATTGGCAATTGAAGAGGATAATAGGAAGTTATGGAATATAAAAAGGAGTGGAAATATGGACGAATTGGAAATTGGAGAGGATAATAGGCAGTTATGGAATATAGAAAGGAATATAATTATGGAGGAATTGGTATTAGTGTGTGGAAATAAAGAATATGAAGAGAAAGTGAAGAATTTGATTATGAAGTATGAAGGATTGATTAAAAAGGAGATGAGAATGGCAAATAATTATGTACATAAGATAGAAGTTAGAGGAATAGAAAATTTCAGAATAAGAACATATCCCATACCTTATAAATATAGAAAAGAAGTTGATTCAGAGATACAAAATATGTTAAAAGACGGTATTATAGAGAGATGTAACACAAGATATGTAAACCCTATTGTGGTCGTAAAGAAGGCAAATGGTGAATTAAGATTATGCCTAGATGCAAGAAATATTAATCAATACACTGTACCACAATACGAGGCTCCGATGAATGTGGAAGCAATTTTTGGGCGCATTACGAATACTAAAATATTTTCTAAAATTGATTTAAAACACAGTTTTTGGCTGATTCCTTTGGATGAAGATAGTAGAGATTACACAGGCTTCTCTATTTTATAAATATTTGAAGTAAAATTTGCATTCATAAAATTTTTACTTACATAAAAATTTGATAAACGCAAAATTTAGGGGATGTTAACATAGAGTAAAACAACACCCTGTATACCGAACATAAAATAAAAAAAAAACTACTTATTTCAAGAAATAAAAATTTTTGAAATTTCATTTTTTTTAAAAGATTATCTAAAAAAGGAGACAATCTGTACCATGTACTATTCAATAGAGAAAGCATCTAACTGTATAATTTAAAATAAGATTTAAAAAAAAACATTTGTGAAATGAATTAACAAAATCTCTATAAACCTACAAGACGGAATATTAGAACGTTGTTACATATACAAATGGAAATGATAATCCTTTATTTTTATTGTCAAGGTAAATAAATAGTGAGATTCTTTTTAAAATGAATATTAGGGTTTGAAGGACATGTAAATAAGATTTTATGAATATTTAAAAACATTTCGATATAAGAAGTAAACTGAAAAACATTAATTCTATGGAATGTGACATTTATTGAACGGTTTGACATTATGAACACATATTTTGTAAATTGGAAAATGTCATTTTGTAAACTAAATGAAATATAATTTAAGAGACACAATATGAGTTAAAATCATTAAAGAACCTTAAAACAAAGCGTTTTCAAATGATAGATGGACAATTCACTATTTGAAATGAAATCTATAAAGAAAAGTTTTGATAACCAAATCTGATTGGTGGAATGTATTCAACAAACTTTTAATCTGCGACAAGTAGTTGTTAATAATAAAAAAATTGAAGGAGAAAAGTTTGTTGATTATACAGACGATTGACTAGGCAAAATTCTTTTTGGGTGGTAGAAAATTTGAGAAGCAGCAAAATTTTGGGAATTAAGAAAACTTTTCGAAAAACAAGATATTTGGCATCAAAATACAGAAAAGAGAGATACATTGTACTTATGATATGGTAGATTATATATTTAAACAAGCAGATGTAGAAACTAAGAAACAATTTGGTAATTATGTTTGAATACTAACCGTATAATTGATATATAATACTTGATTAATATTTGTATGGTGGAATGGATATATCCACCATACCTTTTAGAAAGCTTTTGATTATGTAATTGGACTGAAATGTATTGATGTGGACGGGACATAGCATTGATTCCTGATTTTGTGTAAGCTGGACCAGTGATGTGACAATTTCCAGAAGGTAACCTAAAATAAAGTAAAGGATAATTGAAATGAATTACTATACAGGAATAAGGTATTTAGACTATTTTCATTATACATAAAAAAGGTTGAATAAAACTTACCAATTTAGTGAAAAAAATTGAACTTTGGTATTAAACAAACATTTACAACCATTGTGTTTCGCCATTTTGATATAATAATCGTTTATATAGAAGTTTCAGTATTATAAGATTTGTATTAAATGTTGCCTATTTTGGATTTGTATATAGAGATAATTTTTTCATGTGAGAACGTGATTTTGTTTGAATGAGTGGTCATAATAGATAGTAGGTTTTTTATTAATTTGTGTCTTGTAAAAGAACAATGTATTTGTCTATTCAAAATATTAAATAACGTTCTTTCTAGTTTGAAGAACATTGTAAAATTGTTTTTTTTTTTGATACATTTTATTTCTTTGTGGTGATGGCTCCATCTAGTTTGAACCGTTGGTAGTTTAAACTGACATCTGTGAATAGTAAAAAGGTTCAACTTGAAACACAGGACCGTCTTAAGAATTTATTACGTATTATTAAACAAGCAAGTACATTTTTATTAACAAAATTTTTAAGAAGACAGAGATATTTAATCAAATCTAGGCGCTTATATTATAAATTGAATTTTTGTTTCTCTATACCTGAACCCTACTCTGAGGTTAAAGAGTTTCTCATGTTTTAAAATATAACCATTTTAGTAATAAAATTTTAAATTTTCACAATATACCGGGCAAATCAAAACTAAATGTAAATTAAAAGAATAATAACTATAAATCATTATTTCTCTCCCCGTTCTATCCAGTTTAATATATATATATATATATATATATATATATATATATAGAATTATTAAAGTTGAGATAACGACCGTACTACGTTAAAGGAAACGAAAGGTGAATATTGGGTAATCGGTCTGTATGAAAAGTCAAACTCTTTTGTTCAACGTGCCTCTATATTTCGTTGTATTTCACAACTTCCTCAGGAGGTTATTGCTATAAACATCAATTAATGAAACAAGAGTACAATATATGAAATAAAATTACTTACAACGTGAGCCATTAAAATACATTAAAACACATGATGTGGAGTCAACCAGTTAAAACAGAAAAAAATAAGGACGAACATATTGGCTATTACTAGTATACTAAGCAAATAACATCAAATAATATTTTTAAAACTTGTCATATTAAAAATACATTCTTTATAAAGCGAGAACAAAAAGTAAGTTGGAATTAACAACTAATTACAAACATTAGAAAGGTAAAAGTGAAAACAATATAGTCCAGTCAAATTATTAAACACTACCATAGTTAAAACATACTTATCAATATTTCAGAATATTGCAGTAGATCACACTTAGTTGGTCAATGTCTGATCTAAAATTGATCGAATTCTCACAGCTATTTACATGAACCATCTCCAGAAATAGTTGACGTCTATAATTACTTTCAAACTCAAGTATTTTTACCCTATCATAATCAAAAGTATGGCTCATATTTTTGTCATGTGATGCCAAAGCACATGATTTTTTTCCTATACGGCAGTCACTCCTGTGCTGTACTAAGCTTTGTTTCAGACTCTGTGAAGTCTGACCTATGTAACAACCCTGACATGTTGAACAGGGAACACAGTAAACTACATCACTATTGCGTAATAATTCGTGTTTATCTTTCACTTTTGAGAAAAGTGATTGGATCGTAGTGACATTATATTTCGATATCTTTAAGTTCGTAAATGTTTTGAAATGTGAGACAACCTTATTAGTAAGAGGTGGAATGTAAGGCAACTTTTTATATTTGAATGGAACAACCGCCCCATTATCAATAGGACCATCATAAAAGTTAGAACTGTAAATTAACTTATTTAATAAACGTGTAGGATAACCGTTGTTGTTAAAAATCCAAAAAAGTTTTTTCAAATTATCGTGTAAGAATCTTGTATCGCTAATATGCAACACTCGGTTTTTTTAAATTAATAACCGTATTGAATTTCTGCTTCATAGGATGATTCGAGAAATAGTTGATATATCTATCAGACGCAGTCGGCTTTTGATACCAATCAAGAATGAGTTTGTTATCATTTGATCTAATAACTCTTGTTTCCAAAAAAGGAACAGAATTATCATTACACTCTCTCTCAACGGAGAATTGAATGCTATTATTAAAAGCATTAAACAAATTTAACGTAGTGTCCACCAAATTGTTAGGAACCGCACAAATAATGTCGTCCACATATTTAAACAAAAAGGGTAAATTGAAAGGTAGTACAGGAATGACAGAATCAAGCAGGTGGTCCATAACTATCAATGCCAAAATAGGACTGATATATATATATATATATATATATATATATATATATATATATATATAGCTTAACCATACATTCCTAATGTTAACAGAAAAATTAAGAATATTTGCAAACCTTTCAATATACAAACCGCCGACAAACCACTAAATCAAACTAAACAATTTTTCACTAAATTCAAACCTGCTATTCCAAAAACAGAAACACCTAATACAGGTGATAAAATTGAATGTAACAACTGCAACCAATCATATAAAGGACAAACCTAACAATACTTGAAAAATAGATTACGTAACCACCAAAATTACATCATGAATTTAAAAAATAATACAGCACTGTCCAGTCATTCTTTTAATACTGGCCATGAATTTAATTTCAACAATTTTCAGATATTGGATACTGAAAACAATTTTCATACCATATTCAAATAAATATAAGAAAAGTTTTTATTGTGTAATGTATTGTTGCAGATTGTCTTATAAATTGAACTGTCTAATGGAACATCATTATGTATATTATACGAATAGCCTTGATAATGAACTTATATAAATAAAGGATTCGAAACGTAGGTAAAAAACAAAAAATTTTGAAGTTTCATTTCTTATAAGAAACATTTGGTGAAGAAGCATTAATTTTACATAAATTGAGAATAATTATAATTCAATAAAAAATTATATTATTTTACAAAATCATGTATATCCCAACTGGCCCCACCTGGTTCCCCATCTTACCCCACCAGCGGGGCAAGATGGAAAATATACACTTTCGTAAAAATGTATTTTACTATGTTATCGCTAAATTAAAAAAATATCAAACTGTATGTAAGTTGTGAATAATATATCAGCCTGTTCAGTTGTTCAAATTTAAAATAGCTAATGCAACAAACAATACATTTAGAAGCGATTAAAATTGAGAGGCCCATCTTGCCCCGCCCTCCCCTATTGTATAATAATATTAAGGAAATTTATGACTGGTGCTTGGATTGTGCACACAGTGAAAAGTAATTTTCATGCAAAGCTCTTTTTCACGCGTAGCGATGTTGCCACGGAAGAGGCTGGTCATGAAAGTAGTGGATCAATTCCTCACATACAAACAACCCAGGGTTTTCATTCCTGTTAGGACACCACTTAGTCCTCGTAGTTTAACTCATGTTGATTTTTCCATATTCCATTAACGACAGTACCGTATTCATCTTCCCTATCTATCATCGAGTTTGGGCTGTAAGTTTTTGATGAAACTCGTCTTAACATATTGTGAAGGTAAGCGCAGCACAAGGCAATTAATTTTGCCGAGTTAGGATCAACAAGAATAGGTTTTGGTAGTACTCGAAAAACGCTACTCATAATAGCAAAGACATTTTCAATGATTTTCCGGGCTCTTGAATATCTGTAATTATATGCCCTTTCTATGGAGGCCTTATGATGATTTCCTGCGTAGATTTTCACTATACGATCAGACATGGTGAATTCGTAATCAGCGACTATGACAAACAGAATTTCTGCCTCTGGTCCAGGTAATCTATGAGGTAAAAAGTTTAGTTGATTTTGAACTATTGCATTGTAAATGTTTGTTGATAGGAAAACTCGTCCGTCAGAAAGCCGTCCTTGCATTCTTACATCAACATACCAAATAGAATCACATAACGTCTTCATAATAATTCTGAAATTCCCTTCATAGTTGAAGTACAAGCTACCACTGTTGGCTGGGTCTTGAATAACTATATACTTTTCATCAAGCACTCGCACACAATTAGGATAGTTCCATTTTATTTCGAATCATTCAGCCACCGACATCTATTCTGCTATAAAATAAGTGTTATTGTTTAATTATTGAATTGAGCTGAAGCGCGCGCCAAAAAAAATCCCGTGATAAACCCATGGTAAAATACAGCTTTTCTATTGCTTCTCCCAACTGAGATGGATAAAAGGAAGTACAATGGAAAATCATTCATACATTTTTTTTATTAGATTAAAGTTAAAGTTAAAGTTTGTTAGTTACAGATTTTACAGTGTTCCTTAATTCAGTAGCCTAACTGTAAATTCCTAGAGGTTCATCTCAAAACCAATTGATTCATAAAACAAATTGTACTACATACTCATTATTATAACATATTTTATAAATTTCCTTTGAAAAGAGTTTCAACTAATAAATTTTCTTTTTTCAGTTTGACTCCGGTTTGAATAATATGGAAGAAAACTTTGTATATGATGTAGAATCGAAGTTGTCAGTTGCGACAATAAATGAAGAGGAACCTAATGACGGCTCAAGTTTAAACGGCCATGGCAAAACCGGTACAAAGCCAAAACGGCCGGCAAATAAGGTGCCGCAGAGAATTTCTAAGAAAGAATGTGCCGATCATGACGACTTTGGAAAAAAAATTAACAAGGCCTATGGTGTGCTTAAATCTTCTGTTGTGGACAAGGCAAAAGATCAAGACCAATTATTCGGCGAGTATGTTGGGGGAACGTTAAATGGTATTACGGACCCAAGAATGAAAAGTTGGGTAAGACATGAGATCAATAATATTTTGTACCAAGCGGAAAACGGTGTACACAATATTCTCATGCCTGTTTTGTCTGGTAGCATCAACTATCAACAACACGTACCAGAGGCCACAGAACAATATCAGGAGCTACAGGCCAACATTTCACCCAGTCCCTCCTATGGACACTCTAGCAGTAGTAATACTAACCAAGGAATTTAAGATTTATATAATGTTATTAATTGCAACCAAATTAAGTTTTCAGTTAAATGTTACAACTATCTTTGACATCATATAATCGATCATTGTATTAATTACTTATATATGTAAATCTATTTTCACAAAATATACAATGGTTTGGAAAATATGAGGCAAACTTTCATTAACTTGATTTCATTTTAAAGAACACACATTAAGAACAAATCTTGAAATTGCTGATTTAGATACTCTATTGCAGATACATCAAACTGGTGATACTATCGCCTGTTCCCACGTATCTTAATGTTGTAGCAAGTTGTTCAGCGGCTGAAACCAGATTTCTAGCTTTGGTGGTATTCACTATAAGAGGAGCTACTAAGCTTAGTAGATTTTCAAAGTCCATAAATGGCATTCGCACGAAATTTTCGTACCCACTTTACATTATCAAATGTAACATCAAACTCGCGTAAGCCCCCTCATTCTCACGCTTGACTAGGAAGTTCCTAACCCACCAACCTGGTGATTTACGTTTCCTTCTTCTCTTTAAGTACATACCTGTCATCACCACAAACGCTGCAATGCGTTGTCCATGGCTGGATGACACACACTGATATCTGGCAAAACTATGGAAGCAGTATGCCACTAGCAACATTGTGTCAAGACGACCCCAACAATATCGGGCTAAAAATAATATTTCGCTAAACTCAAGCTCAACATTGCGCCCAGCGCTGCTCTCAACATGAGCCCCACAACGTTGAAATGGAAACGAGGCTTTTTAGTAATGTCCAAAACTGACTACCACAAGTGGTTCACAGTAACCGTGAAATAAATCGATAACGTACACATACTGCTATTAAAGGCTAAACTCCAATACGACTACTCAAAATAATTATATTCAAAAAATCAAAGTTCCAAAACTTGCGTCAAATCCTCAGATGTTGAATGGTGACTAATTATGGCTATCAACCTCTACTCCCATATACTTAGCTTCCCACAGACATAAAGTCTCTTTTTAAATATTATTTACCTCATATAATATTTTCCAAAGCCAAGGTGGAATCCAAATTTTTATACGTATAAAGTAATCCCACTCAACTTGACCCATGAAATGAGCCATGGTGAAGAACCAAAATATCAACAAGATATGAAGATATATAACTGTATAAGCAAGGCAACAAAAAGAACCATAAAACAAAGAAATATGATAATAACCTATACATTTTCTATCAGCCTAAATATCCCAGGAAATCTTGAAATTGAAACAATTCCATTTAAACTTTACTGCCTGTCCCTAATCGAGTAACGCCATGTTTTCGATTTTGTATTTCGGCACCTGATTGGATACATGCAATTTTCCTATCTGTGTGTTTCGCGTTGTCATTAGTTGTTTTATTCGATATTAAAAATCTAGTGACTGACAGAAAATGTCGAATTAATAAAGAAACGTCAGAATTATTGTATCAAGAATGAATTCTCAAAACCGTTTTGGTCTGTTTGATCTAAAAGAGATTCAAAAGAAAGTAAAAGAACAAATGCCGCAAAATACCGTGCGATTTGAAAAGTACGTGTGGAAACAATTCATGGAATTTTGCAACGAACGTCAGCATAGCCCAATTTTAATTGTTTTCGTGAAATAATCTTGACAAATACAACTCGTGTAATTAATGATTATCGAAAATTTCTTCTCTTTTTCGAAACAAATTGTTGTTTTAGGAAACCCCACTCGCGCTTACGTGCTCGTGCGGCTTCCAAACAACAATTTGTTTCTCAAATTCAAAGAAATTTGTATTTCGATAATCATCAATACACTTGTTGTATTACTATTGACAATCATGTACCCTGTACGAGTAATTGTCATTTCTTAAATAAGAGGTTATATTTTACAGTTTGCAATTTTCAAAATCAAATGTCAAATGACAGACAGCTTATTGATTCCTAATCCCAGGGTTAACAATATCTAAGACTCATACGAGTAATATATCTATTAATCATAAAGCTTAATCGACTGATCATAATGTTTGTTCGAGTTATATGAACTACTACGTTTATATTTGACTTCAAATCATAATGCTTATTGAACTTAATATATTAACTTTTATTTTGATATTAAATCCCAAAAAAATACCAATTTTCATGATTAACTACTGATGTTAATAAATATGTTAACTTTTATTCAACTGTCAAGGTCATAAAATCAATGAACTTATATTAATTCATATTGTTGAATATAAAAAAACATACCAAACCTTTGTACAAAAATAAATAATCTTTTTTAGATTGAGTTTTAATAATGGGTTGAAAGCGTTATTACCTACTTAGAAATATATTTCCCTCTTAGACGACGTTTTTAGGTACCACTATGAATGGTACCACGATTCTAGGGGTTACAAAGGACAAATTATTTAGATATAGTTGACAACAATCTGGTTAATGAAACTATTGCAATTATAAACTTCTGGTACTTACATTAAACATTCCAATGAAAGTCAAACTTCCTCCACAAAAGTAAGTTATATGGCTGTTATGCGTTGAATTTATTCATCATAAAAATATGGTGTTTTCACGGGTCTAAAATTACCAAATAACTTCCAAAATCTCCAACAATACTCGGAAAATTAAATGGTATCAAATGGTTATCCTCACATATAGGGTGAAATGAAGATTTTCATCTAGAAATGGTAACAGAAAAATTCAATGTGTCCTACCAAAACCTCTACTAAACGATCAATACTCCAACGTAACGTCGTACGCAGCTCTGGTAGGATACAGCCAGCCAATCAGAATTCCAGTTAATTAGAAAATATGATAATCATTGTTTGCATACTTTCAATATTAACCAATTGAGACAATAAACCCAACTCTACTATCTGAACACTTACACTTTTCCCTCTAGTGTGTTGACTGTTGGCGACTGAAAGTCGTTTCGATAGGAGCGATCCCGAGATTTGTCACTCATGTAAACATTATTCATGGTGATAAGGATTCAAGTGTATAGCAATGCACATAAAACAACGATGTTAGATCGCTATCATATCCACCAGCTAATTTTTTATATTCATACGATATTTTAAATGTTTTCCAAAATTAAAAAGGTGTCACTGGACTTCCTAGTATACAGAGTAAGTCTAAATTATGTTAAATTGATTGAATAGAAATATTTTAAGTTCCTGTATCTAAATTTGCACAACGACAAAATTGAAATGTGTCATAATTTACAGAGAGTGCAGTCCATCAAGGATAAATGGAAATCATCGCAATTTTACTGTAAGTTGCTCATATTATTTATCCTATTATCTTTCTTAGCCTATGTCACTCATCCTCATCTGAAGATTCCATAGTGGAAAGCGACAGTGAGCTTAATATTAGAATTTAATCAAATTTTAATTCTTGTGACGAAGAAAAAGAAAAATCAGTATTAGAAGTTAGTTCTCTTTTAAATAATTTAAGCATTGAAGAAAATTTTGAATCTAATAATAGTCCATCAAATTCAACAATATCTGTTTCCAAATTTGAAATTAAATTATTAGAAATTGTACCAAACTTTGATGGTAATCCGCTTGAATTAGCGTCTTTCTTAGAGACGAATAACACTTTAATTAAAACTTATTGGGATCCAAATCTCGCTATTGGGATCCAAATCTCGCAAATACCAATTGCGTTCAAAACATTAGTTTAATTTTCGGAATATATGAAAAAATAGTTGGAAACGCGAGAGAAGTTTACAGTATTTGCATAAACAAAGATTGAGAAACATATATTAAGTCAATCACAAGTTAGGTCACTTCTTGTTCTAGCCAAAAATAACTACTAACATCAGGTAGGCATCAAATAAAATGTAACTTCTGTCATTCTGACGATGATATTGATTTATCGAAACAATTGTCAATTTTTTTAGAATTTTCAATAACTTTTATTATATTGTGGAATTAATTAGAAACCGTGAGTTTCATTTAAAACACTGTCAAAAGCACTCTGGTAGCTCACTTCGGCGACCAGAGAGACGAAAACGGATTACTCTTTGATCTAGATTAGTTGAGACAAAATTCTAACGAACCTGCTTTTAATTTTTACACTAGAGTAATGTCTAATTTGAGTGCTCTTCATAATTACGTTGATTGTCATGAAACTGCTCAAGCTGGTGCAGCGGTTAAGAAAAATTTTCACAATACACATGCTTTAAAAATATTTCTGGCCGGTTTGAAAGAACCTATGGGCTCCACAATTCGAGCTATGAAACCCGATACTCTTGCACCAGCTAGACAATTTATTATAGAAGGAAATAATATCCGGCACCTTCAAAAATCAAATAACGAAACTTTTAAGAATAAACCATATCCAAAATTTAATCAAAACTATCAAAATCAAAGTAATTTATTTAATGTTCCTAACTTCGGTCAAAATTTAATGCCAATAAATGTTCAACTCAGATTCATCCCACATAGATTCCCGACAAATAGACAAGTTTTATGTTCTCAACAACCTTCAAGAGCACCGAGTAATGTGTGGAAACCTAATTTAAATTTCCGTCAGCTCAAACCAACTCCTATAAGTGGCATCTCGTCAAATACATTTAACAGATCCAACTTTAATCGGAACCAAAATCGATTTGCACTTCCACCTCCAACACAATACCAACCCAAATTATCACAACCCAGATTTACTTCTGAAGAACTGCACAATGTCAAGATAACGTTTACGACTAAAATTCTATTCCTTCCTATGAATTTAATGACTATAGGTTTGTTCTCAAGCGAGTTTCAAACCATCAGAAACAGTCAGGATTCTGTGCAATCCATTTCTCTGCATTCATAAATAAGTTTCTAATTGTTCGAAAACAGCTGGACGTTGGACAGTTGGACAATCAAATAATGAAACCTGTGTGAACATCGTCCAGCTGTTTTCAAACAATCAGAAACTTATGTATCAACACAGAGAAATGTATTGCGCAGAATCCTGATGGTTTGTGATTCCTGTGAGAACAAACCTTATGTAGACACCATAAATTCAATATCTGACAATCCAGAAATATAAAGCAGCGACGAACAAAATTTTCAAGACACTCCCGAACCAACAAATCAGAATTTTTTTAAATTTATGACCGTAAAGATCTTCCTCACATAATAATTTCTGATCCTCCCCTAAAATTATTGATAGACACCTGAGCTTCAATAGTTATTTGTAAAACAAGTGTCACAATGACTCGTTTCGTAGTACGAGTGGAGTTTGCACAACGGACCGCGAAGCGGTGAGTTGTGCAAATCACGAGTACGACAGAAAGTCATTGTGGCACAAGTTTTACACAATATTTTTATTAATTCACATTTATTCAATTATTTAAATAAAATAGAATTTAATATCATCCCTGTTTTCAAACTAGGAGGAGTGGTTTGAATTTAAGCTGGCAATTCTGTAGATTCCTAATTGGTCAGATCACAGATGGTTTTATTCAGCACTTCTGACTTTTGACATATTATAACCGGATAATTGTGTAAATTGTAAACAAACTTTCATTCAAGCAAAAAGAGGATAATTATTTGTTTAAAAAAGAGCTTCTTTCGTATATGCTCTTTCGATCTATTTATATTATATCATGAACAGAATTATTTCTGTAATACATCTTCACATAGATATTTGGTAATTTATCCCAAAAATCGAACGTTTCGTATACCTATATATTGATCCTATACAATATAAAAATAACTAATTGACAAATCATTGATAAATAAACGTTCACGTACTTTATTCATTATTAGTTCTAATATATAAATCATTCTAATTTACCTTTAGTATAATAATTTGCTAGTTTTAGAACAACGCTAGACCATTTTATTTATAATTTGTGTCAAGGTTAAAGTCCAATGTCAAATGAAAATATAACTAAATCCAATAACCAACTGTACACTAAAAATTACTATAACAGTGTTCAAAGAGCTTCATTGTGACACTGTAAACAATGGTATAATGAAGTCTCTTTTATACGCGAATTATAAAAAGTCTTTTATAAACCCCGGAATTGCTGAAAATTATTTTCCAAATTATATCTATAAAGAATCAATTACCATCAGCTCAGTCTTCCAAACAACTACTAGAGATTTTGGAGCTAAAATTCCAGCTTTTCGCGAATTCAATTCAGATAAAATCATGAAATTTCTTTTTTTTTAAATTCCACCATTTCTTTGACGCTTGATAGGTTACGAAACTTTAAAGGATTTAGAAGAACATATCGATCTAAGAAATTCACTTTTAAAAACTCAAAACGGAAACCTTCCATTATCTCACTACTCATCCAAAGGCAAACTTTCATTTTTCGCTCATGTTGAAACCAATTCCATAGAAACCGCTAAAATACCTGTTATTATACCAAATGGTACTGTTGGAATTCCATACACTGAATTATCTAATTGTAATATCAAAGAAGGTGTCCCTTTCTCAAAAAATGGATATGCCTCAGTTGATATTTTAAATACCTCCGAAAATGTTCAAGATGTCTTTCTGTACAAACCCATAGTTGTAGAACATTTTGAAGACAATTACGAAATCTTCGAAATTTCTGTTCAAAGCCCTGCCGACGATCATCCCTATAATTTCGACATTGCCCAACGCATTTGAACTTCTCATTCAAATTCAGAAGAAAAACTGTAAATTCAAAAACTCTGTAAACAATTTCGTGACATATTCCATAAAGAAAATTCACCCCTATCCTTTACCAACCAAGTCAAACATCAAATAAAAACTACAAACGAACTTCCAGTCTATACTACGTCATATCGTTACCCCTACATCCATAAACCTGAAATCGACCGTCAAATTAACGATATGGTAGAATAATGGATTATTAGACCTAGCGACTCACCGTGGCCTTTTCCATATTGATGGTTCCCAAAAAAGCTGATGCATCTGGAAGAAAGAAATGGCGCATCGTCGTTGATTACCGAAAAATCAATGAAAAGACCATTAACGATCGCTATCCCATCCCAAATATAACGTCAGAATGCCTTTCGGTTTGAAGAACGCCCCTGCAACCTTTCAGAGGGTCATGGATAATGTACTAAAAGAACTCCGTTATAAAATTTGTTTCGATTATATGGACGACATAATTGTCTTTTCAAGTTCACTCCAAGAACATATTAATAATTTAAAAAGTGTTTTCCAAAAGCTTCGTGAGAGTAACCTCAAGGTTCAACTCGATAAATCTGAATTTCTTAGAAAAGAAGTATAATTTTTAGGTCATATAATCAGCCCTCAAGACATCCAACCCAATCCTGATAAAGTAAAAGCTAAAACCAACTACCCCTTACCGAAAACCACGAAAGACATAAAAGCTTTCTTAGGCCTTCTCGGGTACTACAGAAAATTTATAAAAAAATTTGCCCAATTAACCAAAATGTTGAAAAGAGGCGCTCACTCAAAGACATAAGAAGATTGCAAGTCTCTTTTAATCAATGAACCCATTCTCATCTACCCCGATTTCACCAAAGAATTCGTTTTGACCACAGATGCAAGTAATTTCGCAATAGAAGCAGTCCTCTCCCAAGGACCAATCGGTGGAGACAAAGTCATAACATATGCTTCTCGTACACTTAACGCTGCTGAACATAATTATTCAACAATTGAAAAAGGGTTATTAGCAATAGTTAGGGGTACAAAACATTTCCGGCCATATATTTTCGGCAATAAATTTAGAATCGTCACCAATCATACACCTCTACAATGGCTAATGTTTCTAAAGAAACCAAATTCTCGACTTGTCCATTGGAGACTGAAGTTAGAGGAATATGACTACGAAATAGTATATAAAATAGGTTCTTGCAACACGAATGCGGATGCCCTTTCCCGTGTCGAAATTCATCCAATAGATAACAAAAATAGTTCCGGCTCTGATCTACCGCCAATTTTTCAATGTATGAAAGAATTTAATAAAACTAACGCTACAACCAAATCAGACTCTCAATCTCTCGTTCCCGAAGTAGATTCAAATGACGAAAATTACGATCAAACAATACACACTAGTATAGAAAACCCAATACTTGCAATCGAAATAACCGAGAAACAATTAAATGTATTTTTAAATAAAATAGTAATTAAAAACTGATCAAAATCCTCATCAAGAAATTGGAAGAGTATTCGATAACCCTACAAGAACTAGATGGTTCTTACACGTGAATGAAAATTCTTTTGATAATCAAATTATTCAATTCTGCTGTTCCGAAGAAACTGTACGCCTTTTATTTTCAGAACGATATCGATGAAATTTTTTTCAAAACCATGTGCAGAATAGTTCCTCAGACCTTTAAAAGTTCTACATTCATCTTAATCAAATCAAATATTATACAACATGACGTTAAAATCGAATCCCAATAACAAAAACTTATAAAACAACAACACGAAGGCATTACACAAGACTGCTAACCAACTAAAAACCGAATTCTATTGGCCAAAACTAAATAACGACATAAAAGACTTTATCAATAACTGTTCCATTTGTCAACAAGTTTAATGTGAGAGACACCCGCCTCTAATAAAACTTCAGCTAACCCCAACTCCAAGAAAACCATTCGAAACGTTACACACAGACACTTTTAAATTTGACAATACAATTACCATGACAGTATGTGACAGTTTTAGTAGATTTGGACAAGCTTACATAACTACAACATTATCTGCGGTTCACATCTATCAATCATTATTACAATCCATTTCTACGTATAAA
This sequence comes from Galeruca laticollis, assembly GCA_963921935.1. NCBI lineage: Eukaryota > Metazoa > Arthropoda > Insecta > Coleoptera > Chrysomelidae > Galeruca > Galeruca laticollis. The sequence continues at coordinate 52,197,879 of OY998184.1, forward strand.
ATTCCAGAAAATATTGTATCTGAGAATGGCACAGAATTTACTCAATCCACTCCACTCCAAGTCTTTGCTAAATTACATGGTAAAAACTGGCATTATACTCTTCCACATAATCTTAATAGCAATGCAATCGTAGAGGGATTTCATTCTACAATATTAGAACACATGAGAACAGTATCCCTAACGAATCCAAAATTAAACCCATTCGAAAAACTGAGATTGTCCATTTTGGGATACAATAACTCTGTCACCAAACATAAGCCTATTGACCTTATTCTAGGATATCTTCACTTGGAAGATCCCATCGAAATCGACGACGAAGCTCAACCAGATAACATTCAATTAAATGAACATAAAGAAATTATGAAACAATTATATGACAGAATACATACCGACACTAATAACAAAAAACAAAAAAATATCGAAAAATTAAACGAAAAACGTACAGACCCCCCAGATATTCCCTCTGGCACTACCCTTTATAAGAAACAGTCGGAACGATAATCTAAAACTAAACCTCCATATAAACCCGAACACATTTTGACATCAAAAGAAATTACAGTAACGACTTACAAAAACAACTATCATAAACAACTATTTAAACCCGTAAGAAAACTTATTAATGTAACTTCACAGGACGTTGACTTTGAGACAGTGGCGAACCAGAAGATACAAATTAAATCCTTGAAAAGTAATCCCAGCATCATGTCTTTCAAACTAGGACCAGCTAGGGTAAAACCGCTTCCCATACAATTCTACACTATATCCCTACAAACCCCATCTGAAATCAAATTACAAATCTAAGATTACAATATTACTAATTAAACAACTTATTTAATAAGACGAACCATACTCATGAGCATTCTTTGAGAAATGTTTATAAACAATTGCAATTTGAAGTTAATAGTATAAATGTTAAAATGAACTCCATATTTCCATCTAATCGAATTAAAAGAGGAATAATCAACCCTCTTGGCTCGCTAGTGAAACTCGTTACTGGCAATATGGACCAAGAAGATGCAATATACGCAAGTATTAGCAGACTGCAAAATGATCAAAATAAAATCATTAGAGAAGTAAATTCACAAATAACTCTTAACAAAAATCTTATGAATAGCGTTAACGAATCAATATCAATAATTTCAAATAATCAGCTTCTAACATCCAACAAAATTAATGAATTAGGAGAAGCACTCAACGAAACATCTTATAATTAATCACACTATATAGAATTTCAAGAAATTTTAAGTCAAATAAAAATTAACTTGGACTCCATGTACAGCTTTCTTAACGATATCGAAAATGCAGTAAGTTTTGCCAGTTTAGGTGCTCTGCATAAAAGCGTGATCTCCCGTAAGGATCTTGAAGAAATAGTACAAATTTTATATAACACATACACATATGATCAATTATCATTCAATGAAAACCAAATATTAAAATATTATGCTATTGTTAATACTAAAGTTTATTAATATAAAGATAAAATAATATTTTCACTGGTCCATCCAGATGTGTTTACCTACTACCACTTATATTCCGTACCTAATATGAATAACCCTGTCCTTATTCCTCCTTCTACTTACCTAATTATGAGCAACAACCAATATCAGTATCAAGAAAAATGCATCGATCTCTAATCCGTCTACTACTGTGAAACCAACAGGCTACAAGTAACCAGAGAAACAAAAGACAGCATCATATCTCTCCTCTCAGTCACATCATCGCCGGAGAATTGCCAACAAATCGCTGTTAAAGTCTCCAAACCAATAATAGAAGAAATTAACGAAATCCATTACATTGTAATATTCCCAGACTCACAGAAAATATAAACAGATTGTGAAGAATCAGGAGTTTCAGTTTTACAAGGAAGCTACTTATTGAGAATCCCACCAAGATGCTCTATAGCTACTACAAAATACACATATAAAAACGAAAAAGATATCATCTGAGGACATCCTATAGCTCTCGAAGGAATCCAAGAAGTACCACTTATAATTTTGAATATCCAAGAAATTCAGCTAAAGAAAATCAACTTAGACAAACATCATGAACTGCAACTTCAAGAAAACAATGCCAATCCGCTTGATGAACTCAAGATGCCTGTGACCTTTTCTCGAATTGCTATCAGCTCAAGTACCATAATCTGCATACTTCTAATTTGTTATTTCCTATTTAAATATAGAAACCTTATAAAGAGGTTTTTCAGCATAAAAAGAAGCCTACCAACATCAACCCAACTCAAGTGGTTCCACCCTCGCTTCACCCTTGAGTTTTCTTTGGGGATGGAGGAGTTACGAAACGATAGATGTCCCGTCAGCCGAAATCATTACCTTATATGGTATCGTTACATCGAACCATCATCGGACGATCCACTACGTCATAATGCTGAATTGCACTATTGGACACCGCATAGTTTCAGTATACATATTTTATAATCAGAATGATTAAAGACTTGATATTGTTAACTTCAATAAATATATCATTAATGTGTAATTATTGTAATTGATCAAATTTTTGAAAAAGTGAAGTTTTAAGTTGAAATGTCGAGTTTTGATGTGATGCGGATATATGTTTAATCATAAATAAATTAAACAAAATAATTGTTCCGGTTTATTTGACTGACTGATAAAATCTATCAACAATAATTCGAGATTATTTTTTTTAGTTGAAATACCAAATTTCAAAGGAGATAACCTAAAAAAATTATATTTCAAACACCGTAATGAATTTTACTGTCGGTCGAAAATATGTTAGATGTGCTTCTCCCATCAGTTTGACTACCCCTCTACCAAACACCCTATATATTGGATACAGAAAATGATGATAATTCGGTATACAAGTGTATTTTTTTTTAAATTCTTACAATTAATTCGGAGTTCGGACACGATAATGAATTTCCACACTTTCTATTTTTGCGAGTAAATAATAAATAGTTTCAATTTAGAATTGATGAAGTCGTCAATAAAAAAAGAGGGAACGTTGAAATTCCCAATAGAAAACACGAAATCACTTAAACCAGTTAAGATATCAGTTCCGCAATAAAACACTGACAGCTAAAATTGCTGCTGCCATGTTATATTTTTGTTCAAGATGTGGATGTCAGTATCTGTTTGTAGATATAGCGACATGGGCGGAGGAGCGAAGCATAAATCCACTTTTTCACGATATACAAACCTATTATTGAACAAAAACGAAAGTTGTCTCAATGTTCGATTTTCAATAAATAAAACACATAAAAGGAATGCTCAATAATCCAAGAATCGGTGCTTTCGAAGAAATTCTTCAAATAAAAATTATAGACATATATATCTGAGTCAAAGAATTTACGGGAATAAAGACAATCTAGAATGAAAGAACAAAATATATGGGCCCCAACTGTGAAAATATACGGCCGAGGCTCAGAAAATCGTGACAAAAAATTCAATGAGTTATTTATTTTATAAGTGTTTTAGATATCATTTTATTCAGGCAAGAATATTTAAAAGCGGGAGGCTCAATCGTTTCATTTTCTCAAGTGAATAAAATGAATCTATAACACGCATGCAAAACAATAATGAAATTAGAATCTCCAAAATTCAAAAATAATTTGACAATTTACTACGACGGCGGCTGTTAGCTTAAACGTCCTCAAAATAAACCATACCCGTGAAAGTTCAATTTCAAAAACGGAATCCAAATTAACTAACAATCCAGTAGCTCAAAACGTACATGATTTATACCAAATTAAAGACATGAGCTGTATTAATCGATCTGTCTGCTGCATACGATACTGCCTGGAGATATCGCCTGCTTTACAAGTTCATCCGAGTGATTTCTTGCCAGAGGATTACCCGACACGTTGACAGCATGCTGTCTCATAGAACATGCCAGGTGATAGCAGGAGAACAATCAAGTGCCCAAAGAGTAATAAATAATGGCTTATCACAAGGCTCTGTGTTGGCTCCGCTATTGTTCAGCTTATATATCGCCGACATACAAGATACAAATTCCAAAAGGTTCGGGTATGCGGATGACTGGGTCCTTGCAACACAACATAAGACGTTCGAAGCAATGGAAATAACTTTGTCATCTGATTTAATGTCCCTGAGCCCATATTTTTGTAAATAGAGGTTACAACTGAACCACACAAAAACAGAAACCACCTGCTTCCATATCTGCAACAAATCCGCAAACAGAAGACTAAACGTTTATTTTGAGGGAATCCATCTACGAAACAATCCGCGTCGGAAATATTTGGGAGTTACTTTAGACAGAACGCTCACCTACAAACAGCATTTGGAAAACACTGCAGCTAAATTAAACACGAGGATTTATATTCTCCATAAGTTGTGCGGTACCACATGGGGTTCTTCGGCTGACACGTTACGCACTAGAGCACTTGGACTGGTCTACTGGGCAGCGGTATGGTTGAATAGTGTTCACACAAATGAAATCGATGTGCAGCTCAATAATCCTATGCGATTTATAAGCGGAACCATTCGCTCAACTCCAACACACTGGCTGCCTGTTTTGCGCCACATAACACCCGCGGATCTCCGGTGAAGGAACGCTCTTCTTCGAGAATACAAGAAACTGATTGACAACCCACAGTTACCCATACATCGCGACATACCTGACCTGGAGAACGGCAGACTTCAGTCCAGACACCCAGCAATAGTAACAGCCAAGGAAATGCAACGAACAGGGTTTAACATCATGTAATCTTGGAGAGAGCAATGGCAGGTAATGGGCCCCGGGCATTGTCAAACCCTCCCCTGCATCACGGAGAAACCACCTTGGTATGAACTGCCTCGCCATATATGGTCATTCCTGAATCTCATTTGCACCAATCATGGAATTTGTGCAGATTCCCTCCATAAATGGGGTAAAATACCGAATCCTGGTTGTGACTACGGAGCAGAACGTCAAACCGTTCAACACATAGTGTCCGAATGCGAATCAAGGGCTTATGCTGGAAACTTCTCAGATTTTCTGATGCAACCTACGCCGCAAAAGACTATATATGTAATGTTAATGTTCGTTTTTGATTCTATTTGATTTGTTCGCTCTTTGTCGTTCACACTCCTATTTGTATTCTTGTATATACCTTAATTCTAATATTTAATTCTAATTTTGATTTTACTTTTTTTTTCTGATTGGCTCTGTTGCATGATGTGTAATACCATATGTTAAATAAATAAATAACCAAATGCTTCATGCTCAAGATACAAAAGTATCACTTATTTGTCTTCCATCACGCACCGGCCTTGAAGGCAATGAAACTTCTGACCAACATACTACGACCAGAAATCCTTATTCGGCCTGGACCTGCTAAAATTCTGGCAAATCCATTGGAGCAACAGCTCTCCATGGAATTCAAGTCATCCTTGGCCGGCTATTATTCACCATGTTTTCAAGATATGGTCTTAGAGCCACTCAATGATCTACGAAAATAGCCCAACCTGCCACTCCTGAAACTATTTTGTTACCGTTAAGCACATATTAATAGAATGTTAACTATGCAACGATGTCAGAAAAATAATGTGAAGCTTAAAGACCAAAAAAGTAATGACGTAAGCATAGCCGCTGACAGTTACTGAGGGAAAACAAATATTTATTTACGTTTATTTTACGTTTGTAATATACTCAAACATGGCTATTGTTAATTTGCCGAGCATTGCGGAGTAGTTTTGTAATGAAATTAAAGTGTTAAAGAAATGTGGAGACAGTTTGAACAGTAGATATGTCGTAGAGATAGAGTATGATGGAAGTTTAGGAGCGAAGCAATAAGGCGTAATTACTTGATAATCACTGCAGTGTCACTTTGCAAATGAAAAAACGAATGAGCTTCTGAAATATTACAACGGTCAAGACATAAGTTAAATAATTGGTCTTTGTTCCCTCAGTAACTGTCAGCGGCCATGCTCTGACGTCACACTTTTTCGGTCTATTGGGAATTCAAAATCGATGCTAGCGCCAGTGTGACGAAAGTTCAAACTTTGTACATTTGTACATGTCATTTGTTTGCTCTTGAAGCTGAGGGTATTTCGAATTTTATTATTAAATATTTTCAACTTAATCCCTAAAAACCATGAATAAATGAAAAGTGAACTGGAAAATGTTAATTTGTTAAAAATTACTGGGATGGAAATAGTCTTCCTTGGTAAAATGGAGTAAACATATTTCTATATATTTGAACACAGGTTTTCCAATTGTAAGAGCATTTATCCAAGCCTGTTTTTTGTCTACACGATCTAGTTACGAAACGTTTCAAAACATCAATGAGTGTTAGAAAGTGTCTCATAATATGTTGAAATTGTTTTGGCTTACTATTTATCAAAGGCGCCAACTTGAGTATTTTTGAGAATGTTCGAGATCGAGGTTAGGACTGTAAAAGTGACGATCGCGCCCCAACACTTATCAGTCGACCATTAGCGTTCGGAGCGATAAGTACAGGTTGACAAATTAATTTTGGCAGGCGAAAGTATTATTGCAATATAATTTTTAAACCAAAGTAATTATTTAACAAATTTACATTCGATAGTAAATTTTTTAAATCGATTTTCGTACATGAAATATTTATATGTTAAACGATTTAAAAAAGTGACATTAGGGTAAGACAATAGTATATTATACACCAGGGTGGTGAAGACTGTTATTATTAACCGAGCATCAAGATTATTTCGCGAGGGGCTTTGCTCCGAGCGGAATAAGGTGCGAAGCCTATAAGTGTCTCCAACACCGTGGTGTATATACAATTTTTTCCACTACTAGCCAAATTTAAGACAAAAATAGACAATTTCTTGAATAAATCGAGTAGCACAGGAATGTAAATTCGCCTTGGCACTAATAAAACAATAATCAAGTAGTCTTATACAGATTGACATTTCTACTAGTAAAACTTATTTGTAAACAACAGGTGCGTTCATAAAACATAACTTATAACTGAACCGTTGATGAGCACCAAATAATAATGGTTGACGTGAACGATAATTTTTTTGGAAAACATTTATATTGAAATTATGGCTAGATACAATCTAATTCTTGCCTTATTAGATGATGGTAATATAATTAATAAAAGCAGAAATATTATAAACCATACAATAGGAGATTTGTAGGATTAATTACCACATGATTAAAATGTAAGAAGACGTGGTAGTTGTGAAAAAACCAGAATTATTATGAAGAAACAATTCCAACGTATAATGTTATGTATCAAATTGAGTTCACACAATATTCACGCAACGATTGTGTTTTCTGAACGCACCCAACGTTTGTAATTATCGCCATGTAGTAGTTACGGGATGTCATCAGTCATTATTGGTTGAACGCGAATTATAGACTTGGTATTTTTATTCAAATAATGTGTTAGGTAATTTTAAAAATCAAATACGTTAAAGAGGATCTCCTGGGTACACAAAATTATGTTGCACAAGTTTTTGTTAAACTACTATCCCTGGATTCTAAAAACATTTGAATTTGTCCATTATTGACTAAGATTAACAATAGAAAAAATTGGTAACCACTAATAGAGAAATTCAACTTCTTAGTTGGCTGGAAGACGCAATAACTGTCAACTTCATAGCTAGTAGTAGGAAATAGTTATTTATGTAACAAGTAGCCTTTTTTCGACGAATGTGAATATTGTCGCATGACCCGCAGGCTCATGCGACAATCACATGAGTCGAAAAAAGGCTTTTACACACGAATTGCATACACTATTTTTTCTACTACCGAAAATTTTATCAAAATACAGAAGTTTAATAGTAATTTTCTTCGCACACTAAAGTAGGTTTAATTTTTCTTTAGAAGAAACTATAACGTCTTTATTGATTCCTAATAAAATATATATCGAATAATATTCTTAACATTTTAATCAAAATTACAACAAATTAACAAAACAACAGACGAATTCAATTATTACCACAATACTAATAATAAAGGTGCAATTTGTGCACTCGGACATTTTGGGAATATTTTGTTATTTTATTTTTCCTACACCATTCTTTAAACCAATTGTATTTTGTTTCGTCAATATTCACAGATTTTGGGGCAATAAATCATTAGAAGCATTCTGTGCTACGTGTAATATGTTTGATGGTGTAATTTCAAAATAATCTCCTGAGAGATCATCAGAGGAATTCATCTTTATAATTATATGTACCTACCTATTCCGTTTTCTAAAAAAACAATCTAAAATAACATCATAGTTTCCTAAAAATGTTCAATACTTAAATATAAATACTTTTGCTTACCCGAGGTATAGTCAGAAGATCTCAATTTCAAATGTAAATGTCAGATTCAATGCACAAAGAAATGTCAGTCACTCACAGCCAACTTATAGGTACCTACTTATGCACCCTATTCTATTATTTGCCAGTACCCAGTAATCATTTGTTAATAATTATTAGGTATGTACTTTACTGAATTCTATATATTTCAATCTCCGATTTAATATCCGTTTATTATACCTTCCTATATTTTTATAAGACTAGATAAAACTACAGTTGTTCTTTACGCACTAGTGCGTAGAGTTTTTACGAACTCGAAAGTGTGTCTAAAGTATGTACCTTACGTACGGTATTAGAAAATAGATATTTGTAAAACAAGTGTCACAATGATTCGTTTTATAGTACGAGTGAAGTTTGCACAACGAACCGCTTCGTGGTTCGTTGTGAAAATCACGAGTACTACAGAAAGTCATTGTGGCACAAGTATTAAACAATATTTTTTATAAATCGCATTTATTTAATTATTTAAATAAAATAGAATTTCATATCATCCCTGTTTTCAAACTAGGAGGAGTGGTTTGAATTTAAGTTGGCAATTCTGTAGATTCTTAATTGGTCAGATCACAGATGGTTTTATTCAGCACTTTTGACATATTATAACCTAGTAATTATGTAAATTGTAAACAAACTTTCATCTAAGCAAATAGAGCATGATTATTTGTTTAAAAAAGAGCTTCTTCGTATATGCTCTTGCGATCTATTTATATTATATTATGGACAGAATTATTTCTGTAATACATCTTCATATAGATATCTGGTAATTTATCCCAAAAATCGAACGTTTTGTATACCTATATATTGATCCTATACAATATAAAAATAAACAATTGACAAATCATTGATAAATAAACGTTAGCGTACTTTATTCATTGATAATTTTAATATATAAATCATTCTAATTTACCTTTAATATTATAATTTGCTAGCTAGAACAACGCTAGACCATTTTATTCATAATTTGTGTCAAGGTTAAAATGAAATGTCAAATAAAAATATAACTAAATTCAATAACCAACTGTACACTAAAAATTACTATAACAGTGTTCAAAGGGCTTCATTGTGACACTGTAAACAATGTTATAATGAAGTCTCTTTTATACGCGAATTATAAAAAGTATTTTATGCACTCATGTGTCAATTTTATGCACCGTTTATGTCATCATTGCAAACAAAACGACGCCATTTTCAGTCCATTTAGAGTTAGTTCGAACAAATCTTCAAGTTGCCAGCGAGATAATGAAAAGATGGTACGTCACGCAGGCCCCAGTAGGCGGTTTTAAAGAAGGGGACAAAGTTTGGTTATACAACCCAACGAGGAAAAAAGGATTTTCTCCAAAATTACAAAAATTGTGGGAAGGTCCATACTTAATCAAGAAAAGGATTATTGATATTATATATCGCATAAGCAAGATTCCCAACGGGAAACTAAGAGTAGTTCACCAAAATCGATTAGCGTCATACGAAGGAGACCATGACCTAGAGAAAGGAATAAACCATATTCAAGATGTGTCTGATCCTACCTTCGATGAATTTATTCGTGCGTATGGAGGTACCGGGGAAGCTAGATATGGAGTCACTTCAGAACAACGACAAGATTTGTTCACTCTCCCGGAAGATTATTCACTGGCATATAACAACCCCGCCCGTATCAGGAACGCACGAGGGTTGGCATCCGTCTTTCGGAAGAAGTTCGGGCAATTATAAAAACTTGAAGACCAGATTCCAGCCCCTGGCAAGACACTGAGACTGAAACACAATTCGCGGTACGTCTTCTACGTGGTAACTAAAAATGAATTTCAAGACCGATCTACCTACCGCGATTTCTGGGAAGCACTACGAAACCTCCGAGTCCATGTGCTGGAATTCAGCGTGAAGAAACTGGCTATGCCTAAGATAGCGAGGAACCAGTTGGATTGGCGAGTCATCAGGAACATGGTAGATGTGATCTTCCAAGATACCGGTGTCCAGATATTAATTTGCAGCTACAACCCCCGTTGTCAGTATTCGATGAAGACAGTGCCCTGTTGTTTCCATAAGATCGAAAAGCGTAGAAATGGGGCCAATTCCCGATTCAAACATTCTGTCTCGGCTACACAAAAGTTCCAGGAGGATCTTCCATATAAGGAGGGGGTGATGTTAAGAACTCGCACACCGAAGTAGATATTAAGTACGGTCTTGTAACCTAATGTTAACGGAGTTAAAAAAAATGGCGATCGCGCCGAATTCTTAGAAGGTCTATTGGTATTTTTTGTGACCGATTTTATGGACATGTTCTCCGAAGAGCGCCTAAGGATTGAGCCCGCATTCGAGAAATATCCCGAAAATGCGATTGTTTCTGTGTAAGCCGCAAACTAGAAGTATCTAGAAAAAAAGGCCACTTATATATAAAGGACCGACCAGCGGAAGAGTTTAGTTTATAAAGTGATCTCGTGAAATAAACAAGAATACATCGAAATAGCGAACAGTGAAGTGTTGATATAAATTAATAATTGATTTTGTGTGCATATAAATTAAATGTTAGTGAGTAGTTTGGTGTTTAAATAAATTCGTAAATAGCCATACAGTGTGTTTAAAGTCTGTCCCACCCATTTACCATTTAATTTCTGTTTAATTAAATGAGAAAAACATTACAATGATATGCTTGTAGAAAAATGGATATATGTGATAGGTATACATATTTACCTGTGAATGAAGCTTTTATTATTATTAATCGAACAAAAAATGAATAATAAATCTTTGTCTATTAGCAAGAATATTGACGCGAATCTCATTAAATGAACGAATTCATTTTGAGTATTTTATGGCATGTTCTATGACTTATAATGCTCTAAAGTTTTATGGACCACATTAAAGGGCGCGTAGCAGTTGATTTATGACTTTATAATGTAGGATAAATATATGTTATATAGAAAAGTGAGAATGTTTATAGTCAGAGGTTATTAGATCACAGTTTATTGGTTTTGCAACCTATTGTTATCTTATGTAACATTTATATTCAATGGATGAAGATATGAAAACATTACAAGTCTAAATTGCTTGAATGTCTGGTTTCGTAAAAGGTTATAGATTGTTCAAGTCTTTACTGCTGAATGCAATCAATTCTGATTGATGTTGTTACGATATAAATAATATTATTTACCCATATTACATTAACTTAATGTACAACGTGTTCCGGGACTTGATGCAAAAAATTCGGGAGTGAGAAGATGACGTGAAAATAATGCTGTGACATAAAATTTCTCATACGACCCCTCGTTTCTGAGTTATAGGCCTTTCAAATTGCGAAATTAGAACTTATATTTAAGTATATTTTCTAAATTATATATAGGAACATTATGAATTTTTATTGGATGATTACGTATGTCCATGTAGTGTGTTTGACGGAATCAATAATTCCACACTACTATGTGAAGGCCAGGGGCGGCTCGATTAAATTCATGGTTCAGGAGATATGTAGATTTTTAGATCGTTGTACATGCCAAGGAAACCGTTCGCCATAAAGAGACATCCTGAAGAAAATTATCATAAATACTAATTATTTATTGAAAATACTTACATGAGGAATTGAAACACAATTATACCTTTTTTGGAGAACTAATGAATAAATAAATAAACATTTGTAATACATGCTATAGAATATCATATTACTGGCATAAAGCTACGGTTTCCTATGGAAGCGTTGCCGTACTAGAGCGGCCGTAATATGTAGAACGTAATAATTTTTATCGTAAACGAAGATGACGGACGACATAGCGGTGACAATAATTGTAAAGTTAGAATAGTCCGTAATAATTTTTTGCCTGGGAAAGTCGCGCTCCTGAAATGAATGATTTTGATATCGCGATGTTAATATTCTTGGAAGACGAAGAGTCTTCATCGGATGAAGATGCCAAAAGGTCGGTAGAATCTAAAATATATGAAAGTCGAAGAACCGAAGGCGTTTATGAAGTTTTAATACACCGCCATCTTCAAGTCAATGATGTAAAATTCAGGGAATATTTTCGCCTGACACCAATATTTGATTACGTATTGAACCACATTAAAGAAGATATTACTTCAAAACCATGTAACAGAAATAAGACTCCAATAACCCCTGAGCAAAAACTTTGTTTATTTCTAAGGTAAGTTGGAATGGGCAATAAGTACCTTTCAACCATATAAATCACCAGGAGTGGATGGAATATTTCCAGCACTCCTACAGCAAGGGATAGAGGAGATTCTTCCTCACCTGCTGAATATTACAAGAAGCAGTCTAGCAGTGGGTCTAATACCTAGAAAATGGAGAAGGGCAAGAATAACCTTCATACCAAAAATAGGGAAAAAAGATGGGACTGATCCCCGATCTTTTAGACCCATCTGTCTGACATCGTTTCTACTCAAATCGATGGAGAAAGTAGTGGGTAACTACATAAGAACAGAGAATCTGGAGAATATACCACTTCATAAATGTCAGCATGCCTACAGAGCGGGTCGATCAACTGAGACGGCTCTGTATCAGCTGACAGAAGTCATCCAGAGAACTCTGAACAACAAAGAAATCGCAATGTGCGCATTCCTCGATATATCAGGGGCCTTTGACAACACAACTCATGTGTCTGTCAAAGAAGCACTGAAAAGGCGAGGAGTGAATGAAACCATTGTAAAATGGATGTATGAGTTGTTGACAGCGAGGATAGCTGAGACACAGGTGGGGAATCAAACCAACTCAGTTACAGCCACTCGGGAGACACCTCAAGGGGGAGTGATATCTCCCCTTCTATGGAGCCTCGTAGTAGATGAGTTGCTCTACAGGCTAACGGAGCTTGGCTTCGAATGTATGGGCTTTGCCGATGACATTGTTTCAATAGTCAGAGGCAAGTTCGAGAGCACCTTGTGTGATTTATTACAAAAGGGCCTCAGAATCATTGAGCAATGTTGCTTGTCAGTGGGACTGAACATTACCCCAAGCAAGACCATAGTAATTCCATTTATCCGGAAATGAACACTTCCAGCCATGAAACCCATATCCTTAAATGGGGAAATCATAGAATGGGAATCAGAGGTTAAATATCTAGGGATAACCCTAGACAGTAAACTTCTGTGGAATAAGCATGTTGAAATAACTGCTAGTAAAGCAATAAGAGCTTTGATGGCGTTTGATCTAGCTGGTAAGAGGTGGGGCCGTAACCCAAAAATACTGCGATGGATGTACGCCATAATTGTGAGACCAGCAATTACGTATGGGGCAATAGTTTGACACACAAAAGCAAGTCAGTACAGTACGAGGAAAACCCTCGATAAAGTTCAAAGGCTTGCCTGTGTGTGCATCACTGGAGCTATGAGAACGTGTCCAACTAGGGCACTTGAGATCATTACAGATCTCACACCTCTACATCTGGTGATAGAAAGATCTGCCCAAGAAGCAATTCTTAGAATATCTAAGGAAGGTTCAGGCAATGAGAGTATTAAAAATCAGGGAGCTTGGTCCTCTCTGACAAGATACACCTCATTAGCGAATCTTCCCAGTGACGAAATGATCAGGAAAGTAAGCATCGAAAAGAATTTCACTACGATGCTAAATACGAGGAGAGACTGGGAAAGGGAATACACCACCCAAACTCTCAAAGAAAACACCATTAGATGGTATACGGATGGTTTAAAAACCACCATTGGAGCAGGCGCTGGAGTATTTGGGCCTGGTACCAGATACTCATTATCGTTAGGCTCCTTCCCGAGCGTCTTTGACACTGCTAGGTCCAAAAAATATTTGGACCTCAGTAAAGATAAGCTACATCTCCTCACGGGATTTCTTACAGGACACTGCCGCCTTAGGAAGCACTTAATGAGAATAGGTCTAGCAGATATTGACGAGTGTAGATTCTGTGGGGAGGAGGATGAAACTCCTGATCACCTAGTTCTGGAATGCCTCGCCATTGCAAGCCAACGCAAGAGAAGCTTTGGACAAAAAACTTGTAAGAGTGAGGACCTAACCTCGCTGAAGCCGTCCCAAATACTAGAGTTCATTAGAACCTTGGAACTGGAAGGCGAGCTGTAGTAGTAGCGAAAACAGCTCTGATAGGAGGGGCACAATAAACCTTTGATTTCAGTGCACAGTATCCCCGTTAAATCTAAAGTAAGTTGTAATTATATAAATTTTTCTCAAATTAGTTATAAAAGAAATTCCTGTCAGAAAAGCTATTCACATGAGTACATGAAGCTGTAGAGCCTTCGTTTAGATAATAGTCAGAGTAATTACTCCTCTCATTAGATGTAGCAGAGGTTGGTCGGCTAAGGTCTGTACAGTTTTGCCGCTCAAAATATCTTAATTCGGCATTTCCAACTATGGTGCCTATTTGTTATTTTGGATAAATTCGTTCCTTTTCAGGTAACTCTTTTACACTTTTCGCCATAGAAGCAAAGATAAGATCGATCTCATCTTGTGTGTCGGATTGTTGGCCTTTGTCAGCTATTGTCTTAAGAAGTTTCAAGCGTTCCTCAGAATTTGACGAAGTTTTCTGCCTTTTTGCTATTATGGAACTTCCACAATGCTTTCCCCTGTCTTTAATATTGTTACCTTCCTTTAAAGGTATCTCCCTTCGTGGAGCAAGAATTTCATCCTGTGTGGACTTCTCTAGGTCTTCTTGTGAAAAATCGTCTGGGTCAGCGATGTTGGTATTATCTTCCAAACTCCCAATATTGGTGATAGTGCTGAATTAAAAAAAAACAATGTATATAATAGTAATAACTTATAGAAATTTTAGATTTTACCTTCTCTTTATGGAGCAGTAGCTATCCAAGAATGAGAGTAGTTCAGCTCTTTTTCTTGCAGCTTCAGCGGGAGAACCTGTGCCTGGTTTTCCCTTTCGTCTGACGTAGTAGTCCCGCACATAAGCCCACATTTTACTGCACTCGGTATCTACAAAATAAAGTTCATTTACTTCAGAGTTTTGTACAATAAAACAAAGAAGTGCATAGGCTTTTTAAGCCAAAGCTTTGTCTTATATTAGAGTGGAGTGTACAAAACTAAGTTCGCTCTATTTTTTAGGTATCTTGCAACAGGGGAATCCTTCAGATCATTAGCTTTTCAGTGCAGAATATGTCTCTCATGGATAAGGTTTATGATCAAACAGGTGGCCGCCAGCATAGTCAGGAGACTACTGAATGTGGTAATGCCGTCTCCAACAATGGATCAATTAAAAAAATGCAACTACCTTTATGTCGTCTTGGAACTTTCCGAACTGCGTGGGTGCCATAGATGGCAGACACATAAGAATAAAATCACCTAAAAACAGTGGATCTGCTTTTTTTAATTATAAAGAATTTTATTCCATTGTTATGCTAGCAACTGTTGATGCAGATTGCAAGTTTATAGCGATAGATATCGGTTCTTATGGTAGAGGAGGGGATGCTGTAATTTTCTTGAAAAGTCAATTTGGAAGGAAAATTCAGAGTAATGACTTCAATATATCCCCTCCGCAAACACTTCCAGGTACAGATATTAGCCTACCGTACGTCATTCTTGGAGACGAAGCTTTTGCACTACATGAAAATTTGATGAATCCATACCCGAGAAGACAATCATTAATTGATCACTCTAAAGCCATATATAACTATAGCCTATCTCGCGCAAGACGAACAACTGGGAACTCCTTTGGAATACTCTGTGCATATTTCAGAATTTTTTTCCAGCCCATTTCAACTACACCGGAAACTACCTATAGGCTAGTTACATCTGCCTGTATTTTGTACAATAATTTAAGAGAATCTAAAATACTTGCTCCTAATGAAGGTGCCATGGATGACAATCTTCCACTATTACCAACCCAAAATTTACTTCCAATGGCCGAAACCAATATTTGTGCTCGAAAGTCACCTACACAAATTCGTGATGCATTTAGAACATATTTTAACGGGACAGGTCAGGTAGAATGGCAAAACAATCTTCTTGTGCAACATTGAAAATACTTTATCCTGTATTAATGCATTATAAAAATACCATCATTAAAAATTAAAAAATATGTGAAAGTAGTACGTACCTGTTCAATTTTTTATAATGTCTGCCATTTCCCGCCAAGGGTTAAGTTTCATTTGTGTTTTTTTGTAGTCCTTACATTTTATAGTGTTCAAGGACTCATGACTCCTCACAAAATCAATTAAAATTTTGTCTTTCCTCCATTGTCCCATCTATATTTTTCTTATTAGTACTATTGCCAGACATAATTTGAAAAATCCAACGAATATCACCAAAAATATGCTTTAAGTCTCTCACCGTAATGTACAAAAACGTTGCATTCACTGTTTCTCGCCGCTATGCCAGCCATCTCGATGATAGCGCTGCCGCTATTTTGCATGACGGTGTTGGCTACCGTTCTCTAAAAAGCCGCTTACATATAAAATGCACGCACAGCGTTTTATTACGAACACTCTAGTACGGCACCGTTCTCCTTGGAAACCGTAGCTTAAGGAAAAACTTGAAAAGATTGATAATTATTTTTCATCTAGTAGGCTACTGTCAAATAAGCTACTACCTGTTATTCAATTAAAAATTACAAGCGACTCAATTTGTTAATGTCAGTTTGCTGTCAATCTTTTCAAAACCTGTCATCAATAATTATCACATCGTATTTAAAGTTTCAGTATGGTAGTGTTTAGCTTCAGTGAATATGCCGACATATTTTTGATGTATGGTTTGGCATCTGGTAACCCGTCAGAAGCCAAAAGGTTGTATTCTGAACGCTTTCCAGGCAGAATTATACCCGACTGTACAACTTATGTTAGGGTTGATAGTAGCTTACGGGAGACAGGCTTGTCTACATAAATTAAGTGAACTAGTTTACATAATTTTTATAAAATGATATTTCAGGAAGTGTACTATCAAAAAAGGTGGCAAAGATTCACAACGAACTATACGAACACCAGCTTTACAGCAAAATGCATTAGATGCAGTTGATGCTGGTCCCACAACTAGCGTACGCAAAATGTCACTACAATTCAACATATCAACGACAACTATTCATAGGATTCTCCAGGAGCAACTCCTTTATCCCTTTCACATCCAGAAAGTGCATGCTATGGAAGTAGAGGATTATCCAGCAAGACTGGCTTACGCTCGTTGGTTTCTAAACAAACAACGAGTTGATAATACATTTGTTGGAAAAGTACTGTTTACTGATGAAGCTGCTATCACACGAGACGGTTTTATTAATTCCCATAATTTATATTTATGGAAAAATGAAAAATCCTCACGGTACAATTCAAACAGAGAATCAACATCGAATTTGTGTTAATGTGTGCGCAGGAATAGTGGGTAATGATTTACTAGGTCCATATATTTTTTTGATAATAACCTGAAAGGTCAACGATACTTATAATTTCTCCAAAATGATTTCACACCCATGTTATGTGATATTCCTCTAAACATTAGCAGACATGTGGTTCATGCACGATGGAATCGTTCCCCATTTCCTAAATGATGTAAGAAATCATCTTGATAACATTTTTCCTAATAGGTGGACTCAGACATAGTAGAAGAAAGCATCTCCCAGTACCTAGAGGAGGAGGAGCACGAACTTCTAGGGTTCGCAACTTCTCTCGAAGTAAAAGAACTTGTAAGGTTAGCTACCATCACCAGGCCGAGAGCGTGTCGTCATTCAAGAATGTTCGAGAACGTTCAATTACACTTTAATTACGCAGTAATTAAAAATAAATTACTATAGATAGAACACCGATTCAAGCGAAAGGGACAGAGAAGAGTCGTCCATCCAGCCGAGAAGTCAAGAAGGGAAAAGTGGAAGTGAAGAGTAGTGAAGGATCAGTAATGTTACGAACTCGCACACCGAAGCAGATACTAAGTTCCCGGAGTAAAAAAATGGCGAGCGCGCCGAATTCTGAGAAGGTCTATTGGGATTTATTGTGACAGTTTTTATAGACATGTTCTCGGAAGGTCTTTTAAGGATTGAGCCGGCAATCGATAAATATCGCGAAAGGCATTCGTTTTGTGTAAGCCGCAGTCCAGAATTGTCTAGTAAAAAAGGCACTAGTATATAAAAAGGACCGATCAGCGGACCAGGGCAGTTGATAAAGTGATCTTGACAAATGAACAGTAAATATAGAAGTGTTGATATAAATTAATAATTAAGTTTGTATGCATATAAATTAAATTTAAGTGATTAGTTAAGTACATATAAATTAAGTGTTAGTAAGTTAGTGTTTAAATAAATTAGTAAGTAGCCATACCGTGTGTTTAAAATTTATCCCACCCGTTTATTTAAATAAATAACAAAAACATTACAGTAAGCTGATCTCATAAGTCGATCAGGCATACGGTACAGCATAGTATCTCCACACAGTCATAGGGCCCGAAACCCGCCGACTAGGCAGATAGCTGATACTAGCAACGACACGACTTTGATCAGAACCCTATCGCCACGCCACGCCTGGTCGCTCAGAACTGCGCATGTCTAATAACCTTTGAAAGTGCATTTCATTACATACATGCCCGGCCAATCAGGAACGTTAATAGTTAATAGTTTTTTTAAACAAAAACTGAGTGAGAATAGATAGTGTAGGATCAGGAACAATAATACGCATTTAAACGAAACTAAGTGCTTATAAATAGTGAATTCAGGAAGGATTGATAAATTTTAAGTGTAATAAATTTAATGCCTTCGCCAAAAGCGCCTTCGCCATAAAAGGATTTAAAGGACAATAAGTGCTTACAAATAGTGAACTCAGGAAGGATTGATAAATTTTGAGTGAAATAAATTGAACGCCTCCGTCAAAACGCCTTCGCCATAAACGGATTTCAATGACCCTAAGTGCTAATAAATAGTCAAAAGGATAAATAAATTTTAAGTGAAATAAATTGAAGCCTCCGCCAAAGCGCCTTCGCCATAAAAATATTTTAAGGACACTAAGTGCTTATAAATAGTCAAAAGGATAAATAAATTTTAGTGAAATAAATTGATCGCCTTCGCCAAAGCACCTCCGCCATAAACGGATTTAAAGGCCACTAAGTGATTATAAGTAGAGGTCCGTCAAGCTGCCCACCGGGGGGTAGTGTTAACCTGGCCCCACCCGAATTCAAAAGATTTTTTATTGTGAGCTGTTGGTGTGCTAGCTATAAAAATTGTTGTGCTAGGTGCCCTTTATGTGTGCTAGCATTTTGGTAACAAAAATCTAACCGGAGGGGGGGGAGGGCAGCTTGACGGAGCTTATAAATAGTGAGGTCAGAAGGATTGCTAAATTCGAGTGAACTAAATTTAGCGCCTTCACCAAAGCGCAATCGCCATAAAAACAATTAAACGAAACAAAGTGTAAATAAATAGAGGGATTAGGAATATTAACAATTTAAATGAAACTATATGTTAATGAATAGGCAAATCAGGAATTTTAGTTGAAAGGAGCAGGGAGTGTAGCGGAGTAGCTACGAAGTGCGGAAGCGTAATTTTACAGATATTCATCATACCGCTAAGACAACATAACGCAATGTCTTTTAGCAACGAATTTCTAATTACGGATAGTCTCAGCAAATCGTCGGACGTTGCAGTCTCCAATAAAAATGGGATACGCCTCGACACACCCCCTTGCAAACATACCTAACCAACATCATCAACGGCATGTTAAGGACGAAACACTTCCCGATAAGATGGAAACATGCAGAAATAATCATGCTGAGAAAACCGGAAAAAATCCAACGTGTCCGTAAACTTATAGACCTATCAGATTGCTACCAGCAATGAGCAAAATAACAGAAAGAACTATAATGAGGATACTAAACGAACAAACAAGAGTATTAAATGTAATACCAGACAAACAGCTCGGATTCAGAAAAGAACACACCACCGAACAACAAATCTTGAGACTTGTAGAATATACAACTCAAGGTTTCAACCAGGAGGAAACAACAGGAACAATATTTCACGATATAACTCCTGAACAGCTATCTCAAAGAGAGAAAATTCCACGTAAAAATAACAAACGAGAGATCAGAAGTAGGCCATCAAGAAGCGGAAGTACTGCAAGGAGTAGTACTATCCCCCACACTATATAACATCTACATTGGAGATATCCCGAAATTAGAGAACACCATGAACGCACTGTACAGACTGCAAACAGCAGCAAACGAAGTCGACGAATGGTGGAAAACATGGAAAATAAAGATAAACGGTGAAAAAACCCAAGAGGTACTGTTTACGAAGAAAAGACCCCGGTGACCAGAAGAAAAAATAGAAATCGACGGTGAAGAAATCGAATGGGCAGAAAAGGCAGAATACTTAGGGGTAACGATGGACCAGGAACTAACATTCACCCAACATGTGAAAAGCTTAGGGTACAGAACAAGGCAAGCGAGAGCAAGTATGGCGGATTGATTGGCAGATGAAGCAAAGTCAATCTTAAAACCAAGTTGAGTTTCATAAGAAGCATCATCATACCAATAATTACGTACGCCTCAGTCGTCTGGGGACATACATGAAACACAAACAGGAAAAAACTACAGGCTCAACAAAACATATTGATTAAATAAGCGACAAACGCCCCCTAGTACAAAAGAAGCGAAGACACGTACGAGGAAATACAAGTAGAAAGAGAACTGGGAATAATGGACGCAAGTGCGAGGAAACTCTTCGATGAGCTAGAAGCAAATCCTAACACAAAACTTAGGGACCTAATGAGATATACGAAAGAATACAATAAGAAGTACAGAAGACCTAGGATGCAAATAGGAGGATAAGCAACACGAAAAGAAAAACCCACCAAAAAAGCAAACAAATGAAGATTGTTGAAACGAAGATAAATGTACAACTTTAAAAACTGTTAAGTATGAAACGTGCGTGAAAGGTATGTTAAATTCTATATATTTATTTTTAGCATCGGTGCAGGAACAGGAAGCACCGAAGATGGACAAATACAAACGCAATCTTTCCCTGGATAGGAAGAAGAGAAAAATGGAACTGGAACAATAAAACCAGGAGCTGGAAAAAGAAAGTTTACCGAAGCTCAAACGACGGTCTGCCGACTGTAGAAAATCATCAACGCGCTGACGAATGACCTCGCCGAATCAAGGAAGGAAAGCTGCCAATTCCAAGAATAGATGAGGGCGTCCCAGGTACTATTGATGAACCATTTGACAAGCCAACCGAGGATAGGAAGAAGCGAAAGCCCGATAAGCCTAACGGACCAACCCAGATCGGACAAGCAGCCACGACAACGATGACGATGCACCGGCTAGGAAACCAAATCGTATAAGGAGACGTAAACGAGAAAATGCTATTCTGACACCCCAATGAAAGAGCAATTAGAAGAAGAAATAAACGACTGAACAAAGAAAGCAAAAAAAGGAGCCGCGAAAAGATATTTTTTGATTCTGAAAAAGAAAATAACAATCCAAAAAAGTTGAGAATCCCAAGGCCAGGACCCCCTCTCAGATAGTGAAACTGACGAAGAAGAATGCTTTTGTTTATTATGTCTTGAATCATTTTCCAACAGTGTGCCAAATGAGGAGGCCCATGGTTATATATTTGGGTTAATATTGCTAGATATAATTTGATTAAATCGTCGATTGACTTTGGCGCGTGCGCAGTACATCTCCATTGTCAGCAGAGTAGAGGTATGTCAGGATGGCAATTTTGAAGCGACTTAACGTACAGTCAAAGACGCCATTGCAAGAAACACAGTTCAAATTACAATCAATATTATTAAAACCATACAGTCCATTCAACTAGTTACAAAACCCATCAAAACAATACGGATCAATAATTTGCTGCGCTGCGAGTTATATCTCGCTCCTACAGTAAATCAATGCAAATTTATTTTCAGTTATGATTATAATAATTGGACAATATGTGAGACTTTCCAAATCTCTACCTAGAAAAGTCGTTTTTGATTCGTGTAACTCGATAGGTTCTAAAAAGTTTAATGCATTCAAATTCATAAGAAGTTTTATTTCCTTAATATCTGACAAGAACTTGGAAATCAATCAATAAACCACAAAGAACTCCAAAGTAAATACCCATTCACATTTTATAATCGGCTTATTCAAAGATCTTTGAATATTAAATTGCTATTCGATATTATTCACAATCGCATTCGCGGTTTCTTCTATTTTCCGGTTTCGGAAGAGACTGAATTTCTTGAGATAGTATTTATATTTATGTTATTTAATATTTATAATTTCATTGCCATTCTCGTTATTGCTCTCTGATTTTCCAATTTTTAACTCTTTTTAGAATATTAGTGTTTCTAAATGAAACTCAAGGTCTCTAGTTAATTTCACAATATAATAACTAGAGACCTTGAGTTTCATTTAAAAACACTAATATGAGCATATTCCACGAAGTAAGGGTCGAGACAGTCAATTTCTTTTTAGAATAATTGCTATTTCTTTCCATGAAAATCTGTTGTGGTTTTCAACACAATATTTTACATAAAATTTTCATTATATTACTCACACACATTTGTTACCTACTATATCTGAAAATAAAGCTTGATAATTCGCAATAGATCCGATGCGATACCTAAACATTTGTCCTGTTTTATTTTTCCATATCCCATTTTCAGTTTATTGCAGGCATTATCTAAAACGGCGTTATCGGAAAGAGATTCTCTGGCTGCATCCGAATGTTTTTCCTATTCTCTCATTGATCTCTCACTAAAATTCACACCATCAAAGGCTAAACTGGTGACAAGGATTCCCATAAAATATAAATAGTCAATTACGGCACCCCAAAATCGAGCCGTTTCCGCTATCTACTTCCTTTTTTGTCTTCTTCGCACCAGCTGTGGAGTAAAAGCTCTTAAGTAGAAAAAGAAGTCATTATTTCAAAAGTTGTGATTAATGTTTTAATGTATTATTTTGATATTAATTATGAAGTGAATAAATGTACTGAGTGTTAATAGAACTGATATACATTCATAAATTAAATTAACTGTCTGGACCCTTAGTTCGTGGAATATGCTCATATTAGTGTTTTGTTTCGATAAATCAATATCATGATATTGATTTATCGAAACAATTGTCAATTTTTTAGAATTTTCAATAACTTTTATTATATTGTGGAATTAACTAGAGACCGTGAGTTTCATTTGAAAACACTAATTCATAAATTAGTTCGTGATATTCTTTGAACAAAACAATAGAAACTTTATGTCGCACTCATGCTAGTTTGAATATGATAGAATCATTCTAACAAACAGTCAAACTAGTCAGGAACTGTCAGAGAATAAATAACTATCACACCTAGTAGAGGAAGTTACTTTGAAGGTGAACTATTCATTAACTATGACATGTCGTTTTCTAATCATTTCTGACTGTTTTGATAGCATGTCTGAAATCAGACCCAGCGGTTTCAACCATTTGTCGAGTTGTTCGCCTTCTGACACAACGCACACGTCAGTATACGTAGACGACGGCATGTATTTTCCATTTTTCAGTCAGTATCAGAGAATGAAAATGAACAAAAATCAACGAAAACTGTTGTTAAAGAAATTAACTGTCTCGGCCCTTACTTCGTGGAATCTACGCATTTTACTGTTTTAAATGAAACTTACTGTTTCTAGTTAATTACACATATATTGAAAATATTTTATAAATTTTAAGATAATTGACAATTGTTTCGATATTAAATATCATCGTCAGAATAAAAGAAGTGTAACATTCAGACTTACCTTAAGTATTAAGAAATGAATGTATGTCTACTTTGGAATATATTTTATTTTAAATTTTTTATCTACACAAAGTATTGTTATTAATTAACACAGGTGATTGCATCTTGAACAGTGATTTAGTTAACAGCTACACAAGTTCCTAAAAGAAATTAAAACCTTGATTAAATATATAAATAAAAATTAATGTATTGTTTACTTACCAGTACTGGATAATGATAAAACTCATTAAACTGTTTCTTTCAATACAATGTTTATATTCGAATGAGGTTACATTTCGTAAACAGTTCATACAACGAGTACACAAAGTTTAGAATGGCTTCAGACATAAAATGAATAGACTTTGTCGTTGATTTTAGTCGTCGTTTGTTGATACTTTTATTGCGAACGCCTTATTGAATTTTGTTTTGTTTTTAATGTCATTTACGATGACAGTCATAATACGTACTACTTTTGACGTTGACACTTCACTAAACAGGTTGAGTACTAGGGTACTACATAAATCTGAAATTCACTAAGCCAGCTCGGTTGAGTTCGGAGTTCGTTATACCTATTGCAGATATTCCATTGGTCAGCCGAAAATATAGTATATTACGTAACGAGTGCGAAAAATAACTTTCGCACAAGTTATGTACACTATTTTTCCTACGACCACGCGATATACTTTTACCGAATCAGGCATGTACAATCTTGCGCTTTTATGTAGATGTGAGAGGTTTTATATATGTGTATTTATAATTACATTATATTGTTTTGACTACTTACCTTTGAAACTGGCCCAGAAAATTGTGATTTTTATGCGATTAAAAAGAGTGCCTTCATAAAAAAGTTAGAATAAATATTGGTACACAAAATATTACGAACATTTATTCTAATAACTAACAACAACTGGAAACAGAACATCAGAAATAAAACGGTTTTTGTTACATAAATATTGCGATTCAGAATTGATTATTTATTTGAATCACTCTAAAAATTAAAAGTAAAATTATTATTAGTGCAATTTATAAATTGCAATGGTGTATGTGCAAGATTGTTTTCGATATTTTCTCGGATGTTTCTTGTAATTGTAGTCGAAGTTGAGGGATGCTGATTAATATTTTCTAATATCGCTGATTCTGCAGTATCTTTGGATCCTCCTTGCACAGCGTCTACAATTTTGGATGCAACATTTATTCTATTGATAGTCGAGTCGCCTATATATCCCTCAGCGACAGTAGAGGATTTCCATCCTCCATGTCTTTTAACCCTGGAACTGCACTGTTGGGTCTCAGAAACCCAGAGCGTCCTTCATTGTAATGTGACATGCGCATGAGTGGTTTGTTTGCGTCGCCAGTCTATGTAAATTCAGTCTACAGTTAGCCGACTTAGAATACGGGTGTTTTGCTGCATTTGAGTGAAACAGCGAGGTACGATATTTTCAAAAATACGAGCATGGGTTCCACAGACCCAAATGTGATGTTTATGGTAATTATTTTGTTTTTACTCACGTTTATTTATTTTAGTATAATGGCGTCAACTAGCAGAGAAAATCGTCGTCGATTAACCGAGGTGGAATTGCAGAGAGAGGCAGAAAATGTATGGGAGAATGAGGGCGAAAACGAGATCGTTGACGATATGTTTGGAGGAGAAGATTCTGACGAAGATTATGTTGAAGAGCAGCTCTCAGATAGTAACAGTGACCAAAGCGAAAATGAAGACGAAGTATTGGATGAACCAGTTAGAAATGTCCATAGTTTACAGGGGAAAAATGGTCATCGATGGAGCACACAAGCTCCAGCAAGACAGATTCGTACAAGACAAGAAAACATTGTAATGCATTTACCTGGCCCTAAACGAGAAGCCAGGACAGTTCAGTCTCCTGAACAAGCTTGGAATTTGTTGTTCAACGAACAAATGATAGATAGTATTGTTTTATACACAAATGAATAAATTACTCGTAAATGCAATGATATAAGACAACAGAGTTATACAAGGCCAGTAAATAAAGCAGATGTCAAGGCTTTTATTGGGCTGCTATTTTTAGCAGGTGCATTACGCGTATCAAACTGTAACTTGATGAACTTTGGTCAGTAAAATTTGGAAATGGAATATTTCGGTCGACAATGTCACAGCAGCGATTTCAGTTTATTGCATTATGTCTAAGGTTTGATAGTAAAGATACTAGAGCCGAAAGAAGGTTGGTTGATAAATTTGCACCTATACGGGAATTATTTGACATTTTTGTGGATAATTGTAAATCATACTATACACCATATGAATGCTGTACTATAGATGAACAGCTCGTAGGATACAGAGGGAAATACCCGTTGCGAATTTACATGGCTAGTAAGCCTGATAAGTATGGAATTAAAATAATGATGTTGAATGATTCAAAGACTTATTATATGCTCAATGCAATTCCATACGCAGGAAGAGTAACTACAGAAAACAATGAATCAGTACCGGCTTATTATGTCCGAAAACTTTCAGAACCAATACATGGAACTAATCGAAACCTCACAGTTGACAATTTGTTTACGTCAATTCCCCTAGCTGAACAAATGTTAGAACAGTATCAATTAACTCTCCTAGGAACTTTGAGAAAGAATAAGAGAGAAATACCTACTCCCTTTCTACAAAAAAAAAGTAGGTACATCGCTATTTGCTTTTGATAGAAATAAAACTCTTGTTTCATACACTCCTAAACCAAACAAAATTGTACTTTTGCTGTCAACATTGCATTCTGATGACTCCCTAAATGCCATTACTGGAGAGCCCAATATTATACATTCTTATAATGAAACAAAGAGAGGGACAGATACATTCGATCAGCTCTGCCATTCGTACACTACTTCACGAAAGACTAGACGTTGGCCGCTACGAGTTTTTTTCAATATACTTGATGCTAGTGGAATAAATGCAATGGTTTTGTTTTCTCTCGCAAATCCACACTGGAAAGAAGATAGATAAAATAATTGAAAATATTTTTTGAAGCAGTTAGGAATGAGTCTAATTGAACCATGTTTACGAGAACGTTTGACAGTTACTACGTTACAAAAACCATTGCGGCAAAAAATTTATGAAATTCTCGGAATTGAAGTCCCCCCACCACAACATGATGTTCATTTAGCAAAAAAAGTTAGATGCTCCTTTTGCCCAAAAGGGAAAGATAGAAAAACTAATTTTGCGTGTTCTGCGTGTCACACGCCATACTGCATGGAGCATAGAGCCCAGCTATGCTGTGAATGCGAACAAGATCCAAGAAACTGAAGACCTGGCTAAGAATAACTAAGACTGATAATGCCAAAAGAGTTTATTTTTTGTTACAAGGATAGATATAGAGTTTGTATTCGTAGATAATAATTTGAATTTCATGTTATTTTTTTTCATAAAATGTTTTATGTTTGGATGTTATTTTGTTTTTTTTTTCACTTTTAACAAATATATCTCTTCGTGAAATAAAACACCATGATTATATTTTTTTTCTACGCAAACTACGAAATTTAGTTATTCTCCCGAAACCATAAAATATTTAAATTTTTTGTTTTTTTGCTAAAAAATAGCTTTGGGTTTCTGAAACCCGCGTGTGAAGTTCTTGTCTCAAAAAATAAGTGTGATGTACCAGGGTTAAGAGTTGTAATATCTCCTCCTGCATCTACCAATATTGTGGCGGATGATCTTCTAAGACAATGACTTGTGTATGTTTTTGCATTGTCAAGTTTTAAAAATTTGGCAACTACAGTAGGTACAGAACCTATTTTGTTTATACCTACAACCTGTTTGGTACATTTTTTGTTTTGGTAGTTGAGAAAAAATCTTTTCTCATGCGTTGCAGGTCTTAAATCAGCGTATTTTTTATATTTCTCATAAAATATATCTGTTACATTAAATTTCCTGTCAATTTTATTTTTTGTATTGTAAATTTTAATTATCGCTGCAGGACCCAGATCTTCTATATCATCTACACTAATGTTCACTAGTTCCTGTTTGCGGCATGCTCCACTAATTCCAAAAATTAGAACTACCTAAAAATTAATATAACACTTATTAGTAAAACACGTGAGCAATACAAAACTTTTTAAACTCACCTTAATGAATAAAAACTGATCGTCAGGAGCTTGTGTTATGAAATCGTTTATTTGCAAGGTGGTTAAGATAGACGATTTCTTTGGTTTATAACCATCAATCCTTCTTTTTAAACATGCCTTTGTTTTTAGATATTTAGCAATATCTACATTGTGGTTTATATATAAAGTAGTACGCAGAATAGAATATATTGACCACAGTGTATTTGGCCGTACTTTTTTGGATAATTCATCCATATATGCAAGTTTGTACATTTTCTGAAAATGAACTTTTGATATCTTTACCTTTTCTCCAGTTTATAAATTCTTCATATGTACGTTCATATCTGGCTCGTGATTTTGTAGGTAGGATTTTTAAGCATGGTATTTTTGCTGCTTCGACAATTTCTGGCGGAGTGCATTCACTATCGCTATTACTGTCGTCCGTGTCCATAGTTTTTTTAGGTTTCTATCAAATATTGTACAGCTGTACGAAGATAATCAATAGATCATTTTAATATAGTCACTGTAAAAAAACGTTTGACACTTTACATGAATTGTTCGACGCCTACTTTTTCAAAACAATTAATTAGCTGTTTTAAGGATTCATTGTTCAAACCATGCTCCGAATAATTGAAAACAGATATTCTTTTATTTAATAACATGAAAGTCCAAGAAATGTCGATGTAAACACACTTACTTTTAAGAATAAATAAATTGTTGTATATATTTTCTTAACGGTATAAGTATCGTTGATAAGATCTTACCGTAACAACGATACAATGGACGAGTGGGCTAAGCTTCCGTAGACTCGATTTCTGACAAACAGTTAAGGTGGTTCGAACCCGGGCTCCGTGGATTTTTTTTTAATTTCAAATGAAATAAATAAATTATATTATATGGACAAATCAACTTAGAAAATGCGCATTTGACATATACATACATTTGCGGGGTAAATAGACTAGCATTTCAACATTCATTTGACAGCTTTTTTATCCGTACACCTACGGATAAGTTTTTTTTCCGTACGCGTATGAATAAATGCCACTTTCAATAGTACTAGACAGTCACTGTCACTTTCCTATGTGGTCGTAGGAAAAAAATATATCATAGGGATTATCAGAACTTGATTGGCAGTTAAGGTTTACAAAAACTTGGAGTCTGTTCAGTTTCGGGTTAACTGGTCCGGTTTTGGAATAACGAGAAGGAGCAGCGAATTTTAGAGTTTTCGTTTGCGGGCATTGTTAAGAAACGGCTCTCTGCTGTTGTGAATTGGGGAAAGAGGTTTTCCTTTAACCAGGAGGTAAGCGTACTAAGCAATTTCCTTAAAATAGTACAGTCGTTGAGTGGTAAATTAATTTCAGATTTGCCGACCTAGCCAATTTTGTTCACAATATCTGTTTACTCAAAAGTCACATGTTCAATGCCGCCATTTTGGACTTAACCACATTGCATATTTGAGGGTTTCGAAGTAGCATCACATCTACGCCTTGATAAACCGTCTAAAGTTCTTTGAGGGAGGAGATCTTCGAGAAAACGACGTTTTAAGCGATACGCCACCCTGGAGTCGGTGAGTTCATTCCAACTTATCAAAATCCACTGGGAGAGTGTACCGGCATATTCTTATTACTACTAGTTTATTACGTGATACTACCTTCTTATAATAGTAAAGTGTTCTATTGGACTTTTCTTAATTTGAATTCATATGTTAATTATTAAATCTCCTAACGGGGGTTTAATTTGTTTTTTATCTTTCGTAACCTGTCATATCTATTTTTTGGTACAAGGCATTTGCTATATATAGTTTTCAATTTAAATAAACTGTTCACCAAATGTGAACTTAAATACAGCTGTATTTACGGGTTATTATGGTTTTTATTTACATTTAATGCACCTAATGCATATTTTTATTTTTTCATCATAAATAGTTGATTACATGTGCCTGTAAACTTATTTGATTAAAAAAAACCATATAGTGAAGTTCTGATTTTTATTTTTTTATTGATATCATTATGGTTACAAAGTTAAGTTGAATTTAGAAAAGAAGGGAGTGGTGTAAGTAATTTCTTATTTTTGAAAAACTACCATTAAATAAGTGGCGCCCTATTCCTGCCGATACTTGTGACTCGCAAGATCCTGCGACCACTGCTCACAAGACGAAGAGCCACCAGAGCTTTGTAACTCCAGAAAAGAGTTAGAGAAGTAACATTCCATTTGAAGCCTATCTGATGTTTGATAATTATTTTGGCTAGACCAAGAAGTGACCTACCTAGTGATAGACTTAATATATATTAATAGAAAAAAGAAGAAGAAGATGTGATGTCACAAATATTGAAGCTTAGATATTATAAGCTCTATGGAGATATCCTGGATATCTTTTTTCCAATTAAGATCAGTATAACTGTGCAATGATATAGAAATCCAGGAAAACTATATGTGCTGATATTTACAATTATAACTTAAGAAGACAGTTTAAAAGTAGAAACTCCCTAGATTTATCTGTTCGTTGACAACTTGATATTGTGGGTTTCTAAAGTGTCTTCTAATTGCCAACTCTTCAAGGAAATCCAGTTCTTGTTTCTCATCACTTCTACATCTAGTTCTGTGTTAGGTGTCAAGTAGATGTTTTGCATAGTGGGACTTATCTGGTTGTTTTAATCTATATGCTGTAACTGTTCACTGTATCTGATCTCAAAATTTCTAAGGGTTTTACCGAAATAGACAGCATTACATTCTAGACATTTAAGATTATATATACCAAACTTATTTAATGGGAATATTCTTATTTTTACATTTTACAATTTTCATTACTTTCTGTTTGAAAAGAAAATGTTGTATTTTTAGCTGAAGATATTATCTTGGATATATTATTAGGGATATTACCTGCATATGTGATGGTTTTATAATTTTTTATTCCGTTAATTTGTTGAGGAAATATTAGTTTTAATGCTACTTTTCCTCTTTTTTATCAATTAATTTATTTATCATATGTAATGGATAATC
The DNA here is from genome assembly GCA_963921935.1 of Galeruca laticollis. Classification (NCBI taxonomy): domain Eukaryota; kingdom Metazoa; phylum Arthropoda; class Insecta; order Coleoptera; family Chrysomelidae; genus Galeruca; species Galeruca laticollis. The sequence continues at coordinate 52,228,837 of OY998184.1, forward strand.
GTTGGATGTTGCTATTTGTTCAATTGTAATGATTTCCCGAATAAAATTACATTTGTTCATAGGAACTAAAAAAGCTCTATGTACCATTGTATTATACGCTGCCAATTTATGTGACATGGGGTCATTGGACTTATATGGAATAGTTACATCAGGGTGTGTTGGTTTTCTGTAAATTGAATAATCAAGTACATTATTAACTCTTTGAAATTTTTAAATCCAGAAAATTGATTGAGTTATTTTCTTCAAGATGTAACGAAGTGTTTTTTTTTCGTTACTAATCATTTTAAGTTTCCGAATTTACTTTTATTTAATATTATTCAACCGTTATATAAGTGGAAATTACTTCGATATGAAATATTCATTCCAGATGTAACGAAGTTTCTTTCTTGTTATTATTGATTTTGAGTTTCCGAATCTACTTTTATTTAATTTTACTTATATCCCGTTATATATGTAGAAATCACTTTGATATGAAATATTCATTCCGGATTTTTATTTAAAAATTTCAAATTTTGACTGCGATCCGATGGTAGAATTTATGTTTACCCTTACCGCGGAATACAGAGTAAGGAGCGCGCAGGTCGAACTAGCGGAGAGAGAGGAAAGCAGTTTGAAACCTGGTAGGTGATATAGTCGAGAGGACTGTGGTATCGAGTCCCGAGTTCCGACCGCCAGCAGTAGAACAACACTCCGACATTAAGCAATTCAATCAATTTATTTACCGTTTCTTGTAGATGTTTTGAAGTAGTTTTTTTTAATTTTAACAAAAGTTGAAGCGATAATTGTGAAGGTGAATATTTGAAATTATAACATAAATGGTATTTTCAATAGATATTTGAATTTCTATTTTGAATTTATAAAAATATTAGATATTTCATTTTACTATAAGCATTAGTGGTTTTGTGATATAGCAGGAATCGAACTGTTATCCGTTTCTTTCAAATGTTTTGAGTAATTTTTTTCCCCTTTTCCTTTTTAAAATAAAAATGTTGAAGCGATAACCGTGAAGGTAAGAATATTTGAAAATTATAATAAAAGTGGTCTTTTCAATAGGTATTTGAATTCCTATTTTGAATTTATTTGAATATTAGATTTTTCAATTTTACTGCAAGCGTTAATGGTTTTGTGATATATCAAAAATATAAGGAGAAACAGAACATTTAAAATCTCGACAATATTTTATTGAGTGTTAACCCGATTCCGTAATTTGCGTTTCGGTTGAAATATCAAAGACTTCCAGGTGTCTAGCCAGGGCTCTTCTGGTATTTTAATTAGAAAGCGTAAATTCCGTTCGAATTGGAATCTTGAGGACTTCCAGGTGTTTAGCCAGGGCTCCTTGATATTTTAATTCCCGGATTTCAACCGTCAGTATCCCGTCCCGATTCCCTGATTTGCGTTTCGGTTGAAATATCAAAGACTTCCAGGTGTCTAGCCAGGGCTCTTTTGATATTTTAATTAGTAGACCTATATTCCATTTGAATTGAAATCTTAAGGACTTCCAGGTGTCTAGCCAGGGCTCCTTGATATTTCAATTCCCGGATTTCAACCGTCAGTATCCCGTCCCGATTCCCTAATTTGCGTTTCGGTTGAAATATCGTAGACTTCCAGGTGTCTAGCCAGGGCTATTTTAATATTTTAATTAAAAGGCGTAAATTCCGTTCGAATCGAAATCTTGAGGACTTCCAGGTATCTAGCCAGGGCTCCTTGATATTTTAATTCCCGGATCTCAACCGTTAATATCTAGTCCCGATTTCCTAAAATTCCCGAAAGTGGTCCCACCACTTGGCCCGAGCTTTCGACAGTTTTATTCAAGAACCGAACCCTTTTTCGTATTTCCTTTCACGGTCTCCAGAAGCATCGTGTACTCAATACTCACTTTTATTCTACATACCGTGTGCATCGAAAGTGATTGGACACTTTGCTGGCATCAATGTAGACTCCGTTTTATTAATTTTAATTTATTAACCTGTATATTGAAAACACCCGTGAAATAGAAGCTTACTTTTAACGCTTTTATAGTGAACATTGCTTTTGCTGATAAAAACTCTCTCGCTTATGTCCTGCCCGCTTCGTCTCTAATGACCGCATGTTAAATGTATATAGTTCGCTAACATTTCTCTGCTTTTCTGGGGATACCAGAGTATGGGTTACCTTTATGTGTGATAATGTTTTTTTTTGTATATAGACAACGATTTGAGTAGTTACAGAGCCTGTTTTTATTGTTAAATGAAGACATTGTTGTAATATAACCTAACCGAACCTCTGTGCTTTACTGACCTACTATAAACTAAATCATCCTATGGTAGAGTATTTGTTTTGCTGCACGAATCTAGATTCTCCGTAGTGTAGACCAGGAGGATAACTTTCATTTTAGGACCAGTGAGGAAGTTTCTGGATACAATTCTGCCGGATGAGATACAATTAGACCCCTGGAACCATCCGTACCTCCATCTGAGGCTACCTGGAACTCCTGACGAGTGAAGTCAGGGGGCCGTGGAGATAACCACGAATAAAAATCTGGCGCCCGAGCACTAATTCCGAACGTGTTGCATCGAGGGTGTCCAAAGTGACGTGCTGAGGTGGCAAGAGCCGCGTAAGGAGCCAAGGAAAAAAAAGGACGTCACAAACTTCTAATGTAAATTTAAATTTTGGGTGTAAATTCTTAATATGGTTGAAAAATACATCTAATTGTCGTTCACTACCCACAAAACAAGCTAATATGTCATCTACATATCTATACCAAAATAACACATTTCTTGAGATAATACTGTCAAAGATTTTTCTTTCTAAATTGTCCTCAAAAATTTATATGGTGATATAGGGCTTCCCATTGGTAAACATTCATATATCTTATTGTCAACAGTGAAATAATTCTGATTAATACATACATCAAATACATCAAGTATCTCCGATATTATTCCTGGATTAATATTTTTATCTTCTAGTAATTTTCGTACAAGTATTAGACATTCTTTGGGGGGAATTTTAGTGAACATATTGGTAACATCAAATGAAATGAGTTTAGAGTTATCTTGCAATTTGAATGCTTTTAATTTTTTGATCAGTTCTATTGAATTTTGAATTGAGTATTTAGATGTTTATCCGAAACTATTGAGTGTATTGTTAAGTCTTTTGCTAATAAATTATTATGAGTATTAACATAAGAAACTACATGGCCAATTTGTTTCGTTACTTTATGTAATTTAACTATTCCATATAATTGTGGAGAATGAGGATTTTTATGAACAATGGACTCCTTTTCGTAATCAATTTGAATTATTCACAATATCTCTTACATTATTAGAGAACTTTTTTGTTGGGTCTGCTCTAAGAACTTGTATATCACTGGATTCTATGAGGTTACATTTTACTGTTTCAAATGAAACTTACCGTTTCTAGTTAATTACACAATATATTGAAAAGATTTTAAAAATTCTAAGATAATTGACAATTGTATTAAATATCATTTTGTTTCGTTTTAGTTTATTCCAAAAATAGAGAGATTTCTTGTATTCTCACATTCTTTTCTCATTTATTTAATTTTTTCAAACAACGTTCCGGCATATTGCCATTTCCAAGTATTTCTTTTTCTCTACAAATAATAATGTGTTATTTTTTTTTAATTAACAAATTTTTATTGTATTACATAATTTATACATCAATTAAACAATTTAAAACGACAATACAAAACATAATATACATAAAAATGCTAATTTAAATTAAAAAAAAAGTTACTGACTTAAAAGGTAGGACGTCAATCCTTCTTGTTCATAGAAGAGAACGTATGCTTCCCCACTGACTAAAGATTTCGATGATATTAATGACACCCTTGAATCAATATATTTGTGCCACTGTCCAGTGTAGTGATGTCGGCAGTATGCCGTGTAGTGACCACTGTAAGTGGTTCCGCTGTGATTTGATATAGCGTAGAGGTTGTACCTACAGGGTGCCACATTATCAGCTCCGTAATGGATCATATCAAGCCCTTCTATTGGAAAATCTATTGTAACATTAAGTTTTCGCCTAAATCTTTCTATCGGCGTAAAGCGCTTCAGGTGAATAACCAGGATTTTTGGAAATTTATGAATGGAAAATGATTGAGTGCATAGTCTTCGTTCCTCACATTTCGAACATGTCGGTTTCTCATCACAGTCGATCGATTCTTCTCTTGTAAACGAATCCAAACATTGTGAAAGACGTAATTGACCTGTTCTTTGGGGTATGGGAAGGGATAAATCCCAAAAGGGATCAAAGGTAACAGAACAGTGACCACAATATGTACACTTGAGTGTAGATTTTAATTGACCAACGAAGTATACGATCTTGGAGTTGTCCATTTGCAGATGTCTTAACCAAGATTCTTGTGCTTTTTCATTGTCACTGAGATTTTCATCAATTTCTGTTAATATGGGTTTAGGTTTTTCATGTACCCTGTTGATATCTTCGTGAAGTCCTTCTAATAGGTAACGAAGAAACTCCTGCGCATCTTGTTGAGCATATACCATGAACAATAAATGCTAAGACAAAATTAATTTGAAACAATGAGCTATTAAAACTTACACATTATAAATCTGTTGTCGACTGTGGACATTGCGTTCTAAAATATTTTAAAATAAAATAAAGGTAATCGAACCTGTCTGATTTATAAAATCGTCAACAAAACATACTAATAATAGTCATAGGCGGGTAAGATGCAAAACTCCTACAGCTACCCTATCAAATGGTTGTATATTTTTTGGAGACTTTGAAGGTCCGTCTCATAGTTAATTGAATTTTTGTTCTTTTTGATACAAATCATTTCTTTGATTTCACGTTTGATTCTGTTTTCTTCTTTGTCTAAAATTTTGATGTTTTCAAAATCAAAACTATGGTGGTTTTCGATTGCGTGTTTTGAAAGGGCTGTGTAATATTCATTGTTAGTTTTTATGTTGTATTTGTGATTGTAAATTCTGTTATGTAGGTATTGAGAGGCTTGACCCACGCATTCACCATGTCAATCGTTACATTTGACATTATTCATTGTTGAGAAAAAGAAATACTTGAAAATGGCAATACGCCGAAACGTAGTTTGAGATAATGAAATAAATGAGAAAAGAATGTAAGAATACAAAAAATCTCTTTATTTTTAACTATTAACTGTGTTGACCGATTAGCAGGAATAAACTAAAACGAAAATTTAAATTATACGGTCAGGAAATACACACTGTTAAATATCATCGTCAGAATGACAGAAGTTACATTTCATTTGAAGCTTATCTGATTATAATTCAAAGATATATAATTTTATAGAATCTAGTGATGTACAAGTTCTTAGAGCAGACCCAACAAAAAAGTTCTCTAATAATGTATGAGATATTGTGAATAATACAAATTATATTTCAAGTAACTACGAAAAGGAGGCCATCGTTCATAAAAATCCATATCCTCCACAATTATATGGAACCGTTAAATTATATAAAGTAACGAAACAAATTAGACCTGTAGTTTCTTTTGTTAATAGTCCTAATAATGTATTAGCAGAAAAAAATTCAACAATATACTTAATAGTTACGGATATACATCTAAATAATTAAAAATTCAATAGAACTAATCAAAAAATCAAAAGCATTGAAATTGCAAGATAACTGTGAACTCATTTCATTCAATGTTACCAATATATTCACTAAAATTCCTCCTATAGAATGTACGAAAATTACTAGAAAATAAAAATATTGATCCAGGAATAATATCGGATATACTTAATTTGTTTGATGTATATATTAATCCGAATTATTTCACTTTTGACAATAAGATATATGTTCAAAATGAAGGTTTACCAATGGGAAGCTGTATATCACCAATTTGGCAAACATTTTTATGGACAATGTAGGAAGAAAAATAATTGACAGTAATATTTCAAAAAATGTCTTATTTTAGTATAGATGAAATATTAGCTTGTTTTATCGGTATATTAATAATTTCCACCCAAAAATTGAATTTACAATAGAAGTTGAAGAAAATAACTCAATCAATTTTCTTGATTTAAGAATTCCAAGAATTAATAATGTAATTTATCATTCAATTTACAGAAAATCATTACACACTGATGTTACTATTCCATATAACTCCAATCAGTACAATTAAACAAATAGCAACATCCAACAGTTATCCATTACATATGATATATAAATTAATCAATAAAGAAGAGGAAGGAGTGACTTCAAAACTAATATTTGATGTACAAATTAACGAAATAAAAAATTATAAAACCATCACATATGCAAATAATATTTCTAATAATATTTCAAAGATAATACTTCAGCTACAAATACAACAATTTCTTTTAAAACAGAAAGGAATGTGAGTACCAAATTGTTAAATGTAAAAACAAAAATATCCAAATTAAAGAAGTCTGGTATATATAAACTTAAATGTCCAGAATGTAATGTTGTCTATTTGGGTCAAACCCTTAGAAATTTTGGAAATTTTGAAATCAGGTACAGTGAATATTTACAAGCATATAGATCAAAACAACCAGATAAGTTCCACTATGCAAAACATGTACTTGACACCAAATATTCATTGACACCTAACACAGAACTAGAAATACTACATATTTGTGGTAAGAAACAAGAACTGGATTTCCTTTAAGAGTTAGAAATTAGAAGACACTTAAGAAACCCACCATATCAAGTTGTCAATGAACAGATAAATCTAGGGAGTTCTTCACTTTTAAACTGTCTTCTTAAGTGATAATTGTAAAGATCAGCAGATATAGTTTTGCTGGTTTTCTATATCATTGCACAGTTATACTGATCTTAATTGGAGAAAAAATATCCAGGATATCTCCATAGGGCTAATAATATCTAAGCTTTCATATATGTAACATCACACCTTATTTTTTCTATTAACATATATTAAGTCAATCAGTAGGTAGGTCACTTCAACTCTAGCCAAAATAATTATTAAACATCAGACTTCTGTCATTCTGACGACGATATTTAATATCGAAACAATTGTCAATTATCTTAGAATTTTTAAAATATTTTCAATATATTGTGGAATTAACTAGAAACAGTAAGTTTCATTTAAAACAGGTTTTGAAGGAGGCCAAGGTGGTGTATGTTGCTTTATATTGGTCCAATTGAAAATATGAGTGAAGCTTGCGTCATTGTCTCATGTTACCCCAGTGGAATTGTGCCATAATAGTGACCCACAATATTTCTATAATAGAGTTCAGTTATTATTTCTTTTTCCTGTTACGCCGTCTCCTGCCGAAGGTTGGTCATCTAAATGGCTAGCACTGTTTTAGAAAATTCAGCTCTAAATATAGGTATTTAAGAACGTCGGCACCATCGACGCAGATCGTTGAATCACGAATTCTGACGCCTTCCAACTGATCTTTTACCTAGGGTTTTTCCTTCAATTATTGAGCTTCATGTTTCGTACCATTTATCTCTCATTATATATCCAATTTGAAATGTTTTGCGTTTCTTAATGTTCTTTCTATTTATATAATCGATTTTATACCTCGGTGTTGGTTATATGTTTATTCTTTGGGTTCACGATATCTGTAATATGCGATGCGTCGATAATGATATATTTCAAAAGCGTCAATTCTCATTTTTGTTTGAGAATCTTAGATCGCAACAATTAAGAAGTACGGGACATATGTAGCATCAGATCATACTAATTCGAAAGTGTCACGTCAAAAACACGCGGATATTGAGACGCTAGACAATTCGACGCACGCGACATTTGTACGCATACAAATTAGACGTGTAATAAACATAAACATTTAAATTATTATATGGGATTCCACGTATAAATATAGTCTCAACTGAATATGAAAGAGTATTGATACTATTATATAGAATAATGTTTCCATGACGAAAAGCAATATTTCAATAAAACGACCTTCATGTCGTTTGCCCATAGGAACTAAAAGTATTACTGCAGGTTTTAGTTTTTGTAACTTTTGTAAATGTGATATTTACTTTGGAATATTGAATCTTGTTCTGGAATAATCACAGTGTACAAACCCAAACCCGGTGTCAATTTATTACCGGCAACCCCGGACATTAGAACTTGGGACACTTTCTATGAATGTACTCATATCTAATGGTTTCTTTACAAATGAAAATGAACTTTTTGTTTTTTTAATATCAATTATTGGATAAATAATAATTGTTTTATTCTATTTCTTTTCATAGACCACCATAATTCATTTGTTGTTGGAATTAGCCTTTTCACGAAATATATTAAAACTAAATAATGATATGATGATTCTAGCAATGTTATACAAATATAAACTATACAATAAAATCTGAATTTCAAACTATGTGTTTAAATTTGTAATTGGAAGTTGTATGCAATTCCTTGCTAATATTCTTAAAGTTGTCTATTCGCATTCTCGAAAACGACTTGTTTTATTTTCCTGCGGTATCTTTATATATTTTCTTATGCGGTTGGACATTACCCGCAATGTTTTGTTCCATTTTCAATCGGTTTAAACAATCTACCATCTTAAGAGCTTTAATGCTTGGATGGGCTCAGTAAATAAGAAAAGTTGTTAAGCCAACCTTCAACTGCATTATTTGTGCGTAGTATATCTTGTTTAATAAGTTCATAACCATTCCACAAATTTGTCTGTATCTTCAAAGTAATTTGTAATAATAAATGCTCGTTTGCCTGAAATAAATCATCATTCTCACACGATTCATATGCTGCAATTACATGTTCTTCTGGAACTAAAGCAAGAGCAGCAAGTTTCCGTAAATGTAAAGCGAAATCAGGGTCCTCACTGCACTGTGATTGCAATACTGCTCCTTGAATATGCCTCCAAACACATTGAATGAAATGGAAAAAGCATTTTCGTATTATAACTTTTGGAAATTCTCATTGTAGCGCGTTGATCTTTCACAAAGTTAACCATAATTGATTGCAGTCCAGGTTTAAGCATTTTTAATTCTTGAGGAAAGGTGAATATATGGTTCCTTTATTTTGTTTGGCAGCAGTTGGAATTACAGTACTATATTGTACTTCATGAATTGTGTATCATTCATTGAACAATCGCTGGGCAGATGCGAAGGTTCCATCAGCCAACCAATGATCGCAGTGCTGCATAAACTCCAAATTTCTAGCGGTAGAAAATGATAGAATTCTTTGATTACATGGACCACTATAAAAGAGGAGGAAAGGTTCACCTTCGCTCGTTTGTGTGTACTCGGTGGGAAAATTCAATTCTACCAAATTTCTGGTATTCTTGAATTTTGCGTACTCGCTGTATAGTACGTTTCAAAGAAGAAACTGAAGGTAAACGGGCCGCGGCCACTGAAGAAAGTCTCTCATATGTAGTAGCTATAACTGCTTGTGTTTGTTCAACTTGTAGAGAAACCTGCTTTATCGAATTAACAGCTGTCTTCGCTTCGTGTTTCGCGACATCGGGAATATGATTGTGAGAGGAGCTCTTCACCACGTCATTGTTCACTGTATGTACTCTTCCAGGATAATAAAAAAGTTGTATTCGAAATTTGAATACTACTAAGTCATAACAGAAGACAGCAACATCGCTAAAAAGCATTGATATCTATTCAGAGGTATATAAAATATAGAACTATGATACGTAAAACCTAGTAAACGGTTTACATTACAATACGAGGTGAGTTCACATACGCATACATACTACACATGCTTTGGGCGAATAAAAAAAAAAGTTCTAGCTTCGCAAACACATAATACTCGAGGAATAATGAAGCTAACTTAAGGACGGATTGTTATTGTTTTCCCGCAGCCGTAAAGATATTGACATAAATGAGATCTTCGAAAACAGTTTAATGAAGTCCAGTATAACTCAATCGGTCTAAAAAGTAATATAAGTTTTTTACTTTTCGGTTATATTTTAATCTCTAAACATGGGTTAGTGAATTTTCCTTTATTTAAGTGACTACTTCATTTAAAAAGTGATATCGATAGCACTTAGAACTATTGAATACCTACTTATTTTAGTTAACATTCACCTATTCATGTTTAGAGAGTAAACTTATTATTCGTTAAATCATTGAACTTACTTACCGGTAACAAAATTCGCAATTCCAACCAGAAATTGACAAGAGTTTTACTCATGTTCTTTCTGTTATTTTATTCATATATTTTAAAAACTCTGATAATTTGATTTGTTTGTTAGCATTTACTGTGATGTAATCTCCACAGTACGCAAAAAAATAGTCAAAGATACGTATTCCTCTCCACTTTAATCTGCCCTTGACGTCAGTGAACAATAATTGATTATGAAATGTATGCTACAATCCATTGGAATTAGTTTAATGAAAATTCGTTTCTGAAAAACTCAATTATAACTTAATTTTGTGAGCCATATTCACAATACATCCGTCTAAGAGAAACTAAGAAAGAGAATATTGTTTTTAAAATCCATTACTCTATCCTCTCATTCAGAAAATAGTTCTTCGCGAAATTTGAAGTAACGAGATATAATTTCTGATATTGTCACGCTTCTCGATTTTTGTTTAGTATATAACCAAATCATCGAATCCACAATAGAAGTTCAGTTACTCAGCTTATCCATAATTCAAGTGAATAGTTGTTAAATGAGTAAGAAGATAATGGGAATTGTTGGAATTTGAGGAAAAATGTTGTGTAATTCATCAAGTCTATAGTAAGTAAATTGAATTGAGGTGAAGAGGGGTAAGAGCAGACCAGAATTTTTTAAATCACATTTTGGAAGGTTGTTGATGCTGAATGAGTGATTATTTTATAATATTTCGTTTTGAGAATGCAATGCTGCTCTTAACCCAGCAAAACAGGGTAAGACCGTAAAATGTACTTATATTTATTTGGTATAATACTAGAAAATGACACGGGAAATTATATATATATATATATATATATATATATATATATATATATATACAAAGAGCAAACAACAAGTGTTATCATGGGAAAGCACGCAAAAATAAAGAGGTTACTGAAGAGGAGTGGTAACCGTAAACATGCATGTTTCTAGCTCATTAGCCTTCATCAGTACGGTATAACCAAGTATGGATGTGAAACTTGGGAGCAACGATGTTGAATGAAACATGGAAGAACACGAAGAACGAAAATAACAGGACAACCAAACGCACATTTGTGCCATCAATTGGAAGATTCCGATTTTGGAAAAACAACCAATATCAACACGGAGGCGCATAAAGCCCTCCTGTCTGGAAAAAACCAACCCAAGGTATAGAAACAAAATCAAAAATGGATCATGCGTGAATTTAACAAAAACAAAGAGCAAACAACAAGTGTTATCATGGGAAAGCACGCAAAAATAAAGAGGTTACTGAAGAGGAGTGGTAACCGTAAACATGCATGTTTCTAGCTCATTAGCCTTCATCAGTACGGTATAACCAAGTATGGATGTGAAACTTGGGAGCAACGATGTTGAATGAAACATGGAAGAACACAAAGAACGAAAATAACAGGACAACCAAACGCACATTTGTGCCATCAATTGGAAGATTCCGATTTTGGAAAAACAACCAATATCAACACGGAGGCGCATAAAGCCCTCCTGTGTGGAAAAAACCAACCCAAGGTATAGAAACAAAATCTGTGTTTGCTCTTTGTTTTTGTTAAATTCACGCATAATCCATTTTTGATTTTTCCTTTCATAATTCTTTTCATGTGAATGATATATACATTTAAGGCCTGATGATAGCTTAGTGTGTCGAAACTAGTTGCCCCTTAAACTTAATAATATATGCTGTAGTACGAAGTTTGCGTTTTACTTACTGCTATTTGCCTACAGACTACATTTGAAATGGAGAGTCTTTTTCATTTACTTTAATGTTAGTTATAATCTCTGATAAACTACTCTTGTTTCCGAAGGTTTATTAGACAAGCTGGACTCATCGCAGTTAAAAATTAGATGAGGCTTCTCTGCTGAACCCCATTCTATTATAGTTTCTTCTAATATCTGAAGTGTTGAAATTATAAAACATAATAAGGTCACTTGCGATTCTTGTAAGAAGTTATTCCACCAATCATGCATCTCACCAATTCACAAACAACATATTCCAGACTCTGATGATAACGATTCCTTTCTATATCACATATGTTATAATGAAGAATCCGAGAGTGACAACGAAAGTATAGAATAAAAAGAAGAGAAAAAAGAGCATTTGAAAATGCGGTTAATAGAAATGGAAGGAGTTAACCAATCGAAGGATGAATGAATTGAGCAAGGGGTCAAATCGAAGGGGAATATGAATATAATAGAAGAAATGGAACAAGGGGTCAAACAATCGAATGGTGATGTAGGTAGAAGAGAACTAGAACAAGGGGTCATACAATCACAAAATGGTGTACATAGAATAGAAGAAGGAGAAGTAAAAATGTCTGCAGACATGGAAGAAGATGCCAAAAGAATAGATAATTCATATGAAATGTATATCCGTCAAATACAAGGCAATTTTAGTGTATAACTAAAAAGTTAGGTATAGGTCATAGACACCAAGGTAGAACGTATACTTACTTATTAACACATTACAAAAGACTGACAAAATATTGTCCAATAACTATATAAATAATGACCAATACCTGTACAATGTGTCCAATAACTATACAGATTGCAACTCTTTCGCAAAAAGGCTTGCATTGTTTTTCTTTGTAACAAATTACTGTAATTCAATTTTTTTCTGAAAATTTAATAAAATACGCTCACAATGGTATTTTATTAATGTTTCAACTTAGTAGTTGAATTATGGGAATCAAAATTTTCTTAAGCATGGAATAACTAACTATACGGTTTATTAAACTTGTTAACAATATCAATGAACATTTACTTCCAAAAATGACAGAATTTGAACGGCGATGTAACAGGATTATTATTGTAATGCACACTTTACTATGCGTAAGAGTATCAACCGTCTACAATGTCTACATCCAATGTTGCCAAATAAATATGAAATTGAAGAAAATGTAGTCAAAGAGTATATTAATATCGGTTCAATAACGATACATAATATTTCTCATATGGTATAAATTTGCTGTTTCGTTACATTTCAAGTTTTGTTATAAATGCTATATGGAAAGAAATAAAGTTTATGTATTAAAAAAACATCTTTGATATTTTTATTTTGAAGATGTCTGAAATATTGTATGAATCATGTTACGGTTTTGAAGGTTTTTATTTTACTGAGACAATTTTCTTTTCAGCAATTTACCGAAATTGTGCAGCATACGTTGCAAAGATAAGTATAGCCAGAAACGTGAGGTTAAACATAATGGAAATAAATAAAGAACGGAAAACCACATTGCCTTTCTCATATTGTCGTCTGGAACATTTGAAATTTTCTTAGATACTTCACACGATATTTATTTAGAGTCTAGAAATAAGGATGATCATCAACATGTATGTTTGCATTGTTGTATCATTAAGCAAAGGAATAGGATATTATCATCAGCACCTATTCATTGTTTTTCTCATTCTATAGCCTCAATTAACCACGTAAAGTGTCACATGCACTATAATTTTCAGTCGACATAGATGAGATTAGCTCAGCACAAGTACATTCTAAAAAAAAACAATTTCACTAAAGAAGGATGAGGGTACTCTTTTCATTCTAAGTTGCCTGTCACAGCAGCTCTATCAAAGCAAACAAAACAGGCGGCAGGACTATAAAGATTTATGAAGATTCTTTTGAAGTCTCGGACAAGTTTGACAATTTTATTATTCCTGATGGTTATGTTCTGGCCAGTTTGGATGTGCTCTCGTTGTTTAGTAACGTGTATTTTGATGCTTGTTTGAGATCTATCGATAAGAGTTGGGAACGTATTAGTGTCCATTGCTCCATCCACAAGGATGCCTTTTTGAACTTAATTGCTTTTCTTTTTGATAGTACTTATTTTGCTTTTAACAATAAACTTTATAAACAAACTTTTTGTACTCCTATGGGTGCTTCTATTTCACCTATCTTAGCAGCATATGTCATGGACGATTTGCTGGATATTGTCATACCAGTACTTTCTTTCACTCCTTTGTTCATTAAGAAGTATGTGGACGATATTATCGTGGCACTTCCTAGAGAGGGCCTAGATGAGATTCTTGAGACTTTGAACAGTTACGATCCTTATATACAGTTCACATTAGAAAAATAAGACAACGAAAATTCCGTACCTTTTTTAGACACTAAGTTCATTCGTAAAAATAATACTATTATCATCGATTGGTACAGGAAACCTTGCAGTTCTGGTAGATACTTAAATTACCATTCTTACCACAAACATTCTATGAAAGTGAACTTGGTAAAACAAATGAAACTGAGAGTCCTTAGAATTTCAAACGGTGTCTTCCACAATAAAAATCTTAACATTTTATTCAATCTTTTCTTGGATAACTCTTACCTAAGAACTTTACTTAATAAATTATTGTTCAGCACATCTAATTCCATGGAACTGCTGACTGATGATAGCCATCCTAACTCGGCCCAAATGGATGTTGGCGCTGTTACGACCCCTGCTCCTCCAATTTTCGCTTCCTTTCCATACATTAAGGACATTACTCCGAGACTTGCCAGATTGTTCCGTGCATATGGCAAGGTCAAAATTGCTAACAAAACTGCTCTAACAATTAGATCAATTTTTACTAGAGTTAAAGATAAATGTCCGTTGACCTCTCTTACCAATGTTGTGTACAGCGTTCCATGTGGGGACTGTGATAAACAGTATATTGGTCAGACTTTAAGATCCCTTCCTAACCGTATTGTTTCACATAAGAGTGATTGTAGATTACATCCGGAGCGTTGCGCTTTAGCAAACCATGTTCATTCTCTTGACCATCGCATGAATTTTGAGGCTGTAAGGGTGTTGGCGACAGAGTCTAACAAAATTAAGAGATCATTTCTGGAAATGGCTTTTATTTCACAATTTAACAATGTCATTAACAAAAAGACTGACACAGACCACTTGAGAGAGATTTATTCCTTTTTGTTATCCCTAGATTACAACTATAACCTTCTTTCCAATAATGACAATCACGTTCCCTCAATTGACACTGCCCCTTTTGCAGATAGCTAACATATCTCCACCTCCTATTTTGGGTGCATTGGTGTTGGTAGATGCACCCATTATCACTTTATTATAATTATACATATATATTACATAATTATTATTTTTACTTTAATAATTACTATATTACAATATTATTATTATTATTATTAAAATTGCTTTTGCTCTTTGTCTTCTTGGCTGGTGATTTCAACTTTATCTTCCACGGTATATGTTTTGTTATTATACAAACCTCTTACCATTGGGGATATATTATTTCCTCTTCTTCTTACTTATGAATGCAATTTCTCAACCCCACTGTATTCTTCTCTTCCATCCAAATATGAACTTTCACAGCGGAGACCACTCTCTTTTGGTACTTGTTGTCACGTTCATCCACTTAACTATTGGTTGGCATCATTGCCTGTCAACTAATCCCTCCAAATTAGAAGAAATAGGATATCACTTTCCGGCCGGCTTTTGACAAGAAAAAAGCACTCGTGTTTCGTTTGTCTGCAAAATGGTGTTAGATGTTGGCTTTTTTAGTCATCTCATTGTATTTGTGCTATTTTAAACCTTTGTTAGTGAACTGTTTCATATTTTTAATATCCGTAGTTTATTTTTATACAACATAATGGATTCTAACCTCAATTCGGAGGTAAGTTCGCACCTGTTGCGATTTCTTCTATATTGTATCTTATCAACTACAGTATCTTAATGCTGTTTTTCCATTTCAGTATTCCTGATGATGAGGACAATCATCCTCGAAATCTTGAAAATTTTCCGTTAAGAGTACACGTTTTCCGTTTCTTCTTGCTGCTTTCTCCAATATTCACCAGTTTTATTCCTAACAGTCAGCAAAGACTATCTTCCTCTTCCTCTTATATATATATATATATATATATATATATATATATATATATATATATATATATATATATATATATATATATTGAATAGATAAGGCTTTTACTTGATGAAGATCCATACTGAACGATGAAATAAAACAATATAGTTTGTTTAAATCTTCATTTATTTGAACTAATGTTCAATTTAAACTTGTTGACGCGTTTCACTAACACAGTAGCTTTGTCAAAACGAATGAAGGTAAAATATAAAAATATCTTGATATATACAGTGCTAAATCTATTTACTAAAGTTAACAATGGTATTGAAAGAAATTACCTGGAAATTCATTCACTACAAACATTCCTAAGCTATCTTCTAGGTAACGAGGTTCAATAAAGGAGACTGATTGATATATATTTGGTCGTTAAGGATATTACCTGAATATTTATTTTTGTTAATCTCTAGGGCCTCTAATAAATTTAAACGAAAGGATTTACCGACTACATGGAGAATTTCAAAATTTGGGTCGAAAATGTGTTGGTTTTCTAATAAATGATTTGAATAGTTAGAATCTAATTTTTTGTTGTCATAGCTACGTTTGTGTTCCGAAATTCTAGTTTTAAAATTTCTAAAAGTTCTACCGATATAAATTTTATCACAATTGTCATTACCACATTTTAATTTATAAACTCCTGATTTGTTTAATTTTGAAGATTTAGATTTTATATTTTTAATGAATTTGGATAAATTGTGATCAGCTTTAAACGAAATATTCATGTCTAAAGTTTCTGAAAATGATTTAATTTTTAAGAATGGTGTTCCAAAGTAAGTTAAGCTTAACATGTATGTGAAACCTCAATTTCTCGTCATTTTTGGAGGAGAGGTCAACGATTGTAGTGTAATGATTTGTAATGGCACTTCCAAGTACAATCGGTAAAATTTCGTTTGATTATTTCTTAAGAAAAATGTGATCAATGCATGTATTATTTTGCTGTCTAGTTACAGTATTTATGACGGAATGATAATCAAACTCATCAAAGTTATTTAGATATTCAGTAATTATGTCATCTTCATCTATGATGTTCAAGTTGATATCTCCCAAAAATACGTAATACTCTCCATTGACTTTCAAAACATTAGAGAGGTATTACCGAAGATTTTTGACGAATATTTGTTCATCTGGTGATGTCGGACGATATAAACCCGTTAGATTTTTTTTCTTCGTATACTTTTAGTATGATTTGAATCGATTTGCATACACCTATATCAATTATATCTTAAGTATAGCATATATTTTCCCTTACGTAGATAACAACGCCATCGAATTTATTAATGTTACCATCATTGTACAATATGTCGTAGCCATCTAGCTTAAACATATTTATGTCTGGGATATGCCATGTTTCTGTGAGTACAATGCAGTCAAAATGTTGTTTTAGCTCATGAATGTATATTTCTAGTTCACTTAAATTTTTTGTAATACTCCTTATGATCTGGTGAAGAATGTTGAAGTTGAATTTTTTATTTTCTTCAGATGAAATCAAATTGTTATAGCTATTTATATTATCCACTTTGTTGGTTACAATGAGTTCATATTCATAGTCTCTAATATATGAATTCATTTTCAATCAAAAGAAGTATAAATTTTGTTTGTAATGGAAGTGGGAATGATAACAATAATATTAGAATTAAGATGATACAGATAAATAGAAGAGGAAGGTAGTAAGAACGTTGAATGTATCTAGCAGAGTGCTTTCGCAAGTTTGGTTTCTTCGTACTGTTTCCTTGATAATTTTTTTCGTTGTGTCTGTTTCCAGAGAATTTGAGTTTTCTTTAGTGGAATCAGATAAGTTAGGTTAGTGTTTAAAATTAAACTCTTTGTCTCCAGCTAATTCCACAATATAATGAAAAATGTTGAAAATTCTAAAAAATTGACAGTTGTTTCGATAACTGAATATCATCGTCAGAATGACGGAAGTTACATTTCAATTGATGCCTACCTGATGTTTAGTAGTTATTTTTGGCTAGACCAAGACCTTGTGATTGACTCACTATAAGTTAATAGAAAAAAGAAAAAGATGTGATATTACAAATATTGAAGCTCAGATATTTTGAGCCCTATGGTGTTATCCTAGATATCATTTTTCCAATTAGGATCAGTATAACTGGGCAATGATATAGAAAACCAGGAAAACTCTATCTGCTGATCTTTACAATTATCACTTAAGAAGACAGTTTAATAGTGGAGAACTCCCTAGATTTATCTGTTCATTGACGACTTCATATTGCGGGTTTCTTAAGTGTTTTCTAATTTCCAACTCTTCAAGGAAATCCAGTTCTTGTTTCTTATCACAAATATGTAGTACTTCTAGTTCTGTGTTGAATATATGTAGATGTTTTACGTAATAGGATTTATCTGGTTGTTTTAATCTGTATGCTCGTAAGGGTTCACTGTATCGGATTTCAAAATTTCTAAGGGTCTGAACCAAACAGACAGCATTACATTCTGGACGTTTGAGTTTATATATACCTGATTTCTTTAATAGTGTTTTTAATAGTTGTTTTTACATTTGACAACTTTGTACTTACGTTACTTTCTGTTTTAAAGGAAATTGTTGCATTCGTTGCTAAAGATATAATCTTTGAAATATAGTTAGAAATATTTCCTGCATATGTGATGCTTTTATAAGTTTTAATTTCTCCAGTTTGCTTAGGAAATACTAGTTGTAATAATATTTCAAAGATAATATCTTAAGCAACAAATAATACAATTTCTTTTAAAACAAAAAATAACGTAAGTACAAAATTGTTAAATGTAAAAAGAAAAATACCACCATTAAAGAAATCAGCTATATATAAACTCAAATGTCCAGAATGAAATGCTGTCTATTTGGGTCAGACCCTTAGAAATTTTGAAATCCGATACAGCGAACACTTACGAGAGTACAGATCAAAACCACCAGATAAATCCCATTACGCAAAACATCTACTTGACACCAATCATTCATTCACACCTAACACAGAACTAGAAGTACTACATATTTGTGATAAGAAACAAGAACTGGATTTCCTTGAAGAGTTGGAAATTAGAAGACACTTAAGAAACCCATAATATGAAGTCGTCAATGAACAGATAAATTTAGGGAGTTCTCTACTATTGAGCTTTCTTCTTAAGTGATAATTGTAAGGATCAGCAGATATCGTTTTCCAGGTTTTCTATATCATTGCACAGTTATACTGATCTTAATTGGAAAAATGATATCCAGGATATCACCATAGGGCTAATAATATCTAAGCTCCAATATTTGTAATATCACATCTTCTTCTTTTTTCTATTAACATATATTAAGTCAATCACAAGGTAGGTCACTTCTTGGTCTAGCCAAAAATAACTACTAAACATCAGGTAGGCATCAAATTCTTTGGGAAGAACTATGCGACAGTTGAACGTCAAATATCTGTCAAGATAGACAATAATGAAATCAAATGTACTCATGAAGTAAAAAATCTTGAACTAACTATTGATAGTGATTTGAGGTGTAAGAAACATATTGATTTAAGCTTGAGTAAAGCTTACGCATCTCTTAAGCTATTATATCCACATCGACATTTACTATCACACAAACAAAAAATTCAACTAACAAATTCGCTGGTTTTGAGTCACTTTAATTACTGCGATGTCGTATATGGTCCTTGTTTAGATGCGACAGACACAGCACGTACGTATCGAAAAAGCTCAAAAATCATGTTTAAGATATATTTATGGCATTCGTGAATATGATCATGTTTCATATAAACTTGTAGATGCTGAATGGCTGAATATGCAAAAACGTAGGAAATTGCATGCAATTATCTTCTTTCACAATATTATTTCAAACAAAAGACCCACTTATTTGGTAAATAAAATAAAATATCGTACCGATGTTCATACGCTCAATTTGCGTTTTAAAGGGCTTATAACACCACCACCTCATAGGACACAAATGTTCAAACGAAGCTTCACATACAATATTTACCACCTATACAATAGGGTACCTGCTTCTCTGAAAGTACTGAATCTGAACAGTTTTAAGATCAATATAAAAAGAAGTTTGATAGATGAAAATTATTTTTTTCTTACTCATACTCGCATTACCACTATTGATTTCTTTCGATCTTTCGTGCTCTACTATATGTACACATTATTTATTGTAAGGGTTTACTTTATTTAAAATTAAGTTTTGTAATTGATACAGGGGTCAGACTAGAGCTTTTTAAAATTGTTTCTGGCTCCTTTTTGCATTAGGTCAATTATAATATTATTGTTATGTAAAACCAGTTTAAATATGCAAATAAATAGTATTATTATTATTAAATGAAATGTAACTTCTGTCATTCTGACGATGATATTCAGTTATCGAAACAATTGTAAATTTTTTAGAATTTTCAACATTTTTCATTATATTGTGGAATTAGCTAGAAACATTGAGTTTCATTTAAAACACTAATATGAGTAGATTCCACGAAGTGAGGGTCGAGACAGTTAATTAGATAAGTTAGAATTTTTCGTTTGAGTTGACTTTATGAGCGTGAAAGCAGCTTCTTTCAGATTATTTTTTTTCAGAGTAATATGCTCAGGGGCACGTGTGCCTGGATAACTTTGTGGTTTGTTATGATAGTAAAGTATATTATAACATGAATTTGAATTGCAGAGACCATTTACAAAGAACATGTTCGAGTATTACACAGTATATGGATTATTAAATACAGTTTATGAAACTTTTGAGCATTATAACTAACTTCCACACTCAGGCATGAGAGTTTGGAGTTGAAATGGAAAAATTAAAAGTAGCATTTGGTTTGCAGTGCTTATTCATTATAAAGTCTTGCCTTTCATCTTTCTGTTCAAATAACAATAGAAACTAAGCGGAAAGCGTCTTATTTTATCTTGATAACGCAATAATGAGGCCTCTTACACTGTACAAGTACGTTTTAATCCACCGCTACTCAAATGAACGGATCTTTATATTAAAGTTTTTCGTAATCACCCCTATCTCTATGAAATGATACAAGTAGGCTCTAACGATTGGAAATTCGTATATAAATGCATACGGTGTCCAGATTTAATCACGTATAATCGAGAATGCAAATAATACAATAAAGACAATGAGATAGAAGTGGGACTTGACCGTATCGGCTACTCATTCAACTGACAATCGAAACTTTGTGAATAAAGCCGTCTCGTCAAGATATTTTAAATAACTACGTTTGAGGTAGAATATGAAGTCGAAATTGAATAAAGAATGTTAGGATGGAGAAAATAGTTGAATAAATATGGTATAAACATTTTTCTAGTTCGTGAGAAAGGGTAATTAAACCGACAAATAGGCAAAATATTGTTAAAAAGGGTACTGCTCTTGAATTTCACTAATATTGTCCTGTTTTTATCAGAACTTCCTCAATTGTCTAATTTTTTTATGACATAAGCAGTAGAAGTGGATGATGATTTATCCACCTACAGAACTTACATCACCTCGGAACGGACAATTCATCAACAAAACATTGGAGTGTTTTTAAATGAAACTGAAGGTCTCTAGTTAATTCCACAATATAATACAAGTTATAGAAAATTCTAAAAAATTGACAATTGTTTCGATAAATTAATATCATCGTCAAAATGACAGAAGTTACATTTCATTTTATGCCTACCTGATGTTTAGTAGTTATATTTGGCTAGACCAAGAAGTAACCTAACTTGTGATTGGCTTAATATATGTTTATAGAAAAATGAAGAAGATGTGATATTACAAATATTGAAGCTTAGATATTATTAGCCCTATGGTGATATCCTGGATATCATTTTTCCAATTAAGATCAGTATAACTGTGCAATGATATAGAAAACCAGGAAAACTATATCTGATGATCTTTACAATTATCACTTAAGAAGACAGTTTATTAGTGGAGAATTCCCTAGATTTAACTGTTCATTGACAACTTCATATTGTGGGTTTCTTAAATGTCTTCTAATTTCCAGTTCTTCAAGGAAATCCAGTTCATGTTTCTTTTCACAAATATGCAGTACTTCTAGTTTTGTGTTAGGTGTCAATGAATGATTGGTGTCAAGTAAATGTTTTGCGTAATGGGATTTATCTGGTTGTTTTAATCTGTATGCTCGTAAGTGCTCACTGTATCGTATTTCAAAATTCCTAAGGGTCTGACCCAAATAGACAGCATTACATTCTGGACATTTGAGTTTATATATACCTGACTTCTTTAATAGTGGTATTTTTGTTTTTACATTTAACAATTTTGTACTATCGTTACTTTCTGTTTTAAAAGAAATTGTTGTATTCGTTGCTGAAGATATTATCTTTGAAATATTATTAGAAATATTTCCTGCATATGTGATGGTTTTATAAGTTTTAATTTCATCAGCTTGTTTAGGATATATTAGTTGTAATGCCACTTTTTTCTCTTTTTTACTAATTAGCTTATTTATCATATCTAATGGATAACCGTTAGATGTTGCTATTTGTCTAATTGTATTAATCTCTCTATCAAAATTACATTTGTTCATAGGAACTGAAAAAGCCGTATGTATCATTGAATTATATGCTGCTAGTCTGTGTGACACAGGATGGTTAGAATTTAATGGAATTGTTACATCAGTTTGTGTTGGTTTTCGGTAAATTGAATAATCAAGTACATTATTAGCTCTTTGAATTTTTAAATCAAGAAAATTGATTGAGCTATTTTCTTCAATTTCTAATGTAAATTTAATGTTCGGGTGTAAATTATTGATGTGGTTGAAAAATACATCTAATTGTCGTTCACTACCCATAAAACAAGCTAATATGTCATCTACATATCTATACCAAAATAAAATATTTTCCGAAATATTACTTTCAAAGATCTTTCTTTCTAAATTGTCCATAAAAATGTTTGCTAAAATAGGTGATATAGGGCTTCCCATTGGTAAACCTTCATTTTGAATATATATCTTATTGTCAAAAGTGAAATAATTCTGATTAATGCATACATCAAGTAAATTAAGTATATCTGATATTATTCCTGGATTAATATTTTCATCTTCTAGTAATTTTCTTACAAGTATTAGACATTCTTTAGAAGGAATTTTAGTAAACATGTTAGTTACATCGAACGATATGAGTTTATAGTTATCTTGTAAGTGGATTGCTTTCAACTTTTTGATTAGTTCTATTGAATTTCTAATTGAGTACTGAGATTCATATTCGTAAGTATTGAGTATATTGTTGAGCTCCTGTGCCAATATATTATTAGGAGCATTAACATAAGATACTACAGGTCTAATTGGTTTCGTTATTTTATGTAATTTAACTGTTCCATATAATTGTGGACAATGAGGATTCTTATGTATGATAGACTTCTTTTCGTAATCATTTAAAAGATAATTTGAATTATTAACAATATCCTTTACATTATTAGAAAACTTCTTTGTTGGGTCTGCTTTAAGAACGTTTACATCGCTGGATTCTATAAAGTTATATACTTTGGAATTGTAATTTTCAGTCGTCAAAATGACAGTAGCGTTCCCCTTCTCAGATTTCGTAACTGTTAGGTTATTATTCTCAATCTTCTTTTTTATTGCGTTTAAAACTGAAATGTCATTTTTTGTTTGACGTTTAACTTTTGAAGGTTCAATATTTTTGATTAAATTGGCAATTTTTAATTTCTCATAGAGAAAATTATTTGAATTAGATTTTAAAGCTATTTCTGACTCTGTAGCTATAATTTGTTTAATATTATTCGTAAATTTAGGTGGTATGCTGTACTTTAAACCTTTATTGAGAAATTCTATTTCACTATTTGTAAAATTAGTGTCTGAAAGGTTTTCAAATCGTGGTGCAAAGTGTGTTGGTATGTAGGTACTTACAGTTTCATGATGTTTTGAGTATTGAATTTTATGTTGTGTATGTTCAAGATTCTGTAGCTTCTTTTCTTGTTTCCTAAATTTCATATGCTTCATCGTGCTGACATTTTCTCTAATTTTGTCATCCAAACAGTCAAATTCTACTGGATGTAATTGGAGTCTAATAGCCGTTACTTCACTGCCGGTTCTTCCAAAAAAATGTTTTGTTCATAGGACGTGTTAGGTTTAATGACAGTAAATCAAGGATGGTTTTAATTAATATTCAGTCAATAGGTAAGAATACGGAAAAGTTTTATTTGTTTTTCGAGTAATTGGGATTCTCGCATATAGTTGCTATTACGGAATACTGGCTACAAGCAAATGAACCAGTTTTTGTTAAAACATATGGAGTAATTAGCAGATATGGCAAGGGAAATTCAGCTCACGGTGGAACCCTAATTTTATCTTCTGGCGAGGACTTCTCGGCTGTATTAAAATATGATTTCCTACAACTAGAAAATATTTTTGAATTTTCCATAATTCACAACAAAAATATATTTTTATATATAATTTGTATTCACGGACCACCTCAATCAGATGTTCATTCTTTTTTTGAGAACCTTCTAAATTTACTTGACGCTCTGTCTGTTAAGAGCAAGAACGTTTTATGCGGTGATTTTAATATTGACTTTACTAATGATGTATCGTCAACAATTAACGTTAAGTATTCCACCTCTAGATATTTCAAAATTGTTAAAATTTCCTAGCCCGTATTTCGAGTTGTCGATTAGTGTTATCGATAAATGTATATATATTCTCATTAGTTACCGTTCGTTTTGAAGGTAGAATTCGAATTTTTAGTCTGATAACCATCGAACAGTTATCAACATCGACAGTTTTTGATTTCCGGTGTGACTTGAAAATAGTACCTCGTGGTTTTGAAGTGGGTATCTTGCTAGAAATGGAATATTAATAGCCTAGGTTGCTAACCTGTTGAGAGATTTGTTACTCTAGTAAGAAATGATTACAAAGTTATTGAGTGGATTGAATTGTTTGTTTGGATTGCTCGAAAATTCTCTTCTAACCTCTTCATTGACGGATTTGTGCCTCTTATCGCGTAGTTCCCGCTTCAAATACAAAATTCAGGTATGTCGCGATTAAGACGATGCTCTGCGCATATGTCTCCAGTAACCATCGGAAATGGGATGAGAATATTGCTTAAATTGCTTGCGCAATTCGTACTGCCACCCACGAGGTAACGAAACTAACCCCTTACTTCATAAATTTCGGTAGGTCAATGATGCTGTCAAGTTCGGATTATGTTGATAAGGATGATTTGGTTCAGGTTGGATCCGTGACTCCAGAGTCTACTAGAAACGTAAGATTCAGGGAGATGTTTCGTGAAGTGAGGAAACGGTTGGAGGTTTCTAACGAGAAGTCGTGTGACAAATACAATTTAAGGCATAGGCATGAGGAGTATTTGCCTAATGCACTGGTTTGGAAGAAGTACCACGTTCTCTCGGATGCAGCCAATTACTTCGCAAGGAAGCTAGCACCTCGCTATGTGGAGCCATATTTTATTCATAGACGCATTTCTCCTTGGACTCATGAATTGCGCGACAAGGATGGCAATACTAAGGGAGTCTGGCATACAAAAGACCTGAAGCCATACACGGTAGGCTCACCTCCAGATGATAATTAGCTGTAGTCAGCTAATTTTCTTGACGAAAGGGGGGGAGGGGATTGTAACGTTAAGAATTAACGTTAAGTATTCCACCTCTAGGTATTCCAAAATTGTTAAAATTTCTTAGCCCGTATTTCGAGTTGTCGATTAGTGTTATCGATAAATGTATATAACAATCATATTCTCATTAGTTGCCGTTCGCTTTGAAGGTAGAATTCGAGTTTTTAGTCTGATGACCATCGAACAGTTATCAACATCGACAGTTTTTGATTTCCGGTGTGACTGGAAAATGGTACCTCGTGGTTTTGAAGTGGGTATATTGCTAGAAAAGGAATATTAATAGCCTAGGTTGTTAACCTGTTGAGGGATTTGGTACTCTAGCAAGAAATTATTACAAAGTTATTGAGTGGATTGAATTGTTTGTTTGGGTTGCTCGAAAATTCCCTTGTAACCTCTTCATTGAAGTATTTGTGCCACTCACCGCGTAGTTCTCGCTTCAAATACAAAAACCAGGTTTGTCGTTTCTTTTTTTTGCTTCTCTTATTTGTGTTTGTGAAGTGAGGGACAGCTAAATTGTTCATGTAGCTTAGTTTAACAAAATAATTGTTAGAGTAGTGTTGTCCTAATTTTTATTATACTACCTTTAGGAAGAATATTGAGGCCTTAATCACCATATTTGTTGAAGATTTCGCCAGTCTTACGTGACTTACCGCATCTCTGAAAGATAACCCAAGGAACCCCTTGGCCAGGGTAAGACTTAAATTATTTAATTGGTAGTTGTCTATTTTAACAAAGATAATTTTAGAATTTTGGTGATGGTACATAGCCCATCTCTATACCGTTGGCTCGTCGTAAATTCTTTCGATTATTCCACTCAATACAAAATAAGCGCCTTCGATTGGTTTAAGCCATTATATCCCACTGAACCCATTTGGGGACAGCGAACAAAATTCCCCTGTAGCGCCTCCTATCGACACATAGCAACAGTTGAGTACGAAAGAGTGTTAGTTTACGTTGTTTTCTTCTCAACTTATGGCGCTGATGTTCAACAGTTCGGACAAGGCAACGACAGGTACAATTTTGTGAGCAAGGACTTTTATTTATTTATGATAATTTACCTATCAGTTTAACCTTTGGAGTGTGTAGTGAGTGTTGTTAACCCACTGAGGAGTTGTGGGCTAACTTAGGAAGTCTTGGGTGCTTGCCAAAACTTCTCTGGCGCCCTTTATGTATACTCAATAATTTTTTTGAAGAATCCACCCCTTCTTCGACTCGAAGCTAGTCGACTGGCGAGCACGGGTTGTACCACGTGAGACAACCCGCATACCTATAACGAGCACTGTGAGGGTTTGTAGGTTTTTCTCGTTATATGTTTTTGGCGCCCAACGTGGGGCCGTTAGTATTTTTTTTTATTGTCAGCAATACATATCCTGTAATTTAAACTTAAACTTTTGAAATTAAATTTTTTTTAGCATCTTTGATTAAACTTAAACTTTAAAAATCAAAATTTCAGTTGTAGCCATTTGATTAAACTTGAACGTTTGATAAGTTAAATTTGCAGATTTATTTTCAGTTTATTTTTAGCACCAGATTTAAGTGTAATTGTTTTATTGGGGCGTACCTGGAAATAATTTCTCTTAATATGTTTTGATTGTGCCAGATTTAAGTGTTTTTAGTAAATCTGGGGTTGTGTTCAATTCGAAGGGAATTGTTTTATTGGACGTAATTTGTAAGCAACTTACCTTATTCTGTGAGATCATAATATATAACAAACTGAAAATTTTATAGTACAAATCAAAAAAGAGTTTATTGGTTCGTGGGCAACATTTATTTTCTTTTCATACTGATTGATTATTGGAATTTTGAAAAATTCAATATTGTAGATTTTATCTTTTTTTTTAAACTTTGATAAATTTTCAACTTTTTCTTAGAAACTCAGTCATTGTAGATTTAACTTCAGTTATTGTATCTTTTGTAATCTATTGCACCAGATTTAATTGAGTTTTTTTTATAGTAAATCTGGGGATTGCTTAACTTTGAAGGTAATTGTTTCAATTGTGGGCGTAACCCGGAAATAATTTCTCTTAATTAGTTATTGATAGTGCCAGATTTAAGTGTTTGTAGTAAATCTGGGGTTTGAGGTCTTGAAGGGAATTGTTTTATGGGGCGTAAGTGGTAAACAAATTCACCTAATTTTGTTAAGCAGTGTTAGATATTAAATTGAAGTTTCAATACAGGAAACGGACAGATTGTTCATTGTTTGATGCGTTTTGTTTTTTTTTCTTCTTTTTCAGGTAGCAAGTGACTAAGAAGATTTCTGATATCGATATTATTGTTTCAATAAAAATTGTAATTTTGAAAATTTTATGTGATTATCTATTGTATAATATTTGTAATTTATAGATATTGTAAATTTAAAAGGTGAGTTACATATTGGGTCACACTGTGTATAAATTTTAGTATCAGAACAGTAACTGAATTCGTAAATACTTTGCTTTATGGTAAGTTTATTTGACTTTCGACGATTGTAGGCTGCATTGTGGGTTCGAACCTTAGCGGGTCGGTGTTTTGGAAGTGGTGCCTTGGGCTTGTGGACTCCTGTATTTTGAAATCGCTTTTGAGGAAGGAACGTTGCGTCGGTTCGAGAAGTACACACTTCGTGGAAACTCTGTGGGTTGGAGATATTGTTTGGACAAATAGGGACTTTTGGACATTCGGTATCTGGATTTGGGTTTTAAATTCCTTATTAGGTTTCAGTTGGAGGGAGACCATTTGAGGTACAGGTGTGTCGGTGAAGAATTATTGTTCCGCTAGGTTGGAAATTGGTTTGTTGCCTGGATTGCTTGTCAGATTAAACTTAAAAAGAAGAAATGTCTCGTAGGTTTGTGGTTAATCGGTTGGTTCAGGATGAGCTTGTGTATGAGTTGACAATACGTGGTATTGCAAGTGGCACGGTGTCTGAGATGCGGCGTAGTTTAACTTTAGCGTTGCAGGTAGAGAAGGAAGATGATAGTATAGATCCGCCAGAGTATCCGTATACAGCTGCCGAAGACTTGAGCGCAGTTGAGAATAAGTTAGATCAGATTGAGCCCGGTGTAGAAGAGTTCAACGAAACTCGTGTGAGTGGTAGTTTCCAGAAGTTACAGAGTCAGTTGGTGCATGTCATAGGTCGGTTGGAACGTGCGACTAATTTCGAAGCAGGTGATGCTGGTGTTCGACAGAGGGCAACAGTAGATGAACTAATGGCTAAAGCTCTCTCCTTATACGAATCATTGGGAAGTAAGGCTTCTAGACATGAGCGTTCTCGTCAATCTCAACCCCCCCAATTGGAAATCCTCTCTCAACCTGGGCCGTCCTTTGCAAATTTGTCAACTATCCGTAGATCGACTCTCAATGAAGTCAGACCACTTCCTAATCCTGGTAATGCGTCGAGGAACTTGTCTAGTATTAAGACGATCTTGCCTAGCAAGTGGGGTTTGGTGTTTTCTGGAGATCCCAAAGGTATTTCACTATCGAGCTTCCTGGAAAAAGTGGAAGAGTATCGAGTTTCGCGTAATGTGGATAAGGAAATTTTGTTAGCTAGTGGTATCGATTTATTTTCTGGTAGGGCTTATCAGTTTTATTTAGCTTATAGAGAAGAGGTAAACTCTTGGGATGAGTTCGTGGATCTATTACGGGAAGAGTATTTATCGGTAGATTACAATGAGAAACTGTTCGAGGAAATCAAAAGGAGGACTCAAGGTCCGGACGAAAGCATGGGAATCTACTTGGCTGTGATGTCTGGTTATTTTAAAAAGCTGTCTTGCCCTATTTCAGAGGAGACGCAACTCAAAATTTTGTTGAGGAATATCGCGCCGTATTATCAAAATCATTTGGGTCTAGTAGAGGTTAATAGTGTGCGGGAATTGTTGACTCTGGGTCGTAGACTGGAAGCCAGAAAATCGGCTATTGAAAATTATAGTGTACCTTCGAGGAGATCGAATTGTTTGGAGCCAGACCTCGCGTATGTAACCTCGCAAGTGGAACCAGTGGCTGAGATCAGAGCGTCACATAACTCCATCTCGTCTTCCGCCCCTAGAGAGACGGTGTGTTTTCGTTGTAAACAGCCTGGACATCGGGCTGTAGGGTGTCTGCAGGCTGCCAGTGTGAAATATTGTTTTAAATGTAAAAAGGAGGGATACACAGTTAGAACTTGTCCTGTTTGCTCTCCCAGATCCAACCAGGGAAAACGAACCAAGACGTGCTTGAATGATCGGGTAGAGTGCGTCAGTGAAAACCCCCCGGTCGATGATTTCCGTGTCGCCATAGATTACGTACTGGATCACGCTGCGAATGATGAACGTCCTTATCTTAAGATAGATATCCTAGGGAAAACTTTATTAGGACTTTTGGATTCGGGCGCTTCAAGAACTGTTTTAGGAGGTAAGGGATATGAGGTAATTTCTTGTTTAGGGTTGACTTTGGATAAAAGTAGGACGACTAATTGTACAGTGGCAAATGGTAATGTGTTACAGAGTATTGGAACCGTAGTGTTGCCCGTGGTTTTGAGGGGTCGTATGCGGTTGATTGAGGCTCTGGTTGTCCCTGAATTAACTCATATTTTGATCCTTGGTATAGATTTTTGGAATTTGATGGGCGTCGTCCCAGATCTTCGCCATGACGAGTGGCATTTTTCGGCAGATCCTGTGTTGATAAATAGTGTGAAACATGTGTCGTCTAGAACGGTACTCACTCCTTTGGAACAGCAGAGACTTCAAGCGGTGATTGATAGGAATATGGAAATTATGGGAAAAGGTCTAGGGTGTACCGATAGAGTAGAACACGTGATAGTGACTTCTAGTCCCCCCATCAAGCAGCGATATTATAGGGTCAATCCCATTGTACAGAGGCATATCGATGCTGAATTGGATGAGATGCTGCAGTTAGGTGTTGTAGAACCCAGCAATAGTCCGTGGGCTTCTCCAATTTTGTTGGTCAGGAAGAAGGATGATTCCTATCGATTTTGCGTTGATTACAGGAAGTTGAATGCTGTCACTGTTCGAGATAGCTACCCTCTTCCCCTGGTAACGGATACTTTAGAGAAGTTGCGTGAGGCTAAATATTTGTCTAGTTTAGATGTCAAGTCCGCTTATTGGCAAGTTCCGGTAGCCGAATCTTCAAGGCAATACACGGCTTTTACGGTACCTAATAGGGGTCTATTCCAGTTCAAACGACTACCATTTGGTTTACATAATGCCCCAGCTACCTGGCAGAGGCTTATAGACAATGTTTTAGGCCATGATCTTGAACCGCATGTTTTTGTCTATCTTGACGACGTGGTTATTTGTACGCAAACTTTCGAAGAACATGTACGGGTACTCGAAGAGGTATTTAAGAGGTTAGCGGATGCTAAAATTACTGATAGCGTGGATAAGTGTCAGTTCTGTCGTCCTGAAATGAAGTATCTTGGGTATGTAGTTGATCGTTTTGGGTTGCATGTGGATCCGGATAAGGTGAAGGCAATGTTGGAGTTACCGACTCCTCGTAATATTACGGAAGTTCGTCGTGTGGTTGGAACCTTCTCCTGGTACCGGAGATTTATACCTAATTTTTCAACCATCATGGTCCCCATTACGGGTCTTCTGAGGAAAAATCGTCCTTTTGTGTGGTCTTCTGAATGTGAGTCTTCGTTTCGTCGTGTTAAGGAATGTTTGGTTTCTGCGCCGATTCTTACGTGTCCCGATTTTAATAAACCCTTTGTTGTACAGACCGATAGTAGTGGTTATGGTTTAGGGGTTGTGTTGAGTCAGCCTCACGAGGATGGTGACAAGGTTATTTGCTATTTAAGTAGATCTCTTACTCGCCAAGAACGGAATTTTTCCACCACTGAACGCGAATGTCTCGCTGTGGTTTGGGCACTTGAACAACTTCGGCCTTATTTAGAGAGTGTTTCTTTTACCGTCATTACGGATCACTATAGCCTACTGTGGCTACAGAAGTTGCAGAGTCCGAAGGGTCGTCTAGCCCGATGGGCAGTCAAAATGCAACAGTATAGCTTCCAAATTATACATCGCAAAGGTCGTGAACACGTGGTACCAGATGCTCTTTCTCGGTCCGTCCCTGTGGTCGATGAGGTGTCTGTAGAGGTTTCATCTGAAGAGGTACCGCCCCCTCTGTTTGATACAACCAATGATAAGTGGTATTGTAAGATGGTGAAGAATGTCGCTAGTAATCAACTTAAATTCCCGGATTGGCGTGTGAAGGATAATCTCCTCTTCAAACATGTTGTCAATAAGTACACACAACCGCTGTCGCCTGGTGAATCTTGGAAACTGGTAGTTCCCAAGGCTGGTAGGTCGCGTATAATCATGGAAGCCCATGTCCCTCCCACATCTGGACATACGGGTATTTTTAAAACCTTCCACAGAGTAGCTGAGCGTTTTTACTGGCCGAAAATGAGGGTTGACGTCGCTAGGTATGTTAATCGTTGTGAGGTGTGTGCGGCGCATAAGGTGTCACAAGGTAAACCTGTTGATAAGATGGCGTCTCATCCAAAGCCTAGCAGGCCGTGGGAAATGATTTGCACAGATCTGATGGGGCCTCTTCCTAGGTCGAAACGAGGTAATTCTTTCATCCTTGTCGTTACGGATTATTTGACCAAGTATGTGCTGATATACCCACTTAGAACAGCGTCGGCAGCGGCCGTTGCCCGTAAGATTGAAGATGAAGTATTTCTTGTATATGGGGTACCCAAGGTGATTTTGTGTGATAATGGTCCCCAATATCGTAGTAATCTTTTCCGAAGTTTAGCTTCCCGATATAGCTGTCGTATCAAGCTGAATGCCAATTATCATCCGAGGGCTAACCCGTGTGAAAGAGTTAACCGTGTGATTAAGACTATGATGGCTTCCTATGTCTCGGATAATCATCGTTGTTGGGACGAGCATCTCGCTCAGATAGGATGTGCGATTAGAACATCTACTCATGAAGTCACGAAGGTAACACCGTATTTCGCTAATTTTGGTAGGTCTATGCTGTTGTCTGGGGCCGATTATGTTGATAATTCAGATTTAGATCTGGGAGATAGTGTGAGAACTCCCGAGAGTAGTCGTAATGAGAGTTTTAGGAAATTGTTCGCTGACATCAGGAAACGGTTAGAGGATGCCAATCAGAAGGCTTGTGATAGCCATAATCTGCGGCGTAGGCATGTTGAGTATCTCCCGCACGATTTAGTGTGGAAGAGGAATTTTGTCCTTTCGGATGCTGCGAGGTATTACACGCGTAAGCTAGCGCCTAAGTATATAGGGCCCTACTCGATAGCTAAGAGGGTATCTCCGTGGACGTATGAGTTACACGATAAGGATGGAGCTACGGCAGGAGTATGGCACTGCAAGGACTTGAAACCATACTCTACGCAACCGCCTGACGATGAAAATTAACCTTTCCGGGTTAATTTTCTTTGACGAAAGGGGGGGAATCTGTAACGCGAAAAATTCGCCGAGCCGTTGTAAATTTAATTTGGCTAACCTGTCGACTGAGAGAAGTCACAGCGCTGTCGGAACCGAGTTAAAAATTTCAGTCCTCCATTTGCCGTCAAGGTGTGAACACACATCTGAACAAAAGATATTTGCATGTGCTCTGGGAGCCATAACGCTATTTCACGGAAAGCCTGATAAATTTTACATAGGGGAAGAAAATATCGCTCGATTTAACTAATCGAAGGTCTGACCCAATAATATACTGGACCAGGGGGTGCCGATGACCGAAGGATTCCAGTAGAATTGATGGATTTAAGAAAACACGTGGAAAATTCCCGTAGACGGCGTTAGCTGGTAGGATTCAATAAAGGGGGGTTTTAGTATATGGACATAAAAACGCTGATTGGAATTTAATGGGTCGGTGAGACCAGTTCCAGGAGGCCTGGATTAATCTGGAGGAATTTCAGTTCCTGTTCTGGTGCCGGGAAAGGAAAGGTTACAGTTTTCCTTTCTTATTTCTTTAAACTCAGTAGTAAATTCACATCTATGCTTCACAAATTACCGTTTTTTCTATATTAAGCTTTATTTATTTTTTTTTCCTTACTTGAATTTTGTATTTAAAATATTTTGAAATCTTGCGCATAGATTAAGATACGCTGGAACGCTTGGTACGTACCTAGTATAGCGGTATTTAGTAGTTTTTTTTTGCCTATTTCTAATGGTTTCTTGTATATAATTTTGCGCCGTATATAATTTTGAGCTGTATATTCTCCAGCAACGCTGAACTCGTTGTAATTTAAATTTCTGGCTTATGCAACAATTATATTGGTATAAATTGCGGAAGTGTGAACCCTTGTAACTGTACATTGGTGTTTTTTTGGACATATATATAATATATTATCGTTGTAATTTTTGGAATTTTGTACATGAACAGTTTGATCGATTCTCTAGAATCTTTGCTTTGAGACATCGGTGTAGTTTGGGGCCCTCAGCTCTACTGCACCCTGAGATTACAGCCTTCAGCTGAGCTCAGACGATTTTTTTTTTATAATATTTTTCTTTTGGTAATGATATTGTATCATATATTTTGAAAAGAGACCTTTGGTCCACCAAGATTAATTAAAATTTCAATCAGGGTGTATTTGCTGA
Organism: Galeruca laticollis; assembly: GCA_963921935.1. Taxonomy (NCBI): domain Eukaryota; kingdom Metazoa; phylum Arthropoda; class Insecta; order Coleoptera; family Chrysomelidae; genus Galeruca; species Galeruca laticollis. The sequence continues at coordinate 52,262,875 of OY998184.1, forward strand.
CTTTTATTTATTTATGATAATTTACCTATCAGTTTAACCTTTGGAGTGTGTAGTGAGTGTTGTTAACCCACTGAGGAGTTGTGGGCTAACTTAGGAAGTCTTGGGTGCTTGCCAAAACTTCTCTGGCGCCCTTTATGTATACTCAATAATTTTTTTGAAGAATCCACCCCTTCTTCGACTCGAAGCTAGTCGACTGGCGAGCACGGGTTGTACCACGTGAGACAACCCGCATACCTATAACGAGCACTGTGAGGGTTTGTAGGTTTTTCTCGTTATAAACAATATATAACGGTAAAACCAGTACGCTTTGGTTATAAGAACTGGATGCTGTGTAGTTCCACAGGATACTGTTATGCCTTTGATACTAATTGTGGTGCTGAAGGAAATCCTCAAGTTAACGATCTAACATTGGGATCTCGGGTAGTTCTTTATCTTCTCAAAATTATTGCAGTGCCCTCTGATCATGTAATTTTCTTCGATAATTATTTTAGTAGCCATGGTTTGCTAAAAATGCTGAAGGATCAAGGTTATCGTGCCACTGATTCGATAAGAGAAAACCGAACCAAAAAATGTCCGATGACAAAAGTACAATTATTCAAAAAGAATGAGAGAGGTTGTTTTGAGCACTACTAAGATAGTGATTCAGCGCTTCTTTTTATCACGTGGCAAGACAATAAAACTGTCTCAATTGTTACCAACTATGACAAACTGCAACCTATTAGTATGGTCAAGCGCTGGTCATCAGTAGCCAAAGAGAAAGTAGATGTGCAACAGCCACACATTTTCAGTGCCTACAATAAATCCATGGGTGGTGTTGATTCACACGACCAGGCAGTAAGCAACTACAAGATTTCTATTAGAGGTAAAAAATGGTGATGGGTGCTGTTTACAAACATGATCAACATGACTGTTGTCAATGCCTGGAGACTGCATCAATTGGCAAATAATGATTCAATCTCATTGTTAGAGTTTGAAAGAATTATAGTATGCCACAATTTTGCATGTAATGAGAATTCGACAATACCGAAAAACCGACCTGCTGCGCAATTACCACTGTACGATGTCATGAGGGTGGTCATTTCCCGAAAAAATTAGATCAACAGCGACGTTGTACTAAGTGTCACAAAAAAGCTAGGTGGAGTTGTTCAAAATGTGCAGTGGCCCTTTGCATTGGACGGGAGTGTTTCAGAGTTTATCATTCCTGAGATGTTCATTGACCAAAATATCTCTTATTTGTTTTGCTGTAGCTACTGATTGATTTTTGTTTAGTTTTAACCATTATTGTATTTTTCTTTAAAATTTAAAATAATGAGTAAAATGTGATGTAGAACTATTATTTTTTAACACTTTATCCCATTGTCCCCTTTCGGGGATATATATATATATATATATATATATATATATATATATATATATATATATATTTATATATATATATATATATATATATATATATATTTAATTTGAAAAAAGATATTTGCCAACTTATTTGTAAAGGATATTTTTGTGGGGATGTGGCAATAAGACTCCAGAGTAAATTCTTTCAGATATTTATTCCCGAGCTTTCGAATGATTTTCATTCATTATCAAGGGATAAAATCTATAGCAAATTTTGGAATAGTTGTAAATTTTTATAATAAACTCTTTTAAACATAAATCAATGAAAAACTCAAAAAACAATATGACAATAAACAAAATATTTGATCAAATATTTTGTTTATTGTCATATTGTTTTTTGAGTTTTTCATTGATTTATGTTTAAAAGAGTTTATTATAAAAATTTACAACTATTCCAAAATTTGCTATAGATTTTATCCCTTGATAATGAATGAAAATCATTCGAAAGCTCGGGAATAAATATCTGAAAGAATTTACTCTGGAGTCTTATTGCCACATCCCCACAAAAATATCCATTATATATATATATATATATATAGAAGATGTAGGAATATGTTGTGATATGTTAACAACAACAAAGAGATTCATGGGTAATCTCTTTTTTGTTATATATATATATATATATATATATATAGTTTTTTTTTTTGGTTCTTGGTCTTTTTTATTTACTTATATATTGTTTATTTTATATTCTTGGGATCCCAAGAATATAAAATAAACTATATATATATATATATAAATATATATATATATATATATATATATATATATTGTTAAATTCACGCATGATCCATTTTTGATCTTGTTTCTTTACCTTGGGTTGGTTTTTTCCAGACAGGAGGGCTTTATGCGCCTCCGTGTTGATATTGGTTGTTGTTCCAAAATCGGAATCTTCCAATTGATGGCACAAATGTGCGTTTGGTTGTCCTGTTATTTTCTGTTCTTTGTGTTCTTCCATGCTTTCTTTCAACATCGTTGCTCCCAAGTTTCACATCCATACTTGGTTATACCGTACTGATGAAGGCTAGTGAGCTAGAAACATGCATGTTTACGGTTACCACTCCTCTTCAGTAACCTCTTTATTCTTGCGTGCTTTCCCATGATTACACTTGTTGTTTGCTCTTTGTATATATATATATATATATATATATATAGTTTCGCTTTTTTTGGTTCCTGGTCTTCTTTTATTTATTTATATATTGTTTATTTTTGTATTCTTGTATATATATATATATATATATATATATATATGTTGTATACCTTAGGTTTTCGAGTATAACTTACATTTGATTTTTTGCATATAATAACACCCCTAATAAGAATCAGTTAAGAAAAATTATTTTTTTTCCAAAAAATGCCTTGGGTCTTGATGAGGATTGATATCTGAAAACACCATGTTTTCGATTTTGTATTTCGGCACCTGATTGGATACATGCAATTTTCCTATCTGTGTGTTTCGCGTTGTCATTAGTTGTTTTGTTCGATATTAAAAATCTAGTGACTGACAGAAAATGTCAAATTAATAAAGAAACGTCAGAATTATTGTGTCAAGAATGAATTCTCAAAACCTTTTTGGTCTGTTTGATCTAAAAGAGATTCAAAAAAAGGTAAAAGAACAAATGCCGTAAAATACCGTGCGATCTAAAAAGTACGGAAACAATTCATGCAATTTTGCAACGAACGTCATCATAGCCCAATTTTAATTGTTTTAGTGAAATAATCTTGACAAACACAACTCGTGTAATTAATGATTATCGAAAATTTCTTCTCTTTTTCGAAACAAATTGTTGTTTTAGGAAACCACACTCGCGCTTACGTGCTCGTCCGCTTTCCAAACAACAATTTGTTTCTCAAAATCGAAGAAATTGGTATTTCGATAATCATCATCACACTTGTTGTATTACTATTGATAACTTATTTCATATTGTCCGTTTTTTGCCGTAACTACTTTCGAAAACAAAACAACTATTCCGGTTTAAAAATTATGATTAATGAGTTTCAACTAGGGCTTTTATATTAAATATACGTTCTTATTAAAATCAATGGTAATTAAGCATTTGAAAAATTTATTGAGTTCGGTCTTAAAAAGTTATTCATTTCGATGTGTATGAGAAATATATAGGGATATAAGAAATAAACATTAACTGTTGAGTACTAGAACCCGTTTAATAGATTAGAGGTTATCTTAATATAATCAACAAATTGTAAATAGATATTAAATGATTTATTTGATAGTTTGCTTGCATAAAAGCAGATCGAAGGCATAATGGGATTGGTAATCATTGCTTATTTTTTTCAGGGTTCTAATTCTAAGTAGTCACGCAAGTTTGTTTAAGCTAATGATAATCTTTGATATACCTACTTGCTGGATTTAATATTTTATGAGGAGATGTACTATCTCTCCTAATAATAAACGCAGCGACTTATTTAGATAGGTGTACTATTGAGCCTGGACATGAATTTGTGTTTGTAGACTTAAGCGTTCCAGTGCATAGTTTCGCTTCCTTGAATTTAGTAACACCTTATTTCAATTTTAGTTTGCTCATCACTCGTTTTACGTAAGATTCATTTTTTTTATTGATGAAACATAGTAATTAAGTTAGTAGTAATTCTACCGTTGTCGTTAAGCCTTCTTTTCGTACTTGTGCGGATATTTTATGTAGTGTGGTAAATGTACTATTTGTAAACTGCGTCTAAGGTTTGGGTTGAGATCAATAGGTAATTGGATTATTCGCGCATGCGCCTGAGCTCAAGCAGTGTGTCTTTTTTTATTGGATTATTCCTCAGATTGATAAATAAAATAGATATGTTTGTTTTGACTTTTTCCTGCCCCAAATATTCAGTCACATTCTAAGCAAACTTGCGGGACATTTCCACTGCTTTGCCATATTTACAAATCCTCTTTAGATGCAGGAAAAATGAAATTAGAAATTTTGTTGAAAATTTCTTAGAAAGTTATGCAATTAAAAAAAAGTCATAATAATTTATGCATTTGAGTCGCTGCTTTTAAAATGATTTAATAATACTTGAATTTTATATAACAAAGGCATATTTTTATATAAATTTTAAACAAGTATTGTAACTTAAAGTGGCAACATTGCTGAAAATTTCAGTACCTGCTTTGTTTGTCTAGTATAAACTATTTAGTAGTTTTGTCTTTGTTCAGTTACGATATAAAGAGAGATGCAAATATCGTCAGAGCGTTCTCGACTAACATTTCTATTGGATTGTAGTATTATAGTAAATACTGTCAAACTTGGTTTGCTTATTACGAGCACCATTAGGACTAGCACGTACAAATTGTGCTCTTTCGATGTTATGTGTGTTTTTCAAGACTTTTAGTGACAAAATTTGGTTAGGTTAGTTAATTAATTTAGTGTTTTTCATTATCATGGTTCGTCAGTGCCAAGTCTGTCAGAAAAACGGTCGAAATTACCCCGAACTCTCAACTCTCAATCCACAGGTATGTAAATATTTGAACGGCTTTCCAGTGGCGGCGACTTTTATTATTCATTTCAATAATATTTGAAATGCTTAAAAGTCTTTTAATTATAAAAAACAAATTTCTATTTGGCGTTGTTTTATTCTAGTTTTCCCACCAATTTGGAAACAAGAAGAATTTGGTTTGCTTTACTGGATCTAAGGGAGACTCATGATCTACCAAAACGACCTGAAATTTGTTCGGAACATTTTAAACAATCTGATTTCATATATAAGAGTAGTGGTCGTAAGTTTCTAAACAAATATGCTCTTCCCATGTCAGTTTTTGAATTTAATCCACCATATGTAATGTAAGTACCTACACATTTTCTTGGTACAATGGGCCCTTAAAGTAATTCCCAAAATACAAAAGTCGCTGTGCTGATAAACAAAATTTTCTTTCAATATAATAAGTTCTCTTTATTACAGCTGATAAAGCGGCCATAAAAGACAATTTTTAAACAGTTTATTAATTATAAGTCATTACTTCATTGGGCGACTAGTGACACTCTGTGCTGTCTAGATAACTATAGTTCAGGTCCAATATAGTAGGCACTGAACTACACTACAATTGTTCTTGGTTTAATGCAATATTTCTGAGAATTAAGTGCCGACTGTTTTGGAACTGAACTGTATTTAAAAATTAAATTATTATTTTAATTTTTTTAAGAGATCATTTGGCCATATATGATCCATTTTATTCAGTTAGCAATGATGACTGAGTTGGTTGACTTACATTAATTTGTTAAAAAGTATATGTATATTTTAGGTCTTCAACAAATAACTCAGATTGTCATCAAAAAGATTTATCAGCACAAAATGTGTTTGAGCAAGCTTCTAGTGCTACTCCAAGTGATGTCGAAAGGTAAATATTCAAGTAATTTAGGTTGAAATTAGAGAGTATATTTTTTTAAAATGCTTTTTGATAAAATTTACTGTTTAGACCTTTACTCTGTGAAATCGACTCATATTAGTTTTTTAAATGAAACTGTTTCTAGATAATTCCATAATATATTGAAAATATGTTAAAAATTCTAAGAAATTGACAATTAGTTTCATTTAAAAAAGTAATGTTTTTTAAAAGTTTGTTATTAAGACAAAAAAATTGTTAATTGTGTTTTATTTTCAGTTTACCAGTAAAAGAAGTTGTTGATGATCTAGTAACAGTAACTGAAAATCATTCATTTATGAGTGGTGTATCATTGCTTACTTCAGATTCTCGTATACTTGCATATAGGTTAGTTTTTTAGTTAGGTTTGTTGTAGTATATATTTTCTCCAAAATGTTTAAAGGTTTTTGTAATAGGCAATGAAATTCATTTACAGTTTGTTCCAGTGACTAGAATCAACAACCCATTCTGATTTATGTGTTTTAGGTTTACGGAACCTGGTCCTTCAGGACTTTTTAAATATAATACGCCAGCTGAGTCCTTATCTCCTACTATCAGCACTGCTTCTTCAACTGAAAAACAACTTTTTGGAAATCCTGAAAGAAAACCCAAGTAAGCTGTCCTAAGATGCTGTAGGCCCTTTATCTGCTTTTAGAGATGCATTGAAAATGGTGAAAATAACGAAAAGGTAAAATTAACCCGGGAACAGTCACGTTGTTAGATTTTGTCTAACGTTTTTATAATAACTCACTAAGTAACTAGAATTCTGTCGCCATCTAGGAATGCCTCCAGGGATGACACATACCAACGCTTGCAACAATGGAAGGTGTACAAATAACTGTTACAAGAAATAAAGGGACTTGTTACTGTAAATCTATCACGCAATCGTTTATTTATACTAAATTTTACGTGTGTGTATATGGAAAGAAAGTTGGTCCAGTATGCATTAAATTACAAGGTTATCAATCTAAAATGATATGCAGATACGGTCTTGACAGAAAAACAGATTTACGAGACAACAATGTGGAACATATGCCTCCCCTATATGTAAATAACATAAGTACCATAACTACATTAGCTACATGTACCAATTGTGCAGCCCATGGTGAGAATTCTGACGGATAATTGAATGAATACTATGGGCAATATATGGCTCTACTATTTTCTATTTAAATCAAAAATATATAGACGTTTTTTCAGATGAGAATATGTTTGATCAAATCTAACACGCGACATCTTAAGTTATGGTTATTAACGCGACCGTTCCCGGGTTAAGTTTGTCGCTTGATTTGAGGCACGCGCCTTACGGCTCGTGCCAAAAACATCAGCACTACTGGAAAAAGTGAACGATATAGAAGTTGATAAGCTGCAGCGCTACCTGTCGAAATGGAAATGTCAATGTCAAATTTTATTTTAACAATCTAAACTTATCTTTGTAATGAATTGCGTTGACAAACACTAATATTATAAATAATTCTAACTTATTATCAAAAAAGATAGACCAGGCTAAACAATTCAAAATTATTCAAATTTCATTATTAACTGTACCTACGTTTAACTAATTTTCCAATATTCATTTTTCAAATTACTTCTTCTCAAAATTTTAATAAAACACCTATATAAGTTACTTTTTCTTTGATTAATAAACGCGATCGTAGAAAAAGTATTGTGCACAACTCGTACGCAAAGCTCTTTTCTCGCTCCATTGATTTTCGGTTCTCGCCTTACGGGTTGTGCCACAAACTTCTGCCCTCGTGAAAAAAGTAAACGATATAGAAGTTGATATGCTGACCTGGTGAGAAGGAAATCTCAATGTCAAAACCCGTTTTGACAATCTAATATTATATTTATAATTAATTTCGGTGACAGATATTAGTATTAGAAGTAATTAAAACTTATTATTAAAAAAAGATACACCAGGCATAACAATTCAAAATTGTTAATATTCCAAAATTAACTATACCTAGGTTTAACTCATTTTTTTAATCCTTGCAGTTCAAGGTTTAAATAAAATACGTATATAAGTTATTTTTTGCTTTCATCAAGAAACTTGGTCGTAGAAAAAATCATGTGTACAATTCGTGTGCAAAGCATTCTTTGCATTCCCTTGATCTGCAGCACTCGCCTTACGGTTCGTGGCACAAACATTTGTGCTCCTGGAAAAAGTAAACGATATATAAGTTGATATGCTGCAACGTCTCCTGGTGGGAAGTTACAACAAAAAGGATAGGAAATACAAATTCTGCATAGAAAAATACATATATGTATGCCCATTTTGAGGGTACTCAGTTGAATGGTGTAGAATTTTATATGCTGCAGCGCTACCTGGTGAGACATTACAACAAAGAGAATAGTGTAAAAATCTTCTCCGTGAAAAAATACATTAATTAAAATCAACAAACTTCAATTTCATCAAATGAACTATTTATAAACACCAAAATTCCAATAATATAATTTTATATTTGTTGTTTTTAAATAGATTTGGTACGCCTATGCTTTGACGATGACACCAAGGCGATGTATCCACAATACAATCCCCACTTTTTGTAATTCATTCATGATTTGACTACTGGCGTTTAGAATTGTTGGCCGCAACAATAAACGTGTTTATGAATGAATAGCCCTCTCTATGTATATTATTACTCTAAGGATTATTCTACCTACAGCGACTAAACTACGCTTTCCTCACCTTAGCGGTCAGTAAATTGATGAAATCTAGGTAGTGTCTACCATCCACAGAACTGAAGGTGTATTTATCTACATATTGGCAAGTGCCACGGTAGGAACATATAATAATTGAATTTCAGTCTAGAATATTATTCTCGTTAGCCTTTTTATATTAATATCACTGTCATTATTAAATAGTTGAATTCAACCTATGAGTAGTTTACTTTTGTATGTACAATAAGACTCCTATAATATCGTAATAAACCTTTTGGTAAGTTGGGGGTTTATATGGAGAACTTGGGGATGCTTGGGACAATTTATCTGGCGCCCATTTGAGATCATTCATATTTGTGGACCGCACGACCGTCTCCACTAGAGTTCAGCCGCGAGCATCTCAGACTGTCATCGTATTGTTATTTAGTCGATGTACGTCTACATAGGTTTGTAAATACAACGTTACAATGATTGTGCCACTCGAAGGTCTTTGGTAAATAGTTTTGAGTTATTCGATCCAAATATGCAAGTGGATTCACCAACTCGAACTACTAAAACCACTTCTACAATTTTAGATTACATAGTCTACGACTTTCTACCCCATGATGTGAATCACTCAGGTCTCTCTGACCATGAAGCAGTTTTTCGCTGAATTTGTATTACCTCGTAAATCTCTTAAGAAATACACTCAGTTGGTGAAGATCTTCTCTCAACAAACCTACACCAAATATCATAACTTATGTTTAGCAATTGATAGGATTGATCTTTCTGAAGATATTGACTCTAAATTTTTGGACTTTATTAATAAAATAATCAGGTGCTTCAATACACCATTTCCTCTTCGCTCTCATAAAACTAAACATACAAATCATGGTCTACGAAAGGAACATGTAGGAGAGACTGGGGTACATTTGAACAAAAACTAATTTAGTCCAATTAAAATAAAATGTAATTTTTCCAAAGAGTTTTAAATATTTTAGCACAAAGTGAAACTCATTTGGGTTCTAAATCAACCAACAAATTTGGAAAGGCGAACATAATAACTTGAGAAAAAATTTCTAACATCTGCATTTGTTCAATTCTAACCCTTAGTTGGGGCAGATTTGAACAGTTGTGGGGCAGTTTTGAACAAACCCCAAAAATCGCTATGCGTAAACTAAAATGACGTCTAAATACAAAAAGGGCGTTTCTGTTAAAATGCGTGTTTTCCATTTTCTCCTTCCTCTAAGCGAATTGGATCGAGGAGGGGCCTTTGCATATGGGCGAACATATTCTGGTGAAATCAGCACTATTGTTTTATTGTGAGCGGGATTGATATGGATCTTTTCGAAATATTTGCTACATCCAGGTATGTAGCTCGGATCGATGCTTGGAGTGAAAACATTTGGACATACATTCATATCTTTGCTGGGGATTGAGCAATTATCTGTATCAGACGATGCCGCCTGTTCTATGGGCTCGCGGACTGGCTCGTCTGAAATGGGTCTATCCGTGACAGCAGAGCTCAAAAAAATCTTCGTCTGTAATACCTGACGATTAAGTGGCCAAAGTCCAGGCTTCTTAAATGAAGAAATAATGTTTGCTCTTATGAATGATGAGTCAAATGCTCTAGTTACTATGGGGGAAAGATTGTGGATAGAAATAGGTTGGTCAACCAGCCATTATGTCCAACATTTGTCTTCGCCTTAAAAGGTCCCAGCACACCAAAATCTAGCGGCTGTAGCTTATGGGATCAATGGGGCGGGAAAGTTACTAAAGTCATGCCGTTTTCACGAGCATAGTTGACGGTGTCAAGAGAACAGTGGCTCTCGTGATTATCCATGAGGATAAGAATTTGATTTTCAGAACTGCATTTCGTATGATTCAGAACGGGTAAGAATAGTCCACGCGTCATCCAGTGGCTTCCTGGGCTGTTGGCCAACACAATACTACTGGGTGGACCGTCATCAACCATAGAATCATTTACTCTTGCTCAGGGATAAATAAATACTGGTGGCAAGGAATAACCAGATGCACTTTTAATCATACACAACGTAATCGATTGCCCTCTTTCGGCAGAAACAGCATGCATGACTTGTTTAACACCTCTTGGAGCTAAGATATTTAGTAACTGTATAACAGTTGCCACACCTGGTTCATCAAGGTTGAATATGTGGCATGCTGTAAAGTTCTTTAACTTTAGAGCTCTCTCGTAGTTATCGAAAAACGGTTCTACATTCGTCTTGTTAAAAGGTGTCAATCTTGAAAGTGAGGTGTTTTCCGGCAATGCTAAGGTTACGATGTCGTCGCATGGAACCGTATAGCCAATCTTCACCCGCTATCTGATTTGCGGACCAACTATTGGGCATTTCTAAGTCAAGTCTTGCAGCATAATCGTATGCAAGCACTCTCATTTGTTGATACGTTAGACCGTAGCACATTTTGGATGAGTTAATAGCATACTCAACCAGTGATAATTCTTGTGCCTTTGTAAAAATCTGCAGGCTGAATTATTTCGATTGGTTGTCATGTTTTACAGAAGAGGTAACCTGACCTTCATAATTAAACTTTAATTTCTGCAGGCGATAATGCAGGGCTGTGTGTGACATCCCGTAATGTGCCGCAGCTTCACGTAGGGTCATTTGTTGATTACGTACAGCTCTGATAGCAGTTTGTATGTCCTCTTCATTATAAGCATATTCTCCATTTGTTTTTCTTGTAATTTTGCACCATATCACTTATGAAGGAGAAAAAAATACCCAATGTTAATAGTAGAAAGAAAAAAAAAGTGAAATGGGGTACATTTGAATGTACCCCATTCGTTCAAATGTACCGTTCAAATGTACCGCATTTCCATAGTTCAAATGTACCCCAACCTCATTTTTCTAAACAAACAAGCAACCACTTCTATTCAACTAGTGTGCCAAAATCGAGTCTGAAGTTAGCGCCAAATACGGTTATACGTTACGTGACAAGGTTGCCGGATGTCGTGATTATTCTTTATTTTGAAAAGTTTGCACTACAGAAGAAAAATTGAATGTTCAAATCTATCCCGTGTTCAAATGTACCCCATTCTCGCTTACTTCATTTAAGAATATGAGATCACTCATGTACATTAAAAAATTCACAGACAATTCTGACAGACTCAATTATATCGATAACTATGAAATATTGTACCGGAAAACTATCAGATCTATTAAACATAACTATTATAACAATCGCATCTCTAGAGCTAACAATTCCTCGATAGAAACTTGGTCTGTTTTCAATGATTCAAAAAACCAAACTCGTTCCTCAAACTTTATTGAACTCGACCTAGACGAACAATTATTTCGTGAGCGGTAGTAAGAATATTAGCTTTAAAATATCTCCAATTCGTGATGCTCTTCCTTTCCTCGTTCCTTCTTAAAGAATCACTGATAGTTTCTTCCTTAGACCAATAGATAAATTTGAGCTAGTGCAAACCATACTCAACATTCAAAACAAAACTTCCTGTGGCATTGATGGGTTATCAGCTAAGTTATCTTTCAATCTTCCAGATGCGGTGATTACCGTTTTATATTCTCTTATCAGTGAATCAGTTGGAAAAGGTCTCTTTTCTTACTATCTAAAAACAGCTATAATGGTTCTTCTCCACAGGGGTGGCGAGAAACATAATACTAGTAACTATCGTCCTATTGCCATACTACCAATACCAATATTATCGAAGATTATCGAAAGACTAATGAGGAACCGTCTATTGCCATTTATTTTCAAACATAAACTCTTGAAATTCCAACAATTCGGTTTCCTACCTCATAAATGTACTAATGACGCACTGTTCTCTGTTCTTAATGAAATATATATGTATATATTGTTGTATAATTTTATTGGTTGGTTTTCCCTATTAAAGGAGAGCCAATTAATAAATACAACTTATTAAATGTATAATTGTTAAAGAAATGATAAGATTCAGTTCAAGATAAATATGAGTTGATTTTGGTTATAGTTATTTAATTAATTCGTTATTTTTCAAATTATGGGAGCCAGAATTGGTCCGTTTACAAACGAATCCCAATTCAATTCAAGATCTTTGTCTTGTTATAAAATTTTTATTCTTTATTATTATTATCATTACCTCAGGGATGTGTTCGGCACTGAGCGCTCGCCAGCAATAGGAAACTATAGGTAGAGATATCGGAGAAACACATAAGAGATCAAAGATAAATATTTTAATACAACAGTGAAAATTCAAAAATGGTTATTAATATTTCATAAGGAAGACTGGAATATATCATGTAATTCGAATATCAAAAATTTGTGATAACCTTCATATAAATTCAATTATAGTTTCTTTTATTACGATATTTTATTTAAATTTCTTACTAAGTAAATTTCAACCAAATATATACATCTAATATTTTGTAACCATGATCATGTTTACCACGTCCATCAATCCCAACTCTAAATCGTTCCAATATCGTTGCGTTCGAGTAATTTTGTGAAAGGTTATTTAATCTTACATGGAAACAAAGCGTGGTGTGTCGAAAATGTTATTTGTTGATGAAAAAATATATTATTTGTTTATCTATGAAAATCTATTGAATTCTATTCTATTCAATATTTGTATTTGTTTTTCATTCTTAAATTAGTGATTATAATGAGTTATCTATAATAATATTTGTATTCTAATGTAACTACTTATATCTCAAATTCTCTTGACTTGACTATATAATTATATCTTTTTAGGTGAACAGCTGGTTATGGTATGGAAATTATTCTTCGTCTTAGGCAACTTTATTTACATCATTACATTGGTTAGGCAATCTCTATATTTTGTATTATTATTGAGGTAATTCCTTATTTATTATATTGTTATAGGCTATTATTTAATATATCTTTATTTGATATGTTGTTTAAATTCAGAAAAGTGTTTCCTTTTTACCTGTTTTCTTAAATTATATTATTTTCATATATTTTAATACTAGCAACATATTTTTATAATACTAACTCTCTTATTATCTATGATATCTAGTTCAATATATATATATATATATATATATATATATATATATATATATATATATATATATACATATAAGGTTTAGGGACTATTCCACTATTCCACTGGCTGCGCCAAAAGCATTACCAAAAACTTTTTGAATACACTTTAATTAACTATGAACCACTGTTATAATCAAAACCACACAATAAAGCTGGTAAAAACAATATAACTAAAATCAAACTTACTATAATACAAATAGATCGATCAAAATATACAAAAATAATGTCGTCAACGAATGTTTCAACGACTGTGTTCATATGCATGTTAGTGTAATGAAGTTCAATGTACTTTAACTTGCATGAATTTTTTAGATTCTCAATTCCACCTGATCTCATTATTTGGTTCTGTCTATATCCCAGAAAATAATGGATTGATCTTTCGTTGGTTAGCTGCTGACTGAATGAGTAAATCATATCATTCTCGAACTTATTTAATCTTAGTACGGTCCTGTGCATTTGCTACAATATCAAAAGCCAAAATCCTGGAATAGTTTTGGGCATTTAAGTTCACTCTCTTTACCACAAAAATATACGGAACAGCTTGTTCTTACAATTTTTGTAATACCATATCTCGCTTAGGCATAACCAAACAGATGTAAAATTGATATATTTATCATAACAAATATTTGGCGAGTGTGTAATTGATATTTGAAACTTAATTTTTTGTATAAAACGACCTCCAGCCTAACCTATTTTGTTGTAGACGTATTGCTTTTTGTTCAACAAAGATTAATGAAATGATAATATTTATATTTATTGCCTAGAAACGTAGTGAAAACGGTATTCAAACAGAAAGTCTCATCTCATAAGCAACAGTAGAGAGAGAATGTTTATCTGCCTGAAGCAAATAATTACCCTAAAGTTGAATAGAAATACCGGGTGTCTGTTCAAAATAGCTGTTTATATATGTTTAAGAAGGGGGATCATAATCCAAGAGATATACAGAAATTAGTTATTTGAGTATCAACATACTCCGATAATAATCGACTAAAAGGGTTATAAAAAAAGAGAAAAAACTCCCAATTCTTCGGACTGTGAACTACCAAAGCAAATATTTATCAAAGATGAAATAGAAGCTTGAAAAAAATATATAAAAAGGAAAAACAACAAAACTAATGAAGTGAACCAACAACACCGTTACAAGATCTTTAAAATTAAAATTTAGTTGTGGTAGTAGTGGATATACTGAACTAATTAAACAAGGATACCCTCAACCCGAACTTTACAGAGAAAACTCCAGAACTTAATGTTTGATTCAGGTATTATAAATGAGGTGTTTTCATTTTTAGAATTGAAAGTGGAGCAATTTTCAACTCATGAAAAGGATTGCGTCTTGGTTTTGGATGAAATGGCTATCACTCCAGGAAAAACATACGATACATCCATGAATGAATATTTTGGATATGTTACACTCCCTGAACATTCAGGCTTGGTGACACACATCTTAGTGTTTATGCTGGGAGGTATTACGGGACGTTGGAATCAGGTTGTGGCCTATTACTTCACCAGTGACTCTGTCAACGGAGCTGCCATGAAGAATATGATGATAAATATATTCTAAGAAGCTGAACAACTTAATTTGAATATTTTAAGTATTACATCAGACATGGGTCCTTGTAATCAGGCTTTTTGGAAAGCTTGGGATATTAAAGCTGGAAAGTACAGTCCTATAAAATGCAAGATTCTGCACCCATCAAACAATGATAAAAATTTATATGTCTTTGCAGATGTTCCTCACCTATTTAAAAATATCAAATCTATATTAGTGACAAATAAAATCTTCCAGTTACCAAATAATATTGTTCTAAAGTATGGACTACACTCTAACATGGTCATGTCCAGTCATATCTCAGACATATTAAATCATCAGAAAGATCATTTTTCAAAACTTGCATCGAAACTCTAAGAAGATCTCCTCACGACACATTTTTCTCAAATGAAAGTGTCAACTTCAACTAATGTTGTTAGTCACTCTGTTAGTAGCACTAAACAACTCAATAAACTAGAATCTTTAACAACGGCATGGTTTATTGACCAAGTAGAAAAATGGTTTTATTTAATGACTTCAAGACATCATTATTGTGCTCTAAGCAAATTTAATATTGACATTTTTAAAGAAACAATATAATTTTTGGAAGGATTTATAAGTTTTCTTTTCAGATATATTGGTTGGCTATAAAAAAATGTGGAAACCTTCACAAACGGATGTTTTAATCTCAACACAATCAATGTTAGAACTACAGTCAGAATTATTGGAACTAAAAATTAATTTTTACTAGCCGATTTTCTCAAGACTGCCCTGAAAATTTATTCAACCTGTTGTGGAGCAAACAAATAGTACCGAATGCGGTACAAGTTAAGAATAACTTGAAACTAATATCTGTATCACGTATTTAAAAAGCGGAAGTACCAGTAGTTACGAAGAAGATAAACGGGAGTTTCTTGGGGGATTTTTAGATTCTGTTAAGGCCTAAAATACAGTGTATCATGAAGTGGAACTTTCAAGTGAATTAAAGACATACAATTTAAATGTCAGCGAACTATATTGGTTATATAACATTTCAGGATATACTCGTATTTTAAAAAGTATTGTGGAAACTTCAAAAACTTGTGCCTGTGTAGGTGCAGCAGGTTCAAAAAACCAATATATGAGAAGTTTTCAAAACTCTCCTTAATCAAAAGGTTTAAAGAACAATTTTTGTTACCGAAGAGGTTTTTTTATTATTTTTTAGAAATGGAATGTGTTTTCTTAAAATATTTAGATATTGTTTCACCCCAGAATATAAACATAAAACAATTTTTTATAAAAGAAATGTCGAAAATACGTTTCAATTTACCAAATTTCCGCCAACTTAAGTGCAAAATAATTAATAGAATCACTGTTTTCAGGTTGAAAATTAGTTATATTAAATTTAAATCTATATGTAATTAATTAAAAAATAAAACATCTTAATTCTTCAATGAGCTTAAATCAAATGTTCAAATAAACCTCCGTTTTGAGCTAAACAGTAACCGAGACAATTTATTGCTAGTCGATAATTATGTGATACACAACCGTCATGTTGATACCAAATATCATTGAAGTTGACACCTAATTATATAAGGGCGATGAGTAAATTGATTTTCCAACATGTCCAAATATTTTTGTCCGGTTAAATTGCCGTCAATAAAAAATGATCCAATTAAATGTTCACCTAATATTCCAGCCCAAACGTTTAACTTTTGGGGATATTGAATTCTACTAATGTAATGTTTGTGTAGATTTGTCCTTGACCAATATCGAATAACAGATGAATTATGTGCACCGTGTATGGGAAAAGTCAATTCATCTGTGAACAAAATATTTTTTGAAAAGTTTGCGTCCAATTGTATTTTTTCCATAACTATTTCACAAAATTCCATTCTACGAAATTGATCGTCTGGAAAAATTTCATGGCTCTTTTTCAGTTTGAAACTACGATAACCATTTTTTAAATACAGTCCGAATCGTTTTCGGATCAACATCAAAACCCTTTGCTAAATGAGTGGACGATTGTAGGGGATTATTTTATACACTGGCACAAATTAAAATATCTCTTTCTTCTATTTCGGGTTGGGTTTGACGATTTTGTGTACGTGGTCTATGTTTAGTAGGATTGACACATCCATGCTCTTCAAAATTTTTTATAACCGTTCTCACTTGTTTTTTGGTAATTGGTTGGTCATTTTTCGAATGCCACAATAAACAAATTTTCTGCTATTTCTCGATATGAATGACCCGGGTAGTACCAATTTACAATTTGCACTTGATGGTGTACTTGCATACTCATTTTATAAGATTTGCAAAAGATCGTTACTCATTCGCAAACAAACGTTTAGTGAAGTACACAGATTGTATATTTAAACATCTTCAAGAGGCGCACGAGCGATTCGTATTCGTCTGGTATAATAGTCTACGCTGGCTTTTGATTATCTCTCTCACGATTGTCTTCCTCTAACATACTGGTAACACCATACGACCGTTATAATTTCCCGTTGGCGGTGAAATTTTTTACGTTGAAATTAAATGTGACTGATTTCTCTCACAAATAAAAAGGAAAATTTTAAGGGCACTCACAATTCTAACGCGTTGATTGAAAATGAAGAGAGGGGATTGATAAAAATAGAATAATTAGAGCTGTGAACGGAATCGTTTTATCAGGAGCGTAGGCGGTTTATATTGAGATATTTTTGTAACTAGTAGACAGTTATAAGCAAATATTAGCATACGACTTATTTTTCATGTTATGATACCCTGTTAAAGAAAACGGTGATACACTGAATGCATTTGTTTTCTTACAACATATTGTTGCTTTTGGACTCTGTATTTGTTGCCATAGAATATTCCTCATGATGTTAATGATAATTATTATGCTTATATTCATTAATTGTACCCTCAATATCGACGATAGTAATTTTATCAGCTTTTCGCCGTTGATTGATATAAGTCATCAATCAACGCTATCCTCCAGTGATTTTTTAGTGGCACTTATTTCAAATACTTGGTAGGTACGTTTTAATTAATTGTTCAAATCATATTAGCTTATACTAACCGAACTAATATAGTGAATTAGATTATTACTACTGAATTAATTCTTTGTAAATCAATTATGAAGAGATAAACGAAAGTAATGTTGATTTTTTTTATTGTTCATTGCATTAAGCTATTAGTTTAGTACAATCTTATTATTTCTCAATTAATAAACTGAACTGTCCACATTACAAATCTGTATTTGCACGCCTCTCGAAGGCGGTACCTACCAGATATACCTTCACACGTGGTGGAGTATTCTCCCATCACGCCTTTATACATACAGTTGTTGCACGTTTTCGACTTCATGATATCCTGTTAGCGAAACAGAATAATACACTTATTTATATGTATTTGTCTCTTTCTAACACATTGACGATAAAACGTATGTTCCCTCGTAATGTTCTCAACACTGTATAGTCACTGTAGCTAGCACGATACATCCTCCGAAGTGCATCATAGTCACAATTTCTTGATTGGTTATTGTTTAGGTCATCTCACTGACGAACTCAATTGATTCTCAGCTCACCAGAGCCAGTATAACGGGTCCTATGAATCCAGATATACAACATTTTTGGTAGTTTTTGAAGAAATTCCTTTTTTTCATTGATTTAGAATAGAAACGAGCTCACATTTGAAGAAAAAGTCGGTTATTGGAGCAATTGTTCATATTGACTCAACCATCAATATTCAATAAACGGATTTGAAAATGCAATCTAACTTTTCTGCATATGTAATATGCCTAGAACAGTACCATACAACAAAATTAATCACTTTTATACACTTCGGAGGCTGTATCGTGCTAACGAACCGAACTTTCTCCAGAAATAACCAAAAATATAGAATATCTGTAGTTATAGGACACGTTGTACTAGCTCTGGTGAGCTAAAAATCAATGGAGTCCATCTGTGAGACACACTGAACAATATCCAATCATAAAAGTGGTCACTTGTATACACTTCGGAGGCGGTATCGTGCTAACGAACCAAAATTTCTTCAAAACTGACCAAAAACATAGTATATCTAGATTTATAGGACACGTTGTCTTAGCTCTGATGAGCTGAAAATCAGTAGAGTACATCTGTGAGATACCCTGAATAATATTCTATCATATAATTGGTCACTTTACTACCCTACGAGTTAACATCCCGAAATTTCTGCAAACATTACCAAAAATGTGGTACTTCAAGAACCATAGCACCCGTTGTACTGACCTAGTGATCTGAAAATCAATAGGGTTCATCTGTTAGACGCCCTAAACAATATGAAATCATAAAATTGGTCACTTGTATATACTCCGGATGCAAGGTCGACTTGTTTTCATTCCATTCCGTTTCTCTAACAAATTTTCGTATAATCGAAATGGGACACAAATCAGGATTGATTTTATTCATTATCAGCCATTTCGGTGAAGCGCATGGTTTTTCCCCTCCTTGCGTTGTCTTAGTAAATACAGGGTCGTGAATAATCCTTCCTGTTTTTTCACCTATGTTATTTTTTTCTTCTTTAAAGTATGAAATTAAGCACTTGTAGCCTTCTTCACCACGCCAAGCTTACTCAAAAGCAAGAACAAAAAATACCTTCCTTTGTAACCCATCTGGGGTGTCTTCATCACAACCACGAACCATATTGTGATATTCATCGTACTTTGGAAAAACTGCACTTTCTTTCCTTTTCGCTGGATCAGTTTGTAATTGTCTTCTCTTGGCATTTTTCGCATCTCTGGCTGTTTTGAATTCAATGTCAGTAGAAGGGTTAAAAATAATTTTATATTCGGTGAAAAACTTATTCATTAGTAATTTTGCGGTGACGTTCCAAATTGTTTTATCAGTGAATTCCTTCTCCATTTTGCTTACGCATATTGAATGCCAAGTCCGTTAATATTTCCGCCAAAACTTTGATTTGTGTTGTTTCATCCAATGTATATTTTTTTCAGCACAAAAGCTCATAAACTGTCGCCACACGTATTGTCTGTTGTGTTTAGTGTTATTTGGTTCGCTTTCCATCACCTTATTTTCTATAATTCCCAATGAATCACATCCAAAACGAGACATTTTTAAAAATATTCTTTGACTTTACTTGTCAAACTGATCTTATTTTTAATTATCATGGATTCACAATGGGATTACCGTGGATACGTAAACAATGCAACTATCGCAGTGCTCTTTCGGTTTCTACAATACAGTTACCGCTGTAATCAATCGATAATTGCACTCCTCTTATGGGATTTTTCACACATGAGGGAAATATTCATCGTAAACAAATTTCTGTCCAAAAACTCAACAAATCCTATCAAACAAACATCGTATTTCCCTTATATGACACCGACCGATCATGTTCTCTTTCAAAAACTCAAATCACCACTTCGATATACTCGGCCTATGTCAATAAAAGAGAATTAAAGGCGTGAGCTGGATTACTAAAAATGCGATCTAAGATCTTTTAAATAATCGATTATCCGTTGGCGTTCATAAATTATTATATTTATTTGGATACATTATAGATGTTTCGTATTTAATTCATTCACTCTCTCTCTATAATTTTTTGACATAATAGAACTTTTTGAAGAAGTTATTCTGATAAATGAGAGAGAATTGAAAACGATTTATATCGAAATTAACAAAATCCCATTAACCAAATAACTTATAAAGAATTTTATCCCTCACCAAAAATATACAGAATCAATGAACCAATGATGCTTGCAACAGTGAACAATTAATTCATCAGGAACATAATATATAACCCTCATTACAGTCAAAAAGCAGTACACAATTTACGGAGTTGTAACAAAGCGTGGTAAAGTATCTTACGAAATATGATACTTAATTTCCTTTGTACAACAGTAAACACCTGTAAGATTCTCACTTGGAGCTTTCCGAAAACAATTAGGTAACATGCAAACTTATCCCGCTTCAGATAGATTGCGAACCGGAAATCCAGGTGCTTATTGACACCGTTACCAATCGTTTCTGAGTTCCGCTTTTATTATTTACCTATGAATTGAAATATTTGTATTTTGTAAATAAATAATCAATTGAATAAATAATGTTTTTGATAGACCACCTCCTTGTTTAGAAAATTTGGTAGCATATGTAATTGTTTATACTATGATCATTTATTTTCTGGATTTTATTGAGTTTGGGTTCTTACTATCAAGGAATCGAATGTTTCGTTTTAAATTCAACACATGAAAAAATTGGAAACCGCTTGCAACTCAGAGAAGTATGTTATGTTGATTCTTAATAGACATATTTGAAACGAAAAAATGAGATTTTGCTAGAGAAAAAGAAAATGGTTCTTATACAGTGTGACATTATAATTGACTTCTCAAAGTTTGTGAATTATCTTAGTTACTTTTCTTTTCGCAATATCATTTTCCTGTCCGCAAAAGATACAAAATGCTGCGAAACCTGTCTACTAGAATTAAGGTTGACAATGAAAGTGAACTAAAACTATTCGATCATTTGATGAATGGTCCATGATCGAATGAATTTATGAGGCAGAATATTTCAAAATCACTGAACACGAAAGATATTTGTAGCTCGAGTACACGCTCCTTTTGGCGAACATATGGGGCTTTGGAAAAATATGAGAGAGTTTCCAGTAATTGCAGATGTTCTAGAATGTTAGCAAAAGTTTTTTCAAGAACCAAAACATGGAAATAGGAATGAATACTTCACGTATAAAACAGCACATATTGGTAGTATCACTTCATGAGATGTTTTAGAGAAAATTCTTGATGTTAAAGGTTTGAAAATAAATAAATTCCTGTTCGAATTCATTTCAATTATTGAAAACAATATTGACGTTTATTGTGAGAAATCATAGTTGGCTTATGAAAAGTTATCTAATTAGTGACAGTAGGAACGCTCTGGAGTGAATCATGGAGATCAACAAGAAAGTAGGAGTCAAAGTAAGCTTCAGAAAAATTAAGGTTAATTGATGAGATAACCGGGTGAGACAAAATGAAGCATAAACTTACCAGAGATAATCTAGAAATAACGCCAGTTAAAGCAACAATACAGCAAAGTCAGCTCAAGTCGTAGGGGTGATATTGAGTGAAGCACAAAATGAAGATAATGGAAAATTAACTAAAAAAAACACATACTGTAACAGACATAAAATTAATAAAAATTGGAAAAGTGAGAAGAAAACCATTGGATCAAAGATAACATAGATTAATTTTTCGTATATTGTCATTGCGTTTTGATTAATTCTTTCAATTTCATATTAAAATAAATATTCTCAACTGCAATGTTCGCTTGAAATTACGATATCGCAGTGGTGCAAAAATGTATAACAAAATTTATTATCATTCGGACACAAAATTTATTTCCATTTTAAAAGTAATATCTCATCCATACCTCAAATGTGACTAGTATTACAATAATGAAAAACTCAAAGTCAAAATGTCACAAATTTATTTTATTATGCTGAAGTGCTAAGCTACTAGTTTCGGCCCTCAATTGCCATCTTCAGGCTACAAAGAATGTTTGGGTAAGGGAGAAAACATTAAACAATCTGTATATCTCACCTAAATGATGATAATTATTAGTGGGGCAACAAACGTCCACACATAGCGCCGATGAAGGGAGGGATGTAATTTAGGTTATTGGAAAGCGCAACAACTATAAATGCATATTACCCCCGTTATAAAAGCTAACGATACAAATTGTGGTAAAAGATAGCGTAAACAAAATTTACTCTGTGAAAAAGACGAAGAATAGTCAATAAACTAAAAGTAGCAGTCCAGTCAAAAGATAAAAAAGATGATTATGACAGTAGTATTTAACTTAAAAAGAGTGAATCACATTGTAAACAATTGTAAATAAAGAAATTTCTATATGGTTATTTTGCACCGATTTAAATTTGCGTTTTCTGATTATTTTGGGAACATGACGGATAAGATTGAACAGATTTCTGTGGTTTTATTTTGAAAATTAAATTCAATTTTTATATGTATTGGAGTATAAGCTCATCACCTGTTCATTTTATTCCTCCTTTCCAAGTTTTCACTTTTCTACTGTTTCTCCTGTTTTTTTTATTTCTTTCCCTACAGCTCTGCAGCATTTACCTGTACGGACCTCTACGGACTTCTACGCACCTTTACGGATCTTTAAGAACCTCTACGGACCGTTCTCTCTTAAGGCTAAGAGAGAACGGTCTGTAAAACTTGCAGAGAACTCTTCGTAAAGGCTCTAGAAGTGATGACCGTTAAGGCTTGGAGAGCTGTAGAGGAAGAAATAAAAAAAACAGGAGAATCAGTAGAAAAGTGGAAATTTGAAAAGAAGGAATAAAATGCACAGGAGAGGAGCTTATACTCCAATACATATACAAATTGAATTCAATTTTATGACACTTTTCTGTAAGTCCAACTACAGAATGCTAACTCAGGGGAGAGATTAAGTTCGAAATACTAGTCCTACTTTCTCCAAGAATAATAAACAAATAACGAATATTTGAAGATGATTTATTTTAGTAGTAAGCTAGGGGCGCCATGACGAAAAATCGCCAAGGGAACGGGACAATAAAATAGGTCAGTTGCGAAATAAATAAATTGCGTAATAAATAATTTTCGGCATTTACGAATTAAAATTTAAATCTGACTAGATCACTTACTAATATGTTTGTAGATAGACTTTTGTATAACATAGATGGTACCATTGAATATTGTACACAATATCACCCCAGAATAAAGACTATCTGAGGGTAATTAAATAGGAATGATTGCCGAAATAATAAACAAATTTCCCAACCCACAGCTGCAGATTGTTCACAATAACAATAATATGAAAAATACAAATACTTACTATATATAAAAAAACAATAAGCATTTAGGTATTAGGCGAATGAAACACTTTTCAACATCTTTAATTCACCGGTTGTCTACTCACGATTCTCCTTGGGAATGAAATTAATTAAACTCGAACCCTCTCGTGCTCCAGAAAGCACGCCTATCGGTTTACTAACGTCAGCTCAGATAATGCTCCCATGTAAGGGTTAAGGTGTTATGCCTCAGTGAGATGGGGTGAAGCGCCTTATCCCAAAAGTTGCGCAATCAGTAGCATTGTTGTCACCAAATTCAACGGTGTACAGCAGGATCTTGGTCGGTCTGGTTTTCTTCGAACCACTTCGAACTATGATGGTGATTGCACATAAAACAAGCAGTTGCCGACTCGTTTTTCTTATAAGGCTTATTGCACACTGTCTATCTAACTTTGTTACAAAGTGCGTGGTAACAACGTCTTTACCAGATTTGCCTGTAAGACAAATGACGTCCTTTTATAATTATGCTTATTTTATTATAATAACTTATAGTTTACCTTAGATTTTATTAGGCACTATCCACAAGAACACCGAACAGTAAAAATGGCTTCCGTTCTCTCTTGTTGTTCAGTCCCCTCGTTCTACTGACTGATCTTTTTAGACTGATATGGTCATGCGCACAGCGCGACCGTTAAGATTTAAATTATCAACTTCGATATCTATTGTTGAAAATAAGAAATAAGCATGCCATGTGTCTACTGCTACTCAGCGACATTTGTACCTAACTCACAAGTAGCCAAAATCGCCATTTATGACTGAATTTCCGGAGTGATTTTGGTTGCCTATACGTAGGAACCATTCGCCGCATATTAATTTGAGTTTATGAACGACATTGCCAATTTCATCAAATTCTGTATACCGGCTGTCACAGTGAACCGTTACAATTTTCAAAATAGAACCACAAAAATCTGTTCATTCTTATCCGTCCTGTTACCAAAATAATCAGAAAAAGCAAATTTAAATCGGCGGAAAATAACCATATAGAGAATCTGTTATAAATTCGCTTCATAAAATAAGTTTGGACGCCACCAGATTTTTTTAAAGAAATATAATAACGGCGAAAAAAACTCGAAACACCATAACAAAAATATTGTTTTTGAAAAAACGAAATATTTCAACTAAATAGAGAAATAGAATGATTCGTAAGCACATAATTACAATTTAGAAAGATATAGATAACTTACCAGCAAGAATAATTAATATCACCCACAAAATTATTTGGAAACTGAGTTGATTATCAGCGAAGAATGAACAAAAGAGAGCGAATTCGACTTGAATCGTAGTGTAAGTAGATATTTAACGATCACCGATATGTTCCTAATATTTCAAGTAAAAGGATTTGGAATTAGAGGTGGGAGTAGCTGACGAATAAGTAACGCCCCAAAATAATTGATGAAAATGAAAACATGTCTTAGCGACATGTTACAACGCGTCACAGGAAAAATGGTGTATTGCACCCGGGAAAAATATTAGATTTCAGCTGTCTCTCTACAGTTAAAATCTAATACTTTTTTCTTTTGTATAAACAATAACTATTTTTCAGCCCAGATAGAGAATGGATGATATATTCATGAAGCTGTTATGATTTCATGCAGTTAATGAGCAAATTTTCCACTTTGCAAATTTTGTATCCGAGTATTCCTTCTTAATATTTTAGAAACTCTTTTCAGCATTTAGGAATTTTCTCCAAAGTAAATAAGCGAACAAGAATGAAGCAACCGATGGTCCAAAATCACTTAATTGGAAATTCCATATACTTCGGTTTACCAATTTTGTATCAACACACAAGCATTTTCCATTTCAAAGAAAAATCTCCCGCCACAAAGGCTGTTAAGAATCGAGTAGTGGTCATTCTGACATTGAAGGCGTGCTTTGAATACACCGCACTCCTCTTATGCGCTTGTTGTATATTCAAACCTTCATTCCAATTTCATCCTATGAAACTTTATTATGAACAGACAAGACGTTACAATCGTTAGGGATTAAACTTTAAAGATCTAATAAAATCTTATAATAATAAATGCAACCCGATAAGGTAACGGCTACAGTTTTTGACAGTTTGAGATTTTATTTTCATGACAATCTCATTTTATTTCAATAATTTGCTACATATTTCATCCTAGTTATGAACAAACTAATTATATAAAGTAGGGTGTGATAGTTAAAATGGTGAAATATATAGTAAAGTAATGTTTTTCTAATTTATTAAAACGTTTTATTACGGTTGGGATAAATTCATACACACGGTAGCTTCACTTACTTAATTAATTTATTCACTACACTGTTCACTAATACTTAATTTATATACACTTAACTCTTCACTTAAATTTAATTTATATACACACAACCTTAATTATTCATTGATATCAACACTACTAATTTATATTCACTTATTTACTGTTTAACTCATGATGTCAAATTAAAACTAAACTAACTCTCCCTGGTCGGTCTTTTATATATTAGTGCCTTTTTCACTAGATAATTCTAGATTGCGGTTTACACATAAACAATTGGCTTTCTGGCATTTTCTAGATAAGACTGGTCAGAAAAACCATGTCTATATAAGATAGTCACAATCGTAAACAGTTCTAAGACATCCCTGCGCATCTGCCATAATTATAACTTTCATACATGGCTTAGACAGAGTCAGATTCAGGGACTATACTATGTGCTGTTTCGTAACAATAATTAACATCATCAGATATAGGTGTTAGACATAAAGTCAAAAAACCGAAGCATTGGTTAAACATCTTAAAAATCTAAGTATAGATTGTAACAAGAGGAAAATCACAAATTTATATAACATCTGTTACCAAATACAGTTGAATTGAATCTAGAAGTTGCAGCATAATTTCCAAGAAACATAATAATGTGAAATATATTTAACGAACGTCTTTAGTAGTCTCCATTCTATTTTATCAACATTTAGCACAATTTATACAAACAAAAATCCGTGGCTTCTGACAACAACTATTCGTAATTTCGAGTATTCTATTCATGTGTCTTTGATCGGTGTGAAGATAGCAGCCAATTTTAGCTGCAAAAATGTTGGGAACTGCTAAATTCGCGGTTTCAGTGTCACGCAGGATATGTATTGAATCGAATTCTTATTTCGGAGTGCCACCTTTATATTCAACTAGCTGACCCGGCGAACTTTGTTCCACCTTAATGGCAACAAATAAGCAGACTTTTTTTTTAATTGGAAAAGATACAAAAAAAATTAAATACCCACATTAATCATTCATAATTATTTCTGTATTTTAGTACATAGATTGCTCTTCAGTTAAGTACCTTGTGATACACGACATTTTTTGTTTTATTATCAGGCGCAAAAACAAACAACGCAGATGGTCTTCCGACCCGTGAACATGCCACGTATAATCGACCATGGGAAAAACATGAATATTCTAGATTTAAACCACAAACTTTTAAGGATTGGCCTTGTGATTTGTTGATGGTCATGGCAAATGCAAGACGTATCGGAAATTGAAGTCTTTTAAATTCAAACGGCATATCGGTTGGGATCATCGATATCCTCGGAATGAGAACTTCCTCACCTTTGAATTTTCCTATCATTACTATATAAGTACAAAAATAAATAGCTTAAATGTCGGAATAAATCCTCGTTCTTCGATAATATCTGCCCCAAATTACGTCATCTGGAAACAACCATTGTATTTTTGAGTATTTGCAAGAAAGTGGCGTGATTCTTGTGTTTCGCCACAAAGCAATGAATACAATGGCTCAGGTGGCGGAGTCAACAATGGCAATTTCATTTTACCATTAAGGCAACATAATCCAGGCGTTTCTCCGGAAAACTTCGATGCACCACAATACTCGCAAACTACGTCCATTTGCCCAATGCAAACGCTAGGATGCAAGCTGTAATCATTGGTGCAATCGTATTGAAACGCTGCTCGATTAAAATCAGCACTTGATAAATATCTTGTTCTGCGTCGCAAATTATCTATTTGTTGACCTCTGTTGTTCGCTCGACGATTCTGCATTGCCAACCGAGCTGTTTCACGGGCTGCTGCAATTTGCTCTCGTGATTGAGAAGCACGAAGTCGAGCCATACTATCGCGGCGCTGTTCACGTGCAATTTCTTGTTCTTCTTCACTCCTTTCATTTGCAGTATTTCGTATTCTTCTTGCATCACGGCTTTGTCGGGGAAGATTCGATCGTCTTGGTCGCGGCATTATTAATTAAACTTCACTTCACCTAAAAACTCAAATTTTCAACCATACCGAGTTTTATAGTTCACTTCACTGTTTATACGAATGGGCAATGGCACTATCATTACATTATAATTGTTAATTATTTATTTAATAGAAATAGTTTTATTATTGATTTCTTACAAATATCAAATTGTCATCCATACGTCATTACATAGCTGTCATTATACGTCAATTACATAGCTGTCATTTGCGTTTTGTTATTCCAAGTCTGATTCTTTTTTGTTATACCACGTTTTATAGTGACTGACGTTTCATGTCAAGTCACACGGGAATGCTGTCGAACGGGATAAAAAGTATCCTATGAGAATGCTGGCGAACGGGATAAAAAGTATCCTTCTCCTGGCTCTAAACTACCTCCCTGCCAACTTTCAGCTAAATCGGTCCAGCCGTTCTTGAGTTATAAGTGGAGTAACTAAAACGACTTTCTTTTATATATATAGATGAGTAGGGGTGTATTAGTGTAGAAGACACACTGTTTGGAGGGATTTTGTTTACGATGGGGAACAAGGGATGCAACGTCACCCATAAAACTGAAATAAATTGTTACTTCCAAAGGAGACGAGAAGCCAAGTTAATATTTGGAGGGTAGAAGAATTATAATATTGAAAACACACTGTTACTTTTTCGCCCAACCTTTCTATATGCGAGAAAAGTATTGGTTTACCCCAAAAAAAGTTGGAATTTTGGAAAAAAATTTCAGTTATCTTCACGTTTTCCGTCAACAACAACAATTTAAAACGGTTTTCAGAAAAAAAAAATTGTGTGTATGTCGTCGTCGGCCACTTTTCCTTACATGTTTTGTTAGCACGATACAGCCTCCGGAGTGCAATAAGTCCGCAATTTTATGATTAGATATTGTTAAGGACATGTTACAGATGAAACCTATTGATCTTCAGTTCACAAGAGCCAGAACAACGGGTGCTACGGTACTTGAAGTACGACATTTTGTAATTTTTTGAGACATTTCAGTTTGATAGCACGATACAGCCTCCGGAGTTCAACAAGGCACAAATTTTATAATTGAATATTATTCAGGACATCTCACTGATGAACCCTATTGATTTTCAGCTCACCAGAGCCAATTCAACAGGTGCTACAGTACTTTAAGTACGATATTTTTGTCATTTTTGTAGAAGTTTCAGTTTGTTAGTACGATACAGCCTCCGGAGTATATGCAAGTGACCAATTTTATAATTGGATATCATTCAAATCGTCCCAAAGATGAACTCTATTGATATTCGGCTCACTAAAGCCATTACATCGGGTGCTATGGTACTAGAAGTACCAAATTTTTGTGATTTTTGGAGAATTTTCAGTTTATCAGCACGATACAGCTACCAGAGAGTATACGATTGATCAATTTTATGATTGAATATTGTTCAAGGTTTCTCACAGATGTACCCTATTGATTTTCAGTTGGCTAGAGCGAGTATAAATCCAGATATACTACATTTTTGGTTATTTTCCGAGAAATTACGGTTTGTTACCACGA
Organism: Galeruca laticollis; assembly: GCA_963921935.1. Classification (NCBI taxonomy): domain Eukaryota; kingdom Metazoa; phylum Arthropoda; class Insecta; order Coleoptera; family Chrysomelidae; genus Galeruca; species Galeruca laticollis. Next base: position 52,292,430 of record OY998184.1, read on the forward strand.
TACATCCCCCGAAGTGTATACAAGTAACAATTTAATGATAGAATATTGTTCATGGCCACAGATGCGCAAAAATTAGTTCCAATCTTTGAAACCGTTTATGTGAAGGAAATTTGCTTACGATGGGGGACAAGGGTTAAAACGTCCCCTTCAGAATTGAAATTAAATGAAACTTCCAAAGGAAACGAGAAGCCAAGTAAATATTTGGAGGAGAGGAGCATTATAATGTCGAAAACACACTGTTTGAAGGAAATTTGCTTACGATGGGGAACAATGGTTCAAACGTCACCCCCAAAACTAAAATAAATAATAATTACCAAAGGAAACGAGAAGCCAAGTTAATATTTGGAGGGGAGAAGCATTATAATGTTAAAAACACAATGTTTTAAGGAAATTTGCTAACGATGGGGGACAAGGGTTGAAACGTCCCCCTTAAAACTAAAATAAAATGTAACTTCCAAAGGAAACGAGAAGCCAAGTTAATATTCAGAGGATAGAAAAAAGCATTATAATGTTGAAAATACACTGTTTAAAGGAAATCTGCTTACGATGGGAAACAAGGGTTGAAACGTCCCCCTCAAAACTGAAATAAATTGTAACTTACAAAGGAAACGAGAATCCAAGTTAATATTTGAAAGATAGAAGCATTATAATGCTGAAAACTTACTGTTAAAGAAATTTGCTTACGATGGGGAACAACGGTTGAAACGTCAACCCCAAATCTAAATAAATTGTTACTTCCAAAGGAAGCGAGAAGCCAAGTTCATATATGGAGGGTAGAAGCATTAGAATATTTAAAACAAACTGTTCGAAGGAAATTTGCTCACGATGGGGAACAAGTGTTGAAACATTATCCTTAAACCTGAAATAAATTGTAATTACCAAAGAAAACGATAAGCCAAGCTAATATTTGGAGGGTAGAAGTATTATAATATTTAAAACACACTGTTCGAAGGAAATTTGCTTACGATGGGAAACAAGGGTTGAAACGCTCCCCTTAAAACTGAAATAAATTGTAACTTCCAAAGGAAACGAGAAGTCAAGTTAATATTTGGAGGGTTGAAGCATTATAATGTTGAAAACACACTGTTTGAATAATAATAAACATACTGGAAAGATTAAAGAATGTTATGGAGAAATAGTGGCCCAAAGAACCGAATTAAAGCGGTAGCATACTTTTGAAAAATGAATTTCGATAAAATTTGTCTCACGCAATTGCTTAGGTAGGAGTATGAAAAGTCAAATACTTGAATAATAAGAAACTTACTGGAAATGTTGAGAAGTTATATGTCATGTTACGCTGTGTTCTATGTACCTTTGAATGGTTAAATATCTCAACTTGGCTTCTCGTGTCCTTTGGAAGCTACAATTTATTTAATTTTAGGGGTGACATATTAACACTTGTTCCCCATCGTAAGCGAATTTCCTTCCAACAGTGCGTATATTACATTATAATCTTTCCACCTTTCAAATATTAACTTGGCTTCTCGTTTCCTTTGGAAGTTACAATTATTTAGTACTGGGGATGACGTTTCAACCCTTGATAACCATTGTAAGCAAAATTCCTTCAAACAGTGTGTTTTCAACATTATGATGCTTCTACCCTCCAAATATTCACTTGGCTTCTCGTTTCCTTTTGAAGTTACAATTTATTTTTGTTTTAGGGGTGTACGTTTCAACCATTGTTCCCTATCTTGAGAAAATTTCCTTCAAACAGTGTGTTTTGAACCATATAATGCTTCTACCCTCCAAATATTAACTTGGCTTCTCGTTTCCTTTTTAAGTTACAATTTATTTAATTTTAGGGGTGTACGTATCAACTATTGTTGTCCATCTCAAGCAAATTTCCTTCAAACATTGTGTTTTGAACATTATTATGCTTCTAGCCTCCGAATATCAACTTGGCTTCTCGTTTCCTTTGGAAGTTACAATTAATTTGGTACTGGGGGTGACATTTCATCCCTTGTTCAGCATTGTAAGCAAATTTCCTTTAAACAGTGTGTTTTCAACATCATGGTGCTCTTACCCTCCAAATTTTTACTTGGCTTCTCGTTTCCTTTCGAAGTTACAATTTATTTAGTACTGGGGGTGACATAGTGCAGTGTTTATATAAATTAGTTTAAGTGCATATACTGTGTATATAATATAAATTTGTGAATAGTGTAGGGAATAAATAAATTAAGTTACTAGACATAACGTGTGTGTATAAATTTATCCCACCCGTAATAAAAACGTTTAAATACATAAGAAAAACATTACAGTACCAAATAACAGGATACTTTGAAACTAAACTGTTTTATCTTAAAACTTGTCAATATTGACTTATATTACTGTCTTAAATGAAACTTACTGTTTTTAGATAATTCCATAATATATTAAAAAAATGTAAAAATTCTAAGAAATTTGACAATGGTTTCGATATAAAATATCATCGTCAGAATGACAGAAGTTACATACCATGTGATGCCTACCTGATGTTTAACAATTATTTTTGGCTAGACCCGCCTTGTGATTGACTTAATATATGTTATTAGAAAAAAAAGATATGATATTACAAATATTAAAGTTTAGATATTATTAGTCAAATGGGGATACCCTGGGTATCTTTTTCTCAATTAACTGTACAATGATATAAAAAACCAGGAAAACATATATCTGCTGATCTTTACAATTATCACTTAAGAAGACAGTTCAAAAGTGGAGAATTCCCTAGATTTATCTGTCGATTGACAACTTGATATTGTGGTTTTTTATGTATCTTCTATTTTCAAATTCTTCAAGGAAATCCAGTTCTTGTTTCTTATCACAATTAGGCAGTACTTCTAGTTCAGTGTTAGGTGTCAAGTAGATGTTTTGCGTAGTGGGTTTTATCTGGTTGTTTTATTCTGTAAGCTCGTAGGTGTTCACTGTACCTGATTTCAAAATTTCTAAGGGTTTGACTCAAATAGACAGTATTACATTCTGGACATTTAATTTTATATACACCAGATTTCTTTAATTGGAATATTTTTGTTTTTAAATTAAACAATTTTGTACTTATATTACTTTCTCTTTTGGAAGAAATTGTTGTATTTGTAGCTAAAGATATTATTTTTGAAATATTATTAGAAATATTACCTGCATATGTGATGGTTATATTTTTTTAATTTTCTTTAGTTTGATCTTAAAATATTAGTTGTAACGCCACTTTTTCTTTTTTTTTATTAAGTAATTCACTTATCATATGTAATTGATAATCGTTGCATGTTGCTATTTGCTTGATTGTATTGATTTCTCTATTAAAATTACATTTGTTCATGAGAACTGAAAAAGCTCTATGTATCATTGAATTACATGCTGCTGATTTATGTGACATGGGATGATTGGGATTATATGAAATAGTTACATCAGTGTGTGTTGGTTTTCTGTAAATTGAATATTCAAGTACATTATTAACTCTTTGAATTTTTGAATCAAGAAAATTGATTGATTTATTTCCTTCAACTTCTAATGTAAATTTAATTTTTGGGTGTAAGTTATTGATATGCATGAAAAATACATCTAATTGTAGTCCACTACCTATAAAACAAACTAATATGTTATCTACATATTTATACCAAAATAAGACGTTTTTTGAAATATTACTTTCAATGATATTAAGTATTAAACATCAGGTAAGCATCAATTGAAATGTAACTTCTGGCATTCTGACGATGATATTCAATATCGAAACAATTGTAAAATTTCTTAGAATTTTTAACATTTTTTTCAATATATTGTGGAATTATCTAGAGACACTAAATTTAATTTAAAACAGTAAGATAAGTAAAATCCATGAAGTAAGGGTCGAGACAGTTAATTTCATTAAAAGTGACTTAGATCATTTTTCCTGTCTGCTCTTTTTTTGACATGGAATTCACGCATCCGTGGGTATTTTCGTTGGTCCAATATCGGCAAAAATGCTTTTTTGCATCTCCCAGAATTTAAAAAGAAACTTTTTCAACTGACATCATGACCGCGAACTATTTGCCTAGCTGGAATAACAGGGTTTTTCTTCACTTCCATTAATATGATCAACCGGGTTTCTTCGTCTATTTTGAAAGTGCTTTTTCGAGGAGCATCCCTTACGTGGCCCAACTCATGATATCGAATTTCAATTGTATGTTTTTTAAGTAAGTACCGTTTTGGAATTAAAAAAAGACGTGCAAAGATATCGCAATAATTTTATTTTTACATGAAAGCCTGTACCTTAATCTACTTTTCTACATAATTTCTGTGAATATTGAGGCACTTGTCATAACGTGGCACCAGTTGTTGAATACCCTCCTCATAAAATTCTGCCGCCTGACTTGTTAACCACTGTATCACAAATGTTTTGACTTCGTTATCGTCTTGAAGACGCTAAATGCCCAGGTGTTTCTTCAAGTTCAGGAACAAATGGTAGTCGCTGGACGCCAGATCAGGGCTGTTTGGAGGATGATCTAGAGTTTCCCATTGAAAAGATTTGATAAGATCTTTGGTGCGATTGACCACATGTGGACGGACATTGTCATGCAGCAAAACTATACCCTTACTCAACTTGCCACGTCTTTTGTTCTGGATTGCACGACGCAGATTGTTCAATGTAGCACAATAAGACGCTGCATTGATTGTCTCATTACGAGGCAGAAACTCCACTAGCAATACTCCTTGTTTGTCCCAAAAAACTGTGCACATGTTTTTCCGGGCAGAAATTGTTTGCTCAAACTTCACTTTATTGGGTGATGATGGATGTCGCCATTCCATGGATTGTTGTTTCGATTCTGGTGTGACGTAGGCCACCCATGTTTCGTCACCAGTAACAATTTGGTGTAAAAAGTCTTCACCTTCATTGTGGTACCGCTCAAGGAAAGTCAATGCACTGCCCAAACGTTGCGTTTTGTGCAAATCCGTCAACATTTTTGGAACCCAACGTGAACACAATTTCCGGTAATTCAAGTTCTCGGTCACAATGCGATACAAAACACTACGAGAATATTGAGGAAAGCAGTCGCACAATGATGAAATTGTAAAGCGCCTGTTTTCTCTCACCTTTTTGTCCACTTTATGCACCAAATCTTCATTAACGACCGAAGGACGCCCACTCCGTTCTTCATCATGCACATTCGTGCGGCCATCTTTGAATGCTCTCACCCATTTCCGTAACATTCCATCACTCATAATGGTTTGTCCGTAAACTTCACAGATCTCACGATGAATATCGATCGGTTTCACGCCTTTAGCACTAAGAAATCGTATAACAGCCCTTACTTCACAATCGGCGAGACTCACGATTGTCGGAGGCATCTTAAACACTCAGTAAACAACGTATACAATGAAGAATCAGACTGTAATGGCGTCAGTGCATAGACAAAAGAGATAGGTAACCAGCGCGCATGCGCGGAACGCCGACCGTAGCGCTGCGGCAGCGGAATCGCAAAACGGTACTTAATTAAAAACATGCCTCGTACTAACCGTATTTCGGACAAAAACGAGCGACATCAGTCTGTATTCAACTTCTGTGCCAATATCCGATCAACATTGTGCTAAAGGCTTCAAAATCCACAATGCTTGAGTAGAGACCGTGGTTCGCATCGATTTTGGATATCCAATCCAAATAGAGTTTGTCTAGTGCTCAAATCATTTTAGAATCGAAATTGAGTATCATTAATTCGAAACTCTATTTCACAATTCTACAAGCTATTATATTAGAGAATGCTTGAAACATCTAACTCGTTAGGATTATAGCTCACTGATCTGTTCAATTGCATTGTAATTTATAGGGATCCTCCCTAATCTCTATCAGTATACTTTTTCTGATCAATAGGTTACTGAATTGAAATATTTGAGCCTGTATATCAAATTACCATTGTGACTATTTACATAAAGCAATGCGAGATCTAACAAAAATATTTGTTAATCCATGGACAACAAGTTTAATGGAAAATTAGTATGGGTGTCTCTATACATCAATATTTTATCGAAATGTATCAATTAGTGCGGTTTTGTAAGTATTTATTTTACAACGCAATCAACATACGCATTAGCATCATGTTGAATTTAACTATAAATTAGTAGGTTCAAGCATTATAAATGTGTTGTTCTGTTATTTTCATTACGAGGAATTACTAACACCATTTCTGCATAAAAAGTCCGATGCAGACTAACTTAGTTGACAAATTCAAAAACTCATTTCATCCAAAATAAGCGCATTTATCATTCGTTTTTCTTCTCCGGAGGATTTTTATACATACGTCTCGTCCAAATAGCAAATATTCTTGTTTTCATTGGCAATAATTCCATCTGCAGCATATAATTCCATATTTCTTTTCATTTATACTCACTTTCTGTTTACTTTTTTTCCTATTCAGCTCTCGTAAAAGTTTCAGTGATATTTATCTTAGAATTACAGAATTTCATTTCCTCTTAATGAACATTTTTTTGAAGAAAATGAAGAAATTCCGTTATTAAAGTAGAGTTAATATGTTGATAACATGTTTTTTCGTGGCCGTTCTCGATATCTTATGTGTTCCAATTGATTGATTTCATAATGTTACAGTTGGCTTTCGTAACAGTGTTTTTTAGTGCGTCTCATCTTTCTGAGAGTTGTGAGGGAGAAAAAAAGAAAATACGCTCATATACAGTCAATTAATAGTCGTGATTTGATCATCCAAAAAACCCGCTAGAACAGATTATTATCAGATAACTTCTTGACGTTTAGTTGACCAAGTTTCAATGTGATTTGGTTTGTTCTCAGTGCTCCATTTTGTTAGATTATTTTGCCATTTGTAAAATGGATTTAAAAAAATAGCGCCTTGCAATGCTCTAATTATCAGTTTAAAAAATATCAGTTAAGGTAGATGTAGGGAATATGCCCACGCTAAGAAAAAAAATTAATAAAAAAGATGCTAATTCCGGTTTGTGTGGAAGTTATTCTGTTATACCAATGTGTTCATCCTAAATATTAAAAAAAAAAAAATATATATATATATATATATATATATATATATATATATATATATATATATGACTTATGTACGAGTATATGTTGTACAATTATTTGTATAAATTGACGTCTATGGGCATATTACCAGCCTATGTTGGTAAAACGCCCATGGGTATGTTGGTAATATGCTGCGCAGTCCTGTAAAATAAGAGAAACATTTATTTTGCTTTAATATTCTTGAAATAAAAATTGAAACCATGTTATATATTTTATTGATAATAAACAAACAAAAAAGTTTTCTTGAGAAATATAAAAAATCTAAACGTTATCTTACTTAAAAAAATTTAAAAGAACTTTGATAAAACATAAATTCAAATATTAATAAATGGCAATAAAATGTTTATTGACAGTCCGGGCAGATAAAAACTAATTTGTTACTTTTCGTAAGTCGAACACATTTTCCATGCACATAAGTGGCACACACTGAGCATAGCCTCATGCCTTTTTTACATCTTCTTGACAAAGTTTACAGTACCAAGACTTCTTACTTTGTCTTGGTTTTACTGCCGTATTTTTTGAAGTAGTTTTTTTTACAACCCTTTTTTCTTTAAAAATTGCTTTTTTAACTACCAATGCTTAGGTTTTGTAGTTTTGTATTCATTATTAAAACAAACCAATGGCTTCTCACTAATTCTAGACACAGTAAAGTTTACAGTGGGTTTTGAATGCATACATTTTCCAAGATTAGTCGTCGGTTATTCAACTATGAAACTTTGAATGGTAATTGTTAATTTATTTGATGTATGCAGTAATAAGAATACAATGTATATATAAATGATTTTTGCAGAAGAAACCAAATAAGACATTGGTTTACAATGGAAATATACAATTCAAAAACTAATAATAAAAAGTATTAAACTTAAAGGTGGGACTTTGTGTCATCTTGTTCATAGAAGAGAACATATGCTTCTCCACTGACTAAAGATTTCCACGATATTAATACCACCCTTGAATCTTTATACTTGTACCACTGTTCCGTGTAGGAATGTCGGCAATATGCTGTGTTGACCAGTGTAAGTGGTTCCAATGTGATTTGATATAGCGTAGAGGTTGTACATACAAGGCACCACATTATCAGCCGCGTAATTGCTCATATCAAGCCCTTCTATTGGAAAATCTATTGCAACATTAAATTTTCCACTAAATCTTTCTGTTTGCGAAAAGCGCTTCAGGTGAATAACCAATAATTTCGGAAATTCATGAATTGAGAATGATTTAGTGCATCGTCTTCGTTCCTCAAATTTTGAACATGTTCGTTTCTCATCATGGTCGAGTATTTCTTCTCTTGTAAACGAATCTAAAAATTGTGAAAGTCGTAATTGACCTGTTTTTAATAGTATCGAAAGGGATAAATCCCAAAAGGTATCGTATGTAACTGAACACTGGCCACAGTGTGTGCACTTGATTGTTGATTTTAATTGACCGACAAAGTTATCCACAATCTTGGAGTTTTCCATTCTCAGATATCTCAACCAAGATTCCTGTGTTTTCTCAATGTCACTAAGTTTGTCATCAATTTCTGTTAATATGGGCTTTGGTTTTTCATATACCTTGTTGACATCTTCGTGAAGTCCTGCTAATGGGTAACGAAGAAACTCCTATGTATCATGTTGAGCGTATCCCATGAAACTTGAAGTAAATCGCTGAATCTGACTTTTCAATGATACTGTATTAACAACTCTGTCTGAACTGTCTTCAAACCTTTATTTTTTCCCTGCTGGTGAATAGTAACTTTCCACCACAATAGATGGCGCAGCACTCGACAAAACTTTGTGGCTTCGGACTTAGTACAGGAGATTCCATTCTTCTCCGTATTAAGTATTTATCTATGGATACCGGCGTTGAAGAGAAAACACGTACTCATGTTTTCTCTTGTTCTGAAATTTTTCTTAATTTGCTGTGATAAGTTGAAAGTTATATTTTATAATCTCTAAGCTTCACTCAATATAATCACTGAGATAATTTTATTGTGTTTCTTTCATTTCTGTTCTTTCACATATTCGGAGATAAATTACAGTTGCACGTGGTCACGGAATCCTCCTTTTATACCTACATATTGATTTTAAAATAAATACAAATCATTGTTTAATTTTGTGCAAACACTTGAGAGCTGATCATCCTCTGTTATACAAAGTGTGTCATTAACTTGGAGTCGAACCACCCTTGAGAAGTCTCATACCGGAATTTTGTTCGAGTGAACGAAAAATGGTTACAGGGTTTAAATCTCAAAATCTACTGTTATTGCCTTATTCAAAGGAAATTCTTCAATTAAATCCGTAACATCTATACTGGAACAAATATCTTTCTCGATACTAATTACTGCTAAATTTCTAAGCCTCGATTGGCTCATATTTGATCTTAAGTGGGTTTTAATAAGTTTAAGTTTCGAAAATGATCGCTCCCCATGTGCCACAGTGACCGGCATGCTTAAAAATATTCGTAAGGCTACAAATAAATTAGGGAATATTCCTTTTAAATCGTTAATGACGAGATATGTTAATACTTCTTCGACCGACATATTATTTTTATCAATAATATGAATTGACAGTGTATCAATTTCGTTGCAAAGATCAATTGCATTTATATCGATATTTCCTGTTTCTGAATAAGTTAATGTAGTTTGTAAGTTCTTACAATATCCCATTATTCCCGTTATTACACCTAAATTGTTGAAAACGCGAAAAGAGTCATTATGTTTTTCGAAATCTTTCATCTAATTTTGAAATTTCAATATCGAGAATAAAAAAAATTAAAATTTACATTGAAATTTAGCTCTAGAGATTGAGTGAGTTCTATTTCTTCCGCAATTTTTTTGGCCTCATTAAGCATGTCTATGAAACCATTTTCAGATCTAATTTCGGTTGAATATATTTTAATTTTAACATTCGCAGAGCTTCTGGCAAAATAACGCTAGACTTTTGCATTATCTTACTTACTACGTTTATTTTTGCCAAAATATTGTACCAGACAATTAAGGAACATATAAATTTAAAAGATTTTATTTCATTAATTGGGGACATTGCAAGATTGGTTGTGTCATTATCTCTAGAATCATCACTATAGAGGGTAAACAAAGCATCATACACTTTTTCTAATTAAAATGTAAGGGTTTTGATTGCATCAATTCGACTCTCCCATCGAGTATAAGATAGCTGCTTAACTTTTAGCTTAGGAAGTTCTTTCATAAGAATATGCCATCGATACGTTAAGGCCGAAAAAAAGACATATATTTCCTGAATAATGTTAAAAAATGTGTTACGTCAAGACAGCCTTTTGTCGCATCCTTAACGACTAAATTAAGGCTATGTGCCGCACAAGGTACGAAAAAGGCTCTAGGATTATTATCGAAAATTTTTTTTGTAGACCATTGTGTATGCCTTTCATATTGGCACGGTTCTCATAACCCAGACCTCTCATATCAGCAATATCAATATCCATTTCTTTTAAATAATTCAATAAAAAATCAGATAATACCTGGCAAGTAGTATTTGTAACTGGGCAAAATCCTAAAAAATGTTCTCGAATTTCTATACTTTTTAAATAGTCATTAATGAAAACGAATCTAACAATAATCGTTATCTGTTCTTGGAGGCTAATGTCAGGTGTTCAATCAAGAATAATTGAAAAATATTTGACACATTTTAAGATTTCAATAATAGTTCTCTTTACTCTTTTTCCTATTAGGAAAACTAATTCATTTTGTATTTTATCGCCCAAAAAGTGTGGCATTTTCTTGCTATCTTTTTGAATATTGCCGCTACCTTTTTCGAAAAGTGTTTGAGAGTTGCCCCTAAAAGCCAAATTTTGTCCTGATAAAAACTGTATGACAGATATAATTCTTTCTAAAATACAAGTCCATCTTTAATTTTACATTTGAATTAAATTTTGATTAGAAAAGTCGACAGTAAAGCCGATCTCAATTGATTTCTCCAAATCAACGCATTTTCTAGCACTCTCAAAATTCCCCTTACTTGTTTCATGCCTTTCTAAATTCCGAGACAAATGTTTGCAGTCACTGTACCCATTATCATCGTTAAAACTATTAACAGATACCTTAAATAATTCACAACAAAAACAGTATATTGCATTTTTTGATTTTGAATAAACAAGCCAGGTTCTAGGAAGTTTTCCATTATTAGTTAATTTTTTTTCGAAATAAGTGGCGCTAAAAGATCTATTTGAATCATTTACTGGATATACAATAGTTTTTAGTTGTACTGGTCCAAATCTAAAATTGATATTCTGATATTATCTTGTAATACCTGCGGCCAACAGGCTGGATCATTTAATAATTCCTTATTTACCTTAATAATATCTTCACTAACTTCAGTTTGTGTATTTGCTGGCGTGTTCTTTGTAGCCTGATCCACCGTGTCCTTTTCCCCTACTTCGACGCTTCGGCGTACGATTTATTTTCTTACAATTTTTCCAGTCGTTCTTCTTTGTCCTCGTTTGACTTAAAATATTGAACATGTGGGTATTGTCTATATGAAGGTTGTGGTTCTTTATTGCACATGGACACAAAAACCTTTTTTAATGATCCAGCTAATCGTTTTTTGTCTTCCTCTTTTTCTAACTTTCTGTTTCGTTATTGTGAACCAGAAAGTCTCTTTCGATCATTCGACATCTAAATAATTGAACTATGATTAAAAATTTTGGCAAAAATTTGAAACATTATTTTTTTCATTAAAAAAGTGCATAAGAATTGTACTAATATAAAATAATTAAAACCTACCGTTCAGTCCGTTCACAATCACTAAATAAAAATGAATCTAATAGACACTGATCTGGTTCCCTAATTCGTAATATCGCAATATTTACTCTTTGCTCTTCGGTTTTCAACTAATCAACTTAAATTAAAAAAGTTAAAAACAGATTATGCAAAAGCAAACTTAGATAAACACGAAATACGGCATTAGAAAAATAAAAAGTTCCACATTCTCAAAGTCGGTAATGAGTCTAAGAGTCAAAAGCCAAAATTGACCAGGGTCGATAATTTTTAAAACCAAAAAAAATAATAGTAGGATGAAACCCATAAGAAAAGGAGGGGAATATTATAAAAATGAAAGGAAAAATAATTTAGGGACGATCTGAGGTCGGGAAGGGGATGGGGGTGAGTTTTTAAGGGTAAAAAACGGTTTTTCTCGATTTTCGGCAAAACTAAAAGTCCTATCGGAAAAAGTCAAATGGCAAAGTTGTAGGTAATAAAAAGATCTAAAACTTTTGTATCCACACTTTTTTCACATAACCTCAAAATTTATGTGAAAAATTCAAAAAACCAGGTTTTTGGTTTTTTATTTTTATCTTTTACAAAAATTTTTTTTTAACGAAATTTGGTGAAAACTTACCTTTTTATGTTCCAAATACGCTGTAATTTATTTGATTAAAAATATTTATTTTTTCACCTTATTTTGAATTAATATCGAAAAAACACCCTAATTTTCAATCGAAAACTCACCCTTCAAAATATCAGCTTTTTCGAAAAAGTTGGTATGTTTTCTGTTCGTTGAAATCTCTACTTTTCGATGGTGAAAAAAAAAGTATATGTTAGTATAGTAAATCTTCTCAGAAAATGCAAAAAATCGGAAAAAACTCGAATTCAAAATTTTTTTTTAATTATTATAAATAATTTCATCTAAAAAATGTGATTGCTGCAATTTGTTTAACTTAAAAAGTTGATTTATTTAATACTAATTACATTTATGTCCTAGAAAATCTCATTAGATATAAATATAAATGTAAATCGTACAATTAAATGTAGATACTTTATTCTGATTACGTTATTCATTACAATATTTTTAAACATCATTCATAAATACCTTATATCCAATTCTAATCACTTATCCATTAGTTTCTGTCTTTTTGATGGCATTTCTTCATCGTTAGATTCGTCAAACATCTCCGATTCTAGTAGATCTTCGAAATCTTCATGACTATCACCTTCTTCCTCTCCAACTTTATTTCCAGACTGCGTTGGTACTTCATCCACAATTTATTCTGAATCATTAACTTCCTCGTAGGTTTCTTCTTCGAAGTAACGAATACAAAAATTACCAGCGTTATAGTTACTCGAGTACTCGAAGTTCTCGCGAAGGCTAATGCTCTATTATTAGATAATTAACGAGTACCGACACCGAAGCATGTCACTGATAGTGTCGTCCATCTATTATTTGGAGTACGCTGTCTTTTATGCAATTACAGATTTCTGTTTCAAAATAAGCGGCTAGAGATAAAAGCAATAAAATGAAGTTCACGACTTAGTCACCACGTTTTGATTTTTTGCTGTATTATGTTTGTGTATTTCCCCGGAAATCTGCGGCTTAGTTAATGTTATTATTGTAAATGTAAATATATCGATTATAAAAATTAGTGTTAAAAATTTTGCTAGGAAAGTGCCTCAGAATATTACTAAAGACATATAAATGTTTCTATGTTTAACTTTTGTTATTAACCTAAAGTTATCATTTATTTAAGCATGTCTGAAAATCAAAAAAGTAGTTAAATTTGGAACTATTTTACCCCATTATCCAATCAGAGGAGAATGTAAAAATATTCTTCTGAACTTACAACAATCAATGGCAACTAGATTTGGGAAAATAGAAGTGAGCAATACAATAAGCAAGTCTGCGTTTCTAGATCCCAAGTTTAAAAACCGAGCTTTCAGTTCTGTCAAATGTTTTAAGAGGATTAAAGATAAGATTCAGGAAGAAGTAGTTGGCCCTATTAATAAGGAAAGAAGTGAGACTGGAAAGGATACCGAGGCAAAATAACAGATAAGAGAAAATAATCAGAGCAACTCGGTTGAAGATGATATGGTTTGGAACGACTTTGATAAACAATCCAAGGTATCATTAACTCGGGCACCTCTCTCTCAAGCGGTAATTGAAATGAGAATGTATATGTTGATGATTCACCTATAGACAGGAAGTAAAACCATCTGGAATACTGGAAAAATCGTGGATTACAATATCCAAGGCTATCCAGGTTAGCAAAGAAATATGTATGCAATGTGGCCACTTCAGTGCCATCAAAAAGATTTTTTTTCAAAAGCGGGCGAGGTGGTTTCTATTGGACGTAGAACTCTTGAGGGCAAAAATGTTCAAACATTTTTATTTCTTAATTGCAACCAAAATATAATATAATACATACTTAATACTAGAGTGTATTTATCTACTCAAAGATCTTAATATAACAATTAGAATACTAATAACTACTCGTATATCCATACCAAATATCTACTCAAAGATCTTAACCAACGTGAAACATATTACTTTTACTGAATACCCTGAATAAGTTAAAAATAAAAAACCCAAAAATTGGTTTTTTGAATTTTTCACATAAATTTTGAGGTTATGTGGAAAAAGTGTAAATACGAAAGTTTTAGATCTTTTAATTACCTACAACTTTTTTCGATAGGACTTTTAGTTTTGCCGGAAATCGAGAAAAACCGTTTTTTACCCATAAAAACTCACCCCCATCCCCTTCCCGACCTCAGATCGCCCGTAAATTATTTTTCCTTTCATTTTTATAATATTCCTCTCCTTTTCTAATGGGTTTCATCCTACTATTATTTCTTTTCACTTTTTATTATTTTTAAAGGCTTCTACCCTGGTCTAAAAGGAAAGCCGCGAGCCGCGATCCCTTTATTCAAGGAATCTATTAATATATTCTGTCATTTTTGCGGCAAGCGGCTTATTCTTTATTATTACCTATTTATTATCTTTTTAACGCCGCCCGATTCGCCCGAACGCTTAACGCACTATTTTGCTATTGTTGTAATAATAAGAAAACAATATTTCGAAGAAATGCCGCTATCAAAGAAAGGCGCTTTGCGACTAAATATTTCTTACATGTTGGGGTTCTGTTATTTTTTTTAGAGACATTTTCCATTTTGCCGCCCTGTGTTATGACGCCCGGGTGCCATGCACCCCCGGCACGGCTCGGCCCTGCCACCGGACATACTAGTCCAGTAAATGAAGGAGGAAAAAAAGGCAAAGTTAACATTAATGACGCCCTATTTTCATCTTCCGGTTGGAAGTAGCATTTGGTACCTCATTAAACATGAGACAAAGTTTTGCATGAAAACGCGTGCGAGGGCGGAGAAAATGGCCCCAGAAAAATAGGTTTTCAGCCAATATCTCCTAAAATATGGCAGTTAGAGAGTTTCGAGTCAGATAAAAATTGAAGTTCAGTTAATTCTCTACAAAAATGGTACCCATGATTTGTTTCGCAACATTTATATTTTCTGCAAAAAAATCGGGTTGAAAAACCGGAAATTTTGAGACTTGTGCCATATGCAAGTTTTGTACAAAATTTGAGTCGGGGGGTGTTGGAAATCCATTATTTTCAATGTTTTGGATTGTGGATATCAATTGTAGATGGCGCCACCACATTTTACAGATTGGGAAAATCCTCAAGGGTCTTGTTTTCCTCTCAGATGAGGCCTCAAGATATACTTATCAGGAAAACAGGCTATAAGATTAATTACAGCAAGATGGACCTCATCAGTTGACCTGAATCTAGCAACAATCAGCTTTGCACATGTGGCAAAATACTGAAGTTCATTAGGTTTTTGGTAAGGAAAACTGAAAATGCCTCAAGAGTGAAGAATATTTACCCATAATACTCAGCAACAATTTCTTGCAGATTCTCCGCAAATTTTTGCAATTTTTTTTGCAACCAGACTGGTTGATGTTTTTGGAATAAAGAGTTAAAAATGTTCTTCATGTTTCATTTATTATAGAAAAATATATATTTTTTATTTATTCATTTATTTATCAACGGGAGAACCCAATATAATGATACAAGAATAATACATTATAGACAAAAATATTACATAGAAATTTTTTAACAAAAGTACAAGAGATTCACGGGTTAGTTGTCCGTGAATTGATGAAAAAAGTATATAAAAATACATTGCAATTATGACATAAATCTGTTCGTCACCAGTCATCATCTGATTCTTGGTCAAGAACTTCTTCTGGGTCTAGAGTTCTCTTTAGCTCTACCCCGTCAACAACTTCTTCTGAGTCTAGGGTTTCCTCTAATTCTACCTCTTGGGATAACATATTATCGCTGTCTTTAAAATTCGAACACTGGCGTGACTCACATGAAACACAAATAGATGAGCAAGGTAGCCCTGCTTTCTTGCATGAACATGTTCCCTTACATTCTTTCTTACATTGACAAAATATCATCTTTAAGATTGCCGGAAGTGGTTTGGACCGGCATGAGTATATACTCTGCACGTTTCCATCCCCATTTTTCTGGTGACAGTTCGTTTCCGAGCCACTGTTGGACTTGCAAATATACCCGATAAAGGTGCTGCCTTGCAGCTTCGGGTGTGGGGGGCAAGGTTGAAAGTTTGAGCGCTGTTGGGTTTCTGTTTCTGTCTCTGGTGAATCGCCTGAAGATCTCGTATATAATCTTTGTCAGGGTTAGGCCATCATCATCACTGTACATCGACGCAATGACAGTTTGCCCGTCCTGAAATACGGTCTCGTGGGGAAGATTCTGGTTTTCAAAACTTTCTATGATCGCTTCCAGTTCCTCGTTCTCCGTTATTTTTCCCTCTAATTTGTCGACTATTGACCTTTGCCCTTTCCCGAAAAAATCCGAAGTTGTATCGCTTCCCGAAATAGCATGGAGAAATAAAATATTATCTCTAACGAAGGGTCGTGCATCCAAGCTCTTGGAGAAAAACATTTACCACAGAACACACAATTGGCCCTGAAATCAAATCTATCACTCCTGCGCTCTTTTTTCTTGTTGGGGCTGCACAAATGTTCTAATTTTTTGGACTCGTCAGAGTCAAAATTGTTGCACTGGAAGCTGCCATTTTTACCTTTGACAATGTAGCGTCTCCTGCACTGTTTGTGCATTTGTAAAGACGTTTGTTTTTCCAAAAAAATATGATGTTCATACTTCCTTTCCTTGCTAACACCAATCAAATTTTCTAAGCCCCGAGTTACGGTGACAGCATCCGCAAAGGAAACACACTGCTGTAGCAGAGTTGACCTCCGTTTTACTATAACAAGAAAGAACAGACCAAGATTTCACTTAGAATAGTTGCCTGTAAACAAATGTTCTTGAATAAAAACAACATGAATAAATTCTCACCTTTTGCTCCAATTTTACAAGATTTGAATATTCACTTTCTATGTTTTGGGTTGGTGATAAAAGTTAATTTTAACGAAAAACGTCAATATTTGTTCAATATTCTTCACTTTTATGACTTTTCTCTCCATAATTGACAATAATTTTTATCAAAATAATGACAGAAAACAAACACACTTATACCTCCAAGCGTGACCGCATGGTTTGTAGCAGACGACACGAGCGCCACGTAGAACACACACGCGACGGACGACGGAGGAACGAAAGTAATGAATTATAGCGTGTACATTTAGATATACTGTTTTTTTCCCGGGGTATCAAACGTATGACTTATATACATCGATGGAAAGGTGGGAATTCCCCGTTACACTAGTTAAAGTGTTAAAATGTTAGAAATAAAGAGCAGGGAGAAAAAAACCACCAAAAAAGTGCGTTTTTTCCTTGAGCGCGCGTTTTCTAATTTTATTTAAAAATATACGACTTCGTCAAAAAAAGTAATTGCACAATCGAAAAGTAGACCTTCTTAGCTTTCAAATGATGTATCATAGAGACCAATCGGATAATATATAAAATTTTAATTGATGGTTGTTCACAAAATTTCCCCGCGCTCCAAAAGCAGCAACAATGGGATTCAATGAACAACGATTGAATGAAAATTAAAAAAAATTGGGTACACAAATTTCAAAGATGACAAAGGACCTTATGAGGACTCATAATCAAGAAAATTTTGAGTAAATTAGTGCAATACAAAAATAATAGGAACAAATTCCTGGCGAGGTCAAAATTGCCCGGGAGCAGAAAGTTTGACCCGTGTTCCGATATGGCCAAAAAAGTCAAGCGTGACTCAATTCACAGGGTATGACAGCAGCATAATTCCTCTTTCACATGAACTTTGAATCATGAGAAAATATGCCTTTTTCACAAAGTTATTGAATAATTTGTCCCCCCGCTGATGTGTAAATACACGGACTGTGCTCTCCAGCATACAGCACAGAAGCTCATTATTCGAGGTGCGCTTGGTGTCGTTTTTCTCGAAACCGGTCAAATTTTTGAGAAAACTCATGAGGACCATTTTTGTAGAAAATTAACTGAACTTCAATTTTTATCTGAACCAAAAATCTCTAACTGCCATATTTTTGGAGATATTGGCTGAAAACCTATTTTTCTGGTCTTTTGGGGCCATTTTCTCCACCCTTGCACGCGTTTTCATGCAAAGCTTTGTCTCATGTTTAATGAGGTACCAAATGCTACTTCCAACCGGGAGATGAAAATAGGGAGTCATTAATGTTAACTTTTTCCCATTATTTACTGGACTATACCTACTCTGGTCACGTGACGGCCGAACCCTATTCATATCTACACTCGATTAATCTGATTCAATCTTTACACTTTATTTTAGGAATGGTCTTCAATATTTGCCGTATTAATTCACTGAAACTGCTCGTACATACCAAAAATGTCCTCCATTTACTTCAAATCGTGTATATTCGAGACGATATTTGCCCATTCATTCCAATTAATATACAACTTCAATAAAACACATTGAGAGAGTTCCGTTGATTTTGCTATATACACAAGAACTATATTGAGTTCATTTCGTTTCCAAATATATATATCCTAATTTCCGTATTGGTTGAATAGTCAACTTGGTACATATTTTCCTGTAGAGAAGGTGTTCCACTCGATTAATTCACTAATTACAAAATTGGTAGTGGCAGGATGAAATGTTCCATGCTTGGAGAATCTTTAGTTACTTCAGATTTACTGGATTAACTGGATAATGTTCCGTTCCTATTGTTTAGGATAAAATCAAACCGGGTCTGAAATTATATTCAAACAGAGGTGCGATATTATGGAATATAGTCAGTATTTATTTTGTAATTATATTATAAAAACAGACATATCATCGTTAGGTTTGTTCTATTTCATTGTGTTGTAAAACTTTTCATCATAAATTGACAAAAAGAGTGTAAAAGCTTTCATTTCATCGTATAAATTTGTTTTTGTACCAAAGTGATTTTTCAATCAGTTATTTTTGGAGAAAAACTGACTTGAAAACTGGCTTGGGAAATTGCTAGGTAGAACTTCAATCGATTTTGTCAGTTTTTGGATGAAATTTCATATCTAGGAGAAATATGTTCCTAAAAGTGAACCTCAAGTGTTTCCAATGAGATAAATGAAAGTCAAATAGACACGTTACATGTTAGGTTTTCAATCTTTTTTGAGAGAGTAATGTGAGGAGTATGATGGAAAACAAAGCTATCGATTTGATATATTTTGCTATATATCTGCTGCTCGCCATGTTTTCAGCAAGTTTATGAGTTGTAGATTGTTGTATTTCGTTACAGTTCAATTATTTCCCCTCACATGATAAACGAGGGTTGTGTGAGAAGTTTTTGAACCTCCTCTTGAGTCGATGCGCCATTTAAGTCAATATATTTTTCCCATGATATACTGTTTCAACTCTTCTAAATAATAGATTCCGCATTTGTATGCAAAATAAACGTTAACGCATGCTACTAATTCCTCATTAGAATAAAATCTCAAAACGTTTGTCCTCTAAGACAAATTTTTAGATTAAGAAAGAGCAAAAAATCATTGAGAGCCACATCAGGCGAATACGGTGCATGGTCAACTAAGTCAAAGTGCGAGTCGTGAATTTTAGCCGTGGCAATAGATGATATGAGAACAGGCGCATCGATCAGATGGAAAAACGCTTGTTTCTTTTTCAAATGTCGAAATTTTCATGCAATTTGTGTCTTCAGCTTATCAATTAATGATGCTTGATAGTTTCCTGTTATTGTTTTATCTTTTTGGAGATCAAAAGGAGAATTCCGCAACTAAGAACCGGTTGCCATCTTCTTCCCGGCCGACGAAACTATTTTCGTCTTTTTCGGATAATCTTCATTCTTCTAACCCACTTCTTTGACTCGACTCTTGCTTCATCTCAGGAGTGTAGTTATGGATATAAGTTTCATCCAATTCAACGCAAAAAGATTGTTTAGTTATAATGAGAACTCTTTAGTGCGCGCATGTCGTAAAGTAAGCGAGTTGCTAACCTGCGCTACTTGTTTTATATGGTTTTTATGTAGGCTACTTAAAAATCTCAGAGAAGAAGCAAGGCTTTAAAAAATATTTGAAGAGCTGCAACAAGAACCGTGACTTGACAAAGAACATGAAGTTCCAGAAGAAAAATTGGAGGATCTAGAGAGTGTAGAAGATGATTTGGACTTTGTAGAGTCTGAGTTATCCGGTGATGATTATGTGACTTCTTCGTGGTCTGAATATGGCCTAAATTATTGTTACGAAACAGCACACTGGTATAGTCCCTAAATCCGACTCTGTCTAAGCCAGGTATATAAGTTAAAATTATGGCGGATACGCTCTGTTTACGACTATCTTATTTTAACATTGTTTTTGTGACCAGACTTATCTAGAAAAGGCCAGAACCAATTGTTTTTGTGTGTGTAAGCCGCAGTACGGAATTTTATAGAAAAAAGGGTATTAATATAAATAAGGACCGATCAGCGGAGAAATTAGTGATCTCGAAATACACCGAACAGTAAAGTGCTAATATTATCAAGTTTGTGTGCATATGAATTAAATTTAAGTGATTAGTTAAGTATATATAAATTAAGTGTTAGTGAGTTAGTGTTTAAATAAATGAAATTAGTAAGTAGCCACACCGTGTGTTTTCAATTTATCCCACCCGTTTACGTTTTAAATAAATTAGAAAAACATTACATTGTTGTTAGAAGTAGGATAATATAAATAAATATCTACGTAAAAATGGCCAAGAGATTAAGGGATCTGAAAGTGGCGAAATTAAGGGTAGAATTGGAAGATCGTGAGTTGGAAACGTCCGGTAAGAAAAGTGAATTAGTAGAAAGACTCAAAGTGGCACTGGAAAATGACGGCTTTGATCCAGGAACAGTTTTATATAATGACTAGGCTTCCACCTTAGTCTCGTCAATTTTTGCTAACATGGACGAGAAGATTTCTGCCATGGAAGTGAGCATGGACGAGAAGATTTCTGCCATGGAAGAGAACATGAACGAGAAGATTTCTACTATAAAGAATTATATTTCGGCTAACATGGACAAGAAGATTTCTGCCATGGAAGAGAAGATTTCTGCTATGGAGCACGACATTTCTGCTAATATTTCTGCTAACATGGACGAGAAGATTTCTGCCATGGAAGAGAACATGGACGAGAAGATTTCTACTTTGAAGAACGATATATCTGCCGATATCTTATTACTGAAAAACGACATTGCCGCTGACTTTGAAACAATGTGAAACAATTTGAAGTGGCCGCTAGAGTGAATAATTGATCCGATAGAGAGAAGGCAGTGAACTTAATTATCGCGCTTCGGGGAGATGCCTTAGATGTACTTCAGACGATACTTCTGGAAGAAACGGATGATTTCGAGCAGCTGAAGAAGAGGTTGGACATGCGATACGGTCACGAAAATTCAGAATTGTACAGATTCCAGCTGAAGAACCGAAGGCGGAAACGTGACGAAACCCTTCGAGAGTATGAAATGGATATTGCCCGATTAGTCCGATTTGCTTATCCATCAGCACCAGAGAACATGATGGAATGTTTAGGCATCCAGGCCTATATTGACGGCTTATGTGACCAAGATATGGAGAAGACGCTTCGATTAGCCCATCCTAAAACATTGGTCGATGCATTGACTGCTGCTCTTGAATATGGAGCAGTCACGTTGGCTTCGGGATTCAGCAAAGGCAGGACCATGCAGGAAAAAGGTGACGATGATAGACTTAACCAGATCGTCAACCTGTTGAAAGGTATGGCAGACAAGAAGCCGGAGAAAATCAAATGCCGGAAGTGTGGCGAGCTACATCACGTACGCAGTCCTTCTAAGCGCCCCAAGACTCCTGTAACCCAAGAACTCCAGTCACAGGGGAAATCATACAGGGGTGAACATCCAGCTGATGTGAATCACCGAAAAGCCAACTCTTTGCGTAAACGACCATGCCCTGTTGACTATTCACAATGCAACAAGTCGAAATCTAAGGAAGTTGCTGTTTCAAGAATTACAGTAGTCAACAAGGAATGGTCACCCACCAGGATCAGAGAAGATCAGGAGAATGATCCTCACCTGAAGATCATCCGGCAATGGAAGAAAGAAAATCGGCGACATACCTGGCAAGAATTGTCAAAATTTTCACCGAAACTCAAGGCGTATTGGGCTCAGTGAGACTCCCTTGTACTGGAAGAAGGGCTGTTGAAAAGAGTTCTTGAAAGCGATGATGGTTCTGAGATGAGGAGACAGCTAGTTATCCCGAGAACAAGAGTAGCTGAGGTACTGAAGAAGTTACACGACAGTCCATCGGGAGGTCATCTGGGAGTGAAGAAAACCCTTCAGCGAGTCCTTGAAACGTTTTATTGGATTAACAGCTCTGACGAAGTGAAGGACTGGTGTAAGAAATGTACGACTTGTGCTACGAGAATTGGACCACATCGCAAGAGACAGGCACCTATGAAACAGTATAATGTTGGAAGCCCTTTCGAAAGGATTGCCTTAGATATCGCTGGACCATTTCCGACGACAGAAAATGGTAGCAAGTACATACTGGTCGTAATGGATTATTTCACAAAGTGGGTGGAAATTTACGCTATCCCGAACCAAGAGGCCACAACTGTCGCGGATGTATTGGTGAAGGAATTTATCAGTCGATATGGAGTACCCTTGGAAGTTCACAGTAACCAGGGAAGAAATTTTGAAAGCCATCTATTCCAGGAGATTTGCGACAAGCTGGGAATGAAGAAGACCAGAACAACGGCTTCACATCGACAGTCAGATGGAATGGTCGGGAGAATGAACAGGACTATTGGAGAATACCTGTCCAAAGTAGTTTCCAGCCATCAGAGAGATTGGGACCAGTATCTTTCCATATTCACATTGGCTTATCGATCCGCCGTCAATGAGTCCACGGGTAAAGCACCGGCGAAAATCCTGTTTGGACGTGAAATGAGGTTTCCTCGTGACCTGGAAATTGGGCTGTCGGCCTGGAAAAGATCGAGCAGGCGAAGACTACGTGATCCAATTAAGAAGGAGGCTGGACGATATTCATGAATTAGTTCGAACAAATCTTCAAGTTGCCAGCGACAGAATGAGAAGTCGATACGACACGGAGGCCACAAAAGGCGGTTTTAAGGAAGGGGACAAAGTATGGTTACACAACCCAACAAGGAGAAAAGAATTTTCTCAAAAATTATAAAAATCCTGGGAAGGTCCATACTTAATCAAGAAAAGGATCAATGATGATATATCGCATAAGCAAGATCCCCAACGAAAATCAAAAGTAGTACACCAGAACCGACTAGCGCCATTCGAAGGAGACCATGACCTGGAGGAAGGAGTAAACCTTATTTGAGATGTGTCTGACCCAATCTTAGAGGAATTTATGGGCACGTAAGGAGGTACCAGGAAGCTAGATATGGAGTCACTTCGAAACAACAACAAGATTTGTTCACTCTCCCGGAAGATTATTCACTGGCATACAACATCCCCGCTCGTATCAAGAACGCACGAGGGTTGGCAACCGTCTTTCGAAAGAAGTTCGGGCAATTAGAAAAACTTGAATGTCAGATTCCAGCCCCTGGCAAGACACTGAAACTGAAACATAATTCGCGGTACGTCTTCTACGTGGTAACTAAAAATGAATTTCAAGATCGATTTACCGACCGGGATGTGTGGGAAGCACTTCGAAACCTCCGAGACCATGTGTTGGAATCCAACGTGAAGAAACTGGCTATGCTTTAGATAGCGAGTAACCAGTTGGATTGGCGAATCATCAGGAACATGGTACAGATTATTTTTCAAGATACCGGTGTTCAGATATTAATTTGTAGCTACAACCCCCGTTATCAGTATCCGATGAAGACGGTGCCCTGCTATTTCCATAAGATCGGAAAGTGTAGAAATGGGGCTAGTTGCCGATTCAAACATCCAGTCTCGGCTACACAAAAGTTCCAGGAGGAACTTCCATTTAGGGAAGGGGTAATGTTACGAAACAGCACACTGGCATAGTCTCTAAATCCGACTCTGTCTAAGCCAGATATAAAAGTTAAAATCATGGCGATACACACTGCTTACGACTATCTTATCTTAACATTGTTTTTGTGACCAGACTTATCTAGAAAAGGTCAGAACCAATTGTTTTTGTGTGTGTAAGCTGCAGTCCGGAATTTTCTAGTAAAAAGGGCATTAATGAAAATAAGGACCGATCAGCGGAGGAGTTAGTTGATAAAGTGATCTCGAGAAATAAACAAAAATACACCGAACAGTAAAGTGCTAATATGATCAAGTTTGTGTGCATATAAATTGAATTTAAGTGATAAGTTAAGTATAAATAAATTGAGTGTTAGTGAGTTAGTGTTTAAATAAATTAGTAAGTAGCCACACCGCGTGTTTTCAATGTATCCCACCCGTTTACGTTTTAAATAAATTAGAAAAACATTACATTATATTGATAAAGAGAGACAGCCAGACAGGCAGACAATTTGAAAATATCATAGGGAATCTGAAACTAGTCGTGCCAGATGTCATAATATAATTACCTAGTTACCAGGAGTAAAAATCGAAGCAAAAAATGCGCGCACTCCGTTTGAAACTTGGCACTCATTTATAACGGAAGAAATTGTGCGGTGTACATTTATCAAGTATTTTTGGTCTCTTATATATGGCAGGTATCTTGAAATAAAGACATACCAATCTGAATGATCCATGGGCTACTGATTCAACAGCATCGGAATTCTTTAGGCGACTAATGTTCAAAAATCAGTTTTACTTATCACTACGTTCATTACGTTTGGACGATATTCACAAAAAAGCTTAAAGGAGGAAATTCGACAAATTTGCCACAATAAGAAACATATTTGACGAGTTTCAATGAAGATGCCAGGTTTGTTATACTCCTGGTGAAAACTACATTATGTACGGAATGTTATTAGGGTTCCGTGGAAGTTTTAGATGGAATCTAAGTTTAAAAATCAAATTATGCCTTAGCAACCATAGATATTTCTTTCTAGGCCAAGAAGGGCAAGTGAGCATATCGCTCACCTGCGAATATTGATGTGATTCAAGATAAGCGAATAATGCAGGGTTAAATTGATCTAAAAGAGCTATGGAAATGCTCGTACGAATGCGTTTCAGATCTGAAGTGAGCAAACAGCACCCAACGCGCCAATACCTCACGCATGGCTAATTCTTTAGTCAATATATGACAAACGCCTTCTTTCCCATATGCCCATAGCCTCTGCTATAGTTTATTTACGATAAAAAGATGATGATTTCATTTTTAGTTACTTCCCTGCTTATCAGAATAAATATCAGTTTATCAACCGTGAATAAAATTTATCCTCAACAGCCAGGGCAATTTACAGCTAACGGGTTGGCAAAACTTCAAGACGTTGTTAAATCAACTGGTAAAATTCCCCAGTTTGTTTTGGCGTTTATTGACATTCGATAATCGTCTAATATTTACAAGTTTTTTTGGTGCTTTTAAATTATTGCTTCTTTAAGATTTAAAAAAACAGTTAATTTCATAACTAATTATTTAGGTAAATCTGCAGTGTGTGGTTGATAAAATGCCGAAGCAGCTGAACAGAAATTGTCAATCTTTGTTGAGCTATTTTGAACGAGAATGCCGAAATGGGGGCCTGCTTCTCCCGCTTACTGCTGTAAGAGACGTAAGTAATAGTATTCGCTATTTGTATTCATCATTATTAATATTATTGTTACATATTTGAATGTAAATTAATAAATGTTAGGTTAGGTTAATTGAACTAAATAATATATTATTCTTTCATAAATTGAAGTGATTATATTGTGAGAACCCTCACAACGATCTACTCAAGTGATTGTCAAACAACGTCTGATCAAGTAAAATAGTTGAAATTTCAATGAGTAGTATTTTTCCAGGAATACAAAAGTTTTTTAAAAAAAATAAATGCACAGACTAGAACATATAAAACCAAAATAACAGGAATATGAAACAAGGAGAGAAAAATAGTAAATGACGGTACGGAATATAAAGAGACGTGGTTGGAATACTTTAGGGAACTACTAACAGAAACAGAAGTAAGAGAAGAAGTTGGAATAGAAGAAAAGAACAAACAAGAGGTGCGCAACTAAGGAAGAAATAAGAGAGATAATTAACATGAGTAAAAACGGAAAGGCGCCAGGAAGCGACGGAATCAACATAGACCTATTTTCTTCTTCTGTTTTCCAAAAAATTTTAGCATATAAAGAAAATGTTTATATTTATGAATCTGTTAAAATGACTTATGATTAAAAACATTTTAAAAAGTTTAAATATCGATATATTTACCAATTTATAACAACAATTATAACAATCTCAATCTACTTATCCTTGATAATGGAAATAAAAGTTTCCGAAAGCTTGGAAGAAAAACAGTAAGAAATGTTTTCTTTAAATCACTTGCCGTTACCCCAATATATATATATATATATATCTAAAATTTAAAGGAAACATTAAAGTAAGGAAAATTATTTATATTTGTATGCAATATTTTTGATACACACTGATATGTATAATCAATAATTTTGAAAGATTCGGTAAACAAATCAAATTTGACATTTCAATTTCTGATGACATTCATGCAGAATATATCTAATGATAGATAGGTCATATTACGATTTGGAAAATATATTTGAAATTTTAAAATACAGATGTCTCTGCTAGCAGAATTACAATTGTAATAAAAGAATTCAAATCTCTCTTTGTCATAGGAAAACATAAATTAGTATTTTTTAAAAGAAAAAAGAATTTTTCGTAACCACAGGAGAAGAGATTTATTTATTTAGAAAAAGTTTAGTCAGTTGAATTTGAAATCCCCACGAGACAACATCATAATAAGAGTTGTCTCAATTTTTATGAGAATATAGTAGAAATTGTATAACTATACAATCAGATCATAAAGCCATACATTATAAAGCCAGTGCGTGCATAATTCGTAGAAGAATTGCATGGTATGAAGTGTAAGTGGTTCCAGTTTCTAAATTATATATTTAGAAAGTTTGCAGAATTCTAAATACATTTAGAATACGTTCGAGTTTTCCTGGTCTCCTAGTTGTCCAGTTTTTAAATTATTTCTCGGCCTTTTTAAATATATTTCAAAAAATAGATGCATCTATATGATAATTTGAACTAAACCAAAATTAACGTTACACATATAAGATTTTACATCAATTTTTTTGGAATAGACAATTTGAACTGAAATTTACGTTATTTGACATGCACACACATCAAGTGTAAATTAGACGAATTGAACTTTCGATTAAAATATTTAATTAGTTGATTTCTAATATAGGTTGTTCTAATAATAAGGTTGGTAGAAATTAATATCTTGGTTCTATGATATTTTTGGGAAACAATAATTATTTTTGTAATTTTGTTATCTGATCGTATAATATATAATTTTGATTCCAATTCACTGTGGTTCTCATTCCGTATCTATTTTCATTGTATTTAACATTTTGCATTCTATAGAAATTTTGATCTAATCAGTGACATTTGGTTAATTTTCAGTGACAGTAAAATCGTAAATGTCATAAGATAATTCAAGTGCCTTTTATTATATTGAATAAACAGTTATTCGAGATTCTGAATATAGAGTAATATATAATTTGGAGAAGACGTGAAAATTATAAAATTAGAATTATTATCATTTAAAATTTTTTGATCCCACCCTTAGACAAGAGTGATCAAGTCGATTGTGAATAGATTTATCTGTCAAAGTACAAAGAATCATATTTATCTTAGCCGGGCATTGTTTGACAACTACTGTCAAAATTAAATTAGGTTACATACACTGCTAAAGGTGTATTTACAAAAGTGTTGCTACAATCACATATTGTGGAAACTTTTGACGAATAATATTTTATATTGTTATATTCTTATATCCAATTAAACTATAACTATTAAAATTACAATTAAAGGTATAGAGATACATTACAATATATACTACAGTTTTGCCAATGTCAATACATTGTCTATATTCAATTTCACGGAACATACGTCCCCATTCTTTCACTCCAATAAATATTTCTTTTAAAAAGATGTATCACTCAAGAATATATATTTCATATCATGTACAGATCTCTGCTCTCAAAACATAAAGTAGGTTCACTTACTTCCTTTATACATACATATCACAAAATATATATTGTCCCTACTAGTAAATATATGTAGTTTCATTTTTCAGCCGGTGGCTATTTTTACCCGGAGTAGAGTAAACAGGATTGATTCTCTTTCCGTTTTCTGATGTGATACTGTTGTTCCAAAGATCAGCAGATGTTTACAATATGGAATATATTTCCTTAACCACTTCAAATGATGATAATATTTCCGTTTTCTGAACTGAATATCATCCTTATAATTGAAAGCCGATTTCAATTTGATTCAATTTATGCAAATAATTTATTTGATTGAAATAACTAATATATCGAAATACCTATTTTTGTTGACTGAAAATGGCAATCATAATTACAGTTAACTCTATTCTAATGAGACATGAAGTTAGCAGAATACTATAGACAAAATGTTCTGTTAAACTAGAAGCCAACCAGGTTATAACTGTCAAAATATATACGAATATGAAGTGCGAAAAAATTTCATCTCGAGTTTATGGAAATCGTGAAATAGCAGCCATTTGAATAAATACAGCTCATGCATCGTGTGTGTTTGATGGTAATATTGACTACATGTTGTATAATGATATTTATATTAAAGTATACTCGACACTTTTGGAATGATTCTTTATTTATCAATCATAATTGGAAGTATCCAACAAAAGCTACAAACTAAAACAACGATTACTATTAATCAGTTGTATCGAAAGTTTGATGTATGTTGAATACATAGTCATGCAGTACTCAATGCGGAATTCCGGAAAATACTACAATCTTTTCCATTTCATATGCTTTCGATTTCAGATAATTGAAAAAGCTATAGAGGTTTGACAAAGCACACTATACAACCTACAAGCTGTAAATAGAGCCACGCTTTCCTCCAGGTCCCGAAATATATTATTACTTTTCCGCCCAACCTATCTAATATGCGAGAAAAGTATTGGTTTATCCACAAAAAAGTTGAAATTTTGAAAAAATGTTTGAGTTATTTTTACGTTTTTCATCAAGAACAACACGAAAAAATGGTTTTTATAAAAAAAAATCCTGTGTGTATGTTGTCGTCGGCCACTTTTCGTTACATGTCTTGTTAGCACGATACAGCCTCCGGAGTGCAATAAACCACCAATTTTATGATTGAATATTGTTTAGGACATCTAACAGATAAACTATATTGATTTTCAGCTGACAATAGCCAGTACAACGGGTGTTATGGTACTTGAAGTACGACATTTTTGTAATTTTTTGAGAAATTTCAGTTTGTTAGCACGATGCAGCTTCCGGAGTGCAAATAGTGACCCATTTTATGATTGAATATTATTAAGAACAGCTCACAGATAAACCCTATAGATTTTCAGATCACCACAGCCAGTACAACAGGTGCTATAGTACTTAAAGTACGACATGTTTGGAGAAATTTCAGTTTGTTAGTATGATACAGCCTCCGGAGTATATACAAGTGACCAATTTTATGATTGGATATTATTCAGGGCATCCCAAAGATGAATCTTATTGAGATTCAGCTCACTGAAGCCTGTACACCGAGTGCTATGGTACTTGAGGTAACCAAACTTT
The DNA here is from genome assembly GCA_963921935.1 of Galeruca laticollis. NCBI lineage: Eukaryota > Metazoa > Arthropoda > Insecta > Coleoptera > Chrysomelidae > Galeruca > Galeruca laticollis. The sequence goes on from OY998184.1 coordinate 52,322,307, forward strand.
TGTCATTTTTGGAGAATTTTCAGTTTGTTAGCACGATACTGCCTCCTGCGTGTATATGTTACAGACCGTTCATGAAAAATAGACTATATATAAAAGGACTAGTCCGTATATAAAAGGACTGAGGATATTAGTCTATATGTGCAAAAAGCTTGTCTTTTAATGAATTGTCTAGTCCGTTTGTAAAAGGTATAGTCTATTTATATACGGCCTAGCTGCACCTACGCCATATGTATATTTCTAAGATATTCAAACACAATTTTTTTATTTATTTATTATGGAAATGAGTTATACATAAAAATACGTACGTAAAGAATACAAATCAGGACATTTCATTTTTTTATTTGTTTGTACAACTTAAGCTATTATGGCATTTAGAATTACATAATACATTACCTTTTTGACAAGCACATTTCTTTGATTGACATTTACCCTTACAAATACATTTTTAAAACCTTGCCCATGTCCTGTCGATTGAGCAGTAGCCACCGATCTAAGAGGGATTTCTCTGTCTTTGGAAACTTCTTCAATTTTCAAAATGTTACCAGAGCACGTACTAAATTCTGAACGGCTATAGTATTTTGAAATCACTCCTTGTTTTGTTCCCAAGCGGTAAAACCCATCTTCTGTGGCTTCCAGTACTACATCCAAAACTGACCTAGCATCTCCTCTGCCTCAATCGACGTCTGGAACGGGAATTCTTACAGTTAATCTGATTTTCGGTTTTGGATGGGTGCTATCTGATATTACTTTCATTCGATTTGCCTGTAGCTCTAATTCATCATGAGCAGGTTTTCTTGCCATTGCTCTGCTTCTGTTTCTAGTGCAAAAATTGCAAATATTTTCTGAGCATGGGTTTCCAACATCGAAACCTTCTTCATTCACGGGATTGAAACAAGTACTGCATATCGGACATGAAATTTCTTTACCATTATCATGATTTTCCGCTAATAATCCTTCCAGTTGCTCTTCTATGACCTCTTCTGTTACTGTAACAATTTCTATCTCCGATCGATGCGATTGCTTGATTTCTGCATTGCCAGCAATGTTAGCATGAATGGAATTAATCACATTTTCCAAGTCTGCTTCAGTTGTTACACTATCTATAACTTCTAATGGAATATTTGAAGTTTTAAATCCAATTTTTGGTGTGTCCCTGAAAATGGCTTCATATGGAGATCTTTTCATCCCAGAATGTAAATAAGTATTCTTCATAAATTATATAAATCTTAAACCTTGACTCCAATGCTCTGTTTTGTTTCCCAACATCCATGTGGTTAGCATGTTCTCTACATCTTGATTGGCGCGTTCGACGCTGCCTTGGCTCTGGCTGTGGCGCGGTTTGCCATGCACAAGCTTTAGTTCGGACCACATTGTATTTAATTCTTCAATAACCCTGTTGCAAAATTCACGGCCATTATCAGATTGCAAAACCACAGGGGCTCCAAAAATGGTAAACATATCGACAAGGTGCTAAGCGACTTCTTCTGTACGTTTAGTCTCGAGTGGTCGCAAAATGACAAATTTTGTCAAATTATCCTGATATACAAGAACAAATTTGTATTAACCATCAGCATGGGATTGATAATCTATTAACTCTACCTGGTAGCGGGAATTCAAATCGTTGAAAATCATGGGTTTGGACACGATTCCTTTCTTTTCTCTATTTTGCTTCATTTGACATGGTGCACACAGGTTAATAAATAATAAAACATCAGTACGAACGATGTTCTTGTATTTTTCTTTGATTTTTTTCATCATGCGATCTCTACCTCCATGACCTGTAAGTAAAAAAACATTATCAATATTCAGCATTTTCTCACAATAATTGTTGAACAACATACCTGTAGATATGTGTATATCTTTAAGTGTTAAACAGTTCATCATCATGGACGTAGTATATTACATTAACTAATTGTTAAGAGGTACTAGCAGTTTATCTAAGCTCTGTATAGACAATACATCATAATGATTCAGGAGCCAATGCATTCTTGGCGTCTTTTTCGCAGCAATCTTAGCGCTTTTCAATTCTTCAATAAGAGCAGAGTTATTTTCTATCGTTAAGCCACGGTTGTTTTAAGCAACGTTTTTTCCGTGGCTCATACAATTATTCATAAAACCTAAATAGACAAAAAACGATGTTATGACAATTTTTGTCAAAAACAACACGCGGAATATCTCTCTAATAGGTAAAACTTGGGTTAGGTTATGTTACTAATTATTGTTGTTACAATAATAAAATACCTTTCTGTTTGAGATTCTATTCCAAAAATCTGTATCATACGACAATAAAAACACTCAACGTCGTTGAAATATCACAAATCGGGTAATTTTCAGATAAAATACTTTATAGACAACAGCAATAAAGCGGTAAACTGTCCACTTGCTTGGAAACACTGCCATCGAGCATACGACCTGAATCACAACAGTCCGTATATAAATGGTCTAGTCCGTATATGAAATACCATATTTTTTACATACGGTCTGCCCAATTTAGACCGTATGTATACGACCTAGGCCATATACATACGGCCTGATTTTATATATGGTCTGTAACATATACAAGTGACCCATTTTATGATTGAATATTATTCAGGGCTTCTTATAGATGAATCTTATTGATTTTTAGCTCACCAGAGCTAGTGCAACGGGTGCTATGGTACCTGAAGTGCCACCTTTTTGTCCTATTTGGAGAAATTTTGGGTTTAGTACGATACAACCTCCGGAGTGTATACAAGTGACCAATTTTATAATTGGATATTCCTCAACGTGTTTCACAGATGTACTCTATTTATTTTCAGCTGACTATAGCGAGTACAGCGGGTCCTATAAATACAGATATACCGCTTTTTTGTTACTTTTGGAGAAATGTAGGTTTGTTAACACTATACATCCCCCGAAGTGTATATAAGTGACGATTTTATGATAGAATAATAATCAGGGCATCTTACAGATGCGGAGAAGTTAGTTTTAATTTCTAAAACCGTTTATTCTTATCACAGGATGATTCTCGACAGCAAACCTACCTAGTAGTTGGTACGAGAAGGTTAACAACAACTCAAATGTTTAATATTAGCGAGCAACAAATCTTGATTGAATCCCATTGAATATGTATGGGTCCTAATAGTTCAAGAGTTATATCAAAAAGACTTCTAGCAGCTGTAGAAAGTTATTGAATATGCTCCAAACATCATTTGTCCCAAATGAAATAGACTTAAAAGTGTTGTGGCATCCAAGGCCTTGAAAATAAAATATTGTTCACACAATTGTAGCTGTTGTATTTCTACCTGAACACTTTTCTCCCCAATCTTTTCTTAACTTCCAATTTCCTTCACATCACAAGGATCAAATGATATTACTTTTTTTACTAGGTACTTTTCAAACTTACTAAGTGTTGAAACATTCTAAAATCCATTTACACAGGTTTCTGATAAACCTGATAAATATCACTTGTGAAGTTTCTTAAGCTGTGAGTGAACTTATATTCAGTGATGAATTCTCTCATTTCAAATATTATTTCATTTCATTTGGCCAGGATCATGAGATTAATCGAAGCAATTTCATGAATATAAAACATAACAAGTTTCAAATCTAGTTATTGTGAAAAATAGGGAAATTTACTCTTGCAATGAGCTTATTCTATACAATAATTCGTATATGGAATCAGAAACTCTCTAGTATTCTTTGTTAAAAAGAGCATCAACTAGGTTTCAGTTTTTAATTAAGCAAATCCAGTCTAAACTCATTTAACGTTCAAATGTTAGCATAAAATTTGAAAAGTTCAAAACTTTGTCTAACATTACGGTTTGCAAGTAGTTTTGTCTCACAGTATTGTTGTTGATAAAAAACATTTATACCTTCATGGGTAAATTACATTTGAAATGAACATATTATTTTTCGTCGACCTTTACAAATAATGAAATATTACGTAGTTGCTATTTTTTAAGTCAAATATTTTTCGTCCGGTCATCATGATACAACACGGTGCAAGAGCGGCGATTGACTCATTTGCGTATCACGTCACATAACATTTTTACATTTTTTTTCTCCTCAAATGTTAGGTTGGCAATAGCGTGATACATCGACAAGATCCATTTCTAATAGAAATAGCTTAAGAAAAAATTTTTCATAAATAGCCAGTTAATTTTAATTTCGATATTAATATTAACTTCTCAATTAACGTTGATTTCAGTCAATATAGTGATTTTTGTACAAAAATCAGTGTATACGCTCCAACTATATACGCAACATGCATTGGTCCAGTAGTAATCATTGATTTTTATTTAAGAAGTATGAACCATGTCTACTGTGCAAGGTGATTGCGACACACACTATATTCTGCAACTGGTATCTACATAATCCTTATCAATATTTCGAAGATTCAATTCGCCACTCAAGTTCTTTGAACCTAACTTAAAGAAACATTTTTCCTATTTCTCCGCAACCACCCATAAGATCATTAGCGGTTTAGGTCACATTACATAATACAAAATAAATTAACAGTTACGTGGTAGATATTGAAACAAATAAAAATACATTAGCGGTATATGGTACATAATTCATAATTGATATAATAAACAACAGAAAACATATGACTCAGTGCAGTATTAACGATTAGTTTAGGTATAGTGTGTGACGGTAGAATGGTTATATCTTATGTAACATATTTGCACTTTTCAGAAAAGCAATAACACTTGGTGGGTCTGACGCATTTCCTAAGATTTCCTTAATATTTCGTGGGATTTTGTAGGTCTTTCGTAGTAGATCATACGTAGGGCAATCGATTAGTAGGTGATGTACGCTGATATCTTCATCACAGAAATTGCAAAACGAAGGATCCTCCCTTGTTATTAAGAATTCATGCGTGTATCTGGTGTGTTCTAGACGTAGTCTGGTGATGATTACCTGGTTCCTTCTGTTTTCTGTTGGTATATGCCAAGTTTCGAAGTTAGGTTTTAAGTGTTTTAATTTAGATTCGGATTCTTGCCAAAAAGTGTTCCAGTGTTTTATGATTTTGTCCTTGAAGTATGATTTCAAATCAGTTCATGTCGATAGATTACAAGCTAGACAGTTTTGATAAGTTGCCGCTTGTGCTTTCTCGTCTGCTTCCTCATTACCTTTGATTCCCACATGCGATGGAATCCAAATGAATCTGATGTCTTGGTTATGGTTGTACAATTGTTCTAACTCTTTCCTTATTAAATCAACTATTGAATGTCTTTCGTAGATTCTTCCTAATAATTTTAGTGAGTTCAACGAGTCTGTCAAAATGATAAAGTTTTTATCTTATTTTATTTTATTTTATCGTATATAGTTCTCCAGAAAGGATAGTGTATGTGTCTGGTAGTTTGAATATTTCAGAGTTAGTATTTGTTACAATGGCTGCTCCAACATTTTCCCCTTTCTTAGATGCATCTGTATATATCTCTGTGTACTCATGATATTTGCTTGTAATTTCTTTAAATTTTTATGTATAGTATGAATATTATAGTCATATTTATTGAGATCGGTTCAGTTAGTATTGATTTTAAGAGAGACACGTGCCCAAGGATGAATGTCGGTTTGAGAGACTCTAGTTGAAAAGGTTAATGGAAACGAGACATAATTGTGGCTTTTTAGATATCAGCGAATTATTTCATAGAGAGGAGGGCTCAAGTATTTACTTTGGAAGCAGGAAGGATATCTGTCGGATATGGTATTCTTATGCGTTGGGTGTTGCTGGATATTTTTGCTGCGTATGATAGGCTCAGGATCTGCCTTCTATCACTTAGACTTGCTTCTCCTGCTTCGCAATTCAAACTATTTACGGGAGTGCTGCGAAATGCTCCTAGTATTGTTCTTAGCGCCTGATTATGGATAACATCAACGGGCCTCAAGATTGACTGTTTTGCTGAAGCGTATGCAATGCAACCATAGTCTATTTTTGACATAACTAATGCTCGATATACCATCATCAGTGTTTTTCCATCCGTTTCCCAGTGTTTATTGGCTAGACACTTTAGGAGATTTAAACCTGACTGACATGATAGAACAAGTTGTTTAATGTGAGCTTTCCAATTTAATTTTTGATCGAAAATTAATACCAGGAAATTTATTTCATCTTTACATTGGAGAATTTTGTCGTGTAAAGTGAGTTTTGGTTGTAATTGTGTATATTTTTTGGAGAATACTATGCATTCTGTTTTTTCACATGAAAATTTAAAGCCAGTTGCTTTAGTCCATTTTTCTAACTCCCTTATTTGATTTTGTAGTAGGGTGGTTACGCTGTCTAAATTTTTTCCTTTCATAAATATAATTAAGTCATCGGCAAATCGCCTAGCTTGGACCGGTTTGTGAATTTTGAATATGTCGTTAATCGCAATTAGAAATAGAGTGGGACTCAATATTAACCCTTGTGGGGTTCCATTCACCTGTTGTTTGGTGCTGGATAATGTACCATAGCTTCTTACTTGGAAAAGTCGATTTCTCAGAAAGTTTTGGATAAAAGCTAAAATATTGCCTTGAGAGTTCCAGTTTCGCAGTTTTAATAAAATTTGATGATGCCATGCAGTATCAAAAGCCTTACTGAGGTCAAAAGACGCTGCCCCACATTTCTGTTTATTAACAAAAGCTTCATTTATTTGACTTTCTAAATCTATAATGTTATATAATGTAGATCTATTTGAACGAAAGGCTGAATGTTCTGCAAATAATTGGTTGTTTGATTCTAGGCACCATAGTAGCCTGCGGTTTATAATTTTCTCATGGAGCTTAGATGTACTGCATGTGAGTGGTATTGGTCTATAAGACTCAGCCGATAGATAAGATTTTCGTGGTTTGAGGACGGGTATTATTATAGCTCGTCTCCAAACATCTGGAAACTTATGTTGATTCCAGATCAAGTTAAATATTTCTAGCAAATGCTGTTTTGCAGAGTACGGGAAATTCTTTAAAAATACAGTCGGGATATCGTCCGGTCCCGGTGAGTTGTCTTTCATGGATTGCAATGTTTCAGAAAACTCTTCGATTGAAATGGGATTAATAATTTGATCTACGTCTTCCTCAATTGTTATAGGGGAGAATTCAGCTATATTTTTTAGGTTTAAGAAATCGGCATCATAGTTTTCATACTTGAAGATTGTCTATATTCTTCTGCAAAAATTTCAGCAATTTCGCTAGAGTTCGAGATTAATGTGTTGTTTTTTGTTTTCAAAGCAGGGATTTCATTAATTATATTTTTTCCCGTTATTTTTACCACCTTTTTCCATACTGACGATAATGGCGTGGAACTATTTATATTTTTCATGTAGTTGTGCCATGATTCTTTTTGGCTATTTCCTGTTGTGCGCCTCGCATGTGCTCTTCGTTTTTTGTATTCTAATAGGTTCTCATTTGTTTTGTGTCTTTTGAACTTGTTCCATGAATTTTTAGTTGTTTTTATTGCAGCATCACATGCATTATTTCACCAAGGTACAGAGTTGTGTTTTTTGAGATAACCAGTTTTCCTAATTTCATCAAAGGCAGCAGATAGTGTTATAGCATTGAAATTATTGAGGGTTTCATTGACGTTGTTGGTTATTTTTAGGTTAATAATGTTTTTCCCAATGTGAACTGCGAAATTTTTCCAATTTGCTTTGTTTAGTTTCTATCTTTTCAAAGGATTTGTGTTGTTATTATTATTTGATTTGTTCGCTAAGTTTTCTATAATAATTGGAAAATGGTCACTGTTGTATAGATCATCGACCACTCTGCAATCGAAGTCAGTTGTGATGTTCTAAGTGCACAATGATAAATCTATAGCAGAGAAGTTTTTGGTAGCTGCATTGAATCTAGTCATGCTTCCATCATTCCATAGTGAAATATTTATTGTGTCTATCCAGTCTTTTAACCCTACATGGAATCGATACCGGTCAACTTTCGTTTAGCTGAAATCATTTATGCGCGAATTGCACAATCTGTTGAATTATTCCATTTGCGCGCATATTTCAGAGTCTGTTCACTTAATTTTTCCATTTGCAAATTGTGTATGTATTCCTGATAGTATACCTATTTCATATTATTTATTATATTATTATTTCATGATAATGTGAATAATCATTTGAAATATTGAAGATTGGATTTCCGTTTGAAATACTAAAGCAGATTGATATCACGAGCGAAGATAGCGCGCCGGTTCGACAGTTCGCAATTCACGCGCGCGAATTGCGAAACGTCGAAGCGGCGCGCTTTTTTCACATGTCCATAGCTGTTCACTCAATTTTTTCATTTGCAAATTGTGGATGTATTCCTATTTGAGCACGTATTATTTCATAATAATGTGAATTATCATTTGAATGATTGAAGATTGGATTTCCGTTTGAGATACTAAAGCAGATTGATAACGCGAGCGACGCGAGCGCGTCGGTTTGACGTTTCGCAATTCGGGCACATCTTATATTCCGCAGTAACAAGTTCACATTTTGCCTATTTAACAATTCCTCATCGGTTAAATTAATATTCTAATTCAGTTGGTAAACGTTTTTGACTTCCATTTTGACTACCGTCAAAACATTATCATTACTAACAAGCAATCCTATCTCAATAATAAACTCAACAATATAATAACAGTTTTGTCATGGACCATAAACGAAGGAACGTACATTTCATTTAGAAATAACGTCGGCATTGTTCCGCGCATTGTCGTTAAAGGGAATAGAATAATTTATTGAATATTTAAGAAGTTCGCGGAATGCCGCCGTCACTTAAGCGCAGGCGCAGATTACTATAGTTGCAACCAACGATACACACATACTATATCGATCGTGGCTGCAATCGTGCACAAGAATAGATTATCGATGATTTTGCCTATAATATTTTCAAAACAAATCGATAATGTATGAAAATAGCCATAAGAGATTTATAATCTGTTGTTTATTGTCGATTCTGTGATCCAGCAGAAAAGTTTGTTTTGATCTCTTTTATTTAGACCCGTTTGCACCAAACACATTTAGTGTTAAGTGTTCCTTAAAATGAACCCTTAACTTAAATTACATTGCACCACTTGCTAAGTGACATTTGAATGGCTTAAGGTAACCTTAAATGCAAGTGCTCCGGTAACGACCCATTAATATTTAAGGAGGGGATTTTAACGTAAAATAATTTGTTCAATTGTCATTTTATACCCTGGCTCCCGAAGTGTTGTAGTATTCTAATAACTTTGACAATGAATTTATTACAAATTGAGATGGACGCGTTTCACGACGACATGAAAATGGAACCCCGTCGAAATAGCCCACGTCAAAATAGCCCCGACAAAACAGCCCCTACAAAACAGTCTCAGAGAAAACAGCCCCGTACAAAACAGCCCCGGACAAATTAGCCCCTGACAAAATAGGCCCGAGAAATTAGCCTCAGACAAATTAATGTGTGTATTGTAACATGTTTTGATAATTGCAAGCCAAAGAAAAAAAAGATCACTTCAAAAGGTATTTTATTTGAAAATGTCCAGCTATTTTGTCCGGGGCTATTTTGTCCGGGGCTGTTTTGTCCGGGGCTGTTTTCTCCGATGCTATTTTGTCCGCAGCTGTTTTGTCGGGGCTGTTTTGTCCGGGCTATTTTGACCTGGGCTATTCTGACGGGTCACGCCTGAAAATAGTTGAAATTGTGTCACAAGGATTTCCTAGGCCTATATATGAAAGACATTCATATTACAATGAATTGGATGAGCTGTATTTCTTCCAAAGGTTTCGATTAACAAAACAGACTGTCTTGAATATATTAGAATTAATAGAAAATCGACTAAAATATCCTCTGCCAACGAAAATAAAGTATGCAATATAAAAAAAACCCAAATATTTTGTTTATAAATTCTAGTGTATTACCAATAAACCAATTGCTAGTAATGCTTCGTTTTTATGCAAATGGAGAACACTAACTCTCGATTGCAGATTTTGGTGGTATACACGTATTAACAGTCTCGTGTATTGTTAAACGGGTGTCTGAAGCAATTGCGAGTCTGCTACCCCAGTATGTAAGATGTCCGCTAACAAATGAGGGGATACAAAGAAGTAAAACAGAATTTCTAAGGGTTTGACCCAAATAGACAGCAATACTTTCTGGACATTTAAGTTTATATATACCAGACTACTCTATTGGGGATATTGTTGTTTCATCATTTAACAATTTTTGTTTTAAAAGAAATTGTTGGATTTGTAGCTAAAGATATTATCTTTGAAATATTATTAGAAATATCACCTGCATATGTGATGGTTTTATAATTCTTTATTTCGTTAGTTTGTTCAGGAAATATTAGTTGTAATGCCACTTTTTCCTCTTTTTTATTAATCAATTTATTCATCATATGTAATGGATAACCGTTTGATGTTGCTATATGTTTAATTGTATTAATTTCTCTATTAAAATTACATTTGTTCATAGGAACTGAAAAAGCTTTATGTATCATTGAATTATATGCTGCTAATTTATGTGACATGTGGTATTTTCTCGAGCACCTTTACTTTTATAGTAATTCAAACGGTGATTCCAAAGACAGTCATTCTATTGATACAGCTCCAAAAATTGTAGCACAACACTTTCGGACCACTTGTGACTCATTTTTTAAAACGATTTATTTTCAATGACATCGTTTGTCAAAACACAAGCACGTTGTGACGCATACACGATCGACAAAGTTGAGTACCTAATTCTCGCGGTCAGATTTCAACTTGAAAGCGATTGGTTATGACTCATCACTTGAACAACGAAAGTTTGAATGGGTCAATCTTTTCTTGATCAACTCTATTGAATGAAAGGTTCCCACCATAATTTTCATTTAACTTGACTCATGTTTCTTCTATTTATTTATACTTCAACCGCTGACTATTTTGTTTGTATTGATAGAGTTACTATACAGGTTTAATAACAAATAATCGGGAAAGTATTATTGACAATTGATATTCTTCCAGTTAATTCGATGGTACTTTATATTTAGATGGAATTCATATTTTGAATTCAAAATCCTCTATGTGAAATATAACTGGCCAATGCAGACTTATGGCAACGAATTTCTTGGAAAAGATTTGTAACGACCAAATAACATCCAACTATTCAGAGTACAACTATCTTGATAAGTTAGAATTATGAATGATTAAAGTCGGCATAATTTAAAAGGTGTCTGTATAACCAAATTATTTTGAAACAATTGTAAAATTTATGACTCAACAAAAACTGCCTGAATATAAGAATAAATGAGAATGATTATTTCTAGAATTCTAGTTCAAGTTAAACTAGTTAGAATGTCTCTAGCAATTCAGGTGAAATGGAAATCACGAAATAGCGAGGTTTAATTTCTTCGGGTAACTTTAACAAGTACATTCATTTCAGCGAAATATTAATTGTTCTCAACACTTAGTTCCTTTTTAGAACGCATTTATTACAATTTTCTTTTGAGGTATAATTATTCTCTCCGTAAATGATCCCGTCTCATTTCGAGCTGCTGCTAAATCAACTTTTCACAATATTTCCTCCGAGGAAAAGTTGTAATAAACAAGTTTGTTTTGCTCATTTTGACAAAACTAACTGCACAGTTGAGTACTCCATAATACCAATTTCCATGGCGATAAAAAAGGTATTCTAATTCAAAATATGAGATTAAACACGATACTTAGTCAAACTAAAGTAAACAAAATTATTCCATTACTATTTGGCTATGAATAATTGCCATGGTAGTGTGTGTGTTTCAGTAAGAATGTCTATATAACTTCAGAAACCAAATATCAGCATTCCCATCAGTTGTTTTCCAAAATTTTCTTATATTAGTTGTGAATGACCTCTTCTCAAGCTTATTACTCTTCCTGCTTGACAGTGAATGCTGGAATACTGGATTTCAGATCATTTTTATTTACAATCATTCATAATATTATAATTGCTCCACATAAGTTAGGGCTATGATGAAATTGTAAACATGAAATTGCAATGCATTCAATGTATTTATTTGTAATTTCTCGTTTAATAAAAGAAAATAATGTGAATAAAATCTTTCAGTTTTTGAAGAGTTTACGATTAGTTTATAATAAAAACCAAAAAAATCTAAACATTGATATACTATACCAAACCATTTGGCTACTGCTTGTTACTTTTGTTGGTTGTACACAAGTGTTTTAACATTTTAATGGTTCGGATAAAGTTAAATTTAGACGGTATAGAGCTGATTCCTTTTGTATTCCTTTCGTTGGAATACAGTAGAATATGCCGAACTAAACAAAACAGCAGGGAAAATGGCCAAGCAGGACATAAGAAAACATCAAGAGAATCGAATAGAAGAGTTGATAAAGCAAAACAGAGGCTTAAATATTTTAAAAAAGAATACGCATATAAAAAAGAGCTGAGAGACGGACGTCGTAACATAACAGAGGATCGAAGAGAGATGCGCAAGGTAACATAGCGTTCTACACAGGATTGTACGAGTCCAAAATAGACAATGAAGATACCAGAAGAGCAAACAACGACCATGAAAACAGGATATGTAATGTTGGCTCCGAAGATCTACCAGAAATTGGGGAAGAAGAAATTCGGAAAGCTTTAATCGAACTAAAAAATGGAGAGGCAGCAGGTGACGATAACATCATACCGGAAACGCTGAAGGGAGGTGAAAGCCTACTGGTGAGGGAGCTTAAATCACTATTCAATACATGCCTAAGCGAGGTAAAAATACCACAGGATTGCAACAACGCGATAGTCATACTGATATATAAGAAAGGCGATCCAAGCAACCTAGTAAACTATAGACCAATCAGCCTTCTATCACAGATCTACACATACCAACCCTATGACCAGGCGGGCTTCAGAAAAGGCATGAGTACAGTAGAACAGTAGAACATCTCCACACCGTAAGGATTTTGAACGAAAAAGCAACGGAGTATAACATCCCAATATGGGTCGCCTGGGTTCAATGGGGTAGTGAAGCGCAACATATGACGCCATATCCAGCTAGCGTCAAGTAGTCTCTCCTACTCAATTCCGACTCTCACCTCCGCGGGGTGAACCCTGGTAACCTGAATAACCTTGTGGAAGACTGTGGTAACCAATCCCAGTGGGAAACAGAGTCAGGGCTAACGATAGCGCGAGAAATGGTCTACCGAAAGGTGGGTTGTGCTATCGACCAGCAATCGATACGCGTAAAAACCTGAAGCTACGAAACAGTAACTATTGCCTCGGAATTTGACGGATACAGGGAATAAACGACGTAAGCAACGAAAAAAGGATATTATTTTGGGAACATGGAATGTGCTGAGTTGGTACAGGCCTGGTATAGCAACGAGAGCGGTTAAAGAACTTCAAAAATATAAGATGGATATAACTGCAATACAGGAAGTGATATTGACCGGAACGGGAAATATGGAGATGGAAAACGATGTAGTATTCTGGTCAGGTAGTGAGGACAGACATGAATACGGATGCGGCTTTGTCATAGCAAAGATGCTGAAAACAGCAGTAATAGACTTTAAGCCAGTAAGCGAGAGAATTTGTTATATCAGACTTACGGGTGAATGGTTCAATCTCATGATATTTTTGATTTATGCCCCGACAGAAGACGCAGGGGAGGAGAAGAAAGATGAATTTTATGGGCTACTGGATCAACAGTATAGGGCGGCTCCAAGGGATGATATAAGGGTACTGATGGGAGATTGTGACGCTAAACTGGGAAAAGAGGAGTATCTCAGAGAGGTGGTAGGAAGACATGGCCTACACGACATAACGAATGATAATAGGCACCGATTAGCAGAATTTGCAATATCTAATCATATGGTAGTAAAATCCACACAATTTGAAAGAAAGAACATATATAAAGCCACAGTGCAAGAAGTATGAGAGGAGCAGACAGTAATACTGATCACTTCCTAGTTAAATCCAGGCTGAGAACGAGAATAACAACACAGAAACCTGAACAAAAGGAGTCAAGAGAAGGATGGGACGTAGGAGCTTTTCAAGAACCCAAAAAAGAAGGTGAGTAACAAATGACCTTGAGCAACAAATTCGAATGCCTAAGACGCGAGGAAGATAATAAAGAACTAGAGGAAACATGACAGCAAGTGGCAACAGTCATAGAAGAAGCAGCGTCAGAAACCATTTTAAAAAAGAAGAAGCGCCCCAAAAGAAGTTGGTTTGACAGATAATTTGAAAAAGCGCTGGAATTGAGAAGAAATAACAGACTGACAATGCTAATAAACCCTACGAATGAGAACAAAGGAGAATTCCACAGAATAAGAGCACAGACAAGGAGATTACTCAGAACTAAAAAGAAGAACTAACTAGAACACCAAATACGGGAAATAGACAGGGATAAGGGCATGAATCAGACAAGGAAGTTGTATATGGAAGTAAAGAGAGTGAGGAGGAATGGGACTGTGGGAGGACCGAAAGCCATGAGAAATGAAAGTGGAGACTGATAATGACGCAAACGGAAATTGTTGAACGATGGAAGGAGTACTTTACACAATTACTAAGTATTGAGAAAGAGGAAGAAGAAGACATTATCTTCCACCCAGCGGATATAATAATACCACCACCAACACTCCAAGAAGTAAAAAATGCGATAATATATCTCAAAGATCATAAAGCACCAGGCAATGATGGTATAAATGAAGAGTTGTTAAAAAAGTGAGGAAATGTTTTACACCGAAAAATATATGATATGATCCTGAATATATGGGTACAACAGAAAATGCCTAAAGATTGGAGCGGAAGTATAATACCTATACATAAGAAAGGAAATAAAGAAGAATTTAGAAATTATAGAGGAATATCACTTATCAACACAATATACAAAGTATTGGCCACCATACTACTCCCTTATGCGGAAGACGTTATCGGTGACTATCAATGCGGGTTTCGTGCTGGAAGGTGTCAACGATAGATCAAATATTCACGATCAGACAAATATTGGAAAAAAACTGGGAATTCAACCGGGATGTTCACCAAATCTTTGTTAATTTCCAGCAAGCATATGACTCTATAGAAAGAAGCACGTTGTGGGTGGCAATGCTAGAAATGGGCATCCCAAGGAAATGGGTAGAAATGTGTGTGGTAAACTCATAGGCACAGGTGAGGATAGTAAACATCAACTCCATTTAGGGTAACATCAAGTCAATTATTCATCCGGTGGTTACATATGGCAGCGAAACCTGTCGTAGACCACAGGCTAAGTTAGCTGGCACATATTGAGCATTTAGTTAAAAACTTTCAAGTCCCTTATTCATTTTACGACAATTGAAAAATATTACTAATTCGAGTACACTCAAAACCACGTATTTCTCACTTTTTCATTCGCATATTAGCTATGGCATCACCCTATGGGGTAATTTCTCCCATGCTTTAACAATATTCAGAATGCAAAAAAGGCGATAAGGGCGCTTGCTGATCTGGGTTTCAGAGATCATTGTCAACAGTTTTTCATTAAATATAAAAGTATGCCATCACCGTCTTTGTTTTCATTTCACACACTAATTGAATTTCATGAGAGACAGTCAATGTTGTCTAGAAATTCAGATATCCACGACTACAACACTCGTAATGCTCATCATATCAGATGCAGCCACTTTCGGCTAAATACGAAGCGATCAAATTCACCAAACAATAGGCTTTTTAATATTTTGCCATCCATTGTAAAAACCTTGGGCTCCAATGCTTTTAAAATATATTTAAAAAAGTTTCTTCATAAATATTTCATCTACTCTGTTGATGATTACTTTGTGCATTGTTCGAGGCTATCTCAACACCGTATCTCTACCGTGACATTTTACTGTGGTTTTATCTTAAGATATTTTTATATGTTTCTTTTGTATGTATTTTCTTTTTTGACCTGCTACAAACATTGTATTGTAAATTTATTTATAAAAATCTCTCTATCCATCTATCTATCTATCTGTCTGTGAATGAAACTAACTGTTGCCAAATAATTCGACTATATGATGAGAAAATCTATTAAATTATAAAAAATTGACAAGTGTTCCGATATAAAAATATCATCGTCAGAATGGCAGAGAAATCATTTGACGTAAACCCAAAATATATTATTTATAATCTTTTGGTAATTATTTGTTGGAATGCACAGAAATTTGTCCTGTCAGAAACACTGTAAGAACGGGTATGTTATTATATTCAAAAGAAAATATGATTTAACATCTAACCGCATCCCATATTTCGGCGATATTTATGACAGAGAATCTCTCTCGTTTTGGGGATATATTTACGTACATTTTATTCGAAATAAATGGTAATACTTACATCGTTTCCATTTATTTTCCAAGCAAGAATTGGCTCGGGATCTGCATAATCTGATGTGCATTTCACGGAAAAGTTATCACCTTCTGCGTACGATTTAACTAACCCGTCGATTTTTGGGTTCGCCTTCGGTATCGCTGCAACAAAATAGTGGATTAGAAGAATAATATTTGAGTTTATTTGCTTTTTCAATCAGAATTAGAGCGGTTGCTGTAAATTAACTAATGTAATAGAAGTATTCATAAAAAACACGTTTTTTACGTTGTCCCAAATTAATAAGCTCTGTACAAAAAGTTTATTACTTGAACTCTCACTTTGTGGAATGTATTCATGATATTTTTGATTGAATCTAATTTATTTGAGGGTAAGCTTAAGCTTATTTTGGGAAATTGATAGTTGATTGGATCATCGTCAGAATGACAGAAGTTTGTAATCCACACTCACTCATTTTTATTATTTTTGGAAGGACGAACGGTCTATCTATCTTGAAGTTATCATTGGAATTGATAGAGTTTGACCCACGTCTGTAATTACCTTTGGCATAATCCATATTCACTAGTAAGTTTATTTCTATGAATGTATAGACATATTCACAAGTAAATAGTTTATTCTTGAATACCCACTGCCAAACTTAACCCAGAATCGAACATAAGTAACATATCTTTTTCAGTACTAACTTGAGAAACTGCTATTATTTACTCCATTTCCTTAACGAGAAGTAATGTTTCTGGTTCCGGTGCACTTCACGACCCTCGGTATTTTATGTTAATCTCAATTTTGTTTGATAGCTTATCTAAAATATAGCAGATTAGAATAAGAATTTCGCTGGATCATTCAGTAATTATTTTAAAAATCACGAATTTAGTTCGAAAAATGGTACTTTTTCAACACTAGTTAATGCTATTTTACGATAAATATTTTCACTTTAAATTATATAGGTTACTATCTTGAACTAAATATAAGTCTATTTCACAAAAAAAACCGGGAGAAAATACTTAAATTTTGCCAATTTTTAAAAAATATTCTTATGGCCGATTGCACCGTTTGCCTAAACAGTGTTCAAAGAGTTAATCGGCGATTGATTTGTAAGTTGTGTTGTACCGTTCATTAATCATGGTTTAGCATGACGTAAACGCCGATTACTTTAAACATTACTTTTTGGATGATAAAGCGACTGATTAGTATTTCTAACCTCACTTTACTTCTTTTCCGTATTTTATTTATGAGTAGATAATCTTTGATAGGTAGTTTGTTTCATAGAATTTGTTTGCCAAGTTCGTTTTCATTGTTTCAATTTATAATTTACATAATAAATTTTTCAAAAATGGATTTTGCGGAGATTGACGATATGTTTTTAGAGGACGATCTAGATATTCTTGATGTTATAGACTTTGGATTTCCTCGAAAAATCTATGAAAGAAAAAACTATTTTGAAGATTTAGTTAATCTAACGTTTTTCAGACGTTTTCGGTTATGAAAGGATACAGTTTTGTATCTGCTGGAATTAATTGAGGCTGAGTTGGAATATAATAATAATTTGTAAGTAGATAGCCATTTCATATAATATACCATCAAATATCAATATATTATCCAAAATGTTTAAGTGCGCCTACCTATGGGTTTTGTAAATTGTATTATTTTCCCAGTTTCCTTTAATTTTATTTCAGAAACAATAGTGTAGCACCCATTGACCAACTATTAACTACACTCAGGTATTACGCTAGTGCAGGTCATTTAGCTACAGTGGCTGATTTTGTCGGTATGGATACAACCACATCATCAAGAATTGTTGCGAAGGTTACACATGCAATTGCAAGTTTATATCCTCGATTTGTAAAGATAATTTAGTTAAGTCACAAACTGATTTTTATCACATGGCATCCTTTCCTCGAGTGATAGCATGTGTTGATGGCACATATGTTAAAATACAATCTCCTGGTAAGTAAACAAAATGATAGGTTAAAATAATCAAAACAATTGTCAATAATTCACAATTCTGTAACTTTTAGGAGGAGAGGATCCTGAAGTCTGTCGAAGCAGAAAAGGATACTTTTCAATTAATGTTCAGGCAGCTTGCAGTTCTGATCTGAGGTTATTAGATGTTGTCGTTCGATGGCCAGGGTCAGCAAATGACAGTACAATCTTTAACAATTCGAGATTAGGGAGACGATTTGAAGACCATGAGTTTCCAAACTGTATTGTATTAGGTAAAGCATACAATAATTAGACTTAATCTATGAATTTTTTTATTACCTACATGAAAGTAACTTTAATACCCTCCCGTTTTTTCACTACAGGTGATAGTGGCTATGGACTTATTTGCTAACCCCTTTAATTAATCCTACGATGAGGGCGGAAAGACTTTACAATGAGGCACAAATTAGGACTAGGAATGTTATTGAAAGATGTTTTGGTGTTTGGAAGCGAAGGTTTCCTATTCTGGCTTATGGGTTAAGGTTAAAATTAGACACAGTACTCCAAGTTATCATAGCGACTGCAGTTTTTCATAATATTGCAAAAGATATGAACGAAGGAGAACCGCCTTTACCTGAGGATATTAATGAAGATTAATTGAACTATTTAATTGCTATTGGTGAAGCAGGAAATGTACCAGAACAACAAGCAAATATTAATGCCAATCTTTGTAGAAATCATTTAATTAGTATTTTTCAAGACTTTAATTTAGGTACACTATTTCTTTAAAAATTTTTGTAAAATAAATGTTTTTGTTCTTAAATTGGATTTTATTATTCCTGTGCAAAATAGACAAGTTTTATCAGATTTCAATTTAATTTATTAATGGAGTACATTTACAATAAGCCAGATTCGCATAAAAATATTAAATTAAAAACAGCTAAATTATTAAATGATTTAACCTGTATGAATTATTAGTGAATGGGAAGGAGTAGAGTCGTAATAAAAGCTCTGGAGGCAGGCAGTGCAGAGTATGGACTAGAAAGGGTTTCAATAACAACATAACTTGTAAAGTTTAAATATAAAAATCACATTTATTAGAACTCAAAGTACATTTGTAAATGAAAAATAAAAAACTGCCATACGCACATGCTGAAAAAAACTACTAACATTGGTTTTGAAATTTATTAAGTTCTTTTTTCTCCACTTTAATCTGAAGTTCTAACAACTAAAATTTAAGATTTCTTTCACCTTCAATGCTTAACAACTCCTCAGTTAATTTCTTTTTCTGGAATTCTGCTATTTCCAATCTCCTATCAAGAAGTTGATCATATTTCTCTGCTATTTCAGATCTTGTTAAAGCTTTGACCTGCATTGTTGGTCTACGTCTTGAAGCAGGAAGTGATTTACTCGTTTTTGTCTTTGGTGTAACAATAATAGAATCATTTGTTTCTAAAATGAAAAAACAAATTAGAATATCAAAAATGGAATAAAAAATATTCAATAGGTATGATTTTTTTTGTCATTTAAAGTTTTTGTTATATTTTAATATAGTTATAATAAAATGAAAATCAAATGTAACCTTCATCGTTATTTATTTTTTAAGAAGATTCAGGCCTTGAATTATTTTCATAATTTTTCAAGTTAGGTGTAGTGGTTTGTTTTAATTCTGCTGGAACATATTTCTTCAATTTTGCTTCAGTCTAGAAAAGTATTACAACCTTTAAGTATAGTCAGAGAAAAACGTGTTTTTGTATTTTTTTTGTTCGTAAAATTAGTATGTGTAATGTTTATAAATCAAAGGTACAATGCTACAACTAGCACATCACGCTTTCTAGCCCACTGACCTAAACATAATTATGAGATGACGTGCTATAATATAACTTTGTACCTTCTGAGTTAAAGCCTTTTTAAGTAAATCTAGAAGTAAACCTGTTCATCACCACTCAATTCATAAACTATATCCCCTGTAAAATCCATGTAGTCTTCATCATCATCACAAAGTTGGTACTTTTTTATATGATTTACATTTTCTAAACTATTTGACTCCTGAAAAGATGAAATTTCAAATACACAGATTTATGCTAATTTTTTTAAGTCGAATCTGAAAGCGACATAACTATTCAGCTCAGATTGCTACTTACTTCTAAAGTTGATCTTCTATCTTTACTTTGTGTTGGAACTGTTGGTTCAACATCCACACCAACCTTATTGTCTAATCCATATACTGTTTTTGAATCCATTATTGATAGGATTATATCATGACAGACATCTTTTTTAAAATGTTTATTGGCGCCACCCCCAGTTGCAAAAATCTCCTACTTTTCTTCTGCTGCCATTTTCCGAACCTCCCTTTTTCGATTTCCATAAAATCTCTTTAATACTTCTGAAGTTCTGTATGATGTGTTTACCGCTGTAGCATTGACTTCAGCAGCTATTTTCTCCCAAATTCTATTTTTTCCTCATTGGATACATGATCTGTTTTTTTGATTTCAATAATGTGCTCATACTTCCCACATATATTAGCAATTAACAATTTTTTTTCTCCAGAGAACTTATGCAGCGCTGCCTTGTTTTCCTCCCAGAACTCATTATATTTGCAAATCCAATATTCGTACCAAAAATAATAAATTCACAAATTAGGGTGCTTTTCTGTCATCATGTGCGGCGTTGTCAAATGGTGTTTATTTTCTTTCAGTTGAGGTAAGTAATGATAATAAATAGGTAAATAATGGTAAGTGTCAAAAACCATGTTTAGCAACACCATTAACTGCTTATGATTATTTAAGCTGATACTGATAAATCCATGTAACTATAATATCAAAATAAACGGTTTTAAAGGTTAGAACTAACTTTCCCGCATCTGTGGCTCTGAACAATATTCTATCATAAAATTGTTACTTGTATACACTTCGGAGAATGTATCGTGCTAACAAACCGAAATTTCTCCAAAAATAACCAAACATTTAGTATATCTAGTTTCATAGGACCCGCTGTACTCGATCTAGTCAACTGAGAATCAATAGGGTACATCTGTTAAACACCTTGAACAATACTTATTCATAAAGTTGATCAATCGTATACTCTCTGGAGGCTGTATCATGCTAACAAACTGAAAATTCTCCAAAAATGACAAAAATTTGGTACTTCAAGTACCACAGCACCCGTTGTACTAGCTTAAGTGAGCTCAATATCAATAGGGTTCATCTTTGAGACGCTCTGAATATTATCCAATCATAAAATTCATCACTTTTATATACTCCGGAGGCTGTATCGTGCTAACAAACTAAAACTTCTCCAAAAATGACTAAAATATCGTACTGTAGCACCGGTTGTATTGGCTCTGGTGAGCTGAAAATCAATAGGGTTCATCAGTGATAATGCCCTGAATAATATTCAATCATAAAATTGGTGACTTGTTGAACTCCGGAGGCTGTATCGTGCTAACAAACTGAAATTTCTCGAAAAACGACAAAATGTCGTACTTCAAGTACCATAGCACCCGTTGTACTGGCTCTGGTGAGCTGAAAATCAATAGGGTTTATCTGTGAAATGTCCTTAACAATATGCCATCATAAAATTGGTAACTTATTGCACTCCGGAGGCTGTATCGTGCTAACAAGACTTGCAAGGAAAAGTGGCCGACGACAACGACGACGACATACACACGGGATTTTTTTTCTAAAAACCGTTTTTTCGTGTTGTTGTTGATGGATAACGTGAAAATAACTCAAAAAAAAATTTCCAACTTTTTTGTGGGTAAACCAATACTTTTTTCGCATATTAGATAGGTTGGCGGAAAAGTAAAATGCTATAGTATATTTTCTAGAAGGATTTCAAAATTTGACACATGCCAAATTTTTACCTAAAAAATTCGCACTGATTATAAACAACCTCCACTTTACTTGACATTTCGAAATTATTAACAACTTGTTAGAAAATTACAAATATCAAACTTAAAATTCCTATAATTTATCTATGTTAGTAGTGGAAAAAATGTATATACACATCGGTTGAGAAGCCTATTATTTTCCTAAATTAAAGTTAAAGTTTTGACGGATGCGCACCGATTTCTGAGAAGGACTATTTTTTTGTGATTGTTTTTATAGAGATTTATAAGGAGGTCGATTGTTTGTTGGGAGACGCAATCGAGAAGGGTCCGGAATAGAAGGCACTAGAAAAACGTTTAGACTACCTATCAGCGGCGAGTCTAGTCTACAATTTGTTCTCGTGAGATGGACATTGCACAAGTGAAAATTAAAGTGAACTTAGTTAAAGAATGAACAGTGTATTAGTGTATTTGATATAAATTAGTTGAATGATTAAGTGTGCACATAAAGTAAGTATATGTGACTGGTTAAGTGTATAAATGAATTACGTGTGTATAAATGTATCAGGTGTGAGGTAAAATAAATAAATAGTTACGTAAAAATGGCTAAGAGACTAAATGACCTGAAAGTGAAAGAGCTGAAGACAGTATTGGAAAATCGTGAGTTGGACACGTCCGCGGAAAGAAGAGTGAATTTGTTGAAAGACTGAAAATGGCACTGGAAAGTGACGGCTTGGATCCAGAACCAATTTTAATCAATGACGCATCTTTCACTATAATCTCGTCAATATTTGCCTTGGAAAAGAAGATTCCAACTGAAGGGAAGAACGATATTTCTGCTACAATGAACGATTTTTCTGATATGTAGACCTATAATTCTGATAACATGGGCAAACTTTCTGGCGATATCTTATTAATGAAAAATAGCATTGCCGCTGACGTGGAAAATAGAATTTCGACTATAAAATGTGATATTGAGAATAAGATAACATCGATGAACGATAAATCGCAAATAAGATATCAATTATGGAAAACCAGATGAAGTTATAGAGAAAGATTACCAATTTAAGAACACAATAAAAGAATATCGGCAAATGAAAACCTGCGGACCAGAAGCACATCCCAATATAGAAGATAATAGAAGTTTTACTCGAGTCTAGGCTCAACGTAAGATGAGAAAATGTCGTGAATCAATAAATAATGTGAAACAGTACAAAGCAGCCGCTAAAGTGAATAATTGGTCCAATAAGGATAAAGCAGTGAACTTAACTATCGCGCTTCGGGGAGATGCCTCAGATGTACTTCAGACGATACCCCTGAAAGAAACGGATGACTTCGAGCAGCTGATGAAGTGGTTGGACATGCGATACGGTCACTATTATCTAGAACATTTGTACCAATCCCAGCTGAAGAACCGAAGGCACAAACGTGATGAAACACTTCAAGAGTACGAAGTAGCCGAATAGTTCAATTTGCTTATCCATCAGCACCAGAGAATATCATGACATGTCCGGGCATCCAGGCCTTTATTGATGGCTTACGTGACTCCGATATACAAAGGACGCTTCGTTCAACACATCCTAAAACATTAGTCACCACATTGACAGCTGCTCTTGAATATGAAGCAGCAACGAAGGCTTCGGGATATAACAAAATTAGGACCATCCAATAAGAAGGCGACGAAGACAGATTTGACCAGATCGTCAACTTGATAAAGAATATAGTAAACATGAAGCCGAGAAAGATCAGATGCTGGAATTGTGGCGAGCTAGGGCATGCACGCAGTTCGTGTAAGCGCTCCAGGACTCCTGCAAATCAAGAACCCCAGTCACAGGAACACTAGAACGGGTCGGCAGAACCGACCCTAGATCGTTCCAAAGATCCTCTCATACTGATAGCTTTTGTCAGATGTTGCAACGACAGTGCTGGTAGACACTGGAGCCACTAGATCCATTATACTACCAGAAAAAACTCCAAGAAGAAGCTTCATCCAACGCGCATCTTTCAGCTGTCTGAATGTACCATATTAGTAAACAATAGTATATTATACACCAAGCGACTAAAGTAACCCATTTAATCCCGCGGGTGGTAGTTGATTCCTGAGGGAAGTAATCCACCTAAGGGATCAATGTCACTCTAGTCAAGAGGTCTATACGCTATATTTTGCAATTCCGGTAATTCTACATACATTTTAAATGAAATTAAATACTACTTAGGATGGTTTTTTACGAAACTTGGCTGGGCATCGAGGATAGACTTTTATGAAACTTGGCTGGACATCGAGGACGGACTTCTAAAATACTTGGCTAGGCATCGAGGATGTACGTTTTCATTTGTACTTTAAATCCCTTAATACAATTATCAATACAAGTACAACTAGGTCGTAGGTAGAGTTTAGTACGTAACACGTCTTGTAACGCATTTTACGCACTCACGGAATTACGCACTCGCCGCTCTCCGTTCGTGCATAAAATGCTTCGTACAACACACGTTACGTAATATACTATTACAGCTCATCTAAGAACAGTGCCATATGTAACTGGAATTAATTAAGCAATTTACGATCGGCTCAAAGAAAGGGTTGATATAATGAAGCAGATAGAGAAAAATTGTGTTCCCTTATTTGATGAAATAGCATTAAAGGAACAATTGACTTTATATGTGGCTAATGACGAAATTGTAGGATTCGTATATCTGGGTAATAATTTAGACAGAAAGTTACAACCTGCTAATCATGCATTGGCGTTTGTAATTAATGGAAAACATAAAGCTTGGAAGCAGCCAGTGGTTAATTATCTAAATAAGGATCAGGTTAAAACTGAAGATTTGAAATTAATTATTGTATACGTAATTTCATCACTACAAGATGTATGATTAAATGTAATAGCAACTGTTTGCGATCTAGCAAATACAAATCGAGCAGCTGTGAGACAATTAAGTAGACATTGGGAAATTGAAAAACGTGGTCCTCATTTTATTGTGAATGGAAAGGAAAAAATAACTTTATACGACCCTCCTCATCTTTTGCGATGTTCAAGAAATGTTTTATGTAATTATAATATTTATTTTAATAACTATAAACGTGCGAAGTTAAAACATATTAAAAATGCTTTTTATGTTAATAAAACAAAAAAATTTCAAGCTTTGCACAAAATCAAAGAATCATTTTCTGATCTTCGTAAAAACAGTAAAATGAGAATGAAAGTTTCATTTGCTGCAAAAATAATGAGCCACACTGTGGAAACTTTGAATGTTCCTGGTAAATTACAAATGGAGGCTAACTATACTGTATAATTCATTGATAATATTGATGAGTTATTTGACGGTCTTAATAGTAGGAAATCAACCTTTGATGCTGGTAAAGCTCTTAGTCGGTGAGTTCCAAAAAAGTCAAACCATCTGCTTTTTTGGAATTCTATGCTGTCAAAAATAAAACAAAAACGCCTTTTGAAACCTCTTCCTTAACTACCATTAAGGGTGTCCAATTGTTAACAGGAGAATGATGGAAATTAGGATTCATATTTATTAGAACGCGCACTTTAAATCAGGACCCAGTTGGAAATATGTTTGGGGTAACTCGGCAGTATGGTGCTGCTAATACCGTTCCAAATTGTTACCAATTTATTACGGCTTTAAAAACGTAAACTTTAATTAGTTTAATTACTGCCAAGAACTACAACACCAATTGTGAGGCAGATGACTGCAGTTTATTAGCCAACTTGAATTCTTTTTTTAAATTTTCAGAATAAACCAAAACCATTGACTTCAAACATTACCAAATAATTGGAAAATATTGATTTCCCGTTTTTAGATACAGAACTAAATGATTCGAAGTTTGACAGTCATGCAATAAACTATGTCTCTGGTTTCGTTGTTAAAAAAATTACAACTTTTAATTGCGAAGCATGTAACGCTAATTTGCAGACTGATATTTTAGATTTTCACCATACTTTCACTTCCTTCAAAGGGAAAGAAGATAAAACATAAGTACAAAGAGAAGTCTTAAAATTTCTTTCCATTCTGCATGACATTGTTTATCATTTTTTACCAATGTTCATGCTCATGAGTACACCGTCAACTAAACCACTTGCCGAAAGAGCATTGGTACCAGCATTTTGATTTACTCGTATATTTACTGTGTTTGACTCTACATTATTGGCGCTGTATTATTGACATTAGTAATATTTTCTGAATTTGAGTGATTTTTGTTAAAACTAATTAAATACAATAATTATAAGTGGATAAATTTTAATAATCGTATATTACTTTATAGATTGACGTAGATATATTATATACTGACATACGTAAAACTAAAAACGTAACTATTAACTACGATCTTAACATGTTTAACATACAGCAATTCAGATCATTATATATAAAATATTCTATGGTCTATAATTTCAACACACCCCCACACAATAAAATATTTTATAATAATTCTCACATGTAATTAAAATAATTCAAGACCACATTTTTTTTCTAAATTTATGGAACAGCTCTTTAGGAAGTGGCTTAATAAACATGTCTGCCAATTTATTACTACTTTCAATATAACTAAGTTCGATTATACCTCCTGAAATTTTTTCTCTAATAAAATGATATATAATATCAATATGTTTCAAACGTTTATGATGTTCAGGATTTTTGGCTACTCTTATTGCAGATTGATTATCTTCATATATAATTACTAATTTATCAGTTATATTAGGTATTTTGAAATCCAATAACAAATTTTTAAGCCAACATGCTTCACTTACTGCCATACTCAATGCTACATATTCTGCTTCAGTTGATGATAATGTAATACAGGCTTGTTTTTTACATGACCAAAAGACTACACATCCAAAAACTTTAAAACAATAACCTTAAGTAGATTTTCTGTCATTACAATCTCCTCCCCAGTCAGCATCAACATAACCAACAATAAAATCATTTTCATTACATTTATAAATTAAATCGAAATTAAATGTCCCTTTGACATAACGCAAAATTCTTTTTAAAGCTTTTATATAATTGTTCAGTAGCATTCACTTGGTAACGACTTAAAAGTGATAATGATGTACACAAATCAGGTCTAGATCCAGAAACAGCATAAATTAAATTTCCTATTAATTGTCTATATTCATTTTCTGACGATTTCTCCTTTTTATCATTAATTGATAAATCAGATTGAAATTTTTGATCCATAGAAGTTGACATTTCTTTACAATCAGTCATATTATATTTTTCTAAAATTTTCTTCAAATATTTACTCTGGTTTAATACAGTAAATCCCTGATCAATATTTTCTTGAATACTAATTCCAAGAAAATCAGATACTAAACCTAAATCCTTCATTTCAAAGTTAATTTTTAAAAATTATTTTACATTATTCATTACATTACCATCATTACCAAAAATCAATAAATCATCTACGTATAATAATAAATTAATGATAATTGTACCTTTAACCATAGTGTACAAGCAATAATCATTTTTAGATCTTACAAATCCTAAATGTATTACTACTTCATTAAACTTCTCATTCCAATATTTTCCTGACTTTTTCAAACCATAAAGTGATCTTAGTAACTTAACTATCTTCTTTTCATAATTTACTCCTTCTGGTAATAACATGTAGACTTCTTAATAAATTTTACCATATAAAAATGCACCTTTTACATCCATCTAATATATTGGTAGTTTTAATTTGTTAGCTACTGCAACAAAAACTCATACGATGGTCAATTTAGCAACTGGATTATATATTTCACTTTCATCTAAGCTATCTTTTTGTTCATAACCACGAGCTACTAATCTGGCTTTGTAACTTACGCCTACATTATCATCTGGTTTAATTTTAAACACCCATTTACTACTTATTGGTGACTTATTTATTGGTAGTGACACCTCAATCCAAAATTAATTATTTTCCAAAACGTCTAGCTCTTTTTCAATAGTTTCTAACCATTTTTCATATTCATCTCTTCCCATAGCTTCCCTATAATTTTTTGGTTCATCCTTTATATTTATGAAACCCGTTTCATAATCATTCAACCAAGTAGGTGTTCTTCGTGTTCTTCTATTCAATTTACTTTCTTCACTTTCTATTTTTTGTTCTTCTTCTAAATCACTAAAGAACTATTCATTTTCACTTGTATTGTTGTTTACTAAATTTTCTTCTTCTAGTAATTCGATTTCTTCGGCTTCTTTCGATTCTTCAACTTAATTCTGATTCATTAATTCTTTCAAGATTAGTTTGTTCAGGGATAATTATTGGCTCTTCAATATTTTTAATTATAAATTCTACATTGCGTTTAATTTCCATTGTTCGTTAAATTAGGAAATAAATTCTGTAACCTTTTATGTTTTCTCCATATCCAACAGAAATTCTTATTTCACGTTTTTGTTTTGGAGTATGTACAGAGACTTCAGATACGAAAATTCTCAAATAATTTATGTTAAATTGCCTGCCAAGCCAAACTTCATACGCAGTTTTATTTTCCATTTCACTTTTTCCGGTTCGATTCATAACATACGCTGCTGTATTGACTGCTTCAGCCCAAAAATATTTTTCCATACCTTTTGCTTCAATCATCCTTCTGGCTGCTTCTACCAATGTTCTTATTCCACGTTCTACTTTGCCATTTTTTCCGGAGTATAACTAATCGTTGTCTCATGTTTTATTCCATTATCTTCGAATAACTTCTTTGTTTCTCTATTAATAAATTCAGTTCCATTATCTGATGTTATAATCTTGATTTTATTTCCGGTTTCATTTTCAGCAAGCTTGATAAAAAGCAATTTTTCAATGGTTTCAGATTTACTTTTCATGAAGTAAACAGTGCTATACTTTGGACCAATCATCTTCAATTGATAAAAATTACTTGAATTCCCAATAGACTTATTGTCCATGGGACCGCATACATCAACATGAATTAATTCACATACCTTCGTTGTTTTAAAATCACCTTTTTCAAAAGGAATTTTATGTTGTTTACCTTTTAAACATCCAATACAAGTATTTTTTTCACCAGCAGTAACTTTTATATTATTTTTCTCTAAAATCTTCTTTACTTGCTCTATATTTTGATGTTCAGATTTTTCATGCCACTTATTCAACGTAGTTGTAGAATGACCAATATTTGCTAACACATCCTTTTTCATGTTACCTGAATATCTAAATTTCATTTCATATAATTTTCCATTCCGAATTGCAATTTCTCCAATCTTATTGTTTTTGATAAATTGACATTTTTCTTTATCAGTTGGCATAACAAAACCTTTGTCTGTAGCACATCTGACTGATAACAAGTTGATGACCATACTTGGTACAAATAAAACATTTTCAAGTGTGGTCACAATCCATGAATATCCGTCGAAGGCTTTTAGTTTAATTCTTCCGATACCTACAACTCTGTGTCTTGTACCATCTCCAATTATAACAACCTTTTCTTCAACTAAATCTTGATAATCGGTAAATAAATTTTTCACATAACAAATATGCTCAGTGGCACCACTATCAACAAACCACTTATCGTTCAACGATCCACCAAAAAATGCCGTAGCTTTGGTATTATTTTGCTTTGCTTCTCTCTTCTCTTTTGCGATACGATTTTTGCAATCTTTATTTGCGTGACCATTTTTCTAACAATGAAAACATATGATTTCTTTCTTTTCTTTTCAGTCTTTTCTAACATGACCATATTTATTACATACACAACACTTTATTCTTTAATTATTTTCTTTACTTATCAAAGCAACAGTACCTTCATTTTTCATCATTCTTCCTTCTTCTGATAAAAGTCTTGTTATTAAATTATTAATTGTTTTATTTTCTTCGGCAACTGATTCACAAGCTGGTATAAAATATTTATATTTTTCTGGCAAAGACATTACTATTCTGGTCATTATAAAATTGTCAGAAATTCTTTCACCCAAATCTTTAAACTTACTAGGCAATTCTTGTACTTTTGATAAGAAAACTGACAACTCCATACCTTATTCACACTTATATGCAAAGAAACGCTGTTGGACCAAATGTGTATTAGACTCCAGCTTCTGTTCAAAAATGCTCAATAGTTTTTTCCACATACCAGCCGCAGTTTCGCATGTTCCAATATGAGCTATAGTACTTTATGTCAATCTTGTGACAATTAGACTTTCAGCTTTTCCATCTATCGCAATCCAATCTTGAGCTTCTACTTCTGGTTTCGAATTGATTCCATCCACAATGTTATAGATTTCAAGACCTTTCAGCAAAACGGTGATTTGAAACTTCCAGGCTACCCAATTTCTTGTTCTCCTAATCTGATCACTCCACTACTACCAAAATTAATGATTGAATCCATTTCCGCTAGTATTATTATAAGACTGAAATACGACCGCGGACTATCGTAATGTATACGAATTTCAACTTTTAGTGACTGAGCCCATGACCTATTAAAACTAATTGGATTCAATTTATATAAGTGGATGAATTTCAATAAACGTAGGTATATTACTTTATAGATATATTATTCACTGACATATCTAAAACTAAACAACTAAAAACATAACTATCGTAACTACGATCTTCACATGTTTAACATACAGCAATTCAGATCGTTATATATAAAATATTCTATTGTCTATAATTTCAACAATTTGGATTAAAATCTCAGCTACTTTCGGAATGTAGTAAAGTATGATGTTTTCTGTGACACTTCCTACACAAAGGATTTCTATAGTTATGGGATATGTGTCCAAAACGTAAGCAATTTAAACACATTCCAAGAGAAATAATCTTCTTGCACATTTCCTCATTAGATAACCTTAAAAACTCTGATAAATTTTGAATAAAATGTGAGCCCTTGCACAACTGACATACAGGGGAATAAGACTGAGCATTAGAACCTTTTATCTCGAAGTTTTTTGTAGACAAAAACCCCGAGTTATATGTGGCTTACGCTTTTCTATGGGTTTGTCCGTTTAGCGCGAATCGGTGGAAATATTGTGGTCAACCCATTCTAGAAATTCTGCTATCGATTAACCCTTCAAACGTTGAAACAATGCCTTTACTAGTTTTTAATTTTTCCCATGCAAATTTAGACGATTTGTCCAATTTTTATGAAGCTAACTATTAATACATTCCAATTCTCTGTGGGCTGTCGCAACTGTTTGAAAGCTCTTAAGTTAACTGGGACAATAAATTTTTTACCAAACTCAACGGATCATAAAAGTTACTTTCAAACTGTGACCTTCCATTCAATTCTAGTTCTAATTGTTCATCTATATCCTCACCAGTAAGATTATATTCAATTTACTATTGAATCTCGTCAATTTCATGAATATGCGTTTGATATTTATCTGATCTCTATTTATTATTTACAGCTTCAATATCTGTAATATCACTAATATTTTTAGTTAATAACGTTGAAATGAATTAAGAGGAAATAATAAATTTACTTTTTATCCTACGTATTTTACGTTTAAGTTCCTCGGTAGATATTTTGTACTTTAAATTATGTTTGACTTCACAAACAGTGATGTGGTAATATGGCCATTTAGAAAATATAACTGAAAAACTGAACTCTTTGCAAAAGTCATATAAATTTTGATTGGTTCACTTGTCGAGAAAATAAATCATACGTATTTTCTCAACCCATTAAAGTTCGTGTCCCCTTATTAATTAAACTGTCTTTTCGCCACCTGACAACCCTCGATTTCTCAGGAACTTTGCCGTCG
Organism: Galeruca laticollis; assembly: GCA_963921935.1. Lineage (NCBI taxonomy): Eukaryota > Metazoa > Arthropoda > Insecta > Coleoptera > Chrysomelidae > Galeruca > Galeruca laticollis. The sequence goes on from OY998184.1 coordinate 52,353,991, forward strand.
AAACCGATCTCCTGACTCGAAATATTACTCGAAGCCCACACGTACACCTCCCACCAAATGAGAACTGTTCGCTTCTAACACCTTTTGCAATCGATGGAGTTCAGCAGGCGTGCCGAGCGGGGAGAAACAGTGCCCCAGGACAAGACGGAATCTCGAGGCAGGCACTTAAAAACCTGCCAGAAAAGATCTTCCCTCCGCTTTGCGCCCTGCTGAACACCTGCCTGGCATACTCATACTTCCCTCGTTGTTGGAAATCAGCCAACGTAGTTCTCATCCCCAAACCCGGCAAAGATCCTACAAAGCCTGAATCTTACCGGCCCATCTCATTAATCAGCGTCCTAGGTAAAGTCTTTGAACGATTGTTGAAAGAAAGAATCTGGGACTTCTGTACCGAAAACAATATAATTCCGGCATTTCAATTCCGATTCAGGCCTGGCCACTCTTGCCAGAACGCCACCACCAACCTTCAAACAATCGTCACCCGAGCTTTAAATCAACGACGCTGTTCTGCCGCCATCCTCATGGACGTTCAGAAGGCTTTTGATCAAGTCTGGCATGCCGGACTAGTGAGAAAGCTACTGAGCATCCGATTGCCAAACCAAATCGTCAAATTAATATATTCCTATCTCACCGACCGATCGATCAGCGTCAAAGTTGGTTATAGCATATCCGACTCTTTTACACCCCTAACTGGCGTTCCGCATAGGGCTCGATACTCGCTCCTCTACTATACATAATTTATACGTGTGACACTATACTATATGCGGACGATACCGCACTATCATTTCTGCCACAGATATTCGCTCTCTCAATATTCGATCCCAAAATCTACTGACCCAATTTTCTAATTGGTGCAGGAAATGGCGGGTGACTCTCAACCCTCAAAAAACCCAAGCCATCGTTTTCAAACACCCCGATATCAAGAGCGAACGACTTCTACAAACAAACTTCCGCCTCGTGCTCTGTGGAGATCGACTCGAAATCCGCAGGGAGGTCGTTTATCTGGGAGTGAGATTTACTCACACTCTCAACTTGAAGGGCCGACTTCATGGACACTTTAAATAAAGTCCGACGTCGAGTAAATCTTCTCAAGGCGCTCGGCGGCAGCTTCGAACGTACTCACCCTACTTTATACGTATAAAACATATATCCGTCCAATAATCGACTATAGAGCTAATGTCTATTGCACCCTCCCCAACCATCTTGTCAAAAGACTCCGAACTTGCGAGCAGTCAATCCTGAGATACTGCCAATACAAGGCTCCATACTCTCCCACTAACACAGTATATGTCAATATCGACATCGAGACCATTCCATCACGTCTAAATAATTTACAAGCCCGATACGTTAGTCGCACTATCGAATCGGGCAGTGAAATCGCCAAAAACACTCTTCTCACACCGTGGGTCGCCAATAGACGACCCCTCTATAGGTACCCCCAGAGGAAGCTCCCATTTCCTCCGTTACGCCTGCTAGCCACGGCCTACGACGACCTTCCCGACGAATACATCGACTACCTTGACAGCTCCCCAATCTCCATACGATAATCGTCAAAATCTCGATTTTTCCCACTATTCTATGTTAATAAACTTCTACTCAGTCAACCTCTCGCAACTTAGTCCAAAATCATTATAATTCAAACAATTCCAACAATTTCCAAAATCTCCCAATCCCAAGTCATTAATCGTTCAACACTTTGGACAAACCCTATACTTTCAGCCGCCCTCACACCACCCACGTCGGTGTTGCAGGTTTTTTGCGGTTTTCCTGCATACTCTGTGAATTTATTCACTAGCCAAATGGACCGACGAACGACGCACCCGCGTTTTTAGATTTTAGATTATTATTGTTCCCCCTACCATCGTAAATAGTCCCAAACCACCGAAGGCACGTCACAGCAACTTTTCATCAAATTTCAACAAACCATCATTTTCCATACACTTTTGAAAAATATCTCCTATACAAGTGTTTTTGAATGAAACTCACAGTCTCTAGTTATTTCCACAATATAATAAAAGTTATTGAAAATTCTAAAAAATTGACAATTGTTTCGATAAATCAATATCATCGTTTGAATGATATTGATTTATCGAAACAATTGTCAATTTCTTAGAATTTTCAATAACTTTTATTATGTTGTGGAAATAACTAGAGACCGTGAGTTTCATTTGAAAACACTAATATGAGCATATTCCACGAAGTAAGGGTCGAGACAGTTAATTTCATCTCCTATACACTTTTTTCTCGAAAACTCCAAAAATCAATAAAAATCCCAAATCTCTAGTATATCATAATATTACTTCCTAAAATATCGGAGACATTTCAAATTCAGTAGATAACACCCAATTCCCATAAAATAATTTCTGACACCTAGCCAGCTCAACGCATACATCTATGTATCGGCACCGATACATGGTTCGTCTTCTACATTAACACTTCCATCCCAGACACTTTTTATCACACCATCTCTGCACACTTTTGAGCCTCGCTGCTTCCAGGCACCAACCTCCGATACACCCCAACACAACTCAACCCTCCGGTTACTTTCTAGCAAAAAGCCCATCCAACAACTCTCAATTCCATACACTTTTTAAATAGATTTCCTAGTCACTTCTAAAAAATTCTCTACTAGACACCTTTTCAACCCCCAACTCAATTTCTCAGTCAGCGCGCACTAAACCATCCAACACACCCCCAACTCAGCCCTGAAGAGGAAACCTATCCTACACCAGGGCATCACAAGAAAAGTTCAATTTCTCCCATGAAAACTCCAAGTCAACAAAACTCGCTCATGAACTTCTCTCTCTCTCTCTTTTTAATAATTAAAAAATATTATAATGATGGTAAGAGGACTAACAAACAAGAATATTTTCTTTTTTTGATAACAATATACTGCGTTTAATATTTTTTTGTTTCCAACCTTCTTATGCCTTCATGGAAATGGGAAATCTACTTTTAATATCGTGTTTATTAAAATATTTTTTGGTTTTTGTTGTCGATAATTTTAAAATAACTTAATATGCAATTTGATGTGATATTACATTAATTTCAGTTGAAATATGTAATTTTGTGATTAATAATAATATAAATTAATGATATAGATAATTCTCTCATGTGATGTAATACCAATTTCAAACATTATTTAGTATTCAACCTAGAGTGCTATAACTACAGGTTATGTGAAGTTTATTATTTTCTGAAAAGAAAAAGTTAAAAGAAAGTGAGAGTTGGGCTGCTATGGGGATGGTGGAGGCTGCAATAGAATCTTTTATACTGCTGTATAAATGTCTATTTATAGTGGGTGTGTCAGGAAAAAGTATTTTTTTTGTTCAGAAATTGTCAGAATAAATGACTTTGAAAATTGTGTGGGAACCCTGTTAAGTAATATTGGAAAAAAAAAATTTATAGCGGGAAATATTAGTAAAAACTAAAAAATTTTGAATAATAATGTAACTGATCAAATAAAATCAGATTTTTTTTATATTTTGCTATCGTTAACTACTAGAATAAAAATTTTAAAGTTAATATTGTATATCGTCACCCAAATTATCAAACCTCGTAACTCCAAAATCACAAAATTTACAGGAAACACAAAAACATTCCAAAAAATGCAGGTGAGTCGCTATCATTTGAATTTTTTGTTGTTTTTTAAAAGACAATAATAACTATAAAAGTAAGTAATTTTATATTATTATATTTAATTTTACTAATTTTTCGGGAGATACGAGTTTTTCTGGAATTAAAGCTAAATAAACATAGGAGATACGAGGTTTCATTTTTCAAGCTAGTTTAAAGTTTAAAAAACTGAAAACGACTTATTTATTTTATTTTATACAAAAGTACAAAATGAACTAGTTATTACAAAAAATTAAACGCATTTTTTATATATTTAAATTAAATTACTCGTGAGGTAAGTAATCGTAAAACCCGTGGTAATCAGTGTCAAGACTATTTTTTAGACGTTGCAAATTATATTCTTCGGTTTTAATTTTCAACCTAGAATCATATATTGGTGGAATGATCTCACTCGCAGTAGTAGTTTTTCTATTTATTCGTATCGGCAGCTCCTTCCACTCTTCAGAATACCTTAGTTTAAAATCAATGTTACCACTTGGATTATACTTCAACGCACGAATATAACAGATATGGATCTCCCACTTTCTTACGTGGTCTAATAGAATTTATTGTTTGAACTTCACTGTAGTTTTTAAAAAAAAAAGTATGATTCAGGTACTTCACCACGTATGATTTGGGAGTTTTTCTTGCGTTTGTACAAATTTTAACGTATTCGGCAGGAACGTTTATATTTTGATTTCTCAACTGCCTTTCAATACATGAGTGTATTGAATTAGGCCCCAATTTGAATGTGCCCTTCTTCTAAGTACTTTTGAATTACACAAACTTTATTTTTGACGAAAAATTTTTGTAAAGCGCTTGCAAGTGTTGCGTTCCGATTTTGTCCGGTACACCCATCACTAAATATTATCAAGTCTTCATTTGGTCCCAATGTTTCTAATTGACTTTCAAGAAAATGACGAATTATTGTTGAAAATTCGTTCGCTCAACCGTACCTTCTGATTCATTCCAAATAAAGCAGTAAGCATCGTGAGTTTTAATGTCGTGAACCGTGAAGTTATATACGGCGGGTTTGGTTTTATAATATGAAGAAGAAACATTTGATTTCGGGCTTAAAAGTACGCTTGCAAGTCCATCGTGAATACGTGCAACACATACGTCACATTTATCTTTTTTCACTTGAAAATAAGCTCAAATTTAAATCATCAAACACATTAAAAAGATAGGTGTTTGAAAGCGGATTTGTTTGTTTTTCTTGACACCATTCTTTAGAGTAGACCTCATACAATTGTTGTTTTGATTTCCAAACAGGTTCTAAATACAATTTCGTTGTTGTGGAGCGACAGTAGTGTGATTCCATTTTTGGCAATTGCAGCAAAAACTCTGATAAAATAGCTGATCTCTCTTCTCTTGAAGTCCTTTTATTTTTCTGCCTTGCTCCTTTATCTTCCTGCCCAGTAACGTGCTCTTCTTCATGAGTAGCATTTTCTTTTTCCATGAGTTTCCATGAGCGTTCGGTCGATTCCTCTATATCCATTGTGTTCAAAATAGTTATTTGTTTTACTAGGCATAAAAGCACAAGATATAATGCCGCGACTGGTGTTTCATAGCCGAGCATAGCGAGGCTATGAAACCAGCCAAGGCATTAAATCTGCTTTTCTGCCGTGTGAAACATATAATTTTTTCTTCAAATGTGTTCCAATTCCACGCAAAATCGACTTTTCCATATTTAAATTGCATTTCATTATCAATATCGAAATAACTAAATTATTTTATCAAAGGTAACTGGGCCCTGCGTTACTATGTTTACCGCTGATGACGTTTGTTGAATATGTTTGTTTACTGTTTACTTTGTCATTGTCAATTTTGAAAAGTTGTCATGTTAGAAATGAATTTACTGCAATGTGAGGATGAATTGATGCGATTAACACCACCTGAGATAAGAGACCAGGCGCGAGATGTGGAGTTTAACCTTTTAGCGGAAAAATCAAGAACTGTATATGAACTCACATACAGCAGATTCATGGAATATAGACAAAAGAAAAATATAGGATCTTTCTCTGAAAATGTGCTGATTGTCTATTTTTCAAAGAAAATGAAGCCTCCAACGTCATGGTGTACCTATTCGATGTTGAAAGCTACCTTGAACATAAAAAATAAGATTGATTTGGCAAAATACCTGAAGTTACGGGCTTTTTTGAAACGCCAGTCAGACGGTTTCCATGCAAAAAAATCCCGAGTTTTTCAAAGAGAAGAAATCGAGAAATTTTTATCAGATGCCCCAGATGAACTGTATTTGTGTACGAAGGTAGGAATATATTGAAAATGATCTATTATGGATTGAAGAACTAATTTTCAATTTATATTTTAGGTTGTACTTATTGTTGCAGTCGCTGGGGCTTGTAGATGTGATGAGCTTTTGCAAATGAAAACAGATGATATACATGATATGGGCGACAAATTACTAATTATGCTACCAAATACTAAGACCAAAAGATCAATATCTTTTGTAGTAACGGAATATTTAAGCGTTTACAGAAAATATGCAGCCTCCAGACCCTCGAATTTAAATAACCGGCGTGTCTTCTATAAGTATGCGAACGGTAAAGCACATCATCAATTCATTGGCATTCACAAATTCGGTAAAATGCCAGAAGAAATTGCTACTTTTCTGGGACTATCCCATGCGAAAGAGTATACCGGGCACTGCTTTCGCAGAACTTCGGCCGCGTTGCTGATGCATTCTGGTGGGGACATAACAATGTTGAAGAAACATGGAGGATGGAAGTCTTCCGCTGTCGCGGAGGGCTATATTGAGGACTCGCTAGCCAATAAGTCGAACATCGGCAATCAAATATTTTCTGGCTTTTCCGGAGTATCAATATATCTAATAAATAAAAATTTCGTGTTGTAGTTTGTAGTTTTAATGCAATAAAACCAGTTTATTATCATCAGCATCATTTTGAGTTTTCTTAATGTCATTGTCAATTTTAATAACCAGTTTGATTTAAATTCTTACTTGGAAGGTTGCCTAGCAACGAACTTTTTCTGCCTAGGCAGTGAAAGTGGACTTTTTCTGCCTAGGCATTAAAAGTACAACTTCTAAGCCTGCCAAGTGTCATTAAAAGGCCGCTTTTAATGTCATTTGGAGAAAAACATATTTTTGCTCACCTTGATCATCTCATTATCTTTTCGTATATAGTAGATAAATGAGTTGGTTCTCCTTGATTTGTTTTGATTTTTTCTATCTCTTTGTCTTTTAGTACTGGACACCTTTACATGCAGCTGGATAAATTAATGTTTTTCCTTCCAATTCAATTGCCAAAAGTCAATAAATTTTGTTTCTATTGTCTTCTGTAGGTAGATAACATTTTAAGGTGTTTTTTCTGTTTTTCCCATTATTTTTTCAGAATTTTTACAACATCTTATTTTCATATTTCGCTTTCCTTTTGAAATATCGTACTTCCATCCAGTGTCTACTAGTTTTTTTCCATTATACTCCTTTCCGGATTCACGATTTTTTTATTTCCCTCCCATTTCCAAGTACTCTGCTTCACATGTCTTCTTTTTCTTCTTTTTTTTAAAGGTTCCTCTTCAGTTTCACTTTTGTTTTCAATGTTGGTAGATATATTTTCCTAATTTGGATCTTCACTCTCTATTATTGCATCAGGGCGTTGTACATTATTCAACAAAGGCGCAATGTCGAAATCGGAGCGTGCAATTTCAGTAGGAAGGGAATCATTTTTTAGAATGGTATATAACGGTATGTCACCATCAGTATTTACAGCACTGGTCCCAGTAACAAAATCTTCAAAAATTAATCCATGTTGGAGTGCCATTTCCAAAATTTTTTGAGCGCGAGACATTCTGAAAGTTTATTTACGATTTGTTAACGCTATTGAACAAAAGTACCAGTGACTTACCTCTCTTTTTCTATTATTTAACGTAAACCACAATTAATACACTATTGAAACTTCTATCAAACCAAATATTATAATTAATTTTGTCTTGTGTCTGTCACAGCTTTTAAAATTTTTAGGTTAGAGATCATGGAGTTACGAGGTATTCTAGGGCACGCGAATGTATATGGAGGTTTTCTCTTCTTTCCATATTATTAAAATAAAGTAATGTGGAGTTACATGGTTTTCTCCATGATAGGTAGTTTTTTTTCTCTCACAGATGGAACCAAAATCTCATTTTTCACCAAAATTGGAGTTACGAGGTTTGATAATTAGGGTGACGATATATTATTTCATGTATAAATAACCTATGTATTATAAGCAAATGTTTTATTAATTTGTTTTTATATTATGTGCCGGTTAATAGAAAATTTAAATGTGTGCTGTTTTATTAATTATTACCTAAATTATATGTCTCAAAATTGTTTATTATAATTATTTGATTACAAGTAAACGGGCTCTGAACAATATTCTATAATAAAATTGTCACTTGTATACACTTGGGGTGATGAATCGTGCTAACAAACCGAAATTTCTACAAAAATAACCAAAAATCTAGTATTTCTGGATTTATAGGACCCGCTGTACTCGCTCTAGTCAGCTGAAAATCAATAGGGTACATTTGTGAGACCATGCAAAATATACAATAATAAAATTGGTCACATGTACACACTCCGGAGACTGTATTGTGCTAACAACCCGAAATTTCTCCAAAAAGAACCAAAAACGTGACACTTCAGGTAAATTAGCACCCGTACTACTAGATCTGGTGAGCTGAAAACCATTAAGTTCATCTATTAGGCACCCTGTACAATATTCAATCATAAAATTGGTAACTTGTATACACTCTGGAGGCTGTATCGTGCTGAAAATTCTCCAAAAATGTCGTACAAAGTACAGTATCCGCCAAAATAAACCGTACCGAAAATAAAAATTAATTTTTAATTTCTGTAATGTAAGTGTTCAAAATGTTCACCATTTCGACGCAAACAAGCTTCATATCGATTTTGTAAGTCAATAAACATATTTATAAAAAGTGGTTGATGTAACTGCCGAAAAATATTTTGTATTCTTTCCCGTAGTTCGGCAATATTCGCCGGCGGATTTTCCGAGTGAAATATTTTGTACTTCATTATGCCCCAAATGTATGCATCAGGTGGCGTCAGATCAGGTGAATGAGAAGGATATTCGAAGTCTGTTCCCCGAGAAATTATTCTATTATCAAAATGCTGACGGAGTAAGTCTAAGGTGCGCACAACTGTATGGCTCGTTGCACCATCTTGTTGGAACCATTGTGTGCGAAACTGTAGATTTCGTGCACGGCAAAAGTTATTTAGATCTCTCACAAAAGGTATAATAGATTTCTCTCTATAACGCTCTTGGTTGAGAGTATATGGATTCTGATTATCATCTTCAACGAAATAAGGACCAATAATTCCATGACCAGATACCGCGCACCAAACGGTAACACGAAGACTGTGGAGTGGTTTCTCTACAATGACATCAGGACGTTCAAATCCAAGGAATCTGGTTGTTTGTCGATTAATATAGCCGCTAAGATGAACGTGACTCTCGTCTGAAAACCATATGCTTTTCAAAAATTCGGGATCTTCGTCGTAAATTAAACTCAAAATGCAACCACAGTAAATTTCTCTTGCATGTTATCCAACTTGAATACGGTATGGATAACCACCAACTGATTTGAACATGCGACGTAAAGACGTTTCACTTATGTTGAGTTTACATGCAGTTCTTACAAGACTTCTTTGAGATGATTGCACAACTTGGTTAAAAACACGTCCTTCATTTTCGTTAGTGCATATTGTTTTTCGACGACCTGAAGAACCTTTACGTTGACACAATACACTACCAGTGTGACGAAATTTTTCAACAACAGCTAACATCACACTTTTACTAGGAGCTGCTTTATTAAAATTTTGTTGATATTTTATTGACACCTGTTCTAAGCTTGGACCATCATTACGACCTTTTTCGTATGAACGAAAATAATGCTCTACAAAAAAAACTTTTTCTTTCGTTGTTAGAACCACTTTAAAATCAAATTTCACTGCAGCGTACTATTAATATATCAACTAATGACAATTAAGTCAAATATGACAAATCCATATTACATAAACAACTCCACAGCACTCCTCTCTGTTTCGGTACTGTTTATTTTGGCGGATACCGTACTATAGCACCTGTTTTTCTGGCCCTGGTGAGCGGATAATGAATGGGGCTCATGCGTGAGACGTCCTGAATAATTTTCAATCATAAAATTGGTGACTGTATCGTGCTGAAATTTCTCTAAAAATAACAAAAATATTGTAGTTAACATACCATAGCACCCGTTATACTGGCTCTGGTGAGCTGAAAATCAATAGAGTTCATCTGTGGGATGTTCTGAACAATATTCAATCATAAAATTGGTGATTTGTTGCACTCCGGCGGCGACGACATACACACAGGATGTTTTTCTAAAAACCGTTTTTATCGTGTTGTTCTGGATGAAAAACGTAAGAATAACTCAAAAAAAATCTCTAAATTCTAACTTTTTGAGGTAAACCAATACTTTTCTCGCATATTAGATAGGTTAGGCAGAAAAGAAAAATGAAATATAATGTTATTTTTTGGAATGAACTAATTATATTATAAACAATTTCAAGACTAACTGTAAGATTTACCTGCCCATAATACAAACTACCAAATTCAAATATCCTGTCTGCAAAAATTAGTTCTGCCACCCGCAAGGGTTGCACTCAGATCGACGCGATGCCAGCTGTTTATACGCGTATTTGACATGAATCCCTATTTTGCATATTCTAGTTTTCATATCATATACTCATAGAAAGTCATTCTATTGTTTGTTCAATTGCCTAAAGAACCTGTCAAGTGTCATTCTCTAGAAACTTCTAGGAATATCAATGCTTACAGAAGAAACAGAATTGAAATAGTCTAGATTGTACCGGGTGTCCCAATAAGAATGGCTCTCGGCCAAATCTCGGGAACCGTTCATAGTACAGCTCCGGTAAAAAAATTTGGGCACGTTTTTTTATTCACCGGTAGAGCCACCTATCCACCAACTACGTTTTTATATTCATTGGTGGATTTCAGATTGAATAAATGACGCGTTCATTTATTACTGTTGCATCAACCAAAATTGCAAACCATTCCACCGCTGTTTCGAGGTGGTGGATAAATTTGGTGGTTTAGAAAATGACAGCTTAACCTTAAAATAACGTGCATATTATTTCATCCTCGGAACTATCAGATGAACTGCTACTCCGAGATCTAGAGGCTAACATAACATTTTTCAAGTATTTTCATTCGTTTCGTTAATTTTTGCTAATAACAACAATCAATTTTAAAATCGATTGTGAGTTGTCAGATATAATGATGTAAATAACAACAACTGCGTTTTTTTATGTGCCATTGGTAACTCCAACATATCGGTGCAGCAGAGACTGACGTCAGTCAACCAATGGTGAATATATGATGTAAAAAAAGTGCCTTTTATAACAAAAGTGGCCTTGAGAAAAACCTGGAAATTATTTACAGAGTTGTAGGTCCACCGCCAAAGGGCGTAATCAAATACCAAAAATTATAAAATGAATAATTTACAAATTTTGTCTAATTAAGATTCATTTAAACTATGATTATCGTATTCTCCAAGAAATTCAGCGTATATTTGATTTTACAAGTTTTAGTCTATCTCTTCAAATAAGAGGGGGGAACGCGGGAACTTTATTATGAAAAAACGCCTCTAATTCCAGTTCTACTTAACCTATCTATGCACTTTTACGACCTCTAGAAAAGAAACGTTAGAGCTTTTGATTAAAAACCACTTTCCTGGAAGTTTGACTCTGGATAACAACCGACCTCCCCACTTTGAGGGCGCAAGGCGGCCCAAAAAGAATGATTGGGAGGTCGCCAAGAACGTTATCACAGCACCGGCAATTGAATGGGCAATAAAATCATTTCAGCCCTTCAAATCTCCCGGTGAGGATGGCATCTTTCCAGCTCTGCTACAAAACGGACTGGAATTACTTATACCCATCCTCATTAAATTGTATAGAGCTAGTCTGGCGTGGAATTATATACCACCCAGTTGGTTGGCAGCTAGGGTAGTATATATACCGAAAGTGGGCCACACTGACCCACACCCTAAATCTGTCAGACCAATCAGCCTAACATCTTTCCTGCTTAAAGGACTTGAAAGAGTACTGGACTGCCATATCAGGCAGGTAGCTTTATACAGCTCCCCCCTGAGCATCCACCAGTACGCTTATCAAACAGGCAAATCAACAGATTTAGCATTACATAACCTTGTTGAGAAAATCACACAATCCCTTAACAATAAGGAGATTGCGGTGGCCATTTTTCTCGACATCGAAGGAGCATTCGACAATGCACTACCAGCTTCCATTGGTTCAGCTTTGACTGAAAAGGGCATTAAACCAACGATTACCGGCTGGATATATGCCATGCTCACTAATAGAACAGCCAATACATCTATTCAGGACGAGGCCATCAGCTTTAAGGTTTCCAGGGGCTGCCCGCAGGGTGGAGTTTTATCTCCCCTTTTGTGGTCACTCCTGATGGATGACCTGCTTGGTACTCTCGTGGGTAGAGGGGTAGAACTGCAAGCGTATGCAGACGACCTTGTCATTTTGGCAAGAACCAAGTCAGGACGGGTTGCACATAATACCCTCCAAAGGACTTTGGACGATGTCTACAGTTGGTGCCAGAGGGAACAGATGTCTGTTAACCCTGGCAAAACTGTAATAGTTCCCTTCACCAGGAGAAGGAATTTGGCGGACCTTCCTATAATGGTGAGGTTATTCCATTTGCAGCGGAAGTAAAATATTTGGGGATCATCCTAGATAAAAAACTTACTTGGAACGCTCACTTGGAAAAAGTCATCCATAAGGCCAGACTTTCCTTGTGGACATGTCGCAGGATCTGCGGAAAATCTTGGGGCTTGGGTCCCAAACAAATCCATTGGATATATGTGATGATTGTTAGACCAATGATCACATACGGAGCCATTGCTTGGTGGTCAAAATCTTTACAGAAAACGGCCCAAGCAAAGCTCTCTGGCATACAGAGACAGGCTAGTTTGGCTATAACTGGTGCTATCAGCACCACACCGTCAGCAGCCATGGAAGTCCTCCTGGACCTTCCTCCTCTCCACATACTTCTGGAAAAGGAGGCCAGATGGACAACATATAGGATTGTGCATATTTCTAAATGCACGAAACAGGCTTATACAGAGCAAAGTAGAATGCTAGCGGCTACCGAAAGTCATAGTATTCTAGGAATGACCTCTGATATAATGCCCCCAACAGTAAACCATAATCTGCCTTATACCGTCCTATTTCCAAATAGAGATGAATGGGTCCTCCGCAAGGATGAACTCTCAAGAGCAGATATCTGTTGGTACACTGATGGATCAAAGACACCCTCAGGCTCTGGTGCGGGTGTATACGGTCGAAGACCTAGGACAGAAATCTCAACATCTCTGGGATCCTATGCAACCGTATTTCAGGCAGAAATTTATGCCATTGCTTCATGTGTGGAGAGTTTGGGGCAATCCAACCTGACACACAGATCAATAAAAATTTTCACGGACAGCCAAGCGGCCTTGAAAGCACTTAGCTCGTACCGTGTAACGTCGAAATTGGTTTTAGACTGCCAAAAAAGACTCGCCTCAATAGGAGAACGCAACAGGGTATCGCTGGTTTGGATTCCTGGCCACTCTGGTATGGATGGTAATGAGAAGGCTGACTCTCTTGCAAGAGAGGGTGCCGCTCATGACTTTATCGGACCAGAACCTACAATTGGCATCGCAACAAGTGTTGTCAAACATACACTAAATACTTGGACTGCAAGAAAAGTTTTAGACTTCTGGCATAATATACCAGGATTGGTTCATTCAAAGGCCTTCATACATCCTTCGAATAATGTATCCAAACAAATGTTAGGCTATAAAAGACACGATCTACGGTACCTAACAGGCCTCTTAACAGGCCACTGTCGATTGAATCATCATATGCTGAAACTTGGACTGTCGGACGATCCGATTTGCCGTCTTTGTTTGGAAGATGATGAAACAGCAGAGCATATAATCTGTGCCTGCCCCGCCGCGGCGCAAATCAGGTATCGGATGTTTGGCAGGGCCACTCTCTTGCCCTTGGACCTGAAATATCATTCACTGAACAAATTAATCGGCTTCGTCAAGAAGCTGAATTTGTTTGGTGAAATTTGAATAGGTATGAGCCACAATAGATTCTCGCGAGTCGCAGTGGAGGGCCTCATTGACCCACTCATTATAAACCTAACCCTAACCTAACCTAACCTATCTATGCAAACTTAGTCTTTTTGGAGAGAGCTCCTATCTACCAATGTAAGAGTTATAATTTCGAAACAACCTAATGAGTAATGTATACGCTAGAGGGCGCTATTTATTTATTTTTTTAAATCTTTTTCCTATTACGAGATATCCTAAGAAATGTGTAAATGTTAAGCATTTTCCTTTAAACATAAAATACTCCGGTTTGACTGAACGGATTTCAACATTTTTTGACTCCTCAAATTTGTCTTTCCATGTTCTATTAATAATAGTTCCAATTATTATGTCAATATTACTTATGATGTCACCGGGAAACTGCGTTATGGAAGTTGAAATGGAAATATAACTTAAGGTACCTCGCTAGTGACGACCTAAATGTTCAAATCGTCGCCCATCATTTTCGATGCAAGCGTTTATTCTTTGAAGAGTAGATTGAACAGCAGTCTCAATTTCTGCTCTCGAAATACTCAGATAGGCGTTTCGTATTCTTTCGATCATGTTAACTATAGTAGTCGGTCTAATCCGGCCCCAGAAATAGAAATCTAAGACGGTTAAGTCTGGTGACCTGGCTGGCCAAAAAATAGGCCTCCACGCCCTATCCACCTATCAGGGTAAGCATTATCTAAAAATTTTCTAACTTGTCTGGAGAAATGCGCCGGACACCCATCGTGCTGAAACAACATAGACCTACGAGTTGCTAGTGATATATCTTCTAGAAGAAGTGGTAATTCATCCCTTATAAAATTTAGGTAGCGTTCCCCGTTAATTGCGTTGTCAAAAATAAAAGGTCCAATTATCTGACCATCTACAATACCACACCATACATTCACCGACCATCGCCCCTGATACTGAACTACTTGCATCCAGCGTGGATTATTCTGTGACCAATGGTGCATATTATGCCGGTTAACCGTACCATCACTACGAAATGTAGCTTCGTCTGACCACAAAATACGTGACAGTAATTGAGGGTCGTCATATACCATATGAGTAACCAGTTGCAATAATCCAACCTTCTGTCGTAATCACGATCAACCAATTATTGATGCAATCTAAAAGAAATATAATGTGGTATTAAATATCTTTCCAGAGTGATGAATAAATTATTATGTTAACATATAACCATGCTCACAAATAATATTATGCGGGTATATTTTGTTTAAGAAACATAATTTACCTGTGTCCTGTCAAAATACGTTGAACGGTGGTTCTGCTTATTCCCAAGTCTCTACTTATCGCTCTAATACTTAAATGCGGATTTATTTTGTGTGTGAACGACCTCTGTCGCGTCTTCTAAAAACAGGAAAATTTACATTTTCAGTCGTTCTAAAACGGTGTATGAGTCGACGAAAAACTCTGCTACCGGGATGACGTCTTCGGGGATATTGTATGGCATATACCCTAGCCGCAACAGTTGCATTTCTCATACATTCAAAGTAAATGGCTATCATGCTTCTTCATTTGTAAGAATCATCTTAAATATAACTTTTAAGTAAATTTTATATCGAATTTAATGCACACAAATCGCAATGACACGTAAATGAACAAATTACTAGGTTTATTAATTTGACACAAGACATATCTTTTTGTTTTCGCTTTTCTGTTGCTAATTTGGTCTACTTTTATATTCCTCGATTAAAACTGCATGTTTCCATTCAACATTTCTCAAGGATAGCTAGATTTAAAAAAATAAATAAATAGCGCCCACTAGCGTATACGTTACTCATTAGGTTGTTTCGAAATTATAACTCTTACATTGGTAGATAGGAATTACAAGCGTTTTTTCATAATAAAGTTCCCGCTTCCCCCCACCTCTTATTTGAAGAGATAGACTAAAACTTGAAAAATCAAATATACGCTGAATTTCTTGAAGAATACGATAATTATAGTTTAAATGCATCTTAATAAGGCAAAATTTGTAAATTATTCATTTTATAATTTTTGGTATTTATTTACGCCCTCTGCCGGTAGACTTACAACTCTGTAAATAATTTCCAGGTTTTTCTCGAGGTCACTTTTGTTATAAATTTTTTTTCCCAAGGCTGTACTATAAACGGTTCCCGAGATATGGCCGAGAGCCATTCTTATTGGGACACCCGGTACTAAGTGAATATAAATAGAGCAACGTTATGAAAACAGTTCAACTTAGCAGTTAGTTGAATAGAGTCAATTAGAATAGTGTGTAACATGTCCATCGACCTGTTTCGATTTAATATAATATATTCCGTGTAATTTCCGCTTGCCGTCTCATTAGTCACTCCCAACCATAGAACTAAAACTGAACGATGAGACAATTGACATTTGTCAATTTCCCCCTGTTTGCTACAAGCTAAAAATCATTCCTTTTCCGATACCGACGTTGAAGAGAAAACACGTACTCACGTTTTCTCTTGTTCTGAAAGTTTTCTTAATTTGATGTGGTAAGTTGAAAGTTATATTTTATAATCTCTATGCTTCATTCAATATAATCGCTGAGATGATCTTTATTGCATTTCTTTCATTTCTATTCTTTCACATATTCAGAGACAAATTACAGTTGCACGTGGTCACGGAATCCTTCTTTCATACCTACATATTAATTTTAAACTAAATACAAATCAATGTTTAATTTTGTGCAAACACTTGAGAGCTTTTTATGTTGCAAAATATCTTTTTTTCAATATAAATAACATTTTAATTACTTTTTAAACCCATAGAATATTCATTCGTATGAAAGATACCGACTCTACAGGTTTCATATATATTTTTTAAGCACGTTATTTATTCAGATAACAACTTTTTGGCTCTCATAAGTTTTTCAGAACATTAGCATACTACTAATTTAGTTAAATTGTTTTTTATTGTTTCAATATGGGAGACATATATGTTGAGAAGCTTTCAGTAAATTTTATTTTTGTAAATTCAAATAACTGCCTTCCTTTCAAACTTGAAAACCTGAACCAACACAATGTGAGAGCTACGTGACAGCTACGTGAGAGCTACGTGAGAACTACGTAACTTTACCGTTGAAGACAGCTTCCATTTATCTGAGACACCTTTATCGTTCAAGACAGCTTCCATTTATCTGAGACACCTTTACCGTTGGAGACAGCTTCCATCAATCTACGACACCTTCACCGTTGAAGACAGCTTCCACTAGTCCGAGACATCTTTCACCATAGAAAACACCGCTTTCATTCCTTCAGAACATCTAAACCACCAGAGTACCGTCAGTTAAGTACCTCCTGTATTTTTACATCCCGTTCTAAGGCAGAATTAAATTAAATTTTTTATATATTCTCTTTTATTTCTAATCCACCCGGCTGTGAGAGCCACAGGGTATCGTGTCCGGGTTTGATTAAGTTTGAGCACATTTTATTTCAACATTTTTAATATTAATTTCAATTTAGAGTAAATTCTTTTAAACGGTGTTTCTACCTTTGTCACCGTAGTTTTATTCGTGCTATTTCGTAACGTTTCAAAAGGTAGTGGCGCCCTGAATTCTCATAGTATGATGATCCTCTGTTATACAGAGTGTGTCATTAAATTGGATTTGAACCACCCTTAAGAAGTCTCATGCCGGGATTTTGTTCAAGTGAACGATGAATGGTTACAAGTGTCAGGGTAAATTAATTCATAGAATATAAAAATAGTGTAGTTTTGTGAATATGAAGAAGAGTAGACTAGTGAATAGATTGAATACAGCTGTATTTGTTGGATTTCAGTTAGATTTGAATTTTAATTACTTGAACTCTGAACGCGAACTCGGGTGAGTAGCTCTCTATTCGTCACCGGTCATTTTGTGAAAACTTTCATTTTTAAATCATACTAATTAAAACCCGAAATCAACCATTATTTTGGGGTAAATTGTACGGTCCGAAGCTTAACTCTCCTCATAGGAGCTATCGCAGTTGAGATCCATAGCACCGGATCGCACAGTATTTGCATAATGTAACATAATGGGAGCTACTAATACTATTTGCAGTAAATTACGTGTTGAAGATAGAAATGATCACAAACATGTTTTTAGACTGGTTAGGATCCGTACTCGATATTTTATCAACGATGATCTCTCTACTCAACCTCTTCCCCCATCACCACTGGTCCTTACCTTAATTCAAGAGAACCGTAGTCGTGCGTTTTCTTTTTTACAATCTCGTGGGAGCACGGCTTTAATACTCATCATAATCCTACTCTGTTTCACAGTCAATTTACTGGGTATAGAGCAATGCACTTAACAAGAGAGTCTTAAGTACAAACTTATAACGTTTCATTGATTACTTTGTTCGCAATTATTGAAAAAATCAGAGTGTATTCTGGGCCAGAAGTCAACTATCCAGAACTGGACTCACAATAAGGAATGGTCTATTTTTAGAATGTAATAGTTCTCCAGAAACAGTTTTAATTAATAGAATAAGTGTAGAAACTGATTATTAAAAAATTTGGTAATTTTGATATTCTATCAATTTAGACATTTATTATTATTGTTTGCAGAAATTTGTATATTCAATAAGCAGTAATGTTCTTCAAGAGATTTTTGTATAATTAAGTTAGTGGAAAACGAGTAGAGCTACTAGTCATACTGGCGAAGAAAACAATTTACGTTTGAAATAAGATCCTACTACCTATCTCAACAATTTTAGGCACTTTCATTTTAATCGCGCTCTCGTTCACTTGGATTCTTCAGAGTCAGAATATTTCAATAGTGCGGTGATTTTCGTTTTGTTTTAGTCAATTTTTTCTTAGTTTCTAGTTAGGTATTTAATAGATTTAGTAATGGTTACTATTGTCAGTTTAATTTAGTGGATTTTTGGAAACAATAATTTGTGAAAATATTTTGTGTAGGCAGTGGATTAGTTAACTTGACAGTAAGGTATGTATGAATTTGTTTCCGATAAAATAAGTTTGAATTATAGTCGAGTGGCGCTACTTTGCACAGAAAATCGAATTTTTAACCAATATTTCAGTTGTTACTTTATCGAATGGTTTAAAAATTGAGTATATGAATTGGTAAATTTGAATAAAAAAGAAATGAGAGAGTATTTTTTTTTAATTTCCATATTCACTTTCAAATGTTAAAACGTTTGTTCATTAATTCTTGAAATCTTTTATTTCAGACAAAATCTGGAAACGTGAGTGGCTCCAATGAAATAATTCATAGTCAAGCTCGACCAATCATATACAGTGTATATCAATTTATGAAAATAGAAAAAGAACAGGATGCCCTAAAAATTCCTCTGAGCAGTTTGCAGGAGAGAGTAGCCAAAGCGTGTAATGTTTCTGTCACCTCTGCGAAACGTATTGTTAGTGAAGGTAATAGAAAATCCCCCGGTGAACGCTTTAAATCGCCCCGAAAAACCCTCAACAAACCTTCAAATTCTAAATGATCCGTTGATGAATTTGAGGAAGAAATAATCCGAAAAATTATTTATTCATACACAGCGATACATAACAGAAGGCCTACCATGAAAAGAATCTTCGAATCGGTAAAAAATGAAACTGGGATAAATTTTACTGGCAAAATAGAATCGTTTGGACGATTGGTTGAAAGGATGGGATTCAGATGGAAAAAAACTAAAGATAACAGAAAATTTTTAATGGAGAAATTTGACATAAAAGCAAAAAGAATTGAATATTCAAGGAAGTTGAGAGAAAACAAAAAAGAGGGACGGCCAATTATATATACTGATGAGACCTACATTCACAGTTCGCATACGGTACCAAAGGCATGTGACGATGGCAAAAATGAATGCTCAGAAATACCTGTGTCTAAAGGTCAAAGGGTTATTATCTTACATGCTGGAGGTGAAGCAGGATTCATACCTAAGGCGTTTACAATTTTTAAATCGGGAATGAAAACCGGAGACTATCACGACGACATGAACAATACAAATTTTGTCAAGTGGTTGAAAGAAAAATTCATTTCCAATGCTCCAAAAAAATGCGTATTGGTATTAGATAATGCCTCTTATCACAATGCATTGTTAGAACCCAATCCAAATTTTTCATGGAAAAAAGATGGACTGCAGAAGTGGCTTACTGAAAGAAATATTTTTCATGAGTTAAAAGCAACTAAAGCTGAACTATATTCAATTCTAACAATGCATAAGGTAGGTTTTAAAACATACATAATAAAATTGACTGTCTCGACCCTTACTTCGTGGAATATGCTCATATTAGTGTTTTTAAATGAAATTCGCGGTCTCTAGTTAATTCCACAATATAATACAAGTTATTGGAAATTCTAAAAAAAAATTGACAATTGTTTCGATAAATCAATATCATCGTCAGAATGACAGAAGTTACATTTCATTTAATGCCTACCTGATGTTTAGTAGTTATTTTTGGCTAGACCAAGGAGTAACCTATTTTGTGATTGGCTTAATATACGTTTATAGAAAAAAGAAGAAGATGTGATATTACAAATATTGAAGCATAGATATTATTAGCCCTATGGTGATATCCTGGATATCATTTTTCCAATTAAGATCAGTATAAATGTGCAATGATATAGAACACCAGGAGAACTATATCTGCTGATCTTTACAATTATCACTTAAGAAGACAGTTTATTAGTGGAGCATTCCCTATATTTACCTGTTCATTGACAACTTCATATTTTGGGTTCCTTAAATGTCTTCTAATTTCCAGTTCTTCAAGGAAATCCAGTTCTTGTTTCTTTTCACAAATATGCAGCACTTCTAGTTCTGTGTTAGGTGTCAATGAATGATTGGTGTCAAGTAGATGTTTTGCGTAGTGGGATTTATCTGGTTGTTTTAATCTGTATGCTCGTAAGTGCTCACTGTATCGTATTTCAGAATTCCTAAGGGTCTGACCTAAATAGACAGCATTACATTCTGGACATTTGAGTTTAAATATACCTGACTTCTTTAATAGTGGTATTTTTGTTTTTACATTTAACAATTTTGTACTAACGTTACTTTCTGTTTTAAAAGAAATGGTTGTATTTGTTGCTGAAGATATTATCTTTGAAATATTATTAGAAATATTTCCTGCATATGTGATGGTTTTATAAGTTTTAATTTCATCAGCTTGTTTAGGATATATTAGTTGTAATGCCACTTTTTCCTCTTTTTCACTAATTAGCTTATTTATCATATCTAATGGAGAACCGTTAGATGTTGCTATTTGTCTAATTGTATAATTCTCTCTATCAAAATTACATTTGTTCATAGGAACTGAAAAAGCTCTATGTATCATTGAATTATATGCTGCTAGTCTGTGTGACACAGGGTGGTTAGAATTGAATGGAATTGTCACATCAGTCTGTGTTGGTTTTCGGTAAATTGAATAATCAAGTACATTATTAACTCTTTGAATTTTTAAATCAAGAAAATTGATTGAGCTATTTTCTTCAATTTCTAATGTAAATTTAATTTTCGGGTGTAAATTATTGATGTGGTTGAAAAATACATCTAATTGTCGTTTACTATCCATAAAACAAGCTAATATTATTAGACATTCTTTAGGAGGAATTTTAGTAAACATATTAGTTACATCGAACGAAATGAGTTTATAGTTATCTTGCAAGTGGATTGATTTCAACTTTTTGATTAGTTCTATTGAATTTCTAATTGAGTACTGAGATTCATATCCGTAAGTATTGAGTATATTGTTGAGCTTCTTTGCCAATATATTATTAGGAGCATTAACATAAGAGACTACAGGTCTAATTAGTTTCGTTATTCTATGTAATTTAACTGTTTCATATAATTGTGGACAATGAGGATTCTTATGTATGATAGACCTCTTTTCGTAATCATTTAAAAAATAATTTGAATTATTAACAATATCCCTTACATTATTAGAAAACTTCTTCGTTGGGTCCGCTTTAAGAACTTTTACATCGCTGGATTCTATAAAGTTATATACTTTGGAATTGTAATTTTCAGTCGTCAAAATGACAGTAGCGTTCCCCTTATCAGATTTTGTAACTGTTAGATTATTATTCTCTATCTTCTTTTTTATTGCATTTAAAACTGTAATGTCATTTTTTGTTTGACGTTTAACTTTTGAAGGTTCAATATTTTTGATTAAATTGGCAATTTTTGATTTCTCATAAAGAAAATTATTTGAATTAGGTTTTAAAGCTATTTCTGACTCTGTAGCTATAATTTGTTTAATATTATTCGTAAATTTAGGTGGTATGCTGTACTTTAAACCTTTATTTAAAAATTCTATTTCACTATTTGTAAAATTAGTGTCTGAAAGGTTTTCAAATCGTGGTGCAAAGTGTGTTGGTATGTAGGTACTTACAGTTTCATGATGTTTTGAGTATTGAATTTTATGTTGTGTGTGTTCAAGATTCTGTAGCTTCTTTTCTTGTTTCTTTAATTTCATATGGTCCATCGTGCTGACATTTTCTCTAATTTTGTCATCCAAACAGTAAAATTCTACTGGATGTATTTGGAATGTGAGTTCTGAATGTACAACTTTTATGTAGTTGTCTAAGGAGTCTCTAGCTTTTTCACCATTTCTTACATTCTGATTTTATCCAAACTCGTTGAGCACATTTTATAGCTTTTTGTGCTTGTGGTGTTTTAGTGTGACATTTTATACTCACATAATTTGGTATTACCTTTTTCCTAAGGCATTCTTGGTTAAACCAAATGTTTTGTGATGCTTTGTAACGTTTTTGTAGTAGCTTCTGGTACAGTCGGGTCAAATCTTCTCTCGAAGATTTTTTAATGAAATGGACTGTCTCGACCCTTACTTCGTGGAATATGCTCATATTAGTGTTTTTAAATGAAACTCACGGTCTCTAGTTAATTCCACACAGACTGATGTGACAATTCCATTCAATTCTAACCACCCTGTGTCACACAGACTAGCAGCATATAATTCAATGATACATAGAGCTTTTTCAGTTCCTATGAACAAATGTAATTTTGATAGAGAGATTAATACAATTAGACAAATAGCAACATCTAACGGTTATCCATTAGATATGATAAATAAGCTACTTAGCAAAAAAGAGGAAAAAGTGGCATTACAACTAATATATCCTAGACAAGCTGATGAAATTAAAACTTATAAAACCATCACATATGCAGGAAATATTTCTAATGATATTTCAAAAATAATATCTTCAGCAACGAATACAACAATTTCTTTTAAAACAGAAAGTAACGTTAGTACAAAATTGTTAAATGTAAAAACAAAAATACCACTATTAAAGAAGTCAGGTATATATAAACTCAAATGTCCAGAATGTAATGCTGTCTATTTGGGTCAGACCATTAGGAATTTTGAAATACGATACAGTGAGCACTTACGAGCATACAGATTAAAACAACCAGATAAATCCCACTACGCAAAACATCTACTTGACACCAATCATTCATTGACACCTAACACAGAACTAGAAGTGCTGCATATTTGTGGAAAGAAACAAGAACTGGATTTCCTTGAAGAACTGGAAATTAGAAGACATTTAAGAAACCCACAATATGAAGTTGTCAATGAACAGTTGAATCTAAGGAATTCTCCACTAATAAACTGTCTTCTTAAGTGATAATTGTAAAGATCAGCAGATATAGTTTTCCTGGTTTTCTATATCATTGCACAGTTATACTGATCTTAATTGGAAAAATGATATCCAGGATATCACCATAGGGCTAATAATATCTAAGCTTCAATATTTGTAATATCACATCTTCTTCTTTTTTCTATAACCATATATTAAGCCAATCACAAGTTAGGTTACTTCTTGGTCTAGCCAAAAATAAATACTAAACATCAGGTAGGCATAAAATGAAATGTAACTTCTGTCATTCTGACGATGATATTGATTTATCGAAACAATTGTCAATTTTTTTTAGAATTTCCAATAACTTGTATTATATTGTGGAATTAACTAGAGACCGTGAGTTTCATTTAAAAACACATACATAATAGATAAAATTTTAGCAGAACATGACATTTTAACGTTACGTTTACCACCCTATCATCCGGAGCTAAACCCAATAGAAAAAATATCGGCATTGGTAAAGAACGAAGTAGCTGCTTGCAACGTAACTTTTAAATTAGATGATGTGTGGAAATTAACAGAAAAAACATTTTGCGAGGTGACTGAAGAACATTGGAAAAATATTTGCGCGAATGTGACAAAAGTTGAAAACGAATATATTGAAAGAGTACATATTATGGAGAACGTGGCGGATTTATTAATAAACTTAGGAGATGATAGTAGTGACAGCGAAAGTGAATTTTCAGATAATGAAGCCGACGACGATGATGACTTAGGTTGCAAGCCCATCCTGTAGCCTGTTATTTTTTTACTTCAATTTTAACTTCAATCATATAACTTTTCAGTAATAAATGACAATTGTTTGATTTAATTAATTATTATTAACATTTGTTATTTTCTATCAAAATAATGTGCACACACAACTGTAAAGTCCTTTTTTGGAATCATGTGATTGTCGTGTTCGGGTTCGGTTCATGGGAAAATATTCATATTCGTCTAAAAATTTAATTTCAACTTAAATTTTGATTTCCAATTCTAATTATCAACTGATGATTAACTTTTTATTTCATTGAACTTTTTATTTGTTTACTAATATTCATTTTAGATATAGTGAAATATTAGCTTATTACGGCTGTAATAAGCTTTTAATGCTTTTTGGGTAATAAATAAATCAATGTTTTAAATTAAATTTTTAAATAAAATTATAACGTAATTTTTAACCTACTTCTCCTCGGCTATAAGATGCAAACCCATTTTATGGTACCATCAGACAGACTTTTTCAGGTTTCACTTTAATTCTGTGCATCGTTGCCGTTTACTTCTGCGCAACTATTTTGAAGGTCATAGGTCTACTCGATTTCCACTACTCATACTATCCATTTTAATTTTGATAATTTCACATTATTTCGTTTGTTAAGAGAGAAACGAAATTCCCCGTCAGTTAATATCAAAAGTCAATTATAACAGCATTATCTATTCTCGTGAACTATAAAAGTCGGAACAAGAAGATGAAGATGTTGATATAAACTGCTAACGAACAAAATTGAATTCCATTTGAAAAGTTTACACTGAACAGAATAATTGATATTCTCCTGTTATCTCAACTTAAGTGTAACATAAAACGCTTATTCCATTTAAATATTATCTTTCTAATACAACAAATAGAAGGCAAACTCTTTTAGTTAACTATTAATTCAATATCGACATCAATTTATATCACACCTCCGGAGCTTTGTCTCATCAAGTGTGATAGCTGTCACGAGCAGCAACTACGTGTACATGTATATACATGTGCCATACATCGGCGGAACTACGGAGAGAATCGAGATGGTCGTGCCCAATTTTCATTACGATCAGAATCAGGATAATAAGCTTCACCGCAGCTCTGTTTATGGTAAACCAATACACTGACGACGTATTTGGGAATAATATGCAATATAAAATTCAAGGTGAAGCGTGGGAAAATGGAAACTTAATTGGAAATTGATACTTGCTGGGGATTATAAGTGATAGTAGTTGTGGTGTTTGATGAAGAAATATTGTTGCATAATTATTTCTATTTTCCCAATCTCATTAAAAGAAAAAGAAATGCATATCCAACATAAACATGCTCAGGTTTTGATTCCAGACCGTATTGATCGTACAGTTTAGATAAATATTTGCTTTCACGTGTCAAAAGTGACGAAATGTTAACAAACTACAAAAAATTCTTGATATAGTTCCGAATTTCGATCACCGGTCTATTTCCAGCGGTTGACATGGTAATATGTGAGAGCTTCAGTTGATGATAATGAGAATGTGGGAGCATATTACATCGACAGTATGCCGCTAAACATACGGCCGTGTATTATCATAGTGTTAGACAATTAACGTTTCTTTTTTATGGTTTTTTAGCAAATAATGTTGAGTATAGACATTCGATTTCAGCCCGGACTACTTTTCATATTCTTCTACGTGCTTTGCTTAGCTATATGCAAAGCTATCAATTTTTCAGAGCAGTCACGATTAATCACCAATGAGAAGATTTTCATCCTTTCCCCTCTTTAATTCCCTCCCCCTTCCCCCGTTCTCTCTTTCTCTCTCTCTACACGAATTCAGTGGCAAGTTCGGATAAAATTGCTTCTGATCAGAGAATGCTTCAGACAATTTTCATACTACTCGAAGTTTTTGAAGACAATATAATTGAAGATCTCATCTAGTACTCGAGCCGGTTGGCTGCAAGTTAGTAATGAGTGTTAGCGTTTTAACTTGTAAGCAATTTTTAATTATTTTCAATTTTAATTTCATTCATTTATTTTATTTTTATTGTTATGTCCTTTTTTCGGGGAAATTCCAAGAAGTAGGCAGATAGAAGCCTTGGAATAAGCCAAAGGGGATCACTTCCTAGATTATTGAACGAATAACCTAAGACCCACCCTCCTCTTCATAATGGCTTCAAAGTTGAAGCTTAAACGTCGAGAAATTACAACTTTAGCCGCGGAAACTTTTCCGAACACACACACACATACACACACACATACACACACACACACACATATATATATATATATATATATATATATATATATATATATATATATATATATAATAATTCTTAATTTTCTTTGACCATTCAAAATATTTTTGATTTCTTGTTCTTGGGTTTAGGTCATAAATAAATAAAAAGCTTTATATCGTCTACATACTTTGACGTTTCGCTCCTTGTTGGGAGCTTTCTCAAAAAGATGTTTCTGTCTTATTTGGACATAATAAAAAATATTTACAATTAATCGATATACATACAATTTTGGAACGTGTACAAAAAGGACAGTGAACATATAAAAACATATAAAAACAAGTTTGTTGATAAAATAATAATAAAGGTGTTTACCTCAGAAATAAATTCACGACATACAGATAAAATTAATAATATGTTAAATTCTTTTAATAGTTTCCATCCAAAACTTCAATTTACAATTGAAACAGAGAACAATACAATGAATTTTCTAGACCTAACATTAATTCGAACCAATGACAACAAAATAAAAACCAAACTGTATCAAAAAGAGACGTGGTCCGGCCGATATCTTAATTACTACTCTAATCATCCCAATGCACAAAAAAACAGTGTAATTGTTGGATTGACGGACCGAGCTACAAAACTTACTTCTCCAGAATACCGTCCGGAAGTTTTAGAACATACCAAAAACACCCTAAAAAACAATTACTACCCGATAAAACACATAGAACGAATTTTTAAACAACGCACATACAAATTCTACAACAATAATAAAAATAATCAAAAACAAACTCAAATAAATAATAACAGATACATATCAATTCCATACACAAACCAACTGTCAGAAAAACTGAAATACGTTTCATCAAAACACAACATTAACGTATGTCACAGAACTCAAAATACCCTATCGCCATTGTTCACTAAACTGAAAAGCCCAATTAAAACCAAAAAAAAATCTAATGTAGTGTATTCTATACCATGTTTAAACTGCCCGAAGAAATATGTTGGTATGACAACACAAACTTTAGAAAATCGCTTAAATGGTCACAAGTACACAAAAAATGCGTCCACCGCTCTACATAAACACGAAACCAGGGAACACCATGAATTTGACTTCAATAGTACAAAAATACTAACCCAGGATTCTAATTACCATAAATTAGTAATCAAAGAAATGGTACATATAAAAAAAGAAAAGAATTCATTGAACGATAAACAAGACATAAAAAATCTGAGTCAAATTTATCATAATTTAATTGTGTAATGAATTTAGTAACCAAAATATATACATCCAATAACAAAATAAAAATGCTATACACTTTGGATTTCACTCGTATGTCGTGAATTTATTTCTGAGGTAAACACCTTTATTATTATTTTATCAACAAACTTGTTTTTATATGTTTTTATATGTTCACTGTCCTTTTTGTACACGTTCCAAAATTGTATGTATATCGATTAATTGTAAATATTTTTTATTATGTCCAAATAAGACAGAAACATCTTTTTGAGAAAGCTCCCAACAAGGAGCGAAACGTCAAAGTATGTAGACGATATAAAGCTTTTTATTTATTTATGACCTAAACCCAAGAACAAGTAATCAAAATATATATATATATATATATATATATATATATATATATATATATATATATATATATATATACAGTGTTGGGAATATTACGAGGGAACATACGTTTTACCGTCAATGTATTAGAAAGAGACAAATACATATAAATTCAGTGTATTATTCTTTTTCGCTAACAGGATATCAAAAAGTCGAAAGCTTGCAAACATTTGTATGTGTAAAGGAGTGATGGGAGTATACTCCCACCACGTGTAAAGGTATGTCTGGTAGGCACCGATTTCGAGAGGCGTGCAAATACATGTGTGTAATGTGGACAGTTAAGTTTATTAATTGAGAAATAATAAGGTTGTACTTAGCTGATAGTTTAATGAAATGAACAATAAAAAAAATCAACATTACTTTCGTTTATCCCTTCATGATTAATTTACAAAGAATTAATTCAGTAGTAATAATATAATTCACTATATTAGTTAGTATACGCGAATATGATTTGAACAATAAATTAAAACCTACCTAGTAAGTATTTGAAATAAGTGCCACCAAAAAATCAATGGAGCATAGCGTCCATTGATGACTTATATCAATCAACGGCGAAAAGCTTAAAAAAATTACTTTCGTCAATATTGAAGGTTCAATTAATGAATATAAGCATAATAACAGTCATTAACATCATAAAGAATATTCTATGGCAACAAACACAGAGTCCAAAAGCGACAATATATTGTAAGAAAACAAATATACTCAGTGTATCACCGTTTTCTTCAACAGGGTATCATAACATGAGAAATAAGTGGTATGCTAATATTTGTTTATAACTGTCTTCTAGTTACAAAAAGATCTCAATATAAACCGCCCGTTTCCTACGCTCCTGATAGAACGATTTCCTTTACAGCTTTAATTATTCTAATTTTATCTATCCTCTCTCTTCATTATCAATCCACTTGCTAGAACTGTAGGTGCCCTTACATTTTACTTTTTATTTGTGAGAGAAATCAGTCACATTTAATTTCAACGTAAAACGATAATCCGCTCACGGCTAACGGGAAATTTTAACGGTCACATGGCGTTACCAGTGTGTTATAGAAGGACAATCATGAGACAGAGAATCAAAAGCCAGCGTGGATTAATATACCAGACGAATATGAATCGCGCGTGCGCCTCTTGAAGATATTTAACCGGACAATCTGGGTACTTCACTAAACGTTTGTTTGCGAATGAGTAACAATCTTTTGCAACTATAATAAAATGGGTATGCAAGTACACCATAAAGTGCAAATTGTAAAATGGTACTAACAGGGTCATTCATATCGAGAAATAGCAGAAAATTTGTTTATTGTGGCATTCGAAAATGCCCAACTAATTAGCAAAAATCAAGTGAGAACGGTTTTAAAAATTTTTTAAGAGCATGGATGTGTCAATCGTACTAAACATGGACCGCGTACACAAAATCGTCAAACCCAACCCGAAAAAGAAGAAAGTGATATTTCAATATGTGCCAATGTGGAAAATAATCCCCTACAATCGTCCACTCATTTAGCAAAGGATTTTGACGTTGATCCGAAAACGATTCAGACTGTATCAAAAAACATGGTTACCGTAGTTTCAAACTGGAAAAGTTCCATGCAATTTTTCCAGACGATCAATTTCGTAGAATGGAATTTTGTGAAATAGTTATGGAAAAAATACAATTGGACGCAAACTTTTCGAAAAATATTTTGTTCACAGATGAATCGACTTTTCCCGTACACGGTGCACATAATTCATCCGTTATTCGATTCTGGTCAAGGACAAATCTACACAAACATTACCATAGTAGAACTCAATATCCCCAAAAGTTGAATGTTTGGGCTGGAATATTAGTTGAACATTCAATTGGACCATTTTCTATTGACGGCAATTTAACCGGACAAAAATAATTGGACATGCTGGAAAATCAAATTACTCCTGACTTCATACAATTAGGTGTCAACGTCAATGATACCTGGTACCAACATGACGGTTGTGCATCACATAATTATCGACTAGCAATAATTTTTTTAAATATACAATTTCCCAATCTCCACATTAGATGGCCTGCGAGATCTCCAGATCTGGCTCCCAACGATTTCTTTTTCTGGAGTTATGTAAAATCGAGAATTTATGGATTCCGTGAAAATAGAACCACTTCTCTAAATGAACTAATGGAACAAATTTTTCAAATTTGTATACAAATAACACCTGAAATGCTCATATGTGTTCGTCAGGAATTTAATAAACGTCTCGGTTACTGTTTAGCTCAAAACGGGGGTTTATTCGAACATTTGCTTCAAGCTCATTGAAGAATTAAGAAGTTTTATTTTTCAATATATTGCATATCTTTATATTTATATAAAAATTATAGGCATTTTCATTAGAATTCGATTTTATTTTTATTTTCGAAAACATTTTTTAATTTGTACTGTGTGTATTTACACAGAGAATTCGTTCTCATTTGCATACAAACGATAAAGATACGAAATTGTTTTTACTAACATATTAGAATCACAGCAGCGAGACCAATTTCACGTTGCCAAATCTTAAAAAACGTAAAAGTTTTAACTGCTTTCAAACTGAAAAATAGAACAATTTCCAGTATTAAAATAAAACGAATAGATGGGATTTATTATATCTTGATCTGTTACAACCTCTTGAATTATCATAATTAAAAGCTTCTTATAACTTCTCATGTTAGAACAACGCATTTTACAATTAATACAAATATACAATGAAAATTGGCGACACTGTTAGTTAGGCTGGCGTTGTGTGTTTGGGCATGTATTTTCCACTTTGTGTGTGTGTGTGTGGGGAGACAGGGATGGCCTCAGTCGAAGACTATTGGCCACAAATTTTTTTTTGTCATATGAATATACTTACAGATCTATTCTTGCTTTCTTAATGAAGTTTATTATTGCATCGAAAGTATCTTTATTTATGCATGCCAGGAGAGAACTCATATTCGATGGAAAAGGAAAGTTATTGTTCCTTAGAGAGATATATAAATTTGATATAGCCACTTTGTTTTTCTTACACTCCAGAAATATATGATCAGTATCACCTATCGACACGTTGTCGCAGTTGCACAATGGAGACTGTAGAATACCCAATTTATGTAGGTGAGCAGGGAAACGGCCATGTTTAGTTTTAGTCGCGTTATAATTGTTGCGTATTTTTTCCTATAATCAAATATTGTTATATGAGGAATGTTATTTGGAAGATTTGGATGAAGCAGGAAATAGAAGCTTTTAGATATTTTGCTGTTATTATTGTAAGCTTCTCTCCATCTGTTTCTAATGGATTTTTTATGTCTGTTAATCACGTCAGCCTGACAGGAAAAGTTTAATAACTCTTAATTTGCCAGCTTCTTTTGCCTGGTGATCTACCTTCTCGTAGCCTATAACGCCGCTATGGCCTTTTACCCATATGAGAGCAATTTGTTTATTATTAATTTTTAATTGATACAATAAGTTTTTTATTTCTAAAATCAGTTCCTGATTATAAATGTTTATTGGAGAACCTTCGATAGCTTGTAAAACCGATTTCGAGTCTGTCATTATAGCAGCTGTTTGCACTGGATTTAGTGTACACCATTTTAAGCATTGTTTTATTGCAAGAGCCTCGGCAGAGTATACCGAAAATATGTCTGCTATTCTGAATTTTTTGACATGTTTAATGTTTGAAACAAAGAATGCTGCTCCTGTTCCATTATCATATTTGGACCCGTCTGTAAATATTTTAGTTATATTGTCTCCGAAATCATTCAGTATAGTTGTAAGTATTAAGTTATTTAGATTAGGAATGTCGGTCTGTAAGGGGTATATGACAGTTGGTCGAAATATAATACTTTTGTAACTGTACTTATATATAGGGAATTTAGGAGAATTTAAGATGAAATCTTCATCATGATTGGTATTGATAGAGGCCCCTGCCAAGGGAGGAGTAGATTTTATTCTCCAGTACAAAACTATGAGGTTACACGTATTTATATAAGCGATTTTTTGGACCATTTCCGTATTAAATGCTCTATATTTAATCATTTGTTTTTCAGCTAAAAATTGTCTACATATGTTCAGTGGCGCTTCTTGCATTTCTGCCAAAACTGCTTGGTTAGGAGATGACATCATTAACCCCATACAAATTTTTAAGGCTTTATATTGAATACGGTCGATAATTAATAGGTTTGTTTTAGATGTTGCTCTATATAATGTACACCCGTAGTCCAATATGGAACGAGTATTAGTCTTGTAGAATGTATACATCAAATTGACGTCTGCTCCCCATTTTCTTTTGGAAACCACTTTTAGCAAATTCATACCTTTTTCACATTTTTTTGTTAACATATTTGATATGATTTGTCCATAGCAGTTTTTTATCTAAGATAATGCCTAGATATTTGAATTCGTCGACAAATGGAATCTTAAAACCAGCCAGGTAAATAGCTCCAGCAGTCCTAACTCGGTGTCGAGTGAAACATACCAAAGCAGTCTTATCCTGAGAGACACTGAATCCCATATCGTTAAACCAACTTATTAGTAAATGCATACATTCTCTTAGATCTTCTAAACATTGCTCATAAGAACTACGGGTAAAGTAAAAACATAGATCGTCCGCATATTGAATCATGTTAAATTTATCATCTACTAACCTGTGCAGATCTGCAGTGTAAATGTTAAATAAGATAGGGCTCAGTATAGATCCCTGCGGTAAGCCATTATATACTATATGTGGACCATGTAATACGTTATTATGATCAAGTATAAATATTTTTCTACTATGAAAAAGATTAATAATATTGGTAGAGACAGTTTTATTAATTCCAATATTTTCCATTTTATTTGCTAAAATATTAAGATCAACTACATCATATGCCCCCGTTAAATCAACAAACAAACATAATGTGTAATAATTTTTAGAAAAACGTATTTGTATATCTGAAACTAAATGACTTACAGCGTCTATAGTGCCACGTCCTCTGCGAAACCCATATTGAATGTTTGGCAATAGAGACCTACTTTGAACAAAATGTTCCAATCGAATTTTTATTGATCTTTCAAAAGTTTTTGTAATACAAGATATCAACGAGATGGGGCGAAATGATGAAGACAAACCAGGATCTTTATTATTTTCCACTTTATGTATGAGATCCTGTTAGCGAAAAATAAGAATTGAGATATTTGGAAACGCATATAATTATTAATACAAATTAAAATACGACTTATTGCGCATGTTATGTTATGTTATCCTGAAGAAGAGTAATACACTGAGTTTATGTATGTATTTGGTTTCTTTCTAACACATTGACGGTAAAACGTATGTTCCCTCGTAATGTTCCCAACACTCTATCCTACTCTATAGTGGGAAACCGAAACAAGAACGAAGCTTCTCGGGAGTCGGTATCCTCTTACACGAAAGTTACACTGACATAATAGAAAACGTCGACTACGTAAGCGACCGAATATTCAATGTCACACTTACCTTCTCCAAAGGCCCATTGCATCTGGTGAGTATCTATGTCCCGGACATGTCTAAACCAAGAGAGGAATCAGATACTTTCTATGAGAAGCTACAAAACACCATTGACCAAATAAACAACAATGGAGAAGTAATGCTATTCTGAAACTTCAACGCGAGAATCGGCTCAGACGAAATCCCTAGAGTTGAGCAAATATTTAACGAGCACATATTAATTGAAAACGGGGACAAAATTTACAATTTCGGCGCAAGAAACGAACTGAGGATAAACAACACCAATTTCCCTCACAAAGATCAACATAAATACACTTTCAGCAACACCAGAGGACAGAAATCAATAATTCATTACATAATAATAAATAGATATATCACACCGAACGAAATAGAAGACATAAGAGAACTAACCTCAGCTAACACCGGCACAGATCACAACCTAGTTCTCGGAAAGTTCGTCATAGAAAGGCATCGAAGAATAAAGCAATGAACGATAATGATTGAAAAATACGACCTAGAATTATTGAATAACGACAGCAACAAATACCTATATGAAAGCAGGCTAAGTGAAAAACTTACATTGGGAAACAACAGATAAGAACGTGGAAGACAACTGGAATATAATTAAGAGATGCATCAACAGGAAAAAGAACAATAAACTTCAACACTCAAAACAAAACCAAGCCTTGGTTTACACATGAAGTAAAAATGCTGGCCGAGAAAAAAAGGAAAGCTACCTACAAGATAAAAGTACACCAACAGAGGACAACTACAATAACTGTAAAAA
The DNA here is from genome assembly GCA_963921935.1 of Galeruca laticollis. Taxonomy (NCBI): domain Eukaryota; kingdom Metazoa; phylum Arthropoda; class Insecta; order Coleoptera; family Chrysomelidae; genus Galeruca; species Galeruca laticollis. The sequence goes on from OY998184.1 coordinate 52,388,204, forward strand.
AAACAAGAAATCGAGTCAACGTGGCAATCAGAAAAATCAAAAGAGAATACTGGGAGAAGTTCTCCACAGACATGGAACACGATCTTTATGGAGCCCAGAAAAAAGTCTGGAAGATGCTCAAAAATAGAAAGAAGCCAGTAAACGAATACATCCAGACCAAAAAGATGCCTCTGAACGAGTAGGAAACATATTTTGGAAATTTATATGACAACACTGACAATACGGTAGAACCGCAATCACAGGAACCAGAGGAGGAAATCACGAACAGATTTCCAGGAGTCGACGAGATCTCCAACGAACTTATGAAATAGGGAGGTAAAGTGCTTGCAAGAAAATTACCGGAACTATTAACAAAATAATATCAATATCCATCATACCAATAGTGTGGCACAAAAGTATCACCATACCAATTTTTAAAAAAGGACAAAAATCAATCCGGATAACTACAGAGACATAACCCTGCTTTACACCACTATAAAACTGCTCACCAGCATTGTCAAGAGAATTCTAGAACGCATCATCGAAAACAAAGATGAACAACAATGATTTCGGAAGAACAGATCGACAACATGCCGTGTTTATTATGAGACAGGTGAAAGAGAAGGCGATCGAATTCGGGTACCCTGCTTATGTGTGTCTTATCGACCTAACTAGAGCATTCGACAAAGTACAGCTGCGAGGCATACTGGACGTATTAAGAGAGAAACAAATCTCACCATCAAATGAAATATATAAATATAATCTGAAACATGAACACAGGCAACACTACAAGAATAAAAGTGGACCACCAACCAACAAAACACATACCGACACTGACAGGAATAAGACAGGGCGATAGTCTCAGCCCATTCCTTTTTAACTTTGTCATGGACGAGATTATACACAGTGTGACAACAATTAAAAGGGGATACAGATTGAAAATCAATCCAATCAGCATGGTGTGCTATACTGATGATGCGGTAATCTTGGCAGACATGGAAAACAATTTGCAGAGGCAAACGCATAAGTTCTATCAGACTAGTGAAAAATTCAACATATCAATATCCATTGATAAAACAAAATGTATGACCTTCTCCAAAGAACCAGCAAGGTGCAAATATGTAATAGTTAATAAACCAATAGAACAGGTAATGAGCTTCCATTACCTAGGAGTGGACATATCAAGCAGCAACAATCGAATAAATGATATAAAATCACAGGTCAACAAAGTCGCAGCAATCTCAGGATGTCTGAGAGATATCATCTGGAAAAACAACAACGTATTGATAGTAAAGTGCGGATATATAAATCTTGTGTTAGACCGACGCTAACCTATGGTATCGAGACTAGAGCTGACAGGAATAAGACAAAAAAAAACCTCAGAACAGCGGAGATGAAAACAGTAAGAACCATCGCAGGAAAGACACTAAGAGATAGGGTGAGAACCAATAACGGCTGCATGCAAGGCGGAGGACATAGGGGGAGGAAAATGAGAAGATAAATATAGGCGTGATTACATAGACAGAATGGATCAAGAGAGACTAGCATACACCGCTAAAGATGGAAAACCAGCAGGCCGACGACCGCTAGGAAGACCACCTAAGAGATGGAAGGATAGCTGTAGCTCCGCCTCACAGGATAACCAACCGAATTGGGCCTTTGGAATAAACAGACCTTAAGGTCTTCTTGAAGTATAAGAAGGAAAAGACGAGGTTTTCAATTGTTTAATATCTGGAGCGCTTTTGTCGGGAAGCGCAGTTGTCGAGAAGCGCAATTTTCGATTGCACTTATGTCGAGGCGCTTTTGAGGGGACACTTCGGAGGCTGTTTCGTGTTAACAAACCGAAATTTCCTCAAAAATTACCTAAAATGTGATACTCACTCTAATTACCATAGCACCCGTTGTACTGGCTAAGTTTAGCTGAGAATCAATAGGCTACATCTGTGAGATGCCCTAAACCATATCCCATCATAAAAATGGTCACTTCTATACAGTCAGGAGGTTGTATCTTGCTAAAAAACCGAAATTTCTCCAAAACTTACAAAAATGTGTTCAAGTACCATATAACCCATTGCTCTGGCTCTGGTGAGATGAAACTCAATAGATTTTATCTATCAGGTTACATGATAAAAATACTAAATCATGAAATTAGTGACTTGTTACACTCCGGAGTCTGTATCGTACTAACAAGCCAAAATTTTTCCAAAAATGAAAAAAATGTGGTACATCAAGTACCATTGCACCTAGTGTACTGGCTCTGGTGAGCTAAAAATCAATAGAATTCATCTATGAGATGTCCAATAATAAAATTGGTGACTTGTTTTACTCTGGAGGCTGTATCCTGTTAACAAGACATGTTCCGAGAAGTAACCGACGACGACGACAACGAAGACGACAACAACATACCCACTTTTTTCTAAAAACTAATTTTTCGTGTTTTTATTGCGCGAAGAGCTTAAAAATAACTCAAAAAAATTCAAAATTCCAACATTTTTGTGGCAAACCACTACTTTTCTCACATATTATATAGAGTTGGGCGGAAAAGTGAAAACGAAATGTATGGTAGGAGAAAGGAAACCATGTAGTATTAATGGTGGGAAAGATAATGGAATAGGAGATGACATTTAATAAATTAGAGGTTAACGTAATCAACATAATCAGAAATTTCGAAGACAAGGTAACAAGACTAACAAATGAAGCGACAATAATGATTAGCTGCTTAAAAGGACCTATTAGAAAACATATGACAACAAAATGCAAAACAGTGGCAAGCAGAAGCAAGCAATACAGCAAATGAAGCAGAAACAAGGGCAGATACAAAAAGTAGGATACAAAACAAGAAATTGTAGACAAATAAATAGCGGCTTGCGAGAGCAATATGACATACAAAATATAAACAAGTGAACAAAAGAAAAAATATAAAATGGAATGAGCACAAAGTCAGAATGAGTCTGGACAGACTTCCAATAAGAAAATATACAGCAGAAGACCACTTGGAAGACCGTGAAAACGATGAATGTAAAGCATACACTAAACAACAACAGAAACCATGTGAAAGGCAGACAAACGGGAATAGTTCCTAATCGTGCATGAAGAAGACTTCAAAGTAGACTCTTCTCAAAATAATTTACCATCGCAAACAAATAGTCCACTAATCAAAACATCTTCTTGAACACAGTTGAGTGCTAGCTACCATTTCTCATTTATGTCTTCGAGTGACACAAAGTGCCAATCTTAGTTTTGGAGATAAAAATAAGTCGTACAGACCACTATCAGGAAATTTCCGTGTTATCCCAAGAGACTTGTTGAGTTCTTGGTTAACACGTTATATCCTTGTTGATGGTGCGACATTATGATGCCCAAGCTATCATTCGGAATCGTATGAATTGATTCATGAAACATAGGGATTTGAGCGGACATTACCTATATATTTCAATCATATTAAGTCTTAAATTCAGTTGTATTCCTGCCAGAGTGGGACAAATCTTTACCACATTTTACCGCTTTTGAATACACAAGTATTCTTGATAAAGTTAATTCATGACACATGTCTGGAGATTTTGCACTCTAAATGCAGATGATAACAAAGTAAATGACATGTAGCCAACAAACATAGCGTAAATAAACAGTAGAAACTCTGAGTCTTTTCCATCACGGAACTGATACGACATCAACCATATGCATCTTAATCAAAACAATACGACAAACGCTTGTATTGAGTTCCGCTCTTTTTCTGTTATTAGAAGCAGACACTACCAACATAGTATGTGTTGAATATCGTCAACTAAGTAATGTGATGGAATAGTATATTGTGCAACAAGTGGGAAAAGTTCAACTTTTTCCACGAGTGTGGAAGTTTGTGGCACGAGCCAAGGGCGAGTGCCGTAAACACACGAATGAGAAAAATACTTTTCCCACATGTTGCACACAATACTTTTTCTACAACTGCACAAATTGAAAGAATAAAAGAAATGTAACTTGATATTTATTTTTAAGATTAGTAAAACAAAATAATACTAAAGTATCCTCTTAACTGTTAAATAATATTATTTAAAATTGTAGTTGATTGTGAAATTTTTACAGTTTTGTATAGTCAAACCCGGAACGTCATTTCTTTTTATTAAATTTTCTATTATGTTGATTGTAGACGTTGAGGGTTGATCATTCATATATGGTGCATTTTCTGTCTCCACTTCTGTGAAGAGTTCGAGTGGTTTTTCAATGGAGTTGACGATTTTATTAGCAACGTTGATTTTATTTTTAATAGATTCCTCGACGTATCCTTCTGCCACGGTACTGGATTGCCATCCTCCATGGCGCTTTAAGGTTAATATATCCCCTCCTGCATTTACTAAAATTGTTGTCGAAGAACGTCTGAAGCAGTGACCTGTGTATAGATGGGGGTTTCCTAATTTTAAAAAAATTGCAATTGTCTTAGCCATACTGCCGAATTTGTTGATACCTGTTTAGTACATTTTACGTGTTGGCAATTTAAAAAGAAACGTTTTTCTGGCAAATCAATCGGTCGAAGAGCAGCATATTTTTTATATATCTCATGAAATTCTCCCGTTACAGTGAACGTTCTTGGCTTTTTTGTTTTCGTGTTATCTAATTTCACAAGTAAAGCTGAATTTAAATCGTCTAAATTATCGATTCTTAACTTCCACAACTCTTCTCTACGACATGCCCCTGCTATGCCTATAGCTACTGCTGTCTGCAAATGAAAAAAACAGGATTCATATTCAACAAAAAAATATTTGCTGCCCGAAAGTTTTGAACCCGGGACTACCCAGTTCCAAGCGGGCACTCTATCCACTTCACCACTATCTAATTCAAATATATTGGTTAAAAGTACAAATTTCCATATACCATAATTTGAAATAGAATTTTTAACGGTTATTTAATTCTTTTTATCTATTGAAAACCCTACTAATTAGAAAAATCTATGTTAATTCAAGGAAAAAATAAAATTAAATTCTAAAAATAGTTCCTTCTAAATAAATTTACCTTTATTAGTAGATATTCCTTGTCTGGAGTTTCGTTTAAAAATCTCTGTAGTTGGTCTGCTGTCAATATGTTTGATTTTTTGGGGACGTAATTGTCGGACTTTCTTTTCAAAAATGAACTGAATTTCTGATACGTGGATATATCAATGTTATTTTTTATATTGATAGTACTTCGCAACATTGATTAGTGTGACAACTCTTCAAAGTATACCAAAAATACACTTTCCGAAAAAGATTTTATTTTTGTATTTCTTCTCCATTCCATAAATTGCTCGTATGCTAATTCATACTTTTTTCGTGAAATTTCTAATCTAAAGTCACTTTTGCTGCTTTTTCCAATATCTCTGGCGGATTATTATCAAAATCGTCAGTATCCATATTATTTATTTATTATAATTTGGTATAATTATGTCCTACTAAAATAATATTTAATGGAAATTGCGATTTTTATCAAACCACGAAATAAAATTACCTTAAGAATTTAAGAAACTTCTATAATTGACAGTTATTGTGTCAACTATTCAAATCTGACAATAGCCAACTAAGTTTTCGTCGATTTTAGTTGATTCTCCATAGAAATGTATGTAGTGTGGGCAAAGTGCCGTGAGAAATGATATTTGTCACAGTATGAGTAATATGTGGTTTTGAAATTAAGTAAGCTATGAGAAATAAGTCACTTTCCATAGCAGTTGTAGAAAAAAGCTTTACCGTTTCTACTGTAGAGAGCAGTTATGCTTACTTAGCGATAGAAAAAAATCTCGACAATCACTCAAATCGGCCTTGAAGAACTAACTGACTATGCATGTTGTTAATTTCTTCTCCCTTGTTGGAATTCCTGTAATTGGGTGGATGTATAAATTTAACAAAATTCGATACCTAACCGCATTTCAGTCATGGTTATTGGTAAACAGAAAGTTTCAGTCGTTATTATGAGTTGATTTAGTACGAGTGAACTCTATATTATGGCGAATCTAGCTCAATACCACCACAATAATTGAAAGTCGACAGATAAAAATCCTGATAATGAACTGACATGAACAGTGCAAATCAGTGGGCATTGTTAACGTGATTATTATCCTGATTAATAACCATTAATTTATGGAATGTCGCAAACGCTATGAACATCTCTGTATTGATAAAGGACGATATGAATAGGAAAGGGAAATAGGCTCTAAATAGATAATTGCGTTTCGCTGCTAGCCTCCTCAATCATTCATTTATATAGAGGTGAGCCTCATTTAACAATAGGCAAATGGGCAATTCCATAGAGTACCTATTGCCCATTTGAATTTACTCAATGGGCTTATTGATAGGGAACGTTCGAGATACTCAAAATTGGGAATTCATATTAGATTAGATTTTTCACACAGTGTAATAGTTATCATAATATACAGAGTGGAAAGTCTAACTGGAACAAATTCTGTAACTTGATAAATAAAGGTTTATCGCAAAATTCATGAAATACGTCAATTTTAATTTTCAATGGGGCATATTACAATGAGATTTATTCATCTTTTTAATTATCTGGCGGGGTTGCAGACAACCCCAACTTTTTTTTTAAATGGAAGAGTAGTTTGATTAGTTTTTTATTTTACAGCTTTCTCAATTGTTAATACAATTCCACTTTTTTTTGTTACTTTTTATAAGCAATGTGTCGGAAAAAATGAAATAAGGAAATATTTACTCAAATTACTTTAATCTATAGGTACATTTTTTGTTACTTGATAAGCCCAATAAAAAACCTGCTCGATAGTTTTTTGGTCAATTTGAACTAAATGTGATTGATTTGTTAGTAGTTGTTCATATTTCAACGTGTAAATAACAAACGAGAAATAAGAAAATGCCCTATTTAACCGAGACGCATCGTATCGAAATTTTAATGATGATCGGATATGGGGACAGAAGTCGAACACTGGCTGAAGTCGCTCGATTGTTTACTGAAGTTCATTCAGAATTACCTTCAATTAATCGAAGTACGATTAGCAAAATTGAAACTCGATATGGGGAGTTGGGTCGCGTAAAGGAGGCTCCTCGACAAAAGGTTTTAAAAGTTGACGAAGAAGCTCAGTTGAACATATTGTTGGAAGTTGAAGAAAAACCTGTTAATCCAACTAGGCAAATAGCTCGCGTTCATGTTGTCAGTCACACAAGCGTTTTAAAAATTCTTAAAGAAGCCAAAAAGCACCCATATAAGATGCAGAACCTGCAGGAGCTTAACGAAGATGATCCTGATCGTAGACTCAAATTTTGCGAACGAATTATGGCTTCTATCGATGGTGGACAAATTGCTTTGGAATGGGTGCTGTTTTCTGATGAGGCTACGGCTAAAAAAATAAACGTCTGGGTTGGAATTATTGGGGATCGCATAGTAGGTCCTTTTTTTTCAATGGAAACGTAACTGGAGAAACATACTTTGATATAATCCAAGAAGAACTGATTCCTACTTTAGTAAATTTATTCCCCAATAATTTGGATCCCAACTTATTTGACCAACGGATGTGGCTTCAACAAGATGAGGCACCACCACATTTTGCTGAAAATGTACAGACCTATCTTAACGAAGTGTTTCCAAATAGGTGGATTGCAAGAAGGGGCCCAATTGAATGGCCAGCAAGATCACCCGATCTAAGTCCATTAGATCTTTTTTTATGGGGATATCTAAAGAGCAAAGTTTATGCGACTAAATCTAACGACATCGCCGAGCTTCAACAAAGAATCAGGGACGAAATTAGGCAAGTAACGCCGGAAGTGTTACAAAATGTTCGGAATGCTATTTATAATCGATCAGGATATTGTCAGCAACAAGGTGATAGATAGATAGATAGATAGATAGATAGATAGATAGATAGGTAGGTAGATAGAATTTATTGATCTCATAACATCAAATAATGACATAAGACAAGTCGAACAAGAGCAAATCAAAATTAAAAAGTCTAGCTAAAACTAGGACTTTTACCTTTAAAATCAATACAGTAATGTAGGTTTACAAATACACGTTATACAAATAATATGAAAACTTGAAACACACAGGATACGTCAAAATTTAAGAATAAACAAAGTATATGTTGCAGTCTAGACCTAATTCAACGAGTATTTTCAAAATATCCTTCAACCGAATATGGGCACATGTCAATGAGATAGTTTTTAGTTTTCTCTTTAAATTTATGCATTAAGGCAGTATCTTTAAAACTTTGAGGTAGACCATTATACAATTTAATTCCCATTACAATAGGTGATTTCTTACAGATTTCTATACGCTAGTAAGGTATAGAGAAATCTGATTTATATCTTGTATCGTGAGCGTGAATATCACTATTCCGTAAATGATCGTTTTTATTTCTATGAACTGATGTGAGTAGATCCAATATATAAAGGCCATACAGAGTTAAATTTCTCAAGCCAATAAAAACAGGTCGACAGGAGTCTACAAATGAGATGTTTGAAATACACCTCTTCTGTGACAAAAAAACATTTTTAGCATGAGGAGAACTCCCCTAGGTGGAGAACACTTTGAACATTTATTGCATTAAAGTAATTTGAGTAAATATTACCTTATTTCATTTTTTTCCGACACATTGCTTATAAAAAGTAACAAAAAAAAGTGGAATTGTATTTACAATTGAAAAAGCTTTCAAATAAAAAATTAATCAACCTACCCTTCCATTTAAACAAAAAAGTTGGGGTTGTCTCCAACCCCACCAGATAATTAAAAAGATAAACAAATATCTTTGTAATATACCCCATTGAGAATAAAAATTGACGTGTTTCAGGAATTTATCAAATTAACTGTCTCGACCCTTACTTCGTGGAATATGCTCATATTAGTGTTTTTAAATGAAACTCAAGGTCTCTAGTTAATTCCACAATATAATACAAGTTATTGAAAATTCTAAAAAATTGACAATTGTTTCGATAAATCAATATCATCGTCAGAATGACAGAAGTTACATTTCATTTTATGCCTACCTGATGTTTAGTAGTTATTTTTAGCTAGACCAAGAAGTGACCTAACTTGTGATTGACTTAATATATGTTAATAGAAATGTCAAACATAAAAAGTCATGCTCTTGTGACATGTTTTTCTAAAGTTTTGATTTTTTGAGTATATAGTGATAAAATAGATTATTGACGGTCAGAATTAACGAGTCGGACCTGGTGTCCCGTTGTTAACAGCAAAGTCTTTTATTTTATTTGAGCATATTGGATTACAAGGCATGGAACTACGACATAGCGTTGTACACAAACTAGGAAAATTATAAGTTCCTGTTCACAGGGCTAATTATATCTAAGCTTCAATATTTGTAATATCACATCTTCTTCTTTTTTCTATAAACATATATTAAGTCAATCACAAGTTAGGTCACTTCTTGGTCTAGCCAAAAATAACTACTAAACATCAGGTAGGCATCACATGAAATGTAACTTCTGTCACTCTGACGATGATATTTATTTATCGAAACAATTGTCAATTTTTTAGAATTTTCAATAATTTTTATTATACAGGGTGTTAAAAAAGTGTCACATAATAAAACGGGGGGTCAAAATATGCAGAAAAGTCTTAATAAACATATGTCCGCAAATGAATGGTCTCAGAGATACGGCGTGTTTTGTGTTTTTGTATCATTTTTTGATTATCTTTTTTCATTCTCAAAAACTTGCTTTTTGGAGTCGACCGAACATTTGGACGGATCCTTTGGTCGAGGATGGATAGGAAGGGGCGGACCTGTGCCATGGCTTGCAAGATCGCCTGATTTAAATCCCCTTGACTTTTTTCTTCGGGGACACTCGAAAAATTTCGTGTACGCCAGTCCTGTGAATAACCTCGAAGAGCTGCAGCAACGAATAGAGCAGGAATGTCATCGAATCCTAGCCAATGGGGGTGTTTTGGAAATAACCCGACAGTCCTTGCGGAGGAGATGTCGTAGCTGCATGGAAATGGAGGGAGGGCACTTTGAACATCTCATTTAACTCTATGTTGTTGTTGATTGTTTATAAATATCATTGTTCTTTTATACATAACAAAAAATTTTTATAAACACAAAATGGTCGTATCTCCGAAACCGTTAATTTGCGGTCATATATTTATTGAGACTTTTCTGCTTATTTTGGGTCATACTATTCACCATTTCATTTTGTGACACTTTTTTTAACACTATGTATTGTGGAATTAAGTAGAAACCGTGAGTTTCATTTAAAACATTTCATTTATCAAGTTGCAGAGTTTGTTCCAGTTAGACTTTCTACTCTGTATAATGAAATTGTTTCAGTATTTGACAGATTTGCTTATAGTCGAAAATGTGAACTAGGATTATGCGTTTCCCACATTTTCGATTTTTATGACAATTAGAAACGACTTATAAACCTAAGATACTTGAAAAATAGTGTTTTATCCGCAAATTTACAACTTTAAAAAAGTATAAAGTAAATTTTCTGCATGTGAAGGGCTTGAGGCTGGTACCATGCACCGACGGTTCTCCATAAGGTCTCCTGGCCAGCATATTTTGAGTCTTTTATCTAGTAGTGGGACTTGTTAGAGCTCTGTTATGACGTTACTATGTTCAACCCATTTATGTTTTGCTTTATTAGCATAATGTATTATTACTTCACTAATATAATTTATTTCGAGGCCCTTGTGTAACCTTGGGTTGGACAATACAAAGGTGCCTTGGTTATCAAGCGGAGTGTTTTTTATTGGAAGGGCTGTATGATTTTTGTGCTAGAAACTTTGCTGCACCACCAGAACTCAATTTGGTACATCCAGATGGATTTTATGATAGTTTTATAGATTAAGAGTCTACTCTCAAATGTAAGTAAGGATCTTCTACCAATCAACCATTGCATTTGTACTAATTTCAGGGATAATTGAACTCGTTACGTTTTATTGAGGTGTGTCCAGGTATAATCCAAGGTATTTGACTTTTTTATTGGTTGAGGATTGTTGTTGATACTAACTTGTGGGAAATTCGATTGTCTTGTTGTGAACGTGATATTTGTTGATTTTTCAGAGTTCAGCGTTCTATCCAGTACTATAGTTGGTTAGGTAGTCCTGTAATTTTAGTGATGCTCTGTTAGGATCAGAGTCTACTCATATTACCGTATCGTCTGTAAATGTGATTGTTGTGAGTTCTTAAATCGCAGGGGTATTGGAATTGAAAAGATGGCAAAGAACGAGTCCAAGGACACTAGCTCGAGGAACTACAAACTTTACGGGATGGTATTCAGACAGTGAGGTATTTATTCCAACACGAAAAGTGTGTTCATTAGAATGAGTTTTTAAGATGAAGTAAACATGCAGTTTTAATTTGTAAAGGAGACCTCCGTGTAAGATATCGTGGAAGGCCTATATTGTACATCTAGGAAAACAGATACAAACATTTTTTTGGTTTAAAGACTGTTTCTGATTAGGAACACTTAAATGACATTTTTGGGTTGTTGCATAGTATTTTCGAAATCCAAAGTGATGGTCACGAATTATATCTATTATTTAGACTAATGTAATTATTCTGTTGAACTGTTCAAATATTTAAGACACGAACAGGAGTAAACTTATGGGCCGATACGATGTTGGTTTATCATTATATTTTGGCCGTATTTTCACTGAATTGGATAATAACTTAAACTTATCATCCTATTGTTAATAGTCGTTCTTGGAGGATATGCAAGATTTGTTTATAACGAGCTAGGTATACATTGAAAATTGAAGGAGATTATCCCCGGAAGTTTGTAATTAGGTGTATTTGATTGGAATATGTTGTGAATTTCATAAGCGCAATGAATTACTAAGTTGTTAGATACTATTCGTTGACTTATCGGTCAGAAATTGGTTTATGATGATGGTCTTTGGAGATGGTGAAATCCTTTTCCACCAATCTGGTCTTTTCGTTACACTCATGTGCTGTTTTCGCAGACGAACTTTTATTCGCAATGCTTTATTATAGACAGATACTTTGTGCAATTTATAGTAAAAATCAGAATGAGATATGCTGAAATTGTACACTTTAAACAAACTGAATGGAAGATAGAGCCCAAACCTTGAGTGAGTATATACGACAGTGGCGCCAACTTAGTGATAAAAAAAATTTTAGCAAGCTAGCTTGTTGAATAATCAATTGATAATACTTTTTGTACTATTATTCCAAATTTTGCATTATAAATGCGTTCGATAACCTGTAAATTAGATTCCACGGGCCAAGCGATTTGAGAGATAAAGTCAGTCTGTAACTCGTTTTGAAGTTGCAAGGGTCCGCTGGCTCTTCGTCTGATGAGCAGTAGTCGTAGGATTTTACGCATCACAAGAATTGGCAGAAATAGGGAGCCACTTATTTTTTGGTAATATTCCAAAAACAAGAAATTACTTACTCCAACTACTTCGTTGGCTCAATTCAACTTAATTTTGTAGAAGAAAATAATACTAATCAAAATAAAAAAAAGAGATACTCACTGTATTGTTTTTTAATCAAGTAAATTCATAAGCACATATATTAAGCTATTTACACTTGCCAGGAAAGGAGCACAAACGCCCTTTATTGGCAAGGAAAATGCTCCTATAAGAAAGAGTTACGGAAGAAAGAGTAAACCGAAAGAGAAGCACTCTGGCGGTGCCTTCCCGGGTTGGAACATTCCAAAAAGTTCCTGTGTAACTTTGACACTGCTAGATCCAGAAAATATTTGAACCTCAGTAAAGATAAGCTACATCTCCTCACGGGCTTTCTTACAGGACACTACCACCTTAGGAAGCAGCTAATGAGAATAGGTCTAGCAGACATTAACGAGTGTAGATTCTGTGGGGATCACCTGGTTCTAGAATGTTACTTTGGTTTTTTGTACATCTCAAAACGTTCTATTACTTTTGTATCTATCTTTTCATTTTGGGTTTTATGCAAAAATGTTACTGAAATAAGCCTGTCCAATTGATCATGTGCCATTGGGATTTTTTTAATCTTAATTTTGATATTCTACCGCTTATAACTGTGTAATTTAGTATATTATTTCTCATTCTTTTGCTTATCGTTCTTTCCTCGACTGTCTTCTCCTCCATAAAACAATATATATTTTCTTTTAGTTATTTGTCCTTCACCTTTCCAGCGTATATCTATTTTATATTCCAGCATCTCTTTTGCAATTTCCTCCGTTTTTAGTATTGTCAGCATTGTCCTGATATTCCATTTTGCCATTCTCAATAAACTCTTGCGTTTACTTTTCTTATTTTTACCCTCACTCATTATCCATTTCATTGCCTTGTCTTCAATTGTATATATCGTATTTTTTTAGCTACTAGTTTTTTGACTTCTTCTCTTTGTTGCCTCCTTCATGTTCCGGCGAACGATCAGTTGCTGTACGTTTCTTATCATTTTCTTTTAGCTTTTCATCCCCGAATGCATCTGCTCCATAAATTCTGTTGTTTATAATTAATTTATTAAACTTAAGTACTGCGTTGTTTACTTGTTCTCTTGCTATTTTTACCTGAGGCAATACAAAATTTCTTACTCTTTGGACTTTTTTCGAGTCAAAGATACGATAGGTATTCTTCAATACAATGTTGCCAATAAATCGAAAAGTAAATTTCTAGACAAATGTTATTTTTGCTAGAAACCCTTCAATTTGAAACAGTAACAGTCTAGACACGAAACATAATTCACAACTATTTAACTTTCAATCAAATTAAGGCAGTTATTCTGAAATTAATATTGTCTCTATTATAATCTAAGAAGATGGAGAGAGTGATATGGTATTCTGATACTAATCGTACGGTTACACATCACCTGACATAAGCACTGTATACACAGTTATATAGAGGGACTTAAAATAGATCACGTAATGCTGTAATTGTTACCGAGTTTAGATCTAAGATCTAATCTATAGAATAAATTACTAACAAGGATATGCGTTGTCCAATCTTATGTAGTATGAAAGTAATGCCACCGGAATTGAATATTACATTTATTTGCGTTAAAGGTGACAGTAACATAATTGATACGGAAAAAGCTGTTCTTTGGCTGAAGAAGCAATCGGGGTCAGACCTAAATAAGTCGATTCAATATTACATGAGTAATGCGGATAAACAGCAGTGGTTAAAAATTACTTGTTAATGAATAATTTGAAATCCGCTCTACATCACCACCGCCTCAATATATTTTTATCCAAACAACACTCAAATCTCTTTAGTAATATTCAACCAGCTCGCAACAGGCCTTTTTCACGTGACGTCGCTCATATATGGGGGATTTTAGTGCTCTCGCATTCGTACATTTTCCGTTCAGAGTATCCTCACATATTTGCGTTTCCCGTTATATGGGTTAGGTGCGCACTTATGCGCTCTTCACAAAACGCTGAATCTCCGAAATCAGAAATATGTGAGAAATTGGGATTTATTTCATCTAACAAAACCAAATGTAACAAAGAACGATAATAAAATAATCTACTTAATAAAATATAGTTATAATTTAGTCTGTAAAATATAATGGGAGAAATTTGTATTCTGAAGTGAATGAAACAGGAGATTTCTAGGAAATAAGAGAAAAATGAACGGTTTAAACCTAATACATTCTTTTGTATGATAACATTCACAGCAATAGACAGCACATAACCGAACATTACCAAACTACCAACTAGTACTAATATGTCGTTTCACTTCTGTCATGTTTTTTTACTGCAAATAACACATATTTGTCTCGATTGCTTATTATTATCATCTTATTGTAAATAAAATGAAAAATTTCTTGCAGTTGGTCTCAGAAATGAGTCTTCAATTGTTTTTCACTTACTTGAAGGTCGCGAAGTTTCTACATGGTAAGGGAGAGTGGCCCAAAATGATCCCCTTATGCTAGATTTACCTGTATAAAGTAGTATAAAAGAGAAGAATTTCAAATACATTTTTGGGATTTCGGTAGACTGTACTCAAATATTGCATGACCAATTGTTTGATATAACAGGTAAGCAATTTTTTGAGGGCCGTAATGTAGATGTTTGCAAGAGGATCGTTTTACCCTGGTAGGTTGGACAAAATGATCCCCTATAGTAGTGCAAAATGATCCCTAGGTAGGGCAAAACGTTTCTCGTTGTACATGCATTTTAGGGCTTTTTTTTGTAATAAAACGACTAATTAATGACTACCAAAACTACTTTATTTAGCTAAACCAAAAGGCTTAATTTTCAAGCCTTTTTCGAAAAGATCACTTCCACTCACACTGCGGCCAGACTACAAAAGGTCATGGCAAATGGGGGAACTAACCCCACAATGTCGCTGAAAAAGCCAGACGGATCATACACGGAAGGTGAAGAGGAACGATCAATTCTTCTTCTTAAAACCCACTTCCCAGGTAGTGAACCAGCAACAAGCACCGAAATAGCAATGAACTACACCAAAAACTCCCGCAAGGAAGATTGGGACATTGCTAAGAAAATATTTACCAGACAATGGTTGGATTGGGCAATCAGTACCTTTCAACCATATAAATCACCAGGAGTGGATGGAATATTTCCAGCACTCCTACAGCAAGGGGAAGAGGAGATTCTTCCTCACCTGCTGAAGATTACAAGAAGCAGTCTAGCAGTGGGTCTAATACCTAGAAAATGGAGAAGGGCAAGGGTAACCTTCATACCAACAATAGGGAAAAAGGATGGGACTGATCCCCGATCTATTAGACCCATCTGTCTAACATCGTTTCTACTCAAATCGATGGAGAAAGTAGTGGATAACTACATAAGGACAGAGAATCTGGAGAATATACCACTTCATGAATGTCAGCATGCATACAGAGAGGGTCGATCAACTGAGACGGCTCTGTATCAGCTGAAAGAAGTCATCCAGAGAACTCTGAACAACAAAGAAAGCGCAATGTGCGCATTCCTGAATATATCAGGGGCCTTTGACAACACAACTCATGTGTCTGTCAAAGAAGCACTAAAAAGGCGAGGAGTGAATGAAACCATTGTAAAATGGATGTATGAGTTGTTGACAGCGAGGATAGCTGAGACACGGGTGGGGAATCAAACCACCTCAGTTAAAGCCACTCGGGGGACACCTCAAGGGGGAGTGATATCTCCCCTTCTATGGAGCCTCGTAGTAGATGAGTTGCTCTACAGGCTAACGGAGCTTGGCTTCGAATGTATGGGCTACGTTGATGACATTGTTTTAATAGTCAAGAGGCAAGTTCGAGAGCACCTTGTGTGATTTATTACAAAAAGGCATCAGAATCATTGAGCAATTGTGCTTGCCAGTGGGGCTAAACATTAACCCAAGCAAGACCATAGTAATTCCATTCACCCGGAAAAGAACACTTCCAGCCATGAAACCCATATCCTTAAATGGGGAAATCATAGAATGGAAATCAGAGGTTAAATATCTAGGGATAACCCTAGACATTGAGCTTCTGTGGAATAAGCATGTTGAAATAACTGCTAGTAAAGCAATAAGAGCTTTGATGGCGTGCAGAAATCTAGCTGGTAAGAGGTGGGGCTGTAACCCAAAAATACTGCGATGGATGTACGCCATGATTGTGAGACCAGCAATTACGTATGGGACAATAGTTTGGCACACAAAAGCAAGTCAGTACAGCACGAGGAAAACCCTCGATAAAGTTCAAAGGCTTGCCTGTGTGTGCATCACTGGAGCTATGAGAACGTGTCCAACTAGGGCACACCTCTACATTTGGGGATAGACAGATCTGCCCAAGAGGCAATTCTTAGAATATCTAAGGAAGGTTCAGGCAATGAGAGTATCAAAAATCAGTGAGCTTGGTCCTCTCTGACAAGATACACCTCATTAGCGAATTTTCCCAGTGACGAAATGATCAGGAAAGTGAGCATCGAAACGAATTTCACTACGATGCTAAATACGAGGAGAGACTGGGAAAGGGAATACACCACCCAAACTCTCAATGAAAACACCATTAGATGGTATACGGATGGTTCAAAAACCACCATCGGGGCAGGCGCTGGAGTATTTGGGCCTGGCACCAGATACTTATTATCGTTAGGCTCCTTCCCGAGCGTCTTCCAGGCAGAAATAATTGCGATCGAAAGATGCGTGGAAATGAACCTAGAAAGAAACTACCAGAAACGTGACATATCGAACCATTCTGATAGTCAAGCAGCTATCAAAACATCGAGCTCCCATGTCATTGACTCAAAGTTGGCATGGGAGTGCTGAAGAAAACTTGATGAACTAGACAAAAATAACAGAGTCTCTTTAGTCTGGGTTCCTGGCCACTCGGGAATCACGGGAAATGAAGAGGCCAATACACTTGCCAGGAAAGGAGCACAAATGCCCTTTATTTTCCCGGAGCCTTTCTGTGGTGTAGCAAAATGCTCCTACAAGAAAGAGTTTCGGAAGAAAGAGGAAACCGAAAGAGAAGCACTCTGGCGGTGGCTTCCCGGGTTGGAACATTCCAAAAAGTTCCTGGGGAACTTTGACACTGCTAGGTTCGAAAAATATTTGGACCTCAGTAAAGATAAGCTACATCTCCTCACGGGCTTTCTTACAGGAAACTGCCGCCTTAGGAAGCATTTAATGAGAATAGGTCTAGCAGAGATTGACGAGTGTAGATTCTGAGGGGAGGAGGATAAAACTCCTGATCACCTAGTTCTGGAATGCCTCGCCATTGCAATCCAACGCAAGAAATGCTTAGGACAAGAAACTTGTAAGAGTGAGGACCTAACCTCGCTGAAGCCGTCCCAAATACTAGAGTTCATTAGAACCTTGGAACTGGAAGGCGAGCTGTAGTAGTAGCGATAACAGCTCTGATAGGGGGGGGCACAATAAACCTTTGGTTTCAGTGCACAGTAACCCCGTTAAAATGTAATCTAATCTAGCTAAACCAAAAGATATTTAGTAAGAATAAACAAAACTCCTTGCAATAAAACAGGTAAAAAATATCAAAAAACGAAAAAATACAAAAATCTGGATTTAGGCAAACGCCAAAGAACTTGACATTAGAAGCAATCTACTAACGTTCTTCACCTTGGAATTGTCAATACAGCAATATGGATCACAGTCATTTCCATCAATTCCCGCACACTCATCATGTGCCCATCGATAGCACATTGAGCACTGCACCCACCCTTATTCTGAACAAGACAGTAGAAATGTTTCGGTACAAATAAAATATTCTGTGTAATCTTCCACTTCGTATTTCTCGTAATTTCGGTCCTGTTTTCTTCTTTTGTTATTCTTATATTTTATCAAACTTCGCCTTTTATTTTTTTGTTTGGAACTTTTTTCTGCCAATTAATTCTTGTTCTTTGAAGCATATTTTCCGGCCTGCTTTTCCTTTTTCTTTTGTTCCTCTAACAATTGATCTTTATACGGAGTGCTTGTCAAAACGACTGTGCTTCCAAACTTCCTTGATTTTGAACTACGTTGTTCTTGCGCCATTTTAGGGAGTGGATGAATATCACTTGGCTGAATGTTAAACCCACTCAATGCCCTCGATGTTGAGGATTCATTAACCGGAGTAAGACATCATTTTGGTTGTTGCTACAACTACTTTTTTCATTGGCCTCATCATTCCGTCCACGGACAACATTATTGTGATTAATGATTTCTTCATTCCCTTCATGGAATTCTTCATTTTGTTCATAGACCGCATCATTTCCATCGTTTTTTGTGTTCACTTTGTTGTTGCAGACCTGCCACTTCTACGGCGCAGTTTTGAATTGTGTCCATCAGTTCAGGGTTGTTATGTTTCACTTTTTGTCTTTCTTCGAGAGTTCTCTACCAGTCTTCCGTTGTTTATCTTTTTCGTTGTGGTGGTTTTGATTAGTCTTGACCTTTCTAGTTTTATATCTAAGACCAATCGAGCTCTAATTAGTCGATGGTCGCTTCCTGTAATGAACTTGTTGAGTGTGATTAAATCTTTTACTTTGTTAATTTTGTTGGTGAGGATAAAAGTCTATTTCGTTTTTGATAGTTGCACCGAGTGCTTCCCACGTCCATTTCCTATTAGGGTTATTCTTAAAGAAGGAGTTTGCCACATACATGTTCTGAAAGTAAGGAACTGTATTAATCTCTCTCCTCTTTCATTCCTTTCTCCAAATCCATATTTCCCCATTCCTTTTTCTTGGTCTTTCCTGTGTCCTACTTTGGCATTAAAGTCTCCCATCATGTATTTGAAGTGACTATTGTCGTTGCTGAGCGATTGGGTCATTTCATTATAGAATTCTTTTATTTCGTCGTCACTATGGCTGATTGTTGAGGCGTATACCTGAATAATCTGAGAGTCTTAGTGTTATAATGACTGCTCTTTCTGAGGTGCTTGTTATCCTTATGATTCTGTTGTTCTAGGTTTCCTTAATTAGGAATCCTACTCCGCTTCTTCTTCCTGTTGGTGTCCCTTCGTGGTATATAAGATTCCCTGGTTCAAATTCTATGAGTTCTTCATTTTCTCGTCTTACTTCGCTAATGGCCATGATGTCCTACTAGGTTTTTGCTGCCTCTGTTTCTAGTTCTATAATCCTAGCTTGATTAGAGAGTGTACGGTAGTTATAAGTTGCTAGGTGTAATGTAGTTAATGGGTAGAGGCATAGACTCCGCAGATTCTTATCAAACTAAATTTTCGTATACAAATTTTTTCCAGTCTTTCTTGTTTCTTGTTAATGTTTCTCTTTTAGTATATTACTCAATACTGTATTCCATGTTTATCTTGGTCTTCATTTTTTCCTTTTTATTTGTATTTTTGCTTCATATGTCCTTTTCACTTGTCTATTATTGTCCATTCTTTGAATATATCCCCACCAACTGAGTTGTCTTTGTTCTATAAGTTTTAATACAGGTTGGACTCGTAATTCTTCTCTTATTTTTGTGTTTCTAATTATGTCTTTTCTTGTTACTCCAAATGTTCGTAGGTATTTCATTTCAGCTGCTTGTATTCTGCTTTTTTGGTTACTTGTAAGAGTCCAAGACTTGCACCCATAAGTTAGAACTGTTATACACTTTTACATTTGTTTCTTTTGTGGTTTCTCTTTTATTTATAAATTTTTGGTTCATGGCATAGTATAGCTTAAGGTTTTCTCGATTCTTCCATTCATTTCTGCATCTTGTTTTCCTGTTTCGTCAAAAGTTACTCCTAAGTATTTGAAGTCTTTTACTTATTCTATTTGTACATTATCTACTCCGATTTCTGTGTTGATCTGATTACCTATTCCTTCATGCCTTCTTCTTCCATAACAGCTTTCCATATATAATCGGTTTTCGCTTCCTGTCATTAACACCACATCATCTGCAAAAACTCCTTCAGTTATCTCTACCCTTTCTAAATTTTTATAACCACTGAACATTTTTTTACCTTCTGTTCGCTTTTTTTTGATAATATTGTCCATATGTATATTGAACAATGTTGGGCTCGGTCCTCCTCCTTGTCTTAATCCTATGTTGGTTCTGATTTCATGTTGTTTTTTATGAGAAAATTTATGTTTGTTCCATATATATCTTGAAAAATTTCAATTATTTTTTGTGTATTCCCTTCTCTTTGAGACCCTCCCATACTTTTCCTCTAGGTACAGTAGCAAACTCTTTTTTGATATCTATGAACGCTAGATATGTGTTTTCATTTTCTAGATGTCTCTTTTCTTCTGATTGTTTTATTATGAAGATGTGATCTTGCCTACTTCTTCCTGGTCTGAATCCACTAAGTGCCTCTGAAAGCTGGTTTTCTAGAGTTGGTTTAATTCTGTTGTTTATAAGCTGTTCGTATATCTTTATAATGGTGTTTAATAAGGTTATTCCTCTATAGTTTTGACATTGTTTCTGGTCTCGTTTCTTGTGTATAGGTGTAATTTAGGCGCTACTCTCCATTCTTCTGGGTTTTTTCCATTATGCCAAGCTTTATTAATAATTTCTAATAACACACCCAATCCCCTATTTCCTAGATTTTTAATCATTTCAGCTGTAATTTCATCATCACCCGGCGCTTTCCCATTTTTTAATTATTTAACAACTTTTTTAGCTCTTCCAATTTTATGCTTTGTATTTCGACTTCTTCATTTTGATTTTTAATTTCTTGTTCGCTATTTGGATTTATTTGGTTTTGCTCTAACAGCTCCTGAAAATACTCTTTCCATCTTTCCATAATGTCTACTTCATTTGTTAGTATCTCTTGATTTTTATCTTTTATATACTGTTCTTCTATCTGCTTTTTGTTCTTAACGATTTAAGAGCATTATTAAATAGTTTTTGATTCCCTTTACTATCTTTTTCCATTTTTTTCCCAAAATCTATCCAGCCATTTGGTTTTGTTTTTATCACTATAACTTTTACTTTCTCTCTTTGTTTTTTGTATCTTTCATATTTTTCTTCTTCTTCTTTTTAACCTCTTCTTTAATTTCATTGTTCCACCATGCTTTTTGATTTTTCCTAGTATCTGTTTTGTAAGTCCCGCATAACTCAGTGGCAGTTTTTTATATCAGTAACTTTTTGTTTTAGTTTTTCTTCTGTTTTTAGTTGATATTTTGTTGCAACCGTTTTATTTCTTAATTCGTATGTTTTTATTGATATGTGACTTTCTTTCTTTACTGTTATTTGTTCAGTTTGTGCACTGTCACCTACAATTTTTGTTTCCAGTAGATAGTGGTCTCTGTTTTTTAAGTTCTTCTTTTAACTTTAACGTTAAGTATATTTTTCATTTCTTCTTTTGGTGTTAAAACATAGTCAATAATTGATTTTTCTCCTCTGTTATGCTGTACCCTTGTATATTCCTGAATATATTTGTGTTTGTAGAAGGTATTATAAATTATCAAATTTTGTAATTGACATAAATCTAACAGTCTTTTTCCGTTGTTTTTTCTCCATAGTTTCCTAGTACCATCTTGTAGTTGATGTCCTGTTTACCTACTCTGCGGTTAAAATCTCCTGCAATGTATATACTTACTTTCGATTCTTCTACCGTACTTGTTATATCTGCCCAGAATTTTTTTTATTCTCCTGGTTTTCCATTTTCATCCGGGCCATGTACTGATATGATCATTCTAATTTTTTGTTTTCCGTTTCTCAACTCTACAAGTAGTATTCTTTCAGATATCGCTCAATGCCTTAAAATTTGTTTTGTTAATTTTTTTATGTATTATACATCCAGCTCCTGCCGCGGCTCTCTGGTTCAAGATTACTCCTCTGTATAATAGAATGTGGTCATTTTGCATCCGAATTTGTCCTTGTCCTTTCCTTTTTACTTCGCTTATTGTTAGTATCTGTAGATTTGTTTTTTCAAATTCGTTTATTAATTCCACTTACTTCCCTTGTAGACTTCTAGTATTCCAGGTCCCTAGTCTCCATACTGTTGATTCATTTCCAATCATGTTTCTTTCATTTTTTCCTTGTTCCATTTTGTTTTTATGTTAGTTCCAATTTCCAGTCTCCTGTCCGTTTTCATTGCAAGTTTGTTTTATTCTCTTCGTTCCTCATCTGTCTTCTTCAGTTTTATTCTGTTGTTTTAAATATTTTTTGGTATCTGCCGTCGATGTTTTCCGGTGATCTTTCCACTACGGTTCAATGATTTCGACATATTTGCCTGACCATTCTTGAAGAGAAAAACAACTACTTTCCTGGTTAATACCACGCAGAATATTGAATTATATCCCCTTCGAAAAACGTGACGTTGATCGACCCTTTTGTCGATACAGACCTCTATGGTGACTCGCAGTCGCAAGAAGGTCTCTTCAAGAGTGCCGTAATGCCTTCTAGTTCGGAGTATCAATGCGAAACTGAAGATACCACCTTCCGACAACCTCTATTTGGCCCGTGTGGCTACATACTAACGAGAAGTAGTCTACTTCTCGTAAGTGTGTAGGTAAATGCTCCAGTGATTGAACACCACCCAGTGAATGAACAAATCTCAATTTTTATTCAAATATTAGTAGTTTCAACTGAAAATATGTTGTAAGCGCGTTTCCTGTTGGTCCAACTTAATTTTTGGTTTTGGCAACGTCGCATTCTTAATGGTCATTGTAATCAGTTCCAATATGGTGAGATAATAAAATCACGTGTTCGTGATTGTGCTGCAAATCTTAAGAAAATAAGAAGGACAAAGGTAGGTAACACGTCATTTGAAACAATGTAATTAATATTATAAATTGTTATATCCGATGTTAACTGTTTTATGTAGATTAATGAGTGTTAAAGATCCATGAAGAAAGTAATATTGCGCCAAAACTTTTAGCTAGAAATATTTTTCGAGGGGTTCGAACTAAGGCTTTGAAATTATATCGCTAGCCAGTCAATGAACAATTGTTCATTCACTAGTATTTTCGTTATATCTGTACTCAAACGCTTTAATTCCATATATTTACAATAAATAAAACGTTTTTATTTGGAATTGATTCATTTTCATGTTTTGAATCTTCAGTCCAGTGCTGGAACAGCATTTTTTTTATTTATAAGTTTTAATTTTGAATATTAAACACAACGAATCTTTTGTAATTTTTGTTCGGTGTTCATTTATTGTGAATGACGTTGTAACGATGTAACTATTTTTCGTTCCGACATCCCACTGTATATATTTTAGTTTCTCATTTCATTGGTATTATTATCAAGTTATGTTATTGTTTACTTATACACCCCTCTTTCATCAGAATGTGTGAATTTATTTGCTGTTAATGATTTTAAATATGTATATTGTTTTTTATACATCCGGTATATATTGAATATGTATTGCTCACTGTACCGTTCGCGCAAATCAGTCAGCGCCGTTCTTAAGATTGTTAAGTAGGGGACCTTCTGAGTGGGGTCGAGGGAAGAATGTATAAATCCGGCAAACGGGACGGAATAGGCTCTTT
This sequence comes from Galeruca laticollis, assembly GCA_963921935.1. Lineage (NCBI taxonomy): Eukaryota > Metazoa > Arthropoda > Insecta > Coleoptera > Chrysomelidae > Galeruca > Galeruca laticollis. The sequence continues at coordinate 52,411,954 of OY998184.1, forward strand.
TGCTCTCTTAGCTCTGTAGCTCCTAGTTCTGTACTTTTACAGTTCCGCCGTTTTTTCCGCCGTTTCCGAAACACCGACTGATTTTCGCCAACAAGGTAAGCGAATCTAGAAATTATTTTATAAATCATTCTTCTTGTGTAAAATTCATTTTGCTCCTAGCGTCTTTCGTAGCTGTATTGATAGATTTTATTTTTGCTTACTGCTTGTGTAATTTGAGTGATTTTCCGCGTATTTGTGTACGATTCCGAAGTGAGAATTTACTGTTGGATTCAACTTTAGGGAAAAAGAAATATAGTTAAGAAAATCCCAAGCATCCTCGCTACAAAGCAGGTAGATTCTTGGGGGATTTTCAAGGTATTTCGGGAATCCCGATTACAGTATACAACTTTAGGGGAAAAGAAATATATTTGGGAAACTCCCAAGCATCCTCGCTGCAAAGCAGGTAGATTCTTCGGGGATTTTCAAGGTATTTGGGAAATCCCGATTCCGGTGTCCAATTTTAGGGGAAAAGAAATATAGTTGGGAAACTCCCAAGCATCCTCGCTGCAAAGAAGGTAGATTCTTGGGGGATTTTCAAGGTATTTGGAGAATCCCGATTCCGGTATACAACACTAGGGAAAGGAAATACCGTTGGGAAACCTTCAAGTATCCTCGCTGCAAAGCAGGTAGATTCTTGAGTGATTCTCAAAGTATTTCGGGGGTTGCTCAATCTAGTACCATAGGCCTTGGTAGCGTGACTTTAAATATTGGATGATAGGCAACTTGGAGGAGCCTCATCTGTATTCGCTGCCATAGCAGGGACATCCTTCGAGGGTTTTCCAAGATGTGAAACGAAATAATCTCACGAGCGTTCGCTGCCATAGCAGGTTCGCCAGGGAGAGGTTTTCAGATTCTGCCGACTAACTGATCTTTACGCGATTTATTTTAGCACCAACGGCCGGAGTAATATCCACACAAAAACCGAGAGTAATTTATTAGTTACCACCGTTCTATTCTAAGCCGTACACAAATACCAAGAAACGCTTCCGTAAAACACCGCTAGTGCCTTGATAACGCTTTATCTGTGTAATTTTCACCGTACTGCTAGTAAATTTTCACTGATTTTCACCGGCAATCGCTGAAAACTATTAAAGTTTTGCACGTTATGCTTGTAATCGTGAAACATTTATTCTGTAATAAACTTTTTTGGTCTGGGTTGTAATTTAAATAGAAATCGTAAATACTGAAGGGTTTTCATCAATATTTATGTATCGGAGAATGAAAAGGTTTTTCGTTACATATGAAAGGTTACAAATTACATGTAAAAAGTATTTAACAAGCAAATCGCCCAAAACTGGTATTCTTACCTGAAGGTCCCGGACGATCTTCTGCGGGGTTGCAACCCTTCTTCGAAGTGATATAATGGACTGTATCAGGGGTTCAATGGGTTTTATTAAGGTCTTTGGCACTAGCGCGGTAAATACACTACTTTGAACTGTTCACTTCGACAACTGTTCTGCTTCTGTCTGTTTGGAGAACTGGGTTTTTTAAATTAAACATAATGTGTATATACCGTGTGTCCGCTAGGTATAAAAATACCACCAACGATTTGCTTGAGATTTAAACATTTAAATTTTATTATTAAATAACCTTACATATTAACTATATATCATAACTAATTAAAATAAAATTAATGAATACTTAACATACCCCCCACCAAAATACATAGTATTTTAACTAACTTATTTAGAACATGTTGGTAAAGGACATAACTTTACCGTTGGTCTTTGAAGAAGACCCTGAGTGGTTCTGACATTAGCTACTCTTGCAATACCATCAGAACCCGGAAATAACTTCACAATTCTTCCCAATTTCCAATTTAAAGATGGGACATTGTTATCTTCAATAATAACTAGGTCGTTAAGTTTGAGTGGAATTTGTTGATTTAGCCATTTATTTCGCTGTTGGAGTGTATTTAAATATTCACTATGCCACCGTTTCCACACATCTTGCTGTAGTCTTTGTATAAGCTGCCATCGATCCAACTGGTTCATATTTAAATGGGAAAGATCTGGATCGGCAACTGCCGTTGGCGGCTCTAACATAAGAAAATGACTTGGGGTTAACACGGATAAATCATTGGGGTCTGAACTTGAAGAATAGAGCGGCCTGGAATTGAGAATAGCTTCAATCTGAGCTAATAGGGTGTAAAACTCTTCAAAAGTTAAAACTGGAGAGCCAACAACTCGAAAAATATGAGTTTTAACAGACTTTATTCCCGCTTCACTAAGACCGTTAAAATGGGGACCGGACGGAGGAGAAAATGAAAATTTTATTTTTTCTGATCCACAAGCCTTTTGCATATATTCATGAAGAATGCGAGAAGCCCCTACAAAGTTGGTTGCATTATCACAAAAAATATGGGTGCATCTGCCTCGACGGGCAACAAACCGACGCAAAGCAGCAATAAACGCATCCGAAGAGAGACTTGATACTAACTCCAAGTGTACGGCTTTTGTGGCGAAACACACAAAAATACAAATATAGGCCTTTTGTGACTTAATTCCACGTCCTTTAAGGGGAGTGACTAAGAAGGGACCTCCATAATCAGTGCCTACACAAGAAAATGGTTTAATTTGGTTGACGCGGGTAGGGGTAAGTTTCCCATGAAAGGTTCGTGGGCCACAGGTTTCAGTTTAAAGCATCGGATACAGCGGCTCAACACACGTTTGAAAGAGAGAATCCAAAAATTCTGAGCAATTAGGAAATGTAAGTGCTGTAAACCTGGATGAAAATATGTTTTATGAACGGACTCATTTATTAAATCTGTCAAACGATGTTGACGGGGTAGAATTGCTGGAAATTTTGTATCATAAGACAATCCTGAGAACTTCAAGCGTCCCCCCACCCTCAAAACACCCCCGCTGTCCAGAAAAGGACTCAACTTTCTAAAAGGTTTTGATAAGGTGGTGCCTGCTTCCAAATTTTCAATTTCTTGTGCGAAACAAATATGTTGCACTCGTTTTGTGAGAACCATTAAAACTTTGTGGAGTTCTGAGTCAGTGAAATAATCCCATGATTTATTTTGAGGATTTCTTAAATTTGCTACAAAGCGTAGCGCATAAGCAATAATTCGTTGAATTTTACTCAAGGATGAGTATTTGTCCAATAGAAGATCTAATGTGTCCAAAGACATAAGTGTTACAAGAACTGAGGGTTTTTCTTCCGGACAGGAAACTGGAGAAAATTTTGGATTGGACCATAGGGGCTTTGGAGACATTAACCAAGGAGGCTCCTCAAACCACAAAGGATGATTAAGAATTTGACTGGGCATAAGACCACGAGAGGCACAATCGGCTGGATTATCGGAGCTTTCAACAAAATGCCAACGGTCAGGGGGAACCTTTTCTTGTATGTGAGCTACACGATGACCGACGAAAGTTTTCCAGCGGGAAGCGGGTGATTTAATCCATGATAGGGTTACCATTGAATCAGACCAAGCAAAAATTTCACTAATTTGGAGGTTATCTCGGAATGCGTTAAGGACAAATTCTATTAAATTGGAGAGTAGAACAGCTGCACACAGTTCTAGTCGGGGAATTGAAAGAGTTTTAAGTGGGGCCACTCTAGATTTAGGGGCAATTAGGCAGATTTTGGAAGCGTTATTCTCTGAAGTAAATTTAAAATATATTACACTGGAGTACCCTTTCTCTGAACTTTCTGCAAAGCCATGCAGTTCACAAGAAATATATTTATTAGGTAAGCAGCGAGGAATATTAATATGTGAGAGGAGCGGAAGTTCAGTTTTATACTGATTCCATTTGTCGACTATGTCCGAAGGGGGTATTTGATCCCAATCTAAACCCAAACTCCAAAGTCGTTGTAAGAGATGTTTAGCTAGGAATGAGAGTGGAGCTAAGAACCCAAGGGGGTCATACATTCGAGCAACTTCTGAGAGTATTATACGTTTAGAACAGAATCTGTCAAGGGGTTGAATATCATAAGAGAAAACATCTAAGGAGTTATTCCACCGCAATCCTAAAACTTTTACCACAAGGTCATGGGAATCAAAAGAAGACAAGGAGTGTTGGCAAACCTCAGCAGGGAGACACTGCATTAACTGGGGATTATTACATGCCCATTTTCGAAGAAGAAAACCTCCTCTTTCCAGCATCGAAATAAATCTTGAATGAAGAAGTTTGGCTTCCTGTAGAGTTGAGGCACCTGTGATAATATCGTCAATATAGATATCAGAGGATAAACACTTTGCAGCTCGAGGAAAATTTTCCCTTTCCTCTTGTACTAACTGCTGAATTGTACGAAGGGCCAGGAAAGGAGCGGACGATACTCCATAAGTAACAGTAGTAAGCTTAAAATCTTGGACGGGATCTTCCGGAGCGAAGCGCCAAAGAATTCTTTGGTAATTCTGGTGCTCTTCCGATATTGATATTTGCCTATACATTTGCTTAATATCAGCAATAAAAGTAAAAGGATGAAGTCGGAATCGCAATAAAATTTCGATTATATCCTTTCGCAACTTTTGCCCTATGAAAAGAGTGTCGTTCAGCGAAAAACCTGCAGGAGATTTGCAGGAAGCATCAAATACAACCCTAAGCTTGGTTGTAGCACTATTAGGATTTATGACGTAATGATGTGGGATATAATAGATTTTGTCGAATGAAGAAGTAGGAGAGGTCTCAACCATGTGACCATTGGAAAGATAATCTTTCATAAAGCTGTTATATTCATTGTAAAGCTGGGAATTTTTCAAAAGACGGTTTTCCATATTTTTCAATCTCTTTAGAGCAGATATTCTGGTATCTCCAAAAAATGGATCCGCGGTTTTGAAAGGAAGAGTAACACTGAAACGACCCGTAGATATTCTTTTATGAGTTTTTTGGAATATCATTTCACATTTTTTATCATCATCAGAAATAGGTAAAGACCGAGGAATACTTTCAAGTTCCCAAAATTTTTGAAGGGTATTGTCGAGGGATGTAAGACATGATGAAAGAAAAGAATGTGAGACTAATGGTTTATTAGCGGTATTTATTTTCCCCATCAAAATCCAACCAAATTGAGTGTTCCCCTTTTGCTGTTTGAACTTTGTCAGGTTTAAAGATTTTTGCAAATATATCGGATTCCAGTAACATATCTATAGGAGATGAAATGTTAAACATCTTATCAGCCAATTCCAACTTAGAAATACAGGGAAATGTATCGACTGAAAATGATTGGACGGGCATATTATTACAGATTGTTGACACTATTTGAGCATCCAAATTGAATAAGGGAGTTGACTTATTCAAAGGTTTTGAAATACAACTTAGAGACTTGTTAGAGAAAGTTCCAATATCTTCGACTCCTCCTATTTGCATAGGAGTGTTACATCTGGGCAGACCCAATCGGCTGGCACATTTATCAGTAATTAAAGAAACTTGACTACAGCTATCAATTAAAACTCTAACCTGTTGATAGTTTCCACGGCAATCCAGTACCTCAACCCGGGCAGTAGGAAGTAAATTAGTAGAACGTACTGACGGGTGTAAGACAGAGGCGATTTTAGGATCAATAGGATCTAAACTAGAAATCTGAGTTGAATTGGAAGAAGAGGGAGCATCTATAGCAGTCATATTGCTATTTACTAAAGGTTGTTGATTGAAATGTAAAAGAGTGTGATGTCTTTTATTGCAAATTCTACAACCACCATTAGAAGTACAATTCTTCGAAGTATGTTTGGTACCTAAACAATTAGTACACCACTTGTATCGTTTGGATATCTCGTATCTTTCCTTTGGGTGCTTGGCACAAAAATCAGGACACTTATAAATTGAGTGATTATTTTTACAAATCACACATTTAGTTAGATCTGCAACATTAGCAAGACATGCAGAATTGTACGGTTTAACATTTTTTATTTGATATTTACTTGAGTTAGTTCTCTTAGGAGGTTGGATTAAAACAACTGAATCGTAAGCATCGCATTGCTTTTCAAGAAATTTATATAAATCATCATATTTAGGAATTTCGGATGCAAAAGTGGCATTTTCTTGTTCGAATCGCTGTAAAGTTTCCGAATCAATTTTTTTGCTTAAAAGGTGAAATAGTACAAAATCCCACTCTCGGACCGGTAACCCCAAATTTTTTAGAGCTTCCAAGTTATCAAAAAAAAGTGCCAAAAGCTGTCTAAGATATTTTGGGTTCTCCGAAGTTAATTTTTGAGAATTATAAACCTGTTCCCAATAAAATATGGCTAACGCACGCGTATTTTGATAATGCTTAATCAATTTACTGAAAGCTAAGTCATAATTAGCTTCTGTAAGTTTAATATTTTTAATGAGAATTAAAGCGTCGTCAGACAAGGACGACATTAAATATCTAAATTTTTCAATTTTTGTAAGAGATTCATAAGTATCTATAAGAGACTTGAAAAGATCAAAAAATGTTGGCCATAATTTTAAATCTCCTGAAAAAACCGGTATATTCAATTTTGGCAGCTTTACATTTGAACCTTTGTTCTTGGAATGCAAGGTAGAGTTAGTATCAAACAAATCAGAATAAACACTCATTATATGAAAATATTTACTATCTACTTCCTGTCTGATCAATGTTTCAATATTCAGATCTGCCTCCTCATTTGCAGCGAGAGCAGTAATAATTGTAGAATGCTGAAGGTTAAAGTCACTGTAAAATGTTTTTAATTCAGCATATCTAGCTTTAAAATGGTTATGAGCACTTTGATCCCCCTCTGCCTGTATGGCAAGATCATGCAGTATCGAAATTCTATCAGAGGCTGAGTCTCTAAGAGCTTTTGCTTGACGCAATCTAGCTGCCATTGTGATACAATAATAAGGTTGATCAGATTCTAATATATAAAACTATATAAAACTTTCGAACACAGAAATAATGAATTTCAATTGATAAATATATTATGTAGGCACATACAGATTAAAGTTATACAACTCAAGCTAAAATACCTGATTTGAGAAATTAAATTAACGTGTCTAATGAATATTTCACTCAATCTTTATACTACCTAATAATCTGAGACACCTAAATTATAAGACCAATACACAATAGGTATGTATCTAATAAGTGAATAGAGAGATAAGATTCAATCTTTAATTCAATAATTATTTTCTATTGAGTTGAATCCAATAAATTATAAATATTTAGTACACTTGAGAATGGATCTGTTTAAAGAGAATAAATGGGCCAAACTGTATTAATAAAGTGAACCTATTTTTATTTAAACTAAGTATATTATGTTTAAATAGTCAAATTTCGAAGAAAGTAAAAACTACTAATTATCGAGAAATGCTAATGCCAGTTAACCTTGAAACTTATAAAAAGTTGATTTAAAATTTATATTTTCAAATTTCACAAGTTTGAAAATTAATATCCCGGGAGAAGTGACCAAAAAATGTATCGGAGAATGAAAAGGTTTTTCGTTACATATGAAAGGTTACAAATTACATGTAAAAAGTATTATACAAGCAAATCGCCCAAAACTGGTATTCTTACCTGAAGGTCCCGGACGATCTTCTGCGGGGTTGCAACCCTTCTTCGAAGTGATATAATGGACTGTATCAGGGGTTCAATGGGTTTTATTAAGGTCTTTGGCACTAGCGCGGTAAATACACTACTTTGAACTGTTCACTTCGACAACTGTTCTGCTTCTGTCTGTTTGGAGAACTGGGTTTTTTAAATTAAACATAATGTGTATATACCGTGTGTCCGCTAGGTATAAAAATACCACCAACGATTTGCTTGAGATTTAAACATTTAAATTTTATTAATAAATAACCTTACATATTAACTATATATCATAACTAATTAAAATAAAATTAATGAATACTTAACAATTTAGTTATTTGAAATATATAGCTACGTGGTTCGTTTTATTTTCCTTTTCCCAAATTATTTCGAAATCGAAATAAATTGTGAAATTTTATAAAGCACAGGTTTTATTTTCTGACAGTGGTAAACAATTAAAGCCCGTTTCCCACTTCGCACGGCATAGAGGTCTAGAACAACAGACCCCTGGAATTACTTAACCTCCATCTGTTGCTACCCTGGTAACTCTTGACGCTACAATTTTCGAGAGTTCAGTGGAGTAAACCATTCCAAAAATCTGGCGCCCGAGAAAATCTGGTAGATAGTAAAGTCGCGGGGGTCATAGTGACGTCCGTAATTCTTTTGAGGAAAGGAAGCACGTCACAAATTTCCAATAACTGAACATATACGTTCAATAATAAGTTTCTTGTTTTACTTAAGGAACACCGTCTTTTATTAAGAAATTGGTATCGTTTTTCTACTGGATGATATCACTAATAAATGAGCACCAGTAGAAATTTACCACTTGAAAAAATTTTGAAAAATGTTTGTGGTTTTTTTTTAGATGGAGGTTACTGAAAAAGGTCGATACATTCAATTTGCCTACAGTCACAGTAGTTTGGAAGAGGCTCTTAATCAAGTAACTATGGATAAAATGTCTCTAAGTGCAGCATATAGGCAATACAACATTCTTAAGTCAACTCTACATAATAAAATTCATCATAAAGTCCCTCCTCCAGAGTTAACAAGAGATGAAGAACGAAAAACCGCTGAATGTATCATAAAAAAAGCTACTCTGGGCTTTTCAATGCATCCCGAGGAGGTGTTTGATACCATACAACACTTTCTAAATAGTACAAACAGAATAACCAAGTTTAAAGAAAACAGACCTGGAAGAAAATGGCTCAAATTATTTTTAAAGAGACATCCCGCAGTAACGAAGCGAAATGCAGATATTGTTTCAAAAGCTAGGGATTCAGTCAAGGAGGAAGATATCAGATATTGATTTAGTCAACTTCAACAACATCTGAATGATGAATCTGCTTCCGATATACTTAATGATCCCTCTAGAATATTCAATGCGGATGAAACTGGGGTCCAAATATGTCCCAAGACTGGCTTGATTTTAGGACCGAAGAATTATAAAGATACGTACGAAATTGCACCCGGAAAGGAGAAAGAGTCCGTAACAGTCCTCTGTAATTTTTCGGCAAATGGTGTAGATGTCCCACCCTACATTGTACCCGAGATGTACTATAATCAGTACCAGACAGCTGGTCAATTGGGAAATCGGATACCGGTTGGATGGTTTCCAAAACATTTTTTGAATACATAAATTTTTTTTATAGTTGGCTAATCGAGAATAATATAAAACTCCCAATGTTGCTTTTCCTGAATGGACACAAATCCCATATAAACAAAGATATGTCTGACTTTTGTGAAGAAAAGGTATTTTATTATTTGCTCTGTATCCTAAGTCGACCCACCTTCTTCAACCCTGTGAAATCGCTATATTTAGAACACTTAAAAGCTCTTGGAAATCCGTGGTGAGAAAGCATTACCAGACTCCGACAAAAGTAATAACAAAACAAAATTTCGCCCGGTTATTTAAAGATGCTTATACAGCTGCCAGAAAACCAAGTATCGTTGGAAATGGTTTTCAAAAGTGTGGTCTTTATCCGTTAACCTTCCGTGACTGGCGCTTTGTTTCTGAGCATAGATAGTGGCGGCGGACTGAGAGTCCCCGAAAGTCCCCGAAATGGTGAAATATAGTACTCTTTGTTTCCATAAAAAACATTTTAAATGATTATATTTCATTCTATATTCATTCATTTCATTATTACAAAGCATCGACATCGACAAAAATATAATTATCATATCCTAACAAACATACAAGAGTATTTAAGACATATTATCAGAATAACATTCTGTACAAACACAAGTTAAATGTTCAAGGCAAATAAACTTGGTACATTTTTTACAGGAAAACCGCGTTGGTCGATTTTTCTTCCGGTCGCAGTAACTGCATCGACCTCTGGAATTCTCAGGCTGTGGAGTGGGGGTAGGTTCTTGTATCTCAAACATTTCTTTGATTCGTAGTGTTATCGTTTTTGGAATATTCTTCTGCGTTTCACGGAAACGAATATGCTTTTCGGTTAACGCGGCTGATAGTTTATGCAAAAATAAGCTCCTAGCTATTTTATCAGAATTTTGCAGATAAAACACCAAGGAATTCCTTCCAGCCATATTTAGCATAGTGTAAAAAATAACCATAGGCCATCTTGATGTGTTTCGGGCGCAGTCATAAGCAGCACACATTTTGTCCAAAGTGTCAACTCCGCCTTTATTGTTGTTGTAATCAACAATCATCTCAGGTTTCCCTGTAATTGTATCGATCTCACCATCATGATGAAGGCTTGAAACCAGAATTACATTTTTCTTCCGTTTGGGAATATATGACACAAATGTTATATCTTTATCGTAGGCAAACATGCTCGATCCTATAGGTCGACTTTGTGGATTAGATAGCTCAATCGGTAATTCAGGTTTATTTTCACGGATGCTTCCTAAGTACGTAAGATTAAGATCTCTCAATAGGGTACGTACCAATGGAATGCTCGAAAACCAATTATCGCATGTTACGTTTCGTTTGGTATTCCTAATAGGCTCAACCATTCTTTGGACAAGTGCTAAACCTGAATTATCCAAAGCGTATGGATCAGTGGGTTGTTTACCAGTATAAACTGTCTTTGAATCAACTAGAGCATATATTTTTAGCCCGTATTTATTAGGTTTGCTCGGAATATATTGGCGGAAGCCGCATCTACCCCGAAACGCTTCTAACTTTTCGTCAATTGTAACATTTTGATATGGAGTGTACGCATATTTGCAGTTGGCAACAAATGCGTAAAAAATTTCTCGAATCGGGCATAATTTATCAATTTTCCTTCTTTCTGATCGAGAATTGAGATCATCAAATCTAATATGTTGAAGTAAAAACTTAAAACGGGTCTTTGACATTGTCAGACGAAATTGCACAACACCTGCCCCGCTGTTGTTCCACAACTCATCAACATTCAGGCGGTAGATTTGATTACTCCCGCCAAATAGAGTAGTCCAATTAGAGCCTGCATTTCATTTACGTCGGTTTCCTTGGTATTTCTTTCACGGGTATGATTATCCTTTTTACTTCGAATATGCATATTGGTATACTCTACTATTATACTTAGCATTTCGTTATTGAAAAAGTATTTCCAAATATCTAGAGGTGTCTTCAAATTGTGTACAGCTGCTTTAGCACCTAGCATACGATTGATCAGGTTTACAGCCCTGGTCCGTGATGTGGGAGGAGCGTGTTTTGCCCACTTAGTTTTCCGATGATGTACTGTACTCCTGAGGGCATTGTTTCAACGTCAGCATCCTCAATCTCTTCCTCCGAATTAGAATCTATTTCATGCGTTTCTAAAATATCCTCTTCACTGTCGTCGGAGTCGTTTGGGTCGTCTTCAGTAACTATATCTTCATTGAGACACTCCAAGATTAGTCGCTGTAATCGTTCTTGCTCTTTTTAATATGACGCCATCTAGTAAAGTAATAATTATTCAGTAAAAGTAACAATTTTTAGAATAATATTTCTCACCTTTCATGAAATACGAAGAAAAAACTACAAAACTTGCGAATTTTAATCTGTAGAATATTTAAGTAATTTTTACTGGCGGCGGATTCTTAGTCCGCATTCAGGTACCAAATCTAAAGACAGCACTTCTGTGCCGCTTACGATACACTGATGACCACCACAGTAAGCTCAAGGAATACAGAGTGCGGCGGGATGGTGGCACAGAGGAAATTAAAATGAAGTACTAAAATATTTGGTTGCGGAATGTGAGTTCGCGCGCCAGTCACAGAAGGTTAAATGCAGATAATGTTGATTTTATTAAATGTATTGGTACTCGAATAAAAAAACTTGATGCAGAGAGCACCAGCATTCTAAATGATTCAGGAAACGATTACAAACGATATACAATTACCGCGATTGAATCTGAAATCGGCGAAATGTTGACAAGCGAATTTTGTAATAGTTTCTCACAAAAAATAATACATCCACATCCGTACTTTTCATTGTGGGTAAAGTGTAAATGTATTATTGAAAAGACTGATCATAACATAAATTTTCCAGCTGGTGAATTTCAAAATCATGAAGGGATAATAAATCATGATAATTCCGTAATAACGGCAAGTAATTATTACATTGTTATTCCTGTAGAGGGCCAGCCATTGATGGATGTTGATCAGAATATTTCATTAACCATTTCTACAGATTATCCAACTGATACTACTTGTGGTACAGCTAATATATGATCGTCATTGAAACACAATTTCATACGCAATCGAACAATCCTAACCTTCCGGATCCAGAAATACTTCAAGTTGATAATCCTATTCATTCGGAACTGGAAATGGTTCAAATTAATATCTTATCGATTACATGACCTAGTAAATCATTTGAAGTTCCTAGTTTTCTATTTAATACAAATGACGATTTGTTGAATATATCTGACATAGGTAATATGTTTAATCAGTTAAATGATGCAGAAGTTTCAAAACCCGAAGGAAACTTCCTAAATTCGACTGAGACTGATATAGACTCAACTAACTACATTAAGCCGACATCGACGGAAATACTCTCTTCAACTTTTAATGCAACTACTCTTGCACTATCCGCAAACGAAAACATTCATTTTCCAACTGTAATACCCTTACCATGGTATAAAGAAAATACCACAGACATATGCTGGTCAACTGACAATAATAATTGTTCACATCCTAGTAGTCGATGTAGTACCCCAATTGAAACATTTTTAACCAAAAATTGAACCTAAAAAGAAAACAAATCACAAACAGGATAAACAAAAACCTTATGGTCTCACTGAAAAAAAATATTTTCAAGAAAAAGAAAAGAAGCTAGATGAAATTGCCAAAAGAAAAGAGAAAGCTGAAGAAACAAGAAAGCGAAAATTAGCTGTACAACTTGAAAAACAAAATAAGAAAAATAGAACATATATAATTGAAGAGGACACAAATGCTATAACGGAAATGGAAATAAAAGAAAATAACGATCATATTGAGTTAACAAATGCGTCAGCGGAAACAGAGATACAAGGCATTGTAAACTTAATACAATATGACAACAAATACATTGTAGCAAAATTTACAACTAATAGGCGTGTTAGATATTGTATAGGCAAAGTTGTTTTAATAGACAAAAAAACAGAAGACTGAAAGTAGACTTTTTCAGAAAAAACTCAGATCAAACTGATCATATTGTTTTTGGTAAACCTAATATTCCAGATGTGTCTCTTATTGACATAAAGGACGTTGTAAAGATTCTTCCTGATCCTTTACTCATGAGACGTGGATTGATCTCATTTGTTAAGTCTGATATTCCGGATGCTGAATAATACCTAAAAAAACCTATCTGATTATTATGTGATATTAATACTAAAACAGTTTTTGATACTATTTGATAATTTTATAAGATAGGAATCTTTCGATATTTTTTGTTAGTTTATAGTAAACGAGTTTCATTTTTATTTCTTACGTTTTCTGTTGTTGTTTATGCATTGATATTACTTATGCAGTAAAAATGTTTGTTAATTTAAAATGGTTTACTACATATTTAAGAAGATATTGATTTTATTTTATTTAAACGACTGTTGTATTTTTGAGATTTTTTGTAGTGTGGAGTGTGTAGATATGGCTATATTTTCATTAATAATTGTTAATGTTCATTCATTGGTTTTATTTCGTTCAATTATTGGAGACTCTTGTTCAATTACTGGTGTTTTGGTATCTTTTATATTCAAAGCAAAATATTTGTAAAACATAATTAAAATTATATTGATATTAAAGGTTTAATTTCTTTTGAATATCAGAAAAATATATAAAATCTTGTGGAAAATATTGATTATAAAGATCTCAGAAATTTAACAAATAGGACAGTCAAACTAGAAAAAAAAGGTTAATTAGAGTTCAAACTAACTACCCAAACGGAATCAAACATCTGGAAAGAGTTCAAATCTCTTGACATTTATGAGAAAAAAGCTAATTGTGTAATCCCTCCCCACTTGTCTGACAATAATAAAATTAATAACTATTTTGTTAAATTAAAATAACTAATACCGTTCAAACACCCGATAATAATCTATTTAACTATTTTAATAGTACTATTAAAACTAATGCAGGTAACTTCGCATTTTGTGAAGTAACTGAAGATGATGTATATCACAAACTATTGTCTATTAAGTCTGAAGCTTTTGGTGCTGATCATATCAGCTGTAAAATGTTATTATACGGTTGTCCTTTCTTGTTAATTTATTTGAAGCACATTTTTAATTTTATTATTCTTACAAATACTTACCCAACAGTTTGGAAAAAAGCTTTTGTGGTTCCGTTACCTAAGATCTCTTCACCTATGGACTTCTCCGATTTACGTCCAATTAGTATTCTCCGTTGTCTATCAAAAGTTTTTGGCAAACTCCTTGACAAGCAAATACGTGACTATTTAAACGCATTTTCGTTACTCCCGCCATGTCAGTCCGGGTTTAGGCCAGGTTTTAGTTGTACTACTGCCCTATTAAAGGTCACAGATGATATCCATAGAGCAACTGATAACAATTTGTTAACTGTTTTAATTCTTTTAGATCGTTCCAAGGCATTTGACCTAATTAATCATAATCTCCTTTTAGCTCTTTTAAAGTATATTGGGTTCTCACCTGAAGCAGTGTCGTTGCTTCAGAACTACTTACACAACAGATGCCAAGCTGTTGTGCTAAATTATACTGTCTCAGGATTTCGGTATATTCAAACTGGAGTACCTCAAGGGTCAATGTTGGGCCCACTCCTATTTGTAATATATACTTCGCTATTCTCCGTATCTCTAAAAGTTTTGCACAGTACATACCTACGCAGATGACACTCAGCTCAATCTTTATTTTCCAGAACACGACATTGAGGTTTCCTGTAATAGCATTAACAAAGATATTGAATCGTTAATAAATATATCCAGAATGTATTGCTTAACTGTTAATCCCACTAAATCCAAAATGCTTCTATTTGGACGCACCGCTACAAAAAACCGATCTCGTAATCACATTAAAATAAAAATTGGCAGTGAAGATATCCGGCTAGAAAGTTGTGCCAAAAATGTAGGCATTCTCATTGACGAGTCGTTCAAATGTAGCTCTCATGTGTCCGATATTGCTAGAAAAGCTTATAGTAGCTTAAAATTATTATATGCAAATAAAGATCTGTTAAACAAAAAACTAAAAAATGCTTTGTGAAGCAATTGTTTTATCACATGCTAATTATGGAGACACAGTTTATGGGCCATGTTTATTTAAATATGATGAGACAGATTACAAAGAGTTCAGAATTTATGAATTAGATTTATTTGTGGATTGCGCAGAAGGGATCACATTTCTTCACATTTAAAAACACTTGGATGGCTCAATATGAATCAGAGACGTGCCTTACATGCTTGCATTTTATTTATGAAAATTATTAAAACTTATACACCCGCATATTTATATAACAAAATGACCTTTAGAACTGACTTTCATGATATTAACATTAGACATAAGTATAAACTGACTCCACCTATCCACAAAACCAATTGGTTTCGGGCTCTTTCTCGTTTTATAAAACCAGGTTACTAAATAGGATACCCAATTACTACTTAACATTTTCATTCAATAAATTTAAGTATACGGTTAAAATGGATTTAATTAATGGCAGGCTTAAACTAGACTAATGTTTTTGTAGTTTATTTTTTAACTATTTCAGTGGATCTTGTCTTGATGTACTTGAACTTATTCGTTAATTTACATAGTTGAGTAATTTTTTATATTTGTATTTGTAATTAACATAGTTGTGTACATTTGAAAGGTTGAGTGGAAGAGCAGAGCTTGGCTAATTGTTACAGATTAGGTTAGCTCTGAACTCTGCCTTTTGATCACGTTTTGTAATGTAATTTTTAGTTGCTGTAAAACTTGTGTGGTCAATAAAAGCGTGTTTTTATTATTATTATTATTATTATTATTATTATTATTATTATTATTATTATTATTATTATTATTATTATTTTTTGTCACACTTGTACGTGGTTGGTGGTAGCAGTTTCTACCGGACGCAGTTGTATCAAGGTATAAACCTACTTAATTATGGGGTTAGTGTTCTTCGGACAATTGCAGTTGTTCCCAGAATTACTGCTTTTTGCATCAAACCACAGATATGTCGAGATATGCTTAGCTCTTCCAGGTGTTTAGTTACTTTAACGTGAACTAAGCCATTTGCAGAAATTATGAATGGTTTGATCTCTACCTTTCTTAAATTCCATAAATCTCTTACCTCATCTGCTAGCGGACGATATCGCATTATCTTGTCTTTGTAAGCTTTTCCCAGATTTTCGTCCAGTGGGACCGACAAATCAATAATGATCGCAGATTTGCTGTTTTTATCTAGCACGATCATGTCCGGTCTGTTGTGTTGAACTTCTCGGTCTGTTCTTATCAAAGTATCCCAATAGACTTTATAGTGCTCATTATCAACTAGACTTAACGGTTGATGTTTGTACCCTGGTGTTTTTCCTGTTTTTAGATTTAATCTTTGGGTCACAGCGAGATGTAGTTCCTGTCCCATATTGTTGTGTCTACTCAGGTAAGCGATGGGGGCTAATTGGGTGCAGGCTGATATTATGTGCTGGATCGTCTCCTGTTCCTTATTACAGAGTCTACAGCGGGGGTTTGGGATGTCCATTTTAATGATTTTCTGGTGGCAATTATTATTATTATTATTATTCTTTTCTTCTCACATAGTTGTGGTTTTATTTTGCACTGAAGGGCTACGCCAAGTCAGTGCAAAATCTATTGTTATTATTGTGCATTGAGGAATGATCTGACTATATGGCAAGTTTTTGAAATGACTGCCTTCTGAAAGTTTCTTTGTATGTTTGTGTCGAGTTCTAGCTGTTTCAGGTGTGATTTGAATGTTTTTGGTGTCAGGCCAGTCACTGGCATAATTATTATTATTATTATTATTATTATTAGTTAACTGAGGCACAGGTTTGTCCTGGTGTGTTCCGCCTATACGGGTGGAGGCCAAGTATAGGAGGACTCTATTGATGTCGGAGGAATGATCTAACAATATTGCATGTTTGCAGTATTACGGCTTTCTGTGTTTGGTTGTGTTATTATTATTATTATTATTATTATTATTATTATTATTATTATTATTCGTCTCTATTTCTCACAATTGTGTTTATTATAAATAGCAGACGGAGTTTGCACTCAAGTCTACTTTTACTCTATCTTTGGTTTAGAAATGATCTGGTGATATTGCATGTGTGTAGGATGACTGCTTTTTGTATCTGGATGTGGGTGTAATGTGGAAGATTCAACTGCGTGAGGTGTGTGATGAATGTTTTTGGGGTAATTCCTGTAACAGATATTATAAAACGTATTACAATTACTTGTTTCTGTTTCCATATACGTTCTATTTCTATTGCTAACTGCTGGTATTTATCTTTCTTTTCTCTGTATTTGTTATTTATTATTATTATTATTATTATTATTATTATTATATTATCTCTTAATATATAAAAGAAGTTCAAAGTCACCTATATCCTTATTTGTTCATTAACTGGAGCGCCTACCCTACTATCGAAACGCATTACAAATAAAATGCCACATCTGTTTAGCTTGATTGTCAGAACTACAGTGCAAACAAAAAAATTTTCTTGTCTGTACTACAAGACTGGTTGAAAAGCAAAACGCATTAAAATGAAAGAATAAACAAATCATATCATCTGATTTGATGTCACCTATTTTGTAAGGGGTGTAGCTCCCAGATTCCCTGCATATTTTGTAAGACTCATAATCTTGCAGCCCTCGTGAGAATTTTTATGATGATATCCATCAAAATATTTTTAGAATACCTAATAATATGGCGCGACTGAAAGTTTAGTTTGATCACTTATAGAGTTGAATTTCAGTCTTTAGCCAAATATTCAGTTAATAACGTTCACAAAATAATTTAAATTCTTTCGTACAAAAATAACTTAATTCAACATTTACCAAATTTTAATCGTAATGAGGCATCATGTTAAAGTGGATCTATATTTTCATTCCGGATATATAAAAATTGACAAACTTTAATTTTCATTTTGAAAATATTTTTAGTGGATGAAAACAGAACCATACAGGAACATTTGCTACTTAAAAATGTATTAAAGTATTATGTCTTTTTTCCGAACTGGTTAAGATTGGAATAATTATCAAATATTTTACCAAGTGATTATATTGGCCTTCCATTTTTTTCTGTGGGTTAATTCATTCTTATACTCATTAATATAAGTATGCAAATTATTTTAATATTAAAATGAGAAAGTTCCAGATTTGTTTTAATGAAAAATATAACGAAAACAATGTTCGATAAAATATTCTTGAAATTGTGAAATCATTTCCAAATGAAAAAAGTTGGATTCACAACGTCCGTCAAATATTTTACGAACAAATATATGAAAAAAGATGAATTTGATTTATTCCTGGAACTCCTGTAATTTATCCGGATGGAAAAAGTCCACATTTCATCTCGAAGTAAATTTACGAGAGATTTTCTTTTCTTGGCGACTTTGAATAAATTCTTAAACTAGATCGACGTTTTCACATTATTCTTCATTTGAATTTCGGGTTAGCACAAAGGGTGGCTTCTCTTAATTTATAGAACGTAGCGTCTCCTTTGGAGCTATCAGGTAATGTTGATATATAGGTATGAAAATTAGCTTCATAAAAAATTTAATGACTCTTAAAGACGTGCCTTTCATGTTTTCATGAAAGGTTATCAGAGATCCATCGTAATTTTCAGAAGCTTAAAGTCACAACCAATTTTTATTGTTTTTTTCAAAAAATTTATAAACTGGTCACGTCACGCTTATACAGTGTACCGAAGAAGTAACGAACAAAATTATAATGAACTCAACAAAAAATGCTCTAAAATTTTTTCGGAATATGATAATTCCTGTTTGTACTATTTCTTAGAGTAATAGCACAAGTATGCACTAAAGTAGTTCTTGTAGAGCTCGTTGTTTTTAGAGGGATTTTTCATTATTTTAGGGGCGATATGACATATTTTGCAAATATGAATTAAGCCAGTTCAAAGGAGTACACTTATGATTCAAAAACTCATTTCCAACATTGAAGAAGCCATTTTCTAATCAAGTTTCATTATTCAATATTTTTCTGGAAATGAAGCTAGTTTAACAGAGAGGATAACTGATTCGCGGTATAGCTATAATGAAGATTTTTGTCTCCTAATTGGATGCTATTGACGTGGACGATTACAGTCTCAAATGAAAACGGTGCCACAAGCCATAAACTTGTAAAATAATACAAATATTGCATGAAACAATTCCTCGTCATAGATACACTTCGGTGATAACAGATGGCCTCCTAAATAGTGTAATTTCAACGTTTTTATGGCGTCATTTTGAGTCAAAGGTCACACGCCTGCATCGAGGAAGTATATTCAAAGTAGGATCAACTGAACTTAACGAGATTTATGTAAAATGGTCATGGAATACCACAATAAAAGAGTACGTAAACTTTATTGCATAAAAGAACCGTATCCAGTACACTTACAGTTTAAGAAAAAAATTACAATTGACAGGAAACTGCAGGAGTTGTTAATCATCAAGTTGCCTCACTGCATAATTTCCCCATTATTCATATTTTGTTCACTAGTCTTCTGTATATTCTCATTAAAATTAAGAATCGTCACACAAATACATCTCGTATTTTTGTCTGCCTTGTACCAATTTGAAGATTACATTTTTAAATCATACCGGAAGGGCATTGGAAAAAAAGAATTTGAAAGAAATTGATGACCTCATATACTCTAGTTGCAGTATATTGAACTAAATTACGCTAACTTCCTGTATACGAAGACATTACACTCGTACGCTGACTTTGCTAAAATCCAACGAACATGCGATGCCGACTTAGTAATATTTTTTGTAATAATTGAACGATCGATTTGTATTATAATCAGTCTGATTTTAGTTATATTATTTTTACTAGTTTTATTGTGTTGTTTTGTAACAGTTATCAATAGTAAATAAAAGTGTTTTTAAAAAGTGAGTTTTGAAGTGGCAAATCGTATTTGGCGCAGTCAGTAGGATAGTGGAAGAGTCCTTAAGTGATCCTCGTCGTTATCAAGCGTGTATCCACTATCTTCGATAGAAAAAGATCCAGGGATAACCATCAAGATAGTTCATCCTGAAGCATAGCAAGGATTCCAGGAATGCACCGTAGCATCATCTGTATCTTGTAAGCCACTTTGTTTATGTCAGACTCCTCTGTTTGAGAATCTTCTGATTCAGAGTTTAGTATAAACGATCATGTATAATAGATTATAATATAAGTAGAGAAGACTTAGAATTGATGAAGTGTTTTAACTACCTAAGCATTGACGATCCAGACCTTAACGTTACATCATAAATGATAAATAACACTACAATGGCTCATTACGACGTTAAAAATGTATGCATTATCCCCAACTTTGATGGAAATCCAAACGAATTATTCAATTTTATCAAGATTTGAACTTTATTATAAAGGCATTATTATAACTAAATTACTCCAGCGGACATCCAGAACCAGATTCTTTTCCACGGTATTATAAGTCAATCTTCAACTCCAGGACGATCCACAAATAACTTTTCGGCCTAGAAACAACCGACCTATTCTCAACTACCTCTAGTTTTTCCACAAACGATAGTCCACCCACAACCGTCGTTATCCAACCTTCGTTAGCAACCAATGAGACAATTTCCGTCTAGACAACTGTTGGGATTTGGGCCTAAAGGGTCCAACTCCCAACTGAGTTGCCTCAAAGGAAACGTCACATGAAACAATGAAAATTCAATTATAAGTAATCTACACTAGCTCTATAGATAATAAGTTCGATGACAGAAGTGAGAAATGTCATCTGTGCGTCAGATAGAAAAACAATGTGTCTGCGTATGCCAGTTGTTGCAATGGCATTTACTAGTATTAAGTATTTGTTTGATAGTACATTTTTGATTGTTTCTCATGAATATACTTTACTATATTAATAAAGTCCTTAAAGAGCCAGCGAATTTTATTGGCCCCAGCTATTGAAGGTCCCTTTGTTGTCCAACACAGGGGTGTTGACACCCGATCATGGGGGATGCCTAGTTATTGAATGGTTTCTACCCAACAACCATTCCAGAACTTTCAAAGGCTCACATTCAATCAGCTAAGACCTGAAACAAGACAACCATTTAGGGCACCTAATCAACCGAACTTCTGGTCCTACCGACCAGGGAAATCACAACCATCAAGACAAACCTCCATAAGTATATCGACAGCGGCTACAAATTGGAGCAGACCGTCCAATCAACACCGAGAACAGTCGAAGAATTGTATAATCAAACAAAATGTCAACGAAAATGACTTTTACGAAATAGAACAACCACTAATAGAGTTATCACTCGACGAAGTACAAGAAATTCCGTATGAAGAATATGAACATTTTCCAATAGAACCAACAACAGACGCAAAAACATAGTAGGGGAGCCTGGGGCTGGTTGATGCACCAGGCTGGTTGACGCACCTCAATTTTTTTTTAAACAGTACACTTGGCAACGTCGCCGACCGGTTTGTATTGAAGCCGCCATTAAAAACCACTCTCGAACGTTCGTTTCAGATTGATTGCATCAGTGGTGTTGTGTACAGTGCGGTTTGTTGTTTTTTGGCAGTGGTAAGTAATTTTTTAATTTTTTACAGTTTTTCTTCTAGAAACTTTATTTTTAAAGATAATTGAGATCGGTTTGATGCTACATAAAGCTTCAACCGTCCCAAACAAGAACTGTTAAATATATTTTCTAAGAATAAAATAGTATAGGTGCAGTTGTATCACACATACAAAAACGTGGTCAGGGGCTGGTTGACGCACACAACAAGGGGCTGGTTGACGCATGCGTCAACCAACCCCGAGTTTAAAATAGAATATTTTAACTTTTGTTTTATATTTTAGCGAGATGCGTTCTCGTAAACGAACATCAGAAAGGGGTATCACTCCACCAGATATCATGCTAAGGGCAGTTAGAGAGGTTAAAATGAACAACAAATCCATTAGGGCAACTGCAAAAGACTTTGAGATCGCGGAGGTAACTTTGAGATGATTTTGCAAAAAAATTACTGAGGAAGAAATTAATGGTGATGCCGTAATAACGACAAAAGTTGGATATTACAGGAATCGCCAGGTATATTATATTTTAAATTATTTTTAAAAATATTAAAGCTTCAAAAAATGCCTTATGTCTTTTATAATTTTTAGGTGTTCACAGATCAACAAGAAAATAATTTGGAGGAATACCTTAAAACGGCAAGCGACATATATTTTGGATTGTCTGTCAGAGAAGTAAGAAAATTCGCGTATGATTATGCCACTGCTTTGCGCATTAAATACCCTGAATCCTGGAACGTGACAAAACTGGCTGGAGAGGATGGGTTTACATACTACAGCTCGGGCTTCTAGTTTCAACAGAGAAAATGTTTCAATGTTCTTTGACAACTTAAAAACGGTCCTCAACCGCCTAAAATTAGAAGCAGCACAAACATGGAACATGGATGAAACTGGGATTACGACCGTGCAAAGCCTAACCGAATTGTTGGCAGGCGTGGATATAAGCAGGTGGGACGCGCAACCTCCCAGGAACGCGGCACCTTAGTTACTATGGCTTTAGCGGTATCTGCAACGGGAAATTCTGTTCCGCGTTCTTTGTTTTTCCAAGGGTTAACTTCAGAGAACATTTCCTCACTAATAGCCCTTCTGGAGCAGTTGGAACCGCAAATCCTTCAGGTTGGATGGAAAAAGAGCACTTTTTGGAGTTTGCTAAGCATTTTGTCAAGCACGTTGGTTGTTCTAAAGAGAGACCGGTACTACTTTTGCTAGACAATCATGATTCGCATTTGTCTGTAGCTGCCCTTGATTATCTGAAAAGTGAAGGTGTAACGGCGTTGTCATTCCCAGCCCATTGCTCACATAAGCTCCAGCCTCTCGATCGGTCTGTCTATGGACCATTAAAACATTAAGTTAATTCAGCCAGTGACTCCTGGATCACTAGCAATCCCGGACGCACGATGTCAATATACGATGTCCCTCCAATAGTTCGAGACTCACTGCCACTGGCAGCAACACCGAAAAATATTATGGCGGTATTCAAGGTGTCTGGAATTAGCCCTTTCAATAGAGACGTTTTTGACGATAAAGAGTTTTTACCAGGATATGCAACTGAGCGTTCCGATCCCGCAAAAACTAATACTGGCAAGGACGTGGTTTCAGTTCAGCTAAACTCGATTTTAAAACCACGACCGGAGTGTTCACAGGAACCTGATGATCTTAACCATCCAGGATGCTCCAAGGATATAGTATTAGCAAAAAGTCCACTGCCTGGGAAAGAAAACAACATTTCAACTAGGAGTTCTATTCAAGAAAAAAATGAGCGTTCGCCTCCTACTGTCCATTTCAATTGAATCCGCTACCAAAAGCCGGACCTAGAAAGCAAGACGCTAAACCTAATAGAAGAAAGCGTATGACACGCCAATAAAAGATGCTCTTGAAAAACAAGAGGAAAATGTAAAGTCTGTTAAAAGAAATATTTGCTCAAATAAGAAGTCCGATGCAAAAGAGAAAAAAACTAAAAAAAGGAAAATAGTCAAAGACGATTATGAGTCCGATGAAGACGAATGCCTTTGCCTTTATTACACAGATAGCTATAAAAAAAAGTGCCTCATCGGAAAAATGGATCCGATGCACTAGTTGCGAAATGTGGGCACATGAAGCTTGTGCTGGGGAACCTGGCGTCTCCTTTGTTTGTGTAAACTGTGAAAGCGAATGATGACTTATATTTTTTTTACGCTATAATATTAAATTTGTTAATTAAGTTACCTTTTTTAGAATTGATGCTTCTTTTAATCCTTGAAAGTTACATTTTTTATGTTCCTTGGTTAGTTAGCATTTTTTTTTAATTTGGATTATAACAGATGTTTCACTTTACTCTTTTGTCTGCGTCAATCAACCCCATGGTATGCGTCAACCAACCCCGGCCTGGGGCTGGTTGACGGAACCTGACATCCATCTTTACAAAAAAATTTATACCTTAACTGTTGCTAAAAAATTTGTTTTACTTGTCTAATATGAAAGATGAAACATTAAACCTTCCTATTTGGTACCAAAAGCACACCAAAACTTAATAATGTGTAAGCTAAAAATAAAAATACTAAAAGTGCGTCAACCAGCCCCGGGCTCCCCTAGAGCTGCATTCCTTCTCCGAAAAAAGGAACTCCCGTACATCGAAATTTCTGACCCTCCTTCAAAAGTACTAAATAATACAGGCTCTACAAAATCATTCTTCAACCCCAAAAGTAGCTTCCACTTATTCCAAAATTGTATAAATCTCCCGAAAAATTGAAGTTTGATTTATTCAAGTTCTATGAAACCTTTGATGGAATTGAATTTCCCTAAAGCGATCTTTATTGCGAAACATTCAACCATCCCTATAAAATATTATGAAACGAAGAAAACGCACTTCTACTCATTTCAACTCGAAGCAAACTCCATTAGTCCAGTCCGGTTACCAGTTAAAGAAAATCAAGATCCCGTTTTCATACTAGGACAACAAATTCAAGGTGTAGTGATGAAAAAACCCTTTCTAACGCACAAAACCAACTAGCCTGGACGGAAATCGCAAATTTTACCGCAGAGCCAATAGAATTCGCTATTATCGAACCTATTGATTACAAGAATATTGATCTCGAAGAATATCACATATTTTGGATGATAACAATACCTGCACAAAGAATAGCATAGACCATCTGATCCAAACGGACCATCTTAATATGGAAGAAAAAGAAAACATGTTCCGCCTATGCAGAAAATATTTAGATATCTTCCATAAAACAGATACACCTCTTAGTTTCACAAATCAAGTTAAACACCACATAAGAACGAAGGATGAAATACCGGTATATACTAAATCATACCACTATCCATACATCAGCGCAAATAGCCTCGATGCTAGATCAAGGTATAATTAGACCTAGCCCATCTCCATGGTCCTCGCCTATCTGGTAGTCGCAAATACACCCGATTTCTCAGGAAAAATAAACGGTGCATCGTTGTTGACTACCGCAAAGTAAATGAAAAAACAATCGTCGATCCGTATCCAGTTCTCAACATAACAAACATATTGGATAAACTTGGCCGATGCCAATATCTCACCAAATTATTCGTACGTCTCCGAGATACCAGACTGTAAAATCCAACTAGACAAATGTGAGTTCCTAAGGAAAGAAGTTAGTTTCCTGGGATATATCGCCACTAGACAGTATAAAACCGAACCCTACCAAAATTAAAGCCATCGCCAATTATCCAACACCTAAGACAGCTGAAGATATCAGAGGATTCCTAGGACTTTTCGAATACTACAAGAAGTTTATAAAGGACTTCGCAAAAATGACGAAACCTCTAACAACTTGTCTAAAGAAGGATGCCAAGATCAAACATACTCCAGGATTTTTAGAATGCTCCAATACAAGCAAAAACCTTTTGACAGTACCTAGACTTTACATGACCCTTCAATCTAACAACCGACGCTAGCAACTATCCTATAGGAGCAGTGCTCTCCCAAGGAGCAGTGGGCAGCGATAAACCCATAGCATTCGCTTCCAGAATGCTGAACGAGACAGAAAATGAGTATTCGTTGAGAGATTCAGTGATTAATGTAATAATTTAAATTATTAAAAGTCCAATTAATCACTGTACTATAATAAGAATGTAGGATTACTTAATTAAATAGTTGTAAAAGTATGCAGGTGCACTTCTTCAGTGGATTATTGTTAAATTGGTATGGACTCATCCAAGTTCGAAGACGGTTTCACACTATCAGACCCAATGATTCAAACTAAAGGTTTATTCGGCTAAACTCCATCTATTTTAAGAAATAACATTTAGAACATGCGGCGAACACGTGCAACCTTCCTCAAAGACCTCAGCCGGATAATCAGGGTGTCGGTAGAACTACTTCTAAACATTCAAGTATACTATGTGGCTTAGTCCAAAATGGCTGCCTCAATATTAGACTTGTGTAGAAAGAAACAGATACCGATGAAGAAAAATTGATAGGTCGGCGAATCTGGAATTAATGTACCACTCAACGACTGTACTATTTCAAGAAAAATGTTTAGTACGCTTACCTCCTTGTTACAAGAAAACCTCTTTAATCAATTTATAACGGCAGAGAACAGCTTCTTAAGAATGCCTGCAAACGAAAAACCAATAATCTGCTACTTCCTTTCGATCTTTTCGAAACTGGACAAGTTAACCCGAATCTAAACAAACTGCAAGTTTTCGTAAACCTCAACGACCAATGAAGTTCTAATAATCCCTATAAAACATTCTTATTTTCGGCTGACCAATGGAATATCTCCAATACAAATAATGAACTTCAAACCCAACCGAGCTGGCTTAGTGAATGTCAGATTTATGTAGTACCCTAGTCTCAACCTGTTTGGTGAAATGTGAAGTGTCAACGTCAACCTAATCAAAAGTAGTACCTACTATAACTGTCACTGTAAATAACATTCAAAATCCAAAAGAAACTTCAATAAGGCGTTCGTAATAAAGGTATTACCAAACAAAGATTAAAATCAACGATAAAGTTTATTTATTTTATGTCTAAAGACATTCTTAAACTTCGTGTACTCGGTATATGAACTGTTAACGAGAAGTGACCTCATTCAAATATAAATATTGTATTGAAAGAAACACCTAAATGGTTTTATCACAATCCAATATTGGTAAGTAAACAATACATTAATTTTTAAATATATATTTAATCAAAGTTTTAATTTCTTAGGAACTTGTGTAGCTGTTATTTAAATTACTGTTTAAGATGCAATCACCTGTGTTAATTAATA
This sequence comes from Galeruca laticollis, assembly GCA_963921935.1. Lineage (NCBI taxonomy): Eukaryota > Metazoa > Arthropoda > Insecta > Coleoptera > Chrysomelidae > Galeruca > Galeruca laticollis. Next base: position 52,438,827 of record OY998184.1, read on the forward strand.
ACAATACTCTGTGTAGATAACTTAGTGACTGTTCAAGCTGATTACTGATTTAAAATAAAATATATTTCAAAGTAGACACACATTCATTTCTCAATGCTTGAAAGTCTGAATGTTACACATTCTAAAGAAATATGCCCACCAATGCATCAATAGAAACCATAATCCGTAAGTAAAGTTCGAGTCTACCGTCAGGATCGTCTTCGTTAAGGCTTTGCATCTTATATCGGTGCTATTTGATATATTTTTGTTATTAACGTACTTTTGAAATTTTAAACAAATACCTGCTGACATATCACATTCAGTTCAAATTAGTCTAAAACTCTCTAGTAGGTTTGATATGGTATGGAATTTGTAATTGCGTCTTATCAACTAGTGAGAAAAAAGTGTAAGTACATTAACGAGTGTAAGAAATAAATTTGAATTAAATGGAAATAAAAAAATGAGATATCAATCAATCCGTATTAATATATATAATATAATTAAAAAAAATTTTATGACAACAAAATGTAGTAAATACAATATTAGTAATGTAAAATAAGAGAAAAAAATACTTAAGTACTAGGGCAGAGGCAGATATGAGATGTCGTACCTGAAATTGAAAAGAAACTGATGAGCAATTAAGTCTACCAAAAGTATTTTTAAATTAAAGAGAGTAATTAAAAATTGGCATTGGTAAATAATTAAAATCATTATTTTTCTTAGTCATATTTAGCTAGAAAACAACAATAATAAAGTTGATTCATGTCAAGAACGTATTGGCTTAATTTCCATTTGATAGAACTGACCAAATATTAATTCTCCATTCCGTCGACACTGACCGCAGTGTCTAACTATCGATCGATAAAACAAAACAGGGCAACAACACTAATTATAGCAACAAGAATAATAAACAGTCATTCTCGTGCCACAGCAGTGTGAAAACTAGCACGCTGACCACAATGTCACTAGCTCGTACAAACCACAGTACGACCCCTGGAAAACTGACCACAGTAATCCAAACACAAACGCATACACTGACCACAATGTACTGCGCCGGAACAAACAATGTAATATTACTAATCACTTTATTTTTCATTACACCTTGTAGGTAAAATTTATAAGTACTTTCTGAAATACCTTTTAATCAAATAATACAACCCTGTAAACTTTAAAAATAAGGATGTCTAAATCAGAGTTTATCAAATTGACTACAACATATTAATTGGTAATAATATTTAATTTAATTCAATGAAATTACTTAATTGTGAAATAAAACAAATGCTAATGGATAAAACTTAATGACTCGTGAGAAAACTCACCTAGAACGGTTCGGAACGGCAAAATTCAGAAGAACACACTCACACACAAATAATTTATCTTTCCACTATATTTGTAAAATGAACCTTCACTGTACGATGCGTAATTTCAAACTGTGCCTAGAAATTCTTTCAAAGGACACTTAAGAATTCATAATATTCCTACAACTTTCATCGACAGACGATATTCTATCTTCCACATGGCCCATAAATTATCTAAGGGTTCTCGCTTATATCTTGAGACTATTTCAAGGCAGTTACCGTAACCCATGTTCATGCTTTAAAACTATCAAGTCTGATACACGAACTAAAATAATGAAAAAAATATTCTTACACGAGGGTAATTACAAAATGTTGAGAATACTTTCTATTATCATATTATAACCTAATCTTTCACTGAAATAAAAAGCTGAGGGGTTGCTGCACCCCAGTGATAAATGAAAAAATATATTAAACTCTTTGTATTATACCACGTCGATAATAAATATTGATGTATTTCGATTATTATGCGACAATTTCGAGTGGCAGTGAGACAATTCATATGACCGCTATATTTACGTGTTTTCAATTCATTCGAATGTGAAGTATTTCATATTTTTTTCAAGTATCACAGTTCAACTTTTGTTTATGTCATATAAATTCCATGTTGACGTTATTATCTGGATAGAGGTTCGATAGCTAAAAGATGTCATTCTATTTGTAAATTGGTAGTTGTTCCACTTAGTTGGTAAGTGGAAACAAGCACAGAAAATCATGATAATCACTTCCAAATTTATTTTTAATTCCTCATACTGACTGAAATCGTGTTTTACTGTTTTTACACTCATGTACGAAGGAACACATTCCATGTCCGTGAGAACTCAATTCTATTCTGACAGTAACAATTACTCTTGTTGGCATTTTTTGATTTGATAGTTGGACAGCATAAACAATTCTTTTGTTCGATCAGATTTGTTGAATCATTGACTACACATAATGTAACAACGATAGCCTTATGAAATTATTTTTCTCATCGGAGTTCTTCTATGATATATTTGGTAGGATTCATATTTCAAGTGAATCACGCACTGTATTTAAAAGAGTAAACAATTTTTTGTCGTATATACTAATCACCCGATATCAAGGCCAGGCTAGGGACACTGCAGACCGTGTCATTTCTAGAGCCCGTCGAGTAACTAAAATCGGTAGTTAATTCCAAAAAATTAACGAAAACTGTAACGTCGTTAGTAATCAAATTTTATTGATTTTTATAACTGCGTATGCGCGATATCATATTGCTCGTCCCCATCCCCACATGTTGTATGTTATTATACTGTTATCATTTCTTAGTTCAAGTGTAGAGGTTATTTTAAGGTTACGGTATTTTGGTGTATTTTTTAATTGTTATAGTGTAATATTTATCTGTTCCGTTGCTTTATTATTATTAATTGAAAAGACAATGTCAAAGTGTATTCTAAAGGAGTAATAAAAGTGGCATTTTTTCTTTCACAATTAACAACCATTATCTTCATTTTTAGAAAACACAGAGAATTTTTACCAATTTAATCGACAACTTTAGAGATCATGGTTGTTCTTCACATCAGCTAAACTGAAAATTGCTGCATTAATAAAGTAAATATTTTTTTTTACAGTTTTGTTCCTCCAACTCAGGAAGATAAAATTAATATGGCTGAAAAGCAGTGGTAATAAATCATTAAATTTGTCGACGAAGGAACGATGGAGGATATGATCCCTTCATTTTCAATAACAGTGTTTCTTCAGATTTGAGAAAGACGAAGAGAGGTTATTAAGACAGTTTGATTTGCCTTCCCATATGAGTGGAAATTAACAAAAATTGATGGTAAGTTTTATTGTATTCAATATAGCATGCTATAATTTTAGACATATTAAAATGTAAATTGAGTGAACGAAAAGACGAGTACTGAGTGTGTAATTTTATTAAAATTCCAGGTAAGCGCTGTCATCCATTAGACCATTCTGAAAGCTCTCGTCAAGAAAAAAATATACAGAAGGTGTCAAAAAACATCAAACCCTTTAACTGGCTACATACAATGAAATAAAATGTTTGATGTTACATCATTATTTAACTAAAATTTGTTAAAATTACTCTATAAAGAGTGTGTACAATTGTAATTCGCATAACGAAACGTCTAATTTGATTACCAACTAAATGATATGTGTGCACACCCTCTTTATAGGGTAATTTTAAAAAATTTTACTTAAATAATTAATGATGTAACATCATACATTTTATTTCATTGTGTGTACATTGTACCTGCTGTATGTTTTTCTCTTGTCGACAGCTTTGAGAATGACCTAATGGCTGAAAGCGCTTAGCTGGAATTTTAATCAAATGACATACTCAGTACTCGTCTTTTCATTCACTCAATTTATATCTAGTGTGTACACCATACTCAGACAATTCCATTTTAAAATGTATCCATTGAAAAAATAATAATCTGGGTTTTATTTTATGTTATAGCTATATTCCCTCTACCAGCTATGGGATGGAACGTATTGATCCCTTGCCGATTTTCATATACAGCCCATGGTGTGGCAATTTATGGGAAATGAAAGTGAGTATTAACTTTTGTTGAGGCATGACGTCTAAAAGTAGCGGTAACCAAAAATCCAAAATTTCCAATAAAGACAAAAAAATAGTTAAAAATCAAGAATTCCTAAAAAAATCGAAAGCTTCAAAGAGGGAATCAAAAAAACCAAACAAATGTATACATTCAAACATTTTTTGATATTTTTTTGGCTTAGTACAAAAACATGTGTAAACTTATTATTTCGATAGTAAGCGCATTTTGTTTTCGTTTGTTGACATAAATTTTCAAACATATTTGTGTGTTTACTTATTTATTATTGCTATTTTGTGTGTTTACTTGTAGAACCTCAACCAGAAACGAGAAAGGTGGGATTTTTAAGAGCCCTTAAGAAACATTTTAACAATCATAGATTGCCAGGAGCTGCAGAGTAATTTAAACTGCCTTATGCAATGGTTTCATAAGAACGGAATGCTTTTAAATGTAGAAATATACAAATATGCAATATACTAGGTTTAAGCTTGAGTTATAAACCTATTTAATACTTCCAGTAAAGAAAAAAAGATGTGTTTTAAGTGGAAATGAAAAGTTAGATTATTTCAAATGTTGTACAGTCACAAGTGCTGTTCAGCACTCTTATATGTAATTACTTGGCACCTTGTATTTACAGAGCTGGGCAGTATTTAACAACTTTTTCTATAAAAATATATTAATTCACAGTAATTATACTGAAATGTTTTCTTTCACAGAAAGTTGCCAAAAATAGTAGTAACAACTTATTGTTAACACTTTTTTTGATTAGGTAAGTAGCAGTTATACTCCTGCAGTTTGTCCAGCTCAGTGTTTATAAGAGTGTAATAATAAATTAATATAAACTTATCATACATCATTTTCTACTTTTATCTTTATTTAACATCATTTGAAAATCTAATGATACTCCAATCTAGAATGTATGTTACTCAAATTATTTTTATTTATTGCATGGTTTTTACACTATAATTTATTTGTTGTCATTATGTTTGTTAAGAAAAGTACTTTGTGAAAGAAATTATTTGTTGTGTATTTCTATACCAAAAAAAAATTGTTTATATGATTATTGTTTTATTTTTTCCAATTTAATTAACCATTTATGGTCCATCATCTGATATTTCATTTAATTTAACTCAACATCTAATCATTATTTAGTTAATGGAGTTACATGGAATGAAATGTCAAATGATGAACTATGAATGGCTATTTTGAAATAAAATAATTAAAATACAGCATATTTGAATATACCGCCAATCCGCCAAAACCTGAAATTACAGAAAACTTTCCAACATCACTCAGTTGTTCACTCGACGGGCTCTTTAGATGGCGCCACAATCAGTGTCTCATCTATCTGTGGGTTATCTGTGATCAAGGCGACTATCGAATAGTTCATTTTAAAGTGTCTTCACGTGCAGTGTAAGAAAATAAGAATGCCGAATAAACAAAAACGAAAGGCGTTTAAGGAATTGTTACGCATGGAAAAGAAATTTGCAAAACTAGAGAGGGCATTAGATAGCTTTTCGACATCTTCTGATTCAGATAGTTCACAGGGTAAGTGTGTGATTTAAAATTTCACATTTTCAGCAATATACAGTGCTATTTGCAATAAAATGCGCAAGAGTAGAGATAGGATTTCCAACATATTTTATATATACAGGGTGTAGTTTGTTTTGACTACAATGCCCGCAATCCATTGTTTGCTATTGAATGCTGTAAATAGGTTTCTAAACACATTCTTATATACAGGGTGTAGTTTGTTTTGACTACAATACCCGCAAACACATGTTTGCAAAATAGATACCTATTATTGATGTTTTTCAACATACTATATACAGGGCGTTGTTTTTGTTTTGACTACAATACCCGCAGACACTTGTTGACGTATTCCGTAAGGTTTTATTGTGAGGACAAAAAAATATAGTGTACAAGCGCACATTAGGAAATAACCTCTTTTCAGAGTCGTGCCATAGCTCTACTAGAGGATCTCCTTCTATAGGAATCGAAGAGCCTTGTCAAACTACTCCACGATTAGACCCTGTTGACTTCTCCGATCTAGCACCGATACCACAAAATGTGGATGTTAATAAAAAGATTATTGAACTTTTGGGCGAAAACCCTATTAAACAAAATAAAAAGGGGAATCCCTACATGAAGAACTGGTAGAGCGTTGGTCGAATTACTTGACACATGGCATCCCTGTTGACACTAGGAAGGAAGTAATCTTTAAATATCCTACCTCACAAAATTGTGCTCCCCTCCCAGCACCAAAAATGAACGATGAAATAAAATCCATTTTATCAGCTCAGGCTACGAAAAATGATACCTTCTTTACAAATTTACAAACACAACTAGGAGCTGGCTTGACTATCATTGGCTCAATTTTGACCGAGGAACTTTCTACCACATCGAATGATACTGATAATGAATTGGTGCAAAAATTATCAGATGCGTCCCAATTTTTGGCCAGCATCCATCATGCGGAACCAGTGAAAAGAAAATGGGAGGTAAATCCATCTATAAATCAGGATAGCAGAGTGGCTGCCCAACAGAGTACTGTAGATGAGTATATTTTCGGCTCAGATTTTATGGAGAAAGTTAACTTTTGCCAAGCAATGAAGAAAGCTAGCGAAAACATTAAGAATAAACCCTTCAAGATAGCATACAGCCACTGAGCCCCGGGAACATCAACTAGTCATTCTTTAAACTCCAGGCGCCAAGTATTCAACACAAAGATGAAAAAGGACATGCAGAAAAGAAGGCAGGGAACCAGCAGAGACCAGAAGAGAAAGTTCGAGAAAATTCCCAACCGTTATCATCAACATCAGCCGAAAACACTGTACTACAAGTAGAGGTGCCACAAAAATTGCATGTCGTTAAAAATCTGTTTACAAAGAATGGCTAGAAAGTTTTGTTTGTTAGCACGATATAGCATCCGGAGTGCAACGATTGACCAATTTCATGATTGGATATTGTTCAGGGCATCTTACAAGTGAACTATATGGATTTTCAGCTCACTAGAGCCAGTACAACGTGTGCTATGGTACTTGGAATACCACATTTTTGGAGAATTGTCAGTTTGTTAGCGCGGTACAGCCTCCGGAGTGTATAAAGTGATTATTTCTGTAATTGGATATTTTTGGTGGTGGCTTAAATGAACACAATTGATTTTCAGATGAGTAGAGCCAATACAACGGGTGCTATGAAATATGAAATACCATATTTTTGGTAATTTTTGAGAAATTTTGAGCTGACGATATAGCCTCCTGAGTGTATACAAGTGGCCAATTTTGTAATTGGATATTCTTTAGGGTGTCTCATAGATGAACCCAATCGATTTTCAACTCACCAGAGCGAGTACAACGGGTCTTATAAATTCAGATATTCTACATTTTTGGAGAAATTTCGATTTTTTAGCACGATACAGTCTTCGCAGTGTATACAACAATTATTTTATAATAGGATATTGTTCAGGACGTCTCGTAGATGCGGAAAAGTTAGTTTCAAGCTTTAAACTCGTTCATTGTTAACTGGATACCTTATGAGAATAATCTCAAATCACCCAAAATTATTACATCCATTTTGTATCTATAATAATATTACTCATATGAATGAAACAACTCCGCAGGAGACGTAGTAACCTATTTATCATCAAATATATAATGCTACGATATGATAAACTGGCAAAAGTGTGCTTCTATGACACCTAAGAATATTGTCGCAGGCAATTCGCCGTCTGATCATTGGAACCGCCGCAGCAGGAAGTTTCCATTTCATTTTCCATTAAATAAGTTCCAGTATATACCGTCTCAGCGAAAGGAGTGTCGTCGATAATGGTATCCCGTCGAGATTAGGTTATGGAAAAGCAGCAAGACGAATTATTATGGGAATAGTATATATTTATTCTGTTTTCAATTAAAAAAAACGTGATGATAAACTGCGAACAAAAAAATAATCTCACCATTTCTAATTAAACCAATTAATCAAAACAACTGCTGTTGTATCATATTTTCAAATATTTTTTAGATCTTTCAGACCGAGGAAATTTGAATTTAACTTCTCCTATAGAGATGCACGGGTAGCTTCACCAGTTTCATTAGAAATGAAGTCGAGCAGAAGTACACCCGATCTTTGCGATATGAAAAAGTAAACAATAAGGTAAATTCCGCTATTTTCGTTAATGATGCTATTTTCATCAGTTTCCACAATTATATGTATTTATTAACACTTTCAAACAACATATTAGAAATTGATACATTTCAAATGAATCTTTATACATCTGGCAACAATGTTTTTGGTTACAGAGTTTCGAAACACAAAATCATGAAAACAAATCAGTGTTACCACAGGTGGATCGTTCGAGCCAGATCTGGCTCGTTTGAATTAAAAGTTCCTCGTTGACTCCTCTTTATTAAAATTGGCTCGTTTTTAATATCTGCTGAGTTTTTGTTAGAGTTGAGTATTTCTGAACTTTCGTGAATTGAACTGAACGGTGTTGCGTGTTGGATTCCTTGGAATGGATTATCTGAATTAGACGGGACGGGCGAGTGTAATTCGTGAACGCACCACCGCCGAACAAGAGAAATTACGGACGCACTCCAAGCAAACCGATCAGCTCACTGCCAGCTTTGTTCTTCGAAAAGTAAAATGTAAAATGTTGGAAAGTTTGTTGTTGGTTATTAAAATTTCTAAATGTTGAATATTGGTTATTGATAAATGCAAAAATACCTGCCTACCCTAACTTACAATGGAAAAGTAAGTTAATATTTTTAAACATTATTACCTTAAAAATTCTACGTTTTATATTTATCTTTTTAAAGGTTTATTATAAGAAAACCAAAGAAAGAAGGAATTGGGACAAACGGCGAATTAGGACACAGTGAAATGAACATTACAACTCCTGTTGTCGCTGTTCATTTGACTCAGACCATAGAAAAACCTATCATAAGAGAATCGGAATTTGTAGGAATCAATTCCTCACCGTCGGAATCTGAAGATGAATCATCGATAAGCGAACCAAAGCCGAAGAAGAGGAAATTATATAAGCACAAATATCGAGAAAAATGAGCTGCAACTTATCCTTGGCTAAGAAATGAGCAAGACAAAATATTTTGTAGTGTTTGTAATAGGTATTTAAAATGCGGTTTGTTTGATATTAAAAGACATGCTGTTACAGACTTACACAAGCGGAATGTTACCAAGTTAAAAAACACTCCAAAAATTACGAGTGTTTTAAAAAATGAAAATATTTTACGAAAAAATCAACATGTTAAACAAGCAGAATTAAAACTCTGTGTGTTCTCACATGAACACAATTTACATTTTTTACTAGCTGATCACTTACCTAGTTTTATAAGGAGTGTTTGTCCTGATTCAGAAATTGCCAAAAATATAAATTGTTCACGAACCAAGGCGACTTGCATAACTAATGAATGTATAAGTATCGAGCAGCTTAATAATATTTTAGAAGTGTTAAAAACAAATAAATTTTCATTCATCATAGACGAAACCACGAATATTAGCACAGAGAAGTCCCTGGTCTTAGTAGCTAAGTATTATAATGAGAATATTAAAAAAGTAGTGATAGTTTTTTTGGCTTACTAAAAATTAACAATTCGTCAGCTGAATCTATATATTTGTCCATTCTGGAGTATCTAAATAGATATAAAATTCCAAATAATAACTTAATTGGCTTGGCTGCTGATAATGCAGCTGTTATAAGAGGCAACAAAACGGGAGTGCAAGCCTGTTTCAGAGAAATTTTGCCAAATATGTTTTTTGTAGGGTGTACTTGCCACTCTATACATCTCTGTGCATCATCAGCAGCCAATAAACTGCCAAATAGTGTTGAGGATTTTATTAGAGACTTGTACAACTATTTTTCTAATAGTTCTAAAAGGATGGATCACTTTGCCGAGTGCAAAGTGTTTTGCCAACTTAAACCACATAAACTTCTACACCCAGCACAAACTCGATATGGCTTTCATTACAAGCAGCCGTAGACAGAGTGTTAGAAAATTAGGAAGCATTAATCCTGTTTTTCACAAACGAATGCAATAACATTTTAGAATCTCTATAAAACCCTCTTTATAAATTTTATTTTTATTTTTTAAGCTACATTCTAGACATTGTTAATACAATGAATTCGGAATTTCAATCACAAAAAATTTAAATTCACTTGTTGCTTGGCAGAATCTCAGACTTATATCGGAATGTTTTGAAAAACTACATGAGGGTGGACTATATTTTAAAAAACAAAGGAAATCTAAAAAATATAGATTTCAAAAATCCACACAATTTTTGCCCTATTAAAGACATTTACCTGGGAACCAAAGTTGAAATTTTAATAGCTGAAAATCATCATATAAAAACCAGTGACATTGAAACCTTTCAAATGAAATGTTTGGAGTTCTACATAAAATTAGCCAAACAAATTAAAGATAGGTTTGATTTTGAAAATCCGGTCTTATCATTTATTTCGTGTTTCAATCCAGAAACCGCCTTGTCTGGTGAAATCCATAGTATTATAATTATTTGTAAATTTTTTTTTCCTCAGTTAGTATTAGTAGAAGAAAAGTTAAATGCTGAATGGCGAATGATACCAGACATAGAAGAATTGCAAAATATTGCAAAAACTAACAATTTCGACATGCAATTATTTTGGGATAATGTTTTTGACTTAAAAAATGCTTTAGATGAGCCAATGTTCCCTAATATAAGTTATTTTGTAAAAGGTATTTTGGCATTACCGCACTCGTCCGCAGCCGCGGAAAGAATATTTTCTCAACTGTTTTTATTAAAAACCAAAGTGCGTAATCGCCTAAGTATCGACACTTGCTCCAACATTTTACATACCAAGGGGTTGGTAAAAAATGACACCTGCTACTCTTGGACTCCGAGTCCTTCCTTATTAACAAGAAGTTATATGGAAAATATAATTACCCAAAAATAATAAGTTTTATTCGTTTTTGTTATCTATTATAATATGTATTTTATTACAGAAGTTCCTTTTTTGTTGTGATTTGTACGTTAACATAGATAAAGAAAAATGTAATTTATCTGTTTTTTATTTTAGTTATAAAAGCAGTTATTATCAATACTGTCTTAAGAAAGAATTTATGTTTTTGTTTTTTTATTTACAGAAATATATAAATATAAATATAGAGAAAATATTTTGTGTTGTTTGAATCCTTATTTACCCCCTACCCCAAAAAACAACTATTACCTAACGATGTTAATTTTAATATGTATTTCGAATACATGACTAACCCTTAAAAATATATATTTTCAAGAAATATTCACTAGTAAATAACATTTTTGAAAGAGCTCGTTATAGTATGAATTTGGCTCGTTTCCGCCACATCATCTGGCTCGAAAAAAAATAGGCATGTGGCAACACTGAAACAAATTATTTAGTCGTGTGTCAGAGCCCGCACAGCGTAGACGCGTGTCCTTCTAAGGTAAGTGCCGTGCATGCTGCTATACATGTAATCAAACTTGCTTATTTCTTAGTTGATTATCTGTTTTCTCTGGTTTTGGAATCATCTAGAAATTTCGAAACTTAGTTTTAGTACAAATAAATTTGTTTTTTCACTTTTTTTAATTAAAAATTACGTGACGAAAATAGAAACATTAAAGTGAGTCTGTTGCCATTTTCGTCAGTGTTGACGAAGTTAGCACCTATGATACTGAAGTTTCATAGCTATTTTTTTCCTTGTATTAATTTAACAGAAATATCATCGTGTCATTGCAGAAATTAATAGAGAGTTATTGAATATTTGTAATAAAGGCTGCTTTTATTAAAAGTTCCTTTATTAAAGTATCTTTTAGTATGACTTTTTAAAGAGTTATTGAAAGTAGAAATACAGGAAAAAGAACTTTATCTTATAATGACATTTGGCAGATTATAAAAGAACATAACCTATCTATCTGTTTGTTTTGGTGTATAAACATCATGCTTATTTGTGTGCATCTATTGTAATGATAATTTATATTATTATGGAGGAACAATTAGAAATAACAATTTTAGCAGGAGCAAATGCAGAAGAGATAGAGATGCTGATTTTGCACTATTTTATTGGTATTGAAAATAATGAACAAATGCAAATAATTGATATAAATAATATGAATGATGACGAACTTGAAAATAACTTCAGATTGCTTAGGGCTGATATAGTACACCTAAAATTGAAGAATCTGCTGCCATTACCAGAACATTTCATCACCGAAAGTGGAACTAATGTGGATGGTAGGTAAACAAAACCACATTCTTATTACTGTGTTTTGAAGAAAATCTCTAATTACCATACATTTCACGATTTTAGGAAATATCCGATATACGTTACCTCAAATATGGAAATACTGAGACAAGTTTTAAACTTCGCCATACGGAGGATTACGAATTGTTAGTAAGCAAATCAAAGACTAATAACAAAGAAGTGGTACCCTTGTATGAGGAAATGCTCAAAATTAAAAAAAAGAAGTGCAAGTACATCTGCAAGCTCTTAAAGCAGTTTTGTCATTAAACGAATGGTTTTGTTCTTATTTTCTAAAGTACTAAAGTGTTATCGAACTATTTTAATATTCTTTATAATGCTGTTATTCTTTTTTGATGAAAAAAATCATTTTACATCATAAGCTCCTGTTGTGTGCCAAAAACTGCAAAAAATGTTTTGAATACTGGAGGGACTTTATTCTTTTACAACCAGTTGCTGGTTGTAGTAGGTCTTTATTTTTTCACAATAATTAATCTTTTATGTGTAACTTTTGGAATGTATAATAAATTAATGTGTGAAATAGAACTTGTACTTTATTTTTGCATACTTTTAATTAGGCAACTGCTCCTTAATACCTATGAATAAACTGAAGATTAATTGTACAAATTTTTACTACATTGGACATAGGTATTCTTTAAATTATGAGATACTAATTTTTATTTTATGGGCCAATGAAAGATTATGTTATTATTTTTTTCAATAAACTGTACAATGTTATTGCTCTCTTGGCAAATTTTGCTAAAGTAGATGCAGATTTACCGACGATATACTGAATAACGGAATAAAAATTAATATAGTTGTTAACATAGACAAACTAAACTATATTAATATTTGTATTGTCTTTGGTTGTTAGTTTCAATACAATCACAGAACTGAAATAGCTATTCTACATCTGTGAAAAATGTGTCAAATATGTCAAAATTAAATATCTTTAGCTAAAAGTTTCCTTTCCTTTATTTTATTTGAATATAGGATATTCTTTATTTACATAAAAGTATTAAAGTCGTACTTAAGAAATGCGCATGTGTATATGTCAAACTAAAGGAATATTTTAATAAAGGATTCCTCAAAAGACGTTTCAATAACTCTCTATTAATAACTAGTCTACATTTTATTGTGTGCTAATTTCGTCATACCTTTTTTCATATGGTTTTTGCAATGTTGCTCATAAAATAATGTGACGAAATTCGAATCATTAGAGGTGACGAAGTTAGACACACTACTTTTCATGAGTAACATGTTACTAAAAATACAATAAAATTTTGTTTTTTGGGTGAATTATTTCCGTTTCCTTTTCGTTCGATCACGTTGAAGGTTTGAACTTTAGTTATAACAAAAAAAAATGTTTCGCTTATTTCTTTCTCAAAAGTTCATGACGAAATTAAATACACTAAAGAGGGTATGTTGCCATTTTCGTCAAGGGTGTGTAAGTTGGCACTAAACTAATATCTTATTTTATTTTTAAAAAATTATCATATCTCGAAAATGAATACTTCTAGAATATTCTGAACTTTATTGTGTGCTAATATTTTGTCGTACCTTTTCACACGGTTTTGAATTACTGCTTATACAGGGTGCTACGAATGTAACTTTACGAAGTAAGGCACGTACAAAAACTTGGGCTTAGCGGTTAAGTTTAGTCCTTAAAGATAGTTTTTGGTAAATATTTCCGAAACTTTTCGTAACAAAAATTTTTTGAAACTTTGCTTATCTACAATTTGCCTTTAATAATTGAAAAAAATCAAGCTAAATGACTTAAATATGTGCAATATTTAATCCTCTCATCTAAACCGGTATCGAAGATCTTTACTAAGTAATTACCAACTTAAGGTGCAAAATTCCCCTTTTCAGGCACTGACTTACAGAAAAAATCTTCTTAAAATTATAATATTACATCTGGAATACCCTGTAGATATGAAAGAAAAGGATAGATATTATCAACTTACATACCTAACCCAAACTAAGAACCAATTTTGTTTCAGAAGGAAGAGGCTCTATTTTCGAAAGAAAAACTTCTACTTAAGAATTTGAAAAAATCTTCAGAAATGAGACCATCAAAAACTAAGTCATACACTGAAGGAGAAATAAATAACGCTGTCGCTGCCATTAGGAATGGTATGAGCATTTCGACTGCAAGTAAAACTTTTAAAATACCCGGTATGACTTTATCTGACAAGTACATTCGAAAACACTGTTCGAAGATCGGAATACCCACCATTATATCATCCGAAGAGGAGAAAATCTTGGTGAACTGGGTATCGAAGATAGCAACTCAGGGATTCCCGATTACCAAGGATCAACTTTGTGATAGTGTGCAGCAGATTCTCTTCGAATTTGAAAGTCCCAGCCTATTTACCAACATTCGACCCGGAAGGAACTGGTACGAACGATTTATGAGACGACATCCGGAATTAAGTCTATGCACCACTCAAAATCTCAGCAAGCAGAGGTCAAAAGTATCCGAAGAACAAAGTAGAGCATGTTTTGCAGAAATTGGGCAATTCCTTGAGCAAAACGGATATCTTGATATTTTATCGGAACATGAAAGAGTCTACAACTGCGATGAAACAGCATTTTTTTGTCCCCAAAAGGAGACAACGTTATTGCCAAAAAGGGTGATAACATCGTCAGCGTATGCCACGAGTTTAGCTTCTCTTGGTAATGCTAGTTTCAGTAGTCTACCGTAGATAATATTCCACAGCAATGGGCCTAGTACCGAGCCTTTGGGCACTCCTCCAGTGACTCTGTGTTCCTTAGGGCCGTTCTTTGCATCGTATTTTAGAATTCTATTAATGAAGTAACTTTTTACCATGTTTCCTAGATATCGTGGTACGTTCATTCCATTGAGAGCTTTCATAATACAATCCCAACTAGCAGTATTGTAAACGTTCTGGATATCCAATGTTGCTACCAGGCAGTAGTTCTTTGTGCCTTTATACCATCTGGTGCCTGCGATCGCGTCCCTGGCTAAGTTGTCGACGAGGTCAATTGCATCAAGAGTGGAAGCCATATTGATTGTCTGAAAGTAGCGGTTCGACTGCTGCTTCGATTCTAGTGTTAATTATTCGTTCCAGGATCTGGTCGGTTGTATCCAGCATGCAGAGTGGACGTTCTTTTTCGGGAGGAGTACTAGTCACTGCTGGTTCCATTTTTGTGAAAAAGTACCTTCTTCAAGACACGTGAAGGGCCGTTTTGATAGCCAATTCCAATGAGTTGTTTGGGATCCCATGTATACCAGGGGATTTAGTATTCGGACTCTGTTACACGATTCCATTAGCTGGTCCTGTGTGATAAGAGGGATCTGTTCTATCTGATGTTGTTTTATAACGCGATGCAACTTCTTTTGTCGGTAAAAGAGCGTTGTCACGATCATCTCCGGGAGTTTAGGACATGTTGCCGATTGCATTAGTTGCCTTTTAAGGTGAGTCATGACTACTTTATAAGGTTTTCCCCCACTGATCGTTTTCCACTTACTCAATTAGTGCGAGCCAGCATTGTCGTTTACTATCTTCAATGGCTTGCGTAAAGTTCTACGCGCGGTTTTGTACTCTGCCACCAGCTCTTCGTATTTCGTTTTTCTGCGGCCACGTTGAGATGTTCTTCTCATCGTAAGATACTCTTTACCGAGAGTAGCAATGTGGTCGATCCACCACCGTATCGATGGTAAATGAATTATTCCGCGTTTTCGGGGTAAACTGGTGTATGTGTGTGTAAGTGAGAGGGTGTATGTGTGTGTGTGTGTGTGTGTGTGTGTGTGTGTGTGTGTGTGTGTGTGTGTGTGTAAAGTTTTGTTCAATTAACAAATGTCTTTGGATTTGACAACTCTACTCTTGCTCTAGAAAATTATTATAATATTATGTAATTAAATGTTATACAATAAAATTATTAAAAATATTTTATTGTTGATGTTGAAGTATCATTAATGCAGGTAAAGTATAGAACGTAAGACGTGTTGTAACGTATTTGACGCACTTACGCATTCCCGGAGTTACGCACTCACGGAGTTACTCACTGAGTTGTGAATGATACTTTGGAATACTTTATTTTTTGTTCTTGATTCACTTTGTATGTGACACTTTCGAACGTAGTTAGTTGATGACAGATATAAATATATGTAATTGAGTTGTCAATATAGATTCGTACTTTTTCATCGATTCATTTGCGTTGACAGTCAAATTTACATTGTAATTACTCCTCCATGAGAAAAGATATATATTTTCACCGCGTAGGTGATTTTGTATAAGAAGTTCCTTGAAATTGTGGCGACCGTGACAGGACAAACATCTGTGATGGAGAACACGGAGAAAGCTCGATCTGCGCAGCTTTTACAAAGATTTACAATGCCATGATGGATATGATAGCGGATACGACGCCAGATTTAATTGAATTACAAGGAAATCTGAGGATCCTAGATCAGAAATTCGAATGTCTAAACGAATTGAAGACGGAAGTATACGATACTCTCCTGGAAGCTGATTGTACTGCTGATGAACTTGATTTAGAGATTGCTGGTGTGAACGAATACGTGGGTAAATTTAACAGAGTACGAATACGAGTAGAGAGGCTTCTCAGAAAAGAAACCGCTGAAAGTACTTCTGTTAGTGACATTTCCGTATCGACTCGAAGAAAACTGAAACTTCTCACAATAGAATTTTGCAAATTCAGTGGTGAAATAACGACCTCCTTTTGGAGTCAATTTAAACGAATACACGATGATCAATCCATTGAGAATAAGGATAAGGTCCAATATCTCATTCAAGCGACAGTTCCAAATATTCAAGAGATCGGCAATTAATTGATAGTTACCCGCCCACTGAAGACAACTATATATAGATAGTTTGAAATCGAGATTTGGACGTAATGATCTCCTAGTAGAGTTATATGTGCAAGAACTTTTATCGTTAGTTTTGAATACCTTGCACGAAAAGATCAAACTTTGCGATTTGTATGACAAAATTGAGTCGCAGCTGAGAGCTCTTGAGACACTAGGCGTGACCTCAGAAACTTGTGCGGCCATGCTTTACCCTATGGTAGAATCGTGTTTGCCAGAAGAGAGATTGAGAGTTTGGCAACGTAGTAGCTCCTGTTCTAACAAACTATCATTGAAAGACCGTCTAAAAAAGCTAATGGATTTCCTTAAAGACGAAGTAGAGAATGAAGAAAGAATATCTCTTGCTGTTGCTGGATTTGATATCAACAAAACCTCCAGAAAACCCCCTAAAAATGAGTGTGTTTCTCAACATGAAGGTACGGTAGCTACTGCGGCAGGTCTGCTGAATCAAAAATCTATTGTTTAATGTGTCTTTTGCAATGAAAAGCACCCCTCATCTGAGTGTGATAGCAAAAAACACACGAAGAGAAATCACGCATTCTCAAAGAAAAAGGCTATCGTTTCGTATGCTTGAGATTTGGACATATGGTCAGAAAATGTCGCCCACGAGTAAAATGCCCAAATTGTAGTGGAAGGCACATGAAAATAATGTGTAACAATGCAAGCAAAATTGAGACAATAACTAATTCTACTACAAGCGAATCTCTTTCAAACTATACCTATGGTAAAGTTTTGCTGCAGACTTTATTGGTGAAAAGAACACCCGTTTCGCTCGTGCCATTATAGACACTGGATCACAGCGTTCATATATAACAAAGACTCTATCACGTGAAAAGGACTATGAACCTGTTAGAGAAGAATATTTGGTACACTCCCTTTTTGGTGGTATAGAATCAAAGCGAATAAAACATGTATGTTACCACGTCAAAATCGGTAATTTGAATGACAATTTCAAATGTGACTTTGACGTTTTGGGTCAGCCTGTCATTTGTAATAATCTTGGATGTATTATACAGGGGCCGTGGATGCATGAATTCGAAAAGTTGAACATTATAATCAGTGATAAATATACAGGACCTATAGAAAATTTGATAGGTGCCGATGTCGCTGGAAAATTATTGGCTGGCAACAAATGTTCTTTGAATTGTGGGTTAGTTGCTGTTGAAACCTCTCTAGGTTGGACACTGATGGGAAAGATTCCACAATTTCCATCTCAGAACCGTCAGAACTCCTCGATGTTGGTTACGTCCTTATTTTCCAGTAACTTTTGAATTTCTTATTATTGGGAATCAGATGTTCTAGGAATAACTGATCCTTATGAACAGCAATCCAAAAAAGATGAGAAACTTGCAGTAATGGACCACTTTTTTCAAAATGTCATTGTTAATGACGGAGGAAGATATGATATTACGATGCCGTGGTTCGAAGGACACTCTTCGTTGCCGAGTTACTTAGATGTCGCCAAAAAGCGTCTTGATACATTAACTGCAAAACTCAAGAATGAAGGATATTTTGATGCTTATCACCAGGTGATCTGAAAGTGGATGGAGAAGGGTATAATAGAAGAGGTTCCCGAAAAAGACATTAGTAGAACAGCTGTCTATCTACCTCACCGACATGTCGTGAAAAGTAATAGCAGTACCACGAAAATTCGCCCTGTTTTCGATGCTTCGGCGAAAATGAAAAATTATCCTTCCTTGAACCAATGTCTGGTAAAAGGTCATAATCTGATTGCGTTGATACCATCACTTCTCATAAGATTCAGATTGCACCAGATTGGCGTAGTTTCAGACATTAGAAAGGCGTTTTTGCAAATTAGTCTCTCACCTGGTGATCGAGATTTTTTGAGATTCGTGTGGTACGATGCTGATAGTCGAATAAAATATTACAGACATTGTAGGGTTGTTTTTGGCGTGACCTGCAGCCCTTTCCTGCTTAGTAGTGTCATCAATTTCCATCGTCAGAAGTTTCTTGCACAGGCTTCAGCTGACAATGCATCATCTTCGAATTGGGTGATTTCGAAACTGATGAGGAGTTTTTGCGTCGACAATTGCGTCACCAGCGTCGACACTCTTGTTGAACTCCACATATTTATTGAAAAAGCGAGTAATATCATGCTAGAAGGAAATTTTGATTTGCGAGGATGGGAATATAGCATCTTGAATCCTCCACTAGACCAAGTCAACACACCGAACAGCATACCCACTCCCGTATTAGGTCTTCTGTGGGACAAAAACCAGGACATATTGATATGAGTTCATCTCTCCTGAATTCAGAAAACAAACCTTTTTTCGATTGTTTTACATATATTATTCTAAATTTGATAGAATTGTCAAAATGATTGGATACATTCGTCGATTCATTCATATTTGCAGAAATAGGAACCAGAAGAGAACGGGGGTACTTTCTCGAGAGGAATTTTCTGAATCTGAAATACAGCTCATCAAATTGAAACAACTTGAGAGTTTTGATGGTGTTGCTGATAACAGATTATCTTCCTTCTGTCCATTCCTAGATAGAGATGGCATCGTCAGAGTAAGGACAAAGATTTCTGAATCCTCCGATTCCCCAGAGTTCTGTAGTCCAGTCGTTTTACCTGCTAAACATCCTGTAGTCATGGAACTGATTTATGACAATCATTTGAAATATTCACATGTTGGTATATAAGGTCTTCTGAGCATTTTGAGAGAACGATTTTGGATTATTCGTGGCAGAAAAACTATTGGATCTGTTATACACAAATGTGTAATATGCAGAACGTATGATTCGAAAAAAATCAGAAACCTCACCTGTTACTTTACCCCATGATCGTGTAAGGGACGCTTTTGCATTCGAAGTTACAGGTGTAGACCTAGCTGGACCACTTCATAATCGTAATGGAGAGAAGGTCTGGATATGCATCTCCACTTGTGGTGTATACAGAGCCCTCCATCTAGAGTTGGTTTCAACAATATCAACTAATGCCTTTCTTCAAGCATTCAGAAGGTTTGTTGCAAAGAGGGGTCGTCCTTTGGTGATATACAGTGACCACGGAAGCAATTTTGTTGGTGCAGATAATGCATTGGAAAGCTCGACTGGAAAGCCATTTCAGAATACAGTACCGTTCAGAAGATTCACTGGAAATTCAATCCCGTAACTGCAGCCTGATGGGGCAGTTGGTGGGAGCGTCTCATACGACTCGTCAAACAGCTTCTGCGAAAAGTGTTGGGACGAGATTGTCTCACCTATGAAGAGTTGTCAACAGTTTTATGTGATTGCGAGTGAGTGCTGAATTCCTGGCCGATCACGTATGTTTCTGAAAACACATCCGATTTCATCCCCCTGACACCGAATGTGTTTGTGAGAGATATGGGACCTAAATCAGGGTTAACGTGTGAACTACCAGATGTCGATACCATCGAATCATCTGATCTGAATAGACATGTCAGATATCGGAAAAAGCTGCGAGAGAAATTGCGACAAAGATTTCGAAGAGAACTCATTCTTCATTCCAAAAGGCAAACTAGTACCAATTCTATGAAAGTTGGCAGTATTGTGCTCATTGGAAATGACAATACTAAACGAATTGATTGCCCTTTAGCAATCATAGAAGAATTACTGCCAGGAAAGGATGGAAAGGTTAGACTTGTTCGTTTAAGAACTGAAACAGGTCATTTGATGAGGCCTATCCAGCGTATTTTCACACTAGAAGTCGACGCTGAGGATCCAAATGCAATAATAAAACCTGTTGGAAATGCAAAAACACGTTTGCCTACTCCAACGACCCAGTCAGTTTATGAGGACGAAGAAGAGGCAGAGCCTGAAGAAGAGTCCCAGTCTATTGTTACCAGATACGGAAGAAGAATTGATCCACCAAAGAAATTCAGTTATTGAGTCAATCATAAATGGTTCGATGACTCAAGGTGGGAGAATGTTGTAAATGATACTTTGGAATACTTTATTTTGTGTTCTTGATTCACTTTGTATGTGACAGTTTTGAACGTAGTGACTTGATGACAGGTAGAAATATATGTAATTGAGTTGTCAATATAGATTCGTACCTTTTCATCGATTTATTTGCGTTGACAGTCATATTAATATTGTAATTACTCCTCCATCAGAAGAGATATATATTTTCACCGGGTAGGTGATTTTGTATAAGAAGTTCCTTAAAACTCACGGAGTAACGCACTCACTGAGTTACGCACTAACGGATTTATGCACTCGCCGCTACGCGGCTTCGTTCGTAACTTTTCCATTCGTGCGTAAAATGCTTCTTTCAATACACGTCACGTAGGGTACGTTCCACTTAAAGCCCACAACGCCCACGATCGCGACGGCTGAAATACCCATTCCACTTACGAAAACAGACCATGGTCGTTGTAGGCGAAAGTTATAAGTGGAATGCACATTTGAGCGGGGTAGGCTCACAATATGGTGGCTTAGTGAAAATTTGCAGTTTATTAATAAATAAAATGATTTTTGGTGCAGTTTGGAGTAAAAACGTGGCATAGGCCAGGGTAAAATTTAATTCATCATGGATTCCCGTGAATGTGTGGTTGCGTTTTTGACAAAACGAATTAGAATTTATCGCCATATTTGAATTGCCGCCACTTTTTGACGACAGCACACTCAGACCCACCAATTTGTATGGGCGAAATGGGCGAGACTCGGTCGCAAACAGTGACGTCATCTATGACGTTAAACGACCGCTTACAACGATCACGGGCCTAAAATGGAAGGGTAAAGTGGGCGTTGCGATCGTTGTGGGTTTTAAGTGGAACGCACCCGTAATATACTATTAAGGATTGTATTTTGGATCATTGTTTTTCTCTCAATAACCTGGGTATCAAAAAAGCAAACGCTAAATGTTTATTTCTACGATTTTATTCGTTCTAGCTCTGCTATTCACATTCAGAAAGGACAAGCGTCAATTTTGAGTATAGAACAACAGAACAAAAATCAAAAATCAATGGGAAGTATGCTCCTCTCCTGAGTGTAAATCGAAAGGTATTTCTATTTTTTAACGAGAAATCAAGTACCGACATCCGGTTACAATGATTACATCCATTTTCGTTCGGAAAATATTGACTTTGCGATGGTAATATTTTATAAAAAGTATTTATCTACGCCACTGAGTACTGCCTGTCGACGTTTACACGCTGTAGAATGAGAAGCGGAGTCTGATATCCAATAACCTTCCATGCTTGGTTGCTTATATTTCTCGTTTACTTGGTTGCGAGATCCGAATTTTCCGATAATCTTAATTTGCTCAATAGTACTCGTTCGCTAATAAACGATATACCCTTGTAATATGAAGAACTGTTACATAATATTGTATAAACTCGAAATATATATGAAAAAAAAGAAATTTGATTTTTTTCTAATAAGAACCATGTAAGAGAGAGACATTTAACATTATTAAACTCTTTACAAGCTGTGTCAGAATGTAATAGATATTATCACGATTATTAACTATACATGAGATCAGGACAACAGGATATAGAACAGGGAATGCGATAGTATATATGACTTGTAAATGCAAATGAGCTAGGCACCATTTGAACAGACTCAAATAATAGAGATACTACAATAGATGATTCGAAATCGTTAAGACAACTTCAGTTTATTCAATAAAAGAGGGTGGTGTTCCTCATCGCAAGAGACAAAGAAATAAAAAACAGCAGTTTCACGATATATACTAATATTGTCACACAGTAGTAATCATACACTACTGGAAGCAACAGTAACAGTCTCAGCCAACAAATTCTATTGGTAAGCGCACAGAAAAAAAATGATAAATCAGATGCTCCTGAAAATTGCTTGGAAAATGTACTAATACCTATCAAGGTCACGTAAATCTGAAAATAAATTATCGTTTTCCTCCAAGAAACAATATAACCTGTATAAACTACACAGCTCCAAAACTCACTCGAGTAACAAAGAAGCACCTAGATTTAACTCAGTAGCAATATATTTATATATAGAAAATAGGCTTCGTGAAGCTGTAGTGATGCTGGCATAACTATAAAATTCAGTGTTCAGATACTTCCCAAACTAGTGAAAAGCATCAGGAATAATCTCTCTATAATAAAATCTACTAACCTACTCATCAAGTTAATTTCAACAGATCAGTATTTGGATCAAAAGGGGGTTCGCTTTTCCTCTTGATACCACTTTCAGTAGGTTTAACTAATGAACCTGGCTAGTAGACTAGCTCAATAAAACTGAAATAGCTCTATTTAGGGAGCTCCATAGCTAATTGGATTTAAATTGTAGGTATTAAAACTATATTACTTGTAAATAATACGAATAAGCTAACTTAACAAACTAAATTTATTCAAATCTAAAACGAGTGTAAATAAAAATGAACAATTTCTAGGTTAACTTATAACTAATTAACTCCAAGTGCCATCTATATGATACATATAGAAGTTGTGATACTATGGTTGAATTCATTTATTTTACTAAACAATTACTGCGTTGGAAGATGAAAACGTAAAACACTTGTTGTGTAAGACTTACACATAAGTCTATTATTTTAATGTTGATTGTTTAAATTTGAGGTTAACTTGTAATGAAAATTAATGGCATTCACCCGTTTTATGCCATTTGGCACAGATGCACTATACCAATCTCTCAACTTGGCTGATCAGCTATTCAATTTCCAATTGTCTAAAGATTTCAACAACTTGCAGTTATACAAAATAGACGTCATACAATTGAGAACGTTATTTCACCGTTTGCAGATATTACCCGATTCTCTGGCAACACTTTAACTTCTTGAAATTTATGTATAACTGCTTCTACAGTACTTTTTATTGAGTACTTAAAAGTTAAATATGTGCGGCTGTGCGCTTTTCTTGGACATGAAAGGTCTAGGTTGAAGTAAACTACCTTAACCCTCCGCTACTCGCGCGGGGTATTTTAGTACCCCACGGGCTAATCCTATGTCAATATCTTGGTGGGGGAATCGCGAAATTCCACGTCGCCTCGTGTATTCTTCAAGCATAGTGTGTAGATATCTGTGCTAGGGAGTGGTCGCTATCGAGTCACTAACTTTTACGAAATACGCTATTGAACCTCGTTGTGGTATTTAAATACCCCACGTGAGTGGTCGTGTCATATTTTTGGTAAGTGTACTATATACTATAAATCTGCTATTACTTGAACATAGGTTATTATATATAGGTTAAAACATGACAAATCAATCCAAGGATCCAGAACAGTGGTTGAAATGGTATGAGGAACTTGACGAGGAGCCGCAGGTATATGGGGAAGAAGATCTCAACGAGTTCGAAGTTGACGCGATTGAAGTACAGGATGAACGCACAGATAGTGAGCAAGACGCAGATCCTGATTATATGGAAGATCCTCTAGCACAAGATGTTGCTGACGAATCTGCGAGTGCGTTCGAAGATCCGCTTACACAGGCTGATGATTCTGGTGAATCTACGGGTCCATACTTCATAGGAAAGGATAAACAGAGTAAGTGGAATAAAATGAAACCACCTTCTTCAAAGAACAAAATCTCATAACATAGTTTTGAAAGTTGCTGGTCCAGTGGGCAATGCAAAAAATGCCAAGTCTTATATGCAATGTTTTTATAATTTCATTGACGACACTATGTTTGCTATAATTGTGGATTGTACCAACATATATATATCGCACATTCAACAAAATTTTGCTCGAGAAAGAGACGCACAGAAAACTGATGTTTGTGAAATTAAAGCTTTTGTAGGGATTTTGTATCTTGCCGGCGTCTTGAAATCTGGTAGACAAAATGTTTTATCTTTATGGAACACGAATGGTAGAGGCATTGAACATATATTTATTACAATGACATATAACCGTTTTAAATTTCTTTGTCGATGTATCAGATTTGATGATATTTCTACCAGGCAGGAGAGGCGCAATTTGGACAAGTTGGCACCTATTAGAGACATATTCGAACGTTTTGTCTAAAAGTGTCAATCTTCAGTCACACCAAGTGCGTATCTAACAATAGACGAGCAGCTTGTGGCATTCAGAGGAAGATGCCCGTTTAAACAATATATACCGAGTAAACCAAGTAAATACGGGCTAAAGGTATATGCACTCGTGGATGTAAAGACCATGTATACGTAGAAGTTAGAAATGTACGCTGGAGTGCAACCCATACTTCCTTAGTAATAAGCCCGCCGACGTCATCATGCGCCTCGTGGAGGATCTAAAAGGAACCGGACGAAATATTACTATGGATAACTGGTTCTCCAGTATCCCCCTGGCTTTCGAATTGCTCAGAAATAAGCTGACAATGATTGGAACTATCCGCAAAAATAAAAAGGAAATTCCTCTCGAATTTACCAATACGCGTTCTAGACCTGTACAGAGCAGCATGTTTGCGTTTAAAGACCATTGCACATTGGTTTCTTATGTACCAAAGAAATATAAGAATATCCTATTGATTTCCACAATGCATCACGATGATGAAGTGAATGAAGCTTCTTTGAAACCAGAGATTATACTTGAATATAATCGTACAAAGTCTGGAGTGGACGTTGTAGATAAGATGTGCGCTCATTATGATGTGGCTAGGAATACCAAGCGTTGGCCACTTACAGGTTTTTTCAATATCCTCAATATTGCAGGAATTAATGCCATATGTTTATATGCACTGAACAATGGATTCCAAAAACCCACTAGAGAATGTTTTTTGAGGAGTATCGCTGAAGGATTAGTTCGTCCACAAATTCTGAAAAGAATATATGCCAAAAATATTCCAAGAAATATAAAGAAGCGGGGATTCCTTCTTCTAAATATCGAAGAACCATCAACAACTGCAAGAGCTCAAGATCCTGAAACACATATGCCAAAGAGGCCAAGAACGGGTAAAGGAAGGTGTTATTTGTGTCCCAGAAGTCTTGACAGAAAAACCCCAGTAAGTTGCCTCAAATGCACCAAGTGGATATGTAAGAACCACCAACAAATTGTTTGCAACAGTTGCCTGAAACATGGAGCGGATGACGATTCTGAATCGGAAAACTCAGTCAATTAATGTTTTGTTGCCATTTTTTTGAATTTTTACCTTGTGCTTCTAAATGTTTATAATTATAAATTTTTGTGATTATGAAGTTTGGTTTATTTTGTAAAGCATACAAGTAGGTGTTTTTACGTAATTTGCCATATAATAAATAACCCAAAGAACTCTTTTTAATGTTTCCCATTAAAATAAAATTGGGGTATCAAAATACCCCACGCGAGTACTCAAGTAAAAAATGTAGGCGCGAGTAGCGAAGGGTTAAAAACTTACTCTGTTTATACAAAAAACATCCTTGAGTCCAGTAAAACTTCAGTTCTCGTTGAGCTAATACTTAAATTGTTCTATAAATATGTCACTGTGGAGTAAAACAATACCATGTGGCCCACTGCCTGGAATTAAAAAATGAGCTGTGCCTTGCTTGATTTCTATACCTCACTAGAAAAACGATGTGTTGCTGCGAGAGAGTCTCAGATCAAGAAGAAGGCGGGAGTGACGAAAAACTGACAGCTGCCATTTTCCTTGTTTGCCCAATCAAATAATAAAATGTATTGATTTGACGTATCAGCCAACTAGGATTAACTGTATGTTGTACGGTTGGTGGCATATGTTTGACGTTAATGCATTGTAAGAAAAGACAGTGCCGTACTTAATTTTATTTGCTAAAAAATATGTTATATATTTTTCTTTGTTTGGGTCGTTTCCCAAACAGTTTTCTTCCAATTCTTTCAAAATGATGCACTGCAACATACACTAATAAAAATTCAATTCCAAATTTTCAGTTCGGCTCGAGGACAGGACGTTCTCCTATAAATCGAGTACATGGGAATGCTTGTCCTGTGATCTAATTGTTTGACGTTATTTCCTGGTATCAATCAAGCATTTAACAAATTTTATTATCTGGAACTGCTATTAAAGCGAAAAAAGAAGAGGCAATGTTTCATCTTCTCAAATGATATCTTCGTGATATATATTTTTATGTCGAATCTGAGTGGGGAGTGTACGTGATCTACATTTCCGATCTTCTAACAAATGATATAAAGTCTGTTTTGAAACTGCTGTAAGCGTGTGATCGGAAAGCGTTGATTTTCTTATATAATTCTTTCTTTGACTTATAGATCATGATTTCCCGTTCTTGTTCATATGGCCACAGTTCTGTTTTCTTCTATTTGGAGTTATGCTATGCCAACGATTATTCTGAGATCCATGTATTGTGATATATTGTCCTCATCTCTCGCAATCCAAAATTGTGTGTTGAAGATGTACGAACTACAAGCAACAAACAAAGTGATTCGTGAGTATTTCAGTAGCCCCTTTGTCTTTCTGCGTGATATATATGTATATATATATATATATATATATATATATATATATATATATATATATATATATATATATATTGAACTTATCGTAAGAAACAGTAAAAAGAATGGAACACAAAAGTATGAAATTTGCAACCTTGTAGAGTAACAGATGGAAATTAATTTTTTCACACAGCTGGAATTATCTTTTCTAATGATGATAATATAAGAAGAATATATATTTTCTATTGAATTGAACATTTATTATATTAGTTATGCTTCAAAACGGAAGAGATACATAAGTAATAGTAAAATTATTTACCTTAGGATTTCAGATTATAAACTGCATTATTTTCATAAAATTTTAATTATATCTTAACAAATCATAAACTCATTTTCTTGTCTATAGCAAATGATAATTTGTATCCAGTATTTCGAACATCTAACAATGAATTTGAAAAGAAAATAAATTATTATGAGACAATAATAAATAGAATGTTAGATCATGATATACCAACAAAAGTGTAATGTTTATATTAAAAAGGAGATAACTGAAGTGACAACTAAAAATTTCATGTCTGTTAATGAAGTACACTGAATGTGGAGGTAGATTCTACCATAGAATTATTTATGTTCGTGAAATATTGATAATAGAAAAATAGGTTGACTGAAATAAATATAGAGCCGAGTTTGTAATAGATAAATATGTAATGATGAGTAAAGATTTAATTGAAAGGCATTATGACAGATATTTGAACATTTTAGATTGTATATGGATTGATATTGAAATTTAAAGTCAAATAGATATAATTTTGTTAATTAAAATAAGGTAGATTTTTGAAAGAATGAGTATGTAAATAGGAATGGTAAATTAGTTTGAAATCTTACATCGACAATCCATAATCATAGAAAAATATAAAGACATTTATCGACATATAAAACATTAGATAAGACAAAGCATATTCTATCTAGTATGTAGTAAATTTTTTGTTTTACAAATAACAAAGCGGACAACAAAAAGTTTGTTGATTTGGAAAACAAAAGGTTGGTGAAGCGAAGCTAATGGAGAAGGACGCATGTAAGAAAATTTTATAAAGATATTTGGGAAATTATTAGAAATTAAAGTCAAAAGACATTGCAAACATTTAATTAATATACATTGAACATTTTGAAAAGAAAATACTTGGAAATAATAAGAATTTGTGGGAAATATGAACATTTTAAATTTGAGAGGGGACGCTACCCAAATTTTCAGAAAGTAATCACAAAATACGTTTCCTAAACCATTATCATCGTAACATAAACATTATAAGCAAAAATATCTAAGTGATTTAACAAGAATTTACGAACTTACCTGCCATACAAACTATAGAGTTTGTAACTACAAGATTGAAGGAGATCCAGCTTTGGTACAGAAGATTCCACATCAATAGAATATACTAGAGACTTCCCAGTGTTGTGGTCAGGTTAGTGTTTTTAACGATTTATTTGGTTAACCATATTAAACTCAAACGTAATTCATAAATTTGGCCAAATTACACAATAATAATTTTAGGTATAGAATAATAGTTGGTATTTGTAATTTGCACTGTATTATATTTGTTTTAACATAAGTTTTATTTACTGCTTATGATGCTTTTCAATTTTACGCTTGTTTGATAATTATAGGAACTAAATTTGAGCTGTTGATTTTCATTTACATGTCATTTGCCAAACACAGGGCAAGGTTTCATAACACATAGGTTGAATTACTGTGTTTCATATAATCGATTCACAGCGTTGATGGAGATGATTTTCGCAGGTTGTTTGTGGGATGCAGATTTCATATATTTCCTTGTTTAATTTTATCCTGAACCTAACCAGAGTAAGTGTTCTCATGCTCTCCAATAAACCATTAAGACATTAAACTAATAAATAAAAATATAAATCATATAACCTGAGCTAGCCAATACAATTTAAAAAACATAGATAAATATCAACCATAGATAAATTTAATAGATAAATAAATAAAGTAAAACAGTATATCGGGATTAATAATATATATATATATATATATATATATATATATATATATATATATATATATATTGAACTTATCGTAGCAAATATTGATGAGAATGAGACACAAATATATGAAATTTGAACTTTGTCAGATGGTAAATAGAGATTATAATATATATTATAATATATATATATATATATATATCTTTTTTGGATTGTTCTTGGGTATAGAAACCTATACCCAAGAACAATCCAAAAAAGATAAATATATAATGGTTTAAGAAATACTACAAATATATATATATATATATATATATATATATATATATATATATAACAAGCAACAAAGAGATTAGTGGGAAAATATTGACTGTTCGTTTGTAATAATGTATAAAAAGTATTTTTCGACGCCACTGAGTGCTGCCTGTCGACGATTTTACGCTGTATATATATATATATATATATATATATAACGGATATTTTGGTGCGGTTGTGGCAATAAGAAAACAGAGTAAACTCTTTCAGATATTTATTCCTGAGCTTTCGAATAACTTTTATTCATCGTCAAGGGCTAAAATTGATGGGTCAATGTTATCATTATTACCAATTGAATAAAATGATAAAAACTTACTCGGAAATAAACTTCTGAAAGAGTTTAATATGGTGTCTTATTGCCACATCCCCACCAAAATATCCGTTACAAATAAGTTGGCAAATATCTTTCTTCGAATTATATATATATATATATATATATATATATATATATATATATTTAAAAGGAGGATATTATTTGCTGACTGTTAGGAA
Organism: Galeruca laticollis; assembly: GCA_963921935.1. Lineage (NCBI taxonomy): Eukaryota > Metazoa > Arthropoda > Insecta > Coleoptera > Chrysomelidae > Galeruca > Galeruca laticollis. The sequence continues at coordinate 52,468,912 of OY998184.1, forward strand.
TATTGGGGAATTGTAACAAGAAAAGCGGAATAAAGTGATTATTCTCATCATCAGGAAGACTAAAATGAAAAAACAGCATTAAGATACTGTAGTTAACAAAAAAGCTAACGAACGCGAGTGCTTTTTTTTGTCAAAAGCCGGCCAGGAAATGATATCGTTTTCCCTCTAGAACGGACGGATTGGTTGACATAACAATGATGCCAAACTAAAAGTTAAGTAGATTGAAATGAGATCATGTACCCATTATGAAAATGTCCTCTGATGTATTAGTGGGTGAATCTTGGATTCATGAGAAAGAAGAAGATGAAATAATCTATTTCCCTAAAGTGAGAGGTTTATAAACATATGACCTACACTGTGGAGGATATTGAGACTCAGCCACCAGCCAAACAAAAAATACAAATAACGAATATAATAATAATAATAATATAGTAATCATTGAAGTAATATAACAATTATGTAATATATATATATATATATATATATATATATATATATATATATATATATATATATTGATGGGTGCATCTATTAACACCATCTGATGGCTAAAGCGTACCGTTCAGGGTGTAATCTGCAATCGCTCTTATGTGAGACAACACGGCTTGACAGTGACCTTAAAGTCTATTATTGTTTATCACAGTCCCTACATGGAATGCTGTTCACAACATTAGTAAGCGGAGTCAACGGACTTTTATCTTTTACTCTAGTGAAACTTGATCTGATTGTTAGTACTGTTTTGTTAGCAATTTTGAAGTAACCATATGTACGGAATAATCTGGCAAGTCTCGGAGTTATGTCCCTTATGTAAGGGAGAGAAGCAAAAATTGGGCGAGCAGGGATCGTACCAGAGCCAACATACATTTGGGCCACATTAGGATGGCTATCATCAGTCACCAAGTCCACGGTATTTGATGTGCTGAATAATAACTTATTGAGTGAAGTTCTTGCATAAGAGTTATCCAAGAAAAGGTTGAATGAAACGGTAAGATTTTTATTATGGAAGATACTATTTGAAATTCTTCATAGAATGTTTGTGGTATGAATGGTAATTTAAATATCTACCAGAACTACAAGGCTTCCTGTACCAATCTATAATAATCGTATTGCTATTACGAATGAACTAAGTGTCCAAGAATGGTACGGAATTATCGGTGTCTTCATTTTTTATTGTCAACTGTATATATGGGTCGTAGCTGTTAAAGGTCTCAAGAATCTCATCTAGGCCCTCGCTAGGAAGTGCCACAATAATATCCACATATTTCGTAATGAGAAAAGGAGTGAAAGAAAGTACCGGAATGACAGTATCCAGCAAATCGTCCATGACACATGCTGCTAAGATAGAAGAAATGGAGCCACCCATAGGAGTGCCAAAAGTTTGTTTATAAATTTTGTTATTAAATGTAAAATAAGTATTATCAAAGAGAAAAACTATTAAGTTTAAAAAGTCATCCTTCTGGATGGAGCAATGGACACTGATACGTTCACAACTCTTATCGATTGCTCTCAAGCAAGCATCAAGATAAACGTTACTGAACAACGCGACCACATCCACACTGGCCAGAACATAATTATCTGGAATTGTAAAATTATTAAACTTGTCCGAGACCTCAAATGAATCCTTAATGTAATAAACGTTTCCATAATCATAAGCGTCAGTCAGGATTCCTGTACAAAACTGTGCAATACTTTCAGTGGGGGCTCCCATCGAAGCCACTATCGGTCTCACAGAGAGAACTGGTTTATGAACCTTTGGAAAGGCATAAAACTTGGGGGGAACACCATTGTAGCATGTGAGCTTTTTCCTACATGATAAGTCTATTTGATGTTTATTGTATAAAGATTTTACTAAATTGTTGCCCTTTCTCTGTATAGAAGAGGTAGGGTCAGACGATAACTCTACATATGAATTGTTATTTAATATGATGTCATTGGATAACTCAGTATATTGTTGTTTGTCCATAACAACTGTGACATTCCCTTTATCTGATTGTGTTAAAATCAGATGTGGGTTATATTTCAAAAAAGCTTTAGATTTATGTAACAGATTATGAAATTAAGAATTTGAATAAGGTTTATGTATGTAATTTGTAATTATATTAGTAGCTCTAACCACAGTGATGTTTATAACCTTAGAATCTGTAATGGTGGAGGTGCGGTAGTCAACTTCTGATAAAATTGATTTGACAGAAATATGTTTCATGATGACAGGTTCTACACTAAACTTAGGGCCTAGAGCCAAAAATTGTGAATATCAGCTGGTATTATGGTGTTCGAAATAATTCGTAGCCATGTAGAATTTGATTTCAATAATAATTTAAAATGTTTCTCAATCAGCTGATTGACATATGAAATATTTTTGATTTTAATTTTATGAAATAATTTATTATATGTAACCTGTTGTTTACTTGAAAAATTGTTAAAAAGGAACTCACTTGTTTTTGAGATAATGTCACTTCTCAACGTCGTCAAATTTTATTCTAATTCACTAATTAACGAATGATTATTAGCTATTTCAATATTAAGAAGTTTCATCCCTAGCCTGTAATCAATTGATTCCACAAAACTAAGAGATCATTCTCAGAAATGGCTTTTATTTCACTACTTAATAATGTCATTAACAAAAAGACAGACATAGATCACTTGAGTGAGATTTACTCCTTCCTGTTGTCCTTAGATTTCAACGAAAATCTACTTGTCACAGGTGGCAGTCATGTTACCCCTCTTGACACTACCCTACTTGCAGAAGATAAACATATTACAACTTCTATAAGGTGGGTGCATTGGTGTTGGTAGATGCACCCATCAATATATATACTTTACATAATTTTTAAATGACTTAATTGATTACTTTAATATTATTATTATTATTATAATAATCGTTATTTGTATTTTTTGTTTGGCTGGTGGCTGAGTATCAATATCCTCCACAGTGTATGTCTTATGTTTATGAACCTCTCACTTTCGGGAAATAGATTATTTCCTCTTCTTCTTTCTCATGAATGCAAGATTCACCACCTCTGCATTCTTCTATTCCATTTCAAACAATAACTAATACATCAGAGGCCATTTTTATGATGGGTACATAATCTGATTTCAATCTACTCAACTTTTAGTTTGGCATCATTGTTCTGTCAACTAATCCGTCCGTTTTAGAGGGAAAACGATATCATTTCCTGGCCGGCTTTTAACAAAATACACTAGTGTTCGTTAGGTCTGCAAAATGGTGTTAGATGTTGGCTTTTTTAGTCATTTTAATGTGATTGTTTGATGTGAACCATAGTGGGTTTAACTAGTTCATATTTTAATTATCCGTAGTTTAATTCTATATAAGTAGGTACACACCTGTTGTGAATCCGTTTCCTTTTGTATCTTTTGTGTTAACTACCGTATCTAAATGCTGTTTTTTCATATTAGTCTCCCTGATGATGAGGACAATCATCCTCGAAAGCTTGGAAATTTTCCGTTAAGAGTACACTTTATTCCGCTTTTCTTGCTGCAATTCCCCAATATTCACCAGTTTTATTCCTAACAGTCAGTGAAGACTATCCTCCTTTTCATTTTTTTTGGAGTTATACAGGGTGTCCCGGGACTAATGGGAAAAAAGTCAGGAGCGTATAATCTCAGCCAAAATAATGTTAGTACTTTATATAAACTTTTTCTATGGAGGCCCTCGTTTTCGAGTTATAGGCCTCCAAAGTATTAATTTTGAATTTGGTTTTTATTTTTATTTTTTGTACTAGTTATTTGATCTTTATCAAATTTACGTCAAAGCTATAATGTACGTGTATGTTTATTTTTGAAAGGTAAACAGATTTACAGTACTGCCTTGAAGCCAGGGACGGACTAATCGCAATGGTTAGTGATCCAAAAAATTTGCAGGGATGGCACGCCCTGTATGAAATCATCGAAATTGACTTCTCCACACATTAAGCTAACGAAAAGGTACTCTTGTTAGAATTCGATAAAATAAGCCGTTTGGATAATATTTACAGTTTTATTAATGCACTACGTACAAACCTACCTGACTAACTTATTAATACGATGTCCAGGATTTACTTCCTTTTAATCAAAATTACGAACATAACATTATTAAACCATTAAGAAAACCTCAAAAAACACAAGTTATAAAACATTAGACTAATACTAATTCCTAAACAACAACAAAAACTAACGTTATTCTAATAAATGTTCAATATGAGCTCCTCCCACTTCCACGCACATTCTAAGTCTACGAAGGTTGTTTCTTTGCACTTGAATGAGCAATCCCACATTATTTCTAATAACATTGCAGTGTAACACAATTCTGTCTATTGAATCTTGTCTTGTTTGCACAGGTGTTGCGTATACCTTACTTTTGAGATAACCCTAGAGAAAGAAATCCATAGGATTAACGTCTCCTGATCGCGGTGGCCATTGAAAAGGGCCTCCACGACCAATCCATCTATTAGGAAACCTTGTGTGTGAATGCTGTCGTATATCTAAACTGAAATGAGGAGGGGCCCCATCATGCATGAACCATAAAATCCTACGAGTTTGTAGTAGCACATCATCAAACAGGTTCCATAACTAATTTTGCAAAAACTCCAAATATCTCTGACCAGTCAAAGTACCGTCAATAAAGTATATGGCTCTATCGAATGATTGCCAACTATTCCTGCCCAAATATTAACCATGAATCGATGCTGGCTCCTAGTTTGGATAATGCCATGTGGATACACATCATCCCATAAATGCATATTATGAGAATTTATGATTCCATCTCTGGTGAAACCGGATTAGTTCGTAAAGAGAACGTTACTAATGAATGTATTGTCTTCTTGTTGTTGTCGCAGAAACCACTGGCTATACTCAAGTCGTTCAGGATAATCAGCCACTGTCATACTGTGTACTTTTTTCATGTGAAAAGGATATAACAGCTGTTTTTTTAGGACGCGATGAACAACTAATTTCGAGACGTTATGTTCTCTTGATACTTTTGGAAAACTCGTTGATGGTTCATTATCAACTGCATTTAACAAGTCTTGTTCAACTGCCACAGTACGTATGCTTCGTACTGGACCTTCTCCACCTTTTTTTGGCAAAAATCTTCCTAAAATTAGAAATTTTGTTTCGTATACATGGAAAATCACATTTATTTATACCTGTTTCTCGTAACCTGAGATCAATACACTCAAACATTTGTCTGTCTGGCAATGCTCTGTTTGCAAAACGTTCTTCATAAAGCCTTCTGGCCTCTAAACAGTTTCGAGAAGCCAGTCCATACATTAGATGCATATCTGCGTACTCAATAAAAGCGAATTTTTCCATTGTAACTGTTAAATTAAGGACTTATGAATTATTGACAAGTACTGACTACGAACTATTCTACACAACGTTTGACAACTAATCCTATGGTAACTTAATAAACGGTAAAAAGTTTTTACCAACTTTCGAATTAATAAGTCGCTAATGTTTTTCATCTTCTGCTATCGTTAAATTATTTTTTTGTGGTACTGTAGGTAAATCTTGGACATCTATTAATAGGTTAGTTTTACCTCGTTGTGTACTTATAAAAATGGTGAATGCGTAAATTGGTATGTAGTGCATGAATAAAACTGTAAATATTAGCCAAACGGCTTATTTTATCGAATTCCAACAAGAGTACCTTTTCGTTAGCTAAATGTGTGGGGAAGTGAATTTCTTTAATTTCATACAGGGTGTGCCATCCCTGCAAAATTTTTGGATCACTAACCATTGCGAGTAGTTCGTCCCTGGCTTCAATGCACTACTGTAAATTTGTTTACCTTACCAAAATAAACATACACATACATTATAGCTTTGCCGTAAATTTTATAAAGATCAAATAACTAGTACAAAAATGAAAAATAAAAACCAAATTCAAAATTAAAACTTTGGAGGCCTATAACTCGAAAACGAGGGCTCCATAGAAAAAGTTTATATGAAGTACTAACATTATTTTAGCTCATATTATAAGTTCCCGACTTTTTTCCCATTAGTCCCGGGACACCCTGTATATACATATACCATTTTTAAGCATATGTCATTCCTTATACCTTTATAGCCACCGGTTCAATATGTGTTCCGAAGATAAGTTTTTCGTCGATGTAGTCACCTAGATATTATTAAATTAATAGATTTTGTAAGGACTAGGTCCCTCCCTCTCTTGCAATTTGGAAACAAAATTTTGGCCACTGTTCCACTTTTAGTATCGCAGCATCGGTTATATCACATTTTTTCAATAACTATAAATTGGAATCTGTATATTCCAACCATTTTAAAATATAGTGAGAGTGCCGAAGACACCAATTTGATTTGTATATGTTGAAGAAGTGATTAGATCATCATCATATAGAAAATATTTGTATACACCTTGAGCCAGTTAAACTTCCAAATGTGCGTCCCTGTATTTTCTCCTCGCCTATTTTCTCACTACCCCATCGCTTTATCCCTAAAACAAACTTCTTGCCGCCTCTCGGGATCACATTACTCTGATACCTGCCAGAAATTATACGCTCGCGATACAAGATCTCTGTTTATACAACGTAGGAGCCTAGAAGGACTAAATGCTATTATCCATTTACATATTAAATGCCTCCTGTGGGTAAGCAAAGCAGTGGCTTGAGGTACGCCAACACGGGCGGGAAGCGAATTTATTAGTCGACAAGGGGACGTTAACTTCCGAAGATAACTACGTATGATGAACTGTGGAAAAGTACATTGTTGAAAAAAGAAGAAGTAAGTGCTGTTACCTATTGTCGCTGTTTTAAATGCATTAATTAGTCAGCCGACACCCCAGAGAAGGAGGAGTAAAAAGCTTATTTTATTAATACATATTTGTGAGTAACACCATTTACTAGAGGAAATTCAACCAGAATTCCGCAGCGACTATTTGTTTCAATTAACAATCATTACGTTTCAGGCACTTATAAATAAAACTTTAGAAAATCGTTATTCCAGAAATTTGAGCATATTTGTGATACCTCCACAGTAAAGAGATTAAAAACATTCGAGGATTAAAAAAATAATTGCTCTATTGCTTATAATATCAAAATTCATTTTTTTTTGTTCTTACCAAGTACCTAAGTTTCCTTGACGATTAATATCATTCAAACATTAAGTAGCCTCTTTGCTCTACAGTCTAGATTCTAACCTCCTTTTCTGCAGGGTTGTATATATGAGAGAATCAAGATCGCCCCAGCAAAAGGAAGCACATTCTTCAAATTAAGGTTAAGAACTTAGCCTAGAACCAATCTCAAGTGGAGCGTGCAGAAACAGGGATGGGATCCTAATAATTGATCGTATCCTATCCGTGCGAGACGAGACGTAAATCGAAACGATAGTACGTTGCTATTCTAACTCTCTCACAGAAGAATGATCGGGTATTGTCGGAATATGTCTTAAGGACGTCCTCTATTGACATTTAAATTTGTGTTTTGTGGGTTTTATGCATAGATATAATTATATTTCTATGGTTTTGTGTCAAGAACAAGGAAAGTACCCAATTGTTGGGGAATAATCTGCAATTTTTTATTTTTTGGTAATTGAGGTAATTTAATTATTTTTATAAATATACTGTCATTCAAAGTAAGAGAGGCCCACTGGCAGATTATGTTAGAGACCATGGAGAAGCACTCTTTCCTGGCTACAGGTAAATTCGTTGGTCCTCGAGGAAGGGATCTATATAAAAAACATTGGGACGAATTGGCCCATAATCTGAATGCTCTAGGCTATGGAGTGAAACCTAGTGGAAAATGGCAGAAAGTAAACCAAAATATCAAATATTTAGATTTTTTATAACTTATTTGAACTTTGGTTTGTTAAATGGGTCAGATCTAAAGTATTCATAAAAAAAGTTGCTGCAATGAGAGCATCACTATCTCGCACGGGGGGTACACATAATGATGTAACATCACTGAGTGAATTGGAACTGAACATATTGGATTTATTGGGGAATAACTTTGTGGGATTAAATAATACAGAATGTGGTGTACCTGTAGATGTTAATGTATCCCTTGAAGCAGCTTCCTGCACAAATAGTCTTGATGAACCATCAACATGAAATACACCAACAACATGAAGTACACAATCAACATCAAATACCCCATCAATATCAAAGACTATGCCCCAGAAAGATAATCTGGAACTACCTTATAAGAGACAGAAAATGGACTTTCACAATGAATACATGGATATTGCTAATGAATTGAGAACTTTGAACAATCATTTGCCACAGGTAACAACTAATGCAATGACTTAAATGAATGAGTTTAACAAAAAAATCAGCTTCTAGGTGGGCAGGTGATTTTTGAAATAAGTACCTCTCAAGAACTGGAATAAAACGGCAGCCTTCCATTTATGTAATACTGAATAAATGGTTTTGGTAAGAGAATTAATGATTCTGCATTATTTTGTAAAATATCAGTGACTGTTTTTATTTTATTTTATTGTTATAGAAAGAAATGTTTATTTTCATTTTGAAAGTACATGTCTGTGTACTGGAATATAATATTATTTATGTAAGATTTCTCTCTTTATTTCACAAATAGAATGAAATTTCCTTAATAAAATGTTTTACTAACAATTTCAAGTTGCAAAATGTATTTGCACTTTCCAAAAATCAGGATGGTGATTTTATTATTTCTGGAATAGTAACGTCAAATGATTTTTAAAAATAATGATTCACAATAAAATTATAAAAATCATGATCTTAATCAATTGAACATCAATACTATAGTTTTTTAACTTAAATCTTCAGTAATCACAAAAAACCATAATATTACTTTTAGAACACACTGTATTATATGCTTTGGTGTGATTCATTCGACAGGCTTTGTTCGACGCAAATTTGTTCGAATGGAAATTTGGCACCCTGGTAATTTGTTCGAGAGGAAAGTTAATCGACTCGCATTTATTCGAACATAAATTTGTTCTACAAATTTTTGAATTTATGTGAAAAAAATTTACAAAATGATTTAATTTCTAGGTTATAATGTGTATACAGATTCGGCTCATATTTTTCTTGGATATAGGCAAAACTATTAAGGGCAATAAAAGAGAACGATATTCATATGAGGCGAGGACAGAAGAGAGAACGTAGATGAAGGCGGTGATATCCCTACTATTCATGCGACAGCGACCGATCTCACCAGTGTTGCCAACCTTGAAGTAAGCTTTTTCCCTCCACTTACCTTAAAAATTCTGACATTTTTGAAAAAAATCCCTCCCGTTAACAAAATAGGTTTTATACCAGAAATACAAACATGTGCATATTTTCAAAAACTATTTTTTATAAGAAAACCGAATGTAGTTACATAACAAAGTATAAAAAATCTAAAAAACTTAAATCTTTCAACAAAACGTTAAAAATACGTCAAAGAATTAACAATTCTATTTCATACATATTTTTATTATGTAGCTTTAAGTGCTTATCATTATACCTAACTGCATACTTAGTACAGTTTAAAATTTCACATAAAGAAATGGTCATAAACAGTAAACCATTTATTAGTTTTCATTCATTCGAATTCTTTTCTAATAATCTTTTGAATATTTTTTGAAATTTTTTTTACAATTTGGACTAGAGTAAAAAATTCCCCTTTTTAGTTAACTTTTTCCCTTTTATGTTGGAAATGCAAGCAAAACGGGAAATTTCCCTCCGGCTGGCAACACTGGATATCACCCGTCGACTTCCAGCACACACACAGTACACACACATTCAGATTCATTTTTAGACAGACAGTCAGCCAGACCAGACCGTCAGCCGAGTCCATAGAGTGTGAAGGGTAAGACAATAGTTTCTGGTGTTTTAATTCAAAATTACAAACAACTAAATATGCCGACTGTTGTAAATTTATTTGCTGTTGCCTTTGAAAATAGGCCAATTCCTTCGGCTAACACAATTTCTGCAATTATAGCCTAATTTGATAAATTTGGCTCTGTCAATAATTGCAAATAGTGTTGTCCATCTAATCGACCACGTCGAAATCAAATGACCCAAGAACGGGAAATTAGGGAAACACAAGTCTGTGCATTAGCTGAGGCCACAGCGTCTTCAAGTAGACAAATTGCCGATGAAGTTGGCTTGAAGGAGAGATGGGTAAGAAATATTTTGAAAAGAAACGGGTATTCCTGTTTCAAGGTACAGACCACTCAGGAAATTTTTCCTGACGACAATTTTAAACGGATGGAATATTGCGAAATAATGATGGAAATAACTAATCAAAATATAAATTTTTTGAAATATGTTTTATTCGCGGACGAGTCTTCTTTCACCCTCCATCGTATGCATAATCCATCCGTGTTACGCTATTGGTCACAGGAAAATAAACAATTGAGTATAGCTGTGCGCACACAATACCCACAGAAAATAAATGTTTGGACGGGTATCCTAGGGGATAATATCATCGGTTCTTTTTTTATTGAGGGTAACCTGGATGGCCCGAAATATATACAACTGTTGGAAGGCAGTATTATTCCTGCACTTAGAAACCTCCAAGTCGACTTCAATGACATTTGGTTTCAATAGGACGGATGTCCAGCACATAATGCACGGATAGTGACTACATATCTGAACCAGCAATTTCCTGATCGAGTCATTGGTACTAGAGAAATTATAAAATGGCCCCCACGGTCGCCAGACTTAGCGCCTCTTGATTTTTATTTTTGGGGAATGCTTGAAAGCAATTTATACAGGTTGAAGTTCGAACGAGCTACCAACTTGGACTAATTAAAACAAAAAATCACACAATTCTGTGCACAAATCAGACCTGAGCAACTTATTGATATGAGAATATCATTGTGCAATAGGTTTGGTTTCTGTATAGCCCAAGCTGGAGGTTTGTTCGAACCACTCTTGCATTAATTGTTTTTTGATAAGAATGTTTATTTTTTCATTTGATAAGAATGTTCATTTTCACTTAAATTTTCTATTTTAGCAGAGTTGTTTTTTATTTTTTTACCAGAATTATTTATTTATTTTTCATGTCTGCTATGGCAGAGAAGAAATTAAGTAAATAAGTTTGGTTATAAGTTATCATTTTATTTAAAAGATAAAAATAATATATTTCATTTGAAATAAAATATCGTAAAATACTCCGGCAATTGCTGCAACTCGATGTACACGCTACCGATTATTGCACATTACTAAACTTTACAGAAAGCAGAAAATTATAATGCACACTACGTGTAGGAGGAGCGTATCCCCACTAATTAGTTCATCACAGAGTGGGATTTATCGCGTACTCGCTTTCTATAAAGCTGTCTCTTCTCCTCCCGTTAAACGGTAATTTACAAGAAAAATATAAGCCGAATGTGTATATAATATTAATCACAGTCTACTAAATATTATTGAATACAATATACACACACAGTACCTACAACCTACATATAGTATTACTAATTTTATTTCATTTATTAGTAGCTAATATTGTGCGCCACGCCACGTAAATTATTTGCTGCGTCAACATTAGGTTCAAAAGTACTCACAACGCGCGCCAGTCTCTCGGCGCAGTCTTTATGTTTTTTGCTTCCTGTCCACTGATATATTGCTCTATGCGAAGCTCGTTTAAACTTTGTTCCCTGTTAATTGCATTAATGAATTTCCAAATATTTGGATACTCAGCTGAAATTTGATTTTGAAAGCCTCAATGCCAACCATCGATAGCATTATTGGTTTTCGGTAAGCCATGTTGAACGTTATCATAGCAGTTCCACATCTGATGGGAAAAACGTGGCGGGCGGTGGCGTCGATCTGGCCGACCGATCCAAGTATCCTCAAAATAGTCTATCAACGTTTGTGCATGAGGGCGTAAAATGTTTAGATCACAAAGTGAATCAAAATAATCCTCCAAATGTGGATTACGAACAAATGCTAATGCATATAGCATTCTGAGTTTCAAGGCAAAGCCTGGATCGGTGACGTATTCTCTCTTAAGACCATTTAATTGAATGTTTCTATAAATACATTGGCAGAAGTGGAAAAAGTATCCACGATGCACTGCTTCTGGAAATTCAACCTTTATGGTATTTACCATTGCATGTTCGAAATCAGTCATAATTGAATTCGGGTTTGCGGTTGGCTCCAAGTTTTTCATTATTCTTACAAGTTGAATGAAACACTGTTCACTTTTGCTGGGAAGTAACGCATACACTAATGGCAGAGCAATGTGTCCACGTGAGCCATGTATAGTGTAAAGTTGCTGAAATAGTGGTGGAACGGTTTTGAAGATACCATCTGCGCACCAGTGATCCGATCTTGCTAGGAGCTGGAGATTTCTTCTGGTGGAGAATATTATTATTCTGTCTTCTACGGGCCCAGAATAGAACATTAGAAACTGATCGCCGTTTCCGGTAGTCGTATAATTATCTGGAAACACAATATTTCTTCTGTGACTTGGTTCTAATATTTCTTATTGCCATATTCATTGAATCTACTGAAGACAGTTTTGCACCTTCGGCTTGACTAATGTTTGTCGATGCACTGGACACAATATTATGGGGTGCATCGCGAGTATTTACAGCATCTCCTCTTATTTTATTCAATATTTTATTTGCTTCAATCTGTGCACCATCACCGGCATGATTATGTTGTTGTATCTTCTTACTCACTTCATTATTTACGGTAGTCAAACGACATTTACAAAACGACTTCTTGAAATTTTCGCACTCCCAGTAAATTTTATTTTGGCACTGTTAATCTTTCACATACAAGTAACCGTTCAAACATAGTTTTGGTTTGCCTTTAGAACTGTTCACAAATTCTAACGCCATTTCGATATAAACTTAGGGATTGTTATTTCCAATGCAAAGACGCAAACACAACTGAGAAAATGACAGGACTAAGGACAACTGAATCGTTATTATATGTACCTGCTAAATACCTGAAATTAGAGTTAAAATTATTCCTAGAAACTAGGGATAAAATGAAAGCCTCACAATATTGCATCTTTACATGTTGTAACATGCGTTATTATAACTTTTTTCTAGTTTGGGCATTTAAAAAAGAATTCCCAAATTTTCGACGAAATGTAGGTCGAACAAGGGGTGGTCGAACAAATTTCCGTTCGAACAAACTTCCGCTCGTACAATTATTCTACGGACAAATACTGTCGAACAATTATAATAATAATGATAATAACACGCTTTTATTGACCACACAAGTTTAACGGCAACTAAAAATTACATTACAAAACGTGGTCAAAAGGCAGAGTTCTGAGCTTACCTAATCTGTAACAATTAGCCAAGTTCTGCTCTTCCACTGAATTACAAATACAAAAATACAGATATAAAAAAGTACACAACTATGTAGCTTAACGAATGAGTTCAAGCACATCAAGACAAGATCCACTGAAATAGTTAAAAAATAAACAAAAAAAACATTAGTCTAGTTTAAGCCTGCCATTAATTAAATCAACCGTATACTTAAATTTATTGAATGAAAATGTTAAGTAGTAATTGGGTATCCTATTTAGTAGCTTAGTTATATAAAACAAAAACGAGCAGTGAAAGAAATTGGTTTTGTGGATAGGTGGAGTCAGTTTATACTTATGTCTAATGTTAAGATTATGAACATCAGTTCTAAAAGTTATTTTGTTATATAAATATGCGGGTGTATAAGTTTTAATAATTTTCATAAATAAAGTGCAAGCATGTAAGGCACGTCTCTGATTCGTATTTAGCCATCCATGTGTTCTTAAATGTGAAGAAATGTGATCCCTTCTGCGCAATCCACAAATAAATCGAATGCAAGAATTCTGAATTCTTTGTAATCTTGTCTTACCATATTTAAATAAACATGGCCCATAAACTGTGTCTCCATAATTGCCATGTGATAAAACAATTGACTCACAAAGCATTTTTTTTTACTTTTATTTGTTTATCAGATCTTTATTTGCATATAATAATGTTAAGCTACTATAAGCTTTTCTAGCAATATCGGATACATGAGAGCTAAATTTGAACGACTCGTCAATGAGAATGCCTTAATTTTTAGCACAACTTTCTAGCCGGAGATCTTCACTGCCAATTTTTATTTTAATGTGATTACGAGATCGGTTTTTTGTAGCGGTGCTACCAAATAGAAGCATTTTGGATTTAGTGGGATTAACAGTTAAGCAATACATTCTGGATATATTTATTAACGATTCAATATCTTTGTTGATGCTATTGGAGGAAACCTCAATGTCGTGTTCTGGAAAAGAAAGATAGAGTTGAGTGTCATCTGCGTAGGTATGTACTGTGCAAAACTTTAGAGATAAGGAGAATCGCGAAGTATACGTTACAAATAGGAGTGGGCCCAAGATTGACCCTTGAGGTACTCCAGTTTGAATATAACGAAATTCTGATACAGTATTATTTAGCACAACAGCTTGGCATCTGTTGTTTAAATAGTTTTGAAGCAACGACACTGCTTGAGGTGAGAACCCAATGTACTTTAAAAGAGCTAAAAGGAGACTATGAATAATTAGGTGAAAGGCATTGGAATAATCTAAGAGAATTATAACAGTTAACAAATTGTTATCAGTTGCTCTATGGATATCATCTGTGACCTTTAATAGGGCAGTAGTACAACTAAAATCTGGCCTAAGCCCGGACTGACATGGCGGGAGTAACGAAAATGCGTTTAAATAGTCGCGTATTTGCTTGTCAAGGAGTTTTTCAAAAAGTTTTGATAGACAACAGAGAATACTAATTGGACGTAAATCGGAGAAGTCCATAGTTGAAGGGATCTTAGGTAACGGAACCACAAAGGCCTTTTTCCAAACTGTTGGGTAAGTATTTGTAGAAATAATAAAATTAAAAATGTGCTTCAAATAAATTAACAAGAAATGACAACCGTATAATAACATTTTACAGCTGATATGATCAGCACCAACAGCTTCACACTTAATAGACAATAATTTGTGATATACATCATCTTCAGTTACTGCACAAAATGCGAAGTTACCTGCATTAGTTTTAATATTACTATTAAAATAGTTTATTAGATCATTATCGGGTATTTGAACGGTATTAGTTATTTCAACAAAATAATCAATAATTTTATTAATGTCAGACAAGTGGGGAGGGATTACACTATTAGCTTTTTTATCATAAATGTCAAGGGATTTTAACTCTTTCCAGATGTTTGATTTCGTTTGTGTAGTTAGTTTGAATTCTGAATAAGCTTTTTTTTCTAGTTTTCTAGTTTGTTGTATTTCTGGGATCTTCATAATAATTAAAATGGGCCAAGTTTTTAGTCTTTTTAAATGTTTGTAAAGCTTTATTTCTTAACGACATCATTAGCTTAAGATTTGGAGTGAGCCACGGTGATTCAGGTTTTGTTATTTTAACTGTTTTTATAATAGCATTGTACGAGAAGGGAAATTCGCCTTAGCGATATTTGGCTGGTTCCTCTAAGTTTCGATTGGTTGATCCTTTCCTTCCCGACATGTTTTTGAGTATTTTAAAACACGAACACTCGCCAACCTTTTGTTGACGGGAATGCTGAAATTGTCGTTGAGAATAAAGGAGTAATAAAAATACGGCTCACTCACAATCCCTCTATTTGAATTCTTACAAGAACGAAGTACCAAACTTTAGTATCGGATACGGCAACAGCGCTAAACTACCGTTGAACCGGTCTAGGCGACCATGCGGATTCAAACAATAATTTTTAATAAAAATAGTACTTACAATACAGAAATTCACCGACCAATGTCGGAAAAGCACTTCACGTCATATTTACACTCTCATTTGTTGCAGTTACATTAAATTGATAAACGAAATTAGGTATGTATTTAAACCAATGAATCAACACTTGATCATATCGTCACAAGAGGTGAGCCAAGACTACTGATTGCCTTTCGTTGGCGGTAATTTTGCGGCTTATGGCGCGGGAGGTACCAATTGGTTCCGTGAACATGAATAAAAGGCGCGGAGATTTAAACTTCGAACCTTTCGCTTAATGTTAAATTAAGATCCATTGTAGGAATTTATGGGAAATTCCTACATACTGGTGGCCGGGGCAAAGATGTGAGGAACAGTTTAGGAGCAGAATCCAAATTTTAAGCAAGAAGGAAGGAGAAAAGAAAAAGAAAAATGAAAAAAAAAAATACGTTCTACTCCAAATGTAGATAGAACTCAGTCCATACATGGTAGAGGAGCTAACTTAGTAATAGGACGAATATAAACTCCATCCACAGTTCTTACACGTGCGGCACGAACATTGCCGTCTTTGCCAGTTAGTAGTTCCACTACCCTGGCAAGGGGCCAATTCAAAGGAGGACGGTCCTCCGATTGCACTAGTACAAGCTGATTAAGCTGAAGATTGTTTGAGGCTTTACACCACTTAGGTCGATGCTGCAGTCGATGCAGATAATCGGTGCTCCACCTCTTCCAGAATTCTTGGTTCATCTTAGTACATTGTTCCCAAAAAGTTAATCTGTTTACAGGGATGGTAGATAGATCGCGATCGGGATAAGCGGTTAAAGGTGCTCCGATCAAAAAATGACCTGGTGTCAAAGGAGATAGATCGGTAGGATCATTTGACATCGGGTATAATGGTCTGCTGTTCAAGATAGCTTCGATCTGACTCAGAACCGTGGAGAGTTCCTCGAAGGTAAGGCACGAATTGCCAATTATTTTGGTGAGGTGGGATTTGGCGCTTTTCACAGCCGCTTCCCATAAGCCACCCCAGTGCGGTGACCGCGGAGGAATAAACTTCCAACTAATTTCTGTAGTTGAAAGAAAAGACTGTATCTTATTGATACTTTCGGAAGATTTGAGAAAAATGGAGAGTTCTCGTAATTGATTCCTTGCTCCCACAAAGTTGGAACCATTATCAGTATAGATAGTCTGAGGATTCCCTCTACGACTGAGAAATCTTTTAAGAGTGGCGATAAATGCATCGGTAGAGAGATCACTTACTAATTCGATATGGATCGCCTTTGTCACCATGCATATGAATATGGCAATGTAGGCCTTTTGTATTGGGGCTTTTCTTAAGCGCGAAGATTTAATTTGTACAGGTCCAGCAAAATCGATGCCAGTTTTGGAAAAGGGGCGAGATTTTTGCACTCGGTCAAGGGGTAACGGGGACATTATTTGAGAGGCGAACTGGGCATTAAATCTAAAACAGGTGATGCAGCTTTTTATCAATTTTTTGACAAGACGAGTGCCATTCAAGGGCCAGTACTGTAGCCTTAAATTTCCTAACACATTTTGGGCTCCACCATGGCCAAGACGGCGATGTTCCCGTATTATTAGCAAATCAACCACATGATCATTTTGTGGTAACAGCAAGGGAAATTTTTGATTGAAAGGTAAAGTAGAAAATTGTAATCGGCCACCCACTCTTAGAAGGCCGTCATTATCCAAGAAAATGTTCAATGGAATTAAGTCTTTGTTTCCAATCGGAACGTTAGTTTTTAAACAACGAATTTCGTTGAAGAAGTGTTTATGTTGAATTTGTTTGATTATAAAATCATGGGCAATGCGGAGATCTTCAACAGATAACGAACCAACGTCTCTGAATTTTCTCCTCGATAGGTTTATAAATTTGAATATATGGGCTATAACCCTATTTAAGGTTATAAATTTTGAGAATCGGAAAAATATAGGTTCCCAAAAGTTTAAGTCGCTGTTGACTATAGCAAGGTTGACCTTTTTGACTTCAGGCAAGTCGTCAATAGGTTCGAAAGAATCCATAGAATCAAAATCTTTAGAATCAAGTAGAAATCGAGGACCCTCGAACCAAAAAATCCAGACATCAGATGAGAATTTACCACGAGAAAGTAAATCGGCTGGGCTTAAATCGGATTTGACATGTCGCCATATAAACTCTTTACTATTGTTTTGAATGGTTAGGACACGCCGAGCTACAAAGGGAGAAAAATCATTAGAAGACCGTTTCACCCAACTGAGAGCGACTTGAGAGTCGGACCATAAATTTATGGAAGAGATGTGAAGAGAAATGCATAGAATCTGAACTATTCTGCGAGCTAAAGTGGACAACAGCTCCATTGCACACAGCTCTAACTTGGGAATAGTTAAAGTAATTTTCAAAGGATTCACACGAGATTTAGCAGAAATTAAGCGAGAGGATCTAGAATTATCAGCGTAGATCGCTACTAAATAGAGACACCCTCCGTATGCCTTTTGACTGGCATCGCAAAACCCGTGGAGAGAACACGAAATAATAATTTTTTGGTTAAATAGGTATCTGGGTACTCGGAGGTGAGCAGCTTCAGTTAATAAAGAAAGGAATTTATTAAACTGAGTAATTATGGATGTGTCGGAAATGGGAACATCCCACCCTATCTGGGATTTCCAGACCGATTGCATCAACAGTTTGCCAAACACGGTCAGATTGTTTACTAACCCAAGAGGGTCAAATGTACTGGCGACGGTACTTAATATCCTTCGTTTCGTTATATGAGAACAATCAGCCAACTTGGCAGTTTGGATGTGTAAAATATCAGACGCAGGATTCCATTTTAGTCCTAGAATTTTGCTTGACGAATCGTCAAAACTACGATCCAATTCAGCGTTAGGTAATTCATCGATTGACTGTAAAAACTTGAATGAATTTGATTGCCATTTGTGAAGTTGGAACTCATGTTTTCCAAGCATATTGGTCAATTCGGCATAAAGAGCCGGTAAGTCCATTTCCTTATTGGTTCCAGTTAAGATATCATCCATGTAGGTTTGATGAAGAATAGCCTGCTGCGCATTTGGACAATCGGGACTATTTAAGGCAATGTCTTTCAAGACTCGGGTGGCCAAGAAAGGGGCACAGTTCTGTCCGAAACTAAGCCTAGATAATTGGATACATTGAAGGGGTTTCGTGGGGTTATCCCTCCACAGTATGTTTTGGAGATAGCGTTGCATGGGATTGATATCTATGAATCTATACATCATTTTGATGTCAGCACACAGGACATATTTATAGCATCTAAATCTGCACAAAATGTCGAATAGGTTATCCTGAACTTGGTATCCCTTCGACGTTAAATCATTAAGAGAGAAACCTGAATCGGTTTTAGCCGAAAAATCGAACACGATCCGAAGTTTGGTGGATGCGCTTTCCTCACGTATCACCGCCCTATGGGGTATAAAATACTTGAAATCATTAGACACAGTGTTATAGAAAGACAGAGGAATGACTTGAGCATGATTGAGTGTTAGATATTCTGAAATTACTTTTTTATATTCAGAGAAAAGGGTAGGATTAGCATTGAATTTTCTTTCAAGAGAAGAGAATCGTTGGATGGCTATACCGAATGACTGGCCTAGTTTTTTATTCTGATTTGCGAGTAGAGGCATATCTACCTGATACCGCCCCGATGGTAGGATAACGGTTGTATCCCGAAATAGTTGTTCAACATATTCCTCGCTGGGATCTTGTGATGGACATTCGGGAATTTCCTCAAGCTCCCAGAATTTCTCCATTGTCCTTTGGAAGTCAGAATATTGATAGACTTGATCATTATAAACCGTCAAAAAGGAATAAGCAGACTTAGGTTTATGCTGGGAGGAGTTAGCATTTCTCAAAGGGATAGGACCCGCGATAACATATCCCAGGTGAGTATCTATGAAGGAAGGAGAATAAGGATCCGTTTTAAGTACGGTCCCCTTAAGCAGGTAATGATATAAATCACAGCCAATAAGAAGATCTATTGGACCGGATTCAAAGAATAAAGGGTCAGCCAGCTCAAGTTTTATATGGGATGGAATTTTAAAATTAGAAGGTGAGATAGAAGATTGTGGTAAACTATTTGTTATTTTATCTATGACCGAGCAAGATATAGTGAAAGTACTGTAAGGTGCAATTTGAGAATTAAATGTGATATCTACCACTTCTCTACTATAGGTGTAGTTATTGGTACCTAATCCGGAAATATTAAGAGTTTGTTTTCGAGAGACTAAATTCAATTTTTGTACAAAGGCACGGTTAATAACGCTCATTTGACTAGCGGAATCAAGAAGAACTCGTCCAACCAAACACCGACCATTGAAACCGTTAACATTCACTAAAGCCGTAGGCAATAGTACAATACTGTCTTTTGCTGACATGGCAGTCAAAGCAGTTTGATATCTCACTGACTCCGGAGGTTCAGGTGATTGATTAGGTGATGCATAACTGGTATTTATGAAATTAGATCTATTAATTTGATCTGGGGACGTATTATTATGTACATTAATAGGAGAGGGGTGATTATTTACATTGGATAGAGAGGTTACATTGGGGCTTCCGGAAGAGGAGGCTCTAGGATTATTACGATTGTTAGAGTTGTTTGGCAATCTGTTCTTACTGTCAAAATGTAAGTAACTATGATGAGACTTATTGCAAGTTGCACATCTCCTAAGGGATTTACAATCGGTAGTACTATGGGTACTATTCAGGCAATTTACACAAAGTTTTTTAGCTTTGACTATCTGATACCTCTCTTGAGGTGATAAGGACATAAATTTGGAACAACCGTATATAAGATGAGAGGGGTCTGAACAATGAAGACAGCTCGGTCTATTAACCCGAGAAGAACTAGAATGGTACTGTTGCGAAGAACTTAAACTAGATACCAATGTCACCCTATTTTTACAAACATTATTAGATTTGGGGTTGAATTTACCCTTAGTGTTGGTTTCAAAAAGATTTAAATTTTCCAACATTGATTGGCGTTGCTGTAGAAAATCAAAGAAATATTCAGCTGTAGGGATAAGCTCTGGCTTGCGCTCACTTTCGAAGGCTCGTCTTGAATTAAAATCAAGTTTTTGCTCCATTAAAAATATTATTAATGACTCAAAATTTACTTCCGGCGATAAATTCATATTTTTAATCAAATCAAATGTCTTACGCGTCGATATCTGAAATTCGCGCAACTCGACCGAAGTACTTTTCAAGACAGGTTTTTGATCCACCAAAGTTTGGTACAAAGAATACAGTAATTTATATTTATCGTCATATGCCTTTTTAAGAATATTTAAGGCAATATTCAAATTTTGATTTGTTACGCTTAAGGACTCAATCATTTCCAAAGGTGGTCCACGTAACAGCCCTTTAAGGTAATAAAACTTTTCACCCTCCGACTTTAAATTATTATTATTAAGTACCAGTGCTGTGAACAGGTCGATAAAGGATGGCCACTCTGATGCAGCCCCTGAAAAAGGTTTAATGTTAATTTTAGGTAACACGACATTAGATACATCGTTTGGCCTAGTATTTAAATTGAGTGATTCTTTTTGCTTATTTTCTATTAGAAGTTCAAGCATAGCAATACAACTTTCAAAACGGTCGGCGACAACGTTCTCGGCCTCATCGTCGGAAGAGTAGTTGTCGTCGTCCGGGTTAGATAATGAAACGATTTCCAATTGGACTTTTTGATAATTGTCATAGTGACCAGATATGCTTTTAAGTTTGACTTTAAGTATATAGACCTCTTCGGAGCCAGTCAGCTCCGACACAAATGTTTCAATTCGAGATAATTGCGATTTGAAACCCCCTCTTTTATTTTTCAAGTGATTTAGCGACATGATTGAATCAAAGTGTAACCAATCAAAGTTGAACTCCACCTGAATTAAAATAAGCTTCTAAAGTAGCGAGTAAATTTTACAATATATGGAATAACCAAATAGACAAAGAGCTTTTCCAATCAATGCGATAAGTATTTCAATAGCATGCAAATTACTGAAAATTAGTTTAACATTGTAAGAAAATACCTACCTACTTATAACCTACTTATAACCAAATACGGTATTAATATTCAAAATAATAAAGAAGAAATTACAGTGAATTATTTTTCACAGTGTACTAGAATGCATGTAAACGCAAATAGATAATCAATATTGAGATTAATAAACAAAATATCAAACATTGAAGAAAAAAAAAAACTGTAGATTATTTTTAACAGTGTAAGAAAATGTACCTACTTATAACTAAATACACTAATTAAATATCCAAAGTAATAATGAAGAAAATACTGTGATTTATTTTTCACAGTGTACTAAAAATGCATATGAACGGAAAAAGATAAACAATATTGAGATACATAATCAAAATATCTAATATTGAGAAAATTGTAAATTATTTTTAACAGTGTAGGAAAATGTACCTACTTACAACTAAATACACTAATTAAATATTCAAAGTAATAATGAAGAAAATACTGTGATTTATTTTTCACAGTGTACTAAAATGCATGTGAACGCAAATAGATAATCAATATTAAACAAAGTATCTACTATTGAGCAAACTGTAAATTATTTTTAACAGTGTAAGAAAGTGTACCCAGATATAACTAAATACACTAATTAAATACCCAAAGTAACAATGAAGAAAATACTGTGATTTATTTTTCACAGTGTACTAAAATGCATGTGAGCAAATAGATAATCAATATTAAACAAAGTATCTACTATTGAGCAAACTGTAAATTATTTTTAACAGTGTAAGAAAGTGTACCTAGATATAACTAAATACACTAATTAAATATCCAAAGTAATAATGAAGAAAATACTGTGATTTATTTTTCACAGTGTACTAAAAATGCATATAAACGCACATTGCTAATTAATATTGAGATTAATAAACAAAATATCAAACATTGAGAAAACTGTAAATTATTTTTAACAGTGCAAGAAAATGTACCTAAATATAACTAATACATTAATTAAATATCCTCAAACTTAACGATGTATTTATTATACCATGTATTATTGAGGTAACAAAAACCCGACATGTAAATAAACACTAGTTTCTTCAAAATATGCTGTTTATAAACACTTCCAAACCGGCTCCTAATCCTATACACCCCCCTTGAGCGAGGTGTCGTTGAAGTAAAAACGGCCAGCAGTTGACCATTCTAGATTCAGAACTCGCTTCGCGCGCTGTTGCCGGACTGTCTTTAATTTCCCGAGCAATCAAATCGCACTTATATACATATCACTGTTTCAGTATTTATTTTTTACAGTTTCTCAGCCCTCACGAGAGTCTAATGAACAACTTTTTGGAATGTTTATTAGAGAAAAGAAGAATAGGGTTCAGGCAGACCCAAGAAATCAAATTGCCGCAAAGGCGGACATGGATATATCAAGTTGCTGCAGAGGCAAAAATGGATATGTCAAATTGACAGACTAAATCCGGCTCGAAGGACCAATAAAAACTATGTACGAGAAGGGAAATTCGCCTTAGCGATATTTGGCTGGTTCCTCTAAGTTTCGATTGGTTGATCCTTTCCTTCCCGACATGTTTTTGAGTATTTTAAAACACGAACACTCGCCAACCTTTTGTTGACGGGAATGCTGAAATTGTCGTTGAGAATAAAGGAGTAATAAAAATACGGCTCACTCACAATCCCTCTATTTGAATTCTTACAAGAACGAAGTACCAAACTTTAGTATCGGATACGGCAACAGCGCTAAACTACCGTTGAACCGGTCTAGGCGACCATGCGGATTCAAACAATAATTTTTAATAAAAATAGTACTTACAATACAGAAATTCACCGACCAATGTCGGAAAAGCACTTCACGTCATATTTACACTCTCATTTGTTGCAGTTACATTAAATTGATAAACGAAATTAGGTATGTATTTAAACCAATGAATCAACACTTGATCATATCGTCACAAGAGGTGAGCCAAGACTACTGATTGCCTTTCGTTGGCGGTAATTTTGCGGCTTATGGCGCGGGAGGTACCAATTGGTTCCGTGAACATGAATAAAAGGCGCGGAGATTTAAACTTCGAACCTTTCGCTTAATGTTAAATTAAGATCCATTGTAGGAATTTATGGGAAATTCCTACAAGCATGACGATTAAAGACGTCTAAAAATGATTTAGAAAAACACTCAATCTTTTTATCCACTGTACTGCTTCGAAGTATATCATTAAAGTTGGTAGCAATCAGATCAGCACAAAAATCATTGAACACAGAATTTGAAAAATCTCTATAAGTGTAAAACTTAGCGCCGTCTTGAGTTTTTTTGGATCCAAAGGAGCAGGTAACTGAGTGATGATTGGTAACGGTTGGACAGTCAACAGCAAGAGTATTATCACATTTTAAGTTACTTGAACAAATTATTACATCCAAGAGTGTACTTGAAATAGCTGTTATATGCGTGGGTTGATCAATAACTTGTTTCAAATTAAAGACTTCCAAAACGTTGTAAGAATTAGAGACAACGTTCAAAAAATCAATATTCAAGTCACCAGCGAAAATCAGGTAATTAAATGTAGGTGTAAGATTTCCCAGTACCTCTTCCAAGCCTGTAACAAAGTTCACAGCTGAATATTTAGGTGGTTTGTACACGGAACCGATGGCATATGTTAGATGATTTAGACTAAATGAAATCGATATTTGTTCCATATTACTTGCTGGTAAATTCTTTTTTATTTTTGCTCTAAATTTTATCTTGATCTATCTTTCCTAAAAAGCTGATAACCAGGAAGGGTGATCGAGTCGCTCAATATATTTACATTTAGCCATGTTTCTGATAGGGTAATAATATCATATTTTTCATGTACTGCTCTCTTAAACTCGGGAAAATTACTCAATATGGATCTTGCATTAATGTGACAAATCTTAAATAAAAACATATCTTAAATATTAAAACAGATCGCAATCAAACTATAATTACAAATTTAATGAAGGTAAACGTCAAATTACTTAAAATAATAATAATAGTAATATTAAAGTGACAATAAATTGGTTAACATAGTAATTTTACTGATGTACACCTGAATGTGTATAAGTTCATGATAATGATAGAACCTAATAGTATATAATATATAGAAAACTACAATTTAAAAGATTGATAAAATAAAAGCAAAAGTGAACTGTGAATTAAAAGTTATTTTTTAGAAGTAGGATTATATCTCTGTTTTTGCTGAGAACGTGTATAGGCAACTTTTGTGCTTATTGGTTGTTAATTCCTTTGTAGAACGTCTAGTGAAGAATGGGTAGCAGTAGTAATATTATCCCCATTAGATGGGAAGGCCGGTAATGTATAGTTAAGCGTTGTGTCTTTTATTTTTTCTAATTTTAATATTTCTTCATATGTGAACTATTCTTCATCGATATTTAATTTATTATATTTTATGTAGCAATTATTTTTTCCTTCTTTTTTCGCTAGAATTAGATGTTTACGGAGTAACTAGTACTGTTTTCGCTGTTTTTGAGTGAAATCATCTGATATGGAAATTATTTTCCCTTTCAATAATTTTCGTTTTTCGATTATTTATTTTTTAACAAGAAATCTGGAGAATTCAATTTTAAGAGGACTGTTTGCGTCTCTTCCCAAAAAGTAATAATTATTGATGTCTTCCTCCGTAATATTAATTTTCAAAAGATTATTTAGTTCGTTGCAAACCTTGTCACAGTCTGTTATCTCACTTCTTTGGTTAGCCCAAAAATAATAATATTATTCTTCCTTTCTTCCACTTCAAGTTTTGATTCGTTATTTTCAATCTCAAACTTCCTTATTTTTTCTCTTAGTTCCTCGAATTGTAATTGTTGCCTAGCCTCTGATGCCTCTATGTAAACTTTTTTTGAGAACGTATCATTAGAAATGGCTGAAGTGGGTAGCCAGAATCTCCAATTAACAAAGCTTGTTCCCCAGATTAGTAAATTTCTTGCATATAATCCTTCATCAATGAGTGGTTCAATATAAAAGAGTTATGAGTGGATCCTCCATAGTCAGTAAAAATATTATTTATTTTCATACGGTGAACACATATAACTTGGCAATTCAGAGAATTGTAACCCTTCTTATTGATGAAATTATGTTAATCGCCAGGTGGTTTTAAGATGGCAACATGGGTACAATCAATGGCCCTATGACTCCCGGAAAATGCCATTTCTCCAAGAAAGCCATTTTCACTACATTCCTTTCCCGAATATTCTGAGGGAATGCTATAAATTCTGCACTTATCACTTCAACTATACGAGTTGCTCGATGAACTGCAGTTTGACTCAAACTGGAATCAGTTTCCTCACCAACACCGCTCGGGTAAGTCCCTGTGGCATAGAAAGGGAGAGCGCAAAATATCCTACTTTCTATTGTAATACCTCATCTTATGCGTGGAGATCTCAAATGGGGGGTTGATATGGTTATCAATATTTTTGTCAAATGTTTATTCAACCGATACAATTAAATAAATCTCCTGTCAGGAAAATCGAATGGATTATATCTATTCCTTATTCGGAATCTATGTCTTCTTAATCGCCTTATAGGTGGTTGATATCGTATAATTCCTTGTTGAACTATGGGCAGCATATTTGTTGTTTATTTTTTAAATACACAAATAATTTATAATATAATCCATTTAGTTTTAAGGTTAGGAATTTGACATATTGAAAAGAGAAACATTACTATTGGAATGAGAAACATATATCGAAATCTGTAAACGATACATCTACACCTATCGGATGAAATTACGAAAATTTCAGACACGAAACGATACCAAATACTACTTAGAATTCCTACTGTCATCTCAAACGATACGATACCTATCTTAGAATCCCGCTCCAGGTCTGGTTACATTTCCATTGCTTGCAATATTAATCAAGTATTAAGCTTAATGATATTTGCAATTTACCTGGAGTATACAACAATCTCAAATGCTTGCTCATCTTCCGCGTGCTTCATAAGACCGATTGCGAAAAATTTGAAAATTTGTAGATGAATATTGCGAATCCCATTCCAACGAGAATAAATACTGACTCTTTCATCCTTGATCCGTATGAAGAATGAATTACGTAGAGATCAATTCAAAGATATTATATTGAGGAATCTGTTCATTATCTCATTTGTATCAATAATGTTTGTCATTAAAAAATATTTGTCACCTTATAATTATTAAAGAATTTGGTATCATTCTACGAAATATTATATGAGTTCCTACAAAAATAGTATCACTTCAAACTTGGTGTCTCCTTAGTCAACCAATTTTTGGCGATTTTAAATTGAGTTGTCATGAATAATTTAATAATTATTATGATACAGTATCCGATTTTTGAATAATCTTGCTTTATTTATCATTATTTTCACCGTATATGTTCAAAGTAATGTCAACAGGGAATCTTCCGGTCTAAATTTGTCATTTATGTAAAGCTTCTCCGATAGTTTTTGATCCATGTCCATTCTATTGGTTATTTATTACACTTTCAACTATATTAGTCTTCAAAAATTGGGTCCCATTCCTAACACTACCAGTGAGCTATATAGATGGTTATTTTCTGATTGTTATATCCCAAGCTTTTCTATAAATGAGAGATACTTTTTTCCTATACGCAAAGTTCTGCCTCTCCTGATTTCACACTTCCATATTTCGCTTCTTAAGTGGCTGTTTTCTCGTATTTTGACACTATTTCTCATCTTCTATTCTTATTTGTGATATATAATATACATTGTATTTCCTACAGCTTTCGAGGTTCTTTTGTTGCTTGTTTTTTTTAAGCTTGTTCCATATTTTTTTCTAGATCGATTCAATATTGCTTGAAAATAGTCTTTTCATCATTCTACTATCTCCTCTTCTCCCCATTATGACGCCAAGCTCTCTGTTAATTTTTTATGCCACCGAAAAACTCCTGTTTCCTTTATTTCAATCATCATTTTCCATTTGTTAGGATTATATTATGTTGTCCCTCAATTGTTTATCACACTATTTTTTATCAGTTTCTTTGATATTGTTCACGTAAGTGTTTCTTTTCAGCCTTAGATGGTTTATTTGGTCCAAATCCGCATAACATCACTTTTGTTCCTCGTTTGATCGATATAATTATACTACATTTTCTTTGATAAACCCCCACCAATTTAGTGTTTTTAAATGAAACTCAAGGTCTCTAGTTAATTCCACAATATAATTCCAGTTATTGAAAATTCTAAAAAATTGACAATTGTTTCGATAAATCAATATCATCGTCAAAAAAATTTTTTTTACGATGATATTGATTTATCGAAACAATTGTCAATTTTTTAGAATTTTCAATAACTTGAATTATATTGTGGAATTAACTAGAGACCTTGAGTTTCATTTAAAAACACTAATATGAGCATATTCCACGAAGTAAGGGTCGAGACAGTCAACCCCACTAATTTGTTTATCTCAACCTATTTAAGTACTAAAACAGAATACAATGAGACCATTTCCAATATCTTATCATTTAACTGAGGCTTTTATCGAATGCTAATATTAGTATGCCTTAAACAATATGTAGTCAATTAATATTTATATTCATTACATTATACGAGCTGATCAATTTATCCCATTTGAACGTTTTGTAATCTCTATATGAGATAGATTAATCCGCAATACATTTACCGAAACATCTATATTTAATATTATAAAACGATATAATGGGGTCGTAAATTCATCGACAGATATAAACAAATCATGTATGTAGATAATATAGAATCAACTTCACATTGGCCTCATGAGAATAGTAGTTTGTTGAAATTCATTGCGTGAACAATTTTGAAACTGAAAAATACTGAAAATAGAATAATATTTGTATTCCTGAATTGTTTGGAAAGAATCTTCGTATTCTTTCTTCTTCTTTGGGTGCCATGCCCTCAACAAACGTTGGAAATCATATTTGGTTGAATTATTTTATTGACAGCATATTTAAACAGTGCTGTAGTTGGTCTCCGGAACCATTACCGCAGGAATACCTCTCTACTTTTTACCTCTCCTGGTTCTGTCACACCTGACAATTCTGAATTCTTGAAATGAGTGATAGAACAGTCTGTAAAAAGTGTTTAATTATAAATTTCTTGGCTTATTATGGTCCATCCAAAATTAGTCTCTATAGGGAATCGTTAACATTTACCAATTTTTCCGTTATAATTCTTCCAAAGATATATGCACCGATCAATATATTTATCTCGAGATTATCCAATACAGTATGTCTCAATCACTACAATATTATTATTTCTCAGCTAATCAGTTATCTTTTTGTCATCTAAATTTGGTATGTAATTACATATTTTTGACGGTTCCAATGAAGACACACCCATCTATATTTTGAATGCCTGCCCTGAATAATCTATGAACATTTGAAGTACTCAGAATTCCACCAAACACTTCCTGAATTATACTTTCTTCACCAATTTTCTTAAGCTTCATCTTGTCCGCGCATTTTGTTGTGTTTAATTTTGGTAAGAAATCACATATTTTTGACTTCCAATAAAGATACACCACACCCATACCAAAAAATTTATCTATATTTTGAATGCCTGCCCTGAATAATGTACCCACTAAACAAGAAACATAACAAGTCTTTTTTGTGATGTTCTTTTTAGAGACTCTTCGTAATGTTTATTTAAAACGTTAATAAGATATCTCCTAGATGTTTTAGATTTATTACCAACTCTATTAACATCCATGTCATGTAAATAAAACATATTTTTGATGTACACAATAATACTGGAATTCGCAGTTACATACACATCCCATGAACTTCTTTTCAGCAACTTCCTATAGGAAACATTCGTACGATGTTAATTTGTATACTCCTCACTAATATTACAAACATAACGTTACTGTACTATTACAAATTAACATGTTTCTAAGATGATCACATGTTGCAGTTACTTTCACATCCTTCGAAATAATTTTTAGTAAGTTGGTGTGATTACGTCTTTATGATGTTACTTCATAGAACTGTCAGTAATATCTCATATTAGACATCACAGTAACATAGAAAAAAAGAAGAAAACAGAAGTGGAACTGACGAACAAACATATCTGTGGAAACAAATGACAAGCCTGAAATGGCGGATGGTTTTCAGTTCTGTGTTATATTTTATTTGCAGGAAGCACATTTTTTGCAAGTACTTGAATAAAGTGGTCTTCGTTTTCGTTAGTTCCTATTTAGCTTCTGTTTCTATGCTTAGTTATATTTTTTGTTATAATGGACGAACAACAGCTGTTATCGGTAAGTACCTATTCCAAAATAATAATTATTAAAACTTAATACTCATTCAAGACTTTAATCGGCTACTGTACATTGAAATTCCAGGTGGCGGAATTGTACACTAACATTATATAATAGAGTTTACAAAATAAGGGTTTTCGCAACTTTTGAAATATTTTAGTTAAGTAAGTATATTTTAGAAACGATTCACAATATTTTTAATCCTAGATATGCATTATACCCTACAAAAAACTTGATAATGCAATAGGGTAGATATTATTAATCATAATAAAACATGCTCATATAATGGCAGAGATTTGAATCTACAAGAAAATATTTTCAATGTTCAAGATATTTCAGAAGCTACTTACATAAATAAAATAAAAAACAAATAGTTGGTAATTATGTAAAGAAAGAGGAATAAGTATTTCAGATAGTCTGATACAGACAATGTATTAAACAGTACCAAAAATATTAAATCGAGTATCTATAGTTCTAGCTTTTGTAGTAGCAGTCATAGCCATCAATATAGTATTGCAGGTTTAGAAAATTTCAACATTAATACTAACAATTCTTGTGAACAATTAGAGACTTTTTAAGAATTTAAAAACAGAAATAAAAAGCTCATTTCCATTTGAAAATACACTCAATACAATAAAAAAGCTGTAGCTGTCCCTTACAATGGTACCTATATTAATCTAGTTGAAGAATAAGTAACTTATGGCACTGAATGCTCCAGTCAACAAACAGAATTCAATTATTTATTATTGTAGAAACACAGCTATTGGATACTTAATTGGATACAATTAATTATAAACTCATTTAACTGGATAATGTGTTTATATTTCTTCTTCATAAGTAGCTTTTTTGTATACAGTGTACTATTAATTCTTAGGTTTCATTAAGTTACGATGTTAATATACAATATGTTCCAGGATGTACAAAACAAGATGAGAATAGTATATTATTTTATACAGAAAAGAAGTATGAATTTTCATGGCACACCTGAATTTACCTGCGAAACGGAGTGAGGCATGTAATAGAATGTAAATCATGAAAAGTCACTTCTTGAAATAAAATATGTTATTATTCCTTTGAAGAGCCCCGCATATATCTTGTGGAAAATGGGTCCAAGTCAATTGGCTGAAAATCAAGTTTGATGTAGTTTATGATGATCGATCAAAGGTCACGATGGGCACAATTTGATCTAAAGTAACTGTTTTATCAGCTGCTGTTCAGAACACCTTCAAATATTTCACAGATAAGGATTTTGAAGTGTACGTTATGGAATGGTAGAGGCACTCGAAACAGCGACTCTTGCGTAAGAAAAAGTAATCGTATGTATACGATAGAATTTTCTTTAATCAGATTGGATTTCTGTTGATTCAACGTAATGTTCCATAAAATCTTTATGATGTAAAATTTTTATTAGTTTTAATATTATTAAAAAACTATTCTAATACATTTTCTGTAAACTAGTTGTAATGTATGTGTATCCGTTAAACTTTATTAATTCAGTTCCAAAGTATGTTACATGTAAGGTTTGTTGCAACCGAAGTGAATACCGTTTTATTACCGTGCAATCTCAGTAACGCAGCAAATTTGATGTAAATTACACAGACTTATTATATTCACTAATCAGCAGGTCAACTGGGTTTGTATCGTAATTGTACGGTTTTTGTGTTGGTTGGAACAAACATTATGGCAACTACAGATTAATATACACTTTTTTATTCCTTGCTTTCACTGAATGCATTCAATAGTTTCCACTTTCCACACTTGTTATGTAATATGCTTACATAATTTAATTTTTTTTAGGTTGGATTCCTGGACAAGATATTTTTTTTCTAATTTTGTACCTGTTTTCTCAAATTGACTGTACTGTCCATTGAAAGTGAATAAACGTTTTAAATCCTTTATTGTTGTTCTTTGCTATTTTATTTTAAATGTACAGGGTGAACAACTAAGAACGACTGTAGGCCACATCTCAGAAAAAAATCATGGTACAACTTTCAAAAAAATGATACTGAAAAATTGCTGGAAAATATTTTGCACTCTTTAAAATATCCGCTAGGGGTAGAATGAACACTCGAAAACATATTACTCCAAAAAAACATACTAAAGGTGTCCTAAAAATAGATTATAAAAAAATTTAATTGAGGAGATTTTTTGCCATTATTCTTCAAATAATGGGTGGGGAAGGTTCAAACTTATGAACAAATGTATAACTTTTTCGTTTTTAAACCGATATTAATGATTTTAGCTGCATTCAAAAGAGTTTTTCTGTTTAATAAGATGGATAACAAAATTATATGATTTTGTATTCACTCGGAAATTTCAAATGTAAATTGAAGCATTTTTTAAATTTGTATATCTTATAACGTAAATCCCTTTTCATCAGAATTTAAAAAATGTCTCATTACATTTGAAATTTCCGAGAAAATGGAAAATTGTCGACTTTTTCCCATAGCGTTTACAAAATTGTTCAATTTTGTTATTTTTGTTAAGCATATATTATTAAAGAGGAAAAACTCCTTTAAATAACGCCAAAAACATTGATATAGATTAAAAAACAAAAAAGTGTTACATTTGTTTTTTAGGTTGAACCTTCCCCCACCCCTTACTTGAAGAATAAGGACAAAAAGTCTCTAGCTACACTTTTTCATAATCTCATCAATATATCAAAAATTGTATTTCTAGGATACCTTTAGTATGTTTTTTTCGGAGAAAATCACAGTATTATATTTTTAAGTATTCATTCCACCCCATAGCAGATATTTTAGGATCTCAAAAATATTTTCCAGCGATTTTTCAGGGTCATTTTCCTGAAGGTATTTTTTAAAAGTTTACCATGACTATTTTTTGAAATATGGCTGACAGCCGGCGTTCTTAGTTGTTCACCCTGTATTTGCTGATTAGGCACAGAAACATCTATATGATGTTGTCTAGAATGTTTGAGGTATGTTATTTAGAGGTTTAAGTAATGTCCATACTACATCTAAGAGAATACACTGTATTGTTTTTGATATGTCGTATTTAGATCATTGATAGAATGTTATTTTTTAGACATTGCATTAACATTAACGAGAACTTAAAATGCATTTCAGAATGTAGCAGAAATGTTGTTTTTAGTTCGTTATAAAGACTTCCTTTTGAGGAAGTTCTAGTAACATCACAGTAATGTAAGAAGGCAGCGCTTTAACATCGCTGAGAGGTTAAGTTGAAACATCACAAAAGTTAACAGCCACAAGCTGGGTATAAGCGGTTGTATAGATGTGCATGTGATGAAAACAAGAGGAAAAAAAGGAAGAACATTATCACAATGTGATGTTGAATTAACATGACTGTAATATTTATTTGCATAGTGGGTATGAACTTTTGAAGTACTCAGAATTCCACCAAACACTCCCTGAACTATACTTTCTTCACCAATTCATCGAGGTTTATGACTTGTTGTGCATAACTGGCTTCAATCGTTCCTGAAATCATAGATGTAGCTGTTGCACTTATTTCATTATAAATTTCTATTTCTTTTCGATTTGTCTCATTTAGTTCTGGACATACTGTTTCAATGGTATACCCATACTTCTTGGCTTTTAGCATCAATTTCATTTGATGTCTCCATAATTGATAGTTTGTCTCGTTCAACTTAATTAGTGCATTTGACCATCCATTACTTTTGATTTTCTACAGTTGTACCTCGAATAAAAACAACTTTCTGGCAGACTGTTTTTCTCGTACAGCTTTTGCTCAAAATAGTATTAAAACACTTTCTTTTATATACAAACCGCTGGTGCCGGGGCCCATAACCTGTAGGTTAAGTAATAACTTGAACTTCAGTGTTCAATACTTTTAATAGAATAAAGTAATGATACTATTTTATAATGAAAGGAAAATATTATTTTTATGAAACTTTCTCGACGTCAACGTGATTGAAAACATAAATCATGTATATCTTTGATTTTGTAACGGAACTCATTAAGTCAAAATATAACAACAATTTTGAGATTTGAAGTTGCGCCGAGACATTTTCATACACGATTACAAAAAAATATATTTAAAATGCAAAAATTGGTAACTGCATAAGAAATTTATTGTTGCTCTGAAACGATTCCATTTATTTATTAACGAATTCAATCTGTTTATTATCAACATTTATCTTCATATTCATCAGATTTTTTCACGTGTGCTGTAATTAACATTGTTCCAGCATCAACTTTTATGTATTGTTAGAAACAGTTGAACTATTAGAATTATATGTTTTATAAGGTAAGCATAAAAACTATGTTACATCGGTGAAAATTATAGTAAACTCCACGGCGGCAAAGCTGTTTTAAATTTATTGTTAGATTTATCTAAGAATCAAAATACAAATTTAAATTCGTGCAAAAGTCTGTGGTAAATGGATTCATTTTTCTGTTCACATATAACTGGTACAAAGCTTATTTTTATGAGAATAAACAGCAGGCATAAAACAAATTACAATTTGTATTTTTATGTCCTTGTTGTTACATTTTCCGAGAAGTTTCGCAAAGGTATAAAAGTAGTTGCAAGACATTTTTACAGCATTATGACTTCATTCCATAGTTAACAAAATGGGATATTTGCACATCATGAATCGCATTTAAATTTATACATATGATTCCACCTCGAAACATTAAACTTTATTAAACAATTCAACAACACCACGGACTTAGGATCCATGGACTACTAATCGGATATTCGGTTTGACTCCTTTACTGTGATCGCCATGTTGTGCTAATTTTAAGTTGGCCGGCCTGAGTCACGTGATTTGTACATGACCGGTTTAAACAATAAAGCAGATATCATTTGTGTTACACTTGATCAGATAGTAAAATATGAAACGGTGAGAGAAAAAAGTATACTTTATTAGTTACACTGGTTACTGCATATTATGTATCTACTTGAGTTGGGATTATGGAAAACCAAATATAATTTTTTTTAAATCGTGTACGAGGATTTAGGAAAAATATGAATTGTTTGCAAGCATAAAGTGCTCTTATTTTCGAAAATAACAGTCAAATTCTTATTAAGATTTAATTAATCGGGAAATAAATAAAAGAACAGTTAATATTAATTCAATTTAATCACGGGCAAGTTCAATTCACATAAATACAATTTGGAAATATAGAAAAAATGCTACAATAACAAAAAAGAAATATGTAAAACTAGAACAGGATAGAACAATTGACACATGCATTAAACTTATGTATAAAACAAAAGGAAAAACATAAAGTATAGTATAAATCACAAGAAAAAAGCAAATAAAGTAAGAGGAGTGATAACACATCAAACCAGCAATAAAAAATGTAAGCTCTAAAGTGGAAGCTCCAGCAACTGTTTTTTAAACTTGAAAGTGGACACATCAGAAATTGAAATTCCATCTACAGAATTTGCTAATCTAAGTGTCCTAGGTACA
The DNA here is from genome assembly GCA_963921935.1 of Galeruca laticollis. Taxonomy (NCBI): domain Eukaryota; kingdom Metazoa; phylum Arthropoda; class Insecta; order Coleoptera; family Chrysomelidae; genus Galeruca; species Galeruca laticollis. The sequence continues at coordinate 52,504,248 of OY998184.1, forward strand.
AAAGTATTCATTGTACAGTTAAACCTATGAATTGCGACATGAAACGTTTGTGGCTGCCTAGAAAGACGAGGAGGGACAACTGAATATATTTTAGAGAGACGCTATCACAAATACCATTTACTATGTTGAACACCTGTATCAAATCTCTTTGCCTTCTTCAAACCTCCAGAGTAGGAATGTTTAAAAAACGTTCTAAGAAATCATAACAAAGGTAAATGTACGTATTAAAGGCAATGTATCTTAAAAACTTGTGCTGAACAGCTTCAAGATTCGCTTTATATATAATATAATGAGAAGACCATACTGGTGAACAATAATCAAGATGAGTTCTGACCAGTGAGCAATATAGAGATCTAATAGCAGTGATGTTAGTAAAATCAGAAGTGGTTCTCTTTATAAAACCCGACATCTTCATAGATTTTTTAACAACAGCGGTAAAATGAGACTCATAATTAAGTGTGGAGTCCATTTTAACACCCAAGTCCTTAGTTTGAGAGACACATTTTACAGTTTCATTATTAATATTGTAATCAAAAGCTATTGGGGGGTGTATTCCATGGAAATACATTACATGACATTTGGATGCAATTAGATTCATACCATTGAGTGTACACCAATTTGATAGACTATCTAAATCAGATTGTAATATTAGAGCATCACACCTGCCACTAATCATCCTAAAACATTTCAGGTCATCAGCAAATAACAAGGCTTTGCTACTTTGGAAACAATGCATTATACCATTAATAAATATGTTAAATAATAATGGTCCTAAATGAGACCCTTGGGGAACTCCAGAGGTTACTGGAAAAGAATGAGAATATTAATGAGTAACTCTGACCATTTGTGAACTATCCGTAAGATAATCACTTAGCCATTGTAATACACGACCGTCAACACCATAAAGAAGAAGTTTATGTAGCAAGAGCTCATGATTAACCCTGTCAAAAGCTTCAGAGAAATCAGTGTACACAGAATCAATCTGCAGACTTCCTCCCAAACCATCAGACAAAAAGTCAACATATGTGAGTAAACCCAATTCTACAGACCTTTTAGAAGTGAAGCCAAATTATTGTGATGTCATAATACTCGAACCGTCATACGTGAGATAATCTAAAATAATACTCTCAAAGACTTTAGGAATTGTGCTAAGGATTGATATAGGACGATAGTTTGCCATGTCTGATTTTCTACCCAATTTATACACTGGAGTGACGTATGAAGTTTTCTAATGATCTGGGAACTCGCCTGTAACAGGAGACTTATTAAATATATGAAAGAGCGGACGAGATGAAAGGAAGCTAAATTCCCTAAGAATGAAAGGTATCCTGTCAGGACCGGGGCGTTTTTTAACATCAAGTTTAGATAACTTTGCATAGATGTTCGAAATTTCAATATGATAAGTGGATACGTTTGCCATTGAAGAAACCTGAACACCCCGCACAGCCAGAGGTTGATATGAATAAACTAATGAGAAATGTTTAGCAATATAATTCCTGTTATCAGCAGTAAGGTCCCCAAGAGTCATTTCAGAAGGTATAGTGTTATTCACCCTTCTACTGTTTACAAACATCCAAAAAAACTTAACATTATCTGTAACATAATTTTCAGTATATAAAGAAAATTTATGTTTTAGTTCGGTTGATAATGTGTTCAAGGATTTTATTTTGAGTTTTCGCGAAAATTTTTAGTTTGTTTCTGCATACTCTTAATTGCCTCTTCAAAAAGTGAATCTTCTCTATCAACATTATATTGGTATCTTCAGTGGAAGGTTTGCTGAAAATAGTACATTTCTTTCGACTGGTTATACTTTGGTACTAAGGCATTATATGAATGGTAGCAAAATTTATATGAATAAAGTACATATTACATTTTGATTTTAAAGAAAATTTTATATTAAACTCACCTATACGGATGAAAGAATTGTACCATCCGTACTATATTAGAAGAATGAGCAGATGGAGACGAGTCTGAATCACTCAGTTTTATTGGAGAAAGTTTTGAGGAGAATCAACACTTTCCAACTTTGCTGCGACAATTAAAAAAATATTTTTTAATTCTTTGTGAGTACTAAGTTGAAATCACCATACCATGTAGGTGGAAGTGAGCTAGGTAAATAACTTTTCTCCAGGTTATCTACTTCAAAACATTGTGAGGTAGTTTTAGACCCGTTTGCACCTAACACACTTAGTGCTAAGTGTCCCATAAAATGAACCCTTAACATCAATTACGTTGCATCAGCTGCTAAGTGACACTTAAATGGCTTAAGGTAGCCTTAAATTTAAGTGCTCCAGTAATGACCACTTATATATTTAAGGGTGGGATTTTAACCTACAATAATTTGATAAACTGTCATTTTCCAATCACTTGGACTAATAATTTTGATAATGGATTTATTTGCGAGTTCTCCATACTGCTCACTTAATTCACTTGAATGGAGCTGCTCAGTAATTGGCCTTCTTCTGGTCGTCCAAGATGAAGGGGTATTATTTTGCTTTTTCGTTGCAGAGCTTGTAGGAATCGATGCTTCAGCAGCTGCTGGAACAATAGGAGTTGTTTTGATATTTCTTAATTTCTCATTAACCAGGGTCTGCAGATGCGAAGATGCCCAATTAAGTCGATCACATATTTCCTAAAGAAATAAAATTGAGAAATTGTTTCAAAATGGTAAGAGTACTGTGTACCCCTGAAGCTTCATCTTCAAATAGAAGCAAAATATTCTCGTACTCTGCTTTGGACTCTTCATCATCTTCTCACTCCACACAATTTATTTTTTAATCTCTTCACAGTCATGGGATTCATTACTGCTAGAGTCAAATCTGTAAAATCATTTGGTTTAGTACAATCTCTTGGCCTCCCCAAGTTTTACTTGTAGAAGTTTTTTGCTGTGCTTGTTTTGTAAAACTTCTTTAATGGTTTCACCAATCTATGAGTTTTCGATGGATTTTGAGGATAGAATGAATTCATCACTGAATACCAAGCTTCTTTTTCCTTCATGGTAATGCCATCAGTCTTTAACTTCAATTTCATGTCTTAAATCATATACTAAAGTTAGCAACAAACTTTTTTTCTTCTCTTGAGAAGTTGGGTGCCCTTTGTCGTTTACCGCCACCTGCTTGGCTAACATTTACCGTATTCATACTAACAGCAACATGTCCTTCACATCGCACCAACAATTAATAATAAACATTTTTTCATTGTTATTAATGGAGTCCATATCAAAATATCAAATTCGTATAAGAAGTAAATACATACCATACAAAGAAAGTGTTGTATATGAACTTACCTTTTTTTCGACAATCCTTATCATTATCAATAATAATGCTAAATAATTTACTTAGGACTTAAAGATAAGTTAATTACAACAACCATCGGCCACCGGCCAGCCAATGAAATGGTTTTATTGAACTAGGGTGAGGTTGCACACAAATGAGAAACTGAAATATCACTAGATAGAAAATTTTAAGGGCCTCTTACTTAAGATTCTGGTAAGTGTCAGTCATGCAGCTGGCAATAAATTTAAGCGCCCATTATCTTTAAGAGACGCTTAGTAAAGTACTCCTTTTAAGGGGTACTGGTGCAAGCGGGCCTTAGGGTTGGAATTGTCCCTATTCTTAAACGTTTCCGTTCGCCTGCCACTTCAAAATTGGTTTGTCCAAAATGTTCGGAGCACACCCTTTCATAGGCAATATTATAAGCTGGATATTTTCCAAGTGCTACCAACCAGGACCTTTTAAGCGTATTGTTAGAAATCTACAAATTGGAGAAAAGCGTAAATGTAAATTAACTTACATACAAAAAAAATCATATAACTTACTTATGAAATGTTACACCGTCTTTCAAACGAGTAACGTAAGTAGCGTTAGAGCAACCTCGTACAAAACAGGAAGGCATTTTAGCACAGTTTGTATTCAGTCTCCTAGAGTTCTAGATCTTACAAATAACACTATACTATTAACTACCTTACTAAAATAACACCACTTATAAAATGTAATTAACCACTATTAATATGTAAAAAACACGAATATAAAATATAATCCAAAAGTTAACACACAAATATCAAACTTGCGCTTAACTCAATAAACTAAAATACAATGCGAAAATTGCAAAATATGATTTGATACCACTCCTGACGCTGTCACAAATCAGTCAAATCACATTGCGACAACGGGACAAAGGAAACAGAAATTGACACAACGAAAATGTCGCGTCAGTTCATCCAGCTATATTCTAATTGGTTATTATGCTGTTAATTATTTCGCGCAACCAACCAACGTTCAATCTTCAATATCAAGAAAACGCATATGAACTGTAGATTTTTAATACCAACTTAAAATTAGCACAACATGGCGGTCATGTGTAGGCAAAATGAGGAGTCATTTTGGATATATGGGAAACACATACTATTAGAAGTCCATGGATCCTAAGTCCGTGGATAACACTCAAAACCAAATCATATATTGCAGTTTACGTTTTATTCCGCCGATTGGGAATATTTTTGTCAAGGTATTCATAAAAAAGAGAGAAATAATAAAATTTCAAATCAAACTAATTTTTTTATATTCGATAGATTATAAGATTAAGAAGAATCGAATTGAACAAACTGGAATAAGTGACGATGCGATCTGTTATGAACACACGATTTGTTTTTCTCTAATCGAGCAATGCTGTCGATATTTTCCGCTACCGTTCTACTCAATGCAAGCATATGCATGTTTTCAGACGTATAGCAAGACATTGCAAAACGCAGCTTTTTTTCAGTACCAGTGTTGGTGCTGAAAGTTATCTATAATTATAGAGGATTTCTAAAACTTCTCAAACGAAGAAAAAATAGAAGCAGGTAAGTGCATTTCTAATTAAATACATTTATTGGCTAAAAAAGGTAGATATACAGTGTAGATAACAAAGTAGAGGTAGGTAAATAAAAAGTTAGTTCAATAAATTTTTACAATAATAACAAGTACAATTAAGCAAAAATAGCTGGAAGTGTGAGGTCCCCACTTCGCTGCGCGAACGATAAAGTGAGAACGCATTCGGAGGGAAACGAATACCCAAGGCACTTAACAATTTCTGTCGATATTGGTGCAATCCAGTGCACAATTATTAATATACAAATTGTTTACCTATAAAATTAAGGCGATACAAACTAGTAAATTTCTTTGCGTTGTGTATTTATTTATATTATTTTGAAAAAATATGTAATAAAACGTAACAAGAGTATTGAAATATATTGAAAAAGAAATAAATAGGTATACTTGTCCGTACAGATAAATTTCACTATTCCACGACGATATTTAATCGTGGAATAGTGAAATTTATTTGTACCAATAATAGTATACCTCACGTTCATATTATTTCTGATACATCAGGCTCTGAATCTGAGATGGTTTTATCAGTTCCACTTTTACTGTCATTATTAGATCCTAGTTATTATCATGTCATCAACAACTAAATCAAAAGCAGGCTCTTTTGCTATATAATCTTGTTCAATTTTTTTATACCTAGTTTTCCACTCTTCTATCGAGAATGAATTAGAGAATTCATCACACAAACTTTATACGTTTTTAAAATTATAAGTTACATTTTTATCAACAACGTATTGCTTCATAGAATACCATACTAACTCTATTGGATTTAAATCCTGATGATTTGGAGGTAATCGTGAAATGGAATGTCCTTTATCAGTAAGAATTTTATCGCTTTCGTATATTTTGTACCGAGGTTTGTGTTACTTTATAAGATTGTATAAATCTGCTTTAAGTATATCAGCCGTAAATCCAATATTTCGCTTTGTCAACCAATGCTGAATTTCGGCTTTTCTGCAAGAGAGATTTGGTACCTTTTCACTCTGTACATTATGATAAAGTACGTTGTCGATCACTAAATCGCTATTTGCTGGTAAATTTGGTACTAACATCTCCTGCAACCACTTTTTGTAGTTCTCGTCGTTCATGGCACTGTGATAATCTCAGGTTTCATCGCTAAGCATTTTTCACAAAACCATTTCCACCTCCAGCATGTACTATAATTAGCATATGTCCCTTCGATACTGGTTTATGTAACCCCTCGTTGGAACTATCAGACCAGCTCTTTTGATTAATATGACACGAATGGATATACGTTTCGTCCATGTATATAATTGGTCTATTTTTGTCTGTATAACGTTTCATACTTTGTAAGAAGATAAGTCTTTTATGTCTTATTTCGGGTTTTTCCATTAACAACTTCCTATTTGTTCTAGTTTTTCGCCAACTAAATCCCATTATTTAATAACATGCAGAAGAGACTCTCGGGTACCTGTATAATTATACTCATCTACAAATTTTCGATGAATACGCTTCAAAACTGGAACTTGCTTTTCTGTAATATAAAAATTGATATACCTTCGGAGAAAATTATCTAGACAGGATTTGAAGCGCTTTTTTCTCTTTTTGTTAGGTGTTTCAAACGACGAGCATTCACCGTCTTCAACTACCTTAATTTCACGTGAAATTTGTTGAAGACTACTTAAACTGACTCCTGTTGCCAATACCACACACTCCTGGACTTTTTTAAAATCTTTCAATGGCCCGTTATTTTCCGCCTTTCTTCTCATAAAATGTATAACATTTGCTACCACTTCTCGAGTTTGCCCATACAAAACTTTTCCTTTCAACTTCGACTGAAATTCCATTTGTATTCGCCGCAATACCTACTTTTTCACAGACTATAGCTAGTTCTGTACTCGTTAAAGTTTAATCATAAACTGTCTCATCTCCTACTTTCCGTATTGATACCAACGCACATCGTGAGCGTGTCCATTTCCAAACTTTCAGCTATTTTTGCTAACCTGTACATCAAATTTAGTTTATTTGCAAAGGTAAAGTGCCCACAGGACTCACAAAATAATTAGCAAATTTGTCCCGTATATCGTTTGCATGTCTTCCATCTCTCACAGCCCTTACCTGTTGTACATTATGCAAACCATCTGTACTTGTAGAAACATAGAAGTTAGTTGTACTAAAGCCATCTATTTGACGAACTATGTTATATAAAATTACTGCAGATTCACCAATGTCCTTTGCAAATGTTTTAGAAACATTTAGCGGTCTATGAAAAATTCGCCATTTGTTGTTATTTATACCAAATGTACATTCTACAAATCTTCGTTCTCGTGTTAAACGATAATTAAAAATTCTTTCAATTACAGTCAGATTGTGACCTCCAAATGGTCTTAAGAAATTTTCATTTAACGGAAATTCCTCATATTCGACTCAAGTGAATGGCAAACTAATATTTTTCGAATAGAGTTTCATCAGAACTATTCAGAGAGATTTTTAATTTTCTTCCAAAACACAGTTTCTTGGAAAACTGAGGAATCGCAATATTTTCCGTATGCCCCTATGCGAACGTGTATAAATTTTTTAATCAGAGTCTGCCACAGCCTTTAGAACTATGAAAAAGTAATGTTTATAGTATAATGAAATTGACTGTCTCGACCCTTACTTCGTGGAATATGCTCATATTAGTGTTTTTAAATGAAACTCAAGGTCTCTAGTTAATTCCACAATATAATACAAGTTATTGAAAATTCTAAAAAATTGACAATTTGATGATATTGATTTATCGAAACAATTGTCAATTTTTTAGAATTTTCAATAACTTGTATTATATTGTGGAATTAACTAGAGACCTTGAGTTTCATTTAAAAACACTTTATAGTATAAGTTCATCGAACTACTTCCACTAAACTTTTGTACCTTAATATGCTTACCGTCCACAGAGCCAATGCAATATTGGAGACGAAGAGGGTGACGGTCTTAAAGAATTCGAAGATCTACTAGAATCGGGATTGTTTGTCGAATCTAACGATGAAGAAATGCCATCAAAGAGAAAAAAACTAATAGATCAGTGATTAGAAGTCAAGATAATGTATTTATAAATAACAATATTAATGTTTTTAAAAATATAGTTTATCCGGTGAATATTTTCCCATTCGTCATTAATATCTGATAACATAACAGACAAATGTCAAATTATTTTGCTCTGTTCTTCACTATTAATAGAAAGAGATACGACTTAAAAATTATATCGGTTATGTTATCAGATATTCATGACGCATGGCAAAAGATTCACCGGACCAACTGTATATTGAATAACGTAATTAGTATAAAGTATCTACATTTAGTAGTACGATTCCCATGAATATTTATATATTATGAGATTGTGTATGACATAATGTAACCACTCAAATTGGTAACTAGCTTCACTAGTATCGACCCCATGGGCTACAGGTAAATCCAGATGTTACAGTTGACAACCTTTCGGGCCGTCAGCCTCACTTAGTCGGTTAGTGTGAGTGATTTCTATGAGATAACCGGGATATTGTAAAATAAAATGGGCGCCAGCCAGGTTTCTGCTCGGCCAAAATGTTCTGTCTTTCTGAAGATGATATTGATTTATCGAAACCATTGTCAATTTCTTAGAATTTTCAACAATTTTCATTATATTGTGGAATTAGCTAGAAACAGTGAGTTTCATTTAGAACACTTGATCGAAGTGTTTGTATAAAAAGTATTTTAAATCAATTCAATATGGCAGATTGCAAGGCTGTAGAAACCCCTATAGATATTAAACTAAATTATAAAGCATTAAGTGAACAATCAAATTGTAATTCACGATGTAGGAAACTTATCGGTTGTTTAATGTATGTTACGTTGTGCACACGCCCTGACCTATGTTCTGCAATTAACATTTTAAGCCGTTTTCAAAATAATAATAATAATAAAGAGTTATGGCAAGCCTTAAAATGAGTTTTAAGATACATTAAAGGTAACGAACACAAAAGGTCATTACGATATGTTGATTCAGATTGGAGTGGAATTGATTTAAAAAAAACCAAAGGATACATATTCAAAGTATTTAATGATTGCACTATTTCCTAGAATACAAAGAAACAACAATCAGTAGCTACATCCTCAACTGAAGCTGAGTACATGGCTCTTTTGGAAGACATGTGAGAAGCAAAATGGTTAAGATCATTAACGAATAGTATAAAATTAGTAAATCCTCAGCCGATAATGTTATATTAGGATAATAATGCATGTATCAGCTTAACAAACAATCCAACGAATCAAAAAGCAACCAAATACATTGATATTAAGTATCGTTATACAAGGGAAAATATTCAAAAAAAGGTTAAACCTCTTGAAATTTTTATCCACAGATCAACAACCAGCCGATTTGATGACCAAGCCGTTAGGGAAAGGGAAATTCGCAGAATTATGGTTAAAGTTAAGCCTTAAGTGAATGAGTATTTAAGCTATACTATTATTACTATTATTCTTGTTCCATTGAGTTTCTTATTATTAAACGGTTATATCTTTAATTAGATTTTTTGAGTGGGAGTTTTGATTGTATTCTTAAAATCGCCAGATGTCTAAGATAGCTAATTTGGGTGAAAGTACGTGCAAGATCTTTCCCTGAATTGTGGGCTGAGAAATATTCTTTTTTGAGTTTAGTTGATTCTAATATATGAAACGTTCAACAACTAGTGAAGTGTTTAATTTCATAACTGAAACCAAATAAAATTCCAATAATGGAAACCAATGGAAGTCAATTTGAACTCCTTATAAAATAATGTATTACTGCAATGCTAATTTGTTGAAAATTAAACTGTAATTATCCATAACTCTCAAATAACTTTTTTCTGCTTTAGGTATCACACATTTTTGGAAACTCCTTTTAAAGGAGATTCCAAAAATGCAAAAAATGTTCAGGTTGTTCCCTTCACAAAGAATGGATGAGATTATCATGGGAAAGTTATTACCAGTACATATGAGCAAAAATACATCCCTTTTTTACGATTTTTGATGTATTTTTCTACTTTATTAAAAAAGTCGCGCCTTCAGATTTATATATGGTTGATAGTTTTAATTGAGATGCTCTGAATACGTCTTCCGTATAAAATAGTGGCTCCTCACTTATAAAAACCTTGATTCATTCCCAAGGAAGATAAACGAGAAGTCTCATGTAAATTTATTTAAAAAAGAGTAGTTTGTTTTCCACCTAACATCGTGTATTATAATTATGTAAATCAAATATTAATTCTGTGCATATTGGAAAATAAAATGATGTTTTACTGAAGATAATATAATGTCAACCGCTCATTTATTATCCAATACATTTTAGAACCGTTAACTATAAAAACAATTTGCTAAAAAAGCTCATAAGGCTAAGTGCTAAATTAACTTATTTAAAAACCTTTCTAAGTGGCATCGTTAGTTTACCAAGTTGGAAATAACTGAGAGATTGAAAATTTAGGATTAGAATTGAGCTAATTGAGTCTAACCACTTGACGTTTCTACGGTTGCGACGGTGATAATTAACCAGAAATTATCGATTTAACTCATCGAAATAACAATTCAGACAATTGAATTCGAGAATTGTGTTCCATGGAAAAAGAATGAATCCTAATTAAATAATTTTTGACAATGTACTCAGATAATATTTTTCTGAATTTTTGTGAGAGAATTGAAATACCAGATATGTATTTTCTACAATAGTATAGTGAAGTTTTATAATTCAATAAATCATATGAAGACTTCATTATTAAGTAGATTACTAGTATCCACTTTAGTATTAGGCTATGTTGTTCTCATTTGCTGCTGTTGGATATCTATGGAGGCTCAAATATTCTTGAGAATTGAATTGATATATTTTTTTTGGAAAATGTAAATTCTAAAAAATTGAGTCATCGAACATTGAAGAACAGTTTACTCTATTTATTTCAAATGACCAATATTCAATTTTTATAAGTAGAAAATGGTAAAAAAATAATATTGTTGAATATAATTTGAATTAAGGATTTCTACTGTAGAATTAATTGTAATTAGGAGAACAAATAAACCCTATGCTTTTAATTAAATCATGTGCAAAGTAAGTAACCAGTATTTCCTCAAGAAGCTCTTATTATTACTCACATCCTGCTTAGCATACTAAATACCTGCTTGTGTTGCCAAATTCATACTGTTCATTATTATAGACCTACTTGCAATATCAGATTAACAAATAAAATAAATATGTTTATTTTGATTTTATCTTGCCCTAAACATCGAGTCCATTCTAAGCTCACCTGCGGACACTTCCACTTTTCTTTTCTTCTCTTTTTTCAGCCATCTTCTATCCATTGGGTATAAGCCTCTCATGTTTGACCATACACTTCTATTTTCTGCTCTCTGGTACCAGTTCAGCCCAGCGAATTTTTTCAGATCATCGTACCATCTCTGTTGTGGTCTGCCAATACTTCTTCGTTTTCCCCAAGGTCTCCATCCAGTGATGTGTCCACTCCAATTCTCTCTGTGTCTTGCAACATGTCCTGCCCATTTCCACTTTAAGGAACTAATTCTCTGTAGGATGTCAGTTACTTTTGTCCTTTCTCGTATCCACTGGTTTGTTTTGTGGTCTCTCAGTGATATTCCAAGTATTCTTCTCTCTATGGCCCTCTGATGTATTCTTAGTTTGTTATTAATCTCTACAAGTCAGGACCCAGGTCTCGGATCCGTATGTAGTGCCTGGGAGAAGGCATTCTTTGTAGATTTTTGTTTTTAATGCCATCGGGGATTTTCATGTTGAAAGCGTATTTCAATTTACCATACTCCAAGAAAAAAATAAGGGAAAAAATGTTGAAGATAGGATACAATCGGATCGTAATAGACGGAGAAGAATGGAGATAGAACAAAAATAATGAAACACTGGAAAAACGGCAAGCAAAAGACTAATAGATTCACAGGAGATTATAATGGACAGGATAATGGAAAAGGACATACGATTATACAAAGAAACAATGACAAAGAAATAAGGAAGCCAAAAAATAGAAGAAAAAACGAAATGAAAATTGGAACTTGGAATATAAGAACAATGTTGATACCTGGGAAAATGCAATAAGTAGGAAATTAATTGATGAGATACAATATAGACATAGCGGCTTTGCAAGAAATAAGACGGACGGATCAAGGGGCAATTGATCAGAACATGTATAGTTTTAGATATTCTGGAGACAAAAAGCAAGGAAACCGGGGAGTAGGATTTATGGTATTCCAGTCAATGAAACAAAAACTTATTGAATTCAAACCAATAGATGAAAAGATGGCATACCTAAGAGTGAAAGCAAAACCATGCAACATATCCCTATTAAATATTTACGCTCCAACAGAGAAGGACAGCAATGAAGAAAAAGATAAATTCTACGAAAAGGTAGAAGAAGAAATAGAAATAATACCAAAGGAGGATACTATAATAATATTAGGAGATTTTAGTGCCCAAATAGGTAAAGAAGACTACATAAAACGCGTAGCAGGAAAGGAAACTATACACGAAAAAACAAATAACAATGGGCAGCGACTGTGTAACCTCGCAGCAAGCACGAATATGTACATAAGTAGCACAAAATTCCCACATCCAAAAAAACATAAAATAACATGGATGTCACCTGATAACAAAGCAACATCTCAAATAGACCATATACTAATTAATAGGACAAAACAAACATCAATAAAGGACGTGAGCACATACAGAGGAGCATGTGCCGACTCCGATCACTTTCTTGTTATTGCCAAAATAAAACAAAAGATTCAAAAAAACAAGAAGGGACAGAAATGCATTAGATGGAACATAACAAAGCTAAGTGAAGAGAAAGTAAGGGAAGAATATGAAACACAGATAGAAGAATTACGAAGCAAAATAGTGAAAAAGGAAGACAACGTTAACGCACAATGGGAAGCTATGAAAAAATCCATTCAAATAACAACGGAAAACACATAGGCAAAATGGATAGAGATAAAAGAAAAGAGTGGTACGATGATAGTTCCCGTGTAGCAGTAGAAAAAAAGGAAAAAAGACAAAAATGGATAAGAACAAACGGAATAAAGCAAGAGTACATAAAAAGCAGAAATGAATGTAACAAAATGATAAGAAAATCAAAGCGAGAATTGATGGATAACAATATGAAATGAATAGAACAAGAAAGAAAGAATTGTAATACCAAGAAATTTTATAAAAATATAAATGAACAAAGCCGAACCTATAAGGGCAAAACGAAAGGTATATAAAACCAGTATGGCAAAGTCATTGAAGAAGAAAATGAATAAAAACAAATATGGATAGATGACTTTAGGACTTTACTAGTAGAAGATTCAGATATTGAAGAACACATTGAAGAAATATCACAAGAAAAAATATTGGAAAAATCTACAAGAGCATAGATTATGGAGATTATTAACAACAGCCGGAACGGGAAAGCTCCTGGAAAAGATAACATAAATATGGAACTGATAAAGTACGGAGGTGAGAAGCTTCATGATATAGTATACCAACTTATAATAAAAATATGGAGAGACGAGAAAATGCATATAGAATGGGAAATAGGCCAGATAATTACAAAACACATAAAAGGTGACCAGCATGAATGCCAAAACTATAGAGGTATTACATTACTGAATACTGCTTATAAAATACTATCAGCTACAATGAACAGAAGGCTTAGAGACACTACAAGAAATACTATAGGACGATATCAGTGTGGATTCGTAGAACGAAGATCAGCGGGGGATGCCATATATACACTGAAGCAGATAATGGAAATATGAACATCAAATAGAACTGGAAATGTTATTTGTAGACTTTCGGCAGGGTTTTGATTCAATACATGCAGGCAAACTTTTGTCTGCTTTGAAAGAACTGGGCATTAATGATAAATTGAGAGGGTTAATCGAGATGATCATGGAAAACTCAAGGGCTACGATAAAAACACTGATTAAATATACGAAAATAAGGGTGTAAGACAAGCTAATTCGCTATCTGCAACATTATTCAACCTAACACTTGAATATGCAATGAGACGAATACAAAAAAGCAACCTCAGGACGAGCGGAAGACAGATAATTGCCTATGCGGACGATATAGTAATCATATCAAAGACAAGAGAGATTCTGGAAAACACAATAAGGGAAATCACAAGTGAAGGAAGTAGGATCGGATTAGAAATAAATGCAGATAAAACAAAAACAATGATTTTTGGTAAAATAAATCAAACCAGTGCAATAAAGATCGGAGATTTCGAATTTGAAAAAGTGGAGAAATTCAAATACCTCGGTATCACAGTAACAAACACTGGAAACAGGAAAAAGGAAATAGAAGAAAAAATCATTAATGCAAATAGGGCTTACTATGCCAATAAAAAACTTTTAAAAAGCAAATTACTCTCAAGACAAACTAAAATCAATATTTAAAAAGTGCTAATAAGACCCGTCCTGTTATATGCTGCTGAAACAATGACAATGACTAAAAAGGAAGAAGAAGACTTGAGAATAATAGAAAGAAAAATAATGAGAACAATATTGGGACCAATCAAATTAAGAGACAACAAGTACAGACAAAGAATGAACTATGAAATTGAGCAAGAGCTGGAAGGAGAGGACATAGTGAGGAAAATAAAAAGGCAAAGAATGAAATGGCTGGGACACATATATAGAGCAGAAGAACAAGAAATAACACTGCAAATGACACAATGGGATCTTGGGGAAAGAAAACGTAGGGGTGGACCTAGAATAAAATGGCTGGAAAAGGTGAAGGAAGATATGACAAGAGCCGGAATTGGAGGATGGAAGGAAAAAGTTAAGGATAGGAAACTATGGAGAGCATTGAAAGAGAAACTCTGAAAGGAAAAACGGGGATTGATCCACCCCATTAAAAATTGATCTCGAAGAAAGCGTGAAACGGCTATATATATTTATATATATATATATATATATATATATATATATAGGCCAATCTGACTCTCATATCGATCTCAATTTCTTGGTTTTGTTTACTTAATGTCACTGATTGTCCAAGATATATGTGTGATTATGTTTTGTTTATAGTTTGTCCATCATGAAACGTAATGCTTTGGTCTGCATCAGGAACGTTTTTCATGAATTGTGTTTTAGAATTATTCATATGTAGTCCAATCTTGGCAGCTTTTTCATGTAGTTCTTCCAACATCTTAGTTAGTTCTTGTTTATCTCTCTTCCAAACAGAACGACATCATTAGCAAACCTTGAATTGCTTAGGTATTCACCATGGATGTTTATTCCCTTTTCCCTCCAAATGACTTTCTTGAAGGCATCCTCTAGAACCAGAGTAAACGATTTTGGCGAAATTACATCTCCCTGTCTGACGCCTATTTTGGATTCTATTTCATTTGTCTCCGCCTGAATCTTGATAGTCATTGTGGAAGTTTTGCATATAATTTCTATCAGGTTGATGTATCTTTGATCTACTCTCGCATTTCTCATAGATTTTATTATTGCCCAGGTTTCTATAGTGTCGAAGGCCTTTCTAAGGTCTACGAAGGCTATCCATATAGGTATATTATATCCTGATGCCTTCTATATAAGCTGTTTTACTGTATGGAGGTGTTCGGTAGTGCTGTAGTGACTTCTGAATCCAGCCTGTTCTCTTGGTTGGTATATTTCAAGTTTTCGATCTAACCTGTTTGTAATTATTATGATAAACAATTTGTACACCTGACACAGCAGAGTGATTGGTCTGTAGTTCTCTAGGTCCGACGGATCTACTTTCTTATAGATAAGAACAACCACTGCATTCCCCCAGTCATGAGGAATGCATTCTTGTGTCAAGCAGGTATTAAATAGTTCTACTAGTTCTTCCTTAGTTTTTCTATCGCTTTCCTTCAGCATTTTCGGTAGTATGCTGTCTTCTCCTGCCGCCCGTCCATTTATCATTTGCAATAGAGCCTTTTCCAGTTCTTCGATTTCTATTTTTGGCATTTCGTCTGAATTAACAATAATAATTTTATTCTTTGTGTTCTCATTCTCTTCCTTCACTGCTTCGTTTAGTATTTTTGATTCATGTAAGTCTGTGTAAAACAATTCAACTTCCTTCAGTATTTGGGTTCTATCTTCTATTATATTATTCGCTTCGTATTTTATTTTCGTTATTTCCTTTTTCTGCGTGTTTTGTCTTCTAAATACCTTCTGCCCCTTATTGTTTTCTAGCAAGGATTGTACCTCTTTTGTTTTGTGGCTGAGGATGTCCTACTTTGCCATTTTTCTTGCTGTTTCATTGGTTTCTGCATATTCTATTGTGTTCCTCTCTTCATTTTTCGACCTCTTTCCATTTTGACATTTATAAACACCTTGCATCTGATCATTCTATGCTCGCTTCCAGTAGTGAATTGATTTATCACGTCTACGTCCAGGATTATATGTTTATGTTTTGAGATGATATAATCAATCTCGTTCTTGGTCCTTCCAACTGGACTTCTCCAAGTCCATTTTTGCTTTTCGGTCGTCTGAAAGAAGGTGTTTCTCAGGTAGAGTTCTTCCCTTTCTAGAAAATTGGCCAACTGTGTATCTCTATCGTTTCTGGCTCCTAAACAAAAATGCCCTATATATCTTTGTGAGGGATCTGTAGTTTTTCCAATTTTGGCGTTTAAGTCACCTCGTATAATAACCTGTATTGTTTTGCTATCATGGAGTGCTCTGGCGTTTTTAAGAATTCAATCAGTAAACAGTACCTACGGTATCAGATTAGGACAAATTAGGGGCAATAAGCTTAAAAATTTTGAATAAGTATTGTTAACTATTATTAGATTTTATTTATCTTATTTATAGTTTTATTTTCTATTGTTATTCCAACATTAAATTCATTAAATTGAAATGATATGAAAAATCGTCTCACAACAAATGATTCGTGTGGATATTGTACAAAAATGAATGCCTAATAACTGTGTGGAAATATGATCGTCAAAATGGTATATTTCGATCAATTTTGTTCCATTTAAATGGCAGTTCCTGTGTTCTTATTATTCATCCTTCTTGTACTCTCATAACGGCCCGAACAACAAATATACAGTGAGTGCATCACGCGCTATTTCACTTCTGAATCAAAATCACCCTCTTGCGATTAATTAATCAAAAGTATTCCACCCCTCACGTTTTCCGTCTCCAGTCTCTTAGGCCTCGTCCTAATCATTTATGTCTTCAACTCTATGTAGATGTCATTCCAATTATAGTAATGTTTCGTTGAATATATGTTGAAGACCCGAGGCACTTTTGTGTGTTCGTTAAGACGAAACCGTAATATATTTGACACATGAAAGAACGGGTTGGAACATATTAGGATATCTGTAAATATAATATAATAACCCACTTCAATTAGTTCCTCCCTCATCAACGTGAGCAAGATACTATTTTGAAACAATAGAACTTGAAGAAAATATGAGAATATGTATCCTGAATTAATAATTTCTAACTTGTTATTTCAAATGTATATATTTCTTACTTCATCTCTTATTTTTTGTGCCTCTTCTAATTTATGGTAACTATTGGTTAATAATGTTTATTACTAACTAGAGGAACGAATATGATAATAAGCCAAAAACGAAGACGTCCTTTATTCACGAAAGGAACATTTTCGTGAGCTGTGAA
This sequence comes from Galeruca laticollis, assembly GCA_963921935.1. NCBI lineage: Eukaryota > Metazoa > Arthropoda > Insecta > Coleoptera > Chrysomelidae > Galeruca > Galeruca laticollis. The sequence continues at coordinate 52,521,719 of OY998184.1, forward strand.
TTGTAAGCTAAACAAGGAGCATTAAAGAAGAGGAAGCCAAACTAGATGGAAGCAGACTATCAGGAAGAAAAGTTTCAACATATCAGGAAATACTATACTATATCCATCGAACAAATAAAGTAGCCCAAACATCGATTGATGCGTGATAAAAACGTACCGTTGGATGTATTGGCTAAAATAAATATGCCTCCTTACGCTGGGCAATCGAATAAAAACTGCAACCGGCGCGGTCGGTGAAATACAATCAGCCGCTATTGCCGAAAACTACGAAGTGGGCGACATCTGTCAATTTTCTTTCAAACTTCAATATAGGTGAACAACAAAGCCAGAATGCGAAGATTTTTATAGAAAGTGGAATTAATTTTGTTGTTTTATAAACAATAGAGATTGTTATTTAAAATTTTAGTCTAAATAATAAAGTAATATATTTATTTAAAAAGCTTTTCTGAGATAAAAACAATCACACATCCATAAGGTGCACTTCAAAAACAATAAAAACGTGGTAAAAGTTGTAGTGTTACAAATGTGCTAGTTGCTAAAAAACTATTGTAGTGGCCAGTAAAACTCTTGCACCTTTTTGGTAGTTTCGTGTAGATATTCAAGTCTTTTCCTTCCGGATTGTCACAGGCAGCGTTAAGAATTCGTGAAGTCGATAAAAATCACACATGGAAATACCTAGTTGAGGTTAGATTTGCTATTTTTTCCATTACTAGAAGCTGGTGAGTTACATATGTTTTTTAGGTTTCATAAAAAGTTTAACTGAAGATGCAATCTATACATAAATCCATAGAAACAAAATCTAGGTAAATATGTTCTGTACCACAGTGTTCATCATATTCTACGAAAGATATATCATTGCATGCCTTTCCCTTAGATCCTAAGCTAAATATGGTATGGAAAACTTTGCTGAAAATTGGAAAACCTGTGACAAAACGTATGTTAGTTTGCAGCCACCATTTTACTGAGAGTGATTTTACTATGGGTAACGTAAAGTAAAATTAAAAAAAAATACTATAGCTACATGAGTATTACATTTTAGCAACCAATAAAAGACGAAGATTGAAGAAACATGTAATTCCCAGTAAAAAAATTTCACAGTTGAGTCATCCAACAACAAAAACAGCAATCAATCGGGCAGAGCGGCATTGGTAAGTTACCATATTTTAAACATACCAACTAGTTACTTTAGTGTTTATTTTTCACTATTGAAATTAAACTTTAAAATGGCATGTATCAAGTACGAGTATAATATTTGTTTACAAAGTCATTTTTTTAACACTAGTATTAAAATTATGTATCCTTTCGACACATTATTATTTATAGTACCTACATTAGATGTTTTATTTTGAAGGTTGCAGAATTGTACTATAAGTATATCTAAAGAACAAACAGGAATTGAAGGTGAAAGTTTATTACAACCCGATGACAAAATTGCAGACATAGGGGAGGAACCTGCACTTTTTTGAGCTGCCACAAATTTTAAATTCTGATGATAAGTTGATTAATTTTTGTGGTTTGTATGTTACATTTTGATGATATTGTTTACACTATAAATAGAAACACACATTATGATTAAAGACCAAATAAACCTTTTTTCAGGAATCACTTTAGATATCCTGAAAACTTTTTCAAAATGCGCCGAAAATATAGCAACTTTTAACAAATGCAACTGTTCAAACATTGAAACACGGATTATTTTGGTTTTGTGTAAATTGAAGCTAAACATTTCTTTTGCATGCTTAGCAGTTTTGTTTAAATTAAGTAATACTCAGTGTAGGAGCATATTTTATTCCACAGTAAGCCTTTTAGCTGTAAGTCTAAAACCAGCGATTTATTGGCCAAGCAAAGAGGAAATTTTAAATAATATGCCATAGTGTTTTGATAAATTTAAGAATTGCAGAGTAGTATTGGACTGCACAGAGATTAAAATTCAAAGAATAAAATGTTTAAAATGCAGGATATCATCATATTCACATTATAAAGGAATGCATACTTTAAAATATCTTATTGGAATAACCCCATCTGGTTTAATATCATTTGTTAGTGCTGGATTTGGAGGGCGTGCTACAGATAAGGCTATTTTTAATTATGAGAAATTGATTGATAAATTAGATATACATGATGCAGTTATGGTTGATAAAGGAATTTTAATTGTGAAGGAATGTAATGAAAAAATTGTAAAGTTAATTATGCCTCCATTTTTAAAAAAACAAAATCAGTTTAGTAAGTTTGATGCCAAAGCCACAGCTGACATTGCTCGAGCTCGAGTTCATGTAGAAAGAGCAATTCAAAGAATAAAGATCTTTAAAAATTCTTAACGAACAGTTCAACTGGTACCTAATACCATATGCTGACGAAATAATTACAATTATTGCAGCTATTGTTAATTTATCCCCACCTATTCTGGCAAATAGTAAAATAAATTGAGCATTTAGCGTCAGTTCTTCTAAATTACAACAGTTCTACATTAAAAGTCCAATCAACATATATACTAAATATACCAATTAGTTAGAAGAATTTCCTTTTCTGTGTTAAATTCTACTTTTTTAAAATGTAAATTTTCCTTAGTTAAATCACTAACAAATTTATAGTTTTCATGTATTTTCAACTATTTGCATAAGCACTCATTCACTTTATGTAATACTTTTTGTATATAAATGTAAAATTGTATGTAAGTATGTACATTTCATTTGTTTTACTAGTATTATTATAAAAAATGAACTGCACACAAAATGAAGTGAAATCTTACATTCATGCGTAATCCAATGTTATATTGCACATTTGTTTGAAATCATCTGTTAATTTGAATTAAATCAATAATAAAAATATTAGTAATAGGTAATCGAAAAAGTTCAACTACATTTGGTTGTTTGTTTAAAAAGGTCTTTATTCATAATATTTTAGCATTTGTTATACACAGTTACAGTTGAGACACATATACAACAAAATATATACAATAGGCCGATGTTCTGGCCGCCCCAGTGTAATCATGTCAATCTACAATCCGTACATGGCACCTTGCTAACAGCATAATCCATTTATTTTCATTTGGCCACTAACTTTGTCCCGTATTCACAAATATGATTCCATAGCTTTTTCGACGTGTATATCCCTAAAAAGCAGCTGAAAAACAGGGTTTCAAAACTAACAGTGTTTAAGTTATAAGAGCGGCAACATGACGGATGTTATTTTCTTTGGGTTATATGTTTTGAGTATTGAAATTTTTATGTTTGAATAGAGGTGAATAAATTAGCCTCTCATTCGATGTGCTTAGTTGTTGAGATTAAACAACTAGTTATGTGTATAAATTACCATGAAGAAGCCTAAACCCACTATCACGGCTGTCTTCTGCGCGATCTGCGGCTTTGAGGGTTTCACGAAGGTTATTGGGTAGACAATAATTATAAAAGGTTTGTGAAATTCATCCTTGATAGTGGTCAAGTCTGCTTGTTCATGTAACCATGAATTTTTAGGAAGTTTGGGATAAACTGTTTTGTAGGGTATTGCCATGCGTAGACACTTGTTTTGCACCACCTGCTGTGTATGAAAATTGTGTTTTGTGGCGTTATAGTATGCTGGTGAGGCGTATGTTGATATAGGTCTAATGATTTGTTAGTATATCGTGAGTTTGTTGTGCATTGAAAGATAACTTTTCTTGGAAATCAGCAGACACAATTTGCTCATTGCAAGTTTAGCTTTTTGTACCTGTGTCACAATATGTGCATTGGCTTTTATCAATTACATTTGGTGATCAGTTCAATATTTGAATGCCAATTCAATAAATTTCTATGAATCTGAGGTGACTTTTACTTTTTAGTTAGTAAATATAATTGGTAGTATGAAATAAATGAAAGAATGATTATTTTACTTATTTATTTAAACAATAAACATGCAGCATATGTTGAAAATAATTCTCGGAGATTTTTTTAATCATTTCTGCTGCAAAATTCTTATCAAATTGTACAATAATTTCTAAATATTATTTTGAATATCTAGAATATAAAATGAATCTTGTGGAATTTAAACCTAGGAGAGCCATTCCCAATTGAACTTATCCATATTAACTATGCCTCTCTTTTAGTTTAGCTCCGGAACTAGTTTTCTCAATATAGTCGCAAGATTCCAGGGAAACTTCAGGAAGTTTATCTTTTCCTAAAATACTAATAGTTAGAAATTAATTCAAAATATGTATTTACACTTTTACCAATAAATGGGCACTTGATTTCAAGTAACTCAGAGGGAACACGGTTTTCAAATATGACCCCATCTGGGAAAAATCCTAGCCATGGAAATGTTTTTGACACAACTAATCCAGGTGTTACTACATTGCAGTGATGTGTTTCCTAATATAATTCTAGAGCTTCTTTCTCATATTTCCTACCGTGTTGCGTGAATTTATTCGTGTACGACTTTGGAAAAAATAATTTTTTGGCTTTGTTTTCCCACTCTTCTACTTTGGTAAACGTGTAAATTGAGTAACATGTTGGCCCTAAAAGATGACACTTCAATGAAGAGACAATTTTTTTCAATTATGTTAGGGTACCTGTTATTCTAAACTGTCTTTCTCTTGCCCACATACTGGAACCTTGTTCGTACGCTGTTGCAATATGGAGCGGGTCGCTTGTATACAATGAATTTAGAATATATTGACAACAGGATCTCATGCTATATGTATTCACTGAGGTTTGGGTACTGAGCTCAGTTAAAAATGCCGAATGAAGTGAAAGCTCAAGTAAACTTAGCACTTTTATGCGTAAGTCGCCAAAATAAAGAATATAGTATTTAAATTAAGCAATAAAATTTTCAGTAAGGTAAGTATTACATACTTGTTATTTTCAGTAGCCAAACTTATAGTAGGCCTTAATGATCTACTAACAAACTTAGTGAGAGCAGACTTCGCTACACCTAGAAATATATCAAAAATTAGTTATTAAATCTAAAGGAATTGGGTAAAAGTTCTTTGACAAATTAGGTAAATGATTAAAGTAAAATATTAAACTATATTAATGACCAAAACCGCCAGAGAACTGATAGATTTCTTACTATGATGGAAGTGAGAGAAATAATGTTTTTATTAAAATACCCGTTGTAAGAAGAGCAAAATTGTTTGCATCTACTGCCAGCGAAGTATGAAACACACGTTTTCCTCCTTTTAACTTTGGGTGGCAAAATCTTTTAAAAGGTTGAGCCTTATAAGTTTCCTCCATACCTTTTTACTCTTTTCCCCACTTCTGAGCCAAATCTGTGCAGCTTATTACTTCCAAATTCTCAATTCTAAAAAAAATACAAATAGTATTGAAAGGATATTTGCCATTACGTAAAATTGTACTAACCTGTTAATGGAAATTAAAGTTGCAATAATATGTTTACAGTAGCCGGACATTCCAGCCTTGAATGAACAAATGCATTTCCAATCTTTAACATCATCATTCAGATTAATTGTTATCTCATGAGGCTGAGAAGCTAGACCAGACGTCTGCAGACACAAACTTTTAATGTTTTTTGAATTTTTGCCTTCTAGACCACATAATATTGTGATAAACACAAGATATGACATAAATTTTAAGAACGCCTTATATAGACAAATCCTTTTCAATTCAAATTAATTATTGATTATCGACCTCAAGTAAAGTAAATAACACAAACAAAAACAAGGTTATCCAAACATATCAGATTACGAACAGGTCAGGTTTGTTTACCACAAATATCAATAACTAACCTTTCACGCAAGGTGAAACTGGAGAAATAAAATACGAGAGATTTTGAGGAATCAGGGAGAAACAAAGTATCTCTACCCCGTTGAGGCTAGTCTATGTATGGACGGGCCCTCACCCTCCAAACAGTAATATTGTGTAGTTTGTGTGACTGGTGATAATCCAAAACGTAAATTTTTAAACGATTTTATTTTATTGTGCATTTGAACTGCGATATTTCATTTTATTTTTTTGACCTAAACGGATGTCCCAAGATAGGGAAGAAACCCCATAGTATTTTTCTGGTCATATCTGGTGTTTCATATATATCAGCGCCCCTCATTTACTGACAATTGTAAATTGGTATCGTATTCAGCCTGTCTATAATATACGTATTCAGTTTAGGATTTTCATATTATCTCAAAGGTTATTCATATTTTTACTAAGGGTCATAGTTAATCTAATTTCAGGATTTTGACATTAGCTCAAAGGTTATTCATATTTTACTAAGGGTCACAGTTAATCTATTTTCAGGATTTTGACATTAGCTCAAAGGTTATTCATTTTTTTTTCTAAGGGTCATAGTTAATCTATTTTCAGGATTTGGATATTAGCTCAAAGGTTAATTATATTCTGACTAAGGGCCATAGTTAATCTTATTTTAGGATTTTGCTAATAGCACAACGTTTATTTATGTTTTACTAAGGGTCATAGTTAATCCTATTCGGTTAATAACCTAGAAATGATTATACTTCACTAGGGATCTTAGAAAATCCTGTCTTCATAAATGATTTTTTAAACTTTGTTTGATATAAAGAGTAATTTATATAGTTTATTGCTTCACTCTCTGCGAGAAGTGAAATTTCACGCTAGAACGAGGGGGGTAAGAACTTCCCGTTCGTTCATGTCCTTTTTTTTACTCTTTTCTGTCATATATATATATATATATATATATATATATATATATATATATATATATCAGTTGTTATCCTTTCATGTATGGAGGGAAGGTTACGTAGGCTATCCTAGGAACCAGGACAAAGCCACATTGAAATATTCTTTAACTACGAAACGTATGTATAGTGTTATATTAAATTCTTCCTTTTTTTATTTTATTTTGTAATATATGTTTTACGTATGTTAACCTCTCAATTTATTTCCATAACTGCATCCTCACCCCCCCCCCCTTCCGTGCCCGTCAGGTAGGAAGGACCCGCACTACGAACTCGGGCTTGGCACCCTGTATAAGTCCAAGGGGCCCCACGACGTCCTCGATCGCTCGAGCCTGGAACAACCTCTCCCTCGAGGTAACCCCGCAGGGAGAGTTCCTGGTTCTACAATTTTTGTGCCGCAAAGCACTGGTGACAGCACGCTGCAACGATCTTTGAAGGATGGAACAAAACAAATAATAAATAAACAAAATCACTACACCGTCTGACAGCGGATAACCAAACGCCAATTTAGAACATAGGAAAAACAATATCATTACACTGGTGACAGGGATTTTCAAATCTACAATTTATTACACTGGTGAAATTTCCAGGACAGATTCATTACACTGGTGACAGCGGTTTGCGAACCATACACAATTGGAACAACCTCACCTAGGGAGGGTGACAGCGGTTGTCCAACACCATTTCTCTCCGAGAGGTAATACCGGTTGACTGGAACCACACCCACGAGCGGTGACAAGCGGTTCAGCAACCATACCCAGGAGGGGAAATAATGGTTCACAACCAGGGTCTAGTATAGCCCAACATAGAGCCTTCGGGACCACAGCTTCTACTAGATCAAGACTAGTGTGCGTGGTGAAGAGCCACATCCGGCACGAGGTGTCACTGCCGACACAAAACACACTGGATCTAGACCAGAGAAGGTCGAAAAACAATCCTACTCAGCAACATCGGCTGAGTTGATCATTGCTTCACCGTAATAATATGGATAATACCGATCCATTTATTACACTGGTGATAGCGGTGTTCCAGATCCTGAGTCTGTACGACAGAGAGTTACAAGAGGGGAAGTCCTATAAATAATCCTTTTTCACCCTTCTAAACTACCCATTTCAGGCATCATAGAAGCAACAAAAAGGCAGGAGTAGATAATTAAATTCAATTAGATTAATTAACACATTATAAATTTCATCTATATAAGTAAGATAGTTATACTCGCTAAAACCATTTATTTTTAAGGTCATAAGTTATTCAGTTCGTATTTATATCACGAAATAAATATTGCAACATTCATATATAATGAAAGTAGTATAAGTTTTAACCAGATATATAAAACAGGTATATTCGCTTAATCATTTATTTTTTCATAGGTACTCAGTTCATAATTATATCGCGAAAAAAATTTTTTATATTAATTGCCAGCATACGTTGAAAATAAATCTATTTTAAAATACATAAACAAAAGTAAGAAGCGTTTAGGCAACGTATGAATGTCAACAGCAAATATGCAAGGAAAAATGCGCGGAGTCAGCAGCAACAAGGTTCCGCAAATACTAGAAAATCAATATAAAATATAGTACGGAGGATAGCATCACATTTGACAAGTAGAAATTGTTTACGGGAGATTGTGTTTTACTTTGATTGACGAACGGACTATTGTCAACTAAACTATCCATTCGATTTCATAAATAAACTAGACATTATCTAATTTAGAAGAAATTAACGATTTAAGAAAAAAAGTTGTTAGGGAAATATTCATGCATTAAAAGCTAACTAGTAAATTAAATTAGGATATGATACATAAATACAAAAATTTAATTAGGGTATGACGATTCTGTTCTGGGCTAATTACAGTGGAAAATACTAGATGTACAACACACTCGCCGGAAGCCAATGAATTTGGGAAATTGCTAAAGCACATGAAGCTGTGTCTGGAAGATTACTGAGGATAATTCAGTTGTATGCATAGCAAAGAGAGACGTTTTCATAAGGTTGTTTATTGTATACTATTAGGCTCCGACAATATATAGAATATTTCAGTGGCCAAGAGTTGCCAAAGTGGAAAAAAATAATCGTGCCGAATGAGTACGATATGGGAAATAATGCAGTGGCAGAAAGTGCCATAGTATAGAGAAGTATGACGTGCGAAAGACACGTAACAGTGAAATTATAGAAATTATATGGAAGAATACAGTGGCCAAAAGCGCCAAGGTATATGAGGATAATACGTGCCAAAAGATGCACGCCATAAGGATAGGTAAAATAATGCAGTGGCAGAAAGTGCCAAGGCATAGGGATTAAAAGACGTGTTAGGAAAACACGCGACAGTTGAATTACAGAAATTATAGCGGCCGCAGTAGCTAAAGAAAAAAAATAAATAGAATCAAGGAGTACGCCAAACAGGGATTACGGAGCATATAAGGTTCAAAGGAACCAGATACAATAAAGATAAGATGAAATAAGAATTACAGGTGACACAATAAACATAAGTAACAAAGAGGAAAAAAAACTACAGAGACATAGGCTAACATAGTAAGAAAGGAATAACTAAAACTAGTAAATCCAACATTTAATCCCAAATCAAAATCAAGTCGCAAATAGATATAGTAGATAGTAGCTTTAAAATTTGTAATGGATTAACCCCAAGATAAAATAGCGTAACACAAAACGTCACAATCAAATTGTATATACCAATTCTATTTTTTTACGTAAGTTGCAAATAATTAGTTTTATATTGTCTACAAAGTAAGTTAAATAATAATCAAGTATGTGATAAAATAGGTCGACAACGATAATTGAAACAAACGAATCGTACCGTTGTAAAAAAATAATTGAATAGGTCTAGGAAAAAGATATAGATATATAAAACAATTTACGATAGGTTTCAAGATAGGTAAATCAGATTAGAGACACAGATTTAGTCATTATTTCATAATTCATACAATAAATATATTAGGTTATTGTCGACTTAGACAAATAAACAGAAAGAAAATTGCAGTAATTACGTTACTACTCATAACACATCGACAAATGCAAGGTCATTTTAGGTAATCAATATTGAAAAATAATTTTTGCACCGTTGCAAGGTCAACTCAAAGTAAGTTTAAAAAGATTTAATTTCAATAACTACAAGGTGAACACATGAGTTACATTGTGTTAACCAACTAGAAATTTAAAAATAATGTTACACAAGGAACTCAATTGACAGTCCTAAATGACTGTACAGGTCGGTCAGTTGAGAAGAATAAACAGAAAACGCAAAGGTAGCGTTAACATGGGAAAAATAAAAGTAGTATTTTTTTTCGAAGAAAAAAATAAATAACTGTATTAACTAATTACTATGTAAATGATGAATGTTAACAAATGTAATTTTTCGGAAAATTGTAAAGGTATAATAAGTGCGCGACAATAAAACGACAGACCGTTCTTCTGACCTGGGTAACATTCGTTATGTGCGGGCTTCAAACAGCAATTACGCTAATTGCTCAAGACTGTTCAAACTCCAATACAAACATTACAGTGATCTCCCCAAAAGACGTTCAAAAGTGACCAGAACCCGAGATGACGTATGCCAGGGAAAGCACGAACATTCCAGTTATCCAGAGCAACGAAACCAAACGGCAACCAGTATGGTCATGCCTAGTAGTTGTAACCAGACTCATGGTTTTCTGCGGGATGCATAGCCACACATCCGTAGTCGACGAAGCAGCAGAAGAAGAGGCCGAGCCACGCACAGATACAAAGTAATATAATTGTATCAACCAAAGCACGAATAATCAATCGAAACCCAAGAAAAAGTTTAAGTCATAGAAGAAGAAGACAAAGGTTTCGCTTTAACACTATAAAAGAGAAACCTACTATCAAAATATAGCGAACAGAGCACCCGAGAATTGCCATTGCCTTGAAGACAACCAAAACCTTCAAACGACAATGCCAATTCTACCCCAGAATGTCGATCTCATAAATAGAGCAAGCATACAAATGTCACGTATGCATGCAATACATAGACGACGCCTAACAAAGAGAGACATTCTCAAGAAATAAAAAGAGAAGCAGCAGCCAAGAATACACAGTGTAGGATATTTTCCAAGAAATTAAAATCCTAGCCGAATCCACCCTAAAACACACTTCGGAATGGTTCACGGAGATAGGTTCGATAATAAGTGGTATAATTGGTATATACTGCACATACCAACTACAAAGGTTATTCATTTTTTTTCTAAGGGTCATAGTTAATCTATTTTCAGGATTTGGATATTAGCTCAAAGGTTAATTACATTTTGACTAAGGGCCATAGTTAATCTTATTTTAGTATTTTGCTAATAGCACAACGTTTATTTATGTTTTACTAAGGGTCATAGTTAATCCTATTCGGATAATAACCTAGAAATAATTATACTTCACTAGGGATCTTAGAAAATCCTGTCTTCATAAATGATTTTCTGAACTTTGTTTGATATAAAGAGTAATTTCTATAGTTTATTGCTTCACTTTCTGCGAGAAGTGAAATTTTACGCTAGAACGAGGGGGTAAGAACTTCCCGTTCGTTCATGTTCTTTTTTTTACTCTTTTCTGTCATATATATATATCAGTTGTTAGCCTTTCATGTATGGAGGGAAGGTTACGTAGGCTATCCTAGGAACCAGGAGAAAGCCACATTGAAATATTCTTTAACTACGAAACGTATGTATAGTGTTATATTAAATTCTTCCTTTCTCTATTTTATTTTGTAATATATGTTTCACGTATTTTAACCTTTCAATTTATTTCCATAACTGCATCCTCACCCCCCCCCCTTCCGTGCCCGTCAGGTAGGAAGGACCTGCACTACGAACTCGGGCTTGGCACCCCGTATAAGCCCAAGGGGCCCCACGACGTCCTCGATCGCTTGAGCCTGGAACAACCCCTCCCTCGAGGTAACCCCGCAGGGAGAGTTCCTGGTTCTACAATTTGTGTGCCGCAAGGCACTGGTGACAGCACGCTGCAACGATCTTTGAAGGATGGAACAAAAAAAATAATAAATAAACAAATTCACTACACCGTCTGACAGAGGATAACCAAACGCCAATTTAGAACATAGGAAAAATAATGTCATTACACTGGTGACAGGGGTTTTCAAATCTACAATTTATTACACTGGTGAAATTTCCAGGACAAATTCATTACAATATCATATGTCCCGCTTTAAAAACCGCTTCACCTTCTTTTAGTGGTATGCTTCTGACTCCAATATATTCCATGAGGTTGACAAGGATTACTTCAATTTTCGTTATTTTTAGACCTATTTTCTTAAACAATACCACACAAACACGTTTAGGAAATACCGGAAATTACAAAAATGATGAAAAGCCTGCCAAACCCACTAAAAACGTCTCGAAAACCACATAAAAAACTAAATAGCATCAAACACCCTCACAGACTGTTTTGTTGTTCACCACTATAGCAGCCATATTGAAAAATTCAGTGCCATCTAGTGACACGTGATTTTCTCGAATTGGCAGATCACGTGTACTATCAGTGATAATGTTTTCGAACACTCCTTTGCTTGGATGGATAGACATAGAAATGATAACTGAGCTCAAAGTCGAGGAAATGATAATAATACAGCTGGAATGTTTGAATATGGTAAAAGCTTGATGAGAAGCAATACAAAATATTCATGTGCATACATGGATTATTCCTTCGGAGCAACTGAGTTTCTATTTCATGTATTAATTACAATTTGATCGACTCTTTGTCAATGAGTAGTATGATGCTCACTTTATTGACAACAAAACTTTTAATCTCAGTTCTTATAAGTATTAGTCATATTCTTATAGATATATTGCAACGATTGATTGTGTACAATATCAGCAAGATTTGTATGGCCTACTGTTTAAATTCGTGATAGCCGAATAGTACCAATATAAACGCCGTGAAGAAATCGTTATTCGTGACGCTTGGTGAATATGTTAATAGTCTGGTCCAATCTCCAGTACCAGTGGAGGTCATCATTTTTGAAATATGCAGGAGTAGGGACAAAACCTCTTAATACCTTAGTTTTGGAATTACCAGTTTATTTTAGACTAATTTTTTCTAACACAACTTCCATTGACATATGTACGAGAAGGAAAATTCGCCTTAGGGATATTTGGCTGGTTTTGATTGGTTGATCCTCTCCTTCCCGACATGTTTTAGAGAACTTTAGAACAAGAACACTCGCCAACCTTTTGTTGACGGGAATGATGAAATTGCCGTTGAGAATAAAGGTGTAATGAAATACGGGCCACTCGCAATCCCTTTATTTGAATTCTTACAACTTGAACAATTTCTTTTATAAAATGAACGAAGTAACAAACTTCAGTATCGGATACGGCAACAGCGCTAAACTATCGCCATGAACCGGTCTAGGCGGCCATGCGGATTCAAACAATAAGTTATAATAATAATTGTACTTACAATACGGAGATTCACCGATCAATATCGGAAAAACACTTCACATCATATTCACATTCTTATTTGTTGTAGTTACATGAAACTGATTGATAAAATTAGGTATGTACTTAAACAAATGAATTTACACTTGATCATGTCGTCACAAGAGTTGAACCAAGACTGATTTCCTTATGAGTACCTTTCAACTATATAAATCACCAGGAGTGGGTGGAATATTTCCAGCACTCCTACAGCAAGAGTTGAAAGAGATTCTTTCTCACCTGCTGAGGATTACAAGAAGCAGTCTAGCAGTGGGTCTAATACCTAGAAAATGGAGAAGGGCAAGGATAACCTTCATACCAAAAATAGGGGAAAAAGATGGGACTGATCCCCGATCTTTTAGATCCATCTCTCTAACATCGTTTCTACTCAAATCGATGGAGAAAGTAGTGGATAACTACATAAGAACCGAGAATCTGGAGAATATACCACTTCATAAATGTCAGCATGCCTACAGAGCGGGTCGATCAACTGAGACGGCTCTGTATCAGCTGACAGAAGTCATCCTCTATATTACCCTCGGCCACTGTAGAACTCTTCCATCCGCCATGGCGTGTTAAAGATAGAATTTTGGCACCATCTTCTGATAATATAGTGACAGTGTGCCCAGTAAAAGTATTTATATTTTTTTGATTTAAAAACTTGGCTCCCTCTATCGGAACACCCCTTATAGTGTTGTGACCAATATTTTGTTATGTGGCTTTTGAATTTCCTAGTCCAATAAATAGTTTCTCAATGTTTGATGTAGGTCTGAATGATATATATCATTTTACTATATTAATCCACAAAGAATCCACCATTACAAATTTCCTCGACGAACCATTTTTACTTTTATTAACATTAAATATAATTATAACTTCTCGTATATCCATATCCTCAAATTTCATATTTGAATGTTCATCTGCTCTATAGGTACCTGCAATTCCAATCAGAAGTACAGCAAAAAATATATTCATGTAATTTTGTAAATACAATATTTTTATTTTCATTTTTTCTTTGAAATTAATTTTCCGCAATTACCAGCAATCTATAAGGGAAATTTACAAGGACAATAATATATTTTTTAACTAATTTGAATTTAGAGACATTGTAACTATATTCAGAGATTGAGCAAATTTGAGTTTTACTGGAGTAATGAAATAAACTATGAAAAACTAATCAATGGTCACTTGTCTTAACTTGGGATCGGTGAGTAGATACATCCAAATAAACTCACTCGTTGCTCTGTCAGATTCTATTCCCGATGCAGTTCTGTACTGTGATTCTGTGCTAAATTAATTTTCATAAAAAGAAAGAATTCAAATTTTATTTAGAAAAGAGTAAGATATTTCATTTTTATCTGAACTAAAAGTACGTAAGTAAACAGAGTACCTAACCTTTTTCGACAAATACAACTCGTTTGGTGCTTCCAATAGTAATTATGCGCCAAGGTAGAAAAGTGACGTATTATTGTCGAGGTCCATTAAAGACCGAGAAGCGATGCTTCGAGATTTTAATGGATCCGAGACAATAATACACTTTTCTACCGTGGCTCATATAGCATTTTTTTCACTACTGGCACTTTATTTTTTTAAATATTAGTTTTCGGAACTAATAAATATCGAATATAATATGAACTTCAAAATTTTCTCAAAAATCAAATCATCCATTCTTCTGTCAAATGTAAAACACAAAAAGGCATCTATTTTTTCGACATAACGAAATTTATTTTGGAAGCCCCAAATGAGTTGTATTTGTCGAAAAAGGTTGGTACCTTGTTTACTTAGGTACTTTTAATGAAAATGAAATATCTTACTCTTTTCTAAATAAAATTCTTTCTTTTTGTGAAAATTAATTTGGCAGAGAATCACTGTACAGAAATGAATCTGACAGAACAACAAGTGAGTTTATTTGGATGTGTCCCCTCACCGATCCCAAGTTAAGATATGTGACCATTGATTAGTTTTTCCTATTTTATTTCATTCCTCCGGTAAAACTCAAATTTGCTCAATCTCTGAATATATTTACAATGTCTCTAAATTCAAATTAGTTAAAAAACATATTATTGTCCTTCTAAATTTCCCTTATAGATTGCTGGTGATTTGTGGTGGTTACTTAGTAAGGGTCCCTCGTATACTCGACGTTTACCATAAAGGCATATTATTATGGAGGAAACCACTTACCTCGCAACCTGTGTTCGGGAACAGAATAAACACATTTATAAAATCACTGGGTTCAAGTTTAATACATTTAAAAATACACTACTATAAATATCAATCGACTTATTCAAAGTATTAATAACAATAATAATAATCCCATCCTGGTTCGTTCACATCCATTATATAGGAAACATAGTTGTGTTTTTCTGCACAGCCGACCTCGGTATGTGAACTATACATGTCTGTTTATAAAATAACAAAAACAATCTTTCCTTGGTAAATGACATTGAGTATGATCGGCCGATGCTCCTTAAATACTATAATTAATATTAGATTAAATATTATTATTATTTCTAAGGTAGTGTCCTTTTGTCTTTAATGTCTTTTAGGGATCACTACATCATCCCCTCTTGGAAGAGAAAAATTATCATTTTAATTTTTCGATAACACTTATATCTAAAACTGTTTTAATGAATGTTTTTTGTTTTGTCTTTGTTTAGTAAACACTACTTATTCGTTTATCAACACACTTCACTTATTTACACTTGTTTCCGCTCTTTGTATACAAACAATCGATTCTTATGAACAGTCTGTTGTTTTTTGTCTGGAGATGTAATCTCACAATTTACCCCCTTGACTCCCGTTATTTTAAACGGACCTAGATAATGTGAATCGAATTTGTTTCTTGCTTCATTTTTTAGAATAACTAATTCCCCTATTCTAAAATTTACGGGTGAAGAAACGGTTTCGCTATTATTAACTGTACTTACTTTATCATTTATTAAAAACTGTCTGGCCCTTTCATTAGCGTATTGTAATTTATATCTCAATCCAT
The DNA here is from genome assembly GCA_963921935.1 of Galeruca laticollis. Lineage (NCBI taxonomy): Eukaryota > Metazoa > Arthropoda > Insecta > Coleoptera > Chrysomelidae > Galeruca > Galeruca laticollis. The sequence continues at coordinate 52,537,812 of OY998184.1, forward strand.
TAACATATTTTTCAAGATTGTAACGCGGTTCAATTTTTGCGTTTAAAAATTCTGGCAAATTGGGTTTTCTCCCATATAATAACTCAAAAGGACTGTATCCGTGATACGTATTTGGTGTTGTATTATAACAATATGCGAACATTCTTACAAACTCACACCAATTATCCCTAGAATCTTTGATAAAATTTCTTATATATTCGTTAAATGTCCGATGTAATCTTTCGCAACTGCCTATTGTTTCGTGGTGGTATGCTGTTGAAAAATTATGTTTTATATTTAATAGTTCTGCTAAATTCTTCATTATTTCGTTCTTATATTCCGTCCCTTGATCTGTTCTTATTTCTTTCATCAATCCGTAATTTGGTATAAAGTTGTCGAAAATTGCTTTTGCTATTGTGTGTGCTTCTTTATTCTGAACTGGTATCATAACTGCGCACTTAGTTAATTCGCATAATATCGTAATGCAATAACGATTTCCGTTGTTACTCTCTACAAACGGGCCTATTGTGTCTATGTAAATAGTATCAAACGGTTTTATAGATGTATCTCTTATAACAAATTTTTCTTTGTGACTGGGCTTTGCCTTATTCACTTGACATTTATGACAATTTTTTACGTATTTCCTTACGTCTTTCTCCATGTTTTTCCACTTGAAATTTGCTCTTAGTTTCTTTAATAACCTATTATTTCCTACATGTCCCCCAAACATTGGATCATTGTGGTATCTTTCTAATATTTTTTGGATCTCTTCTTTCTGCTGTACCGTTTTTGGTACGTCGCATATACATACTTGAATACTTTTCAACCTTTGATTTCCTACTTCTATAAATTCTTCTACTGTGCACTTTTTAAATATATCATCATTTGTATATATTTTCATTCTTTTTACTTCATTTCTTACCGATAGCTCTTCAAGCTTTTCCAACGTTCGTCCTAGGTCGAAGTTGTGTGAACCGGTATTCAAGGCTTCACTAAATTTCAATTTGTTTTTGATCCGAATGCTCATCCTAAGCGAGATACGGTTATTTTCAAAGTGAAAAATTGGTAATTTATGTGCCTCAAGGTTATTTAAAACTTTTACTACTGCTGGTTTTTGTATTCTTACTTCTTTTGTTTCCACTTTATTCCTTTGATCCTTTGCTGTTCGTACGTTTTCTTTTTGCGTTTGTGCTCTTGTGATTGCCAAGACATGTGAATTATTTATGTATAAATCCTTAAGTTCTTCAATGGATATTCTCGATATGCTGTCCGCGTAGTTCGCTATACCTTTAACATACTGTATTTCAAAATCATATTCTTCCAAATCGATAAAATTTCACGTTTTTCCTAGACAATTTGTTTACCTCTTAGTTGATTAAAACTTTTATCGCTAAAAATTTTATCCAAAATTTTCGGATCAGTTTCGTTATTTTCCTTAAACGTTGATTTCTTTCTTTAACTGCGCTATTTGTCTACTCATTTCTTCAATTTTCTCTTCTATCTTGCATATTCTCACGTTACTGTTGACTCGATTATTGTAATTTCCATTATTATTGTATTTCCTATTTTTATTAAAATTTTCGTATCTACCGTAGTTGTTTCCTTGATTATACTGTCTGAATGTTCCTCTTGAATGATTACCATTATAACATCCTCTGGTGATTCCTCTCCGATGGTTATTCCTAAAGTCAAAGTTTGATTTCCTGAAGAAATTCCTGTTATCTTTCATATGTGAGACGTGTTGTTGTCCTACTATACCTTCTACTGAAACCAATTTTGATAATACTTCTTGTGTTGTTTCAAAACTTCCCGCTGCAATTATCGTTTTGCTTGCATCCGTTGCGGCATTCATAGTTACTGCCTTAATCGTTGCTTCTTTTGTATATGTCTCAGCTAGTCGTTCAGGCATCCCTTCCGATATGTATGCTGCCTGTAATCTTTCCGCCAGTTTCTCTATTTCTGTTGCATACTGTGTTACATCCTTTCCGTTCTGTCTTATTTTGCCAAGTTCCGCTAGGAGAAGGCTTGGATTGTCTCCTCTTATCCCTGCTTTGAGTTTATCTTTGATGTCTGCAATGGAGTTTTCCGTTGTGATTAAACTTCTAGCTTTTCCTGTTAATCTCGTTTTTATCAATAGGATAGCATTTTCCTCATTACCATTCGTGTTTGTCTGTAGTAAATCCAATGAGTCTAAGAATGACTGTAATTTACTTGCTTCGCCGTTAAACTCATTCGGTAAAACTTTACTCGCAAAATTAAAAAAATCGTTCATACTTGTCGCCATTTTCAACTGTTTGCTTATTGTTTGTAATACAACCGTATTAATTTCCTCAAATATAGAGGTAGGTATGTCTATAATACAATTTAACGCTTGAAATGCCCTTTCAGCTTTATCTCTAATCCTACTTGAATAACTTTTACAAGTCTCTTGTTGTATTGAACTTAAATTTTTCCAATTTTTGGCTATTAACCTAGTAAAATTATTGTAAAGACCTACTATGCTACTAATTACTTCTATATGTATATCAGGATTTTTAGGAGTTTTTTTCTTCAAAACCCTTTTCCCCTGTTTATTAAATTCTTCTACAATCAATCTCAATTTATTCTCAAAATCTTCCCACGTTATTGACATTTAAAAAAAAACTTTGTTCATAAGAATATAATGCACGTGTACTTACAAATTATTTATACGGTAAGAGTTCCTGTTGCCTGCTTTATTGCATTGCTTCTGTTGATATCTCTTTTCAACGCTCTTCGGTGTGTTTTCCATACTGACCAAACGAATTTGCAGATAAAAGCTATTGTTATAATGTATAGTAATACCATGATGTGCATCGCAACATTATCTTGTTGTACCATGAAAGTGTTATTGACAATTCCCGTTTCTTTTGCTTCCTGTTTGGTTGATGAACCACCCATTGTTTCTTTTCTCCAAGGTCCCAAATTTAAGTAGAAAACCATATAGTTCTATCCTTATAACATCAATTGTACCATAACTTATCATTTACTTACAGGATAATTATTATACTTTTAATTTTACCATAACCATGTAGTGGCGATGTAGATTTACCATTTAATTTTACCATAAATTTCCATTATACAATTACCATTTCCATTTAGTTTGCAGGATCTCCATGTAGTTCCGATTACCATTATACTTTTGATTTTACCATAACCATTTTACAATAACCATTAAATTTGCAGGATCACCATGTGGTGGCGATAACCATTATACAATTAATTGTACCATTTCCATTATACAATTACCAAAACCATTTCCATTTATTTCCATTTTACCAATCGCTACCATTTAGTTTGCAGGATCGCCATGTAGTGGCGATAACCATTATACAATTAATTTTACCATTACCATTTCGTTCGCAGGATCGCCATGTGGTGGTTACTTAGTAAGGGTCCCTCGTATACTCGACGTTTACCATAAAGGCATATTTTTATGGGGGAAACCACTTACCTCGCAACCTGTGTTCGGGAACAGAATAAACAATGACACATTTATAAAATCACTGGGTTCAAGTTTAATACATTTAAAAATACACTACTATAAATATCAAACGACTAATTCAAAGTATTAATAACAATAATAATAATCCCATCCTGGTTCGTTCACATCCATTATATAGGAAAAATAGTTGTGTTTTTCTGCACAGTCGACCTCGGTATGTAAACTATACATGTCTGTTTATAAAATAACAAAAACAATCTTTCCTTGGTAAATGACATTGAGTATGGTCGGCCGATGCTCCTTAAATACTATAATTAATATTAGATTAAATATTATTATTATTTCTAAGGTAGTGTCCTTTTGTCTTTAATGTCTTTTAGGGATCACTACAGATTGCCGAAAATTAATTTTAAATAAATAATGAAAATAAGAATATTGTATTAAAAAAATTACTTGAATATACTTTTGGCTGTACTTCTGATTGAAATTGCGGGTGCCTGTAGAACAGATGAACATTAAAATATGTAATTTGTGGATGTGGATATACGAGAAGTTTTAATTATATTTAATGTTAATAAGAGTAAAAATGGTTCGTCGAAGAAATTTGTAATGATGGATTCTTTGTGGATTAATATAGTAAAAAAATATATATCATTCAGACCTACGCCAAATATTGAGAAACTAATTATTAGAATAAGAAATTTCAAAACTATACAATAAAATATGGGTCACAAAACTATAAGTGGTGTTCCGATAAAGGAAGCCACGTTTTTTAAACTAAAAAATATAAATACTTTTACTGGGCACACTTTAAGATTGACATCTGTCACTATATTATCATGAGGTGGGGCCGATATTTTCTCTTTAAAACGCCATGGTGGGTGGAAGAGTACCACAGTGGCCGAGGGTAATATAGAAGAATCCATTGAGGACAAAAAACGGATAGCAAGAATGGTACAAAGAATACCAACAGATCTAAACCTTCAAAATCAGATAATGAATGAATTTGAAAATCGTACAAATAATATTACCCTATCCGGTGTTACTGGACTTAAGTTTGATATGACATGCAATAACTGCAAAATGTATAATCATTTTAAATAAGTACCTAAATAATTCTAGTTTTTGTTTAGTATTAGTTTATTGTTTTTCCAGTCATATGTTATAAAGCAAAAATTAATATGAAATGAACTTATAATGTACGGCCGAATTGTGGACGGGTCACCAGTCACTCCCATTTCACATGACAGCTGTGCACAAAAGACAACCGATAACACATTTATCCAATAATGTTTGTTTTTATTAGATAAGGAATAGTGGTACGTAAAAATCGCTATGAAAACTGCAAGGATAAGTCATTTGTTTTTCATTTTTGAATAGGTAAGTGGATATGACCATTAAATAGGTATGGAAACATATTTTTCATTTTGTATTTGTATCAGTTAACCTCACATTATGTCAGATCGTTTGAGATTTAGTTCTAATCTGAATTTTTCTACCTTAGTTAATAATGAACAACTTTTCTACCTCAACAAAAGTCAATAAAGTAAGGTTTAGAGGCTAGTAGTGAAAAAAATGAATTTCGTTCTGTCATCTCTCGAAAAAAGATATGCCTTTTTGTGTTTTACATTTGACAGGAGCAAGGATGATTTGTTTTTTGAGAAAATTTTGAAGTTCATGATATATTTGAAATTTATTAGTTCCAAAAACTAATATTTAGAAAAATAAAATGTCAGTAGTGAAAAAAATGCTACATGAGCCACGGTAGAAAAGTGTATTAATGTCTGGGATCGACAATAATACCTGACTTTTCTACCTTAGGGCATAATTACTATTTCTCCTCCAACGATCTTTGAATTACGTCAGTGACTCTATGGACTTTCTCTGTAGTTGAATGAGTATTCTTAAATACAAATTGATGTTTTAGAATCATATTATTGATATGCTATGATTAGTTCGAGACTTTAAAAAGTATATATGAGCCACGGTAGAAAAGTGTATTAATGTCTGGGATCGACAATAATACCTGACTTTTCTACCTTGGGGCATAATTACTATTTCTCCTCCAACGATCTTTGAATTACGTCAGTGACTCTATGGACTTTCTCTGTAGTTGAATGAGTATTCTTAAATACAAATTGATGTTTAAGAATCATATTATTGATATGCTATGATTAGTTCGAGACTTTAAAAAGTATATTCTGAAACATTTCCGAAAAGATACGTCTTAAGGAATTGACTTCATTCTGTCGTTTCACAATAGCATCATATGAAAACTGCTCCAGTATATATCCTATATATAATTTAAGTCGTAACCTCTGGCTTTGTTGAATGAATGTTCTCTCTAATGTTTGTTGATATTTTTCCTTTGGAGTAGTAAATGAGATATCACCATCTTTCAGGGGTATATCTTTCAGTCAAGAATATATTATCCTTCATTCAGTTTTGTATATTTTTTACGCCAGTTTCATTGGGATATCAAACTTGAGTGTCGTATAGCTAACAATATTCGAGTCTAACTGTCTTATATCAGAAATTATTCATACAGTAAAAATAAATTGCGTGAGTTATAGCAACATAAAAAATGAATAATACATATTAATTGTGAGAAGTGAATATAAAGCATTTCAGATGGAATTTAAAAAACGTTTATAAATAGTCTCAGTATTCTTATCTTAGATAAGGCTATTAGTTTTAAGTGGGTTTGGTAGATATTAGGGAGTGTAGTAAACAATCTGTCGGTAGATTGGAGTGTTAAAAATGCCAGACCAAGACACCAGTTAGGAATGAAGATATGTTCAAACGAACAACGTTAAACAGACTATAAATGCAATAAAACACAATTTCAAGAAAAATTATTAGATTTAATAGTTTAATTTGTTTCTAGACAATGTTTTCCAGTGTATATAATTATGTTTTAGACAACTTTAGGGAATTTCATATATTTTATGGAAAAAATTTGAGGTTAAAATAACAAATTTAAGCCCAAATTTGACATAATTGTCAGGTTTAGCCTCTCTTTGGCGTTTGTAGCGTAAGCCTCGCAAGAATTTTGTCTGACGTTCATTTGTTTCTGAAATCAAAGCCACTAGAAATTGTGATTCAAACAACTCTGACAAAAAGTTGATGTAGGGAGCTGTCAGATATAAAATAAAGGGAGAAGACTCGAAGAAACGCAGTAAATGCTAAGATAAATAGTACTTACCTAGAAGTTTAATTCTCATAGCAGAAATTTGAGATAATTTGGCGTCTGATCAATAGGTTCTCTAAATCTTCTTTGATGGAAATTGGAGATTGTGTTTACTATTTGTCATCTCTGGAACACAGCACAGTCGGAACAATAGGTACAAATAGCTCACTTTTCTATTTGTATACCAGGAACTTGTAAGTTTGAATTTTGATAACCTGAAATCGAGATATACGTTCAATGTTTTGATCTGTTTATAACTATAAACGCATGACTTGTTAGTTTACTAACGACTAGAACTTACCTTCAATAATTTTTTTTTGGTTCATCTTTGCATTTATTAATATTCTTTGTTTTGTATCATAAGTACCTAATTTTACTAAAGAAATAACTTCAACCAAACTTTTGAAGTGTTGTTATCACCTCTGTCATAGATCTCAACTCATATTATTTCAACTTGAATTCGAAACCATAGATGAATTGAAATCTCTATGAAAATAAAGTTGATTCAAACGTATTTGATTTTGTGTTTAGCATTAGTTTGAGAATATTGAGACAGTTAAACAGACATTTAATCACACCTACGAGTATAAAGTTATTTTAACCTTAGATTGACCATATATAATTACGACGATCATTCTTCAATTATTTGTGTGTATTATAAGTAACCTTCATAGACATTTTATAATAATATTTGCACATTACTCACTCATGTTCATTTCAATTTTCTTTCTCATTAAAGTATATTTTTTGACTTAATGTGTTTATTTATCGAAAGTGCATCATCATCTTAAATAGTTGTATACACTTTCAACGCGTCTTGGTAAGTAAGTATTCACTAAGGTTTTCAAATGCAGACGCAAAGCCACTAATGACCCTGAGAACCATAGAGAGCAACTTTTCGATTTGTCTTTGCTGAGAACACCTGTTTTGTGCCTCTAAATCAATCAGCTGGAGCGCATATAATTAGTTTAAACGAAACGCGATACAGATTCTTTCATTTAAATCAAAAAAATTACAGAATACATTATATATATATATATATATATATATATATATATATATATATATATATATATATATATTTATAAATTCTAGTTCAAAATCTTAGTAAAGAAAACACCCTACCCTGTATGCCAAATTTTTATCATGTAATTAAAATTATTTAGTTTTTATATTTCTTCAAATCATTCATAAATTTACAAATAAATCAAAATTTCTTACCGTTTTTCCTTTCTATTTTTTATCTTATACAGGGACTGCTTCTCTTTATATTCATCAACAAAAATCTTTGTTCGAAGTATAATTTTTATCCTAAATTAACCTTATAAAAAAATATATTATTAACACAATTTACATAACATTCAATGTCTTCAAATTATTTTCTGCTTCGTTTTGAAATCTTCTTAATATGGTTTGTATTTGTATAATAGTTCTCAATTTTTATTCATGTTATTAATGAAGGATATTTCCATTATTCCATTATTATTTCATTTCCATTTATATATGTTTTATAATAATTTGTCCATCGTTATATTCTCTGAATATATTTAATTCTATTAATATTTCAACGTTTCAACAATCTTGAAGTAGGTTTAAATGCCTTTTTCTTTTCCGAAAAATCAATTCCTTCTCACCCTTCAAAAAATGTCAAGTCACTAAACTCCCTTTTCAACAAACCCCGCTTCCTAACTTCTTAACTTAATTCTAATGGCTTGTTTTCATGCATTCTGTTTTTTCATATCTGTCACATTATTTCTGACACGATTTCACAATGAATGGAAATTATTTTATATTTTATTTTTTTAGCTTTCTGTAGCTGCGAATATCTTTATTATAACTATATTAAATAAAAATTCTATCTAATTATAATTTTTTTTAACTTCACTATCAAATAATATTATATATATATATATATATATATATATATATATATATATATATATATATAACAAAAACAGAATTAGCGGGCATATAATATTTTCATTGATTATTTATATATATATATATATATATATATATATATATATATATATAATACATATCCTCTATCTAAATTCTAAAGAAAACATTGAAATAAAGAAAATATGCATATTTAGATGTAATACTAGTGATACACACTGTATTATCAATAATTTGAAAGGTTCAATATATCAATAAAATTAGACATTTCAATTTCATATGACATTACTGCAGAATAGACTTAATGACAGATAGATTTTAAAACGATTTGATAAACCAGAATACAGATGTCTCTATTAGCAAATGGCACTTATAAAAAATAATGAAAATCTCTCTTGGTATATAAAAACGTAAATTTGTATTTAAAAAAAAAAGAATTCTTGGTAACCAAAGGAGAAGAGAGTTATTTATGGAAACAGTTTAGTGAGTTGATTGATAACATCGCGAGAGACAACATCGAAATAAGAGTTGTCTCAAATTTTTTTAAATAGAGTTGAATTTTAATATCTCAAGAGACAACATCGGAATAAGAGTTGTCTCAAATTTATTTGAGAATATCAGAATAATTTGTAGCAATATTATCAAATCAACACAATTTGCCTTTGAAAGCCAGTGCGTGTATTATTCGCAGAGAATTACAGCGGTAAAGTGCGAGTGTTGTTCCAGTTTCTAAATAAGTCATTTAGAAAATTGTTCCAGATATTCTAAAACGTTTTTAGAATACAAACAAGTCTATCTGTATCCAGTTTGGTGAGTCCAGTCCATATTATATATTATTTCTCGAGAATTAATAGGCCTTTAGTAAAAAATATTTCGAAAGTAGATGCATCTGATGAATTAAATATTTGATCAAATTATAGTAACATTATTGATATATCATTCTACGTAAACTCCAGACAAATTTTGAAAAAGACAATTTACAAGGAAATTGGGGAATGTTACATTGACATATAAGTCATTTTGGACTTTTAGTTAAGGTATTTAGATAAGAATTTCTAATTTTAGATTGTTTATAATATTAAGGTTTTGATAGAAAATTCTATTTTTGCGTATTCGTTTGTGATATTTTTTTGAAAAGTTTTAATTTTTGTAAGTGTTTATTTGATAATATAATATATAAATTTGAATTCTAACCACCTTTTGGCTCTCTTTTCATAATCATTCTCATTACATTTGATAATTTCATCCTATAGAAAATTTAGTACAAGAAGTGACATTTGGTTTAATTTCTGACAGTAATTTCATATGTGTCATAAGATAATTTAATTGTCTTATAGTGTATTGGACAAACAGTTACTTTCGATTTGAATAGTATAATACGTGATTTGGAAAATTACTTGGAAATTTATAAATTTTGAATTATTCTTTGAAATCTTTGATACCTCTCTGAGAAAAGAGTGAGTTGATTGATATTGTGTATTAATTTATCTTTCAGGATATAAAATTCAATATTTATTTAGCCGGGCATATTAATTTGACAACTGCTGTCATTAAAACTTTTATAGGTTATATTTAGCTGAAGGTGTTTTCATATTAGTGTACTTACAGCTACAAATAAATTCAACGTTAAAATAATATAGAATAAAATATATTATAATTAAAAACATAGTCGAGGTATACTATAATTGTCACCCGAACGTGGGGCAAATATTATCAAAGAATTATAATATAGAGAATACTATAATAAACATATATATATATATATATATATATATATATATATATATATATATATACATATATATATATATATATATATGTATATATATATATATATTATAAATTAAATTTTATAATTTTATTATATTATTTTAATTAGTATATATGTGATATTTATATTTAATAATTTATTTTTCGTTGTGTGGCTAGCTCAGTTATTAATTTTTATATTATAATTATAATTGTATTATATTATTAAATTCGTTCGGGAGCATGAGACTTCTTCTACTCTTTGAGTTCAGGGTTTGTTTGAATATACTTTGCTCATTTGAAATAAAAAGAAACACAAAACACAATACTTTCAATAATTTGATTTGATAATGAAATTTTCATTCAAATATTTATAAAATAGTTACGCCTATGGAAATTACCAACACAGAATCATAAAGGATATACACCATCTTATGCGCATGCCCAACTAAAATCGAACATATTCGAAACGGAACGAACGTTTCTTTTCGACGCTCTGCATCTGCGTGAATATTAGACACATAGCATCATTGTCGTTATAACAATGTTGATGGATTCGCATAAAAGAATTTACGTATAGTAATTATATACTTACAAAATTAAAATGTTCGGAAGAAATAGGTTACAAAATTTATATATACAAATGGAAATATTATATGAATGGATTAAGATGCATTTTACTTATATGATTTGAAAATACGTGAGTACAAGCATTATTATATTACAGAATAGGCCTTTTTTAAATAATATTTAGATTTTGTCTAGTGAATAAACTACATAAAGTCCTTTTTCTTTTTTTATAGATCGATCATATAGACGCGAGAATTCTTATATATACATGGAAATAGTCACTGAATTTATACTCAAAAGTTATTATTCTTATTATTGGCCAATAATATTTAAAGAAGCACTGACCTGATGTCTGGATTCTGGATCTATCCCGTCTGGAAACAGGACTACGCCTTCCGAAGTTCGAGCTGCGTACTTTGTTGAGAATTTTGGATATTCTTACGGGAAAACTGGATACAAATACATGTGAGTATTCTAAGTGTTATATTTGTTAAGAATCTAAAGCCTTGATCATGAAAATTTGTAATTTTACTTGAAATTTCTGGAAAAATTCTTCATCACCTCCTCGCTATTTCGACGCCAAAGACCAACTACCAACACTTCTCTCTGATCGTCAATTTTTTAATCAACAACGAATATATTGTTTCTAAGCTCATTAATTATCAATAAAGTTTTTGTTAATTTTAGTTGATCAGAATTTGTCCTGTCATTTTTCCACCAATCACATTGTTTCTGGAGCTGTCGAACTATATTCACAATTGCTACACTTTATGAAGTTTTTGAAAACATATATAAATGTAAATTTCACTTCAAAAGTATCTGTTTTTCTTTTACTATTCAACAAATTTCAATAGAACAAGTCTTTTACAGATAGTGAAATTCATTGTTATATGTTGATATGGCAATGTCTAGTTTTGTTTTGACATATATATGACAATTTGAAAATAATATTCATATTTATGAACATAAATTCTTTTATAATATCTTTTGCTTTGGTTATTTATACTATTTAAATTCTCTAGTAGCAAATATTTCTTTAAATCCATCATCATTTTTTATTCATTGATTCTATAAATTTGATATACATTGTGACATATAAATTATCTTTATGTCAGTGATATTTTTATCTTCTAAACTTTTCTAATTCTTTATACTAAATATGAAAATGATTTATATTATTACTGTTTCAACTAATACTTATATTAAATAAGATAACTAAAACTCGTTTAATTCCAGATGAAACAGCTGATTTCTTCATGACAACTAAACATCCATATTGGGCAGATTTCATGTTCTCCACTATACGTGTTAAGCATTTTCAAACTTTAGACAATTATTAAGGTAATTTCTTTATATTTATTGTTGCTCTTTTAATTATTGTAAACAAATGATTTAATATATTCTGATTTTATATGCATTTTTTAATTATGATTGTGGTTTTCTTAATGTGTTTTTAACTACATAGTTTCAATCCATTTTAAATACTAAGCAAAATATCCTCAAACAGCTGATACTCTTGAATATATAAGATATATGGTTCAATATATATATATATATATATATATGGCCTCTACAGGACGCGTGAATGTTTATTCATAAAATTCATCTAGAGATTATATTCGAATTATTAACATTTTATCACGTGCGAATGGAAGATATACGTACTTAATTGCACAAAAATCTATCACTATTTATCGGCATGCTGGCGTTTAACGAGCCGCAAGATTAAAAATACTGCACGATGTGGCGAAGGACTAATTTAGGCAATTACACCTTAAATTATCGCAAAAATCGTACGGGGAAAACCGTGCGAAATTGAATACTGCTGAAATTGTGGACATTCTACTGTAGTCATTTGTAGAATTTCACATTTACAATATATGATTCAACTCATAGTTTATTTTTGGATTGAATAGTTTAATCTCGACAGATTTCAACAAAGGAACAATTATGTGAAAAATAGGAATTGGAATTGAGATTTCATTTATCGCAATTACTGAGCTTCCAACATCATCCGCTGTTACTTAAGGTCGATGAGGAGAAATGATTTTTGGAAGATTTAGTTACAACTATAGTAGGTGAAAAGATACAGACAAGAATATTCAGAAGGAGAGGAAGGTACCCCAATAAAAATACTAAGTGAATAATATCTGCCGATAAACTACAGATCTAGGCAAATGACAGAAGGAAATTGAAGAAAACTCAAATAGGACTAGAATAAATACGAACAATCACAGAAAGAGCGAAGGACGATAGTATTGAAACCCAGTAACTGTGGAAAAAATAAAAAATTTGACAAATGTATCTCATGAAAAGATATGAATTTATCTGGGCAGCTCCATACAAGTTTCGCAGAATTCAACCGTGAGAGATGAAGTTCTGATGACGACCTTCGCTTTGTTATTTCAAAAAATACGTAAAAATTATCACAAATGTATGGTACTTTTGTTCCCTCACAATTTTTCAGAATAACAGAAACAGATTGCAAGAAAATGTTTTGAAAACATATTTTGATCTAAGACGATACTTTAAAAAGTGACGAATTGGGGATATATTCAATGGAATTTGGAATTACACAGGGTTTTTGACAGACTGAAACAATGATGGTGTTACGAAAGGTTTAGAGAATAATACAACTTCTTTCTTCGTGAAAACATCACGTGGCAACTGTTGTAATTTGATGCTGACTGGCCGGTATATATAAATCTGTTTGCCGAATAAATAACATAACCTGCCCAAATATATCTTGAGTACACTATTTTGTGCCCAATGACTTCATATTTCAATGCTGTCAAAACTAAAATGGCTTGACAAGACTCATACATCACCAGGATATACCAAAAGCAATAATTCAGATGTTCGGATTATACCTATCTAACTCAAAGTAGAAAAATGTATTGAGGATTGGATTAATTTCGCTTAAGAAAGATCATTGTAGTTGAGAAGAGAGAATGATTTTGATAAAATTATTCCATTCATTCTCCGTCTGATTTATGATGTATGGAACATTGTGTATGCTGTTATAAACTAGCTCACGGTTAATCAAAACTAACAAGTTTCCAAATCGCTACACCGAAATGTTACAGATGTTCTGTATCGGTATGTGACTATGTATGAAAACTAGGTATATTTTTAGCCTCAGAATTGAATCTTCACTTAACTGAAATATAACATTAAACAAAAGTCACAGAAGCTCCCAAAAACATTTCATAAGTTACTTGAATAATACTACTGATTGTTCCTGCAACCACAATTTTTTGCATCGATGTATTAGCCGTTCGCAATCCTCACAGAAAATAGCACATTAATGAACAAGTTTCATAAGGCATCATTTTATCGCACGCGTCCAAGTTTAGGACAAAGGACAACTGCGATGGAATGCCTCATGAAAGGAGTTTTTTGTACTATTTTTCCTACTTTGCGTTTTTTGTGTCCAAAAAGTAACAAAATTCAAAAAATAGGATAATTAAATCGATTTAGCGAGTTTTATATTCATGACATAGCGGGGTTGGTATAATGCTAAGATTAGCGTCAACTTGAAACATTTGAAAATCGAATAATTGTGTCAATTTAATGGAAAGGAGACTTGAATGACCCATGCTGAGACTCTCATAAGTGAAAGGAGATATATTTCTTTGTCTGTTTTTAAATTGAGAACAGGTTGATTTAGCGATAATGTAGCTAATGAAAGTGAAAGATGTCAATTGTTATTTGTTTCGTTTGTGATATCGCCTTATCGCTATTTTACAATTTTGATGATTTGGACGTGCTTCTAGTTTTTTATTGTTTGCTGTTTCTGTTTAGTGAGTTTATTGCAACAAACTTTTCAAAATTAGTTCAGTGTTCTATTTGACACTTGGTAAGTTTCTTTGTTTATTCGGTATTATTAAGATGAAAATCAGTTTAACTATTTTATAGTTTCACTACTTCTAACATACACATGGTGAAGTGATTTTTTATTTTACTGCTGTTACGAGGAATGCGCTAACAAAAAACATATTTTTTGGAGAATAAAATGAGTGAGATGAGCAAATGGTCCCGAACGTGTGCAGTCCAAGGATGTGTTGATTTGGATTCCCCCCGTCATCGGTTTCCATCTCCAACAAACAACAAGGATCTGTTCATTAAATGGCTTCAAGCTCTACGGGCAATTCATATTTGAAAAAATTACCATGTGAATTGATTTACAGGTCACTTAGAATTTGTGATGTATACTTTCGAACTGAAGACAAAACTACAAATAATCGCCTTTCACGTAATGCTGTTCCAACGCTGCTTTGTGGGGCCAATAAAGGTGAAGGTAATCACTTATGTTAATGAATATTTAATTATTGGATGGTATGACCCTCATTCCTTGGCAACACGGCAAACCCGTTATATGGGATTTCACTTGCATTGACACTTGGGCTCCGTCCCATGTCCGATCCACATCTACTTTCGCAAGCGCTGCAGCATTTTATGGCGAAACTTTCAAAATCAATAAAAACAAAGATTTGGAGAAGATTTACATTTTTATTCCTGAAGCAATTGAAACCTCTAGTGCTTTCGGTCATGAAGCTTTAAAATTCATTAAAGAAATCTGTGAAAAATAACAGTAGAAACCAATGATTCAAGAGCAACTTTATTCTTTATACAACAAATTAGTATTGCCATTCAAAGAGGAAACGCTTCATCTTTTCTCGGTACGTTCCCCCGTTCTAAGCCTCTAGAAGAACTTTTCATGAAACCTAATCAAAGGAAACCTAATTCTTCTACCGCTTTCAAATTTTCTCACATTACCGACCCTAAAACATGTGATCTTTCCTTTTCCCGATAATATATGCGTTGAAAATTTTGAAAATTGAGCCTCTAACAAGCTTTTGGGTCTCAGTGGACTAAAAAATATAGATAACCACCAGCCAGATGATGTCCCAATCATAGGAATACTGAAGAAGATGACAATGCTAGAGAATGATGCGATTCCTATGTGCAATAAATTATCGTTTACCAAAACAAAATATAAATCTGGTTTACTTCCAAAACGACCAAATGGAAGATGTGTACTAACAGTGTGGCATACTCTCTAACAATACTAATGCAGACAATTTGTCTGATGAAGATGACAACGGCAATCGCAGATCAGTCACTGATAATGACAAATTCTCCAGAACAGAAGAAAATGGTACTAACCTCGCCAATAATACACCTGATGTAAGATCCAAAATATCTGAATTGACCAATGGCGTGAAACCATTAAGTCCCAAAGCCAAATCAACCAGTGTTAAAAAATCTAGTAAAAATATTTCGGTGACCAAAAAAATGACATTGCCCCTAACAAGTGTCAAAATAACCCAGATGTTTTGCATTCAATTTCAAAATTGGAAGAGAATGAAGACATAGAACAAAAAATGGGTCAGAAGTTGATAGGGACGTAGTAACTGAAGAATCAATAAACAGCAATTCCCTTTCTAAAAATAATTCTAGAGTTGACAACTTTTCTCCATACATTTTATTCTCGATTAAAGTTTTTTAGAAAGAGGGATGGAACTCAACAAGAACAGAAGGACACGTATAAAAATGATATAGATAACAAGGAATATATTAACAAAGTGATCCAGACCCATGATCTATCGACATCACCCAAACTTTTCAAAACTGCAATATCTCCATCCAATTCAATAGCAAATAACATCAATTCAAATTCCTTATCACGCCGAGTGGGAGTGACAATAATAGAATCCAAAATTATTCGGACAATGATAGTGGTTGCACAATCGGGTCCTTTGAGGGTCTTCCCCAAAAATCTTTGGGTCTCATGGACTCAAAAATATTCGTAACACATGTTTCATGAATATTATTATCCAATGCATATCAAACACAAGATCGCTATTAAAATATTTAAAGAAAGACGCATACATAATAGATATTAACATAGACATATCTAGCATGAAAGGAGAACTAATTAAAGCATTTGCTGAAGTTATTAAAGAGCTTTGATCTGAAGACGGTTCAGACAGAGTGGTTAATATAGTATCATTGAAAAGTCAGATTCAGCGATTTACTTCAAGATTCATGGGATACGCTCAGCATGATGCACAGGAGTTTCTCCGTTACCTATTAGTAAGAGTTCACGAAAATGTCAACAGGGTATATGAAAAACCAAAGCCCATATTAACAGAAATTAATGATAAACTTAGTGACAGTGAGAAAGCACAAGAATTTTGGTTAATATATCCGAGAATGGACAACTCCAAGATTGTGGATAACTTTGTCGGTCAATTAAAATCAACACTCAAGTGCACACACTGTGATCACTGTTCAGTTACCTTCGATCCCTTTTGGGATTTATCCTTCTCCATACCCCAAAAAACAGGTCAATTACGACTTTCACAATGTTTAGATTCGTTTGCAAGAGAAGAAACACTTGACAGTGATGAGAAACCAACATGTTCTAAATGTAAGGAACGAAGACGATGCACTAAATCATTTTCAATTCATATATTCCCGAAAATATTGGTTATTCACCTGAAGCGCTTTTCTCTAACAGAAAGATTTATGTGAAAAATTATTGTTGCAATGAAATTTCCAATAGAAGGGCTTGATATGAGCCATTACGCGGCTGAAAATGTGGCACCCTGTAGGTACAACCTCTACGCTATATCAAATCACACTGGAACCACTTACAATGGTCACTACACAGCATATTGCCGACATCCCTACAAGGGCAGTGGCGAATATAAAGATTTAAGGGTGCTATTAATATCGTGGAAATCTTTAGTCAGTGGAGAAGGATATGTTTTCTTCTATGATTAAGATGGCACAAAGTCCCATCTTTAAGTTCAATAATTTTTTTTAGTTTTTTAATTGTATATTTTCATTTTAAACCAATGTCTTATTTGCTTTTTCGGCAAAATTTATTTATATATACATTGATGATCCATTGTTATTGAATTCAATATTAATTAGTTCATTTATTAAAAAATTTAGTCATTGAATTATTTGGATAATTTTTTATTAAACACTATATATAACATTTAACAATATATATGTACTATGAATTACAGTGTCTATTATTTATTAGCCCAAGAAGCACTGAATGAATTTATATAAAATATAAATAATTTTTCATTCAGACTGTCGTCACTAGAAAAAACGATTATTGGTTTTATAAGATCATCCATAATCCTATCTAACTTGAACATTTCATATTCTTTTACAACATGTGCAACACAATTTTGCCAGTGACTATTGCACTGCATTAGAAGCTCCTGTACACATTTTAGTTTAAATGTAGGTAATATTTTTGGCTGCTACTTAAAATCAATTTCTTTCATAACTTTATGTCATAATGATCGAGACTTTTGTGGTAAATCTGGGCATTTCTTTATTTCAGTCCAAATTTTATCCAAAGTTTGCATTTAATTTTGAAAGAAGAAATTGAATGGAAACTCAATATTTTTAGTCGTGTTATCGAATGTTTTAACAGTTTCTGGACGACTTCAACGATGGTTAGAAGAAACAATTGTTCCAGTGTTTCTATATTTGTTAATAGTACATTGATTTAGCTAAAGCTAAAAAGTAAAATTTGTACATGTTAATTCCACACAAAAGTGATATTTTCTATAACTTACCCAATGTTTTTACAATTTTATACACTAAGCCAGTCATCTTTGTCTTCGGTTGATCATAGAATATTTTGTTTCTCTATAGATGATAAGTAGCCTAAACTTACAGAACTCCTTTTTGGGAGTGAATGAAAAAGTCTCCAAGTACTTGGAGTAATATCCGACTCCATTTTCAAATAAGTCCTGAGACTGTTTTTATATTTTAATAAAACAATAACTAGAAAACAAGAACGCCATAAATAAAAAATGGACATTGTTTGTTCACAATTTACAAAACTTATTGATCATATGTCAAAAGAACTGAGTAAAAACGGCAGCGATCTGACCAATCAGGAATCTACAGAGTTGCCAACCTAAATTCATATCAGAAATCCTAGTTTAAAAACATGGTATAATAGGAGTGATTTGATCTTAAATTAGCAATTCTGTAGATTCCTGATATTTCCGATAACTCAAAACGCCCCTGAAACTTTTTAATTTTTATATTAATCTCATGAATCAATATTTGAATGATTCTAAAGCTAGTTCAGTGGCATACTCGATCTTATTAAAAATAGAAACATAAAATTAATTGAATTTTAGCAAAAATTGGAAATGGAAGAAATGCAATTCCAATGAAGCCGTTCAGTTGGAAGTCAATATTATGAAGTGAGGGCGAAAACAAATTAGTAAATTCGACGTTTGTATAGGAATCTCTAGACTGTTCAACTGAAATTTCAGAGCTCACAATGGTAACAATTTTAATTGAGAATGTTCCACTTATTTAATTCTAGTTGATGAAAATTCACTCAACTTCATACTCCCACTTTAGTAAGATTCCTCTCACTTCATTGGTATACAGTTTTTATAGTTATTAACAAATGGCACAATCAAAATGTGACCGCTAACATTGGATAGTATAGCAGACTTCGTATGGATATCTTTGTTTTCCAAGAGGTTAATGCCATTAGATTACAATTCTTGTTAAACATAGCACATCAAATTAAAACGTATTGAGGAATATGACGTAAAGATAACCATTCAAGAAACCTTCTACATTCAAAATCCAATCCATAAAACCATTTTAGAGTGAGATTGATGAGAAAAAACAGAAAATTATCAAGAGTTTATGATCGTCCTCAAGTAATTGTATATAGAAGTTTGGTAGATTTTTGACTTCAAAATATCACGATCACGAGCCAACTTGTCTCAATAAAATATTGAATGTAAGAGAGATGCAGGGTGTCAAAGGTGGAATTTTCAAATAAATATTTTCCAATAATTTCAACGTTTTTGAACATGTGACATAAAAAACATGAAGCAATGTGTTGTTGGGTACAGAAAAACACATTTTGGCATCTACTCGATGCATTTTCCATAGGGCGCCACATAAGCTACATCTGTGCCAAACTTAACACGAGATAGAAAGCTCTGAATATGTTGTGCTCGCATATTTTGGCGAAACTTCAAAAAAATTTCCATCATCGTCGCTATGGGTCATCTAATCCTTGTCGATAATTATGATAAACCTAAGGAATGACGTAAATATAGCGGATTAAAGAGTAAAAACATTTTTGAAACGTCTGTACGATGAATATATAGGAACAAAATAAAAAAAAAATGAATCCTGAGATCAACAAGTTTATTGTTAATGCACCAGATAGGGGGTATTGGAGTATTTGCTAACTAGAGGTATATACATTGAGCAAAATGTCTTTCAAATGATAAATAATTATTTCTACTAGGAATTTTAGGCTATACTAATTTGTTGCATTAGTGGTGGTGGTCCAAAACAAAAGTTAAAAAATATTAATATGCCAAATATTGAGGATACGGGAACATTATTTTCAAAAATTTTTATACCGAAACTAAAATCGAACATTCACTTATTTCATCTGCTATCTTTCACAAAATATGCAAAGTCTAAGAATCGAATAAGGTAAATGTGGCAGACAGTAAACGCCAAATTCTAATAAAGTTGTAGAAAAATCCTATGGTTATTGAAAACGGTCTCAATTTTACATTAAATATCAATTCCAATTGTTAAGAAATATTTCTAAACAATTCTCATTAAGTTTATAATTAGTGAAAAAATGTGTAGAAACACCGTACAAAACACGAGTTGAATACATTTTCCATGCTCGTGCAATATTTTCCCTCGCATGTATTTTGCAACTCTTTCTATGTAATAAAATATTACCTATGCCAAAAAAATTTGTTAGTATTGCTTTAGCCAATGGTTCCATTATAATACATTATTAAAGATATTATGGTCATAACAAATCAACTCTGAGTAGGACATTGTCTAATTTCCCAATACAGACCTCAATTATTCACATATAAACGGAAAAGTGTTCGCATTTTTCCACCTAACTGGATTTTTTCATGAATTCTAATATTGAATAGGCAACTTTCTCTAAATAGGCAACAAACTTCAACATTTTCTGATATATACCTTTTTTCGTAATATTGTGCCCTTTTTTGTGAGACTAGAGGAAATATGTACAATATGACATATACGGGTAAAACGACATACTATTTAAATTATCGCGGCTAATACGTTTATAGTACATACACTCACCGTTGAAGGCGTGCTAGGTAACCTAGGACATGATGCCAAAAATGTTCCGTATTTCGTCAATAAGGTAATTATTTTTATTCTAAAATAAGTTTTGATCATTATTCGGCATTGCTTACCTGTTTGATTTACCATGCCTATTAATAATTCGTGAATGGATATAACGGTTTGGTTTTGATTCAGTTTAGAGTTTGATAGATCAGTTATGTACAAAACGACATATACCAACAACGTCCAAAATGACAAACTATGTCACTTCACCCATATTTTTTGCAGGTTGAGAACAATGCCGTGCAATTACAAGAGAATTTCCGAACGGAAAAGCTGGAGTGAATTATCAATGGTAAAGGCAATTGAAGCCGTGAAGAAAAATGAAATGGGATGGCTGAGGGCAGCTAAAACGTTCGGAGTTCCTCAGGTAACTTTATGAAGACACGCGCTTAACAAGACACAATCCTAAAAGCCAAAAATAAAGGATTGGGAAGATACAAGACCACTTTTCCATTGAAAGTGTTGAAACAGCTTGCAGATGATTTGAAGTTAATGGAAACGAGATTTTTTGGTTTTACTTGCAAGGAGGTACAAGAACTAGCATACCAACTAACAGAAAAAAAATGATTTCAAGCATCGTGTAACATGTCGCTGAGACTACTATTTTCATCAATTATTTTGGAGCGTTACTTATTCGTCGGCTACTCCCACCTCTAATTCCAATTCCTATTATTTCAAATATTAGGAACACATCGGTAATCGTTTTTGCCATCGTTAAAATATCTACTTAAACTACGATTGAAGTGGAGCTCGCTCTTTTTGTTCATTTCTTCGCTGAGAAGTATTCAGTATTCTCCTTTTTAATCATATCATTTTGTGTGTGATTTTTAATTTTCTTCGCTGGTAAGTTAGATATCTATATATTTTGTAATTGTGTGCTTACAAGTGATTCTATTTCGATTTTTCTATTCAGTTAAATTATTTCGTTTTTTGAAAAAAACAATGTTTTTGTTATGGCGTTTTCCTTTTTTTCCTTCGCCGGTATTATCTTTCTTTAAAAAAATCTGGTGGCGCCCTAAGTTATTTTATGAAGCGAATTTATAACAGATTCTTTATATGGTTATTCTCCACCGATTTAAATTTGCTTTTTCTGATTATTTTGGGAACAGGACGGACAAGAATGAACAGTTTTCTGTGGTTTTATTTTGAAAATTAAATTCAAATTTTTGTATGTATTGGAGTATAAGCTCCTACCTGTTCATTTTATTCTTCCTTTTCAATTTTCAATTTTTTACTGTTTCTCCTGTTTTTTCGTTTCTTTTCCTACAGCTCTGCAGCCTGTACCGTTTACCTTAAGGACCACTTTAAGGACCGGTTACAAACTTAACCTCCACGGACTTACCTTTACGGACCGCTACGGACTCTACAGACTATCCACTCCATCGGACCATACAGCGTCCAAGTCCAGACAACGACGTCTCAACTTTTGACTGCTGCTGCGAGCTGTACCTCCCGAGTCTTCCCAAGATAAGTCCTTAACTTATTATTGATATATATATATAAAATATTGAGTTGGACATTTTTACTGTATAACTAATATTTATTCGTATTTGTATCGAGAATATACGGTCTTTGTAAATTTATTATTGTGTGTCAAATAAATCCATTTGTCCCGAAATTTTGTTTGTTGATTCACCTCATCCCAATTGAGGTAATAAAAAATAGTGTCACTAAGGCCGAATTCACTACCTGAGCGGAGCCCCAAGGCCGGGTGTTTAGGTTGTGACAATCGTTTCAATGAGGAAAGAAAAAAGCAGGTCAGGAATGATTATCTGGATTTCGAAGAAGAAATAAAGACATCAGTTTAAGAAAGCCGGAACCCACGTCCGCAGCCAGCACACAGGCCCACAATCGAACGTTTTTTCAAAGCATTGCGAGATGTTTTAGACAAATATAGGGTTTCTCGCGTTTCCCATTCACAATGTAGACGAATCGGGTTTATCTACAGTTCAGAGGCCTCAAAGAATTTTTGCAACTGCTGGCCACAAGTTAGTTGGAGTAATCTCAAGTGCAGAAAAGGGAGCCAACGTAACTTCTGTTCATTGCATGAGCGCAACAGGTAATTTTGTACCCCATTTCCTTATTTTCCCCCGGAAAAACATGAAAAATGGATTGGTTGATAGGGCACCAATTGGCACCGTACACTGAAAGAAATTTCCATTAACCGTTAGCAAAAATTGAATAACAGTTATAAGAAACTTGCATGAAATAGGCATCAAGTAAGTTCATGATTATGGTTATTAAAGTCACTTTGTTGGACACCACTGAATAACTGTTAATAGATATAATTTTTAAGAATTTCGTATAACCGTTATCGAGTGCACTTAATAAGTATTATAAGATATTCTAATAGCAATCATACTGTCCTATAGTAAACGTTACTAGATGTTCAAATAAAAAACAGAATATCGTCCAACTGTTATCGAGTGAGCTTAATAGATATTAGAGGATTTTCTAATGGCAACCATATTGTCATATAGTGAACGTTACTAGATTTTCAAATAAAAAACATAATTTCATATAATTGTTATTGAGTGCACTTAATAAATATTATCGGCTTTTCTAGTAGCAATTGTACTGTCATATAGTAAAGGTTATTAGATTTTCAAATAACAAACGGAATTTTGTACAATCGGAATCAAGGGCACTTAATTTAGATTATGGGATTTTCTAGAAAAAATTATACTGGTAAAAAGTCGACGTTATTAGATTTTTTTAAGAATATGATATGTCATATAACCGATATCGAGTGCACTTTTATAAGTATTATAAACTTTTCTAATAGCGGTTAGACTATAATACAATAAAGATTACTATATTTTCATATAATTATCTGATATTTTTAAATAAAACTAAATTTGCTATAAAACATTTATATTAAAAAAATATAACAAAATATTTAAATTAATGAAACTAACTATAGATAACTACAAAAATACAACATGATAGATATAAAATCAAATAAACATATTTTCCAGTTAATTTTAGATATCAAAGCCCCCAAAAATTCTTAGATCGAAGAAGCTTATAACAAAAATACAACAATTCAAATAAAAATGTTTTCTACATAATAAACTCAAAGAAGGATTGAGATACGTAATTGTTACATACTCATAAATGTTTTAGTATTTCGATTGATTGGTGTATAAGAGACGTGAACATAGTCAGATATATAGTCACTTAATCGCCACTGTATTAATAGGTTTTTGAACGCCTTTTATATACTCAACCCAATTTAACACTGTTGGCGTATTCAACCTAACCTCACAGTTAATTGCAAAAACTGCAAATAATCACCTACCCGCACACAAACTTTCAACACTCAACACTGCTAAACCAAATGTGAAAGTGAAATTCGCACGGGTGTTCCAAGGTTCCAACCACAAATAACCAATAAGACGAGATCGACAATCACATCGGTAATGTTCGAACCAGAAAAAACTGCATTTCGATGCTAAACAGCCGTTTCTTTCAAAAAAATTATTCGATATCTTAATAACCGTTATACGAGGACTGCATAATTGTAAGTAGGTAATCTATTTTGTTGGGACTGAATAGTGTTAAGTGGATACCTAATTAGGACTAGTAGGTGCTGAATTGAAACAATTCAATGAGGTCTATAACGAAATGACTATAATAACAGCAATTAGATTTCCAGTTAACTACATCATTTTATCGAATAACTGTTATAAAAATGTTTCAACAATTATTTTAACCACTATTTGATTTTTTGTACCAGTTATTAAGGGCATCTTAAGAAAGAAATCTAATAAGGGTATTTTGCTCAGTGTAGGGGTAGCGCAAGAGTCAGGCTGGATGACTTCTAACCTGTTTTACAAGTGGCTTGTCCATTTGCAGTCAAACGTCAAGGCGACTCCGGAAGATAACGTTTTGCTTATTTTGGATGGACACGTCAATCACAAAGGAATTGACACTTCAAATTTTGTGAAAGAAAAAGGTTTTATTCTCTTCTGTCTACCAGCTCACTGCACCCACAGAATGCAATCTTTGGATGTGTCCTTTTTCGGACCACTAAAGACTTATTTCCATCAAGAAATAACGTTGTTGCTTAAAGAACATCCTAGCAGAGTGGTGAAACACTTGCAGATTGGATATCTTTTTGGCAAGGCATATGAGAAAGCAGCAACTGCATGTAGTGGTTTTAAAAACACTGGTATATGGCCTCTAATTCCACATATTTTTCCAGACTTTGTATTCGTACCATCGTCAACAATTGACATTCCTCAAGAATCGAATAATAACACTACAGTTGTAGACACCAGTCAAACAGTTGCAACACCTGAAACCGAGCCTGAATCTAGTGTATCTGGCTCTCAAACAGAAATCATAAGCCCTTCGCCAAAAAAAATATTAGAGTTTCCTATTGACAAAATATCTCCCGTGCCGCAAGGGGCATGTATAACTTGACAGAGCAAGAGGAAACCTCGAAGGAGACAGAACGTTCATGAGCTGACTTCAATTCCAAATATGGAAGACGTTAAAGCTAAGGAGGCCTCTAAACCTGCAAAGCCCACACTCGCCGGTAAGGAAAAAGTTACCAAGGTTCTAAATTTTGGTAGTGATGCTCCTGACGAATCAACACCATCTGGAGAAAAAACACAAATAAGCCCTAGATTTAGAAGAAAAGCATCTGAGATCTGAGTTTAGAAACTGAGGAGGAGCCCCTTGCCGATATAAAGTATGAAGACTGTCCATACATTTATTGCAATGATTTGTTTTCGCGTTCGAGATCAAATGCAATATGGCTCCAGTGCTTGAATTGCCAGAAATGGGCACATTCCCTATACGCAGATGTCCCAAAATTTACAAAAAATGTAATTTGTGAGCTGTGTTCCTAATTACTACTGCTGGTCTATTGTTTGTTCTGTGTTATCTTTACCCTATGCCATTTTGTACATATTATATAGGTAAAATGGTTTAGGACATACCCTATAAGAAAGTTGCTAAACTCCTTTTTTTGTGCATTCCTATTGTTGACTTTTTTGTCTTTCGATCATCCATATATCAATGTTTCTTTAGTTCATATGTTTTTTTCTATATTCTAATAAATAAATTAAAAGAAAAATAAATTGAAAACAGTATGTCATTTTGTACATATTTCCCCTACTAGCAAAAGCCAAACTTATACAAATGAATCAAATGACAGCCAAAATGCATTCACATTGGGGTTGCATACAAAATATTCATAAAAAGCACCCACTAAACGCTATCGCGTTCGAAGTAACGGCTTGTATTTCATAACTCCCAATATAAAATTTCTTCTATGAAATCTACATTTTCTCTGGGAATATGAAATATAAATTACAGTGTCACTGTAAGCCCTAAGTAAAGTCGGTTTTCATGAATACGTTTATAACATATTTTATTTCATTTAGGTCCCGCACAATCTCTTGCTATGTTATCAGTAGAATAATCACCATTTATAAGAGCCGTTAAGCCCGCATATAAGGTCATCCAAGGCCTTTCCCTTCATTGCAGAATCTCGTATCAGCTTTAGAAGACCTTTTTGGCCATCCTAGGATGTAAGACGCTGTTAAGCCTCGATCTCGGATTTTCCCTTTAAAATGAGAAATAGAAAATTGCAACTACTATCGGAGAATTAAGGCGGCGAGAAGAAATCAAATATATCGGTGATATAATCTTTTGAGCTGAATTTCAACAAATCGTCATTTGGACCATGAAGTCAGGT
Source organism: Galeruca laticollis (assembly GCA_963921935.1). Classification (NCBI taxonomy): domain Eukaryota; kingdom Metazoa; phylum Arthropoda; class Insecta; order Coleoptera; family Chrysomelidae; genus Galeruca; species Galeruca laticollis. The sequence continues at coordinate 52,564,584 of OY998184.1, forward strand.
TTCATTTTGTGGAAATTCTCTATTTCCAGTCAAATGGTTTTAATATTCAGTGAATTTATATAAAGGGCTATACTACTGCTTGTAAAAGTCGATTCCGTATTTGAAAAAGCATATCATATGAATATATTATAATATCAAAGAAATACCGTGAATACTGCAAATGAAACACGAAATATCATTCATCCAAATTCTGTATCACATGAAATGATACCAATCCATGTCAAAATATGTATTCACATTAAGAATCTTAAATTGAATAAAATTAATTTAAATTGCGTTATTTATTGCCGTACATCAAAAGATTTCAACCACCAAATACATTCTCGGTCGAACTATCCTACAGTGCGGACGTATCGATTTGCGATAAGTGATTTACTTACCCAGCAGTTTCCTATTATTATTTTTTCTGTGTTGTATATAATTCGTGTAGCAACGATACTGTAAGTAGTTTTTATCTGAAATTGACTGTCTCGACCCTTACTTCGTGGAATATGCTCATATTAGTGTTTTTAAATGAAACTCAAGGTCTCTAGTTAATTCCACAATATAATACAAGTTATTGAAAATTCTAAAAAATTGACAATTGTTTCGATAAATTCTGACGATGATATTGATTTATCGAAACAATTGTCAATTTTTTAGAATTTTCAATAACTTGTATTATATTGTGGAATTAACTAGAGACCTTGAGTTTCATTTAAAAACACTAGTTTTTATCTATTTATTTGTTTTGCCCCGGCTCTGAAGCCCAGATGTCCGGAGGCCAATATGAAAAAAGGGGCAAGGACCCACCTCTGCGATCAACGAGAAGAAATTGTCCTAATGTGCATGTGGAATAAATTACATTTTCTGGTGATATTGATATGAATCATCAAAATAACCAAAATATGATGGATTTAACAATTCATAATATTTCAAACGAAACGGTGAACAAAAACAATGATGATACGGAGTCAGTAAAAAACTTACTAATAGGTTCGAATATATCAAGTAATGTAAACAATGGTCGTAGGCCAGTTAATACAGACAATAGACTACCGACCGATTTAGGTCCATACTTTATTTTTGTAGAGCATATAGAAGTAAATATTGATCGTTTATATCCGATGAAATTAGGTGAAAAATTGTTAGCGCTATCAAATTATGAAAATAATATTACTGAAATAAGTAGTGTTCGAAAAAATCGCGTAAAAATTGAAGTAAATTCGAGTAACTATGCTAATAAATTAGTAGAAGAACCATTTTTCGAGAAAAATAACCTGATTGCATACATTCCAAATTATTTAACCGAAAAATGTGGCATAGTAAGAGGGGTTGACACATCTCTAAGCGAAAATACTCTTTTAAATATTATAAAATCGAACGTTCCAATTAAAAAGGTACAACGCTTGAATAGAACAGTGGAGAAAGATGGTGTTATACAGCGGGTTCCTAGGCAGATCATAATTGTAACTTTTGTTGGCAAATTAATCCCACAATTTATTTACATTAATAAAGTTAGGTGCTCTGTCGATACCAATGTTAGTCCGGTCATGCAATGTTATCATTCTCTTAGGTACGGTCATACATCTTCTCAATGCAAAGGTAAGAAAAGGTGTAAAAATTGCGGATCAGATGAACAAACTGATAATTGTCCGAATAGCTGTAGTAGATACTGTGTTCACTGTCAAACTACCAACCATTCTTCTTCATTCAAGGAATGCTCAGTATATATAAAACAAAGGAAAACCGAGGAAGCTATGGCTAATTGGAATATATCATTTAAAGAGGCTGAAAAAGTAGTCGATAATCCCAGCTACACCAGCATTATCCAAAAAAGTGGTTTGCTCCTCTAGCTAATTCAGAAGTTGATTTTCCCACTCTAAAACCTTCCAGTTATCATAATCGTTACTCTAGCAATCCTCTAAAAGGAAATAGTCCAACCTCACCTACTCTGGAAATTAGCTCAAATCCTCGTAAAAAGAGAAAAAGTAATAATACTCTATCTGACTTCCCTCCCAGTCGTAGAGAATACAATACCAGCTTTTGTGCAGGTCCTGTATTCCAGTTCAGTCAAAAGAATACTGAAAGTGATTTTGATAAATTTGCCTGTCAACTTAGCTCCAAAATAAAAACCATGCTTGAAAATTTTATACGAGACATGCCTCAATCTTCTTCATGTGCAATCAATAATAAGTTAATATTTAACGAAAATGATATTGATAGTAAAATTAAAAATATTGTCGATAGTTTATTTAACTCACAATGATCAATACTAGCTTGAAAATAGTTCAGTGCAATGCCAGATCTTTGAACTCCAATAAATTTTCGTTAATACAACTTAATGTTGAAGACAATTTTAATATTGCTCTAATATCCGAAACCTGGTATAAACCAGCGGATGTCAAAAGGTTTCAAAATTTTAATATTCATATCAAACTCAATTAAATATGAAATTATTGAATTTGTTAATAACTTCAATTCCAAAATAGAAGTATGTGGTATTAACATTACTAGTGATGATGAAAAATTGACAATTATAAGTTTGTACAAACCTTCGACAACTAAAGCAACTGTACAAGATTATATCAATTTATTTAACCAGATTAAGCACGACTGTCTCATCGGTGGTGATTTTAACGCTCATCATGGAATCTGAGGTTCGGAGACGTGCTCGACAGTTGGTAATATACTAGGTGAAGCAATAGATTATTTTTCTGCTTTAGCTGTAGCTAATGACGGTTGTGCCACAAGAATTTCTTCTCCAGGACAAGCTAAATCTGCTGTAGATCTGACTATTTTATCTTCAAAATTGTGTTCTTCATTTACGTGGTCCGTTTTATCGGACACATATGGTTCTGCTCACTTCCCTATTAGGATTGTGATCAACGATATCCAAAAGGAATTTTTTTGGGTTAAGCGTACTTCTAAATGGTCAATATCCAACGCTAATTGGAAGTTATATCAAACCTCTATCATTGAATCATTCCAATCCGTCCCTATTTGCAACGATTCTAACGCCATGATATCTTTTCTCACTGATACAATAACGGCAGCTGCAAATAAGTCTTGTAAGGTAATAAAATCAACTACTCATATTCCGACTAAATACATTCCCTGGTGGGATCAAGTATGCCTCGCAGCGACAAATTCTAGGAAAAATGCGTTGAAAGCTTACAGAACAAACTCAATCCCTCCTAACTTCATTGAATATAAAAGATTAGATGCTATGTGTAAACGCTTATTCAAAACCAAATCAAGAACAAATTGGGCCAAATTTTGCTCGTCACTTAACAGACAAACTCATTCAAGCGACATATGGAGAAGGGTTAATAACGTTTAAAATGTTAAAAAATCTTTTATAGTCAACGAAACCTTAGTTGAAAACTTGCTTCTAAAGATTGCACCCGACCACGTCCATTATCCAATAGACTGGCCTATAAATTCTCCAGAACAACATTGTTTACTAGCACCGTTAAACATCACTAAAATAAAAACAAGTATTGAAACTTCTAAAAAGTCTAGTCCAGGAATTGACGGAATTAATTACCTTATGCTAGGAAACATGCCGGACGTAGCGTTACAGTTCTTATGCAAAATCTATAATAATATCTTGATGAAAGGAGACAATTGCGACTCTTTAAAACAATGTCTTATCATTCCAATTCCGAAGTTAAATGATACAACTGCCCTCAGACCCATTGCCCTTATGTCTTGTTTATTAAACACTTTTGAAAAGATTATAAAAATTAGACTGGAATGGTGGTGTGAAAGCAATAATGTTTTTCCAGACACACAGTTTGGTTTTCGTAGGAAAAGAGGCACAGTAGACTGCATTGCACATCTAGTCACAGATATTCAATCAACTTTTACCGAAAACAATTATCTTGTTGCATTATTTTTGGACATTACCGGTGCTTACGATAATGTTCAACTGCATTTTCTTTTTAATAAGTTAATTCAAATTGGTAATCCATCCAGATGTGCGTATATCTTTGTTGAACTATTTATGAATAGACAAATATTTATTCGGTGCAACAACCAAATTCTTGGCCCACGACTTGTTTTCAAAGGTTTACCGTAGGGATCAGTTCTAAGCCCGCTACTCTCCAACCTATATACCTTAAACGTACATGTTATGGATATAGAGTGCAACATATTGCAATATGCAGACGATTTCTGTTTATATGTAGAGGAAAAGACTTATCAACAGTGCATTGAAACTCTAAAAGTCATTATGCAACATTGTAATAAATGTTTCTCAGATTTTAGTCTACAGCTATTACCTAAAAAATCTTCAGTTGTATTCTTCACACGACATCGTCCACCAGCCGTTTCCAACCTGCAACTCACTAATATGACGATATCAGTTAATAGAAGTTATACTTACTTAGGTATCACATTGGATCCAAAACTAAGTTGGAATGATCACATAAACCAATGTATTGTCAAATGTGAAAAAAGTTCAAATATGCTGAAAGTTGTTAATCGTTACGATTGGGGCGATGACCCCAAAACCAATCTTATGTTTTACTGGGCCTATACGAGATCCATCTTGGATAATGGAAGTTTTTTATATGGCTCAGCCACAAAATCTCGCTTAATCAAATTCGATAGAATACAATTCAAGGCTTTACGATTGGTTTTAGGTGCTCTCAAATCCACACCTACTAACACACAACACACTGTTGGCTGAATGTGGTGAACCTCCTTTACATCTGAGGCGCTTATTTCTTGCAGAAAAATGTATTCTTTGATGTACATCCAATAACCAAAAAGTACTTCTACAGAAGATAGGTCAATTATCAGTCAGCAATCTAATAGAAAAATGGTGGCTAAATAAAAATTCTCGAATTTTAGCTATTGCATATCCCAATACATCACACCTGTCAATTAATAGAGACGAACAAAGTGCTTTTCCAGCGCCTTATGACATATCTTTTTTTTCGTGTACAGTAGTTATACCTAATTACGACGTACCAAGTAGCTATTGCTCAACTATGGAAGAATACTTTGGAAAACTGGGTAATCTCTGCAAAATATTTACAGACGGGTCCAAATCTTCTTTAGGTGTGAGATGTGCTGTATACATATCTAACCAGGAAACGACACTACAATATAAATTAAATTGTCATTGCTCAGTATTCACTGCAGAGCTATTGGCCACATATTATGCACTATACTGGACTTTATACAGTAATCTCCGATATCAAAACTTTGTCATCCTTTCGGATTCCCAGTCAGCTTCAACAGCCATTATAAACTCTGCAAGAAGTATATATCGCAATTGTATAATCGTAAAATTATTATGCATATTAGTTGAATTAAGACAACTTAATAAGTCTGTAACGTTTATGTGGGTCAAAGGCCACTTTCAAATCTCTGGAAACGAAAATGTTGATCAACTAGCGAAAGCCGCAGCTCTTTCCGGATCGGAAGATCTTTGTTTACCATGGAGTGACGTAATTTGCTCAAGAAAGGAGAGTATGAGACACAATTGGAAAAGAGAATGGTCACAATTCTCCAACAGAAGCAATAACTCGTACTGCAAAATACACCCCACTCTTCCATCCACAAGACTTGAGGAGCATAGTCATCCTATAAGAAAGGTTAACGCTATGTACTTCAGATGTCTCGTTAGTCATGCAACAGTACGCGCATACCTTTATAAAATTAAAATGAGCGACTCCGAATTGTGTGATTGTAATAAAAATTATGATGATATCTCTGCCTCAGTGAATAAACAGATAAGTCAAATTTGAGAAATTGTTCAGGAGAGCCAAAAAACATTTCGGAGAGTTGTAAGAGTGTAAATCGCAATACCTATTTGTTGTATATTCGATATTTCTGAATTCTGGAGCATAAGATTTGTTATTGGAAACATATTTTTGAAATATTAGTTTTCAAATTACAATTTTAATCGACTTATCCGGTTACTCACAACTGAGTTTTTAATGATAACTCAAGATATTTGAAATAAACATTTATTTTCATACACAGTATGTTATTCACGAACATTATTTTTTATAATATAAGGTAATATACAACACTAAAACCTGAGACAAACAATAATAATGAGCATGGAAATAATCAATTTACATCAGTTCATCGATGGAAATAATCAATTTACATTAGTTAATCGAGATCAACCTCAATCAAATCTGGATCAGTATCTGTAACATCAGCCATTTCAAGTTCTCATAGAATGGATGAAATTGTTTATCTATGAGATGTAAAACTGCCATGATATCCTTTTTTTTCTTTGTTAATTGGAATAGGTCCATTGTGTATTTTTGAAACCGTTAATGCACCTGATAGTTGTTTACCACGACGTCTAAAATTTACTGATTTAAATTTCTTCTCACTTTTTAGAGATGATTTATAATAAAGTATACCAATGTTGTTCTCCGAACAAAAACGTGCGCATTGCAAGTCTTTCCAGAGAAATTTCTTACCACTTTCAGAAATCTTTTTATTTACAGAACAACTTTTTAATAAATCGGCAAAATTTAAAAAATCGCATTCCATTAATTTTACTTTAAATGTTTTAGTGCTTTTACATCCCCTCATTAGCTGTACCCAGTCATAAGGGTGATTTATTTTCATTGTGGTCCTTTTTTTTTGCTTTTTCGATGACTGAGTGATCCACATCGCATTCCATATGCGTATGGCCAGGAACCAGAAATTTGTGATCAATAGATTGTATTGAACTTTTTTCACGTAATATTGCCATGTACATAGCAGCTACGTGGGTGTTTTTATTCTGACCCCCGCATGTATCCGAGTAAAAGCACACTTTTCTCACATCACTAGGAAGATCTACAATATGACGATATAGACAAGACGCTACATGATTCGCACCTCTTCCCGAAACAGATTCATCCCATAGATAGCAGGTTGCTTCATTTGTGGACGGTGAGATTATAGGTCCATAATTGCCTTTTGTAAAATGAAATTGATGTTTTAAGGTGAGGAGTGGGTAAGCATTGCTGCAGATCAAAAGCAAATACAGCTACTGATCTATCTTCTTTCGCAATTTTTTTGTCATTTGCTTTTGACTCATAAGCTTCTTTAGCCAAAATGTGATTATTTTGTTCCAAAATCAAGTTGGCCCTTTCATCTTCATTTGCATACATAATTCTCATTTTCCATGTGTTACATTTGTAACAGGTGTTCTTTTGTGGTTTTTTGAATGCTAATCCAAGTTTATGAAAATTTCTTGCATAAATTGCTTGTGAAACACAATTTTCTGTACTCTCTTTATAAAGATAATACATTTTAGAAATAGTTAAATCAGACTGAAGATACTTTTTTGATGTCGTCTGTCGGCAGTAATGACTTTCATATGCAGGAAAGCTTTGAATGTGTTTCACCACATCAGCCAAAACTTCCTCAGGCCATTTATTCTTTGGCGCATCTCGTCCTCTTTGATCATTTTCAATTATGTTGGATATGGAGAATTGCCTATTTAGTATTATCTGATTTACAAATGCGTTTGTTTCTCCGAAAACATCAATAAAGCATTTTTTGCAAATTGGCTCTCTCACTCCGTTTACTGAAAGTTCGTACTTGCATGAATAATTTTGAACCCTATCAGAATAAGTTCTTACTCGAGTAGTTTTTTTTTTCGAAAATGTAAATCAGGGAAGACAAGAAGTTAGTTCTTTTGTCATGCTGACCGAGCTTCCAATATTCTTTGAAGAGGGTATGTCTAATTTCATCTGAAAATCTATTCTTGCATTTCATTCTGCAATCGGTAAGTGGTTTCATAATTCTAGCTTTAACAGTGTTTCCCTTATCTACATACTCATTACCAGTATTTCTTAAAAGTTTTGCCATTCCCCTTTGTTTTCTTGATTGACCTTTCTTTTTTACAGTTGGGCAAATTTCTGTTCCTTTACCTTCATTATTCATTGTGGCATTCTTGTTCTCTCTCTTTTTGGCCACCGGTTGCAAAATTTCTTCTTCTGTTGAAGAAGCATCCGTATTTCCAGCAACGAAATTTGGATCTACTAAACTATCGTCGTCAGAAAAATCCTGTTCTTCGTGCTCTTTTTCGAGTATTTGTTTTTCAAGTGAGAACTATTCAGTGAAAATATTAGTTTGTTCAGCTAAGGATTTTACAGAATACACAGAAGCTTCAACCTGCTCTTTTTCAATGTGAAGAAAACCATCTGTCAAAGTAATACTGTCAACAAAGAAAGCAGAAAAATCAGTATTTTCAAGTACATTATTTTTTATATTGCCGTCAATGTTAGGAGCATAGTGTTCCATATTTGAAAGATCTTGTATAACTGGTATTTCAAAATTGTCAAACAAATTTGAATTGTTCACGTCTATGTTAGAGGTTGGGACATGGTTGTCTGTAGAACTTAACTCCTTCTGGGCTACCGAATTATGGTCTACAACAGTTTCATTGCAGGGCTTGAGTGAGTTTTGTGCTGAAACCCATTCTCGACTTCGCTGATAGGTTGATATTTCCGAAGCTATTTCATTCTGGAATACGAACTGACGATTTCTGCTATCTTCTTCGACATCTGGTTGATCTGTAAAGAAACAACATGACAGTAACATGGGCGTCGCCAGCCAACGAGCAATTTTTTAGGAACTTACCTGTACCGCTTTGTTGTTTCTTGCACAGAGACAAAATATGTGATGTTCTTCTATGCATTGTTACAAAACTCTTTATTTTATCACAAAAATTATTAAATATGAACCTTAAAACACAAAATACCGACCGGTATTATCAAAACTCATCAGACTGCATGTGGCTGACACTACTTCAAAATACAAACTGAATTGAAAGGCGCGAATAAACAGACATGTACACACATGTACAAGTCTTCCAAAAATCGGAAGGCGTCTATAATGAGATAAGTGTATTTGTGCGATTCAGATCTTACGTGTTCAGACGTGAATTACTCGATAAGTTGACTTATCGGCTCATTAACAAAATAAAAATTCTGCCTTAAATAAGACAAGTTAAGTTATACTATAAAAGTCAAAATTTCTTTAGATGTTTGAATATTCACATAGCTGTCACAAAAATACACCTTTTGACTTATTTGCTTATTCACTTGCTGGGGATCAATATCAAATAAATAAACATGAAGATATCTCATTCTAGCCATTTTATGGACTTATCTGCTTATTCACGGAGGCCAGAAATATTATTCATTGGATGTTTAGCTGTCAACATAATAGTAAAGCTACAAGATATCTAATGAAAACTCTGTCTAAAGAAAATGTTCCTCTCCCACAAAGTCAAGTTTCTCTCTTATTTCTCAGTCGGCGACATACTATGGTTCGCACTATATTATGGGAATTTCTTGAACGTATTTTAGATGTAGAATGGTAGAGGTTAGTTGTAGTATACCTATTGTCTTTCCTTTGTAGTAATGATATACCCCCTTACCGTTGCCTTTATTGTGTGTTGTAAATAAAGTCGCTATGACGAGCACCTTAGCGTGAAACGAGTGCGTTTGCGTCACTCATCAGCAAATAAGCTGACTTATCTGTCATAAGCAATTTAAAACCTCACTCGATAATTTCTTACAGTAACGATATTTTTTCACGATTTTCATCAGATAGAGACTGCATTCAATAAAAGACGATTTATTCTTGGATAGTGGTAAGTTCCTTTTTAGACGACGCCATCTGAAAGTTGCTCGTTCTGTATTCATTTACATACCGAAAGTTGCGTTTTGAGTGTTCCATGTAGTGAAAGTTACAGTTCCGTACTGCAAAACACTTTCGGGACGCACATTACTTTTTGCAAATAATTAATAAATTAATATTGACATTGCAAATATCATTAAGTACATTTTATTCTTCAATAAATGAAATGTTTATAATTCTCTATTATTCATTTTCTTTCCTCAGTTTAATTGAAAAAGTTTTGGGTCTTATGCGTAGTCTTAAAAATGTTGTGTACGCCGCGGCTGAAATACAGCTTTGTTGGACTCTACCTACTCGTCCAACAAAATAGCACTTTCAGTCCTTGGCATACAAACAAATATTATTAGAAACATGATTTTCGTGCAGCGGGGCTCAGAAACGTGAAAATGTATTTGTTAGAAACTACCAATAATTTTACACTGATATACTTTCTCCTGCAGCCATCTCGAAAATTAAATTTATTAAGTAGGGAGTACCACTTCACACACATGGTACCGAAAGTAGCTATTTTCGGGACGATATTTTTCACTTTCGAAACAATCTCTTTACTTTCGGGACAATTTTTATTAATTTCGAAACGCTAGTATTCTCGAAAGTATATTTGTGTTGTGGTCTATGGGGATAGAAAGTGTTGTTATTACGTAATCCATTATGTGCGCAGAATTGTATAAGTTGTTTCCCGTTACTATTGAATGTGTCTTCATTAAACTGACTTTTAATTCGATGAAACAAAACAATTCAATTTGTTCAAAACATCACTATATTTGAACTAAACTAAACTTAAACTTGTTACGCGTTTCGCTAACACAGTAACTTTATCAAACGAGTGAAGGAATAATGAAAAAAAAATTATGTACCTGGTGGCAACTAAGAACGGTCGTCGGCCTTATCTCAGGAGTGGATTATAGCACAGGTTCGGAAAAAAAAAATTATAACAAAAGTGTCCTCAAGAAACGCCTGGAAATTATTTTCAGAATTGTAGGTTCACCGCTAGAGGGCGCATTTGACAGTAAAAATTTTGAAATGCAAATTTTTTCAAAATTTACTTAATTAAGGAGCATATTCAATATTATAGTCAGATTCCTCGACAAATTCTGCATATTTTTAATATGACAAGCTTAAGTTTATCTCTTCAAATAAGGGGTGGGGGAGAGTAGGAACCTAGTTACGAAAAAACGCCTGTAATTCCGGTTCTACTTTACCGATTTCAATAAACTTGATGTTGTTTGAAGGAGCTTTTGTTGAACAATCGAAAACTTGTAAATATAAAGCAATCTGATTAATAACATAATTGCTAGAGGGCGCTGTTATATGTTTTTTAAATATTGTTTTTTCTAGTAACAATTTTAATTGGAAATTGAAGTAGGTCTTTGAAAAGTAGACTAATTTAGTAATAAAACTGTGCAAACCGCAAGGTGATATCTCTTTTCTATCCTGATATATCGTTAGAAATAGGTAAACGGCGGGAATTTATCTTACAACGTCTAGAAGGTTGGTGAAGGAAGTTGGCTACATTTCTTCAATTATATAAGAATGTTATATTTTTTTTCAAGCAATGTACTAGTAAATCAAAAGCATAAAATATCAATAAAAACCGATATTTGCCCAGCAACAACAAATCCAGTTTAAAATATGAATTACGATTTAGGTCGCGTTGTATCAAACACCTAAACTCGGTTTAATATTAACTCATGTTAAGGCGGATGTAATTGGTTGATAATAAATACATCAATCTGTCACAGTCTAATCTTGGGTTATTATTAAACCGAGTTTAGGTGTTTGATACAACGCGCCCTTACTGATGACAACAAAATTTGTAAAGATGGCCATTTAAGATACAAAATAGATTCCCATTTGAAAACAAGCAAGCTATGATATTGACGCATATGTCAAAAATTATTAATCGTGTTGCAGTTATTAGACTTTCTTTATCTTTTCGCAATAAAATTATTCTTAAAAATGAAGACGAATTTGATATTTTGGCAGTTTATTTTGAATGCATGAGAAATGCAACCGTTGCTGCTCGAGTGTATACACTGCAGTACACAGACGGTATCACAACAGATGAGTTTTTCTCCGACTCGCACACCGTGTGCGTACAACTGTAAATGTGAATCTTCCTGTGTAACTAAGACAACGCAGAGGTAAAACAGAAGAAAATGTCATTGATGTTTTAGATTATGTCAATGTTAACCCTCATTCAAGCACCGAAGAGAACAATTTAAAAAAGTTTTGGTTAAATTTTTCATCAAATTCTGAAGTAGTATACGTTGCAAAAGTTTTTTTTTTCTATTTGACATGGAATGTTTTTTGTAGATCGTAATTTAATATATATTTTTATATAAGGTAATCTAACATAGGAAACGATAATAAAAGAAAAACAAAGATCTCTGTCTTATTTGATAGGTAAGAAATTTTGTTATAAGATTTGAATAAATCTGAAAAAAATTATATATAATATTTTTGGTTACACAAGAAATAATTATAGACAGGGTGTTTCTCAAATAGACAACAGAATCTGTATTAATAGTTTTAAAAAAGTTATATAAAAATTATATATAATTTTAATATTGTCATTTAGAGACAGAACAATCATTTGTTAAAAGGAAGTAATTTGTCAATAGTTCAATACATGTATTAAAATTCAAAATATCATAAACTTATTTTCAAAAAAAAAGAGATATCGATTAATATTACAATTATTTCAAGAATCGACTCCCAGTAGAAGAGTCTTACTGTATAGAGCCGGAGCAAATACATTTACACTTATTTGAGACAACTACAACAAAGTCTTAATCATATTATTAAATTTGGCTCCCTAAATTTTTTTAACATCATAATAATACACCTTATTTATCTAAATTGAATTTGAAAAAAATTGTATACTTACAATATATATAATTATTACAATATACACACATATATATATATATATATATATATATATATATATATATATATATATATATATCTAGCTAGACCAATTGTAGCATCAATTTATACTCCAATTGACCCTCTTACTCTTTGGTTAACTGAAATATTGACAAAATCTTACGACTATAACAATGAATATTATGTTAAAGACTCCTTTGAAATTAGTAAATCATTCAATAACTTACTATTACCATCAAACTACGTTCTTTTAAGTTTAGACGTAGTATCACTTTTTAGTAATGTTCATTTAAATATATGTTTAACATCTCTTCAACATAAATGGAATGATATAAGTAAAAATTGCAAATTAGGAAAAGAAACTTTTTTAGAATGAATTACATTTATTTTTAATAATACATTTTTCTCTTACAATAACAAAAATTACCAACAAACCTTTGGAACACCTATGGGCTCTTCAATATCTCCTATATTAGCAGACTATGTCATGAATTATATTTTAGACTATGTTATTTCTGTTTTACCCTTTAATTTGTTCTTCATCAAAAAATATGTAGATGATATAATATTATCTCTTCCATGTGATGAAATAAATAATATACTCTTTTACTTCAATAGCTTCGATCCGCATATACAATTTACAACGGAAAGGGAAAATACAGAACAATCTTTACCTTTTCTTGATACCAAATTTATTAGAAATAATGATAATAGAATCTTAATTGACTGGTATAGGAAACCTATCAATTCTGGGAGATATATAAATTACCATTCATATCATCGACGTAGTACAAAAATTAACTTTATTAAACAGATGAAAACCAAAGTCCTAAAACTTTCCAATCCAGTATTTCACAATAAAAATTTAGAAATACTCTACAAACTTTTCTATAATAACTCATATCCTTCATATCTTTTGAAAAATGTTTTATATAATACTTCTGACAATAGAAATGACATTACTGTTGACATAATACGAAACGAAGAAAACAGTGACATTTTAACTACTAATATTACATTTCCAACTTATATTTCATTTCCATATATAGAATCTATCACACCTAAAATTTCTGGAGTATTCAAACCACATAATATAAAAATTGCGAATAAACAATGTGTTACAATAAAATCAATTTTCAGTAAGATCAAAGACAAGACTCCTACTACTAAATTAACTAATATAGTTTATGAGATTCCTTGCAATATCTGTAATAAGAAATACATTGGTCACAGTAAAAGATCGCTAACCAATCGAATCGCCTCTCATAAAAGTAACAGTAGATTATATCCTGATAGATGTGCTTCAGCGGAACACGTGTTTTATGAAGGCCATTCTATGGATCATCAAGTCTTAGCAATAGAAACTAATTATAGAAAACGCCTTTTTTTGGAAACAACATATATTGCAGGACAAAATTATGTAATACATAAAAAAACAAATTTAAATAACCTTAGTGTTATCTATGCATATCTTTTAGATTATGAGAAAAGAACAGAAGATTCATAACAATCTTTAATTTTATGATAAAAAAATTAAAAATTTTGGTAGTTCAAGATCAAATATTTTGTTTATTGTCATATTGTTTTTTGAGTTTTTCATTGATTTATGTTTAAAAGAATTTATTATAACAATTTACAACTATTCCAAAATTCGCTATAGATTTTATGTAAGTATTTATTATTTAATTTAATTATTAATAATGATAACATTGACCAATTATTTATAGCCCTTGATAATGAATGAGAATTATTCGAAAGCTCGGGAATAAATATCTGAAAGAATTTACTCTGGAGTCTTATTGCCACATCCCCACAAAAAATTCCATGCTATATATATATATATATATATATATATATATATATATATATATATATATATATATATATATATATATATATATATATTTCCATCAATTTATTGTACATGTTCATCTTAATGGAGATATTATTTTAGTCACAACATATTAAACAAAGAAATATTTGTGCTAAAGCATGAATTCATTACTCATGATTAATTCAATTTAATGGAACAAATTAAATTTAATTACTGCCAAGTTGAAGTTTTCTCAAAATTATTTTCGAAAAGTTGTTGCGAGTACAAACCCGAAGGCTCTTCGCTTAATACAGATTACATGAACTAAACATTAGAGTCGGCATAAGTAGAAAATTATCAAATTAATTTTCCCTTTCCGCTTCTCTCGATGAAACACAAGCCTCTGATGATTGAAAAGCTCTTGACATCAATAATTACGAGAAAATTACTTTGAGAAACTTTATTTACCTGATTTAAATTCCGACGGGAACGATGTGTGTCAATCTCTTGGGTATTTCTGAATATTTGGGAATGTACATCATAAGATGTTAATGCTGTATATAGTTTGTATATATTTTGTATGGATAATATTTTCTCGGCTTAACCCAATATTGGTCATTAGTAACTACGGTGTGCACTGTTTTTAACCCTTTCAGTGTGACATCAGGAAAAGTCGTGTCGAAAAATATTTATTAGAAAATACATACGTATTTTGCAGCCAAGTGATGAAATTTGGCAAAAAAAATATTATCCCCACCCTTTCTTTATTGTGACATGTCCCCGTGGAGGGAAAAATCCACTTTGCGACTTGCGGAAAAAAAATAATGTTCATCAGTTAGAGAATATTCTATTGTTTAGAACGTGGAACTTCAAAAATAAAACGCATACCTATAAGTATTTAAACACAATCAAATTTTTGGAAACAGTTTCTGCCCCTTAGAAAGCACATATATACCTTGCATTGTGTACAAAATACGTATGTTTTTTCTCCACACCCTTCCAGTTTGCACCTTGAATTATTTTTGTTCTCATCGAATTCTTTTCTTAAAGATTATCTTTTGAGGGTCTACATCTTTTCACAGGTGGGCTGGTATAAATTAAATGCTCAGCTACAGATTGTCGAAAAGCCGTCAGATCGAGGATCTTCTGTTTTTGAAAACCCATGTAAACAGCTTGACTTTTATATTCCAACCATGAGTTCACTAATGCCTCGTCTACTGCATGTGTAATTAGCCTCACTGTCCATTTCCTAGATCCACTAAAAGATCTGTACATAATCAAGAGAAAATCTTGCTTATCTACCCCTCCCATACATGTATTGTACCTACGTATAACTTCCTTCCGTTAATCTCATCTTTCATACATTTTTTTCTCCTATACCGACAAAATTTGACCCCAATACAGCCTCCCTATTATCGAACCATTTCGTAACAACAATGCCATCCCTACTTACGGACTCGACTGAATAACCACTTCCTTTTTTTCATTTCCTTTTAAGATGGTAGGTAGCTTCAGACCAAAAAAACGATTGACTCTAATTGTTCCTGTGGCAAATATAGACTTTGCAGCAAGATACTGCAGCAGATTGTATGAGATGAAATAATTGTCAAACATCATAATGTGATTTGGTTCAGTAATACGTTCGGAAAGCTGCATAACTGTAGCTGCGGATGCACCAAAGTTCATGTGAATTGGATTGATCTCTGTAGTTTTCCCCTGATATAGTACGAAGTCATAAGCCATACCACCCTCTCCAGCTAGGATGTTAATCTTAATTTCCCACTTTTTGGGCTTATTTTTAAGATATTGTTTCAGATTAATATTTTTCTTAAATGGGAAAATTTTTTCGTCGATGCCAAGATTCCTCTCTAGTGGAAGTTCTTGGTACCTTTGCCTTAGAGGGTCATATATACAGCGCACCTTCCATAACCTATCCTTATTGAACTCTTTTCTACTAGTGATATCAACGAGATGCAAAGTGTTTCGCAACTTAAAAGATCGTTTCAGGGTCATATTATTTTTTATTATTTCAATACCATATGACGAGCTTCAGTACAATTTGACTCTAGAAAATTTTAAGTTCCCCATAAGAATATGAATTCCAATAAACTTTTTTATCTCTACAAGTGTTGTTGGAGGAAATCTTGGAACATTTTGTTGATTGGCAGATAGATTTGTCATCATCGCCATTTATTCAAACAAATTGTCTGGTATGTACCGACGGAAAAAGACGCAGCTAATTCAACAACAGGATATGCTAATGTATTTTGTCCGTGCCATCTGATATCCCTTGTTTGATATTGTGCATAAAGTATTCAGGCAATGTCCTTTTACATGGCTAGACCATATTCTTTATGGAAATTTTCAAGTTCGTTTTGTTTCTCAAAACTATTTCCGTCAGCATTACTTTCACCGCTATTGGCAATATCCAATCTGGGCCCATAATATTATCTTCAAAATCGTTGTCATTTTCTTGATCACTTTCTAGAACTCCTGCATTGCATCTTGCATCGTCATCGTCAGAAAGTACATCGATTTCAGAAATATCGTCATTTTCTAACAACACAAGCAATTCTTCCTCAGTTAGAACCTTACTTGCCTATTACGCGACATTTTCTGGAAAAAAATATCTACTTGGAAGACAAATATATGAAAATAGTCTGTGTTCTAAATGTCACACTGTACATGTTCATACCTACGTAATTTTTGATACAGTGCATTTGTCACTTGCCAGACAGAAGTGTCCCGATGGAGTAAACCAGCGGTAAAAAATCCCCCTAAGTCCAAGGTGTAACACCATCGCGCCCATGGAATGCATGACACCAGGGGTTATAGGAGTGTAACGAGCGATGCCCGACGGATATGGCAAACCGTAGGGGAATTCAGCCTTAGCGGGGTAAGGGAGCACTGCCCCGCCGGACTTGTAGTTTCTGCCCTACTCGTGGGAAAAATATGTCTAACACAAACAAAAACATTAAGGAAGTAACTGAAAGCCAATTTAGAGGCGAAACAACAGCTGCGGCATCAACAACAACCGCAAAATATTCTGCAACATCGATGTTAGCAGGCGAAGGAAGATTACAAAGGTCCCACTCACTGAGTGAGACCCACAAAAAAAGAAGAAGGACAGAAGACTCGATCATAGATGTCGGTCAACACGATGAGGAAGTATACAAAAAAAGAGAATGCCCTACAGCATTCATTATAATAGAGGCAATTGAAATGGTGAAAAAACAGTGTAGAGAACTAAATTACTATGTAGATGATAATTCAAATACAAAAAAAGAGATTAAGGAGTTAACAGCAAGGCTTAAGAGGCAAATAGAAGTACTGAACAGGGAGATGGTAAAAGAATGGTTCGAAAAAAATAAATACGTTCTCGTAGAAAAGCAAACTTACGACGTAGACATTCAAACAGATGCGGAACTCAAACAGACACCGGATACAAGGGAAATAGGAATCCAGACGGAACCAGAACTCTCTAGAGAAGAATACGAGAAATACATAAGGGAAGAGGAAAAGGCAAGTGAAATAAGAAAAAAAATGGATGAGGTAAAGGGTGTCGAAGAAATGAATGAACTCTGCGATAGGGAGTGGCCCGAAAAGGCATTCCAAAGTACCCAAATTATAGGAGGAAATCCACTTACAATCGATCCAGAAAATCTCGGCATCTATGCCGAAACAGAGAAATTAGATAAGGGACTAGAGAACAGATTCCGACAGAGATTTCCCGACCTGGAAAGAGTAGAATCCGAAGAAGCACAAGCAACAGGAGAAGTAGGGGTGCTGAAAATGACCTCACAGAGGATAGATAAAAATACAAAAGAACGAATCATCAAGGAGAGAGTGGTCTTCAAAATGGTCCACAACAAGAAAGAAGAAACCGAAAGTGACATCAGCGTGCTTGCACGAAATATGAAATGCCTAAGAAATACCATGACGAAGGAAGGAAGATACAACATTGCAATGCCCATACCAGAAATAGGGAATCCATCCCAAATCAGGAAAACGATAGAATGCATTTTTAATAAATCAGACATTAGCATAAGTTTATACACGAATAGACAAGACTACTCGAGCTCTTTAAATGTCAGAGCACCGGATAATAAAAGGAGAAAAGAGGAATTCCCAGCCTTAATATTAGAAGCAAAAGGGAAAAGTTACGTTGAGCTACTAAAGGAAGTCCGTAGCAAAATGGAAGGGAAGGAAGCAGGAAAAAATGCTAAAGGCGTAAGAATGACCAAGAAGGGCGACATGCTAATAACCCTAAATAAAAAAGAACACCTAAAAGATTTCGAAGAAGAAATGAGGAACAGGATGGGGGACGTGACGATGAGAAGAATGAAAAACAACGAGGAAACTATATTTATATACGACCTAGATGCAGCCACAACAGAGGAAGAAGTAAAAGCGGCGACCGAGGAAGCCATAGGAAGCAAGGTTTTTAGTTTAGTAATGAGGAACGCTCCAGGAGAGAGAAAGATGGCAATAGTAAGCATGGAGAGAAGCGGAGTGCAAGCCATAATTGAACTAAGAAGAATAAGGATCGGGTGGAACTGGTGCAGGGTGAAAGAAAAGATAAGCATAGATAAATGTTTCAAATGCCTGAAACACGGCCATAGAGCAAGGGAATGCACGGGTCCAGACAGATCGAAGTCGTGCTTAAAATGTGGAAGTGGGGAGCATAAGGTAGAAAACTGCCAAGTTAATAAGGAATATTGTTGGGACTGTGGCACCGACGGACATCGAAATGGATCAGGAAACTGCCCAAACTTCAGAAAGATGATAATAGAGAAAAGAAGAGTGTATGGAAGAAGCACCTCACTAATCTCGAACTAAAGATACCTACACAAAAAAGGGGGGAAATGGGGAAAATCACATTCCTGCAAGCCAACCTAGGTAGAAAGTACGTTGCTCATGACCTGGCTTTTGCCACCGCACAAAAAATAGAAGCAGACCTAATGATCATAGGAGAACCTAACAAAAAAGTTGTAGGAAAAGCGGGATGGATAGCGGATAATCAGAAGGACCTGGGAATCTACTTCCGGAACAAGAAAGTCGAAGTAAAAGGAATAGAAGTCGGAGATGGATATGTTGGGATCCACATGAAGAACTACAGCATCTACGGCTGCTACATATCACCAAATATAACCCAACGTGAATATGAGGGAAAAGTGGAACACATCTTTGAGAGGGCCAAGACCTCGAATAAGGAATACATGATAGTCGGAGATGTCAACGCGAAGTCAGCAAAATGGGGCTCCCCGGTTACAGACAGAAGAGGAGAATTTTTGGCCGATCTTATTGACGCCATGAACATCACAGTCCACAACAACGGTGACAAGCCAACTTTCGTGAGAGGTTCATCTAAGTCATACATAGATGTTACGGTATCCACTGCAAACCTAGCAAAAAGAATCCAAAAATGGGAAGTCATGGACATAGACTCAGGAACCGAACATGCCTATATCAAGTTCGAGATTATAGACCGCACCCAAAAATCCGGATACATACAACCCCACAAAGAAGTCATAGATAAGGAGCTTTTTAGAGAACTTATACTGTTGAACATTGAGCAAATAGGAAACAACGACAGTCTAAGCTCCCAAACCAGAGCCATCAAGGAAGCGTACAAAGGGTCAAGAATGAGAGGAAAAAAAAAAGAGATCAAATCCGTACTGGTGGAACGAGGACATTGAGAACAAAAGAGGTGACTGTAATAAAGCCAGGAGGGCACTGACAAGAATAAGGCGGATAACAGGAATAAGGGAGCAAACGCGAATAATAGCCGATTTAAAAACCAAAAGAAAAGAACTCGCCAAGCTAGTAAAGGATTCTGAACGTAAGCAGTGGGACAAACTAAGGGATGAACTAGAGGAAGACGTATGGGGAGACGCATACAAGATCGTGACCCGAAAATTCGGACACATTCCATATGATATCTCCCTAGAACAAAAGAGAAAAATCGCTAACGAATTATTCCCAAAAAAAGACGACTATTGGATGACAGAAAGAAGAGACAGTAATCCACCCTTATTCACCGCAGAAGAACTCGAGATAGCCCTTCACGGACTAAAAAATGGTCGCGCCCCAGGACCTGACGGCATACCCCCAGAAATCATCAAGGAGGTGGGAAGTATTGCGAGCAAATGGCTGCTGGACATAATGAATAAATTACTTATACAGCAGAGTTTCCCAGGAAACTGGAAGACTGCAAGATTAGTGCTAATACCGAAAGGAGGAGGAAACACTGGAAAATATCGGCCAATATGTCTGCTCGATACGATCAGCAAAGCCTTCGAGTCTCTAATCAAAAGGCGTTTAGAAAAAGAACTAGATGAGAAAGGAGGTATCTCAGACTTCCAATTCGGATTTAGGAAAAGAAGATCTACAATAACAGCTATTGAAGAAGTCCTTAATACTGTGAAAGAACACAAGGGGATGAAATGGGCTACCCTGATAACGATCGATGTGAAGAACGCATTTAATACTGCATCGTGGCCAAGGGTTCTGGGAAACCTTGAAAGAATAAATATATCGAAATATTTAAGAAATATTATCAAAGACTATCTGACGGATCGGAAGATAAAAATCGAAGAGGGACAGGAGATGCAGGTAACGGCTGGGGTTCCACAGGGCTCAGTCCTTGGACCTACCCTGTGGAATGTGCTCTACGATGGAATTCTAAGGCTAGCATGGCCAAAGGGAGTCAAGGCCGTTGCTTACGCGGATGATCTGGCGGTAATAGTGTGTGCAAGTAGTCCACAAAACCTAGTGGAAGATGCAAATAATGCACTGGAAATCATCAAAGAATGGATTGAGAAAAATGACCTCGAATTAGCACCGGAAAAAACAGAAGCAGTATTCTTAAAGCACAGGAGAAAGGACAAAAACTTGGTAAGTTTTAAAATGGGAGAAACTCGCATTGAACCAAAAAGAGCCATAAAATACCTTGGAGTCATGCTAGACCAACAAGGTACATTCGGCGAACATGTGAAATACGCCATTTGGAAAGCAGAGGCCAGGGCAACAGCACTGAGCCGACTTATGCCCAACATTAGCGGACCTAGCAGCAGGAAGAGGGAGATCATAGGAGCCAGCATAGACTCTACACTACTCTACGCCGCACCAATTTGGCACCAAGCCACAGAAATAAAAAAATATAAAGACCTATTGACTAGCGCACAACGGAAAGCACTTTTAAGGATTACTAGCGCATACAGAACAGTCTCCAGCAAAGCGGTACAAGTGATAGCCGGAATCATTCCTATCCACATCAAAATATGCGAAAGAAGGCGGCTGCACCAAAGAGAAGACGGAACAAAAGAAAGTGCAAAAACAGAAGAAAGAGAAATCTCGATAAACAGGTGGCAAAGTGAATGGGAAATGACGGAAGACGTGGCACAGTGGACAAAGAGTCTGATACCAAATGTTAAGAAATGGGTGGAATGCCCTTTCCGCAAGACAGATTACTACCTTACTCAAGCCTTGAGCGGTCATGGTTCTTTCAGAGCCTATACGCATCGAATAGGGAAAACAGAAGACGACGAATGCGTGTACTGCGGGGAGAGTGACAGTGTATCTCATACCATATACAAGTGTGTTCGATGGGCACAGACTAGAAATGAACTGAAAGGTCAAATCGCTAGAGAAATAAACGAGGGGAACATGATAGAAGAAATGATGAAATGCAAGGAAAACTACGAGAAAATACACAAATATGTAAGAACAACAATGAAAGATAAAGAAAAGGAAGAGAGAGAATACGAAAACTTAGGGTATATAAATTGAAGGAAGCAAACGAAGCCCCCCACCCTGAAGGTATGCCATCTAGGCGGTTCCGGGGTGGATAAGGGGAGATCTTGTGGTGTTTTTAGTGGGTATGCGCTTTGAACAACGCGAGCGTGAACCCCACACTACCTTCCACAGCTGGAAGGTGTTCATAAGGAGAATTTTCACCACAAAAAAAAAAAAAAAAAAGGGACATAGTTTTATAAAGATCTGTTACTGAATGTGTAACAAATTTCCATTTATCAAGTATATTCTAGTTCCATTAATAGTCTCTAAACTTACCAAAAACAGTAGTAGGGAGGAAATATTCCATCATTCACTACACTTGAACAACTGAAAGCGTCTCTTCATATATGTACGTACACCGGATACCAGCAACCACTGGTATTTGTTTACATCTAAAATTCGTAACTCGAGCCACAGACGGAGCTCGTTGCGCCAACGCATTGTTACCGATGTCCCGTGTCAGTTACAAAGCGACTTAAGTTCATGATTCTTTATTTTTTGTCATTGCATGCTATGGAAAACGATGTCCCTCCAGGAGGACAAATCCACTGAAAAGGTTAAATCAACGACCTGTCATATTAAGTGATGTTATGTTTTGAATTGCAATGTGAATTTGCTTTCTTTCTTTCAAGTTATGTGAAAAAAGTTATCGAATTTTTCCCCTGAGGTTTATGGAAGTTAGTCATTATTTTCGAGAAGTTTAGAGGTTGCGGATGTTCCTAGAAAGATCAAAGTATCTTTTTGCAATTCTCGCATGCTAGAAACTAAAGAGTCACTTTTAGACCCAAGGGATATAAAGTGACAGTTGAAATCCCAAAAGATTTAAAGTACAAATAAAAACGTACATCCTCGATGCCTAGCCAAGCATTTGAAAAGTCCGTTCTCGATGCTCAGCCAAGTTTCCTGAAAGTCACTCCTCGATGCCTAGTCAAGCATCTTAGAAGTCCATCCTCGATGCCCAGCCAAGTTTTGGAAAAGTCTATACTAAGTAGTATTTATTTTTATTAAAAATGTATGTAGAATTACCGGAATTGCAAAAAATAGCATAAACATATCTCGACTAAAGTGACATTAATTCCTCGGGCTCCGCGGCGCTCCGCCCTCAGGAACCAAACACCACCCGCGGGATTAAAATGGTCGCTTGGTGTATAATAAACTATTTTGTTCATAAGGAAATATTCATATATATGTATTGAAATAAGTTACTTAGGCATATGTCTGTATAATGTTGTGAATGGTTTGTGAATTTTGTACCTAGTAGCAAGTGTGTACGTCAAAAAACGCTACTATAGTTTCCACCGAGCACTTTGGTGAGATTGAATGATCTTTTTTCTCTAGGTCAGACCGCGAAGATGACATGTTTACTATTGAGTAATTGCTGAATGCTTGCGAATAATATTATGGTAAACGCATTGGAACTATTTGCTGATACAGAGGAAGATTCAGATTCCTGTGATGATAAAGTAGAAGAGAAAGCAGCACATTTACCTGGTCAGATATTTCGAAGCAAGTCTGTGGTTACTTAAGAAGAATCGGATGATGAACAGAGTGAGTATAATCAATTTGAGTGAAATCAAAATGTCCATTAGTATCCAGGATATCACCATAGGGCTAATTATATCTAAGCTTCAATATTTGTAATATTACATCTTCTTTTTTCTATTAACATATATTGACAATCACAAGTTAGGTCACTTCTTGGTCTAGCCAAAAATAGCTACTAAACATCAGGTAGGCATCAAATGAAATGTAGCTTCTGTCATTCTGACGATGATATTGATTTATCGAAACAATTGTCAATTTCTTAGAATTTTCAACAAATTTTATTATATTGTGGAATTAGCTAGAAACAGTGAGTTTCATTTAAAACACTAATATGCGTAGATTCCACGAAGTAGGGGTTGAGACAGGTAATTTCATCAAAAAGTCCAGGTAGAAAATATCACGAATCTATAACATGAACAAAGTAACGACACTCGAATAGAAGCAATTAGGAATCCGGAACCTTCTATTTCGTCGCGCTCTCTTCTGCTGAAGAATAAAAAATTAAATCATTCGAATTCGAATTGGTCCTCAAACAAACTTCATGTCTGGTCATTACCCTCTATGGAAAAATCTTTCGAAACTTCCACTCTTGACTTTTTGAAAAATACTGTAGCTTCTCCGTTAGACGCCTTCAAGTGTTTCTTCAATGATCAATTGGTGAATCATAACGTTACACAAAATAACTTGTACGCTGGCCAAAAAAGGCAACCTCACATAAATATCACATATAAAGAGGTTCATACAGTCATAGGTATTATGTTGTTGAGTGAATATCATAAGTTGCCCAGCAAGCGTATATACTGGCAAGAAGATCCTTACTGCAAAGTAAACATTGTTTCAGAGGCAATGAGCACGTGCACGTTTGAAGATATATTACAATTTATATATCTGAGTGATAACACATACATTAGAACTGATAGTTTTTATATAGTCAGTCCCCTTTTTGATCATTTGAATGGATCATTCTAGCAAATTCCATTGGGTATTCTACTCCAATTGATTAAAGTATCATAACATATTATGGCCACCATCATGTGAAGCAGTCAATTCACCGAAAACTCATAAGATTTGGGTCATAGCTAAGCCAAATGGATGGATCATACATGCAAATCTTTACTGTTGATCAAACACCAAATTGCCTGATACTGGTCTTGGTCAGCGGAGTGTGTTGTAATAGGTTTAGTGGGAGACTGCAGTGTCCTAGAAGGAACCAAATTTTATTTGAACAATATTTTCACGTCGGTGTCACTACTTGATGAATTATGTAAACGAAAATTGGGTGGCACAGTTAATCTGGGAGAAAATTGAATAAGCAGAGCTAAGAATTTGCCGCCCAAAAAAATAATTCAAAAAATCTGATAAAAGAAAACTTATAACTGTTGGAAATGGACAACTAGTAACAATGCTGTAGTGACCTTTCTATCAAACATGATGAAGTGGAGTTACTTAGAAGTATTCCGAACATTCTACCGAAACTGTAGGTGCGGAAGGTGGCAACACTGCTAGTCAGTTGGTGTTGGGAGTAATGGGTTTGAGCCATTGAATAAAAAGTAAAGGAAGGATAGCTACTATCTACACTCATAGAGAGAAAGCAAGACGGTAGTAGCCATCTTGAACAACCAAGTATGACTCATTTTATTTTGTTGTTGCATTGGTTGGAGAGTACGTTTTTGCTTTTGGAAGTTTTATAATAATTTTATAGTGTTTTTCATTAGTTTTTCTTGTATTTTTGTTTTGTATTTAAATAAGTGTTTATTAGGATTAATTAGAATAGTGTTTTAAGTGTTGAAACATTAGTAATTAGACTACAAACAAAATGGTTAGTTGTGCAGCCTGCGGTTGCTCCAATACCCCTAAAAATAAATCTTTAGGCATCACTTTTCATAGGTAAGTTGTTTTTTTTATACTTTAATTTATATTAATTTCAAATAATATAAAAGATGCAAAATAAACATTTCATATTTTGATGAATGACAAGGTTAAGACATAGGCGTAACATAAAAATAAAAATAGTAAGTTAACTGTTGTAACACTATACATTTAAGAAATATTCATTTGCATTTTTTCAAATTGGATTTATTTATAATGTGTAAATATTTAATCTTTAACCATAAAATATTATTTTAAACTAGAAAATATGTGATTTGTGAAACAAACCACGTGTTCTCTGGTTTAAAATGTCATTCTTACTCAGTATCTACATAACCATATATAGCGCGCCTATGGTAAAACGGATATTGCCGTCCGCCATATGCAACAACCATCCTGATCAACCAAACTTGTGTTTATTGCTCCTTCCTTTACTTTTTATCCAATGGTTTGAGCACGTGTGCCATCCTTTAGGCTCACCTGCCGGAAACGGTGATACAGGATTGACGATAGAGTTTGAGTAAGTTTTGTGGTAAATGTGTGAAATTCATTGTTTTAATTTATTATCAGACAATTATTTTACAAAGCATGGATCCTAAAGAACAACAAAGGATCCTAAAAAATTTTAAGAGTTAGAACAAGAAGAATTGTTACAAGAACGAAGTCAAATTTCGAAAGAAGTGCTTGAAGATGAAAAGAATGACGAAGATTGCGTTGAAAGCGCGCTAAATAATGAAACAGATTCAGAAATGTCTGCGGATGAATTTTTCTCGTTGGTCAGAAGATAGTCCAAATTACGTAGGAAAAGACGGCAAAACTGTGTGAAAGTTCATCGTAAAGTAAAAAACAGTCGCACAAAGCGCCATAACTAAATTTACAAGTTATCTGGCGTCAAGCCGTACGCAAAGAATGCTCATTCAGTCTATGAAACATGGAATTTGTTAATAACTAATAGCATGATTGAAGATATTATCTCACCAATACCGTTAGAAGAATGAGATAAATACTCCGCGAAACTGCTGACTGAGCAAAGAACACAATACAAGCAACTACAACAGCCACAATCCTACACTCAAATACGAACCACAGCATACCCCTTCTGGCCCCGGTAATATCCCCCGGAGTTACACGGTACAGAAAAGCTATATCGATAATTATCCTGCCTGTTCCAGAAATGCATTAATGGAGAAAGTTTGCCAGAAGAATAGAAAACGTCGTACATAACAACGATACATAAGAAGGGAAGTAGAGATAATTATTGAGGAATCGCTGTGCTTGGTTCTATTTCGAGAGTCTATGGTAAGCTAGTGAAATAGAGAATCGAGGATGAATATTGTGATAGTGAGGCCGAAGAACAAGCTTGATTTAGAGCTGGTATATCCACTGTGGATCACTTATTCACAATAACACAGATAATTGAGAAAAAGACGGCACGGAATCAAGATATACACCTCCTGTACGTAGATCTCAAGAAAGCGTACGATAGTGTACCCTAGCTGAAACTCTGGGAGGTTCACGAGAAAACCAACATCAGCATAACATTGATAAAAGCTGTTCGAGAACTCTATAAAAAGAACACAAGCCAAATAGAGAAAGCGCAGACATTATCAAAGGGGTTCAATATTAACAAGGGTCTTGAGCAGGGTTGTTGCTTGTCACCAACTTTGTTTAAAATCTATTTAGAACAAGCTCTGAAAACATGGAAAAGAAAGTGCGAACAGATGGGAATACCACTGAACCACTGAACGATCACATTGTATATACTCTCTGCTTCGCTGATGATCAAATAGTCCTAGCTCAAGACTACGACGACTTAGGATACAGTACCCGTAAATTAATTAAAGAATATGATAAGGGGGGGGCTGGAGGTAAATCTTCAGAAAACGTAATTTATCTGCTTTGGTGAAGATCAACAAGACCTTATCTTGGAACAACAACATCAGATAAAACATTGTAAAAAATACAAATATCTTGGAATACACATCACTAATGACGGTAGTTTGGATGAAGGTATCAAACACAGAAACAACTAAGGAAGACTTAAGATTAAAAGTATTGGTGGCATCGAATATTTGCCTATTATCCCTATAACTGTTTTCCGAAAATGTAATGTGCTTATTTTATTTCGTCGGTTGTATTGGGACACCTTATATAATACTTTACCTTGAAACAAAGAAGTTTTATACGTAACATGAGATACCTCTTAAATGGTCCACATCATACATACACACTTATTTATACAAACCTACTTACAATATACGACATAAACCTAATAATTTATCTACTTTTGTCAATCTGTGCCCACAACTCATCTTTAAATTTAGATTTTATATAATCTTCATAACTGGTGTCATTAAGAACTGAGAAACTTTGGACTAACTCTATTAACTACTCCATTTTTAATAAATCAAGCTGTACACACGACCCACGAAAACTGTGAAACACACTCAAACCGACCCATGCGAACGTGGGTTGGGCGTGCACTCTGCGTGGGTTGGACTCAATATGCGGTACCCTACTTGAAACCATTGTTTACAGAATAAAACACGCGTGGGTTGTCCGTGGGCTGTACGTGTGCTGGGTTCAATATGCGGTGAGCCTTACAGACTAGCTTTGGTTGGCACCCTTCGAAAGAATGAACGAGAAATTCCGCCACTGTTGGTAGCAACCAAAGAAAGGCGCACCTGCAGTAGTATGTTTGGATTTGGACAAGAATGTCTGTTAGTATCATATGTTTCAAAAAAAGCGTGTTGCTTTTGTCAACTATGGACGAGGATGATGCTATTGATGAAAATATCGACGATGCTTTCAAACCGAAAGTTATTACATATCATAATGAACATAAAAGTGGCGTTTATACGGTGGACCAACTGAAAACTATTCATTCTGTAGCAGGGATTACCTGCATATGTTCTTTGACTGTCTTTTTCTCCGTCCTCAATATTGCTGACTGAATGGGTTTGTTATTTTACGATAAAACAATGTCGATGTCAATATGGCGGATAGAGAGTATCTAACATCGTTGCAAGTGAATTGGTGGAAATTCAAATGAAAATAAACTATTTTAAAGATTAAAACTAACTGTTCCGTATCTGTGGCCCTTAATAATATTCTATCATAAAATTGTCACTTGTATACACTTCGGGGGATGTATCGTGCTAACAAACCGAAATTTGTCCAAAAATAACCAAAAATGTAATATATCTGGATTTATAGGACTCACTGTACTCGCTCTAGTCAGCTGAAAATCAATAGGTTACATCTGTGAGACACCTTGAACAATATTCAATCATAAAATTGGTAATTTGTATACACTCTGGGGGCTGTATCTTGCTAACAAACTGGAAATTCTCCAAAAATGACAAAAATTTGGTTCTTCAAGTACCATAGAACCCGGTGTACTGGCTTTAGTGAGCTGAATATCAATAGAATTTATCTTTGAGACGCTCTGAATAATATTTAATCATAAAATTGGTCACTTGTATGTACTCTGGAGGCTGTATCGTGCTAACAAACTTAAATTTTTCCAAAAATGACAAAAATATCGTACTTAAAGTACTATAGCACCTGTTGTACTGGATCTGGTGAGCTGAAAATAAATAAGGTTTAAATGTGAAGTGTTCTGAAAAATATTCAATCATAAAATTGGTGACTTGTTGAACTCCGGAGGCTGTATCGTGCTAACAAACTGAAGTTTCTCAAAAAATGACCAAAATGTCGAACTTCTAGTATCATAGTACCTGTTGTGCTGGCTCTGGTGAGCTGAAAATCAATAGGGTTCATCTGTGGCATGTCCTTAACAATATCCAATCATGAAATTGGTGAGTTGTTGCACTCCGGAGGCTGTATCGTGCTAACAAGATATGTAACGAAAAGTGGCCGACGACAACGACGACGACAACGACGACGACGACGACATACACACAGGATTTTTTTCTAAAAACCGTACTTCTGGGTTGTTGATGGAAAACGTAAAAATAACTCAAAAAAAAATTCCAAATTTCCAACTTTTTTTGGAGTAAACCAATACTTTTCTTGCATATTAGATAGGTAGGGCGGAAAACTCAAAGGTCTGAACCAAAACTTACCCCATTTTCTAAGTTTGCAAATAAATAGCTATTTGTATAACAAGGGAGGAAAGTGCTAGTTTTCCTCCCGAGGATGAAGTTTGGGGAGGGAAAAAAGGCACTTTAGCCCATGTTAGACATATGATTCTTCCGCCTCCCTCAAATAACAAGACATTTTTGAATAATTTATGAAACTAATAAAAAATAAACGGTTTTAAAGATTAAAACTAACTTTTCCGCATTTGTGGCCCTGAACAATATTCTATCATAAAATTGTTACTTGTATACACTTCGGGGGATGTATCGTGCAAACTAACCGAAATTTCTCCAAAAATAACCAAAAATTTAGTATATCTAGTTTTATAGGACCCGCTGTACTCGCTCTAGTCAACTGGAAATCAATAGGGTACATCTTGAACAATACTTATTCATAAAGTTGATCAATCGTATACTCTCTGGAGGCTGTATCGTGCTAACAAACTGAAAATTCTCCAAAAATGACAAAAATTTGGTACTTCAAGTACCACAGCACCCGTTGTACTGGCTTTAGTGCGCTCAATATCAATAGGGTTCATCTTTAAGACGCTCTGAATAATATCCAATCATAAAATTCATCACTTGTATATACTCCGGAGGCTGTATCGTGCTAACAAACTGAAATTTCTCGAAAAACGACAAAATGTCGTACTTCAAGTACCATAGCACCCGTTGTACTGGCTCTGGTGAGCTGAAAAGCAATAGGGTTCATCTGTGGAATGTCCTTAACAATATTCCATCATAAAATTGGTGACTTATTGCACTCCGGAGGCTGTATCGTGCTAACAAGACTTGCAAGGAAAAGTGGCCGACGACAACGACGACGACATAAACACAGGATTTTTTTTCTAAAAACCGTTTTTTCGTGTTGTTGTTGATGGATAACGTAAAAATAACTCAAAAAAAATTTCTAATTTCCAACTTTTTTGTGGGTAAACCAATACTTTTCTCGCATATTAGATATGTTGGCGGAAATGTAAAATTAATAGATACTACTTAGGATGGACTTTCACGAAACTTGGCTGGGTATCAAGGAGGGACTTTTATGAAACTTAGCTGGGCATCGAAGACGGACTTCTAAAATGCTTGGCTGGGTATCGGGGATGTACGTTTTTTTTTGTACTTTGAATCCCTTAGGATTTTAACTGTCCCTTCATATCCATTGGGTATAACAGTGACACTTTAGTTTCTAACATGTGAGACTTTAGTCTCACAAGATTATTTAATTGATAACGTACTATGACGTCAGTTTTACTTTTCCTCCCTAGTGAGGAAAGGTAGTTTTCCTCTCTAAGGAGGACAAGTACGACTTTGTTCCTTACAATGAGGCGGAAAAAACAATTTAGGGATAACTCCAATAGAAAATCAAGACGATAACCGGAACGAGTCTGGAGATAGATCTAAATGCACCTATTGTCAAAAAAATATTTAAAGACAAAGGTTAGATGTACGAAATGTCAAGCAGCTATTTGTAGAGAGCGCACTATTAACTACTGCGTTCTATTTGTTCAATCTGGACTGAGATTGTTTTTAGTGCTAGTTTGTTAGTTTTATTTAATTAAGGGATATAATTTTTCTTCATGATATGATATCTTTCCTTGGCCGAATTTTAATATATTGGTATCCTTATGTAACTTTGATCTAGCTGTGGCATTGCTGCATTTTCTCCATAATTCATTTTTACAACATATTTCAGCGTAAAATGTGAATTTCGAGAGTCAACACCATTTTCCATAATCATGGTACATCTTTTGATTATCTCTTGTGATAAGCTCCTTTTGTAATCTAATCGAACTGAATAATTTAATTCCAACTCAAATGAACTATTTTCCAAATTCCTCTATTTTTTCATCCCACATTTATTGTAGATGAGGCGCGTTATCTAAAACGGTACTAGTAATATATTTTTATTCTCAATAATCCTTTTCGCTCCGTTAAACTGAGAACCAAAGTTTAATTTACAAGAACGAATTCTATCAAGAAAATCGAATTACAACTAAAAAGCATTTACGTTCAGTTGCACCGCCTGCATCAACATTGGATTCCATTTAACTTTTTCTTGTATTAGGAAAAGACGTGCAACAAAAATTCGAATCCACCACCTACTTCTTTGTAAAGCCTCAAACTCGAGCAAACTTTGAATAATTGAATGCAACCCAAATGACATCAATATAAGGCTCAATTGGTGTACATAAAATGTTTACTGAAGTAAATCATTCAGAATACCTAATAGTGTTATTGATGAGAAGTTTTGTTTAGTTTTATATATTTGCATATTAGCAGTATTTCATATTTTATTGTCGGAAAATGGAACCAATTTGATGGCTCCCAATGATCACAATTAAGCCAGTTTCAGTTTCGAAATATCTTCATCATCATTTGTCTGTAAAAGCAAATAGTAATATGAAAATACAAATTCAGGCCCATGTTTTGGCGATCCATTTCTTTTATTGCGTTGGAGAAATGGAAAATTGTTACTTCTCACTTTTTAATAAAGTTTTTCCAGTCTAATGATGCTGTACAATGATTCTGTATTTCACTTCAGTAGCGCATCCCTCAGATATTCCAACTGAGGAATCCTTGAAAAGTAGCTGGATTAACAAAACAAGATAGATTCAGGTTTTCCGAGATCACAGACGTGATTGAAGACACAAGTGGATAAAGGTGTCATGTAAAATTTTTTCAACAAACGGTTTTTTTTTATTAAACATATTATTATATATGATATTTTTATTCTGTGGTACTTTTGTTTCGAAAGTTCTGTAAATAGCTCAGATTTTTCATGGATAAGTGTTATGTTCCGATATTTAGATTAATTTCGATGGATGAAGGTGTCAAGGTAACATGACACCAT
The DNA here is from genome assembly GCA_963921935.1 of Galeruca laticollis. Taxonomy (NCBI): domain Eukaryota; kingdom Metazoa; phylum Arthropoda; class Insecta; order Coleoptera; family Chrysomelidae; genus Galeruca; species Galeruca laticollis. The sequence goes on from OY998184.1 coordinate 52,597,114, forward strand.
TATCCACTAAAATTTATTTGGAGGTCGGTAAAGCCAGAGTGTACATGACACATTATTTTGAGGTTATGCCAAATCAATATTTCATGACAAAGTGTGTGGAAGTGAACGTGGGCTCAAAACTTTTTTTGAATATATTTTAAAGGGTTGAGTAAAAAAGTGATGTCTGGAGGGCAACATATATTGTCTTTGCTCGAGAAGCAACAGAAACAAAATCATTCAACAAAAGGTAGGAAATTACTAGATTTTTTGCTATCTAATATATTTTAATGTATTTCAATTTTGGTTTAGACACCCATACGGATTTCTTCCATAACCTATATAATACGAGAACACCTTTCGGAACTGCAATTGTTGAAACAGAAATCTGTGGACATATCGAGAATCTATCAAAAAAAAGTGATAGTTGAGTCTGAACGAGGGAGACAAAATTTACATAATACCTGCAAAATAGTAGTCGCGACGGAAAATTATGAACTTAATCCGAGATATACTCCTAGCCTACCTAGTACCAGCATAGAAGTAGTTGCAGCTGAAACCTTAATGTCTACAAATACGATCGTCACATCAGATATATTGCTTCAAATTAAACTGTTTTGAAAGAGAGAAAGTAAAGAAAAAGATATTTCAACTTAAGGAAAAAACTGCAAAGGTTCGTATGAGAAATCCAGATAGTTGGAAGAAAAATAAATCTGCCATCGCTAGACAAAGAGGCAAAGAATACATTTCTCAGAGAGGAAAACTCATGCTAAAATAAAGGTAGGATTGCTATGTAAAGGAAATTGTAGGTTAAAATGCTCTGAAAAGTTTAATGAATAAAACAGAGAAGCGATTTTGATAAAATATTATTCGCTAGACGTAAACTCCAAAAATTCTTTGTTGTTTAGAAGCATTAACATTCATCCTGTTAAAAGACATAGAGCTGGTGCAAAAAAAGAGAAAAGCTTTACATTTTCTTATTCAGTTGTCTTTAATAAAAAAACAGAGGTAATATGCCGAGATGCGATGTGTTCCCTTTATCAGTTTAGCCGAAAAAAAATCGAAGTAATACAAAATAAGTTAAAATAGGGACTGAATGCGCCATCGCCAGATATGAGGGCCCAATAAGATTAATGAAGAAGTAGTGACTTATATCACTAACCACATCAAAAAATATCCTGCGGAAGAATCACCAATAATCATCCAATAAAATAAAATAAAAACTGTTTAAAGTTAATTATCTCAAAAAAATGAATTTGCGACATGACACCTTTATCCACTTTTGTCTTCAATTATGATTGGTATATAATTCGTAACTATTTCCCACGATACTTCTTGTCATCCAAAACTCTGATTGGTATGACAAAAAACTTGTGAATAAAATATAGTATTCTCAATTTTCATGTAATTGGGGTCATATTTCACGTATTATTGAAATTTTTTGTTGAATTTTGAAATGTTTGACATTCATTTCTCATATATATTACATAATCTTTGCGATTGCATCTGCGAATATGCCTTTGTTAGAAATGTCCATAGACACAATAAATAATTCCCGTCCAACCAAAATCTTGCAGACACTATCTCTTAGATATTCCATTTCCTAACAATGAACTTCATCGTCGTCGTAGTCGTGCGATATTCTGAGAGTTGGTAATAGTCCAATGATTCACTGAGTGCCATTAAATCACTCGTCGGCCCCACAGGGTTGGGACTCCGGGAACTACGTCGGATTTGCGGGTGAAAAGGGGAAGAAATTTAAGGCGTGGAAGTCAGTGCGGGAATATAATTCGGTAATGAATATCCCAGAGGAATATCTTTTGTCTCCAAAAAAGGGATCAGGAAATAGATTTAGTTTAAATATGGTCCATTTTTTTTGTTTCGAATGATGACAGAGACAGATTTTAATGAATTGCTGAGTAAATAAATAGAGGGTTAGTTGTTTGAATGTTGAGTTTCATTTTTGTTTGATCTGCTCGCATGTTTATTCTTGTTTCCAATTGAATCTTTCGTGAGATACAAGGAAATTCATGATTTTCAGACATTGTCTGTTAAATTTGAAAAATACGGGATCAATTTAACATTTATTTGTATAACTTGACCAAAGCTTTTAGGTTCACATATGTCCATTCAAAAGAAAAACCCTTATTTTGTTTTTGATAATACATTGTCGAAAGATTATCCGGAAATAATGAATGGATCATAAAATATGTATCATTCATAAAAATGTATTGTATCGTCTTTAAATTAGACATTTTCCGAATAGTATCCATTTATCATATGAAAGCATTTTAAAGCATTATCGCTTGTGCTGGAAGCTAAATATCTTTTACGTTTTCTATAAAAAAAATCCAAGTGTATACACGTGTATTTATTGCTCTAGAAAAAACAATATGAAGTGACAGCAAAAGTGTAATTTAAAAGTTGAATTTTGGAACAGTGGAATATCGGACAACGAGCTAGCTGGATTTGAAATAATGTCTACAATATATAAGGTAGATCACTAGATAATTAATATAATCTTACATGGATTCTAATATTTTCAATCAATAGAGCAAGTTTTTCTGTATGATAAAAAAACCTAAGTACCTACTAGTTGTTAATTGAGTTTAAGAACGTGCATCAATTAGACTCAATTTTATAATTTTGACTTTGGTTATGGAAATAAATATTACTAATCAGGATCTATATAACTTAATAAAAAATGTTATTGGTGATAAAAAAGAACAAATTAATGGAGAAGTAAAGTGTTTAAAAGAAGAAATTAGTTGTCTCCAAGCATGAATTAATAAATATATACAAGAACTGAAATACGAAAACGCAGCGCTTAAAGAAGAAGTGAAATAACTCAAAAACCGTATAATTCTATCAGACAGAGACATAAAAAAATATAACTTAGTGTTCTATGGTGTAAAATATGCTGAAAACGGAATAGAAGAAATCCAAAATGTGATTGATCTGATAAAAAATAAATGTGAAATACCCTGTATTTTTCATGACTTCAGAGATTTTTATCGTATTGATAAAATAGAAACGGTAGATAATGAGGAGAAACCTAGGCCACTCCTAATAGAATTCATATATAAAAAGCAAGTTACGTCAATCCTACAAAATTTCAAAAAATTAAAAGGTACCGGGGATTTCGTCTCTAAATATTTAACCCACGAGGAGATAATTTATAATCACTAAAAACAAATTAGAGAATTGAAACTGCAGCCTAAAATAAGACATAACACTCTCATCGTAAATAATTGCACATACACTATTGAGCAACTGGAACACCCAACAACATATCAAAACCTCAAATCAATCAAAGAAGAACATCCTGATCCTAATTGTCCAACCAAATCTACGGCAAAAAGAAAAGTACTGGAACCTAGTGAATCCTCAGAAATTCCTTCAAAAACACTCAACCAAAAAAACAGTAAGAGTGATTCATAAATTGTGGCGTACGTTTTTTAAATATAGTAAAGGGCTATTATGTTGAATTGTGAAAATATTTATAACTGTCATTTTTCTTTATTGCGTCAATTTTTAATATTTAAGTTTATTACATCTTACATATTACATCTGTATTATTATTTTTGAGATATTTAATGGACCACTATACTCTTGATTAAATCTTGAATTTTAATCTTAATCTATTCTTAGATAGTTTATTCATGATTAAACATAGAACAGGTTATAAGAGATTTAGATTATGAACCGCATGACTCTCTCGAGGTATTTGACATAGGAGATTTGAGACACTCTATACAAACTGATACTTTTAATATTATCGATCAAAATATACGGAGCTTAAGGAAAAATCCTGATGAATTTAATGTAGTCCTAAGTAAAGCCGGAATTGATTTTGACATCATATTTCTCACTGAAACGTTTATCATTGAAGATGTACACTTTTTTGAAAATACTGATTAGGACCCATTCTATAATGAAGGTAACCTAAACTGAAACGATGGAATATTAGCATATGTAAAAAAAACTCCTAAATGTTCAAAATAAACAATAAAAATAGGTCAGTTCACTTCATTACAAATTACCATTGAATTAAAAAATAAAAAACAAATTACTGTCACGTGTATGCATCGCTCGCTCTCCTTCTACGAATAATGAATTATTTGTTGGAGCCCTTGGTTTATATCTAAAACAAATAAACAATAATAATTCAGTGATGCACCACATATTCCTGGGGGATATCAATATAAATATAAAAAATAGTGATGATCTTACTGCATTGGATTATTTAAACTTATTATATGAGTATAAGTTTGAATCAATGATTAATAAATATACCAATTCAGGGAGATTCAAAAAGTTGTATACACCATATTTTTCTAAGAAGTGGTACATTTAATGATTTAAAAAAATATATTATTTCCGCCGTTGTCGAAACTGATGTAACCGATCACCGGGCAACTTTTTTAAATTTACCAGTTACAAAGGAATGGACTAAAAAAGATGTCGGATATACAAAAAGTGTATTATAAATTATGATAGGCTGAACACTGATCTCGATAAATACAACTGGGATTATTATTATGAAATTCAGGATGTCGACAATAAAACAGATTTATTAATAAAAGTGTTACAGACCCACATTGATAAAAATACGGTGGTACTTAAGCCCAATAAAAAAGAAATTCAAAGACAAAAGTGGATAACAGAGGGTTTGGTCAAATCTGTCAATCATAAAACTAAACTCTACCGTGAGTGCTAAAAACACCCCAATGATATAAATAAATTAAATATCTATGTTGAATACCGTGATACATTCAATAAATTGATTAGAAAAGCAAAAAAATATTACTTTAGAACGGCAATAATAAATAGTCAAAGTAGCGCTAAAATTCTTTGGAATATTGTTAAAAATTCGAAACAAAACGAAAACGAAAAACATTTAAATAAAATAATTAGGTACTCAAGATAATACCGTCACTTCTGATTCCAATAGAATTGTTAATTCTTTTATCCAGCATTTTACAGAAATTGGTGAAATATTAGCAAGTAAAGTTCTCCCTTCTAATATTCGTGCAAAAAATGAAATTATACAAAATTCCATCTTTCTCTCTCCAGTCACTGAAATAGAAGTCATTAATATTATTAATACTCTTAAAATTAAAAAAGCGCCTGGTTTTGATGGTATTAAGTCGGATGTAGTGAAAAAAATAGCAGCAAAAATACCTAAACCTGTGGTAGATCTTATTAACATAATTTTCAAAACTGGAAAATGCCCCTATCACTTTAAAGTCGGAATAATTGTACCTATTCATAAAAAAGGTGACACACAGAATATTAATAATTACCGACCAATATCAATATCAACAATAGCCAAACTCTTTGAGAAAGCCTTAAAAGTTCGTTTAACTAGTTTTCTTGATTAAAATAATGTATTATCAAGTTGTCAATTTGGGTTTCGTAAGAATCTTTCAACAAATGATGCTAGTATGAAACTTACAAACGAAATCTATAGACTTGTCGATTCCAAAAAACCTGCTATAGGTGTATTCCTAGATCTTGCCAAGGCTTTCGATACCGTATCACACACACAGCTGTTGGATACTTTGGCAAATGTGGGCGTACGCGGAGTGGCACATGATCTATTTAAAGAAAAAACAAATGGCACGAGTTAATAACGTGACTTGCGAACCTAGAACCATTTAGTATGGTGTTCCATTCTGTTTGATATTTATATTAACGATTAACTAGAAATGGATAGTGAGGGACAAGTAATTAGCTTTGAAGACGATACCGCAATAATATATCATGGGGAGAGTTGGGAGGATCTAAAGTTGAAAGCAGAAGCGGATTTACAAAATATTATAAAATGGTTTAATTATATACTTTTAACTGTGAATTACAAAAAAACTTTTTATGTTCCCTTCACTAGCTATAAGAGTTACTTACCATCGTACACCGAAATAAAGATTACTAATTCCCAGACACTGATAAAGTTAGCGAACAAAATAAAATATCTTGGAATCACATTTAAAATGGAACAATCATATAGATAGTATAGCAAATAACTTACGATATCTCCTTTCCAAATTTAGTTACCTTAATATCATTCTAGATGTGCATTACCTAAGAATTATCTACTATGCTCTTGTTGAATCGCGTATAAGATATGGAATATTTGGATGGGGTGATGTTCACCAAACCTATTTAAATAAAATTTATGTGTTACAAAAAAGAATTTTGAAAATTATGTATAATAAACCTCGCACTTACCCTTCTAAAACTCTTTACCAAGTTAGGAACGTGATGGACCCCAGAAAAATACACATGTATCGAATTATATTATACATTTACAAAAATAAAAATATATTAAATTGGCCAAGTCATCAATATCAAACGCGACTTCGAGAAAACAGTGGACTTTTAATTGAAACAAGTAAGAAGACCATAGGGCAACGATGTCTTACTTACCTTGCCGGTAGGGTGTTAAACTTTCTACATAATATATATAAAACATATTTCACTACATTGAATTCGGAAGAGATGATAAAACATGGATTTAAATTTTTTGTTAAAGGTTTAAAGCAGGAAGCGGTTCATAAATTAATAGATATGTAAAATTAATTGTTTAAATTATACAAATATAAGTAGTACTCGAATATTGTGGTCAAATATTAGTCTTAATCTTCATTTTAATTTTCAGTTTTTAAGGAGAGCGTTTTCACCCATTTATGTTCTTATATAAATGTACAAATGTACTGTATCTGTAATACGATGGTAATTTTTTTTTTATTATTGTGAATAACTGAACTAAACCCATCTTCAACCATTTACCGTCTTATGGGCTACGTGAAGTTTCTTCATAATATTTACGAAATTATTACTATAACCTATGTAAACATTTTATTGCATAAACTTTTTTTATTATTATTATTATCTGACAAAGCTGGTGCCTAGAAGTAATAAGTAGACCAAAGTAATATCAGTAGAATTATGTGTTGAGCTCATGGCAAGGCATCAGCCTTGTGCGTTATGATATTTCCACAAATCTTGACGGATTTGCTACATCAAACAACTCATGGTCTTCTTCTTCTCAAAGTGCGGTATTTTATCGAACATTGGTGATCCTGTTGACTATTCATATCTGATGATTGACTGAGTAATTTCCTCAGGTTGGCCAGCCATGACACTTTCCTTCTTCCGGAAGGTATTTTTCCGTAGATCTTCCCTTTGATGATGAGGTGCAGGACGTTATACCTTTCCAGATTTCTCATGATGTGGCCTAAATACACAAGATATTGAGTTTTTACTAGTGTTTATACTTTTTTCTCTACTCCTATCCTCTTTAGAAGAACCTGATTAGACCCAACTAACACTCATCATTCTTCGGTATACACACATTTCGAAAGCTTTGAGATGGTTAATGGATTTCTCTGAAAATATTCTTGTCTACATCCCGTACAGCAGTATTGAGATGAGACATTCAACGAGTATCACACCTAATACAAATTTTCATCTCTACTGCAGAATATTTTATTAATGTTGACAAATGCTGACCTAGCCTGTCCTATATGGCATCTTTTTTCCTGAGTATGATCCATTTTATTTCATGGTACTTAGATTAATTTCTTCATTCGATTTCTGAAAGGAGTTCTAGTGTACAATAACTACAATGATCAAATGAGAACTGTCGGCATGGTGTTCACTTCAGATCATGTGTGTGAGTGTGTGTGATATGGAGGGTTGGCGTTGGACAGAATCCGTTTGCTACAGAAATAGTGTTAAATTAGGTCCTAATATATTTTCGGTTTAAATTAATTTAGATATCAAGTTTGCTTTCTCTGAGAAAAGTGATTAACTGATCTAGGACATTTTTATTATTCATACTTAGCAGAGTGGTTAAATTAAAGGGTTGAGCTATATTATTGTTGGTGATGAAACGTAGAAAGTTAGGACGACTATTGCTATATTTTCCACATGAAAAAATATGTGGTTCAAGTCAGCAATGGATTCGTTATCGCATGAACAGATGTTCGTTTCTGCTACACCAATTCTGTGAAGATGTGCTGGAAATTTAGCATGATTCAATTTTAACCTGGTAATAGTGACAGAGTACGCTCGGCTTACAGCATAGTCATCAATGTGTGGGACGCGATTCGGTAAGGTTGGATGTATTAAAGTGTAATGATTGTTAGATTTTTTGGTAAATTCTATCCAACTCTTTTCCAACTTTTACGTGATTCAATTTTTCCTTTGTTAATTATGTCACTAAAATCGTATTTATCTATGACGTTCGGTAATTTAGTGGCTTCCTTGGCTAAAGAGTCAACTTTGACATTCCCCAAAATACCTGCATGACCTTTCACCCAGATGAAAATAACTATGTTTCCCTGTGTGGACAGCTTGTGAAGAAGTTTCTTAATGCTACAAATGTTTAGAGATGTAGATAATTTTTTGTGGGATAGATTGCTAATAGTTTCAAGTACAGATTTGGAATCGGACATTATTAATGCATTTTGCGTAAGTTTTTGTTTAATTAACCACTGTAGTGCTTCTTCGATAGCAAAGAATTTGGCAGTGAAAATGGAATAAGTGTCTGAGATTTTATATTTAAGTTTATTACTGGTATCGGAGATATGAACGGCCGAACAAGTACCGCTTGTTGATTTTGAACCGTCTGTGAAGATTGTAAAGAAGCTATCATATTTATTGATTATTTCGTTAAGGCGAGGTTGGTTAACAGTGTGGATTTCGCTGTAAGTCGGAAATATGACTCTTGGTCCGAAGGTGATATCTGAAAATTCAAGTTCAAATATGGGAAGTTTTTTATGAGGTGTGATCAGATCAATGCATTTATTGAATATAACGTATGCATCCGCCAAGGGTGGACTATTTTTTTTGTTCCAATATTTATTTGTTAAATTTTCTATAGACAGTTGAGGGACTAATTGATTGAGGGTATTGTAATAATTGAAAAACTTTAAGTAACATAGTTTTTTAAAAGCTAAATAATTTCGTCTGATACCTAAAGGGGGCTCTCTTGCCTCTGCAAGAATGGCTGGAGTGGGCGATGATTTTAAGGCTCCAATGCATATCCTTATAGCACTATATTGTACTCGATCAATTTTTTTAAATGTACATTTGCAGCAGACCAATACAGGATACAGCCATAATCAAGTATCGACCGATGTATGCCCGATAGATCAGGAGAGCGATTTTAGGATCAGCTCCCCATTTAGTTTTTGTGACGCATTTCAACATATTTATCCCCTTTTCAGCTTTACTCTTGAGATGGTTTATGTGGCTACCCCACAGAAGTTTATTATCTAGTACAACACCTAAATATTTGTATTCTGTTTTGATTGGTATTTTGAGACCACTCAGAGTGAGCGTATCAGTGAGGTGCGATCTGTGTCTAGTAAAAAACATAACAGCTGATTTTTCTGGAGAAATTGTTAAGGCGTGATCACTTAACCATGTCTTAAGGCAATATACAATATATTTCAGTACTTTGACACATTGATTGTAGTTATCCTGTGTGGTGTAGAAACAAAAATCATCTACGTATTGTATGCATTTTACATCCGAATCAAAGATGTTATGTAAACTATAAGTATATACATTGAATAGAAGGGGACTAAGAGCCGCTCCTTGAGGTAATCCGTGATTGGCAACCCTTGGTCCATGCAATACGTTATTATTGTCTTTAATGTATATTTTTCGATTGCGAAACAAGTCTACAATGTCGTATGAAATCTGAGGATAAACGTTTGATGAAATTAAACTTTCAGTGAGAATGTTCAGATCAACCGAGTCATATGCGCCTTTTAAGTCCACAAACAGACAGCCGACGTACAAGTTTTTCGAGAATGAATATTGTACATCTGAGGCTAATTGAGAGACAGCTTCTATCGTTCCCATTCCACGTCGACATCCATACTGCGAATGTGGTAGTTTTGAATTGTATTTTAAATACCATTCCAACCTAGCCTTTATCATGCGTTCAAACGTTTTCATAATACAGGACATGAGCGAGATTGGGCGATAAGAAGATATATTATTTGGGTCTTTTTTGGGTTTTAAAATAAGAACAATGATAGTTTCTTTAAGCTCATCAAAGACGCGGCTATTAAGCCACCATTTATTAAAAATATCTAATAGTGCATTCTTAGCTATAGATGGTAAAAATGTGAGCATTTTATAGGTGATATTATCACTGCAGGGCGCCGTTCCACGGCGAGGTAAGAGAGCGGATTCCAATTCTGATAAGCTGAAATGATTACAGGGAAAATTGCTAGAGTGAGTTGTTTTTGTTATGCTGGTGAATGTATTACTAGCAGTAGGAGGAGCAAAATAATCTAGTAACTTATCTATCATCTCTGTATGATTGCGAATTACAATATTTTTTGTTTGAAATTTTTTTGATAAAATTCCATATTTTATCGATAGGTGTGTTTTTATTCAATTTGTTAAGAAAGTCCTTCCAACTGTTCATACTTTTGGTCTTAAAAAGAAGTTTAGTTTGGGATTCGATGTTTTTGTACTTGAGGTAGTTATCCCAGTTGGACAGATTTTTATATTCAAGTAGAGCTTTCTTTCTTTGTAACACCTTAGCTAAACATTCTTCGTCCCACCAGACGGGGTGAGGGGTTTTAATGCAGACTGGCTGGTTTATTTTCATTGATGAAGAGGCCGAGTCACAGATTATATTGATCAGTTTAGTAGGAGACATATCATTACCAGTTTGAACTAATAAGTGGTTTTTGATTAGGCTTGAAAATAGTGTCCAGTCTGCAGAAGCGACATTCCATCTGGTTGAAGGAGAGATGTTCTGGGGAGTATAATTAGTATTATATTGTAATAGAACTGGGAAGTGGTTTGATCCCAAGGGGTCAGGAAGTACTGACCAATTCAATTTGCTTACTAAATTTGGTGATGCAACTGAGAGATCGATTGCAGATTTATTTTGTGTGGGCCTATTAATTTTGGTAGGTGATCCATCATCAAGTAATATGTAATTGGTGTTGTTTAAGGCGTTAACAAGTCGTGTCCCACAGACTTGATCACCAGCAGAACCCCAGAGGGTGTGGTGGCAGTTGAAATCTCTACAGAATATGGTATCGCCATTGAACTGTGACAATAGGTTTTCCCAGTCCTTCACGCTAACATTATATTTTAGTGGTTTGTATAAAGATACCAAGGACAAGTTCATGTCTTCAATGAATACAGCGCATGTTTCGATATTATTACTAAAATTCTGTTTAATAGATTTGATTTTGAATCTTATATTTTTGGATATTAGAATGGTAACGCCCCCCTTGCCATCAATTCTGTTATTTTGTATACTGTTATAACCATATATATTCATATTAACACCTAGTTCTAGCCACGTTTCAGAAAGTATAAGAATGTCAAAAGTTTCATGAGATAGCAGGTTCAATAAATTTGGTTTACGTTTATTTATAGAAGCTACATTTCATTGAAGTATTTTCAATTGCCTAGTAGCATGACTCATCGCTAATACGGACGGTATCAATTGTATCGAATTCTAAGGCCGTAGCTATAAAATCCCTAGTATTCGAGTCTGTGAGTGGGTTGAGGTGAGTTGAAGTACTAGATTTTAGATCGAAATTAGTATGGATGAAGTTAGTGATATTTTCTATGACTTTCTCTTTATATTGAACAAAATCATCCCTGTGAGGGTTTGGAATAATGGGAGCTGTTTTAGGTGCTTTTGGTACATCTGTTTTTTTTGGGGAAGTTGGTGGGGGTGTTATGAGAGGGGTAGAGGCATAACGTTTTTTTGAGGGTGCAGTTGATTTATGTAGCATATATGCGGGGGGAGGGGGGTGTACTGTGACTGCGAAGTTACAGGTAGAGGAGGGAATTTTTGTGTATTATTAAAAACTGCAAATCTGTTATTCGTTGTGATTTTTGAATATGTATGATTGTTAACTATGGTTTCGGCTTCTTTAAAAGAAATATTTTTAAACGCCATTTCTCTTTTGATGTTATGTTGTTTTGTATACATAGGGCATTTTTTGGATATCGTAGGGTGATTGTTGGTTTGGCAATATATGCAAAAACTGCCAGGATTTGGGCATTCTGAGTCCTTGGTATGTACTTCAGTACATATTTGACACCTTTGTGACTTTGATTTACACAATTTGACTGTGTGGCCATATCTCAAACAGCTGTAGCATTGCACAACCGGGTGAATATAAGGCTCCACGGAAAATGAGGTTAAATTAATTTAAATTTTTTCGGGAATGAAGTTTCCTTCAAAAGTGACAATTATTAGTTGACGATCAACAAATTTGATTTCACCTTCACCATCCGTAACCCTTCTCTTCATACGCTGAACTTTGACCACCTCCATATTATCGCATTCAATGTTTTTGAGTAAAAAATCTTCAGAAAAAAAGTGTCTACCCATCTCACAAGACCTTTGCGGTGATTATAGAATGTGGGAATGTACGCAACCAACTGATTTTTTTCCATGATTTCATGGCCTACTAATGAATTCGCTATATCGTAGTTTTTAAAAATAACCTTTACTCTACTTACTCCTACCGATATTATATCTACTATGTTTTGTTTAAATTTGTCTTCAGTTAACAAAAAATATCCTATTCTCATTGGAAATAACCTGCCGAAGTTTTTGTTCATGTGCTCTACAAAAACATAAAACGGACCTTTATCTTTCATAGTGTATTTATTTGTTAAATTGAATAATTTTAAATCTTTATAGGAATCTTTGTTATTGATGGTGTCCATATCGTCAGAATTACCGGGCGGCCCTGGGCCTCCCGTATTTGTGTTCATAATTAATTAATTAAACTTGTCTTTTCAAGAACTCGTTACAGAACAAAAAATTGTAAATAAGAATAGAAAGGAAAAAGTTAATGTGATAGAATCACGAGGTACTTCAATTAACCCTTCGCTACTCGCGCCTACATTTTTTACTTGAGTACTCGCGTGGGGTATTTTAATACCCCAATTTTATTTTAATGGGAAACATTAAAAAAGAGTTCTTTGGGTTATTTATTATATGGCAAATTACGTAAAAACACCTACTTGTATGCTTTACAAAATAAACCAAACTTCATAATCACAAAAATTTATAATTATAAACATTTAGAAGCACAAGGTAAAAATTCAAAAAAATGGCAACAAAACATTAATTGACTGAGTTTTCCGATTCAGAATCGTCATCCGCTCCATGTTTCAGGCAACTGTTGCAAACAATTTGTTGGTGGTTCTTACATATCCACTTGGTGCATTTGAGGCAACTTACTGGGGTTTTCCTGTCAAGACTTCTGGGACACAAATAACACCTTCCTTTACCCGTTCTTGGCCTCTTTGGCATATGTGTTTCAGGATCTTGAGCTCTTGCAGTTGTTGATGGTTCTTCGATATTTAGAAGAAGGAATCCCCGCTTCTTTATATTTCTTGGAATATTTTTGGCATATATTCTTTTCAGAATTTGTGGACGAACTAATCCTTCAGCGATACTCCTCAAAAAACATTCTCTAGTGGGTTTTTGGAATCCATTGTTCAGTGCATATAAACATATGGCATTAATTCCTGCAATATTGAGGATATTGAAAAAACCTGTAAGTGGCCAACGCTTGGTATTCCTAGCCACATCATAATGAGCGCACATCTTATCTACAACGTCCACTCCAGACTTTGTACGATTATATTCAAGTATAATCTCTGGTTTCAAAGAAGCTTCATCCACTTCATCATCGTGATGCATTGTGGAAATCAATAGGATATTATTATATTTCTTTGGTACATAAGAAACCAATGTGCAATGGTCTTTAAACGCAAACATGCTGCTCTGTACAGGTCTAGAACGCGTATTGGTAAATTCGAGAGGAATTTCCTTTTTATTTTTGCAGATAGTTCCAATTATTGTCAGCTTATTTCTGAGCAATTCGAAAGCCAGGGGGATACTGGAGAACCAGTTATCCATAGTAATATTGCGTCCGGTTCCTTTTAGATCCTCCAGGAGGCGCATGACGACGTCGGCGGGCTTATTACTAAGGAAGTATGGGCCATTGGGTTGCACTCCAGCGTACATTTCTAACTTATACCTATACATGGTCTTTACATCCACGAGTGCATATACCTTTAGCCCGTATTTACTTGGTTTACTCGGTATATATTGTTTAAACGGGCATCTTCCTCTGAATGCCACAAGCTGCTCGTCTATTGTTAGATACGCACTTGGTGTGACTGAAGATTGACACTTTGAGACAAAACGTTCGAATATGTCTCTAATAGGTGCCAACTTGTCCAAATTGCGCCTCTCCTGCCTGGTAGAAATATCATCAAATCTGATACATCGACAAAGAAATCTAAAACGGTTATATGTCATTGTAATAAATATATGTTCAATGCCTGTACCATTCGTGTTCCATAAAGATAAAACATTTTGTGTACCAGATTTCAAGACGCCGGCAAGATACAAAATCCCTACAAAAGCTTTAATTTCACAAACATCAGTTTTCTGTGCGTCTCTTTTTCGAGCAAAATTTTGGTGAATGTGCGATATATATATGTTGGTACAATCCACAATTATCGCAAACATAGTGTCGTCAATGAAATTATAAAAACATTCCATATAAGACTTGGCATTTTTTGCATTGCCCACTGGACCAGGAACTTTCAAAACTATGTTATGAGATTTTGTTCTTGAAGAAGGTGGTTTCATTTTATTCCACTTACTCTGTTTATCCTTTCCTATGAAGTATGGACCCGTAGTTTCACCAGAATCATCAGCCTGTGTAAGCGGATCTTCGAACGCACTCGCAGATTCGTCAGCAACATCTTGTGCTAGAGGATCTTCCATATAATCAGGATCTGCGTCTTGCTCACTATCTGTGCGTTAATCCTGTACTTCAATCGCTTCAACTTCGAACTCGTTGGGATCTTCTTCGCCATATACCTCCGGCTCCTCGTCAAGTTCCTCATACCATTTCAACCACTGTTCTGGATCCTTGGATTGATTTGTCATGTTTTAACCTATATATAATAACCTATGTTCAAGTAATAGCAGATTTATAGTATATAGTACACTTACCAAAAATATGACACGACCACTCACGTGGGGTATTTAAATACCCCAACGAGGTTCAATAGCGTATTTCGTAAAAGTTAGTGACTCGATAGCGACCACTCCCTAGCACAGATATCTACACACTATGCTTGAAGAATACACGAGGCGACGTGGAATTTCGCGATTCCCTCACCAAGATATTGACATAGGATATGCCCGTGGGGTACTAAAATACCCCGCGCGAGTAGCGGAGGGTTAAATTATAACTAACCGATAATATACCTAGTGCGAAAATTAACTAAAAATAGGTGTACTTATCTAGAAATGATGTCCTAGTCAGGCACACAAAACACGTGTATACAGTTCGACTGCTAATACACAACTGACTTCAGATCATGCTGACATTATTTTTTTGATTCCGATTATTTTTTAATTGAGTTATCAAGTGAGTTCTTGGAAAATATGTGTCAGGAAAGTAAATTTTAAAATACCAAAATAGTATTCTACAAGGTTGAATTTAAACTTATATGTTAAAATATTTGCTATAACAAAGAAGTATTCGAATGAATCTGAAATACGGACATTAAGGCCGGTAACATAAACAAACAATATTCGTGTCGGTAAGATTTTGTAAATAAATTTTCTGGGACCTCACACTCGGATATATACCTTATGCTATAAATCACATAAGAAATAAAGACCAAAATTGCTTCAATCTCTTTCATACCAGCTTGAGTAATATTAGTTTCTGGTTTCTTGATTAGAGACGTATCATTACTAAATAGAACAGAGGTGGATAAAGAATAATAACCGAAATTGTGGTAACTGGGAAAGTAGAATAAACCGTCTTCAATAGCTTTGGTGAGCTTTTCTTCCGAGGTAATCAATTTCATCTAATGTAATAATTATTATTATTTTGTTGATTTGTTAAGCTATTATAACTTCAACTATTTCGTATTTTACTCTTTAAGTTGACAAATGTATCTTTTTATACACAATTATATAAAATTAATGTTCGATAATTCATTAATATGATATCTGAGATTAGAAACAATACATTAAATTGAGGTACGTCGCGAGTTGACCCTTCGTACTTCAATAGCTGAAAGGAGTGGATACTTTGTGAGTTGACCCCTAGTATCTTAGTAAAGGCCTATTATCACACTGTTTATCATGATAAATACTTCGGACTAGCAATTTTGTGCTCCTGGGGAGGTATTTTGCCAGTTTACCCTTGATACCTATACTGCCCAACTAAGAAAAAGTGCCGTAAGTGCCAAATTATAGATTTTAAGTTATACATTTATATTCATGTTTTAGACCACAAGGAATACAATAAACTAGTCAAAAATGCCGCATCTCCAACCGTTTTCTAGATATCCAGATGTAGTTTGCGGTAAGTACATTCAAATCCTTCCATTGCTAAGCAAAAGTGTCGTAAGTCCAAGACACTAAACATAAATGCAGTAAGTCCAATGCTCATACTGCACTTTTGCTTAGCCCTATCACATACGGCATACGTTTCTTTTAAAAACACTAATACGGCAGTTTTGCTTAACAATGTTACCACTGTGGCTGTACATACGACAATTACTCTTTTATTTACTGCTGACTCATGTTTACTTTTTAGGTTGTGTTTTGTTTTGCAACAAATGTAAACTGATGTGACCGGGTGATCATTTTAGTCGTTTTATTTATTTTAAGTAAATATTATTTGACAATTTGAGTATTCCATTGTGATACCAAATAAAGTATCCTCAAAAACGAGACAAATGATGGATTTAGCTTCACAAGGTAACGAAAGTAATAAAACAGCTCAACTTGGTCTAGGTTGTAGTAGGCAAGAGGATTACAGTTTGTTTGTAGTAATCGATCCCAATAATAGTGTTGAAGATGATTATTTAGCTATAATTATTGATTCTTCAAATGAAGTATTAACTGATGTTTCCAACAAAATAACTGTAGATAGCAATCAAGTTATTGTTTTTGATGTAAAGACTAATACTTCAACAAAAAAAACTAACAGAGAATGACTTAGGTGATGTTGTATATGAGACTAATGTGATTGGATTAGATTCAAATGTAGATGAAGTCGATCTAGGCCTAGATCTAACAATAGAAGAAAATGAGCATGACGTAGGTTTTCTGGATAATTTGGAATTTGAGTACACTCGTTCCAATCAAGAGGAGGTGATAGATGAAGGAGTTGAGGAGATACAGGAAGTAGACCTAGGCCAAGATTTAACAATAGAAGAAAATGAGCGTGACGTATGTTTTCTGGATAGTTTGGAATTTGAGGACACTCGTTCTAATCATTAGGCAGTGATTGAGGATGGAGTTGAGGAGATACAGGAAAGAGACAAATGGTGGCTAAATAAAAATTCTCCAATTTTAGCTACTGCATATCCCAATACATCTAACCTGTCTGTCAATTAATAGAGATGAGCAAAGTGCATTTTCAGCGCCTTATGACATATCTTTTTTTTCGTGTACAGTCGTCATACCTAATTACAACGTACCAAGTAGCTATTGCATATATATATGGAAGAATACTTTGGAAAACTGGGTAATATCTTCAAAATATTGTTACGAAACAGCACACTGGTATAGTCCCTAAATCCGACTCTGTCTAAGCCAGGTATGTAAGTTAAAATTATGGTGGACGCGCTGGGATTGTTTACGATTGTGACTATCTTATCTAGAACTGGTTTTTGTGACCAGTCTTATCTAGAAAATGCCAGAAATCCAATTGCTTTGAGTAGAATTCTCTAGTAAAAAAAGGCATTAATATATATTTATATATATATATATATATATATATATATATATATATATATATATTTTATTTTTTAATGAAGATTTCAGGTTTGCGGTCATAAGAAATAAAAACTGTTTTTCTTATCTGCTCAATATTTCGCCATTATTTAATGGCTTCATCAGACTGTCTAAAAATGTGTTGAACGTGTTGTGCTGTTTTATATTTTAATTAACTGACACCAATTTTCTTCCGCTCCTGATGAAGCCATTAAATAATGGCGAAATATTGAGCAGATAAGAAAAACAGTTTTTATTTCTTATGACCGCAAACCTGAAATCTTCGTTAAAAAATAAATATTTCCCGGTCGAAAAAAGAAGAACTACTTCCTTTATATATATATATATATATATATATATATATATATATATATATATATAGAAAAGAGGAGAGAGATTAATACAGTTCGCACACTTTCAGAACGTGTATGTGGCAAACTCCTTCTTCAAGAAGAACCCTAACAGGAAATGGACGTGGGAAGGCCCCGGTGCAACTATCAGAAACGAAATAGACTTTATCCTCACCAATAAAATTAACACAGTAAAAGATCTAAGCACGCTCAACAAGTTCACTACAGGAAGCGACCATCGACTAATTAGAGCTCGACTGGTCTTAGATATAAAACTAGAAAAGTCAAGACTAATCAAAACCAACACAACGAAAAACATAAACAACGAAAGGCTGAGAGAGAACTCTCACCAATATGAAGCACTACTAGAAGAAAGACTACAAAAAGTGGAATAGAACAACTCTGAACTGATGGACACAATTCGAAACTGCGCCGTAGAAGTGGGAGGTCTGCAACAACGAGGTGAACACAAAAAACTAACTCCGGAAACAAAAGCACTATTACAAAAACGAAGAGAAATGAAAAAGACAACAAACATTCAAAGAATTGAATACACCGAACTGTACAAGACGATACGAAAGAAAATCGTTAAAGATATCAGGAATTACAACGAGAAACTGGTACAAACAACAATAGAAAACCGTAAAAGCTACAAAAATGCAAAAAGGGCACTAATAATAGGAAAAAGACAGATAGTTGCATTAACTGATGGAAACACAAGAACCACAGACAGGAATGAAATAATAGACCTAGTAGCCAAATTCTATGGAGACCTATACAAGGCCCCTGAAAATTTGGAAGAAATAATAGAACACTCAGAAGATGCCATACTAGAAGTATTGGTGGGGGAAGTAGAAATGGCATTGAAAAGCATGAAAAATGGCAAAGCAGCGGGAAATGACGGCATCACGACCGAAATACTCAAATATGCAGGAGCTAAAACATGGAAGTACCTTGCCAAACTATACACGAACTGTCTGATGTCCAGGAGCATACCTAAAGAGTGGAACAGCGCCCTTATAGTGTTGATCCATAAGAAAGGTAGCAAAGAAGACATTAAGAACTACAGACCAATAAGTCTACTACCAGTGACGTACAAGGTATTCACAAAGATCATTCACAACACAATACAAAATACACTAGACTCGGCCCAACCACGAGAACAGGCTGGATTCCGCAAAGGCTTCAGTACAATAGATCACATCCATACCCTCAAAGAGGTTATCAGTCGAACCAAAGAATACGACCAACCACTAGCACTAGCCTTCATCGACTTTGAGAAAGCATTCGACTCAATATATCCCAGAGCAGTAATAAATGCCCTAACTGAACAAGGGGTCAACAAGTCATATATTGAGACCCTAGGAAATATATATAGGGAAGCCAAAGCGAGAGGGCACACCAGAATTCCCCACCAGCAGAGGAGTTAGACAAGGAGACGCAATATCACCAAAATTATTTACAGCAACACTAGAAAGCATCTTCAGAAAACTGGGCTGGAACAACACAGGTCTGAATATAGATGGAGAATACTTGAACCATCTAAGATTCGCTGATGACATCATCCTGATAGCGAGTAACCCTGGCGAAATGCAACAACAAATAAATGAATTGAATGCAGCAAGCAACGAAGTAGGCCTTAAAATAAATCTGAGTAAGACCAAGATAATGTATAACGAACTGATAAACGCACAAGAAGTAACAATTAATGACACTGCCCTGGAAATAGTAGAGGAATACATATACCTGGGTCAACTAATACACATATCAGGCTCTCTACTTCCAGAAAAAAACAGAGGAATCAAATAAGCATGGAGAACATTTGGACATAACTCTATCATCTTCAAGTCTAGAATGTCACTCCGTTTGAAAAAGAAAGCGTTTGATCAGTGCGTACTACCAGTATTAACATACGGCTGTGAAACCTGGACCCTGAAAACTGATATCATTAGAAAACTCCAGGTAACGCAGAGGTCTATGGAACGATGCATGCTTGGAGTAGAAAGGAGAGATAGAAAAAGGCTTGATTGGATCAGACAGAAGACCCAAGTGATAGATGTCATAAATAGAATCAGATCCCTAAAGTGGCAATGGGCGGGGCATCTCGCTAGAAGGACAGACGATAGATGGACCAAAAGATAACGCAATGGTATCCCCGAGGCGTGAAAAGACCAAGAAGACGCCCCAACTTAAGATGGGACTACGACATAAAGAAACTCGCAGGATCAACTTGGGGCCGCATAGCTAGCAATAGACAAGAATGGGCCCACATGGAAATGGGATATATAAATATGTAAAGGGAGGCTACACCATGACAAAATGGTTGAATAAGCTGCATATGATGATGATGATTTATATATATAAAGGACCGATCAGCGGATGAGTAAGTTGATAAAGTGATCTCGAGAAATAAACAAAAATACACCGAGCAGTAAAGTGCTAATATAAATCAATAATCAAGTTTGTGTACATATAAATTAAATTTAAGTGATTAGTTAAGTATATATGAATTAAGTGTTAGTGAGTTAGTGTTTAAATAAATTAGTAAGTAGCCATACAGTGAGTTTGAAATTTATCCCACCCGTAATAAAAACTTTTAATAAATAAGAAAAACATTACAATATTTACAGACGGGTCCAAATGTTCTCTAGGTGTAGGAAGTGCTGTATACATATTTAACGAGGAAACAGCATTACAATATAAATTGCTCAATTTTCACTGCAGAACTATTGGCCATATATTATGCACTATATTGGGCTTTATATAGTAATCTCCGATATCAAAACTTTGTCATCCTTTCGGATTTCCAGTCAGCTTCAACAGCCATTAGAAACTCTGCAAGAAGTATATATCACAATAGTATAATCCTAAAAATGTTATGCATATTAGTTGAATTGAGAGAACTTAATAAATCTGTAACGTTTATGTGGGTCCAAGGCCACTTTCAAATCTCTGGAAACGAAAAAGTAGATCAACTAGCTAAAGTTGCAGTTCTTCCTGGATAGAAATATCTTCGTTTACCATGGAGTGACGTCATTTTCTCACGAAAGGAGAGTATGAGACACAATTGGGAAATAGAATGGTAGCAATTCAGCAACAGTGGTAATAGCTCGTACTGCAAAATACACCCAACTTTTCCATCTACAAGACTTGAGGAGCATAGTCATCCTATGATGCAGGCTATGTACTTCAGATGTCTTGTTAGCCATACGACAGTACGCGCATTCCTTTATAAAATTGGAAATGAGCGACTCGGAATTGCGTGATTGTAATATATGGTTTGATGATATTAATCATTGGATGTTCAGCTGTCAACAAGATATCTGATGGAAACTCTGTCTCAAGAAAATGTTCCTCTCCTACAAAGTCAAGTTTCTTCGTTATTTCCTAGTCAGCGACATACTAAGGTTCGTACTATATTATGGGAATTTCTTAAACGTGCCACAAGAAAAATATAGTAATCAGTATAGCTATATTTTAGATTTAGAATGGTAGAGTCTAGTTGTAGTATATCTATTGTATTTCCATTGTAACATTTATATACCCCCTTACCGTTACCTTTATTGTGTATTGTGAGTAAAGTCGTTATGACGGGCACCTTAGCGTGAAATGAGTGTCCATGGTTATTATCCTTTCTTCTTTGTTTTCTACGAATTCTGTTGTTTAGGGCAATGAATGGTGTGTGACTTGGATGGAAATAAAGATGTTTGCCACTGCATGTCCTTTGCTTCTCTTTTTAATGTCATCACTTGTTTATTCGTGGCTGAATGGGAACCAACTCCCAAAGCCAAAGAAGGAATAAAAAAATATTTATAGAGTATACAGTCATAATAAAGATGGATATGTACAAAAAAACATATGCCATGTTCTTATATAGGATTGAAAATGTATCTACCTACACATATTATGACTTACTGATGTTTTTCATCCTAATTGGAGAAAATTGAATAGCAACAGCAAAGCCAATCCAGTTCACGATCTCTCTAGAGTGAGATTAAGTAGTTTGAAACAAGAGAGATAGATATGTTAATTTTGAAATAGAATGAGTGTCGATCAATTGTGGTGGTATGTAAAATAGGTCATGCAATTAAACTCCAACTAAATTGTATCCATAGTAGAATAACTGCGCATTGTGCACATCAAATATGTAAGTAGTGGAATTGCATGCAATTTTAGTTATGTTGCACGTTGAAGCAAATTAAAATAAAATCCTAATTCTGATTTTGAACATATTGAAATCTTGAAGACAAGGAAGGTACAAAAACAACGAAAAGTATCAACATACAATGAAACAAAAACAGTAATACCATTCAATAATCAGTGTGGTTTGACTTAATTTTTTGATCCCATGCAGCACCTTCTATCGTAGCGCATTCTTTCTATCTGCATATCTTTGTATGTATAGCGTTTCGATAATTTGAATGGAGTACTCTGAAAAAAATTCACAAATCTTTCTGTCCGTTCGTCACATTGAGTGAGGCCATATTTCCCATGTTTGTAGAATGAAAGTCGTTTCGTTCATGTCTGAAACGCATTCAATGAGTTAGTTTCTGTTTGAAGTTTTCAGATGAGTATTGGTGATGAGATTATCATTCCTATTCCACAGCTAACTGAATATTGATTTAAGTGAGAAGTAATCCTGAAATTTTTTCGATCACATCCGTTTCCCGGTAGACTTGCCTTGGGAAGTGAAAATTGTAGGTCCGGTGTACCTTAGGTCTCTGGAGACGATAACATGGTTTTCTAAACGCGTGTTTTGTATAAAAGTATTTTTGTGGATGTAGTAGCAATGTGAGAAGTGCTTCGATAAATCACTGATCAAAAACAGTATAATTATGCAATTTATATAAAAATGTGATCATAAAATTTTATATCGCATCGATATTCTAGTAATCATAATGTTAAATACCGAAAGATCAAGCTTTATATGTCGAAAATTACTTTTCAGGCATAGACGGCAAATCCGAAATGATCAATTAGTTTCTTTTCGTCTAGATAACATTGGAAGCCTTCAACCACAAAAGAATGAAAGTTTTTCTCAAGAAAATGGTTTTTAGTAATTGCAGAAAACTAATTTATCTTACACTATTGTCAGTTCCGGAAAATTTTCGCCTTTTTGTGCTTCAGAAATTTCATCAACGTGAAATTAAAAGAATTCTGCAAAATGGGTGTCGTTAAATTGCCGGCGATTCAACAATATAATTAATATCGAATTACCACTCGAAATTAGTCTGTCTGTCAAAGCTAGTTTATGAGAAGTATTTTTACCTCATTTTCATCCAGAAATTCGTTTCAAAAGATTCAGAAAAATAATTTCATAGTTTTATTCCAATACACCCGTCGACTCAAAACTGCGGTCCTTGAAAATAATCTCTCATTCAATATTCTACAATTTTGATATAGAAATGCGGAGAATATTTTGAGTTCTCTCAATTTTCAGATTGTACCAAAATTAGAGTATACAGAGAAACATTTTTGTTAGTTATCTTTTCTTGCCCCAAACATTGAGTCACATTCTAAGCTCACTTGCCGACACTTCCACTGCTTTGCCATATTTACAAAGTCTCTTTAGTTTCAGGAAAAATGAAATTAGAAGTTTAATTGAAAATGTGTTAAAAAGTTATGCAAATAAAAAAAAGTCATACTAATTTATGTATTTGAGTCGCTATTTTTAAAATTAATTAATAATACTTGAATTTTATTTAATAAAGGTATATTCTTATACAGAGTGGAAAGTCTAACTATAACAAATTCTATAACTTGATAAATAAAGGTTTATCGCACAATTCCTGAAACACGTCAATTTTTATTCTCAATGGGGCATATTACAAAGAGATTGGTTTATCTTTTTAATTATCTGGGGGGTTGCAGACAACCCCAACTTTTTTTTTGAATGGAAGGGTAGGTTGATGAATTTTTTTATTTGGAAGCTTTTTCAATTGTAAGTACAATTCCACTTTCTCTTGTTACTTTTTATAAGCTATGTGTAGGAAAGAAATGGAATAAGGAATAGTTATTTATGCAACAAGTGCATAAAGTGGTACTTTTTTTCACGAATGGAAAGAGTTGACGAGTGCGGCAATTCCATGAGAGAAAAAAAGACACTTTATGCACATGTTGCATACATCATTTTTTCTACAGCCCTATACAAAAAATAAAATTCAAATAGAAATTTGGGATATTTTAATTAAGCCCCTTCGGTAAATTAGAAGTCCACCCTCGATGACCAGCCAAGATTCATTGTGTTAGCTTATGGGAAGCGTGAAATAAAGTTAACGTTATGGCACTTTTTTTAACGCTTTTTCACTTTTTTTCACTCTAACCATAAACAACCACTTTAAGCGCTGCAAACCGATGAAATACAAGGTACTTTAAAGATAGGGCGTAGAAAAATATTTACTAAAATTACTTCAATGCAATAGATGTTCAAAGTGCTCTCAACCTTGTTGCTGACAATATCCTAATCGATTATAAATAGCATTCCGAATATCTTCTAACACTTCCGGCGTTACTTGCCTAATTTCGTCCCTGATTCTTTGTTGCTGCTCGGCGATGTTGTTAGGATTAGTGGCATAAACTTTGCTCTTTAGATATCCCCATGGAAAAAATCGAATGGAGTAAGATCGGGTGATCTTGCTCCACTCAATTGGGCCCCTTCTTCCAATCCACCTATTTGAAAACACTTCGTTGAGATAGGTCCGTACACTTTGAGAAAAATGTGGTGTTGCACCATCTTGTTGAAACCACATCCGTTGGTCAAATGAGTTGAGATCCAAATTATTGGGGAATATATTTACTAAAGTAGGAATTAGTTCTTCTTGGAGCATACTAAGGTATGTTTCTCCGGTTACGTTTCCATTGAAAAAAAAGGACCTACTATGCGAACCCCAATAACTCCAGCCCAGACGTTTGTTTTTTGAGGCCTTTGGGTATGGGATACACGCATCCAACGGGGATTTTCGTCAGCCCAATAACGGCAGTTCTGTCGATTGACGTGCCCATGTAATGTGAACGTAGCCTCATCAGAAAACAGCACCCATTCCAAAGCAGTTTGTCCACCATCGATAGAAGCCATAATTCGCTCTCAAAATTCGAGTCTACAATCAGGATCATCTTCGTTAAGTTCCTGCAGGTTTTACATCTTATATAGATGCTTTTTGAATTCTTTAAGAATTTTTAAAACGCTTGTGTGACTGACACCATGAACGCGAGCTATTTGCCTAGCTGGAGTAACAGTATTTAATTCAATTTTCAACAATATGTTCAACTGGGCTTATTCGTCAACTTTTGAAACCTTTTGTCGAAGAACATCGCTTACGTGGCCCAGCTCCCGATATCGAGTTTCAATTTTGCTAATCATACTTCGATTAATTGAAGGTATCTCTGGATGAACTTCAGTAAACAAACGAGCGACTTCAGCCTGTGTTCGACTTCTGTCCCCATATCCGACCATCATTAAAATTTCGATACGATGCGTCTCGATTAATTAGGGCATTTTCTTATTTTTCGTTTGTTATTTACAAGTTGAAATGCAAACAAGTACTAACAAATCACTCACATTCAGTTCAAATTGACCAAAAAACTATCGAGCAGATTTTTTATTGGGCTAATCAAGTAAGAAAAAATGTATTTACCCATACATTAAAGTAATTTGAGTAAATATTTCCTTTTCATTTTTTTCCGACACATTGCTTATAAAAAGTAACAAAATAAAGTGGAATTGTATTTACAATTGAAAAGGCTTTCAAATAAAAAATTAATCAATCTACCCTTCCATTTAAAAAAAAAGTTGCAGTTGTCTGCAACCCCCCCAGATAATTAAAAAGATAAACAAATCTCTTCGTAATATGCCCCATCGAGAATAAAAATTCACGTGTTTCAGGAATTTTGCGATAAACCTTTATTTATCAAGTTACAGAATTTGTTCCAGCTAAACTTTCCACTCTGTATAAAGTTTAAACAAGTATTTGTTGTATCCTTAGATACCTTTATGGTTATAACTAAAAGTGGCAACATTGCTCAAAATGTCAGTACCTGTTTAATGTGTCAAAAGTAATCTATTTAGTAGTTTTGTACTTGATTAATTACCATATAAAGAAAGATGCAAATATCGTCAGACTGTGACCGACGACATTTCGAACAGGTCGTAGTATTGTAGTAAATAATGTCAAAAGTTTGTTCATATTTGCGCCATTACGACTAGAGAGTATACATTTAGTTCTTTCGTTTTGATGTGTTTTTCAAAACTTTTAGTGACAAAATAAACTTTTAAGTTAATTAATTTAATGTTTTTGGATTATCATGGTTCGTCGGTGCCAAGTTAGTCAGAAAAACAGCCGAAATTACCAAGGCCATGTAGCTACAATACCATCCCCACTTTTTGTAATTCATTCATTATTTCACTACTGGCGTTTAGAATTGTTAGCCGCAAAAATAAACGTGTTTATGAATGAATATCCCTCTCTATGTTTATTATTACTCTAAGATGGCACCTAACCAATTCATAATTCCCCAATTGCAATTATATAGTAGTCAGATATATCCAGAGCATGGATAGTTTGGATTATATACCTCGATCCGTTTTTAACCAATCAAATGCAATTTTGCGACCAATCAGGAGCAAATTATACTGGATATTTTTTGACATAAGTGAATAAACCACATGCCGCAGCCAATTTTTGGTGTTATCATATTAACGTCACACATTTGTTAATTAACATGGATTTTAATCGATTTGGTGATATTTCAATAAAGATTATCCGAAAAAAGCCGAATAGACCATACGAACGAATACGATAAAAACAAAAAACTACATATGGAACAGTCATTATAAATTAGACAAAAATACAACTATAAGCGCTGTGTTGGAAGACTGCATTGTCAATTATTGTTCAGGTTTCGTTCTGTCCGTTTTTTTTAATGAAAATATGAATTATTATGTAGCTACATAAATTATTTTTAAAATATTCCATTTCGTTGTATGTTTCTGTTATTTTCGGTATATAATTTGACCATATACCACTCGAGGTATATATTTTGTTTTGAATATTTTCTGAAATTTTTCCTCAAAATTTCTGTCAAAATAGCCTTCGACAAAAATTTTTTTAAAAAAATATTTTCAAAAGAATTTTAATCTGGCGCAATTTTTACAGAAATTTTACACAAAAATGTTAAAAAGTATCCAGCTCTTGTGATATAACTAGTGAATATTTACTACAGAGCAGAAAAAAGGGAGCAAAGAATCAAGCAATTATGCTGAAAAGACGGTAAATATTGAAAGAACTTCATACATTATACAGAAAAAAATGAACATAGCAACATTTTCACTACTAATATAATAATTGGTCGTTAATCAGATTCCAAATTAAATCATATATTATGTTCCGATGCTATTATTTGCGTATCTAATTAATATTATCAGAGCGGCAAATCACTAGGGATTATTTGTCACTCTTTATAGACGTTGACCACTGGAGTTTAACCAGTCCTTTTCGTCCCTATTAACTACAAATAGTTCCCTAACGACCTCACTAACGAAGTATTATATCACTGTATGCCAGAGTGATGTTTGATAAACCACGGGGTTAATTGGAGAAATATAATATGCGCTTAAAAAGTAAATTAGTTTATAGTTCGAAAATGTCCATTGACTTATAGGTACGTAATTATGAATTTACACATGAGTATTACCGTTACAAATAAGTATTGCTGATAACATTGGTCATGATATTCGTATGAATCTTGTATACCTATGATCATTTCCGAAATAAAAAGTTGTTGTATCAGTCATTTTCTCTCTTAGTCGTTGTTGACACAGGGCTCTATCAAAATACATGTAAGTTTAATATTATTTTCAAACATCTATCGAAGATTCCTGTACTGTGTGGCAGATTGCATAAGAAAACAAATAGTTATCAGAAAATAAGTTATTTGATCTGCCCAAATATAGTCTCATATAGCACGAAGATTTAAATGGCTACCTCTCTCAGACATAAACGACAATTATCAGTTAACATTACTCGCTCATTGATGGTCGGACGGTGCAAGATGAGTTTTCCATCCACACCTCGGCCGCATATATGTTCAAGATTAGGCAATTTTGAATTGTTTAGATTACGGTAGTTTTTTAAAAACGTGTAAAATATTTGTAGATATGAAACTCATTTTGCTTCTTTTCGCCATTGTTTTACATTTCAATGCGTAAATATATTTTAGTTGGTAGCATTGTAAAAATGTTCTAAGGTATTTGTAGATCTCATTGTATCCTTTCGTTTTTTTATGGATTCAAAGGGTAAATTCACATTATTTGTAGCTTTGTTAGATATTTACAAAATATCATGTTACGCACTATTATTTGTAAAGTAGCATTGTTAGAGCGAACGAAATAACACATTGTGAAGTTCGTGAATGACATATTATCGCATTGTGTTTGAAATCCTATAGTTAAAAATTTAGGAAAATGTCACGTTTCACACTATTATTTTATTGTGTTGATGGAATCGTGAACGCCGTAAAATGCTATTGGTTGGAGCAAACTAAATAGCGCCTTGTGAAATTCGTAAAAGACTTTCACATTGTATTTGAACTTCTATGGTAGATGTTCGGAAGGTTTGTAATAAACCTTTGAATAACCTTTCTGCGTAAAAGGTTACAATAGGACGGCATCGCCTTTCAATAGTAAATTTAATATCTATGGGTCCATTGTTGATTCTTGTCAATGGTCCGGCAAGTCAAATGATACTGGCCAATAGGAAATGCTTATTTCTTTTTAGTCACCCCAATTCACGTGTGAACACGCCACTTGCAGGTTTCTATTTAACACATCTTAAAACGTGAATAAATCAGTTCTGTACTCAACGAAGTGAGTTCAACACTCATTCAAGAAGCATTTCCAATGTCATACCCATAATTAAAGCGAACAAACAACCATATTATTTGGATAGCTACCGACCAATTTCACTATTGAAGAATATTGCAAAGGTGATAGATAAAATAATTATAAGCATTTACAGATAAATATAATAGAGCAATACGGTTTCAGATGTGGACACAGTCGAATAGCACAAACAATTAGTGTTTTGAAATTCATCAGAGAATGCTTTTGAAAACAAAATAAACCCATTATGGTCGCGATCGACATACAAAAAGCTTTAGATTCCGTATGGCTCTATTGTCTAATACACAAATTTATTCAATAAAAAATACCAAATTATATAATCCAAATCATAAATTTATAGTTAGGTAACGGAAAATTTTACACTAAAATAAATGAAAACACAGCTGGACCCATTCCCATCCAGGCTGGAGTTCCGCAGGGCTCAGTACAATCACCTTTGCTCTATTCATTATTAATTCATGACCTCCCAACCTCCCCACAATTATTGACAGTTATGTACGCAGACGATACTTGTTTTGTAGCAACTGACAATAATCAAGACACACAGAAACACGAAAATATTACCATACTTAAAAAACCAGCAATTCGACATAAACGCCTCCAAAACCGAGTATTGATTACTCAGGAGAATAGCGAGGTAAAAGAGGTCATTGGAATCGCAGGTTTGTGTTTACGGACATATCATTACCCTTTACAACACACTAAGGTACTTAGGGTACACAATAAAAGGAAATACAAATGCTAACACCCAAACTTGGCTTAACTAAGAAATTGTTGATGCTTCACAGATTTCACTATATACAGACAAGATCGCTCTTCAAACACCAGTAATAAAACTAGGGGGGGGGTATTTATTGCTACACGTAAATGTTTGTCTACTAAGTTAGTTAAAACCTCTGTAGAAAATATTGAACAGTTGTTTGTTAGTTTTAAGCATGGTCGGGATAAATATATATATAATTGGTGGAGTATATATCCTCCCTAAGTCAAATTTGGAAATTTATCAAGGTCATGTTGAGAGTATGTTTGAATTGCTTAGTACAAATCCTGATCATGAATTATGAATTTTTGGAGATCAAAATATTCCTGACTTAATTTGGATTGCGGGTAACGATGGTTTGGAAGGTGGAAGTGGTCTGGATTAAATCAATTGAACAATTTACCCAATAATAATGGTTTGTTTTTAGATCTTGTTTCCTCCCATTCAACAACAACTGATTTGGCAGCATCAAGAACAACACCAAAATATGGTTCTCAAAAAAAATCCTGTGTGTATGTCGTCGTCGTCGTCGTCGTTGTCGTCGGCCACTTTTCGTTACATGTCTTGTTAGCGCTATACAGCCTCCGGAGTGCAACAAATCACAAATTTTATGAGTGAATATTGTTCAGGATATCTCACAGATGAACCTTATTGGTTACCAGCACACCAAAGCCAGTACAACAGGTGCTATATTACTTTAAGTACGACATTTTTTCATTTTAGGAGAAACTTTAGTTTGTTAGCACGATAAAGCCTCCGGAGTATATACAAGTGACCAATTTGATGATTGAATATTATTCAGAGATCTCCAAGATGAACTATATTGATATTCACTTCATTGAAACCAGTAAAATGGGTGCTATTGTACTTGAGGTACCAAATTTTTGTCATTTTTGGAGAATTTTCAGTTTGTTAACAAGATACAGCCTCCAAAGCGTATAAAAGTGACCAATTTTTTGATTGAATATTGTTTAAGGTGTCTCATAGATGTACTATATCGAATTTCAGTTGGCTAGAGCAAGTATAGCGTGTTCTATAAATCCAATTATACTACATTTTTTATTATTTTTGGAGAAATTTCGGTTTGTTAGCACGATACATCCCCCGAAGTGTAGACAAGTGACAATTTTATGATAAAATATTGTTCAGGGCATCTATCAGATGCGGACAAGTTAGTTTTGATCTTTAAAACCGTTTATTTTTACTTCTAATACTGAACAAAATAATGAATAAGCATAATATTCAGTTAAAAAAATAGAAATAATAATGTAATTTACGTATACTAGTAATTGTTGGAGGCGTACAGGTTATTACCCACGTAAAAAAATGAGCCCGAGCCCTAGAATTCTTGAAATTTCTGTTAAATATTCTTTATTTATAATTTCCGACTTAATTCCGTGTCGCCAAAATTACTTTAATGTAAAATTAGTTTTGCGGGTTAAAGGTTGTGCGTTTTTAATTTTATTTAGAGGTGTTTACACTTCAACCAAGAACTGAAATTATTCTTACTTATCCTACACCCTTGTAATAAGTATCGCTGATGCTGATGAATCAATACAATTTGATAACTATTATTATGATTTCAGAAATATGAATATAACTGGTATAAATGATTATTTTGCATTAGTGGACTGGAGTTTTATGTATACACTGAATGATGTTAATTTTTGTATTTCATTCATTTTGTATCATGGTATTAATCTTTATGTTCCTATTAAGCGTTTCAGAACGTCAAATTTCCCTATTTGGTTTTCTCATGAGTTGAAATCTCTAGTTTTCAAAAAGAAACTACTACATGAATAATTTAAAGGAACAAATTATCAACGCACTTATAATAAATTTTATCAATTACGTTCTAAATTTGAAGAACTCAGTACTTTGTGTTATCGACAATATTTGAAAAAAAACAGAATTTGACTTCCAACAAAGTCCTAATTCTTTTTGGAAACACATTTCAAACCAGCATAGATCAGCCTCATATCCTCAACCAATGTATTTGGATTATATCTCTAGCTCTAATGGTAGTGAATCACTAAACTTATTTGCACAGCACTTTTCCAAAGTTTATGTATTCAATTGCATCCAGAACTTGAAACTCTAGTACTCGAGTGGTCCAGATGGCATACCACCAGTATTATTAAAAAACTGTGTTTGTACTTTAACGGGACCAATTCATTTTCTGTTCAGTTTATCCCTCAATTGTGGTGTTTATCCTGACTAGTGAAAAAATAGTTATAATACCCCTATATTTAAGTCTGGTGATAGGGAAAATGTTTCAAATTACAGAGGACTAAGCAATCAATCTACAGTACCTAAATTAATGGATAAATTAGTTACCTGTGAGTTTACATGGACATGCAGAAATTTAATAGTTCCGGAACAACATGGTTTTAGCTTAGCAAAATCAACTTCCACAAATTTAATCTCCTACAAGCAATATTTGTTAGATGCTTCGGAGAGTGGTATCCAGATTGATACTGTCTATACGGATTTGTCCAAAAAATTTGATACAGTCAATCATTTGCTACATAGAAAAACTGAAAGCATTAGGCTTTTGGACTTACATTTTGAATTGGATTGATAGTTTTCTTACTCGGCGTTATCAATGTGTCAGAATAAACAATTATATTTCAAACACTATTCCTGTTGCCTCTGGTATTCCACACGGCTCACATTGTGGTCCATTGTTATTCAACCTGTTTGGCAACGATATAGGTGACCATCTTCAAAATGCTAAATTTTTGATGTTTGCTGATGATCTTAAATTATTTCTTCCAATTACTAATATATTGGATAGTCAGGTTCTCCAGAATTATTTGGATTCATTATTTGATTGGTCCATAAGAAACAATTTACTCAATATAGAGAAATGCTATATTAACAGTTTCTCGAGATCAAAACATCTTCTTATCTATGACTATAACATCATTGGTATGGATCTCGATAGGGTCAACGTTGGGGTTACAATTGACCAGCAATTATCATTCAAAAGTCACATGAATAATGTCTGTGCTAAGAGTAGTAAAATGTTGGGGTTTCTGATGAGAAACGGCAAGCAATTATCTTGTAATACTCTCAAAACACTGTACTGTTCTTTGTTAAGACCTCCCTCTGTAGTGTGGTCTCCTTATTATAAATGTGACATTTCAAAAATTGAAAATGTTGAAATCAGAATAGTAAAATATTTTTTATTCAAAATGGATATGTATCGACAATTCGATTACCATAATAATTTAAACACTCTAAACCTAACGCATATCACAACACGTCGTTTTCATTCAGATTTTATGTTTGTTTATAAAACCTTATCTGGGGGAGTTGATTGTCCGTTTCTTTTGAATCAAATTAACCTTCTTCTTACTTCTCATAGATCTAGGAATCCTCCATTATTTCCAATATAAAATCATATCACAAATTACTGTTACAACTCACCTGCTTCTAGAGGTTTAAGATGGTTTAATAAATATAATATTGATCCTTTTGTTAACTCTTTAAGTATGTTTAAGAACTCAATTTGAAATATACGAGTAGATTCTTAGATTAGTTCACTGTAATGTAATGTAATGTTGTAATGTAATGTAATTTAATGTTATAATTATTGTAGTTACTTGGAAATGGTGAATCCGTTAATATATAAATAAATATTTGCAGCCAAGTATATAAATCTATAATTGCAATGAGCAAATTTTATCCACTCATCTGCAGACACAGTCAACTCTCCACATAAAACAAATTAATCATTTACAGACAAATAATAAGAACCATTCTAAGAGATCCAGTCTACTACACTAGAACAAAGTATAACTTTCACTACCTGCAGGTAGTATAGAACAAGTGTCTAAGAATGGCAACAAAACACAATAAAACCTATACTAAGCTCCCCAGAAACACTTGGTTATATGACAAAACCGAAATGCCAACTATCAAAGACTTCATCACCAATATATTTACAAGTGTTTACAACAATTGTCTGCCAAAAGATCTTCGAGATGCACTCATAGCCGCAAATCGCGCACAAGACTTCCGCTATATTGGGTGTAGGATTTGGCATGGATCGATAATTACATAACTTGGCTGTCTCTTCTCCTCAAAACACCAAAACTTAATAAAATCAACGTCTGACATGTTGACTTCTCCAAAACTAAAACCCCCTATCAATTACTGAGACCCTGTTTTTCAGCTGCTTCTCAGGGACACTTTAGCCGAAAGATCATTGAAGTCAAAACTATATATCGGTGACAAAATTACTAAATTAAACAGTAATTTTTGGATAATGCTGTTACCGCAAGGAGCCTTCAAACTCATGAAAACGTAAGCAGAAGACTGAACATAGTCAGAACATCGGTACTTACACTTTCATAGTAATCTTTAACGCTATGGTCCGAAAGTAACTAACCATAACCACGAAAAACAGCTTCGGTTGACAGCATGAAACTGAAAAATCTAGTTGTATTCGGGAGATAAAACCGGTAAAAGTACGAAACGAAAATGTTACCTTAGATATATTCTCAAAACTGCCGCGGACTTTATTGTTTGTTACTCCAAAGAACAGATTTTGAAAATTTCCATTTGTTTTAAAGCATGAACCATCGGGCTGCTTTTGTGTTTTACCATCTTCTTTTGCCAAGTTCTAATGAAGAGCCTTCAGATGATGACTACAAGGTTGCAAGGGGTAAACAAGGTCAGCAGCTAGCTATCTAGCATAACTTATTAATTCAATAATTATTATTATTTTTGTTTCTCTAGTTTTAGAGCCAATAATTCAGAGTTTTGTCACGAGAGTAGTGGAATTGTATACTGATTGAGAATTTCGAGAGAATTTTTGAATGTCTTGACTAACTTTTGACAATAGCTTTTGTCTATAGTTAGGGACAAATTGGTTCCTGATAATAACATGTGAAGAAATCCTGTTTTTGCAAAAAATCAGCTGCTTTATATTATATGGTACTTTGCCACACCTGACTGTTATAGGTATACATTTTTTCACTTTTATATAAATTGAATTACATAATTGGGTAGGTTTAATAAAAGAGGAACACAAAGCTGAAGGAATTTTATCAACGACCGTTTGGTATATTGTAACAAAAAATTACAATAAAATAATATCAAAGCCTTCAGACAAACAAGAAAGTTAATGAAAGTAATTAGCTTCACAAAAGGGTGCTGTTT
The DNA here is from genome assembly GCA_963921935.1 of Galeruca laticollis. NCBI lineage: Eukaryota > Metazoa > Arthropoda > Insecta > Coleoptera > Chrysomelidae > Galeruca > Galeruca laticollis. The sequence goes on from OY998184.1 coordinate 52,632,105, forward strand.
TTTATTAGAGAAGAACTACTAGGAATATGTGAGGCATTGAATTACATCTGGCAAAAGAGGCAAAATCATTTTTCTCTCAGCTGTTTTTCTCTAGATATAATTCAATATCTGTTTATTTTCTTTATAAGTGGCTATTAAAAATTTGGTTGTTTCATACGTCCAAAAATCTTTGTTGCTTTCAGGATCACTATTACTTTCGCTACATCTTGGAACTGGATTCTTAACAGTATTATTGTCACTTTTAACATTCTGTTACTCTTTTTCTTTATTTAAACCCCATACTTTTTTATGTTCCATGTCCAAGGAAACGTTTTCAAAGTTCTTCAAACATGGATGTAGTAAAATACTTGTGGACATGAATTCCTTGAGTGTTCCTAAGTATTGGTTGCAATAGCCACATGAGATCTGAAAATCATTTGGAACGTTCACTTCCTCCTAAGAAAAGTATTAATTACTATTATTTGTACAAAAATGAAACGCAAGCATATCTATTTACCATAATATTTAGTAGCAATTAAAAATAAAAACAAGTAACTAGTACAAGCAAAAGCAAAACGGCGAATATATGGAACTTTTATTCGTATATCTCAGTTTTGTTTTCATCTTTGATCAGTGGCGGCTACTCCATTAGGTCATTGGGTCAATGACCTCCCATTAAAAAATAATTTAAGAAAATATTTAAATAGATATATAAAAAAATAAAATATACCTACTATACATATAGTACACATACATATTAAACACTAATACTAAGTATTTCTCTTAAATAAAAAATAAAATTTACCTAAAATGTTTCAAGACCCCGTGAAAAAGTTTTTCAAGACGACCGTGTAAACGTTACTTCGCAGCGTTACAACTCTGCGAAATTCAAAATAGCAAAACGTGCTGGTGTCCATCGATAACCTCAACGCGTTAAATGGGGACGGAATCTACCGAACGCTGACAATCTTCGTAACGTGAAAGAAACACGCCCGAAGTTTACATGTGTTGGGTCAAAAGCCCGGGTTAATATTGATGATGGATCGACTTACGTCGTTTGATTATTATACGCTTAGAAAAGAGTAGAGTAGAGGGGTTGGCAGGCTGCACTATATTTTGATTTAAAGGAGATTATTTTGAAGTCAAGTAAGATTTGTGTTTTGATGCAATAAGTTGTTATTCTCATTATTTTGATTTTTGATTCGTTTTTTTGAGGGCTTGCGTTTCAATTATTTGGTGTTATTTAATTCTACGCCTTTTATCATGTCTGTGGTGCAAATGGTTCAAAATTTGAGAATGAAAAGTGAATTAAATTTTGAAAAACTATTAAAACTAAAGGAAGGTGGTCGTCCTATTCCAGATTTCAAAATTAAACAGACTAGCAAGGACAAGAACAAAGAAGTCCATCGCAATTTTCGCAGGTCTATGTATGATTTGTCTGATTGGATTTGCGGATGTGAAGTAAGTCGTGCATTTTACTGTTTCGTTTGTCTGCTTTTATCGAATAATTCATTATGGTGTAAAAACGGTGTCGAAGACTTAAAACATTCAAAAGAGAAAATAAAAAAAACATTGTTTATCGGCAGACCATATGAAATGTGCCATGAATTTTGCTACAGTTGGTACTGTGGATATTCGTTCTCAATTAGACAATGCTTATAGACAATCGGTAAGAATTTTTAATGAAAATGTGTCGAAAAACAGATATATTATAAATAAAATAATTGACTGTGTGAAATTTTGTGGGGCGTTTGAACTTGCTTTGCGAGGGCACGACGAGACAGAATCTTCTGTAAACCCGGGAATATTTCGTGGACTTATAAATTTTGTTTCAGAGCTGGATCCAATACTCAAAGAATACTTGGATAAGGCTATGGTTTTTAAGGGTACTTCTAAAACTGTACAAAATGAATTACTTGATTCAATATTATCGGTGGCTCAAGAACAACTTAAAAATTGGAGATTCAGTCAGCCGAATATATCGCAGTCTAGGTGGATGAAACTACTGATAGCTCGAACAGAACTCAAATGACTTTTATTATACGGTAAATTTTATCCGGTGTCGTTCACGGAAGGTTCATTAAATTTGTAAATCCTACCGGCACCACAGCTGAACATTTATCGGAGATCATTTTCAAAGAATTAGAGGTACTAGAAAACAATAAAAAACCGGAAAAGTTAATTGGACAGAGTTATGACGGAGCTTCTACTATGAGTGGTGGATTAGGCGGAGTACAAAAAAAATTTAAGAACGATATCCTCAAGCAAATTTTATTCATTGTTATGCTCACCAAATTAATTTAATTCTGCAAAAAGCAGCAAGTCAGAATGAAAATGTTAAAGTTTTTTTTGCCAATTTACAGGGATTTCCTACATTTTTTAGTCGATCTCGAAAACGTACAGCGATTCTCGATGAATTTGTTAAAGTACGTTTACCTAGAGCGGCACCGACAAGGTGGTATTTTAATACGCGTTGTGTGGAAACCGTATTTTTGTATCAAGCTGATATTCTGGCTTCAATAGAAAAGATAATTGAGGATGAAGAAGACTCAAATACAATTAATCAAACAATAGGATTAAAAACTTTTTTGCAAAGTGTGGATTTACTTTATTGGCTAAATTTTTTCCATTTCATAATGCCTAATTGTGATGTTCTTTTTAATCAACTTCAGAAACATGGTATTGACGTGATATTGGTGAAAAAAATAGAGACTCATTCAAAATGTCAATTCAAAAAGACAGAGACCATATTTTATTAAATGAAATATTTCCCGAAGCACTTTCAAAAATGAAGACTTAAAGCGCCAAGTTGCTTTGGAGGTTTGCGACATAATAATTTCTGAGATTAACCACCGCTTAGTTTCAGTGATCATTTAGTGATTGCCCAGTTATTTTACAGCGACCAGTTCGAACAATATAAAATTAATTTTCCAGATCGTATTCTTAAGTCAATAAGAGAAAACTTTTCTAGTATTAATTACTCAAAACTAAAAACTGAACTTCAAGTTATTTATGAACGCGACGATTTTAATAAGAGTTCAGGAGCTGTGCCAATGCTGCAATTGTTTATTAATAACAATCTCTCTAAAACTTTTTCGGAAACTGTAAAATTGTTGACTATTTTATGTACATTACCAAGGACAACTGTAGAAAGCGAAAGATGTTTTTCTACATTAAAGAGAATCAAGTTATTTTTGCGTAATACTATGGGACAGGAGAGATTGTCGGCGTTAGCTATGTTAAGCATAGAAAAGCAATTTGTGAATAGTATTCATAATTTTAATGAAAGGGTTATTGATCACTTTGCAAATACAAAAGATCGAAGGCTTCACTCAAATTTTAAAAAGATTTAGATTAATTATCATTTAATTTAAGTTTGTCATATTTAATATGTATAAAAAAGAATAAAATGTGGTTGTTTTTTAAGAGAGCATTACTTTTATATAAAACAAGCAAAAATCTTTTTGCCTCTCTGGTTTTGGTAAAGAACTCCACAAATTTTGCGTTTTTAGAGATTTTAACGACTTCTGGGCAGAAATTGGGCATGGTTTTTCGAAAAGGCCTCCGGGGGACTGGTCAGTGTCGTTCTGTATTTTAAGATTGTGGTCACATCACCTATGACCCCCCTATAAAATTAACCACGAGCTGCCACTGTCTTTGATGGTTCGATAACCAATAATCAACAAAACATAATAAAAATTGCATGACAGATGACAATCGAAACCAAAAGTAACCGGGCTCCTAAGGCTGGTTACTAGTTTAACAGTTCATTAACCATATTTCAGGAAACCGTATTCCAAAACTAACCAGATTTTCAGCAACCACTATTTTTTGGTTACTTTCGGGACGGTGAACCGCAAATCAGTTACTTCCGGATCATAGCCTAAGTCAACCTGTATTAAGGGATCTACAATATTGAATAAAGGATTTTTGAATAATAAAATACACCAATACAAAAAAGAGAAAATCTTCCTTCATTCTCGATGGAAGGTTTTACTTCCCATTTCTATTGTTATCTGAATTAGTTTTTTCGATTTAATCCAAAAATTGTAGAGCTACATTTCCGATATAAACATAGTAAAGGCGTTGTACAAATATATATAATATCCCAGTTAACAAGTGAGCTAATAACCATTTATAACGAATTGCTACGCACGTTGTGATTTTTGTTTAATTTGAAAAATATCCCATGTGGTATTTATTTAAATGTTTATGTTGATTCAATGTTTATGTTAAGTTTCTTCATTTATATACCAAAACGAATCAGCAACCAAACAGGCAAGCAGATTAAATATACACAAACATTTCCATATTGATGAAACAATACCTGATATAAAATATTTATTTAGCTACACTCCAAGTTCCAATTATTGTATTGTCGACGTTGTATCTATATTCAATTTGTATATCGATTTGAATGATTGGTTAATACTCTTATGTTATTAATTACAATTAATGCGATTAGAAATTATTCCTAGTAAATCGATAGGCCGCTTATGATCGATGAATTAATTTAATATTTGAAGGCATTGAGGATTTAAATTAATAAACAGTTTTCGAAGTATACAGGATATAAGTAATCAAAACATCAAATTAAGAATGGTAATACACTGAACGCCTTGGTAATATATTCCAAGGAGAAGGAGACAAGAAAAAAGTGAAGAAATAGTAGTTTGTACAACAAGTGCGCAAAGCGATACTTTTCCCACGAGCGCAGAAGGCGAGTGCCGCAAATCCAGCGAGTGGAAAAAGTGCTTTGCGTACGAGTTGTACACAATATTTTTTCTACGACCACGATTATTAATTAAAGAAAAAAGTAACTTATATATGTATTTTATTAACTTGAACAGAACGAATTTAAGAAATGAACACAAAATATAGAAAAATTAGTTAAAAGTTGATAGTTAAATTGGAACAATTTCGAATTGTAATGCCTGGTATATTATCTATTTTTGATGATAAGTTATCGTTGATGTTTGTCAACGAAGATGTTGATGCTTGTTTTTCATTAGGAATAATATTATATGAAGTCGAAGTCCCAGGTATAATAGATTTTTCAATTTTGTTGGCAATATCAATTTTGTTTGATATCGAGTCGTCAATATATCTTCCGCCACTGTATTTGAGCGCCATCCACCATGTCGCTTCAATGTTAATAAGTCTCCGCCTGAATTTGCTAAAATTGTAGCTGAAGATCGTCTAACACAATGACCCGTGTACAATTTAGAGTTAGATAATTTTAAATATTCTGCAATTTGTTTAGGCATATTTCCAAATTAATTTATGCCCACTACCTACCGCGTGCATTTTCCATGTTGGTAATTAAGAAATAACCTCTTCTCTTTTGTAATTTGTGGATGCAGAGGTGCATATTTTTTGTATAAATCATAGAATTATCCAACTACAGTAAATGTACGTGGTATTTTTGTCTCAGTTATTGGAACAGTAACCAATAAGACTTCTTGTAAACCTTTCACGTTATCAATAGTTAATTTCCATAATTCTTTCCTTCGACATGCTCCGGCTGATCCAAAAGCTATGACAACCTACTAGTAAATTTGTGACTGGAATTAAGATTTAATTTTAGTTCCAAAATTAAAGTAAAAAAATTAAATGAATTGCAAATATATAAAAAACGTCGCCAGGATTTGAACCCGGGCCTCTTCGTTCCAATGCTGATGTGTCTTCCACTAAGCTATCGCGGCAACAAATTATGACATACCGTATTTAGGTCTCTCCACTGCTTTATTCTATCTTAAGTTTTTTATTTCGATTTTTCTATATTATGAAGTACATTGGTTACTAAATAATAATAGATTGAATAACTAAATATAATCTTTGAAATTATGACTTACTTTGACTAGTAGATAGATATTGTCTGGCGCTTCTTCTAAAAATCTATGGATTGCAGCAGATGTCAATGTAAGGGATTTTTTTTGTCACAGCTTTTTCGTTTTGCTTTTTTAAATATGCTCGAAGTTTTGTATACTTTGAAATATCTATGTTATGTTTGATACTTATGAGGCTCCTTATCATTGAATATATAGACCACAGTGTAGACGGTTTAAAGTTTGCAGAAATTTCTTCAAAATAAGCCAACAAAACATTTTCTGAGAATGATTTCATATTTTTTATTTCCGTCCAGTTCATAAATTTGCTGTATTGTTTTTTGAAACTCCAGGTACCCAATTTTCGATTGCATTTTGAGCCTTTTCGATAATATCTGGAGGAGTATTCTCAATATCGGAATTCGACAACTCGAAAGATACGTTATGATTTCGGTTCATAGTTCCTAAGATAAAGGGTAATATATGAATTTGTTGATAATCTATAATCAATAAACTGAAATACATAATCTAAAAAATAGTTTACTTACAGAATTTTTAGTTTAAATTTAAAATTTGAACACCCAGAAATCCACTATAAAGTATTGTCAAAAAAATTTGACAGTGACATTTCCGTGGGCAAAGTGACATTTCCGAGCGGAAAAGTACCATTACGTGTACTTTTCCCACACTCTACATTATTACTTTTCTAACGGATATCAAACTAATTAAGAAAAGGCTTGCTTTGCGCATAAAAATTTGTGTAGAAAAGCGTGTTTGCATAGTAGTTGTAGGAAAAATTGTAACTACATTTTAAAAGAGACATCTAGTATTCTTGTTATATTTACCAAAAAATGTAAGTGAGAAGATAACTTATGTCGGTCACCATAAGGTATTTATGACTCAAGTCGTCTCCGTATCCTTTTTATTTTCATGTCATCAAAAGAAAGTAGAATTATTGTTGGCGCATGATTGCAGCTTCAGATCAGATCAGAAATTACTGTTGAGAGTAAAAGCTAAAAACATATGTGAAGGTGAATAATGTTCGAAGCTCAGTAGAATCACCTTCAGAATAATATTAGAAAAATTACCGACACATTACAGATTACCGATATTACGCAGTAGTCATGCTTTAGAGCATATACCAATTGAATGGAGAGAGTCAAAGGTGGTGTTTATTCCCAAAACAGGGAACACAATGTACACCGAGGCTTCTTCTTCAGGTGCCATCTCCATTTATTGAAGATTAGCGACAATTTCGGCATACTTATTTTGGCTCTCAGTGGTACGGATTAAAGATGATGTGTTCATACCAGTCCAGTGGTGTATGTTTCACAACCACGAATATTGTCTGCGACCAGGACCACGTTTTCCTTCGATTTTTCCTTCTATTAATAATTTCAGTATATCATCCTTATTGTCACGGTATATGTGGCCTAGATAAGCGGTCTTTCTTCGTTTTGTTGTTGTTTGTAACTCGCTTTCCCTTCCCATACGTCTAAGCACTTCAGCGTTAGGTATATGTTGAGTCCATGATATTTTTAGTAGTCTACGGAAGATCCACATTTTAAAAGCCTCGAGTCTGTTCATGGTATGTCCATGTTTCTGATCCATGCAGGAGAACTGAGTGCACGTATGCTTTTACAAAACGGTATCTTAAGTTAAAGTTCAAGGTTGCGTTGCACAATAGGTTTTTCAACTTTAGGAATATGGCTCTGGTTTGCTCTTTACGTGATCTTACTTAAACGTCCGGGTCTACATTCGTTGTTATGCAGCTACCAAGATATTTAAATTTCCCAACTTCCTCTATTGCGGTATCATCATAGACGTTTATGTTCAGTTGTGGGTTCGGTAATCTGGTTATGGCCATTACTTTTGTTTTTGTTACATTAATTTTCATGCCTTGTTGATCCTCCACTTCTACAACTTTGTTGATTAGGCTTTGAAGGGCTTCTGGATTGTCTGCAATGATAACCGTGTCGTCTGCATAACGTATGTTGTTTAACGTCCTGCCGTTAATTTTAATTACATCCTCTTCATCGCCTATTGCTTGATTAAATATGTGCTCAGAGTACATATTAAACAGTATTGGCGACAAAACATACCCCCTTTTCTATACACACCGTTTCCGATGTCGTTTGTCCATATCTAACCTTCGCTTTTTGGTTCCAATAAAGATTTCTAATAAACTCGATGTCTTGTTTGTCTAACCCTTTTTTCTGTAGTAATGTCAGAAGGATGGTGTGATTAACTCGAAGGCTTTCTCGTAGTCTATGAAAGAGTCATATACATCTTTCCTTATGTCACTACATTTCTGGAGGAGCATAAATAAGCTGGCTAGCGCTTTTTTTCTTTCTAGACCTTCACGAAATCTTCTTTGATCGGCTTCACATTTGTGGTAAATTCTAGCTTGTATAATTTTAAGTAGGATCGTAAGCACTTGGCTCATCAAGCTTATCAGTCTAAACTCATCACATTTCTTGACTTTAGATTTTTTAGGGAGAAAATAAATACGGAGGTGAGCCAGACTTTTGGAATATTACCTGTTGCATGCACTTTCTGTAGTGACTGTAACAGTGACAACAAATTTTCTTCTTCTAACAATTTCATCATTTCTATGTGGATTTCGTCCGGACACTGAGGCTAAATTCTACAAACCAATTAGTCTGACATTATTCATGGTGAAAACCATGAATCATGGAAAAAGTAATACAAAAACAGTTGCGAGGAGTGTTCAAGAGCATCCCTCTATACGGACTACAATGGGCCTATCACGCAGAGAAATCAGGAGAAGCTGCCCTACATAATTTGGTCTCGGGTCTCGAAAGGAGTCTGAATCAGCATTTTGAGACATCGAAGGTGTCAATAACGAATAAATCCCTCAAAAAAGAGTCTTATTCGTGTATTAGGACAAAGTCCCGTCCATTCTGTCATCAGCCGTCCTGTTATCCTGATGTGCAACTTTCATACGAGCGTTTTGGGGGCCTGCCAGCTGGGCGGCTTGTTTTTGTGTTTTGACCCACTTTGCAATTCGGTCTGGACTCATTCGTGCTATGTGGTCTCTCCAACACCGGCGTCCCTCTCTCACTCATCTGACAAGATTTTGCTCTTCTAGTTCTCCTCTGGTATTCTCGTTGCTCATCCTATCATGCAATGTTATCTATTTTATTGTTCTGGGGATTTTCATCTCCGGGTTCTCATTTTCCTTTTGGTGACAGACGTTACAGCTCTTGTCTCGACGTCCTTACGCAGGTTTTATACATTCTTGTGGTCATATATTTGTTCTTCCAAATTATATTTCGCCTCTCCTGATACTCTTAGGGCTTTTTTGATCTGGTTATCCACCTCATTAACTGCACATCTGCTTCTCGATACCTGTACCCCCAGATAGTTGACATTCATCACCTGATGTATAATGCGCTCAGTCACCACCAACTTACATCGGATCGGATCTTCAGATATCACCGTAGATTGTGTTTTTTCTATCGAAATTTGCATGTTAAGCCTGTGTGCTGTTGGGTTGAATCTGTAGAGAAGGCGCTGCAGGTCATCTTCGCTCTACGTCGTCAAGACAGCATCTCAACAGTATTCTCAAGCGGAGGCTGTTCATCCTACATCGACTTCGTTCACATTTTCAATTATTCGATCCAATATGATGTTAAAAAGGCATGGCCTAAAACTATCTCCCTGTCTAATGCAGGATGAGACTTTAACTTCTCTTGTTAGACCGCATTCCGTTCTTTTCATTGTTTATATTAAGCTGCTTTATTAGGTTTATGTGGCACTTATTAACATATTTTCTGTTCAGTCAATCGATTACATCCTTAAGCTGTACATTCTCAAACGCTTGCTTCATATCTACGAAGCATGTATACATTGATTTATTGAATTCACTGGATTTCTCTATCAATTGGCGTATTATAAATATTCCGTCTATCGTTGATCTATTTGAGCGGAAGCCTTGCTGTTCCTCGGAGATTCCTACTTTTTCAGTTAGTTCATCTGCTAATATTTTTGTTAGCAGTTTCAGTAGTTATTCCTCTGAAATTTTTTGGTTTCGATTTTGGGCCATTTTTGTATATCGGTATTGTTATGCTAGTTTTCCATTCATTGGGTATTATTCCACTTTGTTCTATTTTTCCGAATAATTTTACTAATTCTTTTCCGATATTTTGACCTCCGTACTCAAATAATTCATTTGAAATGACTGTCTGGAGATTTACGGTTCATTATTCTCTGTATGGCCGTTCGTACTTCTTCCAGTGTTATGTTTTCCTGTTGTTCGTCTGGAGGTGATGGATTTTCGATTCCAGTATCATTGTTGTTTCCGCTATTGTTATCGTATAGGTTTTCAAAGTATGTTGCCCATGTCTCTAGGTCTATTGCATTTACTACTACTTCATAATTGACTTCCTTTCTTCTCTTTCGTAGGATGTTCCAGATCTTCTTCTGGCCCCCGTATATGCCATTTTCCATTTCCACCGAGAACTTTTCCCAGTTCCTATGTCCTTTTGAGTTGTTTAATCGAATTAGTTGTCCTGTTTCTTTCTCTTTTGAAGACTTCATATTATTCGGGTGATCTGTTGTTGATGTACCTTTTGTAAGCGTTCTTTTTTTCTTTTGCAAATTCCTTGACTTCCGGGGTGAACCATGGTTCATTGTTTCTTTTATTTGTGTTGATTGTTCTTTCTCGTAGGGCTTCCTTGGCACTATTCTTGATGCTGTTTTTCATTTTTTCCCAAGCGTGTTCAACATTATCTCTTCCTGTTATTGTATTTTGAGTGATCTTCTCATCTAGTTTGTTTTGGTACAGTTTTCTTAAATTTTGTGATGTAATTAGCCATTTTCCTTCTTTAAGTATGTGTTATGTACGGGACTTACATAGCACTAATCCGATATTTGCTGACGTTAATATACCTACATCGAGTATCCGAGAGGAGTGTATGTTCCTATTTTTAATAACGTTAATGGATTATTAATACGTAGTTCATTGAGGGTACATGTTTGTATCATCATTTCTCCATTGTCATGTATTGTCTCTTCGTTGAACTGTGCATGATTCTCTGAAAAACAGAATTACCAATTCTTGAGTTAGGGTCGCCCATGATGATGACTTTGTCTTTTTTGGTTATCTTTTCTAGCGTGTGTTGCAAGGTGTCGAAAAATTCTTCTCTTTCTTCTTTAGGCTTGCCTGCATCTGGTGCATTATACGCTTAGTATGTGTGTCGCTTCCTCCACCAGTTCCATTGTCACTTGTATGATGCTGCAATCTATATATTGCATTTCCTTGATACTCGTTTCGAATTACTTATTGACCAATAATCCTACACCTCCTCTCGTTCTCATGTTCTTGTCAACGCTGTTATAAAATAATGTTTATTGTTGGTAACTTTTCTGTGCCTCTTTTCTTAGTTTCCAAGAGATCGCAGATGTCTATTCTATTTTTCTTCATTTCCAATATTTAGTCGAATTAATAAAAAAAATGGAATTGCTTAAAAGGGAAAGGTCAAAGTAAAAGGTTTTGCTACAAGTAAAAGGTAGAAGTAAAAGGAAACCCCTGTCTCCAAATTAATAATGATTACCTTATACTTGCAAGTAAATGCTTCTGTGGAAGAGTAAAAGGGTCGAGACACGCGAAGCAGCTAGTTATTTACAACGTGCCAATTCCTCAATATTCACAAGCTGATTAATAGTGGTAAGTTGTAAGTTGAGTTTTGAAATGACTTCGTCAAGTGAAAGTGAAAGTGAAAGTAATTAACAGTACAATAATAGCAGTGAGTTAAAATTTATTGCTGATGAACTTCGCAGCTTTCCTATTATTTTGGCAAAGTCAGAGGTTCCGAAAGTTAAAAAGAGGAAAGATGAAGCGATCGCGAAGATATTGCAAAAATACAACGCATCATTTGATAAAAAATTAGATGCCGAAGGTTTCATGAAAAAAGTCAACAACATGAAGAGTAGACTTGAGAAAAAATCAGAGTTAAAGGAAACAAAAGGATAAAACTAGTAGACTGGGAAGAACAAATGGTGGCAGCAGTAGAGGGAAACACAAATCCGACTATCGGCAGAATTAAAGGTAATTTAATTGTGTATATATCTATCTTATTTTTGAAAATAATGGTTGTAATGATTGCTAACATATGCGACTGTTCACGTCAGTAAATCGGGAAAAAACAACTGAAATCACTCAGCAGAAAAACGGTTGGTTCTGATCATACATTTCTTTACACGGGTCCAATACAAATCAGCATATTGCAAAATCCAACAACAGAAAGTGATTTGGTGCCAACCTCATCATCAAGTCTCTCCGTTCCAGCAGATAATAATACAAAAGCAACCAAAGCTAGTATGCCACCAATGAGAAAAACAGCCACAGATAAGTATGAAACCGATGAAACCAAAAATTTAACCACAAACGAGTTACAGCGATTAGTTTTACTCCAACAATTTCAAACATCACCTTTGCATAGGGAGTATTATCAAAAAAACTACAAAAGTTACAAAGTGAACACTGTAATACTCATCATGAAACAGGTGATACTTGGCAAGACAACATTATTGTTGACGGAGATAGAAGTTTTTACGATTTGAACTGAATAACATTATTAACCGTTACAAATAGTATTTACGTATTTTGAATATATTTCTTTGTATTATAGGTGTTCATTAAAATCAATAATAAGTACATTAACTGTCTAATTATTGCAGCCAAATTTTGCCTCACTGCTTGTCCTCGGCGACGAAGACGAAGTCTATTTTCATCGTTGTCATCATTAATAGGAAAGTATTCATCTTCTTAAGGAATATCTTCAGGTCTCTCGAAGTCCGGATCTCTTAAATGTTTTGCAATGTTATGCAATATAATACATGCCACTATTATTTTTGGGAAGTTTTACCCGATAGACATATTGTAATATGGGAAATCGTCATTTTAACTGCCAAAGCACCTTTCGATTACAACCCTTTCCGATTTCAACAGTGCATTGAGAACCTTCTCTGTACCAATTCCACGACATCCCCAGGATAGGCTAGGTTTATAATGAGTGGGTCAACGAGGCCCTCCACTGCGACTCGCGAGAGTCTATTGTAGCTCATACCTATTCAAATTTCACCAAACAGATTCAGCTTCTTAACGTGCCGATTAATTTGTTCAGTAAATGATATTTCAGGTCCAAGGGCAAGAAAGTGGCCCTGCCAAACATCAGATTCCTGACTCGAGCCGCGGCGGGGCAGGCACAGATTATATGCTCTGCTCTTTCATCATATTCCAAACAAAGACGGCAAATCGTATCGTCCGACAGTCCAAGTTTCAGCATATGATGATTCAAACGACAGTGGCCTGTTAGGCACCGTAGATCGTGTCTATTATAGCCTAACATTTGTTTGGATACATTATTCGAAGGAAGTATGAAGGCCTTTGAATGAACCAATCCTGGTATATTATGCCAGAAGTCTAAAACTCTTCTTGTAGTCCAGGTATTTAGTGTTTGTTTGACAACACTTGTTGCGATGCCAATTGTGGGTTCTGGTCCGATAAAGTCATGAGCAGCACCCTCTCTTTCAAGAGAGTCAGCCTTCTCATTACCATCCATACCAGAGTGGCTAGGGATCCAAACCAGCGATACCCTGTTGCGTTCTCCTATTGAGGCGAGTCTTTTTTGGCAGTCTAGAACCAATTTCGACGTTACACGGTACGAGCTCAGTGCTTTCAAGGCCGCTTGGCTGTCCGTGAAAATTTTTATTGATCTGTGTGTGTGTGGTTGAATTGCCCCAAACTCTCCACACATGAAGCAATGGCATACATTTCTGCCTGAAATACGGTGGCATAGGATCCCAGAGATGTTGAGATTTCTGTCCTAGGTTTTCGACCGTATACAACCGCACCAGAGCCTGAGGGTGTCTTTGATCCATCAGTGTACCAACAGATGTCTGCTCTTGAGAGTTCATCCTTGCGGAGGACCGATTCATCACTATTTGGAAATAGGACGGTATAAGGCAGATTATAGTTTACTGTTGGGGGCATTATATCAGACGGCATTCCCATAACACTATGACTTTCGGTGGCCGCTTACATTCTACTTTGCTCTGTATAAGCCTGTTTTGTGCATTTAGAAATATGCACAATTCTATATGCTGTCCATCTGGCCTCCTTTTCCAGAAGTATATGGAGAGGAGGAAGGTCCAGGAGGATTTCCATGGCTGCTGACGGTGTGGTGCTGATAGCACCAGTTATAGCCAAACTAGCATGTCTTTGTATGCCAGAGAGCTCTGCTTGGGCCGTTTTCTGTAAAGCTTCTGACCACCAAGCAATGGCTTAGTATGTGATCATTGGTCTAACAATCATCACATATATCCACTGGATTTGTTTGGGACCCAAGCCCCAAGATTTTCCGCAGATCCTGCGACATGTCCACAAGAAAAGTCTGGCCTTATGGATGACTTTTTCCAAGTGAGCGTTTCAAGTAAGTTTTTCATCTAGGATGATCCCCAAATATTTTACTTCCGCTGCAAATGGAATAACCTCACCATTATGGAAAAGTGGCGGAAGGTCCGCCAAACTCCTTCTCCTAGTGAAGGGAACTATTACAGTTTTAACAGGGTTAACAGACATCTGTTCACTCTGGCAGCAACTGCAGACATCGTCCAAAGTCCTTTGGAGGGTATTATGTGCAACCCGTCCTGACTTGGTTCTTGCCAGAATGACAAGGTCGCCTGCATACGCTTGCAGTTCTACCCCTCTTCCCACGAGAGTACCAAGCGGGTTATCCATCAGGAGTGACCACAAAAGGAGAGATAACACTCCACCCTGCGGGCAGCCCCTGGAAACCTTAAAGCTGATGGCCTCGTCTTGAATAGATGTAGTGGCTGTTCTATTAGTGAGCATGGCATATATCCAGCCGGTAATCGTTGGTTTAATGCCCTTTTCAGTCAAAGCTGAACCAATGGAGGCTGGTAGTGCATTGTCTAATGCTCCTTCCATGTCGAGAAAAATGTCCACCGCAATCTCCTTATTGTTAAGGGATTGTGTGATTTTCTCAATAATGTTATGTAATGCTAAATCTGTTGATTTGCCTGTTTGAAAAGCGTACTGGTGGATGCTCAGGGGGGAGCTGTATAAAGCTACCTGCCTGATATGGCAGTCCAGTACTGTTTCAAGTCCTTTAAGCAGGAAAGATATTAGGCTAATTGGTCTGACCGATTTAGGGTGTGGGTCTGTGCGGCCCATTTTCGGTATATATACTACCCTAGCCGCCAACCAACTGGGTGGTATATAATTCCACGCCAGACTAGCTCTATACAATTAAATGAGGATGGGTATCCGTAATTCCAGTCCGTTTTGTAGCAGAGCTGGAAAGATGCCATCCTCACCGGGAGATTTGAAGGGCTGAAATGATTTTATTGCCCGTTCAATCGCCGGTGCTGTGATAACGTTTTTGGCAACCTCCCAATCATTCTTTTTGGGCCGCCTTGCGCCCTCAAAGTGGGGAGGTCGGTTGTTATCCAGAGGGAAAGTGGTTTTTAATCAAAAGCTCTAACATTTCTTTTCTTGAGGGCGTAAAAGTGCCATCTGGTCGTTTCATCGACCCTATCTCGGCAATCGGCTCTTTAGAGAGAATCTTATGCATTCTAGTACTGCGAGGTATGTCGGATATACTCTCACAGAACTCCTTTCAAGATTCCCGTTTCGTCTTTCTATCCCCAGGATAACTGTCACTGTCATTCGCTCTCTCAACATTCGATCCCAAAATCTACTGACCCAATTTTCAGATTGGTGTAGGAGATGGCGGGTGACTCTCAACACTAAAAAAACCCAAGCCATCGTGTTCAAACACCCCGATACCATGAGCGAACGACTTCTGCCTACAAACTTCCGCCTCGTGCTCTGGGGAGATCAACTTGAAATCCGCAGGAAAGTGGTTTATTAGGGAGTGAGATTTACTCACACTCTCAAGTTGATGGCAGACCTCATGGACACTTCAAATAAGGTCCGACGTCGAGTTAATCTTCTTAAGGCGCTGGGCGGCAGCTTCGGACGCAGTCACCCTATCACCTTACTTCATACGTATAAGACATATATCCGTCCAATAATCGGCTATAGAGCAAACGTCTATTGCACCCTTCCTGACCATCTTGTTAAAAGACTTTGAACTTGTGAGCAGTCAATCCTTAGATACTGCCAATACAAGGCACCATACTCACCCAGCAATATCGTTTATGTCAATACCGACATCGAGCCAATTCCTTCACGTCTCCATAATTTACAAGCCTGATATGTTAGTCGCACTATCGAATCGGGCAAAGAAATCTCAAAAAATACCCTACTCACACCGTGGATCGCCAACAGACGGAAGCTCCTTTTTCCTCCATTACGCTTGCTAGCCACGGTTTACGACGACCTCCCCGACGAATACATTAACTACCTAGACGAATCCCCAATTTCGATCCGATGATCCGAAACCACAATTCTCACAACAAATCTCGATATTATTTAATTAGATCACTTAATAAATGCCCATCTAACATTCTCATTCAATATATAAAATCACCATTTCTAACATATCTCATTTAAAATATGCAAAAATTCTCATTTCCATAACTTATTAATTCGTTCAACACTTTTGACAGAACCTATACTTTCCGACCGCCCCCATACCACCCACGTCAGTGTTGCAGGTTTTTCTGCAACTCTGTGAATTTATTCACTAGCCAAATGGACCGACGATCGTCGACAGGGAACAACTGCGGCCGCAGCGGTACCCGCCATAGATTGCGATGATTATTATTTAGCGCCGACCACCGTAAATTATCCCAAACCACCGAAGGCACGTTTCCGCAATATTATATTCCAATTTCAACAAATCACCGAAATCTAAACACTTTTCAAAAATGTCTCCTATACACTTTTACCGCTAAAATTCCAAAAATCTAATAGAATTACAAATCTTGAAGATTTCTCTCTTGAAACACCAGAGACATTCCAAATTCAGTAAAAACCACCCATTTTTCACTAAATAATTTCCGATACCTAGCCAGCTCAACAACATATCTTATGTATCGGCAGCGATGTATGGTTCGTCTTCCAACAGAACGCTCCTATCCTAGACACTTTTTGTCACACCACTCCACACACTTTTAAGCTTCGCTGGTTACAAATATCAATCCCCGATATAACTCAACAAAAAACCTTCCTCCAGTTATTTTCTAGCGAAAAGCCCGTTCAATTTTCTCAATTCCACACACTTTTTAAATTTTTTCCTAGTCACTTCTTCAAAATCTTCTAGACACTTTTCCAACTTACCCACTTCAACCAACCACCAATTACGTTGCACAGTCTCAAGCGCGCACTAAAACATCCAACACACCCCCAACCCAGCCCTGAAGAGGTAACTAATCCCATAGGCGAGCGGGACACCCCCAGAAAGTCGCTTAGAAATAGCAGTACTAATCGCTAACCCCACTTTTACTTTATGTTTTCGGGGTCGCTGAATACGAATATGAAATTATTTTTACGATAAAATTGGGGGAACATGGAAAAAACGGCAATTTCGGGTAAAATTGGAGCAATTGAATTTGGCGTTTTTCTGTATTCATCTCGCTATATCTTCCACATTTTTTATCAATGTATCATTATGAAATTTTTTATGACTATTGCGTATCTAAATATCTAAACAACAAGCGTGCTCCGAAAATTCTGCGACAATTAATACTTGAACAGTAAATTTACAATTATTTACTTTTACGTGTTCCGAGTTTTGTCGTACAAATACAAAAGTTGTGTTACCAAGTTTCGAATTTCTAAAAACTATTTATCCAGTAATAAAATGCAATACCTAAAGAAGTTTTTGGGAAAGTTTCAGATCTAAACATTGAGAAGAAAAAAAGATTTGCTATTTCAAAGTCGAGCGTCAATGCTTCATGTGGGGTGGGGTTGATTTTGCTTCTGAATTTCTCAAAAAAATGTTTGGCTAGAGTTTCACCAATTTCTTGATTCTCACTAATTACAGTGTTGTTAGAGATAAGATTGGCTACTTTAAGACTGGTATTGTTTCCTTGAATTTGTCTCATTTTTTTCCATAGAACAGTGGGATTAGTATTTTCGTTCATTGAGGAGAAGATTTTTTACTTTATTTTATGGTATATTGAGTCTTGGCTCTGGCTTTTTTCAGTTTAAGGAGATTATCTTGGCTCTTGTTTATTCGGTAATTTTTGAGTGCAAATATTTGTTCATCTACAGCAATTTGACAAGAGTTATTCCACCCGGGAACTGTTTTTCGTTTGTTTGAAATAATATTTTTGCCAATGTGTGCATTTGCAGCTGGAAGTAAGGCGTTTGTAATTAACGTCATGTTATTGTCTGTATTGTCGGAGAACGAGAGGATGGATAAAGTGGTATCTGTATGAGTTGTGTAACTGGGCGGTTAGGCGCCAGTAGCTCTTGGCTAAACTTTGTTGAATATTTGGTTCATTGGATGATATGAAGATGGGATAGTGATTCCTGTCGTAAAGGTCATCGGCAATTTGCCAAGTTAGTAGAGTAGCTGATTTAGTGTCACTGGAGCTCAGATCTATAGAGTTTCGGATGAAAAGTTGAAATGTGTACTGGAGCCTGTATTCAATAGGCAGGATTCTGTGCAATTGATTACTCTTTCAATAGTTTTCCCTTTATCGAATGTATAGTTGGATCCCCACATAGTGTTGTAGGCGTTAAAATCACCTACAAGAATATATGGTGCAGCTAGTTGGTAGATAAGGTTTAATAGCTCTGTATCTTTCAGTGGGGGGTTAGGTGGAATATATATGTTGCAAATAGTTAGCTTAGTAGGACACCAAGTGGTTATGGCAATGGCCTCAAGATCTGTTGTGAGTGGGAGGTGAGACGAAAACAGTTCGCTTGAAATAAATATTGATGTGCCGCCACTGGCACGTATACAGTCGGTGCGGATAAAGTGATATCCTTCAAAGTTTTTTAGCTTAGGGAGTTTGGATAATTTGGTGTTGGTTTCTTGAAGGCATATTATTTCAGGCTGTTCATCGACGACTAGCTGCTGGATTCTTTCTAATCGAGGAAAGAATCCATTACAGTTCCATTGAATTAATTTGAAAGTGGCTCTTGACTTGGAGGTGATAAGGGTGGCTGTGAGGATTTTTGCAGGCATTCTTCATCAGTTTGAAATTCGGAGGAAACGCTTATATTATCAGAGTCTTCAGGATTTATTTGTTGTTTAATTTTTTTCCTAATTCTTGTAAGGCGGTTTTTGAGGGTCCTTTCCTTCGTTTTGGTATACAGGAGTGATATGTCATTTAGTAATCGTTGAGTATTTGAGGTGAAGATAAGAGCTTACTTGAGAGGGTGTATATTCACATGTGTAATTTCTAAGAAATCTGTGAATTGGGTTTCTGTAAGGGTGAGATCCGATCGATTTTTTTTCATAAATAGCGTATATTGCTTTTTGAGTGGAGGGTGTTAAATTATGATGATCAGAGATTATTGTTTTCGATTTTTTCTTTAGATGTTTCAAGGAGGTATTAGGGTTAGTAAATGAAGGGGGGAGCATTTGATTTGTTGTTGGTTCAGGTGTGATTTCCGGTGTGAGTTGGAGATGGGTATCAACATTGCTATCAGTTGATATGGCCTTTTTTGTCCATGAGTTAGGGGAGTTAGTAATTGAGTTATCTCAGTTTCATTCGAGGTATTTAGTAGTGTGAGTTGTCTGGGAGCACTATCAAGAGAAATATCAACCGTAGATGGTGACATAGAGTTGGCGGGGGGTGAGATGTCGCCTTTGGTTGGGGTGTAGTAGTATTTGTGCAGGAGTCAGCAGTATGTCCTGCTTGTTTGCATAGGAAACATTCAAGCTTATCAGATGATACAAATATTCTATATTGAGTATTATCTTGAGTAATTAGGAGAGATGTTTGTACGGAGAAGTTATCATTTTCAGGAATAACGTGAGAAACTCTACGGAAACTCATAATGTGAGCGTATTCATCACCTAGTACGCCACATTTTACAAACGAAACAGAATACGTTTTGCCGGCGTAATAAGTCTTCGTATAGGGATAGTTGTGGAGTTAATGGAGATGCTCTGATGGGTACTGAGAAGTTCATTGATAATATTACTCGAGGATAGATAAATACAAATACGGTTATTTTGAGATTCGTGACGCAAAGGTAATATTTTTAGGGGTAACAATGTTCCCTACAGCTTTTATATATTCAAAGAGAACGGTGTTGGAAATTGCATGTAAGATAATGGCTTCAGCCCTATTTGGAGAAGTCAGAGGTGGAGGTTTAGTTAGGGTTGCAGCAACATAAGATTTTGTGCGGTTAGTTGTGATAGGTTGTGAAGACGACATTTGATTTTGGTTGTTATTGGAGCTCATTTTTGTGAGCGGTTCTGGTTACTAAAACCACTTCACAATAAATTTTATTAATGCGACAGACGTCCCAGAAGGACTCTGTGGGTAATATAAAAAGAAAATATCTGTTACCTGTTGATTCTAATGCTACGCCACTGGAGAATATAATTTTCCAACTGACTAATAGTAAGGATTCGTAGTTGGTGAAACAAAAACAATAACTGACTGTTATCACATGTTGATTATTATTTGCACAGTATTATTACATAGAACTATTGATAATATAATACGTAAATAGCGTAAAAAATTGTCAGAGTCGCAGTTAACGATGTTCACTCGTTGGCTGACTCCGTTGAATGAGTAATTTAATTATTGTTATAATCTACAAATACATAAAACCTGCGCTTGAGCTCACGCGAAGTGTTCTTTATGATCAGCTATATTCTTTTCATATTTGCTTTTCCTTGGTTTGTTGGTACTGTGAATAAAAGCAAGAGAGCGTTACCACTTGGTTTTGTTTCAACAGCTGGGAGACAGCAATATTCGAGTAAATTTGGATTCAATGATTCCACAACTAAGTCTCATATCCAAAGAAAGAAAAAACCGTTATTCTTGTTTCTACTTTACATAATGACAAATCAATAGATCCTGACGTCGGTATCCAAATGAAGCCATCCATAATAACATATATAATGGGACAAAGGGTAGAGTTGACACCGCTGATAAAAAGTGCGCATCTTATAATGTATCTAGAAATGTGAAACGTTGGCCAATGGTGGTGTTTTTTTTCATGCTAAATATAAGCGGAATCTACTCACAAATATTTTAGTTTGGGAACGGTTTGACATAAATAAGAAGGCGACTTTTTCTAAAAAAATCTATCCCATGAACTTGTGTTAGGACATTTGACTAGAAAAAGTCAAAGAAACGGCGGAATTTCCTTTGCTCTGCAGGAAGAACTAAAGAGATTCAGGCCCAACGTATCATGATAAATCTTTGCAGAAGAAACGATGATGTCTGCCTTGCACCTCAGAAAGTGGTCTGAGACAATTATCCAGATATCAGTGCAAAAACTGTAAAACATCACTTTGCCTACAACACGCAAATTTCATATGTGCATCTTGTTTGATTACTGATCTAAATAACACACAACTTGAATAACTTAAATTTTTTAACATGTTTCAAATGACTTATTTTTAATATTGTAATGTTTTTCTAATTTATTCAAACAATAAACGGGTGGGATAAATTTTAAACACACGGTATGGCTACTTACTAATTTATTCAAACACTAAACTAATCACTAATACTTAATTTATATATACTCAGTATATTCACTTAAACTAATTTATATGAACACTTAACTAATTTATATTTACTGTTGGCTATTTCGGTGTATTTATTTCACGAGATCCCTTTATCAACTAACTCACTCTTCCTGATCAGTCCCCTTATATATTAAAGCCATTTTTAGTAGTAAATTCCGGACTGCGGATTAAATAAAAACAATTGATTCTGGCCTTTTCTAGATAACTCTGGTCACAAAAACAATGTTTACATAAGATAGTCGTAGAGTCGTAAATAGTGCGTATCCGCCATAATTTTAACTTTTATACCTGGCTTAGACAGAGTCGGATTTAGGGACTATACCAGTGTGCTGTTTCGTAACATTACCCCCTCCTTAAATGGAAGTTCCTCCTGCAACTTTTGTGTAGCCGAGACTGGATGTTTGGATCGGCAACTGGCCCCATTTCTACATTTTCCGATCTTATGGAAATAGCAGGGCACCGTCTTCATCGGATACTGATAACGAGGGTTGTAGCTGCAAATTAATAACTGGACACCGGTATCTCTGAAGATAACCTCTACCATGTTCCTGATGATTCGCCAATCCAACTGGTTACTCGCTATCTTATGCATAGCCAGTTTCTTCACGCTGGATTCCAACACATGGTCTCGTAGGTTTCGAAGTGCTTCCCACTCATCGCGGTAGGTAGATCGATCTTGGAATTCATTTTTAGTTACCACGTAGAAGACGTACCGCGAATCATATTTCAGTTTCAGTGTCTTGCCAGGGGCTGGAATCTTCAAGTTTTTCTAATTGCCCGAACTTCTTTCGAAAGACGGTTGCCAACCCTCGTGCGTCCTTGATACGGGTGGGGATGTTGTATGCCAGTGAATAATCTTCCGGGAGAGTGAACAGATCTTGTTGTTGTTCCGAAGTGACTCCATATCTAGCTTACTCGGTACCTCCATACGTGCCCATAAATTCCTCGAAGGTAGGGTCAGACACATCTCGGATACTCCTTCCTCCAGGTCATGGTCTCCTTCGAATGGTGCTAGTCGGTTTTGGTGAACTACTTTTGGTTTTCCGTTGGGGATCTTGCTTATGCGATATATAACATCATTGATCCTTTTCTTGATCAAGTATGGATCTTCCCAGGATTTTTGTAATTTTGGAGAAAATCCTTTTCTCCTCGCCGGGTTGTGTAGCCATACTTTGTCCCCTTCTTTAAAACCGCCTTCTGTGGCCTGCGTGTCGTACCGTCTTTTCATTCTGTCGCTGGCAACTTGAAAATTTGTTCGAACTAATTCATGAATATTGTCCAGCCTTCTTCTCAATTGGATTGCGTAGTCTTCGCCTGCTAGATCTTCTCCAGGCCGGCAGCCAAATTCCAGGTCACAAGGAAGCCTCATTTCACGTCCAAACAGGATTTTCGCCGGTGTTTCACCCGTGGACTCATTGACGGCAGATCGATAAGCCAATGCGAATAGGGAAAGATACGGGTCCCAATCTCTCTGATGGCTGGATACTACTTTGGACAGGTATTTTCCAATAGTACTGTTCATTCTCTCGACCGTTTCATCTGACTGTGGATGTAAAGCTGTTGTCCTGGTCTTCTTCATTCCCAGCTTGTCGCAAATCTCCTGGAATAGATGGCTTTCAAAATTTCTTCCCTGGTCACTGTGGACTTCCAAGGATACTCCATATCGGCTGATAAATTCCTTCACCAATACATCCGCGACGGTTGTGACCTCTTGGTTCGGGATAGCGTCAATTTCCACCCATTTTGTGAAATAATCCATTACAACCAGTATGTACTTGCTACCATTTTCTGTCGTCGGAAATGGTCCAGCGATATCTAAAGCAATCCTTTCGAAAGGGCTTCCAACATTGTACTGTTTTATGGGTGCCTTTCTCTTGCGATGTGGTCCATTACTCGTAGCACAAGTCGTACATTTCTTACACCAGTACTTCACATCGTCGGAGCTGTTCATCCAATAAAACCTTTCACGGACTCGCTGAAGGGTTTTCTTCACTCCCAGATGACCTCCCGATGGACTGTCGTGTAACTTCTTCAGTACCTCAGCTACTTTTGTTCTCGGGATAACTAGCTGTCTCTTCATCTCGGAATCATCATCGTTTTCAAGGACTCTTTTTAACAGCCCTCCTTCCAGGACAAGAGATTCCCACTCAATACGCCTTAAGTTTCGGTGAAAATTTTGACACTTCTTGCCAGGTAGGTCGCCGATTTTCTTCCTTCCATTGCCGGATCATCATCAGGTAAGGATCATTCTCCTGATCTTCTCTGATCCTGGTGGGTGACCATTCCTCGTTGACTACTGTAATTCTTGAAACTGCAACTTCCTTAGATTTTGACTTGTTGCATTGTGAATAGTCTACAGGGCATGGCCGTTTAGGCAAGGAGTTGGCTTTTTGGTGATTCACATTAGCTGGATGTTCACCCCTGTCCGATTTCCCCTGTGTCTGGAGTACTTGGGTTACAGGAGTCTTGGGGAGCTTAGACGGACTGCGTACGTGCTCTAGCTCGCCACACTTCCGGCATTTGATCTTCTTCGGCCTCTTGTCTGCCATACCTTTCAACAAGTTGACGATCTGGTCAAGTTTGTCATCGTTATCTTCTTCCTGCATAGTTCTACCTTTGTTGTACCGCGAGCTTTTCTTGGCTGCTTTGCATTTAAGAGGTTCTTGGTTTACAAGAGTCGTAGGGCGCTTACACGAACTGAAGCATGCTCTAGCTCGCCACAATTACACCACCTGATTTTCTTCGGCTTCTTGTCTACCACACCTTTCAACAAGTAGACGATCTGGTCAAGTCTGTCATCGTCACCTTCTTCCTGTATGGTCCTATCTTTGTTGTATCCCGAAGCCATCAAGGCTGCTTCATATTCAAGAGCAGCAGTCAATGCATCGGCCAATGTTTCAGGATGGGCTAATCGAGGCGTCTTCTCCATATCGTGGTCACACAAGCCGTCAATAGAGGCCTGGATGCCTAAACATTCCATCATGTTCTCTGGTGCTGATGGATAAGCACATTGAACTAGTCGGGCAATATCCATTTCATACCCTTGAAGGGGTTCGTCACGTTTCTGCCTTCGGTTCTTCAGCTGGAATCTGTACAACTGTTCCAAATGTTCGTGACTGTATCGCATGTCCAACCTCTTCTTCAGCAGCTCGAAGTCATCCATTTCTTCAAGCGGTATCGTCTGAAGTACATCTAAGGCATCTCCCCGAAGCGCGATGGTTAAGTTTATTGCCTTCTCCCTATCGGACCAATTATTCACTCTAGCGGCCGCTTCAAATTGTTTCACATAATTGGTCCACGACATTTTTCCATCGAACGTTGGGGCCTTGACTCGGGTAAAACTGCCAATGTCTTCAAATTTAGGTAGTGTTTCTGGCTTGCAAGGTTTCATTTGCTCGGTCTTCTTTTCTTCCTCTGACGTGCCTCGCGTTCTTGCATCGGCAATCTTTTCCTCTAACTCCTTGATTTTCTCGTTTATCGTCGTAATCTTATTCTCGATTTTCTCGTCCATCGTGGACATTTTATCCTCGATTTCAGATTTTAGAGACGAAATTTCATTTTCAATGTCAGCGGCAATGTCGTTTTTGATTAATAAGATATCGGCAGATATATCGTTCTTCAAAGTAGAAATATCGTTCTTTATAGCCGAAATCTCCTCGTCCATGTTAGTCGAAACATCATTCTTCATAGTAGAAATCTTCTCGTCCATGTTCTCTTCCATGGCAGAAATCTTCTCGTCCATGTTAGCAGAAATATTAGCGGAAATTGACGAGAATAAAGTGGAAGTCTCGTCATTAAATAAAACTGTTTCTGGATCAAAGCCGTCACTTTCCAGTGCCACTTTAAGTGTTTCTACTAATTCAGTTTTCTTACCGGACGTTTCCAACTCACGATCTTCCAATTCTGCTCTTAATTCCGCCACTCTCAGATCCCTTAATCTCTTAGCCATTTTTACGTAGCAATTTATTTATATTACCTCACACCTCACACCAATGTAATGTTTTTCTAATTTATTTGAACAATAAACGGGTGGGATAAATTTTAATTACACGGTATGGCTACTTACTAATTTATTTAAACACTAAACTAATCACTAATACTTAATTTATATATACTCAGTATATTCACTTACACTAATTTATATGAACACTTAACTAATTTATATTTACTGTTTGCTATTTTGGTGTATTTATTTCACGAGATCACTTTATCAACTAACTAACTCTTCCTGATCAGTCCCCTTATATACTATAGCCATTTTTACTAGTAAATTCCGGACTGCGGCTTAAATAAAAACAATTGATTCTGGCCTTTCCTAGATAACTCTGGTCACAAAAACAATGTTTACATAAGATAGTCGTAGAGTCGTAAACAGTGCGTATCCGCCATAATTTTAACTTTTATACCTGGCTTAGACAAAGTCGGATTTAGGGACTACACCAGTGTGCTGTTTCGTAACAATATTTTCATTTTTGTGTTATAAAATACAATAATTTTTAATATCAATGCCTATAATTTATTATCATTATTAGCTGTTTTTCAATTAGTAAAATTATGTTCTCTGAATAATGAACTGGTTTTGTCAGATACACTGCGCCCGAACAGATGTAAAAAGAACTGCGCCCGACGGAAGGTTAATATCACCTTAATTTAATTTTCAAAATATTACAATGAAAAGATCCCTACTGACCTAACCACTTCGAAACATTTATATTTCATTCTCATCAATCATTTTATTCCACACAAAATGGTTAGCCAGGACCCATACAACTCTAATCTGCATACGCAAATTTAAAAAATTGGAGTGTGCCACGGCCTCTGTCTGATTTATTGTCTATTCTACACTATCTCCTCTTACCACGTCTACATTTTGATAACGCTATCCGTATTGTACTAAGCATTTCCGTTACATGTTAACTAGAGGTATTTAATTTTTATTAGAGATATTTCATAAGTGACCATATATTCGAAAATAAAAAACAAAGATACTGAATTATAAAGTAATTGCAGTTTAAACTATGCATTTTGATAAAAATCTACAAATGTACCTCCAATGTCAAATGTTGATCTTTTATTACATAAGCAAAATTATTTTTTTCATTTTTTCATGCATTGGATATGTATGGAAATAAAGCTCCATTTCAGATGTGGATTTACGCCGCAATAAAATTTGATGTTTTATGAATATCCATAATTCCTCCAACCCATTTGCGTTCTTATTCGGGGGAGATACGATATACGGGCAAAAATTTCAAAAGCAGATATATGAAGTGTACGTGTAACTTCACATTAGAGCATCCAGTCGCCATAAATACGTTTAATGTCCGTTTGTTTGTTTCGAAGCATATATCTTTATATACGTCTGTCACATTTTGGGTTATGAAGAAAAATATTTGCCAGAGAGCTTTGTGATGTAGTTACGCCAAAAAGAGAAAATGTTTCTAGGTATTATATATTTGATGTGTCATTTTAACCTTGAGAAATAGAGCGTGATATTTTTCAATTAGCAATAAGTTCGAGTATGTAAATCACGGATACTATTGATATTTAATGGAAATATTATGGTGTAAAAACATAATTTGAATAATCATACTGATAATTAAAATTTTATTGCGAATAAAGATAATTAGCATCATCATTAAGTGGAAAAACAGAAAAGGCCCACAACTAGAGTTATAGCAAACAAAAGTGATAACTTAACATCCTTGGCAGGCGAACGAACAGGATATAGACCGAGCAGATCGTACACGGATGTGAGTTTTGTCATGAGACAGATAACAAAAAAAACAATTGTATAAACAGACCAGCATACATGTTTATTATTGATATGGAAAAAGCGTTCGATAGAGTGGGAGACGTTGTACACATGCTTAACAACAAGCAAATCTCCCATAACGGCCACATATTGGACCCAGTACACGTGCAGCACACGGACAACATGTTTTTTTATCTTTTTATCTTTTTATCTTTTTATCTTTTTATCTTTTTATCTTTTTATCTTTTTATCTTTTTATCTTTTTATCTTTTTATCTTTTTATCTTTTTATCTTTTTATCTTTTTATCTTTTTATCTTTTTATCTTTTTATCTTTTTATCTTTTTATCTTTTTATCTTTTTATCTTTTTATCTTTTTATCTCTTTATCTCTTTATCTTTTTATCTTTTTATCTTTTTATCTTTTTATC
Source organism: Galeruca laticollis (assembly GCA_963921935.1). NCBI lineage: Eukaryota > Metazoa > Arthropoda > Insecta > Coleoptera > Chrysomelidae > Galeruca > Galeruca laticollis. Next base: position 52,659,781 of record OY998184.1, read on the forward strand.
TTTTTATCTTTTTATCTTTTTATCTTTTTATCTTTTTATCTTTTTATCTTTTTATCTTTTTATCTTTTTATCTTTTTATCTTTTTATCTTTTTATCTTTTTATCTTTTTATCTTTTTATCTTTTTATCTTTTTATCTTTTTATCTTTTTATCTTTTTATCTTTTTATCTTTTTATCTTTTTATCTTTTTATCTTTTTATCTTTTTATCTTTTTATCTTTTTATCTTTTTATCTTTTTATCTTTTTATCTTTTTATCTTTTTATCTTTTTATCTTTTTATCTTTTTATCTTTTTATCTTTTTATCTTTTTATCTTTTTATCTTTTTATCTTTTTATCTTTTTATCTTTTTATCTTTTTATCTTTTTATCTTTTTATCTTTTTATCTTTTTATCTTTTTATCTTTTTATCTTTTTATCTTTTTATCTTTTTATCTTTTTATCTTTTTATCTTTTTATCTTTTTATCTTTTTATCTTTTTATCTTTTTATCTTTTTATCTTTTTATCTTTTTATCTTTTTATCTTTTTATCTTTTTATCTTTTTATCTTTTTATCTTTTTATCTTTTTATCTTTTTATCTTTTTATCTTTTTATCTTTTTATCTTTTTATCTTTTTATCTTTTTATCTTTTTATCTTTTTATCTTTTTATCTTTTTATCTTTTTATCTTTTTATCTTTTTATCTTTTTATCTTTTTATCTTTTTATCTTTTTATCTTTTCATCTTTTTATCTTTTTATCTTTTTATCTTTTTATCTTTTCATCTTTTTATCTTTTTATCTTTTTATCTTTTTATCTTTTTATCTTTTTATCTTTTTATCTTTTTATCTTTTTATCTTTTTATCTTTTTATCTTTTTATCTTTTTATCTTTTTATCTTTTTATCTTTTTATCTTTTTATCTTTTTATCTTTTTATCTTTTTATCTTTTTATCTTTTTATCTTTTTATCTTTTTATCTTTTTATCTTTTTATCTTTTTATCTTTTTATCTTTTTATCTTTTTATCTTTTTATCTTTTTATCTTTTTATCTTTTTATCTTTTTATCTTTTTATCTTTTTATCTTTTTATCTTTTTATCTTTTTATCTTTTTATCTTTTTATCTTTTTATCTTTTTATCTTTTTATCTTTTTATCTTTTTATCTTTTTATCTTTTTATCTTTTTATCTTTTTATCTTTTTATCTTTTTATCTTTTTATCTTTTTATCTTTTTATCTTTTTATCTTTTTATCTTTTTATCTTTTTATCTTTTTATCTTTTTATCTTTTTATCTTTTTATCTTTTTATCTTTTTATCTTTTTATCTTTTTATCTTTTTATCTTTTTATCTTTTTATCTTTTTATCTTTTTATCTTTTTATCTTTTTATCTTTTTATCTTTTTATCTTTTTATCTTTTTATCTTTTTATCTTTTTATCTTTTTATCTTTTTATCTTTTTATCTTTTTATCTTTTTATCTTTTTATCTTTTTATCTTTTTATCTTTTTATCTTTTTATCTTTTTATCTTTTTATCTTTTTATCTTTTTATCTTTTTATCTTTTTATCTTTTTATCTTTTTATCTTTTTATCTTTTTATCTTTTTATCTTTTTATCTTTTTATCTTTTTATCTTTTTATCTTTTTATCTTTTTATCTTTTTATCTTTTTATCTTTTTATCTTTTTATCTTTTTATCTTTTTATCTTTTTATCTTTTTATCTTTTTATCTTTTTATCTTTTTATCTTTTTATCTTTTTATCTTTTTATCTTTTTATCTTTTTATCTTTTTATCTTTTTATCTTTTTATCTTTTTATCTTTTTATCTTTTTATCTTTTTATCTTTTTATCTTTTTATCTTTTTATCTTTTTATCTTTTTATCTTTTTATCTTTTTATCTTTTTATCTTTTCATCTTTTTATCTTTTTATCTTTTTATCTTTTTATCTTTTTATCTTTTTATCTTTTCATATCTTATCATATAATTCCAAATAACTCTTATTATTAAATGCATTCTCATATCTGATAAATGTTATCTACCATTTATATATAGAATAAAATTCAACGTCAAATATCTAAGTAATACATTTAGAATAAAATGGCTACGTCTATTGACAATTGCTAAGTGGTTGCTATGGAAGCCGTGCGATTTACTTTACAGCCGTGCGTTTTGTTTTACCGTGCGTAATAGACGTCTTACATTGATTGCCGACTGTGTGTTTTCGATTACTTACAGGGGTGGTCGTAGGTAAAGAGAATTTATACATCCTAATACAAAACTCTACTCTATTTATTTTTTAAGTCAACAAGTGTTAATTGATAGTTAACAGTCATTGTGGAACTGGGTCTGGGTTAAGTATGGCGTGGTTTCAATATGCTATAGATATTAGAAACGTCGACGAGGATCGAAAAGCAAAAATAGCCATTAACTCACGTTTCTGTCGACCCTGCTGATCCTTCATATCTAACGCCAAATAAGTTTCTTATAGGAGCTTACACAGAAGCACCATTTTCTGAAAACTTCGAAGATCAAGACTTACGCCAATACTGGAAAAGATCCCTAAAGTTAGCAGACATATTTTGGAAAAGATGAGTGGAAGATATCTACCGACGCTATCTACAAAATTTAAATGGCTTGAAGACATTACATAGCTTCAAACAGCATATATCGTTGTTGTTGCCAAGATAAACTTTGCCATTTGGTCAAGTTGAATCCGTATTTCCCGGAAGAGATAACATTGTTCGAGTGGTGGAAGTTAGAGCATCGACTGAAGTCTATCGTGGCCCTTTCTCCAAAATATACCGACTAAATGTACGAAGTAAAACAAAAAATAGTCCCTAGAATATCTGACGATGGGTAGGATGTTATTGATTTGTTATTTTATGTATTTACAACAGTGATCATTTCAATTATAACACACATAAAGTTAATAATATATATAGTCTTTTGTTAAGGACGTATTTAGTTGGTTGAATAATTTGATAAAAGACTTACCTGCTACCGAGATATTATGTGTTTCTGATGCTAGTCTGAATGCAGGAGCTTCACTCGATATTTCACATCTGTAGGATCCAGTTGTATGTATTCTGGACAAATTTGTGAGAACAATTTTGCATCGCCCTATTCTGCATTCTGCATCAGAAGGATTGGAATGTACACCAGGTACTGGGAATGTAATGTATCTCTGAGGTCCAGCAGGCATATACCTATAAATTATGAATAACATTATACATTATTATGAGCAACGTATTTAACAAGAGAATAATTTGTAAATTTTTTGAATTGATATTATAGAAACTTTGGAATCATTGGCTACAAAGAAGAATTGGAAAAGTGGGTTGTTGAAAAATCGGGATTAGGAACACATTTTTGGAATAGAGGAATGATGGCTCGTAAAATTCCAAACTACGTATTGTTGTGGATATTGAAATAGATCAACCTTTCCTAAATCCGTTTGAATCATCATAATGTTTATTGAATGATGGTATCAAAATACCATTATTCAATCATTTGCTCTCAAAATATTATTAACCACATTGTGGTTTTCAGATTTATTCTGGTTATTTAGATGGTGGATAATTGAATTTGTCTGATTATTCACTTTTTGATCTCATCGCATTTTGGTTTATTTATGAGCGTTAGCATAACTCAACTGCGATCTCAAAGGTCACTAAGACTCTGATTCGTCTCCTCCCTTACATATTGGTGAAATGGCTGCTTTATACGAGCCATTTGGAATACTTTCAGTCCTTAAAAAGTTCTGTATTTATTTAAATACAGAGTATTGATACGAAATAGCACACTGGTGTAGTCCCTGAATCCGACTCTGTCTAATCCATGAACGAAAGATAAAATTTTTACGAATGCGCAGAGATTTCATCGAACTGTTTACCATTATTTTTTGTGACTATTCTTATCTAGACATTTCCAGTGAGGTCCATTGTTTTTGTGACCAGTCTTACCTACACCAATCCAGGGAGTCGATTGTTTTTGTGTGAGCCGCAATCTAGAATTATCCAGAAAAGGAGTATATATATATATATATATATATACATATATATATTAAGTCTAAGTAAACAAACAGTAGTGAAGTGTTCATATAAATTAGTGTGAGTGAATATAGTGAATTTGTGAATAGTTTAGTGAATAAATAAATCAGGTGAATAGACATACTATGTGTATAAGTTTATCCCACCGGTCGTAATAAATAAGAAAAACATTATATTGGTGTCAGGTGTGTGGTAGTATAAATAAATTGTCACGTAAACATAGCCAAGTGACCTAAAAGTGACAGAGCTAATTGAAAATCGTAAGCTGGAAACGTCCGGTAAAACAAGTGAATTAGTAGAAAGACTTGTGGAACTGGAGAATGACGGCTTTGATACGGAAACAGTTTTATTTAATGACAAGGCTTCCACCTCAATATCGTCAATTTCTGCCATGGAAGAGAAGATTTCAACTAATGTGAAAAACGATATTTCTGGCCGAAGAAGCGTCTAAGCGTCCCAGGACTCCTGCAACACAAGAACTTCAGTCACAGGGGAAACTAGAATGGGGCGATTATCTAATGTGAAAACGATATTTCTGGCCGAAGAAGCGTCTAAGGGCCCCAGGACTCCTGCAACACAAGAACTTCAGTCACAGGAAAAACTAGAGAAGGGCGAACATCGAGCCGACGAGATGAGGAGACAGCTAGTTATTCCGATAGTGCGAGTAGCTGAGGTACTGAAGAATTTACACGACAGTCCATCGGAAGGTCATTTGGGAGTAAAGAAAACCCTTAAGCGAGTCCGTGATAGGTTTTATTGGATGAACAGCTCCGACGATGTGAAGGACTGCTGTAAGAAATGTACGACTTTTGCTACGAGTAATGGACCATATTGCAAGAGAAAGGCACCTATGAAACACTATAATGTTGGAAGCTCTTTCAAAAGGATTGATTTTGACATCGCTGGACCATTTCCGATAACAGAAAATGGTGGTAAGTACATCCTGTTAGTAATGGATTATTTCACAAAGTGCGTGGAAATTTATGCAATCCTGAATCAAGAGGCCACAACTGTCGCGGATCTACTGGAACGCCCTTGGAAGTCTACAGCGATCAAGGGAAAATTTTCAAGCGCCACGTATTCCAGGAAATTTGTGAGAAGCTGGGAATGAAGAAGACCAGAACAACAGCGTTTCATCCACTGTCAGATGGAATGGTCGAGAGAATGAACAGGACCATTGGAAAATACCTGTCCAAAGTAGTTTCCAGCCACCAGCGATATTGGACCAGTATCTTTTCCTATTTGCGTTGGCTTATCAATCTGCCACGGATAAGACACCTGCAAAAATCCTGTTTGGACGTGAAATGAGGCTTCCTTGTTACCTGGAGTTTGGCTGTCGGCCTGGCGAAGATCTAGCAGGAGAAGATTACGTGATCCAATTGAGAAGAAGGGTGAACGATGTGCACGAATTGGTTCGAACAAATCTTCAGGTTGCCAGCGACAGAATGAAAAATGGTACGGCATGCAGGCCACAGAGGGCAGTTTCAAAGAAAGGGCCAAAGTATGTTTACACAACCCGACAAGGAAAAAAGGATTTTCTCCAATATTACATAAATCATGGGAAGGTCCATACTTAATCAAGAATAGGACCAACGACATCATCTATCGTATACGCAAGCTCCCCAATATAAAACCAAGATATGTCCACCAAAACCGACTAGTGCCATTCGAAGGAGAGCATGACAAAGAGGAAGGGCTGAACCATCTACAACAAGAGTCTGACCCAGCCATCGAAGAGTTTATGGGCGCATACGGATGTACCGGGAAAGCTAGATCCGGAATCACTATAGAGCAAAGACAACATTTGTTCACGCTCCCGGAAGAGTACTCACTGGCACATAACATCTCTGCCAGTAACAAACACGCACGAGGGTTGGCAACCATATTGCGAAAGAAGTTTGGACAATTAGATAAACTTTAAGATTAGATGCCTGCCTCTGGCAAGACACTGAGACTCAAACAGAATTCCCGGTACGTCTTCTGCCAGGTAACTAGAAATTCATTTCCAGATCGATCTACCTACCAGGATGTGTGGGAAGCGCTACGAAGATTTCGAGATTATGTGCTGGAATCCTACGTGGAGAAGCTAGCAATGTCCAGGATAGAGAGCAACCAGTTGGATTGGCGAGTCATCAGGAACATGATAAAATTGATCTTCCAAGATAACGGTGTCCGCATTTTAATTTGAAGCTTTATCCCACGTTATCGGTATCCGTTTACAATACCATCCGAAACTTCGAAGACTATAATTGGCTTGTGTTGTGTGCCTTATCTTGGAATAGTACGGTTAATTATCTTTTACAAGTGGTCAATTTATTAGTATAAATAATAAAATATTTGGCATTGGGAAAGTTAATTATTTCATATTATTATGACCCTCCTGATAAAATGGAGATTGAAGTAAATAAAAAGTACAATTTAAATAATAAATATACTTCAACTGATATCGGACCGTTTTATGGTATTGTTGAACCTTGAGATACAATTAATCGCATTTCGGCGGTTAAGGTAGGTCATTATCTTTTTAATGATAGGAATTTTAGAAAAAGTATTGTAGGTATCAAGTTAGTAGGTAAAAATGAAGTGAGAATTATTTTTAAAAACTATGATACTGGAAATTCAATTATTGGACATGAAATAATGAAAGATGACAGATTGATAGCGTATATTCCGATCTTTTTCAATAATAAAAAAGGCATAATTCGGGAAAAATATATATTAGAAAATAATGAATGCGATAAAAAAGGTCGTAGACGTTAAAATAATGAAGCGCAAAATTATTACATTTTTAGGAAATTCTTTGCCTAGTTCTGTTGAATTTGATTCAGCTCGGTTCGTAGTAGAACCTTATGTTTATCCAGTAGTGCAGTGCTACAAAGGTCTTCGATATGGACATACTAAAAAATATTGCAAAGGTACCACTGAAAAATGTATAAAATGTTGACAAATTCATGATGTTAAAGACGGCGTAGAAAGTAAAAGTAAGGAATTTTGTATATATTGCGGACAAAATGGTCATAATTCTGTCTCAAAAGAATGTCCCAAATACCAGCACCAATTAAAAGTTAAAAATATCATGTCTGAACAAAATATATCATTAAAAGAAGCGGAATCAATGTTTAATAACCCAAGCTACTCCAAAGCTGCCTCAAATAATAGGTACAATTTATTAAACAACTTCACCAACTTCCCACATCTGAATGCCGATAAAGATAGTGAGAATCCTTCAGTTGGTAAATACTAGGTACCACGTCCACAGTCCCAACCTCTTAAACAACGCAACGCTATTTCTCCTCTTATAGTCAAAAACCCTTCAAATTTCCGGCCACAACTAGCAGTTCTGTTTTGCCTGATCTCATAAGGATGATGTCCAGTTATACAGAGAATAGCTAGAAATCGAAATTTTACATAAAATTCCTTATATTTTCGAACAACTTATTAAAAAATTTAATTTAGCTGAACCAGACTGGGATATTTCTCAAGAGACACATAACGAAATTAAAACAATTATAAATTCTTCACTTGATTGTAACGATGATGACTTCTATTAGAATCTTAAATATAATTCGATGGAATTGTAATTCAATAATAAAAAATAAATCTAACCTTTTAAACTATTTAATTGGTTCAACTACTATATTCGAACTAATTGTGCTAAATGAGACTTGGTTATCACCAAATAAAACGTTTTATGTAAACGGATACAATTTTTTACACGTTAACAGGATTGACAAATTCCGTGGTGTTGGAATCCTCGTTCTAGGCCACTTATCGTTCTCAGAAATTGTGGGGATGTTATTGTATGTGGTGATTTAAACTGTCATCACAGTCGTTGGGATCTGTGATCGATAATACGGTGATCGTACACAATGTAACAGATTGATACAGGCTATAGATGAAACAAATTTAATTATTTTAAACGATGGCAACCCAACAAAAGTTGGTAGGCCTAACGAACGACCTTCGCCAATAGATCTTACCCTAGCTTCATGTAGTTTGATGAGTTACACAGAATGGAATATAAAAGATGATACATTAGGATCTGATCATTTTCCTAAGCACATCTCTATATGCCGACAAAATATTCCATCTCCTGTATTACCATCAAGAATATGGATAGAATCTTCTGCCGATGGGGAGCTTTTTCAGGAGTGCGTAGTACACGACTTCCATATTAACGATATAAACTCATTAGAGTTGAAATAATAAATGGAACAGCATCCAATTCTATGAAACCTCGTACTGGCAGATTAAAAAAAGTGTCAACACCCCTTTGGTGAGATAATGATTGTGTTCAAATTATAAATGAACGGAAAATCGCTTATAAAATCTACAAAAACACTGCAAACCTAGAGAATTATCCACAATTCAAAAATATTCAAGCTAGAAGCAAATTGTTATGTAAACAAAAACAACAGGGCTATTGAAAAAAATTTGTTAACGGTTTAGACAAAAACACGCCGATCGCGAGAATTTGTGCATTTGTTGAAAAAACATCTAACAAAAGTTCTACGATGAAAAAGCAACAGATATCTGAAAGCCTTATGAATCAAATTTTTGACAACATTTCCCCAAGTTTTGTTCCCAATATAATATAAAAACAACCGGAAAACCCCAGCAATCATCACAACGACAAACCATTTAATATCATACAACTGGAAACTGCAATCAAATCCACAAGTTGTACAGCTCCTGGTAACGATAATATAACATATGGTATTATTAGAAATATGCCATTACCTGTGAAAACAATTTTACTACAAATAAATAACAATGGGTGGGTAAGAGGGTAAGTACATTGAGCAACTGAAACAAGTAACTATTTGTCCAATATTGAAACCACAAAAAGACATAAATTTATTTAGATCTTACCGACCTATATCCCTGATGACCCGTATAACGAAAACTTTTGAAAGCATGATTAAAACAAGGCTGGAATGGCACTTGGAACAAAATTCAATTTTACCCTGCACACAGTATGGATTTAGAAGGGCATACGGCACATTAGATACAATAACTCATTTAGTAATTGATGTTCAAACTACATTCTCTAAAAACAGATATTTAGTCTGCTCATTGCTTGATATAAAAGATGCTTATGATTGTGTGGATATCAATTTACTAAAAAACAAAATAATAGATGTTGGTTTTAGTGAAAGGATTACTCAGAGTATATTACAATTATATTATTCGTGTACAATTTACATTAGGGATCATAAACATCTATTGCACGGTCCCAGAATTGTTTATCGTGTATTGCCTCAGAGAGCTGTATTGAGCCCTTTATTATTTAATATATATTTTGCACATACACTGTTTTCTAATACAATAAGATGCATTCAGTATGCAGATGATATCTGTACTCGTATATACTCAATCCAGGATACATACGCTGATTACCGTAAGACCTTGGAAAATACGATGCAAACTGTAGTTAAATGGACAGAAGAAACTTTTATTACCCTCTCAACTGAAAAATGCTCGATTATGTTTTTCACTATACATAGACTTCGCACATCGGATAGTCTAACTCTGTATGTGCGAGCGTTGTCGGTAGTAAACCAGCATTGTACTAGATACTAAATTATTATGGTCCAAACGTATCATACATATGAAAAACAAATGTGCAAATGGGTATAATCTCTTAAAATGTGTTATAAACCGCAGATGGGGTGCAACTCCAGCTATTGCTTTAATGTTTTACAGGTCTTACGTTAGATCAATTATAGATTATGGATGTGGTTTACATATATCAAGTAGTAATTCGAGCTTACTGAAAATAGATCGTTTTCAGTATAAATGCCTTAGAACCTGTGTCAATGTAATGAAATCGACACAAGTGAATGCATTATTGGTAGAATGTAATGAACCACCTCTATTTTTAAGACGTCAATTATTGTCTCAAAAATATTTAATTAAACTTTAATCCCTCAGGTCTGTCATGATAAATAATTTATATAGTATTTCAATAGAAGATCCAACAAATCGATATTGGAAAATTAAAAACACACCACCACGTGCGGAAGCCTACACTCAAGCCAATGAGTTCAATAAAATATACAGAACCAACAGAACAAAACCTATATATGATATTCCTTATCAAGCTATATTCAAAGTCCACAAAGTCATAATCCCTAATTATACAGAATCTAACCACATTAACACAATCCTGTTTGAATCTATACTTGCAGATTTTGCTAACAAGACAATAATATACACTGATGGATCTAAGACAAGGGATAGAATTGGATGTGCTGTGTACATTCACAGCACAAACCAATCGTTACGAATCAAATTACCCGATATTTGTACTGCGGAGCTGTATGCTATTTTACAGGGCCTCTTCTGAAATCAAATAAAAAAGATGGGGGTGTGATTATATCTGATTCTAGATCAGCATTGTTTGCTATAAAAGGGACTCATCTCGAAAGAATGAAATGTCCTATTTCATGTGACATTAAAACAATATTGTTGAATTTGAGTATGACATTTATTAAGGTTAAGGGCCATATTGGAATATATGGTAATGAAAAAGCTGATCGATTAGCAGAAGATTCGGTATTCAATGGGGTTCTTCGTAACGCGTATACTGGAAAAGATGCAATCGACACAATAAGAAATAAAATGTATGTATCCTGGCGAAAACACTAGGAAAACGCTTCACAATCCTCAAATAACACCTATTCTCAAATTTATCCTACCTTACCCTCACCTCCAAACTATATTTCTGATTATACAACTCCGAAATTTTATTCAGCAAGTATATTTAGTATAAAAACTAGTGATGGAAGATATCCCGCCCATGTTGCTAAGCAGTCATCATCCTGTACCTTCAATGATAATTCTTATGCTGATCTTAATCACATTTTCTTTGGATGTAGGAATTACATTCACAAATCAAACAGTTTACTACAGTCACTTGTCGAGCAAAACTACTCCCTACCTTTGAACCTTAGTCACCTTTTAAGCTCAGATATCTTTTAAAGGGTTGAGTGAAAAAGTGATGTCTCGAGGAAAACATATATTGTCTTTGCTCGAGAAGCAACAGAAACAAAATCATTCAACAAAAGGTAAGAAATTACTAGATTTTTTGCTATCTAATATATTGTAATGTATTTCAATTTTGGTTTGGACACCCATACGGATTTCTTCCATAACCTATAGAATACGAGAACACCTTTCGGAAATGCAATTGTTGAAACAGAAATCTGTGGACATATCGAGAATCTATCAAAAAAGTGATAGTTGAGCCTGAACGAGGAAGAGAAAATTTACATGATACCTGCAAAATAGTAGTCGCGACGGAAAATTATGAACTTACCCCGAGATATACTCCTAGCCTACCTAGTACCAGCAAAGAAGTAGTTGCAGCTGAAACCTTAATGTCTGCTAATGCAATCGTCACATCAGGTAAAATGCTTCAAATTAAACTGTTTTGAAACATACTTAATAATTTTTGGTATGCAATTTTAGGTCTTAATAGTTCCACAAACTGATTACAGTGAAGACTATGACCCATCTGGTAGTGAATACATGCCTGAGGACGAATCCAGTGATGATTCAGATAATGAACCATTATCCAACATTCGTAATAAATCATTACAAATGAATCAGAACTCTTTGGAAAAGGGTTTGGCCACTCCAGAAAATTATTTTTGTGGTCATGTTACAGGCGATAGTAATACATGGATAGAGTTAAATGAAAACCAGATTTTTGAAGATAAAAGAGAGAAAGTAAAGAAAAAGATATTTCAACTTAAGGAAAAAACTGCAAAGGTTCGTATCAGAAATCCAGATAATTGGGAGAAAAATAAATCTGCTATCGCTAGACAAAAAGGCGAAGAATATATTCATCAGAGAGGAACACTCATGCCGGAAAAGGAAATAAAGGTAGGATTGCTATGTGAAGAAAAGTGTAGGTTAAAATGCTCTGAAAAGTTTAACGAACAAAACAGAGAAGCGATTTTGATGAAATATTATTCGCTAAACGTGAACTCCTTTGTTGTTTAGAAGTATTAATATTCATCCTGTTAAAAGACATAGAGCTGGTGCAAAAAAGAGAAAAGCTTCACATTTTCTTATTCAGTTGTCTTTAATAAAACAACAGAGGTAATATGCCGAGATGCGATGTGTTCCCTTTATCAGTTTATCCGAAAAAAAATCGAAGTAATACAAAATAAGTTAAAAAAGGGACTGAATGCGCCATCGCCAGATATGGGGGGCCGACACGGAAATCGGCCCCATAAGATTAATGAAGAAGTAGTGAGTTATATCACTTACCACATCAAAAAATATCCTGCGGAAGAATCACACTACTCACGCAACAAAAATTGCCTTAAAAAGCATTTGTCTCCCATTCTTAATATGAGTGTGATGCACCAGATGTATCTTCAAGAATGTGAAGAAAATAGTCTTGATGACTCCTTTAAAGTTAAACATTCATCGTATGTCTATATATTTTCAAATGCATTTAATTTATCATTTGGCCAGCCACGAAGCGATACCTGCAGCACCTGTGATTCTGGTCGGAACACAGAAATTCACATTGAAAATTATAGAGTTGCATTTGATACTGATGCTGATACCATGGATTTAGAGTAGACCATGCCCCTTCCAAAACTATCTACTAGTAAAGCTTTTTATTTGCGTCAAATGTGGTTATACAATTTTGGAATACAATGTATAACACCTGACGGGCCTAAACCATTTTTTTTAATTGGACGGAAGACGTGGCCAATCGGGGAAGTCTTGAGATAGCAAGTTGTTTGTTTAGATTTTTTAGCTGCTGAAAGACGACTATAAACAAATCGACCAACTTATCATTTGGTCGGAATCGTGTTTTGGACAAAATAAAAATTTTACGATAGTCTGCCTCTATCAGCTTTTAATTTTAAATGGCATATATGAAGTAATTGACCATAAGTACCCAGAGGTGGGTCACAGCTACTTAGATTCGGATCAAAATTTTGGGCAAATAGAGAAAAAACTCAGGAAGTATGAGAATATCTACGTGCCAGAACAGTACAGTGATATTATTAAGGCTGCGAGTGCCAAAAATTCTGTATGTAGTAATATGGAAAACTACTTTTTTGCCTTCGACGAACTACCTACAAAGTTACATATTTGGAATGAAAAACACAAAGCATTAAATGAAAAAGTTAATTTTAGAGATGGTGTTAAATGGGTCAGAGTTGAGGAGTTTGGAAATGTCACCATTTGACAAGGTTGACCTATTGAAGAAAAAGAGTAGGATAGTGACTAGAGCAGAAAATATTGAAGTTCAAAGAATTACGCAAAAAAGGGGTGGACTCACATCTGAAAAACTGTCGAACTTGCGTAAACAACTGGTGTTTATTAAAGAAAAATATAAATGGTTTTATGAACGTATCTTGGAAGAAAACGAAAAAAATCCTAAGAAAAGGAGAAAAACCAAATAACATTGGAATAAGAATATTTTTGTCATTTTTTTGTAGTTGTTTAACTTAATAAAATACATGCTTTTGTACATGAGGCCTTTTTACTTTTTAATAGATAATAATTTTTTTTAATCTTCAATGGATGAAGGTGTCATGTACATTCAAACTTCATTTTTTCATTAAGATGAGTTTTCACCAAAAATTTAAATATAATTCAAAGTTGTATATTATAATCCTTAACGAAATATTGAAACTAACATTTCCAATTCAATCACATAAAAAAGTTCCAATAAAAAATGTTTAAAGTTATTTATCTCAAAAAAATGTATTTGCGACATGACACCTCTATCCACTTGTGTCTTCAATTATAGAAATAAAGTCTTAGTAAACAAATATTAGTGAATTTTAGTATTTTATTTATATTTAAACGGATACAATGTATATATAAATACATTTTGCAGAAAAAAAAAACAAATAAGACATTGATTCACGATGAAAATATACAATTTAAAAACTAAAAAAAAAAATATTAAACTCAAAGATGGGATTTTGTGTCATCTTGTTCATAGAAGAGAACATATGCTTCTCCACTGACTAAAGATTTCCACGATATTAATAGCACTCTTGAATCGTTATATTCGTGCCACTGTCCCGTGTAGGGATGTCGGCAAAATGCTGTGTAGTGACCATTATAAGTGGTTCCACAGTGATTAGATATAGCGTAGAGGTTGTACATACAAGGTGCCACATTATCAGCCGCGTATTGGTTCATATCAAGCCCTCCTATTGGAAAATCTATTGAATCATTAAGTTTTGCACTAAAACTTTCTGTTTGCGAAAAGCGCTTCAGGTGAATAACCAGTATTTTCGGAAATTTATGAATTGAGAATGATTTAATGCATCGTCTTCGTTCCTTACATTTCGAACAAGCTGGTTTCTCATCACCGTCGAGTGTTTCTTCTCTTGTAAACGAATCTAAACATTGTGAAAGTCGTAATTGGCCTGTTCTTTGTGATATCGGAAGGGATAAATCCCAAAAAGGATCGTAGGTAACTGAACAGTGACCACAGTGTATGCACTTGATTGTTGATTTTAATTGACCGACAAAGTTATCCATAATCTTGGAGTTGTCCATTCTCACATATCTTATCCAAAATTCTTGTGCTTTCTCGATATCACTTAATTTGTCATCAATTTCAGTTGATATGGGCTTTGGTTTTTCATATACCTTGTTGACATCTTCGTGAAGTCCTGCTAATAGGTAACGAAGAAACTCATGTGCATCATGTTGAGTGTATCCCATGAACCTTGAAGTAAATCGCTGAATCTTACTTTTCAATGATACTGTATTAACCACTCTGTCTGAACCATCTTCAGACCAAAGTTCTTGAATAACTTCAGCAAATGCTTTATTTAGTGTTCCTCTCCTTTGCTAGATATGTTTATGTTAATATCTCTTATGTATGCGTCTTTCTTTAGATATTCTAATAGCCACCTTGTGTTTGATAGGCATTGGATAATACTATTCATAAAACATGTGTTACCAATATTTTTGAGACCTTTGAGACCCAAAGAATCTTGGGGAATACCCTTTATGGATCTGAATGTGGAAATATTGTTAAAAGCTCTTTCGCAACCACTATCATTGTACGAATAATCTCGGATTCTATTATTGTCTTTCTCACTTGATCGGCGTGATAAGGAATTTGAATTGATGATGTTTGCTACTGAATTGGATGTAGATATTACGGATTTGAAAACTGTTTTGGTTAGAGATAATCTATTGCGTATAGGAATCGCATCATTCTCTAGCATAGTCATCTTCTTCAGTATTCCTATGAATGGGACATCATCTGGCTGGTGGTTATCTGTATTTTTTAGTACACTGAGGCCCAAAAGCTTGTTGGGGGCATAATTCATTAAATTGTCAACGCATGTATTATCAGAAGGCACACATTCTGAAGAAGAGAATGAAGATGTTAAATAAGAATGTCGGAAAAAGGAAAGATCACATGTTTTAGGGTCTGTAATGTGAGAAAGTTTGAATGTTGTAGAAGAATTACGTTTCTTATGATTAGGTTTCATAAAAAGTTCTTCTAGAGGCTTAGAACGGGGAAGCGTACCGAGAAAAGATGAAGCGTTTCCTCTTTGAATTGCAATACTTATTTGTTGTATAAAGAACAAAGTTGCTCTCGAATCATTGGTTTCTATTGATATTTTTTTACCGATTTCGTTAATGAATTTTAAAGCTTCATGACCGAAAACACCATAGGTTTCAATTGCTACAGGAATAAAAATGTAAATGTTCTCCAAATTTTTGTATTTATTGATTTTAAAAGTTTCGCCTTGTAAAGCTGCAGCGCCTGCGGAAGTAGATGTGGATCGGACATGGGACGGAGCCCAAGTGTAAGTGCAAGTGAAATCCCATATAACTGGCCTGCCGCGTTGCCATGGAATGAGGGTCATACCATCTGGACGTTTACCGTCGTCGCGGCAAGTACCTGACGGTTCCAACGAACAGGGAATCTTTGCAGATGCCATGCCTCGTTTGATTAGGTCATTTACTGCAGAATGACGTGAAAAACGGCCGGTACTTAATTTGCAGCTTAGGCCGTGTCTACCATATTCATCAACATCAGCTCCGCAACGACAGCGAAGTTTTACACAAATTTGACAACCTAAACATAGACCAATAGAAATACGGAAACTTACGTCATCTAAAAGCGTACCTAATGGGGCCGACGGTAAAGCGTTCAACCATGCTCCTGATTCCTTCGAAAATGCTGCATTCAAACGAGCCTTGTCTGGTAAATTGATAGCTTTCTGAAGCAGATTTTCTTTTTCAATGTTCAATGAAGGAATATCCCAGGATTTTTGAAAGGATTTATAATCATCGGGTACAACTTTGTTAGACTTTAATGACCAAATATTTTCTGCCTCCATTAATAAAGGGTCTTGTGTGTGGAAAAATATAGGCAGAATGTAATTAAGGAAATTTTTTGAACTATTTAATGATGACAAAAAAGAAGGAAGAGCTACTGAAACGATTGAGCGAATTCCTGAACCACCATATGGAACAAGTAGTGAAGCTTGTTTCCAAGAAAGGTCCTCTAATTTAATGTTTATTAATGACTCTAATGAATGACGAATGGCATTGTCAAAATTTATTAGGATATCATTGTGTAACCAGGTCGTACTACATCTTGAGACATATGTCAATTTTGGAATTAATAGGCAATTCTTGAGAAGGTAATAAGCAATATGTGTCGGTAACCAGGATAAACGAGATGACATTTTTTTGAAAAAGGTTATTTTTTCATTGAAAGCTGATAGAAATGATTCGTTTAATAAAGGAGCACCTAATAGGAATAAATTTTGTCTGTTGGTAATTGTTATGCCTGGTGCTACATGATTAAATTTATCAATGGCAAGATTATTTGGTGATTCTAAGAAAAATAACTCGCATTTGCTGAAATTGAGTTCAAGACCAATATCCTTGGAATTGTTTATTATATAGACAAGAGACTTGAACACGGAATTAGTATTACTACCTAAAGAACCATCATCAAGGTACCAAGCATTGAATTCTGTATCAATGTTGCTAATAAGTTTGTGTATCGATATGCAAAAAAGGAGAGGTGCCAAAGGGTCCCCTTGTTGGACGCCTCTTTCCGAATAAATGATGTTTTCGCCAAATAAAAGATAAGAAGGAAATCGATAACATTGATTGATGAAAGGAAACATTTCAGGTAGAATATCTGCTACAAGTTTTAATAAATGATCGCGATGAATTGTATTGAAAGCATTTTTAAAATCAATTTTCAGAAAAACTTTATTATTAACGTCTGGATGATTAGAGACGTAACGTCTTGCTGCATGTGCAACTGCTTCACAACCACCTTTTGACCCGAAACCAAATTGTAATGGACGAAGTAAATATCCTAATTGGTCTCTGATGTTTGAACAAATTATTTTCGCTACTAAACGACGATAAACTGTACCAATAGCAATTGGTCTGATACCTCCTGCTTTTTTAGTTAAAGCTAATAGTGACGCGCCGAATAAAATAGGACGAATATTGATGTTAACTGTGTCATTTAAAATAAAATTACATAATTTACACAAATATGATAAGAGATTTTTTCCTGAAGGGCAGCACTGTAACTTATTAAATCTTGTAGATGTGAAGGTCTTAAAGAGTCTAAACCACCAGCAGAACTTGTTTTAAAAGAGTTTATTGCGCTACTCACAAATTCTTCTGTTATAAAAAAAGGAATATGTTCCGAAATCAGAGTAGGGAACGTACTATTAAGTTTCTCTACAGGATGTTTCGATTTTAAATCTGTTAAAGTGGCTGCATTGACATCAGCAAAACTGTCATCTGAAGCTAAGATTTTGATTGCGGATGTCCAGTCGCCGTCAGAAACTTTATTAATGACATTTTTAATTTTACTATTTTTTGATAAATTTGTGTTTTTGCGAACTGAGGAATTTCTATTTTGTTGATCAGAGAAATTTAATAAATGATGATCTATATTTTCAAAAGTTTTTAAATTATTCTTGATTATAAATTAGTGTGAGTGAATATAGTGATTTTGTGAATAGTTTCGTGAATAAATAAATTAAGTGAATAGACATACCGTGTGTATAAATTTATCCGGCCCGTCGTGATAAAACCTTTTAAATAAATAAGAAAAGCATTACAGTATGTTAGGTTTCCAACGGTAATGTAATTGGATCCTTGAATTTTGTTATTTCCATATTGCGGATAATTCCTTCTATCTCCCTTTAATGAGAGTTTTATCTTGTCTTCTATGTGTTATCGCCTCTTATTCCATCACAATTTAAGATAATTGGATAATTATTTATAACATTACATGATATTTGTTGTCGTGAGCATTCTGGTTTTTTGTTAACTGCCGTAAGCATTATCTATGGAAGTTCTTTTCTCAATATAATAGAGAACATTCTCTTCCTTAATAACGAAAAGAAACTTTTATAAACGTAATTACCTAAAGAACTCCTGGTCATCTTTATACCATTTCACGGCATATAAATCTTCAGTCCCCATGTCGAAGTAGCAATCGAGGGTCATATTTTCTCTCAGATCTGCAACGGCGGGAACTTGCATTTTTGTAAGTCGTAACGCATTAGATTCAGTAACTGAAAAAAAAACATATAATTATTTATTATCAGGAAAGATACTCTCATAAATTATGGAGAACAGATCAAATTAGATTATTGTTACGAAATAGCACACTAGTGTAGTCCCTGAATCCGACTCTGTCTAAGCCATGTATGAAAGTTAAAATTTTGGTGGATGCGCAGGGATTTCTTTCAACTGTTTACGATTTTTTGTGACTATCTTATCTAGACATTGTTTTTGTGACCAGTCTTATCTAGGAAATTTCAGGGAGCCGATTGCTTTTGTGTAAGCCGCAATCTAGAATTATCTAGTAAAAAAAGCACTAATATATAAAGGACCGACCAGCGGGAGAAGTCAGTTTATAAAGTGATCTTGTGAAATGAACAAGGGAAACTGTACGTGTCGCCGGCAACGTTTCGCCAGTAACGTTTCGCCTGTAATTTTTCGCCGTAATGTTTAGCCGGTAGCACGATTCACCGACCTCACGATTCGCCGGTGGGTTCCTTTAGTTATATCTTCCACAGATATTGTGCCCACAAATTCAGACAACAGAAAAAAACCATCAAGCAGAGTTAACCCAATAAACACACCTACGTAAAAAAAACGTTTTTAAAACGTTTTAATGTTATTTCAACGTTACTCGTTGAATTTTGAACGTTGACAAATTGGTTGAATTCGAAACGTTATATTCCAAACAATTTTTCAAATTTGAAAACAACGACTTAGCTTAACCCACATGTATATTCTATACGGTTTTTATGGCCGTTATTCTAACGTAGTATTTTTTAACATTATTTATACCATTTCGCGAGTTATAGACGGTTATACAGAAATGTTTTGGACACGTTGTATATACAACGCTTTTTTAAATTTGAAAACAACGACTCAATTGAACTCAAATGTATTTACAAAGTTGCTTTTTATGTCCGTTATTTTAACGTAATATTTTCAACATTATTTATACTATTTCGCGTGATGAAGACGGTTATACCGTAATGTTTTTAACATGTTATATATACAACGCTTTTTTAAATCTGAAAACAACGACTTAATTGAACTCATATATGGATTTACAAAAACGCTTTCTAATACCGTTATTTTAACATTATATCTTCAACATTATTTATACTATTTTCCGTGATATACAATGTTATCCAGTAAATGTTTATAATATGTTGTTTTCACAATGCTTTTTTGAATTTGAAAACAGCGACTCGATTGAACTCATATGCATTTACAAAAACGCTTTTTCTTCCCGTTATTTCAACGTAGCATTTTTAACATTATTTATACTATTTAGCGTGATATAAATAGTTGGAAAGCAAGGTTTTTATCACGTTGTATATATAACGTTTTCTCAAATTTGGAAACAACGAATTAATTGAACTCATATGCATTTACAAAAACGCTTTTAATTCTCGTTATTTTAACGTAGTGTTTTTTTAAATTATTTATACTATTTCGCGTGATATAAACGGTTAAACAGTAATGTTTTTTAACACGTTGTATATACAACGCTTTTTTAAATTTGAAAACAACGACTTAATTGAACTCATATGCATTTACAAAAACGCTTTCCAATCTCGTTATATATATACACGTTGTTTTGTGAAATATTAAAATCAGAAATCTTATATATTTTATGTTATAGTTTTAAGAACATTTTTTATTTTACTATGTTAATTACAAGAATTTTCTTTTTTTTATTGTATACTAATTTTGTGTGGATTTATCAATAAAATAAATATAACGTGTAACAATCGCCCGTAATTCTCGCAACCTCAAACCACAACGGCCAACACGAGACGCCTGAAGAGTTGGTAGTAATCCTATTAACGTCGCCGTGGAGTTCCGGTTCCCGCTCATCGATGTCGCTGTACGAACAGACTAGCTCCTTTTAATCGTGAGCGTAGCTCATCAGTATAAGGGATCCATCGAGGACCGAAGACGGTAACAAGTAAAGAATACATAAATGCTTTATTTCTTGTATAATAAATATCATTTGTTATTTTATTAATATGAATAAAGTTTTATTTATCAAATATTACGTGTTTACAAACGTTAATATACGATTCCAGTTTTTGTCAAATATGCCCCCCTCTACTATTAATTTTAAATGTGAATATAACGTTAAAAAAATGATGGTTTGAACCGATTAAATGTAACGCTTAAGTCACGTTAAAAGTAAGTGCTGAAGATTATTATACAAAAACGTTTATAAATTGCATTACAAAAACGTTTCTATTAAATTACAAAAACAATGGGTGAAGCACATTGAAAAGGTAACGTTTAAGTGACGTTAGTGAGGTGGGTGCTAAATTTCATTTCAAAAGACCGTCTATAAGTGGCATAAGAACGTTCATATTACGTTACAAACGCAATGGGTACATCACATCAAATAAGTAACGTTTGAATTACGTTAAAAGTATGTGCTAAATATCATTATACAAAAATGTTTATGAACTGCATTATAAAAACATTTATATTACGTTATAAAAGTACTGGGTAAATCACATTGAAAAGGTAACGTTTAAGTGACGTTAGTAAGATGTGTGCTAAATTTCGTTTCAGAAGACTGTTTTATAAACGTTTATATTGCGTTGAAAAGCAACCGGTAAATCACATTAAAAAGGTAACGTTTGAATGACGTCACGAAAATCACGTTGTATTTGACGTTGGAAAATTCGTTATATGTTACGTAGAAACGAGCGACATTACTCCGGTAATATAACCAGTTGCCTAAAAACCATTTATAAACGTTAGGTTACATGTTAAATATTTCACGTTTTTAAAACGTTTGTGTGTTTATTAGGAAGGTGGATACATAGGTATAATTAAGCTTATATAACAACGTTAATGTCTTCTTCTCAGTAATCTTAGTAGGTAGAACGAATTGCAAACTCAAAATCCGATTAAAGTTGTATTGTACTTTGAAGGGTTGTTGGATTGACCGATAAACAAATGGGGATATCCAACAAATGGTATTAGAGGCCATATAATGTTAAGTCGTGTCTACTAAGTCTATCCAGTACCTGCTTTTGAAACATTTCACCACCACCACCCATTAAGTGCATCAAAACTTGCAGACTTATTCTAAAATTATTAGTTAGGTACATTTTGCATCAAGTTTAGTGCAGTGCCAGTCATGGAGACTAAAAGAAGTGGCCGAATTTTTAGCGAAGACGGTTTTATGTATATTTTTGATTCTTTGAGTGCAAATGGTGAAAAACAATATTTTCGTTGCTGACGAAGAGATATACAATGTAAAGCGAGAGTGCACTTACATGATGCTTCAACCGCCACAGTAGAAGTAAATATAATATGCTTCAATTTATTAGTTACTTCTTAAATCGTTTCATTTTTAAATAAGTGATTTATCATTAAGTCTTAACTGGATAATTTTGTTCATCTTTATTTTATAAATTAAGGTGTTCAAAATGGTTACATCCCTTAAAAAGCGAGCATTTGATAGCCAAGAAACTGCTACTGTGATCATAAATAACTGTCAACAAACATTTACCATTTCTGCAACCGGAATTTGCCCATCTGATCGAAGTTTAAAGATGCAACTAAAAAGAGCACCCGTTGCACCTAATTCTTTCGAAGAACTAGAAATTCCACAAGAATATAAAGAGTACTCCACAGAGGGTGGCAACACAACAGAACGTTTTTCACTAGCAGACAATTACCCAGAATTACCACGCCTATTGATATTTGGGAGACGCCGAGGAATTGACAGTTTAAAAACATCATCTAGGTGGTATATTGATGGCACATTTAGCGTTGCACCGACGTTATTTGCCCAGGTGTTTGTTATAAGTGTCGAAAAGTATGGAAGCGTCCATCCTTGCGTGTATATACTTTTACCAGATAAAATACAGAGAACTTATGAAAAAATGCTCCAAATGTTGATTGAGTTAGAGCCTTTATTAAATCCATCAAGAGTGTTAGTCGATTTTGAGCTTGCAATCCACAATGCTTTCCGTGCAATATTTCCAGGAATGTCTATTGATGAATGCTTTTTCCACCTTGTGAAAAATTTGAAAAAAGTTATTGGAGAAGAACACCTAACAAGGTTTGTAGTAACTTTACCAAAACAGAAAAAAATAACTTTTTTATTTATATTCATATATATTTTATTTTAGAGAATATCGAAATAATGGAGATTTTGCGTTACTAGCTAGAATGATCAATGCATTGGCTTCTGTGCCTGTTCCAAATCTAAGTGATTTATTCGACTTACTCTATGATCATCTGCAAGAAGCGTTATTGCGTGTTGCAAACTGGTTAGAAACAAATTATTTGGGAGTTCGCAATAGGAGGGGAAATGGTGGACGTATTCCAAATTTTCCACCAGAAACTTGGAACTTGCATAACCGGGTTTTGAATGCAATAAAGGTAAAATAATGTAACCAAAATTATTAAAAATAATAAAAATGTGTTTTTTAGAAAACTTACAATATAGTAGAGGCTGGGCACAGAAGAATTCAAGCATAACTGGGCTCGCAGCACCCCACAATTTGGAAATTCATTACGGAACTTAAGAAGATTAAAAAAAATAGTGACATTTTTTAGGAAAAGTTAATTGCTGGAAATGAACCCAATAGAAAAGAGACGTTTATATTAGATTCTCACAATTGTAGAAGATTTCAGTAACAGAAATATTTTATAGTTTTTGCGAAGGTTATCTCACAATTTTGAAATGATCTAAAATACAGTTTTTATAGCACCTGTGTACATAATATATTTTCTAAGATATTTTCAAATTAAATACTTATGTGGAAATGAGTTATTTCATAATTGCACTGCGGGCGAAACGTTACCGGCGAAAAATTCCCGGGCGAAACGTACGTGTCGGCGAATCGACACCAGCGAAACGTTACCGGCGAAACGGACCCTATCCATAAACAACTGAATAAGTAAATAGTAGTGAAGTGGTTATAAAAATTAGTTTAAGTACATATACTGTATATATAATACGAATTAACGAATAGTTTAGTGAATAAATAAATTAAGTAAGTGAACCTACCGTGTGTATGAATTTATCCCACCCGTCAGATAAACTGTTTTAAATAAATAAGAAAAACGTTAGATTGGTGTCAGAAGTGGGATGATTTAAATAAATAGCTACGCAAAAATGGCCAAGAGACTACGTGACCTGAAAGTGACAGAACTGAAGACAGACTGTCACCTTAATATCGACAATTTCTGATATGGACGAGAAAATGTCAACTATGAAGAACGATATTTCTACTAGTATGGACGAGAAGATTTCAACTATGAAGTGCGATATTTCTGCTATGAAGAATGATATTTCTACTAATATGAACGAGAAGATTTCCACTATGAAGAACGATATTTCTACTAATATGGACGAGAAGATTTCCACTATGAAGAACGAAATTTCTATTAATATGGACGAGAAGATTTCCACTACGAAGAACGATATTTCTAATAATATGGACGAAAAGATTTCCACTACGTAGAACGATATTTTTAATAATATGGACGAGAAGAGTTGCACTATGAAGAACGATATTTCTACTAACATGGACGAGAAGATTTCCACTATGAAGAACGATATTTCTATTAATATGGATGAGAAGATTTCCACTACGGAGAACGATATTTCTAATAATATGGACGAGAAGATTTCCATTACGAAAAACGATATTTCTAATAATATGCACGCGAAGATTTCCACTATGAAGAATGACATTTCTGCCGATATCTTATCGTTAAAAAATGACATTGCTGCTGACTTCGAGAATAAAATTTCGTCTCTAAAATCAAACATTGAAAACAAGATGACAACGATAGACGAAAGAATCAAGGCATTAGAGAGAATCAAGGAATTAGAGAGAATCAAGGAATTAGTGAGAAATATTGCCGATTTAAGAACACAAGACACTCCAGCAGCAGAAAAGAAGATTGAACATATAAAACCCTGCAAGCCAGAAATAAACTCTTGGATAGAGGATATTGGCCGTTTTACCCGAGTCAAGGTCCCAACGTTCGATGGTAAGATGTCGTGGACCAATTATGTAAAACAGTTTGAAGCAGCTGCTAGAGTGAATAATTGGTCCGATTAGGAGAAAGCGGTGAACCTAACTATAACGCTTCGGGGAGATGCCTTAGATGTACTTCAGACGATACCCCTGGAAGGAACGAATGACTTCGAGCAGCTGAAGAAGAGGCTGGACATGTGATATGGCCACGAACATCTAGAACATTTGTACCAATCGCAGCTGAAGAACCGAAGGCAGAAACGTCATGAATCCCTTCAAGAGTATGAAGTGGATATTGCCCTACCAGTTCGATTTGCTTATCCATCAGCACCAGAGTACATGATGGAATGTCTGGGCATCCAGGCCTTTATTGATGTCTTACATGACCCCGATATGCAGAGGACGCTTCAATTAGCCCATCCCAATATGAAGCAGCCACGATGGCTTCGGGATACAACAAAGGTTGGACCAATCAGGAAAAAGGTGACGATGTCAGATTTGACCAGATCGTCAACTTGAAAGGTATGGTAAACAAGAGGCCAAAGAAAATCAGGTGCTGTAATTATAGCGAGCTAGAGCATGTACGCAGTTCGTGTAAGCGTCACATGACTCCAGCAAACCAAGAACCTCTTAAATGCAAAACAGCCACGAAGGGTTCGCGGCACAACAAAGGTAGGACCATTCAGGAAGAAGATGACGGACTTGACCAGATCGTCAACTTGTTGAACGGTATGGCAGACCAAAAGCCAAAGAAGATCAAATGCCGGAAGTGTGGTGAGCTAGTGCACGTACGCAGTCCGTCTAAGCGCCCAAAGACTCCTGCAACACAAGAACTCCAGTTACAGGAGAAATCATACACTGGCGAACACCACGCTGATGCGAATCACCGAAAGAAAGTCGAAATATAAGTATAAGTTTCTAAAAAATTGCGGTAGTCAACGAGGAATGGTCACCCACCAGGATCAGAGAAGATCAGGAGAATGATCCTCACCTGAAGATGATCCAGCGATGGAAGGAAGAAAATCGGCGACCTACATGGCAAGAAGTGTCAAGATTTCTTAGAACTATTTACGATTTTTTGTGACTATCTTATCTGGACATTGTTATTGTGACTAGTCTTATCTAGAAAATTCCAGGGAGGCGATTGCTTCTGTGTATGCCGCAATCTAGAATTATCTAGTCAGAAAGGCACTAATATATAAAGAAGTGACCAGCGGAAGAAGTAAATTTATAAAGTGATCTCGTGAAACGAACAAGTAAATAGTAGTGAAGTGTATAAACTGTGTATATAATATAAATTAGTGAATAGTTTAGTGAATAAATAAATTTAGTAAGTGAACCTACCTTGTGTATGAATTTATCCCACCCGTTTTGATAAAAACTATTTAAATAAATAATAAAAACATTACATTATGTTCAAATTAATAGTTGAAACATATCGGAAAATATTGCGGGCAAATTAAATGAAGTTCTTAAATAGGGAAAAATACTTTAAATGCATCTATTTCATAAAATGTATGAAGTAAATAAGATTGTAATAAAATTCTTTTTCCTTCTACCGAGCGTAAAGTACGTACGTTACGCACGTTACGAAGTGTGTAAAGTTTTACTGGTTTGCAATAGTGCGTAAAGTAAAACTCTTTACGCATATATATATATATATATATATATATATATAAAATTGTCATCAATTTGATAACATGCCAATTTGGATATTTTAACGATTAAATTGTACAATGATATTTCTTCATATATATATATATATATATATATATATATATATATATATATATATATATAGATATTATATTATTGTGAACAACCTCAATTAGTATTCTTTGATAATCATAATAATAAATTATCGAAAGCTTAGGATTAACTAAACAGAGTTTTCTTTATCACATTGCCGCATTCTCCAATAAAAAAGCTACTATATATATATATATATATATATATATATATATATATATATATACATATATATATGTGTGTAAGGGTAGTTTTGGGGACGTCTAAATTTCGGATATATTAAAGTATACATCAGTTATATATTTTGTTTTGAATTCATGTATGCAAATTTTTTCTTATTTTATGTATTTTAAGTTTTTTTTTGTACCGTGGCAGCTTCGAGGACTTCCGATTTATATATTGAAAATATACATAGAACACGAAGGAATTGGAACATCTTGAACACATTGATGCATACATTAGTTTCTTATCTTATTGCGAATTGATGTATGCATTTTTTTTTTAATTTTTTACATTGCTAACAAATTTAGCCTATATTTTTGTAGCAGTGTTACTTTGAGGACGGCTTGCATTATGTTTCTATTGTTACGAAATATCACACAGGTGTAGTCCCTGAATCCGACTCTGTCTAAGCCATGTATGAAAGTTAAAATTTTGGCGAATGCGGAGGGATTTCTTCGAACCGATTACCATTATTTTTTGTGACTATTCTTATCTAGACATTTCCAAGCAGGCGATTATTTTTGTGTGAGCCGCAATCTAGAGTTATCCAGAAAAAAAGGGCACTTGATATGTAAAGACTTCCGACCAGCGGCAGAGTCAGTTTATACAATAAACAGTAGTGCTCATATAAATTAGTGTAAGTGAATATACGGTGTACATAATATAAATTAGTGAATAGTTTAGTGAATAAATAAATTAAGTGAGTCAACTCACCGTGTGTATGAATTTATCGCACCCGTCAGAATAAACTGTTTTAAATAAATAAAAGAACAATTAACTATTTTAGCCGTAGATTCAGCAATAATTTACATTCGTGGAAAGCTTAGCGTATGCAGCTTTAGTCTCTACTGATAGTCAGCATCCAGTATATCATAACACCTTTTCAAACCGTTTTCGCAATCTGTATGAAAACCGAAGAAAACTAGCATACCCTTTCTATCAGAGGATCAATAAGTTTAGTTCCGAATTGAATGTGACTTTCTCAATTACTCTTCCCAACAACAACTCAGACACGTCACCTTGGCTTATTGCCTTGCCACCATGCAACCTATACCTCTCCAAATTCAACAAATCTGAAATTATTCCTAGTCTGCTTCACAATCATTTCCTCTCATCAATAAATGAATATTGTGATTATACTCATATCTACACAGACGCGTCCAAGTCAAACCAAGGAGTAGCATCAGCTTTTTTAAGCCCGAATACATCCAGTGGATTCAAATTACCTCCACAATGCAGCATTTATAGTGGTGAACTTTTTGCAATCCTTCAAGCAATCAAATACGCCGCTCATGAAGATATCCACAATACTTTAATTCTTACAGATTCGTTAAGCTCGTTACAAGGTATACAACTCATTTATTCAGATCATCCCCTGACAAGGCTCATCAAAGAGTATGTTCACACAATTAGGGAAAAATCCAGACGATTGGTCTTCATGTGGGTCCCGTCACATGTTGGGATCTCTGGCAATGAGCGGGTTGATAAAATTGCACGTGAAACCATGAATGAACCAATCTTTCAAAAGCAAGAGGGAGTACCGTATACTGATCTGAAAAAATATATGAAATATGTGGTCTCTAACTACTGGTCATCTGTCTGGGCAGAATCTGGAATGAAACTTAAAGAAATTAAAGATGATATCAAACCATGGAGAAACATCCCTAGCCAAAGAAGACACCAAATCATAATCACCCGTTTGCGCACTGGACATACAAAGTATACCCATGAACACTTGCTGAAAGGAGAAGAAGACAAAATCTGTGATATGTGTCAGGTGCCAATGTCAGTTGAACATTTCATGGTCGAGTGTCCGAGGTTCGCGGAACAACGCCGGACGTACAGTATAAGTACAGATTTAAAATCAACTCTTGGTGTGTACTGTAATTTTGAAAACACAATCGGATTCCTCTCTGAAATAGGTTTAGTCAACAAAATGTAAATTACTAAGCTCGATACCATGTTGCTTATTACTGATTCCTATCTTTGATATGATGCTATTCAAATATTATTGTATGTTATAGTGACGTTACCAGCCTAAATGTTATTTCATGTTACTGTTATGTTATGTTGCTAATAACCCTAGTGGTGGATGCAACTATTATTTTCTAAATAAAAAAAAACTCACCGTGTGTATGAATTTATCGCACCCGTCAGAATAAACTGTTTTAAATAAATAAAAGAACAATTAACTATTTTAGCCGTAGATTCAGCAATAATTTACATTCGTGGAAATATCACTACAGGGTTACAGGCAATATTCCTTTCCCCTTATTGAAAAAAATCACGTGGAACAAAAATGATTTGATATTTTCCAAAAAGGCAAAATACTATTACATCTAATGTAAGAATATTTTTTTTTGTAGAGTGGCAGCTTAGAGGACTTTTGATTTATATATTTAAAATATACATAGAACACGAAGAAATCGGAACATCTTGAACATATTAATGCATACATTAGTTTTATATCTTATTGGGAATTGATGTATGCCATTTATCCAGACTTTTTTTTGTAGCAGTTACTCTGAGGACGTTTGCATTATGTTCCTTTTAACTATTTTAGTCGTATATTCAGCAATAATTTACATTCGTAAAAATTTACTTACAGGGTTACAGGCAATATTCCTTTCCCCTTTTTGAAAAACATCACGCGGAGCAGAAATTATTTGATATGTTCCGAAAAGGCAAAATACTATTACATCTAATGTAAGAATAATGGTATTTTTCATTCTCCTTGTCGAAAAATGTTCAATAATTTGAATATAAAGTTTTTCAAACAGGAAAAGTACTATTACTTCAATGTAATAAATCTCGAAAAATATCCCTTACTTTGTGTTCTATATCTAATTTTTCAAAAAGTATAAATAACAGCATTTTCCCCCCACTTACTATTACATGTGAGAATGATACCTAGTACTCTCCCTTCAACCTCTCGGATGTTATCCTATACTTTGTGTTTCATATTGAGTTTTTCAAGGAAATGGAGGGAAAATAACAGTACTTTTCCTTCCCCGTCTCAAAAAATATCCAATACTTTGCGTGTTCCATAGAAGTTTTTTAAAATGGGGAAGAGAAAATACTATTACATCAAACGCAAAAAGAATAAGTATTCTCCTTTCTCCTTCCCGACAAAAATCCAATAATATGTGTTCCATATTGTGTTTTTCAATAGGAACAGAAACTAATAGTATTCTTCCTTCCCTTCCCGAAAAATATTCGGTACTTTTTGTTCCACATTGAGTTATTCAAAGAGAAAAGTGAACCTTCCTGCTCCAAAAATACTTGATGTTATCGAACGTTATGTATACCTATATATTGATCATATACAATATAAAAATAAACAATTCACAAATCATCGATGAATAAACGTTATTGTACTTTATTTGTTAATATTCTTAATAAATAGTTTATTAAAATTTACCATTAAGACCATTTAATGTGATAATTTGCTAGCTAGAACAACGCTAGACCATTTCATAATTTGTTTCAAAGTTAAAGTCAAATGTCAAATAAAAATAATAATTACAAAGAGTTTTCATTTATAAAAAATAGCTCAAAACGGACTTTTTATAATTTTTATTTTGTGTAAGTACGATGGCGAGTTCATTAATTGGCAGAATCATACAAAGTCAAATGAATAATTTAAATTAACAAACCTTTTCGTTTACGAAATAACCTTTTAATTCGATACTTTTGGCCCGTTTGTGTTCAAATTCGGGTTATATTTTATTAGTCTAGTCGGCATATATGTTCAGACAAAAAGCAAATTCATCGATAGAATACTTTTTTACTTCGAAATTATCTTTTCGCTACGTTTACCTGCTTTGAGGAAAATTTAAATGCATTCAAATTCAAAAGTAACTGTAACTATATCCTCTCGATACAATAAATCAAATAATACTGATTTAGTCAGCACCCAGTGGCGTAGCCAGATAGTGGCCAAGGGGGGTGGCGCCCTCCCCGTGCCCTCCTAACTTGGCGCCCCTCACCGCTAAGTGAGTGCATTCACAATAAACATTTTTCCACCACACCCTTAACAAAGTATTCGGTAACATACGTATTTTCAGAAACAACCACCGTACCTATATGTTTGAAATGCCTGAAAGAAAAAAATATATTTTCTCATTTCTGCAGCTCAATTATACAGTTCTAGGAAATATTTTTTTGTAACGTTTCAAACACAGACGTCAAATCTTAGAATCCTATACGTAGTCATAACAAAGTTCTCCAAAATCAGTGCACGACGCGGTATTCCCGGCATTCCCATCGAGACACCGAGTTTTGATTTTTCTGCCACTGAAATTGAAAGTTCAAAAGAAAGTAAGAAAGGTACATTCGAAAAATGTCCGGGTATGCACGGCGATGATGATAAAGGTGAGAAAATGGCCGAAATGGAATCTAATCAGGAAGTGGTCGAAATGGAATATGGCCAGGAAGTGGTCGAAATCAAATCCGAGCAGAAAATGGTCGCAATGGAATCTGACCAGGAAATTGATGAAAATTATTCTGACCTTGTGGAAACATTGACAGGTCTATAAAGTCAACATTATTCAGCCGTCATTTTAAATTTGTTTCTATTTCCAGAAATCGATCCCACTTTTGAAGATAAACACATGATAACAGAATTAAGTAGAGAATTAATTTTGAAAGGACCCTGTCCACCAATAGGAGATTATGTGTTAACTGGTACTATAAATCTGGAAAGAAAGGACAACAAATACGAGAATGGTTAGTTTATTCGCCTAGGGTTAATAAAATTATTTTTCTTGTTGGCTTATGTCAAGTCAAAGTAAAAGTGCTTGGGCTGATCCCAATAAAGGAAATGAAAACTTCAAAAAGGGCATTGAAAAAATAGTACAACATGGGGATGACAGAAATTCTATCATTCTGACGATAATAGCTATACAGTATATAATTATCAATTTCTTAGAATTTTTTACATTTTTTCAATATATTGTGGAATTATCTAGAAACAGTTGGTTTCATTTAAAACAGTAATGTAATGGACAACTTAGAATCAATGGAGAGTAGAAGAATTATTCTTTGAATTTTTTCAGTTTAAAGAAGTATGATATTATTTTAACTTGAAAAAAAATTCTATTTTTATGTTGTTATAAATCCTATATATTTTTTTTTCGAATAGTATGATAATGTTTAATGTTATAACTCGACTGTTACTTTTCATGTTTTTTTTAAATATATCTTTGCCCCCCCCCCCCTACGTGACTGGCTACGCCACTATCAGCATCCTCTGCTACGAAATATGTTCAACCAAATCAGACTAATTTTTAGGCAGCTATAAATATTTATTGAACAAAAAAATGAATTTTTAATCAGAATTTATAGCTTTTAAATCAATGTTTTTTAAAATAATATCCCTAAATCCCTTAACCCTTAATTTATGTTCCAGGGAACGAAATTAAAACGATGAGCTCCAATATCTATAAACAGAACAATGTTCGCGACTTGGTACGCGTGGACGATTTGATATCAAATAATTTCTTTATAGACCACTCCGACTATTTTAAAAACGTCAGATTTCACCTTATTTTATAAAATTATGAAGGTAGAAAAAATAGTCTACATAACTGGTGCGCAAATGATTCTCCACACTGGCGGGATTATCTAAGATTTTACATTATTTGGTAAAAGTATTGCGTGTTCGTAGAAAAAATAGTGTTTATCACTGGTGCGGAAGTGATTATTCACACAGGCAAAATTACTTTAGATTTTTTATTATTTGGTAAAATTATCGCGTGGTCGTACAAAAAATACTGTACATCACTAGTGGGAAACATATTTTTCACTCCCACTCGTGTCTAAAATGTCGCTTTCCGTTTTCATGATATAATATATTATTTCCTGACATCCAATTTAAATGAAATAAACCCTATATTCAGAAATATCAGAGATGTGCAAGAACAAACAAAGAAAACAGGTATTCGAATCCCAGTTTTAGGTCACACGCTTTATTCGAACCATGTTACGTTACTCCAAAGTTAATTTGCATGGAATGTATCTCTACATAGAAATGCTATTTACATGGTTGAAATCCTAATTTGGTTTTTTCCTGACCCGCCCTATTGAATGAATCCAAAGTTTAGATGAAAAATCAGTCCTTAAAGGCACTTGCATATATAATATTGCATATATAATTACTACTAGGAGAGTCCTCAAAAACCCGAAAAGTCCTCAAAGGCACCACTTCATACCAAAAAAAGTCCCCAAAGGAACTCTTACACACACATATACATATATATATATATATATATATATATATATATATAGCAGTTTTGGGAAAAGTCAAAATTTCGTATATATTAAAGTATACATCAGTTATATATTTTGTTTTTAATTCATGTATGCAAAATTTTTCTAATTTTTTTGCGTTTTAAATTTTTTTTGTAGAGTGGCAGCTTAGAGGACTTTTGATTTATATATTTAAAATATACATAGAACACGAAGAAATCGGAACATCTTGATTATATTAATGCATACATTAGTTTTATATCTTATTGGGAATTGATGTATGCCATTTTTTTAAATTTTTTGCATTGCTAACATATTTAGACTTTTTTTTGTAGCAGTTACTCTGAGGACGTTTGTATTATGTTCCTTTTAACTATTTTAGTCCTAGATTCAGCAATAATTTACATTCGTAAAAATATACTTACAGGGTTACAGGCAATATTCCTTTCCCCTTCTTGAAAAACATCACGTGGAGCAGAAATTATTTGATATGTTCCGAAAAGACAAAATACTATTACATCTAATGTAAGAATAATGGTATTTTCTATTCCCCTTGTCGGAAAATGTCCAATGATTTGAATATAAAGTTTTTCAAACAAGGAAAGTACTATTACTTCAATGTAATAAATATCGAAACATATCCCTTACTTTGTGTTCTATATCTATTTTTACAAAAAGTAAAAATAACAGCATTCCCCCCCCCCTTACTATTACATGTGAAAATAATAGTACTTTCCCTTCAACCTCTCGGATGATATCCAATACTTTGTGTTCCATATTGAGTTTTTCAAGGAAAGGAAGGGAAAATAACAGTACTTTTCCTTCCCCGTCTCGAAAAATATCCAATAATATGTGTTCTATATTGTGTTTTTCAAGAAGAGGAACAGAAAATAATAGTATTCTTCCTTCCCTTTTCGAAAAATATTCGACATTGAGTAATTCAAAGAGAAAAGTGAACTTATTCCTACCTCCTCCAGAAATACTTACTATTGATATTTTACTTAAAGGATAAGTATTATTTTATTACATAGTCGATCACAGTTGTTGAGAAGTTATTAGGTTAGTGTTTTTAAATGAAATTCAAGGTCTCTAGTTAATTCCACAATATAATACAAGTTATTGAAAATTATAAAAAATTGACAATTGTTTCGATAAATCAATATCATCATTTATCGAAACAATTGTCAATTTTTTAGAATTTTCAATAACTTGTATTATATTGTGGAATTAACTAGAGACCTTGAGTTTCATTTAAAAACACTAATATGAGCATATTCCACGAAGTAAGGGTCGAGACAGTCAATTTCATTTAGTTATTAGGTTATTTATTTATCCGCATAAGGCCCGTTTTCGAAAGGACCTGTTATCAGTTTTGACGATCCGTCCAATTCATTGTTTTGTATATCGGTCGATCTATGATACGCGCAAATGTGAATGGTACAAATAGAATAAACGGTTTCAAAGATTAAAACAACTTTTCCGCATCTGTGAGATGCTCTGAACAATATCATAAAATTGTCACTTGTATACACTCCGACGGATGTATCGTGATATGAACCCGAAAATTCTCCAAAAATAGTCAAACATAAGGCACTTCGTGTACCATAGCACCCGATGTACTAGCTCTAGTGAGCAATGAGGTTCATATATAAGATGCCCTGAACCATAACCAATCATAAAATTGTTTATTTGTATACACTCCGCAGGCTGTATCGTGCTAACAAACTGAAAATTCTCTAAAAATTGAAAAATTTGGTACTTCAAGTACCATAGCACCCGTTGTGCTTGCTTTAGTGAGCTGAAAATCAATATGGTTCACCTGAGAGATGTCTTAAACGATATTCAATCATAAAATTGGTGACTTCTTGCACTCCAGAAGCTGTGTCGTGCTAACAAGATATGTTACGAAAAGTGGCCGACGACGACGAAATACACACAGGATGTTTTTTCTAAAAACTGTTTTTTGTGTTGTTCTTACTGAAAAACGTAAAAATAACTCAAAAAAAATCTAAAATCCCAACTTTTTTTGGGGTAAACCAATAATTTTCTCGCATATTAGATAGGTTGGGCGGAAAAGTAGTAATGCATTGGAGGGATCGCGAGCACTGTTCATCTATACTGTCTGGACCGGGCCCAATAGAGATGCTACTAAAACCTTTATAGTTTTTTACTTTTCCGCCCAACCTATCTAATATGCGAGAAAAGTATTGGTTTACCCACAAAAGAGTTGGAATTTTGTAAAAAAGTTGAAATTTTGTAAAACATTTTTGAGTTATTTTTACGTTTTTCATCAAGAACAACACGAAAAAACGGATTTTAGAAAAAAATCCTGTGTGTACGTCGTCGTTGTCGTTGTTGTCGTCGGCCACTTTTCGTTATTTATCTTGTTAGTAGGATACAGCCTATGGAGTGAAACAAGTCACCAATTTTATGATTGAGAATTGTTCAAGACATCTCACAGATCAACTCTATTGATATTCAGCTCAGAATAGTCAGTACAACTGGTGCTATGGTACTTGAAGTACGACATTTTTGTCATTTTTTGAGAATTTTCAGTTTGTTAGCACGATACAGCCTCTGGAGTGCAAAAAGTCACCAATTTTATGATTGAATATTATTCAGATCATCTCACAGATGAACCCTATTGATTTTCAGCTCACCACAGCCAGCACAACAGGTGCTATAGTACTTTAAGTACATTTTTGTCATTTTTGGAGAAATTTCAGTTTGTTAGCACGATACAGCCTCCGGAGTATATACAATTGACCAATTTTATTATTGGATATTATACAGGGCGCCTCAAAGATCAACTCTATTGATATTAAGCTCATTAAAGCCAGTACAACGAGTGCTATGGTACTTGAGGTACCAAATTTTTCCATTTTTGGAGAATTTTCAGTTTGTTAGCACGATACAGCCTCCAACGTGTATACCAGTGACCCATTTTATGATTGAATATTGTTCAGGGCGTCTTATAGATGGACCTTATTGATTTTTAGCTTACCAGAGCTAGTACAACGGGTGCTATGGTACCTGAAGTGCCACATGTTTTGTCCGTTTTGGAGAAATTTCGGGTTGTTAGTACGATACAGCCTCCGGAGTGTATACAAGTGGCCAATTTTATAATTGGATATTTTTCAAGGTCTCCCATTCAAGGTGTCTCACAGATGTACCCTATTGATTTTCAGCTGACTATAGCGAAAACAGCGGGTCCTATGAATCCAGATATACTGCATTATTGGTTACTTTTAAAGAAATTTTGATTTGTTAGCACAATACGTCCCCCGAAGCGTACAAGTGACAATTTTATGATATATTATTATTCAGGACATCTCATAGATGCGGAAAGTTAGTTTTAGTCTTTAAAACCGTTTATTTTAACTATGTTACATTGGTGCTACATTCAGTGACACAATAGAAATCAATAGCAACTTTGTTTGCATTCCCATAATTCGATGTGATTCTCGAAGTCTCTCAAAATCGTTTCAATATATGTGGAATCGTACTTCGAAGATTTTAAGTATGTATTTATATATAGGCTAACAAAATATAAAATCTATTTTTATGTTCAAATATGCATTAAAATTCATAATTCCTGTACCCAATGGAATGGAAATAATAAGCTCAAGACTGGATTTGTTAAGCACACCACATAATTTTTAAATTTTTATGGCAAATTTTTATTTCGGATAAAATGTAAGAGTTTTCATTTATAAAAATTAGCTCAAAACGGACTTTTTACGAACTTTTACCATTTGACAATTTAACTTCAAACTTTCACATTTTCTTCCACAATGAGTTTCTATAATTTTTATTTCGTGTAAGTACAAGGGCGAGTTCACTCATTGGTGGAATCCTACGAAGTCAAATGAATAATTTATATTAACAAACCTTTTCGTTTACGAAATATCCTTTCAATTCCATACATTTGACCCGTTTGTGTTCAAAGTCTGGTTATATTTTATCAGTCCAGTCGGCACATATGTTCAGACAAAAAGCAAATTAATCTATAGAATAATTTTTCACTTCGAAATTATTCTTTTTGTTACGTATATCTGCTATGAGGAAAATTCAAAAGTAACTGTAAATGTAACTATTTCATCTCGATATAATCAATCGAATAATATTGATTCAGTCAGCACTCTCTGGTACCAAATCTGTTCAACAACAACAAATTAGACTAATTTTTTGGCTGCTATGAATATTTATTGAAAAGAAAATATGAATGTTTAATCAGAATTTATAGCTTATGTTCGAGGAAACCTAATTTAAGCTATGAGCTTCGAAATTTATAATCAAGTCAATGCTCAGACCCCATCGACTATTATACAAACGCCAGATTTTATAAAATTATGGACGTAGAAAAAGTAGTATGCATCACTGGAGCGGAAGTGATTCTCCACACTCGCGGGATTATGTAAGATTTTACATTATTTTGTGAAATTATTGCGTGTTTGTAGAAAAAATGGTGTATATCACTGGAGTGGTAGTAATTTTTCACATAGGCAAAATTACGTCAGATTTTACTTTATTTGGTGAAATTTTCGGGTGATGCGGAGGGGATTTTCCACCCTGGCGAGATTACTTTAGATTTTATATTATTTGGTAAAACTATCGCGTGGTCGTAGAAAAAATACTGTACATCACTAGTGCGAAACATATTTTTCAATCCCGCTCGTGTGTAAAATGTCGCTTCCCGCTTTCGTGATATAATATACTATTTCCTGACACCCAATTGAAATAAAATAAAACCTATATTCAGAAATTTCAGATATGTGCGAGAACCAACAAAGAGACAGAAAAAAGAATCCAAGTATTTGGATCCCAGTTTTAGGCCACCCGCTTTATTCGAACCATGTTATGTTACCCCAAAATTAATTTGCATGGAATGTATCCCTGCAATGAAATTAAATGGTATTTACATGGTTGAAATCCTAATTTGGCTTTTTCCTGATCCAAAGTTTACATAAAAACTCACAATTTGGATAGATACTGTTTTAAATGACACCAACTGTTTATATATAATACCACATTTTATCAATATATTACGGAATTATCTAGAAACAGTTAGTTTCATTTAAAACAGTAATATGAGTAGATTCCACAAAGTAAGAGTCGAGGTAGTAAATTTGATACTAAATATGAGGTCCCTATAACAACCTTCAAACATATAACTAAAAATGTTGCTCTGAGGACAGTCCTTAAAGGCACCATTGCATATATAATTACTACGAGGACAGTCCTCAAAAACCCGAAAAGTCCTCAAAGGCACCACTTCATACCAAATAAAGTCCCCAAAGGAACCCTTACACATATATATATTCATATACATATATATATATATATATATATATATATATATATATAATGGAAGTAGTTTTTCTTTTTTCGACCGGGACATATTTTTTTTTGCGAAGATTTCAGGTTTACGGTTAAATAATGGCGAAATATTGAGCAGATAAGAAAAAACAGTTTTAATTTCTTATGACCGCAAACCTGAAATCTTCGCTAATATATATATATATATATATATATATATATATATATATATATATATATATATATATATATATATAAATATATATCTAGAGCAAATTACAATTTAAATAATAAAAATGGTTGATAATTTGTTGGACATTTATAAATATAAGCAAGAATAATTTACTGCTCTTAGAAGAAGATAGAATGGTAAAATAGAATATTATTTGGTTGCTTTGCTTAATTCTTCACAAATTTTGCTTTATTTCACTATCTTCCCTTTACGCACTAGTGTGTACTGTAAATACTCAATTTCTATAAAAATTCTGATAAAACTTAGGGAAGTAGAAGAAATATTGTATGCAATTCGTGTGTAAAGTCCCATGTCCCTCATGTGATGGTCAAGCGAAAATATTCACATTCGTCAAAAGAGGGTTACTTCACACACTTGTTGCATATTTATTTCTTCATTATTACTGTTTAAAATGAAACTAACTGTTTCTAGATAATTCCACAATATATTGATAAAATGTTGAAAATTCTAAGAAATTTGACAAATGTTTCGATACTAAATATCATCGTCAGAATGACAGAAGTAACAATTAATTTCATACTTACGAGATGTTTAATAATTACTTTTGGCTAGACCAAGAAGTGACCTACCTTGTGATTGATATATATTGATAGACAAAAGAGGGGGATATGATATTACAAATATTAAAGCTTAGATATTATTAACCCTATGGGGATATCCTGGATATCTTTTCCCCTATTAAGATAACTGTGCAATTATATAGAAAACCAGGAAAACTATATCTGTTGATATTTACAATTATCACTTAAGAAGATAGTTTAAAAGTGGGGAACTTAAAGGGAATCCAGTTCTTGTTTCATATCACAAATATGTAGTACTTCTAATTCTGTGTTAGGTGTCAATGAATGTTTGGTATCAACTGGATGTTCTGCGTAGTTTGATTTATCTGGTTGTTTTAATCTGTATGCTCGTCAGTGTTCACTGTATCGCATTTCAAAATTTCTAAGGGTTTGACCGAAATAGACAGCATTACATTCTGGACATTTAAGTTTATATATTCCAGATTTCTTTAATGGGGATATTTTTGTTTTTACAATTAACAGTTTTGTACTCATATTACTTTCTGTTTTAAAAGAAATTGTTGAATTTTGGAATATTATTAGAAATATTACCTGCAAATGTGATGGTTTTATAATTTTTTGTTTCCTCAGGAAATATTAGTTGTAATGCCACTTTTTCCTCTTTTCAATTCATTAATTTATTTATCTTATGTAATGGTTACTCGTTGGATGTTGCTATTTGTTCAAATGTATTAGTTTCTATATCAAAATTCGTTTGTTCATAGGAACTGAAAATGCTCTATGTATCATTGAATTATATGCGGCTAATTTATGCGACATGGCATGATTGGAACTATATGGAATAGTCACATCAGTGTGAGTTGCTTTTCTGTGAATTGAATAATCAAGTACATCATTAACTCTTTGAATTATTAAATCAAGAAACTTGATTGAGTTATTTTCTTCAACTTCTAATGTAAATTTATTCTTGGTTAATAATCCGGTTGAAAAATATATCTAATTGTCGTTCACTACCTATAAAACAAGCTAATATATCATCTTCATATATATATACCTAAATAAGATATTTTTCGAAATATTACTTTCAAAGATTTTCGTTTCTATAATTTGTCCATAAGAATTTTTGCCAAAATTGATGATATAGGGCTTCCCATTGGTAAACCTTCATTTATTTCTTCATTCAAGTTATGTCTATCATATCACAACAGTTCCATTCTTTTATTTTAAATTTTTCTTTTATTAACACAATATTTTCTGATTTAAAACAAAAATGCATGAGACCGATTTCTGTCTATACTTCTTGTTGGATATAATTAGGGCGAATGAGTATACTCTTCCCTAAATATTATCATTGGATATAGTTTTTTGTACTTCGCATCATAAATTGTGACTACTCGCTCTCAACTTATTTAACCTCAAAAAAAGTTATGAAATATGGGGTTTCCAAAAGACATCAGTATGGTTCACTTGCAGAAAACAATTATGTTACATGCATGTTTTAACATGCAAGACCTATATGCTATATAATCTTTGCACGATTAACCAGTTTTTCACGTTTTTATGGAAGATATTCACTTTGAAATTATGGCGAAATTCTAAAGACATATGTAAACAAATATTACAATAGTGAAGATATTGATTGTTCAACCACAGAGCCATACTTATGTAGATAGCCTGAAGTTTGTAAAAGTTTACTCTTGAACTTCCTTGTGAAACTGGAACAATTTGCTTCTATATTCAAGGTTTTTGCGAGGAAAAGTAAATTTGTATCAATGTTTAACGAGTTAAAATTGCTTTCAATACATTGTTGTTTATACGTTTGTCATTATATATTCTTCTATAATATGTCACAGTTCTTCAAGTTTCTTGGCTAGATTTCCATATCTTGTATGTTTCTGTAAACTTGTGTATTTCCTGAACCTATATTTCTGAATCATGTTTCCGTTTTTGACGAGTTTATGATAAGATTATTGCTCTCACAATAAGAAGCGGGCATATGTACGCTAGCTTCAATATATACCTATCAAGTGTCATTAGCATAAAAAGTAGCTAGAGCATTTTTGTCTTAAGGAAACTCGTGGGTTAGTAAAGAATGCAGGAGTCTTGAAGAAACCCTACTGAAACATTAAAAGGTTTCTGGTATTATTACGAACTTTTATGGAAAATTTCCTACTTTGTATGTATGTAATGAATAATGGAAACAGTTATAGGGGGTCTGGCCTTTCACAACTTTATCTGAAAGCTAGTTGTACACACGCAGTCAGGCGCGGATGCAGAGAAGGGGCAATGGGTGCAGTTGTGCACTTGTAATCTCATCAAATTTAATAGATTTGCATCCTCGTAAAAGTGCCTCTGTGGTACCTGTACATCGATATAATGTGCTTGTTGGCATACAATTCTATAAATAGTGGACGATGACACTCCTGTCATACTTTCACAACGACTTATTGCTTCTTCCTCAGAAAATGTCTCCCAAATATTCACAAATACTATCTGTTTGGATTGATATCATAATTGTTTATGACCACATTTCAATGTATTTTCATTATCACTGCTTGTACTAGCTTGGGGTTCCATGTTTATTGGATAGGCCTTGAGAAATATTTGTATTCACTAACTATGACAATAACGCTGATAATATAATTATTTACCTTCTTCTTTTTTCCAACGACAAAAAAATATTATTCTGCCCTCCTGAGCCAAAAAAGCGTAGGGGAGAGTAGGGATACTTGATCCCCTAGGAGACTTGATCCCCATTCGAAATTCGCTTCGTGTTCAGCCGTTAGTGCATCATTCTATCAGTGACGATTGTTTTGGTTGGCATCAGTACTCTACTGCTCCAGTAATCATCTTGCAGCCATCACATGAACAGTTATCGTCGCAATTTTATTTTTTTCTTCAAGCGTATAATAATATATATATTCTTTTCGGCAACACATATGGTAGAAATAACCTATTCTTTTACTAGTAACATAATAAACGCTCTTCATTGTACTAGTAACAAAATAATGAGGTGTTGTACCCAAGTAGGCAGGAACTGTCATTTAATTTTTATTTGATTCGATGTTTGTCAGTTTTGAAAAGTGTATTGTAAAAATGTCTCAAGAAGAAGAATTTCAATGTACACCTCCGGAATTTGTAGAAATAGCTAATTCCACTATTGAAAGACTAATTCCGACGAAGTCACGAAAAGTATATGATTTTGCTTATGAAAAATTTATTAAATGGTGCAAAGAAAATAGTGTACGAAGATACACAGAAAATGTTATGCTTGCGTATTTTACGTATTTGTCAAGAAAATTTAAAAGTTCGACACTATGGGCACAATATTCAATGATGCAAGCTCAATTGAACGTCAAACATAATGTACAAATGGAAAATTATACCAAATTGCATTTTTAAAGCGAAAAGGAGAAAATTATACCCCTAAAAAATCAAAAGTAATAACAAAAGACCAATTTGATAAATTTCTTCAGGATGCACCAAATATTGTTTATTTAGCAACAAAAGTACGTACTTTCTTATTTTTTTTTAATATTATTACACTTATTAAATCGTTGAAAATAATATCCTTTAGAAGATTAATATTCAAATTGACAACAATTAACGTTTTTCGAACTTAAAACATATATATCTCGATATCTCAGTGCTAGAGGTTTTGCGTTCCGTCTCGGAGGTCTGCGATTCGAATCTCAACGCGGCCATATTTTTTTTACTTATTTCAACGTTTGTTTTCAGGTTATAATAATATTTGGAGTCACAGGAGTCTGTAGATACGATGAACTCGTTCATTTGAAGTACAGCGAAATCCAAGATATAGGAAATTTAATTTTAGTAAATATGACAAACACGAAAAACAAAAAACAACGGTTGCTTACTATACTTGGCGATTTTTATTTGAGCTTGGTCAGACAGTATATGGCACTTCGTCCGGATGATGTGTCCCCACCGTGTGGTAATGAGTATACATAAAATTTCAAACGTTCCAAAAGACGTTGCTATGTTTTTGAAATTAACAAATTCTTATGAATATACGGGACATTGCCTTCGTAGGACTTCAGCAACTATTTTAGTTGACAACGGAGGGGACATTACCGCTTTAAAATGACATGGTGGATGGAAATCCACGAGTGTTGCTGAAGGGTACTCAGAAGATTCTGTTTTCAGCAAGAAACAAACTGCACAAAAAATACTTCATTGGGAAGAACAACCAAGTACGAGTTCTGGAATCAAGAGAGATTCACATTCAGGAAACCTTTCAAATGACAATATTTCTAACATGATAAATATAGACAAACATCTTACTAATCATAACATGTACACCAATGACAATATTGTGAATGTCGAAACCGAAAGCGGTGGCAGCGGCCTAAATTTAAATAACTACAGTATACGAAACTGCACCTTCAATATTACACTTAATAAATAGGTAATACTTATGCAAGCCATAACTGTTTTTTTCATATTTGTATTAATAAATAGTTGAGATGTAAACAATGTATTCAAATTTTTTCTACTTATGAATTGCATTATCTTTACACTTAAGAAAAAATAGTATATGTCACTCGGAGCAGAAGACCCATTATTTGTTTCGCTCAGTTTTCACAGCCTCGGCTAACGCCTCGGCAGTGAAAGAATCTGGGCTCCACAATAATGATAGCCTTCTACTCCTAGTAACATAATGTACTATTATACGTTCCAGACTTCTTTTTCGGTGAGTATTTATTTTTTTTAACCGCAAATATATGAAAAATAGCTTGTTAGTATTTTTTCTT
The DNA here is from genome assembly GCA_963921935.1 of Galeruca laticollis. Lineage (NCBI taxonomy): Eukaryota > Metazoa > Arthropoda > Insecta > Coleoptera > Chrysomelidae > Galeruca > Galeruca laticollis. The sequence continues at coordinate 52,703,453 of OY998184.1, forward strand.
GTGACTTTGGCTATATTTGGCACAATATTTCAAGGACTCTGAAGTCTGTTTGCGAATTACTTTTCAGATATCTTTTTTTTACATTTTAAGTGTGTGTTGGGAGACTTGATCCCATGCTGTGGTAGGAGACTTGATCAGTGGATCAAGTTTCATCCTACCAGTTTTTTTAAAAAAATTTCTTTATATATATGTTTATGACCCTTGAGAAATATAAACTGATGTTAGGGGCCTACAGATTACTAGGTGATAAGCATCATTCTATACAATTCTATACTAATCATAAAAATAAGATCATTTTGTAAAATAATTGTTAATGTATTCACAATAAAGATTTTAAATACTTATTAAGCCTATGACGGTTTTGGTCAATAATTGGTTATTTATTTTTGTTACAGATGCCGAGGAAGTATAAAAGAAAGGAAAGGGCAAAGCCAATGGTTCCCCCTTACCCAGAGCAAGCAGCTGTAAGTGCTGTCAAAGGGGGGGAGGGTTCTCTCCGAGGATCTGCAAACTCTTTCAATGTGCCTCTGATGACCCTCAAAAGACTTATAAGAAGAGGAACAACCAAAACACCGGGCTACAAGAAGGCCCAAGTATTCACTGCTGAAGAGGAAGATGAACTTTCCGCCTATATTTTAACTGCTGCTCAGTTGTATTATGGACTAACTATTACAAGTCTTCTAAAGTTAGCATTCCAAATAGCAAAAAATAACAAGAAGTTTCCAGCATGTTGGGAAATAAATCAGTCAGCAGGAAAAGAATGTGCCCGTGGATTTCTGGAAAGAAATATAACTCTATCCTTGAGAACGCCGGAGCCTAAGTAGATGTACTGCATTAAACCGGCGAGTTCTTCGAAAATTTAAGAAAACTTTACGAGAGACACCAGTTTGACCATCAAGAATATGGAATGTAGACGAAACCGGAGTGACTACCGTACATGAACCCGGAAAAATTATTGCTCCAAAAGGGACCAAACAAATCAGAAAAGTTGGTAACTGTATGCTCTGCTATCAGTGCTTATGGTAACCATATTCCACCGTTTATGATATTTCCACGGGGTAATTGGCAGGAACGAATGATCGATGGTGCTCCTCCCGATACTAAAGGATCCACCCACACTAGCGGCTGGATGACAGCTCCGAACTTCCTAAAGCTTCTACATCACTTTTCTCAACATACAAACAGCTCTCCAAGTAACCACACATTGATGATTATGGACAACCAAGACAGCCACATATCTGTTGAATGTTTGACGTATGCAAAACAGAATGGCATTGTCTTCCTAACCATATCTCCTCACATATCCCATAAACTTCAGCCTTTAGACAGGACTGTATTTGGTCCACTGAAAACGTATTATGAAGCGGCAGCTGCAGAATGGATGACAGTTCACCCTGGCAGACTCTTAACAATTTACGATCTTGCAGGGTTGCTTGGGAAAGCCTATCCTAACGCTATGACACCTACAAATATCATGAGCGGATTCCAAATAACAGGCATTTGGTCCTTGAATTTCATGATATTAACAGATGTGGAGTTTCTCGCGAGTTTCATTACAGATCGCCCAAATCCAGAAACAACAGAACAATTAGATACCACAGTGGTCTGAGCCGCTTCCGTCAACATCTTCTGAACTGCCAGCTGCTCCTCGTCACTTCTCGCCTGTTGAAATATTTCCATTCCCGAAAGCACCACCGAGAAGTAGCAACTCATCAGTGCGTGGTCGAAAGCGTGCGAAAAATCGAATACTCACAGATACACCGGAGAAGACTCAAATTGAAGAAGAGTTAATGAAAAAATAAGAAAAAAAGCGAAGAAAAGTTCCAACCAGAAGCAGAAATAGAAAGTAGAAGCTGTGAAACGTGCGTTGATGGTTTCTAGTGATGAGCATGAGAACAAACAAATCTCGAGCAAAATACAGGGAAGATGCCGCAAGAGATGAAGAAGTAGGGGAAATAGTGTATTGCGCAGATTTAGAAAAAGTTATAATGTTACCACGGCTTGAGATGTTTAGAAGTGAGATTTTTTCAAATCGTTTAGCAGTGTACAACGAAAGTTTTGTTTCAGTTGGGAAGAAAAGAAACAGCAAGCCATTTGCAGCTCTGAAGCTTTGTTCAAATGAAACAAAAACGAGTTGATCAGTACGTTTCACCAGTTCTTTATTAGCAAGAGAGACGTTTTAAAAATTACGTTATTGTTCGACAATTGCACGGCGCAAAACAGTAATTGGGCATAATTTTCATTTTTAATATATATTGTAAATTTCGATGAAATATGTGCCAATGAAATTAATATGAAATACTTTGTGCCGGGCCATACGTTTATGGCTGCCGACTCCTTTTATTACAGAGTGGAGGTTTCCATGAAAAAAATGGGCAACAAGCTTTTACATTTGGGAAGATACTTCCTCAAAATACAAATTAACTCGTACAGAGCCGATGTCATATATGGTGCAAGTAATCGTCGACAGAGGATCGTATCATATCACATATGAAAATGACTTTGATGGTCCATTATTTGATCTTAATTTTATAACCGCCAAGATAACAAAAAAAAATGGAACACTGCGGTCAGCCAAAAAACAAACAAAAGTTCTTGACAGAAGAAAGCCAATATAATATATATATATATATATATATATATATATATATATATATATATATATATAAGATGTACGAATAGTGCGTGACATATAAACAATAGGTAACGAATAGATTAGTGGGTATTTCACGCAAATAAAAGAAGGGGCTACTGAAAAAAGTGGTAACCGCAGACATGCATGTTTCTGGCTCATTAGCCGTCATCGGTACGGTACAACCAAGAAAAGATGTGAAACATGGGAGCAAAGTTGGTGAATGAAACATGAGAAAATATAACAGAATTCAGCAGGATAGTCAAACACAACATTTGCGTCAGTAATATTAGAAGATCTCGAATTTTCGAGACATTAACCAACATAGACTCGGAGGTGCATATAACACTCCCGTCTGAAACTTCCGACCCAGATCAATGAAATAACAACAAGATGTACGAATAGTGCGTGACATATAAACAATAAGTAACGAATATATTAGTGGGTATTGCACGCAAATAGAAGAAGGGGCTACTGAAAAAAGTGGTAACCGCAGACATGCATGTTTCTGGCTCATTAGCCGTCATCGGTACGGTACAACCAAGAAAATATGTGAAACATGGGAGCAAAGTTGGTGAATGAAACATGAGAAAATATAACAGAATCCAGCAGGATAGTCAAACACAACATTTGCGTCAGTAATATTAGAAGATCTCGAATTTTCGAGACAACAACCACATAGACATTGATCTGGGTCGGAAGTTTTAGATAGGAGTGTTATATGCACCTCCGTGTCTATGTTGGTTGTTGTCTCGAAAATTCGAGATCTTCTAATATTACTGACGCAAATGTTGTGTTTGACTATCCTGCTGAATTCTGTTATATTTTCTCATGTTTCATTCACCAACTTTGCTCCCATGTTTCACATCTTTTCTTGGTTGTACCGTACCGATGACGGCTAATGAGCCAGAAACATGCATGTCTGCGGTTACCACTTTTTTCAGTTGCCCCTTCTCCTATTTGCGTGCAATACCCACTAATATATTCGTTACTTATTGTTTATATGTCACGCACTATTCGTACATCGTACCCACTAATCTACTCGTTACTTATTATATATATTGGGATATATTTATTTATTGCTGCTTCACGTTGGACGCCAGATTGGAATATTATTATTTAAATGCCTCTACGTTGGAGTACCAAGTTATTATATATTTTAGTTTAATTATTGTTTAATATTTTAATAGTTATTTATTTTCTATTATGGGCGCCAGAATTGGTCCGCTTGCAACGAATCCCAATTCAAATAAAGATCTAGTCTTGATAAAAAAATGTAAATTTATTTTTTATTAATATTTTCCTTACCTCAGGGATGAGTTCGGCACTAAGCGCTCGCCAGCAACAGGAAACTATAGGTAGATATATCAGAGAAGCACAAGAGAACATAGATAAACAATTTAATGTAATGGTGAAATTCAGAACAATAATTATTTATATTTACAATGATAAATAGTACGAATGTTGTAATTCAAATATAAATATTTGTGAAAACCTTCTCATAAATTCAATCATATTCCTGTTATTTACAAGTTTTGTTTAAATTTCTCATCGGGTAAATTACGCCCAATATATTTACCTACTATTTAGCATAAAATGATTATTTTTTGCCGCTTGTCAATCCCAACTGTAGATTGTTCCAAATATAACCGTCGCGTTGTGAGTGAGTTCTGTGAAATGTTATTTAGTTTATATAAAGACGAAAGGTGTGGCGTGTTGAGAATATTATTATTGTTAAAGAATATGAATTTGGTGAGTAGTTATGTGATTAATTAATTAGTGTGTTATGTCCGTAATATTAGTGGAGATTGAACCTTTAAATCTAATTATTATATAAGAAATTAGTAGCAATAATAATACCTAGCCTAACATATAAGAAATTATCAGTGTTATTGTTTTTTATAGGCAAGAAAATATTAGAGTTCATCATTGGTTTCTTCTCAACTCTAGAGATAATGTATATGGAATGTTCGTGGTTACGATTGAACAAAACCGGAACTAAGGATGAAAAATAACCAATTGTGGGTTATTTCTTCAATTTTATACCACAATAAATGGTAATATGAATCGACGATCATCAAAGATTATTCTAATAAGGTAAATTGATACAATATTACCAAGTTCTGGTCGATAGCACTTAGTTTTAAAATATGGATTATATTATTGTTATTTTTATTCGTATACTTTGTCGAATATTTTAGTCGACTTATAATTTAGTTTTGTTGAAGTTATCTTTACTTTTTATAGTAATTTGGAGTAAGAAAATTTAACATGACTCTCGTCTTATAAGACCACGACGCTTCTCTCCCAAGCTTAAAATCAACAACTTGCAATTGTTTTTAATTTTGTTTTATTGTTCATTGTTGTTAGGGGAAAATAATTGTTTTTTTTTCAAATCAAAACATCCATTCCTGCGTTCTCTTAGATATTTTCACTGCGTTTATTTATGTTTCAAGACCGCACTATGATCACTCCGAATCACTCTATCCGAACCATCAAAGAACGTCAATTTCCGCGTTAAATATTTTGATTTGACGTTACGATACAATCTGATTGAAAAGTTTATATATAGGGTTTTTTAAAAGTGATTATAAATTATAAAGATACAATTATTGAATTTTGTTTCAAAATTCATGTTATTCTTTATACAGGGTTTCTTATAAATACATACTAGAATATAATTGACGAAATTTACTCATAGTTATTTTTTTTTATTCTTTGAAATATAATTACTAAATTAAATTGACGTCTTATGAATCATTTTTTTAAAATGTATATTATGTGTAGGTATTTCTTGACATGTCTAAACTATGTACATTCAAATAGCATGTCGTTATGAATTATTTTTATTGAATACTTACTAGAAATTGATATTATTCAAGTGATACTATTTAGTTTAATTTTCCTTGTAGCTATGTTTCACTTTAATATATATATATATATATATATATATATATATATATATATAATAATTTGTCTGGAATCAGGAAGAATCGGTTGCAATTTTGGGACACTCTTCCAGTTTCAGATGAGAACTGAACAACATTTTTAATTTTTCAATTTGTATTTTAGTTTACTTTTGGGTTTATTTCCAGTAAAACTATGTAATATTATCTGAAAAGTTATTCAAATATCCCACAAATGTAGCGTATTTTTCATGTATCACATTATAAATAAATCGTTTCTAGATCATTATTTATTTATTATTCAATCTCCTATCCAAGTCCATATGGTAAGAAACAGAATCGAACGTTATATATTAATTAATCGTTAGTGCAAAGAGGCGTATCTAAAATTTTTGTTCACAATTCCTTAGCCAATTAGCCGTATCTCAGTTTAGAACTAAAATAATAGTTTATATAAGACAAATTAATTACCGCGTCATTGTCGTCTCAATCTATATTGTATTTACCCAAAAAAACCATAAAAAAATTTGTAGGTGCGTTTTTGAAATTCATTAAAGTTCCTTATAACTCAAACAAAGGAAATTTGAGATACGTTTTTTTGGCTTAGGAAGGCAGTATTGTCCTTATTTCTTCAATGTTTCAACAAAACTGAACTGTTTCACATAAAACTCACAGATAAATATCAAAAGGAAAGCAGTACCTGGCACTTTTCGAATGTTTTTATGTACCGATAATGTAGCTGACTAAGTTCATTTTTAGTTCGTTATACTATAGCAACTAACACTATACAAGACTACTATGCCTTTTCCCGACAAAAATATTAGATTCAGTTTTGATGGCTAACGTCATCTTTGACACATTAATAAACGTCTTAATTAAACTGGTGATTTTCAATTAAAAAGTTTTGATAATAGGTGAAATCATATTCAATATTCGTATCGTGAATTCATATTACGATGTTTAATGGATTATCTTTCCATTGCGTATCGTATTATGAAACTTTAGGATATCGTAAATAGCTATTTGTTATCGATAGATGCCGACCTATGAAGCTTTTAAACGACATTTGCGAGACCTGTCAAACGCCCGAAGTTAAAATAGTCGTTAAGTTTTCTGAAATTTTCTCAATTTTTTGTTCCGTGAGAAACTTTTACGAAGTATTGAAAACATAAAAAGAAGATAAATGATTTCGGTTGAGTCGTTCTCAAGTTATAGCGAGCTCAAGGGAAATAGGAATTCATTTTTATGTATAGATTTGGGAAATGTCCTGCATTCAAGAGCCACGTAATTATTTTTCTATTTGTGTCAAGTTACGACATATATTCAATTATCTTCCTAATTTTGTTTGCCATATTCTTTTACTATTTAGGTACCTTGTGTGATAATGTTCTAAATTGGTACAATTTATTGTTCTCATAGTGATATATTTCTTTTTTTTTCTGTTCCTCATGTTTTGCCTATCTCCTTATTTCGGGAGGGACCTCGTTTATATATTATTATATTGGTTATTGTTGAGATGTGATGTATTGTCACGTTCTAGAAATTTCCCATTTCAATAGGTATTCAAAACTTATGGATTCCGATTATTATTATCTATAATTGTTAAAATTTGTCCCATTGGCGAAATACCGCAATTAAAGTTGATGATTTTGATAAGTATTCGGTTATGGCCCGATTCAAGATCAGCTAGTGTTTTATTGTGAGATTCTCAATTTATTTGTATATTATGACATATTTTTGAAAGGTTGGTGAATTGCTTCTTTAATGTGAAAAATGTTGCAGAGTTGCCAGAGTTATAATACAAATTATGCCTTGATTTCTAACAGTAATTGTATCAAACATTTTTCAAGGATTCATCAGTTTTTTGCAATTTACTTTTATGAGAAATTGTTTACAAATAAAGTAGAATCCGGTAGATTCGTATTAAAAATGAATAATTCTTCCTTTTAGTACAGTAAATGGGGGGTTTTTGCTAAGAAAAATAAACACCCGGTCCGATTAACCTGAAATTAGGAGGGTAACTATAAAATACCATAAAAAGCAAAGTTGATATGGTGCCGTAGTGCGGTTTTGCCCAGGAGGTGGAAACCACCCCTCCCCGGGTCTGGAAAATAAAATGTTGAAATCGATAGAGGGGTTAATTTTAAGCAAAAAGTTCCATATAAACATTTTTCGTAAAGTCAATATTTACTGAGTTATTCTTGGTTGAAAATGCTAGTTTTTTATGAAAAAATCACGTTTTTTAACAGTTTGACACGCTACGAAAAAACATGTCGGAACTAAAATAAAGTTTACAAAAAAAAGGAAAAGATTGAGAGGTTTATCAATGACATAGGTGCAATTATTACCCAGATACTGTGGCTAGAAAGAAAATGTTTTTTTAGTCACTTAATTACATGCATGAGCCACAATAGACTCTCGCGAGTCGCAGTGGAGGGCCTCATTGACCCACTCATTATAAACCTAACCTAACCTAATTACATGCATTTAACGTAAAATAAATATAAAAGTTGAGTTTTCAAAGAAAGTATACCGTTTATTTTTCAAAGTACTTCAAAAAATCTTTAAAATGAATCCAGTTTGAAGTCATTAGCATAAAAATGATGAAAATAAAATCGAATTTTCACTTTTTCTGAAAAAAGATCAGAAGCTTCTGAATTTTTTCATAAAAACAAAATAAATGGAAATCCTTCTACAAGTTACTTTATTTATATGTTAACTATGTGTTCTGCAAGTTTAAACAATTTAGAGTACATATTTTTGAAAATAGAAATGTTAAAATGAAAACAAAAATTCAAATTTTAAGAAAAATTTGATATTTTTGGAAATAACTTACAAAATATTGAAGATACGAAAAATACTTTGAGGAAGAAAATGTAGCTTATTTTTCACTGAATATTTTGGTTATTTTTTCATTTCTGTAAGTTAAAAATCGACAGAGTTATGGCTAGTAGAAGTTTTCTCTTGAGAGAAATAGTCACGTGTCTGAAGCCTCAACCTAAAAAATCTTGAAAACTACCCGTTAAAAAGTATTTAAATTTACAGAGCTTATAGCTTTTGAAATTTCCTATAAAATTGGAATTGGATCATTATAATAGCTTCAAAATTTCATAATTGCTGACGAAAAATTGGCTTGTATTGCAACGCTACGTGCGAATATGTTCAGGTAACAGCTGCCAGAATTGTCTGCCAATCACAGACGAAGACGAGGAAGAAGAAGCTGATAGTGGCGATGAATAATCTTATACATTATGTACCATTTATAGATCTATTTTGTAAAATAAGCACAAATTGCTTTTATTTTTGTTTTTAATTTTTTTTCCCTATGGACTATGACTTTTTTTATAGCAAGGGTAAATCTCAAGAAATACAACAATGCAATAACTTAAGCTATCAAAATGTTAAGGATACATAATATTTATTTGTCTCATATGTATAAAATTATTTCAATTTCTCAAAAACTATTTTTTTCTATACATTTAATTAGGGGTGGTTATTAGGGGTAGTTTTTAAGAATTGAATGATTGTAATTAAATATTTATTATACGTATTCAAATTGATTGAGATCGATGTAATATATTTTTTATGGTTTTTCTATTTTTAGCATAAGGGGTGGTTTTCACCCCCTAAAAATGAGAAGCGCACCTCAAGAGCGTATTAACTTTGATCTAGAGGGTGAAAATGAGTTATTTCCACATTTTCATCAAAATCGGAGCGGGTGTAAAGAATTCGGAGGTTATACCATATTTTTCTCCCCATTTACTGTACTATTTATATAATTTTAAACCGACTCCAATGTTTTTTCAATGATAAAATAAAGCTTCATCGCTTTGAAATTTAATGAACAAAAAAGAGGTGCCAACACGTTATTTTAGTTTGAAACAGATTTCTTTGAACACTAATCCAAATAAACTGTCATGAACATCACATTGTTTCTGGCACAGGGAGTTTTTGCTCACAAACATGTTTTCCGCAAAAGAATGTTTTCCACATTCCTATCCTGTACGTTCGTGTCTCGACTTTGGTTTGTAATTACCACAAAAACCAAATAAAAGTCCGCCACACTTACGCTCCATTGAAATATGGGACAGGGCTGGACAATTTACACAATTTAGGATTGTAGTTTTTCAATATCCTTTTAAATTTTGCAGAAAACATTCTACGTATCCAAGACCTACAAAAAATGTAATCAATATTTGCTCTGACGAATGAAACATAAATGTAGAACACAAATAAAAGAAGAATGATATCTGAAATAGATTAAATACAATTAGTATATAATAAGCGTTGTAAATGATGTTATGTACGTTGGAAATAAAAATGGAGTTGGGTATTTTATATTTTTCTAATCATAACAGAGTAAATTAAATATATAGGTCATTAATATATTGATTATGATATATATAGCGAGTGAAATTTTGGTACACTAAAAAAACCTGGTCTTCTCGATACACGAATTTCAACTCACAACATCCCCTTTCCCAAAAAAATATGTAATAATAGGACTTGCTGATAGAGCTATTCAACTTACTGATATAAAATACGTTCAACGAGCAATAAAAAAAGCTAAACAGGCATTCCTAATTAATAGTTATCCAAAAGCGCTTATTGATTCCGTTTTTAAGGCACGCACAGATTTTATAATATATTACAACACCAACCCAAAAAGAATACAAAACAAAATAATTTTACCAATTATGTAACACTTCCGTATATACAGGGCCTATCAGAACAATTTAAAAATTTACTTTCTAAATATAAAATACCTGTAGCACACAAAGGTCACAATTTGTTAAATGGCCATTTAAGCAAACTTAAAACAAAAACTGCTCCCCTAAAAAAGTCGCACGTAGCATACGAAATACTGTGCGACAATTATGATGGTATTTATATAGGACAAACAAGTCAATACCTTAAAGCTAGATTACAAGCACACAAGTATGACAAAAATAACCAAACTGCGCTCACCAAACATGAAAAACAACACAAACACTCTTTTAACCATGATAAAGCAAAAATTCTCAAAGCCGAAACCCACAATAGAAATAGGGAAATTTTTTGAGCAATGGAAATTTTTAAGAGGAATCAATATGCGGTGAATGACAAAAAGGATATGAACAACTTAAATAAAATATATTTCAGTATAATATGACTAAGGTTCTATAAAATTTACTAAAATAACTTTTACAATAATAATCATTAAAAATTAAAAATAAAATTGATAAAAAAAAATAAAAATAATAGTTCATCTGCGCAACAGAACCAACAATAAAACCAAAGCACCTCTTGACCGTAAATCGTTTCAGTCTGACAAATACACAGTTCCTATGTGGGTGTATGTAAACAATATGTATGACTTCTCGGATTGTTATTCCACAAATGTCGTCGTTAATTGATTTTTGTGTAGTGTTCAATGTTTTTATCAGTTTGTAACACACAACATGGCTTATTTGGATATTATCATTACGTTCCAGGGTGAGTTTATTTATCTTTTAATATGGAAAAACAATATAAAACATTTTTGTGATTTGGGTTTTTAGAATATTATGGTATGAACAAGACTAGGGGAACCAGTCGAAACGTCCCGTTTTTATATATATCTAAATATAAAACATGACTATTTAAAGTCTGTTTTCTAATTTAAACAGAACCAAATACCAAGAAGAACTTTTTTGTACTATATATATATATATATATATATATATATATATATATATATATATATATATATATATATATATGAAGAATACCAGAAATATTGGGGTTACGGCATGGATATTGAAGAAAACTCTTCTCACTGTTTTTCCAAGCTTTCGGAAAATTTTTGTTTCCAAGGATTAATTAATTGATATAATTTTTTTAACAAATTGGTAAAGATACTCATAGTTGCACTATTTAATGGTGTTTTTAATGAAATGTCATTTTGATAGAAATTTGATTATAAACATTTTGTTTTTGATTTATGCTAAAAGAAGAATATAGGTTACATTACGGTAGTTAATATTAGCAGATAATGAAATATTTTTCTTTTATTATATCCAACTCGATGTCAAAATTTTATACTTGTCATATGTCATGTCAATAATTTGTTCATATATAATTGAAGTTATAATAAAAGATTGTAAGGAATTCGTCTTATCTAAAATTGTTTAAAATATTAATATCAATTACCTAAAATAATTTTTTCGAATAATCAAAACTTTTATTTATATAAGTTTTGATTACGAATAAGAATTCAAAATTTAGTTATTTTCATTATCAATGGTTAGTAAGTAATAATAAATATCACTTGAATTATTATGTTCACTCTTTTTGTTAATAGTATCAGGTTCTTGAAATAAATGATTCATTTCTAAGAAAGGGATTTTTTTGGTATTTTTTTGAATGTCTAAAATACTAATAGACTTAAAATCCATAAAGTGGTCTTTATCAATTACATGTTCAGCCAATACACATCTTTCGTGATGTAACCTACAATCACTTAAGTCATTATCCATATATACGGGGTGTTTCCTCATGACGCTTACAACGTTTGCCTGAAGAAACTTCACTCAAAATTAGACCAATTGAAATAGGTAATGAGGTGTCCAGCTTAATTACTTTTTGGAATACAGGGTGTTTAAGGCGAGGTATGTTGGAAGTTGGCATTGCTTTGTAGTTAGTTTGCTTATTTTCTTGCTTGCTGCTTGCTTGTCTGCTTGTAGGTAGCTTTCTGCATCCCAATTTAGAAATGCCACCATCGAGTGTCTGCCTCCTCGTAGCACCGCTGGATACATTAGCACTGTTGATGGTGGGAATGCAACCGCGAACATTCCTCTGGGGGTACGAGGCGACACCCCTTGGAAATAGCCCTTTCCTGGTATGCAGGGCCCTGCCAGAGATTATACAACCTTTCTCTAGCTACTCGTGGGATCAGAATGGATCATCAAAATCAAAAACAAACAAAACATAAACCGGAGGATGAGCGCGAACGCACACCTCCAACACAAAAGCACCGTTGCGGTAACAGATTCTGCGGTGCTGAGGCAAAGAGAAGGAGAAAAGCGAGGCCGCAGTCTGGCGTCTCTACAGACACCACCAGCGCCACTCACCCCTCCATAACTAAACCTGGCACCAGCGGCCAAAAATGCAAGGTCAGCGATGCCAGTTCCTTCTCCAAAAGATCCGAAATGCGTAGCTTCCCAAGAAACGAAGCGCGTCCGCTACAGCCCCTTGGAGGAGAACTCTTCCAGAGAAAATAGGATACGGATGGATGCTAAAGCAAAAAGCTACAGCAGCTACCAACCATTTACGGGTAGCTATTATAGACTAGGGCAATCTATACGGTAAAATAATTACCGATAATGGAGACCTTGTCGAAAGACAACTTATGGAGGCTTTGGACGAAACCTTTAAGTTCGCCTCCGGAATTCAGAAAAAGCCACCTACTTATAGGCTATGTTTGTACTCTGGGGAAATATTCAGAGTCAACTGCGATAATGACGAAACGCTAGAGTGGCTAAAGAACACGGTTTCAATAATGAAACCATGGGAGGAGGCTAAGCTCGATGTGGTACATCGAGTACACGATTAGAACCTCCTGCAGCTGAAAAAGCCACCCTTTGGGTCCTTAGCGAAGCTCACGTTGACCTGAGTGACAAAGAGGATACGCTGCGTCGGCTGGAAAAACAAAACCCAGACCTTCGGGCGGATGCATGGTTTTCCTTTCGCCACGAAGCGAAGGTCAATCCCAAAGGGCATCTATTTGTTTTCGGCATAGGAGACGAGGATATGGGAGCCCTAGAAAAACGATAAATGAGGATGAGCTACGCGTTCACCTCATTGATCGTTGAACTAAAAAAACTCGACACAGAACGGAGGAGATCGAGCATGGATCCCCCTCTTCCATCCGAGGAGCCCCAATGAACTGTCGCTTCTGCGGAGACTGTCGAACCATTCACTGAGATGACAACCGACAGTCTCTTGGTAGAACTAACAGCTCTAGTCCAAGATACGGGCAACGTCAACCCACATACAAGTTAGGACGTGGAGATGGCTCATTGGACACTACCCTCTGAGGTATCAACTCATTGACAAATCAGAGAGTGATTTTTACCAATAGATGCTGGTGGAGGTATGTTGACACTGAAAAATACGGTGGATGGAATCAAATGTGGCAGAAAGTTATCACAACTTCATGTTAAACAAAAATATTACAGCGAATATAATTTTACGTCCTATTGGGGACAATAGAAATGTTATTCCAAAAACTGTACCCTCAGCATCACAAACAATGAATCCTGTGACATCAGACTCAACATTTCTCTGTGAATCCCACCAACTTTTAATATGGTTGTACACAAATCAGGACACCCTATTGTTATTAACAATTGTCAAAATTTTACATCAGATATAAATTCAATTGTTAAAAGATATTTATATACCGCTCTCATTAAATTTATAATTAGTATTGAAAAAGTCGTAGGAAAAATTTAGTACAAAACACGAGTTGCAATGTATTTTCCATGCTCGTGAAGTTACTGCACTTGCCGTTATGCGGCACGTGCGCAATATTCTCCCTCGCATATAAAATGCTATTTACAACTCTTACACACTTAATTTATATCAACAACATTTATCTTAACATTTCTGTACTCCTAAACTGAACGTGGCGCTATTTATATTGGCAATGTGACATTTCAGACTTGGCTCCAGCATTCTAGGCCAAGTATTGACACGTCAATGACATTTCTAGAAAGTGTTACATGACAGGTGCGCTCGGCAATATAAACAAAGAGCAGGGCCGGACTGGCTACGACACTTCGCACGACAGATTGTTATTGTTTACATATCTTGTGATAACCAGTAATCTCGCTGAGGAAAAATTATTGTGAGGATGAATTCTACATCTCACAGTAAGAGGTCATTTATCACAGAAAACTCATGCTATATCTCATCAATGACAAGACTTATCAGATTTGTTGATAAGAACGTTTTTTCTTAAATTGACGAATTTCCCACAGCATTATGGATTACACTTGTGTATTACCTAACTCTAAAAAAGGTCATCAATATAGACACATTATTTGGCCCAAATCATTCGTTAGTTATTTGACAATATTATATATCCAGAAAACCTTTTATTAATGTACCAATGTTGGTATCCTATGAATTGATAAACCCTTGCATAATCAGAACATAGCTTGATACTTAGAAGATTGTTGTGAATACTTCCCAAAATGGATAATCCAAAATTCTGGAGAAATGAATTTATCACTTTTCCAATTTTAAATGATCCTACTCCGTACTTTTTAAAACGTCTCTTATTATATTAAGAAACAACTTAACACCTTATAAAACTTTTATACGCGTTTTAAAAATTCTTAATTTTGGATAAAGTCCCTTAATAGCTTTTTAAAAGTAATATCGTATCCCTGAACCTTCGCAATAAAATGCTATTATCCTGAAATACCTACTCAAATTAAACAAAAGCATTGCGGATAAAAATTAGGAAAAAAACGAGATTCAATTTTACTTGGATACCATTAAGAGTAAATAACTCTGAGAAAATTGAAAAAAATGTTAGGAACATTTATTATTGGAGTATACTCTCCCCGGGAAAGTCCAGGAGTTTTTCACTTTCCTGTCAATTTCAGTAGATTGAGTCTCACTAAATAGATTGCCAGAAATGGGGCAGTGGAAAAGTCCAATTACGTGGAAAGACTCGAGCTTTTTTCGAAAGAAACTTCAGGTATTTCTTTCATTACGTGTTTTCTTCTCAAAGCAAATATTCTGGTCATTCTTGTTTATCAAAAACTGGATCCTTCTTTGGAGAGTTGTGTGCTAATATTTTGTATACCTGACAAAACACATGTCTTATTCCTTCATTAAAACTGAACTAAAAATTCCGCAATAATTTTTTTCTCTAAATTAGTAAGAAAAATTTGACTGCAGATTTGTATTCAAAAAAGACAAATCTAATACTAATACCGACGTTCTCTGTAGTGGTGAAATTAACGCAGATGAACTTGATAAACAACTCCAAGAAGAAACAGATGAGCTAGATAATGTAGACACGGCATCTCTGTGTGTAGACTCCATACTCAATCCTTCAGGAAATGTCGAAGAAAGACTAATAAAATTTGTTTAAACGCTAGACCATCTAAATCTGGAAGAGCTACAGGTTAATGAAGATTTATTAGAAGAAAAAACAGAGAAACTAGATAATGAAGAAGCAGCATCTCTGTGTATAGGCTAAATACTCAATTCTTCAGAAAATATGGAAGAAAGACTAACAAGTTTTACTTTTCCGCTCAACCTTTCTATATGCGACAAAAATATTGGTTTACCCCATAAAAAATGGAATTTAGAAATTTTTTTTGAGTTATTTTTACGTTTTCCATCAACAACAACACGACAAAACGGTTTTTAGAGAAAAAAATCCTGTGTGTATGTCGTCGTCGTCGTCGTCGTTGTCGTCGGCCACTTTTCCTCACATGTTTTACAGCCTCCGGAGTGCAATAAGTCAGCAATTTTATGCTTGAATATTGTTAAGGACATGTCCCAGATGATTCCTATTGATTTTCAGTTCAACAGAGCCAGTACAACGGGGGCTATGGTACTTGAAGTACGACATTTTGTAATTTTTTGAGAAATTTCAGTTTATTAGCACGATGCAGCCTCAGAAGTTCAACAAATCGCCAATTTCATAATTGAATATTATTCAGGGCAACTCACTGATGATCCCTATAGACTTTCAGCTCTCCGGAGCCAATACAACATGTGCTACAGTACTTTAATTACGATATTTTTGTCATTTTTGGAGAAGTTTCAGTTTGTTAGCACGATACAGCCTCCGGAGTATATACAAGTGACCAATTTTATGATTGGATATTATTCAGAGCGTCTGAAAGATTAATCCTATTGATATTCAACTCAGTAAAGCCAGTACAGCAGGTGCTATGGTACTAGAAGTACCAAATTTTCATCATTTTTGGAGAATTTTCAGTTTGTTAGCACGATTGATCAATTTTATGATTGAATATTGTTCAAGGTGTCTCACAGATGTACCCTATTGATTTTCAGTTGACTAGAGCGAGTACAGCGGGTCCTATAGATCCAGATATACTGAATTTTTGGTTATTTTTGGAGAACTGCCGGTTTGTTAGCACGATATATCCCCCGAAGTGTATAAAAGTAACAATTTTATGATATAATATTACTCTGGGCCATAGATGCGGAAAAGCTAGTTTTAATCCTTAAAACCGTTGATTTTTTAATAGAAAGATTATCTAAATCAGGAAGTACTCCATTGAGGATTTAGTAGAAGAAAAAACCGTAATTCCCATAGACTAACAAAACATGGAAAAACTTCAAGCTGTAGAAGACTTACTTCAAGAAAAAGAGGGCGATTGAAATGTTAGTTATTGCAACATCTAGTTAAATTTACTACAATTAACTTTATATAATTTGATTTATAATACAATATGTGAACAGTACCTTATTTTCAATTTTGACATTTAATAAGTGAATGACATATTCATTGTGTTATAAAACTAAGAAAAAAGCGTATGTATTTAATTTCTAATTGCAATTCACATTTTAGTAATTCCAAATCATCTGCTTCATTTAACAGTTTATGGGCCCAAAAAATTTCAATCGAGCTACGGGAAACATCAATAATTTAATTGGCGCATATATTTTCAACTTTTAATAAAGTATAAAAACACAAAAATGTCTGATTTGACAAAAGTGCAAGTAACGAAACAAAATGATGGAAACTATCAAGTCTGGAAGTGCAGAATGGAACTTTTATTAATAAAAGAAGATTTAAGGACAACAATCATCGAAGAAGCACCATCAGATAGAACTCAACTAGAGGCATGGATTAAAAAAGACTGTAAAGCACGTGCATATATTGGTTTGTTTGTTGAAGACGATCAAATTATTCATATTAAGAATAAAACATCGGCAAAAGCATCGTGGGAAGCATTAATAGAATATCATCCAAAATCAACTTTATCAAACAAGGTTAGACTTTTAAGACGGTTATTTCGAATGATATTACCTTAAATGCAATGGACGAATGTATAGATCAATTAACAACATTAGGTGAACCAATTGCAGATGCTCTCTCAGTTGCGTTATATTTATCAAGTTTATCCGAAAGTTATGGAGTTTTAATAGCGGCTCTTGAATCACGTCCTGAGGCTGATTTAACTAAGACTATGGTGGAAAACAAACTTTTCGAAGAATATAGACGACGACAAGAAATTGTTAGTGAAGATGGTAGAAAGAATTGAAAGCCATAAAAGAAAATAATGTATCAGACAGTTCGAAATCAATGTATTGTTACTTTGGTAAAAAAAAGGTCACATCAAAAGTGAATGCCGTAAATTTTCAGCATGGAAAAAGAACAAAGAGAAAGAAAATCAAGGTCAACGACAGGCAAATGCAGTACAAAAGAAAAGTGATAATGAAGGTGAATCTGTATGTTTAATGGTCAATCAACATATAAATATAGCCGAATGGTGTATTGATTCCTGTGCATAGGCACACATGTATGGTGATGAGACATTCTTTAAAAATTTGAACAAACCAAGCAATGATTCGGTGAATTTGGCTGATGGTAGAAATCGAAGTTTTTGAATTCAAAACTACTGTCAATAAATTCAAATTGAATGTACCTGGATTAAAATGTAACCTCTTATCAGTCAGTAAGCTTGCAAAGAATGTCTGCAGTATCATTTTTAAGGGCGAGAAGTGTGACATCAATAAAGATGGTAAAACATTAATAACGGTAAAGTCACAAAATGATGTTTATAAAACAACACCATCGAATCTTCGGGCTTACAACGCATCAAAGTTCGGGTGAATCAAAATGCATTCACGAATAGCATAAAGTTTTTTCTCATCGGAATTTAATTGATATAAGAAAAATGGCAGATTTATATTTCAAAAAGCAGTCTCAGTTATATTTGTGAAACATGTTTACAATGCAAGAAAACTAAAGATTCTTTTCCTCGTAATTCATTAACCAGATCAAAAGAAAAGCTGGATTTGGTACATACAGATGTATGTGGACCTATACAGTGGCCAATACCTAGAGGAAACAGATATATACTCACTTTAATTGACGATTACACGAGATATTCACATATTCATTTGATTAAACAAAAATCAGATGTTCGTGATAAAATGATCGAGTTTGTTGAAATGATGAAAACGCAGTACGGTAAAGTACCAAACGTTATCAGATCAGATAGAGATGGTGAGTATGAGGATTTACGTAAATATATCAAATCAAAAGGAATTCAAACTTAGTTATCGGTACCTAAAACGCCTCAACAAAATGGAGTGGCTAAGCGCAAAAATCGTACTTTAATCGAAATGCTACGTTGTATGTTGGCTAGTTGTGGTTTACACAGTTTTGGGGCGAGGCAGTGACAACGGCTAATCACATTATAAATCGTTAACCTACTAAAAGTGTAGAATTAACTCAATATGAATACAGGCACGGCAAGAAACCAGATATAAGTTATCATATCATATTTTTGGAACTCCAGCATATGTTCACATTCCAAAAAAACAACGTAAAAAGTTGGACAATGTGTCTGAAAAATTTTCGTTGGATATGAACTGGGAACGAAAGGCTTTCGACTTTTAAACACTGATACTCATCGAATTAAAATATGTCGTGATGTTGAGTTTATTGAAGATATAATTGTCGAACAACCTGATATTGATTTGGCACTTACAACATGAAGTTGAAGTATCTGAACCGGCTTCAGAAGAGGAAAATCAACTGGATGTAACCGAACTCAGATGTTCTGAACGATTAAATAAAGGAATTCCACCAAAACGTTCAATAATGGAAATAAACAAAGTTGAATAAATGGTGGATATTGATCCAGTCACATACGATGAGGTTATTGGTCAAACGCTGATAAATGGAAGTAAGCAATGGATGCAGAAATTGAATCTATTCGAAATTTTGGAACGTGGGAAATGACCAAATTACCTCCAAATTAAAGTGCTCTTAGATGTAAATGGGTGTACAAGACAAAAACTGATCAAAATGGGAACATCGTAAAGTTCAAGGCTCGTTTAGTGGCACAGGGTTTCTCACAAAAGTATGGTCGTGATTATGATGAAGTTTTTGCACTTGTGGCAAATCTTACTACACTTAAAATTTCTTCTTGCGGTGGCAGGTAAAAGAAAAATAAAGGTTCAACATTTTGACATCGAAAATGCATATTTGAATGTTGATTTGTCACATGAAGTTTACATGAAGCAACCGAAAGGATATACTTCTTCTGATTAGGATCAGGAATGTAAGCTCATAAGGAATTTATATGGTCTTAAACAGGGTGCTAATGAATGGAACAAGAAATTCGATGCATTTATGAAGAGAAACGAATATGCTCAAAGTAAAAATGATCCATGTTCATACACGAAGAAGAAGGATGGTCAAACAATATACATATGTAATCACGTAAATGATATTGTTATTGCTGCGACGACCGAAGAATTAATAAATAAATGAGTGAAGTCAGCTGAGTGTACCAGAGAAAAAACAATTATCAAGAAAAGACTTTTTTATATTTTGGTACAATGATTTATTTAGCAGAGCGCTTTCAGTTTAATAACAAACCATCCTCAGTGCCCCATGGTCAGGGTGTACAACAAATCATCACATTTAGACTTTAGCAACATATATGTTGCTTCTATGGGGCACTGAGGATGGTTTGTTATTAAACTGAAAGCGCTCTGCTAAATAAATCATTGTACCAAAATATAAAAAAGTCTTTTCTTGATAATTGAATCAATAAATGATTTTGAATCACAGATGAATGCCGAATTTACTATTATAAGTTTGTTTCTTATTGACTGAGAGCACGCTAGAAGGTCACAGATGCTAGTCAGGTAGTAAAGCATAAGCGTCACGGTTCATCTAAGGAATATATTTACTATTTAATTTTATACCCGATCTGATATATAAAGGTAATATAAATGTAAATTCGGTTAGTTAAAACAATAGTGACCTTCATACATTTGTAGAGTACATACAATTAAAAGAATAAATTATTTTTGAAATAATCTTGTAACGCAACTATTCTGACTGATTATTTCATTAATTATCTTGAGAATTTGGAGCAGGTCAATTCTTGGGAGACATATTAACAAACCATTTATCAATTCATTCTCCAGATAATTACATTCTGATTTTCGAAATGTTGATAATAACATTTCCAAGAAACATTACAATAGGGTCCTACTAGGGATTGTCCCAATGACTACTTAGAAATTTTGCAGGTATATACGGTGAAACTTGATCTCGCCCAAATTTGTATAATTTGTTTTGCTTAGAGTCGCTTATGTTCCATAAGTGTTAACTGTGTTGCGAAAAATGTCTTCAAGTTTTACCTCAGTAAAGTGTAAGAGCGTGATTAGCTTACAAACGAAGACTGTAGTGTTAAATGTGCATGATGCTGTTGTACATCAAATGCCGGCTGCTACTGTTAGAAATATAGTTTCGACATGTTCCAATATGACAGGAGTTGGTGAATCTACTATTTACAGGCTTCTAAGAGAGAGGAAAAATGGAAATATATCTCCACCTAAAAAGTCAACTGGGAGAAAACCATTTGACCTTGATGAACATATGCAAAATACAATAAGACGAAAACTACATGAATTATATTTTAAAAAAGAGAATTTGCCTGACATAGGGCGAAAAACTTTGTGGAAAATATTACACAAATTAGATTTCACTTGGGAGAAGCAAAGTCGCAAATCAGTGCTAATCGACAACGAAGAAATAATATGTTGGAGATGCCAGTATTTACGAGATATCCGAAAATACAGACAGGAGGGAAGACAAATCTATTATCTAGATGAGACATGGCTCAATGAAGGACATTCAGTGAAAAAAATATGGCAGGAAAAAAGTATTCAAACCAGTCGTCAAGCTTTCATAGAAGGTTTATCTACTGGACTGAAAACTCCTATCGGTAAAGGTCGCCGACTAATAATAACGCATATTGGATGCAATCAAGGGTTCGTTGAAGGTGGTTTACTGGAGTTTCAATCAACATCAACTGAAGACTATCATGAAGAAATGACTGATGTATTTTACACAAATGGTCGAATTAATTCCAAATAATGCTGTAATCGTTATGGACAATGCCACTTATCATTCGCGATTAACAAAAAATCTTCCATCTACCTCTTGGAAAAAAGTTGATATTAGAAACTGGTTAATTGTAAAAGATATACCATTTGAAGATGATATATTGAAAAAAGAACTTTTAAAGGTTGCTTCAGATCACAAGCTACAATTTAATAAGTTTGTTTTTGATGAAATAGCCAAGAATCGTGGGAAAACAGTGCTTCGTTTGCCGCCATACCATTGTGAATTAAATGCGATTGAGTTAATATGGGCCCAAATGAAAGGTTATGTAGCTAGACATAATAAAACATTTAAAATGAAAGATGTTCGTGAACTCATGAAGTACTCATTGATATTGGAAAGAACTGGAGAGATGCTGTGAATCATGTAATCAAAGAGGAAAAGAAAATGTGGGTTTTAGATAACCTCAGAGAACAAACTATAGAACCAATAGTGATCTCTCTCGACGAGTCTTCGGATGATTCTTGTATGGCCAGCGAAAAGGATGATACTATAGATTGAATTTTATATTTCCTATAAATGGTATGTTCACTTCACGTAATATACATTAATTCATTGTCAATAAATTTGAATTATGAGAATTAAACTATATTTTCTTTAATTAATTTAATTTAATAAAAATGTAACTTGTTAATAGGCCTAAACGAATGAATTCTATTTCGACTGTAATGTTGACCGAATCTAATTAAATAAGCAAAATGAACTAATATTGTAATCTCCGCCACTACCGCACTGTTTATCCTTTTGCTGGCATTGTTCAGTTTTATTACCATATTGTATTTTGAGCTGAAACAGAGATGCACAGATAAACAATACAGACAACTCCTTATTTTGCATTAGAATTTTAGTATTTACCTGTTAAATTCTTAGGATCACACAGTAATAGATAATTTTCTATTTGAATATTGAATGAGGCTACTGTGCTGTCAGACATTAAGAAATAGACTATAAGAATCTCGGAGAACTCAAATTTTATCTTGGCATTCAATTTGATAGAGATGAAAATGGTATTTTCAGCCTAAATCAAGGAAATTATATCATGAACAAACTACAGGAATTTAATTTGAAACATGCTAAGGATTCAAGAACTCCAATAAATGTTGGCTACTTAAGTCAAACAATGAATCAGGAACCTTTCGAATCACAAGAAATTAATCGAAGTGCTATTGGATCTTTGCTATAAAATAAGCGTTATAAATGTCAAATTTATTTTGTTATGCTTTTAGAAACAGGGTATCAGGTGCAGGTACACGGATTCTGTGTAAAGAAGTCAGGCGGAAAAGACGCTGTGCGTCATTATCCATTTGGAGTGGAGCAAGGCTGTGAGTCAATATGTATTCGGAGAGGTGAATATTTTTAATTTCATATTATATATTCTATATAATAAAATAGTTATACACTTGTATATTCATATATTTCATACATTTGCAGTACGAACTCGCTCCATTCCCTCTATAATTATTTACATAAAAAGGAATGATAAAAAACCAAAATTCTGAGATCTATAGTGAGTTTACAGAAGTGTTTGCTGTACCAGTTTGTGAAAATGACTCACACGTTGTATACGGCGGGTTCTTACATAAGGTAATTTGGCAGAAAAATGACACTATAGATGAAATTTTAAATGAATATCTAGGGTAAGTTCAAAGCTTTTACGCAAACTCAACTACATATTCTACTTCAACAGCAAGAACTTCTACTTCGACTGGCACAAAAGAGAGTGATCGTTTACGTCGTCAAAAATCTATAATTATTCCTACGTTCCAATACCAAGAAATTACTAAAATACCATTTGCTCAAGACAAGTTTTTATCAAACGACAGCAACAAAAACAATTTAATAAAATGTATTTCAGATAGATTGCAGTTACATGGTTTTATCTGCAAACAAGCTGCCGAAGACGCCGATGCATTGATTATTTATACTATAATTGAAGTAGCGAAGCACACTAAAAAAACTGTCATCATCGTAGGTCAAGATATTGATTTACTTGTACTTTTGCATCAATTAAATGTTCAAAATGAGAGTATTTTTCCACAAACCAGGATCAGGCAAACAAAAGAACGCGTTCTATTCGTCAGAATGTTTTGTACACAAAACTTATACAAAAAAATAATTGCAATTATTCACGCTTTCACCGGCTGTGACTATTTCTGGATTAGCTGGTTTCTGTTTAAATTATTATTTAATAATAATTATTTATTACACGTAGCTAATGTTTTCTATGATAACGGTGCAGATCAAGAAATCCTTGAAAAAATGGTTATGAGCTTATAACTGATATTTATCAAAATAAAAAAAAATCAAATGTGTCGCTGAACGCATTACGATTTGAATTGAATCAGATAGCAATCAATAAATCTGGTTTCAAATTAGAAAAACTACCGCCAACTGAAGGGGCAACTGCAGAGCACTAGTACAGAGTTGATTACCAAATCCAAAGTTTGCTTGGCTTTTAAATGAGCATACCAATGACAAAGCTAAGCTATGGGGCTGAAATGAACGTGCAGGTAGACTCGTACCTAAATTTATATCCAACAATTCACAATTAATTCCAGATATATCACTTAAAACTATTAGCTGTACTTGCGAAACAGGTTGTTTGGCAAGATGTGGCTGCTGAAAGCAAGGTAGGAGATGCTCAAACTTATGCATTAATTGCCACGATAACTACACGAACAGAGACGAGATCGTATTTGAAGACGAAAATGATGAAGAGACTGTTGAAGAGCCACCACCGTCTCGTAATGGAAACGAAGGATTCGAAGTAGATCAAAATAATCCCGATTCAGATAATGAAAGTTGCATTCAAGAAGAACATGAATCAGATTAATGTAATATATTTTGTAGCATAAATTTTTCTGTAAGGTGTAATATATTTTTGTTAATTTGCAAATAAAAAAATATATTGTTGTACATTATTCATTCTAAATTGAAATTATTCTACGTTTTCCATCAACAACAACACGAAAAAACGGTTTTTAGAAAAAAATCCTGTGTGTATGTCGTCGTCGTCGTTGTCGTCGGCCACTTTTCCTAACATGTCTTGTTAGCACGATACTGCCTCCGGAGTGCAATACGTCAGCAATTTTATGATTGAATATTGTCAACGACATGTCACAGATGAACCCTATTGATTTTAAGCTCACCAGAGCCAGTACAATAGGTGCTATGGTACTTGAAGTACATTTTGTAATTTTTTGAGAAATTTCAGTTTGTTAGCACGATATAGCCTCCGTAGTTCAACAAGTCACCAATTTTATGATTGAATATTATTCAGGACGTCTCACTGATGAACCCTATTGATTTTCAACTCACCAGAGCCACTACAACAGGTGCTACAGTACTTTAAGTACGATATTTTTGTCATTTTTGGATAAGTTTCAGTTTGTTAGCACGATACAGCCTCCGGAGTATATACAAGTGACCAATTTTATAATTGGATATTATTCAGAGCATTTCCAAAATGAACCCTATTGATATTCAGCTCATTAAAGCTAGTACAACGGGTGCTATGGTACTTGAAGCACCAAATTTTTGTCATTTGTGGAGAATTTTCAGTTTGTTAGCCCGATACAGCCTCCAGAGAGTATGCGATTGATCAATTTTATGATTGAATATTGTTCAAGGTGTCTCACAGATGTACCCTACTAATTTTCAGTTGACTAGAGCGAGTACAGCGGGTCGTATGAATCCATATATACTAAATTTTTGGTTATTTTTGAAGAAATTTCGGTTTGTTAGCAGGATACATCCCCCGAAGTGTATACAAGTAATTTTATGATAGAATATTTTTCGGGGCCACAGATGCGGAAAACTTAGTTTTAATCTTCAAAACCGTTTATTTTTTCACGTCAGTACTAAAAAAAATTGAAAATAATACATATTAAAAAATACGCATATCAAAAAGTCGGTTTTTTTTCGTTTTTTCAGTTTTTAAGGGGTTTGATGCAAAATCCGACCCCAACATAGATAGGCCATATTAAAGTAGACGTTTCAACGAACAAAATCCGCGGGTGCAGAATTCGAAAACCGAAAATTTGACTGGAAGAATTTTTTTTTGAAAATTTGCTGTTTTTCGAAAAGTCTTAAGTATCTCGGAAAATAATTTTTTCTGGTTGTGCAAAAAAATTGTGCTTATGTAGCATAAAACAATATATACTTTCACCAAGTTTCATGCAAATTGCGTTTTTTTTGCCAGAGGAAAAAATTATAAAAGGAAAAAAACGCTTTTTTGCGATTTTCATCTTGAATTTGAGGTTATGTTGAAAAATATTTCATTCAAAAGTTGTTTATTTCTTTATTATCTACCACTTTTCTGTAGAAGATTTTGCGCTAAAAACTCATTTTCTGCCTTCAAATTTCAAAAGTAAGTTTTCAACTCCTACAAAACCACCCCATTTCCAATCGAACTTTGTATAATAGCTATTTGTGTATTAAGAGCGGAAAGTGATACTTTGTCACTTGAGGCGCGGAGCGCGGGCAATCTGCCAAAAGCGGCAACGCACTTTCTGCTCGAATTGTACACAAGATTTTTTCTACGATCACCTTATTTTTAGACAAATAATTTAAAAAAAAACACGAAAAAGCCTTTCACTGCGTCCCAAAGCTCTTCTTGTTCTAAATAAATATGTACCGCAAATTTCCACGTACCATAGTTCTTGTGCCCTTTTAGATGCTCGATTAGCGGAAGCTGGCTCATGATATCACTTATTAACACAAAAATTCAACTAATTACAAACTCCAGAAGCTTCAATGGTGTTTCACGCGTGTCCTGTGTCCATAACCTCTTGCAATTTGATGTTTTGAGTCAAGGTTTCGAGAAGAAAATTAACTTTATCTATCAAAAACGGTGTAAAAGCAACTAATGACAATTCAAAACTTACAAAAGTCGTGAACGACATTAAGATGACATTTACAAGGTTAAACAAATTGAGGTTCGAAAAATATTGGAAGTAATTAGTTATACACTTTGAATATTTTTAAATATTAACTACAACTATAACATAGGTGTTTTGGACGGGTTTATAAGATAGAAAATAATAATTTAAATGACGTCTGAATCGGTCTAATCTGTAAGGTCTTATAACACTGCGCTGTCGTGCTCGAAAAATCGCGCGTGTTTGAAAAACCAGTTATCCACGAATACTTTACGCTATTTTTTTTATTGGCGCACTTTGACCAGCCAAATTTCATTCCATAAAAGTGCATCCTCGATGCCCAGCCAAGTTTCGTAAAAGTCCATTCTAAGTAGTATTTATTTTTATTAAAAATGTATATGTCTTGATTCACTTGGGGATTAAATGGGTCCCAACCGCGGGATTAAATGTGTCACTTTAGTCGCTTGGTGAATAATGTACTATTATTATACCTATTATTTACTCACTTTCTTTAGTTTATTGTAAATTAAAACATGTGAGCGGAAAAGTACGCTCTAGAGCGGAAATAATTTCAGATTATGACAGATCACGGAAAACATCCACTTTGCGGTTAGATTTGATTGTGCAAAAGCCTACTTTGGGTAGTGATCGTAGGAAAAATATTTTTCCTGTATTAGTTATACCCCAAAATATACTTTTCTATGGGTCCCTAAGTGTTGCTAATTTTTTCGTAAAAAAACTAATTGCCTGGACTAGTATGAGGTTTTTACGTGAAAAAAAAATTCTTTCTGAATGCCACTAATTTTAATCTATATTTATTCCTGTTGTTCTAGAATTTGAATTTTTATTTGTTCCTTATTCGGTCAATAGTTGTATTATATAATATCAATTATTTTCATGGAGTTCATTTCATGGTCAGCTTTGTTTTCCTTTAACGATTCAATCAAAAATGTATAACGATATGGACCTGTAACTCAATAAATCGACTTGAATGTAATTAATTATTTCTTGTTAGAAGGTCTGTGGAACAAAAATTGATAAAGCACTACAAATTTCAAACAATAAATAACTTTCGGAAGTGAACATGTTCTACATGACCGGGGCAGCGAATTGCTCTCACCAAAAAAAGAATGATGGATGAGCAATGCCGTCACCTCTTGAAAAAAACACGTCAAAAAAATAATTGGTTATGAGTGTTCCAGTCTTTGCCTTCGCGACGACATAACAAATCTTTTCTTTGGTAAAAACTATGTGGGGGGGATATTAGAGGGACTAGCAGTTTATCATCCTTAATTGTTATTTTATCCCAGGAAAATACATTTTGTGGGAATGTACGGTCTAATGTATTTCTGGAAAGTTGTCAGCGTTGCCGTTTTTATCGTTCGCGCGCGCTCTCGTAATAATTTTGCCAAATAAATTAAGGCCTTTGAGAGTTCCTCGGTTACCATGTTGGCGGGTCATCTGGAATTTAATGTTGTGAGAATTTTTGTGATAGTTTATTATGACAAAAAAGAAATGTCTGCCTCTGTGGAAAATGCTCTTTATGGATGATATATAGAGGGAGAAAAAAATGTATAATTGCCGTGTCATCAAATCTATTAAAGTGTGATTAAGCTCGCACTTTATTAACATACGACTACCAAAAGATACAATACAAACTAATAATTAAAACAGCACCTATACAGATACCCACTTCAATATATGAATACGAAATGTACTTGGTGTCTGATTAAGAGAGGTGAATCGCTTTATCTCAGAAACTATTATTCGTACAGCTCAGAGAAAAAAATCTCTATTACAAACTTGCATACGAGAAACTGCTGGAAACTATTTCAAAGTTTTCTACTCCACCGCGAGAAGGCGTAGTTCACAATAATAACACATAAACATATAAGGAAAATATCATCCATGGCTCAAACTCAATGTTACAGCATTTTTAATGGTTGGCAATAGCGCAGCTACTAGTTCCGGCCTACATCCGGGCCCCATCTTCAGGCAACAAATTATTATTTTGTTATAATTAAAGGAAACTATTACAAAAGTCTCCAACCTTACCTTCAACTATTAATGTCAACTCACTTCCCTGACTCCACACCCAAAAACACGGCAGCCTGGGAAGAAGAGAAGAATCACTACCCGACGGACGATGACTTGCGTATATCGCGACAGATCCTCGACGCGGACAGACTGAGGTGGGCCATCTCTGGCTTCTTCCCCTTTCAGTACCTAGGAACGGACAGCATTTATTCAGCTCTATTTCAGTGGGGCCTGGATGACCTAATGCCGCACCTGGTAAGAGTTCTCAGATCCTCACTGGCACTGAGGTATATTCCAAACCTTTAGAGAGAAGTTAAAGTTGTGTCCGTACAAAAACCAAGAAGTTTTCAATGGAGACCTTGGAGAGGCTAAGCGAACGACACATAAGAAATGTAGTGATAACACAAAATCCACTGCATCCTAATCAACATGCATTCAACCGATTCAGCTCTTCATCTCGCGGCGGTCCGCATTGAGAGATCGTTGGAAAAAAAGGGTTCACCCTGGGTGTATTCATATACATAGAAGGTCGGATCGCACCACTTTTCCTAAAATAACAAACGCACTTTCCAACAAGAATTTCCTCCAAACCATAAATGGCTGGATATATAACATGCTCTCAAAAAAGCAATAAAAATCAGTGTAGATGATGTAACCATCACAGGCTTGGTAGTAAAAGATTGTACACAGGAAGGGATATTCTCGCCACTACTGTGGCCTAGTTATTCTGGTAACAGGAAGATTCGAGAAGACACTCTGCACTTTAAAGCAAGAGGCCCTCAATATCATAGGACACTGGTTCAAACATCATTCACTGTCATTAAATCCAAAAAAGACAGAGATGGTTCTTTTCACAAAAAAAATGAAGCTTGCAAAACATCAAGCCCCAAAGCTCCTAGATACCAAACTTAATTTCTCGTCAGAGGTGAAATGGATAGGAGTCACCTTCGACAGTAAGTTACCGTGAAACTCTTATTTAGAAAGCAGAGTTAAAAAAGCATATATTTCTTACGAGCAGTGTTCTACAACCATCGGCCGTACCTGGGGAATGTCACCTAGGCTCTCTGCCTGGATCTACACTGCCATCATCAGACCTATGCTAACGTACGGCGCGATTGCCTGGGGAGCTAAAGCAAACCAGCTGAACGTCGTTCGAGAACTGAACAAAATCCAAAAAACAGCATGCCTCAACACAACAGGAGGCATGAAAACCACACCAACAAGAGTTATGGAGGAAATCTTTGGTCTCACTCCCCTGAACAAATACATCAAGGAGGTTGTTTTGATGACCATGACATGTCTACTCGCTACCGGTATACCACCTGATGTAGGATCAGAAAGGTCCCACTTCTGCAGGCTAATACGAAGTCGATTCCACAGCGATATACCTTTCACGGGCTCTACAAGGTAATCTTTGAAAATAACGCACAAGACCCATTGGAAGAAGATGCAATCCGCATCTTCACATTTGGGTCTAAAACCAATGTTGGCTCAGGATGTGGACTTTTTCCATCCCCTGAACCTAAAAATCAAATGGGGAATGGGCTGCAATTCAAGTGTTGCTCAAACAGAGCTAACTGCAACTGCATCGCTGCAAAAGAGATTACCAACAGTAGCACCACAGGTAATGATATATACATCCTTACGGATAGTAGACAAACACTAGTAGCCCTGAACAGACCACGCATTACATCAGACCTAGTACTAGAGTGTCACATGGCCTTAATCGAAGCCTGTAACACGGTCACTTTAGGCTGGATCAAGGGCCATGAGAAATCGAAAGGAAACCGTATTGCAGACTCGCTAGCCAGGAAAGCAGCCTCCCACAAACTCTTGGTACTCGGCACTTTCATCGGTCTATCGGCGTGAGCGACGGTTGACCTATTAAAAAAACAGCCCCTTAATAAGTTTAAGGGTAGATGCTACGACGCAGAAGCCCACAGGCTTGCCAAGGAACTGCTACAGTATCCGGACAACAAAGTAGCCAAAAAATACGTGACTATGAACAGGCAGAACCTACTAACTGCCACAGGTATTGTGACTGGTCAATGCCACCTACGGAAGCACCTCCATAGACTGGCCCTGTCTGACACCCCACTTTATAGAGGATGTGAACAAGAAGATGAGTCTGTCGAACACATTCTTTGCGAATGTCAGACACTCTCTCATTTTAGGTTTCATGTATTCGGCGAGCACAGGCTAACATACACCAGTATGAGGGAACTTAATTCAGGTGACGTTATCGGCTACTTGAAACAAGTAGGCTGGATGACGAGCTAGAAGAAACTTTTGAACCTCAATAAGATGCACAATGTGGCTTAAGTGCTGTGGGGTTACCCACCCTTCAAATACTAACAGATACAGAGATCACTTTAGCCAAAATTAATAGATTACATAACTCGATAATAAATTCTTTAGATTTTTTAAATGAAATTACAAAATTAGAATATAAATCGAATATATAATGTTTGCGATTTGAACCAATTTTAGAAAATATTCTTGAATTAGAAAAATTAAATGAGGTCAAAAGTTACTCAAAATATTTTATTATTCTTTTAATTTAGAATTTCTAGTAGAATCAGTAATATATCACTATTACAAACTATTTCCTGTACCCACCCTTGGAAACAACTCTGAATTTTACCTTCATCTCCCTTATAAATTCTTCCTTCCATTTACTGATGTCGCTCATACATATATGGACCAGGCCTGGACTCACATAACTGTCAACTACTTCATGTTCGACTACACTCAATTCAAATGACGAAAATGTCCGATGGGCAATGGCTTATCACTGTGCCTAGTAAGAAAGTAGAAATGAATTATTGTCAAGGTACAAAAGACAACATATCCCTCCATGGGATATTATTATTAGAATCCGCTCCTGGCTGTACTGTTTACATAAAATACCTAACGTTTGTTACAACAAAGCCAGGCTAATTTAATTTTGTTGACATTGAGTAATAAATTTGGCCTTAAATTTTGGAATCCAAAGTAAAGAAATTGACCCGCCGTCACTGGACCTAAGTATCAGTTTAAAAGAAAATCAAAAAATTCAAACCAAGCTACAATTTGAAAAGGAAAATATAAACATTCCAGAACAAGGCTTTGGACAGTCCTGTAATACGTATCCTTGGATTGCATTCTAGGATTTTGGATATTAAGAAAAATCTCTGCGATCTACCATCAACAAAGTCAACGATCGAAGGAAGTCGTTTGATGTCCTGAAACCACATTCTTGAGGGATGTGTTTTCATCTAGGGATGGAGGAGATACATTCTTGGAAGATGCAAAGTATCAAGAATAATAATACCTTATTATCAAGCTATACATTGTAGTAAAACATATTTTTCAGTTAGTTCTTTTGTGGATCTTGAATGATAATATCTAAAAAAATTCGTTTTTGAACTTTTAACTACACTTTCTAATAATACTAATGACTAAGACAAATTCCTACTACATGGAACAGTTAGACGAATCGTTGCTAAATGCATAAAATGGCTATATTTTGTCATGTATATGGTTTGTATCGAATATTGTCAACGGTACGATGTTATGAGTTAGTGATAATTAAGGCCACCGCATGAAATATTTTCAGTGCAAATTTAATTGTCAATAGCTTCGTATTTATGACAATTAAATAAAAAGTGTTTTTCATAACAATGAATGATAGAAATCCAGAATGAAATTCGAATATAAATCAATTACTCATATATTATACGTATCACGTTTACGAAAAATACAAAAAAATGTGTCAACCTATTTGCTTGATAACAGTTTTTTTCGTTGAAAACGGTTTGACATCAACGAAGCCTATCATTTAAGCTGGATTAAAAAGAACAGTATTTCAGGTACGACTGTTAGATCATTATCTCAATCCTCCTCTGTTTTTTGTATCTGTATGCCCTGCACGTTTTTAATACCTCTAGATTTTATCTATTGGAGATCCCTGAACACGGAACTTTTCGCGTAGCACTTTTTTAATTGAAATAGAACAGTTTCTAGGGCATAGGGTTAATTCTCTGACGGGTTTTTCCAATTATACTATGTGCGGATGTGCTTCGTTACTACAAGGGGATTTTGGTGTTTTATTTGATTTAATACATTATTTTTATTTTGCATTTTTAACAACATAAACACGGAGAGAAATGGCTATTAACGTAGTTGTATTACATCCAGGAAACTTAGTATGTAACATGGGTGTATGGACACACAAGGAATTTATGACGAATTCATTCCTTCGTTGGAGAATGTAATTATGTCACAACAAATACTGGTTTCTCAAATCGAGAGAGACTGTCTGTCACTAGCGCCATGTCATATCTCGACTTTGCTCTCTCTCTCCCATTTTTATCACTCTCTCCCGCTTTCTCTATCTCCCCCCCCCTTTCTCTCTCTATCATGAAGCGCTCGACGACAGATACTCTTATACCGAAAATTTCGTATTTCTCCTCTCCCCGCAATCAAATTCTCTATTTACTTAAAAATTATATCACCTACGGGTAAATTACGCATACATTTACCATATAATTTTTTTATGATCTTCCATTTGCAGCTTTAATAATAATTTTCTATGCACTTATTGGAAAAGATGTTCAGTTCTAATAAATGAAAGTTGGAACTTTGTTAAAAAAATGTCCAAGCGTTGGGCTTGTGATGAGCACTATATCGGTAACCAAATCACTGTGACTACAGGTGATTCTGTTTCGTCCACCCGGAATCCTGAACCAAATTCATCCTCAATCGGCATCCAAAATACACCATTGGAAGTGAACATCCGCGTCCTTAGACATGGTAGTTTACGTGATTTCAAAATATTTGTGATTTAAATTACATTACTTTAATTGTTTACTAAACGGAAATTTTATCCTTTCTAGAGTAACTTGAGATGTGTTCATGGCGCAAATTCTTACTGATATCTGTAGATGGCAGTTTTGGTAGTATTCCTATATCACAAAAGATTCAGTGAATGCTTGGGAATCTTTGCTGATAAAATCAGTAAGACGTCACTTTGGTCGTTTTTTGTATAAACCTAAACACCAAGGTTCACAGTGTCACGATACGCGGCGTTACAGTAGCACACTTATATATTTATTATACATCTGACGCACAAGTTGGCATCCGTCAATATACATATCAATGAACGGTATAGTTTGGCGTCTGTATATGTTGCCTTCCTCATTTCTGGTTATAGAAAGCTTTTAGCATTGATGTGATGGTTTCCATCTATTTTAATTTTTTGATACCATTGCTGAGAGTACGGAGGATATTAGTTATTGCAGAAGATCTACCGTTAATAATTGAAAAATGACATTTTCGTTATACAATTCACTCAAATCTGATTTTGAAGCAAAACAAAACACTACTGGCGATAAAAATTAATAATGCTGGCGATAAAACAAACTAAAGTATTCTGAATTTCTGTGAATAAGGGGATAATTAATCGGATTTACCAACGTAAACCACGGAGAAGAACTGAAACTACTACTCAATTTTCAGGTTAATTTTCGAAAGGGTGAATTTTTATACTTCACTATAGCAGAAGTCAACTTTTTTTGTGAAAATTCCGAAAACCTAAATGCAATCAGATTACTAGGTAGGTTGTTAGAAGTTAACCTAGAATATTGAATTTCAAAAAAATTTCTATGAATTTCGGAGACGTTGAAACTCTCTCTGGCACATACAGGGTGTATCAATGATAACTGGATGGACGATAGCCGCATCCTTATTTGATCTAAGGAAAATAAACTGTTTTAAAGATTAAAACTAACTTTTTCGCATCTGTGGCCCTGAACAATATTATATCCTAAAATTGTTACTTGTATACACTTCGGGGGATGTATCGTGCTAACAAACCGAAATTTCTCCAAAATCAACCAAAAATGTAGTATATATGGATTTATAGGACCCGCTGTACTCGTTCTAGTCAGCTGAAAATCAGTAGGGGACATATGTGAGACATCTTGAACAATATTCAATCATAAAATTGGTTACTTTTATATACTCCGGAGGCTGTATCGTGCTAACAAATTGAAACTTCTCCAAAAATGACAAAAATTTGTTACTTCAAATACCATAGCACCCGTTGTACTGGCTTTAGTGAGCTGAAAATCAATAGACTCCATCTTCTTTGAGGCGCTCTGAATAGTATCAAATCATAAAATTGGTCACTTGTATATACTCCGGAGGCTGTATCGTGCTAACAAATTGAAACTTCTCCAAAAATGACTAAAATATCGTACTTAAAGTACTGTAGCACCTGTTGTATTGACTCTGGTAAGCTAAAAATTAATAGGGTTCATCAGTGAGATGTCTTGAACAATGTTCAATCACAAAATTGGTGACTTGTTGGACTTCGGAGGCTGTATCGTGCTAACAAACTAAAATTTCTCAACAAATGACGATATGTCGTACTTCAAGTACCATAGCACCCGTTCTACTAGCTCTGGTGAGCTGAAAATCAATAGGGTTCATCTGTGACATGTCCTTAATAATATTCAATCATAAAATTGCTAACTTATTGCACTGTGGAGGCTGTATAGTGCTAACAAGACATGTAAGGAAAAGTGACCGACGACAACGACGACGACGACGACGACGACGACGACGACGACGACGACGACGACGACAACAACGACGACATACACACAGGATTTTTTTTCTAAAAACCGTTATTTCGTGTTGTTGTTGATGGGAAACGTAAAAATAACTCGAAAAAGAAATTTCAAAATTCCAACTTTTTATGGGGTAAACCAATACTTTTCTCTCATATAGAAAGGTTGGGCGGAAAAGTAAAAATGCCTTGAATAAAAGTTTTGGAGGATGGATGTTATCACAAAAAATCATGGTCGATAAATTATTCGTACTGGGTCCAATGCCACTGAGTATATTTGACATTATTTGTTGAACTTATCATCTAAGCCGCATTTCCTTGATAATACGGTTCGTACCGTTTTGAGTACTTTGAATTTTGTTGTCGAATCATGACGTCATACACGTCACCGGTTAAAATGTATTCAAAACTTTTCTAGGATTGTTTTCAAACCATAATATTATCTGTCTTTCATGATGCTTTGTGCTTAGTCAAAGAATATATGCTACAAGCTTATAAATAACGTTGTTTTATTATTATATTATAGCTATTTTTTTACATTTTGATTATTACAATTGTATTAAAATTCTCTAATAGTGATAACTAAAAAGGAGAGGAACACCATTAACAAGGTGATCATTGTAAGGAGTTGCGGTTGATTAATGTTTCTTTTTCTCACAGCTGATATGACGTGATGGTTTGAAAGGGCCGAAAAAATAGTGACAAATTAAATACGATTTAAAACTAACAACGATTACGCTTAGCAAAAAAATGTGGCTCTAGTTGATGAACGAGTCAAAACAGTCGCATTAATTCTAAAATACGACAAGGATATTTAGAATTGTCAATTTATTAAGATGTTACCAACAAATTACACTAGAAATGGCTTCCTGTATTGTTTGTGTGCAAATTCATCTACATGAACTGATTAAGTAAGAAGTAAAATACTACGTATGCTCGTAAGTTAAAATAACAATGCTGTATACTGTAGATTTAACAATTAAACCTTTGAATTGTTAACGACAAAAAAATTAATTATGTAACTGCTTACGACGGGAGTTCAGTTTAATACCTACCAAATTGAAATTAGGGAAAATACGTATATAATACAAATGAAATATTGGATATTTACTTGTGCGTCATTGATATCCAGGCTATATAATTATTAAGTGGTATATATTTCTATTGATAGTGAAGAACAGAACAAAATAATTTGACATTTGTCGGTTATGTTATCATATATTAATGACGCACGGGGAAAGATCCAATAATTCATCTGTATATCATTCTCATATTCCTCAATTGTTTCATGTATGTTTCAATATATCTGTGATGCTGTTACTATCAGTAATTGAGAAAATTATGTTGTTATATCAAAACAAAATAAACAATACATTCAACATTTTTTTAAGCTATTGCCCGTAATTCGTCCTCATCTGGTACGTAGCTGTTTATAGTTTGGTACGTAACTGTTTATAGTTTATTTACGATAAAAAAACGATGATGTAATTTTCATTTACTTTCCTGCTTATCAGAATAAAAATTAATTCACCACTCGTGAATACAATTTATCCTCAACAGCCAGGACAATTTACAGCTAACGGGTTGGCAAAACTTCGAGACGTTGTCGAATCAACTGGTAAACATCCCCAGTTTGTTTTGACGTTTATTGACATTCGATGATCGTATAATATTTACAAGTTTTTTGGTGCTTTTAAATTCATTGCTTCTTTAAGATTAGAAAAACAGTTATTTCCATAACTAATTACTTTGGCAAATCTGCAGTGTGTGGTTAATAAAATACCGAAGCAGCTGAACAGAAAATGTCCAGAGATGGTAACATCTTTGTTGAGCTATTTTGAACGAGAATGCCGAAATGGGAGCCTGCTTCTCCCGCTTACTGCTGTAAGAGAAGTGAGTAATAGTATTCGCTATTTGTATTCATCATCATTAATATTATTGTTACATATATAAATGTAAATCATTAAATGTTTTTTATGTTAGGTTATATTAATTAAACTTGATAATATAATATTCTTTCATAAATTGAAGTAATTATATTGTAGAGAGTTGCAGGAGCTTTACAACTTAGCGTTACTACTGTTCACCGTATTGCCGCCAAGCATAATAGAGGTGAACAGCCTAAAAGCCCACCTAAAAAGAGACAACGCATAAAACCTACTGTGGAAAATGATAACTTTGATCGAAATGCTTTCCGAAATGTTATATACGAAAGGTATGGAAACAGTGAGTATAGTGAATTTACTGTTTTATTTTATTCACAATTAACTAACACAATATTTTTTCAGAGGAACACATAACCTTGAAAACTTTGAGAGATAAACTCCAGGAGCGTGAACTCTTTAATGGTTGTTTAACATCCCCCTGAAACATAGTGAAAAATATTGGATTCCAATACCAGAAAGATGATCCTCGTCGTGGTTTAATCAAGTTGCCACATATTGCATTAAAACGTGTAAATTTTCTACATCAATATGTCAAGATATAAAGGGAAGGTTTATATCAATTTGTGTTTTTGGATGAGACCTGGATATTTGAAGACGGTACTGTTGGACGTTTTTGGTAAGATTTTAATCATAGAAGCGTGAAAAAAACCAAAATTGGTGGTCCAAGGTAATTGAATAATAAAATTCAGCAATTAATTTATGATGTACTAACATTCCTGCCATATTAAGACCTTCCCAAATATTAACTAGTCACACTATTTCATTTAAATCTATATAATTATCAATAGTTGTTTTGAGCTATGCAGTCTATCTAGGAAACCTAGTAGTAATTTGTTATTTCCTTATTGTAGGTATATAGTATTGCATGCTGGTTCCTCTTCTGGATTTATTGCTGAAGCAGGGCTGGTTTTTTCTTCCAAAAAATAAGATGGTGATTACCACGGTGAAATGAACCGAGAAAATTTTTTGCATTGGTTTGAATACCAGCATTTAGTGAACTTGGAAGAACCTGCCACAATTGTAATGGATAATGTAAGTTATCACAGTACAGTGATCAATAAAGTACCAACAACAGCTACCAAAAAGGCTGATATACAGAACTGGTTGATACAAAATGATATTCCTTTTCAAAATACTTTCCTCAAAACCCAATTATTGAATTTAGTACAACGGTGTGTTGATATAAATATTTATCAATATATTTTGGTAATACTTGGATAACTTATTTTGTTTAAATATATGCAACCACCAACAGTATATGAAGCTGACATATTGTCTGAAAAATATGGTCACAAAGTGCTTCGACTTCCCCCTTACCACTCTATATTCAACCCAATTGAACATATTTGGAGCAAAGTTAAAATTTTTCATAGAAATCATTGGGAACTGATGGTTCTTCGACAGAACAAGCCATAGGTGTATGGAAAAAGTCTAGAAAAAGTGACTCCTGATATTTGGTCAAAGACAGTAGAGCACACTGAGAAAATTATACAAAATATATGGTATGGAGAAGTAGAATTTGATAGACAGGATGTGCATCCACTTATTGTTAATTTTGACAGTGACGATGAAGATAGTGATGATTTTGTAGTGGAGTAAGGGAAATCTTGTGTTTTATTTTTTGTATATTTTCATCCAATTTGCTCCATTTCCACCTTTTCAAAATCACTAATAACTATTATTAAATTGATTAGGTACAGTTATTTCATAATACATAAATTAAAACAACGACCACAGTATCTCTACATAAATAATACTGATATTTTCATATCTTGTAACAAAATTTCATTATGTGTATCTATATTTTTCTTTTCCATTCTATTTTTATTATGATGAATATAATAGTTATTGTATAAAGAAACAATATTTTAATTTGCATGAGGATGATTACAGCTTGTACTGATTCCTTTCAGCGTAAACCCTTGCAGTGCTCTTGAAGATGGTTCTATAGAGCATAGAATAAGGTATAAGGACCTACAGTTCGCCATTTAACCCACTTCTATGTAAAATAATTGAATGTTAATTTGAATATAGAATGATTGGTTACTGTTCTTTGTATCTTATTCATAGTTTTCCATGAATAAATATTTATATTAAATTAATCAAGCCTATCATACGATCCTTTTATTTTTAAATAAATATTTTTGACTTACGCCCTACGAGGCACGTAACAATGAAAAAGAAGAACTGTCAATCTAACATCAGATTGACTTTTCTAGTATTCGTTAAGTAAAGGAAAAAACTACAGCTTGGCAACATCACAATATTTTGTTTTGCAACGTCATTGTGTTTTTATCGTAAATAAACTATATTATTGTATTAGTGTATTATTAAATTCGCCAGATGATTAAGACGGCTAATTTTGGGTAAATGCACGTACGGGATCTTTCCCTGAATTATCGTCTGAGAAATATTCCTTTTTGAGTTTAGTTGATTCTAGTATATAAAACGTTCAACAACAGGTAAAGTGTTCAATTTGATTACCCCCACCAAATAAAATTCGCATAGTCATGAACCGAGTTTACGTTACCTTATAAATAGTGTATATTGATAATTAAATGGTTGATCAATAGTTAACGGAAAAGACAAAAATTAAATTCACTGTGTTGTGAAATTCCCAGAAAGAAAAATGGACAATTAAAATACTAAAAGGAACATTATCGCATTCAAGGGTGAGATGTACAGTTCGTGGAAATTCCGTATCAGAGCACTACTCCTAGAAACACTATTATAGAGTATTTGAATCATGCATTTTTAAGTTTTGCTAAAGATAATAATGTTGCAAAATCTATATTACAAAATTTAGATAAAGCGTATGAACGAAGTATAGCCCGAAGGAAGCAATTATTGAGTCTGAAAGTGTAAGGTGATGAAACGTTAATAAAGCATTTCACACATTTTGATGATATAGTGACGGATTAGTAGTAGGTGATTAAACAAAATTCTTTTGGGGTGAGGTTGTTATTACAACAACTTATTCAATAAATCTATCATGAACCAAAGCCCTACTAAATGATAAAACACCGCATGAAACGTTGCATAATAAACAGCCTGGTATAGCTCATTCAACAATGTTTGACTCAGTATGCGTGCTCGACAAAACGAGAAAAACTGAATTAGATAAAAAATCCTATAAATGCATATTAATTGGATATCAGCCAAACAGATATAAATTGTGGAATGTAGAGACTGAAAAAGTTTTCATCTGCCGTGATGTGATAGTTGATGAAATAAACTTTAAAGTTTAAGACCTACGAAACTAAAAGAGGAACGAAAACGCAATCAAAATATGAAAAATGGATAGAGAAAAAATATCTGAATGTCATAAAGCAGAAAAATGATATAAAAATACCTCATGAAAACCGTAACAGAAGAAGTGAGAGAATCAGGGGCAAGCCAAAGTTATTCTACAATGAAGATAACATTCAATACAATAACTGTTACCATATTTTTCACATTAGTAAAACCACCAGAAAACTAAAACATTATTTATTCCAAGTAGGTCTTTAATAATAAACAGGATGAAATTGGCAACCCAAGGAGGTATAAAGCATGTTTAGCTGCAAAAGGGTTTAGCCAAAAATATTTGTCTGACTATAATGAAAACTTTACACCTGTAGCCAAAATATTTGCGTTCAGGGAAATCTCAGCCTTTACAAATGTAAAGACTGCCTTTTTAAATGGTACATTAAATGAAGAACTTTACATGTAAGTACCAGAAGGTGTAAAAAGTGAAAAGGTTTAAGTATATGGTTTGAACCAGGCCTCTAGGTATTGGTATGAACATTTTGATGATTTTGTCAAGTTATTAGGATTTCGAAGCTCTGAAGTTGATCCCAGCCTATATTTTTTAGATGAAAATGACGTAAATAATATTATATATCTAGTGCTATATGTTGCAGTCCCTGAATCCGACTCTGTCTAAGCCGATTGTTTTTGTGTAAGCCGCAATCTAGAACTATCTAGTAGGAAATGCACCAATATATAAAGGACCGACCAGCGGAAGAAGTCAGTTTAGAAAGTGATCTCGTGAGATAAACAAGTGAATAAGTAAATAAACAGTAGTGAAGTGTTAATATAAATTAGTTTAAGTGCATATACTGTGTATATAATATTAAAAAGTGATTAGTTTAGTGAGTAAATAAATTAAGTAAGTGAACCTACCGTGTGTATGAATTCATCCGACCCGTCAAGATAAACTGTTTTAAATAAATAAGAAAAACATTACATTGGTGTAAGGTGTGGGGTAATATAAGTAAATTCCTACGTAAAAATGGGCAAGAGACTATGTGACCTGAACGAGACGGCACTAAGAGCAGAACTGGAAGATCGTGAGTTGGAAACGTCCGGTAAGAAAAGTGAATTAGTAGAAAGACTTAAAGTGCCACTGTATAATGACGGCTTTGATCCTGAAACATTTTTATTCGATGACGAGGCTTCCACCTTAATCTCTTCAAGTTCTGCCATGGAAGAAGATTTTAACAAATGTGAAGAACGATATTTCTACTAATATGGACAAACTTTCTGCCGATATCTTATTAATGAAAAATGACATTGCCGCTGACGTGGAAAATAAAATTTCATCTCTGAGATCGGATATTGAGGATAAAATCACAACGATGGACGAGAAAATGGAGTATAAAATGAAAACTATGGACGGAGAATCAAGGAGTAAGAGAGTAAGATAACAGATTTAAGAACACAAGACACGCCAGTAGAAAAAAAGAATATCGAGATCTGCAAACCAGAAACACAACCCAAGACAGAAGATATTAGCAGTTTTCAAGTCAAGGCTCCAACGTTCGACGGAAAGACATCGCGGTCCAATTATGTGAAACAATTTGAAGCAGCCGCTAGAGTGAATAATTGGTCCGATAGGTATAAGGCAGTAAACTTAACCATAGTGCTTCGGGGAGATGCCTTAGATGTACTTCAGACGATACCACTGGAAAAAAACGATTAATTCGAGCAGCTGAAGAAGAGGTTTGACATGCGATATGATCATGATCACCTAGAACATTTGTATCAATCCAAGCTGAAGAAACGAATGCAGAAACGTGACGAAGCCCTTCAAGAATATGGAGTGGATATTGCCCGACTAGTTCGATTTGCTTATCCGTGAGGACTAGAGAAAATGATGAAATGTCTGAGCATCCAGGCTTTTATTGATTACTTATGTGACCCCGATATGCAGAGGACGCTTCGTTTAGCCCATCCGAAAACATTAGTTGTCGCATTGACAGCTGCTCTTGAATATGAAGCAGCATCGAAGGCTTCGGGATATCACAAAATTAGGACCATTCAAGAAGAAGGTGACGAAGACAGATTTGACCAGTTCGTCAGTTTAATAAAAAGTATGATGAACAAAAAGCCAAGAAAAATCAGATGCTGGAATTGTCGCGGACTAGGGCATGTACGTAGTTCTGGTAAGCGCCCCAGGACTCCTGAAAACCAAGAACCCCAGTTTCAAGAAAACTAGAACGGGTCGACTACGAGGGGGCAGCACCGACCCATGATCGTTCCAAAGACACTCTCATACTGATAGGTTCGCTCATATGTCGCAACGACAGCGTATATGTAAATGGCGAAGTGAATGGCAAGAGATATACTCTGCTCGTAGACACTGGAGCAACTAGAACCATTATACGACCTGAAATAATGTACTCCTTGAAGAAGCTTTTATCAACGAGACTGCGACTGCGGACCGCCACAGGTGAGAGTGCCAACCTTCACGGTAAGACACAAATCCAATAATCCAATTGGGAATTGGCGCAGAAAAGTTCACGCAAACGGCAATCTTAGCTGACATTGAAGAAGGCGTGATTCTGGGAATGGACGTAATGAATGTACATGGTTTCCAATTAGACTTTAGAAACACAACTATTAAAGTGGGTTTCGAGGAGGTATTCCCTCATCCATATGAAGGCAGCGTGATGTTGGCAGCAGGAAAAGGATTGGTTACGTCGGCGAAAGAGATCCCAGTACGTGTGATAAACGTGAATGATTTCCCAGTTACCATCAGGAAGGAAACCAGGATTGGATAATGCTTACCAGTGACGTCTATAGTTCGTCAAACAACGACCACTGACAACTCTAATGCCAGATTCGAATAGATGTTATCAGTAGTTGGTCAATCCTTGAATCGAGCTGAAAAAAAGAGACTGAGAGAATTTTTCTTGCAGCATAGAGACCTATTCGCACCAAAAGGAGGAAAGACTGGTAGAACATCAGCCGTCCAACACAAAATCTATACTGGTAATGGCAATCAGCTCGAAGATTATCACATGCGAAGAGGGAGGAAGCTGAAACAATCAATGGAGAGATGGCAGAAAGAAATGCAATAGAACCATCTACTAGTCCATGATTGTCTCCAGTAGTGCTCGTAGAACTACAGCTATCTTCTGCCTCGACTTGACGATACGCTAGATACTTTGGTCGGCAGCAAACTGTTTTCCACCTTCGACATGAAGTCTGGTTATTGGCAAGTAAAAATGGAC
Source organism: Galeruca laticollis (assembly GCA_963921935.1). NCBI lineage: Eukaryota > Metazoa > Arthropoda > Insecta > Coleoptera > Chrysomelidae > Galeruca > Galeruca laticollis. The sequence goes on from OY998184.1 coordinate 52,747,135, forward strand.
CCAAAAGACCTCCGGATCTGAATTATGGCCATTCAACGTCATGTCATTCGGGCTCTGTGATGCGCCTTCGACATTTGGAAGACTCATGGAAAATGTCTAAAGAGGGTTGTCTTGGAAGAAATGCCTGGTCTATTTATACGACGTCGTAGTAATGGCGAAGACATTGGACGAACACCTGAAGTATTTGAAAGACGTATTCAAATGACTCCAAGCTGCTCAGCTCATGTTAAACCCGAAGAAATGTCAGCTGTTCCAAAACCGAGTCAACTATCTAGGTCATATAGTGAGCTATGGAGAAGTGGCGGTGGATTCAGAGAAAATTGCTTCCATCCAGCAATGGCCGCAACCAACGGACAAGCATCAAATTAGGAGTGTCCTTGGACTTTGCACATATTATAGAAGATTGATCAGGAAGTTTGTAGATATTGCCAAGCCATTAACTCGATTCACAGAAAAAGCAAGAGCTTTCCAATGGGACGAAGATTGTCAAACGGCTTTTGAAACCTTGAAGGGGCATTTAACCATGGCAGTGATATTAGGATACCCATTACCAGAGGGCGACTTTATTCTTGACATTGACGCAAGCAACGTAGGAATTGGAGGAGTGCTCTCACAGATCCAAGGAGGACAAGAAAGAGTGCTGGGAGATTTCAGTAAGGTCCTCCCCAAACCAGAACGAAACTACTGCGTCATATTTGATTACACTCATATCCGTTATTTAGCCTATATGTTTGGATTATTTCATCCTCAAAATCGCGTATATATTTAGCCATTATTTTTGCGTTTAACATATAGTAGTAATAAAATTAACTGTCTCGACCCTTACTTCGTAGAATCTGCTCATAATAGTGTTTTAAATAGAACTCACGGTTTCTAGTTAATTAACTAGAAACCGTGAGTTTCATTTACAACACTATTATAGTAGTAATATTTAATTTCAAATTAAACAAGTGAATCATAACAACCAGCACCACACCCAAATGAAAACGAAACGAAAATAGAACCAAAAAACAAACATACTAACTAAAGACAGCAGTCAGGGATACGTTATCAATTTGTTCTAGATCTTAGGCGAGTTCTTGTTGCTTGTGAAATTGAACTATGTTTGGTATTCATGCTTGGTACGCCTTCCTCAATAACTTTACAGTCTGCCTTCCCCTTACTTGACTTTGAAGTCCCTGTATCTTGCAGTCACTTACTTTAATTCACTATTGGTGTGTCCGACTTATGACTGTTGATAATATTATTCGCCGTACTTGGGGGCACTACTTGGTTTTGTAAATTTCATTATTCCATTATCATTCAATTCTTTAATAGTATCCCTGCGTTACCCGCAGATACAGTGAAAATAAAAAATCCCTTAGTAGGAATTTTGAAACAAAAACTGTTATTATAATTTTTACGTTTTTCATCAAGAACACCACGAATAAACGGTTTTTAGAAAAACTGTGTGTATGTTGTCGTCGTCGTTGTCGTCGGCCACTTTTCGTTACATTTCTTATTAGCACGATACAGTCTACGGAGTGCAACAAGTCACCAATTTTATGATTGAGTATTGTTCAGAGAGCATCCTACTGATTTTCTGCTCACCAGAGCCACTACAATGGGTGCTATGGTACAAGTATGACATTTTTGTTATTTTTTGAGAAATTTAAGTTTGTTAGCACGATACAGCCTTCGGAGTGCAACAAGTCACTAATTTTATGATTGAATATTATTCAGGACATCTCACAGGTGAACTTATTGATTTTCAGTTTACCAAAGTCGGTACAACAGGTGCGTCTTCTAGCACCTGTTTAAGTACATATTTGTCATTTTTGGAGAAATTTCAGTTTGTTAGCACGATACAGCTTCCGGAGTATATACAACTGACCAATTTTATTATTAGATTTTATTCAGGACATCTTATAGAAGAACCTTATTGATATTTAGCTCACCAGATCTATTACAACGGGTGCTATGATACCTGAAGTGTCACATGTTTGATCCTTCTTAGAGAAATTTAGGGTTGTTAGCACGATACAGCCTCCGGAGTGTATACAATTGAACAATTTTATAATTGGACATTTTTCAAGGCGTCTCACAGATGTACCCTATCCATTTTCAGCTGACTACACCGAGTACAGCGGGACCTATAAATCCAGATATATTACATTTTTGGTTATTTTTGTAGATATTTCGGTTTGTTAGCACGATACATCCCCCGAAGTGTATACAAGTGACAATTTTATGACAGAACATTGCAGAAGTCAGTTAGAGACGCATCAATTGCACGCGCCTGTCGAAAATAATATGAATACTTGAAGCATATTCTTGAAAAATTAAAATAACATCAACCAATTAGCATTAATTAGAACAAAGTCATAAGACGGAACAAACAAAACCTAACTATTAAAAGGATATGTATATTAAGGATACAAATAAAAAAAAATATACTGATATTTCTTCCAGTTCTTCTAAAGAAGTAATTTTTCGAATATTGTCTTCTTTATTCAATTTTGAGTAAATTTGACCATAATTACTCCATACTTGACCTTATCTCCCAATTTTTGCGATAGCTGCTTTTAATATTGTTCGCTACATAACTGTCAAATCTTCTCTTATAATTATTTTGGTATTTTTGAGTATTTTCTTAGTGGAAAATACTAAATTACGACAATATGTATTACAAAATTTAACTAGGACAGCGTCACTGCGGCAATTATTTCTTAATTTGAAACATCTTCCAATATCAGATTCCCGGATCGATAATTTCATTTTTTCATTAAAAATCTTTATAACGTCGGGTGTGGTATAAGCCTTCACATTTTCCTTTGGTACCAGTAAAACTAAATTTCTTTGGCCAAATTGTTTATCATAACTTTCATTTTTATTTTCGAGAAAATTTATAACTTTTTAAGTTATTCCATGGTTGATAGCCATTTGTTTCACGCAATGAAAATGGAAATTTATGCTGGCAAACAACCAGATCTTCCATATAAGGTCGATAATAGCCCATCTAGTGTGGTTAATCGTTTATGTGAGCCAATAGCAAATTGTGGTCGAAATATAACGAGCGAATTGGTTCACTTCAGTTCCTTTACCTATAGACCTCCTGAAGAATAAAAAATTTACTTTGGTTGGAACTATAAGAAACAATAAACGCGAAATTCCGCAAATTTTTGTTGCCACTAAAGAAAGGCCTCTGTTTAGCGGCATGTTTGCTTTTGGAAAAGATTGTCCATTAGTGTCCTATGTGCCCAAGTTGAATAAAAATGTTTTGCGATTCTATACATTGCACGAAAATGATATTATTGATCTAGAATTTGGCGATGCATTGAAACCAGAAGTGATTCCAGATTATATTGGAATTTTGAAAAATTCAATATTGTAAATTTTATCTTTTTTTTAAACTTTGATAAATTTTCAACTTTTTCTTAGAAACTTACAGTCCTTGTAGTTTTAACTTCAGTTATTGTGTCATTTGTAATTTATTACACCGGATTTAATTGGGTTTTTTATAGTAAATCTGGGGATTGCTTAACTTTGAAGGTAATTGTTTCAATTGTGGGCGCAACCTGGAAATAATTTCTCTTAATTAGTTATTGATAGTGCCAGATTTAAGTGTTTGTAGTAAATCTGGGGTTTGAGGGCTTGAAGGGAATTGTTTTATGGGGCGTAAGTGGTAAACAATTTACCGAATTTTGTTGAGCAGTGTTAAATATTAGATTGATGCTTTAATACAGGAAACGGACAAATTGTTCATTGTTTGATGTGCTTTGTTTTCTTTTTCTTTTTCAGGTAGCAAGTGAATAAGAAGATTCCTGATATTGATATTATTGTTTGAATGAAAATTTGTAATTTTGAAAATTTTATTTGATTATCTATTGTATAATATTTGTAATTTATAGATATTGTAAATTTAAAAAGGTGAGTTACATATTGGGTCACACTGTGTATATATTTTAGGGCCAGAACAGTAACTGATTTCGTAAGTACTTTGCTTATTGGTAAGTTTATTTGACTTTCGACGATTGTAGGCAGCATCGTGGGTTCGAACCTTAGCGGGTCGGTGTTTTGGAAGTGGTGCCTTGGGCTTGTGGACTCCTGTATTTTGGAATCGCTTTTGAGGAAGGAACGCTGCGTTGGTTCGAGAAGTACACTTCGTGGAAACTTTGTGGGTTGGAGATATTGTTTGGACGAATAGGGACTTTTGGACATTCGGTATCTGGATTTGGATTTTAAATTCCTTATTAGGTTTCAGTTGGAGGGAGGCCATTTGAGGTACAGGTGTGTCGGTGAAGAATTATTGTTCCGCTAGGTTGGAAATTGGTTTGTTGCTTGGATTGCTTGTCAAATTGAACTTAAAAAGGAAAAAAAAAATGTCTCGTAGGTTTGTAGTTAATCGGTTGGTTCAGGATGAGCTTGTATATGAGTTGACAATACGTGGTATTGCAAGTGGCACGGTGTCTGGGATGCGGCGTAGTTTAGCTTTAGCGTTGCAGGTAGAGAGAGAAGATGATAGTATAGATCGCGCTCTGAATGATGAACGTCCTCATGCAAGGGGAAAACTTGTTAGGTCTTTTGGAGTCGGGCGCTTCAAGAACTGTTTTACGAGGTAAGGGTTATGAGTTAATTCCTTGTTTAGGGTTGAAATGGTAATGTGTTACAGAGTATTGGAACCGTAGTGTTACCCGTGGTTTTGAGGGGTCGTATGCGGTTGATTGAGGCTCTGGTTGTCCCTGAATTAACTCACATTTTGATCCTTGGTGTAGATTTTTGGAATTTGATGGGCGTCGTCCCAGATCTTCGTCATGACGAGTGGCATTTTTCGGCAGATACTGTATTGTTAAATAGTGTGGAACATGTGTCGTCTAGAACGGTACTCACTCCGTTGGAACAGCAGAGACTTCAGGCAGTGATTGATAGGAATATGGAAATTATGGGAAAAGGTCTAGGGTGTACCGATAGAGTAGAACACGTGATAGTAACTTCTAGTCCCCCCATCAAGCAACGATATTATAGGGTCAACCCCATTGTACAGAGGCATATTGATGCTAAATTGGATGAGATGCTGCAGTTAGGTGTTGTAGAACCCAGCAATAGTCCGTGGGATTCTCCAATTTTGCTGGTCAAGAAGAAGGATGATTCCTACCGATTTTGCGTGGATTACAGGAAGCTGAACGCTGTCACTGTTCGAGATAGTTACCCTCTTCCCCTAGTAACGGATACTTTAGAGAAGTTGCGTGAGGCTAAATATTTGTCTAGTTTAGATGTCAAGTCCGCTTATTGGCAAGTTCCGGTAGCCGAATCTTCAAGGCAATACACTGCTTTTACGGTACCTAATAGGGGTCTATTCCAGTTCAAACAACTACCATTTGGTTAACATAATGCCCCAGCCACCTGGCAAAGACTTATCGACAATGTTTTAGGCCATGATCTTGAACCGCATGTTTCTGTCTATCTTGACGACGTGGTTATTTGTACGCAAACTTTCGAAGAACATGTACGGGTACTCGAAGAGGTTTTTAAGAGGTTAGCGGAGGCTAAAATTACTGTTAGCGTGGATAAGTGTCAGTTCTGTCGTCCTGAAATGGAGTACCTTGGGTACGTAGTGGATCGTTTTGGGTTGCATGTGGATCCGGATAAGGTGAAGGCAATGTTGGAGTTACCGACTCCTCGTAATATTACGGAAGTTCGTCGTGTGGTTGGAACCTTCTCCTGGTACCGGAGATTTATCCCCAATTTTTCAACCATCATGGTCCCCATTACGGGTCTTCTGAGGAAAAATCGTCCTTTTGTGTGGTCTTCTGAATGTGAGTCTTCATTCCGTCGTGTCAAGGAATGTTTGGTTTCTGCGCCGATTCTTACTTGTCCAGATTTTAGTAAACCCTTTGTTGTACAGACCGATAGTAGTGGTTATGGTTTAGGGGTTGTGTTGAGTCAGCCTCACGAGGATGGTGACAAGGTTATTTGCTATCTAAGTAGATCTCTTACTCGCCAAGAACGGAATTTTTCAACCACTGAACGCGAATGTCTCGCTGTGGTTAGGGCACTTGAACAACTTCGGCCTTATTTAGAGGGTGTTTCTTTTACCGTCATTACGGATCACTATAGTCTACTGTGGCTACAGAAGTTGCAGAGTCCGAAGGGTCGTTTAGCCCGATGGGCAGTCAAAATGCAACAGTATAACTTCCAAATTATACATCGCAAAGGTCGTGAACACGTAGTACCAGATGCTCTTTTTCGGTCCGTCCCTGTTGTCGATGAGGTGTCTGTGGAGGTTTCATCTGAAGAGGTACCGCCCCCTCCGTTTGATACAACCAATGATAAGTGGTATTGTAAGATGGTAAAGAATGTCGCTAGTAATCCCCTTAAATTTTCGGATTGGCGTGTGAAGGATAATCTCCTCTTCAAACATGTTGTCAATAAGTACACACAACCGCTGTCGCCTGGTGAATCTTGGAAACTGGTAGTTCCCAAAGCTAGTAGGTCGCGTATAATCATGGAAGCCTATGTCCCTCTCACATCTGGACATACGGGTATTTTTAAAACCTTCCACAGAGTAGCTGAGCGTTTTTACTGGCCGAAAATGAGGGTTGATGTCGCTAGGTATGTTAATCGTTGTGAGGTGTGTGCTGCGCATAAGGTGTCACAAGGTAAACCTGTTGATAAGATGGCGTCTCATCCAAAGCCTAGCAGTCCGTGGGAAATGATTTGCACAGATCTGATGGGGCCTCTCCCAAGGTCGAAACGAGGTAATTCTTTCATCCTTGTCGTTACGGATTATTTGACCAAGTATCTGCTGATATACCCACTTAGAACAGCGTCTGCAGCGGCCGTTGCTCGTAAGATCAAAGATGAAGTATTTCTTGTATATGGGGTACCCAAGGTGATTTCGTGTGATAATGGTCCCCAATACCGTAGTAATCTTTTCCGAAGCTGAGCTTCCCGATATAGCTGCCGTATCAAGCTGAATGCCAATTATCATCCAATGGCTAATCCGTGTGAAAGAGTTAACCGTGTGATTAAGACTATGATGGCTTCTTATGTCTCGGATAATCATCGCTGTGGGGACGAGCATCTCGCTCAGATAGGATGTGCGATTAGAACATCTACTCACGAAATCACAAAGGTAACACCGTATTTCGCTAATTTTGGTAGGTCTATGCTGTTGTCTGGTGCCGATTATGTTGATAATTCAGATTTAGATCTGGGAGATAGTGTGAGAACTCCCGAGAGTAGTCGTAATAAGGGTTTTAGGAAATTGTTCGCTGACATCAGGAAACGATTAGAGGATACCAATCAGAAGGCCTGTGATAGCCATAATCTGCGACGTAGGCATATGGGGTATCTCCCGCACGATTTAGTGTGGAAGAGGAATTTTGTCCTTTCGGATGCTGCGAGGTATTACACGCGTAAGCTAGCGCCTAAGTATATTGGGCCCTACTCGATAGCTAAGAGGGTATCTCCGTGGACGTATGAGTTGCATGATAAGGATGGAGCTACGGCAGGAGTATGGCACTGCAAGGACTTGAAACCATACTCTACGCAACCGCCTGACGATGAAAATTAACCCTTCCAGGTTAATTTCCTTTGACGAAAGGGGGGGGGGGGGAATCTGTAACGCGAAAATTTCGCCGAGCCGTCGTAAATTTAACGATTGGCAAGCTTGTCGAGAAATAGAATCCTAAGCACGGTATGCGAGACGTAGGCAGTCCTCCATTTGCCGTCGAAGTGTACACACATATTATTAATTTTAAAAATTTTTGCATGTGCTCTGGGAGCCATTAGAAGTCGATAAGAAAAACCGACAATTTCGTCGTAGGGAAAGAAAAATACGGCTGGAACCAACAGCTGGTAGCTTTGGCCCGATAAGTTATTGAACCAAAAACGGTCGATGACTGTGGGTTCCTTAAGGATTCACAGGAATTGTTTATTGGTGGTAAATTTTCCGTAGACGGCGTTAGCTAGAAGAATTCATTAACAAGGTAAATGGTTGAAAAATACTTTCTCGGAATTAACAGTTTTGTAGGTAATTTAACGTAGAAATTTAGTTTTGATTCGTAATTTATTGGAGAATGTAATCTGGATTTCGCGGGTTAGTTTCGTTGTATTTCATAAATTCTTATTAATTCATATTCTTCATTGCTTTATATTTTGTTGAAATAAGAATATATCACGGGGGTTGTATAAATATTCAGGGATGTGTCCAACGACGTAGTTTTTATATTATGGGTTTTTATTGGTATCGTAGTTTTTTTTGCTAAGCGGAAAAAAACCAGTCATATAGTTTTTATTCTCAGAGTAGGTGGCTTTTATACAGTTAAAAGTCATGAGGTATGATTATTTGCGAATTTCGGGTATTGTTAATATAGTCAGTATGATGGGATATTACGGGGGTACGTCGAAAATTTGACCGGGGTAAAATGTAAACCCTATGTAGAGGCTAATTCGTTTCTCTATTTTAGGGTTTTTTTTTGTAACTCACTGATTGGAATTTAATGGTTCAGTGAAACCAGATTCCAGGAGGACTGGAATAGTCTGGAGCAACATCAGTTCCTGTTCTGGTTCCGGAAAAGGATAAGTGAATAGTTTTCCTTTTTATTCTTCATTTTCATTAGTAAATTCACCATTATGCGTCACATATTACTATTTTTCATTTAAAGTTTTATTTCTTTTGCGACAATTATTATAATCTTGCTTACATTGGTACTTTGTATTTAAAAATTTGAAATCTTTGCTCATAGTTTAGAAACACGCTAAGACACTACGGTACGTACCTGGTATTGCGTTATTTAGTGGTTTTATTTTTTTTGCCTATTTCTGACAAATTTTGTGAATATAACTTGCACCGTTCATAATTTTGAATTGTATTTTCGCTAGCAACGCTAAACGCGATTGCTATTTAAATTTTAGGTTTATGCAACAATTTATATTGATATTGGTATAATTTGCGGAAGGGTGAACCCTTGTAATTGTACATTGTTGATTTTTGATATATATATATATATATATATATATATATATATATATATATATATATATATTATCGTGGTATTTTTGAGATATTGTACATGAACTATTTGGTCGTTTCCCTAGAACTATAGAATCTGCTCGACAGTTATTTATTTGTTTGTAACTGACAAGTTAGTTAGGAATTTTTTTGGATTTATGTAGATTTCGGCCTTCAGCCCAGCTACATCCTGTGTTTACAGCCTTCAGCTGAGCTCAGACATTATTTGCGATATTGTTGTAGTGACATTGTAACAAATATTTTGAAAAGAGACCTTTGGTCCACCAAGACTAATTAAAATTTCAATCAGGGGATACTTGCTGACTTTTATTTACTTATGATAATTTACCTATCAAATTAACCTTTGGAGTGTGTAGTGAGTGTTGTTAACCCACTGAGGAGTTGTGGGCTAATTAAAGAAGTCTTGGGTGCTTGCCAAAACTTCTCTGGCGCCCTTTTTGTATACTTAATAATTTTTTGAAGAATCCACCCCTTCTTCGACTCGAAGCTAGTCGACTGGCGAGCACGGGTTGTACCACGTGAGACAACCCGCATACCTATAACGAGCACTGTGAGGGTTTGTAGGTTTTTCTCGTTATACCACTACTAGCTGTGAAGTGGACAAGTATTGTGTCATCGAGCCAACTGAGAAGTTGAATTTCTCTATTAGTGGTTAATAATTTTTTCTATTGTTAACCTAGGTCAATAATGGACAAATTCAAATGTTTTGAGAGTTCAGGGATAATAGCTTAACAAAAACTAGTGCAACATATTTTTGTATACCCAGGAGATTGTGTTTAACATATTTACTGCTTGAAATTACCTAACAAAATAAAATTATTTCAATAAAACTGTCATTAGTTCGAAATACGCGCTCAACCAAAAATTTCTGATGACATAAGGAGTGCGTTCATAATATATGGGTGAGGTGAGGAGCGAAAACAGTGTCAGTGTCAGTCAGACGACGGAGTAAACGCCTAGGGAGAAATCAGTTTGAACAATTTGTAGATCGACACTATCAAAATTTGACATTGAAATGTTTTGTTTATTTTCCGTTAATTTTAGAAAAACGAGGATCGAGGAATGTTTTTACCTTAAAGATAATCACTAGTGGAATTTGAAAATCTTCTGTGATAGAAACTGGTAGCTAATCTTGACCCACATAGACAAATAATATATTACTTTCTCTATGGTGAAGCATGTTAAATGTTTTATTAACGCTCACTTTGTACCCAAGTGTTGTGAACGCACTACCGCTGTAATTGTTCAAAGTTCAAAGTAAAACACCACGTTTTGTGAAATTTTTGGATGTGATCGTATAATTGGTTTCGTTAATTCGTTGCACTTAATATTGGTGATTATGAACTATAGGAATATCGGTATTCTATTGCTGTGTGATTAAATTACACATACATGATTTTTATAACAAATTCTTTTATTTTTGATTTTTGTCTTAAATTTGGCTAGTAGTGGAAAAAAATGTATATACACCACGGTGGTGAAGACATTTATAAACCTCGCACCTTATTCCGCTCGGGACAAAGCCTCTCGCGAAATAATTTTGATACTCGGTTGATAATAATAGTCTTCACCACCTTGGTGTATAATATACTAATATTAGCCACCAAATATGATTGTTTTTGTTTTTACTTACACAAATATAGCAAGTGAGCACAACCCTCGCCTGCAGGAAACGGTGTTACTCTAAGACCCACGGGTAACGCAGAGGTGTGGAGGATTTGATTGATATATAGCTTAGATCCTCTAATATAGCAATTTTATTAGTGGTAATCTCTATCGCCTTTTCTAAATGTTCTTTAAAATTATATTTTAGTACCCTTTAGCCGTCTTCCTTTTTGAAGTAGGGATAACTTAGTAATTTGGGAGTGCAATTCAATCTCGTAGGGACTGTTTGGCGCCTGATTGAGATGGTAAAAGTTATTGATATCCGTTGCAGATATCTGTGCATCTAATACTGTATTAATTTCTTCACACAAAACAGTTGCACAAACCTCTGTTCGAGGTATATTTAAGCCAAAAATCTTCAAATTCTTTCACTTTACTTCAGGCTCTAGCTTTTCTATTTGTAATTGTAATTCATTAATTTCATCCTCGATCTTTTTAACTTTTATTCTTAGTTCTTCTGTTTTTAACAAACTGCTAGCTTTACTAGCTGCGATACAATCTTTGAGCTTCTGCTTCGAATTTATTTATTTGTAGGAAAACTTGTTTATGTGTTTTGGTATTTTATAGGTTAAATTCAACCATTTCTCGAGTAATATACAAAATCATTTTTTATTGCTATTCCCAGTTTTCTTCTGATGTTATATCGATAATAGTAAGGTTGTTAGAATTTTTTTATGGCTACATACCAGTTTTTATGAATAAATATTTACGACACAGTGGCAACACGTTCAATCTTAATGACACCCACACACTATTATGTACACAAAAGGTCATTATTATAATGTAATAGTTAAATATGCTGATTCAGATTGGGCACTCTGTAAAATTGATGGGAAGTGTATTGCACTGTTTCTTGAAACAAGAAACAACAATCAGTAACTGCATCCACAGTTAAAGTTGAGTACAGCTCTTTAGTCCAGGAGAATTAGACCCAAAACCTTTGAAATATGGCTGTGTCGTGACGTAGATTATACATTGGTTGGAATTGCTCGGAAATCATGTAAGAAAAGGAAATATGAAGGTCCGCCAGCTGAAAAAGTTGTGCTATATGCAGGAAAAATCATAAACTGCAAAAAAACGCAAAAAACGCCCATTTTTCCAATGTTTCTTAATATAAGTCTTTAAATATGCAAGATAGAGAAAAAAAGTATACTTACGAATTTGTTCTTTATAAAATTCTCTACAAGATATAATTGGTTTAAATCGATATATTGAATTTTTTCGTTGAGAAATGGCGATAAATGCAAAAAAAGTAGCTAAAAAACGAGGTTATTTTAAAGCATTGGTTTCGCAGATGAGAAATCATACAATCACGCTATAAATTGAAATTTAAGAAGCTTATCATAGTATAAAACAGTAAGCCAAAGGCCGATTAAATTGGCTTGATAACTTTTACATGAATTAATTGTTAACTAATTTCCGCGAAAAAATTAACGTCATTTTTCCGTTCATGCCAGGCTTACATTTTTTGAGTTGTAATAGGCGCCGATTTTTTTACAATTACTAAGACATCTAAACTATAATGCAAAATAGTGATAATGAACAATTTTTAAGTTTTTATCATTTTATTACGCGGTTATGAAAAGTTGAAATCGACGCTTCAAATCGACGCATGAAATCGAGGGCGGCGCAAAAAGTTGCTGTATCTCGGCTTCAATTGGGCCGATTTTGATGATTTTTTTTAATCGATGTAGCAAAATGAAAGAAACTCATTTTTAAGAATGGCGTCTACCAATTATGACAATTTAAGCATCTACAGTAACTACTTATAATTTGGCATTGTTATATGTGGATAATAATCATTGATTATAATTATGTCCATGCTAGAGAGTTGTGTTGTTGATTGCAAATTAGTATAGTTAAAATAATTAGTAATCAAAATTACAGGTAGTACAATTAATTGTTATGTATATTAATAGTATATTTTATTTCATTATAAGATCTACATACAATAAATAATGATATTTCGCTTTTTTGTTACAACATTATTGTATTCTACTCATAAATATATTATTTTATTTTATTTTAACTATACGAATTTGCAATGAACAACACAATCCTAGCATGGACATAATTATAATCAATGATTATTATCCACATAAAAAAATGCCAAATTATAAGTAGTTACTGTAGATGACTAAACTGTCATAATTGGTAGACGCCATTCTAAAAAATGAGTTACTTCCTTTTTTTTTTTTTTTCAAGAATATAGTATTCTATTTATACTTAAACGGATACAATGTATATATAAATAAATTTTGCAGAAAAAAAAAATAAGACATTGATTCACAATGAAAATATACAATTTAAACACTAAAAAAAAAAAATATTAAACTTAAAGATGGGATTTTGTGTCATCTTGTTCATAGAAGAGAACATATGCTTCTCCACTGACTAAAGATTTCCACGATATTAATAGCACTCTTGAATCGTTATATTCGTGGGATGTCGGCAAAATGCTGTGTAGTGACCATTATAAGTGGTTCCACAGTGATTAGATATAGCGTAGAGGTTGTACATACAAGGTGCCACATTATCAGCCGCGTAATGTTTCATATCAAGCCCTTCTATTGGAAAATCTATTGAATCATTAAGTTTTGCACTAAAACTTTCTGTTTGCGAAAAGCGCTTCAGGTGAATAACCAGAATTTTCGGAAATTTATGAATTGAGAATGATTTAATGCATCGTCTTCGTTCCTTACATTTCGAACAAGCTGGTTTCTCATCACCGTCGAGTGTTTCTTCTCTTGTAAACGAATCTAAACATTGTGAAAGTCGTAATTGACCTGTTCTTTGTGGTATCGGAAGGGATAAATCCCAAAAAGGATCGTAGGTAACTGAACAGTGACCACAGAGTGTGTGCACTTGATTGTTGATTTTAATTGACCGACAAAGTTATCCATAATCTTGGAGTTGTCCATTCTCACATATCTTAACCAAAATTCTTGTGCTTTCTCGATATCACTAAATTTGTCATCAATTTTAGTCAATATAGGCTTTGGTTTTTCATATACCTTGTTGACATCTTCGTGAAGTCCTGCTAATAGGTAACGAAGAAACTCATGTGCATCATGTTGAGTGTATCCCATGAACCTTGAAGTAAATCGCTGAATCTTACTTTTCAATGATACTGTATTAACCACTCTGTCTGAACCGTCTTCAGACCAAAGTTCTTGAATAACTTCAGCAAATGCTTTAATTAGTGTTCCTTTCATGCTAGATATGTTTATGTTAATATCTCTTATGTATGCGTCTTTCTTTAGATATTCTAATAGCCACCTTGTGTTTGATAGGCATTGGATAATACTATTCATGAAACATGTGTTACCAATATTTTTGAGACCTTTGAGACCCAAAGAATCTTGGGGAATACCCTTTATGGATCTGAATGTGGAAATATTGTTAAAAGCTCTTTCGCAACTACTATCATTGTACGAATAATCTCGGATTCTATTATTGTCTTTCTCACTTGATCGGCGTGATAAGGAATTTGAATTGATGATGTTTGCTACTGAATTGGATGTAGATATTACGGATTTGGAAACTGTTTTGGTTAGAGATAATCTATTGCGTATAGGAATCGCATCATTCTCTAGCATAGTCATCTTCTTCAGTATTCCTATGAATGGGACATCATCTGGCTGGTGGTTATCTGTATTTTTTAGTACACTGAGGCCCAAAAGCTTGTTGGGGGCATAATTTATTAAATTGTCAACGCATGTATTATCAGAAGGCACACATTCTGGAGAAGACAATGAAGATGTTAAATAAGAATGTCGGAAAAAGGAAAGATCACATGTTTTAGGGTCTGTAATGTGAGAAAGATTGAAAGTTGTAGAAGAATTACGTTTCTTATGATTAGGTTTCATAAAAAGTTCTTCTAGAGGCTTAGAACGGGGAAACGTACCGAAAAAAGATGAAGCGTTTCCTCTTTGAATTGCAATACTTATTTGTTGTATAAAGAACAAAGTTGCTCTCGAATCATTGGTTTCTATTGATATTTTTTTACCGATTTCTTTGATGAATTTTAAAGCTTCATGACCGAAAACACCAGAGGTTTCAATTGCTACAGGAATAAAAATGTAAATGTTCTCCAAATTTTTGTATTTATTGATTTTAAAAGTTTCGCCTTGTAAAGCTGCAGCGCCTGCGGAAGTAGATGTGGATCGGACATGGGACGGAGCCCAAGTGTCAGTGCAAGTGAAATCCCATATAACTGGTCTGCCGCGTTGCCATGGAATGAAGGTCATACCATCTGGACGTTCACCGTCGTCGCGACAAGTACCTGACGGTTCCAACGAACAGGGAATCTTTGCAGATGCCATGCCTCATTTGATTAGGTCATTTACTGCAGAATGACGTGAAAAACGGCCGGCACTTAATTTGCAGCTTAGGCCGTGTCTACCATATTCATCGACATCAGCTCCGGAACGACAGCGATGTTTTACACAAATTTGACAACCTAAACGCAGACCAATAGAAATACGGAAACTTTCGTCATCTAAAAGCGTACCTAATGGGACCGACGGTAAAGCGTTCAACCATGCTCCTGATTCCTTTGAAAATGCTGCATTCAAACGAGCCTTGTCTGGTAAATTGATAGCTTTCTGAAGCAGATTTTCTTTTTCAATGTTCAATAAAGGAATATCCCAGGATTTTTGAAAGGATTTATAATCATCGGGTACAACTTTGTTAGACTTTAATGACCAAATATTTTATGCCTCCATTAATAAAGGGTCTTGTGTGTGGAAAAATATAGGCAGAATGTAATTAATGAAATTTTTTGAACTATTTAATGATGAGAAAAAAGAAGGAAGAGCTACTGAAACGATTGAGCGAATTCCTAAACCACCATATGAAACAGGTAGTGAAGCTTGTTTCCAAGAAAGGTCCTCTAATTTAATGTTAATTAATGACTCTAATGAATGACGAATGGCATTGTCAAAATTGATTAGGATATCATTGTGCAACCAGGTCGGACTACATCTCAAGATATATGTTAATTTTGGAATTAATAGGCAATGCTTGAGAAGGTAATAAGCAATATGTGTCGGTAACCAGGATAAACGAGATGACATTTTTTTGAAAAAGGTTATTTTTTCATTGAAACCTGATAGAAATGATTCGTTTAATAAAGGAGCACCTAATAGAAATAAATTTTGTCTGTTGGTAATTGTTATGCCTGGTACTACAGAATTAAATTTATCAATGGCTAAATTATTTGGTGATTCTAAGAAAAATAACTCGCATTTGCTGAAATTGAGTTCAAGACCAATATCCTTGGAATTGTTTATTATATAGACAAGAGACTTGAACACGGAATTAGTATTACCACCTAAAGAACCATCATCAAGGTACCAAGCATTGAATTCTGTGTCAATGTTGCTAATAAGTTTGTGTATCGATATGCAAAAAAGGAGAGGTGCCAAAGGGTCCCCTTGTTGGACGCCTCTTTCGGAATAAATGATGTTTTCGCCAAATAAAAGATATGAAGGGAATCGATAACATTGATTGATGAAAGGAAACATTTCAGGTAGAATATCTGCTACAAGTTTTAATAGATGATCGCGATGAATGGTATTGAAAGCATTTTTAAAATCAATTTTCAGAAAAACTTTATTATTAAAGTCTGGATGATTAGAGACGTAACGTCTTGCTGCATGTGCAACCGCTTCACAACCACCTTTCGACTCGAAACCAAATTGTAATGGACAAAGTAAATATCCTAATTTGTCTCTGATGTTTGAACAAATTATTTTCGCTACTAAACGACGATAAACTGTACCAATAGCAATTGGTCTGATACCTCCTGCTTTTTTAGTTAAAGCTAATAGTGACGCGCCGAATAAAATAGGACGAATATTGATGTTTACTGTGTCATTTAAAATAAAATTACATAATTTAGACAAAGATGACAAGAGATTTTTTCCTGAAAGGCCAGCACTGTAACTTATTAAATCTTGTAGATGTGAAGGTCTTAAAGAGTCTAAACCACCAGCAGAACTTGTTTTAAAAGAGTTTATTGCGCTACTCACAAACTCTTCTGTTATAAAAAAAGGAATATGTTCCGAAATCAGAGTAGGGAACGTACTATTAAGTTTCTCTACAGGATGTTTCGATTTTAAATCTGTTAAAGTGGCTGCACTGACATCAGTAAAACTGTCATCTGAAGCTAAGATTTTGATTGCGGATGTCAAGTCGCCGTCAGAAACTTTATTAATGACATTTTTAATTTTACTATTTTTTGATAAATTTGTGTTTTTCCGAACTGAGAAATTTCTATTTTGTTGATCAGAGAAATTTAATAAATGATGATCTATATTTTCAAAAGTTTTTAAATTATTCTTGATTATAGTAGAGAGAGATACTTTTTTATTAGAATTTTTAGAAGGAAGACTCAAAACATTATACGGAAAAAGCAAAAGATTTTCCCAGGTAGTAATAGAATTTTGTCTTACGCATTCTTCAATCAGATTAGATAGCGTTGAGGCACAAAGAGCCCTTGAAGCTTTTGGGACTCTTCTTATTACTGATCTTTGGCTCTTCAATTTTGCCAACTTTATATGAAAATTCGTATCTTTTATATCCTCATTTTCAAAACTTTTTACTGTAATCGAACTTAAATTTTGTCTACCATGCGTCTTGTTTTGATGTAATTTTAGGCCTCGCTTATTAAAAAATTTACCACAGATTTCGCACTTCACTGTAACTGGCGCTGACATAAGGCTTATATCGTATAGAATTTGGAGTTATGCAGTCCAAAAAATTCTACCGTCCGCTTCACGTTGATAAATGTACATCCATTATCTATTTCTGCTTATCTGCACATTTCTTTTAAATATATTATTTACATTAGGTTCTGCTTTTAAATATGGACCATAAATATTCGGGATTGATATATTAGACTTTTGTGACATTTCATAACTCAATTTTGCTTCATCGATTGAAAAAAAAATCATCAAAATCGGCCCAATGGAAGCCGAGATACAGCAACTTTTTGCGCCGCGCTCGATTTGAAGCGTCGATTTCAACTTTTCAAAATCGCGTAAAAAATTATAAAAACTTAAAAATTGTTCAATATAACTATTGTGTATTATAGTTTAGAGGTCTAAGTAGTTGTAAAGAAATCGGCGCCTATTACAACTCAAAAATGTAAGCCTGGCATGAACGTAAAAATGACGTTAATTTTTTCGCGGAAATTAATTCATATAAAAACTATCGGGCCAGTTGGATCGGCCTTTGGCATATTGTTTTATATTATAATAAGGTTCTTAAATCCCAATTTATAGCGTGATTGGATGATTTCTTATCTGCGAAACAAATGCTTTAATATAACCTCGTTTTTAGCTACTTTTTTTGCATTTATCGTCATTTCTCAACGAAAAAACTGAATACATCGATTTTAAACCAAAAATACCTTGTAGAGAATTTAATAAAGAACAAATTCGTAAGTATACTCTCCTTCTCTATCTTGCATATTTAAAGAGTTATATTAAGAAATATCGGAAAAAATTAGCGATTTTTGCGTTTTTTAGCAGTTTATGATTTTTCCTGCAAATAGCACAACTTTTTCAGCTGGCGGACCTTCATATTTTCTTTTTTTAGATGATTTACGAGCAATTCCAACCAATATCTAATCTACGTCACGACACAGCCATGTCAAACTGTAGTGCTCCTGGCCTAACTTTTTGTAGTCACAGAAGAAACAAAGTGGTTAATAGCAAACAATCCAACGAATCGTAAAATTACCAAACACATTGATATTAAGTACCATTATACGAATGAAAACTTTCAAAATAAGGTGATAACTCTTAAATTTTTATCCACACATCAACAACCAGCCGATTTGATGACCAAGCCATTAGCGCAAGGGATATTCACAGAATTAAGAATAAAGTTAAGCCTTAAGTAAATGAGTATTTAAGCTATATTAATGTAACTATTTTTCTTATTTCATCAAGTTTTTTAAGAAATGGTTATTCAGTTTATTAGTTTCATTTTTTATGAGTGGGAGTGTTGGTATATCAAAACAATAAATAAGATAAATAAAATCTTATAATAGTTTACAATACTCTTTCAACATTTTTTTGAAGCTTATTCCCCGTAATTCGTCCTCATCTGGTACGGCACCGTTTTATTAAAATCGCCTGATGTTTGAACATCCAATAACCAGTGAAGTATTTAATTTCATAACCCATACCAAATATCATTCCGTTAAATCATTTGATTTACTTCGTTATCAATTAGATCCACCATAATCTCAATTTGTCTTTAGTATTGTGTGAATAGTCGAGAGCAACTACGTCAGACTGTACCAAATTAATTAACATGAAAATTGTTCTATATAAAACTTGTGTCAAATATTGAAAGAATATTTTTAAAAAAGTTTCTCATTCCACATTATTATTATGAGGATAGTTAGTAACTATCGTTTAATTAAACAATATTTTCATGGAAACCTATACGCATATTATGTGTATTAGTGAATACGTATCAGGGACGAGATGAGTTTGCTGAAGAATTTTAAAAGAAAGTTATAATTTGATTAGTCAAACATGAATCGCAAAGCTTCAATTCTATTGAGAAAGCTGGAACTGAGTCTTTCAAAAATAAATTCAAACTTAAACAATATTCAAAGTCTAAGAAACGAATTAATTTATCCTTTCAATATTTTAAGGAGCGTTTCCATAGTTTCTCTCAGAGAACGTGCGTCAGAAATACAAAATGAAAAACCATTGAATTTTTAACGAGAAAATTCACAAAAAGCTAAAAATTAATTATTATGTAGAAATATTTTTTTGGCGTTTGAATTGAAAACTTGAAAGCTTAATACCAGTTGAAAAATGATATAATATAACGAACAAATTGGTTTGTATATTAAACCAAGCATTTAATTTGTCATTCATTTGAAAGCGTCAACTAAATTTATGTTCCATGCTCCTAAATAAACAAGGTTGGGATAAAGTGTGGAACCAAGTAAATACGAAAAGGACGATAGTAATGGAAATTTGCAGGAGAGTTCAATAAAGCATAACGCATCTGATGCCATATTACTTTTCCGTCCAACCTATCCTATCTGCGAGAAAAGTATTGGTTTACCCCAAAAAAAGTTGGAATTTTGAAAAAATTTTATAAGTTCTCTCTACGATTTCCATCTACAACAATACGATAAAATGGTTTTTACAAAAAAAATCCTGTGTGTATGTCGTCGTCGTCGTTGTCGTCGGCCACTTTTCGTTACATGTCTTGTTAGCACGATACAGCCTCCGGAGTGCAACAAGTCACCAATTTTATGATTGAATATTACTCAAAACATTTCACAAATGAACCTTATTGATTTTCAGCTCACCAGAGCCAGTACCACAGGTGCTATAATACTTTATGTACGACATTTTTGTCATTTCTGGAGCAATTTCAGATTGTTAGCACGATACAGTCTCCAGAGTGCATGCAAGTGACCAATTTTATGATTGAATATTGCTGTCACAGACATACCATATCAATTTTCAGCTGACGGGAGCGAGTGCAGCGAGTCCTATACATCCAGATATACTACGTTTTTGGTTATTTTTGGAGAAATTTCGGTTTGTTGGCACGATACATCCCCCGAAGTGTATACAAGTGACAATTATACGATAGAATATTTTTCAGAGCCACAGATGCGGAAAAGTAAGTTTTTATATTTAAAACCATTTATTTTTTGTTACTACTGTACTGCCGGTTTCACTGCAAGTACCCTCAACTCCTGTAATTTAAATGGGACACACTATATATTATAATGATATGAGATACACTTAAAAATTAAACACCCAGTAACGCATTTAAACATTTTATTACGAGAATCTGAACCGTGATAGTTTTATTTCCCAAAAATAAAATCAATCAACTTAAAAAATAGGAATAGGAAGCTCACAAACAAACAAATTAATATTACAAAAATATAGAAATTATAATAAATAAACTCACAAACAACGTAACAATTAGAATGAGTTTGACAAAAATGGGAAAGTTATAATAAATTAAACACTCAGTATTACATTTTAACACTTCAATATGATGATACTTTGGATCTTCGGTAGTATTCGGACTGTATTTCCATTTCTAATTTTTTTGACCCGTTATGAATTATCATGATTTAAAATAGGTGGATCCAATTTAATGTGAATTACCTAGAATTAAAGAAAATTTCATGTAATAAATCAATTATTATTAGTTATAGGAATAACTTTAGAATAAATTCTATTCAAATTTAGTAGTAAATAAAATGAGAACCACTTAGAGTAAAAATAATGATAATTATAAAATATCTTTACAAATCTCAATAAATAATTTTAGAACTGACATACTATTTGTAGAGCGTGATATCAAAATTTTGTGAACTGACAGTGTTTAATCACGAATTGAATCGACCGATTAAAAGAAAGTGTAGTTGATAGAGAACATTTATATTGAAACATGTGAAAGGACCTTAAAATATCAATAGATGTTAAAAAAAATAACAATAAAACGATTGTATCACAGGGAAAGTGGCCTTGGAAAAAATAAAAACAAAAGAAAGTGGTTAGTTGTTGTTTTTGAAACGGGAAAAGGAGGTACAAATTCTGGGAGATGACAAAAAGTGGAAAATGAACGTAAAATAAAAAAAAAGTATCAAAATTCATACCAGAGTAGCTGAAAATCAAAGGCACTGACCTTGTAAGAGATTTCTCCATTTGTTATCGACTAGAAAGCGGTAAGCTTTGTTTATTCCATATTTTAACCTTCACTGTATACTCGATAGTCGAAATTGTGTAAAGTGAGTCAGAGCTATCTAATCAACACTTTGGTTGAAGCGCAGTTGCCATATGTATTCTAGAGAGAAATGCTGTATTTTATAAATACACTTCAAATCCATTGTGTCAATATTTCAGGTACAAAAGATGCAATGTAATTAAGTCAATACCAATTTAATATATTTATTTCAAATTTCAAGCAGACTAATAATAATTAGTTTACTTGAAATGTGAAATAAAGTGTTTATGTACATTTCTTGAACGCAAAGTTTGTTGTGAAAAACTCGCCGATTTGACAATGTTGGAGAGTCGCTTCAATGTTCCGGCTTTGAGAACGAGATAGATAGATCGAGCTACGCGAATGAGACAGTGATGGTAAACAGTTATGTGAGGTGCTTATTCTCTTCATGAGCGTAACATCAGTATTTGTGTTGTGGTTTTGTGTGATAAATCGGTTATTATTGGTATTTATTGTAATATTTATATCGGTATATTTAGTGACAATAATGGCGGAGTGTAGCGGTGTTGGCGATAAAAAACGGCGTCGTAACAATTTAATTCGGGAAGAAAAAGTCCTCATATTAAATGTGTACGAAGGACTGCGTGCCATGGATAAACAGTTGGGTGTTAGTGACGCTGTGATTAAGTGCAGTTATTTAACTAAAGTTTCTGAGAGTACTATATACAATATTCTAAAGAAATCGCGGGACGGATCTTTGACAAGAGAACGAGGTGAAAACTGTAAACCGGAAAGTAGGGGAAGAAAGAAAATTGTTTTGGACGACCAAACACGGAATGCTATACGTAGGGAAATACATTCTTTTTATTTTAGGAATGAAATCCTCTCGGTAGCTAAATTGAGCAAGGTAATAGAAGCTGATGATACTTTACCAAACATCAGTGATAAAGTTTTGAGACGAACTTTAAAATTAATGAATTTTCGTTACCAAACAAGAAGTAGAAACAGTGCCTTAATTGAACGAAATGACATTGTGGAATGGAGGAGAAATTATTTAAAACAGATACGAAAGTTTCGTAACGAAGGACGGCACATATATTATCTTGACGAAACATGGTTGAATGAAGGCCACACTGTGTCAAAAGTGTGGCAAGACATGAATATACGAAGCAATCGACAAGCCTTTATGGAGGGTTTCTCTTCCGGTTTAAAAGCTCCCTCTGGGAAAGGACGTCGACTGATTATCACTCACATTGGCAGCGAGGAAGGATTTGTAGAAGGTGGATTACTAAGTTTTCAGTCCAAAAAAACTGTCGATTACCATGAAGAGATGGATGGTAACCGGTTTGAAACATGGTTTAGATCAATTTTAACAAAGGTAACTCCTGGTTCAGTGATAGTTATGGGTAATGCTTCATACCACTCTCGTCGACTGGAGCAAATACCTACTTCAGCTAGCTGCAAGAGGGTTATAATTGATTGGTTAGAGAGTAAAAGCATTCCGCACAACGAGGCAATGCTAAGAGTTGAATTATTATCTCTCGTACGGAAACATAAAAGCAGTTATATTAAGTACGTTGTCGATGAAATGGCGAAAGATTTCAACGTCTCAGTTGTTAGACTTCCTCCCTACCACTGTGAGTTAAACCCCATCGAGCTGGTTTGGGCCCAAGTGAAAAATTATGTTGCGAGAAAAAACAGTACATTCAAAATGGCTGACGTTGAGAAACTGTTTGACGAGGCGCTGCATACCGTTACTGCTGAGAGTTGGCGTAAATGTATTCAACACGTATTAAAAGAAGAAATAAAGTTTTGGGATTTAGACATACGTGTAGAAGTAATGACGGAACCACTCATTATCGATATAGGAGGAGAAAGCGATGATTCTGAGGAGTCGTCAGGGAGTGATACCGCTTCCAGTTAGTCAGACATTTTACAAGTGACCTCGCAACATACCTATACTTATTGGTAATTTATTTTGGTCTTGACAAACAACTTTTTTCCAGTTTTAGTAGTAGTAAGTTGGAATTGACTTTTAAACATTTTTTTATTTTGTTTTAACTTACTTATGAACAACTTGTGATAAGTTATTATTTCAAATGTTAAAAATTGAAATTCCAGATATTTCAGTATTCGCACCCTTAAACTATGATACGCTCATGGAGTTCACTTTAAATCGGTAGATAACCGATGACGTCACTTTACAGAATTTCGACTATCGACTTTTTTATATACATCTTATTATAGCTCATCCTTAAAAATGTGTATTATTCTTGGTAACACCCTGTATATACATAATGATACCTACCATAATAATTTCGTATTTCTGTTCTCTCAAATTTAAACGCCAGAGCGTACAAGAACATTTTCTATTTATTTTTTATTTAGGACTATTAAGAACCCTTCAAAAATGATGCGCTCATGAAGTTCGCTTCTGCAACTGATTTTATGGACAGTAAGAGCGATGAGTCACTTTCGACTATCGAGTATAGATAATGTCCTAGCATTTCAACGGATACCATATGCAGTTTATTCCAGAGAAAATTCATTTTACTTTCTATAATAGTGTGTATAAAATCAGCATGCAATTCTGATAATTTATATCCCACATAGAAAAACGAATATATTTGATCAAAGTTCCTGAAAGCAGATAACCTATAAATTTGCTCGTCGTAAAAGCATTAATTTTTCACTTGTGTATTTCTTATTCATTAAGTAAGCTGAGTTTGTTAATATTAATAGTTATAAATTAAACGGAAGCTTACCTCATTAAAACAAATATTCCCAAGCAATTCAATAACATTTCTTCAAATAAATAAATCACATCCATCGTGTAGTTGAATACCGTCGCCGTATCACGGTCGAAATTAGAAACAGTTACTATGTATTTGCGCATGCCCCAAACGACATTATTTAGCAGATTCATATTTGTGTTACGGGGGTGCACGACGAGTAATCTGAAATACTTAAATAGAGAATGCATTATTCAACTCATTAATAAAGGAAAACAATCAAAAGAAAGAAGAAGAATATTCGATTGCAGTGGAAATTTGCAAATTATTAAAAAGAGGTTTATAAAGGTTAAAATAATTTTATTAAAGTTTACATCCAAATTTATTAAAAGAGCTCCAATATTCATTTTATGAAACATTTATATAATAAACAATTTAAGTTATTTTATTAGAAAATTTTTAATTGAGGGAAACGCAACCTGAGATAAAGAGTCGAAACCTTTTACATAGCTAGCTGGATTTATAAATCAAATAATAAGAGTAAATATACAAAGAGTTTCATATAATTAAGGGGTGTATAAAAATGATAATAATTAATTACAATATAAAATAAATTCAAAAAAAAACAAATATTAGCACCACCCTTATAAAACATAACAATATTTTTGCTGATTTTGAAAGATACAAAATAGACAGTTACCGCAAAATTTTTGGTTTCAACCAGATGGAACAACTTCCCACTATGATCGACAGGTTAGGGATTTCTTGGATGCGATCAAATGGATGGATTCGACGTGAAGGATTCATAGAATGGCCTACTTATTCACCGGATCTTAACCTGTTAGATATTTTATTTGACGATGTCTAAAATCACGTGTTTACGTTAGACGACCAACCTGCTTGCGGAATTGAGACCAATAATTATTGATGAATATGAACTAATACGTGATGTAATATTAGGCTTGCATTTTGTCAGCAGGCGAAAGGCGAGCATTTGAATATTTCAAGTGATTTCGTTTAAATTATTATTCTCGTTCTCGTTAGTATACAGTAGAATAAATTAACCTGTTCTTCAAATGTAGCCATTTATTTCTTGTTTTTACAAAGTATTTCCACTAAACTCAGTATATGCGAATTCGAAATAACAAGGTGTCTTAAAATCTGCTAAAATATACAGAGTGTCCCATTTAAATTAAGAAAGGTTAGCGTACTTGACCACAAGCTCTAGTTTTCTCATTGAATTAGAGATGGTAATATAATATGAGATTTCTTAATGTGAATATCAAAAGATTCTTTTATCTGTGGTTAGCTATTCAAAAAGATCCGATTGCTAAATTTCTATTCAGTTTCATTATTTAGCAGATTCATATTTGTGTTACGGGGGTGCACGACGAGTAATCTGAAATACTTAAATAGAGAATGCATTATTCAACTCATTAATAAAGGAAAACAATCAAAAGAAAGAAGAAGAATATTCGATTGCAGTGGAAATTTGCAAATTATTAAAAAGAGGTTTATAAAGGTTAAAATAATTTTATTAAAGTTTACATCCAAATTTATTAAAAGAGCTCCAATATTCATTTTATGAAACATTTATATAATAAACAATTTAAGTTATTTTATTAGAAAATTTTTAATCGAGGGAAACGCAACCTGAGATAAAGAGTCGAAACCTTTTACATAGCTAGCTGGATTTATAAATCAAATAATAAGAGTAAATATACAAAGAGTTTCATATAATTAAGGGGTGTATAAAAATGATAATAATTAATTACAATATAAAATAAATTCAAAAAAAAACAAATATTAGCACCACCCTTATAAAACATAACAATATTTTTGCTGATTTTGAAAGATACAAAATAGACAGTTACCGCAAAATTTTTGGTTTCAACCAGATGGAACAACTTCCCACTATGTTCGACAGGTTAGGGATTTCTTGGATGCGATCAAATGGATGGATTCGACGTGAAGGATTCATAGAATGGCCTACTTATTCACCGGATCTTAACCTGTTAGATATTTTATTTGACGATGTCTAAAATCACGTGTTTACGTTAGACGACCAACCTGCTTGCGGAATTGAGACCAATAATTATTGATGAATATGAACTAATACGTGATGTAATATTAGGCTTGCATTTTGTCAGCAGGCGAAAGGCGAGCATTTGAATATTTCAAGTGATTTCGTTTAAATTATTATTCTCGTTCTCGTTAGTATACAGTAGAATAAATTAACCTGTTCTTCAAATGTAGCCATTTATTTCTTGTTTTTACAAAGTATTTCCACTAAACTCAGTATATGCAAATTCGAAATAACAAGGTGTCTTAAAATCTGCTAAAATATACAGAGTGTCCCATTTAAATTAAGAAAGGTTAGCGTACTTGACCACAAGCTCTAGTTTTCTCATTGAATTAGAGATGGTAATATAATATGAGATTTCTTAATGTGAATATCAAAAGATTCTTTTATCTGTGGTTAGCTATTCAAAAAGATCCGATTGCTAAATTTCTATTCAGTTTCATTATTTAGCAGATTCATATTTGTGTTACGGGGGTGCACGACGAGTAATCTGAAATACTTAAATAGAGAATGCATTATTCAACTCATTAATAAAGGAAAACAATCAAAAGAAAGAAGAAGAATATTCGATTGGAGTGGAAATTTGCAAATTATTAAAAAGAGGTTTATAAAGGTTAAAATAATTTTATTAAAGTTTACATCCAAATTTATTAAAAGAGCTCCAATATTCATTTTATGAAACATTTATATAATAATCAATTCAAGTTATTTTATTAGAAAATTTTTAATCGAGGGAAACGCAACCTGAGATAAAGAGTCGAAACCTTTTACATAGCTAGCTGGATTTATAAATCAAATAATAAGAGTAAATATACAAAGAGTTTCATATAATTAAGGGGTGTATAAAAATGATAATAATTAATTACAATATAAAATAAATTCAAAAAAAAACAAATATAGCACCACCCTTATAAAACATAACAATATTTTTGCTGATTTTGAAAGATACAAAATAGACAGTTACCGCAAAATTTTTGGTTTCAACCAGATGGAACAACTTCCCACTATGATCGACAGGTTAGGGATTTCTTGGATGCGATCAAATGGATGGATTCGACGTGAAGGATTCATAGAATGGCCTACTTATTCACCGGATCTTAACCTGTTAGATATTTTATTTGACGATGTCTAAAATCACGTGTTTACGTTAGACGACCAACCTGCTTGCGGAATTGAGACCAATAATTATTGATGAATATGAACTAACACGTGATGTAATATTAGGCTTGCATTTTGTCAGCAGGCGAAAGGCGAGCATTTGAATATTTCAAGTGATTTCGTTTAAATTATTATTCTCGTTCTCGTTAGTATACAGTAGAATAAATTAACCTGTTCTTCAAATGTAGCCATTTATTTCTTGTTTTTACAAAGTATTTCCACTAAACTCAGTATATGCGAATTCGAAATAACAAGGTGTCTTAAAATCTGCTAAAATATACAGAGTGTCCCATTTAAATTAAGAAAGGTTAGCGTACTTGACCACAAACTCTAGTTTTCTCATTGAATTAGAGATGGTAAGATAATATGAGATTTCTTAATGTGAATATCAAAAGATTCTATTATCTGTGGTTAGCTATTCAAAAAGATCCGATTGCTAAATTTCTATTCAGTTTCATTATTTAGCAGATTCATATTTGTGTTACGGGGATGCACGACGAGTAATCTGAAATACTTAAATAGAGAATGCATTATTCAACTCATCAATAAAGGAAAACAATCAAAAGAAAGAAGAAGAATATTCGATTGCAGTGGAAATTTGCAAATTATTAAAAAGAGGTTTATAAAGGTTAAAATAATTTTATTAAAGTTTACATCCAAATTTATTAAAAGAGCTCCAATATTCATTTTATGAAACATTTATATAATAAACAATTTAAGTTATTTTATTAGAAAATTTTTAATTGAGGGGAACGCAACCTGAGATAAAGAGTCGAAACCTTTCACATAGCTAGCTGGATTTATAAATCAAATAATAAGAGTAAATATACAAAGAGTTTCATATAATTAAGGGGTGTATAAAAATGATAATAATTAATTACAATATAAAATAAATTCAAAAAAAACAAATATTAGCACCACCCTTATAAAACATAACAATATTTTTGCTGATTTTGAAAGATACAAAATAGACAGTTACCGCAAAATTTTTGGTTTCAACCAGATGGAACAACTTCCCACTATGATCGACAGGTTAGGGATTTCTTGGATGCGATCAAATGGATGGATTCGACGTGAAGGATTCATAGAATGGCCTACTTATTCACCGGATCTTAACCTGTTAGATATTTTATTTGACGATGTCTAAAATCACGTGTTTACGTTAGACGACCAACCTGCTTGCGGAATTGAGACCAATAATTATTGATGAATATGAACTAATACGTGATGTAATATTAGGCTTGCATTTTGTCAGCAGGCGAAAGGCGAGCATTTGAATATTTCAAGTGATTTCGTTTAAATTATTATTCTCGTTCTCGTTAGTATACAGTAGAATAAATTAACCTGTTCTTCAAATGTAGCCATTTATTTCTTGTTTTTACAAATTATTTCCACTAAACTCAGTATATGCGAATTCGAAATAACAAGGTGTCTTAAAATCTGCTAAAATATACAGAGTGTCCCATTTAAATTAAGAAAGGTTAGCGTACTTGACCACAAGCTCTAGTTTTCTCATTGAATTAGAGATGGTAATATAATATGAGATTTCTTAATGTGAATATCAAAAGATTCTTCTATCTGTGGTTAGCTATTCAAAAAGATCCGATTGCTAAATTTCTATTCAGTTTCATATAAGTAACTCTTCATTGATCAACACAATTGTTATTATACGTTGTGAGTTATTTGGAACTATTAATCAAATTAACATAACATACACTACTATAATGATAACACAACGTATATTAGTATTTATAATTCTTAGATATTTAAAATGTATGGTAATTCGAGTTATTATTATTTATTATAGTGCCAAATAGTAATTATTTATTTCTAAATTGTTGAAACAGGGTGTCCCATGACGTTTTGACAGTCCAAATTCTTGAAAAGTGTTCATATGACATGTATGAAAATTGGCAGATATAAACAGTCGAAACTGATGCTCATATTTCTTATAAAACGACTTTCGTTTTCCTGTCATTTCGGGTCACTTGACCCCAACATATTTTTTTTTAAATGGGACAACCAGTATAATATTACAATTTTGGATATATCATTCAAAAACAAATTCAACGATACCACAATTGTCATAATTGTATTGTGTAGTAAGGATAATAAGGGCTATTTACTTCCACTAAATTTATTGAAGAAATATTTTACACTCAAAAATTTAGGTGGCTATGAAATAATAGTATATTACGTAACGTGTGTTGTAAGAAGCATTTTACGCACGAACGTGAGTACGTAAAATGCGTTACAACACGAGCTACGTACCATACTTTTCCTACGACCCACTTGTACTTGTGTTTATAATCTTATTAAGGTATTTAAAGTACAAGTAAAAACGTACATCCTCAATGCCCAGCCAAGTTATATAAAAGTCGCTTCTCGATGCCCAGCCAAGCATCTTAAAAGTTTACCCTCGATGCCCAGCCAAGTTTCGTAAAAGTCCGTCCTAAGTAGTATTTATTTTTATTAAAAATGTATGTAGAATTACCGGAATTGCATAAAATAGCGTATACACCTCTCGAATAAAGTGGCATTAATCCCTTAGGTGGATTGCTTCCCTCAGGAATCAAACACCACCCGCGGGATTAAGTGGACCACTTTAGTTGCTTGGTGTATAATATACTTTTGTTTACTAATATGAGATACATTCAGACAGCTAGAAGATGCGGATTGAATGAAATGGAACCAATTATCATAAAATTCCAAATAACTCTTAGTATTAAATGCAATCTCATATCTAATGAATGTTATCTACTATTTATATATAGAATAAAATTCAACGTCAAATATCTAAGTAATACATTTTGAATAAAATCGCTGCATCTATTGACAGTTGCTAAGTGGTTGGTATGGAAGCCGTGCGATTTACTTTACAGCCGTGCGTTTTGTTTTACCGTGCGTAATAGACGTCTTACATTGATTACCGACTGTGTGTTTTTGACTACTTACAGGGGTGGTCGTGGGTAAATAACTATAGTAGCAACAATATAGGTTGTTATTCATTATTGTTATGTGAAGTTTATTCAAGAACTGTCATTGATTATTATTCGTAGTCTTGTGAGGACACTGTAATAATAACTTCAATTTTTACTCACGATTAATTTGTTGACATGCTACTTATTTATGGAAAATGTGGAAAAAACAAAACTCAGGCTCAAGGTTTGTATAGAAATCCTTTTCCTCATAGAATAACTCCAAGCAAAAATACTTTTGTCTATGTCGAACAAAAGCTACGAACTGGTTCTTTTCCACGCGGTCAAAATTAAGTTCCTCGTCAAAAGAGCGCTCAGACAGATGAAAATGTGATAAATATTTTGGCTTATCTTCAGGTAAATCCACTCACCTCAATACGATTTCCTGAACAAGAATTACAAATACGTAGAAGTACAAAGAGTATTAAAAAATCACAAATACCATCCTTATAAAATACATTTAACTCAGATCCTGAAAGGAGAATAAATTTTATTGCTGAAACGTTCATACAAAGTAATGATAAACATTTAGAAAGAATATTATGGAGTGATAAATGGAGGTTTCATAACAATGGTATTATTAATCGCCATGATTATCAATATTGGTCGCAGGAGAATCCGAACTGGATAAGCGAATCCAATTTTCAAACAATATGGGTAATCAATGTTTGCTGCGGTATATTTAACGGTCGGTTGATTGGTCCTTATTTTTATGAAGGAACATTAACCGGGCAAAGATACTTAGATTTGCTTCAAAATACTCTCTCAGAATTACTTCAAGATATTCTCGTAAATGAAAGGCAAACAAAGTGATGGCAGCATCTCCTCACTTTTTTAGCCAGTTAAAGAATATCTTGATAATACGTTTCCTGAAAAATGGATTGGGCAAAATGGTGCGATTCTGTGGCCACCTCGTTCGCCGGATATTATACCCTTAGATTTATTTCTCTGGGGTTACTTAAAAGGTCGATTTTATGCCACACCCCCAATTGATTTAGATGGTTAAAAGGATAAAATGAAAGAGGCATGTCGAACCGTAACATCGGAAATGATTCCAGCAGTATTTAGAAGAAATCTTTTGACAAGGTTTGAACATTTTGTCAATGTACATGGACATCCATTCAAACATTTTCGTTAATTTTTTTAATTACTTGGAAATTCCCTATGTTACGTTTTTCTATAAAATAATTTATACAGACGTTCATTTAACTGCCCCTATTGTAAGGAGACGGATGTAAATAATTTGCTGGTTACAATATGAATCCAAAGTTGTCTGCTTTAGGCGGGTTTTCCTACATAATTTTGAGCGGGTCCAACTAATAGATCTCGAAGGACCACTCTAGTTCAACAGCTAGAGACTGTATACATTTAAACTTGAAGAGAATATCAGAGGTCTGGGAAAAACCACCCGATTCGGAATAAGGAACAGGTAAGAAAATACACGCTTCATGTTTTACCTTATATTAAGAAGAGTTGCCAAGCATCGGGAAAGGTATACAAAACCAGACACGTGATGTTGCGTTCATCTGTCCTACTTGGCAGCCAGTGATTGAATAAAAATACTAAACTGGACAGTTCCTCGTTCAGAGGTTCAGATAGAGTATATACAATGTAACTGTGTAATCTAAGTGTCTCTTAGATACAAAACAGTTATAAACATTAATTAAATAGAAAATTGAACATTAGTTTGGCTGAGTATGTGGCAACCCTGCTGATGCCAGGAGAAATAATGTGGCTGTTCATAGAAATATTCACAAATAACAAATGTTATTAAAATGTGTTGACTTACAACCTTGCACAACACTACCGTCGCGATCAAGTTAACAAATAAGACTTATTACTACATATTTACAAGAGTATCGATAATCGATGCGACGACACACACCGATTTTCAAGAAATTTAGAGCGACTGCCTAGTGAGAGATCAAATGCACATCTCCTTTAGAAAAATGAAAATGAGGGTTCGCCGAGTTTGGCCGGGTAAAACACTCTGTTTAAACGGTTGTTTGAACACCTATTATCATTACTGAATAATACAATGATGACAAATGTGGTATCGTTGAATTTGTTATCGAATGATATATCCAAAATTGTGATATTATACTGGTTGTCCCATTTAAAAAAATTATGCTGGGGTCACGTGATACGAGATGACAGGAAGAACGGAAGTCATTTTATAATAAATATAAGCAGAAGTTTGGACTGTTTATATCTGCCAAATTTCATACATTTCATATAAACAGTTTTCGAGAAATTCGATTGTCAAAACGTCGTGGGACACCCTGTATAAGAGTTCTTCAAACAGAATTTATTTCATATTACTATGAGTGAGATCGAATAATATGTTATTATTTTTTATCTTATACAGCGTGCCCACGGACGTGGTATCCTATGGGTAAAAATGTTTAAATATTAGTTTTAGCGAAAAATGTCATTCCTGATAATGAGTTTTGTTTGTTCGGAAACCCCATAAAATGAAATAAAATTCGAGTTTTTCAAAACCCGTCTGATTTCATAGCCCGTTTTATGAAAACCGTATGAATATTTGCAGTAAGTTCGAAAATAATGTATTAATTTAGTGAGTGACGTTTACGTATATAATTTTCAAATTGTCATTCTTAAAATGAATATTTGGCAACAATGGTAACTATTCAATAAAGAGTATATCTTATTATGTGTTATGGTATTGGGGAAGTTTCGTACCAGTATGCAATTGCAAAATTTCACGAAAAATATCCAGATGTATCAATTACGCGGTGTGGATTAAATCAATTATTGAATAAGTTTGATGAAACAGGATCTGTTCAAGACAAAAAGATACTGAAAAAGGCGTACGTTGAGGACGATGATGCAGCTAGTGCACTAGCTATGCATTAGTTAAGGGAAAATCCCAAGTTGAGTCTACGAAAAAGAGCAGTTGCGAGAGTAACTTACAGAAAATATTTAAGCAAAATAAAATTCATCCATTCAAACCGAAATTTATTCATGACTTACAATATTATGATTATGACACAAGATTAGACTTTTGCGCGATGATTGGTGAGAAACTTATGCATGACTTATTCATTCATAATATTATTTTGTTTTCTGATGAAGCAACGATTACAACAAACGGATTCGTTTCTTCCCAAAATTGTCGATATTAGGCTAGTGAAACCCCGAGATATAGGATTAACTGTAATAGTCAATTTGGGACCGTATTTCTTGGAAAATATATTAAATCAGGAGGTATATTTGTATTTGCTGGACAACTTCTTGATACCTGAATTAGAAATTACTCTCTTAGAGCAAAGGCGTAAAACGTACTTTCAACGTGATGGATGTTCGTCACATTCGACTTTGCTAATTAGAGGATGGCTGGATGAATATTTTCCTGGGCGATTGGTGGTACGTAATGGACCAATATTTTTTCCGCACCGATCCTCCGATTTAACTATTTTAGATTTTCTTATGGGGCTGCTTAAAACAAAAAGTTTATGCAAATAATTCAAACCGTAATATTGAAAACTTGAAACGAGCTATCATTGATGCCGTTAACGAATCTACTCCAGAAATACTGCGAAATACAAGGAATTTGAAAAGAGAATTGAGAAATGTTTTGAAGCTGGGGGAGGTTATATTGAATAGATGTTTTTTGTTTACTTAGTGTTTCTTACATCATTAATCTGTATTGTTATTTTTAATAGTGATTATAGTTATTTAATAGATAAAATTCCCAACAAACCAAACGCCATCGGAAAGCATACGGCAGCAAGTCGGCACGCACGGTACTCTGGTGGCTGAAGTAGCCAAGATCTGGACCTTCAGCCCAGTTCGGATATACCGTTCCTAATGTACAAAGAATAAGCTTTTACTCGGCAGCTTAACGGCAAACCGAGAGCGGCTGTTATGTTTTCGGGCCAGAAGTGGCTACTCCTCCGATCCGCAGGATGTTTTGCTGGCTATGTCCGACTCCGGGCCGCGTTCGGTTAGCAAGCCGTAGAGTGGTACCAAATCATTCGCGTTTAAATTTAGCGCCGCATCATTTGACGGCCATTTTGCTTGTCTTTTGTATTTTTGTGAGGTTATTGTTTTTTGTTGTGTTGTGTAACTCAAATCTTACTCTTAGACTAGGAAAAAAAAGCCTTGTTTTATGTTGTTTTTATATTTGGTGCAGATTTGGATATAGTATCGTGAATCGTGCTGCCGTGATAATACTCGTAGATTATCAATTATATTATTTGATCATTTTTGTGTTTCTTCGCTGCCGGTTAATTTATTGTTATTTCAAGAAAGTGTAGGCAGAAGAAAAGTGTAAAAATAAATAATGTCCCAGTCGCATTTACATGATGGGAAAAATAATTTGTAAGTACAAGTGTGAAGTATTTTATGGTACAAGTGATTAATGTAACAATTTCAATCAAATGTACCTACTTAGATTAAATTTCAAAATATGTTATTTTGCTGGAATCTATTTCAACCTCTATAAATATGGCGTCTGTACCTAAAAAAAGTGAGAGACATATTAGTCGAGTCCCTCGATGACGTCGTTTTCAAAACTACCTCCTGATATTGATCCAGTTGGGTAGAAAATCAAAACTTTTGGAATAATTCCAGCTATGTTGAGACTCCAAGGCTAGAAATCAGCAGATAAGTATCAGAGAAAAAACAAATAATAGCAGATTTTTCAGATCCTAGGCTGGTATGGTCCGACGACTCGGAAATCACCAACCGTTCCTTGATCCCAGTATTTGCTAAGAGACTCACCAATTCCCGCAATCAGACTACTGGTGCATCTATGCATCTTCAGGAGCTATGACCGCCGGCAGGTACATGTAAGTGAGACTTCTACCACGTAGGACAATTCTGATAGGACTACCTTCTTCAACGAAAATTATGAGCCACCTCCTCTCATAGCGGTAATCGTTTGTGACAGGAATACCAACCGATATTTCTGACGGTTGGGCGAGTTTTTGCGTTACA
Organism: Galeruca laticollis; assembly: GCA_963921935.1. Lineage (NCBI taxonomy): Eukaryota > Metazoa > Arthropoda > Insecta > Coleoptera > Chrysomelidae > Galeruca > Galeruca laticollis. The sequence goes on from OY998184.1 coordinate 52,782,460, forward strand.
ATTACTTTATCCCAACCCTGTAAATACCACTACTAATTTCTGTAAACTATCCTAATATCAGTAGGATAAGTGACGTCGCGTAATGAACTAATTAACTTCCAACTTCAAACTCTCTAATTCATATATCTGTCTTCGTCTGTTAGAAAAATCAGCACGTCTCTCCCTAGCTTTAAGGGAAGAAAGTAGCACCTTCAAGTGGACTCCTTTCTACAATTTTGACTCCTACTCGGATTCCAGCGAGTAACAGCATAGAAATATTTCGACTTTGGTGTCAACATTTCCACCATGTTCCAATGACTCGCCAATCTAATACCTCGTGTTCGATCTAAGGCAAGGCTGATTTCTGCACGCTGTTCTCCAGCCTAGTCTCCGTAGTACATTTCATATATCTCTGGGATGGTCTCGTAACGTGTTTTATGACTCCAGGTGGAATACGTACCTTTCATCGTTTTGGAGACTTAAGGCTATCTCTAGAGATAAAATCTATTGTAATAGTTCCCATACAATTTAATGACGGTCCTGTTGGATAATTAGTGTCGGTGGAGACGTTATATGTCAGTGAGTAGTTACGGGAAATAACAACGAATATCTGAATTTTTCGGTAGTGTCTATTTATCCACATAAGGTCTTGAAGGATTGGATTGAATTGATGCCGATTCTAATTGTTGAAATTTTTCCATATGGTTGGAAATGGAAGGATTGGTTCGGAAGGAAAATGTGAATGTAATAAAATATATAAAATTTTATAAACTTTAAATGCATCGAACTTTTCAAAGGCGAATAACTATGAAACTTATCCGGCTACACAAGTTATCCTTTCTATCACATCAATCACAGTTGAACGGAAAAAAATACGGTCAGATTCACTTAATCAACGAGATGTAATTAACGCTCTCCATTAGTAACACTCAATAAAGATACAAAATCGTGGTATTCATTCCAAAAAGAATGGGACTGTTTATTTTCAACTAGAAACTCCTAAAACATGGCGATTTGTAGCAAAATTAACAAAGGGAATTCACCCTGTATCTTGGAAATGTATATGGATCTGATTCGTAATATTTTATGGCCTTGAATTTACAGTTTACAAATTAAATATCAATTATTAATGAATTTTTCCAATGTACATCTGAAAATGTACGTACCATAAACGTTGAAAAGTCTAATTCAATTCGACTTATAGTTTTCTCAGAATATGATTTTATTCCTGTGAAATTATTTCGTTTTCATATAATCAGCAAGCAACTATGGAGAGAAAATATCTATCGTTCCCAAAACTCGGGTGAAAACAGTGAGTTATATCCTCCAAAACGTGTACACAAGTTTGAGAAATTCAGCAGATGAACTTCAAGAACTCATTCACCATTCAACTTTAGTCCATCCAATTTTTTCAACGTTAATAGATACTCATTTTTCAAAACAAATTAGCTGGGTATTCAGAAATACCTATTGAGATATATGGGCATGTTGAAGAAAAAAATTATGTTGAAAATTAATGTATATGCTGTTGTTCATTTAGAAATAACAGAACTGAAGTTTTGCACTTATCTCTAATAAAAATAAACATGAATATACAGAGCCCGGGAAACGAATTCATTTATTCTTTTTATATTTTTTAATGACTGTTTTTCCTGTTTCTAATTGTCACAAGAGCAAGCGTCACAGATACAAAAGAAAATACCATTAAATATTCATCGAGAAAATTCGCAAAAAACAGCATGAAGTAGATTAATCCAAATAGAAAATGTTTTCATTGAAGTTGAAATTCCCTGATCTTCCAGGATAATACTCATTGAAATCTCATAATCTCTAAAAGAAATTAGTCTTTCCATTGATATGATCCTTTTTAAATATCATTGATGAAATATACAATTGTATAACGATAATCAACCTGGTTTTCAATTTGAAAGTAGGATTCCGATATATGGTGACAGGTTTTAAATTCTCCAAAGGATCCAAGCGAATTATCAGTGTATGGTGCAGGTTCATTTATTTTTGTATCAGTGAAATGTATCCGTTATAACCCGGCGTCATTGTTGCCGGATATCTGATACCCAAAACCCTGATAATTTTAAAACAATATATTCATTATTTTCCGCTCACAGCAGCTGCGGTAATTGATCACTCTGAGCGTATTACCTCTTCTATTTAGTGTCTCTGCGGCTGTGTTGGAATTTGTATGTCCGTAAAAAGCCTGCTGGTAAGTTATATCTAAGCCACATAATATTGTAATGTTTTTCTAAATTATTAACACAATAAACGGGTGGGACAACCTCGCGATTTTCCAATTCTGCCTTTAGTTCTGTCTCTTTCAGGTCACTAAGTCTCTTGGTCATGTTTAGGTCTTATTTATTTATATTATCCCACTTCCGACACCAATGTAATGTTTTTCTAATTCATTTAAACAGTAAACGGGTGGGATAAACTTTAAACACTCGGTGGGTTCACTTACTTAATTTTTTTAAACACTAAACTATTCACTAACACTTAATTTATATGTACACAAACTTAATTATCAATTTATATCAACACTTCACTGTTCGCTATTTCGGTGTATTCTTGCTTATTTGTCGCGATCACTTTATATCAACTAAACTAAACCCTCCCTGGTCGGTTCTTTATATATATTAGAGCCTTTTTTACTATATAATTCTAGATTGCGGCTTACACACAAACAATTGGTTCTCGCATTTTCTAGATAAAACTGGTCACAAAAACCATGTCTAGATAAGATAGTCACAATCGTAAACAATTCTGAGAAATCCCTCGCATCCGCCATAATTTTAACTTCCATACATGGCTTAGACAGAGTCGGATTCAGGGACTATACCAGTGAGCTGTTTCGTAACATTACCCCCTCCTTAAATGGAAGTTCCTCCTGGAACTTTTGTGTAGCCGAGACTGGATGTTTGAATCGGCAACTGGCCCCATTTCTACAGTTTCCGATCTTATGGAAATAACAGGGCACCGTCTTCATCGGATACTGATAACGGGGCTTGAAGCTGCAAATTAATATCTGGACACCGGTATCTTGGAAGATAATCTCTACCATGTTCCCGATAACTCGCCAATCCAACTGGTCACTCGCTATCTTAGGCATAGCCAGTTTCTTCACGCTGGATTCTAACACATCGCGGTATTTTTAGTTACCATTTAGAAGACGTACCGCGAACTATGTTTCAGTTTCAGTGTCTTGCCAGGGGCTGGAATCAGGTCTTCAAGTTTTTATAATTGCCCGAACTTCTTTCGAAAGACGTATGCCTACTCTCGTGCGTTCTTCAGACGGGCGGGGATGTTGTATGCCAGTGAATAATCTTCCGGGAGAGTGAACAAATCTTGTCGTTGTTCTGAAGTGACTCCATATCTAGCTTTCCTGGTACCTCCATACGCGCCCATAAATTCATCGAAGGTAGGGTCAGACACATCTCGAATATGGTTTACTCTTTTTTCTAGGTCATGGTCTCCTTCGAATGGCGCTAGTCGGTTTTGCTGAACTACTTTTGGTTTTCCGTTGGGAATCTTGCTTATGCGATTTATAATATCATTGATCCTTTTCTGGATTAAGTGAGGACCTTCCAGGATTTTTGTAATTCTGGAGAAAATCATTTTCTCCTCGTCGGGTTGTGTAACCATACTTTGTCCCCATCTTTAAAACCGCCTTCTGTGGCCTGCGTGTCGTACCGACTTTTCATTCTGTCGCTGGCAACTTGAAGATTTGTTCGAACTAATTCATGAATATCATCCAGCCTTCTTCTCAATTGGATCACGTAGTCTCCTCCTGCTAGATCTTCTCCAGACCAACAGCCAAATTCCAGGTCACAAGGAAGCCTCATTTCACGCCCACAAATATTCAGTACCGTGGTGTGTAAAAAAATATATTAATTGGTTGGCTTTTTACTATTACCGATTTGGTAAATGTTACTGTTTAGAAACCCCACTTATTGCTTAAACCCATTAACAAAAAGTGTTAGTTATTTTTTTGGTGATAAGGTCGAAAATTTTTAGTCCCGTGGTTGTCAGTTCCGTGCAGTTTGGAAAACACGGGATTGAGGACAGGACACGGGTGTGAGTATTTCATGAGTAATTTTTTAGAAGAATATTTTTACAGAAGATTCGATGAAGAAAAAAAAGCGAATTCGGAGGGGGAGAGAAAGAGAACGAATGCGGAAAAGAAGAGAGGATTTTGAGAAACGAGAAGAAGAAAGAGGAAAAGGAAGGCAGAAGTATTTGCGCCGAAGAAAAAACCGAGAAAGAAAAATCATTTCAGAAATGACTGAAAGGAAAGTGCGAACTAAGCGTAAACAAACGGTTTTAAGGATTAAAACTAACTTTTCCGCACTTACGCACTCCGGAGTCTGTATCGTGTTAAACAACTGAAATTTTCTCAAAAAATTATTGAAAATGTAGTATATCTGGATTCATAGGACCCGCTACACGCTGTACTGGGTCTAGTGAGATGAATAATATCCCATCATAAAATTGGTCATTTGTATACACATGAAATCGAAACCGAAATTTCCTCAATAATGAAGAAAAATGTGATATTTCAACTACCATAACAGCCGTTGTACTAGCTCTTGTGAGCTGAAAATACATAAAGTTCATCTGTGAGATGCCCTGAATAATATCCAATTATAACAGTATACATTCCGGAGGCTATATCGTGCTAACGAACATAAATTTTTCCAAAAATGACCAAAAATGTATGTCTGGTGTACGAATTTGAATTTACATTCAGCTTCTTCCTGTAAAATTTACTATATCGTCTCCCTGTATATCATAATTCATATATCCCACATACATCATAAATAAAAATATCATTCTTCTCAACTATTCAAAGATTTAATTACGCAAAAATCCATTTTAACGTCCCTTTCATATAAAGAGCACAAATAATCATTGCCTCAAAATCATCTCCACTCAAATCTTCAAAGCATTCCATATCAATTTTAACCTTATCGCCTAATAAAAATTACCGCAAAAACCTTTCTCATCCGCAACAAACAAACGTTTTTACCTATAATAAAAAGCTCCCCTGCTTACACTCATCAACCGTTTTGTACGGCCGTTAAATTTCAAACTCTCTGCTCCCATTGGTCAAACCTTCACACGATTATTCTTTTTCCCACTCACTCTAAACGACATATAAATATGACTAAGACCCAACACTCAGTCAACATTCGCACAACATGTTATTTTCTTTATAATAACCGACCGTCTTTTTGCCCCGGTATAATACATTATACAACCATTCATCAATATCAGATAATTATACTTCAATATATCTTACCGTTAACAGTATTGATATTCTCAATTACTAAGCAGAGTGAACAACTGTAAACTATTTTTGCAATATACGTAAGTGCAAGTGTACAACGAATTTAATTCAATTAACCATCCTACTCCTATAAATCTCTGGTCCTTCGAGATAATAAAAGTAATGAACATACAAGTGATTAAACTTCCCGCATTTTGTTAATTCATGGAAATACCATGACATTATGAAACATCTGGATTTTTAAGTCCACTTGTACTAGTCAATTGAAAATCAATAGGGCTCATCTTTTCAATATATTGTGGAATTATCTAGAAACAGTATGTTTAATTTGGAAAAGTTATGTTAAAATAACTCATAAAGAATTTTCAAACTTCAGACGTCGTGTTGAAAATGAAGTTGGCGATGCTATGCAGAATAATGAGGTCAATACCTCCTTGAATACATCTGATGTAAGGAAGATATACGGCTTTAAAAAATCAAAACAGAGGAAAGTACAACGCCATCGCGAAAGATAGAAGAGAGAAGAAACGATATCCAGAAGAAAGTTGCCCAAATGAAGAAGAAATATTCTCATTTAAAATAGGATATGAAAGAATAAAATGAAGCTACTGGTTCAGAGTCACCTTCATTTACTCCAGGAACTCGAACTCGAACCCATTGAATAGGTACTAATAATTATAACAAAGAACTAAATATCATAAAACAAATAACAATTAATCATAATTACGATCCAATGTTCTTTCCCCGGTCAAATTATCTCTATACGTGGATGGCCTAATAATGTACTGCCATAGCAAAACCAACACCACTGCTTGCAAAATACTTCAGCAAGAAGTAGATGACTTAAAAACCAAAATAGCCACTCCAAGACTTACCCTAGAATCACAGTCAACAACTTTCAATTACCTGTCGTAGATTGTAAAATCCTGGGAATGTTATTCGACTCCAAATTATCCTGGTGACAACATATACGGGAAATTGAAGGAATATGTCTTTAGCGACTAAATATTATTAAAACTCTCTCGCATTATCGCTGGAGCGCATATGAAACTACCTTGCTAAAAGTATATAGAACCCTCATCCGTTCCAAAATTGATTATGGAAGTTTCATTTACATGTCTGCAACTAAAACTATTTTACGTTCTCTCAACACAGTACATAATACTCTGCTTATGTCTGTGAGCGTTTCGGTCAAGTTCGGCTGAAAATCTCTATTGTGAAACGAATGAACCCCCTCTCTGGCTCAGACGACAACACCTACTTCTCAACTATATCGCCGCGATTTCCTCCAATCCAGTATATCCTACATTAACATCATACCAACATCGTGGCAAACCTCCATATACCTTTATTATACGTTCAATTTCTCAACTTATACAACCACTAGTTCAAGACGTAAAACTATCACATACTCGAACTCGCCCACTCACCAACACTCCTCCATGAACCAAATTTCTCCCACAATACGATCTCTCTCCCTGAAAATTCACCAAAGAAGAAACCAATAGAGATGTTATTCGATCAGCTTTCCTTGAGTTGCTGAATAATAAAGAATATAACATGGTCATATATAAGGATGCATCTAAGATAGAAGGAGGAGTTGGGTGTTTCATAATAACACGGTACAAGAATCGATTCGATTCTATAAAATATCCTATATTTGTAGCGTCCACACGGGTGAGCTATTCGCCATCTTACAAGCCTTCAAACATGTCCAACAACTTGCAAATATACACATAGACATACGCACAGACTTATTATCCCCCATCCATTCCATTAAGAATACATTTACTAACCCCCCCCCCTCATTCAAGATATACACGACATATCAACAACTACAAAGACAAAAATACAACAGTCACAATAACATGGGTCCCTTCCCATGTTGGGATTATTGAAAACGAAAGAGCCGATTGCCTTGCCAAAGAAACTGTCGCAACTGCTACTACCACGGTGAATCTTCAGCGTTGTAATGACTTAAAAGTTAGCCTGAAAAAAATCAATCATTCCAACTGGCAAATTTACTGGAGTCAAATTATGTGTTCACTGCGTGAAATTCAACCAACAGTGAATCAATTTATTTGTCCTGATCTATGTAGGAAAATTATGGCTGTCATACGAAGATTACGTATAAGTCATAACAGACTCACGCATGATTACCTAATGACATCGTCACCTCAGCCGAACTGTCAGTGTTACCACGTAAAGCTCTGCATCAAGCATATCCTCGTTGAAAGTGCATACATCGCCACAAAACGCCTACAGCTTGGAATATATACAAACTACAAGTAGATTCTAAATAGTAGAAATCAAGCTCGTAAAGTGATCCCGTTCCTCGAAGAAGAACAACTTATTCACAGAATTTAATTAAAAAAAAAACTGTTCAAATAACTTCGCTTATATCATGTCATGTATCATGTAATCCCTCGTACCTCGTACTAATGGACATAGCTGTCTCATACACGTTAATTTAAATAAAAATTAAAATTAAAATTAGAATGTAGTAAATGACAACAGTGATATAATTTCTATATGCAGTACTTTTAGAAATTTTAGAACTAGAATTTCAGCACACAAACAGCTATCACAACAAAAAATTACATTCTAAGAGTTCAAATCATTTATTAGAAAACCAACACACTTTCGACCCAAATTTTGATATTTCACATGTAGAAACTAAATCCTTCAAATTAAATATTTTAGGAGCTCTTGAGATAAGTAAAAACCAATATTCAAGTAACCTTCTTAACAACCATACTCCCTTATTTAACCTTTTTACCTAGAAGATGGTTAAGGCATGATAGTAGTTAATGAATATCCGGGTAAACTTGTTCAATACTTTTGATAATATACGTAGGATTCCGTATTTATGCACCGTTTAAATTAAAAATGTTTTCATCATTCTTTCATGCGTTGGATAAAGCTACTGTATTAGCGAAACACGTCACAAGTTTAAATTGAACATTAGTTCAAATATATAATGAAGTTTTGAACAAATTAAATTGTTTCATTTCATCATGTCTTTATTTTCTTTTATCCTTACATAATTTATTTGGGTAGTTCCAACCTGACATGTAACTATTGTAATACTTCCACTATATATTGCACAATAACTGATATGAATAAAATTGAGCTGAAACTTTTTTCGATCTTTTTGAATAACATTTTCCAGAAATTCAGGAAATAAAGGAGAGAATAATACAGTGTATTCAATTTTAAAATAAAACCCTGTTTACATTCATATCTATACCATATGTATAAAAATATATTCAACCAAGCAAATTTTTTTCCTCTGGGTTATTATAGAAAAATAGTAGAAACAAAACTTCGCCTAGTGATATCCCTTGTTCCTCAATGTGGAAAATTTTCTAATTTCAGTATGGAGCACAACTCGATTATTTGACAAAGAATTTTGAGAAAAAAAAGTGAAGTAGATGTTCATTTATTTCTTAAAGAAATGATGAACAGTTGCTAAGGCAATTAGCGTTAACATATCAACGGGAAGGAAAGGTTTTAAAAAGTTCTTCCACAATTATTTTGAGAATAGAAAATAGTTACAGTCAAATTAGTAACTAATTTTGTGAATTCATGGACATAATGGACATACATTACCCACTTGTATTATTGTTTCTTATTGTTATTGACGATGACTTCATCCGCAGCTGACTATGCCGGCGTTTGGGAGGAATCAAAACGATGTCCTGTTTTTGAAATTGCTTATAAATTTTAAGTTGATTGCCAATCATTATAATATGTGTCTTCATAAACAAAATGAGAAGCAAACTAATTATTGCAGACATATTTTTCAGAATAATAATAATAATATTGTTTATTTGTACAATACAAAAAAATATAATTACACAAATAATCGGACAAATAAACAAAAAGAAACCGCAAAGTCTAATTGGCTGTCTGCGGATAGTGTATACAATAAAACGTGTGTAGACTAATAATCATAATATTATTTCAAAACATATCAAGAATGTTCAGCACAAATCCGCAAAACCGCAAAGCCAAAGGGCTTTGGCTGCGTTGGACTTTTGCGAACTATGCGGAACATCATTAAAGAGTTGGCAACAATTTCGGTGTAGTACATTATGTTTTCTTAACTAACAGTAAGTGTATGTCTATTAGTGACAAATTAACAAAGCCTAGAGGCTGTCCGCTAAAAAAATTGTTACGAGTAATATGAACATCAAGTTCCAATTTTCAATTTCAATACCAATAAAGACGGGAGACTAAACATGAGCAGAAGTCAAATGTGAAATTTTAAGTGCTACTCTATACATTCAGTTTATTCTCTATTATATAGGGTGTATGTTTCTTCTATCAAAATAAACTGCTTAAGTTTCGATTTGAATAAATTATAATCAACTATACTTTTCAATTGCTGGGGAAGGTAGTTGGAGACTCTAGAGGCAAGAGAGGTGTAACATTTTCGACCAACTGTTTTAATTAGAGTTGATAGGACAAATATTTTATTGGTTTTATTTCTGGTCTCATGAAAATGGAAAACAAGCAAGAAATTATTCTTGTTTCTTTGACAACACAATGCTATTTAATAAATATAAATCTGACGTGGGTCAAGTATTCTGCTTTCTTCATAGAGAGCATCACTTGAAAAGTTACGGTCATTTTTAAAAATAATTTTCAGAAAAAAATTTTGCAGTACATTGATCCGCTCCAGATTTGATGAAGCAAGTCCTCCCCACCCTAATATAACATCACTTATCCTAGAGTCAAGAAGGGCAAAATAGACCATTTTCAATTGAGGTACTTTAATCACTTTAACAAGATATTTGAATTTATATATCATTGTCCGAAGCGTATTACTGACTTGTTCAATGTGAATATTCCATCTCAAGTGGCGATCTATCGTGACACCTAAATATTTCATTTTATCTGTCAGTTCAATTTCAATAATTTGATTGACATTTGGAATATCTTGTGTATCGAAGTCAGGTAATCCATTCACGTAGCTTGAAAGTGGAAGTGCCATGGTTTTTTGAAATTGATCGTCAACAACTTGTGATTGAATCAGTCTATTAATTTAGTGAAATCTTTCTGAGCATTCCGTTTCAGATCATTCCATGTGTCAGCGGTATAAAGCACTGCAGTATCGTCAGCAAAACTGAAGATTTTTCCGCTGGTATTGATATTAAGCAAGTTATTCATGAATATTATAAATAATATTGGACCCAAAACGGTACCTTGTGGTACTCCTCATTCCACTTCCTTAACATTACTGATATTGTTATCGATTTTGACAATTTGTTGGCGGTTTGAGATATAACTTCTAAAAAGCTCGTGAACACGCCCTCTACAACCAATATTTTGCAAGGACCCCGATAATTGTGAATGGTCTACAATGTCAAATGCCTTAGCAAGGTCAAAAAAAATACATAATGCTGGTTTGGTGTTATCGAGGGCTGTATACATTCTAGACGTCAAGGCTAAAATTGCATCCTCCGTTGATCGGTTCTTTTGAAATCCAAATTGATTTTCGTTCAACAATCCGAATTGGTTCATAAATGACTCCAGGCGTGATTTTATCGCTTTTTCGAAAACGTTTGCAAAGCTATTAATCAAAGATAGTGGTCTGTAGTTTGATATAATTTGTTTATTACCCTTACCCGATTTATGGAGTGGTTTAATGACAGTTATTTTATGTTCGGGAGGACAATCACCTTCTTCAAAACAGAGGTTGATGATAAATGACAATGGGGATAAAATGTCCCACGCTATTTCTTTTAGGGTTTCGGATGTAATGCAGTCGACTACAGGCGCCTTATGATTTTTTTAAGGTGCTTATTATGTCAAATATTTATTCTTCCGTGGTAGGTGTGAGGAACATGGAGTTGGGATTAATTTTTATGGATGAAGGTGGTGATAATGGGGTTTTTATGTTTTTCGCGAGATCTGGTCCAACTTTGGTAAAAAAATTTGCGAATTCACTGAGGATATCAAGGTAATTATTAGTCAGGTTATTATCTGAAAAGAGATTTATATTTATATCGCCTCATATTGCGAAGTAATGTTCATTGTACCGTTGTTGACCCAGGTAGTTTTGGAGTTCCAAAACAAATTCTTTTTCGTTGGTGGATGGAGGCCTCTAAATGCAGTCAATTTTTATACATTAGCCCATATCGATCCAAACTTCAATCAATTTACAAGGACCTAACTTAACGATGTTTGTTTTATATTTCCTAGTGTTCCTTATATAACTTATAACGTCATCATTTTGGTTTATTGTTCCCTGATTATAGACTGACTCATATCCGTCTAAATCGAAAAAATGCTTGTTCTGAATTTTCCACGTTTCTGTTAGTGTTGACTTTGGGTAGAAAAGTTGACCGATTAGGAATTAAAATCGTCGAAGGATTACTTCTTACCTTTTTTCTCCTGACTTTTTCCAAAGGTTGCAACCTTCCCCTTCTAATAAATGGACTGTATCTTCTGATGTGAGGGTTGGTATCGTGAAACACTGAAGATCGGCACTAACGCACAAGTTTCGTTGAGATGTCTATTCTCTTCGAACCCGTATATCGAAGTGTCAGATAATAGTTAATTATTTAGCCTCATTCGGAGACCAGTGTTGTATACAGTGTGTCCTCGAATAAGGCAAGACAATAACCATTTGACGTTGTTCAATTATGAATAGCGGTCGTCAATTTACAAGCATTGAAAACTTATATTAAAAAGAGAATATATATATATATATATATATATATATATATATATATATATATATATAGATTTATATTAAAGTATATCCTAAAGAAAACTAAACAGTTAGAATAATACAGTCGAATGGTTCTTTGAATTGATTTAAAAAAATTTTCAAAGTTTTTGGATATGCTTCGTACATTTTGTTGACAGACTTTCAAGTAATCATTTCCAAACCACCAAGTGTTGAAATATTTGCACTATCCAAAAATTTTGTTGCGAACAATTTATAACTGTAATATCTAATGAACTGATCCATTCCTCGTTCGGGAAAAAGACAAAGCTGGATTGAATTATTACAAATATGAATTAGGTCAAGAATGAAAGGTTTTGTTACAAGTGTGAGGTAGGTGCGTCATCACTGCAATTATTTCTTCTTTTCTTGTAATCTGGCACTAAAAGATTTTTGCTGGTTGCTTTTAATAGAGGTTTTTCTTATTTTCTGCTGTTGTCTGGTTTCTGGCTGTGTTTTGGGAGTTGGAGTCGATGGAGCACTAACTGATTTCGGTTCTTCTACGATTTGATTTTCAAGGGCTAGTAGATCTGAGACTCGGTATACTTCTGTATTCACATGTAGTTTATTGTTTTTTATATAGCAAGTATTGTTTTCTTCTTGCCTAGCCCTTAGAAGTTACTTCGGAGTAACTACTTTCCTCTCTCGTGCACAATGCTAATATTTGTGCCTTCCAGGTGTTGCCTTTTTTGTAGTACTTCCTGTTTTATTATGAATGTTTTCAATTCGACTTTCAGGGGGCTGGTATCGTAGTTCCCGAGAAAATAAAAATCGTTGATATCTCCGTGGGTGAGAGAAGTGGAGAATGATGAATTTATTTCCTAGCATATAATATCACAAGAAGGTGTTTCGCTCTTTTTAGTCAGCCCAAAAATGATCACGTTATTTTTCGTTCCGGATTTCTTCAATTCTTCAATTTCTTCTTTCAGGTCTTGATTTTCTTTTTCAAATATAAAACTCTATTTTTAGTTCTTCGAAATTCAGTAATAGTCTAGCCTCACTGGCTTCGATTGAACTCTTGATTTCACTCCTGTTTTTGATAATTTCTTCCATAAGTTGCTTAATTGTGATATCAGTCATCAAATGGAAACGAATTTCAAACGTATGTGACCTCCTTTATAGCTGTTATTTCTTATATTGATAAGAAAGTTTGACTGTACGTTTTTATATTATCAGTTTAATTAATGAATTCCTACGAATTGAGGATTTGATACGTGAATTCTTAAAATAAATCAATGATTTTCTACTAAATGTTGATGACTGGATTTAACTTGATGACTGTATGAAAATAACTTTTTTATAGATGGTACGTACCACTTTGATTTACAATAATGTTTGAGTTATTAACTACTAGCCTGCTAACATTAAAGCCACACACACACATAATCAAGATGGATAGAATAGCAAAATAATAATGAAAGCCGAGAACCGGGATGAAAACCAAGAAAAGAACCCAGAAGCAATCCGACAAAGATAGAAGCAGATAATAGAAACAAGCTCAAACATTTTTCACAATACAGTTCAGAATAAATTCATTCAAGTGCTTGAAACCAATTGTCGCCTAATTAATATGGATATATATCTACCCAGTCAAAGTTAAATGAATTATTAGTTTTACAAAGTTTATTTCAGGAACAGATGACGACTTTTTGAAGCCTCTCCATAGTATGCATATTCGATGATATTGGTATTCCCTTGTCCAAATTGCATAGAATTACATTTCAAAACGGGGCTGTCGAATTGGTAGGAAACAATTATGTCTCCAACAATGGTTTTGAATCAAATTGATACCAAGATTCTCAAATTAGGGACTGTTACTACAATGGATATTCAACCATTAGTTGTGTGAGATAATTACTACTCAATGTTTCTACTATACGTGATTTGGAACATATCACAGTCATTACTAATGTTAGTGGCTGTTTTAGCAAAGTCCACTTAATTATATATTTGTATTGTGTAGTGACAATAAATAAGAACTCATTGTTAATGAATGTAAAAATATGAGTTACACTAAAAAACCATGATCGAGATTTTTTACAAAATTGATATAACTAGGTTTGATCGTGCAATTGAATTCGAGTATCTAGGTGAAATTTTTGATTTAAAAGTTATAGAACACCTTCATTCAAAATCAACAGTTGCACAGGAATATTGTTTAGCTGTAATTCATTTAACATTAAAGCAATGAATGATCTTCCGCATTTCAACAAAACTTTGGATAATTCTGCGAATTAAATGGAGATTTTCAGAACATACTGTTCATGACAAGTGCCTCATGGATATGGAGGGGGATATGGGAATTCTTATAGTGACTCTTGACAGAGTATCCCTACGCTGTAGATAAGTAGAACATGATTGGGAGAAGGATGATGCAGCTTGGTGTTCAGTTCCAGATTAGAACTTCTACGGATGTAGTCGCTCTCTTACTTTCATGGTTTTGTCCACTCGGTAGTCGACGTGGTGCTTAATCGTCAGTTTTTGGTCCAAGTACCTGGCTTTGGTTGTCTCACAAAATTGTGTTTCTTGCTAGAGTTGCTTTTCTTTACCTACTAATTTAATTTTAAGAAAATTTGTAGTATATTGTTCATTCATTTATTGCATTTGTTAGACATCTTATGTAAGTGATAAGTAGTTTTCGCACCTAATTTCATTACCACAAATAGTAGAGGAACAGTTATGTTATTAACCTTTTGTCGCATGAAAGTCCATATATGGATTTTTTATTTCAGTATGTTTTCCTAATAACCGGAATAAAGAATGCGTACACAACATCACTTTTCTCCAATAAAGTCTTTCTAAGACGAAACCTATTTTTGCAGATATGACGACGCTACATTTTTTTTATCATTCATATGTGTTAGTATATCGTGCACGTTACAACTATTTCTGTCACTATCTCTCAACTATCGGTAAGTGATAAATATTTCAATTTTTTTTAGTGTTATCGGTATGTATTCTATACACTTTTAATGATATTCTCAAATTGTCTACTTTAGCCTTGTTACAAAAATGACATTTGTTTATGTGTCGTATATGGCTAGCTATACGCTACAGAAAATAATGTAATTGTTTATGCTAGCCACATTTTGCCTCCTATGCACTTTAAGTAATAATAATTATAAGGCAAATGAACTTTTTTGTTTCAGAAATAATGAATGGTAAGAGTTTTACGGAACTACAAAATATACAAATAACATACAGGTTGGAAAATTAATTTTGGCAGTCGGAAGTTTGGCAACGTCCGATGCGCCGTATCAAAGACATATGCAGATTGCAAGACCTCATTTCGCTGGCAGAATTCGTAAGCTTCGTTTCGACAGTACACTTCAGAAAAAAGTGTTATTACCGCGGTTGTGCAATACTAACTTGTTATGGCGACTCCGGAAAGTAAAGTTGTTCATAAAAAGATGAGTGAGCAGTGTCGTGAAATAATTATGAACGTTTTAAATGTCATGACCGAAGAGGCAGACAATGGCAAGTCGACAATTCCATTAACAAAGGTGAGTTTCAATTATTGCAATACAAGTTTCAAACCAAAGTAATTATTTAACAAATTTACACTCGATAGTAAATTTTTTAAATCGATTTTCGTACATAAAATATTTATTTGTTAAATGATTTAGAAAAGTGACATTAGGGTGAGACTTGCACTCATGTGTCAATTTTATGCACTCATGTGTCAATTTTATGCACCGTTATGGCATCATGACAAACAAATCGACGCCATTTTTAGTCCATTTAGAGCAACCTAAATGAGACATTTTTGTTTTTTGCATGCTTGCGACTCACGCGTCAACTTTTCCATTCGTGGAAAAACGCAGCACTTTATGCACTTGTTGCATAGATAACTATTCTATTTCTGCCTACAGGAGTATATAAAATAACACATGTTTATTTTGTGTAAGATACCTATTTAAAGTAATAGGTTTTTTAGCAAATAATTATAATTATTATACTCATTCCATACCCATCTCTATTACGTTTCGGTATTATTATTTCTTTTGAACCATCATCCGATTTCAGTTACAATTGCGATTTGGTCATATTAAAATAAGTTTGAACCAAAATCTAAAGATCGTTTAAAACAACTAATGAACTGAAACACAATATAGTATTTTTGAATTTAATACTTCTTTTAAATGGCCGAAAACCAAGACAAAAATTTTTATTTCAAAAAACGGTTCCTGAAATAGTATATTGTGAACCTAGGCGCGAAAGTGCTGGTTTTCCGGTCCGACAGAAGAGATGGCCAGGCGAGGCGTAGCCGAGCCTGGTCACTTCTGGAGGCCCGGAAAACCACTTTCGCGGCGTGGAACACACAATAGTTTTTATCCTACACATACAATTATTAAATTCTAAAATGTCAAAAAGGTAAATAGGAAATATTTTGATTGTACCGTTTAATGTTATGAGATGAACGAGTCATAGAAAATGGCAAATTAGTTGTTGAAACGTCGTAGATTTAGAAAACAGAAAAAATCTCAACAATAGAGCAGTTTTAAATTCATTTCATAATGCTAAAGAGTCAAAACAAAACAATTATTACTTAATATTAAAAACAGGATTATCAATAACACACTTTTTAAACGTAATCCCTTGCTTTGATAAATAAATAAATATTAATTAAATCAATTTCACCATTGCAAATCGTAAACGTACGCTTCTTATTAGTCTTGATATCTGGGATATGTATTACTAATATATCATCTTTATCCAATACGTCATCAGTTGACATTCGTGTCAACTCAATCGATCCGCACGCTCCAGCAATTTCTATTATAAGTACCACCTATAACAACATTTCAATTAACCAATATTATTATATTAGCAGTATATATTACCTTGAACATTAAATAAATCTCATCGGGCGCTTCCAGCAAAAATTTGTTTATATCTTGCCTGTTAAATACATTTGATTTTACAGGAACGTAACCTTTCGTTTCCTTTTTCAGAAATGCATATACTTTGGTATATGTTCGAATATTTATGTCATGTTTGGCCAATAGCGATGTCATAAAATGATCATATCTTTGGTTATATTTTCTCTTCGATTTTTCAGGTAGTAGATTTAATGCTATTGCTTGCTATTTGCGTTATCTCTTCCGGTGTAGAATAGCCGTCAGATTCATCCATATTGTGTAATACACTGTTTTCTATTTTAGTTTTAATGGCAAAGAAATAATAAAGCCACAATTTGAAATTTAAAAGTGACAGCCGTCATTTTTAATAGGGTGCCATCTAGTGTCATTTTTGTGAAGTTGTTTTCCCTGCCTAGCCAATCTAAGCCATTTTTCTCGCCTAGCCGTGAAAATACCTACTTTCCCGTCCCGATAGAGTCGCGAAAATTGGGTTTTCGAGTAGTGTAGGATAAAAACAAATTTAACTACTTCCTCATTTTCATTGTATAAAAATACACATGAGTAAAACTAATAATACTACAATTATATCGACTTATTTTATTGTCAGATCATTGAACAAGTTTCTGCTGCTACGAAAGTTAGCCAAAGAACGTTTTCCCGTATTAGAAAAGAAGCTTTGGCAGGAAATAATGCTGACACTGATGTGCCTACTAAAAAACAAAGAACGTCCAGTATCCGTATGAATCAGTTCGACAAAACTGTGCTTAGAAGGTGCATAATCAATTAACACATATCCGAGAAAACAGTACCCACGGTAAGAAATATACACCAGACCTTTGCAGATAGTTATGACGTCGCAAATCTCTGCGGAAACAAATACATCGACTGGGTTTCCGTTGGACCAACATGGAAAACAACCGAAATTTGTTAATGGAACGTTCCGAAATCAGACATTTACACATACTATATTTAAGAAACATAAAAAAGTGCAGAGAACAGAACAAACCTATCATTTTTATGGATGAAACATACATTTATTCATGTCACACGCACCTTAAAGGAAGGAGCGACAAGAGTAAAGAAGGATTAAGAAAACCGGTTTCAAAAGCTAATAGGCTCATCATTGTGCATGCAGGAAAAGAAAATGGTTTTGTACCCAATGCTGGTATTATGTGGAACTCCCAGTTAAAACCAGGAGGTTATCATATTGGAATGGCGTACGATAATTATGAGAAGTGAGTACAACAAAAACGTATTCCAAACCTACCAAAAACGCTGTTGTGGTAATTGATAACGCCCCATATCACAATGTTCTAAATCAAAAATTACCTACGACTGCTTGGACTAAACAACAATTAAAAAAACTGGCTTTCTGAAAGAAACATATATTACAATGAACAAATGTTAATACATAACGTTGCAAAAATGTACAAACCGCAATATAAAACTTGATGATGAATTGTTTATTTAACATGGATTGCAAGTTATAAGGCTACCCTCTTTTCGCCCTGAATCGAATCCGTTCGAAAGTGTTTTGGGCGGCACTTAATGAATATTTTGCCAAACCAAAAGTTACCTTGAATTTTACACAGGTTAAAGAATTCTTTAATGAATTTTTTGACACATTTTCTGCAAATGATTGGAAAGTTAGATGTAACCATGTTAAAAAGATTGAAGATAAATTTATGAACAATGTAGCACTTTCAGATACTGTTGTAGATAATATTATTATTAATTTGGCCGAAGACGGAGATAGCAAGGATGATGAAGTAGATATAGAAAGGGATTTTGAAGAATTATTTGTAGATGCACATCATTATTTTACTGTTGATGATCCCTGTACATCTAAAACATATTTTTCATTATAGCGTTTGTTTGTACAGGGTATGAATGAATACATTAAACGCAACAAATGTAAAAATGTGGAATTCCACTAGAGTAATATAATATTTGTAGCACATCTGTACATAGTTTTAAATAAAAAATAATTGACGGCACCCAGAACCAAGATTTTTTTGTTTTGCCAGTCCTAACTCAGTAAAAAGTGTGGAGGGATATTCTAATTTCATAGTGAATATTTGCAAGGAACCCAAAAATCTACATATGAAAGTAGAAATATCTACAACAAAAGAGCTTTAATATTTCATTCATATTCTTATTAAACTTATAAGACCATCTCTAAAGGCAACTTCCCCAATTTGTTTTTCAACTTTTGTGTATAAACCCGAATTTTCACTTTATTGTCTACTACATAATATTAAAAATAACAATTTTAGAAAGCTTAAAAGGTAGGTATGTCATTAACTATTACTACGAACAGATAGGAAAAATTGTTGGCCATTGTTAAATTTAGAAAGTCGTTTAACAATCCTTATCATATTGTACGCTTTATCTACAAAATCTACCTGACTTTCAATCTATGTTCAAATAAACCTCAATGACGAATATTATGAAAGGACCACTCAAAAGACATTAATTTGAAGTAAAGGTGAAAGTTTATTTCGCTTGGAATCTATTTATTATTAACATCACATCAAATAATAAAGGATTATTATAGAAACCATACGGGGGGTTTCTGGAGCAATAAATAATTATGGCTGTACCGAAAAAAAAACGATTTTCGTAGAAAAATCCAATGGTTTTTATTTCCTTATTCATTTAATTAATAATGAAAGACACATCAATGTTATTTTGTTTTGTAAACTCGATTTTATATAGCATTATACATGTGCCACAATTTATTGTTTTTAAATCCAAATTCAAAATATTGTACCACCCTCGTCATATTAGCAGCCTCACAACCCTTAAAACTTTGCATGCGGAATGTACGTCGCCTGCTCTTCCCGGTAACTGCGTTTACAACGTTGTCAAGTTGTATGGCTTTCTCGCGCATTATCAACTGCCTAAATTAATTTGCCAACCTGTACATGCTAATGGATCAATAAGTAACGATGAAATACTTTATGATTCAGACGTACATTTCGATAAGCACAAGAAGTGTATTTAATCATAACTACCTCCTTGATATGAGTGTCGAATAATCAAATTTAAAAGCTGTTCACGATAATCTAAATAAACCTGCAAACATAAGTAAAACGAAAGTTGAACAATTCATTGGAACAACCCTGATCATGTTGTTGGTTAAATTGTCTTCAACTAGGTTTACCTGGGCATGTTAAGTTATTCAAGGTCCGGCTTCTCAATGAAGCTATACGGAAGCAACTGATCCTTGTTCGACCCAAGTATTAACATTAAATACTTGGGATACACAATGCAGAGTAATACAAACACAAATGCACATATTGCACAACAAATACAAAAAGCCAAGATTGCAATGGCCAGACTCTACCCTTTCATAAATGAACACAGTAAACTCACAATACAAAATAAACTACTCATCTACAAACAAATAATAAGACCAATACTCACTTACGCAGCCCCAATATACTACACAGGTACACAACATAACTTCTATTCTTTGCAGATGATACAAAACAAGTGTCTCAGAATGGCAATCAAACATAATAAAATTTACCCAAAACTCCCAAAAACAACATGGTTACATGAGAAAGCCAATATACCGACTATTAAAGACTTCATCAACAAAATCTCGGCAAACTTTTATAACTATTGTCTGCCACAAGATCTTCGACAAAAACTCAAAGACGCAAATCGCGCAGAAGGCATCCGCGATAGTGGGTGTAGGCTTCTGCATGGATCACTGCTCACATAACTAGGTTCTGTAAAACTCCGAACCACTTTTCTCTGTGGGGGGTAGCATCAGCGCAAGAAATTGTGCTACGATACCCCTCTCATAAAACTCATTCCGGATAAACTATTAACTTAAAAACCAACGTCAGCCATGTTGCCATCTCAAAATCTAATTTCCCCCGTCTCAATTTTGAAACGCTGTTTTTTAGCTACTTTTCAGAGATAGCTGAGCCGAAAGATTCTGGGAGTGAAAACTATAATAGGGACAAAGTTATTACATCAACTCCACAACAAATGGATAATGCTCACTGAGCAAGGAGCCATATACACCAAGAGACACACGCAAATAGACTAGAAATCGCCAGTCCACCGCCTTTCACTGTATTTTATACATGTATTTTTAGATATTTGTAAATCAGGGCACCAAATACTAATAAAGACCTTTTTAATAATAATAATAACTGATCCTTGTACCAAAAGAAGAATATCTTTCAGTGGATGAGCAGATCATACCTACCAAAGCTAGACATACTTTCAAGCTATACAATCCAAGAAGACAAAACAATGGTTTCAGTTCGACATTTTTGCCGGCGAACAAAGTTATATTCTCCCGAGTCACCAAACTTACTGCTTCTGTGCCACGTCATGAAAATTATAATTTTTTTTGGACAACTGGTTCAACAGTGTAAACCTTCAAGTATACCTGTGCGGGATTGGGAACAGCAAGAATAAACCGTGTAACTGATACAACAATGCTTTCTAAAAAGGAACTGAAGAAATGTGGTCGTGGTGGTATAGCTGGAAAAGTAGCAATAATAGATGGGGTAGCAGTGGGTTTTATATACTGGTTTGATAATAAAGTTGTAACTATGCTTTCAACTTATGTGGGAAGTACACCTGAAATCCTAGAACAACGGTTTTTTTGGAAGGTGCTTGAGTATAGAGATATATCTTGCCCAAAGTGAATAGACATTTATAATAAACACATGGGGGGCGTTGATATAGTGCATATGTATAAAGTGGCAGAAAAAATAAATTTTCACTTGATAGATTTGTCTGTTGCTGTCATTATTTTATTTCAAACAATCTATTTCCAAGCATTTATGCAAAGCAGGCAAGCATTTTGTAAAGAAACGAGGTCGTTCGTCTAATGCTGGTACACTCGCATCAAGTCGAGTAGCAACACAAACATTAAATCGAGTAGCAACACCAACACAAAGTCTAGTAGCAACTCCCACTAAAGAGATTTCTAGTGGTGCCTCTGGGAAAAGACAAAAAAACGTCCAACAATTAGGTAAGATCTACCTCTAAATTCTGTGCGCACAGACCATGTCAGTCATTTTCCTTCATGGAAAAATTGTAGACTACAATTTTATAATGAGTGTACATTCCAGTCATTTGTATATTGTGTAAAATGTAGAGTTTATTTATGTGTAAATAAAGACCGAAATTATTTTTTAGAATTTCATACATAATTGGAGTTATTAATCTGTTTGCATACGGATCCCTATCCATATATGGCTGCAATTTTTTTTAATTTAACAAAAAATGCTTTTTTGTATTAATTGTGTT
The DNA here is from genome assembly GCA_963921935.1 of Galeruca laticollis. Classification (NCBI taxonomy): domain Eukaryota; kingdom Metazoa; phylum Arthropoda; class Insecta; order Coleoptera; family Chrysomelidae; genus Galeruca; species Galeruca laticollis. Next base: position 52,804,622 of record OY998184.1, read on the forward strand.
TATTAAACTTAATAAAACTCATTTTTGACAATTAAGAACTTTTTTTTCTAAAAAACTTTAATCAATGCAATAGAGGGTTAACATGTGGCTGAGAAAATTTTTATTCTAGTGTTTGCAATTTAAGTTGGAAATAAAAATATGTTTCTAGTTATCTATCCATTAGATATAGGATATCCCCATTTCTAATGATATAATACTGTTTTGTGCGAATAAGTACCAGTTAAATACTCATAAATAAATTTTTTCAGTTTATCGTACCATCCCTTTGAGGTATTCCGGTAGTTATGTAGTTACCCAGGGTCTCAATCTGGTAATATACCTACAGTTTTGTCCACGTCTCCCTTATTGGTTGATTGGTTTCCTTGGTTTGGACCCAGGTTCCAAAACTATCGAATCCGTTTGACACAATTGAGTCAAAAAGATAATATTTCTATAAAAATACAGATGATTTATTGAAATTTAAAATTAAGAAACTTATTTGTATATTTGTATGATTTGAAGAAATTTAAAAAGCACGTTCTACTTCCGTCTTCATCAGTGCATCCTGAAATGGAAAATTCGTGTGGAAGTGTACTGAAAATGTTTTGCCCTAATATATTTTTAAGGGTAAGTGAATGATTTAATCGTGTAAATTCGAGTATATAGGTGATATTTCTTATTTCAAAGTTATGGAACACTTTTATTCAAATATAACAGAGGCACTGGTGTCTCCAAAATATGCTCATTCTGACTAGCATATCTCTCACAGTTGACCAAACTTGAAATTTTTTTATTTTAATATATTTTTAAAGTTAAGTGAATGCCCAATTTGAAAAAAAAATATGAGTACTTACAAGTCAGGTGCAGGAAGGTCAACAATGAGATACATATTGTCAAAATTAGGTAATAATCATATATTATTTTACATTAATAAAATTTAGAAGAGCAACGCTGAAATGTCTGAATAAATTGACAAGTGACTGGCTGTCTAAATTTACAGAATGTCAACTGGCATTATCAAATAGTTTAGGAATATTACCAACATAAAGCAGAGAAGCCCATTCCATGTAATGTTATAAGTTACATTTTTTTAAAAGAAAATAATTAAATTGATAGATAATCCTTAAATAGTGGAAGGAAAAAACCAAATTGTTGAAATTTTTTTGATATTGCTGAAAATTATTTCCCAATTAACAAGTAAAAAATCCGAAACCTCTATCAATATGGAAAGTATTTAGAGGAATGAATAATAATTAAATCTAGAGAGTCAAGTTTTTCTAAGACCAGTCAGTAAATAATGGTTAAAATACCTGACCTGAGGATAACGAAGTCATCTTATCATCATGTAAAAACTAACTAGAAGCTAATCCTTTTGTAATGAAGGAAAAATATTTACCTTAATTTCAGTGTAAAGACAATGGACATTATTGGAATGTTCTTTTGAAATTTCCAATTCTTCATACTAACCCAATCTCGAGAAATTTTTGTTGTTAATTTTGTGTAGGATTTTTGAATTTCTATCGGGAGTAAAGTTGTGATTAATAAATTTCAAATGGAAACCAAAGGTTGATTTATCAGGTTTGTTCAAATGTTCATTGATGAGAGTGGAAAGAGGTCTTATTGAATTAGTCCTATTATCAAACAGATTTATCAATGTATTCTTCATATTTTATGAAAAAGAAACAAATATTAATTTTTTATCATTTTCTCATTATATTGTGGAATATACTTTTAATAAAATGATTTTGGACATATTGAAGAGAATTATGAATAGTGTTCCTTAGAAATATCAGTTTTTATTGGCATACGGCGTCTTCTTCATTACGCCACAAAATGTGTGTAGTATATATCAAATATCTATTTAATCAACAGTTTTTAGTTATAAAACAGTGCCGATTGAGTAATCAAAAAAATGCATGCCATTTAGATTATTAATTGGATACTACAAATTTGTAAACAGGTAGGTAAATGACGTTTTGGAACCTCGAATAGCATCAGGATTCATCTTCTATACTGTACTATACATTACTATGAATTCCTGAAGTATACTGAAAAAGAGGCTGAATTTCTGTAAAAAAATGTATTTCCAAATACAAATAGAGGGCAAAATGTTTCAAAAACAATGAGTTTAGTTAATGGTACCACAATAATCATTAAATTGTGAAGCTCACAAATTTGGAGGGCTTATTGTGTTAATTGCTCAAATAGACATGGCGTGGAATTAATTCAAGAGTAAATGCCTGTAATTCCAATTAAGTGAATACAGGAGTTTGAAAGGTTGAGATGTTAATTGATTGGAATAGGGTGAATGTGCCGGCTCTCGACCACTTAAGAGAAATTCAAAGTTTATTGAATCACAAAAAAGATGTAAAGTAGGTATATAAATGTTTGTTCATTACTTTGTTTTTCTTACCAATATAAAGAATATCTCACAAATATAAAATTTTTGTTTATAGGTTACAGAAAATGTGCAGAAATTCCGAAACGAAAAAATGTGTCATGTGCATTTCTCGAACACAACGCACCGATTGTCGACCACTGAAGCACCAGTTGCCGACCAGTAGCCGAAAACTCAATGCCTGAAGTACCGGTTCTCGATCAGTGGTCGGGAATATTGGTGTTTTGTCCATTGTCCAAAATTTCCTATGATCACCTCACGAAGGAAAATTCGTGAATAATAGTATATTACGTAACGTGTGTTGTAAGAAGCATTTTACGCACGAACGGAAAAGTTACGCACGAAGCCGGGTAGCGGCGAGTGCGTAACTCCGTGAGTGCGTAAAATGCGTTACAACACGAGTTACGTACTATACTTCACCTACGACCCACTGGTACTTGTGTTTATACTCTTATAAAGGTATTTAAAGTGTAAGTAAAAACGTACATCCTCGATGCCCAGCCAAGTTTTATAAAAGTCGCTCCTCGATGCCCAGCCGAGTTTCGTCCGTCCTAAATAGTATCTATTTTTATTAAAAATGAATGTAGAATTACCGCAATTGCATAAAATAGCGTATAGACCTCTCGACTAAAGTGACATTAATCCCTTAGGTGGATTACTTCCCTCAGGAATCAAACACCACCCGCGGTATTAAATGGGCCACTTTAGTCGCTTGGTGTATAATATACTATTGTTTACCAATATGAGATACACTCAGAAAGCTAAAAAATGCGGATTGAATGAAACGGAACCAATTATCATATAATTCCAAATAACTCTTAGTATTAAATACAATCTCATATCTAATAAATGTTATCTACCATTTATATATAGAATAAAATTCAACGTCAAATATCTAAGTGATACATTTCGAATAAAATGACTACGTCTATTGACAGCTGCTAAGTGGTTGCTATGGAAACCGTGCGATTTACTTTACAGCCGTGCATTTTGTTTTACCGTGCGTAATAGACGTCTTACATTGATTGCCGACTGTGTGTTTTTAGACTACTTACAGGGGTGGTCGTAGGTGAAATAGTTTTATTGATAGAACTCTATAAAATAAAATCGGAAATATAAAATAAAAAATATCAAAATATAACAGGCAATAATTCTTCCCCATCTCGTCCCTATCTTCAATGCCACTATGTCTTCATCACAAACAGAACACTGCAAATCTCCTGTTCCAGTAGCGTTATTAACATTGTTTATTTCGGTGTTTTTGACAGATTTTAGTTGTTTGTTATTAACATTTCTTTCAGCCCGATTATTAGCTTGAGATCGGCTTTTATTTACGTTTTCTCTTTGGTTCTTTCTCATTCCGAATCTTATCTTCTTCCTTCATTGGTAATTTCAGTCTTCAAGCTGTGGTTCAAATTGCACTAGGAAAGTTATCTTTTATTCTCTCATTTTTAGTAGTAGACTCAAGTGATTATGGAAGAAACAAGTGATTACCAAAGAGTTGATTGAATGGGATCTCTGCTAACAGATAGTGAACGGGCGATTTTTTCACAATTTAGAGGGTTACTTTCAATATCTTGAATATTAGATTCTACTGCATGTATAGACTATTTCTCACTTCGAAAATTTTCATCTCTCTTGCGGTTTGATTCTTTCACAGGTGGGAAGTTGCCATATCATTTGGAGGATTGTCATCTTTTTCTTAGGGGCTATATTTTTCTGCTGGTGAGGTTACCAGACCATTTGTATGAGGATTTTCATCAGTATCTGAGATAGTTGATTCTATGGCAGGTGTCATAAGTATTTGATCTTTCGGAGGGTTTCCATCTGTCTCCTGAAGACTGGTATCTGATGCAGGTGAGACTAGTTGGTTTCCCAAATGATCCACAAACCTCTTTCCTGGGCAGTGGGTACTGATCCAAGCAAGGATGATTGAGTGGCAATAAGTTCCAATCTTATGACTTCAACTGGGATTATCGTAAAATATTCAAGTGGGGCGACTTCTCCTACCTTGAGTAGGTTCTGATTTGTGGTTGGAGGCAATGTAACGTTCATTGATTTCATTCAATATCACCTCGGTGTTTAAACTGTATTCTCCAAAAGTTAGTGCAATTCATCTTACTACTTTTTTTGCTACTGTCCATTCGTCAGGCAGAATATCTTCCTCATTATTATTTTTATTTGTAAGTGTTTCCTGAAAAGTTTTCAGACATCTTGTGAAATCAACATTATTTTCATTCAATGGAAATAATCAACATTTCCGTAATCCATTGATTATATGATCTTGGTATTGCATAGGGTTTCGTCGAATACTTGACAAAAGTTTGTCTTTGTGACACACTTGTTGGTTTTCTTTGGTGTTTTCCGCTAATTCAAGAGATTCATGGATAATTCTAATTCATATATATATATATATATATATATATATATATATATATATATATATATATATATTATCATATTATCAAAAATTCAAATATTAACCAATAAAATTGTAGAATGAATTTTGTATAAATGAATAAAATCATGAGATAAACCAGAAAAGCAATTTGATACGGTTACCATATTTCTCTGTATCTGTATTCATTTCATAGCAATCAAATCAGCTATTTTAAAAAATAAATCAACTGTGAGAAAAGATGAGTTATTAGTTAAATAAAAAAATCAGAATTTATCATTTCTGTCAACAAAATTTAGCATCCTGTTGAAAAGAAATATAAACGTCAAAATAGGACAGATAAAAGAAATTTTTGGAATTTTATGAATGCAAGTAAGGGTATAAAAGGTATTTATTAGAAATATAAATAAAACTGTTTAGTAATTAGTGTACAATGTGAAAATTAGTGAATAAGAGAAATGTAAAATAAAATAGTGGCTGGTAGCGCAACTGAAGTAGGCAAAATTTGAGAAGAATCGAGGAGACGGATATTTTTTGACAGTGATTGATAGATTGAAAAAGGAGACAGTTCCTTTTTGGTGAGAAAGATTATAGAAAAACTAAGAAAATGAATCGAATAGAAGAGAAGAAAACATGAATAAAAACCAAAACTAATATTAAACTAATCCAGGAAGATAATACAATAGAAAGGAAACCATAATTGAACTTAAAATTTAATTAGTGACACATAAAAATACTGCAAGTGGAACGAAGTCGAAAATATAAATCTAAGGTATAGTAAAATCTAGTATTTCTTCATTCTAAGATGCTAGCAGAGTAATAAAATTTTGGCGATATTCAAATTTCAAAATCAACCAAATTTCAATTCCACCGGCATCGATATTCCCAATTCTTGCTGGTGTTTGAAACAAATAGACAATTCCATTTTTACAAACCGTCCGTGATAAACTATTTAAAATAAACGATTAAGTGCATATTAGTTAGTAATTTGACAATTAATAAAACAGAAAATGTCAGTTTTGAGTAGAATGAGGTTAGGTTAATTAAGTATTTCATAGTTAGATGACATTAGAATATAAAATAGAAATAAAATATAGTTAATTCCGGGTGGGATTTAAAAACATTGGGGTTTATTGAATTTGTATTAGGTAATAAGGAGTTTGATTTATGTTGGACTATTATTATTCTTTCTGATAAATACAAATTATCACGTCCATTTGCACATTTGAAGTTTAGTTGTTTATTTCACTAATTAATTTAGATAACAAATACGTCCAACGGAACCACCTGAGAGAAATTACTGTGTTCTGATCCGACTGAGCTAAGAAAAGAAGAATATAGTAGCAGAGAAATACAGGTAACTAATAAAAAAGGCGCCCGGCACAACAAATTTCATTCTAAAATATACAAATTAAAATTTAATAAAAAAATTAAATTCTCACAAAATCATAACAATATATATATATATATATATATATATATATATATATAGATATATTTATATATATATATATATATATATATATATATATATATAGATATATTTATATATATATATATATATATATATATATAGATATATTTATATATATATATATAGATATATTTATATATATATATATATATATACATATATATTATAGTTTGAATTAAAATAAATTTATTTATATGTTACCTTTTAATTTAATTTTATTAGATCTTTGATTTAATGAAGGTTTTTTAATTTGCCCGGTATATTTGAGAAATTATTCAAGTTCAATAATGCCACACAGTGCACTTACCTTTATATAACTTTTAATTATTAATTTTTTCAATGAGCACTCAGGTTCCCAGGATCTTGGGTTCGTAAGGTTAAATATTCATATGATTTTTTTATAATAAGCGCCAAATCTTAATATTGAATTTTGATAAAAAAAATTTGTGAACTGAAATATTTGTATTGAATAAATTTTTACAAAACGGTCCTGTGTTTCTTATTCGGAAAACGCTCGTGGCTCGTAACTTCAAACACCACTACCAAGTGATAAAAATTGAACACTTAGAAATCCAGTCTACAGACAATATAATTTATTCTTTCCAAAGGGAAAGACTTGTTAATTTATATAAGAAAATTTAGTATTCTTTTTTATCAAAAATTGAAAAGAATGAACTTATCTACAATGACCTTTCATACAACCCACATTCACACAAATGAAATTATATTGAATACATGCAAGTATGCAACTTGGTATACGTCATATACAATATGAAAATAGCTCGATATTCACGAAAGATTCTCATTCGAAAATGGACGAATGTCAGAAACACACGCTGTCAGTAGAGTTTCAATATCTAATGTTTAATACACACACGGTAAGTTTTATTTGAAATGAAACAGTTTTTAGATACCTTCTAATCATCCGCTGATTATCAATAGATTTGTTCACCTTAATTTCTTCTCTATTTCTTGTAGGCTGCTTCGACCATGTCGGGATTGATTCAAGAATCCATTCGAATCAATTTAATTTCTAAGGCTTTCCAGGCATAGATTCTCTTCAAAGATCTTGAAAATTATTATTCCCACGATACGGGATATGTAGAGTCTTCACGATAGTTAAAAATGATATTCCCACTATGGGATATTCCCTCTCTTTGGGAATGCTATTTAGAGGTTAGTTTCCCAGCTCACATCTTATTTTATTCAATTTTTAAACAATTCTTATTAATTTTATCTAAAAGAACAATGTACTTCTTTTTTGATTACCCGTTCACACTTTCTTTTTTCTCTAATCAACAACTTTTTTCTAAACAAAAACCTCATTTTCATATTAGCCCTCTGTTTATTGAAATCATATAAATATTAGTAACCAATCGAAGTAACTTATAGTTGTACATTTGATAGATTTCATTATATTCTTCAAAATATTTACTTTTTAATTAAACATACTTTTTTACAATTCTAAACAAACAATTCCTATATATATATATATATATATATATATATATATATATAAACAAAAGAACTTGTCTTGTGGTAATTTCCACAACTGAAGAGCCGAATCTAAGGCGAAACAAATCGAAAATTGTCTATCAAAATTGATTTTGACATTCGTTTTCCATCTCCAGAAGAACTGGGATGATATATTCGAAATTGAAAACGCACTCGTAAGTACGAGAACAATTTCTTCTATAGGTGGGAGTTTCGACATGCTTTCGACCTTATTGGTCTCATCAGTAGGACAAAATAGTCCTAGAGCTATGTATTGTTGGTTTTACCGAAGCAAAAGCCAGGTTTGATTCAAGCAAAAGTCGAATTTGACAAAAGCAGAATCTTTCCTTTTGTCAAATTCGACTTTTGCTTGAATCAAACCTGGCTTTTGCTTCGGTAAAACCAACAATACATAGCTCTAGGACTATTTTGTCCTACTGATGAGACCAATAAGGTCGAAAGCATGTCGAAACTCCCACCTATAGAAGAAATTGTTCTCGTACTTACGAGTGCGTTTTCAATTTCGAATATATCATCCCAGTTCTTCTGGAGATGGAAAACGAATGTCAAAATCAATTTTGATAGACAATTTTCGATTTGTTTCGCCTTAGATTCGGCTCTTCAGTTGTGGAAATTACCACAAGACAAGTTCTTTTGTTTAAATTTCAAATGGAGCTCTGAGGAAAGAGCAAGATCGCGAGATCGCTCAAACGACAAGCCGCGAGGCAGTCTAAATTCTCAGTTTATCCAGATGCTTTATGCAAAGAAAGAAATACCGGCTTCCGCTTCAGGAAAGATTCTGCTTTTGTCAAATTCGACTTTTGCTTGAATCAAACCTGGCTTTTGCTTCGGTAAAACCAACAATATATATATATATATATATATATATATATATATACAAACTGAAAAATATCTTATTGGGGATTGCAGCATAAGAGGAAAAATACACTCTATTCAATTCTCCAAGCTTTCGTAAATCTTTATTCACCTTTATTCATCAGGGAACTACAATAAGGAAAGAAAAACATAAATTATAAAAAGTGTTCATAAAAACATTTCTACAACTTACATTGATCGAGATTGCATCATTGATCTTGAACACAGGAAAAGTGCACAACAGAAAGTCATTAAAGAAATAGGTCCAGTCGGCAATACATTTGCCTATTACTGGCAAACATTTTTATTAAAACATTATTAAAAAGTAAAAAGTTTAAAAAACATTTAAAATCGAGAATCCACACACCCACGCGGACTTGTGAGAATAATGGCGGAAACTAAAAATGTCAGGTTAAGTACACCAATCATCATTACTAAATGAATGAAAAGAATCGATCTTTGCAATGACGCGAGACACTGAAACAATCGAATTGAAACTTTAAAGAGAATACAAGGGTGGTACCAAAATTATGGAAATGTATTTGAGTAATCATTCCAATGAAAAAATTATTTTAATCACGAGAATTAATATGTGATTATTAATGTTATTAATTATTATTATAAATATTATTATGGAGCTAATAATAATGGGGGAACACCTACAAAAAGGGGGAACACCTACAAAAAAGGGGGAACACCTACCATGATGCCACAAGTAGGAAACTAGTGAAAATTATTCATATTCTCATTATTATTATTATTGTTATTAATATGGAGACAATTGTGCTTATCAAGCGTTAGGAGGAGGGAGTAGAGATTACTCAAATTTTGAATGTCAGTCTTCCTATTCATACAACCCTCTTCCTGGAAGATGAAAGCCATTTCCAAAAACAGTCTTTTATTATAACTTCTCTCACGAGAAAGAATTTTAACTCCCTCAAAGTCAATGACATGATCCAAAGAGGAGACATGATTAGCCAGAGAACATCTTTCAGGATGTAACCTTATATCACTTTTATGGAGGGATACACGGCTTGAAATTTTTTGGGAAGTTTGACCAATATATGATAGACCACAACTGTTACAACAAAGCTTATAAACAACATTACTACAATCCACAACAGGTATCTTGTCTTTTAAAGGACTATAAATTGACTTAACAATCAAGGAACTCCTGGAGGCAAACCTAACATTCTGTAAGTATTGTGAAAAAATTCTAGCAAGTCTGGGCGTAATATCCTTTATATAAGGCAAAGAAACCGTTAAATCGGAAGGAATCGTTCTGGAGGATGAGAGAGGATCCAACTCAGTTGCACCTGCTGCGTCAATTGAATGTATTGAGGTTTGTGACAAAACAGAAGACGTATTGAAGATGATCTTTCTCAGTAACTGTTTTGGATAGGAATTGTCAAGGAACAAATTAAAGAAAATATTACGATTCTTATTTCTAAATACAGGGTCAGAGAGGTTCATAACTCTAGCTGTCATTTGTTTAACCAAGTTAACCTTTATGCTAAATTTATGGTAAGAATTGTAGTTGAGATATCTCCCAGAGCTACTTTGTTTTCTATACCAATCAATTATAATCACATTATCAGGAGACCTAGTCCATAAAGTATCTAAAAAAGGGACAGCCATGTTAGAGTTTTCTGTTTCGATAGTAAACTGAATGTAAGGATCATAGCTATTAAAGGTGAAAAGGAGATCTTCAGTGGAGTCCACAGGGCAAGCTAGGATTATATCATCTACATATTTCTTGATGAAAGGTACATTGAAAGGAAGTACCGGAAGGACCACGTCCAACAGATCATCCATTACATAGCACGCTAATATCGGAGAAATACTAGCACCCATAGGAGTACCAAAAGTCTGTTTGTAAAATTTATTTTTTCGTTTTTCGCTTTTCAGCTATATATATATATATATATATATATATATATAAGCAACGAATAGATTAGTGGGTATTGCACGCAAATAGAAGAAGGGGCTACTGAAAAGAGTGGTAACCGCAGACATGCATGTCTGCGGTTACCACTCTTTTCAGTAGCCCCTTCTTCTATTTGCGTGCAATACCCACTAATCTATTCGTTGCTTATTGTTCATATGTCACGCACTATTCGTACATCTTGTTATTATATATATATATATATATATCTTTTGCATTTTATTAAATCTCAAAATTTTTCAGGTGTCATCGAACTTTCTTGAACTTGCTCTATAGAGATCGAGACCGAGCTATAGAGGCAGCACCTCTGTCGAAAGTAGAGCGCCCTGGTGTTAAATAAGAAAAACATATTGTGATGTAAACAGTATAATAAACAACCTACAAAATGCAAAAAATGAATATATCTTTTTATTTTCTTTGCCAGGAAAATTTGTTGGTATGTAAGATGGGTGTAGGGAATTATCTGATTTTTGATAAAATGAGCACTGCAAATTCTAGTATTTTTATTTGGTTCCCAATCCTTCCTATGTTTTCTTTAAGGTAATTAAAAAACTTGAAGTGATTCGTTTTGTAGAAATGTTCACTATCTTCCCCTTAATAGTATTTAATTATTTGAACTTATTATATAATATTAAAGTCAGCAAACACATAACTGGTTTTTTATTTTATATAATCAATGAAATTGTACAGAAAACAACATTTTATTCTCTCGATAATAATCGTTCATTTATTTAAAAAAAATTTAGAACTTTTCTAATAGCTGCCAATTGTAGTATCATACTGATTATACACAAAATAATAGTTAACAAAGTGTTTTAATTAGAACATTTCAATTACATATGGGTTTTTACTGCATTTATTAATTTTTGACGTTTTAGGGTTATCCACGCAGTGTTCAATGAATTTTCGGGGAAACTATAAAATTTCAACTGCGTAGTATTTTTATACAGCATATTTGAACAGCCATGAATACAGAAAGATACTTTTGATGACATCACAAACATTTAATATCAGTTTTAAAAAATGAACATTTAAAAACGCTGATTATACAAAACTACTAATAGTGTCTACATCACATTGTTTGTGTTTTTTCACGGCAAATGGCATAAACGTCATTTTTCTCGGTCCCTATCCCAGATGACAAATACTTCAACAGATATCAAAGATTTTATAACCCTAATGTTTTTATTTTGAATTTCATCTTTGGATATATTACAAGAAACATTTCTAGGGCTTCTAAATAGTTTGATGGCAACCAATAGGAATTTAAGATAATGCATAAACATTTGACGATTCCATTTGAAGAGTGGATTCATTCATTTTATATTTTTTTAATTTTTTTTCTTGAATAGTTTGAATTCTTATTATATCGATGTCATGTATATATGTACAAGGTACATTATAAAGTTTGAATGAATTTCTTTACTTCGATTTAGTTTAATTTTGACTCTCGAATAATTTTCCTCTCAATAATCTTATAGTCATTATTATCATACTCAGTAGATCCCGCTCGGTCACGGAAAAGTTATGCACGTTTGTACCGAAGTGGGCTTAGATTCAATCGAGTTATTATTTGCTCAAAAATATGTAACTTACTGTTTCCACCCTTATTATGTGGAATCTATTCATATTACTTTTTTTAATGGAACTAACTGTTTCTAAATAATTCCACAATATGTTGAAAAATTAGTAAAAATCCTAAAAAATTGACAATTTTGGCGATGATAGTAATATCGAAATAGTTGTCAATTTTTTAGGATTTCTACCATTTTTTCAATATATAGTGGAAATATTTATAAAAAGTCAGTTTCATTTTAAATTAAGTAAAATATGTGATTCATTCCACGACCCAACTTTTCATTACACCCTGTATATATCGATTCAAACTCTTGTAGATGGTATCCAGATCTGCAATTTGTTTCAAAGTATAAATTCCTCGCCAAACCAAATCCTATCGATTTAGTTCCCTCGATTTGGTTGGTAGATCTTTAAGATTCTTTAGGATGTTTCATATCATGAGAGACGACGAAGATACAAGCGGGCGAACTAAATTCCATCGTAAATAGAATTCGACGGCTTTATACAAACACTTGCAGACCCTTCTAGTAACACTTCTATCCGTCGTTTTTGCGAGTATAAGCTTTTAAAATGCCATCTCAGCGTTTCGATGTATTTTTATCGGAACCGAAAATTCATAAAGCGCCGATTACCACTAGAATCTTCTCAATTATCACATAAAAATATTTTTTCTCTCCGTAATCATGTTGTTACGGGTTAGAAGGAATAGCTTACCTTAGTTGCAATATAAAGTAAAATATTCAAGTGAAACAAATGAATTTATTATAATACTTCTTTCTTAGCATTTCAGAGAATTTGGTTTACAAACTAACACTTGTACACTATCGAATTTAGTCATCATCAATTTTACTTTTTATCACTGAATGTAGCTCCAACAAAGAAAAAAAATCATTCGGATATCAACTTTCAAAAATTGTAAACAAAACGGTTAATTCACATCAAAAATCCAAAGTTAGATTTCTTCCACTCCTCTTCTTGGTTTTATTGTTAATTTGGCCCCAACCTTTATAAACAAACATTTGTTTAAATGATCTTCCAAGGTTGAAATCGCTAAGTGGTCTGCCAAAAAAAGGGGTTACTTTTTTGTTTTGGCTTCTTCTAGCATAACGTGGCACTTGCTAAAACGTTAATCACATTTTGTGGATTTAATTTCAAAATTTGAGAGATATTTAAGATTTTTTTATGTACTTACGTACCACTGAATAAGTACCATATATGTGGATATTATATGTATCTTTAATATCATCTGAAATTTATTTATTAACTTAACTTTGGTTAAGCCAAATCCACTTTAAGGCCACATGTCAACTTAGGTAAGTTTGAAAATAAATGATATATCCTTAACTCTATACTTTTCCAACACCATATGATATACTGAAGTAAATGTTTGTGTTTTAGGCATTCTTCTTTTTCTAATTTTGCAGTTTTTTTCCTATTTCTGGCTTCACTTTTGCTCCCATTATATTACGCCGGATATTTCTTGACCATTGTATCTACAGTCTACACATTAGGATAACACCGCTTCCTGTTCCTCTATATGCTTTCCAAATAGTGACACTGTCTGACTCAAAGAATTCATAACAAATTAATAGAACTCACAAGTAAGCTGGCAGCACAAACTTGTGAACATTAATCATATATACGTATACAGGGTGGGGCAATCTTCTGACTTCGGAGGATTACATCGTTGTGGTAAGAGATAAAACTTCAAAGTTTTGTGCGAGCTAATACAGTTACTGAGGGCACATTTTGAAAATACTTTCGATTCTACAGGGTATTCCAAAACCACGTAGCAACACAAACTTACATTTTTTTAAATGAAACGTACTATATTTTGTTTTAGAATCGAAAAGATCTCAGCGAGAGCGTTATAAAAATATAGCATTCTAATATTTATATGGGTGTTTTAAAAAGATATGGCCAATTATTGGCAAAAAAGACCTTCTCTTTAACACTCTGCAAAACAGTAAATCAAAATAAATTAACAGGTCTCTGTTTTCAGTTATCATTCACATATCATTGGCTGTGCTCAGTATCAATTACTTTTTTATCTGTGGCTTCTTTAATACAGGGTGACACAAAACGCAAACCAAGCAATATCTCAAAATTTTTAAATGAATCACGCTATAAGTATTTTTACAATTTGTTAGTACAATTAATAAGCTTTCAAACGATGTAGTACATTTAGGGTATGAGTTAATGAAAAACCGTAAATATTTATCATTTAAAAAATTTGAGATATTGCTTGATTTGCGTTTTGTGTCACCCTGTATTAAAGAAGCCACAGATAAAAAAGTAATTAACCCTGGAACTGCACTGTTGGGTCTCAGAAACCCAGAGCGTCCTTCATTGTAATGTCACATGCAAATGAGTGGTTTGTTTGCGTCGCCAGTCTATGTAAATTCAGTCTACAGTTAGCCGACTTAGAATACGGCTGTTTTGCTGCATTTGAGTGGAACAGCGAGGTACGATATTTTCAAAAATACGAGCATGTGTTCCACAGACCCAAGTGTGACGTTTATGGTAATTATTTTGTTTCAACTTACCTTTATTTATTTTAGTATAATAGCTTCAACTAGCAGAGAAAATCGTCGTCGATTAACCGAGGTGGAATTGCAGAGAGAGGCAGAAAATTTATGGGAGATTGAGGGCGAAAACGAGATCGTTGACGATATGTTTGGAGGAGAAGATTCTGACGAAGATTATGTTGAAGAGCAACTCTCAGATAGCAACAGTGACTAAAGCGAAAATGAAGACGAAGTATTGGATGAACCAGTTAGAAATGTCCATAGTTTACATAGTACACAAGCCCCAGCAATACAGGGTCGTACAAGACAAGAAAACATTGTAATGCATTTACCTGGCCCTAAACGAGAAGCCAGGACAGTTCAGTCTCCTGAACAAGCTTGGAATTTGTTGTTCAACGAACAAATGATAGATGTTGTTTTATACACAAATGAAGAAATTACTCCTAAATGCAATGATATTAGACAACAGAGTTATACAAGGCCAGTAAATAAAGCAGATGTCAAGGCTTTTATTGGGCTGCTATTTTTAGCAGGTGCATTACGCGTATCAAACTGTAACTTAGATGAACTTTGGTCAGTAAAATTTGGAAATGGAATATTTCGGGCGATAATGTCACAGCAGCGATTTCAGTTTATTGCATTATGTCTAAGGTTTGATAGTAAAGTTAATAGAGCTGAAAGAAGGTTGGTTGATAAATTTGCACCTATACGGGAATTATTTGACATTCTTGTGGATAATTGTAAATCGTACTACACACCATATGAATGCTCTACTATAGATGAACAGCTCGTAGGATACAGAGGGAAATGCCCGTTCCGAATTTACATGGCTAGTAAGCCTGATAAGTATGGAATTGAAATAATGATGTCGAATGATTCAAAAACTTATTATATGCTCAGTGCAATTCCATACGCAGGAAGAGTAACTACAGAAAATAATGAATCAGTACCGGCTTATTATGTCCGAAAACTTTCAGAACCAATACATGGAACTAATCGAAACCTCACAGTTGACAATTGATTTACGTCAATTCCCCTAGCTGAACAAATGTTAGAACAGTATCAATTAACTCTCCTAGGAACTTTCAGAAAGAATAAGAGAGAAATACCTACTTCCTTTCTACAAAAAAAAAAGAAGTAGGTACATCGCTATTTGCTTTTGATAGAAATAAAACACTTGTTTCATACACTCCTAAACCAAACAAAATTGTACTTTTGCTGTCAACATCGCATTCTGATGACTCCCTAAATGCCATTACTGGGAAGCCCAATATTATACATTCTTATAATGAAACAAAGGAAGGGACATATACATTCGATCACCTCTGCCATTCGTACACTACTTCACGAAAGACTAGACGTTGGCTGCTACGAGTTTTTTTCAATATACTTGATGCTAGTGGAATAAATGCAATGGTTTTGTTTTCTCTCGCAAATCCACACTGGAAAGAAGATAGACAAAATAATCGAAAATCTTTTTAAAGCAGTTAGGAATGAGTCTAATTGAACCATGTTTACGAGAACGTTCGACAGTTACTACGTTACAAAAACCATTGCGGCAAAAAATTTCTGAAATTCTCGGAATTGAAGTCCCCCTACCACAACATGATGTTCATTTAGCAAAAAAAGTTAGATGCTCCTTCTGTCCAAAAACTAATTTTGCGTGTTCTGCGTGTCACATGCCATACTGCATGGAGCATAGAGCCCAGCTATACTGTGAATGTGAACATCAAGATCCAAGAAACTGAAGACCTGGCTAAGAATAACTAAGACTGATAATGTCAAAAGAGTTTATTTTTTGTTACAAGGATAGATATAGAGTTCGTATTCGTAGATAATAATTTGAATTTCATGTTTTTTTTTCAAAAAAATGTTTTATGTTTGGATGTTATTTTTTTTTCAGTTTCAACAAATATATCTCTTTGTGAAATAAAACACCATTATATTTTTTTTCTACGCAAACTAGGAAATTTAGTTATTCTCCCGAAACCATAAAATATTTAAATTTTTTGTTTTTTTGCTAAAAAATAGCTTTGGGTTTCTGAGACCCGAGTGTGAAGTTCTTGTCTCAAAAAATAAGTGTGATGTACCAGGGTTAATACTGAGCACAGCCAATGATATGTGAATGATAACTGAAAACAAAGACCTGTTAATTTATTTTGATTTACTGTTTTGCAAAGTGTTAAAGAGGAGGTCTTTTTTGCCAATAATTGGCCATATCTTTTTAAAACACCCTTATAAATATTAGAATGCTATATTTTTGTAACGCTCTCGCTGAGATATTTTGGATTCTAAAACAAAATATAGTACGTTTCATTTAAAAAAATGTAAGTTTGTGTTGCTACGTGGTTTTGGAATACCCTGTAGAATCGAAAGTATTTTCAAAATGTGCCCTCAGTAACTGTATTAGCTCGCACAAAACTTTGAAGTTTTATCTCTTACCACAACGATGTAATCCTCCGAAGTCAGAAGATTGCCCCACCCTCTATATCTTGAAAGGGGCTCTCGAACATTGGTAATCTATTATGATTATATTTAAAGGCATTTAATTGTATCGTCATCATTTGTTTTATAGCACATCGTAATAAAGATATATATTTCAGAACTAACCTGCACTGTTTACTTTCTGAAAGCACTCCGAATCCACTATTATATTCCTTTTCTAACCTCAGGACCGGGGGACGAGAGTATATATAATAATAAAAAGCTTGTCTCTTGCATATGGTCATAGATAGGTACCAATGTTTGCAGAAATGGCTAACGTGAGAAATACCAAACAGTATTTTAAATATTTACTTTAACCCAATAATGCCCAAAACATTTCTTTTGTGAATGTTAATAAAATTTTGCCAACTATTGAATATTTGAATACTCTATTATATTAAAAAAATGGCTGTTGCAAAAACGAAACACCGGGCAAATAAGTTGACAAAATAAAATAACATTTTTCTATATCCATTTAAAAATCAACAACTTTCATCACGTTTTACTTTAACCGAAAACGTCAGTTACCGACATCAGTGATATGATTCACATAACGTTAACTTTCGTCTCTAGTGACGAAAGTGAGTGGTTGCATTTTGAGATAATAAATCGCTGACAGCCCAGTCCTTTTAAATAACTGTTCTAATATAATTATGAATCAATATGTGCAAAAGAAATACATTTTAAAATACACAATACATTTTTTTAGTATTGTGTTATTCAAAGTTTGTCAATTTATCATTACATTAAATTATTATGAGATATATCTGGATCCACCCAGTGTACAAGTTACTTGAAAGACAACAATAACGAAATAGGAATGTTATATAAACAGACGTAGTCTGGGTATCGGGTAAAGAAGGAGGACGGTGCAAGATGTGCGAGAGTCAGGTACAGATTGGCAAACTAATTTTGGCAGTTGACGATGCGCGAGAAAGCCATATAACTTGACAGCGAAGAGCAGGCGACGTACATTCCGCATACAAAGTTTTAAAGGTTATGAGACTGCTGATACGTACGAGGGTAACACAATATTTCGAATTAGGATTTAAAAATGATGAATTGTGGCACATGTATAATGCTATATAAAATCGAGTTTACAAAACAAAATAACTTTAATGTGTTCTTCATTATTTTTTAAATGAATAAGATAATGAAAACCATTAGATTTTTCTACGAAAATTGGTTTTTTTTGTACGGACAATTGCTTCAAAAACCATAATTCTATAATTACTCTTTATTATTTTATGTGATGTAAATAATAAATAATAAATAGATTCCAAGAGACATAAACTTTCATCTTTACTTTAAATTAATGTCTATTAAGTGGTCCCTTCATAATATTCGTCATTGAGGTTAATTTGTATATAAATTGGAAGTAAGGTAGATTTTGTTAATAAAGCGTACAGTAGGATTGTTAAATGACTTTCTAAATTTAACAATGGCCAACAATTTTTCCTATCTGTTCGTAGTAATCGTTAATGATATACTTACCTGTTAAGCTTTCTAAAATTGTTATTCTTAATATTATGTAGTAGATAATAATGAAAAAATTCGGGTTTATACATAATATTTGGAAAACAAATTGGAGAAATCGCCTTTAGAGATGGTCTAATAAGTATACTAATGATATAAATAAAATATTAAACCTCTTTTGTGATATATAATCCTACTTTCATATGTAAATTTTTGAGTTTTTTCCAAATATTTACTTTGAAATTAGAACATCCCTACACACCTTTTACAGCGTTAGGACTGGCAAAACAAAACAAAATTTGGTTCTGGGTGCCGTCAATTATTGTTTATTTAGAACTATGTACAAATGTGCTACAAATATTATATTACTCCAGTGGAATTCGTCTCTAATATCTACAATTTTATAACACCTATTTACATTTGTACATTGTTCATTCAACTTTATTTGAACAACTTTACTTTCTGGAGTCGCCATAACCAGTTAGTATTTCACAACCCCGTTAATCACACTTTTCTCTCAACTGTACTGTCGAAACGAAGCTTACGAATTCTGCCAACGAAGTGAGCTCTTGCAATCCGCATACGTCTTTGCTACGGCGCATCGGACGTTGCGAAACTTCCGACTTACAAAATTATTTGACAACCTGTATGTTATTTGTATGCACACGGGCAGATAATGCTATTTCCAACACCTCAAACGCAGGATGGCCGAGTGTAAGATATATCTGCTTACTTGAGAGACAACAATAACGAAATAGGAATATATTATTAACAATCATAGTCTGGGTATCGGGTAAAGAGGAAGGGCGACGTAAGCGGTGAGAGAGTCATGTAGTCTTCGACAAACCATTCGATAGGAAAGATATAATGAGAGATTTTGTTATTTCTTACATAATTGTTGCAGTCTTATATTTAATTTTTAGGATTTTATAATGTATGTATATGGCAAAAGTTTAGAAACGCTCAATTATAATATGAAGGTAGATGCCAAAACAAGTATGGTAGATCGCAGATTTCGTTCAGATCACTTTAAAGATAATTCAACTCTTTCACACTTCTTGTACATACTATGTAGTAACCAATAGTTATAGAAAAAGTATAGTGTTTTACTCGTCAAAAAGTATTTTTTGCAACTTTGGAACCTTATCAAATTCGACTGCGCTTCGTTTGATAAACGGTTCTCTCGTTGCAGAAAATCCTACTTTCGTCACTCGTTAAACAATATACTATTTATTACTTTACCTCATGTATACAATATGTGTATAAATATTATTGTAATTGAGTGATTTTGACGTTTCGAGAATCGAATGGATCTTCACGTTTCATACCATTTTTTATATTACGCTTGTTCGATACTAAGCAGCATCAGACGGGAAACTGGAACATGAAGTCGGAATCATAACCACAAGGATTATGACTACTTGTGTAATTTCATCCCAGTATGTGACAAAGCAATGCTACTGTAAATACAGGCAAACCCAGCAAATATAAATATAGTGCAAATATATGTCACTACTGCAGGTCGAGACACTCTACCAAAGCGTAGAAGAGATAATATAACTACTCCCCAAACACAAATCGTAATGGACGATTACAATGCTGAATTGGGAGGGGGAATGAAAACAGCCTTGATTGGACAAAAAAACGAGGCAGAATTCAGCCACGAGCCATAGGCGAGTGGCTTAAACAAACGAGTATGATATCGAATTTTCAACACATGTTGTACACGATATTTTTCCGAGGACCACAAAAAATGCAGAGTTAGTATTTATTTTAATAATGAAAATTTATGGTAAAGTAACTACAATTTATAAAATGAACTGGTGCTTCAAGACCATTGTTGACCATTTTATGGTCTTTAGTTGATACATCAATAATCATCGACCCGTGTGCAAAATAATTACACACAGCCGTCGGCCAATCAGATTTCTCAATTTCTCCATTTCACACGGGGACGCACTTTGTTTGCAATTTCAAATTTTTACTAAGAGAAAACTGTATAAAATGTGCCATATTTCATGGTGGTCATCGTAAAACACATTTTACAAACAACCGATCAGAAGGTTGTATACGTGGGAGTCACCAGCAGATAAACCCGGTAATATCGTCAGAAAACAGTTTTATCAAATGTTTGTCAATATGAGATTCAGAAACTGTTTCACATCAGTTGAAACGTATCCAGGAGCAGATATTGAATCAGACCACATACCTCTAGTGGGATTTATGAGAGTAAGACTAAAGGAAGTTAAGAAAAAAATTAGACCTAATTATGATATGGCAGCTCTTAAACATTAACGAATTACATTAACGAGAAAGTCAGTCAATTAAAAAAAGAGAATAGCAGGCAAGAGGAGTTAAAAATATGAGATAGTGGAGTCAACAATGGAAGAATTTCTGAAACCAGTGAAGAAAACAAGAAGGAAATCATGGAAATTTAATGATGCAAAGACGAACACTCAAGGGAAATAAAGAGGACTACAGAAATATTCAATCACAGATCAGAAGAGGGATTAGAAAAGCCAAAGAAAATGAGGTAGCGGAAAGATATGCGGAAATAGATACGTCCATAAAAAAGTGAACGGGGCTACGGGGAACCTTCAAGAAGCGACAAATGATGAAGATTACAGACACAAAGGGGAAAATGATCATCCACAAACAAGACATGAAACAAACGGTTTTAAAGAATAGAACTAACTTCTCCGCATCTATGAAATCCCTGATTAAGATTATATGATAAAATTGTCACTTGTATACACTTCGGGGGATGTATCGTGTTAACGAACAGAAATTTCTCCAAAAATAACCAAAAATGCAGTATATCTGGATTTATAGGACCCGCTGTACTCGCTATGGTCAGCTGAAAATCTATAGGGTACATCTGTGAGACACCTTGAAAAATATCTAATTATAAAATTGGCCAATTTAATACACTCCGGAGGCTGTATCGTACTAAACCCGAAATTTCTCCGAAAAGGACAAAAATGTGGCACTTCAGGTACCATAGCACCCGTTGTACTAGCTCTGGTGAGCTAAAAATCAAAAAGATTCATCTATAAGTCGCCCTGAACAATATTCAATCATAAAATGGGTCACTTGTACAAACGCTGGAGGCTGTATCCCGCTAACAAACTGAAAATTTTCTAAAAATGACAAAAATTTGGTACCTCAAGTACCATAGCACTCGTTGTACTGAATTTAGTGAACTAAATCTCAATAGGGTTTATCGTTGAGACGCCCTGAATAATATCCAATCATGAAATTAGTCACTTGTAAATACTCCGGAGGCTGTATCGTTGTATCTTGCTAACAAACTGAAATTTCTCCAAAAATGACTAAAATGTCGTACTTAAAGTACTATAGCACCTGTTCTACTGGCTGTAGTGAGCTGAAAATCAATAGGGTACATCAGTGAGATGTTTTGAATTCTATTCAATCATAAAATTGGTGACTTTTTGCACTCCGGAGGCGGTATCGTGCTAACAAACTGAAATTTCAAAAAAATTACAAAAATGTCGTACTGCAAGTACCATAGCATCCGTTGTACTGGCTATTGTGAGCTGAAAATCAATAGGGTTCATCTGTGAGATGTCCTGAACAATATTCAATCATAAAATTGGTGATTTATTGCACTTCGGAGGCTGTATCGTGCTAATAAGACATGTATCGAAAAGTGGCCGACGACGACGACGACATACACACAGGATTTTTTTTCTAAAAACCATTTTTTCGTGTTTTTCTTGATGAAAAACGTAGAAATAACTCAAATTTTTTATAAAAATTTCAACTTTTTTGTGCGTGAACCAATACTTTTCTCGCATATAGATAGGTTGGGCGTAAAAGTAAAACAGATGTAAATCATATCTGGGAACACTCATCCCAAATCAAAGACCGGAAGTCAGTTGTCCAGTCTCAGTAATATCCACAGGCCCAGAGATACTGAAACAAGAACAAGGGAGGATTTTTCTTTGTAAGTATCAATTGAAAATAAAAACAGTTCGATACATTTTATAAACGACATGGTATTTTACGTGATTCTTTTTGTGTTTTAAATTTCATTACTTTAATTGTTTATTAAATGGGAATTTACTTTCTAAAGTCACTTGAGATGTGTACATGGCGCAATGTTTTTTCTGACATCCGTAGATGGCAGTTTTGGTAGGATTGTATAAACCTAATTTTTTTTCAAAACCTTTTACCTTGAAAACGGGTGTTGTTACGAAAATTTTCTACTTCTACTTACCAACTTTTTTTGCCGTGTTTTACCTATCCTAGAAACGGGGTCACCTCTCTTGAAACACCCTATATATAGAACCAGAACATAGGTTATTCCATTCTGCTTAATTTATATTTGATTGTTTAACTCAACAAACTAACAGCCTTTCAATATTTGACTTGAAATTAATTTTATTTCTTTCTCGTATTTGATTTGACGAAGAGGTTATATCTTTCGTTTCGAGTCCACAAAAGTAGTTAAACTCATTTCGGTCCCTTAAATAAATTCCAAAATACCCTCGAGAAAGACAAAAGTCAAATTTAATCTTTGCCGAAGAACGCCACAGAACAGGACGAGGAGAAAACTTTTAGTTAGTTTTGTACCAGTCGGGTAAACGAACGATGAATTTTTTGATTGATTTACTTTGAAGAGAGAATAGAAAAAAAATTTCAAGAATGGTGTGTGCTTGAAAGTATATAGTTCATTGATTCCAAAATACTCGTATATTATTCACATAAAATATTGATAAATGCAAATTAATGAGTACTGAATAAATTGAATTAACATTTTGTTTACCTCAAAAAAATGTTTCAAATCGTAAACGAGCTGGTAAAACATGAGAAAAGAATGATTATACACACATTATTTTTTTCTCTTTCCAATATTTTACAAACTGTTGCCAGGCTTGATCGGATTCTGTGAAATATGAATTAAAGTTTCATCTTAAGATAAGATTAAGATTAAAAATAGTATTTATTAACAGTTTCGTAATGCCAAATTACAGTAATTTGAAAAATAAAACAAATTTGTATGCCGATGGACTGGCTATTTTCGAAACTACTGTATTTCTTGTGTGGCTTCATGACTCCTTGCTTATAATAGTCTAAGATCCGAAGTAAAATCGACCTTCACCTATATGGTTAATGGATAAAACTAATTTTATAAGTGTTTCAAATGAAACTCACTGTTTCTAGCTAATTCCACAATATAATGAAAATTGTAGAAAATTCTAAAAAATTGAGAATTGTTTCGATAAATCAATATCATCGTCAGAAACAATTGTCAACTTTTTAGAATTTTGAACAATTTTCATTATATTGTGGAATTAGCAAGAAACAGTGAGTTTCATTTAAAACACTAATATGAGTAGATTCCACGTAGTTAGGGTCGAGACAGTTAATTTAATTAAACTAAACAAGAAACATAACAATTCTTTTTTGTGATGTTATTTTTAGAGACTTTTCGTGATGTTTATTTAAAACGTTAATAAGAAATCTCCTAGATGTCTTAATTTCATTACCAACTCTATTAACATCCATGTCATGTGAATAAAACATATTTTTGATGTACACAATAATACTTGAATTCGCAGTTACATACACATCCTATGAACTTCTTTTTAGCAACTTCCTATAGGCAACATTCATACGATGTTAATTTGTATACTTCTCACTAATATCACATACAGAACGTTACTGTAATATTACATATTAACATGTTTCTAAGATGATCACATGTTGCAGTTACTTTCACATCTTTCGAAATAATTTTTAGTAAGTTCGTGTGATTACTTCTTTACGATGTTAGTTCATAAAACTCTCAGTAATGTCTCATAATCAACATCACGGTAACATAAAAAAGAAGAAAACAGAAGAAGAACTGATGAACGAACATTATCTGTGGAAACAAATGACAAGCATGAAATGGCGGATGGTTTTCAGTTTTGTGTTATATTTTATTTGCAGGAAGCACATTTGTTGCAAGTACTTGAATAAAGTGGTCTTCGTTTTCGTTAGTTCCTACTTAGCTTCAGTTTCTATGATTAGTTATAATTCTTGTTATAATGGACGAACAACAGCTGTTATCGGTAAGTACCTATTCCAAAATCATAATTATTAAAACTTAATACTCATTTAAGACTTTAATCGGCTATTGTACATTGAAATTCCCAGTCGCGGAATTGTACACTAACATTATATAATAGAGTTTACAAAATAACGGTTTTTTCAATTTTTAAAATATTTTAGATAGTAAGTATATTTTGAAAACGATTCAAATTATTTTAAATCATAGATATGCATTATACCATACAAAAAACTTAATATTGTAATAGAGTAGATATTATTATTAATAATAAAACATGCTCATATGTTGGCAGAGAGTTGAATCTAGAAGAAAATATTTTCAATGTTCAAGATGTTTCAGAAGCTACTTACGTAAATAAAATAAAAAACAAATAGTTGGTAATTATGGAAAGAAAGGGGAATAACTATTTCAGATAGTCTGATACAGATATTGTATTAAACAGTTCAAAAAATATTGAATCGAGTATCTCTAGTTCTAGTTTTTGTAGTAGCAGTCATAGCCATCAATATAGTATTGCAGGTTTAGAAAATTTTAACATTAATACTAATAATTCTTGTGAACAATAAGAGACTGTTTTAGAGACTGTTTAAGACTTTAAAAACAGAAATTTCTGTTGAAAAGCTCATTTCCATTTGAGAATACACTGAATGCTCCAGTCAACAAACAGAATATAATTATTTATTGTTGTGGAAACACATCTATTGGATACTCAATTGGATACAATTAATTATAAACTCATTTAACTTGATAATGTGTTCATATCTCTACTTCATAAGTAGATTTTTTGTATACAGTTTATTAATAATGCTTAGTTTTCATCAAGTTACAATTCCACGATGTTAATATTCAATATGTTCCAGGATGAAAATAACAAAATGAGAATAGTATATTATTTTATACAGGAAAGAAGTATGAATTTTCATGGCACATCTGAATATACCTGCAAATGGAGTGAGGCATGTAATAGAAGGTAAATCATGAAAAGTTACTTCTCGAAATAAAATATGTTGTTATTCCTTTGAAGAGCACCGCACGTACCTTCTGGAAAATGGGTCCCAGCCAATTGGCTGAAAATCAAGTTTGATGTAGTTTATGATGATCGATCAAAGGTCTCCATGGGCACAATTTGATCTAAAGTAATTGTTTCTTATTAGCTGCTGTTCAGAACACCTTTAAATGTTTCACAGATAATTATTTTGAAGTGTACGTTATGGAATGGTTGAGGCACTCGAAACAGCGACTCTTACGTAAGAAAAAGAATTCGTAAGTAAACGATAGAATTTTCTTTAATCAGATTGGATTTCTGTTGATTTAACGTAATGTTTCATAAAATCTTTATGGTGTGAATTTTTTTTTAGTTTTAATATCATTAAAAAATTATTCTAATAAATTTTCTGTAAACTAGCTGTAATGTATGTGTATCCGTTAAACTTTATCAATTCAGTTTCAAAGTATGTTGCATTATGGCAACTACAGATTAATATACCCTTTTTAGTTCTTTGCTTTCACTGAATGCGTTCAATAGTTTCCACTTTCCACACTTGTTATGTAATATGCTTACACAATTTAATTTTTTTTGGGTTGGATTCCTGGACAAGATATTTTTTTTTATTTTATACCTGTTTTGTCAAATTTACTGTACTGTTCATTAAAAGTGAATAAACGTTTTAAATCCTTTATTGCTTTTTGTACTATTTTATTTTAAATGTACAGGGTGAACAACTAAGAACGACTGTAGGCCACATCTCAGAAAAGAATCATGGTACAACTTTCAAAAAAATTAGCTTTAGGTAAGTGGTACTGAAAAATTGCTGGAAAATATTTTGCAGTCTCTAAAATATCCGCTAGAGGTGGAATGAACACTCGAAAACATAATACTTCAAAAAACATATTAAAGGTGTCCTAAAAATACAATTTTTGAAATCTTGATGAGATTATTAATAAATATAATTAAGCAAATTTTTTGCCATTATTCTTCAAATAATATGTGGGGAAGGTTCAAACTTATGAACAAATGTAAAACTTCTTCGTTTTTTAACCGATATTAATGATTTTAACTGCATTTAAAAGAGTTTTTCTGTTTAATAAGATGGATAACAAAATTAGATAATTTTGTATTCACTCTGAAATTTCAAATGGAAATTGAAGTATTTTTTTAATTTTTATATCTGATAACGTAAATCCCTTCTCATCAGAATTTAAAAAATATCTCATTACATTTGAAATTTCCGAGAAAATGGGAAAGTTGTCGAATTTTTCACATAGCGTTGACAAAATTGTCCAACTTTGTTACTTTTGTTAAGCATATATCTTATTAAAGAGGAAAAACTCTTAAATGACGCCAAAAACATTGATATCGATTTAA
Source organism: Galeruca laticollis (assembly GCA_963921935.1). NCBI lineage: Eukaryota > Metazoa > Arthropoda > Insecta > Coleoptera > Chrysomelidae > Galeruca > Galeruca laticollis. The sequence continues at coordinate 52,831,696 of OY998184.1, forward strand.
AAACAAAAAAGTGTTACGACATTTGTTTTTAGGTTGAACCTTCCCCCACCTCTTACTTGAAGAATAAGGACAAAAAGTTGTATTTCTAGGATACCGTTGGTATGTCTTTTTTGGAGATTATCACAGTATTATGTTTTTAAGTGTTCATTCCACCCCATAGTAGATATTTTAGGAACTCAAAAATATTTTCCAGCGATTTTTCAGGTTCATTTTCCTGAAGGTATTTTTTTAAAGCTGTACCATGATTATTTTTTGAAATATGGCAGACAGCCGGCTTTCTCAGTTGTTCACCCTGTATTTGCTGATTAGGCACAGAAACATCTATAGGATGTCATCTAGAATGTTTGAGGTATGTTATTTAGAGGTTTAAGTAATGTCCATATAACATCTAAGATAATACACTTCATTGTTTTTGATATGTCTCATGTATATCATTGATAAGATGTTATTTTTTAGACATTGCATCAACATTGTCGATATGTTAAAAGACATTTCAGAATGAAACAGAAATGTTGTTTTCAGTTCATTATAAAGACTTCTTTTGAGGAAGTTCTAGTAACATCACAGTAATGTAAAAAGGCAGCGCTTTAACATTGCTGAGAAGTTAAGTTGAAACATCACAAAAGTTAACAGCCACAAGCTGGGCATAAGCGGTTGTATAGATGTGCATGTGATGAAAACAAGAGGAAAAAAGGAAGAACATTATTACAATGTGATGTCGAATTAACATAACTGTAATATTTATTTGCATAGTGGGAATTTAGTATGTAATAAATTATAAAAAAATGGGTTGCTTGAAAAAATCCTGGCCAGGCTATAATTAATTAAAAATTACTGACTGACAAAATGAAAAATTACATAAATAGGTCAAGAAATATCTGATATGTGATCACATCTTACTGCAGTACGTAGAAATATGAAACATAATGATTCATTCCAACTATTCAACTAACAATATTGCAAGTACATGTGCCGATATCCTATAACTAATAAGCTAATCGCTCGATCAGACAATATAAAAACTACTTGACATCTATTACTTATTCTCAGAGACCGGAACTCATGTGAATAATAGCAAATATACAATCATAAGTAGAACACAGTTAGGAAGTAGTCATAAAAAATACATAGATATTTCTTTGTGGTTCAAAACGACAAAAATACCCCTGAATTGTACAAAAATATATACTACTTTACAACGAATTGAAATAAATTAATAGTGTTTTTGAGTGAAGTTACTTCGATATGTAACTACGACTCGATGAACTCGATTGAGTGTTGAACTGAGTTATGAACTAACTTGAGTATTGAATTGATTTCGAGTCTTGAACTCGCTTCGATGAGTGTAAAAACTGACTTCGTTTTCGAGTTGTAAGCTCTTTTCGATGAGTGTAAAAACTGATTTCGTTGTCGAGTTGTAAGCTCGTTTCGATGAGTATTCAAAAACTTACTTTGTTATTGAGTATTGAACTCGCTTCGATAAGTATAAGAACTGATTTCTTCACTTTGTAGGACGTGTTAAATAGAAATCTGCCAGAGCCGTGTTTACACGTGGATTGGGTTGACCAACCGGAAATGAACATTTCCTATTGGCCAGTATCATTTGACTCGTCGGATTCATCGACAAGAATCAACAATGGACGCCTTCAATAAATATTTCAATTTCTATTGAATACTCCAAAAGCAATTGTAACCTTTTTACTCAGAAAGGTTATTCAAACAAGCTTCCGACCATCGACTATAAAAATTCACGCACAAAGTGACAATAAGCTTAGGGTTTTTACAATACAATAGATAATAGGGTGAAACGTGACATTTTCCTAAATTTTTAACTATAGGATTTCAAACACAATGCGACAATATGTCGACTTTCCGAATGTGTTCTTTCAATGCTCAAACAAAACTATTTACAATTATTATTGCAAAACGTGATATTTTAAAGATATTTAACAGAAGCTGCTAATAAACTACCCTTTGAATTCATAACAATACAAAAGGACTATCAATTTTTCAACATTTTTTTAGAGCGCTAGCAACTGAAATGAATTTACGCTTCAAATATAGACAATGACGAAAATAAGTAACTTACAAATATCTTACATATTTTTTAACGCATCCTAAACAATATAATTCAAGATTTTCTAATCTTGAACAAATAGTTACAAATTTTAAATCCTTTTCTTTAATAGAAAATGAGTGTAAAATGTCTAAACATACTTTGCAAAAAATATATACAAGATCTCTATTACATATCTCTAATTGAGGGCCTAAAATTTACTCGAAACTCCTACAATCGTCTCATCAAAAACGAGGATGAAAAGAAGCTATTCAAATCCCAACGACGCTATGATTACAGTCAAAAATCCTTTCAAAAAAGGTCAATGAGCGTAGTTTCCAAAAACGGCCAATATCCACCAAATCTCCAAAAAATACAGCCACCAACAGCTTCCCGAATAAATTTACACAGTCCTGATTAATATGCCCAACTGGGATGATTTACCATATATAAATCAAGATCTCACAGATAGAAAAGAAAGTAAAGGTTTCGCCAATAACATATCTAACTTAACTTCCCTCTACAACGCAACTCGAGTAAATTTTCTAACCAATAGAAAACGAAGAAGATTTTGAAGCAGGTCCTCTAACTGATGTACAATCGGAACAAGAAGAAGATAGCGATATTGGAACGACGCCCGCACTTAATGCTGTTACGAACACACGTGATGACGTTGAAAAAGAGATAGTGATGTAGAAGAAATAAATATGAGTGAAGACGATGCATCAGCGGAAAAAGCATATGGGTCCCAGAAATGTAAGAATACGGCAGTCTAATACAGTCGTCTGATTGGTGTACGAGAATATGGCAAGTCTGCAAAAATTGAGCTTGATTGTTGGAAACTTCTTTCTTCTAACGATTTTCTGACCATTATCGTCGAAAGTAATAATAAATACATTCGTAAAGTCTTGGTCAATTACGGTGTAAGGATCCAAATTTCACAATAAGTTTAATGATTTATTGAGTACTTCCATGTAAATTCGCTGCAATTTATTTCGAAGATCACGTCATTCGTGTTTTAGACTGAATGGTTACGTCTCGTTTATGTGTTTCTGAGTACATACCATTAATTGTCCTTAGTTTGATAGATTTCCCTATACTTTTAAAAGGGCTCTCGTGAATTCAAAGTGGTTTATAATAAATAAATTTTGTTTAATTCTAAGTTTGGCAATCGAGGTTATGCTTCTTCTTTTCTGTTTAACGTCCGTACGCATTGGAACGACTGATTTGCAGAGACACGTTTGGTTGTTTCGAGTGCGGTGATAGTGTATATTTTCGTTACCGGTTGCCTACGTCGTTACGTTTTGTGCTATAGAGGGTGGATTATAGTCTTTTTGGGACTAAAAGAATTATCTTTGTCGACTTGACTGAGACTTATTTACCGGACTTGACAACAGATTATTATTTACTCGATTGGGGCGTACCATAGAATTGGTACTCGTGATAGAGGTATGGTAGACCTGATTTTTGACCTAGGTCTTGTCAGCACTCTGGCGTTTTTTTTGGGGGAAACATGAAAACACGTAACAATAATGGTCGCCTCCAAATACATCAACTAAAAGACGCAAACGGAAACATCAAAGAAGACAGAAAAGATTTAATGGATGATGTGGGAAATTACTACAGCGTACTATACTCAGAAAGCAACCCAGAACAAGTGAGCGCAGCTGACGAAAGAATTCTCAATGTAGTCTCCGAGGATCTGCCTGACAGCTCCATACAAGAAACACCATGCGGTGGTTACTTAGCAAGTGCCGCTCGTATATACTTCTTTAACCATAGAACCATTCATCTTCGGGAAACAGTTACCTCGTGAACCTTTCTTTAAGGTTAGAAAATAACATCGTTTTGAAACTCACTGGGATAACTCACTGGGGCCGTGTCAATACGATATTTATAAAACGGACGTGTTCGTTATCTATTTCACTGCCCTAGCCACTTCATTGGTCGCTAGCAATATTTGAAATTAATGTTTACACAAATCTAATAATGTGTTTTTGAATAATGTCTTTTTGAGATCATCACATCGTCCCCTCTTGGAAGAGAATAATTATCCTCGATAAATTTTCGATACTACCTATAACGTTAATAGTTATTACTAATTGCTTTGTTTATTAAACACTGTTTGTTTGTTCATTGTCACACTTCACTTATTTACAAATATTTTCGTTATGGTATTTATACAACTCATTTTTATGAAGGATTTGATTTTTATTGTTTTGAGATGTAATCTCACAGTTTACTCCTTTTACTTTCGTCATTTTAAACGGTCCAAAATAATGTGGATCGAACTTATTTCTTTCCTCATTTCTTAAAATAAATAACCCATACCCTAAATGTTACGGGTGAAGATTCCTTTTCACTTTTATTCACTCTAATTAACTTATTTTTTATCACAAACTGTTTGGCTCTTTCATTCGCGTACTGTAACTTATATTTCAACTCTTTATCATACCTTCCAAGATGGTAACATGGTTGTATTTCTACATTTAAAAATTCTGGTATGTTGGGTTTTCTACCGTATAATAACTCAAAAGGAGTGTATCCTTGATACGTGTTTGGTGTTGTATTATAATAATATGCAAACATTTTTACAAATTTGCACCAGTTATCCCTAGAATCATTGATAAAGTTTCTTATATGCTCATTAAACGTTCTGTGTAGTCTTTCACAACTGCCTATCGCTTCATGGTGGTATGTCGTTGAAAAATTATGTGTTATTTTTAAAAGTTCCGCTAAGTTCTTCATTATTTCATTCTTATATTTCGTTCCTTGATCTGTCCTTATCTCTTCAATCAATCCATAGTTTGGTATGAAGTTGTCAAATATAGCTTTTGCTATTGTGGTTGCCTCTTTGTTAATGACCGGTATCATAACCGCGTATTTTGTTAATTCGCATATTATTGTTATACAATAACGATTGCCGTTGTTACTTTCTACAAAAGGACCTATTGTGTTTATATAAATGATATCAAACGGTTTTATAGATGTGTCCGTGATGACAAATTTTTCTTTATGACTAGGTTTTGCTTTATTCACTTGGCATTCGTGGCAATTCTTTACATACTTCCTTACATCTTTCTCCATGCTTTTCCACCTAAAATTTGCTCTCAGTTTCTTTAATAATCTATTGTTTCCTACATGTCCTCCAAACATTGGATCATTGTGATATCTTCTAGAATCTTTTGGATCTCTTCTTTTTGCTGTACCGTTTTTGGTATTTCGCATATACATACTTGTATATTTTTTAACCTTTTATTCTCCTCTATAAATTCTTCTATTGTGCACTTTTTGAATATATAACCATTTGCGCCTATCTTCATTTTTTTTACTTTAAATTTTACCGACAGCTTCTCAAGCTTTTACTACGTTCGTCCTAGGTCGAAGTTGTGTATTCCGATAAATAAGGCTTCACACAATTTCAATTATTTTTGATCCTTAGCAATATACGGTTATTTTTAAAGTGTAAAATTGGTAATTTATGTGCCTCTAGATTAGTCAAAACTTTTATTACTGAAAGTTTTTCTATTCGTTTTTTCTTTGTTTCTTCGTTATTCTTTAGATCCTTTCCTGATTGAGCATTCTCCTTGCGCGTTTGTACTCTTGTGATTGCCAAGACATGCGAATTACTTATGTATAAATCTTTGAGTTCTTTTATGGATATTCTTGATATACTATCTGTGTAATTCGCTACACCTTTGACGTACTGTATTTCAAAATCATATTCTTCCAATTCAATCAAATTTCACATGTTTCCTAGATAATTTCTTTACCTCTTAGTTGATTAAAACTTTTATCGCCGAAAATTGTATACAAAGTTTTCGGATTAGATTCGTTATTTTCCATTCTGTATGTATTTCTAATTGATTTTCCCTTTCTTCTAGTTTTTTTTAGACTATATACGTTGACATTTATCATTAACGTTTTATCGATTATCCTAGCTTTTGCTCCACTTTCTCTCGTCTGTTTCATATATCTTATTAGCTGTTTTCTCTGTTCCAATATGTTTTTTAGATAATCATCAATATATATCTTTGTTCCTTTTAATTTATTGGTTCCTTCGAAAGTTTCTACTTTCCTATTCATGTGTTTCATCATTATTAGTACTCGCCTATTTTTGTTACTGTTTTCATTTCCTGTTCTTCTACATCATAAAATATCTGATTTAACATCTACTGTGTTATTGACCTTTTTCATTACATCTTCTAATTTATTTTCTAGTTGTTCCTCATCTTTTTCATTGCCTTCTTCTATACCATGTATTATGACATTCTTCTCTCTAAAATTTTTTTGGGTCTGTGTCATGTTTCCTTGCAAAAATTCTGTTTTTCCCTTCAGTTCCATATTTTCCATCCTCAATTCGTAGTTTTCTTTCTTTGACTGAGCTATTTGTCTGCTCATTTCTCCAATTTTATCTTCTTTCTTGCATATTCTTTCGTTATTGTTATTGTGATTATTGTAATTGCCGTTCCTGTTAAATTTCCTCTCCTTATTATAATTCGCGTGTCTGCCGTAACCATTTTCGTGATTATACTGTATGAATGTCCTTCCTGAGAGGTTGCCGTTGTGAAATCCTCTGTTGTTTCCCCTCCTATGACTATTCCTAAAGTCAAAATCTAATTTCCTGAAGAAATTCTTATTTTCCTTCATGTGTAAAACTTGTTGTTGGCTTACTATGCCTTCTACTGATACTAACTTGGATAATACTTCTTGCGTGGTTTCAAAGCTTCCCGCTGCTCTGATCGTTTTTGTTGCGTCTGCTGTGGCAGTCATAGTTGCTGCCTCAATCGTTGCTTCTTTGGTGTATTTTTCAGTTAGACGTTCGGGCATCCCTTCTGACACGTATGCTGCCTTTAGTATCTCTGCCAATTTCTCTATTTCATTTTCTAGTTCATTCCTAATTTCTGTGATAGCGTTTTCCGTCGTGATCAAACTTCTAGTTTTCTCTTGTCTCAATTAGTAGAATCGCATTTTCTTCATTAACCGTCGCGTTTATTTGTAACAAATCTATTGAGTCCAAAAATGATTGTAACTTGCTTGCTCCGCCATTAAATTCAGTAGGTAATACCTTACTCGCGAAATTAAAAATAATCATTCATACTTGTCGCCATTTTCAATTATTTGCTGATTGCTTGTAATACACCCGTATAGATCTCCTCAGGGTAGGAATTTTACTAATACAGTTCAGCGCTTGAAATGCCCTAGCAGTTTTATCCCTAATCCTATCTGAATAATTTTTACAACTTTCTTGTTGTACTAAACTTAAGTATTTCCAATTTTCACCTATTAATTTAGAAAAATTATTATAAAGAATTATTATACTATTAATTACTTCAAAGTGAATATCTGGATTTTTAGGAGTTTCCTTTTTCAAAACCCTTTTTCTCTGTTTATTTATTTCTTCTACAATTCCCCTTAGCTCATATTCGAAATTATCCCACGTTATTGACATTCAAAAGATTTACCATTCGTTCATAAAAATAGAGTGCATAAGTACTTACAATTTTATACAGTCAAAGTTCCTGACGTCTGCTCCGCTGCAATGCCTCGGTTGATGTCTCTTTTTAACTCTCTTCAATGTGTTTTACATAGAGTCCATATGAATTTCGGAATGAAAGCTACCGTTATTATATACAATGAAACTATTATATGCGTTGTAAAACTATCTTGCTGCACCATAAAATTATTGTTCCTTGTACTTCTTGTTTAGTAGGTGATACAACCATAGTTTTGCTTCTCCAAGGTCCAAAATTTAAATAAAAGACCATATACCTTCACTCGTTTGAATTACCATCAATTCGCAGGATTATTTACCATTTTCCATTTAGTTTGCAGGAATATTTACCATTTACCATTTGTTCGCAGGAATATTTACCATTTACCATTTTTTCGCAGGATCACCATGTGGTGGCGATGTACAGAGCAGAATCCATCTTACCATTACCATTTACCATTACCATTTTACCATTAGCATTTGTTCGCAGGATCGCCAGGTCTCAAGCATTGTCTCAAATAAAAAACGGTAAAGCACCAGGGGAAGATGGAATTACAGCGGAAATTATAAAACTTGGCGGAAGCACTACTGTAGAATGAATAAAAATTCTTCTTAATAAATGTCTAACAGAAGGTGTAATACCCCAAATATTGGAGAACACCCAGGTCATTCCACTGTACAACAAGGGCGATTAACTAAGAATCGAAAAGTATCGGCCTATCAGCTTACTCCCCCACCCGTACAAACAAAAATTGTAGCAAATAGACTCACATCAAGATGCTTATCAGCCCCCGGAACAGGCTGGTTTCCGTGAAGGTTATAGCACAATAGAACACATTCAATTCGTCCGCACGATAATAGAATAGTGCAACGAGTAGAACGAACCACTACACCTCTCATTCCTTGACTATAACAAAGCGTTTTACTCCGTAGAATTATGGGCTATTTTCAAGGCAATGAACAATGCAAGAATCGTCTCTCGCTACAGACAGATTCTCAAACACATGTATGATAATGCGACAATCGCCGTTAAAATCACGGAAGAGATAAAAACAAGCCAAATTAAAATAAAAAGAGGAGGAAGACAAGGCAACACCGTCTCCCCAAAGCTGTTCACACTTGCACTAGAAGATGTTTTTAAAGCCCTAGACTGGAATAAGAAAGAAATCAAAATTGACGGCTAACATCGGAGCCATCTAGGTTTTGCGGATGATATAGTGCTCTCTAGCCAGAATAAAATGGAATCAGAAGAGATGTTGGAAGAACTTCAAAGAGAATCCGCAAGAATATGATTAACCATGAATTTGAATAAAACAAAAATCATGACAACTGACAATATACAAGTGCATATAGGAGACCACATCGTTGGCCACGTCGAAGAATATGTATATTTGGGACATTGCATCAAATTAGGCAAAGAAAATCAAAACGCTGAAAACAGACGTGTTCGTTTGACATGGGCAGCCACGGGTAAACTGTCACATTCTAGGTGCCCTTTATGTGTGCTAGCATTTTGGTAAAAAAAATCTAACCGGGGGGGGGGGGCCAGCTTGACGGATCTATGATTTTTAGCTTGTAGCAAACAGAGGGAAATTGACAAATGTCAATTGTCTCAACGTTCAGTGTTAATTCTATGGTTGGAAGTGGCTAATGAGACGGCAAGCGGAAATTACACGGAATTTTTCATATTAAATCGAAACAGGTCGATAGACATGTTACAAAGTTTATTCAATCTGTTGGTTATTTCTTCTACTTTTAATGTCAATCGGACTTCCACTGCCTCGATAACTGACATTAAGTCTTGCTTGGTTTTTCTTATTTCTTCCAAGACCATTCCAATCATTTCAGCCATTTCAAACGACGTTTCTTCCGATGGTGTATGGACTGCTTGACCGTTATTACACTGTTTACACCGATACGAAATTCTAGAGTTTTTATAAACGTTTGATTTCGGTTGTCCACAGATTGAGTTCGTCGAATGTGTTCATTTGACACACCAATAGATCCATTCTCACACTTGCGCAAAAGTAAAGGTTATCCCATTTTTGAGAAATTTCGGTTTGTTAGCATGGTACAGCCTGTGGAGTGTAACGAAAGTGACATTTTTCGCAAATAGAATATAACTTAGAAACAAATAGTTGCAGAAGTATTTCATTTAACAAAGTTTGTAGGAAACATAATATTAAAAATAAACATAAATTATTATGTATTGTCAAATAAATCAAAATGTAGTAATTCGTGCGAATGTCCCTTTCAAAACATAGGTTGTTTTGAAAGGGACATGTGTAGTAATGAAAGGGACATTAGTAGACTCCGGCGTTTTTTATTTCACCCCAAGTTTCAATTTGCGGAGACGCGGTTTTCAATGAAAAACTAGATAATGAACACTATTTTTAGTATATTCAATGTCATTCATTATCTAATTTTTTATTGAATAACGCGTTACCGCGAGTTTGAACTTGGGATGAAATACAAAACGTTGGAGTTTAGATATTAGTCATGTCACGGAATGGAAACCATCACACTCACTGTTAAATCGGCTAACAAGCTTAGAACCACTCAATGAGCCATAGAACGGATGATGTTAGGAATGAGCCTTAGAGACCATATCACAAACGAGAGTATTAGACAAAGAACTAAAGTTATGGACGTCATAACTCGAATATCCCACCTGAAATGGATCTGGGTAGGGCACATTGCCCGACAGGATGACTTGAGATGTTCAAGACGCATCATTCAATGGAGGCTACGCCTACATAAACGAGACGTTGACAGACCACAGTTACGCTGGCTCGACGATATTAAAAACAAAGTGGGCAATAGATGGCATCAACTTGCACAGTACAGAGAAACATGGAAGAATATAGGGGACACCTATGTCCAGGAGTGGACTGTTAAGGGTTGCTGAAAGAAGGGATGATGAGATTCTAAAATGCATTATAGCTACATATTGGATTGTTGTTTTACGTATGATTATACCAATATCAAAAACCGGCAGGAAATATATAGAAAAACAAGTGATAGTTGCCGTCAGAATTTATGATCACAAATCATCGTTCAATCAACTCAAAAATCAACCAAAAATATGAAACTCTGATGCCTTAAATCCCAGGTAAAAGAAAAAATCCACTACTGATATCCAACATGCATAGTGACGATGAAACTGGCTCTGATACTGGAGAGAGAGAGAGAGAGAGTTGTAAACTGAGTCTCATAACATCTTACAATCAAACGAAAAGTGGTGTTGATGTTGCAACTAGGTAACTATAATTGCGCCTGAAATACGAGCCACTGGTCCATTGTTGTACTATATTCATTACTAAATATAGCAGTCATCAATTCTCACATTATCTTTTTGTCAAATAACTCGAATGTTAATTTGGCTCGTAGACAGTTTTCGATACATTTGGCCAGTGTACGAATAAGTGATTACCAAATTTATAGGGCATCTCTTACTAACGTACCATGTAAGGAATCGTAGACAAGGGGCAAAGACCACGTCCAGAAGGTGGGAAGCGTAAAAGATGTAAAGCATGTGTTAAATAAGATAGTTAAACTAGTTACTATTGTAAAAAGTGCTTCAAATATTTATGCTTAAGCCATGATAATATTTATTGTAGAGAATGTGATGAAGTGTATGTTGATGAGGATATTACAGATCAGCATAATTAAATATTATATTTAGTTACAAAGTTGCATATTATCCATTTTGTAAAACTCATGATTTTCAAAACACCATTCACCAGTTTATTTATTTAAGTTATTTCTTAGAAAATTACTCTATATCTGCAAAGAAGTATGTGAATAATTACCAATATATTGTTTTGTATTGAAATACTTTGTTTATAAACTATCAATAACATGAATTAAAACGTCTTCTGGAAGCTCTAGGTTGGTTATGGGTCCCTGAGATCTGATGCGACTAAATGTGTATAAAACTACCCGACCACCGTCGGGTTAATTCCTACTTTTGTACTATAAAATTGCTATTTTCCACTCCATCTTCTTGCACTTTTTGTATGTTGGGGAATTAATCACTCGAACCATTTACATTAGTGTGTTTTAGTAAACACTAACATATAGGGGAGCCTGGGGATGGTTTGGACTCGGGGTAACAATGGACACCTTCAAATTTGCCCTCACAGAGGCATGACATGACGAACGGTATATTTGCTTGACAACTTGAGCCATAATCAATATGGCGACTTGCATCTAGAAATGAAAAGTTGGCATAGATTTTCCAGTTTTTGTGCTTTGCTGTGTCTGTTTTTGATCTACAGATTGGACAGTTTATCACCTAAGGATATTTCTTTAATATACATGAAGCGTTGCTGATGGTAAGTGAATAAAACACTGCTAGAATAAAACCAATGTGTGCTTATCAAAGTTTGTTATGAATTATTTTGTGTTAGTGTGCCACAAGGAGATACTGTCGACAGCTGTCCAGCCTGTTTAGTGGCTCTTTGCTAATTTAGTTTTTTTTCTGGTTCACACCCAGTGAACATTTTCACGTCAATACCACATCATTTATAGGTGATTATTCGTCTACGAAGTCAGAACACCAAAATATAACGTCATATTCACATTAAATTTTGGACGTCTAAGAGACATTTCTAGCATAGACCAATAGCAACCAGTTTCTAGTCGTTTGCAGAAAGATTCCTTTTGACGCATCTGTTAAGCCTTATAAGATTGATAGAGTTGTTTGAGTTTTATCAAAAGTAAATAAAAATTAAATTTCAGGAATTATTATCAGCAATATTGGTTGATTACCGTGTAGTTCACGCTGATAGCGGTGGAGTAAAATTAAGTATCTCCTCTCGTGGCCTCGTCCTCATCTAACCTAAAAAATGGCGTTCCTAGGGGTTTAGTTTGCCGAGAAAGATAAAGAAGGATTGCTGTGGATTAGTACAATCAGAGTAGAGTGGCTCACGCCCAAGGAAAAAGAAGCTTTTAGCCCCCGTTTAAACAACAATATCGATTTCAAAACGCTTTGATGAAAGGAGAGTTCCTCTTCACGGAAAATATGTACAATATAAAAAAAATATTTCCGAGAGTGGTAAGTTTATTTCTTAATAAAATAATATATTTTCTCAACAATGCTTCAATTTTCTGGACATTTTAAAGTGATATACCTCAACTTGAAATAATTAACTTTACTAGCATCTGGAACAAAAGTAATATGAAGGGAATATCCAACAGGGAACTAATAAAGATAGGAAAGCTCTCATATTTCAATATTGACAAGAGGCAGACCTAAGATCAGTAATCCGTTGAAAAAGAAATTCAAGCAAATTAGATGAAGTAAGTAAATGGGTTAGGTTGTTGAACCAACACAGGAATTAAAATGGTTAGAACGGAACGCCGCTCAAAGATAAATAGATAAACACATTCGTACACAATTATTTAACAACGAAGAAATATTTATAAAGTTATTATGTTAAGGGCCCGTTTTACAATAGCGGTATAAACGAAGAGTATACCTACTCTCGGTATAAGTTGTATTTTGGTGTTTAACAAAGCGGGTATAAATTCAACCACGGAATAAAATTCTCGGATGGAGTAGTATAAGCTATACCATCGACGAACAGGCAGATAAGTCCATTACTCTACGAATAACCTTAAAAAGTGACGTTTACGCAGGTATATAAAGGTTATGTATGGGTTTATTCATATATACTTTGTAAACACCCACTTTTATTTTTTCTTTGTGGAGAATCTTGTAAATTATGTGTGAAAAATGTGAAAAAAGAAAGAGTTGTAGCAATTTTAGTGCTACTGAAATGGAAATACTATTAGATTTGGTAGAAAAACATGAAAATATCATTGGTAAGTCATTTTTTTTTTATTTATATACACATTATTATGCATACTTGTTTTATTTTGTAGAATGCAAATTAACTGATGCAGTTACTAATAAAGATGAGGATCTGTGTTGGCAAACCCTCTGTCAGCAATTTAATCATGCCTCTGGTACAGGTAGAACATCAAAAACGTTGAAGAAATAAATGGGATGCCTGGAAAAAGAGTAGCAAGAAAGAACAAGCTGTTCTGAAGAATAGTATACAGTGTTTGGAACATTACGAGGGAGCATACGTTTTACCGTCAATGTGTAAGAAAGAGACAAAATACATATAAATTCAGTGTATTATTCTTTGCAATAAATCTAAACATATGTCTGGTAGGCATTTACTTCCAGTTTTCAATAAACAAGAAATGCATTCAGGCTATTACTAGTCACTTTACCAAAAATGATAAACACACTTTTACTTTTAAGGTTAAAAACGGAGAAATAGATGACAAATGACAGGAGATATCGATTTATGTGAACTACTTTTTCGTTACTCCTAGAATTGCTATACCGGTATAAAAAAGCATTGTAAAACCAACTGTTGTTATATCTAGCATAACTTTACTCCAAGAATAACTATACTGTTATTTATATCTAGTATAAACCTCCTTTGTAAAACCGGCCCTCAATGCGATTAAAATAACAAAAGTATAACTATGCCGATATACAAATATTGAAACGCTGAAAATCCCAATAATATAAACAATATTGTACAATGGAAAGGATTCAAACAAAGTTATAATAGTCTGGAACGTTCGTTTTTCATAGATAAAGAAACATTGTAAGTGACGAGCATATGTAGAAATTATTCAAAAAAGAAGAATTACAAAGTTATGATGTGGAAAGTAAACCAAAACAACAGTAGTGAAATTATAAAAATATACAGATTTTTTTTCAACTTTTGATCACTCACTGCGAGTGTAACTTAGTGTTAAGTCACTATTTAAATACTTAATTTCCCACTAAGTTTTAATATACCACAACCAACATTTTTACTTAATTTTATTTTACTATAATCTACTTTCTCTTAATTGTCACTTAAATAATACAATTTTAATGTTTTGCATTGGTTGCTTGATGGATTTTCGATCAGATAATGTTGAAATGTTCGTAAATTCCCATAATTTTTGAAGCCTCAAGATGGCCTTTAAGATGGCCGAAACTACTAGCTGTTGACAATGATAATAAAAATTCAGTGACATATTGAGTTTAAGTTTTAGTCAAATCTCTTTTCAGTCACATTTGAGATATGGTGATATTTATCATTATTGTGTCATATTGGAGGATTAGACTTTCTAATGCAGGGGTCTCCAAACTTTGAAGCTTCGAAGCCATAATATTTTTTTCGGTATGTTGCAAGGGCCATAACAATTTTAATTTTTCTGCCCACCTAAGCAAACATAGGTTTTTATTGCATTTCAATTACTATTGATTGTGTATTGTGACATGTAACGACATCTAGTGTTGAATAGTGATAATATGTACTGTTCTCTCTATTTCAGCTACCCACTAACAGGTGGCATATTTGGGAATTTCCACATTGGTTCGAGAAAGTTCTGGTTTTGGCTGGCTTTTCCTATCATTTCTAGATGACAGTAATTGCATAGGCATAAAAAGGCTAGCGGCGCCATTGCGAGTCAGTTTGTGCGGGTAAGGCGAAGGAAGCGAAGTTGTCTATTGTGAAATACAGTAAGAAGAGTAGGTATTTTGATTAGACTTGTTTTTATGTGTGATTTACTGGTATGGAAAAGAAGCGAAAAATTGACAGTGAATGCAGAACATTCCAAGATAAATGGAACTTTCAGTATTTTGTGATTGAGTGCAGTAATAAGGCGCTATGTTTAATTTGTAATGAAAACATAGCTGTTCTCAAAGAATATAACATTAAACGTCACTATGAATCGAAACATCTTCAAAATTACTCTAAATATACAGGAATATTGCGGGCGGAAAAATTTGAAGCTTCGAAGCGCGGACTGAAATCGCAGCAATTTATGTTTACCAAAGCAAATATACTGAGCAAGAGTTTGCAACTGGCGTCAGCTTTCGTGTGGCTCTTGAAATCGCAAAAAGTGGAAAACCATTCACCGATGGAGAAATGATAAAATAATGCATGATTGCAGTAGCTGAAGAAATATGCCCTGAAAAAGTGAATTTATTGAAAGGTGTCAGTTTGTCAGCAAACACCGTGGCTCGGAGGGTGCATAAAATATATCATCTCAAATGTCTGACAAAAATGGACATCTTGAGTGGTTTTCTCTAGCCTTGGATGAGTCAACGGATGCCTCAGATACTGCTCAGGTGTTGATTTTTATTCGTGGACTCGATAAAAGCTATGAAGTGTGTGAAGAACTTCTTGATATTGATGTTATTCACGGCACGATAACTGGGGCAGATATTATTAAGAGAGTTGAAAATGCTATTAATAAATAAACCTTCGATGGAAAAACTTGAAATCTTTCACCACCGATGGAGTAAAAACTAAGTGTGGTGAAAATAAAGGAGTGGTTGCACTTGTGTCAAAGGCTGTAGAAAATGATGGTGGTTCAAAACCATTAGTATTACATTGTATCATTCATCAACAGTCCTTGTGCGAAAAATGTTTGGATTTGTCTGAAGTTCTAAGACCAGTCATATCAGTTGTTAATTTTATCAGATCGACAGGACTGAATCACTGACAATTCCGCGAGTTTATAAAGATCGGAGATAATGGTTTGCCATATCATACTGCCGTACGCTGGCTTATTTGCGGAAAAGTCCTTAAGCGCTTTTTTGAATTCCGAGCAGAGAACGAAATTTTTTTGAATGAGAAGCATTTCTATTGTGCCGATTTAGGAAATAGTGAATGGCTGTGGAAATATCAATTTGACAAATCATATGAACGAGCTGAATTTGAGATTGCAAGGAGAAAATCAGCTTCTTCCTGATTTATATATCAATATCAAATCGTTCAGGCAGAAAATAATACTATTCCAATCGCAGTTACGTAAAAATTATTTCGCACATTTCAAAACATGTGAAATAGTCAGCCACACTACAGAGACTGAATTTCCAGTCGATTTTGCAGTCGAAATTTTGAGTGCTTTGAAGATAAATTTCGATACTCGTTTCTCAGATTATCATGTCATTTTGAATAAAATTAAGCTTTTTAAAAATCCTTTCGATTCTGACATTGAAACCCTGTCTCCGGAAGTCTACATGGAAATTATTGATTTATAGTGCAGTGGTATATTTAAAACCCTTCGCGGAATGGATCGGTCCTGTGAGGCCCTACACCTCTTAATTGTATTGGAATTTCGACCGTGTAAAATTTATATCGCTGAGGCTCCATGTACCTTCTCGTTTTTTGTACGTCTAAACAAGCGTCGAATGATCAGTTTGATTTGAGCTTCGGTCCTACTAGTATCGTGTGAATTGGCCTGTGAGGACATACCCGTGCGTAAAAGTAATGAAAAATACTGGTAAGCTAAAAATTATTTTACGATTCTTTATATATCTGCAGTTTTTCTACACATTTTAGTTAGTTATGGCTTCGAGTGACCCTTATACACGAGAGAGACTAAGACTTGTTTATATGAAGATATTCAGTCTGATGATGAAGTTGAAGAAATATATGACCTGAATGATAACGATGATTCTTAAATCGACGAACTTGATCATAACAGTGAAACGGAACAGAAGCATGATGCTGAGGAGCCTACGGAGCCATCTACTGAGCAGCCTGCTGAGTCGTCTTCAAAGTCTTGTCCTTCAAAAAAAAAGCCCAAAGGCACTTACTTTATGTTGGAAAAGAAAAAATCAGTATCCGCAGAATGTTCGCACGAAGAGTTAGAATATTATTTATCATTTACCAGGAACGAAAGCTAAAAATACTTAAGTTGAGTTTTCTGCGTCATAATTTATGTCGTAAAGTTATACCTTGCAGGTAAATAAAACCAAGTAATTATCATTCTGTGTTTTCATTCTCTTCCATTCCACTTATCACGGCACATTGGCTGTCGTGGTCCAGATTGATGACACTAGTCTTATGCTGTCGCGGGCCGGATTGATAGTAGTGGCGGACAGGATTTGGCCCGCGGGTCGTAATTTGGAGACCCCTGTTCTAATGGAATCACCCAAAATAATAGAAGATTGGATAGAACAAACTTGATTTCATCTTCTCAAGAAGACGAAACGTTTTATTCTTCAAGGAACAAAGCCCGCTGTTTCCTTAACATGTTTGCATAGAATTTAAAGCCGCTGTTAGTCTGTAATAGTCACACTTTGAAGCTAAAGAATACAAAATTGATCAAACGGGGCAAGCCATGAAGAAAAACTGAGCGGTGAGATATGATCAGAAAAATATTCTTTGGAATATGTCATTCATAATGGAAAATCTTTAAATTAAGTGTTTATCATCCGGTAAACAATTAAGGTAAAAGCAATATCTAACAAATTCTTGTTTATGTGCATTTTGAATGAAAAAGTCCATTTAAGTTGCAAAAACCACGACGGCCAGTTATTTTAGGGATTACTTTCGAAAGCAGGCTCGAGTTCTGGCAACCAAATACGAACGAAGAAGTATGTTCATAGTAGACGACGTGAAACAATATAATATTCTTATAGAGTGCAACAAAACCATAAAGGAGCTTTTAACTGAAATTGTTTTCGTCTAAGACCTAATTTTATTTCGAGTAAAACCAATTCAGTGTTCAGGATACTCCTTGTTACTTTAAAACCAAGTTTAAAATATAGCGGCTATATAAACTTTGTTTATGGATGCATTAGAAACTTTGTCCGAACGGGGACTAATACTCCAAGACGTTGAAAAAGTTATTCTTTTCTATTAAAATGTTCCGGAATAGCATTCTTATGAAGAAATATGTAACGCTTATTATAATTTACACAATAATAGAGAGTTTGGTTCGTATGGAAAAGTAATTGATAATTATTTGCCAGGAAGAAATTTTCTGAGAGGAATGAACACATGAAAAGTCTAGTGATAGAGGCTGAAGGAAGGCGTTATTCGTATCTCCTTCAACCGCTAATGTAAAAATTCAACTATAAATCAAAAGTAATGATGCATCGTTCTTGAGTTCCTCTGGGGAAAGTTTTCCAAGAAAAAATTTCAACGAAGAACTTAGGATATAAAAACTTGTAGAATTATTCTTAGAGGTTGGACAGGGAAATGCTATAACCGATGTATCTACTGATATATGGCGAGTATATGGGAAATAGAATAACAACAGGCTGGACAAATAAAACTCACTAGTTGCAGAGGAAGCAATTCCAAAGTAC
This sequence comes from Galeruca laticollis, assembly GCA_963921935.1. Lineage (NCBI taxonomy): Eukaryota > Metazoa > Arthropoda > Insecta > Coleoptera > Chrysomelidae > Galeruca > Galeruca laticollis. Next base: position 52,850,374 of record OY998184.1, read on the forward strand.
GAGTAGACGCAATTGACCAATCACAAAGGTGAATTTCACGCAGAATTTTGAGACTAGAATGCGTAAGCATTATGGAAAATGAAGCTTTAGTGACCATGCCATTTATAGGATACTGGAAAAAATTGAAGTTTTGAAGCGTAACTATTGGTTCTACCAAGGAAATTGAATGAAAAATAAACGGTTTTAAGCATTAAAACTAACTTTTCCACATCTGTGGCCTTGAACAATATTCTATCATAAAACTGTTACTTGTATACACTTTGGGGGATGTATCGTGCTAACAAACCGAAATTTCTCCAAAAATAACCAAAAATTTAGTATATCTGGATTTATAGGACCCGCTGTACTCGCTCTAGTCAACTGAAAATAATCAATAGGGTACATCTGTGAGACACCTTGAACAATATTCAATCATAAAATTGATCAATCCTATACTCTCTGTAGGCTGTATCGTGCTAACAAACTAAAAATTCTCCAAAAATGACAAAAATTTGGTACTTCAAGTACCATAGCACCCGTAGTACTAGCTTTAATGAGCTGAATATCAATAGGGTTTGTCTTAGACGCTCTGAATAATATCCAATTATGAAATTGGTCACTTGTATATACTCCGGAGGCTGTATCGTGGTAACAAACTGGAACTTTTCCAAAAATGACAAAAATATCGAACCTAAAGTACTGTAGCACATGTTGTAGTGGCTCTGGTGAGGTGAAAATCAATAGGGTTCATCAGTGTGATGTCCCGGATGATATTCAATCATAAAATTGGTGACTTGTTGAACCATGGAGGCTATATCGTGCTAACAAACTGAAATTTCTCAAAAAATTACGAAATGTCGTACTTCAAGTACCATAGCACCCGTTGTACTGGTTCTGGTGAGCTGAAAATCGATAGGGTTCATCTTTGACATGTCCTTGATAATATTAAATCATAAAATTGTTGACTTATTGCACTCCGGAGGCAGTATCGCGCTAACAAGATATGTAAAGAAAAGTGGCCTACGACAACAACGACGACGACGACGACGAGGACGAGGACGACGACGACGACGACGACGACGACGACGACGACGACGACGACGACGACGACGACGACGACGACGACGACGACGACGACGACGACGACGACGACGACGACGACGACGACGACGACGACGACGACGACATACACACGGTTTTTGGAAAAACCGTTTTCTCGTGTTGTTATTGAGGGAAATCGTTAAAATAACTCAAAAAAAAATCTCAAAATTCCAACTTTTTTGGGCTAAACCAATACTTTTCTCGCATATAGGTAGGTTGACAGAAAAGTGAAAAACATAACAGTGAAAACATCATTAGTTCATATACAGAGGTGACAATCTGTAAGTTGCATTAACTTTATTCGTTTTCGCAAATTAAAAGAAGTTAAAAGAATGGAGTGTTTTTAAATGAAACTCAAGGTCTCTAGTTAATTCCACAATATAATACAAGTTATTGAAAATTCTAAAAAATTGACAATTGTTTTGATAAATCAATATCATCGTCAGATATTGATTTATCGAAACAATTGTCAATTTTTTAGAATTTTCAATAACTTGTAATATATTTTGGAATTAACTTGAGTTTCATTTAAAAACACTAATATGAGCATATTCCACGAAGTAAGGGTCGAGACAGTCAATTTCATTAAAAGAATGGAATTAGTTTGATCTAATAGAAAAATAAAGCAGCTTTTTATTGTTTATATATCCAAAAATATTTAAACAGACAGGTCCGTAATTCACTTCCTTCGACTTCAGAAAGTACATCACCAAGTGATATAACAAACATTTTAATGTCCTGGATAGATTCTTCTGCCAGGATCTGAGGTTATTAATAATAATCTATTCCATCGCTATTCACAGTAGGAGAGAAGTGTGTACCCAAAGGATACCGTGTACCTTAGGATATTCTCAAAGAACGAAAATAGTTGACAGTTTCTTGTCTTATATACGCTGAGATTAATATTCCTTACATGATAGATGACTCCACACAAAATTTCAAATCTTCACTAATTTTAGTATGGCGAATATGACAGGAACTGATTGTAACCATTGCGGAGTAAATTTATATCTAGTGATATTCTTTCGGTTGGGGAAATAAGTAAGTATTATATTGTGATTTTACGCATGCTGCTGTACTTTGCACACATTTTTACCAATCTTGTTTAGTCTGTCCTAATAATAAATTATTTCCAAAAAATTTCATATACATAAAACAAATGGTTTACAATTTTAAAATAGTTTGCAAGTATATAGTTCATTCATGTAAAAGTAGAATGAAAATAAAGTAGGAGAGACTCACTGAAGTCTTTCGACTTGTGCGTGGGTGAAGGCTCTTTATTCTCGAGAAGGTAAGTACGTCTATTTTGTTATGAATTAAGACTATACAAAACTGAATAGATACAGTAATATCTAAGACACGTGAAATACATATACAAAACAAAACAATAACTCCCAATTAGACAGGTAAATACAAATAAATAGAAATTATAATCATACTAAACTCGTACTATTAGACATATAAATATTTTTTAAAACTACCACAACAAATAAAAGAAGTAGACAGTTTACTAAGGCGAATTCAATAATTGTTAGTTCTTAGTTTTCTGAACTATTCAAATAACGTATTTTTGATGAGCAGCTAAAAAATATAGGGTAAGGTAAATTATTTCAATTTTACATATAATAACGCTCCATGTTCAGAGGATCTGCGAGACAATTGTATTAGTTTGCAGCCATTTTTCTATTTTCTTTTAAAACATTATAGGTGAGTTCATTTCACGAATTTCTAACGGAGTTCCATTGTACAATCTTGGACCGAGAAACACATGACTTCTCAAGGTAAGAGTTTTATTCACTTTTGGAATGTATACAGCAAGAGGTTGATTTCTGATCGAGCTCTTATTCTTTGTAGAGCTTTTGGTTTTGGTAATTTTTTCTTTATTTATTACACACTGAAAATAAAGTTGTTTGATATCAAGGACTTGCGATAAGTCATAAAGTTCTACTGTGGGAAATTTTTTGTCTTTACCATAAATTATTTTTAAAATCCATTGTTGTAGGATTATGGTTGGGGATATATGGTGATTATATGCACCACCCGATGCAATTAAACCATACCTGAGTTGTGATTCAACTAAGGCGTAATATATAGACTTCAACTGTTCAACATTTACCATCGTTTTGTAGTGAATAAGTGAAGCAAACTACGTAATTTTCCGGTTAGTTTTTTAATATGGTCGTCCCATTTCAGATTGCAGTCGATGATCAGACCCAAGTAGTCGGTTATAGTGGTCTGTAGTATTGAGAAAGTTATTGTTGGGGTTGTTCGCAAGAGAGGGGGGAAGTTTTTGAAATTGATTTTCTGTATACTGAAGGGCACATAATGTGTTTTATCAAACTTAATGGTTAATTTCCTAGAGTCAAACCATTCTTTTATTTTTTAAAAGTCTTCTTGTGCCTTATTGAGTAATTTTGTCAAATCATTTGAGTTATAGAAAACTGAAGTATCATCTGCGGAGCTTATAAATTGGCCTTCGGTATCAAGGGAGAAGAGCTAATTCAGGTAAATATTGGAAAGACAAGGACCTAGCACAGTGCCCTGTGGTACACCATACTTGATGGTTTTGAACTCACTCAAAGTTCCTTGAATATCTACACATTGGCTTCTTTCTGACAAATAGCTCCTAAACAACTCCAGGCATGGTCCTCTCATTCCAAGTTCAAAGTGACGGCTTTCCCTCGTCAAGCGATTTATGTATTTTTGATATAAGAGAGGCTATTGCATCTTGAGTGGACATAGTCTCCCTGATACCGAACTGCAGCGGAGAAAGTATCTCATATTTTTTTAGGAATTTGCACAAACGTGATTTGATGACTGTTTCTATTATCTTTGCAAGGCAGGAGATTAAAGATATAGGCCTATAATTCAGACATACCTATTTGTCGCATTTCTTATAAATCGGTTTAATTTTGGTCTTTTTGAATGAACTGGGGAATGTACCTTTTTTCAAAACTATATTCGCAAGATGACATATTGGTTTACATAAACTATAACATATGATTTTCAAGGTATCTGAGCTTATTGAGTCCAACCCGGGTGCCTTGTTCGTTTTGAGTTTGTGAATTATTTGTATTATTTCAGCTTCTGTACATTCTTCTAGATATACAGGGTGTCCCGGGACTAATGGGAAAAAAGTCAGGAGCGTATAATCTGAGCTAAAATAATGTTAGTACTTCATATAAACTTTTACTATGCAGGCCCTCGTTTTCGAGTTATAGGCCTCCAAAGTTTTAATTTTGAATTTGGTTTTTATTTGTATTTTTTGTACTAGTTATTTGATCTGTATAAAATTTTTGGCAAAGCTATAATGTATGTGTATGTTTATTTTGGTAAGGTGAACAGATTTACAGTAGTGCATTGAAGCCAGGGACGGACTACTAGCTATGGTTAGTGATCCAAAAATTTTGCAGGTATGGCACACCCTGTATGAAATTATCGAAATTCACTTCCCACACATTAAGCTAACGAAAAGGTACTCTTGTTGGAATTCGATAAAATAAGCCGTTTGGCTAATATTTACAGTTTTATTAATGCACTACGTACCAGTTTACGCATTCACCATTTTTATAAGTACACAACGAGGTAAAACTAACTTTTAATAGATGTCCAAAATTTACCTAGAGTACTACAAAAAAATAATTTAACGATAGCAGAAGATGAAAAACATTAACGACTTATTAATTGGAAAGTTGGTAAAAACTTTTTATAAGTGTTTTTACCGTTTATCAAGTTACCATAGGATTAGTTGTCAAACGTTGTGTAGAATAGTTCGTAGTCAGTACTTGTCAATAATTCATAAGTCCTTAATTTAACAGTTACAATAGCAGAATTCGCTTTTATTGAGTACGCAGATAAACATCTAATATATGGACTGGCTTCTGGAAACTGTTTAGAGACCAAAAGGCTTTATGAAGAACATTTTGCAAACAGAGCATTGCCAGACAGACGAATGTTTGGGCGTATTGATCTCAGGTTATGAGAAACAGGTATGAATAGTAGATGTAATTTTCCATGTATACAAAACAAAAGTTTTAGGAAGATTTTCGCCAGAAGAAGCTGGAGAAGGTCCAGTACGAAGCATACGTACTGTGGCAGTTGAACAAGACTTGTTAAATGCAGATGATAATGAACCATCGAGTTTTAGAAAATTATCAAGAGAACATAACGTCTCGAAATCAGTTGTTCATCGCGTCCTAAAAGAACAGCTGTTATATCCTTTTCACATGAAAAAAGTACACCGTATGACAGTAGCTGATTATCCTGCTCGACTTGAGTATAGCCAGTGGTTTCTGCGACAACAACAAGCAGACAACACATTTATTAGTAACGTTCTCTTTACGAACGAACCGGGTTTCACCAGAGATGGAATCATAAATTCTCATAATATGCATTTATGGGATGATGTGAATCTACATGGCATTATCCAAACTAGGATCCAGCATAGATTCATGGTTAATATTTGGCAGGAATAGTTGGCAATAATTTGATACAGCCATACTTTATTGACGGTACTTTGACCGGTCAGAGATATTTGGAGTTTTTTGCAAAATGAGTTATGGAACCTGTTTGATGATGTGCTACTACAAACTCGTAGGAATTTATGGTTCATGCATGATGGGGCCCCTACTCATTTCAGTTTAGATGTACGACAGCATTTACACACAAGGCTTCCTAATAGATGGATTTGTCGTGGAGGCCCTTTTCAATGGCCACCGCGATCAGGAGACGTTAATCCTATGGATTTCTTTCTCTAGGGTTATCTCAAAAGTAAGGTATACGCAACACCTGTGCAAACAAGGCAAGATTTAATAGACAGAATTGTGTTACACTGCAATGGTATTAGAAATTGTGTCAAATTGCTCTTTCAAGTGCAAAGAAACAACCTTCGTAGACTTAGAATGTGCGTGGAAGTGGGAGGAGCTCATATTGAACATTTATTAGAATAACGTTAGTTTTTGTTGTTGTTTAGGAATTAGTTTTAGACTAATGTTTTATAACTTGTGTTTTTCGAGGTTTTCTTAATGGTTTAATAATGTTATGTTCGTAATTTTGATTAAAAGCAAGTAAATTCTGGACATCGTATTAATAAGTTAGTTAGGTAGATTTGTACGTAGTGCATTAATAAAACTGTAAATATTAGCCAAACGACTTATTTTATCGAATTCCAACAAAAGTACCTTTTCGTTAGCTTAATGTGTGGGGAAGTGAATTTCGATAATTTCATACAGGGTGTGCCATACCTGCAAAATTTTTGGATCACTAACCATTGCGATTAGTCCGTCCCTGGCTTCAATGCACTACTGTAAATCTGTTTACCTCACCAAAATAAACATACACTTACATTATAGCTTTGCCGTAAATTTTATGAAGATCAAATAACTAGTACAAAAAATAAAAATAAAAACCAAATTCAAAATTAAAACTTTGGAGGCCTATAACTCGAAAACGAGGGCCTGCATAGTAAAAGTTTATATGAAGTACTAACATTATTTTGGCTCATATTATTCTCTCCTGACTTTTTTCCCATTAGTCCCGGTATAGTGTTCGGTATGCGTTTTTTCGTTTCATTGAAATTTTTTGGTTTTATAATTTGCTGTGCCAGATGTTCTCCTGAGCCAGTGTATGTATCAACAAAATTGTTGGCTATTTCCAGCGGATTATTTGAAATCGAATGATTTTGCTGACGAATTTCTCTTATTTCAGTTTTTTATTATTTTGGTTGGTGTTTCCCATAATTTTTTTGAATTGTTTTTATTGTTTCTAATTTTCTAATTTTGTCATTGAAAAAGTTTGCTTTTGTTTTCTTTATGAGAAGATTGAGACTATTTCTATAAGTTCTATATTTAGTTTGGAGCTCAACATTTTCCCAATCTTTGTGCCTCTCTTTATTCAATCTATTCCGTTTTTTGATGGATGTTATTAAACCACTAGTGATCCAAATTTTCTTTTTTTTATATGTTTTATTTTGACCATAAACTTTTGTACATACATTTGGATTTTCTCTGTTAAATTATCTGCCAAGGTATCTGCATCCTCGTTCTGGAGGAAGTCGTTGCAGGATTCCGCAGTGATGAGTGTTTTCAGTTTTTTATAATTGATCGTATGTGGTTTCGTCGGGCAATGATCTGATTTTTCAGTTATATTTTCTATTTTAAGCATTGTAATGTGATTTTTATAGAGAGATTAACACAATTAAACAAATAGCAACATCCAACGGTTACCCATTACATATAATAAATAAGCTAATTTCCCAAACAAACTAAAGAAATGAAAACTTATGAAACCAATACATATTCAGGAAATATTCCTAATAATATTTCAAAGATAATATCTTTAGCAACAAATACAACGATTTCTTTTAAAACAGAAAGTAACATAAGAAAAAAATTGTTAAATGTGAAAACAAAAATATCACCATTAAAGAAATGTGGTACATATAAACTTAAATGTCCAGAATGTAACTCTGTCTATTTGGGTCAGACCCTTAGAAATTATGAAATCTGATACAGTGAACACTTACGAGCATACAGATTAAAACAACCAGATAAATCTCACTACGCCAGACATCTACTTGACACCTATCATTCATTGACACCTAACACAGAACTAGAAGTACTACATATTTGTGTTGAGAAACAAGAACTGGATTTCCTTGAAGAATTGGAAATTAGAAGACAATTATGAAACCCACAATATGAAGTCGTCAATGAACAGATAAATCTAGGGATTTCTATACTTTTAAACTGTCTTCTTAAGTGATAATTGTAAAGATCAGCAGGTATAGTTTTCCTGGTTTTCTATATCATTGCACAGTTATACTGATCTTCATTGGGAATAATGATATCCAGTATATCCCCATAGGGCTAATAATATCTAAGCTTGAATATTCGTAATATAATATCTTCTTTTTTCTATTAACATATATTGAGGCAATCACAAGGTGAGTGGTTTAGCCAAAAATAATTAGACATGAGGTAGGGATCAATGAAATATAACTTCTGTCATTCTGACGATGATATTTAGGTAATATCGAAACAATTGTCAATTTTTTAGAATCATTTTTTTAATATATTGTGGATTAAGTAAGTACAGTAAGTTTCATTTAAAACACTAATATGAGTAGATTCCACAGAGTAAGGGCCAAGACAGTTAATTTCATTAAATTTGTTTGTTTCTAATATTACTACGATGTTAGTTTTATAACTTAGTATTTGAATGTATTTTATTATTTGCAAAATGAATGAATATGTACTTATTACCCGTTTTAATTGCAAAATTTTTAGAAAACATTGAAAAACTAAAACTTCATCATGTGTTTCGTAATCACAAGGGATAAATGTTTATTCAAAACATAAATATTAGTAAAAAATTTCAGTTTTATTTTAAATGGATGTACTTGCATATATAAACCTAGTTTTCAATTTTGATGAGCTTTCTTCAGTAACATTTTTCGATATTGTCAAATTTAGAGGTACTCTACTTATGAGTAAAACTAATATTTTATGACAAACCTCGTGTACCACTAATAAGATATTTGATGACTGTATTCTAAGTTTTAGATAATGGAGAACCTTTCATGAGCAATAACTTTTTTCCTAAAATTAATAATAAATAAGTTTTTCATATGATTCCAACTTAGGGGGACATATAGTATATTCTTTTACTTTTATATTCACCCATAAAAATTTGTTAGGAAAATTTTTTCTAATTATAGTGTTAAAGAAAATTGGGAACAGTATTTAAATGAAGATTTTCCAAAATACAGCTATATTCTTTTTTGCGTCCCTAGGTACACTTCTACCCTATCGATAATTAAATAATATTAAAACGTTAGATCTTTCACTTAGTAGATTTTTGTAGAATTATACGCCTATTAGAAGATTTACCTTATTTTGGATGCCACTATATTTTCTTTGTCATTAAATGTACAAGTAAATATTCTCGCTCCTGGCTGATTACTTGAATTCCAGTCGGTAAGAGGGAAGTCACTGGGATTTGTGTTTCTGTTTACACTTGCGCATGTAACTTGAAGTAAACTGAATGCAAGTAAAATTTGAGATGGCGTCATAAGCAGTGTGCTGTGAAGGATTAGGCGTCGTGGTAACAAAAGTTTCTACGTATTATTACAAAATTTAATAAAGAAAGACGAAGACGATGATTAATAAGAAAGCGAATTTATATAACACGTAGCTTAGGTATACCTGAACATTTATTGCGAAAATACAGACGCTTTATGAAATTATGTTAGTATTAATGTGGAGTAGTTTCACGAACGTCTTGTGTTTATTGCACACCAAATATTGAGGTAATAGAAGTGGTTGAATGTATGTAATGCCTTCACTTCCAAAAACTTGATCACAATATTTTCTAGCTATAACAACTACCATCAAATATGACAGAGGTTAATCTGGCTATATTTGCTCAATCTGCTGGCTATAGTTTGTTCTATTGTTGTTGTCAAATCGTAAGTGTTTGTTCCTTAATTTCCTTAGTTAACCTTCCGCTACTATAATCTATTTCTTAATGTCTGACAGCACAGTAGCCTCATTAAATATTCAAATAGAAAACTATCCCTTACAGAGTGATCCTAAGAATTTTACAAGTAAATACTAAAATTCTAATGCAAAACAAGTAGGTGTCTGTATTGGTTATCAGTACATCCCTGTTTCAGCTCAAAATACAATATGGTAATAAAACTGAACAATGCCAACAGGATAAACAGTGCGGCAGTGGCGGAGATTACGATATTAGTTCATTTTGCATATTTAATTGGATTCGGTCAACATTACAGTTGAAATAAAATTCATTCGTTTAGGTTTATTAACAAGTTACATTTTCATTTTTAATAAATTAAACTAAAATTAAAAAAAATATAATTTAATTCTCATAATTCAAATTTATTGACAATGAATTAATGTATATTAAGTAAAGTAAACATACCATTTATACGAAATATAAAATTCAATCTATAGTATCATCCTATCGGTTCTATAGGTTATCTACAACACACATTTTCTCTTTCTCTTTAATTACATGATTCACAGCATCTCTCCAGTTCTCTTCAGTTATTGTTGTCAATGAGTACTTCATGAGTTCACGAACATCTTTCATTTCAAATGTTTTATTATGTCTAGCTACATAACCTTTCATTTGGGCCCATATCAACTCTATCGCATTTAATTTACAATGGTATGGCGGCAAACGAAGCACTGTTATCCCACGATTATTGGCTATTTCATCAAAAACAAACTTTTTAAATTGTAGCTCGTGATCTGTAGCAACCTTTAAAAGTTCTTTTTTCAACATATCATCTTCAAAAGGTACATCTTTTACCATTAACCAGTTTCCAATATCAGCCTTTCTCCAAAAGGTAGATGGAATATTTTCTGTTAATCGCGAATGATAAGTGGCATTGTCCATAACGATAACAGCATTATTTGGAATTAATTCGACCATTTGTGTGAAATACATCAGTCATTTCTTCATGATAGTCTTTGGTTGATGTTGACTGAAACTCCAGTAAACCACCTTCAACGAACCCTTGATTGCATCCAATATGCGTTATTATTAGTCGGCGACCTTTGCCGATAGGAGTTTTCAGTCCAGTAGATAAACCTTCTATGAAAGATTGACGACTGGTTTGAATACTTTTGTCCTGCCATATTTTTTTCACTGAATGTCCTTCATTGAGCCATGTTTCATCTAGATGATAGATTTTTCTTCCCGCATGTCTGTATTTTCGGATATCCCGTAAATACTGGCGTCTCCAACATATTATTTCTTCGTTGTCGATTAGCACTAATTTGCGACTTTGCTTCTCCCAAGTAAAATTTAATTTGTGTAATATCTTCCACAAAGTTTTTCGCCCTATGTCAGTCAAATTCTCGTCCTCCTTCACAATTCTTAGAATTCTATCACGGGTTGGGATCTCTTTTTTAAAATATAATTCATGTAGTTTATTTTGCATATGTTCATCAAGGTCAAATGGTTTTCTTCCAGTTGACTTTTTAGGTGGAGATATATTTCTATTTTTACTCTCTCTTAGAAGCCTGTAAATAGTAGATTCACTAACTCCTGTCATATTGGAACATGTTGAAACTATAGTTTTAACAGTAGCAGCCGGCATTTGATGTACAACAGCATCATGCACATAACACTACAGTCTTCGTTTGTAAGCTAATCATGCTCTTACACTTTACTGGGGTAAAACTTAAAGACATTTTTCACAACACAGTTAACACTTATGGAACAAATTTGGGCGACACCAAGTTTCACCGTATACACCTGCAACATTTCTAAGTAGTCATTGATACAATCCCTAGTAGGACCCTATTGTAATGTTTCTTGGAAATGTTATTATCAACATTTCGAAAATCAGAAAGTAATTATCTGGAGAATGAATTGATAAATGGTTTGGTAATATGTCTCCCAAGAATTTACCTGCTCCAAATTCTCAAGATAATTAATGAAATATTCAGATTATTTCAAAAATAATTTATTGTTTCAACTGTATGTACTCTACAAATGTATGAAGGTCAGTTAGTTGTTTTAAATAACCGAATTTACATTTATATTACCTCTATATATCAGATCGGATATAAAATTAAATAGTAAATAAATTCCTTAGATGAACTGTGACGCTTATGCTTTACTACCTGACTAGCATCTGTGACCTTTTCACGTGCTGTCCGTCAATAAGAAACAAACTATAACGTGGATTTATGTGACATAGATACTAACGTCGGACTCACAGTCCGCATATCTATTTTCATTGAAAAAAGACGAAAACCATGCATAACTGAATCAGACATGGGGAAAATATATCAAGACATACAATGTATATTTAGACATTTCGCAGGTATATTTATGAAATCAAAAAGTCCAGAATATTTTTAATAAGAAACAGAGCTTGAAGTCAGTTTAAATTCTAAAAGTCACATAAATCGAGAACATACAAAACATAACATTTTCAATGCAAATTTCTAACACAAATGTGAAATAGCAATATTTTGAAAAACGACTAACCTAATCTTAAAAATGACTAAAATCGTCAAACTTCGTCACTTTCACCAGCCAAGCACTCACTACACATGTAGTTGATGTTTTCGGTTTGTGGTTTGGTTGAGTCTTTCTGCAGTGGTAAACGTAAAATTTCTCTAAGGCGAAGTCTAAGAAGAAATAAATTACTAAATATGTAAATGTTCATAATCGTATATATGTAAAATTGACAATCTAGTTTATTATAATTTTTTCATTTATTTCAATTGATTAATAAGTAGTAAAAATTGATAATTTTATTTAGTGCCAAAGTTAATTCCAATACATCCAATTAAAGGCATTTACAAAGTAAAAATGAATGCTTTACAATTAGCAAAAGCACTTCTTTTTCACTAAGTACTTATATTTTGAGTTTACTCCTTTAGAAACGATTTTCATATATAGCCCATGGTATGGCAATTTATGGGAAAGTCCGTATTAACTTTTGTTGAGCCATAATGCCTAAGTATTTGGTATAGCGGTAACCAAAATATCCAATAAAAACCAGAAATAAAAAAAACCATAAGTCAAGACATTTTCAGAAATCAAAAAAACATCATTCATTCAAAAAAAACTCCAAAATTTAAACATTCAAACATTTTTTAATTATTATTTCAATAGTAAGCACATTTTGTTTTCTTCTGTTGATATAAATGTTCAAGCATATTTGTGTGTTTACTCATTTACTGTCGTTATTTCGCGCATTTACTTATATACCTGTTGTTAATAGTAGAAGCTCATCCAGAAACAAGGAAGGATTTCCACAAGACGGTGGGGTTTTTAAGAACCATGAAGACCTATTTAATACTTCCGGTAAAGAAATGTGTTTAAGTGGAAATGAAATGTTAGATATATCATTTTATATTTTGTACAGTCATAAGTGCTGTTTAGCAACTCTTATATGTTATTACTTGGTACCTTGTATTTACAGAGCTGGGTTGTAGTTAACTACGTTTCCTTTAAAAATATTTTAATCACTTTTATTCTAACAGTTACAGTAATTATACTCAAATATTTTGTTTCACAGAAAGTTGCCAAACATAGTAGTTAACTACTCATTGCTAACACTTTTCTGTGTGTTTATAGGAGTATAATAATAAATAAATTAATTAATATAAACTTATCATAAATAATTTTATACTTTTATTTTATTTTAACATCATTTAAAAATCTAATGATACTCCAATCTAGAATGTATGTTACTCAAATTATTTTCAATTATTGCATTGTTTTTACATTATATATTCTGTTTGCTAAGAAAAGTACTTTGTGAAAAAAATTATTTGTTGTGTATTTTTATACCAAAATAAATAAACTGTTTATATCATTATTGTTTTATTTTTCCCATTTTTAGCGTTTATTGTCCATCATTTGATATTTCATTCAATTTAACTCAACATCTAATCATTAATGAGTTAATGGAGTTGAATTGAATGAAATGTCAAATGATGACCTATAAATTGCTATTTTGAAATAAAACAATTAAAATACAGTAGATTTGAATATACCGCCAAAAACCTAGAATTACAGAAATATTTTCAACATCACTCAATTGTTAAGTCGACAGGCTCTTTAAATGGCGCCACAATCAGTGTCTTATCTTTCTGTGGGTTATCTGTGGAGTATAATCTTACGTACTTGAAGGGTCATCGCGCCTGCGGCGCGTGCTCATTTTTGAATATAAAGCCCATGCTTTACCACTTCGCGTTTGCGAACGCGTCTTCCAGGGTTAATCGTTCTATTTGAACAATAAAATAATACTTTGAATTGTGTGTAAAAAGCATAGATTGGATTAGCGGTGGTTTCAGTTTGTCAGGATTCCACAAAATAAAATAAAGCTGCCGAGTTTCGAATTATTTAGTTTTTTATGAATTCACCTTCCAAGTGAAGTGAGAGCTGTCGAAGCTTTTATGTAGTTAAGGGATAATTGTTCGAATATTCCCATACAACTTTAAAATCAGTAAGTGAAACACGATGGGAAAGCAGAGTCAGAGCCATTCGCCGTCTTAGATTTCAATTCCTCGATGTTTGTAAGAGTTTACAGGATTTGGAAGAAGATAATACAGATATATGAACACCAAACATTCTGTAGGGTCACTATTAGACAAAACTAAAACTTTCAAATTATTTGTTGTATCACAATTTGGTATGATTTTGGTTTGATATGAATGACGAAGCATCAATTTTCATATTAAAGTGCAGATGAAGTAGTTTTAGATCCAAAACAAAAATTTAAGATCAGTTTTTATTTTCTATTCTTAGACACAACAATTCAATTCCTAAAGAATCGCTTCAAGGGATAGGTAAATTCAATGATTTATTTGGATTCTTCAGTGATTTTCAAAATCTAGAGTACAATTTATTATCTGATTATAAAATTGTGTGGAACATATATAAGCTTACATACAAATATATTTTTATTAGTATTATTATGTTTATGCATATATATTTTCTTATGCTTATGATTTTTTTATCAATTATGCTTATGCTTTTTTTATGCTTATGCCTCTTTAAGCTTATGTTTTTTTTATTATGTTCAAGTATTTTTTATGCATTTTTTTTGTGCTTATGCTTCTTTCTTCTTTTTTTAGTATTTTTTTTCAACTATTTTATATATATATATATATATATATATTTTCAGATTTTTCCTTTATTTTTTTTCTCAAAAACTGGATGGTTAGAAATTTTACAACATTTTACTTCGTTTACAATTTTATGTTAGTTTCTTCTGTTAATTTATATAATAGTTTTCTCACTTCATTTTTTTTAGATGCTAATATTGTATCCAAACTAGCAGGCAAAGGTTATATGTTTGCAATCATTATAAAAAATTTTGATATAGCCGACTCGTTAATATTGCATACTAGTAAGCAATGTTGTAGTGTACCTGTTTCTCCACATTTATAGCTTTCATTTTCAGAAAGGCCCATTTAAAATTTTTTTTCGGGTGTTAAACAATGTCCTGATCTAATTCTGGTAATAGTTCTTATGAAAGTCCGATCGCTGTCTTCATAAAACCAAGGTTTATGTTTTATTATCGGTTCAATCGCTTTGTACTTTTGACCTCCCCCATATTCCTCGTAATGTTTTCGCCAAGCAACTGTTAGTTTAGTTTTCGCCAATTGTCGCATATTTGTTGTCGGGATTTTGAAATTATGAATTTTAATTCCCTCCTCTGTGGCCCTTTGCGCTAGTTCGCCTACTTTTTCATTTTGGGGTATGCCTGTGTGTCCTCTGATCCAAACTAACTGAATTTCTTTGTTTAAGCTTTGAATTACGTTAGATATTCTTGAGATGTCTACTATTATGTGATTTAGTTCGGAATTGGGTGTTATATTTCCCAATTTTTGTATTGCACTTCTGCTGACTGAAAATATGACGTATTTTGAGTTGGATTCATATCTATGGCAGTATTCTAATGCTTTTTTTATTGCCATTAGTTCTGCGGTATAGATAGAGGTATACTGGGGTAACTGATATATTTCTGAACATTTATCTTTTTCATGGTAGAAGGCAAATCCTATTTTATTATTCCTTTTTATCCATCTGTAAATATCTTCTCGAAGTTGTGCCATTTTTCATTTACTTTTCTTTGAAATTCCTTGGTTATTACGTTTTCTTTGTTATACGATGTATATTACGTTGTTGTTGGTTTTTGTAATGTTTTGTCAGGCTCAGAAAAACATAGTTGTACTTTGCTTTCATAGAGAATATTTTTGTAATCGATAATCCAGTTATAACTCTCTATTATAAGTGGTAATCTTTTCTTTTCCCAATATCTTGATTCTAGGCATGCAATGAATAAATTATGTATGTTTTTTTGACCCTCACCTTGTTTACTATTAATTTTTAAAATTAACCTGTCACTCAGCATTTGTCTTCTGATATGTAATGGTGGTTCTGAACACTCCACTTCCAAGACATCTATTGACGAGCTCTGTTAACTTCCTATTGCTAATCTTGAACATCGATTTTTAATTTTTCGTATCTTCTGTGTGACATTTAGCAGCAATCCTATATAAAATGCTTCCATAATCAATGATTGATCGTATGAATGATTTATAGAAAATTAAACTTATTTTTGGATCTGCTCCCCATTTTTGGCGACTAAACACTTTGACGATATTGATAGCATTTTCACATTTTTAATAACATTCGAGATTTGTTGTTTCCAATTGAATTTTTTGTCTAATATAACTCCTAAGTACGTAACGAGTTATTTGTTCTGGATATTCATGTTGGCCATTCTGATTGTATTGGGATTCTGATATCTTCTCCTTGTGGATGTACAAACTGACGATTTTCTTTCATTTATAGCTGTTCCGTTCTCTTCAAACCACTTCTTAGATGCTGTTGTTGCTTCATTGAGTTATCTGTGACACAACTCTATATTTTTATATTGTGTTCTTATGGCGTCTGCAAATTGGAATATCTTAACGTCATATTTTTGTAGGGCGATTTCAAAGTCGTATTAGTAGATAATATATAAAAGTGGACTTAAAATCCCTCCCTGTGGTAATCCTTTAGATGTCTGCCTTGGGCCCACTAATTGGTTATCTGTTCTTACATAAATATTCCTGTTGCTGCACGACTTCTGAATGTGTCGGATAAGATGGCGAGGAAGGCCTAGTTTAACCATTTTGGTCGTCAAGATTCTCTGGTCTACGTTATCGTAAGCACCTTATATGTCTAAGAATATAATACTGGAAAACTTGTTACTGGTAAATCCATGATAGACATCCACTACTAGCTCACATAAAAGCTTTTCTTTTCTAAATCTAAATTGAGATTTAGGTAACAGTTGGCGTTGTTCGAGATGATGTTGCAATCTGTTTTTTATCATTCTTTCGTACGTTTTCAAAACACAGGAAGCTAAAGCAATTGGTCTATGTTAAATTGGTTCCTTTCTGGTTACCCACTTTTCAATATTGGGACGACAATGTAATAGTACCATTCTGTAGGTACATCCATTTCTTCTCTGAGAATTTTGCTGAATATTTCTGACAGTTGTATTTTAATTGTTATTGGTAAATGGTATATCATTGAATAATGGATATTATCTTTACCAGGAGATGTATTATTGTTTTTTCTTAGGGCTATATTTAATTCTCTCAGTGTGAATTATTTTGTTAATTCGGAGTTCTCATATTCTTCTGCTTCACTTTGCGTAGGAGGTGTATTTGTATAATCTGGTGTAAGTTTACATAAGAAAACAAAAATCCAGTCTGCAGAAGCATCTATCATTTATTTGTTGGTTGTTTTTCTGTTTTTAAGCAGATTAACTTTTTCCCATACCTTTTTCATAGTTACATTTTTGTTTAGGGATGAACAATATGATCTCCAACTATCTCTTTTTACACTTTTCATAACTTTTTTCGAAATTGCGTCAGCTTTTTTATAATTCATTACGTTTGTTAAATTAGGGGTCTGTTTATATTTGATGTACGCTTCTTTTCTTTTTTTAACTACTAGATCGCATTGTTCATTCCACCACGGTTTTCCTTTTACTTTGATATTTTTATTTTTCATGTACTTAGGTATAGATTCTCCTGCAGATTGGTTTATAACATGTGTTATTTGTTCATATGAATTATTTTTAATGAAATTAGTATTGTTATTGTTGTTAATGTTTTTGTTAAGATATCTATCCCAGTTTGCTTTCTTTATGTTCCATATTTTATAATTTGTTTGTGATACTGATTTCAAATTTGTTTAACATTCTACTACAATCGGTATGTGGTTTGATCCGTGTGTGTCTGCTAACGTCAACCATTCAAATATGTGGTGTATATTTGGACTGCAAATAGTTAAGTCGATGGTGCTATGATTTTGATTATAATTATTTATACACGTCATGCTACCATCGTTTAAAAATACTAATTTATTTTGCTCTAGGCTGTCTAATAGTGTTTTACCGTACCTATCAGTGTTAATACATACCCAGGCTAAATGGTGGGCGTTGAAATCTCCACCTACAATATAAGGTTTTGGTATATTTTCAAAAAAGTTATTCCATCCATTTAATGTTATTTTTTTTGCTGGTCTCATGTATATTGATACAATAGTTAACTTGGTATTATTTGATAACTTAATTGTGACTCCGATTTTTTCCGTACAAATGAGATCTGTTATAGTATAGTTAATGTTGTTTTTTAGAAGGATTGCTACTCCTCCTTTCCTATCGTATATATCTCATCTAACATTGTTTTAACCTGTAAAATTACCTGGTTTAAACCATGTTTCTGATAGTAGGGCTATACTAATCTTTTATTTAAGTGGTAGATTTTCTATGTTGCATTTATTTGCTATGGCTGATCTACCATTCCACTGTAACAGAATAAATATTTCCATCAGTTTTTGTGGATGTTTGTTCCAAATTTACTATATTTTGTTGAACTAGTCTTATTATGTTTTCTTCTTGAAATTCTATTCCATTATTTTTATTAAATGTTTTTATTATTTCTACTACAATACCTATATTGTACTAAGCATACATTTTTTCGTTTCTTCATTTATTTTTAAATTTATATTATTATTTTTCAAGTAAAAAGGAGAGTTTAATACTCCTCCAACATTTTGAGGTAATGTTATTGGGGAAACTATTGCTCTGTGAGACTCAATTAATTTCCACATATTTTGGTAGAGTCTGACATCTGAATCATACTATTATTGTGGTGGTAGGCTCTAACTCAATCATATTTTCTTTATTAATTTTTTTGTTTATACGTTTCACGAAATCTACTTCACATTTGTTGTGAAAATCGTATGCCATAATGCAGTCTATTAGAAATGATTCTTATCTGATAAGTTACGTCCCAGTATAAATTTCAAAAATTTTGGTATGTAGGCATTTAAATTATTCGGTTTTAGGAATTCTGAATTTAGAACTATATTTGCACTTTTACTGTCTTTAAATATTATACGGATTCTGTTTTTACCTATTGATTGTATTTGTTTTATCTGATTGTTTATATCTAAATGGTTTTGAAGAATGATTTCACCAACCTTAATCGGGTTTAATTTGCCTTTGAAATTATCGTTTCTATTTTCTACATAGATGTGGAACGGGCCCATTTCATTATATTGATAAGTTAATGAGAGTCTGGTTTTTTGCTGTTTAATGTTTACATTATTTTCAATTCTACTATTAGATTCGTATTATTTTGTAAATGTGTTGTAACTGATGTAATGCTTTCTTGTTCATTTTGTTGGCGAGCGTTCGTATCTCTTAGGATTGCGTCGATGTATTGTGATTCCAAGGCGAAGGATCTTTTACATTTTTGTCGATATTATCGGGGGGCTCTCCCCCGCTATTATCACTCATATGCCTTTGTTATTTTATCACTATTTCACTGATAATATAGTTTTTGTAACTTTCTATTTCTATGAAAACTAGTTTCAATAATCACTTTCACTGTATCGGCGTTTATTTATTTCGAAGCGAACTGTTCTCTGCGAAAACATAAACGGAACTGAAACAAACATGTGTAGATTTGGATTAGGCGTTGGAAACCCAACAAGAAGAAAATGTAAGCAAATATATTTATGGTCTTGAGTTGCGTAATGAAATTTTGTCATACAAATTCTTAACCCAGTTCCAGATTTTAGCTAAATTTCAGACTCGCCCTTGGATAATTTAAATTAAATAACGAAGAAACATCCACAGGCTTTGTTCCCAAATCAATTTATAGACTTGAGCATATTCTTGACCCAACCAATTTCGGTGACATCTGGCGAAAGGATTTTTTCAAAGCTAAAGCTTGTTAAAAATTATTTGAGAACGTCGATGTGCCAAGAAAGGCTGTCAGATTAGGCTATAATTTCAATTTAAAATAAAATTTGTGAAGCTATTGACCACAACGAACTGATCAATGAGCTTGCATTTGCGAAAGAAAGACGTCTTGTGTGGTAATACCCACTTGTTATTCAATAATTTTTCATACATATGTATATTTCACATTTTATGCATTGAGAGGACTTATTTTCTGTGATTGTTTTCTGTAACATTGCGAAATCCTTTTGATGATTCGCGAATTGAACGTTTCCTTCTTTCTTTTATGTGATATTAGTGATATTGAAAATAAAAGTTTTCTCTACTTCTATCGTTGTGTTTTTGTTTTTTGGTATTGATTGTATTAAACAAATCATAAAAAAATGTTACGATGTGGGATGTGACTATCTTTATCTTGAAATCATAACATTAGGTGCTCACCACCCTAGGAACGGTCCTGTATAAAGTAAATAAATGGAAGAATATCGTCTCAATATTTCCGTAATAATAATTTTATAAACTTTGTATTGATGTCTTTTTTCCAACAATTCCGGTTCCCTACAGTGGAATGGGCTGAAAAAAGGAAAATCATTGAATTTCTTAAGCGGCAGGTAAATCGACTATTTCCTTGTCCTTTGAAGTATAATATACCTTGAGAAAATATTGAAAAATACTCCATGCCCCAATGAAGGTTATAAAAAAGTCAAAGTCAAATATATTTCAAGCAACGGTTGAAAGATTTTTTTATACAACAAAGGATGGTGAAATAAAGAGAATGGAGGTGAGGTTTAATTTGAATATTAAGTTTATTCTCAGAGAGTACATATTGATTCAGAAACTCGTAATTAGTTGATACTGATGTAATTTGCTCAATTATTTGTTCCTAAATTTATGTACTCTTTTTAATTAGTAGCATTTACAAATGAGTGTTGGATTTAGTCGCATAACATGTAAGTATTATGTACGTACATTTTGGAATGCAGGTCCTTAACTTGGTACGTACATAATAGGTACCTAAGACGTAAAGTACTGTATCTATATAAACGTTTTTCTGAGTTTTAAATGTTGTCATGAACGATAACTCAATTCTTAAAAATGTTCATTTATAAGTTTATATCGAATTAAATGTAACAACATTGCCGGATATTTTTATTTGTAGATTTTTTTAAATAGAGACCTCCAACTAATTAAATTATTAATTCGCAAATTGGAGCAGAGCTGCGATGCCAAAGAGCGGAACAAACACTCTATTAAAGCAATTTTTTTGTGCAACGCATTTCAAAAAAATTGTCATTTAAGAAATTGATTTTTTTAAGCCAAGAATATATGCCATTTATTTATGTTGAGCTTTCAAAAAGTGTGGATAAAATTATGAATAGTAAGAAAAAAATCCAGCCATTTAGCATATTATATTGTTTACAAACCCATCCTTACAATTACACCTCCTTATAATAATTATTTTTATGACAGAAGGCTTTGCAAGAGCAGAGCCATCTTTGATAGCGTTATCTTGGATATCTTGGATATCCCATTCGGAAACAAATTCAACAAAAATAGATATTAATTTTTTATCAATTTTAATTATTGCTTAAATAGTTTTGTTTACGTATATATTAGGGTAATTGCTTTGACATGGTACTTAAATAAGTAGCGAAGTTTTAATTTTTCTATCCTATACTTTGTGAAAAGTAACGATGGAAATAGCTAATGAATTTTACATCTGGCAACATTGGCTATATACTGACAGCGGTGAAAGGTGACAGCAGGAGTTTAGACATTTTAATCAAAGATTATTTTAATTTTCTTGTGATTGATTATTGTTATCGATGGGTGTGTTTTTAGTGTTTGTGTTATAAAAAAAGGGAAATTTGATAAAAAAATGACTAATCAATATACAGGTAAATATTATTTTTTACCTTGAAAAATGAAAAAGGTGATGGGGATTGGATTCATAATGAATCATCCCAGACCTTTGTAATTTTTTTTAGTTGCAATTTTTGAATGATAACATAATTGTTCATTTTAGAACAATCTAGCTTTTTGTTTTATGTTAGAGGCCGAAGTGACAAACAGAACTTGATTATGGAGAAGCAGTGTTATTGATGGGTGTGTTTTTAGTGTTTGTGTTATGAAAAAAGTGAAATTGGATAAAAAAATGACTAATTAATATACAGGTAAATATTATTTTCTACCTTGAAAAATAAAAAAGGTGATGGGGATTGGATTTATAATGAATCATCCCAGACCATGGTAATTTTTTTTAGTTGCAATTTTTGAATGATAACATAATTGTTCATTTTAGAACAATCTAGTTTTTTGTTTAATGTTAGAGGCCGAATTGACAAAAAAACTTGATTATGGAGAAGAAGCAGAGTCTGTTGCAGGAACATCTAATAATTTCTTAGAATGTAAGCCGCTTTATTTATGTATGTATTACAGTTAATGTTTGGAGAGTTAGGATTTAACTGTGGCTTTTATACTTTTGCTTCAAAGCGAATTACCTACATTGATAATAAAACTTATTAATTCAATTCTATTCACTTAAACTGCGAAAATACTTCCATGACAATAAAAAAACAATAACAAGCCAATGTAATAAAAGATATGTTTGAGTGTGAACACCGTAACTGGTTCAGTCTTGTAGACAATGCGGACTGTATATGTTTCTATCTAAATTAAGTATAATAAATTCTATTAAGATAATCTCCTATTCTTGCAATATATAGAATAACTGAAAATTAAACCTCATTTGACAGATTTTGTCATATCAGTAAAATATAAGAAAATTTGATCTTTGTTTCTTTATTTCTATATTTTATTGGATTACAATGTAAGCATCCATTCATACTACAACAATATATATATATATATATATATATATATATATATATATATATATATATATATATATATATATATAAATTATTTGTTTTTCTTTAACCTTGTATATAAATTCCTTCCATTGTTCTTGGGCATCAGGTTAATTATAAATAATGTATCAAATTCTATTTTTTATTTGACGTTTCGCTCCATAGTTCGGAGCATTTTCAAAAATGTTTACATTGATGTTGTTAAAACAATAAATTGTAAACGATTGAACTATTAAAATTAAATGTACACACAGAGACGACAAAAACTGGTTACTAACAAAACTATTTCAAAAATAATAAAATCGAAAGTACCTGCCTTAGAAGCAACAGTTTACAATATACCAGGGACATTCAACAAGTTGATGTTATTATTATAATAAATTATAATATATCTGGCTTAGATTTTTTATATCTTGTTTATCGTTTAATGCATTGTTCTCCTTTTTTATATGTATCATTTCTTTTATTGTCAGTTTTTTGTAATTAGAATCTTGGTTTATTATTTTAGTATTATTAAAGTCAAATTTATGTTTTTCATTTTTCACATGTTTATGAAGCGCAGTGGAGGCGTTTTTTGTATATTTATGGCCATTAAGTCTATTTTCAAGATGTTGGGTTGTCATACCTATATATTTTTTGGGACAATCTAAACATGGTATAGAATATATGACGTTAGATTTTTTTGAATCATTTATTTGACTTTTTAATTTGGAGAACAATGGT
This sequence comes from Galeruca laticollis, assembly GCA_963921935.1. Classification (NCBI taxonomy): domain Eukaryota; kingdom Metazoa; phylum Arthropoda; class Insecta; order Coleoptera; family Chrysomelidae; genus Galeruca; species Galeruca laticollis. The sequence continues at coordinate 52,873,858 of OY998184.1, forward strand.
GATAGAGTATTTTGTGCCCTATGACAAACTTTTATGTTATGTTTAGATAATATATAGTTTAGTTTTTCTGAGAGTTGATTTGTGTATGGCATTGCAATGTAGGTAAGAGGGGCTAGTGTATTGGTTTGTGTTGATTGGATTTGACTATTGTAAAATTTATGTGTGCGTTGTTCAATAATTCTGTCAATATGTTTGGAAGGATAAATCAAATAAATGATTCAAAAAAATCTAACGTCATATATTCTATACCATGTTTAGATTGTCCCAAAAAATATATAGGTATGACAACCCAACATCTTGAAAATAGACTTAATGGCCATAAATATACAAAAAACGCCTCCACTGCGCTTCATAAACATGTGAAAAATGAAAAACATAAATTTGACTTTAATAATACTAAAATAATAAACCAAGATTCTAATTACAAAAAACTGACAATAAAAGAAATGATACATATAAAAAAGGAGAACAATGCATTAAACGGTAAACAAGATATAAAAAATCTAAGCCAGATATATTATAATTTATTATAATAATAACATCAACTCGTTGAATGTCCCTGGTATATTGTAAACTGTTGCTTCTAAGGCAGGTACTTTCGATTTTATTATTTTTGAAATAGTTTTGTTAGTAACCAGTTTTTGTCGTCTCTGTGTGTACATTTAATTTTAATAGTTCAATCGTTTACAATTTATTGTTTTAACAACATCAATGTAAACATTTTTGAAAATGCTCCGAACTATGGAGCGAAACGTCAAATAAAAAATAGAATTTGATACATTATTTATAATTAACCTGATGCCCAAGAACAATGGAAGGAATATATATATATATATATATATATATATATATATATATATATATATATTGAGATGATATATTCAATAAAGAATAATATATAAAGATGATGGATATTAAAGATTAGAAATATCATTAGATAAAACAATTAGTATTTTTAAATGAAACTGACGGTCTCTAGTTAATTCCACAATATAATACAAGTTATTAAAAATTCTAAAAAATTTACAATGGAATTTTCAATAACTTGTATAATATTGTGGAATTAACTAAAGACCGTGAGTTTCATTCAAAAACAATAATATGAGCATATTTCACGAAGTAAGGGTCGAGACAGTCAATTTCATTAGATAAAACAATCATAACAATAACATATGACAACAAATTCAGTTTCTTTAGAACATTCAGTCATAACATGAATAAGAAATTCAAGTAGTAGGTCTTAATAGAATACCAAATATAATTATAAATTCAATTTGATTAGCAGTCTATCAATGTATAAGTCTAGTCGCTAAATTTCTTCGAAATATTAAGTTGATTTTAAGTTTTAAATACTAAGTTATTAACTAGATCATAAATTTGAGGAAATGAAATTTGATTATGAAATTTGTCAAACACATAAAACATTTAACGTTATAAGTGACCTAAGACAGAACTTTAAGAAGAAACCAAGCTCAACTAATTATCTTGACGGAAGTCGAAACATTAGACACGGAAAGATTCATTTGTTAGCGACATAAATTTAAAGAAATCTGTAATCTGCGAGTGAAGTCAATATAAGGAAATTAAAACATTGAGATAGGAATACCAACCAATAATACAATGATTAATGACAAATGATGAGAATAAAATTTTATAAAGAAGGAAAACTAATGAAATGTTATGTTTAAAATGTGGTAAACAGAAAACAAATATGAAATAAATTGTATACATATGCTTTTTAAATATTTCTGTTGTGAAAATTGCAATATATCAAAATTAGAGCTGACCAATCAGACAATAAGACACGATGAATAGAAAATTCTAGAAAGTGTAAACTTCCGGTTAACAACAGGTGAACGGGGAGGACAAAAAAGAAAGGAGGGCGTGAGGTAACATCTGTGAATAGCTGAGTTAAAAATTTAAATTGATGTGATAAATATCATTAATTAAGTATAATTAAAAGGAACTGTTATTAAGTGAACCATCCATAATACGTATAAACAATTTTTTTTGAAGGAGAGTGAGAGTTGAACGAGTTATCCAGAAATGATGAGTTGCTGCCAATAGATGTGTAGAGTGTTTAAAAGCGGACATATTGGAGAAGCTATTTCTCACAAGGTTGGTGATATTTAAATATATTTTGGATCCAAAATGATATAACAAAATTACTGAATTAAACGAATGATCATCATAAACTTCATTGACAATTTAAAATTAAAAAGACCGTAATAAAGAAAGAAATTTAAGTGTAACGTAAAGAATAACTACATAAGTGAAATATTAAATGATAGTGGTATAAGAGTTAGAACTTACCTGATATTTTGTTGGAAAATATAAATTTCTCATCTATAGTTCATAATAAATTACAATTTTGGTAACTCACAAATTTACCATTTAACTCACACATATATTATATAAATATCAAACATCACTATGCTAAAATAATTGCAATAATTTTTAAACGATCCACCACAAGAAATTAGTTTAAACATACTATTTCAAAGTTATGAATATAAATTCTTTTCCACATAAAAGTTTGTGTTACCAAAAAAAGTTTGTATTAGCAGGTGGTTTTCTAAGCTTTCAAGGTTGAAAATTATGAAGATTATGCAAATTAGTTTCATAGGCGTCACATTTTATTATTTGTAAACATTTGTATAAAAATTTACATGAATGATTTTGGTCAAAATTGTGTTTCATTGCTAATATATCTAATTTCCGTTTTGAGACTAATCGCCCTGAGATAAATTTATGTTTCACAAATATTTGGAGGAGACGAACTTATGAAGGTAAGAAATGAAATTAATTTATTCATGTGAGCAAAACATTGAAAAGAACTTGAAACATTAATAATGAATAAATTGAATTGGCGTCCTAACAATTATATAATAACACTTTAATAAAGGTTTGATAGCAATTAAAAATAATTAGTTATATCATAGACAGAAAGTTAATCTGAGAATAAAATAAACATAAATATAATTGAGTATAATAACAAATAGAATAAAATAGCGTTTCAACGAAGGGTAAATAAAATCTAACATAAATAATAAGTACTCATTATAAACCCCAGATATATATATATATATATATATATATATATATATATAAAACCAAAAACCAAAAGTTGGCAGTTAGTCACGGCTGACTAGTTAAAAAATAAAACTTCAAAGAGTGGTCTTTGTTAAAAAACCCTCAAACTCGTGGGGATAGCAGCCAAAAAAACTTTACAGGTTAGAGATAAAGTGAATCAATTAATACATTACCTAAGCTTTCGAAGAGCATTGTCTTCATTTTCAAAGGCTATAATAAACCAGAAAGAAAAAACCGGTTGATTTAATAAAGAAAATAATTTTTGAAATCATTACGACTTACTTGTAGTGTTGATTTAAAATTAAACTCACATTTCACAAATTGCAGGAAAACCTTCATCCACTAAAGACAAAAATGTCGACTAAATATAATTTCTCTCCTACATATAGTAATGAGAGCCAGGATTTTTTTCCTGTTTTTTAAAACCAAAATACGTACAACAAGAAACGAACTGATTTTGTTGAATATATATTTCAACATGAAATCGAAATCGAAAGGTAAGAGATACGGGGGGCAATTGAAAGGTTGAAGTAAAAATATTTAATAAAAATCCAAATTTCTCAGCTATACTGTTATGTTTTTTGGGTGCTCTGGTGAAAACTTCAAAGAAAAAACAACAATAGATTAATGTCCACACCTACGATCACGTCAAGATTGAAAAATTACACTTTTAAATTTAACCATACTATTGTCTGACAGCTGCCACCTGTCTTTTGCAAAATGTAAAAAATTGGGATGACGAAATAAGTCAACAGTCAGTGAACACTCAAACCTCTCACATTCGGTATTCCCAAACTGTCAACCCATTCCAGCATTACTATTATTAGATAAAATTGCGAAACAAAACCCACCCGCAAATACTAACGATCTCCACTTTCGTCTGATGTTAATTTCCATGAAAATCAGTATTAATAATTTAAAATTCTCATAATAATAATAATGTCAGTTAGGAAAAGTGATGTAAGATCTGTAACTTCTAACACATGGAAAGGACCTAACCTCTCACGTTAAGGCCCGACTGTTTGGAAATCATTTGTATTCGCAACTGAGCTGTGATAGCCATAATGTATAAAAAAAGTTTTTTGTTTTTAAATGAAATATTAAATAATGTTTGTATTGTCACACTCGACTGACCTGTCACCTCAGCCAACCATTAACTCAAAACACTAATTTGGAATTAATCTCCTCGCTACCGGAGTGGACATTATTAAAGTGCAACAAATATGTATAAATCTTACTAAGTGACTCAATGTCAGACCTTCTATTCATTGGTTCCTCAATGTTATTAATATGATACATTTCTAAAAACTTTCTTTTGTTATAGTTTCTTTCTACATCAAGAATCTTTACTTTATCAAAATCTATATGGTGGAACACATCTATAACATGTTCTGATAATGCACATTTCCGCTTTTTTAACATAGCATCGCTTTTATGTTGAGCACAACGTGATTTCAAATTCTGAGATGTCATTCTTACATACTTTTTGTTACAATTTTCACAAGAAATACTATATATTACGTTAGTTTTCATCATGGAATCCTCCGGTTGTTTTAACTTAGTAAAAAGAGACTGTAGAGGTTTGGCTGTTCTTTGAGCAATTTTGACATTGATCCCCTTGAATTCTTTGATGATTTTTTTTGACAGATCTTTAATATGAGGAAATGATCCAAAAGTAATATGTTGTGTAATATTGAAATTAGCACCCTGTTCATTTTCATTACTATTAATATGACCGACCGTATGCTCGAAGGGAGTGTTTTAAATCAACCTCTTGAGAAGTTTGATAGAATAACTATTTTTTTGAAGCGTTTCAATCAATATTTTAAGGTTTTTATTAAGTAATGTTGGATGTGATATTTTTTTAATTCTATTCTTCATCCCTAACACTAAATTAACCTTCATTTTGTAGGGATGATTGGACTTAAAGTTGAGGTATCTACCCGATTTGGTAGGTTTCACGTACCAGTCAAGTATCACCCTGCCTTCATTGGTCCTTATTAACTTTGTGTCCAAAAATGGTACACATCTGTTAATTTCATTTTCAACTGTGAATTGGATGTATTGATTGTAACTATTAAATAAATACAAGAAAACATTGATGATATTATTGAAATAGATTGAAATTTTCTGGTACTAAGTGTGAAATTGTTGAAAAACGATACAAAATTTGATCGTTCTTAAATCTACTTAGTTGTGGAAAATTGCTACTAAACCTTTACTTTATTGGGTCAGTACTATACTTCATGTATACACCTGACAGTCCAGAGCGACATTTTGTGAAGCAGTACATATCAACTTTAATGACAAGAGAATAAATTACCGCCGAAATAATCTAACTAACAGTATTGTTTCTAATGAAAAAACAGCTAAATACCAACACAAACATCCCAATCTTGAAATGCTCCAGCTTCTAGAAACCCAGTTCCAGATACAAAGGCCCGAAAGACCTAGATGGTTTGAGCTTGCGTGAGCGATAAGTTAGTATAAAGTATAGGCGCTGATGTGCTGTGTAGCCACAATAAAGAAGTGAGTAAATTACGTCAACAACTAAGATGGACCACATGTGACATCTAGATTACGAACTTTCAGGAATTTAGGTTAAAGCAAAAATGTTGATTAATCTTCTAGATTAGGTGCATACCCACTTTCAAATGATAAAAAACCTTCCTTTTATTAATACCAATTGTGTAGTGAAAATACGTTGATGTTTTTTCATAAATACTCCCAAACACCAAAAAAAGTCAGTGATTGTTTATTCCTTATTCTTGGAATGTTCATCGCGAACAAAGATTTTACAGAATCTTGATAGAACAATTATTGCGACTGTATTTGCGCTTTTCTTTTCAAAACTTCCAAATTCCATGCTCGCTGTTCATTCTAAAATTGAGGAAGTGTATCCAAAGGAGCTTTAGGAAAAAATATATGAGAACATTTCTCCTAAGCATCCTATTATTTCGTAAAATTACTTTAAACAGCAGTAAAAATTGGCAAAATGACTTGGTACAAATTTAAGGAAATTCAAAACAAAAATAATGCGTTTACATATTAATGAAAAAAGTTTTCAAACTTGGTACAAAGAAGGCAAATTGCCGAAATTAACTTTTTTCCTCAAATTCTCTCTCTCTCCTCCGTTGAACGTTAGAAACTTCATAATCTTCAAGGTACATATAAATGACAAAGTTGTCGAAGTTGGAAATTACAAAAATAAACATTACCTTCGGGAAATCATTTATCTTATTGTGTTTAGTCAAATGAATCAAGTTATTTGATGAATACAAAAAAAAGTTTGAGAATATCAAATGAAACTTAGTGAAATATGGAACGAAGATTTCGATCAAACAAATTTTCAATACCACAAGGACAATGGTGAACAAGTATATAAAAGCATCAGAAAACAGTATGAAGATCGGTACGTCGAAGTGGTTTTGCATCGCGTAAACTGGACAACGTTGTAAAGAAAATGTCAAAACTAAATGTGAATATCTTAGCAGTTAGCGACGTAAGTTGGCCAGAAAGTGGCAGCGACGCTACAAGTAACGGCACATTCTATTATTGTGGGGATAGTGACCCGAAGCACTTCTACGAAATCGGATTGATTTTAAACAAAAATATTGCAGGGTTGGTTTTAAATTGTATGCCTTACTCAGACAGATTCATGATGCTTCATCTTAAAACACATACAGTCACAGGTCACAACTTTATAGACTCAGACTCCTTAAGAATTCTGAAATCTGTGACCTACTAATGTGTGAGGGATATTAATGTATCGAATGAAGTCAGTACGGATGAAAAAATGAAGCAAATAAAATGGACAACATTAGAAATTCTAGATCTTATGGAAGAAAAGAGAAAGAGTAAAGGTAGTAAAGATGGAAAACAACACTACATAAGACAATACAGAGAAAAATTAAAGAAGCAAAGGAAGAATACCTGATACCTCAAAGCGAGGAAATAGAAGTACTGGGAAAGAAATTTGACAGCTTTTACATGCACAAAAGAATAAAGGAAATGGCTGGAGGCAACAGGGTAAAGGCAGTTAGTAATATCATCAAGGACGTATAATAACTAGCGCGGAGGACAAAATTCAAAGGTGGAAAGTATACCTATCGGATTTTTTTGATCAAGAAAGACTTCCAAAACCGGTATTTAGAATCAAATGATTAAAATTATTAGGATAAGAAATAGTATATACCCTCGAAACTATGATCAGATACCCATAGAACTCTTTGATGGTGATGTGATCGATATCCTGCTGGACCTCTTCAACCGCATTTATGAGAAGGAAGACATTCTCAGATTACCGAACCATTACACTTATGGGCCACACCTTCAAGTTGTTCTGAAAAAGCACCCACAATAGAATGTACAGAAGTTTCGAGGAAGACATAAGGAATACACAGTTTGGATTCCGCGAATGACTTGGAACGAGAGAGGCCTTTTTCGGAATTAACGTTCTTTTTCGGCGCTGCCTCGATATAAACCAAGATGTGTATGCATGTTAGATCGATTTCAAGAAGGCCTTTGACAAAGGGAAGCATGATAAATTACGTCAGTTACTTGTAGAGAAACATTGACTCGGACGACGTTACAATGATTAGTAACCTATATTGGGGTCGAAGAGCTATGGTGAAGAACGAATCAACAGAAGAAATGGAGATTCGTCGTGGTGTGAGACAGAACCGCTCCTCTTCAATCTATATAGCGGAAATATGTTTAGGGAAACCTTAGAAGATTAGCCGGTGGGAATAGTTATAAATGGAGAAACGATTAATAATTTGAGGTATGCTGATGATACCGTCTTGTTAACGAGCAATCTTGAAAACTCACAACACGTTTTAGAAAAATTGAATGAGCGATGTGTAATAAACACGAGATATGACATAGGACATTTTAAGAACGCCCTATATAGACAAATTTCTCTTAATTCGAAATAATTAATAAATGTTGATCTCCAGGAAAGAAATTGATACAAACAAATTTGTTATAATTAACAAGGTCAATAAACACAGCTGATGGTTTTGCCATGCTTTGTTTATCAATAAATCGAATCAATACGTTACAAATTGAAATAATGAAATATAAAATTAACCTTCACACAAGGGCATAGACGAGGTAATTTCAGAATGAATAACAGGAATTTTTGAGGCTAGAGGAGAGGCAGTAACTCTCCCTAAGTGGCCAGTCTAAGTATCGACGGCCCCTTTACCGTCAACAGTAATATTGTGTAGTTGTGATTTGTGATATTCCAAAACGTAAGTTTTTAACGTATAATTACTTTTTATATACTGTATTGATACGTTTAATTATTTATTTTTGACTTAAATGGGTGTCCGAAAGGGTAAGGAAACCCATATTTTCGGTCATATTGAGTGTACTATTTACATCTGCGCCCCTCACCTACCATTCCAGTCTAAAATTTATAGGCATATACGGGAGATATCGTATATTCGAGGATCAACTCCCTATATATTTGTTTTCTGTATTTGTGCAAGGATATTATATTGTACAGGGTATCATATTTATTCTGATTTAATTCCAAAAAAGTCTAGTCCGATATTTTATTACCTTATTACTGTACAGGATATCCACATACTCGATATATCATAATTAATCTACTAGATTGCCAAAGTTTGTTGAACTATTATCTACTATATTGTACAGGTTATCCAATTTTACGAGAATCATAATTATTTTATTCGATTTCAAAATTTTGTTGATATAGATTTTTTTTACTTTATTGTACAGGTTATCCAATTTCACGAGATTCATAATTTTTTTTTATTCGTTCGCAAAATTTTGTTGATATATATATATATATATATATATATATATATATATATATATATATATATATATATGATTTACTATAGGTATACAGGGTATCGTATTTATTCTGATTTAAAAAGTCTCGTCCGATATTTTATTACCTTATTATTGTACAGGATATCCACATACCCGAGAGATCATAATAATTGCCAAAGTTTTATTAATTACTATATTGTACAGGATATCCAATTTCACGGGATATCATAATTACTTGATTCGATTTCAAAATTCTATTGTTATATATGAATTACTATAGTGTATAGGACACCGTATTTATTCTGATTTAATTCCAAAGGTACTGTTCGATATTTTGTTATCTTATATTGTATAGGATATCCAAAATTCATGAGATAGCCTAGTTGTTATATTTTATTCGATTTCAAAATTTGTTGTTATGTATGACTCACTACTATTTTTGTAATATATACTTGTACATACTTATCCTTCCAGTTCATTTCCTTAACCCCAGCTCTTACCCTCGTACCAGCAAATAGTACGGGCTGACTCGACCTGCATTCGAACTCAGGCTTGGCACATTGTATAAGCCCAAGAGGCCCCACGAAGACCTTGATCGCTCGTGCCAGGAAAAACCCCTCCCTCGAGGTAACCTGCAGGGAGATTCCTGGTTCTAAATTTTGTGCCGTGAGGCAATGGTGACAGCACGCTGCAACGATTTCTAGGATAGGAATATACAGTAGGGCCCTTCCGGTCACTACAACCAGAGAAAAAAAACAGAGAAATAATACCGCCTCGATACCAATCGGGGTATACCAACGACCTATCAGTGTGGGAGCAGCGGTAACGGGATACAACCCCCAAAGGAGCAAGAGAAATTCATTAAAAAAAACGAGAAGTATTACAGATGTAATGAATACAGACTAAAAATTAACTTTAAGAAAACCAGGTTATTATTTGAGTTTTTTAATATTTTTCTGTTTTGAATGATTAATTTTTTCTTTAAATATGAAGTTACTTCAATTTTTACAGGTGTCGTGTTCTCTTTTCAAAGACAGTAAACGTTACTTGTGACACTTTCCGTTTTTATTTGGGGTACGTCGACTTCATTATTGGATTTCTTTAAGCCTAATTCTACAATATTATTACTTTTCCGCCCAACCTATCTATATGCGAGGAAAGTATTGGTTTACTCACAAAAAAGCTGGAATTTTGAAAAAAAAATTTGAGATATTTTTACGTTTTTCATCAAGAACAACACGAAAAAACGGGTTACAGAAAAAAATCCTGTGTGTATGTCGTCGTTGTCGTCGGTCACTTTTCGTTACATGTCTTGTTAGCACGATACAGCCTCCGGACTGCAACAAGTCAACAATTTTATAATTGAATATTGTTCAGAACATCTCACAGATGAACCCTATCGATTCTCAGCCCACAATAGCCAGTACAACGAGTGGTATGGTACTTGAAGTACGACATTTTTGTAATTTTTTGAGAATTTTCAGTTTGTTAGCACGATACAGCCCCCGAAGAGCAAAAAGTTACCAATTTTATGATCGAGTATTATTCAGAACATCCTACAGATAAACCCTATTGATTTTCAGCTCACCACAGCCAGTACAACAGGTGCTATAGTACTTTAAGTACGACATTTTTGTCATTTTTGGAGACATTTCAATTTTTTACCACGATACAGCCTCCGGGGTATATACAGGTGACCAATTTTATGATTGGATATTATACAATGCGTTTTAATTATGAACCCTATTGATATTCAGCTCATTCAAGCCATTACAATGAGTGCTATGGTACTTGAGGTACCAAATTTTTGTCATTTTTGAAGAATTTTTAGTTTGTTAGCACGATACAGCCTCCAAAGTGTATACAAGTGACCCATTTTATGATGGAATATTGTTCAGGTCGTCTTATAGATGAACCTCATTGATTTTTATATAACTAAAGCTAGTATGTCCTGACTGGCATTTCATAGATGATTAGAACGATTCGTAAATAAACGATGATATCACTTGTTCGAAGTATTTGTATTGAGTGGTTTTGAGTTCACTTTCATTTGCTAATCAAACTCTGGTGGTTCCCACTGCCACCGGAAGGAACTGGGCGTAAGTTTAAATGAAACAATTTATCCAAAGAGTAACAACTTGCCCAGTTCGATCTACGTTGGTGGAAGCGCAGCGGGACCAGAACGTGAAAGCGTTGCTAAGACTTAGAGGTGATATGACCTCATGTTGAAGTCTAGAAGAGAACTGCCGAAGCTTGGTCTCCGCCGCCTACTTATACAATTCCGTCCGGGTTATGCACGGTTCTAAGCATTGTGATTGGTAGGGGCGGAGCCTATTGAAATGTACGCTTTCAGCTCTGGTGACAAGTACAACGGGTGCTATAGTACCTGAAGTGTCACATTTTTTGTCCTTTTTGTAGAAATTTCGGATTGTTATTATGATACAGCCTCCGGAGTGTATACAAGTGGCCAATTTCATAATTGGATATTTTTCAAGATCTCTGTTCCAAGGTGTCTTACAGATATACCCTATTGATTTTCAGGTTACTATAGCGAGTACAGCGGGTCCTATAAATCCAGATATACTGCATTTTGGTCTACTTTCGGAGAAATTTCGGTTTGTTAGCATGATACGTTCCCCGAAGTGTATAAGTGACAATTTTTTCATAGAATATTATTCAGGGCATTTCACTGATGCGGAAAAGTTAGTTTTAGTCTTTAAAACCGTTTATCTTGTTTTTGGTTTCCTTCCCACTTTTCAAGTATTTTATTTTTCTTTTCCTGTGCCGCGTTATCATATATATCAAATTTTTTTAAAAACTTGCTTCACTTGTATCTAAGGCGGTTTTAAACTCCTTTCTATTTTTTTAAAACTCTTCCAGTATTTTTTTTGACGTTTCATCTATAAATTTCTTGATTTCTGCTTCATTCATGATACGTTTAATTTATATTGTTTAAATTTATTACTGCATAGACACCTTTGGATACAGTAATTTCTTATTGGATACAACCAGTTTGTAGTTGTATTCTATCAAAATTGTTTTAATACTTGTATAATCCAACACTTGACGTCCTATATAAAAATAGATCAAAATATAGCAATAGTACGTATAGTTTCTACATTAGTCAAATTCTTCGATGTTATGGTTCCACACTTGAACTAAATTGACATTTTTACTTTTCCGCCCAACCTATCCAATATGTGAGAAAAGTGGTTTACCCCAAAAAAAGTTGTAATTTTGAAAAAATTTTATGAGTTATTTTTACGTTTTTCATCAACAACAACACGAAAAAACGATTTTAGGGAAAAAGTCCTGTGTGTATGTGGTCGTCGTCGTTGTTGTTGTCGTCGTCGGCCACTTTTCCTTACATGTCTTGTTAGTACGAAAGTACGAAACAGCCTCCGGAATGCAATAAGTCACCAATTTTATGATTGAATATTGTGAATGACATGTCACAGATGAGCTCTATTGATTTTCAACTCACCAGAGCCAGTACAACGGGTGTTATGGTACTTGAAGTACGACATTTTGTCATTTTTTGAGAAATTTCGGGTTGTTAGCAAGATGCAGCCTCCGGAGTGTATACAAGTGACCAATTTTATAATTGGATATATTTCAAGGCGTCTATTTATTGATTTTAAGCTGACTAGAGCGAGTACAGCGGGAACCGTAAGTCCAGATATACTACATTTTTGGTTATTTTTGGAGAAATTTCGGTTTGTTAGCACAATACATCCCCGGAAAAGTATACAAGTGACAATTTTATGACAGAATATTGCTAATGGCATCTCACATATGCGGAAAAGTCAGTTTCAATCTTTAAAACCGTTTTTTTCTTATGTAGTTCCAAACATATTTGACTTTTTGAAGAGAACCTAAACACACCACACTCTATGGTTAACACGGCTAAACACTATCTAAAAGTTCGAAAATATCCCTTCTTATTAGTTATTTTACGTGATTGGACCACAAACATCAGAATGAATGAAGAATAATGGTATATCAATATACGTTTTTAATTTTGATTTAGTAAATACTAATTTCGATCTTTTACCATAAATACCAGCTTCACATATTGTTTCTTGGATGGGTTTGATATTTTTAATCAGAAGACCATCCTCTACCATTTAAATTTTTTTTCATATTTTCCTTTACTAATGCCTAAGGCCAAAAAACTCCGTCATGGTTTTTTATCAGTGCTGAAGCAGGTTAAGATGAAATTTAAAAATCTAAAATCGGAGGAAGTTGAAAGTTTCCGCATCAAATTCTCATTAAACTTCGATAATCAAATCGACTGAATTATAATCGCATCATCCAAATTTGGACCGAACGTCCTGAAACTGGCTGAGTCAGTGACAAATCGATGGATAAATGCGAAAAGGGTAATTGTATCGTTGGGAAAATTGGAAAGATCGTACACGAAAATTGCAAATTTTTATATACTAGGAAGTTTCATTATAAACAAATTATAGTCAAATCAATGAAACAATAAACGGTTTTAAAGAATAAAACTAACTTTTTCGCGTCTGTGAGGGTCCCTGAACAACATTCTATTATGAAATTGTCACTTGTATACACTTCGGGTGATGTATCGTGATAACAAACCGAAATTCGGTCCAAAATAACCGAAAATGTAGTATATCTGGATTTATGGGACCCGATGTACTCGCTCTTGAGAATCAATAGGGTACATCTGAGAGACAACTTGAAAAATATCCAATTATAAAATTGGTCACTTGTATACACTCTGGAAGCTGTATCGTGCTAACAACCCCAAATTTCTACAAAAAAGGACCAAAAATGTGGCACTTCAGTTACCATATCACCCGTTATACTAGCTTTGGTGAGCTAAAAATCAATATTCAAAATCAATCTTAAAGTTGGTCACTTATATACACTCTGGCCTTCAAAGAAAAAATATTAATTGAAAACTAATAATATCATTCGATTCGCCTTAACAGAAAACCTCTAATTATAGATTTTTGTAAAAATCGCATGATAACTACTATTTTTAAAACTTGCAAATATCCCGATTTCTGACATTTTCATTTTTTTTAAGCCTGTTAAATAGAACTTACAGAAAAACTGATTGGCTCATTGTATTTCTCGTCTCCGAAAACCCCTTTCCCTAGATTTTCATCCAAATCGCAGCATAAAAGTTACCGACCCCCCCTTGATGGGTCCTGACGAAAATTTCAAATTACGTTTTCACAGCTAAAATTCATTCTGAAAAAATTTTAATGTTGGGACCGTGTTCCTGGGTCAAATTTATACCCCCGTGCCAAGTTTCGTATCAATCGGAGCATTTTGAAAATCTGACCTATAAAGCCGGTCCTGACACCTAGTTAAAGGGCAACATGAGCTGGGTTTTTGAAGGGGAAGGAAAAATCGTAGAAAAAAAATAAAAAAAATAAAAAAACTGTCGTGAAGAGAATCAAAAATGATGAACTTTGGCGTAGTAATTGAGCCTATAAAAAAATCAAATCTGAGTGGAGGTTATGGGGGGCAAATATTTAAGAAAAAAATTTTGCCCGTGTACCTGATGGTGGGTTATGATAGTCCATCATGGGTAACTCACAGGAAAAATATGGCTCCCTATGGGCGAAGCTTGCCCCCCTAACTACATTGAATATAACGGACAAATAAAATGTTGTTTGCAAGATATGAAAAAAATGCTAGAGACTAGGAATGTAGAGGGTGCTTAGACACATACATGGAAATTTCTAAGCCCCAATAAAAGATGTATATTTCGCCTAAAAATTCCAAAAATTCAATGTTCAAAAATTACGAAAAAAATTTTCAACACCCTGTATATACTTAAAAAAATTCTAATTTTTTTCTCTATCGATCGATATATATACTTTGGTAATTTTATTGGAAAAGAGGGCGCCACAAGACGCGCTAAATTTTGAGGTTACAATTTTTTTCGACCACCGTAGCTATATACCGAATGCGCATATGCCTAAAAACATCATCTCGAACTTCCAAGTTCAATTTCAGTCTACTGCTGGGGGGGGGGTCATTGCGGGGCTCTGAAAATATTTCAAACCCATGACGCCTATAGGCACTCCAAATCCCGAAGATCCCCGAAAATCACGATACCAGCATCAATATTTAGCGAATGCTGGACCTCCCCAATAAGGGGGGCAGGAGGGTATTCTCATATATTATCGTAAAGGCCTTGAAATGACAAGTTGCCCCATCATATTTATAACCCGAAATTCCGAAAAATTTTTTTTTAAATTTACTTGTGAATTTTTCCCTGTATATTTCCCCCCCTTAACCTCCTTTTTATGTGTTCTATGTACGTGTCGAGTGGTTCTCTTTGAAACGTACAAGGCAGTTTTTCGCTATCGTTTATAGCAAAAAAAGCCCCCAACCCTAAGTACCAATGTCGAAAAAAGTCGGTTTTTGACTTCTTTAATAGTCAGGTATATATAAACTCAAATGTCCAGAATGTAATGCTGTCTATTTGGGTCAGACCCTTAGGAATTTTGAAATACGATACAGTGAGCACTTACGAGCATACAGATTAAAACAACCAGATAAATCCCACTACGCAAAACATCTACTTGACACCAATCATTCATTGACACCTAACACAGAACTAGAAGTACTGCATATTTGTGAAAAGAAACAAGAACTGGATTTCCTTGAAGAACTGGAAATAAGAAGACATTTAAGAGACCCACAATATGAAGTTGTCAATGAACAGTTAAATCTAGGGAATTCTCCACAAATAAACTGTCTTCTTAAGTGATAATTGTAAAGATCAGCAGATATTGTTTTCCTGGTTTTCTATATCATTGCACAGTTATACTGATCTTAATTGGAAAAATGATATCCAGGATATCACCATAGGGCTAATAATATCTAAGCTTCAATATTTGTAATATCACATCTTCTTTTTTCTATAAACATATATGAAGCCAATCACAAGTTAGGTTACTTCTTGGTTTAGCCAAAAATAACTACTGAACATCAGGTAGGCATAAAATGAAATGTAACTTCTGTCATTCTGACGATGATATTGATTTATCGAAACAATTGTCAATTTTTTAGAATTTTCAATAACTTGTATTATATTGTGAAATTAACTAGAGACCTTGAGTTTCATTTAAAAACACTAATATGAGCACATTCCACGAAGTAAGGATCGAGACAGTTAATTCCATCAAATCCAAAAAGTAAATTCATTTCTGAAATCTGAGAATGAAGAGCTGAGGATAGAAGTTAAACAGCAAGAAAGAAGATTGGAGGAATTAGAGAAATAAATCAGAAGAAAGAACATCATAATATACGGTCTGAATGAAGATAACGATTAAAATGCTGCATCCATGAAAATAAAAATCAAAGAAGTTTTAACAAAACTTGAAGTAGATATCGAAGACTCAGTCCATATCGAAGAAATTAGGAGAATTGGATACCAGAAAGCAAATAAGATAAGACCAGTGTTAGTGCAGATGAAAGACTGGAACAAAAAAATGGACATACTAAAAGCATCGAAAAAACTTCAGGGTACCAACATTTTTATTAATGAAGACTAGTCTAAATCTGTTCAGGAGCAAAGGAAAATACTTAAAACACATTTGAAAGATGTAAGGTTACGAGAAAGCAAAGCTAATTTAAAATACAATACATACTTTATTGATGGAACAGTGTATACGACAGACACATTGAGCAATGTTGAAATGCCACAAGAGTTTAACAATAGAATCACTGTCCATCAAACACCAAAATCAAAGATGGGTAGAACTCTTAGCGAAAGATCTCCACAAGACGAAAATGTAAAAGCGAAACATAAAAGAATTGGAAATACAGGAGCCATCCCAAAAAACTTCCAAGAGCAGTACCACTAACTTCAGTTTCCAAACCCGATAAGAGAAGTTTGAATGTGATTTTCTGGAATGTTCATGGAATCAATAATATTTACAACCTTATCTCAGATAATTCAATGGACTTTGACATTCTCTGTATTTGCGAAACTTGGTTAACAGATACGATTAGAGTTCCAGACCAACTATCAAGCAGATATTACTATATTTTTTCATCAGCCGTTCGGGAGAGGTCACAAGGCCGTGCAAGCGGAGGTTTAATCATCTTCTATAATAAAGCGTTTACAGTAACGGTCCTTGAGACCACTCGCTGGTGGCTAATTTGTAAAATGGTATATAAGGATCAGATTATGATTTTTGTGTTTGTTATTTTAATCCAGATTTGGATACTGATAATATTTTAGATTTGTTTCAGTTGTCATTATCAGATATAACTGACATACATAACAATCAAATACTACTTTCAATAGGCTATTTTAACCGTAGAGTAGGTGAATTATCCTCTATTCCTGAAATTCATGTACAAAATACGAATCTATTCGAAAATATGTTAAGTTTAGACCAAACAATTAACTATAAGGGTCGGTCCTTATTAGATTTTATGGCAAGTTACAATCTTTCATTAGTAAACGGATCCATCATTAGCGATAGACCCGCTAAATTTACTTACTCAAGCCCTCGAGGTGACAGTGTCATAGATCTCGCTTTTTGTAATAATCCCTGCCTGTCTGTTATATAGAGGTTAGAAGTTCTAAATATAGTAACAAACTCAGATCACTTTCCTCTATTACTGAAAATCTCGTTTAAAATTGATGAACAGAATGCCTAAAGTCAAAAACATATTCTGTAGTTCGGTGGAACTACTCTGTGTTGTCGCAATATAAACAATTAATGAGAACTTCTCCTTCAGTAGGTTTGTTTGACAGTACTGATTTAAACTATACTAATATAGTTAACACTATCAAAAATACGGCTGAGTCTATAAATTTAGTTTATAAGAGTTCAGTCTCCAGTAGGATACGTAATAACAGATGGTTTGACGCGGAGTGTTAAATTATGCAGTAAAAATAATTTTGTAGATATGTTTAAAAGTCAATATAATGATGGAAAAAAGTTGTATAAGACGTTAATAATAAAAGAAAAGAGTAATTTTGATCAAAATTTAATTTTAGCCATCTCTAAAACACGCGATTAAGCTGGATTCTGGAAGGCGATAAATAGCTTCAAATTTTCGACCAAAATCTCCTCCATTTCTTTGGGGATTGGGGAGAATTATTATGATCAATTTAGTACACCCAGGATACAGCTGGATATTAAATTTTACGATGCAACATCCTGATCTCGACTGGCCGATTACTTTCTCTGAATTAAAAAATCGCCTTGAGAAATGTAAAAATAATAAAGCGCCTGGATCTGATGAAATTTTATAAATGTCTATCCCAAAATTGGGTTTTATACATATACTCATTGTTTAATACTGTTTTGGAAACAGAAGAAATTCCTTCCGAATGGCACAATATTATAATGTCTATGTTACATAAAAAGGGACCTATTGATGACTCTTATAACTACAGAGAAATTGCTCTTATTAACTGTATGACCAAGCTTTTTACATCTTTTACTTTAGAAAGACTGTGAAAATTTTGTGATTCGTGCAATGTACTCCCTGAGACGCAGTCTGGCTTCCGGGTCGGTTGAGGTTGCATGAATAATGTGTTTATTCTGAATGCAGTTACTCAAATACATCTTAGGCTCAAAAGGCGCAAAATTTTTGTAACCTTTGTTGATTTTCGGAAGGCATTTGATTGTGTAGATCATAACATTTTGTATAGTAAATTATTCACGTCGGGTGTCAGCTCCAAAATGATTCGTTTGATAAAGAATATATATGACAAGGCTTTCATGACAATAACAGTAAATGGACAGCATTCAAAACCATACGGGATAGACAAAGGTATTTTACAAGGCAAAACTTTAAGCCCATTATTGTTCTCTATTCTTGTGGCTGATATGGTGCAATTTTTCGTGGAGCGGGGTCACCTAGGGTTAAACATTGACAATACTAAAGCATTAATGTTGCTCATGTAGGCAGATGATCTGATTATCGTTAGTGATTCGCAGATTGATCTCAATAAGAAACTTAAAACTTTACATGTACAATCGGTCCATATGAGTGGAATGTTCCAAAAATTCCTCGTAACTACTGTAAGAAACAATCAAACCAGCCGTTTTACATATATCCAACCTATTCATTTATTCATCGAGTAAAGTATAGCGTTATTTCACTGACCTCCGTCCCACTCCCCAGAATCAAAAGTGTAGTTGGTGGGATAGCTATAAAAATGGTATGCTAGGTATCCTTTATATGTGCTAGCATTTTGGCGAAAAAATGCTAACCGGGGGGGGGGTGGCGTTAACCTGGCCCCACCCGTATTCAAAAGCATTTTTATTGTAAGCTGTTGCAGTGCGAGCTATAAAAAATGGTGTGCTAGGTGTCCTTTATATGTGCTAGCATTTTGGCGCAAAAATTTCAACCGGGGGGGGGGGGGCTAGCGTTAACCTGGCCCCACCCGAATTCAAAAGCATTTTCATTGTGAGCTGTTGGTGTGCAATGCTAGCTATAAAAATTGTTGTGCTAGGTTGTGCTAGGTGCCCCTTATGTGTGCTAGCATTTTGGTAAAAAAAATTTAACCAGGGGGGGGCAGCTTAACGGACCTAACTCTCTGCCTAGACGGTCATGACTTGTAGACTATTCTCACTGCAACAAGTCGGAATGTCGGAAAGTTGCAGTTTCAAAAATATATATGAGTGAATAGTTAAGTCAATAAATAAATTAAGTTTGTATAAATTTATCCCACACGTCATTATAAAAACTTTTAAAGAAATAAGAAAAACATTACAGAATATTTTTTTCATCCAGTGTCTCACTTGTCACTTCTTAATAAATTTCTTTACCGTTAGTTTGACTTGAGAATATGAACAAAATATATTCTCTACTTTTTTCATTACAAGAATAGCACTCCGCTATTTTTCCAAAAGTTGTATCAGACTCGTTTAATCAATCCTTGTCTCCATAATATGGTAGCTCTTCGTTGCTGGATAATATGTTTCCATGGAAGTACCCAACTTTCAAGCTAACTACTTTTGAGTTTGATGTATCTCATCCACCCCAAATTTGTTTCTGTTGAAAAAACTGATTGAATATTTCATTTTCAAGATAATAGGGTGAGTTACAGTGTTATTTGTTAGAGGTCTAAACATAAAGCTTGTCATTCTGGTAATGTAGATTAATCTCCACACCGTATAAAAATTTCAACGTACATGAATTTGATTGTACAGATTAACTGAAACGATGAATGGGGTATTTCAGAAGTACTTCAGCTTGATTATAATATTGAAATCAACAATGAATAGGTTTATTCTAAAATCCGCTTAGTAAAATATATCCTAAGCAATTCAGTCTTTTACTCGTCTAGATTTTCTAATAGACTAATTCTAGCTCATTCTAAATCCGAAATTGGCATGACTGTAAAACCGAAACTCGTACTATAATTCGATAACTCGGTGAACCGTTCGGTTCGAAATCAGTCGTTATCCTGATGCTGATCCTATTGAGTTAATGACCCGTGTAACTGCTGGCATAGAGATGGCCTAACCGGCGATGCCATTCGGAAATTACAGTTTACCCCGAAATCATTACAAAGTTAATGTTTTTCAGTTTATTATCGCAACCTATTACCGATCCTGATACAAGGAATATTTAAGAAATATAGGAACTAGAGCAAAATTCATTAATTTTCATATTGTGTTGGCAGCGGGTGGCAACAATTTTGAACCATATAGAGCACAGTATGAATGGTGTTTCATCAGTATAATGTGAAGGGGAGATAGACTTTTATTCCAAACCTACGCTTCCACCATTTTAATGAAGATTATTAATTTTAACTTGTAATCAGTATTTGCACAGAAGGAATAGTAGAGTAACGTTGTCTAAATCGTACCCCTTTTTGGTTTTTGTTTTTTTACTTACAAACTGATAAATGATTAATATATTTTTTGGTTTAAAACATTAGAACGGTCTATTGAACACCTAACTGCAATTTTAGTAATATTATTTTTGATTGAGTTTTTGAAAAACAGCTGTTTAGGTAAGAAATAGCAAATGGTACAAATTAATGAGGTGGTTGCTTAAATCGTAATAGTGGGTTCGTATATCATACGTATTAAATAAATATTGTAAAGAAAATATATTACACAAAATTAGCATTCATATTAAGTATTTTACAAAAAAAATCTACCACACTTTTGTGAATAGCAGAGATACCTGGAACTTTTACAGAGTAAGATTTTGTAAAACAAGAAATTTGTGTCTGATTACTGCCAAGTTTGGCCAGGAGCTTGTCAACATAAAATATGCTTAGAGATATTTTGAGGTTATTGTTCAATTTGCTGCGGTGATAATTTTATTTAAAATACTTGAAAAAAGTGGAATGTGAAGTCTGTGAGTAATGAGTTTTATGAACAAAACAGAGCTATTACTGCGAGTTTGAAGAACTGTAATTATGGGAGGCGTATCCATCTAATATTGTCTGAAAAATTACTGTATAATGATATCCTACAATGAAGATGTTTATTGAAAAAGCTGGGTTCCAAAGCAGTTGAATATGCGACTTTTCGAATTAGTGGGTTTCTCAGAAAATAACTTATGAATCTTGTGGCATGTCATAAATCCACTTAAGGTAAGTGTACGTTAATTCGACAGTGACCATAATTTCGACACTTTCTAATATATTACGTGAAATTAAGAAATTAATAGAATTTTACCATCTCATAATACGGACATCTATGAACATTTCTGAATAGGTCGCGTAGCAGTTTTCTCTTTTATGATATGTTAGCGTATGATATTTAAGATAGTAAATGTATCAGACAGTTGAGTTGTGGCGGCTGGAGCAAACTGCAGAATTTCTTATTAGGTAAGACAAAAACAGACATTTTTTGAACTACTTTCAGGGCGTGAATTTCAATTCCTCTAAGGATATTTTGTATTTACGTGATGAAATATAGATTATTGCTAGATATAAAGCTGCTGTTTTGAATATATAGTTGATAATATGATAGTTTTCAGGAGTTTCGAATTTAGGTACACTAAATCGAGCTACTAACCAAATTTCGACACCAGGTGTCGAAATTGAGGACATTTTCTGTTAGACTCAAAAATGTTCCATCCTTTTCTGAAGTAAAATATATATCATGCATTGCCTTTCATTTGTAGCCAGAGTAATATGGAAATGACCGGTCCTAAATTCGACATGGGTGTCGAAATAGGATACCTTGAGCCTCTAAATTCAACACTGCTATATTATTACCGATTTATCAAAAATATTTTATTTTTCCCAAGATCATTGAAAAGAAGTTTCAGAATTGGAGGAAAAAATATTTCAATTATCGTCCAGAAGATTTCAAAATGGCACTCGAATCAATTAAAGACGGAACACCTTGCGCTACGGCAGCAAAAATGTATAATGTGCCACGAACTACATTAATAGGAAGAATAAAAGGTCGAGTGCCAGAAATATGTAGAAGTGGTGCTTCACCAGTCTTATCATCAGAAGAAGAGAAGTTGCTATCGCAATGGGTAATTAATTTGGGTAAAATGGGTTTTCCTGTTACCAAGTATCAATTGCTGGAAAGTGTTGAAACAATTGAAAAGGCCCAATCATTTTTTTGAACGACGTCCAGGACGACACTGGTATGAACGATTTTTTCGTAGACATCCCGAAATTGGTGAAAGAATGACGCAGAATCTCCGTGCATCTAGAGCAGCTGTATCTGTTCAGGGAGTTAGGAGGTGTTTTGAAGAGATAAGAGATTATTCCGTTCCAGAAGAAATTGAAATAAATGAGCTAGAAAGAATATTTAATAGCAACGAATCCGCATTTTTCTTGTATCCCAAAGGAAATAGAGTATTAGTTAAGAAAGGTAGTAAAACTGTTTACGAGAGGAGCGGTGATGAGAAGGAATGCTTTACTGAATTAATAACAGGTACGCATATGTATATGTACGCTCTGGCTTATAACTCTTCAGTATAAAGATTTTTTTTTGAAGAATGCCAAATGTCATCATTAATTAGAAACCCAATTCCTCTAATTAATTATTATTGTTTTTGAAGAAAGTGACCCTTCATTTTATGTTGTAGGAAATGCTGCTGGACACCAAAATGGTGATGTAGTAAGAAAGGATCCCAAAACATAAAGCTTTAAGTATGCCAACTGGATGGGGTACTGAAAGATCCGAAAATGGTTGGATGACTTCCGAGTCATTTTATGAGTACATCACCAATATATTTTATCCCTGGTTGATATCACAGAAAATCAAATTTGCAGTTATTTTGTATGTAGATTGTCACCAATCACATATCACGTCTTCATTAAGTGATTCTTGTAGAGTAAAGATAATAACTTTAATTAGTTTACTGATATTTACTTGATGTGGGTTTTTTTGAAGTCCTGAAAAATAGTTGGGAAAAAGCGACAAAAGCATTTAAAACTGAAAATAAACGAAAAATAGACAAAGCACATTTCGCAGGAATACTAGCGATGTAAAAGTTCTTAAAGCAGACCCAACAAAAAAGTTTTCTAATAATGTAAGGGATATTGTTAATAATTCAAATTATCTTTTAAGTGATTACGAAAAGAGGTCTATCATACATAAGAATCCTCATTGTCCACAATTATATGGAACCGTTAAATTACATAAAATAACGAAACCAATTAGATGTGTAGTTTCTTATGTCAATGCTCCTAATAATATATTGGCAATGAGGCTCAACAATATACTCAATAGTTACGAATATGAATCTCAGTACTCAATTAGAAATTCAATAGAACTAATCAAAAAGTTGAAGGCAATCTACTTGCAAGATAACTATAAACTCATTTCGTTCGATGTAACTAATATGTTTACTAAAATTCCTCCTAAAGAATGCCTAATACTTGTAAGAAAATCACTATAAAATGAAAATATTAATCCAGAAATAATATCAAATATACTTAATTTATTTGATGTATGCATTAATCAGAATTATTTCACTTTTGACAATAAGATATATATTCAAAATGAAGGTTTACCAATGGGAAGCCCTATTTCACCTATTTTAGCTAACATTTTTGTGGACAATTTAGGAAGAAATATCTTTGAAAGTAATATTTCGAAAAATGTTTTATTTTGGTATAGCTATGTAGATGACATATTAGCTTGTTTTATGGGTAGTGAACGACAATTAGATATATTTTTCAACCACATCAATAATTTACACCCAAAAATTAAATTTACATTAGAAATTGAAGAAAATAGCTCAATCAATTTTCTTGATTTTGAAATTCAAAGAGTTAATAATGACTATTCAATTTACCGAAAACCAACACAGACTGACGTGACAATTCCATTCAATTCCAATCACCCTATGTCACACAGACTGGCGGCATATAGTTTAATGATACATAGAGCTTTTTCAGTTCCTATGAATGAATGTAATTTTGATAGAGAGATTAATACAATTAGACAAATAGCAAGATTCAACGGTTATCCATTAAATATGATAAATAAACTAATTAGTAAAAAAGAGGAAAAAGTGGCATTACAACTAATATTTCCTAAACAAGCTGATGAAATGAAAACTTATAACACCATCACATATGCAGGAAGTATTTCTAATAATATTTCAAAGGTAATATCTTCAGCAACGAATACAACAATTTCTTTTAAAACAGAAAGTAACGTTAGTACAAAATTGTTAAATGTAAAAACCAAAATACCACTATTAAAGAAGTCAGGTATATATAAACTCAACTGTCCAGAATGTAATGCTGTCTATTTGGGTCAGACCCTTAGGAATTTTGAAATCCGATACGGTGAACACTTACGAGCATACGGGTTAAAACAACCAGATATATCCCACTACGCAAAACATCTACTTGACACCAATCATTCATTGACACCTAACACAAAACTAGAAGTGCTGCATATTTGTGAAAAGAAACAAGAACTGGATTTCTTTGAAGAATTGGAAATTAGAAGACATATAAGAAACCCACAATATGAAGTTGTCAATGAACAGTTAAATCTAGGGAGTTCTCCACTAATAAACTTTCTTCTTAAGTGATAATTGCAAAGATCAGCAGATATAGTTTTCCTGGTCTTCTATATCATTGCACAGTTATACTGATATTAATTGGAAAAATGATATACAGGATATCACCATAGGGCTAATAATATCTAAGCTTCAATATTTGTAATATCACATCTTCTTGTTTTTTCTATAAACATATATTTAGTCAATCACAAGTTAGGTCACTTCTTGGTCTAGCCAAAAATAACTACTAAACAGCAGGTAGACATCAAATAAAATGTAACTTCTGTCATTCTGACGATGATATTGATTTATCGAAACAATTGTCAATTTTTTAGAATTTTCAATAACTTTTATTATATTGTGGAATTAACTAGAAACCGTGAGTTTCATTTAAAACACTAAAAATTGGAATAGAAAAAATTAAAAATATAGAATATATTCAACAACGCATTTCGAGCGTGCGGGCTATGTCCATTTAAGGCAGAGAATATAGATTACAAGAAAATAATTGACAATAACTTTGCAGAATCAACACCAAAGAGTGACAATAAATTGAAAGACAATAAAATTGTTGACCATCTACACTTTATTGAGAATGAAATCGAAGCTCAATTACTCGCCGATTTTTATAACCTTAAAGAAAAGGAATGGCACTCCGCCACAGAAAATAGAGGGTTGTATCAGCTTTGGTTGAAAATTTTCAAAAAAAAACAGGTCTATATTTCAAAAGAATAGAGCCACGACTGGCAAACGAGGAAATAGGGGAAGTTTTTTAATGAGAATCTTAATGAATACAATTGAAAATGAGCCGAATAATATAATTATTGAAGTCGAAGAAGGCTTAGTACTGGATGAAGACTGACAAGATAGGATTTTTGTTGATGATGATATAAGTATGGAAATACGAGAAATATATTCAACAGAAAAATAATCTAATAGTCTCGGTAATAATGCCATTGTTAAAGTATGAGGAAATGATAGGGATGACAAATCAGAAGATGAGAAAGAACAATTATCACTAGAAAATAGAGAAATAAATGAAAGTGCAGAGAGTAATTTCGCCGACATCAAACGTCAGACACTCGATAAAGATCAAAATCATTCTGCAGTTGACGATAATGTTTCTAGTAAAAGCACCAATCCTATTGTAGAAGATCAAATTGGTATCATCGTACTGATAGTAGACAAAATCAGAGTCAAGAACGAACACCGGGAAAAAAAGTCGACATAAACTCGAATAGGCCTGATAGGAATTAATCGATGCTCCAAAGTTCTGCTAGGTGTTGAAGTATCAAGTCCATTTAAAAAAGCCCTATTTTGGTAAGATACCTCGATTCCTTAAAATCAGACAAAGAGAAAAAAGAGGAAATTCCGTCTGGCACTACATCGAATGCCTGGCGTGAAAATTATTTAAAACAAAACTACCGAAAAAGAAAGAATAAACAATGAAAAGAAGAAAGAAAACGGAAATTAGAGCAAAAGAAACTTGACCTAGAAAGTGAGAAAAAATCGCAAGAAACTACAACACTAAAAAAATAAGAAGATGGGAAAGGAGAACAAAAATTCAGGTCACTATGAACAGAAACAGACTAAACTAAAAATCGGCAAAGAGACTCTGGAAGTAGGATACCACATTATTGTCAATTTCCAGGGTGATCTTTATCCAGGTATAATAACCCATGTAAGAGAAAATGAAGATATGATTAGTGCAATGGAAAAGTGTGGAGATAATTGTAAATGGCCTCAAGTGAAGGACGAAATATGGTACAGATTGGTAGAAATAGAGTATATAATCGAACCACCAGATTTATTAGAAAAAAACCTGTTTAATGTTAAAGAAATAGCAGATTTTGTTTAATGTTCGAATAAATAAAAATATATTTTATTGACATTTTTTATTTCACCCCCAAAAACTAGAATGTAATATTAATTATTAATTTAATTTGCTTATATCATTTGTGACGAAACTAGGGACAATTTAGTGTCGATATTAGGAAACGTGTCGAAAATAGATTCTACAGTCTGACGAATTGAAGGATACTGTAAAAATGTGGGTGTCGAATTTATGCTTTTAAAATAAATCAATATTCTTTTTCCTCTCATATTTTGTTTGTAATTACAAGTTTTCTCAAAAAAGGACTGTTCCCACTCCTAAAGTAGTTTTTTTATGCATAAAAATGATCTTATTCAAATTAATGAGAGAATAATGACATTTGACCTGTTAAACTGTCGAAATTTTGGACATTTACCTTATTTATTTTTTATTTTAAAATTGCGGTCAAGAGATACAAAACTGCCTTCTGCGTTACAGTTTGCTTTTACACTATATTATCTATTTCGTTTCGTTTTTCAGCTATAAGTTTAGTGGTCAGTTTTGTTACGCCAAAATCATTAACATATTTGGATTTGTCAATTGGCTACGCTTGAACAACACTTTCACAAAAAAATTTCAAAACTTTTAGTGACATTCTAACCAATCTTGAGACTGAAGAAGGCTCATATTTCACTGAATGGGATGTTTCTGCGCCGCCGGTTCATCGCCGCTGTTTCATCACCGCCGTTTCAGCAGCAGGCCACTACACAATCGGCCGTTTCATCGATAGTAGAGGAAGGGAACCGGGAATCATCATTTCCGATTCTTATATAATATATCACAGATTGATCTATTATAACAAATTTAAAATGGATTTCATATCATCATAGACAAATATGCAAAGTCGTTCTTAAAAACGTAATAAATATAGTGAACAAAAAACGAGATTCTTGGGTTTTTATTAATTTAATTAATTTTAGTACGTATATTCAAAAAATTTAATGTAATACATATTAAATCTAATTAAATACAAATACTTCCGTGGAAATGTAAGGAAAATAAAAAACAATGGATTTTAATGCAAATTATGCGCCATTGTTGTAGAAATGGGTAGCTACCATTCCAGCTAAATGCTTCCTCATGTTTCGCGCTAATTGGAACACACAGCCTTTTATATTCACTCTCGTGAAACAGTATTTCATGGCACTAAAGACTGCCTGTTCAAATCGCATTGGATATAGATTGTGGTATCAAATTTTGTTCCAATTATTTAACCATTTCAAACATACGTGAGTACGTGGCACTTTGTTTCTTTGACAAAAGGGTATAAAATATTGGGTGTGCCCCACCATATTTCTCTGCTGCCACAATATAGATTTGGAAAAATATTCTTGGCGCTATTGCGAATGTACCAACAGCGTACCACGTATTCGATGTATATATGTTGGAGCTTTTTTACCAAAAATTAAAATTCTGTTTTGTCCAGCTTCACTATCACATAATAAGAAGATTTCTTCTATCACTAGTTGAGGCATATACGTTTTATATGTATCAGTTAACATAAATTGATGAAGGTCAATGGGATCGTTAAGTGCAGCATTTATTTGATTGTTTGGGATCGTAACTTGAGCAGCTTGCAACAAATTTGTTATACTAGTGTTTTTAAATGAAACTCACGGTCTCTAGTTAATTCCACAATATAATAAAAGTTAGTTTAGTAGTTATTTTTGGCTAGACCAAGAAGTAACCTAACTTGTGATTGGCTTAATATATGTTTATAGAAAAAAGAAGAAGATGTGATATTAGAAATATTGAAGCTTAGATATAATTAGCCCTATGGTGATATCCTGTATATCATTTTTCCAATTAAGAACAGTATAACTGTGCAATGATATAGAAAACCAGGAAAACTATATCTGCTGATCTTTACAATTATCACTTAAGAAGAACGTTTATTAGTGGATAACTCCCTAGATTTAACTGTTCATTGACAACTTCATATTGTGGGTTTCTTAAATGTCTTCTAATTTCCAATTCTTCAAGGAAATCCAGTCACAAAATCTGATAAGGGAAACACAACTGTTGCTTTGAACTTTTTGATTAGTTCTATTGAATTTCTAATTGAGTACTGAGATTCGTATTGAGTATATTGTTGAGCTTCTTTGCCAATATATTATTAGGAGCATTAACATAAGAGACTACAGGTCTAATTGGTTTCGTTATTCTATGTAATTTAACGGTTCCATATAATTGTGGACAATGAGGATTCTTATGTATGATAGACCTCTTTTCGTAATCATTTAAAAGATAATTTGAATTATCAACAATATCCCTTACATTATTAGAAAACTTTTTTGTTCGGTCTGCTCTAAGAACTTTTACATCGCTGGATTCTATACAGTTATATACTTTGGAATTGTAATTTTCAGTCGTCAAAATGACAGTTGTGTTCCCCTTATCAGATTTTGTAACTGTTAGGTTATTATCCTCTATCTTCTTTTTTATTGTATTTAAAACTGTAATGTCATTTTTTGTTTGACGTTTAACTTTTGAAGGTTCAAAATTTTTGATTAAATTGGCAATTTTTAATTTCTCATAAAGAAAATTATTTGAATTAGATTTTAAAGCTATTTCTGACTCTGTAGCTATAATTTGTTTAATATTATTCGTAAATTTTGGTGGTATGCTGTACTTTAAACCTTTATTTAGAAATTCTATTTCACTATCTGTGAAATTAGTGTCTGAAAGGTTTTCAAATCGTGGTGCAAAGTGTGTTGGTATGTAGGTACTTACAGTTTCATGATGTTTTGAGTATTGAATTCTATGTTGTGTGTGTTCAAGATTCTGTAGCTTCTTTTCTTGTTTCTTAAATTTCTTATACTCCATCGTGCTAACATTTTCTCTAATTTTGTCATCCAAACAGTCAAATTCTACTGGATGTAATTGGAATGTCAGTTCTGAATGTACAACTTTTATGTAGTTGTCTAAGGAGTCTCTAACTTTGAACCATTTCTTACATTCTTCCTTTATCCAAACTCGTTGAGCACATTTTATGGCTTTTAGTGCTTGTGGTGTTTTAGTGTGACATTTTATATTCACATAATTTGGTATTACCTTTTTTCTAAGGCATTCTTGGTTAAACCTGATGTTTTGTGATGTTTTGTAACGTTTTTGTAGTATCTTCTGGTACAGTCGGGTCAAATCTTCCCTTGAAGATTTTTTAATGAAATTAACTGTCTCGACCCTTACTTCGTGGAATCTGCTCATATTAGTGTTTTTAAATGAAACTCACGGTTTATAGTTAATTCCACAATATAATGAAAGTTATTGAAAATTCTAAAAAATTGACAATTTTTTCGATAAATCAATATCATCGTCAGAATGACAGAAGTTACATTTTATTTGATGCCTACCTGATGTTTAGTAGTTATTTTTGGCTAGACCAACAATTGACCCAACTTGTGATTGACTTAATATATGTTCATAGAAAAAAGAAGAATATGTGATATTACAAATATTGAAGCTTAGATATTATTAGCCCTATGGTGATATCCTGGATATCATTTTTCCAATTAAGATCAGTATAACTGTGCAATGATATAGAAAACCAGGAAAACTATATTTGCTGATCTTTACAATTATCACTTAAGAAGACAGTTTATTAGTGGAGAACTCCCTAGATTCAACTGTTCATTGACAACTTCATATTGTGGGTTTCTTAAATGTCTTCTAATTTCCAATTCTTCAAGGAAATCCAGTTCTTGTTTCTTTTCAAAAATGTGCAGCACTTCTAGTTTTGTGTTAGGTGTCAATGAATGATTGGTGACAAGTAGATGTTTTGCGTAGTGGGATTTATCTGGTTGTTTTAACCTGTATGCTTGTAAGTGTTCACTGTATCGGATTTCGAAATTCCTAAGGGTCTGACCCAAATAGACAGCATTACATTCTGGACATTTGAGTTTATATATACCTGACTTCTTTAATAGTGGTATTTTTGTTTTTACATTCAACAATTTTGTACTAATGTTACTTTCTGTTTTGAAAGAAATTGTTGTATTCGTTGCTGAAGATATTATCTCTGAAATATTATTAGAAATACTTCCTGCATATGTGATGGTTTTATAAGTTTTTATTTCATCAGCTTGTTTAGGAAAAATTAGTTGTAATACCCTTTTTTCCTCTTTTTTACTAATTAGCTTATTTATCATATTTAATGGATAACCGTTGGATCTTGCTATTTGTCTAATTGTATTAATCTCTCTATCAAAAAACATTTGTTCATAGGAACTGAAAAAGCTCTATGTATCATTGAACTATATGCCGCCAGTCTGTGTGACATATGGTGATTGGAATTGAATGGAATTGTCACATCAGTCTGTGTTGGTTTTCGGTAAATTGTACTCGTATAATCAAGTACATTATTAACTCTTTGAATTCTTGAATCAAGAAAATTGATTGACCTATTTCCTTCAATTTCTAATCTAAATTCAATTTTTGGGTGTAAATTATTGATGTGGTTGAAAAATACATCTTATTGTCGTTCACTACCGATAAAACAAGCTAATATGCCATCACATATCTATACCAAAATAAAATATTTTTCGAAATATTACTTTCAAAGATCTTTCTTTCTAAATTGTTCATAAAAATGTTAGCTAAAATAGGTGAAATAGGGCTTCCCATTGGTAAACCTTCATTTTGAATATATATTTTATTGTCAAAAGTGAAATAATTCTGATTAATGCATAATATCTAAGCTTAAATATTTGTAATATCACATCTTCTTTTTTCTATAAACATATATTAATCCAATCACAAGTTAGGTTACTTCTTGGTCTAGCCAAAAATAACTACTAAACATCAGGTAGGCATAAAATGAAATGTAACTTCTATCATTCTGACGATGATATTGATTTATCGAAACAATTGTCAATTTTTTAGAATTTTCCATAACTTTTATTATATTGTGGAATTAACTAGAGACCGTGAGTTTCATTTAAAAACACAAATATATGTGTTCAATAATTCAATCTGGAATAACAATGACGGATTATGTAATATTTATACTATAGATTCTTAGTTATGAATCATTTTTCCAAAAAAACAAAATATACATTTATTGTTAATAAATAATTATTATGAGAAATTATTCTCATATTTTAATAACGGATTTGGTAATAGTTAATTATTCTTAGTGATTGTAACCAAACTGTTCTTTCAGTGTAAACTACTCGAAAACCACCCAATTTTCGTGGCTCTATCAGAACGGGAAAGTACGTATTTGCACGGCTAGTCAAGAAAAATCGCAAATAATGGCTAGGCAGGAAAAACAACTTCAGAAAAATAACACTTGATGGCACCCTATTATAAATGACGACGCGGCTGTCACTTTTAAATTTCAAATTGTGGCTTAAAGCTTCATTCAGAATGTAATTACAATTAGTGCTGAGGAAAGTTGGACTCAGAATTCGAGTTGTCCTCAATGAAATCTTGAATTCACAAAGAGAAAATTAATGTAATAATTAGCTGATTTTTGGTTGCTTCCTTTTTGTATTATGGGCTTAAATAATTGACAATGTTGATGCTTGACAACAATTTGTCAATGTAGAAGTACCAAAGCCATCAAATCAGACATAGTGGTGGAGAAAATTAATAATAAATATGACTTCTAACCTCACAAAATGAGGTAACTTTTAGTATAATTACTAATATGTTCAATTATTAATGCTGAACTGCAATGACAGCTTACAAGGTTCTACGACTAATTATAATTACTAATTGTGAATTTGTTCAATGTGACTAAGAAACTAAAATTGAAAATAGTACGTTACATAATATGGACGAATCCGACAGCAGTTATTCTACACTGGAAAGGATTATGCAAAAAGCAAGAAAGGTTACACTAAATTTGCTACTTGAAAAGTAAAAAAAAAATATATGCAAAAATATAAACATTTTATGGATTGGTGTTCATTGCATTGCAAGGTATAGCTAAAATATTATTTTCAACAAATCATTTGCCATTTTTTATCGCTCGTTTATCTCATAACATTAAACGGTACAGTCAAAATATTTTCCACTTTCCTTTTGTCATTTTTGAATCTAATCATTTTATGTGTAGGATAAAAACTATTGTGTGGTCGCGAAAGTAGTTTTTCAGGCCTCCAGAAGTGGCCAGGCTTGGCTACACCTCGCCTGGCCATTTCTTCTGTCGGCCCGGAAAACTAGCACTTTCGCGCCTAGGTACACAAATAGCCATTAGGTAAAGACGGCATCAAACCCCCCCCTCCAGACCCCAATTTCATGCCACTGGCGCACCATAAGATGCGACACATTTATTGTCAAGACAAATTTTGATCTCACCTCGAATTCCATTTGGAATACCTGCTCTGATTTACGTGAATAATTCACTCAAGTTCTTGTCGGAGCAACAATTTGACATATTCTGTGAGAACGGTTTGCTTTTTCAGGATTATTTGATTTTAATCGTATTTCGAAGTAGTTTTGGCTTTTACATACGCTTGAACCGCTTCGTTGGTGTACATTTCCCATTTTATGTCACATTCTCGGTGTCATTTAACGCTTCAGAGGGCCACTTCTCGTTCACGAACAAGTCTTTTATATGTGTACTTTTGCATTTGTCTGAGATTAGAAGAGCATAAGAATACGAAACCTCTGTCACCATTTTGTTCAATTTATCGTCAAACAGAAGGAGTAATAACAGTTGGTGAAGGGGTGTGATAATTCATTCGAAAGGATTCTCAGATCTTTGTTACACAGCTTCTTGATCTTTTCTCATGCATAATAAGAGACACAAATTCGGAATAATAAATTTCTAGATTTGCTAAACACGGTAAATTTGAATTATTATTGTAATTTAGAATAAGATATAAAACAGAACTAATTTAGAAAATCATTTGATGTTCAAAATTCCTTTTCAACTCAGTAACTTCCTTTCTATAAATTAAACAATTAATATATTTTCAAAATCGGCTGTTACAAAGGAACCCGAAACGAATAGGAAAAAACGATAGTTTTTTGCTAGCCCTAGTTCCGCTGACGTTCGTTTCACATTTCATACACTCTTCCCTGAACCGTCTCACAGTAAACACGTAGTTCGCCACCATAATTATTTAAAGTAGTGTTTTTAGAACCAACCACTCGCATAAAATTGATGGCAATTGAACATTAAACAATATTTTTATATAATTACATTAATTTCATTCTACATCGTTGCCGGTGCTCTTCCATCATTGTTACTCGATTTGTGTGTTTTGTAATAATTTTATATTTAATTATTATTAGATTTGGAGGGAAAATCTTTCAGCAAATTATTTATTAAGTGAAGTGATTTTAACATCCGGTCACTTCTGGTTTTTGTATATGTTTTCCTGTATCCTAATCAATTGACTAATAAATCGTAATATAAGGTATATTTATATTATGTATCGCTTTCATTAGTTTCTAATCACTCCCGTTTGGCTTTCAAACCGTCTCTAACGGTCAATTTGGAGTGGTCCTTCGAGAACAAAATACATCTAGCTATCGCATCGCCCAAGGATATGTAGGAACGGAAAAAGATGATGTTGGATTCCTTTTCATACCATCGAACCAGCGCAGAATAAATCGAAGTTTTTCATTCTCTTGCTCTACATTTAACGAAATGGGAATAATTTAGAATGTTATTTAACGGATCATTCTATTGCGTTGATTAAATCAATTTCATGAATTGTTCAAGAGTTTGAATCGTCTTTATTCGTTTGTGTACACAATAATTTTACTAAGGGTGCTTCCAAAGTAATCTGGAATATTATTCCACTTTTTAGACAAAAAGTTATGGTTGAAGGAAAAGTAGCAGATATGATAATATATAAAGTTATGAACATATTTGTGATAAGTTACAAGATGCTTAATTTTTATTGTGATAAACAATCAATTAGATTGTGTAGTATATAGTTAATTTACTTAGTCTGAAATTGCTACCTTGGATATCTTTTAATGTTCAGTTCAGTTGTCGTGTTCAATTTTGTTTATTCAAACCAATCTTTAGGTCTCCTGTTTCTTATTATAATTTGATGAACAAAATTTCTTTGACGTGTGAAGATGGATCGATTGCTTCGTCCTGAGAAATTTAAAACCGATCCCTACCCTCCCACAGCTTCCAATGAACGGAAACATTGGATCCATACGTTTCAAAATTTTTTAGCATCTGCTGTCACTTTAACAGAAGGATCACCTGAGGAAGAAAACGAGGCAAGTACAATAAAATTAAGTATACTTATCAATTTTATTGGTACCAATGTATATGAACACATATCTGAATGTTCTTCTTATGAGGAGACATTGAATATCCTGGAAAAATTTATATTATAGAAGTGAATCGAATATACCCTAGACACGTACATGCCACTCGTAAGCAGCAGCATGGTGAAACTATTGATGCGTAGGCTCAAGTTTTAAATTCCCTTAGTAAAGACTGTTCGTTTAAATCTAATACTGCCGACGAATATCGCAACGAGTATATTCGAGATTCTTTAATTCGTGGCTTGATATCTCCACATATAAGACAAAGACTACTAGAAAATGAAACATTAACTTTACATCAAACCCTCAATCATGCGAAATTTTTAGAAGCGGTTCAGCTTCACTCAAATGGCTATCAAAAACTATCTTGTTCATTTTCGTTAAATTCTACGTCTAACCATCCGCCAGATTATGAGCAAGAAATTGAGGAACCTCAAGTAAGTGCCACACTAACTCGCTCCAAATCCACTAATCTGTGCTTCTTTTGTGGACATAGATGGCACCCTCGACGTAAATGTCCTGCGAAAGACTCTGCTTGCTCTGCCTGTAAGAAAAAAGGACACTGGGCCTTCGTATGTCAATCATCCAAAAGCAAACAGTCCAACATAAAGACTATTACATCTGCTATAGACAATCCAATTATATCTGCTTTTCATCCTAGTCTATCTAAGTATACAATTAAAATTTTAGTCGATGGCCTTTATGTCGATGCTTTGGTGGATACTGATAGTTCAGAGAGCATGATGAGTTCTAAAATCGTTCGATCCAGAAATATTAAAACGTTTCCTCTCACTGGCTCCGTTTCTTTGCCCTCTTCTTCATTTACTTCTCAAGTACTAGGATATTCTTCAGTCAACTTTAAATTCTATGGACACAACCATAATAATGTTAAGTTATCAATTCGTGACCATCTATGTTCTGATATTATATTAGGTCATCATATTTCAAGTAAACACTCGTCTTTGGAGTTGAAGTTAGGTGGGAAGAAATCTCCTCTTTGCATTTCTAGTTTTGTGGCTGCTAAAGTTCCCGAAGCCATTCTTTTCGAAAATATGTCTCGTCATTGCTCTCCTATTGCTACCAAATCTAGAAAATATTCACAGACCGATGAAAAATGTATCGAATCTGAAATCAAATATCTTTTACAGGAAGGTATTATTGAAGAAAGTCGTTCTCCTGGGAGTGCGCAAATGTTGTTTACTTCCAACAGAAATCATAAAAAAATAATGGTAATTGATTACTCTCAAACGGTAAATAAATTCATATTTATAGATGCATTTCTACTTCTTAGAATAGATCAAATGATTCAGAATATATCTCAATATACATTTTTCAGCGCCGTTGATCTTCAGAGCGCTTATTATCAAATTCCTATTAAGTCTTCTGATTAACAGTTCACTGCTTTTGAAGTTTGTGTACCAGTATAGTAGGATACGTTTTGGAGTAACAAATGGTGTTGCTGGATTTCAACGAGTAATCAATAGCATAATACAGTTAGAGGATCTTGAAGATACATTTGTTGACATTACCATTTGTGGTAAAACTTAGGAGGAGCATGATTTTAACTTGAACAAATTCGTCAAAATTGCACAAAAGTACAAGCTCACGATCAATTACTCCAAATAAAAATTCTCTACTAAAACAATTGAACTTTTAGATCACATTATTGAAAAGGGCACCGTTAAGCCTGATACAGATTCTATTAAGCCTCGCATGGAGCTTTCTGAACCCAATGATCTTCCATCTTTACGTAGGGCATTAGGTTTGTTTCTCACTTTTCTTAGTAGATACCATGTTTTTCAGATAAAGTGCATCATTTAACACACTCAGAACTGCCTCTTTCTGAAACGGCAAGAATATCTTTCAATCTTTTTAAGCAAGATCTGGATTCGGCAATGCTTACGTCCATAAATGAAAATAAAATGTTGTCTGTAGAGACTGACTCATCCGATTTTGTAATAGCTGCGACTCTTTCCCAATCTGGCAAGCCAGTGGCTTTCTTCTCAAGGACTCTTACTGATAGTGACAATAACTATTCATGTATCGAATAGGAAGTTTATGCGATCGTCGAGTCTATCCGCAAATGAATACATTTATTATTGCCTAACTATTTTCAGTTTATTACCGATCAAAGAAGCGTATCGTTCATGTTTCATAACAGGGAGTATGGAAAGGTAAAATGATAAAACCCTACGCAGGCGTCTAGATTTAGCTCCCTTCAAATACGATATTATTTTTCGTCCTGGTATTTTAAATCGAGCTGCTGTCAACTTAAGTGGAGTTAGTTCTTCCACAAGTAATCTAATTAAACTCTCTGAAATGCATTTATCACTATGTCATCCTGGTATTACCCGCATGTACCACTGGCTCAGGTCAAATAATTTGCCTTTTTCACCTGAAGAAGTTTGCAAAATAACAAGTTCTTGCCGCATATGCAATGAAATTAAATCTACATTTTATAGAGTACTCAGTAGACTCATCAAATCTACAATACCATTCGAGAAACTTAATATAGATTTTAAAGGCCTCATTCCAACCTCTTCCGGTAAAACTTATATGCTTACGGTTGTAGACGAATTCTCCAGATTCCCGTTTGCATTTCCTTGTTCTAGTACTACTACTGAAGCTATCAATCATCTCAAACAACTCTTCTTTCTATTCGGTACACCTTCTTACACTGATGAAGGTTCCTCCTTTATGTCCCGTGAAATTGAGTCCTTTTTAGAACTTCTGGGAGTGGCTGCGAGCAGAACTACTCCATACAATCCCCGTGGAAATGGACAGTGCGAACGCTATAATGGTATTATATGGAAAACGATTAGATTGGCTCTTCAGTCTCGTAATCTTCAGATTAATCAATGGGAACAAATACTGCCTGAAGCTCTTCACTCTATCCAGTCATTACTATGCACAACAATTAACTCTACACCTCACGAAAGAATGTTCATCCATCCGAAACGCTCAATGAACGAAACCTCTTTTCCGACTTGGCTAAGTGCTGGTCCAGTCTTAATGAGGAATTTTAATCGGATATGCAAGAATGATCTCATAGTTGAAAACGTAGAGCTTGTTCATGTGAATCATCAATATGCTCAAGTACGTTTATGTGATAGAAGAGAAACTACCGTATCTCTGAGACATTTAGCCCCACTTTACGATTATGATACTCTACAAGTTTCAGAAGAAGATTCTTCACCAGCCGCTCAAAATCTACAAACAATTGCTGAGAATGAACAATTCCACGATCCACGGACTAATATTGACAATGCTATAACACCTCCTAGTCATTTAGTTGACCATCAAATGTCCGAAGCAGATACTGGTACTCCCATACAGGATTACAATAATAATAGACCTACTAAAGCAAGAATACCTCCTGAATTCCTGGAGGATTACATTCTTTAACTCAGGCGGGAAGAATGTTGTATATAGTTGGTTTACTTTTCAATTAGTCTTAAATTGTTACCATGGATATTTTTTAATGTTTAGTTTTGTCGTCGTGTTTAATTTTGTTTTTTAAAACCTATCTTAAGGTATCCTCATTTTGGTTACAGATTGCTGAATAATATCGAAGATCCAGATGTGTTGCAAATAACAGTACAGCGTCTTTTAAGATCGAGCTTGTGAAAAATAGTACATTGGGCATCTAGTAGTGAAAGCAATAGGGCCTGGTATAACGAGAAAACCTACCAACCCTCTCAGTGCTCGTTATAGATATGCGGGTTGTCTCACGTGGTACAACCCGTGCTCGCCAGTCGACTAGCTTTGAGTCGAAGAAGGGGTGGATTCTTCAAAAAATTAGTAAGTTTTCAAAAAGGGCGCCAGAGAAGTTTTGGCAAGCACCCAAGACTTCTTTAATTAGCCCACAACTCCTCAGTGGGTTAACAACACTCACTACACACTCCAAAGGTTAAACTGATAGGTAAGTTATGATAAGAAAATAAAAGTCAGCAAGTATCCCCTGATTGAAATTTTAATTAGTCACTTTGGACCAAAGGTCTCTTTTCAAAATATTTATTACAATTTTACTACAACAATGTCCCAAATAATGTCTGAACTCAGCTGAAGGCTGTAGACTCAGAATGTAAATAGGCTGAATAAATCCTAATCTGACTGGTTTTTTTCCGCTTAGCAAAAAAAACTACGATATCAAAAAAAACCATAATATAAAAATTATGTCGTTGGACACATCCCTGAATATTATACAGCCCCCGTGATATATTCTTATTTCAAAAAAATATAAAGCAATAACGAAAATGAACTAATAAGAATTTGTGAAATGTATCGAAACTATCTCATGAAATCCAGATTACATACTCCAATAAACTACGATTCAAAGCTAAAATTCCTACGTTAATATGCCTATAGAACTGTAAATTCCGAGAAACTATTTTCAATCATTTACCTTGATAATGAATCCTACTAACTAACGCCGTCTACGGAAATTTACCATGAATTACCCAATTCTACCAATTGTACTGGTATCCTTACTCATCGGCCCTTTCTGGACCAGTAGCTTAACGGGTCAGAGCTGCCAGCTGTTGGTTTAAGCCGTATTTTCTTCCCCTGCGTAGGAATTGTCAGGTTTTTTGCAAAATATGTTATGGCTCCCAGAGCACATGCAAAATTTTTACGTTGGAAGTGTGTGTTCACATGTTGACGGCAAATGGAGGACTGAATTTTAACCTCGGACACTCAGCGCTCTCTCAATTCTCTCCGTCGACAAGCTTGCCAATATTAAATCTACGACAGCTTGGCGATAATTCGCGTTACACTGGGTCTGGGAATTTGCTTTTACTACGAGGAACACACTATTTTTTTCTAAAATCGCAAGCAGCATTATCATAAATTCAATTTTTTCTGTAACAGGAAAAAAATTTGACATTTTATCTCTGTTGACAGTTAACAAAATACAACTTTTCACGAAACTACTTTTTTCCCTGGGAAAAAAGTGAGTTCTTTTTTCCCGGGTATACATACATATACATAAAGGAAGATATTTGATATTAGGATATTTTATTGAACATAAGATACATTTCCTTTATATCAAAAGTACAATTATTAAATGTGCATTGCATGAATGACATGTTCCTTGAACTATTCGGTACAACAGACGAGTTTTCTTGTGTTGAAATAATATTTTTCCCTGACATGGACACAACTGCTGTTGATGTACCTGGTCGCAAATCGGGTGTTATTTCAGAACTGCCACACGTTCTGAACATTTTATTAGCAATTTATGTTCTGTGTGCCACAAATTCATCAACATACCCTTCAGCGACCGTTGATGACTTCCAACCGCCATGTTTCTTTAGTGTCATCAAGTCTCCCTCAGATTCAACTAAAAGTGTAGCAGACAATCTTCGAAATGAATGACCTGTATATGAGTTAGAATTTTCATGTTGAAGAAAATTAGCTACTGTTTCAGGTACCTTATAAAACTGATTTTTACCCACAACCTGATTGATACATTTTCCATTGCGATATGCATAAAGCAGGCGGCGATCCTTTGCTGCTGCTGGACGAAGGGCTATGTACATTCGGTAATATTTAATATATTCTTCAGTAACTACAAATCTCCTGTTTACATCATTCTTTGTTTGCTTCAGTTTCACAATTAATAACTTTCACGAATATTCAATATCATCTAATGTTACCTGGCTGATTTCACAAATTCGACAAGTTCCTGCAATCCCAAATACAACAACAACCTTGGCCATTAAATAAACTTCATCAGGTGTATTATTTAAAAAATCACTAATTTGTGTACTCGTAAAAATCGCAGCTTTCTTGGGCTTGTAACCTTTCCTATTTTGTTTCAGAAATGTAATTAGTTTGAAATATTTTGAAATGTCTACATTATTATTGGATCGTAACATACTTTTAATCATTAAATAATTCGACCACACTGTTGATATGGCTTTTGTTGTTGTACCAGTTCCAAAAAATAAGCCAATAACACTGTTTCCGAGAAAGAACTGCATGTCTTTTCCATTTTCCATTCCTTAAATCTTGAATACGCGGTTTCGTAAATTTTCCGCGATTTAGCTGGCAATAATTTTCGTGACGCTACTTGCGCTGCTTCTATCAACTCCGGTGGAGTCAGAGAAAACTCGTAATCAGAAATTTTTTTTAACTTTATACTATAACTATAACTACAACAGCTTACTAGTTTAAAAACATTCTGACTTTAATATATTGTAATAATATGTTCTTTCACTATTAAATCGTCACAGAAAAAAATAGTGTATTATACACGGGAAAAAAATATTATATTTTAGCTCTAGATTTTTTGTCTTCCTCAACATAACCTCGAACTAAAATCTAATACTTTTTCCCTTGTATAATAAATAACTATTTTTTTACAAATGTATAACAATTTTTAATTACTAGCTTATTACCTATGAAATCGTTTGCTTGACAATTGTGAGAAGTCAGAGATTCACTACTTATTTGGTTACAATACCTATTTAGGGCTAAATTTTTTTTTAAATTGACAGTAATGATGTCCAGGTACGGAACACCACCGAAATTAGTGAATGTTACGTGAAATTTATTGCCAAATAAATCCAAGGCGAAATATGATTACGTTTACAAACGTTTCACGGATTATTGTCAAAAAAATGACTACCTCCCGATCTGAAAATGGTAGGAACAAAGTTAAAGGTATCTACGTTATGATTAAAAGCAAAATGATGAAACTTGTTTTGTTTTGATTGTTATTTAAAGAAATTGTTATGGACTTTATAATTTTATTTATCGATAAATTAATTGACAACTGGTTCATTCCAAAAATATATTAGAGCTTCTAACCCTAGTTTTCCGGTGATAAGGAAACACCGCGAGAACTGGACTCAATTTTACAGTAAATAGAGTCCTTCAAAACATTCTAAAGTATGAACATGCCGCCCGTCTGTCCTGTCCGGGAAATGTCCCATTTTTCATCCTTCAATACAACTAATTGGCCTGTTTTCATGATATGCTCCATTTATTTCATTAATAAAGTTCTGTAAGATATTCTTTCGACCACCTGGACCTCATACATCCTACTCTCAATATTTACTTCTGATGAAGAAAAGGATTTAAGAATTAATTCATTTTTTGTCTTTAAAATACCCTTATTTTTAAGAATCCTAATATCATTAAATCTTTATTTAATTCAAAAATAGCTAAGTAACCAACACGTTTAGTTTGTTGATTGAAGCAGTTATGCTTAAAACGTAAAAGTAAACTTACAATACGTCGCACTTTATATAATGAGGAATATAGGTAAAATATGTAAGAATTCCAACTATTACTATGTATTGTAACGTGAATTTAGTTCACCACTCGTAATATTTCTCGTCGATGAAAGAGTAACGTAAATTTCGTTTACCCTCGTAACATCGAATGATACTTCTTGTCGATGGTTGTTAAATTTTAAGTTTTCGGATGAGTTCGTTTTCATTCGGATATTTATGTCGAGGCGCGCTGAGGTCCTGCCCTTTTTTCAACGAAAGTATCGTTATTTTTGAGTTCTCCCATCCTACCGTATCGAAGTGCATTCATATGAATGGTGAGTAGTTTCGCTTAAAATGTATAATATTCCTTCGCTAATTCATTCTTCCATTGTACTTAATAGTTTCAAATT
Source organism: Galeruca laticollis (assembly GCA_963921935.1). Taxonomy (NCBI): domain Eukaryota; kingdom Metazoa; phylum Arthropoda; class Insecta; order Coleoptera; family Chrysomelidae; genus Galeruca; species Galeruca laticollis. The sequence continues at coordinate 52,916,472 of OY998184.1, forward strand.
AATTTTCTTTAAAACATTTAGTACCAGAGATGTATTATATCGATTTCGTTTTTTTATATACATATCGTTCTGGTTCTTTATCTTCTTTTTTTATGACAATGGACTTTTACGTTGAAGAAATGTTAAGTTGAAATTAAATGAATTAGTAACTTCTCTTATGATTCTTATTGTGCTTTAATTTCTAGATCTCTATTAAAATATTGCAAGATACAGGATAGATTAACTAGGAAAATAATGGAGATTGGAAAACCGATCAAAAAACAAAGGAGTAGGCCTAGAAGGAAATGGTTAGACCAAGAGATAGGTTTAGAAAGAGGAAAGACCATAGCAGAAATGAAAAATCTAGCAACAGACAAAAAGGCATGGAAGAAATGGGTACAGGTCACGGAATCCACATCCGACGCCTGAAAGGGCAAAAGGATTTAGAAAAGATGAAGAAGAAGATACAGGAAACATGAACCACGTTGTTCTGGTTCTTTATAGTAATTAGTAACTTTTCTTATGGTTCTTATTGTGCTTCTATTTCTAAAATCTCTATTAAAATATTGCAAGATACAGGAAACATGAACCACGTTGTTCTGGTTCTTTATATTTTTTTATAACAATGGAATTCTACGTTGAAAAGCCATTAAAATACAATTAAATGAATTAGTAACTTTTCTTATGTTTTCATTGTGCTTTTTCTTTCTAAAATAAATAAATTTTCTTAAAATGTTGTGAAATACAGGATATATGAACCACGTTGATAGATATCATTTGATAATTTTGTACTTATGTTACTTGTACCTACTGTAATTTCCATCTTCAGACATCCTGCATTTTACTGAATTCAAGAACTATATCTGATTCAAGTGTCTTTTCTAGGACTTTTTCACCGGCCTAAACTTTTTTTACCGGCTTAATCCTTTTACCGGCTGAAATTTTACCAGCTGGAACTTTACCGGCTGAGACCACGGCTTGACCTTTCTACCGGCTTGGACCAACGGCTCTTCTCAAAGCCGACTTGATGCAGCTGATTGGTTCCTGATTCCTTTGTAATTCAAGAGATTCATCGTTGGAAAAGAAAAAAATGCAAGGAAAGTACTAACGTCCATAATCGTATAACATTATCGATAATTTCCAACTACAGTTCATGTATTAATTAACTTCATAGTTTTGTGCCATATGTCATTTAATATCTTCGTTTGTAAAATTCATAATTCATGTTTAAATTTCAATTTTACTTCAGAATCTAATTTTTTCTATAACATTATGAAGTTTCAATTATCTTTCAGTGCCTATTTTTTCATTTTTATTTAATAACATTTTGAAATTTCAATTTTCTTTCAATATCTAATTTTTATTTAATAAATCTACTTGTAAATATTAAATAACGTTCATTTTTTTATAACCTTCCAACTTCTTGTTTTAATGACTGGGATTAGTTGATATGAGGTAACTTATAGGCTCACCGCATATTTAACACAGCCCGCGGACAACCCACGCGTGTGTTATTCTGTAAACAATGGTTTGAAGTGGGGTACCGCATACTGAGCCCAACCCACGCAGAGCACACGCCCAACCCACGTTCGTTTGGGTCGGTTTGAGTGTGTCGCACAGTTTTCATGGGTCGTGGGTACAGCTTGCTTTATTAAAAATGGAGAAGTTATTAGAGTTAGTCCGAAGTTTCCCAGTTCTTAATGACACCAGTAATGGAGATTACATAAAATCTAAATTTAAAGATGAGTTGTAGGCACATATTTGCGAAAGGAGATAATTTATTAGGTTTATGTCGTATATTGTGAGTAGGTTTGTATACATAAGTATTTATGTATAATATAGACCATTTAAGAGGTATCTTATGTTACGTATAAAACTTCTTTGTTTCAAGGTAAAGTATTATATAAGGTGTCCCATTTCAATCCGACCGACGAAATAAGAATATTACATTTTTGGAAAACAGTTATAGAAATTATAGGCAAATATTCGATGTCACCAATACTTTTAACCTTAATTAGAAGGTTTAAGGTCAAATTGGTTCCTTCTGACTCAGAATCCATGTCCATAAGTGTACGTTGATCGTTCGCAATCATTGTGGAACTGTGTCTGGGTTGAGTATGGCGTGGGTTCAATATGCGATAGATACGAGAAACGTGGACGTGGGTTGCGCGTAGGTTGGCTGTGGGTTGTGCGTGGGCTGTGCGTGTGCTAGGTTCAATATGCGGCAGGCCATAGGCTAGTAGGACTCAGGGTGGCGCCCACTTGTTTTTCTGTCTCGTAACGTAAAAGTAAGTAAGATTGCCCGAGAACCGGTAAGACGTAGTCCTTGAGTCTCTATTATCATATAACCCATGCCTGAGTAGCTCTTCGGCTCAGTAGCCGTTGCAGTATAGAAACATTGGTTATAGTTTTCCGGTCTGGAATTTTTTTATCTAGAAACATTCAGTTCATTTGAAACAGTTACTGTAATAACTTTATATTGTTTTTATATTGGATAGAAAATAAAATATATGTATCAATAATTTTTAATATACTTGTTGTTAATTTTTTAATGTATCTGTAATAAAAAAACAAATTTGTATTAATAAATTTATAAATAAACCATTTTTTTATTTCATCTACAATTCAGGATGTAAATTTATTATACATTCCAAAATAAGGCAGTTAATAACAAATGCATTTAGTTGATTAGCCGTTTATTGAATTTTTTTTATTTTGTTTGTATAATGGAGATATATTTCTGTTGTACATCGCAGGTAGTAAATTACATTTGACTCGAACTCTGAGAGTTCGAAACGTGCTGTGTGGTTTGAGCTTCAGAATTTGAATCTAATGTTATTTACTACCTTCGAGGTACTGGCAGTACGATAAATATCCACTTCTATTTACCGCCAGATGGGAGCAGTATCGAAGAATGGAAACTGTAAATATTTTTGAAGATATTTACATTATCTGCCCATTTAGAGACAGAACCGCTGGAGAAATTGTCGCATTAGATTTCATTCTCGGCAAGAGAGCATTTTTCATTCTATCCTCTGGTCCGTTTTCTGTTTTTCTGTGTTCAGTACCGAGAGAGTGGTCGTAGAGTGAAGTACATTAAAAAATTTGTTATGTTTTTATGTCTCCGGTCACCAATATTCGCAATATAAATAACATAGTCTACAAACAAATATAGTTTAAAGGAACCAACAACATTCAGGCCCGTATTCCTAAACGCCTAATAAGAGTTATTGGTCCCATAAAACCGCTATTGGTTCAATAAAATCGTTTTCCGCATTTAGAGAGGACCCGGTAAACTTATTGGTTCAATAGCGCTATTGGTTCCATAAATACGGCCGAATCGTGTGTTTTCGTTTTCCCAAACGTTCAATATTGGTTCCATAAATCGACCCTTAAGTTATAGATGGAACAATCTCCCAATATTGATGCTATAGGGCCATTAGCGTTAATGTTGGAGTAAATAAAGTTACATATTTTATGTTTTTTTACGGTACTGAGCTGAAATCAATCGAATAAATTAATTATGAAATGTAAGTAAATTGATAAGTAATTATAAAAGATATATTACACATGGTTATAATGTACTATTTGATTTTGAACGCTACTTATTGTAATTATAACCTAAAAAATGTGTGCATAAATACTAAAATTTCTGTGTTTGCAAATACAATAGTAGAAATAACTGGTTCATTTGCGTCAAATTTCTTTAATAAACAATGTATATAAAATCTTCATTATGTAGCAATAAACTGAATAATATTTTTAATTTAGAAAAATATTTACTAACAAAAAATATATATTAAGTAAACATTTTTCCTAAAAACATATTTTTTCTTTCAAAATTATAAAATCCTTCCTATTTATTTTTAAATAATATAGTTCCATAGTTCACTATAGAAATGGACCTACCTTATGGCAAAACCATTAATTTATGTGTTTGCAAATATCTACCATGAAAGAATAGCATTTTATGCAACAGGGTGTTTTCAATTGGTAATTGGAGACTTTTTTAGTGTGTCCCAGTTAACAGAGTCAAGGATAGTGAAAAAGATGTCTCTTGCTATTGGACAACTACAGAGACATTTTATTACCACTCCTTAAGACCTTAATGTAGCAGCAGAAAACTTTCTCAACATTAAAGGTTTTCCTCGTGACATAGGTGTAATAGATGGTATACATGTCAAAATAACCTCACTTGGTGGCGAAAATGGAGAAGTATTTAGGAATCGAAAAGGATATTTTAGTATTAATGTCCAAATAATTCCATTATTTTTTATGACTGTCATCTACGTGCACAGCTAGAAAATGAAGAATTTGGACAGAATATCTTCTTGGGGCTAGTGCATATGCTTGTAAAAGGTAACAATATAATATATGAGCATATAAAAAATATGACCTACCTAGAACTATACATATTTCTTTTGAAGAAACACTATATTTGTATATAAAGAAATAAATTTAATTCAGTCCATAGTCCTTTGTCCTATTTAATAGTGAGGTTTACATAAATCCGCAATTAGCTACTTATGTCCATATATACTAAAAAACTGAACCAACGGAACTAAGTTTCTCTCACAATCAGATTTATCTTTTAAATAAGTGAAGCGCAGTGTTATTTAATTTTATAGGTATTTGTTAACTCCGTTGTTAAACTCAACCACACCAGCAGAACAAAAATACAACATTGCTCTACCAGAAATACAATAGAAAGTTGTTTCGGCATTTTAAAAAGAAGATTTCCTTGTCTATCTGTAGGAATGGCCATCAATGTGGAAACAGTATTACTGCCACTGCTGTTCTCCACAATATCTGCCTAGGTGAAAGTGATTTTTCAGAAGACAAAGAAGATGAACTTGAACAAGATCCAAATGATGGTGTCGAAGAAAATACTCCAGATAGGTATAATGTTGATACTGCAGTGAGAACATCTTTAATAAACACTGTGTTTAGCGAATAAAGTATTGTATGAAATTTAATGGACTCCAGTTTTATTCTTTATTAAAAATTTATTTTCCTGAGATAGTTGCTATTTAAATTTATTGAAGAATTTTATTTTATTAATGATTCATGGGGAGCTTCTTATGGGCGAATTGAACAGACCTTTAGATGGTAAAAATGTATTAGTTGTGATATTTTATTAATTTAAATTTCTTATTGACCATTTAACTTTTTACTCCTATTATTTACCACCATCGTCTGTACTTATCAGAATACAGAATTTCAGGCAGAATTACAAATGTATAGCCCGTTCACATACATGTTAATCTTATGGAAAGGTATCGCAAACTCAAAGTGTATGGGCTATGGTACAATATAAAAAAATCTGGATTGGTCTTCACTTAACCTTTTCATATGCAGATTCTTTATATATTAAATCCTTATTACTTTGGGAAAATTGGGGAAATTTTTTATGGACGTCTTTGCTAGTTTTAGGAGAAATTTGTGAGAGATTGCTTTTGAAACAACTTTTATTTATAAATTCTTTTCATAAAACTATAGGTCACCAGACTATAAATATCCCATTTATTGATTTTGTATAAAACTTGTAGGAAAGCTAATTTTAAAAAGTTCTTCTTCGAAAAAATTAAATTTTTACAACAAAAAAAATTATTTTTACAAAAAATGTAACTTACCTAAATAATTTCAGCCATTTTTAGGTATATGTTGTGGTTGTGGTATATCAACAAGAAACGCATACAAACAGCTGCAATTTTGGCATGAGACCATTAATTTAGGTTAGCATCCAAACGGATGAATAAATTGTTACGTACAGCTATTAAAAAAAACACATTTCTTACTTAATTTTATTTTATTATATATTTTTTTCTAATTGTTTTTATGTTTTTCAAGTAAAACATTGGTAAAGTTTAAGTAGACTTTTTATTTTGAATCTATTATCTCGAGCGCTTCTTCCTTCATTTTTTTTGTATTTTTTTATGCGCTTCCTGTACTGGAATTACTTCAGGGACTTCTTCTTCATGTACTACTCCTTCCAGGTCGGATGGGGTTGCCCATGATGTCGAAGCAATTACCAGTACAGGAACGGAAGAGACTGGTGGTTCACACGAACCTGCCGATAAGGAGATTGAATACAATTGCGGGCTGAAACTGTTGTCAACCTAAAAAAAGAGAAAAAAACTTAAAAAACCGGCTGTAGTTAGGAATTACGGTAGCTTTATCAATTAAACAAACTGCAATCAGCGGTGTTCGTATTCACTTATTGTATTGTAATCTAATCATTAAGGTTCTGTTTCCTATACAGTAATAACATTATTAATGATCACAAATATTTCTGGAATACATTAGTTATGATAGAGAAGCGACAAAATAATAAAAATTAACTGTCTCGACCCTTACTTCGTGGAATATGCTCATATTAGCGTTTTTAAATGAAACTCACGGTCTCTAGTTAATTCCACAATATATTGTAGAATTAACTAGAGACCGTAAGTTTCATTTAAAAACACTGACAAAATAATATTTTTGTTCCTCACACTTTGGTACGAACTCAATTCAAAATAAACGGTTTTAAAGATTAAAACTAACTTTTCCGCGTCTGTGGCACTGAACAATATTCTATCATAAAATTGTTACTTGTATACAGTTCGGGGAATGTATCGTGCTAACAAACCGAAATTTTTCCAAAAATAACCAAAAATGTAGTATATCTGGATTTATAGGACCCGCTGTACTCGCTCTAGTCAACTGAAACTCAATAGTATACATCTGTGAGACACCTTGAACAATATTCAATCATAAAATTGATCAATCGTAGACTCTCTGGAGGCTGTATCGTGCTAACAAACTGAAAATTCTTCTTAAATTACAAAAATTTAGTACTTCAAATACCATAGCACCCTTTGTACTGGCTTTAGTGAGCTGAATATCAATAGGGTTAATCTCTGAATAATATCCAATCATGAAATTGGTCACTTGTATATACTCCGGAGGCTGTATCGTGCTAACAAACTGAAACTTCTCCAATATGACAAAAATATCGTACTTAAAATACTGTAGTACCTGTTGTATTCACTCTGGTGAGCTGAAAATCAATAGGGTTCATCTGTGAGATGTCCCGAATAATATTCAATCATAAAATTGGTGACTTGTTGAACTCAGGAGGTTGTATCGTGCTAACAAACTGAAATTTCTTAAAAAATGACAAAATGTCGTACTTCAAGTACCATAGCACCCGTTGTATTGGCTCTGGTGAACTAAAAATAAGGAGGCTGTATCGTGCTAACAAGACATGTAAGAAAAAGTGGCCGACGACAACGACGACGACGACATACACACAGGATTTTTTTTCTAGAAACCATTTTTTCGTATTGTTGTTAATGGAAAACGTAAAAATAACTCAAAAAAAATTTCAAAATTCCAACTTTTTTTGGGGTAAACCAATACTTTTCTCGCATATTAGATAGGTTGGGCGGAAAAGTAATAATATTATTACAAAGGGCTTATATGCTAAATTTATCCTTGAAAAATGTTTTCTTCTCTGCAGTGCTTTATGTTTCAGAGGCCTTAACAATAATTTATATTTAAAATCATTCACCTACCTCAATTTCCAGCTCATCGGCAGGGTTATCGAGGCCTTGAAATCGCATTGGATTTGATGCAACAATTAATTCATCAAGAGCGGTTGCGGTTTTTAAATAGTTTTCTCCTCCAGTTTTATACAACTGCACCTTTGAAATAAAAGTAGACTTTAATATTCCTTTGCATTAATATAGTATAAGTGCGAATAAAATACATTGTCGTCAGCTACCCTTTTTGTGCTTTCCGCTTCAGTTCTTCATAAAATGCGTGCAGTTGCCCCGCATTTCTAACTCCCGTCTTCTGCAATGAATTATACCTGTTTACCACGGCGTCCCACGTGGCTTTTTTAGTTTTCACCAAGGTACTGTCAGTTTTTTTTTTATTTTCTATGACACTCTCGTAACTTTTCACAATGACATATAACTCAACCCTTTCGTCTTCCGTGTAATTACGGGAACACTTCCTCTTCTTTTTTTCTTCCATTACACACTTAAATGAACAAACTGAACCAGGGAATGATCAAATGGAAATGAACAAAATGAATTATTAGTTTGTGGTTATTGTATATCGTTAAAAGCGCATGCGCAATGGTTAAATTCCATTTTTACACATCGAAGATATTAAAATTTCCCTAGATTTTATGAAGTCCAAAGATATTGATTCTATAAATCGACCAATAGTTATCGACTCTATAAATGAGCGATGGGAATACCATTTACAGTTATGGAACCAATAAATTTTATCGAACCAATAGTTATAGACCGACTTTGGATGTTTTAGGAATACGGGCATCAGTCTATTAATCATATCAAGCTACAAATCAATCAATGACAAACAGCTATATATGAGATGTTACTTTTTTAAATTAAAATAACTGTTGCTAGATAATACCACAATATTGTGGAATGATCTAGAAACAGTCAGTTTCTATTAAGAAAGTAATATGAGTAGATTCCACAGAGTAAGGGTCGAAAAAATAAATTTCATATATGAGATAACTTTGTAAACACTCTATATATCCTCTCGAAAATAATTAATCAAATGAAGCTCATGTTGCAGCTGCTTCATGTTGTGTAATTCCACATTATTCGAATTCATATATCGATAGAAGTGCTCGTTAAATTACTGTCATCACAGAAGATAAGTTATTATCAAAGTTCTTGGAAATTTTGTAGGAAATCTGAATAAATTGTCGCTTTCCATGTGTGGCCCGATAATTTGATTATTTAACCCAGCCCTAATTTAGAACCGATTAAAAGTGTATAAGTCTCAAATAAGTCTTATTTGGGAGAAATATATTAGCAGCCTTTTCAACGATAACAGACCTGATATAGAAGCCACGGAGGGCGAAGATCTATCTGGACCCCTATCACCAAAGAAGAAATCATAAGAGCAATAAATACGTCAAATGACAAAAAGGCAGTTGATCCGGACGGCATACCTGTCGAACTACTGTAAATACTACACGATAAAACCATTTCCGTCCTGCACAAAATATTTAACACGGGAGAGTTCCCTGCCAAATGAGTTACATCATGTTTTATCCCCTTGCCAAAAAAGAACAATGCAACGAAGTACGAGGATCATCGGCTGATCAGCCTGATAAGCCATACATTAAAGATATTCCTCAAGATTATTCACTACAATATTTCAATAAAGTGCGAAAGATATGTCGGATCCACACAAGTTGTATTTAGAAAGGGACTAGGTACGAGAGAGGCTATAGTTGCAACTCAAGTATTTGTCCAGAACTGCAATGATCAGAGGAAAGATGTGATGCTATGCTTAATTGACTACGAAAAAGCGTTCGACAAGGTTCAACACCACAAACTCATCCAAATTCTGAGTGTGGTTCAACAACATACGATACGCAGACGACACAGTTCTAATTGCTGACAATATGATAGCATTGCAGGACCTTCTTGATGCCGTGGGCGATAGTAGCAAAAGCTTGGTGCTCAATATCAACACCAAGGAGACAAAATCCATGATAGTTTCTCGCAAGCCGGAAGAACATCAAAATGCAAGACTAAAACACAACAGATGCCCCATTGAAAGAGTATACAAATCTAAATATTTAAGCACGTGGCTATGTGGAAGCTGGACGTCCGAAACGGAAATCAAATGCGGAATCGAAATTGCCCGAAGCACATTTATGAAATTTAGGAAAGTTCTTACCAACACCGATTTTAACCTCGACATAAGAATCAGATTTGTAAAATGTTACGTGTGGTCAGTGTTGCTGTACGGTATGGAGGGCTGGACGCTAAAAGTAAACCCCATGAATAGACTTCAAGCCTTCTAAATGTGGATCTACAGGCGATTACTGAAAGTCCCATGGACGGCCAGGAAAACGAATGAGGGAGTCCTAAGAACGATTAAAAGAGAACGCGAATTGCTGTAAACTATCAAGCGCAGAAAACAGCATATCTAGGGCACATAATACGGAATGAAAGATACCAATTCCTACAATTAGTAATCGAGGGAAAGATTGAGGGGAGGAGAGGGAGAGGAGGGGAGGAGGGGAGGAAAGGAGTCGGCAGGAAGAAGACGTCATGGCTCCGAAACGTGAGACAATGGACAGGGCTGAGAACAGTAGGAGACCTATTCAGCACCATCAGAAATAAAGATGAGTATGTACATGTGATCGCAAACATCCATTAATGGATAAGCAGTGGAAGGAAAAGAAGTCTCAAATAATTGAAATAAGAATTTTCAAAAACTCCTTCAGTTACAATATAATCTCACCTTAGATATCAAGGTAGGTATATTAATATATCCAATTTATTTTCATATTATGATTTCCAAGTCTTCAAAAAATGTTTGTCACTTTGATAGTAACTTTGTGTTGTCTATACATTATAGTATGGAAAATTTGTCTTACTATTAAAGACTCCGCATACTTCTATATCTATTGTTGTTTCAATAGGGTAAGCGATACATTTATTGGCCTCTTAGGCACTTTTTTCAGTTGAATTAATAATAAAATAATTTTGTGAACAAATGTTGAAATCTATTTTTTTTCTTGATACAAAACCATATTTGTTGATTAACTTTTCAATTTTGTTTTTAGTATATATTAACAGTATTAATTAAAAAAAAACAATCATTTGAGATAATGACAAAAATGATAGTAATTGACCGCTATCGGATAGTAATTGACCACCAGTAAGATAGTTATTGGCCGCGTGTTTTTATTATGGGTTCTTTCGGGATTTGAAATAAAAAATTCACAATAAACAATACAAATTTATTGAAATCAAGAAATGTTAGTACCAAACATTAACAGGAAGATCTAAAAATCACAACAAAACACATTTAATCAATATCTTTTAAAAGTTTCGGTTCTTTTTCAAACATGTCTGACATGTAAAAATGTTTAAATTTGACTTGTGCATATTGTGTTTGTCAATGCAAGATAAATGATATGTTCTACTGCAATCATGGCATTGTATTCCACATCTTAATTTATTAATATTTAAAACGCAACAGAAACACCAGTAAATAATTTCTGATTTTTAAACATTGACGATACACTATCAATTTAATTTTTATTTGGCGAAACGTCTGTTAAAATGTTTTTTCTTGGGACTCTACCCCTCATAGTCTATTTTTCTTATAATATTTTTTAATCGTTTTTCTACTGCAGCTGGCTGTATTATTTGCTGAGATACAATATTAATTTTGGCACGTCTGGGATTTTTAGAACGTGTAGTCTGTTTAGCTTTTCTTTTGAGCTGCTTTTCAAAAACCTCCTTCTGTTTAGCAGACTTCTTTAACTCCCTTTCTCTCTTTTTATTTTCCTTTTCAGCAAGTAGCTTCTGTTTTTTTTCTTCTTTTTCATCTTGGTCTTTTTTCCAAGTTGAAGATGTTATTATAAAAGATACTCACTCAGTGGTTCTTGTACCCTTTCTCTGTGGTGTTGAAAGATAATAAAGATATTGATCTAATGTCTTTTTCAAACTCAACTTCATTGTCTACAGTTTTCTGACAGTTATTTAATGGAACTTCATCTTGAATTTCATGCCACATACCATTTTCTTCTATCATTATAGGTGCACTCCAAATATCCACATTGTCAAGATTAACAATATCCCCATTGCAAGGCTCAGCAAGAGAAAAAACATTATTTGATATATAAATCTTTCAGTCTCTGTGTTGTCACAATTATCTTTACTATTATTAACTGAATAATCTGCAGCTTCTGAAATTTCAATTTTTTCCTCATGTGCGGCGTTTGTTTAGGATTATTTTGATTTGGTTCCAAATTTTTCTTATACGTATTGTCGTAATTATCATCGGTATTGTTCGGATCTGCAGCTTCCAAAACTTCAATTTTTTCCTCATGCGGCGTTTGTTCAGGATTAATTTCGTTTGGTACAAAATTTGTCTTATCCGTATTGTCGTAATTATCATTGGTATTATTCGAATCTGCAGCTTCCAAAACTTCCATTTCTTCCCCATGCGGCGTTTCTTCAGGATTAATTTCATTAGGTACAAAAATTTTCTTCTCCTTGTTGTCATAATTATTGTCATTGCTATTATTCGTATCTGAGGCCTCCAAAACCTCTCTTTGTCATGATAAGTATTATCAGGATTTTCAATAATTCTCTGTCTCATTTCAATTTTTTGTTCGAATTGTTTCCATAATTGACACAAAATATATAAGTCTTCATTTGTTTTAAAAGTTTCCTGATTATTTTTATTTTTAAATAAGTCCACTCTTTCAGGACCAATTATTTCTTCAAATTTTCTGAAATTGATAGTGAATTCATCTTTATTCATGAAATCAATTCTATCATCTAGTTTCTTAAAAATTTTTCCTAAACATTTTCTGACATCTATAGCATTAACATTCCATGGGTACAAACCGCATGCTTTAAAACCATTTGTAATTATTTCGGGACGAATTGTTTTTGTAATTACACAATTTAATAACGAGGCAAATTCTTTTTTAGTCCTCTTCTGTTGGATTATTCCTACGCCATTCGATGACCCCCTTTCTCCAACCGTCTTTTAATGGTTTAAATGTGGATACATTAGCAGGTTGTAAAATTCTGGTGACATTTGGATAGAGTGATATAAGAATAATCTGCAAATTAGTACACAACCCGTCAACAAATAGAATTACTGGAAAATTCATATTTAATTTTTTCAAGTGAGGATAGAAACTATAATCAATAAATTCATAGAATATCTCAGTTTTCATCCAACCGGAATCACTAGTTGTAAATGTAAATCCTTTAGGCACAGAATCACCGATTTCCTTTCTAAGTCTCTTACCAGGATATATGATAAGAGGTGGTCTATAACTTCCTGATGCATTAAATGTAAATAAGACCGTGAGATTTGTTTTCGCTTTGCCAGAGTCTACTTCGTATACGTTTTTGGCACCTCTGGGGGCAATCACTTTTTTGTTTTGGGGACGCAATGAAAAATTAGTTTCATCGGCATTAAAAACACGCTCTGGGTATTGCAGTATCTCGTCATATCTTTTTGTTGTGGATATGAAAATATGTTTTCAAACCATTTTTTAATATCACTCTCGCTAATTTTGGATGAGGCTGCCTATACCGACTCAGACTTTCTTTTGCTTAAATTAGGATGTCTTTTCATGAAAGCATTGTACCATCCATCACCTGGCAAATTTTCCTTAAATGGATTATCAGCAGCATCCAAGAACTGTTTTACTGATACTTGGATATCTTCTTTTCTACGTGGAAATCCTTTTCTCTGGCAATCTTCAGTCCATTTCACCAGTATTGTTTCTTCTTCTTCAGTCAATATTGGAGAAGGTCCATGAGAAATTTTAGTAAATTGCAACTAAACTGCAATGTGGCCCTAGGAATTTTGTATTTTCTGGCATGCCTCCCTCTTTGGCATGCCGCCAAGAACATTTTGTATGGCTTATTTCAATGTATCTTCGGAATACTTTTTGCAGTATTTTTCTTTTGCAGCTGTTTTGGACATTCTGAAGTAATAAAATATTTAAGTCATAACAGGAAGACATGAAAAATTAATCATAGTGTAATAATTGTTTACATTATCGAAATTGACTGTCTCGACCCTTACTTCGTGGAATATGCTCATATTAGTGTTTTTAAATGAAACTCAAGGTCTCTAGTTAATTCCACAATATAATACAAGTTATTGAAAATTCTAAAAAATTGACAATTGTTTCGATAAATCAATATCATCGTCAGAATGACAGAAGTTACATTTCATTTTATGCCTACCTGATGTTTAGTAGTTATTTTTGGCTAGACCAAGAAGTAACCTAACTTGTGATTGGCTTAATATATGTTTATATTATATGACACCTAACACAGAACTAGAAGTACTGCATATTTGTGAAAAGAAGCACGAACTGGATTTCCTTGAAGAACTGGAGATTAGAAGACATTTAAGAAACCCACAATATGAAGTTGTCAATGAACAGTTAAATCTAGGGAATTCTCCACTAATAAACTGTCTTCTCAAGTGATAATTGTAAAGATCAGCAGATATAGTTTTCCTGGTTTTCTATATCATTGCACAGTTATACTGATCTTAATGGGAAAAATGATATCCAGGATATCACCACAGGGCTAATAATATCTAAGCTTCAATATTTGTAATATCACATCTTCTTCTTTTTTCTATAAACATATATTAAGCCAATCACAAGTTAGGTTACTTCTTGGTCTAGCCAAAAATAACTACTAAACATCAGGTAGGCATAAAATGAAATGTAACTCCTGTCATTCTGACGATGATATTGATTTATCGAAACAATTGTCAATTTTTTAGAATTTTCAATAACTTGTATTATATTTTGGAATGAACTAGAGACCTTGAGTTTCATTTAAAAACACTAATATGTTTACATTATCATTAATTATTATTATTATTATGATTATTATTATTATTATTATTATTATTATTATTAGTATTATTATCTCTCAGTTCTCGCTTTATATGCGGTTTTTCAAGGGCCATCGGCGGGCAGCAAGATGGCTCTCACTATTTCAAACTTAGGGCTTTCCTTACTATATTGCAGGTAGACAAGATGACAGATTTCTGCATTGTAGTTATAATGTTTGGGTGCAGTCGAAGTGATTTGAGGTGGACCGGTAACATTCTAGGTACAATCCCCGTGGATGAGATTACAAGTGGGACTATAATAACATTTTCTTGACGCCATTCCTGTTTTATTTCATAAGCCAGATCTGCATACGTTGGGAGTTTATTCGTCATTGTGTTTTGTAAGTTGTTACTGTTAGGAATGGCGATATCAATCAGCCAAGTTTTCTTTTTCAGCTTGTCTCTCCAAACAATGTCCGGTCTATTCGCGGGTATTGTTATGTCCGTAATAATGCTCCTATCCCAATAAAGACGGTGGTTTTCATTTTCCAGCACATTATTATTATTATTATTATTATTATTTTAATCTTATGTGAAGGCGGTTCCACCATTTATTATTATTATTATTATTAATCGGTTTTTCCTTTTGTGTGAATTGGTTAATGAACGTGTGAGTTATTGGCCACATAGTAATTGGCCGTGGCCAACAACTAAAAACTATTGAAATATGTGTCTGTTATTCATTTCTAAATGCATTGAATTATTATTTATATTTTAATACAGCGTTAACTTTAATATTTCATTTTTATGTCTCAAAGTATAGTTATTGACCGGGATGCCAACGACTATACAACTCGTGATTTTTATTCATTTAGTAATTGGCCACCTGAATTTGTAGAAAAAATTCATATTATTTATAGGTTAAGTGATCGAAAAGTTTAATTTAAGCTAATATAAACGTCACATTTAAAAAAACAGCAGTTTATGCATAGTTACGTTTAATTTCATATTTATAAAATCACGTTTCTTACCTGTTTACAATAGAATCACAGTTTTTGACACTCTTTCTGACACGTTCTATTTCAAACGGAGGCTGGTGGTAAACTAAAATTGTTGTTTTGGCGCCTTTTTGAGAAAGAAAGAAGAAAATATGATGCTGCGCAATAGTTATTTATTCATAGAAGGTAGGTTTACACAACTCTCATAAAAAGATGCGAAAGTTCTTGAGGCTAATAACTGTCATACGGCCAACAACTCTCTGGTTTACCCTACCTCAATCTCACTGTTTTAATTATGATTCATATGAAAAATTATGGAATGATCTGCAAATTTTAGTATGAGGACGACATAGTATTGACACTTGTATTTATATGAGAATACCAATTTCTACTGATTGCACACAACGGCTATATAATTAAACAACAAGAATATTCAAATGACAAGAGGCGCATGTTTTGAAGAACCAATTAACTACTGACATATAAAAGGAACGATATGGAATTATGAGGGACCAACCTGTGCAATCAAGTAGTTATGTTGTGTGTGATTCTGCACAACAGTTGAACTCATACAATTTTATGTCGTAAAATTGAAATTAAAGTTTAAAATAGCACTTTGGAGCGTATGCACTTCCTCGTTTCGGTCCATAACGTTGGAAAAGAACTATATTACAATTTGCATTTCACCCTTTACAAACACATATGGGGCACGATATATAAAGATGGAAGATGTCATATATTTCAGCTTAACCAAGTTCTAAATTCAGCCGCGACGTCGTTTGTTTATGATTATTCCTTTCAGGCTTTTAAATATTTGAATTTCATAAGCTAGATGTAATTTATTAGAGATAGTAATTCATTCCAAAACATTTTGTGTCTACTAAATTTGGTATCACATGGATAATTTTTTATTTATCAATTCTAAGCAGAGAATTATTTTTAGATCGAATCTTGCTGAATGTTTAAAAGCATAGGCTAGGTGCAAACTGAGCAGTAAAATCCTATGTCGGCAATGAACACTACTAACATAAACCTTCGCTGATCCGGACAACACTCACAAAATGACCACCCAAGGCTAAATATATATCGGAATATCTTGCTTAAGCTTCAAGGTGGATTGAAAATAGAAGACATAAAAAACAAAGAAAATAAATATCAAACAAAACTGCACAATGCCATTGTAGAAACATATACAGGGTGGGGCACTATGAATGAACTATTCTCTGGCGTCCTAACGGCGAATAAAATTAGAAAAAATTAGACGTAGAATTAAGTAGATTACTTAGGACTATAATTTAAAAATATTTTGGAATATACAGGGTGCTCCAAAAAAGCGTGCCTTATCAAAGTTAGGTTCTTCTAAATGGAACACCCTGTATTTTATCACATTTTTGAATTGTATTATTAAAAATAATGTTAGTTCATTAACATTTCCCTATCGATTTTACATAATTTGTAGACCCTCCGAAAAAATACAATAACTTCAAAATAAAAACGAATAACCACATTTGCTTTACACTATCTCACTAAAAGCTTTCAACATTCTGTTTCCAATATTTAGTGTTATGCTATAATATACTGGGTATTTTTAACATGACAGTATAAGACTAACCATTTAATACAGAAATTTCTGGCTTAATTTAAATAGAACACCCTGTATCTGTTGGGTCTGTTAAACGTGGGAATTTATTACCTTTCAGTTGGTATTAGGGTTGCCTATATCCAACTCTGATAGTTTTCGAGAAATTTTAAATTTGTTTTTTAATATTCAATTATTTGCTGACATCTAGTTACCTATAACATGATGATACTCCGATGGAAAGTTTTTATTATTATTATTATTATTATTTATAAATTAAAGGTTTCTTAAATTAGAATTTTATTAAGGGTGAGTACACTATTATTGGGCATACATATACAATAAGCTTCAACATTATAAAAAAATAACTACAAAAAATTTAAAGAAGGTGTTCAAAGTGACGCCCATTTTATTGGATACAAATTTCAACTCTTTTAAAAAAGTTATTGTTCACTTTCTTCAACATTTCTGGTGTTACTCTTTGAAATGCTCTTCTTATCCTATCCTTCATGTTCTCAGGAGTGGTTGGCTCTGTATTCTAGACAATACTTTTTATGTAACCCCAAAGAAAATAGTCTAATGGCATCAAGCATGGGGATCTTGCCGGCCAAAGATAAGGACCCCCTCGCCCAATCCATTTTTGTGGAAAAATATTGTTTAGGTAACGCCCGACAATTACACTTTAATGAACAAACGCACCATCTGACTGCAGCCACCTTTTTTGTCTTGTAGCTAGTGGAACGTCATCTTAAAGTTCGGGTAGTTTGTTAAGTAAAAATTTACGAAATTGTCTTCCAGTTAGCGTTCCATTAAAAAAATAAGGCCCTATTATGTGGGTTCCAACGATTCCTGTCCATACATTTAATGACCAACGATGTTGATGATCAACACTTCGGAAGTAATGCGAATTTTCGTTGTTATAGTAATGAAAATTATGTGTGTTTACTAAACCGTTTTTATGAAACGTAGTTTCATCCGTAAACAGAACAAAATCAGAAAAATCTTCAGACCCTTCCACTTTATCCATAACACATAAACAAAACTCAATACGATTTTCAAAGTCCCTATCAAATAGTTGCTGGTGCATTTGAATATGGTAGGGATGAAATAAGTGTTTTTTAATTATCCTAGCGACACTTCACTTGCTTATACCTACTTGCTCACTAATACATCTTTGACTAGTATGTGGATTCACAACAAGCGCGCTGATTACTTCAAATTCTGAATCGTCTGTAATTGCAGATTTTCGTCACGCTTCCAGTAGTTTTGAATACTTGCAGTAGTCTTTTAAAAACATTTCTTTGAGGATCATCTCTATTTGGATACTTTTGAGCGTATAATCTACTTGCTAAAAAACAGTTCTCCTGACACTCACCAATAATTAAGATCATATCTATTCTTTCTTCGTTAGAGTACTTTTTTATGTTTAACCAGGGATTAATAACTATGTCCATTATTAAAATTATACACACTATACAAATTTATAAATTTATTTGACAGATGGAATGAAATTAAAATAATATCTATTTGAATGACATTTCATAGGTAACTAGATGCCAGATAATGCGAGCTTTTCAAAGAATAACACCAGAAATATTAAAAAGAAATAAACAATAATTTTTTTAAAAGAGTTCAAGCTTGTATCTAACACGATAAGCATGATTTTGAATACTTTCTTTAAATTTTGTGAAATTTTTTTACCAATCTTAATGCAAAGTTAATGATTGTGTACCCTTAATAAAATTCTGATTTAAGAGACCTTTAATTTATCAATAATGAATCATACAAAAAAGCACTTGCTGTCAAAATAACAAATTTCAAATTTTTAATACTTTCCATCGGAGTATCATCATGTCAGCAAATAATTGAATATTAAAAAACAAATTTGAAATTTCTCGAAAACTATCAGAGTTAGATATAGGCAACCCTAATACCAACTGAAAGGTATTAAATTCCCACGTTGAACAGACCCAACAGATACAGGGTATTCCATTTAAATTAAGCCAGAAATTTATGTATTAAATGGTTAGTGTTATACTGTCATATTAAAAACACCCTGTATATTATAGCATACCAGTAAATATTGGAAACAGAATGTTAAAAGCTATTAGTGAGATAGTGTGAAGCAAATGTGATTATTCGTTTTTATTTTGAAGTTATTGTATTTTATCGGAGGGTCTACAAATTATGTAAAATCGATTTATCCTGGAAACTGAACTAGATAGGTATAGGGAAATGTTAATAAACTTACATTATTTTTAACAGTACAATTCAAAAATGTGATAAAATACAGTGTTCCATTTAAAGGAACTCAACTTTGATACGGCACGCTTTTATGGAGCACACTGTATATTCCAAAATATTTTTAAATTGTAGTCCCAAGTAATCTACTTAATTATTTCAATATTTTCATGCACTAAAATATGAAAAGTAACACATAAATACTCCAATATTTCGAGGCAGTTTCATTTTGATTTGGATATACTATTGAATGTTCAACTTACAAAATATTCATAGGATTCTTCAGCAAGGCTGACTCAATTTCTTCAAACTTTGCCTCATCATTTATCGATAACTTTCTAAAAAATGCATTGATAAATCAACAGGCATCAAAAAAATACAATAAAACGTACCTGTTTTGATGCGTAAGGTCGTATGTATTAGTTCCACTCATAGCATATAATACAACGTAGAAACATATTTAAACAACTTCACAGTGGCAAAAAATTGACTAATTAATTAACGATCAAAAATTATTAATCATACTACTGCTATTTCACCAATAACAATAACCTATATAAGATGGTCGAACTGCCATTTTTCACTGGTCGTTACCGTCAACTGTCAACTGCAACTACTGACACATGCCCATAGAACAGAAAGAGCGTTTGAACAAAAATCAATAATCATAGAATATTCTTAGAACTATTTGATTCGAATATTCTAAAAAGAATAATCTGAGGATATTCCAACTGAACTTACATTGAATATTCGATTTAGGTGTATCCACAGATATTCTAGATATCCCCAGAATAACCCTATAATATTTGGATATATATCTTCCAAATCGAAGACTGTCAGAATATCCCATGGATATCTGGTGCTATCTGAGAGCAATCTTTGTAACCATCCAATCCCCCTTACTTTATACACATGAGCTATCATTAATTAGTTATTCTCAGTACACGTGATAAGTCAAAAGATCCATCGATTGAGAATTGTCGCTCCAAACAGTAATCATGAAAATTGTCTGACTACCTAGCAAATAATTAGAACAATATAAATGTAAATATTTTGTCCTGTATTATTTATTATAATAAATTACGTTTCCAAACTACTAATCGATATTCCGGGTTATCAAGATACAGTATTATGTTGCTCTTAGTTATACCTAATTTCAACTAATTAAAACAGTTTAGCACATAGCGACGTTGCATAGTTGCGACTAAATACATTTTACAAAAGTTGTTATCTTAAAAAGGTTAACGGCAGACTTTGTTAAGTGAGCGGATAACGTCGTTGAGTACAAAATGGGGTTTCCGTTTAGTTTGTGACTTGAAGATTAATAAATAAACATACTTCCTTCATGAGAAATTTTTAAAACATCTTTGTATCTCTTGTGTTTGAAAATTTTGATAAGAATTTTTGAAAACATATTAGGAACCATGACAAAAACTGAGTAGCTACATTGTGACCTGTCCGACAATGATATAGGGGAAAGTAGGTAAGATGAAGCACCTAACAGAATAGCGTTATATTTTCTTTAAAAATCGTTTTGAAAGTATGACTTGAAGCAGAAACCTAAAGTGATGCTTGACAAAAAAATAAACGGTTTTAACGATTAAAACTAACTTTTCCGCATCTGTGAAATGCCCTGAACAATATTCTATAATAAAATTGTCACTTGCATACACTTCGGGGGATTTATTGAGCTAACAAACCGAAATTTCTCCAAAAATAAACAAAAATGTAGTATATCTGGATTTATAGGACCCGCTATACTCGCTCTATTCAGCTAAAAATCAATAGGGTATATCTGGGAGACACCTTAAAAAATATCTAGTTACAGAAAATGTCGTACTTAAAGTACTATAGTACTTGTCGTACTGGCTCTGGTGAGCTGAAAATCAATAGGGTTCATCTGTGAGACGTCCCAAATAATATTCAATCATGAAATTGGTGACTTTTTGCACTCTGGAGGCTGTAACGTGCTAACAAACTGAAATTTCTCAAAAAATAACTAACAAGAATGTCGTACTTCAAGTACCATAACACCCGTTGTGGTGGCTCTGGTGAGCTGAAAATCAATAGGATTCATATGTGAGATTTCCTGAGCAATATTCTATCATAAAATTGTCACTTGCGTACACTTCGGGGGATTTATCGAGCTAACAAACCGAAATTTCTCCAAAAATAAACAAAAATGTAGTATATCTGGATTTATAGGACCCGCTATACTCACTCTAGTCAGCTAAAAATCAATAAGGTATATCTACGAGACACCTTGAAAAATATCTAGTTACAAAATTTGTCTCTTGGATGCTGTATCGTGCTAACAGACTGAAAATTCTCCAAAAATGACAAAAATTTGGTACTCTAAGTATCATAGCACACGATGTACTGCCTTCAGTGTACTGAATATCAATAGGGTTCATCTTTAAGACGCCTTGAATAATATCCAATCATAAAATTGGTCACTTCTTCATACTCCGGAGGCTGTACCGTGCTAACAAATAAAATTTCTTCAAAAATGACAAAAAATGTCGTACTTAAAGTACTATAGCACTTGTACTGGCTCTGGTAAGCTGAAAATTAATAGGGTTCATCTGTGAGACGCCCCAAATAATATTCAATCATAAAATTGGTGACTTTTTGCGCTCCGGAGGCTGTAACGTGCTAACAAACTGAAATTTCTCAAAAAATAACAAAAATGTCGTACTTCAAGTACCGTAGCACCCGTTTTAGTGGCTTTGGTGAGCTGAAAATCAATAGGATTCATATGTGAGATGTCCTGAACATTATTCTATCATAAAATTGTCACTTGCATACACTTCGGGGGATTTATCGAGCTAACAAACCGAAATTTCTCCAAAAATAAACAAAAATGTAGTATATCTGGATTTATAGGACCCGCTATACTCGCTCTAGTCAGCTAAAAATCAATAAGGTACATCGGCGAGATACCTTGAAAAATATCTAATTACAAAATTGGTCACTTGTATACACTCTGGATGCTGTATCGTGGTAAAAAACTGAAAATTCTCCAAAAATGACAAAAATTTGGTACTCTGAGTACCATAGCACCCGATGTACTGGCTTCAGTGTGCTGAATATTGATAGGGTTCATCTTTAAGATGCCGTAAATAATATCCAATCGTAAAATTGGTCACTTGTTTATACTCCGGAGGCTGTATCTTGCTAACAAATTGACATTTCTCTAAAAATGACAAAAAATGTCGTACTTAAAGTACTATAGCACTTGTTGTACTGGCTCTGGTGAGCTAAAAATCGATAAGGTTCATCTGTGATACGTCCCAAATAATATTCAACTATAAAATTGGTGACTTTTTGCACTCCGGAGACTGTAACGTGCTAACAAACTGAAATTTCTCAAAAAATAACAAAAATGTCGTACTTCAAGTATCATAGCAGTGTTGTAGTGGCTCTGCAGAGCTGAAAATCAATGGGATTCATATGTGAGATGTCCTGAACAATATTCAATCAAGAAATTGGTGACTTGTTCCCCCCTACTACGTATACTTTTTTTACCATCATATCCGATTTCATATCTTCACTAAATTTATTATTCCATTTCTTCATATCTTCCCTGATTTTCTTAATCTCATTCAAACTTTCCATTTTCACCTCATCAATTTTCTTTTCCAAGTGATGCATGTTCCCCTTTATATCATTCATATTCTCATTCATTTCTCCCCTCATATTATTTATATCCCCCTCATATTATTCATATTCTCATCTTGTTTGTCCATTTTTCTATTCATATCTCCCCTCATATTATTCATATCTCCCCTATTTTCTTCAAACTTGTTATACAAGTCTCTCCTCATATTATTTTCCATATTATCCATATTCTCATTTTGTTTATCCATTTTTCGATTTAAATCTCTCCTAATATCTTCCTTCATACTATTCATATCTTCCCTCATTCTCATCAAAATTTCCATTACTGGATCATTGCTACTTGTTCTTCCTTGCGTTTCCTGTCTTCTATCCTCCTGTTCTGCTGCTTCATCTCCCGCTGTCATATCTCCTTCTGATTGTTCCATCCTTGTTCCAAGTACTACACCTGAAAGTCTCCTCTTCCATGACTCCTTTCTTCCCTTTCCTTGTCAGATCCACTTTCAACTCCTACCTGTTTACCATCCCTTAATGTCATTCTTCTTTCCATGGTCGATACTTAATTTTTGAATATAGTTAATGGATTTCAATATTTTTTATGCTGATGTGTAAATTTTAATCACCTCAAATTGCTGCGTCAAATTATAATATTTTTCTATAATTATGATAATAATGATAAATCTATATTTGCCCCACTTTGCGGCGCCAAATTATAATATATATCGACTATATTGTATAATAATTATATTGTAATATAGTTATAATATATGCTATATTGTATTCTTTTTATAGTTGCCCCACGTTTGGGTGACAAATACTATATACCTATTGTTTTAATAATTATAATAATTATAATTGAATTGATGTATGATATAACAATATAAAATATTAATTGTGGACGTTTTCACAATTGAGATTGTAACTACACTATTGTGAACACACCTTTACCACTGAATATAACCTATTTTAATTTTGACAGCAGTTGTCAAATTATTATGCTCGGCTCAGATGAATATTAAACTTTGTACTTTGAAAGATAAATCAATACACAATCGACTTACTCACTCTTATCTCAGGGTGGGATCAAAGATTTTAAATAATAATTCAAATTTATAAATTTCAATGAATTCTCCAAATTAAGTATTACGCTATTCCAAATCTAGAGTAACTGTTTGTTCAATATACTACAAGACAATTAAATTATCTTATGACATATATGATTTTATTGTCACTGGAAATTAATTAAATGTCACTAATTATATCAAATTTTCTATAGCATGAAAATTATCAAACACAATGAGAATAAATATGAAATGAGTACCAAAGTGAGTTGGAATTCAAATTTATATAATATATGATCAAATAACAAATTACAAATAAAAATTATACCTTTTCAAAAATATTATAAACGAAAAACAAAGATAGAATTTTCTATCAACCTTAATACTAAAACAACCTATATTAGAAATCTACTAGCTAAATATTTTTATCAAAAGTTCCAAATGTCTGACGTTATACTTGATGTATATCAATGTCAAATACGCAAATTTCCGTGCAAATTTTATTCACTTGACGTTGAATTTTATATGAGTAACGTTACTGTGATTTAGATAAAATTTCTTATTATAAGATGCATCTATTTTTGAAATATATTTAAGAAAGGCCTATTAACTCTCGAAAAATAATGTAAATAAACTGGACAGGACTCACCAACTAGGTACTGGTTAACTCGTTCGTATTCTAAAACGTATTTAGAATTCAGCGACACTTTCTAAATTTAGAATTTAGAAACCGGAAAACCACTTGCACTTTAACGATGTAATTATTTGCGAATTATTCACGCACTGGCTTCACAATGCAAGGTTTTTATGATCTGATAATATATTCATATAATTACCATCATATTCTTAAATAAATTTGAGACAACTCTTATTTCGATGTTGTCTCGTGGGGATATCAAATTCAGCTGCCTAAACTTTATACATAAATAAATCTCTTCTCCTTTAGTTACCAAGAATTTTTTTTAAAAAAAAATACAAATTTATGTTTTCCTATAACAAAGAGAGATGTTCATTCTTTTATTATAATTGCAATTTTGCTAGCAGAGACATCTGTATTTTTGTTTTCAAATCGTTATAAAATCAATCTATCATTAAGTATATTCTGCATTAATGTCATCCGAAATTGAAATGTCAAATTTTATTTGTAACGAAAAGTGGCCGGCGACAACGACGACGACATACCCACAGGATTTTTTCCATAAACCGTTTTATCGTGTTGTTCTTGATAGAAAATGTGAAAATCACTCAAAAAAAATTTCAAAATTCCAACTTTTTTTGGGTAAACCAATACGTTTCTCGCATATTAGATTTGTTGGGCGGAAAAGTAATATAGGTAATTTTACTCCCTTCAAATTGACCAAGGAGAAACTCAATACCAAATTATGTGGCAGGGTAAGATGACGCACGTGTGTAATCGCAGAGTAATTGTTTAAAATCTTTTTTGTATTTGAAATTGTTTATTTAATCAATAACAACTGGAAACACAAAACTTACGAACACTATTAAAAGACAATGTGGTGACCTTAGGGCTGGCTATGGTCACAGACATATCCCTTAGATAAATCGAAACCGCTACATCATTGGTGTAAGCAATAGCTGCAAATGGTGCATCTATAACACATTTCTTTGTTTTTTTGTCGCCACAAATAACGCATTTCTCATCCTCCGAAGCATTAGTCAAATCCTCTAGTTCATAATCGATGCTTAACTTTGTTCTGTCGATAACACTTACGTCCCTCTGACTGTCGATGTCAACTTTATTTGCATATTTTCGGTTTTATTTACTTTTTGACTACCGTTTTTTGTTCTGGGCTTAAATTATTTTTCTTGTATGTATCAACTTTCTTCTTGTTACATTTATTTTCTTTTTTCTAATTCGTTCTTCTGGTCAATACTTCACAGTGCTGCTTTCCACACCATTTCTTTCCCATTTGGATTTTTATAGACCGGGGAATTGGTAAGAGCTTATCAACTGGTGGTAAATCTGGCAAAAAGTAGGTTTGCTCCTGCACTTGTATTTGATAACGCGTGGAAGGTTGTGGTGAGGATTGTCTTTAATGATCTTTGGCGGGGTTGATTCTCGGCATGAAGGTAAACCTTCCAAAGATTGCAAGCTACAGTAAAGTTTTTTGCTGGAGCAAAATCATCTTTCGTAAACTTTTCAGGATTCATAGGAAATATTCCGGCTGTAACAAATCTAGAAACTCTTTTTTACATTAGCAACTAGTTCATATGCCAATTTAAGAGTTTCGGCAATGTCATAGGGAGTTAATTTATTGTCTTTTCCTGGACAAATGACTTTTCTTCTTAAAAATAAATTGCATTGTCTAAGGTAAAACCACCAATAGATGACACCCCACTTTGTCCATACCAATAGGTGACACCCCATATTCAATAAAAATTATTAAAATTCAAAAACAATTTTAAATATTGAGTGCAATATGGTAGAGTTGTTTGGCCATTATGTGATCCTGTCATCTATGTTATTCAGTTTTTTCTATGTTATAGTATAGTGTAGACCTTCATTTTTCATGCAGAATTGATCCAAAGTTAGAAGTACAGTATAGGTTAATAGTCCATGTTTTATTATTAATTTTATGATAATTACAGGTTAGAAATTTGATAGCATAGTGTCAGCCATTGACCTAGCTGACACAGTTTAATCCAAAGGCGGACACTGAATGTCATTCATCCGATTTCAAATTTTTTTCAACTGAAATTGTGAGACAACTTAATTGTCAAAATGGTTTCTTTAGATATTTATTTTAACACTGTGAAATAGTGCCAACCAGTAGATGACATAGGGTGTCATCTATTGGATTTTCTGAGTGTCAGCTATTGGATTGGACTTTCCGAGCTAATCAATTTTTTGTTTTAGATTCAACGGCACAAAAAAAAGAATTGCTTGATGCCATAAATGAAGTCAAATCTGGAAAATCCGTTAAATCAACATCGAAAAAATATAAAATTCCCCGAACAACTTTAGCATATAAGATTAGTGGAAAATAACCAGTGGGAAAGATAATGGATCCCAAGAATCTTTTTCCCCCAGAACAAGAGGCAGTTTTGGTAGAATGGGTTTTAGCCATGGCAAAGGCTGGTTTTCCAGTCAGCGAAAACACTTTTAAGATAACCGTATCAAAGTTAGGTCAAGAGCTGGGATTGGCAAAAGTTTTAGGGGAAAAATGATGCACGTTATTTCGAGCAAGGAATAATAGATTTACAGATCGGCTGTACCAAACATGAACCCGCCCAATGTAACGAAAGAAAAATTAACTCATTGCTTTAATGAAGTTTGAACCTATACAAAAGGAAAGGAGATTTTTGATGTTATGAATGACCCAACAAGGGTATTCAATGTGGACGAAACTGCGTTTTATCTAAACCCGAGTGGAGGAAAAGTTATGGCCGAAAAAGGTAGCAGATACCTCGCAGGAGCAAATGATGAGGAAGAAAATGTGACAGTATTATTGACAGCTAACGCTGCTGGACAGATTGCGCCTTCTATTATTGTTTATCGCTATAAAAAAATTCCACAACAAATTGCTAAAGCTGTGCCAGAGCATTGGGCTATAGGCAGGTCTGAAAAGGGGTGGATGATCCAAGAACTTTTCTACAAATAAGATATTAGCACAACTGCCTTCCCTATCTTTGGTACGTATGAAACAATAGTGTAGTTGTTGGTAAAACCATAAATGGAAGATCCTTCTGCTCTTTGCCGATTTGGAAGGAATTCTTTAGGAATCTCTTTTTTGTTCCGTTTCAACGTGCCAACATAGGTAAGACCTCTTTTTCTCAGTTCATCCACGACTTCCATTGATGAAAACCAATTGTCTGCTGTGACATTTTGGTTTGAATTAACAATTGGACGAGTGGGTCCTAACAAAGACTGTGTTGGTTTCAAAAAACCTCTCCATTTTTCAAGGAAAAACCATTGCTATCCTAACCACTGTAAATGTATCCATTATTTAAATAGTGGGTATGTGCATCTGTTAGGGCCATCATTTTTATTCCGTATTTTTGAGGTTTATTGAAAAATATCCAGGATACAGCTGCAGATCGGTCAACACTTTGGCGATCTTCTCTAACTTGTGCATTGTCGACCCTAAAACCAAAGCAACTGGGTTTATATAAAATACTTACACGTTAGTATTCAGTCAACAAACCTTAGACATGCAAGCAGCATGTATACTCTTATCAAAGACATAATGCATCTAAATATATCACGTCCAGTTCCGTCCGTTGCAAACATTTCCTGAAGGTATTCATCATTTGACTTGAAGACTGCAGTGTAATACAATACATCGAGAAATTCCCTGAATCCTTCCTTTATCGGCTCTCTTAATTCTGTTCTATCAGGATCGCTGAAGTTATCTTGGAATAACAATATATTTGCATGTGTCCGTAGAATTATTCCATTTTCCATATGTTCTGTGAAAAGAAAGCTCCATATTATTAACGGATCAGCGACATCAGCACATTTTGCAGGACCCTTCAGACCCGGAAGAATTTTTACCAAATTGTGTTTTTCAATTCTTATATCCAAATTTCGGTTGGCAGGAACAGACGACCACTTATATCGATTTTTACAGTAATAAAACTTGTTAATTCTTATTGTATCTGTACTCTTCTCCTCCTCGCTGTTTTCCTTACTTTCTTGATTTTCACTTTCGTCCTCCTGTTCGCTAATTTCAGAATCAGAGTTATGATCACTCTCTGGGGTAAAATCAGTGTCTCTGTGGTCTTCATAATCACTTCCAACTTCATCGAACTACTCATTTAATGTTTCCTCAAAATTATAGTCTCCGAAACGCACTTTTTTAGCAGTACCCGCGATCTCAACAATATAGCACTAATAGCGTTGTGGTGCTACAAAGACCCCTGTTCTCCGCTATGGACGACAATACTGACTGAAAACAAGCGCGCATCTAGCGGTTACTCATTGGTATCCTAGCTTGAAGGTAGATGACACGGCGACGTCTAAATGTTAAATAGGTACATTTTAGAGAGGCTTGAATAGTGATGAGGGTCCGGTAGACCCCACAACGCCAGTTAAGGTTTAAGCTAAATTATTGGTACTTTAAGATCCAGTTTGTTTGTGGAAAGCTTTCATTATTGAAGTGACTCATCTGTAATCATAAGCATTGGATATACATGTTTTCAGTTTTGTCTTTGACGAACTACGCAATGATGGCAAGACAAACGTTAGTTTTTGAATCACATCTTCTAATATCAATAATGCAGTTGGCAAAAATTGTAACGACAACTTTCGAAGGTTCCCTTCCAATAGTAGCAAAATTACTAGACCCCAGAAAAAGTTCGTCCCGTTTCGATACCATCATCAAATAGAGAACTCCTTCAACAACAACAACCTTATATTTTCTCCTCAAACAGTTGTTCGCGATGGTTCCTCTCTTTGAGGATAGTTATATTGTTCATCACAGTTCCATTGTCGATGTTTTGACATGGGTGACTATTTTCAAATAAGCTTTAAACAGGGATATTTAACAACGAAAGTTAATACAGCTCAACTATTGGTGTCTGAAATCAACAAACTCACGACTGGATATTAACAATCGATGAAGAGTGACCCGGTATATATTACTGACAAAAAATATTCAAACAAAAAATGTTGTGAAAATTGTCAAGCTGTGTGCACGTTTAAATGTAATTGGATGAATAGAAAGTTTGTATTTCGAGCAGAATTTTAATTTATCAAATCATAGCAAAGCATTTTCGACTATAACGTCATCATCAGTGCGTACCTGTCAGTAAGTAACATGGAATTGAATTTAAGAAATTTTTATAATGAGAACTTTGAAAATTTAAAAAAAAATTACCTACTCGTCAGGTGTACAAGAGCCAGACCATAAAAATACCATGTGTCCAGAGGACCATGTAAATATTTAAAAAAGGGACATCATATGAACAACATTTCAAAATATCCTTATTCCAGGATTAACCTGTATAATAGTTTCAAAAGGCGCAACACATGTCTGCTGAAACTTAGTCTACTCTATAACTAAATAAATCAAAATTGACATTGTGTCAAAAGCTGACAATGAAGTTTGGCATAGAACATGACATATAAAAATAACGATCTGCGTTTTGAAAATTGATAATAGACAAACTTATCAAATTGATCTTTCTATTTTAAACGTCTGTGAAGGGGAATGTAAGCTCTGTTTAAATTAACTTGAGTGTTGAGACAAAGGTCGTTATTCAGTAATTCCCTGTTAATATGTAAATCTTCAAGAAAATCTAATCTATTGTAATTTTTGGAACTCACCTCCTGTAAAATTTTTGAATTCTTATTTGGACGAAAGTTGTGGTTGTTAAACCTTAAATGTTGACCAAAAGCTGAAATTTTGTTGGGATTTGAATGTTCGGTTATACGGACTTTCGAAGGTCTGCAAGTTCTTCCAATGTAGGCCGCATCACAACCATCACAATTCAACCTGTATATGCCACCCTTAGAATGTCTATCAATTTTATCTTTTGTGTTGACCTGGTATCTGTTGAGGCTATGGTTAGTTTTAAAAGAAATTTTAATGTTATCTATGTTGCTTTTATTGCAACCAGCTATTTTATTAGAAATATTGTCATTCAAAAAAGGAAGTGAAACAAATTGTGCTATTGAATCTACTTTAGGGTAGGCTGCATTAAGTTCTTTATTGTTTTTGATTTTTTGAATCAAACGAATAATAATATTCGGATTATAATTATTATTTGAAGCTGTTTGTTTAGTGATATTCAATTCATTCTGATAATCAACTGCAGAAAGGGGCACATTCAAAAGTCTATGAATGTAACAATTGAAGGCTGCCATTTTGTGTTGATGAGGGTGATTGGATAAGCTGGGTATAACGTGATCGGTTTGTGTGGGTTTTCTAAATATGCTACAATTTAAAAGATTGTTAGTTTTATGGATTGTGAAGTCTAAGAAATTTATTAATTATTTGATTCTAATTCAAGTGTGAATTTGATACTTGGGTGTAATTGGTTTATTTTCACTAGAAGCTTGTTGACAATGCCAATGCGACCATCCACAAATACCAAACAATCATCAACATTGAATAGATGAGGCTTTTACTTGATGAAGATCCATACTGAACGATGAAATAAAACAATATAGCTTGTTTAAATCTTCATTTATTTCAACTAATGTTCAATTTAAACTTGTTGACGCGTTTCACTAACACAGTAGCTTTTGCAAAACGAATGAAGGTAAAATATAAAAATGTCTTGATATATACATACATACATGAATTAAACAATTCAGGAGTTTATAAATTAAAATGTGGTAATGACAATTGTGATAAAATTTATATCAGTAGAACTTTTAGAAATTTTAAAACTAGAATTTCGGAACACAAACGTAGCTATGACAACAAAAAATTAGATTCTAACTATTCAAATCATTTATTAGTAAACCAACACATTTTAGACCCAAATTTTGAAATTCTCCATGTAGTCGGTAAATCCTTTAGTTTAAATTTATTAGAGGCCCTAGAGATTAACAAAAATAATTCTCCTTAACTACCAAATAGATATCAATCAGTCTCCTTTATTGAACCTCTTTACCTAGAAGATAGCTTAGGAATGTTTGTAGTGAATGAATTTCTAGGTAATTTCTGTCAATACCATTGTTAACCTTAGTAAATAGATTTAGCACTGTATATATTAACACATTTTTATATTTCACCTTCATTCGTTTTGACAAAGCTACTGTGTTAGTGAAACGCGTCAACAAGTTTATATTGAACATTAGTTCAAATAAATGAAGATTTAAACAAACTATATTGTTTTATTTCATCGTTCAATCATCAACATATCTAAACCAATGTAAAATTTCTGGATTATTTGCAGTGATAATGAATTTGTTTTCCAAATGATTAAGGAAAATACCTGCTAAAGAAGGTGATAAACAAGTATCCATGGCAAGTCCATCTAGTTGTTTATATAATTTATCATTAAAAACAAAAAAGTCGTATGAAAGGCAAAAGTTTAACAAGGTCAAGATGCATTCACATGGAATTCACATCAACTTGGGCAAGGCTTAAGACCTCACTTACAAGTGGTAAGGTTTCTGTATTCGGGACTGAAGTGAAAAGATTACTCACATCAAAGGAAATCATCAAGCTTTCTTGAGGTAAATACAAATTATTCAATTTGCTAATCACATCTAAAGAGTTACTTACTGCATATTTTGGAGTGAATTGTGTTAGGTCTTTTATAAGCCTGAAAATGAATGAAGCTGTAATTGAAACCGGAGTGTTAGTGAAGCTTATTGGTATGTCGATCTTGTTGATCTTTGGAAGTCCATACAAGCGAGGAATGACTGGGTTGCTGCTAATGAGAGAATAAGGGGCTGAATGTTCGATGAAAAAATCTTTATGGATATTTAACTGAGTATAGTAGTTTCATAGACGTTTAAATACAAAGATCAATTCAACTAATTTGTCTATTATCAATTTTCAAAACACAGATCATTATTTTTATATGTCATGTTGTATACCAAACTTCATTGTCGGCTTTTGACACAATGTCAACTTTCATTGATTAAGTTATAGAGTGGACTAAGTTTCAGCAGACATGTGTTGCGCCTTTTGAAACTTTTATCCAGGTTAATCCTGGAATAAGGATATTTTAAAATGTTCTTCATATGATGTCCCTTTTTAAAATATTTACATGGTCCTCTGGACACAGGGTATTTTTATGGTCTGGCTGACGAGTAAGTAACGTTTTTCAAGTTTCAAAGTTCTCATTATCAAAATTTCTTAAATTCAGTTCAATATTACTTACTTACAGGTACGCACTGATGATGACGTTATAGTCGAAACCGCTTTGCCATAATTTTAAAAATTAAAATTCTGCCCGAAATACAAACCTTTTCTTCATCAAAAAAAATGTTATCCCTTTTTAGCAATTTTTTTCCGTTCTATCAATGTTTTCAGTACATAGTAGGTATTTGCTATATAAGTATTGCTTACAATTAATCAGGGCAAAAGCATAGATTTCATTTACTAGAGTAAAGGAAAGATGGTACAGAATTTTAGTTTTTATTAAATTAGGTAATGTCTAATCGGTACATGGAGTAAATCTAATTAGTAGAAGCCGAGTTCATTAAGGTAATGGAATGAGACGTTATCAAATGTAAAAGCACAAGACAGCTTTCGTTAGAGTTTCGACATGTTAAAATATTTGTTATCAGTGACGGCGTTGAAAATTCTCAAAAGCGTAAGAATAATGCGAATAACGTCGTATTAACGAGCAAATGCAATTGTTAATAAAAGCGGAAGCGGTATAAGCAGTTTGTAATTATGCGGTAAGCAGCAGTAAAACAATAATTACCTATCACAGTAGTAAACGGGATGTAACTATTTTCGCGGTAGGTATGGTCAATCGGGATAGGTGGGAAAATGCGACCAGACCAGTTTATAACAAAATAAAACTAATGAACATAAACTAGATTATCAATCAACCCGTGACAATAGCCTCAGACTAGGTTGAGAAACTTATTATTGTAGGAAAAAATACACTTTTCTAAACAAAATGAGTGAACATAAAATAAGTTACTCCTGGCTAACGGTTGGGCAGCTGGTGGCAACAGCTTCTGCTCTGCCCCGCAATCAGTTTTTATATTTTCAAATTATCGGTTAAAATTATTCTAAAATTTTGGTCGGAATATGGGACAGCGGTTACCCAAATACAAGCAAAATAAATCAACTGTGTCTTAGATTAGATAAGAATGGAACGAAATTATTACCAGTTGAGAGTGGAACAGCTGGTGGCAACAGCCTCTGATTCGCCCCATAATCAGTTTTAAATTTTCCAAATTGTCGGTCAGACGAAACTATATATAATTCAGAACTAAGATAAATCAAAGGTAATTTAGCGAAAACGATGCCCGTTCCGAAAGGGAGTCGGCTGGTGGCAACAGCCTCTGATCCGTCCCACAGTCGGTTTTAAATTTTTCAAATTGCCGGGCAGCTAAAACTATATATAATTTAGAACTAAAATAAACCGAGTTAATTTGGAGAAAATTATGCTCATTCTGAAAGGGAGACGGCTGGTGGCAACAGCCTCTGATCCGTCCCAGTGTCGGTTTTGAATTTTTCAAATTGCCGAGCAGCTAAAACTATATATAATTTAGAACTAAAATAAATCAAAGTAATTTAGAGAAAATTATGCCCATCTGAAAGGGAGACGGCGGGTGGCAATAGTCTCTAATCCGTCCCACAGTCGGTTTTCAATTTTTCAAATTGCCGGTCAGTTAAAACTATTATAATTTACAACTAAAATAGATCACAGGTAATTTAGAGGAAACGATGCCCGTTCCGAAAGGGAGACGGCTGGTGGGAACAACCTCTGATCCGTCCCACAATCAGTTTTCTATATCCAATTATCGAAAAAAAATCTAATATGTATTTGGGTAATTTGAAACAGGACAATAGGTATGACAATCCAAATCGCAAAATTGAAATCAAAACGCTATTTCAATGTATTGAAGGCTCAGACAGGAATTCCAAAGAACAATATAAAGAACGCAATAATAAAAACTGTAAATAAATTTGGTTTTTATCGCTTTAAAAAAAACGGCTTACTAAAATACGGTATTATATTCCTAAATAACCAAACTACTAAATCGTTTACTGAAATATAGTATACTTTTAAAATTCGGCGTAATTTTAGACGGTTTTCAAAAATAAATTTTCACTTACTCAGAAAGTAAGGGACTGTCGGACAGTAGACTCTAAAACTATCCATTTAATAACTTGGTGACACGCGATAGTGAATTGCAAAAATCTTTAAGCGGCCACAGGCAGACAACGAGAGATATCTGAATTCAGCTCCACAAAAACGCTCGGTATAGTTTAATTACTACTTAAAATTTTTGGCGATAACGGTGGTAAAGGAATTAACTCGAATCGGTTTACTTACAACAAGAAATATTTCTACTATACTGGACGGCTTTGGTTTGAATTAAAATAGTTTATATACCGGGCGTTGTAAACTGATAAGAATCTAATTAACAGATAGCTGAATATCATAAAATAGGCCGGTCTTTGGAATTGTTTTATAATGGATAAGGGTAAAACAATAGATGATTTATATGAACTAAGAAACAAATCAAATCAAAATATGACTACAGATCTTGATAATTTGAATTTCGAATTAAAAACTACAATAATCCGCACAAGAGACGACAACAAAGTTATTAACAACTGTCGACTCGATGATTACAACACATCTTCAAATTAAAACGAAACAATACGATATAATTTATATACATCGTATAGGAAAGGATAAAAACCACGCCAGACCAATATAAGTCAAATTTCAGTAACAAATAAAACGGCTAGAGATATTGTAAGCAACCAAGTTATTAAAAAACTCAGAAATCTATAAATCTGAAGATTTAACGCCTGAAGACTAAAGAAGAGGAAAGAAAACTCTTAGTGAATTCATGAGAGAAGCAATAAAACTGAAAAAACGGGCTAAAATAATAGGGAACATGCTAGACATTGAAGGAGAAACTCATACAATAAAAGATTTACTCAAGGACAAAGAAGAAGCTGAAGAATTTCTTCTGGATCGAGCCAAAACAACATCGACTGCACCTCCCGCTCCAGCTCAAAATGAATCGGTGCGTGCATCATACAAAAATAAGGAAGAAGGAAAACGATATCATACAAGATTAGGATCGGGATCAAGAGGTTTGCAACACCAGTCCTTAGAGAACATAGGTTAATTTAGGAAAGAAGATAAAACAGATTTAATTCTAATTTTCAGCTGTATACAAGCAATTTTATTGTTTGCCCATGTATTGAGGCTCTGGATATTGTGGATTGGTTTGTTTTTGATTTTCTTTTTTTTGGGTTATCATAATCTGTGTAGTGTACTTTTTAAATGTGGATCCATATATTGGACAATTTAAAATTACAAAAATTGATGACTATGCTCTCAACAACCCTGAACGATTTGATTTGGTACTACAACTAAACAGAGAAAATGGCAACTTCAGTATTTTACATAATAATATAAATATTTTTAAAAATTTAGATGAATACAGAATATTTTTCAGTAAGATTAATTCTGAAGTGGATTGTATTGTTTTCACAGAAACATGGTTGTTTGATGACCTAAATATTTCTGAGATACCTGAATATGACCTAATTTAGAGTTCCAGCAAACTTAATCAAAATGAGGGCGTATTCGTCTACATAAAGTCTGACTTGAAATTCTCATATAAACGGGTTGCTCTAAATTATGATATATTACTTGAAATCGCTATTTTACTCCCCCCCTAAAATAAACTTCATGGTCTGTACTTACTACCGTTCCCATTCGTCAAATTCTGCAGAATTTCTCTTAAATATACAGGAATGTTTTGATTCTAATCAACCAACTCAAAATAGCTATCAACTCATCATTGGTGACATGAACATTAATTTACTAGCAGATTATCAAACGAATATTTATGCATAATGAACGAATATGGCAATAAACAGTCCAACTAGGATTCAGGGAAATTCTAAGTCTTGTCTGGACCAAATTTTCATGAAGTCAAAAGAAAAATCTATTAATGATATTGTGATTCCGATGATAATCGAAACTTCTGTTAGGGACCATTCTTCAATAGCAATATAGGTAGTACACTATAAAGGTAAAATAGTCAATAAAAACAATTCAAAATACAAACAATACTTAAATTACTGTGAACTTCGACAAATACTTAAAGGTGAAAATTGGTTTACGGTATATCAGGCTCAAAGTCTAGAAACAGCAACTAATCAATTTATCAATAAATTGTTAAGTTATATTGAAAAATCTTCATACTCCAAAAAAATTTGTAGAAAAACCTCAACCTTAACTCCATGGATGACTCAGGGCCTTTTAAATTCTGTTAATACTAAGAATAATTTGTTCATTAATTTAAAAAAACCCTGAGAACACTACCTGCAAGAGTCATTATAATAAATATAGAAATTACTTGACCAAATTATTAAGGAAATGTAAATATGTATATTACCAAAAATTAATTGATAAAAGTGGTACACAATCGAAACATATGTGGCAAGTAGATCACCAAATCGAAACATAAAAATCAACTTATTGATTCTCTAAATGATAACCATGGTAAATTATTGACAGAAATAAATGAAATAGCCACTTATTTTAACAAAACATTCACAGAAGGTGGTCCCAAGCTTGCTGAGAAAATACCATCAACGATGAATTACTCACCAAAAACTGAAACAATACTACTGTCTTACCTATATTTAAAAACGGTGACGGAAAATCTGCAACCAACTGCCGACCCATATCCCTAATCACGACTGTGTCCAAGGTTTTTTTGAAAAGATCTTGGGAGAGCGTTTAAACTCTCACCTTACAAAATTTAATATCATCTCTGGCAATCGATTTGGTTTTAGAATGTCAGATGTCAACTGAAGATGCAGTATTATCATTTAAAAACACTAATATGAGCATATTTCACGAAGTAAGGGTCGAGACAGTCAAGTATTATCATTGACTGAAAAAATCAATATGGCATTGGATGAAAGTATCCCTTGCTTGTGTGTCTTTTTTGATTTGTCGAAGGCTTAGGACACGATGAGTCACGAAAAACTCTTGATCAGATTGGAATAAGGGGTCAACAACACAAATTACTAAAGAGTTACCTAAGTAACCGTAATCAAATTGTAAGAATAAATACTATATGTAGCAACACATTGAATATGCGTTGTGGTGTTCCCCAAGGTAGTGTCCTAGGCCCTACCCTCCTCAATAGCTATATAAATGACTTACTAGATGAGTCTCCTAAACGAGAAGTTATAGGATTTACTGATGGTACGGCATTATTTTATAAAGATACAAGCTGGACAAAACTCAAACAAAAAGCAGAAAAAGATTTGCCGAAAATACAAAATTGACTTAACCATAAACTGTTGACACTTAACACTAATAAAACATCTTACATTGCATTTTCTTGCAATACAACCACTGCTCCTTCGTTCAATGCACTAACTCTACGTACTGAGAACCAGGAATACACAATAAAAAATATAGATAATATTAAATATCTCTGAGTATCTCTGGACAACCACCTTAAATGGGACATAGATATTGAATATATTTTTATAAAACTTAGATATGTTATGACAAAGTTCAAATACTTGAGCAAAATACTTAATATAGCTCAAATAAAAATTCTTTATTCTGATTTAGTGGTAAGTCATTTACGCTATTGCATTACTGTCTGGGGCGGTGCCCTAGAAACTCACATTCACCCCCTGGAGGCAATTCAAAAAAGGTTCTTCAAAATAATTACTAAACGCAATTGGAGATATCCCAGTGATGCCGTTTATTCTCAAGCACAGATCTTGGATATCCGTCAACTGTTTTCTAATAAATTGCCTTTACAATAAAAGTCAAACCTTCCCTATTTCACAACATAATTATGAAACTCGCCGAAAGGAAAAACAATACCATCATATACCTTTAAAACTGAAATCAAGTGGTTAAAGATCATACGCATATCTAGGAGCAAAACAGTACAACTCATTACCAGATGGAATGAAAACAGCTAAAACTCATGTATTTCGAAAATGCTTGGGTCAATATATATTTCTGCAGGATAGACAAGCTATATCTGACCAAATTGAGAATAGCTTTGGTCTTAGTTTTTAGTTTTGATGTGATCTTGAATTTTGTAATTTCATAATGTCTGTCATTTTTAAACTAAAAACTTTTAAATTTAATAATTTCATTATTGTAGGAGATAACTTGTGATAATGTAAGGTGTATTGTATTGAGCGGTGTGAATAAAAACGAGTAGGACAAGTAAATATTTGAACATATCAAAATAACAAGTAAACGCCAAAATTGAAGTGAATAAAACAAGTATTTACTCTTACTCGCGAGTGAATACTTGAGAGGCTGGTAAAACCCGGAAAAATGCCAATTTTGGTGTGAATAAACGCAAGTAAATACTTTTGTAGCAAGTAAATACTCGTCTATTCGCAAGTCAACCCGACCCCAGACTTGCAGTCGTACTTGTACACGAAAGATGCCTGCATTTATGAACCTGCGTGGTGTGAAACGCTATAGAGACCGGCGTGATATAAGTTCCGATCTATCTAAGGGACTCTTGATGAAAACACTGATGCAAGGGGTGGAGGATTAACTGCACGGAAAAAGATGGAAATTTTTCTGAGATACGTTAGTGATCCAGGATTCCAAAGTGGTGTTGCCAACGACATGGGGGTTGAAAGATGTACCGTCAGCAGAACATTTTCAAGTGTATTGGATAAAATAGTGTCGAAGCCTGAAGATTGGATTAAATTTTCACGCACTATTGAAGATATGGATCCGGCCAAGGCAGATTGGGCTTCAAAATTTCGCATTCCGACTGTCATTGGTGCTATAGATTGCACTCACGTGCATATTATGAAACCTTCGGAATTCGGCGACGAGTATGTGAACAGAAAAGGAAAAACAACAATAAACATTCAGATGACTTGTGACGCTAATGAAAAAATTACAAGTGTGGACGCTCAATGGCCAGGGAGTGTGCATGATGGCAGGATTTGGCGAGTGAGTGGAATTCAGGACGTGGTACGCCGATATGATGGTGATGTTTGTCTCCTTGGTGATAGCGGATATGGAATAACTCCTTGGTTACTGACTCCTTTTGACGAACCAAGAAATGCTCGTGAGCGGAATTACAATTCGACCCATGCTCAGAAAAGAGTAATAATTGAACGAGTTTTTGGCCAGATGAAACGTCGTTTTCCCATACTCTCGAGCCAAGTTAAAATAGCAGTAAAAAATGTTCCCAATTTAGTAATAAGTTGTTCAATGCTTCACAATGTAGCAAAACATATGAATGATCCTTGGGAAGTGGAAGACGGAATCGAAAATGGTGTGGCTGGAGAAAATGTACCTCTGTATAATTTAGATTGGAATGAAGTTATAAATAGACGACGTGGTCAGCAAAAACGATTAAAAATTAGTAATTAGTAATAATAATAATCAGTTTTTTCTTGACTGCGGTTTTCATATTGTTCAATAGCTTTTTTAACTGTCCAACACTAGTTTGCTTCCCAACGTTTTTCGAAAACTGGTCGGCTAAACATCCCCATGCCTTCTCTTTAGCAGATGCAACTTCAGGTAATATGGATTTATTCAGCACAACACTAAAGTCTTTCAATAACGCTACAAAAAAATAGCTCTATTGTCACAACCGGAAGTCACACTACTTTCATCCATAGCTGCAAGAGGCAGAAACTAACGCGAACGACAACTGACTTGTGAGTAATGACGGGGAGTCAAGTTAGTTTAGCGGCGAAAACAGAACAAGTCACAACAGGAAATGATGCATAGTCTGTGTGGCGCTACAAGTATTTACTTGCCTTTTTTGTGAATTCAGTTGTCTCGCGAGTAAATACTTGCTAGTATACCCTCGGGTTGACGAGTACACGGTGACAAGTAAACTCGACGCTTTATTCACATCGGTTTACTTGGAATTTAAATACTCGTTACACTTTACTTGTGAGTAAATACTCGTCGTACTCTTTTTTATTCACACCGTTCATTGTATGAGCTATTGCTATCGATATTATTGATATACGCTAATTTAATTTCTCGTAATTTGTAATGTAATTTAATACGTCGTAACAAGTTTTTGCTTTTCGACCTTTCTATCATTTATTTACTTTCCATCGTGTATTTAAGAATTTATTGTAAAATGTGATATATATATATATATACATATATATATATATATATATATATATATATATATATATATATATACATATATATATATATATACATATATATATATATATATATATATATATATATATATATATATATATAGAAATTCAAATTGAAAAATATCTAATGATGTAAATAAAGATTTACGAAAGCTTGGAGAATTGAATAGAGTGTAATTTTCCTCTTATGCTGCAATCCCCAATAAGATATTTTTCAATTTGTGTTCTAATTGATCAGCAACGATCACGGCGTTTTTCGCTTTTCAGCTATATATATATATATATATATATATATATATATATATATATATATATATGAGTATTCCTGATGATGAGGACAATCATCCTCGAAAGCTTGAAAATTTTCCGTTAAGAGTACACTTTTTCCGTTTCTCTTGCTGCATACCCCAATATTCTCCAGTTTTATTCCTAACAGTCAGCAAAGACTATTTTCCTTTTTTTTTAATTAAGAGATCATTTTTGGAAATGGCTTTTATTTCACAATTTAACAATGTCATTAACAAAAAAACTGACACATACCACTTGAGTGAGATTAATTCTTTTTTGTTATCCTTAGATTACAACTACAACCTTCCTTCCACTAGTGACAATCACGTTCCCTCAATTGACACTACCCTTTTGGCAGATAGATAACATATCTCCATCTCTTATTTTGGGTGCATTGGTGTTGGTAGATGCACCCATTATCACCTTATTAGTATATATATATATATATATATATATATATATATATATATATATAAATTTCGATTTTCTACTACACCTGTTTTAATCGAAATTTCAATAATTTCGACTTATTGGCCTGACCGTTCTTCGAAGGGCAAAACAACTACATTCCTGGCTAATACCACGCAGAATATTGAATTACATCCCCTTCGAAAACCGTGACGTCGATCGGCCATTTTGCCGATACGGACATCTGTGGTGATTCGCAACTGATAGCGGAAGAGCATAGTACACTTACGCGTTTCGACCTTCTTGGGTCTCTTCAAGAGTGCCGTAATGCCTTCCAGTTCAGAATCTCTAATCCGAACTGAAGATTACACCCTCCGACAACCTCTCTTGGTTCGTGTAGTTACACAAGCGAGAAGTAGTCAGTTGGCGCCATCTTCACTTTCAGTTGCGAACCAACACCTCAGATAAATGCGACCGTATTAGTCGTATTAAATAAAAATGAATATAATTTCATAAAATACGAGGTGCTATATGAAATATAAATTTCGATTTTCTACTACACCTGTTTTAATCGAAATTTCAATAATTTCGACTTATTGGCCTGACCGTTCTTCGAAGGGCAAAACAACTACATTCCTGGCTAATACCACGCAGAATATTGAATTACATCCCCTTCGAAAACCGTGACGTCGATCGGCCATTTTGCCGATACGGACATCTGTGGTGATTCGCAACTGATAGCGGAAGAGCATAGTACACTTACGCGTTTCGACCTTCTTGGGTCCCTTCAAGAGTGCCGTAATGCCTTCCAGTTCAGAATCTCTAATCCGAACTGAAGATTACACCCTCCGACAACCTCTCTTGGTTCGTGTAGTTACACAAGCGAGAAGTAGTCAGTTGGCGCCATCTTCACTTTCAGTTGCGAACCAACACCTCAGATAAATGCGACCGTATTAGTCGTATTAAATAAAAATGAATATAATTTCATAAAATACGAGGTGCTATATGAAATATAAATTTCGATTTTCTACTACACCTGTTTTAATCGAAATTTCAATAATTTCGAGTTATTGGCCTGACCGTTCTTCGAAGGGCAAAACAACTACATTCCTGGCTAATACCACGCAGAATATTGAATTACATCCCCTTCGAAAACCGTGACGTCGATCGGCCATTTTGCCGATACGGACATCTGTGGTGATTCGCAACTGATAGCGGAAGAGCATAGTACACTTACGCGTTTCGACCTTCTTGGGTCTCTTCAAGAGTGCCGTAATGCCTTCCAGTTCAGAATCTCTAATCCGAACTGAAGATTACACCCTCCGACAACCTCTCTTGGTTCGTGTAGTTACACAAGCGAGAAGTAGTCAGTTGGCGCCATCTTCACTTTCAGTTGCGAACCAACACCTCAGATAAATGCGACCGTATTAGTCGTATTAAATAAAAATGAATATAATTTCATAAAATACGAGGTGCTATATGCAATATAAATTTCGATTTTCTACTACACCTGTTTTAATCGAAATTTCAATAATTTCGACTTATTGGCCTGACCGTTCTTCGAAGGGCAAAACAACTACATTCCTGGCTAATACCACGCAGAATATTGAATTACATCCCCTTCGAAAACCGTGACGTCGATCGGCCATTTTGCCGATACGGACATCTGTGGTGATTCGCAACTGATAGCGGAAGAGCATAGTACACTTACGCGTTTCGACCTTCTTGGGTCTCTTCAAGAGTGCCGTAATGCCTTCCAGTTCAGAATCTCTAATCCGAACTGAAGATTACACCCTCCGACAACCTCTCTTGGTTCGTGTAGTTACACAAGCGAGAAGTAGTCAGTTGGCGCCATCTTCACTTTCAGTTGCGAACCAACACCTCAGATAAATGCGACCGTATTAGTCGTATTAAATAAAAATGAATATAATTTCATAAAATACGAGGTGCTATATGAAATATAAATTTCGATTTTCTACTACACCTGTTTTAATCGAAATTTCAATAATTTCGACTTATTGGCCTGACCGTTCTTCGAAGGGCAAAACAACTACATTCCTGGCTAATACCACGCAGAATATTGAATTACATCCCCTTCGAAAACCGTGACGTCGATCGGCCATTTTGCCGATACGGACATCTGTGGTGATTCGCAACTGATAGCGGAAGAGCATAGTACACTTACGCGTTTCGACCTTCTTGGGTCTCTTCAAAAGTGCCGTAATGCCTTCCAGTTCAGAATCTCTAATCCGAACTGAAGATTACACCCTCCGACAACCTCTCTTGGTTCGTGTAGTTACACAAGCGAGAAGTAGTCAGTTGGCGCCATCTTCACTTTCAGTTGCGAACCAACACCTCAGATAAATGCGACCGTATTAGTCGTATTAAATAAAAATGAATATAATTTCATAAAATACGAGGTGCTATATGAAATATAAATTTCGATTTTCTACTACACCTGTTTTAATCGAAATTTCAATAATTTCGACTTATTGGCCTGACCGTTCTTCGAAGGGCAAAACAACTACATTCCTGGCTAATACCACGCAGA
Source organism: Galeruca laticollis (assembly GCA_963921935.1). NCBI lineage: Eukaryota > Metazoa > Arthropoda > Insecta > Coleoptera > Chrysomelidae > Galeruca > Galeruca laticollis. The sequence goes on from OY998184.1 coordinate 52,960,364, forward strand.
ATAGTTGTTTTGCCCTTCGAAGAACGGTCAGGCCAATAAGTCGAAATTATTGAAATTTCGATTAAAACAGGTGTAGTAGAAAATCGAAATTTATATTTCATATAGCACCTCGTATTTTATGAAATTATATTCATTTTTATTCAATACGACTAATACGGTCGCATTTATCTGAGGTGTTGGTTCGCAACTGAAAGTGAAGATGGCGCCAACTGACTACTTCTCGCTTGTGTAACTACACGAACCAAGAGAGGTTGTCGGAGGGTGTAATCTTCAGTTCGGATTAGAGATTCTGAACTGGAAGGCATTACGGCACTCTTGAAGAGACCCAAGAAGGTCGAAACGCGTAAGTGTACTATGCTCTTCCGCTATCAGTTGCGAATCACCACAGATGTCCGTATCGGCAAAATGGCCGATCGACGTCACGGTTTTCGAAGGGGATGTAATTCAATATTCTGCGTGGTATTAGCCAGGAATGTAGTTGTTTTGCCCTTCGAAGAACGGTCAGGCCAATGAGTCGAAATTATTGAAATTTCGATTAAAACAGGTGTAGTAGAAAATCGAAATTTATATTTCATATAGCACCTCGTATTTTATGAAATTATATTCATTTTCATTTAATACGACTAATACGGTCGCATTTATCTGAGGTGTTGGTTCGCAACTGAAAGTGAAGATGGCGCCAACTGACTACTTCTCGCTTGTGTAACTACACGAACCAAGAGAGGTTGTCGGAGGGTGTAATCTTCAGTTCGGATTAGAGATTCTGAACTGGAAGGCATTACGGCACTCTTGAAGAGACCCAAGAAGGTCGAAACGCGTAAGTGTACTATGCTCTTCCGCTATCAGTTGCGAATCACCACAGATGTCCGTATCGGCAAAATGGCCGATCGACGTCACGGTTTTCGAAGGGGATGTAATTCAATATTCTGCGTGGTATCAGCCAGGAATGTAGTTGTTTTGCCCTTCGAAGAACGGTCAGGCCAATAAGTCGAAATTATTGAAATTTCGATTAAAACAGGTGTAGTAGAAAATCGAAATTTATATTTCATATAGCACCTCGTATTTTATGAAATTAGATTCATTTTTATATATATATATATATATATATATATATATTACATAATTATTATTTTTACTTTAATAATTACTATATTACAATATTATTATTACTTAATTGCTTTTGATTTTGTCTTTTTTGGCTGATGGTGTTTTAACTTTGTCTTCCAAGGTATATGTTTTGTTGTTATACAAAACTCTTACCATTGAGATATATTAATTCCTCTTCTTCTTTCTTATTAATGCAATTTCTCAACCCCTCTGCATTCTTCTTTTCCATCCTTAATATGAACTTTCACAACGGAGACCATTCTCTTATGGTACTTGTTGTCACGTTCATCCACTCAACTATTGGTTGGCATCATTGTCTGTCAATTTAATCCCTCCAAATTAGAAGAATTTGATATCAGTTTCCTGCCGGCTTTTGACAATAAAAAAGCACTCGTGTTTCGTTTGTCTGCAAAATGGTGTTAGATGTTGGCTTTTTTAGTCATTTTATTGTGCTATTTTAAACCTTTGTTAGTGAACTGTTTCATATTTGAATGTCCGTAGTTTATTTTTATACAACATAATGGATTCTAACCTCAATTCGGAGGTAAGTTCGCACCTGTTGCGATTTCTTCTATATTGTATCTTACTTTTTAACTACAGTATCTTAATGCTGTTTTTCCATTTCAGTATTACTGATGATGAGGACAATCATCCTCGAAAGCTTGAAAATTTTCCGTTAAGAGTACACTTTTTCCGTTTCTCTTGCTGCATACCCCAATATTCTCCAGTTTTATTCCTAACAGTCAGCAAAGACTATCTTCCATATATATATATATATATATATATATATAATTCTCGGGATATTTTTGACGGGATGAATTTTATAGCATGTGATAATTTTTTGCCGGACATGATTCTAATAATATATGTCAAACATATGAACATCAAAAATTTTCTGGCAATCGATCTCTTCAATATACTTGTTTATAAAGCTACAAAGAATTTCATAAAGATGTTCGCCAAGTTTCTGAGAAAAATACAACTTATTTCGAAGTTAATTGGGTATACCGAAGAAAAATACCATTTACCAAGTAATTTTCAATTGACCACAGCAATATGGAAAGTTTCTAGGTAGAAACGATTCCAACTCCTAAGTTTCAAAACTTTACAGAATATCAGCAACTTCTTCATCTTTGTTTCTGAGTAGGTACGCGTTGTTTTACTTTTATTCATGAATTATTCCACCTAATTTTTGTATTTACTTATAAGACTTCTAAGACTTGATGGGAAAAACAAAAAGAGTTCGCCTTCTATGAAATTCGTGAAATTCTACTGACCATAATCATTGTTCATATCAATGATATCACAAGATATTGACACATTGCTGACAAATTAGTGATTGAAACAATACATTTATTTAATCGGCAAATCTAATGTTGGAAATTGAATCAGAAGACGACATATTATTACGAAACTGCACACTGTAGTTGTTCCTGAAGCCGAATATATTCTAGTTCGTTACCTAAAGTTGAAATTCTGACGGGTGCGTTAGAAAGGACTTTCATTTTTTGTGTGATTGCTCTTATAGACATTCTAAGAAAGTCGATTGTTTATTGGGAACCGCAATTGATACATTTCAGGAATTCGAAGGTTCCATAAGACGTTTTAATATATAAGCAAGTACCTGCGAACCAGGAGTTAGTCTACTATTCAATCTCGTAGTGAATAGAGGTGAATATAATTATTTAAGTATTTATATAAATTGAGTTTAAGTGAGTATATTAGAAATTAAGTGTGTACATAATTTAAGTGTGAGTGAATAGTTAAGTGTATAAATGAATTACGTGAGTTGATATACCGTGTACATAAATTTATTTCACCCGTTGTGTAATTAAATAAATAAGGAAAACATTACAGGTGTGGGGTAATATAAATAAATAGGTACGTAAAAATGGATAAGAGACTAAGTGTCCTGAAAGTGGAAAATCGTGAGTAAGAAACGTCCGGAAATAAATGTGAATTAGTAGAAATATTCAAAGTGGCACTGGAAAGCGAAGGCTCGGATCCTGAAACAATTTTATTCAAAGACGAGGCTTTCACCCTAAGCTCGACAATTTCTGCCATAAAGAACGATAAAGAAATATCTGCTAATATGAACGAGAAGATTTCAATTATGAAGGACGATATTCCTAATATGAAGAACGATATCTCTGCTTACATGGACAATATTTCTGCCGATATATTATCAATGAAAAATGACATTGCCGCTGACGTCGAAAATGAAATTTCGTCTCTAAAATCAGATATGAGGATAATATGACAACGATGGAAAATCGGTTGGACAAGAAAATAAAATTTGATATTGAGAGAAGACGTCAACGGTGGGAAATCACATGGATGTGAAAACCAAGAAGTTGGAGAGAAAAATGGCAGATTTAGAGCCGTTACACATGCGACTGATGGTCAGTTCTGATGATCAGTTGAGTTAGTACGCGTAGCAAAACTGAATGCATTTCACAAGCGACGTATGAAACAATTTAAAATGTATTTGAAGCGTGCGGAACAACGCGTGGTTGCCGCTTTGTGCGTTAAACGATTAATAGATCGAAGAACCAGGAAAAACAGAACAATGTGGGTGCATCCAATTTGTGAAAAAAGGTTTCTCCAAGGTGCATTTAGAACGCTCTATTCAAAATTAAGGAACGACGAAGAGAAGTATTTTAACTATTTCCGTATGTCAATCAGAACGTTTGATGAACTGCACAGTAAACTGGAAAATACTTTAACGTTTTCTGACCACATAAGGATCTCAGTTTCGTCTGTAGAGCGGATCTGTGTGGCTTTGAGGTAAGTAAAACAATTTATAATAAATTGTGGCGTTTGTTTTAAAAATAATATATGTTTGAAACTTTAATTTTCAGGAAATGAAAAAAAAAACAATGTCAAGTTTTTTTAACATATGTTAGGGATCAGTTATGTCACCATCTAGTGAGAAATGTATTCCATAATTTAGCCACCAATTGTGTGTTTTTAAAATAAACGCCTTAATTGCTGCAAACTCCAAATTTTTATTTATTCAACATATTAAAAATAGAACATTATATTTGCACAGAAAAGTGATTAGGTACTGTAAACTGTATACAGGGTGTTTCATTGGTGAATGTACATACGTTAACTGGTGATAGAGCTTCCCTAGACGAGTTCAAAAAACCCATACATAGTGGTCCTAACCACTTTTATAACCGAGATACTGGGTGATTTTCACAAAAAAATAAGACATTTTTAAACTATGGTAGTATTAAAATTACATGCGGGACAAAGAAAAGTATATGTCTTTATTCAAAATTTTCCGCTCTTTCTAAATATGCCAAGTAAATTTAAAAAATTTGACATACAGGTTGTTGAATTGGAAGCTAAAAAATTTCTTAAATTTCTGTGAATACGCACCTCTCTAAGTGAAATATACTTAGATATAATTCCATTATACAGGGTATATCCAAAGTTATGACTACATAAAAATATTGGCAAAATGGATAAATCACCCTGTATCTCGGTTATAAAAGTGGTTAGGACCACTATGTATGGGTTTTTTGAACTCGTCTAGGGAAGCTCTATCACCAGTTAACGTATGTACATTTACCAATGAAACATCCTGTATGTGTATCCATAATACGTCAAGGTATGTTTGTGCTAGTTACAATAAGGTTGGCTGAACATACGCTTCATTGGATGATGCTGGTGTTGGTAGAGGTGTTGTAGACGAAGCCCTCGAGTAATTTTCATGAAAATGTGCTTTTTGGTGCGTTGCTAATACATTATAAGGAAATCTGCCTTGCAGAGGGGACATATTGTAGGACTGCTGATCTGCATATGATGTATACTGTGGCACATTTGTTTGCAACAGAAAATTTAGGTACATTTTTTATCTCCATCATTATGCATAGTACTTCTGATCGAAATTGTAGTTTTTGATTCATATCAAAAGTCTGTAACGTGGCCATTAATGACTCAAAAAATGCCATGACACCACCGTCGGAGACTTTGGGTTCCTTCATTTCGTCAAGAAACGATATTAATTTATCATCAATATTTTTACGTTTCATTGCTTTTTGTTGACGAGATGACTTTGGAAGTACGCTAGTTATTGAACCTTCATGTGTAGGACGTTCTGTGTCTATACTCTCTGATTAGTCAGTACTATCACGTGTCACCTCTTCATCTGTATTAACATGTTTTTAATTGGATGCAGTAGAATTTAACTCCATCACCTGATCCAAAATTTTTAAATTGTCATAAAAAACGTAGGTTTTAATTTTTTTGCCGCTTGTCCAGACGTTGTATTCGTCACTTTATTGCGGTCTCTTCGATATGCGTCTCGAGCTGTTTTCCATCTCTTTTACACGACTTGAACTAAAACAAAAATTAATATTCAAACTTGGGTGTTTATAACTTTACTTATATGTCATCCATTACACCAGGTTTATTATTATGTAATTTACTGGTGATTGCATTATGTCGCACGGGTAAAGTTATAAAAATTCTAGTGTACTTGGTCTACAGTATTTCTACTATTCTAGTAAAACTAGAACTTTGTTACAGGTATCTCGCAAGTTGTAACACATTTACCGATCTGCACTATACCTACAGACTAGGCATCTCCACAATTAGTAGCATCGTGGAGCTGGTGTGTGACAAAATTTGGGAACTTATAGGACCTGAAGGCTTTCCCGAACGTACAACTGAAGACTGGCTGGATATTGCACATAATTTCAATTTATATGCAAATTTTTCCAACTGTATTGGAGCTGTCGATGGGAAACATATACGAGTAATTGAATCCATAAACAGCGCCTCAAATTTCTTTAATTGCAAAAAGTATTTTTCATTAGCGCTTTTAGTATTATGTGATGCAATTATTTCTGCTATGAAGAACAACATTTCTGCTAACATGGACGAGAAGATTTCTGCTATGAAGAACGACATTTCTGCTAATATGGACGAAAAGATTTTTGCTTTGAAGGAGGATATATCTGCCGATATCTTATTAATGAAAAACGACATTGCCGCTGACGTTGAAAATGAAATTTCGTCTCTAAAATTTGAAATCGAGAATAAAATGTCAACAATGGACGAGAAGATTGAGAATAAGATGACAACGATGGACGAGAAAATCAAGGAGTTAGAAAAAAAGATGACAGATATAAGAACTCAAGACACGCCAGCGAAAGAAAAGAAGACCTAGCAAACGAAACCTTGCAAGACAGAAACACACCCTAAGTTAGAAAACATTGGCAGTTTTACCCGAGTCAAGGCCCCAACGTTCGATGATAAACGTCGTGGACCAATTATGTGAAACAATTTGAAGCAGCCGCTGGAGTGAATAATTGGTCCGATAGAGACAAGGCAGTGAACTTAACTATCGCGCTTCGGGGAGATGCCTTAGATGAACTCCAAACGATACCTCTGAAAGAGACGGATGATTTCGATCTGCTGAAGAAGAGGATGGACATGCGATATGGTCACGAACATCTGGAACATTTGTACCAATCCCAGCTGAAGAACCGATGGCAGAAACGTGACGAAGCACTTCTAGAATATGAACTGGATATTGCCCGACTCGTTCGATTTGCTTATCCATCAGCAGCAGAGAACATGATGGAATGTCTGGGCATACAGGCGTCTATTGATGGCTTACGTGACCCCGATAGGCAGAGGATGCTCCGCTTAGCCCATCCCAAAACATTAGTAGGCACATTGACAGCTGCTCTTGAATATGAAGCAGCAACGAAGGCTTCGGGTTACAACAAAGTTAGGACCATCCAAGAAGAAGGCGACGAGGACAAGTTTGACCAGATCGTCAGCTTGATCAAAGGTATGATGCACAAGAAGCCGAGAAAGATCAGATGCTGGAATTGTGGCGAGCTAGGGCATGTACGTAGTTCGTGTAAGCGCCCCAAGTCTCCTGCAAACCAAGAGCCCCAGTCACAGGAAAACTAGAGCGGGTCGGCAACGAGGGGGCAGCACCGACCCATGATCGTTCCAAAGACCCTCTCATACTGATAGCTTCGCTAAGATGTCGCAACGACAGTGTATATGTGGATGGCGAAGAAAATGGCAAGAAATATGCTCTGCTGGTTGACACTGGAGCAACTAGAACCATTATTCGACCAGAGATAATAAACCCCAAGAAGAAGCTTCTACCAACAAGACTGCGATTGCGGACCGCCACAGGCGAGAGTGCCAACGTTCACGGGGAAACACAAATCCAATTATTGGAAATTGGCGCAGAAAAGTTCATGCATACGGTAATCGTAGCTGACATTGAAGAAGACGTGATTCTGGGAATGGACGTAACGAATGTACATGATTTTCAATTAGACTTTAGAAACAGAACCATTAAAGTGGGCTCCAAGGAGCTATTCTTTCATCGACATGAAGGCAGCGCGATGTTGGCAGCTGTTCAGGAAGATAACGTTCTACCTGCACAAAGCGAAACCATGATAGTAGCACGGCTACAGGGAATCATGGAGGAAGGTACACTGGTTATGATGGAGCCAAGAAACCACGACGAATAGGTTGGCAAAGGAGTACTAATTGGCAAAGGAGTACTAATTGGAAAAGGAGTGGTTACGTCGGCGAAGGAGATCCCTGTACTATTGATAAACGTTAACGATTACCCAATTACCATCAAGATGGAAACCAAGATTAGATCCTGCGTACCAGTGACGTCTATAGTTCGCCAAACAACGACCACTGACAATTCTAATGCCAAATTGGAACAGATATTATCAATAGCTGGTCAATCTTTGGATCGAGCTGAAAAAAAAATGAGAGAATTTCTCTTGCAGTATCGAGACCTATTCGTACCAAAAGGAGGAAATACTGGCAGAACATCAGCCGTCAAACACAAAATCGATACTGGTAATGCTAAGCCAATTAGACAATCATCTCGAGAAGACTTCCACGAGCGAAAAGAGAGGAAGCTGAAAGAATAATTCGAGAGATGGCAGAAGAAAAAGTAATAGAGCCATCCACTAGTCCATAGGTGTCTCCAGTAGTGCTCGTCAAGAAAAAGGATGGAACTACGAGATTCTGCGTGGATTATCGCCAGCTAAACAACGTGACGAAGAAAGACAGATATCCTCTTCCTCGAATTGACGATACGCTAGACACTTTGGCCGGCAGCAAACTGTTTTCCACCTTGGACCCGAAGTCTGGTTATTGGCAAGTGGAAATGGACCCAGAAGACAAAGAGAAGACTGCTTTTATCACCGGATCTGGATTATGGAAATTCAACGTCATGCCATTCATGCTCTGTAATGCGCCTGCTACATTTGAAAGACACATGGAAAATGTCTTGAGAGGGTTATCTTGGAAGACATGCCTGGTCTATTTGGACGACATCGTAGTACTGGGGAAGACATTTAACGAACACTTGAAGAATTGGGAAGACGTATTCAAGTGACTCCAAGCTGCCCAACAGACTGCTCCCAATGCAACAAGGTGGAATCTAGGGAAGCTGCAGTTTCAAGAACTACTGTGGTCAATGAAGAATGGTGACCCACCAGGATCAGGAGGATGATTCTCACCTGAAGATGATCCGGCAATGGAAGGAAGAAAATCGGCGACCTACCTGGCAAAAAGTGTCATGATTTTCACCGAAACTCAAGGCGCATTGGGCTAAGTGGGACTCCCTTGTCCTGGAAGAAGGGCTGTTGAAAAGTCCTTGAAAACGATGAAGATTCCGAGATAAGGAGACAGTAAGTTATCCCGAGAACAAGAGTAGCTGAAGTACTAAAGAAGTTACACAACAGTCCATTAGGAGGTCATCTGGGAGTGAAGAAAACCCTTCAGCGAGTCCGTGAAAGGTTTTATTGGATGAACAGCTCCGACGATGTGCAGGACTCGTGTGAGAAATGTACGACTTGTGCTACGAGTAATGGACCACATAGCAAGAGAAAGGCACCTATGAAATAGTCGAATATTGGGAGCCCTTTCAAAAGGATTGTTTTAGATATCGCTTGATCATAACCGATGACCGAAAATGGTGGCAAATATATACTGGTTGTAATGGATTATTTCACAAAGTGTGTGGAAATGTACGCTATCCAGAACCAAGAGGCCACAACTGTTGCGGATGTATTAGTGGAAGAATTCATCAGCCGATATGGAGTGCCCTTGGAAATCCACAGCGGCCAGGAAAGAAATTTCGAAAGTCATATATTCCAGGAGATTTGCGAGAAGCTGAGAATGAAGAAGACCAGCAAATCAGCATTACATCCACAGTCGTATGGAATGGTCGAGAGTATGAACAGGACAATTGGAAAATACCTGTCCAAAGTAGTATCCAGCCATCAGAGAGATTGGTCCAGTATCTTTCCCTATTCGCATTAGCTTATCGATCTGCCGTCAATGAGTCCACTGGTGAAACACTTGTGAAAATCCTGTTTGGACGTGAAATGAGGCTTCCTTGTGACCTGGAATTTAGCTGTCGCCCGGGAGAAGATCTAGCAGGAGAAGACTACTTGATCCAATTGAGAAGAAGGCTGGACGATATTCATGAATTAGTTCGAACAAATCTTCAAGTTGCTAGCGACAGAATGAAAAGTCGGTACGACATGCACATCTATACAACCGCTTATGCCCAGCTTGTGGCTGTTAACTTTTGTGGTGTTTCAACTCAACTTCTCAGCAATGTTGAAGCGCTGCATTTTTACATTACTGAGATGTTACTAGAACTTCCTCAAAAGGAAGTCTTTATAACGAACTAAAAACAACATTTCTGTTACATTCTGAAATGCCTTTTAACATCTTGTCGATGTTAATGCAATGTGTAAAAAATAACATCTTATCAATAAACTAAATGCGACATTTCAAGAACAATATAGTGTATTCTCTAAGATGTTGTATGGACATTACTTAAACCTCTAAATAATGTACCTCAAACATTCTAGATGACATCCTATAGATGTTTCTGTGCCTAATCAGCAAATACAGAGTGAACAACTAAGAACGCCAGTTGTCAGCCATATTTAGAAAAATAGTCATGGTACAATTTTAAAAAAATACCTTCAGGAAAATGACCTTGAAACACCGCTGGAAAATATTTTTGAGTTCTTAAAATATCTGCTATGGGGTGGAATGAACGGTTAAAAATATAATACTGTGATTATCTCCAAAAAAGACATACTAAGGTATCCTAGAAATACAATTTTTGATATATTGATGAGATTGTGAAAAAATGTAGTTAAGGACTTTTTGTCCTTATCCTTCAAGTAAGGGGTGGGGGAAGATTCAACATAAAAAACAAATGTAACACTTTTTTGTTTTTTAATCGATATCAATGTTTTTGGCGTCATTTGAAAGAGTTTTTCCTCTTTAATAAGATATGCTCAACAAAAATATCAAAACGCTATGTGAAAAAGTCGACAATTTTCTCATTTTTCTCGGACATTTCAAATGTAATGAGGCATTTTTTGAATTCTGATGAAAAGGGGTGAAAAATAGGAATCGCTTCCAAGATATAAGATTCACGATATTAGATATAAAAATTTAAAAAATGCTTGAATTTACATTTGAAATTTCTGAGTGGATACAAAATTACTTAATTTTGTTATCAATCTTATTAAAAAGAAAAATTCTTTTAAATGCAGCTAAAATCATTAATGTCGGTTAAAAACGAGAAAGTTATACATTTGTTCATAAGATTGAACTTTCCCCACTCATTATTTAGAGAATAATGGCAAAAAATCTCCCTCATTAAATTTTTTCATAATCTCATCAAGATTTCAGAAATTGTATTTTTAGGACACCTTTAGTATGTGTTTTTAGGGTATTATGTTTTCGAGTGCTCATTCCACCCCTAGCGGATATTTTAGAGACTGCAAAATATTTTCCAGCAATTTTTCAGGATCACTTACCTGATTGTAATTTTTTTGAAAGTTGTACTATGGTTCTTTCCTGAGATTTTGCCTACAGTCATAGATGTTCACCCTTCACATTTAAAATAAAATAGCAAAGAAGCAATGAAGGATTTAAAACGTTTATTCACTATTAATGAACAGTACAGTAAATGTGAATAAGAACAGGTACAAAATTAGAAAAAAAAATATCTTGTCCAGGAATCCAGCCTGAAAAAAATCAAATTGTGTAAGCATATTACATAACAAGTGTGAAAAGTGGAAACTATTGAACGCATTCAGTAAAAGCAAGAAATAAAAAAGGGTATATTAATCTGTAGTTGCCATAACGTAACATATTATTACTTTGAAACTGAATTAATAAAGTTTAACGGATACACATACATTACAGCTAGTGCACAGAAAATTTATTAGAATAGTTTTTAATAATATGAAAACTAATAAAAATTTTAAACCATAAAGATTTTATGAAACATCACGTTAAATCAACAGAAATCCAATCTGATTAAATAAAATTCTATCGTTTAGTTACGGTTACTTTTTCTCACGCAAGAGTCGCTGTTTCGAGTGCATCAACCATTCCATAACGTACACTTCAAAATCCTTATCTGTGAAACATTTAAGGTCTTCTGAACAGCAGCTAATAAAACAATTACTTTAGATCAAATTGTGCCTATGGAGACCTTTGATCGATCATCATAAACTACATCAAACTTGATTTTCAGCCAATTGGCTGGAATCATTTTCCATAAGATACATGCGGGGTTCTTCAAAAGAATAATACCATATTTAATTTCGAGAAGTGCTTTCTCATGATTTACCTTCTATTACATGCCTCACTCCATTTGGTAGGTAAATACTTGATTAAATATTATTTGTACTGTTTAATACAATGTCTGTATCAGACTTCTTTACATAATTACCAACTATTTGTTTTTTATTTTATTTATGTAAGTAGCTTCTGAAACATTTTGAACATAGAAAATATTTTCTTCTAGATTCAAATCTCTGCCAACATATGAGCATGTTTTATTATTAATAATAATATCTACCCTATTGCAATATTAAGGTTTTTCTAGGGTATAATGCATATCTAGAATTTAAAATATTGTGAATCGTTATTAAAATAAATTTACTAACTAAAATATTTTAAAATTTGAAAAAACCCCTATTTTGTAAACTCTATTATATAATGTTAGTGTACAATTCCGAAACCTGGAATTTCAATGTACAATAGCCGATTGAGTTATTGAATGAGTATTAAGTTTTAATAATTATGATTTTGGAATAGGTACTTACCGATAACAACTGTTGTTCGTCCAGTATAACAAGAATTATAACAACACTGGTGAGCAAAAAATTGAGGTCACTTCAGAAATTGCGAATAATTTTAGCGTCAATATTAATAAGAACATAATAGTATTAATAGGCGTTAAAGCAATTTTTTCCGAGACTTGACACCTGTCATCAGCTGTCATTCGATTTATTAGAGTACGACTTTTATGAAAAATGTGTCTTTGCGCTAATTGAACATTCACATTTCCCTTTCCTGTTTTCCAGTTTACTGTTGATTCTTTGTGTAAAACCTAACGATTGCAAAGTGTAGTGTTTTAACAGGCCCATAATGCCTTTAGATCCGATTGTTGTGGCAAGAATAGTTGCTCTGTTACAAGATGGTCGGGAACAACGTGAAACTGCAAGAATTGTTGGTGCTAGTCTTTGGGGTGTGCCAAGGGTGTACCAGCGCTTTCTGGAGACTGGCCTGATCACTAGAAGACCAAGGTCTGGGCGAAAAAGAGTTACTCAACGAGATGACCGTTTTTTGGTGTCCACAAGTTTGCGGAAGAAGTGAGAAATGTCAACGTTAGTGAATGGACCTTTAGAAGAAGACCTCATGTTGCTGGACTGTCATGCAGAAGAATGGCTACAGGTCCCCCGTTGCAACACCAGCATCGGACTGCAAGATTGACATTTGACAGAGATCACGTTCGTTGAAATGATGATGACTGGAGCTGGGTATAGCTCTCAGATGAGTTGCGTTTTTGCCTCACTGGATCAGATGAACGTCAACAAGTGTGGAGAAGGCCTGGGGAAAGATATGCTGAAGTTTGCATTGACGAGCGTCTTCCATTTGGCGGTGGGTTAGTTCTGGTTTGGGCGGTAATCACTGCACAAGCTCGTACAGAGTTGGTCGTCATAGAAAACGGCTCCCTAACCTCTCACAGGTACAGTACGGAGGTGCTAGAAGACCATGTTATGCCTTTCATGGTTACTATGGGGGAACGTGGCATTTTTATGCAAGATAATGGGAGAATTGTCAGGGAGTATCTGGATGAGGTAGAAATTAGGCGGTTTGACTGGCCATCCCGCAGCCCAGACATGAATCCCATAGAGCATGTCTGGGTCTAGTTGGGACGACTGATCCGCAGACACACACCAGCACCAAGAACTGCCCAGGAGCTGAGAAGATTGCTGTTGCAGGAATGGAATAACATCGACCAGAATGTGATCCGCAACTTAATTCAAAGTATGCCGTGCCGACTTCAAGCAGTCATCAATGCAAGAGGTGGCAATACACGTTATTAGTGTCAAGTTTTTTCATTATGTTCGTTCCATATTTTCCCTAACAACAGAATGTTGAATTTCGCCCAAAATGTTAATTTGTTGCTTTTTCAGAATAAATCATTAAATCCAAGAAAAAAATGAATTTTTCTTTAGTATCCAGCTCACAAAAGCACATACAATGATGTACAGTTTGCGAATACGATCTGAAAATGTAGAATTTCAAAGAACATGAAAACTTTAAGGTGATCTCAATTTTTTGCTCGCCAGTATAGAAACTGTAGCTAAGTAGGAACTAACGAAAACGAATACCATTCTATAAAAGTACTTTTTCTTGCAAAAAATGTGCTTCCTGCAAATAAAATATAACACAAAACTGAAAACCATCCGCCATTTCATGATTGCCATTTGTTTCCACAGATATTTACTGTTCGTCAGTTCCTCTTCTGTTTTCTTCTTTTTTTATGTTACTATGATGTTTGATATGAGATATTACTAAGAGTTCTATGAACTAGCATCGTACAGACGTAATCGCCAGGAAGTTACTAAGAATTCTTTCGAAAGATGTAAAAGTAACTGCAACATGTGATCATCTTAGAAACATGTTAATTTGTAATATTAGAGTAACGTTCTGTATGTGACATTAGTGAGAAGTATACAAATTAACATCGTATGAATGTTTCCTGTAGGAAGTTGCTAAAAATATGTTCATAGGATGTGTATGCAACTGCGAATTCAAGTATTATTCTGTACATCAAAAACATGTTTTATTTACATGACATGGATGTTAATAGAGTTGGTAATAAAATTAAGACATCTCGAAGATATCTTATTAACGTTTTAAATAAACTTCACCAAAAGTCTCTGAAAAGAACATCACAAAAGAGACTTGTTATGTTTCTTGTTTAGTGGGATGCAGTCACGAAAACAAAATAACGCAATAGAATGAACGCCGAATCTGATATGAGATTTCAAATGTCTTGTATTAAACCTGACCATCCAGTAATACTTATCAATAAGGAAAACATTTTTAAAAACAATTGTTTTATTGTAGGGTTCCGTCAAGAATTTCGCTTTCCAAAAGGGTTACGTCATCAAAAAAAAGTTTGAGAACCGCTGATCTACACCAACTAGCGATGAATTGATAGAAGCATTGAGCATGTCATCAACGATATGATTTATCACACATATTTATAAAATCTTTTCGTCTCAATTGAATCACCCCCAACTATATTACTCATTCAGTTCATTTTTGACTGTCTTCGCTCTGTAATAATGAACTTTTATTATCATCTCCACGCAATTCATAATTCTAACTGTGGATAAAGTCAAATTTCAGATTATGCGTTCATCCATTTTATATTATATTAGCATCGGAACAAATATGTATATTTTCTCTCCCAACAAAAACAAAATTTCTATAATTAAATCGTGAGAGAATGGTTTTATCTTTTTCGGTGCCTTTCCATTGTTCATTTCAACATTGAAGCCGTCCCAAACTAAATAATTCGTAATATTACGGATTTTACAATTCATTTATTCATTTTCGAATATATATCGGACCCTGTTCACGGTTGAACAAGTTTTATTTGTCTTCAAAGTCCGGAAATTGTCTTACAGAAAATCAACATGGTTACATGAGCAGCGTAGATAAAAGGGTTGGTAGTATTATCAAGGGTTTGTTTAATATTGTACAACTGCTCGGAAAACGGGGGCAAGACTTCTGGTGAAAATCATTTTCATTACCCTGATATTGGTTATCACTAAATTTTATACTTATTGCTTAGCAACGTCTTCAATGCACCTAGTCTTTTGGCATTGCAATTCATTAATAAGCTGTTAGAACCATTTAATAGATAGTTAATAAGGTAATAACGGCTAATAACGACCCCCTTAAGCAAATTTTTCATTTGATTAGGATTATTAAGCATTTAACGTCAACCTACTGTTGCAAGATCGGAATATCACAATACATATTCAATTTATTTAATACGATTTATAAAAATATTTTGAAAATATGAAGAATTTGGTGAAAAACTCTTGTTTTCAGTAACAGGGTAGAAAATTAGATCACCGACTTCTACAAGTGTGAATATTTGTAATATCGACTTTTACGCTTCTATCACCGACTCTTGCATTCTGAATGCATAATACAATACTATTTAGTAAAAAAAGGTAATTCAAAAGTGCTAAGTTTTTATTTATCATAAAATTTAAAGAAACCGATGAAAACAAGAACTATTTTGTTTATTTTTACTGAGTGAGTAAGTAAGTGTACACTCTTAGAGTGGTTTTTGGAATTCCGAATTTCTTTGACGTCGTGTTCACAGGTAACCCATTTCTAATTGCATTTAGTTTTTCTGTTGTGTATCTTACACGTTCTTGGATTCTGGAGCCACTAACTTGGAATAAAAATACAAATTACAAGTCGGAAATTCAATTCGGGAAAGGACCAAGGAAGACAAATTTTAAGATGAATGCTTTCAAGAATGATACTCTAGAAACTTTTCCATGCACAGTTTTAAAACGTTTAGGTCAAATTTAATTTAGAACGTCTAATTATCGATAACATGATATTCCACCAATTGAACTGTAATCATCATACACAAACGTAAATTAATTTTGGCTTAAAATATAATCTTGAAATATCTATTGCTTATTTTTTGTAAGGGTCGGAATTTAAAATATACCTTCCACTATCTCTATATCTCTATAGCAAGTCATACTCTCGATATTTTTCTACGCATTTTCAAATTGTATTTAGACTAGTAAGCTTTGGTTGAAATATGTCCTAAAATCTATTACCGACTTATCGATCAGTAGCATAACACATGCGATAAAGTGGTTTCTATTACCGATCATTGTGTTTCTCAAAACAAGTTTATATTTTTACATTAAAAACCAATTGAAAATAATTCTAGAACTGATAAATGTTTGAAATATGTATAGGAAATACTAAAACCTAATTTGTTTAGCCTTTAGATGCCCGCAATTTTCTAAGCAATGTTAGCTTTCAGTGCTTTTATGCACTTTAATATTTCCAAAATAGCCCTATTACTTCAACTTTTGGTGGGTCGGAATTTGAAATATATATTCGAATACCTCTAGTCAGTTAGTATGCAATTATTTTTCTTACATATTTCAAATCTCTATTTAAAATATAAAAATTTTTCGAAATACATATTGTTAGGAAACAGCACACTGGTATAGTCCATAAAACCGACTCTGTCTAAGCCAGGTTTAAAAGTTAAAATTATGGCGGAAACGCAGTTATAAAAAACTGTTTACGAGTTTACGACTATCTTATGTAAACATTGTTTTTGTGACCAGAGTTATCTAGAAAAGGCCAGAATCAATTGTTTTTATTTAAGCCGCAGTCCGGAATTTACTAGTAAAAATGACTTTAATATATAAGGGGACCGATCAGGAAGAGTTAGTTAGTTGATAAAGTGATCTCGTGAAATAAATACAGTAAAGTGCTAATTAATAATCAAGTTTGTGTGCATATAAATTAAATATAAGTGATTAGTTAAGTATATATAAATTAAGTGCTAGTGAGTTAGTGGTTAAATAAATTAGTAAGTAGCCATACCGAGTGTTTGAAATTTATTCCACCCGTAATAAAAACTCGGCAATAAATAAGAAGAACATTACATTGGTGTCAGGTGTGGGGTAATGTAAATAAATATCTACGTAAAAATGGCCAAGAGATTAAGGGATCTGAAAGTGGCGGAATTAAGGGCAGAATTGGAAGATCGTGAGTTGGAAACGTCCGGTAAGAAAACTGAATTAGTAGATAGACTTAAAGTGGCACTGGAAAATGACGGCTTTGATCCAGAAACAGTTTTATTTAATGACGAGGCTTCCACCTTAATCTCCTCAACTAACATGGACGAGAAGATTTCTGCCATGGAAGAGAACATGGACGAGAAGATTTCTGCTATGAAGAACGACATTTCTGCTAATATTTCGGCTAACATGGACGAGAAGATTTCTGCCATGGAAGAGAAGATTTCTGCTATGAAGCACGACATTTCTGCCAATATGGACGAGAAGATTTCTGCCATGGAAGAGAACATGGACGAGAAGATTTCTGCTATGAAGAACGACATTTCTGCTAATATTTCGGCTAACATGGACGAGAAGATTTCTGCCATGGAAGAGAAGATTTCTGCTATGAAGCACGACATTTCTGCCAATATGGACGAGAAGATTTCTGCCATGGAAGAGAACATGGACGGCAATAAATGAGAAAAACATTACAATATTAAAACCTATGACCGACCTACCGATCGGTAATAAAACACATTTTCGATGCAATGATTTCTATTAGCGACCCCTGCGTTTCTCACAATAAGTTTGCATTTTGATAATAAAAACCAATTGAAAACAGTTTTAAAGCTGATAAAAATTTGAAATATGTATGAAAAATAACTTACATCTAGCACAATTTTG
Organism: Galeruca laticollis; assembly: GCA_963921935.1. Lineage (NCBI taxonomy): Eukaryota > Metazoa > Arthropoda > Insecta > Coleoptera > Chrysomelidae > Galeruca > Galeruca laticollis. The sequence continues at coordinate 52,978,348 of OY998184.1, forward strand.
ACAAAAAATCACTAATTTGTTTAGCCTACGATTTCATAAAGAAAATTACCTTTCCATGCTTTATTTTGCACTTTTAGACTTCTAAAATAAATAGTTACACTAGGATTTACATGGGTCGGAATTTGAAATATACATACGAATACCACTAGTCAGCCAGTTTTTAGTGATTTTGTTATGTATTTTGAACCTCTATTTAGAAAACTAAACACTCTTTTCGAAGTAGATCTTAAAATCTATTACAGACTTACAGATCGGTAATGGAGCACAAGCGATAAAATTATTTCTATTACCGACCTCTGAATTTCTCACAATAAGTTTGAATTTTCAAAACAAAAACTAACAGAAAATACTTCCAGACATAATGAACATTCCAAATATGCATGGAAAATTACTACAAAAATAAAAAATGCCTATAGAACTTTATCTTCAAAGTTCAAGTAATTACCGATCACAGTACGCTATTGCACTATCAACCGTCTTCGACAGAAAACGACATAACAATGGGCGAGAATCTGTTTAATTGATGGGAACAGTATTGTCACATGTTAATATTCTAATGAGCAGATACATTTCCTAATATCGAATTTATTTTACAGTAAGGTATCATATAGAGAATATTGACAAGTGTAAGGCGAAATCGTAGGTTATTCAAAGGTCGGTGATAGATATCAGTGTTTTAAATGAAACTCACGGTTTCTAGTTAATTCCACAATATAATAAAAGTTATTGAAAATTCTGAAAAATTGACAATTGTTTCGATAAATCAATATCACCGTGACGTGATGTCTAGTAGTTATTTTTGGCTAGACCAAGAAGTGACCTAACTTGTGATTGACTTAATATATGTTTATAGAAAAAAGAAGAAGATGTGATATTACAAATATTGAAGCTTAGATATTATTAGCCCTATGGTGATATCCTGGATATAATGTTTCCAATTAAGATCAGTATAACTGTGGAATGATATAGAAAACCAGGAAAACTATATCTGCTGATCTTTACAATTATCACTTAAGAAGACAGTTTATTAGTGGAGAACTCCCTAGAATTAACTGTTCATTGACAACTTCATATTGTGGGTTTCTTAAATGTCTTCTAATTTCCAATTCTTCAAGGAAATCCAGTTCTTGTTTCTTTTCACAAATATGCAGCACTTCTAGTTTTGTGTTAGGTGTCAATGAATGATTGTTGTCAAGTAGATGTTTTGCGTAGTGGGATTTATTTGGTTTTTTTAGCAGCAACGAATACAACAATTTCTTTTAAAACAGAAAGTAACGTTAGTACAAAATTGTTAAATGTAAAAACAAAAATACTACTATTAAAAGAGTCAGGTATATATAAACTCAAATGTCCAGAATGTAATGCTGTCTATTTTGAAATCCGATACAGTGAACACTTACGAGCATACAGGTTAAAACAACCAGATAAATCCCACTACGCAAAACATCTACTTGACACCAATCATTCATTGACACCTAACACAAAACAAGAAGTGCTGCATATTTGTGAAAAGAAGCAAGAACTGGATTTCCTTGAAGAATTGGAAATTAGAAGACATTTAAGAAACGCACAATATGAAGTTGTCAATGAACAGTTAAATCTAGGGAGTTCTCCACTAATAAACTGTCTTCTTAAGTGATAATTGTAAAGATCAGCTGATATAGTTTTCCTGGTTTTCTATATCATTGCGCAGTTATACTGATCTTAATTGGAAAAATGATATCCAGGATATCACCATAGGGCTAACAATATTTAAGCTTCAATATTTGTAATATGACATCTTCTTCTTTTTTCTATAAACATATATTAAGTCAATCACAAGTTAGGTCACTTCTTGGTCTAGCCAAAAATAACTACTAGACATCAGGTAGGCATCAAATAAAATGTAAATTCTGTCATTCTGACGATGATATTGATTTATCGAAACAATTGTCAATTTTTTAGAATTTTCAATAACTTTTATTATATTGTGGAATTAACTAGAAACCGTGAGATTCATTTAAAACACTAATATGAACAGATTCCACGAAGTGAGGGCCGAGACAGTTAATTTCGATAGATATCAATTTTTAGAGGGTCGTTATTAGCCCATTTTGAATTATTGGTATATTATTTTTCAAATGTCAAGTATTGTCATGTTTGTGGATGTTGAAAATTGTTTCAATCACAATTAGATTTCAGTCGTTGGCCTTAGAATTTCTATTTTGTGTGGGCTCCTGTGAAAGTTTCAGTGTAGCTCCCTGCTTTACGAGCATTATCCATCATAATGTGAAGTATCCAGAAACTTTGTAACTTATATACAGTTCTGACTTCCAAAAAATTCTGACTGGGTTATCTAATAAAAAGAAATGAAAAGCGGACATACCAATAGATTTAATAAAGATCGCATAGGAGACAGTGTTTTTCAAAGAGTATTGAATATTTTGTATTGAAATCTTCAGTAGTAGGCATATCACCCATTCCATACAGCCAAAATGATTCGGGCAATTTTGGATACGCTCGATTTATTCCAGTGTAGTTGACAGGTGCGCTGCAATCAGGGCCGAGCCGAGCCGAGGGTGCAAGGGGTGCATGGCACCCGGGCGGTATAACACGGGGCGGCAAAAAGCAAAATGTCTTTAAATAACAGAACCCCAATATGCAAAAAATATTGAATCGCAAAGCGCAAAGTGCCTTTCTTTGATAGCGGCATTTCTCCGAAATATTGTATTCTTATTATTACAACAATACCAAAATAGTGCGTTGAGCGTTCGGGCGGCGTAAAAAAGATAATAAATAGGTAATAATAATAAAGAGTATGCCGCTTGCCGCAAAAACGACAGAATACATTAATAGATTACTTGAATAAAGGGATCGCGGCTCGCGGCTTTTCTTTTGGCTTTTGACTCTTTACCGACGAGAATGTGGGATTTTTTTATTTTTCTAATGCCATGTTTTCATATTTATCTTAGTTCGCATAGCCTTTTTTAAACTATTTTAATTTAAGTTGTTTAGTTGAAAACCAAAGAGCAAAGAGTAAAGATTGCGATGTTATGAATTAGGGAACGAGATCAGTGTCCATTTGATTTATTTTTATTTAGTGATTGTGAACGGACTGAACGGTAGGTTCTAATTATTTTATATTAGTTCAATTCTTACGCATTTTTTTATTGACAAAAATATTGTTGTAAATTTCTGCCAAAACTTTTAATCATAGTTTAATTATTTAGATGTCTGATGGTCTAAAGAGACTATCTAGTTCACAATACCGAGAAAGAAAGTTAGAAAAACAGGAAGACAAAAAACGATTATCTGGATCATTAAAAAGTTTTTTGTGTCCACGAGCAATAAATAACCACAACCTTCATGTAGCCAAAACCCACATGTTCAATATTTTGAGTCAAACGAGAACAAAGAAGACCGACTGGAAAAATTGCAAGAAAATGAAACGTACGCCGAAGCGCCCGAAGTAGGGGGAACGGACACGCTGGATCAGGCTACAACAAACACGCCCACACCAGCAAATACACAAACTGAAGTTAGTGAAGATATTCTTAAGGTAAATAAGGAGTTATTAAATGATTCGGCCTGTTGGCCGCAGGTATTAACAGATAATATTAGATTATCAATTTTAAATTTACTACCAGTACAACTAAAAAATATTGTTTATTCAGTAAATGATTCAAATAGATATTTTAGCGCCACCTATTTCGAAAAAAAATTAACTAATAATGAAAAAGTTCCTAGGACCTGATTTGTTTATTCAAAATTCAAAAATTAAGTATATTCATTTTTTGTTGTAAATCATTTAAAGTATCTTTTAACAGTTTTAACAGTGACTGGCAACATTTGTCTCGGAATTTAGAAAGGCATGAAACAAGTAAGCTGCATTTTGAGAGTGTTAGAAAATGGGTTGATTTCAAGAAATCAATTGAGAAAGGCTTTACTGTCGACTCTTTTAATCAAAATTTAATGCAAATGGAAAATAAAAGATGTACTTGTATTTTAGAAAGAATTATATCTGTCATACAGTTTATTGCAGGACAAAATTTAGCTTTTAGGGGCAACACTCAAACACTTTTCGAAAAAGGTAACGGCAATTTTCAAAAAGGAGGTTCAGGCAATGAAAGTACTAAAAATCAGGGAGCATTGACCTCCCTAACAAAATACATCTGATCAGCGAATTTTCGCAGTGACGAAATGATCAATAAAGTAAGTATCGAAAAGAATTTCACTACGATGCTAAATACGAGTAGAGACTGGGAAAGGGAATACATCACTCAAACTCTCAAAGAAAACACCATTAGATGGTATACGGATAGTTCAAAAACCGCCACTGGAGCAGGCGCTGTTGTATTTGGGCCTGGCACTAGATACACATTATCGTTGGGCTCCTTCCCAGGCAGAAATACTTGCGATCGAAAGATGCGTGGAAATGAACCTAGAAAGAAACTATCAGAAATGTGACATATCGATCCATTCTGATAGTCAAGTAGCTATCAAAGCATTGAGCTCCCATGTCATTAACTCAAAGTTGGCATGGGAGTGCCGAAGAAAAATTGATGAATTAGGCAAGAATAACAGGGTCTCTTCAGCCTGGGTTCCTAGCCTACTCGGGAATCACAGGAAATGAAGAGGCCAATACACTTGCCAGGAAAGGAGCACAAACGCCCTTCATTGGCTCGGAGCCTTTCTGTGGTGTGGGAAAATGCTCCTATAAAAAAGAGTTTCGGAAGAAGGAGGAAACCGAAAGTGAAGCACTCTGGCGGTGCCTTCCCGGGTTGCAACATTCCAAAAAGTTCCTGCGGAACTTTGACACTGCTAGATCCAAAAAATATTTGGACCTCATTAAAATAAGCTACACCTCTTCAGGGGCTTTCTTACAGGACACTGCCGCCTTAGGAAGCACCTAATGAGAAAAGGGCTGGTGTAGATTATGTGGGGAGGAGGATGAAACTTCAGATCACCTAGTTCTGGAATGCCTCGCCATTCCTAGCCAACGCAAGAAATGCTTCGAACAAGAAACTTGTAAGAGTGAAGATATAACCTCGTTGAAGCCGCTCCAAATACTAAAGTTCATTAGGACCCTGGAACTGGAAGGCGAGCTGTAGTAGTAGCGAGAACAGCTCTGATAGGGGGGCACAATAAACCTTAGGTTTTAGTGCATTGTAACCCCGTTAAAATATAATATAATCTTATATAGGTGAAGGTCGGTTCTTTCCAACTACCAAAAATATACTGGGTGTTCGATTAACAAAAGTCAACCAAAAAATTGTCAAACATCCGCCATTTTTGTTGTGACGTAGGTAAAACGAATAAGAAATACTCAACATTTTTAAACAAAACCTGTGCTAGAACGAAAGATTTAAGTGAAAACCGCATGTTTCTGTCTCAAACCGATTAGAAGTTATGGGCAGTTAAAATGAGGGAAAATAAAGATGGACACACAGTATATGCCGTTCACCCATGATGCAGCTATTGTAGCTGTAGGCAAAAGGTATGAGGAAGCCGCAGAAAAACTGTAAACAGCATTGGACCAAGTTCATATATCGGTGTATATGTTACGGTTAATACAAGAAAATGGTTAATTCGCGAATTAACCGGCTAAAACGCGAATTATCCAATGCCGCCGGTTATTACGGAAGAAATAACAATAATTGAAAAATATTAGCAAATTATTCGGTTAAAACGCGATTTAGACAATATGATCGGTTATATCCGATAACACTTTCGCGAATTAGCCAATAAGTTCAGTAAGCAATTATTAATGTCGCATTCATTCATTCATAGATGTGCGTATAGGTACTGAGATGTCATTTTTATTACATAAGTGATACAGAATAATGAAATATGTTCTCTAAAATTATAATAATAAAAAAGAAATAGTTATATTCTCTATAAAAATAAACAAAAGGCTAATAGGTTAAAGTTTCATACCTATGGATCAAAACTTATAGGTACCTACTTTTACTACATATTACTAATTGGAACAGGATAGGCTTGAATGGCACTTAGAATTACATAACAGATTTTTCGACTTACATCTACATTTTTTGGTGAAACATTTGCTTTTACAGTTACATTTTTGAAATCTCTGTCCTCCGGAAATTGACTGGTTTTTGGCAATTTCTCTTAATAATTTTTTTTCACTTGACACACACTCTAATGGAATTAACTTTCGTTTGCAAACAGCAAATTCATTTCTAGAGTAATTTTCACGAATAGTACCGTTTTCGTTACCTAATTCATAATATCCTTTGTCATTATCAGCGTGTACAATCGTCAGCAATGCATTATTGAAGTCACAACGTTCTCTATCTAAATCTGGAATAGGGACTCTGACAGTATCCCCTACGCAACAAGATGGAAATTTTTCTTTCGATATACGCTTCATTTTTTCAGATTGTTTCTCCAAACATTTTTTAGCTTGTGCTCTATTTTCCAAAATACTGAACTCCTTCACACAAATATCATACTTTTCACCTCCAGTTTGACAAAGACACTCATTTAACACATCAGTTATGTCGTTTCGTTCTTCTCTCACTTTATTATTATCTTCAATACAGTTAATATTTTGCATGTTGTTTTCGTGGACTTCGATTACTTGAAGGACACTATTTTGGTGATTTTCAACTGTATATGCCGAATTTGGTACATCAATTATTTGAATCTGTATATTCTCATTTGGTATATAATAATATTCTGACTCTTCCTTTTCCTCTTCTAGAATTTCATAATTTTTATCTTTTATTCGACCGCTGATTTATATATCTGTATTTTTGTTAAATGTTTGATTAATTGTCTTATCAATGCCTATTTCTGCCATATGAGATATGTTTTCATTTAGATCTACGTCATTTTCATCCAGAGTATTTTCTGTGCTGGTATTTTTCACTATATCCAAGAGCTCTTCTTCGGTATTAATTCCTTCAATAAGCTCTTTGAGTAGTTTGGAATCTAATAAGCCAATCTTTAATTCCATACCAAACATTGCTCTGTACGGTGAACGCTTTATCCCGTCATGGTATGCACGATTTTTCATCACTTGAACAAATTTAAAACCATCCATCCGACCAGTTATTTGTGTTATTATCTTTCAGCCATGTCGCTAGAATTTTTTCTACATCTTGCTTGCATCTTTCTACACTTCCATGTGATTGGCTATGGCGAGGTTTTCCGGTAACTAGTTTAAGTCCATGCCACATACTTTTTAATTGCTCCAGTATACGGTTACAAAATTCACGTCCATTGTCAGAATATTATTGTGGCCACTTCATCAGCTGTTTTGGATTTAAGGGTTCTCAATTGTACGAACTTTGTTAAATGATCCTGATAGACTAGTATGAATTTATACTGCCCATCAGGATTCGATTGCATGTCAATGAGATCTACTTGACATCGGCTGTTCCTTTCGGAATGAATAATGGGTTTCACAACTAATTCATTTTTCATAGATTTTTGTTTCGTTAAGCATGAGGTGCATAAACTAAGGTAAATGGATATACTCTTCTGGGTAATATTCTTATATTTTTTCTTCAGCTACTGAACCATTCTATTGCGACCACCATGTCCAATAGCCAAATGAGCTGCGTGGATAATATCAAAAAAATCCTCATTGGCTACATAATATTGAAAGTCTTGTTCATTTGGTTTCATAGGGGTAACTAATTTTTCAATTTCGCCTATGGAATACACATCATAACGTTTTATGCGGCGATATTGTTGGGAAGTTTTGGAGGCGGTATTTTTTGCCTGTTTGACACCTTCAATTGTATTCTTATATTCGTCACTATTTAAATATCCGGTATTTGCACTTTTGGTAACTGCAACTTTGAAAAACTCTTCATTGAAACGCGTTTTAAAATTGTTTACACTTTCAGTATTACCAGCCATGTTCACAAACGACAAAAAACTGAGACAATAAGCGTTCTATGCGGTTGCTTTTGGGTAATTCGCGTTTTAACCTGTTTGCGCTGGATAATATGCGAAACAAGAGCGGAACTATGACATATTCGGGTTTTATCCTTGACATTCGGTTAATTCGCGTTTTAGCCGGTTAATTCGCGAATTAACTATTTTCACGTATTAACCGTAACATATATAAACAAAATATATATCAACACGTGCCAATCATAGTTAATATTGCTCAAATACCTAATTCCGATACAGCAATATATCTGGCTATCACATTAGAAGAAAAGCTACGCTTGAAGCCTTATATCATAGAGATAACAAAAGAATTGAGATTCAAATTCAGAAAAATGTATTGGATATTGGGACGAGATTACACTTCGACTATTTATAATGAATGGTTGTTACAAGAGAAATATGAGATTATGAATACGGAATTTAGTCAGAGAAAGTTGAGCTTTAGGATTGAAGAAATTCTTCTATAAGTTGTAAAAGGTTGGTATTTACCGGAAATTATTGTTATTGGTACGGAACAAAGAAATTCTATTAATAACGTGCTAAATAAAGATGCAGATAATGGCTGAAGGCGATCCATCAGATCCACAGATAGCTTATTCGATGAATTTGAGGAAATATCTAGAGAAATAGGAGGGAAAAAATCAGGCTGAATTCAAACTTCAAAACCAGGAATCAGAAGGTGAAAAATAGAGAGGTACGTTTAGATCAATCAAACTCAAGTACGATGGAATAGATCCCCCGATTTGGCTGATAAGAAGTGACACCTCAACTCAAGAAAACCCTTTGTGTAAATACACACAGTACAAATTAAAAAACACTTTCAATAATAAACATAAAATCGAATTCTAATGAAAATACCTATTATTTTTAAATATAAGTAATATTTTCATAGGCAATAAATAAAACAATTGAAAAAACTTCTTAATTCTTCAATGAATTAAAAAATCAAATGTTCGAATTAACCCCCGTTTTGAGCTAAACAGTAACCGTGTAACAATCCGATCGGCTGTTACGATTTCCATTACACTATGGTACTAATGATTTGAAATTGAAAAACTTGTTTCACTTCCAAATTTTGTATATTTAAACGATATCGTACATAGAAAAAGTCTCTTTCTATAGTGTAACGATGTTACTTTTTAATGTTTTCATTTCCAGCAACCATGCAGTATACATTTCATTTTATTTAATAATTAAATCGCCTCTCTTTCGAAATTTAACTAGGAGTATTCATTTTTATATAAATGTACTGCTTCTGAGACATCCGGTATATCCTTTTGTCATGTTCACTTAAACCAGTCTGCTAATGTGCGCGCATTTTCAAAATTTTAAGGAGGAGACTTCGTAAGTGAGGTAGGAGAATTTAATAAAAGGACGTATCATACAGGTAAAGAAGGCTTTTTCATTCTTTTCCTGCTTGCAAATTACATTTTGTTTACACCGAATACTGTGACTGGTTTTTGTGAGTCAGGTAAGTGGATATCAAATTGTTCTGTGAATAACTATTATCATCCAACACTTAGCAGCTTTTATTTTTAACGTTTGAATTCATAGTATTTGTGTATAATTCCGAAGTTGGAACATATAGAGTCTATTTTATCTGAATATTTTATCCCGTCCAATAGGCCGTTGTACTGTTAGAAAAATTTATGTTTTTTTTGTATTTGCTTAGAAAAATCACGTCTGGATTCGCTGCTGAGCAGGGATCAATTCGAGAGGCCTCTAAGGCAGATTTGATTCAAGAGTTACGAAATAATCTCGAGAGTATTCGCTGCTGAGCAGGAATACGAGAGAGAGGTTTTCGGATTCTACTGTTAATCTATTTTATCTGAGAATTTGATTTCGTACAATAGGCTGTTGTTTGTTAGTAAAACCTTAGATACAACATATAGAGTCTGTTTCATCTGAATATTTAATCCCGCCCAACAGGCCGTTGTACTGTTAAGAAAATTTAGTTTTTTTGCATTTGCTTAGAAAAATCTCGTCTGGATTCGCTGCTGAGCAGGGATCAATTCGAGAGGCCTCTAAGGCAGATTTGATTTAAGAGATACAAAATAATCTCGAGAGTATTCGCTGCTGAGCAGGGATACGAAGGAGAGGTTTTCGGATTCTACTGCCAATCTATTTTATCTGAAAAGTTTAGTTCGTACAATAGGCTGTTGTTGTTTTGCCAGTGAAACTTTAGTTAGAACATTTAGAGTCTAGTTTATCTGAGTATTTAGTCCCGCTGAATAGGCCGCCGTACTGTTAAGAAAATTTAGTTCGTTTGCACTTGCTTAGAAAAATCTCGTCTGGATTCGCTGCTGAGCAGGGATCAATTCGAGAGGCCTCTAAGGCAGATTTGATTTAAGGGATACGAAATAATCTCAAAAGTATTCGCTGCCGAGCAGGGATACCCAAGAGAGGTTTTCGCATTCTGCTGGTAGTTTTCTTTATCTGGAATATTTGATTTCGTACGATAGGCCGTTGTGCTGATCAGTAAAACCTAGTTTAGTTGAATCTAGTGAAATCGCTAAGAAATTCCGGTGGCTATTACACAGTACACAAATACTAGGAACCGATTTAGTACGCTCTGTTAGTGCTACCATAACGCTTTCTCTGTGCATTTTGACATATTATCACTAGGAAGTTTGTACTGTTTTCACCTGCTACGTATTAGTAGAATTCTGCACGTTATTTCCCGCCTCCGTTGTAAAATAGCTAGAATATTCATTGCTTGGTGTCAGGCCGCTTTTGGTTTTATGAATAACGTAGATCTTTAGCAGTAGATTCTGATATTTCGGTAAAACACTAAAATTGGTTTTATTTCCCATTTTTGTAAAATTCAACTTTGTTTGTGGAATTAAAATTTATAATTTCTCCAGTAGCGAGTAGTTTCATTTTCTGATAGTGGTACGCAATTGAAGCCTGTTTTCACACTACGTATCCGGAAAGGTCAATAACAACAGACCCCTGGAATTACTGAACCTCCATCTGTGGCTACCTTGGTAACTCTCGACGCCGTATTTTCGAGAGTTCGGTGGAGTAAACCACCCCAAAAATCTGGCGCCCGAGGAAATCTAGGAAGTACCGAAGCCGTGGGTGTCATAGTGACGTCCGTGATTCTTTTAAGGAAAGAAAGCACGTCACAATAGTAACAACTATAAGTTAATACCTACATAGTAGTGATTTCACATATTTCCTGGTGAGTTAGATTTTTGGAATATTTTTTCTCCATGTGTATTCTGTTTTATTTCAAATTATAATATGTGCTGTCGTTTGATGAATTTTGTATGTTCAATTTTTTTTATTGTAAAAAAAGAAACATTTTATATTCTTTAGAAGCAAATTTTCAATAATTTCTTTTCATTCTTTTTTAGCTTCATTTTCCGTTTATTTAGGGAACAAAGCGAATATGATAGAACAGACTTCTGTTAGTTTTACTTCAGATTCAGTTTTTCATGTGTTGAAGCATAAGATTCTTGTCTGTTCTATCCATTCCTTCCTCCCCAGAATTTTTCCTTGATTTCTACTCTTTTTCTCTTTCCCCACCTCTGCGGCCCCTGGGTAGACCTTATGAATAGAAAACACCGCTAGAGACAACAGGGAACCAGCTATGATGGATTAAGAACACTATCTCCATCCACTAGGATCTAGCTAAGTGCTGAATAATTCCAGAACTTCACTAAGATAAGTCCTTCGCCTCATACTCAATTCATGGATATTTAGAAGTGGAGATTTTTATTATATACCGGCGTTCGTATTCGTCTTGTATTTTGGATATGCGGTTAATGTGAATTATCTATTGAGTTATGAAAAAATATAATTTGATGGACATTTGATATATGATTTTCAGCAATTTATATTAACTTGGACCATCGCGTTACAATATTTCAGTATTTCTTTTTGTTAAGCTGAAGTAAGTATAAGGTTTTCCAGTTTTAAACCTTTTTAGTTTTTTGGTTAATTAAATTATCGCTTAAAAAACTGGTGGGGTCCAATTTAATATCGATTGTTCACCCCATCCCAGTGATTGCTACAAAAATACATTAACTGGAATCACGTACCACAACCTGAGGAAGAGTCCCAAGCCGGGGGAGAACATATATGTGACAGTGGCGCCCTAGTTAATTGTATTTTTTTGCTGATTACTGAGATGGTGTGGGAAATCTATAATAAAAGTTTACTTAGTGTACATTATCAACTTCATTTTTTTAATTACTTCAACTCAAATTTTTATTCCAGAAATATCTCACATTTTTATAGACGCAGTTTTATGATAAAATTTGCTTCAAAATTTCAAGTTCATATCGTTTTCTTATTTGGTATTTTCGACAGGAAGATATTACAGATTTTATGATGGTAATTTTTCGAGAAGGTAATTAAGTATATTTGCAATAATAGTTGACATTAAGGAATTTGTCTACTTATTGTTTTACTGTTTTGAAAAAAACTTTGATAATGTTTGATATATTTGAAATTATGTTATTCTTGTATCGTAAAATAACTGTCAATTGATTTTTGAAATTATTGCAAATCTGCCGTTCGTTTTTGGGATAATTAGTTTACCGGTTCACGCAAGAGCAAATATAATCAATAATTTGTAGTATTTTTGGAATATTTAGTATAGTCACAAATAACATTGTTTAATTTCATATCTTTAATTTATAGTTATTATTCCAATAACTTTGCAGCTACCTTTGATTTGTTTACGTAGATCTTGCTGATGATGAGTTTTCTAATCAACATTCTGCTGATCCGAATTTATCTGGCCATAATTACGATTTGCGATTCAGATCTATTTGTGATTCTGATTAGTTTGGGTTTTTTTTTGGAATAATATTTCTTGACGTGACTATTTTTTTATCTTAATTTTGATTTAATATCAAAATATATCTTGAGTATTTTTTATTTTTTGTTGTCAACATTTGGAGGGTTCAGAAGCCAAACAGCGTAAGTCATTATTTTCCTAAAATTGACTTATGTAGTGTAAGTCCCACCGCAATGTTCAGACTTTCGGTTGACAAAGCGCCCAAGTCACTGCTTTAATATATCAGTAATGGATGGCGAAACTTATTCTAACCACAGACTAAAAATGCCAAATTGTTCGGATGTCAGTTAGGGTAAGTCATTTTAATGTCGCGCTAGGTTAATGGTGTGTTATTTTACCTTTAAAATACAATAATTACGCTGTGCAAGTTATACAATGAGTGAAAATATACCTGATTCGTTGTTAGAAAATGATCCTTAATCTGATAGTGGATCCGAATATGCACCAAACAGTGAGGAAAATTCATCTGAAGCTGGTAAGTGATTTATAACATCTAAAGAATGTACAATTTCATGGAAATACTTTCTGCGCTTAATTTTATTAATTGTTATTAATTAAAGTATTTAAATTTGTAAAAACACAGACGAATTTTTTTTTGACTCACACTGTTTGACCTCTGAAATATTTTTTTCAGATTATTCAGAATTTTCTGGAGGTAATGAAGCCGAGGTGGAAAATGATGAAGTCGAGAATGGGGTAGAAAACGCAAAAGGAACCAAAGTGTATGGAAGCGAGTAATCAATACTGCTAATAGGCACTCTGGGAAAGCTTACATGAATAGAAGCGGTAGGCATGTACCTGAAAAAACTTTTAAAAATGCTGATTGTAAATGTGCGCGGCGATGTTTTACTAACGTACAACCTGAAGAACGACAAATTATTTTTAAGTCTTTTTACAAATTAAGTGATAATACGAAGCAAAATATTTATCTTTGTGGGCTTATTCATAATAGCACTGTTAAACAGCGTCGTGCTAGGAATTCGTCAAGACCACCAAAATCAAAAGCAATAGAATATTTTTTAACCACCGCAGTAATGTCAATTCGTGTGTGTAAAAAATTTTTGATGGACACATTTCAAGTTAGCGACGCTCGTATCTATAAAATATCATGTCATTTGGAGCCATCCGCCTGCATTGGTAAAAGGGGCCATAGAAAACCAACCAATAAAATCGATGTCACGAAAATCAAAGAAAATATTCAGTCTTTTCCTCCGTACAAAAGCCATTATACCCGTCGACATACTCCAAACAGGAGATATTTGAATTCAGATTTGAATATAAGAAAAATGTTTGAGCTATATAAAGAGAAATGCGAACAAGAAGGCTCAGAACCAGTCAAAGAAAAAATGTATTATCATGTCTTTTCTACAAATTTGAATCTTCATTTTAAGCCACCAGCTAAAGATACCTGCCAGTTATGCGACAATTTGCAGAATGTCATCAATTTTGAGAAAAACAATGAAAAAAACGTAAAGCAACGTCAGATAAGGAACTTCACCTAAGAAAGGCGGAACTAACAAGAAAATCATTAAACAATGATAAACTTTCAGCTGATGAAAACACTCACGTTTTTACATTCGATCTAGAAAAGGCTCTTCCATTTCCAAAACTTAGCACTTCTGTTGCTTACTATAAAGTAAACATGTATGTTTATAACTTGGGAGTTCATTCATTCAATGACAATGAAGGATACATGTTTATGTGGGATGAAACCGAGGGGTCTCGGGGTTTTTGCCAAGAAATTGCATTTTGCCTGGTAAAACATTTGAAAGAGCTTGCTAACAATTTTAATCATATCATTATGTACTCAGACTGTTGCACAGGCCAGAACCGAAATATTAAATTGAGCTTATCTTTGCTAAAGCTTGTGCAAGAGCCAGAAATAATTGCATCATTTATTGACCACAAATTTCTTGTGTCTGGACACAGTTATCTTCCAAACGACACCGATTTTGGAGTCATTGAGTCAAAATCAAGAAAAAAAGAATTTATGTTTGGTCCTAAAGATTGGGTCAATTTGGTTGCAACTGCCAAAAAAACTAATCCATTTCATGTAACAGAAATTAAGAGAAGAGAGTTTCTCTCGACAAAACCGTTAGAAGAGTCTATTTGCAATAGAAAAACTAATACGGAAGGGGGTAAAGTTAATTGCCTACAAATAAAAGGGCTTAGATATTCCAAGAATAAACCAAAATCAATTTTCTATAAAGAAACTTTGCAACATGACTTTCCATTTTATGAGATCAATATTGCAAAGCCTCCATCAAAAGGAAGACCTTCCAATTTGCCTAATATTGTTCAGGAGCCACTATATCCAAATCGCAGACCTGTGAAGGAGTTAAAGAAAAAGCACATGTATGATTTGTTGAGTTTTATTTCGCCGCACTACCACCCATTTTATAAAAGTTTGCCATTATTAAACGACAGAACACGATCTTCAACTTCAAAACAAGTTAATGTAGAAGCAGAAAATGTCAGTGGCAGTGACGATTCAGATTACATAGATTGATTTTTAGAAAAATGTTCAGTGGACACTTAGCATAAGTCAGATTTTTTTTGGAAAATTTTAATTTTTTTTTAAACTTTAGTATTTTCGTGTTAGTTTTCTTGTATTAAGGATAATTATGTTATCTATCAATAAAAAAAAATGCTTTGCAATTTTATAGGACTGCTATTTTTTTATAACTAATTTCACAAAAAATTATTTATTCAATTTCTTTTTTTATAGACTTACACTGATTGGCTTCTGAACCCTCCAACTGTGTTTGGTCAAAAATACGTTTGGTGTCTATATATAGTAGAATTTACTTTTCTACTCTCGTATATGTCATGGTACCTCTACGCATCTTTTGTTATAGTTACCGATGTGCAAAAGCACATATATTTTTCTCTCATGCCTTTGCTTTATCTCTTGATGTATCTTGAGTACATTATTTTGTATCTTTCTCTTATGTTGTGCATAATACAATTGTGTATTATCTTTGTGTTTATCGTATCGATTTTGTTTTTGGTTTTTGAAACGCCAAAAATTCTGTTCTGTAAAGAACAAACCTCCGTGAATGTTTCAAATTTTCTGAGATTTTCTTGCTTTATGCACCTTTAGAAATCAGTTTAGTTTGGAACGACCTTTATACTCAAGTATTTTCTGAAATTTCTTGCTTCAGGAAAATTTTGAATTCAGTTAATTTTGCAGTAGTCCGTTATCTTTTTTGTTGTGTGTGTACTGAGAAATTCTGTTTTGCTTGGTAGCGTTTTTGTTCTCAGTATACTCTTTATTTTTATAGTCCCCCTATTGCTCAAATATTTTCTGGACTTCTTTGCTTCAGGCAAATTTTGGATCCAGATTATTTTGTAGCAGTGCCTTCATTTGTTGTGTGTGTACTGAGAAATTATATTTTTGCTTGGTAGCGTTTTTGTTCTCAGTATACGCTTTAGTTATTTTTATTTTTCCTGTATTTTGATACCAAAATAACACGTTCTTTTCGTTGCACGACAATTTATCGATTATTTTGGTGTACTGATACATACTGATAGTATTATATATTAAAATTTCTTTTTGAGTTGTTGACAAAACTATTTTTTTTTGGATAACTTTCTATGTGGTTTGAAATACTACAGTTTATAATTTCGTTACTTTCGGAGCAAAAGTGTTTCCGATGTATAACGTTTTCTTCCATATATCTTCTAATTTCGGTTTGGAGTATTCTGTGTGTTATCGCTAAATTGTTAGCACTTGGTGAGTTTCTTCTCTCGAAATTTTCTGAAGGTAGGAAAGGAGGGAAAGGCCAAAGCTTATTATTTTTTTCGATTTTTCTTTTTCTTTTATAGTTACGTTTCAGAGTCTTGACTTTCATCATCATTAGGTAAATCATGAAATTTTTTTAGATCTTTTATATGCCAACGGCCTAAGTCTTTACCATCGAGGTCTTCTAAATCATAGGCTAATGGTGATATTACACTACGTACTCTACAAAGAATATATTTAGGCATAAATTTAGCTGCGAGATAATTAGCTTTGTCTGATTTTTGGTAATTTCTCTTCCATACGTAATCCCTTACAAAAAATCTAATATCACGTTTGCGTAAGTCGTATCGTGCCTTGGACTTAGTATGTGCCATACGCAATCGCTTGCGAACATCTTCAAACAGTTCAGGCATTTCCTGCGAGTCCTCTAGTCTGTGAACTTTATTAGAAATGGTAATCTGATTAATGGCATTTTCTGCTATTTTACCATAAAAATCCCCCGAAACTGGGACGTTCCGAGCAAATACTAAAAAGGAAGGTGCTGTTTCTGTAGCTCCATGTTTACTCAGACGTATTCCTTGTGCAATACTGTAAACTTGTTCATCCCAAGATCTATGGTCCATGTAACAGTATGATCTAATCGCGGTAACGATCGATTTATTAACACTTTCACTGTGGATGAAAGTTACAATTGTACCAAATTTTCTGGACATTATACTTGGTCATTAGTTCCTTGAATAATTTGCTGGTAAACTGTTTGCCGTTGTCGACAGAGACAATTTGCGGTACTCCGAAGACCAAAAAAACATGATTTTCCAAAAATTTAATAATAGCAGGAGCAGTAGCTTTCGGTAAGGTTTGTACTAGAGTAAATTTCGTGAACCAATCCACAACTACAAAGACATATTGGTTACCTTTACGGGAACGAGGGTACGGTCCCAATAAATCACAAGATATCAATTGGAAAGAAAAATTAATATTTCTATATTGTCCCATAAGACCAGCTTGTGGTAGGTTTGTGGGTTTGCAAGCCGCACAAACTTTACAACGCCTAATATATTTATTCACGGACTTCCTCAGTCCATCCCAATAATACAATTCAGATATTCTAGACAATGTCTTATATACACCTGGATGAGCAGCAGTAGGATGATCATGAAATTGAGACAGTATTTCAGCTCTATTCTTCGTTGGTACTACAATTTTCCAACTAGATACATTACCATTAGAGGCGAATCTATCATACACATGTTTATAATGAACATTATTTTCAACTTTGAAGTTTGGATACTTTTCTGGCTCGGTCTGAACCTTCGTTATCATTCCGAGATACCATTTATCTGGTTGTAGTGAAGATAATTCTAGAAAGTTGACTTCAGGAAGGCGAGATAGGGCATCTGCGACTACGGCTCCTGTGGATTTCCTATGTACTATTGAAAAATCATATTGCGATAATTGAAGAATCCACCTAGCCAAACGTGGTTTCTTCATATTATTCAACCAGACAAGCCAAGTATGATCGGTAATCACAGTAAAGTGACGTCCTACCAGATAATACCTAAAGTGATCAATGCCTATCAAAACAGCGAGTAATTCTCGTTCTGTAGTACTATACTTCCTTTGAACTTTCGTTAACTTCTTACTCATGTATGCGATGGGATGTTCTAATGAACCATCCAGCTGATAAAGTACGCTACCATCTCCTACGTCACTCGCATCAGTCATTAAAAAAATTCTTGTCAAAATCAGGACTACTTAATACAGGAGCTGTGGTTAGTGCTACTTTAATTTTTTCAAAAGCCTCATTTGCCTCTACGGACCAAGTAATGAGCTGATGTTTTTTTCTATCGTTTATTAAACCTGAGATGGGGGCAGACAAGGTAGAGAAATTCGAAAGAAAACGGCGATAGTAGGATACCATGTCTGGAAAACGACGAACTTGAGTTGTAGTTTTGGGCGCTGGATACTCACATATAGCAGATACCTTCTGTGGATCAGTGCGCAAACCCTGTTCATCTACCAAATATCTTAAAAACCTAAGGGACGGACGGCAAGAATGACATTTTTCAATGTTAACCGTTAAGTAAGTACCTCTTAATTTCTCAAACAGTTTAGTAATCACATCAAGACGTTTTTCAAAATTGGAAGTACAAATAATGATATCATCAAAATAATAAAAACAATGAGGTTCTAATGAAGGACCTATGACTAAATCCATCAATCTACACATTGATGCGAGAGCTGAAACTAATCCGAATGGAGTGGTATTACACTCAAATAGTCCCTTGCCTCTAACTGCGAATGCTGTTTTTGGCCGTGAAGATTCCTGTGAAGGAATTTGATAAAAAGCATGTCGTAAATCTATACTATAAATAAAACGAGTATCTCTTAATTGACTTAAAATAACCTCAATATGGGGTAAGGCATACGCGTCCTTATTAACTGTGATTCTGTTAAGCTTTTTACCATCAAAAACAACACGAACAACACTATCACTCTTAGAAACTAACCAGACGGGACTACAAAAGGACGATTTACTTTCCCTAATAATGTCCAATTCAAGCATTTCATCAACTTCGTCTTCTAACTTCTGTTGTAACGCCTGTGGTGAGGGATACCGACGTTGCTTAAATGGGGGAGCATCTCCAGTGTCTATAAAATGAGTTATTAAATGAGTTCGACCCAGTCTATCTGTAGGACTAATACTTTGAAACTTTTCTATGACTAAATCCAGCGCATTCCTTTCTGCCACCGATAAATGAGAAACATCCTGAATTGTATTAACAACAGCTAAAGATAGTGAATTTACATCTAAAGAAAACTTAACAAAGTCAATTTTAATATGGAATGATTTCAAGAAATCCATGCCCAATATGGCTGCATGTTTCACTGAAGGTATAAGATAAAATTTGACCAAATTTGATATATTACCTATTGTGATGAGAGTCTCAACATAACCTAATACATTCTGTAATTGTCCATCTGCAGTGCTAATTCGTAAATTATTACCTCTTTGAATTGTAATATTATTATTTGTCACAATATCGCATAATATTGAACGAAAAATACTAATATTAGCTTCTGTATCAATTAAAGCAGCAAACGTTTGATTGTAGATAGAAACATTTATATAATGCCTGTGATCATCAACCTTTTTATATAGCAAGTAATGTATATTAGGATTAGAAAACTGTGATGTCACAGACTTCATAGAATTCTCATTATAGAATTTTCGAATAGTTTGAAGCCATAATCTCCAATATTCTATACTGAATTTCGGAAGATTTTGCAAATCAATGTTTCTTGCATTCTTCCCAGTGTTCGCTGAGACATTACTGTCACAAATTTTAGGTATTTTATCATTTGTTTGCTTGGTGGTTTTGTTAAGCCCTGCTTTGAATTGGGAGGTGTTTCGTTGTTCCGTTTTCTGGCTCCGTTTTAGTTTGTTACCGTATCCGTATGTTTTATAGAGGCAACGGAAACACCTCTGCCTTCCCCGTTTTTTGAACACTTCGGGCATTTTGGCTTTACGACTTCAGTACGACCACAACCATAACAAAACATTCTCTTTGGTGACCTACATATATGGTAAGAATCTCCTTGCTTATTACAATTCCAACACGTCATTGAATTTAAAGTAGACATATTTCGAGTTGAGTGAGATTTAGGAATAGGCTGTGTTGAAGAGCTCGGTAAATTAAGATCAGGTTCTAAAATTGCTACACCTTTCCTAGGGGAGACATCAAAATTTTGACAGAAAACAAAAGATTCCTCGAGTTTATGACAACTTTTTTCAAAATCAGTTATATCATTAAAATCTTGTCATGCTAAATGTTGAACGAACTTTGGGAGCAAATTGCGACGAATTAATTTAATGATCTCCTCGTTACTAAGTTTAACTTCCAAACGATTAAATAACCCTCGCATAATGTTAATGTATACTGTAACCTTTTCTTGTTGACCCTGTTTTCTGGCTTTGATTTCATCTAGTAAGTTTTCCTGATAATTGTGAGGAAGAAAATCTTCCTTTAATTTTTCTTTTAATTCCTGCCAATTTTGAAGACCGTTTCTATTATTGAGATACCATCAGTAAACAGTTCAACGGCACTAAAGAAAATTTCATCATCGCTAATTCCCCGCGAAACTCGAAGAAATTCTATGCGTTCTAAAAAACAACTAACAGATTCTTGCTCTGAGCCCGAAAATTTTCTTCCCCATTTATTAACCTGTGAGGGCTTAGAAAAAGAAAAGTTCTGAGCCTGTACTGGTGTGGAATGGGCCGGTACACTAGGTTTTTGAGTTTTGAGATCTAATTCTCCTTCTAAAGAAAATACTTCAATTAAAAAATGATCCTTATGTTCTTTTTGTTTGTCATCTACCCCTACAAGTCTATTGATTCTATTAGTAACATGAGTTAATCTGCACATATAACGATGATACTCTATATCATTGGATATTTCAGAAAACTCTTTGATTTTTTTAGTCAAGTCTTTAAGGGAATCAACTATTCCAATTTGTTCCTCCACAAAATTTAAATTATCTGCATATACAACTGAACTACGACCCGTATACTATTGACTCAAAATACCACGCAAAACCTTCCTTCGATCGGCAGCTGACGCTGGAACTTGAATATTCCTATACTTAAGATCATGTTCTAACTCGTGTGTTAATAAGTAATCTACAGTCAACTCAAAACCCAAAGTAGTCATTTTGAAGCAAACTCAAGACTATTCAAGATATATGCATAAAAATAAATCACTCAATAATTACAGAAAAAAATATCTCAATAAAGTAATAAAAACAGTATACAATAATAATAATAGTCCAATAAAGATATAAAGAAGGTGTGAAAATTCTGAACTTACTGCTAAAAGGAAGCTATCGCGATGATTCGCCTTTATACACAATACACCAAACCAATTTTCAGATCAGATGTGACCTGGCCCCACGTTAGTCGCCAATTTTTATTGTGTTACCCAGAAAAGTGTGGGCATTACCCGGAAAAAACTAAGGGCGTGAAGTCTTGCCAGGATGTATGTGATATTTGGAGAAGCAATTTTGACCTGATCACGGATCTAATTACTTAACTAGTTTGGATGTAATAACTAGAAGATAATAAAAGTATAGTAAATTGTTGGACGCCAGTTACTTTCTCAAAAGTAACAAAAACGCAAATAACACATACAAATGATTTTTTTGGGAACCTGAAATTTTTGGTTTGGTGTCGTGAAAGTAAAGTGGGAATAATTACTATTTACAGTTTAATGATTGTACAACATTTACAAAAACTTACAAAAAATTTACATGGTTTTCAAAATGTACAATAGTTAAGAGGTGATAAATTTTTTTCTTTTCAGTTATATAAAATCAAAATCCTTTCTAATATTATTAATAACAAAAAATATCAAAAATGATGAATAAATTACAGTTTATAATTGAGAAAAAATTGAAAGAAGTTGAATGAGTTATAGATTATAATCAGATAAAAAAATATGAACGAAGCTGAATGTGACGCAGTAGTTCAAAATTTACACCGTAATTTAGAATTCTCAAAGAATGTGATTTTATACTTCCTTTCTTTGGCTGCACAAAGCTAAGATCCCTCGGACAGGAAGCCAGTCTCAATGGTTGGGATGATAAGTTTCCTATTACCAATTAACTACCATATACCAGCTTTCATGGACCAGCAAATTTTATAGGTATATTAGAATAAACCCGTTTTTTATACCCGGTTTCGTTGATTCAATTTTGTGTAAGTATACCCGGTTTCGCAGATGTCTAATAGGATTGAACCATGATCTGCAGAACTATTGGGTTTATAATTTGTGATATTATTTCTCCATTCACATGGACGAAATTATGTTCAACGAAACGTTAATTATCACCTTTCACGTCAAAGAGGAAGAAATCAAAGCCAATCGCCCTATGCTGGTATACTGCCGACAGCGCATGCTAATTATAAAATTATTGATTCTTTGAATATTCAGGCCTTTCAACAATTTTTTAAATTTTTCATCGTGTCTCGTAAGCCGATACCGTGAGAGTATTTAATTTGTTGTTAAACTAAGAAATTATTTAGAATTATTTTAAAGTGTGAAATTCACGTTACAAGAACTGGCCCTTGTTCTCCTTGAATCCTTTGTTATCTCGCTAGAGTTTATTTAGAGTAATATACATAACAATATTATAAAAATTATCAACATGATTTATTTTTTAATTTGAAAAATCCAAACCACCAACAATAGAATTCATATATTCAGTTTCAATTGAAATCTCGACAGAATTCGCTATATTATTTATTCAAATGATACAGCGTAGTCATCCACATTTCCTTTCTTACGCACTTCAAAGAGTGGAATTCGTCTTTTTTGTAGTAACCGTACACAATTGCTGATCAACTAGAAATTTGTTCATCTCAATTTTATTCTCCCATATTCCGTAGCGTAAATTTTTTTGCTTCCCACATTATCGAATCCATTTTCGTCCTAATATAGTAGCGGTTCGTCAACAGTTTATTGTAATGCAATGCGGGCTGTTTGGAAAAGTTTTCTTGGAAAATTGTTCACGCTTGGGGCGATTCACCTCGCGATTTTCCTCGCTCATAAAAAGATTTTTCAGAGAGGAGGCGTACCTCTGCTATTTACCATCCAATTTTGTGTCGTTCAAACAACTTTGATACACATAATTGAGGAACTTCTCGCTTCTGATATCGGCGATTTTATTTTTGGGGAAGCCAACCTTATTAGAGGCCGAGAAATTGATTTCGTATTCAAACAAAAAGAAAACAAGAGAGAAATTACGAAAGTGGTATGAATTACTTGAGATTTTGTTTTACTTGCTATAGAACTTCCTTGATACCGGAAATTTCATTTTATAATCAATTTCTTACAAAACTTTATCTGCACCATGTACATGTCAAGATTTAATCGATCTTTATAATTATCGTGATAGATCATAACTTCAGAATATCTCACAACTTCACTTCAAAATGTAAGTGATTCTCACAACTTCACTTCAAAATGTAAGTGATTTCCTTGTCGGTAAAATCTCAAAATGTAATAAACATGATTGCTGTTTTTGTATGGGTAAGGGGCTATTTGACTATATTGAAAATTTGTTTTCAACTACTGGATTTTCTACCCTAATTTTTATGTGAAAACATAACCGAGGCCTTCCCGATTAGCCAAGCTGAGCCGAGCACGGGACGGAAGCAAACTCCCAACCTCCGAGATTACGCTGTGTGTTGAACGCAGTGCTGCCAGACGTGACGTAAGAAATTATCGAGCAGCGTTGCCAAAATTATCGGATTTTTCAAAAAATTAAGTTACACACAGAATAATTCAAAATCTAAAAGCAGGGGTCACTAAGGGCTCTAATAAGGAAATATTATGCACGGATTTCTTAAAATTTATTTTATTAATAATGAAATGTTTTTGGTATAATATAAGAATTTAAAAACATAAATTATGTGATAAAATATATAAAAAAAGAAACAAAAACATACATTCTGGAAAAAAATCATAAAAAAAACAATTTATTCAAAACAAACTTGGACATCGTCCTTTTGATAAATATTAATTGAAGACATTACCTTTATCATCTGATGAGTAACTTCAAAGTTATAGGATTCGCCTTAGCATCGTTGTGATGATAAAAGCAATGCATTTACTGTTTTTGTACAAATACTATTTCGAATAAAAGTTTTTATTGGATTGATTTTGGAAAATACTCGCTCACATTCAGCGTTGGAGTGAGATAAAACGAGTAACTCCAAGACAATTTCGCCCAAATCTTTAAATGACATGCATCCTGAAAGGTCTTTATTTATTGATATTTTATACCAATAACTGTCGATACTGTTTTCATTTTTGATCTCATCTGGAAACTCGTTTACGCGTTGACAATACAGCCTCCACTGATCATTAATTTATTGTATATTGACAGTATCGTCGGGGCTTACAATTCTAGGTAGCAACTTTATTACCTAGAGAAGGGACTGAGGTCTTTACTTATCATAATTTTTGTCAAAAATAGCTATTTTGTACAAAATGCTATTTCCGAAATCAAATCTTTTTTGTACTTCTTTGGCGGATACTATTAAAAATTTACGACAACATATGTAAAAATCATCTTGTTGGTATTGATTTTATTTACTAATGTTTTCCATCACTTTAATACCGAGATATATTTATTATGAAACTATGAAATAGACATTATTATCTGGGCCTATGTTAGCTAGTGGTGTCTGATGCACATAATTCGGTTTTAAAAAGGTCAGTAAATTTTTTTTAATGTTTCACACATTTTGGTGTAAACTGTTGTTGAAACGACTTTTTTAGTTTTGAAAATAGGCATTTAATTCAACAAATTTTGGAAGTATCCACTGTAAAAAATAAAATAAAAGTTTGATTTCGTTAATGAAATTAACTGTCTCGACCCTTACTTCGTGGAATCTGTTCATATTAGTGTTTTAAATGAAACTCACGGTTTCTAGTTCATTCCACAATATAATTAGAGTTATTGAAAATTCCAAAAAATTGACCCAACTACAAAGTTTTCTAATAATGTAAAGGATATTGTTAATAATTCAAATTATCTTTTAAGTGATTACGAAAAGAGGTCTATCATACATAAGAATCCTCATTGTCCACAATTATATGGAACCGTTAAATTACATAAAATAACGAAACCAATTAGACCTGTAGTTTCGTATGTTAATGCTCCTAATAATATATTGGCAAAGAGGCTCAACAATAAACTCAATAGCTATGGATATGAATCTCAGTACTCAATTAGAAATTCAATAGAACTAATCAAAAAGTTGAAAGCAATCCCCTTGCAAGATAACTATAAACTCATATCGTTCGATGTAACTAATATGTTCACTAAAATTTCTCCTAAAGAATGTCTAATACTTGTAAGAAAATTACTAGAAGATAAAAATATTAATCCAGGAATAATATCAGATATACTTAATTTATTTGATGTATGCATTAATCAGAATTATTTCACTTTTGACAATAAGATATATATTCAAAATGAAGGTTTACCAATGGGAAGCCATATATCACCTATTTAAGCAAACATTTTCATGGACAATTTAGAAAGAAGGATCTTTGAAAGTAATATTTCGAAAAATATTTTATTTTGGTATAGATATGTAGATGACATATTAGCTTGTTTTATGGGTAGTGAACGACAATTAGATGAATTTTTCAACCACATCAATAATTTACACCCAAAAATTAAATTTACATTAGAAATTGAAGAAAATAGCTCAATCAATTTCCTTGATTTAAAAATTCAAAGAGTTAATAATGTACTTGATTGTTCAATTTACCGAAAACCAACACAGACTGATGTGACAATTCCAATCACCCTATGTCACACAGACTAGCGGCATATAATTCAATGATACATACAGCTTTTTCAGTTCCTATGAACAAATGAAATTTTGATAGAGAGATTAATACAATTAGACAAATAGCCACATCCAACGGTTATCCATTAGATATGATAAATAAGCTAATTCGTAAAAAAGAGGAAAAAGTGGCATTACAACTAATATTTCCTAAACAAGCTGATGAAATAAAAACTTATAAAACCATCACATATGCAGGAAATATTTCTAATAATATTTCAAAGATAATATCTTCAGCAACGAATACAACAATTTCTTTTAAAACAGAAAGTAACGTTAGTACAAAATTGTTAATTGTAAAAACAAAAATACCACTATTAAAGAAGTCAGGTATATATAAACTCAAATGTCCAGAATGTAATGCTGTCTATTTGGGTCTGACCCTTAGGAATTTTGAAATCCGATACAGTGAACAGTTACGAGCATACAGATTAAAACAAGCAGATAAATCCCACTACGCAAAACATCTACTTGACACCAATCATTCATTGACACCTAACACAAAACTAGAAGTGCTGCATATTTGTGAAAAGAAACGAGAGTTGGATTTCCTTGAAGAATTAGAAATTAGAAGACATTTAAGAAACCCACAATATGAAGTTGTCAACGAACAGTTAAATCTAGGGAGTTCTCCACTAATAAACTGTCTTCTTAAGTGATAATTGTAAAGATCAGTAGATATAGTTTTCCTGGTTTTCTATATCATTGCACAGATCTCAATTGGAAAAATGATATCCAGGATATCACCATAATATCTAAGCTTCAATAATTGTAATATTTCATCTTCTTCTCTTTTTTCTATAAAGATATATTAAGTCAATCACAAGTTAGGTCACTTCTTGGTCTAGCCAAAAATAACTACTAAACATCAGGTAGGCATCAAATAAAATGTAACTTCTGTCATTCTGACGATGATATTGATTTATCGAAACAATTGTCAATTTTTTAGAATTTTCAATAACTTTTATTATATTGTGAAATTAACTAGAAACCGTCAGTTTCATTTAAAACACTTTGTTTCGTTGTCAATTAACTTGTTGGTAGTTGACAATTGTTTCAGATGCTAGTAATCTGTGTTCAATCCACTTCTGGGTAAAGTACAATCTTAAGGGCTCCCACTGCTCATCATTTCTATTGACTACCATGAGCAATGAAAGCCACCTGGTCTGCGAAGGTCGCAAAATTTTATCGGGCTCCATATGACAAAATTCTTGGAATTCTAAAAGCTGAACTTGCCTCTGGCTACTTAGTTTAAAAAATTAAAAAAGTTCCTAGTTAAATCTTCGCAGTGTCGCGGCAGAAATTTATATGTTTCACTGTAGTGAATGGCATACATATATTTGTAAAACTATACCAGGAAAATTATGTTCTAATCGAGTCGCAACAGAATTTTTTGAACCGAACATTGTGTTACAGCCATCCGAACCCAAGCTTATAATATGATCTAAAGGTAATCTAGATGATTTAAAACAGCTACAAGTTTATTATAAATCACCTTAGCTGTAGTACCAGTATTTGCATCAACGCCATTTTTACCAGAAGAACACTGAACTAAATTGAAAAAACTTGTTGTAACTTTTTCTAACCTTGGAGAAAAATATCTCACACATACACACCTATTTTCAATAGTACTATATCTGTAGACTCATCAATTAAAAAACGAAACCTTCTCTCTTAGTTCTTCAATAACTTCATTAAAACTGTATTATTACAAAACATTTTTTAACACACCAGTACACTTGGTTTGCGCCATTTGCATTTTAATAGCAATTTGAGAATCCGGAAAGATGTTTTTCATGATGGGAACTAAATGATCGCAAAGTTTCATTGGCAAGTTATGTTCGGCAATAAAAGCCGCTACTTTTATTTCCGCTCGAACTACATCATCCTCTGCTTAATTTTTTTTAAATGAAGATTCGATTTTAGGATGATTTGAAGCAAGTCCTTTTAGATACTTAGCGTGTTGGAGCCCTTGCTGTGATTTTTAATAACGGTAATATCTGCTTGAAATTGTGTATCACATGCAATGTATCTTGCTCGTAGAGGTTTATCTAATAAGGTAATTTGCAAGTAATAAATGCATGTAGATCAACGAAAAAAAAAGCCGCCGGAAATACATTTAAGTACAAGTTTAACTTTATGTAATACCTACTTTTTATAACTACAAACTAACCAAACGAATAGTAAAAATACAAACTTACCAATAACAGGCTTCAACCAGTCTTTAAAAGAATGTTCCCATTCAACCCTGTAATTTTGTGGTCTAGTTTCCCGTCTATAAACATTTTTAAAACGTTTTCTTTTATCTCTTGTTTTTCAGAATCTGAATTGGAAACATATCTTGACGTACTTGCACTATCCATACTTAATACAAGTGGATACAAATACCAACAACGCAACGGTCCTTTCTTTATTAGTCTAATCTAATTTCTCCCTGAATTCGAGTTCGAGGAAATTTGAGAAACGTTTAAGGAATTGCAGAACAGTAGCAAATCTAGGATCGTGAATATCCATAAAAATTTATGTCCCATGTTATTTTACTTAAAAAATATTGGTTAGCAATTTATTTAAAAATTAATATAAGTTTATGCCTCAGTAAAATTATGTTACAATTATCGAACGCCCGAGCAGGGTAAACGACAATCTGGACAACAGAGAAGAATCATCCGCGACCCGATCCGACGACCACCCTAGAGAGACTGCCCGCCTCCAGGGCCAATAGATCCTGTATATAATTCTTGTACAGAGTATTAGATTTTAGTTGTAAATATTTATTGTAGTTTGTACTGTTAAATAAAGAAGTATATCTAACCATCCAGCCCTTTTCATGCTCTACCACCCTGACTAACCGTGACATACTTTATTACAAACTAGAGAGATACCTCACTGGTTTTATATATCGCGGGTGATCTGGCAAAAGCTTATATCTACTGTTAGGTTAACTTTACAGGAAGAGATAAAAACGATTATTATAAAAAATTACGTTACATAGAAAGTTAAGATAACTTGAGTAACGTTATAATACGTGCTTGTGACTTTATACCAATTATTTGCGTGAAAAAAACTACCTGATGTTTGTAAAATCAGATAGGTCTCTTTGGTTTTTCCGAAATATGGGACAGGATATTTTACTTCAAATAATAAGAAGATAGGATTATTTGCTTTTATAGGTTTATTACCTTTAGTTCTTACAAACTGTATTAAAATACAAAACAGTCAGAATGTCGATAATTCCAGGTAACTTCAGTGCAATAGATTATCATAAAAGTAGTGTGTATCTTTGGGAATTACAGATTTTGATTCTTGGAGATGTTGCCACTTCCCTTCTTTAATTTTGCATGGTCCAGTGAGAAGTGGTAGATACTCTAAAATTGGATCCAATTTCTTTGGACGACTAGGTAATTCTATGTATTCGTCTTCAAAACTAAGCTTTACTTTGATTTGACCATTTGGTAAGTACCTTATAACTCGAATATCGTTAATTACAGGATCCCTTGCCATTTTTCCAGGTCTAATTGACTGATACCTCAAATTTTTTGACAATGAATAGTTTTTGAAAAACTCGAACTCCAAAAGTTTTACTCTGTATGGAAAGGGTGTTACTCTAGATTCTTTGGATACACTGACATAATCACTAGGCAAGTGCATTTCACGGTTTCTTAGTTTCCTTTCGATGGTGCTATGAACCGAGTCACACTCCATCTGAGTATGACCCGGTTCTAAATATTTCTGAAATACCTCTATTTGGTTTGACGTAGCAAAATTCAAGATGGCGTTTGCGAGAACGTTATTTCTGTTTTGGCTGGGGCAACCGTCTGGCCAAATTATTATCGGCAATTTTTTATCCGTTTAACAACTCTGAAGATAATCCAGAATACATGAAGTAAAAGTCGACGCAACTAGTTGGTTGTTTTGATCTTCATACCACCAATAGCAAACAACATCTTTGGTTGCCAAATTAGAAACTGTGAAGTTATGGCAACACAACTTAGTTTTAAAGTATATTTTGCCAGAATTGAGGTATGAGGATAACTTTACCGCTTGCACGTCCATGGTAATTGTTATGCAAGTCTTTTCTTCTGCCAAAACTTTATCTTTGGATTTTTCCTTTCGTGCTTCTTCCTTCCTTTTTTGATGTTGCGCGTGATGTTCCTCTGAAATATTTCCACATTTAAATGAGATACATGTGTTACATTGGTCCTTCTTGGGACTGTACACGGATAGATTTTTAGCGTGGAAAACTGTAGTGAAGGATTTTCTAGACTGACTTGGAACAGCTTTATCTTTGGTGTAAGTCAAATATAGTTTATAAACGTCACCTAAAGACTGGAAATATGGTTCTAGATACAATTTTAAAGAATCTTTCCTACAGTAGTGAGCTGGTAGTTTTGGCAGTTGTACAAAAAATTCTTCTAAGATTTCATACTGAGCTTTATGCTGTTCTTTGACTCGCTGTTTTATATTGACTCTGCTCGATTTTTCAGCATGCATACCACAGAAACTCTGATCAACCCATGACTGAACTGTTTTATAACCAATAAACAGAGTATTAAGGAACATTTTACGACATACTTGCAAGTTATTTAATGTGTATGTATAACTACCCTGTCGCCTTGAAGGTCCCTCTACTGTTTTACGTTTTGTAACATTTTTTTTTCATTAGAGGATACCAAGACACGTCTCTGATCCCAGTTCATAGTCTCCCAAAACTTCTTAAAAATTGCAATTCTCGTCTGCTCTGCAATATCAGAGCAGTGTCGATTCGTTGCTTTTTTACAAGCTTGTGAAGAACAGTGAGGCTTTAGTTCTCTCTGGGTTTTGACCACATTCTGTTTTAGTTTTCCACTTTCATTCATTTTAATCACGAGATATTGTTGTCCTTTCATGCGAAGTTTTTTGTTCCTATTTCTTGCCCATTCCATTTCTTTTGCCTTGAGGCGTCTTTTCCTTCCTTATTGACGTTAACCTCCTCTTCATTTACATTTTCTGCTGTTAATTCCGCTGTAATATCTTCATGCTCATCTTCTACAGTTTTTTCATTATTCGAAGGGTGATTATCACTTTCTGATTGTTGTTCAAGATCATTAGACGGAAGATACGCTTCAGAATCGTCAACGTCTGAGGGTTCCTCGGAGTTTTGGTTGTGTACTAAGGTGGTTTCTGTAATATTAAAAATAAAAAAATATTTATTATTTAACTGGCATAAATCATTGCTGGAATTTAGGATTTGTACGTTTTGGTTTGTACTCATTTAGGATTTTTTAGCAAACCAAATCGGTAAAATAAGAACCTACCACCGTCATTTACTGCTGCAGTGTAAATAAACGGTATGCCGATGCCGTCTCGATCCAAAAATTCCATAGTTTGGTCATCTATGATTACATTTTGTTCAATGATCATTTCTCTTATATCTGAAACAATACGCACGTTATTAAAGGATAATAAAACCTAAACACCCAAGAGTTTACAGACTTACAGACAGGAAAATACGAATGTAGCGCTTTGATTGTTATTATTTTATGCTATTACGTTGATACAGGAAAAGACCGTAGGATTAGAATTCTCAGGCTCATATTGGTGTTTTAGTGAGCTTGGTTGTTTTAAACCAAAATTAATTTATAACGTATAAATGCGTGTATCCTGCGATACTTTTATATTACTTCGCACACGAATTTACTGTTGGTACTTACCCGGTAAAATATTATCCTGTGTACTTGGAAAGTTCAAATTTCAGGTTCACACTACCGGCATTTCGTCTACATCTGGAACAATCATAGCTGCAGCTAACTGAACGTCTTTTAGATCGAGAAACCATAATTTATAAGTTATAAACACTTTTTAATACAATATCTATTGAATCAAAACCAATAATATGTCTATTTTTAGTACACAATCACAAAATAACTGCGAAAAATCCACAATACAATTCAATTTGTTTAGTAAAAATGCACCAAACACAAAAGTGCGTGTCACTGTTGCTTTTTAACATGAACAGAATGCAGATAGGAGTTTTTAATAACAGCAGAGTGCAGATAGAAGGTTTTTATTTAACATCAAAATCTGCAGATAGGATTATTTCCGCCCAAATAACAGCTGAGTATAAATAGGAGGTTTTTTTTTAATTTGTAACCTACTGTATTTTTCTTCAGATATGACATTTTGCCAGAATATGCGTATGAAACCATGAAACGTGATGCTACTCAAATCTCAATTTTAGATAAATTGTCAGATAGGAGCTTTTGCCACATCACCCGCGATATCCTTTTATCATATTTAGAAGAACTTGTCATTCATATCAACGAAATAAAATATGGAATTAGCTCTGTAAGCAAACTACTAATGAATAATTGACTTGTCTTGTTGTCAATGAAGCTGCATCTTGTCTAGCAAGTCTTTCTCCTTATTTAACCAATTTTTGGAATGTTTATGAAACATTTTTGTCGGGTTCTGCACAGCATTTGTAAGACGACCTATCCAGTATTATGGATTTTATGGTAAGAACTCAGTCATGGTCTATTAATTACGACAGCACGCAAGATTCGTATATAGTTTGATGACGTCACCCACTGAGCCAGAATATGTTGCCTCAACGTTGCTGCAAATCACATATAGGGTGTGTACCTAATGTTGCTTCCGACTTTGCAATGATGTTGCATCAACATGCCAGCAACGCCGTAACGGCCGCCATTGCAACGTTCATTTGTAATATTTCAAAAGTTATGGACGTACGGATATTTCTTACACCGTTCAAATGCAAGGTTGTATCATTTTTCAATATCACATTCTAATCAACTTTCTTTTATGATGTTGCAGTTACCTTATAACTAGACGTTTCAGGAAATGTTCCTATACATTTCAAAAGTATATTCAAATCATCTTTCATTTGGTATGGAGCAAGGACCTTATAATTAGAACTTACTAGTACCTTTCCAAGACATTTCAGAAGTATACTTGAATCAACTTCTGTTTGTGATGTTGCAAGATGTTGCATATTCCTTGTTATTGAAAGCTGCAGATACTGTTCGAAAGTTTACTAAAATCATCTTTATGATTTGGCAATATAATTATTAGGGAGTTACAGGTACTCTCCAATTATCATATTGATTATGGAAAATGCTTAGTTGATTATAGTAAGATTGGAAAATTTCAAAATGGATCAATTAGTCTCTTAACCTTAAATCGAAATGACTTGCGTTTGTACTTATTGAAGAGTACTTCTAATCTGTAGAGACTATAGCATGATTAACTAAACGTGTGTTGAGGGCTAGGGACTTCAATTTGGTTTCATGGTGTGGTTGAAAGTTTTCATAAAGTTTTGTCAAAATTTATATTCTAAGTTAAAAAAACTTATTGAGATTCATTAGTGACTGCACTTTTAACGCAGAATGTGTGTCCGTTCTGAACTTTGGACAAGTAAGAGAACCCAAAAAAAGCAAATTTAAATCAAAATACTCCAACGATTTATTGAACCGAAATAAAAAGAATATTGCACATAAAATAACACATCAGATACAAAAAATATGTATTTCCAGTAGCAGAACAATTATACAAATACTAAAATCAGTAAAAAAATTAAATTATAAATATGCATCACTAATTTATTGAACTAAAAAATTCATAATAAAAAATATTTTAATGACAAAAATATATCACACTACACAATTTGCACAGATATCAACTTTTTTTTTTTTTTTTTTTTTTTTTCTGGCCAGGAGGCCATTTGGCTTTGGGGCTACATAGATATCAACTTATATACTGGGAAACAACCAGATTACTCGGTGCTTCCTGGAGGAATATTAAAATGAAAATTTGTGATTCAAATGAACTTCACAAACAAGTGATTAAATTGAAGGAGCCTATAGTCTTGTTGATATACTATATAACAACTAATATAATTCTAAGTGAAAACCAAACATTAATTCCTGAAACACACCTTTCAATTCACAACTATAAAATAAAAAGGAAACTGTGATCCTATTATATAGAGTATACAAATATAGATTAATCCATTGCTCCACTTCACCAAGAAAACAGAATAAATGTGAAAAATGTTATTTCTTTTTCCCTCCAACGACCGGTC
Source organism: Galeruca laticollis (assembly GCA_963921935.1). NCBI lineage: Eukaryota > Metazoa > Arthropoda > Insecta > Coleoptera > Chrysomelidae > Galeruca > Galeruca laticollis. Next base: position 53,012,315 of record OY998184.1, read on the forward strand.
GAAACACTCGAAACTCGAAAGAAACAAATCCTAACCCACCCTTTTTGTTCTTCTTCTATACTATTATCGGGCTCGGTTAGGATGAGTTCCCAATGCATCGTTTTTGCCTTTTGCGTCGCATGTCACGCTATCTTTAAGAATTCTGATTGGCAAATTGGTGAATCGCGTCAGGAATTTGCCGATCAGAATACGTGACGCGCGACGCAAAAAACAATTTCGATGCATTGGGAACCATTCACTCAGTTCCGATCAGACCTAATCTATAAATATATAAATTCGAAATCCGAAAAGTGTTCCGGGGAGTAATCGAAATAAACGTCATGCATCTAGGAATTTTTCAGAAGGAAGGAATATTATTAACTCAAAGCAATGTTTCTTGATTAAAAAATATCGCAATATTCCAACTTGGATAGGTACTGAAACTTCATATGGAAATATTTCGACAGGAAGAACTAAATAACTTACAGCAATGTTACTCGCGAAAGTAAATGACAATATTTCAATTTGTGCATTTGACAATATCACGGAAACTTAATAGCGAAATGTTTCAAAAATAACAAATAACTAACTTACAGCAATGTTTCTGAAACAATGCTGATGCAATATTACAACTGGCATATCTAAGAACATCACGGCAACCTCAATTACAAACGTTTCAGTGGGAAGTAAATCTCAACTTTATGAAATGTTTCTCTAATGAGCAAGTCACAATGTTTCAACTAAACTAACGCAATAATATTACTGCAACTTCTCCAAGAAACATTTCAAGCCGTATATAAATGTAACTGCGCAATAATATTACTGCAACATCTCCAGGAAACATTTCAAAATGTATATAAAAGTAAATTGCAGCAATGTTTTGCAAGGTTCTGTGTTCAGTGGGCACGGACGGTATGGAGCGTTTTAGCGGGAATTTTCAAGCCTATTTTTATTTACGCATTTTTTAACGAAATTGGTCATATTTTTTAATAAAATTATCACTTTCGTGTTTATATAAGGTCTATCTCCAAAATAAAAGCAATTCCAAAAGTTAGTCCACATCCCTATTGGATATATTTTGAGTTCATGTGAATTATGTAGAATTAAAACTTGTCGAGATCTGAATACCCTGTATTATAGCGGATTTTTCAACATACTCGAAAACTATTGGATTCATCGATATTTATCACATTTTTGATACCCACAACTTTCTAATTCAACGTTTTGTAATAGGTGTTATAGTCTCCCAGATATTTACAAAAAATGGATTTCCACGACTTTGCCATTTTGGATCGAGTTGGTCAAACCGGGAACATTTTTCAGAATTTCATTCGTTCACTATACAACCCAATTAATTTTTCTAGGTAGGAATTTGTGTGACCTCATCTACCGTTTTCTTGGGCTAATTGGACTTAACCTAACCAATCTACGAAGTAATATTGCTTCGCTTGAAACATATATCATCATGATGCTTATTTTATTTATACTTATACAGGGTGTTTCCAAATGACACTTACAACGTTTGCATGTAGATACCTCTCGTAAAATTGGACAAGATTATATAGGGATTGAGGGGTCCAACCCATTTACTTTTCGAAATACAGGGTGCTAAAGTCATGAAAAATATAATGTTTTGATTTGATAACTTTAAAAAGGATGAATATATTGATCTGACATTTGGCAGGTTGTTTTCAAATGTGAAAGGGCATATTTTGATGGAAAAACATGTTTCAATTCTTGATCCAGTGGTGTACATTTGGAAGAATATGTAACCTTTCCCCTCCCATTTTTCACGCCACTGGCATTTGAAGTTATTTTTATTTGATTTTGTATTCCTCAATAGTTTTCACGTGAAAAACGCATAACCTTAACATATCAAAAAATTCGTAGTTTTCAAGATATTTAATGTTCTTATGAAGTCTGCAAGATCACTTTTTAATAAAAAAATTAAAAAAAAAATTTTCTTGAATGCTTTTCAATAACTACCAAACTACTAATGGTTAGAATATGTTACAGGAACTAATTTGTGAAACAGCAATGCATATAAAACATTGAGAGAGGATTGTTGAAAATACTTTGCCAAACTTGTGATTATATTAACAAAATAATTAATGACAATCAAAAATAAGATAATTACAAAGTTAAATAATAACCTATTCAAACATAATTTTTAACTAAGCAGCCAACAAATTACAGAAGATGTTCAAAATTTTGTCCATTTACATTTACACATAATCTGCAACGTTTTTTCATTGAAAATCGCATACCTTAGGAAGACTGGCGATTGCCGTAAATTTCTGTAACTACATGGATTCTTACTCCTCCTCCTCCCTATAGTAGGCTATGGATGTCAATAATGAAATGGTAAATATCATTTTGTTTAACGTCAAAACGAAAATGAATTATTTGTAATTAAATTTGTTTGTGCAATTATACTTTTGAAGAAATGGCTGATATGCAACTAATATACGGGGTAGACGTTTCGAGCGCTTGTATAGAGAAAGATATCCAAATCGACCTAGATTTTCATGTCACACAACATCTTCTCTAATTGACAGATGGCGAGAATTTGGATAATTCATTTCAAAATTACAAAGTAGCTGTAGAAAACGAACTATCCGAACTGTGCAATTAGAGGAGGCTGTTCTAGACCGTATTGAAAAAAGATCCGATTTAAGCACTCGCAGCATTGGCAAATCTTTAAATGTAAGTAACTCAACTGTGTGGAATATTTTAAATGAACAGCAGTTGCATCCTTATAAGTATAACCAAGTTCAGGCCCTAAAACCAACAGATTGTCCTCAAAGAGTGGAGTTTGCCAATTGGTACACCCAAAAGTGTTTAGAAAATAGTAATTTCACCGAATTTGTTCTATTTACAGATGAAGACAAATTCACAGGTGGAGGAATTTTTAATTCAAGGAATAGCCACGTGTGGGATGACGAAAATCCATATGTTATTCGACAACGTGGATTTCAGGAAAAAATTCTCGCTCAACGTGTGGGCAGGCATTCTTGAAGATTGTATAGTGGGTCCATATTTATTACCTAATAAACTCAATGGTAATATTTATTGTAATTTTTTTAGGGAAACGCTGCCTGATTTATTAAACGACGTTGTACCATTAAATATTAGGGCGAATATGGATCATGTATGGTTTCAGCACGATGGGGCATCTGTACATTATTCTCAAGCGGCCAGACAACTTATAACCCAACAATACGGAAGCAACTGGATAGGCCAAGGTGGACCCAATATGTGGCCTGCGAGGTTACCGGATTTAAATCCAATCGATTTATTTCTGTGAGGTTACATGAAGTCCCTAGTCTACGATACAATAGTAGAAACGGAGGAGCAACTGATAGCAAGAATCCGTGCAGCTACAGAAATTATTTCCGGCAATCGCCAGTATGTCCAAGGTATGCGATTTTCAATGAGAAAACGTTGCAGATTATGTGTAAATGTAATTTGTTGGCTGCTTAGTTAAAAATTATGTTTGAATGGGATATTATTTAACTTTGTAATTATCTTATTTTTTATTGTCATTAATCCTTCTGTTAAAAAAATCACAAGTTTGGAAAAGTATTTTCAACAATCCTCTCTCAATGTTTTATATGCATTGCCGTTTTACAAATTAGTTCCTGTTACATATTCTAACCATTAGTAGTTTGGTAGTTATTAATAAACTTTCAAGAAAATATTTTTTTTATCAAAAAGTGACCTTGCAGACTTCATAAAAACATTAAATATCTTGAAAAGTACAAATTTTTTTATATGTAAAGTTCATCCGTTTTTCACGTGGTGAAAACTATTAAGGAATACAAAATTATATAAAAATAGCTTCAAATGCCAGTGGCGTAAAAAATGGGAGGGGAAAGGTGACATATTCTTCCAAATGTACACCACTGGATCAAGAATTGAAACATGTTTTTCCATGAAAATATGCCCTTTTACATTTAAAAACAAACTGCCAAATCTCAGAAAAATATATTCATCCATTTTAAAGTTATGAAATTAAAACATTATATTTTTCATAGCTTTAAGACCCTGTATTTCGAAAAGGAAATGGGTTGGACCCCTCAATCCCTATATAATCTTGTCCAATTTTACGAGAGGTATCTACATGCAAACGTTGTAAGTGTCATTTGAAAACACTCTGTATAACTCTTCAATTAACAACCGTCCTCAGCTCAATCTTGTCCGTTTTAGTAATAAAAATTTCTGTATTTCCAGAAATGCGGAAACTTTAAATCTTCGAGAGGTTTGATACCTTTTGAAGCGACACTGCACTTAACAGTTGTATTTGTTATATGTATTTCGTTATTTGTTCAACCCGACAATAGCACCACTTCGAAATGCTTGGCTCACCATGTTGGTTTGTTTTTTTTCAAACTTTAACAGAATTCCGATTGCTCGCAACCAACCGAATGAACAATTATACAAACAGCCCTTTATGCAATTCTGCTATTCATACAAACAGAAAAACAAATGAACAATTGTATTTCTCATTTTCAACGTCGAAGGCCGTTATTGAATTAATTATTAGGGCAAAAACTATGAAATAAATGAAAAAAATATAATCATCGCCCGCAGTAAGTATTTGACTAATCACAAAAAAGTTTGAACATCAAATAATAATTTTTAAACCTTTATTTATTGGATCAATCCTCAGCAATGATAAATTGAATTCTGTGATATGATGGAGAATATTTTCCCATTTTCATCCTAAAAGTTTCTTATTGTCACTAAGTATCATCAGATTTTGAACAATAATTATATTTTTATACCTATATTTGACGAATATCCATTTTATAACTGTTTTTGGCAATGTGTCTATAGAATATATCTGTCACACATTTCCATTTGTCTGAATAATGTGAAATTGTGTATTGTGTATTATTCGCTTATGATGATACAATAATGTTACGAAACAGCACACTGGTATAGTCCCTGAATCCGACTCTGTCTAAGCCATGTATGAAAGTTAAAATTATAGCGGATGCGCAGGGATTTCTTAGAACTGTTTACGATTGTGACTATCTTATCTAGATATTGTTTTATCAGTCTTATCTAGAAAATGCCAGAGCTAATTGTTTTTGTGTAACTCGCAATCTAGAATTTTCTAGTAAAAAAAGGCACTAATATATATAAAGGATCGACCAGAGAGAGTGAATTTAGTTGATGAAGTGATCTCGACTAATGAACAAGAATACACCGAAATAGCGAACAGTGAAGTGTTGATATAAATTGATAATTAAGGTTGTGTGTATACGAATTAAATTTAAGTGAATAATTGAGTGTATATAAATTAAGTGTTAGTGAGTAGTTTAGTGTTAAAATAAATTCGTAAGTAGCCATACCGTACGTTTAAAATGTATCCCACCCGTTTACTGTTTAATTAAATAAGGAAAACATTACATTGGTGTCAGAAGTGGGATAAAATAAATAAATAGCTACGTAAAAATGGCCAAGAGACTATGTGATCTGAAAGTAACGGAATTAAGAGCAGAATTGGAAAATCGTGAGTTGGAAACGTCCGGTAAGAAAAGTGAATTAGAAAGACTTAAAGTGGCACTGGAAAATGACGGCTTTGATCCAGAATTATTTTTATTCAATGACGAGGCTTCCACCGTAATCTCGTCAATTTCTGCCATGGACGAGAAAATGTCAACCATGAAGAACGATATCTCTGCTAACATGGACAAGGTTTCTAGTAATAAGGACGAGAAGATTTCTGCTATGAAGAACGATATTTCCGCAGATATCTTATCACTGAAAAATGACATTGCTGCTAAGTCGAGAATAAAATTTCGTCTCTAGAATCGAATATTGAGAATAAGATGACAACGATGAACGAGAAAATTAAATCAGACATGGAGAATAAGATGACAACGATGAAAAATCAGATGGACGACAAAATCAAGGCGTTAGAGACAAAAATTGCCGATTTAAGAACACAAGACACTTCAGCAGCAGAAAAGAAGATCGAGATCTGAAACCCAGCAACACAAACCAAGACAGAAGACATTGTTAGTTTTACCCGAGTCAAGGCCCCAACGTTCTATGGAAAAATGTCGTGGACCAATTATGTGAAACAATTTGGAGCAGCCGCTAGAGTGAATAATTGGTCCGGTAGGGAGAAGGCAGTGAACTTAACTATCGCGCTGAGGGGAGATGCCTCAGATGTACTACCGACGATACCACTCGAAGAAACGGATCTTCAAGCATCTGAAGAAGAGGTTGGACATGCGAGATGGCCGCGAACATCTAGAGCACTTGTACCAATCCCAGCTGAAGAACCGAAGGCAGAAACGTGATGAAGCCCTTCAATAGTATGAAGTGGACATTGCCCGATTTGTTCGATTCGCTTATCCATCAGCATCAGAGAACATGATGGAATGTCTGGGCATCCAGGCCTTCAACGATGGCTTACGTGACCCCGTTATGCAGAAGACGCTTCGTTTAGTCCATCCCAAAACATTAGTTGACGCATTAACAGCTGCTCTTGAATATGAAGCAGCAACGAAGGCTTCGGGATATAACAAAATTAGGACCATCCAAGAAGAAGGTGACGAAGACAGATTTGACCTGTTCGTCAGTTTATTGAAAAGTATTATGAACAAAATGCCGAGAAAGATCAAATGCTGGAATTGTGACGAGCTAGGGCATGTCCGTAGTATGTGTTAGCGCACCAGGACTCCTGCAAACCAAGAACCTCTAAAATACAAAGCAGCCACGCAGACCTCGCGGTACAACAAAGGTAGGACCATGCAGAAAGAAGATGACAATGACAAACTTGACCAGATCGTTAACTTGTTGAGAGGTATGGCATACAAAAGCCGAAAAAGATCAAATGCCGGAAGTGTGGCGAGCTAGAGCACATACGCAGTCCGTCATGGCACCCCAAGACACCTGTAAACCAAGAACTCCAGTCACAGGTGAAATCAGACAGGGGTGAACATCCAGCTGATGTTAATCACCGGAAAGCCAACTCTTTGCCTAGACGATCATGCCCTGTAGACTATTCACAATGCAACAAGTCGATATCTAAGGAATTTGCTGTTTCAAGAATTAAAGTAGTCAATGAAGAATGGTCACCCACCAGGATCAGAGAAGATCAGGAGAATTTTCCTCACCTGAAGATGATCCGGAAATGGAAAGAAGAGAATCGGCGACCTACTTGGCAAGAAGTGTCAAGATTTTTACCGACACTCAAGGCATATTGAGCTCAGTGGAATCCCTTGTCCTGGAGGAAGGGCTGTTGGAAATAGACGATGATGGTTCCGAGATGAGAAGACAACTGGTTATCCCTGGAACGAGAGTAGCTGATGTACTGAAGCAGTTACACGACAGTCCATCGGGAGGTCATCTATGAGTGAGGAAACTCCCTCAGCGAGTCCGTGAAAGGTTTTATTGAATGAACAGCTCCGACGATGTGAAGGACTGGTGTAAGAAATGTACGACTTGTGCTACGAGTATTGGACCACATCGCAAGAGAGAGGCACCTATGAAACAGTAGAATGTTGAAAGCCCTTTCGGAAGAATTGCGTTAGACATCGCTGGATCATGTCCGACGACAGAATATGGTAGTAAATACATCCTGGTTACAATGGATTATTTCACAAAGTGGGTGGAAATTTACGCGATCCCGAATCAAGAGGCCACAACTGTCGCGGCTGTATTGGTGAACGAATTTATCAGCCGATATGGAGTGCCCTTGGAAGTCCACAGTGACCAGGGAAGAAATTTTGAAAGCCATCTATTCCAGGAGATTTGCAAGAAGCTGGGAATGAAGAAGAGCAGGAAAACAGCATTATAACCACACTCAGATGGAATGGTCGAGAGAATGAACAGGACTGTTTGAAAATACCTGTCCAAAGTGGTTTCCAGCCATCAGAGAGATTGGGACCAGTATCTTTCTCTATTCGCATTGGCTTATCGATCTGCCGTCAATGAGTCCACGGGGGAAACACCTGCGAAAATTATGTTTGGGCGTGAAATGAGGCTTTCTTGTGACCTCGAATTTGGCTGTCGGCCTGGAGAAGATCTAGCAGAAGAAGACTACGTGATCCAATTGAGAAGAAGGATGGATGATATTTATGAATTAGTTCGAACAAATCTTCAATGTGCCAGCGACAGAATGAAAAGTCAGTACGACACGCAGGCCACAGAAGGCGGTTTTAAAGAAGGGAACAAAGTATGGTTACACAACCCGACGAGGAGAAAAGGATTTTCTCCAAAATTACAAGAATCCTGGGAAGGTCCATACGTAATCAAGAGAAGGATCAATGATGTTATATATCGCATAAGCAAGATCCCCAACGGAAAACCAAAAGTATTTCACCAAAACCGACTAGCGTCATTCGAAGGAGACCTAGAGAAAGGAGTAAACCATATTCGATATGTATCTGACCCTACCTTCGATGAATTTATGGGCGCGTATGTAGGTACCGGGAAAGCTAGATATGGAGTCACTTCAGAACAACGACCAGGTTTGTTCACATCCACGCCCGTATCAAGAACGCACGAGGGTTGGCAACAGTCTTTCGAAACAAATTCGGGCCATCAGAAAAACTTGAAGACCAGATTCCAGCCCCTGGCAAGATACTGAATCTGAAACATAATTCGCGGTACGTCTTCTACGTGGTAACTAAAAATGAATTGCCAGATAGATCTACCTGCCTAATGTGTGGGAAGCACTTAGAAATATCCGAGACCATGCTTTAGAATGCAGCGTGAAGAAACTGGCTATGCCTAAGATAGCGAGTAACCAGTTGGATTGGCGAGTCATCAGGAACATGGTATAGGTTATCTTCCAAGATACCGGTGTCCAGATAATAATATGCAGCTACAACCCCCGTTATCAGTATCCGATGAGGACGGTACCCTATTATTTCCATAAGATCGGAAAGTGTAGAAATGGGGCCAGTTGCCGATTCAAACATCAAGTCTCGGCTTCACAAAAGTTCCAGGAGGAACTGCCATTTAAGGAGGGGGTAATGTTACGAAACAGCACACTGGTGTAGTCCCTGAATCCGACTCTGTCTAAGCCATGTATGAAAGTTGAAATTATGGCGATTGCACAGGGATTTCTTAGAATTGTTTACGATTGTGACTATCTTATCTAGACATAGTTTTTGTGACCAGTCTTATCTAGAAAATGCCAGAAAACCAATTTTTTTTGTATAAGCCGCTATCTAGAATTATCTAGTAAATAAGGCACTAATATATAAGGAACCGACCCGAGAAAGTTCAGTTTAGTTGATAAAGTGATCTCGAGAAATAAACAAGAATACAACGAAATAGCGAACAGTAGAGTGTTGATATAAATTAATAATTAAGTTTGTGTGTATATATATTAAATTTACGTGAATAGTTAAGTGTATAAAAATTATATGTTAGTGAGTAGTTGAGTGTAAGTAGCCATACCGTGTTTTTAATTTACCCCACCCGTTTACTGTTAAATTTAATAAGAATAACATTACAATTATTCCATAATGTTGAGCTTCAATTGAATGTGGAAATGAATGTATACCACAGAACTAATATTTGCCCATAGTCTGTTTGAAATAGGCAGAGAGTAATAAAACCTAATTTAACACCCAAAACCCTTACCGGGTGGCCACTAAAACTCCAGAATTTTAAAACGATTCACATTAGAATTCACATTTTTATTCTTTTATTTGCATACCCATCCATGTACAACGCCGATATACAATAGAAATCACATCTTCGGGTCGCTTTTAACTGCAGGTATAGCCGTACCCTTAGGTAGAGCTGTCAGTAGGTATGATGTTAAATGAAAAGCATGATTGCAACAAAGACTAGCCATATAATAGAATATCAATTAATAATAATACGGATATTACAGAGTCAATTATAATAATATTTATAATAATGAATTATTTTTATATTATAATTTACTATAATTATAGAACATATTTACAACACGGTGTTATTAATATTATCCAAATACGATATATTAGTTATCAGAAAATAAAAAATCTGATGAATTTTCATCTGATCCGAACTTTATAACCATAAGCTCTATGATTTGTTCCATTAAATTGTCTGGTTTCCACATTTGCTGCTCTTCTTAGATTATATGTTCTATGCATTCTACGCTATATCTATGTATTACCTGGTTCCAGAGCTTCTTCAAAATGTACACGGACATCTTTCAGTTTATGTGTAGTATTTTTCCTTGTCACCAATCCTTTCACGTCAGCCCATATTAACTCATAGGGCTTAGTTCGCAATGGTAACGGAAAGTCGAAGTATCATAATATTCCGTTTTTTGCAATTTCCTCAGTAGTATATCTTAGAAAACGATGTTCATGTATATTTACAATTTCCAGCAGCAGAGTGATTTCCGCTTCTTTACAAGGGTTGGTAGGCAATTTCTCACATCTCTTTGAATGATATGGAACGTTGTCCAAAATAATTACCGAGTTGGGCGAAATTAGAGTTATCATTTGTGATAAACAGTCCTCAATAATATCTACATTAATATCTTCGTGATAGTCTCCGGTGTGAATTGACTCAAGTGCTAACAAACCATCTTTCAAAAATCCATCTGTACTTCCAATATGCGTAGTTATCAGTCATTTTCCTTTTCTACAAGGTGCTTTTATTCCTACAGATAAACCACCCAAATCGCTTGACGGGAAGAGGTTACATTCTTATCTTGCCACATTTTTCCGACGGTGTAACCTTCGTTTAGCTATGTCTCGTCCAAATATTAGATTTTTCTATTTCCATTGCAAAAATCGTTTAGTGATCGTAAATAATTCCATCTCTAACATAAAATTCCATCTTTATCGATTGAAAGCGACTTTCTGTTTACTTTTTCTCATCTAAAATTCATCTATCGCAGAGTTTTCACAATTCATATCTTCCAATTTCAGAAATAGTTTTATCTCCTCTCAATGTACATACAATTTTATCTTATGCCTTCCTGGGGATTGCTTTGGAGATTTTATCGTACCGCACTTTTCCCCGCGCATGAGTCTGTAGATGGTCGACTTTCCAATCCTGATCATTTTTGTCCACGCATCGACACTTATTTCAATATTTTTATGTTTAAGCGAAACAAATACGTATAATATGATTACCTTTTCATGGATGGATAAAGCACATCCAGATACAGGTTCAACTGGAATGAAATCCAGCTATTATACTGGACTTCCATCCACCGTGTCTTTTAATTGTAGTAAGATTGGCACCAGAGTCCACCAACAAACTAGCTGAGGAACGTCGCAAACAATGTCCAGTATAAAGATGGGGATCAGGCAAATTTAGAATTTTGGCAGGCATCTCACCAAATGTATTGATTCCAACTGGAGTCCTGACACATTTATTTTCAATGCATTTTATAAAAACTCTTGAATGAATAATATCCGCTGGACGAAGGGCTATGTACTTTTTATAGTAGTTCATATACAATGTACCACTTACAACAAAGGTGCATTGCACATTTGTTTTTGTGTCTGGTATATGCACAACTAGTGAAGTTCCGGAATCTTCGATATTATTCAATGTCAAATCGCACAGTTCCTCTTGACAGGCTCCAAAAACACCAAAAATCTTCAAATATTCAGAGTATATAGCTGTAGAAATTTCCTTTAGAATGGTGGTTTTTTGATAATCTCGGTAGCTTTGAAATTAAGGAAGTTATCGTTAATTATTGTGGAATATATACTCTCATTAAGGGTATGTTTATATTTTTTTTAACTTGGGGTAGTTTTCAAAGATTCAAACTAATCATATTTCACAACAGTTTAAAGATATTAATTTCTAATTCATGTACTATCAAACAATTAGGAACTTCTATTTTTCCGCCCTACCTATCTAATATGCGAGAAAAGTATTGGTTCGCCCCCAAAAAGCGGTTTTAGAAAAAAATCCTGAGTTTATGTCGTCGTCGTTGTCGTCGGCTACTTTTGGTAACATCAATCATCAATCACAAAAGAGCAAGGGCCAAAGCCAGATACACTATAAAACTAAGTAGAAAATCTTCCTGGAGAAATTTTGTATCTTCCGTAAATGAAAACACTAACCCCAATCAAGTGTGGAAAAAAATCGGACAAATCCAGGGTAAGAAAAGTAATATAAAAATCACCAGTCTATTTCACAACCAAACCAATGTCACTGACAATCAAGATATTGCCAAGGTCCTAGCTGAAAGCTATGCAGCGAAGTTTTGCAGTAAACCTAGTCCTATTTTATCGAATTCGCCTCCCCAACCACCTTTTCCTTGCTCATCCTCTTCCATTCAAAATATTGATACGCTCAACTCTCCATTCACGTTTTCAGAATTAAAATTTGCAATAAAATCCTGTAAAAACACTGCTTCTGGCCCAGATGATCTCCCCTATATATTTTTCAAAAAACTTTCTTTTCCAAGTCTTCAAAAACTCCTGCAAATGTATAATATTATCTGGCTATCCCAAAAATTCCCAAATGAATGGCGGTCCTCCTTAATAATACCATTAAAAAAACCTGATCAACCTGCTACTCCTCCTAATTCTCACAGACCTATATCGCTCACATATACCTTGTTTAAAATAATAAAGAAAATAATTAAAAAACGCCTCGTTATTGTTCTTTGACAAATACAAAATTATACCAAAAGAACAATCAGGCTTTCGACGTCATAGATCTACCCTCGATAATCTTGTTCTGCAACAAAATGACATTGCCAACTCAATAAATAACAAATATGAAGTTATCGCCGCTATCTTTGATATCGAAGGAGCTTTTGACAGAATTAGTCTTCAAACCATAATCTCTAAACTAAATCGATACCATATCAACGGAAATATATTTTATTTTATACAAAACTTTCTTACTCAAAGGTCCTTTAGGGTTTTTGTAAACGGCCATTTTTCATCTTTGTACACCCAGACCGATGGTGCTCCTCAAGGATCAGTCCTAAGCCCAACTCTATTCAACCCTGGAAGTGTCTCTGGTAGCTTTATATACCAGAAGCCATTAAAGCGCATAATTCAAAGAGCGGTCACGCAATTCTCAATTTTATGAAATTAGTCGTTAGTTAGAATGGTTACTGGTAGATATAGATGCCAACTTCCTACTACTAGCGCGCGCATTGCGATTTGGAATTGCTGTGGTATCATTAGATACCACTGTTCATTACCGATACAATCGTGTTGGATTTCAGTGAATTTTTTGTGTTTTGATTATTAAAATTTTATTGTTTACATCTGTATATTGGCAATTTGAATTAGGTAAGTTATTTATAAATATTTTTTGCTAGTATTGTGATATTTAAAATATTTAAAAATTTAAGATTTATTTTGTTACTGAAACATAACCACAAAAACAGGGTGTTTATTTTTGTTTCGCCAAAAATTCAAACTTCGTTTTATAAAAGTTATGTTGGTTGCAAAGTAATGGAAAAACATGTATACTTACGTTCCTAACAAAATTTTCCCAAATATTTTTGGCGCTAGGAAAATACCGGGTGTCCGATCGGAAAAATACCATTATATTTGAAAGATAGTTTTTTACTAACAAAACTAAATGTATTTTATAGTATTATTAGGTGATCGCAGTCCATATAGTATATTTCATTAGGTTGTTTGTTTTTTTTCAGCATGTCCAACCAAAAACCGCAAACTCAAGCCGAGTTAGATGACATAGCCACAAATCTTAGCGATATAGACTATTGCGATTCAGAATTCGGAGGTGACGATGATCTACCTTTGGACTCTCTACCTTTATCGTCAAGAAACACATCTATTGCATCTTCACCCTCATTAGTTCATGACACTGGGCCCAGCATCTCCTCAAATTTTGCGTTGAGAAAAATAGTCCTAAATGCTACTTTACGTGACGAGAGTGATGACGAAGAAGTTTTTCATGACTCAGATGCTGACTCCGACTTTGAACCAACTGATGAGTTTGTTAATCCACCGAACAAGCTTAGAAAGCTATTTTCTGCATATAGTGAACCGTCTTCCGATGAAGAACAGCCAGAAGAATTAGCTGCTTCACAGAAAATAGTGTCTTCATTACAAAGCAATTCTACAAGTGAACAAATTTATACTTGGTCAAAGAAAAATGTTCCGAATTTGAAATTCAATTCATTCAATTATGCCGAGTCCTCATCAGTAAACATTACGGTCGATTCCTGTAAACAAATAGATTTTTTCAAGCTTTATTTCAACGACGTAATATGTTTAAAAATAGTTGATGAATCAAATCGATGTGCAAATCAACAAAAAATTGAGTTGGGATTGAGTTTATAAGAACTCGATGCATTCTTAGGCATACTGATAGTAATGGGCTTTCACAGTCTTCCCACAAGAAAATCATATTGGTCCACAAATATAAACTTTCACGTCGAACGTGTTGCAAAAGTGTTTAGTCTAAAAAGATTTTTAAAATCCTTAGATACCTGCATCTTAACGACAATGAAAGCATGCCTCAACCGAAAACCCCTAACTTCGATAGGTTGTACAAACTTAGACCATTAATAAATCATCTTAAAACTTCGTTCTATTCGGTCTTTACGCCATATACACATTTATCAATAGACGAAAGTTTGTGTGCTTTTAAAGGGCGTACATCGCTCAAACAATATATGCCTATGAAACCCATCAAAAGGGGTTTTAAAATTTGGGCATTGGCATGTGCTATAATAGGATATCTTCTTGATTTTCAAATTTATCAGGGAAAAGCGGAATCAACAGAAAAAATACGTTGGGTGAACGTGTAGTACTAGAGCTGTCTGAAAAATTCCAAAAGCGTGGTTACTGCTTATATTTCGTTAATTTTTTTACTTCAATTCCACTTTTGCGAAAACTTTTAGACAGATATATCCTTGCTTGTGTTACATTGAGGCAAAATAGAAAGCATTCCGAAACACCTGCTGGGCATTGATAAGGATTATTCTCATGATGAATCACGATCAGTTGCTGCTGGTGATTTGTCAGTATATAAATGGAAAGGTCGTGGAACAAAATGCGTATGTCTTGCAAGTAATAGACACGATTTCAAAGAAAAAACGAAAGTCACAAATAAGACAGGACAGAGAGACAATGTTCCGTGCCTCGAAGGTATTGCCGATTATAATAGGCATATGGGAGGGGTAGATCTTTATGATCAATATCATGCCAATTACTCGATCACTTGGAAATCTCGACGGTGGTGGCTGAACATTTTTTATCATCTGATAGATGATGTAATAGTCAATAGCTATGTGCTCTATGAAGAGTCAGTGAAAAAACAAAATCCTAAAGCTAAACCGATGACAGCTCTGCAGTTTAGAAGTGAACTAGCAGATCAGTTGATTGGAACTTTTTTACAAAGGAAAAAAAGGGGACCTCAATCGAAGAAGTCCTCAATTGCAAACGTCGGCTAGGAACCTACCGACGCTGTGCCCTCTGTAGCTCGTCCAAAAAGAAGCAAACTCGGTGTAATATTATTTGTAAAACTTGTAACGTTGCTTTATGCAAGGATTTTTTTGCACCGTACCACTCAAAATAACTTCTCTTCATTTATATAACTTTTTGCAATAAAGATTTGATTTATAAAAGTATTAATTTTTGATTGAAATGACATGGGAACAAATATAAAAATTTTGGTAGTTATAGCCACTGCTCAACATATTTTAGTGTTTTGTATTAATGCTCAGTGGTAGCTATATTTACCTACAGCTACAGCCCAACTGGCTATTTTGAGATTTTTTTGAACATTTTTGACTAACTTCTGACGTGGCTTTTAACAATATGAAATTTTATATTTCCACCTCAAATATATTGCGCCTTAAAGGGTTAACTTAGCAATAACTAATCTGTGCCATAACTTACCTTCTCCTACCGAATATGTAGCTTACGCTGACGATTTAATACTATACTGTCATGGTCGTTCAGCAACCACTAGCTCCAAAATTCTACAAACCGCGGTAAATCTCTTACTTGCACGGACAGGTTCTATAGGATTAACCTCATCTTCAACAAAATCAAAAATCATTTAATTTGGCAGGTGACCTCAATCTCCTATCTCCCACATACTTATTAATGATTCCCCCCTCCCATTGGTTAATAACTGCAAAATACTAGGTATGACATATATTCTTGAAACAAAAGGTATCTGTTACAAACGATTAAATACAATTAAAACCCTATCTCATTATCACTGGGGTGCGGACGAGAGATCCCTTCTGAAAATTTATAAAGCACTCATTCTCTCCAAATTAGGTTATGGCAGCATCGTTTACATATCAGCTTTTAAGGCAGATCTAGGATCCCTAAATTCTAATCATAATACGGCCCTGCGACTTTGCTTAGGCGCTTTCTGTAGCAGCCCATCTGAAAGTCTCTACTGCGAAGCTGATAAACCCCCACTATGGGTTAGACGTCAATATCTGCTTCTATCGTACGCAGCCTCAGTCTCATCTAATCCTCTCAATCCTGTCTATTCTCTGTTCACATCAACTGCCAGCCCTCTTAACAACCCTTCACCAATAAATAAACCTATCGCTCTTATATTATCCTCATTAACAAATAACATTAATCTCTTACTCACTAACCCCATTCCTTTTTCTCCAACCCCTTCCTGGATTATGCACCCTCCTCAGGTCAATATTTATTTATCTAAATATAATGAACACGAAACACCTAAAAAGCTCATGATTACATCTTTTTATGGGATCATTCATAACAATCACTACGACTTTGTTCTATACTCCGAGGCTTCCAAAAGTGATACTGCCGTTGTCTGCTTAGTTACTACTGCAAACAATCTCATCAGCACTTCCATAATCTCTCCTTTATGCAGTGTGCATACTGGAGAATTTTACAGTATTCTACAAGCTTTTAAGCACATCAACCGTTCCAATAAAAAAGTTGCCATTTGTACAGACTCTCTAGCGTCTATCCTATCTATCCAAGAATTATTTACTGAACATCCCATTATCCAAGAAATCCAACACTCTCATCACCACATGTATTCCCTAAAGACCACAGTCACAATTATATGGATACCATCACACATTGGTATACCTGGAAATGAACTGACCGATCAGCATGCCAAAACAGCGTCAACTACAGCCACAATAACTTCTCATATCCAAATTTGCAAGGATGTTAAGGTAGAAGCAAAAAGAATCGTCAGATATATATGGTAAACTCACTGGCACTCCACCAAGACTCCCATACTATCTATCCAGCCTGTTCTGAACACATCTCTGTATACTGACCCCACTGGACTCTCTAGATAAGAAGTATCAATACTACGTTGACTTCGAATAGGTCACACCAAACTTACACACAGCTACTTAATGACTTCAAGCATTAGACCTTCCTGTCAAAGCTGCCCGTGTCCACTTACTGTTAAACACATCCTGGTTGATTGTCACCAATTTAGCACAAGAAGACGACAACATAATCTCAAATCCCAGCTGCAAGACATCCTAGGGGACCCAAACCAAATCGAGTCAACACTGAAATTCTTAAAAGATATATCATTCTATCATAAACTTTAAACTATGTTTTTTAACTATCTGTAATAACTACTGTTTTCTGTAATCGCACCTGTACCAGTGGTCATAGTTGCACGTTAATTGAATAAAAAAAATATGTTGTGGCTAACTGACGAATTCCCAATAATTTTTTGACTTTATTATCAAATATTTAATGCTCTTAGCTTCCTTATTACTATTAAACTTTAATCAGTTCCGAGGCTGAGCAGATAGGAATATAAACGAATTAAAGCTCATGCTTTTATAGCAAAAGGAAATAAAGGTAGAAAATTAATTTCAAATATTAAGTGAAGTTTTTGAAGAGCAAGGAACACAACTAGGTATAACTTTATTCAATTTGTCCCATATCCCTTAGCAGAGAGTGGAATAGTTTCCAGTTCTTGTTTATTCCAATATCAATCAGGATATATACGAGATTTATCATGTTGAGAAATCGTTAATAACTCATATATTGATCTAAAAACTAAGGCCGGTGGTAATCTTACAAAACTTTCAGCAAAACTCGGCGCAGTATTACAACTTTTTCTACAACTTTCAAGATTCAACATTTCCTTCTGTATTTATTTAGAAACTTCTCTCTTGTCACGAATACTTACAACGGTTTCTATTGAGAGAAAACAGTTTTATCAAAAACTTCAAAAGTAGAAATGGTAGCTAGATTCTTCTCATAGTTGTAATTAACATTTGTGATGAATTTTCTTTTACAATTTCTCGAACAGTTCTTTCGTTAAAATCTACTTACTCCAGCAATTTTTCTGATACTCGTTTCTGAATTCTAGCAATTACTTGGGGAGCCTTGTCTTAAGTTGTCGAGTTCTCATGGTTCTAGGTCCACATATAATATTCAAAAGCAAAGGTTACCGGTTTCCGTCGACGATATGATAATGCCTGCTAAGTGTAAGGCACGCTTTTTTATAGGAGAATGAAAAAGATGTATTATATTGAATCTCAAATATGAAATTTAATTAACATGGGCAACATATTTTTATAAGATATATAAAAATTTTACGTTTAGGAGTCACCACAAACAAACGCCGTAATGTTTTTGATTCTCCTGTAGAAAACGTGCCTTTCACTTAGCAGGAATCGTCGACAAAAGAACCTTAGTAAGTATTTCAGCTCGTGAGCATTACCATTGACAAATACATTCAAAAAGCATATTAGCCATTTCCGTAGTGATAAATGCAGGTATCTGAGCACAAATGGAAACACAATTAATGATACAACGGAATCAGTATGTTGAAAGTTTCTCATACTGTAATGTTTTTACTATTTATTTAAACAGTAAACGTTTTTATTACGGGTGGGATAAACTTTATACACACGATATGGCTACTGACTAATTTATTTAAACACTAAACTACTCACTAACACTTAATTTATATGCACACAAACTTAATCATTAATTTATATCAACACTTCACTGTTCGCTATTTCCGTGTATTCTTGTTTATTTGTCGCGATCACTTCATCAACTGAACTAACTCTTCTTGGTCGGTTCCTTATATATTAGTTCCTTTTTCACTAGATAATTCGAGATTGCAGCGTACACAAAAACAATTGGCTTTCTGGCATTTTCTAGATAATACTGGGCACAGAAACAATGTCCGCCATAATTTCAACTTTCATACCTGGCTTAGACAGAGTCGGATTTATGGACTATACCAGTGTGCTGTTTCGTAACAACTTTTGTGGAGCCGAGACTGGATGCTTCAATCGGCAACTGTCCCCATTTCTACACTTTCCGATCTTATGGAAATAGCAGGGCACCGGTTGTAGCTGCAAATTAATATCTGGACACCGGTATCTTGAAAGATAATCTCTACCATGTTCCTGATGATTCGCCAATCCAACTGGTTACTCCCTATCTTAGGCATAGGCAGTTTCTTCACGCTGGATTCCAACACATCGTCTCGTAGGTTTCGAAGTGCTTCCCACACATCGCGGTAGGTAGATCGATCTGGAAATTACTTTTTAGTTACAGTTTCAGTGTCTTGCCAGGGGCTGGAATCTGGTCTTCAAGTTTTTCTCATTGCCCGAACTTCTTTCGAAAGACGGATGCCAACCCTCGTGCGTTTTTGAGACGGGCGGGGATGTTGTATGCCAGTGAATAATCTTCCGGGAGAGTGAGCAAATCTTCTCGTTGTTCTGAAGTAACTCCAAATCTAGCTTTCCCGGTACCTCCATACGCGCCCATAAATTCATCTAAGGTGGGGTTACATACATCTTGAATATGGTTTACTCCTTTCTCTAGGTCCTGGTCTCCTTCGAATGACGCTAGTCGGTTTTGGTGAACTACTTTCGGTTTTCCGTTGGGAATCTTGCTTATGCGATATATAATATCATTGATCCCTTTCTTGAATAAGTATGGACCTTCCTAGGATTTTAGTAATTTTGGATAAAATCCTTTTCTCCTCGTCGGGTGTAACCATACTTTGTTACCTTCTTTAAAACGGCCTTCTGTGGCCTGCGTGTCGTACCGACTTTTCATTCTGTCGCTGGCAACTTGAAGATTTGTTCGAACTAATTCATGAATATCGTCCAGCCTTCTTCTCAATTGGATCACGTAGTCTTCGCCTGCTAGATCGTCACCAGGCCGACAGCCAAATTCCAGGTCACAAGGAAGCCTCACTTCACGTCCAAACAGGATTTTCGCCAGTGTTTCACCCGTGGACTCATTGACGGCAGATCGATAAGCCAATGCGAATAGGGAAAGATACTGGTCCCAATCTCTCTGATGACTGGATACTATTTTGGACAGGTGTTTTCCAATAATCCTGTTCATTCTCTAGACCATTCCATCTGACTGCGGATGTAATGCTGTTGTCTTGGTCTTCTTCATTCTCAGGTTCTCGCAAATCTCCTGGAATAGATGACTTCCGAAATTTTTTCCCTGGTCGCTGTAAACTTCCAAGGGCACTCCATATTGGCTGATAAATTCTTTCACCAATATATCCGCAACAGCTGTGGCCTCTTGGTTCGGGATAGCGTAAATTTCCACCCATTTTGTGAAATATTCCATTACAACCAGTATGTATTTGGCACCATTTTTGGTCGTCGGAAATGGTCCAGCGATATCTAAAGCAATCCTTTCGAGAGGGCTTCCAACATTGTACTGTTTCATGGGCGCCTTTCGCTTGCGTTGTGGTCCATTACTCGTAGCACAAGTCGTAAATTTCTCACAACAGTCCTCCACATCATCGGAGCTGTTCATCCAATAAAACCTCTCACGGATTCGCTGGAGGGTTTTCTCCACTCCCAGATGACCTCCCGATGGACTGTCGTGCAACTTCTTCATTACTTCAGCTACTCTTGTTCTCGGGATAACTAACTATCTCCTCATCTCGGAACCATCATCGTTTTCAAGGACTCTTTCCAATAAACCTTCTTCCAGGACAAGGTAGTCTCAATGAGCCCAATACGCCTTGAGTTTCGGTGAAAATCTTGACACTCCTTGCCAGGTAGGTCGCCGATTTCCTTCCTTCCACTGCCGATTCTTCTCTAGGCAATGGTCATTCTCCTGATCTTTTTTGATCCTGGTGGGTGACCATTCTTCATTGACTACTGTAATTCTTGAAACTGCAACTTACTTAGATTTCGACTTGTTGCTTTGTAAATAGTCTACAGGGAATGGCCGTCTAGGCAAGGAGTTGGCTTTTCGGTCATTCACATCAGCTGGATGTTCACCCCTGTTTGATTTCGCCTGTCACTGGAGTTCTTGGGTTACAGGAGTATTAGGGCGCTTAGACGGACTGCGTACGTGCTCTAGCTCGCCACACTTCCGGCATTTGATCTTTTTCGGCTTCTTGTCTGCCATACCTTTCAACAAGTTGACGATCTGGTCAAGTTTGTTATCGTCATCCGTTTCCTGTATGGTTCTACCTTTGTTGTAACGCTAGATCTTCGTGACTGCTTTGCATTTGAGAGATTCTTGGTTTACAGAAGTCGTAGGACGCTTAAACGAACTGCGTGCATGCTCTAGCTCGCCACAATTACAACACCTGATTTTTTTCGGCTTCTTGTATACCATAACTTTCAACAAGTTGACGATCTGGTCAATTCTGTCATCGTCACCTTCTTTCTGTATGGTCCTACCTCTGTTGTATCCGGAAGCCATCATGGCTGCTTCATATTCAAGAGCAATAGTCAATGCGTCGACTAATGTTTTCGGATGGGCTAAACGAAGCGTCCTCTGAATATCGGGGTCACGTACGCCATCAATAAAGGCCTGGATGCCTAAACATCCCATCATGTTATCTGGTGCTGATGGATAAGCAAATCGAACTAGTCGGGCAAAATCCAGTTCATACTCTTGAAGGGTTTTGTCACGTTTCTGTCTTCGGCTCTCCAGCTGGAATTGGTACATATGTTCTAGATGTTCGTAACCTTACGCATTTCCAACCCCTTCTTCAGCTGCTCGAAGTCATCCGTTTCTTCGAGCGGTATCGTCTGAAGTACATCTAAGGCATTCCCGAAGCGCTATAGTTAGGTTCACTGCTTTCTACTTATCGGACCAATTACTCACTCTAGCGGCTGCTTCAAACTGTTTCAAATAATTGGTCCACGACATTTTTCCATCGAACGTTGGGGTCTTGACTCGGGTAAAACTGCCAATATCATCAGTCTTGAGTTGTGTTTCTGGCTTGCAGATCTCGATCTTCTTTTCTTCTGTTGCAGTGTCTTGTGTTCTTAAATCGGCAATCTTTGTCTCTAACTCCTTGATTTTCTTGTCCATCTGATTTTCCATCGTTGTCATCTTATTCTCAATATCCGATTTTAGAGACGAAATTTTATTCTCGACTTCAGCAGCAATGTCATTTTTCAATGATATCTGCAGAAATATCTTTCTTCATAGCAGAAATCTTCTCGTCCATGGCAGAAAAATCATTCTTTATATTAGCAGAAATATTAGCAGAAATTGACGAGATTAAGGTGGAAGCCTCGTCATTGAATAAAAATGTTTCTGGATCCAAACCGTCACTTACCAGTGCCACATTATGTCTTTCTACTAACTCACTCTTCTTACCGGACGTTTTCAACTCGCGATTTTCCAATTCTGCCTTTAGCTCAGTAACTTTCAAGTCACATAGTCTCTTGGCCATTGTTACGTAGGTATTTATTTATATTACCCCACACCTGACACCAATGTAATGTTTTTATCATTTATCTAAACAGTAAACGTTTTTATTACCGGTGGGATAAACTTTATACACACGTTATGGCTAATTACTAATTTATTTAAACACTAAACTACTCACTAACACTAAATTTATATGCACACAAACTTAATTATTAATTTATATCAACACTTCACTGTTCGCTATTTCGGTGTATTCTCGTTTATTTGTCGCGATAACTTTATCAACTAAACTAACTCTTCCTGGCCGGTCCCTTATATATTAGTGCCTTTTTCACTAGATAATTCAAGATTGCGACTTACACAAAAACAATTGGCTTTCTGGCATTTTCTAGATAATACTGGTCACAAAAACAATGTCTAGATAAGATAGTCACAATCATAAACAATTCTAAATATCCCTGCGCGTCCGCCATAATTTCAACTTTCATACCTGGCTTAGACAGAGTCGGATTTAGGGACTATACCAGTGTGCTGTTTCGTAACAATACTAATATAATCTATTCTTCAAAACGTGTTTTCATTCAACTGTACTAATTCGTATAGTTTTGGTAGGAGAGAGATTGATTGGGTCCATATCAAGATAATGCTGATGCTATTCGATAATGTAAGCAATGATATCAATTTTTGATCGTCCGTTATCGTGGTATCAGTGATGAACTCTCAAGAGATGATTTCCAGTCGCAATTCATTCCATTTCAGTGATATTGACTTCAGTTGTAGACGTTGATATTTGGCCAAAGTGAGGTAAATCATCCATCACGTCTCGAGCCCTTGTAGATTCACTCTATCACTCACACGTACGTACATAATCTCTGTCAGATTCACAAGAAAATAGGAAGATACTGTGACAAACTGACTAAATGAAGTGCTGTGAACGAATGCCGTGTGATTATAGGGTTGTGCTGAACTCTAACAATATCGACAATACACTTTTTAAATAATCACGTACATATAACGTCAATACAATAGAAAGAACATGGCAATACATGATTATTTACATGAAATTGATTTGGAATTTCTCGGTGTAACGAAGTTAGAGGTTTTATAAAATTAGTTAATTCTCCGAGTCGCCCCCGTTTTAATTATATTTGCTTCGAAAGCCAAACTTTGCTTTCAATATTTTTTGAAATTGATCATTAAAATCGAAGTTTGGAATGGAATACGACATTAATTACGATGAAACAGAGAGATAGGACCTCTAACGAAATAATTTATCATAGGAATTAGAGATAAGCGGAATTATTTTGAATAGGAAATAACGAGCGACTGTAGGAAGGTTAAAAGTTATGGTGGAAGGGAACAGGCAAAAGTATACATGGAACTCGAAAAATCCAAATATTTTAGGGTGGTAACCACGGTATGGGGACATACATGCACCAAAATGAGAGGGGGGTGTTCTCCCTTTTTTCTAAATTTGAGAACCTCTTCATTCTTGTGCTGGTGTAGCTATAGTTTCTTCATTTAATAGATGCCGATCTGGCTATTATTATCCAATAGTATGAGGATTTAATGATGGATAGGAAGAAGGCGTTCTGTATCTGTAAAGTTGGAAGGGTGGGTGACCCAACAGCACTTAGGCCACAATTGGCCCATTGTTCATCCTTCTGAGGTTCAAAACTTCCTTCAAGCTCGAGATCCAGCCTACCTCTTTGAAGTAGGCGATAGCGTCGCCGGAATTAAGTTCCCTTATACTGGCTTGTGTTAGCGTGTGCTCGCCGAATACATGAAACCTAAAATGAGAGAGTATCTGACATTCGCAAAGAATGTGTTCGACAGACTCATCTTCTTGTTCACATCCTCTACAAAGTGGGGTGTCAGACAGACCCACTATGTGAAGGTGTTTTCGTAGGTGGCAGTGACCAGTCAGAATACCCGTGGCTGTTCGTAGGTTCCGCCTGTTCATAGTCACGTATGTTTTGGCTACTTTGCTGTCCGGATATTGCAGCAGTTCCTTGGCAAGCCTGCAGCCTTCTGCGCCGTCCCATATACCTTTAAACTTATTAAGGGAGTGTTCATTTAATAGGTCGACTGTTGCTGACGCCGGTAGACCAATGCGAGTGACAGGTCCCTTGATTTTGTGGGATGCTGTCTTCGTGGCTAGCGAGTCTGCAATACGGTTTCCTTTCGATTTTTCATGGCCCTTAATCTAGCCTAAGGTTCTGGTGTAGCTATAGTTTCCTCATTTAAGAGATGCCAATCTGGCTATTATTATCCAACAGTATAAGAATTTAATGATGGATAGGAAGAAGACGTTACACAAGATTTGGTTCTAACAGAAATGCAAGAAACGTAGACTTCACCCCTCTTCAATTTATTTACACACTCATGTCAACACTAGGACTTCGTATTTCATCATTGAAGCTGCCAAAAGGATTTGGATTATACAAGAAGTTAAAGGTCTTTATAATCATATAGATTTCACTAATATTAAATTGAAATATGTTTTTTCCTTGTTGAGCGAGCGCCTTTCCCACATCGAGTTTGACATTTTGGATAGACATATCAGAGATATGGTGTAGGATTATGGTAAGAGTAACTTTGATCGCCTTGCTTACAAATTTAAGCGCTTAAAGTTTGGTAGTAATCAAACGCTCCATGTGAACTCTCCAAATTTAACTTTTTTTCAAAGTACTGGAATGTTCTTCTTATTTATTTAAACAGTAAACGGGTGGGATAAACTTTAAACACACGGTATGGCTACTTACTAATTTATTTAAACACTGCACTATTCACTACTTATATACACAGTATATTCACTTAAACTAATTTATATAAACAGTTCACTAATTCATATTCACTTACTTACTTGTTTATCTCACGATGTCAAATTATCAACTAAACTAACTCTTCCTGGTCGGTCCCTTATATATTAATGCCTTTTTCACTAGATAATTCTAGATTGCGGCTTAGTCAAAAACAATTGGCTCTCTGGCATTTTCTTGATAAGACTGATCACAAAAACAATGATAACATAGTCACAATCGTAAACAGTTATAAAAAAAAAACCTGCGTATCTGCCATAATTTTAACTTTCATACCTGGCTTAGACAGAGTCGGATTTAGGGACTATACCAGTGTGCTGTTTCGTAGCAGTTCTTTCGGTTTTTCAAATTTAAATTTTCATCCCCGATGTCTCAACTTGAGCTCTTCCACATTTTCGGAACCCGAAATTGATTCACTCGACAAAGGCCATAAACATAAACTTTTTTCTCAGAATTCTCACATGAACATTAAAACCTTAGCCAAAAGGTATTTACGGAAACCTAACCTAGATCAACTATTGGGTTGTTATATTCACGTGACTGGTTTTTACTTGGTTCTGGAGGTATCTGAAAACATTTTATTACTCGTCCGAGAAATCATTTCTGAGCTGACGTTATATTAGTGAAGTCCAACAAATATTCCACTTCTTCCATTTTTTTATGTGAGAAGTTATGTATATAACAAAATTCGAATTTGTGTTTATAGTAATCACGCAATAACCCAAGTTACCCTACCGATCTAGTAGGGTTAAATATAATTAACTCGTTCCATAACCTATTTGTTGCATTACGCAAAATAAATTGAACAATAATGATATGGCACAGCCTGTATTGAGTCAGTAATATGTGTGTCAACAGGGTAACTAAATGATCGAACCATTCTCCTACTTTTGAAATTATCCAGACACACCACTTGTAATAGTTTGAACATGAGAATATTTTATTGCTTCACAAACACATGCTTGTTAATGGGCCTTGTCTCATAAAATAAGGTGACATATTGGATCTGGTCAGAGAAAAATATCACTGCGTCATAGATTATGAACGGGGAAGAAATGTACAGAAATGTAGAAGTTTTAGAAAAAATTGTAAGATAGGCAGTTAGTTGAAAACAGGTATCCCTCGGAAACAGACTAACGCTCTGGTACCTGGGGTGTAACATGAAATCGGATTTATAAAGTTTAAGATGTACTTTTATTCAGTGAAGTAATTGTTTTTGTAATAAGTCGGAGTTATGCAAGAAATATGTAAAAAAGCATGATTTCTGGTCCTCCGTTTTTTATTGAATCCCACCAAAACACTACTCGACTATTCGAAAGAGGTTAGTTTCATCGGATCAAGTAAACGAAGGCAAAAATATAAATATCGATTATAGATCACTAACCTGATCAAGTTTCCATAAATACCTATAGATTGTGAACAGGTGTTACATAACATAGATCCTGCTACCAAGGACCTTCTTAGACCTGATATTCCTACAGAACTCAATAAAGCTTTTGCTACAACTCCCAACAATAATATTAACAAATCATCACATTCCCTAAGTTGGAAGTCTGTTTACCCTTCGGTAGGCGCAGGTTGAACTTGTTCATTAGTGGGCGCACACGGTGTACGAGACCGGTTAAAATAAATAGACTTGAGAGACCACTAATAAGTGTTTTGTTGAAACTATAAGTTTTTTGAACATTTCACTACAATTATATAACATTTGCTTGACAACACCCCTTTTACAGTATTTTCAAACAGGGACCTGAAAAAAACTACACAAATGCGGTTATATTTTTACTTTGCCGCCCAACCTTTCCCTTTCTATATGCAAGAAAAGTATTGGTTTACCCCAAAAAAAGTTGGAATTTTGAAAAAAAAAATTGAGTTATTTTTACGTTTTCCATCAACAACAACACGAAAAAATGGTTTTTAGAAAAAAAATCCTGTGTGTATGTCGTCGTCGTCGTCGTTGTCGTCGGCCACTTTTGCTTACATGTCTTGTTAGCACGATACAGTCTCCGGAGAGCAATAAGTCAGCAATTTTATGATTGAATGTTGTTAAGCACATGTCACACATGAACCCTATTGATTTTCAATTCACCAGACCCAGTACAACGGGTGCTATGGTACTTGAAGTACAACTTTCTGTCATTTTTTGAGAAATTTCAGATTGTTAGCACGATACAGCCTCCGGAGTTCAACAAGTCACCAATTTCTTGATTGGATATATTTCAGGACATCACACTGATGAACCCTATTGATTTTCAGCTCACCAGAGGCAATACAACAGGTGCTACAGTACTTCAAGTACGATATTTTTGACATTTTTGGAGAAGTTTCAGTTTGTTAGCACGATACAGCCTCCGGAGTATATACAAGTGACCAATTTTATGATTGGATATTATTCAGAGCATCTCAAAGATTAACTCTATTGATATTCAGCTCACTGAAGCCAGTACAACGAGTGCTATGGTACTTGAAGTACCAAATTTATGGCCTCCAGCCTCCAGCTTGTATATAAATGACCCATTTTATGATTCAATATCATCCAGGGCGTCTTATAGATGAACCTTATTGATTTTTAGCTCACTAGAGCTAGTACAACGGGTACTATGGTACCTGAAGTGCCACATTTTTTGTCCTTTTTGGGAGAAATTTCGGGTTGTTAGTACAATACAGCCTCCGAGGTGTATAGAAGTGGCCAATTTTATAATTGGATGTTTTTCAAGGTGTCTCATTCAAGGTGTCTCATCCTATTGATTTTCAGCTGACTATAGCGAGTACAGCGGGTTCTATAAATCCAGATATACTGTTTTTTGGTTACTTTTGGAGAAATTTCGGTTTGTTAACACGATACATCCCCCGAAGTGTAGACAAGTGACAATTTTATGATAGAATATTATAATATTCAAGGCATCTTACAAATGCGGGAAAGTTAGTTTTAATCTTTAAAACCGTTTATTTTTTGTTCAATTACAAAGCAATAACTTAAAAAATATTCTTATACATTCGACCTCAATATACACAAAGCACTAAAAAAATTGAAAACAGTAATAAAATTACTATACATAGACGTACCCGGAACAACCCGGAACACAAAAAAAGAGGTACAAAAATCAGCGATGAGAATCGTAGCAACTTGCACATAAAGGCTTCACATGCTCTAAACACAAAAATTTAGCAGATAGTTCACAAAAATATTTTGACTTTCGGTTTTTTTCTCCAGTTACAGTCACCACATCTTCCAGTTTGCCCGGGATTTCTCTGAGCTGGCTAATCCTCTTGCGGATCTTGCAGATTACACAGTTGTTTCAGTCGCATTCTAATATTTGCTGGGATATGTCGATTCAGATACCTATTTTTCTGATGGTTGTACGTCAAAGCAAAAGCTAGCTTTGTTACCATTTGTCGTCTTGGTTTTGTTGAATTAATATTGTTACATCTATAAATAACGAACGCGTTTATTCCTGTAACATTCAATAAACTATAAAAAATCACTATGGGCCATCTTCTGGAACAACGTGCTACATTGTACTGTGCAAACAATTGGTCCACAGTATCGACACCACTTTTCGTTGAATTATACTGTAATATTGTTTCTGGTTTATCAGATTCCTCATCAACATCATCGCCGTGATGCATTGTTGAGTACAATATAACATTTTTATTTTTTTTCAGTTTATATGACACCAAGGTTCCTCCGCAGCCAAAAGCAAATACACTAGATCCAATTGGCCTACTTTTTGCTTGGTTGAAAAAATCAGGTATTTCCCTACTTCCGCCCTTTATAGTTCCAACTGAGGTTAGACCATTTCGTTTTAGTTCTATACCGAGTGCAGCGCTAGTGTACCAGTTGTCTGTTGTGACATTTCTGTTCGAATTATAAAGGTGCTTACATGCTCTTTCAGTTATAGCTTTCGTACTGTTGTCTAGACTGGAAGGGCCCGCTGGTTGTGTCCCAACATAAACTTCCATATGACTAGTGTAAAATAATTTCGCATCACAAGTAGCGAATATTTTCAAACCATATCTATTCTGTTTACTTGGGATGTACTGGCGTAAAGAACATCTGCCTCTGAAGGCTTCCAGTTTCTCATTAACAGTAACAAACTGAGATTGAGAGAAACTGTTCTTTTTATTTTCATTCCATCTTGTCAGTATAGTTCTAATTGGAAATAGTTTGTCTAAAATAGAACTCTCAGCTATAGTATATATGCGTCAAAGCGAATATATATTAGTAAAACTTTAAATGTTCTCTTGTTCATTGTTAATCGGAAAAGTTCTATGCCAGTCCCATCTGTATTCCATAAGTATTCAAATGACTTGCTTTCCTAACACCTGCAAGATATAATAATCCAATTAGGGCTCGAATTTCGTCAATATTGGTTGGCAAAATATCTCTCTCACGAACGAAATGTGAACTTCCTGAATCAATTCTTTTGTTTGTCTCATCAACAATTATTTGTAGCATGTTAAGATCGAATAGAGAACCCCAAATATCATCAATTTTAGATTTATTTTTACATGAACTTTTGTGCCTAGTAGCTGCATTAGTATATTCTCTCTACGAGTTCTGACGTTTTTAGGAGGTACATGCTTGGCCCATTTGGTAATTTTATCTTTCCCTATGAAATGAGGTCCAATAGTATTTCCAGTTTCCTTTTTTTCGTTTTCCTTGATTTCTTTTTCTGTATCGCTATCTTCAGATCTCTCTTCAACAACATCATTTTCGGTTGTTTCCTCCTCATCATCAAATTCTTCTTATGTCTGGATTTCTTCAGAAAGTCGCAACAATCGCTGCTGATCTCTTTCGTAGTTGTAGTCCATTTTAATTTGAATTACAAAACTTGGAATTACAACAAATTCTATAATTTAAAGCCTTCTAAATATATTTCTTATATTACCTCAGTGGGCGCACACGATGTGTTGCACCGGGTTTTCAATTTGCTCTGCCGCTTTCTAAAGTACTGCACTCCGCGACAAGAACTGACTAGTTGACCATAAAACGGGAATGTACACGGACGCAAAATACCGATCTCACCCGATTATTTCCGATACGTCGTTTCTTAACTCCGCCCGGTGTCCTAGACCGGCTGCGCCTACTGAAGGGTTAAGAATTTGAAGAGTAGGCTTTGGAACGAGAACCTTATTGTCACCAAGGATGACAAAGGGAATTGTATTGTCATTTTGGATAGAGCCATTTACGTTGATTAAGTTGAGAGTTTTCTTCTTTCTGACAGTTAGCTTCAAATCCCACTGTCTCCTTTCACAATAATCTTAGATTACCACTTATGGTTTATAATCATGTTATCTCTTCGTTTAACAAGAATTTTTTTATCCTACACGCGTCTAAAACCCAATTTTCGTAGCTCTGTAGGGGGGAGAAAGTAGATATTTGCACGGATAGGCGAGAAAAATGGCAAAGAATGGATAGTCAAAACCACTTCACAAAAATGACACTAGATAGCACATGTTATACACTATAATTTATTTTGAGCGGGCTGGTTGTAATTGATACGAGAATAGTAGTTGAAGCACTATATTATCAATATTTCACACAATAGCTATGGGGTAGCTTTTGCAATATTTCCACAACTGTTGTACTATTTAGATTCAATTATAATTTTTACCTTTAATTTGTTTGTTACTTGTTGTTGCTAACTTACTGCCATCCTACGTAACTTCACTGTCACAGAACAAGCACAAATGTCATGTGTTCATGCACTTGCTTCTTCTCTTTCATAGCTGCCAAGGAGCGTTCTGTTGGTGCTATTAACTGATCGTTTTATTGTTACCAACAGCGCCCTATTATAAATGACTACGCGGCTGTCACTTTTAAATTTCAAATTAATGCTACATGAAAAGTCAAGGGGAAAATATAACCAAATATATAATCAGTGTTTTGAATGAAACTTACTGTTTCTAGCTAATTCCACAATATATTGAAAAAATATTGGAAATTCTAAAAAATTGACAATTGTTTCGATATTAAATATCATCGTCAGAATGACAGAAGTTACATTTCATTTGATGCCTACCTGATGTTTAATAGTTATTTTTTGCTAGACCAAGAAGACCTACCTTGTGATTGACTGAATATGTGGTAATAGAAAAAAAAGACGTGTGGCACTTGGAGACTGCCGCGGTAAAGCTATTGCATAGAGTTTTACACTTTGACGTTAACAATTTCTTTTTCTTTTTAGTTCTTTTTTCAGTATTAGAAGTTTCACTTTCACAGTCTTCGTATCTGCATAAAATAATCAAAACTAATTTTACAGTCCTCGTATAATCATACAAGTATCAAAATTCATTGGTCAGTCCTGGTATCAGCATAAAATAATCAAAATTTATTGGGCAGTCCTTGTATAAGTATAAAAAATCAAAATTAATTGGACAGTCCTCGTATCAGCATAAAATAATCCAAACTTATTGGACAGTCCTCGTATAATCATGAAAGTATCAACATTTATTGGGCAGTCCTCGTATAAGTATGAAGTTATCGAAATTTATTGGACACTCCCCGTAAAAGTATAAAAGAATCAAAATGTATTGGACAGTCCTCATTTAATCATATTTATTGAGCAGTCCTCGTATAAGCATAAAATAATCAAAACTTATTGGACAGCACTCGTATAATCATAAAAGTATAAAATTCATTGTGCAGTCCTCATATAAGTATAAAACAATCAAAACGTATTCGACAATCCTCGTATGAGCATAAAATAATCAAAACTTATTGGACAGTACTCGTATAGTCATAAAAGTATCAAAATTTATTGGGCAGTCCTCGTATAAATATGAAAAAATTAAAATTTATTGACAGTCCTCGAATAAGCATATAATAATCAAAACTTATTGGACAGTCCTCGTATAGTCATAAAAGTATCAAAATTTATTGGGCAGTCCTCGTATAAGTATAAAAGAATTAAAATTTATTGACAGTCCTCGTATCATCATAAAATAATCAAAACTTATTGGACAGTCCTCGTACAAGTATATAGGTATTAAAACTTATTGGACAGTCCTCGTATCAGCATAAAATAATCATAAAAGTATTAAAATTTATTGGGCAGTCCTTGTATGAGTATAAAAGAATCAAAATTTATTGGACAGCCCTCATATCATCATAAAATAATCAAGACTTGTTGGGCAGTCCTCGTATAAGTATAAAGGAAATAAAATTTATTGGACATATAAGTATAAAACAATCAAAATGTATTGGACAGTCCTCGTATCATCATAAAAAAATCAAAATTTATTGGACATTCCTTGTATAGTCATAAGAGTATCCACATTTATTGGGCAGTCCTCGTATAGGTATAAAAAAATTAAAATTTATTGGATAGTCCTCGTATCATCATAAAAAAATCAAAATTCATTGGACAGTCGTCGTATAAGCATATGGGTATTGAAATTTACTGGACAGTCCTCGTATCGTGTCAGCTTATTTTCGTTACGGAATTTCTGGATTCGGTCTCCACGCTCAAGGCCCGCGATAGAAGCTAATGCAATAGCTTAAAAAGAAGAAGATATGATATTACAAATATCAAAGCTTAGATATTATTAGCCCTATGTGGCTATCATTTTCCCAATTAAGATCAGTATAACTGTACAATGATATAAAAAACCAGAAAAACTATCTGCTGATGTTTACAATTATCACTTAAGAAGACAGTTTATAAGTGGAGAACTCCCTAGATTTATTTGTTCATTGACGACTTCATATTGTGGGTTTCTTAAGTGTCTTCTAATTTCCAACTCTTCAAGGAAATCCAGTTCTTGTTTGTTATCACAAATATGTGGTACATCTAGTTCTGTGTTGGGTGTAAATGAATTATTGGTATCAAGTAGATGTTTTGCGAAGTGGGACCAAATAGACAGCATTACATTCTGGACATTTAAATTTATATATACCTGATTCCTTCAATGGTGATACTTTTGTTTTTACATTTAACAATTTTGTACTTACGTTACTTTCTGTTTTAAAAAGAAATTGTTGTATTCGTTGAAACATTATGAGAAATATTTCCTGCATCTGTATTTTATAAGTTTTGATTTCTTCAGTTTGTTTAGGAAATATTAGTTGGAATGCCACTTTTTCCTCTTTTTTTTTAATTAGTTTATTTATCATATGTAATGGATAACCGTTGGATGTTGCTATTTGTTTAATTCTATTGATATCTCTATCAAAATTACATTTGTTCATAGGAAATGAAAATGCTCTATGTATCATTGAATTATATGCCGCTAATTTATGTGACACGAGGTGATTGGAACTATTTGGAGTAGTCACATCAGTGTGTGTTGCTTTTCTGTAAATTGAATAATCAAGTACATTATTTACTCTTTGAATTTTTAAATCAAGAAAATTGATTGAGCTATTTTCTTCAACTTCCCATGTTAATTTAATTTTTGGGTGTAAATTATTAATGTGGTGGAAAAATATATCTAATTGTCGTTCACTACCTATTAAACAAGCTAATATATCATCCACATATATATACCAAAATAAAACATTTTTAGAAATATTAGTTTCAAAGATTTTTCTTTCTAAACTGCCCATAAAAAGGATTGTCAAAATCGGTGAATATATATCTTATTGTCAAAAGTGAAATAATTCTGATTGATACATACATCAAGTAAATTAAGTATATCTGATATTATTCTTTGCCAATATATTATTAGGAGTATTAACATAAGAAACTACAGGTCTAATTGGTTTCATTATTTTATGTAATTTACCGGTTCCATGTAATTGTGGAGATTGAGGATTCTTATTTATGATGGACGTCTTTTCGTAATCACTTAAAAGATAATTTGAATTATTAACAACATCCCCTACAATATTAGAAAACTTTTTTGTTGGGTCTGCTCTAAGAACTTTTACATCGCTAGATTCTATAAAGTTTCATATCTTTGAATTATAATTTTCATTTGTCTATATGAGCTATAATTTGTTTAATATCATTCATAAATTTTGGTGGTATGCTTCACTTCAAACCTTTATTTAAAAATTCTATTTCACTATCTGTAAAATTAGTGTCTGAAATTTTTTTAAATCGTGGTGCAAAGTTTGTTGGTATGTAAGTACTTACAATTTCATAATGTTTAGAGTATTGAGTTCTATGTTGTGTATGTTCAAGTTTCTATAGCTTTTCTTCTTGTTTCTTAAATTTCTTGTGCTTCATCGTGCTGACACTTTCTTTTATTTTGTCATCTAAACAGTCAAATTCTACTGGATGTAGTTAGAAGGTGAGTTCAGAATGTACAACTTTCATGTAGTTGCCTAAGAAGTCCCTTATTTTAAACAATTTTTCACATTCCTCTTTAAGCCAAACTCGTTGAGCACATTTTATAGCTTTTTGTGCTTGAGGTGTTTTAGTATGGCATTTTATATTCACATAATTTGGTATTACCTCTTTTCTAAGGCATTCTTGGTTGAACCAAATGTTTTGTGATGCTTTGTAACGTTTTTGTAGTAACTTCTGGTACAGTCGGGTGAAATCATCTCTCGAAGATTTTTTAATGAAATTAACTGTCTCGACCATTACTTCGTGGAATCTACTCATATTAGAGCGTATAAATATGAGTAGATTTTACGAAGGGTCGAGACGGTAATATAATCAAATTAACTGTCTCGACCCTTACTTCGTGGAATTTACTCATTTTACTGTTTTAAATGAAACTTACTGTTTCTAGTTAATTCCACAATATATTGAAAACATTTCAATATATTGTGGAATTAACTAGAAACAGTAAGTTTCATTTAAAACAGTGAAAACATATAATCCTTCAATGGATTGGTGTTTATTGCATAATATTAAAAGTTACAGCGAAAATGTTATTTTCAACAACTCATCTGCATTTTTCTATGACCGATACAGTCAAAATATTTCTTTTATCATTTTAGAATCTAATCATTTATGTGTAGGATTGTAGGATAAAAACTATTGTGTGTTCCACGCCGCGAAAATAGTTTTCCGGGCTTCCCGAAGTGTCCTTGCTTAGCCATTTCTTCTGTCGGCCCAGAAAACCAGCACTTTCGTGCCAAGATACACAAATAGCTATAAACAACCATTTTCCTTTACACATTTTCAACAAACTTTACTCTAAGTTTAGACTGAGTTTTCACACTACAATATCACCTTCTCAAGACCAGTTATTTTCGGGTGCCTTACTTTTCGTGGGGACATTATCCTATATTTCCAGCATTTTTAGAAATCACAATGTTGAAGTGGCCTTTAAAACCAATTCTAACTTGGGTCAATTTTTTATGAACACTTAGGATGAGGTACCTTTATTCCATAGGTCAGGTGTTTATCATCTATCTTGTGGTTCTTGCAATATGGTATATGTGAGTCAGTCTGGATACAGGTTAGAGTCTCGTTTGAAAGAAAATCAATATTATATCAGAAGATATAAGAATACCGACATTTATAATACTCCTTCATGATTTCCTAACGATATTTTATTGGAACTATATGATTTTGATTTTCAGGATGTCAGACTTTTACATATGTAAAGGGTGATCGACTCAACCTCTTAGAGATGTCTGGAATACGTCGCATATATAACGATCCTTCGATCTTATGTTCGAACGAACAATTACAACCTTTAAAAAATGATTATTTGTTTTTTTGTTAATCAACTACATTTTACTTATTTTTGCAATTGCTGTCATTTAACTGATTCTTCCTTTATGCTGATTATTACCTACTTCATATTTCAGACAGTCACAATTATTTTGCACTTTTGATGTAATAATTATTATGATACTATGCTTGAATTATTATTTTCTTTCAAAGTATTCTTTTCATAAATTTTAATTTATGTCACGACTTATTTGAATACTGTTGACTTCCATTTTTATTCTTCTTTTTGTTAAGTGTCATGGTATCATTTCTAGTTTCTACGATTACTTAATGGATAATGTTAAAAGACTTTGTGTCTTTCTATTGCATTTTACTTACCTAATTTCTTTACACGATTATTAACTTGTCTCATTTATCTCTGTTTTAGAAAAATTTCACATTGTTGTTGAAGGCTGTCAGTAGTCCTTGTAATTTGTCAATTCTCCAACCATCTTGTCTAATTTGTGATAGTGGTGTGTCACTGCGCTTCAGATTATTAAGTTATGAATTTTAACTTAGTAATTGTGGGGTGGTTTCCGGGGTTATTAATTATTCAAGTGTCGGGTTATGGACTCTACCCTACTCTCCAGACTTACAGTGCAACTATGTTCGCCGTTCTCCTCATTTGCATCACGGCGAGGTCGATTTTGATAAACTAATACAACATTTCAAAGAATTATCATTTTTTACAGTCCCATTAGGGAAGTATTATCTTCTCCCTTCACTTCTCTATGGGAGAAGTACTACCCCATCATTACTTATTTTTGTTTTCCGTTAGCCCGCACGACGATGTCCATATTTTCTTTCTTCTTTTTTTTTAATTATACATTTCTTCAATTCTAATAACTTCTTTTATTGCTAATTAATTTTAATTTTGTTTGACGTTTACATAATTATGTGAATTTTCCGTACTATTTTTAATAAAATTTCCCTATAGTATATTCCCCTTATTACCTACTGACACATATTGGATTCTGCTGGATGCCACGGTCATTGACAGCTTTCCTTTTCCAATACTTTTCATGTGAATGATATATACATTTGAGGTAATTCGATATGTTTTGATTTTCTGAACTTTGTCTACCTCAACCTTTTACAGGCCTGATGATGGTTCAGTGAGCCTTAACTATTTGCCCCTTCATCTTGTATTAATATATGCTGTAGTACGGATTTTGCATTTTACTTACTGCTATTTACCTACAGACTAAAATATTAGATGGATAGCCTTCCTCTTTCATAGTTTTAGGCTTATTTTAGAATGAAATAGGGCTATTGTAGAGAGTAGCATAACGCGACTTCGGAAAAATTTCAATGCAGTTATTCGTTTTGGTGTTCCTAGATGCCAAAATCACCCTCCCTTTGTTCGAAAGGTTGTATATATATATATATATATATATATATATATATATATATATGTTATAACGGAATTTGTAAGCACGATAGAGGGCGTATTTTTTGATGGATCGAAACCAAACTCGCTGCAAAAATCTGTTACGCCAAAATCTTGGAAGAGTTCGTGAATCGGCCTAGTAAAAACAAAATGGCGGCCTGTCAAAGTTGAAAAAAATCGTATTTCCTTTGTTTTTCATTTGACGCAAAAAAGTTACTCAGCTTTTAGATAGACCTTAACACGTTCTACAGCTTTTGTATTCAACATTTTTCTCTAAATCGTAGATTAAAACATTTATTTAAGAAAATTCACAAATTTACCGAAAGTTACTAAGCTTTTATATAGACCTTAACACGTTCTACAACTTTTGTATTTAACATTTTTCTCTAAATCGTAGATTAAAACATCTATATAAGAAAATTCACAAATTTACCAGAAATTTGTTAGGCTTATTTCAGAATGAAATAGGGCTATTGTAGAGAGTAGCACGACAAGACTTCGGAAAAATTTCAATGCAGTTTTTTCTTAATTAAATGTTTTCATGTACGTTATAGAAAAAAGTGTTTAATACAAAAGCTGTAGAACGTGTCAAGTTCTGAAACAAATATCAGTAACTTTTTTGAGTCAGACCAAATACAAAAGAAATACGATTCTTCTCAACTTTGACAGGCCGCCATTTTGTTTCTACTGGGCCGATTCGGCCCGTTAACGAACTCGTCAAAGATTTTGTCAGAACTAATTTTTGTAGCGAGTTTGGTTTTGATCTGTCAGAAAATGCGCCCTCTATAGTGCTTACAATTTCCGTTATAACATATATATCGGGGAGGTCTGTGGGGGGTTTCTCCCTCTGTCGGGACTGACAAACTTGACAGGGGGTGGGACTTGCCATTTGCCTCTTTGAAGGTTGTTAAAAATGTTGCCACTCAGAGGGTAACAGGCTCTGAAGTTGGCAATTTCGGAATCTAATAATTCCAGAGTTAGAGACTGCCCTTTCATGATTTTTTTAAAGAAACCTCTGGAAATGATTAAATTACCACCTACAGGTGTCGTTCTCTTTTAGCCGGTACTAACCTTTGTCCACGTGATAATTGCCTGGATATGTTCACAGCCACAGGACCGAGGAAGTGAGAGTTCATGCGGTTTGGTGACTTTGAGCAGATTCAACTCCTTTTAAAAAAACCAACAAAAAAATAACAGCAGGCAACTGTTATATGAAAGAATTTTTTTAAAAAGAAGGTTTTTCCTCAGTTTTGACATTAATTGGACATCAAGATTCAAAAATTTAAATATTAATCTCATTTCTAAGATTGGTGCAGCATTTGGTATCACACTCGTAAATTTTCAACTACTCTGGTATATAGATATAAAATAAAACAAACTCGCTTGAAGGGAATACGACTGTAAATAGGTATTGAAAATAAAAAAAAAAACGTTGCTTTCTATCCAAAATCTAGATACACTTGGAACAACCGAATTAGTTCTAATATTCTCGTTTAAAATGTAGTAGTGGTGAATTTTAAAACCAAAATGTGTTCCTTCAGGAGGGATTTAAGCTAAGTTTGTTTTTGTTTTAAAATGTCTTTATTTACAATAGATTTACATAGAAAATTTAAAATTACATCCACGACATATACATATGAACTATATACAAGAGCCGATGTTCTGGCCGTCCTGGTGCAATCCTGAGATTTGGCATTCTCTTTGTCGGTTGTCGTATTGTCCACTTCTGTTATTTTGCTCCCTGTAGTTTTGTTCTCTATAATTGTTATTATTGTTATTATTATTGTATCTAAAATTTCTGTTATAATTGTTTTGATTGTTAAAATTTCGGTTATAATTATTGTTATTTCCTGGATTGTTATTATAATTATTGTTATTGTTATAATCTCCATTGTTATTATATCTGTTAATGTAATTATTTCTGTATCTCATCATCATATCTTTACATATCCTAATTTCTATCTATATACAAAATTATATTTACATATGTTTTTTTTTAAATTATTATTTGTTAATTATAAACTTATCATTTACATGTGGTTTTTATATCCCTCCTTGATCTTTTACAATTCCTTATTCGTCTTTTAGATTCCGGTCCTATAATACACCCTTATTATTCAATTTTATTTTCTTTTCCTAAATTTCGTCTTATCCTCTTCTCTTATTGTTCGATTCTCTTGTATCCTAAGTTTCTTTAAATTTTCCACTGTGTCTTTTTTTATTTTGTTATCCCCTATCTCATCAATTTCTCCCAATAAATTCATCAAAATTTGCGTTTCCAATTTCTTCATATTATTGTTTCTTCTTTTTATTATTTCATTTCCCATAATACTCTCACTTTCTATCATTTCATTTTTAATTATCCTATTAAAATTTCTTGGATCAATTATCTTTATATTTCTGCCAAGTTTTAATCTCATTTCAAAATTTTCTGCATAAATTATTCTTTCTATATTCTGTCTTATGGTTTTTTTCTATTTATTCCTTAGTCTTTTGTAATATCTTATTCATTTCCTCTAATTTCAAATTAAGTTGTATCCCCTTATTATTATTATTAATATTTCTTTTACCATATGTCACTATTCGTTTCAATATATTAACATATGGGTCTGTTATTTTCCAATAAATTTCTTTTTCATAAATTTTCATGTCTTCCGCACTTCCTATATTCTGTAAATTGCTATCTATCATTTCCTCATTTATTTGTCTTTGTATTTTTACTTCATCAATTTCCATTTTATTACTTAATTTCTGTTCTATAGTATCATCATTTATATTTTCATTTTGTATCTTTACATCCATTTGAATCTCTTCTTTGAAATCCTTTTCTTTCTCCTCCATTTTGTTAATTCTGTTAATCTGTGAATTGTCTATTTCCGTTATTTCTTTAATCCCCTCTCCTCTTATTTCTTGTTTAGTGGATTCTATTTTATTTTCCATGTATGTGTTTGATTTTTCCAATATCTTCTCAACATGCCCCAATTTTTCTTCTATCAATTTTATTATAAGGTCCTTAGTTTGTTTTATCTCTTCCTTATTCTGGTCCATCTTCATATTCATTTCTTGTTTTAATTCTTCCTTATTTTTATTCATATCTCCCCTCATATTATTCATATCTCCCCTAATGTCATCCTTCATACTATTCATATTTTCATCCATTCTTTTCATATCTTCTTTATTTTGTTTCATCATCATTTGGAGCATACTCATTACATCCATTTCCTCTTTCTCTTTTGATTTTTGTTTGACCTCTTGTCCTGTTTCTTCTGATAATGGTGCATCTTCTTCCTCCTGACCTAGTTCTGCAATGTCTTCTTCCGAATGTTCTCTCCCCTGTTCCAAGTATTGTACCTGAAAATCTCCTCTACCATTACTCCTTTCTTCTCTTTCTTCATCAGACCTACTTTCGACTCCTACCTGCTTTCCGTCTCTTAATGTCATTTTCCTTTCC
Organism: Galeruca laticollis; assembly: GCA_963921935.1. Lineage (NCBI taxonomy): Eukaryota > Metazoa > Arthropoda > Insecta > Coleoptera > Chrysomelidae > Galeruca > Galeruca laticollis. Next base: position 53,053,162 of record OY998184.1, read on the forward strand.
ATTTTATGTATTTAAATTCTTTTAATACAGTCAAAGAAAATTATTTCAATGATTTTTATTATTATTTACAAAATTTCCATATTAGCCCCACGTTGTGGTGACATATTATACTGATTTGTATTGGGAGAGAGACAATATTAGAATTATTGTTTAGATACTATGAATTATTAATTTTAGTTTAGTTGAGTTGATATTTAATTTTTGTTTGCCCGGTATATTGTAATACTTAAGATTTATTTGTAAAATAATTATTTCTTTGCATGAGAAACTCTCTGATCTCAGAGTAGGGTTCAGATGTAGAAAAAACAAAACAATTTCAATTTCTAATATGAGCGCCGAAATTCGAATAATATTCCTATCTTTTAATAAAAATTTTGTTAATCAAAATATACTTGCCTTATCATTATTTCCAAATAAACTCTAAAGACGGTCCTGTGTTTAATGTTGAACTTCTTCACGATTCATAGATGTCAGTTTAAAACTACCAACTGTTTAAACTAGATAGAGAAATGAAAAATCTCAAGAAAATAATTTCACAATGTTCTTCAAATAGAAAAACGTTATTTAATGCTGTAGAAACAAATACATTATTCTTTCACAGGACATAAATTAGTGAAAACCTATTATCTATTATGATCATTCATTCAAATAAAGTCATCCACTCGAATGAAGTACAATTTCTATATTTAATTTAAAATAGGCAACTTTTAACACAAATCTTATAACACGAAATCCGTTATATAAACGTCTATGATAGAAAGATGGCGGAAGATGAAACTTATAAGCGTCTGTTTAATATCAAAGTTCAATTCTTTGCATTAAATGGGTAAGTTTACTCTACCTTCTTTATATACAATTAAATAGTTTAAAATACCTTTTTTCACTGTATAGTTCAATTAATTCACATCAATAAATGGTTCTTATTTTGTTTAAGGTTACCTCTTGGAAAATACCATACAATTTGTCCAGCTTGCATAATATCCAGAAACGGTGCTACATTTCGTCCACATCAATACATTTTAATCAAATCACATAATCCAAAGCTTTCTAAAAGGTATGGTGGAGACACCGTTCCACCATACAATATTTTACTTAATTACATCTATAAGTTTTATGGTTAGTATTCAAATATAATTACCAATTTTCCTCTTATAATGTGTACTTCTGCTTGCTCAAATATATTGCTGACTAGCTTTCAAGTATAATGTATTTTTTTCTCTAATTTTTAATGCCAAATTGTTGTTTTTTCGAAAGTTTAACAAATTTTTCTCAATAAATTTTGCTCCTTAAAAATTTCTACCCAAAAAGAAAAGTACCTAGTCAATAGACTGTATAATCAACAAACTGTTCCCATTCAATTTTTTTATTATTAGCAATCTACTTGTCGCTGATAAAAATATCTTAAATGCATTCCACCAATCAAAATTGGTTATCAAAATTCTTATTCGAAAAATTTCATTTCAAATAGTGGATTGTCCATCCATCATTTTAAAACATTCTGTTTTGAGCCTCTTAAACGATTATAACCCATATATTTCTCCCTTAAATTGTATTTCAATAAATTTACTAAATGACAGTTCTTATTTTCTAAAGTATTTATTCAGAATGTCAAATCGTTCAACAAATGTCATATTCCATAGAGTTAATGTTTTCATTTTACTTCCTACATTCACATATTTTAAATACTTATATAATCTTATTGAAAACTTCCTTCAAACCCTAATATTCACTTCTTTAAAACAAATCACAATATTAATTTACTTTGACAATAAGAAAAATGGGTTATTATTTTCATTCATATGTAACAAACGTTCTAAAATTCTCTCTTTTAAATATGGAAGTTGTTTTTATGTCACCTATATTCTTATAAAGCTTATTTGAATTCTCCTCTATAATCATACAGTTAGATCCTTTATATGCTTTCACTATTGAATAGTAAATAGTACAGATTGTCTCCTTTTTAGCTAATTTTAAAAAAATTCAAATTCCAAAAATTTTAATTACTTGAAGTATGTAGTCTATTATTCATAATTCTGTATACAGGGTGTTGCAGGTTTCACTCTATGTTAATATATATATATATATATATATATATATATATATATATATATATATATATATATATATAAATTTACTGTCTACAATAGTCGTATTTCATTTTGAAATAAGCCTAATAACCTATGACAAAAATTATTTTTGAAAATATATATTTTTAAAGAATTTTTGGGTCGCGCAATTTTTACAGAAATTACAATAATGTCAAAAAATATTCACCTTCTGTGATATAACTAGTGAATATCCACTAACAATCAGGAAAGGAGAATATTTATATTCCACTGTCGTATAAACTTTACCGAGAAGGTTATGATCAATTTTCCGAGTGCCGTGACCGTAATGAAGTGTCAAATTCAGGAAGCACAATGATTTGAATACGTTTGATGGATTTGAATCCAGGTGATATACATCTAATAAAACGAAAATTTACATGATACAGAGAGAATGTGAATAGACGTCATCTTAATCTGAATAAGATTTGTTGGAAAAATTTATATTTAATTCTAATTAATGGTTTCTTGTTATCAAAGATCACAATTAAGTTAAACCTAATATCTTTCTGGTATTTTTTCTGTCAGAAAGTTTCCTTGCAATTGTTGGATTTTAATGTTACCAAAATATTAATTTTATTGTTTGATGAACAAAAAGCCAGTAGCTCATCGTGATAATCAAAGAGCATATCAAGAAACTTAGCTCTTTCAGCGTAATGCTTAAACATGGGTTTTTGCCTTTTTAGGAATATAATTTATTTTAATGATGTTTTTATTCAGGAAGTTGAGATGTTAGCAGGTATCCCAAACTATTCAATTATTCTCCTTTCATGGAACGAATCAAATAATCAGCATAATATAGTCGAGTTTATGCAGGTATATATGTATATATATATATATATATATATATATATATATATATATATATATATATATATTAATACAGATCCTCTATCAGAAATTTAAAGAATCAGTATAAACATAAGGAAATTTATTTAATTTTGGCTGCCATACTTTCGATACACACTGTACTATATGTAAATTATTAAATTTTTAAAGATTCAGTAGAAATATCAAACATGACATTTCATAATTTCGATGACATTTGAGTAGAATATATCTAATGATAAATAGAACATAATAGGATTTGGAGAAAATATTTGAAATTGCAAAATATAGAGGTCTCTGCTAGCAACATTAAAAATGTAATAAAAGAATTTCAAAATCTCACTTGGTTATTGAAAATCATAGATTAGTAATTTTTTAAAAAAACAAGAAAAATCGGTAACCAACGGAAAGGAGAATTATTTATTTTATAAAAATTTAGTTAGTAGTTTTTTATCCTTTGAAGAGACAACATCAGAATTAGAGTTGTCTCAATTTTTTGGTAGATTGTATAAATTGTATATCATACAATCAGATAAATAACCCATATGATAAAGCCAATGCGTGTATAATTCGGATAAGAATTGCATCGTAAAAAGTGTATGTGGTTCCAGTTTTCTAAATTGTATATATTTAGAAAGTTAACAGAATTCTAAATACGTTTAGAATGAGTACGAGTTTTCCTGATCCATTTGGTGAGTCCACTCCAGTTTTTAAATTTATTTCTCGAGAAATATCAGGCCTTTTTAAATAGAGTTGAAACTTTAGATGCATCTATATAAGAAATTTTTAAATATACCAAAATTATCGATACATATATCAGTTTCAACATCAAGTGAATAGACAATTTGAGCAGAAATTTCGGTATTTGACATTGATACACGTCAAGTGTAAATTACCAAGTTGAACGTTTTGATAATAATAATTAATTAGTTCAAATTCTTGCATAGTTGTATCCTAATTTTAAGTCTTGTAGAGATTACGACTGTTGTTCTTTTATGGTATTTTTTGGGAATAATAATTTTGTTGAATTTGCGTATCTGATAGTATAATATATAATTTGATTCTAACTCCCTGTAGTATTCATTCAGTATCCAATCTCGTTGAACTTATCATTTTACATTCATAGGATTTTCAATTTAATCAGTGACATTTGGTTGATTTTCAGTGACATTAAAATAGTAAATGTCATAAAATAATTAAAGGGCCTTTTATTATATCGAATTACATTTATTCGAGAGTTTGATAATAGTGAAACATTTAATTTGGAAATACGTTAAAAAAACAAATAAATTTGAAGAATTAATTTTGAACAACTTTGATCTCACTCTGAGATAGGAGTAATAGGTCGATTGTATATGAATTCATCTTTAGATTGATATTTATTGGTGCCGGGCAATATACGAATAAATACGTTTCACATCAAACGTTGTTAAATTTTTAGTTTATAATTAACATTTTCATACATAACATGTTCAAAGACTTTAATAACTATGTTACGTCTCAATATATTATTGTAATAAATGCAAATACTAAATAGGGAAAACTGGAATCAGTAACTCTCATAACACACGGTAAAATATATATTTTATTTTAAATATAATAAAAGTAGAGCTCGACATACTTTTTGTTTAACAAAAATGAAACAGGACCATAACATTTTGCAACAATATAACAATGAACTAGGGCAAATTAAAATTATTGTTTTGTATACAAAGGGTTAGTTAATAAAAATCGAAACCACTCTAAAACAAAAAATGCAACATTTGCAATTCAGCACAAAACCCAGAACAAAATTTGGAGGAATGATAAAAAGTTCAGAGCAGACAGGGTATATAGTTTGTCACGGTAAGGGGTGTCAGTTTTTTTGTGTTCGCGGGTTCATAGGGAGAAGTTCTCACTCCGTTGTCAGAGCGTCAAAGCGATACTGAGATATCTTTGACAGTGAAAGCTGTCCCACTGGGAACACAAAACGGAGTAAACTTTCTCTCCGACTGTGATCCAACATATCTCGACACCGTGTGCTAGAAATTTAGCGCCATCTGCCGTTTCTAGATAAATATCGAAATCAATCAGTAAGCAGAGACAGGAGAAGGGAAGTTTCCACACAGTAAGTTTTTGAACATGTCTAATATTTATTGAGAAAGGTTTATTTATTTATTTTTTGGGGTGCGCTGATCTAACATTGATATTGACTGTCTCCATAGATAGAATATATAACATTTTCAGCACTGTGTTATTGGACAAGTTCATAGGTTCAGTTAAATCTGTAGGTCCTGGCTCATAATTTGTGCACCGCTCGTTTTAGAGATATAATTTCATTGTGTTAGATATTATGGTAAGATTTTACGGAACGAAGGAACGATTTTTTTGTGTATATGTAACTTGACAGGATTTAGGTATTATTTTTAGTCACATAATTCTCGCCCACCCCGTAGATAGGTGGTCGGTAAATTTTGAAACGAGGCCAATTGTAATTTATATCGTTTGCCCGGAGCGTACGATTTTGTTACCGTAAAACTAGGTTATCGTTAAATTTTCGCAGCGATTAAGTAATCTTTTTTTCAGACACGGTCATATCATTTAATCATCTCTAGTGGAATAAATAAAAATTATATTTTATTCGAGCGGAAGCAGAACTTGCAAGACTGAATTTTTCTTAGTACATACTGAACTGCTTACCGATAAGATTTATCAAATCAGCAAAATTTATTTCTCTACTTTTCCATTTTATTTACGGAAAGTACAATGACATTCGACAAATAGAAAACTAGCGGCGGTCGATTAGTACCTTTTTTATAGTAGACAATTATTCTCGCAGTGAGGCAGGTCAATACCGCAGTAGAGGCGAAATCATAAGGTCCATTCACATATTGAATATTTTGTATATAAATGTATAGCATTATTTTTATGTCATATTTATACAGTGAAATATATAATATATTTTTTTATAATTTGTTGGTACCGAAACTTTATTCAGGTCCCTACATCGACTTTCCCTCTAGAGTGAGCAGTGCATTTGAATACGAGGCTGAACAAAAAGATCATCTCTATCCTGGCAAAGGTGACGAAACCTTTCAAGAGTATAAACTGCATATTGCCCGACTAGTTCGATTTGCTTATCCATCGGCATCAGATAACATGATGAAATGTTTAGGCATCCAGGCCTTTATTGACGACTTATGTGACCACGATATGGAGAAGACGCTTCGATTAGCCCATCCTAAAACATTGGTCGATACATTGACTGCTGCTCTTGAATATGAAACAGCCACGATGGCTTCGGGATACAACAAAGGTGGGACCGTACAGGAAGAAGGTGACGATGACAGACTTGACCAGATCGTCAACTTGTTGAAAGTCATGGTAGACAAGAAGCCGAAGAAAATCGGGTGCGATAATTGTGGCGAGCTAGAGCATGCACGCAGTTCGTGTAAGCGTCCTACGACTTCTGCAAACCAAGAAACTCTTGAATACAAAACAGCCACGAAGGGCTGGCGGTACAACAAAGGTAGGACTATGCAGGAAGAAGATGACGATGACAAACTTGACCAGATCATCAACTTATTGATAGGTATGGCAGACAAGAAGCCGAAGAAGATCAAATGCCGAAATTGTAGCGAGCTAGAGCACGTACGCAGTCCGTCTAAAGGCCCCAAGACTCCTGCAACCCAAGAACTCCGGTCACAGGGGAAATAAGACAGGGGTGAACATCAAGCGGATGTAAATCACCAAAAAGCCGACCCTCTGCCTAGACGGTCGTGCCCTGTAGACTATTCACAATGCAACAAGTTGAAATCTAGGGAAGCTGCAGTTTCAAGAACTACTGTAATCAACGAAGAATGGTCATCCACCAGGATCAGAGAAGATCAGGAGAATTATCTTTGCCTAAAGAAGATTCGGCAGTGGAAGGAAGAAAATCGGCGACCTACCTGGCAAGAAGTGTCAAGATTTTCACCGACACTCGAGGCATATTGGGCTAAGTGGGAATCCCTTGTCCTGGAAGAAGGGCTTTTGAAAAGAGCCCTTAAAAACGATGATGGTTTCGAGATGAGGAGACAGCTAGAACGAGAGTGGCTGATGTACTGAAGAAGTTACAGGACAGTCCATCGGGAGTTCATCTAGGAGTGAAGAAAACCCTCCAGCAAGTCCGTGAAAGGTTTTTATTGGATGAACAGCTCCGATGATGTGAAGAACTGCTGTAAGAAATGTACTACTTGTGCTACGAGTAATGGACCACATCGCAAAAGAAAGGCACCCATGAAACACTACAATGTTGGAAGCCCTTTCGAAAGGATGGATTTAGACATCGCTAGACGATTTCCGACGACAGAAAATGTTGGCAAATACATACTGGTTTTAATAGATTATTTCACAAAATGGGTGGAAATTCACGCTATCCCCAACCAAGAGGCCACATCTGTCGCGGATGTATTGATGAAGGAATTTATCAGCACATATGGGGTGCCCTTGGAAGTCCACAGTGACCAGGCAAGGAATTTTGGAAGCCATCTATTCCAGGAGATTTGCGACAAGCTGGGAATGAAGAAGACCAGGACAACAGCATCACATCCACAGTCAGATGGAATGGTCGAGAGAATGAACAGGACTATTGTAAAATACCTGTCCAAAGTAGTTTACAGCCATCAGAGAGATTGGGACCAGTATATTTCCCTATTCGCAGTGTCTTATCGATCTGCCGCCAATGAGTCCACGGGCGAAACACCTGCGAAAATCCTGTTTGGACGTGAAATGGGGTTTCCTTGTGACCTGTAATTTGGCTGTCAGCCTGGAGAAGATCTATCAGGAGAAGACTACGTGATCCAATTGGCTGGACGATATTCATGAACTAGTTCGAACAAAGTTTCAAGCTGCCAGCGACAGAATGAAAAGTCGGTACGACACGCAGGCCACAGAAGGCGGTGGTAAAGAAGGGGACAACGTATGGTTACACAACCCGATGAGGAGATAAGAATTTTCTCCAAAATTACAAAAATCCTGGGAAGGTCCATACTTGATCAAGAAAAGGATCAATGATGTTATATATCGCATGAGCAAGATCCCAACGGAAAACCAAAAGTAGTTGACCAAAACCGACTAACGCCATTCGAAGGAGGCCATGACCTAGACAAAGGAGTAAACCATATTCGAGATGTGTCTGATCCTACCTTCGATGAATTTATGGGCGCGTATGAAGGTACCGGGAAAGCTAGATATGGAGTCACTTCAAAACAACGACAAGATTTGTTCACATTCCCGGAAGATTATTCACTGGCATACAACATACTCGCCCATTTCAAGAACGCACGAGGGCTAGCATCCGTCTTTCGAAAGAAGTTTGGGCTATTAGAAAAACTTGAAGACCAGATTCCAGCCACTGGAAAGACACTGAAACTGAGACATGATTCACTGTACGTCTTCTACATGGTAACTTAAAATGAATTTCAAGATCGATCTACCTACCGCGATGTGTGTGAATCACTTCGAAACCTCCGAGACCATGTGTTAGAATCCAGCGTAAAGAAACTGCCTATGCCTAAAATAGCGAGTAACCAGTTGGATTGGCGAGTCATCAGGATCATGGTAGAGGTTATCTTCCAAGATACCGGTGTCCAGATATTTATTTGCAGCTACAGCCCCCGTTATCAGTATCCGATAAAGACGGTGCCCTGTTATTTTCATACGATCGGAAAGTGTAAAATATGGCCAGTTGCCGATTCAAACATCCAGTCTCGGCTACACAAAAAATCCAGAAGGAACTCCCATTTAATGAGGGGGTAATGTTACGAAATAGCACACTAGTATAGTTCCTGAATATGACTCTGTCTAAGCCATGTATGAAAGTTAAAATTTTGTCGGATGTGCAGGGATTTCTTAGAACTGTCTACGGTTGTGACTTATCTACACATTGTTTTTGTAACCAGTCTTATCTAGAAAATGCCAGAAAGCCATTTTTTTTGTGTAAGCCGCAATCTCCAAATAACTAGTAAAAAAGGCACTAATTTATGAAGGACCGACCAGCGAGAGGTAGGGGAGTTTTTAGTTTGACATCGTGAGATAAACAATACATAAGTGAATATAAATTAGTAAAGTGTTTATATAAATTAGTTTAAGTGTATATACTGTGTGTATAATATGAATTAGTGAATAGTGTAGTGAATATATGTACGTATAATTTTATCCCACCCGGAATAAAAAAGTTTAAATAGATAAGAAAGACATTATATTACTAATTGGAGGGGATCATCACGAAATATATCGTGAAATTGAGACATGATTAAGCATTGGTATGACCAGCATAGATAAAATTATGCATTAACATTTGGGTATTCGGAAGTAAGAAATTTCTTTTTCCATTTTCTCATCGGCCCACTTCAAAAGTAGGGATTTTGATATTCTTATCTACCTTTCAAAATAAAATATTTAAACCATGAATAGAAGAGACATTTTTGGATTGGAATGTTTAAGATCATTAGTTGTGGAACAGTAAAATCCATATAGAAGAAGATAAATCACTTAAAAATGTCATAGCTATCTTGATTTAGTCTTTTGTTATCCATCCTCCAATTATATAACTAATGTGAAGCTCCAATTTAAGTTGGATCACGAAAATGGAACGTGTGAAAAATCCGTGTCCGGTTTGTAACGTGAATTTCGTTCACCACTCGTGATATTTTTCGTCGATGATAGAGTAACGTAAATTTCGTTCACCCCTCGTAACATCGAATAATACTTCTGGTCGATGGCTGTCGAGTTTTAAGTTTTCGGACGAGTTCGTTTCATTTGGATATTTAAGCCAATGCACGCTGAGGTTCGTCCCTTAATTCCATCTACATTGTTGAGTTCGTTATCTTATCGTATCGAAGTGCATTTTTATGAAATGAACTTTTTCTTACCGGCCTAAAAACTTTTACGTACCGGCCTAAAGTTATTTCACTGGCCTAAGCCTTCGTTTCGACCTAAGCCTATTCCGTTGATGAATTCTACCTGCTGGGACCACGGCTCTATTCAGATCCGACTGGACTTTTGGACGTACTTGACGCAGCTAGCTGATTGGTTCCCGATTCGTTTGGACGACATCCTTATCATCATTGGAATAGAAAACAAGGAAAATACTAACGTCCACAATCTTTGAAACTATAGATTCTTTCCAACTAACGTTGATCGACTAATTAACTAATTAGTTTGTACCATATGTAAATTACATCTTGGTAAAATATTAACTTTAGTTTCCTTCAGAATCTAATTTTTTTTGAATGTCAATTTACTTTCAGTTCTAGTTTTTAAATTTAAATTATATCTTTGTAAAATATTTAATTCTTGTTTGACTTTAGTTTCCTTCAGAATGTAATTTTTTTGAATATCAATTTACTTTCAGTTCTAGATTTAAATTCATAAATTAAGTTGTAAAATTTAATAACATTTTTATTTCCAACTTTCCATCCAACATATAATTGTTATTTAATAAACTACTTGTAAATAACTTTTTCAAATTTCATATAACTTTACTTAATAAAACTACTTGTAAATTTTAAATAACGTTGTTGATATTTTTTTTATATAACCTTCCAACTTCTTGTTTTGTTGACTGGGATTAGTCGATGTTAGGTAACTTATAGAGTAGTAGTACTCAGGGTGGCGCCCACTTATCTTTACGTCTCGTTACGTAAAAATAAGTAGATTACCCGAGAACCGGTAGGACCTACTCCTTGGGTCTCTACTAGTATATAACCCACGCCTGAGTAGCTCTTCGACGAAGTGGCCGTTGCAATTTAGCGCCCAACGCTTAAGGTACACATCTTCTTTCTTGGTCAATAATACTTGAAACTTTGACAACAATACCGATATGATTTATTTCATTCCAAACTTACTCCACTTACTAGCACAAAATGGGAAGAAATAGAATGAACAGGCCTTGTAAAATAACACTTTCAATAAGCTCTTACAGCTCCTGAGTATCTCGTTCTTTTTTATATACTTAAAAGCAATGTTTTCTCAGTGGAATTTTGCTTTTTTCTACTTGTGAACTATTTTGGATCAGTATATGTAGAAAATAAATTCAATAGAAGATCTAGTAATCATGGAGAGTATATTACACAAATGAGAAGGGAAAATTTAACAAATTCTGACGGAGCCGAAGTTATTTTTATAAACTTGTATAATTTTTAATACTCGACCTCGGAAGAAACGTCTACTTACATTAAATTACGTTACAGCCAATATATTGTATTTTGTACTGACCTATAAACATGATCCTAAAAAAAGGGAAAACAGGAAAGAATATTTGTGCCGAAAGTGACTCGAAAGTCATGATAAACTCCACGGAATCGAGCGAAAAAAGTAATAAACCACAGCACTAAAGCGTCGACTGTGTTATCCCGGCAAAACCAATTGGACGTTTCGGTAATTGAATTTTTCACTGACAATTTGCTTCAAAAAAGTAATTAAAATCAGTCAAAAAAACCACACTACACTTGCCATTTCTATTGTGTTTTGCTGGTTCAATACAGATGACAGCTTTCCACCTTTTTTGCTTCATGGCGTGAAATAAATTGATTGTTAGTTATGATGAAATTTTGAAATTGTGGAACATTTTCATTGACAATTATTTTAAATGCTAGTAACGAGCCAAAAGCGTCACAGCTATTTTACAAATGCAGTGTCTCAAATCTAGTTAACCAAAAAAGCCACAATTACATAATAAAATGAACCATTTAAAATTTATATGAAATAAATGGTTATTCGCCATCTTCTTTTATGAGAAATAAAACTTCAACAGCTTTTCTTTTCCCAACGTTTCGAATCCTTTATTAAGGTTTATCATCAGGGCTATTCGTATAATACACATAATGAATGTTCTATTACAATTTCGTTATAAGACAATCTGCAACAATAATAAAAACTTTTCTTATTTTTAATTAAAGATGATATTAACATTATTCAATCAAGGTTGAAAATATAAAATTGAGAGTTTACAACAAACATTAGTTAAATATCCCTATTTTTCCTTATATTACAAAGTTTAAAATTGAAAAACTCACCAGCTACTTTAACATATCGATTTTGGTTTTTTAAAAACAATTATAATGGAACATACATATAAGACGACTTTTTAAAATCACCTAAGTCATTTTCAGAATGAAATTGTGGTAATTTTTATGGTCTACATATTTCCATTGCTCAATTCATTTCATATTTCAAATAGGTAGAGAAATCTTTACTGTATGTATTGTTGGCGATACTAATTAATTTCTTTTTAAACGCAAAAACACCATAATAATAAAACATTTTAGTACGGTTGTAGATGATATATTGAAACGGGAAGGTGGAGACATCACAAAATTGAAATTAAATTTTGCTTAGTAGATTGCTATATACATTATCCAATTTATCTACATCTTCACGAAAATTAAGTGAATTGTTAGTTTTCTTAATGTGAATCATTTCTTTGATACATCTTTTATGAAAATTGGTTTAAGTATCTAAAATCTGCAAACTGTTGAAATTAAATTCATGGCCAGTATTAAAGGAATGACTGGACAGAGCTATATTATTTTATAAATTCTTGACATCATTTTGGTGGTTACGTCCTATATATGATTGGTTGCAGTTGTTACATTCAATTTTATAAACTGTTTTAGGTGTTTCTGTTTTTAGAATAGCAGGTTTGAATTTAATGAAAAATTGTTTAGTTTTATTTAGTGGTTTGTCGTCAATTTATATATTGAAAGGTTTGCAAATATTCTCAATTTTTTTGTTAACATTAGGGATGTAGGGTAAAGCAATGTATATGTTATTATTTTTATTACTATCATTATCATCATTATTATTATTTCTACTCCACTTTTTGATTTGAATTTGTGTTATAATTATGGATATTAAGATTTGTTGTAATATTGTTATTAGGATTTGTTGTAATGTTGTTATGATTACTATTGTGGTTGTAGTTATTTTGATTTGTTTTGTTATTCGTTGATTTGGAATTATAAATCTTATGTATTCTATTTTTAATAATATGTTCAAACAACTTTTTTGGGTAATTATTTTTTATTAAAATGTTTCTAATTTTTTTAATATTATTTGATCTGTTTATAGTGTGTGAAAGCCTTATGGCTGGCTCTATCTGTTCGGCTGTTAACAACACTTTTTTTATTTTTGTTAGGGACATTAGATTTAAAATTCAAATATCTTTCAGACCAGATACTTTTTGTATACCAATTTGCGATAATTTCTCTTTGTGAGTTGTGGGTGATATTAATATCAAGGAAACTTATTGATTTATTATTTTCTTGTTCAATTGTAAATTGGATTTTATTATTATAGCAGTTGAATTTATCAAGCATATAATTTAATTTTTTCACTTTAAATAGTATTTTATTTATATTTGAACGGATACAATGTATATATAAATAAATTTTGCAGAAAAAAAAACAAAAAAGACATTGATTCACAATGAAAATATACAATTTAAAAACTAATAAAATAAAGTTATTAAACTTAAAGATGGGATTTTGTATCATCTTGTTCATAGAAGAGAACATATGCTTCTCCACCGACTAAAGATTTCCACGATATTAATCGCACTCTTGAATCGTTATATTCGTGCCACTGTCCCGTGTAGGGATGTCGGCAAAATGATGTGTAGTGACCATTATAAGTGGTTCCACAGTGATTAGATACAGCGTAGAGGTTGTACATACAAGGTGCCACATTATCAGCCGCGTAATGGTTCATGTCAAGCCCTTCTATTGGAATTTTGCACTAAAACTTTCTGTTTGCGAAAAGCGCTTCAGATGAATAACCAGTATTTTCGGAAATTTATGATTTGCGAATGATTTAATGCATCGTCTTCGTTCGTTACATTTCGAACAAGCTGGTTTCTCATCACCGTCGAGTGTTTCTTCTCTTGTAAACGAATCTAAACATTGTGAAAGTTGTAATTGACTTGTTCTTTGTGGTATCGGAAGGGATAAATCCCAAAAAGGATCGTAGGTAACTGAACAGTGACCACAGTGTGTGCACTTGATTGTTGATTTTAATTGACCGACAAAGTTATCCATAATCTTGGAGTTGTCCATTCTCACATATCTTAACCAAAATTCTTATGCTTTCTCGATATCACTAAATTTGTCATCAATTTCAGTTAATATGGGCTTTGGTTTTTCATATATCTTGTTGACATCTTCGTGAAGTCCTGCTAATAGGTAACGAAGAAACTCATGTGCATCATGTTGAGTGTATCCCATGAACCTCGAAGTAAATCGCTGAATCTTACTTTTCAATGATACTGTATTAACCACTCTGTTTGAACCGTCTTCAGACCAAAGTTCTTAAATAACTTCAGCAAATGCTTTAATTAGTGTTCCTTTCATGCTAGATATGTTTATGTTAATATCTCTTATGTATGCGTCTTCCTTTAGATATTCTAATAGCCACCTTGTGTTTGATAGGCATTGGATAATACTATTCATGAAACATGTGTTACCAATATTTTTGAGACCTTTGAGCCCCAAAGAATCTTGGGGAATATCCTTTATGGATCTGAATGTGGAAATATTGTTAAAAGCTCTTTCGCAACTACTATCATTGTACGAATAATCTCGGATTCTATTATTGTCTTTCTCACTTGATCGGCGTGATAAGGAATTTGCACTGATGCTATTTGCTACTTAATTGGATGTAGATATCACGGATTTGAAAACTGTTTTGGTTAGAGATAATCTATTGCGTATATGAATCGCATCATTCTCTAGCATAGTCATCTTCTTCAGTATTCCTATGAATGGGACATCATCTGGCTGGTGGTTATCAGTATTTTTTAGTACACTGAGTCCCAAATCTTGTTGGGGGCATAATTTATTAAATTGTCAACGCATGTATTATCAGAAGGTACACATTCTGAAGAAGAGAATGAAGATGTTAAATAAGAATGTCGGAAAAAGGAAAGATCACATGTTTTAGGGTCTGTAATGTGAGAAAGTTTGAAAGTTGTAGAAGAATTACGTTTCTTATTATTAGGTTTCATAAAAAGTTCTTCTAGAGGCTTAGAACGGGGAAACGTACCGAGAAAAGATGAAGCGTTTCCTCTTTGAATTGCAATACTTATTTGTTGTATAAAGAACAAAGTTACTCTCGAATCATTAGTTTCTATTGTTATTTTTTACCGATTTCTTCAATGAATTTCAAAGCTTCATGAACGAAAACACCAGAGGTTTCAATTGCTACAGGAATAAAAATGTAAATGTTCTCCAAATTTTTGTATTTATTGATTTTAAAAGTTTCGCCTTGTAAAGCTGCAGCGCCTGCGGAAGTAGATGTGGATCGGACATGGGACGGAGCCCAAGTGTCAGTGCAAGTGAAATCCATATAACTGGCCTGCCGCGTTGCCATGGAATGAGGGTCATACCATCTGGACGTTTACCGTCGTTGCGGCAAGTACCTAACGGTTCCAACGAACAGGGAATCTTTGCAGATGCCATGCCTCGTTTGATTAGGTCATTTACTGCAGAATGACGTGAAAACCGGCCGGCACTTAATTTGCAGCTTAGGCCGTGCCTACCATATTCATCAACATCAGGTCCGCAACGACAGCGATGTTTCACACAAATTTGACAACCTAAACGGAGACCAATAGAAATACGGAAACTTTCGTCATCTAAAAGCGTACCTAATGGGGCCGACGGTAAAGCGTTCAACCATGCTCCTGATTCCTTTGAAAATGCTGCATTCAAACGAGCCTTGTCTGGTAAATTGATAGCTTTCTGAAGCAGATTTTCTTTTTCAATGTTCAATAAAGGAATTTCCCAGGATTTTTGAAAGGATTTATAATCATCGGGTACAACTTTGTTAGACTTTAATGACCAAATATTTTCTGCCTCCATTAATAAAGGGTCTTGTGGGTGGAAAAATATAGGCAGAATGTAATCAATGAAATTGTTTGAACTATTTAATGATGACAAAAAAGAAGGAAGGGCTACTGAAACGATTGAGCGAATTCCTAAACCACCATATGAAACAGGTAGTGAAGCTTGTTTCCAAGAAAGGTCCTCTAATTTAATGTTGATTAATGACTCTAATGAATGACGAATGGCATTGTCAAAATTGATTAGGATATCATTGTGTAACCAGGTCGGACTACATCTTAAGATATATGTTAATTTTGGAATTAATAGGCAATTCTTGAGAAGGTAATAAGCAATATGTGTCGGTAACCAGGATAAACGAGATGACATTTTTTTGAAAAAGGTTATTTTTTCATTGAAAGCTGATAGAAATGATTCGTTTAATAAAGGAGCACCTAATAGAAATAAATTTTGTCTGTTGGTAATTGTTATGCCTGGTGCTACAGAATTAAATTTATCAATGGTTAGATTATTTGGTGATTCTAAGAAAAATAACTCGCATTTGCTGAAATTGAGCTCAAGACCAATAACCTTGGAATTGTTTATTTTATAGACAAGAGACTTGAGCACGGAATTAGTATTATCACCTAAAGAACCATCATCAAGGTACCAAGCATTGAATTCTGTGTCAATGTTGCTAATAAGTTTGTGTATCGATATGCAAAAAAGGAGAGGTGCCAAAGGGTCCCCTTGTTGGACGCCTCTTTCCGAATAAATTATGTTTTCGCCAAATAAAAGATATGAAGGGAATCGATAACATTGATTGATGAAAGGAAAAATTTCAGGTAGAATATATGCTACAAGTTTTAATAAATGATCGCGATGAATTGTATTGAAAGCATTTTTAAAATCTATTTTCAGAAAAACTTTATTATTAACGTCTGGATGATTAGAGACGTAACGTCTTGCTGCATGTGCAACTGCTTCACAACCACTTTTCGACCCGAAACCATATTGTAATGGACGAAGTAAATATCCTAATTTGTCTCTGATGTTTGAACAAATTATTTTCGCTACTAAACGACGATAAACTGTACCAATAGCAATTGGTCTGATACCTCCTGCTTTTTTAGTTAAAGCTAATAGTGACGCGCCGAATAAAATAGGACGAATATTGATGTTTACTGTGTCATTTAAAATAAAATTACATAATTTACACAAAGATGATAAGAGATTTTTTCCTGAAGGGCCAGCACTGTAACTTATTAAATCTTGTAGATGTGAAGGTCTTAAAGAGTCTAAACCACCAGCAGAACTTGTTTTAAAAGATTTTATTGCGCTACTCACAAATTCTTCTGTTATAAAAAAAGGGACATGTTCCGAAATCAGAGTAGGGAACGTGCTATTAAGTTTCTCTACAGGATGTTTCGATTTTAAATCTGTTAAAGTGGCTGCACTGACATAAGCAAAACTGTAATCTGAAGCTAAGATTTTGATTGCGGATGTCAAGTCGCCGTCAGAAACTTTATTAATGACATTTTTAATTTTACTACTTTTTGATAAATTTTTGATTTTCCGAACTGAGAAATTTCTATTTTGTTGATCAGAGAAATTTAATAAATGATGATCTATATTTTCAAAAGTTTTTAAATTATTCTTGATTATAGTAGAGAGAGATACTTTTTTATTAGAATTTTTAGAAGGAAGACTCAAAACATTATACGGAAACAGCAAAAGATTTTCCCAGGTAGTAATAGAATTTTGTCTTACGCATTCTTCAATCAGATTAGATAGCGTTGAGGCACAAAGA
Source organism: Galeruca laticollis (assembly GCA_963921935.1). Lineage (NCBI taxonomy): Eukaryota > Metazoa > Arthropoda > Insecta > Coleoptera > Chrysomelidae > Galeruca > Galeruca laticollis. The sequence continues at coordinate 53,070,744 of OY998184.1, forward strand.
GCACTTGAAGATTTTGGGACTCTTCTTATTACTGATCTTTGGCTCTTCAATTTTGCCAACTTCGTATCTTTTATATCCTTATTTTCATAACTTTCTACTGTAATCGAACTTAAATTTTGTCTACCATGCGTCTTGTTTTGATGTAATTTTAGGCCTCGCTTCTTAAAAAATTTACCGCAAATTTCGCACTTCACTGTGACTGGCGCTGACATAAGGCTTATATCGTATAAAATTTGGAGTTATGCAGTCCAAAAAATTCTACCGTCCGCTTCACGTTGATAAATGTACATCCATTTTCTATTTCTGCTTATCTGCACATTTCTTTTAAATATACTATTTAGATTAGGTTCTGCTTTTAAATATGGACCAAAAATATTCGGGATTGATATATTAGACTTTTGTGACAATTTATTTTTAGGTATATATGCAACTGCTATAATAATAAAATCCAATTTAGAATTGAACAAGAAAATAATAAATCAATTAATTTCCTTGATATTAATATCGCCCACAACTCACAAGGAAAAATTATCACAAATTGGTATACAAACACTATCTGGTCTAAAAGATATTTGAATTTTAAATCTAATGTCCCTAACAAATATAAAAAAAGTGTTGTTAACAGCCTAACAGATAGAGCCATAAAGCTTTCACACCCTATAAACAGACCAGACAATATTAAAAAAATTAAAAACATTTAAAAAAAATAATTACCCAAAAAAGTTTTTTGAACCTATCATTAAAAATAGAATACATAGGATTTGTAATTCCAAATCTACGAATAACAAAACAAATCAAAATAACTACAACCACAATAGTAATCATAACAACATTACAACAAATCCTAATAACAATATTACAACAAATCGTAATATCTATTATTATAACACAAATTCAAATCAAAACGTGGACTATAGAAATAATAATAATGATGATAACGGTAATAATAAAAATAATAACATATACATTGCTTTACCCTACATCCCTAATGTTAACAAAAAAATTAAGAATATTTGCAAACCTTCCAATATACAAATTGCCGACAAACCACTAAATCAAACTAAACCATTTTTCACTAAATTCAAACCTGCTATTCCAAAAACAGAAACACCTGATACAGTTTATAAAATTGAATGTAACAACTGCAACCAATCATATATAGGACAAACCTCACAATACTTGAAAAATAGATTACGTAACCACCGAAATTATGTCAAGAATTTAAAAAATAATACAGCTCTGTCCAGTCATTCTTTTAATACCGGCCATGAATTTAATTTCAACAGTTTTCAGATTTTAGATACTGAAACCAATTTTCATAAAAGATGTATCAAAGAAATGATTCACATTAAGAAAACTAACAATTCACTTAATTTTCGTGAAGATGTAGATAAATTGGATAATGTATATATAGCAATCAACTAAAAAAAATTTAATTTCAAACTTGTGATGTCTCCACCTTCCCGTTTCAATATATCATCTACAACCGTACTAAAATGTTTTATTATTTTGCTGTTTTTGCGTTTAGAAAGAAATTATTTCATATCGCCAACAAAACATACAGTAAAGATTTCTCTACCTATTTGAAATATAAAATGAATTGAGCAATGGAAATGTGTAGACCATGAAAATTACCACAATTTCATTCTGAAAATGACTTAGATGATTTGAAAAAGTTCACTGTTCTCGTCTTATATGTATGTTTCATTATAATTGTTTTTAAAAAACCAAAATGGATATTGTTGAACTAGCTGGTGAGTTTTTAAATTTTAAACTTTGCAATATAATAAAAAATAGGGATATTTAACTAATGTTTGTTGTAAACTCTCAAGTTTATATTTTCAACCTTGATTAAATAATGTTAATATCATCTTTAAATAAAAATAAGAAAAGCTTTAATTATTGTAACGTATTCTTGCAGATTGTCTTATAACGAAATTGTAATAGAACATTCATTATGTGTATTATACGAATAGCCCTGATGATGAACCTAAATAAAGGATTCGAAACGTTGGAAAAAGAAAATCTTTTGAAGTTTCATTTCTTATAAAAGAAGTTGGCGAATAACCATTAATTTTATATACATTGAAAATTTTCATACTGCCAATTAACCAATAAATAGTACCATTTAAATTTTGCCTTATGTTTCAAAATGGAGCAACAAATATAATTGAGAGATATTTTCCATTATGCAAAAGTAAATTTCACTATGACTAGAGGACCCGTGCTGCTCCGTAGCATTAGGATAGACTATGTATGAGAGAGTGTAATTATTACATAAAATAATTTTACAGTACTTCCTTCCAAACAATATTAGCTGTGCGTCGGCCACAATATTTGGAAAAAATTGAAAGTAAACTTGATTGTGCACACATAACTTTCCTCAAACTCAACGAATTTGAGCAGTTAATAGCTCAAAAGAAAGAGCTTGATCCACTGAGTATTCTGAGAGTGAAACGATCAAGTTCGATTCATTTCAAGAAGAGTTATGAGAATTCGAATTGCTTGAGTGATTGTGTCCCATTGGGAAAATTTCAATGACTATTGACATATGTGTGTCTTAATCCCTTTCATTAAAAAAAATTGAGGAAATCGGCCTGACAGAACAGCCAGGCTTCAGTTTTCATAAATTTTTTTAATATATAAAATGAGATCACAAGTATATGTCATATATCATAACACGGATTCTGTTGTCAAGAGGATCTAATATTCTCGACTCAAGAACTTATACTAAATCTACCAAAAGGAAATCAATTTCGTACAAAAAGTTTCCTAGATTTTGATTTGTAGAAAAAGTAAATAGTATTATAAATTGACTAAATTTACTAGAGTAACTTTTTTGGTCGGATACTCATGTAGAGCCAGATTTAAAAAAAATAATTTTTTTTTATTGATCTGTTATTTACCCAACAAGTACATTTATGAGGGCGATTAATGATCGAGATAGCACAGCGAGCGCGTTAATGTTGGAGATCATTAATCGCGTGTTAATGTAAGAGTTGGTTACGGTACTTTTCCGTCGACCGTGTATTTTTATATAGTGGAGAAAAACAGTAGGTGTCAATGAATGATTGGTGTCAAGTAGATGTTTTGCGTAGTGGGATTTATCTGGTTGTTTTAATCTGTATGCTCGTATGCGTTCACTGTATCTGATTTCAAAATTTCTAAGGGTTTGACCCTAATAGACAGCATAACATTCTGGACATTTGAGTTTATATATACCTGATTTCTTTAATTTTGGTATTTTTGTTTTTACATTTGACAATTTTGTACTTACGTTACTTTCTGTTTTAAAAGAAATTGTTGTATTCGTTGCTAAAGATATTATCTTTGAAATATTATTAGAAATATTTCCTGCATATGTGATGGTTCTATAAGTTTCTATTTCATCAGCTTGTTTAGGAAATATTAGTTGTAACGCCACTTCTCCCTCTTTTTTATTAATATGCTTATTTATCATATGTAATGGATAACCGTTGGATGTTGCTATTTGTCTAATTGTATTAATCTCTCTATCAAAATTACATTTGTTCATAGGAACTGAAAATGCTCTATGTATCATTGAATTATATGCCCGTTGTTTATGTGACATAGGGTGATTGGAACTATATGGAATTGTCACATAAGTGTGTGTTGGTTTTCGGTAAATTGAATAATCAAGAACATTATTAACTCTTTGAATTTTCAAATCAAGAAAACTGATTGAGCTATTTTCTTTAATTTCTAAAGTTAATTTAATTTTTGGGTGTATATTATTAATGTGGTTGAAAAATACATCCAATTGTCGTTCACTACACATAAAACAAGATAATATGTCATCTACATATCCATACCAAAATAAAACATTTTTCGAAATATTACTCTCAAAGATCTTTCTTTCTAAACTGTCCATAAAAATGTTTGCCAAAATAGGTGATATATGGCTTCCCATTGGTAAACATTAATTTTGAATATACATATTTTTGTCAAACGTGAAATAATTCTGAATAATACATACATCAAATAAATTAAGTATATCTGATATTATTTCTGGATTAATATTTTTATCTTCTAGTATTAGACATTCTTTAGGTGGAATTTTAATGGATATATTAGTAACATTGAATGAAATAAGTTTATAGTTATCTTGCAAATTAATGGCTTTTAATTTTTTGATTAGTTCTGTTGAATTTCTAATTGAGTATTTAGATGCATATCCGTAACTATTAAGTATATTGTTAAGCCTCTTCGCCAATATATTATTAGAAGTATTAACATAAGAAACTACAGGTCTAATTGGTTTAGTTACTTTATGTAATTTAACGGTTCCACATAATTGTGGACAATGAGGATGCTTATGCATGATAGACCTTTTTTCGTAATCACTCAAAAAATAATTTGAATTATTAACAATATCCCTCACATTATTGGAAAACTTTTTTGTTGGGTCTGCTCTAAGAACTCTTATATCTCTAGATTCTATAAAGTTATTTATATTTGAAGTATAGTTTTCAGTTGTCAATATGACAGTTGTGTTCCCCTTGTCAGATTTTATGACTGTTAGGTTATTATCCTCTACTTTCTTTTTGATTGCATTTAAACCTGTAATGTCATTTTTTGTTTGACGTTTAACTTTTGAAGGTTCAATATTTTTGATTAAATTGGCAATTTTTGAATTCTCATAAAGAACATTATTTGAATTAGATGTTAAAGCTATTTCTGACTCTGTAGCTATAATTTGTTCAATATTATTTGAAAATTCTATTTCACTATCTGTAAAATTAGTGTCTGAAAGGTTTTAAAATCGTGGTGCAAAGTGTGTTGGTATGTAGGTACTTACAGTTTCAAGATGAATAGAGTATTAAATTGTAAAGATCAGGAGATATAGTTTTCCTGGTTTTCTATATCATTGCACAGTTATACTGATCTTAATTGGAAAAATGATATCCAGGATCAGGATATCACCATAGGGCTAATAATATCTAGGCTTCAATATTTGTAATATCACATCTTCTTCTTTTTTCTATTAACATATATTAAGTCAATCACAAGTTAGGTAACTTCTTGGACTAGCCAAAAATAATCAAACGTCAGGTAGGCATCAAATGAAATGTAACTTCTGTCATTCTGACGATGATATCTATTCATCGAAACAATTATCAATTTTTTATAATTTTGAACAATTTTCATTATATTGTGGAATTAGCTAGTAACAGTGAGTTTCATTTAAAACACTAATATGAGTAGATTCAACGAAGTAAGGGTCGAGACAGTTAATAATTATATATGTTCATAGTCGAAATATTACGATTATTAAAACTAAATGGAGACACATTAGAACTTGTATGGTTTTGTGAGTGTAACTTTACCTCGCTACTTTGGATATTTGTCACAGAATTTATTTCAGCGTCGGTAGAACGAGTGGTATGATAAGCCTGTGTTGCAGCTTCACAAAGAATTTTTCAGCTGTATTAACTTTATTTTGTAACGAATTCTCAACATATACTTCTGCCACAGCAGTGAATTTTCCACCAACAACTCGTTTAATAGCTGAAACATCTGCACCGCTGTCTAAAAGTTATACTAAAAATCACAGCAAATAGCTGTGATGATTAGAAGACTATTAAAATATTGAAATTCACCTTAGTTACAATATTGGAATTTACCTTAATTACAATATTGGTTTTTGGGTTAAATATGTAAATGACAATTAAACATTATTAATTTCTACATGATATTATGATGGAATTTACATTAAATTTTCAAGATGAATTTGAAATGACAATTTTAATAATAGTAATGTTTAACGAAGTGTTACAAATAATGTGGTAAGGAATGTCCCGATGTTTTGATGTAATTCTTCCCCCGTTTAACCCATTAACGCCTACGGGTTCCATATGGGGACACAAAACCTACCATTGTTTATGTGCGTGTCTTAACTGTCTAATTCAATTTTCACGAAGCCGGTTCGGAAGTAATCGTTCTAAATAGTCATCGAATGTGCGTGACAGCGTTCAGTAGCTTGTCATTGTCGCGAGTGAGAAGTTATACTGTTGGTTACTGGAGAGATTTTTTTCAGCAAAGAAAATATGGACATCCCATGTCGGTAAGTTGAATTATGTCAATCTGAATTATTTTATTGTATTTCTGATCGATGGATTCTATATAAGGACATTATTTGTGCAATATTATAAAGTTATTCTCTTGATATACGATTTTAGTTTTTCATAATTTAGTCGTAAACGTCACCGTCCCCATATGGGACCGGTAGGCGTACTACGGACTATTGTTATTGACTTACATTTTCATACAGGAATGTTAGTTTCAGCGGAATAACTCTTCAAGAAGCATTAGATATCGCTTACGAATCTGATAACGAAGTGACTGACATATACATACAGCCACCGGATTGTCAGGATCTGACAGACGAGGATTCAGGGGATGAAGATGAAGGTGGATTAGTTGAAAATTTGAGTGGTCGTCAACTGTTAGCTCCGGCTGAAGTTGTATTTTCAAATGGTAGGAGAATACAGGACACTTCTGAAGATTTAGACAATGCGCAATTACCCACAGTGGTACCAAATGACGCCACAAAAGATTTAGGACTGACTATAGTCGCTAAATCAGAAAAAAGTGAATTCATTGAGGCCGATCTCGTTCATCCCGATTATCAATTTCCAACGCCGAATTACTCGTCATATCAAAATTTGAGTCCAGTTCAATTATTTGAGTTGTTTTTTAGAAAAGAATTACTTCAAGAAATTATACAGGAGACAAGAAGTTATTCACTCCTCAAGAATCTACCGGATTCAAAGTTGTCTATAGAAGAGATGAAAGTTTTCATTGGTATACTAATTGTAAGTGGCTACAATGTATTGCCAACAAAACGAAGCTATTGGGAAAACTCACAGGATATGAAAAACGTTTTGGTTGCAGAATCTATGAGACGCGACCGATTTTTACAAATTTGTCGATGTTTGCATTTTGCTAGTAATGAAAATATTGACTACAATGACAAAATGTATAAATTACGCCCCATAGTAAATCACTTGAAAAAAAGTTTTTAGAACATTTTATACCCGAACAAAACCTTTCGTATGACGAGTCCATGATAAAATACTACGGGAGGCATGGGTGTAAACAGTTTATTCGCGGAAAACCTATTAGGTTCGGGTATAAAGTTTGGTGTTTGAACACCAATAGTGGATACCTGATAAATTTCGAAATTTATCAAGGAAAAAGTATTATAAAAAGACAAGGTTATGACGCAATATTCGGAAAACCTGCTGCTCCACTTATACACATGATTGAAGATTTAGGAGACAAAAAGGATTTCCGCTATAATTTCTTCATAGATAACCTATTTACTGGCGCTAACCTACTTTGTACCTTGAAAGCTAATGGATATGGAGCAACCGGCACAATTAGAGACGATAGAATTCCAAAAAATGTCCCTGTACCACCAAAAAAGATCATGGCCAAAGAAACTCGAGGCACTTACATTTCTACTCTTGAGAAGAACGACGGCATTCTTTACGTGAGATGGATGGACAATAATGTTGTTACAGTAGCCAGCACGTGCTATGGAGTTGCTCCAGTGAAATCTGTAGATAGATTTTCCAGAAAAGATAGAAGAATGATACCTATACCACGCCCAGATATAATTTCAAAATACAATAAGAACATGGGAGGTACCGATTTGATGGATTCAAATGTATCTTGGTACGGTAAAGTATAATGATCATAAAAATATAATAACAAATACTGTTTCAGTTATAGAATTGGTGTACGATCAAAAAAGTGGTACTGGTCGATATTTACATACCTTATTGACGTATCTATACAAAATGCTTGGATTCTCTACCGCAATAGTGGCCGAAATATCAGTCAGTTGGAATTTAGGAGAAATATTGCCCAGGTAATGTTGTCAATAATTCAGTAATGTTCATTACTTCTTTTACATTGTCTTACAGATTGTTATGATTTTTAGACATATTTAACAAATTATAAGACGATAGCTAAAGGACCAGGTCGAATGCCTAAAGCTGCTGGAAGTAGTAGCCGTGTTGGAGATGATGTTAGATTTGATGGCCTGAACCATTATGTAGCCCAGGTGCCAGAGGGAAAAAGGAGAAGATGTGCAGGGTTCAACTGTACAAGCAAAGGCCGTACAATGTGTTTTAAGTGCGATGTTGGTTTGTGTATAGAATGTTTCATGAAATTTCACACCAAAAATTAGAATGCAATATTTTGTTTATTGTTTTTGTTATACAGTGAAACGCCTACGGGGCCCATATGGTGACAGACTGTTTTTTGTATATTCCAAAATAAACATTTATTTTTTTCTTAACGGTGGTTAATTTCATAGCTTACTTCATCAAAATTTTGAAAAAATAATAATAAATTCAAAAAAATTTTTTTTTCGGCGTTAATGGGTTAAGATAAGACATCCTTGTCTTGCCGATGGAAGTTTTGGGTAAAGTGTATTGACTTCATAGAGTTGTCCTTCTTGTCAATTTTCTTGTTGTAGACAGTCTTTCCTCCTGAGCAAAATTGTGGTTGCGATTATCATTGAAGTGAATAGGATGCTTGTCAAAGAAAAATGACCCATATGAATTAATTTATGGAGTTCTGTCGTTGCTTTGAATTCTTCTGCTTCTCTTTTCAGGTAATTGATATCGTCGATGTGTCTCTGCTCGATTTTCACAATTTTTTTGTTTTAATTGTTTCTAGTTGTATTTCTGGAATGTTTATGGTATAATTATTGTTTTTTAGAAAATACAGAGGTATGGCAAGCAGTTCCGCATGTTATGTCGTCTTTACATTCTTCCATAATTTTTGTCGACTTTTTACAGGAAATGAGAATGTTACCATCTTCTACTTGGGTCAGGATTTTGAAGTTGTTGATAGCCTTTACAAAGTTGCATAATTCCATTGGTTGGCTAAGGAAAATTCGCTCTCTATGTTGTTCTGGATGCAGAGAACTAGGGTTCCAGTTGGTTTGCAAAGTTCTTCTGTTTATAATTCTTTGTTAGAACTATGAATTCTATATTTTCCTTGTGGGAAGAGGATGTCATCCAAGCTATTTGATATAAGATAGAATCTTTGGTATTCGAAAGAAATTGGATTAAGTACTAGGATATACAATTTACATGTTATCATTTTCACTACAGATATCGTTTTAAATTTGAAAAATTCAATTATTTTGGATTAATGTATAGTATCGAAACAATTGACAATTTTTTAGAATAGTGAAATAGTTCTTTGAATGAGTTTTATGATAAAGAGAGTAATTTTTGTGAAAGAAAAATATCATAATGAACTAATTCTTGACTGTTCATTTCATCACTGGTATGACTAATGGCTTCAGTAGTAGAATTTGTGTTATGTTCACTAATCTTAATATCGTTGCTATACCTATCCGTGATATGATTTGCAAAAGAAGTGAATTTATCTACTTCCTTTGAAACATTATTTTGGTTTCTGAAAAGAATTTACAATTGACTATTAATTGTTTCTAAATCCTTTTGGTCGAGGTTTCCAGTCACAAATACTGTTCGCGGCACCAATTATGTAAATTGCTCAGAGAAACGACTTTTATGCAAAGATTTATATCTGCCAATTTACAATGTTGAGTACTCTCTAGTTAAAACCAAGGAGAACACTGTTTTGAGAAGAGAGAATAACTCTAATTTATATCTAGCTGTGAAGATTAAAAGACTATTAAAATATTGAAATTTACCTTAGTTACAATATTGGAATTTACCTTAATTACAATATTGGTTTTTGCGTAAAATATCTTTTTGGTTGTGATGAGTAATCTGATAGCTATAATTTGTAAAACATGAATATGACCTAACCTTGAGACACGACTGTTTGGATATCATCTGCATTCGCAACTGAGCTGTGTTAGCCACGATGTGAAATTGTTTAAATTGAAATACTAAGTAATGTTTGTATTATCAACATTCGACTGACTTGTCAGATGAGTCAAACATTAATATAAAACACTAATTTGGGAATCAACTTCCCCGTTGCTGGAATGGTGATTATGAAAGTGTAACAAATATGTATAAATCTTACTAAGAGACTCAATGCCAGGCTTTCAATTCATTGGTTCCTCAATGTTATGATTATGATAAATTTCTAAAAATTTTCTTTTGATGTATTTTCTTTCTACACTAAGAATCTCTACTTGATCAAAGTCCACACGATTAAACTCATCTATAACATGTTCTGATAATACACATTTTCAATTTTTTAAACTTGCATCGCTTTAATGTTGACCGCACCGTGAGTTCAGGTTTTCAGACGTCATTCCTACATACCTATTGCTGCAGGTTTTGTCTTCCTTTTTTTGTTTAACAATAGTCAATGCTGGAATGTGTTGACAATTTGGGAATACCGAATGTGAGAAGTTTGAGTGTTCGTTGACTGTTGGCTTATTCCGTCATCCCCATTTTTTACATTTTGCAATATACATGTGGCAGCTGTTAATAATAATACTGATAAATTAAATAGTGTAATTCTTCAATCTTATCATGACCGTTTCTTGTATACGTCTTTCGATTTGGAAAAATAGAAAAAAATCCTGACTCTCGTTACAATTTGTAGAGTCGACTTTAGTTTCTTTAGTGGATAAAAGTTTTCCTGAAATTTATGAAATGTGGGTTTGATTTGAAATCAACAGTACAAATAAGTCAGAATGATTTAAAGAAATATTTTCATTATTAGGTTTTTTGTAGTTGGGGGGTGTTCATTATTCATCTAAGTTTGATAATTTTTAAATTGTTTGAATTCTAGTTTTAGCTTTAATTTTAATTCTACTCATAACTGTAATTTTCTTATAAATAAAAAACTTTCTTCCAAATTTCAATTTACTATTTGTAATATTTTTTTCACTGGTTTTGAAATATAACTTGATTCAATGTTCTCCTTAAGATCACGTTGTAATATTAGCCACTCATTGTGGACATGGCACTGGCATATTAGCCACTACCTATTAATGTCATCAGTTTAGACCGAATGTCGTTTACTTCATCATATTCAATAGTTTATAGATGTAAAACAAAATTGTACGCTAAAATCAACTGTCTCGACACTTACTTCGCGGAATCTACTGATTCTAATGTTTTAATTTACTGTTTCTAGGTAATTCCACAATATATTGAAAAAATTTTGAAAACTCTAAGAAAATTGACAATTGTTTCGATATGAATATCATCGTCAAAATGACAGAAGCTACATTTCATTTGATGCCTCTCTGATGTTTAATAATTATTTTGGCTAGACCAAGAAGTGATTGACATATATTGTCAATCACTAGGTAGGTCACTTCTAAGTCTAGCCAAAATAATTATTAAACATCAGAGAGGCATCAAATGAAATGTAACTTCTGTGTCTTGACTGTTGTAATTTTTTAAAAGTGTATTCGTTTTTTCATTTGTAAAGTGACACTGCAGTGACTATCAAGTAATTATGCCTTATTGCTTCGCTCCTAAACTTCCATCATACTCTATCTCTACGACATAGCCACTGTTTAAACTGTCTCCATATTTCTTTAACACATTAATTTCATTACCAAACTGCTGCGCCATGCTCGACAAATTAACAATAGCCATGTTTAAGCATATTACAAACGTAAAATGAACGTAAATAAATATTTGTTTTCCCTCAGTAACTGTCAACGGCTATGTTTATGACGTCATTGCTTTTTTGGTCCATTTAAAGCAGTAAAATTGTACACCCTTATTACAGGGTAAATTTTAACTTATTTTATTTCATTTCAATAGTATTTATTGTATATTTTACTATTTTCATCTACTTATGTAGAACAAGTGAAGGAAATCTTATGTTTTTAGAGACCTGTTATACATTTTTGACGTAAGTTCCCTTTTTTAATTTTTTTCTCAATAAGTCTATTTTTGTGATTTTATAGTATAGCTTTGGCCGAAAGCGTTGAATTTATAATAAACTACACACCAACTGTTCGTCGTTCAATTTAAAAAAGAATATGTTGATTGTTGCATAGAAATATTATTTTTCTGCAAATTATTTAGAAAATTTAGATGGGTGAATCATTGTTCTATACCGAAGGTTCGCAGGGAAAATATTTTTCAGAACAACCAATATCATTTTTACTTCACGTACCTTCCAATTTGATGTATTACTTCAAGGATACTCTATATATAATGAAGCAATTCACTAGTTAAGCAATAAAAAAATGCAGAATCCATCATCATCAGATAGATATATTTTCATCCGTACGCCTGTGTGATCATGTATCATGTTTCCACCTCTGGGAATAACAAAAGAGTATCGAGATCGATATCCCTTCATGTTTTTAAACATGTACTACATTAGTGAAGATGGATGAGAGCTCTTTTTGTTTCAGACGCGCGATTTCCAATTGCATTTTTTTTCATCCTCCACGGTCTCCAGTCAAAAAGAAGATGTAACGTATTCTACTAATTGCAGCATGAAATTCGAACGGCTGAATTGATTGTTTTAATTATTGTACATCTATATATATATATATATATATATATTGAACATAATTCAAGAACACAGAAACTAAAATAATATAACTCATATCAGCATACTACACAGAATTATATAAACCAGTATCGGTTAATGAAAATATTTCCAATATACAGAAGATTTAATGCAGTATTTAAAAAAAACTGTATATGTCTTACATGTACAAAATATTCTGGAGCATATATACATCATCTGATAAGTGTTAGAGAATTATTAGCACCTATTTTGATCAGGATACATAATATCTATTACCTTATAAAAGTAAAAAATATATATATAGAGGAGATAGTTCTTCACTACTTAGATGGAAGTATATTTGAAATTCTCACTCTCACAAATATATTGAAGTTTGGAACATTTGATTCAATATCTTTAATATGATACCAAAAGAATTTATTGATGAAGTAATCTATTCATAATGGAATACAATATATGAGCAATAGTAATGAGAAATTTGAATAAAAAGGATAAAACTTACCTTTAAACACAGTAGTTCATTTAAGAAGCATATCGACAATCCATTGTAAGTAATAAATAACAAGTTATAAATCAAAATTCCTTAATTAAAAGAAACATGTAATCCATATTCTAAAAATATTCATTGAACATTAATAATAGATACAATAAATAAACATGTAATAACTTAATTATTCAACATTTAGAGAGTTTTAGTTATATATATCAAATAATGTCAGAAATGTCAAAAAAAAAAATCATTTTATAAATTGACTGGAATAAGGTTATAAATTGAAAAAGAAGCAGAACCATAGAAATCTATATTTATTGAGTCAAGAAAGATGTGTTTTTTATGGTTTGTAATTATATATTAGGAATTAGAAAATGAATCTGAAATCAAGATATTTATGATTTCGGATAGCAACGAAAAATAAAAAGAAAGGCGGGTTGGTTGTTGATTTTTGAAGAATGATGGAAGTCGGAGATTAGAAAACTTAAATGGTTGAAGAATTTAAAAAGAGAGAATTAAGTTATTGTATAAAGAAGTGAGTTATTCCATATATTAATTCGAAATAGCTAGTATAAGGATATTAAAATCATAATTTCTACGAAGATATATACAATATATAAAAAAATACATGTTATTGGAGGCTATGGTACAAATGAAAGAGTCATTTCAAATTGAATAATTAGTTGATGTGGTACGGAATCGTGATGTAAAGTACCTGAATAAGATATTAAGCATTGATTGGGAATTCGAAGCTGGAGAATAATAGAAATTACAAACACGTGGTACCTGTAACAAGAAATCTAGAAAAAAAACATCTCCATCTGGACGACATATGTATGCATGACATGGTTTTTTTAACAGACAGAATTTCAAGAAAGGAATATTAGTGGTTGAGAGGTTAGTGTTTCTTTTTGTTTTTGTTGGTACCAACATTCGGGTTAGAGATGTACATTTATAATAAAAGTAATAAGAATTAGTATCTGAAACTATTAAACATATTAAAAGCATTGAAAAAGAAAGGTAATAACATAGACTTGAGTACTTACTATTTATATTTAACAAATATTTTATTGTTAGACATTTCAATATTATATTAGTATTTAAGATAGTTCATCACTTACTTTAAATTTATAATACATAATTCTTGATCAATATAATATAGTTGTTGTATTAAAGGTATTCTTGAAACTATTGTTTATGTTCAGATAAATATTACTTCAACTGATATGAGTGACAGTTGGAATCGATTATTCTACTGATAATTTCCATCTATTTTAATTGTGAGACAAAATCGATTGATATATTGAAAGTTTCTATACATAGGCGCACCAATAATATAAAAAAATATAATATCAGTTATTTGAATGATTCATATATGTAAAATATTGTAGATATAGAGTTAAAATCACTTCCAGGTCCCAAAGAGTAGTAAGAGTTTCTCATGCTCTCCACATAAATATATAAATACATAAAAAAATTTCTTTACTTCATTACTGAGCTAGCTATACTAGAGTTGAATATATTAAATTGATAATATAACAATTATAGTGGTATTGTCGGCAAAGTATACAACTATAACAATCCATTATAATATATATATATATATATATATATATATATATATATATATATATATATAACAAGATGTACGAATAGTGCGTGACATATGAACAATAAGCAACGAATAGATTAGTGGGTATTGCACGCAAATAGACGAATGGGCTACTGAGAAGAGTGGTAACCGCAGACATGCATGTTTCTGGCTCATTAGCCGTCATCGGTACGGTACAACCAAAAAAAGATGTGAAACATGGCAGCAAAGGTGTTCAATGAAACATGAGAAAATGTAACAGAATTCAGCTGGATAGTCAAACACAACATTTGTGTAAGTAATATTGTTGTCTCGAATATTCGAGATCTTCTAATATTACTGACACAAATGTTGTGTTTGACTATCCTGCTGAATTCTGTTATATTTTCTCATGTTCCATTGAACACCTTTGCTCCCATGTTTCACATATTTTCTTGGTTGTACCGTACCGATGACGGCTAATGAGCCAGAAACGTGCATGTCTGCGGTTACCACTCTTCTCAGTAGCCCATTCGTCTATTTGCGTGCAATACCCACTAATCTATTCGTTGCTTATTATATATACATATATATATATATATATATATATATATATATATATATATATATATATATATATATATATATATATATATATATATATATATATAAATTTCGATTTTCTACTACACCTGTTTTAGTCGAAATTTCACAGATGTCCGTATCGGCAAAATGGCCGATCGACGTCACGGTTTTCGAAGGGGATGTAATTCAATATTCTGCGTGGTATTAGCCAGGAATGTAGTTGTTTTGCCCTTCGAAGAACGGTCAGGCCAATAAGTCGAAATTATTGAAATTTCGACTAAAACAGTTGTAGTAGAAAATCGAAATTTATATTTCATATAGCACCTCGTATTTTATGAAATTATATTCATTTTTATATATATATATATATATATATATATATATATATATATATATATATATATATATATATATTAATACAAATCCTCTATTCCTCTATTTGAAATTTAAAAGAAAGTAGGACATAAGGAAATTCATTTATATTTGGCTTCCATACTTTTGATACACACTGTGTTATATGTAAATCCAGTAATTTTGAAAGATTCAGTAGAAATATCAAATTTGACATTTCAAATTTTGATGACATTTATGTAGAATATATCTAATGATAGATAGAACATATTATGATTTGGAGAAAATATTTGAAATTTCAAAATATAGAGGTCTCTGCTAGGAACATTACAAGTGTAATAAAAGAATTCAAATCTCTCTTGGTTACTGAAAATCATAGATTAGTATTTTTTTTAAAAACAAGAAAATTCAGTAACCCCCGGAAATGAGATTTACTTATTTTGAAAACGTCAGTTGTGTTTGAAACCCCGAAGAGGCAACATCATAATTAGAGTTGTCTCAATTTTGTGGTAGATATTAGAAGTTGTATATCTATACAACCAGATTCAAAAGCCATTTCATTATAAAGACAGTGCATGCATAATTCGAATAAGAATTGCATCGTGTGTAGTGAATGTGTTCGAGATTTCTAAATAAAATTTAGAAGGTATCCTGAATTCTAAGGTCATTTAGAATTGTACGAGTTGTCCAGTCATTAGTTGGTGAGTCCGATCCAGTTTTTTTACAATCATTTCTCGAGAAATAATGAGGCCTATTTTGAATAAAATGTGACATAGATTGCAAACAAAATTAATAAGTCATATAAGGAAATTCACATAAGAGAAGAAAATTTTGAATTAGACAAATTTGAGTGAAGCTTGTTTTGACATTTATACACGTCAAGATTTAAATCCACGATTGGAACTTTTATTAAACATTTTTCATTAGATTAATTTATAGCATATAGGTTGTAGTAAGTTTCGTAGAAATTACGACTGTTGTTTCGTTTGTAATAATTTTGGGGAATATTAATTTGTTAATTTGTATCTGGTAGTATGATATAGAATTTTGCATTCCTACTCAATATAGTATTTTTATAACATAATTTCAAAAAATTAAACATTTTTTATTAAATAAAACTGTCGATCAAATCAGTGACAGTTGAGAATTTTCAGTGACAGAAATATTGGAAACGTCATCAGATATTTAAGTGCCTTTTGTAATATTAAACATACAGTTACTATAGGTTCTGAACAATAGTGAAACAGATAATTTGGAGATACGTGAAAATTTAAATAAATTTTGAATAATTAATTTTTTTAACTGTTTGATCCCACCCTGAGAGAAGAGTAATAGGTCGATTATAGATATAAATTCATTTTTAGAAATACTAAATTGATATTTATTAGAGCCAGGCATATTTTTGACAACTACTGTAAAAGTTGAAATTTCTTACAAAAATTTTTGAGTTGCATGTACAAGAATTGTCGCTGCGATAATATACAATTACAATTACATAAAGTTCAATTGGATTATAACAATTTGTCACCACAACTTGGGCAATTACAATTAAAGGATATTAAATATATTACAATTTTGACGCAGCAACGTGGGGCGATTAAAAATTTACACATAATTATTAAAATATAGAAATTTATTGACTTTATTATAAAAAAGTTGAGGAGCTACGATGGAAAGAGGAATGATGTTAAGGGATGGTAAACAGAAACAGGAGTGGAAAGTGGATCTAATGAAGAAAGAAAAGAAAGAAGACATAGTATGGTGATTTTCAGGTGCAATACTTAGAACAAAGAAGGGACCAATCAGAAGGAGATATGACAGTAGGAATGTGACCCAGGATCACCTAAAAGACGTTTTTCGTCATAATATAGCCGAAATTCACCTCCATGTGGCCGGAAAAAGCTGAACAAATCTTTAGGAGTAGATTAACGCGATGTATTGACAATAACAGACACCGTCAACCTGAAATCTTACTGAAACTGCATGAATAAAAAATATTCTACTACCTTACTATAAAACATCATTTTCTACACCTCAATAAGGAAGGAAAGTGGTACTTTTCTCCCGCCGGGAGGAAAATAATTATCCTCCCGAGAACAAAAATTTTCCTTTAAGATTTATGAAAATAACATGAAAAATACATTTAAGCGTCAATTTGTTTAATTAATTAACAATGTAAGTCATGAAATGGAAAAAGACTTTAATTAATTGTACAGTTTGTGAAATTATTAAAAGTAATCCCTCCTGAAAAGCCGTTTTCCGCTGAAATTTTATATACTCCGTCTTGATGATTACTCATTGACGTAGTGTGGTTACTTGCAAGGTTGCTTTTCAATGTAGGAAGAGCTATCGACTCAAAGTTATCAACGGGATACCTAGAAGAACTTGGCATTGAAATGAATTCCCAACCAGTAATGATTTCACTCGCAATTTCTCTTTTTTTTGTCAATGATTCTCTGACATATCCCTCAGCAATATTCTCAGACTCCCAAGGTGCATGCTGCTCAAGTGTCACCCTCTCACCACCTCCATTGACGAGCAGCGTAGCCGATGATCGGTATAACTTTAGGAGTTTCTTAATTCTAAAAATGTTGCAATATTCTTTCCGATTATATTGACAACATGATTTTTCTATATACTACCAAAACTACCATCTACGGATGTCAGTAAAACTTTGCGCCATGTACACGTCTCAAGGTACTCTAGAAAGAATAAAATTTCCATTTAATAAACAATTAAATTACCTAATCAAATTTAAATCACAAAAATTTTTGAAATCACGTAAAATACCATGTCGTATATTAAATTTATCCACCTTTTTCTATTTTCAATTGATACTTACAAAGAAACATTCTTCCAAATAATTCTCAATTTATTGACTGAAATTTATTCAGATAAAATTTTTATATATACATAGTTATTTTACAACTAATTTTAAGCTGATCTAAAAAATCATTTGGCAATAAAAAAAATTTATTAGACTTGGCCCAATTTTTGGTATGAGAAGTAGACTGTATGGATATCTAAGGTTGCGATATAGCGTCCCCTATTCTCCAATTGCGTATCAGAGAAAAAAATTCTATAAACCATGCAACAATGACGGCAGGGAAGTTTATAATAAAAATTGTTACGTACAATAATACAGTTTTGTTTAGGATTTATGATGGTCGTAGAAAGAGTATAGTGTACAATTTGCATGAAATGACCCATTTCCCACAAGTGGGTATATGAAATTTTGTATTACTCGCTACGCTCGTACTACAAAATTTCATATACCCACTTGTGGGAAATGTATATGATTTCATGCTCATTGTACAATATATTATAACGTATTTGGTGAACAATTTTGGTTTAAATCCCGAACAAGAAGATTTATTCAAATGTATGATCATTATTTTTCATGAATTTTTTTACTATTTAAGGTGTAAACAATGTCCCGTATATGAATTCGCATCGGGTAATTTTAAGAATTCAGCAATTATTTATGTCTGATTACCAATTTTGTTAATTCCGACTACTTTCTTCGAACATTCTTCTTTTTGGTAATTAACAAAAAATTGTTCTATATCTGGTGGTCTAAGCAGAATATATTTTTTGGAGATCTCGTAGAACATACAAGGAATTACAAAGGATCTGGGTTTGTTTATCAATTAAATTGAAATTTATTTTCTACATCTTCAACATGATTAATCTTTAAAATTTCCAATTTTTGACGAGGACGTCCTCCATAAATTTCAAAAATGAACACTAACTAAAATTTTATGAAAATCACAATTTATAATACAAATATCAGCAATAAAAATAAACGCATGAAGCGGGGATTGAACAAACTTCTGCATACAGTTAGAGACGTACGTAAACAGACTGATCCATCACAAACTTATATGAAAGCAGCGAAATTTAGAGAAACCTTGAATGTCAATGTTATTTATCATTGTTCTTTACATAGAATATGTTGTCCAAAGGGTTGAGAACTTGTTTTTACTCCATATTTCATTCATATAAGCAGTGATAACATGTTCTGATAATATTTTTAATTCCGTTTACCAGAGTTCAATCCATGAACTTTTTGTAACAAAATTCATATTTACTTTTTGATTTTTGGGGTAATGATATGCGCTATACGTCTCCTTTGCGGCATAACGAATATCTGATGGAATAATGTTTATTGATTTTCTATTCATCACTGGAATCACTAATTTTACTAAAATATTTTTATTAGAAACTAAAGAAATATTTTGACAAATTATCCTGACGTTACATTGAAATTGAAAAAAAAAAGAGTTGACGGGTACTAAATGCAAATGCTGATTGGTGGATTTCATATACATTCTAGGATGTAAATGAAATCATATGCGTTCAGTTAACCGAAATGGCCTACATTTCCATTCTGTATATTGTGCAGAAAATGGATAATATACATGTGGTTGTAGAAAAAAATGTAAACAGTCTCGTTGAATATTCTAAATTATTATTTGTAATTTTGTAAACACGACCCAAACTTCTCAATCATGCTTTATAAAATGCAAAACGCATGCGGGTCAATTTCTACCGATGTCTCGACTGGGTTAAATGGTTGCACGATTGGTAAAATTTACCGTTAGCATCTGAACGACCCGACTATTTACCAGATCTAAACATTTGATCGCATAAAACGCGCCCGACGTAGAATCTGAATGCACCCTTACTTTTGACATAACCAAATGACATTTGTATTGTAACGTCAATTGACGCTGTGGTGAGGACGATACAATTCGATGATTTTAGTAACGGTGCTGGAGAATATCATTTTTGGAACTATTCGCAAATAGAGTATTCACAGGCTTGCGTATGCATGACGTTGGGAACGACGTCAAGAATAACGCCCCGATACGAGTTTCAGGGCATCAGTGCGGATGAAACTCAATCATCGACCACCACACCTGCAAGAAATGAATCACCGGTGGCGACATTTATTCTCTTTCCGAAATGTCGAAACCACACATTACCAACGTTCAACTTTAGAAATATTTTTACAAAAGTTACAACTTTTATTTTTTAGAACTGAATATCTTTTTAATAAATACATAGAAAATTATCATTGATGCTGCAACTGGAAGATCATATATGAATTACATGGCAAATGTATGCATAATTTGCCCCTAGATAATATACTTTTCAATTAATTAAAAATCATAGAATTGCCCGGAGAGGAAAAAGACGAAATTTTCGGTATAAGAGTGTCTGTCGGCCAGCGCAAAAATATATAAAAGAGAGAGGAGTCGAGACGTGACATGGCGCGAGTGATGATTAATTACTCTTGATAACAACAAATCTGGAGTGCGATGTTTTGGGCTGTCTGGAATTTTTATATATGCACGCATTATAAGTTTTAGTACTCTATAAAAATGACCAAGAAGGTAGTAGAAAAAACTACATTCATACTATGTTTAACTATCCTCAGGAGGAAAAACATTATTTTCCACCCTTGTTATGTAAATAGATATTACATGTCGTATTCTTTTTTTTAATTCAAGCTTAATTGCCTCGACAGCTATAGCCATTGGCACGGTACATGACATAATATATAATCTACAAAAAATATTAATGTCTTTAAGAAATTGTATAGTTTTGGATAGTTTACTGGAAGAACTTAACGTTTCTTTTAGTATGGGCTTCATGTTGTTTCTCAGCCTGACGTCGTTGTACAATTGACAGTCTATCAATACGTGTTTGACGGTAACAGGACAGTTGCAGGAGTGGCATGATGGGCTATTTTCGGAGGTCAAACGTGTTTGGCCAATTCGAAGTCTTCTAGCAATCCTTTCATCATGTCTTGAAAACTCGGTAAGTAAAAGACGGCCTAGGATGGGTTGAATTTGCCAAGATTTGCGGGTTAAGGCATTGCACAATGATTTCAGATCTTGGCTAAGTTGAATTGTAGTAGCAGTGGTAACAAGGGAGCAAGGTCTTTGGCGTCTTTAGTATGTCGAGCAGGAAGGGATTCGTAAAATTCATGTGCGTTTTGAGCTAGTGGATGAACGGTGAATTTAGATTCTGAAGATTTCATAAAGTATAGGTTGTTAGTGCGGATAACGACATGTTTAGATGAAGAGGGAATGTATTTGAAAGCCTGAAGGATACCAAACATCTCTCCTGTATGTATGCTGCAAGGAGTGGGCAACCTAGTGATACTTATAATATCGTGTGTATTCGCTCCGACACCGGTGAGGATTTTGGAAGCCTCTGTATAAAGGGCTAAGTCAAAAGCATTTGTATGTAGAATTACAAGGAATGCTTCCTTTATAAGCGCAGGGGGGTTTCGTGTTTATTATAAATGGTGAGAGAGGTGTTAAATATGGGTGGGTAGTTGTTCCAAGGAGGGTTAATTGGGGATGGAAATGGTAACGGTAAACATGAGTCTATGCCATTTAATAGAGGATCAATGAGCCGGGAAAAAGATTTTATTGAGGGAAGAGAGTCATTGGTAGATAGATTATATACAGAAATACATATGACAAAAACAGGATCAGACGGGTGGCATGATATAGAAGAGGCGTATGCTAGGAGTAATGATTATCGTATAAGGGAGAGAAGTGGTTCATCGGCCTCACAATACAGACTATATATAGGGCTGGTGCGAAAGGCGCCTAGGCAAAGTCGAAGCTCAATATTGTGGGCTGAGTTGAGTAAGTTTAAATAAGATTTGAGTGCTGTCATTAAAATGAATCAGGTGTAGTCCATTTTGGAACGAATTATTGCTCTGCAGACTCTGAGAAGGACGTTCTCGTCAGCGCCCCGCACGAAGTGCGAGAGATATTTGATAATATTTAAGTGTATCAGTCAAATTCCTTTGATATCGATTATATGTTGTTTCCAATTAAGCCGTGAATCATCAATCATTTCAAGAATTTTGCAGGAATTGACAACATCTGAGGTGGAATTATTTAGGATGATAAATGGAGCAGGAAATGCAGATTTTCTACTAAATTTAATTATTTTAGACTTATTTAGATATAAGGATAAGCCTAAGTCAATAATTTTGTTTTGTAGTAGGTCTAGAGTATTTTGTAGTAGCAGAAAGTGAAGATGGATTTCCCTTAGCAATGGATAATTAAATCGTCAGTGCGTATTGAACAGAGGCCGGAAAGTTGGTACATATGTCGTTTATAGAAAGGTCAAACAATGTGGGACGTATGACAGAACCTTGGGGAACTCCATCAGTTTGCATTTGAGAGTCGGAAAGTTTACCATTAACAGCCTTCGATGTCAAAGATAACGGGAACAACTTCTTGTTGACTGTCAAGTGTTGAAGAAATATTAGCTTGGCAAAGAGCACGATTATCTCGGGTTGACCGATTACGTTGAAAACCACCAGATTGATAGCTTGGAAGAATTTGGTATTTTTCAAGGAACCATAAAAGTATTATTTTGTTAATCATTAGAAATTTGCAAGTGGTGCAAGTAAGGGAAATAGGACGAAATGACTTGGGTATTAAGGAAGGTTGTTCTGCTTGTTTAATTGTTATGTGAGTGGATTCGTTCCTATTAATCTGGGAATTATTGGTAAATCCAAATAATGTTAAATAGGTTGAGCACCTTTGGTCAGAGAAACATCGGAGAGTTTTTAAAGAAGATGTATGGGATATCTTCCGGACCAGCAGCAGAATGTTTACAAGAGGATAAAGCAGATTTTAGTTCATACAAAGTGATAAGGACATTGACAGATATTACATCCTGCTGATCAATTTTTTTCGGCAAGGGAAGGAGTACAAATAGAAGAGATTGGGGTAGATGTCAAAGTAGGGTAGACCGAGGGCAATTGTAACAGGGGTCAATTGAAACATCGTTAATAGTTCCCAAACCGCCGCAATTGTGTGAACGTCGCTTCAACGGGTGGTGCATCTAGTCCCTCCCGTCACGCTATTAGTACAGCTCGATCAATCGAAGGAGATAGACGGCTACTGTGACGAGTGTTCTGTTTTCATATAGACAACGTAAGTTTTTGTTTTCTACGTAGTTATCCGATAATTATTTCCCTATGTATATCATTAATTTTATTTATACTTTGAGTGGTTTGGGCGCTCTTTTAGATCATCTTGAGATTGTTTTGCACGTCGACTTTGCTTTACAAATTTTTATTTTTTGCTCTTGAATTGGGGTCAATTGTACCATTCTCGTTGGAGTCGATTGTAACGTTACAATTGACCCCGTTCAAATTCTGTGAATGATATTCATGTTTGTTTTTCCTTATTATAGATGCCACGGACCAGAATTCAAAAGACTGAGCGAAATTTGAAGAGTATTTCTACCTATGAACGAGCTTACGAACAAGTTCTTGGTGGTCAGTCTGTGCGGAGAGCTGCTAAGGAATTTGGCCTCTGTCATGTCTCATTTATGCGATACAAAAAAAAGAGAGAGGCAAAAGCAGAAGCAGAAAATGCCGATCAAACTATTTCCATGGGGTACAACTCTCACAAAAGAATTTTTTCTGCAAACCAAGAGGTTGAAATGTCAAAATACATCATGAAAGCAGCAGACATTTACTTCGGTCTCTCTCCGAAAGAAATACGAAGATTAGTCTATGAACTAGCTGAGAAGTACCATCTAAAAGCGCCTACATCTTGGGCTACTAACAAGATTGCGGGAGAGGATTGGTTTTCCGGCTTCATGAAAAGACACAAGAATTTATCCATTAGGTATGCCCAAGCTACAAGTCTTTAGACGGCTACAAGCTTCAACAGAACGAATGTATGTATGACAATCTGAGCATAGTAATGGATCGTGAAAAGTTTGCAGCGAAATATATCTACAATATTGACGAGACGGGTGTTACAACTGTCCAGAAACCCAATAAGGTAGTGGCCAAAAAAGGAATTCGGCAAGTAGGTGCACTTACATCTGGTGAACATGGAACTCTTATGACAGTTACTATTGCTATGAGTGCCATAGGAAATTATGTCCCGCAAATGTTCATTTTTCCACGCAAAAGGTATGACAATAATTTCATAAGAGATGGTCCCATTGGGTGCATTGGCACAGGGAATTCTTCAGGGTGGATGCAAGAAACTGAATTTGTGATGTTCCTCAAACACTTCCAGAACCACATAAACTCATCGGTGGATAGGAAAGTACTATTACTATTAGACAACCACTCCTCTCATATCACGATAGAGGCACTGGATTTCTGTAAGGCCAATGGTATATTCATGATGTCATTTCCTCCCCACTGCTCCCATAAGCTGCAGCCGTTAGATAGATCTGTTTTCGGACCTTTCAAAAAAGCAGTGAACAGTGCTAGCGATTGCTGGATGCGAAATAATCCGGGTAAACCCATGAAAATCTACGATATACCAAGCATCGTATCTACTGCTTTACCCTATGCATTAACTCAAACCAACATACAAGCTGGCTTCAAGTGTACAGGAATATACCCATTCAACGCAGACATACTCACTGACATCGATTTCGCACCCTCTTATGTTACGGACAGACCGATCCCCATGTCAGCGCTCCAAGATACACCTTCACTCCAAATGGAAAGCAGTTTATCTCAAAATAGTTTGCCTCAGCCAGAAATTGAAATAACAGCTTTTCCAGTTCCTGAAAATTCACTTGCCGATGTGGAATTACCAGAAATTCCGAATCCAACTGAGAATGTGACTAACCAAAACATTCCATCAACATCGAAAGATATTGGCGCCACAAAGGATACAATGGCATTTTCTCCAGAATATGTGAGACCATTTCCGAAAGCATGACCCAGGCAAAATACAAATAGAGGGAGACCAAAAAGGAAGTCTGCTGTTTATACAGACACTCCTGAGAAAGATGCTATAAGAATAGAATCGGAAGCGAGAGAAAATAAGAAAAGAGCACAGATAGTGAAAGGAAATCTAATAGATGTGAAAGGTAAAGGAAAGAAAAAATCTCGGATCGAATCCCCAGAGACGAGTGAAGACGAACAGGAGTATTATTGTCTGGTTTGTATGGAGTCATACAGCAGCAGCAAGCCGGGGGAACAGTGGCTGCAGTGTTCCGATTGCAAATTCTGGGCGCATGAGGAATGTACTCCAAGTTTATAACCATATGAAATTGACTGTCTCGACCCTTACTTCGTGGAGTATGCTCATATTAGTGTTTTTAAATGAAACTCAAGGTCTCTAGTTAATTCCACAATATAATACAAGTTATTGAAAATTCTAAAAAACTGACAATTGTTTCGATAAATCAATCTCATCGTCAGAATGTTTAGTAGTTAATTTTGGCTAGACCAAGACGTAACCTAACTTGTGATTGGCTTAATATATGTTTATAGAAAAAAGAAGAAGATGTGATATTACAAATATTGAAGCTAAGATATTATTAGCCCTATGGTGATATCCTGGATATCATTTTTCCAATTAAGATCAGTGTAACTGTACAATGATATATAAAACCAGGAAAAATATATCTGCTGATCTTTACAATTATTACTTAAGAAGACAGTTTATTAGTGGAGAATTCCCTAGATTTAACTGTTCATTGACAACTTCATATTGTGGGTTTCTTAAATGTCTTCTAATTTCCAGTTCTTCAAGGAAATCCAGTTTTTGTTTCTTTTCACAAATATGCAGTACTTCTAGTTCTGTGTTAGGTGTCAATGAATGATTGGTGTCAAGTAGATGTTTTGCGTAGTGGGATTTATCTGATTGTTTTAATCTGTATACTCGTAAGTGCTCACTGTATCGTACTTCAAAATTCCTAAGGGTCTGACCCAAATAGACAGCATTACATTCTGGACATTTGAGTTTATATATACCTGACTTCTTTAATAGTGGTATTTTTGTTTTTACATTTAACAATTTTGTACTAACGTTACTTTCTGTTTAAGTTGTAATGCCACTTTTTTCTCTTTTTTACTAATTAGCCTATTTATCATATCTAATGGATAACCGTTAGATGTTGCTATTTGTCTAATTGTATTAATCTCTCTATCAAAAATTACATTTGTTCATAGGAACTGAAAAAGCTCTATGTATCATTGAATTATATGCCGCTAGTCTGTGTGAGACAGGGTGATTAGAATTGAATGGAATTGTCACATCAGTCTGTGTTGGTTTTCGGTAAATTGAATAATCAAGTACATTATTAACTCTTTGAATTTTTAAATCAAGAAAATTGATTGAGCTATTTTCTTCAATTTCTAATGTAAATTTAATTTTTGGGTGTAAATTATTGATGTGGTTGAAAAATACATCTAATTGTCGTTCACTACCCATAAAACAAGCTAATATGACATCTACATATCTATACCAAAATAAAATATTTTTCGAAATATTACTTTCAAAGATCTTTCTTTCTAAATTGTCCATAAAAATGTTTGCTGAAATAGGTGATATTGGGCTTCCCATTGGTAAACCTTCATTTTGAATATATATCTTATTGTCAAAAGTGAAATAATTCTGATTAATGCATACGTCAAATAAATTAAGTATATCTGATATTATTCCTGGATTAATATTTTTATCTTCTAGTAATGTTCTTACAAGTATTAGACATTCTTTAGGAGGAATTTTAGTAAACATATTAGTTACATCGAACGATATGAGTTTATAGTTATCTTGCAAGTGGATTGATTTCAACTTTTTGATTAGCTCTATTGAATTTCTACTTGAGTACTGAGATTCATATCCGTAAGTATTGAGTATATTGTTGAGCTTCTTTGCCAATATATTATTAGGAGCATTAACATAAGAGACTACAGGTCTAATTGGTTTCGTTATTTTATGTAATTTAACTGTTCCATATAATTGTGGACAATGAGGATTCTTATGTATGATAGACAACTTTTCGTAATCATTTAAAAGATAATTTGAATTATCAACAATATCCCTTACATTATTAGAAAACTTCTTTGTTGGGTCTGCTTTAAGGGATTTCCTTGAAGAACTGGAAATTAGAAGACATTTAAGAAACCCACAATATGAAGTTGTCAATGAACAGTTGAATCTAGGGAATTCTCCACTAATAAACTGTCTTCTTAAGTGATAATTGTAAAGATCAGCAGATATAGTTTTCCTGGTTTTCTATATCATTGCACAGTTATACTGATCTTAATTGGAAAAATGATATCCAGGATATCACCATAGGGCTAATAATATCTAAGCTTCAATATTTGTAATATCACATCTTCTTCTTTTTTCTGTAAACATATATTAAGCCAATCACAAGTTAGATTACTTCTTGGTCTAGCCAAAATTAACTACTAAACATCAGGTAGGCATAAAATGAAATGTTACTTCTGTCATTCTGACGATGATATTGATTTATCGAAACAATTGTCAATTTTTTAGAATTTTCAATAACTTGTATTATATTGTGGAATTAACTAGAGACCTTGAGTTCCATTTAAAAACACTATTATATCCATATATTTATCACAATTGTGAATCAGACTGATTTTTATGTTCCTGCTCTTTATGTTTCATTTATATTATCACAAATATGATACTTGTTTCTTAATAGTTCAATAAATACCGATTTTGACAGAAAAAATTGTTATGTTACTAATGACCCCATTAACTGATACGGGGTCGGGGACGGTTGTAACATTGCTCAATTTTTTTTTAAATATATAGGTGACGCTTTGCTAGGCATCTCAGAGAAATTTGAACACATTCACTTATTGATCAATTAAGTGACAAATTATTAGGTAAAATGATTTTGTTCTAGGTTTATTACCCTACATACAGCAAGTGTACAAAGTCAAAGTGTTACAATTGCCCCCGGTCTACCCTATTCTGCGAAAGTGTTTGCAATAGCTTGACTATCACTTATAAGCGCGTCGTTATAAATAAGGCTATGGATTATAAGGTTGGTCTTGTTACCTTATATTTGTCGAATTTTATTTCCAGAGTTGGCTAGGATTAGTGTCAGTTTTGCTAGGAAGACTTTTTGCTTCGTTTTATAATGTATTTAGCTTAATGTATTTAGCTTTTGCTTTGAGTTTCTTGTGTAAACGAAGGTTTGCAGGAGTTTTATTTCGGTGCAGTCTGTTAAGAGCAGATTTGAATTGGCACACGGAATTTTCACACACGGAACTCTAGTAACAATTTTAGTGGTGGCGTATACAGTTCTACCTACGGGCAAATCTGCTGCTGAGATAACAGCATCGGATATCATTTGAAGGTTACTGTCTGCATTCGTTTAAGGAGGTAATGAGAGGAACGTATTTTGAGTGGCTAGTGTGTAATCTGGTCAAATGGCAGTTTTTAAATTCCATTATCTGCGGGTAATTGGTTCTTGGCTAGGGCTGGAAATGAGAATCGGATAGTGGTTGCTGCCACTTAGATCATCCAGAGTGTTCCAAGTTAGAAAGAGAGCGGATATAGGGTCGCAGATGCTTGAATCTATAGCAGAGAAGGTATTGGAGGAAATATTGAAATGTGTGTTCGATGCAGTATTTAAAAGGAAGACGCCAGATATGTTTAAAAAAATTCAGCGACTTTGCCATTTCCAAATGTACGATTGGATCACCACATAGTCTTGTGGACATTGAAGACACTAACAAATGTGGAAGGTTGGGTAAGCTGATATGCTAAATCGACAAGTTCCTCTTCTTCTAGTTGGTGGTCATGAGGAACGTATAAGCTACATATTGTAAGTATATTTGGGCACCAGGCGGTGATGGCAATAGCTTCAAGGTTTGTGGTTAGGGTAAAAGGGACGGAATGAATATCGCTTTAAGCAAATATCGATGCACCACCGCTGGCTCTAATGGTGCTGGTTCTAATGTGATACCCTTCGAAGTTATTTAAGAGAGGACTCTGATTGGTTCTGAAAATAGTTTCTTGAAGACAAAGGAAATCGAGTTTATGGAGGGAAGTTAGCTTTAGAATTCGTTCAATGCGAGGATTAAATCCATCGCAATTCAATTGTACGACAGTGAAAATCCTGTGTGTATGTCGTCGTCGTCGTCGTCGTTGCCGTTGGCCACTTTTCGTCACATTTCTTGTTACCACGATACAGCCTCCGGAGTGCAACATGTCACCAATTTTATGATTAAATATTATTCAGGACATCTCACAGATGAACCCTATTGATTTTAAGCTCACCAGAGCCAATACAAAAGGTGCTACAGTACTTTAAGTACGATAGTTTTGTCATTTTTGGAGAAGCTTCAGTTTGTTAGCACGATACAGCCTCCGGAGTATATACAAGTGACCAGTTTTATATTTGGATATTATTCAGGGCGTATCAAATATGAACCTCATCGATATTCAGCTCACTAAAGGCAGTGCAACGAGTGCTATGGTTCTTGAAGTACCAAATTTTTGTCATTTTTGGAGAATTTTCAGTTTCTTAGCACGATACAGCCTCAAGAGAGTGAACGATTGATCAATTTTATGATGGAATATTGTTCAAGGTGTCTCACAGATGTACCCTACTCATTTTCAGTTGACTAGAGCGAGTACAGCGGATCCTATAAATCCAGATATAATAAATTTTTGGTTATTTTTGGAGAAATTTCGGTGTGTTAGCCCGATACATCCCGCGAAGTGTATACAGGTAACAATTTTATGATAGAATATTGTTCAGGGCCACAGATGCGGAAAATTTATTTTTAATCTTTAAAACCGTTTATTTTTATTTGGCTCCCAATCTATCCGATGTTTTCTGAAATGTAATTAAAAAACTTGAAGTTATTCGTTTTGTACAATCGTTTACTTTCTTTTACTTAATAGTATTTAATTATATAAACTTATTATATAATAATAAAGTCAGAGAACACATAACAAGCTTTTCATTTTATTTAATTAATGAAATCGTACAGAAAACAACAATCTATTTCCTCGATAATAATCTTTTATTAATGTAAAAAAAATTAGAACTTTTCTAATAGCTGCCAATTGTAGTAACATACTGATTATACACAAAATAATAGTTAATAAAAAATTTAAGTACAACATTTTACTTACTTATGGGTTTTCATTGCATTTATCCAGTTTTGTCGTTTTAAGATTATCCACGCAGTGTTCAATGAAGTTTCGGGGAAACTATTAACTGTGTAGTATTTTTATACGGCATATTTGGACGGCCATGCATACAGAAAGATACTTTTGATGGATACATCACAAACATTTAATATCCGTTTTCAAAAATGAACATTAAAAAACGCTGATTATACAAAACTAATAGTGTTCACATCATTTTGTTCGTGTTTTTTCACGGCAGATAGCATAAGCGTTATCTTTCTCGGTCCCTATGCGGTAACTTAAGTGAAAAATGTTGAATAAAGTAAACTGACATATGTCAAAATTGATAAAAAGTGATTTAAAGGGTAGCATATTTTTACGAGACAAACTTTACTGAAGAATTTCTAGAGAATGGAAGTTTGAAAAATCATTTTAAAGTACAAAATCGCTATCAGGAAAAATATATCATAAAATTTCATGATCTTCGTCCGCGGAGAAAGTAAAAGAATGACAGAACTTTTATAAATACCTTGGAAAACAAATATAAGCAAATGCCGCTACGTTTTAAAAGTATGTAACTAATTTGTTCCCATCAAATCGATTTAAAAGTTTTCCATCTCCAAGACTTTATGTGGATTAATTAATTGATAAGTTTCAAGCGTCTAAGCATTTTTAATTAGAAACATTGATAATAGTAAATGAAAAAAATAATTGTTGGAGTATGATATCATAATTGGTTACTTAAAAAACTCTCGTTTTTGCCAAAATAGAATATCTTCATCTTGGTGCTTCCGATGGTTCTTAGTATATGCAAAAATAAAACAAGCAAAGTGCTCTAATTGCGCCGTGTATTGAATATTCATACGTAGATCCCTAGGTACTGTAAACAACCCTAATAATATCCCCGTCGTTAAAGGATGAATTTCTATTGCAAACCTAATCAACGTCACAAAAAGTTTCTTCGTTTATTCAATTAACGAAGTTGGGAATATTTCATTTTTCGAGAAAATAATTTAACAAGTAAACATCGACGTGATGTTGCAGTTATTGAATTTCACAATTAAGACATTCCAATTCTGAGCAATTCGTTACGTTTACATCTACGTACAGGCAACGCTAACAAAAAAAAATATAACTTCATTTCAGTTATTATTACAATATATTCCAATTAGACATGACTTTTATGCTGGTCGTATATGAAATTACAGTTTAGAAGGAAGTTACATTCTTCATCTAGAACGTAATATTCTTTTGAATGGGGAAATAACGATGATAGGTTAGGTTAGATTAGTTGTAGACGAATATCAGTTCAACGACCTCTTGACGGGGTAAAAATTGGTGACGCAAATACACCCCTTATAAAAGATGTGATATCAAATCATACGATGTATAGGGTGACACAAGTACTATATCTACTTATTGTAACACGGTCAACATTGAGGGTCACCTTATATATAGAGATTTCTAATAAAGGAATGTGTACAACTATAAAATACTGCGTCGTCTGATTCATAGCATTTAATCCTAACAGAGGAATGTTGGAATACTTTTTTTTGATACGAAACTGTAAGTTGCAACTGTCAGCGAATTCGTTTGAAAAAATTTAAGTATTAAACTCTTTTGTTGTTAATTTTCGTTTCATTTATTATTAATAGATTACAATATAATCCTTTAAAAATAAACGTAAGCTCTGGCTACATACTAACACTTTATTCCATATTAATTTGAATGTTTCAAATAATGGTTGTCCTTGCGTTCAGCCTTATTTAAATAAAAAACATTTATTTTGGCTATTTCTCCACAAGGGTACACCAAGTATCTCAAATATTATATACCGTTGGGAAAGGCTTTAATACAGCTACAAAAAACATTTATTAAGTTGTTTTTTTCTATCTGAGGTCAAAAACATATAAATTGGAAAAACTTAAAATACCCATATTTCGAAATTTTAGTTGGCCATTAGGACGCCTCAAGAATTTTCTCAGGTATCGTGGTATGATTCGATCGTAATAACTTTTCAAGCTCTATGATTCTGCAAAGTTTCATCGAAATCGTTGGACCCGTTACAAACTTGCCATGAATATATATGTACCGACAAACTACCTAAAACGAGGTACCTGTATCTCAGCTGTAAGTACAGCTAGGAGGCTGAAAATTTTATTACAGCATCACCTCAGCACCCCAAATCAACTGACCGAATATCATCGTGATCGATGGACGCGTTCCTATTTTTTCGGCAATTAAAAAATTATTGACATTTTGTATTGTTACGAAACAGCACACTGGTATAGTCCCTGAATCCGACTATGTCTAAGCCATGTATGGAAGTTTAAATTATGGCGGTTGCGCAGGGACTTCTTAGAACTGTTTACGATTGTGACTATCTTATCTAGCCATTGTTTTTGTGACCAGCCTTATCTAGAAAATGCCAGAGAGCCAATTGTTGTTGTGTAAGCCGCAATCTAGAATTATCTAGTGAATAAGGCACTAATATATAAAGGACCGACCAGCGAGAGAGGCGGTTTATAATTTGACATCGTGAGATAAACAGTTAATAAGTGAATATAAATTAATTTATGTGCATATACTGTGTATATAATAAAAAATTAGTGAATAAATAAATTGAGTTAGTAGACACAACGTGTGTGTATAAATGTATCCCACCCGAAATAAAAACATTAAATGGGTGTCAGAAGTGGGATAATATAAATAACTTGCTACGTAAAAATGGCCAAGAGACTATGTGACCTGAAAGTGACGGAACTAAGAGCAGCATTGGAAGATCGTGAGTTGGAAACGTCCGGTAAGAAAGTGAATTAGTAGAAAGACTTAAAGTGGCAATGGAAAATGACAGCTTTGATCCAGAAACAGTTTTATTTAATGACGAGGCTTCCACCTTAATCTCGTCTATTTCTGCTAATATTTCTGCTAACATGGACGAGAAGATTTCTGCCATGGAAGAGAACATGGACGAGAAGATTTCTGCTACGAAGAACGATATTTCTGCCATGGAAGATTAAATTTCAACGAATGTAAAAAACGATATTTCTGCTATAGAGAACGCAAGGGGGATGTAATTCAATATTCTGCGTGGTATTTGCCAGGAATGTAGTTGTCTTTTCCTTCGAAGAACGGTCAGGCCAATACGTCGAAAGTATTGAAATTTCGACTGAAGGCAGGTGTAGTAGAAAATCGAACTAATACGGTTGCATTTATCTGAGGTGTTGGTTCGCAACTGAAAGTGAAGATGGCGCCAGCTGACTGCTTCTCGCTTGTGTGTAACTACACGAGCCAAGTGAAGTTGTCGGAGGGCGGTATCTTCAGTTCGGATTAGAGATTCTGAATTGGAAGGCATCACGGCAGTCTTGAAGAGACCCAAGAAGGCCGAAATGCGTCAGTGTACTATGTCATTCCGCTATCAGTTGCGAATCACCACAGATGTCCGTATCGGCAAAATAGCTGATCGACGTCACGGTTTTCGAAGGGGATGCGTGGTATTTTCCAGGAATGTAGTTGTTTTTTCCTTCGAAGAACGGTCAGACCAATACGTCGAAATTATTGGAATTGGTGTAGTAGAAAATCGAAATTTATGTTTCATATAGACACCTCGTATTTTATGAAATGATAGTCATTACATATATATATATATATATATATATATATATATATATATATATATGTAAAAAAACACTAAGTTAGGAATAAAAAGAAATATTGGGGAATGCAGCAACAGGGAAAAAGAGAATTCTTTATTGGTTTTTATTCAAGCTTTAGAAAACGTTCGTTTTCATCATCAGGGACGCTACAAATAGAGGAAAAAATGGGATTATTCTCAACTCTATCAATAAAGAGACAAAAGTGTACTTACATCCAATGTGAAATTATTTTCCTTTATGTAAAACATAAAATTGAAGAACTCATCACATGGCATCAGTTAGGGAAAAATTGACATTCAAATTAGCAGTAATATTAACAACATTGAGGCTGTTATAGGATAATATAATAATAAAAACAATAAAAACACAAAACTTGCACGAGATTAATATCGTAAAATCATTTTTGAACACACACAAACGAAAAGGACGCTACCAAGCAGGAATCCTTCCCTCCAAGACGGAAATGGAGACGGGCACTTGATATCCACAGGTACAAGCAGTTCACGGTAGTCGTCATTAAGCAATTTTAAACGTGACTCTCAATGTATTTCAGAAAAGATTGATTGAATGAAGAGACCCAAGAAGGTCGAAACGCGTTAGTGTACTATGTCATTCCGCTATCAGTTGCGAATCACCACAGATGTCTGTATCGGCAAAATGGCTGATCGACGTCACGGTTTTCGAAGGGGATGCGTGGTATTTTCCAGGAATGTAGTTGTTTTTTCCTTCGAAGAAAGGTCAGGCCAATACGTCGAATTTATTGAAATTTCGACTGAAGGCAGGTGTAGTAGAAAATCGAAATTTATGTTTTATATATATATATATATATATATATATATATATATGTTGTTTTATAAACGAAATGTTCAGAATCCCTCTTTCATACGATCTGTAATCTAATAAATGAATATTGATGTGTCCTTACTTACCCACGAAAGCAGCAATTATCAACAAGACTTTTCTTGCCATGATGTTCTGGAACAAAGGTGCAGTAACCTTTGCTTGCATCACAGGTAACTTGAACTATAAACCCTTCCACAAACTTTTCAAGTTGTCAAGTCACTGCATCCTACACGTTTATTCGAGTACAAATACTTTAATAAAATATTCAGTAGCCTCCGAACGATAGGTACTTATTCACGATTTTTCTCTCCGGAAGTGTTTCACAGGCACAAGGATCCCGTCGTCTTGAAGAATATCCGAGTTTCTGCAATGAAAAAAATATTGTTATCAATGATTTTATCGTCAATCTTGCTGATTGAAGTTTTTAATGTTTTTTTCTAGCAAATTCAAATAATTTGTTTGAGTACATTAGTAGATGGTGTAGTAAAACTTCACTTCAGTAACAGAACCTATAATCTTACTGGATAATTATATACGGGGTGAGCCAATCGAAACTTACCACCACAATTTTTTCTTACCCGCCCAAACCTATTAAAGATGCGAGTTAAGAAACGACAATGGCTGACCCATGTAAAATATTTGCTTATGTTGCATTTTAATTAAAACTATATAATAGAATAATCGGGTAATAATGAGAGAGATTGTTTGTAACTCTCATGAAATAAACGTCTTCAACAGTCATTTTTCGTTTTTTTAAAAAGTATTTTTCGGAGTGACAAAATATCATTGGCGCAGTCATAGTAGAATTTTTCAAGTACGTGGCTTTTCGTATCAACGATTTACCGAAAATTTCGAACTTTAGTGACCGGTTTCATTCGAGTGAATATCGAACTTTGAACTATTTGACTTGTTCGAGCGAATGTCGAATACAATCCGATAGTTCTGAACCGATCAATCGTCAGCTTCGAAGAAGAAAAGAAAAATGAAGATTACATCTTGGGTTTGGTACCGCATCGACTGAGCCTAGAATAACTAGGATTGAGCTAGAAATAAGAAGATGATCAAAAGTTTCCTTCTGTAAGTACTTTTCTTTTCTGATTTTCCTTTCGATAGTAATTTAATGAGTGATATAGATATTAGTACTATAGAAAGATTATTAGAAAAATGTTTAACACTAAGCGAACCAGATAGCCCTATTGAAAACAGTTTAAATAATAATATAAACTTAGAAATGTGTATTTCATCAGTAAATTACCAATTGTTAAAATTATATTTATATTCTATTCCTTATTATGATGGAAACCCTCATACTTCAACAATATTTATTGGAAATTGTGAAAGTCAAACAGCCAATTTCATACTGAACATCTAATGTCCACTTTACTAAAAGGAGACTATAGTCCCTTTTAAAGTAGCTATTAGCGTCTTTTGGTTTCATAACTAATATTGAAGTGTCCTTTGCATAAAGTACCTTTGAAATAATTTTTAAGATGTTGGTTAACCTGGAATTTAGGGATTTTGACGTACAAAATAGAATGATATGTCCTATCTAACCTAATCTTTATTGTTTACTATTGTTAATACCAAGTTTGTTCATCATAAAGTTTGCATTGTTTAGAAAAAATGAAAAATATTAAAAAAGGCCAGATCGCCAAATTTCAGTAAAGAAGAAGAATTATCTTTATTGCAAGAAATTTCTAAATTTAAAAATATTATTGAGTGTAAAATCACCAACCAATTTAACAAAGAAAAGGTGAGAGTATATTGAAACTTTTCGATATTAGATTATTTATTTATAGTGTTATTTCATATTTGTTTTGTAGGACGAAGCTTGTCAAAATATTTTGAATGCTTTTAATTCAAAAAGTATGGAGACGAGAAGTTTAGCTAAGATTAATTCAAATACGATCATTTAAAAACTAGGAACAAGAAAGAGGTAGCCAAAGAAAAGGCATATCTGAAGGGAACTGGTGGTGGTCCGTCAATAATTAAGGAAGTAGATCCCATCATTGAAACAACTTTAAATATTATAAATTTGAAAATGGTGGTGGGCTTTCCCAACATATTAGATGGCGTGCCTATAAACTTATATTAGTTAATTATATTTTATGACTTGCATGCTGAAAAATAAGTTTTATTACAATTTTTATATTCAATTTGTTTTATAGGACATTACATTGGAAAATGAAAGCGTAGTAACCCCCTTATTAGAATCAGAGTTGAAGCCATCTATACCTGTAAGTAAACTTTTAACGTAAGTATATATGTGTCAGTGTGACATTTGTTTTATAGGATTCCCAATTAATATTGATAGAAATAATTGAAGTAACGGATATTGGATCTGCATCCATAGAGCCTGTAAGTTATTTGCTACTTGTATTATTCGTTAATATAATTATTAAAATTTACTATTCATTGTACAGGAAGTGATGATCATGGACAAAGTGCTAGATAGTGATCATGAAGAAAATATTGAGCCGCTAGTAATAATTCACAATTACATACTCCCTGTAAACTTGCTCGAAAAGTAATACATTTTACACAAGACTTATCAAGTTAGTTGAAAAAATTTGACACAGAGAATACGAAAATTTGGCAGAACCACACCATAACAAATCTGATCGGAGTCAATATGTTCCCAATAATTTAAGGTAGGAAACAAATAAAAAACTACGCCCCACCGTTAAAAACATAACCTACTTAGAAAAATAATTATATTATAAAACCAAAATGGAACTGCATAAAAAAACTTTTGAATGCTAAGGAAATGATAGAATAAGAAGAATCGAAAGAGAGGAGGAGGAACATAAGAAAAAATGATTCTATTAGATTATGAAATTGAAATAAAGAGAAAACAATTAAATCAATAAAAAAAACTAAAACAGTCTTTTTATTATCAATACAATAATTATTAACAATTCAGCAAAATGTTCATTAATTAATAATGTTCTTCTCTTTTCGGGAATAGAATATTTCCATTATTTTCAATAGGTAATAAATCACCATTTTCTTTGTGAACATTATCTTCTGGAAAATTGTCCTTCAAATCAATAACAATATTATGCAGTACTGCTGTAACAACTATAACTGCCATAGTGGTCTCTAATTTTAATCTCATTCCTAATCGTAGTATGGGAAATCTTCTTTTCCATAACCCATATTGGCGTTCTACGTGATTACGAGTTCTTATTATTGATTCGTTGTGAAGATTTTCAGCTTCTGTTGGAGTTCGAAGTAATTTTGTTAACGGATATGGCTTTAAAGAGTATCCACTGTCTCCAACCATCATGTAATGAGCAATTTCACCATTTTCAAATCTTTGTTTTAAGCGACTATTATTGAAAATCGTTTGGTCGTGTACATATCCTGGCCACCTTGCAACATTATTCCTTATTTTTAATTTTGCGTCACTAACTGTTTGAAAGTTTAATGCAAACAATTATTTTCTCGATCTGAATATCTCTGCATCATTTCCACCAGGAGAGTCTCTTTTAATGAGAGTACAATCAATTGCTCCAATCGTTCTTGGGAATGGAGCAATTTTATAAAAATATTTAACAGCTCTTTCCATTTCATGATGATCCTCATACATATTGATATATTCAGGTCTCAGAGATGCAATTGCTACAGACACTCTTTTAACAATCCTGCAAGCTGATGCTCTTGATACTCCTATGAAAGCTGCTGCTGTTATTTGAAAACTTCCAGATGCATAAAATCTCAATGTCAACAAAAGTTGTTGCATTGGTGTAATACATCCATCCACCTTAGAATAAATAGTACCTATATACTAGGTATTTGTAGTTAAAAATTCTATATTCAACTTACCTATTAGTGGGCAATGCAATTTTCCCTTCTATTTTATTTAAAAGATATATCACCGTCTGCTTTTTCAATCTAAATCTCTGAAAACAACCCAATTCATTATATTTAATAAAACAATCGACTCTGGGTCTGTAAATTTTTGGTCTTCTTATATAAATATATTCTTCCTCAGATGAGTCTGATGAACTATGACTAGATATTTTAAATATATCCAAATTTTTTAAAACAAACTCGCAAACTAAAAATTTGAGTTTATATCTCTGTCAAAGTAAAGGAAGCTTTTATGTATTAAATCGCCAAAATCTTCACTTTTTCTTTAAAGTCGACTTTTGGCCAGGAGAGTACTTTAATATTGATTTTGAAATCAAACTTTTCTGTTAAAGATCGCTTTAAAATTAAAGTAACCTTCAAATTTATTATGAAATCGGCCGTAATATCAATATTTGCTGGTGGTGAAACTGACATAGCTTTAAATACATTTCTAATAAAAGCTATCTTGGGCAAACTTGCAGGACGTGCACAAATATTAATTCGTTCTAGAATAGAGTTAAAAACATGGAAGGATGTTGAAGATGCTTCAAATTTAAGTTTTGACGATCAACGTAATATTCAAGATTCAATTAATTTAAAACCTTTTAAAAATGAATCACTCTATAACTTTCGCATGCGTTGCCAAGACGCTCGTAGTTTAATTATTTCAAAATTAAATTCATTTAGTAATATTAGTGATATTTAACGGAGACTTCAACTTGAAAATTATAATAATTAAGCTTTAACAACCCATATACGCGGTTTATCTTTAGCTATTCAAACAAATGCTAGATTAAGAGTACCTGATAGTTCACAAAAAGCAATGAGCTAAGTTATTGAGGAAAAAAACTTCATGTATTCAACTCGAAGAAGTAATCAATTAAATTCAAACACTACTTTTAGACCTAGTTTAAGAATTACACCAGCTAAAAATCCCAATTATGGACAACCAACATCTAACTTTTCATCAAATTTCGGAAATAATCAATCATTTCCCACAGTTTTTCGACAAAATTCAACACCTCTTATGAATTCATCACAGTTCAGACCAAATTTCCAGCCAAATAACAATTCTTATAATTGGCGTCCCAATAACAATTTTTCAGTCCAACTTTTCAAAACCAAAATCATCGCCCAACTTTTCAAAACCATCACCACATTTTACAAAACCAAAATCATCAAATAATATCCCAGCGTGAAAATCGTCAACCAGTTTCTCAAAATAATTCAAGACAATTTAACCTAAGAATTCCCAAAACTATAAACTAGAACCCATGGACACATCTTCTGGTAATACCAGATTCCAACAAAAATATATTTCTAACGAACTTTATAATCAAACCATTAGTGATCCAAATCAAATTCAACAATTAAAGAATGATAAAACTGAAAACTTATTTTAATATCAAAATGAGGTCACAACAGAATCTTTATAAAACAACCCATAATTTATCTGAACTTGAAACTCAGTATCCTTATTATTATAACAATTATCTCCCTACATATGTTAGCAATTATGTAACAGACAACGAAGATATGTTCTCATGTAACAATCCGCAAAATACAATTCAGGATTTAACTCATATCCCATATACACACAACCAGGCGTAATATTAGTAAACGGTTTCAAAACAAATTTACCTTATATCAAAATTCAAGAAATAAATGCTTCTTAGTCGACACCGGCAGCTCTAAGTAGTCCTGAGTGTTAATACAATGATGCTGATACAACTTAGTATTTCAACACTTTGTATCAGCACAATTGTGTCATGATGTAGTCTTGCGTAGTGACGTACATATGCATTACAAAACACACTTGCCTCACGTCTCAGTACCAATCCGTTTCGTTAATTTTTATGCTATCCACTCGCACCCTCTTTCGATCTTAATTTGATATCAGAGTGAGAACTTGAGAAGAACTCTATATTTCCTTTTCTACTACTACTATCTGCAATTTTGATTTGATAGATGGCGACGTTGACGGCGACATCACATATGATATATGTAGAGTAGCTCAGTAGTTAGTAGCAGGCAAATTGTGGTTTGTTTTTTGTTTAATAAGTTTAATATTTATTTAATAAATAGTCACCAGTCATCAAAGATATTTTCAATCAGAAATATATTCATTCATTCATTGTTCATTAGGTCGTTCCATCTGTTTCGTTTTTGTTGTTTCAGTTTCAGTGATTAATGGCACCTGAAAATAGCGAGGTTTGTAATCATTTTTCAGACCTGTCTGAGGGAAAAGTGAAATGTGTATATTGTGGGCAAATTCTACATCTACATTAATTAAACACATGGAAACCAAACATCCCTTTCAAATAATAAGCTGACAAACAATAGATATTGAACAGCAAGTTGAACTGGAAAATACTGAACCAGTACCATCCACATTTAAATCTGAATCCCAAGATATCCCTCCTCATCAACCTAAGTCTTCAACATCGACAGTTTGAATAAACAAGGAAAGTGAAAGCAAAAATCAAGCAATTTCTGTTTTTTTTTCAAAGACCACTGT
The DNA here is from genome assembly GCA_963921935.1 of Galeruca laticollis. Taxonomy (NCBI): domain Eukaryota; kingdom Metazoa; phylum Arthropoda; class Insecta; order Coleoptera; family Chrysomelidae; genus Galeruca; species Galeruca laticollis. Next base: position 53,112,043 of record OY998184.1, read on the forward strand.
CTATTACCAAACAAAAAGAAATAGACAAACAAATAATTTCTATGCTAACCAAAGAATATCATCCATTCAGTATAGTTGAAGACAAAGAATTTAAAAAGTTCATTTCTCTTGTTAAATCCGACCTACAAAATTCCCACTCGTAAGACTGTTTCAAACTCACTAATTCCAGCAACGTACAATCATACAGTCGACATTGTTAGAAGCCGTTTAGAAAGAGCGTGCAGTATGCCTTACAACTGATTGTTGGACATCAAAATCAAATGACAGTTTCTACAGTGTGACCGCCCATTACATAGTGGAAGAAGATAAGAAAGTTTATTTATCTTCAGATTTATTAGCATGTATTTACTACAGGCACAGACAAACATCAGAAAATATTTGTCAGAAACTTGAAGATAATAAAATAGCTGCAATAGTTTCTGATAATGCAGCTAATATGAAAGCAGCAATTCGTATTGGCGGATGGAGGTTTTGGGGCTGTTTCGCACTTTTATAAAATCTAGGAACTCAGGCCGGCTTAACAGAAATAACAGCTGTTTTAGATAAAATAAAAACCATAGTGCGTTATTTCCGAAGAAGTTCTTTTGCGTATTCCCAACTAAAAGCGACAGCGGAGCGGATGGAACTGCCTCCATTAAAATTAAAAAACGATGTTCCTACCCGTTGGAATTCCACTTTTGATATGATTCAGGGGGTATTAGAAATGAAAAATCTTTTAATTTCGACCTTATCAATTTTAAATATATCCCGTAGAAACTAAAATTTACCTGAATCCAAGACCATTTCTATGTTGCAGAATGAAGAGTGGATTATTTCTGAACAGTCAGTGAAAGTGCTGGAAATTTTTAACTCGGCGACAGCCGCTGTAAGTGCAGAACAAAATGTTAGTGCTTCTAGTATTATTTTTTATTATAAACAAATTGTTAGACATTTAAATACTTTTAACTTAAGTACTCTTATGCCTGAAGTTGAGAACATGATAAAAAAACTTCAAGGTGAATTAAAAAATGGATTTCACGATATTGAAGAAAATCATTTAATCGCCGAAGCAACTATTTTACACCCAAGGTTTAGTTTGGGTTTATTGATGATAAAAAATATAAACGTGCGCTGGAACATTTATATACAAAAGGGGCAAATACAAAATTAGTAACAGGTACAGACAATAACCAAGAAAATGATTTGGAGCAAGAAAAGCAAAACATTGCCCCCTACGGAATGATCCATTACAAGACCTCTGGATGGAATTTGACAAGAAAGTCCAGCAACATTTAAAACCCTCTAAGCAAAAGGCTTCAGCTATTGTTAAAGTGGATCGGTACATAGACGAACCCATTATACCTCGCAAAAGCTTATCTGGAGCGTATCAGAACCCTCTTGTCTGGTGGCACCAAAGAAGACACATATACCCTAAATTATATGTCTAAGACAATCGAATGAATGGTCATAAATACACAAAAAATGCTTCAACTGCACTTCATAAACATGAAACAAATGAAAAACATGAATTTGATTTTCAAAACACAAAAATTATTTACAAAGACCAAAACATCACTAAACTCAAAATTAAAGAAATGATTGCAATAAAAAATGGACCTGAAGCTCTTAATGATAAGAAAGACATAGAAAAATTAAGCAAAATTCATCATAACCTTTTACATATATCCTCATAATTATAAAAAATAACATAAACCAATAATATAATTAATATATATGCATTAACATTTCCAAACACTCTCTAAATTTAAATATTAGAAATAAAGTAAGACATATTGCATTAAAGTAGTTGTCAAGGTACGTACTCTTATGAAAATGCATAACTACGTTTATTCTATTTGTCACCTTTAATGTAAATTTAGTATTGTCACTGTTTTTCAAATTATGTATTTTATATTTTGAATTTATAATAAAAACTTTTGAGAAAGCCTTATATTTAAGGCGAAACGTCAAGTTAACATACAAGAGTTTTAATCTGAACCTTTCCCAAGAAAATTACGTCAAAAAAAATTATATATATATATATATATATATATATATATATATATATATATATTTAAATCAGAAAATCAAAACAAATGATTATCCTGTGGTAATTATCGACCGTACTATTTATATAAGCAAAAGGTGATGATTGTCAGGTATGCGGTCAGTATAAGAAATAAAACTATATTCTCATTCTCAATATTTCGCTATTGTTCAATAGCATCATCAGAAGACACTACAATAATTAAAATATAAATACAATGACAAAGATAGGAACACAAATACTTACAGATGTTAAGAGTCAGTAAAAGTTGATGTACACCACATTAAGGTACTAACTAGACTAATTGCTAATGATTAATTTGTAAAAATGGTTGTGGTGTGAATTGATAAAAACAAGAAACAATTTGAGTTAAAAACAAAACAACAAAATAAATAATCTGAAACGTATGATTAAATGGGGTGACAAAACAACAATATTAAAATGAATTTAAAAGGTGACAATAAATATCACTAAGTTTATTAGTATCAGATTTGAGGTTGATAGCATCCTTTTGTTTGTTGATGTGATACATTTCGAAAAATAAACGATTCCTGTATTGGTCAACTTTCTGGAGAATCTCTGTATCGTCATAACTAAACGTATGGCCCGTCTTTATAAAATGATCCACCACTACACAGTTATTCTTGCCTACTCGACAATCACTTCTATGTTGGGTAATACGGTTTTTTAACCATTGAGAAGTTTGACCAACGTAACATCCCGGACACTGCGAGCAATTTATTTTGTAAATCACGTTGGTTTGTAATAATGAAGGTGTTTTATCTTTAACTTTCGAAAAAAGGAGAGAAATAGTTGTCAAATTGTATTTAGCAACTCTGAAATTGGTGAACTGTTTGAACAGTGGTAAAATCAGTTGAGTTAAATTATTGATGTAAGGAAGTCTTTTGTACAGAGTAGCCTGTTGATTGAAATTGTCAACCTGACCATCGTAGAAGTCTGTGTTATAAATTAATTTTTTAAAATGTGTTTGGGATAACCGTTGTTAACGAAAATATCAAATAACGATCTTAAGTTCTTATTAACAAATTTTTCATCACTGACGTGTAGAATTCTATTTTTCATTGCTTCGTTTTTGGTTAGTGGCTTGGTTGTTGGTATGTTCGCTGGGATATTATTTACCTCTCTTTTTATTTCAATATCTGGAACGTTGTTGTTGGGAGTAAATACTTGCGCTAGATGCTTGGCAAATAACATTGTTTCTTCCTCATCGGTTCTTGCCAACCGGAGAGTTGCTTCCCGTTCATTTCTAATTGGAGGTTCTTAGGTTTTCTGGAGTTTTTTATTGGTTTCCATATTGAGTTGTCATACCGATTTAGATTCGTTATATAGTAAGTAAACGATATTTCTTGTGCTTCTTTGAACTTAGATTTAAGTTGATTGCTTAGCCTGTTTAGTGAGGTTTTATTTGCTGAGTGCCATGGTAGGGGCGGAGCCTAAGAGCCGACACGCATGCGCACTGGTAACAATGGGTTCGGTGTCATTTTGCTCTCGTATATTTTTTTTGAGCTACTAATTTTTCAATTGCAGCTGGGATGTTGTGAAGTTTGTTACCTGTATTCGCTGCAGGCGTGGCATTTTATGTGGCCTCTATGAGTGTGTAGTTTAAGGCCGTTAGTGTTTCATATATCACCCTTGTTGTTCCAAGTTTTACTTGGAGGTTGGTGTCCTCTTTTAGTTTGGTATGGTATTCTGCCCAGTCAGTTCTCTTATTGTGTAGCCTTGGTGTTATCATTTTGTAAACTATGAAGCAACTGATGGTTGCTATAATTGGAGAGTGGTCGGAGGAGAGATCGTAGTTTGACATGACTTCCATGTAAGCAGGAGAGATACCCCTAGTGATAAATCTGTCCAGCAGGTTAGGTATTTTACTTGGATCTGTGGGCCAGTATGTTGAGGTGCTAGATAACAGAGGGGGTAATTGTTTTCGTATATTAGGCTTACTAGTTCTCTGCCTTTAGTAGTTGTAAGTCGAGATTCGAATAATATGTTTGCTGTTAATAATTGCTTAAGCAGTGGGCGAAGCTAAACATCAAGCTAGCCAAGAACACGAATAAAAGAATATTTTTACTACGTTTTAGAACAACTGGACTAATACCTAAACATATTAAGGACAGTATAAAAAATGTTCATAGTTTACTTTTTACATGTAATGATAAAACAATGACTAATAAGGTTGATAACTTCATTTTAAAAATGTGTCAAAAAACTTTGTCGTTGGAAATAAAAATAACTTGTGATTGCATTTCGAGAATTAAGCGTTACATTGATGGAGTCAGGGCTGAATTGTACATGTTGATTCCAACTAATATTTTATTAGATTATGAAATTAGGCTACAAACAACTTTTAATAACAGTTTAAACAGGATTAAATCTAACAATATTAAGAAATTCAATAAAGCAGTTGATAGTTTGCCCGATAATAATGCATTATTTATTGACAATAACAAATGGTTTAGAAACCTGTCAGATTTAGATATTCCGAATGATATAGCAGACTTTTTATCTCTCGGGCCTAAATTTAGTATTTCTCCTGATTCGTCCAATATTAGATTGGATGTTTTTATGGCCGATTTGGAAAATATTATTGATGATGTACCTACGGATTCCAAAGATATATTAAGAGCCCGTGCTACTAATATTATAACTAACTTCCTACATAAATCCAAACGTAATAAATTCTCCATCCACACTAAAATGTTTAATAAAACTAAATGGTTTTTGAAATCTCATCCGGAACTTTATATTTTACAAGCAGACAAAGGAGGTTGTACGGTTGCAATGAATAGATCAGATTATGTTGAGAGAACTAAATTGTTATTACGAGATGAGTCAACTTATATTGAACTAAATAAGGATCCTACCACCTCTGTACAAAGAAATTATAATTTGTTAATTAAAAAGTTAAAAACCAAACAGGAACTTTCCGATGATATCGCTAAGTTATTATTCATTTATAATTCCAATTTTCCCAAGTTGTATTGTTTACCGAAAATACATAAATTGGAGATACCCCTTCGCCCGATAGTTAGTTCCATCAATTCTACTACTTACAAGCTATCAAAATTTTTATCTGATATTCTACAAAATGCGTTTCAGGATCACACAAATTATAATATTAACGACACTTTCTCTTTTGTCAATGCTATCAGAGGCTGTAGATTACCAAAGGATTACATACTTATTTCTTTAGATGTAGTATCTTTATTTACCAACATCCCATTAAACTTAATTACCAATATTATTGATGAAAAATGGTTTCTGTTGGAACCCTTCACTACATTATCCAAGGATAGTTTTTTATCATTGGTTACATTTATTTTTGATAACACTTTTTTCAGTTTCAACAACGTATTTTATCGCCAAATTTTTGGCACACCGATGGGATCCCCCATCAGTCCTGTTCTAGCCACTCTTGTCCTTGACGAGCTACTTGACAATGTAATCCCTATATTGCCCTTCAAATTACCTTTTTTGTATAAATATGTCGATGACATAATTTGTGCTGTTTATCATTTACAATTCACTATGGAATTGGAGAGTGGGGCCAGCTTACCATTCTTGGACACCAGAGTAATGAGATCCGACAATAACATTATCTTATTAGATTGGTATCAAAAGCCAACATCATCTGGAAGGTTTTTAAATTTCTACTCTGATCATCCTAAGAGTCAGAAGTACAACTTAGTATTAACAATGAAAAATAGAATTCTACACGTCAGTGATGAAAAATTTGTTAATAAGAACTTAAGATCGTTATTTGATATTTTCGTTAACAACGGTTATCCCAAACACATTTTAAAAAAATTAAATTATAACACAGACTTCTACGATGGTCAGGTTGACAATTTCAATCAACAGGCTACTCTGTACAAAAGACTTCCTTACATCAATAATTTAACTCAACTGATTTTACCACTGTTCAAACAGTTCACCAATTTCAGAGTTGCTAAATACAATTTGACAACTATTTCTCTCCTTTTTTCGAAAGTTAAAGATAAAACACCTTCATTATTACAAACCAACGTGATTTACAAAATAAATTGCTCGCAGTGTCCGGGATGTTACGTTGGTCAAACTTCTCAATGGTTAAAAAACCGTATTACCCAACATAGAAGTGATTGTCGAGTAGGCAAGAATAACTGTGTAGTGGTGGATCATTTTATAAAGACGGGCCATACGTTTAGTTATGACGATACAGAGATTCTCCAGAAAGTTGACCAATACAGGAATCGTTTATTTTTCGAAATGTATCACATCAACAAACAAAAGGATGCTATCAACCTCAAATCTGATACTAATAAACTTAGTGATATTTATTGTCACCTTTTAAATTCATTTTAATATTGTTGTTTTGTCACCCCATTTATTCATACGTTTCAGATTATTTATTTTGTTGTTTTGTTTTTAACTCAAATTGTTTCTTGTTTTTATCAATTCACACCACAACCATTTTTACAAATTAATCATTAGCAATTAGTCTAGTTAGTACCTTAATGTGGTGTACATCAACTTTTACTGACTCTTAACATCTGTAAGTATTTGTGTTCCTATCTTTGTCATTGTATTTATATTTTAATTATTGTAGTGTCTCCTGATGATGCTATTGAACAATAGCGAAATATTGAGAATGAGAATATAGTTTTATTTCTTATACTGACCGCATACCTGACAATCATCACCTTTTGCTTATATATATATATATATATATATATATATATATATATATATATATAGGTATATACAGTACTATTCAAAAGTCCACTCCCCCCCTCGTATCTTTTGAACGGCTACACTTACATTGATAAAATTTGGAGGGTGAAAATAAAGTGTTTTAAACTTCTCTACGAATGGTAACAGGTGACGTAATAGTAATAGATGACGTCACAGTGCCACTCTGACCAATAATTTTAAATAGGAGCTTATGGCAGGTGATATCTCGTTTGAAAGGCATTGACATTGGCTACACATAGCCATATTAATTTTGTTTGGGTTTAAATTGATTTTGACGGATAAATTAAATAAATACCATAATTACTGAAATTATTTTTTTAAATTTGATTAATCAAATATCAACAATGGATTCTTATAGCAAGTGTTCGAAATGTGCTCCGTCTACTTCCTGACAGTAATACATCCTATTAGTAAACTCTTGTCGTACTCGTTCGAATGTGTCAGCTGAAATAGCATTGCATTCTTCAGTAATTCTTTCTTTCAAAACGCCAATGCTATCTGGTGCCGTAGTATAAACCTTGGATTTCAAGTACCCCCATGGAAAAAAATCTAATGGTGTCAGATCTGGTGACCGCGGTGGCCATTCTATAGGACCTCACCGGCAGATCCATCTACCTCGATATTCTTCATCCAGGTAATGTCTTACTGCACCATGATAATGTGCAGGAGCACCATCTTATTGAAATGTTATTTCCAGATGGTCGAATTCATCTTGATTATCTTCCAGAATTTCAATAATTAGCGACTCAATTGCATTTTGTAACATCTCCAGATGCACATCACCACTTAAATTCGAATTTAGGAAAACCGGACCAACTATGTGGTTTCCCAAAATACCTGCCCAAACATTGACTTTTTCTGGGAAATGGGTATGTTGTTCACGAAAGGTGTGAGGATTTGTGTCACTCCAATACCTTACATTTTGTGTATTCACATTTCCATTGAGGCAAAAAGTACTTTCGTCACTAAAACAAATTGTTTTTGTGTAATGTGGGTTTTGACTGATTTTATTTGTCATACATTCGCAGAATTCGAGTCTTTTGTCGGGGTCGTCACTCGAAAGGTGGTGCACCATTTTTAACTTGTATGGATGAAATTTATTTTTAGCCAACACTCTCTGTACTGTACTTTTACTTACTTCACAGATAGACGCAACTTTAGTTGAAGAGGAAGTAGGGTTTACTACCATTTCAGCAACTATATCAATTTTTCTATCATCACTAAATGTTGGTCGACCAGATCGTTTGGCATCTTGAACACTACCTGTTGCTTCAAACTTGTGAAGGAGCTCCCTCAAATAAGTTCTCGAGATATGGCGATCTGGGTATCTCTCATTAAATAAACGTTCCGCTTCATGGAGATTCTTTCTAGATTCACCAATTATTAAGATAGCTGCTACTTTGTCGGCTTGAGTACGTACCATTTTGCCTATGTAAACTCTTAAACGTCTCGTTAAACAACAATAAAATTGAATATTTAAGCTATTTAGAAAAACTTTGCAAAGCAACAAATACTATTAAATTAAAAACGACAGTTTTTTTGACAACTAACCAGAGGCGGACTGAAAAATCTTCAATATTCAAATGTGAAATAATAATTTTGGTATTTATTTAATTTATCCGTCAAAATTAATTTAAACCCAAACAAAATTAATATGGCTATCTAGCCAATGTCAATGCCTTTCAAACGAGATATCACTTACCATAAGGTCCCATTTAAAATTATTGGCCAGAGTAGCACTGTGACGTCATCTATTACTATTACGTCACCTGTTACCATTCGTAGAGAAGTTTACAACACTTTATTTTCACCCTCCAAATTTTATTAATGTAGGTGTAGCCGTTCAAAAGATACGAGGGGGGAGGGGACTTTTGAATAGCACTATATATATATATATATATATATATATATATACATGAAATAACATTTAATGATACATAGATTTTTTCGGTCTGCTCTAAAAATGTGTACAGCGCAAGATTCTATAAAGTTATTTATTTTAGATTTATAATCTTCATATTTCAATGTAACAGTGGCAATAACTTTGTTAGATTTTCTAATTGTAAGGTTATTATTTTCAACTTTCTTTTTAATTGAGTTTAAAACTGAAATGTAATTTTTGGTTTGGCGTTTAACCTTCGACGGTTCAATATTTTTCATTAAATTGCCAATTTGCTATTTCTTATAAAGAAAATTATTTGAATTAGATTTAAAGCAATTTCTGATTCTGTAGTTAATATTTATTCAATGATATTCGTAAATTTTGGTGGTGTGCTGTACTTTAAGCCTTTAAAAACTATATTTCCCTATTTGTAAAATTAGTGTCTGAAAGGTTTTCAAATCGAGGCATAAAGTGTGTTGGTATGTAAGTACTTACAGTTTCATGAAGTTTAGAGTATTGAATTTCATGTTGTGTGTATTCAAGTTTTTTTACTTTTATTGGAGTAGTGCATGTGGTATTCCAATCATAAAATATAATATGGTTTTGAAAAGATTTTATAAAGTGAGACGTACTTTGCATTTGGTTGATGTAACTAGTTGGGAAGCTACTAATACAGATAGGTTGTGGAAAGTGCGATGTATATATGATGCACTACGGAAAAGATACCAAGAAATGCCACTAGAACGCAATCTTTGTGTTGATGAACAAATAACCCCTTTCAAAGGACGCTTGAATATCATGCAATACATCAAAAATAAACCAAAAAAAGGGGCGTGAAATTGTACGTGTTAGCTGGAGAGAGTGGTATAGTGTACGATTTCTTGATCTACCAGGGATCAACTACAGAAATGAAACCACTTTATATGCACTTTGGAGCGTCAGCTGCTATAGTTATGCAGCTGTCTGATCGAATTACTGAACCCAATCACGGCTTATTTTTTGATAACTATTTTAGTTCTTATAACGTATTTCAATACCTTTGTTCAATACCTTTGTTCAATATTTGCAGTGGGCAAAATTAGATCGAATCGTTTCCATCGTCCTAATCTACCAAGTGATAAGGATATGAAGAAGGGAGGGAGAGGAACTTCAGCTGAGTGTATCAGTAAGTATGGCATAATAATCACAAAATGGTACGACAATAAATCGGTCGTCCTAGCGTCAAATTTTGTTGGAATTGGTGAGCAAGATATCTGTGGAAGATGGGATGAAACAAAAAAGTGCCTAGGCCAGAAGTAGTGCGGAGGTACAACAGCAGTATGGGAGGGTTAGATAAACATGATTTTTTTCTGAGTATCTACCGCTCCTACGTTCGGTCCAGAAAATGGACAATAAGGCTGATTTTCCATGCCGCAGATCTGGCTATAGCAAATTCATGGTTAGAATACAAGAATAAAGCCATGAATTTGGGTGTTCCAAAACAACAAATTCTTGATTTACTAGGCTTCCGACAGTGTGTGGCGGAACACCTCATATTTACGAAAAAGACCTCCAAAAAGGGGCAGGCCTTCTACGGAACCTTCTGTTGACGATCTCCCCAGTACATCCACAAGAAACCAAAAAGAGTCTAGACCAGTAAAGGATTCTAGATATGATGGATATCATCATCATAATGATAGTAATAAGAACAACTCACGTTGTAAATTTGAACGTTGTGAAGAAAGAACACATATTTACTGCACCAAGTGCCAGGTGCATATATGTTTCCTGAAAGATAGAAACTGTTTTAAAAAATTTCATAATAAATAATTACTGTATGTACTAGTGTTTTGCTTAATAAAATCATTGTTACAATGCGAAACAATATTTTATTTGGAATGCGTAAACTGGATTTGTTCCTTTGGAGTTACGTGTCTCAAAAACTGAAGGGAGGGGATAATTGTTATTTTTTCATTTAAATTATGATAATTGATCCTAAATAAAACTGGCGAATCTATTAAAATAATTTTCCTGAATTTTTTACTACTAGTGCCAGTGAAAGGGTTAAGTCAATCACAAGGTAAATCACTTCTCTGTCTAGCCAAAAATCATTATTAAACATCAGGTATGCATTCCATGATATGTAACTTCTGTTGTTCCGAAGAGGATGGTGGTTAACATCGGAACAATTGTAAATTTTTATAATTGCTACCATTGCTTCAATATATTGTGGAATTATTTAGAAACACTTAGCTTCATTTAAAAAAGACCATACCTTATCTATTATAACTGAATATTGTTCAGGGTGTCTGACAGATTAACTCTACTCATTTTCAGCTCACCAGCGCCATTACAACGTATCCTGTAATTCCCAGTTTTTTTCGTTTTTGGAGAAAGTGTATAAGTGCGGAAAAGTCAGTTTCAATCTTTAAAACCTTTATTTTTCCATTTTTCTGGGAACGTTCGTGATACTGTAGCGTGGTTACTATTCTGTGACAATTTCTTTGCAGCAAGGAATAATCACGCTAGCAGGAGTTGTAAAAATACAATTTTTCAAGAATATTTATTCACAAGATATAACAATAATCTTTATTCATTACCGTACGGCTATGTGTGTTGAGTTGGTTAGAGAATAGTTTTATACATTTCGTGACACGAAATCAAATAGTTGTCATTTTGAAAAAAATTGTGCCAAATTCCATGTTTTATCATTCTGCTAGATGCAACGCTATCGTTTGCACGAACGGAATATTTTGTGTTTTTATTTATATACTTCAAATTCTTGTTTGCATTCTCGTATTCTACCATCGACAAATACAAAACATCCAGTCTCTGAGAATCCACTATGCCGTTACCTTACTCAAATAATCGCAAATAAAAATGTATCATTTATACTTCGAACACACACACATAAACACTACCTTTAATCAGTCTGTCTCTCGCAATCCATTTGCCATGATTAATATCCCGTTATCCAGGTATTCATAGTTCCATATGTATGTACGCAGCATATTTCCCAATTTATCCCTTTGGATGTAACAATGACTCAAATCTGAAATGTCACGCTAATGGGCTGGTTTGCACAAAGAGGGAATCCTACAAATGGATGTGTTGCAGATCCGTTCAACTATAGCCCAGTTGTCTACTTCGCTTTAACATTCTAGGATATATAGTCTGATAGATAACCTCAAATTTCTTTCGATTATATTTACATTCATCCTCTTTATTCAATGGATGATTCCAGTAGTCTATTCAGCGCTGCCACTACAAAATTTCCGGTTCTAAAATGGCCTTTTTAGATACGATTCAAAATCAAGGCAGAAATAATTTTTAATTTCAATGATTTCTAGATGTTTCCGAATATCTGAATCGGGCTATTAATGTTGTTATTTGAAAAAATAAAATAACCTAGGGGACTTGAATTTTTACGTTTGGCGCATGGACGAAACCTGTCAATTCTATGTCACATGTCTTATTTTTGACATATGAATTAACTTCTGTTTTGTTTTTCTTCAAACGTGAATCTAATCTGAATGAGTAATTTGTGATCTAATCTAGTATATATTCACTGACCAGATATTTTGTGTTTAATTGTTGCCTTAGCTTGTTTTACAATTTCTGCTCCCGTGTAGTTATTATTACTAGAAGATGTTCCAGGGGCCTTATTGAAGGACAGTTATTTAATTGAGGACCATTCGCAGAGCTACAAAGATGGCTAGAATGTAGAGGCTACAGAAAAAGTGGATCAAAAGAACAACTAATTGAGAGGTAACTCCTATTTTATATTAGCATCTAAAGGTGAGGTTTTGTTCAACAGCCGGTATGTGTTTTCTGTCCTCTTCTTAAAAAATCAAATAATGCAAGTATCTGTAAAAATTACATATCAGTTCTGGAGAAGTGTTAGTACATTTTCAAGATATAATGAATCTTCAATATTTTTCCTTAAAAAATTCTTCAATGTCTCAAATTTTATTAAATTTTATTCATCCTCTCATTTCTGTAGATACTCGAGTCCATTTTTCGATATTTTTCATGAAATGATTTCCTGCAAGTTTGATGTTTTATTTGTAATCACATAAAGCAATGCCATTTGACTCAACCTGTTAATTGAGGAAGGTACAGAAAACCAAAATGTTCATCAATCATACACTTTATGTACGATTGGAATACAATTATATTGAATCTTATGCATTTTTTTTCTAGGGTCAATAACTGTATAAAAAATGGTGAAAACCAGAAGATATCTCCTGGAATCGATAATGGGGAAATGTTATGAACTGAGAAGGAACTTAAAACAAGATGCCCAAAGTTTCAAACAGAATGATGACTTGCAACTCATATCTGCTAGACTGAAGTGGGGATGTTTTCCCTCCTTTTGTTCACCTGAATATTTCAACAAAGGCCATATTTATACCTACATCATTGGTGAAAATGTTCAGAATGAAGATCCTGACATGGAAATTAATGATGAGAATGTTGTTACTTCAGTGAAACCGTTTCGGAGGGAACGCCTATATGTGGACAGTGACCATATGAGTGAAGTGATGGCTTCCTCGGAAGGCAGCTATTATATAGCAAAATGCAAGTGCCAGGCTTCATTCCGTAAAAAAGTTCAATACAATTATTTTGAACAGAATTTCTGGGGCTCTAGGGAAGGGAAAATGTGAGTGCAAGCAATCCACTCTGGAAAAATGCAGCCATGTTACTGCATTTCTCATTTGTCAATATATGGAAAAGTATGGAAATGGAGTTGTAGCATCTACAAGTAGACCCCGAAAATGGGGTATTGGTTCCAGAAATAGAAATCCTGGTCCATCTTCAACATATACATATCTCATGAAACGACTGAAACCATTGAAGAGAGCAGAATTTGACCCTAGACCAACAAATTATCTGAGAGAGGTTTTTTTTCTTGGCTTTGACGCTCGTCATTCGGCCAGTCACAACAGGAACAAACTATTAATATATAAAAGAAATATTCACCTCACTCACACCTATCCACACCTAAGAGAAGACAAAAACACCTACCTAAAAAATATACAATAAGGATATACAGGGTCACTCGCTTCTTGTCTAGGGGCCCGTCAAGACATTATAATTTATCACAAACAAAACTAGGCCACGGAAAGGTAGGAATAACTACAATTGAGATAAACAGAGGTAAACAAATCTGGTTCAAACATCCACAAATATACCTTTGATTCGTATATGAATTTCATCAGAATCTTATATACTTCCATTTTGTTTAAAGCTGAAAGATGGCAGATATTGAAGGGTGGAAAAAATCCGATTCTTATTAAATCATTAAGAAGGTTTTGAGTTTCTTGGGAATATATGCAGTTAAAGAAAATATGATTCAGATCACTCTTGATATGACAGTGTTGACACAGGTCTGTGTCAAGAATTTTTATTTTATATGAGTGTGCCGGAAAACATGCATGTCCAAAGCGTAATCTAACAATAGTTGTAATGTATTTACGTGGGCAGGAATAAGAATTGAATCAACAACAATTCGGACTTTCTTGTTGAATTGATGAATATTGGGTATTAGATATTTTACAATAATCGTTCCAAGACTTTTTCCATAAACAACTTTGTTTTTGCCTAGAATTAGCAAATACGTCTGGTACAGTGAGTGGATAGATAGATAAGGTGCCATTTTCTGCTGCATTTTTAGCTAAACGATCTACATGTTCATTATGTTTAAGTCCTATATGTGCTTTGATCCATATCAGCTGTACATGTTTGTTATCTTTTTTTAATTGAAATAACATTTTTTTTATATAGAATATATAAAGATTATCTGATAAAGCAGGTTTAGTTGGATTTTGTATAGCTATTAAGACATACAGAGAATTAGCTAATATAATAGCAGAAATTTTCTGGACTAAGAAAAAAATTTTAACGATTCATAGATGCCCACAGCTTCAGCGCTGAAAACTGAGAAGTCTGAGGGGAGCTTAAACAATTTTTCGACATTATCACCTGGAATGTAAAACACACAACCAGTTCCATATAAACTTTTGGAAGCGTCAGTATATATCTGTATGGAATCAGAATAGTTTTCTAATATGGAGTTTAAAATTGTAAGACTTATCATAGGATTTACATGATACCTAGGTTGAATGACATTAAACATATGAAAAAAGTATTCAAAACCATCTAAATTCATATTTTTTTTTGATCTAATTACAAATAGATTGTTTATTAAAACTTTTATTCGATTTTTACCTATACTTTTAATCTCTACTATATTAGTTAGCTTTAATTGTTTAAAAAGTATGTGACCAACAGTCATCGGATGCAGCCTTCCTAAATTACTACTGTTAACATTTTCAATGTATACCCAAATAGTAGATAAATTGTACTTATAAGTTGAAATTTTTTGGAACTGGTTTTACTGCAGAAACCTCGTTGCTGCTTGGAGAATTGTTAATCAGTAACATTTGATCATCATCACATAACATAATTGACTCCACTTGCGTCGAGAATGACGTCCCTTTTTTATCCCCCATGATGGGGGAAAAATTATTTAGTGGAACACTCTAATCAGAATATTTTAAATGAACACGTGTAAGAAAACAAAGTTGGCACTGATAAAAACTATCGACCGGTTTTGTTAATTGCTTCGTACAACCTATTTGTGTAAAGGTAAAATCAACACTGCCGAGAAAAGTTGATTTGAATAGTTTTGTTGTAGATTTACAAAAAGGAGAAAAACTTTCTATATTTCAAACAATTTTCAAAATTCAGTATGAAAACTTCCATTATAGCTTGGAACAATTAGATATATCTTTGCAACAAACAAAACAGATCATGAATAATATGAAAACATTCTTATACCATTTTTCAAGTGAACTCATTGAGATTCCTGGAACGGAACAAGGTTCAGAGGTATGGTACAGATGGACAACATACTTCGTAACATCTTCTAATGCAAAACTTGTTAGCAGAGTTTCCTCAGAAGGCGATAAGAAGAATTTTTTGCTTCTAAATTTGTGGAGAATTTCTTAACCTGTTGTGGCAGCTGCCATGTCGTATGGTAAAATGAATGAACCTCTGGCAAGAAATGCATATTTAAAGGACTTTGTTGGAGTAGATCAGATTCTGCAGCAAGTAGGGTTGGTTGCAAATAAGAATTATCCGTGTTTTGCTGCAAGTGTTGATGGCCTCGTAATGTCTGCTGATGGAACAATAGAGCATTTGATCGAAATCAAATGCCCTAAAATTTTAGGAAAATGTTCCAATTTATCACATTTTGACAGTTATTCAACCAAAAAACAACTGAGCAATTTCTTCTTAGAAAAACAAAACATGGAATATACCATCAAAAAGAATCATCCTTATTTATACCAAATAATAATGTCCTTGATCATATTTGATTCTAATATTTGTCATTTAGTAATTTGGAATCCCAAGGAAATTTTTGTTATTTGTGTGAGTAAGGATGAATTTCCTGAAATTGTTGAAGAAATTACGACAAAAGTTGAGCAATTTCATAAAACTGTTTATGTACCGGAAATGTTTAATATGAGATGTGTAAGAAATTTAAATCCTATTGAGCTCATTTAATAATGTAGTAATAACTTGTATATTATACTACTTTTTAAATTAAAATCTATGATTAATTATTTTGTTTTTATTTCTATTACATTCATATCACTGCAGCACATATCTTTCAACCCATCGAATATGATTTGGAATTATGAAATTGGAAATATAGTAGCTGCAGCTTATAAGGAGTTATTTTAATGTATTGTTTTTATAAAATAACCTAATCAGGGTGGATCCAGTATCAACAGAATAGTTGCCCACTCTGAATCAAATTCTGTTAGTAATTTCATATTATTATAATAATTTACTTGCCGTTTAGACATTAACATATAGGATAATTCATAAGAAGTTAAATAATTCTATTTAACAAATATTAAAGTATTATAAACTAGTTATAATAGGTGAACTGTCAGATATTTATGTACACTGTAGTAATATTTCTTAAGTAATACATCAGCTATAGTTCTTTTTATATACAGTGCAGTTAAGTTTATCCCCATATATCTAAAGCTATCTTCAAATTTAATTGTTCTGTGAATAGGGGTAGAAAATGTACTCATAACATCTGGTAGGCCCTTAACAATTAATAAAAAGTAGTGGTTCTAGGACAGAGCCTAGTGGAACTCTCCAATTCTATCTATTTATTGAAAGAATATGAATGATTAATCTTTATAGAGTTTTGCCTATTGTAGACATAGTCCGAGATCCAGTCCATTAACAATAACATTTTATTGTTAATATTAATATTACAAAATGTTCTAGTTCTAATTATATAAGTGGCTGTTGAAAATTTACTAAGAAACATATGATTGTGAATATATTCGAAATAATGGGCAATAATAACATTGGACATTTTTACGAAAGAATTCTGTACCGTTTATTGTTACCAATAGCCCTCTCAACATGAACTGTTGCTTTCGCAATTTTTTTTGTCATTATTTCCTCTTCTGCTGTAAGTGGATCTCTTTCCATCGAAGAGGGAGGTATATACACTTTAACAAGTAAAGTCCTTATCCATTTTTTAGACTTATCCTTAGTAAATTCATGGAGACTATACAAAAAAGACTTCCTTGCGAATGGTTATCCACGAAAGCAAACATTGGACTTGTTTGATTTTAGACTCAGTGTTGCGGATGCTTCATTCGCTTTTCCTGACAGAAAGCGTGAGAGTGATACACGCGACTCTGAAAATAATGAAACTGAACAGCCACCAATAAAGAAACAATACAGACCAACAAAACCATTTCAAGGTGAAAGGTATGATGGGTATGACCACTTGCCATTTTTTGATGAGATGAAAGCACCCAGATCTTGCCTCTTTGAAGAATGCAGTAGTCGTTTTAAAATTAAATGTGCTAAACGTGATGTGTACTTGTGCCTTTCACGCAATAACAATTGATTTATGTTGTACCACCAAAAACCATAATAGGAAATAAATAATTTCAAGAGAGTTTAATGTGTCATTCACACATAGGTATAGAAAAATGCAAAACTCACGATCGTGCGACTTGTAAATTATTCCTAAGTCTCACGATAGTGAAGGTACATTTTTCGGAATACTGTACTTTCAGGATTTTTTTTTCTATTTTTCTGGACTTCCTTTAAGTCCTAATACAAGGTTTGAATCAATATTTAAGAACATATATCCGGGTGGAAAGGGGTAGGACTAATTTAACACCGTTTGCTGTAGACTTGTCGGACAATAAGCCAGAAGTTACGTCTACATTACTTACTCTCGCGCAAATCAGGTGTACCAACGATTAACATAAGAAATACCTATAAGCCTGGCCATTTCTGGCGTGCTGCGATTGTTAACATTTCACACTCTGCAGCTGAATGCTAACAATTTGGTGTATGTATGAAACCGTTCGCTTGAACTTGAGCTTCAATTCCTACGGTAGTTGAATTTATTGGTGATATAATTCGTTGCAGACACATATAAAGAAAGAAATCCAGTACTCTTGAATGTTCGAGAAAATATTCCCGAACTTGCTGAAAAGTTTTTTCAGTGCATCTCACTTTTTTGTGACCTTGGAGCCCCAGTTTCGTCGACTCAGTTCTTCAGAATTTCAAAACCATAGATCGTATCATTCCCGCAGCACGCTTTTCTCCTATATAGTGATTCATGGTTAATAAAACTGCAGTGCCGGCGGAATTTACTGATAAAGCTTCAAGGTATTTATCTTTCCACGTTTGGATATTAGCGCAGTTTAACAAGTGGCTTCTTTCTGAATCACCATCTATTTTGTGAGAAGATTAATATGAACTTCGAGGCGTTCTTGAATAATTGTATGTGGGTAAATAGAAGTAGCACATTATTGTAATTAAAAATATCAAACAAAGTCGAAGGAAGAAGCAACAAATTTCCTGACTATATACCGCGGCGAATATTGAATTATATTTTCCTTGAAAAACATTAGGAAGCCGACTCTATTAACGATACTCAATATGAAAATTCAAAGATTGTTCTGAATACATAGGGGAGGGTGGGGATACTTTGGACAGTGGATGGTCAAATTCCGCGCGCTTTTCGTAGGAAACCTACTAACTCACGTCAGTATGTTCCAGAGATCTCTTGGGTGTGGTATGTGTCTTCTCAACAACTAAAGTTCACATTTTTTTGTGCTATTTAAAGAATAAGCAATTTCACGATTCGGATGTAATATTTTCCAGAAAATTGGTGAGTAAATTTTTAAATGTATATTGATGAGTTTGTTCAACTTGCTACATAATTATGCCATGAGGCATTGATAATTGAGGTTATGTATCCATGAAGTGAAAATATTAGGTACTTGGTTAAAAAATATTGGTTTGACTATTTTAAGATACTGGAGGGAGACTTTGGATAGTAACTACAGGGACAAATTGGACAGTCCAATGTCTCCCAACGTTTTGGTGGCGTTATTTTCTGTAAATAGAATTCATTAGGTAAGGGGGTATTCTTTTATTTTTAGTTGAACAATGCCCAGATCGTCCAAAAAAGTACCGCCCGTGAATTCTGACCAGAAAATATGAAACGAGCTGCGATAGATGTAATGGAAAATAATGAGAGACAGTGCTGAAAGAAATGGTTTTAAAAAATCCAGCCTCTACAATTATGTCAAAGTAGCACTAGAAAAGGGATTGAATAACACGAAGGTTTCACCAAACTTTAGAAAGTCTCAAGTATTTAGTAGCCAAATGGAAAATGCATTGGACAATTACGTATCAAAATATTCATATATGTTTTATGGGTGAACACCAAATGCAACAAGGCGCTTGGCATATGAATAGACATTACAGAATTCAGTGAATATGCCCGATGCATTCTGGTTCTTAAACGGCATCCCAAACTTTCAGTGAGGAAGCCTGCAGCCGCCAGTTTGGCAAGAATGACTAGTTTCAATCCCATCAACGTAGGCATATTTCTGGAAAAACTGGCTGAAGTCATGGGTCGATATTCATTAGAACCCAATCAAATTTTTAACTTGGATGAGGTAATATACTATGTCCGATATTGATATTTTAATGAGCACATTAATTTGTTTTCAGACGCGCGTCACAACTACAAAAAGTTCCAAAAATAGTAGGCAAAAGAGGTGAGCATCAAATTGGTCAGGTAACATCTCGTGAGAGAGGAGAGCTCGTTACTCAAGTGAACATAATTTGTGCGACAGGATCTGCTTTCCCACCAATATGGATCTTTTCTATGCACCGATTTGACGAAAAAACAATGATGCATGGTATTTCAGATTGTGGGGCCCCTGGATTAGTACATAAAAGTGGTTGGATCATCTCAGACAATTTTTTAGAGGCATTAAAAGATGTTGCTAAACATACAAAATGTTCTCACGACAGTAAAATCCTATTAACTATGGATAATCATGACTCTCATTCATCGGTACCTGCAATGGAATATTGCGTATCTAATGGAATTGTAGTGTTAACGCTACCACCTCATACTTACGGATCCTGGACAAACAGCATCAATATACGATCTGCCTGTCATTTGCCTACAGGCTTGGGATAGGGCCGCAACACCTACAAACATTAAAGCAGGATTTACATGCACAGGTATTGCGCCATTTGACAATAATATTTTCAAGGAGAAAAACTTTTTATCGTGTTATGTGTCATATAGACCTTGTGAAAATTTGGAAGCAAATGAAGCATCTATATTGGAAACTAGTGATTCAAGCAATAATTTGAAATTCGACTTACCATCAACTTCTGGCAATCTGCCATTTATAACCCCCGAAATTATCGGACCATTCCCGAAAGTCCCAGCAAGGAAGAGTATTCGTGTACCAAGAAACAAAGGAAAGTGTAGAATAGCAACTGACACGCCAGAAAAAAAAGAACTCGAAGAAAGACATGCTAAGAAGAAACCGAAAAAGGAGAAGATGAAATCTGTAAGACGCAAGATAGGCCAAGATGGGGAGACCGATGAAGAGGACAAAATTTCGTACCATGACAATTCATCTGAAGATGAGCAAGTGTTTGATAGCGATGAAGATGATCCAAATTTAAAAGATGTTCCTGAAGGAGACTATCTTATAGTTGAGGTACAGCTAGCATTTGAAATTACGCAGCTATCACGTAATTTTTTAAAACGGCATGCGATCTCTAATACATTCTCTCTAAATGACAATGATGAAGCCTTTGTGCCATTTGCAGATGTTTTATTCAAACTTCCCCGCCCTATTATTGGAAGAAGAGAGATATTTTGAGATATGCTGTATTTTAACTTTGATATTAGTCCATTTGGTTTACACTAAAAAATAGTTTTTAGAGTTTTCATGTTCATTGAAATTGTATGTTTTCTTTTTTGTTATGAAAATACTAGAATAAATCATAGATTCTCAGTCCTGATGGTTTAATTTATTTATTTATTTATTCATTTACAGAAGCAAACAGGTTTCCCTTATTCTATGCAACTGTGATTACAAATTAGTACTAATACTACAACGCTCGCATATAGTTTATAGTTTATGCGACAAAAACGACTGAATGTACACATAAGGTTAATTCTCTAATATTAGATCTGCAATAGATATTTTAAATTGACACAGTTTAATTCCTAGCAGTCCAGTATCGAGATTTTCACTTACGCTATTGTATAGCTGACATATTCTATCTAGCGAATTTATCGAAGGTGTTAAGAATAAATAGTTCCTAGAACGGGTTCGATGATCAGGTACGTAGAAATTAAATTGACTGAGAAGATCAGCTGAGTCTATTAAATGGTTGCACAACTTATAAATCTTAAATCTCGACGTTTTCTCCTGCAGACTAATTTATCAATACTAAACTCTGACCTTAATTGATCATAAGACTCATATTTAGGGGACTTCTTGTGTTTTTATAAATATATATATTTCACAAACTCATTTTGTAAGACTTCAATTTGGCGACTTAGGCTTATATTAATAAGGGAATTCCAGATTATACTACCAAACTCCAGCTTGCTTCTTATAAGCGAATTAAAAATACTTGTAATCGACTTAACATTAGTAAAAGCATGAGTAGTACGTTTTATCAACCCAAGTAATTCATATGATTGAGAAACAATGTAAAGAATATGTGGTTTAAACTAAACTTACCAGTGAGTGAAATACCAAGGTCTGTTATCTCCTTAACTCTCGTTAATTGAGCATTGTATAATAAAAATGGTTAGGGTTTTTTTGGCGACTGAATGTCAAAACAACACATTTGCTAGTGTTAAATGGTAATTTATTGGTTAGCGACCAATTATATAGTTTATCTATGTCGTGTTGTAATTGTAGATGATCATTTGAGTTATTCACTTTTGTGTAAATTTTCAAATCGTCCGCAAACAATAAACACTCAGATGTAATTAAGGAAGGCACTCGGTTTATAAAAATCATAAAAAGTAGATTATATCCCTGTGGTACACCAGATTCCGCCATAAATGCCTCTGACTTCTCACCCATGAGACACATATTGCCACATATCACTAAGATAAGTTGCATAAAGTTTTAGTAAAGGATAGCTCATTCCCAGTAAATTTAACTTTCTTGAAAGTATATCGTGGTTTATTTTATCAAAAGCCTTGGCGAAATCTGTATCCACATCAATCTGTTCTCCTTTATCCAGTGATTCAACTACATAATTGGAGAACGTTAGCAGATTTGTTTCAATAGACCTCTTATTACAGAAGCCATGTTGCTGATTACATAAAATAGTTTGAAAATGCGAATATAGTTTATCATATAATATATATTCAAAAATTTTAGCGCTACAGTTTGCTATGACAATCGGCCTGTGATTACTGAACTCGTCCCTAGGGCCTTTTATATGTATCGGAGTAACCTTTGTGATCCTAAACGCCTTTGGAAAGTAGTTATTGTTAAGTGATTTTTGTAACACAATTATGAGGGGGTATGTAAGATAATCGCGACAGGTTTTAAATATATATCCCGGAATGCCATCTGGTCCGGCTGAGAACTTTGGTTTAAGCTTTTTAAAGGCATTGTGAATATCCTGAATTGTGATCCTAATAAATTGTAAACAATTACAGTTTGAATTATAATTATCTGCAGGATTAAAAAAACTCAGATGTTAGGTAGACGAGTTGTGTTCATACACCGACTGAAAATAGTTCGCAAATTCGGCTGATATTATCCTGATTTATCCGTAATATTAATGCGATCATTATCAGGATTCTTGAAACAGTAATCTGCTTTGTTATATTTTTTATTATTTTCCACAAATTTCCAAAACAAATTGGGATTATCGTTAATGGATGTATCTGTTATATGATTTTCTTCAACAAACGGATTATATCCGTAGTAAACCATGGAAGGAATTTGGTATTTTTATTGTTACTAGATTTAAATTTGGGTACACAAGCATCAAAAATATTATAAAGTCCATGATGAAATAAATCTACTGCAGTATCTACATCATCAATACAATCTAGGAACTCCCAATTGTAATCCCTTAGCAACTCGGAGAGTAAATCAAAATTAGCTCTCTTAAAATTATATTGATATGTTAGGTTGTTCATTTCCCGAAATGTTTTACATTTTTTATCAAAATTAATCGTAAGTTGAAGAATGGGGTGTTTTTTAACCTCTTTGGTCAGAGGATATTCATTCAATTCATTATAATAGTGAAATGAACCTTGTCCATAGTCTCCCTATGGCTTGTCCTATGTCTCCCTTCAGAAGGGGAGAGTTTGGACAATTGCAAAGGGTAATATTAATTGAGTTTTTGAAAAAACTATACATTTTAGAATTATTGTAGAATTGTTTTTACCTTACCGAAAGTCATAGCTAATAATCATATATATATATAATTTTATCAAAAATAACTAAACAACTAGATAATAAATTAGTTAATATAAAAATTGTCCCTCCCCTACTGGTTCTTAAATAATAAAACCATCCATCTATATCTATCTTTAAGAATCATCTCACCTCACAATCGGTTCCTCGTTAGAACGTAAGTTCTCCTTTTTGAACTATTCATAACTCGTTAACAGTACACAAGATGCCTACTGATTACCTATTTTATAATTTCCCATTTATTTCACACGGACCGTGGCGGATTTGCGACTGTGTAATAACAACTCAATTAAATTTGTTTACAACGGGATTCTGTACTCCGACTAGATCACAACGAACTTTGCGCTGTGTGCAATCAGCATCAACTTTAAAGTTCAAAGGACATCTTGTTTAACTATCTCATTTACTCCATTATATAATCCGCTAACTCAACATGTTTACTGAACTTAGTCATTAATTAACAGTCTAAACAATTTATAAGGTAATAAAATTATGTCAATAGCAGTATTCATACAATTTCTTTTATTGGCAATTATTTCCGAAGAGAGACAACCTGATTCACATATAACGTTTGATTATACAGTGTTGGGGATATTACGAGGGAACATACGTTTTACCGTCAATGTGTTAGAAAGAGACAAAATACATATAAATTCAGTGTATCATTATTTTTCGCTAACACGATATCATAAAGTGGATAACGTTCAATTAATTTATGTCTAATGGGATGTCTGGCAGGCACCTCCTTCGAGAAGCGTGCAGTTCCAAATAAACAAATTGGAAATGCATTCAGGCTATTACTAGTCATTTTACCACAGCAAAATATTGTATAAACAATTCATTATGTTGAAGATCGCAATGAAAGAAGTTAATGTTAGAAATACAGATGTGTAATGTGAACAGTTTAGTTTTAATTGAGAAATAATAAGATTGTACTATATTGATAGCTTAATGCAATAAGCAATAAAAAAATCAACATTACTTTCGTTTATCCCTTCATGATTAATTGACAAAGAAATAATTCAGTAGTAATAAACTAATTCACTATATCAGTTCGGGTAGTACACGCTAATATGATTTGAACAATAACTTAAAACCCACCTAGTAGGTATTTTGACATAAGTACCACTAAAAAATCACTGGAAGATAGCTAAAAAAATTACATTCGTCAATATTGTGGGTACAATTAATGAATATAAGCATAATAATTTTCATTAACATCATGAGGAATAATCTATGGCAACAATACAGAGTCCAAAAGCGACAATATGTTGTAATAAAACAAGTGTATTCAGTGTATCACCATTTTCTTTAACAGCATATCATAAAATGAGAAATTAGTCGTATGCTAATATTTGTTCAACTGTTTTCTGGTTTTAAAAATATCTCAATGTAAACCGCCTGTTTCCTACGCTCCTAATAGAATTATTCCGTTTGCATCTCTAATTATTCTATTTTTATCTGTCTCCTATCTTCATTTTCAATCCACGCGTGCCCTTAAAAATTTTCTTGTTATTTGTAAGAATAATCAGTCACATTTAATTTCAACGTAAAACGATAACCTCTCACGGCCAAAGGAAAATTATAACGGTCACATGGCGTTACCAGTGTGTTAAAGAAGGACAATCATGAGACAGAGAATCGAAATCCAGCGTAGAATATTATACCAGACGAATACGAATCGCGCGTGCGCTTCTTGAAGATGTTTAACTGTACAATCTGGGTACTTCACTAAACGTTTGCTTGCGAATGAGTAACGATATTTTGCAAATCTTATTAAAATGAGAATGCAAGTACACCATAAAGTGCAAATTGTGAAATGGTACTACCAGGGTCATTCATATCGAGAAATAGCAGAAAATTTGTTTATTGTGGCATTCGAAAATGCCCAACCAATCAGCAAAAAACAAGTGAGAACGGTTATAAAAATTTTTGAAGAGCATGGATGTGTCAATCCTACTAAACATGGATCCCGTACACAAAAACGTCAAACAAAACCCGAAAAAGAAGAGAGAGATATTTTAATTTGTGCCAGTGTAGAAAATAATCCCCTACAATCGTCCACTCATATAGCAAAGGATTTTGATGTTGATCCGAAAACGATTCGGACTGTATTAAAAAAAATGGTTATCGTAGTTTCAAACTGAAAAAGAGCCATGAAATTTTTCCAGACGATCAATTTCGTAGAATGGAATTTTGTGAAATAATTATGGAAAGAATACAATTGGACGCAAACTTTTCGAAAAATATTTTGTTCACAGATGAATCGACTTTTCCCATACACGGTGCACATAATTCATCCGTTATCCGATATTGGTCAACATTCTCATTAGAATTCGATTTTATTTTTATTTTCGTTTTTTTTTAAATTTGTACTGTGTGTGTGTGTGTTTACACAGAGAATTCGTTCTCATTTGCATACAAACGATAAAGATACCAAATTTTTTTACTAACACATTCGAAACAGCAGATGTTTCGAGACCAATTTCACGTTGCCAAATCTGAAAAAAAGTAAAGGTTTTAACCGCTTTTAAACTGAAAACTAGAACAATTTCCAGCATTACAATAAAATATTCAACGAATAGATGGAATTACTTATATCTTAATCTGT
This sequence comes from Galeruca laticollis, assembly GCA_963921935.1. NCBI lineage: Eukaryota > Metazoa > Arthropoda > Insecta > Coleoptera > Chrysomelidae > Galeruca > Galeruca laticollis. The sequence goes on from OY998184.1 coordinate 53,138,136, forward strand.
TACAACCTCTTGAATTATGATAATTAAAATCGTCGTATAACTTGCTCTCGTGTTAGAACAATGCTTTCACAATTAATATAAATAAACAATGAAAATTGGCAATACTGTTAGTAGCTACAGAGAATTTGTAAGATGCCGGCGTTGTGGTTTTTCCACTTATGAGATCCTGTTAGCGAAAAATGAGTATTGAGATATTTGGAAACTCATATTATTATTAATACAAATTTTATTTCGCATGTTATGTTATTTATCCCAATACTAACGGAACTAATATACTGATTTAGATTATTACTACTAAATTATTTCTTTGTAAATTAATCATGAAGGGATAAACGAAGGTAATGATGATTTTTTTTATTGTTCATTGCAGTAAGCTATCAATTCAGTACAATCTTATTATTTGTCAATTAATAAACTAAACTGTCCACATTACACGTCTGTATTTGCACGTCTCTCGAAAGCGGTGCAAACCAGACATACCTTTACACGTGGTGGGAGTATACTTCCATCACGCCTTTACACATATACAGTAATTGCACGTTTACCACTTTATGTTATCCTGTTAGCGAAAAAGAATGATACACTGAATTTATATGTATTTTGTCTCTTTCTAACACATTGACGATAAAACATATGTGCCCACAGAATGTTCCTAGCACTGTATATGCATTTGACTGATGATAGAAACTCTTGACTTCCTCCCTAAAGGTCTTTAGATTATACAGGGTGCTTCTAAGTGAGTGCCCGCGTTTTAACACTTTGTAGTATTTATTATTTGCAACTTAAAATCATAATTAATACATTAGTGGAAGATCTACTCAAACAGTGATACGAACAAGCTTACAAGTTTTCAATGTGAGTACCGTTCGTCTCACGGCACACACCAAATTGAAAGGACCATGCGAAACAAGTTTTGTCCTGGCTCCCGTTGCGGCCAATCAAAGTTTCCGGTACAGTGACGTTCAACTTTTCGCGAACGTCGTTATTCCAGTGAGGCGGAACATTATCTGGCATCCCAAATTAAGTTATTTGACTCGTCTTCTACCCATTAAGAAATAGCCATATTTGTAGTGCATCAAGATAGAAAGTAGGTACCAGTTTCAGACGCTTCTCCAGAAAAAAAACAATACATTTTCTGCAAACAGTTTCACATTCGCCATTTTTGCTTCTAGTTCGCGCAAGGAGACGCTAGCCCACGGACTTTCTAGATACGAGTACCTGCAAATAGAACTGCAAAGCATTGAAGCCTCGATACTCTTTTAGAGATACCCTGTAAATCCCATGGAAACGGGTAGAACAATACAACATTTATGGTAAAGGTGATGTTACTGTTGTTTTGTATAATTATTCCTATTTATGTAGTTAGTATGCCACCTAGTATAAAATTTTGAAATGTAATTTTTAACGAAATGTCAAAAAATCAAAATATAGATAGTCAGTAATAGAAAAACTAGTATTCATTTTCATCACTGACAGTAACTCCACAATAAACACACACACGTGTAATATACATTTATATGTGGTAGCTGACGTTGATTAAACGTTACTGGTTGAATTTTGCAACGTGACTTTCGGAACCCATATTCAACGAAACGTTGATTCTACCTATAATCAACGTATCCACTATCCACTACTGTTATGATACGTGTTCACAACGTGCTTTCTCAACGTATATTCAATCAGAAGTGAAAACATTACACAAACGTTGAGTATAACACTACTCAATAACTCGAAACTTTGAGCAACCTATATTCTACGTTTAAATAATTCTCTTTTTCTACTTTTAAAAAACATTATGGAAATTATGTTATTGATCGGTTGAATGGAGAACTTAATAACAACTAAATCATTTATGTTACCTTGAGACAACGTTACTAATTGCTTATTATTCAACGTTGATGACTACCTCTTTTCACTACCATTATGAACCGTGTCCTCATCGTGCTTTCTCAACGTATATTATATCAGAAGTAAGAAACAATACATAAACGTTGAATATATCACTACTCAATAACTCGAAGCTTCGAACAACCTATATTCTACGTTCAATAATCCTTCATTTCTACGTTCATTAAACTTTATGAAAATTGTCTTTTTGATACGTTGAATGGAGAACTTAATAACAAATAAATCATTTACTTCACCTTGAGACGTTTCTTATTACTTATTGTTCAACGTTGTTGACTACCATTCTTCACTACTATAATGAAACGTGTCCTAATCGTGCTTCCTCAACGTATATTCAATTGGAAGAGAAAAACATCACATAAACGTTGAACGCTACTCAGCGTTGAGCAACCAATATTCCACGTTTCTATATCCCTTTTTATCTACTTTCATTAAACTTTATGAAAATTACGTTATTAATCCGTTAAATGGAGAACTAGATAACAACTACATCATTCATGTAACCTTGAGATAACGTTTCTGACTCCATCTTATTCAGAGTTGTTGACTACCTCTTCTCACTACCATTGTGAAACCTGTCCTCATCATAATTTCTCAATTAGTATTCAAATCAGAAGTTACATAAACGTTGAATATACCTTCATAATAACTCGAAACTTCGAGCAACCTATTCATTAAATTTTATGAGAATTACGTTTTTGGTCCGTTGAATAATGAAGTTAATAACAACAACATTCACGATATCTGACAGAAGTGTATTGGATAGGTAGATACGTTGAGAACCGATTGCTTTAGCAACTTGACCTCTGCAGTGATAGGTAGTTATCATTGGACTTTTTCAACTATAATTCAATTCAATACATACATCGTGCCAAATAAATTGAATGTGAATTTTTTCATAATATGAGATTCGTGTTCTACGTTTTAGCATACAATGGAAACTATCCACTGAAAATGTAACAAAGCCATATCAACATTATATTCGGTAAATTTGTGACGGGTTATACTCGTATATCTTCAACATTATATTCATCCAGATCAAAGCCACGTGCAGACCACCTCCCTTCAACGTTTTCTCATAGTGGTGTACTAACGTTGATTCAATTATAAAAATATTAGTTTCTTTATACGTTGATACATAATATATAAAATTCATGTTTCTATTGCTTTTCTACTCGATTAATGAAAGTAATAGGTATGTCAAGTAATTATTAATCAACCTTGTACATCCAACTTCTTCTTCAGATAATTTAGTTCCATGAAAATTGAATATGTTGAATAGATATGGAACGTTTTCGCCACTTGATTCCCAAGTGTATTTCGTTGCATCAAACATAATGATTTAAAAAAATCTAGAATAACTAACATTTTATATTTATCCTTCATTTTATTGTCCTCATTGGTTGAGTATTTATCGTTAAACATATGGGGCCTATGATTATAGCTATACAGCCTACCTGTATCAATAATTCATGGAGGACTTCTATTCTAAGAAAGAAGAAGAGATGAGTCAATTTTGTATACGTTAGGGTTAACAACAATAAAACATATATTGTGAAGATATCTACGCACACAAGATAATAACAATAATATAGTATTCATTAAAATATATAACGATTAAGTAAAATTATCTATTATTTGAGTGTATTTACCAACACCAAAACACTCAAATCGCAGAAGTTATTAAGTCACAGTAATAAGAGCTGTGTTCTCAGGAGCAACATGGTTGTCATTTGTGTCAGGAAGGCTACAGTTAACATCTAAGGACAACAAATAGGAATACACTCAAGTCATAGATGTCTGTTTTTTTTATTTATAACATTGTTATCAATTGTAATCAACCACTGTATTTCTATGTACATCGTGTCTCACCAGGAGGTTGTCAATCGGCTTCATCGCCACAGTTATACGTTTAGGTAAAATCCCTGATTTCCTACATTTCAATAAGAAGCACCTTGTATTATATTCCCGGGCAAGTTTCATTTTGCTTCCAGACCATGATTTATATTTCATAACCTCTGCTTCTCCGTAGTGTGTATAGATGTCATGAAAAAACCCCATGACTGTAAGTAAAAGGAGGATAGTCTATGCTGACTATTAGGAATACTGGGGAGTTGCAGCAAAAAAAGGAAAAGTGTACTCTACTCTTAACGGAAAATTTCCAAACTATCGAGGATGATTATCCTCCTCATCAGGGAGACTAAAATTGAAACAACAACAGTTATGTCATGTGATCGTTCAGAGGAATAGTATTAAGAAAGGAATTCACGAACGCGTGTGTACTTACCTTCGAAGTGACGTTAGATTCCATTATGTTGTATTGAATTAGGAGAGTGTTTTTAAATGAAACTCAAGGTCTCTAGTTAATTCCACAATATAATACAAGTTATTGAAAATTCTAAAAAATTGACAATTGTTTCGATAAATCAATATCATCGTCAGAATGATAGAAGTTACATTTCATTTTATGCCTACCTGATGTTTAGTAGTTATTTTTGGCTAGACCAAGAAGTAACCTAACTTGTGATTGGCTTAATATATGTTTATAGAAAAAAGAAGAAGATGTGATATTACAAATATTAAAGCTTAGATATTATTAGCCCTATGGTGATATCCTGGATATCATTTTTCCAATTAAGATCAGTATAACTGTGCAATGATATAGAAAACCAGGAAAACTATATCTGCTGATCTTCACAATTATCACTTAAGAAGACAGTTTATTAGTAAAGAATTCCCTAGATTTAACTGTTCATTGACAACTTCATATTGTGGGTTTCTTAAATGTCTTCTAATTTCCAGTTCTTCAAGGAAATCCAGTTCTTGTTTCTTTTCACAAATATGCAGTACTTCTAGTTTTGTGTTAGGTGTCAATGAATGATTGGTATCAAGTAGATGTTTTGCGTAGTGGGATTTATCTGGTTGTTTTAATCTGTATGCTCGTAAATGCTCACTGTATCGTATTTCAAAATTCCTAAGGGTCTGACCCGAATAGACAGCATTACATTCTGGACATTTGAGTTTATATATACCTGACTTCTTTAATAGTGGTATTTTTGTTTTTACATTTAACAATTTTGTACTAACGTTACTTTCTGTTTTAAAAGAAATTGTTGTATTCGTTGCTGAAGATATTATCTTTGAAATATTATTAGGAATATTTCCTGCACATGTGATGGTTTTATAAGTTTTAATTTCATCAGCTTGTTTAGGATATATTAGTTGTAATGCCACTTTTTCCTCTTTTTTACTAATTAGCTTATTTATCATATCTAATGGATAACCGTTAGATGTTGCTATTTGTCTAATTGTATTAATCTCTCTATCAAAATTACATTTGTTCATAGGAACTGAATTATATGCTGCTAGTCTGTGTGACACAGGGTGGTTAGAATTGAATGGAATTGTTACATCAGTTTGTGTTGGTTTTCGGTAAATTGAATAATCAAGTACATTATTAACTCTTTGAATTTTTAAATCAAGAAAATTGATTGAGCTATTTTCTTCAATTTCTAATGTAAATTTAATTTTCGGGTGTAAATTATTGATGTGGTTGAAAAATACATCTAATTGTCGTTCACTACCCATAAAACAAACTAATATGTCATCTACATACCTATACCAAAATAAAATATTTTTCGAAATATTACTTTCAAAGATCTTTCTTTCTAAATTGTCCATAAAAATGTTTGCTAAAATAGGTGATATAGGGCTTCCCATTGGTAAACCTTCATTTTGAATATATATCTTATTGTCAAAAGTGAAATAATTCTGATTATTGCATACATCAAATAAATTAAGTATATCTGATATTATTCCTGGATTAATATTTTTATCTTCTAGTTATTTTCTTAGAAGTATTAGACATTCTTTAGGAGGAATTTTAGTGAACATGTTAGTTACATCGAACGATATGAGTTTATAGTTATCTTGTAAGTGGATTGCTTTCAACTTTTTGATTAGTTCTATTGAATTTCTAATTGGGTACTGAGATTCATATCCGTAAGTATTGAGTATATTGTTGAGCTTCTTTGCCAATATATTATTAGGAGCATTAACATAAGAGACTATATGTCTAATTGGTTTCGTTTTTTTATGTAATTTAACTGTTCCATATAATTGTGGACAATGACGATTCTTATGTATGATAGACCTCTTTTCGTAATCATTTAAAAGATAATTTGAATTATTAACAATATCCCTTACATTATTAGAAAACTTCTTTGTTGGGTCTGCTTTAAGAACTTTTACATCGCTGGATTCTATAAAGTTATATACTTCGTCAAAATGACAGTAGCGTTCCCCTTATCAGATTTTGTAACTGTTAGGTTATTATTCTCAATCTTCTTTTTTATTGCGTTTAAAACTGAAATGTCATTCTTTGTTTGACGTTTAACTTTTGAAGGCTCAATATATTTGATTAAATTGGCAATTTTTAATTTCTCATAAAGAAAATTATTTGAATTAGATTTTAAAGCTATTTCTGACTCTGTAGCTATAATTTGTTTGATATTATTCGTAAATTTAGGTGGTATGCTGTACTTTAAACCTTTATTTAAAAATTATATTTCACTATTTGTAAAATTAGTGTCTGAAAGGTTTTCAAATATGAGCATATTCCACGTAGTAAGGGTCGAGACAGTCAATTTCATGAATTAGGTGAGTTTCGACAACGGGTTCTCTAAGTAATAACGGTAACTAGTTAGCTATATGTAGACAATCGTCAAGAAAATTTCAACAGGGGAAAGAGACATTATCAGAAGGTACCAGGTAAACACGTCAAAAACACAAGAAGAGAACGCATCCATAAAATCAGATTGTCAATTCACTTGATACTTAGGCCGTGAAAACAAATAATCCTCAGTCACAATATGTTGAATCATTAGATATAATGAATGTGTTGAATTTCACACTTACGATAAACTCACTGTATATCCATAATTCATCCCAATTTTTATTTATATACGTTGTACCTACAACCTACTTAAGTTATACAATATATTGAGAGGCAACAAGTCGTAAATTCACCAAAAATATGGTTATTATCTTTTAATCTATGTGTAACGTCTACAACCCGACCTTGTTTAAAGGTGTTTTTACTGCAAATTGAGCGTAGGTTTATTAAAATAACTTTTTCCTATTTTTCCTTGCCCCGTTTGTACTTTTACGTAAGATATACATATTTTTGTACGTTATATTTCCCTAAGGAATTGGATAGTACATGTTATGCCTTCCGTTATCCTTCCGTATTTATTATAAAGTTGCGTTTTAATGTTACAAGTTGGTTATTCCTGCATTTTTATATGAGATTTACCTTTATAGCATAGGATATGACAATGGAAGTAGAGTATTACCTCCAAATTTCCACGATTTCATAAACATTTTGAATAAACTTATTTTACCTTGTGCAGGGTTATTGATTAAATTACTTATCCTATTAGTACCTACGAGGATGTATTGATATCTAGTTAGCCTAGACTAGTTCCATGCATAAACAAAATATTGCGTTACCATAGCAACGAACAATAACTTATTAAAAGTGTCAGTGTAAAGTTTGAAAGTTTGATGTCAAAAAAGTAAACCAGAGTTACACAATAAACTAAAAGAAAAAAGATGTACAGCGAAATTGTGAATATCGAAAAATTGGAGTATCGAGCCATCATAAAGTACCTGTATTTAAAAGGGTTAAGAGGTGAGCAGATTCACGAAGATATGCTTAATAACCTTGGTAATCAATGTACTTCGTATGCGACCCTGAAAAATTGGACTGCAAGCTTCAAAAGATGTAAATTTTCCATTGAAGATGATGACCGATCAGGAAGGCCAGTTTCTGTATCAGTCCCCGAAAACATCTATGCAGTTCATGACATGGTTTTATCAGACCGTCGAATTGGGCTAAAACGGATATCTGAAGCACTGAATATTTCATACGAACGCGTTCATCCTGTAGTTCACGTCAATTTGGACATGATAAAAATTGCTGCGAAATGGATGCCCAAATGTATGAATGTTGACCAAAAGCGTGCAAGGGTAGAAGCATCGTAATCGATCTGTGCTCGATTTGAAAATGATGTAGACTTCTTAAACCGAATTGTTAGTATGGATAAGACTTGGGTACACTTCTACAATCCAGAAGCAAAGCAACAATCGATGAAATGCCAACACTCTGGTTCTCCAAGACCTAAGAAGTTTCGTGTCCAAATAAATATATATCTAATTATAATAAAATAAATATAGTTTAATATAGGCATAAGACAGGCCCTAGGGCCTATAGCCGTGTAACAGTTTTTCATCTGAATCTATCTCTTGCTATTCTTTTCCAGTTCCCTATTCCCTTTTCCGCGACGTCCTGCGACCACATATAAAATTTCAAAATTTTGGCGGACATTCTAAGAAATGCATTTGAACATCTAACTGAATACAATGTTAAGGACAGTTTTGAACTTGTAAATAATTTAAAAATGAAACATTTACCGGATAATTACATATTGGTGTCACTTGATGTGGTATCTTTATTTACTAATATTCCCTTACATCTAGTAGTGAATATTTTGGAATCCAAGTGGGAGAGGATTGAACTATATACAACCTTGAAAAAAGACACGTTCTTAAATCTTATCAATTTCATTTATAATAATACGTTTTTTACCTTCAACAAAAAATTTTATCGGCAATGTTTTGGCACTCCAATGGGATCGCCAATAATAAGTCCTATCATTGCAACAATAATTTTGGATGAACTCCTGAATAATGTCATCCCAATATTACATTTTCGAATGCCTTTTGTTTACAAATATGTGGATGATCTGATTTGTTCCGTCCCTGCTGATGAAACTCAGGAGACACTAAACATCTTCAATTCGTTCAATCCACACCTACAATTCACCCTTGAAGTGGAGAACAATCGCAGTATACCTTTTTTAGATACCAAGCTGATTAGAAATAGCGAAAACTGCAAAATTTTTTATTGGTACTTTAAGCCAACATCGTCTGGCAGGTTTATAAATTACTTTTCTAACCATCCAAAAAGTCAGAAATTTAACAGTGTAATGAATATAAAAAACATAATCTTACATATCAGCGATGACACCCTCTTAAATAAAAATCTTAAGAAATTGTACGATATTTTTCTCAACAATGGTTGCCCAGGATATATTTTGAATTAACTAATATACAATTCTGACTTTTTTGATGGTCCAAGAGAGAGCGGAAGTTCTCGGCAATATACATATAAAAAGGTACCATATGTAGAAGGATTAACAAATGCTATTACAGCTATTTTTGAACCGTTTCCAAATATAAAAATCGCCAAATACAATGTAAAAAGTAGTCGATCGATATTTACAAATACAAAAGATGTGACTCCACTTTAGTTTCATTCGCATGTGATTTACAGAATTCCTTGCTCCAATTGTCCCAAATGTTATATTGGTCAAACGTCTCAATAGCTCAGGCAACGGTTGACACAACACAGAAGCGACTGCCGATTGGGAAAAAATGTGTGTGCCACGGTAAATCACCACCAAACCACCAGACATACACTGGATTACGATAATGTTGACATAATCCGACATGAGAATAATTATAGAAGGAGGTTGTTCCTTGAAATGTGTGAAATTAAAAAGCAACCACATGTGGTCAACTACAAAATAGATGTGAACAAATTAATTACCATCTACTCGAACCTCCTTAAAATTTAACATTCTGGCTGTTTTTCTTCTTTTATGGTTGACTTTCACTGGACTATTGTATAAATTATAAAGAAGTTTTTTATTATAAAAAGGAAACATTATAAAAAAGAACAAAAGAAATAATTATCGTTTTAATTTACTGTGATCAGGTATTTTGTTTTCATTAAGAATTTCAAGTTTTAAAGTAGTACATGCCTCGCTTGCTAGTGGAGTACCTCATATAAGATGCTTTTAATTTTAACCGTGTGCTGATAGCGTTTATACTCTGATCTGTAAGTGTGTTTTATCATGACATTTCAATATAGTTGTATGTGACCGTATATTATTTTAGTTAACTCCTGATGAAGCAATAAAATAATTGCTAAATATAGAGATTTGAAAGGAAAAGAGTTGTATTTATTGTATGCACAGACCGGATCCCGATACTCCAAAAACTTATTAAATAACGATAGACGGTCGAGAAAGAACTTACGTTGTTTTCGTATTTATATATATATATATATATATATATATATATATATATATACATTTATATATATATATATATATATATATATATATATATATATATATATATATATATATTGTATTGGATTCTATATTTTATGATTGTAATTGCCCCACGTATTTTTGGTGACAATTTGTTATTTATTCTATATCTATTTATTATTTTATTATTTGTGATTGAATAATCATTAAGTATGCATACCAACTCTATCAAAGGGTAGAGTTCAATTGCGCCATTCAAATTTACTCTATTATTGGTTTGTGAAATTGAAATGAACAAACTTATGAGTTCAGGAATTTTTTTAAGACATAAAAATTTATAAACAGGAAATGTGTACAGATATACTACAAAAAAATAAACTACTATTACTATGGAACAATTAAAATGTTTTTTTAAATAAAGGCCTATTTTGTTTTAGAGATCTCTAATATAATATTTTAAAATGGTACCTTTTATTTACTAAGTTTGTATCCACTTCAAACTAATCTTCACTATCAACTTCTTTCTGTTGTACTGTCCAAAATATTATTAAAAAGCTCTTCTTAAATTTCACACGCGATGCCTAGATTTCTCCCCCAAGATATCTACCCTTTAACTGGATATACAATTATCTTCTCTCTTCTGATGATTATAAAATTGGTTTAAATTTCCATGTTTATCAAATATAAACGTGTTTTATCGTCCTTGTAGAAATAAATTACAATATCCCTTGCCTCTTTTTTCAACGTTTTTTCAAATCAGAATGACTTTTCTCTCCTGTATATTGCAATTATCTTCAAATTATTATTATTATTAAATTGGTTTAAATTTCTTTCTACTATACTTTGAATATCAACTTTTTGTATCGTTCTTATTGACGAGATCAATTATAATACGACTTCCAACTTTGACATTTTTAAATCCAACTGACTTTTTTGATTTCTATCATAATCTCCCTCGTTGCGGGTTGCTATCGAAACTCTTCTATATCGTATGAATTGTATAAATATTGTGTGATTATCGACGATTCGCTGTTTATATTCCAATAAACCATGAATTTTTAAGCCGTATATGAAACATGAAAATGACATTTTTGTATTATAAATTAGCATATATAGAGATGAAGATTTTTATACATATAAATATTAACATAACTTATTCACTATTTATTAAAATTCCTGGAATCCCTTGCATAAAATAACCTAATTACTAACTATATGAAAGTTTGACGCGTTTCTTTTAAATTATTTTCAATTTCATTCTAATTTCAACTGATGCTTTTGAAATTACATCATGTACTGCATTATTAATTTTAATTTCCGTTGTATCTGAATCAGATTTCAATATTTTCGATTCTGATGGTTCAAAGAGTATATCGTCTGTCTCAATATCATTGGTCAGATTTTCTCCAGTATTATAGTGAGGATTTTGTTCACTGTTTTTACTATCAGCATCTATAATTAATTTATACATGTTTTTTTTCTACAATTTATAAATATTCGTTAAAATGATGGCTAATAAAGTACAAGATGGAAAAATCCATATGACTTATTTCAGTAATACTATTAATCCTTATTAAATTGAATACAACCAAATGAAACTGCTTCAATATATATATATATATATATATATATATATATATATATATATATATATATATATATATATATATATATTATAATATTTTTAATGTTCTACTGTTTTTATAATTATGTATTATATGATTTTATTTGAAATTTGATTATTAGATGCTGTTGTTACAATCGTGGTAGTAACTACACTAATGTGAAAACACCTTTATCACTGAATATAACCTATTTGAAATTTTGACAGGGATTGTCAAATTATTATGCCCGGCTCAGATGAATATGAAATTTTATATTCTGAAAGATAAATTACTACAAAATCGACTTACTCGCTCTTACCTCAGGGAGGGTTCAAAGATAAAAAAAATTAATAATTTAAAATTTTAAATTTATAAATTTCCAAAAAATATTCCAAAATTGTCAATTATACTATTGCAAATCTATAGTGACTGCTTGTTCAATATATTCTAAGACCATTAAATTATCTAATGACATCTACAATTTTGGTTTGTCTTTGTACTTTTATAGCCTGTATCTCTTCAATTTCCTTCTCAACTTCTTTAATCTGTATTAAACTTTGTATTTGTATAAGTCGTATTTCTTCAGTTATATTCTTATTTTGTTTGTTTAGTTTCACTTGAATTGCTCCAGATACATTTTCTTCTAGACATCTATCTAATTCTTGTACTTCATCTATCTGTTTTTCTCTAACTCCATTTTCTTGGTCTGTTTTCAAATTCTTATTTTGTTCTTCCATATCTACTCTCTTCTCAGCAATTTGTTTCCTAAATTGCTCGTTTTCATCTCTAATTTTCTTTATTTCATTTAAGGTTTCCATGTTTACTCCTTCTATTTTCTTTTCCAGTCTGTCCATGTTTCCAGTGATATTGTTAATATCCCCCTTAATCTCCTCCCTCATTGTATACATATCTTCTCGCATATTCTTTTCCATACTATTCATATCTGCCCTATTTTCTTCAAATTTCCTATTCATATTCTCATTCATTTTCAAAAGAAATTGTTGCATCCAATGATCATTGCTATTTGTTCCTCCTTGGGGTTCCCGTCTACTATCCTCCTGTTCTTCCCTTTCTTCATCGGATCCACTTTCAACTCCTACCTGTTTACCATCTCTTAACGTCATTCTTCGTTCCATCGTGAATATTTAATTTTTTTTTTATAATAATGTCAATAAATTTTTAATATTTTTATAATTATATGCACAGTTTTAATCACCCCACGTTTTGGGTGACAATTATTATAATGTTAACGTCAACCTAATTATCAAGAAAAATTCTTAATTCGCCACACGTTGGGCCGCCAAATTATAATATTTTTAATGTTCTACTGTTTTTATAATTATGTATTATATGATTTTATTTGAAATTTGATTATTAGATGCTGTTGTTACAATCGTGGTAGTAACTACACTAATGTGAAAACACCTTTATCACTGAATATAACCTATTTGAAATTTTGACAGGGATTGTCAAATTATTATGCCCGGCTCAGATGAATATGAAATTTTATATTCTGAAAGATAAATTACTACAAAATCGACTTACTCGCTCTTACCTCAGGGAGGGTTCAAAGATAAAAAAAATTAATAATTTAAAATTTTAAATTTATAAATTTCCAAAAAATATTCCAAAATTGTCAATTATACTATTGCAAATCTATAGTGACTGCTTGTTCAATATATTCTAAGACCATTAAATTATCTAATGACATCTACAATTTTTCTGTCACTGAAAATTAACTAAATGTCACTGATTATATCAAAAGTTTTATAGGATCCAAAATTTTTCAAATTCAATGAAATAGGAGTTGAATTAATACCAAAGTGAGTTGGAATCAAAAATTATATATTATATACCATCAGACAACAAGTGAAAAGGAATTATTATTCCCAAAATAAAATAAAGAACAATAATCGTACTTTCTACGAACCTTAAAATTAAAAAAACAACCTATATACTAGAAGAACAACCTAATTAACTACTTATTCTAAACGTTCAAATCGTCGAAAATTACACTTGACGTGTATAAATGTCAAATAACTATATGCGATAAAATTGTCTATTCAAAAAAATTTTCTCTTCTCTTCAGGTGAAGTTTTATATATCTTTAACGTTAATTTTGTCAGTATTCAAAAATGTGATATAGATGCATCTATCTTAATTTTATTTAAAGGCCTGTTAATTCTTGAAAAATAATTTATAAAATCTGGACTGGACTCACCAACTAGGTATCAGGATCACTCGTTCTGATTCTAAGCACGTCTTTTAGAATCGCCGGAACCACTTTTCTAAATTTATAATTTAGAACCCGGAAAAATCACTAACACTATTTCAATATAATTATTTAAGGAATTATTCACGCACTGATCTTATCATGCTAATTATTATAATCTGATGCTATTTTAATATATCAATTACTATTATATTATTCAGCAAATTTGAGAGAACTCATATTAGAGATGTTCTCTCGAGAGGGGTTCAAAATCAACTCACTAAACTTTTTTTGTAAAATAATTCTCTTCTCCTTTGGTTACCAAAGAATTCCTTTTTTTAAAAAAAAAATACAAATTTATGTTTTCATATAACAAAGAGAGATTTTCATTCTTTAATTCTAATTGTAATTTTGCTACCAGCGACATCTGTATTATTTTTTTAAAATCTTGATAAAATCTATGTATCATTAAGTATCTTCTGCATTATTGTCATTCGAAATTGTAATGTCAAATTTTATTTGCATATTGAATCTTTTAAATTATTTATAATACAATGTATATCACTAGTATTACATCCAAATATGTACATTTTTCTTTATTTCAATGTTTTCTTTAGAATTTGGATAGAGTATATGTATTAAATCCCCCTAATAAAAGAATGATAAATCGATTCTTGCATATAATTATAATTTATCTTTCAAAATTGCCAAATATCATACTAATATCTTAGTAACATAGTTATATCTTTCAAATAATTATCTCTAAAATTTATCTTCAATAAAATTAAACTATTATTCCTAATTCCTATAAAACTTCTTAAATCTACTATATCTATTAAAATTTCACGTAACATACTGTTATTTGTTATTCTAAAATTTCCTATATACATGTTGATCAATTTCTTCTATGATCTGTAATATTTCAACTCTCTTTTATTCTACTCTGCCTAAACAACTTACATGGAACTGGATATGATTTTACTTTAACATTTCTCAGTATTCTTCTCCTTTATTACATCCATATTTTAGTTAAGCAACCCTTAGTTCCTTCGAAATTCTTTTGTTATACGTCTTTAATAATTCATTTATAACTTCATAATATTCTTTATTACAATCTGTCCAATTACCATTACTTTTCACATATTCTATTTATTCTATCTCACACTCATAATGGTTAGCCAGTCTAATTTCTTTTTCAATCAATCCTTCATATTTCATCATCAAACTCTTCACTTTCTCTTCATATTCCTTATTTCCACTCATTAACTCCAATTCTACCATAATTCCATTCCTCTTTATATTCCATAACTTCCTATTATCCTCTTCAATTGCCAATACTTCCATATTTACCTCCTCAAATTCAATTATTTTACCATTTAATTCTATTTATCTATTCAAAATCAATTATTTCCTTATTTTTCATCAATTCATCAATAACTATGTCTGTTTCTAACTTCTTCATCGACTATGCTTACATATCCACTTCTTTTTCATCCTTTAATTCAATATTTTGTATCATATATTTGCCTAGTTCATATAACTTCCGTCCGTTTGTTCCTATAAATGTAATTATTTCATCCTGTCCATCTATTTTGTTGCTTAATTTCATTTCTATTTTCATTATCATTCCTTCTATCAAAGTTTCTAAAATCTCTTCTATTCTCACAATACTTATTGTCATCAATTTCACCTCCATTTCCATATATTCGTTTCCCATTTCTGTAACTTCTATTTTCACTTCCATAATTCATATCAACATGTCTATCATTTCTTCTATTATCAATCCATGTTTATATAATTTCTATTTAAATATGTTTTTAAATATTACTTGTTAATCATAAATATTTTATTTACATATTGTTTTTATATCCATTCTTTACCATGTACAATTCCTTTTCGTTTTCTAGATTTCATTCCTATAATCCTGTCATATAATTCAATTTTATTTTCTTTTCCTAAACTTCGTCTTATTCTCTTCTCTTATTGTTTGATTCTCTTTGGGTCTCTGTAATTCGATTAAATTTCCCACTATGTCCTTTTTAATTTTGTTGTCCCATATCTCATCAATTTCTCCCAATAAATGCATTGAAATTTGCATCTCAAATTCTTCCATCTCATTGAAGTTGCTTTTTATTATTTTCATATCCATCATAATCTCAATTCGATTTCTTTCATTTCCAATTCTCTTAATAAATATTCTTGGATCAATTATTTTCATGTTTCTCTTAAGTTTCACTCTGATTTCGCCATTTTCTGTGTAAATTATTGGTTCTTCAATTTGTCTTATGGTTTCATCTATTTCTTCCTTAGTTTCTTGTAGTATCTTATTCATTTCCTCTAACTCCCAATTGAGTTTTATCCCCCTATTATAATCATTATTTCTTTTATCATATGTCACAATTTGTTTCACTATATTGACATCTAAGTATTTTGTTTTCCAATAAATATTTGCTTGATAAATTTGCATAACTTCTTCACTTCCTAGGTTCTGTAAATCAATGTCTAACATAGCATATTTGGTTTGTCTTTGTACTTTTATAGCCTGTATCTCTTCAATTTCCTTCTCAACTTCTTTAATCTGTATTAAACTTTGTATTTGTATAAGTCGTATTTCTTCAGTTATATTCTTATTTTGTTTGTTTAGTTTCACTTGAATTGCTCCAGATACATTTTCTTCTAGACATCTATCTAATTCTTGTACTTCATCTATCTGTTTTTCTCTAACTCCATTTTCTTGGTCTGTTTTCAAATTCTTATTTTGTTCTTCCATATCTACTCTCTTCTCAGCAATTTGTTTCCTAAATTGCTCGTTTTCATCTCTAATTTTCTTTATTTCATTTAAGGTTTCCATGTTTACTCCTTCTATTTTCTTTTCCAGTCTGTCCATGTTTCCAGTGATATTGTTAATATCCCCCTTAATCTCCTCCCTCATTGTATACATATCTTCTCGCATATTCTTTTCCATACTATTCATATCTGCCCTATTTTCTTCAAATTTCCTATTCATATTCTCATTCATTTTCAAAAGAAATTGTTGCATCCAATGATCATTGCTATTTGTTCCTCCTTGGGGTTCCCGTCTACTATCCTCCTGTTCTTCCCTTTCTTCATCGGATCCACTTTCAACTCCTACCTGTTTACCATCTCTTAACGTC
The DNA here is from genome assembly GCA_963921935.1 of Galeruca laticollis. Lineage (NCBI taxonomy): Eukaryota > Metazoa > Arthropoda > Insecta > Coleoptera > Chrysomelidae > Galeruca > Galeruca laticollis. The sequence goes on from OY998184.1 coordinate 53,155,195, forward strand.
ATTCTTCGTTCCATCGTGAATATTTAATTTTTTTTTTATAATAATGTCAATAAATTTTTAATATTTTTATAATTATATGCACAGTTTTAATCACCCCACGTTTTGGGTGACAATTATTATAATGTTAACGTCAACCTAATTATCAAGAAAAATTCTTAATTCGCCACACGTTGGGCCGCCAAATTATAATATTTTTAATGTTCTACTGTTTTTATAATTATGTATTATATGATTTTATTTGAAATTTGATTATTAGATGCTGTTGTTACAATCGTGGTAGTAACTACACTAATGTGAAAACACCTTTATCACTGAATATAACCTATTTGAAATTTTGACAGGGATTGTCAAATTATTATGCCCGGCTCAGATGAATATGAAATTTTATATTCTGAAAGATAAATTACTACAAAATCGACTTACTCGCTCTTACCTCAGGGAGGGTTCAAAGATAAAAAAAATTAATAATTTAAAATTTTAAATTTATAAATTTTCAAAGAATATTCCAAAATTGTCAATTATACTATTGCAAATCTATAGTGACTGCTTGTTCAATATATTCTAAGACCATTAAATTATCTAATGACATCTACAATTTTTCTGTCACTGAAAATTAACTAAATGTCACTGATTATATCAAAAGTTTTATAGGATCCAAAATTTTTCAAATTCAATGAAATAGGAGTTGAATTAATACCAAAGTGAGTTGGAATCAAAAATCATATATTATATACCATCAGATAACAAGTGAAAATGAATTATTATTCCCAAAATATGATAAAGAACAATAATCATACTTTCTACGAACCTTAAAATTAAAAAAACAACCTATATAATAGAAGAACAACCTAATTAACTACTTATTCTAAACGTTCGAATCGTCGAAAATTACACTTGACGTGTATAAATGTCAAATAACTATATGCGATAAAATTGTCTATTCAAAAAAAATTTCTCTTCTCTTCAGGTGAAATTTTATATATCTTTAACGTTAATTTTGTCAGTATTCAAAAATGTGATATAGATGCATCTATCTTAATTTTATTTAAAGGCCTGTTAATTCTTGAAAAATAATTTATAAAATCTGCACTGGACTCACCAACTAGGTATCAGGATCACTCGTTCTGATTCTAAGCACGTCTTTTAGAATCGCCGGAACCACTTTTCTAAATTTATAATTTAGAACCCGGAAAAATCACTAACACTATTTCAATATAATTATTTAAGGAATTATTCACGCACTGATCTTATCATGCTAATTATTATAATCTGATGCTATTTTAATATATCAATTACTATTATATTATTCAGCAAATTTGAGAGAACTCATATTAGATGTTCTCTCGAGAGGGGTTCAAAATCAACTCACTAAACTTTTTTTGTAAAATAATTCTCTTCTCCTTTGGTTACCAAAGAATTCCTTTTTTTAAAAAAAAATACAAATTTATGTTTTCATATAACAAAGAGAGATTTTCATTCTTTAATGCTAATTGTAATTTTGCTACCAGCGACATCTGTATTCTTTTTTTAAAATCTTTATAAAATCTATGTATCATTAAGTATCTTCTGCATTATTGTCATTCGAAATTGTAATGTCAAATTTGATTTGCATATTGAATCTTTTAAATTATTTATAATACATTGTATATCACTAGTATTACATCCAAATATGTACATTTTTCTTTATTTCAATGTTTTCTTTAGAATTAAGATAGAGTATATGTAATAATATATATATATATATATATATATATATATATATATATATATTTATGATTTTATAATTAATTCTTTTATTTTATGATTAGGGTAAATGTAATATTTAGTTTTTGTTTAATTTATATACAAATGTTGGTTGGGCTAGCTCAAATATATATAGTCGGGCATGAGACTCTTTACTCCCTCTGAGTTCTGGATTTTAAATACGTTGGTACGCCTAAGTTATGGAACATATTTTTCTTTATTTTATTCTTTCTGATATCAGCATGAAACGACAATGACATACACTCTAATTATATATTTTATAAGAACTATGAAATGAAAATATAAAAAGAAGTATATATATATATATATATATATATATATATATATTGAACCGGAAATCTTAGATAATAAGAGAAGTAGTATTATAAAATTAAGTTTGCTAGTATGAAATATATATGAAAATAACATAATTTAAGAAAACAAGTAAAAAGGAAACACTTTTCTTAATTTAAACAACATATCAAATAAAGATATATTAAATAACAGCCAATAACAATATAATAAATAAGGAATTACCTCAATGATAACATAAAATATAGATATTGCCTAACCAATGTAATGATGTAAATAAAGTTGCCTAAGACGAAGAATATTTTCCATAACTTAATCAGCTGTTCATCTGAAATGAAAACAAATATTACTATAGTTAATTCATTATAATCATTAATTTAAGAATAAGAACAAATATAAATATTGAATAGAATATAATCCAATAGATTTCATAGATAAACAAATAATGACATATAGACAAATAACATAAGAGAATTTATATTTATAATTGATATGAATGTAACAAGGATATACTATCAATAATAATATTGAATGTTGTACCATGTAAGTGTATCTAAGTATAACCAATTTTAATGTATTTGTATGTATGAAATTGTTTTGATAAGTGATTGAAGTTTCAATTATCTGATTACAAAAGACAATATCTTATTGGTTATAAAAGATGACATAACAAATTGTGAATCAATAAATAAACTTTGGAATAGTGACCTGGAAAAGAACAAAAGACTGTTTTGTTGAAAAAAGTGGAGAATCGAGGGGACGCTTAAGAGAGAACGGAAGCTGGTGTTAAGAAGCGAGGAGTGTATGTGATAGTGTTCCTGAAATTTCAATATATTCCCGGTTTAAGACATTTAAACTTTTAAAGTATTATGAAATATAATATTAGTAATACTCACAGTTAATTGTAACAAGTTTTCGGCAAGAATCTGCGAAATTTTCGTTAATTTTGGTTTTTTGGAGATTCAGTGGAGTGTTCCTGGGATCCAGAGACTTTCATCCCAATGCAAGGGCAACAGGTCAGTGTATTTAAATCATTTATTGGCCAATAAACAGTGTAAAAACTCAAAATACCAATTAAGTACTTAATTTCATAAATTGATAAACTTTTGCAAATATGATCGATCTAAAAAAGAAAGAAACAGACTTTGTATAGTGTATTCATTGCATAAATCATTAAATTTAATAAAAGGCCGAATTTTCAATAAATTAAAATATGTACTTACGCCATCTTGTAATCGCATAAATCTAGTGATTGAAATTTCATAATGCAATAACTATGTCCATCTGTATATAATTTCTATTTTTCTATCCATGTATATAACTCATTTCTTTCCACAGCAATTTGTATCATATATAACTATGATATATATATATAAATTCTTTTATGTTTATTTATGAACCATTTACTTGTTTGCATCGTCAACAAACGTTGTATAATATAGATGCTTCTTTAATGTAAGAATTGTTCGTTTCATGCTAAAGCGCATGACTAGTTTTTCACGCTTGCGCATTGATGATATTATTAAAATCAATAAATAGGTACAATATAACCATTGGCGTCGCATATTATTTTTATTAAATATAAATATTGCATTGAAAATTAAATCTATTACAAATAATGTGTTTTCTTTTTATTTAAACAATGATAACAATACAATAAGCCAGGACTCAAAGGGAAAAAGGATTTCATGCTCCCGAATAATCTAATTGAAATAAATTACCAATCAAATATTAAAAACAAACTGAGCTAGCCAAACTTAAAACTAAAAATTCTAAATTATAAACATATATATTTAAATCTACTATAAAAGTAAGTATAATATCACATAAATGTTTATAATTGTCACCCAAAACGTGGGGCGTTGTAAAAATTTTGGTTATATTTGTAAAATTTAATACTTAATCAAAATGGCAAAACGAATGACGTTGAGAGATGGAAGGCAGGTAGGAGCAGACAGTGGATCAGAAGAGGAAAGGGAAGAACGAAGTCATGGTATGGGAGACTACCAAGCAGTATATTTGGAGCAAGGACAACAAGTGGAAGGTGATGCACAGGAAGAAGATTTGACAGATGGGGAAGCTGTAGAACAAGAAGATAGGACACAGGAGATGCAAAATAGAAGAAGTAGAGATGATAACAATGATACAATGATGGAAATTTTGATTAGCATGAAGGAAGATATGGTGAAGATGAATGGAAAAATGGACAATATGGAGAAAAACAAACAGAAGATATAACGAAAGAAATGGAGTATATGAAATTCAGGGAACAAACAATCGAAGAAATTATGCAAAATTATCAGCAAAACGCGGAACATAAATTTAAGGAATTAGATGTAAAATTTCAAAAACAAACAGGAACATGTGAGGAGAGGAACGAGCACATTGGACAAACATTTCATAAAGAACTAGAAGAAATGAACAGAAAATTACAGGAAGGTATGGAGGAAATTGAATTTAATGTTAGGAGAAATGGAGGTGGAGTAATCTATACGGGAAACATGGATATCGGAGTAAAGTTTGATGGGAATATAAATACCATTCATCCGAAGGTGTTTATTAAAATAATTAAAAGCAAACTTAAAGAAATTAAGAAGGAAACTGGAGAAGTAGGATACATAAAATTACAAGGACAAGCAAGTGAAGAGGTCAGGAACCATTCTCAAGAAAAAATGAATAAAGAAATTATAAATTTAGATGGCAGAGTAACAAAACCGACAGGAATATATGAAAAAAGGAGTCAAATCTTAGGTAGACAAATTAACAAGGAAATACAAGAGATGAATCGAAGATTAACAGACACAGTGGAAGAAATAGAAGATAGTATAAGAAGAAATAAAGGAGGTATAGGATGTTCAGGAAATTTTTATAATAATGTAGTAACAGGAATAAAATGGGACAACATGATGACTATAATTCATACAAAAGCTTTCTCTAAAATGATAATAAGTGAAATGAATAATATGGAAGAATTGGAAACGCAAATTTTAATGGATTCATGGAAAGAAATTTATGAGATATGGGGCAATAAAGTTAAAAAGAATATGGTAGAGAATAGACAGACGCTTCAGAAAATTATCGAGCATCAAACAACAAGAGAAGAAAGCAAGAAAAAGGTTAGAAAAAGAAAAGCAAATTAAATAATAGAACAAGAGAATAGGAATGAAATATGGAGACGGAAATGCAATTCAATGAAAAAGGAAAAGGATACAGAAATGAAGTTGAAATTAAAATTTATTATTAATGAGTAACACAAGTATAAATAATGTACATAGAATTTATTATTAATGAGTAACCCAATTCTAAAGAATGTATATATGTTATGTTACGAATAATATTTAAAAAAAGGAAATGATAGTCATGAGGATAGATTTAAAATTTAATATTAGGTAGTGTACAAAGTTAAAGTAGATATTAGACAGAGTTTTGTTTTCCATTTGGCAGCTGGTGATCCAATTAAATTCATCTCGTTCGTTTCTTCAAAACCTAAAAAAATAAATATAATATAATATAAAGAAAAATTTATTAGGTAAACTTATAATTGAAACATTTTAAAAAAAAATTTGAGTATGGCGAATCAATATATATAGCAAATAAAGGAAACAATTTATGAGAGATACTGGTTTACATAGAATGAAACTATTAAAGAATATCGGATAGAGGGGATAAAATAAAAATAACTCAAGTATCAAATAGAAGTTCACATTTTTAAATAGGGAAATAAGATGTAAGTAATAAAGGATAGGAAAGGATAATAATGAATGATATTGATTAAAAATATAGGAGGTAATGTTTAATGTCAATTAGAATCTTATAGATTACTTGAAAATACAGGAAGGAATAAGGAAGTTGATATTGATATATATATGAATTTAAGAAATAATTAATTATATTGAATAATGAATATTGAAAAGAAATACGATATGAGGAGTATATAGAAGTATAATGTAATTACAAAGAAATAAGTTGATATATAAGTGGATGTTAGGAAGAAATGATAATAATGAAGTATTATATGAAGTAATATTAAAAATATAAATTGACATTGATCTTAATCAAGTGTATTTTAAGGAAAGAATTAGGAGACAGTTATTGAAAGAAATAGATTTTGTAGTAGGAAAAATGTGAACAAATATTTGAGAAACAAAGGTAAAGAAAGTAAGATTATGCCATAAAATTGTTAAATGTTTTGAATAAAATAAAATCAATCATTTATAATAAGAAAATTGAAATTTAAATAAATATCCAGGGTATGGATATCATTTAAATTTAAATTTGAGGGGAATTGAACCAGATATCTTAGATAATAAGAGAAGTAGTATTATAAAATTAAGTTTGCTAGTACGAAATATATATGAAAATAACATAATTTAAGAAAACAAGTAAAAAGGAAACACTTTTCTTAATTTAAACAACATATCAAATAAAGATATATTAAATAACAGCCAATAACAATATAATAAATAAGGAATTACCTCAATGATAACATAAAATATAGATATTGCCTAACCAATGTAATGATGTAAATAAAGTTGCCTAAGACAAAGAATATTTTCCATAACTTAATCAGCTGTTCATCTGAAATGAAAACAAATATTACTATAGTTAATTCATTATAATCATTAATTTAAGAATAAGAACAAATAGAAATATTGAATAGAATATAATCCAATAGATTTCATAGATAAACAAATAATGACATATAGACAAATAACATAAGAGAATTTATATTTATAATTGATATGAATGTAACAAGGATATACTATCAATAATAATATTGAATGTTGTACCATGTAAGTGTATCTAAGTATAACCAATTTTAATGTATTTGTATGTATGAAATTGTTTTGATAAGTGATTGAAGTTTCAATTATCTGATTACAAAAGACAATATCTTATTGGTTATAAAAGATGACATAACAAATTGTGAATCAATAAATAAACTTTGGAATAGTGACCTGGAAAAGAACAAAAGACTGTTTTGTTGAAAAAAGTGGAGAATCGATGGGACGCTTAAGAGAGAACGGAAGCTGGTGTTAAGAAGCAAGGAGTGTATGTGATAGTGTTCCTGAAATTTCAATATATTCCCGGTTTAAGACATTTAAACTTTTAAAGTATTATGAAATATAATATTAGTAATACTCACAGTTAATTGTAACAAGTTTTCGGCAAGAATCTGCGAAATTTTCGTTAATTTTGGTTTTTTGGAGATTCAGTGGAGTGTTCCTGGGATCCAGAGACTTTCATCCCAATGCAAGGGCAACAGGTCAGTGTATTTAAATCATTTATTGGCCAATAAACAGTGTAAAAACTCAAAATACCAATTAAGTACTTAATTTCATAAATTGATAAACTTTTGCAAATATGATCGATCTAAAAAAGGAAGAAACAGACTTTGTATAGTGTATTCATTGCATAAATCATTAAATTTAATAAAAGGCCGAATTTTCAATAAATTAAAATATGTACTTACGCCATCTTGTAATCGCATAAATCTAGTGATTGAAATTTCATAATGCAATAACTATGTCCATCTGTATATAATTTCTATTTTTTTATCCATGTATATAACTCATTTCATTCCACAGCAATTTGTATCATATATAACTATGATATATATATAAATTCTTTTATGTTTATTTATGAACCATTTACTTGTTTGCATCGTCAACAAACGTTGTATAATATAGATGCTTCTTTAATGTAAGAATTGTTCGTTTTATGCTAAAGCGCATGACTAGTTTTTCACGCTTGCGCATTGATGATATTATTAAAATCAATAAATAGGTACAATATAACCATTGGCGTCGCATATTATTTTTATTAAATATAAATATTGCATTGAAAATTAAATCTATTACAAATAATGTGTTTTCTTTTTATTTAAACAATGATAACAATACAATAAGCCAGGACTCAAGGGGAAAAAGGATTTCATGCTCCCGAATAATCTAATTAAAATAAATTACTAATCAAATATTAAAAACAAACTGAGCTAGCCAAACTTAAAACTAAAAATCTAAATTATAAACATCTACATATAAATATCATCTACAATAAAAGTAAGCATTTATCATATATAGATTAATATATATATCAATAAAAACAAAATTTAAATCTAATACGATGAAATGAAAAAATAACTATAACCTAATAAAGTTTGAATTAAAATACCTTTATGCTAGAAAATTGAATTTAAATGGCCAAATCAAAATTATTTTAGTTATTTAATTGGTTAACTAATAAAGTACTCAACACTAACCTTGCACTACCGATGTCTTCTTCTGGAACCAACAATTAACAGTCTCCAACAACACAAATCTTCTAATAATGTGTCTACTGCATCTACTCCCTCTGGATACTTGACACAACTCCTCCAATAAGCTTTGAAATTATATTTCTTGTTATCTTTTAAAATATCCTATTTTTCATTTCTATTTCAAATTCTGGTTTCATTAGTTTATAAATATTTTTCAATTATACTTTCACTGTATTTTATTATTCTAATGTCTTGGATTTCTATTCATTTTAATCATTCACCTTTTGTACCTTCAATTAGCTTGTAAATCTTCTCAACTTACTTCTTTAACTTTATTTAACTTTTTTCTGTTACTTTTCTTGAGTAATATGAGGACTTTACTTCTATTTTATTATAATTTTAAAATTTCATTTAACTACGTCCTCTCTCCGAAATATCATACTCCAATTTTTTCAAATAAACAACCATCCTTTTTCCTGACCGTTGCTATGGATAAAACTCATCATCTCACTAGATTTTTATAACAATAATTTATGAATCAGAGGTTTTCATTTAATTTCATATTTTTCTTAACTATTTGATGATATTTAATGCTTTGTTTATTTCCAAAATAATTTAATTTATCTATTTAAAACTCTACTTTTCCAAAAATATCCCTATTTATAAAAAAAACTTCTTATTGTGTAATACTTTTCCATTCTAAATTAGACAAATCTACAATCTGATACTTTTCAAAATATATATAATTCCTTTCAATTTCTATTAAAAGTTGGTCAGGATTATGATTTCTCAAAAACTTGGTCTAAAAATTATATTTACAAAAATTCTTTATGTGTTATATTTCATTGTCCCTTCAGATATCAATCAGAATTACATAGTTCTATGAGAACTAACTTCTGTCAGCCAAAACAACCCCGACAAATCGGCTTGGCGGATTGTGGTGTTGGTCGCATTTAGTTGTTGTAACGTTTTTGTGATTTTTTGTAGTGCTCCCTGATGATGGAAATAAACGTTTCCGAAAGCTTGGAAATATTATAAAGAGTGTACTTTTATTTGCTGCTACCCCAATATTTTTGCCAATTTTTCCTAACTGGTCAGCAATGACTTCCAATCTTTATATATATATATATATATATATATATATATATATATATTGAACCAGATATCATAGATAGTAAGAAAATTAGTTCTATAAAAATAAGTTGCTAGTATGAAAATATATGAAAATAATATAATTTAAGAAAACAAGTAAAAAGGAAACACTTTTCTTAATTTAAACAACATATCAAGTAAAGAGATATTGAATAATTGTCTATAACAATATAATAGATGAAGAAATTGCCTCAATAATAACATAAAATATAGAGATTGCCTAACCAATGTAATGATGTAAATAAAGTTGCCTAAGACGAAGATTATTTTCCATAACATAATCAGCTGTTCATCTGAAATGAAAACAAATATTATTATAGTTAATTCATTATAATCATTAATTTAAGAATAAAAACAAATACAAATATTGAATAGAAGATAATTCAATAGATTTTCATAGATAAACAAATAATGACATATATACAAATGATATATGGTAAATAAAATAAACGTTAAATCAATAAATAATAATTTGTTAAAGTTTATTATAAATAATTTAATGCGAAGAGTATAGACAAATAACATAAAAGAATTTATATTTATAAATAATATGAGTGTAACAGTGATAGACTATCAATAACAATATTGGATGTTGTACCATTTAAATGTATCTATGTATAACCAACTTTAATTTATTTGTATGATAAAAAAAACTCATAGGAACTCTATAAATGAACTAATAATGTAAAAGAGTGTATGTATTAAACTTTTCTAATAAGTGAAAGAAGTTTCAATTAATTTGATTGCAAAGGACAATATATGATTGGTTATAAAATATGACAGAACAAATTGTGAATCAACAAGTAAACTTTAAAATAGTGACCTAAAGAAAAACAAAAGACTGTTTTGTTGAAAAAAGTGGAGAATCGAGGGGACGCTTTAGGAATTGGAAAGCTGGTGTCAAGAAGCGAGGAGTGTGTGTGATAATGTTCCAGAAATTTCAAGAATTTCCCAGTTTAACACAATTAAAACTATAAAGTACTATAAAAAACAATCTTATTAATACTCACAGTTAATTATATCAAGTTTTTCGGCAAGAATCTTCGAAATTTCTCATCATTTTTGGTTTTTGGAGCTTCAGAGGAGTATTCCTGGGGTCCAGAGACATTCATCCCAATTCAAGAACAACAGGTCAGTGTGTTTAAAATATTATTGGCCAATAATCAGAGAAAAAACTCAAAATACTCAAATAAGTGCTTGATTTCATAAATTGATAAACATTTGCGAATATGATCGATCTGAAAAAGAAAGAGAACAGACTTTATATAGTTAATTAATTGCATAAATCGTTAATATTAATAAAAAGGCCGAATTTAAATAAATTAAAATATGTACTTACGCCTTGTTGTAATCGCATAAATATGGTGCTTGAAATTTTATTAATGTAATAACTATGTCCATCTGTTTATAATTCCTATATTTCTATCTATGTATATAACTATTTTCTTTCCACAGCAATTTGTATCATATATAACTATGATTTCTATATAAATTCTCTTATGTGTTTGAACCATTCACTTGTCTGCATCGTCAACAAACTATGTTTGTATAATATGTATCGATGCTTCTTTCGTGTAAGAATTGTTCGTTTTATGCTAAAGCGCATGACTAGTTTTTTCACGCACGCGCACTGAAGAAATTATCAAAATAAATGAGTAGGTATAATATATCCATAGGCGTCTCAAATTATTATTATCGAATAAAATAATTTCTTTAAAAAAAATATTGAATCTATTTAAATATAAAGTGTTTTCTTTTTATTTAAACAAATACAACATTGAAAAAAGCCAGGACTCAAAGATAAAAAAGGGTTTCATGCTCCCGAATTAATAAATATATTATAAATATAACAACTATATAAAAAACAATAACTGAGCTAGCCAAACTAAACAAAAATTCTAAATAATAACCATCTACAAATTAAAATTATACAGTATCAAATATAATAGTTTAATATATATATATATATATATATATATATATATATATATATATATATATATATATTTATATTGTGATATTTGTGTGTATAAGAGGAATTTTTAATATTATGATATTAGTATTTTCATTTATTCAATTTTAGTGTGGCTAGCTCATTAAAAGAAAAAGAAAATCTTTATGTATTTATTTATGCGGTGAGAATGAGATAATCTCTCTACATTTTGGGTTCCAGTTATTTTTTACACTTTATCTCCAATGTTTTATCGATTATTCATTCAAACAACTTTTAATACATTTTTTTAAATATTATTTGGTGCGCCTATGGTTAAAGATTCTCAATTGAATAGTCGATTCTAGATCTCACAGTAATAACAGATGTCATTCGTATCCGATGAAGTGATATTTGAGAAACAATGATTTCAAGAATATTTAATATCAATTAGTTTGTATTGGTCAGGAAATATGTATTATAAATTTGAACGAAGAAACAAAGTGATGAAATGTCTTATGCTAATATAAAAATTGAGAAGTCGAAATTAATAAACGTAAAATAGAAATGCGTCAGTACTAAATTTGAACGAAGAAACACAGTGATGAAATGTCTTATGCTAATATAAAAATTGTGAAGTCGAAATTAATAAACGTCAAATAGAAATGCGTAAGTACTTATGTTTTTGTAATTACTTTTGCTTTTTTAAAATGTGTTTATGTCCTTTTAAAATGTTCTTCCTATTTTCTGATTTCTAAATAATAGCTTTATTTACTCAACAAGAAAATTCATATATTTCCTAACACAATAAATATATAGTTCTGTGGTCTCTGCTTATTTTTCGATTTGTTGCATCATTCACTTCCATAAACTTTTTCGACATCTATGTCACTGTAATATGTAACAAAACAATTCTCTCCTACGTGACAGTTCCTAAACTTTTCACATTACATATTATAGAATTCTCAACTTAATGTCACATCAAAACACTACTAAGGTCATCTTGTACATTTACCAAGTATTTGTATATGTCACAGTACTTCACGTTGATAATCATTTTAAATAAAAATGGTTAGAAATTAAAAGCAAGTATTTTTCATAATTCTATTAAGTTTGTAATGGCTGAACTACACATAACCCAAAAATGAAAAGACACTATCATTCGGATACGAAATTAACTAATTAAATGTTATCAAATTAATTTCTTCATCCAACATTATGATTGCAGTTGATCTGAAATATGTCGATAAGCCAAATAATATTACGGACAGTATCAATTTTATTCCAAATGTAAATCCGAATATCAGCAGCCTTATTAGTTCTGTCACAACGACAATGTATTCAAGAAAATAGATTCAAGGTGCTCATTATACTTGCTGGATGGTTCATACTATGATAATATATATATATATATATATATAATATATATATATATATATATATATATATATATATATATTAATGAAAAATAAGGGTCAATTGTTAGTTGTAACAATTCCTGTGGATCATAAGATCAAAGTTTTATGTGAAGAATGGAAGCAGAAGTTGATAAATTATTTTAAACTAAGCAACTCTAAAAGTTTTCTGGAATTGACCTATTCGTCTTATAATTATGACATCATATGAAAAATGGGGAGAACGCTTCAAAATTATCGTTCGCTATTTGATAAGCATAGTTCTCATCATTCTTGAACACCGTAGAGCATACCAATCTGGATTCAAGAAGGAAATTTCAATTATGAGACTCTTCTCCAAGGATTTGATTAAATCGACTAATTCTTATTATTCCGAAATGTCTCATTTTATGATATAATTGATGGAAGAAGAATAGTTCGGAGTTGATTAAAATTTGTACGCCCAAAAATGTTAAATGGCATTATGGATTTTTATTTTTGAAATTAAAACTGCAGCACATCTATCATATTACTTTATTCATAATTATCTCTAATTGTTTCATTTTGAATAAACACGCCAATTTGAATTAACTTGAAATTTCAACTTTGATAATACGCTGTTCAGACAAATTCAAAATAATTATCTTTGTTCGAAACTCACTTCTACTCGTTACGGGTTTGAATAGTTTGCACTGATTAAATAGGTATAAACAATGCAGTCTTTTGAAATGATGAACTCCAAATAATTTCAAATTTTACCTTTAAACAAAATGAATTAGTAAGATGAATAAATACATAGATTATTCTAAATAATTATTTTTAATGTTCTGTGTTGTTTATGAGTATAGGTTATAGTAATTGACATTAAATTTCCATGGAACTTATAATTATATGTTAATTAATTCTGGTCACTGCATTGACTTCGTTGGAAAATTCCACACCGGTCTACGAAGTTGACAATGTCTTTATGCATTCCTTGCCAATACAACAATTTCCTGGCGCCTTTCAAGCTACTTTGAATTCCAAAGTGGCCAGCGTGTATATGCTTCAACATATTTTGAATTTTTGACTTTGGCACAATAACCCTGTCATTTTCTACCATGCATAATAATTTTTTTTATAGTTTTTAGCTCTTCGTTTTCTTCAGTAGCTCGAATAGATTCAGTTTGTGCTGCCTCTGCCATGGCTACTGCTATTACTAGTTCTGTCTCATTGTTTTCATTCGCAAGCGTTTCCAGTGAATTATTACAGTCTCGACTTAAGACATCCGCTATTAGAATATCACAGCCTCTTATGTATTTTTCTTCTGGAGCATATTGTGTAACTTCCAGCAGCATCTTTTGTAGTCTAAGAGGAGCGGTTGGTATTGGCTTCTTGAAAATCGTCTTCAACGATTTATGATCTGTTTCGATGTATAACTTATTGCCTTAAACATATTCGCGGAATTTTTGACACCCGAATTTGATAGCGAGTGCTTCTTTCTCGACTTGTGGGTAGTTTTGTTGTGCAGAAGTCAGCGCTATTGAAGTATAGAATACGGTCTGATATTCTTGCATTAAAATTGCACCTAACCAATTGGAACTTGCAACAACTGACAAAGTAACATCTTTGTTAACATCATAAAATTTCAAAACAGGCGGTGTTGTTAACAACTTCTTGATTTTCTTCACTGCAGATTCTTGTTCAGTGCCCCAATACCAATCAATTTCTTTTTTCAGCAATTCAGATATGTTACCATACCCAATAATCTTTGGAGCTTCCTCTTATTTGCTGGAGTTTTCATTGATTTTATTGTGGCCGTTTTCCAGGATCAATTTTGAGACCATTTTCGGTTATTACGTGTCCTAAAAATTTTACTTGATTCACCTCGAATTCACACTTTTCTAGATTTAATTTTTGTCCCGCATTTCTCATGATCTTTAATACTTTTTCTTGAATACTACGCAGTTCCTCTTTGGTATTTGTATATATTAAAACATCGTCCATTGAGCATTCGACTTTAGGTAAATCTTGTAGGAGATCAGTCATAACTTTCTGAAAGACTTCTGGCGCTGAAGCTAGTCCAGAAGGAAGTCTCTTGCAGCAATACCTGCCTCATGGTGTAGCGAACGTTAGGTATTTTTCAGTGCATTTTGTAACTTTTATTTGCCAGAATCCTCTTTTACAATCCAGCAATGTGAAATATTTCGCACCGTTTAGCTTAGCTGCGATCTCTTCGACTGCTTTTAGTGGGAATTTTCTTCGTAATATGTTTTTGTTGACGTCGGTTGGATCAATGCAAAATCTGATTTCATTTTTCTCTTTGACGATGACCATTCGACTGGTGACTGGTGTTGGCTGACTTTTTACGATTACACCCATTTTAACCATAGTATCCAATTCTTTCTTCACATCATTATAAAGAGCATGTGGAATTTTTCTTGGAGCTCTAACATTAAAAGTAGGCTTCTCGATTAAATCATAATTTTCTAAGCAACAAAGGCCCTTCAACAGATGATGATTAGATTCAATTGTAATGTTTTGAATACGTTGGATTAAACCCAACTTTGTTGCAGTTTTTCTTCCTAAGATTGATGGAACTTTTCTATTAACAATCTTGAAATTAATATATGTCTGGTCTTTAATATTGTATTGTAGAGTAACTGCTCCCATTTATTTCCACCAAATCCGACGAGTCTTCTTACTTTAGAAGGTTTGAGGTCTTTTTTCAAAGTTTTCATTATATTTCACGAAATAACGTTAAAGTTAGCAAAAGAATCTAAGTATATAGCGAATTTTCGGCCCTTGACTTCAACAATTTCAGTCCATCTTTCTTCTTCAGCTTCTGTATTTACTGGATGCATGGAAAGCTCATGTTCTTCGTCGCTGCTTAATTCGTCTTGACTAACGTGCAGATTTTTCTGTTTGTTCTTGACGTTAGTTTTGGATTTTGACCAGCACTGTGATAAAAAATGTCCTTATTTATTGCATTTTGCACACGTATTTTTGAATGCAAGGCAACTTTTATATGCTTCGTGCCGCACCTTTTACAGTTGAATTCTTCCGTGTTTTTGCGTTGATCAGCTTTGACTTTAGTTGCTTTACTTTCAGTCTTCACTTTATGCACCTCGGCTTCATCTTGTACCTTCATTTCAGCCAGCTGCTTTGTAGCTTGTTCACTAGTTCTGCATATGGTCAAGCATCTGTTCAAAGCTACATTTTTTTCAGCTAATCTCTCTAACCTTTTCAGAACGAATTCCTATGATCAGCTTGTCCATTACGAGACTATCGTGAAGTGTATCAAAGTCACAAGTCTTAGCGAGATCTTTTATTTTCATTAGAAATTCATCAAATATTTCACCTTGCTCTTGACTGGCTTTATTGAATTTGTATCGCTCAAAACATGAATTCGTTTTTGGGATGAAATTTATTTCCTTCCAAGGTCGTAATATTCTTGCTTTGCTCTATCGTTAGATTGAAGATATCATAGACTGGAACATCATCTGGGCCAATAACTGCCATGAATGTCGCTGCCTGGATCGCCGCTGCTTTTTTTCTCTAACTGGGTTGCGATTGATTACCACTCGAACTGTTGGAGCCATTGTTTCCATGCTGTGGGCAAATTTTCGGCTTTTGGCGGCCTGATTCCCTATACGCTCTCTTCTGACATCTTATTCAATTTGAAGCCACGATTTTACCTGACACCATGTAACGTTGTTTTATTTTTAAACGTTTACTTTTATTTTAATGATAACTACGGATAATTTTTTAGCTTGTAGTTTTATTAAAATTCATATTGCTGACTTATATGATTGACACATTGACATTCGAGGCAACCTAAAATGGTACCAACCGTATATAAAAATATCTATAACAGTATTTCTTATGTTATAGACCCCATCCAAATTACACTATCAAAGCACACCGGTTAAAAAACAAAATGTATTAAAATAAAACTGGGTAGATCACAAACAAACACTAACATTCTTCAAACAGGACTGAACGCAAGTACATAAATTATTTGAATGTTTAAAATGAATAAGGTATAAAGTGTGAAAATTTAGCCGTAGCTAAAATTTTTAAAATATTATAAGTAGTTATAGTACTTGTCTCCCCCTATACATTACATATTATGTAAGGGCTGTACTTGCGTCATCAATGTTCACTAGTCTAGGAGAAATATGGCTATGTCGTGACGTAGATTAGATATTGGTTGCAATTGCTCGGAAATCATCTAAGAAAAGAAAATATGAAGGTCCGCCAGCTGAAAAAGTTGTGCTATTTGCAGGAAAAATCATAAACTGCAAAAAAACGCAGGAATCGCTAATTTTTTCCGATATTTCTTAATATAACTCTTTAAACATGCAAGATAGAGAAAAAAATTATGCTTACGAATTTGTTCTTTGTGAAATTCTCTAAACGATAGAGTTGGTTTAAAATTGATATAGTCAATTTTTTCGTTAAGAAATGGCGATAAATGCAAAAAAAGTAGCTAAAAAACGAGGTTATTTTAAAGCATTTGTTTCGCAGATAAGAAATCATCCAATCACGCTATAAATTGGGATTTAAGAACCTTATTATAGTATCAAACAATATGCCAACGGCCGAATAAATTGGCCTGCTAGTTTTTACATAAATTAATTGTTCATTAATTTCCGCGAAAAAATTAACGCCATTTTTGCGTTCATGCCAGGCTTACATTTTTGAGTTGCTATAGGCGCCGATTTTTTTACATCTACTTAGACCTCTAGCCTATAATACACAATAGTTATAATGAACAATTTTTAAGTTTTTATCACTTTTTACGCTATTTTGAAAAGTTGAAAAATTTCGTCTTATAAATAATTAATTTTTGAAGCGAATTTGGATATCGAAGAAAAATACTCAAAGTACCTAAAAAAAGTTCTCGGAAAGACGCACCTTCTAAAAAAAATGCGTTCAATTTGGCCGAATAGGTGCTAAGATAATAAACGTCAAAGATCGAGAGTGTTTGCGGTATAACTATTAATGTAACAATAAAAAAATGCAAGCAGATAGATTTATCCGAGAAGTTTTTGTATGTGCTTTGAGATATAACATCGCCCTTATGCATGAAGTAGGAAAAATCAAAGAAAGTAAGAAAGTTGTAGCGGTAGCGTTCGGCGAGTCAAATCTGATGGGAGTGGGGATAGAGTGCCAAACTTGAAATCGACGTTTCAAAAATGGAGCGCGGCGCAAAAAGTTGCTGTATCTCGGCTTCTATTGGGCCGATTTTGATGATTTTTTGTTAAATGGATGTAGCAATATGAAAGAAATTCATTTTTAAGAATGGCGTCTACCAACTATGACAATTCAAGCATCTACAGTAACTACTTATAATTTGGCATTTTTTTATGTTGTTAATAATCAATGATTATGATTATGTCCATGCTAGGATTGTGTTGTTCAATGCAAATTCCAATTTTTCTAATTTCAAACTCAGTTCCTCAGTTAGACAGTCATAGATGGTGGGCGGGGGAGGGGGGGACGAGCTGTCGTAAAATTTACCCAGGAAATTTCCCGAAAGGGCAACAAGCCTCAGGTCAGAGAAATAAGGACATAAACAATATAAATATATTTGCACTCACGCTTATCGAATAGTAATAATGATAATAATGAAACTAAGGAACCAAGTTTTAAATTAAAAAAAATTAAATTTGCAATGAACAACACAATCCTAGCATGGACATAATTATAATCATTGATTATTATCAACATAAAAAAATGCCAAATTATAAATAGTTACTGTAGATGTGATAATTGGTAGACGCTATTCTGAGAAATGAGTTTCTTTCATTTTGCTACATTGATTTAAAAAAAGTCATCAAAATCGGGCCAATAGAAGCCGAGATACAGCAACTTTTTGCGCCGCGCTCGATTTGAAGCGTCGATTTCAAGTTTCGCACTCTATCCCCACTCCCATCAGATTTGACGCGCCGAACGCTACCGCTACAACTTCGTTTGATTTTTCCTACTTCATGCATAAGGGCGATGTTATATCTCAAAGCACATACAAAAACTTCTCGGAAAAATCTATCTGCTTGCATTTTTTTATTGTTACATTAATAGTTATACCGCAAACACTCTCGATCTATGACGTTTATTATCTCAGCACCTATTCGGTCAAATTGAACGCATTTTTTTTAAAAGGAGCGTCTTTCCGAGAACTTTTTTTAGGTACTTTGAGTATTTTTCTTCGGTATCCAAATTCGTTTCAATTATTAATTACTTATAAGTCGAAATTTTTCAACTTTTCAAAATCGTGTGAAAAAATGATAAACGCTTAAAAATTGTTCATTATAACCATTGTGTATTATAGTTTAGAGGTCTAAGTAGTTGTAAAAAAATCCTCGCCTATTACAACTCAAAAATGTAAGCCTGGCATGAACGCAAAAATGACGTTAACTTTTTCGCGGAAATTAATGAACAATTAATTCATGTAAAAACTATGAGGCCAATTCAATCGGCCGTTGGAATATTGTTTTATACTATAATAAGGTTCTTAAATCCCAATTTATAGCGTGATTGGATGATTTCTCATCTGCGAAACCAATGCTTTAAAATAACCTCGTTTTTAGCTATTCGCCTTTCATAACGAAAAAATTAAATATATCGATTTTAAACCATTTCTCTCTTGTAGAGAATTTTATAGAGAACAAATTCGTAAGTATACTTTTTTTCTCTATCTTGCACATTTAAAGAGTTATATTAAGAAATATCGGAAAAAATTAGCGATTTTTGCGTTTTTTTGCAGCTTATGATTTTTCCTGCAAATAGCACAACTTTTTCAGCTGGCGGATCTTCATATTTTCTTTTCCTAGATGATGTCCGAGCAATTCCAACCAATATCTAATCTACGTCACGACACAGCCATGTCAAACTGTAGTGCTCCTTAATATAATTGCTATGTACTCTCTTGCAACCATAGCTATATTTAATAGTGTAACTACCGTATCCTAAACATTTCAGAATATCATCGGTAAATATATCATATTGGACTCCTCTTTAGGTAAGAGTGAGCTCTTCGTAGTTAGGTAAGTATAGGAACTTCATCTTCATACCTAAATTATCTGCGAAGAAGTACAATAATGAATAATATCCATCGATTTCTGGGAGGGATAGGAACAAAAAACTACGGCGTTTGAGTTCAATCAAATGAGAGTTATACTTTGCTTATAGTTATCACACAGTACGGTGAAAACCTCAACATAATTGTAGCACAGGGAAGTATTTCAATTGAAACGGCTACAAATCGAATCTACGTATTTTAGGTTTTCTGCGAAGTGATCAAAAATTATCCATTTGAATTTTTGAAAGAAAAGCGTGAATGTACGTATTTACTGTTTTTATCACAATAATACTGATACTATATTGGCGGAATCGTTTGTTTTATTATGACAGCCATATTTTCTAAATTTACAACCTATTCCCCTCGTTGTACTAATCAGTGACTGCTTCAAAGTGACAATCATCTCCATGTATTTGTGTCGCATTGTAAATGTAAACCGCTAACAAACCCCACCGAACCACTACACGCGATTCCATGTAAACTTCTCCCAAGACCTCCAATTTCCCTTTATGCTGTTCCCGAAACTTCCCGATACGGCACAGCAAATTCTATTAAATCCCGTCTCATTCTGGGTTGTGTATATGTCTGTGTGTTTTTGCCAGTGTGTCTGTATATTTGTGCACACTGCACCACTGAGTTTATTCTCTCTAAGTGGATAATATGCAAAATCGTTTGCTTTAGCTCCTAAGTTTACTTCGCATTAACTGCCTGCTGCTGATCCTTACTTCCTCGCCGGTTTCTATTAAGGCATTTATCTAGTTTCACAACGTCGAATGTCGGGCATTCTTCCGTTTTAATAAGGTTCGTTTGTGCGTAAATGGATGAGCTATATATATATATATATATATATATATATATATATATATATATATATATATATATATATATATATATACATATATATATATATATATATATATATATATATATATATATATATATTTAGAATTATAACTTCTTGGGTTCAAAGGTTGTGGAATGAAACAAATATATTAGTTAAAATATATTTTCGAATAAAGACTTATCAAACTTCTTGACGTTTCGCTCTTATTTTAGGAGCATTTTCAAAAGAATATGTATAAATATTAAAATTAAATTACATAAAATACAGTTATTGTAAAAATTATTTTGAAAAAGTCAATAAAATGTCATGAATGAAGTGTCAATAGTAATAGAATACCTGCCTTAGATATTTATGCAACGATATTATGTTGGGAGTGATAAAAATAAATTAATTAATTAATTTGTAATAAATTTGACTCAAGTTTTTTATGTCTTGTTTGTCATTTACTGATAATTTATCTTGTTTTATATATATCATTTCCTTGATTTTGAGTTTTCGATAATTTGTGTCTTGTGTTAAAATTTTTGTGTTTTTGAAATCGAATTCATGATTTTCGTTATGTTCATGTTTGTGTAGCGCTGTGGATGCATTTTTAGTGTATTTATGGCCGTTTATTCGGCTTTCTAGATATTGTGTAGTCATTCCTACATAATTTTTTGAACAGTTTAAGCATGGTATGGAGTATATAACATTTGATTTCTTATTATTTTTAGTTTTGCTTTTTAATTTAGTAAATAGTGATGATAGTGTATTATTTGGTTTATGGCATATTTTGATATTATGTTTAGATAATATATATTTTAGTTTTTCTGATAATTGATTCGTATAAGGTAGAGCTATATATATATTTTTTTCGTGGTTCAAAGTTGTTAGTGAATTTGGTTTTATATTGTTGTTGTAGTATTTGTATGTACGTTGTTGAATAATTTTATTTATTTGATTTGAAGGATAGTGATTATTTTCTAAAACAATCTTAAGTTTTTTAATTATTTCAGGACGATATTTAGGTGAAGTTAGTTTTATAGCTCTATCTATCAATCCTATAATAACACTATTTTTTTGTATTTTTGGATGGCATGAATTATAATTTAGATATCGTCCTGACCAAGTTTCTTTTGTATATAATTTAGTTTCAATTTTATTATCATTGGTTTTAATTAGTGTCATATCTAGAAAATTTATATTATTGTTTTTTTCAATTTCTATGGTAAATTGTATTTTAGAGTTAAAAGAATTAAAAATATTGAGGAATTCATTACATTTGTCTTATGGAATAGCAGCTAAACAGTCGTCAACATAGCGTTTGAAGAATAATATATCAAATTTTATATGTTCTAATACTTTTTCTTCTACATATTCCATTACAATTTGTGCTAAACTAGAGGAAATTGGAGATCCCATTGTACAACCATTTAGTTGTTGAAAGAAAGTATCATTATATTGAAAATAATTATTGGTTTGAATAAGCATAATACCTTCTATAAATTCATCATAGGTAAGTGATGTGTGTTGTTTTATTTCACTCCATTTTTCTTTTAAAACATGTTTTATTAAGTCATTTGGGATATTTGTGTACATTGAGATAACATCTAAGGATATGATTTTATAATTATTAGGAATATGTACTGTATCTAAAAATTCTTTCAGCATAAATGAATCTTTTATATAAAAATTATTTTTAGTTAATTTTGATAAAATGTTTGTTAGATATTTAGATAGTTTGTAAAATGGTGATTGAATATATGATACTATTGGTCGCATTGGTAAATTTTGTTTGTGTAATTTGGGTAGTCCATATATTTTTGGAGGTATTGCATTATGTGTTTGTAGTTTTTTAGCTTCGTTTGTATTAATGGAACCATTATTTAAAAGTTTTTTTATGAATGTATTGTTCTTGTTTTGAAATGAAGTGGTTTTGTCTGATTTTATTTTTTGATAAACATGTTTATCATTCAATAACTCTATCATTTTATTATTATATTCATCTGTGTCCATTATTAATGTTTTATTACATTTATCTGGTTGTAAAATTGTAATTTGAGGATTACATTTGATGAATTCTTTAGTTTTCTTCAACTTTTTTTGGATGTTTTTCTGAGTTTTATTGATTTTCTGAGTTTTATGATGTCGTAGTTTTATTTTATGGTTAGTGATAACATTAACTACATCAGCCCTAATATCATCTTTTATTTGTTCTGATTTATGCATTATAGCAGATTCAATACTTGCAATGTATTCTGTGTATGGTACTTCATTTTCATTTTTATATGGAAGTGCGAAATTTTCACCTAATGCTAATACTTCTACTATATCATTTGGTATATATGTGTTAGAGATATTTTCAAGCCATTGATCAGAATTTATTCTAATTGTATCTTGTGTGGAGTTATTTATTAGTTTATGAAACTTTTTTAAATTATTTTCCTTTATTTTTTGAAACTGTTTCTCGTATTTTATTTTTTCTAGATTCCAAAATGTATTTATTAAGACTTCAGGAATGCTATTTTTCAAATTATTAGTTTCGTAATATCGTTGCGTAAATATCTAAGGCAGGTATTCTATTACTATTGACACTTCATTCATGACATTTTATTGACTTTTTCAAAATAATTTTTACAATAACTGTATTTTATGTAATTTAATTTTAATATTTATACATATTCTTTTGAAAATGCTCCTAAAATAAGAGCGAAACGTCAAGAAGTTTGATAAGTCTTTATTCGAAAATATATTTTAACTAATATATTTGTTTCATTCCACAAACTTTGAACCCAAGAAAATATAATTCTAAATATTATCGGAAGGTTGAAGAACATAAGTGAATTTATATATATATATATATATATATATATATATATATATATTGTCTTTCTTTTGTGTTTGTTACTAGAATTTAGGTTGTTACTAGAATTTAGGTTACCAATGCGACTATATTCTTTAATATGCTAAACGTTTTATACACGGAACATGAAACAACATGGATATAGTTCCATATATTGTTAAAGAAGAAAAACCTCTGGGGTGAAAATTCCATGTTAGGTAACCACATCAAAAACTAGCGATTCAAATATTATATTCATATATATTAATATACAGGGTAATCAGCTAAGGGTGACTACCGGCTATATCTCGGAAACATTTTGTTCTAGAATTTGAGGGAAAAAATTCTTATAACAAAATCGGGCCTAAAACACTGCTTAAAAATATTTTTAAGTTCGTAAATTTCCGCTAGGTGGTGCGTTACATCACTTAAAAAATATAATTCAATTTTGTTCAAAATATTCCCCAATTAAGGTTGATACAAAATATTTACCTTGGATACTTCTGTCCAACATTTGCCTAAGCCATTTTTTCGTTTCACCTATTCTTAAGTGGTGGGGGAAGTGGATTTTTGTTGTCATTAAACGGGGACTGTAACTTTCATATGCCTGAACCGATTCTCTCAAACGTAGACACACAATAGGGTTCTAATAGTGGTCGACTTAAAGTGTAAGCACCCGCTATGGGACTCCTATGCCACATATGTGAACCCCAACGGAAGTACTCTCCTGAGGTTTTGTGATCATCCTGACTGCAACATTTTCAGTACCGACGACGCCACCCATTGTCCCTATTCCGGCTTCACCCACAGCACAATTGATCTAGCCATAGGCAGACATATTAATACCATCACGAAAATGGAAACCATCCCTGACCTCAACTCTGATCACGACCCTATCCTTTTAGAACTCAAAATAACACACACTCACCCCCAATTAGAACACACGATTACACAACCACAAACTAGACATTATACAGAAAACACATGAATGAAAACATAATAACCAGATAGAAAATTGAAAATCAAAAACAACTAGCTTACAATACAGAATCTACAAAACATAATAATTACAGCTAGAAACAAAACAACATATCATTGCACAGTTATACTGATCTTAATACGGAAAATGATATCCAGAATATCACCATAGGGCTAATAATATTTAAGTTTCAATATTTGTAATATCACATCTTCTTCTTTTTTCTATTAACATATATTAAGTCAATCACAAGGTAGGTCACTTCTTGGTCTAGCCAAAAATAACTACTAAACATCAGGTAGGCATCAAATGAAATATAACTTCTGTCATTGGGACGATGATATGCAGTTATCGAAACAATTGTCAATTATTTAGAATTCTCAACATTTTTCATTATATTGTGGAATTAGCTAGAAACATTGAGTTTCATTTAAAACACTAATATGAGTAGATTTCACGAAGTAAAGGTTGAGACAGTTAATTTCATTAAAACAACATCCGATAAACCCAAACCGAAATCCCAAAATTCCCTTCAAGACTATATTGTTAAAATCATAAACGACAAAAATAAAATTCGAAGATAATGGCAAGTTACCAGAAATGACAATGATAGACAAACACTAAAGTACTATCAAAACCTAATAAACTCTTTAATTTGTGAACACGGAAACTATAAGTGGCAAATGTTCTTAGAGAATCTATCCCCAAAAGAGAATTCAATATGGAAAATAACAAAGAAGTTGAAAAACAATAAGTAAGAAATAACAAACATTGAGATAAATGGTAAAACAATTACTCCAAAATCCAATATTGCAGAAGCCTTTGGAAAGTACTTCCAGGACAATTCCACTAATAACACAGTAAATACACAACTTCATCATAACATATCCCAAACAGTAGCAGACTACCTACACAACACTCACAAAATAAACAAAACAAACTTAGCCACCACTTCAGAAATTCTTAAAACCATTGCCAGTCTTAAAAACAAGACCGCGCCGGGGATTGACGGCATATCGAATATTCTTCTTAACCCTTTAGTGGGCCGTGGTAAATGTATTTACCACCAGCTTCAAACTTCGTTTGGCGATTTAAATAGACATTTTTGTACAAACTAGTGGATCCATCGACTGACGAGACGTTCAAACTTTCTGCCTGGAAATTCAGGTAAAGAAGGGACCTTGTTGTAAAGCACGTGCTGAAAGGTATTGTTGTGGGTGTCAACATTTTTCGCGCCAATTTACCGTAAACAAGTGTTTTTATTGCTTATTTGTCTACCAGTGATATAAAAATGAGTATATAAGACTTTTTTGGTGTTAAGGCTTTTATTTTCAAGTTTTGTTAGTTCTAGAAATGATAAGACTAAACCTTAGTCATTTGGTTTACCTAAAAATGAATTTTGATTGAGTGGTAAACATTTTTACCACCGCCCGTGTGGGTGTAACTGGATTTTTTTACAATATTTTATATTTTCTTAATAAAACGTTCAATCATGAAAAAGATGTGGAATCTAGATAATCCAGAAGATGCTAAACAGGCCATTAACTATCTTTATTGTTTACCTGATGAGGAATATAATTCGGAGAATGAATTAGACTATTCGGAGTTAGACAATTTGGGCATTGATAATAGTTCTGTCTCTTCTACCGTTAATAGTCCAAGTTTATTGACTCAATTGAATCATGAAGTATCTGAAAATGTTGTAACGAGTTATTTTTTTGAAACATTATAAGATTTTGTTCCGATGGTATTTTAAGTTCAATAAGTGAATATCACTCGTTTTCTGGTACCGTTTCAAGCCCTTAATATTAATTTAAGTATTTATCCCATTAGTAACTCAAAAGCCGTGATTTATCATTTAAGGAAATATATAAAATGTATTAAATTCCACTTATCAAAATTTAAATTATCAAGGACGCCCGGTATATAAACTATTTTAATTTAAAATCGGAGTCGTTCCGTACAAATAGAAATACTATGTATTTTTCAAAGTTTTTAGTGTGTAACTGGCAATGTATGTTTGTTCGGTTGCAATCTTGCAACTCAGTTTTGAAGCAGATATCTTCAACCGATTGATTTGAAATTCTGTATATACGTCTAGTTTGCATGCCAATCCATTATTAGGTATGTGACGTCATTCTAAATTCAACATGGCGGATCACCAAAGTTGGCGGACTAAAGAAAGTGGACTAATTTTTTTGCTTTCTTACAATATGGGTATTAAATGGAAAACAGCAAAATTGATGACATAGGTATTTTTATTTTTCTAAAAACTAGGTATAATCCATCTGAAGTTCTCATCGGACTTTTTAAAAGGGTCGTTGAACCAAGTCTATCGTTAAAATTTGAATCATTTTTATGATGCCGTTTTATGGGTTTTAAGAGTAAATAAAATTCTTGTAGGTACATCCAAACTGACCGAATCAGATGTTTGGGTTAAGAAAGGGTTTCCCTGAAGGGCTGATAGTTATATATAATATATATATATATATATATATATATGTATATATAATGTAATATGTATATAATAATATGTATTCTCTCTAATAATATTACAAGCAACATGGACTATATAAGTAAAACTAATGATGTAACTATTTTTATGAGTGTAATTCGATAGAATATTTCTCGACTAGACGACAAAAAACTGTATTAATGCGAAATTTATATTATTTTTGGTTCATTTTCAACCACTTATTTTTGGATTAAACTTGAGGAATCGTTTTCAAACCGTGACATATTCATGATATTTCAAATTAAAATTATGATAATAACAACAATTGTTACTTAGACGTTACTTAGATACGGACTTAATTATCGGCACTGCCGGAGAGTTATCTCCGAAAAGATCCTGCTTCATTTGGAATTTTTACCATATGAGTGGAACATTCCGAAAATTTTTCGTAACTACAGTAAGAAACAGTTAAACCAGCCGTTTTACATATATATTCAACCTATTCATTCATCCAATTATTTATTCATCGAGTAAGTATAGCGTTATTTCACTGACCTCCGTCCCACTCTACAGAATTAAGAATGTAGTTGCTGTGCTAGCTATAAAAAATGGTGTGCTAGATTGTGATAGGTGTCCTTCGTTTGTGCTAGTATATTGGCGAAAAAATTCCGACCGGAGGCAGCTAGCGTTAACCTGGCCCCACCCGAATTCCAAAGCATTTTTATTGTGAGCTGTTGGTGTGCTAGCTATAAAAGATGGTGTGCTAGGTGTCCTTTGTCTGTGCTAGCATTTTGGCGAGAAAATTCCAACCGGGGGAGGGGCTAGCGTTAACCTGGCCCCACCCGAATTCAAAAGCATTTTTATTGTATGCTTTTGGTGTGCTAGCTATAAAAAATGGTATGCTAGCTTTAAAAAATGGTGTGCTAGGTTGTGCTAGGTGTCATTTATCTGTGCTAGCATTTTGGCGACAAAATTCCAACTGGGGGGGCTAGCGTTAGCCTGGCCCCACCCGAATTCAAAAGCATTTTTATTGTGAGCTGTCGGTGTGCTAGCTATAAAAATTCTTGTTCTGTTGTGCTAGGTGCCCTTTATATGTGCTAGCATTTAGGTAACCGGGGGGGGGGCAGCTTGACGGACCTGTTTTTCAGGTGCTTTTCAGGGATATACAAGTCGAAGTAGCTGTGGAATGATATTTACGAATACGGGAGAAAGTAAATTACAGAATGAAAATAAATGGATCATGCATAAAAGCAAGGTGCCATATATACACACACACTTCCAACGATTGTACCAGGATTGCCAGAACATTGGCCATACCTTATTCCTGAATACAATTGTCAATGATATATCATAAAATATTGGTAATAGAAGACTTTTAAAACAAAACAAACAAACTTGTAATTTATGATACGAAGTTACCGTCGTAAGTTTATTGAATAAAAACTAAACTGAAGCTACCAACAGATTTTTACACACGCAAATTCAATAAATTAAGCGTACTGCGGCATAACTGGCTTTAAAATTTTGAAATTAACTCTTATTAGGAGATGTTTCAACTCATTGCCAACAGCATGTTGGGTAATTAAAATTATTTTGAAAATCAATTTGCCAATTACACGTATCTAATGGATTCCATTAGCAAATTTACGCATTCTGATTAAATCGTGTTAGTGCCAATGTCGAAAGTTTCTAAAACACGTATTAATAAAGATATTTCTCCAGTAATTTTGTTATATTTCAGTTGATGTTCATATGTAGAAATCCATATCATTTATAAAAAGAAAGAGAATATATTATTCTGAAATTTGTATTCGATCCCAATGGATAGTGAACAACGCAGGAGTTTCCACAATTCTAGTCTTTTCTTTCTAGTCTTCTCTTGCGAATTGGCTTTCTGAAATGTCGAGTAATACTCGGGTAATATTTATTTTTCCTACGACCATAAAAAATGTACATTTCAAGTGCGTATTCGATTAAGAAACATGCTACGTTGTAATACAAATTTTCATTTCCCACGGACTAGCTGTATCGAAATATTTCATTTACCACGACTTTCATGAGTTACTATACTGTCATTATATTAACGAATTCTTTGGTCATATATATAGTTTATTTGCGATAAAAAGACGATGACGTTGCGAAACAAAATATTGTGATATTGCCAAGCTGTAGTTTTTTCCTTTAATTAACGAAAACTAGAAAAGGCGGCCTGATGTTAGATTGACAGTTCTCCTTTTACATTATTCCGTGCCTCGTAAGGCGCAAATCAAAAGTATTTATTTGAAAACAAAAGGCTTGTATGATAGGCTTGATTAATTTAATATAAATATTTATTCGTGAGAAATTATGGATAAGATACAAGAAACAGTAACCAATCATTCTATATTCGAATTAACATTTAATTATTTTACATAGAAGAGGATTAAATGACGAACTGTAGGTCATTATACCTTATTCTATGCTCTATAGAACCATCTGTAAGAGCACTGCAAGGGTTTACGCTAAAAGGAATCAATACAAGCTGTAATCATCTTCATGCAAATTTAAATATTGTTTATTTATACAATATCCATTATATTTATTATAATAAAAATAGAATGGAGAAGAAAAATATAGATACACAAAATAAAATTTTATTACAAGATATAAAAATAAAAAATCTCCCATTTTATCAGTATTATTTATGTAGAGATACTGTGGTTGTTGTTTTAATTTGTGTATTATAAAATAACTGTACCTAATTAATTTAATAATAGTTATTAGTGATTTTGAAAAGATGGAAATAAAGCGAATTGGATAAAAATATACAAAACATAAAACACAAGATAAAAAAACTATATTTTTATTGAATTAATTTAACACAAACTAAAGAAAATAAATGAAATTATCAACACATTTATATATGATGATATTTTGATATTGGGTATTTGAAGAATGGGGAGGGAATATAATCATTACATTCATCCTTCCCCTTAAAAGATATCCAATACTTTGTTACGCGTATATCAGATTATTCAAGAGGGGAAGCGTGAATCCAATGATTATATTCCCTTCCCCTTCTTGAATAACTTAATGTGTAAAAGTGTTCCGATTTTTCGGTTGTTTTTTCCCTTCTCTAGCATATCATTTATTTGCCGTTGCACCTCTTCTTTAAGGGCATACGGGTACCTATACGATTTCACGTGGAATGGAACTTCGTCTGTGATTTTGATACAATGTTTAACTTTGGAAGTGAACGTGAGAGAATCGCTGGGTTTTATAAATAATTCGTTATATTCTTTACATATCCTAATTATTTCCGACTTTTCCTCAGGATTCATGTGTTCTGCTCTAATCAAGTTTTGGATTTGAGTTTTATTTATTTCAAATTTATTACTGAATGTTTCAAATTTATAACATTCGTGAAAATCGGATTATAAGGGGTTGCACTTAAGGGTTCTAATAGCGTTATAGCTAAACTTTTATTTGTTCCATTAATAAATTCTACTAGTTCTAAGCCATTATTAGCTATGGTTAGCATCTCGGGTACACATATATCACCTAAAACTATCTTATCAAATAATATTTCCCCGTTCGATACTGTAACAGGGACTTACTTTACGATTCTTTCGCCAGAGCCAATTGATATTTGGAATTTAATATCGGATGGTTTTCTAAACTCAATTGGAATTACAGCCCTCTCACTAACAAGACACTCGTTATTCAAATCTATGTTAAATTCCATGGAAATTAGATCGTTGATACCAATAATTCCATCAAAGAATTCGTGAAAATCGTATAATATGAACCTTAACATATGACCTCTGTTAAATTCTCGGAAAGCTGGTATGTCGGCTTGGAACTGCACGGTTTTGGTTCCCAGAGAGGTTTGAATTAAATATGCAATCGGGATGAAAATTTTCGATAATGATAGGCTTTAGGATTGATTTAGTACTTCCGGTGTCTATTAGCAGATTTAGTGGGGGTTTAGAAACACTGATATAGGGCAAGGGATTATTAGAGGTAATGTTCAGTTCGATTAAGTTATGGGGTTTACTGAGGTATTCTCTAGAAAATTTCCACTAAAATAATCAGAATCTACATAGTTTTCTTGCTCGCGAAAATGGGAGTTTGCGTCGACGTCGCCATGCGTCGATTCGCATTCCGTCCCAATGTAGTTGTTACAAAATAATTCGTCAGCTATGAAATTTGACCGTTGGCCGTCATTTTGAAAATAATTGTTTCTAACATTATTCGATCTTTTACTGTATGATGGGGGTAGTCTTGAATTAGTGGAAATAGCCATTGGCTCAGGTTTTGGAAGACGATGCATAGGAGTTTCATCAGGTTTTAAAACATTACGGGGAGATCCGAATACTTCTGAATTAGTTGGGTATTATCGGGGTGGTAATTGTTGGGGTTGAACATTATTGGGTTAACGAGGCCACGAAGGGCCTTGAGATAAATACGCATTAGAATTAGGGTTGGAGGGATAAGAAGAAGCTGACTGATGATAATATTGGTTACCGGGGTGTTGATGAGTTCGGGAGACGTAATTCTGATTTCTAAAATTATTTTTGCTTTGGTAGGACCTTTGATCGTTTGAATGAGAATAAATCTTTTCAAATTCATTAACATTAGCAAGCGCTGGCGTCCTCCAGTGATGTTGGTTCCGTAAAGTACTGGTGCAGCCCGCGATAAATGTATTTAACGCCGTAAGATTATTATCGTTACTAATTCTTTGGATGATGCTGCTCCTCAATAATTGCAACCTATTCCCGAATTCTATCAAATTTTCATTTTATGCGGCCTGTTTCGCGTGAGCTGAGCTGTTGCGTTAAACATTCTAAATTCCGTTTGTCCGAAAAACATTGCCTAAACGCATTCTTTAAACAGTTCCCAACTATTCATCTCTACTCTATTCCCGACCAATAATTCGGCTTTTCAGACAAGTTTTACCTTAATGCATTCAAGAATATAATCGCTCAAATCTTTAGCAATATAATCCTTATACGTCGAGATTAGGCTAACGCAAAGAGAAATTAATTTGTTTAGAGTATTCGTATCCACATCATAGGGTTTGATATTTGAACTTTTTGACTTAAACAACTCCCTATTAATAGTACGAGGTTCCAATTGACGATTAACTTTACTGTTATTGCTTTGACTGCTGATATTTAAATTCTTAAAAGATTCTACTATGGAATTAGTATCGATCATAAAAGTTTTTATTAATTGCCTTTCCGAATTAATGAAAATGAGGAGAAGGCAAGAAGGAAAGTTAGCACTTAGACAGTTTTTGTCCACTCACGTAACTGTACCACAGACGGGACGATTTCCACAGAAGGGATAATTTGCACTGGTTCCACTGAGGGATTGGCTCTACTGAAGGGATGTAAGTTCGTATTTTGTAATTTGTAAACACGTTAAGACAACACGCGTTATCCTACTGACTGCGCCAGATATGTATTTCCAAACAGAAATACTATTCTTGAAAAGATATTTTATTTAATTATTATAAAGAGAGATGTTAATCTCGGAGTAGTTATACAAAAACTGATTTACAAATATAAAGCAACTAAAAAGTTATGATATCAAGTTTACATGAATTCTAACTAATGATATATGATATGGTGCAGGTGCAGCGAATTATGACCTCGTAACTCGCATAACTTTTTGTATATAGTGAGAAGTTCAAGAATTGCGAAGCACACTAAAGATTGAACGTAGCACTGTTAATAAACTAAACGACAGATGACTCTCAGGCTTCGAGTGAATGCAGAGAACAGTTGTGCCAGCTTAACGTCAAAAGGAAATATTCACATTCTTCTCATGCGAGCTGTTTAAATTATAAATTCCCTTTTAACTGTGTGCGAATTCAAAACCAATATCTCAAATAATCTAATCCACATCTTTTGTAGTTCTCAGTCTACTTAACATTTTTTTTATAAATATATGCAGGAATACGTGCCTGTCAACAACCACTTAAGAAAACATACAAGGAAAGAATAATAGAGGGCTCGAATTTTGGAAGATTGGATGACAGAAAGGATTTCTGTGTAAGACAGAATTCGTCATCTCAGTTTTTGATTCCACTTTGAACAAAAATTATTTCTATCAACTTCTGAACAGTGTTTTGTTGAATTTTTAATTGAGTTAATTATATCAAGACGAGTATGTACACACGTATGTAGAATTATCAAGTTTAATTTGAAAATGATTCTACACATCGATTCTATTTTTACTTTATAATAGCTATACTTTTTAATTATTATATACAGGGTGTCCCGGGACTAATGGGAAAAAAGTCAGGAGCGTATAATCTGAGCCAAAATAATGTTAGTACTTCATATAAACTTTTTCTATGCAGGCCCTCGTTTTCGAGTTATAGGCCTCCAAAGTTTTAATTTTGAATTTGGTTTTAATTTTTATTTTTTGTACTAGTTATTTGATCTTTATAAAATTTACGGCAAAGATATAATATACGTGTATGTTTATTTTGGAAAGGTAAACAGTTTTACAGTAGTGCCTTGAAGCCAGGGACGGACTACTCGCAATGGTTAGTGATCCAAAAATTTCGCAGGGATGGCACACCCTGTATGAAATTATCGAAATTCACTTCCCCACACATTAATCTAACGAAAAGGTACTCTTGTTGGAATTCGATAAAATAAGCCGTTTGGCTAATATTTACAATTTTATTAATGCACTACGTACCAATTTACGCATTCACCATTTTTGTAAGTACACAACGAGGTAAAACTAACTTATTAATACTATGTCCAAGATTTGCCTACAGTACTACGAAAAAATAATTTAATGATAGCAAGAAGATAAAAAACATTAACGACGTATCAATTCGTAAGTTGGTAAAAACTTTTTAAAAGTGTTTTTACCGTTTATCAAGTAACCATAGGATTAGTTGTCAAACGTTGTGTAGAATAGTTCGTTGTCATTGCTTGTCAATAATTCATAAGTCCTTAATTTAACTGTTACAATGGCAGAATTCACTTTTATTGAGTACGCAGATAAAAATCTAAAGTATGGACTGGCTTCTCGAAACTGTTTAGGGGCCAAAAGGCTTTATGAAGAACATTTTGCAAACAGAGCATTGCCAGACAGACGAATGTTTGGGCGTATTGATCTCAGGTTACGCAGACAATACATTCATTAGTAACGTTCTCTTTACGGACGAATCCGGTTTCACCAGAGATGGAGTCATAAATTCTCATAATATGCATTTATGGGATGATGTGAATCCACATGGCATTATCCAAACTAGGAACCACCATAGATTCATGGTTAATGTTTGGACAGGAATAGTTGGCAATCATTTGATATTGACGGTACTTTGACCGGTCAGAGATATTTGGAGTTTTTGCAAAATGAGTTATGGAACCTGTTTGATGATGTGCCACTACAAACTCGTAGGAATTTATGGTTCATGCATGATGGGGCTCCTCCTCATTTCAGTTTAGATGTTCGACAGCATTTACACACAAGGTTTCCTAATAGATGGATTGGCCGTGGAGGCCCTTTTCAATGGCCACCGCGATCAGGAGACGTTAATCCTATGGATTTCTTTCTCTGGGGTTATCTCAAAAGTAAGGTATACGCAACACCCGTGCAAACAAGGCAAGATTTAATTGACAGAATTGTGTTACAATGCAATGTTATTAGAAATAATATGGGACTGCTCTTTCAAGTGCAAAGAAACAACCTTCGTAGACTTAGAATGTGCGTGGAAGTGGGAGGAGCTCATATTGAACATTTATTAGAATAACGTTAGTTTTTATTGTTGTTTAGGAATTAGTTTTAGTCCAATGTTTTATAAATTGTGTTTTTTGAGGTTTTCTTAATAGTTCAATAATTTTGTGTACGTAATTTTGATTAAAAGCAACTGATTACGTTGTTTGCGTAGCTATTAAATTCCTATTAAATGAGTCCTTAATGTTTTTATCATCTGCTATCATCAAATCATTACTTTTCCGCCCAACCTATCTAATATGCGAGAAAAGTATTGGTTGGGCAATGAGTCACCAATTTTATGATGGAATATTATTAAGGATATGTCACAAATAAACACTATTGATTTTCAGCTTATCAGAGCCAGTACAGCGGGTGCTATGGTACTTGAAGTACGGCCTTTTGACATTTTTTGAGAAATTTCAATTTGTTAGCACAATACAGCCTCCGGAGTTCAACAAGTCACCAATTTTATGATTGAATATCATTCAGGACATCTCACTGATGAACCCTATTGATTTTGAGATCCCCAGAGCCAATACAACATGTGCTACAGTATTTTAAGTACGATATTTTTGTCATTTTTGGAGAAGTTTCAGTTTGTTAGCATGATACAGCCTCAGGAGTATATCCAAGTGACCAATTTTATGATTGGATATTATTCAGATCGTCTCAGAGATGAACCGTATCGATATTCAGCTCACTAAAGCCAGTACAACGGGTGCTTTGGTACTTGAAGTACCAAATTTTTGTCATTTTTGGAGAATTTTCAGTTTGTTAGCACGATATAGCCTCCAGAGAATATACGGTTGATCAATTTTATGATTGAATAGTGTTCAAGGTGTCTCACAGATGTGCCCTATTTATTTTCAGTTGACTTGAGCGAGTACGGCTGGTCCTATAAATCCAGATATAATAAATTTTTGGTTGTTTTTGAAAAAATTTCGGTTTGTTAGCACGATACATCCTCCGAAGTGTATACAAGGAACAATTTTATAATAGAATATTTTTTAGGGCCACAGATGCGGAAAAGTTAGTTTTAATCTTTAAAACCGTTTATTTTTTTGTAATACTGTAGGTAAATCTTGGACATCGTATTAATAAGTTAGTTAGGTAAATTGGTACGTAGTACATTAGTAAAACTGTAAATATTAGCCAAACGGCTTATTTTGTGGAATTCCAACAAGACTACCTATTCGTTAGCTTAATGTGTGGGGAAGTGAATTTCGATAATTTCATACAGGGTGTGCCATCCCTGCAAAATTTTTGGATCACTAACCATTGCGAGTAGTCCGTCCCTGGCTTCAAGGCACTACTGTAAAACTGTTTACCTTTCCAAAATAAACATACACGTATATTATAGCTTTGCCGTAAATTTTATAAAGATCAAATAACTAGTAAAAAAAATAAAAATAAAAACCAAATTCAAAATTAAAACTTTGGAGGCCTATAACTCGAAAACGAGGGCCTGCATAGAAAAAGTTTATATGAAGTACTAACATTATTTTGGCTCAGATTATACGCTCCTGACTTTTTTCCCATTAGTCCCGGGACACCCTGTATAATAAACAAATTTTTTTTTTTGATTTGACATCTGTTGGGCTACTAAAGAATTATATTTGTGTTCTCATTATTTCTGTAGATGACTCTTGGCAGAACCTAGTCGTCGTCTCTTTTCAAAGGAAACATTGGAGGTGCATATTGTGGTATTAATTTATATTTCCGTGGCAGTTCATCAAAGTTTAAACTTGATTCTTGATTTCAGAGAGACTTTTGAATTGCAATTTTTGAAAACGACTATTTTGAAATTAAACTCAGGTCGTTTCTCAATTAAACATTTTGCTTGAACAAAATTAATGAAGTTTCCACAAGAATTTCTCGAGATTGGTCGTTTTCAAATTTAACAAGGAGCCTGCTAAAATTAAACACCTTAGCTAATCAAAAAGGGACGGAATATAATCACGAATAACAATCTTTCGGTTTGTTATGGACCTTCTCATTTCGCTGCTATTTATTGCTTGATATCATATCTTAGATCTCCCCACGTCAGTCGACCACCGCCTAGTCCGTTAAGTGTTTACCTATTGATTTTTAAATATGCGAAGTGTATGATATACTTGTTGCAATATATCCGCTAGAAAATAACTGGTTTGTGGGTGCAACAATAGTATATTAAAAGTAGAATATCATCCATGACTTAAATGTGACTGACAGTAAAACTGGTGAATAAAACTCAAAGTCAGTGTCACAGCATTTTTTAATGATTGACAATGGTGTAGCTACTAGTTTCGGCCTACATAACGGCCATCTTCAGGCTACAAAATTTCATATTGTTACAATTAAAGGGAACAACTACAAAAATACCCAACATTACCTGATACGAAAAAACTTCTCCCGTGGGAAACACACGCTGCTCATCAAAATTATTGGAGAAGATAGGTGAGAAATGTCGTAAGAAGAAAAATTTGAAAAATTATAAAAAATTGAAAGTTGAAAAAGTTGAAAAGTTTGAAAAATCTTTTCTCTCGTCAAATGAATTGCTAAAGAAATTGAAAAGTTTCACTATCTTGTATAAAAAAAGGATGTGACACACGAAAAAAATTATTTTATTACTATTAATTAATAAATTTGTAAAGGAGCGATAGAGTTGAGCTCAAAAAGAGAAATTAACACATGAAAAAATATTGTAGTTGAACTGTTTCCAAATAAATGAATGTGAAGTTGAGTATGAGATTGCGGAAGGGGACCTCCTGTCTATATAAACATAAATAACCTCGATTCTCAATGAGAAGAGTAGAACATATACAGCATCGGTTCCTAGAAGGAAGAGTCCGGGATAGTCATCCTCGATGCCCATAGAGAATAGTCCATAATGGCTATATAAATGGAAGGAAAATGAAGGTGAAAAAATCGGGATAACAGTTACTTCCTTGTGCAGGGAATTCTTATAAATAAGTGATAAGCACAATGTAGTAAACAAGAAAACGAAAAACAAGGGGCTTTTAATGCCATCACAATCGCGGCAAATTAAACTGAAAGAAATCCACTTCACTTACAACATGTGACATTATTAGTAAAGAAACAATATGGAAGCTTATCATAGCGGAAACTGTAAATGGGAGAAATGTCATACTTCAAAATAACAAGAGAAATAATTGAAGTATAATTGAAAAAGAAGAAAATGAAGTTTTCTCCTTGGAAGTTGTTAATGACAAACCTTGAAAATACAATAAAAGGATTGAAGTAGTTCCAAAGACACAAATCGTCATGTGAAGAACATGTGTTGCCCACGAACGAAGAATAGTACATGTAAAACATAATACAAATTCACTGAAAAATAGATAATTACAATTTAATAAAATAGTACTTTTAAGTTATTGAACTATAAGTCTAAATTGAATAGTTACACAAAATTATAAATCAGAATCAGCATGTACAAATTCATAGATGAAAAGGTAGCTGTAAATGTCAACATTAGTCCAAATCTTCTTAAAAAAGAAGAAGAGCTGTTAGGTTAACATGTCAAAGATTAAAACAATAAAATTTATACATACAACAAACTGATACTGAGTAGCAATCAAATAATGAATAGATAATAAGTTCATGAATAGCTACTGGGGAGTTACAAAGGTATAATACAAAACCAAACTGAAAACATTAAAGTTTAAGAGAAAATTGAGTTTAACACCCCCGAAAAGGAAGATTGAGGAACATGTACGGCTCAGAAGGTAACAATTGTTCATTAAGACAAACAACAGTAGGGTCAGAACTAGTCTGGTTAATCTCAAACATCACAAGTAAATTCATCCTAGGTCCTTTAAAACATTTATGTATTATACGAGCATCAGACAATTAAAAATGATGGTTCTCCGAAATAATGTGATTTGCAATAGCTGAAGGATGACCATCCCGGACTCTTTCTTCCAGGAACCGATGCTGTATATGTTCTACTCTTCCCATTGAGAATCGAGGTTATTTATGTTTATATAGATAGGAGGTCCCCTTCCTCAATCTCATACTCAACTTCACATTCATTTATTTGGAAACAGTTTAACTCTTACCCCCCATAAAATATTTTTTCATGTGTTAATCTCTCTTTTTGAGTTCAACTCTATCACTTCTTTACAAATCTATTAATTAATATTAATGAAATAATTTTTTTCGTGTGTCACATCCTTTTTTTTATACAAGATAGTAAAACTTTTCAATTTCTTTAGTAATTCAATTGACGAGAGAAAAGATTTTTCAAATTTTTCAAATTTTTCAAATTTTTCAAATTTTTCAAATTTTTCAAATTTTTCAAATTTTTCAAATTTTTCAAATTTATCAAATTTTTCAAATTTTTCAAATTTTTCAAATTTTTCAAATTTTTCAAATTTTTCAAATTTTTCAAATTTTTCAAATTTTTCAAATTTTTCAAATTTTTCAAATTTTTCAAATTTTTCAAATTTTTCAAATTTTTCAAATTTTTCAAATTTTTCAAATTTTTCAAATTTTTCAAATTTTTCAAATTTTTCAAATTTTTCAAATTTTTCAAATTTTTCAACTTTCAATTTTTTATAATTTTTCAATCTTACGACTTTTCTCACCTATCTCCTCCAATAATTTTGATGAGCAGCTTGTGTTTCCTACGGGAGAAGTTTTCTCGTATTAGGTAATGTTGGAGATTTTTGTAGTTGTTCCCTATAATTGTAACAATATGAAATTTTGTAGCCTGAAGATGGTCGTTATGTAGGCCGAAACTAGTAGCTACACCATTGTCAATCATTAAAAAATGCTGTGACACTAACTTTGAGTTTTATTCACCAGTAATAGTATATTACTCAACAAGCATATAATGTTGGATATTATTCACGATGGTACATTTATGTGACAAACACCTGAATAGTATAGAATAGTAGCCATTACATGCCCCCTACTATGAATTACCTGTTTAGGTATAACATTTTGTATCAAACTTAAACACTATATTTAATTACAAAAAACTACTACCCATTATTAATAATTACTTCTTATATTATTAGTGTTTTTAAATGAAACTCAAGGTCTCTAGTTAATTCCACAATATAATACAAGTTATTGAATATTCTGACGATGATATTGATTTATCGAAACAATTGTCAATTTTTTAGAATTTTCAATAACTTGTATTATATTGTGGAATTAACTAGAGACCTTGAGTTTCATTTAAAAACACTAATATGAGCATATTCCACGAAGTAAGGGTCGAGACAGTCAATTTCTTATATTATTGATCAGATTAAATATGTAATAATTGTTTAGTTATTTATATTTACAGTTACATTTGTGCAATTTGTAAAATTGATGACCGCAACTGTAGATCTATTTATGTTAGAAATAAAATGTTGATGGTGTTGTTCGACGGTTGCATCCGATGAATTGCCCGTTTTTTTTGGTAAAATCGAATTGGATATTTTTCGGGCTGTCTCCAGCTTCTCGTGGGACTATTCATGGACAGAGAAAGCAGAACTTCCACCGGAGAAGTAGTGGAGAAAACCTCCACCTCTTCATCCGGGACGTCACAGAGGGAAAAAAGGCCAAACGGCACAAAGGTCGTATGCTGTTCGACCTACCAAAACTGGGAGAACCGGGCGACATAAACGACCCATTAAGAAAAGGCCTCAGTGGAGCAGTGGTGTGGAAATACCTGCGACTCCTCAATCAGGGAATATCCCCTGAGGAGGCCAGGAAGTAGGTTATTCAGCGACCAACTCCCCCGAAGGAACCACCAACGGGGAAGGTAAAGCTGAAAAGAGGCTCGGAGCATATCACTCCTCCGCAGCGACCTCTCAGTACAAAACCAAAAACAGCTGCAACGGGCAAACCACTGGTTTCGCAGCAGCTGTTAAAACAAAGAAGGCTTACAGGGTGGGAATAATGCCCAAAGATTATCCTGGGGTTAAGCTGAAAGCAGAGCAGCTCTCCACATTGGAAGACACTCTGGTGGAAGAGCTGTGGGCATTCACTTCTCAGGTATTCATTTCCGTTGTGGAATGATACTGGTGGACTGCGGGTCCCAAGAATCGGCAGACTAGCTCATGAGGTCAGCGCCGAAATTAAACTCTTGGGAAGGACCCGAATTGGTGGCTCGAAGTGGAGACGATATCTGAAAGCCGGTCACCATAACGGTGTTCTTCCCAAGAAGCCACGACGTGAAATTGGAGAAGATCCTACAAGTTGTCGAGGTTCAAAACTCCAGCATTACTACTGGGGCTTGAAACATCCTGAACACTAAAAAGAGGGTCAGGGAACTATCCTCACCATTGGGATCGATCAATAATCTGAAGAGGCTCTGAATAAGACAAGAGGTTACGCGCTAAACTTCCGTTTTGGGCGTTTCCCTTCCTCGGGGCTGGGAAAAAAAGAGCCCCGCGGAGGATCCAAAGGACATGGAGATAACCTCAACATCCGGAGCATCTGGAAAAGGAAAAAATTAGAAAGCTTGACCTAGGGTAAGCCCGAGACTCCTGCGGCTCTGCTGGGGTGACTAGGGATGCGGACATCGCCTCTGCATCCCGGAAACTGGGCGGAGCAGCCTGGGGGTCGAGGGTCTGACTTGAGATCAAGAAACCTGCTCAAACTCCCAGTAAGATATAGCCATGGTGGTCGAGGAGGGTCAGGGAGAGATAAAAGAGGGAAATGAATAGAGGCTGAGTAACTCAGCCTCTCTCATCCATAATAATTCACGTTCACGAATGTAGCTCAGATTAACCTACATCACGCGAAGGAAGCTTCAGCCGTGATTGAAAGGTTGGTCGCTAAACTACAACTGGATATGGTACTGATTCAAGAACCGCGGATCAAGAAAGAAGGCCAAATTAAAGGTTTGGCATGCTAGAATTCTAAATTGATTTATGATCAAAGGCAAGTATCCCCGCGTGCGTGTGTAATCATAAGAAATTACACAAGATATATATGTGTTTCAGAATACGTTTCACGGGACCTTGTTCCAATCATGGTTCACCTCAACATTGGGGGTATCGACCAAGACATCGTCATTGCCTCAGCCTACTTCGCTGGAGTGGTTGTCAGTGGGGCTGAACATTAACCCAAACAAGACTTTAGTAATTCCATTTACCCGGAAAAGAACACTTCCAGCTATGAAACCCCTGTCTTTAAACGGGGAAATCATAAAATAGAAATCAGAAGTAAAGTATCTAGGGACAACCCTAGACAGTAAACTTCTGTGGAATAAGCCTGTTGAAACAACTGATAGTAAAACCATAGAAGCTTTGATGGCGTGCAGTAATCTAGCTGGTAAGAGGTGGGGCTGTAACCCCAAAATAATGCGATGGCTGTACGCCATGATTGTGAGACCAGTAATTACGTATGGGGGAATAGTTTAGCATACAAAAGCAAGTGAGTACAGTACGAAGAAGACCCTCGACAAAGGTTAAAGGCTTGCCTGTGTGTGCATCACTGGAGCTATGAGAACGTGTCCAACTAGGGTACTTGAGATCATTACAGATCTCACACCTCTACACCTGGTGATAGAAAGATCTGCCCAAGAGGAAAATCTTAGAATATCTAAGTAAGGTTCAGGCAATGAGAGTATTAAAAATCAGGGAGCCTGGTCTTCCCTAACAAAATACATCTCATCAGTGAATCTTCCCAGTGACGAAATGATCAAGAAAGTAAGTATAGAGAAGAATTTAACTACGATGCTAAATAAGAGGAGATACTGGGAAAGGAAATACACCACCCAAACACCATTAGATGGTATGAGGATGGTTCAAAAACCACCACTGGAGCAGGCGCTGGAGTATTTGGACCTGGCACCAGATAATCATTATCGTTAGGCTCTTTCTCGAGCGTCTTACAGGCAGAAATACTTGCTATCGAAACATGAGTGGAAATGAACTTAGAAATAATCGATTAGAAATGTTATATATCAATCCATGCTGATAGTCAAGCAGCTATTAAAGCGTTTTAAATGAAACTTACAGTTTCTAGTTAACTCCACAATATTTTGAGTAGATTCCACAAAGTAAGGGTCGAGACAGTTTCATTTAGTTAAGCTATCAAAGCATTGATCTCCCATGTCGTTGAATTAAGGTTGGGGCATAAGAGTGCCGAAAAAAACTTGCTGAATTAGGCAAGAATAACAGGGTCTCTTTAATCTGAGTTCCTGGCCACTCAAATGAAGAGGCCAATACACTTGCCAGGAAAGGAGCACAAACGCCCTTTACTGGCCCGGAGCCTTTCTTTGGTGTAGGAAAATGCGCCTATAAGAAAGAGTTTCGAAAGAAAGAGGAAAACGAAAAAGAAGCACTCTGGCGGTGCCTTCCCGGGCTGTAACATTCCAAATGGTTTCTGCGGAACTTTGACACTGCTAGCTTTTTCGTCACCATGTGTGAACTAAATAAAATATTCGAGATGCTCTTGAAAATATCACTCAAGAAACGTAAAATTGTTGGATGTGATAACATATATGTATTAAAAAATTGATGTAGGGAATAAAATATCAAGAAAATATTTTACACTGTGTTGTTTTTGAGTTATTTACTAGTATGGTATATTATTGTGCACTTAGATCGTTATACTCTTATTCCCAACATGCAGACGAAATTAAACTGTGTTTGCTACCGTTACACCGCGATATAAAAACAATCAACTACCCTTCTTTTGAATTCAATAGATCATTCTGTTAGAATTCCTTCTAAGTAATTTTTCATTCAGACAGCAATTTCCCGGATAGAATTAGGTTAATACGTCTCTGTTGGCGAAGATCTAATTTATGTACAAATTAGATTTCATCTATTAAGCTACTGAATCGAAAATGCATCGACCTTATCAGTTTGACGACTACTTTATACTCAAATAATAAAGCTGGGAACCGGTGCCAAATTTTGAAATGAAGTTCATTAAGAGAGTGAATGCAAAACGTTTTTTCATAATTTAGTTATGCTCTATAAAATTACGAACATAGCAATTAAACTCATATTGTAGGTTACAAGATTTTTGCTGAAACGCAATAGTTAGAGGAACTGAGTATGCTTGTTTGTAATTGATTGACTATGTTATTATCTTTATCAGCGGGACATTTGTTAAAAAAAGTGATCGTTGTTCAGAATATCAAATAATTATCGCAAGTGTCAAATAAACAAGTATGGAAACGTCACAGTATGACCTATATGTAGACTTCTAAACTGTATTTTCAGTTTATTGAATGCCTCTGTATGAAAAACTGAAGATTTTTTCTCTAATGGAGAGATTTCAGACCATGCACATTTCGAATCTGTGTATACCTAAGCTCAAGCATTTACAGTTTGTCCGCTGAAACTTGAAACAGACGGTCGGACAAAGCTAAAATATTAAACTTCGATTCTAGAAGTCCAAAAACCATATGGAAAAGGAGTTTCCTTTTAAATTTTTTATTTTACTTGAACTTTATCA
Source organism: Galeruca laticollis (assembly GCA_963921935.1). Classification (NCBI taxonomy): domain Eukaryota; kingdom Metazoa; phylum Arthropoda; class Insecta; order Coleoptera; family Chrysomelidae; genus Galeruca; species Galeruca laticollis. The sequence continues at coordinate 53,199,292 of OY998184.1, forward strand.
TCAGAATAGAACAGATTGAATCAGGACTTAATATGTGGAAAAAGTCACCACCCATTGTAGTAAAGATTTAGGTAGAAAGTACATATAATGAAATAATATTATTTCATTTTTTGTTTGTGAACTCTGTTGCTAATGAACTAAGAGATCGATGCAATATTTTTATAAGTTGAAAGCTGTTAACACTATGATGAGATCTATCAACATTCTAAAGATTTTCAATCAAATGAAAACTGGTTTTAAATATCGATCTAAGATGATATTGTTGACGTTCACGTTAATACCGCCTCAAGTTTCAGCTCATATTAAAAATAACGAATTGTGTTCGACTTTATTGTTAAGCTTCTAACGAGCTCTTACAGCACTCAAAGTATTATATTTCTCGTTGATTGGGTAAAAAGCAAGCTCTTGGTTTCTTTTCACGCCAAAATTAAATTTGCCAGTCACGAGTCACGGGTCCTGGGAATTTTAAAGTTTAAATGGATTCATAAATTATCATCCGAAATCTGGAAACGGGTTTGGTAACATCAAGAAACTGATCTTTGTCTATAAATGGGCCATCCAAGACTCAAAAAGATTTCATTAACTTTAGTTTACAGGGTCGAATTTGGGGGAAATTGTAGTGAATTGGTCATATTCATCATATAAATTTACAAAAAGATCATTCATTTAATTAGTTTGTAGAATGGACATGGGTTTAGCTATCAATAATTTTCAATCAGGTTGAAACATTGGTAAGACATGAAATCATTCAATAAATTGTTGTATCTGTACGCGAAATCTTCTTCTTAGAGTGCCTATCCGGTATGGCTATTCGTATCTTGTCAGCTGCAGCACGAAACAGTACCGTGGCTGTTAAGGAGAACCACTGTCCTAGATTTTGAAACCAAGAGCTTCTTCTTCTCTCTATACTTTCCCCTGCAGGATAAGTAGCAGTGAGATATATCTGTTGTCGTTTCTTGTTTCGTGTAAATCAACCTCTAAACCGAGCATTTGTCATCATAAATGTCAAAAGGAAAAATAGACATTTTTGACATAAACAAGACACATGTGAAGAGTCTTATAAAATAAAGATTTAATCAAAGTTTATTTAAATAGTAATTTATTTAAAAGACATGAAACATGGCGTAGTCGGTAGGATTATATCGCAGCTTAAATCTATAGGTGCGTAGTTTAAGAAAAAAAGTCTACAGTCAAAAAATTTCACAATCAAGTTTCCCAATCATACATTAGTTTTTAATACAGGATGGAAATTAATTTCAATGGAAATGGCAGGACCAGGAAACGGACCTGTTAAGTTACCCCTAGACTTTGACCTGCAAACACCAAATGCAGCCTCAGAGTGGAAGTTCTGGCTAACCGCTTTCCCAGAATATTTAGTGTCCACAGGCCAAGACGAGGCACCTTCAAAGGTTAAGCTAAGTATTTTACGAAATATTATAGGGCATGATGCCTAGAGAATTATGTCAACATTCGAAATACCTCAAGATGTAAACTCATACGAAAGCATGTTAGCCGAAATTGAAAAGTATGTCAACCCACGAAAAAACGATTGTTTTGAAAAATACATGTTCTATAGGAGGCATCAAAAAGAGGATGAAAGATTCGATCACTTTCTGACAGACTGTCGCCACCTAATAAAAACTTGCAATTATGACCTAGTAGACGCTAAGCAGTCAAATGAGGAAAAAGCCCTTAGAGGTAGAATTGTCATGGGTATCAGAGATCCAACAACAAGGGAGGCCTTATTCAGAATAGATGATTTAACTCTAACCAAAGCCATACATTTTTGTCGAACCTCAGAGCAAAGTAAAAGTCAAAGTTTACAATTTCAAGAAGGCGGAACAAAGGTAAATGTAGTGAAGAAGAAATATAACAACGAGAAGTATAATACATCTAAGAAAAGTTCGGAAAGAGATGTAGCAGCAAAAACATTCAAATGTAAACGATGTCATACTATACATGTGCCACGAAAATGTCCAGCTTTTGGTAAGAAATGTGAAAAATTCGGCATTGAAAACCATTTTGCTGTCGCATGCCGTGTAAAAAATGCGAGAGAAATTACTAAGAGTAACTGTTCCAGCTCTGACGAAAGTGAGGAAATGTTTGTCAACCAAATAGTAACCGATAAGTATCCAATCAAAAAGATTAGTGAATTTTTTTTGAAAATTTATAAATTGAAAAAACAAAACTCAAAGTGAGACTAGATACTGGAGCAGACGTTAGTGTAATTCCATTAAGACTTTTCAATATATATATATATATATATATATATATACAATATATTATGAAAGGTTTTGAAGGCATTCAAGCGAAACCAATAGGGGTTGTTAACCTACATTGCGCTTTCAAAGATAGGGAAATTTATGAAGATTGTGTAATAGTTGATGGGGCAAATCAGGTCCTTGTAGGGGGGCAGGCATGCTTAAAGTTAAAAGTTATTAAGAGAGTAAATAGTATAAACACTGAACTTTCAAAACTTTCTTAAAAACTAGATTTATAAATCAAAATCTTGAAATTTTCAATGGGTATGGTAGATTTATGATCAAAGACAAGTATATCCGCGTGCCTGTGTAATCATAAGGAATAACATAAAATATATTTGGGTTTCAGAGTACGTGTCACGGGACCTTGTTCCAATCATGGTTCACCTCAACATTGGGGGTGTCGACCGAGACATCGTCATTGCCTCTGTCTACTTTTCAGGTGACAGGCCGATGATACCGCCAGAAGAAATACAAGAGGTAGTGAGACACTGCAATAGCAGACGGCCGCCAATTATAATTGGTTGTGATGCCAACGCACACAATACCGTGTGGGGAAGTACTAATAACAACGCAAAAGGTGAGTGTTTATTAGAATATCTCTTAGCAAATAACCTTGAGAGCTTAAATGTGGGGACAACCCCCAACTTTGTCATGAGAGCAAGAGAAGAGGACTTAACGTAAAAATTGTTCATGTTGAGAACCTGTCAAACCTCCGAAAAGAGATCCGTCGGCTCTTTAATAGAGCCACACGTGACTGTAATTGGCAGAGGTACACTGAGAAGCTTACTCAGTACAATAAAGAGATTAGGAGGGGCAAAATACTTAATTTTCAAGCCTTCTGCGAAAAGATCACTTCCACTCACACAGCGGCCAGACTAAAAAAAGTCCCGGCAAATGGGGGAACTTCCCCACAGTGTCGCTGAAAAAGCCAGACGGATCATACACGGAAGGTGAAGAGAAACCCATTTTCCAGATAGTGAAACAGCAACAAGCACTGAAATAGAATTAATTACACCCAAAAATCCAGCAAGGAAGACTGGGACATTGCTAAGTACATATTAACCAGACAACGGTTGGAATGGGCAATGAGTACCTTTCAACCATATAAATCATTAGGAGTGGATGGAATATTTCCAGCACTCCTGCAGCAAGGGATAGAGGAGATTCTTCCTCGCCTGCTGAAGATTACAAGAAACAGTCTAGCAGTGGGTCTAATACCTAGGAAATGGAGGAGGGCAACTTTTATACCAAAAATAGGGGAAAAAAATGTGACTGATCCCCGATCTTTTTGACCCATCTGTCTAAAATCGTTCCTATTCAAAACGATGGAGAAATTAGTGGATAACTACATAAGAACCGAGAATCTGGAGAATATACCACTTCATGAATGTCAGCATGCCTACAGAGCGGGTCGATCAACTGAGACGGCTCTGTATCAGCTGACCGAAGTCATCCAGACAACTCTGAACAACAAATAATGTGCGCATTGCTGGATATATCTGGAGCCTTTGACAACACAACTCATGTGTCTGTCAAATAAGCACTAAAAATGCGAGGAGTAAATGGAATCATTGTAAAATGGATGTATGAGTTGTTGACGACGAGGATAGCTGACACACAGGTGGGGAATCAAACCATCACAGTTAATGCCACTCGGGAGACACCTCAAGGGGGAGTGATATATCCCCTTCTATGGAGTCTCGTAGTAAATGAGCTGCACTACAGGCTAACGGAGCTTGGCTTCGAATGTATGGGCTATACTGATGACATAGATGTAATAGTCAGAGGCAAGTTCGAGAGCACCTTGTGTGATTTATTACAAAAGTACCTCAGAGTCATTGAGCAATGGTGCTTGTCAATTGGGCTAAACATTAACACAAACAAGACTATAGTAATTCCATTTACCCGGAAAAGAACACTTCCAGCCATGAAATCCATATCTTTAAACGGGGAAACCATAGAATGGAAATCAGAAGTTAAATATCTAGGAATAACCCTAGATAGTAAGCTTCTGCGGAATAAGCATGTTGAAATAACTGCTAGTGAAGCAATAAGAGCTTTTATGGCGTGCAGAAATCTAGCTGGTAAGAGGTTAGGCTATATCCCAAAAATACTGCAATAGATGTACGCCATGATTGTGAGACCAGCAATTACGTATGAGGCAATAGTTTGGCATGCAAAAGCAAGTCAGTATAGCACGAGGAAGACCCTCGACATAGTTCAACGGCTTGCCTGTGTGTGCATCACTGGAGCTATGAGAACGTGTCCAACTAGGGCACTTGAGATCATTACAGATCCCACAACTATACATCTGGTGATAGAAAGATCTGCCCAAGAAACAATTCTTAGAATATCTAAGGAAGGTTCAGGCAATGAGAGTATTAGTGGACCTGGTCCTCTCTGACAAAACACATTTCATCAGCGAATCTTCCCAGTGACGAAATGATTCAGAAAGTAAGTATCGAAAAGAATTTCACTACGATGTTAAATACGAGGAGAGACTAGAAAAGGGAATACACCACCCAAACTCTCAAAGAAAACACCATTAGATGGTATACGGATGGTTCAAAAACTACCACTGGAGCAGGCGCTGGAGTATTTGGGCCTGGTACTAAATACTCATTATCGTTAGGCTCCTTCCCAGGCAAAAATACTTGCGATCGAAAGATGCGTGGAAATGAACCTAGAAAGAAACCATCAGAAATGTGACATATCAATCCATTCTAATAGTCAAGCAGCTATCAAAGCATTGAGCTCCCATGTCATTGACTCAAATTTGGCATGGGAGTGTCGAAGAAAAATTGATGAATTAGGCAAGAATAACAGAGTCTCTTTAGTCTGGGTTCCTGGCCACTCGGGAATCACAGGAAATGAGAAACGCCCTTTATTGGCCCGGAGCCTTTCTGGGGTATTGGAAAATCCTCCTATAAGAAAGAGTTCTGGAAGAAGGGGGAAACCGAAAGAGATGTAATTTGGCGGTGCCTTTCCGGGTTGGAACATTCCAAAAAGTTCCTGCTAGAATCAAAAAATATTTGGACCACAGTACAAATAAGCTACATCTCCTCACGGGCTTCCCTACAGGACACTGCCGCCTTAGGAAGCACCTACTGAGAATAGGTCTAGCTGAAACTGACGAGTGTAGATTCTGTGGGGAGGAGGATGAAACTCCAGATCACCTAGTTCTGGAATGCCTCGCCATTGCACGCCAACGCAAGAAATGCTTCTGACAAGTAACTTGTAAAAGTGAGGATATAACCTCGTTGAGGCCGTTCCAATTACTAGAGTGCATTAGAATCCTAGAACTGGAAGGCGAGCTGTGGTAGTAGCCAGAACAGCTCTTATAGGGGAGGGGGGCACAATGAGCCTTAGGTTTCAGTGCATTGTAACCCTGTTAAAATCTAATCTAATCTAATCTAGCGGGCAATAAATTTGAAGTTGCAAAGTTTGTGGTTTCTACAATGGAATCTGCTAACTTTTCGCCAGATCTGCTCATCTCAACAGATTTTAAACCTTATATTGATTAGATGAATGGTGGAATGGTGTTTGTAAATTCTTGTTGACAGAAACTAAGGAAAATCTGACATTATATGTCAAAGTTGACAAGTGCACTTATTGTTGCTATTATAATAATTTCTTGTTATATATGGTAGATAAATATTAATTTCAAGATCCGTGCCAAAAATTGGCGGGAAATGCGCGCGGAAAAAGTACTACTTTGTGCTCGCTCGTAGAAAAAAAACATATCTGCTGTGTTACTATAACTGTATATAAAATCGTAAAAAAGTACACAATAATCTCCCAATTTAACTTGTCGATTATGAATATCTCATCAAGATATTTTACTGATTGTCTTCGATATTCTATCGTAACATGAGATCTAACACGCCAAATTTATAATGAAACTTGTTCTGAACACACTTTTATTACCACTACACCAATACCCTCACTCACGCTGTCTGAAGCGAGTTTCGTTAACCAAGTTATCATCTTCAGGCAAACTGCTTACCTTCGGTCTCTGAGGAAGATAACTCAGTTATCGAAACGTGCACTAGACAACTTAAATCTGAGTGTTGGTGTAGTGGTAGTAAAAAGTATGCTCACTATGAATATCATCAACGGTTCTAAAAAATTTAACTTAATGAAACTTGTTATAAATTTATTATACGTTTCCTTTCGAGCAGTCCTGCTCTGTTCTTTACGGTCGGAAAATAAATTATCAACTACAGATACTATCCTCAGATTACATGATGTATGTTTTCTAATGCATAAAATTTTGTTGGGTTTATTGGGTCAATAGGATACTCAAAACGACAATTGGGAAATTTGGTGGCCATTGTTCGATATAAACTAAATAAGATAAGGCTTATATAGAAACATATAAGTCAAGAGAGCTAGTTAATGTTACATTGCCTCACATTATTCAAGACAAACATTAACTTAATATTGTTCGAACAAAAAGCTACCGTCAGCAAAATTCAACTCTGACCTTTTCTTGACTGACATGGGAGTTTTTCACGGATTTTATTCGGACAAAAGTGTACAGAAGATTTTCAATGAAAACAATGATCTCCAAAAAATTTACCTGTTATAACAAAAATGTTTTTATCAATATTTCATCGCAAATTCGTTGGTCCCCACAACAGAGAAAAAACGGATTGTAAAAACTAGAGAGGTATCGCTCTGTTGAATGTTGCATACAAAATCTTAGCCACACATCTCAAAAATAAACTTTCTAGGAAATTGGAGCTGGAAATAGGAGAATATCAGTGTGGGTTCCGAGAAGGAAGATCAGTTATAGATCAGAAATTTACCTTAAGGAAACTACAGACAGAAAGCCACGAACATAATAAAGACACATATGTGCTATTCATAGACTTTTAGCAAGCATATGACAGAATAAAGAGAAAACAACTATATATAGCCTTGAACGAACTGGAAATGAAAGAAAAACTCTTTAGATTAGTAAAACTAACATTAAAAGAAACGGATAATATGATGAGGGTAGGAACAAGAACAGCCGACAAGTTCAACGTGCAAGAAGGTCGTTGTTCTGAAGTGACTCCATATCTAACTTTCCCGGTACCTCCACACGCGCCCATAAATTCATCGAAGGTAGGGTCAGACACATCTCGAATATGGCTTACTCCTTAATCTAGGTCATGGTCTCCTTCGAATGGCGCTAGTCGGTTTTGGTGAACTACTTTTGATTTTCCGTTGATGATCTTGCTTATGCGATATATAACATCATTGATCCTTTTCTTGAATCCTTCCCAGGATTTTTGTAATTTTGGAGAAAATCCTGTTCTCCTTATCGGGTTGTGTAACCATACTTTGTCCCCATCTTTAAAACCGGCTTCTGTGGTCTGCGGGTTGTACCGACTTTTCATTCTGTCGCTGGCAACTTGAAGATTTGTTCGAACTAATTCCTGAATATCGTCCAGCCTTCTTCTCAATTGGATCACGTACTCTTCTCCTGCTTGATCTTCTCCAGGCCGAAAGCCAAATTCCAGGTCACAAGGAAGACTCATTTCACGTCCAAACAGGATTTTCGCAGGTGTTTCACCCGTGGACTCATTGATGGCAGATCGATAAGCCAATACGAATAGGGATAGATACTGGTCCCAATCTCTCTGATGGCTGGAGACTACTTTGGACAGGTATTTTTCAATAGTCCTGTTAATTCTCTCGACCATTCCACCTGACTGTGGACGTAATGCTGTTGTCCTGGTCTCCTTCATTCTCAGCTCCTCGCAAATCTCCTGGAATACATGGCTTTCAAAATTTCTTCTCTGGTCACTGTGGACTTCCAATGGCACTCCATATCGGCTGATAAATTCTTTCACCAATACATTCGCGACAGTTGTAGCCTCTTGGTTCACGATAGCGTAAATTTCCACCCACTTTGTGGAATAATCCATTACAACCAGGATGTATTTACCACCATTTTCTGTCGCGGAAATCGTCCAGCGATGTCTAAAGCAATCCTTTCGAAAGGGCTTCCGACATTATACTTATAGGTGCCTTTCGATTCCGATGTGGTCCATTACTAGTAGCACAAGCCGTATATTTCTTACACCAGACATTTTACATCATCGGAGCTGTTCATCCAATAGAACCTTTCACGGACTCGTTGAAGTGTTTTCTGCACTCCCCGATCACCTCCCGATTGACTGTCGTGTAATTTCTTGAGTACCTCAGCTACTCTCATTCTAGGGATAACTAGCTGTGTCCTCATCTCGGAATCATCGTCGTTTTCAAGGACTCTTTTCAACGGCCCTTCTTCGAGGACAAGGGAGTCCTACTGAGCCCAATACGCCTTGAGTTTCGGTGAAAATCTTGACACTTCTTGCCAGGTAGGTCGCCGATTTTCTTCCTTCCATTGCCGGATCATCTTCAGGTGAGGATCATTCTCCTGATCTACTCTGATCCCGGTGAGTGACGATTCCTCGTTGACTACTGTAAATTAGAAGCTGCAACTTTCTTAGATTTCGACTTATTGCATTGTGAATAGTCTACAGGGCATGACCGTCTAGGTAAAGAGATGGCTTTCGGTGGTTCATATCAGCTGGATGTTCGCCCATGTCTGATTTTCCCTGTGACTGGAGTTCTTGGGTTACAGGCGTCTTGGGGCGCTTAGATGGGCTGCGTATGTGCTCTAGCTCGCCACACTTCTGGCAGTTGATCTTCTTCGGCTCCTTATCTGCCATACCTTTCAACAAGTTGACGATCTGGTCAAGTTTATCATCGCCATCTTCTTCCTGAATGGTCCTACCTTTGTTGTTGCCGCGAGCTCTTCGTGGCTGCTTTGCATTCAAGAGGTTCTTGGTTTGCAGGAGTCGTAGGACGCATACACGAACTGCGTGCATGCTCTAGCTCGCCACAATTACAGCACCTGATTTTCTTCGGCTTCTTGTCTACCATACCTTTCAAAATGTTGACGATCTGGTCAAGTCTGTCTTCATCACCTTCTTCAAGGATGGTCCCAATTTTATTATATGCCGAAGCCTTCGTTGCTGCTTCATATTCAAGAGTAGCGTTTATTGCGTCAACAATGTTTTGGGATGGGCTAAACGAAGCGTTCTCTGCATATCGGGCTCGCGTAAGCCATCGATAAAGGCCTGGATGCCCAGACATTCCATCATATTCTCTGGTGCTGATGGATAAGTGAATCGAACTAATCGGGCAATCTCCACATCATACTCTTGAAGGGCACAATCGTAAACAGTTCTAAGAAACCCCTGCGCATCCGCCATAATTTTAACGTTCATAAATGGCTTAGACAGAGTCGGATTCAGGGACTATACCAGTGTGCTGTTTCGTAACAAAATTTCTCGCATACATTCGTATGGATAAGCATTTTGTATATCATAGCTCTTGAGCTGCCAGAACTTGACACTTGACAGATTTTCGCTCATAAAACAAAATATTTGACAGTCAACAGAATTTTGATGATGTGAGTTTGCAGTATCTTTTAGTCAGATTCCAAAATAAACCAATGGAATCTATAAAATGATCAAGTTGTTCATGCAAAAATGTTTATATCTAAGGTATTGTTATTTAACGTGTTTTACGACCGGACCTTTCAATTATATATATTGTAATGCGTATTGCCCAGGTAAGCCCAAAGGAGACAGAGTTCGATTAAATTAACTGATTTATTGCTATAAAAAATATATTAACAAAGATAAAATTAAACTAAAATACAATATTCTATATATATATATATATATATATATATATATATATATATATATATATATATTACTGTGGTACGTAATTATATTGAAGATCACGTTCCGACGGTCCGTACTCCTTTGTCGATCGATGTGTACTGACGAATTGTAGGCAGGTAGGTATAACGACGCGAAATTTCCACTGTGGTATACGGGATTCTCTCTGTCCTATGAATTGTTCAGACAGCCAAAGTTGAGAACAGCCAATAGGTCAATACTCTTTCGGTTATAGTCTCTAGATGTGAGTATATCGTTTATAGTTAGTCAATTCCCAACTTAACGACTCTCTCGGTTTTATAGGGATGTAGTTATTCTGACGCGTCAGTACCACACCAGAATTATACTAACATTTGGAGCGATCGTTTACAGACGGTCAATACCCATCTCAACGTTTGCAAACCCTATAGAGATACTGCAGAGTTTTCGATGCGTCAATACCGCACCTAAATTATTCTAACAGATTGAACAATCGTTATCGTTTCCGTCAATACCAGAAACCAACGGCCGTTCAAGTGAATGATTTATAAAAGTCGAATCAATACTTCGACTTAGTACAACACTCCACGGTGAATTGTGTAAAGCGTATAAGGTTAAAGTCAGTACCTTCGACCTACGCTTCGCACTGGAGGCGGCTGAACTTGTAGGAGCTGGAGTCCGTGAACCAAGTTGCTGTCTTGTCTCGAGAGAGAGAGAGAGAAGTTCGTGTGAGATTCTGTTGAGTGGAATGTTTTTTTGGATGAAGTTGAACTTTTCTTTGGTGCCATGTTATAGGATTTGTTTCCTCTTCAGGGCTGGTTGGGGGTTGTGTTGGGTGGTTTTGTGCGCGCTGACCGAGAAACTGGGTTAGGGGTAAAAAGGTGTCTAGTAAATTTATTTAAAAGTGTCTAGAAAATGTGCTTTTAAAGGTGTATGGAATTTTGAGGGAATTGAGTGGGCTTTTCGCCAGAAAGTAACCGGAGGGTTGTTTGTGTTGGGGTATCTGGGAGGGTGATGTTTGGAAGCCGCGAAGCTCGATAGTGAGCGGAGAGAGTGACAAAAAGTGTATGGAATTGGAGTTGAATGTTGAAGACGAACCATGTATCGTTGCCGATACATAGCTGTGTGTTGACCTGGCTAGGTGTCAGAAACTATTGAAGTTGTTTGAAGTAAAAGGGTGTTTTAACTGAATTTGAAATGAATTTGAAATGTCTCCGGTATTAAGGAGGAATAATGATGAAATATTGGTAATTGAGATTTTTATTGGTTTTGAGAATTTTTCGAAAGAAAAGTGTATAGGAGACATTTTATTTAAAAGTGTATAGAATATGATAAATTGTTGAGATTTAGAAAAGTTGCGGGGACGTGCCTTCGGTGGTTCGGGGACTGTTTAAGGTGGTCGGCGACATAATAATAATTTTTAAATCCAAAAATGCGGGTGCGTCGATCGTCGGTCCATTTGGCTAGTGAATAAATTCACAGAGTGTACAGAAAAACCTGCAACACCGACGATCTTGTCTCTCGGCTTGCATTTTTATATACATCTTAGCGGTGGTGGTGGAAGTCTCCTTCCCCTTTTGCTGTCGATTCTTCGTGCGCATCTTGGCATGGGGGACTTGTTGTTCTGGTGGGGTACCTCGTCATCGCTGCATTAACTGGTTACTTGGATCAATATTTCTAGTAATGAATTTATAAAATTACAATATGATATACAAAATCTCATAGTTGTCGATCTAACATAAAAATTATCTTTGATGTATTGCATCATTTAACCTATATTGAAAATTCGTATTTCTCATAAAAACTATATTGCTTTTCAAAGTTTCAACATATTTCTTTTTTTGCAGTCTTAAAAAAAGATAGCAACACCTCACTTTATATTTCAATCTTAATTAATTTTTTCAATTCATTTTATATTCAAATCTACTTTAGTTAGAGCTTAAAAACCCAGCTTTGATTATTATGAAATGCCCAGCGCTTGGATTTAATACCAATTTTATATGCTATTTCTTTCAGGCTTGGACCAGAAGTTCTTAACGAAACATTTCCATATTTTAAATTATGAAAATAGAGAAATATGAAGCTATATGTATAAAAGTGTTTCCTTTATTCACAATTTTTTTCGTATTCGTCTAAACCCTATAGTTATATATTCACGTCATCAAATGCATGAATATTTTTACATCCTTGACTTCATGTATGTTCTTGATAAAGGAATTCGTCATTAAACATTTCCTAATTGTCATATAAATCATCGAATTTTCTATTCAATCTACGTTGCATTTAAGAAACAAAAATATCAATATTTAATCCGAATTTAATATGGAAAAATTTCATTGAAACTACCCAAATTTAGGAACGGTTCACTTTGTAATTCATCTCCCTTTCCATCTTGTTCGCCTGCTGAAGAATGTAAATTTAGTAATCCTTTGAATGAAACGAATTTGTGAATAAAGTCATATAATATAATATCGATTTAAATAATACGTTCCCTGCTAAGATAAACAACGAAGAGTAATCTACTGGAGTGACTCTCTCAGTCCATTCTGATTTTGTTTGATCATGAATCTTTTCTCGAACATTCTCAACAACCATTATTCATGAAATTTACTGTTTCGACTCTCACTCTATGGATAACTCTAAACTCATTTTATTTGATGTAACCAATACGTTCACTAAAATTACTAGAAGATAAAAATATTAATCAAAGAATAATATCAGATACACATAATTTATTTAAGGTATGTATTAATCAGAATTATTCCAGTTTTGACAATAAGATTTACCAATGGGAAGCCCTATATCACAAATGTTGGCAAACATTTTTATGGGCAATTTAGAAAGAAATCTTTGAATATAACATTTCAAAAAATATCTTGTTATGGTATAGATATGTAGATAACATATTAGCTTGTTTTATAGGCAGTGAACGACAATTAGATGTACTTTTCAACCACATTAATAATTTACACCCAAAAATTGAATTTACATTAGAAGAAACTGTCTCAATCAATTCTCTTGATTTGAAAATTCAAAGAGTTAATAATGTTACGAAACAGCACACTGGTATAGTCCCTGAATCCGACTCTGTCTAAGCCATGTATGTAAGTTAAAATTATGGCGGATGCACAGGTTTTTCTTAGAATTGTTTACAATTGTGACTATCTTATCTAGACATTGTTTTTGTGACCAGTCTTATCTAGAAAATGCAAGAGCCAATTGTTTTTGTGTGAGCCGCAATCTTGAATTATCTAGTAAAAAAGGAACTAATATATATAAGGGACCGACCAGCGAGTTAGTTCAGTTTATAATTTGACATCGTGAGATAAACAGTAGATAAGTGAATACAAACTAAGTGATTATAAAAATTAGTTTGAGTGAATATACTGTGTGTATAAATTTATCCCACCCGTGATAATAGTATATTAAAGTATAAGTGGATAAAGAGGTCTTTCAAACACGCGCGATATTTTGAGCACGGCGGCGCAGCCGAGTGCTCGAAATAGAGCAAGTGTTTGAAAGACCAGTTATCCACGAATACTTTACGCTATTTTTTTTTATTGGTGCACTTTGGAATCATAAAATATTATTATTATATTATTACTACAAAAAAATGGAAGTCCATCCTCGATGCCCAGCCAAGTTTCGTGAACGTCAAATAGTATTCATTTTTAGTTGACGGCTGTCAGATCAATAATCAAAAAGTTTCTATATTTATATTTGAAGGGAAACAATGTATATATGAATATATAAATACATTTTGCAGAAAAAAACAAATAAGACATTGGTTCCCAATGATAATATACAATTTAAAAACTAATAAAAAAAGTTGTCATTGATACTTGCGTTTCTCAAGTTGTTGTTGTTACCATGGGGACTTTAAAAAACGCGCGTGTTTGAAAGTTCGATTTAAACACGCTGACGCGTGCTTTAAAAATGTAATATGCAGCATCAATAAAAAAAACTTTCAAATAAATAAGAAAAACATTACATTGGTGTCAGGTGTGGGGTAATATAAATAAATTGCTACATAAAAATGGCCAAGAGACTATGTGACTGAGTTAAGAGCAGAATTGGAAGATCGTGAGTTGGAAACGTCCGGTAAAAAAAGTGAATTAGTAGAAAGACTTAAAGTGGCATTGGAAAATGACGGCTTTGATCCAGAAATATTTTTATTCAATGACGTCAATTTCTGCCATGGACGAGAAGACTTCAACCATGAAGAACGATATCTCTGCTAACATGGACAAGGTCTCTACTAATATGGGCGAGAAGATTTCTGCTATGAAAAACGATATTTCCGCAGATATCTTATCATTGAAAAACTACATTGCTGCTGAAGTCGAGAATAAAATTTGGTCTCTAAAATGGGATATTGAGAATAAGATGACAACGATGAACGAGAAAATAAAATCAGTCATGGAGAATAAGTTTACAGTGATGGAAAATCAGATGGACGAGAAAATCAAGAAACTTCAGCAGAAGAAAAGAAGATTGAGATCTGCAAGCCAGCAACACAACCCAAGACAGATGATATTGGCAGTTTTACCTGAGTTACGGCCCCAACGTTCGATGGAAAAATGTCGTGGAGCAATTATGCGAAACAGTTTGAAGCAGCCACTAGAATGAATTGGTCCGATAAGGAGAAAGCAGTGAACCTAACCATAGCGCTTCGGGGAGATGCCTTAGATCTACTTCAGACGATACCGCTCGAAGAAACGGATGACTTGGAGCTGCAGAAGAAGAGGGTGGACATGCGATAAGGTCACGAACATCTAGAACATTTGTACCAGTCCCAACTGAAGAACCGAAGGTAGAAATGTGACGAAGCCCTTCAAGAGTATGAAGTGGATATTGACCGACTCGTTCGATTTGCTTATCCATCAGCACCAGATAACATGATGGAATGTTCAGGCATCCAGGCATTTATTGATGGCTTACGTGACCCCGATATGCAGAGGACGCTTCGTTCAGCCCATCCGTAAACATTAGTCGACGCATTGACTACTGCTCTTGAATATGACGCAGCCACAATGGCTTCCGGATACAGCAAAGGTAGGACCATACAGGAAGAAGGTGACGATGACAGACTTGACCATATCGTCAACTTGTTGAAAGGTATAGTAGACAAGAAGCCGAAGAAAATCAGGTGCTGTAATTGTGGCGAGCCAGAGCATGCACGCAGGTCGTATGAGCGTCCTACCACTCCTGCAAACCAAGCAACTCAGAAATGCAAAGCAGTCACGAAGAGCTCGCGGAACATGAAAGGTAGGACCATGCAGGAAGAAGATGACGATGACAAACTTGACCAGATCGTCAACTTGTTGAAAGGTATGTCAGACAAGAAGCCCAAGAAGATCAAATGCCGGAAGTGTGGCGAGCTAGAACACGTACGCACTCCGTCTAAGCGCCCCAAGACTCCTGTAACCTAAGAACTCCAGTCACAGGGGAAATCAGACAGGGGTGAACATCCAGCTTATGTCAGTCACCGAAATGCCGACTCCCTGTCCAGACGGCCGTGCCCAACAGACTGCTCACAATGCAACAAGCCGAAATTTAAGGAAGTTGCAGTTTCAAGAATTACAGTAGTCAATAAAGAATGGTCACCCACCAGGATCAGAGAAAATCAGGAGAATGATACTTGCCTTAAGCAGATTCGGCAATGGAAGGAAGAGAATCGGCAACCTAGCTAGCAAGAAGTGTCAACATTTTCACCGAAACTCAAGGCGTATTCGGCTCAGTGGGACTTCGTTGTCCTGGAAGAACGGCTGTTGAAAAAAGCCCTTGAAAACAATGATGGTTCCGAGATGGGGAGACAGCTAGTCATCCCGAGAACAAGAGTAGCTGAAGTACTGAAGAAGTTACACGACATTCCATCGGTAGGTCATCTGGGAGTGAAGAAAACCCATCAGCGAGTCCGTGAAAGGTTTTATTGGATGAACAGCTCCGACGATGTGAAGGACTGGTGTGAGAAATGTACGACTTGTGCTACGAGTAATGGACCACATCGCAAGGGAAAGGCACTTATGAAACAGTATAATGTTGGGAGCTCTTTCGAAAGGATTGCTTTTCATATCGCTGGACCATTTCCGACGACAGAAAATGGTAGCAAATACATACTGGTTGTAATGGATTATTTCACAAAGTGGGTGGAAATTTACGAACCAAGAGGCCACAATTGTCGCGGATGTATTGGGGAAAGAATTTATCAGCCGATATGGAGTGCCATTGGAAGTCTACAGTGACCAGCGAATGAATTTCGAAAGCCATCTATTCCAGGAGATTTGCGAGAAGCTGGGAATGAAGAAGACCAGGACAACAGCAATACATCCACAGTCAGATGGAATGGTCGAGAGGATGAACAGGACTATTGGAAAATACCTGTCCAAAGTAGTTTCCAGCCATCAGAGAGATTGGGACCAGTATATTTCCCTATTCGCATAGGCTTATCGATCTGCCGTCAATGAGTCCAGGGGTGAAACACCGGCGAAAGTCTTGTTTTAACGTGAAATGAGGCTTCCTGGTGACCTAAAATTTGACTGTTGGCCTGGACATGATCTAGTAGGAGAAGACTACGTGATCCAATTGAGAAGAAGAGGCTGGACGATATTCATGAATCAGTTCGAACAAATATTCAAGTTTTTAGCGACAGAATGAAAAGTCGGTACGACACGCAGGCCACAGAAGGCGGTTTCAAAGGAGGGGACAAAGGAGGGTTACACAACCCGACGAGAAGAGAAGGATTTTCTTTAAAATTACAGAAATCCTGGGAAGGTCCATACTTAATCAAGAAAAGGATCAATGATGTTATATATCGCATAAGCAAGATCGCCAACGGAAAACTAAAAGTAGTTCACCAAAACCGACTAGCGCCATTCGAATGAGACCATGACCTAGAGAAAGGAGTAAACCATATTCGAGATGTGTCTGACCCTACCTTCAATGAATTTATGGGCGCGTATGGAGGTACCGGGAAACCTAAATATGGAGTCACTTCAGAACAACGAAAAGATTTGTTCACTCTCCCGGAAGATTATTCACTGGTATACAACATCCCCGCCCGTCTGAAGAACGCACGAGGGTAGGCATACGTCTTTCCAATGAAGTTCGGGCAATTAGAGAAACTTGAAGACCATATTCCAGCCCCTGGCAAGACCCTGAAACTGAAACATAATTCGCGGTATGTCTTCTACGTGGTAACTAAAAATTAATTTGGGAAGTACTTCGAAACCTCCGAGACCATGTGTTGGAATCCAGCGTGAAGAGACTGGCTATGTCTAAGATCGCAAGTAACCAGTTGGATTGGCGAGTTATCAGGAACATGGTAGAGATTATCTCCCGAGATACCGGCGTCCAGATATTAATTTGCAGGTACAACCCCCGTTATCAGTATCCGATGAAGACGGTGCCCTGCTATTTCCATAAGATCGGAAAGCGTAGAAATGGGGCCAGTTGCCGATTCAAACATCCAGTCTCGGCTACACGAACGTTCCAGGAGGAACTTCCATTTAAGGATGGGGTAATGTTACGAAACAGCACACTGGTATAGTCCCTGAATCCGACTCTGTCTAAGCCATGTATGAAAGTTAAAATTATGACGGATGCGCAGGAATTTCTTAGAATTGTTTACAATTGTGACTATGTTATCTGGACATTGTTTTTGTGACCAGTCTTATCTAGAAAATGCGAGAGCCAATTGTTTTCGTGTAAGCCGCAATCTAGAATTATCTAATGAAAAAGGCACTAATATATATAAGGGACCGATCAGCTAGTTAGTTAAGTTTATAATTTGACATCGTGAGATAAACAGTAAATAAGTGAATAGAAATTAAGTGATCATATAAATTTGTTTGAGTGAATATACTTTGTATATAATTAGTGAATAGTGTAGTGAATTAATAAATTAAGTAAGTGAACCTACCGTGTGTATAAATTTATCTCACCCGTAATAAAAACGATTGAATAAATAAGAAAAACATTGTAATAATGTACTTCATTATTCAATTTATAGAAAACCAACACACACTGATGTGACTATTTCATATAATTTCAATCATCTCATGTTATATAATTCAGCAGCATATAACTCAATGATACATAGAACATTTTCAGTTCCTATGAACAAATATAATTTTGATGGAGAAATTAATACAATTAAACAAATAGCAAAATCCAACGGTGGTCCATGACATATAATGAATAAACTACTTAATAAAAAAGAGTAAAATATGGCATTACAACTAATATTTCCCAAACAAACTAAAGGAATGAAAATTACAAAACCGTCACATATGCTGATAATATTTCCAATAATATTTCAAAGACATTGTTACGAAACCGAACACTGGTGTAGTCCCTGAATCCGACTCTATGTATGAAAGTTAAAGTTTTGGCCTATGCGTGGGGATTTATCTGAACTGTGTACCATTACTTTTTGTAACTATTCTTATCTAGAAATTCCCAGTTAGGTCCATTGTTTTTATGAGCCGCAATCTAGAAGTATCCAGAAAAAACAGAACTCAAGATATTAGAGAGGCTTTCTAACAACGAGGTTTAGTTTATAATTCGATCTCGTGAGATTAACAGTAACAAAATTAATTGTGTAAGTAAATAAAGAGTAGTGAAGTATTTATATAAATTAATGTGAATATACTGTCTATCTAATATAAATTAGTGAATAAATAAATTAGTTAAGTATGAATTTATCCCACCCGTCGTAACAAAAACTTTCAAATAAATAAGAAAAACATTACATTGGTGTCAGGTGTGGGGTAATATAAATATACAGCTACGTAAAAATGGCCGCGAGACTAAGTGACCTGGGAGTGACAGAGCTGAAGGCAGAATTCGAAACGTTTGGTAAGAAGAACGAATGAGTAGAAAGACTAAAAATGGCACTAGTAAGTGACGGCTAAGATCCAGAAACATTTCAATTCAAAGACGATACTTCCACGTTAATCTCGTTGATTTCTGCCGATATTTCTACTATGAAGAACGATATATCTGCTAATGTGGACAAGGTTTCTACTAATATGGACGAGAAGATTTCAACCATGAAGACTGATATTTCTCCTAACATGGACGAGAAGATTTCAACCATGAAATATGATATTTCTGCTAGCATGGATAAGATTTCTGTCGATATCTTATTAATGCAAAATGACATTGTTGCTGACGTAGAAAATAAAATGTCGTCTCTAAAATCCGATATTGAGGATAAGATGAAAACTATGGACGAGAAAATCTTGAATAAGATGACAACGATGAACGAGAAAATAAAAATAGACATTGAAAATAAGATGACAACGATAGACGAGAAAAGCAAGGAGTACGAAATGAGTATGGCAGATTTAAGGACACAAGACACACCAGAAGGAGAAAAGAAGATTGAATATATAAAAACCTGCAAGTAAGAAATAAACTCCAGGACAGAAGATATTGACAGTTTCACCAGAGTCAAGACCCCAAAATGTCATGAACCAATTACGTAAAACAGTTTGAAAAAGCTGCTAGACTGAATAATTGGTCCAATAGGAAGAGGGCAGTGAATTTAACTATCGCACTTTGG
Source organism: Galeruca laticollis (assembly GCA_963921935.1). NCBI lineage: Eukaryota > Metazoa > Arthropoda > Insecta > Coleoptera > Chrysomelidae > Galeruca > Galeruca laticollis. The sequence goes on from OY998184.1 coordinate 53,218,833, forward strand.
GGAGATGCCTTAGATGTACTACAGACGATACCACTTGAAAAAACGGATGGCTTCGAACAACTGAAGAAGAGGTTGGACATGCGGTATGGTCACGAACATCTAAAACATGTGTACCGATTCCAGCTGAAGAACCGAAGGCCGAAACGCATCGAAACCCTTCAAGGGTGTGATCTGGATATTGCTCGACTACATCGATTGGCTTATCCATCAGTACCAGAGAACATGATGGAATGTTTGAGCATCCAGGCCTTTATTGACGGCTTATGTGACCACGATATGGAAGAGACGCTTCGATTAGCCCATCTCAAAACATTGATCGATGCATTGACTGCGGTTCCCTTTAGCTTCTTGCAGTTTTAGAGTACACTTATTTTTGAAAGTGTAGATATAAATTCAATTTTTATTGGACTGTTCAGATTTTCCAAGTTTGTAATAATTATTAATGTTGTGTATATTTATATCTGTGTCCAATAGTGTATTCTGCAAAGTCCTTCTGCAGATATCTGATTTTCTTCTGATATTAATCCAAATATAAGTATATTCTTTCTTTCATTAATTTCCAACTTCTCTACTTGCTATCTGAGATCCTCGTTTTCTCGTTCCAATTTTCTGATTTTTTCGTTCAAGATTGTTTCTTTTTTCGGCTTTATATACACTTCACTTGCTTGTATACTTTGTTCCTGTTTGCTGTTCAGAATTTCTTCCCTTAGACCTTCCATAATTTTGGGAGGTCTGGCAACTATGCGATTATTCAGTTGCTGGCTATTTACACCCGGTGTGAAGCCACTTAAAAAGTACCGTAGTTAGCTTTTTTCAGTTCATTTACTGTTTTTGTGTGTAAGACGGCATAGTACTATTTTCGTACATGTTTTTCTTGATATCTTGTTCGAACCATGAACATGATCAAAGCTTCATATTTAGCGAAGTGATTTAAAACACGTCTGCTCTGTCGGAACTATTATACTAAAGTAGAACAGATTGACCTTTACCCTGACGACACTAGCAACGAACAGTTGTAAACACAAACTTTGTGCATTTCATCCTTTTCTACTAATAGTACAAACACATCGTACAATGTGTACACTTGTCTTTCAAGCAATGACATACGTTCTTTGTGCCTCTAATTATGACCTTCAAATGTTGAAAAGAGAGTGCTAAAAATGATTAATCGATTGTATTCATAAGAATTTATTTTGACCTTTTATGACATCTGTTATAATTTTGATACATTTTGTTCCAAACGTTTTATCATATACATTCAGATATTTATATAAAATCGGTTTTTTTCAAAACCTGTGATATGTTATTTTTATTTTAAGGTGAGTAGAAAAGAAAATTCTTTGTTTTGCATTAAAAAAATATTTTTACCTTAACCATACTTCTTAGACGGTGGCTAAACTTTCGTGTAACGAGAACATTTGTGGTAGATTTATAAAGTCAATTTAAGTAAGAATAACGATAATAACTAAGAAGTAAGACAGATAATTGCATGTAAACACTTATAGCCTTCTATAAAGATTTATAAAGGAAGTGGTGTTTACATAGTACAATACAGTTGACGATATTAATTTACCTTGATAATTATTACAATTGTGAAATTTTTTTGACTTATTTTTACGTTTTCCATCAAGAACAACACGGAAAAATGGTTTTTAAAAAAAATCCTGTGTGTATGTCGTCGTTGTCGTCGGCCACTTTTCGTTATATGTCTTGTTAGTGCGATACAGCCTCCGGAGTGCAATAAATCCCAAATTTTATGATCGACTATTGTTCAGGACATCTCACAGATCAACCCTATTGATTTTTAGCTCACCAGAGAGAGCCAGTACAACGGGTGCTATAGTACTTTAAGTATGACAATTTAGTCATTTTTAGAGAAACTTCAGTTTGTTAGCACTATACAGCCTCCGGAGTGCAACAAGTTACCAATTTTATGATTTAATATTAGTCGGGATATCTCACAGATGAATCCTATTGATTTTCAGCTCTCCGGAGCTAGTACAACAGGTGCTATAATACTTTAAGTACGATATTTTTGTCATTTAAGGAGAAATTTCAGTTTGTTAACACGATACAGCCTTCGGAGTATATACAAGTGACCAATTTTATGATTGGATATTATTTAGGGAATCTCGAAGATAAACCCTATTGATATTCAGGTCACTTAAACCAGTAAAACGAGTGCTATGGTACTCGAAGTACCAAATTTTTGTAATTTTTGGAGAATTTTCAGATTGTTAGCACGATACAGCCTCTAAAATGTATACAATTGGCCAATTTTATGATTGAATATCGTTCAAGGTGTCTCATAGATGTACTCTATTGATTTTCAGTTGACTAGAGCGAGTACAGGGTGTCCTATAAATCCAGATATACTACATTTTTGGTTATTTTTGGAGAAATTTTGGTTTGTTAGCATGATACATCCCCCGATGTGTAGACAAGTAATAATTTTATGATAGCATATTGTTCAGGGCATCTCTCAGATGCGGAAAAGTTAGTTTTAATCTTCAAAACCGTTTATTTTACTCTGTTTCAGAACATGCCAGGAAAAATGTTTTTGTTTTAAACTTGTGTGAGCATTTTAAAATGGAAAAACTGGATGAATGGCCTTTTGATATTTCAAACGTTCAAGAGGTAAAATTTAACTTTTTATAATATAATATGTTCTTAAGGTAATGTTATTGTAGAGTGTAGCAGCAGCATTAAAAATATCCGGGAAAACAGTTTTTGCTATATAAAAGAACAAGGCAAATGATCCTAGTTTTTTTACAACAAAAAAGTAAAACTCGCAGTAATCCAAAAACTACAGACTTACCTGAGAGCAGTAAAATGGCTATACGCAATACATTATATGAGATGTACAAAGAACGTGAGTACAGATGATATTTTAACGATTTTCTAGAATACCTAACATTTAAGCAGCAAGTGAAGAAAAGCTTTAAATTAATTACCAAATGAAAGGTGGAAGCATAAAATTATTATAACATAATTATCTATATTTATAGATTTCTTATTTGAATTAATTTGTAAAAACCAATAAATAGGCTATTTTATTATTTACGTAAGTTTTAATTTCTTAATGATCTACTAATTTTTTATCTAAATATCTGAGTATTATCAGATAGTAAATAATAGTAATTATTTTTTTAGGAAAACCAAAAATTAAATTTTGAAATGAAAACCAAAGAGATAGTTACATTCAGCACAACATCATTAAGTACCTTGTTAAAATAAATAGGATTTAAGTTTACAAGAGATGATTACCAAAGAGCCCTTATTGAACGTAATCATATTGTTCCACACATAGCTTGCTTCTTGAGAAAATATATGGAAACTTTAACAAGTGCTTATCCAAGAGAACTAATTTTCTTAGATGAAACATAGATCTACTCCAAAGGAAGTAGAATGAGCAGCTGGCAAGATGATAATATTAAAAGTGTACGTAAACTTGAAGGCAGTGATGGAAAAAGATTTATTGTAGTTCACGCAGGTTCTTCAAAAGGCTTTGTGCCAGGAGCAAATTTGGTTTTCTGATCAGAATCTCTAACTCTTGATTATCATAGAGAAATGAATAGTTTACTATTTACTAAATGGATCAAGACACAAGTACTGCCTAATTTAGAGGATCCATCTCTTATAATAATGGACAATGCATCACACCACAGCGTAATTTTGAACAAACAGACATCAGCATCCACAAAAAAAGCAGCAATTGCCAGTTGGCTGAAAGAATTATTGCAAATAGTAAAGATGCATAGAAAGGAAAATATTTATGAAATTAACTGTCTCGAATCTACTCATATTAGTGTTTTAAATGAAACTCACGGTTTCTAATGAATTCCACAATATAATAAAAATCGTTGAAAATTCTAAAAAATTGACAATTGATGATATTGATTTATCGAAACAATTGTCAATTTTTTAGAATTTTCAACAATTTTTATTATATTGTGGAATTAACTAGAAACCGTGGGTTTTATTTAAAATACGAAAATATTTATGTTATAGATGGAATAAAAAGAGGACATGGACATGAAGTATTAAGGTTGCCACCATACCATTGCCATTTTAATGCCATTGAGCTAAGTATATGACAATAAACATATTGACAGAGATGGATTTAGTGACGAGAAAGTAGTAGGTATGTGGAATGAAGCTTTAGAGCAATGTACACATAACATGTGGGCAAAATGTGTGAACCATACTGAAGAGTTTACTAAAAAGTGGTACAATAGAGAAAAAGCTATTTGCGATATTAACGTGGAATCACTAATTATTGATTCAGGGAAGTTCCCCTTCCGAATCTGATGATGATTTGTAAAATACTTATTGTGAATTTTAGAATGATGATAATAAATGTATGAATCATGTAGATTCACAATATAAACTTCAATTAACAATGATTTGACATTTTCATTATGCTAGTTGATCGCTTTTGTTAATCTTAAAGTATGTGCTTCTTTAAATTTAGATAAATTTATTGAAAGAAAAATTCGTGGAAATTTCTATTTTTGTTAATAATTTTTGAGCATTACATTACATCTAAATTTTGGACTATTTTAAAACAGTAATATGAAATTATCATAATTGACTTCCCCAATAGCAATATCTATTTAGTCATTTGTAACGCCAAAAATTCTGACAAGATAAACAAACAGTGAAAATATTTACGCACACGGCAAAGTAACAGTAGCCATTTTTGACTCGTTGATTCATTTCGCGAGGTTTGTAGGTATGACTTCAGGGTAAAGGTAAATTTGTTCTACTTTATATTTGATATATACTCAATAACAAAGATGACGTCGCGAAACCAAAAGTTATGGAAGACAATGCAGATCTACAGAAGAAAGATCAAGTGAAATAAGAAAATCAAGATATGGAAGAATATTGCAGTAGCCAATACGATTTGCTCATGCCTGAGCCCGGGGGCCGGAGAATGTTGAGACTAAAATAATGATTTTTTGTATTATTTTCTTGATTTAAATATGTTAAAAAAGTTGTTGTTAAAAAATATAATAAGTATACAAAGAAAATTCCTAATTAATTGAATATCCTATTTGTATTGGGTCCAATACTTCAATTCTACAAATAAATAACCCTCAGCAAGTCTTGAACAAAACTGTTGTTCAATTAGACACAATCAGGCGACTAATTTGTTTGAAATATTACTAGCACGTCTAAGAAAGTGTGGGGAATGGTAAACACATTGAAAATTTGTCAAAGCAAATAAAATTGGTACCTAATTAATAACAAAAATTTTCTTAATTCAAAATGTTAGAAATAGTACACTTAAATTCTGGTGCATATATCTCGGATACTGAGTAAAACAAACAAATTCACTTAAACATACCCGAAAACAAAACAGTCAAAATGAGTATTTGAACGGCGAACATTAAGAAACAACAGTTCCTTATTACTGAAATGTTGTCCGTCAAGTATTTCTTAATTTTCAACACCAACATTCTGTACTCCAGAAGCTAGTAAGAACCCGTCCAATCTTACTTGCTTATTCGTATCATTTTGACTTCTATTTTGAATGAGAGGTTATGGTTATTATAAAATATAGTTACAGGATGGATTTAAAAAGTGTATGTTCCATTTAATCTCATCATTTTCAAACGTAAATAATTAAATGAATATCTAGTTTGTTTTTAAATGATGAATCATTTCATTTTTACATTTACCATATTTCAAGAACTCTCCTCTCAAAGAAAATACTATAATATTTTGAATTTCGTTCAGATTTGCCAGTGATTCTAGGTTTTCCAATGGGAATGAATCAAATTATTACCTCTGATGTGCTCTGGCAACAGTTTTAATAGATGAAAATCAACATTTTCAACAAGGCGGAAGAGAAACACGACGCCTTTGGAATTTTATTTCCTTATATTTTCATGGGTTTCGGTCAGAATCACTTGCTTATAGTGGTAACCTTTCGGTTTATTTTATTGAAACCTATTCAAAACTTTCTAAAAATTTTGAAAACACAATACATTTATTTAGATACATATAGTTGAAATATAGTTCTCTAAAACTCACTTTCTATTATGCCTCCGTAGAGGCTTGTCTACTACTGTACAGTAGTATTTCTTAAAATAGAAAGAAGACAATTAATATACATAAAAACAAACAATATAAACAATGAACTATGTTAAAGATGGTTGAAATATGTATTACAGAGTGTCCTAGTTAAGTTAAAATTAGAATTAGAGACCTATTTTTCAATTTTTCATAACTAGGTAAGGTGTAGATATTCATTTATAATAGTAAGTTTGTATATATACAACTTAAGTTGTCTATGTCAGTTCTGAAATTGACTGAGTCGGGGGGATTGAAAGTAACTTAATAGATTTCAAAACCAAATCAAAAATCATTTGTCATAATGGTCTTCCACCTTTCATATATGGGTTACCCAAATTACATAAACCAAGTATTCCACTGCGACAAATTGTTAGTAACATTAATGCTCCTACATATAAATTATCAAAATTTTTATCCAATACACTATAATCTGTAATTGGACTAACAGAATATCATATAAAAGATTCGTGGGAATTTTGTAATTTTAATAAAAAGCAAATCATTCCTCCTAATTATCGAACAATTTCACTAGACATTGTATCTTTATACACAAACATTCCTACGGATCTTGCAATGAAATGTATTGAAAATGAATGGAATATAATCAAGAACTTCACACCATTAGACTTAGATGCGTTTTGCGAGGCGGTTGATTTGTGTTTGAATTCCACCTATTTTGGTGACGATTTCTACAAACAAATTTTTGGAACAGCAATGGGATCTCCAATTTCTGCTCCGATTGCAAACTTAGTACTTGAATATTTAGAATCCAATGTTTTAGCAGAGTTACCAGAAAAACCAATCTTTTTCAAAAGATACGTCGACGACTGTATCCTTTGTGTACCCATTGACCAGACTGACAATATTCCAAAACGTTTTAACAGCTTCAATAAAAAATTAAGACTCACCATAGAAATGGACAAAATGTTTGTATTAATTTCTTAGATATGAATATAGAATATGACAACAACGGTCGAATATCTACAAATTGGTCCACAAAAATGTTATGATCTCAACGATATTTAAACTATAATTCATACGCTCAATCACACATAAACATACTTGAAAAATGGTTTAAGGACTCCGGTTTTCATTCATCTGCAGAGAAAACCAAATGTATAATGTTCTCCAGGAGAGAAGTAGGCCAAAAGTCACTACTTGAACTAAATGGTAGTCCCCTCGGGTATGTGTCAAAAATCACATTTCTGGGAATGATCTTCGACTCGCAATTAAATTGGGATGAACATATCAAGAATCTAGTCGTTAGATGTCAGAATGGACTAAATCTATTAAAAGTCCTCGCAAACAGAGAGTGGGGATCTGATCGAGAAACTTTACTCCTAATCTACAGACATCTTATTAGATCCAAGATCGATTATGGATCCATCGCTTACGCCTCCGCTAGAAAACGCATATCAAAACGTTCAGATGTCATTGCAAACCAAGCATTGCGCATCATTTCTGGAGCTTATAGAACATCCCCTATCGAAAGCTTACAAGTAGAGCTAGGAGAGCAATCACTAGGTAAAAGAAGGCAATACCTGACACTGTCATATGCCAGTACTATAATGGGCAACCAAGAACATCCAAACTACAATAACACAGTTGCAAATAGATATCAAAACACCTACGAATTCAGGAAAAGAGTCGACTACCCCTTCTATCAGAGAGTTTCCAAATATATCATACAACTAGACATGCAGATACCTTCCATACTAGAAGCAAATGTTGATATACCACCGCCATGGCTTATTAAAATTCCGAGCATAGACACCAGCTTAACCAACTTTAACAAGGCAGAAACTCCAGCCTCCACAGTATATCAGAAGTTTCACACGAAACTCTCCATGTATTCTAACTTTCATAAAATATATACTGATGCATCCAAAACCCCAAATGGAGTTGGAGCTGCTATTATCACTTCCTATAAACCACCTTTGAAATATAAATTACCCGACGTAAGTTCTGTGTATACAGTAGAAATATATGCTATCCTACAAGCTTTAATCGAAATTCAATCGTCAAACCTGCAAAAAATTGTAATAATAACAGACTCCTCAAGTGCCCTAAGTACCATGAAAAATATTTACACTAACAACCCTCTTGAACTACAAATCAAGACTCAAGTGCATCTACTACAAAACAACAACTTGGATGTCAGATTCTTATGGGTGCCCTCTCATCAACGAATACAAGGAAACGAAGATGCTGACAAACATGCAAGACGCTACAGTATGCAGAGATGTACATACAGTGAACAGTGCGGTTAACTGTGACGTGAAAACCTACATCAAAATGAAAATTAATTCTCGGTGGCAATCGGAGTGGCAAGGATCACTCCAAAAATTGAGACAAATAAAGGAAAGTGTCAAACAGTGGCCGCGAATGTGCAGTAACCGCTTAAAACAGGTCGTAATAACCAGACTAAGAATAGGTCACACTAAACTTACGCATGAATATTCAATACGTAAAACTGATAAACCTATGTGTATAATTTGTATCCGTGAACTAAATGTAGAACATTTACTATTAGAATGTACATTATACACATCGCAAAGACAACAATGTAATTTTCCAAATGACATGAATACCCTGCTAGGAAAGGATTGCGATGTGGATAATATTCATAAATATCTGTCAATTACCTCTCTACTCTATAAGCTGTGATTATATCATTAAATCCATCGCTAATAACCAACTTAGTTGATGCGAGAAACAAAAAAAAAAAAATACGCTCCCATAAAATACAAGAAAAGTGTTGTCACTGGCCTCACTGATAGAGCGGTACAATTATCACATCCAAAACACAGGCCTGATCATATTAAAAAAAATCAAAAATACCTTGGATTTGAATAATTATCCTAAACATTTCTATGATTCCGTTATTAAACAGAGAATTAACAAAAATTACATCAAATTAAAATTCAATAGCCAAAGTAATCCATCAAAATATATTTCACTTCCGTACATTGCCGATATAAATAAACCATTACAAAAATGCTTAACATCATTTAATATTAAAATTGCTGATAAACCAAATTACATTACAGAAAATAAACTTTTTTATAAACTCAAACCAGATAATAAGAACACAATAAACTCAATATATAAAATAAATTGTACTGATTGCAATGGCACTTACATTGGTCAATCCAGCCAATATTTACATAAGAGAATTCAACAACACTGATTGCTGCAGTTCGAAATAACAATGAATGTACTGTATTATCAAAACATTCACTTGATAAAAATCACTCATTTAATTTCAACAACGTAGAAATAATAACTACAGAAAAAAATAATAGTAAAAGATTAATAAAAGAAATGATAAATATTAAGAAGAATCCTGACTCAGTCAATTTCAGAACTGACATAGACAACTTAAGTTGTATATATACGAACTCACTATTATAAACGAATATCTACACCTTACCTAGTTATTAAAAATTAAAAAATAGGTCACTAATTCTAATTTTAATTTAACTAGGACACTATGTTTTACACATTTCAACCATCTTTAACATAGTTCATTATTTATGTTGTTTGTTTTTATGTATATTAATTGGCTTTTTTTTAATTTAAGAAATACTACTGTTCAGTAGTAGACAAGCCTCTACGGAGGCATAATAAAAAGTAAGTTTTAAAGAAATATACTTTAACTATATGTATTTAAATAAATGTATTGTGTTCAAAATTTTTAGAAAGGTTTGAAAATGGTTTAAATAAAGTAAACCGAAACGTTACAAATATAAGCAAGTGATTTCATTTATTTCTGACCGAAACCCATGAAAATATAAGAAATTGGGTATTTACGGTCATTAAAAATATATATATTTTTGGAATTTTACATTTTTTCAATCACAAGAAAATATTGATAATAATATTGTATTAAAAATATGCGATTGTCAGTTACAACTGATTTAAACTTTTGTATGCCTTTGACGTTATCAAATTATAATGAATTAATTTCCAAATAGCGACCAATGTTTTAATTTTCACTGTTATAATAGAACCTGTTAATGTCCTTAAGATGGAGCATTATATTCTATAAAGAATTTTTGACTTCCATTCTAATTGAACAAGAAGAATGTTAATAAAAAATTATTAAAAGTTTAATGGGTGCTAACCGAAATATAACCGATTAACCTCGGAAAAGTTCTTTCAACTTTGGTCTTTTATATTTTCATCAACGGATCATTTTAAAAGTCGGCAATTAATTATGCAAAAGGGGTGGGAGCGGACAAATTATGGAAGTTGAATCTGGTTAGAAAAACGGAATACACCAAATCTAAATTTGTATACTTTGAGTATTTGTTCTCTTTTTCTCATCCGAATCGATTCTTATTTAATGGAACTTCTTCTATTGTCATAATACTATCTCTTCAACTTTTTTTTTCGAAATACCGGGTTCGTCGTATGGCAGATGCAGGGAATGAGAATTAACGTGGGGCATTAGATGTTACAAAACTACATTGCAAAACGTAAAGCGTCTCAAAATAATCGTTGGCGCTAAACGTTTTTGTTCAGAAGAAATCAGCCAATCTACAAAAGGTAGTATGATAATGTCTATAGGAGAACAATATCGTAGGTAATAGCTGTTATTTATGAATTGATTTGTCTGAATGTTTTATAATTCAATTTTTTTCCTACTGAATCCATTTCACTAATTCACCATTAACACGCGAACACACTGGCCCGTGGGAGAAACGATGAACGTTTTCTACAGTTTTATTTTCTGACACAGATGCTCAAACCACTTTGATGTGCTTTCAATATTGTTACGAAATCGCAGACTATTGTAGTCCCTGAATCCGACTCTGTCTAATATCATATGTGAAAGTTAAAATTTTGGCGAATGCACACCGATTTCTTTAAAATAATATTTATCATTTCTTGCGATTGTTTTTATAGAGACTTCCAGGAATGTCGATTGTTTGTTGGGAGCCACAATCGAGAAGTATCCGGAATAAGATGCACAAGAAAAACGATTAATATATAAGAGACTACCTAACAGCGAGTTAGTTAGTTTACAATTTAATCTCGTAGTGAATAGACGTGAAAATTCAGTGTTAGTAAATAAATTAAGTGTATTTAATATATATTAGGAATTAAGTGTGTACATATATTAAGTAACAGTGTAAGTAAATAGTCAAGTGTATAAATAAATTACGTAAGTAGATATACCGAGTGTAAAAATTTGTCCCACCCATTGTTTATTCAAATAAATAAGAAAACCTTTACATTGGTGACAGGTGTGGAGTAATATAAATAAGTACGTAAACAATGCCATTACACTAAGTGACCTGAAAGTGACGGAACTAAGAGCAGAATTAGAAAATCATGAGCTAGAAACGTCCGGTAAGAAAATTGAATTACTAGAAAGACTTAAAGTGGCACTGGAAAGTGACGACTTTGATCCAGAAACATTTTTATTCAATGGCGAGGCTGCCACCTTAATCTCGTCAATTTCTGCTATGGACGAGAAGATGTCATCTATGAACAACGATATTTCTGTTAACATGGACAAGGTTTCTACTAATATGGATGACAATATTTCAACGATGAAGAATTATATGTCTGCTAACATGGACAAGATCTCAACCATGAAGAAAGATATTTGTGCTAACATGGACAAGATATCTTATTAATGAAAAATGACATTGTTACTGACGCTGAAAAGAAAATTTCGTCTCTAAAATCGTATATCAAGAATAAGATGACAACGATGGATGAGAAGATTGAGAATGAGATAACACGATGGACGAGAAAATGAAGGAGTTAGAAATAAAGATGACAGATTTAAGAACTCAAGACACACCAGCGGAAGAAAAGAAGATCGAACAAATTAAAACTCTGCAAGCCAGAAACACATCAGCAGCTTTGCCGGAATCAAGGCCCCAACGTTCGACGGAAAGACCAATTACGTAAAACAGTTTGTAGTAGCCGCTAGAGTGAATAATTGGTCAGACAGGGAGAAGGCAGTGAACTTAACTATCGCGCTTCGGGGAGATGCCTTACATGTACTTCAGACGATACCTCTGGATGAAAAGGATGACTTCGAGCGGCTGAAGAATAGGTTGGACATGCAATACGGTCAGGACCATTTAGAACATTTGTACCAATTCCAGCTGATGAAATGTGACGGAATCCTTCAATAGTACGAACTGGATATTGTCTGACTAGTTCTATTTGCTTATACATCAGCACCAGAGAACATGATGGAATGTTTGGGCATCTAGGCCTTTATTGACGGCTCTTGAATATGAAGCAACCACTATGGCTTCGGGATACAACAAAGGTAGGACCATGCAGGAAGAAGGTGGCGACTTGACCAGATCGTCAACTTGTTGAAAGGTATGGTAGACAAGAAGATCAGTGCTGAAATTGTGGTGAGCTATAGCATGTACGTACCAATAACCTCTTAAATATAAAGCAGCCACGAAGGATTCGCTGTACAATAAAATTAGGACCATGCTAGAAGAAGGTAATGAAGACAGACTGGAACAGATCATCAACTTTATAAAGAGTACGGTAAACAAGAAGCCGAAGAAGATCAAATGCTGGAAGTGTGGCGAGCTAGAGCACGTACGTAGCCCGTCCTGTTATACAAGAACCCCAGTCACAGAGGAAACTAGACAGGTCGAAAATCGAGCTGATGTGAGTCACCGAAATGCCGACTCCCTGTCTAGACGGCCGTGATCAACAGACTGTTCCCACTGCAACAAGGCTGAATATAACGATGCTGCGGTTTTCTAGAACAACAGTAATAAACGAAGATTGGTCACTCACCATGTTGAAAGAAGATCAGGAGAATGATGCTCACCTAAAGATGATTCGGCAATGGAAGGAAGAAAATCGGCGACCTACCTGGCAAGAAGTGTCAAGATTTCCACCGACACTCAAGGCATATTGGCATTGTCCTGGAAGAAGGCCTGTTGAAATGAACCCTTGAGGATGATGATGGTTCCTAGAAGAGAAAACAGTTAGTTATCCCGAGAACGAGAGTAGCTCAGGTAGTTAGGAAGTTACACGACACTCCATTAGGGGACCAACAGAGAGTGAAGAAAACCCTTCAGCGAGTCCGTGAGAGGTTTGATTGGATATAGTAATGGATCACATCGCAAGCGCGCCCATGAAACAAAATAATGGAATCCTTTTCAAAAGAATTGCTTTAGACATCGCTGGGCAATTTTAGACGAGAGTAAATGGTGATATATATATACTGGTAGAAATGGATTCTTTCACAAAGTGGGTGGAAATTTACGCGATCCCGAATAAAGAGGCCACAACCGTCGCGGATGTATTGGTGAAAGAATTTACTACTATATATTGCAAGCAAGGTTTAGGAAAATTTATAAAATATATTTTACAAATAATATATTAGGTTTTGGCTTTAAATGAATAATTTATACCCTGTATCATAATATAATATATGTTTATTTCAAAACAAAACAGAAATATACAAACTACAAAATTTAGCTAACATTTTTGATGTAGAAGTAAACAATTAATCACTGAAGCTGAGAGTAACTAGGTTACCAACAACTTGTGTGTGATATAATAAATAGATACAGTGAAATTAGATTATAAAGATACAATTAAGTAAATATTATTTTTAGTATTGACAGTGTCAGTATAATAATAATGATCAATTCGGTATAGTATTGATAAATTTAGTAATATTGACAAGTTCAGTAGATATAGTGAGTCGGGTAGGTAGATATTAATTAATTCTCATCACATATATTCGCACACACATACAACCACATATTTTGCTTTTTATATCTTGTTTATTATATTTTGGAAAAAGTCTCTATTTTTTGATCATATCCATTTTTTATTTCACATTTAAAGCTCTTATATCCTTCAATGTTTTGTAGTTCTACAGGTACTCGACTAGTGCCCAGAACAAATTAATTTACCAACAGGTACTTAGTGTCCACCACTAATGTGTTCAGTAAGAACTACTGACAAAATTTGTATCAATAACTGACTGCCATTTTGCTATGTACCACTATTTAGTGGATATTACTAATTTGTTTAGTAGTGAGTACTGATTCTACTCATGAAATCTGTATTTAATGCTATATCCTTCTAATGCCTGCCACTAGTATTACTTAGTGGAAATTACTAATTAGTTTTGTAGTAATCACTGATTCAATTGGTATTTATCACTGCAAGGCTTCATGGTGGATAATATAAGTATAGTAGTTATGACAAAAGCGTTTAGTGTACGCTACTCATGAAATGCTATTTCCTTTTAATGTCTGCCACTAGTCTAGTTGGCAAAAGTCCCCCCTGTTAACTTGACTATATGAATTTAAAAACTCTGGAACAGGTCAATTTTGATTTTAAGGGTCCCATTTTTCAACCACGCCCAAGCTATACTGAGTGAAAATTATTTTAGTAGTTTTTTTAATGGACAACTATATATATTTCCATATTTGATTAGATATTTTCTTACAAACTCATTGATTATTTCAATCGGCGGCGAAGATATGGGCAAAAAACCTGCTCATATGTATAATGAGTATGACTGAAACTAGCAGAGATTCAGGTTAAAAGTATGTTGCAATGATATAGGAGGTTTTTCGTCCATATGTTCGTAGCCGTTTAACACAATTCGATCAAACTTGGTATCACTGGATTCGTAATGAAAACCCTCAATAACATTTGGAAAAATATACTGGGTGTCCCATAAAAAACACCATATTTACTCAAATGTGGATAACCCTTTAAGTATACGTTGAGCATGGTTAAAAAAATGGGATTTTCAAAATCAAAATGTTCGAGAGGTTTTTTAATAATCGTTTTTTATTATCGAGTAAATTGAAATTAAAAATTAAAATGTGATGTTTGCTTAAAGGTAGACAACTTATCACAGGTTCATTAAGAAGTTATTTCTAATTTCACTCGATGTTGAAAAAAAGATAGAATGTATTGGGACAAAATTTCTTTTCTTTTCACAGTTTACCTTACAGAAAATATATCTGTATACAGTGTGTCACTGGATGGAGCTAACAAGAAGAAAATATTTATCTTTCATTTCGTTTGTCAAAAAAGTTTTGGTTGTCAAAAAATTGGGTTTTTCACAAGAAAATCAAAGATTAGATTCATAGGATGTTCATAAATTGAGAAAACATGAAAATGCTTTGAAAGAGAAATACTATTCTTTAATATATTATATGAAAATTTTGATATGAGCCGCAATTATGGAAAAGACAAAACAAATTTTAAAATAAAAATGAGAATTTTGTGATTTTTCTTCTTTGCATGTTTCATGCATCTTAATAATTTATCATCACCCCTATCTAATCTCAGATTTTAGATGGAGAACCCATTTTTTGACTAGCAAAGAATGAGTTTTTGTTATAAAATCAATAATAAAGATTTTTCCTTATTATCAACTCCATCTAGAGACACACTGTATATTGAAACAAAAACATTCAACTAAAATAACAACATAAAGTAACATAATTCTTATTATTCATAAGAACAACGTGGCTAGGAAATGGATCATACAGATCTTCAACATGAATTCCAAAAATCTCCATCTAGAGACACACTGTATATTGAAACAAATACATTCAACTAAAATAACAACATAAAGTGACATAATTCTTATTATTCAAACGAACAACGTGGCTTGGAAATGGATCATACAGGTCATTAACATGAATTCCAAAATATACATTATGGTTAATGATAACTTCATAAGACTGAATGTGAAAATTGAATTGTACAACATCAATTGATTTACAAGAAAGCTATAAATCATGATTTATATTATAGAATAATGAGTCTACTAACCCAAACTTAGGAACAAACTCGTCAGTGTCAACAACTAGAATCACATTTGGTTTATAAATTACGCCATTAAAAGACGCCCACTTTTTTTTGCAACCGATACTAAACGTGTTTGTCGATACGACCCTCTTGTACCTAAAACTGAATTTTATAGAGACAGAAGCAATAACGTATCAGCAAAAATTATTTTGCTATCTTCACTGAACCTCTTTTTTCCGTGTAGTGCTCGTGACTGATATTTATGTTAGGATCACTGGGAATTGCACAAACTTTACTCGTAATTTATTTTGCAACCGATACTAAACGTGTTTAGTTGTTGATACGACCTTCTTGTTCCTATAACTACATTTTGTAGGGACAGCAGCAACATCGTATCAGCAAAACTTATTTTGCTATCTTCACTAAACCTCTTTTTTCCGTGTGTTCATTTCGTTTTAGGTAGAGCAGTATTTTAAGGCAGTATGGCCTTAAATCCATAACTTGGCTCATCACATATAACTCATCACTTGGAAACCTAATACTCTTTTGGTAAATAATTCGTAATATCCACCTTTGTAGTACATTTACATTTTCAATGTGGCAATCATATACTCCACCCCAACCAGAGATGCCATAGCTCAGCTGTGACTGCACTTACGAAAAGTACAACATTTTCAAGTGGTGTATATCCAAGATGTCTCTCAAGTATTTAAATCTTGACAGTAATCCTCTTAGTTTGTTAGCAATATTTTTTGTTTGGAGATACCATTTTAGATGACGATCAATAATATTTCCAAGATATTTAATCCTATCTACTTCTGGAATTTTAGTAGTCATGTCAATATCCAAATATCCGAGATTTGGTAGACCTGTAAGGTATGATGTGAAACGCATATATTTTGTTTTTTCTACATTTAGTGTTAGTTCATTAAATTGAAACCAGGTTTTTATTTTTTTAAAAGCGATTTTAGCTTGTGTTTTCAACTGAGCCCAAGTAGGAGCGGTCAAAAGGATGGCAGTATCATCGGCGAAGCAAATAATTTTGCCCCTTATGTCGAGGAAAAGTAGGCTATTTAAATAGATATTGAATAGCAGCGGGCCCAGTACAGAGCCTTGTGGCACGCCATAGGTAACATTTCTAGCCTCGCTTATGCAATTGTCGATGGTTACATATTGTTATCGCTCACTCAAATAACTCTCTAATAGCTTATAAGTTAATCCACGCACACCGTAGAATTTTAATTTGTTTAACAATTTTTTATGATTAACGGTATCAAAAGCCTTAGATAGGTCCACAAAGATGCAAGCTACAGGGATTTTTTATCTAAGGAATTGTATAACGTTTCTACTAATGAGCATATTGCATCCTCCGTGGATTTTCCATCTCTAAAGCCATACTAATTTTCTGAAATAATGTCATGCTTATTGAAGAATTTAATTAGCCTACATTTTAAGATCTTTTCAAAAATTTTACTTATCGTTGAAATGCGAGTTATTGGCCGATAATTCTCCATTTTAGATATATCACCGTTTTTAAAAATAGGCTTAATTAGCCCTGTTTTCAGCGACTTAGGAAAGATTCCCGAACTAAAGCATTTGTTTATCATATAGGTAAGTAGAGTAGCTATTTCATGTTTTATTTCTTTCAAAGTTTCCGATTTAATGCCGTCTAGTCCTGGTGACTTTTTATTTTTTAACGAATTTATAGTATGTTTCACTTCAGCTTCATCTGTGGGGTACAAATACATAGTTGTGTCTAGAGTTTGTATATTCTCAGCATAATTTTTGGGGGAGGGTATCTTTGGTGCCATTAATTAGTTGACTTTTTTCATTTAAAATGTTATCTATTTCACTTTCAGATTTGGATTTGCCATATATATCAGTTACACATTTCCATAGTGCTGCAGTGAATTGGAGTTTTTATTGATTAAGTTATTAAAATAAGTCTTCTTTGCATTTTTTATGAGTATTTTTAATTTGTTTTTATAGTCATGATATTTTTTATTTAAGTGTATGTCATTAGGGGTACTTTTAAGTTTTTTATAGATTTTATTTTTTTCGTTTATAGATTTTAGTAATCCCGCAATAATCCATGGTCCTACTGTAATGCTTAACAATTTTATGGCAAGCTGCCTGAAGGACAAGAATTATTTTTGCATCAAGATCGTCTCTATTTTCTTTATTATCTAGTTCATGCGCCCATCTTTCTAGTTTGTCGAGTAGCATATTGATCCCAATGACCACCATAGGAAGGGTAGAATATTTCACTCCTTCTAAAATTTTAGTTAGTGTTTTGAAACTTTGTAAATACTTACATGTTCTTTCAATAACATTCCATTCTGTATCGTGTATTCGAAAATGTAAAAGAGTATCGGTATTGTCAAAAAGAATATTAATCGAACGTTTGAATTGTAACGCCCAGGATAGATTTTCCAATGTAGAGTTCCATCTGGTTTTTACCTCCAGTTTGGGAATGGTCATGTGTAAATTTAATGAGTCGTAAAATTTTGCGAAGTTTAATCTTAACATTTCGGAGATGTTAATTTTTTTACAAATTACTATAACCTTTGCAATTGTTGCAGTATTTTCATTATCACTAGTATCAGAGTCTTCGTCTTCGTTTTCTTCAGATGTTAACTCAAGCACTTGCATTAAATCTCGGGCAGCTGACAAGAATATGTGCAAAACACACATAATGTTTATTCGCACCATCAAAATTTTCTATTATGTTTCCCAATTCTTTTAAAAAAGTGAAATTACTATTAGTGTTGTCAGTAGTGATACCTTGAATAGAGTGTGTAATATTGAATTCAGCCGTTATTTTAAAAAACAAAGTTGCCATTGAAGGGCCAGTATGTTGTCCTTTTGGCGGGTACAAAATCTAATAAAAAAGAATGTAATGTCCAGTTACTATCAATAAAATGAACGGCTACTCCATAGTAGCCCTTCATCGAATGAGAAGACCATCCATCCATCGTAAACGAAATTTTTGAGTCACAAGCATTTAAAAGTAACATAAAATTTGGAAAATATTCGTGACTTCAACTGGTTTCTTGAAGAAACAATAAGTTTGGATTAATGTAGTTGTATAATTGGTGGGTTATATCATCTTCAAAAAAGTTAAATGGCAAATATTTTTTACAGTGTACTCCACTAATAGATCCATACATTCAGTTTTACCTGTCTGCGAGTCCAAAGTTTGCCCAGTAGGATTCTAAAACAAACAAAAAAAATTTTTCACTGGAACGCCGCGTCGCGCAACAGCCGCTGTAGTCGCCTCTATTGTATAGTAATTCACCACGTTTTAGGGTCAAAATCAAGTCAAAATAGTTTTTAGACAGCATTCTCAAAGTTAAAAAATATGCGGTTTGTTTTATTGTACTTAAAATTTTTATTAGCAGGGGGCTACATTTATTAAATTCGTCATTGGTAAAAAGTTTGACACCATTTAAGCGAAACAAATCAACAATCAAAAAATCTGGCGCAGAGCCTCCTGCTAATAAAAATTACAAGTACAATAAAACAAACCGCATATTTTTAACTCCAAGAATAAAGGAGATGCCGTCCAAAAACTATTTTGACTCGATTCTGACCTGAAAACGTGGTGAATTACTATACAATAGAGGCGACTATAGTAACCGCGGCGTTCGAATTTAACACGTGATATGGAGGCCTCTTAAGTAAATTTATTATGAAGGTAGATGGTTGACTGACCTCTATAAGGCCAAAAATCACGGGCGCAGTCATAAAAAAGTGGGGTAACACAGTTGTGGCTCTAGGGTTAATTGTATAAAAATTGACCAGATCATTTTTACAAATTTTGGATCCAACGTTCTATGTTGTTATTACCACAAATTCTTTCTTTATTTTTACATAATTTGCACTTTGCAATTTTCATTGTTTTGGAATCGCCTGCCGCAACATCAAAAAAATCTGTATATTTCTTTTTCTTGTTGATTAATTTTGCCTCGTCTACAGATTTCTTTCTCGTAGTTTTTGCAGGGGGGAAATCTTCTAAATCAGATTCACTTTGTTCTGGTACGTATTCCGAGCCGCTACATGAAAAAGGTTCAAGTTCAGATATTTCGACTTCCGACATTATCGCACAATGCACGCACTTCAAAGCAAACAAGCCAAGCGTATCTATCCTTCTAAATATGAACTATACTATAACTGATTTGCGGACTAGCAGAGTAAAGGTTCAGACATGAAAACAAATGGCGGTAGGGGTAGGAGGTAGGCGGTACGCTCCCAGTTATTAGAATTGCAAGTCAACACGTTGCGCAATATAATATTCAAACTTTTTGAAGAAGTTTGATTTCAAGTCAAACCTAAAGTTACAGAAATCGATTCAAGTCAAACTTTTTTACATAAATAGTTTGATTTTCAATAAAAGTCAAGTTTGTTGAGTAAAATCAAACTAGTTTGACTTGATGCATCTCTAGTAGGTAGCTTCTGTCATTCTGACGATGATATTTAATTGTAATTTTTTTAGAATGTTTAATACTTGTCATTATATTGTGGAATTATTTAGCAACAGTTAGTTTCATTAAAAACTGTAACATAAGTAGACTCCACGTAGTAAGGGTCGAAACAGTAAATTACTTTTTTGATGATATATCATTGTAGAATGTAGAAACGTTTTAGAAAATAAATAATTCGACCTGATCTTTTCAATAAATCAATTTTACGCTTCCTCTCTACTCATATATGCCTGCTACTAAAACTACCGTAGTTCAAATGCATTTTATGATATAATACATGAAAAGAATTAAGTCTACCAGATTCTAAATCTTTTTCTAAACCAACTGTGAAGGAAGAAATAGTCAATGTAACTCGGAAATGGTACATTAAGCATCTCATTTCATTGTACAATTTATAGTTCCTTAACACTCAATTGAATTCGTTGACGATAAAAGTAGACAAATATCTTATTCACCGGATATCCCAAATGTGTGCCAGAAATTTGTTCATAGATTCAGTGATTGTTTACAGAGTCCATTAATTACGTTAGCTATATCAGTGTAAATTAGATTGTACAAATAAAGCAACTGATTATTATCTATCTGATAATTAGCTATGTTCAATTAACACATGCTATCTCCACATAATAATGATTCATATAATATGTATACTTATACAACACAAACAATGTATTCCCCAATTTTATAAATATATTGAAGATCCGCAATAATATAAATATAAAGTACATTATCGTGTTGAGCTTCATCGAGTAAACATCGTCAAAGCCAACAACACATTTTTTGCTAATTAGACTACCAATATGTGATAAGTAAACGAGTTTTCATTCTGTTGCAATATTTTCACAGTTATATACTTTTTATTACCCTAGTAATTATTAGTGAATTCCAGTGGTGTGCCGTTAGAAAACTCTACTAGACTTAGGTGAGTTCCTTCTTAACCTCTTTCGCTCTGGAAGAGAGTCTGTACTACCTTTCTTTTCTCTTCTGTGTAGTGTTCTTGGTAACCAAGATCACACACACAAACAATGAGTACCCACAATAACTTACATTCAACAAACACCAACGCTATCACCAAATCAAAATCATATGTTGCTGCCGCACTTACCAAACCACCTCCTCCTACTTTTCCCGAAAGAGGCCAAGCTATTGTTATGCACTCAATACCAAACACTGTACTAAGTGAATATATTGAATTCATTGGTGAAATAGTTGCTCCAAAAAATATCACATTTGCTTCTCCTATTTCCAATAACAGAATTTGCATTTTCCTCTCTTCCACTCAAATTGTTGATCAACTTCTGAACAGTACATCATATAATACGGTTAACTCCACTGTCGTTCTGATTCGGAAACTAATCTCACCTTCTAAGAGAATTCTTATCTCAAACGTATGCCCTTTCATTCCACTTACTCTAATTGAGAAATATCTAAAAGATCTTGGTTTGCAGCTTGCAGCTACTATTATTTTTGTGAAATGTGGAACAATAGACGATCAATATGCTCATATCATAAGTTTTCGCAGGGTCCCCTTCGTCACCCCCGATAAAGAGGACTTTGAGTTACAAACCTCCTTACAAATTAATCACGAAAATACATCCTTTAGAATATTCATATCCACCGATAGACTTGAATGTTTTCTCTGTAAACTCACCGGACATACCGCAGACTCCTGCCCTAAAGTCCCTACTGGTCCTGATACCAATTTACTCTCAACCAATCCTCCCCCCTCTTAATCCTCCCCTGTTGACCCTCTAACTACACTGATTAGCCCTACACCGATAGAACTTGAGCCCTCTCTAGATGATTTCTCTCTACCTCTTACAAAGAATCCTGAACCTCCAACTACCTCTTCTGCTACCTTCCTTCCAATAGCCACATGCCAAAAAAGAGGCCACTCTTCTACCGACAGCCCTCTTGACACTCCTCCAATACTGTCTCCCTCCATTACTTTATCAGCCTAAACCTCCACATTACCTCCTTCTTTTACTGTACCACCGAAACCAATAGAGAAAAAGTCCGAAACCAATGCAAATAATCCCTCAGATGATTCATTAGGACTTAACTGTGTTTCTGTTATCCAAAATCTCTTCAAAGACAACCCATCTAACTTCACTCTTACCTCAACCCAACTAATCGCTTTTCTCGAAAATTCTTTTGGATGTCCTTACCCGCTACAGGAAGCACAAAAAATTCTCCTCTGATATATATGGTATACAAAAGGACTTAGCACAGCTTTACGCTGCTACAAAGGAAAGAGCACTAAAAAATCGTCTCACAAGGCTTTTAAACAAATTAAAACACCAGCATAACCCAATTGATTTCCTCGACAACCTAAGCATCTCTTCGGATAACCTTACAGATACAGAATCTAACCACAGCTCACAGAACGAATACCAACTCTTTAATCCCTACATCTTTTATAACCCTTCTATTTCCAAATTATTACAATGGAACTGTGATGGATTATTTCCAAGACCAGACATTGTATGCCTTCAGGAAACCAATGCGAAAAACTCCAAACCTCCCCTTTCAAAAAATTTTGAGGGATATCATAATATCAGAACCAATTGCCTAAGAGCTAGTGACTGTACCTCAATATTTGTCTCCTCTGACTTTTTTTTTGTCCACCTCCCGCTTTCCTCTGAATTAGAAGCCATGGCCATAACCTGTTGGTGTCCCGATAAACTCACTATTTGTAGTCTTTATGTTTCACCAGATCACCCTCTTAAAGAGGAAGAGCTTGTTAATCTCATATTCGAACTTCCGCAACCCTACATTTTCGTAGGAGATTTCAGTGCTCACAATACAATATGGGGCACCAGTCATACATTTGGTAAAGGAAAGATTATTGAAATCGTTATGAATTGCACAGGTATTTGTATCTTGAACACCGGTTCCAACACCCACTTTAACATTTCAATTGGCTCCTTTTCTACTATCGATCGTTTACTGAAGATGACCTTCACGACAGTAATCATTTTCCCATCTTTATAACTAACACCGATCATTCAAATGACCGAGCTCTAACAAAAAGTTACTGGCGTCTAAAATATGCTAATTGGCCTGAATATATCACTAAAACTGAACAATCCATACCCAATCTTTCTTTTACTAACAATATTGATGAGTCTGTTACCTTGTTCGCAAATACTATTCGACTTGCTGCGGAGGCTCACATTGGGAAATCAGTCATATCCCCTTCACAAAAAACTGTTCCATGGTGGAACGCATCATGCAAACATATAGTTCAGCAGCAAAAAACTGCACTAAAATTATTCCGCAGTAACAAAACTCAAGAAAACCTCATCAATCTCAAAAGAGCAAGAGCAAAAGCCAGATACACTATGAAACTAAGTAAAAAATCTTCCTGGAGAAATTTTGTCTCTTCCGTAAATGAAAACACTAACCCCAATCAAGTGTGGAAAAAAACGGACAAATCCACGGTAAGAAAAGTAATATAAAAATCACCAGTCTATTTCACAACCAAACCAATGTGACTGATAATCAAGATATTGCCAAGGTTCTAGCTGAAAGCTATGCAGCGAAGATTTGCAGTAAACCTAGTCCTATTTTATCGAAGTCGACTCCCCAACCACCTTTGCCTTGCTCATCCTCTTCCATTCGAGATATTGATACGCTCAACTCTCCACTCACGTTTCCAGAATTGAAATTTGCACTAAAATCCTGTAAGAACACTGCTTCTGGCCCAGGTGATCTCCACTATATATTTTTCAAAGTCGTCAAGCCATAATCTCTAAACTAAATCAATACAATATCAACGGAAATATATTTTATTTTATACAAAACTTCCTAACTCAAAGGTCCTTTAGGGTTTCTGTAAACGGCAATTTTTCATCTTTGTACACCCAGACCGATGGTGCTCCTCAAGGATCAGTCTTGAGCCCAACTCTATTCAACTTAGCAATAAGTGATTTGTGCCATAACTTACCTTCCCCCACCAAATATGTAGCTTACGCTGACGATTTAATACTATACTGTCATATGGTCGTTCGGCAACTACTAGCTCCAAAATTCTTCAAACCGCGGTAAATCTCTTACTTGCACGGACACGTTCTATAGGATTAACCTTATCTTCAACAAAATCAAAAATCATTAAATTTGGCAGGCGACCTCAATCTCCTATCTCCCACATATTTATTAATGATTTCCCCCTCCCAGTGGTAAATCACTGCAAAATACTAGGTATAACATTTGATTCTCGGCTCTCTTGGGAACAGCATATTCTTGAAACAAAAGGTATCTGTTACAAACGATAAAATATAATTAAAACCCTATCTCATTATGACTGGGGTGCGGACGAGAGATCCCTTCTGAAAATTTATAAAGCACTCATTCGCTCCAAATTAGATTATTGCTGCATCGTTTACATGTCAGCTTTTAAGACAAATCTAGTATTCCTAAATCCTATTCATAATACGGCCCTGCGACTTTGCTTAGGCGCTTTCCGTAGCAGCCCATCTGAAAGTCTCTACTCTTGTCTATTCTCTGTTCACATGAACTGCCAGCCCTCCTAACAACCCTTCACCAATAATTAAACCTATCGCTCTCATATTATCCTCATTAACAAATAACATTAACCTCTCACTCACTAACCCCAATCCTTTTTCTTCAACCCCTTCCTGGATTATGCACCCTCCTCAGGTCAATACTTATTTATTTATCCAAAATTAATAAACACGAAACACCTTAAAAGCTCATGATTAAATCTTTTTATGAAATCATTCATAACAATCACTACGATTTTGTATTATACTCCGATGCTTCCAAAAGTGATACTGGCGTTGGCTGCTCAGTTACCACAGCAAACAATCTCATCAGCACTTCCCTAATCCTTCCTTTATGCAGTGTCCATACTAGGGAATTGTGTAGTATTCTACAAGCTTTTAAGCACATCAACCTTTCCAATAAAAAAGTTGCCATTTGTACAGACTCTCTAGCGTCTATCCTATCTATCCAAGAATTATTTACTGAACTACCCATTGTCCAAGATATCCATCACTCTTATCACCACATTTATTCCCTAAACACCACAGTCACCATTATATGGATACCATCAGACATTTGTATACCTGGAAATGAACTGGCCGATCAGCATGCCAAAACAGCGTCAACTACAGCCACAATAACTTCTCATATCCAAATTGGCAAGGATGTTGAGGCAGAAGCAAAAAGAATCGTCAGATATATATGGCAAACTCACTGGAACTCCACCAAGACTTCCCTACTATCTATATAGCCTGTTCTAAACACACCTCTGTAAACTGACCCCACTGGACTCTCTAGACAAGAATTATCAATACTACTTACTCGTACACTTCGAATAGGTCACACCAAACTTATACACAGCTACTTAATGACCTCAAGCATCAGACCTTCCTGCCAAAGCTCACTGGAACTCCACCAAGACTTCCCTACTATCTATATAGCCTGTTCTAAACACACCTCTGTATACTGACCCCACTGGACTCTCTAAACAAGAATTATCAATACTACGTACTCGTACACTTCGAATAGGTCACACCAAACTTACACACAGCTACTTAATGACCTCAAGCATCAGAGCTTCCTGCCAAAGTTGCCAGTGTCCACTTACTATTAAACACATTCTAGTTGATTGTCATCAATTTAGCACAAGAAGACGACAACATAATCTTAAATCCCAGCTGAAAGACATCCTAGGGGACCCAAACCAAATCGAGTCAACACTGAAATTCTTAATAGTATATTAAGCACCAAGTGTCAAAAAGGTTACTTTAGTTACGAGTTTTACTAGGCACGAGTGGAGCGAAGCGGAACGAGTTCCTTGTGAAACGAGTGACTAAAGACGTTTTTGACACGAGGTGCTTACTATACTTTTCCTTCGCCCGCGGGAATGAAAAAATTATATTATTTTTGAATTATATTCATTACATGACGGACGATGGCTGACAGCTGACTGACAAATCAAATGACGGAGAATAATAAAATTATCACAGAACATGAAATTTAACATACAAATGATACACTTTATTTGACGTTTAAAAAACAAAAGATAAACGAGATGTGACTTTTCGCATCTTAAACACTAGTGTTTAAAAAGTCGTTTTTTGCATGTCAAACCCGTGTTCAAAGTGCGGTTTTAGTAGCGGAAGTAGA
The DNA here is from genome assembly GCA_963921935.1 of Galeruca laticollis. NCBI lineage: Eukaryota > Metazoa > Arthropoda > Insecta > Coleoptera > Chrysomelidae > Galeruca > Galeruca laticollis. The sequence continues at coordinate 53,245,343 of OY998184.1, forward strand.
AAAAAGATATATCATAAACTTTAAACTATGTTTTTTAACTATCTGTAATAACTACTGTTTTTTGTAATCGCACCTGTGCAGGTGGCCATAGTTGCCGAGCACGTTAATTGAATAAAAAAATATAAAGTTCACTTAATGGGGGGAACGAAACAGCGAATAAAAATAATGTATGGAGGCGGCTGTGAAAAGTCCCTTAATTTAACATTGAAGTATCTGTTGACAAATGTAGAATATTTCACAGAAATTTTTTGGTGCGTAGCTATAAAATATGAGTCCCAGAGAACTGTTAAAAGAACTGAACATGGCCCTACCTACCGAACTTATTATAATAGTCACTAGGGCATTAAAGTAGACTGTAGATTTGTAAGTGAATAAAATTAAAATCCAAAATAACACTTACCACTCGTAATAAAAATTCAGATCCGGATAACTTGAATACAGAAAGTAATTTTGTCACTCTATAAGAGAGATATTTAAGATTTTCCTGCAGCTTTCGAAACAATAGGGTACAGTGTATCTGATTAAGAGAAGTAACCCGCTGTATCTTAGAAACCATTTATCGTACAGCTTAGAGAAAAAAAATATATTACAAACTCGCATACAAGAAACTGCTGGAAATAATTTTCAAGTTTTCTACTGCATCGCGAGAGGGTGTAGTTCACAATAATAGCACAGACATGTTTTTTCTATAATAAATGTACCATTATAGTACCACAAAATTTAAATATTCGTAGTCATTAGATTATTTTAGTTTACTCCAGTACTTTTCCCCCTATACTATAAAATAACTGGTAGTGGTGAGTGGGAAAGCTGTGTTCCGTATCATGATTTGTTAACAAGTAACCATGTATATAAATAAAAAGTTTTGAGAGCTGCAGCTAAAAATATATGCTGCTGAAATTTCAACAATTTGTACTTAATTCAAACGTTTTTACCCGTGAGAAAAGTATACAAACAGACAATGTTGTCATGTTTTTCTTATTTAGTTAAATAGTAAATGGGTGGAATAAACCTTAAACACACGGTATGGCTACTTACTAATTTGCTTGAACACTAAACTACTCACTAACACTTAATTTATATACACTTAACTATTCACTTACATTTAATTTATATACACACAACCTTAATTATTAATTTATATCAACACTTTACTGTTCGCTATTTCGGTGTATACTTGTTTATTTGACGAGATCACTTTATCAACTAAACTGAACTTCTCCGCTGGTCAGTCCTTTATATATATTAGTTTATAAAATTTGTGATTTGTTGCACTCCGGAGGCTGTATCGTGCTAACGAAAAGTGGCCGACGACAACGACGACGACGACATACACATAGGATTTTTTTTCTAAAAACCATTTTTTCGTGTTGTTCTTGATGAAAAACGTAAAAATAACTTAAAATTTTATTTCAAAAATTTTAATTTTTTTGTTGGTAAACCAATACTTTTTTCACATATTAGATAGGTTGGGCGGAAAAGTAATATTCAAAGAATCTACTTAGCCTCTAAATCAGCCGTAACGTAATAACTAATGTAATATAAAGACCAAAATTACTTTTTAACCAATTAACCTAACATAACATTGATTGACTTGTTACCCCCTCCCTCAACAATATTATCTATATATACGACTTCATAAAACTATGAGTTAAAAACTAGACTTGACTTTTCTACAAAATGTTTGATCTTAATGTTGAGCTGATAAAATGAATTATTACGTCACTTTCTGAACGTAATACCTCATAATGGAATGGAAATAAAGAAAATGGGAAATTTTTATATTATAAGTTGCTAAGGAGGAATTGTGAAATGCCAATTCAGGACGACTCCCCTTTATAAATCAAGTATTCTGTAGTAGGTACGCCCATTTAATTCGAAACAAAAGTTTTGAGCTCTGGTAGAATTTCCGTGAAGACTTCGAATATCAGTTCCGGCCAAATCCTAAAGTGTGCGATGTATTTATTATTTGAATTTGTACTTCTTCCGAAGGGTCAAACATTATTCAACAAATCACAATGTATTTGTGAGTTCTCTATTATCGATAATTGTCTATTTCAAACCAACAATGTGATAATAAATTTTAACCTGACAATAACATGTTACAGTTGCAAGCCGATCATTTATCAAGTTCGAAAAATAACATATATAAAGGATATCTCTTACTTCTCTAGAATTATAAATTGAATACACATCCATTCATCAAACAAACTATGGGTTCGTTAGATTAGATTAGATTTCAACGGGGTTACAGTGCACTGAAACCAAAGGTTTATTGTGCCCCCTCTATCAGAGCTGTTCTCGCTACTACTACAGCTCGCCTTCCAGTTCCAAGGTTCTAATGAACTCCAGTATTTGGGACGGCTTCAACGAGGTTAGGTCCTCACTCTTACAAGTTTCTTGTCCGAAGCATTTCTTGCGTTGGCTTGCAATGGCGAGGCATTCCAGAACTAGTTGGTCCGTGTTTCATCCTCCTCCCCACAGAATCTACATTCGTCAATCTCTGCTAGACCTATTCTCATTATGTGCTTCCTAAGGCATCAGTATCCTGTAAGAAAGCCCGTGAGGAGATGTAGCTTATCTTCACTAAGGTCCAAATATTTTTTGGATCTAGCAGTGTCAAACTTCCTGGCAAGTGTATTGGCGTCTTCATTTCCCGTGATTCTCGAGTGGCCAGGAACCCAGACTAAAGAGACCCTGGTATACCCAGACTAAAGAGGCCCTGGTATTCTTTCCTAATTCATCAAGTTTTCTTTGGCACTCCCATGCCAACTTTGAGTCAATGACAAGGAAGCTCAATTCTTTGAAAGCTGCTTGACTATCAGAATGGATCGATATGTCACATTTCTGGTAGTTTATTTCTACGTTCATTTCCACACATCTTTCGATCGCAAGTATTTCTGCCTGAAAGACGCTCGGGAAGGAGCCTAACGATAATGAGTATCTGGTGCCAGGCCCAAATACTTCAATGGTGGTTTTTAACCATCCGTATACCATCTAATGGTGTTTTCTTTGAGAGTTTGGATGGTGTATTCCCATTCCCAGTCTCTCCTCGTATTTAGCATCGTGGTGAAATTATTTTCGATACTTACTTTCCCGATCATTTCGTCACTGAGAAGATTTACTAATGAGATGTATCTTGTCAGAGAGGACCAAGCTCCCTGATTTTTAATACTCTCATTGCCTGAACCTTCCTGAGATATTCTAAGAATTGCCTCTTGGGTATATCTAAAGTGCCCTAGTTGGACACGTTCTCATAACTCCAGTGATGCACACATAGGCAAGCCTTTGAACTTTATCGAGGGTCTTCCTCATGCTGTACTGACTTGCTTTTGTATGCCAAACTATTGCTCCATACGTAATTGCTGGTCTCACAATCATGGCGTACATCCGTCGCAGAATTTTTGGGTTACAGCCCCACCTCTTACCAGCTAGATTTCTGCACACCATCAAAGCAATTATTGCTTTATTAGCAATTATTTCAACATGCTTATTCCACAGAAGCTTACTGCCTAGGGTTATCCCTAGATATTCAACCTCTGATTTCCATTTTATGATTTTCCCGTTTAAGGATATGGGTTTCATGGCTGGAAGTGTTCTTTTCCGGGTAAATGGAATTACTATGGTCTTGCTAGAGTTATTGTTTAGCCCCACTGTCAAGCACCATTTCTCAATGATTCTGATGTCCTTTTGTAATAAATCACACAAGGTGCTCTCGAACTTGCCTCTGCCTATTAAAACAGTGTCATCGGCGTAGCCCATACTTTCGAAGCCAAGCTCCGTTAGCCTGTAGAGCAACTCATCTACTACGAGGCTCCATAGAAGGGGATATATCACTCCTAAGGTGTCCCCCGAATGGCTTTAACTGAGGTGGTTTGATTCTCCACCTTTGTCTCAGCTATCCTCGTCGTCAATAACTCATACATCCATTTTACAATGGTTTCATTCACTCCTCGCCTTTTTAGTGCTTCTCTAACAGACACATGAGTTGTATTGTCAAAGGCCCCAGATATATCCAGGAATGCGCACATTGCGATTTCTTTGTTGTTCAGAGTTCTCTGGATGACTTCAGTCAGCTGATACAGAGCCGTCTCAGTTGATCGACCTGCTCTGTAGGTATGCTGACATTTATGAAGTGGTGTATTCTCCAGGTTCTCTGTTCTTATGTAGTTATCTACTACTTTCTCCATCGTTTTGAGTAGAAACGATATTAGACAGATGGGTCTAAAAGATCGGTGATCGGTCCCATATTTTTTCCCCATTTTTGGTATGAAGGTTACCATTCCCCTTCTACATTCTTTAGGTATTTTACCCACTGCTAGACTGCTTCTTGTAATATTCAGCAGGTGAGGGAGAATCACCTCTTTCCCTTCCTGTAGGAGTGCTGGAAATATTCCATCCGCTCCTGGTGATTTATATGGTTGAAAGCTACTTATTGCCCATTCCAACCGTTGTCTGGTAAATATTGAGATCTTAAGTTAGCTGTTAATTGAGTGGAAAGTACATCGCCACAGGATAGAATAAGAACTTCTCCAACTAGAATTGGAACCACCTTAAGAGTCGAAATAGCAAATCCAAAATTCGAACGTGTATTAAACATTCATTGTCTTGTCTTCATTCCGCCTTAGAACAAGGATAATCCACTTTTATTGTTATCGATTACGACAATACCTCTCAGCTCATTTCCCTAACTCATGGTAGTCAATTATATGGAAATTGCAAACCTAAAGGACTTGTAATTCCCAATTGTCTCATTACATCCTATTCTCCAAACACAAAATAGAATCAGAAATCAACAAATGAAATGGTATATTCAGAACGAATGAAAAATAAACTTTTAAGCCCCCAACGTCGACACAGAAAATCAAATCAATATATTTGATGAAGATAGTTGATGACTTTGAAATCTAAGGTAGGATCAAACCATACACTATATCGATAGTCGAAATTCTGTAAAGTGACTCATCGCTCTTACTGTCCATAAAATCAGTTGCAGAAGCGAACTTCATGAGCGCATCATTTTTGAAGGGTTCTTAATAGTCCTAAATAAAAAATAAATAGAAAATGTTCTTGTACGCTCTGGCGTTTAAATTTGAGAGAACAGAAATACGAAATTATTATGGTAGGTATCATTATGTATATACAGGGTGTTACCAAGAATAATACACATTTTTAAGGATGAGCTATAATAAGATGTATATAAAAAAGTCGATAGTCGAAATTCTGTAAAGTGACGTCATCGGTTATCTACCGATTTAAAGTGAACTCCATGAGCGTATCATAGTTTAAGGGTACGAATACTGAAATATCTGGAATTTCAATTTTTAACATTTGAAATAATAACTTATCACAAGTTGTTCATAAGTAAGTTAAAACAAAATAAAAAAATGTTTAAAAGTCAATTCCAACTTACTACTACTAAAACTAAAAAAAAAGTTGTTTGTCAAGACCAAAATAAATTACCAATAAGTATAGGTATGTTGCGAGGTCACTTGTAAAATGTCTGACTAACTGGAAGCGGTATCACTCCCTGACGACTCCTCAGAATCATCGCTTTCTCCTCCTATATCGATAATGAGTGGTTTCGTCATTACTTCTACACGTATGTCTAAATCCCAAAACTTTATTTCTTCTTTTAATACGTGTTGAATACATTTACGCCAACTCTCAGCAGTAACGGTATGCAGCGCCTCGTCAAACAGTTTCTCAACGTCAGCCATTTTGAATGTACTGTTTTTTCTCGCAACATAATTTTTCACTTGGGCCCAAACCAGCTCGATGGGGTTTAACTCACAGTGGTAGGAAGGAAGTCTAACAACTGAGACGTTGAAATCTTTCGCCATTTCATCGACAACGTACTTAATATAACTGCTTTTATGTTTCCGTACGAGAGATAATAATTCAACTTTTAGCATTGCCTCGTTGTGCGGAATGCTTTTACTCTCTAACCAATCAATTATAACCCTCTTGCGGCTAGCTGAAGTAGGTATTTGCTCCAGTCGACGAGAGTGGTATGAAGCATTATCCATAACTATCACTGAACCAGGAGTTACCTTTGTTAAAATTGATCTAAACCATGTTTCAAACCGGTTCCCATCCATCTCTTCATGGTAATCGACAGTTTTTTTGGACTGAAAACTTAGTAATCCACCTTCTACAAATCCTTCCTCGCTGCCAATGTGAGTGATAATCAGTCAACGTACTTTCCCAGAGGGAGCTTTTAAACCGGAAGAGAAACCCTCCATAAAGGCTTGTCGATTGCTTCGTATATTCATGTCTTGCCACACTTTTGACACAGTGTGGCCTTCATTTAACCATGTTTCGTCAAGATAATATATGTGCCGTCCTTCGTTACGAAACTGTCGTATCTGTTTTAAATAATTTCTCCTCCATTCCACAATGTCATTTCGTTCAATTAAGGCACTGTTTCTACTTCTTGTTTGGTAACGAAAATTCATTAATTTTAAAGTTCGTCTCAAAACTTTATCACTGATGTTTGGTAAAGTAGCATCAGCTTCTATTACCTTGCTCAATTTAGCTACCGAGGGGATTTCATTCCTAAAATAAAAAGAGTGTATTTCCCTACGTATAGCATTCCGTGTTTGGCCGTCCAAAACAATTTTCTTTCTTCCCCTACTTTCCGGTTTACAGTTTTCACCTCGTTCTCTTGTCAAAGATCCGTCCCGCGATTTTTTTAGAATATTGTATATAGTACTCTCAGAAACTTTAGTTAAATAACTGCACTTAATCACAGCGTCACTAACACCCAACTGTTTGTCCATGGCACGCAGTCCTTCGTACACATTTAATATGAGGACTTTTTCTTCCCGACTTAAATTGTTACGACGCCGTTTTTTATCGCCAACACCGCTACACTCCGCCATTATTGTCACTAAATATACCGATATAAATATTACAATAAATACCAATAATAACCGATTTATCACACAAAACCACAACACAAATACTGATGTTACGCTCATGAAGAGAATAATCACCTCACATAACTGTTTACTATCACTGTCTCATTCGCGTAGCTCGATCTATCTATCTCGTTCTCAAAGCCGGAACATTGAAGCGACTCTCCAACATTGTCAAATCGGCGAGTTTTTCACAACAAACTTTGCGTTCAAGAAATATACATAAACACTTTATTTCACATTTCAAGTAAACTAATTATTATTAGTCTGCTTGAAATTTGAAATAAATATATTAAATTGGTATTGACTTAATTACATTGCATCTTTTGTACCTGAAATATTGACACAATGGATTTGAAGTGTATTTATAAAATACAACATTTCTCTCTAGAATACATATGGCAACTGCGCTTTAACCAAAGTGTTGATTAGATAGCTCTGACTCACTTTACACAATTTCGACTATCGAGTATAAAAATACTTAAGCTTCAGAAATGCTGTCACCCACTATTCCAATAATGAATAGATGACAGTATTATTAGGAGAAACATCGTAATCAAAGTCAATTCAAATCCGACAGCAATACTTCAAGCATAAGGAGATAACTGAATAAAAGTAGGACACAACTCAAATGCACACTCAATAAAATCATCTCAGTCAGTCATAATTCAATCTCCTAAAACACAATTAATTTTCTAAAGGACGAGTCAAATCTCTAGTCAATGGAAATTTTTATTTAAAAAATTATTGCGAAATGTCTGAAACATATTCATATCCACCCCTTTTACACCTAATCTTATCTAATATGCGAGAAAAGTATTGATTTATTCCAAAAAAAGTTGGAATTTTGAAAAAAATACTGGCCACTTTCCGTAACGTGTCTTGTTAGCACGATAAACCCTCCGGATTTCAACATGTCATGAATTTTAGGATTGAATAAAGTTCAGTACATCTCACATATGTACCCTATTGATTTTCAGTTCACCAGAGCCAGTGCAACGGGTACTATGGTACTTGAAGAACCACATTTTTGTAATTTTTGGAAAAATTCCAGTTTGTTAGCAAGATACAGTCTCCAGAGTCTCCCGATTTCATGATTGGATATGGTTCAGGATGTCTAATAGATGATTTAATACTTGTAGAAGCCTATAGGATAAAGAAAACATGCTTAATGTTTTCTACAACTTACTAATTTCTAGTTGCTCTTCGTACTTTCAATTATTTCCATTTTAGGGATAGCATAATATGAAATATATCTATTATCGATAATAAGAGTAAACTAAAATCTATAAGAAACAATATGAGCTTATTGTACTTCGTATACCCAGAATGAAATATTAAGAAGCTCTTTGCATAATGTGAAATAATAGACTAGTTCTCCCAATGATTTCCCTCGATCCACAGGGTAGTTATTTCAGATAAAATTAAAAATTCTCGAAACATTGTAAGTTCGTTCATTGTAACGAGGCATATTCATAAAGAAGATCAAATATTTCATCATTGAAAAGTTCCAATTGTGTTCAACTAATTTAAATGTTCTATGTCGCTCATGTTAAACCATCCGATTTAATAGATGAACTATTTTCATTTGTTTTCTTAGCCTTAACATAATTGAGATTTTTTCTATGATAAAATTACTCAACAAATAGAGACTAAAAGCATAAAAATCGATTCATTAACTTAGTTTCATATTTCAGTTGATTATTACTGCATTGTCTACACTCTACTTTTTCATATGTTCGTCAGATTATCTTACATTTTACCTTGGAATTTAACCTCAGAAATCGTCTATACTGAGAGCACGTAAACATAAGAAGACATTTACTCGAAGTTTTATCCAGCCAATGGAAAAAAGCTCGGACACGTACACTTTATTTTTGGGATAAGCGTTTTACGTTGTACACATCTTATTTATTAGATCATCACTGTTCAAGTTCCATCATAATTTTCCCGTATGAGTGTATTATTTTTTTGACTTTCCTTGATTTTTAATTTTTTCGTCTATTTCAATGAATAACGTGTGTTTTTAAAGAAATATTTTACTCATAAGAAAATACGATTTTCAATTAAATAGACCAAATAATCTAAGAAACTGTTTATAAAGTGGTCTAAGAATTTGTAAATTGGACAGAATATAGTCTATTGCTTCATAAGACTGTTTTAATTGAGCTTCAGGGTATCCATTGTTTCCAAGTATCATGTACAATTTATAAAAATCATTGGCAACAGTAGTTGCCGAGTGACACAAATACACCCTCACAAAAACTGCAACACCAAAAAAGCCCAATACAAACTGTCTATGGCATGTAAATGTCAAACTATGAAAAGTCCCTCTATATATACCATAATTTTTTTCCTACAAAATGCCAATTATCAAATGGCCGAATTAATTCCTATTCATTCGGCCATCGGTAATCGGAACGTGTTCACCGATTACGATGGAATTATGTCAGTTGAGTCGGGGCATTGATGTGACGCTACCGTAAAATATTCAGCTTCCTAGCTGTACTGAAAGCTGAGTACAAATACCCTCGTCTTAAGTAATTTGTCGGTATATTGTTATATATCGATTATTTATAGTTGTATTTTGATGAATATAACACTATTGAAATTTTATTTGTCAACGTTGTACAATCTGTGCCCGGCTATAATAAATATTATTTTTAGTATTTCGAAAGATGAATTTATTCACAATGAACTTTAATCACTCTTATCTCAGGGTGGGATCAAAATGGTTATTAAAATAATGAATTTTATAATTTCAAAGTATTCTCCAAATTAAATATTACTCTATTATTCAGATTATGGACACAAGAAACTCGAGTGACTGTTTGTTTAATATTATAAAAGGACCTTAATTATCTTATGACATTTACGACTTTTCTGTCACCGATAATTATTCAAATGTCATTGAATAAATCAAAATTTTTATTGAATATTAAATGATTAATTCTATGAAAATATGTGCTAAATGGATACCACAGTGAGTTAGATTCAAAAAAATTTATATTATATCATCAAATAACAAATTTTCAAAAGTTAGTATTCCCAATAATATCGTTAAAGAACAAAATCGCATTTTCTACAAACCTTAAAATTAAAACAACCTATGTACTAGAAAAAACCTAATTAAATCCTTTTAACAAGAGTTCAAATTGTCGAATTTACACTTGACGTGTATAAATGTCAAATACCACGATCTCCGTTCAAAATTGTCAATTTCATAAAATTCGTCGCTCGATGTAAATTTTCATGTGTAATGTTCATTGATATGAATTCAAAAATATCTTATAGATGCATCTATTTAAATTTATTCAAAAGGCCTGTTATTCTCGAGAAATAATTAAAAACTGGAGCGGACTCACCAATACTATGGGAGAGGAAAATACTCGTACTATTCTGAATGAATTTAAAAATCTGGACACTTTCTAAATATAATTTAGAAATCTAGAACCACTTAAACTGAATACGATACAATTTTTCTTCAAATTATGCACGCACTGATTTTATAATGGATGGCTTCATGATTTGATTATACTATTTGATTATTTCTATTAAATTCACAAAATTTGAGACAACTCTTAAATACGATGTTGTCTCGTGGGGGTTTCAAATTCAACTCACTAAACTTTTTTTAAATAAACAAATCTCTTCTCCTGTGATTACGAAATTTTCTTTTTTTAAAAAAAATACTACATTATGTATCCAAATAACAAAGAGAGATTTTAAATTGTTTTATTACAATTGTCTGCTAGCAGAGACCTTTGTATTTTGAAATTTCAAATATTTTTCCCAAATCGTAACATGATCTATCTATCATTAAATATATTCTGCATGAATGTCATCGGAAATTAAAATGTCAAATTTGATATATACCGAATCTTTCAGAATTATTGATTCTACATACAATAGAGTGTATATCAAAAGTATTGCTCACAAAATATAAATAATTTTTCTTATTTTCAACGTTTCTTTTAAATTTCAAATAAAGGAACTGTAATATATATATATATATATATATATATATATATATATATATATATATATATATATATATATTATATTGTTAATAGGTTTATATTATTATTGATACATTTATTTGTTATTTAATTATTATTATACCTTCATCTTATCTTACTATTTATGAACTTACTCTTTATTTATGAAATTAACTGTCTCGACCCTTACTTCGTGGAATCTGCTCATATTAGTGTTTTAAATGAAACTTACGGTTTCTAGTTAATTCCACAATATATTATATTTTGGAATTAACTAGAAACCGTGAGTTTCATTTAAAACACTAATACTCTTTATTTAACTATTCATTCGGCTCCACTTATTTGTTCTTAGAGTATGATTACTCATAACATCAGTAGGGTCCATGAGCAAAATTAACTTAAGAAATCAACATTGCTATAGTTATTTTCATGAAATGTATTTTGTTTGGGAAATGTAGGTAACTGTTCCAATAATATGACAACTTACATTTAACTATTATATATACATATATATATATATATATATATATATATATATATATATATATATCTTTAAGAATTTAGTTGATTAAAAAAATAAATTATGAGACGCCTATGGTGTTTAATTTGCATAAATCATCCAAGATTCAACCTTGAAAATCTACAACACCTGCGCAGAGCTGATTTCCGCTATAATTTCTTGTATTGAGCAACATTACACTTAAGAAAACTATTAAAATATATACGTTTATGCGATATTATGCAGTGCCATATTTATGGCCTCTATTATTCTCATCTTGTCTTAATCTACACTTCAATAACACTAAATATATCCTATAACTGCGGTTTTGTACTTCGGTCGCGAAGTAAGTTTATACAACAACAAACATATTATTTTTTAACAAAATATGACATTTTAATCAGCTCAAAGCCTTCTATATTTAACCACGTATTGTTTTGATGGGTTTTTCTTACTTCTATTATCGTAAACCCATTTTGTTGTGCATTTTTCTTATCAAATACCATTCAAAATCAAATTATACATTTTTTCCGCTTTCGAATATTTTTTTAAAATTAACAAAATTATTTAATTTTCAAAATATTCGTAAGCTCATGAAACTTTCCGGAAATAATTTTGACTTCTAGTGGTTTTACTAGAGAAAATTCCATTTCATAAGGAAGTCAATCGGAAAGCAGCTTCTATTGAAGTTTTATGGGATAAAATATGGAATATTTGTTTCTCAAATAACACCAACTCACTCGAACATTATTGTAGAATCCTGCGAACAATATGCGTGTGTTGGACCAGCTCTTGAAATTTAAATAAACTATTTGTGACTCCCTTTTGTATTTTGCATATCTATTTGAAGATTTATATTTCATTTCCTTCGTGTACGTTTTGTGAATACAAAGTTCCTCAATATGTTATTCCTGCGTTGCAAAATTCCATACGAGAGTGGAGTTGTTCAAAGGTCAACTTGTTTATTTATTCGTTCGGTTTCATGGAATTTGTTTTATGATAATTAGAATGATAATTATAACGTTTTTTGTACAAAAAGTTATAAATTTAATCCTATTCCAAACAGAAATTGGAGGAAAAACAGAAATAGCTCTTCATGATTTTATTGAGTTAGCATCAGCAGTGTTTTCTAATTTATTCATTCGACGCACTACAGAGGAGCAAAACACAATAAAACAAAACAATGCCAATTATTTTTTCGACATGTGTTTGTTGACATTCATGATCATCATTTTCCATCATATGCTTATGCATACAATCATCTACACATATACATATGTATATGTTGGCCTACAGGGTGCGGCAGATAAACGGTCAATTAGAAATATCTCGACAACTAAAGGTATCTGAATTAAGAAAATTGGCATGAAGGGGTTTTGAATAATGAGCTATCTAATGAGAATATAGCCGTCACCATTCTACTTCCGGTAATACCGGAAGTTGCGCATACCTTTGTAATTTTTAATAAAAGACCCTGTATATTTTTCAATTTTAGAAATATTTACGTTATTCTCAACATTTTTTGTTATTACTTCCCAATACCTATTTTGAACCATTTTTTAATTGTAATGTTTTTTATATGAAAATTACACTTTTTTACCATGTACATAAAATTCAATATCCTCTAATGTAATTTAAATAAAAGTTTAAATGTCTCATGAACTATTTACCAGATACCGCTTTATCGTTTACACTATGAAGTTACCCTTTTTATTATACAGGGTGCTGTCAAAATTGGAATAAAAAGGGAATCCATAATCTTCGCGAAATTCCTTTTTTTTTCATAGGTATGTTATTATTTATTTTAGAAGAATACGTTGCCTACTATCGATATGTATTATATATATATATATATATATATATATATATATATATATAAATATATATATATATAGTCATAAGACAGGCCCTAGTGCCTATAGCCGTGTAAGAATTTTCCATATGTATGTTTCGTATTCCCTTTTCCGCGACGTCTTGCATTACGGCTTCTTTCCAATTTCTTCTGGGCCTACCTCTCTTCTTCTTTCCCTCTGGTATTTTCCATGCTACTCCTTTCACATCTCTTGACTGTTCCATCCGTTTTAAGTGACCTAACCACTGCAGTATTTTAGATTGTATTACTTCAATTATTGTTGAGTCATTGTATATATCATACAACTTCTTAATTTGTGCGCCTCTCCCATCCTTCTTCTGTTTTTTTCCGCCAAAAATTTTCCTTAATATCTTCCTCTCCCAGATTTCGAGTTTGGATTTCTGCTTCTTATTCATAACCCATGTTTCACATCCGTATAGCACTGTCGGTCTTAATATTGTTTTATAAATTATTTTCTTTGTTGCTCGTGTGACTTGTTTTGATCTCAAGATTTTGAGTAATCCTCCAGCACATCTATTCCCCTGGGCCGGTTTAAGATCGATTTCTGCTTCATCCACACATTTATCATTTATTAGGACACCTAGATACATATAGTTCTTGGTTTCCTTAATTTGTATTATTTTATCGTTCTGTAGCTCTAGCCGTAATGTCTCAGGCTCTTCCGTTACTGTTTTATTTCTTAGTTTCATGTACTGGCTTTTTGCTTCATTTATCTCCAACCCCACTTCTTGTGCTGCTGTCACTAGATCTTTTGCTATTCTCATCAGTTCTTTTTTTTTCTTCATAATAAAACCACGTCATCTGCACATGCCAAACATTGGTGGCTTTTGTTCAGTAATGATTTTGCTCTTCCTTAATAACATCTTCTAATGCTAAGTTGAATAGCATTGTAGATAGGGGGTCTCCTTGTCTCAGTCCTTGGGTTGTATCAAATTCTTCTGATTCTTCCCCTTCTACTCTTACTACATTGTCTGCTTGAGTGTTATTTCCACCAGTTTGCATAGTTTCTCTGGAATTTTGTATTTTCTTAAGACTCTCAATAGCTTAGTCCTGTTTATCGTGTCATAGGCTGCCTTAAAGTCGATAAACAGCATATATGTAGGAATCTCGTATTCGTAACAGTGTGTTAATACTTGTTTCAGTAAGAAAATTTGGCCTGTTCTTCCTCTAGCCTTACGAAATCCACACTGGTACTCGCTGGTTATCTTTTCTGTATAAGTTTCTAATCGTCTTTTTATTAGTGTGGCTAGTACTTTGTACATACTATCAAGTAGTGCTATGCCTCTGTACTTGTTGCAATGTGAAATGTCACCTTTCTTGTATATCGGTAGAATTACTGCTTTTTTCCACCCTTCTGGCACATGTTCAGTCCTCCAAACCTCTTGTAATAACTTAGTAATATCTCTTTTTAATACAATACCTCTGTATTTCAAGTTTTCTGCTGTAATACTATTGGATCCTGGGGCTTCATTATTTTTCATATTGTGAATAATTTCTTCTATTTCTGCTAGTGTAGGTTCTTCATCTTCGGAACGGTTTTCTTCTCCCAATTGAACGTCTTCTCTTTCTTCTCTTTCTAGTTCTGCATTTAGTTTTAATAGCTCTTCAAAATGGTTTTTCCATATTCTTAGTATTACAGTTTTTGTTCCTAGCAGTTTACCGTTTCCATCTTTGATGTATGGTGTTTTTGGCCTGTGTCCTTTATTTATTTCTTTCAGATCCTTGTAGAAATTTCTAATTTCTTGTCTCCAGTTTTTTCTTCCATTATTTTTATTCTGTTTTCATCGTGTTCTCTTTTCTTAGTTCTGCAAATATTTCCGTCGTCAAGCCAGATCTTCCTTTTGGTAGCCTTTATGGCGTTCAAGCTTTCGTCTGACGTTTTCAAAATTGCTGTTTCCATCCGTGATAGTTTCTTTACTACACCCTGTTCTAATTCTGTTTCCCTAGTTTGTTCTAAGTATTTCTCGATTTAAGATCTGTATTTTCCGGCTACTTGAGGATGTTGCAATTCTTCCATGTAATATTTCACCGGTTTGATTCGTTAGTGCCTGGAATTATCCAAGTACCTTTGTGTATATTCTTCCTTATAAAATGTGTACTCATAATCTTCATTTGCTTTTCTATAGCCATATTGATTAATCTAAAACTATTATCGTTACTCGTATTATGTTTGCATTCTCCTCCCGTTATAGTTCTAAATATGTCTTCATTTTCTACTTTTGCATTTGCATCTTCCATTATTATTTTTACATTGCCGTTTGGTATTCTGTCAATAATTTCTTCCAGTTGTTCATAGAATGCATCTTTATCTTCATCAGTTTTCTCTTCTGTAGGTGTATGAAAGTTAACGATTGTTATGTTTTTGTCATTTCTAGTAAACTGTAGTTTGCATATCCTGTCTGAGATCGCTTGGAAGTGTGTGATTTGTCCTTTCATATTTTTACTGACTACAAAGCCTGTACCAAATCGTCTTTTTCCATTTCCACTTGTGAATAGGACATATTCCTCCATTTGTTTTATATTATTATTTTTTAAATGTGTCTCCTGCAGCGCTAGAATTTCTATATTGTATCTTTTTGCTTCCTTTACTAAATTTGTTATATCCCCCTCTCCTTTTAATTATTTCTTTTTTGCAGTTCTTTTCTTCACCTCTTTTCTTGTACCTTGTTCATTGTTTGAGTCGATGCCGGAATCGTATTGTCACGTGTGTCTACTAGTTTTTTTGGTTGAGCTATAACTGTTTTTGTTCATCATTCCATTTCCATACTATACCATTTACTATTAATTTCTTGTAACCTACTTTTGTTTGTTTGCCCTTACCTTTTTCTTCCTTAGCCTTTCCTCTGATTATTTTTTGTACTTCCTGTTCCTTCTTGGTAAGATCCGACTCAATGAAAATTTTTCCCGGATATGTATCAGTTTGCTTTTATTTTTCAAGATGTCAATTTTATCTGTTATGTTTTCCATTTCAATTAAGCACATCTTTTCCCCTATTTTCTCAGCGCTTCTTATTTTAACGTCCACTTGTATTGCTTTTGCTATGAAGGTTTCTATTTTTTGCTTTAGAGAAATATCTTCATTTGTATTCACTTATATTCCAGTAATGATCAGGTTTTTCTTTTTAGTAACTCTTTCTAAGTGTTCTACTTTTTCATTTAATGCTTTAATTTCCTCCTTCATTTTCAGATTTTCGTGTTTTTTCTCTAACAGCTGCTTATTTGTTTCTCCATTTTCTTTTCTCAATTGTTTTATCTCTTCCATCATATCATCATTCTTTAACATCAGTTCCTGCATCATTTTGATTATAGTTGTTTCCGTATCCACTCTCCCTTTATCCTCTTACTGTTTCTTGCTTTTTCCGAAGCTTTCATCTGCTTCTCTTCTCTTTCTCTTATACTCTTCTTCAGTGTCCGACCCGTTTTCTTGATACATTTCCTTTATCTTCTCAAATGTCCACGAAATCCGTGTCTCTTTTGTAGTTTGTTTACCAAGGGTCTAC
This sequence comes from Galeruca laticollis, assembly GCA_963921935.1. Lineage (NCBI taxonomy): Eukaryota > Metazoa > Arthropoda > Insecta > Coleoptera > Chrysomelidae > Galeruca > Galeruca laticollis. The sequence continues at coordinate 53,262,132 of OY998184.1, forward strand.
TACAATTCGACCCCTAGCCCACTCAGAGCTAACTGATTTCGTGTCTGTATTAAATTATTGTTTCAAATGTACTTTCTGATTATTTAAAGCCGACCCTGTGTCCTTTCCAAATTTCTATCGCTTATATTTGTAGCAGTTCTTTCCTGTTGTAGTATGAATGGTAAAAACTCGTCTTCGATTTAATGTTTATTATCAGGTGTTACTAATTATCCAAATATGTATTTTCGATATCTATTACTATTCCCTATACCTATCTCCTGCAGTTTTCAAATAAATCAGCTTTATACATTTTTGTCACAAAAAATTAATTTTTTTATAGACTATGTGGTATTAATTTCTCAAGTTAAACATTGAACAACTAAACCTACAGATACTATCAAAGATAATAAAGTACTAGCTAGTTAATGCAACAAATGTTCAAAATGTTGCCCATCAACTTACAAACATTTATGGTCTCTTTTAATCAGATTTTCATTAGTAGCTCTCGATAGTGATTCTCCATCTATTTCGTTAAAATCGTGAAGGATTTTGTATATCATATTTTCCTTCGTAGTGACAGGTTCAGATAATACCTTATTTTCAACATATCCTCAAATATAGTAATCAAATGATGACAATTGTGGGGATCTTGGTGGCCAGAGAAGCGGACCTTTATTAGCTATCCATCTATCGTTAAATATTTCATAAAGCAATGTGCCTACTCGTCGAAGATTGTGAGCCGGTGCACCATCTTGTTGAAACCAAGCTTCGTTAGTCTCATGATTAGGTAAAGCGTGCATTGCTGGTACAATTACTTGCCATAAGATGTTGGCGTAACGCTTTCCGTTTAAATTGTCGTCATAAATCATGAGAGCGAATATCTTATTATTTTTCACGGCACAAAAAACATTAAACGAAAAGGACACTTGAAATTTACTATCCCATGTGACTTGAGGATTTTCTACACTCCAGAAGTGACTGTTATGGCGGTTAAACAAACCATTTTTAGTAAACTTCGATTCATCACATCAAATACTTTTTTTTGTAAAATCTTCATCTTCTTGGTATTTAATTAAAATACATTCACAAAATTCTACACGTCTTACATAATCTCCAGGATGTAAATGCTGAGCTAGTGTATACGAATAAGGGGTCCAATTATGTTTTTTTGAAATTCTGTGAATTGTTCTAGTCGACACCTCTAACAGCTTCTCACATTCCCTTAAGGATGAATTTGGATGAGCTGCAAAATATCCCAGGATGTCTATTTGTGCATCCTCATCATCCACATGGGTCTTGGGCTTATTTTTTCTACTTTTTAACTGACCAAACTGGGAACAGTTGTGCAGCAAACGTTTTACAGTGTTATGATTTGGTTGAGGCTTTTCAGCAAATGTTGCGTGGTCGTGTATTAATAGAGTAACTCACTGAGTCTAATATATAATAAACTTTATTCACAATAAACTATTAAAGTTACAACATATAGCTAGTGGTGTAACGCGAATAATCGCCAAGCTGTCGTAGATTTAATATTGGCAAGCCTGTCGAAGGAGAGAATTGAAAGAGCGCTGAGTGTGCGAGGTTAAAATTCAGTCCCCCATTTGCCGTCAACGTGTAAACACATACTTCCAACCTAAAAATTTTGCATGTGCTCTGGGAGCCATAACATATTTTGCGAAATACCTGACAATTTCTACGCAGGGGAAGAAAATGTGGCTTAAACTAACAGCTGGCAACTCTGACCCGTTAAGCGACTGGTCCAGAAAGAGCGGATGACTAAGGATACCAGTAGAATTGGGTAATTCATGGTAAATTTCCGTAGACAGTTCTATAGGTATATTAACGTAGGAATTTTAGCTTTGAATCGTAGTTTATTGGAGTATGTAATCTGGATTTCACGAGATAGTTTCGATACATTTCACAAATTCTTATTATTTCATTTTCTTTATTGCTTTAAATTTTTTTGAAATAAGGAAGTATCACGGGGGCTGTATAAATATTCAGGGATGTATCCAACGACATAGTTTTTATATTATGGGTTTTTTTGATATCGTAGTTTTTTTTGCTAAGCGGAAAAAAATAAGTCATATAGTTTGTATTCTCAGTGTAAATGGCTTTTATACAGTTAAAAGTCAGGATGTATGATTATTTGCGAATTTCGGGTGTTGTTAATATAGTCAGTATAATGGGATATTACGGGGGGACGACGAAAATTTGACCGGGGTAAAATGTAAACCCTATGTAGAGGCTAATTCGTTTCTCTATTTTAGGGGTTTTTTATGTGAATATTAATTCACTGATTGGAGATTAATGAGTCAGTGAGACCAGTTCCAGGAGAGTTGGAATATTCTGGAGCGACTTCAGTTGCTGTTCTGGGACCGGAAAAGGATAAGTGAACAGTTTTCCTTTTTATTCTTCATTTATTTGTACATTCACCTTTATGCGTCACATTTCACAGTTTTTTCTTTGTTAAGTTTTATTTCTCTTTTTGCGGCAATTACTATAATTTCGCTCTACTTTTTGTATTTAAAATTGTAATGTTTTGCTTATAGTTTAAAATATTGGGCTGTTGGCTCTAAACGCTAGGATACTACGGTACGTACCTGGGTACTGCGTTATTTAGTGGATTTTTTCAAACTCTGACGATTTTATGTAAATAATTTTGCGCCGTACATAATTTCGACTCATGTTTTCTCTTAGCAACGCTGAGCTCGTTTGCTATTTAAAACGTTATGCTTATGCAATTATTTATATTTATATTCATATTGGTATAAATTGCGGAAGTGTGAACCCATGTAACTGTACATGGTTAATTTTTGGTATATATTAGCATTGTATTTTGAGATATTGTACTTGAACCATTTGGTCGTTTAGGAATTGAGTCATCGGTGTAGTTTGGAGCCCTCAGCTCTTCTGCACCCTGAGTTTGAAGCCTTCAGCTCAGCTCATAGATTATAGAACCTGCTTGTCAGTTATTCATTTAAGCTGCGATTTTGTTTTAACTGATAATTTAGCTTGCGATTTAGGATTTATTCAGCCTATCTACATTCTGAGTCTACAGCCTTCAGCTGAGTTCAGACATTATTTGGGACAGTGTTGTAGTAAAATGGTAATAAATATTTTGAAAAGAGACCTTTGGTCCAAAGTGACTAATTAGAATCTCAATCAGGGGATACTTGCTGATTTTTATTTTCTTATGATAACTTACCTATCAGTTTAACCTTTGGAGTGTGTAGTGAGTGTTGTTAACCGACTGAGGAGTTGTGGGCTAATTAAAGAAATCTTGGGTGCTTGCCAAAACTTCTCTGGCGCCTTTTTTGAAAACTTAATAATTTTTTGAAGAATCCACCCCTTCTTCGACTCGAAGCTAGTCGACTGGCGAGCACGGGTTGTACCACGTGAGACAACCCGCATATCTATTACGAGCATTGAGAGGGTTGGTAGGTTTCATCGTTATAGTGGACTGTGATATTCATTTTCGTGACTCCTTCTATCGTGGTCGGAGTTGCAATGCCGAGACTCGTATCCCTGCAGTGGTTTCATTGTTCCAACGGAAAATACGTTGTTTCATTGTTCTAACGGAAAATACGTGGTTGTCACGCGCTCGCTAAAGTCGGGTAAATTAATGAAAGTCTGAACATGCCGCCCCTGTTGGAAAGTCTTACTTTTCGAAAGTTTCAACTGGTAACATACACAACTTACGGGTTGGACGTTTCAACACGGTGCCGCTTGATAACTTTACCGAAACTACACGTACAATATCGTCACCTCCTGGATGTAGTCGATGATTCTTGCTAATGAACCAACATAAAGGAGGCATGTTATCTTCTACTAGTATCACCAACATGCCTACTTCCACTTGATCGTGCCCTTCTTGATCGATTTGTTGCGATTTTGAAGATTAGTCAAATATTATTTGTGCCAGCGGTCCCAAAAGTGCTGGTATAATTGTTGAAGTCGCTGATATCTGGATAATCGATGAGTTTTAATATCTTTGAGATCAGATTGAGGAATGTTTGCGAGTGAGCTCCCAATCAGGAAGTTAGGGGTAAAAAGTCGTTGATATCATTGGAGAGGGGGTGTTAAGAATTCAACGCTGCCTATAACCTTTTTTCCGAATAGGAACATATTTTTTATTTCTTTTTTTGTAATTAAAATTTAGAAATACATCTAAATTTAGCGCCCCTATGGCCATTTTAATGAATTATTCCTCACTATTAAATGCGACTTGCCGGTAAATAATCGTCGTGTTCGCATCGAAAAATACGAGAAGTGCAAATTCATTGTTTTCACCTTCGTTTTTATAAAGAAAATCAAAGTCGCCTTTCATCTTAGTGAACGTTGCACATCGGAGCATCTGGGGACTAAGACAGGACTCGATTTGGGTAAGAAGAGCATTCATTTCGTCATAATTTAAATTTGAATTTCCTAATACGAGTCGTAAATGAAATTTTGTTGATTTAACTGCAGCCTCCCACAATCCGGTAAGTTCTGGATACTATTCTGTTATACTCACCGTGAATCATAATTAAATTAAAAAAATCATCATTTGTATATCCTAAATGTGCCATTATTATTATGTCAAGGAAATTAAAGATAAACTAATAATATACCTCTCACACAACGGTATACAACAAGGTGACTACTAAACATTAACAATAACTGACATTTGTCAGAATATTCCATAGGCGAATTGATAAATTAATTTTTTGTAACAAAAATGTATAAAGCTAATTTATTTGAAAACTGCAGGAGATAGGCATGGGAAATAGTGATACAAATCGATAGTGTGCAACGTATTCTTTTAAAATAAATAATCACATACAGGGTGTCCCATTTGAAAAAAAAAGGAATTACGCGAAGATTGTGGATTCCGATTTTATGCCAATTTTGACAGCACCCTTATTATAAAAAAAGGACACTTCATAGTGTAAACTATAAAGCGTTATGTGGTATATAGTTCCTAAGAAATTTGAACTTTCAGTCAAATTACATTAGAGGATATTGAATTTTATGTACATGGTAAAAAAGTGTAATTTTCATATAAAAAACATTACAACTCAAAAACGGTTCAAAATAGGTAATATGGAAGTATCAACAAAAAAATGTTAAGAATAACGTAAATATTTGTGAAATTGAAAAATATACAGGGTCTTTCATTAAAAATTACAAACTTATGTGCAACTTCCGGTATAACCGGAAGTAGAATGGTGACGACAATATTGTCATTAAATAGCTCAATATTCAAAACCCCTTCATGCTAATTTCCATAATTCAGATACCTTTAGCTCTCGAGATATTTCTAATTGACCGTTTATCTGCCGCACCCTGTAAAGAAGCGAATGAAAATTAACTGTATTTTTGAATCAATATTCAATTTTGCTCTGTTAGTAATCGTCTACGTTTTAAAACTCTTTCAATACTGCGGGGTCATATAGATCCTAAGAATAATTCTAGAAATATTGTATTGCTAAACGCTGCTTCAAAATATATTGGGATGAGATATTTCAGTAGTGAACGGTCTTCGCTTGGGGATAACCTACAAAAATATGATTTGTTTTGTCTCATTTTACATCGAACACAGGTTGATTGTAGTTCGTGCAGTTGTTCCCTGCATGTTTACGTTGTTTTTATTAGTTTATTTCGCGTATTATGTGGATTATTTGTGCTAGAAAGATTAGTATAATAGGAAAAGATGAGACAATGTGAATTTGTTAACCAAGTTTTTTGTATATGCGTGAAAAATGTCTTCTGGGACTTATATGTCCCAGCAGTAATGAAGCGGGGGATATATTTATACCAGCTGTGTTTTGTAAACTAACATTATTTATTTCATTTCAGGCTGAATCGGGATCTTTCAGATAAGGAAATGCAGGATATAGCCGAAAACTTATCTCATTTAGATGGATCACCAGATCCTTTTCACGACAGTGATGACAGCGCCGATTCAGACTATGTATGCTCTGACTCTACACCAAACTCTTCAGTCGAAGAATCTGAAATCGAAAACCTGACGAATCATCTAGAAAGGAAATGTACTGTCAAATAGAAGGTCAAGATAGTAGTCATTCAAATAACGACGCACAGCAGCAGCCGCAGATTCCAGATCCAATTTTCGACTGGACCAGATATGTTGACAACTCATTCTAAAGTATATTATCTCCTTGCAAGAAAAGCCAGTGCTCATAGGTGAAATAAACAAAAATTCTTCTGTGATTGACTGTTTCTACACAATAGTTCCGAAAAATCTTATAATGCAAATAAGCCACTCTACAAATCTACGTTTGAAGCTACTGGGAGAACTAAAAAAGAAAAAGATACAAGTAGCATCTCCAGGTGAAATCAAAGTTGTTTTAGGATGTACCCTCATAAGGTCCTATAATCGTTTGCCAGCAATACACCTGTACTGGTCTAAACACAAGTCGTGAGATATGCAATATCCAGGGATCGGTTTTTACTACTTATGTCCAAGTTATATTTCAATGAACCCAATAAACCAAATGTTGCATCGAAAATATATTATATAGAAAAAGTTCTTTCCTGTTTGAAGAAAGCTTTTCTTTCCGCGAGAAGTGACAGATCTTCTCTAAAACAATACCTGCCCTTGAAAGCGATAAAAATGGGTATAAAGTTATGGACCAGATGCGACTATAACACAGGCTACGTGTGTGAAACAAATATCTACTGTGGAAAAGAAATAGAACCCGCAGAGGGCACACTTGGTCAGCGAGTTATACTAAAATTAGCTGAAACAATAAAAAGCCCTAATGTAGTATTATATTTTGCTCGCTTCTACTTTTCCGCCGAATCTATCTAATATGCGAGAAAAGAATTGGCTTACTACAAAAAAAGTTGGAACTTTGAAAAAAATGTTTGAGTTATTTTCACGTTTTTCATCAAGAAAAACACGAAAAAACTGTGTGTATGTCGTCGTCGTTGTCGTCGGCCACTTTTCGATAAATGTTTTGTTAGCACGATACAGCCTCCGGAGTGCAACAAGTCACCAATTTTATTATTTAATATTATTCAGGACATCTCAGGGATGAACCCTATTGATATTCAGCTCACTAGAGCGAGTACAACAGGTGCTATGCTACTTGAAGTACGTCGCTTTTGTAAATTTTTGATAAATTTCAGGTTGTTAGCGCGATACAGCCTCAGGAGTGCAACCAGTCACCAACTTTATGATTTAATATTATTCAGGACTCCTCACAGATGAACCCCATTCACATTCAGCTCACCAGAGCCAGTACAACAAGTCCTATAGTAAATTAAGTACGACATTTTTCACATTTTTGGAGAAATTTCAGTTTGTTAGCACGATACAGCTTCCGGAGTTTATACAAGTGACCAATGTTATGAATGGGTATTATTCAGGGCATCTTAAAAATAAATCCTATAGATATTTAGCTCAATAAAGTCAGTACAACGACTGCTATGGTACTTGAAGTACCAAACTTTTGTCATTTTTGGAGAATGTTCAGTTTGTTAGCACGATATAGCCTCCAGAGTGTATACAAGTGACCAATTTTATAATTGAATATTGTTCAGGACGTCTAATAGATGAACCTTATTGAATTTTACCTCACCAGAGCTAGTACAATGTGTGCTATGGTACCTGAAGTGCCCCATTTTGGTCCTTTTTGAAGAAATTTCGGGTTGTTAGCACGATACAGCCTCCGGAGTATATATAATTGGATATTTTTCAGGATGTCTCACAGATGTAACCTATTCATTTTCAGCTGACTAGAATACAGCGGGTCCTATAAATCCAGATATACTACATTTTTAGTTATTTTTGGAGAAATATCGGTCTATACATCCCTCGAAGTGTATACCAGTGACAATTTTAAGATAGAATATTGTTCAGGACATCTCACAGATGTGGAAAAGTTAGTTTTAATCGTTTATATTACATCTACTTTACTGCTATAAACAATAAAATTTCCTTGTGTTGGAGCATTCATAATAACCAGGAAAAATGTACAAAAATTTGAAGGTCGCTTAGAAAAAGGTGAATGTGAAATGGTTGTATGCAAGGAGGGTATACTAGCTACTAGATGGAAAGGCACCAAAGATGTGTACTCGTCATGAGCAGCTGCGACGATAGCATGATTGGGTCGATGAAATGAAAAATGAAAGATGGCACGCTGACCAATCGATCACTGTATATGACTTAGACAGAAGGAGTAACAAATAGTGGCAAATGGTGTTTTTTCGACTTCTAATGACGGCAGTATGCAACAGATTCATCATTTACAGTGAATATTGAAATGAAAAAGTGCCATTCATTGACTTTGTTATTGTTGGCAGAATCTCTGATTAGTGACGGTAGATCTGAATCATCGCATAAATGAATAAGAAAACAAGGCCGCGTGCCAAAGAGAGTAAAGCTTTGCACCAATATTGGTTATCATCTTCCAGTTGAAAAGGGTGGGAGGAACTGATGTATTCGCTGTAAAAATCTGAAAATCGAAAAAAGAACAAAGCTTATATGTCGTCAGCGTCAAGTACCACTTTGTATTAGATGTTTTATAGTCTATCATACCTAGAATATTTTCAGTTTCATAAAAATATATATTGTTCTCTCATAATATATTGTTTTTTTATTACTGTTGCGACATATGTGTCCCATCATTCGCTACTGCCAGTAAAATTGTTCGGACGAAATTCAATCAAAAGGTGTACCAAAAATTATATTTTCAACCTTCCCAGGCGCCTGAATACGGACGGCTAGACAGCTTCACTAGGTAGGAGCCTAATAAATTATTTTTCTATATATGCCTTGATGACGTGCTATATTTTGTTTAACTACTAGAAATACAGTCCAGTAGTAATTTTTTCATATTTTCAACTTTAACACACCCTGTATATCAGATTATTGTAAAGGAGTTCAGTTATTCATGCGTTCTGGAATGTTGTAGAAACATTATCATAATACGAAACTGTGACAGACAAAAAAACTTGTAAGCGAATACTATAATTTTAATTAAAATATACCTTTATAGAAGGGTTATATATTTAGTAAAATTATCAAAAGTTCTTATAATTGATATGCCCCTTTTCACAAAATAAATATTCACCCGAATTGTTTGTCGAGAAAAAAATAACACGGCTTTTCTTATTAACTTCATTTGTTCGGAATAATTCTTCCATGGAAAGTAAGATTAAATGTATTGCTAACAGCAACGTTATTAAAAATTAAATATTCCGGTTCTAAAACAGATAAATTAAAGTTAATATTAAAACGCTGGAGGATCCCTTTAATCAATTGCAAATTTCTGAAATTGTTTGAACTGCGCTCGAGACGACAATGTTTTAATAAAAATCCATTGTTTGGTTGCTACAGCATTTCATCCAACAGTAAGAAACTTGATATCAATATTACGCTTTAACTGGTTTTAAAGAAACGTGTTTTATCCTTGGAAACACGATAAGAACAAAGCATTTCAATTCCTGTAAATATTTGCAGGAGCATTTCAGAGTTCTGCATTGTCTATTGTTGACATTTCAAACCGAACTAGAAAAACTTTCAGATTGGGAAAGCATTTTAAAACTATATGTCTTATCGTTTTTAATAAATCCTTTTTCTCTATTTTCTTCTATTGCTGAGAGTCTTTAATATAATCAGCAAAAATAATATATCCAGTTTTGTTATAGATAATACAGTAAATGGCATCACCATATCAATTGAGAAAACAAAATTAGACACATAAATTACTTGGCGTATTGATACCTCCGCTCACAGATGTTTTCAGTTAAAGTGGTTTTAGTTTTAGGAAATTGAATATCTAGCATCATATAATCGAATTGCCGATATTTGCAAATGGACACAAATACAATTAAAAAATAGAAGGGGAAGTATCGTGTATGTTTTCTATTAAAAATTAGTCGCATCCACCAACTTATTAACGACGAAACAATATGAGAGCTATACAGTAATTGCAACTTAAAAATTAACCTTGTACAAATATTGAACTAACTATCAACCATATTGAACTAAATACTATTTGAAACATCGATATCCTTAAGGAAGTTTATTAGTTTGTCTATCGGAATATAATGTTCACCAAGCAACTCTTTCAGATTAATAGGGATATCATGTGTTTTGAGTTGCAGATTATTGTGTTTACAAATAACCACATCAAATTGTAAGCAGTTTTTATTATCTTTTCTGTTGTTAATATTTTTGACAATTCTCTGATTAATTTAATTTTTACATCTGTCATCCCCCGTAGAGCAATGCTACCTATCAATAAAATAAAAGTTAGTCTGAAGGACATATAGACTCTGTATACTAACAGTCCTTCCCCAGTCAACCATTCAGAACCTCGCAATTGATCCACGTGTCTTTTCCAAATTCTACCATCATCAAGTTTAATTAAGTAGTGTAACTTTCCTAATATCTTATGACTATAACCAAATATCCATTTTTCCTGTGTTGAATAATTTCTTACCAAGACGCGTTGGTTAAGCAGAAAACTACGAACCTTAATATCGGTATCATTTGTTACCAGTACGGTATGTGAAGTGGGTCTAATATTATCAAGTCTGGATCTTATTTCCCTGTTAAACATTAATCTCGAAGGAGACTGATAAGTGACATAATGAGGCATTTTACGATATTGTAATAAAAATTCATTCAATTGAGTTTCAGCATCACATAATTTACTGTGAGATTTAAGAGTTCTTAAATATTTTTTGACAGTCTGGACGCTCCTTTCTACTAATCCATTAGGAGCAGGATGATATGGAGCTATTGATTTATGTTCAATACCATGTAATTTGAGAAAATGTGGAAAATTATAAGATACGAATTGTTGCGCATTATCACTAAGTAAGTATTTTGGTACTCCAAATGTAGAAAATATTTTATTACAAACTTGTATTGTTGCGAAACTAGATTTATCTTTGGTTATATATATATATATATATATATATATATATATAGGTGGGGATAACGGGGATTTCAGTCCAAGGAATCAACGCCAAGATCTTTTATTTACAAAATGCCGCCAAGCTTTCGTGTCCTTTTGACACTTCTTCAGGGCACTATAATACATATACAAATATAAATATGATTTAAAAATAGAGAAATAAATATAAGTACTTACATGTAAAATATTTTAAGTAAATTCAATATAAATAATCATTAAAAAATTTGTAAATGTAAAAATAAATATAATTATAATATACTTGATGTCATATTTCACATAAGACAAATCGATACATAATTTGTTTGTTCGTTACTTAGTTATTTTAATTTTTTTAGGTTACTTTATAATTATTTAATGAAGTTTGAATTTGAGGTTAGATTATAACCTTATAAAATGACTTTGACAGATAATTTGTTTTTGACGTTAATAGAAAAGGAAATAAGGTTAGATTATAACCTGTGAAAATGACTTTGTCAAATAATTTCTTATATTTTGACTTTAATAGAAGTGAATTTAATTTTTATGAAATAATCATTTAAATAATGAAAAATTATCTATTTTGTTCAATATTCAAAAGGTAGCTATAAATATTACTAAGATTTTCAATGTCACTTTTCTTATTCATACTATTATTTGCCTTGTTGATTTCAACCATTTCAAGAAAATATCTTTTAGACATATTTTGTTCAGTATGTAGAACTTTAGCTTCATTAAATAACATTTTATGGCCTGTTTCGATGGAATGCTGTGTTAATGCACATGATTTTTTGTTAAGTTTTATATCAAAAAATCATGTGCATTAACACAGCATTCCATCGAAACAGGCCATAAAATGTTATTTAATGAAGCTAAAGTTCTACATACTGAACAAAATATGTCTAAAAGATATTTTCTTGAAATGGTTGAAATCAACAAGGCAAATAATAGTATGAATAAGAAAAGTGACATTGAAAATCTTAGTAATATTTATAGCTACCTTTTGAATATTGAACAAAATAGATAATTTTTCATTATTTAAATGATTATTTCATAAAAATTAAATTCACTTCTATTAAAGTCAAAATATAAGAAATTATTTGACAAAGTCATTTTCACAGGTTATAATCTAACCTTATTTCCTTTTCTATTAACGTCAAAAACAAATTATCTGTCAAAGTCATTTTATAAGGTTATAATCTAACCTCAAATTCAAACTTCATTAAATAATTATAAAGTAACCTAAAAAAATTAAAATAACTAAGTAACGAACAAACAAATTATGTATCGATTTGTCTTATGTGAAATATGACATCAAGTATATTATAATTATATTTATTTTTACATTTACAAATTTTTTAATGATTATTTATATTGAATTTACTTAAAATATTTTACATGTAAGTACTTATATTTATTTCTCTATTTTTAAATCATATTTATATTTGTATATGTATTATAGTGCCCTGAAGAAGTGTCAAAAGGACACGAAAGCTTGGCGGCATTTTGTAAATAAAAGATCTTGGCGTTGATTCCTTGGACTGAAATCCCCGTTATCCCCACCTATATAGCATTTTTCAGTCGTTATTTAAAAAAAAAAAAAAAAAAAAAAAAAAAAAAAAAAAAAAAAAAAAAAAAAAAAAAAAATTTTATATATATATATATATATATATATATATATATATATATATATATATGGAACCAACGTGGATATGCATCAATTAACATGAAATAGTTTCTATCCCCAAGCTCCATATAATCAATGTGAACTCTTTCAAATAGTTCGGAAGTCTTTTCCCATGGATGTATGGGTGTTTTTGCTGGATTACTTTGGATTTGCTGACACTCCGTACAGTTTTTACAAATATTTTCAATGCTTTTATCAATATTTGACCACCAACAATAACTTCGTGCTAAGTTTTCCATTTTGTTTATTCCAAAATGGGAAACATGTAATTCTTGTAAAATTTGATTTTGTAATTTATGAGGTATTACAACTCGAATTCCTTGCATTATGCAACCTTGTTGTAATGAAAACTCTGTTTGCGGAATATTAAATCTATATTTTCGAGGAATATCCCAACCAGTTTGTAAAGCGTCTAATAAAGGTTTAAGATTAACATCGTTTTGACTTTCATAAGCAATTTGAGAACAAGAAATAGGTAATGTATCAATTTGTTGCAATTCAAAAACATCTGGCTCATCGAAAATTGTTAGAGATTCAGATTTAATTGGTAATCGTGACAAAAATTCAGCGTTAAAGTGATCTTTAGTATTTTTATAACGAATATCGTATTGAAAAGCTTGTTAATAAATTGCATAATGTTGCATACGCGTAGCACTCAATACTGGTAGGGATTTTGTTGGATTAAAAATGTTAAGTAAAGGTTTATGATCAGTATATAGAGTGAATCGATTTCCATGTAGATATTGATAGAATTTTTTCACTCCAAAAATTATACTGTATGCTTCGCGATCGATTTGAGAATATCTTTTCTGTGTGTCACTGAGAGTTTGAGATGCGAATTGTATCGGCCTCTCAGTTCCATCAGGATATAAGTGAGATAATACTGCACCCACTCCGTTTGGTGAAGCATCGGTAGCCAAAATTAAAGGTAAGCTGGAATAAAAATGAACCAAGAAATTACCAGCCAACATTTGTTTCTTTACTGAAATAAATGTTTGTTCTCACTCTTGATTCCATATAAATCTCACGTTTTTATGTAATAATTTATTGAGGGGATACAGAAGGGTACTTAAATTTTGTGAAAATTTTCCATAGTAATTTATTAATCCTACAAATGATCTCAATTGAGTTTTGTCAGTGGGTCTCGGAGCATTCACAATACTTTCAACCTTACTTTTTATTTTATGAATGCCTTTGGAATTTATCAAATCCCCGCAATACTCAATACTATCAGCGAAGAAAATCGACTTTTCTTTATTAATACGTAAGTTGTGTTCTGATAATCTTTTTAAAACCTCATTTAATCGATCTAAATGTATAGTATCATTTCCTCCTTTATTTTGATATCGTGTAGATAAACGGAAACACCTGGTATACCCTGTAAAACTTTCTCCATCTCTCTCTGAAAAATTGCAGGAGCAGAGGAAATGCCAAACATCAAGCGATTACTAGTATAAAGACCTTTATGAGTATTTAATGTTAATAAATGACGATCTTCAGGTCGTATTTCAATGTGTAAGTAAGCCTGACTCAAATCAAGTTTGGTAAGTTTATTTCCACCTGCCATTGAATTAAATAATTCATCAATTGTGGGCAAAGGATGTTTATCCACTTGAATATTATTATTGAGTGTAACTCGAAAATCTCCACAAATTCGAACATTTCCATTACTTTTTACTAAAGGAACTATAGGAGTAGCCCAGTCAGATCTTTCCACTTTAGTAAGTATACCTTGAGAAAGCAAGTTTTCAATTTCCTTTTCCACTTTCGGAATTAAAGAAAAGGGAACTGATCTTGCTTTACAGAAAATAGGTTTTGTATTTTCTTTTACTGAAATTGAAGCCTGCATACCCTTGAATTTGCTTATCCCGGCTGTAAACACACTTGAATACTTTTTCTCTAGTTCCTTGACCAATACTTCCGTAGATGAAATAACAATATGGTCAAGAGAAGTAGAAAACAAATTCAAATGCTTTTGACAAATCCATTCTCTACCCAACAGTGGTTCTCTGTCAACTGTAACAACATAAGAGTTTAAATCAAAATTTTTATCCTTAAATGAAACCTTGCAAAATAAATACCCTAAAACTTCAAGGGACGTTTTACAGTAGGAAATTAGTTTGAGATCCGTTTGACTAATGGTAGTATTTGGAAATAGTAAATCAAATTTACGCTTACTTATAACTGATACTGCAGCACCACTGTCTACTTCAAAAGTGATTTCTTTGTCATAAACAACCCAGGTTTGATAAAAAATTTCTCTATAAATATTTTGATCAGATTCAATTGGTATTATCTCTTCAGCTGGTTTTTCATTATTGTGAAAATCGATTTGATAAGTATTTGAAGATTTCTTCCTATACACTTTCTGAAGGCAGACACTTATTTGAGGAAGCTTGAAAGTTTACAGAAGCGTTTTTTAAAAATTATTCTATATACAACCAGACTGTACCCAACCGATCAACTGATATTTTATATCGCGAATTTAACGACTTCACAACTATAACACACGACAAAAATGCAATCTATTGTTAAAGACCACTCAAGCCAATAAAACAATTGGACAAAGGGTGTATAATTACCTCCCTAACAGATTATATAATTTCTTGCCATTAGAAATAAGACAGATAAAACAAATTTACAAATTTAAAAAAAGTGTTAAAATATTTATGCTATCCCTCAGTAGAACAGAAGTACGTAATTTGATTGTGCCATAAGTTCTCACTCATTTGTGATGTAACTTTTTAATCTTAAATTGTGTTAAATTTTAAAAATCTGATCAGCTGTTAAATTTATGTATTGTATTGTAAATTAGTTTTTGTATTATCCATCGTAATACTGTAATGATTACGTTATGTATTGTCACTACATTACACATAACATTTAACATTATGGTTATTATACATTACCCCTTGAACAGGCTTTGCCTTTATGGGAACATATTCAGAGAGTTAATTTTCTAATACTGTATTGAATACTGCATTTGTGTTATTTGTTATTATACTGTATTTCTGTAGTGTACTTTTGTCTGAATAAATTCTTATAATTATTATTATATTTGCTGCAATTTTAGTCATTAAAAATGAATGAGTTAACCTAGTGTGTCCCAGACGTAATCGTCAAAGAGTCACCTGATTAAGTCGACTTTAATTCTTAAACAATCCCATCACCCCAACAAAAGAGGAAGAATGATTGTCGACGAAGTTTCTGGTGGAATCGGCGCCAGAGGATTTGCCATTTGTCTTCGATTTTTAAGTTTTTGCAGATGAGTTGGATGATGTTCTTGTAAATAAGTTGATTGGGTCCGTATTGATATCTGACGAAGGAGAGGCTATTTCTATAAACTGACGTTTTGTTGGAGGGTGGGGCCTTTTATTTCCTCTTACAGATTCACCTGATCTTTCTGGAATGGGGATCACTTCTATGGTTGGTTTTGACGTTTTCACTGGTTGAGGTGAAGACGCAGCCAACGAAATGGATGAAGATTGTATATCTTTCACTGATGAGGGTTGTAAATCAAATGGTTGTGTTGAAAGTTCTGCTTGTGACGAGGATTGTGTGGATGGTTCTTTAAAGAAATTTATGAGAAGTCTGATAGCGTTTGTTCAGGAATTAGTGGTACAGGCTCTGTGATAAAGATTGCGCTGTACATTGCGATGCAATCTGACCCATTTGTTTACAAATGTAACAGGTTACACCATTTTGGAAAAGAAATACTCTATAGTTAGTCTTATTGAAGGTTATAACAATAGAATCGGAAATATTCAAATTATGAGGGCTAACGTAAACCTGCCGTCTAGAGCTCAAAATATGAGCAAATTCGGGAAGTGATGAGCTTATACGAAGAGACGTTAATGGAGACGCTAAATTCAGACGAAGCTTTTTTAATTAATCAGTAAGAAGTTCGTTGGGTATCGAAGGACAAACATTGGAAAATACAAGCCTTTCGGCTGGTGTGATCAGCCGTCGAGCACATAAAGTTTGGTTAACTTTCATGTATCCCTGATTGCTAATGAAGTCGTCTATCAGTTGCGTACTTGAAAGATAAACACATACCCGATTTTGACGTAATTTAGAAATTGGGGTTATATTTTTAGGTTGTACTATTTGTCCTAGAGGAACTAAATAATCTTGAACGCTAGCACCATCAATTGAGATGATTATTATTCCATAATTTTTTGAAGGATATTTTCGTTGAGCAAGTAAAGAAGAGTATGACATATTAATTGATATTTCAAATGATCTGATGAAGGAGGCCCGGGCGCTTCAGTACGCCCCTGGCCGTCTAATTATGCTATGTTGATAATTACTTTTTGATGACTTTCAGTTTTAAGACAACGTTATTCTGAAGTATACAGTTTACTGCCAAGGTATATTTGATAGTAGTTTGCACCAATGCACTCACCGTATAAATATAGTAATTTTCCTAAAACTCACAATATTCACTTAATTGTTTAATTCAGAAACTCCACTTTTTTCGGAGCACCGAAATAAATACGTCCTACTGGATAGGTTGCAGGGACGGATTCCTATCGTGTATTGATCATTTGAAAAGATTTATCGAAGAGAATGTCGAAATTATTTTTGTCTCTAAGTTGACACAGTTATTCTCCACTCTCTCGCAGAGTTTAAGCATCATATATCAATCAGATGGTTCACCGTAATTAATTTTGTCAATGCATCTGTAGTGTGTATTGCGATTTTTAAAATGGATAAAAGTAATGAACATAGAATATATCTCAAATCTTGCATTGCAAATAAAATTTCGTGACTGGAAGGGCTGAAAATGTTGAATGAGGGTTAGATTGAATCGATTTTCTCGAAAACTCAAGCGTTCGAGTGGCTCAGAAGAAAGGTAGTAAGAAATTGTACGGTTCTAGTGATTAGAGAAGGTAATCTTTCGACATCGCTCGATAGTGAATTTTTCTGGGTTGGTTTTGATGTAAGTTTTTGCTATTTGAGATATAGCTCTGTTTATACGCATTGGCAATAGGTAAATACGAAATGAATTTATTAAAAATATTGATAAGCAGATTTCTCCAACTTCTTTGGAGATAAAAAGTATTTATTACCCAAGTTTATTTAGTAGTGATAATGCAGCTGTCATACCGTAACTGGAATCTTGGTATACTCCTCTATTTAGTACTAAATCAGTCGCCTAGATGCAAATGCCGACAAGTCCACATAAACCGAAAGTGAGAAAAAGCAAAAAAACGTGTGAAATCTTTATCTTTCATTAAAACAAAACTTTTTTTCTGGGATAGAGTATTGAAAAGTAACAAAAAATGATGTACATATTTTCAGAAATCTATAAATGCTAGAACTCATAGAAAATTCAATGGTTTTATGGACACGTCGGCTTTTGCACCAAAAACTAAGATCATTTAGTAATAAAAAACAAGGAAAATGCACAAACTGGTTTTATTGGCAAAGAGAACCTAATATTATGATGGAAAAATATTTTTATATTGCAAACTCCATGTTTTCTTCTTCACACTGATTATCTTCCATGCTATTAATTTCTTCTTCTTCCAACTGGTTTTGGAAAACTGTCTTGGAAAACACAAGCTTTTCTTATTTTTCCCACTCTTTCCCATAATGCTATTATAAAAGCTTTTTGATGCTAGATTTTTTATCCTTTTCAAAAGGTACTCCAACATCTAGTTGTTTAGGGCACATTGAGGCAACTTTTTTGCCTCTTTTGCATAAGCTCTTGGATTCACAGGAGGAATTTTCATAAAGTGCTTCTCCGTTTACTAGAACATTAGTTCCGTTTTAAGAAAATATTATTCTCTTGGAGGGTTGAAACTTGAAATGCCAATACCGTGGTTTCTTGAAAACATTTTGAGATTCACTTCTCCAGTCTTGGATTTTGACTTCATTTCCAATTTCAAATACAGAGGCGAATTTGTTGAGAATATACTCGTCAGGATGAACAAATTCTGTTTGTTTTTTTGTAGATCCGCTCAAATTGTCCAAATACCCTTTCAGCCGGAATATAAGAATGGTCAACAACTGGAAAGATCAGCTACAGGCATTTTATTTGTGAAGGTGCTTCACATTGCAGCCAATAGACTAACATGGCAATGACAGTGGAATTTTTATTCTGGGCGCCACATCCATCCCAGATAATACGAACTACTTTAATGTTCTCAATGAAATTGAATTGTGAAAGTGTATGATGGAGAGCCGATGAAATTTCGTTGTAACTTCTCTGATGATCAATTTCAGTCCAAACATAAGATCTCACATTCTCTTGGCCAAGCTTGGCTTTGGATGATCCACAAACAATCGCCAGATGATGAAAATGAATTTGCTTGCTAAAATAGGCCTTCTGATCTGGAAGCTTTGGAAGAGCTAAGTTCTTTTGACAGTCAAAGGAGAATGTGGCTAAGTCTTCGCGAGTTCCTTGAAGCAGTTGATAAAAACAATTAGCCCTGATTTTGTGTAGTCGCTGCTGAGCTAATACATTTTTTTTCATTGTGTCATCCTGTGTTTTCTTTTATGCTTGTTTTATATTGTGAACAAGTAGAGCATAGGTCGGTTTTTGGGGTACCAAAACCAATATTAAAAGTATTCCCTTCTGATAAAAATAATAATAAACAATTTAAAAGCTTAACATACTTTGGAACACCGTCTTCAATAATCAAATCATTTTTAGAAACTTTGGACATGAACTGATTACAATTTATCCAAACTCATTGAAAATAACAAATCTAAATCTTCAAAATTAAACAAATCAGGAGTTTATAAATTAAAATGTGGTAATGACAACTGTGATGAAATTTATAACGGTAGAACTTCTAGAAATTTTAAAACTAGAATTTCGGAACACAAACGTAGCTATGACAACAAAAAATTAGATTCTAACTATTCAAATCATTTTTTAGAAAACAAACACATTTTCGACACAAATTTTGGAATTTTACATGTAGTCGGTAAATCCTTTAGTTTAAATTTATTAGAGGCTCTAGAGATAAACAAAAATAAATATGCAGGTAACCTTCTTAACGACCAAATATATATCAATCACTCTCCTTTATTAAACCTAGAAGATGGCTCAGGAATGTTTGTAGTGAATGAATTTCCAGGTAATCTCTTTCAATACCTTTTGTTAACATTAGTATAATGGAATTCTGTATTTATGCACTGTATATTGTAATAAATACGAATACCAAATAGAAAATTTAAATAAATAACTTTCAGAACACACGGTAAAACATATTTTATTTCAAATAAAAATAAAAGTAGAATGCGACCCACATTTTGTTTAAAAAAATGATACAAAACCATAACAGCTTTGAAACAAATAAAACATTATACTAGGTCAAAATGAAATAATTGTTTTGTATTCAACTAGTTAATAACGTAAAATTTAGGCCGCTTCAAAACAAAAAATTCGATTTTGCAATTCAACAAAAAAAAACCAAACCTAATTCGGGGGGATAGTAAAAACCAAGTACAGAGCAGTAAGAGCGACAGACAATGTCGGGGCGAAGGGAAAAGTCCTTTCCCTGTCATGGTAACGGGCGTCAGTGTTTTTGTGTTAGCGGTTGCAGAGGAAGTTCTCTCCGTGGTGTCATGGCGCGAAAGGGATACTTAGCTATCCTTGACGGTAAACACTGTCCCCCTTCGTGACACAAAACGGGAAGACTCGCCCTCTACGCTAAGTTTTCAGCATAGCACGATACCCGGTTACTTGCACTACCCGCGGTTGCTAAAAATATAGTTAGGATAGGCAGTAGCAAGGCCGGAGAAAGGAAGTTTTCCAACGTAGTAAGTTTTTAAACAAGTTGAGAGTTAAATTTTGTTTTTTTTATGAGTCATTTATTCGTTTTATCATTTTGCGCTGGTTCTGAACGTGGTATTTACAAATTCACTGTTTTACGTAGGGAGTAGCTATAGCAAATATATTTATTTTATTGTCTGTTCTTTCATGGGGACTGGACAACTTGGACGCTTTCAGTTAAATATTGAATGTCCAGGCTCACAATTTGGGCACAGCTCGTTCTGTAGGATATTTATTTATCGTGTGTGGTGACATAATAAGATTTCACAGGGTAACGCCAACCTGACAAGAGTTAGGTTCCTAATTATTTAATTATTATTTTGTTGCGCCACATAATTCGCCTCCACCTCGTAGGTAGGATATAAATAAAAGTTAAAACAAGGTGTACTTAGTATCAAATGACCGGAGCGTATGATTTTCTTTTTCCTCTTGTTCTCAGCGAACTTGTGCTACGATAAATAATTTTAAATTGTTTTTTTGTCCAGACGTAATTAGGAATTTCTTTCAGACTAAGTAAAATAAATATACATTGTAGGTGATTCAAAGACCTGCAAATTTTGCAACTCGAAACTTACGCATTGAAACGGGAGTGTCGATAAATAATTATTGTTCTTAGATCAGCAGAATTAGTTTACGAGTTTACTTTCACTTTTTGTTGATGTCAAGGGCAATGACACGAAACCACAGTAGTTTCGCATAGTATTGCGTTTAAGAGTAAATAAATATAATTTTGTTTTGCGCCTCGAGACAGGTGAATATCTAGCTAAGGGTTAAACCATACGCCCCTCACGCACGTTGAAATACTAAAACGATATGGGGGTAATTTCTTTGTTCTATCTCAGGGCGAGGGTTATATTATAATTGTTTTATCGATAATCATATGTTATACAGGGAAAGACGTAGGATGTACAATTTATGAATAAGTGTATAGGTAATTTTTATACCGGGGGAATTTAATAATTTGTGTTGATATTGGACTTTTGATTTATGTATATTTAGATACAGAGAAAGATTTATTATATTTTTTGATATAACTTTGTGGTTCTCCCATACTTTATTTATCATCCCTACCCGTATTTTCCCTAGTGTATGTATCAACATTGGAGACGAGACCGAACCGAGAGAACAATCCTGTCCTGGCGGAGGAAATCAAACCGTTTTAAGCCCAGGCGTTCCCAGCTTAATTCGGACTGGATTTTGCCTCACATGCTCGGCTGCATATTTGAGAATAGAATTGATGACCCAAGGTCTAGAATTGTTAGAGTGGTGACAGCGGTTTGCGAACCATTCTCTATTGGAACAAAACCCACCCAGGGAGGGTGTGGTAGTTATGGTTTTGTATCATTTTCCTTAACAAAATGTGGGTCGCATTCTACTATTATTTTTATTTGAAATAAAATATGTTTTATCGTGTATTCTGAAAGTTAGTAATTTAAATTTTCTATTTGGTATTCGTATTTATTACAATATATTAAAACATTTTTAAATTATACCTTCATTCGTTTTGAGAAAGCTAATGTGTTAGTGAAACGCGCCAACCAGTGTAAATTGAACTTTAGTTCAAAAGTTTTAAACAAATTAAATTGTTTTATTTCATCGTTCAGTGTGGATCTTTATCAAGTAAAAGCCTCATCTATTCAATTAAAAGTTTTGTTTACGTTTGCTTTAAAAAAACTTTCTTCAACCTTTAATGCCTCGTTGTTCACTACAGTTTCGTTATAAGTCTTCCAAAGCCTAACGATGCTTAATTCGGCTGGTGAATGAGTTCTGCTGAATGTTTTCGACCGACAATAGTGAGACTCCGTGCATTTTAAGGATTCCATAAAATCTTTACTAGCTTGTTTATTGTTGTCGTTCTTATTACCGATTTGGTCACCTCCTCTATTTTCCATTGGCAAAAGGGATTTTTGGAAGAATCGTTTAACCACGTTAAATATTATATGCTTTTCAATACCTTAAATTATGAAAAAAATATTCATAAAATAATAATAAAATATTCAGGCATTTACCTAAAATATTTAGGAGCGCATCTCTGCATACGGGAACTACTAAGCCATCAGACCTTTTAAGCTTGTATTGGACTACTAAAAGTTTTTCTTTGCTTCCGCTATCTTTTCTTTGCCTACGTCTTTTTGGAATTTTTGAGTCACAGTGTCGTAATATAAACATGTCTTGTTTAGATCTTTCTTTGTTTTTATAGAAAGCGTCATTAAACTCTTTAACGTATTTCATGGAAAGTTTATCCTTATCACCGCAACGGGGATATAGTGGCAAATCTTTACAAGTATACCTAAAACAAAAATACCACATTCTAAAGACCCACAATAACGAATTAAAGGGTTCATAATAATAGGGTAAAAGTTTAAAAACACTTGCCCACAAAAAGTAGCTACGTACAACATTAAAAACATACCTTGATGCCTTTTCTCTATTGGTTTCCTGCTTAGTTCTTTTTCTAGTCACGTTATCTACACATGCTTTCACTTGACGAAGATTCTCCGGATTATCGAATTTATTGTAACGATGTTACTATTTTTCGTTCCGACATCCCACTGTATACATTTTAATTTCTCATTTTATTAGTATTATTATTAAGTTATGTTATTATTTACTTATACACCCCTCTTTCATCAAAAGCTGTAAAATTATTTGCTCTTAATAATTTTTAAATATGTATATTGATTTTGATACATCCGGTATATATTTAACCTTCATAGGACTGGCCGGGGTCCGTTTGTACCCCATGACGTATGTTTTTGCTGTATCTTTGCAAACGCAAATTTTTAAACATCGATATTTCATCTAGCTGCAGTTTGTGAATTATTTTGATAAAATATGATGTATTTAGTAGTTTTTATTGGCTGGTATAAACAAAAAATAGTTTTTATTCCAGGGGTCTCTTCAGACCCCGGTCAGCCTTTTACGTCTGATAAAATAATCCCGGTAACTGTTAGTAAAATCGGGGAATCCCATACATTCAACGTTTGTTTACTCACAGGGAATTTACCCATATAATTGTAAAATGTAAATTACCAGTTCAAATGGGGGATTCCCCGCACTGCGATATAATTTTTAGACTTGAATATTCGGGTTAGTCTCTTGTGATATTGCGAGTAGGGTACATCGTTTCGAAAATCAGTCAGTTTTTATTTACAAACAATCGCAAGGGGCTTACTGACGATGAGATGTTACGTATACTTGCAAGTGATGATCCAGAGTTTGATAGTGTTATCAATGAGGAAACATCGAGTGACTTAGAAGATGAAGACATTGTCACAGAAGTAGAGGAAAAAAATGATGTAATAGTTGTTGATCAAAGTATAGAGAAAACGAACCCAGAGGAACCAACAGTTAGTAACAGCCAGGACATTCCAGTATATGAATCTAAAGATGGAACTAAGTGGTCAAAAATTCCAGGAAACACAAAAGTTAGACGTTCAAAAGCTAATATTCAGAGACATGCTTACAAATTACAGTTCTGATATCTCAAGTATAAAATACGCTTTTCTTCTTTTCCTATCTCCGGATATTCTGAACATAATAGTAACCGAAACAAACAGAAAGGCACAAACATATTATGATAAATGGAATATAGAAAATCCGAATAAAATTAAAGTTTTTGTTCCTGTTGATTCTACAGAGATTGAAGCTTATATTGGACTGTTGCTTATTCTTGGCGCACTCCACGGATCGAAAGAGGTTATCTATATGCTCTGGTGTCAAGATATTTATTACTGTTGTCCTATAATTCCTGCTGCAATGTCAAGAGACAGATTCAAACAAATTACTTCATTTTTACGCTTTGATAATTTTCAAACAAGACAAGAACGAGAATTAGTAGATAAGCTTGCTCCGATAAGAGATATATTCGATATTTTCACTTCTAATTGTAAAAAATCACTTAATCCTGGCGTCCATCTATGTGTAGATGAGAAGCTTCTACCATTTAGGGGTAAGGCACCATTCCGAGTCTATATGAAGAGTAAACCTGATAAGTATGGAATCAAAATATGGTCTCTTGTGGACTGCACCACTTCTTATATTGCACACATGCAAGTTTATTTGGGTAAGTTATTTGAAAAGCAATATAGGCAAACTTTATATTCCTATGTATCTATTAATTTTCAGGAAAACAAGGTCATAAAGCGGAGAAG
This sequence comes from Galeruca laticollis, assembly GCA_963921935.1. Lineage (NCBI taxonomy): Eukaryota > Metazoa > Arthropoda > Insecta > Coleoptera > Chrysomelidae > Galeruca > Galeruca laticollis. The sequence goes on from OY998184.1 coordinate 53,286,654, forward strand.
GGTCAAGGTCAAAGGGTTGTCCTAGATTCGACACACCATTTGGAAGGCGGATTTGGAATAACGACCGATAACTTTTTTACAAGTTAAGAACTTGCTGACAAGTTTCGGAAAAAAAATATTACTTTATGTGGAACCCTCCGGAAAAATAAAACATTTATTCCCAGGGAACTTCTAACGGCATCGTACAAGAAAGAGTTTTCAAGTATGTTTGCTTTTAGAAATCAAAGAACGCTAGTATCCTATGTTCCAAAACAAAAACATGCTGTCATCTTACTTTCAAGTCAGCATACTGATAGTAAAGTATCTGGAGAAGGAACAGCACTATAAACCAGAAATTATTCTTCATTACAACAAAACAAAAGGTGCTTTCGACACTTCAGATAAGTTGGCCAAAAAATATAGTGCAGAGAAAGTCAAACCGCTGGCCAATGGCAATATTTTCGCATCTAATAGATATCGCAGGAATAAATGCTTATAAATTGTGGTTACTGCAAAACCCGGATTGGCGAAAAAACAGTTTGGATAAACGTAAAATGTATATTTTGGGACTAGGGAAAGAACTGATAAAGAAAAACGTTTTCCGGCGATATAATAATAAATACATTCAGACGAATAGAAAACGGCATATGACAGACGTTTTTCCCGAACTACTGGATGCAACAGAACATAGAGTTGAACAACAAAACATTACGAGGGGGCGCTGCCTTTTGTGTCAAAGAGGAAAAGACAGAAAATCCAGAAAAATATGTATTAGGTGTAATAACTTTGTGTGCCTGGAACATTTAAAATCGGAGATAGTTTGTAATAAATGTTGAAATGATATGTAGCTAGTAGTATTAGTGATTAGGGTATTTTGTATTTTTTTCGTGATGATTTTTGACTAATAAATGGTTGATAGTGAAACTTTAATAAAACTTCTTTTCTATATATTTAATTTAAAGAAAAATACAGCATTTCTGCAATTTTACGCATGGGGCCTTCTAGGACCCCAGTTAATCCTTTTAGTAAAATTTTGATATCCGTTCCATGAAGGTTAATTTGTATTGCTTACTGTACTGTTCGCGCAAATCAGTCTGCGTCGTTCTTAAGATTGTTAAGTAGGGGACCGCCTGAGTGGGGTAGAGGAAAGAATTTATAAAACCGGCAAACGGGATGGAATAGGTCTTTTTTGTTCTTGTGCTCTCTTAGCTCTATAGCTCCTAGTTCTGTGCTCTTACAGTTCCGCCGTTTCCGTAAGGAAAGGTAAGCGAATTTAGAAATTATTTTATAAATCATTCTTCTTGTGTTAAAATTCATTTTGCTCCTAGCGTCCTTCGTAACTGTATTAATAGATTTCATTTTTGCTTACTGCTTGTTTAATTTGAGTGATTTTCCGCGTATTTGTGTACGATTCCGAAGTAAGAATTTACTGTTGGTTTTAACTTTAGGGGAAAAGAAATATAGTTGGGAAACTCACAAGCATTCTCGCTGCAAAGCAGGTGAATTCTTGGGGGATTTTCAAGGTATTTCGGGAATCCCGACTCCGGTATACAACACTAGGGAAAGGAAATACCGTTGGGAAGCCTTCTAGCATTCTCGCTGCAAAGCAGGTAAATTCTTGAGGGATTCTTAAAGTATTTTGGGGTTTGCTCAATCTAGTACCATAGGCCTTGGTAGCGTGACTTTAAAATATTTGATAATAGGCAACCTGGAGGAGCCTCATCTGTGTTTGCTGCCATAGCATGGACATCCTGGAGGGTTTTCCAAGGCGTGAAACGGAATAATCTCACGAGCGTTCGCTGCCATAGCAGGTTCGCCAGGCAGAGGTTTTCGGATTCTGCCGGCTAACTGATCTTTACGCTATTGATTTTAGCACCAATGACCGGGGTAATATCCGCACAAAAACCGAGGAAATTTCATTATTTACCGCCGTTCTATCCTAAACTGTACACAAATGCCAAGAAACGCTCCCGTAAAACACCGCTAGTGCCTTGATAATGCTTTCTCTTTGTTATTCTCACCGTACTGCTAGTGAATTTTCACTGATTTTCATCGGCAATCGCCTTAAACTATTAAAAGCTTTGCACGTTAGGCTTGTAATCGTAAAACATTTATTCTGTAATAAAGTGCTTTGGTCTGGGTTGTAATTTAACAGAAATCATAAATACTGAAGGGTTTTCATCAATATTTAGTTATTAGAAATAAATAGCTACGTGGTTCGTTTTATTTTCCTTTTCTCAAATTATTTCGAAGTCGAAATGAATTGTAAAATTTTATAAAGCACCGGTAGTTTAATTTTCCGACAGTGGTAAACAATTAAAGCCCGTTTCCCACTTTGCACGGCATAGAGGTCTAGAACAACAGACCCTTGGAATTACTTAACCTCCATCTGTTGCTACCCTGGTAACTCTTGACGCTACCATTTTCGAGAGTTCAGTGAAGTGAACCTTCCCAAAAATCTGGCGCCCGAGAAAATCTGGTAGATAGTAAAGCCGTGGGTGTCATACTGACGTCCGTAATTCTTTTGAGGAAAGAAAGCACGTTACATTATCATTTTTGTAATTTCAATTTTGAGTTACACCTTGTTTATCACTGCAAGAACAAGTCAAAATTGAAAATTAAATCACCTGATATTCCTCATGTCATTGTGTTGTGGTACTTATACTAAGCTGCTATTGGCCCATCGGATGTGTCTGGTTTTGCAGCTTAGGCGCGCAGGGACTTGTCGCCTTTTGCATCAAAGATGAAACTTTGAAGGCGATTTATAGATGAATTGGTCTAGTTTTGCGAGGAATATTTTTAATGGACATGTAGTCCTTTGAATTTTATTTGTTTTGTCACAATAAACTATATTTTTAAAAAAGTGTAACTTGTCGGCTTTTGCATATAGGCGACTGAATTATGAAATGTTCGATTAAAAAAAAAATTATTCGAATGAATTGAAAACTTAGTTAATTCGCGTATTATATATCAATTAACAATGCTAAGGATCCCTCAATGAAATGAAATAATATATACATCAACATCTACACTTCATATAATTGAGCGAATTAAAATGAATAAAAGTAAAGAAATTGTCAAAGATGAATTACTGTGATTGGTTCAAACGAATAAGCCACCTGTGTTCGGTACGAACTTGATGTGATTGCAAAAGCACATTGAATTGATGTGTTGTGCCTTTCTCCCTATTTCGATGAACTCAACTTTATTGAGTTGATGTTCCTGCAATTTGAGAGAAGAGGAGGGTCCTGATGGCTGAAAATTTGAAAGAATGTATCAATCGTTAGATTGACAGTATGGGAAATGTGGGAACTAAATTATGTTCAATAATCGTATAGCCTCAACACATTTTTGACCGAAAAAATGTAGGTAATTATCTATTGTGTGTGAGTGACTTTACTGTGTTACATAATTATTATTTTAATGAGTTATCAAATATTCGGTTGGATGTACAAGACTTTCGTTATTTACTCATTTATTTAAAAAATTATAATGTTTTTCTGTTTAATTTATCTGTCAATTTAAAAAATTAATATATAATAACATTTGTGCGGGTCGCCTAAAGTGAGAGTATTCACTGTGATTATCTTAAAGAATTGTCATGAAACAGTGAGTAAAAACCTTTTTGTAAAATTATATTTCAAGGATAGCTTTCAACATAAATGATTTCACAACATTATTTTCGAAAATGTATGCAATAAAAACTTTGGTTTGAAGAATAAGGTTAAGTAAATTAGAAATATTTTCGATAAGAACTAGAGGTCAAAGTCAAGAAAAAACTTAATAATAGTCGACTAGCTAAAAATTTTACATCTAGAAAGGTAGACCATATACGTTAAACTCTTTAAATCAAAATAATTTACAATTAATGAAGCGACAATTAAAAAAAAGACGTGTGGCACTCGGATACTGCCGCGGTAAAGCTATTGCATAGAGTTTTACACTTTGACGTTCACAATTCCTTTTTCTTTTTAGCTCTTTTTGAGTATTAGAAGTTTCACTTTCACAGTCCTCGTATTAGCATAAAATAATCAAAACTTATTGGACAGTCCTCGTATAATCATACAAGTATCAAAATTTATTGGACAGTCCTGGTATCAGCATAAAATAATCAAAACTTATTGGGCAGTCTTTGTATAAGTATAAAAAATCAAAATTAATTGGACAGTCCTTGAATCAGCATAAAATAATCAAAACTTATTCAACAGTCCTCATATAATCCTAAAAGTATCAACATTTATTGGGCAGTCCTCGTATAAGTATGAAATAATCTAAATTTATTGAACACTCCTCGTAAAAGTATAAAAGAATCAAAATGTATTGGACAGTCTTCGTTTAATCATATCAGTATTAATATTTATTGAGCAGTCCTCGTATCAGCATAAAATAAACAAAACTTATTGGACAGCACTCGTATAATCATAAAAGTATCAAAATCTATTGTGCCGTCCTCGTATAAGTATAAAACAATCAAAACGTATTCGACAATCCTCGTATAAGCATAAAATAATCAAAGCCTATTGGACAGTCCTCGTATAGTCATAAAAGTATCAAAATTTATTGGGCAGTCCTCGTATAAGTATAAAAGAATTAAAATTCATTGACAGTCCTCGTATCATCATAAAATAATCAAAAATTATTTGACAGTCCTTATATAAGTATAAAATAATCAAAACTCATTGGGCAGTCCTTGTATAAGTATAAAAAATCAAAACTTATTGGGCAGTCCTTGTATAAGTAAAAAAATCAAAATTCATTGGGCAGTCCTTGTATAAGTAAAAAAAATCAAAGTTTATTGGACAGTCCTTGTATCAGCATAAAATAATCAAAAATTATTGGGCAGTCCTTGTGTAAGTATAAAAATCAAAACTTATTGGGGAGTCCTTGTATAAGTATAAAAAATCAAAATTTATTGGACAGTCCTCGTATCAGCATAAAATAATCAAAACTTATTGGACAGTCCTCGTATAATCATAAAAGTATCAACATTTATTGGGCAGTCCTCGTATAAGTATGAAATAATCTAAATTTATCGGACACTCCTCGTATGAGTATAAAAGAATCAAAATGTATTGGACAGTACTCGTTTAATCATATCAGTATTAAAATTTATTGAGCAGTCCCCGTATCAGCATAAAATAATCAAAATTTATTGGACAGCACTCGTATAATCATAAAAGTATCAAAATTTATTGTGCAGTCCTCGTGTAAGTAAAAAACAATCAAAACGTATTCGACAAACCTCGTATAAGCATAAAATTATCAAAACTTATTGGACAGTCCTCGTATAGTCATAAAAGTATCAACATTTATTGGGCAGTCCTCGTATAAGTATAAACGAATTAAAATTTATTGACAGTCCTCGTATCATCATAAAGTAATCAAAAATTATTGGACGGTCCTCGTACAAGTATATAGGTATTAAAACTTATTGGACAGTCCTCGTATCAGCATAAAATAATCAAAACTTATTGGGCAGTCCTTGTATAAGTATAAAAAATCAAAACTTATTGGGCAGTCCTTGTATACGTATAAAAAATAGAAACTTTTTGGGCAGTCCTTGTATAAGTATAAAAAATCAAAATTTATTGGACAGTTCTCGTATCAGCATAAAATAATCAAAACTTATTGGACAGTCCTCGTATAATCATATAAATATCAACATTTATTGGGCAGTCCTCGTATAAGTATGAAATAATCTAAATTTATTGGACACTCCTCGTATAAGTATAAAAGAATCAAAATGTATTGGACATTCCTCGTTTAATCATATCAGTATTAAAATTTATTGAGCAGTCCTCGTATCAGCATAAAATTATCAAAACTTATTGGACAGCACTCGTATAATCATAAAAGTATCAAAATTTATTGTGCAGTCCTCGAATAAGTATAAAACAATCAAAACGTATTCGACAATCCTCGTATAAACATAAAGTAATCAAAACTTATTGGACAGTCTTCGTATAGTCATAAAAGTATCAAAATTTATTGGGCAGTCCTCGTATAAGTATACAAGAATTAAAATTTATTGACAGTCCTCGTATAGTCATAAAAGTATCAAAATTTATTGGGCAGTTCTCGTATAAGTATAAAAGAATTAAAATTTATTGACAGTCCTTGTATCATCATAAAATAATCGGAAATTCGTACAAGTATATAGGTATTAAAACTTATTGGACAGTCCTTGTATTATCATAAAATAATCAAAACTCATTGGGCAGTCCTTGTATAAGTATGAAAAATCAAAACTTATTGGGTAGTCCTTGTATAGGTATAAAAAATCAAAATTTATTGGACAGTCCTCGTATCAGCATAAAATAATCAAGACTTGTTGGACAGTCCTCGTATAATCATAAAAGTATCAACATTCATTGGACCGTCCTCGTAAAAGTATAAAACAATCAAAATGTATTGGACAGTCCTCGTAACGTCATAAAATAATCAAAATTTATTGGACAGTCCTTGTATAGTCATAAGAGTATCAACATCTTATCGAGAAAGATAAAAGAGCGAACAATATCGTGATTTTTGGCATCCAAGAGGATAACCATCCCATCGAAGTGGGAGATATATGCAAGAACCTGAACAGAAATCTAGAAATAAACCTCAAAGAACAAGATATAAACAACTTTCATTCTCTGGGAAAGTCTGATACTGCTCCAGTAAAAGTAGAATTCACTTCTCTTTTAAGGAAGAAAGAGGTGTTTAAAAACATCAAAAAATTAAAAGGTACTGGATTGGCTATTTCTAACGACATGAGTAAGAAGAAAAGGGAAGAGTACAATATCCTTAAACAATATCTAATCCGCTTACGTAAATCAAGAGATCCAAATTAATATTGGACGGAAATTCCTATACTCTTGAGCAATTGAAAGAATACTCTCCGATGGAAGTAAATAAAACAAATAGTGAACCTCCCACTCCTACGTATAACAGTAACTAGTTTACCAACTCCACCTACTAAACCTCACACCCGCTCTGGTTCTCCGTCAACACATAATTTTAGTTAAATATAACATCTATGAACCCCTACATTCGAGATTATGATTATACTCCGTTTAAAACTATAGATCCGTTTAAAACTATAGATTTAGATTATGTTAGTAAATATAAGTAAAAAAATATAAACAATAATAATTCACCGTTTCACAACCGAATATAAGAAGCGTTAGGAAAAATCTAGATGAGTTGAAAATATATATGTCTGAATTTGACAGGGAAATAGATTGTGTTATTCTGACAGAAACCAGAAAAATTGAAAATATAAGTGATTTCAGTCTTGCAGGTTACGATATATTATATAATAGAGGAGACGTCAATACTTGTGATGAAGTCCTGGTTTACATTAAAAATTGTCTAGAGTATAACCATGAAATAGTAAAAGTAGGACTCTGTAATGTTCTAAAATTATCTGTTTCAATCCAGAACCGTAAAATACTTATTTCTGCCTTATACAGGTCGCATGATATCGACCCAAATCATTTATAAAAGAACGATGAAATAAAACAATATAGTTTGTTTAAATCTTTAAGTAGTTAATTGATGAAGATTTAAACAAACTATATTGTTTTATTTCATCGTTCAGTATGGATCTTCGTCAAGTAAAAGCCTCATCTATTCAACATTTATAAAAGATTTAAAACAATATTTGGCACAACTTTCCGCTGAAAATTGTGATTTTAATATACTCGCCGGTGAATTTAATATTAATATTATGGAAGAGAGTGACGATGCAATTAACTACTTAAATGAGGTGTATGAGAACGGTTTCCATTCGTATATAAACACGGATACGAGATCTGACATTGGTACATGTTTGGATCATTTAGCTTCGGAAATAAGTGGAAAGAAACGATACGATTGCAGCCGTAATTAAAACAAGAATCACAGATCACTACATGACAGTTATCGCTGTGGAAATGAGAAAAACAAATACCAACACCCCAAATAAAATAACCCTTAAGAAAGTTCATAATTATACCAACATAAAAAACCAACTAAAAAATTATGATTGGTTAGAACTTCAATCCATAAACAGTGCTGATGAATGTTTTGAGTATTTCCTCAGCAAGTTCAATGAAATTGTAAATTAAAATACTCTCACAATCAAATTGAATCATAAAAAACAACGCGAACTACATGGATTACAAAAGGTCTAATAAAGTCTATCGGGACTAGAGATAAACTCTATCATAAATACAGAGCTGACATACGAAATTAAAGTTTAAAGCAGAAATCTATTACTTTTAGGAATCATCTTAATATGTTACTAAAAACTACAAAAAAAGAATACTATAAAGAAAAAATAGACAAAGATAAATATACTAAACATTTATGGAACACTGTTGGTGAGATATTTAAAGCAAACATTAATGCATCAATAAAATTTTGAACGTAAATGGGGAAGTAAGAAAAGAAAAGGAAAAAATCGTAGAAATCTTCAGTGAACATTACGCAACAGTTCGAAGTAAAATGGCCGATAAAATTACTGTTCCAAAAAATCCTCCATTACCTTCTCAACATTTGTACTCCTCTATATTTCCATCACTCACAAATAAAATCGAAGTTATTGAAACCATAAAAACACTTAAATCAAACAAATCACCTGGCTTTGATATGATAAGGGCAGAGTTGGTGAAAAGTGTCAATGAGGAAATAGCATCGCCGATGGCGTTCTTATTCCATAAAATAATTGAAGAGGGACAGTGGCCTTCTGCACTGAAGGTTGGTATAATTAAACCGTCATTTAAAAATGGCGATAGACAAATAATAACTATCGGCCTATATCATTAATAACAAATTTCGCAAAAGTTTTTGAAAAACTTTTAAAAGTAAGAATATTAAGTTACCTGAATAAACACAGTGTCTTATCAGATAATCAATTTGGTTTTCGCGAGAAACTATCGACGCAGGATGCTGTTTACTTTTTGACATCCAGACTATATCAGAATCTCGATAAGGGACTGCATTCAATGTGTGTGTTTCTCGATCATGCTAAGGCCTTCGACACTGTGAATCACACACAGCTTGTGAAGGTCTTGGAGAACATGGGCTTCAGAGGTACTTCGTATAAATTCATGAACAGTTATTTGGAAAATAGGAAACAGTATGTTTCAATAAATGATATTATTAGTTCTGAAAAGAAAATTGCATATGGAGTACCTCAAGGAACAGTACTGGGACCGATTTTGTTTATAATGTACATGAACGCAATTCTTAATCGTACAAGTGCGGGGATTATAAGCAGTTTTGCAGATGACACAGCCATTCTGTATACAGGCCGCGATTGGAATGAATTAAAAGAAAAAGCAGAAGGAGACATGAAAGAGATGATAGACTGTTTTTGTCTAAGATATTTGACTAAAAATTATAAGAAAACATATTTTATCCCCTTCGGCTGTTACTCAGATACTCTTCCTCCCTATGATTCCTTGCAAATAATAAATAATCAGGAAAAGATTACGATACTCTCAAAAGACTCTATCAAATACTTGGTAATAACAATAGATAGGCATCTCAGGTGGAATAAACATATCGACAATGTTGCAACAACACTAAGGAGTTTACTTAATAGATTTAAATACTTACGAAAAATATTAGACCTCCACCAATTGAAAATCGTTTTTCTGCATTAATGGAATCCCGCCTGTCATATGAAATTATAGGTTGGAGGGAGGGGGGGCTTGCAGACACTTATTTGAAGAAGGTTGAAAATTTACAGAAGCGTTTTTCAAAAATTATTCTATATAGACCCAGACTGTACTCAACCGATATTTTATATCGCGAATTTAACGAGCTAGATATCAGACAGATATATTTTCACAAGTCAGTAGTATATAAACACGGAACATTAAATATATATATCTAGATCACAACTATAACACACGACAAAAATGCAATCTATTGTTAAAGACCCCTCAAGCCAATAAAACAATTGGACAAAGGGGGTACAATTATCTCTCTAACAGATTATATAGTTTCTTGCCATTAGAAATAAGACAAATAAAACAAATTCACAAATTTAAAAAAAGTGGTTTTGCTATCCTTCAGTAGAACAGAAGTAACTTTTTAATTTTTAATTGTGTTAAATTTTAAAAATCTGATCAGCTCTTAAATTTATGTATTTTAATGTAAATTAATTTTTGTATTTTCCATTGTAAAACTGTAATTAATACATTATATATTGTCACTACATTACACATAACATTAAACTTTATTATTATTATACACCATACACTACCCCATGGACAGGCTTTGCCTTTATGTGAACATATTCAGAGAGTTAATTTTCTAATACTGTATTGAATACTGCATGTGTGTGTTTTTATATTGTATTTCTGTAGTGTACTTTGGTCTGAATAAATTATTATATTATTTTTGACATTTGCTGTATCTTATAAACATGGAAGATATTATTTATTAATAGGTTATGGTCTCAAGTTTCTAAAAAAGTATCTTATATACGTATATATACAAAAATATTAGAGAAGTTAGTGAATCGGTGTCATTTTTATTGTGAATCCAATATGATGTCAACATTGAATGCTGCGAGATTCCAGCTTTTGAGTAAAGACAACTATGAACAGAGCCGTCTTTATCAAAAGCGGGGCCTGGTGCAAAATAGTTTTGCAGGGCCTTTATGTAGGTAAATAGCTCTCGACTCTTCTCTTTCATAAACTACCTACCATCACCGTTCTTTCCCACCTCCAGCACCATATCGCTACCATTAAAAAATAAACATTTTAATGTGACATCTTAGTTAAAAGAAACAGCTAAATATTTGGTCATTAATTTCATTTATTCTTATTATTACTAAACTAAAACTTAATTTAAAGTCGTCAATAATTTCTTCAAAATTGACTTTGGCCGTGATTCTATCGATAATGTTGCCAAAGACGTTAACCTTTCTTGGCTGATTTATGATCTTAGGTGAGTCTTGATTAACTATTGCCGAGAAAAACTGCTTTCTGCGCTAGCAACAATCACATGAATAATAAGTAAAATTCTGTAGGCAATTACAGTTTGGCAAATTAATTTTGGCAGTCGGAAGTTTGACAACGTCCGATGCGCCGTAGCAAAGACGTATGTGGATTGCAAGAGCTCACTTGGCTGTCAGAATTCGTAAGCTTCGTTTCGACAGTACAGTTCAGAGAAAAGTGTCATTACCGGGGTTGTGCAATACTAACTTGTTATAGCGACTCCAGAAAGTAAAGTTGTTCATAAAAACTTGAATGAGCTATGTTGTGAATTAATTATGAAGGTATCAAATTTCATGACCGAAGAGGCAAACAATGGCAAGTCAACAATTCCATTAACGAAGATAAGTTTTAATTATTGCAATAAACTTTTTAAATCGAAGTAATTATTTAACAAATTTACACTCTATAGTAAATTTTTCAAATCGATCTTCGTACATAAAATATTTATTTGTTAAACGGTTTAAAAAAGTGACATTAGGGTGAGACAAAGTATTTTTTTCTACAACTGCTATAAAAAGTAGCATATTTCTCATAGCCTATTTAATTTCAAAACCATAAATTGCTCACACTGTGAGAAATATCATTTTTCTACTTCCGCCACTAAAACCGCACTTTGAACACGGGTTTGATATGCACAAAACGACTCTTTAAACACTAGTGTTTAAAATGCGAGAAGTCACATCTCGTTTATCTTTTGTTTTTTAAACGTCAAATCAAGTGTATCTTTTGTATGTTAAATTTCATGTTCCGTGATAATTTTGTTATTCTGCGTCGTTTGATTTGTCAGTCACCTGTCAGCCATCGTCCGTCATGTAATGAATATAATTAAAATATAATATAATTTTTTCCTTTCCGCGGGCGAAGAAAAAGTATAGTGAGCACCTCGTGTCAAAAACGTCTTTAGTCACTCGTTTCACAAGGAACTCGTACCGCTTCGCTCCACTCGTGCCTAGTAAAACTCGTAACTAAAGTAACCTTTTTGACACTTGGTACTTAATATACTATTCTCACGGCACTTTGCCCACACTACATACATTTATATGGAGAATCCAGTAGGGGATCCTCGATGCCCAACCAATTTAAGAAACTTATACTCGATGCCTTGTTATTACAAATCAACGCAAGTCCTGTTCCGATAAACATCATACAGGTATATGCTCCCACAGCTGATAAAACCATAGAGGAAGTTGAAGAATTCTACAGCGAAATAACAAATGTATACAGTAGACTTCCCAAACACCACTTAACGGTGATAATGGGCGATTTCAATGCGAAGATAGGCAACGGAGGTGAGGGAGAATATGTTGGACCTCATGGATTAGGTGAAAGGAACGAGCGTGGCGATCGATTGGCAATATTCGCAGCAGACAAAAAAGCGGCAATACTTAATACGTTTTTTAAACTACCACCAAGAAGGTTATACACATGGAGATCACCACTAGACTCTAAAGAACATATAGTCAGAAATCAAATTGATAATATGTTAGTAAATAAGAGATTCCAGAACGCATTCACATCTGTTAAAACATATCCTGGGGCAGATATAATGTCAGACCATAACCCATTAGTTGGCACCTTAAAGCTAAAACTAAAAGCTGTGAAAAAGACAACAAAGAAAGACCGTTATGACATGCGAAAATTAAAAAACCCGGACACGAAGGAAAAAGTAAGACATCACTTAGCAGAACAACTGCAAGAAACAAATATCAATAATGATGTGAAATTTGAATTAGACAGAATAAAAAACATTGCTACAAGCGTCAGTGAAAAATATTTAAAATCAGATCAAAACATCAAAAGAAAAACATGGATGACAGACGAAATTCTACATATGATGGAACAAAGACGACTTATGAAAGATACACCCGCATATTCAGCAATTCACAAGCAAATACAAAGAAAAATCAAGGATGCCAAAGAAAAGAAATTACAAGAAGATTGCCAGGAAATAGAAGCCCTACAGGAAAAGTATGATAGTTTTAACATGTATAAAAAGGTTAAAGAAACGGCTGGGTTGATCAAGCCCAGAACAATATGTAAACTGACCGACAAACAAGGAAATCTAGTAATAGACAAACAAGACAAGATAAAGGTATGGAGCAACTACATCTCAGAACTATTTAAAGATGCAAGACCGCAGCGGCCACAGATAATAGATAAATCAGGTCCTGCCATCACCGTCGATGAAGTGCAATCAGCGGTGCAACAAATGAAAGATGGAAGAGCTCCTGGACCAGACAACTTTAGATCTGAAATTCTCAAACTTTTCGACGAATCTGGAATCACACAACTAACAGAGATGTTCAATCTCATCTATGAAAAAGGCGAACTACCGAAAGATTGGCTACTGTCGGAATTTGTTATAATACCAAAGAAACCAGGAGCAAAGAGATGCGAAGATCATAGAACTATCAGTCTCATGAGTCATCTATTGAAACTATTCCTGAAAATTATTCACAGAAGAATATACAAAAAGTGTGAAGATTATATGTCGGAAACTCAATTCGGTTTCCGAGATGCGGTAGGTACTAGAGAGGCACTATTCAGTGTACAGGTATTATTCCAGAGATGTAGAGACGTCAACTGCGACGTATATGCTTGTTTTGTAGACTACAGTAAAGCTTTTGATCGAGTACAACATCACAAACTAGTGGAAATATTAAATACTGTTGGGATCGATGGAAGAGACTTGGAAATAATATCGAGACTATATTGGGATCAGTCAGCATATGTGTCCGTAGAAGGAGAAAAATCAGATGCCATAAAGATCGCACGAGGTGTAAGGCAAGGATGCGTATTGTCCCCTCTATTATTTAATGTTTATTCAGAATACATATTTAGAGAGGCTCTCGAGGACGTAGATGAAGGAATATTACTAAATGGTAAAAGATTAAACAACATCAGATACGCTGACGATACAGTGATTATGGCTGGAGACCTCAATGGATTACAACAACTAATGAACAGAGTGTATTCAGTTAGTTTAGAATACGGTCTCGATATAAATGTCAACAAAACGAAGTACATGGTAATCAGCAAAAGTCAGATTCCACAGGAGCACCTCACCCTAAATCAGCTACAAATTGAGAGGGTCGGTAAATACACATATTTAGGAACTACACTCAATGACCAATGGGACCACTCACAAGAAATCCGCTGTAGAATAGAGAAAGCAAGGGCCGTATTTCTCAAAATGGCATCAGTTTTTAAAAGTCGATCTCTGACGTTAACTACCAAAATAAGACTCCTTCGCTGCTACGTTTTCTCCGTCTTACTGTACGGGGTCGAATCATGGACCTTGACCGACGCAACAACAAAAAAACTCGAAAGCTTTGAAATGTGGCTCTATCGTAGAATATTAAGAATCTCATGGACAGACCATGTGTCCAACGTAGAGGTCTGCAGAAAAATGCAGAAAGACACCGAATTAATAAAAACGATAAAGATCCGCAAGCTAGAATATTTCGGTCATATAATGCGAAATGAGAAAAGGTTCAGTCTATTACAAAATATCTTGCAAGGGAAGATCCCTAGTAAACGTGGCCCAGGACGACGGAGAAATTCATGGCTCAAAAATCTCAGGACATGGTTTTCAACAACTACTACATGACTATTCCGTGCAGCAGCAAATAAAATCATAATAGCCAGAATGATCGCCAACATCCGGACCGGATAGGCACTAGAAGAAGAAGAAGATACTCGATGCCCAGCCGTTTTCGGTGGCTGGTCCTCTATGCTTAGCCTTTTTCTACAAAACTATTTACTTGTATTTTTCAAATTTGAGCAGTTGTAAAAAGAGTATAGTGTGCAACATGTGGGAAAAGTACTTTTCTCACTCGTGTGTTTGCGGCACTCGCCCTTAGCTCGTGCCACAAACTTCCACACTCGTGAGAAAAGTTGAACTTTTCCCACTTGTGGCACAATATACTATTATACACTCATGTGTCAATTTTATGCACCGTGATGTCACCATGACAAACAAATAGACGCCATTTTTAGTCAATTTAGAGCAACCTAAATGAGAAATTTTTTGGTTTTTGCATGCCTGCGGCTCATGTGACAATTTTTCCATTCATGAAAAAAGCAGCACTTTATGCACTTGTTGCATGAATAACTATTCTGTTTCTGTCTACAGTAGTATATAAAAGGGCACATGTTTATTTTGTGTAACCGGACACTCCTCCGAATCTTGTCGGTCTAAACCGATATGCCCCTCTTGCGGCCAAACAGGCCACCGAACCGAAAATTGCCCCAAGTCCGGCACTCCTAAATGTACCAATTGCGGTGGTCCACACCCCGCTTTCCATCCTCGCTGCCCCCACAGGCTCTCGACACCTAAAACCCCCCAAGAGACCGCACCAGTCACCCTCGAAAAGCCACCAACACCCTATGATCTTTCTACCGACACCAAAATCATCATTGAAATTCTCACCGTCACCCTCATGAACGCCATCCCCAACTCAAGAGATGTCATAGCCGAAACACTTCGTCATTTAATTCCATCCATTTATCGACACAACTGCTCTATAACAAATATAGGCAGGCGTGCTCACTTTGCTTTCACTCCCATCAGGAGCGAAAGCGATTCAAATTGATCCGCGAGCCTCACCCACCCCGTCGGTGCTGCAGGTTTTTCACGTTTTTTCCTGTAGCATAGTGAATTTATTCGCTAGCCAAATGGGCCGACGTTCGACGAAGTTTTTGGATTTAAGATTATTGTTACCCAACCCACACATACAACATATTAACCAGTCATTTTAAACTCCCCAATCCTCACCTCTAATTCGAGAAAAGCCAGTCGCCACAACCCGACATCTTCCTCACATCTTTCAATGTCTCCTAGTCACTTTTCCAACAAATTTCAATAAACTCAAAATTCCAAAATCTATTCCCAACGCTTCTATTAACTTTCATGACACAGGAGACACAAAACCACCAAAAAACACATTTTCACTCTCCAACAACACCATCACCCACCCCGCTTCTATTAACTATCCGCAACGCAACGTGGTTCGTCTTATTCATTCTCGACCTTTTCTAGACACTTTTAAATTCCCCATTCCCTCATCATAAAAACCACGTTCGCATAAAAATCACCCAATTTCGGCGCTGATTGTTTTCGCCTCTCCCTCCGGTTGATTTCTAGCAAAGACACACAAACCACCCACAAAACCAAACACAACTTCAATTTTCTATACACCTTTTTTCTCTAACTTCCTAGACACTTTTCGAAAACTGAATTTCCAGCCCTACTTCAAACAAGCCAAGTCAATACGCGCACACAAACCACCCCAAAAAACAAACCCCCAACCAGCCCTGAAGAGGAACCGAATCCTATAACAGGGCCACACGTCAAACAAAACAAGCCCAAATAAACAATACAAGCCCCAACTTCAAAAAATCCACGAACATCTCTCTCTCTCTCTCTTTTTTTGTGTAAGACGCCTATTTAAATGTAATAGGTTTTCTAGCTTATAATTATAGTTATAATACTCATTTCATATATATCTCTATTACGTGTCGGTTTTATTATTTGTTTTGAACAATCTTCCGATTTCAGTTACAATTGCGGTTTGGTCATATTAAAATACGTTTTAACTTAAAACTAAAGATCGTTTAAAACAACTAATGAACTGAAACGTAATATAGTATTTTTAAATTTAATACTTTTTAAAATGCCCGAAAACCACGACAAACATTTTTATTTCAAAGAACTGTCACTGAAATCAAATTATCTACTTCCTCATTTTATTTGTATGAAAATACACATGAGTAAAACTTTTAATACAACATTTATATCGACTTATTTTATTGTCAGGTCATTGAACGAGTTCCTGCTGCTACAAAAGTTAGCCAAAGAACGGTTTTCCGTATTAAAAAAAAGCTCTGGCAGAAAGTAATGCTAACACTGATGTGCCTACTGGAAAATATAGAACGTCCAGTATCCGTATGGGTCGAATCGACAAAACTGTGCTTAGAAGGTG
Source organism: Galeruca laticollis (assembly GCA_963921935.1). Classification (NCBI taxonomy): domain Eukaryota; kingdom Metazoa; phylum Arthropoda; class Insecta; order Coleoptera; family Chrysomelidae; genus Galeruca; species Galeruca laticollis. The sequence goes on from OY998184.1 coordinate 53,303,596, forward strand.
CGTAATAAATTATCACATATCCGAGAAAAAAGTAGCCACGTTAAGAAATGTACACCAAACCTTTGCAGACAGTTATGGCTTCGAAGGAAGTCGCGAATCTCTGCGTGAACAAATACATTCTTTGGGTTTTAGTTGGACCAACATGAAAAACAACAGAAGTTTGTTAATGGAACTTCACGAAATCAGACATTTACGCCTACTATATCAAATCACAATGCAGAGAACAGAACAAACCAATGATTTATATAGATGAAACATACATTCATTCATATCACACGCACCTTAAAGGATGGAGCGACAAAAGGTTATAGGCTCATCATTGTGCATGCAGGAAATGAAAATGGTTTTGTACCTAATGCTGGTATTATGTGGAACTCCCAGTCAAAAACCGGAGATTATCATTATGAAATGGCGTACGAAAATTATGAGAAGTGAGTACAAGAAAAACTTATTCCAAACCTACCAAAAAACGCTGTTGTGGTGATTGACTGCTTGGACTAAAGAACAATTAAAGAACTGGCTTTCTGGAATAAACATATATTACATTGAACAAATATTAAGACCGGATCTTTATAACGTTGCAAAAATGTACAAACTGCAATATAAAAAATTATTGAATTGTTTATTCGACATGGATTGCAAGCTTTAAGGCTACCCCCTTATCACCCGGACTTAAATCCGATCGAAAGTGTTTGGGCGGCACTTAAAGAATGTGTGGCCAAGCGAAATGTTATCTCCAATTTCAAGGTTATAGAATTTTGTAATGAATTTTTTGACACATTTCCTGCAAATGATTGTAAAGCTCGATGTGGACATGTTAAAAAGATTGAAGATGAATTTATGAACAATGAACCACTTTTAGATACTGTTGTAGATAATATTAACATTAATTTGGCCGAAGAAGGAGATAGCGAGGCTCATTATTTTACTGTTGATGATCTCCGTACATATAAAACATATTTTTCATTATAGTATTTGTTTGTGGGTGATATGACTGAATACATTAAACGCAACAAATGTAAAAATGTAAATAGGTTTTATTAAATTGTAGATATTAAAGACGAATTCCACTAGAGTAATATAATATTTGTAGCACATCTGTACATATTTCTAAATAAACAATAATTGACTGCACCCAGAACCAAGATTTTGCCAGTCCTAACTCTGTAAAAAGTGTGAAGGGATGTTCTAATTTCATAGTAAATGAAAATAGAAATATATACCACAAAAACGCTTTAATATTTTGTAATTATCATTAGTATACTTATTAGACCATCTCTAAAGGCGATTTCCCCAATTTGTTTTTCAAATGTTTATATAAACCCGAATTTTTACATTATAATCTACTACCTATTATTAATAATAATTTTAGAAATCTTAACAGGTAGGTATGTCATTACCTATTACTACAAACAGATAGAAAAAATTCTTGGCCATTGTTAAATTTAGAAAGTCGTTTAACAATCCTTATCTTATTATACGCTATTTCTACAAAATCTACCTAACTATCTAATTAGTTTGAAGTGAAGGTGAAAGTTTATGTCTCTTGGAATCTATTTATTATTTATTATTTACATCACATGAGATAATAAAGGATAATTATAGAATTCCCCGTATGATTTTTGAAGCAATAAATACTCCAGAATACGACCCTTCCATATGTGTACCATTGTCATATCCTTGGCCTCTGCTGTCCTCAATCTCTAAGCCCATTTTATCTAGTTCCTCTAATAAAACATCAGTAAAATTTTTAGTGTTTTTAAATGAAACTCACGGTCTCTAGTTAATTTCATTTAAAAACACTAATATGAGCATATTCCACGAAGTAAGGGTCGAGACAGTCAATTTCAGTAAAATTTTTGCCTGTTGTTGACTTAACGTCTAAGAATTCGAGAAAATGCTCTTCAACAGTCACCCCCCCCACTTTTATTCTTAGTAGCACTTACATTGTTTTCAGTCCTAACAAAACGTATCGCCAAAAAGACAACTGCTGTTTGTGGCTGAGATCAGGAGTGCAGTCTGGTCGTACAGAAAAATTCTTAGCTGCCTTAATGCCTGAAACAATTTTCTCTTTCACCCTTTCAGATAACAGTTTAATCAACTCATTTAGAATATTTGCTCATAGATTTTATTATTATACCTTCTAAGTTCAGTTTTAGGATTATTTGTTTTGTCTTTCTATTACCGTATTAGTCGATGGACCCTTTCATAAGGGATTATAGTTATGTCGCATTTCCAACTGTCGTATTGGAGACGGCTGAGGACTACAATGAATTAATAAAAAACAAAACTGGTCTCAATATAATACACCAAAATATAAGAAGTTTAAATTGTAATAACAATACATTGGATGTTTAGCTGAAGTTATTAGAAAAATCATTTGATATTTTAATTCTGACTGAGACATGGGATAGCTTTGATGTCAATATGGGCAAAAGGGACGGATACGATATAATATACTATAGTGCTGATCTTAACCGGGCTGATGGTACTCTTGTGTATATAAATAATGCATTTCGATATGGTTATAAAATCATACAAATTGCTTGCAGTGAGATTATAGTTATAGAGATTGGAAAAACCAATCTTAAAAGGGAGGAGACTTGTGATTTTACATGCAGGTGGAAAAATAGGATTTATTCCTAATGCCCTATTAGTATTGTGTTCAGGTGAGTATAAACTAAATATTAAAAAGTGTTATTTTGTATGTAACGTTTGTCCCACATATTTTTCAACACCATGTTTCAACTTAATTAAGGAAAATACACTCTTTAAATACGGTGATAGTAATTCTATAATAGGAAATTTATAATATTGTTACTTATAGATTTGTCATTTGTTTTAAAACATTATAATAATAATAAAAGATCAACAGTCTAATAAGACAACACTATTTACAATGTCTTATAAGATATGTATTCTACTTTTTTTAAGTTCTAAAAGTGAAGATTACCACGATGACATGAACCATTCAAACTTTATGAAATGTGTTCAGAAGCAACTATTGCCGAATATGCCTCAGAAATCAGTTCTAGTTGTAGATAATGCTTCTTACCATAATGTGAAAGCTGGAAGGAATATTACAACCGAATCTAGCAAAACAGAAATGTTAGAATGTCTTGGAGTCGACAAAGTTATCCATGATGCCAGTAAAACAAAACCCAATTTATATGAATCAATAAAACATTTCGGTTAGGTATTCCTGTTTCCTATAAATTGAACTGTTTATTGGAGAAAAGTATTACGGCTGCCACCTTACCATCCGGAATTTAACACAATAGAAAAAATCTGGTCACTTGTTAAAAACTGAGTTGTAGTGCACAATACCACATTTAAACTGGATGATGTGGAGAAATTAGTCGAGAAGACATTTTCTGAAGTATCGGATCAAGAATGGTGTTCTATATGCGAACATGTAAAGAAATGTGAATCTGAATTGATTAACAAAGAACACATTTTTGATGATGCTGTAGATTCTCTTAAATTGATTGTAAATACAGGATCGTCTGACGAATCTACTTCGCAGAATGCCTACAGCAGTAGTAGTGCTAAATATTGTGTTAGTGACGGTGAATTGATTAATAACATGAGTCAATAAGAAGATATTAATTCTCAAGAAGTTAATATGTTTTATATTTTAGCAATATGGAGAAAATTACAAAACAGAAAGTTGATTATTGTTGTAGGCGACGAAAAAAACTTACAGATGGGAAAAATACATTTTGTATGTATTATAATTCTTCAGTTTCAATATTTGTATACGTCTGGGATTTTTTTAATCCCTTAAAAAACGCAATATACAGATCTGTGGAAGCATTCGTATTCATGGAATGTGTCCATCTTAAATTAAACTTTACATTGAACGTGATGGTATCTACTTATCAGACAACTATAATCTCAATATTATATTTTAACTTACTTGTTATATAATGGTACAAATCACGACATCCAACACATGTGGGACACAAAGATGAAATACATGCCAAAAGATTGGAGGAGCAACTCAAAATAGTGTAGTCAGTTAACAGTAGTTGTTACAGCTGACAGGATATTGCAGAAGAGCGAGTTTGTTTCAGGTATCGCCAGCACTACATCGGAAATTTATTTTTATATTGATGAGACATCTGTGACTTATCAAAAACAAGTAACCTATGTTAATGAAGAAATACCAGCACAGAACCTTCACTTAGATTATAATAAATACGATTGGTAATTATAATCGAAAGTTGATCAATATTTTTCGAAAAAATACCTCAATTCCATTTAAAAAATTAATGATATCATCAACAATTTAAACTACGCATCATTGGAAAAATTCAATAAGGCAATTGAAAAATCAATAACATATGTCACGCAAATTCCAGAAGAAGAGGAAGTTTGTAAAATAATAAAAAATGAGAAACAGACTATCCTAATGAAAAATAGTGTTACGAACTCGCACACCGAAGCAGATACTATGTACGGCCCTGTAACCTTATGTTAACGGAGTTAAGAAAATGGCGAGCGCGCCGAATTATGAGAAGGTCTATTTTATAGACATGTTCTCGGAAGGTCTTTTAAGGATTGAGCCGGCAATCGAGAAATATCGCGAAAGGCATTTGTTTTGTGTAAGCCGCAGTCCAGAATTCTCTAGTAAAAAAGGACTAGTATGTAAAAAGGACCGATCAGCGGACCAAGTTAGTTGATAAAGTGATATTGACAAATAAACAGTAAATAAGTGAATATACAGGTAATATAAATAAATAATTAAGTGATTAGTTAAGTATATATAAATTAAGTGTTAGTGAGTTAGTGTTTAAATAAATTAGTAAGTAGCCATACCGAGTGTTTGAAATTTATCCCACCCGTAATAAAAACGTTTAAATAAATAAGAAAAACATTACATTGGTGTCAGAAGTGGGATAATATAAATACATTTCTACGTAAAAATGGCCAAGAGAATATGTGATCCAAAAGTCACGGAATTAAGAGCAGAATTGGGAAATTGTGAATTGGAAACGTCCGGTAAGAAAAGTGAATTAGTAGAAAGACTTAAAGTGGCACTGGAAAATGACGGCTTTCATCCAGAATTATTTTTATTCAATGACGAGGCTTCCATCTTAATCTCGTCAATTTTTGCCATGGACGAGAAGATTTCTGCTATGAAGAACGGCATCTCTGATAATATGGACGAGAAGATTTCGGCTATGAAGAACGACATCTCTGATAATTTGGACGAGAAGATTTCTACTATGAAAAATGATATTTCCGCTAACATGGACACACTTTCTGCCGAATTCTTAATAATGAAAAATGACATTGTCGCTGACGTGGAAAACAAAATTTCGTCTCTTAAATCGGATATGGAAAATAAAATGACAACGATGGACGAAAAAATCAAGGAGTTAGAAAGTAAGATAACAGATTTAAGAACACAAGACACGCCAGCAGAACAAAAGAAGATCGCGATATGCAAGCTAGCAACACAACCCAGGACAGAAAATTTTAGCAATTTTGCCCGAGTCAAGGCTCCAACGTTTGACGGAAAGACATCCTGGACCAATTATGTGAAACAATTTGAAGCAGCCGCTGGAGTGAATAATTGGTCCGATAGAGAGAAGGCAGTGAACTTAACCATCGCGCTTCGCGGAGATGCCTTAGATGTACCCCAGACGATACCTTTGGAAGAAACGGATGACTTCGAGCAACTGAAGAAGAGGTTGGACATGCGATACGGTCACGAACATCTAGAACATTTGTAAAGATTTCAGCTGAAGAACCGAAGGCGGAAACGTGAGGAAACCCTTCAAGAGTATGAAATGGATATTGCCCGACTAATTCGATTTGCTTATCCATCAGCACCAGAGAACATCATGGAATGTTTAGGCATCCAGGCCTTTATTGACGGCTTATGTGAACACGATATGGAGAAGACGCTTCGATTAGCCCACCCTAAAACATTGGTCGATGCATTGACTGCTGCTCTTGAATATGAAGCAGCCACGATGGCTTCGGGATACAACAAAGGTAGGACCATACAGGAAGAAGGTGACGATGACAGACTTGACCAGATCGTTAACTTGTTGAAAGGTATGGCAGAAAAGAAGCCGAAGAAAATCAGGTGCTGTAATTGTGGCATGCTAGAGCATGCACGCAGTTTGTGTAAGCGTCCTACTACTCCTGCAAACCAAGAACCTCTTAAATGCAAAGCAGCCAAGAAAAGCTCCCGGTACAACAAAGGTAGGACCATGCAGGAAGAAGATGACGATAACAAACTTGACCAGATCGTCAACTTGTTGTAAGGTATGGCAGACAAGATGCCAAAGAAGATCAAATGCCGAGAGTGTGGCGACCTAGAGAACGTACGCAGTCCGTCTAAGCGCCCCAAGATTCCTGTAACCCAAGAACTCCAGTCACAGGGGAAATCAGACAGGGGTGAACATCCTGCTGATGTGAACCACCGAAAAGCCAACTCTTTCCCTAGACGGCCATGCCCTGTAAACTATTCACAATGCAACAAGTCGAAATCTAAGGAAGTTGCAGTTTCAAGAATTACAGTAGTCAATGAAGAATGGTCACCCACCAGGATCAGAGAAGATCAGGAGAATGATCCTCACCTGAAGATGATTCGGCAATGGAAGAAAGAAAATCGGCGACCTACCTGGCAAGAAGTGTCAAAATTTTCACCGAATCTCAAGGCGTATTGTGCTCAGTGAGACTCTCTTGTCCTGGAAGAAGCGCTGTTGAAAAGAGTCCTTGAAAATGATGATGGTTCCGAGAGAAGGAGACAGCTAGTTATCCCGAGAACAAGAGTAGCTGAGGTACTGAAGAAGTTACACAACAGTCCATCGGGAGGTCATCTGGGAGGGAAGAAAACCCTCCAGCACATCCGTGAGAGGTTTTATTGGATGAACAGCTCCGATGATGTGAAGGACTGATGTAAGAAATGTACGACTTGTGCTACGAGTAATGGACCACATCGCAAGAGAAAGGCACCCATAAAACAGCACAATGTTGGAAGCCCTTTCGAAAAGATTGCTTTAGATATCGCTGGACCTTTTCCGACGACCGAAAATGGTGGCAAATACATATTGGTTGTAATGGATTATTTCACAAAGTGATTGGGAATTTACGCTATCCCGAACCAAGAGGCCACAACTGTAGCAGATGTATAGGTGGAAGAATTTATCAGCCGATATGGAGTGCCCTTGGAAGTCCACAGCGACCAGGGAAGAAATTTCGAAAGTCATCTATTCCAGGAGATTTGTGAGAAGCTGGGAATTAAGGATACCAGGACAACAGCATAACATCCACAGTCAGATGGAATGGTCGAGAAAATGAACAGGACTATTGGAAAATACCCGTCCAAAGTAGTATCCAGCCATCAGAGAGATTGGAACCAGTATCTTTCCCTATTCGCATTGGCTTATCGATCTGCCATCAATGAGTCCACGGGTGAAACACCGGCTAAAATCCTGTTTGCACGTGAAATGAGGCTTCCTTGTGACCTGGAATTTGGCTGTCGGCCTGGAGAGGATCTAGCAGGCGAAGACTACGCGATCCAATTGCGAAGAAGGCTGGACGACATTCATGAATTGGTTCGAATAAATTTTCAAGTTGCCAGCGACAGAATAAAAAGTCGGTACGACACGCAGGCCACAGAAGGCAATTTAAAGAAGGGGACAAAGTATGGTTTCACAACCCGACGAGGAGAAAAGTATTCTCTCCAAAATTAGAAAAATTCTGGGAAGGTCCATACTTAATCAAGAAAAGGATCAATGATGTTATATATCGCATAAGCAAGATCTCTATCGGAAAACCAAAAGTAGTTCACCAAAACCGACTAGCGCCATTCGAAGGAGGCCATGACCTAGAGAAAAGAGTGAACCATATTCGAGATGTATCTGACCCTACCTTCGATGAATTTATGGGCGCGTATGAAAGTACCGGGAAAGCTAGATATGGAGTTACTTCAGAACAACGACAAGTTTTGTTCACTGGCATACAACATCCCCGCCCGTATCAAGAGCGCACGAGGATTGGCAACCGTCTTTCGAAAGAAGTTCGGGCAATTAGAAAAACTTGAAGACGAGATTCCAGCCCCTGGCAAGACACTGAATGTGAAACATAATTCGCGGTACGTCTTCTATGTGGTAACTAAAAATGACTTTCAAGATCGATCTACCTACCGCGATGTGTGGGAAGCACTTCTAAACCTACGAGACCATGTGTTGGAATCCAGCGTGAAGAAACTGGCTATGCCTAAGATAGCGAGTAACCAGTTGGATTGGCGAATCATCAGGAACATGGTAGAGGTTATCTTCCAAGATACCGGTGTCCAGATATTAATTTGCAGCTACAACCCCCGTTATCAGTATCCGATGAAGACGGTGCCCTGCTATTTCCATAAGATCGGAAAGTGTAGAAATATGGCCAGTTGTCGATTCAAACATCCAGTCTCGGCTTCACAAAAGTTCCAGGAGGAACTTTCATTTAAGGAGGGGTTAATATTACGAACTCGCACACCGAAGTACGGTCCTGTAACCTTATGTTAACGGAGTTAATAAAATGGCGAGCGCGCCGAATTATGAGAAGGTCTATTGGGATTTATTGTGACAGTTTTTATAGACATGTTCTCGGAAGGTTTTTTAAGGATTGAGCCGGCAATCGAGAAATATCGCGAAAGGCATTTGTTTTGTGTAAGCCGTAGTCCAGAATTCTCTAGTAAAAAAGGCACTAGTATATATAAAAAGGACCGATCAGCCGACCAAGTTAGTTGCTAAAGTGATGTTGACAAATAAACAGCAAATAAGTGAATATACAGTTAATATAAATAAATAATTAAGTGATTAGTTAAGTATATATAAATTAAGTGTTAGTGAGTTAGTGTTTAAATAAATTAGTAAGTAGCCATGCCGAGTGTTTAAAATTTATCCCACCCGTAATAAAGACGTTTAGATAAATAAGAAAAACATTACAATAGAATGTGTGCTAAATCTTTGTGTAAGGGTATTTTGTTTATAATTACGTTTTGTTAAATTGAAATTTTTTTAACTGTATGTTTCATAAATTTAAATAAACAATTCAATAACTTCTTATTTTGTGTTGTTTATCACCTTTTTGATACCTAAATGATGTACTTACTTATGACTAGATGTAAGTTTGCAAATTAGCTTGTTTTTCATTCAAATACTACACGTCATTGTACTTTAAGGAATGTTTGCTTTCCCCAACCATAACCCTTTAAGCAATATATAGATAAAACTTTAAATACACCACCAATCTTGAGAGGAACTTCTATATGCTCATAAATAAATTATTATTATTAATATTCTACGAAATGTGAAATGGTTATGCTACTAATTTTCAATTTTACAATATGACGATGGTTTTGACAAGTTGGCGCATACGACTTCAGGTGGTTTCAACTTTGTAAAACAAACTCTACTGCTCACGGTAGATATATTCCATCAAAACACTTGCGTATGAATGTTCAAATGAACTTTCCATCGCTTCAGTAATAAAAATAGTGCGTAAAGCTTCCAATATTTTTGTATATATAGGATTAATTTATTCGTACCAGCTCGATCTACCGCATTTATCCGATATATCTACAGCGGACTGTTTGTTATTCCAAAACCCTTATAACCACGTATTCAGTTAATAGATTTAATAGGGAAATAGTAACTCTTTATCGGAATTTAATTTTTACAGTAAAGTAGGTCTCATTCAATCTTTGTGAATATACTGCAAATCAACGGTGATTGTATATAACTTGAAAATTCACGTACATTTCGTCTAGATTTATTATGTTTCAAGATAATATAACAAAATGTATACATAGTTCACTACAGTTAATCAATTTTCAGAAATGTAAGTAATATGAAATTTACCATAACTTATATACAATCAATCTAGTCCCTAATCTTTGTAACGTCCGTCCATCCAATATAATTTTTCCTGGCAGCAGTTCCTGTTCGGGAGAATTTAAACAATTAACCTCCGTTGTTTGTGTGTATGCCTACATTAAAACTCTCAACAATAACCCAAAAAGTTTTCCGGAGTTCTCGGCATATCCAAAATTCGACTAAGTGCTTTATAATTGTCAGACCATTGATTTGGACTGATCCCTCCTTTATTTCCGTCATCCAAGTCTATCCCGAATTGTTTTCTCTCCTAGGGCAACTCTACGGACGATGCAGACAGGCCCTCTCTGAAGGGATTTTCTGATCCCTGTCCGCATCCCGATGGAATACTGTTCTTTCATTGTCGGAGAAACAAAATCGAATTTCGGGTGTCTAGTCAGACTGCGAGGTTTTTGAAAAAGTAAATTGTTTATCCTGCAAGAAAATATTTTTCGTTGTATGTAATATGAAGAAATTGAAGAAAGATGAAACAGAGAATGACATTCAAGAAAATAAGGCACTTTTTTAAAATTTGTGAAAACCATTATGCATTACAAACTATTTGTGGACGGAAAAATATATACTCCTGATGAATTAGAAGTAATAGAAACTACTGAAATAAACAGACCGAAATCAAATGGCGAACCTGCGACCCCGAAGCGAGATAAAGCAGTGGCAAACATTCCCAAAATAACAGCTGGGCAATTATCATTTATTGCCAAATAATTAGCAACCGGTTCCGGAAAAAAAGAAGAACAATCATTTGAGGGAGGAAAAAAAATAAATACTAGAGCACGCACAGGTTTTACGCAAAGCATCAAATAATTTATGTATGTTAATTTACTATTTTTACTTTCTGTCCTCAATAACTTCTTTAAAAACCTTATTAATGTCATCATACTTTGTTATTATATAAAAACCAAATAATTATTGTACAGACTGTCAAATAATTTAAAACTGTTTACTGGTTGGTGCATTCACATGGATGAATATATAAGAAATTTTATGCTAGAAAAACAACATATCCCCTAAATGATACAAATGATGCAAAAGAAGTTTTGTCTGTGAATAACAAATTGAATAACTTCAAGATTCTTAATACTAATATTTGTAGTGTTTCAAAAAATATAAATGAATTAAAAATATATCTTGAGGAACTTGAACATGTTTCAAGTGCATAGTTTTAACAGAAACTTGGCGGGTTCCGGATACGTCCTTCATCAACATGGCCAACTACACAACCCTATACAATGGAGGTAGCTATAACCAAAATGATGGTGTTATCGTCTTTGCAAAAACAAACTCATACCACTCGCATGAACATATTCAGATAAACGGAGGTATATTATTGAAAATTGTAATGGTTATGGATAAGCTGAGTTTTTGTATTTTAGCATTTTATAGATCTCCAGCAAGTCGAATGGACGACTTTCTTGACCAGCTTGGGGATATTCTAAATAAAGAAAGTATTCAACATTATTATAGCTTATTTGTAGGTGACATAAATATCGACTTGATGAAAATAACTGAAGACTCAAGAAATTATGTCGATATGATGATTGAGCATGGCTTTCAATCAACTATTAATACTACAACAAGAGCGAGAAATGGATCTGAATCATGTCTTGATCATATATTCATTAAAACAAAACAACAAAACTTCAATAACATATTACCTCTCACTATATCAACATCAATTACGGACCACTACATAACGTTGTTACAAATTGTACTGAATGAAACTAAAAACAATTCAATAAACAAAAAATATTTTCAAAAAGTAGACGAACAATTATTACAAAAAGCAATTAACAGTTTAAGTTGGAAAAATGAATTGTACCCTATGCATGATATCGAATCGACAACAGAAAAATTCATCAACATCATAAACACATGTGTACAAAAATCAACTCAATACTTCAGATTAAAAAATTATCAACGTAAAAGGAAAAATTTGATAACAAAATCATTGATAAAACACATCAACCAAAAAAATCATTCATTTTTATTATGGAAAGAAAATCCAAATAATGTAAACTTGAAAAATGATTATTCAACGAAAAAAAAAGAAACGGGAAAGAAAATAAAGACTGCCAAAGAAAATTATTATAAAAAATTAGTTGAGAAAGAACAAAATGCAAGTGAAAAACTTTGGAACACTGTTAATGAAATTTCGAATATCAAGACAGGAAGAATAATAAATAATATTAGGAATGAAAAAAATGAGATCGTCACAGATCCAAAAGATGCTGCTGATATATTTAACAACTTTTTCGCGAATGTGGGGGAAACTTTGGCAAAGAACATAAGACAAAGTCCCAATTACAAAAGTAAAAAATATATAAATAAAAATTCACTTTTTCTTACACCAACGAATACTACTGAGGTTGAAAGTACAATAATCTGCTTAAAAACCAAAAAGGCTCCCGAGCTTGATGAAATGAAAGCTGAAACTCTAAAGATTATTGCAAAATTCATATGTGAACCTTTGACGGACATCATAAATAAATCCTTCGAATCAGACATATTTACTTCGATTCTAAAGAAATCTCTTATAACTCCAATTTTCAAAAATGGGAATACAGAAAATATTTCAAACTATAGGCCTATTTCACTTCTATCTTCAATAAGCAAAGTTTGAATAAATTATAAAAACGAGACTTACGACATATCTATCAAATTATAATCTGCTGCCGACATCCTAGTATGGCTTAAGAGAAAAAAAAATCTACCAATGATGCAATCCATTCCTTGACAAAAACCATCTACGAACCCTTGGATTCAAGCACTCCATCTATTAGGGTTTTTTGGATCTAAAAAAGGCCTTCGATACTATCGACCACTCCATATTTTTAGATACACTAGAAGATATGGGTGTAAGGAGTTTAGCTCATAATTTATTCAAAAGTTATCTAACAAGCAGAACACAAAAAACTGAATTCAAAAATGATGTGAGTGAAGAGATAAACATTAAATGTGGTGTACCTCAAGGAACAGTATTGGGGCCGGTGCTATTCGTAATTTACTTAAATAATCTATTTGAACAGGAAACAATCGGAAAAATAATCAGCTTCGTGGACGATACTGTGATTTATTACAAACATGATGACTGGTATAATCTCAAAATAAATATTGAAAATGATCTTGGAAAACTCAAAGACTGGTTCGACAGCAGATTACTCTCAATAAACTTTAACAAAACTGTATACATACCCTTCAGTAGTAATGAAACATCTCTGCCAAAATACAATCTTAATATCCAACAAGATTTTTCAATTAAACCTGCAAAACGAATTAAATACTTGGGTATTTACATTGACAATCACTTACGATGGAACCATCATATGGAATATTTAATTAAAAAGCTTCCGAGTATCCTATTTCGATTTAAGCAAGTGAGCCAGTTGAGCTTTAAATGTAAAACAATACTGTACCACAGTTTGGTTGAGTCACACCTCAATTATGGCATTGTTGGCTGGGGAGGAGTTTCAAGGAACTATCTAAATGCCCTCGAAGTGTCTCAATGGCGATTCCTCCGAATGATTCTCAACAAACCTAAAAGATATTCAAGCTCACTACTCTATACTGAAACACAAATATTAGATGTTAGACAATTATACATTATTCAGATAGGATGCCATCAATATAGAAATGAATACAAACTTACCACTCAAAATCATAGATACGCGACAGGATCGAATAATCGATACTGTATACCAACAGCTCTTATGGTCAGAAATGTTACTCCTACTTGGCACCTAAATTATTCGGGCAACTACCACAGAGAATTATCGATGAAACTTCTTTTAAACGCTTCAAAACCCAACTAGTAACATTTGTTAGAGAAACAGACAAAACAAAAATACACAAAATGATAGAATGCTGAATCAAAAAACAGAGAAGAGTAAACTCATATACGAAATGTATGTCTGAAATACAATCATTTAAAAATGGATTTAAATTGTTTTTAACTACTTTTTTGGTTTTTTTGAGTTTTTTCAATTTCGACACACTTGCCTATATACACCACATACAAGTATCTACAATACTTCTGTTGATGTCTAGATGTTTATTCAATTTTATTGTATTTTATCACTGTATTTGTTAAATTTATGAATAAACGTTATCATTATTATTATTATTATTATTATGCATTAGGAAATGTGTAACTAGATATAGACTTGCTACATTAATTTTGTTATTTGTAATTTTTCAAGCACAACCATTGAGTCTACTGAGAAATAAACGGGTTTGAAGATTGAAACTAACTTTTCCGCACTCCGGAGGCTAGCATACCTAAATTTCTCTAAAAATGTCCAAAATTGTAGTATATCGGGATTCATAGGACGAGTTTTACTTTCACTGGTGTATTGAAAATCAATAAGGTTCATCTATGAGATGCCCTAAGCAATATCCAATCATAAAATTGGTCACTTGTTTACACTCCGAAGGATGTATAGTGTTAACAAAGCAGAACTGCTCCAAAAATGATCAAAAATGTTGCATATCTCGATTTATAGGACCCGTTGCGGCCCTGGTGAGCTGAAAATTAATAAGGTTTATATGTGAGACTCCTTGAATAATATTCTATCATAAAATTGATCACTTGTATAGACTCCAGAGGCTGTATCGTGCCAAAGCACCGAAATTTCCCAAAAAATTATCAAAATGATCTGGATTTAAAGGACTATGGTGAACTGAAAATCAATAGAATTCATTTGTGAGTTCAATCTTGAAATTCACTTGTATACACCCTGAGGATGTATCGTGCTAACAAGAAAACGTTGCCGACGATAACGACGACAACGACGACAACGATGACAACGATGACAACGACGACAACAACGACAACGATGACAACAACGACGACAACGATGACAACAACGACGACAACGACGACAACGACGACAACGACGACAACGACGACAAAGACGACAAAGACGACAACGACGACAACGACGACAACGACGTCAACGACGACAACGACGACAACGACGACAACGACGACAACGACGACAACGACGACAACGACGACAACGACGACAACGACGACAACGACGACAACGACGACAACGACGACAACGACGACAACGACGACAACGACGACAACGACGACAACGACGACAACGACGACAACGACGACAACGACGACAACGACATCAACGACGACAACGACGACAACGACGACAACGACAACAACGACGACAACGACGACAACGACGACAACGACGTCAACGACGACAACGACGATAACGACGACAACGACGAGAACGACAACAACGACGACGACAACGACGACGACAACAACGACATGCACAAAGGATTTTTTCAAAAAAACCTATTTTTCGTGTTTTTGTCCCTGAAAAGTTAGTGAGTCTAAAATTGATAACATTTTGGAAGTAATAAAAGTATAACTACTTATACAGATATGTTGGAATTCTTTTTTTTATCCACAGTTGGATCAAGACGTACGATTAAATGGTAATTGGAATAAAACCTATTTCCAGCAGGATGGGGCGCCCCCCCCATTTTTCTTTAATAGCTAGAAATTTGGTGACAACTGGATTGGCAGAAGTGGTCCAGTAGAATGGGCTCCTAATTCTTGTGACCTAACAGGTCCTGATTTTTTTGTATGGGGATATATAAAATCTTTAGTGTCTAATCCTGTACCACAAAATTTGCATAAATTGAAGATAATATTCGTCATGCATTCAACATTACCCAGGATATGTTGCGCAAGTCTTTTACAAATTTATTTGTAAGGTTCACTAAGTGTATTTATCTTGAAGGACTACACATTGAACATTTAATTAATTAAATATATCACTTTTTTGTGTGTGTTTAGTTTTGAGTAAAATATAATTTTATTGTTGTTACATTTTTTGATTAAGTACTACTTTGCATCTCTCATTTTCAAAGTTAATTGACCAGTCACACGTTAACCGATTTTAAAAAAGTTTACACTGAAGGATAGGCAAAGGTTGGTTCTTTCAAAATACAAAAAATATACTGGGTGATCTATTAACAAAAGTCAACAAAAAAATTGTCAAACATCCACCATTTTTGTTGTGACGTAGGTATAAAGACTAAAAAAATTAACTTCTTAAACAAAACTTGGGCTAAAATGGAAAATTTTGGTGAAAACCGCATCTTTCTATCTCAAACCGTTTAGATGTTATGGGTAGTTAAAATGATGGAAAATAAAGATGGACACCCAGTATTTGGATGCATGGATACCTCCAAACCCCATAAAACTACCAAATAACTTCCTTTGTTTGAACATGAGGTAAATTAGGCCTAACATATAACTTTCTCTCCCCAAAAAATGATTTAAGGTTTAATTCAAAATTTGGTTACAACCTTTTCAAAACATTCGTGAAACTTGAACGAATTAATACCTCAACTTTTTCTTCATGCGTACGATGAAAGTCGCACGCCTTTTGCATGACGGTATTTTTGAACCAAATAATTATGGAGTTCAACCTGATCAATAAAAATGTAATGAGGGATTAAAAGTCCCCCAAATTGTCCTTTGGGATATAGGCGCGAAGTTATACTTTTACAAAATTTGTTTGATATAAAACCAAAATTACCACAGTCAGCTTATTTCTGTAATTAATACTGTCTATAAATACATAATTTTTGTCTTTCATTTCACTATCAAAAATATTGTAGTGAAAGTAAAAATTAAATTACATTTTCAAATGAGTTTCTACTACCTTAATTACCTATTTAAAATTTTTAATTGCAACTGTCACTTCAAGGAAGTTAAATTGAGAGCTGACATACTTTCTTTGATTATTTCACTCAATACAAAATACGCGCCTTCGATTGGTTTAAATATGAGGATTGATATCTGAAAACACCATGTTTTCGATTTTGTATTTCGGCACCTGATTGCATACATGCAATTTTCCTATCTGTATGCTTCGCGTTGTCATTAGTTGTTTTATTCGATATTAAAAATCTAGTGACTGACAGAAAATGTGAAATTAATAAAGGAACGTCAGAATCATTGTATCAAGAATGAATTCTAAAAACCGTTTTGGTCTTTTTGATCTAAAAGAGATTCAAAAGAAAGTAAAAGAACAAATGCTGCAAAATACCGTGCAATCTAAAAAGTACGTGTGGAAACAATTCATGGAATTCTGCAACGAACGTCATCATAGCCCAATTTTAATTGTTTTCGTGAAATAATCTTGACAAATACAACTCGTGTAATTAATGATTATCGAAAATTTCTACTCTTTTTCGAAACAAATTGTTGTTTTAGGAAACCACACTCGCGCTTGATTTCCAAACAACAATTTGTTTCTCAAAATCGAAAAAATTTGTATTTCAATAATCATCATTACACTTGTTGTATTACTATTGAAAACATGTTAGCTGCAGCTCTCAATCTTTACAATTTGAAGTGACGTATTCAAGGAATTTCTATTAATATTAACAATCATTAAGTACATATAATATCAAAAGAGCACAGATTATTTCCAGTAAATTATTTAGGCTAATTAGCGGGTTTTGAAATGCGCGAGAAAAATTTCAAGAAAATAATCAATGCTTGAATTGTATTTGGGTAGAGTATCCAATGTGACTTCCGAGGGCTTAAGAAGAATTAACACGTGCTATTTGAAGCTCGCAGGATTCATCGTTATCACGTAGAAATAACTTTACATACAACAACTGTGTTTTCATATTAATAAATAATTTGGTACTTATTTATTATAAATTGAAGGTTTTCACAATTGAATAATTTCCCATTCAAATGTTGTTGTAAAAAATTACCACTTATTAATTTCAATTGGATTAGGTAAAGAGAAAAAATTACCGTGATTACCATGGAAACGTCTTGAAATCGCAGTGATTCATATAATCGTTATCGTAATCTCATAATACGTTAATTTCTTTAATTTCCCAATCTTTTTCAAATGTTGCTCTCGCAAACGTCTTGAAATCCTAGTGGTTCATATAAACGTTATCGTAATCTCATAATAATGGGTTAATTTCATTAAGTGTCCCATTCTTTTTCAAATTTTTCTCTCGCAAAGTTCTGTCGTACTGCAATCATCTGAATTATTAAGTTCTTGTTGAAATACATATGTTACGCTTTCATGTTCAATGTTCGCCTAAGTTAAAATTCATTTCGACAATACGAAAGTTTCTTTTCAAACTTTCCTCACATTTCATGTCTGTCAGAGTGTATGTATTCCAGTTTTTATACAAACGGCTTCGTTTATATGCAGCTTTTAAAGTTGAAAGTTCGGAACGCCGATGTCTACATCCCACATCACATACTTAAGGTAGTATTAATAAAGATATTTTCAAAGGATGCATTACTTGATATATCAACCAGAAAATTGATTTGAATATATAGTGTAAGTATTACGATCGAACGCCCACTAGATAGCACAGTGGAAATATTATAATATATTTTATCGCCAACCGTCAGTAAAGCCGTACTACATTATCAAAATAATTTCCAGAAGTGAACAAACACTTCATTTTATCGTAAAATAAAGTACTTTATCTGCCGCTTTTGTGGCAGGTCAAGTATTTTTCCACCTACCTCTATCCAAAGTAAACATTTCCTTGCCTCATTGTAGGGAGCAAAGTCGTACTTTTTCTGCCTAGAGAAGAAAAGTACTTTTCGTCGTGGTACATCATCAATGAAATAACTTATACGGCATTGACGACCTAAACTATATTCTATTATATACGTATAAATTTTACCGTTTATTTATAGAACACCCTGTATGCTGCAAAATGGTAGAAAGCAGTAAATTGTTATTTTAATTTAACGATTTTGACATTAATTATTTAATTTCAATTCATACATTCACCCGGTTTTCAAATTTAGGACAGAAATATGGAATGCTGTTGTCGATTGACAGATTAACAGTTTCAAAGTGTGCTACGCCGTAATATATCCACAAAATATATAATAATATTCAAAAAATGAGCGATTGAAGCGAATTTCAAAATAAAAATAATACACTACCGAATATTTTGGAACAAGTTAATGTAACAGTGCAATCTCTATTACCCCAAAATCTATGTATATATAAAAAATTTATCTGAATAAATTTCAGTCAATAAATTGAGAATTATTTGGAAGAATGTTTCTTTGTAAGTATCAATTGAAAATAGAAAAAGGTGGATAAATTTAATATACGACATGGTATTTTACGTGATTCCAAAATGTTTTGTAATTTAAATTTAATTAGGTATTTTAACTGTTTATTAAATGGAATTTTCTTCTTTCTAGAGTCATTTAAGACGAGTACATGGCGTAAAGTTTTACTGATATTCGTAGATAGCAGTTTTGTTAGTATTTCAATTATTTTTGTAGTTTAATCTTTTGATTCGTTCTATTGTTCATTTAGTTTCATTTCTTCAACGTGTGATAAGATTATAGTTTTTAATCGAAAATATTTTTTTTCTAAGACTAAACCATCTACAAAGTATTTTCTCCACTTGTTTAAATATTGTTTAATCAAACTAGATAAAGTGTGGCAAGCCTTTTTTTCTAGCAACTTTGAAGTGTATTTTCCAGATTTTTGTATGAACATTTTAGTGTGGCCTCCTCCACCCCTCTAAGCCACCACAGTCCTCACAAGCGATTTTTAGTTTGCTAACATGGAGTCATTATTTCCTTAAATTACTGAAAGGCATCCAGCAAACTGATCGTTCTCTTTTTCTTTTATTCACATGAATTATTCCAATATCACATCAAATTGCACATTGTTATTTTAAAATTATTGGAACAAAACCAACAAACATTTTAATAAAAAGAAGTTAAAAACTGGATTCTCATATCCATGAAGACAGGAACAGGTCTGAAATAAAAAGTAAATTAAAAGTAGTACATTTTAAGTAACAAAAGAATATTTTTGTTTGTTTGTCCTCTTACCATCATTATATCTTTTAATTAATAAGGGAGTTGAGAAAATACGTATGATTTATGTTCTAGACAGATGAATAAATCAATATTTATATGACCTTTAGCATAGTGTTAATTTTTTTCAGTAATATTTTCTACTTGACTAAAAGTGGTAAATATGATAACAATGAAAGAAATTTAACGACTTCCCTGTACATAAATCAGACGTATTTTATCATCATCTTCTTTGAAGGAAATGAAACTATGGTGAACAAGTAAAATATCTGTTTGCAAATTAGCCATACATTCTTCACAATTAAAAGTTGTATGAAACCAGAAACATAGCTTATTGTTTGAGTGTCAACATTTGAATAATGTTATGTATCTAAGAACATGAATTCAATTCTTTCAAATTCATTAATGCTTTTAGAAGTGAATGGTTTTGGTTAATTATGCAAATTTTAAAAGGACTTTAAATTATCTAAATATTACATCATCTGCTTCACAATTTGTGTTGTAGTTCTCGACTATCAATGTCTCAAAATGTAAGGTTTCTTTTTACAGAAAATACTGTACTTTAAAAGGCTTGGATATTATTACCATGTGGTGTTGTCTGATGTAAGGATTGAAAAGTTAAAGCAAATTTAAGTCTTTTGCGACACGTACTTGTAAGTGGATCATCATCAAAATGATCTTCACACAACATTTGATCATTAGATGTATAAGTTCTAAAATTTTGTACCACTGTTCTCTTTGATTTATGTCAGATGAAAAATTGAAAAATGTTTAAATTGCGAAGTGGCCAAAAATATTTACTATTAACAATTTTTTGCAATACAACTATGACGAATTATACCCGGTAATGACATTTTAAATGTTCACTTACTTTCATTTACTTTATTAGAACGGAAAACCAAAGTAAATTGAACAAAACTATACTAATTTTACTCACCCTAAGGGAACTTGCAACCATAACCAATATAACCATATTTTTAGTTTTGACACTTTATCACAGCATATAAAACACATAGGATGTGACTTTACTTTGACAAACACAAGCCGTATTCACACAAATCAATGTAAGATTGATTTTGTATATTTTCATTTTTAATGACGTAAAAGTTAATATACTAGAATATTTTGAATTGTTTTATTCTATTTTGTTTATGTAAAACAGTCTTGTAGTTCGCGCAACTGCAGAGACTCCATGCGCGGGCGGCGGCGCAGAAACGTTGTGCCACTTGCAGCCTATGCATCAAACCGTCTCTTATATTATTTGTCTATGTCCCATGCTTTAGTACAGCGTAGCTATGACACAACAAAATAGAAGATATGATCTCTAGCCGTTCGAAATGAGCGCGGGCTAATGCATTTGATGTAATAGAACTTGCGTATGACGCGTAGCTGATGCATTTTGAAAGAAAATGAGGATGGTTCAGGTTGAATGAGATATTATTAGTATTATAAAAGCAACAAGAATTCATGTAAAAGTGTTATATGGAATCGGAAAGCCGACCAGAGCAAAACAATAATTCTAAGATCTGATTGAAATCTGTTTGCTCACTTCGTAAAGTAAATAATTACTGTACTGATACAGAAAAATTTAATACTTAATCGATTGTTTATTCCAAAATAAGTATACTACAGGACAACAATAAAGTTCAACTCAGGTACTGTGGAGCATTCTTCAAAATAATGATAATAATGAAATTGTTATTGGTAATAACAAAATATCAAATTAAGATTTAAAAATATCATTTGTGAACTTGAATTTAAGAAAAGATTTATTTATTACGGGAAAACCCCTCTAATTGTTACAATACAACAATAAATAATACAATAAGGACAGGTATAAAGACTGATGTAGCATAACCAATTAATTTGAAATACATAACACTTTCCATGTAGCTACAGGTAATAAACAATACTCATATAAATTAAAAAAAATCAAGAAAACAATATAACTCAACAAATCACAGACCTAAGCAATATTTGAACTGGCCAAAGACGTAAATTATCAAAATTAAAGCTATTCAAAAAGCACAGATATCTATTTATAGGACTCATATCACCATATGTTGTTCTATGGAAGGGCACATGAAAGGTAACTTGAAGACCCTGACAAAGAATGCTAATCCCCATATGACTCAAAAGATCCGCAGAATCAACCTGCCCATTTAAGAGATTAAATATAAATAAAGCCCCCAACATATCTCTACGATTACCAAGAGGAGCTAGTAACTTTTTTTTCAATTTCAGCATAATTATATGGTCTAATAGTCTATGGTATTAAATTTATCTTCGCGTTTAGACGAACCGATCCACTCCCGTATCATTTGTTTGTCTTTTGGAAAGGTAAAAAAGCTGACATCGTGTGCAAAGCCTTTCACGCGATTGTCTGAATCATGAGCATACACTACACATCTCATTTTGACTAATTTTCGCTAATTTTCAACAATAAAAATGTGAAATTAACCGACATAAACATATCCAATCATGAAATTGACTGTCTCGACCCTTACTTCGTGGAATATGCTCATATTAGTGATTTCAAATGAAACTCAAGGTCTCTAGTTAATTCCACAATATAATACAAGTTATTGAAAATTTTAAAAAATTGACAATTGTTTCGATAAATCAATATCATCGTCAGAATGATAGAAGTTACATTTCATTTTATGCCTACCTGATGTTTAGTAGTTATTTTTGGCTAGACCAAGAAGTAACCTAACTTGTGATTGGCTTAATATATGTTTATAGAAAAAAGAAGAAGATGTGATATTACAAATATAAAAGCTTAGATATTATTAGCCCTATGGTGATATCCTGGATATCATTTTTCCAATTAAGATCAGTATAACTGTGCAATGATATAGAAAACCAGGAAAACTATATCTGCTGATCTTTACAATTATCACTTAAGAAGACAGTTTATTAGTGGAGAATTCCCTAGATTTAACTGTTCATTGACAACTTCATATTGTGGGTTTCTCAAATGTCTTCTAATTTCCAGTTCTTCAAGGAAATCCAGTTCTTGTTTCTTTTCACAAATATGAAGTACTTCTAGTTCTGTGTTAGGTGTCAATGAATGATTGGTGTCAAGTAGATGTTTTGCGTAGTGGGATTTATCTGGTTGTTTTAATTTGTATGCTCGTAAGTTCTCACTGTATCGTATTTCAAAATTCCTAAGGGTCTGACCCAAATAGACAGCATTACATTCTGGACATTTGAGTTTATATATACCTGACTTCTTTAATAGTGGTATTTTTGTTATTACATTTAATAATTTTGTACTAACGTTACTTTCTGTTTTAAAAGAAATTGTTGTATTCGTTGCTGAAGATATTATCTTTGAAATATCATTAGAAATATTTCCTGCATATGTGATGGTTTTATAAGTTTTAATTTCATCAGCTTGTTTAGGATATATTAGTTGTAATGCCACTTTTTCCTCTTTTTTACTAATTAGCTTATTTATCATATCTAATGGATAACCGTTAGATGTTGCTATTTGTCTAATTGTATTAATCTCTCTATCAAAATTACATTTGTTCATAGGAACTGAAAAAGCTCTATGTATCATTGAATTATATGCTGCTAGTCTGTGTGACACAGGGTGGTTAGAATTGAATGTAATTGTTACATCAGTTTGTGTTGGTTTTCGGTAAATTGAATAATCAAGTACATTATTAACTCTTTGAATTTTTGAATCAAGAAAATTGATTTAGCTATTTTCTTCAATTTCTAATGTAAATTTAATTTTCGGGTGTAAATTATTGATGTGGTTGAAAAATACATCTAATTGTCGTTCACTACCCATAAAACAAGCTGATATGTCATCTACATATCTATACCAAAATAAAATATTTTTCGAAATATTACTTTCAAAGATCTTTCTTTCTAAATTGTCCATAAAAATGTTTGCTAAAATAGGTGATGTAGGGCTTCCCATTGGTAAATCTTCATTTTGAATATATATCTTATTGTCAAAAGTGAAATAATTCTGATTAATGCATACATCAAATAAATTAAGTATATCTGATATTATTCCTGGAATAATATTTTTATCTTCTAGCAATTTTCTTACAAGTATTAGACATTCTTTAGGAGGAATTTTAGTAAACATGTTAGTTAAATCGAACGATATGAGTTTATAGTTATCTTATAAGTGGATTGATTTCAACTTTTTGATTAGTTCTATTGAATTTCTAATTGAGTACTGAGGTTCATATTCGTAAGTATTGAGTATATTGTTGAGCTTCTTTGCCAATATATTATTATGTAATTTAACCGTTCCATATAATTGTGGACAATGAGGATTCTTATGTATGATAGACCTCTTTTCGTTATCATTTAAAAGATAATTTGAATTATTAACAATATCCCTTACATTATTAGAAAACTTCTTAGTTGGGTCTGCTTTAAGAACTTTTATATCGCTGGATTCTATAAAATTATATACTTTGGAATTGTAATTTTCAGTCGTCAAAATGACAGTAGCGTTCCCCTTATCAGATTTTGTAACTGTTAGGTTATTATTCTCTATCTTCTCTTTTATTGCGTTTAAAACTGAAATGTCATTTTTTGTTTGACGTTTAACCTTTGAAGGTTCAATATTTCTGATTAAATTGGCAATTTTTAATTTCTCATAAAGAAAATTATTTGAATTAGATTTTAAAGCTATTTCTGACTCTGTAGCTAAAATTTGTTTAATATTATTCGTAAATTTAGGTGGTATGCTGTACTTTATACCTTTATTTAAAAATTCTATTTCACTATTTGTAAAATTAGTGTCTGAAAGGTTTTCAAATCGTGGTGCAAAGTGTGTTGGTATGTAGGTACTTACAGTTTCATGATGTTTTGAGTATTGATTTTTATGTTGTGTGTGCTCAAGATTCTGTAGCTTCTTTTCTTGTTTCTTAAATTTCATATGCTTCATCGTGCTGACATTTGGTTTAACCAAGAATGCCTTAGAAAAAAGGTAATACCAAATTATGTCACATTAAAACACCACAAGCACAAAAAGCTATAAAATGTGCTCAACGAGTTTGGATAAAATCAGAATGTAAGAAATGGTTCAAAGTTAGAGACTCCTTAGACAACTACATAAAAGTTGTACATTCAGAACTCACATTCCAATTACATCCAGAATATTTGACTGTTTGGATGACAAAATTAGAGAAAATGTCAGCACGATGAAGCATATGAAATTTAAGAAACAAGAAAAAAAGCTACAGAATCTTGAACACACACAACATAAAATTCAATACTCAAAACATCATGAAACTGTAAGTACCTACATACCAACACACTTTGCACCACGATTTGAAAACCTTTCAGACACTAATTTTACAAATAGTGAAATAGAATTTTCAAATAAAGGTTTAAAGTACAGCTTACCACCTAAATTTACGAATAATATTAATCAAATTATAGCTACAGAGTCAGAAATTGCTTTAAAATCTAATTCAAATAATTTTCTTTAGGAGAAATTAAAAATTGCCAATTTAATCAAAAATATTGAACCTTCAAAGGTTAAAAGTCAAACAAAAAATGACATTTCAGTTTTAAACGCAATAAAAGAGAAGATAGAGAATAATAACCTAACAGTTACAAAATCTGATAAGGGGAACGCTACTGTAATTTTGACGACTGAAAATAACAATTCCAAAGTATATAATTTTATAGAATCCAGCGATGTAAAAGTTCTTAAAGCAGACCCAACAAAAAAGTTTTCTAATAATGTAAGGGATATTGTTAATAATTCAAATTATCTTTTAAATGATTACGAAAAGAGGTCTATCATACATAAGAATCCTCATTGTCCACAATTATATGGAACAGTTAAATTACATAAAATAACGAATCCAATTAGACCTGTAGTCTCTTATATTGATGCTCCTAATAATATATTGTCAAAGAAGCTCAACAATATACTCAATACTTACGGATATGAACCTCAGTACTCAATTAGAAATTCAATAGAACTAATCAAAAAGTTGAAAGCAATCCACTTACAAGATATCTATAAACTCATATCGTTCGATGTAACTAACATGTTTACTAAAATTCCTCCTAAAGAATGTCTAATACTTGTAAGAAAATTACTAGAAGATAAAAATATTAATCCAGGAATAATATCAGATATACTTAATTTATTTGATGTATGCATTAATCAGAATTATTTCACTTTTGACAATAAGATATATAATCAAAATGAAGGTTTACCAATGGAAAGCCCTATATCACCTATTTTAGCAAACATTTTTATGGACAATTTAGAAAGAAAGATCTTTGAAAGTAATATTTTATTTTGGTATAGATATGTAGATGACATATTAGCTTGTTTTATGGGTAGTGAACGACAATTAGATGTATTTTTCAACCACATCAATAAATTACACCCGAAAATTAAATTTACATTAGAAATTGAAGAAAATAGCTCAATCTATTTTCTTGATTTAAAAATTCAAAGAGTTAATAATGTACTTGATTATTCAATTTATCGAAAACCAACACAAACTGATGTAACAATTCCATCCAATTCTAGCCACCCTGTGTCACGCAGACTAGCAGCATATAATTCAATGATACATAGAGCTTTTTCAGTTCCTATGAACAAATGTAATCTTGATAGAGAGATTAATACAATTAGACAAATAGCAACATCTAACGGTTATCCATCAGATATGATAAATAAGCTAATTAGTAAAAAGAGGAAAAAGTGGCATTACAACTAATATATCCTGAACAGGCTGATGAAATTGAAATTTATAAAACCATCACATATGCAGGAAATATTTCTAATAATATTTCAAAGATAATATCTTCAGCAACTAATACAACAATTTCTTTTAAAACAGAAAGTAACGTTAGTACAAAATTGTTACATGTAAAAACAAAAATACCACTATTAAAGAAGTCAGGTATATATAAACTCAAATGTCCAGAATGTAATGCTGTCTATTTGGGTCAGATCCTTAGGAATTTTGAAATACGATACAGTGAGCACTCACGAGCATACAGATTAAAACAACCAGATAAATCCCACTACGCAAAACATCTACTTGACACCAATCATTCATTGACACCTAACACAGAACTAGAAGTACTGCATATTTGTGAAAAGAAACAAAAACTGGATTTCTTTGAAGAACTGGAAATTAGAAGACATTTAAGAAACCCACAATATGAAGTTGTCAATGAACAGTTAAATCTAGGGAATTCTCCACTAATAAACTGTCTTCTTAAGTGATAATTGTAAAGATCAGCAGATATAGTTTTCCTGGTTTTCTATATCATTGCACAGTTATACTGATCTTAATTGGAAAAATGATATCCAGGATATCACCATAGGGCTAATAATATCTAAGCTCCAATATTTGTAATATCACATCTTCTTCTTTTTTCTATAAACATATATTAAGCCAATCACAAGTTAGGTCACTTCTTGGTCTAGCCAAAAATAACTACTAAACATCAGGTAGGCATCAAATGAAATGTAACTTCTGTCATTCTGACGATGATCTTGATTTATCGAAACAATTGTCAATTCTTTAGAATTTTCAATAACTGTTATTATATTGTGGAATTAACTAGAAACCGTGAGTTTCATTTAAAACACTATTATGCAAATATTGTATACAAATGAAAAATAGAAAATTAAAACAAATTACATTATGTTGAAAATCAAAAATCAAATATTTAATCTTGGTCCGACTCATCTGAAGTAGCAATGCAATCATCGAGATCTCGGTTATCGCACGGCGAATTTTCTCCATCATCATCATATGAGTTTAATATTTTTTTATAATTCAAATAAATTAATAGCTGCTAAATTTATAGTCGTGATTTAGGAGAATACATACTTTATTAGTAGAAGCCGTTCATGGAGCGTGGTCACCAGGAAATATAACAAAATTTGGTATCTGTAACAAATTATTTTATTGAATTTTGACTCAAAAATAAAAGTCCTTTAATTATAACCAATTACTTTTTTACACACCTCTTGTGATATAAAAAATTCTTCGAATGCATCTTTACCCAGACAGCACACAATATCCACTAGATATCCAGTGGATAGCCCAATATCCACTGAATATCCAGTCCATGTGAGATATCTAATGGGTATCCACTGAATGTATTTCATGCATATGAAAAAAAAATATTTTCTATTTCACTGATAATATATTGAATAATAACATAAAAAATGATTGAGAAGGAAGTTCTAATACATAATACCTTCAATGCATACATGCCTTAATGTCCTAATATTATATTCATTGTATACCCATGGATATCTATTATTATTTTCTGTCGCATTTTTTGTCTTTGCTCAACGTATTTTTGGTTTTATTCAAGACGTGAAATTGAAAAATGATAAATATACCTAAATTGAGTGATCAGTTATGAGTTTAATCTACAATACGAATACGGCATAAAACGTGTTCTTAACACACAACAAATATCTCATGACTTAACGTTTAATGGTATGATAGACAATAATGTGTACACCAGTGTATTTCCATATTACATACCCACAAAGCTATGCAACCAACCATACACGATGGTATTCCTTTTCTCTCATTGGACGATGCCGCGTTTGACCATTTAGCCTCGTCATTTTTGTTGTTAGGTTGTAGGGTATGTTATCATAGTTTTAAACAAGTGCAAAAGTGGTTGGCTATTTTTTAACGCTAGTTTGGATTTGGAAAAAATAAGGTATGTATATGTTTCTTACCATAATTCTGAATATTGATACGTCTCCTATATTTTATTGATATTTATGATTGATTACCTACATTAAAAGCGTTTTGGATATTTATATAATGTGAAATAGCATGGTGTGAAAATGTGAAATAGGTTTTACATCAGCTTTTACTTTGTTTCATGATAAACGGTGCTAGGGGCTCGACTGATTTGATTTAAAAATCTTTTGAGCTCAATAATAAAATAATAATGGGGTTCAGATGATAAGAGATGTTCTTATTACAGGTATGTGCTCGAATACAAGACGCGGGCCAATGTTCAAAACGTTATTTTACAAAAAAGGTGCATCTCATATTCGGGCGTACCTATACGGTATATAGCTGACCTTGAAAATCTATAATCTTTCTTTTGTCGTTCTTACAGAAAGAACCTTGCAGAGTAGATGAGCTGGGTGGTGAAGAAGGAGAATTATTGATGTATATGCAAATATGTATATTATATAAAATAAAGCATTTTCTATCATTCTATTCCATAGTATATCATTTCATCGTATGTCAAATAGTACTACTATTACGAAGAATGTAATTCCCTTTGTACCTTCTTACTCACAGATGAATATCTGACTAGTACCTGCTGGTGGAAATACAAGATTGCCAACAAAAACAATGCTTAACAAAAGTTTTATATTTCCACAGATCTGGAATAAGATTAACTGGAAATAATAGTTCTGGTCAATCAGTACAAAATATAACAGATATACATGATGAGTATTTGAATATTTTTCACTGGGCCACAATATTCTACAGTCGTTCGCTTAAATACTAGACTATCCACCCTATGTATCTATAATATTTTGTACTGGTTGACTGGCTAAACTATTTTCTGTTGATTTAATTCCAGGTCTGTAGACATAAGAAAATGTTGGTTTGTATATTCGTTGGACCACCTTGTATTTCCACCAGTAGGTACTAGTGATATATTCTCAGATTTTCATATTTGAGGAAGAAGGATATACCAAATGTGAAAATAAAATATCCTATTAATATCCATGGGATATACCAAACATGAACATAGGATATCCATGGGATATTAACGAGATATCCAGTAGATATCTCCAAAGACATCCATGAGATAACACAGATATCCTAGATATAGGAGTACATATGGATATCCATTGTATGTCTATAGGCTATCCATCTATATCCAGTGGATATACAGGATATCCATAAAGGATATCTTGTGAATGTCTAATGGATATTGTGTGCTGTCTGGGTAATATTTTCCTTTTACAACTGTAATTTTTTTTAAACAATCACGATGATATCCAAATTCATGGGCAATTTTAACATCGAATTTTAAATTACCGTATTTAAACTTTTTTTCTTTACGAATATAAGTTTTAAATAAGAATCCTCAAATTTTTGCTCATCAAAGTCACACACATC
Source organism: Galeruca laticollis (assembly GCA_963921935.1). Taxonomy (NCBI): domain Eukaryota; kingdom Metazoa; phylum Arthropoda; class Insecta; order Coleoptera; family Chrysomelidae; genus Galeruca; species Galeruca laticollis. The sequence goes on from OY998184.1 coordinate 53,333,514, forward strand.
TCCATTCTCACTGCACATGAAACACAGCTTCATTTTTAATTTTTAGGGTGATAATATATTCAAAATTTAATATTTTAAATATAGTTTAAATAATTTCTTTTTTATTTTTATAAATATAACAATATTTTCATCATCCAGTCTGTCACGATACCACTAAAATTTCTTGGTTATGTTTTGACACGCGGTATTACGGACGGAGCAAGCTTTGGAATTTACTGAGTTTACAACTACGCGCAGTGTACTCCGGGACGCATGCGCAGCTACGCTGTTGTATCCTTGTCTCTTGCACAAAAACTCAGATTGTCTGTCTCTCTTATCAGAATATATTTTTCTTAAATTTTCGAAATTGAACTTTTTATTATAAAGGCTGCAGATGATTTCAAGGTAACTGCCAAATCTAAATAAATTCAACTTTCCTATTAATTTTCAAATCATGCTCGTAATTTTTAATTAACATGTGAGGGAAATAATCTACATTTATCTACCGTTTCTCACCTGGCTGCAGGTAAATATAGCAATCATAGAGATGGGTGCCTACTACAGTGAGGTATATAATATAAAATATTGACGGTTTTAACTTACTACATGTAACTAACATGAGAAAGTAAAAATTAAAAATAAATTAGATGTTAATTAATTAATTACTATTAATTGCAGCAGGCTTATGATGGCAGAGGTTATTTTTATAAGTTCATGATATTGAAATCGGCTTATAAAAAAACTTTTCATCTAAATGACAGATGGGGGTATATTTTTCTAATCCCGGATCTTAGACTAATAGCTACGATACATAATTATATATGATGCAGATCTTCATAGTTAAATGCTGCCGAATCATTCTCTCGATATTCATTGTTTATTCAGAGTAGTTTCTGAATATTCAAAATAAATGATAGGGATATAAATGATCACATATACTCTGGTAGAGTACGTCCCGCAAGTCATGTGTCCTTAATCAACTTCCTACCCATTCAAATGTTTGTTACAGCGAAGCGTTTCGTATTATAAATAAACAAGGAAAATGCGATCATGCGAAAATAAGTTTTGAAATAGAATACAGCCGGTACTGTTCTAATTCATTTATTGAGTTAGGATGAAGAAGAGGCACAATCGCCAAGAAAAATTGTCCTAAATGTATTTTTAACATTTTCAAAATACAAAATACCTAATATGATTTACAATTGGATCCTGTTATATAGGAAACGTCTAACCCTCATTCATATCGATGAGGGTTAGACGTTCTTCAACTAACGAAATTAAGTTTAGGATGAAAACAAACATGCCCGAGGACCTTTTCAAATAGATTAGGTTACGAAAATGACAAATTTATTCATGCTGCTTCTACGTTACTGTGCAATGTTTCTACATAATTATCGAACATTAACATGAATTTTCATTGAAAAAATACTGCAATATTGGAACAGAAAAGATTAGTTTTCACAATGTGAACGTGCATATGGATTGAAGCGAACAGAAGCGAATGAATGGGAAGGAACGAATTAGTAGGTATTTGTTCTTTCGGTTCATTCCTGCGAGCAGGGGCATTCATATTAAGAACGAATACTCACACGTTCGCTATGTCGGATGCAGATAAGGATATTCTAATTAGCGCCGCTAGTTTTATAGTAATTGTAGGACTTTCAGAAATGAAAGAAGGCGAAGAGTGTGGTGTTCGAAATTGTTAAAAAACGGGTGGCGAAAGATCGTTGGTGGATTATACAGTGTATCCTGCGAATAATGGGAAAAAAGTCAGTAGCGTATAATCTGAGCCAAAATAATGTTAGTACTTCATATAAACTTTTTCTATGCAGGCTCTCCTTTTCTAGTTATAGGCCTCCAAAGATTTAATTTTGAATTTGGTTTTTATTTCTATTTTTTGTACTAGTTATTTGATCTTTATAAAATCTACGACAAAGCTATAATGTACGTGTATGTTTATTTTCGAAAGGTAAACAGATTTACAGTAATGCCTTGAAGCCAGGGACGGACTACTCGGAATGGTTAGTGATCCAAAAATTTTGCAGGGATGGCACACCCTATATGAAATTATCGTAATTGACTTCCCCACACATTAAGCTAATGAAAAGGTACTCTTGTTGGAATTCGATAAAATAAGCCGTTTGGCTTATATTTACAGTTTTATTAATGCACTACGTACCAATTTACCTAGGTAACTAACTTATTAATACGATGTCCATGATTTACCTACAGTACTACAACAAAATAATAATTTGATGATATCAGATGACAAAAACATTAAGAACTTATTCAATGGAAATTCAATAGGTACGCAAACAACGTAATTAGTTGCTTTCAATCAAAATTACGAACACAATATTATTAAACCATCAAGAAAACCTCAAAAAACACAAGTTAGAAAACATTAGACTGAAACTAATTCCTAAACAACAACAAAAACTGACGTTATTCTAATAATTGTTTAATATGAGCTCCTCCCACTTCCACGCACATTCTAAGTATACGAAGATTGTTTCTTTGCACTTGAAAAAGCAATCCCATATTACTTCTAATACTATTGCAGTGTAACACAATTCTGTCTCCTGATGGCGGTGGTCATTGAAAAGGGCCTCCACAACCAATCCATCTATAAGGAAACCTTGTGTGTAAATGCTGTCGTACATCTAAACTGAAATGAGGAGGGGCCCCATCATGCATGAACCATAAATTCTTACGAGTTTTTAATAGCATATCATCAAACAGGTTCCATAACTCATTTTGCAAAAACTCCAAATATCTCTGACCTGTCAAAGTACCGTCAATAAAGTATGGCCCTATCAAATTATTGCCAACTATTCCTGCCCAAACATTAACCATGAATATATGCTGATTCCTAGTTTGGATAATGCCATGTGGATTCACATCATCCCATAAATGCATATTATGCGGATTAATTACTCCATTTCTGGTGGAACCGGATTCGTCCGTAAAGAGAACGTTACTAATAAATGTATTGTCTGCTTGTTGTTGTCGCAGAAACCACTGGCTATACTCAATTCGTGCAGGATAATCAGCCACTGTCATACTGTGTACTTTTTTCATGTGAAAAGGATATAACAGCTGTTTTTTAGGACGCGATGAACAACTGATTTCGAGACGTTATGTTCTTTTGATAATTTTCGTGAGCTCGTTGATGGTTCACTATCAACTGCATTTAACAAGTCGTGTTCAACTGCCACAGTACGTACGCTTTGTACTGGACCTTCTCCACCTTTTTTAGCAAAAATCTTCCTAAAATTTAAAATTTTGTTTTGTATACATGGAAAATTATATTTACTTTTTTTACCTGTTTCTCGTAACCAGATACCAATACCAATACGCTCAAACATTCGTCTGACAATGCTCTGTTTGCAAAATGTTCTTCATAAAGCCTCCTGGCCTCTAAACAGTTTCAAGAAGCCAATCCATACATTAAATGCATATCTGCGTACTCAATAAAAGTGAATTCTGCCATGGTAACTATTAAATTAAGGACTTATGAATTATTGACAAGTACTGACTACGAACTATTCTACACAACGTTTGACAACTAATCCTATGGTTACTTGATAAACGGTAAAAACACTTTTAAAAAGTTTTTACCAACTTTCGAATTAATAAGTCGTGAATGTTTTTACTCTTCTGTTATCGTTAAATTATTTTTTTGTAGTACATACCAAGGGCCGTAGCAATATAAATTACCAACGAACACAAATTAATTAATGATAACTGGACTTTCAAGCAAGAAAACTATAACTTTTATTACGTTTCAGCTATGCATTTACTTATCCATTTATTCACTCTATTATCATTATTCTTTCTTCTATTTATTTATTATTATTAACTTTATGGAGAGAGCCAACCTGTACCCAGTCAGAAACGACAAAATAATTACAATAATCTCACCTTAACCACAATCCGCTCTGCAGCAGAGCATACTCGATGATGGGACGACTAGACCTCCGATTCGCCTTACAAAACTCTTCCAGGGTTTGGTACCCACAGGTCTACCGTATGACTTATCTCAAAGTGTACTAAATAATTTGATATTCTCTTACCCTAGATGTAAATAATGATAGTTTCAAAAAATCAAAGACACAGAGTTCAGGTGACCCACTGGCGTTTATTCTATGATAAAAATATTTAGTTTCAGATTCAATTCAAAATTACAATTGAGCACAACTGAGTACAGCTGTCCGAAAGAATAGTCAGTAAACAATAGGTTTCATTGAACATTATTGAATTTCATTTAATCTTAGTAAATTCCATATCAACAACTTTAAATAAGAACTCGAAGCAATTGCTTTAAGCGCACAAATAAGTAAACCTTATTATAATTTAAAGTTTAAAGAGCATCCTCAATGGATTACAAAAATTTTTGTTGTTGTGGTAAACTCCAAGATCAATTTATTTTACTCATTAAAATAAAGGATTGTTTTAATTATCAAATTCATTTTTGTTATCTTTAAAAGTATTATTTTAAAAGAAGAAAAATGTAGATATAAAAATAAAAGTAACACTAATCAGATAAGACCAAAAAAACTTTGTCTATTTGCACAAAAACGTGTTTTCACGAGGCTGGCAGCAATCAACTGGATACTACGGAAAATAACTTTCACCATGTGGCGACAAATACTCGTACATCAGACTAAGAAAGTAGCCACTGCATTAAATAATATACGAACACCATACCATCAAAGATATTTTTATATAGCTTACCCCGACTTCCTAATTTGTTTTAAAGTTGATTCCGGAGAACTATCAGAATATATGGTTTTCCAATGGGAATGGGAAATTTCCAATTAAAACGTACCAAAAAAAATCTAAAGTAAAACCATAAAAGATGTAGGTTCGCAAGAGAAATATTATCGAAAGGACTTACCTCGAAAAATCGAGATTTTTTTTAAAATGGCGTCTCTACCACTAAATCTCAAATCCTAATAATTAGACGTGATGAACGATTGAACAGCTCCAATCCTCCAAACAACAGGTGTGCTTAAAATCCCGCTTAATACGGATCCTCCTTTAAACCTATCCATAGGCTATGGAGACAACTTGCTACCACAAAGGCACAGCAAAAGCAACAACACTAATAATGGCGTCTACCTATTCTTCAACAACTGCTTCAAGAGGTTCTACAGGGCGGAAGCCCCACTCCTTCCGAAAATTATCATTACCAAAATTGCCACTTTATAAATTGAAAATAATTTCAGAACTCAATAAACAATGTAGGCGAAATACTACAGAGACGAATTCACCCATCTTCACTGCCAAACTTCCACAGAAAACACTTCTCAGCAAGTATCCAAGATAAAGAGACATCCCCACCGACTCTCAAACACATCCCCTCATTTTAGAAAATTAAAATCCTCTATCGTGCTATTCAGCATCCAGTTAAAACCCTAAATGATAATGATATTGATAGCCAAAAAGTTAAGTATAGAACTGACTATAAAATTTAACCATCAGGTTTGTCCAGCTAATCGCCAACAACTGATTTGCAAATAAATATCCTAAAAGTACGCAACCCAATATACATTAATTTTACAATTATTTGTGATATAAATCCAATTAAGTTAGATTTAAGAAAATTATTTAGTGAATTTTGAATTTCAATTAATTATAAGAAAATGATTTAGTCAATGTTAATACCGTAACACTGTTGGTAAATCTTGGACATCGTATTAATAAGTTAGTTAGGTAAATGGGTACGTAGTGCATTAATAAAACTGTAAATATTAGCCGAACGGCTTATTTTATCGAATTCCAACAAGAGTACCTTTTCATTAGCTTAATGTGTGGGGAAGTCAATTACGATAATTTCATATAGGGTGTGCCATCCCTGCAAAATTTTTGGATCACTAACCATTCCGAGTAGTCCGTCCCTGGCTTCAAGGCATTACTGTAAATCTGTTCACCTTTCCAAAATAAACATACACGTATATTATAGCTTTGCCGTAGATTTTATAAAGATCAAATAACTAGTACAAAAAATAAAAACCAAATTCAAAATTAAAACTTTGGAGGCCTATAACTCGAAAACGAGAGCCTGCATAGAAAAAAAGTATATGAAGTACTAACATTATTTTGGCTCAGAATAAACGATCCTGACTTTTTTCCCATTAGTCCCGGGACACCCTGTATAAGTGACAATTTGGCCAAGTTACCAATTTTTGTGGAATGTCTATGGAAGATTTTGAATTTTATTTAGTTGAACTTGATGGAACCTAGTATTTCTAGTAACAATACAAATGACCTCGCGCTTCTCTTATGGAAACGGGAGCACCGTCAAAATCTCTGAAAAGGAATTTATGAAAATTCATAGGCCCCAACCGAATATTAGACCTGTGAAAATGGGCAGTAATTATTTGGCTATGAATGAATATTCCATTTACAACAGGAATTGTATATTAGGACAGAAAACACCGTCAATTATACGCAAAATATAATAGATTTTACTCCATTTCTGTTTGTTGAGTTTTTTACTGGCCTAGTTGAATTTTAATTCAAATTTAAAAAATGATATAATGAGTCAAAAGTTACTTGGAATATAATATTTATAATAAAATAGAATCGTAAATTAGATATGATCAGTAAAACATTAACTGGATACTCGTAAGAGAAGCTTTAATAGAGTTATTCTTAGCTGTGTATCATCCATATAATTCACATTTGGAATAAAGAAATATAGCATCGCATTTGAAGATTCCCAAAAAATGGTGAAAACGAAATTTTTTTCATGCACCGCCACATAGCGACTGGTAAAACCAATGGAATCAAAGGCTGATATAATATTTAATTAGTTATTGATTTCCCTTTCAAATGATACCAAGTTTGTCAAACTCCATAAAGCGGAACAAAAGTTATAACATTTTTATTGACTTAGCTTTCCCACTTACCCCTACTAGTTATTTCACAAGATAGGGACAAAAGTGCTGGAGCAAACTTATGTAAAATGATCTAATGATTACGAACATTCAAATTTTGTAGTACTAAAACTTTATATTTATTATACAAAAATAATATTTTTGTGTTATTATTGTGAACCACACCCTCTAGATGTAAAGTAGAAAACTTCCTCTTCTTCTCTTAATCAGACAACCGCACCCACACTAACATTTCTCACAGCTTCGCTCTTACCGCGACCATATTTTATAACCATAATTTGTTCATTTTTTCAACAAAAAGATTTATGCTAATTGAAATAAACGACAACAGTACATAAATAATTTGCAGTGATCAGATAAAAGTATAGGAACACAAACTTTGCTGGTAATAGTTTTTAAAAACGATTTGAGGAATTTGTTTTGGATAAAACAGTCATTACAATAGTATTCTATTTAGTCAATTATAACGTTACGAAACTGCACACTGGTATAGTCCCTGAATCCGACTCTGTCTAAGCCATGTATGAAAGTTAAAATTATGGCGGATGCGCAGGGATGTCTTAGAACTGTTTACGATTGTAACTATCTTATCTAGACATTGTTTTTGTGACCAGTCTTATTTAGAAAATGCGAGAGAGCCAATTGTTTTTTTATAAGCCGCAATCTAGGACTCTGTAGTAAAAAAGGCACTAATATATAAAGGACCGACCAGGGTGAGTTAGTATAGTTTTAATTAGAAATCGTGAGAGAAACAGTAAATAAGTGAATATTAAGAAGTGAAGTGTTTACATAAATTAGTTTAAGTGAATATACTGTGTATATAATTTAAATAAATTGCTACGTAAAAGTGGCCAAGAGACTATGTGACCTGAAAGTAACGAAACTAAGAGCAAAATTGGAAGATTGTGGGTTGGAAACGTCTGGTAAGAAAAGTGAATTAGCAGTGGCACTGGAAAATGACGGCTTTAATCCAGAATTATTTTTATTCAATGACGAGGCCTCCACCTTAATCTCGACAATTTCGGCCATGGAAAAGGAGATTTTTGCTAATATGGACGAGAAGATTTTAACAATGAAGAACGATATTTCTATTATGAAGAATGATATTTCTGCTAACATGGACAAGGTTTCTACTAATATGGACGAGAAGATTTCTGCTATGAAGAATGATATTTTTGCAGATATCTTATCATTGAAAAATGACATTGCTGCTGAAGTCCAGAATAAAATTTCGTCTCTAAAATTAGACATGGAGAATAAAATGACAACGATGGAAAATCAGATGGACGAGAAAATCAAGGAGTTAGAGACAAAGATTGCCGATTTAAGAACACAAGACACTTTAGCAGAAGAAAAGAATATCGAGATTTGCAAGCCAGAAACACAACCCAAGACAGATGATATTGGCAGTTTTACCGCAGTCAAGGCCCCAACATTCGATGGAAAAATGTCGTGGACCAACTACGAAAAACAGTTTGAAGCAACCGCTAAAGTGAATAATTGGTCCGACAAGGAGAAAGCAGTGAACTTAACTATCGCGCTTCGAGGAGATGCCTGCGATGTACTTCAGAAGATACCTCTGGAAAAAACGGATGATTTCGAGCAGCTTAAGAAGTAGTTGTTCATGCGATACGGTCACGAACATTTGGAACATCTCTACAGCTTCCAGCTGAAGAACCGAAGGCGGAAACGTGACGAAACCATTCAAGAGTATGAACTGGATATTGCCCGACTAGTTCGATTTGCTTATCCATCAGCACCAGATAACATGATGGAATGTTTAGGCATCGAGGCCTTTATTGAAGACTTATGTGACCACGATATGGAGAAGACGCTTCGAGTACCACATCATAAAACATTGGTCGATGCATTGACTGCTGCTTTTGAATATGAAGCAGCCACGAAAGCTTCCGTATACAACAAAAGTAGGACCATACAGGAAGGAGGTGACGATGACAGACATGACCAGATCGTCAACTTGTTGCACGGTATGGCAGACAAGAAGCCGGAGGAAATCAGGTGCTATAATTGTGGCGAGCTAGAGCATGCACGCGATTCGTGTAAGCGTCCTACGACTCCTGCAAACCAAGAACCTCTTAAATGCAAAGCAGCGACAAAGAGCTCGCGGTACAACAAAGGCAGGACCATGCAGGAAGAAGATGACAATGACAAACTTGACCAGATCGTCAACTTGTTGAAAGGTATGGCAGACAAGAAGCCGAAGAAGATCAAATGCCGGAAGTGTGGCGAGCTACAGCACGTACGCAGTCCGTCTAAGCGCCCCAAGACTCCTGTAACCTGAGAACTCCATTCACAGGGGAAATCAGACAGGGATGAACATCCAGCTGATGTGAATCAACGAAAAACCAACTTTTTGCCTAGACGGTCATGCCCTGTAGACTATTCACAATGCAACAAGTCGAAATCTAAGGATCCACCAGGATCAGAGAAGATCAGGAGAATGATCCTCAACTGAAGATGATCCGGCAATGGAAGGAAGAAAATCGGCGACCTACCTGGCAAGGAGTGTCAAGATTTCCACCGACACTCAAGGCATATTGGGCTCAGTGGGACTCACTTGTCCTGGAAGAAGGGCTGTTGAAAAGAGTCCTTGAAAACGATGATGGTTCCGAGATGAGGAGACAGCTAGTTATCCCGATAACAAGAGTGGCTGAAGTACTAAAGAAGTTACACGGCAGTCCATCGGGAGGTCATCTGGGAGTGAAGAAAACCCTTCAGCGAATCCGTGAGAGGTTTTTTTGTATTAACAGCGCCGATGATGTGAAGGACTGGTGTAAGAAATGTACGACTTGTGCTACGAGTAATGGACCACATCGCAAGAGAAAGGCACCCATGAAACAGTACAATATTGGAAGCCCTTTCGAAAGGATTGCTTTAGATATCGCTGGACCATTTCCGACGACAGAAAATGGTGGCAAATACATACTGGTTGTAATGGATTATTTCACAAAGTGGGTGGAAATGTACGTTATACCGAACCAAGAGGCCACATCTGTCGCGGATATATTGGTGAAAGAATTTATCAGCCGATATGGAGTACCCTTGGAAGTCCACAGTCACCAGGGAAGAAACTTCGAAAGACATCTATTCCAGGAGATTTGCAAGAAGCTGGGAATGAAGAAGACCAGGACAACTGCATTACATCCACAGTCTGATGAAATGGTCGAGAGAATGAACAGAACTATTGGAAAATACCTGTCCAAAGTAGTTTCCAGCCATCAGACAGATTGGGACCAGTATCTTTCCCTATTCGCATTGGCTTATCTATCTGCCATCAATGAATCTACGAGTGAAACACCTGCTAAAATCCTGTTTGGACGTGGAATGAGGCTTCCTTGTGACCTGGAATTTGCCTGTCGGTCTGGAGAAGATCTAGCAGGCGAAGACTACGTGATCCAATTGAGAAAAATGCTGGACGATATTCATGCATTAGTTCGAACAAATCTTCAAGTTGCCAGAGACAGAATGAAAAGTCGGTACGACAGGCAAGCCACAGTAGGCGGTTTTAAAGAAGGGTACAAGGTCTGGTTTCACAACCGGACTCCAAAATTACAAAAAGCCTGGGAAGATCCATACTTAATCAAGAAAAGGTTCAATGATGTTATATATCGCATAAGCAAGATCCCCAACAGAAAACCAAAAGTAGTTCACCAAAACGGACTAGCGTCATTCGAAGGAGACCGTGACCTAGAGAAAGAAGTAAACCATATTCGAGATGTGTCTGACCCTATTTTCGATGAATTTATGGGCGCGTATGGAGGTACGGGAAAGCTAGATGAGGAGTGTCACTTCAGAACAACAACAAGATTTGTTCACTCTCCCGGAAGATTATTCACTGGCATACAACATCCCCGCCCATATCAAGAGCGCACGAGGGTTGGCAACCGTCTTTCGAAAGAAGTTCGGGCAATTAGAAAAACTTGTAGACCAGATTCCAGCCCCTGGCAAGACACTGAAACTGAAACATAATTCTCGGTACGTCTTCTATGTGGTAACTAAAAATGACTTTCAAGATCGATCTACCTACCGCGATATGTGGGAAGCACTTCTAAACCTACGATACCATGTGTTGGAATCCAGCGTGAAGAAACTGGTCATCTGGACAAATAAACAAGAATACACCGAAATAGCGAACAGTGAAGTGTTGATATGAATTAATAATTGAGTTTGTGTGTATATAAATCAAATGAAAGTGAATAGTGTATATAAATAAAGTGTTAGTGAGAAGTTTAGTATTCAAATAAATTCGTAAGTAGCCATACCGTGTGTTTAGAATGTATCCCACCCGTTTACTATTTAAATAAATAAGAAAAACATTACAATAAAAATGAGAATTTCTGAAATAACTATTCCATCGTATTTCCTAGCTGTGCTCATAAAATAATCAGCAATTTTTCGATAACATCAACGCATACATAGATATTGCCCATCGTATCGTATAATTTATTGCAAACTTAGCTAACTGTTTATTACTGGAAAGCATTCAACATATAAATATTATTCCGTTTCAACAGCATTTTTAAAACTCAAAGTTAAAATATTTTAACAATTGCAAATTCTGTATAGTGGAATATATTTTCCTAATAAATAGTTATGCGTTAATTGTTAAATGAACCAGTACGATAAAGTAACACAAAAATTCATTATTAGCTAAATGAATAGAAGAAAAAATAGAAAAATATCGACACAGGTCGATTCCAAATTTTAATTTACTAAAATCAACTGTCTCGACCCTTACTTCCTGGAATCTACTCATATTACGGTTTTAAATGAAACGTACTGGTTATAGATAATCCCACAGATATTTATATCGAAACAATTGTCAAATTTCTTGGAATTCTCAATATTTTTTTAATACATGGTGGAATTATCTAAAAACAGTAAGTTTCATTTAAAACAGTAATTCAATTTACCATTTGTTAAAAGAATAATATATGACACAGGGTGAAGTTTTATCGTCAACAATGTTTTCAAATGAAACACCTCCCTTTTTTGTAGTTTGGATATTTTCCTTGTTGCGCTGATTTCAAAAAATATATGTTAGTTGATTCAAAACGCAAAAGTTGATTAACTAATTACAGCATATTTTGCGGAGTTTCTCTATTATTTTTAAAGATAGAGGATTGCGGTTCTCGCGATAATTTGCTACTTTTTAGGGAAATTGAAAATGGCCCAAGCAAAATTTTTATAACCCTTTTGGTTTTTGAGATACAGGGTGGAGTTGAAAAGTGTTATTTTTCAGGCACCCCTCCTCGTATCTCAATTATAATTAATCTTATCGAAGAAGTTGGAACTGTTTCTGATAGAATTTTTTTCGTGAAATCCCGTGACGTAGTTCCTTTTTTCCTAATATCTTTTGTTTTTTGGTTATGAAGCAAACATTTAGCTAGGTAGTTTCTACAGATTCATATGGTTCTGATCACTATTTAATAAGCATTAGATTGAACGATTTTCTAATACGCGACACTCTCATTACACCACTCTGCAATTGGTCCATGAAAAAGGTTAATGAATTTCGATGAAAACGTCACAAGATATGTTGGGTCTGAACTAAGTATTTGCCACTAATAACGACACTTTACGATTTCAAATAAGAATGAAAAAAATATATTGAAATTTGGGTTTCTGTGGTAGACTGTGGTAGGCTAGGGCCAATGGCAAACAAAGAGATTTTGCGCTATTGTCAGGAGGGAAAACTTTATAAGTAGACTACTTACCTTTTTTTCTTTTACATTCGTTAAACAGGAGCGCAAAGTACTGTCAAAACGTACTCTATGAAATAATGCTCTCATAATCGGATGTCTCTTATTAAAAAGGTAACTCTCGCATAGTCAAAGAAATTGGGAAATATATATTTTAAGCTGTAGTTTTCGACATGACGCTTTCATAGTAGAAAATGTAATGTGACGATGATATAAAATGATATATCGAAACAATTGTCAATTCTATTAGAATCTCTCATTAATATAACTAATATAGTGGATTTATTTAGAAATAGTGTGTTCAATTAAAAACTAAATTGTAAGCAACTTATAAGATATTGGAGGCAAGGCTGTAGTGAGCGTTGAAGAAAAAACATTCCACAGTACACTAAAAGTACCTATACTTATAAAATGAAAGAAAAAAAATTAAACCTCTAGTATTACCGATTTAATAAAAATTAAATGTCCTCTATGTAGGTTGAGTTGATTGAAAAACATGAGATATAACACACACGCATAAATTGCGTTACCCTAGAATTCCGAAGAATTCGAAACTCGATTTAGTTCCGTATCGCTTATTCTTCTTCTTTTTAAGGGATTTTGGGTGCCTCCTAAAACAATAGCAAATTCCATAACCTACAAATGTTTTGTTTATGTGTGGTTTATTGTTTTGTGTGTTTATTGATTTCCGGATTTTATTAAAGTATTTATTATAGTGTTTTTTATTAGTTTTTGGACATTGGTGAAATTTAAGAAAACACGTTCTGGCAGTTTCATTGTTACGGTAAATTTCTTGATACTAATACTTAACTAATTTATAAATGTCAATGATATATATGTATATATATATATATATATATATATATATATATATATATATATATATATTTATATATATATATATATATATATATATATAAATACATATATATCTATATATATATATATATATATATATATATATATATATATATTTGTAGTATTTCTTAAACCATTATATATTTATCTTTTTTGGATAGTTCTTGGGTATAGGTTTCTTGTGAATAATACGAAAATTTTATGACGACGTTTCGCCCATCATAGTAGGCTTTATCAAAATCAGTTTTATTTTGTGGAACAGTACCTACGAGTGGAAAGAATTAAAATGAAATTTGGTAGCTTACAATGAAGACATTCACAATTAACAATTGAATATTAAAAGTCAAAAATTAAAAGGTTTTCCAGCTCACATGCAGGAATAAAATTTTGAAATTAAGTTTTATTATGGTACGTACCTCGATGTTTACATTTTAATGGTAAAATTAGGAATGGAAAGAATGAAGGTTCTATTGTTTTCGTTTTTTTTCCTTTTTGAGTAAGTATTCTGGTTTATGTTACCATAATAAAACTTAATTTCAAAATTTTATTCCTGCATGTGAGCTGGAAAACCTTTTAATTTTTGACTTTTAATTTTTAATTGTTAATTGTGAATGTCTTCATTGTAAGCTACCAAATTTCATTTTAATTCTTTCCACTCGTAGGTACTGTTCCACAAAATAAAACAGATTTTGATAAAGCCTACTATGATGGGCGAAACGTCGTCATAAAATTTTCGTATTATTCACAAGAAACCTATACCCAAGAACTATCCAAAAAAGATATATATATATATATATATATATATATATATACAGGGTGTCCCGGCACTAATGGGAAAAAAGTCAGGAGCGTATAATCTGAGCTAAAATACTGTTAGTACTTCATATAAACTTTTACTATGCAGGCCCTCGTTTTCGAGTTATAGGCCTCCAAAGTTTTAATTTTGAATTTGGTTTTTATTTGTATTTTTTGTACTAGTTATTTGATCTTTATAAAATTTACGGCACAGCTATAAAGTCTGTGTATGTTTATTTTGGTAAGGTAAACATATTTACAGTAGTGCATTGAAGCCAGGGACGGACTACTCGCTATGGTTAGTGATCCAAAAATTTTGCAGGTACGGCACACCCTGTATGAAATTATCGAAATTCACTTCCCCACACATTAAGCTAACGAAAAGGTACTCTTGTTGGATTTCGATAAAATAAGCCGTTTGGCTAATATTTACAGTTTTATTAATGCACTACGTACCAGTTTACGCATTCACCATTTTTATAAGTACACAACGAGGTAAAACTAACTTTTAATAGATGTCCAATATTTAGCTAGAGTACTACAAAAAAAAAATTTAACGATAGCAGAAGATGAAAAACATTAGCGACTTATTAATTGGAAAGTTGGTAAAAACTTTTTATAAGTGTTTTTACCGTTTATCAAGTTACCATAGGATTAGTTGTCAAACGTTGTATAGAATAGTTCGTAGTCAGTACTTGTCAATAATTCATAAGTCCTTAATTTAACAGTTACAATAGCAGAATTCGCTTTTATTGAGTACGCAGATGAACATCTAATGCATGGACTGGCTTCTCGAAACTGTTTAGAGGCCAAAAGGCTTTATGAAGAACATTTTGCAAACAGCGCATTGCCAGACAGACGAATGTTTGGGCGTATTGATCTCAGGTTACGAGAAACAGGTATGAATAAGTAAATGTAATTTTCCATGTATACAAAACAAAATTTTAAATTTTAGGGAGATTTTCGCCAGAAAAAGCTGTAGAAGGTCCAGTACGAAGCATACGTACTGTGGCAGTTGAACAATACTTGTTAAATGCAGTTGATAATGAACCATCGAGTTTTAGAAAATTATCAAGAGAACATAACGTCTCGAAATCGCGTCCTAGAAGAACAGCTGTTATATCCTTTTCACATGAAAAAAGTACACCGTATGACAGTGGCTGATTATCCTGCACGACTTGAGTATAGCCAGTGGTTTCTGCGACAACAACAAGCAGACAACACATTTATTAGTAACGTTCTCTTTACTAACGAATCCGGTTTCACCTGAGATGGAATCATAAATTATCATAATATGCATTTATGGGATGATGTGAATCCACATGGCATTATCCAAACTAGGATCCAGCATATATTCATGGTTAATGTTTGGCAGGAATAGTTGGCAATCATTTGATACAGCCATACTTTATTGACGGTACTTTGACCGGTCAGAGATATTTGGAGTTTTTTCAAAATGAGTTTGGAACCTGTTTGATGATGTGCTACTACAAACTCGTAGGAATTTATGGTTCATGCATGATGGGGCCCCTCCTCATTTCAGTTTAGATGTACGACAGCATTTACACACAAGGCTTCCTAATAGATGGATTGGTCGTGGAGGCCCTTTTCAATGGCCACCGCGATCAGGAGACGTTAATCCTATGGATTTTTTTCTCTAGGGTTATCTCAAAAGTAAGGTATACGCAACACCTGTGCAAACAAGGCAAGATTTAATAGACAGAATTGTGTTACACTACACTGCAATGTTATTAGAAATAGTATGGGATTGCTCTTTCAAGTGCAAAGAAAGAACCTTCGTAGACTTAGAATGTGCGTGGAAGTGGGAGGAGCTCATATTGAACATTTATTAGAATAACGTTAGTTTTTGTTGTTGTTTAGGAATTAGTTTTAGTCTAATGTTTCATAACTTGTGTTTTTTGAGGTTTTCTTAATGGTTTAATAATGTTGTGTTCGTAATTTTGATTAAAAGCAAGTAAATTCTGGACATCGTATTAATAAGTTAGTTAGGTAGATTTGTACGTAGTGCATTAATAAAACTGTAAATATTAGCCAAACGGCTTATTTTATCGAATTCCAACAATAGTACCTTTTCGTTAGCTTGATGTGTGGGGAAGTGAATTTCGATAATTTCATACAGGGTGTGCCATACCTGCAAGATTTTTGCATCACTAACCATTGCGAGTAGTCCGTCCCTGGCTTCAATGCACTACTGTAAATCTGTTAACCTTACCAAAATAAACATACACTTACAATATAGCTTTGCCGTAAATTTTATAAAGATCAAATAACTAGTACAAAAAATAAAAATAAAAACCAAATTCAAAATTAAAACTTTGGAGGCCTATAACTCGAAAACGAGGGCCTGCATAGTAAAAGTTTATATGAAGTACTAACAATATTTTGGCTCATATTATACTCTCCTAACTTTTTTCCCATTAGTCCCGGGACACCCTGTATATATATATATATATATATATATATATATATATATATATATATATATATATATCTGAGGTGTTGGTTCGCAACTGAACGTGAAGATGACGTCGAAACTATTGAAATTTCGACTAAAAGCAGGTGTAGTAGAAGATCGAAATTTATGTTTCATATAGACACATCGTATTTTATGAAATTATATTCATTTTATTTCATACGACTAATACGGTCGAATTTATCTGAGGTGTTGGTTCGCAACTGAAAGTGAAGATGGCGCCAGCTGACTACTTCCCGCTTGTGTGTAACTACACGAGCCAAGTAGAAGTTGTCGGAGGACGGAATCTTCAGTTCGGATTAGAGACTCTGAACTGGAAGTCATTACGGCACTCTTGAAGAGACCCAAGAAGGTCGAAACGCGTCAGTGTACTATGCCATTCCACTATCAGCTGCCGAATCACCACAGATGTCCGTATCGGCAAAATGGTCGATCGTCACGGTTTTCGAAGGGGATGTAATTCAGTATTCTGCGTGGTAATAGCCAGGAATGTAGTTGTTTTTCCGAAATTTATGTTTCATATAGACACCTCGTATTTTATGAAACTATATTCATTTTATATATAAATATAAATATATATATATATATATATATATATATATATATATATATATATATATATATATATATATATATATATATATAAGATCAAAAAAGGGATAACGCGTGAATTTAACAAAAACAAAACAAAAAATCATGGGAAAGCACGCAAAAATAAAGAGGTTACTGAAGAGGAGTGGTAACCGTAAACATACATGTTTCTAGCTCATTATCAACACGGAGGCGTATATTGGGTGTTGTTCCAAAATCGGAATCTCCCAATTGATGGCACAAATGTGCGTTTGGTTTTCCTGTTATTTTCCGTTGTTTGTTATCTTCCATGTATCATTCAACATCGTTGCTCCCAAGTTTCACATCCACACTTGGTTATACCGTACTGATGAAGGCTAATGAGCTAGAAACATGCATGTTTACGGTTACCACTCCTCTTCAGTAACCTCTTCATTTTTGCGTGCTTTCCCATGATTTTTTCTTTTGTTTTGGTTAAATTCACGCGTTATCCCTTTTTCGATCTTGCTTCCCACCTTGGGTTGGTTTTTTCCAGACAGGAGGGCTTTATACGCCTCCGTGTTGATATTGGGTGTTGTTCCAAAATCGGAATCTCCCAATTGATGGCACAAATGTGCGTTTGGGTTTTCCTGTTATTTTCCGTTGTTTGTTATCTTCCATGTATCATTCAACATCGTTGCTCCCAAGTTTCACATCCATACTTGGTTATACCGTACTAATGAAGGCTAATGAGCTAGAAACATGCATCTTCACTCCTCTTCAGTAACCTCTTTATTTTCGCGTGCTTTCCCATGATTTTTTCTTTTATATATATATATATATATATATATATATATATATATATATATATATATATATGAAGCAAAATGGTATTCTTGACGGTAGATAAATCAAAAATCT
Organism: Galeruca laticollis; assembly: GCA_963921935.1. Taxonomy (NCBI): domain Eukaryota; kingdom Metazoa; phylum Arthropoda; class Insecta; order Coleoptera; family Chrysomelidae; genus Galeruca; species Galeruca laticollis. Next base: position 53,351,738 of record OY998184.1, read on the forward strand.
CTCAATATCTTAGGGATTCCGTCGTAAGTAGGGCTGAATGAAACTCTTATTTACTACCCAACGTTTCGAAAAATTTTATTTTCTTTTTCAAGGCAAAAATATGGACATGTTGGTACATTTCATTAATTAACAATTTTTTATACTTACGTGTAAAGTGAGTTAATAAATATTAAAATAGTTCATACTCGGAACAACAAAAAAAAATATATTTTATGTATAGATACTTTTTAAGTACTAATTCAAAAGGATCTTTTTGATTTGAAGGAACATTATATGTCACAGTTTGAGTGACAGTTTTTTGGTTGAGACATAACCTAGTTGATGTGTTCAACTTTATGACTTAAGAGACAGTCTTCATTATTAGTAGCATGACTTGTCACTTAATCATGATCCTATGTTTGAGACTGCCTTAGATGAAAAGTCACTGAATAAAAAGAGAGAAAGCAACCATGTTAATCACACTTATGCGTATCTTCTTTCATTTAACCAACAACCTAAGAACAATCAAATTGTAGATATTTCTAACTTATAAATATAAACATCTATATAACTAATGAGTTATAACGGAGTTGTTGTGTATATTCTACATTCACTCTTGTTATCGTGAGATTGAGTGGGGTAATTAGTGAGAGTATTATACCTTACAACTTTCGCTCGTTGACAAGGGAGAGTATATGATATATAGGACTTCCTTTGTTCATAGGATCATGATTAAGTGACAAGTCATGCTACTAATAATGAAGACTGTCTCTTACGTCATAAAGTTGAACACATCAACTAGGTTATGTCTCAACCAAAAAACTGTCACTCAAACTGTGACATATAATGTTCCTTCAAATCAAAAAGATCCTTTTGAATTAGTACTTAAAAAGTATCTATACATAAAATATATTTTTTTTTGTTGTTCCGAGTATGAACTATTTTAATATTTATTAACTCACTTTACACGTAAGTATAAAAAATTGTTAATTAATGAAATGTACCAACATGTCTATATTTCAGCCTTGAAAAAGAAAATAAAATTTTTCGAAACGTTGGGTAGTAAATAAGAGTTTCATTCAGCCCTACTTACGACGGAATCCCTAAGATATTGAGAGATTTTATATTTATATATATATATATATATATATATATATTAAAGTGAAATATATCTACTAGGTTATGTTGAATCATTAACATCACTCAGAAATGTGAATCTAAGTAATAGTAGTAGTGAATATTCGATAGAAGGAAATAATCCATAAAAAACATAGCTTAAATATGACAAGAAATATTTACAAATAGAATACAATTGATAAAATTATATAGAAGATTACTATTTAATTTTGTAACTATTTTTCTTTAAAGTATAATTCAAGATATTGAAAATACAATAGTAACAAGTAAATTACGTCAAACATAAATTTTATACATAACTATGATCATCACTGTATATGGTATCACATGAATTTTGAAATAAAATTCAATTATTATAATTTAATATTTTGTAGACACTTTCAGAAACCCTGTATATTGCATAAACTATTCAATTAATTGTATAAAACTTCAAGGTCAAATATCAACGCGAAATAACGTTCTGTTATTAGTTCGAATAGAGTATTTCGGAGTGACAGTGGAAGTGCATAAAAACAAAGTGAATTTGTCTACTATAACGCAGAAACAGATATTTTGATTCAATAACAACAATGTTTATTTATCAACAAATGAACGATGAAAAACAAAAGTAAAAAACATTGGAAGGTTGTTGATTTTGAGCTTGAGAGACGCGGTGTAAATTTGAAAAATGGAGGACGTGTTGAATTTATTTCCTCAAAATTTTTATAAAAAACTATAATAATTTAAGACATATTAAGTAAAAAGTTAACCAAAGTGTTTAGTGAAGTTTTGAACAATAAACTAACAAAAACTTATCACTCGTATATAAATAAATAAGTGTAAAAATGGTGATAGCATCTAGATATGGTAAGATGAACAATTACCTTTATTAATATAATCTTCGATAACTATTCACATATCTTGTTGTGGATAAGATATTTCTACTGATGAAATAATTCACATCACATCATTTTCCACATCTGAATTTCGCTTATTCGATCATAGGCGATCGTTTTTTCTCCGATGCACCACATTCAGGGTCAAGAAGAACCAACCATAAACTCTATTACTCATGTATATAGTGTATTTCTCCTATAAAACATTTTTGATATATTTATATGTTAGGTTATATTGTTTGATATCTATTAATTAGTAAAAATATTAGTATTAGATATTCAATCTCTACTAAATATCGGACACAGAACACTAAACACATATTAAAAAAAATTAATACTCACCAAATTCTTACATTAAATTATCATGATACATCCCAAACACTTTGCTTTCTCCTTCATTTTGTAAACTAAATAATAATCATCACAGTACCACAACACACAACGCCAAGGTTAACAATAGCGAGAGTAGAGGTTGAGTCGTTGTGAATGCATTCAGAACTTTAGTAAAATAAGTAATCAAGCGAAACTTACTTGATACGTTGGAATTCAATAATATTAATAATTTATTAAAAACGTTTTTGTGCGATGGTTTCCGTCAATAATTTTCTATTGAGTTTGATATGAATTATAATTTTTTAACTCATAATAATTTCATTATTTGCATAAATATGTTCAATTAAAATCATTTGTCTATGTTCGTTTTGCGTTTCTTTGATATCTTACCTACAGTTTCCTGTTGCTGACAATCGCCAAGTGCCGAATCTCATCCCTGAGATACAGTGTTAAAAGTTAAACAAATTTATAATATTTTCTAATTTGTGTAGTATCTTTGAATTGGGAATTCGCAGAAAGCGAACCAATTCTGGCGCCCATACAATCCATACAATCATTATTAAAAATATATAATAAAATTAATTGAAAATATATAATAAAATAACCCAACGTAGAGGTATTTATAATAATTCACAATAAAATGGCTCCCAACAAAGAGGCATTATTTATAATACACAATAATATATATATATATATATATATATATATATTTATATACATATATATATATATATATACATACATATATATATATATATATATATATATATATATATATATATATATGATACGTATGTACTTGATAAAAGCTAAAAATCTAAATAATAATTTATTATTGTTGTTTAAAGGTCTATATACCTCCCTTCAAAATGAAGAGATATTTTATTCCCAATTGTGGAGATAATTCCATCAATTCTACTAAAGTATTTGTCACCGTACCAAAGAACATCAAGAAACGGAGGCTTTGGTTGTTATTGGCAAAAAAAAAATTCCAAAGGTGGAGGATCTTATTACTGTTGTGAAGACCACTTCATTGTAAGTTCAATTATTTACCATTACCAGAGTTAACTTAATAAAAAACTTCAAATTATGGGATATATCAAACATGACTCCATATAATCATTCCTTACCCTAGTTATATATATTCTAATGTATCCATGCATATCTTTTTAAGTCCCATGAAAAACTGATTGTGTCATGTATAATTTATTATTAATATAATAAAAAATTGAGTGAGTATGAACAGTTTTTGTATGCAGAGATATTTTAATAAATAGTGAATTGTTAAAATTAAGCAGCAGTGAACAGGAACATTTGAAAACTTTAGTAATATTCATTGTCTGTATTCATACATTTTTCGTTCTACTTATTATTGAAACAGATAATAATAAAATAAAATTTATAAAATTGCGTTTAACAAGTACCTGCTTACAAAGTATTTTATTACTTTATTTTATTAGTATTCTAAATGAAACTCACTGTTTCTATCTAATTCCACAATATAATGAAAATTGTTGAAAATTCTAAAAAATTGACAATTGTTTCGATAACTAAATATCATCGTCAGAATGACAGAAGTTACATTTCATTTGATGCCTACCTGATGTTTAGTAGTTATTTTTGGCTAGACGTGTGGCGCACGAACGAAATTTATAAAAGCACTAAAAGGCACTAACGATGCACTAACCGAAGACACTAAATTTATTTAAATCGTGAAAACTTTAGGGGCTATCTGCACGGACCTGTACTCTTATCAATTGAGAAACAAAATGTTTTTTGAAAATCTGAAATTCTGAGCTTGTTTTAAAAAATAATTGCATTTAATTATATATTAATGGAAAGTCGATGCCTACTTAATATAGAAAATGAACGTGGGGTGTTCCATTCAAAAAATTCTAAAAAACTGACAATTGTTTCGATAAATCAATATCATCGTCAGAATGACAGAAGTTCCATTTCATTTGATGCCTACCTGATGTTTAGTAGTTATTTTTGGCTAGACCAAGAAGTGACCTAACTTGTGATTGAATTAAAATATGTTAATAGAAAAAAGAAGAAGATGTGATATTACGCCCATAGGGCTAATAATATCTAAGCTTCAATATTTGTAATATCACATCTTCTTCTTTTTTCTATTAACATATATTAAGTCATTCAAAAGTTAGGTCACTTCTTGGTCTAGCCAAAAATAACTACTAAACATCAGGTAGGCATCAAATGGAATGTAACTTCTGTCATTCTAACAATGATATTGATGTATCGAAACCATTGTCAATTTTTTAGAATTTTCAACAATTTTCATTATATTGTGGAATTAGCTAGAAACAGTGAGATTCATTTAAAACACTATATAACGACGTATTTCCCGTCCAAAACGCTAATTGTAGTGTTTATGCTTGTGGATAATGCAATATTCTTATTCAATTGGATTCGTGGCATACTCAGAATACCCAGAAAATATGTTTTTTGTAATGTGTACATCTACATTTCTGACAATCTACAGCTGACTAGCTGAATTTGATACGATTTTACTTTTTGAATGATTTTAATAAAATATGTCACATTTATATTGTTGTGATTGGAACGTGAAAAATTTCCAAATTGTAAGTGAAATGCAGATTATTTAATTCAAAAAATGTAACTGATCTGGCATCGAATTATGTTTTGTAAGTAAATATTTGGTTTGATACTTCCAAGGATATAGAGGATACTGAACTTTCCAATCAATCAACCTGTACTCTACAACTTTCATATGCTACAGTGAATTTTTGTTTTTTTTACAAAGAACTTATCACAATCATTGAAGTATTTCCAGTAGTGGAAGTCTCCAAGAAATTTCCTATTTAGGAAGCATAATGCGAGAATATCATTAAACGCTAGGTAACAAAAAACAAATAACTTTCTGGGGTTAATTATGCGTATGTTAACATTTAATGGACCTCAATAAATTTCTCATAGTTAATTATTTTCTTCATGAAGTGTATTTCCGAAACGATGAAATTAATAGCAGTTTTTATTCTGATCTATATTTCCGATCCCGTCATTCATTATCCTTCGAGGATATGCGATCAAATGCCGCCTGCTGCGATGAAAAATGGACTATCCTTTTTTTGCTCCTACTGCTCCAGATCGTTCAAGAAATTTTCACATTATGTGAGAAGTAAAAAATCGAGCCGAATAATATATATTTTTTTCGATTCGAACCAATTTGATTGAAAATTACAAATATATTGATATTTATTTGATCTTCAATTCCGATGATTTCGTTATATCATTATTGTTAGTATCAATAATAATGATGATATTATTAACAATAATAATCACAAAATTGGCCAATATATTTCATAATTACCTAGCCATCAAATTGATAAAAGATGCCTTACTCAAGCTGATGTAAATGAAAAACCAATAACAACAAAAAATAAAAATATCACTCATAAAAGATATTGATATTGCCATCATCAATACATATAACATTACAAGTAAAATAGATGAGGAGACATTAAAACGCACAGACCTGAAAATAGAAGATAAATTACTATGGAAAATGAATCAAATGACAGTAATAAGAGTTAACTAATCTTAGGAAAAAGGTAATACCTAATTATGGGAATATAAAATGTCACACTAAAACACCACGAGCACAAAAAGCTATAAAATGTGCTCAACGAGTTTGGATAAACGAAAAATGTAAGAAATGGTGTAAAGTGAGGGACTCCTCAGACAACTACATAAAAGTTGTACGTTCAGAACTCATGTTCCAATTACATCCAGTAGAATTTGACTATTTAGATGACAAAATTAGACAAAGTGTCAGCATGATGAAGCATAAGAAATTTAAGAAACAAGCACAAAAGCTACAGAAACTTGAGCACACAGAACATAAAATTCAATACTCTAAACATCATGAAACTGTAAGTACCTACATACCAACACATTTTGCACCACGATTTGAAAACCTTTCAGATACTAATTTTACAGATAGTGGAATAGAATTTTTAAATGAAGGTATAAAGTACAGCATACCACCAAAATTTACGAATAATATTGAACAAATTATAGCTACAGAGTCAGAAATAGCTTTAAAATCTAATTCAAATAATTTTCTTTATGAGAAATTAAAGATTGCCAATTTAATCAAAAATATTGAACCTTCAAAAGTTAAACGTCAAACAAAAAATGACATTACAGTTTTAAATGCAATCAAAATGAAAGTAGAAGATAATAACCTAACAGTAACAAAATCTGATAAGGGGAACACAACTGTCATATTGACAACTGGAAATTATAATTCAAAAATATATAACTTTATAGAATCTAGCGATGTAAAAGTTCTTAAGCAAACCCAACAAAAAAGTTTTCTAATAATGTAAGGGATATTGTTAATAATTAAAATTATCTTTTAAGTGATTACGAAAAGAGGTCTATCCTCATTGTTCACAATTATATGGAACCGTTAAATTACCTAAAATAACGAAATCTATTAGACCTGTAGTTTCTTATGTTAATACTCCTAATAATATATTGGCAAAGAGGCTTAACAATATACTTAATAGTTACGGATATGCATCTAAATACTCAATTAGAAATTCAATAGAACTAATCAAAAAATTAAAAGCTATCAACTTGAATGATAACTATAAACTTATTTCGTTTGATATTACTAATATGTTCACTAAAATTCTTCCTAAAGAATGTCTAATACTTGTAAGAAAATGACTAGAAGATAAAAATTTTAATCCAGGAATAATATCAGATATACCTAATTTATTTGATGTATGTATTAATCAGAATTATTTCTTTTTTTTGACAATAAGATATATATTCAAAATAAAAGTTTACCAATGGGAAGCCCTATATCACATATTTTAGCAAACATTTTTATGGACAGTTCATAAAGAAAGATCTTTGAAAGTAACATTTCGAAAAATGTTTTATTTTGGTATAGATATGTAGATGACATATTAGCTTGTTTTATGGGTAGTGAAAGACAATTAGATGTATTTTTCAACCTCATTAATAACTTACACCAAAAATTAAATTTTCATAAGAAATTGAAGAAAATAGCTCAATCAATTTCCTTGATTTAAAAATTCAAAGAGTTAATAATGTACTTGATTATTCAATTTAACGAAAACCAACACACAGTGATGTGACAATTCCATATAGTTCCAATCACCTCATGTCACATATACTAGCGGCATATAATTCAATAATACATAGTTCCTATGAACAAATGTAATTTTGATAAAGAAATTAGTACAATTAGACGAATAGCATCATCCAACGGTTTTCCATTACATATGATGAATAAGCTAATTAATAAAAATCATACGCTGTCCACTACAGTGCGCTATTATCAAAATGTGCTTTATTCTTGGAAACTGTTGGAAAAATATATGACAAACTGAAGTAAAAAATACAAAGTACCATTTATATGCAAAAAAAAATTGCCATGAGGCATATGATATTATTGAAAGGTGACAGGGCCGCATGCATTTACAACCGCCATTTCATCACAACAAATCATCGCATAGTTGCCATAACAGTACATCGTTGATTTGTGTGTTTACAAATATTTATTAGGTTATTTAGGAAGTTATTTTATTATTACAGACCCCGTAAGCGTATCATTACTCGGAAACATGGTTCGTCAGTGTTATATTTGGTAAACATTGGATAATTTGAACCAAAATTTCTCTTTTCAGCAGTAAGTTAAAATTTGACCTCACTTTTTTAAGAACCAATTTCGTCGAAATAAGTACATCTACTTATTAAACGATTTTCATAGTTGAATGTTATGCATTTTAACAATACAGAATCATGCAATGATTTTTGTTTTAAATTCATATCAAGCAGTTGTGTTCTCAAATAATATGTTTTACTAGTTAACAGGAAACATTACAAGCAAATATTCCTATATAGTTTGATATGGTTTATAAAAAGTCATAGTTGTTCGATAATTACATTAGTTCCTTTTCTATAGTTAGTTTGTTATTACTTTAAAATGCAATAAAATTATTTCCAAAGATTAATTATCTCTCCATATCCTTACTTATTTTTTTTTCATATATTTGTTCACTTGAGTGAATTCAAAATTTCTCCATAATTCTGTGTTCGTTCCTAAATTCAAATATTTTTAATTCAATATAAAATATGTACAGCATGTAAAGCATTAATATCACACATCAACTATTTCCAAGATGAGAATCTCCTGAAAAAATAAATAAAATTATCGGAGCAGTAGGTAGGCTACTGGAAATATTTTGACACTATTTATGCAGCGTTGCGAAAGCACGAAAATGAATGTATTGTTGTTTTTTTCTATCACATTGTTGAGAATTTAATGAAGGCTTCATAACAATCCCAATATTATGAATGAAATGCTCGGTCTATTATTTTTCTTTGTCAATGGCTGCCACCATTCTCTACCAGTTTCAACACAATATAAAATGATAGAGCGCCAGAACATCGTTTTTATTGTAAGTCAGAAACTATAAAATCTTGTAAATAGAGATGCTTTAATTTTACAATTCGATCATGTCGATTTTATTTGATGAGCTTGTATACCTCGGCGAAGCAAAAGCTGTAAAAAGTTATTGCGAAATTTTTCTCTGTTTACTGAATGACTTATGTATTTCCAAAACTCGTTGTTGCTACTACGTATCGTACTGTAACTTCAGATTCAGGATGAATAAAAGTGGTTGATGTCACACTAAACTGGCACTTATCATATTTCATTTGAATAAACGTTTTTATGTTCAAACTTTCTGTTCTATTTCGTAAGTACGAGAATCCAATTCTCTGCAATCTCATTGAGCGAGAGATACTGGAAGAACGTTTGTCTGCACGTAAAATCTATACCGACGACCCTAAGACGAACAACGGTATTGGCGGTTCTATTTGCATTTTCAACATGGATAAATCGCTATTGTTCACTTCCTCTGTTCTGTGTGAAGCTAGTGGCCATATAAAAGGCACTAGAATAGATGGAAATAGCCTTTTAAGACTGTGTTAGAATAACGTTCGATTCGCAATTGGTACTATTATGCCAACAAAATAACATAAAACATCTAAACACCAATAAAATTATTGTCTAACTTCAGCTGTGAAACTCGAAAAGAATACGTAACATTTGTTCAACTGAGAGGCCATTTGAATATCACAGAAAACTAAATTGTCGATGGAATGATAATTTAGATATGAATTTTGCCCCAATGGCTTAATGGGGCTTTATGTCAATTAGGAAAAAGTTCATAGTAGAAAACGCTCGCGTCTTCTTTTCTGAACGGAGATATCCTTTTGAAGCAACTACACTGGAAAAACTCAATATTGTAATATTATATATTTGTGAACAAACTCAATTAGTTATATTTGAAAATGGTAAAAATAAATTACCGAAAGCTCAGAATTAACTAAACTTACATTACACTTACATTGTCACATTCCCCAAAAGAAAAAGTTTACCCCAACTAGTTTCGGCAACTAACTACTTTACAATATATATATATATATATATATATATATATATTATATATATATATATATATATATATATATATATATATATATATATATATATATGTGTGTGTGCTATTCCAAAGTCCCCTCCCCCCCGGATCTTTTGAACGGCTACACTTAAAATTTGGAGTGTGAAAATAAAAAGTTGTAAACTTCTCTACGAAACGAATGGTAACAGGTGACGTAATAGTAATATATGACGTCACAGTGCCACTCTGGCCAATCATTTTAAATAGGACCTTATGGCAAGTGATATCTCGTTTGAAAGGTTTGGGTTAGTTGTTTTTCAATTTTTGTTGAAATCAAAATTGAGGATGTTTGAATAGTGTTTTTAAATGAAACTCAAGGTCTCTAGTTAATTCCACAATATAATACAAGTTATTGAAAATTCTAAAAAATTGACAATTGCTTCGATAAATCAATATAATCGTTTGAATAAATAATACTGAGATTTTTTATGTCTGAACGTTTGTTCATGGCCTAAGGTTGATTGTTGATGTATACCATCTCTAATAAATTTCTTTTAAAACAATTACTTTCACAAGTCAAAACTTTAGCGGCGTCAAATTTGAAATTGTGTCCTGTATCAAGGTGATGAGTAGCCAAACCCAAAGGAGATTTTTTGCCATTATTCTTCAAATAATGGGTGGGAAGGTTCAAACTTTTGAACAAATGTATAACTTTTTTGTTTTTTAACCGATATTATTGATTTTAGGTGCATTTAAAAGAGTTTTTCTGTTTAATAATAATTTTGTATCCACTCGGAAATTTCAAATGTAAATTGAAGCATTTTTTTAATTTTCATATCTGATACTGTTAACCCCTTTTCATCAGAATTTAAAAAATAGCGTTGACAAAGTTGTCCAATTTTGTTATTTTTGTTAAGCATATCTTATCAAAGATGAAAAACTCTTTTAAATGACGCCAAAAACATGAATATCCATTAAAAAAATAGTGTTATGACATTTGTTTTTTGAGTTGAACCTTCCCCCACCCCTTACTTGAAGAATAAGGACAAAAAGTCCCTAACTACAGTTTTTCATAATCTCAACTATATATCAAAAATTGATTGTATTTCTAGGATACCTTTAGTATGTCTTTTTTGGAGATAATCACAGTATTATGTTTTTAAGTGTTCATTACACCCCATAGCAGATATTTTAAGTACTCAAAAATATTTTCCAGCGATTTTTCAGGGTCATTTTCTTGAAGGTATTTTTTTAAAGTTGTAGCATGACTATTTTTTGAAATATGACCGACAGTCCGCGTTCTTAGTTGTTCACCCTGTATTTGCTTGGGCACAGAAACATCTATAGGATATCAACTAGAATGTTCGAGGTATACGAGTATTATTTACACGTTTATGTAATGTCCATACAACGGGAATACACTGTATTGTTTTTGAAATGTCGCATTTAGATCATTGATAAGATGTTATTTTTTAGACATTGCATTAACATCGACAAGATGTTAAAAGGCATTTCAGAATATAACAGGAATGTTGTTTTTAATTCGTTATAAAGACTTCCTTTTGAGGAAGCTCTAGTAACATCACAGTAATGTAAAAAGGCAGCGCTTTAACATCGCTGAGAAGTTAACTTGAAACATGACAAAACTTAACAGCCACAAGCTGGGCATAAGCGGTTGTATAGAAGTGCATGTGATGAAAACAAGAGGAAAAAGAGGAAAAACAATATCACAATGTGATGTTGAATTACCATAACTGTAATATTAATTTGCATAGTGTCTCATATTTGGTTGTTTTCTGCGGTGGTGTATTATTTGATCAGCAATTAGAGGTACATTCTTTTTGTATCTTGGATTGCTTGTGGAGCTGCTGTTGATTAGTTTGTGGTAATGTTCGCATCCTTTGTAATTGTCAGAGTGTTCTCCGCCACATAGAGCACATTCGGATAGTATGTTCCTTGTTTTTTTACAGCTTGTGGTGTTGTGACCTTGTCCACATTTTACTCATACAAATGGTTTGTTGCAATATATTTTTGAGTGTCCGTATTGCTGGCATCTCGTGCACTGAACTATTTTATTTTTGTCTGGTGGTTCAATTTTAATGTTTGTGTTTTGCAGTTTTTCAATTTTGTATACATCTTTGTTGTTTTTTGCTGGTTCCAAGTCTATGAAAACCAGATTTATCGGTTCTTTAATGTTTTTGTGGCTAGCATTTATCACATTTCTGACTTTCTGCCCTAGTTTGTTTAGTTCTTCTATTTCTTTTGTGTTAAAGGGAAAGGGGTAATGCAAATGATTTGATTACAACGTTATAGGCTCGTTTCTTCTATGAGTTGGTAGGTGTGATGTATTCTATTTTCAGTCTTTAAGTAATTGGATAGTTTCCTATAATTGTCTTTGGTGTTACAACTTATTCTGACAACATTGTTAGCTAGGCTTTTTGTGGTCTACTCTTCTTGTTCTAAACAGTCGCAAATCTGCTCTGTCATTTGTCTGTGGTTGATTACTCCATATACATAGATTGCAGGGGGTTTACTTGTTTGTACTTTGGATTTGCCTGCGCTTGTAGCTGAATTTCCTTATATTGTCAGAGAACTGTACCTGCTGTTTGTAGTAGTCGAATTAATTTCCGTTCTGTCGCTGGTTCTTGCTGTCTTTTTCCTTTTTGTGCTTCTGACTCGCTGCCATTGTATTTTACCTGTCATCTCCTCTTCATTACATTCATCTTCACTAGTTGAGGACATTTGTACTAATTGCTGATTGTTGTATTCGTATAGGGCGCTACTATTGGATGCAGATGGTTGTGGGTTGAAGGGTGTTTGTTGCATTCGTAACAAAGGATTATAGGCTATTTGTTATGGCATTTGCTCAATGTAGCAATTTTGGTTTGACGGTATGGTTTGTTGTTGTGAATTTTGTAATTTCAGTATAAAACTATTTTGCTACGCCTCTGGAGTAGTAGGATAAAACGTTTGTACATACTTGTTTGGCTGGTAATCCATTTTACACTTATTACTACAAAAAAAAATTGTCTACACTTTCACTTTACTTTATCACCTCAGTTTTTTGTTTTAAACATTTTATCTTCATTGACCTTAATGTTTTGCTTGATAGCAATTCAATTGATATCACCAGAGTTCTGCAGGGCTTCGGATAATACAACGGTACCTCTTTACGCTACGAAAGTCAGTTGAGTACTATATGCCATTTGATTTCAAACATTTGCAGTTTCGGTTGCAACTCGCCTTTGCAATGACCATCAACAAAGCACAAGGACAATCGCTACACATGTGAGGACTGAATTTGGAAAATCCATACGTCTCACATGGACATCTGTATGTAGCCTGATCTTGTGTCAGAACCCCTTCTGATTTATTTGTGTCCACACCAGAAGAAAAAACAAAAAATATTCTGTATCCAAATGAATTTCAATAGCTTTCAATCGAACACTTGTATGGTCAAACCTTACTAGATAAAACGAATGAAAATACATAAGGATCTAAAAGAAATTGAATGTTGTACGTTACAATAAACATGCTTTTGAAACAATTTTTACTTCACCTTATGTATAGTATATATACGAGAAATGAGTAACACAAACAAAAAACTGTGAACAAAAACTACAACAATTCCCCATTATTTATAAAGAACAAACACCTAAAAAATCTTAAGTTATTATTTCAACACATCCCCCTTTATTAAAAAGCAGCTTACCAAGTTTATTTTCTTTTTATTGCTTATAACTTCCCAGAAACTAACGATGAAAACGCTCACAAACTTCGCATTTCACAGTTTACTTTAAACAAAAAGTTTTCGGTAAATTAAAAAGTTGGCGCGAAAAATTTCCGTTCGTAATTGAGGGCGTGACTGTACGCAAAAAGATCGCTGATATTTGCGGAAGCTATTCGCCGAACCCGCTCCTACAGTTTCGAAACAACTGAAGACTGTTTGCCGCCTGTACTGATACTAGAGATTCCCGGTAGACTTGCAGGATAGCGCACGCCCCTATGGACAAGGCTTAGTTGGATGAGAAAGCGTACGATGTAACAGTTTGGGAAAATGATGTCTCATAACTAGTCGGGAATAAATTTGAAGAAATTTGCAAGGATAATTCATATTTATGCTGTGTATTTACTATTTATGCGACTTTTATGTTCATTCCAGTTTTTCATAAATTGTAGAATGTAAATATAAAACAAGTTATATAATTCAAGAATAATAATATACAGTGTGACCCATTTTTAATGGAAACACCCCCCTAAAATTTGAAGTTGTAAACCGATTTTAATAATTTTTTTTATGAAATGTCAAGTACTAAAAGGTCTACCTTGGGACAAAATTTGAAATGTTTATTCCAATTTTCAGGGCATACTACGATATTTTTTATTAGTCGAAAATCGGGATTTTTTATTAGCAATTTTTTTATTGAAAAAATCACTACGCCACTGGATTCGGAGTGCCTCTAAACAGGTGTAACCAAAATTTCATGAAAAGATATCTATCAATAACAAAGTTATGGCAACTCAAAAATTCGAAAACTCTCACAGCTAACAGTCACAAAAACACCCTATAAATATAGCCATCAGAATATTTTTTTTATGATTTCAACAATAAAGTGCCACCAGATGAAAAAAAAACAAATAGCGTAAATATTTTTAATGAAAATAACGGAATTACATTCATTCAAATTTTCACGCAAATTAACTAAAACTAAGACCTAATAGAATTTTCAATTTAAATCTTAGTTGCCATGGAAATGATATTACAGTTTGACACTTGTGAAAGATTTAAGTGTACTATTGTTAACAATATTCACATTACAGTTCTTCGGATTATTTTTTGTCATGGCTGCAAGATTGAGCGTAAGAGAGAAAACTGAAATTGTACGCCTTTCGGGAGATGACGTTAGAAGTGCTAGAGAGGTTTGTAGAGTATTTAATGAAAGACATCCAGATCGTCCTCGTATTAGCTGCGGTACGGTGAATAAAATAAATAAAATATTCAATGAAACTGGTGCAGTATCAAAAATGATGTTAAAGAGTAATCCTGTACAAAGACGAAACAGGAATGACAGGAATGATCAAATCATTTTAGATTATTTCGGAAATAATCCTAATGCCAGTATAAGGAATGCCACTTTAGATTTGAATATTCCACGAGAAACTATTCGGAGATGTCTCAAGGCGAAGAATATTAAACCTTTCAAGCCAACATTTTTACACACACTGCAAGAAGGCGACGAAGCAAGACGTATGGAATATTGTTTATAGGCCCAAGGGGAATATTTAAACAATAGAAATTTCCTACAAAATATTTTATATACCGACGAAGCCAGTTTCACTACAAATGGAGTAGTGTCATCACAGAATTGTCGCTATTGGGCAGCGGATAATCCTAACTGGGTAGTAAATTGTAAAAGCCAGTATTCCCAAAAAATCAACGTCTGGTGTGGGATATTGAACGAACGAATTATTGGTCCTTTCTTTTTTGAGGAAAACATCAATGCGCAGAGGCTGCTAGAATTTTTAAACACAGAGTTTTGGGATGCTATTCACGAGCTGCCAATCAATGAACGATTAAATTTAATTGTTCAGTTAGATGGGTGTTCAGTTCATTATGCCAGAGCTGTGAGGCAATGGCTTAACGAGCATTTTCCAAACCGATGGATAGGCCGTGGTAGTCCGTTTCTAGATTGGCCCCACAGATCTCCAGACCTCACAGTTTTGGACTTTTTTCTCTGGGGAGTTATCACACAAAAAGTTTACAAACACCGCTCAAGAGATAGAAATGAACTTTGTGCAAGAATTCGACAGGTATGTGCAGATATTACCCCTCAAGAACTAAGGAACGTGATCAGAAACATTCGTAAGCGCTACGACAAGTGTATCGAAATAGATGGTGGGTTAGTAGAGGCTACTAGAATATGAGTTAGAATTAATTGTTGCACTGACTCGAAACATTTCAATGATTAGTTATCATAGTTACGTTTATAAAATTTTTTTGCTTCATAATTTGTTGAATTGTGTGAATGTAATCCCGTTATTTTCATTAAAAATTTTTTTTCATCTGGTGGCACTTTATTGTTGAAATCATAAAAAAGTATTCTCATGGCTATATCTGTAGATATAGGGTGTTTTTGTGACTATTAGCTGTGAGAGTTTTCGAATTTTTGAGTTGCCATAACTTTGTTATTGATAGATATCTTTTCATGAAATTTTGGTTACACCTGTTTAGAGGCACTCCGAATCCAGTGGCGTAGTGATTTTTTCAATAAAAAAATTGCTAATAAAAAATCCCGATTTTCGACTAATAAAAAATATCGTAGTATGCCCTGAAAATTGGAATAAACATTTCAAATTTTGTCCCAAGGTAGACCTTTTAGTACTTGACATTTCAAAAAAAAAATTATTAAAATCGGTTCACAACTTCAAATTTTAGGGGGGTGTTTCCATTAAAAATGGGTCACACTGTATAATCACATTGACTCGCCGAAATAAATATATAAATAGCAACAAATCAGTCTAATTATGCATAATAGATTCGAACGTGTTGAAACTGATCAAAATTCCATATAATTTGGGAACACAAGTGCGAAGGCACTATCAAAAGGGGATAACTAGAATCATCAATCTTGGACTGATAGCTCAACTCCGATTTATAATATTTGAAATAAGATTGATACTATATCTGGAAGAAAAGCTTGATCTTCAATACTATTCTTTAAACAATATCGAATATGAATTTTCAATTTTATATTGTTTCTCCTTGTTCATTTCTTTCCCTAGAGCTGTATCTACGGGTTCTTGAGCCGTCTGATGTGGAAGAGTTTGATTGTTGATAGGGTCCGTAAGGGCTCTAGGAGTGAACGGTCCGTAAGACTTGGAGAGAACTGTCCGTAAAACTTGGAGATAACTGTCCGCAAGGCTTAGAGAGACAAGGCGAAACAATATAAAATTGAAAATTGGAACGGAGGAGTAAAATAAACATAAAATAAATTTTGACGCCACCAGATTTTTCAAAGAAAGATAATAACGGCGAAAAAAACTGGAAACACCATAACAAAAATATTGTTTTTAAGAAACGAAATATTTTAACTAAATAAAAAATCGAAATAGAATGATTTGTAAGCACACAATTACAATTTGAAAATATATAGATAACTTACCAGCAAGAAGAATTAATATCACCTACAAAATTATTTGGAAACTGAATGCTGAAGTTGATTATCAGCGAATAATGAACAAAAGAGAGCGAATTTGACTTGAACCGTAGTTTAAGTAGATATTTAACGATGGTAAAAACGATCACCGATATGTTCCAAATATTTGAAATAAAAGGATTTGGAATTAGAGGTGGGAGTAGTCGACGAATAAGTAACGCTCCAAAATAATTGATGAAAATAGAAACATGTGTCAGCGACATGTAACATGATGTCCGTTAATTTGGCTCACTTGATTAATTTAGATGATTTCTATTTGTAAAAGCAATATATATATATATATATATATATATATATATATATATATATATATATATAACAACAAAGATATTCATGGGTAATTCACGCAAAATAAAGGGCTACTGAAATAGAGTGGTAACCGCGGACATGCATGTTTCTGGCTCATTTTGCCTCATCAGCACGGCATAACCAAATAAGGATGTGAAATTTGGGAGCAAATATGTTAATCGAAACATTGGAAAACACAAAATAACGGATTTCAGCAGGGAAACCAAACGCTCATTTGTGTCTTCAATTGGAAGATCCCGAGTTTTCAGGACATCAACCAACATCGACACGGAGGCGCATATAGCCCCCCCGCCATGAACCTTCCGACCGGGGGGGCTATATGCGCCTCCGTGTCGATGTTGGTTGATGTCCTGAAAACTCGGGATCTTCCAATTGAAGACACAAATGAGCGTTTGGTTTCCCTGCTGAAATCAGTTATTTTGTGTTTTCCAATGTTTCGATTAACATCTTTGCTCCCAAATTTCACATCCTTATTTGGTTATGCCGTGCTGATGAGGCAAAATGAGCCAGAAACATGCATGTCCGCGGTTACCACTCTATTTCAGTAGCCCTTTATTTTGCGTGAATTACCCATGAATATCTTTGTTGTTGTTGTTAACATATCACGCGATATTCCTACATCTTCTTTGTTATTTACTATGGGTCGGAAGGTTCATGGCGGGGGGGCTATATGCGCCTCCGTGTCGATGTTGGTTGATGTCCTGAAAACTCGGGATCTTCCAATTGAAGACACACATGAGCGTTTGGTTTCCCTGCTGAAATCCGTTATTTTGTGTTTTCCAATGTTTCGATTAACATCTTTGCTCCCAAATTTCACATCCTTATTTGGTTATGCCGTGCTGATGAGGCAAAATGAGCCAGAAACATGCATGTCCGCGGTTACCACTCTATTTCAGTAGCCCTTTATTTTGCGTGAATTACCCATAAATATCTTTGTTGTTGTTGTTAACATATCACGCGATATTCCTACATCTTCTTTGTTATTTACTATGGGTCGGAAGGTTCATGGCGGGGGGGCTATATGCGCCTCCGTGTCGATGTTGGTTGATGTCCTGAAAACTCGGGATCTTCCAATTGAAGACACAAATGAGCGTTTGGTTTCCCTGCTGAAATCTGTTATTTTGTGTTTTCCAATGTTTAGATTAACATCTTTGCTCCCAAATTTCACATCCTTATTTGGTTATACCGTGCTGATGAGGCAAAATGAGCCAGAAACATGCATGTCCGCGGTTACCACTCTATTACAGTAGCCCTTTATTTTGCGTGAATTACCCATGAATATCTTTGTTGTTGTTGTTAACATATCACGCGATATTCCTACATCTTCTTTGTTATTTACTATGGGTCGAAAGGTTCATGGCGGGGGGGCTATATGCGCCTCCGTGTCGATGTTGGTTGATGTCCTGAAAACTCGGGATCTTCCAATTGAAGACACAAATGAGCGTTTGGTTTCCCTGCTGAAATCCGTTATTTTGTGTTTTCCAATGTTTCGATTAACATCTTTGCTCCCAAATTTCACATCCTTATTTGGTTATGCCGTGCTGATGAGGCAAAATGAGCCAGAAACATGCATGTCCGCGGTTACCACTCTATTTCAGTAGCCCTTTATTTTGCGTGAATTACCCATGAATATCTTTGTTGTTGTTGTTAACATATCACGCGATATTCCTACATCTTCTATGTTATTTACTATGGGTCGGAAGGTTCATGGCGGGGGGGCTATTTATATATATATATATATATATATATATATATAATAAGAAAGCAACTGAAAACCTCCAGATATCCCTTACAACAGTACATTAATCGAGTTGAAGAGTTGAAGGATATCTAACATGACACTGAATGCTCCAATCAGCAAACAGAATTTGAGTATTTATTATTGCTTCATATTTCCTTAGAGATGATTACTGATATATTTGTAGATAGTTATGAACGAGTTCAAAACCAAAATTTATCTTTCACTATTAAGAGCCCTAATTGCTATTGCGTTTTTAAAGATGGTTTTGTATGAAAAATGTTGGAACTAAGTAGAAAGTGTCATGTTAAGTTTGAAAAATATTCCAAATTAATTCCAATTTTTTATAAACCATGTTCATCCGATAAAATTTATTATGGCAAAGTGACTGAAAGTAATATTATAGAAACACAACTATTGGATACAATTAATTATAAACTCTTTAAACTTGATAATGTGTTCATGTATTCTCTTCTTAAGCATTTATTTGTATCGATATTGCTTAGTTTTTATCAAGTTACATTTTCACAATGTTGAAATACCATATTTTCCAGGATGGGGATTACGAGGTGAGAATAGTATTTTATACAGAAGTATGACTTTTCAAGGCACACCTGAATTTACCTGCCAAACGGAGTAAGGCATGTAATAGAAGCTAAACTATGAAAAGTTACTTCTCCAAATAAAATATGTGATTATTTCTTTGAAAAACACCACATATTTCTTATGGAAAATGAGTCCCACTCGATGGGATGAAAATCTAGTATGATGTATCAGTTAAACTTTATTAATTCAGTTTTAAGTTTAAGTTCAAGGTTACGTTATGGCAACTACAGATGATATACATTTTTGTATTTCTTGCTTTCATTGAATGCGTGCAATTTTTGTTGAGATGTGTAATATATCACTTTCCACACTTGTTATGTAATATTCTTACACAATTATGTTTTTTTCAGGTTAGATACCTGGACAAGATTTTTTTTTCATTTGGTACCTGTTTTTTTTTAGTTTACTGTACTATTTATTAATAGTGAATCCTTTCTTGCTTTTTTTTACTTCAAATGTACAGAGTTAACAACTAAGAACGGCTGTAGGCCATATCTCTACAACTTTTAACCCTGTATTGGTTAATGTAGCTTGGAAGCAACATCGCTTCTTAATGTTCGATTACCCCATATATATTCAGAATAGCTGTATCGGGCAATTTAACTCTCAAAATTCATCCTTTTATCAACCTTAGTACATAGTGTCGCCATCTAGAATTGAATAAATGAAATTATGTGATTCAATATGACTGGTAAAAACCAGGTGTTCTGACAAAAGCGTCAAGTGGTACTTACAAGTGTCTAAAAAAGTAAGTAAATCACTTTCATTTCTATGTTTGTATATACTATATTTGCATATAGGGTTCGAAGTTTTGCTGTTTGACATTATTTTTACAAAAATACGCTTAATAACGTTACAAACTGACTTTTGTTATGTGTAACATAGAAGCAACATTGCCCAGTTGGGTTCATATATCTAAACAATTTTTTATTTCAGTAGTATGGAGTTTCCCGCAATACTACCTCCTATATTTTATGGAAAAAAGAAGGGCATAGCTGTTATTCCTGCAGATCCAATAGTGTCAGACGTCTCCGACGATTCAGATGAGAAATACTTACCTGATAGTAAGGTATTAGCGTATGAATCCGATGATATGGAGGTTGAAGTTGGAGTTCCTACAGGAAATAATACAATTATAGGCGAATCAGATGACGAGGAAGAGGATAATACAGAGTTTGAAGTAGTTGCAGAAAGTAGAAAAAGAGACAACGCAAATGGAAAATTTTCGAAAAAAAAAGTACGTTTTACGTTTACTCTTGGAACGAGGTTTATAGAGAAGCTCTTTTGCATATCAGTGAAACGTTAATAACTGAAGATGTTCCAGTACCTCTTGAATATTTTATTAGTTTGTTTAGATACGATATAATGGAGAATATTATAGCTAATACCGATTTATGCAGTACACAAATTTCAGGAGATTGTATTGATACAAATACTAAAGGGTTAACAGATTTTTTGTCAATTATTTTGTATATGAGTGTAATAAAACTTCTGTGGGTAGACGACTACTGGGCTACAAGCACACGTATCGATGAAGTAGCAGATATAATGTCTGCCAAACGTTTCATGAAATTAAGAAGCCGCATACACTTCAATGATAACTCATAGTTAACTGAAGACATCAAATATAGATTTTACAAAGTAAGACCTTCATTAGAACAAATTAGGCAAAACTGCCAGCATTACCAATTTGATCACCAATACTCGATCGATGAAATTATGATAGCTTATAAAGGAAATTATGCAGGAAACTTGAGACAGTATATTCAAAACAAGCCTCACAAGTGGGGCTATAACTTCTTGTAAGAGCTGGTGTATCTGGCTATATTGCTGACTTCATACCATACCAAGGTGCTACTATTTTTAACGCACTAGAAAATACAGCAAATGGTTTGATGAATATGAATGAAGAAAGTTTGGGTGGAGGAGCCAGTTCTCTTATAGCACTGTACAAGACTATCCATGAACCTACGCGTACTATAATTTTTTGCGATAATTGGTTTTCTAGCCTTAATTCATTTACTTATCTAAAAAATATATTTTGAATACATTGTTTGGGGACGGTAAGACCAAACAAAATTGGAAGCTGCACGTTGGAACCTGATGAAGTTCTTCTAAATAGAGGCAAGGGGTCGTACACTTTCAAATCTGACGTAGAGTAAGGAATTATTGTAGTTAAATGGGCAGATAAATGTTTCCTTGGGGCTAGTACCCTTTGTGGTATTGAACCAATAAATCAAGTAAAAAGATACTCCAAAGAGGAAAAAAGAAAAGTAAACGTGCCTTGTCCTGCTCTAATAACCCAAAACAATAAGCATATCGGGGACGTAGATAGGGTAAATTCCCTACTAGCTCTATACCACAGTCCAAGTAGGTCAAAAAAATGGTACTTTCCAATTTTTACTTGGTGTCTATGTATTATAAATTCATGGATACTACATTCAAACTGTTGCAAAGCAATGAATAAAAAGCATATGAATCTAAAAAAAATCAGATTGGAGTTAGCTGGATCTGTGGCACGTACGGGAAAACCCAATAAACGTAGTTAAGCTACAAATTTACCAATAAGTTATAAAATATTGACACCTATTGTTAGCAGACCCGATGATGCAACTCGATTAGATGGGGTCCATCACTGGCCAGCGTATCGTGACAAAGGTAGATGTCGCTACTGTACGTCAGGATTCACTACAGTGTGGTGCAGTAAATGTAATATGCAACTATGTTTTACGCCAAATAAAAACTGTTTTTACTTATTTCATGAAAAATTGAAAATAATAGGTAGTCACAAAAACATTATTTTTGGTAAAATATTACATATTTTTGTTTTTATAAGATGAATGTTCAGATATGTGATTAGAATTTTAGTTTCTCATATTATATTTTGTTCTATAACTACTTGGTATTTTCTAGGTATAGTGTATGTTAATTTTCGTTTCCTAAATCGGCGGTGTTACTTTCAAGATACATAAACAATTTACCTTTAACTGGCAATGTAGCTTGTAAGCAACGAAATCAAAAATAACTTTGCATATTATATTTTAACTGTATTTTGTAATATTAGTTAATATTTATCTCATAAAAAGTACCTACAGTAAGTACCATAACTTTCCTACATAATTTAAGCATGCTTACTGATACAGGGTTAAAAAAGTAACTTAAGGAAAGTAACCCAGAAAAATCACTGGAAAATATTTTTGAATTTCTGAAACATCTGCTAGGGGGTGGAATGAACACTCAAAAACATTATCGAGTAATCAGCCTGAACAGTGTGAGCTGCTCGAGCATGCAAATCGAATGCCACTATTATAATATTTATAATGTCAGATCCTATTTTTTCTATTCATATTATTGACATAAGACAAATGTATTATTGACGTTCTTTGTTAAGCATAAACACAATGCAATATCTACTGAGGCGTGACGTCACATGTGCTTTCGCGCATAATCAGAATAAAATGCAATCATTTTCGTTAAAAATTTGTTTATTTCTGAATGTGTATTTTTCGGAAATAGCAGATGTGTACCTACATTGTAGAAAGAGATTTCAAAATACGTGATCATGCCTATTATCTCAAGAATTTAAGCAACGTGAATGCATCACTTAACTCAAGGTATATGTTTGATTCCAAATAATACACAAAAAACGTAAACTAAATACAGCAGTCTGTCCTAAACATAATTTTCTGTTGTGAATTATCAGTTTCAAAGATATTCGTGACAGCTCTCTTCCTGCTTTGAAGAAGATAGTCTGTAATTGACTAGTATCAGCTAGCACAGTGGCGAATTCGAGATCCAACGAATCATCTCCTATGCGACAATCCATACTAGACAATTACAGCGTTTAATTCATTCCAGGTCTGTTGTTCTTCCTTTTTCTGTGTTTCTTGTAATTTTTACAATGCACATCTTTCCTTCGTTCTTCGCTTTAGTTATTTCCTTTCTATTAAAATATTTCTTTGGAGATCCAGCTTCAGACACAGTAAAAGTTGAATATTGCGGAGACTATTTGGAATCCAGGGGGCCAATTCAGCTTCGTCACGAAGTGACAGATGCGTCAGGGTTACAATGGCAGAATCCTGGGCATTGACAATCAATGATTAGAAATGAAGATTAAGAATGTCAGAAATAGTGATGGTGATTCATTTAATTTTACTAGTATTGAGAATTCACACCAAAAGGGGTAATATACTGCTACAAAACATTTAACGCTGTGCACCAAAAAATATGTGCCACTAGTTTTCTATAGTATTAGAGAAAGGAATTAACTAGTTTAACCCTCAGGTGTGAGTATCGCCGAACCTAGACACAAAACAGTTTCAAATGATTTGTCTTCAGACCAAGATATCAAGTTGAGAGCCACTAGGTTTTTATTGTTTAGTTGAACCTAGAAATAATATCATAAATATAGCCTGTTCATGCCTAGACATTCCCTGTGTAAATATTTGATTTTAATTCTAGCAGTGTGTATAATATTGGTGATCTAGGGAGTTAAGAAAAGAAACAAGTGAATATAAAAATTGTATTACAATACACTAATCTCGATTTACAATGAGATGATAAACATATTTTAATCAGAATAAATATAGGTAAGTGAGTAGAATTAGTATTGGTTAGTACCTATACGATTTACTACAATTTTAATTATAATATGTTTGGCACAAAAACCAAGATGATCATCTTAAAAACTAAGTGATACAAATCTATTGAATTGATTTCATTAATACTTGTTGAATGAAAACTTCGATTGATACAAATTGCAGAGTTGGAACATCATATCCACACAAAATAAATGAAGGTACCAAGTTTCTGATTTTTCCACAGAGGGGAACAATATCTAAACTCCAAAGAATGTAGATGGATTATTGTTGTCCTCGCAACTCCTTGTGATTGAGGTACCAAAAAATCCATAGAAACATCAAAACCGATGCTGTAGAGATACTCAATGATGTTCTATCTAAATTTGAGCTAACATTTCACTGAGCCATATAGAAGCCTTATAAAATGTAAATGATTAAATGCTTTTAATGTTAGGTTAGGTTAATTAAACTTGATAATATATTATTTTCTCATAATTTGAAGTAATTATACTGTAGAGTTGCAGAAGCTTAAGAACCTAGCGTTACCGTATTGCCGCCAAGCATAATAGAGGTGAACAGCCTAAAAGCCCACTTAAAAAGAGACACGCATAAATCTACTGTTGAAATTGATAACTTTGATCAAAATACTTTCCGAAATGTTATACACGAAATGTATTGAAACAGTGAGTATGTTGAATTTACTGTTTTATTTTATTCACAATTAACTAACACAATATGTTTTCAGAGGAACACATAACCTTGAAAACTTCAAGAGACAAACTCCAGGAGCGTGAACTCTTTAATGGTTGTTTAACATCACTCTGAAAGATAGTGAAAAATATTGGATTCAAATACCAAAAGGATGATCCTCGTCGTGGTTTAATGGAGTTGCCACATATTGCATTAAGACGTGTACGTTTTCTACATTAATATGTCAAGATAAAAAGGGAAGGTTTATATCAATTTGTGTTTTTGGATGAGAACTGTATGTTTAAAGACGGTACTGTTGGACGTTATTGGCAAGATTCTAATCATAGAAGCGTGAAAAAAACCAAAATTGGTGGTCCAAGGTAATTGAATAATAAAATTTAGGAATTAATTTAGGATGTACTAACATTCCTGCTATTTTAAGACCTTTTCAAATATTTACTAGTCACACTATTTTATTTAAATCTATATAATTATTACTAGTTGTTTTGAGCTATGCAGTCTATCTAGGAAACCTAGTAGTAATTTGTTATTTCCTTATTGTAGGTATATAGTATTGCATGCTGGTTCCTCTTCTGTATTTATTCCTGGAGCAGGGCTGGTTTTTCTTCCAAAATACAAGATGTTGATTACCACGGTAAAATGAACCAAGAAAATTGTTTGCATGATTATCCTTTTGAAAATACTTTCCTCAAAACCCAATTATTGAATTTAGTACAACGGTAAGTTGACATAAACATTTTTCAATATATTATGGTAATACTTAGATAACTTATTTTGTTTAAATATAAGCATTTTTGTACGAATAAAACCCCAACAGTATATGAAGCTGACATATTATCTGAAAAATATGGTCACAAAGTGCTTCGACTTCCCCCTTACCACTGTATGTTCAACCCAATTGAACATATTTGGGGCAGAATTAAAAATTTGTATAGAGATCATGTGGGAGCTGATGGTTGTTCAACAGAACAAGCAATAGGTGTATGGAAAAAATCTTCAGAAAAAGTGACTCCTGATATTTGGTCAAAGACGGTAGAGCACACTGAAAAAATTATACAAGATGGGTGGGATAGAGAAGTAGTATTTGGTAGACAGGATGTGCCTCCACTTATTATTAATTTTGACAGTGACGATGAAGATAGTGATGATTTTGTAGTGGAGTAGTGTGTTATTTTTTTTGTATATTTTTATCTAATTTGCTTTAGTTCCACCTTTTCAAAACAAGTAATAACTATTATTAAATTAATTAGGTACTGTTATTTCATAATACACAAATTAAAACAACGAGCACAGTATCTCTACATAAATAATACTGATAAAATGGGAGATTTTTTATTTCTATATCTTGTAACAAAATTTCATTTTTGTGTATCTATATTTTTCTCTTCCATTCTATTTTTATTATAATAGATATTTTATAAAGAAACAATATTTAAATTTGCATGAAGATAATTACAGCTTGTATTGATTCCTTTTAGCGTAAACCCTTGCAGTGCTCTTGAGTATGGTTCTATAGAGCATAGAATAAGGTATAAGGACCTACAGTTCGGCATTTAACCCTCTTCTATGTAAAATAATTAAATGCTAATTCGAATATAGAATTATTGGTTACTGTTTCTTGTACCTTATCCATAGTTTTTCATGAATAAATATTTATATTGAATTAATCAAGCCTATCATTCAAGCCTTTTATTTTTAAATAAATATTTTTGACCTACGCCCTACGAGGCACGGAACAATGAAAAAGAAGAACTGTCAATCTAACATCAGATTGACTTTTCTAGTTTTCGATAAGTAAAGGAAAAAACTATAGCTTGGCAACATCACAATATTTTGTTTTGCAACGTCATCGTCTTTTTATCGTAAATAAACTATACAATATTTATTTCCGTAGTTTAAAATAAATTCTTTGTTCCGGGTTCAAACTTATTTGACTAAGTTGAAGGTAAACAGAGCATGATAAATAAATTTCAGAATAAAATAAACTAGAATCGATTTAATACAGAGTTCATCTTGATTCAAAGCTAAAGCAAAAAGAAAATATTAGATGCTACTAGCTAACTCACCACCATAATGATATTACAAAAGAAAAAATACCTATTTACACAAAACTATACTAAAATTTC
Organism: Galeruca laticollis; assembly: GCA_963921935.1. Lineage (NCBI taxonomy): Eukaryota > Metazoa > Arthropoda > Insecta > Coleoptera > Chrysomelidae > Galeruca > Galeruca laticollis. The sequence continues at coordinate 53,378,839 of OY998184.1, forward strand.
AAATTTAATGACAACCATACGATTGTTTATTTACAATTTGAGATATTCTTCTTTTATTGTTCCCTCATTTTAAAGGGTCTAAACATAAAGGGCTATTCCTACCAAATGTCAAGCTGACCAGTTAATGTCCAGTAATTAAGGTTGGTATTTTGACGTACACATCTAATTGACATGCAGTCAATACTCTTGGGTTCCCTCTCACTTCCGTTTTGTCCTTCACGGCTGAATTTTAACTGCATGAGAATAATCGAACTTTTTCGGATTTTTAAGAAAAAATCAAAAGATAACACTTTCATACACTTTTTTCTTTTCTTGTTTTGAAAAGCCCACTATTTAGTCTATTAAAAAGCCTCTCCACCTTCAGTAAGTCTACCTAACCTGACCCAACCACATTTCAACTACCACCATCTACTTTTTCACTCTTTTAGAGTTCTTCTCCTGTACTCATATTAGGGACTGACTGTAGTACCTATTGCTGTGATCACCTGCATGGTTTTCCGAAAATTGGCTTCACCGAGAACCGATTTTAATACAGCAGGTCTACGGGTACCAAGCAAGAGTATTGTTTAATTTCTTTGTATGGCATCATTTGCATAGCGAGAGACAACATCGACTCTGACTACTACTCCAATGATACCACAAGTAGATAACTTTAAACTTTAAGATACGTTCATTAAAATAATATCTACCCACCTGCTCACCATGTGAACCTATTAGTGCTAAAAGAGGAATTGCGTAGGTATAGTGTTAAATACATGAATTGATTGAACTTTTCTTTAGACTTCTTGTCAATACAAAATATTATTCGACATTTAAAACTTCAATTAACTTTCTACACTGTCCAGTTCACGGTAACTAAAACTTTTATGATATTGATTTACCCACCCGTTTCTCCACTGCAACTAGCTGGTTATTTAAATAGTGTTAACTGTGTATAAGCGTCCAACATTTATTTGTTACCTACTGATGAATTAGGTAACTTCTTGACTTTTTCATGTGACAAATCTGTTCATAAAGTGGAAGCGATTGAATAAGATATTTTTGTAGAATTTGAAGAACAAATAATAAAAATCTAAATATCCTCATAACAATAAATGGTTCCTCACCTAGCATAAGATTCTTCAATCTCCTATATTACAATCAACTACCACTGAATTTCATCATCACTTGTCTATGAATCCTTTTTATTAAAGTCATAATTATTTGCTCTAATCGTTTAAAATAATTATCTATCTTATCTGAAAAGTCCTCCTCTTGGTTATTATAACTTCGTACCTACTCAAGTTTAATAGTGAGACAATTATCCCTGCTTATTTTACATGAATTTCATCTTCATACTATTAAGCTCAGTAGTAATATTTGAAATAATGGCTTGAAATTCGTTTATGACGATCACACATACCCGCGCATACTTGAATGACATTATAAAATTGGTATCTGTAGGGCAAGCTTAAGAAACGTGCCTGTAACATACAGTTGGAAAATTGTTCACTTTATTTGCCGACTTCGAGACAATTTCATCCCTGTAATCTATTTTGTTCCAAATACTGGAATCAACGGAATATAGAATGTCTGGCAAATCTTTATCAAAGCTCTATTACTTCCAGAATAAAATTCGGTTTCATGACAATTGCATGGATCATTAGAAATTTCATCAACCGAATATTTTCAAGGTTAGGTAATTGTGGTGAAAAACTGTATATATTCTCGAAATTATTCAATTTGTCCATAATAGTAATGTATTTGAGTCCTCTTATTTTTTCCACTACTAACCTGAGAAATTGGTATTATTTACTCTATTCCCTTAACGAGAATTAATATAGTATAATAGGAAAACGATCATTTTATTTATCATCTCTGGAAGACAGTCTGGATTTCAAGCGAATCAATTTTTATGCATCCAAGAATGGATTTAAACTAACTTTTAAATCTTTGGTCATCAACACCAGAAAAACTTTCTTTCTGAATTATTCTTATCAAAAATGTTTCATCTTTGCTAATTTCGTTAGCATCTAATTCGTCTCTGATTTTTACTTCTGGCTATCTACACTTATACATAAATCGAAATGTGCACCCAAACATCTGTACAGTTTTGATATTCTTGGAAAATATTCAAGAGGCCAAGTACCAGTTATAGTTGCAAATTTGAAATACCGTGTTTATTATCTTCGACCGTTGTTAACTTTACCCAGTGGAGAACAATTTATGGACCGTAAATAGCATATTTTTAAATCAAGACCAAGTACACAGTCCGACCCTACGCACGGACGTCTTTAAAAATTTGAGCAAAGTAGAAAACAATTGCTTCTTGACAAGGATTTTATGGATTTACAAATAAAAACGACTCATATAATTATTACATTATAATTATACACAACTATATTAGGGTAAAAGAAAAATTATTTCATTATTATAATATGATGTAATAATTTTTTTTAATAATACATTTATTCGTACAGTGAAATATACATAGAAAAATATTAGATGTACGCTGGACATGTCAACAAAACAAATGTACATATTATACATAAATATATATCTACGTATACACAAAAAAAGACACAGTATACGAGAACAGTCAGTGAAGTAAAAAGTCATCTACATCATGAACAACCTTCTCAATCAGAAACTGTTTAACTGACTTCTTGAAAATGATATATACAATATATACACACACACACATATATATATATATATATATATATATATATATATATATATATTGTGATTTATTTTAATTTGAGAATTTGAGTTACAGGTTGGGTTTAAAAATTTGCGAAGATGATTATTTCTAATTATTATGTTATTGTCAAGTTACAATATTGTTATGGAATTTTCTATTGTTTATTATGAACATTACATGTGTTAATCATTGTATTTCCTTTTTTATTATGGGCGCCAGAACTCGCATGGTCTGCTTATTATAAACAGAGCGATTTCGTACCTAATGCAAGTTCAAATATTAATATCAAAAGCTTTATCCCCTTTTCTTCAGATCTCAGGGGTGTGTCGGGCACTCGCGTTCAACAGTAACAGGAAACTGACAGGTTTTAAGAAAACTTGAAGGAAAACAAGGAGGTTTGAATGTAATTTCGTTCAATTAATCAAAAATTCTATATATTTCTTAACATTTCTCCCTCTCAATACTTACTGACGATGAAGCCTAAACAAATTACATAATTATTTACAAACATCTATATATGATTCTCATAGTTAAATGATTCAAGTGAAATTATTATGACAAAATAACAAAAATAACTATTAAATACTGTGTAACCATGATATCATCGTTCACCCGCAATCCATTCCCACCTCTAGCATTTTAACACAGAAGAATAATGTTGGTGGCGTGAATCACGTCATATGACCAGAGATGTAGCTTGTCAATCGCAAAATGAACGTTTAAAAGTAAGAGTTTTTAAAGGTTATTAATATATTTAGTCTTTAATAATAAAATCAGTGAGTGATTTCGTCGTTGTTTGAGATTAAATTGGATTAGTAAAATAGTGGAAATTGATTATTCTTAAATAACTAGGTAAATTCAAAAGGATATGTTAATAATATTATACCTAACCTAAATAATAGTTCAAGAAACCAAATGTTTGTGAATACATACAGAAATTCATGAGCTTGAAGATAACAAATGTCTTGTGTTTCCACTCATTTCAGTTCAATGAAACTTGTGATGATCAGAATGTATCAGCTTTTCTATTCGACGAGGAGTTAAAAGTTATCATATTCGGATTACTTTCAATATAAGTAATTTCTGCTACGAGGAAAATGTAACCATAGCCAGGAACAAATAAGGTAAAAATTAAATTATCTTACCAAATTCTAGTAGACTATTAACGAAAAATTTTATATTTGATGTTAAATTATTGGAAACTGGATTATTCCATTTATTACCAATGACGTTTGTCACAGTATTTAATCAAATTTTAGTCCTCTAATTATAATTTTTTTATTTTAATTGTATTATTTTGTTCTCGTTCTCACACCTTTCCATACCACCTTTTCCACCTAACAACCCTCTCTCGACGCTCAACAATCAACAACTTTTTTATGTTTTTTCGATCCTCTTTTGTTAATTTGTAAACAGTTATTGTTTTTGAAAAAAAAACTTTTTATCCGCGTCCTGTTCTTTTTCAATTATTCACTCCGTTCGAAAATACCTCCGCGATTACACTAATGTCACTTTATTTACACTTAATCTAAGTATTGATAAAGCTGTCAGTTTATATATAATACTATTCATGTCACTTTGCTTTTTCAATCGTCGTCAAAAAAATACTTTATCGTATACAGGGTTTGTCAAAAGTTATAGCAATCGGGAAAATACAATTATAGAAGTTGGTTTTTCAAAATTTATGTTACGAATGAATAATATATTTTTATAATTGACTCACGTGTGTGCAACACACAAGTATATGTTAATAGTTTCGTTTATCAAATATTTTTTTTATCATGAATTTGAATATCACGTAACTATGAGCATTATAATTCTTTTTAACTGGAAATGGGCATTTAGTTAACAATTTTTATTTGTTTATTTTCCTGTTATTAATATTCCACTTTAATATATATATATATATATATATATATATATATATATTAAGCCAGTCCTCTAGTATAGATAAATATTCATATATTAGATTGAATTAAAAAAGGAATTTTTTTTGTATATACGTATGGTGTATCATTAGACACTACCTAATTAAGAACAAAATTTAACATAAAACGAATGAATGACTTAAGCAAATGTATTATAAAATATTGAGTACATCAATTTAAGAAATGGATTAAGGATAAGGAATAGAATGGTAATGATAATATAGAAATTAATTCTTAAGAAAATGTTACCTTCACAAATAAATCCTAAGGTCAAGTCAATGTCAACAATTTTCATTAAAATCAATCTGAACGCTGCTATGTCCACACTTGAATCGGGAAAAGGATGTTAATTTGTTCAAAACCTAAAATAATAAGAATTAATAATCAAATCACTAATTTATTAACGATATGCAAATACAATAAAAAGTTGCAATTTGAAAAAAGTAATTTATAAAAATAAAACTGTATGAAATATGACATTCGGAATAAGAGCCATATTGTATGTCATAGAAATCTAGTAATCAAATCTAGTTATAATATTGCCAACCTAAATTCAATGAGTTGGAAGTTAATATAAAACAGAGAATGTAAATTTGAAAATAAGTTAGAATTTATATAAAGCGAAATTAGTGCTAATTAAAGAATTAAAAAATAAACAGTTCCATATATATAAATCATAAATTTAGATTGTAGAAATTGTATATTAATTGTGAACAAATTTACTAAAAAAAAAGGAATTACAAGGATTGAAACCATTGTAATACATGTAAAAGATTATTTATATATTCTATAAGATATTGTTAAACCATTTATACAAGTGATTTCACTCTCCAAGACTATTTTAATTGAAGAATTCAGTATTTCCATAAAAAAAACATTATCATTGACAATTGTTGAATAAAATAACAAATTAGGAGGCTGTGTTTTAGAGATTGTAAAAATGTTGTTGATTTAAAAAAAAAGAAAAGGGAGTCGAGAGTTAGTTGGGGAATGATGAACTGGGATGTAATTCTCTGAGTAGATTTTTGTAAAAACTTTAAAGTAAAAGTAATAGTTTTAAATCTAAATCAATAAAAAATTCATAATATTAATGTCGATTAACCCCTGTGAAAAAGTGAAACGTGCCGAACGAGTATTTCTTGGGTAAGGAATACCTAAGAAAAGAGACGAGATGTTGCAGGTCCACCACGCCGAGAATGGAATATAAGGTCTGTGTTATTTGAGTTTTTTTAATTTGGAATTCCAAACAAACAAAGAAAAAGTGAACTTTTGAAATTAATTTGAACATTTAAATTTGAATAATCTAAAATTGGCCAAAGAAACTTTAAAATAATTAATACCAAAATTTATCCATGGATAATTAAAGAACTCTAATTTTCTGCAACAATAATTTTAGATATTAAATATGTACTTACTTGTAAAAAGTTTTTCGTTTGTAAAATAATCAAAGTTCACACCACTCATAAATGCTTTTCCAATCTTAATTTCCGCTTTGCATGCTGACCTATTCTTATAACTATCAAACACACACTTAATTCACAACTTGAATTATATATGTAACTGTTTAATATAAGTTTTCAACCATATTATTCTAAATGCACTAAATTGATGCACATTGAACTGTTAAATGTTTGCATCCTCCATGTTAACTGTGTACTATAATTTTGTGACGACGAGAAACGTTGAACCGGAAGAGTTGCTCCGTTGCGCCGAAGCAGCTACTATAAGCGTTCAGTGCGCATGACCATCAAAGAATACAGAGGAGGTTCAGGAATATTTGTGTGCATAAAATTTTGAAGATTTCATCAACAATTTATTAAAATATTTTTATTTAAGTGTTGGTATTTTTCTTATTCCAGTCAATGTCCATAACACTTTTCATGAACATTGCTTAAATCATTCATTCGATTATCATATGGTGAGATGATTGAAATAAAGATATATAATTTATTCAGGAATAGACCCATCACGAAATCATAATAAGTAAATGTTCATATATGTAAAAATTTTTTCTAATAGGTGTCCAGGAGAGAAGTCTCATGCTTCCGACTGCAATATAAAATTTAAACAATACATACAATTAAAAAAAAAAAAAAATTTCATATAATCATATAGGGCTAGCCGAAGGTAAAAACGGGTAAATAAAGGTAAATCACATAAGTATAAATAATTAAAACATAAAATATCCACTATAATATATATATATATATACATAATATGTTACAATAATAACAAATGTTTGCGTTATATATCATCGTCACTATCAACAATCAGGTCACTATTATCGCTGTCTTCGTCCAAATGAATTATAAATTGTTGTACATTCGGAGACACATATATGGATCTCCCACTTCAACTACGTGTGCGATGCAATTTTTCCATAAAATACTATCTATATTTTCCACCTCACTTCCAATTAAATCTACTACAACAGAACTTAGCCTTGGAGCTGTATTTTTACACCGAATTCCCCGTTTTATAGTACTCCAAATAAGTTCAATGGGATTTAATAAACAGTAGTAGGGCGAAGTTCTAGTACCGTACGTCCTTTTGCTTGTGCCATTGTGTCAATCCGATATTTTATATGGATGTTTAGGTCTTTTATAATGGTTAGAAGATCTTTTTTGGTGCATTTCGATTTAGGTATTTTTATATCATTTTCAGCCATATATTGTAGGATTTCTGCTTTTTTCGTGCTTGTGGTGGGTTTCTTGTTAATTTGTTTTGAATGATAACTGGCGTTGTCCATCACAATGACCGAATTATCGGGCAAATCAGGCAACAGTTGTTCTTGGAACTAAGTCTCAAAAAGTGGTGAATTCATGTCTTCGTGATAGTCGGCTGATCAATTTTTTATATTTTTTGCGGACAACAGCAACGCATTGGACACCCATCCATCGCTGCCACCGACATGTAAAATTATTATTTTTTTTCCCCTAGACAGAGGGGCCTCTAGACAACAACTTTTTGTGCCATCAGTACATCCTTTCTTTATAACGTTATGGCTATCGTACCATGTTTCATCCAACCAAACTATGTATCGACCTTCTTGTAAAAATCTTCATATTTCTGTAACGTACTTCCAACGCAATCTTTTTAATCGTCCACTTTCCATGATGCTCATCCTTCTGTTGAGGGTTTTACACTCAAAACCTATGGTTTTCAAATATTTCCGAAACCATTGTTCTGAATAGGTTACTTCAATTCCTGAATCTTTCAGTCTTTCCAAAATCATAGAAGTTGTTGACACCCTATTTTCTTTGTAAAAAGAGTGAATTTGTTGTTTCATTTCAGTTCCCGTCGCTTTATCGATTCTAGAAAAAAAATTTATTTCCCGTTTCTGTCTTTCTCTCTCTCCCTTGTTTATAATGTCCCTTACCGTAGATACAGGGACTTTTGTTAATTCACTTGTCACGGTGAAAGAAGTTGAACACCATTCTTCAATAACAGTTTGGTAAACATTTTTTATTATCGTTTTTGCGTCACTTAACAAATGTTTTCTTTTAACCTTCCTGTTGTCCGAAACATCATCTCTAGTATCACTGTTGTCACTAATTTCAATCACTTCATTCTCTATTTCCATTTCATTCGACACAATGTTTTCCCATGGACGAAACACTGCCATTTTTATTTGCACAATGCACAACGATGAAAAGTCACAGACTGATAGACTGCACCCTTGCTTTACCTGGTTGGTGATTACTCCGATCCTGTTAGGACGCAGGTATAAAGGATACTTTCTAATTTATGAGGAGGCAGTATCTGTGGTCTTTATGCATTCTTGTTGTATTTAACATTCACACAATGCTCCCCGTCATAAACAAGGTATTTCAAATTCGCATGTTTACATGCTATAAGATTTTACGACCGTTCAGCCATAATTTCCTCTTCATCAACGGTGAGGCTTGTCAAAGGCCAATTTCTCAGATCACGATAAAGGTAAGTAGACCCCTCCGACCATCTGAAACTCAACACCGGTTTTGGAGAACAGCCCCTTGAAGGTAAATTAGCAGGGTTATTGACCCCTTGGAAATGATGCCAATTGTTCACTGAAGTCAGATTTCTAATCTCAAACACACGATTCCAAACGAATACACGAAAATGTTCAAAAGATTAGGCGGTTTTATCATATACTGGTTGATACCAATATATGGTTTCCTTCCATAATTTCTGTAGCTTTATCTTAGGCGCCAAAATAATGGGATATGCATACCCAATTGAGACTAATATTTTGTGAGCTAGTGACAAAATGTATCTCTTAGTGACATCATTCAAAGCATTTTTATCGCTTAAAAAGCTGGCGTGAAGCGTCAAATTGTCCTCTCCTGAATACCAATTTAACCCAATGGGCTCGACATACATTATTCACAGCCTCCTCCTTCATCCCTAAGCTAATAGTACACTCCCACCCTCTAAAACCAAAAGAGCTCTCTTCATATCTGGAGATTGTATCCATAGAGAGTTCCTTAGCTGCCATACCTGATTACTCCCGTGTATACTTGTCTGATGGCTCCTGAATTCCTAAGACATCGAATTCACACAAATCACTAACAGGAGCATCTTTAAAAGAAAGATTTAGGAAGGTCACGTCGACATCAGATTTAACATAAGGAACTGGAAATTTTTTTGTCAAAGTCCAACCTAGTGATGTTTTTGTAGCAATTAGACCAGATAAATTCCAGTGTAAAAATGTGCAATGACCCGCTCTCAATCAAACCTCAAAACCTCAATCGGGCCAGATATTACAAGATATTATTTCTTCGGTTCATTCCCTAAATAATACTGAAGTGACATCACCACAAATAACTATTTGATCAAGGGCTTCAAAGGTTATTGAAAAATCACCATTAACAATTGTCACATCATAGCAACCAATAAACAGTGAATCAACTTCTCAGTACGTTTATAAGAATATCCAAGCTGCACTGCAGTTTATTCAAAATATATGTTCTCTGGGACGCACTATCAATCAATGCTCTAACTTTCTTAAAACCATTCAATGTCAGCTGTAGAGCCTGTAAAAATACGTGAATATCTGATTTGACAGATCTTGACTCGTTTCACTTTCATCTGCTAGAGGTGGGATTTGAACTCGGGATTGATTTTGGTTACTATATGGTATGTCATGTGTTATGCCAGCATCATTATACACTTCACCGGTTTTCAAGTGACAGTTTAAGCTTGGAAGCCGAGTCGGTCGGCGTGCTATATCGTTACGGAGTTATTGTTCAACTGTTCTTTATGTGCATATTTCATCACTTAAATATACCAGCAGTCCGTCTAATACTCGTGTATGATTTTAAGCCACGACAATGCATAGTATCAGAATAAAAAGGATTTGGTGATATCGGACGCCTTGTGCAGAATTTTGGTAACGAGAGGTTGCCAGAAAACAACGAATTAGCACTAGAAACGGATACCTGTGTCAATATAATCACTACTTCAATCTAGGTTAAGCACAACTTTTTAGAAGAAATCAAATTAAAACAATCCAAGGATCCTATTTGCGTGAAGTTGAAACAATATGCTTATGATGGATGGCCACGTAAAACTCTAATAGACCCATTGGTTTCGTCTTACTATCAATACAGGTATGAGAGGGTTATCTTTTAAGAGGGATTAAAATATTGATTTCTTAAACCCTCCAAAATCAATATTCACGTTTTTCACACCAAGGCCATCAAGGAATCGTAAAATGTCGAGCGCGTGTCAAAGCTACTATCTCGTGGTATAAACTTTCTACAGAAATAGAAAATATTATCAAAAATTGCACACAATGTGTTGAACACCGTGTTAATATTAAAGAACCCTTGATTACAGAGCCCTACCCAGAGCGCGCTTGGCAGAAAATAGCAATTGATCTGTTTTACTTAAATTGAGGTTAGTACCTAATAGCAGTCGGTTATTTTTCTCGATATTTCGAAATTTTTAAACTTTCAAGTTTAACCGAAAGCCAAATCATTACCAGACAGAAAGAATTGTTTTCAAGACTATGAATACCGGAAATTGCGAAATCTGATAACGGGCCACAATTTCAACGTGGATTTATATTAGTTGCGGAAGAAGTTGACTTCAAATACATCACAAGTAGCCCCTACTTCTCTCAATCGAACGGAGCAGTAAAGGGGCCGTGAAAACAGCAAATAATTTAATTAAAAAAGAAAAAGATATTTATACGGCTCTGCTAGCTTATCGAACTACTCCATTTCCTAATGGCTACACGCCATCAGAACTAATGTTTAACAGAAAAATAGGCTCGCAAATTCCGGTTTTGCCAAAACTCTTAAACGAAAACAGACACAACTCCAGTCCTAGAAAAAGAAACATATTATTAGAAAAATTACGTAAAATTATAATTTAAGACAGAGAACTAGGCCGTTATCGGATCTTACGGTTAATAACAAGGTTTGAGTGACATATCTAAAGTTATATAGTAACGTAATGAAAATCTTACAAGCATTTAATTCCAGCCAAACACTCTCAGCTCCAATTTAGCACTCCTGATAACAGCTCCATTCCTCAGTCACTCCAACATTGTCAACCGAACCTAGTATCTCTAATAATAAGTCCGATTGTAACTTTGATGAAAAAATTGCATCTGATGACTAGAAAAATTCCAAAATAAGTGGGGATGGGATAAAGGGTGGAGTTGTTAGTTATAATAATGCCAATGAGGAAGGGATTCCCAAGTGCAATAATACTCATTCACGGCCAGTCAGAAACATTAAGAAACCTTCTTACCTAAATGATTATATGATCTATTAAAATTAAGTTTTCGGCCCGAACAAAAAACATAGGCAATTTCAGCATTCCCATGCCCATTTTACATAAAAAGGCGCACTGATTATAAAAACGTTACACTCTGCATGACATTTCGAAATATTTAACATATTGCATGCCCTGCGATCTTTTATAGCCACTGCTAAACTGCATTCTTAACGCCATCTATTCGCTTGGAAGGTTACTAACCACATCAAAATGTCAGGAGTAAAACAATAACAAATGGATCAGTATATTAGAGACTTTGACAGAGTTTTATTGTATTTGTCATTTTTCAAAGGGAAATACTTTTTCAACTTGTAGATGACTTCACTGTAGCACAAAGAAAAGCCAAGAAGGCTTTAATTAGAACAGACCTTTCGTCTAGTTCCGATATTTACAAAGGACGGGAATCAAGAGTACGGAAAAAAAATACAAGGTATATGTCCCATCACTCTAGTTCTGATTCAGACGAGAGTGCCTCATTAGATCGTAACATTTATCCTGTTTTTAAACTTACACCACTAACAAATTGTAAGTATTTAAAGAAATTAATAAGAATGTTTTGGGTTCCGGTGCACTTCGCGACCCTCCGAATTTTAAGTTAATTTTAATTTTGTTTGATAGCTTACCTTAAATAAAGTAGATTAGAACAAAAATTTCGCTGGATCATTCAGTAATTACTTTAAAAATCACGAATTTAGTTCGAAAAATGGTACTTTTTCAACACTAGTTAATGCTATTTTACGATAAATATTTTCACTTTAAATTGTTAAGGTTATTATCTTGAACTAAATATAAGTCTGTTTCACAAAAAAAACCGGAAGAAAACACTTTAATTTTGCCAATTTAAAAAAAATATTCTTAGGCATCATTATTTCCACTTGACACTTATAGGTTATAAATTAGACACTGACATCTTATGCCTAGGCAGCCAGGGTCACAAATTAGGAGACTTTTCTGTCATCATGTGATTTTTAGCGGCGTTGTCAAATGGTGTTTATTTTCTTTCAGTTGAATTAATTTGTGTTGTAATAGATATATGAATATATTAGGAAAGTATTTGCTTAATAATGAAGAATGAAATAATAAATATCCTTAGAATGTACTGTTTATTTATTTCTAGATACACTTTCCTTCGATTATGGTCCATGATGAAATTGTTCTTATTTTGTTGAGTTTATTATTGGCATATGATTGGTTGTTAGTAGTCGCAAGTGAAAAACAAATGATAACATTATGATGGTAATTTGACAGTACCTAGTCAAAATGGAAGTCGAAAACGTTTTCCAACTTAATTCGCTTATTAATTTAAACGATGAGGAATTGTTAAATAGACTCCAAAATATGAACTTGTTACCGCGAAATATAAGATGTCCTACTGCACGCTGTAGAAGACAATGTTCTCTTCAAAAACGGAGGGTGGGTGTTTTGGGACATAGTTTTAATTGCTATAAGTGTAAGCTTAGGATTAGTTTACTGAAGGGAACTTCTTTTGAAAAGTGTAAAGTGCCAATTTGAACAATTTTATATTTGTTATGGCAGTGGGTGTGTGAAATTCGGTCGGGATCCACTGCTATGTCAGTTGGCTGCAGCAAAAAACTTGTAGTTCAATACCACCGTTATTTTAGGGACATATGTTCGTGGAAATTAATTGAGAGGAATGACTTATTTTTATTTGGTATGTATCAATTTAGCTATTTGTCGCTACTAACGAAAATATTTATTCTATATTAGATTTCATCCATTTTAGTTAATTTGGATTTGTTTTGAACTACACCAATTTTCAGATTTCTATTAGTAAAATTTGATTAGTTTCAATAGCTCAACATTCACTTAGCTGAAATCAGTTATCATGGCAACGATTGTTGTGATAAGTGGTAAACATAAACCCAAACCATAATGTGTTTTCTTCCGACAATTCGAAATTAAGCATTTGAATTTGCTCAGTCATGAGGTGCGTTCTTTTTGACTGAGATCTCAGTTCTCTTTGTTTTACTCACTTTAAGTGAGCTAAGATTTTTCCTCCCCCTTCACCGATACTGAATGTGTTGTAAGCGGGTATCAGTTGGAAATAAAGTGGAGGAGATGAAGAAATATTTGATTTGCTTGGTTTATATGTGGTTTTAACCAAGGTTATCTGAGGTTTTAACCATTGACATAATCTATTTTTCTTTTGTTACAAATTATGGATACATTAATTAACATTATTACATGCTGATAAGAATCTGTCGTATAGTTTAAATCTATCGACAGATCGCGCGCTTCAATTGAGATGTCGTTCTTTTTGGTGCTTACTCACATCACTTTATCTCAGATCATCTTAACTGAAGTGATCTGAGATCTCGGTCAAAAAGAACGCACCTATTGTTTAGTGCCAGCGAGACCATATACTGAAAAATTCGCGCGAATTGCGTAACGTCGAAACGGCGCGCCCGCCTCGCTCGCGATATCAATCTGCTTTATTATTTCAAACGGAAATCAGATTTTCAATAACTAAAATGATTATCCACATTATTATGAAATAATACGTGCTCAAATAGGTATAATATTAGGAATATATACCCAATTTACAAATTAATAAATTAAGTGAATAGCTATCGACAGATTTTGAAAAATGCGCGCTGGTTCGACGTTTCGCAATTCGCGCGCGAGAATTGCGAAACTTCGAACCGGCGCGCTCGCTTCGCACGCGATATCAATCTACTTTACTATTTCAAACGGAAATCCGATCTTCAATAACTCAAATGATTATCCACATTATTATGAAATAATACGTGTTCAAATAGGTATACTATTACGAATATATACCCAATTGAGTGAACAGCTATCGACAGATTTTGAAAATGCGCGCTGGTTCGACGTTTGTGGCAGTGGAATCAGATGAACACTTCACAAAAGAGATAAATCATCACCACAAATAGATACACTTGATGATCAAGGTGACTAAACTAAATAATTTTAATTAATTTTTATATTTAATCATATTTCAAATTTATTTTAGAATTTAAAAGGTTGATGATAGATGAAATATCTCAATTAAATTTAAAAATCAACACTTTAATTGAAAGCGTTGGCACTCTCTTGAAAACACAAAGAATTCCGAGTAACCTGCAAGTAATATCGTTTGAATATAAAGGGAAAACGTAATATGAAAAAATTCCAGTAATTCGACATTCGACGCAGATTTTCAAAATCCAAATTCAACGTACTCGATCAAATACTGTCCCTAGTATTGCAAACCGACATTACAGATAATTTCTCAACACTACTACAGATACTACTGGAAAAGACCAGTTGTCCCAAGGAACGAGGAATAGTGAAATATATAGATGAAACAAAACTTAAAAATGCTATCAAACAAAAATCTTTGGATTTCTTATACTTGAATTCACATCCTAACTATGCAACAAATACTTTCGTTGAAACACTTCAAAAATATATAGACGACTGTACATATACGAAAAAATGTAAAAGGAAAAACGGAAAAACACGAAGGTCGCCCCATGGATGACAAAGACACTACAAAATGCACAAAGTATATCGGAAAAAATTAGTGTTTGAAAAACATTGGAATCAATTATATTGTACCATATGTGTAATATTTGTTAGCACATGCTATTATCAATAAATTATTCTTATCTTAAGTTTGAGAAGAAAAAAAGAAAATCACCTGTACTATTTTATAAACAAAATTTTATATTGAATTTTTGAAACTATTTGTCGACATTCGTCTTTTAATAAACTATCCTGGTTAATAAAAACGGATAAAAGCTTTAAACAGCTTCATGAAACAACCTATCCTACTTTTAAGCCAAAATAAAATAACAGGTTGTTTCAAAAAGCGTTTAAACTTTGTGTGACTGTCTTTATTTGTTTATTTAAGAAAAAACAATATAGGCATAATTTAAAAAACCTTCAGTATTTACTTGGCTTGCCATCTAGTAGTAGCTAGTAAACTGTGACTAATCATGCAGGTCTCTTCCTTTATTGTTTCCCTGTTTGTGAATAGTAACCTTCCACCACAATAGATGGCGCAGCACTCGACAAAACTTTGTGGCTTCGGACTTAGTACATGAGATTCCATTCTTCCCCGTAATAAAAGTGTTTATCTATGACATATTGTTAGTAAATTACTAATATCAAAATTAAAATTGATTATATATCAATGTAAGTAGTGAAAAAACTGTATATATACCTCGATTGAGAAGTCTATTATTTTCCTCGCACATTATATACTTCGGCACTACGCGCCTCAGGATATGAAAATACTTAGTGAATAATTGCTCACTTCTCAATCTAGTTGTATAATGTACTATTTTTATTAACAAAATTTATCAACTAATCAATTTGTTATAAATCAACCATTTTATATTTTCGAAAAAAACTTTTTCAATGTTTATTTTACTTCTAAGAATTACGTGATACAACTAGACTATTATAAGTTGAATTAGTTACAATAGTTAATACAACGAAGAGATGAGCACATTGTAGAAGATAATAGCAGTATTAATGACAGACAACTAGAGGAGGACACAATTAATTGTAGAACTGGATGGGAATATAAAGTACGAGTAGATGCTCGTAAATGTGGGAAAAACTTTTTAAGATCGTCTCTACGACTGTATATTATAGAGGAAGGATATTTGTACATCTTTTACAGTTTAATATTTCAGTTAAGATGGTAAGTTATCCATTTAAAAAGTCCGCTTGTAGAGATCGTTAAAATTCCTATTCTGACTAAGTTGATAAAACAGTCCTCTGTACTCACGAGAAGTTTGAGGGTAATTGAGATTGTATACAGTGTATTGTATATTGGGCAAGAAGTTACCCTGAACGCGATTGTATACAGAACTAAGAATAATGTCAATGTCTTAACACTGTCATATCAGTTAGTGGGCGGTCACTCAGTGTATAGAATGAACGTGTTAATCATTCTAGTTATGAGTTTTATTGGAGCCCTAAAATACATAACACAGTGCTTCATTTGGTCATTTCAACTGAAGTGTATTCCGCGATTTTCGCAATGGATATGAATATCTAATATAAACTCTGTCTTAAATTTTGCAACGTAAATAGAATTTGTAATGCGGAAATAATGAAAATATTACTTGACGCCTTTGGTAAATCGACTTTGTCAAAAACACATGTATAAGTTGTTCGTTACATTTGACAGCAATCAAGATGTGGAGGAAGATTTGCTTCGTTCTGGCCGATCATCGACTGAACTTGTTGAAGTAACGGAAGTGATTGTTGAAAATTGACGTCTGTTCCAATGAGAGCTGTCTTGTCAAATAATTAGTACAATTTCAACGATTGATTATATATCACAATAACGTACCATTTCACAAGGATGTCAATGTAAAGAAATTTCTGGTTGAATCACGACAAATTTTATCGAACAACTACCGATTCCTATGATAGGGCTCTGGGCGATTTTTTCTCTTTCCAAAACCTAAATTACTAAGTACTTCAAGGTTCTCGTTTTCAGGAGGCATAAAAGAGAATATGCTGGGAATACTGAAGTCGAAACCCAAAATTGTTTGATTAATGGATTGTTCTTTGACGTGAGTATATTATTTGCAAAGATATCTACTTTCAAGTCCATAAAATAAATTTGTTAGAATAATAAATATTTTGTCTTCCATTGTCCAATTCCTGGTAACTTTTCAAAAACTATTGAAAAAAGGACAAATCTTTTACATAATCATTTGTATGGAAGGGCATGATTTATAAGGTTTATATGGGTAGATATTATAGAGTATGTATGTCTTATCTAATATTTAACTAAACTGCCATCTCAGACGTATGAGTATAGTAGAAGATTTCATATCGTTTAAAGTGTACAAGGTGTTGACCCTATGACAATTTACTTGGAAAACTTCTCAAATGCTTTCTATAACTAATTTAAATTTTATAAATAAGTACTAAGCTTTTCGCCAAATATATGATTATATTAATTTCATGAAAATAACTGTCTCGACCCTTACTTCGTGGAATCTACTCATATTAGTGTTTTAAATGAAACTCAATGTTTATAGCTAATTCTTATGAAACCCACAGTATGAACAGATAAATCTAGGGGGTTCTCCATTATTAAACTGTCTTCTTAAGTGATAATTGTTAAGATCAGCAGATATAGTTTTCCTGGTTTTCTATATCATTGCACAGTTATACTGATCTTAATTGGAAAAATGATATCCAGGATATCAACATAGGGCTAATAGTATCTAAGCTTCAATATTTGTAATATCGCATCTTCTTCTTTTTTCTATAAACATATAATAAGTCAATCACAAGGTAGGAGGTCACTTCTTGGTCTAGCCAAAAATAACTACTAAACATCAGGTAGGCATCAAATGAAATGTAACTTCTGTCATTCTGACGATGATATTCAGTTATCGAAACAATTATCAATTTTTTAGAATTTTCAACAAATTTCATTATATTGTGGAATTAGCTAGAAACATTGAGTTTCATTTAAAACACTTATATTAATTTCATCCATAAAATATGTTTTCCTTAAAATTTCCTGTATAGTTATATATAAATAATTTCAAAATATAAAGGCCGATCGAAATTTGAAAGCAATTTGTTCCTTACCGTTATAGATTCACAAGATAGAGGACTTTATTGTAATATTGAATCATCCAGTATGCTGGATACAATACAATATTCTTCTCATCTTGTCGCATAAAACTTATTCGACCTAATGGAATGAATATAAAATGTCAAACAAGAGAAATTGGCTATAAAAAAATTTTAATAATCGAAAGAACAAAACTATTACAAGACCAATGCAAACCAGAATAAATATTAAAAAAACCCAATGAGGGAATGACTTAATAACGGTAAACTTGCTTTCACCCTTCTTGGGTAAATAAATCCAGGGATATGGGAAGTAAATCAATGCGCGTAAATCTCTACATGGCACTCTCAAAGGGTTAGAAGAAAATTGGAGTAACCCCAATATAAAAGGTTGGAAAGGTTAGATAACGATGGTAAAAAAAGTTGTGTGTCTATTTAACGAGCAGCTGGGTTCACACTTTAAAAAATCGCTCTACCAACATACAAAATGTAATATTTGATTTGGATTGATCTAGTGGATACACCAAATCACATTCAAACTTTGGCGAAAGTGGAATAATAGAAAACAAAATTATTCAAGAGAGTCCCAATGGTCTCAAAACAGAAAAACAAGAAATGAAAGATCTCATTTTTTCAATAGCAAACATTTCTTAGTGAAAAAAATTCTTTGTGAAATAACAATGATGTATGTGAATACTCTACTATTAAGGATGTTGATACTGGCCTCGGTTTTCAAAGCTATACAATAACTACCAGAAATACAAACATATGCCTACAAAAGTAACGATAATGTTCACGTCGGAGTCTACACAACTACAGACTCTAAAATATAGACTACCAATAATAAGCAGGATTTTCACAAGTGAAATTTCCATTCTGTGACAACAACCGACAGTTTATTCACTTAACGTAGTAACATTAAAACAGAGTGACGCTAGGTAACAACTTTTTGTTTTGTTTTGTTATTTATACTTTCTCCACTCCTACTTAACAAATTCTCTAGCAAAGAAAATAACGAATCAAAGTTTTACAATTCCTAACATTAATCTAATTGTCGAAAAATGCAAAGCAGATGAAGAAGTCAATACATTCTATGTCTGGCCTTTGCATAAAACCCTCATTAACCATCCCAGCCCTATATTGCACTGTATTGTTGGAGTTTAATTTCTTTTGAAAAACCCACTTACAACAAACGATAGTATCTTGCTCTGGTGACTGCTATTATACTACTTCACAAACATCATTCTCCTCAAATGATTTGAGTTCCTTCGCCAGGGCCTAGTTCCACTACAAACTCCCGTGTCCAATTAGAGCATCGTCTACGTTAAGTGCTCTGTATTGTCAGATTACTTTTTAAAAATCCACTTACAAGGAATGACAGTATCTGGGTCTGGTGATGGCAATTGCACAAGCATCAATATCCTCAAATGATTTCAATTCCTTTGCGATAGCCAGCTTCCAATGTAAACTTTCGTGTCCATTTAGAGCATCGTATACAGTAAATATACTCTTTCACTCGAACTGATATCACTCTTTGTTACATATAATACAAAAAGATCTGCAGTTCTACTCTTGACCATTCGCAAGTTCCAAAATTGTTCGCATGTTTGACACTTACGAACCGTTGTGTGAATTTGGTATTCTCGACCAGGCTAGGGACACTGCAGACCGTGCCATCTATAGAGCCCGTCGACTAACTAAAATCGGTAGATAATTCCAAAAAATTAACGAAAACTGTAACGTCGTTAGTAATAAAATTTTATTGATTTTTATAACTGCGTATGCGCGATATCATATTGCTCGTCCCCATCCCCACATGTTATATGTTATACTGTTATCATTTCTTAGCTCAAGTATAGAGGTTATTTTAAGGTTACGGTATTTTGGTGTAATTTTTAATTGCTATAGTGTAATATCTATCTGTTGTTTCGTTGCTTTATTGTTATTAATTGAAAAGACAATGTCAAAGTGTATTCTGAAGGAGTAATAAGTGGTGTACTCGTTAAGTTTTATTATAAAAATTTGAGCATTTTTTCTTTCACAATTAACAACCATTATCTTCATTTTTATAAAACGCAGAGAATTTTTACTAATTTAATCGACAACTTTAGAGATCATGGTTGTTCTTTACATTAGCTAAACTGAAAATTGCTGCATTAATAAAGTAAATATTTCTTCTTACAGTTTTGTTCCTCCAACCCAGGAAGATAAAATTAATATGGCTGAAAAGCAGTGGTAATAAATCATTAAATTTGTCGACGGAGAAACGATGGAGAATATGATCCCTTCATTTTCAAAAACAGTGTATCTTTAGATTTGAGAAAGACGGAGAGAGGTTATTAAGACAGTTTGATTTGCCTTCCCATATAAGTGGAAATTAACAAAAATTGATGGTAAGTTTTATTGTATTGTATTCATATGATTTTGGACATTTTAAAATGTAAATTGAGTGAACGAAAAGACGAGTAATGAGTGTGTAATATTATTAAAATTCCAGGTAAGCGCTTTCATCCATTAGACCATTCTGAAAGCTCTCGCCAAGAAAAAAATATACAGAAAGTGTCAAAAAACATCAAACCCCGTAGCAGCTACATACAATGAAATAAAATGTTGGATGTTACATCATTATTCAACTAAAATTTGTTAAAATTACTCTATAAAGAATGTGTACAATTGTAATTCACATAACGAAACGTCTAATTTGATTACCAACTAAATGATATGTGTGCACTCCCTCTTTATAGGGTAATTTTAACAAATTTTACCTAAATAATGATGTAACATCCAACATTTTATTTCATTGTGTGTACATTGTACCTGTTGTATGTTTTTCTCTTGTCGACAGCTTTGAGAATGACCTAATGGCTGAAAGCGCTTAGCTGGAATTTTAATCAATTGACATACTCAGTACATTCACTCAATTTATATCTAGTGTGTACACCATACTCAGACAATTCCATTTTAAAATGTATCGATTGAAAAAATCATAATCTGGGTTTTATTTTATGTTATAGCTATATTCCCTCTACCAGCTATGGGATGGAAGGTATTGATCCCTTGCCAATTTTCATGTATAGCCCATGGTGTGACAATTTATGGGAAATGAAAGTGAGTATTAACTTTTGTTGAGGCATTACGTCTAAGTATTTGGTCTAGCGGTAACCGAAAATCCAAAATATCCAGTAAAGACAAAAAATAATTAAAAATCAAGAATTCCTAAAAAAATCGAAAGCTCCAAAAAAGGGAATCAAAAAAACCAAACGAATGTATACATTCAAACATTTTTTGATATTTTTTTGGCTTAGTAGAAAAACATGTGTAAACTCATTATTTCGATAGTTAGCACATTCGTTTTCTTTTGTTGACATACATTGAAATGTTAGATATATTATTTTAAATGTTGTACAGTCACAAGTGCTGTTTAGCACTCTTATATGTAATTACTTGGCACCTTGTATTTACAGAGCTGGGCAGTATTTAACAACTTTTCCTATAAAAATATTTTAATTACTTTTGTTCTAACATTCACAGTAATTATACTCGAATGTTTTCTTTCACAGAAAGTTGCCAAAAATAGTAGTTAACAACTTATTGCTAACACTTTTTTTGATTAGGTAAGTAGCAGTTATACTCCTGCAGTTTGTCCAGCTCTGTGTGTTTATACGAGTGTAATAATAAATTAATATAAACTTATCATACATAATTTTCTACTTTTATCTTGATTCAACAGTATTTGAAAATCTAATGGTACTCCAATCTAGAATGTATGTTACTCAAATTATTTTTTAATTATTGCATGGTTTTTACACTATAATTTATTTGTTGTCATTATGTTTGTTAAGAAAAGTACTTTGTGAAAGAAATTATTTGTTGTGTATTTTTATAACAAAATAAATGAATTGTTTATATGATTATTGTTTTATTTTTTCCAATTTAATTAACTATTTATGGTCCATCATTCGATATTTCATTTAATTTAACTCAACATCTAATCATTATTTAGTTAATAGAGTTAAATCGAATGAAATGTCAAAAAATGGACTATGAATGGCTATTTTAAAGTAAAATAATTAAAATACAGTATATTTGAATATACTGCCAATCCGCCAAAACCGAAAATTACAGAAATCTTTCCAACATCACTCAGTTGTTTACTCGACGGGCTCTTTAGATGGCGCCACAATCAGTGTCTCATCTATCTGTGGGTTATCTGTGTTCTCGACCAGTCGCATGAGCTGCGTATACTGACAAAAACAGCGAGTGGTCATCACCATTCGTATCTCCGACAAATCGTACGCACACATCACTTAAATCATTTTTATCTGTGGCTTATATCTGTCATTTTCGGTTATATATTTTTTATTTCTTGTTTTAAGTATTTGTTGTGTTTATTGTTCTTGATTAGTTTCATCCAGTTTTATCTTATAGTCGTAGTGGCAGATTACGAATAAGAGTATTTAACTGTCGCAGTTCCATAAGGTATTATTGCAATCAATGATGATTTGCTATATATTACAAATATCGAATTATCGGCTTGAAATACACATTACGCGTCCCCTCTCTTTCATGGCCTAAGCATAACATAAAATAACCATAAAAAATTGTATATGTATTTGACATTTCTCAAAAATTACTACGTTACCAAATGTTATTTTACCAGTGAATCCAAACATTCGCATGTCACTGCGAAGAGTAGTCAAGAATACCGGACCTAGCATCCGGTCGCACCTAGATCGTTCACAACAATGCTCATACGTGACTTTGCGAACGATCTCGAGAATAGCGCTGCTGGCTTCTCCTCACACATTCAAGTTTTAGCACTCTGACCCCAGCTAGATCGTCTACAATATGTTCCTCTGCCTATATAGTTTTGCCTGGTATTATTTTCGTTCACTACTCATCAATTAAAGCTGCATATCCCACTCCCATATCCAACCGGAAACGGTTTAATAGGAAAACTGTCATATTTCAAAATGACAAGAGACAGAATAAGAACAATAAACAAACGTGTGTCGTCCATAGATAAAAGAAATAGTACATGTCTATCATTAATACAATAGTATATAGTATAACAAGTGTGAAATCGAATTTTCAACACATGTTGTACACGATATTTTTTCGAGGTCTACAAAAAAGCTGAGTATTTATTTTATTAAGTAAAGTTTAAGGTTACTACAGTTTAAAAATAAATTGGTGCTTCAAGACCGTTGTTGATCATTTTATGTTCTTTAGTTGATACAAAGTTTTGACTTGACTTGAAAATTACAGAAAATTCAATAATTCTATCCAATTCGCTCTTTCACTTGCTAACAGTTCAAAAGTCAAACTCGAAATGTCAGGTAGACATCGATAATCATCAACCGGTGTGCAAAATAATTACACACAGCTGTCGGCCAATCAGATTTCTCAACTTTTTTATTACACATGGGTACGCCCCTCGTTTGTAATTTTGAATTTTCACTAAGAGAAAACTGTATGAAATGTGCCATATTTCATAGTGGTCGTCGGAAAAATAACTGAACGAATAAGAAATTAAACAATACAATTAATGTAGTTGAATGGAAGTTGCTAAAACATAATTTGAAATTATTTGGTTATAACAACAATTAAATGAACGTGTATAGTCTATAGATAAAAATAATAATGGGCTCGTTTCATGTGTATGAATCAACAAATGAAATAACATCGGAAGGATTAAGAATATCATATATTTTTCTATGACAACGATATGTATCTCAAAAAATTTTAAATATCTTCGAAAACTAGATTTAAAATTTTTATCAGATTTTAATAAACCTTTGTAAGTCGACCAATGGCAGAAGCCCTTGTTGCCAGATTGAAAGTACGGACTGTTGACAAATTATACTTGACTATCCAAGTTGACGAAGACAAAGTGAAAGTCTACTAGAAGAATTTGACAATTGACATCAATATTCACAACCAACCTCAAACAGATATCATGCTCACTGACTTTTTAGTTGTTTGAGTTATATTATTTTATAGTAGACAGTGTGTTTCTGTTCGATTACCTTTTCAAAAACATCTTTGAAATGGATCCAGGTTTCACCGAAGCTAAGTCCACAAATCTTTTTTAATGAGAGGAACCCGATTAGGAGAACATTATTCGAAAGAGTACGTTTCGACAGTACTTTGCATTTCTCTTTAACGGGTGTTGAAGAAAAAAGATAACTAGTCTACTTATAAAGGTCTTCTTCGTAACAATAGCGCAATATTTCTTTGTTTGCCATTGGCTCTAGCCTACCACTGTGTGATGATGCGATGATCCCAAATGACATTACTTAAAAGATATTATTAGATTTTAGTAGACATTAATTTCAAATATTGCTAGCGGCCAGTGAACTTGAAGACCATTGGCAAAGTGTAGTAAAATCAATAACAAACACGTCCGTTTTATAAATAATGTCTCAAAAAGGTCGAGAAACAGATCGTTGACTCCGTTATTCTAACAATTTCCTATATATAGAGAGTTCAGTTCTCTTGAAGATTATTCATTATTATTATTGTTATTAATAGTAGAAACGTTTATATTCTGTGTTACATATGGTCAGTAATTTATATACGTAGTTTTTAAATACATGTTGTCCCAGTGAGTTTTTAAACGATATTATTTATTTAACGCTAAACAATGGTTAACGAGGTAAGTTTTTCCCGAAGATGAATGATTCGATGGTTCGATAAGTACATACGAGGGGCAATTGATAAGTAACCAACACAACGGTCTACCACAAGAATTCAAGTTTCAATATTTTTTTCATTTTTATTTGAAATCGTAGCGTTATTAGTTGCAAATACTTAGTTCGGACCTAATATATCTTGTAACATTTTCATTGAAATTCATGAAACGAGCCCATTGTATATTACTAACATTATTACAACTTTTTTTAAAATAGGAAGAGTTATTATAAGGTTAAAATGTCAAAAGTATATAAATATATAGATATAGAAAAGTTGAGATGCTATCAACATAAATAAATTATACAAACATAACAAGTTCAAGAAGAGCAATAATGAGAGGTTGCAATACTAAACTATGAAATAAACAATATTCATAATTTTTGCTACGATTCAGCTTGGTGAAAGTTCCACTGGAAAGATTGCACTACTGGATCTGTTACAACAATTATCAGTTTTTTACTTAACGCAGTAACACCCCAAAAGAGTGACGCTAGTTATCAATGTTTGCCCTGTACAAAACTTTCTTATTTATACTTTCTACATAAATCATATGCCACTCTCAACTTTATTCGATCTTCAAATATTCCAGTATCTTTCAGTTTCAATCAGATTATCAATCAACATCATACCACACATCCAATAGCTATCCAAATCAAACAAACTCTATCAAACATTAAGCAAACCAAGAAAAAAGTAAAACTTCCATTTCCATGTTGACAAACAGGGAAACGGAGAAGTTGACAGGTTTTCAGGTAAATCTACTTCCAGTGAAGTGGAATTTTTTTCCCACATTACGTAAAATTTTAAATGAAAGCAAGATTCGAGCTTGTGAACTCGATGAGTTAACATCGCTGTGCGTAGGCCTTCGAATATTTGTAAATACGTGAAACTTGAAAGTGATCAAAGTGTGGTTCCCGTTGTGTATAATAACATCGAGGTAATTATACTTTCAACTATAAATAATAACACTTTTTGCGATACTTGTTAATAATACCAAAATAGCTGTTTCTTGTCAACAAGAGACGCATTTATTATATTCAGTATCGGAACTGATAAGCAACCAGTTTCTCAAATAATGGAAACTGGTTTGCTGGTATACCTTCGACAAATTAATGGCAAATAATAATGATAATATACAGGGTGCCGCTTTTGACTACGAGAGCAGCACCAATCAAGATAAAACTCAAACCGCATCTAAAAATATTATGTCTCAAGAAAACAGTGGTACTCAAAATCCTTCTCCTAGCACTTCATATTCATCAGTAGCTAAATTGGTTCCCAAACCTGCATTTCCCAAGAAGGATCAAGCAATTGTCCTACATGCGGAAGAAAACCTAAAATGTTTGACTACTACGTTGAAGCCATAGGTGACATCATTAGTGCCAAGAACATCATATTTGCTTCACGAATTTCTAATAATAGAATGTGCATATACCTTTCCAAAACTGAATTAGTTGATCTGATTGTTAACTACCACTCTATCATATCCATAGGAAAAAAAACCTTCAACATCCGCAGACTCTTTCACCGACCAAACGAATATTAATTTCTAATATTAGTCCATGCATTCCCCATGATCTAGCTGAAATCGCTCTTAAAAATCTAGGACTGAATCTAGCCTCTCCCATCTCTTTTCTAAAGGCAGGCATCCCTGGGGATGAGTATAGTCATATTCTCAGTTTCAGACGACAAGTTTTTGTTTCCCTACCATATGACAATTTTGAACTGCAAACATCTACAACAATCCACTTCGACAACAACGATCACCGAATATTTCTTTCCACTCACCGAATGGAATGCTTCATACGCAAAGAAACGGGTCATATTGCAACAAACTGTCCAAACCCGCCCACACATAGTTCTTCCCAAACTATTACTGATAACGAAAATCAACAGCTACCCCATTGCCAAATAGACACAAGCACCAAAGTGAATTACCAAGAAAATAGAAAATAAACTACCGGTACTTCAAACAGCATTGTAGAGAGTTCATTCAGATACAACACCCACCGATAACGATGTTTCTGGAGATGTATCTCCGGTAATTTTAAGTGAATCATCTATTATGCCAGCTCCTTATAATAACACCGACGCCATCAAACCTAATAGATCTGCACGGAAAAAGCTAAGGAAAGAGACTACTCAAAAATCAGAACCCCAATCATATCTAACTGAGGAAACAATAACCATCATCAAAGAAGCGTACCTTCAAGACAACCCTGAAAACTATGTCATGCCCGTGGAAAATTTAATCGCTTTCATCGGAAACACATACAATAATGCTAACCCCTATTGCAGAAGCTCTAAAATTCACGGCCGATATTGAAGGCCTCCTAACTAATATGCAAGATATATATCCCCATCCAGAAGATTGATCAATAAAAAATAGATTTTCTCGCCTGCGAAAAAAAATCAAAGGTAGCATAGCCCTCGAAGAAACCGACACGGAGAGCATCTCTAGCGCAACAACGCAATCATCAGTAGGGCAAAGTGATAATGAAGATGATCTTGACTTATCCCAATTATCACAGAAATCCTCTTAATAGCATCTAATCACTTTTTTTACTACTTTAATCATGTTCCATTTTATCCAATGGAATTGCGATGGGTTTTATCCTCGCATTGAACGAATACAACAACTAATTTCTGAATATCGGCCTAATATACTGTGTCTCTAAGAAAAAAACTTCAAACATTTCCATAAGCCATATCTGAAAAACTTTGTAGGCTACCACTTTATCAGAACAGCATTCACAAGGGCCAGTGGAGGGGCTTCAATATTTATTTCTAATCATCTTTTCTGTTCCAAACTACCATTTACCACCAACCTTGAAGCCGTGGCTGTGAATGTCTGGTGTCCACACAAGATTACAGTATGCAGCATTTACATACCTCCAAATTGTGACTTACGAGAAACCGATATTGCAGATCTCACCTCACAATTACCCAAGCCGTTCATTCTTGCTGGCGACTTCAATGCCCACAACGTAATGTGAGGCTCAGAACGCACCTTTGGTAGAGGTAAAACAATAGAAAACATATTGAAGAATATGTCTACTGAATACTGGTAGCAACACCCACTTCAGCATAGCATCAGGAATTTTTTCAGTTATAGACCTCAGTTTCAGCGACCACAGAACTGGCGAGCGTTAGAGAGCATACACGATAGTGACCACTTCCCAATACTAATCACCGACAACACTATCAAACCACCAAATACCTTGACGAAATGGAAAACAAAATACGCAGATTGGAATATGTTCAAGTTATATACTGAATCATTAACTGACACACTCGAGAATGACGAAAACATAGATGAAACAACTGTACAATTCGTAAAATGTATAATCACCTCTGCAGAAAAGTATATTGGAAAGTACAAGATAGATGCCTCCAGAAAAATCGTACCATGGTGGAATGAGTCCTGTAAAACAGCTGTAAAAGAATGTAACAAGGCTTTAAATAGATATAGGAAAACCCGTTTTCAAGTGGATCTTATACACCTCAAGAAATTAAAAGCCAATTCAAAGTATCATTAAAGAAAGTAAAACGGCATCCTGGAACAACTATGTGAGCAGCATAACACCAGCAACTACTCCTGGAGAAGTTTGGAAAAAAGTAAGACAAATGCAAGGTCGTAGTACTTTAAACACTATACCAGCAATAATTAAAGACGACCAACTTTTTACCAACAGCGAAGACATTGCCAATATCCTAGCAGACTCCCTTCAAGAAAAATCGAAGAATATGAGCACACCTAAAACTTCCCTAGTTAAATGTCCCCTAGATACTTTACATTCCAACTCACTCAATGCCCCTTTCACAAATTTTCTGAGTAATCGATCTTCCAAAGTATCCGTCAACGGTCATTTATCCAAACCATTTAACCTTTTAAATGGGGTCCCCCAAGGCTCGGTATTAAACCCAACCCTATTAATTTTAGTCTTAAATGACGTATGCTCCTCTGTTAGACCCCCAATAAAATATTCTATTTATGCCAACGATCTTTTCTTGTACTGTCCCGGTAAATCCCCATTAACCATATCAACATTACTCCAAAATGCCGTAGACACAATCTCCGACTGGGCTGTTACAGTAGGATTCAATTTCTCTCCAACAAAATCGAAAGTAATCAAATTCAGCAGGAAACGGAACGAACAAATGCCGCCTGATATTAAACTGAACGAGAGAAGTTTAGATGTAGTAGACCACTATAAATTCCTGGGAATAACCTTCGATAGTAAACTCACGTGGAAGCAACACATAGACGATGTCAAGGGTAATTGTTTAAAACGCATAAATCTGATCAAGACACTATCACATCGCACATGGGGAGCTGATGAATAACAACTACTAAAAATCTATAGAGCTTTAATCAGATCAAAACAAAAATATGGCAGTATTGTGTATGGGTATGCAAGCAGATCTACTCTAAATAAGTTAAACTCAATACGGAATACTTCACTCCGCATCTGTTTAGGAGCCTTAAGATCCAGTCCTGCGCAATCACTCTGCTGCGAAGCGAATGAAATACCCCTATGTCTCCGTAGACAACAGCTTCTACTGTCATACTTAGCACGGGTATCATCTAACCCTACAAATCCAGTATATCATATCATAAACTCAAACCAAACCGAAACTCAAAACACCGTAACTAGCTATCATACAATACAACACCTTTTGCAACATTTACTCGAAAATATAGACCTCAAACAAACTGCCAACAGTTTTCTCTCGGACTCACCACCCTGGATTAGAATAGCTCCATATGCGAACACAACTTCAAGTAAATACAATAAACATGAAGTATCAAGCTCTTTTCTTCACCAAGTCTTCCCAGAACTGATAGATCTGGAAAATCCTGCCGAAATTTTATACACCGATGCATCAAAGCAGGAGAATGGAGTAGGCTGCTCCGCTACTACAACAAATTATTCAATCATCGCACATCAACTCCCTCCCTATTGTAGTGTACATACAGGCGAATTTTTCAGTATACTCTCAGCTGTCAAATGTATTGAGGACACTCATAAAAAAGTTGCAATATGCACCGATTCTCTGTCATCAATCCTCTCAATAAGGGACATATACTCCAAAAATTATCTAGCCCAACCAATTCAAGAAAGCATCCAAAGCCTTCACTTGAAAGGAATTCACGTCTTCCTTATCTGGGCCCCCTCACATGTTGGTATTACCGGAAATGAAACTGCTGCTAAAGCTGCGGCATCGTCAGTGTTACCCAAACAACGTACTCAGATCTACAGTGATCTTAAAACTTCCTTTAAAAAGACCATCGGAAATAAATGGGCAAATTTATTAACCACATCCACTAGCAAATTGTCAGAAGTTCAACGAACACCTAATTCCAGCATATTGCCATTAGTCAAGAGGGAAGAAGAACTCGTTTTTAGAAGATTGAGAATTGGACATACTCGCGCAACGAATGGATACTTAATGGAATCTGATAAGCAACGACCATACTGTGCCCACTGTCATAATACATTTCTTACGGTGAAACACATCTTAATAGACTACCCTCACCATGTCACAGCAAGACAACGCCATCATCTGAATGGCGATCTTAAGAATATTTTGTGTCCGGACCATAGCACCTCAGTCATTTATTTCATAAAAGACATTCAATTGTTCCATTTAATGTAAATTTATATTGATGTATTACGGTTGTAAAGTAAATGTGTCAATAACCATCAGATGTCGAGACACTGAATAAGTAAAAAAAATGAAAGCAAAGGTACAAAATTTGTGACAAAATGAATGGCATTTATTTAAAACAAAGTTACGTGAAAATAAATCGACTGAGAATCCGTGGTAGATACGCTAATTTAAATAGAACAACGCAGGTTATATACAGGGTGTTCATTTCAGGACTTCTCACCCTAATTTTCTCGAAATGTGTGTATTTTGAAAAAAATCCTGGGACACGTCAACTAATATATCGAAGGGGACAACTTTTTATCATAAAGCCATCGCGCCCCCTTTGACCCTCCGCCAGGGGGAGTTGCCAACTTCAAAATCTTAAACGGGAAGGGGTATCGAGTTATACCTCATTTTAAAGGTCTTCTTAATCTCTACACGGCGGCTTTTGTTTTTTTTTAATTGGTCGATTCGTTGTCGAATTATTTAGGAAAATCTGTTTGCTGCTTCGTACCATTAAAATAAAAACTGCAATTGTTTGTTTTGTTATTTCTTTCAACTGTTTTGTATAAAAAAATGCAAAAAAATGTTTTTGATAGAAAAAATAAAAGACGTGATACCTATTGAATTGTTTACCATACTTACCAGTTGTGTGAAAAAGCAATTTATCAAAAATGGTTTACACTTTAGCTGAAAAAGTTGAAACAGTGTTAATTTACGGCGCCGAAAACCAATGTGCTCGACGAACTGCTGCAATATTTAACGAAAGGCACCCAGATAAGAACACCTCTCATAGGTATGTCCTAAATCTAATCGCCAAATTTACTCAAACAGGATCTGTTGCAAATTTAAAACATGATCATCCAAAAGTTTTGAATGAAGCCACTCAAATTGAAGGGATAGGTTATTTTGGTATGAATCCTAATACATCGTTACGTACCATTTCTACTGCAACTGGAATTTCCTTAGGCTCTGTCCACAAAATTACAAAAATTAATAAATTCCATCCCTATAAAATGAAAGTGTGTCAAAAATTAAGTGAAGACGATTTTGACAGAAGAATTGAGTTTTGTGAACAAATGACTACAATTATTAATAACAATAACGAATTTTTAAAAAATATCTGCTTCACTGATGAGTGTACTTTTTATTTAAATGGTTTTGTCAACAAACATAATTGCAGATATTGGAGCAATGAAAATGACCATGTATTTGTCGATGAGTATACCCAGCATCCCCAAAAAATTAATGTATGAGTCGGTATACTAGGATATCAAGTAATTGGTCCATTGTTTATAAATGGAAATCTAAATGGTGAGATGTACTTGAATATGCTAGAAAATACGATCAATCCGTTAATTAATGAAGCAATTTAAAATCAACTGCATAGAGATGGCAACAACTTTCTTGACGAAAATGAGTTACATTTTCAGCAAGATGGAGCTCCTCCCTATTATGTGCTTCCAGTCCGTCAATGGTTAAACAATGTATTTCCCGGTAAATGGATAGGGCGAAGAGGACCTATAGTTAGGTCCCCAGATCTAGCACCATGTGATTTTTTTCTATGGGGACATTTAAAATCAGTTGTTCACACACCCCCGCCACAAAATATAGGAGACCTTCGACAAAGGATTACTGCAGAATGTCGAGCAATTCGAACAGAAGTGTTTGAAAATATGCGTCACGAATTTGAACAGCGGGTATAACATTGTTTGGCCAACAATGGGCAACATTTTGTGAAATTATTAAATTGAAAATCTGTGTACAATATTGTAATTTAGTTTTGATAAAAGGAATGATAATAAACAGTTGCAGTTTTTATTTTAATGGTACGAAGCAGCAAATAGATTTTCCTAAATATCTCGACAACGAATCGATCAATTTAAAAAAAACAGAAACCGACGTGTAGAGATTATAAAGACCTTTAAAATGAGGTATAACTCGATACCCCTTACTATTTAAGATTTTGAAGTTGGCAACTCCCCCTGGCGGGGGGTGAAAGGGGACGCGTTGCCTTTATGATAAAAAGTTGTCCCCTTCGATATATTTGTTGACGTGCCCCAGGATTTTTTTTTTAAAATACACACATTTCGAGAAAATTAGGGTGGGAAGTCTTGAAATGATACTCTGTATAGTATTGTGACGAATTCATTTGATTGAAAATCGGAGCTCGATTTATTTGGAAATTTATGTAAACACTTATACTAACTATAGACTTATTTACTTATATTCACTTTCACTTATACTTATTACAATACTCGTTTTCAAACTGCGCGGAACTGTTACTGACTCCTTGTAGGTGTTAAGAGGAAGAGGTTGGATTGGCTTGGTTGTGGGTGAAATTGTTGGTTTTCGAGATTGGTGCCCTGGTGTAGGATTAGTTTCCTCTTCAGGGCTGTATTGGATGTTTCAGTGCGCGGTTCGAGACTGCGCAACGTGAATTGGTGGTTGGTTTAAGTTAGTGAGTTAAAAATGTGTCTAGAAAAATTTATTAAAAAGTGACTAGGAAGAATTTAAAAAGTGTATTGAAATAGAGATTTGGACGGGCTTTTCGCTGGAAAGTAACCGGAGGAAGGTTTTATGTTGGAATATGTCGGGAATTGATATTTGTAACCAGCGAAGCTCAAAAATGTGCGGAGTGGTGTGAAATAAAGTGTCTAGAATAGGAGCGTTCTGGTGGAAAACGAACCATGCGTCGCAGATATGCGGTTGAGCTGGCTAGGTGTCGGAAATTATTTAGTGAAAAATGGGTGGTTTTTACTGAATTTGAGAGGTCTCCGGTGTTTGAAGAGAGAAATATTGAAGATTTGTAATTTTATTAAATTTTTGGAATTTTAGCGGAAAAAGTGTATAGGAGAGAGAGAAGAGAACCTAACCTTAATAACCCCCCGAGCAATACGGTTTCAGGGAAGGGCACAGTACTATTGCACAAATCATTGAAGTATTTAACCACGTCAGAGAGGGATTTCGAAAAAAGAACAAATCGTATTATGATCAATATTGATATACAAAAATCATTTGACTCTGTTTGGATCGAGGGATTGATTTATAAATTAATCAGAATAAATTTACCTAAATACTTAATTAATATAGAGCCCACTGAGCGAGAATGTGTTGCCTCAACGTTGCTGCAAATCATATATAGGATGTGTAATGTTGCTTCCGACTTTGCAATGATGTTGTATCAACATGCCAGCAACGCCGTAACGGCCGCCATTGCAACATTCATTTGTAATATTTCAAAAGTTATGTTAGGTGATGGTACGTACGGATATTTCTAACACCGTTCAAATGCAAGGTTGTATCATTATTTCAATATCACATTCTTATCAACTTTCTTTTATGATGTTGCAGTTACCTTATAACTAGACGTTTCAGGAAATGTTCCTATACATTTCAAAAGTATATTCAAATCATCTTTCATTTGGTATATATGGGACCTTATAATTAGAACTTACTAGTACCATTCCAAGACATTTCAGAAGTATACTTGAATCAACTTCTGTTGGTGATGTTGCATATTCCCTGATTTATTGCAAGTTGCAGATACTGTTCGAAAGTTTACTAAAATCATCTTTATGATTTGGCAATATAATTATTAGGGAGTTAGAGGTACTCTCCAATTATCATATTGATAATGGATAAATGCTTAATTATATTAAGATTGGAAAATTTCAAAATGGATCAATTAGTCTCTTAACCTCAAATTGAAATGACTTGCGTTTTTACTTAATGACGAAAACTTCTAATCTGTAGAGGCTATAGCATGATTAACTAAACGTGTATTGAGGGCTAGTGACTTCAATTTGGTTTCATAGTGTGGTTCAAAGTTTTCATAAAGTTTTGTCAAAATGTATATTCTAAGTAAAAAAAAACTTATTGAGATTCATTGGTGACTACACTTTTAACGCAGAATGTGTGTCCGTTCTGCACTCTGGACAAGTAAGAGAACCCAAAAAAAGCAAATTTAAATCAAAATATTCCAACGATTTATGGAACCGAAATAAAAACAATATTGCACATAAAATAACACATCAGATACAAAAAAACATGTAACTCCAGTAGCAGATAATCCAGTTCAATGAATGAATGAATGAATGAACACTGCTTTATATTCATCAATTTCGTTTTTTTAAAATGTTTTGTCAGTTTCTACGTAATGGTCCACTGAATACTTCGCATCGAACCATTATACAAATACTAAAAACAGTAAAAAAATTAATATATAAATATGCATCTATTGATTTATTGAACTAAAACATTCATAATAAAAAATATTTTAATAACAAAAATATATCACACTACACAATTTACACAGATATCAACTTATATACTGGGAAACAACCAGATTACTCGGTGTTTCCTGGAGGAATATTAAAATGAAAATTTGTGGTTCAAATGAACTTCACAAATAAGTGATTAAATCGAAGGAGCCTATAGTCTTATTGATATACTATATAACAACTAATATAATTGAAACGTTATAGTTCTAAGTGAAAAACAAACATTTATACCTGAACACACCTTTCAATTCACAACTGATTCCAACGGAGTCAGCCAACGAGTGAACATCGTTAACTTCGACTTTGACAATTTTTTACGTTATTTACGTGTTTTTCTTTAATATTATCAATAGTTCTTTGAGATAACACTGTGCAAATAATAATCAACATGTGATAATTAACAGTCAATTAGTGTTTTTGTTTTTACAAACTACAAATCCTTACTATTAGTCAGTTGGACAATTAAATTCCCCAGTGGCGTGGCATTAGAATCAACAGGTAACTGATATATTCCTTTTATATTACCCACAGAGTCCTTCTGGGACGTCTGTCGCAATAATAAAATTTATTGTGAAGTGGTTTTGGTAACCAGGACCGCTCACAAAAATGAGCTCCATTAACAACCAAAATCAAATGTCGTCATCACAACCTATCACAACTAACCGCACAAAATCTTATGTTGCAGCAACCCTAACTAAACCCCCTCCTCCGACTTTTCCAAATAGGGATCAAGCCATTATTTTACATGCAATTTCCAACACCGTTCTCTTTGAATATGTAAAAGCTGTAGGGGACATTGTTACCCCTAAAAATATTACCTTTGCGTCACAAATCTCAAATAACCGTATTTGTATTTATCTATCCTCGAGTAATATTGTCAATGATCTTCTCAGTGCCCATCAGAGCATCTCCATTAATTCCACAACTATCCCTATACGAAGACTCATTACACCGGCAAAACGTATTCTCATATCCAATATATCTCCCACCATTCCTCGCGCCATAATTGAAAAAGCTCTAAAAGATATTGGACTACAGTTAGCCTCCCCTGTTTCGTTTGTAAAATGTGGCGTACTAGGTGATGAATACGCTCACATTATGAGTTTCCGTAGAGTTTCTTACGTTATTCCAGAAAATGATAACTTCTCCGTACAAACATTTCTTCTAATTACTCATGATAATACTCAATATAGAATTTTTGTATCATCTGATACGCTTGAATGTTTCTTATGCAAACAAGCTGGACATACTGCTGACTCCTGCACAAATACTACTACATCCCAAACACAAGACGACATCCCACCCCCCGCCAACTTTATATCACAATCTACGGCTAATATTTCTCTCGATAGTGCTCCCAGACAATTCACACTACCAAATACCTCGAATGAAACTGAGATAACTCAATTACTAACTCCCCTAACTCGTGGACAAAAACGGGCCATATCAACTGATAGCAATGTTGATACCCCTCTCCAACTCACACCGGAAATCAAACCTGAACCAACAACAAATCAAATGCTCCCCCCTTTATTTACTGACCCTAATACCTCCTCTAAACATCTAAAGAAAAAATCGAAAACAATTACCTCTGATCTTCATAATTTAACACCCTCCACTCAAAAAGCAATACACGCTATTTATGAAAAAAATCCATCGGATCTCACTCTTACAGAAACCCAATTCACAGCTTTCTTAGAAAATACACATGGGAATATAGACCCTCCCAAGGAAGCTCTAATCTTCACCTCAAACACTCAAGGATTACTAAGTGATATATCACTCCTGTATACCGAAACGAAGGAAAGGTCCCTCAAAAACCGCCTTACAAGAATTAGAAAAAAAATTAAACAACAAATAAATCCTGAAAGCCTACGATATATGCTGAATAATCCAGAGCAAATTAACAGCCTACTGCAGTTCCTCAAAGATGTGCAGCTTTACAGCAAAATTTAACGAAACCTACATATGATATTATTGTCTAATTGTATTTTATATAGCAATGTAATCGTTTTGTGCAAGTGGCCATAGTCGCCGAGCACGTTAATTTTAATAAAAAAAAAAATCACAACTATAAAATAAAAAGGAAGCTGTGATCCTATTGTATAGAGTATACAAATATAAATTAATCCATTGTTACACTTCACCAAGAAAACAGAATAAATGTAAAAAATGTTATTTCTTTTTCCCTCCAACGACCGGTCGAAACACTCGAAAGAAACAAATCCTAACCCAACATTTTTCTTCTTCTTCTATACTATTATTGGGCTCGGTTAGGATGAGTTCCGAATGCATCGTTTCTGCCTTTTGCGTCGAAAGTCATGCTATCTTCACGCATTCTGATTGGCGAATTGGTGAACCGTGTCAGGAATTTGCCGATCAGAATACGTGACGCGCGACGCAAAAACATAAACGATGCATTGGGAACCATTCACTCAGTTCCAATCAGACCTAATCTAGAAATATATAAATTCGAAATCCGAAAAGTGTGCCGGAGAGTAATCGAAATAAACGTCATGCATCTAGGAATTTTTCAGAAGGAAGGAATATTATTAACACACAGCAATGTTTCTTTATTAAAAAATTTCGCAATATTCCAACTTGGATAGGTACTGAAACTTCATATGGAAATATTTCGACAGGAAGAAATGAATAACTTACAGCAATGTTACTTCGCGAAAGTAAATGACAATATTTCAATTAGTGTATTTGACAATATCACTGAAACTTAATAGCGAAATGTTTCAAAAATAACAAATAACTAATTTACAGCAGTGTTTCTGAAAAAATGCTGATGCAATATTACAACTGGCATATCTAAGAACATCACGGCAACCTCAATTACAAACGTTTCAGTGGGAAGGAAATCTCAACTTAATGAAATGTTTCTCTATTGAGCAAGTCACAATGTTTCAACTAAACGAATGCAATAATATTACTGCAACTTCTCGAGGAAACATTTCAAAATGTATATAAAAGTAATTTGCAGCAATGTTTTGCAAGGTTCTGTGCTCAGTGGGAGCCACTCATATGTACATATGTTACTAACCGTAAGTTTTATGTAAGCATCAATGAAGGTTCGACTGGACCTTTCCCCATAAAAGCCGGACTTACTCCGGGCTCAGTTTTATCCCCTTTGTTATATTCAATATTCACCCACGATCCACCAACGACGTCACAAGTTTTGACAGCCATGTATGCAGATGACACCAGATTTATAACAGCAGCAAAAGTCTCGGACACTGCACTACACAACGTACAGACACACATAAACACAGAAATCATACTATACCTGAGAGAGAATAAACTAACTATCAACATATCCAAGACAGAGTACTTGTTACTCAGGAGAATTGCAAGGAAAAACAGCTAATTGCAATATCAGCTGTGCATTGAAGTACAACACCTTTCACTTGGTAACATTTTAAGTTATCTAGGATATACTCTACAAGGTAACACACTCGCTAATGCATATATAAAGGAGCAAGCTCATAAAGCTAAAATTGCAATGATCAAATTATATCTCATCATACGCAAAAATAGCTATCTCTCAACGACGAATAAATTGATCATATATAAACAAATCATCCGTCCAATATTGTCATACGCTGCCGCAGTGTATTTTACTGGCACAAAACACAGTTTCCATACCCTGAAGGTGGTACAGAACAAGTGTCTCCGCATGGCAATCAAATACAAAACATGCTACCCCAAACTTCCAAAAACCTAATGGTTACACGAGCAAGCCGACATATGCACTGTCAAGGACTTCACATCAAAAATTCCATTCAACTTTCACAATCACTGTCTCCCAAAAAATCTTCATGAAAAACTCAAAGCCGCCATCGCGCAGAAGACATCCGCGACATATACATTGGTCGCTATACATATAACTGATTGTTATCTCTAACAACCAACTGCTTCAACTTAGTATTTAATCTAGTTACTCCTCAACATAAGTCCATATCAAAAATTAACTAAAACAAAATTGCATCATATCCAACTTCAGCCAGGTTGCCGTCATACATAACCTATCATAACGTTCGATTTTGAAACCCTATTTTTCAACTGCTTTTCGGGGACATACCAGTCGAAAAAAAACTGGGCAGTTATAATTCTATACCAGGGACAAAATAACTTCCCCACCTAGAAACAATTGGATGATGCCACAAGAGCAAGGAGCCAACTCATACCCTCAGACGTACACAAGTGTTTCGGAAATGGCCAGAACATCGGCATTACTTACTTATTGTATATTTCTTGAGCTACCTGTAATTAGTGATATAAACTATTGTGAATACAGACTTGTTTGAATTAAATTGATAAAACGGACCGTAAGTCACGGAGTGGAATAGTTATTATTTTTGCAGGAGCATTAATTATTTGGCGGACGAAGAAACAAAGAACTATATCACTTTCTACTGTAAAAGCAGAATATATTGCACTGACAGAGATGGCAAAGGAATGGTTCTGGATTAAGGCAATAAGCTAAATGTAAACGAATTTTTACAAACTCTATGGGAATTTTTTGCGACAACAAAAGAGCTATTACTTTAGCAAAAACAAATATAATTTCTTTTAATTCAAAACAAATACATTTCTTGCGTGATTTGGTTATAAACGAAGAAATTAAATTTAAATACATTCCAACAAATCACAACATTGCAGATATCTTTACAAAGATCATATCAGGAGATCTGATGTGACAATTCCATATAGTTCCAATCACCCCATGTCACATAATCTAGCGGCATATAATTCAATGATACATAGAGCTTTTTCAGTTCCTATGAACAAATGTAATTTTGATAGAGAGATTAATACAATTAGACAAATAGGAACATCCAACGGTTATCCGTTATATATGATAAGTAAGCTGATTAATAAAAAAGAGAAAAAAGTGGCATCACAACTAATATTTCCTGAACAAACTGATGAAATAAAAACGAATACAACAATTTCTTTTAAAACAGAAGGTAACGTTAGTACACAATTTTTAAATGTAAAAACAAAAATACCACCATTAAAGAAATCAGGTATATATAAACTCAAATGTCCAGAATGTAATGCTGTCAATTTGGGTCAGACCCTTTTAAATCCGATACAGTGAACACTTACGAGCATACAGATTTAAACAACCAGATAAATCCCACTACGCAAAAAATCTACTTGACACCAATCATTCATTGACACCTAACACAGAACTAGAAGTGCTGCATATTTGTGAAGAGAAACAAGAACTGGATTCCCTTGAAGAATTGGAAATTAGAAGACATTTAAAGAAACCCACAATATGAAGTTGTCAATGAACAGATAAATCTAGGGAGTTCTCCACTAATAAACTGTCTTCTTGAGTGATAATTTTAAAGATCAGCAGATATAGTTTTCCTGGTTTTCTATATCATTGCACAGTTATACTGATCTTAATTGGAAAAATGATATCCAGGATATCACCTTAGGGCTAATAATATCTAAGCTTCGATATTTGTAATATCACATCTTCTTCTTTTTTCTATTAACATATATTAAGTCAATCACAAGTTAGGTCACTTCTTGGCCTAGCCAAAAATTACTAATAAACATCGGGTAGGCATCAAATGAAATGTAACTTCTGCCATTCTGACGATGATATTGATTTATCGAAACAATTATCATTTTTTTAGAATTTTCAACAATTTTCATTATATTGTGGAATTAGCTAGAAACAGTGAGTTTCATTTAAAACACTAAAAATAAATCAATTACAAAAAGTCCTTCCAATATAGTGTTTTGGGTATTTTGGATAGAACATGTTTGTTTCTCTGGTTTATTTTGGCAAATTAACCCTCGACTTTCTATAGAAGACATTAACAAACACAGCATACCGTTAGGTAGATATTTGTTCATTTAACGACTTATGTTAGAGACAGGTTTTATTTCAAAATTGTAATCAATATAACTATTCTATCGCTAAAACCCTGGAGGTGTATGTGAGTCTTCTTCGGGTGCCTATTCGTTTCGAATAATGAGGATCATCCTGAATATAATCACTTTTCGACTGCTTTGGAAAGTTCGGTGGTACTTTTTGAGAACCATAGGCATCTTTAAGTTTTCAAGTCATGAAATTTCTCTGGTCTTCTTTTAGTATAGACATTCCTTGAAAAACGGATTTTAAAAGACGGTCGTTTTTCATAATATATCCAAGTTATTCTAGTTTCCTTCATTCGGTCCAACACTGCCTTGTTCAATTTATCTACCCAACTGATCCTCAACATTCGCCTGTAAAGCCATATTTCGAAGATCTCGAGTCATATTTGTGTTGCTTCGGTTATTTTCCGTGACTCCATTCCATAGAAAAATATCGAGAAAATATAGTATTTGAGTCTGATTTTGATATCGATGCTAAGGTTGTGACTTTTACAGTTTAATCATTTGATTAAAGGCAGCTTTTCCATTCTCGACTATGCACCTAATCTCCTCTGAATAGTCCCAATCCTCGCTGACCATGGTTTCTAAGTAGTAAAACCTTCTCTATTTGTGTGTTGTTACTAATTACCATGAATTTAGTTCAACTATTGTTATTTGTTTCTTATCTATAATAAGTGCCGGCATAATTTATTCTGTTCATTAGTTCCTGTGAGCTGATTATACTATCAGGTAGTATCACAGTATATTCTATTGTTTAATCGTTCTATATTCAGCGGGATTCCTATATCCGTATTCACAAGAGTTTCTCTGAGAATTTCTTCTGAGAATAAATAGGACCGACGAAATAATGCAGCCTTGTCTTACGTCTCGAAAAAAACTGACTACAATGGTTTACTACCGTGCACTTGTCATCTTAATTCTCTGAGTGATTCCAGTGTATATTTTGATGATAATCGCATCTTTATCGTCAATGTCTGTGTTGCTCAAGATATCCTGCATATCATGATATATTCTATTTTATCAAACGTCTTCCGATAGTCGATAAAACAGGCGAAAATATCACAGTTCATATCTATGCAGCGCTGGAACAATGTCTGCAGATAGAACAGGGCGTTCCTTGTACCCACACCCTTCATAAGTCCAAAGTGTGTCTGTTACTCTTTCTTTCCATACCTTGAAGATTCTTTGATGAATGATTTTTAGAAACAGCATTAGCATGTGACTCATAAGGCTAATCGTTCTAAAGTTGCCACATAATTTGGCTTCCCGTGTCTTTGGTAACATTAGAAATTATAAAATTAGTCATTCTTTTAAGATGTTCCCAGTATTAAATTTCGATACCAGTTAAGAATTTGAGGGATTGATCGTTAAGAAGTCAGAAGAATTCTGAGTGCAAGTAAATTAGAAGAAGTTAAAGAAATTTTCCAGATTTGAAAATTGATATTTCCAAATACACAAAATTTATGTATGTACATCTGATTTTTTTCCAAATTAATGTACTCTTATAAAATGTATAGAGATAAATATTTTTCATTACCGGTTTGATAGTCGATAGATTTTTTATTTATAAATTCAACATTGAAATTTCAATGACATATTCAGTTTAATAATATTTTGTGCTGCGAAATAGAAATGTTATTATATTAAAAATATTCACTCACCGGAAGATTCAATGTAGTATAAATTGGAAAATAAATTTTCACAGTTCCACAAAACTGTTTTTTAGTTTCATATAACACAAACAATTGTTTTATTTTGTAATTAAAACTTGGCGCGAAATGATTTCGAGCGCACACAAATACTATTCCGTTCGTAATTGAGGGCGTGACTGGGCGCAAAAAAGATCGCGGAGGGCTCCTGTGTTTACCGTAGGACACGTTTTAACCGTTCAGGAACAACTGAAGACTGTTTGCCGCCTGAACTGATGCCGGAAATTCCCGGCAAACAGAATAGCGCACGCCCTTATAGACAAGGCTTATATTTGAATAAGATGAACATGTTACAGTTTTTAGTAATTTATTTAGTGAACTGGAAAGTTCAAGAAACAATTTTCAGTTATAAAATATGAGAAAAGAAGCCGAAGTAAGAAACTTTTAGTGAAGAAACCAAAATAAATGAACACGTGAGTGCAAAAATAGGTTCGAATAATAAGTCTTGATAATGCGTTATATTAGGGATCATAATAGATTGTGAATAATTTTTAATAAATGAGAGTTATACTATCTCAACTTTGCTGCGTAGAACGCTTATCCTTCATGACCATCCTTACTTTAAATACTTTCTATTCTTAACAAGATATATCAGACTGATTTTGCTTTAGTTGGCTGGGTCTTCAAAAACTTAGGTCTCTAGATTTTCGATTGATCTTGTCTTGGGGATTGTAGGTTAGGGGTATGTGGGGTTGAGGTTTGTGAGCTAGGATATAAAAGGCACAATTTTTTTTTATTACCAAATTCGCATCAACCAAAAGACTGGTTATTAACGACTAATATGAATTGTTACATTTTATGAGTTACAAGCCATTTTTCTAGATAGTAATACAATTTTGAGATAGTGTTTCAATTAGTTGTTTACTAAATACAGTTTATGATTGCTTTAAGATACTTTTTAAGATTGGCTATATTGTGGTTAGGCTCCAATATATTGTAATGTTTTTCTCATTTATTTCAACAGTAAACGGGTGGGATAAACTTTAAACACACGGTATGGTTACTTACAAATTTATTTAAATAATAAACACTTAATTTATATACACACAACCTTAATTATTAATTTCAATCAACACTTTACTGTTCGCTATTTCGGGGTATTCTTGTTTATTTCTCGAGATCTAGAATTTTGGAGGAAATTTCTTTTACAAAATTTTTGGACGATATTTTTTGCATGAAATTTTTTGGACGAAATTTTTGACGGACATTTTTTAGGGGAAATTTTTGGTGAAGAAGTTTGTGCTGGCGAATTTTGGGGGGAAATTTTGGGGGGGGGGATTTTTTGATGGAAAATTTTGGTGGCGGATTTTGGAGGGGATAATGAGGGGGATTTTTGATGGAAAATTCGAGGGGAGGGGGTAATGGGGGGATTTTCGATGGAAATTCTTTGGGGGGGGCATTTTTGGGGGGAACGGGGTGGTAATTTTTGGAGGGAACTGGGGGAGGGGCAATTTTTGGGGGAGCTGGGGGTAATATAGGGGGAACTTGCGGGTAATTTGGGGGGTTGGGGG
Source organism: Galeruca laticollis (assembly GCA_963921935.1). Taxonomy (NCBI): domain Eukaryota; kingdom Metazoa; phylum Arthropoda; class Insecta; order Coleoptera; family Chrysomelidae; genus Galeruca; species Galeruca laticollis. Next base: position 53,422,558 of record OY998184.1, read on the forward strand.
GAACTTTGGGGGACATTCGGGGGGTATTTTGGGGGGAAATTGGGGGGTAGTACTAATTCTTTCGAAGGACGGTTGCCAACTCGTGCGTTCTTGATACGGGCGGGGATGTTGTATGCCAGTGAATAATCTTTCGGGAGAGTGAATAAATCTTGTTGTTCTGAAGTGACTCCATATCTAGCTTTCCCGATACCTCCATACGCGCCCATAAATTCATCAAAGGTAGGGTCAGACACATCTCGAATATGGTTCACTCCTTTTAGTCTAATATCCGAATTAGAAAGGACGTTCACCCATCTGTTTAATGGATGAAAAATATTTTATGTCAAAAAATATATTGCTAGTGGGTTGCCTAAAAAATTCCTGGCCAAACTATGATTAATTAAAAATTGAAAAATGACTCATAAGTAAACATTGCACTCATGAGTTCAATCAATAAATTTAATAACGAAAGAATGAAGCCTATAGAATATACAAACGTTAGGTTGTCTATTTCTTTACTGGCGTATTTTGATACTAGTTAATTTAACCTACTTTTTTAATAAAGAAACATGTAAATCAAAATAAGCGCTATTTCATGGATTGAATGACGGTTGTGGAGTTTTAAAAATTTAAAATTTAATGCGAATTGAAGCTTAAAGTGTTCTAAGCTAAGTATCTCGTGCGATAGAATACGACGCAGCATTGCAGCTGTGCATGCATTTATATGATTATTCAAAACATACAGGATTTATTGGAGACCAAACGCCAAGACATTGTCGAAATGACGGAAAATGATGACGAATTTACCGAATCCGAGGATCGAAATTTTACTTCCGATGAATCCGATACGGAATAACAATTATTAATTGGAAAAAATTTTCATTTTATTAATTTTAGTATTTATGTTATATTGCAATAAAAATTTTGTACGTAATGCAAAATCCTTAGTGCGTGATTTTTGCTATTTTTTAATTTTAATTTTTTGACTGTTCACTTTATTTATCGCAATACTCATAATGAGAAGCATTAGAGAGTGCTTTATGATCGAAAAATCTTTTTCGCTCTATCTCTGCACTTATTTTTATTGTTATACTCTTGTCAGTTCACATTAACCAAAATACTTTGCATAAAGATATTTTAATAAAGATTAATCCTGTTATCTTTAAAACATTAATTTTATCTAATGGAATTGAGAAAAACCCCAAAATAGTCCAAAACTTATTTTGTCTATCAAGATTTCAGAAATTTTTTTTCTAAATAACTGGATACGAAAAAATCGAACAATTAATTGATTTTTTTCTTCATAGTTTGGTTTCACCCATAGGAAGAACAGTATTGAAAATGGTTATTTCGTTCAAACTAGTTTAATGATAATTTATAAAAAACTAACTATTTATATAAACGTGGAAGAACAAACAAATTTCAAGACAAGTGTATATCGTAATTATATGTTTATTCTGACGAACATTTATATACCGTAATGCCCCATACCACATATAAAAATTATATGTATATTTAGCGTTGTTTTCTCTTTTCTCAAGTCTTCTTCTTCTAGTGCCTATCCGGTCCGGATGTTGGCGATCATTCTGGCTATTATGATTTTATTTGCTGCTGCACGGAATAGTCCTGTAGTAGTTGTTGAAAACCATGTCCTGAGATTTTTGAGCCATGAATTTCTCCGTCGTCCTGGGCCACGTTTACTAGGGATCTTCCCTTGCAAGATATTTTGTAATAGACTGAACCTTTTCTCATTTCGCATTATATGACCGAAATATTCTAGCTTGCGGATCTTTATCGTTTTTATTAATTCGGTGTCTTTCTGCATTTTTCTGCAGACCTCTACGTTGGACACATGGTCTGTCCATGAGATTCTTAATATTCTACGATAGAGCCACATTTCAAAGCTTTCGAGTTTTTTTGTTGTTGCGTCGGTCAAGGTCCATGATTCGACCCCGTACAGTAAGACGGAGAAAACGTAGCAGCGAAGGAGTCTTATTTTGGTAGTTAACGTCAGAGATCGACTTTTAAAAACTGATGCCATTTTGAGAAATACGGCCCTTGCTTTCTCTATTCTACAGCGGATTTCTTGTGAGTGGTCCCATTGGTCATTGAGTGTTGAGCTCAAGTCTACTGCCAGTTATTCCAAAATATTGCTCAGTATTCACTAGTGTATCGGTCTACTTCTCTAACGAATGAACAAAAAGCTTGCGCACTCTCTTTCATCCGGCGATTGCGGCGCGCGCATTTGCAATGCCTCATTCAAACCAGTTTTTTGCAGACAAACCTATATCATCGTGTTCGCAATGAAATAGGGCTTATTTTGTAGTAGTTACGCCAAGAAAAAAAAATAATACTCGTACAACGTTTGTATATTCTATAGGCTTCATTCTTTCAGTTGGTATTGAATTTATTCATTAAACTCAAAGTGCAATGTTTAATAAAAAGTCATTGTTCAAATTTTAATCAATCACAGTCTAGCCAGGAATTTTTTAGGCAACCCACTCGCAATATATTTTATAACAAACTAAATTTGATATTAAATACTTTTCATCCATTAAACAGATGGGTGAATGTCGTTTCTAATTCGGATCCTCTACTATTTCTCTAGGTCATTGCCTCCTTCGAATGGCGCTAGTCGGTTTTGGTGAACTACTTTTGGTTTTTCGTTGGGGATCTTGCTTATGCGAAATATACCATCATTGATCCTTTTCTGGATTAAGTATGGACCTTCCCAGGATTTTTGTAATTCTGGAGAAAATCCTTTTCTCCTCGTCGGGTTGTCTAACCATACATTGTCCCCTTCTTTAAAACCGCCTACTGTGGCCTGCGTGTCGTATCGACTTTTCATTCTATCGCTGGCAACTTGCAGATTTGTTCGAACTAATTCATGAATATCATCCAGCCTTCTTCTCAATTGGATCACGTAGTCTTCTTCTGCTAGATCTTCTCCTGGTCGACAGCCAGATTCTAAGTCACAAGGAAGCCTAATTTCACGTCCAAATAGGATGTTCGCAGGTGTTTCACCCTTCCATTCGTTTATGGCAGATCGATAAGCCAACGCAAATAAAGAAAGATACTGGTCCAAATCTCTCTGATAGGTCGAAACTACTTTGGGCAGGTATTTTTCAACGGTCCTGTTCATTATTTCGGCTATTAAATCTGATTGTGGATGCAACGCTGTTGTCCTGGTCTCCTTCATTCCCAGCTTGTCACAAATTTCTTTGAATACCTGGCTCTCGAAGTTTCTTCCTTGATCGCTGTGGACTTCCATTGGCACACCATATCGGCTGATAAATTCTTTCACCAGTACCTCCGCGACAGTTGTGGCCTCTTGATTCGGGATCGCGTAAATTTCCACTCACTTTGTGAAATAATCCATTACTACCAGGATGTATTTACCACAATTTTCTGTCGTTGGAAACGGTCCAGCGATGTCTAAAGCAATCCTTTCGAAAGGGCTTCCAACATTATATGGTTTAATGGGTGCCTTTCTCTTGATATGTGGTCCATTACTCGTAGCAAAAGTCGTACATTTCTTACACCAGCCTTTCACATCATCGGAACTGTTCATCCAATAAAATCTTTCAAGGACTTGCTGAAGGGTTTTCTTCACTCCCAGATGATCTCCCAATGGAGTGTCGTGTAACTTTCTCAGTACATGTGCTACTCTCGTTCTCGGAATAACTATCTGTCTTCTCGGAACGATCATCGTTTTCAAGGACTCTTTTCAACAGCCCTTCTTCCAGGACAAGAGAGTCCCACTGAGCCCAATATGCCTTGAGTGTCGGTGAAAACCTTGACACTTTTTGCCATGTTGGCGACCGATTTTCTTTCTTCCATTGCCGAATCTTCTTTAGGTGAGGATCATTCTCCTGATCTTCTCTGATCCTGGTGGGTGACCATACTTAGTTGACTAGATTAGTTCTTGACACTGCAACTTCCTTAGATTTCGACTTGTTGCATTGAGAATAGTCGGCAGGGCATGACCGTCTAGGAGCATGGGACAGGAGTCCTTGAGTTGTAGAAGTCCTGGGGCGCTTCTACGGGCTGCATACGTGCTCTAGCTCACCAAACTTTTGGCATTTGATCTTCTTCGGCTTATTTCTGCCATACTCTCTATCAAATTGACGATCTGGTTCAGGATGTCTTCGTTACCGACATCTGCGAGATTTCATCTCGTATCAGGGTCATTGTCATCATGGAGGGATCTCCAAACTCCACAGCCTCAGGATCAGTACCCTGACTTTCATAATGCCCTTTCCGTTGGTGTCAGGTGTTCCTAACTTTGTTGTACCGCGATTCCATCGTGACTTCTTTGCATTTAAGAGGTTCTTGATTTGAAGGAGCCGTAGGACGCTTACTCGAACTGCGTGTATGCTCTAGCTCGCCACAATTACAGCACCTGATCTTCTTCGGCTTTTTATCTACCATACCTTTCAACAAGTTGGCGATCTGGTCAAGTCTATCATTAACACCTTCTTCCTGTATGGTCTTATCTTTGTTGTATCCCGAAGCCATCGTCGCTGCTTTATATTCCAGAGCAGCATTTAATGTATCGACCAATCTTTTCGGATGGTCTAGCCATCAATAAAGGCCTGGATGCCCAGACATTCCATCATGTTTTCTGGTGATGATAGATAGGCGAATCGAACTAGTCGGGCAATATCCACTTGAATATACTCTTGAAGAGGTTCGTCACGCCTTCGGTTCTTCAGCTGAGATTGGTACAAATGTTCTAGATGTTCGTGGCCTTATCGCATGGCCAACCTCTTCTTCAGCTGCTCAATGGCATCCGTCTCTTCCAGACCTATCGGCTGAAGTACATCTAAGTCATCTTCCTGAAGCGCGATAGCTAAGTTCACTGCTTTCTCCCTATCGGACTTTCTCACTCTAGCAGCTGCTCCAAACTGTTTTACGTGATTAGTCCATGACGTTTTTCCGATGAACTTTGGGGCCTTAACTCGGGTGAAACTATCAATGTCTTATGGTGTGTTTCTGGCTTGCAAGGTTTTGTTTGCTCGGTTTTATTTTGTTATGCTGGCATGTCTTGTGTTCTTGAATCTGTCATCTCTCTCTCTAACTCCTTGATTCTCTTGTCAATCGTCGTCATTTTATTCTCAATGTCTGACTTTATTTTCTCGTCCATCGTTGTAATCTTATTCTCGGTCTACGATTTTGGGCGACGAATTTCTATTTTCGACCTCAGCGGAAATGCCATTTTTCATTGATAAAATATCGGTTGAAATATCGTTCTTTATAGCAAATATATTCTCTTCCATATTATCAGGAATGTTAGCAGAAATTGACGAGATTAAGGTGGAAGCATCGTCATTGAATAGAAATGTTTCTGGATCCAAGCCGTCACTTTCCACTGCCACTCTAAGTCTTTCTACTAATTAACTTTTTTATTGGACGTTTCCATTTCGCAATTTTCCAATTCTGCTCTTAGTTCAGTTACTTTTAGGTCACATAGTCGCTTGGCCATTTTACGTATATATTTATTTATATTACCTCACACCTGACACCAATGTAATGTTTTTCTTATTTAGACTATTTACTTGTTCACTATTTATATCACGAGATCAAATTATAAACTAACTCTTTCCGCTGGTCGTTATTCTTTATATATGAGTGTCCTTTTTTCTAGATAATTCTAGATTGCGGCTTACACAAAAACAATCGCCTACTAGACAAAGTCGGATTTTTCATATTTTTATCTATATTTAAATTATGTCGCTTTGTCCATAAAATTGTAAAAATGTTTCATGACAATAAAGCTTATGTCATGCACAGTTACACTGATTTTAAATAGGAAAAAGATATACAGGATATCCCCATAGGACTAATAATATCTAAGCTTTAATATTTCTTATATCATATGCTTTTTTTTATATGTATATAAAATCAATCACAAGGCTTTTTGGTCTAGCCAAAAATTATTATTAAACATCAAATAAGCATGACAAGTAACTTCTGTCATTGTGACGATGCTAGCAATATCGAAACAAATGTCAAATTTTTTAGAATTGTTAACATTTTTTCAATATATTGTGGAATTATTTAGATATAATTAGATTCATTAAAAAGGTAAGATATGGCTGTAGATGCATGAAATGAATATTATATGACAATATGGTTTCAACATATTCCACCGGTTTTACAATAAAGATAGAAAATATTTTTATTGCTACATCTTACTTACAATACCATATTTCGCGAATGAGATCTGCGACAACGGAGAATCGTTCGCATTTGGTTGTCCTTATCTGTCACTACTGATTGATCACATGACAATATTTTCGATAGTATATACGGAAGTTGTGGGACTCTGTTTGAAAGAGCTCGAAGTTCAGACATGCTTCTCAAAGTACATGACATTGTTTTAATGAACAGAATATTGAAACTCACCCGCGGCAAGCACTTTATTCTAACGATTGCGTTTAATATGCACAAGCTGTCGTCTACAATATCGTCACGACGCGACGTTTATTGTATACAGAGTACAGAAATGAACCTATATCGTATCTCTTTCATTCTGAAATAATAAGAAGTTATGAATGAATTGAACAAAGGATTTACGTTACCTGTTCTGGAAGAATGAGCATAAGAATGTCCAATTTAGTTTTGTATTATTATATAAGAAAACTAAGATACATAAAAAAGTGCGTCTTCGAAAAATGGGGTAATGAAAATCCAATTGCCCAAGTGCCTGGAAATGACGATATAATCAAACTAGTTAATGTACCCAGCACAAGACTTCACCTTATGTAACGAGACCGACAGACAGACATACCGACATTTTTTTTAAATGTTTCTTTGAACTCTGAAATATTTGAAACGTGTTGATCCACTCGAATCTCAAAACGTCAAAATCACTCCATTGCAATACTTCCCTTATATTTATACACAGAAAACATACCAGAGGATAGAATGAAAAGTGCCCTCTTGTAGAGTATGAAATCTAATGCGACAATTACTCCAGCGGCTGTTATATGTAAATAGGTCGATGATGTAGATTTCTTAAAAAAAAGATTTACAGTTTCCATTTTTCGATACTGCCGCCATCTGGCGGCAAATAGAAGCCAATATTTATTCTACTGCCAGTACCTCGAAGGTAGTAAATTACATTAGATTTAAATTCTGAAGCTCAAACCACAGAACATGGTTCGAACTTTCAGAATTTGAATCAATATAATTTACTACCTGTAAGGTACAACAGAAATATAGGTAGGTCTCAATTATACAATCAAAATTAAGAAAAAATGCAATAAACTGCTATCCAATTAAATGTATGTTATTAACTGCCTTATTTTTGAATGTATAATAAATTTACAAGCTAAATGTAGATGAAATAAAAAAAACGTTTATTTATAAATACAAATTTGTGTTTTTTATTACAGATACATTAAAAAATTTACAACAATTACATTAAAAATCATAGATACATATATTTTATTTTCTACCTAATCTTAAAAGAATTATTACATTAACTGTTTTAAATCGAGGGGTAAGAACCACAACGACGTAACAGAAAAAATGCCATAATGAGTTATTAGCACTAAGTTACTTCAAATTACATCAAAAACTTTGTAGCAGAACAACGTAACAATAGGCTGATGCCACGTGCTAATTAATGTTTAACGTAAAATTATTGTATTGTATTTCTTGAGAGCCAAAATAACGAATCAGTTTTTACGTTAAACACATTTTTAAAAATGTAATATAGTAATATCTCATTTGACGTAACAGAGTGTATCGTTCAATTAGAAATTATCAACAAGTACGATTGAGGGCCTAATTGATGTATCAGTATGATACGTTAGTTGTCTCCTAATTTTATTTTCGTTTTACACGGTACTAATATACGAGACTACAGTGATACGTTATGTACGTTTTTATGATTTCTCCACCAATTCGTTCATTGTAATGCTGTATTGCATAGTATTGTTTGTATCCACGTGCTACATTAAACAAGCCTGTGCGAGCTAGTGAAACAGTTGTTACTATTAGCCGCAATCATTCAGATTGATTACCTATATTATTAGCATGGACAGGGCGGAGAAAATTTTGCAAATGACATTAGGCGACAATACTGCTGCAACAGCCTACCTATAATAATTTTGCGTAAATTAATAAAAATTGAAGTAGAAAAGCTATATTACTACTACTTATTAGAAAATTCATTGAAAGTATGTAAACAAGTAAACGCCTAGGAAAAATAAAAGTTGGGAAGAAATTAATTTTTCAAAACAAAATTTGTTATTTTGAGTTTTAACAATTCAAAACTTATTCGTTTGATCTGGTAACATAGTTACCATGTTTAGTGTAATTGCTGACATGAGGGCATAGCTAAAAAGGCTCAATAGAGATGGGATCAGCCATATACCAACCCAGATAGCACGCAAGTTTGCTGCAAACTTACTTGATTTTTGATATTGAGTTGCTCAAGCACATTTGTCATATTGAGCGTGAAACAAGTTTGCAACATAATTGCCATGTCAAAGGTGAATATGAAAAATTGTTGCAAATTTGATGCAAATTTAAAAAAAACATTTTATTGTTTTTGTATTTAACCGTAATCAATTTTATCACTTATATGCGAATAAGCTTAAAAAACATAAAATGTATTAGGTAATAGAATAATGTTTAAATATTCATAAAATTTAGACATATCATCGTTGCGACCGGATACTATTTTATTTAAAGATCAGGGTTTCACTACGAAAAGAAGAAGATTAACATAACCTTACACAATGAACTGTTCGTTGTTCGTTGAGGGTCAGACGCCATTAAAGATGAAGATTTTAATGGTGAGTTTTGGCGGTTTTATCTAGAAAAGAGTGTTTTCGCGCGTTATTAGTGTTAGTGATTCTATATCATTATAATAGTTACCAGAGACCCTGAAATTCTATCACGATTCTATATAGTGATTTTCGTTGTATAGATGTAAGTATCTTATTTTTATATATAAAAATAATGTTTGTGTAAGAATATGCGTCTATTAACATGAATTGTGTTTATTTAACTTCAATTTCCAATTACTGATTAAATAAAGTAGGAGAATAAGTTATAGAGCACGTGGGTTTCTTTTATTTATAATAGATAATTATTAATTTTTTGATTTCTGGGTAAAAGTATTACAATCAAAATAAAATGATACTAAGATGTAATATCTCATTTAAAAAACTATAAATTTATTTATCTCAAATATAGATGAGTGATATAACATATTCAGAGAGATGGGGAAACAGCAGTTTTCATGAATTTGACAATCTTCTGAAGTAGTTTATATAGTCTTACAAGCTTTATTATTTTATTACAGGTTGTAATTGAAAAAACTTTAAGTTCAGCTGGCTACCCTATTCAATTAGTGACTGACCTAACAGAAGGCTTAAACAGAGTGGAGTAGAAGGTTGACTCCATTTTATCCCAAAACAGAGAATACTGCCAGAGCTCCAAATCAAAATGACAATATGGGAAAATATGCAACAAATTTTTGTTTTTAAATCAAATTCAAATAGGCAGATATTGAATAAAATTGAAACAAATTGTTGAATTTGAATTACCCTTATATATTTTTTTGTTTAATATTTTCGTAAAAACAAAATTGATACACATTTTCTTATTGTAAACTTGTTTCTTTTTCGAAAAAAATGTCTTTCAATCAAACACAAATGAAATTGTTTGAATTCGTTTATCACAATTCAACCTTTGTTTCAGAGCTGAGAGACAACAACGAAAAAATGATGTAAATAATATAGGTTAATAAAAGTTCTTAAATTTGTTTGTCTACTTCATTTAAAACTACAAATGTGCCGTAGATGCTAATAAAAGTCGTTGACATCTATGATAAAGGAGGAAATGAATACCAGCAAGTCCCTGTGGGTTATATACTATTCTGACATTTGACACCCAGTTGTGACTTGTGACAAGTTTGAGTTTATAAACTTTAAGCAAGTTTCATATGGCTGACTTGGTGCAACTTTGATATGTGGTAACTAGCAAGTCTGCTTTATACTTGCAGCAAGTTTGTGAACTTGCTGTAGCAAACTTAATGCAAGTTTAGAAGTTTGATGTGTCAAATATGATGTACATTTGTAACAAGTTTGAATTGCTATTTGGGAATACATAATTAATCATAACCACGGTAAAGAAATTAAGTTCGACACCTGTGGCGAACAAAATAGAAATGATAATTTGGCTGCACTATTTCTGTATTGTGTGGGAAAGTTCAATATTGCTGTGATCAACCAAAAATATTTTGAACCAGGACATATGAACAGAGGTAGTAGGTACATCTAAAAAAGTGTTAATTAGATAGATGTTAATATTTTTTGATTTGTGTACAATTCGCTTCCAAGTAAATTCTTTATTTGCTTATTATTAATAAATAGGAGCACCCCTTATATAAATACATTCATGAATAAAGTATGTCACTAGTTTACTAACAATCTATTAATACAAAAAAGAAAACTTTTGTTCCTGACACCCAATAACATTCTGTATAGTATTTAAATATCTACCTTTTTTTCAGCTTGATCCAGGCGTAGGATCCAAATATATATCTTCCATATGAACAGAGGTAGTAGGTACATCTAAAAAAGTGTTAATTAGATAGATGTTAATATTTTTAGATTTGTGTACAATTCGCTTCCAAGTAAATTCTTTATTTGCTTATTATCAATAAATGGAAGCATCCCTTATATAAATACATTCATGAATAAAGTATGTCACTAGTTTACTGGTTCAAAATATGTTCTGGTTTACATACACAGATACTATATTTTTTTTTAGTTCCAACCTACATTATAAAATAGAGTTCGTATTTAACCACTATAATTGTAATTATCAAAAGTAATAGTAATTTACTCGTTCTCTCAATCATGCAAAATGATACAGAAGAGGTTAGTTAATGATAACTTGAAACAGATTTAATTTATAGAAGTCATGTACTTAAAAACTGACAACTTATGAATGCTTACTGTGTTTTTTCAGTCACTGCAAATACCCCAATTATATATACTTATCTATGGTTATTAAAAACATCTCTTATATTCTGTTTAATTGGGTTCCGGTAGATCTTCAAATAGATATAGATTTTCAATTGAACGGATTTTAGATGCACAACCTAAAAAATATGACATGATAAACACTTTTGATAGCCAAAATTTATCGACTCAAAAACCTTACAAAAATTATAGGAAGGGTTTAGGTGTCTGCATCGATTTAAAATGGAGTATGACATTTGTCCTGACCCACTGCGACCTTTGCAAAATATGTACAGTGAATTGTAGCTCTAAGGGTCAGCCACAATAGTCAGCATGTTGCTCACAGTGGAGGGACGGAAGCTTCTTACTCACATTGAACCTAACCATCCTACATCAAATATGAGATACTTACTGGCAAGATGTAGCGTTGGCAGTGCGTCATAAGTAAGGCCCCTTTTCGTATCTGCAACTTTACAACTTTTTTCAAAGTGTTCTTCACACACCAAGTACTTTTTATATACTTCTTCAACGGAATACGTATCAGAATTCAGCGGACGTATATTTTCTAGCCACATTCCATATACTTTCGGATTATTTTTTGGAAAGCGATGCATTTTACCCATGCGATTGTCACAAACCGGTACACAACATTTTCTTGTAGAGGGTTTATGGTTTTCATCCATATCTCAAAAAACACTATATAATTTGTCTATTCAAATAAATTAACACTGCAAACACAGATCATATAACTACTATTAAAAAATACTGCAAACACATGTGCTGTAAAAATGATTATATGTTTAAGTGAATCTTTGTTCCAACCGAAGTAAATACCGTTTTATTACCGTACAATCTCAGTAACGCAGCAAATTTGATGTAAATTACACAGCCTTATTATATTCACTAATTAGCAGGTCAACTGGGTTTGTATCGTAATTGTACGGTTTTTGTGTTGGTTGGAACAGACCTTTTTACTTCTATTTCTATTAAATCGTAATTCATGTCGTCACAAATTAGTGCCCAGCTGAATGCTCTTTCACACTGCCATCTTTACGATAATAGAGAAAAGAACAAACTATTATTTAAAGTTTTCTTTATTTTATAGGGCACTCTCTACTAGAAAATAGTATAAGTACAACTGCATTCAGCGCGCGGTGGCTGTTATTCCAAGTTTTTAGGTTTCAGCGGGAACGCCTAGCTTTTCATTCTATCATTGTCCGTATTTTGTGTATTTATACACATATTACATATATACTATTGATACGGTGACGTAAAAAGTAGTTCCTTGTGCCGACGCTTTCTTCTTTAGAGCTGTAATATTTGTGTTTATAAATATTTGTGTTTACTATTGGGTAGGTTGTTCAGTTTGTTTCAATTTGTTAAAATAAAACGTCGTGTTGAATGGTTATTTTTTATAATTCGCGTATAAAAGAGACTTCATTATAACATTGTATACAGTGTCACAATGAAGTCTCTTTGAACACTTTTTTAATAATTTTTAGTATCATACAGTTGGTTATTGTGTGTAGTATATATTTTTATTTGACATTTGACTTTAACCTTGAAACAAATTATAAATAAAATGACAGCGTTGTTCTCGCTAGCAAATTATTATATTAAATGGTCATAACGGAAAATTTGAATAAATTATATATTAAGAATATTAATAAATAAAATACGCTAACGTTTATTCATCAATGATTTGTCAATTGTTTATTTTTAAGCTATTGCATTAGCTTCTATCGCGGGCCTTGAGCGTGGAGACCGAATCCAGAAATTCCGTAACGAAAATAACCTGACACGATACGAGGACTGTCCAGTAAATTTTAATATCCATATGCTTATACGAGGACTGTCCAATAAATTTTAATTTTTTTATACTGATACGACGACTGCCCAATAAATGTTGATACTTTTATGACTATACGAAGAATGTCCAATAAGTCTTGATTATTTTATGATGATACGAGGATTGTCCAATGAATTTTGATTCTTTTATACTTATACGAGGACTGCCCAATAAATTTTAATACTTTTATGATTATTTTATACTGATACCTATATACTTGTACGAGGACTGTCCAATAATTTTTGATTATTTTATGATGATACGAGGACTGTCAATAAATTTTAATACTTTTATACTTATACGAGGACTGCCCTATAAATTTTGATACTTTTATGACTATACGAGGACTTCCAATAAGTTTTGATTATTTTATGCTTATACGAGGACTGTCAATGAATTTTAATTCTTTTATACTTATACGAGGACTGCCCAACTAATTTTGATAATTTTATGACTACCCTACAAACACAGACTGGCTGGTCCGATAATGGGACGAAAGTGGTTTGCCGAACTGCCGCATTCGGCCCGCTTACAGCTCCCGGCTCGGCGTGTAGGTAGGGCATGTCCGCCAGGCCGTAAGGTGGCTAAGAGTAGGCTAGCCAACCATTCAACCTCGGCAACGCCTTTGAATAACCAACGACGGGCCGATGGTAGATAGCCGGTAAAACCGACGACGGGCCGATGGTAGATAACCGGTAAGTGCACGGTAGTCCATCGGTGGCTCGCAAAGGGGCAATCCTCTTGTAAGCCACCATTTATCGGCCAGACGAATATGCGCAGACGCCCAAAATATTTGTATTTGATTGAGAAATGTTTTTTTTTATGATAAACTTCCTATCGGCTGTTCAATAAAATATGGTTTATAATCCATAGGTGACTGTGACCATGTGATAATTATTGAATACCCTTTATTAAGAGAAAGAAATGATAATTGTATTTTATATATGTATAAAATTGATATTTCTAGCTTAAATACGTTAATATTGGAAATCGGCAAAATATCTCATCTGAAAAACAACATGTGAAAGGTTACAATAATGGTTTTTGTATATACATGCATCAAATAAAAATTGGAATTTTAAATTCTCAGAGAAATTATTTTTGCAATTGTGAAAAAAAAAACATTTAAAAATGCATGACAGAGATTCAGAGAAACATCCCCTGCTATGGTATGGATAAAAAAAGATGTCTAAAATTTTTTCATGATAAAATCTAAACTTGTACTTTATATAATAAAGACTTTTTTAAAAAACATTAGACCATTTATTAGTTACACAATAAAAAAAGTAATGTCAATATATCAACATTCTTCTACAACACATGCAAAAAATTAGTTTTCCCAATATATAAGTAATAACGAACGGAAAATGTGTACATATTATACATAAAATACGCAGTTGCAAGAAACTTAACGAAAAAACCATCTTATTCATATTAAAATCAGCAACAAATTATTATAGAATAATCGGCTAGGAAATTATATACAATAAAATAACAATAAAAAATAGTTATACATATTTTTCATAGTTCCCATATCATATGACAGAATGTAGATATATAAAACAAATAAACAAGATTTTAATAGTAAGAATTAAACGGTGCAGTTTGGAACAACTAGAACAAAATACTCTAATTTATAATTAAGTAAAGTAACAAATTAAAATAGACTAATCGCCTGAAATAAAAATCTATAAATACAATAAATCTCTTAGTTTCTACTTTTTCGATTGGCTCTTCCTCCTGCTCTATCTGGAGCATTTTTGAGCCAATTGGGTCAGTTTTATTCTTATTATCTGATTTGCCATGCTCATTGTTAGATTTCTCGATATAAGAGTCAGAATCTGAGCTAAATATGCAATCAAACTCTGTCTCTGTTAACACACTTTCTGTTGAAGGCCCTGCCTGTGCTTCAATACAGTCACTGGATTTCGCTAATCGGTGACTATCAATGAAACTGGAGTTAGAAATGTTAGAAGTGATGCTGGAAGTTTTAGATTGTGTCTCCAAATTAGGATCATATTGGGAATTACTTGGGGAATTATAGACAACATCTTGTTCGAAATGAGATGCCCAGATTGAAGATTCTGTATTGGGCTCTGAACATTCAGATCTCAAAGCCTCGTTTATAAAAATAAAATCACTTAATATTGATTGCATTTGCGTGGCAATCAAACGCCGCTCTTGTCCCTTACTTATTTTATGTACAGACGCCATAATTATATAGGTTAAAATAGAATTCAGCAAACTAACATCTTTTAAAATTTAAGCTAAGTAATATTTGCTGGAGATTGTTACATTAATCACTTGTACCATAGGATCTTCCACACTTGTACTCACAAATTATTTTTTCTACAACTACTATGCAAAACACGCTTTTCTACACAAATTTTTATGCGCAAAGCAAGCCTTTTCTTAATTAGTTTGATATCCGTTAGAAAAGTAATAATGTAGAGTGTGGGAAAAGTACACGTTATGGTACTTTTCCGCACGGAAATGTCACATTGGCCACGGAAATGTCAATGTCAATTTTTTTTGACAATAGTGGATTTCTGGGTGTTCAAATTTTGAATTTAAACTAAAAATTCTGTAAGTAAACTATTTTTTAGATTGTGTATTTCCGTTTATTGATTATAGATTATAAACAAATTCATTTATTACCTATTATTTTAGGAACTATGAACCGAGATCATTATTTATCTTTCCAGTTGTCGAATTCCGATATTGAGAATACTCCTCCAGATATTATCGAAAAAGCTCAAAATGCAATCGAAAATTTGTTACCTGGAGTTTCAAAAAACAAATATCAAAAACAATACAGCAAATTTATGAACTGGAGGGAAATAAACAATATTAAATCATTCTCAGAAAATGTTTTGTTGGCTTATTTTCAAGAAATTTCTGCAAACTTCAAACCGTCTACACTGTGCTCTATATATTCAACGATAAGGAGTCTCATAAGTATCAAACATAACATAGATATTTCAAAGTATACAAAACTTCGAGCATATTTAAAAAAGCAAAACAAAAAAGCTGTGACAAAAAAAATCCCTTACATTGACATCTGCTGAAATCCATAAATTTTAAGAAGAAGCGCCAGACAGTATCTATCTACTCGTCAAAGTAAGTCATAATTTTAAAGATTATATTTAGTTATTCAATCTATTATTATTTAGTAACCAATGTACTTCATAATATAGAAAAATCGAAATAAAAAACTTAAAATAAAATAAAGAAGCGGAAAGACCTAAATACAGTATTTCATAATGGTTGCCGCGATATCTTAGTAGAAAACACATCAGCATTGGAACGAAGAGTCCCGGGTTCAAAGCCTGTCGACTTTTTTATATATTTGCAATTTATTTATTCTTTTTACTTTAATTTTGGAACTAAATTAAAATTTTAATTTCAATCACAAATTTACTTGTAGGTTGTCATGTCTTTTGTATTAGCCGGAGCATGTCGAAGGGCAGAATTATGGAAATTAACTATTGATAACGTAAAAGATTTACAAGAAGCCTTATTGGTTACTGTTCCAATAACTAAGACAAAAATACCACGTACATTTACTGTAGTTGGAAAATTCTATGATTTATACAAAAAATATGCACGTCTGCGTCCACAAAATACAAATGAGAAGAGGTTATTTCCTAATTACCAACACGGAAAATGCACGCGGCAAGTAGTGGGCATAAATAAATTCGGAAGTATGCCTAAACAAATTGCAGAATATTTAAAATTACCTAACTCTAAATTGTACACGGGTCATTGTTTTAGACGATCTTCAGCTACAATTTTAGCAAATTCAGGCGGAGACTTATTAACATTGAAGCGACATGGTGGATGGCGATCAAATACAGTGGCGGAAGGATATATTGACGATTCGATATCAAACAAAATTGATATTGCCAACAAAATTGAAAAATCTATTATACCTGGGGCTTCGACTTCATATAATATTATTACTAATGAAAAACAAGCATCATCTTCGTTGACAAACATTACCGATAACTTATCATCAAAAATAGATCATATACTAGACATAACAATTCGAAATTGTTCCAATTTTACTATCAACTTTTAACTAATTTTTCTATATTCTGTGTTCATTTCTTAAATTCGTTCTGTTTAAGTTAAATAAAATACATATATAAGTTACTTTTTTCTTTAATTAATAAACGTAGTTGTAGAAAAAATATTGTGTACAACTCGTACGCAAAGCACTTTTCCCACTCGCTAGATTTGCGGCATTCGCCTTCTTCTGCGCTCGTGGAAAAAGTAACGCTTTGCGCACTTGTTGTACAACCTACTATTTCATCTTCTATTCATCGCTGGAAATCTCTTACCGATGTTACATGTTAAGGAGTCAAGCGCCTAATTGAAACACGATGGAGTTTTAGATATGAAGCCGTAGCTGTCATAAAAACCTATTGCAGTGAGCTCCTTGAAGTGTTGGAATCATTTGCAGGAAACATAGTGGAAAATGCAGCGACAAGATCAGACTCTGGTTTATCGCATACTGCTCTCCAACCGGTCTCATTTTTATCCTTCGGTAGGCTATGGAATGAAGTTCTCCGCGAAGTAAATGATGCACAATTATATCTCCAGACGAAAGGACTGAACTAGCACCAATGTACTATGGAAATTTATGCTTGGGAATCGTTTCTAGTCGACAATCGAGATGTTCTGGTGAACGATGGATTCGATTAGGCTAAAAATGTACGTGAAGATCTCAGCATCGAAATAACTCCTCGATGAACGTGAGAGATAAAAAATATTGCTGGCGAAAATGCTGATGCTGATGCTGGTGTGAGGGTACGTCAGTTTGGTAGAGCATAAAAGGGGTTGTTAGATATATTTCTTTATTAACCTATAATAATAATCTACAACTAAAACCTAAGATTCTGTACAATAAAGATATAAACACAAAGTTTATTGGTCCTGGAGGCTGGCAATCCCTCTAGGGTGGTCGTCGGAATATATTTCTCGGCCGTTCAACTTCCTCACGGGGACGTCAGGTTCCTATAACCGGAAGGGGTGTGTGTGTCAGGGTCGAGATTCCGCGTTCAACGCACAACGTGATCTCGGAGGTCGGGAGTTTGCTTTCGTCCCGGGCTCAACGCGCTCCGGAATTTCGGCTAATCGGGAAAGGCCTCGGTTCTGCGCTCACCACTCTGCAGGGCTTGACCTATGGTAGTTGGCGTCCGTCCTAAACTCAACACGCTTTAGGACTTCGTCCGATATGCAGGTTCGCTCAGCGTCTAGTCTCGAGTTCAACGCACATTGAAGGGTCAACGAGAAGCGGGATATTTATGTGTTCACAATTCCGAGCTCAACACGCTCCGAAGTATAGTGCAACACTTCGGTTATTTTCAGTGGAATCTTCCTATCGTTATTCTACGTAAGTTAGAGCTTGCCTGGTATATCGCAGAACGTATGCTTTGGTGGTATCGGTCAAGTTATTAGCAGAAAGGCGAAGGTGCTGCCCTCTCGGTGCTGGGTGCCCAACTCCGTCTAGTTTGCTTCGCGTAGAGTTCTGTTTTCTGATTATTTATTGGGGTTATTTTATGTTCAGAACGACTGTGTCGTTACACTGGATTAACTTATGACAATTGGTTAAAGCAAGAAATGTTCGCATCGGTGTACAGAATTATACAAGAAATCAAGACCAGCTTTCAGAAAGTGCACGAGCTGGATGTAAAGTACTCATTCTCACACCATCGAACTTACTGAACCCAGAATACGAGTCTAAGTTCGGAGAAGAGCACGACGATATCGATGTGACTGAGATGTAAATAGAGAAGGAGAGGTTACGCAATTCCGTTGCTTTGTCATTATAAATGCTAAATTATTGCGCGTAAGGCCCGAAAAGCTGAATTTTAGACTTATACTACACGTTATTTTTATAGTTTAATAGGTTTTGATCACTGACTTACTGTAAGTACATGGTTTAGAAATAAATATTTCTCGCCCAGTTCTTTCATATGATTACTTTTCTTCTCACCAACACCAACTTCATTATTTTTATGTAGTCAAAGGGGCGGCAAATTATAATTCCGCTCCGGGGGACAACGGCCCACGCTACGCCACTGCTAGTAGTTATCCCTCGACTCATTTCTTATAATTAACCAGCACACAAGGGCGAATCATTGTTTTGACTTATATCAAGCTCAACTGTTATTCTCAATATTTAATAATTGAACGACATGCTTTATTTTTCATTTCAGAGCGAATTATTCAGCTACTCCAATTATGGCTCTCGTTTCCACGGTCAAAGATGCCGCTGTTCTTAAAAGCAATCCATACATAAACGTCGGTCACTTAATCGTGTAAATTCAATTTGCCGGTACGCTTCTCAGCAAGCGGTTAACGTAGTACTATGCGCCGTATTTACCGTATTCGGTAAATACGGCGAAGCAAAACCCATATTCGTGATAGATTCGACGACATAATACTAAATATCCAAACGTGTGTTAATTTGTAGATAATGAGCTTTCCGTTATAATATCTTAGGTAGAATATAAAATTGAAAGTAGAGTATCTTCTCTAAAAATAAATATTTCTGCTGAGATGTCTGCTCGAAAAGATATTTCTGCCGATATGAAAAGTATAAATTGTCTCCTATGTATAGTGGAAAATATTATGTGGAAAACAATATCTTACATTGTCCCTTCTACGGAAAATGGAACTAAAATTTTTCATGGAAATATGAAAAACAATTTGGAACAAGCCGAAGTGAATGGGGTAAATCACCCGCACTACGACATAGAACAAAGAGTCGAACAGATTAGTGAGGCAATAATGGAAGCTTTTCATTCCAGTTGCCCACTGTCATAAGCTCGTCCAGAAAAGGACGCTCCTTGGTGGAATGAGAACCTGCCAAACCTCAGAAAAGAGGTCCATCGACTCTTTAATAGAGCCAAACATGACGGTAATTGGCAGAGGTACACTGAGAAGCTTACTCAGTACAATAAAGAGATTAGGACGACCAAAAGGCTTAATTTTCAAGCCTTTTGCGAAAAGATCACTTCCACTCACACAGCGGCCAGACTACAAAAGGTCGTGGCAAATAAGGGAACTAACCCCACAATGTCTCTGAAAAAGCCAGACGGATCATACACGGACGGTGAAGAGGAACGATTTATTCTTCTTCTCATAACCTACTTTCCAGGTAGTGAACCAGCAATAAACACTGAATTAAACCAAAAAATCCCGCAAGGAAGATTGGGACATTGCTAAGAAAATATTTACCAGACAACGGTTGGAATGGGCAATACGTACCTTTCAACCATATAAATCACCAGGAGTGGATGGAATATTTGCAGCACTTCTGCAGCAAGGGATAGAGGAGATTCTTCCTTACCTGCTGAAGATTACAAGAAGCAGTCTAGCAGTGGGTCTAATACTTAGAAAATGGAGAAGTGCAAGGGTAAACTTCATACCAAAAATAGTGAAAAAAGATGGGACTGATCCCCGATCTTTAAGACCCATCTGTCTAATATCGTTCATACTCAGAACGATGGAGAAAATAGTGGATAACTACATAAGAACAGAGAATCTGTAGAATATATCACTTCATAAATGTCAGCATGCTTACAGAGCGGGTCGATCAACTGAGACGGATCTGTATCAGCTGACCGAAGTCATCGAGAGAACTCTGAACAACAAAGAAATCGCTATGTGCGCATTCCTGGATATATCTGGGGCCTTTGACGAAACAACTCATGTGGCTGTCAAAGAAGCACTACAAAGGCGAGGAGTAAATAAAACCATTGTAAAATGGATGTATGAGTTGTTGACGATGAGTATAGCTGAGATACAGGTGGCGAATCAAACCACCTCAGTAAAAGCCACTCGGGGGACACCTCAAGGGGAAGTGATATCTCCCCTTCTATGGAGTCTCGTAGTAAATGAGTGACACTACAGGCTAAAGGAGCTTGGCTCCGATTGTATGGACTATGCTGATGACATAGTTCTAATAGTCAGCGGCAAGTTCGAGAGCACCTTGTGTGATTCATCATAAAAGGGCCTCAGAATCATTGAGCAATGGTACTCATCAGTGGGGCTAAACATTAACCCAAGCAAGACCATAGTAATTCTATCTACCCGGAAGAGAACACTTTCAGCCATGAAAGCCATATCCTTAAACGGGGAAATCATAGAATGGAAATCAGAAGTTAAATATCTTGGGATAACCCTAGACAGTAAGCTTCTGTGTAATAAGCATGTAGAAATAACTGCTAGTAAAGCAATAAGAGCTTTGATGGCGTGCAGAAATCTAGCTGGTAAGAGGTGGGGCTGTAACCCAAAAATACTGCGATGGATGTACGCCATGATTGTGAGACCAGCAATTAAGTATGGGACAATAGCTTGGCATACAAAATCAATCCAGTACAGCTAGAGGAAGACCCTCGACAATGTTCAAAGGCTTGCCTGTGTGTGCATCACTGGAGCTATGAGAACGTGTCCAACTAAGGCACTTGGGATCAATACAGATTCCATACCTCTACATATGGTGATAGAAAGATCTGCCCAAGAGGTAATTCTTAGAATATCTAAGGATGGTTCAGGCAATGAGGGTATTAAAAATCAGGGACTGGCACTAGATACTTATTATCGTTAGGCTCCTTCGCCAGCGTCTTTCAGGCAGAAATACTTGCAATTGAAAGATGCGTGGACATGAACCTAGAAAGAAACTATCAGAAATGTGACATATCCACCCATTCCGATTGTCAAGCAGCTATCAAAGCATTGAACTCCCATGGCATTGACTCAAAGTTGGCATGGGAGTGCCGAAGAAAACTTGATGAATTAGGAAATAATAACAGGGTCTCTTTAGTCTGGGTTCCTAGCCACTTGGGAATTTACGAAACAGCCAGTTAGACTTTAAGAACAATATCAATAAATTTGTTCTACCAAAACTATTGATCCATCTAATTAAAAAAAAGTATTGGCACGATATCACACACTGGTGTAGTCCCTGAATCCGACACTGTCGTAAGGTATGTATGAGAGTTAAAATTTTGGCGAACGCACAAGAATTTCTCTGAACTGTTTACCATTATTTTTGTGTCCTGAGAGAAAGCCCGTGAGGAGATGTAGCTTATTTTTACTGAGTTCCAAATATTTTTTGGATCTAGCAGTACCAAAGTTCTGCAGGAACTTTTTGGAATGTTCCAACCCGGGAAGGCACCGCCAGAGTGCTTCTTTTTCGGTTTCCTCCTTCTTCCGAAACACTTTCTTATAGGAGCATTTTCCTACACCACAGAAAGGCTACGGGCCAATAAGGGGCATTTGTGCTCCTTTCCTGGCAAGTGTATTGGCCTCTTCATGTCCTGTTATTCCCAAATGGCCACGAACCCAGACTAAAGAGACCCTCTTATTCTTGCTTAATTCATCAAGCTTTCTTCGGCAGTCCCCTGCCAACTTTGAGTCAATGACATGGGAGCTCCATGCTTTGATAGCTGCTTGACTATCAGAATGGATTGATATGTTACATTTCTGATAGTTTCTTCCTAGGTTCATCTCCACGCATCTTTCGATAGCAAGTATTTCTGCCTGAAAGACACTGGGGAAGGAGCCTAACGATAATAAGTAGCTAGAGCAGGTCCCAAATACTCCAGCGCTTGCTCCAGTGGTGGTTTTTTAACCATCCGTATACCATCTAATGGTGTTTTCTTAGAGAGTTTGGGTGGTGTATTCCCTTTCCCAGTCTCTCCTCGTATTATGCATCGTAGTGATAGTCGTTTCGATACTTACTTTCTTGATCATTTCGTCACTGGGAAGATTCGTTGATGAGATGTATTTTGTTAGAGAGGACCAGGCTTCCTGATTTTTAATACTCTCATTGTCTGAACCATCCTTAGATATTCTAAGAATTTCCTCTTGGGCAGATCTTTCTATCATCAGATGTAGAGGTGTGAGATCTGTAATGATTCCAAGTGCCCTAGTTGGATACGTTCTCATAGCTCCAGTGATGCACACACAGGCAAGCCTTTGAACTTTGTCAGGGTGTCTCCCTCATACGGTACTGACTTGCTTTTGTATGCCAAACTATTGCCCGATGCGTAATTGCTGGTCTCACAATCATGGCGTACATCCATCGCCATATTTTTTGTGTTACAGCTCCACCTCTTACCAGCTAGATTCCTGCACGCCATCAAAGCTCTTATTGCTTCACTAGCAGTTATTTCAACATGTTTATTCCACAGAAGCTCACTGTCTTGGGTTATCCCTAGATATTCAACTTCTGATTTCCATTCTATGATTTCCCCGTTTAAGGATATGGGTTTCATGACTGGAAGTGTTCTTTTCCGGGTAAATGGAATTACTATGGCCTTGCTTGGGTTAACGTTTAGCCCCACTGACAAGCACCTTTGCTCAATGATTCTGAGGCCCTTTTGTAATAAATCACACAAGATGCTCTCGAACTTGCCCCTAACTATTAGAACTATGTCATCAGCATAGCCCATAAATTCGAAGCCAAGCTCCGTTAGCCTGTAGAGCAACTCATCTACTACGAGGCTCCATAGAAGAGGAGATATCACTGCCCCCTGAGGTGTCCCCCGAGTAGTTTTAACTGAGGTGGGTTGATGCTCTATCTGTGTCTCAGCTATACTCGTCGTCAACAACTCATACATCCATTTGGAAAAGTTTTCATTTACTCCTCGCCTTTTTAGTGCTTCTTTGACAGACACATGAGTTGTGTCGTCAAAGGCCCCATATATATCCAGGAATGCGCACATTGCGATTTCTTTGTTGTTCAAAGTTCTCTGGATGACTTCGGTTACCTGATACAGAGCCATCCATCGTTTTGAGTAGGAACGCTATTTTTGGTATGAAGGTTACTTGAACTTGATTTATCTATTTACTTGTCCACTGTTTATCTCACGAGATCAAATTATAAACTAACTCCGTTGGTAGGTAGTACCCATCTCTTATATATAAAGTGCTTTTCATTCTGGATCCTTCTAAATTGCGGCTCACAAAAACAATGTACATAACTGGAAATCTCTAGATAAGAATAGTCACAAAAAATAATGGTAAACAGTTCGAAGAAATCCCTGTGCATTCGCCAAAATTTTAACTTCCATACATAGCTTAGACAGAGTCGGAATCAGGGGCTACACAAGTGTGCGATTCCGTAACAATAACATCCAAAATAGAAGTTTGACCGGAACGCCACTGGGTGACGGTGAGTGTTAATTAGACGCTTTGTTATTGGATGATCATTCCTAGACCTTTGTCTACAAATGTAAATAACGATAAACAAGTATAACAAAGGACAACCGGACATAGATCATAAAAGGATAGGTTTCAAAATAACCATAGATTTATAAATACACAAATTCATAAAGGTCTGTTGGCGATGCCTAATAATAAGCGTTCAATACAAGTTCAATAATATAAAAGCCTTGCCAATCGAATCGTAAACAGTATCTTACAAACTACTAACGAGTAGGTCGAGTCTTCAGAACTCACTACTTCAAATCAAGTACACGTATATCTAGACAAGTTATTCAATATACAAATATATTTCTTAACAAATGCGTATTACAAATTCGAAGCAAATCAAAGTAAGCGTTATCATTTCTTAAGTTGTTACTGGATGTTGTGTAAAGAAGAATATTTTTATAGTGTAAATAAGACTGAGACGCTCTACTTCTGAGTTTTATTCGACATCAACGTCTACGAAGAACACAATTCGAAAACCAGCTGCCAAAACAGAATCCAGTCCACTTAGCACCCGACTAGTAAAATAGTCACTCTGACGGAAGACGACGGGAATGTACTAAGTTCTATCCGAATCCACATTCGCGACTTTCATAACAGATTAGATATAAGAACTATAATAATGTACATAAAGTCGACCAAAATAGTGGATCAAATTGTAAAATTCCGAATTAAGCTTTCAACGAGTAAACACATATAGTCTCGTTTTCTGCATTTTTTTGGTAAATATAATAAAAAACGCGTTAGTTTTATGTGTATTGTTTTTACAAGTGGTACGTCGCTTTATATCTACCGTATAGTAACGACTAAATAATAGGCCAGTCCATATGCCCAATTTTCACTTAATATTTTGGTATCCAAAATATTAAAACCAAAAATGTCAACCACAATAAACCAACCACAACCAGCTGGACCTAGCTTCGCAGCAATTACTAAAAATTCAATAAAAAAACCGCAAGCACCTACATCATTCCCAAGCAGAAATCAAGCTATTGTCATGAACGCTCTCCCAGACGTCGTCCTTTTTGACTACATTAAGGAAATCGGCGAAATTGTAACACCGAAAGGGATTACCTTTGCATCACGCATTTCCAATCACCGTATATGTATATATCTATCTTCTGTATCCGTTATAGATAATCTTATAAAAAATCATCCTTCTGTTACCATCAAACAACAAATCATACCAATTCGTAGACTTATCACACTGGCTAAAATATTACTACTCTCCAATGTTTGTCCCTCTATCCATAGCTCTCTTATCGAACAGGCACTTAAAAATGAACTTGGGCTGCAGCTCGCCTCTCCAATTTCCTTCATTCGATGTGGCTCCCCAGAAGATGAATATGCACACATTTTCAGTTTCCGACGATCTATTTATGTTATACCTGGAAATGAACCTTTTGAAATACAAACTTCTATTGTAATCCTACATGGAAATACGAACTATAGAATCTTCATTACTTCAGACAAACTTGAATGCGTCCTCTGTAAGCAGTCTGGACACACCGCAGATTCCTGCCCAAATCCGCAAGATATATCCTGCAACCCCCCTACACCTTCTACCTTCAGACACGAAAGTCAAGACATATCTTCTGGTATATCACCTCCTCAGCATTCCTCATCCGAAGAGCATCCTGCCGATAATACCTCTTCCATTTAAAAAAAAACTACAGAACAACCCCAAATTTCAGATGGTTCAACACCGAACTTTGGCATTAAGAGGACACACTCCACTGACACCAGCCTCGAATCACCTCCTATACAAATTACTACCATTCCTCCAATTCTCGAACTTGAAAATACTCCATCCTCCTCAACTGCTGCTTTTGTAACACCAATTTCCGCTCTTAAGAAAAAATCCAAAACTGAAAACAAAGACGTTTGGAAGATAAGTCCCTCTAATCAAGCCAAAATAGAAAAATTAATTGGTACCGATTCTAAAAAATTCTCTCTATCGTCCATACAGTTACTAGCTTTCCTGGAAAATTCTTTTGGCGATAGTGATCCTTTAGAAGAAGCCTATAGCTTTACCACTAATATTGAATCACTCATTGAAGACCTTTCACGAATATACCAAATTCTATCTTATAGATCCCTTAAAAATCGAATTACTAGATTGCAAAAAAATTAAAACGCGCAATAAACCCTAATGATGCTGTCGAACTTGCAAGCCTATCATCCATCAATTTTAATATATCTTTTATCCAACACATTTTCAACACTTTTTTTTAATATTCTTAATTTTATAATTCAGTATTTTACAATGGAACTGCAACGGATATTATCTGCGCCTATACCAAATTCAGCATCTAACCTCAATTTACCGCCCAGACTTCCTCTGTCTACAGGAGACCAATTTTAAAACAACTAATATCCCACAAAGTAAATCTTTTGAAAGGTACCATTCTATTAGAAATAACTGCAAAAGAGCAAGCGGGGGTTCATCAATATTCACCTCAAACGAAATGTATTCAGAACTACTTCCTCTGACAACAAACCTGGAGGCAGTCGCCATAACGACATACTGCTCTAACAAGCTAACCATATGCTCCATCTATATTCCTCCAGATCATCCTCTAAAAGAAGATGAGCTTCTTGAACTAATATATCAACTCCCCCAGCCGTTTATCCTCACAGGAGACTTTAACGCTCACAACAGCATGTGGCGTTCACAAAAGACATTTGTACGCGGAAAGGTAGTCGAAAATATATTGAACTGTACAAATTCTTGCCTACTCAATACAGGGTGTGATACACACTTTAATATTTCCTCCAGTACCTTTTCTGCCATAGACCTAAGTATACGTGATCCCAAGTCTTAAAAAAACAGTTGATGGACTTTATGATAGTAATCACTACCCAATAATTATATCAGACAATCACAATGAAGCAGTTTCGAAGAAAATTATTGGTGCCTCAAAAAAGCTAACTGGTCTGAGTATTCCACGACAGTTGACACCCTTTTACTTACACATGATGCTTACGCTTTCAACAATGTTGATGACTTGATAAAATCAATATCAAACTCAGTTCTCTCGGCTGCGAAGACCCACATTGGAAAAATATCTTTTTTGCCGAATCATAGGGCAGTTCCTTGGTGGAACTCCTCTTGTGTGACGCAATACGCCAATCCAAAAGAGCTCTGAAC
This sequence comes from Galeruca laticollis, assembly GCA_963921935.1. Classification (NCBI taxonomy): domain Eukaryota; kingdom Metazoa; phylum Arthropoda; class Insecta; order Coleoptera; family Chrysomelidae; genus Galeruca; species Galeruca laticollis. Next base: position 53,449,754 of record OY998184.1, read on the forward strand.
CAATATTTGAAAAACAAAAGTACAGACAATCTTATTAGCTATAAAAGGCTCAAGGCTAAAGCTAAATACGTAGTAAAACAGAGTAAAAAATCATCTTGGAAGAATTATGTATCAACCATAAACGAAAATTCCAACCCTAGTCAACTATGGAATAAAATCCGACAAATTCAAGGTCACAAAACAAATAACAACATCACCCGTCTCATTTCAAACGGCTCGGGTTTTGGATCACATGAACATATTTCAAATATTCTTGCAAGTCATTTCGAAGCGAAATCCTTAAATCACACAAATGTCAATACTTCACCTTCTTAAGAAACTCCTTCTAGTAACATTCTACTATCCGAAGATGTCAAGCACAATAATTCTCCTTTCCCCATAAGCGAACTAAAAACTGCCTTATACAAATGCAAAAACTCTGCTGCTGGTCCTGATGATATTCCTTATAGTTTCCTAAAATACTTATTCATGTATAGCCTCACTAAGCTTCTGAATGTATACAATTTCATATGGATGTCTCAAAAGTTTCCTTCTCAATGGCGCAAGTCGATAGTTATTCCGGTACTTAAATAAAATCAGTCACCTATCTTTCCGCAATCTTACAGACCGATTCCACTTACATGCACTATGTGCAAATTAATGGAAAAGATGATCAATAGGCGTCTTTTATGGTTTTTTGAAAAACATAGTATCATCCCAAAGGAACAATCTGGCTTCCAACGTCAGCGCTCAACCAGAGATAATCTTGTACTACTACAAGCCCACATTTCCAGCGCAGTTAATAACAGACAAGATGTAATAGCCACTCTCTTCGACATTGATGGAGCATTTGATAAAATCTCTAGAAAGACAATTTTCGAAACTCACACAATACAATCTCACTGGTAATATATATGCATTCATAAAAAGTTTTCTAACATCTAGAACATTTAGGGTTTCTGTTAATAACTCCATTTCCTCTTCATATACCCATCATGATGAAGTTCCCCAAGGCTCAGTTTTAAGTACATCCTTGTTCATCCTCACCATTAACAAGTTATGCGACAATCTTCCTTCCCCTGTTAAATGCTCTCTATACGCGGATGACCTAATAATGTACTGCCATGGCAAATCCAATGTCTCTCCTTCCAGAATACTTCAGCTAGCAGCAAATGCTCTACAAACCAAAATTGCCACTCTAGGACTTACCCTCTCACATAACAAATCGAAAGTTATTAAATTCAGTAGGAGAGCGCAAACTTATGTCCCTAGTATCATAGTCAACAACTTTCAATTACCTGTTGTAGATGAGTGTAAAATCCTGGGAATGTTATTCGACTCTAAATTATCCTGGAGACAACATATACAGGAAATTGAAGGATATGTCTTAACCGACTAAATATGATTAAAACACTCTCACATTATCATTGGGGCGCAGATGAATCCACCTTGCTAAAAGTATAAGGAACCCTCATTAGCTCCAAAATTGATTATGGAAGTTTAATTTACATGTCTGCAACAAAAACTATTTTATGTTCCCTCAACACAGTACATAATACCGCCATCCGCTTATGCCTGGGATCGTTTCAGTCAAGCCCAGCTGAAAGTCTCTATTGTGAAGCGAATGGCTTTGGCTCAAACGACAACACCTCCTTCTCAACTATATTGCCGCGATTTCCTCCAATCCCTCCAATCCAGTATATCGTATATTAACATCATACCAACTTAATGACAACCCTCCATATACCTTTATTATACGTTCTATTCTTCAACTTATACAACCTATAATTCAAGACGTAAACCTTTCACATACTCGAACCGGCCCACTCTCCAACACTCCTCCATGAACCAAATTTCTCCCACAATACGATCTCTCCCTCTGCAAATTTAACAAAGATGAAACCAATAGAGATGTTATTCGATCTGCTTTCCTCGAGTTGTTAAATAATAAGGAATATAACATGGTCATATATACGGACGCATCTAAGACAGAAGTAGGAGTTGGGTGTGCCATAACCACAGTACATGGATCGATCGGAACCTACCAAATTCCCTCTATTTGTAGCGTCCACACGGGTGAGCTATACGCTATCCTATAAGCCTTCAAACATGTCCAACAACTTGCGAATACACACATAGCCATATGCACAGACTCATTATCCTCCATCCATTCCATTAAGAATACATTTACTAACCACTCCCTTGTCCAAGATATACACGACATATATCAACAACTGAAAAGACAAAATAAAACAGTTACAATAACATGGGTCTCTTCCCATGTTGGGATTATTGGGAACGAAAAAGCCGATTGCCTTGCCAAAGGAGCTACCTCAACTGCTACTGCCACGGTGAATCCTCAGTTTCGTAACGACTTAAAAGCTGGCCTGAAAAAAAGCATTCGTTACAACTGGCAAATTCACTGGAGTCAAATTATGTGTTCACTGCGTGAAATTTAACCAATACTGAATCAGTTTACCTGTCCCGATTTATCTAGGAAAAGTATGGCTGTCATACGAATATTACGTATAGGTCATACTAGACTTACGCATGGTTACTTAATGACATCGTCACCTCAGCCGAACTGTCAGTATTGCCACGTAAAGCTCTGCATCAAGCATATCCTCGTTGAATGTCCATACTTCGCCACAAGGCGCCTACAACTAGGAATACATACAAACTACACGAAGATCCTAAATAGTGATAATCAAGTGCGCAAAGTGATCAAGTTCCTAGAGGAAGAACAACTTATTAACAGAATTTAATTAAAACAATTCAATTCAAATAACATATCATGTAATCCCATAGTCCTGTTAGTTTTAAGCTATTAGTTTTGATTTACATTATGTAATGTAACTTTGTCTGTATTGTACCTCGTGCTAATGGCCATAGCTGTCTTATGCACGTTAATTTAAATAAAAAAAAATGTTACATGTCGCTGACACATGTTTCTATTTTCATCAATTATTTTGGAGCGTTACTTATTCGTCGACTACTCCCACCTCTAATTCCAAATCCTTTTATTTCAAATATTAGGAACATATCTGTGATCGTTTTTATCATCGTTAAATATCTACTTAAACTACGATTCAAGTCGAATTCGTTCTCTTTTGTTCATTCTTCGCTAATAATCAACTTCAGCATTAAGTTTCCAAATAATTTTGTGGGTGATATTAATTCTACTTGCTGGTAAGTTATCTATATATTTTCAAATTGTATCTGTGTGCTTACAAATCATTCTATTTCGATTTTTCTATCTAGTTGAAATATTTCGTTTTTAAAAGGAACAATGTTTTTGTTATGGCATTTCCAGTTTATCTTCGCCGTTCCCTTCAAAAAAAATTTGGTGGCGTCAAAAGTTATTTTATGAAGCGAATTTATAACAGATTTTCTATATGGTTATTTTCCACCGATTTAAATTTACTTTTTCTGATTATTTTGGGAACAGGACGAATAAGAATGAACAGATTCCTGTGGTTTTATTTTGAAAATTGAATTTAATTTTTAAATGTATTGGAGTATAAGCTCATCACCTGTTCATTTTATTCCTTCTTTTCAAATTTTCAGTTTTCTACTGTTTCTCCTGTTTTTTTAATTTCTTTCCCTACAGCTCTGCAGCCTTCACCTGCACGGATCTGTACGCACCTCTACGGACCTTTAAGAACCTTTACGGACCCTTACGGACCTGACGGACCCTCCAATGATCCACTCACCGGAACATATCACTTCAGAGTCCGAGCAACGACGACTCAAGAACCCGTGAATTTTGCTGCGAGCTGTACGTCCCGAGTCTTCCCAAGATAAGTAAATTTTGATTGTTGATTCACCTTATCCCAATTGAGGTAATGAAAAATAGTGTAACTAAGGCCGAATGCACCACCTGAGGAGAGTCCCAAGGCCGGGTAAACTTAGGAAAGTCATAATCAAACAGAATCATCAGAAAATATATTTTCAACGTGAGCGAGATTAAGATCAAAATATTTCGTTCTTCCCTTTTAATTATCCACTGTTTTGTTTCACCTCCTCATGCAGATGTGAAGAGAATCGAATAAATATTTCATTCTAAAATCCATTTTGATTGACAACGTAACAACGAAATATATCGAAAGCAAAGATGTAACTGTTCTGAATCAATCAAACGAAAAGATTCTAAAATTCTCTTTCTGGCTCAGGACAATATCTGCCTCGCCCTTTTTCACGCCACTTTCTGATCCCTCTTTAGTAGAATTTATATGGGATTTTTAAGAGGAAATGCATTACCCACTGCTGAATAAATTTTATCTAGATGGCACTACCAGACTTATTTTAATTGTAAAACACTGAGGAAATGTGTATTTAGCATTTGTTTGATGTGTCATCGGTTTAGCGTATTATTGGATAAGAAATTCAGTAAGTAACATCTTTTGCTCAAGAGAAATCATATTGAATTTTGGAATGTGTGGTAGGAATCAATAACAGTGAGTTATTATACAAGTTGTTCCGTAAATTAGTACGGTAAATTAGAGGCATGATCTAATCTTCTTAGTTTGTGAGATACAGGCTGTTGAAGGGTACAGAAGAAATACACATTTTATTGCATATCTTCTCGAGGGATAAAAGTACAAATTTAAAATGTTTTGTAGGTTATTGTATCATCAAAATTTATCCAAAACATTCTTCACTATGCAGTCCTGATCTTCCTTCAAAAATTTTCGATGCACACTAACCAAACACAACCCAGTGAGTCTGTCATCACCCATTGTACTCCTGAGCCAAGTTTTTACCCTTCGTAGGGCACTGAACGATCTTTTCACGGTAGCAGTAGTGGATGGGGAAGCACTTAATATTAGCAGTGCGTGCCTTGTTGCAGGGAAGAAAACATTAGCTTCCTCCAACAGTGCAGCCACTTCAATGCCCTTTAATTTGTCTTAATTTGTCTTCTGCTGAATTCTTTTTCTTCCACATATTGTACCACAAATCTAATTCTGCAGATACATCACCCAACTCATAAAAGTCCATGAATGATTCTGCATTATTTTTGAAATCTTTTGAAGCCATTTTGAGCATGCTTGAAAGATGAAGATAAGTTAAAGCAAAAGCAGGTGTATTTTCGTTGGAGAATCTAACATCCATAGACGAAGTTAAAGAATCGAGATAGGGGATGATTGTTGACCGCTTCCAGTATTCAACTGCAGGCTCAGATGGTGGATTACTTCTGTGTACTTGCTTTTGAGTGACTCGTGGTACTGACAACTCAACCCCTACTTTTTCTGCGATATCAACTGATTTTTTAAATAAATCATACAAAAACATTTTCGACATCTTGTCGATCTTCTTTGATTACATCTAGAATATCATGAATATGTTTCTTCACAATTGCCAAATCCATACTTTTACCATGTAAAACGTTTACAACGGGTTCCAAAATTGCAGAGTATCTTGCAATTATGTTTATGCCTAAGCTGAATATTGGTTTAGTAACTTCACAGTGCAATTGGTAGGCGGAATTTCTTGTTGCATAGTTTCCTTCGACAGATAGATGTTCTAGTGCTTTAACAATGTCAGTGCAGCTTTCTGAAAATTTTTTATGCTCTTATATTTTTCGAACCATCTGGTCTCACAGATTTGGAACCGATTTTCTACGGGCTGGCAGTTCACGAAAGAAGGTTATTGTGTCTTTAACCGTTGCAACTGTGTTTCTTATTTCTGGTAGCTTGCTAGTATCATTCACCACAAGATTTAGTCTGTGGCTGAAGCAATGGAAAAATAAAGATTTAGCGTACTTTTTTTAAGAATGGCCCGTCAAATCCGAATCCCACACAATTATCGGCGGAAAAATTATTATCATTTAAAAAACTTTGAATTGCCCTAGCGATTGTAGAAGCATCCTGATATTTCAACTCAATGTAGCCTACAAATTCCTCCCTGATTATTTTTTGGCTTTCATCATAGAACCTTAATCCAATAGAAAGCTGCTCTTTTCCAGCGATATCTGCTGTTTCATCAACCATTAAAGCATAAGCGTTTTCCCGTTTACAGTCTTCGATTATTTTTTCTTTGATAACTTCACCGCATAATTGTATGATCTCATTTTGAATTGTTGGTGAGGTATGGACTGCGTTTTTATCACACTCATCCAAGTGGCTCTTTAGCTTCTCCTCACCAAAGTCAATCCTCAAATTTAAACGGTCAAAGAAAACTCCCTCATTTCCTCCTTTTCCTCTAAGCGGCAAATCATGAATTCCACAAAATATTATGCATGAAATAATTGCTGACAATTTTTGTTTATTTTCTTCAATCGTCTTATGGTGCCCTATTTGAAACTGGATATCAGCAGGAGCATTTTCAAGAAATGTTTTTGCAGCAGCTGTTGAATATTTGTGGTAATGGCTGACAACGTGCTTTCTACCATCTTCATGTACATCCTCAACCTTCATGTAAGGCCTTACCATAAAAAACCCCAAAACTCCTCCAACTGTAGTAACTCTTGGCGGAAATAAAACACAATACAAACAAATAGTACCTTTCAAACAACTTGAGTACACCAGCCATGGAGTATATTGATCTTACCAGCGATGGTTAAATTTTCTTCTCAAATGAATGGCATCAGAAGCAAAATCGTAATTGGATGATGGAACCCAAGGGTTTGTCAACAATTCCTTCTTTTTTTCAGAAGGCAAGTTATTGGCACAACTAAGATAACGGCTAATGTCATTTTCATGATAGCCATCGCGTTCATCAGTTTGTTTAGAGGGGTCCCAGTTCCAGAGACAGCTTCATGTAGATTTGAAGAACTACTTGAGCCTCCTTCAAAAATAGACTCCGATTTTGATGTTCCGACCATTTTATTCTCATCTTCATCACAATAACTGCTTCCGTTCCGTTTTTCCGTTTTAGAGATTTTTGACCAAAAAATATCATTCTTGTTCTTAGTCCCCAGTATAAAAATTGGTATAAAACAAAACTACAATGTAATGATAGCTTATAATGTGGCGTGGATATACTATATCTGATGTTAATATTTTTTCTCTACATTAAAAACACAAAATGAAATTAATAGCATTGTTTGATCTTTAATATGTGAAAATTTCAAGTTTTTATATTTAGTCCCATTTGAGATATCAGCTGTCAAAATCGGTGCAATATTCTAATTTTTGTTATAATTAGATTGGCAGGCTAAAAAGTGAGCATCATAATAATAATAAATATATAAAATTATAATAATAATGCAAAAAATCTTTTGCCAAAGCTAATAAAAATTGTTTCACAAAGATACAAGCAAAGAGTAAAGAGCAATTGGCAATTTTGTAATGGACTGCAATTGATTTTTTTCCAAATGTTGCGATACAAAAACGGTCGACAATTAAAAAAAATTATTTTGAACGAAAATTAACATCGGATGTAACATATCTCCATTATAAGCTATCATTACATGATAGTTTTGTTTTATTTGGTGGTGGTCGAGCAATCAATTTTGAAATTTTTGGACCATTTCTAATGGAATGACTCTAAAGTTTTAATTAGAAATACAATTTTCTACTGAAATTATTTAACTTACCTTTTTGTAACCAATTTCTTATATCCATATTGTCTTTTCTGTCTTCTTATTCTGTGGTAAAACTATTGTTACGGACTTTCCCTCGGGTTTCTCGTGCCTCGCTTTCTATTTGCCGTATGCAACTTCGTATTCTGCACTATGTACTATACTGTACTGTCTGTCTTCGCGCCGGATAGGCAATTAACTTTATATACCCTTTTGAGCCTAGAAATTGCCAGAACATTCGCATCGCCGGTTCCCGTATATTCCTCTCTTGTATCTCGATTTTCTCGAACTCGAAGAGAACCACAACTTTTAAAATTAAAGTAATAATTCACAAAAAATAACAACGACAAAAACGTAAATAAAGTCATTATTAACCAACAAACCAGTATCAAAAAACCCACAAACCAAATTCTCAGAACATACATTTTGTAATAGATTCGTCAATCTATCAAATACAATTTTTTCGGATAAAGAAGTTCAATTATTACAAAAAGGTTCTAAACATAATAACCAACCCACATGTTCATTTGATAACTTCAACAAACTAGGTATAAAAACAGAAATAAACTGGTATACTTTTCCAAATAATTCTAATCTAAAACATAAAGCTTCAGAAATTATTAAAAAAGGATTTGTCGAGTTTAACAAACCCAACTTTGAATTATTAGTCGCTAAATCAATTCAACAAAAATCGAAGTCAAATAGTCTTATTTTTACAAAAGCAGATGAAGGAAATGCGGTAATAGCATTACCTAAAGAAGATTATATATTAAAAACCAACAATTTTATTCAGGCAAGCAATTTTGAGACCCTTAAAAAAGATCCAACTAATAAATTTCAGAAAGAAATAAAATTAGCAGTAGATAACGCTAAATCAATAATTAACGATAAAGAAAAATATAAATTATTTTTACCCAATCCACAACATCCTAAACTTTATTCATTAATTAAACTCCATAAAGAGGGGTACCCAATCAGATCAGTTGTTTCTTATTTCACACCATCATTCACAATTTCAAAGATTCTCATAGATGTCATTTCTAAATATTTTCCATTCAAACCTCGATTTTTAGTTAAAAACACGGAATTAATTAATAATATTCAAGATATAATACTACTCCATAATTCTTAATTCATATCGTTCGATGTAACCAATCTATTCCCTAGTATACCTACTAAAGAAACTATAACTCATGTTGATAACTTGCTCACATACAATAATGTTAATCCTATAATTCACTCTGATATCATTACTTGATTAAAAGTGTGTTTGAATCAAAATTATTTTCATTTTGATGGAGAAGTTTATAGCAGCAAAGATGGTTTGATTATGGGCAACCCCCTCAGCCTACTACTAGCAGAAATTTTCATGGGTAATATAGAAAGAATAATTCATAAACACCCCCTTAGTGAAAAATTCATGTACTGGCACCGATATGTGGACGACATTTTAGCTAGCTTCACTGGTATAAATAGACAATTGGACAGCTTCATTACTTACATAAACTCAATTCACAATAATATCAAATTTATCGTTGAGCTTGAACAAAATGAGTCTATAAACTTTTTAGACCTTACAATTTCAAAAATAAATAATATACATGATTTTTCTATATATCATAAACCATCACATACAGATATTACAATGGGGTATGGTAAATTCGGTCCCAGCAGGTAGCAGATTAAAGCTCGATTCTCACTATAGTGCAATTAATGTGCAAGGCACGAGAAAGGCACAGGCTCGGCAATATTTGTATGATATGTAACTGAATGTGATTTCCGACTTCGCGTTCTCACTATACGGGTACCGACTTGTCAATGCATGTCGCTTGCACGTAGGTACTCTTCGAAACAATATTTGCCGAGCACGTGCTCTGCCGAATCCTAGCCGGTTTCGCAAAACTTGCCTAGTCTGAATACTCATTCCCGGCAATCAACAGGCAAAAAGAAAGTGACGATTTTAAATAATTATGTCGAAGCGTCAAAGAAAGACTTTTACATCGGATATGGATGAAATGTTAATTCAATATGTGCGTGGAAATGAAGCGTTGTATGATTTATCTAATAAAAAATACTCAGATAATTAATAAAAGTCGAATGTGTGGACGTCAATTGGGGAAAAATTAGAATTGGGTAAGTGATAATTTAGTATATTTATTAAAATATTACATAACACGTAACTATAAATTATATTTTTCATATTATATTTTGTCATATTGCCAAGGTACAGAACCAGCATCTGAATTAAAAAAACTGGTGAATTTTTCTCTGCAAAGGAACGCTTCCTGTTGTGCATTACCACCTTGCTTTGGTAGATCTTACAGTATACATATGTTGTGATTCTCTACAGCAGCAATTTCTTCCTGTGTCATCGTGGCTTTCTTGAGTAGATAATTATGTAGAATGCATGTTGTTAAGACAATTCATTCAACATAGCCAGGTTTTGAATTGATTTTTCTAAAATATATGCGGAAACGCTGTGCCAAAATTCCAAAGGCGTTTTCAACAACACGCCTTGTTCGACAATGTCGGTAGTTAAAAACCCTTTTCTGTACATCATTTAGTATCTAGGTCTAAGAAAAAGGTCTCAAAAGGTTAATTTTCAAAGGAAACGCTGAATCACCCTGAATAATGTAAGGCGTTGTTATATCAGAATCTGGGAGCTGTTTAATGCCAGGTATGTCCAAGGTACCATTTTCCAATTGTCTTCCCAATCTCGAGTTTGCGAAGATACCTCCATCACTGTTTTTGCAATATGATCCTATATCCACCGCCAGAAATCTGTAATCAGCATCGACTAATGCAAGAAGAACAACGGAAAAGGTTTTTTTTTATAATCAAAATAATTTGAACCACTATTAGCAGGTGCTATAATTTCAATATGCTTGCCATCTAGGGCTCCTAAGCAATTAGGAAAATTCCAAGTAGTCCAAAACCTTTTAGAAATATTTTTCCAGTCTTCTTTACGCGGTGTAGGAATATAAGCTGGCAATAAGTTTTTTATAATTGCGTTACACAATTCTCGGATAATGGCATGCACAGTAGAATGTCCTAGTCTGTAACTGAATGCAATCGTTTGATAAGAGTCTCCAGTAGCAAGAAACCTAGAATAAATTAATATTGTTACTTTCAGATAGTCAAGAATGCAAGCATCGTTGGGAGGCAATCCGCGGTCAGTATAGAAAATTTCGAAATTCATGAAAACTAAAACAGGGCAAGCAGCAGATCCCAACGCGAGATGGAAGTATGGCGACATATTGGAATTTCTCCATATTCACATTAAGGATAAGGAGCGAGTTACTTCAGTTACTACGCCTGAAAACCCCACTTTTGTAACTGACGATAAAAGCAATGAACCGGAAAATATAAGTCAGTATTCCGATTCTTCATAACACATTTTTTTCACAGGATAACATTCAGGACATAACACCTCCGAATAGTCAGCTTGATGGTCAGGATATTCTGCAGTCTACCGATTTATCACAAGCTAGTACATCCCAACAAGCAAATCATAAGTCAAAAGCAGAGATAGGAAAAAACAAGAAGGCAACAACTAAAACAATCAAAGATAAAGCAAAATCGTCAACCCAGCCTATGACAGCTAGCAGCACCCTAATGAACTATCTTTTGACCGAGGAAAACAACAAAAAAATTGAGGCAAACAAAGACGAAATTGTTCTTTTTTTTGAAAGCATAAAAGCTACTGTGAAAAAGTTTTCTCCCGGTGACAAACATCTAGTTAAAACTAAAATATTTGGACTTGTCTCCGATATTGAAGCTAAATACGTATATGACAAGCAGCATACTCAAAACTTTTCAGCATACAATGCCAGTAACATGCAAACCATTAATTTACATAACACGACTACCGACAGATCAGAAATTCGCCCGCCTCTAGTGTCTCCTACACCCCACTCATCCCACTCATCAAATTTTTCCTTAACTCCCATTCAATCTCCACCATCATCAAGTGCTTCCATGTGCCAATCCTACAATTCTTCACTTGCCGCCTCCTTTTATGAAACCTATTCCCCACAGAATACCTTAGACTAATCATTAATATAATGTAATAATCATTAATACAAGTAATATTATCTACATCATATGTCAAATTAAAAAAAAAATCATGCTAAACGCTATAAAGTCTTCATCTAATAACACAGCAATTTTCACAAGTGTTGTAGTGGAAAACATATTGTTATTATTCGATGTATTAATTATATAAACGGTACCACTGACGTTCCGTGACCGTAGCTACTCGTTCAGTGTGAATACGCGATCCATTTCTTACCCTTGCCGAGCCCGTGCCTTTCTCGTGCTTTTCCCGTGCCTTGCACATTCATTGCACTATAGTGAGAATCCAGCACATATTAAAAATGTTATACCCTTTTATCGGTAGGTTAATTCCCTCCTAACCAGAGTTTTACGATACTGAGGAGCTTAATCTCTTTCGTAGAATGAAGTAATTATGGTAAGTATGGGCTTTTCCGAAAATAGTAGCAATGAGTAGTTAAATAAATAATATAAATACATGGAATGGATTGAAATATGTACCATTTAGTTGCGTATGTTTCCCCAGTTTACATATTAGTCGATTCAAGTATTCCTTGTAGTCTGGCACCATGGATCTTAATATTATTTTGAGTGAAAAAGGTAAGCGTATAGTAGTTATAAATAACTATAAGTATAGTTTTCAAATAATTTTAAAAAGTGGTGAAAAGCGGTGGACGTGTATAAATGAAAAGTGTAGATCTTATTTGCTTAGTATGGGTGAAGTGGACAATGTAACTGTTACAAAGCATGTAAAGGATCATCGCCATAATGCAAATGTAGAACAGTTGAACTTCCAAATTGTAAGCACTTCTTGTAAAAGAAAGGCTATTGATGATTTATCGGAGGAGCCCGCAAAAATCATACGCCGGAGCTTCAACAAAATCTGCCTTCTACGATCAATACGTCAGACGTTGCGTTAATAAGGAAGAATTTGTACAATGCTCGTCGAAAACTGCTTCCACAATTGCCAACAAGTATTCAACAAACTTCCGACACTCTGGCGAAGATCAACATTGGAACATCCAGAGGTGAACATTTTTTACTTTTTAATGATGCAGCTGATCAAATCGCCGTCTTTTCTTGTAAATCAAATATTCAATTTATCGGAAAAATCAGACGAATATATTTAGATGAAACATTTAATTACTGCCCACAATTTTTTTGTCAGTTTTTTACGATACACGGGTATTGTAACTGCCACTATATTCTTCTGATTTTTTCTCTATTACCCAACAAACGGAGTGAAACGCACCAAAAATTATTTAATATTGTAACAGAGATCTGCATAAAAAATAGTGTTAGATTAGATATTTCTGAAATTGTAATCGATTTTAAAAAAGGTATCCATAAGGCTGTAGAACAAGTTTGGCCATTAGCTCAAATAATCGGATGTCGATTTCATCTTTTGCAGGCATGGTATAGGAAAAGTCAGCAAATTGGTTTAATATCTGCCTACAACGATGAATGTTCCGATGCGGGGGGATGGCTAAAAATGACTTTTGCCCTAACTTTCTTAAATCCTGTAGAAATCAGCGATCGTTTTGTATTCGATCTGCTCTCAATAGCACCAGACGATGAAAAGATTCAAATGTATTCCGATTATTTGATAGATAATTACATATCTGAGGAGTACTATTCCCTCCTTGACTTTGGGCTACAAACTCAGCAGAACTTACACGGACTACGAATACATGCGAATCTTTCCATAGACAATTTAACAATTCGTTTTACAAGTCTCATCCAAACATTTTTGTTTTTATTAATAAACTTAAAGAGTTTCAAATCGAAACTTATGTAAAATTACAAAGTGTACATTTGAATACTAAAATTACCGATAGTAAAGTTAAAAATCGTCAAAAATTTTTTATTACAAAAATGATTGAATCATATACGAAAAACGAAATGTCGTTTGCATTTTATTAAAAGTGTCTCATTTCACTGTGGCGTTTAATTATTAGGTATACAATATTATGTACCTATGTCTTGTAGCCTATTTCGTAATTTTCGAGAATTTGGTTTCTTAATATTATTAAATATATAATTGTATGTAATATGTTATATTTGTATAGGTATAAACAATATATAGACATATCAATTCCGTTTATGTAAACTTTGTCAACAATGTGAATATTTTCATTTAATTTAATACAAATAAAATTATTCAATATAACAGTTTTATTGCACTGGTCCAATCTTAAAAAATTTTACCCGGGACCGAATTTACCTATACAGTTTCAGGTAAAAACAAAATTACGGACCGAATTTAACCATTATTTTTTACCCCTTTTTTCTTGGGAGGGAATTTGCCTATCCCCATTACAATTCATAATAGTTCGGTCCACCCATTCAGTCATAAACTAACAGATTTCAATAGTATGATACACAGACTCCTAATAGCCCCATTAAATACTAATAATTATAACAAAAAAATAGTTATTATAAATAAAACAAACAGCAGTTGATAATAATTACGATCCAAATTCAATTGACAATATCATAAATAGAAAGATACAAAAACAGACTTTAGAACAAATATCCACTTGTGATAAAAATAATAATAAACAATTTGAAAGCTTAACATACTTTGGAACACCATCCTTAAAAATTAAATTATTTTTAGAAACTTTAGATATGAATATTTGCTTTAACTGATTACAATTTATTCTAACTCATTAAAAATAACAAATCTAAATCTTCAAAATTAAACAAATCAGCAGTTTATAAATTAAAATGTGGTAATGACAAATGTGATAAAATTTATATCGGTAGTACTTATAGAAATTTTAACACTAGAATTTCGGAACACAAACGTAGCTATGACAACAAAAAATTCTAACTATTCAAATCATTTATTAGAAAACCAATACATTTTCGGCCCAAATTTCGAAATTTCAAATGTAGTCGGTGAATCCTTTAGTCTAAATTTATTATAGGCTCTGGAGATACACAAAATAAAATATATTCAGGTAACCTTCTTGACGACCAAATAGACATCAATCACTCTCCTTTATTAAACCTTTTTACCTAGATGATAGCCTAGGAATGTTTGTAGTGAATGACTTTCAAGTAATTTCTTTCAAAATCTTTTTTTAACATTAGTATAATAGAATTCTGTATCTTTGCACGGTATATATTAGAACATTTTTAGTTTACACCTGTATTCGTTTTGAGAAATCTGCTGTGTTACTGAAACGCGTCAACCAGTTTAAATTGAACATTATTTCGAATAAATGAAGTTTTAAACAAATTAAATTGTTTTATTTTCATCGTTCGAACCTAATAACTTTTCGAGCTCTATCATCCTGCAGAGTTTCATCGAAATCGTTAGAGCCATTACAAAGTTGCCACAAATATATATACCGACAAACTACCTAAAAAGAGGTGTACATGTGTATCTGATTGAGTACAGCTAGGAAACTGAAAATTTTACTGTAGCATCGCCTCAGCGGCCCAACTAAACCAAGAGAATTCTATCGTGATCGGTGAACGCGTTCTTATTTTTTCGGCCATTTGAAAATTGACATTCTGTATGAAAGAAAGTTATTTTATATATAGAGAGAATTTTCATGTTAGTGTTTTAAATGAAACTCACTGTTTTATTTACATGCCGTAGACAATTTGTACTGGGCTTTTTCGGTGTGGTGGTTTTTGTGAGGGTTTACTTGCGTCACTCGGCAATTACTGTTGCCTGTTATTTATTGATCCTTTTCCAATATTCATATTTTTTTAATAATATAAGTATTCTCATCTGCATGTTCATCTCAAAATAACCATTTACTTCAAACCAGCACTTTCCAATGTGAAGGTCTGACACGTCCAAGGGCAAGACTTACTCTCTATATAAAATTATTTTTCAATAAAAACCAGTCTGTCGAATTGCCGTCCCTAAACCTATCACTTTCGTTTTTGGAACACTGTTTTGTAGCTGCTTTTCAGTGGTAGCCGAAATATCTCAGGAACCATATTTATATACAAAGTTAAGAACTGCAATTCTTACAAAACATGTGGAAAATGCTTTTAGTAACAAGGAGTCACGAAGCACTTTTCAAAAGTACACAATAAATCTGAAAATTGCCAGAACACTGGCTATGCTCATTAGAGTGGAGCGATTTTATACAAGAAAAAATTATCTTTAATTTTTATTTTGACCTGTGTGCTCGATTGGTGTCTTTTTATGTTGTTAATGAAATGGCCAAATTTGGGTTCCTAAATGTGACGTCTTCAGGTTCCTAGATGACCCCGAAAATTTACCTAAAATAAAAAATGTATAAATAGCCAACTAACTTTGTTTTTCTACGCCCTATCTTTAAAGTACCTTGTATTTAATCGGTTAGTAGCGCTTAAAGTGGTTGTTTATGGTTATGGTGAAAAAAAGTAAAAAAGCGTTCAAAAAAGTGCCATAACGTTAACTTTATTTCACGCTTTCCATAAGCTAGCACGATGAAACTTGGCTGGGCATCGAGGGTAGACTTGTAAGATACTTGGCTGGGCATCGAGGATGAACTTTTGAGATACTTGGCTGGGCATCGAGGATGAACTTTCATGAAACTTGGAATACGTATAATTTTAATTTACCGAAGGAGCTCAATTAAAATATCCCAAATTTATATTTGAATTTAATTTTTTTGTATATGGCTGTAGAAAAAATAATGTATGAAACATGTGCATAAAGTGTCTTTTTTCCACTCATGGAATTGCAGCACTTGCCTGACGGCTCGTGCGGTCGACTTTTTCCATTCGTGAAAAAAAGTGCCACTTTATGCACTTGTTGCATAAATTACTATTATTTTACTAGTTACAGCTCTTCTCTTGGTTTTCTTCACACAAGACCAACCCAGAACCTACCACGGGGAGGTAGTTGCAAATCGGGTTCCACCCATTCCCACCCTCCCAATTTATCTTCAAAACGTAAAGGTGCCTAAAATAAGTATTTCGAAGTTACTGACAGAAAATTTTTTTGGTTTCAACTTTTGGCAATTTTAGTCTCGATGATATTCTAGCTCTTATCAATCAATCACGTGATGTTGTGCCACAAACTAACGAAAAAGCTTCGGTAACCAATTTTATATGCCGTTCAACCGCTTGCGTATGGCAGGGAAATTTAAGTATATCAATATCATCAGGAACGTGTAAAATCATTTCTGAAAGTTCATCATCACTTACGTTTTTGATTATAGGAGGCTCTGTTATTTCAACTAACTACCAGTCTACCAAGTCAAAATACTCTTGGGCATCAAAATTATTAGGTGGTACTTTAAATTCGCGAACACTTTCGTCTCTATTCTGTGATCGGCACTTTAAAATGCGACGTAAAGATAACTCCCGGATGTGTTTTCGATCATCAGCTAACATGGCGACTAGTACATTCTCAGGGTGTGCAAAATAGCCGTTTCGTTGAATAACTGGGTCCACTATCTTTTTTATTCCACTTCGTAAGTACCGAGACGATTTTATCATATGAAATAGATGTTTTGCTTCGTATTTGCAGGACGATTGGAACTTAATTTGAAACCAAGTAGTCGCATACACATTGACAACATACTCCGCCAAAATTTTCAATTGCTTGACTGATCCGTGCTTAGTTCCTCTATATTCACGACAGAAAATTCAGCATCTATTTTCTCAAAGTCAACAACTGCAATTTGCTCACATCGATCAAGAAGTTTTCCGATAGTACCTTTAAAGCCACGAGGATCATTTGTTTTTCCGTCTAACTGTTGCACTAAATGGCGGAGCGGTAGTTCGTTAGCGTGTAACAAACATATGAACCATTGAACTGGCTTCCCAAGTGAAAGTTCTATTTGTCTAATAACACCATTCTTGAAACCAGTATTGACAACGGTCCCGTCGCAACCGATAACCTCTATCGCACTCAAATCATCACCCAATGAGTCTTTTAGGAACTTTGTGATGCTGTCTTTAATGGACTTCGCACTACCGTTCTCTGAAGATACGTGTCCCATGTATTTAGAGCCTGGTTCAGCCAATATGACGATGTGCTCTTCAGTAACCGATTTAGTACGTTAACTTGACTCTGTTTTTTCATAAACTAAGGTCCTGTCTTTTCTCCCGTCAAAGTAAATTCCAAAAGTTGAAGGAAGCTCGTCATCTGTCTCTTTTTTAATAAGACCCGTCCTACATTTCTTGCGTTCCCTTCTAATTTTGGATCTGTCTATAATTTTAGTAGTGTCTTCTATAGTTATTAATCCCAAATCTTTTAAAACAGCGTTTGTAATAAGGGATGCTGATCTGTCAAATACGCCGACCCTGTCACATGCTTCTGCAAGATTCGTAAGCTTTAATTCTGTGTTGTATGGTACCTTTAAGCCTTTTGATGATGACAGATGCTCCGATCCTTGTGTTGTAGTCCTACCTTGATTCTTAGTCATGCCCTCATCAATGTTCTCACATGTACCTTCAGAGCTTCTTATGGACTCCGGATCGGACAAAACACTATCAAGTATACTCTCGTTCTTAGATTTTTTCTTCTCTAATCTTTCTTCTTCTAATACTTTCCTTTTTATTGTTTCCAAATTTTGCTTCGTAGTTTTTACATCTGTACCTCCTATCATCATTTTTCTTGTTGTTCTTTGATCTAATAAAAAAATTCTTTCGCAAAGTGGCACTTTAACTTTACAGCGGCATTTGGAAAAATCATCACATTTGCAGGGTGATATGTTGAAAAGTTTTGGGCTGTTCTTCTCAAAAACCTCAATTTTTTCTAGGCACTTTTTATTATAGGCCGATTTTTGGTTTTTCTTCAGGGACTTGCATTTTTAATTATAGTCTTTTATTTTTTGTATTATTTGTTGATCAGGTATTGTAGGGAGAGAAGCTCTCTGTCATATCTTTTTAATATCAATTAAAAGTTTCTTTGAAATATTCAAAACACTTGGGTCTTTGTCACTTTCAAATTTTAAACACTCTCTCATAGCGTCCGAGTAGGTGGGAAGCATGTTAGGATTAATTTCACTAGAAGTTCCAAATATAGGATCCGTCATCCGCGTTTTCGGCATCATAAAAACTTAGGTTCTTTACTTTTCCTAACTAAACAGAATACTCTCGCTCGCTGCGAAACACACTCGAGAGCGCCTAGTTCAGAACTAAACTGATTCTATTAGCAACACTAACCCAAACAAAAGATAATCTACACTATTTGGTTTACTGTTTGCTTTACAGCTGGAATGTGTCTGCCTGTTAAGACTTGTTAGCGCTTACTTAGAGCCTATAGGTATAACAAACTTAACGTAATTACTGTATATTTAGTGATATATGAACTTAGTAATGTAGTAGTTTTCCAGATAAGTAATTATTATACTAGTGTTTTTAAATGAAGCTCAAGGTCTCTAGTTAATTTCACAATATAATACAAGTTATTGAAAATTCTAGAAAATTGACAATTATTGTTTCGATAAATCAATATCATCGTCAGAATGACAGAAGTTACATTTCATTTTATGCCTACCTGATGTTTAGTAGTTATTTTTGGCTAGACCAAGAAGTAACCTAACTTGTGATTGGCTTAATATATGTTTATAGAAAAAAGAAGAAGATTATTAGAAAACTTCGTTGTTGGGTCTGCTTTAAGAACTTTTACATCGCTGGATTCTATAAAGTTATATACTTTGGAATTGTAATTTTCAGTCGTCAAAATGACAGTAGCGTTCCCCTTATCAGATTTTGTAACTGTCAGGTTATTATTCTCTATCTTCTTTTTTATTGCGTTTAGAACTGAAATGTAAGGGATATTGTTAATAATTCAAATTATCTTTTGCATGATTACGAAAAGAGGTCTATCATACATAAGAATCCTCATTGTCCACAATTATATGGAACAGTTAAATTACATAAAATGACGAAACCAATTAGACCTGTAGTCTCTTATGTTAATGCTCCTAATAATATATTGGCAAAGGAGCTCAACAATATACTCAATACTTACGGATATGAATCTCAGTACTCAATTAGAAATTCAATAGAACTAATTAAAAAGTTGAAAGCAATCCACTTACAAGATAACTATGAACTCATATCGTTCGATGTAACTAACATGTTTACTAAAATTCCTCCTAAAGAATGTCTAATACTTGTAAGAAAATTACTAGAAGATAAAAATATTAATCCAGGAATAATATCAGATATACTTAATTTATTTGATGTATGCATTAATCAGAATTATTTCACTTTTGACAATAAGATATATATTCAAAATGAAGGTTTACCAATGGGAAGCCCTATATCACCTATTTTAGCAAACATTCTTATGGACAATTCAGAAAGAAAGATCTTTGAAAGTAATATTTCGAAAAATATTTTATTTTGGTTATAGATATGTAGATGACATATTAGCTTGTTTTATGGGTAGTGAACGACAATTAGATGTATTTTTCAACCACATCAATAATTTACACCCGAAAATTAAATTTACATTAGAAATTGAAGAAAATAGCTCAATCAATTTTCTTGATTTAAAAATTCAAAGAGTTAATAATGTACTTGATTATTCAATTTACCGAAAACCAACACAAACTGATGTAACAATTCCATTCAATTCTAACCACCCTGTGTCACACAGACTAGCAGCATATAATTCAATGATACATAGAGCTTTTTCAGTTCCTATGAACAAATGTAATTTTGATAGAGAGATTAATACAATTAGACAAATAGCAACATCTAACGGTTATCCATTAGATATGATAAATAAGCTAATTAGTTAAAAAGAGGAAAAAGTGGCATTACAACTATTATATCCTAAACTAGCTGATGAAATTAAAACTTATGAAACCATCACATATGCAGGAAATATTTCTAATAATATTTCAAAGATAATATCTTCAGCAACGAATACAACAATTTCTTTAATAACAGAAAGTAACGATAGTACAAAATTGTTAAATGTTAAAACAAAAATACCACTATTAAAGAAGTCAGGTATATATAAACTCAAATGTCCAGAATGTAATGCTGTCTATTTGGGTCAGACCCTTAGGAATTTTGAAATACGATACAGTGAGCACTTACGAGCATACAGATTAAAACAACCAGATAAATCCCACTACGCAAAACACCTACTTGACACCAATCATTCATTGACACCTAACACAGAACTAGAAGTACTGCATATTTGTGAAAAGAAATAAGAACTGGATTTCCTTGAAGAACTGGAAATTAGAAGACATTTAAGAAACCCACAATATGAAGTTGTCAATGAACAGTTAAATCTAGGGAATTCTCCACTAATAAACTGTCTTCTTAAGTGATAATTGTAAAGATCAGCAAATATAGTTTTCCTGGTTTTCTATATCATTGCACAGTTATACTGATCTTAATTAGAAAAATGATATCCAGGATATCACCATAGGGATAATAATATCTAAGCTTTAATATTTGTAATATCACATCTTCTTCTTTTTTCTATAAACATATATTAAGCCAATCACAAGTTAGGTTACTTCTTGGTCTAGCCAAAAATAACTACTAAACATCAGGTAGGCATAAAATGAAATGTAACTTCTGTCATTCTGACGATGATATTGATTTATCGAAACAATTGTCAATTTTTTAGAATTTCCAATAACTTGTATTATATTGTGGAATTAACTAGAGACCTTGAGTTTCATTTAAAAACACTAATATGAGCATATTCCACGAAGTAAGGGTCGAGACAGTCAATTTAATTATTATAGTAGTGGAAAAACGCTAAAAGTTATTGAATTTAAATGGTTGATAGGAATCTGAAAATAAGTCAGTTGAGTTTCATTTAAAAACACTAATATGAGCATATTCCACGAAGTAAGGGTCGAGACAGTCATTTCAATTATTATACTAGTGGAAAAACGCTAAAAGTTATTGAATTTAAATGGTTGATAGGAATCTGAAAATAAGTCAGTAAGTGGCACAGGTCTTTTTATGAGTTTTCAGAAGAGAATAAGATAAATTATAACACTAGAGATTAAAAGACTATAAGAAAAATATGTTATAGAATTAAAATTCGAAGTTAAAAAAATTACTGATAATGAGAAATTTCCCCCCCTCCTAGGAACCTGAAGATTAAGTCCGATAAGATTGAGATTTTTTTTGGACTATACCCACCCTAAAAGACATTTATTCCGATACCAGGCATCATCAGATTATAAAATTGAGAAAATTGCTCCACCCTAATGCACATATTGTCCTATTTTTAGATTAATTGTATTTGGGAAACAAAAATAATTGATAAAAGGCATTTTTAAATAAATGAATAATCAAATTCATTTTTTTTGTGTAACTAGAACGAAAGTATTAACTATATCATCCATTGTTAGTGAAAATAATTTCGACGTTCCATTGTCTCATTTTAATTATAGTTGTTTATGTTAAGGGTCTACTAAATGGGAAAAGTTGTCTTCAAAGGTTTTGCATGTAATTATGCATTGTTGCATATGAGGTATGAATATCCAATTTGTAGTTTGTGAAAGCCGGAAGTCAGTACCTGGTTATAATAAACTATTTACTGTCGTGTAAAGATGCTATTGAAGTTATAATGATGTGATGTTAAACTTTAAACAAACTATGGTATAGAATTTCCTCGTTTTCTAATGAAAAAGTATGTATGTATACCATAACTTATAAATTGTCTCGTTGTCTCATAAGAGAATTTAATCTGTATTCTACCCACTGCGCAATATTTTATCCTTACATTACACAAAGTGATTCATTAAGGATGATTAGTGATGGTGAAAGAGTTTTAATTCACATTTATATCACCTTCAATTCATTACAAGATGGCAACAACTGAATAAGTGTGCGTTGTTTTGCAGGAGAGAACTATTGCAATTAGAGAAGAACTTAGAAAGATAATGGAAAACAAGAAAAATCGCCATCCTCGTCGTTGGTGAGTAAGGCCATGGATTCAACGAAGAAATTTAATTGGAGCATATATTTAGTCAATTATCAGTTGAATTAGCAAAATAAGATTCTGATACCTAGAGAAAAAATTTAAGAATGAGTGAAGCTGAGTGTTCTGATTTATTAATGAAAGTTACTCCTTTAATTCAAATGAGCGATACTTGCTTGAGAGTATCATTTCCTGCAAAAGTAGGAATCACTTCTGTTATCCCATAGACATAAGTCATTGTGAAATATCAATACCTGCAATAAAACAAATGTTTCACACTGCTATTCGTTATCCGAGAGCTACAATATTCTCTAATCCTTTCCTATATTTGATGACGAAGTCAAATTGTTGTAAGATCATAGTCCATCTTGCTATCATACCTGAAAGTTTGTCCTTGACTGTAGGTATTTGAGGCTTTGATGATCAGTGATTATTGAGAAAGAGTATACTTCTAAGTAAGGCCGCACTTTTTCATTTCCGTATACTATTGCTACTATTGTATCGGTTACGGTATAGTGTCTTTCTGCTGAGATCAGAGTTCTGCTGGCGTATGCAATGACTCTATCGTGGTTGTTCTGGTCTTTCTGTAATAGAGCTACCCCTAGTCCTACATTTGATGCATCTGTTTGCAAATAATTTTTTTTTGAAAAGTCGGGACATACTAATATCGGTGCTTGTGTTGGCAGTTAGGCTGAACGAAACTGCCTTGAAGTGAAAAAGTCTTTTACTTGGTGCTGTGAAAGCTGTTATCGGTCTGCTCCGTTTTACCTAAAGGTACTTGCCAATATCCGTTTTTAAGGCCCAACGTGGATATGTACTTAGCTGCTTTAAATTTTTCTAAAATATTATGTATAAACGGTAGTGGATATGCATACTTTTCCGATATTTCATTCATCTTCCTGAAGTCTACGCAAAATCTGTAGTTTTTGTTTTTCGTTTGAACCATGACTATTGGTGAGCTGTAAGGACTGTTGGATTTTTCTATGATTACGTCTTTCAACATGTTGTCTATTTCAATGTTTATTATCTCTTGCATTGCCGGATTCTTCAGTCTGTATCGTTGTTTAATGGGCGTGTAATGTTTTAGTTTTATTCTGTGTTCTGCCAATGGTGTTACTCCCGGGATATTGTTGAAATTATTTATTTCCGTTTCTAAAAATGTTTCCAGTTTTCTCTTCTTTATTGTTGGTAGTTCTGGATTGATATTAAATTTGGGATTGGTTTTTGTTCGACTTAATTCTTTTATTGTATTTATTGTTAGCTGTATTCCGTTTGTGTATCTTAAATTCTGTAATCTTTCTAGGAATGTTTTATTCTCGGATATCAATATTTCCGGTTCTGTATTTCCTCGTTTTTCGGTTTTTAATGATCTATCTGTTGTTCTTCCGTATTTTGTACGGTGTGATTTATGTGTGTCAATCTGTTATAAACTTCTTTTTCTTCTGCGGTTAAGTCGGTCTCTTCTTTAAACAGGCATACCCATGGTAATTTCCTTTCTGTAATATCTGCTACTCCTTAAATGGCTTCGGCTTCTAAGTTCGGTATATGGAAAATGTTTGTCTCACCGTCTTGTTGTTAGCTATTGTACAGGGAATAATAAAGCTTTTTGTAATTTTCATTTTTAATTTAATTCCATTTGCTTATATTAGCGATGTGTTTTCTAAGTCTTATCTACGGAATGGCCTTTTTCTCCCATACAAAGTGGCCCATAAGTCTGTAAACGACCAATTTTCTCGTAAACTGCTAGCCCTAATAGTACAAAATTTGAGGTAGGGGAGAGTGGGCCACCATGAGACGGAAAAAGTCTGGTTTAAATTGTCGGTTAATTTATTGTAAATACGACACATATATGTCGTCGGTGCATGAGTTATGTTACATTAATGTAAAAAATGGATATAGACTATTTATATTTGACTAAATTTGAAAGTTATGTGACATTCATTTATTCAGTGCCCGTCTCATAGTGGCCCTTTACTTGGGCCACTATGAGACAGGACAAAATGGGGGAAAAAAACTAATAATTGTAGTAAAATATTTATGAAACACACAAGAAACCATTATCAGTATCATCACAATATTCGATATAAGGAAATATTTGAAAAAGACTGAAAAAGGATTAATCTTTATCTTATATTAATAATAAAAATTAACGCATGTTCAGTTGATTAAAATTGATTTCAAACTTATAATACGATTTCAATCGTTTTGTATTTCCTAAAAGAGTTGGTTTGGGTAAAATAATTTTCACATCAATGACTGGAACGGTGGCAATGTCTGGGACAGTTGGAAATATAAAATTTCCTTCAACCTTCGAGGCTTTTCTTAGGAAATTGATTTTGACATCACTAGATACTGATTCTAGTTCGACTACTTTTTCTACAAAGAATACATGATTTTTTGCCTTGAATTGTACCAAAGCAAAATCATTGGGCTGAGGATCCTTATCAAGTTCTTCTAAGCTTGACGGTTCGATTTCAGGAATCCACCCGTCCTCATCAGAATCGTTTTGAAAAGGTATCTATCTCACTTCCAACTTCGGTATCATCTTCATCGGAAGATATGTTCTTAGTGATCTGTTTTCGTTTCTTCGCAAATACTTTTTTTTGCAAGCTTCCTTTCTTTTCTTCTGTTCTTTTTCTTTTTTTTCATTTCTCTCTGTTCAATTTTCTCCTTTTCAGGTGTGTCTGTGTGTATACAACTCTTAGCTCTTTTACGCTTGCTCTTTCGTAATTTTCTTTGGCCTGCCTTCGGGTAGCCTTTGAATATCTGGGGACTAACAAAAACTGCTGTAGCAGGTTTATCTTCAGCTGGATTATCTGTAACCTGTGGTGTATTTAAGGAGGTAGATGGAATTGGTATAAAATGGAATGTTTCCACAGAAGTTGATGCTATTTCTTCAGTAAAATCTTCAACGACAGGTGGGACATCCATAGTCGTTGACGCAGTTTGCTCATCAGCAGTGTACAAAGCTGAATCACTTAATACATCTCGATCAGTCACTGAACTACTTAAAAAATCATCAGTGGTGAATATTTTCCTATCAAAAGGAAAAATTCCGGTTTTCTTGAAACCTGCCTTAATATTTAATGGAGTCATGGATCGTTCAAATGCCACATCAACAGAGCCAGCAACTTCATAAATAGATAACGGTGTGCCAGGATGATGTAGAAGCCAGGAATCAACTGCAGAATCATAATATGCCTTTAACGGAGCAAATATTGATATATCTAACGGCTGTAGCTTGTGACTACAGTGTGGAGGTAGTGTAATAATCGTAACTCCATTATCTTTTGCAATGTTAAGTGTTTATATGGTAAGGTGTCTTTCATGATTATCGAATATTAAGATAGTAGCGCTCTTTTTGGAGGATCCACTATATATTAAGAAGTGTTTCATTACAGATGGAAATATTTCTCCATTCATCCAACCTGATGAAGTTGCGAGACCTAATGTACCTGATGGGGCTCCAACATATGGCTTTTAAATTTTTCTCGTGAAAACACCATGGCAGGTGGTAAGGTATTTCCACTGGCACTTATTATACAACACGTAGTAATTAATACTCCACGTTCACCACTGGTACATTGACGATAACACTTTCTTCGGTTTCTGAACGGTCGTCGTGCCTGTTTCGTTCAAGTTGTAGATGCGAGCCATCAAAAAATGCTTCGGAGCGATCATATGCATTTTTAAGATTATCAAAGAATAACGTAACGTTATGCTCATTAAATGACGAAGCTCTGGAAAGACTGTCTTTTTAGAAACCCTTGTAACCAGTCAGTGCCAGCCAATTCATGTCTTTCCCAATTTAACGGAATTTTCTTTTGGTTAATTTTTGCCATTTCATACGCCAATTCTCGAGTATCTTTTGTTGTTTATCCATAACACATTTTAGAGCATATTATTACATAATCCACAAGCGCTCTTTCTTCATTATATGTAAAAATTAATCTATGTTAATATTGGCTTTTCATGGATATTTGCATGTTAGGGTCCGTCTTTTCTTTTACTTTTTTAACATATCTTTGCCACGTCTGAAAGGATAAACCGTTCTCTTCTGCAGCTTTACGTAGAGACAGTTTTACGCCACCTTCCCCTATCAATACTTGTCGAACAACTCTTCTCATACATTCTTCTGAAAACAAACCTTTCTGGCTTTTCCTTTTGCGACCTCTGGACATCTACAAAAAATAATTTACCTGATACAGCCAGTTCCTTATGTGGGCCACCATGAGACAGTGTCTCAAGGTGGCCCTGAAAATGTGTCTCATGGTGTCCCATTTGCACGTGGTTAGTAGATGTACATACATAATTTTTTTATTTGCCATTTCATACATTTATGACGAGCGGAAGAATGCTTATTAACTGTTCTAAAAAATGGTATATAAAATTTACCCTTACTAGTTTTATTCTTCTCTTGACGAACGAACGAAAATGCAAGTCTTAAAAATTTCGATGAGATACACACCCACTGGTGGTCATAACTCTACTAAGACTAACGTACGGTAATAGAAAATTATATTGGTAAACACAATTTAAGGTACTGGAGTGACGTAAATCCACACTGGATACATGAGAACCATACTCAAAGACCACAAAAATGTATGGTCAGGTATAGTAGGTAGTCAGTTAATTGGGCCATTCTTTATCGAAGGAAATTTAAAGTCAAATAAATATGAACTTCTACTTAGAAATGAAATTGTACCCATACTGAGAAACTTCTTTGGTGCCAATTTCAATCAGATACGGATTCAGCAAGATGGAGCTCCAGCTCATTTTGGTGTAAATGTCTGGCGTTATTTAGAAGGGATATTTGCCGGATGATGGATTTGTAGTCGAGGTAGAATTGAATGGCCTCCACGTTCACCTTCTTTCAATCCTAAAGATTATTTTTATTGGGGATACTTGAAAAATTCAGTTTACAAAAGTAAACCAGCAAGTCTTGCAGATCTAAGGCAACGAATTATCGATGAATCTCGATTAATTTCTAGACCATCATGGAGAAATGTGGTAGACGCATTCCACCATCGATTGGTGTACTGTAAACTCACAAATGGAGCACATTTTGAACACTTGATAAAGTAACAATTGAGTTAAAAATGTTGCGATCTTTCAATTATTACGTTTTAATGTAGTTGAAAATAGTTTGTATTAAAACATTCAATGAGACAATTAGACGTTGCCAGACTTCTGTTTTATGTATTTAAAACCTTCCAAACTACATATAATCATAAGTGTTACATATGGTTGAACTCATATTGAATAGAAGATTCCAAAAATGACTGAACATACTAGGTGATGAATTTGAAAAACCAAAGTTTCTAATAAATAAGAGAAACGGAAAATCTGGTAACATTGTAAATATCAAATCTGGAATCTCCGTATCCCAAAATAGGTGTACTCAAAATTTTGTACAATTAGGACCAGCGGTTTAAGAGATAATTGGCCGTTTCCAGACTTTTGGGCCACTCTGTATATGATTTTTCTGATCTTGTGTCGGTTAATATATTTAATCGCTACTGGTTTCACGTATAAGTTATTATGTGTGATTTTTTATCATCTGATATACTGTAACTGTTCGTAGCAGCGGACTTTATTGTGGGCTCATCTTGCCTCTCGAAGTATCGGCTCTTGCTGTTTACCGACTTCCGGCAAATACATTTATTTGACGGTGTTCCGATGGTTCCACAATTACTGCAAAATAATATTTGTCTCCACTGGCAGGTTTCTTTTCTGTGTCCTCTTTTACCGCATCTTCAGCAGCAGCAATCTTGTCGGTAATAATTCGGTAACTTATTACCGCTTTGTGGACCTTGTCATACGGGGCGATTGTATCGTGTTCTATCATCAGGTAACCCGTATTTCTCGATTTCTTTCTGGATATTTTCTAACTCGTCTATTCGTCGTGTCAGGTCTCTTATTGTTAAAATTTCGTTTCTTCTGACGTGAAGTTTGTATTTCCGGTTAATATTTCTATATATCCTTTCCAGCTGCTAGCTATTGTTGAAACCCATATGACTCCGCATTAATGTTTGTTTCGTAATGCATTGTCTTAATGGTTCATGTTTCCTTTGTTTTCTCTCCATTATTTTTTCTTCTAAATATGTTGATAAATCTAACGGTACATAAAATGCTTCAAAATCTTCTATAAAGTATTGCCAGGTTTCCCAGAGATGTCTATTATTGCGCTACCAAATGATTGCTTTTCCCTTTAAGACTGGCAGATCTCTAAATATAATTTCGTAGTTTATTTGGTAACATGTTCTGAGTTCCTGCAAGCTTTCGATGAATTCTGTCGGGTCTTTTGAGCCATTAAAATATATTCCCCGTCTTCTTATTTTGTCCAGTTCTGTGCAATCTTCGTGTTTGTAATGTCTTCCGCAATGTTCATATTTTCTCTGGATTTTTCAAATTCTTGTATTCCGCTTTCTCGTCGGTTCATGGTATTATACCCTATCTGCTTCCTTACGAAGTGTACCATTCTGGCCCGTAGTTTGTCCAAAATAATTTTTGTACCTCTGTTGTTAAATCTTCTTTTTTGAGCTTGTACATCCATCCCACTTTTGCGTCCGCTACTTCCAAACCTACGCCGGAATATTCTCCCTGGTCATTCATTTTTAGAAAGTCTTGTTTCTTTGCCCTTCAGAATTCTATTATAACCTTTTTTTTTCGATGCCAATTTGTAAATTTTTACCACTCACGGCCCTGTTCTTCCCGCCATAATAATAGTTTATTCAATAAAATGTTTACATAGGTTATAATAACAATTTTGTATATTCAAAATGAAGGTTTATCAATGGGAAGCCCTATATGGCCAATTGTGGGAAACATTTTTATGGACAGTTTAGAAAAAAAAATCTTTGAAAGTAATATTTCAAAAAATGTTATATTTTGGTATAGGTATGTAGATGACATATTAGCTTGTTTTATGGGTAGTGAACGACAATTAGATATATTTTTCAACCACATTAATAATTTACACCCAAAAATCAAATTTACATTAGAAGTTGAAGAAAATAGTTCAATCAATTTTCTTGATTTGAAAATTCAAAGATTTAATAATGTATTTGATTATTCGATTTACCGAAAACCAACACACACTATTCCATATAGTTCCAATCATCCCCTGTCACATAAACTAGCGGCATATAATTGAATGATACATAGAGCATTTTCAGTTCCTATGAACAAATGTAATTTTGAAAGAGAGATTAACACAAGTAAACAAATAGAAACATCCAACGGTTACCTATTCCATATGATAAATAAACTTATTAATACAAAAGTGAAAAAAGTGGCATTACAACTAATATTTCCTAAACAAATTAAAGAAATAAGAATTAATAATATTTCAAAGATAATATCTTTAGCAACAAATAAGTACAACGAATTCTTTTGAAACAAAAAGTAACGTAAGTACAGAATTGTTAAATGTAAAAACAAAAATATCACCATTAAAGAAATCGGGTATATATAAACTTAAATGTCCAGAATGTAATGCTGTCTATTTGGGTCAGACCCTTAGCAATTTTGAAATCCGATATAGTGAACACTTACGAGCATACAGATTAAAGCAACCAGATAAATCCCACTACGCCAGACATCTACGAGTACTTGACACCAATCATTCATTGACACTTAACAAGGAACTAGAAGTAATACATATTTGTGATAAGAAACAAGAACTGGATTTCCTCGAAGAATTGGAAATTAGAAGACACTTAAGAAACCCACAATATGAAGTCGTCAATTAACAGATAAATCTAGGGAGTTCTCCACTTTTAAACTGTCTGATAATTGTAAAGATTGGCAGATATAGTTTTCCTGGTTTTCTATACCATTGCACAGTTATACTGATCTTAATTGGGAAAAATGATATTCAGGATATCCCCATAGGGCTAATAATATCCAAGCTTTTTTATTTGTAATATCATATCTTCTTTTATTCTTTTAACATATATTAAGTCAATCACAAGGTAGGTCACTTCTTGGTCTAGCCAAATAGAACTATTACTTAATATTACTGAAAATAAGTGTTTAATTATTGTTGACAGCAATTAAGAATTTATAATCAGAAAATGCCAAATAATTACATTGTACCCAATACAATAAAATACTTAAATTAACAAATTCCTCGTCGATGGATTGGTCATGGCAGTAAGTCTGCTTGGCCACCCAGAAGTAACGATTTCAGTCCTTCCGATTTTTCATTATGGTTGCAAGTCATTGAAATAGTTTTACCCCTCTTTAGAATTATGATAGAACATATAAGAACCCACGAATGCGATTGAAACCATAATTTCGAAACAAGAAAACATCCAAAATTTCAACATAGAAGGGCTTGAATTAGAACAGGTTACAATTTTCAACTATCTTGATACAAAAAAAGAAAATTTGGAAAAATAGATGAAAAAATGAGACCAACCGGATTTAGCTTAATATTTCAACAATGGTTCAGTAATGGCTTATCAATAGTAACTAGTCGAATAAAGTGGATAAATTGGGAAACTGTGGATTAGTATAATCATGATACTGGTGGATTTTGTCGGTCATATTTACGAAAAAATCCAGTTCATCACATATTGTCAATATTTAGAGTGAAAATTCACAAATACTCTAAAACAAAATAAATGGAAATTTTCATAATCTCTGAACCATGAACATAAAAATATCTGAGCAATATAACCAGCTCCGCTTTCAATATATAAAATTTAAAATCAGATCTCAGTCAACTGACACAAATCAAACAGAATTAGCGATTGCTCCTTCTTAACTCAATACTTTATACTACAAGAAAAAAGAATGTACGATTTGCTCCAATAAATTTGGTTACGTTAGGTAGGTATTTGGGTTGAGACTAATAATCATTGTTTTTGAAATAGTTCGAACTTTTAACAATTTCACCTACCTTGAAATTCTGGAAGGTTTGAAGGAGGTTGACCTGCACAATAATAAGATGAACTTATTGAATATTCACAACGCCGACCGGCTTCCGAACACATATTATATCAAAATATGTCATATGTTCGACGAGTCTATTAATACTAACTCTGGAAAGTATTGTTTATTTTAGGTAGGTAAGTTGGAGAAAGGCGGGGGATAACTTCGTTCTCTGATTCGGGGTAAGAAATTTCGTTAGCGATATTGCCAAAGTTCGAATCGAGAACACATATAAGAGTACAAAATGGATTGCTAGCCCACTGTTCAGTAAACGACTGTAGCATGCGTTCCGCCATCGCGTGACAATTTCTGTTGGCAACACTGAATATCACATCAATCAGCATTTGAAGGTTGTGTTTATGTTTATTTTCTAAAAATAACAATTTTTGTGGGTATAATACGGATAATTTTCGCTGCATTAATTATTACTAAGGAGTAGGTATCCAAATATTATTAAATGAAATAATTCGATAATCATAGCACATTAGAGAGCAGTTGGTTATAATTTTGTTTACCTGTTGTTTATTTAATTTCCAGTTCCAAATATAAGTAGCACAGCAGGGAACTATCCTCACGATTGGGAGCGATCACCAATCTGGGGAGGCTCTGAAGGCAAGAGGTTACGCGCTAAACTTCTGTTTTGGGCGTTTCCCTGTCTCGGGGCTGGGAACACAAAAAACCGGAGGGTTAGGGGGAGATAAAGGAGGGGGATTAATTGAGGCTGAATAACTCGGCCTACTCATCCATAATAACTCACCTTCACGATCACGAATGTGGCTCAGATTAACCTGCATCACGCAAAGGGAACTTCAGCCGTATCTGCAAGGTTGTTCGCTAAACTACAACTGGATATTGTACTGTTCCAAGAGCTATGGATTAACAAAGAAGGCTAAATTAAAAGATTGGCATGCAAGGATTCTAAATTGATTTATGTTCAAAGGCAAGTATCACCGCGTGCCTGTGTAATCATAAGAAAGAACATAAAATATTATATATGTGTTTCAGAATACGTGTCACGGGACCTTGCTCCAATCATGGTTCACCTCAACATTGGGGGTATGGACCGAGACATCGTCATTGCCTCTGCCTACTTCACTGGAGACAGGCCGATGACACCGCCAGAAGAAGGACAAGACCAAGTGAGACACTGCAATAGCAGACGGCTGCCAATCATAATTGGTTGTGATGCCAACGCACACAATACCGTGTGAGGAAGCACTAACAACAACGCCAAAAGTAAGTGTTCATTAGAATATCTCATAGCAAATAACCTTTAGACCTTAAACGTGGGGACAACTCCCACTTTTGTCACAAGAGCAAGAGCAGAGGTCCTGAACGTAACAATTCTTAATGCTGCTGTGAGGAAAACTGTAAAAGATTGGAGGGCGATGAGCGAGCCATCACTTTCCGACCATAGGATCATCGAATTGAGGATAGAGGAAGAGACTGCCTCGATTCTTACAATCCGAAATCCTATAAATACTGATTGGTCTCTCTGAAGGACAACTTGGAATACGTCGAAGTAAATGGGGTAAATCACCTGCACTACGACCTGGAGCAAAGAGTCGAACAGATCTGTGAGGCAATAATGGAAGCTTTCATTACAGTTGCCCATTGTCAAAAGCTCGTTCAGAAAAGGATGCTCTTTGGCGGAATGAGAACCTGTCAAAACTCAGAATAGAGGTCCGTCGGTTCTTTAATGATAATGATTTTCAAGCCTTTTGCGAAAAGATCACTTCCACTCACATAGCGGCCAGACTACAAAAGGTCATGGCATATGGGGGAAATAACCCGACGATGTCGCTAAAAATCCAGACGGATCATACACGGAAGGCGAAGAGGAACGATCGACTCTTCCACTTAGAACCCACTTTTTAGGTAGTGAACCAGCAACAAGCAATGAATTACACCAAAAATCCCGCAACGAAGATTGAGACATTGCTAGAAAATATGTACCAGACAACGGTTGGAATGGGCAATAAGTAGGTACCTTTTAACCATATAAATAACCAGGAGTGGATGAAATATTTCCAGCACTCCTGCAGCAAGGGATAGAGGATATTCTTCCTCACCTGCTGAAGATTACAAAGAAGAAGCAGCACCTAGAAAATGGAGAAGGGTAACCTTCATATCAAAAATAAGGAGAAAAGATGGGACTGATCCCCGATCTTTTAGACCCATCTGCCTAACATCGTTTCTACTCAAAACGATGAAGAAAGTAGTGGATAACTACATAAGAACAGAGAACCTGGAGAATATACCACTTCATAAATGTCAGCATGCCTACATAGCGGGTCGATCAACTGAGACGGCTCTGTATCAGCTGTCCGAAGTCATCTCGAGAACTCTGAACAACGAAGAAATCGCAATGTGCGCAATTCTGGATATATCTGGGGCCTTTGACAACACAACTGATGTGTCTGTCAATGAAGCACTAAAAAGGCGAGGAGTAAATGGAACCATTGTAAAATGGATGTATGAGTTGTTGACGACGAGAATGGCTGAGACACAGCTGGGGAATCAAACCACATCAGTTAAAGCCACTCGGGGGACACCTCAAGGGGGATCTCCCCTTCTATGGACCCTCGTAGTGGAGGAGTTACTCTACAGGCTAGCGGAGCTTGACTTCGAATGTATGGCCTATGCTGATGACATATTTCTAATAGTCAGAGTCAATTTCGAAAGCATCTTGTGTGATTTATTACAAAAGGGAATTATTGAGCAGTTGTGCTTGTCAGTGGGGCTAAACATTAACCCAAACAAGTCCATAGTAATTCCATTCAATCGGAAAAGAACACTTTCAGCTATGATACCCCTACCTTTAAACGGGGAAATCATAGAATGGAAATCAGAAGTTAAGTATCTAGGGATAACCCTAGACAGTAAGCTTCTGTGGAATAAACATGTTGAAATAACTGCTAGTAAAGCAATAAGAGCTTTGATAGCGTTCAGAAATCTAGCTTGTAAGAGTTGGGGCTGTAAACCAAAAATACTGCGATGGATGTACGCCATGATGATTGTGAGACCAGCAATTACGTATGGGGCAATAGTTTGGCATACAAAAGCAAGTCAGTACATCACGAGGAAGACCCTCGACAAAGTTCAAAGGCTTGCCTGAGTGTGCATCACTGGAGCTATGAGACCGTGTCCAACTAGGGCGCTTAGGATCATTACAGATCTCATACCTCTACATCTGGCGATAGAAAAACCTGCCCAAGAGGCATTTCTTGGAATATCTAAGGAAGGTTCAGGCAATGAGAGTATTAAACATCAGGGAGCCTGGTCCTCTCTAACAAAATACGTCAGCGAATCTTTCCAGTGACGAAACGATCAAGAAAGTATGTATCGAAAATAATTTCACTACGATGCTAAATAAGAGGAGAGACTGGGAAATGGAAAACACCACCCAAACTCTCACAGAAAACACCATTAGATGGTATACAGATGGTTCAAAAACCACCACTGGAGCAGACGCTGGAGTATTTAGACCTGGCACCATATACCCATTATCGTTAGGTTCCTTCCCGAGCGTTTTTCAGGCAGAAATACTTGCGATCGAAAGACGCGTGGAAATGAACCTAGACAGAAGCTATCAGAAATGTGACGTATCGATCCATTCTGATAGTCAAGCAGCTATCAAAGCATTGAGCTCCCATGTCATTGACTCAAAGTTGGCATGGGAGTGCCGAAGAAAACTTGATGAATTTGGCAAGAAAAACAGGGTCTCTTTAGTCTAGGTTCCTGACCACTCACGGGACATTAAGAGGCCAGTATACTCGACAGGAAAGGAGCACAAACGCCCTTTATTGGACCGGAGCCTTTCTGTTGTGTAGGAAAATGCTCCTATAAGAAAGAGGAAACCGAAAGAGAAGCACTCTGACGATGTCTTTCCGGGATGGAACATTCCAAAAAGTTCCTGCGCAACTTTGACACTGTTAGATCCAAAAAATATTTGAATCTCAGTAAAAATAAGCTGCATCTCCTCACGGGCTTTCTTACAGGACACTGCCGCCTTAGAAAGCACCTAATGAGAGTAGGTCTAGCGGAAACTGACGAGTGTAGATTCTGTGGGGAGGAGGATGAAACTCCCAGTCACCTAGTTCTGGAATGCCTCGCCATTGTAAGCCAACGTAAGAAATGCTTTGGACAAGAAACTTGTAAGAGTGACGATGAAGCCGTCCCAAATACTAGAGTTCATTAGAACCCTGGAACTGGAAGGCGAGCTGTAATAGTAGCGAGAACAGCTCTGTTAGGGGAGGCGGGAACAATAAACCTTAGGTTTCTGTGCATTGTAACCCCGTTAAAACCTAATCTAATCAAATCTAATAAGTAGCACTTCCATAGCATTATAATCCTAGTTGACTCATAGGTCGTAGCAAACATTTGAAATAAACAATAAAATGTTTTAATTTTCGTGTGGGTAACTCAGTATTATTGCTTCAATTTGCACAACATTTAAATACAAAAACTAATATCTGAATTTTTTTGTATACATAGTTCCAACTAGCTTTTAAATAAAATTCTTAAATATAAATTATCGGTTCTTTTAGCTAAATGTGAGGTATCTTATTCTTTTAAATGAGGTTTATTTCAGCCTTTGTTACGGGTTCATTATATTTTTTTGACTGAATAGGGATTTAATTAAATAATACTTACAATTTATTATAAATCCTAAAAAAGATCAGCTAATTATCTATTGAAATAACCTGTAGTCATTGTCTACATTCTTTAATGTCGATTGACCTTGAACTAAAATTCTTCTTGAATACAAAATATAAATCTTACTCTAGTTCTGTGAGTACTAGGGATTTGATTGTCACCAAAAATTGCCTAGCTAAGGAAATGTTCAGGTTGTCTATCTCTCTTCCTTCTGTCTTTTCTTTTTTTCTGGGCCAAATGTAGACCATGTGGTTTAATTAAAATCGAATTCTATTTCGGATCTAAGGAGCTCTAGTACAAAGAAAGTAACATCAAAGAGAAAGTACGATTGACATCAGTTGATGCACACATTCTGTGGATTTACGTACCTTTCTTTACACGGCCGCTGCCCATATTCGGTAAGATACCTTGATTTCCGGAGATGCTCATCTAATCATAAGTATTCGCAATTACAGGCCAATACTGGAATGACCAGTTACATAATTAGCTGCGAACTATTTACCAGCAACCTGTCCATTACATTAGTTCCAGTAGCATCTAACACTGTCACAAATTATACCAACGTACAGCCTGCTGCAAACGTAGAGTTGCACCACCTGGAGTAGGAAGTAAGAGATTTCAATTCTTTTCTTAGTTCTGCATATTGTGGCTGGGTCCTGCTCCCGTACCAGAAATATTGTCTGGTCAATTAGTTGTTAGAGTTATAAATTATTTAGTCCATTAGTTTTGCTTTCAAGATGAATATTATTTAGAAGCACCTTATATATTTATATATATAGCACTATGTACACCGTGTAGTACTACATGGGGCCATATTACCTGTAAATAAGCAACTAGACAAGTTGGGTAACTAAGCTGTTCAGTGTGAGGATTATAAAGAACCCTAGAAATCTTTTTCTTTTATTTTTGGCTCCTCCTTGACCCACTCTACCGGTCCGAATAGAACAACCATATAATTTCGAGCTATTCAAACTTATGAATTAATTTGTTAAAACCTTTTATGTTTTCCTAGTAATAGTGGTGAAGTACTCTAACTGATACCCACCGTAGCACCTTTAGTAATTTATTTATATTGCTCAAATTTCCTGTTTCACTATTTTTATTGAATTCATTTTAAAATATAAAATGAATGATATAAAATCGAATCATAAAATGTTATAATGTCAAACGTTGACAGACAATTGTTCACTTATTAAATTCATCCAGCCTACCCGCAACGAGAAATTTACCAGGATAAATCACTGCCGTCATGGTAACATCAACGAAGATGTGAAATTTTGATTGAAAATTTCAAAATGGGGAAAACAAATTAAGTTATTTATTTTTCAATTTAAGCTAGTTAGCTTAGAGCTAACATATTACAAAATCACTTCTTATGTGGGAAAATAACAAATAATGAACGTTTTTGGACAAATAAATATTCAGGAATAAATCATCTGGGTAATTAATGACAAAAATTTATTCCGGTTCAGATACAAAAACTAGGAAAAATTGATAAATCATTTTGATGCTTGCCTCCCTGTACATGCACAAAATACATAAATAAACAGAAACACATACTTATTAGCTTTAACACAAATAAATATGGTATTTGGACGAACGACATATGGGATTTTTTTGTTGTTTTGTACTAAATGAACATTTCGTAATTTCTGTCGAATGCACACTCACTTTTATGAAACGTAATAAATGATTTGGTCCGTTCGGCGTGGTGATTCTGTATGTTTATCGGATTTAATGGCAAAAAGGAGGATTTATTCGGTATTATTAACAACGATTACCTTTTTAATTCCATTGTATAAATGTAGATAACTCGTATAGTGGTCAAAATGGTAAATTCGATTCTGCAATATATTATAGAGAGTGTTGGGTCCATTCAATAATTGTTTAGAGTACATGTTAGTATTTATTTAAATAATATATCGAAGTTATTTGAAGAAAAAGTTCAGGTTCTATCTATTTATACTCCTTCCAAACTCAGTTTAAAAAAGATTTTATTTATATGGGTGGCTTTGATGATTGGATATTGTTCAGGGCATCTCACAGATGAACGCTATTGATTTTCAGCTCACCAGAGCCAGTACAACGGGTCCTATAAATCCGGATATTCTACATTTTTGGTAATTTTTCGAGAAATTTCGGTTTGTTAGCACGATACGGCCTCCTGAGTGCATGCAAGTCACTAATTTTATGAATGGATATTGTTCAAGATGTCTAGCAAATAAACTCTATTGATTTTTAGCTCACCAGTACCAGTATAACGGGTCTCATAAACCCAGATATACTATAATTTTGGTCATTTTTGAAAACTTTCGATTTGTTAGCACGTTACAGCCTCTGGAGGCAATACTACACAACTAAACTTAGTTGATACTTTTGAATTCAATGCTTAAAACATGTAACAATGATCTACAGAATGTTTACATGGTAACCCTTTGAAATACGATATTACGGGGTGATGAAATCTGGAATTTCGTTTCTAAACTAACTAAAGCTGAAACCTCAATTAACACACTATTAATGTAGATAAGTTATTATTTGCTGACGCGTATTGCGTAAGATACTATACTAAACTTGACTCGAAAAATGGTAAACAAATAAAAATAATTAGACCAAGTTACACATTACCTTTAGATGATCGTTGCATTATTTTTATAAAGATCATAAAATATGTTTAAGCAAACCCTGAAAATAGATATGTTATAAGCACAAATATGGCAAGGAATTTAATATCACCCTATAAATAAAAATTATAATCAAATACATTTCAATTCAAAAACACACGATACAAATGTTTAAAGAGACCCAGTTTTCTATTATTGTAGGCAGTTAAAAATCAAACAAGTAATTATGAAAACAATAAACAATAAGTCTCAAATTTGTCACGCATATATGTCGAACACCAGAACACCGATGTTTATGATCACGATAAAATACAGACGAATTATGCAATTATTATAGAGAAATTAGAACAGCAATTAAAGATAACCTTCAACAATCAAAAACACAAAACATAGAGAAACAAGGACGAGTCAGGTGACACACCAAAAAAACAGCAACGTATGCTGAAATGGCATAACAAGCCATCCCGGAGATAAATACAAGAAAAGGCGAGGCAGAGCGGCAGTACGGGTCTTCCAGCGGTTGTTGATACACGACAGCACGCGTTTTGACAGTGCGCGTTCAGTGATTTTCGCGGGAAGTGTGCTGAAATCAGAGATAGCTGATCAGAGCTCATCTCTCGTCGACCGATCGTAATAATAGAGACGCCGATTTTGCGTGGTGTAACGTTAGATCCAGATTTTCCAATCCGTAAGTTTCGAATCTGAAAACATTTTTTATTTTCAATTTATATATAATTAATGGTTCTTCGCCAACTTCTTTTATAAAAAATAAATCTTCAAAAGCTTTCCTTTTTTTCTTCTTCCAATGTTTCGAATCTTTTATTTAGGTTCTTCATCAGGGCTATTCGTATAATACACATAATAAATGTTGTATTACAATTTCGTTATAAGACAATCTGCAACAATACCTTACACTAATAAAAACCTTTGTTATTTTTATTTAAAGATGATATTAACATTATTTAATCAAGGTTGAAAATATAAAATTGAAAGTTTACAACAACAAACATGTTTGTTGTAAACTCTCAAAAGATTTATTTTTCATAAAAGAAGTTGGCGAAGAGCCATTAATTATATATAAATTGAAAATTTTCATACTGCCAATTAACCAATAAATATTTTTTATTTTGTTTTGGGAAAAACGATATTATTTTTTCTGTATCTAATTATACGTCCAGCCATATAAGTGCTATACTGAAATTTGAGCCGTATATAACTTTAATTAGAGAGTATTATACATAGTAGAATTTTTCAGTTTGTTATACAATTTTATTTAGGGATATTTACGAGGGGTACGCCACTCAAACCTGATATATATATATATATATATATATATATATATATATATATATATAAATATATATATATTTATATCACTTTCGATTTTGTTTATGTATGTTCCTCACAGGAAATAGTGCACTGGCCTATTATATTTTACTAAGAGATATTTCTACTCAATACCGGTTTATACATCTGATATCTAGGAAGTGCCAATGAACTTACATATATTTATCGATTTAATTGTGTTCGCTTCGAAAACTAGATTTCGTTATTCATTAAAAATTTATCGGACGTCGAAGGTCACCCATGTCAGCAGAAAACGTCCGGTTACGAACTCATTTTTTTGCAGTGTAGACGATACTGCCAGTAGGTAAATCCATATCAAGGGAGCTGATAAAGTAACCATTAGCTAGGTCACGGTCTCCTGTTTACACTCTAGTAAGGAGGCCAATTTTTCCTTATAAAAAGTAGAGCCCCGGTCACTTTTCGCTGACGTAGTGAACTCCGTTATCCTTACCAGACACTAACTGAGAGTTGAATTAAAATACATAAAGAAACTGGAGTTAAGGGCAAAACCAGACGATTGGTTAAAATAGAGAATGAATACATAACGGAATCCTAGCGATTTCCATTTACCGATACGAATTAATTTTATTGCGCTATCATTGTATACCATAGGTGTCGAAAGTGTATCTGTTTTCACTTTTCCGCCAACCTATATAATATGCGAGAAAAGTATTGGTTTACCGACAAAAAAGTTGGAAATTTGAAATTTTTTTTCAGTTGTTTTC
Source organism: Galeruca laticollis (assembly GCA_963921935.1). Taxonomy (NCBI): domain Eukaryota; kingdom Metazoa; phylum Arthropoda; class Insecta; order Coleoptera; family Chrysomelidae; genus Galeruca; species Galeruca laticollis. The sequence continues at coordinate 53,490,482 of OY998184.1, forward strand.
ACGTTATCCATCAACAACAACACGAAAAAACGGTTTTTAGAAAAAAAATTCTGTGTGTATGTCGTCGTCGTCGTCGTCGTCGTCGTCGGCCACTTTTCCTTGCAAGTCTTGTTAGCACGATACAGCCTCCGGAGTGCAATAAGTCACCAACTTTATGATGGAATATTGTTGAGGACGTTTCACAGATGAACCCTATCGATTTTCAGCTCACCAGAGCCAGTACAACGGGTGCTATGGTACTTGAAGTACGACATTTTGTCGTTTTTCGAGAAATTTCAGTTTGTTAGCACGATACAGCCTCCGGAGTTCAACAAGTCACCAATTTCATGATTGAATATTATTCAGGGCATCTCACTGATAAAGCCTATTGATTTTCAGCTCACCAGAGCAAATACAACCGGTGCTACAGTACTTTAAGTACGATATTTTTGTGATTTTTGGAGAAGTTTCAGTTTGTTAGCACGATACAGCCTCCGGAGTATATACAAGTGATGAATTTTATGATTGGATATTATTCAGAGCGTCTTAAAGATGAAGCCTTTTGATATTGAGCTCACTAAAGCCAGTACAACGGGTGCTGTGGTACTTGAAGTACCAAATTTTTGTAACTTTTGGAGAATTTTCAGTTTGTTAGCACGATACAGCCTCCAGAGAGTATACGATCGATCAACTTTATGAATAAGTATTGTTCAAAGTGTCTCACAGATGTACCCTATTGATTTTCAGTTGACTAGAGTGAGTACAGCGGGTCCTATAAAACTAGATATACAAAATTTTTGGTTATTTTTGGAGAAATTTTGGTTTGTTAGCACGATACATCCCCCGAAGTGTATACAAGTAACAATTCTATGATAGAATATTGTTCAGGGCCACAGATGCGGAAAAGTTAGTTTTAATCTTTAAAACCGTTTATTTTTAGTTGTTATAGAATGCTTTAGATTTAATAGAAAGAGGTAAGGTACAGTGAGGAATTTCAAGTTAAAATAGCAATCGGTTGAAAAAACTTACAAAGCAATTATAACAACTAAAATAGAATGTAAAGTGAACGATCTGTAATGATAAATAATAATGTATATATTGTGGGGAGATCGATATATACAGTACAAAAGCAAACATACAATCAACATGTACATGTTGCTTCTACCTTGTTCGCAAAGATTGATCATGTGTGTTGTGGAGATTGGAACTGAAACATTTTTCCTTCATTGCGCCAAAAATCAGTTGGCTCATTCTCTTCTTTCCATCTATAAAATGACAGATACACATATGTTCAATCACCTGAATGGTATATAATTTTTTGTTTCTGTATAACACATTATTGGTATTATTACTTTTCCGTCCAAGCCATCTAATATGCGAGAAAAGTATTGGCTTATCTAAAAAAAAGTTGTAATTTGGATTTTTGCTTTTCCGCCCAACCTATCTAATATGCAAGAAAAGTATTGGTTCACCCCAAAAAAGTGGGAAATTTGAATTTTTTTGAGTCATTTTTACGTTTTCCATCAAGAACAACCCAAAAAAACGGTTTTCAGAAAAAATATTCTGTGTGTATGTCGTCGTCGACGTCGTTGTTGTCGGCAACTTTTCGTTACATGTCTTGTTACCACGATACAGCCTCCGGAGTGCGACAAGTCACCAATTTTATGATTGAATATTGTTAAGGACATCTCACAGATGAACCTTATTGGTTTTCAGCTCACCAGAACCGGCGCAGCGGGTGCTATGGTACTAGAAGTACGATATTTTAGTAATTTTTTGAGCAGTTTCAGTTTGTTAGAACGGTACAGCCTCCGGAATTCATCAAGTCACCAATTTTACGATTAAATATTATTCAGAACACTTCACAGATGAACCCTATCAATTTTCAGCTCACCAGAGCCAGTACAACAGGTGCTATAGTACTTTAAGTACGCTATTTTTGTCATTTTTGGAGAAATTTATGTTTGTTAGCACGATACAGCCTCCAGAGTATATACAAGCGACCAATTTCATGATTGGATATTATTCAGACCGTCTTAAAGATGAATCATATTGTTATTCAGCTCACTAAAGCCAGTACACCGGGTTCTATGGTACTTGAAGTACCAAATTTTTCTCATTATTGGAGAATTTTCAGTTTGTTAGCAAGATACAGCCTCCAGAGTGTATACAAGTGACTAATTTTATGATTGAATATTGTTCAAGATATCTCACAGATGTACCCTATCTGGATATATGACATTTTCGGTTATTTTTGGACAAATTTCGGTTTGTCAGCACGATACATTCCCCGAAGTGTATATAATTGACAATTTTATGATAGAGTATTATTCAGGGCCACAGATGCGGAAAAGTTAGTCGTAATCTTTAAAACCGTTTATATTTTAATTAGGATAATACTTTTGTAACCTATTTTTGTGAACGGTACTTTCTTTGCCATCCCTCGCTTGTATAATTCAATTAGAGCCTATTGTATCAAGTACGATCTACGGTCGGCTATACCTATACTAATTTATGGGCATTCTCATTTTTCGAGGTTTTTTCATCCCCCCTATTTAAGAGACTTTGATTGATATTGAAATCCCATGACTTTTTTCCAATTTCTTTACTTTTTTCTAAGAGTTCTTTAGCACGCGTAAGCGCTGTCTGTAACCTATACCTTATCTTAGTGTTTTTAAATGAAACTCAAGGTCTCTAGTTATCTACCTTATCTCTTGCTCATAAGCGACAACATTATAAATTGGTTCAATGTTCCCATTAACTAATTATCTGGTAGGTTACTTCGTCTTCCATATATAAGTTCAAAAGGTGTATCATTGTGATACGAACTTGGTGTTGTATTGTAACAAAAAGCATAATATTTACACCATACGTCCCAGTCTGTGTGTGTTTCGTTTATGTAACTCCTGACATATTCATTGTAAACCCTATGATTTCTTTCGCTTCCACCTATAGTTCCGCTGTGATATGCTATTGAGATACTATATTTAATAATTTAGAAATGTTTGTTAGTAATTCGTTCTTATATTCCAGCCCCACGTCAGTTCTGATATCTTTCATCGGCCCGTATATTACAATAAATTGTTCAAAAATTACTTTGGCTACTTCTGCTTCTTTATTATTAGGAATATGGATCACAACTACGACCTTCGTAAGTTCTCATTGGATAGTCATCGAGTAAACATTATTAGAATTAGAGTTTGAGAAAGGACCGATTGTATCTATACACATTATATCAAATGCTTGTTGCGGAGTAGGAGTTATAACCAATGGTTCTACATGAGTTATTTTAGATTTGTTAATTTGACATTTGTGGCAGGATTTCACAAAATCAGCCACTGCTTCTGACATATTGCCCATAAAGTTTTAAAGTTTTTAAGTTAGCGTTTCTGTCCACAATGCCCTCCAAAGAGCGGATCATTGTGATATTTTGACAGTAAGTCATTTATTTCATCCTTAGTTGTTACCTTTTTTGGTACTTCACAAATTACTACATGCAAATATTTTAATACTTTATTGCCTACACTTTTTAATATACATTCGGTGCACCGTAAATATATTTTATCATTAATAAACAATTTCACTTTATCCACGTTATCAATTACTGCCAGTTCTTCTAACTGAGACAACGTTTGATACAAATTATATTTATCATTTACAATATCAACAGGTGTATTGACGAGCATCCTCAGTGATGTCGGCTTTAGCTCTAAATGTGAGATATGTAATTTTACTATGTCTAAGGAATTACTAGCTTTATTAATTTGTATGTAAATCTTATTACTTTCTACATCTTTACGCATGACTTGTGTTACGTTATCTTTTTTGTTGTTTTGCTTAGTCATTGATCTCGTAATTGCTAATATTTGTTCATTATCCTGATGTATTTGTTTAAGGTCAGTTATAGATATCCTTGAGAGTGAGTCGGCCACATTGACTGCACCATTTATATATTCAATCTCAAAGTTATATTCCTCTAAGTCTAATCTAATCGTAGTTAATTTTGAAGTTAGATACTTCCTTGAAAATAAATGTAGTAATGGTTTATTAAGTTTTAACTAAGAATTTAGACGCTCCATACAGATAACATCTGAAATATTTAATACCCCAATGTATGGCTGTAAGTTCCTTTAGAATAATAAAATTGGTTTGTTAAGTTCACTTTTTAAAAAGCCCCGCGATGTAAATGTTATAGGTAGATTTGTCCCATTAAAATTTTGACTAAGTATGGCAGAACAAGCCGTATTCTAAGTATCGGTTGTTAAAACCAACTGTTTAGTAAAATCCGGATACTGCAAAATTGGTGGGTTAATTAATCAATTTTCAAGTGTTTCGAAAGCAGTTTGACACTCTTTTGTCCAATTAAACTTTGCGTTCTTTTTCGTCAATGAATTTAAAGGTAAACAAAATGTCTGCAAACTGTGGGATAAATCTTCTGTAGTATTTACGATACGCTACGAATTCCTTAACCTCACCAGCTGTTGTCAGTACCGGGTATCGTTGTAGTAGATAGTGGGGCACTTTACCCACGTTTTAGGAGGGGGTGTGACGTCACAGGCCACGCCCTCTGACGTAGCTGTCATCAGTCACATGTGTCATCTGTCAAATGTGTCATCTGTCATCTGTCACATGTGTCATCTGTCAAATGTGTCAACAGTCATGTGTTCTGTACCATATGCCATAAGTGTCGTGTCATCTGTCAACAGTCATATCCATCTTATGTTCTGCGTCGACTCTCATGTGTTCCATGACGATGTGTCGTGTGTGTCATCTGTCAACCCCGCCACGTGTATCAACTGTCAAATGTGTGGTAAGCCTGTTCTGTGATTTCATATGCTCCGTGATTTGTCTATGTGTCGTTTGTGCGTTCCGTCGTATGTGTCATCCGTCAAATGTCTCATCTGTCATATGTGACGTATGTGCGTTCCGTCGTATGTGTCATCCGTCAAATGTCTCATCTGTCATATGTGTCATTATGTGCCGTATGTGCGTTCCGTCATATATGACGTATATGTCGTATGTGCGTTCCGTCGTATGTGTCATGCGTTAAATGTCTCATCTGTCCTATGTGACGTGTGTGCCGTATGTGCGTTCTGTCGTATGTGTCATCCATCAAATCCTTGCCATCTATCGTCGTCAACCTACATTATCCACCAGGTGTCGGTAATACAGTTACCTTGTGTTGCCATCTGTCGTCGTCGTCATAAAGATGGCATAACGACACTAACATATATCTATCTGTTATTCACTGGGGTGCCAAAATGGCCGTGGTGGCTGGGGTAGCATAGCTACTTTTTCCGTATACTGCGCATGTTTTTCGTTACAGACAGGGCATAAAAGACACATTTCAACGTTCTCCGCAGGTCCTGAAGGCATTTGCCCATATCTCTGTTATTATTTGTCGGATTGGAGTCTAATAAACGTCATTATAATTGTTAGATCATTAGCGCATACAGGATGTACAAAAAAAAGATGCCATTAGGGCACTAACGTATATCTCTGCTATTATTGGTCGGATTGAAGTCGAATAAACACCATTATAATTGTTAAATTATTATCGTATACGGGATGTGCGAAAAAGATGCCATTAGGGCACTAACGTATATCTATGCTATTATTGTTCGGACTGAAGTCAAATAAACGCTAACCAGAGACAATGACAACGACAACAACAACGACAACGACAACGACAACGACAACGACAACGACAACGACAACGACAACGACAACGACAACAACGACAACGACAACAACGACAACGACAACGACAACGACAACGACAACGACAACGACGACAACGACAACGACGACGACAACGACAACGACAACGACAACGACAACGACAACGACAACGACAACGACAACGACAACGACAACGACAACGACAACGACAACGACAACGACAACGACAACGACAACGACAACGACAACGACAACGACAACGACAACGACAACGACAACGACAACGACAACGACAACGACAACGACAACGACAACGACAACGACAACGACAACGACAACGACAACGACAACGACAACGACAACGACAACGACAACGACAACGACAACGACAACGACAACGACAACGACAACGACAACGACAACGACAACGACAACGACAACGACAACGACAACGACAACGACAACGACAACGACAACGACAACGACAACGACAACGACAACGACAACGACAACGACAACGACAACGACAACGACAACGACAACGACAACGACAACGACAACGACAACGACAACGACAACGACAACGACAACGACAACGACAACGACAACGACAACGACAACGACAACGACAACGACAACGACAACGACAACGACAACGACAACGACAACGACAACGACAACGACAACGACAACGACAACGACAACGACAACGACAACGACAACGATAACGACAACGACAACGACAACGATAACGATAACGATAACGACAACGACAACGACAACGATAACGATAACGATAACGATAACGACAACGACAACGACAACGACAACGACAACGACAACGACAACGACAACGACAACGACAACGACAACGACAACGACAACGACAACGACAACGACAACGACAACGACAACGACAACGACAACGACAACGACAACGACAACGACAACGACAACGACAACGACAACGACAACGACAACGACAACGACAACGACAACGACAACGACAACGACAACGACAACGACAACGACAACGACAACGACAACGACAACGACAACGACAACGACAACGACAACGACAACGACAACGACAACGACAACGACAACGACAACGACAACGACAACGACAACGACAACGACAACGACAACGACAACGACAACGACAACGACAACGACAACGACAACGACAACGACAACGACAACGACAACGACAACGATAACGACAACGACAACGACAATGATAACGACAACGCAGACGACAACGACAACGCAGACGACAACGACAACGAATAATAGAACAGCAAACACATAACCAGTGTCTATACCAACTTAGAAGAAGAAGAAGACTGTCTTACATTACTGGAGGAAAGCAAACTTACTTCATTATTCTCTAACTCTATTGCTAAAATGAAGTTGACCGAGAGTCTGTCGTTGATACAGTCAAAGTCTTCGGCAACAAAAAGGTTCTTAATAATAAAAACAAGAGGTAGGTATCATCAGTATAGTATTGAGGGTGAGGGTAACAGCCAACAATGTCTGCAGAATGTTCTTTAAATGAACTGAGTAATAAATTTATAAAGGAATTTAAGGTGTATATGGCTACTTACCAGTTAAAATTTGTAAAACTTGATAATAAATATGGAGGAGGAGGATCTTTAGAAATGGACAGAAGATCGTTACGAACACTACTAGAAAAAAACATTAACAACGGTAAAAGAACAAGCAAATTTCTCAAAAGGTGATGAATTTATAATTGTTGCTCTGAACTCTAAGTTCAATAACCCTATTTCTACGACAACAGCTACTAATAATAATTTTGAAAATTTACTGGACCATATTGAAGACGTTGTTTCCTCAGATCAAAACGTAGACATACACGTTACTACTTTTGACATACAAATATTTAAGATGCACTAAGTATATAAGAAACTATTTGCGGAAGGACGGGCAACAAGTGTTTAGTCTTTAGTAGTATAACTTAACAACTAAGACCAATGTGGATACATTCAACCCCAAAGACCTAACAGAATGAGGTTAGGTATTTCATCAACCAACCACGTCTGAAAAGAGAAACTGAAAAGGATAAGTCTATATGAAAAACAAAATCTTAACTGTTCCTACATTTATTTTAGAATGATGTATTGTTTTGAATAATAATGAATAACTAATAAAAAAGAAATGTATTATTTTTCTTAATATACAAATAAGAAACGCTACTGTCCGCTGTTGTTAACCCTTACACGATCAAATATCGTTGCAGTATACACATATTCAACAACATTTAATTAAAAAACGACAAAATGTATAGTGTTATCAACGTCGTTTTTGCGGTGTTCTTCAAGGAAGCTAATAACAAACAACGGTTTTATTTCTATTTTATAACGCAGTATGAACAGGTATTCATAGTATTGTAATAAATAGTTATTATCATTATAAAAATGCAAGAAAATATTTGACCTATCCTCATTAGGAAACAAAAATCTCGGGACAGAAGGAGAGGCCAATCTTTAAGAAGATTTTTATGAGCAGAAAAAGAGGTGAGGGTGATATATATGACCAGGCTCGGCTAAAAAAAAGCTTCAGATTAAAAACCATTCACATAGCATGGAACAAAACACCATAAATTTAAAAAAGTCTTTTATTTATAAATATAATTTTTGCAAAAACGTTTAACAAATACAATATCAAATTTTTATACCTGGAAAGTAAATTGAAAAAAAAACAATAGTTACACGAATTAAAAAAAACGAAAAAGTATTAGGAAACAATTATTCTGATCCATTAAAAAAACGATAAAAGTAGTAGTAGTACACATATGTTTACAAATGCAGCTAGATACATAGGAAAAATACTAGAATCACTACATAAACCAAAACTGTAAACATGTTTATATAACAATTAAATATTAAACGAAAGAAAATTAAAATTTCACTTAAAAATGCATACAAGATATTTTATAGAAACATACGACAACTAGCAGTTTAACAAAAGCATAAATGAAAAGTGAATTGAAACTGTAAACATATTTATATAACAATTAGATATCAAACGAAAGAAAATTAAAATTTTACTTAAAAATACTTACAAGATATTTTATAGAAACATGCGAAAACTAGCACTTTAACAAAGCATAAATGACTAGAAATAGAATTAAAAACAACGATTATTTACAAAGAGTGCTATTAACTTCTGTACATAGGTAGACCGTTGAAAAGACCGTAGTATTGACAACCGCTTTTTTAAAAAATATTTTCAGAAATGTCCGCAACGCAAAAAGCTGTAAACTCCACATGTTCTTTGAAAAATTTTATCAATTTGGACGCATAACCGTCTCTACGGAAATTTCGTAGAGTATAAATAAAATTTAGAGTTCTAGGTTTTTTGTGTATATTCAAAGGGTCATATAGCATAGATGAAAAAAGTATAAACGACACAGGTGTTTCATCGTGATAATAAATAAAAGAGAATATACCAGTATCTTTTGAGTATTGAGCGTATCTTTTCAACAGCCTTTTGACCACAAAACACTTTAATATTTTTATCCATTTTAACACCTCTTAACAAAACGTATAACACCAATAATAATAATACTTAGACAACAGCAACATACAACAACAACATAAGCAAGTTAGTTAAATTAATAATAAAAACTGAACAATTGATAAAAGAGCCGCAAACGAAGTCTATGTAGCAGGGGCAGCACTTCCCAGCTAACTATCAATTAAAAACAAGAATTATTAATAATATTCAAAGAGTTATATTCAAAAAAAAATCATTTAAGAATTATGACTTTTATAGGGAAAGGTGTAAATTATTAAAAGATATTGATAGGCAGGACATATTACGAGGTAAGATACAAAAGGTACCAAAACCCTAACTTTATGAGTGGTGTTCTTTGACAGCATTCTTACCGTAAAAACGTTAAATTTGAAACATTCCGGAAAAAAGACAAAAATAATACAATATCCACAAAAAACCATAGGAAACAAAAACGATGCGTTAATACCCCCAAGGCAAAGTGTCTATAAAATCGCTGTTGCTGCTGCTGCTGCTCCTATGGTCAACAATTCGTCTCTTTTTGTAATCCATTCGAAATGTTTTAGACGTACGTTTCTTGGTCACAAGGTCTTTGGTTTTAACGTCTCGGATAATTTGGTCAAAACGCAACTCAACTTTGGAAGCCGATCCTTCAATAATTTGCTTCATACTTGTGTTATTTAGTGTCTGACTATTTTCATGGTTTAATGTAAAACCCTTAATCTTCGTTACTTCTTTACCCTTTAAAGTCTTGTAGTAGTAACTTTTTGGACCCGTGGAGAGCCATTCGCATATATAGTCGTCAGATGCTGGTTCATCACTCCAAGCACCTAACATGCTACCCGTGGGTACTGTATTTACACCGTCATCAATATAACACACTGAATCTGTATCAAAATATACTACAGCTGTACCTAAACGGTCGAGCATCTCGTACAGTCTGAGACACGCATTTGACGTGGTAAAAGTGGCTATAAGAATGTTGGTAGAAGTCGAGTCCTCGTAAAATAAATCATTGTACTTGTACGTTACTTGTACCATTTCATCATTAAGGAACAAACAATTAGAAAAGTCTATTTTGTCATTAGGCAATATGTCGTACCATTTTTTCAAGTCCGTTACGTATTTTGTTTTACACATATTACTTCTTTGGCCAAACTTACCCCACAAAGAATTTAAACATATTTTAGCGGCGGCTCGCATACCGGGGTTGGGTTTAATTCTATCAATATCCAACTCAATACCCATTTGTTCTTTAATGTCTTGCGCATATGCCTCATTCGACTCATAAGTATGAGGACTGGTTTCCAACTTTATCTTCATAAAATCCTTAACATAACCTTTGAATAAGTCTGTTGATTGTTTCTTAAAATGCCCAACTTCGTCAATGTTAACAATTTTGTACCCCTTTTCCAAAGCTTTATTTATTTCGCGAGTAGTCCATGTACCTGTAAAAGAGCGTTCATTATCGCTATGACAGCAATTTTCCGTTTCTTGCTCCATACAAGTACGGCAAAGAGCAAATGTTAATTTTGTCGTTTTTACGGGTAGCACTGGATGGTACAATTTTCTCGGTGGTAATACCGTACATTTAACAAGACCAAACCAGCTAGGATCGTACGACTCTGGTTTAAATATTTTAGTCGGATGTCCTACGGGGTATGGGTCGTAATATTGTACAGTGGGGTATAAACTTATAACATCAATATAGCGCATTTTATGACCTTTGACTTTTAATTTCATCGCATTGTTTCGACCACCAAAGAACGATTCTCGAGGGTTTAGAGGCTCTGTAAAGTCATCAAACAAGTCAATCTTCTTTTTATATTCTATGGAGTTTAACCAATCACAAGCCCAAATTTCAACCACTTTGTAGCCTTCTTCGTGTAATTGTTGTGTTCTTCGCTTAGTTTTCTCATATAAATCATCCATTGTCTCATTTTTTACTGTATTCACTGTCTCGGCGTTGGTACATTTAGGACAACCGTGCCAGAAACAACCATGATACTGATATACAGTGTTGGTCTCTTTGTCGAAACCGTCAACAGGTGCACCACAAATAGTGAGTTCATCACCGTTTAAAGCGTGCTAAACGTTAGGACTCCTTGCTGTACATCTTTCTTATCCTCTTTGACGACTGCAACAGAGTCTTTGGGTAAATATTTCGACCTGTAAATAGCCATGCACACACTAGCAATAGTGAAATATTGGAAAGGATCAATGTTTGCAATATCCATAAAACTTTTTCGAAGCACCAAATAGCCTCTTTGCAATATATCAACATCAGAATCGCAATATGCTTGTATTTCTTTTTCAAAGTCAAACACGTAATTTTCAGCTCGTCGTTTGGCGGGCCATTCTAAAAACAGGTCGCGAGCGCTCTTCCTTCCGGGTTGTTTTGTATCATTCATTTGGTTCACGCCATAGTATTGTACATCGGGTATGGGCCCCACGTAATTTTGATTAGCGGGTGTGTTAAAATAATGCGGAAAATAACCTTTTTTCAACTCCTTTAAATCGAATGTTTTTGGAAAAGCGGCTAAAAGACGCTGCACAAAACTCGAACTATCAATTATTTTCAATTTTATAGACGGTATTTCGAGTAGAATCAGTTTTGAGCCTGCATAAATTGTATATGGTTTAATATTGTTTTCCACACAATATTTCAATAAAAAGTAGGAATCGTAGCTCTTACTGTTGTGCGCAATAGCTGTGTAACCTGTATGGCCTTTGTGTATCAACGATTTACAAAATTCTTCATTGGTTTCAAAAGTAAATTTATTGCTGTTAAAATCATGCGCGATTATCAGATTTGCAACATGTTTACCATAGCTTCGTGATCAAAGCAAATGTACTTTTCAGAATACGTACAGGGCTCAATTTTTTCGCTAGATAAACCGTTGCAAATACAGTGTTTCGTACAAATTATAGGGTTTTTAAAATGGGCGAAGCACCCTCTATTTTTATTATCGCTCTGGTGGTTACACGTACAAGGCACACTACAAAGACCTCCTTTAACCCTTTTACGAACCATGTAACAGTCGTGATTACTATAGACAAATGAGTTACAGTTTTTGCAGCGTGAAGTACCACAAGCGTGATACTTCAGACGATCAATGATTTTATTGCATCTCTTACAGTTGTGTACTTTTTCACAAACAGGTGCATGATTATTTAGACAGGCTTCATTGTAGCACAATCTATTGCATTTTTCACAAAGTATTTTATTTCTGTTTGCGGGGTCGTGTTTTGGTTCATCGCAAAGGTTGCAAAGGGGAATCTTTTTGCATTTGTGTCTATTTTTGTTGTTGTATCCTGTATCGCATTTGTTACAGTAATAACTCCTACCGAAAAGCGCCTTACAATTGTTTACTACGTCAAAATGATTTTTGTGTTTGTACAAGTATAATTTTATGTGTTTCTCGGGTCCCTCGTATACAATTCCGTTGAAACACTCCGCATCAATTATTTTAATTTGAACGCCCAACAATTGTTCGGTCTGTTTAATATCGTCCAATATAAAACCGTGTTCGTAACAACCTCCTAATCTATTAAATAATTCCTCCGCCAACTGTTTTTGAAAACGTTTACCCTTCCGACAAAGCCTAATTTGCTTTTCGCTTAGTGTATTATCTAAAATATCGTTTGTATGGTATGTAAAAGCAGTCACAATAGCTCTAGGTGCACAAAGATTGTCTGTATTAGTAATACGGGTAATGCATTTTTTAAGACGTCTATCAGTCGCTATTTTAAAAATTTGTATTTCAAAAGAGGTAGAATCAATTTTTACTTTCTGGTCCGATGATACCGCGTCTTCAATACGTTTCAACAATTTCTCAACGTTTGCATGAGTTGAAGTCTCTGTAGAAAGGGGGTTGTTAAAATTTTCGTTTTTCGCTATAATACGTATCCTATCGCCCGGCTCGTAATTTGCTTCATTTTTGGCTTTATCTAAGCCATCCTGCAAAACGGCGGCCACGTTTTCGGTTGTCAAAGAACCACCACCAACAGCTGGACTCTTGCAAAGTAACTGAAACGTTGACAAAGACGGGTCGAATTTTTTTACGTATCTTTTACAGAGTCTGCTTACCGACCAAGCCATTCTGCAAAGAAAAGAAGAGATTTTGGCACACTGTCAATATATCTACAACCCCGAAGAATGGGAAACAGTTTTAAGATCCGCACAAAAGAAGACAGAATGACTCAAAATGATTTTTTGAAAATATCTGATATGAAAGGTTTTTTTTCCAGCAGCCAAAGGCATCGGAATCAACAAACATAAGACATGCTGTAAGAATGAAATTTTCATCATTAAATAGCTATGTTGAATACCGTGATACACTCAATAAATTGATTGGAAAAGCAAAAAAAAGATTATTTTAGAAAGGCAATAATAAATAGTCAAAGTAGCGCAAAAACTCTTTGGAATATTGTTAATAATTCTAAACAAAAACGAAAAATATTTAAACAAAATAATTACTCAAGATAATACCGTCGAAAGGTATTGTGATAAAAATTATTTGCTTATTTACCAATTCAATAAAATAGTTCAATTCAAAGTCTAAAATGTGGATACACCTTTGATTTGTGTGAATAATGTGTTGTTATTTACTTCTCAATTAGATAATGTACTGCAGTATTTGTCTATAATATTATATAACTCACCAACTAAATTTCTATAATTTCGAATGATGTTGCTGGATGAGGTTTACCAACTTCCACTGTCCCTCTAAATATAAATGCGTGTTTTCCGTCTTCAAAATAGTTGATATAGGGTTTGTACGTCTTTGTTACCCTCTGTGGAAGGAATCGTGAATTTTTGTTATAGGCTTCGAATCTCTTTCTAGAAGCGAAGAAGAATTTATAGTTTTTAAATCCATTACACTGAAATTAATGATAATATTATGATTAAATAATTCCAAGTAATATAAAATGAAAATATCTATATCTGGTTTTTTTTTTCAGCAGCCAAAGGCATCGGAATCAACAAGCATAAGACGTGACTTGACACCAATCATTCATTGACACCTAACACAGAACTAGAAGTACTGCCTATTTGTGAAAAGAAACAAGAACTGGATTTACTTGAAGAACTGGAAATTAGAAGACATTTAAGAGATCCACAATATGAAGTTGTCAATGAACAGTTAAATCTAGGGAATTCTCCACTAATAAACTGTCTTCTTAAGTGATAATTGTAAAGATCAGCAGATATAGTTTTCCTGGTTTTCTATATCATTGTACAGTTATAATGATCTTAAATGGAAAAATGATATCCAGGATATCACCATAGGGCTAATAATATCTAAGCTTCAATATTTGTAATATCACATCTTCTTCTTTTTTCTATAAACATATATTAAGCCAATCACAAGTTAGGTTACTTCTTGGTCTAGCCAAAAATAACTACTAAACATCAGGTAGGCATAAAATGAAATGTAACTTCTGTCATTCTGACGATGATATTGATTTATCGAAACAATTGTCAATTTTTTAGAATTTTCAATAACTTGTATTATATTGTGGAATTAACTAGAGACCTTGAGTTTCATTTAAAAACACTTAATTCAACTATCTTGCTTATGTTGTTGTTGTATGCATCTGTTGTCTTAGTCTTATTATTATAGGTGTTATACGTTTTGTTAAGAGGTGTTAAAATGGATAAAAATATTAGAGTGTTTTGTGGTCAACAGGTTGTTGAAAAGATTCGCTCAATACCTATTGAATGTGATGTGGTGACTCTTTTTTATATTAATCAATGGGCAAAACATACTGGTATATTCTCTTTTATTTATTATCACGATGAAACACCCCTTCCGCAAATAGTTTCTTATATACTTAGTGCATTTTAAATATTTGTATGTCAAAAGTTGTACCGTGTATGTCTACGTTTTGATCTGAGGAGACAACGTTTTCAATACGGTCCAGTAAATTGTCAAAATTAATATTAGTAGCTGTTTTCGTTACTGACCGACCAATAATAGTAGAGATATACGTTAGGGCCCTAATGGTATCTTTTTTTGTACATCTTGTATACGATAATATTCTAACAATCATAATGCCGTTTATTAGACTCCAATCCGATAAATAATAATAGAGATATGGGGGAAATGCCTTTAGTACGTGCGCAGAACGTTGAAATGTTTCTTCTACGGCCTATCTGTAACGGAAAAAGTAGCTTTGCTACCCCAACCACCCACGGCCGTTTTGGCACCCTGGTGAATAACAAATAGATATATGTTAGTGCCGTTATGGCGATGACGACGACGACGACAGATGGCAAGACAAGGTAACTTTATTACCGACACCTGTTGGATAATGTAGGTTGACGACGACGACGATAGATGGCAAGACAAGGTAACTGTATTACCGACACCTGTTGGATAATGTAGATTGACGACGACGACAGATGGCAAGACAAGGTAACTGTATTACCGACACCTGTTGGATAATGTAGGTTGACGACGACGACGACAGATGGCAAGACAAGGTAACTGTATTACCGACACCTGGTGGATAATGTAGGTTGACGACGATAGATGGCAAGGATTTGACGGATGACACATACGACGGAACGCACATACGACATATACGTCACATATGACGGAACGCATATACGGCACATGATGACACATATGACAGATGAGACATTTGACGGATGACACATACGACGGAACGCACAAACGACACATAGACAAATCATGGAGCACATGAAATCACAGAACAGGCTTACGACACATTTGGTAGTTACACACGTGGCGGGGTTGACAGATGACACACACGACACATCGTCATGGAACACATGAGAGTCGACGCAGAACGTAAGATGGATATGACTGTTGACAGATGACACGACACTTATGGCATATGGTACAGAACACATGACTGTTGACACATTTGACAGATGGCACATGTGACAGATGACACATTTGACTGATGACACATTTGACAGATGACACATGTGACAGATGACAGCTACGTCAGGGGGCGTGGCCTGTGGCGTCACACCCCCTCCTAAAACGTGGGTAAAGTGCCCCACTATCTACTCGTTGTACAACATCATACTTAGATTTGTCTGTTAATACTCTTTTATTCGATAAAAGATGACCAAGATAAGTGACTTCCTTTCTAAAAAGATTACATTCAATTTTAAATTAAATTGTCTACAAGTTTCAAATACGTGTCTTAGATTTTTTAAGTGATGATTTTCAGAGCATCCTATAACTTTTAAGTCATCCATGTACAGAAAAGCCTTTTCTGGCGTTAACCCAGTAAATGCCATCGTCATCATCCTTTGAAAGCTGTTTGGACTTATATTCGATCCAAAAGGTAATCTGGTAAACCTATATGACCCAGATTCAGTACTAAATGACGTAATATCTCTCGAATCCTCGCCCAAAGGAATTTGATGAAACCCCGAAATTAAACCTAGCACAAAAACCGTTTGGCTCTATCTAGTTGATCTAATATAGAGTCAATTATTGGTAACGGAAATTTATCGGGTATAACTTTCTTATTTAATTGCCTAAAAACTATGGATAGTCTCTATTCCTTATCTCCTGTTTGCGACTTTTGAGGCACTAGCAGTACTTGACCGTTAAATGGAGACATGGATGGTACAATTATATCATTTTTAATAATGCTTTCCACTTCTGCGTTAATTTCTGCCGCATGGGCATAAGATGTTCCAATAATTTTTAATATAAACTGGTGAATTATCGTTTAATGTTATTTTCTGAGAATAAAAATTATTGCACGTTAATAAGGGAAATTATCAGGAACCACAAAGTTATACTGAATAGTCATTTATAAAAAGTACAGTGTCAACTGTGCCTACAGATTATACAGAACCATCTGTGACTCCTTCTATTTTCATCTTAGAACTTGTATTAATTATTTGTGAAGAATTAAATTCTCTTTTTTTTTTAAATTGAAATATCGGCTCCTCTACCTATGATAAAGTATACAAAGTAACAACATTCGGAAGAAGTAGGACCAAAGTAAATACTTGTTTTAGGTTATTTTCAAAGCCCCCAGTTCTTGACGGGGGTCGGGAGAGTTTCTAGACTCCTCCATTGTATTACAAATTCTTATGTTTCTTAGTTCAAAATCTCGACTATACGGTCCCCTATTAGAATTACTATTCCCTCTTCTATAACTACTATTACATCTGTTATGATAAGAACCCTTGAAGTGATTATTATTATTAAAATTATATCGATAACCATTATTTGACTGATTATTTGATTGATGGCTCTCTGTATTGAATTGCCTGCTAACATTGTTACCTCTCCTGTTAAAATTGTAACGCCCCCTGCAGAAACTGTTTATTGCCTTCATGAAGTAAAACACTAGCTTGTGTTTGAGATGTGGCGACAGTAAGAAATTTTGTAAGTGCTTCTTGCACCGTGCTAAAATTGTCTGCTGCCAATATAAGTTTTGTTTTTTCATTTGCCGCATTATTTCCCAGAGTCTTAACAGTTGTTTCTGTAGTGTATTTTTCTGCCAAACCAGGTGGCATTCTTTCTCCTAAATATGAGATTCTGAGTTTCTTAGCCAACTGTTCAACTTCTGTCACAAAGTTGCTTAAATCCTTGAAATTTTGTCTCAATTTATTCAGTTTGGCCACTATTAATGTAGAAGGTTCACCTTTTATGTCTTTATTTAAAGTTTCAATCATTTGTAACGCTACCGCGTTACTCTTTAGTACGTTCTAATGCGTCTAATATTGTCTGAAATTTATCCGGTGAGCCTGTAGGGATAATTTTGCTGGCTAAATTAAAAAACTCTACTGATGTAATAGGCATGTTGTTTGTTGCGTCTGTCGTGTCACTGTCAGATTGCACTGGACAATCTCGTTAGGTTCCGGATGTGAAACTAATAATCATGAAGAGTTGACCACAACACTTTATTCTACATATAAATCGGGTACAAAATATAGAATACCACTCCAAATACAGTGTTACGCTTTTACAGTAGCCACCGATTATAGTCGGTAGCTGACTGCCCGCGCCAGAGCTCTTAATCTCTCAGCTCGGCGTCCGCCGTCCCGCTCTCACAGAATCTATCCTGGTACTGTCTACTCGGCTTAAGGCCGTACCACTACGAACACTGATCATTCCCGTGGCATCTATTAACATGAGGCAACATAAAAAAATTACAAAAAAAATAACATGAAAGAAAAAAAATTTAAATAAAAGGTGCTCCTAACCGGTAATGTATGTTTCTAAAACGACCGGCTCGGGCTTATACCTCTTTAGATTTATAATATTTTGTTTGGAACTCTCGGTTCCATCAGGATTCCCTACAATAAAGAAATTCATTCAAGAAAGTCATGGAGCTTACAAGTCCGGTGTGTGTTACAGGCAATAATGAGATACCCGAGCCAAGTATTATTCTTGACGAGGAGGTGATATTTGAGGAGATATTCCCTAGTTGCAATCCAGAAACAGAAATTGTACGAAATATAGAGGTAGGTTAATATTTATGTACCTAATATTAATAATTTTCCTCTCTTATTATACATCATAGGAATTTTCCCAAAATATTAACACATTAAATACAAAAAATTGCTCTGCAGGTATGAGCACAGAAAATAGCCTGTGTTTATTTCCCCTAGTCCCTTTTTTAAGATCCGCACACTGTATAAGTTACCCAAGTGCTCAAGTTTTTTCTTATATTACTGAAACTTACACACCTTTTGCTTGGATGAACTAAAAAGATACTGAACATCTTGTTTTACAGCTTGATCATGCTTACATGGATGTGACACTTCCAGTAAATGAAAATATAGATCCCACGGAGTTAAACAAAAATGAAAATACAAGAAAAAATCTAATATCCAAGTTACATACTCGTCTTGTAGGTAGAGGCAAACCCAGAGTGACAACAACCATGAGGTTAAATGAATCAATCAAAAACCACAGTAAAATGCTCAACATTTCAGAACGTGCTATAAATGAAACAAATACATATCGCTCTGAAAAACTTCAAATTTTAAAAGAACAACGAGATGAGATGAAAAGACAAACCCAAGTAATGGAGGATATTTACATTTATTTACGTAGCATTATAGATTTTTTTTTCAAATTAGATTCTTTAAGTTCTAAAAGAATATTTTTGCTTCCACATTATGTAGAAAAAAAATGTATTCATATGTTTTTTTTACTTTATAGTTTGTACGATGTAACTCGTTAATTAAGGAGTTTGTTTTATATTACTTTCACCTTTTGAGCTCTTTCATACTTGACTGAGCTATGTGTGTTTGAGAAGTAGAATTACCGTACATTTAAACTGGGGTTCAGTAGCGCTTCTGCACTGTTTTTATGTTTGTAGTATGAAAATTTTATTTAAAAAAATTGGTCTCTGGCAACAGAGGCGAGACTGGGGCTGGTTCGATTCTGTGTATCGGACTCTGTGGCCAAGTCTGAAAGCACTCTTACTTTTTGTACTTACTTCAGATTTCTATGACGGGGCCAAAAAAGTGGAAACCGTATCGAATAAAATTCACAAAAAATAATATATTGTTTTTTATTGCATGAAGAGTAGGTATATATATATTTGTTAAACAACCAATAATAATTAATTAATGAAATGATTTAAAATAATATTTTGCTGTAAACGTCTGGCAGCTGCCAGATCTGGATTGGCTGTTGGTCGTATATTTACAGCATTATTATCAGCATACATGCCATAATCTGGCTCTATAGGATGGGGTTCGTCTGGTACAGGTATGTTGTTCTCTATACACATGTTATGTAAAATTGAACATTCATTCACGATTTTTCCACCGAATGTGAGGTGGTAGTGCAGTGTTCTATATCTCAATAGACAACGGAATCGATTTTTTAGTACTCCATTACATCTTTCTATTAAAGATCTGATAGAACACAGCCTTTCATTATAAAGTTGCATCCCTAGATTAATTGGATTTGGCAATGGCGTTAAAAGCCATGGACGTGTGGGATATCCTTAAACAAAAAAAAAATTGTACTAGAGATATATATTTGGTTTGAAGCAATTATGATGAAAAAAATAAATTCATCGATTGATTAGGAAATAATTAAATAAAAACAGTTTTGTGCATAAATAACGACACTAATATCATATTAAAAAAAAACTAGATTACGTTCTAACAAAAATACGTGAATGGTTCACTGAACTGAGGGTTCGTATGCGCCTACTAATTAAACGGAGATAGCCGCCAACAGATTGACTTGCGAATGAAAAGGACACTCAGGTCAATGAACTATCTACAGATTTTTGCATAGTATTACATAATTTTTCTTTCTTCACCTAAATCTCCCAGAAAAAAAACACATTAGCAGAATGTCTGCGATAACACTGCTCCATGTACATTGAGACAGGGGATTGTGCCCATATAAAGGCATCATGAGTCGACCCGGGAAATTTTGCATTCACATTTAGAATTTTTAAATCATCATCACATATCTGAAAGGTACAAAAGATTATAAACAGATAAAAATGTTTAATTATACTGTATTAAAAATTATAATAAACATCACCTAGGAAGTGTCAATTTGTTTTATTTTTGCAGTTTTGGCCCTTTTATTATTTTTGACTCCAAATATTCTCATTTAAATGTGATAAAAGTAACTAATTATTTATATATTATTATATTTACCAGCTCCACATTTAACGAGTGGTAATTTTTTCGATTGACATATATATGCTCTGGATGATTGGGATCATTTCCCTTTGGGGCCACAATTGCTACATGTGTGCAATCAATTACTGATAAAATTCCAGAAAATCTATACAAATCAAAGAACCTGATGAAAAAACAAAAATTATTTCTTAACAGTCCTCTTTTCCAAAAATTATTTTCTAAAATACTTTGCATTTGGTTTATGACGTTTGTGTACATAGGGTGGTTTTAATAATTACTTTCTACGGAGGATTTCACTTTCTAGTTGTGTTCTTGAAAACTGCACTTTAAGATTAAAGATCTCGGGCCTGTTCAAAGCATTTGTAACCTCCACTATGGCTCTGCTTGTTGACGGTTGGCTTATGGATATATAGTGGTTAGTGCCAGTTATTTCTTGATGGCTTCCACTGGCATAGAACCTTAATGCAGCTAAAACCTAAAATAAGTTGAATAACATTTTTGGATTTCAGTGCTCATTTTCTATGGTTATTTCTTTCACCTAAGTCTGTTTTGAATGCTCACTTATCCAATAATTTGGTGCAGACCAAATATGTCTGATCTGTTAGTTTACTTACCTTTGTGGTTTCAGAAAGGGCTGATGCTCTGGATTGATGCACCATAAATGGTGATACCATTTCCACCACTTCGGTTACCATATCCTTGGATAGCCTAAATATTTGTTGAAATTTTCTATCTAATAATAAAAATAGATCTGTTGGATTTAGGGCATCCCGACAAATTTGAAGATCCTCAATCGCTTCCATGACATCATCATTCATATTCCATAACATAATATTGTTTAATTCCATTTCATTAAAATTATAAAACACTTAAAATAAAGGTGTCTCCACTTTTTTTAGGTTATGTTTTGTTATTTCTACCAGTTTTTTACTACCATTTTCATTTTCTCTTACTTGGTACCAGTAGAAATTGAAATTCCCTTAGGGAGAAATTTTCCTATCAAATTCTGAGAGAAATTTATTCAAGAATACAGTCTTTTCATTTTAAGGGAGCCACGCCTACTTTTACCTCACTTTATCCCACTATTTCTACTCCCCAAAATTCAAGAATAGTGGCCCAAAACTTTGATTTGATTCCGATTTATACGTATTGTCAATCTTTTGCAAGTAAGATTCGACACTTTCGAAACTATCAAATTCATTTGTTATAATGCCCCTCTGAATTTCAGGGGGAAAACGCCTAGAAATCATTTCGATTAACTTTTTGTCGGGATTTTTTCGGACAAAAAGCCTGCTTGGTTAAATATATTTAAAAAGTATTCGGCACGACTTCCTGTACTATAGGAACCATAGCAAATTTCCAGATAATGTTCACGTTGTTTTTCAACTCCCCAATATCTCTGTAAAAACGCGTTTTCGAACGAGTAAGAATCAGCAAAAGGGCCTTCCTTCATACTAGCCCATTCCGCCGCACTTCCCCGCAAGCACGTCTCTGCTAATCTATTTTAGACTGATCCGGAACACCTGTTTATTCGAATAATATTTTTAATTTGTCGAGAAATGCTGCTGGATGTAATTTACATTTTGGATAGTATGTTAAAAGGTTACCACCTAGCTCTTTGAAATTGGTAATATATGATCGATTATTTTGATTTACATTGGGTACTGAACAACTAGATATTTTATTAGCAACATTTGTAATAACCGGCCCCGCTACCTGTACTCTATCATTTGTTTTAACCTTAATTTCTTGAATATTTACGGCAAGATCTTTATTTAATTCCCGCAAATTGTCCATTTCAAGGGACAGCTGTTTTACCGTACTATCACTTCCTGTTTCTGCCGGAAAATCGGAACTGTTTCGATTTTTCCTACTTTTGTTTCTTGAGCCCATTTTTATATAAAAATTTACAGATACCTATATTATATATAAAAAAACAATGAAATACAATCAGCATAATTCAACATAATTGTAAAATCTGAAATACTTCTTTTTTTAATTTTTCATCAGTTCGTAAACTAATATAACGTGGCAAAAAAACACAATATTATTGTCTTATTAGTACAGCAAAAATAGTCTACTATGCCTACCCCCCAGAGATAGGATCCAACACTATAGTTTATAAGTATTTTTTTTTTCATTGACTACGATCGTGGGACGAAGCTTTAAGCTCTGACTTATCCTTCCAAATCTCCATGCAGTGAAAATAAAATAATACATGAAACAATCTCACCGATTGAATTCCAATGCTTCGTGACACCGGCTCACTTTGCCAGCATGAACAGCTCCTGTACACTGGCGGTTAGCGGTAATTTCTTCCTTAGTAACAGCGATGTATATGCTTCTGTTTTGTGGACTAAACCCTTCTTTGTTTCACATGCCACTAGTTGGGGGCCAAAATGCACTGGACAATCTCGTTGGGTTCGGGATGTGAAACTAATAATTATGAAGAGTTGACCACAACACTTTATTATACGTATAAATCGGATACAAAATATAAAATACCACTCCAAATACAGTATTACGCTTTTACATTAGCTACCGATTATAGCCGGTAGCTGACTGCCCGCGCCAGCGCTCTTAATGTCTCAGCCTGGCGTCCGCCGTACCCCTCTCACAGAATCTGTCCTGGTACTGTCTACTCGGCCTTAGGCCGTACCACTACAATATGTAACGGATTCTTCACTGTCTTCCACCAAAATATTAATATCGATCAATTGTAAACTCTCACCTCATATTTTAAAACCCGAAAAGATCGAACTACTTTATCCCCAATTATTTGAAATTTCACATTACATCTGATTGCTGAGTATTATCTAAATTATTCCATTCGAGTGCTAAAGTATGCGTAGAATCATTAAATTACCTCGTTAGATTATTTCGTATGTCTATCTTAGAACTTTCCCCCTTTGGAACCCTCTTTTTAATAGCCCTTTTTGGTTGCCCTTTAATATCTTCCGTCAAAGTATTTAATTTAATGATTAATACTTGTTCCCATGAAGAAGACATTTACCGCACTGACACTACTGAATATACCAAATTGCCAAACAATAAAGACGACAAACTAAATACAGAAATTTCATACTCACTAAAGCCATATAAGTAAGTAAATGGATAAATATATGAAAAAGAATTAGCGTAAAAGGATATATGTCGGTTAAAAAAGTAATATCTTACCCAAAATACTTTCACTGTCTACCTAACAATTGTTCTGGATCTCACTATGTCTCTCCAAATATTCCTTTTAATTATTCTCCAATGAGTCTTCCACAGTGAAACAACAATTTTTAGGATTGTAATCATCACCAATATCTTTGCATTGTCTATACAACACTTGTTCTGGATCTCGCTATGTCTCTTCGTATATTCCTTTTAATTATTCTCCGGTGAGTCTTCCACAGTGAAACAGCAAATTTCAGGATAATGACTATCACTAGGACATAAACCAAAATCCTTACTTCTCCAGAAATTGAGATGGCATTTTTTTGAACAATGAAGTTGGAATTTACCACTCCTGTTTATTTTACTTGCTGATGTGTCGAGCCAGTTGGTCTAATTTTAATATATCACTCTTGCTAAAGCCCTTTTGGTTAGGATCGTCATATGGTGGATTAAAAGTCCTTTCGTAGTTTTGATATTGATTTATAAAAACTATTGCAAACTTACAGTTTAACCAAAACCTTCATTAGTGAAAATGCAATGCCAAACATGAATTGTTTATTATAACTTAAAATACCGAGTCGAGCTCGAAGTCTAAATAAAAATCAACCTATATTTCGAAAGACCATCTATAAGTGATTTATTATTGATTTTGATAGAACCACGTACCAATAATACTCGTATGTATTGTTATTAAATAATCTAAATATATTTTATTTAATTGTTAAATAAACTAACTATTGAAATTAGAACAATGATCTACTGGGAGTTTACATTTTAATTTAATACACGTATTTGTATACTGTCAATTCGAGGGAATATATTAATTTTAAATATAATTCATTAGTTTCTACTCCTAAAAAATGTAACGTTTTGAAAATGTGTACAGAGCGAGATTCTAATACCTTGTAGTACACCTGTCCATTTGTAGGTGTAATCAAAGAAATTTAACCTCGCCTAGAAGTCAAACAAATCATTTATTTGTGGCAAATAACGTGGAAAATAAGAAATCCGTCGGCAGGGACTCGTCACTAACGTAACGACGGTTTGTTTAGGACTTTTAATAAATGATGGTAGGGATTTAGCGAGAGTGTCAGAGCTTGAACGTGCACAGGGTGTTTAATAAATTCGTTGCCTTTTGGGAGATCATCCTTTACGCTCTCCTTCCTTTCGTCCTGTTGTGGGATCATGAAAAGAATAATAATTGTGTCGAGGAATATGGCCCTGTCTCTAGTAGAATTTTATATGATGGATGCTCCCAACGACTTGGAGATTTTTTTTTGTTTCGCCGTTGGGTATTTTATATTTTACACACTGAAAATGGAATGAGGTGGTTATCTGTGAACACATCTTTGTTGTAATCAAGGAGTAAAATGTGTGAGTACAATACGTCTCTCGAATATATTAAGGGCAATTCTTGAAAACTAGTAGTCGATGTAACGGTTGAAGCACTAGATTTATCTTCAGATAATGTGACAATTTGGAAGTGTTATCGTGATTACCATAAATTAAATTAAATTAATAGTTGTGGTAAATTGATAATTCGTTTTCTGAAGAGTCATTATCAGATGATAATGACGCTAATTGAATAACCCTCTAAACAAGAAACATAACAAGTCTTTTTTGTGATGTTATTTTTAGAGACTTTTCGTGATGTTTATTTAAAACGTTGATAAGATATCTCCTAGATGTCTTAATTTTATTACCAACTCTATTAACATCCATGTCATGTAAATAAAACATATTTTTGATGTACACAATAATACTTGAATTCGCAGTTACATACACATCCTATGAACTTTGTAGCAACTTCCTATAGGAAACATTCATACGATGTTAATTTGTATACTTCTCACTAATATCACATACAGAACGTTACTGTAATATTACAAATTAACATGTTTCTAAGATGATCACATGTTGCAGTTACTTTCACATCTTTCGAAATAATTTTTAGTAAGTTCGTGTGATTACGTCTTTACGATGTTAGTTCATAAAATTCTCAGTAATATCTCATATTAAACATCACAGTAACATAAAAAAGGAGAAAACAGAAGAGGAACTGATGAACGAACATTATCTCTGGAAAATAATGACAAACATGAAATGGCGGATGGTTTTCAGTTTTGTGTTATATTTTATTGGCAGGAAGCACATTTTTTGCAAGTACTTGAATAGAGTGGTCTTCGTTTTCGTTAGTTCCTACCTAGCTTCAGTTTCTATGCTTAGTTATAATTCTTGTTATAATGGAGGAACAACAGTTGTTATCAGCAAGTACCTATTCCAAAATCATAACTATTAAAACTTAATACTCATTCAAGACTTTTATCGCCCATTGTACATTGAAATTCCAGGTGGCGGAATTGTACACATCGATTTATCGAAACAATTGTCAATTTTTTAGAATTTTCAATAACTTGTATTATATTGTGGAATTAACTAGAGACCGTGAGTTTCATTTAAAAACAATAATATGAGCATATTCCACGAAGTAAGGGTCGAGACAGTCAATTTCATTATATAATAGAGTTTACAAAATAAGGGTTTTTTCAACTTTTGAAATATTTTAGTTAGTAAGTATATTTTAAAAACGATTCACAATATTTTAAATCCTAGATATGCATTATACCCTACAAACAACTTAATATTGCAATAGGGTAGATATTATTATTAATAATAAAACATGCTCATATGTTGGCAGATATTTGAATCTAGAAGAAAATATTTTCAATGTTCAAGATGTTTCATAAGCTACTTACATAAATAAAATAAAAAACAAATAGTTGGTAATTATGTAAAGAAAGGGGAATAATTATTTCAGACAGTCTGATACAGACATTGTATTAAACAGTACAAAAAATATTGAATCGAGTATCTCTAGTTGTAGTTTTTGTAGTATTGCAGGTTTAGAAAATTTTAACATTAATACTAACAATTCTTGTGAACAATTAGAGACTGTTTACGACTTTAAAAACAGAACTTTCTGTTGAAAATATCATTTCCATTTGAAAATACACTGAATAGAATAAAAAGAACAGTAGATGTACGTCCCTTACAATGGTACCTATATTAAGCTAGTTGAAGAATATGTAACTTATGGCACTGAATGCTCCAGTCAACGAACAGAATTCCATTATTTATTATTGTAGGAACACAGCTATTGGATACTTAATTGGATACAATTAATTATAATCTCATTTAATTTGATAATGTGTTCATATCTCTTCTTCATACGTAGTTTTCTTTTGTATATAGTGTATTAATAATGCTTAGTTTTCATTAAGTTACAATTCCACGATGTTAATATACAATATGTTTCAGGATGAAAATAACAAGATGAGAATAGTATATTATTTTATACAGAATAGAAGTATGAATTTTCATGGCACACCTGAATTTACCTGCGAAACGGAGTGAGGCATGTAATAGAAGGTAAATCATGAAAATCACTTCTCGAAATAAAATATGTTGTTATTCCTTTGAAGAGCTCCGCATGTGTCTTGTGGATAATGGGTCCCAGTCAATTGGCTGAAAATCAAGTTTGATCTGTTTATGATGATCGATCAAAGGTCGCCATGGGCACAATTTTGATCTAAAGTGATTGTTTTATTAGCTGCTGTTCAGAACACCTTTAAATGTTTCACAGACAAGGATTTTGAAGTGTACGTTATGGAATGGTTGAGGCACTCGAAACAACGACACTACCGTAAGAAAAAGTAATCGTAAGTAAACGATAGATTTTTTTTCAATCAGATTGGATTTCTGTTGATTTAACGTTTCATAAAATCTTTATGGTGTAAAATTTTTATGTTTTAATATCATTAAGAAACTATTCTAATAAATTTTCTGTAAACTAGATGTAATGTATGTGTATTCGTTAAACTTAAATAATTCAGTTTCAAAGTATGTTACAATATGGCAACTACAGATTTTTATACCCTTTTTTATTCCTTGCTTTCACTGAATGCGTTCAATAGTTTCCACTTTCCACACTTGTTATGTAATATGCTTACATAATTTTATTTTTTCTAGGTTGGATTCCTGGACAAGATATTTTTTTTCTAATTTTGTACCTGTTTATTCAAATTTACTGTACTGTTAATTAAAAGTGAATAAACGTTTCAAACCAATTATTGCTAAGAACTAAGAACGACTGTATGCCACATCTCAGAAAAGAATGATGGTACAACATTCAAAAAAATTACCTTCAGGTAAGTGATACCGAAAATTGCTGGAATATATTTTGCAGTCTCTAAAATATCCGCTAGGGGTGGAATGAACACTCGAAAACATAATACTCCAAAAAACATACTAAAGGTGTCCTAAAAATACAATTTAAAAATCTTGAAGAGATTATGAAAAAATTTTATTAAGGAGATTTTTTGACATTATTCTTCAAATAATGTGTGGGGAAGGTTCAAACTTACGAACAAATGTATATTTTTTTCGTTTTTTAACCGATATTAATGATTTTAGCTGCATTTAGAAGAGTTTTTCTGTTTAATTAGATGGATAACAAAATTAGATAATTTTGTATTCACTCGGAAATTTCAAATGTAAATTGAAGCATTTTTTTAATTTTTATATCTGATAACGTAAATCCCTTTTCATCAGAATTTGAAAAATGTCTCATTACATTTGAAATTTCCGAGAAAATGGGAAAATTGTCGACTTTTTCACATAGCGTTGACAAAATTGCTCAATTTTGTTATTTTTGTTAAGCATATATCTTGTTAAAGAGGAAAAACTCTTAAATGATGCCAAAAACATTGATATCGATTAAAAAAGAAAAAAGTGTTACGACATTTGTTTTTTAGATTGGACATTCACCCACCCCTTATTTGAAGAATAAGGACAAAAAGTCCCTAACTACGTTTTTTCATAATCTCATCAATATATCAAACATTGTATTTCTAGGATACCTTTAGTATGTCTTTTTTGGAGATAATCACAGTATTATGTTTTTAAGTCTTCATCCCACCCCATAGCAGATATTTTAGGAACTCGAAAATATTTTTCAGGGTAATTTTCATGAAGGTATTTTTTAAAGTTGTACCATGATTATTTTTTGAAATATGGCAGACAGCCGGCGTTCTTAGTTGTTCACCCTGTATTTGCTGATTAGGCACAGAAACATCTATAGGATGTCATCTAGAATGTTTGAGGTATGTTATTTAGAGGTTTAAGTAATGTCCATACAACATCTAAGAGAATACACTGTATTGTTTTTGATATGTCGCATTCAGATCATTGATAAGATGTTATTTTTTAGACATTGCATTAACATTGACGAGAAGTTAAAAGGCATTTCAGAATGTAACAGAAATGTTGTTTCTAGTTCGTTATAAAGGTTATAAAGACTTCCTTTTGAGGAAGTTCTAGTAACATCACAGTAATGTAAAAAGGCAGCGCTTTAACATTGCTGAGAAGTTAAGTTGAAACATCACAAAAGTTAACAGCCACAAGCTGGGCATAAGCGGTTGTATAGATGTGCATGTGATGTAAACAAGAGGAAAAAAAGAAGACCATTATCACAATGTGATGTTGAATTAACATAACTGTAATATTTATCACAGTTATGGGAATATATCAGGAGTACATTCACAAACAATAATTTACTGAACATATGTCCCCTTCTGAGCTCATCCATAGCACTTAGGTAACTTTATTTCAAATAATAATATACAAGAGATGAGAACAAAATTATATTATATCATGCAAGATCGAGCTATAAAGTAAACTGTATGAAACAATTCAGCGGGCGTTAAATGCCCTTTAAGTGCCCGCTGGCTTCAAGTAAATATTTTTTGTGTTTTCAGAATTGGCAATATATATGGACGCACTGTATATCAATCAATGTTTATTTTCAATTGTAACGAAGTCTCTTTCTCTTTTACTTTTTTCTCTTTTGTTAAAATTATAATAATTCTGAGTCGATTATTAAAAAACTTGTTTAGAAATGATAATTTAATTTATTAAAAAAAATTACAACAAAACATTAGAATCCTAATTTAAACAACAAATTCTCAACTTATCCTTGAATTTAAAGTGAGCCAAATTCCTCCTTTTGCTCTTAAAGTTGCTCTGTATGATATATCATAATCTTCTTTATCTTTGGGTAGACTAAGTTCGTATTTATTCAATAAATAGAAAATGATTGTCTTTATCTCGATAAAAGCAAATTTGTAACCTGAAAAGAAACAAAAAATATATTTACAAAATGGATGTTAAATATTGCTTCTCGCCAAATGGAATTATTTGGTTTTAAGAATAGGAACCATAGTTTTAGCACACTCTGTAAATCAGAGTAATTAATACGTACGAATTTTAACATTATTAAACGTTTATTTCCTAATAATTTTGAATAATTCAATATACAGAATACATAAATCATTTTGAAGGACGAAAACACATCAAATGACAGGCTGATTAGAAAATGAGAGTAGCAAGATAATAACAAGTTGTAATATGATTAAGAATAATCAACAGAGATATTAATTTTAGATAACTACCAAATATATGAAACACTGCGCCATCTGCTATCAAAAGACGAAAGTAATATCTCACTATAAATTCAATCAGCAGTTTTCTCAACATCCAATTTATATACCATGATATTGATTTTATTCTCCACATCCAAATCACACCACTTAAAATCGTGGATTAACAATGAGGTATAATAAACAAAGCTCAATTTAATTAATATTGCTTGATTTTCATCCACATTTCACCTGACACTTGCTATTTGTGTTTTATGCATGCAAGAATCTTAAGGTTGATTTATGGTACTTTCTCACGTACCAACTCGTATTTATTATAGGCGTTTTCAGTGATTTGCTGTTCAATTTTTTACCAATTCATTCCAGGCAGAAATACGGATCATTCTTATTTTCAACTCAATTTATTGATATTTTAAGAGGTGATTCAACTGGTACAATTAGTTGATATTTAACAGTGCTTAAATTAATGTTTATCTAATAAAAATAGTTAGTTAGTTCCGTGAATTGATTATTTGAAAAGTCCGCTTGAACAGATTGTCCAAATTCTTTTGTCACTCAGTTGCAACAACTGTCCTCTACAGGGTGTAATCTAAAATATTATAGTGGGCGCTTGGTCACTCCATTTTAAGACGAAAAGATCTGATAAACATGTGTGATAAGTCTTGTCGTTAACGAGATACAGGGTGTTGGATTGTTTTATTATTTTATTAGAAGCAACAACATGTGTTAAACATAAATTAAAAATAGTACATTTCAGAACATATATTCAAAATGTGCACTTCCAGCCAAAATGCAAGCATCCGCTCGACGTCTAATAGATTGCCGAATACGTTCGAAGATGTCTGGATTGTTACGAATAACATTACAGCCTTGCATTATACGATGTTGAAGATCTCCTAAGTTTAATATCGGGGTCGTGTAAATGAGCGATTTTAGATATCCTTACACACAAAAATTCAGAGGATTGTGTTCAGGTGACATAGGGGGCCACGAGTGTGGAGATCCCCGTTCGATCCACTGGCCTGGAGAAACGTTATTTTAAAACTAGCATACAATCACTGCAAAATGGGGAGGAGCACCATAATGCATGAACCACATGCGCCTTCTAATAATAAGAGGTACATCTTCCGAAAGAACTGGATGTTCATTTTCTAGAATATGAAGATATTGTTTTATAAATGGTAATAAGTGATGCAACCAAATATACTAGCATTGTGTAACTGTGGCTGCACCTGGGGATGCATCGCACCGGTATTGCATGTCAGATGTTATGTGAAAATGTGTAACGAATTGTTCAATAAATCAGTATCAAATAATCTAAGTTATTTACAACCATCCATAAATATTACATAATTAAGAACACAGATAGGACATGGCGCTGCGAAATTAATGTAATATTTAGTGGAAGAATGAAAAGGCAACAACAAAAAACTACAAAAGTAAGTTTGTAGGTTAGGTTGAACGGAAGACACATGAAAATGAAGATGTAATGAAATAGTAAGAATTTAATTTGAATTACAACAAGGAATGTCCTGGTTTGGAAATGTAGCTTCAGAAACTTAAACAAAACTTGGAAATTTATCTGACTGCATCAGGAAAATGGTCGAATACAGATGAAGTAAAAGTGGCAATATTATCAAATTGCAATGGTCAAGAAGGGCTAGACATTTTTTAACACATCCAAACTAGAGGAAAATGAAAGAAAATATAACAAAACAGTTTTAGAGGAGTATGAAAGTTACTGCAATCCAAAGAAAAATGTGTTTTATGAAAGATTTACATTTTCAAAAGAAGACAGCAAGAAGGAAAAAGTTTCAACCAATTTGTGACAGATTCAAAAGGACTTGCCAGTTCATGTGAATTTGAAAATCAAAGGTAATCCTTAATTAGAGATCGCACTGTACTTGGAATTCTTGACTTTAAATTGCAAGAGAAGTTACTTACAAAAACAGACCTAACTTTAGAAAGTGTGTAACGATGTTACTATTTTTCGTTCCGACATCCCACTGTATATATTTTAGTTTCTCATTTTATTGGTATTATTATTAAGTTATGTTAATATTTACTTACACACCCCTCTTTCATCAAAAGCTGTAAATTTATTTGCTGTTAATAATTTTAAATACGTATATTGTTTTGATACATCCGGTATATATTGAATATGTATTGCTTACTGTACCGTTCGCGCAAATCAGTCGGCGCCGTTCTTAAGATTATAAAGTAGGAGACCTCCTGAGTGGGGTCGAGAGAAGAATGTATAAAACCGGCAAACGGGACGGAATAGGCCTCTTTTGCTCTCTTAACTCTGTAGCTCCTAGTTCTGTGATTTTACAGTTCCGCCGTTTTCCGCCGTTTTACGCCGTTTTTCCGAAACGCCGAATGATTTTCGCCAACAAGGTAAGCGAATTTAGAAACTATTTTATGAATCATTCTTCTTGTGTTAAACTCATTTTGCTCCCAGCGTCTTTCGTAGTTGTGTTAATAGATTTCATTTTTGCTTACTGCTTATTTAATTTGAGTGATTTTCCGCGTATTTGTGTACAATTCCGAAGTAAGAATTTACTGTTGGTTTCAACTTTAGGGGAAAAGAAATATAGTTAGGAAACTCCCAAGCATCCTCGCTGCAAAGCAGGTAGATTCTTGGGGGATTTTCAAGGTATTTCGGGAATCCCGATTCCGGTATACAACTTTAGGGGAAAAGAAATATAGTTGGGAAACTCTCATGCATCCTCGCTGAAAAGTAGGTAGATTCTTGGGGGATTTTCAAGGTATTTCGGGAAAGCCGATTCCGGTATACAACTTTAGGGGAAAAGAAATATAGTTGGGAAACTGCCAAGCATCCTCGCTGCAAATCAGGTAGATTCTTGGGGGATTTTCAAGGTATTTCGGGAATCCCGATTCCGGTATACAAAACTAGGGAAAGGAAATACCGTTGGGAAACCTTCAAGCATCCTCGCTGCAAAGCAGGTAGATTCTTGAGGGATTCTCAAAGTATTTCGGGGGTTGCTCAATCTAGTACCATAGGCCATGGTAGCGTGACTTTAAATATTTGATAATAGGCAACTTGGAGGAGCTTTGTCTGTGTTCGCTGCCATAGCAGGTTCGCCAGGGAGAAGTTTTCGGATTCTGCCGACTAACTGATCTTTACGCGATTGATTTTAGCACCAACTGTTGGGGTAATATCCGCACAAAAACCGAGGGCAATTTATTAGTTACCGCCGTTCTATTCTAAGCCGTACACAAATACCAAGAAACGCTCCCGTAAAACACCGCTAGTGCCTTGATAACGCTTTCTCTGTGTAGTTTTCACCGTACTGCTAGTAAACTTTCACTGATTTTCACCGACAATCGCCGAAAACTATTAAAGCTTTGCACGTTAGGCTTGTAATCGTGAAACATTTATTCTATAATAAATTGCTTTGGTCTGGGTTGTAATTTGAATAGGAATTGTAAATACTGAAGGGTTTCCATCAATATTCAGTTATTCTAAATATATAGCTACGTGGTTCGTTTTATTTTCCTTTTTCCAAGTTATTTCGAAGTCGAAATAAATTGTAAAATTTTAGAAAGCACAGGTAGTTCTATTTTCCGACAGTGGTAAACAATTAAAGCCTGTTTCCCACTTCGCACGGCATAGAGGTCTAGAACAACAGACCCCTGGAATTACTTAACCTCCATCTGTTGCTACCCCCTGGTAACTCTCGACGCTACCATTTTCGAGAGTTCAGTGGAGTAAACCATCCCAAAAATCTGGCGCCCGAGAAAATCTGGTAGATAGTAAAGCCACGGGTATCATAGTGACGTCCGTAATTCTTTTGAGGAAAGGAAGCACGTCATAAGTGCCCTTTACGAGTGTAGAGCCGCTGAGTTAGCTAAAGTACAAATAAGAGATCTACAAGGAAACACACAGTCTGTTTATGAAATCAGAAGGTCAGAATCAAAGAAAGAATATTTAAGAATATATCATTCAAAAACATTCGATTGCCAAAGATGCCTATCGGTTCATGGTCCAATGGAGTGCAAAGCTTATGGTAAAAAATGCAATTTATATGGAAAATTAAACCATTTTGAAAAAGCTTGTAGAAAAATGAAGAAAAAACAAGTACCTTCAAGACGAGTTCAAGAAGTGTCAAAGGCTGAAGAACAACCATCAAGTGAGACAGAAATATATAGCATTTATACAACAGGTAACAATAATTCTTGCTATAAGAATATTAAAATTAAAAATAAAATATTTAAATTTAAGCTTGATACGGGAAGTGAAGCAAATGTATTTCCTTTAAGGTAGTACGATGAGGTATTTAATGATAAAGAATTAACTCCATGTATGCTTACATTACAAGAATTTGGAGGTTTTAACATTTAACCTGTTGGACAAATTTTAGTGAAGATTAATAACAATAATGTATCTAGTAATATAAATTTAATTATTGCAGATGTCAGTACAGATCCAATTTTAGGGATAGAAAGTTGCTTGAAGTTAGGATATGTTAACATTAATAGTATTAAAACATTAAATGATCCCGAGAACCATAAATTCTTAAGACAAAATAGCGAAATATTGCAAGGTACAGGTAAATTTAAACAAAAATGTCACATAAATTTAAAATCAAATTATACATCGGTTTCAAAACCAGCTCGTAGAATTCCTTTAGCTGTGCAAGACAGATTAAAAAATAAATTAAATGAACTAGAGACCAGTAAAATAATATGTAAATCTGATAGCCCAGAGGAATTTAACTTAGTAATTGTTGAGAAAAATGATGTCTATTAGAATATGTATAGATCCTCAAGACTCAAACAAAGCAATTAAACGGGATTTCTATACTATACCAACTATTGAAGATATTACTAGGAAATTGAGTGGTAAATGTTTATTTACTGTTAGATCTTAAAGATGGATTTTATCAGGTAGAACTAGACTCAGAATCAAGTAGTTTGTGTAGTTAGCACTATTTGTGGGCTATATAAATGTTTAAGAATGCTTTTTGTTTTGTCAAATGCATTTGAGTCCTTTTAAAAAGTAAATGACCAAAATTTTGGTGACATTAAAGGTGTGATCATTTATTTTGATGACATACTTATTACTGTTGATAATTCAAAAGAACATGACTTAGTTTTACATAAAGTAGTTGAGAGAGCTGAAAAATTAAATATTCAATTCAATAAAAGTAAATTACAGTATAAAATCAATGAAGTAAAATACTTAGGACATATATTTTGTAAAGATGGCATGAAACCTGATTTAGATAGAGTCAAAGTTTGTAAAATCCAACAGATGTGAAGGAATTATAAAGATTTTTAGGTGTTTTGAATTATCCTAGGTGTTTTATACCTAATTTTGCTGATATCACAAGTCCTTTAAGATAACTGTTAAAGAAAAATAATACTTTTCTCCGGACAAATGAACCTACAAATGCTTTGAAAGAAATTAAAAATATGTTAAGTACAGAACCAGTATTAGGAAATTTTGATTCTAAAAAGGAAATAGTAACACAGAGTGATGCATCAAAAGACGGAATTGGTTTTTTACAGGATGATAAACCAATATACCATGCATCTAGAAGTTTAACCAGTTGTGAACAAAATTATACTCTGGTACAGTCGGGTCAAATCTTCTCTCGAAGATTTTTTAATGAAATTGACTGTCTCGACCCTTACTTCG
Source organism: Galeruca laticollis (assembly GCA_963921935.1). Lineage (NCBI taxonomy): Eukaryota > Metazoa > Arthropoda > Insecta > Coleoptera > Chrysomelidae > Galeruca > Galeruca laticollis. The sequence continues at coordinate 53,526,633 of OY998184.1, forward strand.
TGGAATATGCTCATATTAGTGTTTTTAAATGAAACTCAAGGTCTCTAGTTAATTCCACAATATAATACAAAAATTATACCCAATGTGAAAAAGAATTGTTAGCTATAACTTTTGCTGTTAAGGAATTTTATTTATGGGAGAAAAGTTAAAGTAATCACTGATAATAAAACCTCTTTTAGGTATTATGAAAAAATATTTAATTTAAATTCCTTCCCCAAAGATTAAAAATTAAATTATTGAAATATGATTTACATTTAGAATATTGTCCGGGTAAAAATCTATATCTAACTGATATGCTGTCCCGATCATATATTAAAGAACCTGTTCAAGATGATCCCACTATGACAGAAATTGTACATAGTATTGAGGTGAATTCGAGCATTACAAAAGAGAAAAAAAATCAATTTTAAATTGAAACAAAAAAGTATGTTGTTTTACAAGAACTTATAAAGGTTATACAAAGAGGTTGGCCTAAACAGTACAAAAAATTATCAAATATTGTACAACCTTATTGGCATTTTTCAAATTATCTAGAATTTTTGGACAATAGATTAATTGTTTCTCAAAATTTAAGAAACGATATGATCAAATTGCTTCATGAGTCACATTTTGGCATGACCAAAACAAAAATTTTATGACAAACAATTATTTTACTGGCCTTAAATGGATAGAGATATAGAGACGTTCATTTCATCTTGTAAGATTTGTGAAAAATATCAAATCAGTTTATTAGATTACAGAACGACACCAATTATTGATATCAATTTATCACCATCACAATTGCTAATGCATAGAACTCTAAAAAATACTAGTTAAGTTCTTCCATTTCAACTTTGATTATATTTTTTTTACTTCATATTAACTTTGATTATATTTGGTAGTTTTTGCTTATTGTAATCTATTTCAACTCTAAGTTTTTATTTCAATTTTGATAGAACTTATTTGTTAAACGTATTTTCACTATTATTAAATCCCATTTGTAGATTTAACAACGTAGTTCATATTTATATACCTTCCAACCCTCTTCACAAGGTTTATTGATGTTGATGTGTAACAACTAAACAAACTGATAATATTCTAGGTAGCCCCCACTTATCGTATCTTTGTAACGCGAAAAATCACCGAGCTGTCGGGGATTTAATATTGGCAAGCCTGTCGACGGGGGGAATTCAGACCGCTCACTGCACGAAGATAGGATTTAGTTCTCATTGTGCCGTCAACGTGTACACACACACTTCAAGTGATAAATTATGCATGTGCTCTGGAAGCCATAACGTTATTTCACGAAAAACCTGACAAATTCTATGTAGGGGAAGAAAATATCGCTCGATATAACAGCAGGAAGGTCTGACCCAAGAATCTACTGAACCAGAAGGTGTCGATGACCAAAGGATGCCGGTAGAATTGGTAGAATTAAGGAAACCACGTGGAAAATTTCTGTAGACGGCTTTGTTAGTCGAAATTAACAGTTCTATAGGTAGATTAACGTAGGAATTTAAAGCTTTGAATCGTAGTTTATTGAAGTATGTAATCTGGATTTCATGTAATAGTTTTTGATACATTTCACAATTGTAATAATTTACTTCATAATTTAAAACAATGGGCTGTTGGCTCTGAACGCTAGGATACCACGGTACGTACCTGGGTGCTGCGTTATTTAGTTAAGTTTTCGGACTTTGACGATTTTATGTAAATAATTTTGCGCCGTACATAATTTTGATTAACATTTTTTTAGCATCGCTAAGCTCGTCTGCAATTTAAATTTTATGCATATGCATTTATATATATTTATATTCGAATAAATTGCGGAAGTGTGAACCCATGTAACTGTGACATTGGTAATTTTGGTATTAGATTTTGTTTCGGGTAGCTAAACGGAATGGGAGTAAACCTGACCGATCAGCTATTTGGACAGATATTCCAAATAAGGAGGAATTAGAAAATGCCCAGAAGATGAATACAGCAAGAGGACAAAAGAAAAGGGCTAAACAATCCAGTACCAAGAGAAATATCTGTAAAGGCAAATCTAAAGCTAAAGCTATTTATCCTAGTAGTAGTTCTGATGACGAGAATGAAACTTTTTGTTTAGTTTGTGGTGAACCATACTCCAATTCTCGCCCAAAAGAAAAATGGCTGCAGTGCACCACCTGCTCCAAATGGGCTCATGAGGAATGTACAGATAAAAATCCATATTTCATCTGCATTCACTGCAATTCTGACGATGATGTATAGAGGGGTAAGGTTTGTCACAACTAACCCCATGAGTATCACAACCAACCCCAAGTTGGGGAAATTGTGACTTTTGGCGCGATCTGTTTATATTATTAATAACTACGTTTGAATTGCGTTTAATTGGGTCGTTTTTGTATTTTGTTAAAGATAAAAGTTCAAATAAAATGTATAGCCTTATTATGCAGCTCTACAAAAAAATATATGTTAAAATGATCACAATCAACCCCGGTGTCCCCTACTGAGCACAAATATTTTTTAAATGTTTAACCCTGTATCTCAGTAAGCAGCTACATTTTATTTAGGTGTTTTGGATTAAATATTGATAATTCGAAGTTAGGATTCTACTTTTAAATGATTTCTAATTAGTAATTAATCCCTCTGTATAAATCCTTAACCAACTCTTCCAATTATAACCAGATATAATCTATTCCAAATCGATTTAAAGGAAGTAGTATTTATTTCTCAATTAGATGTAATCTGATTTCAAAGCGCGTCCTTTCTAGACCGATTTAATACAGCAACTGCCACAGTATTAACCATACATGTCCAGGTCAGCTAATGCCTCTTCAGTTCACTGGTTACATTGACGGGCCTCTTCACCACTTAGGCTCGGTTTTATAAGCTTGGGTTACCCCTGCCCCGAGAGTTAACCCGGTGACTGGTGTGCGATACAGCGTTTTATAAACCAGGGTATGAGTTAACCCTGCCCCGTCATTCGCCTCGAGTTAACTCTAGAGTTTAGCGGTTGTCATGCGCAAAACGCTGAAATTGTGAAGCAATGAAAGGTTATGTCAAAAACATACAAAAAAAATATATATTTTCGATGGTCAATAATTATTTTGAAATTTAAAAATTTATAAAGCATATATTATCGAAAACTAATTAGATATGGATGAAGTGAGAGATATATTTGAAATTTTTGATGACTTCCTAACAGATGATGAAGAAGATATTATTCAAATAGTTGAGGCACCTCGAGAGCCTAGGATATTTAGAGATAGAATAGAGACTTTAGACTACTGTATGGAGGGTAGAACTACTTCTATCCTCCATAGACTACTGGAATGATAAAGAATTCATAGCGCGTTTCCGTTTATCTAAACTGTCAACAGAAAATATTATTGGATTAGTGGGTAATCATCTTAGACATATTACAGACCGGTAAGTAGTCACATATTATACGTCTATAGTATGTTAAATGTGTATAAATAAAATATCTACCTTATTAACTAATAGTACATTGTTTACTGGGTAGGAAAAGCTTAACATTCCTGGACGACTGTGAAGATTGCTAAGTCGAGGCGCAAGCCGAGACTTAGCAACACAGAGTCCAGGAATGTGGATTTTCCTACGAGGTAAACATACTATTTTTCCGCAAATCGTTTAAAATTCGACAGATATTGATTGATTTTAAAAAAAACGCGATAATTTTATTCCCAAATAAATGGTGCTTTGAAATTCCTAATAAAATTACTTGGGTTACTATGGAAACGTATTGAGGTTGAATTGTCAAACATGACGCTTATAAATTTAATTGCTGGTGATCTCGAAAGTAAAATGATAAGTGAGGATGAAATTTCCATTCCTGGGACTCCTCCAGAGCTGATTGAGGCAGTGAATACTGCTTCATTAGAATTATTGCCAAAGAAATCAAGAGAAAAGTACGAAAATGCATACAGACGTTTTATGGATTATCGCATGAGTAAAAATACGAGTTCTTTCTCAGAAAATGTTGTAATGGCATATTTCCTAGACCTTTGTTTAAAGATGAAATCTTCAACATTATGGGCCAATTATTCAATGCTGAAGTCAACCCTTGCACTTAAACACAATGTAGATATATCTACATACTCAAAACTTCGTTCTTTATTGAAACGGCAAGCTCAAGGTTATAGGGCAAAGAAATCTAAGATTTTAACGAAGGAAGAAATTGAAAAATTTATCCAGGAAGCTCCAGATAAAGAAAATTTAATGATTAAGGTAATTTACAAGGTTTTAATTTCTATTTAGATTATACCTTTATTTATTTTTTAGGTGGCTGTAATATTTGGTATTTCTGGGGCCTGTAGAATGGATGAGTTAGTCCGAATGACTGTACACGATATAGAAGACTTAGAATCTAAGCTTTTAATCAGCATACCTGATTCGAAAACCAACAAACCAAGATCATTTGTAATTGATCAGATCTACTTGAATGTTCATCGAAAGTATGTTTCGTTAAGACCAGAAAATATGAACAGTGACCGATTTTTCTTTAAATATCAAAGCGGAAAGGGTTGTAGACAAATGGTAGGAATTCATCAATTTAGAAAAATGCCCAAAATAGTTGCTACTTATTTGAACTTGGTAAATCCGACAGAAAAGACTGGTCACTGCTTTCGTCGGTCTTCTGCAACAATATTGGTTGACTCTGGTGCCGACATAACTAGTTTAAAGAGGCATGGCGGATGGAAGTCATCAAACGTTGCTGAAGGATATATCGAAGAATCGCTTAACAATAAGGTTGAGGTGGCAAATAAAATTTTCACAGTACAAAATATTCAACAAAATGACCCTACCACCCTGCATGTTGTCCAAAATGTTTCTCATAGTTATAAGAGTGTTCCTCCAATGTTCAATAATTGTACTAACTGTCAAATTACTGTAAATATAACAAATTGATCTTAAAAATGTATTCAGCAATGACTTGATGTTTTCAAAATATAAATTAATTCCTTATAAGCAATGTGTTTTCAATCATTTATGTAGAGCACTAACAACTGTACGGAAATATCATTTCCTTACAGTTAGGAAATGACATTTCCTTACAGTAAGGAAGTCCTGACTTTTCCTTCAAGAAATTTTGACAGGAATGTCAAAATTTCCTAGCGATTTGCGGAAAAGTATATTTTTTTAGAAATCATGCCCTTTGACACAAGTACTTGTTGCCTTAAGGTTTTATGCTACATGTAGTTTTAAAATTGTGGTCCCAAACACTCTATGGCCCGAGTTCTTTCTACTTTATACAGGGTGTTTCTATATTCGACCGACAACGCTCTACAACAGAGAGATCTCAATAAATGATTCATTTTGATATAGAAATACGAACCCTTACGGGGCCTAGTGGCTGAGATATAGAGTGTTCAAAATTTTAAAAGAAAAAAAATTTGCCTTATGATTTAATCTACCAAGATTATCAAATAAACCGAAAACGCTATTACGTCATAAACATAGCCGCTGACAGTTACTGAGGGAAAATAAATATTTATTTACGTTCATTTTACGTTTGTAATATGCTTAACCCGCAACCGCTACGGTGCGGTATCACATACCGCTGCATTATTTAGATATCTGTTATTGTCTTAAAAATTTTAAATACAGATCTGGGCCTTCGTGTACCTCTGAGAAACTGTTGCTTCTGCAAGTCAGTAACATCAGTGTTGGCCTGCTAGTTGGACGTATCGGATCTAAATAAGTTTTAGTTACGCGCGGTATGTGATACCGCACCATAGTGTTAACGTTAGCGAAATTATGCATAAGAAATATCCATAATCGGAAAAGTGGGCGCTTATTTTCGAAATGTCACAACGTCCTGGATCATCACGTATGCATCCGGATAATCCGATGTTTGAGCAGTGGTGTTTGGACCAATTAGATGCAGATGACACCGAAATGGAAGATAGTGATCCAGAATATGTGATTGAAAGTGACCACAGTACTGGACTCAGAGGTATCTGCAGGTGAAAAAGATGATAGCGAATTTACTGAACCTTCTGTGCAACCTTCATCAGAAGCACAAGAGGACTTCTATTATGGGCGAGAAAAGGCCAATAAAACTAAATGGTTGGTATACATTATTTATTTCTTTTTTATGTAGTCCTATTGCATGCGTATTTTTACTATATATTATAATTTTTTTCTAGGTCTTAACAACCACCGCCACAAAATGTAAGAACACGAAAGCATAACTTGATAGTGGTCCTTCCCGGCTTGCGTGGACCTGCTAAAAGGTTAGAAGATCCTAAAAATCCAGAAGAAGTGTGGAATTTGCTGTTCTCTTCTGACATGTTGAATGAAATTGTTTATTACACGAATATGAAACTTGCCCAATTTAGGGAAAAATATAAAAACAACTCCCACCAGACATTGAGAGATATTGATATTATTGAATTGAAAGCATTTCTTGGTCTGCTGGTATATACTGAAGTTTTTAAATCTGGAAACGAAAGTCTAAACTCCCTTTTTGCAACGGACGGGACAGGAAGGGACGTGTTTAGATGCACCATGTCCAAAAGGAGATTTGAAACATTACTATGTGCTCTAAGATTTGACGATTTTACTGACAGAGAAGAGAGAATAAAGGTCGATCGTGCATGCGCAATAAATAATATTTTTAATAAATTTATTGCAAATTCGCAGCAAAACTTTTCTCTTGGTTCTTACACGTGCATAGATGAATCTTTGGTTGCATTCAGAGGCAGGTGCGGATTTAAAATGTATATGCCAAATAAACCGGCTAAATATGACATAAAAATTTTATGTCTTACTGATGCACGGAATAATTACCTTTTCAATGCATATATGTACACAGGAAAGGGTTCTGATGGAAGGACTTTATCTCTTGAAGAAAGACAACTGCAGATTCCTACACAAGCTGTTGTTAGGCACGTCAAACCAATTGAAAAGAGCAATAGAAATGTTACAGCCGACAACTGGTTTGGATCAATGGAGGTAGTAACTGAACTTGAAAAACGAGGACTTACATATCTGGGAACGTTGAAAAAAAACTTTTATTTCTGCTTCTTTCCTTCCAAATAAACATCGGCAGATTAGTAGCTCTTTATATGGATTTCAAGCCAATGTTACTTTATTATCTTGAACTACCAAGAAAAATAAGGCGGTAATTTTAGTATCTTCTATGCACCATTCCTCAAAAATCGATGATGACACCGGAAAACCAGAGATGATTGCTGATTATAATTTAACAAAAGGAGGAGTAGATGCATTAGATCGCAAATGTGCGAATTATTCTCCTAGTAGAAGGACTATGAGATGGACTATGGCAGTATTTTTCACATTAGTGAATATGTGTGGCATAAATGCGTTCATATTACACCAAAGTTTCAAAAACTCCCAAAAAATTGAACGCCTTGATTTTTTAAAAATATTAGCCAAAAAGCTAATTGAGCCTTATATGCAAATCCGATTTACTAACAGTAGGATTTCAAAGGAAATTCGATCTCGGATTTCTTACTTGCTCGGAGCAGAAGAGGCAGTTCAAATCCAGCTGGAAAATGTCAATGATGGGAGAATGGAAGACCTGTTACCCATGTCCCACCAAATTAAAAAGAAAAACTTTCTTTATGTGTCGTGAGTGTGAAAAACCTATATGTTTGGAACACGCCAAAAAACTGTGTGTCTCTTGTATTGAAAACTTAAAAAAATAACTTTATTATATTTTTATAATATTTTTTACGTTTTGTTTTTCTTAGAATATGTTTTGTTATTTCATAATTTAAATAAAAAATAAATATTTTACCTTAATTTTGAGAGTTTCAATCTTTTTTCATTAACCAAAACCTAAAAATTGTTAGCGGTATCACATACCGCACCGTACTCTAAGTGTAACAATTTGCACCGTAGCGGTTGCGGATTAAACATGGCTATTGTTAATTTGTCCAGCAGTGCGGAACAGTTTTGTAATGAAATTAGAGTGTTAAAGAAATGTGGAGACAGTTTAAACAGAGGATATGTCGTAGATATAGAGTATATGATCGAAGTTTAGGAGCGAAGCAATAAGGCACAATTAATTGATAGTCACTGCAGTGTCACTTTACAAATGGAAAAACGAATAAACTTTTAAAATATTACAACAGTCAAGACAAGACATAAGGTAAATAATTGATTTGTTTTCCCTCAGTAACTGTCAGCGGCCGTATTGTGACGTCACACTTTTTCGGTCTAGACACAAAGTGTCACGAACTATTAAAAATATGACACATGCCTGCTAGATTATAATTTAGAAATATTGAGTAGTATTTAATTACCTGCAGACTTTTATTTAGAGGCAGATTTCTACAACGTCGTTCATTTTAGCTCCATTAAAGGTTTTTAATTTTTTAACTAAAAATATTAAGGCAATTTAAAACAAAATTAAAAAAAAGAATTTGCTCCAGTGGCGTAAAAAATAGGGGGATAAAAGTGACAACTAACCCTGACAGCGCGCCACTGGTTAAATTTTTCCAAATTTTATGTCAAATTATTACTTTATTACGGAGCATATTGGTCACCTAATTTCAAAAAAAAAATTTAAAGTCGTTTTTGATTTATGGCAAATTTTTGATTTTGATTTAAAATTTTGAACACCCTATATCGCAGCAACTAAGCCCCGTAAAGGTTCGTATTCCTATATCAAAATGAATCATTTATTGAGATATTTCTGTGGTAGAGCGTTGTCGGTCGAATATAGAAACACCCTGTATATTTTAAGTGATATTTGCATTTTAACTCGAGACTTAACTCTCGGGGTAACTCGAGATATTTAACTCTACTTTATAAAACCGGGCAAAAGAAAGACTAGCACAAGCCACTGGCTTCGTGTCAATAGAACTTTCTATCGCTAAGACCATTCTTCTTGCCTCTGTTAACCCTAGAGCAGGCGCGCGCCGTCTGAGAGACCGACAAGATTTAAAACTTAATATATTTTCCTTACGCGTGAACTCTGAGTCCCCACCATGCTTGTACCTTCCTGGTTCATGGATCTGCACATCAGTGTTAAATGATAATAGTAGTCGTTTAGTGTGTGTCAAGTTATTGATATTTCGGTCTATGAGACGGACGCGCCTATTGGTGTACTAGTTTTGTTGTGCGATTTACAATTCTTTAAATAATAGAGGTAGGTTAATATACATGCTAAACAACTTTATATGATAAAATCATTATAAAAAAATTCATTCATTTTCAGTTTTTTGTGAGTTAAAATTATTATGTGGGAATAAATTTTAGATTTATTTTATCAACCAATTTTTTTGACTTGCAACAGATAAATGGTAAGTGACATTATTTGTTGTTTTAGATATGGATTTATATGAACGGGAGCAAGCACGTCTTGAACACCTTATGGAATGGTATCTACAGATGATGAAGAGCGGGATGAAAAGTATGATGATAGTGAGTCAGAAGGTGAAATCGATTTTGTTGTAGAAAGAGTAGGGGGAAGCGAATTGGAAGAAGATATCTCTGATCATGAGGCAGGTGCTACTAATTCTGCCTTTTTCATAGGAAAAGATAAGAAGACTAAATGGGAAAAACATTTACCGCCTAAAAGAGTTAGAACAAGAAGTGAAAATAAGGTGTTACGTCTTCCAATTTCGAGATTAGGTACGCGCTCCTTGAAAAATCACAAAGATATTTTTAAATTCTTTATAGATGATGAAATGTTGAACATTCTTGTTGAAAACACAAACGCGTATATTGAGTCAGTAGCTTCTAATTTTGAGAGGGACAGGGACGCCAAACCGACCGATGCTATTGAAATGCAAGCCTGTTTAGGAGTGCTGTTGTATGCTGGTGTTATAAAAGCAAATCGTTTGAATGTTGAAGAATTATGGCGATCAGATGGATCCGGGGTAGAAATTTTCAGGTTAGCAATGTCAATCAAGCGATTTTTATTTTTATTACGTTGTTTAAGATTTGACAGAAAAGAAACTAGAGAGGCAAGAAAATATGTGGATAAATTAGCTCCTATTCGAGAACTATTCGACTTATTCGTCAATAAGTGCAAAACTGGCTATAGTCTATCTGAATACGTCACCATTGATGAGAAGCTTGAAGGTTTCAGAGGCAAATGCAGCTTCAGGCAATATATACCTTTCAAACCGAATCGATACGGTATCAAAATATTTGCTCTTTCTGACGCCAAAACTTTTTACACAAGTAATCTTGAAGTTTATGTTGGACTACAACCAGATGGTTCATATAAGGAAAGCAATAGTCCTGGTGCAGTTGTAGTAAGGCTCTGCGATGTAATTAAAAATTCCGGAAGAAACTTAACGTCAGATAATTGGTTTACCAGCGTGCCCCTTGTGGAAACCCTGTTGAAAGATTTTAAACTTACGGTTATAGGGACCATCCGTAACAATAAAAGGGAACTACCTGTAGAGTTTTCCAGTCCTACACATCCAGTTGAAGCAAGTATGTTTGGATTTACGAAAAACTGCACCATTGTTTCCTATATCCCAAAAAAAAAGAAAAATGTTGTGCTCATTTCATCTTTGCATCATGACGACAATATCGACAAACAATCTGGAAAGCCAGAAATTATTATTGACTACAATAATACCAAAGGAGGTGTGGATGTTGTTGACAGACTTTGCGCCAATTACAATGTTGCGAGAAATACAAGGCGCTGGCCAATGGTTATATTTTACTAAATTCTAAATTTGGCTGGCATAAACTCATTTGTAGTATTTTGTTCAAATAATCCAAATTCCACTCAAAAGAGGCGCGGATTCTTGAGAACTTTAGCATTAGAACTTATTAAACCACACTTATCTGTTCGATCAAACCTGCAGACTATTCCAAGAACTTTAAGGAATAGACTACAAGAAATTTCTGGAAACCCCGACACAGCTCAAGCAGTTGCTCCACCAAACCAACAAACCGGGAGATGTGCAATATGCAGCTCTAGAAAAAGTAGAAAGACGCGCTTTTTTGTCGCAAATGTTATAAATATATGTGCTTGGAACACATTGGTGTTATTTGTAATGAATGTTTTGAAAACTAACTATGTATAAATCTAAAATTATAAGTTTTATGTTGTGTTGTAGTGACAAAGGAATATTAGAACTTTGTTAAAATACTTTCTAAATGTTATTATTGTATTTTTCTGATAATAAATATAGTTAAACACGTTTAAATACAAGTATAATTAAATTTAAACTAAATAAAACACTTTTTTGTCAATACGGTCTGTCAGACGGATGCGCCTGTTGTTGCCAAAATAAATCACGCGCCTACTCTAGGGTTAAGTTAGTATAGTCAAAGAACATTCTCAAATGCTCCTTGAGCAGCAGTGGTGATGCTTCTCTCAAATTTCAAAAAATTCAATTTATTTAGCAATAGTGTTCTGTACAACTATGTGTCTACCATAAAATGTTGACTTCATGTGGGGTATTATCAAAATATGTTTATGATGAATGAATTTCTCAAAATATTGTTGAATTGAACAAAGAAAAATAACATTTAACATAAAGTATCTCCAAAGTATCGTTTCCTGTGTAATATATTATATCACTGAAATTATTAGAAGGCCGCTCCTAACACTTTTTACGACGTTATTTATTTTTAAGTAGCAAGAATTACTGTCAAATTTGCATATATATTATGTCCTTTCTTTTTATATTTATTTAAAGTTAAATTGTAAATATTGTGTTCGCCATAATAAAATTTCGTAGTTCTCAATCAATTAACAATAATATGAGATATCCACTGATAAACGAAAAAATAAATACAGGTATGTATTATAAATAAATTCGTACGTAACCTAGCAGAAACAAAACTCATAACGAAATAAATAATATGGAATAAAATATGATTGAGATTGGGAAAGTTTGGGATTTGGCTTGGCAATATGCTCAATTATTTTAACTGAAAAATTGTAATAGTGTGTACTGAGTATCGTTAGTCTCAAATTATCAAAGGATATGAATACTGACCTATACAATTCCTTGGACCAAGGCTAAAAGGTAAAAATGCATAGGGGTGCATATTTTCCACATTAGATTCATCAAATCTGTCTGGATCAAATTTTTTTGGTTCAGGAAACACGTGCGGAAGTCTGTGTGTAATATACGGAGATATAAATACAGTTGTCCCATTAGGTAATAATAAGTCATCTAAAATTTAAAAAAAAATTAAATTATTTATGTGTAAGAATGGAGACATTACAACGAATAAACACAAGACCATTACTTGAAAATACCAACAACATTATGGAGACGTACTCCACTAAGTAGGGGAAGTGTCCCTAAAATGGGATACTTAAGGTTTGAGTAGCCATAAATAATCGAGAAATCAAGAAAATCTCGCCAAAAATTTACAAACATGTTCTCTAAAGTGTTTTTCATTATATGTCCAAACAATTTTTACAACAACATATAAATATCAAAAATATAATGATTTTTTTAAAAAAAGTGCAACTGTCCCGTTTTAAAATGGGATACCCTATATTTTTAAAATGGGATAGTAATTCATATGTTAATTTACTTGTAAAAAATGATAACAAGGTTTTACTTAAAAATGTTTTATTGGACATAAAAATATTAAAATAAACAAAAGAAGCGATCCACTATTAAAAATTCTGTTTTGTAAGGAGTGCTGGTTAAAACAACAATTTTACCAGTTTTTTTCTTTTTGGAGGTCTGTTGTGTTTTCTTAGTCACTTTCGGATAAGGTAGAATTGTTAGAAGTACAGTGTCTCGCTCAAAACTTCTTTTTGGCCTTTCGACGTTTAAGGTTGAGGAGTGTAGGGGGTCTTCTCTTTTGATATTCCCGACGGTCTTGCTGGTGTTTCAGGTAGCACTTCTTGTTGAACCTCATATACGTTATCATTTTCATCGAGATGTGAACCAGTTTCCTCAACTTCTTTAATGTTATTGTGAACGGAAACCTCTTCGGGAACATCAGTAGGTTGTGTAGCAGAAAACATATCTTCGGTGAATACATTACGATCAACTGGGTATATACCTGTCTTCCTAAAACCATTTATTGCGTTTGTAGGAGTGCTGGCTTGCAAATAAGCCTTACCAAATAATTCTGCAATTTGATATATAGTGACTACTCTTCCAGGATGATTACGTAGAAAACATTCAACTTCTTGATTGTAGAAAGTTGAAAGGGGAGCCATGAATGAAACATCAAGGGGTTGCATTTTGTGGCTACAATGCGGAGGTAAACATAAAATAGTGACAAAATACTTTCTTGCTTTTTCTATAACGTTCAAATTTTGTGTGTGTGTTTTATGTCTATCTAAAATCAACAATGTAGGGGCGTTTTGGGATGCACCAGAGAACTCCAAAAAATGGTCAAACCATTGCTCAAATAAATCGAGTTGCATATAACCTGTGGGCTGGCAGGCACACATTGTTTCAGGAGGCGCACCATCTAGAAACTCGGCTTTCATGCGAACACGTGGAAATATAATCATAGGAGGGATATAGCTGCCAGCAGCATTCATACAAATAACTGCGGTACACAAAGTGCCACGTTTAGCAGAAGTAAGTGACCCTACTTGCTTACGTCCTTTCAATGCAATCACCCTCGAGGGACGTCCCTGTACAGTGGTGATCCCTGTCTCATCAACATTGTAGATTTTTGATGGAGAATAATTATGTTTTTGTTGAAGTGGTTCATGTAGGTCAAAAAATTTGGAAACGTTTATTCGGTTAAAACTTCTGGCACATGCAGCTGAGGTTGCTTCTGGAAATCGAAGTGATAGTCTATTTCTTTTAAGGAAATTTTGCAACCAGTGCCAACCAGCTTTCTTCTTAACGGTACTGAAGTGGTGCGATATGTTATTCTGTTCAGCAAACTGATCAGCTAAACGTCGCACGGAATCAGTGGTCAAACCAAACATCAATGTCTCCATGTTGGTAATTAACCGAACAAGGTCCATTTCTTGCGCCTCGTTAAACGTAACAAGTCTGCTACCTAAACCTTTGAGAGAATCTTTTCTTATTTTGTTTTTTCCTCTAACACGACGTTCTAAAGTACTCTTTGGTATGTGGCAAAGTTTTGCCGCTTTCAGATAACCACATTCTCGATTTAATACCATGTCTATTGCTTTTTCATGTTCTCCTCAGACCACCCCTGTCGGTTGGTTTTTCTTGAGTATGCACCCGCCATATTGTGTATCTATTGATACTGCAACAAAGAAAAAGCAGGTGAAAAATGTTATCAAAATAGTTTAGGTAAAATGGGATATCTCATTTTAAACAAATGCCACATATCCCGTTTTATCTATACCTCAACATTTGACTTCCGTGAATTTTACAAACTTAACCTTAAAATATATTGATGAACTTTCATGACTATATCAACATTTAACATCTTATCTGATTCTTTAAAAATTATCAACACATTCTCTTCACAAATAAAGAAGCAATCCTCACTATTATGAGTTAATAATATTACATTAAAATATTGAAAAACATAAAAACTTACGTGTGTCAACAATCACATTCACCATGAAACTGAAAGTCCGTTAGCAAGTTTAAAATCAGTACAGCTCGCGCTTGGGCAATATTTCGCTAGATGGCAACACTCGTTTCACAAAAAAACATGGTGTCTTGTTTTAGATTACTGTCCCATTTTAAGGACACTTCCCCTACTTTGGTAATCCAAGCTGTTTTTTTCTATCAAAATACTTACCGAACTTAACGTCTTCGGTTAAAGCACGAGTAATAATTGGTACTACCGGTGCCAATCTTAGAGATTCCTTTATAACTTGTTCTAAATATTTCATCTCATTAATTTCTTTCATTTGAAGGTTTTCATTCGCATCAAATTTAGAAATTTCTTCCAAAATTTTTTGTTGTACATCCGGATATTTTGCAATATAAAAGAGGGTAAATGCCAAAGTTGCTCCTACTGAATCCTGTCCCTAAAATCAGAGAGATGTTCAATTAAAGAGTTTTAAACAAAACATATATAAAAATGAACTTCATTGTAATTTTAACAAAGAGCCGTTTATCTGAATATCAAATTATAAGGTTGTAGTTGTTCTTGAAAAACTGTAGTATTTGAAAAAAAATTCTGAACAAAGAGTGTGAAAAATACGATTTTTTCTATATTAGCGATTATAATACATAATAATTTGACTTTTCCGGCCAACCTTATCTAAAATGCGAGAAAAGTATTGGTTAAGCCTACAAGAAGTTGGGGTTTTTGATTTTTTTTTAGTTATTTTTTCGTTTTTCAGCGAGAAAAACACGAAAAACGGGCTTTTCGAAAAAAATGCTCTGTGTAGGTCGTCGTCGTTGTCGTCGGCCACTTTTTCTTGTTAACATGATACAGCCTCCAGGTGTATACATGTAACCAATTTTCTAATTGGATGTCGTTGAGGGCGTCTCACAGATGAACCCTTTCGATTTTCAGCTCACCAGACTCATTATAACGGGTCCTATAAATCTAGATATACTTCATTTTTTGTCACTTTTGGAGAAATTTCGGTTCGTTATCACTAAGTTTTTACAAATGGCCAATGTTATGATTAGATGTTATTTCGAGCGTCTCACAGATGAACCCTATTGATTTACAGCTCACCGGAGCCAGTACAACGGTTCCCATAAATCCAGATATATTGCATTTTTGGAGACATTTCGGTTTATTAGCACGTTACAGCTTCTGGAGCGTATATAAGTGACCAATTTTATGACTGGATGTTGTTTCGGGTGTCTCACAGATCAACTCTATTGATTTTCATCTTTCCAGAGCCAGTACAATGAGTCCAAATATATCTACTACATTTTTGGTCAATTTTGGTATGTTAGCACGATACAGGCTTTGGAGTGAGGAAAAGTTAGTTTAAATCTTCAAAACTGTTTATTTTCCGTGTCAAAGTAGCACTTCTATTCTTCAAAATCCCCTCTCCAAACTTAAAAAATATTTTCTTTCCATTATTTTATAGTTTTCATTACCTTAGGTGAATTGGCCTTTTATTGTTCTTGCTTTGAAGTATGAGGGCTTCAGAACGAATCGATGACGGACTTGGCTGAGTTACTCTCTGGCGATGCTAGATCATTTAGGTTTTGATCCATTATTTGAGAATCTTTCTGAGCCCTCTCAATAGTTTGGGCTTGTTTGATAGCATCGTCTAATGTCAGACTCGAATATTCCAAAAGACGTTCCTTTATATTCGTCGAAGTTAGACCCGCTATAAAAGCCCCTCATATGGCTTGACTTTCTTGTTCAACGGCTTCAACAGTTTCATAGTTGCAGCTTTGAACTAAAAGGCATAGTTCTCGAACGTACTCAGCGATAGTCTCACCAGGTTTTTGTTTTCTCGTAGTGAGTATGTAACGAGCCAATATCTCCTTTTGCGGTTTAGAGTATGTATTCTCTAGAACAGTGGTTCCCAACCTTTTCTGGACCACCGCCCCCTATAGAAGAGAACAAACATTTCACACATATCTTGGAAACGCTCTGTAAAATCAACATGAAGAACTTCCAAGTGGTGGCAGTAAGTAAGTAAATCTTCCGGTTTTGCAGACACTGTTGATAATGTGGAAAAATGGTTGTACTCATCTCTACCAAGATTTCTTTTGAATATAAAAAGTTTTCCTGCAAAAGCAGCTATGACGTTTTTAGTTTTAATTGAATTTAAATCATCACCTTGCAATTGTAGATTAACTTGATTAAATACTTTAAACAGGTCCGTCAAATAAGCGATGTCATTTTTTGACGTAATCAGGTTTTCGCGCAATTGTTCGTTTTCTTCAAGAAATTCCAAATAGATTGGAAAAACCTTTAGAGAGCCAACGTACTTCTGTATGCAGCAGCAAGCGATTGTAGTCTTCATCATTTCCATTGCAAAGCTTATGAAACAAACGGTCATTCAATGAACTGCTTCTAATTATATTGATTGCGTTAATAACGTTATTGAGGAACGCATGCAGACGTTCATTCAATTCCTTTGCAACCAAATGCTGACGGTGAATAATACAATGTACAGCGAGTACATTTGGCACTGCTTTTCTCAAATGTGCTATAAAACCCTTATGACGCCAGGTCATTGCTGGAGCACCATCAGTAGCAGCAGACAAAATATTGCTAATAGGAATTTCTTTCTCTTGAAAAAATTCTTGCATGATATTAAATATAGAATGTCCCTTTGTATCAGATTCCAAATTCTTAGCAAATAATAACTCTTGATGAATTTTTTCTTCTTTTATAAATCGTACGTTTGATAAGAGTAGAGTTCCGTTACTTGGTAGAGTTGATTCAGCGAGTTGAATGGAAAATTTGCAGGTCTTAAGGTAATCGCATAATGATATTCCAACGTCATTTGCCATTTCATCTATTCTTCTTTGCACCGAATTATTACTGAGAGGAATTTTTCCAATGATATCAAATGGTGTCTTGTAATGGAGAACAGTTTTTAATATCTCTTCGACTGCCGACAAAATTAATTCCTCGCCAATGGTGTGTGGTTTTCCTGACTTTGCGATTAACAATGAAACGTTATATGAGGCTCGTAGCCCATCATCGTCTCGTTTAGAAGACGATGCAAAAAGGGTTGATATAGTTGGCTGTTTTAAATATTGTTTTTCGAGTTCTTGAAAATAGAATATATCTTTGTTCTTCTTATCAGGATGCATTTTATGTAAATGCTCTTGTAGCCTAAAAAGATTTCATAGCTTCATTTGAAAAAACTTTTCGGCAAATTAAACACATAGGTAATGATTCGTTTGTAGAAGATTCCGCAAATCCATATTTTAAATATTCAATACTGTATTGCCGGCATTTCTTTTTTTTTTTAGAAGTAGATTCAGCCATTTTCATACCAAAATTTAATTCTCAATACATTTATAGATAGTAATGTTTATAAAATGACACACCACTCACGATTATTTACTACGACAGAGCTTATGATTCACGACTATATATCGCGGCCAAGCACATACAACTAACTAACAAAAAATTCGTAGAGCTGTTGCTTTTATACGTTTCATTTCGTGATTCAACTTGTCTGTGTGCGAACATGTCAAAACATGTTATTTTGTATGAACATCGCTCGTTCGCTTATCAACGTGCGAGGACAAGTCATATACTTCTATTCTGAACTAAAAGAAATTATTATGATTATTAGTATTATTATTATTGCTAATTTAAAACTGCTTATTTCACCATTCCTCTTGACTGCTTATTATTTGCTTCTGAATCCGCTACCGCCCCCCTAAAAGGATGCAGCGCCCACAGGGGGGCGGTATCGCCCCCGTTGGGAACCAGTGCTCTAGAATTTTGATAGCGACTTCATACGTTTTACTTTCCTTTATGTGTGCATAATTGGGTTTGGAGCCAAGCAGCAGTGCAACTCACATTTAATTGGTAGGTTCTGAGGTACTTACGCCTTTTCAGAATAAAATGTTTATTTTTATTTATAACCCTTGTGAGAAATATAGTATGCACGTATGCCCTTTCAGTTTTAGTTCCAAATAAACTTTTTAAGTTCCAAATAAATATTTCATTTTTTTATAGAAAAATCAGATTTGTTTTCCACCAGTACCTGTTTCTAGATGTTAAGAACCAGTTTGAAATGTTATATAATATAAAAAATAAAAATGTTGCTCTGTAAAGTGTTATCTTAATTTTCTCAGAATAATGTTTATGGCACTTAGTGCCTTTGGTACTTCCACTCTTCAATTGTACTTTGCATAACTGCTCATTCAACATAAATATTAATAACAAATGAGTTAAGTGTCTCGCCGATAGACAAACTACCCATTATTCCCGGCTTAGACGGTTTAAATAATACACATACGGCACTTTTCTTGACATTTTGATCAAAAATATATCATACCAATATCGAAAAAAACTCTTAATTTTTTCACTTATAATTGCACAAGTGGTTTGTATTTTATCGCGTAAATTTGGGTTGTTTAATAAGAAACTGTTTCCTAGCAATTTGACGAGAATAACTGTCAACTATTAAAAACACGACACCGAAGGTGGAGTGTTTTTAGGTTGACAGTTATTCGAGTCAAATTGCTAAAGGAAACAGTTTAGAATTTGAACAACACAAATTTACCCAATATCAATACAAACCTCGAGTGTAATTCGGCAGGACAATTTGATGAATGAGAAATTTGGAAACATATCTTGCAATATTACATTCAATTTCTCGATGGAAGTATCTGGGTCAAATGCGTATCTTTTTGCATCGCAAAACGTAGAAAATTGTCGCCAGATTGATGATTGCGTCGCAACTGTATTAGTAGGCATACAGGTAATAACAATTTGACTAATTTCGGCGTTCGTAGACACACCGAATCGACTCATTGTTAGTTCTTGAAAATTCAATAAGTTGTTGACAAACATGCCAAACTATTTATTCTGGTAACCAACACCGCGATAACTGATGAACATATGAATAAGTGATTTTATACATGAATTAGATTGTCACAATTAATATTCTGACAACTACTGTCATTTTTTCAATACTAATACCGACTACGATCATTTTTTCGGTAAATTTTACATATTAAAATCAAAGTAATAAACGAAATGTGGGAAAACCAACCTATTTGCCTAAAATTTCTAACACGAAGTATCTAAAATCTGTTATAAATGTTGAGCAATAAATATTCTGTTCCTATATTATTGTCAAATTATTGGTGACTGCACAAAAAATATTGTACGCTCCACACTCGGAAAGTGTATTTACAGGGCTCGCATGCTTTCAGGGCTCCGCTTTCAGCATCGCCCTGAAACTTGCATGCTCGCCCTGTAAAGTATCACTTTCCGAGCTTGACACGTAAATAACTATTTCAATGTAATTAACTTCACCTTTTTGATAAGCTTCCGAATTGTGAAGTTATATTTAAAAACTAGTTTTTCGGAAGAATTCAATTAACGAGTTGTCAATTTCGATTATAGATTTACTTACGGCCAACATGAATGTTACAGCTTCATTTATTACATCGTCATCGGTGAATTCCGAATTTTTTTCGGCAATTTCCAGAAACATATCCAGAAAACATGAATTCTCAGATTTTTTTGTTCCTTTTTTTCTATTGATGACTATCTAAAATCAATGATACATTAGGATGAAAGAACCAGTTACACAAAAAAATCAGAACTATATTAACACGAGACAATATTTTTTTTATTTTAACGTGCCTCGATAGAGCTGGTCATTAGCACAAAAGAATTAATTTACAACTTTAACTAAATATTCTTAAATTATAATTTATGGTATAGGTTTGTAGCTTTGAGAAACTGTAAAGCTTTCTTGATCTTGGTGGAGCATTCCCTTGAGGTTAGGCTGTAGGTCATATCGTTGATACGTAACGGAAAAGTGTTTGCAGTCAGAGATTATGTGCTTAACGGCCAATATAGCATTACAGCTACGGCAAACAGGACAACTTTCTGAAGACATCAGATAACCGTGTATGAGGTTAGTGTGACTAATTCAAAGCCTTCTGATTATAATAGCTTCTCTCCTTGTTAAAAAGTTCAGGGATATAGGGGAGATGGATGGATGGATATAGTAAAGGGCTGTCATACTATTGTGCCATTAGTCCATTGAAAAGTTACATTTGGTGTTGCGTTTTTTAGAGGACGCAATTTCATTTTTTTAATGTGTAGGGGGGGTTAGTGTAAAGCTAAAACTAGGTTTATGGGGTCGCCACCCTTGTCCCACGGCTGCCATCTTGAAAATAGGGGTTGAAATGGTTTTTACGATATATCTCTTAAACTATTTATTTAATAAAAAAACTTTGGTAATATTTTTTGTTGCAAATTGAATTCTCTACAACTTCCGTTCAGTAACTTTTTATCGTAGAACTATAAATAAAAAAGTTATAGGCGAAAAAAATTTATATTTTTCGATATAACTTTTTTTTATCATTTTACGAAAAAATGGTATCAGACCATTTTTGTAGATCGTTTTTTGAGGAACAACTTTTATACACAACATTTTTCCATTAAGTCAATAGCTAAGGTTTTACAGCGCTCCGAAGTGAGTACTATTTTTCAGTACTCTTAATTATACGTGTGTACTAATAATGTGTTATCAGTTATTACTTTTCCGCCCAACCTTTCTATATGCGAGAAAAGTATTGGTTTACCCCAAAAAAAGTTGAAATTTTGAAAAAAATTTTTGAGTTATTTTTACGTTTTCCATCAACAACACGAAAGAACGGTTTTCAGAAAAAAAATCCTGTGTGTATGTCGTCGTCGTCGTTGTCTTCGGCCATTTTTCCCTACATGTCTTGTTAGCACGATACAGTCCCCGGAGTGCGATAAGTCAGCAATTTTATGATTGAATATTGTTAAGGACATGTCACAGATGATCCCTATTGATTTTCAGTTCACCAGAGTCAGTACAACGGTTGTTATGGTACTAGAAGTACGACATTTTGTAATTTTTTGAGAAATTTCAGTTTGTTAACACGATACAGCCTGCGCAGTTCAACAAATCACCAATTTTATGATTGAATATTTTTCAGGAATTCTCACTGATGAACCCTATTGATTTTGAACTCACCGGAGCAAATACAACTAGTGATACAGTACTTTAAGTACGATATTTTTGTCATTTTTGAAGAAGTTTCAGTTTTTTAGCACGATACAGCCTCCGGAGTATATACAAGTGACTAATTTTATGATTGGATATTATTCAGAGCGTCTCAAAGATGAACCCTATTGATATTCAACTCAGTAAAGCCAGTACAACGGGTGCTATGGTACTTGAAGTACCAAATTTTCGTCATTTTTGGAGAATTTTCAGTTTGTTAGCACGATACAGCCTCCAGAGAGTATACGATTGATCAATTTTAGGATTGAATATTGTTTAAGGTGTCTCACAGATGTACCTTATTGATTTTTAGTTGACTAGAGCGAGTACAGCGGGTCCTCTAAATCAGATATACAAAATTTTTGGTTATTTTTGGAGAAATTTCGGTTTGTTAGCACGATACATCCCTCGAAGTGTATACAAGTAACAATTTTATGATAGAATATTGTTCATGGCCACAGATGAGGAAAAGTTAGTTTTAATCCGTAAAACTGTTTATTTTTTATTTTTTTTTGTTATAATTTTTTCAATTATAAATTTACAATAACAATTAATTATTGACTCTTTTCCCCGCCATCCACGAGGTAGAGTCTGGAGGCGCGTTTTTTTCACGTGGTATCCCCAATAGGCATAATCCACGGTGATTTTCTTAATTAGAACTACTCCGTCCTCAGTTTTTTCGATGGACCAGGCTGCGGCTCAGCATCTGAACGGCTTTCTGAATTAAATATCAGTGGGAGAACTGGAGAAGGAAGTGGTGTTAATGTCGGCGGTTCATCATCAAAGTCATTATCCTTTATTAATTCTGAGAGTCCACGACTGGACCTGATGGTAGACTCTGAAAGTATGAAAGCGAGCTGTGTCTTGTGTCGGAGGAAGTGAATATAAGTTAAATGTACTTTTTGTCACTGCCTTGACGAATTATTTGTATCTAAGGCTGTCAAGAGAATTATCATCTTTATTACCACCGTATAAAGAGATAAAAAAACGTTCACCAATTACAGTGAGCAAAGCAGGGTCAACTCTCTTGTTGAGAAACAAAGCCGTTCCACTTGCAAACTCTAAATGTTTTTCCAGGGTTTTCACAAATTTCATTTTACCGATATTGTAAGGAGCTGAAGTTGTGTGACATCCGGAAAAAGCATGAAGAAACAGCAAGTTATCCGCAATGACATCTCCGTATATAAAACCTGACGCACAATATAATTGTTCTGCTGTTCGTCCTTTTGATAATTTAGAAAAAAAATACATTTGCTTGTTGTCTACCAAGTGTTTTGAGCAATATCAGTATGTCAATATCTTCAGCTACAATAGTAACGGTAATAAATAATGGAGATGCAGCAAGAGCAGTGCGAACGATAAGAGCGTCTGCATCTGATTCTGCTTGGTCAACAGTGAAACCCATTTCCAGGAATACAGTTTTAAGAAGTATAATAAAGTTAGATTTGTTCTTCTCATTACCAAGAAATTTCTCTTGTGATAATGTTGGTATGGTGTTCTTGTCAAACTTTACTTCTGTCGACTGATGATTTTTCGTGCGGCGCAAACGCTCCCAAGACTTTGTTGCTGCGACATCAGGGTCGTCTGAGTAACCGTCAAACACAATGCTTGCAGAGATCCCGGAGTGTTCTTGTACATACTTGACATATTTAGTAGTTATATCATTGAACGATGAATTTCGATTCCAAACTACTTTATGTAAAAGAAAACCACCGTCAATGACAAAATGACTCCTGGCACTGATGTTAGAGGATCGTTCCACCGGTGTAAAGGCATTAAACAAAGATGACTTAGTACCTTTTCTCATGCCATCCTCCACGAATAATGACAATGGGAAAGGTGCTAATTCATACCTTAAGTATTCTTTGACATCACCGACTGTTTCTCTTGAAATGCACATTCGTTGCAATAAGTTTGATCAGACATGATCCCACTCCAAAATTCATCCGTTCGTCTAATAGTAAAATAGCCTAAGGCTGTGAAAGAGTGAAATTCTTCAGGAGTCATTATTTCCTCAAGATTCAGCATATCTTGCAAGTATAGATGACTCGACTTGGCATACAAGAAAACTCCAAAATTTATCCGTTCGTCTAATAGTAAAATAGCCTAAGGCTGTGAAAGAGTGAAATTCTTCAGAAGTCATTATTTTCTCAAGATTCTGCATATTTTGCAAGTATAGATGACTCGACTTGGCATACAAGAAATGCCCACTTGAGTGGAAAATCGGGAGCATGTTTCTGAAAGTCTTCAGATGCAAAGAGCAATTTCCGGAGCGTTCTGCCTCTATGAAATGTTTCAGAAGAGTGACCAATCTGTAATATTGAACACATAATGTTGCCGTTGGTCCTTTACTTTCCAGCATGTTCAAAGCCTCCTCAAATTTGGTAGTTATTTGTTGGAATATTGGATTATGTATAGTGTTTTTAAATGAAACTCAAGGTCTCTAGTTAATTCCACAATATAATACAAGTTATTGAAAATTCTAAAAAATTGACAATTGTTTCGATAAATTAATATCATCGTCAGAATGACAGAAGTTATATTTCATTTTATGCCTACCTGATGTTTAGTAGTTATATTTGGCTAGACCAAAAAGTAACCTAACTTGTGATTGGCTTAATATATGTTTATAGAAAAAAGAAGAAGATGTGATATTACAAATATTGAAGCTTAGATATTATTAGCCCTATGGTGATATCCGGGATATCATTTTTCCAATTAAGATCAGTATAACTGTGCAATGATATAGAAAACCAGGAAAACTATATCTGCTGATCTTTACAATTATCACTTATATTGATAGACCTCTCATTGTCCACAATTATATGAAACAGTTAGATTACATAAAATAACGAAACCAATTAGACCTGTAGTCTCTCATGTTAATGCTCCTAATAATATATTGGCAAAGAAGCTCAACAATATACTCAATACTTACGGATATGAATCTCAGTACTCAATTAGAAATTCAATAGAACTAATCAAAAAGTTGGAAGCAATCCACTTACAAGATAACTATAAACTCATATCGTTCGATGTAACTAACATGTTTACTAAAATTCCTCCTAAAGAATGTCTGGTACTTGTAAGAAAGTTACTAGAAGATAAAAATATTAATTCAGGAATAATATCAGATATACTTAATTTATTTGATGTATGCATTAATCAGAATTATTTCACTTTTGACAATAAGATATATATTCAAAATGAAGGTTTACCAATGGGAAGCCCTATATCACCTATTTTAGCAAACATTTTTATGGACAATTTAGAAAGAAAGATCTTTGAAAGTAATATTTCAAAAAATATTTTATTCTGGTATAGATATGTAGATGACATATTAGCTTGTTTTATGGGTAGTGAACGACAATTAGATGTATTTTTCAACCACATCAATAATTTAGACCCGAAAATTAAATTTACATTAGAAATTGAAGAAAATAGCTCAATCAATTTTCTTGATTTAAAAATTCAAAGAGTTAATAATGTACTTGATTATTCAATTTACCGAGAACCAACACAAACTGATGTAACAATTCCATTCAATTCTAACCACCCTGTGTCACACAGACTAGCAGCATATAATTCAATAATACATAGAGCTTTTTCAGTTCCTATGAACAAATGTAATTTTGATAGAGAGATTAATACAATTAGACAAATAGCAACATCTAACGGTTATGCATTAGATATGATAAATAAGCTAATTAGTAAAAAAGAGGAAAAAGTGGCATTACAACTAATATATCCTAAACAAGCTGATGAAATTAAAACTTATAAAACCATCACATATGCAGGAAATATTTCTAATAATATTTCAAAGATAATATCTTCAGCAACGAATACAACAATTTCTTTTAAAACAGAAAGTAACGTTAGTACAAAATTGTTAAATGTAAAAACAAAAATACCACTATTAAAGAGGTCAGGTATATATAAACTCAAATGTCCAGAATGTAATGCTGTCTATTTGGGTCAGACCCTTAGGAATTTTGAAATACGATACAGTGAGCACTTACGAGCATATAGATTAAAACAACCAGATAAATCCCACTACGCAAAACATCTACTTGACACCAATCATTCATTGACACCTAACACAAAACTAGAAGTACTGCATGTTTGTGAAAAGAAACAAGAACTGGATTTCCTTGAAGAACTGGAAATTAGAAGACATTTAAGAAACCCACAATATGAAGTTGTCAATGAACAGTTAAATCTAGGGAATTCTCCACTAATAAACTGTCTTCTTAAGTGATAATTGTAAAGATCAGCAGATATAGTTTTCCTGGTTTTCTATATCATTGCACAGTTATACTGATCTTAATTGGAAAAATGATATCCAGGATATCACCATAGGGCTAATAATATCTAAGCTTCAATATTTGTAATATCACATCTTCTTCTTTTTTCTATAAACATATATTAAGCCAATCACAAGTTAGGTTACTTCTTGGTCTAGCCAAATATAACTACTAAACATCAGGTAGGCATAAAATGAAATGTAACTTCTGTCATTCTGACGATGATATTGATTTATCGAAACAATTGTGAATTTTTTAGAATTTTCAATAACTTGTATTATATTGTGGAATTAACTAGAG
Source organism: Galeruca laticollis (assembly GCA_963921935.1). Classification (NCBI taxonomy): domain Eukaryota; kingdom Metazoa; phylum Arthropoda; class Insecta; order Coleoptera; family Chrysomelidae; genus Galeruca; species Galeruca laticollis. The sequence goes on from OY998184.1 coordinate 53,552,745, forward strand.
ACCTTGAGTTTCATTTAAAAACACTAATATGAGCATATTTCACGAAGTAAGGGTCGAGACAGTCAATTTGATTATGTATAGCTTCAAAAATTCTTGTTTTATCAATATCAGTACTATTATCATCCAGAAAATCTCGTTCTTCTTCTGTAAATTCTATTGAATCCATAACTATTTTTGTTACTGATAAATGCACTAGCAAATGAGCACGTACAGCCCTACCATAAGCATATCCAGACATTATGTGCTGTACACAGTTCTCAACATAAATTAAATTGAAGATTTCCTCGAGTCCACTACCAGACATGATATATCCAATCGCACCTATGAACGACATGAGCAAATGGAACCCACCTAGCTGTAATGTCTCGAGCCTTCCAATATAGCGGTTAATCAAATGTCACAATGCATGTATTTTGATTGGAAACTTTACATTTTTCAATAGAAAATAAAAGTGATGTTAAAATTGTGTCATAATCTGTTGGCGGAGCGTTTATAAATGGCAAACATATAATTCTACTTCTTTCAAAAGGTTTTTCAGCAGTTGCTTCGATCATAAATCCGTTCCATCCGCTGATATTCACAGTGCATGACCATTTACCATACAACCACATAAATCACAAGGTGTAGGAACAATTTGTTTGGTCGATTGTGTGGCCCTTTCAATTACCGAAACATTTATTTTACTCAGACCAACGGTTTTGCCTTTTGAGTAGGATGCAAGAGGAATTAACCCAAGCGTAGATTTGATTGAAGCTGGTATTTTTTTGGATACTCGTGGTAAACTGGTATCATTTTCGATATTGTTGTATGATGTAACGCATTGAGTACCACCCATCGCATGGAAAGTATTCTTACCATCAATTGTATTGCTATTAAAATCAGCATTGTCAAAGACAAACTGAAAAAAAGCATGAGGTAAGATATTACGCGCCGGACGAAAAGCACAAGAATCTTCGAATAATGAAATGGCATTATAGGATGCGGAGAACCCTAACGATGAAAGAACGTAAATAAGATTACTGGAGCCATACTTTTTATACAAGAAAGATCCAACTCCAAGTAGCAGATGAGAAATAAATGAAGCAGGTCGAGTTGCTGCAATGATAGAACGATCAATTGATGTGCACTTTCTTTCCGCTACATTTAGTGACTTGCGTTTAGATTGGCAAATAATTCCTTCCAATAAAACTGATAAATTTTCGGGAATTAGAGTATTAACATCCTTTAGAAAACTATCAGAAGGTGGATACTCCTTTGTCTCGTAATGCTGTGAACGAATATCATCCAAAATAATAGCAGCTGCATCTCTAACTATTTGTAATCTCTCTTCACGAACATCACTTTTTTATGAGAAGGCGGTTTGTTTGATATAATTTTATAAATGAACCCTTTAAAACAGACTATACAATCGTGACCGGATTCGTTAAAAAATACAATTTCATCATTGTACTTTGCTTTCAATCGTTCAATGATTGTACGCTTCTGGAGCATGTACTCTCTTGTAATCGATTTCATTAAATCCGTCATGAAGAATTGACACTCCTCACTATTTTCATGCCAGTAAGAAAAAAACATCCGCCATTGCTGCGTCAATATTATTTTTGCGATCATCCTTTTTATTTTCGACTGACCATTTTTTGGAATACAATTGCTTACTGCAGCTGTTATGATACTTTGCTCCAACTTCCACTAAGCTGGGAATATTAGCTATGCGATTAGCAATTTCCATTGCAACGTCATCGGAACATCTGTTTAAAAGGTCCATAATACTTGTTTTTGTACTCTCATTACGTACAATACAAAACCGCGGTTGTCGGCTTGTAGGCGAAACACTTTTGGATCCTGAACCGCTTTGAAACAAATAAAACTACTGGAGCTGCTGCTGCGACGGCGAACAACATTATCGGTTCGATTATCCACGTAATAACAATAACACGTAACATGTACAGTAACTTCCGAAACAGTTCTTGGAAATGTTTTCATTAACCTCATCATTTTTTGCTACAGCTCGGTCTAGTAAAGTTTTTACACCTTTTGCCTTCACAGTTCTTATTTTATTTTCACCTAAAGGTTTTTTACAAATAAAACAATCACTCATGATGGAATAATAGAAAAAGCACGCTTAAAAAGTCTAAATGCTAATAAAAAAAATAGTTATCACTGAAGTTTAAATCGTGTCTAAAATCATTTAAAATCGTCTTCACAATTAAAAACAGAATAAAATACATCCACACGTGGAGAAATATGTAGCAGAACTAAAAGATATAGGTTGAACGACAACTTCAACACAATATTATTAGCTATTCTTACAATAAGAGAGATTAGGAATAATAATAACAATAGCAGGCAGCTGTTCTTTTGTTCCCTCATGGTCACTTGGGTATTTTCTACCTGAACAGTATTCTCGGTAACGGTCATCAGATTTAAAATTATTTTAAAAATCAATAATTGTAAAATCCTGTTATGGAGTGAACAAGAGTCAATAACTAATTTTTAATAATATTGCAAATTTATAATAAAATAAATTATAACAACAAAGTAAATAAAAAAAATGATGACACATTATTAATACACACGTAGGTATTATTAAGAATACTGAAAAATAGTACTCACTTCGGAGCGCTGTAAAACCTTAGCTATTGACTTAATGAAAAAATGTTGTTCATAAAAGTTGTTCCTCAAAAATCGATCTACAAAATTGGTCTGATATCTTTTTTTCGTAAAATATAAATTTTTTTCTCGAATTTTCGCTTATAACTTTTTTATTTATAGTCCTACGACAAAAAGTTACTGGACCTAAGTTGTAGAGAATTTAATTTGCAACAAAAAACGTTAACAAACTTTTTTTTATCAAATGAATAGTTTAAGAGAAATATCGTAAAAACCATTTCAACCCCTATTTTCAAGATGGCGGCCGTGGGACAAGGGTGGCGACCCCACAAACTTGTTTTTAGCTTTACACTGACCCCCCCTACACATCATAAAAATATAATTTAGTCCTCTATAAAACGCAAGGTAAGCCCTAAAAAATGGACTACATAGATATAGCCAAGATTATTGCATACAGTTTTTGAAGTGGTACTTGAGGTCGGTTGCAAGCGGGACGATGAATTTTGGATTGTTGCTAGAGACAGCTTCTTTGGCGTGATAATCCGCAGTTTCAGTGATACCAATGTGGAATGGAAACCAGATGAGAGAGACTGTTACATCACGAGCAAAGCGAGTTTGATGTATGTTGTGGACAATTGGGTGGTCAGTGTAGATGGATTTAGTTGACTGAATCGAAGAAAGGGAATCCGTACATATAGCAGTATTTTTGTGAGGAAGGGTGATATATTTGAAAGCCTGAAGAATGCTCTGAAGCTCGCCCGTGTGAACACTATACATTGAAGGTAAAGCGAAGGAACCTATGAGTTAATATTCCGAGGTAACTGTACCGGGTGGCCAACTAAGAACAGCCGTCGGCCATATCTCACGAATGGTTAATAGCACAGGTTCGGGAAAAAAATTTATAACCAAAGTGGTCTCGAGTTAAAATTTTAAATGCAAATGTTTTCAACATTTACTCAATTGAGGAGCATATTAAATAATATAATCAGATTCCTCGACAAATTCTGCGTATTTTTAATATAAGAAAATTAAGTCTATCTTTTCAAATAAGAGGTGGGGGAGAGTGGGAACCTTGTTACGAATAAACGCCTGTAATTCCGGTTCTGCTTGACCGATTTTAATAAACTTGATGTTGATTGAAAGAGCTTTTGTTGAGCAATCGAAAATTTGTAAATATGAAGCAATCTGACCAATAACATAAATGCTAGAGGGCGCTGTTTTTTTTTTTTAAATATTGTGTTTTCTCGTAACAATTCTAAATAGAAGCATAAAAAGTGAAGTAGGTTTTTAAAAAGTAGACTAAATTAGTGATAAAACAGTGCAAACCGCAAGGCGATATCTCTTTTCTATCCTGAGATATCGTAAGAAACAGGTAAATGGCGGGAATTGATCTTCCAACGTTTAGAAGGCTGGTGAAGTAAGTTGTGCTACATTTTTTCAGTTATATAAGAATGTTATATTTGTTTTCAAGCGATGTGTTAGAAATTAAAAGCATGAAATATCAATAAAAACCGATATTTGCCCAGCAACAACAAATACAGTTTCAAATATGAATTGCGATTTAGGTCGTGTAGTATCAAACGCCTAAACTCGGTTTAAAGATAACTGATGTTTAGACAGATGTAATTGATTGATAATAAATACATCAATTTGTTACAGTCTAAATATGAGTTATTATTAAACCGAGTTTAGGTATTTGATACAACGCGCTCTTACTGATGACAACAGAATTTGTAAAGATGGCCATGTAAGATACAAAATAGATTCCCATTTGAAAACAAGCAATGTATAATTTTGACACATATGTCAAAAATTATTAATCGTGTTGCAGTTAATAGACTTTCTTTATCTTTTCGCAATAAAATGATTCTTACCAATTAAGACGCATTTGATATGTTGGCAGTTTATTTTGAATGCATGAGAAATGCAACCGTTGCTGCTCAAGTGTATACACTGCCATACCCAAACAGACGGTATTTCTCCGACTCGCACACAGTGTGCGTACTACTGGAAATGTGAATCTTCCTGTATACCGAAGACAACGCAGAGGTAGAACAGAAGAAAATGTCATTGATGTTTACGTCAATGTTAACCCTCATTCAAGCACCAGAGCCATAGCTAGAGACCTAGGTATATGTCGAACCACCGTTCAAAATATTTTAGGAGAACACAGGTGACTACTTATTTATTAATGCTGTCTTATTCGGAGTTAGAATGATAAGAATGTTTTAATATTATTCGTTTTTCCAGTAGGTAACTACTTATATGTTTCTCATTCTCATCATACCGAAAATATCATTAAATCAAAGTTAACTTGTGAAAACATGACTAATGTATTTGCCGCAATTTTATGTCCAATTTCAATAAAACACCAAATCAAATCATACAATGAAATTATCTTATTTCTGTGTGAATATATTTTTAACTAACAGCATGATAATTGAGTGAGGAACTAAAGTAAAAATGTACCAATAATAAAAATAATGATGAGAGGCATGGCGAAAAAAATTCGTAATAACATTACGAGAGTTAATGCATTTAAAATCATTTTTCGATTACTAACAACGAAGGCCTTCAATGTGTCTTATTGATATGATTATACTATTTTAGATTTCACCCATACCACATGGTCCTACACCAAAGTTTGAATGCTCAAGATTTCGATACCAGGTTGGACTTTTGCAACTGGCTCTCACATATGATACACGATGATCCTGAAATACTTTCACGAATTATATGGACAGATGAGGCTACGTTTCATAATGATGGTAGTGTAAATCGACATAATATGTACTAGTGGTCTGATACGAATACCCACTGGATGCAGGAGGCCAACATCAGGGTCGTTAGTCTCTAAGTATATGGTGCGGGATTTTAGGTGGAGAAATAATTGAGCCTTTTCTTTAATGAGACTGTTGATGGAGAAAGATATTTAAATTTTTTGAGCAACGAATTGCCACTTCTTTTAGAAGACATACCTTTGGCCATTCGTCGTAACATGATCCTGCAACATGATGGGTGCCCGGCACATTATTCTAGAGATGAACGGAATTTCTTAGATCAATCATACCCTGGAAGGTGGATAGGACGTGGAAGTTCATTAATTTGGCCACCGAGGTCTCCAGACCTAACTTGTTTAGATTTTTATTTGTGGGGACGAGTAAAAGATCTCGTTTATGCCGATAGACCCGCAACAAGAGCTGACATGGTTGAAAAGATACGACAGACAATACGTGTATTTAGTATTTCAAGGGCAGAAATTGAAGCTGCTGTTTTCTCTACCCGTCAGCGATTGATTTTATGCATTGAAAATTATGGACGACATTTCGAACATCTAGGGCGGCACTACGTAGTTGTTTATTAAAGGTTTCAATTGTTCGATTTATCACATTATATTGGAAAAGTTTATTTAGTATTGCCTTTCGAGATATCGAGTTAAAGGTACCTTCAATATCAAAGATAGCTGCAACGACGACCTGATGATTATTTATTGCTGAAGAGATATGTGCTTGGAGAAGAACAAGGTTGTCACGAATGGGTCGATGAGGCAGAAAGCCGGATTGGGCATTGGTAATGATTTTGTACTTTCCAAGAAACCATATTGATCATGTTTCCCAAAAGTTTGCAGGTAGTGCAAGTGAGTGAAATAGATGGGAGGGACTTAGGCGATATGGTAGATTTATCTGCTTTTTTATTGGAATAATTATAGATTTGCGCCATGTGTTAGGGAACTGATGAGAACTCCCGATTAGGTTATATGTTTCGAGAAAATTAGACAGGATTGGATAGTTTTTTAAAAAAGATGTAAGGAACATTATCAGGACCGGCGACAGAATTTCTACAGGTAGACAAAGCTGATTTTAGTTAATTTAGATTAAAAGGGGCGTCGACAGACGCAGCATCATGAGGATTCAACTGAAAAGTGAAGGAATACTGAATATGAGAATTATGAAAAACAGAAATGGGGTTGCGATCATTAAATTTATCCTCAAAGTTTTGTGCGAGTGACTCGGCAATTGCTTGGCTATCGGAGATAACAGTATCATCATATATTAATGAGGGAATTTTAATGTTAGTTTTCTTGCCGTGGATTTCTACAATTTTTTTCCAGGCTTGACTAGGATTTGTATTATAATCAAGAGAAGAGGTATAACTTTGCCATGAAGCTTTTTAGCTTTGTTTGACTAAGAGATTAGCTTTGAAGCTTTTTATGTAGAAGAAGGTTATCTTATGTTCTATTTCATCTAAATCTGTTAAGAACCTGTTTGGACTCTCGGATGGCATTTTCGCAAACTGGACTCCACCAAGGCACAGTTTTTTGTGTCGAACAAGTGACTGTATTACCGATGTGAATATCGGCAGCGGCAATTATATTTTCGGTAAACATTTTTAGAGTGTCATTTATATTCGCAGAAATAGCTAAATAGGAGAAATTGATTTGGGAGAGAGAAGTAAACCAATTTGCGTTGGTTAAGTGCCAGAACCTTCTAGTGATAGTCCTTATTGGAAAAGTTAGATATAATGATAGGGAAATGGTTGCTTTCATATAGGTCATCGAAAGCTTGCCAAAAAAGGGAAAGTGTAGTTTTATGGTCACAAAAGCTGAGGTCATAGGCAGAAAAGGAACCTGAGGAGATTTTAAAGGAGGAGGAGTTTATGACGTTTTCTATAACTTCGCCTCTAGTGCAACAACAGGTAGTGCCCCACATAGTGTGGTGTGCATTAAAGTCACCTACAAGAATTTATGGCTAGTGGAGCTGGAATATTAGGTCCGGTGTCTTCTTCATTAAGGGGATGGTCAGGTGGAATGTAAATACTGCAAATGGTAAGCGTATTAGGGCACCAAGCAGTGACAGCAATTGCCTCTAAATTTGAGGTTATGGGAGATGAGATGAGTATATATCGCTAGATACAAATATTTAAGTACCGCCACTGATGGTACGGATGTAATGATAACCTCCAAAGTTTCTTAGATTCCGCTGATGGTCAATTATGAAATTGATTTCCTGGAGGCAGTGTTATGGAGATAGACGATTTTCTGAATTATTTCTACGCGAGGATAAAATCCATCGCAGTTGCATTGTATTAGAGAGAATAATACTAATTAAAGTTGCATTGTATTAGAGAGAATGATACTAATCAAAATACAGTGAACGAAGTTATTTACTAAAATAGTGTGGAAAAGTGTTTTGCTCAGGGTGAAGTTGAAATTCAATTTTATTATTCAGACGTGTAATGCGGTTCTTTATAGATCGTTCATTGATGCTAGAATAAATTAAGGACAAGTCTTTCAGTAGGGAGGCAGTAGAGAAAAATTTATTGGCTTCAGGTAGAGGGTCGTTGACGCCAAACATATTTGTAATAATTGTAATAAGTTGGGTGTTATTAAGGGAGAAAGATTCAGGAGACACTTCAAATAGTTTATGTATAATAGAACGTGATTCGAGGCTTATATTGTGGCAATCATTTTCAGCCAGTTTCGATTTTTTTGTTTTTTTTTGCAGGTTTATTTCAATTGGATGTTGGGAATTCTGGTGTAGGTATTGGGTTAGGACTTGCTAAAAGAGTAATGGAAGGTGATATAGACTGAGGTGAGTCAAGACTGCTGTCATTTTAGCGCCAGTTACAGGAGAGGGGGGGATGAGTGGTACTTCCGTAGGGAAATTTAGGATTGTCTGAAATTAAATCAGTAGTGGCTGGATCGTCAGAAGAGAAGGGTTCAAGATTGACGGATGTATTTAATAGGGAGGGAAGGTCGAGGGAAGTGGGAGTGTTGGGACATGATTCAGCGGTATTTCCAGTCTGTTCGCAATGAAAGTTTATCGGTGAAATGAATATTTTCTGTAATGTATTTTCATGAGTAATAAGAATCTAAGTTAGTATAGTGAAAAATAATTACTGGTGGGTAGAACGTGGGTTACACGACGGAAGTTCAGGACATGTGCGTATTTAAGATCGGGTGAGCCACATTTGACGTATGAAACAGGAGAGGTAAGTGTTAATCCTAGGTCATGAAGGGCTGATGCCATAACGGGATGTGGAATGGTTGGACTGACATTGGAATTAAGAGTATTCTTTTGGTGGGGAGATAAGCTGGAATTGTTTTGAATAGATTTCAGAAGGTCGTCGACATGAGTGGTAGATGATTAATATATACATATAGGGCAATGAGATTATGAAAGCGAAATGTACGTTTTTGAGAGAGACAATATTTCCTATTGCTTTGAAATAATCGAATAGTACAGTGTTGGAGATAGAAGGCATAATGATGGCTTGATCTCGAGATGGTACCTGAGAAGGAGGTGGTATTGCGAAATAGCCCCCAGCATAAGATATAGTGTTGAGGGGATATTAACGTTTATCGAGGTAGATTGTTTATTGGAGGTTGAGGAAGTGATGGTTTTTAAAAACAGTTGTTATGAGGGGATATCGATGCGGTCCTGGCACTAAAATCACTAACAATAAATAGGAATAGAAAGAAAAAGAATTATATAAGTGAATCTAAGCTGGAATTAGTATAGACGATTTTAAATTGTGAACAAAACGTTCCACCAAAATAGGAAAATGATAGTTAAGGTATAGGAATGTAATGTAATAATAACATCACTTCACATTCCGCCTACGCCACATCCCTCCCGCACCGATGCTCGTTCCGCCTCTTTAATGCTGTCCTTTCCGCCCCGTACCGTAATTATGCAGTTTATCTCACTCCATTACAATAATAACAGATAATGCTTTCTTTGGTATAATCATTATTACGACTACACCCTGTGCCATAAGAGATATAGGCTAATCCCTTTTTTGGTATGGTTTCCATTACGACTATACCCTGAATAATTACTTCATGTCCAAAGAGGTGTTCGACCTTATGCCTTTTTTATATTCAATGACTTTCATGACGACTATACCCTGTATAATTACATAGTTCGTCCTTCAAACACCTGACCTTCAGTCACCTGTCGTAATACTAGTTATAATTACCAGCTAATTAGCGGCAGCAAACGTCAAAGAGATATTTTTTCCTTGAATTTTCCCAGGTTCAAATACCGCAATACTTCGAAACACAACGCCATGTACCGGATGGCTACGCAACCTAGATGTGAAACGATATCAGAGACTTATACCTATGAATTACAGAGACTATATACAAGACAGTGGCGACAATTGAGTATAAGCTCCGCCCATCCGCCATATTGAGGCTAATTTGAATATCAAATGCATATAATTTAAATAGAAATTTATGATAAAATTATCAATTTGAAACACAAATACATGAACATATACATTATATATCTTTGATTTTGATAGGAAATGGGTATATTTAAATAAAACACGCAATTTTTATTTTTTTACCTAATAATATTTAGTATATAATAAGGATAAATAATGATACAAAAAAATAATGAATATTAATTGCTTGTATAGTATGATAGGGGACAAATCATGCAAAAAATTATATTGCTATAGGTACAACTGTTATTGTCTTCAAATATAACCATAGATTCAGTTAATTATCAAGTAAAATCTATAAATAACAAATTCAACAACAAAAATATAACATATATTACTTGATCGGTTTCCTAAATTACATTTGCATAGTCAGGATTATAAACTATAAAAATTGATATAAATAAAATTTCTGATGTGTTATTTGTCTTTTATTGATTTTATTTGATAATTAAGGAAAACTTTTTTATTTCATAACAAGTTACCTGCTAATGACTTACTACTATATTTTTTTGAGGCGGATTTAAATTTTTTATAACTAATTTTCAACCTGAAAACGGTGAATCTATTAATAATTTTGCTTTTAAGTTGGTGACAATTTGGTAAATTGAAATGTATTTTCGACATTTCCTTTATAAAAAATTCTTTTATGTCTATATTCTGGAGTGAAACAATATCTAAATATTTTAAGAAAACACATTCCATTTCTAAAAAATAATAAAAAACCTCTTCAGTCACAAAAAAAAGGGATTGTTCTTTAAATCTTTTGATTAAAGAGAGTTTTGAAAACTTCTTATATATTGGTTTTTTTGAACCTGCTGCACCTACACAGACAACACAAGTTTTTGAAGTTTTCACAATACTTTTTAAAATATATCCTGAAATATTATATAACGAATTAAGTTCGCTGAAATTTAAATTGTATGAGGGAGTCTTTAATTCTCTTGGAAGCTTTACTTCAGCATACACTGTATTTAAGTCCTTCAGAGAATCCAAGAATCCCCCAAGAAACTCCCGTTCATCTTCTTCGTAACTACTGGTACTTCCACTTTTTAAATACTGTGATACAGATATTAATTTCAAGTTATTTTTAACTTGTACCGCATTCGGTACTATTTGTTTGCTTCGCAACACGCTAAATAAATTTTCAAGGCAGTCTTGAGAAAATCGGCTAGTTAAAATAAATTCATAATTTTTTTTTCCAATAATTCTGACTAGTTCTAACATTGATTGTGTTGAGATTAGAACACCCGTTTGTGAAGGTTTCCAAATTTTTTTATAGCCAACCAACATATCTGAAAATAAACTTATAAATCCTTCCAAAAATGATATTGTTTCTTTATAAATGTCAATATTAAATTTGCTTAGAGCACAAGAAGGATGTCTCGAAGTCATTAAGTGAAACCATTTTTCTACTTGGTCAATAAACCATGCCGTTGTTAAATATTCTGGTTTATCAAGTTCTTCAGCCAAAAATTTGAGAGCGCTACTAACTGAGTGACTAACAACATTAGTTGAAGTTGACACTTTCATTTGAGAAAAATGTGTCGGAAGGAGATCTTCTTCTGAGAGTTTCGGTGCAAGTTTAAAAAAATTATCCTTCTGATGATTTAATATGTCTGAGATATGACTGGACATGACCATGTTAGAGGGTAGTCCATACTTTAGAACAATATTATTTGGTAACTGGATGATTTTATTTGTCACTAACATAGATTTAATATTTTTAAATAGGTGAGGAACATCTGCAAGGACATATACATTTTTATCATTATTTAATGGGTGCAGAATCTTGCATTTTATAGGACTGTACTTTCCAGCTTTAATACCCCAAGCTTTCCACAAAGCTTGATAACAGGGACCCATATCTGATGTAATACTCAAAATATTCAAATTAAGCTGTTCGGCTTTTTTAAATATATCTATTATTATATTCTTCATGACAGCTCCGTTGACAGAGTCACTGATGAAGTAATAGGCCACAACCTGTTTCCAACGTCCTGTAATACCTCCCAGCATAAACACTAAGATGTGTGTCGCCAAGCCTGAATGTTCAGGGAGAGTAACATCTCCAAAATATTTATTCAAGGAGGTATCATATATTTTTCCTGGAGTGATAGCCATTTCATCCGAAACCAAGACACAATCCTTTTCATGAGTTGAAAATTGCTCCACTTTCAATTCTAAAAATGAAAATACCTCATTTAGAATACCTGAATCGATCTTCAAGTTCTGGAGTTTTCTCTGTAAAGTTCTGGTTGATGGGAGAGGATATCCTTGTTTTATTAGTTCAGTATATCCACTACTACCACAACTAAATTTTAATTTCAAAGAACTTGTAACGGTGTTGTTGGTCCACTTCATTAGTTTTGTTGTTTTTCCATTTTTTCTCTTTTTTACAGCTTCTATTTGATCTTCGTTGAATATTTGCTTCAGTAGTTCACAGTCCGAAGAATTGGGAGTTTTTTCTCTTTTTTTTATTAGCTTCTTTCGTGTAGCTCTTACAGTTTTTTTGTAGCGATAAGCTCTACGTTTTTCTCTTCCGTACAACTTCTTGTACCTGTTTAATTCAAGCTGTAACTGAGCTATTTCACTAATTGGATCAATTTCTGATATTAACGGTGAGGGAGCTGTGGATAGACTGTCTTCACCCAAACTGCTTTTAGATATCGACAATTGTTGACCTGATTCTACATCCAAAGCTAAATTTGAAGTAGATGGTTCCGTTGATTCCTCTGGCACAGTCTCATCTAGAGCTATATTTTCACCTAGAACTAATGATTATACTATAATTGCCACAAAACACATTTAATAGGACAAAAACTAAGAGTTTTTCATTATTATGTGGGGATTTGTTGTCATTACTAAGAGATATCTACTTACCCGACAAATGTTTAGGTTTTTTTGGAGAAATAAATTTCCTTGGAACTGGAGAATTCCTTTTAGGTTTTGGTTCCACAAAGGAAAATATTGTAGGAACAGCATTTGACTTTAAAATTTTCTTGCCATCTACACGAGGTCGCTCCCACATTTCAGGAGCAAAATGAATCTTAAACAAAATCTTACATTCAATTTTATCTCAATAACGACAAACAATAATTTTAAATTAGATATAACAATTATAAGTCGTAAAACAAAGGCTTCTACCTACCTCACATAAACACGAATAGTCTGTTGGATTCCAATGATCTCTTCTAGTTTTAATAAGCCATTCTTTTCTTCTAGATGGATCTCTAGGAAAACGTTTCATGAGAAAACGTTTCATGAGAAACCCTTTTTTAGCAGAATTGCTTCAATTTATTGCAGCACAGCCCGGCATTTCAAATGTTATTATCTAGAAAAATCAAAACTTGATAAATAGTATACAATTTCTAGGGTTAAGCAAGCTAGCTTACCAAATATCACGAATTTTCCGATTCGAAATAAGATTATTTATAAGTCCAAATAAAAGTCTTTCAATTGTGTAAAGGCGAAACACCTCTTTTTCACTGAATATTCACCAAAAAAGCACAAAACCAATAATTCTAATCACAAGTATAACCAGCATTATAAGAAACTTCGTATACACCAAACGTAAACAAAGAGATTTTGGCCTCAATATGGCTGCCAAACTGCCAGCCAATCAAAAACGGGTTACCCTATTGTCGCCACTGTCTCGTATATAGTCACTGTACTATGAATTGACTTAAACCGCTATCTATTAGGAACTCCTAGAACTAACCAATAAATACACACTATCAACATGTAATTTGCAATAACAAATATTGAGGTCAAATAATCTATCTATATTTTAAAATGGATCAAGTTACAGACAGTCACGAAATTTGAACAAAATCGGTTCAGTAATTTCGGAGTTTATCCCGAACATACATCGTGACACGATGTTTTTTTATGTATATAAGAATGAAAGATTTTTTTCAATAAAAGTTCATTGAATATTAGTAGTATTACTGCTAAATAGTCCACTGAGTAAAACATTTTTCAACAGTACTTTATAACGTAGAATGGAGAATCTTTATATTTGAGTGATGAGTATATTATTTACACATAGCTATGGATATGAAAGGAAGCAGCTATATCAGCAGTTGGAGTATTTCTGATATTATGACACATACGTCTTTTTAGGTTTAATTCTTTCGATGATCTCGTTAATTTCATGGGGTGTTGCGCTTTTTTATTTAAATGTAGGGGAAAGGTGTACAAAATGATCCCTCGAGATAATAAGATCCCCCCTTGATTGGGTGGCATACTCTATGTTTTTACGTTGAATAATAGTCATAACAGATTTTCCAGTTAAACATTAGTGGGGTGTTGTAATGTCAACATCAGCGGACTTATAAAATTTACTTTATAAAAAGAAGAAGATATTTGTGCCATCTGATCTAAGGTATTTTAATTGCAAGTTTTTTTACTCTTCCATTGCTTTTTCTTGGTTAAAGAAATAATGGTAATTATCCCCCCCGAGTAGTACAAAATGATCCGAAAAACAAATAGGCAGAACTGGACGACAGAATCGATGACGACTGCTCTTCAAGAAGTTGCAGGAGGGATGCCTTTCAAAACGGCTAGTAAACAGTTCGGTGTTACGTTGATGTTCTTGAAAAGGCGTGCCAAGAACAAAAATAAAATTGCTGTATGTAATACAAAAGGCCTAGGCAATCTACGTAGTGTATTTTCGGAAAAACGAGAATTAGTTCGACATATATATATGATATGGAGAGTCGCATGTATGGGTTAACAGTACGAGATGTCCTAGCATTCACTCATCATCTGGCGGAATGAAATTCAATTATACATCCATTTTCAAAAGTTAAATGTTCTGCTGGTAAAGACTGGCTTCGAGGGTTTCGTACCAGGCATCCGGATATTTCCTTGCATGCCCCAGAGTCAACGTCTGCAGCCAGAGCCAGAGCATTTAATAAACCAGTGGTAAAGAAGTTTTTTACTTTACTTACTAGCACTGAAGATTAATATCATTTTCTGCCCCATTGAATTTTGAATGTAGATGAGACAAGTCTTTCTATAGTTCCTACCAAAAACACAAAATGTTTTGCAAAAACTGGCCGCAAACAAGTTGCAAGGGTAACATCTGCAAAACGGCAGTTCTTTATGTATCAGATGCTGGCAATTTTATTCCACCTATGCTAATCCATAGTAGAGATCGCATGAAGCCTGAACTTATGAATGGCGTTCCTCCTGGATCAGTCTACGCATGTAACCCATCTGGCCACTTATCGCATACAAAAAAATTGAATGTCATTTTGTAGGCAAGGGAAAATAATGTAATCATCACCACACTGAACCCACAATTTACAACCTTTTGATGTGAGTGTGATGTATCCATTGAGTGCTTATCACAACCAATCCTCAGAAAAATGGATGAACAATCATCCAGGAAGGGTGGAGACTGTGTTCCAAATTAGTCAAATTTTCACAGAATCCTACCTTAAAGCTTATGTTCCCTCAAATGCCATTAACGGATTCAAAAAATGTGGTATAGTTCCTTTAGACCCGGATGTCTTCAATGAAACAGATTTTGTAGCTGCAGAAACGACTGATCAACCAGAAATGGAAAGTCAGCTAGTAGGTGGACAACTCAAAGAAACTTCACAAACTTCAACAGCGGATCGTGTGCCTCTAGTATCCCAAGAAACTTCACAGATAAAAGTTCCAAATGATGAGAACTCACAGATTGGGGTTTCACATATTCCACATCAAAGTAATCCGGTTTGGACAACTCATTTGGTAGTGTCGGTCCGTCTAGCATCATGCCAGTTCCATACATGACTGAGAGAAGGTGCACCAAGAAAATATCATCTGGAGGCTCAGTAATACTCAGAAGCACTCCTTAGAAAAAATAGTTGGAGGAAGATAAAAAAAAGAAAGCTGATGATGAAACGAAAATAGAAAATCTGGCAGTTAAAAGAATAGCCGGATTTGGGAGTAAACTTGATAAAGAAAGAAATAGAAACGTGAAGAGTAAAGTTAATGGAAAGAGGAAGGAAACCATACCACAAGATGCATCTGACATCTAATGACAGCAGTGATACTGAATGTTTGTATTGCCAGAATAAGTTTTCTAACGTTCAGCATGGAGAAGGTTGGGTCCGTTGCATCATGTGTACGAAATGGGGTCATGAAGAGTGTGCTGGGATTGAAAGTGATGACGCTGATTATTATACCGTGATATTCGCTTAAAAAATGTACGCAAAAATTTAAGACTTGACTAAAAGCTAAGTTACTAATATCTATAGTGTTCATATAAACGTAACTTTCTATTAAAAGAAGAGTATATTTTGCTTTTATAATTTGTTAGAATAATAGTTAATTTAAATCCAGATTAAATAAATCTGTTTTGTAAGTGGTGGGTAAAATGATCCCGGAGGTATCATATTGTACACTCTAAAGGACAAAATGATCCTTTTGTAACATTTTGTATTATTTTTCTCCACCTACTGCCATTTTGCAATTAAAAATTCACTACATTAGGAAGTGAATGAGAATGGGGAATACTAGTTAAACACCAAAGGAATTTCATTTTGAACAGATATTTATGAGTTGATTGCTGAATTTTCGTTACGGGGATCGTTTTGTACACCTTTCCCCTAGTTCTGGTAAATAAGTTTCGTAGTGTAACGAAAGTAGCTTGAGATCTTTTTCGTGCCAATTCTAGATGAGTTTTAGTCTCTTTCTGCAATATACCAGGTACCTACCAGTTTTATTTGCTAATCTATTTGCAGTATGTTACAGCAATTTTGTTCAGTTATATCCATAAAATATTTCAATACTTTCCATTAGTTGAATATATTTAAAACTAACAAGAAGACTTGGCCTTAGAATTACGAAACATACTCCTCCATCGACTTTTCTGACAATCAAAGAACACAGCAAGGTCGTGGAAAAATAAATAATCAGGGAGGTGCAACAATATTTGTATTTGAATTTTGTAAATATTGTCTGTCATCAACTTGCATTGAAGTGTGCGAATTAACTGTGATATTAGTTAGATTTGATCGCCACTTAACCCAGTGATTGTATCAGATTTATACAACGATCTATCTTTTTGATTTTGAAATGTATACCTTCATTCCATCCAATTTGATACTAACTGGGATGATCAATTTGGTTCAATTCTATGAGAACTGGTAATAATTGTGACTTATTCGTTAGTTTGTTTGTCGACCGTTTGGTGGGAGGTAGGTATAAGAGGCAAGGGGGTAGTTGTCAGTGTTGTATAAGTTTTGATTATTGATATTGTTTTATCAAAGTTAAGTTGCCCGTAATTTAGAATAAATATATGTATTACTGTAGCTGTCGGCCAAATGGAAAGAGGCCCTCGGCAAAAAAGGGATGTGAGTAAGGATAGTGGAAAATATTAATAAATACTTACTTCTTTAGTATATGAATGAAGGCTGAGCTTTTGTGCTTTTTCATAACTTGATGAGGAGGTCCAGTTAAATATAGGTTCAAACAGTAACCACGGCTTGACAAATCTTTGTATTGCTTGAATTTCTCCCCTGATGATAAAATATAAATGAATCAAACTTAAATAATGAAATGATTCGAAATTTGCAAGAAGTTATACAAAAATAGAAGAAAAAACGTAAGACACCAGTGTCAAATACTTTGATGATGTATCTAATGATATGTATACTCACTTTCTGTAAGGAGAATCTTGATCTAAAGGAACTCCTAGTACTCCATCTAAAAATAATTATATTGTAGTTATTAGAGCATTGTTGCAAGTTATATCGTAGTTATTAGAGATTTATCGCAAATTCAAGAACAAGCACTAATTATTTCCATAAATATACCAGCGTCGACCTAACTTTTTATAATACACCGACAAATCAATTTTTACTATCACAATGAGATAGTTCCAATAATGAACACGCATTATTAAAGGGTACAATTTTGATAGAAGAAGCTTATTTTCGTTACTTTCAAGATTATTCTGGGAGATCTAGCCTCCATAATGGAAGTAATAGTGAAAACGGATTGTGAATTTGGCGGCTTGTGGTAATAATCACAATGTTCGAGCACAGAAGTATACTACGGTTAGGTACATTGGTATTCCATAATAGAGAAACTAAAAATCATATCCACCGAGTATTAATAAATATCAGACTCAAATTCCATGGATGTTAAAAACTACAGGGATTAAAGATTGACTTGGACCATCATCCGATTCGCAAGGAATTAACAGCAAAAATTTCTACGATAAAAATGCAAATCCAAATATTAGAGATGACGATATAAGCAAGCAGCCGAAAACATTGAGTATGATTACCAGAAGCTGGCTCGAAATGATTGGATAGTCGGAGAATTTTGAAACGTCATGGGCAGATTGAACAAATTATAAGACCACAGAGAACAACAAAGAAAACATGAGGGATAAAGTAGACATTCAGAAGAGAGGAAAAAGGAACATATAAAACGGTGAAATGAGAAAATTAATTCAAACTATCATTAATACTTACTGTGTAAAATATCCAAGATACATTCATTTATAAATGGAGTTATTTTAACAGTCTTTTTTCCTTCTAGTTTGCCAACAAATCGGTTGGCGCATTCGGCAAAAGTTTCTACGAACCTTTCCAATATTTGTATATGAAAATATGGCTGAATTACTTTCCTGTTCTTTTTCCATTGATAACCTAAAAAATCAAAATAGTCGTATTAGTCCGACAACTGAAACCAAATGATTAAAATTGTATTATAGCTATTGGGCGGCAAATAATCAATAACACAACCGAAATTTCAACTCACGAAATTATTGGTACTAATTTTCTTTGAAAATCAGCAAAGATAAACTGTGAGCCGCAATCTAGAAATTTCAGGAATCTACAAGTTCCACAAAACAGTTTTAATATATAAGCGACTACTTACGAACCGCAGCTCAGTCTACAGTGAAATAAGTAACTGTGTTTAGTATAAATAGTGAGCAGTGTATTTAAATTGGAAATTAAGTGTGTACATTAATAAGTATAAGTTAATAGTTAAGTGTATAAATGAATTACGTAAGTAGATATACAGTGTGTATAAATTTATCCCACCCATCGGGATAAACTATTTTTAAATAAATAGAAAAGCATGTTACATTGGTGTCAGGTGTGGGGTTATAAATGAATAGACATGTAAAAATGGCTAAGAGATGAAGTGATCTGAAAGTGATGGAACTAAAACCAGAATTGAAAAATTTCGAGTTAGAAACGTCCGGAAAGAAGAGTGAATTGGCAGAAAGGTTAAAGTGGTACTGGGAAGTGAATGCTTGGATCCAGAAACATATTATTCCAGGACAAGGCTTTCACCTTAATCTAGTCAATTTCTGCTATAAATTACGATATTTCTGCTTTTATAAAGAATGATATTTCTGCTAATATATTATCATTGAAAAATGACATTGCTGCTAACGTCGAAAATAAAATTTCGTCTCTAAAATCGGATATCAAGAATAAGATGACAAGGATGAGAAACCAGATGGACGAGAAAATCAAGAAGTTATAGAGTTACAAAGATTGCCGATTTAAGAACACAAGATACGCCAGCAGAAGTAGATCGAAGATATAAAACCTTACAAGCCAGGAACACAAACCTAGATAGAAGATGTTGGCAGTTTTTCCCGAGTCACAGCCCCCAACGTTCGATGGAAAGACATCGTGGACCAATAATGTAAAACAGTCTGAAGCAGCCGCTA
Source organism: Galeruca laticollis (assembly GCA_963921935.1). Taxonomy (NCBI): domain Eukaryota; kingdom Metazoa; phylum Arthropoda; class Insecta; order Coleoptera; family Chrysomelidae; genus Galeruca; species Galeruca laticollis. The sequence goes on from OY998184.1 coordinate 53,572,279, forward strand.
GAGTGAATATTGTTCCGATGGGGAGAAGATAGTGAACTTCACCATCGCACTTCACCGTGCCTCAGATGTACTTCAGACAATACCGCTTGAAGAAACGAATGACTTAAAGCAGCTGAAGAAGAGGTTGGACATGCGATATGGTCATGAACATCTAGAACACTTGTACTAATTCCAGCTGAAGAGCCGAAGATAGAAACGTGATGAAACCTTTCGAGAGTATGAAGTGGATATTGCCCAACTAGTTCGATTTGCTTGTCCATCAGCACCAGAGAAGATGCTGGAATGTCTGGACATCCAGAGCTTCATTGATGGCTTACGTAACCCCGATATACAAAAAACGCTTCGTCTAGCTCACCCCAAAACTGTGATCGAACATTGACTGCTGTTATTGAAAACGAAGAAGCAACGAAAGCTTCGGGATATAACAAAGTTAGAACCATCCAAGAAGAAGGTGACGAAGGCAGATTTGACCAGATCGTCAACTTAGTAAAGAGTATGGTAGACAGGAAACCAAAAAAGATAAGATGCTGTAATTCGGACGAGCTAGGGCGTGTAGGCAATTCGTGGAAACGCACCAAGACTCCTGCAAACCAAAAACCTCAGTCCCCGGAAAAGTATAGCTGGTCAACTACGAGGGCAGCACGATACTAATAGCTTCTCTCAGATGTCGCAACGACAGTGTATATATTGATGGCGAAGTAAATGGCAAGAAATATAATCTGCTGGCAGGCACTGGAGCAACTAGAACTTTTATACGGCCAGAGATAATTAACTCTAAGAAGAAGCTCCTACCAACGAGACTGAAAACCACCATAGGTGAGAATGCCAACATTTACGAGGAGACACAAATCCAATTGGGAATTGTCACAGTAAAATTCACGCATACGGTAATCGTAGCTGACACCGAATTGGACTTTAGAAACAGAACCATTCAAGTAGGTTACTAAAAGGTATTCCTTCATCCATATCTAGACACACGGTGTTGGCAGCTCCACCGGAAGATACCGTTCAACGTGCACGAAGCAAAATCAAGCAAAGGTACAGTGGTTATGATGGAACCATAGAATCACGACGAAGAGATTGACAGAGGAGTATTAATTGAAAAAGGGTTAGTTGCGTCGGCAAGGGAGATCCCAGTACGTGTCATATAAGTGAATGAATTACTATCAGGAAGGAAACCAAAACTGGATACTGCGTACCAGTGACGGCTATAGTCTATCAAAACAACGACAACTGACAATTCCAAAGCCAGATTTGAACATATGTTATCAGTAGCTGGCCAATCCTTGAATCGTGCTGAGAAAAGGAAAATGAGAGAATTTCTCTTGAAGAATCGAGATCTATTCGTACCACAAGGAGGGAAGACTGGTTAAACTTCAGCCGTCAAACACAAAATCGATACTATTCATGCCAAGCATTAGGCAATCAGCTCGAAGACTACCACGAGCAAATACAGAGGAAGCTAAGAGAACAATTCTAGAGATGAAAGAAGAGAAAGTAATAGAGCCATCTACTAGTCCATGAATATCTCCAGTAGTGCTCGTCAATAAAAAGGAAGGACCTACGAGATTCTGCGTAGACTATCACCAGCTAAACAACGTGACGAAGAAAGGAAGCTATTCTCTACCTCGAATCGACAATACGGAGACACTTTGGCCGTTAGCAAACTGTTTTCCATATTAGTCCTGAAGTCTGGTTATTGGCAAGTAGAAATGGTCCGAGAAGACAAAAAGAAGACTGCTTTCACCACCGGATTTGGATTATACTAATTAAAGGTCATGCCATTCGGGCTCTGTAATGCGCTCGCGTCATTTGAAAGACTCATGGAAAATGTCTTGAGAGAGTTGTCTTGGAAGACATGCCTGGTATATTTGGACGACATTGAAGTGCTGTGGTAGACCTTTGACGAACATCTGAAGAATTTGCAAGATGTATTCAAACAAATTCAAGATGCCAGCTCATGTGAAGTCCGATGGAATACCAGCTATATCCAAACCGAGTCAACTATCTGGGTCATATAGTTAGCAATGGAGGAGTGGCGGTGGATCCAGAGAAAATTGCTTCCATTCAACAATGGCCACAACCAACTGACGAACATACTTTGCACATACTATCGAAAATGTATCAGAAAGTTTGGAGGTATCGCCAAGTCACTAACTTGACTTACAGAAGAAACAAGAACTTTCCATTGGGACGAAGACTGTCAAACATCTTTTAAAATATTGAAGAGCCGTTTAACCACGGCGCCGATATTAGAATATCATCCAGCACTCAAATGGTTGATGCACTTCTTGAATTCCGAGGGTTAGATCACTAGATGGATTGAATGACTTCGAGATTTCGATTTCAACATCGAGCATCGAGCTGGTGTGAGTCACCGGAATTGCGACTCCCTGTCTAGACGGCCGTACCCAGCAGACTCTTTCCACTGCAATTTAAGGAAACGGCAATTTCCAGAACTACAGTAGTTAACGAGGAATGGTCACCCACCAAGATCAGAGAGGATCATGAGAATGATCCTTACCTAAAGATGATTCGGCAATGGAAGGTAGAAAATTGAAGGCCTACCTGGCAAGAAATGTCAAGATTTTCACCGACACTCAAGATATATTGGGCTTAGTGGGACTCCCTTATCCTGGGAGAAGGCCTATTGAAAAGAGTCCTTGAAAACGATTATGGTTCCGAGAAGAGAAGACAGCTAGTTAACCCGAGAACGAAAATAGCTGAGGTACTGAAGAAGGTACACGACAGTCCATCAGGAGGTCATCTGGAAGTGAAGAAAACCCTTCAGCGAGACCGTGAAAGGTTTTATTGGATGAACAACTCCGACGATGTGAAGGACTGGTGTAAGATATGTACGACTTGTATTACGATGCATGGCACCCATGAAACAATATAATGTTGGAAACCCCTTCGAAACGATTGCTTTAGATATCGCTAGACAATATCCAACGACAGAAAATGGTGGTATATATAATCTGGTTGAAATGGATTATTTCACAAAATGGGTGGAAATTTACCCGGTCCCGAATCAAGAGGCCATAACTCTCGCGAATGTACTGGTGAAAGAATTTATCAGCCGATATAGAGTACTGTTGGAAGTCAACAACGATCAGGGAAGAAATTTAGGAAGCCATGTATTCAAGGAAATTTATGACAAGCTGGGAATGAAGAAGACCGAACAACGTTGCATTCACAGTCTGATGGAATGGTCGAGAGAATGAACAGGACCATTGGAAACTACCTGTCCAAAGTAATTGCCAGCCACCAGAAATACTGGGACCTGGGACCAGATCCGCCATCAATAAGTGCACTGGGCAAACAACTGCAAAAATACTAATTGGACGCGAAATGAGTCTACCTTGTGATCTTGAATTTGGTTGTCGACCGTGAGAAGATCTAGCGGGGGAAGATTACGTGATCCAATTGAGAAGAAAGATGGAAGGTGTGCACGAATTGGTTCGCACGAATCTTCAAGTTGCCAGCGACAGAATGAAAAAACAATACGACACGCAGGCTACAGAAGGCAGTTTCAGAGAAGGGAACAAAGTATGGCTGCCAACATTTTTGGAACGGATAACGTCTGTTATTGTTGGTACATTGTACAATGAATATTTTACGTTTTTTGTATGCAGTGACACTACTAGGCTTTTTCATATCAACAATTTGCCTTTTTTTGCCGTACATTGTTTGTCCTACCATATTTTCTTTTAAATTTTTCTTTTCATGGTTAATGTTTATCTTGTAGTTCTTTTTCAGCATTTTCTAAGTGCTCTAACTTAATCACTTGCCTCACCTCTTATCTTATGTTTCTTTTTAAAGGGTTATATATTTCCGCGCAACGTCTGGTGTTTGTTTATCATCCTTGTTTTATTCTATACGTGCTATTAGTAGTTACGTCATAATCTTAGGTTATGTCAATTTGGTATCCAAACAAACATAACTAGCCATTTAGATACCATTGGTCTGATTTTGGACCAGAGATTATTCCCTTATATTTTGAATATAACTGCCGATTTAGGAATTTAGATATACACTAAGACTTTTACAAAGAGATATATTCGATTCCAGCCAAAATAGGTATGTATAACAATATAATTTTAATAAAAGAGTTATCTAACCTAAACATGCTATCATAAACTTTTGAAATACAATTGTTCTAATTCTTTTTCTATCTGTATTATCTACTTTTAGATTTCTTCACATAAAGAATAACGGTACTGTCCTGGCCACCAGGCTGTGAGCATTATAATGTCAGAGAGAACTGTAAGTTTTATAGATTTTCAAAGGATCCAAAAGTAAGAAGGAAATGGATGAAGCTGACAAGGTACCTACATAATGATAAATATCACATTTTATTTTGTGTGTTCATACAATATTTGTAGAACAATAGAACCAGATCCCGGAGCTTTTGTGTAGCTGTCAATTTATGGATGGAGAAAAGAAAATTAGCCAACTATTTTTTTGTACATGATCAATCTATGCAAACAAGGTTGAAGCAAACTTGAACGTGTTCATTGTGTTCGATTTTGTACTGTATATATCGATATCCCTATAACATATACATTATTATTTGTCATTACAGATCTTTCGCTTTACATTTTTTATAAGTTGTTTTGTATGATTTTTCAAACGTTCGCTATTTTATACTGTACCTCACTTTCCTCTTTCTATTAACTGTAAACCATTGTATTACAAGTAAATATTTCTCTGTGTAATAAAGACATTTGGAAACGTTTTTGTTATTTTATTATTATTTGTTTGTAGATAAAATTGAGTATGTTTACACATGTAGTTGAAAAAAAACCTACAGATCAAATAAAATTTGAAAGCAACCAATAGAAACTGTGAACCTCGTACAAATATGATTTGATTGAGGCAAAGTTATGACATGATGTTCTGAGATTTTAGACTAAATGGCATATTTTCAATCATGTAAATTTGCAACGTTTCCTCAATTCAATTTTCTTAGCACGAAACAAATCAAAATTTATAATTATGGAAACATTTTATTATGTTTATATAGATGGTACAAATTTGTGAAGGTAGAATGTTATTAAAACATGTAAATTTTTCTTCCATTGTTGATGTCCAGCAATTCCCACATTGTCACTTGATATCCATAATATTACATAGCACATGTCCTCTCACGCAATATGTAATGCACATTGTATCTGGTGATAATAGTTATATTTTTCAATTATCACTAATATATTTTCATCAAAATGGATTATGTAATTCCTGTCATTTGAGAGTGGTTTTAATTTTTTGTCATTCGGATACTTGAAAGGACACTTCATTTAAGCATTTTTCACTAACAAACTCATATTATCATTAAAAAAGGTTTCAAGAGAATGTTGGAACATGTTTTGAGGACACTAGAGCAAACAATCACTATTATTTATCTCATATTCTCACATTAATCAAATAATCCAGTAAACATGACCTCAAACATAGCTTTTAAAATCAAAAATACGGATTACGGGATAACTTACATTATCAAAACTATTATTTTTTATATTGAGTAGACACGATTACGTACTTTTCAACAATTTATTCCTTTCAAAAACACGTATGAAACGCTAAAATAATCAAAAATCTACACTCAAATGGAAATTCCTATGGCAACAAGTTTTGTTTGGATACAGTTTCAAATTGTGACGTCACACTAATCTCGCGTATTGATTTTTTCTCGTTTTTTTTGTACTTTGTTTCTGTCTTTGAGGTTTGTGACTTCCACGAAGTGTTTTGATCACTTATATTATGATTACAATCGATTAAAATGACGCATTAAAATTCTTGACTGAATATTAAAATTGATCAATCAAAATATGCATGTATGTTATGAATTTGGATACTCGGCATATTATTTATTAATTTGAAACAGACACCTATTTCGTAGGTTATGGCGTAATAATGAATGAAACTAAATATGAAAATTAATGTATTCAGCTTTTTTTTCATATAATTATAAATTATGGTAATTCTTATATTTTTTATGGTTTTGTGGCCGGAGCATCATAGTTCAACTTGAACCCACCAGTTTGGCCAATCCGTTATATTTGAAGGTAACCTTATTTCATGAATATTTATTTTAAGCAGATGGAAAATATAAACGTAGCTAAGACCATCATTGGCCTTATGTTAAGCAAGCTATCTACTAATGAAGAAATAATCAATGGATAAATTGAATACAAGAGAATAAAATATTATCTTGATATCAACTTATTTTAAGCTAGAAATTTTTTGAAAAACGAAAGAAATTATTGTTTTCTGGAAAATTCTAGGAATTACACACAAAAACTATGCTAGTTTGGAGATGTCACGTATCATATTTATTGAACTACATGTGTTCTGCCAAAGAGCATGGATTGGATTGTACACGTTTCAAAGCATGCTCTATAAGGATTTCAAAAGAAAATAGATACTATTGAAACCTTCAATTTCAAGATGAACATTATCTTCAGTAGTAACGAAAAACCAACAGTGGTGCTTATTAAGAGTACCTATCTCAACTATCTGTCAAGACATTAGCACAACATTGTACTTCTTCGTAAACGGTGGCCCTTGACACGCTGAATAGCTTTAGTTTGTTCCTACCGCAAGCTATCATACACCAAGCACATCTTTATCTCAACTTAATACCGAATTCCAGAAATCTTTAAGGTGAGTACAGACATAGAACAAAACTTCGTATCGTAACTCCGTCGCGCAACAATTGTTTGTTATGCATCGAAGATACGGCGTGTCAACAAATATAGCGTATCAATACATCGTCGCGTATCTTATAAACGGGACATTTTGCCGTTCCGTCTTTACTAAAACGGAACAATTAAATTAGCCTTTTTCTTGTGTGCAATGGTGGTTGTTGCAGCAGCTTATATATACATGCATTACTTAGTTAAAAAAATAAAAAAAGACGCGCAGAAAGACGCTGGTGGCAGACCCGGTTGTGTACTAATAGAAGTGTGTACAGCGAAAAGCATTTACTGTTGGATTTAAAATTTCAGGCAACTAGTGGCCTTTACAAAAATTTTACTAGAATGTCTCCAACAGACTTCGATTACTTGATTAATTTAATTGGACCCAAAATAGCACGAAAAGATACTAGATGGATAACAGCAATTTCTGTTCAAGAAAGGTTGGCAGTAACAATTCGGTTTCTGGCGACAGGTGACTCTTTCACCAGTCTACAATACCTTCTTAAAATTTCTAAACAATCGATAAGTGCTATAGTTCCTGAAGTGTGCGAAGCCATTATAGAAGGATTAAAAGAAAATATACAGGTAAGAAACTGTTTTATTAAAGAAGTATAATAAACACACATTAAACAAAACAAATGTTCATCTTAAATTCTCTAATTCAATATTGGGCATATCCAATAGTTGGCGTGGTAAAGAATTGACTGGAGTACTGCGACTTGAACGATCCGAAATACTAGAATTAGCATAATTATATGCTGGAGATGGTACCTGTGAATGCTGTTGAGTAAAACTGGAAGCTTGGCTATCCTGATACAGTTCAAATTGAGAACGTAGTGGCACAGAATTTGCAAAGAATGACTGAAGAGTATGAGTACGGTATGATTGCGAATGATAAAAATTGGTTGAACTTTGTTCGAGATGGGTCTTGTCTGCTTTAAACAAAATTAACATAATATCTTGTTGTACAGTACTTTGTAATTCAAGAGAATATTTGGCCAGTTTTTTAGCCACAAGATTTCCAAATTGACATTCGTTTTGCACCTGTGGGTTTCTAGCGTTTGCTGATGCTCCTGACAGTATTTTAAAAGCTTTATCTAATTCCTTAGAATCTTCATTCCTCTTTTGGCGTTTCCTACTAGGTGTCGCTTCATCGCTTTTCTTTTCGGTACTAGGTGTTGCTTTTCTTTTCGGTACGTTTTCTATACTTTCCCGATTCTCTTGTACAGCAGAATTTTTATCGTTATCTGCTAATGTTCCTTCATCACCCGATATTTCCTTTTCATCGTTATCTTCTTCTTCGTGTACAATCTAAAATTAAAAATAATTTAAAATAAGTATTTAATAAACAAACTTATTTAGAAAATAAAAATATGTCCTATTTTTGGCGCACTGTATAATTTGTTTTAACGAAATTTGTTTTAATTTTTACAGATACCTTCAACACCAGAAAGATAGTTAGAAGTGGCAAAACAGTTTGAGGACACCTGGAACTTTCCACATTATCTGGGTGCTTTAGATGGGAATCATGTTGTTCTACAAGCTCCACTTAACACCGGAAGCGAGTTCTTTAATTACAAATCAACATTTAGTGTAGTTCTTTTTGCCCTAGTGGATGCTAATTATAACTTTTTGTATGTTGATGCTGGAGGCCAAGGAAGAATTTAAGATGGTGGTATCTTTAAAAACTGATCGCTATACAAAAAATTAGAGCGAAATGACTTAAATTTACCTGAACCAGACGCTTTACATAGCAGGCAACAGAAAATTCCCTATTTGTTTTTATTGGAGACGAGGCATTTGCCTTAACTGAGTCGTTAATAAAACCGTTTCCGAAAATGCATCCTAAAGGATCATTGCAAAGAGTGTTTAACTACAGATTATCTCGCGCACGAAGAACTGTAGAAAATGTATTTGGCATCGCCTCAGCCGTTTTTAGAGTACTTCGTAAACCGATGTTACTTGAACCCAGAAAATCTGAATTAGTTATAATGGCAGTAGCTCATCTACATAATTTTTTAAGAGAAAGTTCCACATCTTGTGCTTTGTATACGTCACATGGAACCTTCGATACAGTAATTGATGGAAAGCTTGTAGGAGGAAAGTATAAAACTATAACTAATGAAGCAATGTCTTCTTTATTTCCAATTAGAAGTATTCCCAGAAGACCAACCGAAAATACAACACGAATTAGAGACGAATTGTCATCGTACTTTCAAAACGAAAATCGACTTTTTTGGCAAGATAATTATACGTAATTCGTTTTATACTTACGGTGCTTTGTGTTTCCCGAACCTTGTTTTTGTCCCAAAGGAATAGCAAACTTTTAAAGGCAAACCAACTACTTTAATAGATATCTGAAAGCCCTGTAATAAATAAAAATAAAATTTGTAATTGAAAAGTAAATAAACAAAATAGAAAAGAAATTAATTTTCAATTATTCAAACTTACCTTTACCCGTACCGTGGCTCTTTTTAATTTTTGCCTTCTCTCGCCTAAGTCCTGACAGAAGAACATTAATTTTTTTTGCATACATCTACTGTTGTCCGAAACTCTACAGCAAGTTCTTCCCAAGCATCATGCTTCTTTATTTTATTATAGTATTTGGGATGTTTTGCATCCCACAAAATTTCTTTATTACGATAACTATTTATGAAATCCAGGGTAGATTCTTTTGTCCACTCCATGTTTTCAACTGAATAAACAAAACGAAAAATAAATCGCAACTGTGTACCGCAGACCTGTCCAGACATGATAACAAGTGGTGCAACATCAGTGCGTATCATTTCTTTGATGCGGCGTCAAAAAACCAACAACCGATGGAACGCCGAGATGTTACTATGTTCTGGTGTTACGGTGTTACGCAGTGTCGTCCACACTTGTTACGCGATGGCGTTACGATACGAAGTTTTGTTATATGTTTGTACGTACCTTTAGGCAGTCAAACGCGCTTCTTTCGAACTTTCTGTATCAGTAAAGTAAGTGCCTATGCTTTACTTGTCCTGGTAATACAGAGACGAATATTTGAAGCTACCACGGCATGTCTTATCTCTCTTTGGAGTCCTGGTGTCATCATGGTCGGGTTTGTATACATAACTGGGTAAATGAAGTGATTGTTCTATTAATTGCTAAGTAGCACCTTATCGATCCTAGTCTATCTGTTCACCGTTAATAGATTCTATATTTATGGCGTACATGCTGACAAGGCCCAAATACATACTTGCTTATATCCCTATTGTTTACCAAGGAGCAAGAAGAATAGCTACAGGCCTCAGAGAGAAAACTGATGTTCAGTTCTTCTTCTTTAAGTACCGTGTGCTCCTAGAACATGTTAGAAAGAAATATTCAAGATCGCCAGATTTGTAGATGTGATCTCTCTGTGTGATATTTTTGTTTTTTAGTTGTTGTTGTTGTCTGTCAAGTTTTGACAATAAAATTAATTTTGAAGTTTACGTTTCCGAATAGTATTTCATTAGTAAAATTAGGCTGTTCTTCCATTTAAAAACCATTAGGTTACGGGCCCAGGAGTTGTTTAATACTGACTGTGTGAAAAGTGAAGCGGAAACATAAGGCTGCAGTAAAACCATACAGAAATGGAATCGTCCTCTGACAATTCAAGATTTGGAATTGCCAAATGGAATAACAGTAATTATCAACCATGGAAATTCAAAATAAAGATGATGTTGATTAGAGAAGGAACATGCAAGGTTGTCGACAAACCAAAACCAGAGACTTCAGATAAAAATTGGTCAAGTTTGGATGAGAAAGCACAGAGTTCTATATCCTTATCAGTAGAAAATATCCAAACAATCCACATCTGTAATTGTACATCAACTAAGAATATGTGGGATATTCTACTAAAGGTTCACGAAAGAACGAATTTATCCAATGAGCTTTATTTACTGAGAAAATTATACCAAGCCAAACTTGAAGCTGGACAAAATATGTCGGAATATATAAGAGCAACTTTGGAAGTGGTCAAAATGTCAAGAGGTATCGGTAAAGAGATAGAAGACTTTCACGTAGCATCACTTTTATTGGGTGGTCTCCCAGAAAAATTCGAAACTCTAGTTACAGCACTAGATGCTAGACCCGACGATGAACTCACTCTAGAATATGTGAGAGGAAAATTTATTGATGAGCTCAATAGAAAACAAGGAAACGGCAGTGAAAAAGGTAGAGAAACTACATTGAAGACATATGACAAGCAGAAGAAAGAGACAGCAAGTAGATTCGATAAAGAATGTTTCATCTGTAAAAAGAAGGGTCATATTCAGAAAGACTGTTTTTTCCGTAAAAAGAATATTCAAAGAAGCAAAGAAAAGACCCAGAAAAATGATAAACTTGCAAAGAGTGCAGTAGAAGAATTCTGTTTTTGTGAAGGTAACCGGAATTCGAACGAATGGTACATCGATTCTGGAGCTACTAATCATATGACAGCAACAAAAATTTCTTCGTCAACCTCCGATGTGCTGATGGAAATTAAATTTTTGTTGCAAATGATCAAGAAATGGTAAGTTCAGGAATTGGAGATGGATACCTTGAATGTCAAGTCGATGGAAAATGTCAAAATGTTCATTTCACAGACGTTTTATATGTACCTCAATTACGTAGTAATCTATTATCAGTGAAGAGACTAACAGAAAAAGGAATCAACGTTGTTTTTGATCAACAACATTGTTCAGTAAAAATGGGCGAGAAAAATATTGCTATGGGAATGATTGAGACTGGTATTTACCGATTATGTTTGAAGTCAGATGAGCGAGCAAATATAACGACACAAAGTCGGCATGAAAATTGTATTCACGCATGGCATAAACGACTAGGTCATGAAAATCCGTTCGATATCGTAAGACTTGTGTCACATGATCTAGCCTCAGGAATAAAAATCGAAAATTGTAATGAAATTATGAATATTGTGTGAGTTGCATAAAAGGAAAACTAACAAAGAAACCATTTTTGAAGAATTGTGGCAAACGATCAAATCAATGTCGAGACTTGATACATTCTCATGTTTGTGGTCCAATGAAAATATAAACCTTAGGAAAGAAACGCTATTTTTGACATTTATTGATGACCACTCCCGGTATACCATATTATACCTCCTACATTCCAAAGATGAAGTATTTCAGAAATTTGAAGAATTCGTCGTGCTTGTTGAAAATAAATTCGGAGTGTTGCCCAGGATGTTCAGATTTGATAATGAAGAAGAGTATTGTGGATCAGCAGTTGAAGGTTTCCTGAAGAAGAAACAAAGTGGCATAGCAGAACGTAAAAATCGAACCTTATGCGAAGCAGCAAAGTGTATGTTGTCTGATGCAGGATTGCCGAATAAATATTGGGGTGAAGCAATTGCCACAGCGAATTATCTTCAAAATCGCCTTCCTACAAAAGCTATCGAATGTACTCCATATGAACTGTGGAATTCAGAAAAACCAATATTGGATCATCTCAGAGCTTTCGGCAGTGTGGCCTATACCTATGTTCCTAAAGAAACAAGAACAAAATGGGATGCTCGAGCACCAGCAGGGATTTTGGTAGGATATAATGAAACTTCCAATGGTTATAGAGTCTTGAATCCAGAAACCAATAAAATAATAATGAGTAGAACTATAAAATTCTTCGAAGTTAAGAACTACACTGATATGAAATCTGAATCTATCAAAATCTTGGATGAAAACAGTGAAATAGTTTTTGTAAAATAAGAGGAAGAAAGTATCGAGGAAAAGGTTATTGCCGGAAATAATACTATTATTGAAAGTGAAGAGACACGTTTGGATGATGAAAGGTTGGAGTATTTAAGACGATCTTCAAGAAATAATAAGGGGAAACACATCCAAGATAATTAAATATTTGTCCCTTCACACCCTTACTTGGCACATAACAAAGAAGATGTGCAGCTTGGAAACCAAGAATGCGAAAAACTGGAGGAAATTTACTATTGTACCCTAGGAACAATCCCCACTGATAACTGTACTAACGAACTGATAAGAAGCGGAAAACTACCGGACAGCTGCTACGCCACCAAGGTCCATACCCAAAATCCTTTAATCGAGCAGATAACAGCTAATGAAGTTCTAATAATCCCTGGGAAACAAGTAGAAATAAAATCAAAATGCCGAAACAACAGAATATTCGAAGTAACAAAACCAACCCTTATTAACATACCAGAAGGACGCGAAATCTCCACGAAAGAATTAAAATTCTTCAGAGTCAAAGGAATTAGCGAAGGCAAGCCATTTATTTTACAAAATATCGAATTAGAACAAATTAAGATCAGAAAGAACTATCAAACGCCGAATATATCAGAAATAAAATTCGATGAGTTATACGAAATCCATAGAATCACAAAACAACTAACACCGATAGAAAAACAGCATAATACACACGAAATCAGAATTCTATCAATATTTCCAATAATCTTAATCATTGGATGTATCGTCGTAACCTTCTACGTAATTAGACGAAGATGCGAAAAATCAAAAAAGTCAAAAGCATCGAAGAAATTTCCTTGGAGACAGTTCACGAAAATCACTCCGTTATTTCCGCCTCTTAAGGACGGAGGAGTTACGAGGTCATTATTCGCTACACCTGCTCCATGTCATATATCATTAGTTATAATTCATGTATACACCAAAAATAACTGTTTTGGCTGAATTAAACTCATTATCAAACCATACGTATATTAGTCTATTTCTTGAATAACTGTTAATGGAATTATGTGCAACACCTTTCATTTCCTTACCATGTGTTCGTGAACTACTAAGTCAAAGGCTTGAGAAAGATCAATGCCTCCTTCAAAAATTGAAACATTGAAATATTATTCACATTTGTACCTAACATTATATTTCACGGAAAGAGTGCATTTTTGGGTATATCAATTACTGTGCTTTTGAAAATTGTTAAGTTGTTTTCTGTATGCGAATTACTAAAAGGGTAAGAAATTGTTGCGCTCTATTGACATTAGTATTCGAATAAATCCTGATGATGTTCCTCTATAACCATTACTCACAAAATTTGACTTATCTTAGTTTGTATTTGGATCCCACTTTTGGCATCAATGAAAGAAATAAGTAAAGGTACATTTTCACGTGACGCTGGAAGCTCAAAAATGAGCTTCAAAAGCTGTCACATGTCTAAATGGAACGCTCAAATTTGTAGCTTCCATGAAAAAGATATTCCAGCGTCAAAATTGGAGCGTCTTGCAAATAAAATACATATAAATCCTAAATTTAATTGTTTCTCTTAATAATTATATTGATAAGCAACTGTAAAAATGTCAAATAAAGATCGATATGGAAAATATGTTGCCGAATATCATCAAAAATATACTGAATGGTATAATCGGAATATACAATATTTAGCACAAGTGTAAGGACTCAATATAAATCATAGATTCCAATTCTTCATTCATTTTACTCAATATTTATATACTCTTTGTTAACACATTAATAAACCATAAGGCAAATAATACTTATTCGATTTGTCTATGGAGTAACACAGTTCAAACCACTGTTGCCAAAGGTGTCGATTTTTCCTCAAATTGGGGATTTTTTAACGTAGTGACGAAATTATTAGGGTTTTTAAATTTTATTGATAGAAAGTGAGAACCTAGTAAATTTGCTTACTTTTCATTAAGTAAGGTACAAAGTAATATTCTGTTTATTTGTGATGAGATATAGAAGAATGTTCTTATTTTGAAGTTGATATGTGCATTAAAAAAATTGTATCTTGATTTTACATAATTTTATAAATTTTATAATAAAAAGTTTATTTGTACAAATTTTGTTACATTTAATTTAATATGTTGGGAACTTTTAAATCATGGTTGGCACGGTTTTGATAAGATGGTTGAGGATGTAAATATTTTTCGCCTGGCAACACTGGTTCAAGCTGAAAATCGACGCTGAAAGTTGGTTTAAAACGAACTTCCTAAAGCGAAGCTAAAACTGCATATTTAGTCATGTGATCACCGGTTTGAGCGTCAAAATTTGAGCTTCCAGCGTCACGTGAAATTGTACCTTAAGTTATTAACTTGATAAATTCAGTTCTAAAACATGAACTTATAGCAATTGAATTATGTTCAAAATAGAGTAAACTTGAATACTCACCATTATTGGTTATAAGTCCTTGTCCAATAAAATTATGTAAAGCTTTATAAAACAAACTTTTCTGATTGTTTTTGTTGGTTGACAAAATTATTTTGAGATGTTTTGGTTCATAAATAAAAATAGACGGTATAAATGAAACCCAAATTCTAAAATATGGCCCATATTGTTGATATGCCTCATTTCCTAGCTGGACTAGCCCTAAAAAGTGAAAAAGCTCTAATTTATTCAGGTTCTTAATAGATATTGTTAAGTTTTAGTTCAAGTCAACCATATATATGTATTTTTGAGAATAAAAATATAAAAGTTGTAATCTATCTCTACTTGCCCCCCCCCCTATATTTGACCCTTCCGGCGCTCATGTTTGTTTGTATACATTTTGTTAAGTTTTGAGTGCATGTCGATTTGTTATCGGAAATTCCTTCTATATATTTGTTTAGTTTTGAAGAGTGGTTACTTAATGGATACCATACCCAAATAGCGTATCCAGTAGCTACATCGTCAGGGGTGGTGAGCGGATAGGGATCAAACACAAAACCCCAGCGTCGGGATAAAGCCCTATATCGTCGCAGTATATTCGTATTTATAGGACTCGTTTTGCTGGCTCTGGTGAGCTGAAAATCGATAGGGCTCATATGTGAGATGCCCTGAACAATACGCATTCATAAAATTTGTGATTTGGATGCACTCCGGAGGATGTATGGTGCTAACAAGACATGTTATAAAAAGTGGCCGACGACGTTCCAACTTTTTTTGGGGTAAACCAATACTGTTCTTGCATCTTAGATAAGGTTGGGCTGAAAAATAAGTATTACGGATGTTTGGAGATTTCTATTGATTGTCCGATCTTTCGATGGAACTTTCGCTAAAGCATGGGGTTTTCTCGAACACAATCAGGCGTTCTGCCACTGCTTATTGTGAGCAGGTACCCGTTCTTATACACTTCTCATATTCCTTGACTCTTAGGGTAAGGTGGGCAAATACCGGTCAGATGGACAATGCCGGTCAGACCTTAAAAATGATTATTACTAGGTTTGGCAACAATGCAATGTGGCCTCAAATATGCCAGCTGACCTACGATTTTCGACAGCCGATTCATATTCAGTTTGTGTTAAAACTTTGGTTAGTGCAGATCACCACGTGTTTTCGGCAATTCTGATGTAAGATTTACGGTAAGTGAAATAAGGTTTGGAGATAAAATCCTTCTCCCTTTTCATAAAAAACTTAGTTGATACATAAAGGTTGACTTCTTTTCTTTAGTGTCCTATAAAAATATAGAATAAAAAAAAATTTCTCATAAAAAAATGACCCATAAGAATAGTAATTTATGCAACAAGTGCATAAAGTGGTACTTTTTTCACGAATGGAAAAAGTTGGAAAAAAAAGACACTTTATGCACATGTTGCATACATTATTTTTTCTACAGCCCTATACAAAAAAATAAAATTCAAATAGAAATTTGGGATATTTTAATTAAGCTCCTTCGGTAAATTACAATTATACGTATTCCAAGTTTCATGAAAATCCGTCCTCGATGCCCAGCCAAGATTCATTGTGTTAGCTTATGGGAAATGTGAAATAAAGTTAACGTTATGGCACTTTTTTAACGCTTTTTTACTTTTTTTCACTCTAACCATAAAGTTTCATGAAAGTCCGTCCTCGATGCCCAGCCAAGATTCATTGTGTTAGCTTATGGGAAGCGTGACATAAAATTAACGTTATGGCACTTTTTTTAACGCTTTTTTAAACAACCATTTTAAGCGCTGCAAACCGATGAAATACAAGGTACTTTAAAGATAGGACGTAGAAAAAAATTGTTACAGGCGGGTAATACCGGTCAAGTGACCGGCATTACCCACTGTTTATGTTAATGGTTATTTCATTTTTAATTGTCTTTACAGATGTCTCGAAATCGAAAAAGATTAACTGGTAAAGCAAAATGGACCAGAAAGAATTTGAAGCAAGCGATAGAAGACATTCAAAATGGAACGAGTATAAGACAAGCTTCAGAAAAATACGCAATTCCATTTTCAACGCTACAAGAAAGGGTAAAAAATAAAAAAGACTCAGCACCTATAATGGGAAGAAAACTTGTGTTTTCAACTGAACTGAACTGGAAATTGCTAATCAAATTGAACACTTGGCGTCCATTTTTTACGGTGTTACCACAAAAGAACTAAGAAGGTTTGTTTTTGAGTTTGCTGAGAGAAACCATATTATACACAATTTTAACGCAACTCAAAGGCTGGCTGGAAAAGACTGGCTGAGAAGTTCCATCAGACGCAATCCCACCATATCAGTGCGAAAAGCTGAGGCTACCAGTCTAAATCGTCTGACTGGTTTCAACAAGGATGAAATAGCTAGATTTTATAAACTGGTGGAAGAAGTGATGTCAAAATATAACTTTTCCCTTAGCAAAATATATAACGCAGATGAAACGGGAATCACAACTGTCCAGGATCCAGGAAAGATACTCGCAACCAAAGGACAAAACAGAGTTGGTGTGGTAACCAGCGGCGAAAGAGGCCGAAATATTACCGTCATGTGTGCTATGAATGCTGCAGGGGGATTTATTCCGCCCATGTTTATCTTCCCCAGAAATAAACTAAGCCCTCTCCTGGAAAAAGATGGACCTGCAGACGCTCTTTATAAACGTTCACTGAATGGCTGGATCGATGAAAATATTTTTTGTGACTGGTTAACGCATTTTAGAAATCACGCTAAACCCACGAAAGACGAGCCGGTTTTATTAATTGTAGACAACCACTCCAGCCATATTTCTTTGAAGTCATACGAGTTTTGCAAAGAAAATCATATTGTTATGGTATCAATTCCATCACACAGTTCACATAAAATACAGCCATTAGATGTGGTCTTCTACGGGCCCCTGAAAGCCGAATACAGAAATCAGTGCAATTTATTTTTGAAGACGCAGTTGATGAGAAGTATCACTCATTATGATGTAGCGTCTTTATTCAATAAAGTTCATTCAACTGTGGCTACAATTAGCAAAGGAGAAGCTGGTTTCAGAAGCGTTGGTATCTATCCTCTTAACTGCAACGTTTTTAATGAACAAGACTTTTTGCCTTCCGAGTTATTGAATCAGGACGTTATTGCCATACAAGATAACGAAGCTGATATGTCTTTCAGCAATGATCCCCAAGCTGTAGCAAGCGATGATGCTCTACCAAAGACTCCTACAAATACAGAGCAACACGAAATTCCTTCAACTTCTTCAGGATTTCTCTCTTTTCAACAATTTCTTCCCGTTCCTAAACTAGCAGAGAAAAAGAAGAGAGCAGGCAGGCGGAAGCAGCACGCGAACATACTTACAGCTACACCATTGAAGAAAGAGTTGAAAGAAAAGGAAGCCAAGAAACAGGTAAAGGAAAAGAAGAAATTAAAGGTACAACCTTCTAAAATGAATCTTGATAAAAAAAGGAATAATTTAAGAAATAAGAGAGAATCCCATAAAAGAAAATTATTTGATGAAAACTCATCAGATTCTGATGTTGATGTTCAATATGATGATAATGAAGATGTCGATAAAGATATATGTTTGATATGTAATGATTATCGAAAGAATAATGAGCAGTGGTACAGATGTACCCTATGCGGAAGATGGGCACATTCTGAATGCAGTAGATGGGACACACCTGTAGGATACACATGTGATGAATGTCAGCCTTTTACTTAGATAGATAGTTAGATTGTTTTTGTTTTTATTTTATTTTTATTTCAATAAACAATATTTTGGTAAAAAATGCTTATTTGAAGTTTACTTAATTATATTTAAAGCATTTTTCTGCTTGACCGGCATTGCCCGCATAAGTGACCGGAATTCCCTTATCTGTATGACAATGCCAGTCAAATGCACATTTTTTTTTGGTTATCATAAAAGTATAGAAAACATTTTGAAAGATTTTCAGATCAAAAAAGTTTTTAAGTGCACTAGTGATTGCTATCTTAAAATTATTTGAAATTACGACCTATTTTTTTACTTGGAAAAAAATGTTTCTTAAGTGACCGCCATTTGCTTACTTTGCCCTACTTTGCACAGGTGAAAACGTCGAATTTGAAACTAAAAATGACACGGTCTTATCCGAGAATTTGTCTCATATTAACATAAAAACCTTATAAAAAATATACTCTACTATGAAATCTTCCCGCTATTTCATCAAGTTCTTCTATGTAATAAATAAAAATTATAAATTTGAAAATAAGTTGTCAATATTTATAAGAATGGATTGATGCAGATACGAATAAATATCTTCATTCATTTTCATTTTAAAATACCACGAATTCATCTCATTACATTGATCAGAAGCCTCTCGATTTGCGGTTTTAATATCAATGTCACTAAATCAATTAATATGCAAGAGGTGTTCACAAGAAAAAAGTTCACCGCTTCCTAATTTTGGTAGTGTATTTTTAGTCATTTAGTCAGAATTAGTAATGGATTTCCCCATGTAACAATAAAATGATAATCACGAAAAAAAGAACCTGAACGTTGTTTTTGGGACGCTAAATGGACGATACTTTTTATTAGTTGAACACACTGTTCTAATTGTCAAAATATTCCTGTTATGGCTGAAATGATGTAATGACTCGACTACTAAACATATTTACAATTAAATAATATTCTATTTGGATTCAAGACGAATAACACGAATATTTTAGAATACATTTGCGTCAACTTTTGGCAGAAGAAAAAAAACTTATTTTTACTATGTACCAAATTCAACTCACGGTTTTACTACCTAAACTGAAACTTTCAATTTATAATGCCTCGCGTTAAACATTCTTCAAAGTCACATGCTTATGTGTCATCTGTCAATCGCTTGTAGTTATTAATTTCGTAATAAACACTGTGGCGCCTAAAATAAGGGTAATTTGGAGCTAAAAAAACAGCTATGCAAAGAGACGGTCACTGCAGTTTTCCGTCGATAGCATATGTGAGAAGTGAAAAATGTGAACCAAAGTGAGTGTACAGTGCTATAATTACCTTCTAAAATTAGGTTTTATTAAGCTCAAGAATTTGACATATATACGGCATAAGTCCTGGCAATTTGAAATTAATGACATTAGAATCATGATATGCTCACTCCCACTATAAATTTTGTCATGTTCATTTAGTTATACCACCCGTCGCCGGTAGCGCTACATAATCAATGAACTGTCAGATTTTTAAAATCTCGCCATTTCTATAACCTCCATCTCATTTTGATACTTCGATCGCCTTTATCAGCCATTGCTTACGTTTGTATATTATACGGTTATTATTATATTAATTTGTATAAACAGACATTTTTGTGCTTTTCAAGTGATTGTGTATATTAAACATTAACAATATGGTTCAATACTGTATTGTTCCCACTTGTAAAAATACAAGTAAAGACATTAAAATGCATCTCCTTCCTAAACAAACTTAAAAGCAAATGCAGTTCCAAACTTATATATACCAGCACCAACAAGAAGTATGGAGGAATTACCTGAGAAGAACCAAGACATTGTTGAATCGCAAGGTAATGTACAATACTATTGTGGAAATTGACCCATATCATAAGTAGTCGTAGCAAAAACTGGTTTTAGGAAATGTATTTTAATCTGACAGCGAAAAACACAAAAAAGTAATTAATTGTAGTTTCATCAGCTTGCTTCATAATTATGAGGAGCAGCCCAGTAAATATGAAAATTTAGATTTGCTACACTATAATTGAAGTTCTCACTAGGAATCGTTTTCAGTGTGTGCTATTGAATATGTCAAAAATAGACAAAGCCACAAACTTTGTTGTATATTACAAAAGTTAAAAGCGATTTGGCCTATTTATTTTTGTTTTGCTAAAAAAAATTTTCTGATGATGCTTTAAAAAAGTTTCATTTTGACTTAGCAAATATAACTAAAGCTTCTACTATTACAGGTTCAGAGTCATATCCTGCCATCGCCTCCTGCAGCACTCCAACTACCTCGAACACCATTCTTACTACATTAAAGACACCCAGCAAACGTAAAGGTAAATTTTTAGAGTATGTAGAAAGTTTACTGTTTTGACCCTTACTTTGTTGAAACTAACTGTTTCTAAATAATTCCAGACTATATTTTAAAAAGTAATATGTAAAAAGTAAATCGCAATAATAAATGTAAGTAAAAAATAGTACATATAATATTTTTTCAGATATTAAACAAAGATTGAATTTACTAAGCCATGGAGATTCAAGTAGAGCCATTCAGCTAACGCCCAAAGCTAGAAAATTTTATGGAATTGCCAAAAACATGGTTTCACTAGCCAGAAAAATTGACAGACAAAATTCCGGTGTACGAAAACAACTGTTTGAGATTAAAAAAAGAGTTGAATTATAAATAAATCTAAATTTGGAATAAGTAAATTGATTTGTTTCCTGTTTTTTCATGAATAAAAATAATGTGTTCAAACAGTCTTTTATTTTGGAATATTAATTCCACTTTTCATAAAATTCCTTATCAATAGCGTTGTCGAATGATAAAATTGGTGTAAGCTAATGTATTCTCGAGCCCTTTAAAAAGGTGCATGAAAATCCATTAGAGCTCACTATTTCTATCTGTTGAAAATAAATAGCAAAAATAGTTATTTCCATATATTTCAAAAAGCCCGCTGGTTCTATATGCAGCGCTAGAGCGGTGGGTTGAATAAGTAAAATAACATTGAATAATTATTCAGTAGAGTGGCCCATCTATTGTATATTATATTATCTTATCTATGATTAGAATATAAATATAACAACACAACAAAAGGTACATATAAAGGACGTGATCAGAATACAGAGTGATTTCACTACGTTTTCCCCCTGTATTATTTCGAAACATAATCGTTCAAATATTTTGTTCTGCGGCGTATACTATCAGGCCTACCTTCTGCTAAATAGTTTCTTGAGCTAAATCTTCAGTAGTTTGATTATTCATAGAACTTTGAGTTGTAATAGTTCTATTCATTAAACTAGGCTCTTCTGAAACGTTTATTTGAGGCTTCGCAATGTATTTCTGGTCTGCTAGTCAAGATCTGGATTTCAGATGGTACATCTACCATCTGTTGTTGAGGATCAAAGATTGGTAGATCTTCTCGAGGAGCCAAATGTTTTATGGACACGTTCCATTTGACAATCGTACTAATGCATACTCAGGGTTCGCTTCTATTAGTTCTGCTCCCTCTTGGAGTGGTTCATATTTGTTATTTGTGACATGTTTGCTTACTAAAATTGGTCCTGGTTCAGTAGGCCAACTAGGTAATGTTCCAAAAGATGATTTTGTTGTATAATTGAACAATCTTTTTTTTGGAGTACAATTGATTGTAGTGCAAAGTAATCATCTTATTGAATGTAGTGCTTTAGGTAATACTTTTTCCAACTGATTAATTTTGAGATTTTTTTGTTTTCAGAGCTAATGATTAAGTCTTCCGAATTATACCATTGTAACCGTTTCCATCTGGGTTGTATGGGTTACTATGACTTGTCGCTACTCCTCTGTCGTATAAATATGATTTAAACTCTTTGGACATAAAACAAGATCCTTGAACTGTATGTATGTATGAGGGCATTCCAAAGATTACAAAGAATTGATTTAAATAAGCTATGACTGTACTAGATGATGTATCAGTGCACAGAAACGCGAACGGAAATTTTCTGGAAATTGATGGTAGAGGGCTTTTAAGATCTATGTTCAATATCTCAAATGGCTGGGTAGCTTTTATAAGTTGGTTTTATTTCGGCACAACTCGGACATGAATTTGTAATTTTGCGAACATCATAAATAGAATAAGGCATATTCTTGGATATAATTCAATGATATATATGTTTGATTCCAGTATGACATAAGGCTTGATGAAGATCAAATAAAGTGTTATGGCTCGCAGATTCACATATCCTGGAAAATGTATCTGTAACAGTATTACCAACTCCTGGTCTATAAACAATATCAAAGTTATAACAAGAAAGTTCTTTACGCCATCTCAGGGTTTTCTTGAAAATTCATCAACAATTGTCAAAAGATACATTGTTAAGTCATATTTTTGTATAGCGGCCCAAAATCGATTGAGGTTTTCATCGTGTTCGTTTTATGTTTAACCACAAACTGTAATATCATCTAAATAAGCGAAGACGCCTCTCAGCTTCTCGTTCTTGATTATTTCTTTTTAAAACACGCGACTCCATTGGTTACACCGAAAGGAACTCCTGTAAATTGAAATAACTGGCTATCAGCTTCAATGACAGTATTCTTTTCATCCATTTTGATAGGTAGACTGGTAATATGCATTACGAAGATCAATTGTACTAAATATTCGGAATTTGGAGACTGCGGCTACCACGTCTTCAATATTTGGTAAAGGGTATGCATCTAGGTAAGTGAATCGGTTGATTATTTATGAATAGTCTATTACAATTCTCTTTTTATTATTTTCAGCTTCAGAAACGAGAACTTGTGCCCTCCATGGTGAACAGCTTTTTTCAATAATTCATTTTTGTAGTAGTTTTCTCACTTCGGTAGATATAAACTTTATAAACTTGGCGTCTTCTTCTATTTGCTTTCTTGATTTGGTTATTATGGATCTGCAGTCTGGTGACAAGTTGTGAAAAGGAGATACTGGTTTTATTTTCGCTACGGCTAAACTACATACTGCCAAAGGAGTTCTCGAGCCACCAAAGTCGAGTTCAATATTTGAGTGCCGTGATAGTATGTCATGTCCAATAATAACATCATCACACAGTTCTGGCAAACTGGAAATCTTTAAATTCTCATACTTGTGACCTAAAAGTACAATATTCATGAAGCAGTGTCCTATTATAACTGAATATACATTGGTAGAGGCCATCGAGATATGACATTTGCTTGGATGAATATGGATATTTCGGTTTTGAACAATATCTTTACTTATGTAGGTTTCTGAACTTCCGTTGTCGACAAGAGCTTCAGCCAGATTACTATTGACTTTAGTTTTCGTCAAGGACTTGTTTAAACATTTTGGTGCAGCTGCTAAGAGATTGACAGATTCACTCATAGATGCAGAAGTGATTTTATGATCCCTACTAAGACAAACTTCAGAAAATGACCTTTTTTATTGCAATTACGACAAATTACTTCTCGTGCTGGACATTTACTTCTAGGATGTCGTTTATTACCACAAAAATAGCATTTGCTTGTAGCTGTTGATGTTACTAATTGGTCATTAATAGTTCCAGTTGAATATTTATCATCTTGTATACCACAAACAAAGTTTGGTGATTCTGTTTAAACTTCAGAGTGTTTTTGTGTTGATTCTAAGGATCGAGCTTGAGTTTCAGCTTATTCCAGTGAAAGTGTGTTTTTTTCTAAAAGCGGATCCAAAGAAAACTGTTAAAATTCAAATGAAATAACCAGTTCATTGCTAAATACAGCAAAACTCTATTGAATATAGTTAAATCAAATAGCAATCCTAAAATATAAAATTAAAAATAAATGATAAATAATATTCTTGCTCCGCCACTAGTAGCAACACAAAATTTGTAACTCTTAGATCGCCTTCAGCACTGCTACTGGAATTGTGAGAAAGCAATAGTGAATTTCAATAGATAGTTATCGATAAAAATGTTGGGTGAAAAAATTTGTCTGTGGATCTAATCAACTAATCAATTTGATAAAGGCCTGATATTCTTCTTTCTCTTTCATCTTAAAGACATTATCTACTGACAATTCACTCTTTTACTGGTTTTAATGGACGGCCATCGCCGGATAATTTGTTCCATCCTTAACTATATCGAATTTAGATTCATTCTTTTATTATGTCGGGATGAAATACTATTGTAGCTAGAGGATATTTTTGGGAGAATCTAAATTAAATTCATGAAGGAAACCTTATAGACAATAATCCACATTACGTGGATGTATTTATAACTAGTTAGCCTAGACCAGTTCCAAGCATAAACAAAATATTGCGTTACCATAGCAACCAACAATAAGTTATTAGAAGTGTCAGTGTAAAGTTTGACGTCAAAAAAGTAAACCAAAGTTACGCAATAAATTAAAAGAGAAAAGATGTCCACCGAAATTGAGAAAATCGAAACATTGGAGTATCGAGCCATCATCAAGTACCTGTATTTAGAAGGGTTAAGAGGTGAGCAGATTCACGAAGATATGCTTAATACCTTTGGTGATCAATATCCTTCATATGTGACCGTAAATAATTGGACTGCAAGCTTTAAAAGAGGTAAATTTTCCATTGAAGATGATGACCGATCAGGAAGGCCAGTTTCTGTGTCAGTCCCCGAAAATATCGATGCAGTTCATGACATGATTTTATCAGACCGTCCAATTGGGCTAAAACGGATATCTGAAGCACTGAATATTTCATACGAACGCGTTCATCATATAGTTCACGTCAATTTGGACATGAGAAAAACTACTGCAACATGGATCCCCAAATGTCTGAATGTTGACCAAAAGCGTGCAAGGGTAGAAGCATCGCGTTCGATCTGTGCTCGATTTGAAAACGATGTAGACTTCTTAAACCGAATTGTTACTTGGGTAATTTTTCACGATCCAGAAACAAAGCAACAATCGATGGAATGGCGACACTCTGGTTATCAAAGACCTAAGAAGTTTCATGTCCAAAAATCTGCTGGAAAAGGTCTTGCTTCAGTTTTTTGGGATTGCCATGGAGTAATCATGATTGATTTTTTGGATAAGGGTAGAAAAATAACTGGAGATTATTATTCGATATTACTGACCACTCTACGGGAAGAAATTGAAGAGAAAAGACGCGAAATGCTATCCAAAGGTGTTTTGTGTTTGCAGGACAACGCCCCTGGACACAAATCTCATGTTGCCATACAAAGAATTCGTGATTTAGGGTTTGAATTACTAGAACACCCCCTTTATTCACCAGATTTGGCTCCGTGAGACTATCATCTTTTTCCTCAACTGAAAAAAAGTTTAAAAGGTCGTAAATTTTCTTCCAACGAGGAGGTAATAAAAGCTGTGGAGGTCTGGTTTGCAGAGCCAGAAGAAACATTTTTTTTGAAAGGTCTAGAGACGTTGCTGGTTCGCTGTAATAAATGTATCCAATTAAGAGGAGAATACGTTGAGTAATAAAATATTTTGACATTGAAATTTTGTTTAGTTCTAAAGTAGGCTAAGAATTTCTCAATATATCCTCGTACATCAATGGTATGTATTTCAGTATTATTTGAAAGTAAATTAGTCCTAATAGTATATTTTCGATTTTAGGCCTTCTGCTTCTTTACATTTTTCTTGCTTGCTGCTTCTCACTGCATGATTTTCTCTTGCTCATTTTTTATACTGCTTTTGCTTGCCTGAAAGTAGAAACTTGTGATTAGCACAAGCTGTAGTTTTGAGTGCTTGTCTAAGCTTGGTATACGTAGCTCTACATCCAGTGACACCATTCAATAAACAGAGAACACTTCAAACTCTCTGCAGCATCTGAGCAGGTAGGATCTGTCTGCACTTTATTTCTTTATGGCTGCTTACCACACTCAAAGGAAACTGCTGGACGACCTTCATCTTCACGTACTTCAAGTTAATATTGTATTATAATATAAGTATTGTACATATCTATTAATTTTCATTTTATGAAGTACTTAGTAAATATTCATTTAAACATATGTTCAACTAATAGTACGTACTAGCCGTTCATTTACATCCAAATATTTATATACCTACAAATTTAGAAGAGATTATCAGTTATAAATATATTTCAAAGTGAATTAAACTGATTATATCATCCATTTTTGATATTTTGGTCAAAGAGTACTTGGGGGAGAACTCTGACAAATACCTTTCCTATAACCCCGCACAAGAGGGTTTATAACATATTATAATATAATTTAAGTAACAAGCCTGTAGTGAATACAATGGATTACCTTCAGAATGAGGCTTTATTCTACAGAAAATAACTGACATAAAATTATTGACAACTTTGTAACACCACTGACAATGTCATGGATATGATCAAGAGGGTAATATTATGACATTCTTTCCGACTTCTAATTTCTCAAGGAAGTTTTTTAAATATTGAGGACGTCTTCGTATCCTAACTGGCCTATCGATATTCATTACTGCGTCTTGATTGTTCTGTTCTTGAATGGAGTGGTCTTGAATCAGATGAACTTGATTTTCTTGAATGCTTTGGTCTCGACTTTCGTGAATGCTTTGGTCTTGTATTTGATGATCTTGCTTTGAATGGACTTGATCTTCATTGACATAATTTTCATCGCAGCGAATTAATGATATGTCTCCTCGAGGAGCTAAATGTCGAGTTCAAACTGTCTTTTCTTCTCCATTTTTCAGTCGGATATGGGCGTATTCCGAGCTGGCTTCTAGGAGTTGGACTTCGTCAACTAAGGGTTCGTATTTATTCGAACGCAAAAATCTCTTTAATAGTATTGGTCCTGGTGCAGCTAGCCATGTAGGAACTGACGATCCATAAGTTGAGCGTCTCACATATTTAAACATACATTCATGTGGGGTCGAGTTGATAGCAGTACATAAAAGAGATCTAATACAGTGAAGAGAATCCACTAGAACCTGCTCCCATTGGTTTATTTTCAAATTTTGAGATTTTGAAGCCAACTGGATGGTTTGCCATATAATTCCGGTCGCACTGACCATTACCCTGAAGATTAAAGGGAGTCGTGCGACTTAAAGCAATACCATGAGACTCTAAACATGACTCAAGTTCACGGGACATATAAAAGTACCTTGGTCAGAATGAACATATGTCGGAGTGCCAAATGTAGAAAATATTTGACGCAAACATTGGATAACTGTAGGGGATGATATGTTGGAACATGAAAATGCAAATGAGAATCTGGAAAATTCATCAACAATGGTTAGTAAGTACGTATTTCTTGACGATGAAGGAAAAGGACCTTTAAAATCCAAATTAAGACGTTCAAATTGTGAGGTGGCTTTGATTACCGTTCCTTCATTTTTATGAAATTTTGGTTTAATTTCAGCACGAACAGGACATGAGGAGGTAATTTGACGGACGTCTTCCACAGAATTAGGGAGATTTTTGCAGCGTATAAAATGGAAAAACCGGGTGATACCAGGGTGACACAAAGAAGAATGTAAATCAAATATTTTTTTTCATCAGCCGATTACATGATTGCAGGAGTAATACGGGAAAATGCATCAGCTACCGTGTTTTGACTTCCTGGCCTAGAAACGATATCATACTTGTAGCATCACAATTCCAAACGCCAACGTTGAATTTTTTCATTTTTGATTTTGGAGGAGAACTTGTTATTTAACTTAAATGCCACTGACTTCTGATCCGTAATGAACTGAGAATGTCTACCAATTAAAAAATGTCTCCACTTTTTCAGTGCTTCTACTATTGCGTACGCTTCTTTTTCAACTGACGAATGCTTTTGTTCCTGAAAGGACAAGGTTCTTGAGAAAAATGGGTATGCATCCAATAATGTATTACTTTTCCGCCCAACCTATCTAATATGCGAGGAAAGTATTGGTTTACCCTAAAAAAGTTGGAATTTTGAAAAAAATTTTTGGGATATTTTTACGTTTTCCCTCAACAACAACACGAAAAAACGGTTTTTAGAAAAAAAATCCTGTATGTATGTCGTCGTCGTCGTCGTTGTCGTCGGCCACTTTTTCATACATGTCTTGTTAGCACGATACATCCTCCGAAGTTCAGCAAGTCACAAATTTTATGATTCAATATTATTCAGGACATCTCACTGATTGATTTTCAGCTCACCAGAGCCAATACAACAGGTACTACAGTACTTTAAGTACGATATTTTTGTCATTTTTGGAGAAATTTCAGTTTATTAGCACGATACAGCCTCCGGAGTATATACAAGTGACCAATTTTATGATTCGATATTATTCAGAGCGTCTCAAAGATGAACCCTATTGATATTCAGCTCACTAAAACCAGTACAACAGGTGCTATGGTACTCGAAGTACCAAATTTTTGTCATTTTTGGAGAATTTTCAGTTTGTTAGCACGATACAGCCTCCATAGTGTATACAAGTAACCAATTTTTTGATTGATTATTATTCAAGGTGTCTCACAGAAGTGTATTGATCATCCACCTGACTAGAGCGAGTACAGCGGGTCCTATAAACCCAGATATACTACATTTTTGGTTATTTTTGGAGAAATTTCGGTTTCTTAGCACGATACATCCCCCGAAGTGCATACAAGTAACAATTTTATGATAGCATATTGTTCAGGGCCGCAGATGCGGAGAAGTTAGTTTTAATCTTTAAAACCGTTTATATTTATTCATGGTTTGAGAATAGTCAACACACATAGGTTTCTGGTGGTTTTCACTTGAAGTTACCGGAGGTTGAGCTCGCCAATAAAGTTGAGGTCTGAAGTTGTAAATCTACGGGATTTTATTGCGATTGGTTTGCAATTAAACGTCAAATTTGAAAATAGACTGAATGGTTCAACATTTGCTGCTGCTAAATTGCATATTGATAGGGTAGATTTATCACCAATGATCACTTAAGTGCTGAGTTCGTCAAGGACTAAAAGCTTTACATTTGAATAAATGTTATCCAAAATTTGTAAGCGTACAATACAATATCCAAGAGACGTTAGAGATATTGAAGCCATTTTAACATTAATTCTTGCTGGAACGACACAAATATTTCTACTGGCAACAATTCTACTTGAAATATAACTATCAGAACTCTCTGTATCGACTAGTGCATGTGTGATTATGTTGTTTATTAATTTGAAGAATAGATTTGGATAAGCAACTAGGAGAAACAGCAGAAATTGTAGACAAAATAGCAGCAGATGTTTTCTGAGTTCTTCTGGTGTTACTTGATCCACACAGTTGAAAAATGACCTCTTTTATTGCAGGAATTGCAAATTCCATTTTTAGCAGGACAGTGTTCGTGCATATGTCTATATCTGCCACAAAATAAACATTTCTGAAAAGTTGCAGCAGCCGTTAACTGCCTGGTTGATGAACTTTCAGAATCTTGTGACGGTTCTACATTGTGTAAAACGGCAACACTTGAATCAAAAGTTGATGAATATGATTCAGCATGTTGCTTGGCTATTTCTAACGCTCTTGCAGTATCAAACGCTTGAATTAAGCTCAGAGAAGAGTGCTCTAGAAGCCGCTGTCTAATTTGTGGTGAACTTAAACCACTCATAAATGAGTCTCGGATACAATCATCTCTATTCTGTTCAGCCATGATAGCTTTAAATTTGCAGTCTCTGCTCATCTGCTTCAAAGTTTGTAAATATTGGTCAATTGACTCACCCGCTAGCTATCTTCTTGATGAGAGGGAATATCGAGAAAACATTTCATTTTTGGGTTTTACGTAGAGGCTGTCAAGGGTTTTTATGGCATCTTCATACGTTGTACTTTCACTAATGGACTCAAAAACGACTGGACTCACGTAGTTTATTAGTAGATTCAGCTTCTTCGTGTTGTCCTTCGCATCTGCCGCTTCCAGAAAATTCACGAACGATCTGTACCAATGATTCCAAAGCTGACCTGCGTTTCCAAGAATATCTTCTATATCTAAACGATCGGGGCGAAGTAGCTTATCCATTTAATATTCTCTGTAGAATCAATTGTAGTGATTACAATGGATTACCTTGAGAATGAGGCTTTATTCTACAGAAAATAACTGAGATAAAGTTATTGACAACTTTGTTACACAACTGACAATGTCATGGATATATTATGACACATTGTGACACTGTAAACAATGTTACAATGCAGTCTTTTATACGCGAATTATAAAATAGTTATTTGTAAAAAAAGTGTTACAATGTATCGTTTTGTAGTTCGGGTGAAGTTTGGGCAACGAATCCCGAAGCGGTGAGTTGCGCAAATCACGAGTGCTACGCAAAGTCATTGTGACACAAGTTTTACACAATATTTTTCATAATTCGAATGTATTCAATTTTTTAAATAAAATAGAATTAAACTAGGAGGAGTGGTTTGAATTTAAATTGGAATGTCTGTAGATTCCAGATTGGTCAGATCACAGATTGTTTTATTCAGCACTTTTGGCTCTTGACATATTAGGTTCGAATAATTGTGTAAATTATAAACAAACTTTCAGTGAAGCAAACACAGGATGATTATTTGCTCAACACTTTAGTTGCCAAGCCAAAATATAGAAAAAAATGTACAGGGTCACGTGGGCCAAAAACATTTTTTTAGCCTTGTATTTGTTTTGCGTAAAAGTCATAAAACAAAATGAGTTTTTTTGTTTTTTTTTTGTAGAAAATACCGTGTCCACATATTGTACACATGGCTTAGCATTGCGATATTCTTAATAATGCCTAGTCACTGGCCGTGTGTACCATATATGGACATTCAAGGACAAATGACGTATGTAATATTTCGAGCAAAATATAACTGGGTGCGGACGCAGCGTAGGTTTTAGTGTGTTGTGGACTGCCGAATGGAAAGAACGGTAGACTTTGAAATTCAAAACCGTTATTATGGCGCGCGATAGAAGAGTACTAAGCCCTTTGCAGTTGGAATTAGAGGTGGCAAATGCAGCCAATGAGTTACATGAATATAGGAACATGAGTGATGAGTTTTCTGATTACTCTAATTCAGATTTGGACCCTACATATGAAGAAACAGATGCAACATGCTCGAATGATTCTGATAACGAACTGTAATAATAAACCTAAACTGAATTGAGGCTTTAATCAACTTTCAACTTGACGGTCACAATAAACAAATAACATAATAGCAAAGTGAACTATATAACATTCTTCCCCTCTTCAGTTTCTTCTGAAATCTTCAAAATGCTTTGGAGGGTTTCTATTTCGTTCTGAACGACGAGGCAAAATCTCTTTCACTTGATCAAATTGAACATTGGTATTGCTTTGTTCCTTGTCTGAGCCTTTCTCTAATATCACCGAACCATCAGTTGAACATGAACCCAAATTTTCTTGATCCAGATTTGTACTGGTTTCCTTCAGCAATGATGTATCTCCTCGAGGTACCAGATGTCGAGTTGAAACAGTAGTTTCTCTACCATTAGAAATCCGTACGTGAGCATAATCTGGATTTACTTCGACCAGTCCCACTTCTTCCACTGAAGGTTCGTATTTATTCGCTCTAACGTGCCTTCTTAAGAATACAGTGCCAGGAGTAGATAGCTATGTTGGAAATGATAATCCATTTTGCGATCTTCGTGGATGAATAAACATTCTCTCATGAGAAGAACAATTAGTTGCCGTACATAGAAGGGACCTTATTGAATGCAGAGCTTCTTGCAAAACTGAATCCCATTTATCTTTCTTCAGGTTCTTAGATTTCAGTGCCAACATTATACGCAGTTGTACGACTTGAAGCAATACCGTTTGATTGCAAATATTCTTTCATCTCATGGGATATCAGCGAGGTTCCTTGTTCAGAATGTATATACGTTGGCATTCCAAAGATTGCAAAAAGTTGTTCCAAGCACCAGATGACGGTTGCGGAAGTTGTGTCTGGACATGCAAAAGCAAAAGGGAATCGTAAATATTCATCAACAACAGTTAAAATATACTTGTTGTTAGTTGTTGATGGGTCCTTTAAAATCAATGTTGAGCCTATCAAATGGAGATGTCGATTTTATTGGAGTTCCCTGGCTTTTATCAAATCTTGGCTTGATTCAGCGCAAACTGGGCACAATGCGGTAATTTTTCGAATATCATACAAGGAAAAAGGTAGATTTTTACATCGAATCCAATGATACAACCAAGTCACTCCGGGATGACATAAGGAGGTATGTAAGTTATATAAAGTTTTATCACTTTGTTCTCTTGATATACCTGAAGTTATTCTTGAAAAAGTATCAGCTACTGTATTTTCTAGTCCAGGTCTATAAATGATATCGTAACTGAAACAGAATAATTCTAGGCGCCACCGCATAATCTTTTAATTTTTTATTTTACTTGAAACTTCATGATCAAACATGAAAGACACTGATCTCTGGTCTGTTATGAGTTTGAAATGTCCAATTAGGAAGTGTCTCCACTTCTTGAGTGCTTCGACCATAGCGTATGCTTCTTTTTCCACAGATGAATGTCTTCTTTCAGTACTGGAGAGAGAGTCCTTGAGAAAAATGCTACAGGTTTGCCATCTTGGGAGAGCTGAGCTGCTATCGTATTCTCTGAGGCATCGTTTTCCACAGTGTCATGAATGGATTTAACAGTTGCATTAGCAATGCTTTTCAAAATTTCAAAAGCTGCTACAGCACTCTCAGACAAAGGAAAGGTTTTGCATTCTACTAATGCGTGAATCTTTTCAGAAAACTTGGAAACCCATTTTGAGTAATGTGCAACATTCCCATTATTCGACGGAGAGAGGACATGTTATTTGGTATAGGTAGTGGCTTCAGTCTATCAGGGTCAGGTTTGATTGTTTTATTCTCTATACAATAACCAAGAATTTTTATTTTGTTCGAAGAAAACACACACTTTTCTTTATTTAAAGTTAGGTTATACTTCTCGGCAGCTTTCATGAAAAGATGAAGATTATCGTCATGATGTGCTTTATCGGATCCGCAAATCGCCACGTCGCCTAAATACGCAAAAGTATCTTTCAAACCCTCTTTAATGATGACGTTTTGAATTACCCTCTGAAAGCAAGCAACTCCATTGGTAACTCCGAACGGAATTCTAAGAAATTGATAAAGGTTATCACAAGCTTCGAAAGCGGTGAACTCCTTTTCTCCTCCTCTGATGGGGATATGATGGTAGGCACTACGAAGGTCTATGGAACTGAATATATCATACTTTGATTCCTTTTCCACGATATCTTCAATTCGGGGTAGAGGGAAAGCATCAAGCATAGTAAATTTATAGATTGTCTGGGAATAATCAATGACCATTCGTTTTTTATGCTTATCGTTTGAAGTTATCAGAACTTGTGCACGCCAGGATGAATCACTTGGTTCTATAATGTGTTAATTCAATAACCTTTCGACTTCTTTTTTTATGAACTCGAGATCGCCAGGACAATATCGACGTGATCTCACTGCAATAGGATTACAGTCTATAGATAAATTTGAGAAATTGGGTCCAGATTAGCAATAGCTAAACTACATACTGTGAGTGGGCAGCTCGATCCATCAAAAGTTACTTTCACATCTGAGTGTTCTTTGAGAAAATTGTGACAAATAATTATATCTGCGTATAATTCACCCATTATTAGAAGTTTGAAATCTCGATAGATGTTATCCAGTATTCTTATAGAAACGATACAATATCCAATCACTTGTGATACTAACGATGTGGAAGCCATTGCTACATCACATGCATAAGGAAATATCTTCAATTTTCTGGATCTTACAACTTTACTTGATAGATAACTATCCGAACTTCCCGTATAGATCAATGCATCTGTCACAACTCCGTCAACTTCAACTCGAAGGATGGCTTTCGATAGACAAGCTGGCGAGGCAGCTGAAATAGTCGCTAGTAGAGATGATGTCTGTTTGGTATATTTCATTGCGTTTCCTCGGGATTTGCAGATTTTGTGAAATGACCTTTCTTGCCACATGCATGACAGTTGGAATTTTTACCTGGACTCGTACTACGAAGGTGACAATCATATCCACAAAAGTAGCATTTGGAAGAAGCAGCAGACGTTGTTGGCGAATCTGAATTTTCTGTAAATTTTTTGAGATTGGTCTTCGTTTCTGTTAGCAGGAGCAGCAGCATTGAACGATACAAATGGTGATACATACGCCTCAGAATGAAATTGAGCCATTTCCAGTGCTCTCGCATTGTCAAAAGCATTTTTCAAGGTTAGTGTATTATTTTCAAGTAGTCATTGTCTAATTTGTGATGATATAAGACCACTGATGAATGAATCTCGGATAAATTCATCCCTGTGCTCATCAGCAGATACTGCTTTGAAATTACACTCTTTACTCATTTGCTTCAATACTTGAAAATATTGATCAATGGATTCACTAGTTTGTTGTCGTCTCGTTGAAAGGGAGTGTCTGGCAAATATTTCATTCCTTAGTTTGACATAAATATTTTTCAAGATGTCGATCGCTTTTTCGTATTTACTACAATCGCTAATATATCCATAGATGGTAGGGCTAACATAGTTGATGAGGAGATTCATTCGATCTTTTTCTCCCGTAGCTTTAGAGCGAATCCAATGGGTCCACTGTTGAGGTGCATCGCTTGAACAGGGTTCGACTTCTGACTTTTCAGGTCTGAGTAGCTTATCTATTTGATGTTGTAGAAGAAGAGAAAGTTGATTAAATTCTAATAATAAACCTAAACTGAATTGAGGCTTTAATCAACTGGACAGTGACAATAAACAAATAACATAATAGCAAAGTGAACTATATAACACGAACCGTTAGCGAAAATTTTCATGAAAGGTTTGTTTACCAAAAACTGAAAGAAATATTTGTTTGTTTATCTATTGTTATGTATTTTAGGGTACCAATAAACTCACAACTATAAAGATTAACATGTTTATTTTATACACTGAGCTACCGCCCACTAACTAATATGACAGTGTTAAGACATTGACAATATTCTTAGTTCTGTCTACAATCGCGTTCACGGTAACTTGCCCAATATCTATGTTTTTTAATTTTGGAGAAAATAAAACCAACAACAGATATACCTAGAAATAATGCATCTGCAGGTCCGTCTCGCGATCAGTTATCTACAGCACTGGATGGTGAATCAGATATATCTGTGGCTCAAGATAGTGATTTTTTGACAGATACAGTCCAGACAAAAGAAGAGTTTTTTAAGAGTCAGATTGGGGACCAGTTACAGGAAATTTTGCAACTTTTGAACTTCCGGTCAACCTCGGCATTTCGCAAAATTTGAAAAACGAAATGACAGGTAAGAGTGAATTGTCATTCTCTGAAATATTCGCATCTGAAGATGTTATAAAGATAATTGTGATTGAAACAAATTTATACGCATAGCAACAAATTCTTAGTGGAATAATAAATGGAACAATTACTAAGGAGTCACGTTTAAATTCATGGAAGGAGACGAACTACAATGGAATTCGTACATTCATAGCGTTTCTTATTTGGATGGATCTCTACTCAAAGCCATCATTACCTGATTACTTGTGCAGAATACCATTATATAAGAGTGACATTTTAAATACTCGTATATGCCCCGAAATCGATTCAAATTGCTCTTACGGATGTTTCACTTAACAAACAATGACGAGTGTCCTGAAAATGACAGACTTCATAAAGTTCAAAGTCTTGTCGATAAAATGAACGCTAGTTTTCATCGTTGTATGGATCCACAGTCATCTCTCTGCATTGATGAGACGATGATCCCGTTTAGAGGCAAGCTGTCCTTTAGACAGTACATAAAAGGAAAACATCACAAATTTGGAATCAAACGTTTTTAAATTTGTTTGCCAGGGGGATACACAAATAAAATAAAAATATATTACGGAAAAGAAAAAAATAATGGACAACCGGTTGCGGAAAAGGTAGTTATGTTATCTCATAGGAATATTGCGCGAACATAGGAAAAATCTCCCCAAAGCTGTCGTAGAAGCCAAACCCAAACTCAAGAAGGGAGAGATCGTCGCCAATCAAAATAATAATAATGTGATACTTATGAAATGGCAAGATAGGGGAGACGTGCTTTTTCTGTCGACAAAACATAAACATGATATGATAGAGGTAATGCACAGAGAACGCCCCAAAATAGAATCAGCCGCTATTATCGAGTATAATAATGCTAACGCCAGTGTCACACGATCAAATTAGCATCAAATTAGCTTCAGTTTGGCTGTCAACTAGTTTGATAAAACTGTAGAATGACGTCACCAATTTGATGGGCAAAATGTAGACTGTCACACGATCAAATTTGCTTCAGTTTGGCACTCAACTAGTTTGATCAAACTATAAAATTACGTCATCAATTTGAAGTTGCTAGTTTGATGTATTTAGGAGCTCTCCTATTCGTATCAAACCAGACTGATGAAACTAGCATTTTCATTGGCCACTGCAAATTCAAATATTTTGTTGACACGTCAGATCAGAGGACAGCTTACTCCAACTCATTCCGAAAGTCCGTCAAATGGTACAGGAAAGTGGCATTTGAGTTGATAACTGGCACTTCAATGGTGAATTAATTGATTATTTTTGATTCAAATAACCAAAGCAAAATGTCAGTTACAAAGTTCAAAGAGAATGTGTGCCTGCAAGCTTCTTCAGAGTAGTAACCAACCCCTTCCCTTACAAGTTCAACAAAAAAGTGAGCTGTCTCAAAATGTTCTAAACAAAAGAGGCAGATGCACGATTTGTTGTGAAAGAAACTCTGAACTACACGGCAGAAATTATGCTGTTAAGAACACAAAACGAGTCATATATGTATGTAATGGATGTGAAGGAAACCCAATAATATGTTTAGACTGTTCCTTTGCAACCATGTTTTTATAAAGAAAAATTAAAAAACAAATATAATCTATAATAACAGACTCTGTTACTTACCTGGTTACTATTCTATTTAAAGAATTAAGTTATTTTTGTTTATGAAAAAATTTGAAAAAATAAATGTTCATTCTAAGTTTATTGTATTATTGGTCATGCATCTAAAAACAAAAAAAAACAGGCCAATTTACTATAGTGTAGTTCTACGCCGGACCCATCGATATTTCCATTTAAATTCGAGGCAGATGTGTACACACACATAGCCGAGAAGCGTTTAATACCTGTGTCCACTATGTGTACACATGGCAGAGAATTAAAGTTGGCTGTGTCCATAAACGGTACACACGGCAGTCTAAGTGTTAAAAAAGAGCTTTTTCATATATGCTTGCGTTCTATTTATATTATATCATGAACAGAATTATCTATATAATCTTCACATAGATATCTGGTGATTTATCCCAAAAATCGAACGTTATGTATACCTATATATTGATCATATACAATATAAAAATAAACAATTGTCAAATCATTGCTGGGACAGCAACAATGCTAGACCATCTTATAATTTGTTTCAAGGTTAAAGTCAAATGTCAAATAAAAATACATACTACATACAATAACCTACTGTATGACACTAAAAATTACTAAAAAAGTGTTCTAAGAGACTTTATTGTGACACTGTAAACAATATTATAATGAAGTCTCTTTTATACGCGAATTATAAAATAGTATATTAAAGAACAAGTTTCATAAGGCAACATGTTATGGCACGCGTCTATATTTAGCAAACGAGGTGAAAGCGATTTTTTTGAAGGACAATTGCCATGGAAGGCCTTTTGAAACAAGTATTTTATTCGATTTTATCTACTTTGCGATTTTGTTTCCAACAAGTAATGTAGCGGTTGGTAATGCTGAAAAATAGAAAATTATTAAACGTATACCGCACCTGAACTGTTTGTTGTAGTATTATTTATTCAAAAGTATCACTATGTTACGATTAAAGTTGGGTTATGTTATTTGTGTGCTTGATTTTTTTAGATGACGAAAGTTGATGTATCGGTGTTAGTGTCACCAACCTTGATGAATAAAATATTGCGTTTCGAAAAATTCTCTCTTTGGAACTCGACGGGATTTCATAACGTAATCATTAGAATCGCAAAGTAGAAAAAGAATTTTAATATTAGGCAGGTTTATTTTGTAAAAATAATAATAACGTGGATGAAAGTTTATATACTTACTCTGGTTACTTTTCAAAATGAATGCATTTCCAATTAAAGGCAGCGCTGCAGGTCCTGGTAAATTCCATATTATCTTAACAGCTCTTATGTAATTCTTTACTGCTGAGTATATCGATAATAATATAGATATAATATAACCCAAATAATAGTCCATAATCCTGTAACAAAAATATTGACTTAAAGAAAGAAGTTTTGTTTACATCGTCATATTGTAGAGAACTCAATTATATTAAGGTGCGCAATTAGAAACCATAAGCAATTAGAATTTTTTTGTATTCTTAATTTTATCACCACAAGGATTCTGTAATATTGCTGAACATGAAGAGTTTCTTTATATGCTCTATTTTTATAACATAGCTCAAGAGAAACAAGAATTTATATGTATAAGAAACCGTTCAGTTATAAGTTTCAAATGATTGAATAGATGAGGTTTTTACATGATGAAGATCCATACTGAACGGTGAAATAAAACAAATAATTTGTTTAAATTAAGGTATAATATAAAAATGTCTTAATATATACAGTGCATAAATACAGAATTCTATTTACTAATGTTAACGAAGGTATTGAAAGAAATTACCTGGAAATTCATTCACTACAAACATTCCTAAGCTATCTTCTCAGTAAAAAAGTTTATTAAAGGAGAGTGATTGATATCTATTTGGTCGTTAAGAAGATTCTCTGAATATTTATTTTTGTTAATCTCAAGGGCCTCTAATACTAAAATATTTACCGACTACATAGAGAATTTCAAAATTTGGGTCAAAAATGTGTTGGTTTCCTAAAAAATGATTTGAATAGTTAGAATCTAATTTTTTTATCACAGCTACGTTTGTGTTCCGAAATTCTAGTTTTAAGATTTCTAAAAGTTCTACCGATGTGAATTTTATCACAGTTGTCATTACCACATTATAATTGATAATCTCCTGATTTGTTTAATTTTGAAGATTTAGATTTATTATTTTTAATGAATGTGGGTAAATTGTAATCAGTTTTAAAGGAAATATTCATGTCTAAAGTTTCTAAAAAATATTCAATTTTTAAGGATGGTATTCCAAAGTATGTTAAGCTTTTAAATTGTTTATTATTATTGTTATCTGAAGGGAATACTTGTTCTAAAGTCTGTTTTTTCAACTTTTTATTTATGATATTGTCAATCAAATTTGGATCGTAATTATTATTAACTGCTATTTGTTTTATGATATTTAATTCTTTGTTATAATTATTATTATTTAATGGAACTGTTAAGAGGCTGTGTATCATACTATTGGAAGCTGCTAGTTTATGACTGAATGGGTGGACCGAACTATTATGAATCGTGATATCTGTATGTGATGGTTTATGAAATATAGAAAAATCATGTTTGTTATTTATATTTGAATTTGTAAGGTCTAGAAAGTTTATAGACTTATTTTGTTCAAGTTCTACGATAAATTTGATATTATTGTGAATTGAGTTTATGTAAGCTCTCTAATTGTCTATTTGTAACAATGAAGCTAGCTAAAATGTCGTCCACATATCGGTGCCAGTACATAAATTTTTTACTAAGAGGGTGTTCATGAATTATTTTTTCTATATTATCTATGAAAATTTATGCTAGTAGGGGGCTAAGGGGGTTGCCCATAATCAAACCATCTTCACTGCTATAAACCTCTCCATTGAAATGAAAATAATTTTGATTCAAATACACTTTTAATAAAGTAATGATATCAGAGTGAATTATAGGATTAACATTATTGTATGTGAGCAAATTATCAACAAGAGTTATAGTTTCTTTAGGAGGTATACTGGGGAATAGATTTGTTACATCGAACGATATGAATTTAGAATTATGGGGTAGTATTATATCTTGAATATTATTAATTAATTCCGTTGAGTTTTTAACTGAAAATCAAGGTATGAATAAACAATATTTAGAGATGACATCTGTGAGAATCTTTGAAATTTTGAATGAAGGTGCTGTGAAATAAGAAACAACTGGTCTGATTGGGTACCCCTCTTCATGGAGTTTAATTAATGAATAAAGTTCAGAGTGTTGCGGATTGGGTAAATATAAAATCAAATTTACCGTATAACTTGAATAAAATAAGTCTATAAACTTTCTAGACCTTACAATTCCAAATATAAATAATAAACATGATTTTTCTATATTTCATAAACCATCACTTACAGATATCACAATTCATAATAGTTCGGTCCACCCATTCAGTCATAAACAAGCAGCTTTCAATAGTATGATACACAGACTCTTAACAGTTCTATTAAATATTAATAATTATAACAAAGAATTAAATATCATAAAACAAATAGCAGTTAATAATAATTACGATCCAAATTTAATTGACAATATCATAAATAAAAAGATAAAAAAACAGACTTTAAAACAAGTATTCCCTTCAGATAAAAATAATAAACAATTTAAAAGCTTAACATACTTTGGAATATCATCCTTAAAAATTAAATATTTTTTAGAAACTTTAGACATGAATATTTCCTTTAAAACTGATTACAATTTACCCATATTCATTAAAAATAATAAATCTAACTCTTCAAAATTAAACAAATCAGGAGATTATAAATTATAATGTGGTAATGACAACTGTGATAAAATTCACATCGGTAGAACTTTTAGAAATTTTAAAACTAGAATTTCGGAACACAAACGTAGCTGTGATAACAAAAAAGTAGATTCTAACTATTCAAATCATTTATTAGAAAATCAACACATTTTCGACCCAAATTTTGAAATTCTCCATGTAGTCGGTAAATCCTTTAGTTTGAATTTATTAGAAGCCCTTGAGATTAACAAAAATAAATATTCAGGTAATCTTCTTAACGACCAAATAGATATCAATCACTCTCCTTTATTAAACCTTTTCACTGAGAAGATAGCTTAGGAATGTTTGTAGTGAATTAATTTCCAGGTAATTTCTTCCAATACCTTTGTCAACATTAGTAAATAGAATTGTGTATTTATCCACTGTATATATCAAGACATTTTTATATTATACCTTCATTCGTTTGGACAAAGCTACTTACTGTGTTAGTGAAACGCGTCAACCAGTTTAAATTGAACACTAGTTCAAATAAATGAAGATTTAAGCAAATTATATTGTTTTATTTCATCGTTCAGTTTTAAATGATTTTATTTATAAATTTCAAATGACCAAATAGCTGAAAAGAGGAAAGTACTAGTTGAATATTTATAAATGTTTAAATTGATACGATATTTGAAGAATTAGTCTGTTTTTGATTAATTTGATTGAATGAGTCAAATTCATTTTTTTGTTGTTGTTATTTTGGTAAAAAATATAATTTCGAGTGGAAGTATAGAAAAATACCAGTAAATACAAAAAAATATATCGAATCTCGCGGGATAGTATCCAGATATGAATTATTCAAGCAATATAAGTTCAGAAGATAAAGACAAGGTATTAATTGCTATACCAACCTCTCAATTTAATACTTTCAACCACAAATGTGTACGTGATTAATATTTTTTAGGGAAAAATTTTCAACATTTTATATACAGACAGACCGAAAAAGCTGAATATCAAACAACATTATTATTTGAAAAAGCAAACAAAAATAAACTAGTTTCGGAAATTTCCAAAAACATTGTTTATCTAGACAATAATGCTTTATGGACACACTCAAGTATAATCTATGACACGTTTATTGTCTCATTAGTAGATCAGGAAATAGTAAAATGTTTGTAAATATTCTGATTGAGTAATTCCGCATTATCTATCAACTAATAGTTTTAGAAATATCAAGTATCAAGGATACACGAAGGTAATTATGGATTGTAAATGAATAGATACTGTGTATCATAGTAATCTTGACTGCTAGCGCTGCTGATTGTATAAAGGAAGGTTACTTTGCCCATGAAAACGTGTTGACGAGGTTGTTGACTTAATGGTACTGTTTATTAACGAGAATATCTTTAGGAAGAGTCAATATAGAAAAATTAAATTATTTTTACGATTAAAATTTCTCTAATAAAACTGGTTTATTAATCTATTCTAAATAAAAATGAAACAATTTTTTTAATAGTAAGCGTAAAAAGAATTTATTCATACAAAGAGTCTTCTTCATTATTTGAAATACTTCCATTTTACTAAGAAAAAAGACACATTTATTATAAAAATTGAAACTTTCAATTATTCAAAAATATTCTCCTAGGATTTGGTGAAAAGTGAAAACAGTTTTCATTTGCCTTGAGAATTATCCTGCTACTAACTTACTTTTTCAGTAAAATCTTAAATGAGCTTTTCTGTGAAGATACTATGAGTCCAAAAACCTTTTGACGGGGTAGAAATAGGTGACGCAAGTACCTACTGATGGACTGATATCAGTACTGTTTGTACAGTTTTTAAATTCTATCCTCATATACTGATTAAAAGTAATATAGATTTTTTCAATAATTTGTTAGAGGTATGCAGTGTTGGAGGAGAGAATTTTTGTAAATTTTTTTGATCTGGATCAAAAACCGTATAAATTGGAAAAAACTTGAAAAAACAAAAAAAAATCAACGGATGGATCAAATATTTTGGTTACAACTCCACAAGAATACACTAAATATCTCAAATATTTATACCGTTAGAAATATCTTGAATAAAGCTAGAAAAACTTTTTTCTCTATCTGAAGACAAAAACGTATAAATTGGAAAAAACTTGAAATACCCATATTTTCGAAGTATTAAGTAGACATTAGGATCTGTTAAGGTTTTTTTCAGGGATCGTGGTATGATGCAATCGGAATAATTTTTCGAACTCTATCCTGCAAAGTTTCATCAAAATCGTGAGAGCCATCAAAAAGTTGTGGCTCAACTTTCGTTTAGCTGAAGTCAGTTATGGAAAAACTGTTGCAATGGCAACGATTGTGGTGATTAGTAGTAAACAAAAACCCAAATCATATGGTGAGGATATGCGCGGTTGCCAAGTTAACCCCACTTTCTTTTAGCTGAAATCAGTTATGGAAATACTGTTTTCATGGCAACGATTGTTATGATTAGTAGTAAACAAAAACCCAAATCATATGGTGAGTAAATGCATGGTTTAATATTTAGGTAGATTTAATAAAATGGAAAGGACCTCGAAATTATTACAAAAAACTTAAATCTACAATAAGCGTTTACATCATGCATAATAATTGCAAGTGATCTTCAAAAGAGCGACTTATTTTTCTTAACATTTAACGTTGAGATGTTGAAATAATTTAACCCGATTTGTCCCAGAACTTTTTTCTTCAAGTGCAACTAATTTTTTGTTATGAAAATAACACTTATTTTGATAGTTTTTTGTATAAAATATGCTTTGACATCTACTTCAACTAAAATTTTTTTTTCAATTCTACACATTTTTTATATTATTTTCTTCTAATGAACTACTTTTGTAATTTTCTATGCCTGTATAATAATTTAAATTTCTATCCAATAAACTATTTTTCTGATATTTTGTATATTCATTAACTTTCTTCTATCATATATAAGATCGAATATCTGCTGGCCAAAGGCAGCACCACTAAAATGAATTTCATTGATTATTTCCCGCATATATTAAAAGCCTATCAAATGTCAAAAAAATTCAAATTTCAACCAATGACAGCTGAGCTTTCTTGATAAAACGGCGTCTACCTGGACCCAGCTGTGAATATTAGAAGTGATTAAATAGCCTGCAGCTTTTTGCAATGCTATAGCAGCAATAACATTGTTTGTTGTTGGTTTTAATCTCAGTTATTCAGGAAATGATATTAGCCGTATACCCCTCGACCTATAAATATGAATCGATAAAACTGTTGGAAAGATTTTTGCATGATTCTGCTTTTTGCGAATTAGTTTCATGCACAATATTGTGCATTAAACTATTTTTCAACCAAAATCATCCTTAAAATATTTCGACAGTTGAATCGATAAAATTAATAGATTTCGGAACATTACCTATGACTATTTCACTAGAGTGTTTTTCCCTGGCAAAATGTAATAGCAACGGCATCTTTTCTATTGACAAAAAATTTACCTGCAATTACCTTGACAAAATTCACACGTGATGTTTACGGCAACAAAATTTTAATTCTTTCAAGGTACGCTGATCAATGCAAACTTTGTTACCATGGTTCCGTTATTCATTTAAAATGTCACTGTGTTATTCCTTGTTAAAAAACGTCAGATTACTTCAGCTCAATAATGGAGAAAAATAGAATTGGACCGCAATGCAATGCAGAAACTAAAAAGGCAGTGTCGGAGAATATATCTCCAAATACGTAAGTATCCAAAGCTTCCTATGGGCGAAATTTTTCGCAGTTTTAATTGGTAAGAGATTATAAGCTTGAAAAGCATACT
This sequence comes from Galeruca laticollis, assembly GCA_963921935.1. Lineage (NCBI taxonomy): Eukaryota > Metazoa > Arthropoda > Insecta > Coleoptera > Chrysomelidae > Galeruca > Galeruca laticollis. The sequence continues at coordinate 53,617,090 of OY998184.1, forward strand.
CCAGCCGAAGAATTAGCAAAAACTATGGAAGATTATGCTTATATTATGAAAAAATAACGGAGAGTACTAGAAAGAGTCAAGTATCAAAAGCACGACACAGATGTTACAAGAAAAGTACTATCAAGAATTTAATATAAAATTTACCGACATTGTTTCTAAATCCGCCCGTTTGGCAAAGGACTCAAAACGAAAACAACTTCAAGGTAACCAAAGGAAAATAAAAGAAAGTTCGGAAGCCCTTACAATACAAGAAATAATGGAAATGATAAAAATCTATGACGAAGACACCCCAGACGGCCTACAGAAGAAAAATATTTCACTTATTCTCTTTTGAACTTGCCTGGCGAGGAAACGAAGCAGTGAACTGCAAAGTACATTATTTCCAACAAACCCCAAAAGAAGAATTTACGGAACGTATCGAATACAATTCCATATTTTCAAAGACCATGCAAGGAGGTGCAAAAGCCTTGGCCAGTAACAAACGGTTGATAAGAAACAACACTAACAAAGATCTTTGTCATACTCGTCTATTTTTAGAATTATTGGAAAAAATAAATATCAATGCATAAATCACAAGTGACAGACTTTTTTGGTAAGTCCATCTAAATTGGAAAAAGGGAATTTGGTACAAAAACACGCCTATTAGAATCAACAGCATGTCAAAATGGACCAAACTTTCAGCGGAAAAAAATGTCGTAAATACCAAAAAACCATTCACGTCGCTCTTCCTCGATTTCTTCCCTTCCAAAAGAAGGTGTTGGTGAGCAAAAAATGATCAAATAACAGGGCATTCCCATGGCAACTGTTTGAAACCTTATTTGCAGTTGGACTCTGAACACCATTTCAAATTAATTGAAAACTTAAGAGAAAAGCCCCATCAAGTAAATTTTCCTACTACGAGTTCAAACATACCCCAAGTAGATGTTCCACTATCACATCATAACGATAAATATAATGCATAATCGTTTAATTATCATAACTGTAACTTTTATATAAATAAATAAGTTATTTTTTTGTTTATGCTACATTGTTGAATAAAAGTTCTCTAATTTTATTGTTTTTTGTGTTTTTCTCGCGAAATAGTCATGTCGAATACCACTCGAGAAAAAATTGAGTATGCAAAATTGTCCCCAATTTTGTATTCAAGTTTGTTGCTTTTGGCAATTTTGCTCATGAAATTTTTGATAAAATGACTCGCCTCACGGCTCGTGATTTTGTCAAAGATGTCATTTGCGAAATTGCCAATCAACAAACTAACTAACCTAGCCTAACCTTCAGAAAATTTTGCCGACAAAATGATATTACATATGAAAAATCAATTACAACCAAGATTCTTCATATTTGGGTGACCATATTTCACTAGAATATTGTTAACTTTTTCATATGCTATCTCGTTGAGGGAAGCTGAATTATATTTTGTTTTGATCTCATTGACAAGTTCTCTCTTTGTACCACCACTCGCAATAAAATGCTGCTTCAACTTATTTACAGTATCAATATCATCATTTCTATCTTGCTCTTTTTCCAAATTATTATCTGTTTCCTATTCAAATATGTATAAATCTATCTGAACAATTTCTGAGAAATTCATCAAATTACCTTCGTATCGTAAGAATACCAACTTACGGCCGGTTTCACAATGTTAACTCCTCAGGTCAATTTACTTTTACCTATAAGGTTACCTTTATGTACCGTTACACAATTGTATGTCGTTTATTGGTCAGCTCACCGATAGTTCAGTAATAATTTTTGTTAAATTGTTAACAGATTATGTATAATGATCAGATTTTATGGTTAGTGGCATTCAAAATCGAAAAAAAAGAAGAAAGAGTCAACCTATAATAGTATATTAAAGTATAAGTGGATAAAGAGGTCTTTCAAACACGCGCGACTTTTCGAGCACGACGGCGCAGCCGGAGTGCTCGAAATAGAGCAAGTGTTTGAAAGACCAGTTATCCACGAATACTTTACGCTATTTTTTTTATTGGTGCACTATGAAATCATAGAATGTTGTTATTATATTATTACTACAAAAAATGGAATTAAGAACTAATAATGTGAAATATGATATCACATCAGTATACCTTTCGTTGTCATGGAAATGAGAAAAACACAAATGAATTTATTTGTCATCAAAGATTAATTGTTGTCACCGTAGTGCTTAAAAGTGAATTCTTATATCGATTCTTTAAATAGTGAAGCAGAATCGCGGTTAATACTATGACAAGTTCATCAAATGGATGGAAGAGCAAAAGGTAACCGATTTAAATGAACGAGTTGTGCTTGCTTACCTTCAGAAAATGTCGGAGCAGTACAAGGCGTCGACTATATGGGCTATCCATTCGAAGTAACAATGTTTGTTGAGTATTAACAAAGGAGTCGATATAAAATCATTTGTAAAAGTGCATGCATTCATGAAGGCAATTAGTAAGAATGACGTACCCAAGAAGGCATATATATTCAACGAAGATGATTTGCGGAAGTTTTTCATAGATGCACCGGACATTACCTATCTATTTTTAAAGGTGGTAGCCATTTGCGGTATTTTTGGATCTTGTAGAAGATGTGAATCATGCGATTTGCGCTTACATGATATCAAAGAAGAAGGAAGCGTATTGGTTATTACTATCCGTCAGTCTAAGACAGTGAAGACTCGACGTTTTACAGCAGCTGACAGTGAAGCAATTAGTTATGTGTGTTTAGTAAAGCAATATTTATCATTGCGCCCCCAAAATGTGAGTACAGACCGAGCTTTCTTACGATATGATAAGGGAAAATGTACCAAACAAGTGGTTGGAATTAATACATTTGGATCATGTCCATTACAAATTGCACGGTATCATCTTAAAATGGATGATCCTGAGAAATACACGGGACATGCTTTTCGACGTACGTCCGCTACTATTATGGCAAATAGTGGCATGACAATAGTTAAAATCCAACGACAAGTGGGATGGAAATCGGAGCTGTGGTGACTAGTTAGGTTGAAGAGAGCATTAGCAATAAGAAGAATGTTTCAAACATTATTGGAAGTGCTATTAACCCTCAACTGGTATGGTGGGTCAATATTGACCCAACGAAATTTTGTGTGATAATTTTAGAAATGTTACAATTGGCGGACGGCACTGGCCCGCTACGAATTCTCCTAGTTTGTGGCGTACTATCAGTTGGCATCTGACCTTCGTGAGTGCAGGTGGTCGTTTGGCAGTAAATCAAGCGACCGGGTCAAATCTGACCCAGCATACCTTTGGTGATACTATTTTTGAGTTAGAAAATGAACCGTAATAGAACCCTTACGCAGTTTGAACTTGAACAAGAGGCTTTAAACGCACATATTAGTGACTAATCATCTGGAAAGAGTGAGTTTAGCGAACATGATAGCGATTCAGAATTAAAGGAATCAGAACATGAGCGAGATGAATATGAAAATGTGCAAGAACAACCAGATTCTGATGAAAGTGGTGGAAATGAAGAATTACAGGCAAAAAGGAAACAGTATTTTTTTAAAAAGAATAAATACAAGTGGTCAAAAACACCTCCAGCGGCAAGTAAAACTCGAGCAGAAAATACAATCAGAACACGCATACCTGCTGTCATAGGTGATGCATACAGGAATAAGCCAACGAAACCAGTAGAATCATGGAATTTGATTTCTAACGATAATATGTTAGATATTATTATAGAATATACATAGACTGTCAATTCAGAAACCACGTAGAAAAACCTGAAATGAAAGCATTTATTGGTTTGCTTTTGCTGTCTGGTGCTTTCAAATCAAATAATGAAGATGTCAATTCATTATGGGCTACAGATCTAACGGGTCGTGACATTTTTCGCGCCACTATGACACTGAAACGTTTTCGTTTCTTATGCGCTGCATTGCGCTTTGATAATAGTGCCACAAGAAACGAACGAATTCAGAATGGAGATAAACTTGCCGCCATTTCCGAAATATTTAACCTTATGATTGTCAACTCTCAATCAAATTACGCTTGTGGTCAATTGATGACTTTTGATGAAATGCTGGTAGGCTTTAGAAAAAGATTTCGATATAAAATGTATATGCCTAATAAGCCTAATAAAAATATGGTATAAAAAAATGTGTTTGTGTGATGCTAAGACACATTATTTATTGAATGCGTTTATATATGCTGGTAAAGATGAATCCCCTAATCCGAGAAAACTATCAGTTCTCACACTCAACGTTTTACAACTTGTTCAGCCTATTGTAAAGAGCAATCGAAACATCACTGCTGACAATTGGTTTTCATCAATTGAACTGACGAATGAATTAAAAAAGTGTGGTTTAACATATACAGGAACTTTGCGAAAAAATAAAAAAGAGATTTCCCATGAATTTTTGCCCAATAAAGACCGCCCTGCTTTGTCAACAATTTTTGGATTTACAAGGGATCTAACACTCCTATCATATGTGCCGAAAAAGCGCAAACCTGTCATAATGCTCTCTTCACTACACCATACAATAGAAGATAATGAAAAAAAACTTCCAGAAATTATTTGTTTCTATAACTCAACTGAGGGAGGGGTTGACAGCTTAGACCAAAAGTGCGCCTGTTATAATGTAGGTCGTCGAAGTAGACGTTGGCCATTGACAATATTTTATGCAATGGTAAATATTATGGGCGTCAATTCTCACATTATATATAACAGTACTGTAGATACTAATAAGGTAATGGACAGACGACAATATATTATTTCTGTTGGAAGAGAGCTTATCAAGAATCATCTCCAAATGAGAGCTGAAATAATAAATATTCCAATTGAACTTCGAGGTATGATAAGGCGTTTTATTGGATCACCCCCAGAAGAACCCAGACCAGATAATCCCCATGACAACAAAAGACGGCGATGTTACATGTGTTCTAACGACAACAAACATCCAAAAAAATGTTCAATGTGTTTCAAGGGCATTTGTAAGGCCCATAGCATTGAAATGTTTGCAGTGTGCGAGAGATTAAGCAATGAAATAATTTGAACATACAAATACCCCAGACTTTTTTACTAAAATTCTTTTTTTTTATTTTTTTTCTTATAAGATGTAGAGCAATGGGTTTAAATAAAGATCAACCAGTTTGAACGGAGTTTTTTTTTAATTTTTATCTTTATTTTCTTAATTCTTACAAAAACCTTAAAAAACACACGATATTTGCTTTTACACCATAATAATAGGATAATATTTTTTTTAAGATATTTCTTATTTTATATATTGTACTAAAGGTATAAGTAATAGAGTAAACTAATAGAAGAAACATGTTTTGTTAATTTATTAATTCTTACAGACTTTTCACTCACGGGTCATTATTGACCCAACATACCTTTAAGAGGTTAACAAAATCACCATACCAGTTGAGGGTTAATGGAAGTTCACCCTCATTGGGTTCTGAGAATGTGTCAAATAATGTATTGAATATCATTTCCTCCGATGCAATAAATCGAAATATTAATAACTCAAACAATACTAACTGTACTTTCCATTTTTATTTATGAAATTAAAATTGTTAAATAATGTTTGAATGAAGGTTTCGTATTTGGTACTGATATTTTATTTGACGTTTCGAGATACTGCTGTCAGATCAATAATCAATAAGTTGTCATTTAGACTTAGGTTTTTCGAGTTGTTGTTGTTACCATGGTGACTTTAAAAAACGTGCGTGTTTGAAAGTTTAATTTAAACACGCTGATGCGTGCTTTAAATAGGTAATATTAGGCATCAATAAAAAAAATATATAATAGAATCCGAACAAACAAATGCAATAACTCGGAAAGATAAAAAGAAATGAGTTAAAATATAAAAAGGAAATTAACTGTATCGACCCTTACTTCGTGGAATCTACTCATATTAGTGTTTTAAATTAAACTCAATGTTCCCAGAAAACGCACAATATAATGAAGAATGTTGAAAATTCTAAAAAATTGAGAATTGTTTCGATAACTGAATATCATCGTCAGAATGACAGTAGTTACATTTCATTTGATGCCTACCTGATGTTTAGTAGTTATTTTTGGCTAGAGCAAGAAGTGACCTACCTTGTGATTGACTTAATATATGTTAATAGAAAAACGAAGAAGATGTGATATTACAAATATTGAAGCTTAGATATTATTAGCCCTATGGTGATATCGTGGATATCATTTTTCAAATTAAGATCAGTATAACTGTGCAATGATATAGAAAACCAGGAAAACTAGAAGTACTACATATTTGTGATAAGAAACAAGAACTGGATTTCCATGAAGAGTTGGAAATTAGAAGACACTTAAGAAACCCACAATATGAAGTCGTCAATGAACAGACAAATCTAGGGAGTTCTCCACTATTAAACTGTCTTCTTAAGTGATAATTCTAAAGATCAGCAGATATAGTTTTCCTAGTTTTCTATATCATTGCACAGTTATATTGACCCTAATTGGAAAAATGATATCCAGGATATCACCATAGGGCTAATAATATCCAAGCTTCAATATTTGTAATATCACATCCTCTTATTTTTTCTATTAACATATATTAAGTCAATCACAAGGTAGGTCACTCAATATCATCGTCATTCTGACGATGATATTCAGTTATCGAAACAATTGTCAATTTTGTAGATTTTTCAACATTTTTCATTATATTGTGGAATTAGCTAGAAACATTGAGCTTCATTTAAAACACTAATAGAAAAAGGAATTTGATACCACACCCTATAATCGTTCATTTCCAAGTATCTTGATAAAATACAACACATTTAAAAAAAAACAAATGGAAATGACTTTAATTCAATTGTTAGGTTAGAATCTCCAAGTTATCCTTATTACCACTAGATTTTCTGGTGGTTAAATATTCTAAGAGTTAACCATAACATGAACCCTTGACTGGATAATGTGAAACACTTGTTTTGAGGTAACCAAGGGTTATTTATTAACCTCAGGATAACTTGACATTGTAAAACCGACAGTTATTGTGTATAATTATTTCATCATTTATGTTTACTGAACTATTCACTTCACTTACAACAAATAGTAAACCTTGCATATTCCATATTCAATTGATCTTGCTAATTATACAATTCTCCTTGATCTTGACCATCCTCCCCCTCACATATTTTATAATAGAATTTATAGGAAGTGGATGATGACAAAGTGAAATATAAATACTACAAGTGTTTGAATATACGCCAAAACAATTTTAGACTAATGAGTAATAGCAAAGAGCGGATGTCAAATGGAAATAATGAATATTTTTAAATTATTCTGGTATCAAAATCTACGAATTCAGAAACGTTTCTGTATACGATGTAAGTTTATTGCACACATATTTTGCGAAGCACGCTTTGTTTCGTAAGAATTCTGTTCATTCATAATCAAACGAGATTAGGCTCATGAGTACAAATTATCCAAAGTATCTATATTTTCAAAGTTGCGGGAGAATATTGATAATAGATACACTTTTTCTGGGTCACAAAAACTCCTCAAGAATTCCTTGTTAGTAGCAGAATTTATTTATTTCTTGAAACTGAATCTACTACAGTTCACTAGAATCAAGATATGACCATGTAGGTTAGGGTTGCCAACCGTCCTTTATTTCAAAGGACAGTCCTTTATTTTAAACGTATGTTGTTTGTCCTTTTAAAAGGTTTCAAAGGACTCGAAATGTCCTTTAATATCCGGACGCATAAATAAATGTATATAATTAACAAATAAATTAATAATAATAATATAATAATAACACGCTTTTATTGACCACACAAGTTTTACAGCAGCTTAAAATTACATTACAAAACGTGGTCAAAAGGCAGAGTTCAGAGCTTACCTAATCTGTAACAATTAGCCAAGTTCTGCTCTTCCACTCAACCTTTCAAATGTACACAATGTGAATTACAAATATGAAAAAGTACACAACTATGTAGATTAACGAATAAGTTCAAGCACACCAAGACTAGATCCACTGAAATAGTCAAAAAATAAACAACAAAAACATTAGACTAGTTTAAGCCTGCCATTAATTAAATCCATTTTAACCGTATACTTAAATTTATTGAATGAAAATGTTAAGTAGTAATTGGGTATCGTATTTAGTAGCCTGGTTATATAAAATGAAAAAGAGCCCTGAAACAAATTGGTTTTGGGGATAGGTGGAGTCAGTTTATACGAGTACTTATGTCTAATGTTAATATTATGAACGTCAGTTCTAAAAGTTATTTTGTTATATAAATACGCAGGTGTATAAGTTTTAATAATTTTCATTAATAAAGTGCAAGCATGTAAGGCACGTCTCTGATTCATATTTAGCCATCCAAGTGTTTTTAAATGTGATCCCTTCTGCGCAATCCACAAATAAATTGAATGCAAGAATTCTGAATTCTTTGTAATCTTGTCTCATCATATTTAAATGAACATGGCCCATAAACTGTGTCTCCATAATTCGCATGTGATAAAACAATTGACTCATAAAGCATTCTTTTAGTTTTTTTGTTTAACAGATCTTTATTTGCATATAATAATTTTAAGCTACTATAAGCTTTTCTAGCAATATCGGACACATGAGAGCTAAAATTGAACGACTCGTCAATGAGAATGCCTGAATTTTTGGCACAACTTTCTAGCCGGAGATCTTCACTGCCAATTTTTATTTTAATGTGATTACGAGATCGGTTTTTTGTAGCGGTGCTACCAAATAGAAGCATTTTGAATTTAGTGGGATTAACAGTTAAGCAATACATTCTGGATATATTTATTAACGATTCAGTATCTTTGTTAATGCTATTGCAGGAAACCTCAATGTCTTGTTCTGGAAAAGAAAGATAGAGTTGAGTAACATTAGAAAATCATAAACCGGTTGATACTGAGGGGTTAAATAATATGTGTCACTGTTTTGTTTCTGTTTTTATTACTTTTACTTGATAATATTAGTTTTAATCCACACCAATTATGGACACATTTATAAGAGAATATCAAAATGATCCTATCAAAGCACAAAATATCAAAGAAGTCACAGACTTTAATACATATTTGAAGAAAGGACTCAGTGACTTTAAAATTTTTCATACCAATATAAGAAGTATTTCCAAAAACATAGATGAATTGTTCATTTACCTTAACCAACTAAAAAGCAACTTCGATGTAATCGTATTGACAGAAACTTTTAAAGTCACTGATGTCAGTATATATGGATTAAAAGGTTTTAACACAGTGCACAATGAATCATCATTAAACAAAAATGATGGAGTCATAATATTCATTAAAAATGAACTCAATTATGATCAGACAAATATTAGCATAGGAAACATTAAACTTCTCGAACTCAATATAAAATTGAATGAAAAAAAAATTAAAATAACTTCGATATATCGATCTCCTAGTTCATGTCCATATGATTTCAATGAACACTTTTTTAACTATTTACAAAACAATAAATCAAGTGATATTCACGTAATAACTGGCGATATGAACATAGATTTACTATCATAAAATGAATACATTGATGAATATAAAAATAATTTGGAATACTTCGAATTCATCTCTGATATAAACGATATCACTCGACCAGATAGCTCCACGTGCCTCGACCATTTCTTTGTAAAATCAAATATTGAAATGCATGATCGTATAAAGTTATTCATATTTCAGGATAAAATTAGTGACCACCGACCTATTGCTCTAACAATAGATGTGGGTGAGAGAACTGTTAATAAAGAATTCAAAAATACAAAAGTATATATAAATTACAACTGGCAACGGGTGGTACTACAAAGTGAAACATGGGCAAATATTTATGAATAAAACGACATCAACTCCAAATGTGAAATATTCATAAACAGACTGAAATACCATGCAAAAAAACACACATCTGGAATCAAAATAAAAAATAAAGATAAAACTAGAAAAAATGGATCACGTCAGGGCTATCTACATCAATAAAAGAGAAGAACAATCTCTATAAACTACTAATTGAAAATCCCAATAACCTACAAGTAAAACAAATATACAATAATTACAAACGAAACTTAAAGAAACTTACGAAAGAAGCAAAAAAACAATATTTTCAAAACGAATTTGGGAAGAATAAAAGTAGAACAAAAGGGCTCTGGGATAGTGTCAATGAGATTTGCAACAAAACTCGCTCAAAAACAAAAATAACCAAAATAGAAATAAAAGAAAATTGTACCACTGAAAACAAACACTATAGTGGAATAGGGCAAAAACTAGCAAATAAAATCGAAAAACCAAATTCCTTCCGAGACATTACAACTGAAATAAACAAAAATATGTTCTTATACCCCTCAAACACTGTAGAAGTATCACAAATAATCAAACAACTTAAACTCAAAAAAAGTCCTGGGCATGACGGTTTTACTGCAGAAACTCTGATTCAAATAGCCGACTTCATAACAGTCCCTCTCACTCACATTATAAATAGCTGTATTGAAAATGGAATATTTCCGAACATTTTAAAAACTGGTGTTATCAAACCACTTTTCAAGAGTGGGGATAAACTGCAAATTTCAAATTATAGGCCCATCTCTTTTTTATCAAACATAGCAAAAATGTTTGAAAAAATAATAAAAAGAGAATGGTACATTTCATGAAAAAACATGATATTCTATCTGATAATCAGTATGGGTTCAGAGAGGGGAGGTCAACCGAAGATGCAATACTAAAACTGACAACGTACATTTACAAATTACTCGACATTTCTAAACCGTCGCTATGTATCTTTGATGATCTTTCCAAAGCCTTTGATACTGTTTGTCACAAAAGACTTCTAGATAAAATGGGAAAAATTGGTATGCGGGGTAAACCGCACGATCTTTTGAAATCATACCTGTCGAACCGAAAACAAGTAGTAGATATTGATGGTGTGGTGAGCACTCCGAGGGCAATCACTTACGGGGTTCCTCAAGGCACGGTCTTAGGTCCCCTACTATTCACTATCTATATAGACAGCCTGTTAAAAATGACAACGGTAGGTAATATTATAAGTTATGCTGATGACATGCCAGTAATTTACAGTGACAACACATGGCAAAAACTGAAAGCAAAGACGGAAAAAGACTTCAACAACATCTTTAAATGGTTCCAATACAATAAATTAACTGTGAACGCGGAAAAGACCAAATACTTACCTTTCACAATAACTTGCCGAATATGGGTCCATTAAATATAAATCAAAATATATCCATTCCAGAAGCCAGCTCAATAAAATACCTTGACAGACATATGAAATGGAACTTACATATATCGTACCTAATAAGAAAACTACGTGGATTCGTATCAAGATTCAAATTGTTGAAAGAATTCCTTGAAAATCTCAGTTGAAAACTATATATTATAGCCTAATCCAATCCCAACTTATATACGGTATTATAGGATGGGGAGGCGTAAATGATACGCATTTAAATAGTCAGAATATCGTGCAGAAGAAGATTCTCAAAATAATCCTTGGCAAAGGAAAGACTTACTCTACCGATAATTTGTATAACGAATACGGCATTTTTGATATTAGACAACTCTATTGCCATAATATCTTACAAGGAATTTACAATAATAAAATTGAAATAACGCACCCAGATCATCTATATAATACAAGAAAGCGAAACTACAGCGTCGTGGTACCGAAATGTATTAAAACAGTGGGTCAGAGGCACTGCAGCTTTCTAGGTCCAAAAATTTGGGAATTGTTACCTGAAACAATAAAACCAGCCGAAGCAACGAAATTTTTGAAATAAAAGTTAAGAATTTGCTTCAATGCTATGATAGACAGATATTCCAAAAAATAATTTTAACCCTCAACAAATTATTCATCAAACTTATAATACTGTAATGCATGTGTATGTGACCCCAACCCCGATTATGACACTCACATTATGTGAAACCTACCTGGATGTTACCCTTTTACCAATTGTGATATTAAATCTTATGTGATACTCACATGGGATCAAAATCGTATGACTGTAATATATGTGTATATGAGACACTGAGCCCGATTATTATAAACACTATGTGTAACTTACCTGAAAGTAATACTTTTACCAATTCTGATATTTTATTTTATGTGATGCAATTCCTACCTATATGTTTTATACTTATACTTTATCTAATTTTAAATTTATATTTTATTCTTAAGTATTTTTATTATATTTAGAGGCTATATCACGCACAAGGAGTAATTTTCTACGATTGCTCCTTCAGTGATGCCATTGTTTATTTCACTCAGCTCACAAGTACTAATCACTTGACATTGTTTTATCAAAATTATTCTTGATTGTACATTTATGATGAATAACTATTATTATTATCTACGTAGGTATGTACTGTGCAAAACTTTAGAGATAAGGAGAATAGCGAAATATACATTACAAATAGGAATGGGCCCAAGATTGACCCTTGAGGTACTCCAGTTTGAATATAACGAAATCCTAAGACAGTATTATTTAGCACAACAGGTTGGCATTTGTTGTGTAAGTAGTTTTGAAGCAACGACACTGCTTCAGGGGAGAAACCAATATACTTTAAAAGAGCTAAAAGGAGATTATGATTAATTAGGTCAAAGGTCTTGGAATAATCTGAAAGAATTAAAACAGTTGACAAATTGTTATCAGTTGCTCTATGGATATCATCTGTGACCTTTAATAGGGCAGTAGTACAAATAAAACCTGGCCTAAACCCGGACTGACATGGCGGGAGTAACGAAAATGCGTTTAAATAGTCACCTATTTGCTTGTTAAGGAGTTTTTCAAAAACTTTTGATAGACAACAGAGAATACTAATTGGACGTTAATCGGAGAAGTTCATAGGTGAAGAGATCTTAGGTAACGGAACCACAAAAGCCTTTTTCTAAACTGTTGGGTGAGTATTTGTAGAAATAATAAAATTAAAAATATGCTTCAGATAAATTAACAAGAAAGGACAACCGTATAATAACATTTTACAGCTGATATGATCAGCACCCACAGCTTCAGACTTAATAGACAATAATTTGTGATATACATCATCTTCAGATACTTCACAAAATGCGAAGTTACCTGCATTAGTTTTAATAATACTATTAAAATAGTTTAATAGATTATTATTGGGTATTTGAACGGTATTAGTTATTTTAACAAAATGATCATTAATTTTATTAATGTCAGACAAGTGGGGAGGATTACACAATTAACTTTTTAATAATAAATGTCAAGGGATTTGAACTCTTTCCAGATGTTTGATTTCGTTTGTGTAGTTAGTTTGAACTCTAAATAAACTTTTTTTTCCTGTTTGACTGTCCTATTTGTTAAATTTCTGAGATCTTTATAATAATTAAAACGGGCCAAGTTTTTAGTTTTTTAAATATTTGTAAAGCTTTATTTCTTAACGACATCATTAGCTTAAGATTTGAAGTGAGCCATGGTGATTTAGGTTTTGTTATTTTAACTGTTTTTATAGTAGCATGACGGGTAAAGACGTCTAAAAATAATTTAGAAAAACACTTGTTATTCACTGTACTGCTTCGAAAGATATCATTAAAGTTGGTAGCAATCAAATCAGCACAAAAATCATTGAGCACAAAATTTGAAAAATCTCTATAAGTGTAAAACTTAGGGCCGTCTTGAGTTTTTTTGGAGCCAAAGGAGCAGGTAACTAAGTGATGATTGGTAACGGTTGGACAGTCAACAGCAAGAATATTATCACATTCTAAGTTATTTGAACAAATTATTACATCCAAGACTGTACTTGAATTAGCTGTTATATGCGTGGGTTGATCAATAACTTGGTTCAAATTGAAAACTTCCAAGACGTTGCTAATTAAGTTGTAAGAATTAGAGACAACGTTTAAAAAATCAATATTTAAGTCACCAGCGAAAATCAGGTAATTAAATGTAGGTGTAAGATTTCCCAGTACCTCTTCCAAGCCTGTAACAAAGTTCACAGCTGAATATTTAGGTGGTTTGTACACGGAACCGATGGCATATGTTAGATGATTTAAACTAAATGAAATCCATACTTGCTCAATATTACTTGCTGGTAAATTATTTATTATTTTTGCTCTAAATTTATCTTGATATAAATGGCAGCACCTCCACCTCTCTGATCTTTTCTATCTTTCCTAAAAAGCTGATAACCAGGAAGGGAGATCAAGTCGCTCAATATATTTACATTTAGCCATGTTTCTGATAGGGTAATAATATCATATTTTTCATGTACTGCTCTCTTAAACTCGGGAAAATTACTCAATATGGATCTTGCATTAATATGACAAATCTTAAATAACAACATATCTAAAATATTTAAACAGATCGCAATTAAACTATAATTACAAATTTAATAGAAGTGAACATTAAATTACTTAAAATAATAATAATAGTAATATCAAAGTGACAATAAATTGGTTAACCTCGCAACTTTACTAATGTACACCTGAATTTGTATAAGTTCATGATAATGATAAAACCTAAAAGAATATAGTATATAGAAAACTAGCTGAGAACGTGTATAGGCAACTTTTGTGCTTATTGGTTGTTGATTCCTTTGTAGAACGTCTAGTGAAGAAGAATGGGTAGCAGTAGTAATATTATCCCCATTAGATGGGAAGGCCGGTAATGTATATTTAAGCGTTGTGTCTTCTATTTTTTCTAATTTTAAAATTTCGTCATATGTGAACGATTCTTCATCGATATATAATTAATTATATTTTATGTAGCAATTATTTTTTCCTTCTTTTCTCGCTAGAATCAGATGTTTACGGAGTAACTGGTACTGTTTTCGCTGTTTTTGAGTGAAATCATCTGGATATGGAAATTGTTTTGCCTTTCAATAATTTTCGTTTTTCGATTATTTGGTTTTTGTAACAAATAAATTAAGTCCCACGCGCTACATAAATACTTTATTCTCAACCTGCGACTAGAATGTAATATGATATGTAAATTTGGCAACAACTCAATATTGTCGGTGAATCCCCGAGCTCCCGTTTTCGCTACGTTTTATCTTGTATACTGCATTAGGTTATATGTTTATTACTAGTGAATAGTTACTGGGTACTGGGTTACTGCCGAGTGATTCTGTTCATGCACGAGTGTAGCTTAGCTTTTCGTCAAACCCTTAGAAATTTTGAGATCAAATACAGTGAACATTTACGAGCATATATATTGAAACAACCAGATAAGTCCCACTACGTAAAACATCTACTTGACACCAAACATTAATTGACACCTCACATAGAACTAGAAGTACTACATATTTGTGATAAGAAACAAGAACTGGATTTCCTTGAAGAATTGGAAACTAGAAGACACTTAAGAAACCCATAATATCAAGTTGTCAATGAACAGATAAATCTAGGGAGTTCTCCACTTTTAAACTATCTTCTTAAGTGATAATTATAAAGAGCAGCAGATATAGTTTTCCTGGTTTTCTATATCATTGCACAGGTATACTGATCTTAATTGGAAAAAAGATATCCAAGATATCTCCATAGGGCTAATAATATCCAAGCTTTGATATTTGTAACATCACATCTTCCTCTTCTTTTTTCTATTAAAATATATTAAGTTTATCAGTAGGTAGATCACTTCTTGGTCTAGCCAAAATAATTATTAAATATCAAATGAAATGTAAATTCTATCATTCTGACGATGATATTCAATATCGAAACCAGTTTGTCAATTATCTTAGAATTTTGAAAATCTTTTCAATATATTGTGGAATTAACTAGAAACAGTAAGTTTCATCTAAAACAGCCAAAAAAACAAGATAAATACAAATTTAAAAAGTAACTGGAAGTTAAGTGAAAAAATTTTGATCATGATTTTTATTCCAGTAAAGGATTTTTTAGATTAGTCTTTAAATTATATACTTACTAGGTTAGTAATTTATTAGTTTTTGCGTAGATTTTTTGTATTTTATTTTTCACGTGAATTTATTAATAAAGACTTATTTGATCTCATATTGGTAGAAGTTATTTTTATTGATTTATTTAATAAGTTATACCGAATATTTAGTAAATGGACTTAAGATAAAATTTACTAGTCCAAAAATGATATTCGCAAACACAAAATGGATAGTTTTAGGAGTGATACAGTAGCGCCTTTAGATTAACAAATTAAATAGATGTTTTCTGGCCCCAAACATTGACTCACATCTAAGCTCACTTGCGGACACTTCCACTGCTTTGCCATATTTACAAAGTCTCTTTAGTTGCAGGAAAAATGAAATAAAAAGTTTAATTGAAAATGTGTTAAAAAGTTATGCAAATAAAAAAAGTCATACTAATTTATGCATTTGAGTCGCTATTTTTAAAATTATTTAATAATACTTGAATTTTATTTAATAAATGCATATTCTTATATAAATGTTAAACAAGTATTTGTTGTATCCTTAGATACATTTATGGTTATAATTAAAAGTGGCAACATTGCTCAAAATTTCAGTACCTGTTTAATGTGTCAATAGTAATCTATTTAGTAGTTTTGTCCTTGTTCAATTATCATATAGAGAGAGATGCATATATCGTCAGACTGTGATCGACGATCATTGCGAGAAGGTCGTAGTATTGTAGTAAATAATTTCAAACGTGGTTTGTTTACACGAGCGCCATTAGGACTAGAGAGTAAACATTTAGTTCTTTCGTTTTGATGTGTTTTTCAAAACTTTTAGTGACAAAATAAACTTTTAAGTTGAATAATTCAATGTTTTTGGATTATCATGGTTCGCCGGTGCCAAGTTTGTCAGAAGAACGGCCGAAATTACCAAGGCCATGTAGCTACAATACCATCCCCACTTTTTGTAATTCATTCAATATTTCACTACTGGCGTTTAGAATTGTTGGCCGCAAAAATAAACGTGTTTATGAATGAATAGCCGTCTCTACGTTTATTATTACTCTAAGGTATCGCCCATTTTTTTCCTTATATGTCCTCTATTTTAATAACCGAAAATTGTACTTCCCCTTCTTCACCAAAATGATATCCCACCAACGGATATTTTTGAAACTCTTATCACATGAGTAATACAATGCAACCCGTGACATTAACACACCAGTAATATTCCAACCACCTTCAGTTCAAATACCACAAGAACCCTTTGAACACAAAAGCTAGTAACAGCAAAAGGCAACTAAATGTAAATGAACCCGAAGATATCCGAGAGGTGTGGATACGCCTGTTTCCGCAGAACACAAGTGAGTACAATTAAAAATACAAGTTAAGAGGGGCCTCCTCACAGGTATATAAACCTAAAAACCTACACAATACTAGTTGCTAATCTAGTAATTATTTGGTTCAAAATATTTACGATAGATGTCGATAGTAGTACTGAATCGGCTTTTACTTATTCAACATATTTTCTCTCTCTGTCTTTTCACTCTTGACGGTTCAAGGAAACGCATCTCTGTTCGAATGTTTTGATTTCAAATATTTCAACTGTTTGTGAGCACATAAACCTTATCTCAGTTTTATATGTTGCATCCAAACCACAGCCCAGCTGAGCATAGATAAGAGAATATTATATACACAGATCCAAACAATATTTGTTGACATAATTTCCATTTGATTGTAGATTTTTTATTATTTAAGAGTTTCATAAATGTTTTTGAAAGGAATAAATTGTTAAAAAGTAAGTAATCGTATCGACCCGATATCAAAAATTATAATTATGATAATGTAAATTATCCTGTTATCCGTATTTTTTAATTTTAAAAGCTATGTTTGAGGTTATGTTCACTGGATTTTTTTATTAATGTGAAAATATGAGATAAATAATACTGATTGTTTGTTCTAGTATCATCAAACCATCTTTCAACATTCTCTTGAGACCCTGTTTTAATGATAATATGGGTTTGTTAGCGAAAAATGCTTAATTGAAGTGAAATGACCTTTGAAGTATCTGAATGAAGAAAAATTGAAACCGCTCTCAAGTGACAAGAATTATATAATTCATTTTGATGAAAATATAATAGTGATAATTGAAAAATATAACTATTATCACCTGATACAAGGTGCATTACATATTGCATGAAAGGACATGTGCTATTTAACCAACCACGGTTATTGTATCGTTCGAAAACCATATATTGCATCGTTTAATCAGCTTGTTTTGCGCAAACGCGTGTCCTGCACTGTTATTTGGTTGGAAATAAACCAATACAGTTGGAACGGTTTGTGAATCATTCGGAAACCAATTCTAATCTCTCTTCTATTATCATAATATAACCAAAGATTACAAGAAGTTTGTGGATAATAAAAAAAAGACTGGTAAATATTTTATACAAATTAATAAACCAATTAATCGATTTAGATGATAGCACTAAAATTAGTAAAATGTATGAATAAAATTATTTTGCTTTAGGTAGGGGACTAAAGTATTCCGAGTATGAAAAAGAAATGGACGAGATATTTGGAAAAAAGAAAAATGTATATCCAGAACTCATATTATCCAATGAAACAATGGATAATAATTTAGTTGACACTTGTGATGAAGAATTAGTAAATGAAAACAATGAGCCTGATGTACCACCAACACAAACAAAAGTTAATCGAAAAAAACACGAGCTGTTAAAAAACAATCAACCCTGCAGTATATAAGATCTGATAGAAAATTAAATTATGAAGAAAAATTAAAAATTGACAGAGAACGTTTAGAAGAATTAAAGAAAAGAAACAGGTTAATTGAGGAGAAAAATTTAATACTTAGGGAACTTGTAAAAAAGGAGTGTCATTGTAATTCAGATTCTCTCTTGTAATTTTTTATGTTCTATTATATTATGTAGTCAATTTTTATTTCCACTCAACATTTTATTTCTGTGTTACTTACTGTTTCCAATATTATTTTCAAGTATATATCAGTATTTATTTTACATTTTATTTCTGTTCTACTGTTTGTAAAGTTATTTTTAATTATATTTATGTAGGTATTTATTTTACAGTTAACATTTTATTTCTGTTGTACTGTTTTGAAAGTATTTTTAATTTTCGTTTATAACATAACGGGATATATTTTTATTTACATATTTGTAATTTTATAATTTATTTAGTACTTGTTACCTACTGTAGTTTTCTAATTAATAAAAGATACTGTTAATGATTTTTATGATTTTTATTGATATGTTATAAAAATATCTTAATTAAAAGTGGTGAATGGTAAATTATTCTATAATGGTGATGCATACGCTATTCTATCTCTAATTATGCCTAACTCAACATTTTCGTCATCTTCATCAACATCTTGATCTTCATGAGGAACGATATTATCGATATGAACTTGGACACTAGCAATAGCTAAAAATATTTGTGGATTATTTCATGTCTAGGCTACAGTAAACACAATCTTGTGGAGTAAATATAAATAGCATTTACGAAGCACAAATTTACTTATTTAGCATGAAAATTACTTAATTATAATCACTTACAAATACAATACACACTAAACTATAAATTTGGGATATTTTTATGAACACAAAACATATGACAACAGCATTTCACCCATAGAGAAAGTTATAATAATATTTGTCTATGAATTGACCGTGGTCTTCTGTCGTTGAGTTCTATACAGCGCCATGCATCAAGACGGTGGAGCGGCTGAACTAAAGTAAAAAGATGTTCGTTTGTAAAAATTTGCGCACAACAAATCTCAAAAAATACAATAATTTGAGATTTCATATTTTTAGAATCGAATTCTCTAGGCTTCCTTTTGGGGATCAGGTTTTGGTGTCCAGATTGGTGACCACAAATTGTCAAAACTGTCAAAGTCACACCATCACTTATTGGCTTATATCTTTTTTATAACAATATAAAACTCAACCAAAATACCTGATCCCCAAGACAAAGGTCCAAGTTATATTGTGTTAAAGTTTCAACACTTAATTTTCCTGCGTTCTTTAGATTTGTTGTGTAAAAAATGACCTAAATTTTGTTGCAAATCACGGGTGCCAACTGTTTTAAGGTTCCTAAAACGTGAGGCCCCTCTTAAAACAAACCACTAAATTAAGTACTGCAGAATAATTTTAAATAAATTGAATTAAGACCAAAGTAAAATTTTTTGTTAGAGATGGACAAAATTATACATAAGTGAAAGTAAAAATTTTGAGTAAACGTAATTTCTAAATTACTTTTCCGCCCAACCTATCTCATATGCGATAAAAGTATTGGTTTAACCCAAAAAAAGTTGGAATTCTGAGAAAAAAATTTGAGTTATTTTCACGTTTTTCATCAACAACTACACGAAAAAATGGTTTTTAGAAAAAAAAATCCTGTGTGTATGTCGTCGTCGTTATCGTCGGCCACTTTTCGTTACATGTCTTGTTAACACGATACAGCTTCCAGAGTACAACAACTCACCAATTTTATAATTGAATATTGTTCAGGACATCTCACATACGATCCCTATTGATTTCCAGCTCACTAGAGCCAGTACAACGGGTGCCATGGTACGTGAAGTACGACAATTTTATCATTTTTAGAGAAATTTCAGATTGTTAGCACGATACAGCCTCCGGAATGCAACAAGTCCTCAATTTTATGATTTAATATTATTCGGGACATCTCACAGATAAACCTTATTCATTTTCAGCTCACCAGAGGCTGTACAACTGATGCTATAGTACTTTAAGTACGACATTTTTATCATTTTAGGAGAAATTTCAGTTTGTTAGCCAGATACAGCCTCCGGAGTATATACAAGTGACCAATTATATGATTGGATATTATTCAGAGCGTCTCAAAAATGAACCCTATTGATATTCAGCTCACTGAAGCCAGTACAACGGGTGCTATGGTACTTGAAGTACCAATTTTTTTTAGTTTTTGGAGAATTTTCAGTTTGTTAGCACGATACAGTCTCCAGAGTGTATTCAAGTGACCAATTTTATGATTAAATATTGTTCAAGGTGTCTCACAGATTTACCCTATTGATTTGTTGACTAGAGCGAGTATAAATCCAGATATACTACACTTTTGGTTATTTTTGGAGAATTTTCGGTTTGTTAGCACGATACATCTCCCGAAGTGTATTCAAGAGACAATTTTATAATAGAATATTGTTTAGGACATCCCACAGATGCGGAAAAGTTAGTTTTAGTTTTTAAAACCGTTTATTTTCAAGTGTAGTAATATACATTCACACCACCATAACAATATGACGAGAAAAATTATTTCAAAACAATTACTTATATTTTTCATTTCATTTGGAATATAATTAAAGATTTTCGGAGCTAGAAATGAAAAAAATCTTTGACAGGACTTTATCATTCTCGGAGCAATATACTTAGTGGTTTTATTTTCTAGTTACATTTCTATGTGCAGGTCAGTCTCCTACATATTTTATTGCAAGAGGCTAAATCAAACGTGGTATCGACCAATGAGAAAACAGATACCAATCTGTATGAATGGATGGTTGCATAGTTTTGCGGGAATGTAATAAGGAAATACACTGACTTCGAAATTTCAGGATTACTAATGCAGTTTAATTTCCTATATTTATTTTCAGTATAAATATATATATATATATATATATATATATACATATATATATATATATATATATATGTGATAAAGTTTAACTGAGAAATTATTAGTTTCACAAATTTTTAGGTAGATACCAGAAGCTATCCAGTAATAATATAATTACATAACAGCTAAATTTAATTGAAATAACTATCTGATTGAGGATATTAAAAACTTAATACTCACAGTATGTAACATTATTAATGGTATAAAATCCTTTTTCAAATTAATGCCTAAAAACATCTTTTCTTAAATAAATGGGAAATAGAACGGGTAACAGTGATAATAATCATATGCCTTTATTAAGTTAAGACTCATTATTACGGTTTTCTTCCTGTTGCTTGTTTGAGATTTAGATTCCAAATATGAACTCATTAATACCTGAATTATTATTGAATAATAATTGTTCTATCTCTGAACTGTTTAATGAGTCGTTAACAAATGATCTTCATAAGAAGCACTAGTGACTGTGCATTTAGAAAGTGCACAGTTAAAACCTCTATAGGTATTCACGATTGCGGAACATTCTTTTGTGTTGCATAAGATTTCAAGAATATTCTTTTCACAAATAGTGCATACAAAATTATTATTGTCAATTTTTTAACAAAATATATGCCCTTAAATAAATGTCTAGCTGCAGCCAAAACTGCGATTTTTAAATTAAATTTCTATACAACACCTCAACAAAATAAACATAAGTAAACTATAACAAAGCCACTGAATGAACCACGAATAAACAAAACAAATATCTCTACTCTATATAATGTATATCATATAAAATTAATTAATAATCATAGAACACTCCCCAGGAATCACCACAAATTTCTAACAACGATTATGCAGCCATCCATTCACTTATGGCAATCTGGCCTAGGCAAGGGACACTGCAGACCATGCCATCTATAGAGCCTGTCGATAATTCCGAAAAATTAAAAAAAACTGTAACGTCGTTAGTAATCAAATTTTATTGATTTTTATTACTGCGTATGCGTGATTTCATATTGGGCTTTATCTGTTAGTTCTGTTATACTGTTATAGGTTCTTAGTTTAACTGTTGAGATTATTATAAGGTTTCGGTATTTTGGTGTATTTTTTTATTGCTATAGTGTAATATTTATCTGTTTCGTTGCTTCATTGTTATTAATTGAAAAGACAATGTCGAAGTGTATTCTGAAGGAGTCTAATAAGTAGTGTACTCGGTAAGTTTTATAAAAAAAATTTGAGCATTTTTTCTTTCTCAATTAACAACCATTCTCTTTATTTTTATAAAACACAGAATTTTTACTAATTTAATCGACAACTTTAGAGATCATGGCTGTCTTTTGCATTAGCTAAACTGAAAATTGTTGCATTACTAAAGTAAATATTCCTTTTCACAGTTTTGTTGCTCCAACCCAGGAAGATAAAATTAATATGGCAGAAAATCAGTGGTAATAAATCATTAAGCTTGTCGACGAGGAAACGATGGAGGATATGTTCCCTTCATTTTCAAAAACAGTGTTTATTTAGATTTGAGAAAGACGAAGAGAGGTTATTAAGACAGTTTGATTTGCCTTCCCATATGAGTGGAAATTAACAAAAATTGATGGTAAGTTTTATTGTATTCAATATAGCATGCTATAATTCTGAACATTTTAAAATGTAAATTGAGTGAATGTAAAAGACGAGTACTCAGTGTGTATATGTTTAATAATATGCAGCTAAGCGCTTTCGGCCATTAGGCCATTATCAAAGCTGTCGTTATAAAAAAGATCCAAAAACAGGTGTCAAAAAACATCCAGCTGATAAAAACGAAACATCGTATAAAGTTACGTCATTGTTACAATGATATCATTAATAAAAACATTAAAATAACACTTCAAGAGGGTGTACAATTATATTTACATCATGGAAATTACCATTCAGAAGTGTGTAAACTAAATGATATCCGATGACTTTAGTTTACACACTTCTGAATGATAATTTCCATGATGTAAATATAATTGTACACCCTCTTAAAGGATTATTTTGATGTTTTTTTAATGATATCATTTTAACAATGACGTAACTTTATACATTATTTCGTTTTTATCAGCTGGATGTTTTTTGACACCTGTTTTTGGATCTTTTTTATGACGACAGCTTTGATAATGGCCTAATGGCCGAAAGCGCTTAGCTGCATATTAATAAACATATACACACTGAGTACTTGTCTTGTACATTCACTCAATTTACATCTAGTGTGTACACCATACCCACAGACAATTTTAAAATGTAAATTGAGTGAATGAAAAGACGAGTACTAAAAGTGTAATTTTATTAGAATTCCAGCTAAGCGCTTTCAACCATCAGGCGATTCTCAAAGCTGCCATCAAGAAAAAAACCATACAACAGGTGTCAAAAAACATCAAACCCTGTACTGCTACATACAATGAAATAAAATGTTTGAGGTTACATCATTATTTAAGTAAAATTTGTTAAAATTAGCCTATAAAGAGGGTGTATAATTCTAATTCTCATAACGAAGCGTCTAATTTGAAATTATCAACTAAATGATATGTGTGTACACCCTCTTTATAGGGTAATTTTAACAAAATTTACTTGAGTAATAATGTAACATCAAACATTTTATTTCATTGTATGTAGCAGTTACAGGGTTTGATATTTTTTGACACCTGTTGTATGTTTTTCTCTTGCCTACAGCTTTCAGAATGGCCTAATGGATGAAAGCGCTTAGATGGAATTTTAATAAAATGACACACTCAGTACTCATCTTTTCATTCACTCAATTTATATGTAGTGTGTTCACCATACTCAGACAATTCCATTTTAAAATGTACCCATTGAAAAAATAATAATCTGGGTTTTATTTCATGTTATAGCTATTCCCTCCACCAGCTATGGGATGGAAGGTATTAACCCCTTGTCGATTTTCATATATACCCCATGGTATGATAATTTATGGGAAATGAAAGTGAGTATTAACTTTTGTTGAGGTACTACGTATTTGGTCTAGAGGCAACTAAAAGTCCAATAAAGACAAAAAATGAGAAAACAATGAATCAAAAATAGTTAAAACCAAAGAAAATCAAGAATTTCTAAAAAAATCGAAAACTCCAAATACATGGCATAATACAAAAAATTCAATAGGAAGCGCATTTTGTTGATCAAACATATTTGTGTATTTACTTATTTATTGTTATTATTTTGTGTGTTTACTTGTAGAACCTCAACCAGAAACGAGAAAGGACTTCCACGAGACAGTAGGATTTTTAAGAGCCCTTAAGAAACATTTTAACAATCATTGACTGCCAGGAGCTGCAGAGTTACTTAAACTGCCTTATGCGATGATTTCATAAGATTGGAATGCTTTCAAATGTACAAATATACAAATATGCAATATACTAGGTTTAAGCATGTGATATAAACCTATTTAATACTTCCAGTAAAGAAATAGAGATGTGTTTTAAGTGGAAATGAAATGTTAGATATATTATTTCAAATTTTGTACAGTCGCAATTGCTGTTTAGCACTCCTATATGTAATTACTTGGCACCTTGTATTTACAGAGCTGGACAGTATTCAACAAATTTTCCTATTTTAATCACTTTTGTTATAACATTCACAGTAATTATTCTCAAATATTATCTTTCACAGAAAGTTGCCAAAAATAGTAGTTAACTACTCATTGCTAACACTTTTTTCGATTAAGTAAGTAGCAGTTATACTCCAGTAGTTTGTCCAGCGCTGTGTGTTTTTGGAGTATAATAATGAATAAATAAATTAATATAAACTCTCTACATTTATCTTGACTTAACATCATTTAAAAATTTAATGATACTCCAATCTAGAATATATATTACTCAAATTATTTTTTAAATATTGCATTGTTTTCACATTATAGTTTATTGTCATTCTGTTTGTTAAGAAAAGTACTTTGTGAAAGAAATTATTTGTTGTGTATTTTTATACCAAAATAAATAAACTATTTATATGATTACTGTTTTATTTTTTCCAATTTGATTAACCATTTATGGTCCATCATTTGATATTTCATTCAATTTAACTCAACATCTAATCATTATTGAGTTAATGGAGTTAAATTGAATGAAATGTCAAATGATGGACTATAAATGGTTATTTTGAAATAATATAATTAAAATACAGTAAATTTGAATATACCGCCAAACCCTAAAATTACAGAAATCTTTTTAACACCACTCAATTGTTTAGTCGACAGGCTCTTTAGAAGGCGCCACAATCGGTGTCTTATCTATATGTGGGTTATCTGTGATCTGGCCTCTCATTGGTGGATGCCGCGTTCGATTTATCCTCTTGTTCTAGAGGCCGTAAGTGATAAATAATAATTTAGTAGTGTAGAGTACGTATCAATAGTTACCTGTTTCATATAACAACTTCTTAATAGGTTACCTTGGCCAATTTTGATTTGGTTTTTCTCCTCGACCCAAGGCTTTCCGAAAGTGGAAGAAATCCTTACATGGGGGCCACTAAACTCGAGTTTTCTCGGGGATGAACCATTTAGTATATACTACACCAATCTCGTGGTCAATAAATTCCACAATTACGTACGACATATTGAGGAAGGAAACCGCCAAAATATAGACACAAACACATGGACATGGTAAATGAAAAATAGGTTAGGAGTTAGGACAGAATTGACAAGTGACAACACAAAGTATTCTACACTGCAATGTGCACTATACTTCACTCTTGACTACTTAGATGGCAGAATCCGTGTATCGTATCTATTTTCTGTGTATGTGTAACGACAGAGAGAAAAGACATTTCTACAACTCGTTTCGATATAGGCTGCGACCATCTGTTCGAAAGCTATCACTCGGGCGCGAATTTTAACTATATCTACTGTGAAACTGAAAATTCGCGGATGACGTTATGGATGAATCTACATTTTATTTTGAAGTTGAAGAAAGGAAAGCTTCTATTTTTATGTTTTATAACTAGATTTGGAGTCTTCAATGCACCTATTACATACTAAAATCACAAAGTCGAATTGTTGGTGGTGTCTACTCCTACGAGTAATAATAAACATAGAGAGGGATATTCATTCATAAACACGTTTATTTTTGCGGCCAACAATTCTAAACGCCAGTAGTAAAATAATGAATGAATTAATTACAAAAAGTGGGGATGGTATTGTTTATACATGGCATTGCTAGTTTCGGCTATTTTTCTGACAAACTTGGCACCGACGAACCATGATAATCCAAAACCATTAAATTAATCAACTTAAAAGTTTATTTTGTCACTAAAAAATTTGAAAAACACATCAAAACGAAAGAACTGAATGTTTACTCTCTAGTCGTAATGACGCTCGCATAAACTAACCACGTTTGACATTATTTACTACAATACTACGATGTATTCGAAATGATCGTCGATCACAGTCTGACGATATTTGCATCTCTCTTTATATGGTAATTGAACAAGGACAAAAGGTATCTAAGGATACAACAAATACTTGTTTAAAATTTATATAAGAATATGCCTTTATTAAATTAAATTTAAGTATGATTAATTAATTTTAAAAATAGCAACTCAAATGCATAAATTAGTATGACTTTTTTTATTTGCATACCTCTTTAACACATTTTCAATTGAACTTCTAATTTCATTTTTCCTGCAACTAAAGAGACTTTGTAAATATGGCAAAGCAGTGGAAGTGTCCGCAAGTGAGCTTATAATGTGACTCAATGTTTGGGGCAAGAAAAGATCAAAACAAACATATCTATTTTATTTGTTATCCTAAGGTCTACTCCAACGACCAAGCATATATCCAATATTTGTTCCATTTAGCTAAATTTGATATTTGTTTTATTCGTTTACGATTCATTTTTCATTTATACGGAATCACCCAATATCCACGTGTAATACACATTTCTAAATACAACGTCGACGTTAGGTATTTACGGAGATTTAATTTCTACCTTAGATTTTGGTTCCTCCTAGCTACGTTAAGGATGTAACCAAATATCCACATGTAATGCACGTTTCGAAATACAATGTTTCAAACACGTTGCTGAGTTATCGTTAGTCTACGTTTTATTCGGGTGATATTCGTACCACGGTAAAAAACCACCAAATATTAACGTGTAGTACACATGTGGTAACGTGGTATGGTTGACTGGGCTGTTACCCTCAAAAAGTCATTTTACGTCCTTAATTTTACATAACGAACATATTCGACTAGGACACAGTGGCCCTCAAAACGTACTCTCAAATGTAAGATTACAATTTGGGCCTACCGATGGCTTGAGAGAAATCAAACGTATAATTCATGTCATGTCATCGGTTCAAAGCAATCACGGCCACCCAATTGATGTCTGATTTTCCCAAGGTTCGTTTTACTCTTGCACGTCCCTTTCAAACAGTAGGAATAGATTTTGCAGGTCCCTGTTTGACAAAATCGTCCCTCTTACGTAAAGCACCAGCGACCAAATCATATATTGCACTATTTGTATGTTTCGCCACGAAATAGTATTCGATTTATCCACGGATGCTTTTATTGCTGCACTAAAAAGATTTATTGCTCGTAGAGGCCACCCATCAGTTATCTACAGTGATAACGGTACGAATTTCATCGGTGCAAATAATCAACTTAAGGATTTATCTACCTTTCTCATTAATAAATGTGCCCCTACATAAGACTATTTAATGAATTTATCAATTTAATGAAAATTTATCCCCCCTCGGTCTCCTCACTGGGGAGTACTGTGAGAATCGGGGGTTAAATCCGTTAAATCCCATTTAGTTAAAACAGTGTCCAGTATGACACTTCTTCTTCTTCTTTACGTGCCGTCTCCCTTAAGAAGGTTGGCATCATCATGGCGATTTTTATCTTTAAGGCTGCGGATCTGAACAAATCAACAGAGCTACTGTTGTACCATTGCCTTGGGTTGCTCAACCAGAAGATGCGTCTTCTTCCTATACTTCTTTTACCCTGTATTTTTCCTTGTATAATAGTTTGCAACAGTGTAAACCTCTCCCCTCTCATCACGTGGTCCAGATATTGCAATTTTATGATTTTGATTGTGTTGATTATTTCCTTCTCCTTTCCCATTCTTCTCAATACCTACTTGTTCGTTGTTCTGCTCACCCAGCTTATTCTGAGGATTCTTCGATATGCCTACATCTCGAATGCTTCCAGCCGGTCAGTGTCGCACTTCTTAAGCGTCCAGGCTTCCATTCCATATAATAGTACTGGAAATATGTAGCATTTGAGCATTCTGATTTTAAGATGTAGACTAAAATCTGTTCTGGTTAATGCATTCCTCATTTTAATAAATACTGTTCTAGCCTTTCCGATTCTTGATCTTATTTCTTGTGAGTAATCATTATTGTCATTTACAGTTGTTCCCAAGTACTTGTATTGGCGGACCTTCTCCACTGGCTCCCCTTTGATCCATAATGTTTCTCGCTGCTGTTGGTGTTTTGTGATTGTCATGAATTTAGTCTTTTTGGTGTTAAGTGTGAGACCCCTTTCTTCGCCGATCCGTACTACTAGGTCTATTAGCCTTTGCAGTTCTTCCAGGGTTTCTGCTATTAGTACTGGGTCATCCGCATATCTGATGTTGTTTATAACCTTCCCATTAACTTTCACTCCCGTAGTTTTTTTAATTTTTCAGTGCTTCCTGTACTATATCTTCTGAATACAAATTGAAGAGTAATGGTGAGAGTACGCATCCCTGTCTTACTCCCCGTTTTATTTTTATCTCTTCTGAAAGTTCATTTTGCACCGAAACTTTGGCAGTCTGGTTAAAATAGAGGTATGTTATTATCCTGATATCATTCCTGTCAATGTTTTTATCTCTCATGAGTTTTCTGAGGTGATTATGGCGGACTTTGTCGAAGGCTTTGTTATAATCGAGGAAGGCTACATATATTGGCTGATTGACGTCCATGAGTCTTTGAGACAACACATTGAAAGCAAACAACGCCTCTCTAGTACCCATTGCATTTCTGAAACCAAATTGTGTTTCGTTAAGATCTTGCTCAATCTTTTTAAAAATTCTTCGATGTATAATTTTAAGGAATATCTTAAGGGTATGGCTCATTAGGCTGATCGTCTGGTGATCCTTGCATTCCCTAGCGTTCGATTTTTTTGGCAGTGTAAAAAATGTTGATTTGAGCCATTCTCTAGGGATGATTCCGGTGTTATATACCGTGTTGTACAGATCTACCAGTACTCCAATTTGATCTTCTGCAATTAATTTGATAATTTCTGTTGGTGTTTCATCAGGTCCTGGAGCTTTATTGTTTTCAGCTGTTTTAACTGCATATATAACTTCTTCTTTTGTTATATTTGGGGCCTGTTCCTTATCTGTGTCTACATCTGTTGTTTCCTGTTGTCTCTCATCTTCAAACAATTCTTCGATGTACTCTTTCCATCTTTCTAGTTTCCCTTTGGTGTCTGGAATTATCTTACCGTTTTTGTCTAGTAGAATACTGCTTTTGTTTGCTCTTTTGATGCCCGCTAGTTCTATAATCTTTTTATGGAAATTGAAGTCATCATGTTTTGCTTGGAGTTCTTCGATTTGTACGCATTTTCCTTCGTACCATTTTTCTTTGGCGTGTAGTATTTTCTTTCTGTATGGTCTTATATGCGCTTTCGTCTCTATTCTTGTATGACCTTCTGATTTCCATTAACTGTAATATGTCATCAGTCATCCATGATTTTTTCTTGTTTGTATCCTTGATTGTTGCTAATAGGTCTGTTGTTGGGGTCATAATTGTAGTTTTAAGAGTTTCCCATTTTATGTTTACATCGGAGCTCGGGGTTAAATCAATTTTGCTTAGTTCTTCATTTATTTTTTCTGTAAGTTGTTGTTTGACTATTGGGTTTTTCAGATGTGAAACTGGGAGCTGCTTTTTGTTATCTATGGCACTATGACACTATCACACTTACTTTCGAACAATTCTACACTGTCTTGACGCAGATAGAAGCCATTTTAAACTCACGACCTTTGTCCCCCTTATCATCTGATCCCAATGATTTAAATGCCTTAACTCCGGGTCATTTTTTAATCGGAGCGCCTTTAATGACTATCCCAGAAAAATACGTTTCATCCCTTCCGACAAATTGATTGAAATTGCGGCAAAAATGCCAACTTATGCATCAGTGCTTCTGGAAACGATGGAAGGTAGACTACCTAAACCATCTTCAAATCCGTCCCAAATGGACAACTCCTCGTAAAGATTTATCTATCGGAACAACGGTTCATGTCAAAGATGATGATTCACCTACCTTGAAATGGCCATTGGCCAGAATTACAGATGTTATCCCGGGAAAAAATGGACGAGTCAGGTCGGTACAAATTCGTTCCGCATCTGGAACATTTGTTCGTCCTATTGTAAAAATTGTACCGCTGCCTGATGCAAATGCAAATACACCCCTTCTCCCCTAGACTAACTGTAAATTTGTACATAAGTAAATAAAAATAAATTCAACTTAATAAAAAGGTAACTGGCTTTATCAATTCTGGACACTGTGGCACTATCACAACGAGCTTCGTTCACTCACGCGACATTATCATCGGTCAATTTCATTGTATATAGATATTAAAATCACTATGTAAATGAATATAGATTTCGTTTTCATAAAAAACCATTTTTAAATCTCGCTGGCAAAATGTTTGCCCCAGTTAGATATGTCATGGTATTTATTTACTAAAATAATTGCATTTGGTATAATTAATACCATGCGCGAATATTAGATTGACAACACTCGAGTCAATCTGTACTCAATATGTATTCTAGGTGTGGAAGTGTGTGGTACCTGTAGAAAGTTGTGTTATTAGTTGCTGTCCGAAAATAACTAATTAGTGAGTGAAATAACAGAAATAAATTATTATGAATTGCATAAATAGTAAGCTGAAATGAGATAGTAATGAGAACTATATAAATCCATGAAAAAGTTGTTTTACATCAAATAAATGAATGTTTACCAAAATATTGAGAACACAACAGGTTATATAGATAAAGATAATAAAAACAGTTGTCGATAACCTGAAATTATAGACGTCCACACACGATCACGAGAATACCATGAGCTAAGTGGAACACACATTGGATACCCTTCTGAATGATACAGTTAACACCACAAAAGAATTGCGACTTGCTATAGAGGCTTCGGAAGTGAATATTTTGTTGAAGTTTGAATCCCTAAATGAGAAAATACGAAAATTAGAAAGCGTAAATTTGGAACATCGCCACAGAGTAGAATATTTGGAGAAGGTAAGCAAAAAGAATAATATAGTCATATTTGGGTTGAAAGACCAGATTGATGAAGTGACTCCAGCAAAAATATCTGAAACATTAGCTAATATCACGGGCGTTCAAATAACATCTGAACATATTAATGATGCATACCCTCTAGGTAAATCGGAAAACGCACCAGTTAAAGTGAATGTTTATCCTATTTAAGGAAATTAGCTATACTTCGAAATAGCTCCAAGCTAAAAGGCTCTAGTATATCGATTTCGAATGACTATACCAGACTGCAGAGAGAGACTCAAAAAATGTTAAGACATCATTTGAACGCTGCCAGAGCCAATAACCATCATTCATACATGAAGGGTGAACGCTTATACATAAATCAAAAACCATACACAATCGAACAACTACAGGACCAACAAAATCAATTGAATAAACGTGGGAATAGCGCTCCTTCTACACCTACTACAAATCAAGCAATAAAAACCCCCGAGCTCCATGAAGGCACTGCCGGTTTGAGGATTGAAGTCATCAACGATAATATAGAGAAAAGAAAACCGGAGGTGTGCAATCAAAATCAAGGGAATAGGACAATACTCCTAAGAAAGTAAACGTTACAACTCTAACGAGAAAAACAAGAGCTGGGCTCTTCTGACCAAAAAAATCATTGATGTGTATACATGTATTCATGTGTTTATTTTAATTTGTTTTAACTGGAATTTTATCATTACTGTATTGTACATATTATTTTATTTTACTCTATTACTCGAACAACTAGTGTATGTTCTGTGTCTTGAGCTTAAATTGATATCTCTGTGTTTTTTTTTGAATTTGATAATAACGTTTCAATTACTTAAAAATGAACCAATATATGAGATTTTAATTTTCCATGTATTGACACATATTGTTTGACCGATTTAGGCCAATGTAATCAGTTGTTCGAGATTAATAAGCATAATGATAATTTCACGATTTTCCATAATAATATTCGAAGCATATCAAAGAATTTGGATGAGCTGAAAGTATCACTATCTGATATCCTGGGTTTTGATTGTATCGTTTTGACGGAAACATAAAAAATTATCGATACGAATCTATATAATATAGCAGGTTACAACTTAATTTATAATGAGGGCGATTTAAATCAAAATGATGGGCTGGTAGTGTATATAAAATTATGCTTTCAGTTTTGAACATAGTATTATAAGTCTGGGACCAACTTATGTTCTAAAAGTTGCAATAGATATTCACAATAATACTAGGATCGTAATTTTGACGTGTTATATATCACCATCACAGGAGAATTATAATCCTAAAATACCCGAGTTCATCAATAATCTAAATACTTTGTTAAGGAATAATAGAGTAGGTACTGAGCAGTACTGCATATTTGTGGGTGATATCAACATAGACTTACTTCATTCAGATCATAATACTATAGATTACGTTTGTACCTTGAGCGAATATGGATTTGTATCTACCATTAAAAAGCCAACTAGACTGAATTCCTGCCTAGACCATCTCTTTTTATATTCATAATCTAATAAAAATTTAGAAAATATTATTCCTTTGGTAATTAAAACTGGTATAACAGATCACTACGCAATAGCATTACAAATTATGATGGACAAGAAAGAACAAAAGAAGCCATCCGAAAGGGTAACAGAGCATGTTAACTACCAAAAACTTAAGGAAACTGTTTCTAAAATATAATGGGATTCGATAAGAAGTTGCTATGATCCAGATGATGCTACAGTGAAATTTATTTCAATAATTCAGAAAATATTAATAAGTGCCTTGATTATAATAGACACAACCGGAAAAATACCGAAATTGGGCCATGGGTAACAAATGCTCTACTGAGGTCCATAAATGGAAAGAAACGTTTATTTCAGTTAACCAAAAAAAGTCCGAATGATCGTAATATACTTTCACATTACAGACTATACAGAAATAAGTTGAATGCTCTAATTCAAACTACAAAAAAATTATTATATCACAAAAATCACCGTAAATTCCAATAATAACAAACAACTGTGGAATGTAGTGAAATATATTTGTGGATCAAGCAATTCACGAGTTAACATGGGAAATGTATTAACCCATCTTCTTGAAATAGCGAATG
Organism: Galeruca laticollis; assembly: GCA_963921935.1. Classification (NCBI taxonomy): domain Eukaryota; kingdom Metazoa; phylum Arthropoda; class Insecta; order Coleoptera; family Chrysomelidae; genus Galeruca; species Galeruca laticollis. Next base: position 53,650,918 of record OY998184.1, read on the forward strand.
AGCTTAACTCAACTTTTTTTGAAGTAGGGAAACATTTGGCCGAAAAAATTGACAAGAACCGACAGCGGGTATATAATAGAGTTTCTTTCTCAAATTTAATGTTTTTGCTACCAACAAATACATTTGAGGAGAAGTCCATTATAAATGAATTGAAAAACAAAAAAGCAACTGGTATAGACGAAATTAGTGCTGAGTGTCTAAAGGCAATACAATCATATATCCTTGATCCGCTGCAACACATAATAAACAAGTGTATGAAGGGGGGAATATGGCCTAAGGCGTTCAAAAAATCTGTAATCACACCTATTTATAAAAATGGAGACAAATCCCTTCCTATTAACTATCGACCAATATCATTAGTACCACATATATCAAAAATTTTTAAATGAATATTGAAAATAAGATTGGATTTATACATAACCAAATATGGGTTGATATCGTCCCACCAGTTTGGATTTAAACAAAACAGTTCCGCACACAATGCTTTATTAAATTTAACAACCAAAATGTTTGATGCTCTAAATAGGAATAGAACATGCATATGTATTTTTTTGGATTTAGCGAAGGCATTGATACTGTCAGCCACAGTAGTCTATTAAAAACGCTGGAGAACTACGCGATACGGGATACTTGTTTGAAGTTATTCAGGAGTTATGTCTCACATAGACAACAGGTCGTCAAAATCAATGGATTTATTAGTGAAGAACGCGATATAACATACGGAATACCACAGGGTACTATATTAGGCCCTGTGTTATTGAATCTCTACATGAATGATCTATTTTCTTTAAATAGCGCTGGCCATATAATTGGTTACGCGGATGATACTGCAATTGTTTATGGGGACAGTAATTGGTATGATTTAAAGCTAAAAGTTGAATCTGACCTAAAGCTAATTAAGTCGTGGTTTGATAGTAAACTATTAACCATAAATTTTGAAAAAACTTTTTACATGCCTATTCTTAACTCCAACTCATCTAATAACCGATTTTATCCACTAAAATATCACAGTTTGATCAGGATTAATTTATTGAACCAACAAACAAAATAAAATATTTGGGGGTTATATTGAATACTAATTTAAAATGGAATTGTCATATTAAATATATAATAAGAAAATTACAGTTTAGTTTGCATAAATTTAGGCACTTGATAAAGTATATTTCTAGCCAACATGTCCGCAATTTATATTTTGGATTGGTAGAAAGCCATCTTCGATATGGAATTCAGGTTTGGGGAAGTGCGTTGGAAACTCACCTACAGCCATTAAATATAATCCAGAAGAGATTTCTAAAAATCATAATGTCTAAACCGAACCTTTATTCTTCATATCTTTTGTATTCTGAAAGTAGAATATTGGATCTGAAACAACTATACTTTTTATGCGTTTCAGTGGAATATCATGGATCAAAGAATATATACAACTTACCAATCCATAATCACAATACTCGGAATTGACATTTCCATACAGTCCCTAGGATGATAAAAACGAGTTGTCAGAAAACATATTCTTACTATTCCGTTAAGATTTACAACCGCATTCCAGATTATATTAAAAGCATTCAAAATATTCGATTATCTAAAAAAAAACTAAAACATTTCATTTTAGAGCAGAAAAGAGAATTCTGCGATATAATAATCGTAACGTGAGAAGTATCTACACCTACACATGGTTACATTGGCTGAAGGTTGGAGTTTTCAGTGTTCAATCACTTAAATAGTTTGATATACTACAGGTTTTTTTCTGTTTTAGTACAGGTTCATTTTCTTCATTCCTTTCATTTTACGTATTATATTTTTTTAGATTCATATTTTGTGGTGATATTCTGATTCTGCTATGTATTATTTGTGATATTACTACTATCATTATTGTTGCTAAGTTTACTATTGTTGTAAGTGTAACTAATTTTGTCGCTGTACTTAATTTAGATACCACTTTCAAGTTGTTTTTTACAGCTTCTGTGGGGCATTGTGTTTATCTACGATTTTTTATCTACATTTGTTATACTTTGTAATTTCTAGTGAATAAACATATATTATTATTATTATTATTATTATTATTATTATTCTAGGTCACTCTTTTATGCAACGACTGAGTGTACCTCTGATTTCTTATACAGAGTGGAAAGTCTAACTGGAACAAATTCTGTAACTTGATAAATAAAGGTTTATCGCAAAATTCCTGAAACACTTCAATTTTTATTGTCAATGGGGTATATTACAAAGATATTTGTTTATCTTTTCAATTATCTGGGGGGGTTGCAGACAACAACAACTTTTTTTTTAAATGGAAGGGTAGGTTGATTAATTTTTTATTTGAAAGTTTGTTCAATTGTAAATACAATTCCACTTTTTTTGTTACTTTTTATAAGCAATGTGTCGGAAAAAAATTAAATAAGGAAATATTTACTCAAATTACTTTAATGCAATAAATGTTCAATGTGTTCTCCACCTTGTTGCTGACAATATCCTAATCGATTAAAAATAGCATTCCGAACATTTTGTAACACTTCCGGCGTTACGTGCCTAATTTCGTCCCTGATTCTTTGTTGAAGCTCGGCGATGTCGTTTAGTGGCATAAACTTTGCTCTTTAGGTATCCCCACAAAAAAAGAACTAATGGAGTAAGATCGGGTGATCTTGCTGGCCACTCAATTGGGCTCCTTCTTCCAATCCACGTATTTGGAAACACGTCGTTAAGATAGGTCCGTACATTTTCAGCAAAATGTGGTGGTGCCCCATCTTGTTGACGCCACATCCGTTGGCCATATAAGTTGGGATCCAAATTATTGGGGAATAAATTTACTAAAGTAGGAATCAGTTCTTCTTGGAGCATATTAAGGTATGTTTCTCCGGTTAAGTTTCCATTGAAAAAAAGGACCTACTATGCGATCCCCAATAATTCCAACCCAGACGTTTGTTTTTTGAGGCCTTTGGGTATGGGATTCACGCACCCAACGGGGATTTTAGTCAGCCCAATAACGGCAGTTTCGTCGATTGACGTGCCTATGTAATGTGAACGTAGCCTCATCAGAAAACAGCACCCATTTCAAAGCAATTTGTCCACCATCGATAGATGCCATAATTCGTTCGCAAAATTCGAGTCTACGATTAGGATCATCTTCGAGAAGCTCCTGCAGGTTTTACATCTTATATGGGTGCTTATTGGCTTCTTGAAGAATTTTTAAAACGCTTGTGTGACTGACAACATGTACGCGAGCTATTTGCCTAGCTGGAGTAACAGGATTTTCTTCAACTTCCAACAATATGTTCAACTGAGCTTCTTCGTCAACTTTTGAAACCTTTTACGCGGCCTAACTCCCGATATCGAGTTTCAATTTTGCTAACCGTACTTCGATTAATTGCAGGTAATTCTGGATGCACTTCAGTAAACAATCGAGCGACTTCAGCCTGTGTTCGACTTCTGTCCCCATATCCGATCATCATTAAAATTTCGATACGATGCGTCTCGGTTAGATAGGGCATTTTCTTATTTTTCGTTTGTTATTTACAAGTTGGAATGCAAACAAGTACTAACAAATCAATCACATTCAGTTCAAATTGCCCAAAAAACTATCGAGCAGGTTTTTTATTGTGCTTATCAAGTAAGAAAAAATGTACCTATACATTAAAATAATTTGAGTAAATATTTCCTTATTTCATTTTTTTTCCGACACATTGCTTATAAAAAGTAACAAAAAAAAGTGGAATTGTATTTACAATTGAACAAACTTTCAAATAAAAAATTGATCAACCTACCCTTACATTTAAAAAAAAGTGGGGGTTGTCTGCAACCCCACCATATAATTGAAAAGATAAACAAATCTCTTCCTAATATGCTCCATTGAAAATTAAAATTGACGTGTTTCATGAATTTTGCGATAAACCTTTATTTATCAAGTTACAGAATTTGCTCCAGTTAGACTTTCCACTTTGTATTTTCTAGCTGAAAATTTTTCTAACGTTTGTTTTAAGTCTTATATCATATTTCTGTAACATCTCACTTCCACTCCATTACTTTATAAAAGCTTCGTTGCTACATTTAGACGAAAATTTTAATTTTCTATATATTTATAATACACAAGCCAATAACTTATGATCACTCTCATTAATTATTTTATACATTTACAAACATTTGAAAACTATTTTATGATTACATATTATTGACTTCACCTAACTACTTACCCACATGAATTCAATGATTACACACTCACATTTACCTATTAAAACATATTACACTTGTCATTTATATCATGATTAGCTCGAATGCATAATTTATTTAACACATTATTCGCTGTACGTGGCTGAGACAAAAATTTCCTCCTATATAGTTGAATTAGTTGGTAGTCTTTGATATTTGGTACAGCTTATGTATTTCTTATTTATTCAATTCTCACCCTTTCTAATTCTTTTAGTATAAACATACATTTACGTTTATATCAAGGCGACCATCAGTTATGCCAAGGTTTGAATTTGGTAAGCCGAAGGCCACTAATATTTGACGGTTTCTTTGGCGGTTCGGTGTGTGACATAGGTTTTATATTTATATATTTATATGCATACAGTCCACTTAATTTCATTTTGATCGTGCATTTGCACTCATAATAGTCATAGTTATTTCAACGTATGATCCTATTTTCATTTAGTTTTACGTCCCTTTACCTGTTCCTTTCCTAGCTGATCACTTTGTTATACTAATTACGTATGTTATCCGCGGTTCAGGGTCAGGCACCCCAGTATGTTCGAATAATATTCGAACTGAATTCATCTATTGAAATAATTTCTGCGCGCAAAACGAGGCATTGACGTCATCAGCGGTATAATCACTCAATTAGTTACAACTCTAAAAATCGGCTTACATTTTGACATGAGCGCGAAGTTTGTCCCCCCTTTGGCGCGGCTCTAAGTTGTCGAATGATTGAAAAAGGTACGCCGGTGGCAATGGTTGATCATAGCCACCCGGCATATTAAAAGTATGAAGATTAATTATAAAAATATAAGTGCACCTTCCACTAAGTGATCCGTTAAGTGACCAGCTAACAAATACAATATATATTGTAATGTTTTTGTTATTTATTTAAACAATAAACGGGTGGGATAAATTTTAAACACTCGGTATTGCTACTTACTAATTTATTTAAACACTAACTCACTAACACTAATTTATATGTACTTAACTAGTCACTTAAATTTAATTTATATGCACACTAACTTATTAATTTATAACACGTTTATATTCACTTAATTACTGTTTAACTCACTATGGCAAATTATAAACTGAACTCATCCGCTGATCGGTCCTGTATTTATATCAAAAACTTTCTTTACTAGAACATTCGGGATGGGACATACCTTTCGCGATATTTCTTAAAATGCCTTTCGAGAACATGTTTAAAAAGGACGGTCACAGTAGATCCCAATAGACCTTCTCAGAATTCGGCGCGCTCGCCTTTTCCTTAACTCCGTTAACATAAGGTTACAGGGCCGTACTTAGTATCTGCTTCGGTGTGCGAGTTCGTACCATTGCCCCCTCCTTAAATGAAAGTTCCTCCTGGAACTTTTGTGTAGCCGAGACTGGATGTTTGAATCGGCAACTAGCCCCGTTTCTACACTTTCCGATCTAATGAAAATAGCAGGGCACCGTCTTCATCCGATACTGATAACGGGGGTTGTAGCTGCAAATCAATATCTGGACACCGGTATCTTGAAAGATAATCTCTACCATGTTCCTGATGATTCGCCAATCCAACTGGTTACTCGCTATCTTAGGCATAGCCAGTTTCTTCACGTTGGATTCCAACACGTGGTCTCGGAGGTTTCAAAGTGCTTCCCACACATCGCGGTAGGTAGATCGATCTTGGAATTCATTTTTAGTTACCACGTAGAAAACGTACCGCGAATTAAGTTTCAGTTTCAGTGTCTTGCCAGGGGCTGGAATCTGGTCTTCAAGTTTTTCTAATTGCCCGAATTTCTTTCGAAAGACGGTTGCCAATCCTCGTGCGTTCTTGATACGGGCGGGGATGTTGTATGCCAGTGAATAATTTTCTGGGAGAGTGAACAAATCTTGTTGTTGTTCCGAAGTGACTCCATATCTAGCTTTCCCGGTACCTCCATACGCGCCCATAAATTCATCGAAGGTGGGGTCAGACACATCTCGAATAAGGTTTACTCCTTCCTCTATGTCATGGTCTCCTTCGAATAGCGCTAGTCGGTTTCGGTGAACTACTTTTAGTTTTCCGTTGGGGATCTTGCTTATGCGATATAAAACATCATTGATGCTTTTCTTGATCAAGTATGGACCTTCCCAGGATTTTTGTAATTTTGGAGAAAATCCTTTTCTTCTCGCCGGGTTGTGTAACCATACTTTGTCCCCTTCTTTAAAACCTCCCTCTGTGGCCTGCGTGTCGTACCGCCTTTTCATTCTGTCGCTGGCAACTTGAAGATTTGTTCAAACTAGTTCATGAATATCGTCCAGCCTTCTTCTCAATTGGATCACGTAGTCTTCTCCTGCTATATCCTCTCCAGGCCGACAGCCAAATTCCAGGTCACAAGGAAGCCTCATTTCACGTCCAAACAGGATTTTCGCAGGTGTTTCACCCGTGGGCTCATTGACGGCAGATCGATAAGCCAATGCAAATAGGGAGAGATGCTGGTCCCAATCTCTCTGATGGCTGGATACTACTTTGGACAGGTATTTTCCAATAGTCCTGTTCATTCTCTCGACCATTCCATCTGACTGTGGATGTAATGTCGTTGTTCTGGTCTTCTTCATTCCCAGCTTGTCGCAAATCTCCTGGAATAGATGGCTTTCGAAATTTCTTCCCTGGTCACTGTGGACTTCCATGGGCACTCCATATCGGCTGATGAATTCTTTCACCAATACATCCGCGACAGTTGTGGCCTCTTGGTTCGGAATAGCGTAAATTTCCACCCATTTTGTAAAATACTCCATTACAACCAGTATGTACTTGCTACCATTTTCTGTCGTCGGAAATGGTCCAGCGATATCTAAAGCAATCCTTTCGAAAGGGCTTCCAACATTGTACTGTTTCATGGGTGCCTTTCTCTTGCGATGTGGTCCATTACTCGTAGCACAAGTCGTACATTTCTTACACCAGTCCTTCACATCGTCGAAGCTGTTCATCCAATAAAACCTTTCACGAACTCGCTGAAGGGTTTTCTTCACTCCCAAATGACCTCCCGATGGAATGTCGTGTAACTTCTTCAGTACCTCAGCTACTCTTGTTCTCGGGGTAACTAGCTGTCTCCTCATCTCAGAACCATCATCGTTTTCAAGGACTCTTTTCAACAGCCCTTCTTCCAGGACAAGGAAGTCCCACTGAGCCCAATACGCCTTGAGTTTCGGTGAAAATCTTGACACTTCTTGCCAGGTAGGTCGCCGGTTTTCTTTCTTCCATTGCCGGATCATCTTCAGGTGAGGATCATTCTCCTGATCTTCTCTGAACCTGGTGGGTGACCATTTCTCGTTGACTACAGTAGTTCTTGAAACTGCAGCTTCCCTAGATACCACCTTGTTGCACTGGGAGCAGTCTGTTGGGCACGGCCGTCTGGACAGGGAGTCGGCATTCCGGTGACTCACACCAGCTCGATGTTCGATGTTGAAATCGTATTCTTGAAGTCGTTCAATCCATCTAGCGATATGGCCCTCGGGATTCTTGAACTGCATCAACCACTTAAGTGCTGCATGATCAGTCCGGATTAAAAACTTCCTACCATAGAGATACTGGTAAAAGTGTTCCACGGACTTCACAACTGCCAAAAGTTCTCTTCTTGTGACGCAGTAGTTTCGTTCTGGTTTGGAGAGGACTTTACTGAAATATCCCAGCACTCTTTCTTGCCCTCCTTGGATCTGTGAGAGCACTCCACCAATTCCTACGTTGCTTGCGTCAGTGTCAAGAATAAATTCTCCCTCTGGTAATGGATATCCTAATATCGCGCCGAGGTTAAATGCCCCTTCAAAGTTTCAAAAGCCGTTTGACAGTCTTCGTCCCATTGGAAAGCTCTTGCTTCTTCTGTAAGTCGCGTTAGAGGCTTGACAATATCTCCAAACTTCCTGACAAATCTTCTGTAATACGTGCAAAGTCCAAGGAAACTCCTAATTTGATGTTTGTCGGTTGGTTGCGGCCATTGCTGAATGGAAGCAACTTTCTCTGGATCCACCGCCACTCCTTCATTGCTCACTATATGACCTAGATAGTTGACTCGGTTTTGGGACAGCTGACATTTCTTCGGGTTTAACATGAGCTGGGCAGCTTGGAGTCGTTTGAATACGTCTTCCAAATTTTTCAGATGTTCGTCAAATGTCTTCCCCAGTACTACGATGTCGTCCAAATAGACCAGGCATGTCTTCCAAGACAACCCTCTCAAGACATTTTCCATAAGTCTTTCAAATGTCGCAGGTGCATTACAGAGCCCGAATGGCATGACGTTGAATTGCCATAATCCAGATCCGGTGGTAAAAGCAGTCTTCTCTTTATCTTCGGGGTCCATTTCTACTTGCCAATAACCAGACTTCAGGTCCAAGGTGGAAAACAGTTTGCTGCCGGCCAACGTGTCTAGCGTATCGTCAATTCGGGGCAGAGGATAGCTGTCTTTCTTCGTCACGTTGTTAAGCTGGCGATAATCCACGCAGAATCTCGTGGTTCCATCCTTTTTCTTGACGAGCACTACTGGAGACACCCATGGACTAGTAGATGGTTCTAACACTTTTTCTTCTGCCATCTCTCGAATTATTCTTTCAGCTTCCTCTCTCTTCGCTCGTGGAAGTCTTCGAGCTGATTGTCTAATTGGCTTAGCATTACCAGTATCGATTTTGTGTTTGACGGCTGATGTTCTGCTAGTCTTTCCTCCTTTTGGTACGAATAAGTCTCGATACTGCAAGAGAAATTCTCTCATTCTCTTTTTTTCAGCTCGATCCAAAGATTGACCAGCTAATGATAACATTTGTTCGAATCTGGCATTAGAATTGTCAGTGGTTGTTGTTTGACGAACTATTGACGTCACTGGTACGCAGGATCCAATCTTGGTTTCCTTCTTGATTGTAATTGGGTAATCGTTCACGTTTATCACACGTACTGGGATCTCTTTCGCCGACGTGACCAATCCTTTTCCAATTAGTACTCCTTTGCCAACTTCTTCGTCGTGGTTCCTTGGCTCCATCATAACCGGTGTACCTTCCTCCATGATTCCCTGTAGCCGTGCTACTATCATGGTTTCGCTTCATGCAGGTAGAACGGTATCTTCCTGTACAGCTGCCAACACTGCGCTGCCTTCATATGGATGCAGGAATACCTCCTCGGAACCTACTTTAATGGTTCTGTTTCTGAAGTCTAATTGGAAACCATGTACATTCATTACGTCCATTCCCAGAATCACGTCTTCTTCAATGTCAGCTACGATTACCGTATGCGTGAATTTTTCTGCGCCAATTCCCAATTGGATTTGTGTTTCCCCGTGAACGTTGGCACTTTCGTCTGTGGCGGTCCGCAGTCGCAGTCTCGTTGGTAGAAGCTTCTTCTTGGGGTTTATTATCTCTGGTCATATAATGGTTCTAGTTGCTCCAGTGTCAACCAGCAGAGCATATTTCTTGCCATTTACTTCGCCATCCACATATACACTGTCGTTGCGACATCTGAGAGAAGCTATCAGTATGAGAGGGTCTTTGGATTGATCATGGGTCGGTGCTGCCCCCTCGTAGCCGACCCGTTCTAGTTTTCCTGTGACTGGGGTTCTTGGTTTGCAGGAGTCTTGGGGCGCTTACACGAACTACGTACATGCCCTAGCTCGCCACAATTCCAGCATCTGATCCTTCTTGGCTTCTTGTCCATCATTCTTTTTATTAAACTGACGAACTGGTCAAATCTGTCTTCGTCACCTTCTTCTTGGATGGTCCTGATTTTGTTATATCCTGAAGCCTTCGTTGCTGCTTCATATTCAAGAGCAGCTGTCAATGCGTCAACTAATGTTTTGGGATGGGCTAAATGAAGCGTCCTCTGCATATCGGGGTCACGTAAGCCATCAATAAAGGCCTGGATGCCCAGACATTCCATCATGTTCTCTGGTGCTGACGGATAAGCAAATCGAACGAGTCGGGCAATATCCACTTCATACTCTTGAAGGGCTTCATCGCGTTTCTGCCTTTGGTTCTTCAGTTGGGACTGGTACAAATGTTCTAGATGTTCGTGACCGTACCGCATGTCCAACCTCTTCTTCAGCAGCTCGAAATCATCCGTTTCTTCCAGAGGTATCGTCTGAAGTATATCTAAGGCATCTCCCCGAAGCGCGATAGTTAGGTTCACTGCTTTCTCCTTATCGGACCAATTATTCACTCTAGCGGCTGCTTCGAACTGTTCTACGTAATTGGTCCACGACATCTTTCCATCGAACGTAGGGGCCTTGACTCGGGTAAAACTGCCAATATCATCTGTCTTGGGTTGTGTTTCTGGCTTGCAGATCTCGATCTTCTTTTCTTCTGCTGAAGTGTCCTGTGTTCTTAAATCGGCAATCTTTGTCTCTAACTTCCTAATTTTCTCGTCCATCTGATTTCCCATCGTTGCCATCTTATTCTCCATGTCTGATTTTAGAGACGAAATTTTATTCTCGACTTCAGCAGCAATGTCATTTTTCAATGATAAAATATCTGCAGAAATATCATTCTTCATAGCAGAAATCTCGCTTTTCATTGTGGTAATCTTCTCGTCCATATTGGTAGAAATATCATTCTTCATAGTAGAAATCTTCTCGTCCATATCAGCAGAAATATTAGCAGAAATTGACGAGATTAAGGTGGAAGCGTCGTCATTGAATAAAAATGATTCTGGATCAAAGCCGTCATTTTCCAGTGCCACTTTAAGTCTTTCTACTAATTCGCTTTTCTTACCGGACGTTTCCAACTCACGATCTTCCAATTCTGCTCTTAATTCCGCCATTTCCAGATCACACAGTCTCTTGGCCATTTTGATGTAGCTATTTATTTATATTACCCCACACCTGACAGCAATGTAATGTTTTTGTTATTTATTTAAACAATAAACGGGTGGGATAAATTTTGAACACTCGGTATTGCTACTTACTAATTTATTTAAACACTAACTCACTAACACTAATTTATATGTACTTAACTAGTCACTTAAATTTAATTTATATGCACACTAACTTTTATATTCACTTAATTACTGTTTAACTCACTATGGCAAATTATAAACTGAACTCATCCGCTGATCGGTCCTGTATTTATATCAAAAACTTTCTTTACTAGAACATTCGGGATGGGACATGCCTTTCGCGATATTTCTTAAAATGCCTTTCGAGAACATGTTTAAAAAGGACGGTCACGATAGATCCCAATAGACCTTCTCAGAATTCGGCGCGCTCGCCTTTTTCTTAACTCCGTTAACATAAGGTTACAGGGCCGTACTTAGTATCTGCTTCGGTGTGCGAGTTCGTAACAATATGTAAGTTGTGGAATACTGTTAATAGTGAAAAGTTATAAGGTAATTGTACCAAATTCAGATCCTACACCTAATTCGGACAGTTTAAATGTTAATTGCTAGAATACAACGTCAGTTTATAAAACGATTTAGATGTGTGTCGTGTTATAAGCCTAACGACTTTTCGTTATATTTTCAGGTAAGATTATTATTACATTTTTGTTGCAAAAACATATCTTATTACTGTAGTATGTTTTTACATGATAATTGTACATGGTTTTTAAGAATAATTACTTTTTAATATAATTACCTCGAATTATTAGGGTGTCAGTATTACGGCCAACCGAAATAGCTATTCCTGAATTCGGACACGGGGTGTCCGAATTATGTTCATATTCCAATATTTTAAGTTACGTATCTTACATCTTTTTCTGATAAAGGAGCATTGTATTCCACGTTCTTCGTTCATTTTTGTAAATTAAAGTATGGTGTCCTAATTCTGACACGGGGTGTCATAATTACATCCAATGATGTCCGTTTTATGTACATGTAATGTTATCGTTGTTACAGAATGTCCTTAAAGAAATATTGTAAATATTCATCAGACACACTAATATCCGCATTAGAAGCTATAAAAAATGGAATGGCTATTGAAGCTGCAAGTAGAAAATATTATATTCTCAAAGCTACCCTTCACTCAAAATTTTATGGTAAGTATCCTGTTGAGTGTAAAGCTGGAGCCCCTACATTTTTATCAAAAGAAGAAGACAACACCCTAGCAAAGTGGATAATAGCGGTAGCTAAAGTAGGATTTCCGGTAACCAAGGAACAACTACTTGAAACAGATCCCTTTAAAAACAAGGAAAAAACTTCCCTACCTGGCAGACACTAGTATGAATGGTATGAAGACTTTCTGCGACGTCATAAGGAAATCTCTACACGAATGACTCAAAATTTAGTTCACGCTAGGACTCAAATCACTGAACTAAGCCTTCGAAACTGGTTTGTAGAAATTGAATCATATTTTCTTGTCGAAAATTTGATGGAGATTACACAAGATCCTAGACGAACATTTAACGCAGATGAGACTGCTTTTTTCTTATGTCCAAAAGGATCAAAAGCTTTTCACTCAAAGGAAGTAGAAAAGTTTACAACAGTACAGCTAACAATGAGAAGGAATGTTTAACAACTCTTGTTACGGGTAATTGTCTTATTCCAGAACCCTTATTCTCCCATTTTTCTCACATACTCATGTTACTTACCTACTGTTTTTATTTTACAGCGAATGCGGCAGGGGAGTTAGCACCTCCTGTGGGGATGTTCCCCTATGAAAGAATTCCACAAAGTGTTGCACTAATGCCAAACGGTTGGGGCCTGGGAAAGTCGGAGTCGGGTTGGATGACAGGCGAAAGTTTTTTTGAATACACGTCAAATATTTTGTACCCATGGATTCTTAAGAATTACATACTATTGCTTGAAATATTTTATGTAGATGGACACAAGCCGCACTTGACATTGCGTCTTAGCAACTTTTGTTCAGAAAAAGGTATCATTTTAATTAGTCTGTTTCCTAATTCTACTCATATACTGCAACCTATGGATGTAGGGCTTTTCAAACCTCTCAAAACTGACTGGAAGAAAGCGGTTGCTAAATTTCGAATAGACACTAATAAAAAAAAATTGAAATGGCAATTTTGCTCCGTTATTGGATACTGTAATTAAAGACATCAATTACACCTACAATGGTGCAAAATGACTTTAAAACTTGTGGATTATCTCCATTTGTGCAGATGCAATAGATTATGGTAAGCTGGTAACTGCAGAAGTTACAACAAATACTACAATTACAGACAATGCAGTGAAGCTTCAAACTCTGGAGAATGTTCAATAAACAACATTCGAATTTCATTGAAAAAATTTTTGAGAAAGGTACACTTGAGAAATTTAAACTTCCTCTTTCCACTGTGTGTGAATGGTCAGGTCCAATACAAGATGACTCTCTATATAATTTATGGAAATAATTAAAACTGCTTGTCGAAGAAAAACCTTCAGCAGATAAGATACAAAATAGAAAGAACACTAATGGAAACTTGCAAGTTGCAGACAATGTACCAAAAGATTCTTTGGTTTTATAAGCCAAGTGGCTTGATGAGTATGTGTTCAATACAACTAACGAGAACAATGAAATTATTCGATCATTAGCAAACGGCACCGGAGGGGAGAGTATTGAAACTAATGAAGAAATATTGATGGAATTGGTAGTAAATAAAGAACAAGGAATAGAAATTGAAAAGTTAATCAATACAGGTACGAGCGAAGAAAAATACGACCGGAATTATTAATGGAGGAAGATATGCTACAAGGGAAAGGAATGAAATCAAGTGATAAAGAACTAAAAGAAATGAGATTGGAATTAGTAATAGAGGATGATACGCTACAAGGAACAGAAATATTAAAGTCAAGCTATATTGAACTAAAAGAAACAAAACGGGAACCGGTAATAGAGGAAGATACGCTACAACCGATAGAAATAATAAAGTCAAGCAATAAAGAACCAAAAGAAATAGAAATAAGGGAGAAATCAGTAATACAAACGGAAAGGTTGCAAACTACAGAAACAATGATCCAAGTAGAAAAGGTAAGTTATCATGACACAAATAAAGTGAAAGTTATTTCAGTAGAAGAAAGTAACAACAATGGTTTGAAAGAAGTCAGAGTAAAAGTTAATTCAATAGAAGAAAGTGATAACCAAAGCCCAAAAGAAGTTAGTTCTAGTAAATTTATAGTACCGTCACCGTTTAAAGGTATATTATATTGGCCTGAAAAATCAAAAGAGGGAGCGAAGAAAAAAAACCTTAGTGAAAATACCTGCAGTGGAAGGCATTTTATAATGGACAGAAACGGGCAAAAGAGCAGATAGAACAGGAAAAAGGAAATAGGAAGAAATTGCGCCTTGAAAAGCTAAAAGAAAAATCAGCAAAACCAAAAAACCCAAGAAAACAGAAAATGAATAACGGATCCGAACGAAAAGAGACGAATTTCAATGAAAAAGATCCACAACAAAAGAGTGTCAACGAAAAAATGAATGCTCAAGAAGACAAAATTATTGTAGACCTAAAGAAAAATTTTAAGAAAGGAGATTATGTTATTCTTAATTACATTGACCAAAAATTTCCAGGCATAATACTTGAAATAAGTGACGAAGAGGAGGCTACGTAAGTGCTATGACCCCAAGTGGAAGCAGCTGGAAGTGGCCTTCTAAAAAAATGTTATTTGGTACAAATTTAACGATATTGAAGAAAAAATTAGCAAGCCTCTACTAAAAAACAATAATAAAAGAGTGTTTTGAATGAAACTCACGGTTTCTAGTTAATACCACAATATAATAAAAATTGTTGAAAATTCTAAAAAATTGACAATTTTTTAGAATTTCCAACAATTTTTATTATATTGTGGTATTAACTAGAAACCGTGAGTTTCATTTAAAACACTAATATGAGTAGATTCCACGAAGTAAGGGTCGAGACAGTTAATTTCAATAATAAAACAGGTCTATTCAGGGTACCTGCAATTGCAAAGTTCATAAATATACAATAATTTCAACTTTTCATAACAATGTTTACTCCCATGTCACAACTAGGTTAAGTTTGTGTCCAAAATACTGACACTGTCCGTTTTTTGTACCTGTGGGTGTCATTTTTTAGCACTTTAGTTGGATATCTGTGTTCGAATTAGGATCATGGTTTATACTTTTATATTTCATCTTTTAAGAAAAAATTTATTCTCCTGTATTGTTTTCAGTTCTTAACATGTATGTATGTATACTAGCACAACAGACCGTGTAGGTCCATGGCTGATGTTTCAACACTAGCGGTGGGTGCTCGGAGTTCCATACGAAACTCTTCTGCGACAATCTACTAAGTTCAATTGCCACTTTCGCACATACTATCCGAATGCCCACTACTTCGGTTCGTTCCAAAATTTCTTGTGTTCTGCACCTATTTCCAATTTGCACATTAATAACTTAACCCTTCCATGGCCTGGTTGACGACTTGCCCAATCCCATCTTGTCATTTGTCTCACTTCTCCAATTTCTGACATTAAGTCTTCGTAGGTCCTCTTAAATCTCCGCTTTCCATCTTGTTCTGGGTCTACCTCTCCTTCGCCTTGTTCCTATAGAACTATATATCAATATTTTCGGTAGCCTTCCCGTTCCCATTTTTTATATATGCCCCAACCATCTTAGTCTTTGAGATTTTATCATTCCAATAATACCCGGATTTTTATATAATTCTTCGAGCTCTTTGTTTGTCCTCCTCATCCATATTCCATTTTGTAATTTTCCCCCAAATATCTTCCTCAATAGTTTTCTTTCCCATATTTGTAGCATTCCTTGAACTTTTTGGTTTAATGTCCATGTTTCTGAGGTATATGTAACTATAGGCCTAATCACAGTCGTGTAAATCCTGATTTTCGCACTCCTTGATATATTTTTGCTTTTCAATAATCTATTCAAGGCATAAATGCAATTATTGCCACGTATTATTCTGTTTTGGATTTCCTCCCCTATTGGGTTTTCGTGTGATTATTGTTCCTAGGTACTCGAATCGATCTATTTCTTCAAATTTATATATCTTTCCTGTGGCTGTTTCTACTGTTAAATAATTCCCTTTTATAAAGTCTCGATCTACCCATTCCATGTATTTTGTTTTCAGTTCATTGATATAGAGGCCTTTTTTTCTGCTTTTATTGCAATATTTTTTAGTACCCGTCTTATTTCCTCTTTACTTCTCGCTAATACTGCTATGTCATCTGCAAATGCAAAACATTGATGTCTCTTATGATATATAAGTCTATACCTATTTATGCCTGCTTCATGAATTACTTTTTCCAATAACAGACTAAAGAGAATAGATGACAGTGGATCGCCTTGTCTTACGCCTTCTCTGATACACCGTTATATATTTTTACTTCATTTTCGGTACTTTTCCGCTTATTCCTAGGTCTTCTAGAGCTTTGTACAGTTCCTTTCTTTTTACTTTAACGAATGCTTGTTTGAAGTCGACGATTAGTATCATCGTCTGTTTTCCAAATTGATAGAGCTCTCAGCCTGTATTTCTCGTAGCAAGAAGATTTGCTCCACTGTGCTCCTACCTGGTCTAAATCTACATTGGTATTCTCCGATTATATTTTCCAAATTTTCCTTTAAAATATTCTTGATATAAGTGGCAAGTTCTTAACATAAATGCATCAAATGTTCAAGAGATCAAATCAATTCTTTTCATTCGGGTGTCACAAATACGAACAAAGTTACCAAGAAAGTGAGTAAAGCTATTCCTTAAGATGTCCGAATTTGGTACATTTTCCTTTTGTGTTTCATTTATACTACATATAAACGGCATGGCGTTCGCCATATATTGATGCGATATAATCGTCTAACTAATTAATGTCATTTTGTATTCATCATAATTTTTATATGTTTATTAATTGAGAAAAGTATTCCATCCACATTCTTAAAAAATATTCAATTCTTCATATTTCATATTCAGCCCCTCAAGAAACGAAAGAAAAAATATTGTTTTCAATTACAGTTAATAAAACGTATATTACGTAAATGAATATATTTCATTTTTAAATTTACAAAGTCAAGCTTCAACAAATACCGGTTGGGTTTGCGTTGAATTTTCTCCATTTTAATATTAAATATATTTGTTCAAAACGTTAAAAAGGGCAATCATTCTTGAATTATTTATATGCAGAGTACCCAACAAAATGAAATATAATTTTTAATATTAACATATCTTCTTGTGAAACGTATTATTACATTTTTATGGAGAATGAAGCCAATTTCAGAATATAATTTTGAGTTGCTCAAATTACATTGTAATGGGTACAATACATTTAACAGCATTCCACCAAAATGAGTTGATTTTTTAGATCCATAAACATTTGTAGGTCAAGATGAACTTACTCGGTGATTTCATTTCACTTGCTGTCTTTAATTGACAACCTATCAAGAGTTTTAAACGAGGACAATTGGTTCAACTTTTTTTTCATTTTGACTAACAATTTGA
This sequence comes from Galeruca laticollis, assembly GCA_963921935.1. Classification (NCBI taxonomy): domain Eukaryota; kingdom Metazoa; phylum Arthropoda; class Insecta; order Coleoptera; family Chrysomelidae; genus Galeruca; species Galeruca laticollis. The sequence goes on from OY998184.1 coordinate 53,668,441, forward strand.
TTATTTAACTTTACTTTGCATAAACCAATCCCTTCCTTTGATTAGTTATTTTTTGAACCACATACATATTCCATGACCTAACCTTGTCAAAATATCATACTGAGGTAATTTTTATATCAATGAGTCGGTATTCACTGGTACTTTACAGTGAGAAAAAGTCTCTTAGAAAAATGTTCTGCGACGGGAGGAAAAATATAACATTAGAGAATTTTTGTACTGCTAAAACATGATGATCAGTTCATTTTGTTACAAAATGGTCCTTATGATTTTTTTACGGAAATTCTATGGTTTCCGAGATAACGACCCCCAAACATACCACGTATCTTCAGCTCACGCCTTAGATCCAGAAGGGCACGTTCTATGGATTTAGTGATAATCGGCGAATAAATTCTAAATAACTTGGGTAAAAATGCATATTTGCTTATAATTTAAACTTCATGTGACAGTTACCATATCCTGTAACTTGAGTCCCGTTTTTATCCTTCGGCCATATTGGAAAAAGAGGTCAAACATTATTTAATACTGTATTTTTAGGGGGCCCCTAATCAATTAATATGCGTTTTAATAATATTTATTTACTCTGAATTTTTCTTATTATGGTACCTTGAAAGGGCTTTATTGGTCTCAGATATTTTGGTTTCCTATTTTTCATGCATTTTTATGAAAAATTTGTTTGTTTGTGTTCATTTTTTTTGCTTTTTTTGGAGTATTGGAACATTTGGCGAACAATCTATTATTATAAATTTACACACTGTCACGGTTTGATTTTACCATTAAACATTTTCGAGCCACCCTGTATTCATGAATTATAATTCTCAATATTTTAGTTTAATCTGGATATATTCAAGTGAAATATCTGGTTAATTTACCCACAACTGGCTGCTATTATGCCCAGTTCACATTCTACTTCTGCAACTCTTCCAACTAAATCGTGATTTAACCTTTATAATTCAAATATCAATATATTGTTTCATTTTATGTTACTTGCATACAGGCAAATGGCATTGTGTTTCGGTAAAATCAACTTTTTTTACGAATAAATTCGGTAAAATGTAGAATTTTATAATAAAGGAAATTGTAATCTATTATTTTGAAACGATACGTGTATACAGGCCTTCACTTTCGTTTCTACACTTTCCTTATTTACTAAACGGATTAGTTTCTGCTATCTAATGTCTTTTTATTCGATTTATTTTTATCTGTGTCTGTGAGAACGAAATTTGGAGGGAATTTCAATTTCTGTTCACTACGAGAATTGTGTTCGGCTGGTTGGAGATTTAATACCCCGTATTTTGTCACTTTTTTGTTGATTTTGGGGCTTTTTCTCCGAAGGAATCTTCATGGTTGGTTTGTCCTGAATTCGTTCTTTGGTTGAATACCAGAAGATTTACCTGAAATTCATGATTTTGAGACCACCGACTACACATTTCTTTGAAACCCCTATAAACCATCCATGTGGTTTTTTAGTACGGGCTACAGGTTTTTTGTACATGCCAAGGGGACTATTACAAGTATAGTAAAAACCAAATAAAGTTGCGTTTACGTCACCAAGGGCGTATTTCTATCGCATGTGTGGCTACATTTCTATCGAAAAGTGCATATACTTAAATTTGTTGATTAATCGGTTCTAAAGATAACCCAATCAATAAAAAAACTTTGTACCAAAATAATTTATTAGCAATATTTATTGGATTTAGACGTCCCTTGATGTAAACATTTGTGTTAAAATTTTCATAAAGAAGCCTCCAATTATTGACGGTAAAATAGTCACTGCCAGAAATAATGTCATGTTGCCGCGTTGTTTATGACTTTTCTACTCGTGTATTGTCATCGATTTCTGAGGTTATGGTTACGTGATTTATAAAATTTTCTTTTGAGAAATATTTATAATCAAAACTGTTTTTGTTTTCAAAACAACAAAGCATCTTCTTCTGTGATTGTTAAACTGCCCAAACAGCTGAATAGCCGATGCAAAGAACTTGTGGCTTCATTGGTAAATTATTTTGAGCAAGAAAGGAATAATAATGGTCCTTTGTTGCCCTTAAATGCTGTACAAGAGGTAGGTAATACGTGAATAAAATATCCTTACTTTACTTTACGAAAATTTCTATTATTTTAGCGTGTAGCTGCGGCTTTAAAAATCAGTTTAAGAACAGTAAGCAAAATTTGTCAAACAAAGAAAAAAGGTGAAGAGTTTGAGTCACCAAAGAAAAAACGTTGCGCTCATAAACGAGTCACAAATACAGAAACTTTAAATACAAGCTGTGTTCGTGATACTATTTACAACATGTACCAGAGAAGTAAGTATAATTACGACAATTGTATATTTAACATATTTTTATTTCTGTATGCTTTCAGAACAGCACATAACGATTCAATCATTGTGGCCCCAACTAAGAGAAAGAGAATTATTTAATGGTAGTACCACTTCTTTAAATATATTGCTCAAAGAACTTGGGTTTAAGTGGATGAAGGATAATCCACGACGAGGACTCATGGAATTACCTAATGTTGTTTTGAAAAGAGTAGAATTCTTAAGATAGTATAAAGAAGCAAAGAACGAAGGTATATACCAATTTGTGTTCATCGATGAAACCTGGATATTTCAAAATGGCATCATAGGTCATTCATGGCAAAATGAAAATATCAAGAGTGTTAAAACCACTAAAACGGATGGCAAAAGGTTTGTTGTATTGCAAAATATAAGTGGTTACTTAAACATTATTTAAATAGTATTATTACAGATATATAATACTCCATGCTGGAAATGAAAACATATTTATTGAAGGTGCTGAAGCAATATTTTGTTCAAAAACCCAACTTAATGACTATCATGGGGAAATGAACCAGGCAAATTTCTTGAAATGGTTTGAATATCAGTTGCTGCAAAATTTAGACAATCCTTCTCTAATTATACTTATCACAGCATGTTATTGCATAAAACTTCAAATACAGGATGGTCAAAATGTGCTATTCAGGAATGGTTGACAGAAAAAAGCATTCCCTATTCTCACATGATGTTCAAAACAGAACTGTTGCAAATCGTTTCTCAGTAAATATACAGATATATTCTTACGTATTGCCATTTATTTTAAACATTTTTCTTGTTTTTTTTTTAGAAATAAGCCACCAATCAAGTATATAGTGGACGATATGGCAGAACAGTATGGACACAAAGTTTTACGTCTTCCTCCTTACCATTACATATTCGACTCAATCGAATTAATTTGGGACATAGCAAATAATTACTACAATAGGCATACTGATAAGGATGGTAACAGTGCGAATAACTGCCTGAACATGTGGCACGAGGCACTGCACGTGATAACTCCTGATATGTGGAAAAATTCTATACAACATACTGAAAGAGAGATATTTAAATGGTATGAGAGGGAAAGAATATTTGATCGTCCAGAAATTAGTCCGATAGTTATAAATTTTAATAGTGAAGAGAGTGACACTGATGTTGAATCAGATGAAGAAAATGAACAAGAATTTGAATCTGCCTTTCATTTCACAATATGTTGATTTGTTTAATGTTAGTTTTTGTCTTTGATAATACGTTCATTATTAAACATATTTCATTTTATTGCTTGTATTTTTATTATATTTATTTATTAAAAGATTTGGTAAGTCAGTAATAACCTTACCACTTTTATTCTAGAATTCCTTACTTTGTGAAATCTATTCATAAATTTAATTAAGAAAAAACGTAAATGAAAAAACTTCACACTATATTAAATGAAAACTATCAAACTATCGATAATTTTGTAGTTTTAATTTATAATATTGTGAAATTTTCTACATTTACGTTGACTTCAGTTATTTTCTGTTAATTTCCATATTTCGTGAACACTCTGACAACGCTACAAATGTTCACAATGATGATGTAAGCGCAACTTTATTTGGTTTTTACTATAGCTTCTGTTTTAAATGCAGCTACGAGTACATCGTTACGTTTCACCAGCCCCCAGCTATTATTACCAGCCGGCTACGTCCGAATATTGGTGAATTTATTTTTGTGTTTCCCTCTTATTATTCTGTTTATATCTTTATATATTTTGATTCTAACATCTCTGTATACTCGTACATATTATTTTTCTAGTTAAATAGATCAAACTTAGAGTTTAACTCCGTTGTTGTATTTGTTCACCACGAGACCTCTGCTTTTAGTTGCTTAAAGCTTATTATTATAATTTTTTTTTCAATAATAATACAAATATTTTACTTAAATATACATATCTTTTTTAATATACTAAGTTAACGGATAGGGAGTTCCAGGACAACAAGGAGAGCTTCTGTTTTGGCTCAGCGAAAATAAAACAGTGTCGCCCTTTTAAACTTAAGACACCCCCACTCTCCGGCATTCGCAATAGCTCGGCATAATTGCACGCTCACTTCGCTACGATCTATCAGCTTAACTCTTATTTTCTATTTTTCATATTTCTTTCATTTCTTTCATTTCCATTAATATTTTTTTAATATCAGTTATTTTTTTTCTCGTTAATTAGACACAAAGAAAGCGCGTGGTAATTTTTGGCGCCCAACGTGGGGCGATAGCAAGAGGTTTTAGTGAGAAAAAATCACATCAATATGCATTACTAACACCACTTATTTCATAGATTGAATATTGCATTTATTGTTTTTATTATATATAGTGCGATTATGATCACATTATTTCATATATTTAATATTGCATTTATTTTCATGGTAATTAGCTATATATATATATATATATATATATATATATATATATATTTATATATATATATATATAAAAAATTATTTTTTTTTATATAACGACCGAAAAATGCTATATAGGTGGGGATAACGGGGATTTCAGTCCAAAGAATCAACGCCAAGATCTTTTATTTACAAAATGCCGCCAAGCTTTCGTGTCCTTTTGACACTTCTTCAGGGCACTATAATACATACACAAATATAAATATGATTTAAAAATAGAGAAATAAATATAAGTACTTACATGTAAAATATTTTAAGTAAATTCAATATAAATAATCATTAAAAAATTTGTAAATGTAAAAATAAATATAATTATAATATACTTGATGTCATATATATATATATATATATATATATATATATATATATATATATATATATTTATTTCTATTGATTGTGATTATTATATATGGTGCGTTTATGATCATTATTTCATATGTTTAATATTGCATTTATATTTTGGTAGGTTGGTTTGCGCACTAATGTGGCGCTAGTTATGTATCTTTTTAGTAAAAGAGTTACACTTTATTCAAAAACATAATTCTTTTTCTGAATTCTGAAATATTCAGTTGTTCTTTTGTGCTTAGACTTTGTTTATTGATTATCAGTTTCTGGTTTGATATTTTCGCTGATATAAATAGGATGGAATACAATTTAAGAGTCAATTTTCTTAAGAAAGACATGCTAATTCATGAGCTTTGCGTTCGCGGTATTCACGTAGAAGATTCTAGTACTGTGGAAAGGCTTAGATCATCGTTGGGCGCCAAAAATTTCCATGCGCTTTCTTTGTGCCTAATTGACGAGAGAAAAAAAATGATTGTGAAGTCAAAGAAAATATTAATGGAAATGAAGGAAATATGAAAAATAGAAAATAAGAGTTAAGCTGATAGATCGTAGCGAAGTGAGCGTGCAATTATGCCGAGCTATTGCGAATGCCGGAGAGTAGGGGTGGGTTAAGTTTAAAAGGGCGCCACTGTTTTATTTTCGCTGAGTCAAAACAGAAGCTCTCCTTGTTGTCCTGGAGTTCCCTATCAGTTAACGTAGTAGATGAAAAAAGATATGTATATTTAAGTAAAGTATTTGTATTATTATTGAAAATAAAATTAATAGTAATAAGCTCTAAGCAACTAAAGGCAGAGGCCTGGTGGTGATCAGATAAAACAACAAACGGAGTTTAACTCTAAGTTTGATCTATATAACAGAAAAAAATAAGAATATGTACGAGTATACAGAGATGTTAGAATCAAAATAGTACCAGGTGGCCCACCACATTCGCCTCGGTATTTCCACGAGAAATGAAAAGAGTTAGGGGAAAACATTTAGCACAGTCATATGTGGGTCCATGAGGAGCATATTTCAAAATTATTTTGAAATATATAGGGGGATCCTCAAAAAAATAACATACCAAAGTTATATTTTTTCTTATGGAACACCCTATATTTTTTATATATTTTTAGATACTATAGACAAAATAAAGGTGAAATACTATTATAATTCCCATACTCAAAACTGACCGTTTCTGACAAATTTTGAGAAATTTAAAAATACAGAACATCATTTGAAAATTGTTTTCACCCTGTAACGTATAACGAGCTGCTCGTGATTAAATGTACTGCTTAACTCAAAGGTTAAAGTTAACTACTACATGAAATTTTTAATGCAATATTATACAGAGAGGCGGAAAAAGTGTCTCAAAATTTGGACACACATTTAATCAAATAACTTCTTAAAGTTGAATGGAACACCCCATATTTAGTGGCGTAATTTGACGCAAAATTAGATTCCCTTCAAAACTATATTAGCGTTCCCTATACCTATCTCTTCCGCTATTTTACTTATGTTATACGTTTTTATCTTGGAAATGAAACACACTGTATTGTAATGAAAAGTTTAAAAAGCGTTTTAAAAACCTTTTTATTAAGGAATACGTAGATTCGCTAGAAGCACAAGTTTAAATTTTTGGAAATACGGTGTATCTAAAGTAAAATGCAGGCAAATGTGAAAACTCAAATTTATTGCCATTTCTGAAATATTAGAGCATTTTTCAAAATAAAAAGATGCACGTGTCTTAATTATTTAGGCGAAATATGTTAAATTCGCTTCATATTGAAATTAATACCCAAATTACAATATGGGGTCAATAAAATCATACATTTACGATTTCCTATGAAACTTATTATACTATTTTTTCAATAATAGTAGCCTGTGGCCTAGATGCCGTTAATTATTATTATGAAACAAAAAGTATTTGACAGTGACACAACTTGTTAATCAAACCATTATCACTGTTTTAACTAGTTTAAAATTATTGTCTTTTTGAAATATTGTGAAATGAGAACTTATCCCCAGGAAGAACGAATTGATATGATTTTGATAATCGGTGAGTGTGAAGAAAACTGTTTATTAGCGTCAAGAGTATATGCCCAAAGGTATCCTAACAAGCGTTCATTGGAAAACTTGTTGCAGCTTTTCCGAAGAACAGGTAGTGTATGTTATAATAAGCAAGAACAGTAGAAACCGGTTACTGGAAATGAGGAAATTGAAAACTTAGTGATGTTATCTCTAGTTGAACAGCCTCACAGAAGTCAGCGAAAAATATGTGAAACAACTGGAATAAGCAGACAGAGTATCCAAAGAATAATTAAAAAGTACAAATTCCACCCGTATCGCATTCAACTACATCAACAGCTTTTTGAAGAAAATTATGATCGACGACTGAATTTTTGTTTATGGGTTGTAGAAAAGTTTGGAGATGAAGATTTGTGTTTTTACATTTGCCTGCATTTTACTTTAGATACACCGTATTTCCAAAAATTTAAACTTGTGCTTCTAGCGAATCTACGTATTCCTTAATAAAAAGGTTTTTAAAACGCTTTTTAAGCTTTTCAATACAATACAGTGTGTTTCATTTTTAAGATAAAAAAGTTACTCATAAGTAAAATATAAAATCGCCTTTTTTTGTAAAAAGCGGAAGAGATAGGTATAGGGAACCCTAATATAGTTTTGACGAGAATCCAATTCTGCGTCAAATTACGCCTCTAAATATGGGGTGTTCCATTCAACTTTAAGAAGTTATTTGATTAAATGTGTGTCCAAATTTTGAGGCAATTTTTTTCGCCACTCTGTATAACCTTTGAGCTAAGCAGTACATTTAATCACGAGCAGCTCGTTATACGTTACAGGGTGAAAACAATTTTCAAATTATGGTCTGTATTTTTAAATTTCTCAAAATTTCTCTGTAACGGTCAGTTTTAAGTATGGGAATTATAATAGTATTTCACCATTATTTTGTCTATAGTATCTAAAATATAAAAAAATATAGGGTGTTCCATAAGAAAAAATATAACTTTGGTATGTTATTTTTTTGGGGATCACCCTATATATTTCAAAATAATTTTGGAATATGCTCCTCATGGACCCACATATGAGCGTGCTAAATGTTTTCCCCTAACTCTCTTCATTTCTCGTAGAAATGCCGAGGCGAATGTGGTGGGCCACCCGGTATAAAGATATAAAAAAATGATAAAGGTAACACCAAAAAAAATTCACCAATATCCGGACGTAGCCGGATAGTAGTAATAGCTGGGTGAAACGTGACGATGTAGCTGCATTTAAAACAGAAGCTACTTGTAATAGTCCCCTTGGCATGTACAAAAAACTTGTAGCCCGTACTCAAAAACCACTTGGATGGTTTATAGGGGTTTCAAAGAAATGTGTAGTCGGTGGTCTCAAAATCATGAATTTCAGGTAAATCTTCTGGTATTCAACCAAAGAACGAATTCTGAACAAACCAGCCATGAAGATTCCTTCGGAGAAAAAGCCCAAAATCCACAAAAAAGTGACAAAATACGGGGTTTTTGATCTCCAACCAGCCGAACACAATTCTCGTAGTTAAGAGAAATTAAAATTCCCTTCAAATTTCGTTCTCACAGGCACCGATAAAAATAAATCAAATAAAAAGACATTAGATGGCGAAAAACTAATCCGTTTGGTAAATAAGGAAAGTTAGAAACGAAAGTGAAGGCGTGTATACACGTATTGTTTCAAAATAATAGATTATAATTTCCTTTATTATAAAACTCTACATTTTACCGAATTAATCCGTAAAAAAATGTTGGTTTTAGCAAAACACAATGCTATTTGCCTGTATGCAACTAACATAAAACGAAACATTCATTCCGAATTAAGCTTTCAACGAGTAAACACATATAGTCTCGTTTTCTGAATTTTTTTGGTAAACATAATTAAAAACGCGTTAGTTTAATGTGTATTGTTTTTACAAGTGGTAAGTCGCTTTATATCTACCGTATAGTAACGACTAAATAATAGGCCAGTCCATCTGGCCAATTTTTCACATAATATTTTGGTATCCAAAATATTAAAACCAAAAATGTCAACCACAATAAACCAACCACAACCAGCTGGACCTAGCTTCGCAGCAGTTACAAAAAATTCAGTAAAGAAACCACAAGCACCTCCATCATTCCCAAGCAGAAATCAAGCTATTGTCATGAACGCTCTCCCAGACGTCGTCCTTTTTGACTACATTAAGGCAATCGGCGAAATAGTAACACCGAAAGGGATTACCTTCGCATCACGCATTTCCAATCACCGTATATGTATATATCTATCTTCTGTATCCGTTTTAGATAATCTTATAAAAAATCATCCTTCTGTTACCATCAAACAACAAATCATACCAATTCGTAGACTTATCACACCGGCTAAAAGATTACTACTCTCCAATGTTTGTCCCTCTATCCCTAACTCTCTTATCGAACAGGCACTTAAAAATGAACTTGGGCTGCAGCTCGCCTCTCCAATTTCCTTCATCAGATGTGGCTCCGCAGAAGATGAATATGCACACATTTTCAGTTTCCGACGATCTATTTATGTTATACCTGAAAATGAACCGTTTGAAATACAAACTTCAATTGTAATCCTACATGAAAATACGAACTATAGAATCTTCATTATTTCAGACAAACTTGAATGCTTCCTCTGTAAACAGTCTGGACACACCGCAGATTCCTGCCCAAATCCGCAAGATATATCCTGCAACCCCCCTACACCTTCTCCCTTCAGACACGAAAGTCAAGACATATCTTCTGGCTTATCACCTCCTCAACATTCCTTATCCGAAGAGCATCCTGCCGATAATACCTCTTCCATTTCAAAAAAAACTCCAGAACTACCACAAATTACAGATGGCTTAACACCCAACTTTGGCATTAAAAGGACACACTCCACTGACACCAGCATCGAATCACCTCCTATACAAATTAATAACATTCCTCCAATTCTCGACCTTGAAAATACTCCATCCCCCTCAACCGCTGCTTTTGTAGCACCAATTTCAGCTCTTAAGAAAAAATCCAAAACTGATAACAAAGACGTTTGGAAGATAACTCCCTCTAATCAAGCCAAAATAGAAAAATTAATTGATATCGATCCTAAAAAATTCTCTCTATCGTCCATACAGTTAATAGCTTTCCTAGAAAATTCTTTTGGCGGTAGTGATCCTTTAAAAGAAGCCTATAGCTTTACCACTAATATTAAATCACTCATTGAAGACCTTTCACAAATATACCAAATTCTATCTGATAGATCTCTTAAAAATCGAATTACTAGATTGCAAAAAAAATTGAAACGCGCAATAAACCCCAATGATGCTGTCGAACTTGCAAGCTTATCGTCCATCAATTCAAACGACTCCAATCAGGAAGATTCCGATTTATTTTAATATCTCTTCTATCCAACACATTTTCAACATTTTTTCTAATATTCTAAATTTTAAAATTCAGTATTTTACAATGGAACTGCGACGGATATTATCCGCGCCTAGAACAAATTCAGCATCTAACCTCAATTTACCGCCCAGATTTCCTCTGTCTACAGGAGACCAATTTTAAAACAACTAATATCCCACGAAGTGAATCTTTTGAAGGGTACCATTCTATTAGAAATAATTGCAAAAGAGCTAGTGGGGGTTCATCAATATTCGCCTCAAACGAAATGTATTCAGAACTACTTCCTCTGACAACAAACCTGGAGGCAGTTGCCATAACGACATACTGCCCCAACAAGCTAACCATATGCTCCATCTATATTCCTCCAGATCATCCTCTAAAAGAAGATGAGCTTCTTGAACTAATATATCAACTCCCTCAGCCGTTTATCCTCACAGGAGACTTTAACGCTCACAACAGCATGTGGGGTTCACAAAAGACATTTGGACGCGGAAAGGTAGTCGAAAATATATTGAACTGTACAAATTCTTGCCTACTCAATACAGGGTGTAATACACACTTTAATATTTCCTCCGGTAACTTTTCTGCCATAGACCTAAGCATAAGTGATCCCAAATCAGCCCCTTTTATGTCTTGGAAAACAGCTGATGGACTTTATGATAGTAATCACTACCCAATAATTATATCAGACAATCAAAATGCAGCAGTTTCCGAAAAAAGTTATTGGTGCCTTAAAAAAGCTAACTGGTCTGAGTATTCCACGACAGTTGACACCCTTTTACTTACTCATGATGCTTACGCTTTCAACAATGTTGATGACTTGATAAAATCAATATCAGATTCAGTTCTCTCGGCTGCAAAGACCCACATTGCAAAAATGTCTTTTTTGCCCAATCATAGGGCAGTTCCTTGGTGGAACTCCTCTTGTGATGATGCAATATGCCAATCCAAAAGAGCTCTAAACCAATATTCGAAAAACAAAAGTTCAAACAATCTTACTATCTACAAAAGATTCAAAGCTAAAGCTAAATACGTAGTAAAACAGAGTAAGAAATCATATTGGAAGAATTATGTATCAACCATAAACGAAAATTCCAACCCCAGTCAACTATGGAAGAAAATCCGACAAATCCAAGGTCATAAAACAAACAACAAAATTACCCGTCTCATTTCAAACGGCTCGGGTTTTGGATCACATGAACATATTTCAAATATTCTTGCAAGTCATTTCGAAGCGAAATCCAGGAATCACACAAATGTCAATATTCCTCCTTCTCATGAAACTCCTTCTAGTAACATTCTACTATCCGAAGATGTCAAGCACATTAATTCTCCTTTCACCATAAGCGAACGATCAGCTGCCTTAGCCAAATGCAAAAACTCTGCAGCTGGTCCTGATGATATTCCCTATATTTTCCTAAAATACTTATCCATGTATAGCCTCACTAAGCTTCTGAATGTATACAACTTCATATGGATGTCACAAAAGTTCCCTTCGCAATGGCGCAAGTCGATAGTTATTCCGGTACTTAAACCAAATCAGTCACCTACCTTTCCGCAATCTTACAGACCGATTTCACTTACATGCACTATGTGCAAATTAATGGAAAAGATGATCAATAGGCGTCTTTTATGGTTTTTTGAAAAACATAGTATCATCCCAAAGGAACAATCTGGCTTCCAACGTCAGCGCTTAACCAGAGATAATCTTGTACTACTACAAGCCCACATTTCTAGCGCAATTAATAACAGACAAGATGTAACAGCCACTATCTTCGACATTGATGGAGCTTTTGATAACATCTCTAGAAATGCAATTCTCGAAAAGCTCACACAATACAATCTCACTGGTAATATATATGCTTTCATAAAAAGTTTTTTAACATCTAGAACATTTAGGGTTTCTGTTAATAACTCCATTTCCTCTTCATATATCCATCATGATGGAGTTCCCCAAGGCTCAGTTTTAAGTACATCCTTGTTCATCCTCGCCATTAACAAGTTATGCGACAATCTTCCTTCCCCTGTTAAATGCTCTCTATACGCAGATGACCTAATAATGTACTGTCATGGTAAATCCAATGCCTCTACTTCCAAAATACTTCAGCTAGCAGTAAATGCCCTACAAACCAATATTGCCACTCTAGGACTCACCCTCTCTCATACCAAATCGAAAGTCATTAAATTCAGTAGGAGAGCTCAAACTTATATCCCTAGTATCACAGTCAACAATTTTCAATTACTTGTTGTAGATGAGTGTAAAATTCTGGGAATGTTATTCGACTCTAAATTATCCTGGAAACAACATATTCAGGAAATTAAAGGAATATGTCTTAACCGACTAAATATTATTAAAACACTCTCACATTTTCATTGGGGCGCAGATGAATCTACCTTGCTTAAAGTATATAGAACCCTCATTCGTTCCAAAATAGATTATGGTAGTTTCATTTACATGTCTGCAACAAAAACTATTTTACGTTCCCTTAACACAGTACATAATACCGCCATCCGCTTATGCCTGGGAGCGTTTCGGTCAAGCCCAGCTGAAAGTCTCTATTGTGAAGCAAATGAACCTCCTCTCTGGCTCAGACGACAACACCTCCTTCTCAACTATATTGCCGCAATTTCCTCCAATCCCTCCAATCCAGTATATCCTATATTAACATCACACCAACTTCATGACAACCCTCCATATACCTTTATTATACGTACTCTTCCTCAATTTATACAACCTCTAATTCAAGACGTAAACCTTACACATACTCGATCCCGCCCACTCTCCAACACTCCTCCATGGACCAAATTTCTCCCACAATACGATCTCTCCCTCTGCAAATTTAACAAAGATGAAACCAATAGAGATGTTATTCGATCTACTTTTCTCGATTTGCTAAATCTTAAAAAATATAACATGGTCATATATACGGACGCATCCAAGACAGAAGTAGGAGTTGGGTGTTCCATAACCACAGTACATGGATCGATTGGAACCTACAAAATACCCTCTATTTGTAGCGTCCACACGGGTGAGCTATATGCTATCCTACAAGCCTTCAAACATGTCCAACTACTTGCAAATACACACATAGCCATATACACAGACTCATTATCCTCCATCCATTCCATTAAGAATACATTTACTAACCACCCCCTTGTCCAAGATATACACGACATATATCAACAACTAAGAAGACAAAATACAACAGTTACAATAACATGGGTCCCATCTCATGTTGGGATTATTGGGAACGAAAAAGCCGATTGCCTTGCCAAAGAAGCTGCCTCAACTGCTACTACCACGGTGAATCTTCAGCTCTGTAATGACTTAAAAGCTAGCCTGAAAAAAACCATTCGTTACAACTGGCAAATTCACTGGAGTCAAATTATGTGTTCACTGCGTGAAATTCAACCAATATTGAATCAGTTTACCTGTCCCGATCTATCTAGGAAAAATATGGCTGTCATACGAAGATTACGTATAGGTCATACTAGACTTACACATGGTTACCTAATGTCATCGTCACCCCAGCCGAACTGTCAGTATTGCCCCGTAAAACTCAGCATCAAACATATCCTCGTTGAATGCCCATACTTCGCCCCAAGACGTCTACAACTAGGAATACATACAAACTACTCGGAGATCCTAAATAGTGATAATCAAGTGCGCAAAGTGATCAAGTTCCTAGAGGAAGAACAACTTATTAACAGAATTTAATCAAAAAAAAAACTCCATTTAAATATCATATCATGTAATCCCATATTCATGTTAGTTTTAAGCTATCAGTTTTGACTTACATTATGTTATGTAATTTTTGTCTGTATTGTACCTCGTGCTAATGGCCATAGCTGTCTTATGCACGTTAATTTAAATAAAAAAAAAAAAAAAAAAAAAACGAAACATTATATAGATGTTCGAATTATAAAGTTTAAATCACGATTTAGTTGAAAGAGTTGCAGAAGTAGAATGTGAACTGGGCATAATAACAGTCAGTTGTGGGTAAATTAACCAGATACTTCACTTCAATATATCAAGATCAAACTAATATAATAAGAATTATAATTCATGAATACAGGGTGGCTCGAAAATGTTTAATGGTAAAATCAAACCATGACAACAAAATCGATTTGCCTTCCAAGACATGTCATTTTAAGGCTGAAAATATTTCCTTTCTTCTCCAACGTCAGTGGTTTTGCAGAAGTTTATGAAGTATTTTCACAAATAAAAAGCGGATATCAGTATTTAGAAGGAGCTTTGGAAGAGAAGAATATTTCCGTTACAAAAGCTCTAAATGATGCAGACACATTAATTATACAAATGGCCTTGCGAAAATATTTTGTCAATGACCCACCAGTAGTAGTAGTGGCAGAGGACATTGACATACTTGTGCTGATAACAGCCCTGGCCCAAAAAGATCGGATAATTTATTTCTTGAAGCCTGCAAAGGGAAACAAGTCCCAACAAATGTTTTCTTTTAAGAGATTGGATAAACAGCCCTTCATTAGAGACAATATTTTATTTCTGCATGCAATGTCTGGAATCGATACAACCTCTGCTTTCTTCAGGAAAGGGAAAACGTCAATAGTAGAAAATTTATATAAAAATGTATCGAAGCAAGGGAACAATGAGCTCGAAACGGCGGCCATTGGCAGTTTTAAAAATAGTAATCTTTCTCATGAGACCGTATTCGATTTATAATGCGACAAAGCATGTAAAAACTTACAAAGCCCTTAGACTCGACACCTTCAAGCGATTGGCTCCAGAGCAAAACGCGATCAAGCTAGCAAGCTTGCCACCGCCGAAGCTGCATTCAGTACTTTTACCGGGTATATTTACAAGCCCAGAAATGGCTCGCTAACGGACTGTCACCAGAAAAATGGGGATGGAAACGTGCAGGACATATACTCTTGCGATCCAGACTACAAAATATCCGGCGCATCCGGATGATATTTTGTAACTGCAAGATAGACTGTGGCTAAAAATGTTCATGTAAGAAAGCAGAGCTACAATGTTCATTCATCCGTGGTTCAAGTCAGCTCCGCCCGTGTTCAAATTATATAGTGAAGATATCATGTTGTTGCGCCATAGGCAAATTTATTAATTTATTGATGTCAATATGAAGTAGACTCTATTGTAAATATTATCTCAGGGATGGGGTTTTTGTTAAAGAAAATACTTCTCATAAAAATAAGAATCAATGTTTATTTACTATAGATGTCTCGTATTTATCTATTTTATTTTTTCTATGGTACGAAAAAGAAAAGGAATATACATAGAATTATTCGACGTCGGATAACACTATATTATGTGTTATAATTTTTATTAGTATAACCTAAACGATCTGAAGTTCGCCTAGAATATTATAACAATAATTAACATCACGAAAATGGAGGGTATCTATTTCCAATTATATTATGTTACTCTGACAATTAGTACTGTTTGTTTACAAGTATTGGTATATATACAATTTATAATACTTTTTATCTAAAATTATTGATATAAAATCTTGGTAAATGTGAATGAACTTAGAACTATTCATGTAAATTTTCAGTCTTACTTCTAATAGTATATTAAGTATCTATTTGTTTTAGCTACTTCTTAATCTAAATATAGGAGAAATTCATATATACCCAACGATATAAGTCCTATAGCACAGTAACTCTAGTAACAATTAAAATGTATTTGGGAAATTCTATACACATCTTATATATATATATATATATATATATATATATATATATATATATATATATATATAACTGAACCTAAACTCAAGGGTTTATTCGACCGAGTGAAAGGACTCTAGTTAAATGTGGAACGAGCTTACTTAAAGGTCTGTTTATATCCACATAAGCTGTAAACTCCTTTGGTGATGAAACCGCAGCTGGTATCTGTTTGAGGTACGGGATTGATGGTGCATTCCAACATCCAGGTATACCAAATCCAGATCATTCTCCATTTCCTAGGACACTACTTGATCCACAAAAATAAATATATAAGTCTCACACTCTACCCGATGCATAGAACGTGATGATCCAATAATATCGGAAATATGCAAGGAGAGAAATAATCGAAAGAAAAGAAGATTGTAAGAAAAGAAAGATGGTAAGAAAAGAAGATGGTAAGAAAAGAAAGGTCTGAAACAACAAAGATCAATGTGATCCTATCAAATAATTGTAAAAGAGCTCTAGCTAAAGGATGAAATTGATATGAAGACTCACCTATTGTTCTTGGGTGACCTCGTAGGTAAGTGATAATTAATACTACAAATCCAACTAAGTGGATGTAATCCCTTGATTACTATAAGTATTAATATCTATTTTTTTTCAGCTAAAATATCCCCAACTAGGAATGTAGCACATGCTAATCCAAGAAGCCAAAAAAAAACAGGAAAAAGGTACGAGTATGATATATGTCTCCTCTCCAAACTAGAAAGGAAGACGTCTTCATTTAATATACTACTTAGCCACTGTGACTTTATCCAATAAATAACAATAATTTACATAAATTATGGAAGAAGAATTTTATTTGAGGTTTGACAGTACATTCTAATTGATACTAAAAAAAATGTTAACATAGCAATTGCTGGCAGAATTTGTTCGTAGGTTTATTATTCGAATTTTCAGATGTTATTCAAATATATACAATTTATTAATTAGGATTGTCTTGTTTCCTAATGTTCCAAGGTTAGTATTTGGGTATGGAATTCAACAATTCCGATTTTTAACCCGTAACAATCTTATCTGAAGAAATCGATGTGGAGGAAGAAGGAGAACGGCAAGAAAGGAGGAAAGAAACTGAGCAAGGTGAAGAAAGTGAAGAGGGTGATGTGGACAACAAAGAATTTGTATTCGATTCATGTGTAAACGAGTGATGAGTCACAAATTTATGTTCAGTTTTTGATGTATTTTTGATCTTGTATATATTTTCCTGTAATAAATGTAATTTTTGAAATGTGTAATTTTCCAAAAACTATGCAAAAGCATCTGAATAGTGCAAAAAAATTGCCAAGGGTAAAGATGTAACTTGTAATAGATTATAATCTCCGTTAGACCAAACATCGTAAATTTCAAGATTTTGCCACATGCAAAAACATAATTTTTGCATGTGTCCGACCAAGTATTGAGCCCCAACATGTAATGACAATCAAGATCCGCTTATCTAATAAAGATAGCCCAAATACTTATCTCCAAGCAAAATCACGTTCACAACCATAATAATTGTTGAAAAATAGTTCATCCCCGGGGTTTCTCATTCATGGCTGCAATAATTTCGCGAGTAGTGGGAACGTGGTGGCGCCATCTACAATTGGTCTTTACTGTCCAAAACATGAAGATTAGTGAATTTTGAACAAGCTCGATCTGAAATTTCATAAGGAACTGATATATTTTTTCAGTTTCAAAATTATGGATTTTTCAACCCTGGTTTTTATTTTTTATTAATATTCCGAAAAAATCATAACGACCATTTTTATAAATAATAAATTGATCTCCATTTTTTATGTAAATAAAAATTCTTTAAACGCCATATTTTAACAGATATTGGCAGAAAACCGATTTGTTTAACTTTAGGGCCACTTTTCTCCCCCTGTCGCATAACATTGATTTAAGAAAATTTTCTCATTTTAAAGTACTAGTCAATACATACTCATTGAAACCAAAAATTAGAGTAGTAGGGAATTTTGTCTAGATTTGCCTACTTTCCGGCCTTCATTTACTAGACTAATACCTAATACAGTAAATATGTAAGTATTTATAGTAAACATCAGGCATATGAAATTTGTGTTTAAAATTTTTTGTTAAATTATTTAATTGGACTTTGAGAAAAAATGGAAGAAACGGTCAAGTTAACATAAAATTATTTTACAGCGTACTTGAACCACTAAGGAAAGGAACAAAATCACTACAAAAAAAGCACATACAAAATAAACAGGAGTTATTTTAAACTTCCAAAAACAAGTAATACAAAGATGGAAACAATACTTCTAAGAATTATTAAATGACAAAGTAGGTAAAGGAGAAGAAGGAAAACTAAATATGACCTGAGCTGAAAGATCTATACAAAAACTAAAAATTTTGAAAGCACCAGGATGCGATAAAAAAATAGCACAGAAGATAAAAAATATAGGGCAGACAGGAAAATAATTGATGTTATATATTTATAGTAGAATATGAAAAGAATAAGAATTACCACACGATTGGAAAAATCGTTAATTGTATCGATATATAAGAATAAAGGATATATAATTGAATACAACAATTACCGAGGATTTTCACTCGTTTGTACCACAATGAATATTTTTGAAAAACATATAGACAAAAGATCAAGAACGAATCTCGAACGAACGTGCCATGAGGCCAAAAATGAACTTAGAAGCGGAAGAAGCGCACAAGGTCGCATATTTTCCTGAAAGCAAATAACAGAGGAAGAATATGAAGAGAGGAATTATTTATTTCATTCTTAGTGTATATAGATCTAGAGACGCTTTCAACAGAGTTCCAAGAGGGAGAGTATGGAATGTACTAATAAAAGAGATGTGAAAGGTAAAACAATAAACATTTTACAATGTATAAGAACAGCATAACCACAGTATTATCTAATAAAATGGAATCGGAAAGATTTGAAACAACAGAAAGGCTACGGCAAGGAGGAAGCTTAAGCCCAAGATTGTCCATTGTAACGGTTAAAATTCGTGGAACGTAAAATTGTTTCGCTTGCAAAAACGATATTTTGTGCTTGGAGGGAGACCTGCCATGGGAAGAACGCTTAGTTCCCTTTAAAATTCTCGACAGGCAAGCGTAAAAAACCCTATTTTGGAAGAACGCAATTTTCTGATTACACGAAGAACTGAAAATATTGGACCGATGGAGTTTTAAAGTTTCAGTGAGGTAATTTTTGAAGATTCTAAAGTGGAAACGGTGAAGCTTTTCCATCACGTGACTTGGTTGACGATATTATTCAACACATACTATGTTGGTACTGTCTTCTTCTATAACAGAAAAATAGCGGAACTTAATACAAGCGTTTGTCGTATTGTTTCGATTAAGATGCATATCGTTGATGTCGTATCAGTCACGTGATACAAAAGACTGGAAAGCTGGTTTTTGGAATTCAAAAAAACAATGGCTGAGGTTTGAGCCCTGAATTTTTTTCGACGGGTTGGTTCTCTACTGCCCCTTTTTCCGTTTCACGTATCTGCTACAGAAGGATTGATTGGAGTGGATCTAGGATACTTGTGTAAGAACTGCTGTATCTATCTTAAGTTTTTTTCTTTGAATATTTTCACAATCTTCACCAGTGTAAATATATTATTTTTCACTTTCCATAATTTTCTTTTGAGTGGAGTAAATGTTCTAGTTTTCATACTTTTTGTTAGTTTTCTTCGGTTAACCAAGCAGCAATTTAGACTTTTTCTTATATTTTCTTTGCTCAGTTGTTTTTAAAACCCTTTAACGAATTTTTGGTTGACATAAAATATTTTCCAACGTGTTATATATATAAATATATATATATATATATATATATATATATATATATATATATATATATATTGAGATGATATGCTCAGTAAGGAATAAAATATGAAGATAAAAATTATAGATTAGAAAACATCGCTAGATATCAATAACCATTAAAATAACATATGACAGACAAATTAAGTTTTCTCTAGAACATTCAATCATAAAATGAACAAGAAATGTTCAATTTGATTAGCACAGACTATCAAAGGTATAAAGTCTTGTAGTAAAATTTCTTTTGAAAGACTAAGTTGATTTTAAGTTTAAAGTTTCAAGATATTTGACTAGATCATAAGAGTTAATGAAATGAATTTTATTATATAAAATTTTTGTCAGAGACATAAAATCAAAAAGGAGCCACGTTTCTGTCAATAGGTTTGTCCGGAAATTGGATAATTGACTTTAAAATTTAAAGAAAAGATGTAAACCTTTAGTTGAAACATCTATTGAAATGTTTCAGACAAAGATACTTGGTTGTATTCAGTTTAATAAAAGTTTATACAATTGAAATGTGACTCTTAAAAATATTCATATAGTTTCTATTTTGAAAGAAAATTTCAAAATAAATAAGTTCCTTCACAACAAAATTTAGTGATAATGAAAGGAAAATTATATGTGGAATAGAATTTTAAAATTTTATATAGCGTATGTAGAATAGACAAGCATATAAATAATATAGAATTTATTATATACTATAAAAAAATAATCATTCAGTCAATTATATTTAAATTTCATCAATTCTGTGTATTTACAAAGATATCAAATTAATTTCATAGTAATATAATCATAAAGATAAATAAAGTCAAAATAAGTCATGTTAACAATCAATGCAAATCATCAATAAAAGAATTCAACGCTATATGTAACCTGATACAGAACTTTAACAAGAAACAAAGTTCAACTAAAGTTGACGCAAGCCGTAATATTAGACACGGGAAAGATTTATTTGACAGAGTGTAAATTAGGATACCAAAAGACAGTGATATGATTTAAAAACATTTAAAATTGAATTGTATAAAATAATATAAAACGTAATAAAACAAAACTCAATGATTTTAATTTTGAAAGGGACATAAATTTAAAGAAATCTGTAATTTGTATGTAATGTCAATAAAAAGGAAATGAGATATGACGACATTAATACCAACTAACAATGCAATGATTAATAACAAATATAAAATCTATAAAAAATTAACCTATTGAAATATTATGTTTAAAAATGTGGTGAATGGAAAACGTATAAAAAATGAATTGTATACGTATGCCTTGTACTATTATTTGTGATGTAAGAATTGAGATTTATCTAAATTAGGGCTGACCAATCAGACTTTGATAATATTAAACAATGAAAAAGACAACTATAAACAATGATAATAAATAATTTAGGAACATTGATTAATATAACACATGGAATACAATAAACTACAATAACTTTGTCAGAAATATAGTGAATTTTGAAGAACAATATAGTGACAAATAAGACGCTATGAATAGAAATTCTAGAAAAGCGGGAACTTCCGGTCAGTAACAAAGGATTGTTGATAAAAAAGAAAACTGTAGAGAAGAAAGAGAAGCGAAGCGAGGGGGTAATATCTCTGTGAAAGTTTAAGTGAGAAATTTGAATAAAAAAAGCTGAACATCATTAAATAAGTACGTTATAAAGTAAAGGTGATAAAGTGCATACTCCGCAATCTGTATAAATAGTTTTCCTGAAGGAGACGAAGAATGTAATGCTTTATCTGGAAGTAATCAGTTGCTGTAAATGAATGAGTGAAGCGTCTAACTACGGACATGTTGCGAGGAGCAATTTCACATAAGGTTGGTGATATTTCAATATTTTGGATCCAAAATAATAAACAAAACTTCTAATAACAAAAAAAAGTAAAATGATCATGATAAGCTTATAAAAACATTAAATAAACTTAATGGCCAAATAAAAAATTAAAATGATAGTAGTATAAGAATTATAGACTCACCTGATATTTTATTGTATAAATGTAACTTGCATGTCTCTAGTTGACAATAAATTGAACCTTTTAATAATTCAAAAAAAATTTACCATTTCACACACACATATAATATCAATACTATTGTAAAATAATTGTACGAATTTCAAAACCGATTCACCACAAAGCATTTAGTTAAAACACATATTTCAATATTCCTTTTCAACATAAAGAAAAAGTCTGCTATAAGCAGATGTTTAAAAATATTCAAAGTTGAAACGATATGAAGATTTATGCAAATTAGTTTTCATAGGCGTCGCATTTGTAAATATAAATTTGAATCTAATAATTATTTAGTAAACATAATTTGTTTCATTGCACAATTATCTAATTTCCGTTTTGAATCTAAGCGCCCTGGAAGGAGACTCGAAAGAAAGGCAAGAAAATAAATTGTTTATTCATATGAGCAAACATCTAAACTGTGAAATATTAATAATAAATAACAAAATTTAATTTGGCGTTTAACAATTATGAAAATAACAATTAAATAAAGGTTTTAGTAGCAAATAAATAATAACACTCATATCATAAATAGAAAGTTAAAACTGAAACAAATAAATCATATCAAATTATAATATATATATATATATATATATAAAACCACGAATATTGGGGTAACGGCAAGTTAATTAAAGAAAACTCTTGTTACTGTTTTTCTTCCAAGCTTTCGGAAACGTTTATTTCCATTATCAAGGATAAGTAAATTGAGATTGTTATGATTCAAAAAATTCATAATAATCTCAATTTACTTATTCTTGATAATGGAAATAAACGTTTCCGAAAGCTTGGAAGAAAAACAGTAACAAGAGTTTTCTTTAAATAACTTGCCGTTACCCCAATATTCGTGGTTTTATACCTAATTAGTCGGCAAAGACTATCTCCTATATATATATATATATATATATATATATATATATATATATATATATATATAATATTCAATGGATATTTTGGTGGAGATGTGGCAATAAAACACCAGAGTACGCTTTCGAATAATATTTTATTCATTTTCAAGGACTTAAAATTAATAGTGTCAACGTTATCATTATTAAAAATAGAATAAAATGTTTTATTTTCAAATTAAAGGTTGGTATGAATGGCGTGTTGTTTTTTCAAAATTCAAAAGATAGGCATAGGTGACACTAGTTTATCTAAGTCTGTTTTTTTATTTATGCAATCATTTTGTTCTGCAATATACACTGTTTCCAAAATAAGACGTTTTTAATAATTACTTTCTATGGTTAAAACTTTGGCAGAATGATAATCCATAGAATTAAACACGTGCTCAGCTAAAGCACATCTGTCAGGGTACTGTCACTTTCATGAGAGGCGATTCGATTGGTTAGCCATCTTTTGGAGTGACCAATGTATTTCTTACAGTTATTGCAAGGAATTTCATAAACTATATTAGTTAACTTATTAGTAGGAGTCTTGTCTTCAATCTTACTAAAAATTGAATTTATTGTAACGTATTATTTATTCGCAATTATATTAAGTTGTTTAAAGACTCCGGAAAATTTAGGTGTGACAGATTTTATATATGGTAAAGAAATATAAATTGGAGAGGTATTATTAGTAGTTGTAATGTCACTGTTTTCTTCGTTTCGTATTATGTCATTAGTAATGTCATTTTTATTGTCAGAGTAATATATAAAATATGTTTCAAAAGATATGAAGGATATGAGTTAATATATATATTTTTGTATTACGTGGATTATATGATTAGTAATTTATACTTCTTCCAAAACTGATAGGATAGGACAGCAGTATACATCAGTATAATGTTATATATTATAGAAATATTTTCATAGAGCCTTTTTTAATATCATTCTTCAATCATACAGATTTTATTTAACTCGAGTTACTGGTTTTGCTATTTGTTCTCACTGTCTACAATTGATGAGAAAACAGGATTTTATCAGAACCAGTTATTTTACATTTCGAGATTTGAAATAAACCGCTTAAAAAGTGTCAGGTGTGATTGCCTCCTGAAGTTCAAAGATCATTGTTTTCTTAATATTTAAATTGAGGTTATCTTTCATAGACTATTTTTAACATATATCAAAATATATATTCTTCTTGAATCAATGAATGAATTTCAATTAAATTTAATTACCGACGAAGCAATATTCTCAATATTAAACAACTAATTACAATAATTTTACTGTTTGGACCCTTACTTTGTGGAATTTACTTATATTACTTTTTTAAATGAAACTGTTTCTAAATAATTCCACAATATTATGAAAAAAGGGAAAAAATTCTCAAAGTTTTCAATACTTTTGATATTAATATCATCGTCAGAATTACATTTCCTGTGATGGCTACCTGATGCTTTATAATTATTTTTGGCTAGATCAAGAAGTGACCTGCCTTTTTCATTTAGTTAATATATGTGAATAGAAAAAAGAAGATATGATATTACAAATATTAAAGCTTATATTAGTGTTTTTAAATGAAACTCACGGTCTCTAATTAATTCCACAATATATTAAAAGTTATTGAAAATTTGAAAAAATTGACAATTGTTTCGATAAACCAATATCATCGATGATATTGATTTATCGAAACAATTGTCAATTTTTTAGAATTTTCAATAACTTTTATTATATTGTGGAATTAACTAGATACCGTGAGTTTCATTTAAAAACACTAATATGACCATATTCCACGAAGTAAGGATCGAGACAGTTAATTTCATTAAAGCTTAGATATTATTCTCCCTATGGGGACATCCTGGATATATTTTTACCATTAAAGATACGTATAACTGTGCAATGATATAGGAAAACTATGTCTTGAATAGATGAGGATTTTATTTGATAAAGGTCCATACTGAACGATGAAATAAATGAAGTTTTAAACAAATTATATTGTTTTTTCATCGTTCAAAACTATATCTGCTGATATTTACATTTATTGCTTGAGAAGACATTTTAGAGGTGGAGAACTCTCTAGATTTATCTGTTCATTGACGACTTCGGGACACTTAAGTCTCTTCTAATTTCCAATTCTTCAAGGAAATTCAGTGTTTGTTTCTTATCCGAAATATGTAGTACCTATAGTTCTGTGTTAGGTGTGAATGAATGTTTGGCATCAAGTAGATGTTTTGTGTAGTGGGATTTATCTGATTGTTTTAATCTGTACGCTCGTGATTACTGTTTCTAATTTGAAAATTTCTATGCGTTTTACCCATATAGACAGCATCACATTCTAGACATTTAAGTTTATATACTTATACTAGACTTTTTTAATAGGCACAGTTTTGTTTTTACATTTAACAATTTTGTACTCACATGCCTTTTTGTCTTAAAAGAAATTGTTGTATTTATTGCTAGATATCTTTGAAATGTTATTAGAAATATTTCCTGCATATTAAATGATGATTTTGTGATTTTTATTTCTTTAATTTGTTTAGAAAATATTAGTTGTAGTGCCACTTTTTCATGTTTCGAAATCGAAATGCACTGAACCTTTCAAAAACAAATTACTCGGAAGCCAATTCTGCCGTATCCAACCATACATCTCTCCAAAAACTCTTGGTGTTAGAGACGGCTTAACCCTTTCGCTGCGGCACGTTCGAACCGGCTTTGATTCCCTCAGTGCTGCGATAATAGTCGTCATCCGCAGCGAATCTGTTCCTTCAATCTCATCAGCGGAATCATTCGATACATCCCCGGCTATAAAATCATCTTAGGAGTTACTCTGTATCAGGATTTCTTCTAACATAGCAGTTGTATAATATTATAGGCGGTATAGATGACATTTTTAGTCTAATTTCAGAATGAAATAGGGCTATTGTAGAGAGTAGCATGACGCGACTTCGGAAAAATTTCAATGCAGTTTTTCGTTTTGGTGTTCGTAGATGCCAAAATCACCCTCCGTTCCAAAGGTTATATATAAATATATATATATATACATATATATATATATATATATATATATATATATATATATATATATATATATATATATATATATATATATATATATTATATGTATGTATGTGTTATAACGGAATTTGCAAGCACGATAGAGGGCGTATTTTTTGACGGATCTGAACCAAACTCACTACAAAAATCGGTTAGGCCAAAATCTTGGACGAGTTCGTTAATGAGCCAAATCGGCCAAGTAAAAACAAAATGGCGGCCTGTCAAAGTTTAAAAAAAATCGTATTTCCTTTGTTTTTCATTTGACGCAAAAAAGTTACTGAGCTTTTTTATAGACCTTAACACGTTCTACAACTTTTGTATTCAACATTTTTCTCTAAATCGTACATTAAAACATTTATTTAAGAAAATTCACAAACTTACCAGAATTTTTTTAATTTTTTTGTTTTTGATTTGATGCCAGAATGTTACTTTGGTTTTTTGTACATCTCTATTACTTTTGTATCTAATTTTTTATTTTCGGTTTTATGCAAACATGTTACTGAAATAAGACTGTCCAATTGGTCCTGTGCCATTGGGATTTTTTTTATTTATTTTATGAGTAATATTACTTTATTATTTTTGTACTCAGCGGTACTTTTCCAAGCGCTTTCCAGACACAACTAAACGTCAACCATTATGTCCACACTATTCACTCAAAATAATTTAGTTTTATGTTATAAATATTACTTATTTATTGATTTTTCTAGGCAGCGGTACCATTCAGTATTCTTTTCACGCGTTACTAAACGTGAAAACACTTCATTGACTGCTTCGAAAACAGGCCAGCTATTAGCTCAAACACAACAAAAATAGTGAAAACTAACAGACATTGTTTTTACACAACATGCGCCTACAGCAGCGAAACGGCTAGACCTTTCGCAAAATGCGTCATCCGCCGGGGTGACACGAAAATAAAATGAGACATTTATGCGCCATCCGCAGCGAAAGGGTTAATAAATCGTCTATAAATGGTTAGATTTCCCTCCTTTTTGCACTATATTTCGCAACTTCACTATCACTATTATCTAATATTACAAATGTCATGTGCCTTATGATTCTAACTATACAGTTTTCGTTTATCGCTGTACTTTTTGTTTTATTTTATGGTTCTGTAAAATTTCTATTTCTCATCAAAACGGAATTGTAGTCAATTTTCATATTATGAGTTGTGTCCGCAGTTTTACCGCTAGTGCCTAAAGAGAACAAAAATATACAATATAGGGTAATTAATCTAGAATGACAATATTAATAATAATTCTATGAGAACAGAACATCTCAGAACAATGTGGATACGATTGGCCACATTTTACAACTCTCACTAAAAATCAGGTGATCCATCTCCAACATAATTGAAGCGCTCCATACTCAAGACTCACTCTGTATATAAACATATATACGAACATACTTTTGGATCTATTTTAATAAATAATGAAATCTTTTACTCATATCAGCTCAACTTTGTCCTTAATCAAAATATTTAACATTGACAAACCTGATTCATAAAAAAGTCACTCACTACATTAATATCAAATTACAACCTGTTTTAATTATATTATGAAGATTTTTTGTCGGTATTCTTAAAATTTAAGCTTCAATTTACGATGAAGAAGAAATCAACAATTTAAATTATTCATAATACATATATGGAATGTATAAAATAGAATTATAGATTTTGCTCAGATTGCTTTTATATATTAATAGATTTCTCATTTTTTTTCAAAAAAATATCTTTACATCGTATTGGATTCTGTTTCAAGAATTTTTATATGTTTATAATAAACTGATTTTTTGTTATTTCATGGTTTATTTTTTTATCATATTGATGATGACTTTTTAATTCATTTTCCAAATATTCTGATATTTGCCATATGTCATAATAGTAACATTTGGTAGTTGAAAATAATTCGATAATAGGTGAAACAATCCCTATAATACATAATATATGGTAAATATTGGTGTTTTACATTTGGATTTTTAGGATGTTTAGGATCTAGTTTGTTTGTTAATTGAGTAAAATATTTGTTTATCCTTCTTTTGAATGCGTTATGCATAATTTTCATAAAATAAAGCAATTCCTTCAAGGTATATGCATAAAAAAAGTAAAGGAAAAGGTTTTGCACCGAAAGCTTCGCTTTAAAGTGAAAGGTTTTATGTTTTTCGTATTTATAAGAAGAAGAATTTGCTCAAAAACTAAAGGATTTGCTTCTAAAAAAGAAGAATCTAGGTTCACAAGAACTTTTCTTGCTCTTACTATTTCGAGCACTCCGGCTGCGCCGTCGTGCTCGAAAACTCGCGCGAGTTTGAAAGACCCTTTTATCCACTTATTCTTTAATATACTATTTTCAATGTAACACCCTGAATGTTATGTGGATTTTAGATTGTGCTAATAATTCTGAGTATTTTTTGTTAAAGATACTGTAAGTCTATTTTCAATTGTTTTCATGTTTAACGTTTGAAATGTGACATTTTGGACATTTAGAAAACCTATAAATTCCAAAGGGCTTGACTTCGGGCAACATGACTTTCACATACCTATCTTACTTTTTGATAAGCTATCTAATGACGCCGCTTACAGGGCGGTACAAAAAATCTGAAATGCTAAAATTTATTATTTTTGTGCCACTCTGTAAGCGGCATCATCAGATAGCTTATCAAAAAGTAGGATAGGAATGCTTAACTCATGTTGCTCCAAGTCATGCCGTGTGGATTTTATAGGTCTTCAAAGTGTCCAAAATGTCACATTTCAAACTTTAATAACGTAATAGTAGATTATACCACGAGTCAATAATGATAGCTATTATTCTCGAGGAATAACATTCCGAGAGAATAATAGCCATTATTGCGAGTAGTATACTCTACTTTATTTACGACAAATTTATTTATTTTAGATTTTTAATGAACAACTTTATTTGTCAATAACATTTAAATTAGTGATAGTACAATTAATAAACTGAATTGGTCGTGAATTATGATTAACTTTGGAAGAGTTTTCAACACGAATATTTGGAATTTCGGTTGCTGTAAAAGAAGAAGTTGCTTCATTACTATTTATCTGTTTGGCAATAGTATCTGCTGTAGTTGTTTTGTTTTTCATAGACTGATCAATGTATCCTTCAGCTACTTGGGTAGATTTCCAGCCCCCATGACGCTTCAATCCAGTTATATCGCCTCCTCCATCAATGTACAGAGTGGCAGATGATCTGCGATAACAATGGCCGGTATAACTTTGAGGATTTGGCAAGTTTAAATATTTGGCAATTTGTCTACCAATGTCTGCAAATTTGTTTTTTCCTATACGTTGTATTGTACATTTCGATTTTTGATAATTTAGAAAGAATGAATTGGTTTCTACATGTGACGGACGGAGATCGATGTACTTCTTTACAATATTGTAAAACGTACTGTTTATGGTGAATTTTCGTACAATTTTTGTTTTAGTCTTGGTATTGTTATCAATAACTCTGTTTGGAAATCCTTCACGTCTTGTATTTTCATTTCATAAAGCTCGTTTGAGCGGCATGCGCCCATAATTCCAATAACTAATATAACCTGAATCAAAAAAGAACATGAGTTTTTGAATGGATCAGATTAAATATGAACATTTACCTTATGCAAAAGAAAAATTTCATCAGGAGCTCTGTCAATAAATTTCCTAATTTCTTCCATGGTCAGAGTGGAAGATTTCTTTGCTTCAAATCCTTCAGATTTTCTTTTTAAAAACGCTCGTAGTTTCTTATATTTTTCCAGATCAACGTCATGGTTTATCTTCAACACAGATTTAATCATTGAATAGAATGAACATAATGAAGATGGCTTGTATTTTGCACCCATTTCAGCGAAAAAGGCCAGCAGAACATTTTCGGAATAAGAGTTTGCCTTGTTTCGAAGACGCCATTCGTTGAACGATGCGTACGTTTTATTATAAATGGATTTCGATGTTTCTGGTATTAACGTAGATGTTGTTGCTGCAGCTAATTGTACAATTTCTGGTGGTGTACAAGTGAAAGATTCTTCATTTTCATTCATTTTAATACAAATACACAAACACTACGCGTTTGACACTGACACTTTTGATTTTGGTTATATTGTTTCCATGGTATTATTTAATTCGAGAAATTTTGTGATAGGAGTACAAGAGGGAATAAAGACTATTAATCCCTCGCCATTATTCCCTAAGGGATTAATATATGGCATTATACTTCAAAAACCACAAGTATAATACTTATATTATATATTAGTCGTAAATAAAAACATTTAAAAATAGACTAATAGAATTTTTAACAAAACATACTTAGAATCATCAGAAGAATCCAAAAACAACAAAATATACATTTTAAAAAATAATTTTTCTTTGATTACAGAAAAGAGGTAAGATTGGCAGCAATGTGGAACTCACTATTGAATCAGTCACGATTTCTTATGTACATATACAAATCTAACAATGTTACACCCTTAGACTAGGAAAGAGAGGGGAGTCGTAACGCTGTCAACTATTGTGATACCAATGCCCACCAAATCATAAACTTCATTGTCGTTATATGATAGTTCGAACGAACTAAAATTTTTATTTTATAAATTAATCTTTATACATGGGAAATTTAATAATGAAACTATATTGATTTATTCAACTTATATCAAAATTGTAGGCATTAGTAATTAGTAATTATGATCTTTTGGGGTTAGGAATTCCGTGAAACTTAACAATAAATTCGTTAATTTTCAATGAAAAAGTTTCGTAATGTCTTTTCTACTAACCTAATTGAATTTATCATGAAATACGTTTTAACTCACTAGTGGGGTTTTATGATTAAAAGCTTATTTTTTAAGATATAAAGAAAAAAGTAGCTACCAAAAAAATAAGTTAGGAATAACTTAACTATGAAACGAAATTTCAGGTTCTTTATTTCTGCTAGAACTCTTACACTGGTAAGCACAACAATTAACCATCTAAACAAAATCAAAAGTCCACTTTAAAATCACTTTAATCGCTCAGTAATCGCAAAAAACTCTCTGATGTTCACTATAGCGTTGACCACCAAAAAATGGCGTCGGTTATAAAATAGGTATTCAAACTGACAACGCAGCTTGCATAGAGAGTTACGCGTCCCCTCTCTTTCCTAGTCTAAGGTTACACATGTTCGATGAATGTCAGAATGACAGCTTGGACTAAAAATAAAAAGAGGGCTGAATAGGCGGAGTAGTCACAGTCACCTGTCAAGGTGACTATCTAGAATTCTCAAGATTTTTCTATTGTGTTCCATATTGACGTAATAGTATATTGTAGAATATTCTAGTCCTTTCTGGAAAGATCTTACTATATATAAATAGAGAACAGTTGTGGCAGAGGCAGTTGAATTGTTAAGAAATAGTATTGTATTTTGTCAAGTATTCAAAATAGTTTTGAAAGTTATAGCAATATCTGAATATATTGTAAAAAAATAACTATTTATTTTTTATATTTCTCATTATTTTAGTAAAATACAGGAGACGAACTAATCGCTACAATGAATTAAAAGTAAAAATGACTAAGTTTTCTTCACGAGAAAAATCGACAAACTGAGATTAAAGTAGACTTTTTTTGAAAATTGCACCCTTTTTTCACTTTATCGAGTTTTTTAGACATGTGCGCATTTTTTAGGATTGTGATTTTTTCATATGTGTTCTTTAGACCTCAGCAAATATAAAACCAAGAAAAATTAAACTGCTAAAAAAATGTGCTCATGTCTATAAAAACTCGATTTAGTGTAAAAAGGGTACAATTTTCAATAAAAAGCCAGTTTGACCTCAGTTTATCAATTTTTCTCGGGAAGAAAACATGATAATATTTACATTTGATTCATTGTAGCGTTTAGTAGTTACTGTCCTGTATTTTACTAAAATAATGAGAAAAATAAAAAATACATAGTTAGTTTTTTTGTCATATTGGGGTAAAGGAGGTGAGCGACACCTGAGATAATTCGCCGTTTCCTTGCTTTTATTACACGGTGTGGATATAGTTGCTTAAAATAAAAATAAGCTTACCCGTTGGAATTCGGAAGAACTAGTTTATTTGGTAATCTCTGAAATACATTTTACATACCTATATTACGGATTATAGTAAGTTTTATCTCTCACTACAACATGCTCTTTTGAAGATTCTTTGTTGGATGTATCGTCCAATTTCTGTAGCTTGGCGGAGAAATATTGTTGTTGGAGACGAGCAGCTTTTGGTTGCTCAATTAAAACTAATCGTTGAAGCTGGGTTGTCGTTAACTGCCTCGTCTCATCAGACTCTTCTGGTTTTCCACAAACAGATGTAGGCTTCGGAGGTAATTTTTTTGGAACAACCTCTCCATCTGATATTTACGATCGCTTTTTGTTAGCTTTCACTCCAGACATAGTCATCTGATGGGCATCACTCTCCGTTATAATATCATCACTTGAGGTAAGTAAGGAAGCAGGCAATTGCAAGAGTCCCTATTAAAAATATATATAGTAAGTACGGACTAACGGTTAGGACAGAAGGTGAATGGGCTTATTTCCTGTTTTATTTTTATATGTTTTTTTTTTCAATCGTGTTTTCATATTGTTCACTTTTTTCATGAAAGCTTTTATATCCATCTCGTTATCAAACAGTCACATATTCCTTAACGATTTCAGTTAATGCAGCAGTTTTCTTCTTCTACATCACTGAAACTTTCTCGAGAATCTACGGAAATGCTTGTATTTTTTCAGCAATAAACATCATCTCAATAATCAAGGATCGAACACTTCAATCAAGCCGTAGTCGAGTGAACATCGTACCTGCGCTAGTTTAGTTTTTGTGGCAGTTTGAAATGTGTGCTGCAATAGAAAATCCCGCCAAATGTGAAGTGCGTGCTGTTGTAAGGTTTTTTACAGCCAAAGGATACTCTGCA
The DNA here is from genome assembly GCA_963921935.1 of Galeruca laticollis. NCBI lineage: Eukaryota > Metazoa > Arthropoda > Insecta > Coleoptera > Chrysomelidae > Galeruca > Galeruca laticollis. The sequence goes on from OY998184.1 coordinate 53,701,287, forward strand.
GCAGCTATTCATCGTGAGCTTTGTGCCGTGTACGGACCAAAAGTTATGAGTGAAGGAGTTGTCCGTGAATGGGTACGTTTATTTAAAAGTGGACGAGAAAACGTTCATGATGAAGAGAGGAGTGGTAGACCATCCTTGGTGACTGACGAACTCGTTCAGACAGTTGATGCAAAAGTTCGTGAAAATCGACGTTTCACAATGGCGGAGTTGTCTACTGATTTTCCACAGATTTCTAAGACTCTTTTGTACGAGATAGTGACAGCAAGATTGGGTTACCGTAAGTTCTGTGCACGATGGGTGCCCAAAATTCTTACCGACCACCACAAAAGTCAAAGAATGGCCTCTGCATTAGACTTTCTGTCACGTTATGAGGACGAAGGAGAACCATTGTTAAATAGAATCGTGACCGGTGACGAAACCTGGATTAAGTACGTGAACCCTGAGACAAAAGAACAATCAAAGATGTGGGCACATTCAGATTTGCCTACCAAACCAAAAAAAGCCCGGCAAGATTTTTCTGCCAGAAAACTGATGGCAACGGTGTTTTGGGATGCCAAAGGGGTGTTGTTGGTTGAGTTCATGGAACGTGGGACGACCATTAATCAAGACGTGTACTGTGAAACACTAAGAACATTACGACGGGCTATACAGAACAAACGCCGTGGTATGCTGACTTCCGGTATCGTTTTTTTGCACGATAACGCCCGTCCTCACTCTGCTCGCAGAACAACAGCCCTTCTTGAGTCCTTCAAGTGGGACGTTTTCAACCATCCACCTTACAGCCCAGATCTGGCGCCAAGCGATTATCACCTCTTCATGCATATGAAGAAATGGCTCGGGTCCCAGCGGTTTGATGACGACGAAGAGCTCAAAGATGCGGTCACAGGCTGGCTCAAGGCACAAGCGGGTGATTTTTATGCAGAAGGAATTTCAAAGCTTGTGAAGAGATACGATAAGTGCCTCAATCGTTATGGAGACTATGTCGAAAAATAGTGCAAAGATGTAGTTGTAAGATGTATATATTAAAATATTTCTACTTAACTTGGTGTATTTTTTTCAATCAACCGGAGGTTAGTTTCTGAATTGCCCTCGTATGTTTAACATAGGATGTAAGTGTCTAAGCTTCCTGTCAAATATGAAGGGGATACGTAAAATAGGTTTAGCGTACTGAGCACAAATCGTTTTTAAATTATTGAACAATACACGTTGTAATTGAGTAAGAAGCTACATTATATTGTGTTTTGGGTTAAGTTATTTCCAATTAGTAATGAAACACCGTGTATAATGAATCTTTCTTGATTTTAGAATGTATTTTTTAATGAAATATTATTTGACATTGACAACATTGATATATAAATATTATTACGCACTACATGAATATCAAAACACAATCTGCATTCATTCATTTGATAACTTTTTGTTTTGTATAGTTAGAATGCTTGATTTAAGGTTTAATATACGAAGAAGAAATTAACAATTAAAATGATTCATAGGTATATGTATACATGAAATTCATAAATATAATCAAATTATGCGAACAAAATGCTAAAAAATTATAATTTCCCAGTACTACACTTTAAACTTGTCGATCTTACGGTTATACTTTTTTCATGAATAGCCAGGCTAAATATTCGTGACCCTCTTTGTTTTGATAAGACTCTCAACTTTTATTCTACGAAAAGTTGCTAAAGTGGTTGCTAATAGAGTCAGAAGGTGTAAAAGGCGATTTTTTTACTACAGCTTGTTAAATATTATTATAATTAAATGGCATTTATGATTTAGAATTTTCAGGTCTGCTGGATGGCGGTGGCTACTTGCACCGTTATGGCCCTAGAAAGTTGGGAACTAGTCTGGATTTAGATTCAAAAGATGAAAAGTCGATTTCCTCAGTTACTGTAGCAAATGGTGAAAATTGTAATGTGTTAGGGACTGTTCAACTTCCTAACAAATCAGATAATAAGGTTAAGATAATTAAAGTATTAGTAAAATTAAATGTCTCGACCCTTACTTCGTGGAATTCACTCATATTAGTGTTTTAAATGAAACTCAACGTTTCTAGCTGATTCCACAATATAATGAAAAATGTTGGAAATTCTAATAAATTGACAACTGTTTCGATAACTGAATATCATCGTCAGAATGACAGAAGTTACATTTCATTTGATGCCTACCTGATGTTTAGTAGTTATTTTTGGCTAGACCAAGAAGTGACCAAGCCTTGTGATTGACTTAATATATGTTAATAGAAAAAGAAGAAGATGTGATATTACAAATATTGAAGCTTAGATATTATTAGCCGTATGGTGATATCCTGGATATCATTTTTCCAATTAAGATCAGTATAACTGTGCAATGATATAGAAAACCAGGAAAACTATATCTGCTGATCTTTACAATTATCACTTAAGAAGACAGTTTATTAGTGGAGAGCTCCCTAGATTTATCTGTTCATTGACGACTTCATATTGTGGGTTTCTTAAATGTCTTCTAATTTTCAATTCTTCAAGGAAATCCAGTTCTTGTTTCTTATCACAAATATGTAGTACTTCTAGTTCTATGTTAGGTGTCAATGAATGGTTCACTGTATCGGATTTCAGAATTTCTAAGAGTCTGACCCAAATAGACAGCATTACTCTGGACATTTGAGTTTATATATACTTGATTTCTTTAATGTTGGTATTTTTGTTTTAACATTTAACAATTTTGTACTTACGTTACTTTCTGTTTTAAAAGAAATTGTTGTATTCGTTGCTTGATATATTATCTTTAAAATATTATTAGAAATATTTCCTGTATATGTGATGGTTTTGTAAGTTCTTATTTCTTCAGTTTGTTTAGGAAATATTAGTTGTAATGCCACTTTTTCCTCTTTTTTATTAATTAGTTTATTTATCATATGTAATGGATAACCGTTGGATGTTGCTATTTGTCGAATTGTATTGATCCCTCTATCAAAATTACATTTGTTCATAGGAACTGAAAATGCTCTGTGTATCATTGAATTGTATGCCGCTAGCTTATGTGACATTGGGTGATTGGAATTATATGGAATTGTCACATCAGTGTGTGTTGGTTTTCGGTAAATTGCATCAAGTACATTATTAACTGTTTGAATTTTCAAATCAAGAAAATTGATCAAGTTATTTTCTTCAACTTCTAATGTAAATTTAATTTTTGTGTGTAAATTATTAATTTGGTTGAAAAATATATCTAATTGTCGTTCACTACCTATAAAACAAGCTGATATGTCATCTGCATATCTATACCAAACTAAAACGTTTTTTGAAATATTACTTTCAAAGATTTTTCTTTCTAAACTGTCCATAAAAATGTTTGCCAAAATTGGTGATATAGGGCTTCCCATTGGTAAACCTTCATTTTGAATATATATGTTATTGTCAAAAGTGAAATCATTCTGATTAATACATATCTCAAACAAATTGAGTATATCTGATATTATTCCTGTAATAATATTTTTATCTCCTAGAACTGGATTCACTTGAAGAGTTGGAAATTAGAAGATACTTAAGAAACCCACAATATGAAGTTGTCAATGAACAGGTAAATCTAGGGAGTTCTCCACTATTAAACTGTCTTCTTAAGTGATAATTGTAAAGATCAGCAGATATAGTTTCCCTGGTTTTCTATATCATTGCACAGTTATACTGATCTTAATTGAAAAAATGATATCCAGGATATCACCATAGGGCTAATAATATCTAAGCTTCAATATTTGTAATATCACATCTTCTTCTTTTTTCTATTAACATATATTAAGTCAATCACAAGTTAGGTCACTTCTTGGTCTAGCCAAATATAACTACTGATCATCAGGTAGGCATCAAATGAAATGTAACTTCTGTCATTCTGACGATGATATTCAGTTATCGAAACAATTGTCAATTTTTAAGAATTTTTGAACATTTTTCATTATATTGTGGAATTAGCTAGAAACGTTGAGTTTCATTTAAAACACTAATAAAGTATTAGTAGTTTTCGATATAGACGTTAGTATTCTTGATGGTGTGGAATTCTGGAGAGATATGGATGTGTTACCTTGTCTTTTTACAACCATTTATGAATTTCGTAATATTGTTTATTTGTTGTGAATGAGGGGTTAACGAGAGACTGATTTAATTTCGGATTTCTTTTCGAAACAGACTATCCAGTTCGATAGATGTATTATTCTTGTTATCCTTATATGCAGAAAATTATTAAATACAATGTGGACAAAATGTTAAAATTAGGTGTGATAGTACCTTCAAAATAATGGTCTTCCCCGGTTGTTATTGTAAAGAAATCTAATAGGGAGCACAGGTTCTGGATTGACTTCAGAATCGTTGATGAAGTCGGATGCCTACCCTACTCTTATATTTCTATGAGCTTGTATAAGCATAGAGGTTCTAAATTTTGGTCCTCAGTCGATCTTATTGGCAAATTCCCTTAGAGGAGTCATTCAAAGAGAAGACTGCAATCACAGTTCCAGGTAAAGGCTTATATCAGTTCACCCGAATGCCTTTTGGGCTGCGGAATGCTCCCTCTCGTTTCCAACAATTGGTAGATATACTGGGTGCTAATTTAAAACACAATTTATTTGTATATTTGGATGATATAATCATCGCCAATCCTGATTCTACAGGAACTTTTTGTTAGATTGAACGAAATGGGACTGTTGGCGAACAACAAAAAATGTGTTTGTCAGAGTCGAACTCAAATATTTTGGCTAGTTGTAGATAAAAAAGGATTGCGTCCGGATCCAGATAAAATTAAAAGTATGGTGGACTTTCCAACTCCGAAAACCGTTAAAGATGTTCAGCAATTTATTGGTTTGATTTCCTGGTATAGGAGATTCGTAACTGATTTTGCAAGTAGAGTTTATCCTTTGACTAGACTTACTAGTAAAAATAAGCCATTTTTGTAGGATCAAGCTACAAAGCGGGCTTTTCTTGATATCAAACAATGTTTAATATCTAATCCCATCTTGAAATGTCCAGATTTTTCGTGTTCATTTACGATTCAAACCAATTCATCAAAACTAGGTTTGGGTTATGTTCTTACACCTGAGCTAGAATGTTTGGCTGTAGTTTTTGTTATTGAGAAGTTCCGGCCTTATATTGATGTGATTCATTTTGTTGTTATTAAAGACCACTGTAACTTGTGTTGGTTGTTTAGTTTAAAAATCCTAGTTCTCGTTTAGTTACGTGGATGCTAAGGCTTCAGGAATATGATTTTGATATTGTGCACCGAAAAGGAGCTTTACATTCTGTATCTGATGCACAGTTACGAGCAGTGTGTTGTATTCCAATTTGTTGGAGAAGGTATCTGTATATCCTCATAAATTTCCAAAGTTTAAAGTTAAAGATAATAAATTATATAAACTTGTGAATGCGGGAGGTCAGCAATACAGTAGTCACTCATTCAAAACATTGGTTAAATCAAATTATGATTGTCAAATTATTTATAATGGAAATTTTAGTCTCCACGAAAAGAGTAAATTGGACCCTAAAAACTAGATTCGGTCATTTATAACAAAAAACCAGAGAGAATGGGATGTTAATTTCTCTAAATTAGGCTTTGCCCTGAGAACTGCAGTTCATGAACTTACTGGTTATTCTCCAGCTAATTTAAACTTTGAAAGAAATCCCTTTTTTTCCCGTGAAATATATAAGAGTCATGAAGATTCACTAGGTAGATCTTTGTTAAAAGTAGCCGAGACTTCTAACCTAGCAACGTTAAGTTGTTAAAATATATATGTGCTAAAGTCCGATCACACTTATATAAAACCTACGAACCGAGTTCAAATAGGTATAACATTAGACATAAGCCTCTTACTGTCAAAGTTGGTCAAACTGTGTGGAAGAAAAACTATTGTCTATTAGAGCGAACTATATCTCGTCTAACTTAGCTCCTAAATGTATTAAATGTAAAGCCCTAAAATATATGTTAGTTCTGAAGCAAATCCACCAGAGTACGAAACCATCTTCAAAATAGGTGTAGGTAAATGTATTAAAATCCTTAAATTCGTACAAAGTTTTTATTACCACATGCCGACTAGTTTCGACTTAAGAAAGTCATCTTCGGGGCGGGTAAGATACAATTATGATGGTAAATTTAATATAGCAATTCGGATTCTATTCAAATAACTGTAACTTATCAGTCAATTAAAAAACTTCACACAGGACGTATAACAGCATGAATTTAAAATAATCGGCAAAAATAAGAGAAGACAACAGAACTAGACTTACTAGTGTTTTAAATAATTTGATTGTTAACACACTCAAGTGAAGATAATTTTTTATATTCTAAAATCCTAAACAGAGGTGAAACTTCAATAGTTGATTTTAAATTTAATGATACAGTATTTTCATTATTAATTGATTTAAAAATTTCCAAGTTCTCCAAAGCGTTCAGTCTAGTTCTATGTTCACAATCATGTAAAATTTGAAAATTGTCATCCCCCACAAAAGAATGGTTATTAAATTCCAAATGTCTGTAGAAAATGGAACTATTCCTTGTCAAATGTTCCTGGATTCTCAACTTAAACCTCCTACCACACTGCCCTATGTCATCAGCGGTGCAATTGTTGTGAGTCAATTTATAAACCCCACTTCTATCAAATTGAGAAATTAGGTCTTTGGTTCGAGAAAAGGCAGTTTTTATGTTTAGTGGAGTTTTAAAGGCTGCTTCATATTCTCTTCTATTCTGAATAATGTTGGCCAATTGATAGGAAAGTAAACCGTAATAAGAAATGCTAACAAATGTTTGTTGTTCCCTTTTGTCTAATGCCTACGAGTTATTTACTAAAAGCTTATCCATCTTTCTATTAACTGAATTGTCAATTAGAGTTATGGTGTAACCGTTTTTAACTGCTGGAAGTTTGATTGTTTCTAATTCTTTATTAAAATCATCAAGACACATTGGAATCAAAAAAAGCCGATGAACGTATGACCTGAACGACGAAAGCTTCTGCTGAACAGAGTGATTGCTGTCACTAGGAATAACATGAGGTGCCTGAGAATTCTTTCTATATATGACAATAGAAACGTGCGATTAACCCTCTTCAAAGATAAATCCAAGAAATTGAGAGTGTAGTTATTTTTCAATTGCAAAGTAAATTTGAGGTCTATGTGTAAGTTGTGTAAAACGTTAACATCCTCTTGAAAACCGAATACCACGTCATCGACATATCTATACCAGAAAAAAATATTCCCTGAGAATTGGCTATTGAAAATTTGTCTCTCTATAAAGTCCATAAAGATGTCTGCCAAGAGAGGAGCTAGTGGATTTCCCATACCAAGACCCTTCTACTGTTCATACATTTTATTATTAAACATGAAGAAATTTTGTTGTAATACTAATGACAATAAACTAAAAACATTCTCCACCACATAGTCATTCAACGATGAATCAATCAATAAATCCCTAATAAGAGCCAAAGTTAGTTCCACGGGAACATTGGTGTATAGGTTGGTTACATCAACCGAAGCTAGAATGGCGTTCGAGGGAAGTTAAATGTCTTCAATTTTCTTTACCAAATCATTAGAATATAAGAGAGTGTATTGGGGTTAGAAATTTAGATTATTTCTAAGAAAATGATTCAGCTCTTTTGCGATTAACGAACAAGGTGAGTTAACAAAAGAGAGAGCTGTTCTTATAGAGTGATCCTTTTTATGTATTTTTGGTAAGCCATACAATCTAGGTGTAGAGTATTGCATTGGTTTTCTAACGTTAAGACTGATTAAAAAAACCCTTATAGGAAGACAAAAAGATTTTAGTTTTCGAAAATATGTTTCTAAAGGGTTACTTCTGAGTTCATTAAAGTGTTCATTGTTATTTATCAAGAAGTTTTCAACCTTGGTTATGTACTCAGATCTATGAAGAATAATTAGTGCGTTACCCTTATTCGCTTTCACGACAATCAAATCCCTGATTTTCTTCCTTATAGATCTGATCATTCGTTTGTGGAATTTATCTCTATTTTTTCCCCATGCAAGATGATCTTTTCGGCCAAAAAACTCCTCAAGAAGTCATCTTCATCACTATTCAATTTATTCAGAAAACATTCCATGCCAATGATTGAATTTTCTGTAATAGTGGTATTGTTGAAAATGTTAGGAGTAAATTTCAAACCCTTATCAAGAAACTACATTTTCTTTGTGGTGAACTCAACATCCGAATTGCTATATTAAATTTACCATCATAATTGTAGCTTACCCGCCCCGAAGATGACTTAAGTCGAAACTAGTCGGCATGTGGTAATAAAAACTTTGTACGAATTTAAGGATTTTAATACATTTCACCTACACCTATTTCTAACATATATGTACTAGAGTAGCTGGATTCAAGCACATCATCGGGATCTAGGCACATTAAGGGTATCAAGGTAGATTAATTCTTCTAGAAACGGGAGAGTGTTACGAAGTATCATATTTGATTATAATTCCACATTAATAAATTCGAATATTATATCAAAAATATATTCTGTTAATTTCAGTTAATTATAATAATAATAATAATGTTTATTTGTACAATACAAAAAAAATATAATTACATAAATAATCGGACAAATAAACAAAAAGAAACCGCAAAGCCTAATTGGCTGTCTGCGGATAGTGTGTACAATAAAAACGTGATTAGACTAATCATCATAATACTATCTCAAAACATATCAAGAATGTTCAGCATAAATTCGCAAAACCGCAAAGCCAAAGGGCTGTCTGCGTTGGACTTTTGCGAACCATGCGGAACATCATTAAAGAGTTGGCAACAATTTCGGTGTAGTACATTATGTTTTCTTAACTAACAGTAAGTGTATGCCTATTAGTGACAAATTAACAAAGCCTAGAGGCTGTCCGCTAAAAAAATTGTTACGAGTAATATGAACATCAAGTTCCAATTTTCAATTTCAATACCAATAAAGACGGGACTACTAAACATAAGCAGAAAGTCAAATGTGAAATTTTTAATGCTATTTTATACATTCAGTTTATTCTCCATTATATGGTGTATTTTTCTTCTATCTTCTATCAAAATAAACTGCTTAAGCTTCGATTTAAATAAATTATAATTAACTATACTTTTCAATTGCTGGGGAAGGTAGTTGAAGACTCTAGGAGCAAGAAAGGTGTAACATTTTTGACCAACAGTTTTATTTGAAGTTGATAGGACAAATCTTTTAGTGGTTTTATTTCTAGTCTCATGAAAATGGGAAACAAGCAAGAACTTATTCTTGTTTTCTTGACAACACAATGCTATTTTATAAAAATAAATCTGACGTGGGTCAAGTATTCTGCTTTTTTCATAGAGAGCATCACTTGAAAAGTTTCGGTCTTTTTTCAAAATAATTTTCAGAAAAAAATTTTGTAGTACATTGATCCTCTCCAGATTTGATGAAGCGAGTCCTCCCCATCCTAATATACCATAACTTATCCTAGAGTCAACAAGGGCAAAATAGACCATTTTCAATTGAGGTACTTTCATTACTTTAGCAATATATTTGAATTTATATATCATTGTCCGAAGCGTATTACTGACCTGTTAAATGTGAATATTCCATCTCAAGTGGCGATCTATTGTGACACCTAAATATTTCAGTTTATGTGTCTGTTCATTTTCAATAATTTGGTTGTCATATGTAATATCTAGTGTACCGAAGTCAGGTAATCCATTCACGTAGCTTGAAAGTGGTAGTGCCATGTTTTTTTTTTAAATTGATCGTCAACAACTTGTGATTGAACCAGTTTATGAATTTAGTGAAATCATTCTCAGCATTCCGTTTCAGATCATTCCATGTGTCAGCGGTATAAAGTACTTCAGTATCGTCAGCAAAACTGAAGATTTTTCCGCTGATATTGATATTAAGCAAGCTGTTTATATAGATTATAAATAATAGTGGACCTAAAACGGTTCCTTAACATTACTGATATTGTCATTGATTTTGATAATTTGTTGGCGGTTTGAGATATAACTTCTAAAGAGCTCGTGAACACGCCCTCTACAACCCATATTTCGCAAGGCCCCCAATAATTGTGCATGGTCTACGGTGTCAAATGCCTTAGCAAGGTCAAGAAAAATACATAATGCTGGTTTGGTGTTATCGAGGGCTTCATACATTCTAGACGTCAAGGCTGAAATTGCATCCTCCGTTGTTCGGTTCTTTTGAAATCCAAATTGATTTTCGTTCAACAATCCGAATTTCTTCATAAGTGACTCCAGGCGTGATTTTATCGCTTTTTCGAAAACTATTAATCAAAGATAGTGGTCTGTAGTTTGATATAATTTGTTTTACACCCGATTTATGGAGTGGTTTAATGACAGATATTTTATATTCGGGACGACAAACACATTTTTCAAAACAGAGGTTGATGATAAATGACAATGGGGATGAAATTTCCCACGCTATTTCTTTTAGGGTTTCGGACGTAATGCAGTCGACTCCAGGAGCCTTATGATTTTTTAGATTGTTTATTATGTCAAATATTTCTTCTTCCGTGGTAGGTGTCAAGAACATGGAGCTGGGATTAATTTTTATGGATGGAGGTGGTGATAATGGGGTTTTAATGTTTTTTGCGAGTTCTGGTCCAACTTTGGTAAAAAAAAATTGCAAATGTTTCTGCCATTTCGAAATCTGTTTCGGTGAGGCTATTATCTTCTTCCAACACACTATTTATAACAGTATTTTTGTGTCTAGTTATACAATTGATAACTTTCCATAGCTGGTTGGGATTATTTTTACTTTTTTCTATTTCAGCTCTATGATAATTTTGTTTGGTTATTATTATGAATGTATTGAGTTTATTCCTATGAGTAATAAATCTCTGTTTCAGTTCCAAATTGTTTTTGTTCTTTTGATATTCTTTGAATACTGATAATTGAGTTGATAATTCCTATTGTAATCCAATCTTTTTTTGCTTAATTTGCTCTTCTTGAATGTCACAGTGCTGTCTTTTATAATTTCAGAGATTTTTGTTGAGAAAAATGAATTAGCAAGTACGGGGTCATTCATTTCGTACGAACTCTTCCAATTTAATCCTGTTAAGTTTATTTTCAATTTTTTATAATTAACACATTTTGAGACGATGGCCTGATGATGGTTTTCAGTTTGAACATTTTCATTTGCTGGTTTTAAAGACATTATAGTGGCTTTATGGTCGGATATGTGACTATCTAAAACAAACGCCAGAACATTTGTTTTCTAAATCGCCATCTTGAGCCCTAACAAATATATGGTCGATGTAGGTACTCGATTTATCTTGTGTCCTTGTACTGATATTTACTGTCGATGTGAAATTGAATTCACCGAGGATATCAAGGTAATCATTAGTCAGGTTATTGTCTAAAAAGAGATTTATATTTATATCGCCTAATATTGCGAAGTAATGTTCATTGTACCGTTGTGGACCCAGGTAGTTTTGGAGTTCCAAAACAAATTCTTTTTCGTTGGTGGATGGAGGCCTGTAAATACAGGCAATTTTCATACATTACTAGGATACTTGGTGTAAATAACATAGATCAATATGTGAAAATTGAACTAGTCGTGTTTCACCAATACGTTATCACTGAAAATATGTGTAGAGCGACTAGAAGCCAAGAATTGAAATTTTGGTATTGTGTTAAGCGAAGCGATTGCTATTTCTCCTATAACCGATACAGAAATATTTTTCTCCACGACTATGTAATAATATATACATTCCTGTTAGATATTAAATTGAAGACTGATATAAATTCTACACCCCGTGTATTCCAATCTGGAATCCTCGTCCTGCCGACCAATCACATCCTTCGTATTTTCGGAATCCACGGGCCTTCTACGGAGAGATCGTCTGAATTAGATTACCTCGTAAACAGAAAGTCACACGTCGCATAGCAACCGCTAGTCACACAAGTCACAATTTAAAACGTCAAATATTAATTGCTGATATCTTGCATTATAAATGCATGTGGAGAAATTTCTGCTCTTAAGCGACACGGTGGCTGGAAGAGCACGTCGGTAGCAGAAGGCTACGTGGATGATTCTATGAGAAAAAAAATGAATACAAGAATTCTTAATAATTTTCAACAAACATCATCAAATACCCATACTTTAAATGTAGTAAATTTTCATCAAGAGTTAACACCATCAGTAGTAAATAATACTAACAGCACTAACGTCACCATTAATTTAAAATATAGGCATATATTTATTATATATCTATATATAATATCCGTTTAGTTGTTTTTGTTATAATGAAAGATTAGAGAAGGCTGAGTAAAAATAAAAACATCAGAATCTATTCTATTATTTATTCAAAGAGCGATTTTTTCTTTGTATAGTCGTGGACAAATGATAATCTTCTACTTGCGTATAATGGCTATTTTTCACTCGTATAATTACAACACGAGTCGCAGGCGAATGTTGTAACTTTCAACCTCGTGAATAATAGCCATCATTATAGGCTCGTTGAAGAGGAAACGGTACGTTTCGCCGGCAACTTTACGCCAGTAACGTTTCGCCTGTAATGTTTCGCCGGAAATGTTTAGCCGGTAGCACGATTCGCCGACCTCATTATTCGCCGGTAGATTCCTTTAGTTATATCTTCCACTGATATTGTGCCCACAAATTGAGACAACAGAAAGAAACAACAGAAAAAAACCATCAAGCAGAGTTAAGGTGGAGAAATAGGTATAATTAAGCTTGTTTAACAACGTTAATGTCTTTTTCCCAGTAATCTTACTAGGTAGAACGAATTGCAAACCCAAAATCAGATTAAAGTTGTATTGTACATTGAAGGAATGTCGAATTAACCGATAAACAAATGGGGATATCCAACAAATGGTATTAGAGGTCATATAATGTTAGGTCACGCCTACTATCCAACAAATGGTATTAGAGGTCACACCTTTAGCGTTGCACCGACGTTATTTAGCCAGGAGTTTGTTATAATGGGTGAAAAGTATGGAAGCATCCATCCTTGCGTGTATATACTTTTACCAGATGAAAGACAGAGAACTTATGAAAAAATGCTCCAAATGCTGATCGAGTTAGAGCCTTTATTAAATCCATCAAGATTGTCAGTCGATTTTTAGCTTGCAGTACACAATGCTTTCCGTGCAATATTTCCAGGAATGTCTATTGATGAATGCTTTTTCCACCTTGTGAAAAATTTGAAAAAAGTTATTGGACAAGAACACTTAACAAGGTTTGTAGTAACTTTCCAAAAATAAGAAAAAATTAACTTTTTTATTTATATTTATATATATCTTATTTTAGAGAATATCAAAATAATGGAGATTTTACGTTACAAGCTAGAATGATCACTGCATTGGCTTTTGTGCCTGTTCCAAATCTAAGCGATTCATTCGACTTACTCTATGATCATCTGGAAGAAGCGTTATTGACTGTTGCAAACTGGTTTGGAACAAATTTTTTGGGAGTTCGCAATAGGAGGGGAAATGGTAGACGTATTCCTAATTTTACACCAGAAACTTGGAACTTGCATAACCGGGTTTTGAATGCAATAGAGGTAAAATAATGTAACCAAAATTATTAAAAATAATAAAAAATGTGTTTTTTAGAAAACCAACAATATAGTAGAGGCAGCGCACAGAAGAATTCAAGCACAACTGGGCTCGCAGCACCCCACAATTTGGAAATTCATTTCGGAACTGAAAAAGATTTAAAAAAATAGGGAAATTTTTCTAAGTTAGTTGCTGGAAATTAACCCAATAAAAAAAGACGTTTATATTAGGATAGACCGACAGACAAATTCTCACCACTGTAGAAGATTTTAGTAACAGAAACATTTTAGATTTTTTGCGACGGTTAGCTCACAATTTAGAAATTATCCAAAATACAGTTTTTTATAACACTTTTGTACATAATATATTTTCTAAGATATTTTCAAATCAAATACTTGTATGGAAATGAGTTATTTCATAAATGCACTGCTGGCAAAACGTTACTGGCGAAAAATTGCCGATCGAAACGTACCTGTCGGCGAATCGGCATCGGCGAAACGTTACCGGCGAAACGTTGCCGGCGCAACGTACCCTATCCCGTTGAAGAATATACTATTAATAATTAAGTTTGATGGCTGTAGGCAAATCTTTCAAATATTCCTTTAAAATTGTGTAATTTGGGATTCTGTGTTTTATTCAATTTTGTATACAGGGATATGGATGTAACTGGTTGGAGTTAATGAAGAAATAAAGAAAATATATTTGGCAATAAGTATTTTTGGATTTCATCTTTAAGTGAAGCTCAATGCATTTGTCTTTCTTCGGGCCATTTTTTTATATGGGTTCTTACAGGATTGAATTATATTATGATTTTGGATATATTGAAACTACTTAACTGATGAATAATAATCTGGTGCCAAAATTGACAGGTGTTTTCCAGTGCTTTCTTACCCTCTTCATTAGCAACATGGCAACACAACGATAAGTACCTCATTGTGGAAAATTTCAAACATTATTTGTTTTATGAACATTCGGATATTTTCAAACCGTTTCACAACACTCTATTTTTTTAATGATTATATTTACTTATTTCATAAAATTAAATACCTATAAGTTATTTGTGTGCTGAATATTTATAGAGGTAGTTATTTCTGTTGTTTTTTTCACTTCCACCAAGTATCCATAGTCTCTTGCATGAGCTAAGAACAAATTACATTCTTCATGCTCTTGTTATTAAGTAATGTAGTGATAGTCTACATAGATTCCGTTCTATGCTTTTCCTATGTAATAACTGCTTAACGTGCAGCACGCAAAATTGACGTAACACCAAATTAACTATGTTGAATTCAAATTGTCTACATTTTTCCACATTATTGATATGTATTTAATATATTAGTTTTGTAATTAAAATTATTAATCCTTTCGTAAACTTAATTATAGTTTGAATTAAAAATTATTTTAGATTTTTCATGTATATATAGACTCTTCCATATCTGGTAGGGTTCCAAATATCCTCCAATTTATATTGTCTAATTATATTTGAAACTTCTTTTCTATTGAAATCAATTGATAAAGAAAATTATTATATTAACCAATTATTCCTAATTTTTATTTTAATTATTATTGAGGAATTCACAAAAAATGTTTCAACTAGATAAAAATTTTTTTATAAACTTGACAGTTTTAATTTTTAAGTAACAATTACAATTTTTAATAAACTACTGCTCATGAATGTATTATAAATTTTGAAATAAAAGCGAAATGAATTTTAGTGATCTGTAATAAAAAATTTTACGATACCTTTTAAGTTTTCTAAACATCTTTAACACTAAATTTAATATTCACTATAAATTTCCTACTGCAGTTCTGTCAAAAATATTATTGACAGGCTCTTCTCAAAATTTGGAATCAATTCTCGATTTCTCCCCCCTGATATATCCTTTAAATGAAGAAACTATTATCTTCTATCTTCTTAAACACGTTCTTCATAAATTCTAACGTACGGAAAAATGAAAGAAAAACCCACATGGCATGGCCTTTCCCCCCCTCTCCTCGGAGAAAAAGTAGGCCATGCCTTGTTGTTTTTTCTTTTCATTTTTCCCTATAGTTACGTAATGGATTTTAAATACACACCCTCCCACACACACACACACATTTTTTGGTCACGAAAAAATTTATTTCTTAGTAGATTTCTGTCCATTACCGTATATTCTTTTAACGATGTTATAGATCTAGATATCCAGTCATTTTTTCACTTTGGAATTTTCTTTGGAAATGTCCATTTTAGTTGTGGTGTTTCTACATAACGCTGGGTTTGTTAATTACCCGAGCTTGCTCAAAAATTTCTTCGTTTTTTAATTTTCTCTTGTTTTTTTTTTACAAATTGAAATTAAATGAATTTGAATTAGATGTGGGAGTAGCTGACGAACGCTGTATTTATTGAGAGCGTTCCCGATGTGGGAGCCAATTGACATATACTATTTGATGTAACTGTTTATATTGATGAATATATGACGAAATCTATTAATCCACTTGATTATTATTGAAATACTGAGATTAATTCTTATGTTTAGTTTTAAAGGAAATATATAGTTAATTTGTTTGCAGTTTTAATTTTGTTATTATTATTATTTATCTATTTTATGGGCGCCAGAAATAGTATGGTTGAAAACCAATACCAATTCAATTTAATTTGGTGTTATTCAACTTTTTATTCTTCGGTAATACCTCAGGTATGTGTCCGGCACGAAACACTCGTTAGTAACAGGAATCTGATAGGTAGAGATACTTGAAGAAAACGGAGAGTCAGACATGAACCATTTAATGAATTATAGAAAAATTATTGTCATTACCAATGTTCTTTATTATGAATTAAAAGAAATAATGCAGTTCTTATGATGATATATAATTCCTTGCACAATATTTAAATATAATGCTCATAACTATATCTCTCCATCCACTTTTGTGTTATTATAAACTACATTTCTATTATTGAAAATTATTTCGTCTTATCGAACTGTTTTTTTTAAATTTGCTGTTGGATTACTTTAATTTTACAAACACGTCTACCAACCTTATCCATACCAACTGACATTTTACGTGCGAATTCCAAATTCTTGAAAATGATTATTGATTAATTTTTTTATGAAGGTAATGATTTAATTCACATCGAAATTACATTTGATATATTTTTCAAGATTGTGAAAAGGTATTGAATAATTTCAAGTTACTCAACCCCTATTTGTTTGTTAGTTGTTTCTAAGGGAAATTCTGGGGTACGTGGGAGTACTCCAAACTGCCACCTTTTTTCTCTCCCCCGTTTCCCAGAAAACGCCCTTGTGACTAAAGTTGTTTTATTTTCCTCTCTTGATATTTAGTGGTTGTAAGTGGTGAAAATGTTACTTGTTATTTTCCATTTTTCGGAAAAAATGTGAACAAATTTTGTGTCGTGTTCTGATTTCATTTTTTTTTAATTTTGACAACTGATGAAGTCCAAAACGTGGGTTAGGAGGAAACGTTGGAATTTGTTTAGTAATAAATCAAGGGTTGGTGTCTTAAGTTAACACAAGTGTTATGGAGTTCTTTGTGATGCCGAGTTTACAGTGGAGTCGTTGTGACTGGTTTACCTTAAGTTATTTGATAATGTTAATAAATATGTGTATATTTGACTTATATTTTTTGTAGCATATTTTCTATTCATGCTGGGATATTTGCTTTTAATGTAAAAAGATTCTAGGATTATTCTTCTATTATATTTATTCTCAGCATCCAAAACCGTGGCTGCCCTAAAGTCCATTTTGTGGCCTGTGTTCATTACATTTTCTGTAAGGGCACAATTGCGTTTAAAAAGTCTGCAATTGCTTTTGTGTTGTGTGATGCGTTGTTGCAGGGTACGTGAGGTCTGGCTGTATTTTTTGACACAGTTCATACAAATGATAGTATAAATAGATTTTTGTTGAGAGAAAGATTCATCTTTTCGTATTGTTTTTGAATAAACTGTATTAGTTGTTAAGATGTTTTTGGTTGGTTTAAAAACGAAAACGTAAAAAAAGAAATGGGGCTTCTTACAAAGTATTATCCAGCTAATAATGATTTGGAAAATGGGACCTAAAAGTCAAATTAAAATAAAAAAAATGATTCAAGATTCAGCTTTAAAAATCTTCTCGTAGCGAAAGCTGACGATAGAGAGATTGTTAAAAATAATGAGGAGCAGTGCACACATTGGGAAAATTTGAGACACTAGTTTGATGTTTACAAATAAATAAATCACTTCTATAATTGTACTTTTCTGTTAAATCATCAGCATATTTTGCATGCTGTAATTAGCTCTCCTGTGAAGGTCACAACCACTTAGGGAGACTAAATGGGAAGGTTCAAAAAAACTAAATGAAGTATGAAGTCACTATATTTTAAAAACTTGTTTGTTTGACTTCCCAAGATTTTGACAATTCTAAAGCATCTGTAAATAAACGGTTTTAAAGATTAAAACTTTTCCGCATCTGAGGTCCTGAACAATATTCTATCATAAAATTGATACTTGTATGCACTTCGGGTGATGTATCGTGGTAACAAACCGAAATTTCTCCAATTTTTTTTTATATCTGGAGTTATAAGACTCACTGTACTCGATCTAGTCAACTGAAAATCAATAGGGTACATCTGTGAGACACCTTGAACAATATTCAATCATAAAATTGATCAATTGTATACCCTCTGGAGGCTGTATCGTGCTAACAAACTGAAAATTCTCCAAAAATTACAAAAATTTGGTACTTTAACTACTATAGCACCCCCTGAACTGGCTTTAGTGAGCTGAATATCAATAGGGTTCATCTTTCAGACGCTCTGAATAATATCCAATCATAAAATTGGTCACTTGTATATACTCCGTAGGCTGTATCGTGCTAACAAACTGAAACTTCTCCAAAAGTGACAAAAATATCGTACTTAAAATACTGTAGTACCTGTTGTATTGGCTGTGGTGAGCTAAAAATCAATAGGGTTCATCAGTGAGATGTCTTGAATAATATTCAATCATAAAGTTGGTGACTTGTTGAACTCCGGAGGCTGTAGCGTGCTAACAAACTGAAATTTCTCAAAATATGACAAAATGTACTTCAAATACCATAGCACCCGTTGTAGTGGCTCTGGTGAGCTGAAAATCAATAGGATTCATCTGTGACATGTTTTTAACAATATTCCATCATAAAATTGGTGACTTATTGCACTCCGGAGGCTGTATCGTGCTAACAAGACATGTAAGGAAAAGTGGCCGACGACAACGACGACGACGACATACACACAGAATTTTTTTTCTAAAACCCGTTTTTTCGTGTTGCTGTTGATGGAAAACGTAAAAATTCCAACTTTTTTTGTGGGTAAACTAATACTTTTCTCGCACATTAGTTAGGTTGGGCGGAAAAGTAAAAAGAGTAAGTTGGAAGAGTTGGATGAAGATAATGAATCTACAACATTACAGTGACTTTCTATTAGCAGTGAGTCTTCACAATGGGATAAAGATTTTGAAGACGAGAGGGTTGATATATCAATCCAACCTGTTTCCCTTGAGACCCTTATTGGAAGTGACTATATACTGTGTGAATTTCTTGGAGGGAGACGCAATCAAACCAAGTTTGTATATTTATGTGTTGTACAAGAAAGAGGTGATTTTATTCAGGTAATGGGACAAAAATCCACATACAAAATTAAAAAAGAGTTTGTGCCAAATGAAAAGGACATTTCGACAATAACCATTGACCAAGTGATTAGTAAAGTTCCTCAACCCGAAATTTTAAGTAGAGGAGAGAGAATCAGTTACCTGTTCAAAAAGTCATTACCTGTAAAAGAAATTTAAATTTCTTTAGAAATAAGTGTATCTGATAAACGTTTTTTTACACAATTTAATGTTAATGTTAGTTGTTCTACTATAACAACATTTTACCAAATGTTTCCTATATTCTTGTTTTAAAACTCTTCTATTGAATAAAATATCGAAATACAAAGCATATCATCTTTTAGTGAATAGTTATGTCATATATTGGCTGATAGCTATTTAGGAGTGTCATCTATAGGTGAGTATGTAAAGTTTTTTCATCTAATTTTTCTTCATAATATAAATTAGAATTTGAGTTAATATGCCACCTCTCTAGAACAAGATTAAAAGTAAACGTGTATAATATGATTTTTTTATTTTTTTTTTAAATTAAATAAAATAAGAATATTTTTGTAATTTTTTTTCTTATGTCTTCTGTCATCTATTGGTGGTTTTACCTTAAATAACAATATGAGGACTCAAAATTATTGATATTGATGTGAGAATGCAAATATATAACGCAATAGCAGTACCAACTATAATATATGCAGCAGAAAATTGGACAATTAGGAAGAAAGATTAGACGAAAATGAGCGCAATGGAATTGAAACATCTAGGAAGAATAGCGGAAAAAAACTAAGTGGGACGGGATGAAAAACGAAGACATTAGAAAAATAGTAAAACGAGAATCAATCATATGTAAGAATGAAGGCAGATAGATTAAGAACCAAAATAATGGATACTATTAAGAAACTAACGGGGCGACCAAGGACGGAATGGATAGACCAAATAAAGCAGCTGATGGTAAAAAGAGAAAAAACTTGGGAGGAAATGAGAAAGATGGCAAAAGACGGAGAACAGTGAAAGAAATGGGTACAAGAGGGACTGGAACCCCTATCCGTCACGAGAAAGGGTGAAAGGAAATGAGAAGAAAACGAAGTGTTTGAATCAAGACGATCTAGGTGACTAACGTCTAGACGCTTCTATATCGGTGGTATTGTTTACATGACTATCGTAACGGTAGCAACGTAATAAACAATAAAAGTAGGTTTTTTCAAAAACTATTGTCACAATCATTGTTCTTGTCATTGTTCGAAAGTCATTGTTCTAAAGTTCTTAATTAGAAATGAGATCTGAAAGTGAAGACGAGCATTTATCAGATGAATTATTGGAAGAGGCACAGAGTGCGGTTTTACAATTAATCCCCCAGAAATCATCAAGACAGTACGAAGGTACCTATAACCAATTTAATAAGTGGTGCAGTTCCAAGGGAATTCAGAAATTGTCCGAATCAGTATTATTGGCATACTTCGAACATAAAATTAAACGAGAAAACCTTCAACTTTATGGTCAGTATATTCTATGCTAAAAAGTACGTTGAACTTCAAAGATAATGCAAATATCACAAAATTTCCGAATTGATACCATATTTAGAAAATAGAACAGTTGGATACCGTCCAAAGTAGTCGAAAATTTTAACGAAAGAAGGAATTGGAAGAGTTATACAAAAAGCCCCATAGAAAATGTAAACTAAAATAATATAAATAGATCAATTGAAACAATTTTGAGCAATTTTTCTGATGATGGATGCAGCTTTTAGAAGGGATGTGATGTTAAAAATAACGATCGATGATATAGAGTACAAGAATTCAATTATTATTATAAGAATTCCCGATTTCAAAGATCATACACAGACAACTTTCCTTATTTCTAGTCCAAACTACATTAAGGTATACCGCAAATACTGTGCGTTGCCACTAGTCGAACATTTTTTGTGAAGTACGTCAGAGAAAAATGTGTTAACCAAGTGGTTGGCATCAACAAAATAAGGAATGTGCCGAAAGAAATAACAGCATATCCCAAATTTCCTCACCCAGAAACTTATACAGGACACGGGTTCAGTCTTTCCGCAATCCTGTTAGCCGACTCAGGAGTCGATATCACCAACATCAAGCGACATGGCAGATGGCGCTCTAGTACGGTAGCCGAGTATATAGAATGATATAAAAGTATATAGAAGATGCCATACAAAACAACGACGTTATTAAAGATAGACTAGCCTTGTTTACATTTTGGTTGTCTCCAACATATTTAGGACGAGACTCTTCTTACATGATGCCAAATTTCTTCTAACAAAAATAGTAATTGATGAATATATTCAATATTTTAGCAGTATTTTCTGTTTAAAAAGTAAGAAAAAAGTGGGAAGCATTTAAAATAGGTATAACCAGTTCACGGTCCAGCTCAGTATGTTTTTTCGGTTAGGATTTTTCATGATCTATCAAAGCCATAAGTAAAATAGTTTATAAATTTTTAGTTTGGCAACCTCGAATTACTTTTGTCATTTTGGTGAGATCTGTGAATAAGATATTATTTATAATTGTTCTTTTATGTGGTATTTCATTGATATTTGTATATTAAAGTGCTTTTAAGACATTTATGATGGTGAGAAAATGTGTAGTGTGTGAAAATACATGGAAAAAGAATGATGAACGATCAGTTCACAAATAAGGTTATATTAGCACAAGCGTTGTATAGGTATGAGACAAGGGATTCAATATTTGTTTTCATAATAATTTTTATTATCAGGATTCCCAGAGATATTGCTCGCCGTGAAATTTGGTTACAGAATTTGTTCTTGGTAGAAGAAGACATTTTCAAAGTTAAAGTTGCTTTGGTGTGTTCTGACCATTTTTTCAAAACGGACATATGTGCTAATTTAAGTGGCAAACATGTTTTGAAACATGATGCTACACCTTTCAAGTAAGTAATATACTTGGTATTTTTAATTTGTAAGTATATACACTTCAAGTTAGCACAGAAATTGTTACATTTTTCTTTAAAGGATTCTGGAAGATGTGGCTCAAGACACCAGGACTATTGGAGCGAAAAACCATCCATCGACAACAAGGTAACTTATCTATTGTAATTGAAAGGTCTATTTCATGAACAATTTGTTATCTTTTCAGTTTGTTGAAGAATAATGAAGATTCATCTTCTTCAACAACTTTGTCAGCTACATCTAGTGTATCTGGATCACCTTCTCCTAAAAGGTAACATTGTATTCAATCAGTTACATAAAATGTCCATAAATTGGGTTACCCATATCAAAACCTTATGTACATGGATATTCATACTTATATACAATTCAACAAATTTGTGATTTGTAGGAGGAAATTCAAGAAGCCACGATACTTGTACGATGTTCATTCTTCTGACATGTCGAATCCAACTGCTAAAGGAGCCTTAAAATTAGCAAAGTCAACTGTGGAAAAACAAAGACAAAATAAACGGTTGAGATCTAAAATTTCAAATCTCAATTCTCTTCTAAAACATTTAAGAGAAAATCAGTACATTACATAATCAGCCGAATCTGTAATTGAGGTATGTTTTTCAACTACAGCAGCTGATATCATTAATTGACAACGGTCTATTTTTCAGGCAACCCTACCTGGAAGTGCAACTGAAGTGATAAAAAGATTTTTGAAAGGTCCATCACATGAAAAATATACTCCGATGCTAAGGACTTTTGCTTTGACACTCAATTTTTATTCTGCAAAATCCTACAGTTTTGTAAGAGATGTGTTCAATAATTCCCTACCACATCCAAGGACCCTAACAAAATGGTATAGTATATTTGATGGTAAACCAGGGTTTACAAAGGAATCACTACGTGCAATAAGAGCAAAAACTGCAACTTTCACAAAAAAGATTTGTGTTTACTTGGTCCTCGATGAAATTCATATAATGGAGAAAGTTGAGTGGATAGGAGAAGAAGTGGTTGGATATATCAATCTGGGAGCCAGCTGGACTCTGATTGTGTTCCTCAAGCTACTCAAGCATTAGTATTCATGGTAGTAGCTATGAATGATTTGTGGAAAATTCCGGTTGGTTATTTTTTCATAGAAAGCTCATCTGGATGCGAAAAAGCTAATTTGGTAAGAGTGTTTAAAGTTTTTGAGTGAAGTTAATATAAAAGTAACTTCCTTGACCTGTGATGAAGCTGCAGCTATTATCACTATGATGAAATCACTAGGAGCAAGCATAGACATACCATCTTCAATAATGACCTATTTTATCCATCCAATAACAAATGATAAAGTTTACTTTTTTTGGATCCATGGCATATGTTTAAATTAGTAAGAAATACATTTGAAATAGGTAGTAATATTTTAAAAGATGGCAACGATAGACTAATAAAGTGAGATTATATTCGTAAATTTATAAGACTACAAGAAGGGGAGGGGTTGTTAGCAGAAACAAAACTGAAAGCTCGACATCTAGAGTGGTTTCGGGAGAAGATGCTCTGAAGTTCCTTGAAAATGACTTGAAATTGGATGAATTTGTGGGTTCTGATGCAACTTCAGATTTTATATTAATTTTTAATAATATTTTCGATATTTTTAATTCTAAAAATTTTTTGACAAATATAAATATAAACCAGCGTCTGAAAAAAATTAGCAGGATATTTGTAAATATTTTGACGTAGCTTGTAAATATATTTTAGAATTGAAATAAATAATGATCCTGTAGTTGTTAGTGGTAGAAAGACTGGCTTTTTAGGGTTTCTGATTTGTATAGAAAGTATGAAATGTTTATTTTGGGATTTGCTAGTTATAAATCTTAATTTAAATTT
Organism: Galeruca laticollis; assembly: GCA_963921935.1. NCBI lineage: Eukaryota > Metazoa > Arthropoda > Insecta > Coleoptera > Chrysomelidae > Galeruca > Galeruca laticollis. The sequence continues at coordinate 53,725,172 of OY998184.1, forward strand.
TATTCTCACATACAAATTATCACAAGACCATTTGGAACTATTCTTCAGTGTAGTTCGTATCAAATGTGGTTCAAATAATAATCCTACAAGCACGTTATTTGAAAGTGGCTACAAATAATTATTAATTTATAATGAAGTTTAATGAAACGACACTGCTAAAATACAATTGCCTTGGATGGAACCAGCATATTTGATTGCAGTAGTAGTAGCAAGACAGCGGTGAATATAAGTAGTGATCATCAGAAACTTCTCAAGAATACTTAGAAATGTCAATAGAGCTTCGTGATCATGATTACCTGTCAGTTTATTTTTTGAGTGAATATACTTTGCTTATATTTCCGGATTTATAGTAAAAGTCTTGAACAAAAAAATTCTATACTTTTAAAAGGTGATTGCAGTTTGTCTAAACTCCAAATTAATAAAACTTATGGAAAACTTAAAAAAGCTTCTAAATTTATAGTTCTATTTGTGATGAAGCTGAAAAATGTTTAAAGACACTTATCATGAATTTAGATGTTAGCAATATCAATAAAATTGAAAATATATATATAAAAAAAAAGATTGTAAACACCTCAATAAGATATTTACCTTCAAATATCTTTGATGTATTTTCAAATCACATATTTGATTTTGAACCACCCCATGATCACTGCATTACTGTAACCAAACTAATTTTGGAGAAATATATAGACGTTCGACTGCACCATGAATTCAATAAATTAAAAAATTGTAATAAAGCCAAAGGAAGAAGTATGCTTACAAAGTCTATTTTATTTCAAAACCAATAATTTTAATTTTAATTTTTTTATACAATTTTGTGTGCTGTTATTTTATTACGCTACTGTGCAATGTACTCGCGCTGATTTATGTTGCGACCAAAACATTGTATAGCTTAATACTCAGGCGAAATTCGTGTTTTCACGACAAAATGTGTCAAATCCAGACTGTTGTCGCACATTCGCGTATTTCATCCATACGCATAAAAGCAAAATTCGCCTACGCGAAAGTGCGGGTAAATCGCAAAAAGTTAAAATGATTTTAACTATTTTCCGAATTTCTGTCATCACTGTCATTTTCTGATAGTTTGTGCAGATCATAAATTTGTTCTTGAGATATATTTGTTTTGTGTATATACTACACTTTGCTTCATATTGTTATTTTTCGCGTGTATTTTTCAATTTGCAATGAATTTCGAAGAAATAATAATATCTCTGAAAGTAATTGTTGTAATGACAAGCATCCATGAGTGTTTTCTTTTCATAACAAATAATATTAAAAATTCTATAGGTTATGTTTTCTCTTGATCTATGACAAATGGTACTCTTGTAAAAATCGCAAAATAGTTAAAATTTCCCGCCGCGAATATTTTTAAATCTGGATTTGACACGATATGTCAAAAGTGAGTATTAAGCTTATAGGTAATAATGTGTGAAAGCTGGTCTATCTTTAATAATACGTCGTTGATACAAAATAAAGTTTCAGTAGCAAATAAAACCCAACTATCTTCAGCAGAGCTTACGGAATTGGCTAATAATACAACGTGCGAAGTAAACTAAACAATTATTGCAACAACACCTTCATGAACACCCAGAAATAAAAGCTACCCTAACTAATAGCACTTGAGCTGGCATACATTTCTCTCACTGCAAAATCGACACATTCAATTTAATTGTAGTGTAAGATAAAAAATTATAATGTTTATAATAGTTCCAGTAATAGTTAATTATTATTATGTATTGTAATGTACTCGTATTCAATTAATAAATTCACAAATAAGTTCATAACATATGACAAACTGTTCAACATTTACGTTCTAGATCGAAGTATTTTGAGTTCTAAAACATAAAAGTATTTCTCAGCTGAGTAACAAAAAAGAACTAACTGACATTTTAATAAAAATGTCAACTTTTGATGCCAGTTTTCGAAAAAAGAAATTTTCATTTATCATATCTCAAAAACAGCAACGGCATAATGCTATTTTTTCCAAACATAAAATATATATCTCACCTCTAATGGTTTTTCTGACAATTATGTTGAACATTTTTCATAAAATTATAAGTAAAAACGAATTCTTATTTATAAGGAATGTGATCGCGTCTAAAACGGCCGAAAATTCGGAAACTACGGTTTTGACAATAAACAAACACTATCTTTAGTCTGTGAGAAAAAAGTTGGTTACAATCTGTCGAAAAGTGTGTCCACGCTGGAACTACCTCAAGCAACCAATCAAACCTTGATAACAAGTTTACCCAGGAGAATGCAAGCGGCTATAAGAGGGTTTTTCATATTTTCATTCCTATTTTCAATACGATTTGTCGTCTCTTTAAATCTTATGTAATATAATCATTTTAATATAAGCGATTGTCTCAAAATTAAATTGAAGTGAATCTTCCTCAAACCATCTGCATAGAAGATGTCTTTGTGTATTAAGATTCTTTATTGAGTTGCTTCTTTACGAGTTTTGAAATTATAACCAATTAATAAATATCCGATCAAATCTATTCAATTTTCAAAACAATTTAAATCATCAATGAACATTCACAATAATCACATAAAGAAATGTATAACCGGATTTAGAAATAACAATTTTTTCTTCTATTAATGTCTCATAAAGGCTGTTCGTAAAAAACAAGTTAATAGTAAAAAAATATATTAAAAAATAGATTATCAAAAATAAATACAGTAGAATCTTACCTGACTTGTAGTTTAAATAATATATTGATATGTTAAAATAAAAGTCTATCACATAAATATTCAAAAATCACTTCCTACGCACAGATAATAACAAAATCGTTCACGGCCATCATCAGACATCGAATAAACTCGCCTTCAATCCCAACCGCATCTGAATCAAAATAACCTTTTGCGAAACAGGTACAAACAGCATTGAACGTGAATATTTTTAATAATGATAACTTTTCATAAACACATGTATATTATATATACCCACATTCACTACGCTACCAAGTGTGATCACCTTCTTCTTTTTTAATGTGACGTTATTTTGACTATTTTGTGTGATTTACATTTACAAGAAAATATATAATTTGGTTATGTAGTTGTCGAAAAATATGATTGATTATTTATTACATTTCCGCTGCATCTATTTCCCCATTAGAATGATTAAAGATAATAAATATGTACAAAATAATCTTTATTGGAAGGTCACTTGCACTAAAAGGTTATTAACAATGGAAGAGATGCGGTCTAGAACAGGTAAATATTTGGACAAAATTATTTTGGTATACATTTTTATAAAGTTTAAATTATCTTGCAATTTACCTGAATTGAGAAAAAAACTGCTAAAAAACTGAATCAAAATAAGTTTTTGCAAAACAGGTACGAACAGCATTAAACGTGAATATTTTTAATAATTATAAGTTTTCATAAACACAACTTGTATATATACCCACATTCACTACGCGACCAAGTGTGATTACATTCTTCTTTTTTAATGTTATGTTATTTTGACTGTTTTCTGTGATTTACATTTACAAGATATAATTTAATTATGTAGTTGTCGAAAAATATGAATTCAAATTGTCCTTGACAAGGTAGTTCGCGTAAAATAAACGTTTTTTAACATTAAAACTAACTTTTCTGCATTCCGGAGGCTGTATCCTGCTAACATACAAAAATATTTCTCCAGAAATGTGGTATATCTGAATTTTTAGAACCGGTCGTACTAGCTCTAGTGGGCTGAAAATCAATAGGGTTCATCTGTGAAACGCCCTGAACAATATCCAATCATACAATCGGTCACTTGTATACACTCTGGAGGCTGTATCGTGCTGACAAACCGAAATATCTCCAAAAATGACGAAAAAAGTAGTATACCTATATTTATAGGACACGTTGTACTGGCTCTGATGAGCTGAAAATGAATAGGGTTCATTTGTGAGACGCCCTGAACAATATCCTATCATAAAATTGGTCATTTTTAAACACCCTGGTGGGTGTATCGTGCAAACAAATCGAAATGTCTCCAAATATATGTGGTACTTCATGTACCATAGCACTCGTTGTACCAGCTCTAGTAACCTAGAAATCATTAGGGTTCACCTGAACAATACTAAATCATAAAATTGGTGACTCGAGAGGATGTATCGTGCTAAGAAGACATGTTACAAAAAGTGTCCGACGACAACGACGACATATACACAGGATTTTTCTTCTAAAAACACTTTTTCATGTTTTTCTTACTGAAAAACGTAGAAATAAGTTTAAAAAACTCAAAAATTCTATCTTTTTCTGGAGTAAACGAATACTTTTTTTATTCCTATTTCTGAAATGCAACTTTACGCATCCATAAAAATGCGTGAAGTAAATTTTTTAATACCGGCGTGTAAATATCATATTGTAATGGGATTTATTTCAAGTGTAGCTGCCATAAGAGCTAATACACTTTTAGGCCGGCCACATACATTCGAAATTCCTTTTCGGAATATCTTTTTGGAATATCGTTTCGAAATTCCGTATATAATACATCACACACATCCGTTTATTACTTTTCCGCCCAACCTATCTAATATGCGAGAAAAGTAATGGTTTACCTACAAAAAGTTGGAATTTTGAAAAAAAAATTTTTCATCAAGAACAGCACGAAAAAACAGTTTCTAGAAAAAAAAATCCTGTGTGTATGTCGTCGTCGTTGTCGTCTGCCACTTTCGTTACATTTCTTATTAGCACGATACAGCCTCCGGAGAGCAACAAGTCACCAATTTTATGATTGAATATTGTTCAGGACATCTCACAGATGTACCCTATTGATTTTCAGCTAACAATAGCCAGTATAAAGGGTGCTATGGTACTTGAAGTACGACATTTTTATCATTTTTGGAGAAATTCGAGTTTGTTAGCACGATACAGCCACCGGAGTATATACAAGTGATCAATTTTATGATTAGATATTATGTACAGGGCGTCTCTAAGATTAACCCTATCGATATTCAGCTCATTAAAGTCAGTACAACGAGTGCTATAGTACTTAAGGTACCAAATTTCAATCATTTTTGGAGAATTTTCAGTTTGTTAGCACGATACAGCCTCCAACGTGTATACAAGTGACCCATTTTATGATTGAATATTGTTCAGGGCGTCTTATAGATGGACCTTATCGATTTTTAGCTCACCAGAGCTAGTATAAAGGATGCTATGGTACCTGAAGTGCCACATTTATTGTCCTTTTTGGAGAAATTTCGGGTTTACCTTCCACGTCAAATTTTGAAAATACAAATATTACGGCATCCACTTCTTATATATCTTGCTCTAATAAAGTTTTATTATCAACTGCACTAGTTGACGTTCTAGATGCTCATGGTAAATTTTAGAGAGCTCATGTTTTGTTAGATACAGGGTCGCAAACAAGTTACATTTCTCAAAAATGTTTTAATAGACTTGGTTCAAAGAAATACAATATATCACTATCTATCAAGGTTTGGGTTCAATGCAAGAAACGACTTCCATTGGTGGAGTAACTTTAAAAATTAAACCCGCAAATATTTCAGATATAGTTTTAACACTCGAAGTTGCTATTTTGAAAACATTATGTGCAGACTAGCTAAATTCTAAAATTTGTTATGAAAATTTCATATTTCAAATATAAAATTGGCAGATGAACTTTATGTTCAAAGTTCTTCAATAGACATTTTATTCGCCGCGGATGTATTTGCACAAATTTTACTGCCAGGTAAAATTGTTGGGAAACCTAACCAACTTGTAGCTATAAATACTATATTTGGTTATCCGATTATGGGTAAAATACAAGATACCGAGCCAAATTCAAAAACTTCTAATTTTCTTGCTTTGAATGATATAACAATGATAAGTATTTGAATAATACGTTACAACGCTTTTGGGAAATTGAGGAGATTCCTCATGTATTCTCAATGTCTCCAGATTAAATCAAATGGGAAGAGAGTCTCAATTTAACCCATTACAGAAATGATTAAGGTCGCTAAGTAGTTCAACTTCCTTTAAAATTCCTGGAATCATTCTTGTTTTTTATTCAATTAACGTGCTCGGCAACTATGGCCACTTGCACAGGTGCGATTACAGAAAACAGTAGTTATTACAGATAGTTAAAAACATTGTTTAAAGTTCATGATAGAGTGATATATCTTTTAAGAATTTCAGTGTAGACTCGATTTGGTTTGGGTCCCCTAGGATGTCATGCAGCTGGGATTTAAGATTATGTTGTCGTCTTCTTGTCCTAAATTGGTGACAATCAACCAGAATGTGTTTAACAGTAAGTGGGCACTGGCAGCTTTGACAGGAAGGACTGATGCTTGAGGTCATTAAGTAGCTGTGTGTAAGTTTGGTATGACCTATTCGAAGTCTACGTAGTATTGATAATTCTTGTCTAGAGAGTCCAGTGGGGTCAGTATACAGAGGTGTGTTGAGAACAGGCTGGATAGATAGTAGGGAAGTCTTAGTGGAGTTCCAATGAGTTTGCCATATATATTTGACGATTCTTTTTGCTTCTGCCTTAACATCCTTGCAAATTTGGATATGAGAAGTTATTGTGGCTGTAGTTGACGCGGTTTTGGCATGCTGATCGTCCAGTTCATTTCCAGGTTTACCAATGTGTGATGGTATCCATATAATGGTGACTGTGGTGTTTAGGGGATAAATGTCGTGATAAGAGTGATGGATTTCTTGGACAATGGGATGTTCAGTAAATAATTCTCGGATAGATAGGATAGACGCTAGAGAGTCTGTACAAATGGCAACTTTTTTATTGGAACGGTTGATGTGCTTAAAAGCTTGTAGAATACTATACAATTCTCCAGTATGCACACTGCATAAAAGAGGGATTGGGGAAGTGCTGATGAGATTGTTCGCTGTAGTAACTGAGCAGCCAACGCCAGTATCACTTTTGGAAGCATCGGAGTATAATACAAAGTCGTAGTGATTGTTATGAATGATTTCATAAAAAGATTTAATCATGAGCTTTTTAGGTGTTTCGTATTTATTAAATTTGGATAAGTGAGTATTGACCTGAGGAGGGTGCATAATCCAGGAAGGGGTTGGAGAAAAAGGAATGGGGTTAGTGAGTAAGAGGTTAATGTTATTTGTGATGAGGATGATATGAGAGCGATAGGTTTAATTATTGGTGAAGGGTTGTTAAGAGGGCTGGCAGTTCATGTGAACAGAGAATAGACACGATTGAGAGGGTTAGATGAGACTGAGGCTGCGTAGGATAGAAGCAGATATTGTCGTCTAATCCATAGTGGGGGTTCATCAGCTTCGCAGTAGAGACTTTCAGATGGGCTGCTACGGAGAGCGCCTAAGCAAAATCGCAGGGCCGTATTATGAATAGGATTTAGAGATCCTAGATCTGTCTTAGAAGCTGACATGTAAACGATGCAGCCATAGTCTAATTTGGAGCGAATGAGTGCTTTATAAATTTTCAGAAGGGATCTCTCGTCCGCAACCCCAGTGATAATGATATAGATAGGGTTTTAATTACATTTAATCGTTTGTAACAGATACCTTTTGTTTCAAGAATATGCTCTTTCCAAGAGAGGCGAGTGTCAAATGTCATACCTAGTATTTTGCAGTGATTAATCACTGGGAGGAGAGAGTCATTATTAAATATGTGGGAGATAAGAGATTGAGGTCGCTTGCCAAATTTAATGATTTTTGATTTTGTTGAAGATAAGGTCAATCCTATAGAACGTATCCGTGCAAGTAAGACATTTACCGCGGTTTGTAGAATTTTGAAGCTAGTGGTTGCTGAACGACCATGACAGTATAGTATTAAATCGTCAGCGTAAGCTACATATTTGGTGGGAGAAGTTAAATTATGGCACAGATCACTTATTGCTAAGTTGAATAGAGTTGGGCTTGAGACTGATCCTTGAGGAGCACCATCGGTCTGGGTGTACAAAGATGAAAAATGGCCGTTTACAGAAACCCTAAAGGACCTTTGAGTTAGAAAGTTTTGTATAAAATAAAATATATTTCCGTTGATATGTTATTGATTTAGTTTAGAGATTATGGCTTGACGACTAATTCTGTCAAAAGCTCCTTCGATATCAAAGATGGCGGCGATAACTTCATATTTCTTATTTACTGATTTGGCAGTGTCATTTTGTAGCAGAACAAGATTATCGAGGATAGATCCATGACGTCGAAAGCCTGATTGTTCTTTTGGTATAATGTTTTATTTGTCAAGGAACCAAACGAGGCGTTTGTTAGTTATTTCCTCTAGTATTTTACACAAGGTACAAGTGAGCGATATAGGTCTGTAAGAATTAGGAGAAGTAGCAGGTTGATCAGGTTTTTTTAATGGTATTATTAAGGAGGACCGTCATTCATTTGGGAATTTTTGGGATAGCCAGATAATATTATACATTTCTAGAAGTTTTTGAAGACTTGGAAAATAAAGTTTTTTGAAAAATATATAGGGGAGATCATCTGGGCCAGAAGCAGTGTTTTTACAGGATTTTAGTGCAAATTTTAATTCTGGAAACATGAGTGGAGAGTTGAGCGTATCAATATCTTGAATGGGAGAGGATGCGCAAGGCAAAGGTGGTTGGGGAGGCGACTTCGATGAAATAGGACTAGGTTTACTGCAAAACTTCGCTGCATAGCTTTCAGCTAGGATCTTAGCAATATCTTGATTATCAGTGACATTGGTTTGGTTGTGAAATAGACTGGTGATTTTTATATTACTTCTCACCCTGGATTTGTCCAATTTTTTCCTCACTTGATTGGGGTTAGTGTTTTCATTTACGGAAGAGATGAAATTTCTCCAGGAAGATTTTTTACTTAGTTTTATAGTGTATTTGGCTTTTGCTCTTGCTCTTTTGAGATTGATGAGGTTTTCTTGAGTTTTGTTACTGCGGAATAATTTTAGTGCAGTTTTTTGCTGCTGAACTACATGTTTGCATGATGAGTTCCACCATGGAACAGTTTTTTGTGAAGGAGAGATGACTGATTTCCCAATGTGAGCCTCCGCAGCAAGACGAATAGTATTTGCGAACAAGGTAACAGACTCATCAATATTGTTAGTAGAAGAGAGATTGGGTATGGATTGTTCAGTTTTAGTGATATATTCAGGCCAATTAGCATATTTTAGACGCCAGTAACTTTTTGTTAGAGCTCGGTTATTTGAATTATCGGTGTTAGTTTTAAAGATGGGAAAATGATTACTGTCGTGAAGGTCATCTACATTAAACCATGTTAATGAGGGAGCTAGTTTGGGGTCACTGAAACTAAGATCGATTTTAGAAAAGGAGCCAGATGAAATGTTAAAGTGGGTGTTGGAACCGGTGTTCGAGATACAAATATCTGTGTAATTTATAACGTTTTCATCAATCTTTCCTTTAGCAAATGTATGACTGGAACCGCATATTGTATTGTGAGCATTGAAGTCTCCTAGGAGAATGTAGGCTTGAGGAAGTTCGAATATGAGATTAACATGCTCCTCCTCTTTAAGAGGGTGATCTGGTGAAATATAAAGACTACAAATAGTGAGTTTATCGGGACACCAACAGGTTATGGCTATGGTTTCTAATTCAGAGGATAGTGGGAGGTGGACAGAAAAAAGTCAGAGGAGACAAATATTGAGGTACCACCACTAGCTCTTAGACAATTGGTTCTGATATTAGGATATCCCTCAAATTTTTTCAATAGGGGAAGTTTGGAGTTTTTCGCATTGGTTTCCTGAAGGCATACAATGTCTGGTGTAGATTCTGATATTAAATGTTGGATTCTCTCTAATCGTGGAAAGAATCCATCACAGTTCCATTGTAATAATTTGAAAATAGAATGGTTATAAAAGATGTAGGGATTAAAGAGTTAGTATTCATTCTATGAGCTGTGGTTAGATTCTGTATCTGTAAGGTTATCCGAAGAGATGCTTAGGTTGTCGGGGAAATCAATTGGGTTATGCTGGTGTTTTAATTTGTTTAAAAGTCTTGTGAGACAATTTTTTAGTGCTCTTTCCTTTGTAGCAGCGTGAAGCTGTGCTAAGTCCTTTTGTATACTATCTATATCAGAGGAGAATTTTTGTGCTTCCTGTAGCGGGTAAGGACATCCAAAAGAATTTTCGAGAAAAGCGATTAGTTGGGTTGAGGTAAGCGTGAAGTTAGATGGGTTGTCTTTGTAGAGATTTCGGATAATAGAAACACAGTTAAGTCCTAATGAATGATCTGAGGGATTATTAGCATTGGTTTTGGACTTTTTCTTTATTGGTTTGGGTGGTACAGTGAAAGAAGGAGGTAATGTGGAGGTTGAGGCTGATAAAGTAATGCAGGGAGACAGTATTGGAGGAGAATCAAGAGGGCTGTCGGTAGAAGAGTGGCCTGTTTTTTGGCCTGTCGCTATTGGAGGGAAGGTAGCAGAAGAGGTAGTTGTAGGTTCAGGATTCTTTGTAAGAGGTATAGAGAAATCATCTAGAGAGGGCTCAGGTTCTATCGGTGTAGGGCTAATCAGTGTAGTTAAAGAGTCAACAGGGGTGGATGAAGAGGGGGAAGATTGGTTGAGAGTAAATTGGTATCAGGACCAGTAGGGACTTTAGGGCAGGAGTCTGCGGTATATCCGTTGAGTTTACAGAGAACACATTTGAGTCTGTCGGTGGATATGAATATTATGAAGGATGTATTTTCGTGATTAATTAGTAAGGAGATTTGTAACTCAAAGTCATCCTTATCGGGGATGACGAAGGTTACCCTGCGAAAACTCATGATATAAGCATATTGATCGTCTATTGTTCCACATTTCACAAAAGTGATAGGAGCTGCAAGCTGCAAACCAAGATCTTTTAGAGATTTCTCAATTAGAGTATGTGGAATGGAAGGGCATACGTTTGAGATCAGAATTCTCTTAGAAGGTGAGATTAGTCTCCGAATGGGAACGACAGTGGAGTTAACCGTGATATATATGATGTACTGTTCAGAAGTTTATCAACAATTTGAGTGGAAGAGAGGAAAATGCAAATTCTGTTATTGGAAGTACGAGAAGCAAATGTGATATTTTTTGGAGTAACTATTTCACCAATGGATTCAATATATTCACTTAGTACAGTGTTTGGTATTGAGTGCATAACAATAGCTTGGTCTCTTTTGGGAAGAGTAGGAGGAGGTGGTTTTGTGAGTGCGGCAGCGACATATGATTTTGATTTGGTGATAGGGTTGTTTTTTGTTGAATGTAAGTTATTGTGGGTACTCAGTGTTTGTGTGCGTGATCTTGGTTACCAAGAACACTACACAGAAGAGAAAAGAAAGGTAGTACAGACTCTCTTCCAGAGCGGAAGAGGTTAAGAAGGAACTCACCTAAGTCTAGTAGAGTTTACTAACGGTACACTACTGGAATTCACCAATAATTACTAGGATAATCAAAATCCAATTATAATTGTAAAAATTATGCAACAGAATAAAAACTCGTTTACTTATCACATATTGGTGATAAAACTCGTAGTAGTCTAATTAGCAAAAAATTTGTTGTTGACTTTAACGATGTTTACTCGATGAAGCTCAACACGATAAGGAATAATTCTTTGATATTAATCCTTAGAAGAAAAGTATTGTCTAAACTGTTGGAAATTAAATCCTAAACAACTCCAACCCTCTATGGGTAATTTACCCGCTCTATGCATATCACAAATAAAACCATTTTCTTTTGTAGGTTTAAATTATACTGGTCCTTTCGATATTAAAATTGAAAAACTGTAAATTAATAAAATCATATATTTGTTTATTTGTATGATTCACCACAAAAGTTATACATTTAGAATTAGTTTCTTTGCCAAGTAGTGACGCCTTTTTAGCTGCTTTTCGCCGTTTTATTTCTCGTAGGGATAGATGTTCTTCCATCTTCCAACTTCAAGGGTGCACATAAACATATTCTTGAATATATGAAAAATACTGTAGAAGCTGAGTCATTTCAATGGCATTTCAATTCTCCCTCAGCGCCTCATTTTTCAGGGTTAGCTGAATCAGGAGTTAAATCATATTTTTTGTGTAATAGGGGTCAAGTTCTCACATATGAAGAATTTTATACTTTAATTACTCAAATAGAGGCAATATTAAATTCAATCAGTTCAGATCCAAACGATTTGTCGGTTTTAGCGCCTGGACATTTCTTAAAAATTCCTGATTTAACAAATTTAAAACTAAATACATTAAGCTGCAAATATTACAACGTCTACACCAAAATTTTTGGCATAGGTGGCATTCATAATATCTTCATACTCTGCAACAAAGAGGAAAATGGCTTGATAATTTCGATTAATTGTAGGTTCAATAGTCTTAATTAAAAATGGACAATATTCTCCTCTGAAATGGCCTATTGGTAGATTAATTAAATTTACTTTGGGGATAATGGTGTAGCAAGAGTTGCTGATGTTCGCACGCATCAGGGTATATTTAAAAGACCTTTGGTAAAGCCTTGTCCATTGCCAATTTGCCATAGTGATAATTAACTCATTTATCTATTTTTAATTTTTTTTTCTCCTTTTATTTAATTTTCCTTTTTTTTTGCTCTTCTAAAATATTTTGCAAATATTTTGGTAGACAGTTCGAGATTTTTTTTATTGCCTTATTAAATTATACATTTAAGGTGTCTATTGTATTCATTCACCATCAACGCAACAATCTCCAGAAGATTATCGTCAAGAAACGTACTGTTCTGGACAAAACTTATTCCCACAAAACCTTAAGGATAATTCCTCTCATACTCATCATACTGATTCTTCTGGTGTGAGCACACCACTTAATCAAAACTTACTCTCAAATAAACACCCTTACATCACAATTAGGAATTAAATCGTGAGATAAAGCTTTTTCCTTGATTTATAGGGGTAAATTAGGAATTAAATCGTGAGATAAAGCTTTTTCCTTTATTTACTTTTAAATCAAAACTCACTCTCAAACCAAAACTTACACTCAAATAAACAATGCATTTTTTACTCAACTCTCTTTCAGTACAGAATAGCACTCATTCACTACTTAAACTCTTTTCTCGTCAAGAAAACCAAACCTTTCGTCCTTTGGTAGAGGACAGAGATTAACCCCTAAACTTATACTCTTCGACACTCAAGAAAAACTTAAAAAAAAACTTTGAGAAAAACTCAGACATGTAGACTTAGACACTGAAAAACATATAGTTCAACATTTAAATCCCTAGACGTTCAGAAACTTAACCTTGGAACCTTAGACACTTGAAACTTGTATGAAGAAGATACGTGGATCAAGAAGATACATGGATGAAAAAAATACTTGGATGAAACGTAGAGATACTTGAAACTTGGATAAAAAAGTTACTTGGATGAAAAAGAAACTTGGATGAAGAAGCTTGGAAGAAGATATTTGGATGAAGAAAATACTTGGATGGAACGTGGAGATACTTGAAACTTGGATGAATAAGATGATACTTGAAAGAAGAAGATGAAACTTGGAAAAAGAAGATGAAACTTGGATAAAAAAGATACTTGGATGAAGAAGAAAATACTTGGATGAAACTTGAAAGACTTGCATGAAGAAGATACTTGGAAGAAACGTGGAAGATACTTGAATGATGGAGACACTTGGGTGATGTTTAGATGAAAATGTCATCCCCCTCCTTATTTGTTACTTGGAAACTACTTGAACGACAGTTTGAACATGAAAAGACTTGACAAATACAAAAATACTAAAACTAATATATCTTCCCCTCTTTTTCTTGACGAGAACAGAAATAACTTTACTCCTCATACACCAAAAAATAAATTAAAATTCAAAACTCATTCTCACCCGCAAAAGAGCCGGGCCCCCTTAAGACAAACATCTATCATCATAAAACTTATACAAAAACAAACTCAAAAGAGTCAGAAAAAGCTCTCTCTCACATTTACTCTTACACTCGTGGGCACTACCTTACACAATTACTGACATGCTAACTCACACTTGAACTCTTACTTGCACTCGTATACAATTGCACCCTTACTCTCACTTATACTAGTATTCACATTTGCATTTGCACTCACATTTAAACTCACCCTCGTAATACTTTTATATTTATTTGCACTTACTCGTACTCACTTGTGGTCGCACTTACAATTCACTTTACACTTTCACTTGCTCTAGTCTCATGAGTACACTCTCTTACTCACATATACATTCTTAATATAAATTGTACTCAATATATTCCCAATGGATTCCCATTTTACTTGCACTCTCACTTGAATTCACAATCTCATTCCAATTCTACTCGCACTCGTAGTAGCACTCACTTCCACTTGTAATTATAATCTCACTCAAACTTGTGAATTATTAAACTTGAACTCACTCTTATACCCATACTCTTGCTAGCACTTGAAAACTTACTGGCACCTTCTTTTGCACTTTACATGCATTACAATCTCTATTGTACTCGTATCTTACTCACTACGATGAAAAGTCCGAGGTTTCTGTACCGTTACTCGTAAAACAAACTGGTACCACACTTGTCGAACTAGAATCTACTTAAACATCTCTCTCTCTTCTCTCATTTTCTCATAACTATAATAATTCCTCACTAGAAAATAAAAACCACAACAAAGAAATCAACTTAAAACCACATTCTCGCCGCTACAGAGCCGGCTCCCTTCATTTACTCTTAATGCTCTCTTACATAAAACAAATGATATACAAACAACCTCATTAGTCAGGAAGTCTCAAGCACATTTACTCTTACATTAGTGGTCCCATTACTTGTACTTATACTATCATACTCACTCAAAAGTTACTCACACGTCACTTAATCAAACATTATTAGTATATTACGTAACGAGTGTTGTAAGAAGCATTTTACGCACGAATGGAAAAGTTAAGCACGAAGTCGATATAAAATGAAAGGTTTAGAAGGGCCTAAAGCCAAATAGATACAATTCACTCACATGGTCAGGGTGTACTCCAAATCCTCACAAATTACAAGATACATAAAATGAATCAAAATATAGTGCTTGAAACACAGTCACTATTTAATTAAAATAATAATCAAAAGCACACACAACCCATTGTACAATGGATGAATCCCTAAAATAGGGGATAAAATTTAACTCAATACAACATTTATGAGTCAGCTGTTTAACATTTGACAATAATTGTAAAGGATGAGTTGAAAATGAACAATTTTTGAAGGTGTTAATTATTAAGGTAGGCTAACAACAGCCGGTGCTTTGATGACGTCATGAGAATCATAGAAGCAAAAGCTGACAAAAGCTTGAAGATTAGTGAATTTCTTCAACAATTACGCTCGTATGACCTCCTCAGAGAAACTAATGTGTGATGCTGAGAATAACTGAATATAGTTCAGGTTTTAAAGTAAAGTAAGAGCAACGAAAGAAAAGGAAAAATGAAAAACAACTTTAATGAAAAAGTGACTCACAATCAGACAAGAATAATCCCGCCTGCACACCACCCCATCCCGGAATCCCAATTAGGGAAGTAACTCGAAAGTCTCTGAAGGATAAACAACTACTCCTCGAGCTATTTGCTCCGACAGGCATTGTATGACATCCCTCCAGCAACAAACCGGCCGATCCCCTGGAAGAGGCCCCGAAGAGGAGAGGCGCAGAAGCACGAAACCTCCCGCCATGGAAGTTGAAAATGTAGCTCGGATGATGGTGTTGTGGTCACGTGTTGTATTGGTCCCAACTGATCTGAACTATTGTCATCATTAAGTAGGATCTCGCCATCAAAAAGTTTTCTATGTATAGGAGTAAAATTTCTGTCAAACCCTGTACATTAAGGCGCTCATTGTTTTTATCGACCTCCTTCATAATTTCCATATCCTCGTACAAATCAAGTTTTAAAAAATGTTTGGTTGTTATGTTGTGTAAGAGTGTTACCCCGCTCTCGTCATCGATATTGTGGTTGTTGAATTTCAAGTGATGTCCAAATACGGATTTCTCCGGAGTTTTTTCATGTTCAATAACTCTAGTTTTTAGGGATCTACAAGTCCTACCAATGTAGGTGGCATCACAATCAGAACAAGAGAGCTTGTAAACCTCACTCCTCTGTAATTTATGTAATTTGTCCTTGGCATTGACCAGACAAGCACTCAAACTGTTTTTAACATTATAAGAAATTTGAGTGTCGGGAAAATATTTTTTTATGCAAAGACTTAATTTGTTGCACAAGTTGTGGTCAACAAAAGGAAGACTCACATACTTGCTGGTGGCATCAGCAAGTGCAGGGAAGGCAGTATGCATTAGCAACTTCCCCTCCCTCCGCCTGATGACATCGTCAACAATAGTTGGCTCATAACCATTATTAACAGCAATTTGTTTTAGTATATTGTAATTATCAGCTGACAAAGGGATGGTTTGTAAACGGTGTACATAACTGTTGAAAGCCGCTAGTTTGTGCTGTATAGGGTAGAAAGAACTAGAATTAATGACGTGGTCAGTCTGAGTGGGTTTCCGGTAAATGCCAAATTCAAATTTGTTATTAGTTCTATTAATACGTAGGTCCAAAAAGTTGATTTCAAAATTCGACTCTAATTCCATAGTGAATTTTATATTAGGGTGTACGTTATTAATTTTGTCTAATAAAGTATCAGCTATATGGGGGCCACCCTTTATGAAAACTAAATAATCATCTTCATATCTAGACCAATGCAATATTTCACTGTTCTTCGAAATAAATTTGTTTTCTAAATGATCCATAAATAAATCTGCCAAAAAGGGAGACAAACAACTGCCCATTGCTAGACCTTCTGGTTGTTGATAAAATAAATTATTGAATACATAGAAATCTTGAGGAAGACAAAATTCAAGTAGATCAATAATGAAATAAGAATTTTGTTGAGTGATTCTAGAGTCATACAAAAGTTCAGTTACCAGATCAAGAGTTTCCTGTTCAGGGACGGTGGTAAATAAATTACTCACATCAAAGGATAACATAGTCATATCATCACTTAGGTTAATTGTAGATAAGTTCTTGATAAGGTGGATGCTGTTACTTACCGAATTAGCAGGTTTAAATTTAGTCAAATCGCCAATCAGGTTAAGTATAAACTTAGACAACACAGAAACAGGAGTGCCCACAAAGCTAGAGTTGTTGGAATATCTCATGAACAGTGACCCCACCATGCGCAGACGACGATTATACGACTCCGAGATACCTACACTCTTTACTGAAAATATCGTCATTTATTTTCTTTCATCGCATTGAAACGATCGTTTCTTCGAGGTGTTAGTGAACTTATTATTTTCTGTGTTTATTTTAAGGGTAACGCGTTTTAATACTTAGTGTTTGATATAGACAGTATAGTTAATAGTTAAAAGGAGTTTACGATTGTTATAGACTTATAAATTTAGTTATGTACGTATATATTATTATTTATTATTATTATTTTGGTTGCATATTTACGATATGAAATATTATTTTATTTTCCCCCCAACCCAATCTATGATGCGAGAAAAGTATTGGTTTACTCACAAAAAAGTTGGATTTTTGAATTTTGTTTTGAGTTTTTCAGCGATTAATACACGCCTATCCTAACAGTCAATGAGATTTCTTCAATTTCTTAAAATCAACCAATTAACTATCATTTTAAATGATGGAAAAGCTACCTAAATTTCTCAATAAATGATAAATATGCGCCTTGCTGTTAATCAACTATGCCGTGAATGTCACTGTCAGATTATTTTTGAGTTTTCCTAATACAACGTATTTTCAAAATGGCAATATTTAGCAAAGAATCTCTAGAAAATATTGAAAAAACTGTACAGAGTGTTACTCCGAGAAGTACAGTTAATAAATTGTCTGCATTCATGTACTTGTGTATTTATCTCCCTAAAATACATTCGAGATAATTTTCGTAATCGAGAAATACATTACAAATTGTATTCAAATTTTAATGTCACGGCAAAAATTATAGAATCAAGAGAATTAAAAAAATCACTCGAGCAAGCTCTCGTGATTTTTTCACTCTCTTGATTCTCGATTTATTGCCATGACTATAAAACTTTCATACAATCAAACATGTATTTATCGATAAAAAAATGATCTCTCTGGGCCCTATAAAATTATAATTTTTTTACAGACAAATCTTCAATCATGAGCAATTCTAAACGAGTGGTTCACAGCCAGAGTCGTGAAATAATTTATAACGTATATAAATTCATGAAAGAGGAAAAGGAACAAGGTAAACTTAAACTTCCCCTAAATCGGTTACAAGAAAGAGTAGCGTTAGCCACTGGTGTTGGGCTGAGCACCGCAAGAAGAATAATTAAAGAAGCTGAATTAAGAAAAAGTAGTGAAAAGTTTAAGTCACCAAGAAAAAATATTATCAAACCATGCACCTCAAGAGGATCAGTAGATGAGTTTGAAGAGGAAATTATTAGGAGAATATTTTATTCATATGCAGCTATTCACAGACGAAGACCAACGATAAAAGTTGTGTTTGAAGAAGTTAAAAAGGAAGAAGGGATTAATTTTACAGGGAAAATCGATTCATTTCGAAAATTGGTGCGAAAAATGGGATTCCGTTGGAAAAAAACCGAAGACAACCGAAAGGTCTTAGTCGAAAAATTTGATATCAAATCCAAACGAGTCGAATATTTAAGAAAATTGAAAAAATACAAAAAAGAAGGGCGGGAGATTTTATACTGCGATGAAACATATACTCATGGTTCACATACTGTACCAATGGCATGGGACGATGGAACAAATAATTGTCTAAAGTCACCTGTCTCCAAAGGACAACGACTAATAATTTTACACGCCGGGGGCGTATCAGGCTTTGTACCCGGAGCTCTAACCATATTTAAATCGGGTCTTAAAACAGGCGACTATCATGATGAAATGAATCATAATAATTTCAACAAGTGGCTTAAAGAAAAATTCATGGTGAACGTCACAAAGAAATCTGTCCTTGTGATAGATAATGCCTCTTACCATAATGTTTTGGTCGAACCAATTCCTAATTTTTCATGGAAGAAAGCATCTATGCAAAACTGGTTAAGGGAAAAAAGCATTTTTTTCGAGGAAAAGGAAACGAAGGCTGAACTGTATGCAAAGATTCAATTAAACAAGCCAATTCACAAACAATATGCCGTCGATAAAATTTTAGCAGAACGGGACATTCCAGTTCTACGTTTACCACCATATCATCCTGAGCTTAATCCTATCGAAAAAATATGGGCACTGGTGAAAAATCACGTCGCTGCATGTAATACGACGTTTAAACTTGATGACGTGTTGAAAATGACCGAAGAAAAATTTAACCAAGTTGGGAAAGAACAATGGGAAAGAATTTGTGCTCACGTTGAAAAAGTCGAAAAAGAATATATGCGGAAAGAATATATAATGGATGAAGTGGAAGATTTCGTAATTTCACTAGAAGACGACAGTGAATCTGATTCCTTCTTATTTTCGGATGAAGACGACCCTGAGAATGAGGAGGAACTGGACGATTTAGGTTGCCAACCATTAATGTAAACTTTCATGTTTGGCTATTTTCACAATATTCTGGAATTATCCTGTGTATGTATTTTCTTTTTGTTTTTTCACATTAAAATTTTGTGCTAATTAAATTTGTCACGAAAACTCTATGGCCTCTTAGTATGTTTTTTATCAAACCCCATATAAACAGATTTTGAAACCTTTGTTTCTTTTCTTTCTCTAAGTAACTATTTATCTTTTATTAAAATTATAACGTGTAATATGACAACATTGTTATGATTTTTTATTCATCAGGTATATAATTCTTTTTTGTAATACATTTCAAAGACAACAAAGCTTGTTTGTTTTTTACGTCCGTAACAATTATACTGTAAATGCAGTTAAATAAATGAGCTGAAACACGCTACCCGTTTTATACTTTCAATTACAATACTGAAGTACCTAGACCCAAGCCAATATTTTTGGGTTTCACTTACAGAGTGTTAGCCGACTTCTCACTATCGCTTCGCGCAGGAATGGTCAAGGTCACTGTTCACGAGATAATCCAATACCTCTAACAACTGATCTGATCGGTAAACCATCTTTATGAATTTTAGGAAGTCCATACAACCGTGGTATAGTTGGAATGCTAGAAATCTTAGTAAAAGGAGCATTGAATTCTGAGAAAAAGGATGAGTGAATTTTTTATGAAATCTTTCGTTCTTTTGATGAACCGTTTCAATGGATTGTATTATATTTCCTTGAAGTTATTGTCTGCAAGAAAAGTGGTCCCCCTATCAAAGTATGTAGTTTTGTCCAAGATAACTAAACAATGTCCTTTAAGTATCTGCTTTTGTAAAGTCGACTTTTGAAATCAACTTTTTGGACCTACGTATTAATAGAACTAACAACAAATTTGAATTTGGCATTTACCGGAAACCCACTCAGACTGACCACGTCATTAATTCTAGTTCTTTCCACCATATACAGCACAAACTAGCGGCTTTCAACAGCTATGTACACCGTTTACAAATCATCCCTTTGTCAACTGATAATTACAATAAAGAATACGATATACTAGAACAAATTGCTGTTAATAATGGTTATGAGCCAACTCTTATTGACGATGTCATCAGGCGGAGGGAGGGAAAGTTGCTAATGCATACTGCCTACCCTGCGCTTGCTGATGCCACCAGCAAGTATGTGAGTCTTCCTTTTGTTGACCACAACTTGTGCAACAAATTAAGTCTTTGCATCAAAAAATATTTTTTCGACACTCAAATTTCTTATAATGTTAAAAACAGTTTGAGTGCTTGTCTGGTCAATGCCAAGGACAAATTACATAAATTACAGAGGAGTGAGGTTTACAAGCTCTCTTGTTCTGATTGTGATGCCACCTACATTGGTAGGACTTGTAGATCCCTAAAAACTAGAGTTATTGAACATGAAAAAACTCCGGAGAAATCCGTATTTGAACATCACTTGAAATTCAACAACCACAATATCGATGACGAGAGCGGGGTAACACTCTTACACAACATAACAACCACAAATTTTTTTAAACTTGATTTGTACGAAGATATGGAAATCATGAAGGAAGTCGATAAAAACATTAAGTGCCTTAATGTACAGACAGAGTTTGACAGAAATTTCACCCCTATACATAGAAAACTTTTTGATGGTGGGATCTTACTTAATGATGACAATAGTTCAGATCAGTTGGGACCAATACAACACGTGACCACAACACCATAATTCGAGCAACATTTCCAACTTCCATGGCGGGAGGTTTCGTGCTTCTGCGTCTCTCCTCTTCGGGGCCTCTTTTAGATGATCGGCCGCTTTGTTGCTGGAAGGATGTTATACAATGCCTGTGGGAGCAAATAACTCGAGGAGTAGTTGTTTATCCTTCAGAGACTTTCGGGTCACTTCCCTGATTGAGATTCAGGGGTAGGGTAGTGTGCAGGCAGGATTATTCTTGTGTGATTGTGAGTCACTTTTTCATTAAAGTTGTTTTTCATTCTTCCTTATCTTTCGCGGCTCTTACTTTACTTTAAAACCTGAACTATTTTCAGTTATTCTCACCATCACACATTCGTTTCTCTAAGGAGGTCATAAAAACGTAATTGTTAAAGAAATTTACTAATCTTTCAATCTTTTAGCAACTTTTGCTTCTATGAATCTCATGACGTCATCAGAGCACCGGCTGTTGTTAGCCTACCTTACTAATCAACACCTTCAAAAATTGTTCTTATCCTTTACAATTATTGTCAAATGTTGAACAGCTGACTCATAAATGTTGTATTAAGTTAAATCTTATCCCCTATTTTAGGGATTCATCCATTGTACAATGGGTTGTGTGTGCTTTTTATTATTATTTTAATTAAATAGTGACTGTGTTTCAAGCACTATATTTTAATTCATTTTATGTATCTTCTAATTTGTGAGGATTTGGAGTACACCCTGACCATGTGAGTGAATTGTATCTATTTGGCTTTAGGCCCTTCTAAACCTTTTATTTTATATCGAGATTGTAAGATCAATTTTATTACTTGGACAGGGGGCACTGATAGTGGTTTATCATTCAACCGAAAGCGCTCTGCTAATAACAAATTCTTGTACCAAAATACAAAATTTGGTTTCTTTTAGATAAATTTTCAATTGAGATGAAGTTATTGAAAAAATAAATGTTTTTCCGTGTTCGAGCGGCCAGCTGACGTATAATACACCATGGTATACACAGCTGATTGTTTTCTTTCTTCGAGACATTCGGTTAGCAACAATTTAGCATGTTTTCAGGTGAGAGGAAATTATTGAATTTTTTTTCTTCGTGCGTGGGACGCTACTGCTGCTCATCCCACCCAAAGCTGATGTTCACGAAGTGTTATGATACAACTCTCTAATGCATTCCGTTTATTATTGCTTGAGAGGAAATCATTGAGCAAATTTTTACGTGGCTCCTGGACTAATAAAGGGCTGTATAAGTGATTTTGAAATTTAATTTCGGTAATATACTTTGGTTGAGTAGTTATTATTGAAGATATACTCAAATATTCAGTTCAAAATTCCTTATTTGGGGGTGACCTCTCATCCCTTTCTACTGGACTGATCTCAACTTTAGCATTTTGTATAAGCAAAGAAATACTTCAGATTCGCGATATGCGTGACCAACATATTTATAAAAATACCACAGACCGGTTCACTTCTCGAAAGTGTTTGAATTAAAAAATAAACTGATACCTGTTTGTGTCAGGTAAAAATAAACATCGTGTATTCAAAAACGTGTGTGAATATGAAATATCGTAACAGGTAGTATATCTCTTATGAAATTGAAAAATTATTTTCCTTATGAGAAATTATAAATTACCAGTTTAATCAAAATTATTGAACCGACAAAGGTTAAACGTCAAACAAAAAATGACATCGCAATTTTAAATTGACTCAAAAAGAAAGTAGAAAATAATAACCTAACATTTACAAGATCTGACAAGGGGAATTCCACTGTTATATTAAAAACTGATATGTAAAAAATAAATAACTTTATAGAATCTAGCGATGTACAAATTCTTAGAGCAGACCCATCAAAAAAGTTTTCTAATAATGTAAAAGATATTGTCAATAATTCAATTATCGCTTACGTGATTATGAGAAAAAATACATCATAAATAAGAATGCTCAGTCTCCACAATTATATGGAACCCTTAAATTACATTAAATATCGATACCAATTAGACCTGTAGTTTCTTATGTTAATATTCCTAATAGTATATTAGAAAAAAAACTTAATAATATAATTAATAATTACGGATATATATCTAAATACTCAATTGAAAATTCAATAGAACTAATCAAAAAATTAAAAGCATTCAACGTACAAGATAACTCTAAACCCATTTCATTTGATGTTACCAATATGTTCACTAAAATTAGAGGATAACAATAATAATCCAGGATTAATATCAGATATTCTTATTTCATGTTCTTATTAATCAGAATTATTCCACCTTTGACAATAAGGTATATGAAGGTTTCCCAACGGGAAGCCCTATATCACCATCTTTGGCAAACATTTTATGGAATTTGTAGAAAGAAAAATCTTTGAATGGAACATTTCAAAAATATCTTATTTTGGCATGGATATGTAGTTGACATATTAGCTTGTTTTATAGGTAGTATATAATATATAATAATTTATTTTCAAAAATACATACACTATGATAACAATGAATCACAAAATATGAGAGAGAATCGTATAACATAAAGCGTAGTATATAAATCTACAGCTAATCATGAATAAATTAACCCGAAGGGTTCCGAGAGGTGTAATAATAACACCAGTTTCGGCATGTTACTAAAACATATCAATAAAACTTTGCTTATTATAAGTCTAAACTAAAATTAAAATTAAAATTACCTTTACATAAAAGAATAATTCTATTTATATTACTATGGACCAGTAGACAAATATTAAACCTTTCAAATGATATCCGACTGTGTTTTTGGTTTAAGGTTCATACAAACTATAAAAATGTATATTCGGGCATCTCTAGTACTTACCTACTGGTAGGGACAGTACTATAGAAGTCTCTTGCCCTTTCTAAGAGAAAAAATTTAACTTTTTTCTTGAATAAGTTAATATTTGGAATGCCTTGCAATTCTATAGGAATGCAATTGTATATCCTTGGAGCTAAAAACATAAATGATCTCTGACATAAAGAACTAGTCATTCTAGGAGCAGTAAAATGATGTCTCCGTCTAGTTTCGTATCTATGCTCAGGTAAGTCAAATTTATTTTTTGTGGTGTGAAATTTTGTGCATACGCATAAGAAATATAGTTGATGCAGATCTGATATCTTGGCTTCTTTGTATAAAAGGTCTGATGAATAAGTGTAATGTTTATGTAGCATTATCTTAAGAAATCTCTTTTGAAGAACTTCTAAAAGATGCATGTGAGTTTTTAAGGCACTACCCCAAACAAGTATGCCATACCGAAGGTGACTCTCCACTAAACCGTAGTATAAATTCTTGAGAAACTTAAACGGTATACATTTTTTTAAATACTTAAATCGATAAAGAATAAATTGTAATTTTCTTACAATGTATTTAATATGGTAGTCCCATTTTAAGTTTTTATCTATAATTATTCCCAAGTAATTAATGTTTGTTACAGGATTTATGATGACGTTTTGGATGTCTTGCTGTATTACCAGAGGTTCAAAATGGTGACTGGTAGAGTTATTCTTAAGTAATGGTGAGTAGAAGGTTTTTTTGAAGTTAATTGTTACTATTTTTTTATTAAACCACTTCATTACTATTTTTAAGTAATTTTCCACTTTCTTTTTTAGGTCGAACCAGTTGTCTTGATCGTAAATGATAAATGTGTCATCAGCAAAACCAATCATATGTCCTGTACTATCTATTGAAAACAATTCGTTTATATATAAATTGAACAATATAGGGCCCAGAATTGTTCCTTGCGGTACACCATATGTAATGTTGCACTGATCACTTGTCACTCCACCAATCCGTACAAGCTGTTGTCTATTTGGAAGGTAACTAGCAAATAATTTCAGACAGTTGTCTCGTATACCAATATTTTCTAAAGTCTGTAACAGATTGCTGTGGCTAACAGTGTCGAATGCTTTGGCTAGGTCTAAAAATACGGCTAGGCATCCCCTATCACTATTTAATACATCAAATATTTTAGATGTTAAATTTATCAAGGCATCCTGTGTGGAGTTATTCTGTTTGAAACCATACTGATTAGGTGAAATTAGATTGTATTTGTTTATGTAAGATGTCAATCTATTTTTTGATAGCTTTTCAAAAACTTTGGATACAGTTGAGATTAATGATATAGGTCTATAATTGGTAGTATCGGTTTTGTCTCCATTTTTATAAATCGGTATTACTAATGACTGTTTAAAAGCCTTAGGCCAAATACCCTTATCAATACACATATTTAAAATATGTTTAAGAGGTTCTAAGATGCAAGGTGACACAGCCTTTAGACATTCCGTATTGACACCGTCAATTCCCGCTGCCTTTTTTGGTTTTAGGTCTGTTATTATATCTTGGATTTCCAGATTATTTGTTGGTAGAAAACCATTGAGTTAGGTAGTCGAATAGAAGTATTACTAACAATAGGAGTTTCATTAGAGTCTACAATGTTTTTTGTGGCCAAAGTTTTCTGAAAATGTTTTATTAAATGCATTTGCGATTTGAAATGGATGAGTTATTATATGTCCTTTATGGCTTTTAATAGCTTCTATGCAAGTTCTTAATTTTTTTTCCACATACATCTTGAACAATATTCCATAGGTGTTTGTTACTGTTTGAATTTTGTGTAATTTGTTCTTCGTAATATTTTTGTTTTGTTCGTTTTATTAATGAAATTAATTTATTTCTGTAGGTTGTGTACCGCAAAATTAGATCGCGATCATTAGGCAATAACTTTGTTTGACGGTAAAGTCTATTTTTTTCACTAATTGATTGTATAGGAGCATTAGTAATCCAAGGCGTTAATTTAGTATATTTTCTTGTTGCTTTCTTCACATAAGTGCAATTGTTAATATTTGCTTGTAAAATTGAAATAAATTTATCTGTTGCAGAGTCAGCATTATTGCAATCAAATATGGAGTTCCAGGACACTTTATATCGCTACTAAGTTTTTTGTAGTTAATGCCTTTAATAAAAATTTTGTTAACTTTTTTAGTTATCTTAGTGTCAAGAATTATCTGTAGCGCTATAGAATAATGATCAGTTATATCACTTTCTTTGACTAGTGGGATAATATATAATCTACTGCATTACGTTTAGAGTATAAAAATGAGTAATCCATGCATGCTGTAACTCTAGTTGGATTGTTAATAGTTGATATGAAACCTTGTTCACTTAAAGTATTTATATATTCCACTGTGAACGACAATTAGATGTATTTTGTAATTTATACCCAAAAATTGAATTTACATTAGAAGTTGAAGAAAATAACTCAATAAATTTTCTTAATTTGAAAATTCAAAAAGTTAATAATGTACTTGAATATTCAATTTACAGAAAACCAACACATACTGTTACTATTCCATATAATTACAATCATCTCATGTGACATATATTAGCAGAATATAATTAAATGATAAATAGAGCATTTTCAGTTCCTACTAACAAATATAATTTTGATACAGAAATTAATACAATTAAACAAATAACAACATTCAATGGTTATCCATTACATATGATAAATAAATTAAAAGTGGCATTAGTGATGTAAAATGCCTGGGCATTTAAAGTCGGGGCAAATGCCCAGTATAAATGCCAAAAACCCATGAATGCCCAGGCATTTTGGGGATTTATCTCTTTTAAAAACATATTCATAATGCAACGATTATAAATAATGTTTTAGCCATTGTATGTACATAGATGATAGATGCATTCTATATATTTATCTATACATATACAGATATGTAATGTATACAGGTAAATTATATATATATATAAATATGTAATATACAAAATTGTTGAATTTATATTGAGAGAAAAGTGTTTAAGTAGAAGGTAGGCCTAGGCCTAATATTTTTCTATTGCCTCTCAACTCAACTGTATTTTTATACCTACATAATAATTATGCATATTCACTTGAAAGTTGATTGTGAAATCGGGGGGAAAAATCCACTCAACACATCTCTATAATTCTTAAATGAGTTTGATATTTTACTGAAATATAAGTAATACCGGAACTGAATACATAATGTACGCTATTACATTAGCTATGTAAGGTGTAAACAAATGAGGTACATATATTTAAATATGGAATTAAATAATAAATGGCTGTATTGTGCTCTTGGGTGTCTTAATCACTTTCTACTGTATCCTCTTCATCACTTTTTTCTGATGAACTTTCAATTAGCTCTGGCCCAGATTCTTCTGACAGTTCTGATTTTGAATCCTCTAGGCCTATAATACGTTTTTGACTGGGTGCTAGGACTGTTGGGGTTTCTTCTCCTTGTTCTGGATTACTCTGATGAGTCTCATTAATTGTTTTGTCGGGCTTACGCTTAGATGGTCCATTCATCAGCTTCCAATTGTAGGCTAGATAAGTCAACTTAGCAGCCCTCTTAGATGTAAAAGTCTGTTTCTTTTTTACTATGAATCCAGCTAAAAGTACTGAAGGTCCGCTCTATGGCAGCAGATGTAACAGGTGCCCCAAAAATTTTTACTGCAACTTCTGCCAGTGCACAAGTACCCCTCAAACCTCGTCACCACAATAAAGGAGTAGCAAGGTAAACATTGTCTTCTTTAACCCCAACCCCTTCCCACACAAATTGTCTGGACCAAATTCCCTGTTTGTCCCTGTAGTCGGCCAAGTTTTATCTAACTTGTATAGCATTCAATCCTGTGTTTCTTGCTGTGTCGTAAATAAAGCTTATTGCTTCCAGCATGTCAACAGGCTCGAGATCACTACCTTTCACAGCTGGGTCTAGCTGGTTCGCTGCAAGGTGTAAAGATGATACACCAAATTTCTTTCTCTCTTTGAATTTAGACAAGATTGCTTTATCTTCTGCTGATTGCAGTGGAGATAACGGTAACTTCTCAATAAGAACTGCCTCCAAGTCATTGAACTTGTTAGCTATTCTATGAACTTGAGGTTCGTTGGACTCGAAAGCTTTGATCAAGTGAACGATTGGGTTCATCAACTCTACAACTGTGTCAATCCTGACCCAGAAAATATCATCGTCCAGGACTCTCTTCTTCATTTCTGGCTTTAGATATGGTTAACTAACTAATGTTTGTAGGACAACTTTGTTTGACTGCAAACTTTCAAGGCAGATCAAATGGCTCCCCCACCTAGTCTTTCCTGGCAACTTCAGTGAAATTCTATCCTTGAATCTTTTTTTTCAGCAGATATTTCATTGGACAATGCTAATAAAACATGGCTGTGTTCTACTGTTTTGACAACATCAACTACGATTGCTGTGAAAGTTTTCATTGTTTGGCAGCTTATAATGTCTAAGCACAATAAGTGTAGCAGATGTGCTAGACATCCAAGAGAAAAAACATGGGGAAATATATCTTTCATCAAGTTCAGTGCAGCTTTCATATTTGCAGCATTATCACCAATCACCACCAGAAATTTTCCTGGTCCATGTTTTTTCATTACATTTATGATAGGCTGAGAAAGGTACTCGTCAGTGTGACTGTTGCTTTTAGTCATTACAAACTCCACAGACATTGCTTGTGGTTTTTAAATTATGAAGTTGATAATTGATTCATTTTTAAGGTTGCTCCAGCCGTCACACTGCAGGTGGAGGTACTTTGCTTCATCTAGTTGCTTATTTATGTTACCTTGCATTTCTGTGTACTGCGCATCCAAAAGAGTAGAAGATAGCCGATATCTTCACGGTAACATGGAGGAAGGCCTGATTTTGTTAAAAGAATTTATCCAAAGTGGGTGGTCAACCATGGACAAAGGAGATCCACTAACGAATATGGCCTTAGCGAGGCTCTGGTTCAGCATCTCCTGAAACGGTACAATATACTGTCAACGGCGTAACAATTGATAAAACTTACACCGAAAGTAGTCTTAAATATATGGCTTATAGTTAGAACCGGTAACAATATGCTGTGACGTTGGTTAGGCTATGATGCTATGCTGTTTTATTTTAAAAATTAGTTGTTGATAAGAAGTAAGACCTACATAGGCCTTAAAATATTGTGTACATTTGTCTAGGCATAACTACCGTAGGTAGGCCTATATGCTTTTTGAGCCGGATAAGTTACCTACTACTCTGCTATTATGTATATCTCTTGTAGAAACAAAATAGGAGTGGTCTATAGAGGAGTTAGTGCATTACTGCTACGTGCCAACCTGGTAAAATCCATCAAATATTGGCCAATATACCATCTTTATGCTTCAGTTCATCCAAAAAACGCACAAAGCGTCATTATATAACCTATTTTTTATGCTAACTGCTACCTAGGCTACGGGTTAATGGGTGGAATTTTAACCATCTTATTTCTAAACAAAGGTTTTTTTTTAATATCCACTTTTCTTGTTGGTTACTGTCATCTCTACCCGGTATTGTATCATCAATTTTAATAGAACCTTAGTTAGGCTAGGCTTGTTGACATCTGGCAGATAGCGACAAGCCTAGCCAAACTTATTTGGTAGTTTAGTAAGATATGCCTTCTTTTGATAAAACTGTCATTCCGATTTGATGTTGTAAACTACCAACTAAGTTTCATTTTAACTAAATAAATAGTCTAATACCGTACAATTAGGCTAATAGATTAGGAAACATGATAAGGACTAGGCATATGGCCTGAAATATTAAAAAAAGCTTTGAAGTCTGAAAAAAGTTGAAAAAAATTTTATAGTCTATAAATTTGAAGTAGGTCTAGCCTAGGCCTAAGAATGTTTACTTACATTAGTTTGGAGATCCATGTGGTCATAAAACGAATGGGGTCGACCGGTTCGGGGTTCTTTTCCTTTTGGACTTGAGGTCGAAATAGGCTGCGAACCTTGTAGGAAGTCACTAATAGAACTTGATTTTGGTTCTGAGGCTGAGCTTGTGCTTATTGGTACTGCAGATTTGTTGTTGAAATCATCCACTTCAATTATTCATAAGGAGGTTTCTTTTGAAAATGTTTTTCAACCACTGTATCTGTACTCAACTGAAGCACTTTCTTTAGATCCCGAGTCACTTGAAACACTTTTTTATGTGCTTTTCCATTTTGTTACAATGTGACTGTTTATAGTCCTCATTACAATATTTACAAGATACTCCTTTAAATTTCAAATTAAAAAAGTTCCAAATAGGTTCCTTTTTTATAATCATTTTGTAATTATTTAATCTAACCCTTAAAAACATAAATAGTATAAATAAGTGAGGTTATCACAGACTCAATCACTCAACAGACAGCTCTACTTTACAACTAACTGGGCTCAGAAGGGCTGAGCTGCTGGTGCCAGAATACCTCACCAAAGAATACACCAACAAGAAGCGAAAGCCGGCATAAATCGTTTGATGTTCTGGGGGCAAAATTTCGTGACCTCGTAAAACTGAAGTTGACAGAAAGCTAATAAATATTTACACTGAGAAAAAAGTTAAAAAATTGAGAAGGTTAGGTTAGGTTAGGTTACGACTTATTTTACAGGCAGCAAAAAATGTAAATCAAACATTCCAAAAAATAATTGTTTACTAATGTATTGTCAAAACATTATTCCGAGAAAGTATTAATTGTCAATGAAAAATGTAAGCATAAAAAACCTGTAACATGGTCTTGTTAGCCCTATACAGCCTTTGGAGTGCCACAAGTTACCAATTTTATAACTGAATATTGTTCAGGACATCTCACAGAAGAACCCTATTTATTTTCAGCTCACCAGAGCCAGTACAACGGATGATATGACTTGAAGTACGACATTTTTGGAGAAATTTCAGTGTGTTAGCATAATACAGCCTCCAGAGTGTATATAAGTGACCAATTTTATGATGGGATATTGCTCAGGGCGTCTCACAGATGAACTCTATCAATTTTCAGCTTACTAGAGCCAGTACAACGGGTGCTATGGTACTTATAGTAACAAATTTTAATCATTTTTGAAAAAATTTTAGTTTGTTAGCACAATACAGCCTCTGGAGTGTCTTCAAGTGATCAATTTTATGATTGGATATTGTTCAGGACGTCATATAGATGAACCTTATTAAGTTTCAGCTCATTGGAGCTAGTATAACTGGTAATATGGCATTGCAAGTGCCACATTTTTGGATAAATTTCGGGTTGTTAGCACGATACAGCCTCCGGAGTGAATACATTTGAACAATATTATAATTGGATATTTTTCAGTGTGTATCACAGATGTACCATATTGATTTTCAGCTCACTAGAGCGAGTACAACGGGTCCTATAAATCCATATTTACTATATTTTTGGAGAAAGTTCGGATTGTTAGTACGATACAGCCTCCGAAGTGTATATAAGTGACAATTTTATAATAGGACTAGCTGACCCGACAGACTTCGTCCTGTCAAAAAGATTTGTAATGTGGCAGTTTTTTTGCCTACGTATTTAAAAAAATTCTCCTGAACAGAACCGTCACCCTGGTGATAGGGCGTTGTGAATAAAAAATAATTAAATAAAACATATATAAGGATTTAAAAGTAAGTAATCGCTTTATTGTTAATCATGTGAATCATAATTATTATTATTATCATTGTAGTGCTTTGTGGTATACGATGTTTTTTGTTTGATTACCTGGCGCATAGATGAACAAATCTGATGGTTTTCCAACACGGGAACAGGCAACATACAATTGACTATGTGAGAAACATGGGTTTTCTAAATTAATACCACAAACACTTAATGATTGCCCCTGGGACTTGTTTATAGTCATAGCAAAAGCAAGCCGCACTGGAAACTGTAGTCGTTTAAACTCAAATGGCACATCAGTCGGAATCATTGGGATGCGCGGTATGAGAACATCTTCTCCTTTATACTTTCCTTTGAGTATAGTTGCTTCTATCACATTGTTTAGTAATTTTTTTATCGCTAACCGTGTACCGTTGCAAAGACGCGGTTGGTTGATATTTCGCAACATTATAACCACCGATCCAACCTTTAATTGGAGATTGTGAGGTGGCAATCCTGGCAAATCCAGCGAGTTTAAAAATTCCGGTGGATAGTTGACTACATCATCTTGATTAGTAGCCGAATCAACTGATTTATATATCCTCAATTCGCCTGTAATTTGTTCTTGAATTTTCAAATTTAATTCATTTACATCTATGTTTTTTGCAGCCAGTATAGCTCGTTCGCTCAACCAATCATGGTTTCTGTAATTTTGAGAAACATCTGGAAACACCTTCTGAATAAGTTCATCTTTTGATCGAGTTAACTGACAAAAACTTTGAGGAAAGTTAATGCAGCCAGTCAACATGTCTATAGGAAATTTGCCATTACCAATGTCAATGAGTTGTTTAGAGAATATGTTTCCAGATTGGTCATTTTGCAACTCGACACGCATATTCTTGCTTGAATGAAGTACTTTGACATGTTTCCACAAATTGGAGGACTTTAGACATGCATTGAGTTCATCAGCTGGCGTTGATCGTGGAATCACTGGCAATGTTTGACGAAAATCTCCTGCTAATAAAATCATTGCACCACCAAATCCAATGGTATCAATTTTACTTTACCATTTGCGCAACACAATCCATTGGCTTCGTTTTTGTATTTTAATGCCTTACAGTGTGAGCAAACCGAGTTCATAGAACCAATAACAACACATTGGTAGTTACTGTAGTCAATTGACACATCGTAACTGAAAGCAGCTCGATTCAAACTTGCGCGATTATTAGTTGAATGTCGCCCTCTCGCTTCACGCGTTTGTGATATCCCAATTCTTTCACGTTCATTTTCGTCGTCACGTTCTTGTGCAGTACGATTAGATCGGTAAATAGCTTGGTTTGTAGCATTTCTGGTTCTTCTACCTAAATTGCTTCGTCTTATAGGAGGCATATCAAATATAAATTATTTTTTCACTAATCACGAACTAAACAAACACTAACTAAGTAAACACTCTGCACAAAACACGATATACGAATTTGTTTCGTGTATCAGTTGACAATTAAACTCCTCCAACTATGTATTCTGTGCTCCAACGCACACACGCACATTGTTTTGATAGATATGATCTTTGACGTTAGGAACACACCTACATTGCTTAGACAACAGTGAGTGCTTGTAATTTAATATGAACTTTATACCATAGCAATGAAGCTCAAATTGACTACGTTTTAGTTACAAATCATTTGTATGGGAAAAAGAAAAGGGCTATTTTTAGGGTTTTTCCAGCAATAATTCTAATTTTTCTCGCCGTAAAAACCATCCTTGAACTTCAACGAACATTTTAAAAAAAGATTTGGCCAAATTGGTCGAGGCGTTGTTGAGTTATGCGCTTACCAACACATTTTGCGATTCATTTTTATATTATAGATATTGTTCAGAGTGTCTAACAGATGTGGAAAAGTTTTTATCTTTAAAACAAATATTTATTAAATAAATTAAACTCAATTTGTCGGTTAATAAAGTTAATTTAACGAGACGCTTGGGCTTAACAAATATTGTGAAAAATATGCTTTAGCATTTCTTTATACATAGTTTTTTAAGTTTCTGTTTTTGAAGAACAGTTTATTACTAAAAATAACATGCTATTGTTTAATCAAATGGTTTTTATTTTCTTATATTGATATTGGAATTCATTATGTGTAAATATGTATTTAAGTAGCAGTATGTGTAGGATAGGGTAGATATTAAAACCAATACAGTAATATAGATTATATATTTAGAATACCAGATGACAGAAGGAAAAAAATCAATATACATAATGGTATAAAATTACAATAATGTTAGTACTTGAATGTACAATTTGTATAATTTCCATGATATAATATAACAGTTACACTCTTCCAGATTCATAATTCAATATTTCACACCTAGAGAAAATATTTTAATGTCTGCAACATAATGTGTAGCAATGATCAATATATATTAAATAATAATAATAACACCTGACATTTACAACTGTATAGGACAGGTAGATAAGTAAAATAGTCATCTATTATTTTATTTATAATTGTACAATATTTCTTGCGGTACTAGATTAATTTTTTGTGATGGCTTCTAAAGGAGGACTTGTTTGCTTATGTTGTAGATGTAGATGTTCCTCCAAAACTAGACAAGGATGATGTATAGGTAAACCAAACCAAACTGTATACTTGTCAAACCCATATTAAATGTACTGCTACTTTTTAGAACTAAAATGTGGTTAAGAGCAGCTAACAGAGAGGATTTTGTTCAGAGACGTTTGCTTTTGTAGTGTGCCAAAAGTCATGCTTTGTGTTGAAGTCGAAGGAGATTGTAAAGATATAGGTCGTAACTCAGTACTTCCCCCTAACGTCCATTTTAAAAGGTTGATTCTCTGAAAAGAAAAGTACAGGAAGGCTATATTAATGGACACAGAATTGTATGAGTAGGTTTTATTATAGACAATGTGTTGTTTTATTCATCCCACACTTTAATTTTCTAGTATCTATTTTACCAGAAGAATTCTCTTACACATTAATAGCATATCAGAGACTGATAGTTAATACTGCCACAAAGTGAACATGGGATAAATAGAAAAAACATTTCTCTATCATAACAAAATCATAAAAATACTCTTTTATAAAAAAACCAAGATTCTTTTAAGTGAGAGACAGGTAGGCTGAACATTGTAGGTGAGACTCGAGCCTAGTTAAATTCACAGTTGCAAACACTCAATTTTTTATTAACTTATGTAGTTATGAGAAAGCCATCCCTTTTGATGTATATTGACTTACAGAGGTGAATCTAAATAATTATTATATTTACCAAGCAGTGGAGAAGCATCACGGTCACTCGTATGTATTGCAGCGGCCTGAGAGATGAATGTCGCTGTTGCTGTAATGGTGTGGTAACTGCAATTATAAAAGTAATTGTAGTAATCATTCCCTTACACAAATTCCATTAAGGTATCAATTCATCCTGTCGCAAAGTATCAATTAATCCTGTCAGAAAGTATTATTTAATCCTGTGGCCAGGTGACAAAAAATAAATATTAATAACAGTTGATTGTAATGTCTAGTTAAATTTAATATTTACCAGACTGAATAACTATGTCCCTTGCATTTTAACCATGGAAATATGGCAGGGGCAGCTAGCTGAAACAAACGCTTGGAATATCCTCCTTTGGAAACAATTTTTTTCTCAAAGTGAAGTTCACACAACCTATAAATTCTTTTGTAAAGCATATGTAGTCTTTCCAAACAAATCTCTATGGTTACAAGCTTCCAACCATAACTGTACCCTAAAAAGTAAATAAAGGTAGGTATATTTTTATATTATCACATGTCTATAAAAGAAATCAACTATTAATTTATAATGAATATTATGTATTTTCATTCAACATGTTTTTTGCAGAACAGGGTTCGTCAGCAGAAAGCTTATTGTAGTACATAATATTATCATTACATGTTATTAAAGGTAGAGGGACAGATCAACGTTAACAAACAAAAACATAGATTTACACAACTTACAATGCATAGGAACATGTGAAATAAAATGTGAAGTATTGAAAAATGAATATATACCTATAATACATTGCATATAAAAACAATTTCTCTTACCTCACAGGGTCTTTGGGAAAACCAAACATAGTTATCTTTTCTCCTGTTATTGAGTGACATCCACGAACTTCACAGCTTATTCTCCCCATCATAAATACAATAATTTCCCACTAAGAGTGCCACTAGCTACTTTTACTAAACGGTATTGTTCAAAATCAAAGTAAATAAACAAATTAAAAGCATATTTTTGTTTAACAGCAAAGAATGACATTGACGTAAAACACATATAAAACAATGGCGTCTATCACACATGCGCATTCAGAAAATGAATTGTCAAAAAGCCGAAGTTTCGCTTCTTGTTGTTGGTGTATTCTTTGACCTCACCAATCTCAAGGTCACACCCACCCTACCCCCACTCCAAGATCACAGCACAATGGCTGCCCAGGGCCCAGCCTCCCCCCCTAACCACTCAAAAACCACTATTCACACAATAATCAAACTCCTACCTATTGTTCCTACATTTACATGAGTAGGCCTGCAGTCCTAACTCAATACTTCAATGTTTTATTGAAACTAGATATACATAAGTCTCATTAAGTGTTATTGACAACACAACAACGGCACAGGATGACTAAATTATTATTTTTTAATTTTTTCTGAACAATAATGAAAAAAATTAATAAATATAATATACACATCAACAAATAAACAAACTTAGGCATTACTAGTTTATCCATGAAATGTATCTTTAATTATTTGGGTTAAACCCATAGAAATTTTGAAATCAGATACACTTACGAGCATACTGACTAAAAACAACCAGATAAATCCCACTACGCAAAACACCAAACATTCATTGAGACGTAACACAGAACTACAAGTACTACATATTTGTGATAAAAAACAAGAACTGGATTTCCTTGAAGAGTTAGAAATTAGAAGACATTTAAGAAACCCACAATATGTAGTAGTCAATGAACAGATAAATCTAGGGAGCTCTTCATTTTTAAACTGCCTACTTAAATAAGTAATTGTAAAAATCATTATATATAGTTTTCCTGGTTTTCTATATCATCACACAAATATAATGATCTTGAATGGGTGATATTCAGGAAATCCCCGTAGGGCTAATAATATCTAAGCTTTAATATTTGCAATATTATATCTTATTTTTTTTCTATAAATATATATTAAGTCAATCACAAGGTCACTTTGTTGTTATTTTTTAGTGAAATCGACTATATTACGCTTTGATTTTTATGCAGTCCTCAAAGTTTATTGTCAATATTAATTATTACTACATTTAAATGTTGGGAATATGTATTTCTACATGGGTCATTGTCAAAATTAGCGGAGTAAACCTTGCCTATATATGATAAACTCAATTATTTCCGTCCTTGTATACCAGAAAAACTGAATTTTGGCCTTTTACAGTCAGCTGCAAGGCTCAATTAAGGATTTATAATTTATTTCAGATTTTGTTAAAATCAAAAATTTTGTATACCTGGATTTATAGGACCCGCTGTACTCTAGTCAACTGAAAATCAATAGGGTACATCTGTGAGACACCTTGAACAATATTAAATCATAAAATTGCTCTCTGGAGGTTGTATCGTGCTAACAAATAGAAAATTCTCCAAAAATGACAAAAATTTGGTACTTCAAGTACCATAGCACCCGTTTTACTGGCTTTAGTGTACTGAATATTAATTGGGTTTATCTTTGAGACGCTTTGAATAATATCCAATCATAAAATTCGTCACTTGTATATTCTCCGGAGGCTGTATCGTGCTAACAAACTGAAACTTCTTCAAAAATGACAAAAATATCGTACTTAAAGTACTGTAGCACCTGTTGTATTGGCTCTGGTGAGTTTAAAATCAAAAGGGTTCATCAGTGAGACGTCCTGAATAATATTCAATCATAAAATTGGTGATTTGTTGAACTCCGGAGACTGTATCATGCCAACAAACTGAAATTTGTCAAAAAATGTCAAAATGTCGCACTTCAAGTACCATAGCACCCGTTGTACTGGTTCTGGTGAGCTGAAAATCAATAGGGTTGATCTGTGACATGTCCTTAATAATATTCCATCATAAAATTGGTGACTTATTGCACTCCGGAGGCTGTATCGTGCTAATAAGACATGTTAGGAAAAGTGGCCGACGACAACGACGACGACCGTTTTTTTGTGTTGTTGTTGATGGAAAAAGTAAAAATAACTCAAAAAAAAATTTCAAAATTCCAACTTTTTTTGAGGAAAACCAATACTTTTCTCGCATATTAGATAGGTTGGGCGGAAAAGTAAAAAATATATATCTGTTATACGTTTAAACTTTTATTATGAAATTCGAAAAATCAGTAACAAATATTTTTGCATTAATGTTAATTACATTCTTTTATTTAATAAACACAATTATAATCACATTTTATACTTCCGGACTTCAGATCATATTTTATAAATATCATGATGTTTTTCTTATTTATTTAGATGATTTTCATCAGAACAGGTGGGATAAATTTATATACATCATCATTGATCTTTTTCTTGATTAAGTACGGACCTTCCCAAGATTTATGACATTTTGTCGGAATATATTTTCTCCTCGTCGGGTTGTGCAACCATTCTTTGACCCCTTTGTGCCTTCTGTGGACTGCGTGTCGTATCGTTTTTTTTATTCATTCTGTTGCTGGCAACTTCGTTCTAACCAATTCGTGCACATCGTCAAACTTTCTTCTCAATTGAATCACGTAATCTTCTCCTGCTAGATATTCTCCCGATCGAGAACCAAATTCTAGGTCACAAGGTAGCCTAATTTCGTGACCAAACAGGATTTTTGCAGGTATATCACC
Organism: Galeruca laticollis; assembly: GCA_963921935.1. Classification (NCBI taxonomy): domain Eukaryota; kingdom Metazoa; phylum Arthropoda; class Insecta; order Coleoptera; family Chrysomelidae; genus Galeruca; species Galeruca laticollis. Next base: position 53,763,528 of record OY998184.1, read on the forward strand.
CGTGGACTCTTCGATGGCAGATAGATAAGCCAATGCAAATAGGGAGAGATACTGGTCCCAGTTTTTCTGGTGGCTGTAAACTACTTTGGACAGGTATTTTCCAATGGTCCTGTTCATTATCTCCACCATTCCATCTGACTGTGGATGCAACGCTGCTGTAAAAATTTCCTGGAATACCTGGCTTTCAAAATATCTTCCTTGATCACTGTTGACTTCCAAGGACACTCCGTAACGACTGATTAATTATTTCTCCAATACACCCGCGACAGTGGTGGCCCCCTGATTTGGGATCGCGTAAATTTCCACCTCCTTTGTAAAATAATCCTTTACAACCAGAACGTATCCACTACTATTTTCTGCCGTTGGAAATTGTCCAGCGATATCCAAGGCAATCCCTTCGAAAGGGCTTCCAACATTATATTGATTTAAGGGTTTCTAATGTGGTCCATTACTCGTTACAAAAGTCGTACATGTCTCATCTTCTCGGAACCATCATCGTTTTCAAGGATTCGTTTCAACAGGTTTTCTTCCAGGGGAAGGGAGTCCCGCTGAGCCCAATATGCCTTGATTGTCGGTGAAAATCTTGACACTTCTTGCCAGGTAGGTCGCAGACTTTCTTCCTTCCATTGCCGATTCATCTTTAGATGAGGATCATTCTCCTGATCTTCTCTGATCCTGGTGGGTAACCATTCTACATTGACTATGGTAGCTCTCGAGACAGCTTCCTTAGATTCCGACTTGTTGCAGTGGAAACAGTCGGCTGGGCACGGCTGTCTAGGCAGAGAGTCGGCATTTCGGTGACTGACACCAGCTCGATGTACGGTGTTGAAATCGTACTCTTGAAGTCGTTCAATCCCTCTAGCGATCTGGCTCTAGTGCTTCTTGAGCTGTATCAAGCACTAGAGTGCTGCATGATCATTCCGAATTAAAAATTTCCTCCCATATGGATACTGTTAACAGTGTTCCACGGACTTCACTATTGCCAAAAGTTTTCTTATCGTGACGCTGTAGTTTTGTTGTGGCTTGGAGAGTACTTTACTGAAATATCCCAGCACATTTTCTTGCCCTCCTTGGATCTGCTCTCCAATTCCTACATTGCTTGCATCAGTTTCCCTCTGGTAACGGCGCCATGGTTAAAAGTCTCTAAAAAGTTTCAAAAGACGTTTGACAGTCTTCGTCCCAATGGAAATATCTTGTTTCTTTCATGAGTCGAGTTAGTGGCTTAGCAATATCTCCATACCTCCTGATATATCTTTGATAGAATGTGCAAAATCCAAGGAAACTCCTAATTTGATGTTTGTCGGTTAATTGCGGCGATTACTGAATGGAAGGACCACCGATACTCCTTCATTGGTCACTATATGATCCAGATAGTTCACTTGGTTTTGGAATAGTTGAGCAGCTTGAAGTCGTTTGAATACATTATTTGATTTCTTCCGGTGTTCCTCAAATATCTTTCCCAGTACTACGATATCGTCCAAATAGAACAGGCATGTCTTCCAAGACAAACCTCTCAAGATATTTTCCGCGAGTCTTTCAAATGTCTAGGGCTGATTACAGAGCCCGAATGGCATGACGATGAATTACTAAAATCCAGATCCGGTGATAAAAGCAGTGTTCTCTTTGTCTTCTGGGTCCATTTCTACTTGCCAATAATCAGATTTCAGGTCTAAAGTGGAAAACAGTTTTCTGCCGGCCAAAGTGTCTACCATATCATCAATTTGATGCAAAGGAAATATGTCTTTCTTTGACACATTGTTTAGCTGGCTAGTAGTTACATCCTTTTTCTTGACGAGTACTACTGAAGACACCCACGGGCTAGTAGATGGTTCTATTACTTTCCCTTCTTCCATATATCTAATTATTCATTAGCTTCCTCTCTCTTCGCTCGTGGTAGTCTTCGAGCTGATTGCCTAATTGGCTTGGCATCACCAGTACCGATTTTGTATTTGACGGCTGGTGCTCTACCAGTCTTCCCTCCTTTTGGTATGAAGAGGTCTCGATACTGCAAGAGAGATTCTCTTATTTTTCTTTTCTCTGCTCGATTCAAAGACTGACCAGCTACTGATACTATCTGTTCGAATCTGGCATTGGAATTGATAGCTGTCGTTGTTTGACGAGCTATAGACGTCAGTGGTACGCAGGATCCAATCCTGGATTCCTTTTTGATGGTATTTGAGTAATCGTTCACGTTTATAACGCGTACTGGGATCTTCGCCGACGTAACCAATTCTTTTCCAATTAGTACTCCTCTGCCAACCTCTTCGTAATGGTTACATGGTTCCAACATAAATGGTGCACCTTCCTCTATGATTCCCTGTAGCCGCGCTACTATCATAGTTTCGTTTCATGCAGGTAAAACGGTGTCTTCCTGTACAGCTGCCAACACCGTGCCGCCTTCTTATTGATGAAAGAATACCTCTTCGGAACCTACTTTCATAGTTCTGCTTCCAAAGTTCAATTGGAAACAATGTAGACTCATTACGTCCATTTCCAGAGTCTCGACTTCTTCGATGTTTGCTACGATTACCGTATGCGTGAACTTTTCTGCATCAATTCCCAATTGGATATGTGCCTCTCCATGAACATTGGCACTCTCACCTGTGGCGGTCCGCGGTCGCAGTCTTGTTGGTAGAAGCTTCTTCTTGGAGTTTATTATCTCTGTTCGTAGAATGGTTCTAGTTGCTCCAGTGTCTACCAGCAGAGTATATTTCATGCCGTTCACTTCGCCATCCACATATTCACTCTCGTTGCAACATCTGATATAAACTATCAGTATAAGAGGGTCTTTGGACCGATCCAGTGTCGGTGCTGCCCTTTCCAGAAATCCACGTGATCCCGCCTAAATTTTTCCCTCCTCCAAATTGGAAGAGCTAATGACCAAAGCAGTCGATGCTCTATAATAAAAAATAATAATAATAATAATAATAGTAGCACAAGAGGACCGAGGGTATACACCGTTGAACCTACAGCACCGCGATCTCGAGTTCGAAATAAGCTCAAGGCAGGAAGATCAAGCCTCTTGGATGGAACGGACCTTACATGGCAAATTTCCACGAAGCTTATAAGCGGAAAACGTTGATAAGCCACACTCTCTATTATGGCTTGGCGCCGGATTCCTCTACCCAGAAATAGAGGGATTTCTCATGGCCATCTAGGACAGAGTTATTAGAACTCGTAACTATGGAAAACACTGCCTACGCCTGGAGATCGAGGACAGGTGCCGGAGATGTGGTGCGGTGGGCGAATCTATAGAGCATATAATTGCAGGCTATAGATCGCTTGCAGATAACGCATACCTAGGACGTCATAACCAAGTAGACAAGATCCTCCACCAACAGCTGGCCCTCAAGAACGGACTTCTTCAAACATGTCCACCGTATTACAAATACCAGCTTCAAGCCGTCTTAGAAGCAGATAATGCGGTACTATATTGGGACAGGCCTATAACAACGGATAGGACAGTAGACTACAGCAGACCGGCCATTATCATCATCAACAAGGAGAAAAGGACTGGAACCATCATCGAAATGGCCGTGCCGCTTTCCCATAACGTCAGTAAAACTGAGAGAGAAAAAGTTACCAAGTACGAAAACCTGGCGGTTGAGCTTAAGAACATCTGGAAGCTGACTAGAGTTTCAACAATCCCACTGGTAATTTCGGCAGAAGGGTTTATTTCGAAGAATCTCCCAAAAAATCTTCAGGACATTGGATTATCCCAGAACATCATGGGATATGCGCAGAAGGCAGTTATACTTCAGACTTGCCATATAACACGTAAATTCCTGAACGGAGCTTGAGTGAGAGGAACTGAATTGTTTTTCACCAGGCTGTCCCAGCCTTAGTGATCAGGCTAAATGGTTAGCAGCCAAAGCTGAGACAGCGCGAAACATAATAATAATAATAATAATAATAATAATAATAATAATAATAATAATAATAACCCCGTGTGAGGGGTTTCTAGTCCCCCATCGGGCGCGTCTCCAGGTGGCGGATAGGGGAATGCTCGGCATATATACCGGGTAGGTGGGAAATAAAATACCACCCGCGGACCAAAACTAGAAGCAAACCCAGAAGCGTCTGACCCATAATGGGCGGCTACCTGGTCGGCGTCTGTTCCACATTGGACGGCTGTTCATAACCTTGCCATAGGAATAAAAGGCAACCCATGACATTTATGGAGAAATGAGCTACAATTTAAGGAGTAGAAAGCCGCTACCCGAGGACGTCGGGGCACCCACTGGAGCTGATGCTGGGGGTGACAGCATGCGAACCGTCAGTGACCAGCAACTTGATGGGGTACTGGTCGGGGAACCCGAAGGAGTAACCTTACAAAACAATAGCGATTCCAATAGCCAAAACCATAGCCCACAACCAGCTAGAAGTGTTTTATCGGGACAACCGATAACCACCAAAGCAGGGAAACCAAGACAGCGCATGACAAAAGCAACAAAACTGGAACAGATAAATATGGGATACCGCCAAGAATTTCACGAACTATTTATAAATCTGTACCCCGAACTCAACAACATAATCACAGCGCAAAGATTAGCAAACCAGAAAAGAGCAATAATAAGAAACTAACTGCTTTCAGACAGAAAGATACAAATCATCAAAGAAGAAGTAGCCGAAGAACTAAACACCAACGATAACGTACAAGACAGACAGGCAAGACACACTATACCAGTAACTGAATCAGCCACCGGACCCACCCAAAATCCTTCAAATCAACCAACAGAAAACATTATCAACACCCAACTTAATGAAATACATAATGAAATTCAGGCAAACCTATCAACCTGGAGACAAATAGCACCTGATCAAAGACCATCACTACCTAAACTAAGATTTTTAAAACCAACAACTTACATAATAAAGAAAGTAAACCAAGAGCTCGAAATACATGCAGAAACAATAAGCACATTAGAAGACCTACACGCTCTATCTACGCCGATGCCGTTACTGTTCTCACTCAAAACGAGCAAAAAATATAACCACAAACCACCCACACGATATACAAAAAACAAAACCTAAATGGCAAATTAGACTGGAAAATAACATTAAAATCACAAGAAGCAAAATCGCACGACTGATTCAATAAAACAACGGCAATAGATCAAAAAACCTTCTGAAACACATCCACAAGATTATTGAAAATAACCAAGAAACAACAATTGAGTTCCTAGACACACTAAAACAAAAGTTGGCAGTATACACCAAACGATTGAGAAGATAAAAAGAAGCAAACGACAGAAGAACGCAGAACAATCAGTTCAACAGAAGCGAAAAAGCGTTTTACCAAAGCCTCGAGAAGAAAGAAGTGATACAAATAAATCCTCCCAGCACACAGGAAATAGAAAGCTTCTGGAAGGAAATATGGTCAATACCGAAACTCCACAACGAGAATGCAACATGGATAAAATCAGAACAAGATAGAAACAAAAATATACCACAACAGGTAGACCACACCATCACTACTGAAGAACTCACAAATATCATCAATAGAACACATAACTGGAAATCCCCTGGAGCAGACCACCTACACAGCTTCTGGTACAAAAAATTCACAACACTGCATAAACCACTAACAATACAAATCAATAAACTACTAATGGAACCCAATACCACACCTATGTTTCTAACAAAAGGTAAAACATACATCAAACCCAAAAACCAAGAAACACAAAATCCCGCTAACTATCGTTCTATCACGTGTTTACCTACACTATATAAAATTATTACAGCCATCATAACAGCAAAAATAGAAAAACATCTTACCCAGCACAATATAATTGCAGAGGAACAAAATGGTTGTCGTAGGAAGAGCCAAGGATGCAAAGAACAAATAACTATAGATAGCATTGTCATGAAACAAACAGAAAAACAACAAAGAAACCTGGTTACTTGCTACATAGACTATAAAAAAGCATTCGACTCTATACCCCACACATGGCTGATTGAAACACTAAAAATTTATAAAATAGACAAGCATATAGTCCAATTCCTACTTACCATCATGAAAACATGGAGAACAATAATACATCTAATCAACGAACAACAAAGAATAATAACAAATGAGATATCAATAAACACAGGAATCTTCCAAGGAGACTCCCTGAGTGCCCTCTGGTTCTGCTTGTGCCTTAATTCACTTTCAAAAATTTTAAACAGTACATCATATGGATTTAAAATCAAACATCAACAAAATACAGAGCACACAATAAATCACTTACTCTATATGGATGATATCAAAATATTCGCCGCCAACAGAACATAGATGCAAGCAATTCTAAAAATAATAGAGGAATTCACAAAGGACACTGGAATGGAATTCGGTATCAACAAATGTAAAATGTTACACATCGAAAGAGGGAAATTCAGAATGGAAGAAAACACCGAAACACTCAACTACGAAACCCTCCAGAACATGGAATCTGGAGACACATACAAATATCTGGGGTTTGAACAAAATACAACAATCAACCACACAAGAATAAAAAAACATTTGAAACAGCAGTATAAACACAGAATCAAACTGATACTAAAATCGCAACTTAATTCCCGTAACACATTCAAAGCAATAAACACCTTCGCCATACCAATTCTTACACACTCATTTGGAGTGATAAAATGGTCAAACAAAGATCTAGATGAACTCAACAGGCTCACAACAACTATGCTCACTGAATACCGGTATATGCACCCAAACTCGTGCATCGAAAGAACAACCATAGCACGTTCAGATGGGGGAAGAGGTTTAATTGACATAAAAACCTTACACCATACACAAATAAAAAACCTGCGACACTACTTCCATAACAAACCTACCATATTCCATCAAGCAATAGTTACAGCAGACAAACAATACACTCCACTTAATCTCAGTCAAGAAACATATCAAACAACTTACAAATACCAACCACACAAGAAAAAATGGAGACATGGAAACAGAAAACTATACACGGCAAACATATAAACTGCATGCACCAACCAACCATAGATAAACAACTATCTTATAAATGGCTGCAGGCTGCAGAACTCTTCCCTGAAACTGAAGGATTTATAACGGCAATACAAAATGGAGTAATAGCAACAAGAAATTACAGAAAACACATCATTAAAGAAAACATAGAATCAGACTTGTGTAGAAGGTGCCACCAAAGTAAAGAAACAATAGAACACATAACAGGAGGATGCAGAATATTGGTTGGCACAGACTACATGGATCGACACAACACAGCAGCAAAAATCTTACATCAGAAGCTGGCAATAAAATATAAGCTAATACAAACACAAACACCATACTATAAATACACACCACCCAATATTTTAGAAAATGAAGATTACAAAATTTACTGGGATAGAACCATACTCACAGACACAACAGTATCACACAATAGACCAGATATAACACTTGTCAATAAAAAAGATCAAAAAACATATCTAATAGACATTGCCGTACCAAACGATACAAACGTCACACAAAAGGAACAAGAAAAAATCACGAAATACACCCCACTGGCAATAGCATTATGGCAACAAGAGCAAGTTTCAATAGTACCAATAATAGTATCGGCAACAGGAATAACGACAAAAAATTTTCAAAAATACATCACTACTTTAAATATCGAACCACATATCCATAAAAATATACAGAAAGCAATTTTATTAAAAACAGCAGCAATAGTTCGGAAATTCCTCAACCAATAAAGTCGATCAACACAAGCATGGAAATGTTTTGATATGGCTTGCAGTCCTATCACTGCCGTCATATCCAAAACTAAACGTAACCCGCTTCCTCAAGAGGTGGAGAGAGACCAGCATAATAATAATAATAATAATAATAATAATAATAATAATAATAATAATAATAATAATAATAATAATAATAATAATGTGTGACACACGCCGGACAAGACAAGACTAACTATAGAACCAGACTACACGAACATTGGTCCGAAACCAGACCCGACTTCCTACGGGACCCACAACAATTATCTGATCAAGTAAGATCTATTATCAGACGTAAGGTCCTAACAGAGGCTGAAATAGAATACCTGAAAAACCATTCAAGACGCCAGGATAACCAGGAAAATCAAAACACCAACGGAGAACCAGCGGCTGTACAGAGAAGATCAACCATTTTTGAAGTAGCAGCAGAAGATATTCCAGCTGAAATTGAAAACACATTAGAAGCAAGCAAACTAAAGTATGCTGGAGTACCGTTCCAAAATCGTCCGATTCTCCCAAAATTAAGGTACTCGCAGGTAGCAAAAGAGATCGTTACGCAAACCAACAGTGCCCTTAAGGAGAAACTGAGAGACTGCTCGTCACTGGAAGACACATGTCATTTGATGTACTGCTCGGCGCTTACTGTTTTAGAGCTGCTAGGCACTCCACTGAGACACCCTAAAACTGTTAAAGAGAAACACACAACAAATACAGAACCTCCATGGGTTAAAAGAATACAATACAAAATAGAAAAATTTAGAAGGGAAATTGGACAGATTCATGCTTACCTCAATAGCCCTGAGCCCACAACCCGCATAAAAAATATAATACATAAAATACACAAGAAACTTAAGTCCAAATATAACTCACCTGACAGGAATCAACGTCTGTCATCTTATATGGAGGAGTTAAAACAAAAAATCAAAATGTTGGGAAATAGAATAAGAAGATACAAAGAGAGGGTTGCCCGGTACAAAGAAAATCGTATATTCCAACAAAATCAAAAGCTATTCTACCGAAACTTGGGATCGAAAGAAACAAAATATACGAACGCTCCACCTAATGAAACAAACATGCACAAATACTGGACACAATTGTGGGGAACCAGAGTGGAACATGATGAAAATGCGTTCTGGATCAAGAAAGAGGAAGAAAGAACGGCCCACACTCAAGAAATGGAGGATATCCGGATATCTTCCCAAAATGTTAAAGACGCCGCACAGAAACTGGCTAATTGGAAAGCACCAGGAATTGATAAAGTTCACGCATACTGGTGGAAGAGCTTAACGTCGATTCATCAAATCTTCGCCAACCAACTAAATGAATCCATGGAAGATCCACAAAAGATACCACCCTTCTTCACAAAAGGTATAACTTACCTCCTGCCCAAAAACGAGAAAGTCGAAAACTCCCAAAATTACCGACCGATTACCTGCTTGCCCATCGCATATAAAATACTCACCTCAATCATAGAGCAGAAAATTAGTTCCCACCTAAAAAGAAACCAACTGCTAGCTTGGCAACAGAACGGCTGTAAGGCAAGGGCACGGGGAAGCAAAGAGTGGCTGATTATTGATACAGTGATCACTAACCATGCCAAACAAAGGAAAAGGAACATTTCGGTTGCTTGGATAGACTATCGAAAGGCATTTGATTCTGTCCCGCACTCGTGGTTACTCAGAGTACTAAACATCTACAAAATCAACAACCACTTGATTGAGTTCCTTGAAAAAGTTATGGAGACGTGGGAAACCTCCCTGAACGTGAATGTGGGAGCAACTCATTACACCACCGCAGGAGTGAGAATAGAGAGGGGCATTTTCCAAGGGGACAGCCTCAGCCCGCTATGGTTCTGCTTGGCTCTAAATCCACTTAGTAGTCTACTTGAAGACAGCTACTGTGGCTACACAATATCCAGGGAGCCATCCGTGAAAATCAATCATCTTCTCTACATGGACGATCTGAAACTATATGCGTCGAACTCAGACCAGCTCACCTCACTGCTAGAACTGGTATCTAGTTTCAGCGGATCCATCAGGATGGAATTTGGGCTTGAGAAGTGTGCATTTGTCCATGTCAAAAAACGAAAAGTACAAGACTCCGAAAATATTACACTTATAGATCAAAGCCAATTTGAACCACTTCCTCCAGAAGAAATGTACAAATACTTGGGAATCCAACAAACAGTTAACATAGATCAAAAACACTCAAAGGAACAGATTGAAAACACACTGAAAAAGAGATTACAATCAATCCTCAAATCACACCTCTATTCTAGATCAAAATTCTCAGCTATCAACTCTTGGGTGGTACCAGTGGTAACATACAGCTTTGGCATTGTCAAATGGAGTCCTACTGATCTGGAAAGTCTAGACAGATTGATCCGAACATCGCTTACAAGGAGGAGGTTACATCATCCCAATGCATCTACAGTCAGGTTATATCTCCCAAGGAGCAAAGGCGGAAGAGGACTTATAAATCTGAAAGAAATGCACAATAAAGAATGTGAAAAGCTGTTTACTTATCTGAAGTCCGTAACACACCCCGCATATAGAGCAATAACAGCTATTGACTCCTCTCTTTCACCCTTAAAGTTAGCGAATGAAAATCCACCTGAAAAAGAAAATAAGAACTACTTCGCTGAACTAGAACAAATCTGGAAAGGTAAAGAACTGCATGGAAGATATGCTGCAGCTTTAGCAGGGCAAGAGGTTGATAAACGCTTATCAAATCTGTACCTGTCGAGTGGAACACTCATGGCCGAAACGGAGGATTTTCTACTGGCCATACAAGATCAAATAATAAGCACACGAAACTACAGACGATTCATCATCCGACAGGAAATCCCATCCGATAGTTGCAGATTATGCCAGGAAAAACCAGAGACCATTCAACACCTCTTGGCAGGATGCTCCTACTTGGTATCTCGGGACCACAAGAAAAGACACGATGATGTAGCCAAAGTATTCCACCAGGCAATCTGCATAAAATATGGTCTGCTGACAGAACAAGTGCCCTATTACAAGTACACCCCGAAAGAACAACTTGAAAACCAAAATGTAAAAGTATACTGGGACAAAAAGATAAGTACAGATAAGGAAATAGCACACAATAAACCAGATATACTTGTACTAGAAAAACAAGGAAGGACAGCTAATATAATAGACATCACTATACCTAACGATCACAACATTAAAGAAGCTAGGACCCAAAAAATACACAAATATATTGACTTAGCGCACGAACTAAAGGATGCTTATCAATTAGAACACGTAACCATACATCCGCTGGTTATCTCAACCACTGGCCTCGTTGAAGTACATTTACAAAACGAGTTAAAGAAACTGAAATTGGAAAATGTTGATAAGAACATAATTACCGCCCAACAAGCAGCTATATTGGGAACATGCCGAACCGTCCGACGAGTGCTCACACATGACTAGGCTGCTGAAACCTTGAGAATCCCAGCCTGGACATGCCAATCCTCCACTAACAAGTGTGATATAATAAAAAAAAAAAATAATAATAATAATATCAGCCTGCACCCAATTAGCCCCCACCGCTTACCTGAGTAGACAACAATATGGGAAAGGAACTACATCTCGCTGTGACCCAAAGATTAAATCTAAAAACAGAAAAAACACCAGGGTACAAACATCAACTGTTAAGTCTAGTTGAAAATGAGCACTATAAAGTCTATTGGGATACTTTGATAATAACAAACCGAGAAGTTCAACACAACAAACCAGACATGATCGTGCTAGATAAAAACAGCAAATCTGCGATCATTATTGATTTTTCGGTCCCACTGGACGAAAATCTGGGAAAAGCTTACAAAGGCAAGATAATGCGATATCGTCCGCTAGCAGATGAGGTAAGAGATTTATGGAGTTTAAGAAAGGTAGAGATCAAACCATTAATAATTTCTGCAAATGGCTTAGTGCACGTGAAAGTAACTAAACACCTGGAAGAGCTAAGCATATCTCGACATATCTGTGGTTTGATGCAAAAAGCAGTAATTCTGGGAACAACTGCAATTGTCCGAAGAACACTAACCCCCTAATTAAGTAGGTTTATACCTTGATGCAACTGCGTCCGGTAGAAACTGCTACCACCAACCACGTACAAGTGTGAAAAAATAAATAAAAACAAAAATAATAATAATAATAATAATAATAATAATAAAACGAAATATGATGAAAAAGTCCCCAAATGCATAGATAGATAGATAGATAGATAGATAGATAGATAGATAGATAGATAGATAGATAGATAGATAGATATTTATTAACTACTTCACAATAAAATGTTTGTAGCACGTCAAAAAGAAAATATACAAAAGAAATATACAAAATATATCTTAAGATAAAAACAGAGTAAAATGTCACAGCAGAGATACGGCGGTGAGATTGCCTCGACAATGCACAATGTAATCATCAACAGAGTAGAAACAATATTTAAGCAAAAATTTTTTAAAAGCATTGGAGCCCAAGGATTTCACAATTGATGGCCAAATATTGAAAAGCCTATAGTTTGGTGAATTTGATTGTGTCTTATTTAGCCGAAAGTAGCTGCATCTGATATGGTCAGCATTACGAGTGTTGTAGTCGTGGATATCTGAATTTCTAGACAACATTAACTGTTTCCCATGAAATTCAATTAGAGAATGAAATAAAAACAATGACGGCAATGGCACAATTTTATATTTTATGAAAAACTGTTCACAATGATCCCTGAAACCAAAATCAGCAAGCACCCTTATCGCCTTTTTTTGCATTCTAAATACTGTTAAAGCATGGGAGGGCGATGCCATAACTAATATGCGAATGAAAGAGTGCGAAATACGTAATTTTGAGTGTACTTGAATTAGTAATATTTTTCAACTGTCGTAAAATGAATAACGAACTTGAGAGTTTTTTGACTAAATGCTCAATATGTGCCTGCCAACTTAGCCTGTGATCTAGGACTAATCCAAGTAATTTCACATTTTTTTGTTTTTTGGTGAAATGACAATTGATTACTTGCAGATATATGCATGATTTCAGTTTTATTATTATTTAATTTTAGTTTGTTCGATGAAAACCATTCATTTGCCCTGTTACTAACGCAATCTAGAGAGGCGGCTAAATTCGTATTATCTTTCTCCGAAATAATAAATGTTGAATCGTCTGCAAATAGAACCGACATATAGGGTAACAGAAAACGGCTCAGATCATTAATATAAATTATAAACAAGAGGGGGCCTAGAACCGACCACTGAGGGACTCCATGACTTACCTCCAGAAAATCTGATGTTACACCATTCACGGTAACACATTGTTTCCTGTTTGACAGGTAAGAACCAATAAGCTTCAACAGAATTCCCCTAACTCCATAATAATTTAATTTTTCTAAGAGAATGTCGTGAGAAACGCAGTCAAATGCCTTTAAAAGATCGCACAGCATTATGGTCGTACGGTTACCGTGTTCAAGTTCTTCCACTACGCCACTCACAACATTTAGAACTGCCTGGGTGGTTGAGCGGGAATTTCTAAATCCAAATTGGGAGCTACTAAAGAATTCGTTTGAATCAAAATAGTCATACAACTGTTTTTTTATTAATTTCTCAATGACTTTACTAAATATTGAAATAATACTGATAGGGCGATAATTATCGATTACGGAAGCATTGCCTTTTTTAAAAAGGGGAACCACTTTGGATAGTTTGAAAATATTGGGATGAATACCGGCGTTAAAAATAAGATTTATGAGTTCCGTAAAAGGTTTTGCAGCAATAGAATTGGTCTCCTCCAAGATGCGGCTATTGAGTTCATGAATATCAAGACAATCCGAATTCTTCAATGAATTAATGGCTGAAGAGACCTCAAAGTGAGTGACCGGGTGTAAATAGAATGAACCGCAAGGAGCAGGAAAATTTTTAAAACATAGGAGCTCGGCATTAGAAATGTTAGGAAGAGATTGAATGATATTGACAGCAATTTCACAAAAGAAGAGATTTATCTCATTTGGTGACAAATCAGGAGTTATTAAGGAGTATTTCGATTTCCTTCTTTCATAGTTAATGATCTTCCAACAAGCCTTTGCTCTATTTTCAGACGACATGTTAAAATTATCATAAGCTGATTTTTTAGCGGATTTTAGCCTGCTATTATACACTACCCTCAGAGTCCTATACTTTTTTAGATCTTCTGGCTGTTTTCTTGCATCGACTATTAACTTCAAAGATGAAAGTTGATTTCTTGGGTACCTTAAATCATCTGTAAACCAAGACACTGGAGAACGTTCAGTGCCTTGCTTAGCTTTTCTTAGAGGAAAACACTCCGAACTTAAATTATGAAAAGTGTTAACAAGGAAAGAGGCCAAAACGTCTACATCTGATAGTCCCGGCATAAAAGTACTCCAGTCAATAGTGGCTAGATGATGTTTTAATATATTTAGTCCTTTATTTGTAATACAACGTCTAATAACAGATTGCGACGTATCAGTTAGATTCATATTATTGTCTATGACAATATATTGAGCCCGATGGTCAGAAAAGCAAGGTTCGAAAACACCCACCGAAAATTGTTGTTCCGCGATATTGGTAATTATATTGTCAATACAGTTGGACGAGGTAGCGGTAATCCTTGTATCCTCTAAAATGGTGATTACGACTGCATCAAACATTTCAACTTATTCAAAACACCAGTTTCAACCTTAAAATTCAAATTGAAGTCTCCTAAAATTACTAGTTTTTCATATTTGTTTAATAAGTTGTGTAATACATGTTCAAAATTCGCGAGAAACAGATCAATGCTGGCTTTACCAGATCTGTATAGTGCTATAACTGAGATTTTCAGTGATGGCAAGTAAATTGCCGTAAATTCTGAATTTTGTTCGCTGTTAAAGTCGTCCAAATTAATTGAGCTAAACTTTAAACTATCATTGTTGTCTTTTACGTAAATAGCTAGGCCTCCATGAATTTTATTACTACGGCAAAAAAAAGTAGCCAATGTATATCCAGATATATTGATATGTTGAAGACAGTTCTCAGTTTGCCAGTGTTCAGAGAAACAAACAATATCAAAATGATGATCAGAAAGAAAAGCATTTATTGTTTCCACTTTATTAGAGATGCACTGAATATTAATATGAAACATACTTACCGCACTCTGCTGATTACACCTTTTTAACACACTAAGAACATTGGTTGTATTAAAATTATTTAAATTGTTTGAATTTACATTTCCTCGTCGGTCGTCTGGTGTTGGTGAAAATTTCTTTTAAAACTAAATCTTCTTACAGCTGCTTCTTTTGGCCAAATATGCGGGTTATAAACTTGGTCTATATTCTCAAAGGGAAAATACACTTTGAATGTGGATGCGTATTTTTTTTTACTCCATTCAACATAGGAAAAGAATTCGTTAGGAGCTGATTGTTTAAGAAAGTCTAAAAGATCATTTGAAGTCATGTCGGCACTTATGGGAGAGACATGTACATGTCCTTGTCGTGCAATGGTCTTGAATTTTGAAACATCATTGCTTCCAATAATCGGTTTATATTTATTTATGCTGGCGTTTTTTGAGAGTGATTCCCATTGGAATTCCCCGTATTAATTGTGTTTATGTTTACAAATGGTTTTTGTACATATTTTTGTAAAGTTGGCTTTTGGATAGTGGTCGATTTATATTTATCAGTACTAGTTTTTGTACCTTGATTGTTTGTGTCGAATATATTGTTTGAGACAGGTTTTTTGTGGTTCCGAATGTTTGTAGAGTTCGAATTTACGCAGTTGATATTGTTGCCACTAGATGCCTCTGCTGCATTCAGATTATCGAAAGGATTATGATAATTACATTGCTTAAGCAACAAAATTGAGCTTTCCTGTTCCTCTGTACGTTTTTCCAGGTGAAAAGAAAGTTTACTTACAGATACAAGTTCACTTTTAACTGCATTTAAGTCTTTCAAGAGGTGATCAGACTGTGCACATGTAGCTTTTTTGAGGTTAATTTGATTTCCTTCTGACTTCTTCACATTAGATACAGTTTCACTTAAACTTTCCACATAGTGTAACAGTTGCACATTATTCACACCCGAGGGAAGTTTAAAATTTATAATTATGTTAATTAGTTCATTCTTTTTGAGTTTATTCAGCTCTGCTGTTAACAACACAACTTCAACGTACGCCATCTTTATGTAAACCTGGCAATAGAAATGAAAACGCTTTGGAAGCAGGAAAGGGTAACTATTATCCCTATTATTATGTCAGTGACGGGCCTTACACCAAGAACATTCAAATCACACCTGAAACAGCTAGGACTCAACACAAACATACTAAGAAACTTTCAGAAGGCAGTCATTTTAAAAACATGCCAGATTTTGCAATAACTTGGCGTAGCCCGTCAGTGTAAAATAAAACCACAACTATGTGAGAAGAAAATGATAATAATAATAATAATAATGATAATAATAATAATAATAATAATAATAATACAAGATAGAACATAAAGAAATAAAAGCCATATTAACCACCGAATTCGAAAAACGCCTTTACAACCTCTTAAAAAGTAAGCTAAATTCAAGAAACCTTACCACGGCCATAAATAGCTACGCCATCTCCGCTCTTCAGTACTCCTTCGGAATAATTAAATGGACTCAAACGGACCTGGAAGCAGTAAACAGAAAGATTAGAACCGAGCTAACAAAACATAGAAAACACCATCCAAAAGCGTCCGTCGAAAGGGTAAATTTACCTAGAAAAAAAGGAGGTAGAGGAATAAAAGATGTTGTGAAAGCTTGCACTCAGCAAATTGCAGGCTTGAGGAGTTTTTTCCGCCACCAAAATAGTCAACTTCATAAAGCCATAGTGAAAACAGATACGGGTTATACACCTTTAAACCTAAGCATGGAAAACTTTACGCCCTTTAATACACTAAATGAGGAAGATAAAATTAGAAATTGGCGTTCAAAAGAATTGCACGGAAGATTCATTAATGATTTACAGAAAGACACGATAGATCAAGCTAAATCGGTTGAATGGCTCAAAACTGGAACGCTGTTCCCAGAAACTGAAGGTTTTATGGTTGGTATACAAGATCAGGTTATGAAAACGAGGAATTACCAAAAGTATATCTTGAAGGAAGAAATACCAACAGATAGGTGCAGAAAGTGCAACAGAAGTCAAGAAACGATTGAACACATTCTTTCTAGTTGCCAAAGCATAGCTGTAACTAAATATCTAGAACGACACAACAAAGTTGCCACAGTAGTATACCTAGAAGTACTGAAAAAACTTAACCTTGATCCACAAAACAACGAGCCATATTACAAATATAAGCCCCCTCCAGTTATCGAAAATCAGTATGTTAAGGTCTACTGGGATAAAACTATCATGACGGACGTAACAGTACGACACAACAGGCCGGACATCACAGTCATTAATAAACAATCCAAGCAAGCTCTGCTTATTGACATATCGATCCCAAATAATTCTAACACAGAAAGCAAATACAATGAAAAACTAAGCAAATACGCCGAGCTAAGGACCGAAATAAAAGAATTGTGGAATCTTAAAGAAGTCAAGATCATTCCAGTTGTTTTATCCTGTATGGGGCTAATTCCCAAGAAACTAAGTACTTCCCTCAAAGACATTGATATTCCTGAGTCAACCTACCGATTAATGCAAAAATCTGTAATCCTGGATGCGACAAACATTGTTAGGTCATTTCTAGAATAGTGACACCCAACGAAAGTCTTGCTGTTGAGGCCGACTGTCGTTGAAACACGCCGGGTGTAAATCCGGTGACACAAAAAGGAAAATAATGATAATAATAATAATAATAATAATAATAATAATAATAATAATAATAATAATAATAATAATAACCAAACGCAAAGAACAAAATCAAAGCAATAAACACCTGGGCAGTACCTATATTGACCTATTCCTTCGGAGTCATACAGTGGACTAAAACAGACGTACAGGCACTAGATAGGATAACAAGGAAAATACTTACAAATAATAGATTATTACATCCAAACTCATCCATCGAGAGATTATACCTACCAAGAGGACAAGGAGGTCGAGGTTTGGTGAATATAGAAGCTACACACAATATTCAAGTACATAGTCTACAAACCTACTTCAATAACAAGGAAGCAGACTCACAACTGCACGTTGTATCAAGCAAGCAGACAAAAAATACACACCACTGAGTACGCATACCCAATTACAATATACAGACAAGAAAACATTCATGAGAAATCTAACACAGACATGGGAAGGTAAAAAACTACACAGCAGATATAAACATGATCTCAGTAGGCAACACCAACTATCGACTAAATGGCTTGAAATAGGAGAACTATATACAGAAACAGAAGGATTCATGTGTGCTATACAGGATCAGGTAATAGCTACAAAGAATTATCAAAAGTATATAACCAACATGAACATAGAGGATGACAAATGTAGAATATGTAAAGCAACGTCAGAAACAATTCAACACATAACATCAGGATGCTCCGGTCTAGCTCAAACAGAGTATTTAAATAGACACAATCTTACAGCAAAAATCTTACAGAAATATCTACTTCAAAAATACCAAATAAAAACAATAGAAGATCCTCACTATAAACACAAACCTGATGCAGTGAATGAAAACCAAAATTTCAAAGTTTACTGGGACCGAACAATTGTAACAGATAAAACAATAACAAATAATAGACCAGATATAATAATTATAGATGAAATAAATAGAATAACAACACTAATAGACATCGCTCATCCCCTGGATCACAACATACAGAAAACATATACAGAAAAAATTAGGAAATACACCGAACTAGCAGAAGAAATAAAGGCAATGTGGAAGATGGAGAAAGTTCAGATAACCCCAGCTGTCATTTCAGTAACGGGCCTCATACCATCAGAGTTACTTAATGAATTCAAAAAACACAACTTACCACAACATACAATACTAGAAATGCAAAAATGAACTTTATTAGAAACGTGTAGAATAGTAAGGAAAATTATCAAATAAGTCAACAAGGTATGAGTTTTGCGTGAGCCCTCATACTTTTAATCCGTGTAAACGTGAGAAGAAGGAGAATAATAATAATAATAATAATAATAATAATAATAATAATAATAATAATAATAATAATAATAATAATAATAATAATAATAGATAGATAGATATATAGATAGATAGATAGATAGATAGATAGATAGTTAAATAGATATACGTTTATTGACAACTTGTATATATATATATATATATATATATATATATATATATATATATATATATATTATAGTGGATATGTTATATTTTAATATTTATACTTATATGATTTACCTTTATTTACCCGTTTTTACCTTCGGCTAGCCCTATATGATTATATGAAATTTTTTTAATTGTATGTATTGTTTAAATTTTATATTGCAGTCGGAAGCATGAGACTTCTCTCTTTGAGTCCTGGACACCTATTAGAAAAAATTTTTACATATATGAACATTTACTTATTATGATTTCGTGATAGGTCTATTCCTGAATAAATTATATATCTTTATTTCAATCATCTCACCATATGATAATCGAATGAATGATTTAAACAATGTTCATGAAAAGTGTTATGGACATTGACTGGAATAAGAAAAATACCAACACTTAAAAAAAATATTTTGATAAATTGTTGATGAAATCTTCAAAATTTTACACACACAAATATTCCTGAACCTCCTCTGTATTATTTGATGGTCATGCGCACTGAACGCTTATAGTAGCTGCTTCGGCGCAACGGAGCAACTCTTCCGGTTCAACGTTTCTCGTCGTCACAAATTATAGTACACAGTTAACATGGAGGATGCAAACGTTTAACAGTTCGATGTGCATCAATTTAGTGCATTTAGAATAATATGGTTGAAAACTTATATTAAACAGTTACATATATAATTCAAGTTGTGAATTAAGTGTGTGTTTGATAGTTATAAGAATAGGTCAGCATGCAAAGCGGAAATTAAGATTGGAAAAGCATTTATGAGTGGTGTGAACTTTGATTATTTTACAAACGAAAAACTTTTTACAAGTAAGTACATATTTAATATCTAAAATTATTGTTGCAGAAAATTAGAGTTCTTTAATTATCCATGGATAAATTTTGGTATTGATTATTTTAAAGTTTCTTTGGCCAATTTCAGATTATTCAAATTTAAATGTTCAAATTAATTTCAAAAGTTCACTTTTTCTTTGTTTGTTTGGAATTCCAAATTAAAAAAACTCAAATAACACAGACCTTATATTCCATTCTCGGCGTGGTGGACCTGCAACATCTCGTCTCTTTTCTTAGGTATTCCTTACCCAAGAAATACTCGTTCGGCACGTTTCACTTTTTCACAGGGGTTAATCGACATTAATATTATGAATTTTTTATTGATTTAGATTTAAAATTATCACTTTTACTTTAAAGTTTTTACAAAAATCTTCTCAGAGAATTACATCCCAGTTCATCATTCCCCAACTAACACTCGACTTTCTTTTCTTTTTAAAATCAACAACATTTTTACAATCTCTAAAACACAGCCTCCTAATTTGTTATTTTATTCAACAATTGTCAATGATAATGTTTTTTTATGGAAATACTGAATTCTTCAATTAAAATAGTCTTGGAGAGTGAAATCACTTGTATAAATGGTTTAACAATATCTTATAGAATATATAAATAATCTTTTACATGTATTACAATGGTTTCAATCCTTGTAATTCCTTTTTTTTTAGTAAATTTGTTTACAATTAATATACAATTTCTACAATCTAAATTTATGATTTATATATATGGAACTGTTTATTTTTTAATTCTCTAATTACCACTAATTTCGCTTTATATAAATTCTAACTTATTTTCAAATTTACATTCTCTGTTTTATATTAACTTCCAACTTGAATTTAGGTTGGCAATATTATAACTAGATTCAATCACTTCCTTCATTGATTTCGATTTGATTACTAGATTTCTATGACATACAATATGGCTCTTATTCCGAATGTCATATTTCATACAGTTTTATTTTTATAAATTACTTTTTTTCAAATTGCAACTTTTTATTGTATTTGCATATCGTTAATAAATTAGTGATTTGATTATTAATTCTTATTATTTTAGGTTTTGAACAAATTAACATCCTTTTCCCGATTCAAGTGTGGACATAGCAGCGTTCAGATTGATTTTAATGAAAATTGTTGACATTGACTTGACCTTAGGATTTATTTGTGAAGGTAACATTTTCTTAAGAATTAATTTCTATATTATCATTACCATTCTATTCCTTATCCTTAATCCATTTCTTAAATTGATGTACTCAATATTTTATAATACATTTGCTTAAGTCATTCATTCGTTTTATGTTAAATTTTGTTCTTAATTAGGTAGTGTCTAATGATACACCATACGTATTTACAAAAAAAATTCCTTTTTAATTCAATCTAATATATGAATATTTATCTATACTAGAGGACTGGCTTAATATATATATATATATATATATATATATATATATATATATTATGTTTGAAGTCAGTGGCAGTCATGATAAAAGGAATATAACAATATTTGAGACAATCAATAAAAGAAGCACAATCATAATTTAAAATTAGATTAAAAGGAAATAAAACATCAACTAATAATTGAATGTAAAATAAATAGAATTAACAACGACTGTCTCTGGGCGCAAATTTTAAAAAATCATCGATACTATAAAAACAGTTCAAAATATTGACCGCTTGGAGAGGATAATTGTAGAAACATGTCAAGAAATTCCTCCACTGATTATAAGGAATGCATTACGTGAATTTTCCAATAAAACGATTAAGTGTATTGAACGAGACGGTGGATATGTCGAAGCATTAGCATGAGTGAACATTAATTTTGTTTGTTCTAATATTAATATGATGTTAGTTTTATAACTTAATATTTAGATGTATTTTATGATTTGCAAAATAAATAAATATGCACTTATTTTGGAAAACTAAAAGGTTATCATGTGTTTCGTAATCACAAAAGATAAATGTTCATTCAAAATAGAAATATTAGTAAAAAATAAAGTAATCCGAAGTTTTAATTTAAATGGATGTACTTGCATATTTAAACGTAATTTTTAATTCTGATCATTTTTTTTAGTAACATTTTTCGATATTGTCAAATTTAAAGGTACTTTACTCTTGAGTAAAACTCATATTTTATGACAAACCTCGTATACGACTAAAATTTTTTATATTTTATGACTGTATTTCAGGTTTTAGATAATGCAGAACTTTTTATGAGGTATAACTTTTTTTCCTAAAATTAATAATAAAAAAGTTTTCCATACGATTCCAACTTAGGGGGACATATTGTATAATATCAAATTATTATAAATTATAATATTAATCAAGCACTTCCTATATACCAGAAAATGCAATTTTATCACTTTAAATCTTTATGCACGACCTTGTTAATTAAAAAAATTTATTATCAATTTTTATTCAATCTCACGCAATACATAAACTGTATCATTTAATCAACGTAACAATCATACAATTTGTAGTGAATTATCATAAGAAATTTATTAATTCCTTGAAACTCATACATCTTGAGGCTGATTTATACTGGTTACAATCAAAATTTCTTCATAATAATGAAACATGATTCTTAATACAAAAAAAAATACCATTTCAGTGTAACTAAATCGGACACCAAAATCAAGTGGAAATTTCAAGGCAAACTTTCATAAATGCTTATACCCGTACGGTACGGTGGGGTTATACATTTTTAGGATACATTATGTCGTAATTATTTTTTCAAAAAGTTTTTAATATGCAATTAACATTCAATATTATAAAATTGTTCTAGCGTTCATGTCTAAGCGATAAAAATTACATAATCCAAAGACAACATTATTTTTTATCATTTTTTTATCTAGAAAAGTTACCCCGCCCTTGAGGCTACTTTGCCTTTGCGTATAAAATCATGAAGGCTATGTGTCACGTAGAGGGTTACTTTGCCTATTGAAACTTTGCCACAAATGTCTGCAATACAATTTCTAATATATTACTTTTCCGCCCAACCTATCTAAATGCGTGAAAAGTATTGGTTTACCCCAAAAAAAGTTGGAATTTTGGAATTTTGTTTGAGTTATTTTTACGTTTTCCATCAACAATAACACGAAAAAACGGTTTTTAGAACAAAAATCCTGTGTGTATGTCGTCGTCGTTGTCGTCGGCCACTATCCCTTTTCCTTGTTAACACTTTTCATAATTTAAGTTCGGAGTGTTTTCCTCTAAGAAAATCTAAGCAAGGCACTGAACGTTCTCCAGTGTCTTGGTTTACAGATGATTTAGGGTACCTAAGAAATCAACTTTCATCTTTGAAGTTAATAGTCGATGCAAGAAAACAGCCAGAAGATCTAAAAAAGTATAGGACTCTGAGGGTACTGTATAATAACAGGCTAAAATCCGCTAAAAAATCAGCTTATGATAATTTTATCATGTCGTCTGAAAATAGAGCGAAGGCTTGTTGGAAGGTTATTAACTATGAAAGAAGGGAATCGAAATACTCCTCAATAACTCCTGATTTGTCACCAAATGAGATAAATGCCTTCTTTTGTGAAATTGCTGTCAATATCATTCAATCTCTTCCTAACATTTATAATGCTTAGCTCCTATGTTTTAAAAATTTTCCTGCTCCTTGCGGTTCATTCTATTTACACCCGGGCACTCACTTTGAGGTCTCTTCAGCCATTAATTCATTGAAGAATTCGGATTGTCTTGATATTCATGAACTCAATAGCCGCATCTTGAAGGAGACCAATTCTATTGCTGCAAAACCTTTTACGGAACTCATAAATCTTATTTTTAACACCGGTATTTATCCCGATATTTTCAAACTATCCAAAGTGCTTCCCCTTTTTAAAAAAGGCGATGCTTCCGTAATCGATAATTATCGCTCTATCAGTATTATTTCAATATTCAGTAAAGTCATTGAAAAATTAATAAAAAAACAGTTGTATGACTATTTTGATTCAAACGAATTCTTCAGTAGCTCCCAATTTGGCTTTAGAAATTCCCGCTCAACCACCCAGGCAGTTCTTAATGTTGTGAGTGGCGTAGTGGAAGAACTTGAACACGGTAACCGTACGGCCATAATGATGTGCGATCTTTCAAAGGCATTTGACTGCGTTTCTCACGACATTCTCTTAGAAAAATTAAATTATTATGTAGTTAGGGGAATTCCGTTGAAGCTTATTGGTTCTTACCTGTCAAACAGAAAACAATGTGTTACAGTGAATGGTGTAACATCAGATTTTCTGGAGGTAAGTCATGGAGGCCCTTCAGAGGTCGGTTCTAGACCCCCTCTTGTTTATCATTTATATTAATGATCTGAGCCGTTTTATGTTACCCTATATCTCGGTTCTATTTGCAGACGATTCAACATTTATTATTTCGGAGAAAGATAATACGAATTTAGCCGCCTCTCTAGATTGCGTTAGAAACAGGGCAAATGAATGGTTTTCATCGAACAAACTAAAATTAAATAATAATAAAACTGAAATCATGCATATATCTGCAAGTAATCAATTGTCATTTCACCAAAAAACAAAAAATATGAAATTACTTGGATTAGTCCTAGATCACAGGCTAAGTTGGCAGGCACATATTGAGCATTTAGTCAAAAAACTTTCAAGTTCGTTATTCATTTTACGCCAGTTGAAAAATATTACTAATTCAAGTTCACTCAAAACTACGTATTTCTCACTATTTCATTCGCATATTAGCTATGGCATCGCCCTCTGGGGTAGTTCCTCCCATGCTTTAACAGTATTTAGAATGCAAAAAAGGCGATAAGGGTGCTTGCTTATCTTGGTTTCGGGGATCATTGTAAACAGTTTTTGATAAAATATAAAATTATGCCATTACCGTCATTGTTTTTATTTCATACTCTTATTGAAATTCATGGGAAACAGTCAATGTTGTCTAGAAATTCAGATATCCACGACTACAACACTCGTAATGCTGACCATATCAGATGCAGCTACTTTCGGCTAAATAAGACACAATCAAATTCACCAAACTATAGGCTTTTTAATATTTTGCCATCAATTGTAAAATCCTTGGGCTCCAATGCTTTTAAAAAATATTAAAAAAGTTTTTGCTTAAACATTGTTTCTACTCTGTTGATGATTACATTGTGCATTGTCCAGGCAATCTCAACACCGTATCTCTGCTGTGACATTTTACTCTAGCTTTATCTTAAGATATATTTTGTATATTTCTTCTGTATATTTTCTTGTTGACGTGCTACAAACATTTTATTGTAAAGTAGTTAATAAATATCTTTCTAGTGTTTTTAAATGAAACTCACGGTCTCTAGTTAATTCCACAATATAATAAAAGTTATTGAAAATTCTAAAAATTGACAAGTGTTTCGATAAATCAATATCATCGTCAGAATGACAGAAGTTACATTTCATTTTATGCCTACCTGATGTTTAGTAGTTATTTTTGGCTAGACCAAGAAGTAACCTAACTTGTGATTGGCTTAATATATGTTTATAGAGAGAAAAGAAGATGTGATATTACAAATATTGAAGCTTAGATATTATTAGCCCTATGGTGATATCCTGGATATCATTTTTCCAATTAAGATCAGTATAACTGTGCAATGATATAGAAAACCAGGAAAACTATATCTGCTGATCCTTACAATTATCACTTAAGAAGACAGTTTATTAGTGGAGAACTCCCTAGATTTAACTGTTCATTGACAACTTCATATTGTAGGTTTCTTAGATGTCTTCTAATTTCCAGTTCTTCAAGGAAATCCAGTTCTTGTTTCTTTTCACAGATATGCAGCACTTCTAGTTCTGTGTTAGGTGTCAATGAATGATTGGTGTCAAGTAGATGTTTTGCGTAGTGGGATTTATCTGGTTGTTTCAATCTGTATGCTCGTAAGTGTTCACTCTATCGTATTTCAAAATTCCTAAGGGTCTGACCCAAATAGACAGCATTACATTCTGGACATTAGAGTTTATATATACCTGACTTCTTTAATAGTGGTATTTTTGTTTTTACATTTAACAATTTTGTACTAAAGTTACTTTCTGTTTTAAAAGAAATTGTTGTATTCGTTGCTGAAGATATTATCTTTGAAATATTATTAGAAATATTTCCTGCATATGTGATGGTTTTATAAGTTTTAATTTCATCAGCTTGTTTAGGATATATTAGTTGTAATGCCACTTTTTCTTCTTTTTTACTAATTAGCTTATTTATCATACCTAATAATAATATTCCACGAAGTAAGGGTCGAGACAGTTAAGTTAAATATCTATCTATCTTACATGTCTTGTTAGCACGCTACAGCCTCCGGGGTGCAATAAGTCACCAATTTTATGATGGAATATTGTTAAGGACATGTCACAGATGAACCCTATTGATATTCAGCTCAACAGAGCCAATACAACGGGTGCTATAGTACTGGAAGTACGACATTTTGTCATTTTTTGAGAAATTTCAGTTTGTTAGTATGATACAGCCTCTGGAGTTCAACAAGTCACCAATTTTATAATTGAATATTATTTAGGATATCTGTCTGACACACCCTATTGATTTTCAGCTCGCCAGAGCAAATACAACAGGTGCTACAGTACTTTCTGGCTCACTACTCCAGTCATCTCCACCCAGATGGACTAATAATTTTACCAAATTTACCAATTTCTTAGCTTTAATGTCGTTTGTGAGTGGCACATTGTATCATCTCCAATATTTTTCCTCTTTTCAATAGTTTGGTATTTAGTTCCAAAATCATCGTTTCTATCAAATTGCTATGTCTTCACACATACGCCACCAACGGAGGTTCTTTTAAAGAGAATTCTTTTTTCAAAACGGCTAAGGCTTGTTTAAAATCGTAAACTTTCCAATCGTCGCCCAGTTTTCGAGCTTCACCAAATTTTGAATATATTTCATAATATTTTTGTGGCGATTTCAGCACAATATGAGCTCTTAACTCTTTCTCTACCCTTCCAAAAACACGATCTGCAGGTAAATATTAATGTCCTCGAACTGGAAAACATATACTTATGGACTTCAGTGTTGGAGGAGCACACTTACACAACCAAATAATAAGCATTTGCACGACGTGATTATTTTTATTTTCACACCCACATCCATCACAGCATAGCGAAAGGTTTGTTATATGACCTGGAATTTCCAGTTTATTTAAAAAATCATAATGTGCAGACCCCGCTTTTCTAAATCCCCTACCAGCTTGGTTTTCAAGCCGAGTGTAAAATACAGGGGTGCTCGTAGAGATATCTGTTACACAGAAAGCATAAAAAGATAGCTGTTGTGCTTATAAAGCGTCTCCTATAGATACTCTAGACAAAAGCAGTAAAAAAGTGTGAAGTCATTGGTTTCCTTTATTAAAGTGTTCTTGGCCCTTAGATTATGAACTCTTAAGTCGGTCATAATTCTTGTTTTGTCTTAAATATTCGTACATAAACAAATTTGCGTTTGATGCCGCATACAAAATCCACAGACAACCGTTGCTGGTGAACCAAATTCCATATTGAAATCCGTATTCAAATTTCGACTAAAAAACTTGTACTTTACTTTGTTCTGGGAATCTACAGAGTTGTTATAAGCTTTCCATAATTTGGTTATATTATACTCAAAGGACAAGTAAATTCTTCGAGATTTCTGACGTCCATAATGACTTTCGTGGCCTTTCAAATTCGCTATAAATTCTTTTATATTTTCTCTTTTTCCCGTATTTTGACCCCAAAGACAGATAAAAACATTTTCTGGCAAACGGTCATCTTTTCAGGTGGAGAACGAAACCATAGTTTACGATTAGTAAACGAAGTAAAAAAGGGTGAGACAATAGTTATTTGTAAAACAAGTGTCACAATGACTCGTTTTGTAGTACGAGTGAAGTTTGCACAACGAACCGCTAATCGGTGAGTTGTGCAAATGACGAGTACTACAGAAAGTCATTGTGGCACAAGTTTTACACAATAGTTTTTATAATTCGCATGTATTTAATTATTTAAATAAAATAGAATTTCATATAATCCCTGTTTTTAATCTAGGGGGAGTGGTTTGAATTAAGTTGGCAATTCTGTAGGTTCCTAATTGGTCAGATCACAGATGGTTTTATTCATCACTTCTGACTTTTGACATATTATAACCGAATAAGTGTGTAAATTGTAAACAAACTTTCATTTAAGCAAAAAGAGGATGATTATTTGTTTAAAAAAGAGCTTCTTCGTATATACTCTTGCGATCTATTTATATTATATCATGAACAGAATTATTTCTGTAATACATCTTCACATAGATATCTGGTAATTTATCCCAAAAATCGAACGTTTTGTATACCTATATATTGATCCTATACGATATAAAAATAAAAAATTGATAAATAAACGTTAGCGTACTTTATTCATTAGTATTTTTAATATATAAATTATTCTAATTTACCTTTAAGAACGTGTAATATAATAATTTGCTAGCTAAAACAACGCTAGACCATTTTATTTATAATTTGTTTCAAGGTTAAAGTCAAATGTCGAATAAAAATATAACTAAATACAATAACCAACTGTACACTAAAAATTACTATAACAGTGTTCAAAGAGCTTCATTGTGACACTGTAAACAATGTTATAATAAAGTCTCTTTTATACGCGAATTATAAAAAGTATTTTTTCTACTCCTGTTTTGTAATACATTTATTATAAGAATAAAATCTGTATCATAATGAAGTTCATTATGATACAGATTTCCATTACGGTACAGATGTTTAAGCCAATAGAACCAAGTTAATTTATAGGAAAGTGAGACTTAATCTGACAACTTTAATTTATATTTTCAAATGTACCTATATTTAAAATTAATTAAGAGTTTATTTTGAAGAATTATAAAAGAAAATGAAACAATCATCCGTATGGACATATTGTTCAATTACTAAATCTTTTAAACATAGAGAATAATGTTGACATATCAAAATATCCCAACTTGCATGCTGCAATAAAACGCAAATTCTAAAGGCCGCTTGACATGAAGCAATACAATCTGCAATTAGTTGCATGCAATTTATTGCAAGGTCAAAATATTGCATGTGATGAATCTTGCACGTTGTTTGACATTATGCAAGGCAAATGAAAAACTTGAAAAAAATGCCATTAACAAAAATCACGAATCAACAAGAAGATTAAGTTATACAAAAAAAAGTGCTACAGTCAATCAAGTGTACATAAAACGGACCCGTCATCTGACTTATTGCACTCCGGAGGCTGTATCGTGCTAACAAGACATGTAAGGAAAAGTGGCCGACGACAACGATGACATACACACAGGATGTTTTCTCTAAAAACCGTTTTTTCGTGTTGCTGTTGATGGAAAACGTAAAAATAACTCGAAAAAATTTTTCAAATTTCCAACTGTTTTTGGGGTAAACCAATACTTTTCTCGCATATAGATAGGTTGGGCGGAAAAGTAATTTTTGGGGAAATTTCAGTTTATTAGCACGATACAGCCTCCGGAGTATATACAAGTGACCAATTTTATGATTGGATATAATTCAAAGCTTCTCAAAGATAAACCTTACTGATATTCATCTCACTAACGCCTGTAGAACGGGTGCTATGGTACTCGAAGTACCAAATTTTTGTCATTTTTGGAGAATTTTCAGTTTGTTAGCACGATACAGCCTCCAGAGTGGACAAAAGTGAGTAATTTTATGATTGAATATTGTTCAAGGCGTCTCACAGATGTACCCTATTGATTTTCATTTGACGAGCGAGTCCAGCGGGTCCTATAAATCCAGATATACTAATTTTTTGGTTATTTTTGGAGAAATTTCGGTTTGTTAGCACGATACATCTCCCGAAGTGTATACAAGTAACAATTTTATGATAGAATATTGTTCAGGGCCACAGATGCGGAAAAGTTAGTTTTAATCTTTGAAACCGTTTATTTTTAAATCCAAATTCAAAATATTGTGTTATCCTCGTACGTATTAGCAGCGTCACAACCTTTAAAACTTTGCATGTGGAATGTACGTCATGTGCTCGTTCCGGTAACTGCGTTTACAACGTTATCAATTTGTATGGCTTTCTCGCGCATCGTTTACTGCCAAAATTAATATGCCAACCTGTACATTATTGTGATCTACGGCTATGATTGATGTTAAAGATAGCCAAGTTGTACTCTATACGTACTCGGAGTTTGAGCGTTTTTTTATTTCAGTTTGTTCAAGGGAGTGTATTTTGTCAGATTATCTCAAGCCTCTTTATACAATTGATGAAAACATCCAACGGATAACCGTATTAAATTTTGCATTTCGAATGGAGAATTATATCGAACGAAATAATATCGAATTTGTTACTATGTAACTTATGAATAAATTATATATTTTAATGTATGTTATTTTTTAATACAATAATGCAACAGTCTAGACAATTTGATAATTCTTCCATTGAATATTTGTGTGGAAATCAACTGTATCAGTGCGGTAAATGGTTCCATATTTTTACATAAATGTCTTCATAATTTTATGGAATATTGATGACAGCCAGGTTACAAAATAAAAATTATAATTACGATAATTGGTAAATGAGTCATTTTTCTGCATGTAAAAGTGACGAGGAATTTAATATTATTGCAAAATTTTTATCAGTGACACGTAAACATATATGAATATGCTCTTAATACTTGTTACTTTTCCACCCAACCCTATCTAACAAAACCATACAATTTTCCTTAGTAAAAGTCCAACAGTTTTCTAATATAACAAAATAAGTTATCCAAACATGAATGTTACCCATCTGATACTGGAAGATTTTCCCAAAATTGTAGGCGATTTTTTGGCATAAGGCTACCTAAATTATTCAATATCGAAATTTTCTTTTGAGAAGATATACCAACCACCCGATTACAGCGTTCTGGTGGATTTAACCTCATATTTTTTGTTACGGATGCTCTCAGGAAGTTTATATCAAAAAATTCCCCATCAAAATCTGTCTTATATTTCATATTTAATGAATTTCGTTCAAATTTAATATGAAACATATCATTTATATACGGCCGTGGTACTATCTTGTTCAATTTGTACTGAGATGAATAATCAACCCATTTGTAAAAGTTTGACAGATCCATACTCAAAACGTCAGTATGTTTCGATGTCCCTTTCACAGCGCGTGTATAATCTGGAAAGTCATAAAGCTTATTTCCCATTCGTTTCATGTCCTCGACGATAGTGAGAGACAGTCGGGTTGAACGATAATATATGGGTACGTATCACTTCGTCGTCCATTTTATTATGTGGCTGACCTCTATTTCTTCCATCTTCAAAAGCTACCATGTGGTTCTTAGAACGTTGCATTGCATTACGTAATACTTTATCGTTATTTTTTTTAAATCCTAAGGTAGTTAAAAAAAAACTTTACACACTTTTTGTAACGTGCCATTGTCATGTTTTAACGAATATCTAAATGATTTTTGTCTTCGGTGATTTTCGATGTATGCCGTTGTTCGTTGCTTTATGGGTAAGGTTGATGTATGATGAAGCATGAATGATTTTTGTTCTTTTTTTGGCATCCCCAATATTCAGAATTGATAATTATTCGTTGCTGTTCTGATATTACTTTCTTGCACCCCTTTTTACAATTTTCTTTGCACGATTATTTCAAAACACCATGAAGTTGGGCTAGTGCGGCAGATTTTTGTTTTTTCCTTTCTTTCACAGATAACGCGTACCGTTTCCCTTTCCGAATTGTCCCTTTTTCCGTTAGTTCATTTTCATTAGTTACAGATATATTATTATTTATAGAATTATCTGAACTCACAGCTACCTATGCAGTAATATTAGCGCACTGACTTGTATTACTATTACTTTCTTTCATAGTTGAGGATACTCCCGCACTGGATTCTAGCAAGGTTAAAATTTCTTCGTCCGATACCTCTTGGTTATGGCATGAACCATGCTCGCTATCATTATCATCGCTTGGAATTTAATTTGGATCATTATTCGAAGAAGATGTATTGGGTACTTTGTCTCTAATTGTTTTAAAACGTTCCTTTGTTTGCTGGTTTAAAGCTAACATCAACATTTTCTTTCCTCGAGATTCCTCCATTGCTCAAATCTGAAATAGAAAGTGGAAAATGGTACAACACTAATAATACTAGTATAAGTAGTCTACATAATATTTGCTACCTAAGTGCGGACCTGTAACTAGACAAAAGTAAGCAAATTTATTTTTTAGGTTATGTCTTAGTGGTACAAAATAACAAATTTACTAAAATTGACATATCATTAAAATTGCATCAAGAAAGTACCACTTATTATAATATAGTGAGATCTGTAAACACTTACCTAATTATATCACACTAAAACCCAATTAATATTATTCGTCTACAGGAACAAAACTTTACTGCAAACTTTTGAACACGACTAACTGCTAACATTCACGGCCATGTACTCCGGATGTTTATGCAACCAGTAAAATATCCTACACAAATAAGACGTATATGAGAGATGCGCCCATTTCGCTTACCACGACTGAGTTACGTCTAAATAGCTTGGGATTTTCGGTGATTTTGGATATACGTCTATTTTTACTAATGTTTTTGAAGGCTTAGTACGATGAGATCCGGCCAAATTTCTTAATAAAATTAATAGATGGGTTATAAGGGAGTCTTAGCAAGTAAAATCTAAAATTCGTAAAAAATTGAGATACGCCCTTTGGGCTTAGGACGGCAGTATAGTACTTGA
The DNA here is from genome assembly GCA_963921935.1 of Galeruca laticollis. Classification (NCBI taxonomy): domain Eukaryota; kingdom Metazoa; phylum Arthropoda; class Insecta; order Coleoptera; family Chrysomelidae; genus Galeruca; species Galeruca laticollis. The sequence goes on from OY998184.1 coordinate 53,796,048, forward strand.
AGAACGTTATTTTTGGATAATTTTCAGTTTGTTAGAACGATACAGCCTTCGAGTGTCACCAATTTTATGATTGAATATTGTTAAGGTCATCTCACAGATTAACCCCATTGATTTTCAGTTTGCCAGATCCAGTACAACGGGTGCTATGGTACTTGAAGTATGTCATTTTTGTCATTTTTTGAGAAATTTAAGTTTGTTAACATGATACAGCATCAGGAGTGTAAATAGTCTTCAATTTTATGATTGAATGTTACTCAAGACATCTCACAGATAAACCACATTGATTTTCAGCTCACCAGATCCAGTACAACGGGCGGTATGGTACTTGAAGTATGTCATTTTTTGGAGAAATTTAAGTTTGTTAGCACGATACAGCCTCCGGAGTGCAACAAGTTACCAATTTTATGATTGAATATTCTTCATAACATATCACAGATAAAACCTATTTATTTTCAGCTCACCAGAGCTGTGATATAGTACTTGAAGTACGACATTTTTGGATAATTTTCAGCCTCCAGTACAACAGGTGCCTTAGTACTTGAAGTACGACATTTTTATATAATTTTCAGTTTGTTAGCACGATACAGCCTCCGCGTGTCACCAATTTTATGATTGAATATTGTTAAGGTCATCTCACAAATGAACCCCATTGATTTTCAGCTCGCAAGATCCAGTATAGCGCCAGATCCAGTATAGCGCCAGATCCAGTATAGCTGGTGCTATGGTACTTGAAGTACGACATTTTTGTCATTTTTGGATAAATTTAAGTTTGTTAACATGATACAGCGTCAGGAGTGCAAATAGTCTTCAATTTTATGATTGAATGTTATTCAAGACATCTCACAGATGAACTGTATTGATTTTCAGCTCACCAGATCCAGTACAACGGGCGGTATGGTACTTGAAGTATGTCATTTTTTGGAGAAATTTAAGTTTGTTAGCACGATACAGCCTCCGGAGTGCAACAAGTTACCAATTTTATGATTGAATATTCTTCATAACATATCACAGATAAAACCTATTTATTTTCAGCTCACCAGAGCTGTGATATAGTACTTGAAGTACGACATTTTTGGATAATTTTCAGCCTCCGGAGTATACAAATGATCGGATATTGTTCAGGGCGTCTCATAGATGAACCCTATTGATTTTCAGCTAACCAGAGACAGTACAATGGATCACATATATCCAGATAAATTTAGGTTTATTAGCACGATACAGCCTCTGGAGTGAATACTTAAGTGCGGAAAAGTTAGTTTTAATCTTTAAAGCCGTTTATTTTTTTGAGGTTTTCAAGTAGTCAGGAAATAATTTAAATTTGGATTTATTTTCATTCAAACAAATATTTGTATTCAATACGAGGTACTGCATTTTTCAAAGTTGGCATTTACGAGGAAATGCGCGGAGATTAAAAAACAAAATACAATTGAAAAGTAATGTTTTATTAAAAAGTAGATCAAAACAAAACAGTATATTCTAATGAGTATAAAACAAAATTATATGTAAACAACTGAATTTATTTGGTTTTAAGAACTATAATCATAAGAAAGGAAACGTTAAATTATCAGTTTAATAATCATTTTGCATTGACAGGAAGGTTATCATAAAATGCCCAAAAATATTGAGATATACACTTTTTTATTGCTTGAAAGTGGTCATACTTCCTTTTCTTTATTTTGATTATCTGGATGTACGAGGAAAATTCAGTCAGCTCAAAATCTTTTATTTTATTTCGACGATTGGGCAGCTCAACATATAATTCTTCGAAGTCCAGTTTATATTTGATAGCACCTCGATAGTACTCCAAGGCTCAAATGTCTCTCAACTGATTTTTTTTGGATTGTCTTATGCACCTGTACTTCATCAAATGTTTCTTACTAAAATATTTAACAAAATTGGAATCTTTCGTTTTTGCCACGTATGGTGTTGAACATCTGGATTCCCTAGTAACTCTCAAGTAGTCACTAGATAACTATATTTATTTATTTTTAGCCGTGCCTCTATTGTGCTATGTACTGAGTCACACTTCATTTGCGTGTGATCTTTCTCAAGCAATTTTTAGAGATTTGGACATCATGTTTTTCAGATAAATATAGGCAAAATTGCATTCCTATTTTGTGCAGTTCACCCATCGGTGTATAGTATAATAGGTCCCCCTCATTGAGAAACGTTTCTTCAAGGAAATCAAACTGGAAAGAAGCATAGGTTGAGGCCTGACCATCTTGCTGTTCTGTTTTTATGCTTTCTATGTAAATATTATGTTGTTATACTTTCTATGTAAATATTATTTAATAATATTTGAGTTCAGTTCAATCATTTATTATAAATCATTACATGGAATCAATGCCTGTCGACAAGTCACATACTAGATTGTCACTGCTGTCATGTCTACCACAACACCCCCCTTTTTTACATATTTTACAAATTTAGTTTATCTGGTTTTTCTAATAATTCTTCCTCTTGATGAAACTTGGACATTTAAATTATTAACATTGTCCTGAGGAACGTCTAACGGGTGTTCTAGCGAATCTTCGTAATTTTCACTATTATCACTGTCTGAACCTTGATTTTCATTTTCCATATTAATACTATTTTCTACTTCACTATTACTACTAACATTATTACTATCTGTATTACTAATACTATTTTCTAATCCATTATATTCATTACCAATCTCACCAGGACTCTCTATTTCTATATAACACTTTTTTCTTACTTCCTCTTCCTTCCTTTCTAAAGTGTTGTTATTATTTGAAGAAGTAAGTTTCATTGTTACAACTTAAAGTACAATGTTTAATAAATTTTCCATTTCTATACAATATTGTGCCGTTATTTATTTTTAACATGTATGTTCTATCCCTAACTCTATTTAATACTATACCAGAATACCATATACTCTTGGGTTTTAATTGAACAACAACCTTAGTATTTGGATTAAGAGATTTTAGATTTTTAACACCCTTACTATTATAATAATTTGCACTTTTTTTCTGTCTGTTATCTAGAGAATTATTGAACTTTTTTGTAATTGATTAATGTTGGTTTGAACATATCATTTTTAAGGGGTAAAATTGTTCTGAGTCTTCTTGACATCAGTACTTCTGCCGAAGAGTAAGAACCATCGATTTCCATGTTGCGATACATGAGTAGAGCTATGTATAGATCTTTTTCGTCTTCTAGACCCTTTTTAAAAATTATTTTTGTCGTTTGTATATTTCGTTCTGACATACCGTTAGATTGTGCATATGCCGCTGAACTCTTTATGTGATTAGACTCACAACTTTTTGAAAATTCATTGAATTCCCTGGAGTCAAACTGAATACCTCTTTCTGATATCAAAGTAAGTGGAATACCATGGCTAGCAAAAATGGACTTCATTACTTAAATTATTTCGTAACTACTTGTACTTTGTTCCAGTTTTTCTACTTCTAAGTATTTGGAATAATAGTCTATTACTAAGAGATATTTTTTACCCTGTATTTCAAAAATATCACACCCCACCTTATTCCAAGGCATTTTTGGACTTTCATGACATTTTAACGGTTCATTTAATTGTGAATTCGAGTATTTATAACAAATATGACATTCTAGAATTTTTTGTTTAATTTCATTTTGCATGGGTGGTCAAAAAAGAGATTCTTTCGCCAATTTCAAACATTTTGTTATGATTATAATGTATCCTATCAAGCATTTCTTTGTGTGAAACTTTTGGAACTATAATATCATTATTTTTAAAAATAAAACCATCCATTACTGTTAATTCACTTTTATATTTACAATACTTCCTAACTTGATTGTCTAAATTTTTATTAGTACTAAGCCATCCGTCTAATATAACCTTTTCTAAGGCTTGCAATTCACTATCTCTTTCGGTTTTGTCTTTAAATTCATTGAACTTGTTAGTGGTAATGTTTATTTCTGAAACTATAAGACAAACTTGTGATGAAATTTCTTCATCTGGAAATTCAAACTCACTTTCATTTACTGTAGCCCCAGAAAGAGCATTAGTTCTTTTCCTGCCTTATACCTAACTTCAAAATCGAATTTCTGGATTTGTGATAGCATTCGTTGCAAACGCGCTGGACACTTATTCAGTGGTTTTCTAAATATGGAAATTAAAGGTAAGTGATCCGTTTCAACGATAACTCTTTTACCAAATATGAAGTCATGAAATTTATTTAATCCGAATGTAATTGCTAAAAGTTCCTTCTCTATCTACACTGTGTTTCCGTCATTGCTTTAGAAGCATACGCACATGGTAATTTATCTTGTAATGAAACCGCCCCCAAACCATTTTTAGATGCATTAACTGACACAACTGTGTCAGCATTAACGTTGTAAAACTGCAAGACTGGTTTATCAATTAACATGTTCTTCAAGTTTTTAAAAGATTTTTCATGTTCGGGTTGCCATATAAATTCTGTATATCTTCTAAGCAATGTTTTCAATGAGTAAGTTTCATTTGAGAGATGATTTATGAATTTACCTACTTGCTTGAATTTTTGAATTATCTGGACTCAGACCATTTTCCGAAATTATATGCCCCAAGTACTTAATTTCATTTTTACCGAATTTGCATTCACTTAAATCAAATTTTACATTATTTTCTCTTGCTAAATTGAGAATTTGTTTAAGCTTGGCATAATGTTCAGCTTTATTAGAACCCCACACAAGTATATCATCAATATATGTATCTGCTCCTTCTATGTTGAAAATTTTCTTGAATCTAGTTTGAAATACATCCGGGGCTGACTTAATGCCATAAGGTATTCTTTTAAATTTATATCTCCCAAATGGAGTACCAAATGTACATGGGTTTGAACTAGCCTCGTCTAATGGAATTTGGTAAAATCCTTGTGCAGCATCTAATGTAGAGAAAAGTTTTGCGTTTGATAACTTGCTAGTAATTTGATCTAAAGTGGGTGTTTGACAATGTTCTCGCTTAATTGCTTTATTTGAATCAATAGGGTCAAGACAAATACGTAATTTATTATCTGGTTTTCTAACCAAAACTAGTGGATTTACCCATTGTGAACTACCTTGAACTTTCTCAATCATTTTATCTTTTTCTAAACCTTCAAGACTCTCTTTAAGACTGTCTAACAAAGGAATGGCAACTTTTCTAGTAGGATGAACCACTGGATCTATTTTGTCATCTACCTCTATTTGGTAAGGATCTTTGATGCAACCTATTCCCTCAAAAAGATCACTGTATTTTTTAACCAGTTTAGTGTAATCTGAAACATTTGAGTCAGATTGTACTTTTGCAATTAGTCCTAAGTTAACACTTGACTGTAAACCTAGAATGGCTTGTGAATTTGAATTTACAATATAAAACTTTAAATTGTGCTTTTTCTCATTTCTTACACATGGTAAACAAACCTTACCTGATACTTTTAAATTATTTCCAGTATAGGATTGCAATGTTGTATGCGTTTCAGTGATTTTATCATTAGGTAATTTTACGAATTTAAAAATATTCTAAAGTAAAACATTTACCATGGCTCCAGTATCAATCTTCAATTTAATTATTTTTTATTTATTTCTAAATCAGTTAACCACTCATTTTTTATTGATGGCACTACTCACCTGCGAAATCGTACCTACAAACATGAAGTTGTCAGAATTTATTGAATTTACTTCTTCAGTGCTTTGTTCAATGTTATTTATGCCTTTCCTATTTTTCTTTTTATAACAGACGGAAGCAAAATGATTTACTGCATTACAGTAATTACAGGTCTTTCCATATGCAAGACATTTATTCATTTTATGTTCCCTGCTACCACACTTTTGACAGTTTTTAATTAATCTCTCACTTGTATTAAAATGTAACACATTCCTCGGTTTGTCATTTTTTCATCAGCTCAGGAGGATGGCGAGGATATCTTTCAACAGGGCAAAAAGTAACAGACTTGAAGAGGATTGGAACGCATACAAGTGTCACCTCAAGGAGTATAAAACAGTCATTAGACAAAAACAAAGAGAAGCATGAAGAATCTACGGGGAGGAAATCGAAGATTTCCCCTAAGGTAGACTCCAAAAAGCCCTCTCCAAAGATCCCTACCGTCATATCGGTATACAAACCAAAGAAACTGCCAATCTGAAGGAGCGTGAAGAAGCGTTCAACTATTAATGTCAACTCACTTCCCTGACTCCAGAATCTCAAACACGGCAACCTGGGAGGAAGAGGGGAATCACTACCCGACGGTCGATGATTCTGTTAACAGGAAGATTCGAGAAGATATTCTGCGCTCTAATGCAAGAGGCCCTCAATATTATCGAACAATGGTGCAGAGACTGTCAATAAATCCAAAAAAGACGGAGAAGGTTCTTTTCACGAAAAAAAGGAAGCTTGTAAAACATCAAGCCCCAAAGCTCCTAAATACCAAACTTAACTTTTCTTCAGAGGTGAAATACTTAGGGGTCACCTTCGACAATAAGTTAACGTGGAACTCTCATCTCGAAAATTGAGTAAAGAAGCATATATTTCTCATAAACAGTGTCGCACAACCATCGACTGTATCTGGGGAATGTCGCCTAGGGTCACTGCATGGATCTACACTGCCATCATTAGACATATGCTAACGTACTGCGCGATTGCCTGAAAATTTAAACCAAACCAGCTGACAATCGTCCGTAAACTGGATCAAATCCAGAGGACAGTATCCCTCAACACAGCAGGAGGTACGAAAAGCACACTAACTAGAGCTATGAAGGTGATCCTTGGTCTCGCTCCCCTTGACATACACATCAAGAAGGTTGTCTTGATGACCATGACACGTCTCCGCTCTATTGGTATACAACCTGATGTAGGATCCGGTGAATTGAGACGTAACTTGTGGCGTGAGACCATCAGAAAGATTCCACTACTGCAGGCCAATACTTACTTGATTCCACCGCGATATGCCTGTCACAGGCCCTACACGATAATCATTAAAAATTACGCACAGGACTCATTAGATGTAGGCGCAATCCTCATCTTCACAGATGTATCTAAAACCAATGTAGGCTCAGTAGGTATGTGCAATTTATTCAATACCCCTGAATCTAGACATAAGATGGGCGATGGGCTGCAATGCAAGTGTTGCTCAAACAGACCTCACTGTTATCTGCATCGCTGCAAAAGAGATTACCGAAAGAACCACCACAGGTAATAATATTTACATCCTCGCGGTTAGTAGACAAACACTACTAGCCCTGAACAGACCGCGTATTACATCATGACTAGTATTGGAATGTCACATGGCAATCGAAGCCTGTGACAACAACGTGGTCACTTGAAGCTGGATCAAGGACATCAAGGGGAAATTGAAAGGGAACCGTATTGCTGACTCGCTAGTCAATAGAGCAGCCTTCCAAAAACTATTTAAACACTTTGACGACACAGAAGGCTGCAGGCTAGCCGAGGAACTGTTACAGTATCCGGACAGCAAAGTAGCCAAAAAATACGTGACTATGAACAGGCAGAACCTATGAACAGGCACGGGTATTCTGACTGGTCACTGCTACCTACGAAAACACCTCTACACACTGGATCTATCTGATGATACACTTTGTAGAGGATGTGAACAAGAAGATGAGACTGTGGAACACATTCTTTGCGAATGTCCACAGGCTAATACACACCAGTATCAGGGAGCATACTTCAAACAACGTTATCACCTACTTCATACGAGTAGGCGTATGACGAGCTATAAGGAAGTCTGAGCGCCTGAAGGATGCTCAATGATCCAATTGTGGCCTAAGTGCTGTAGGGTCACCCACCCTTCAAATTTTTGCAGATATTAGTGATAAGTACGAACTGATTTATAGATATCATAATGCTACATGCAGCATAACGGATACTAAAAAAGTCCACGGATTATTCAAAATTTGTTTGGATTTATTCACGTCTTCTATTGCATGAGCTATAATATTTCAGTTTATATAATTTATATTACCACCATCTAATAACGCAGGAATTAGATTGTATCTAGCCATAATTTCAATTTTTCTATATTTATACTTTCGAAAAAATTATCGTTCAATAGACATACGTCAACTATTTGTCGCTCAGTGGGTGCTCACTCAACGGTTGAGTTATAAGTTATGTTTTCTGAATGAACTTATCGATAACCTTTATGTACGGAGAGCATCAGATGATGTTTAGGAACAGCTGACGTAATAAACTGGGATTGGTGTTCAATGTTCGTGACTTGAGACTGATTTATTTAAATGTTATCTATTAAATAATTAGTAACGGGCTAAAAAATAAGGAGAACTATTGTGTTTTCTAGTATTCTTATGATAAAAACTACCTCCTTACGTTCAAATAATGTTTTTATTTTCATACAGTCAACATCCCTATTCCATTCAGATACATAATATTAATTTCGTAAATAATTCTAGCTACTAATACTTTTGGTTGTTATTAACCAACTAAATTTAATTTTAATATTGTCAAACGTCAAGTATCTGAGCTTTTTGTACAAATTTCCTATATCATCTCCTTGCAAGAATTCCAATTCTTTTGCTGATCTGAATGAACCACTCCATCTAATTCACTTCAAAACTATTATTATTTCTCGAATCTCATCTTACCTCTTCCTTATATTGTACATTAGTCTCTTTCCATAATCCATAAAAAAGCATTAATTTCCACTTTTTACTTTTTATATTACTACGGGATTCGTTATTCTTCCGTTCCTTACCAACTATACAGCCTATTCGAATTTTGCTACCACCTTGTATATCTTAACAATGTTTTAGCCAACAATAAAACCAAAAACCAGTTTGTATCCGAATGTACATGTTAACGAACGTATAATTTTGGGAGTTATGAAAATTCAACAACATAAAAGTGATTCATGAAATGTTAGCAAAAACTGAATATATAATTATACACACAGTACATGGTATAATAATTATTAAAAATAATACTTTTTCAGGTAAATCATGACATGCAATTATATGGAACCGGATACAAACATATTTTTCACAAGAGGGTTTGTTATTTATGCGTTTGGTCATCTTAATTATCAAATAATGATTCACTGGAAATAAATAAAATATAGAATGTTCTATACAGTTGGTCCGTTGGTTCTTTACCCATGTATCACCAATAATGTTCATATGAAATTTTATGTTAGATTATTTTGTTCTGTTTTTCACTATTAATAGAAAAAGATGCAACTTAATAATTATGTCGATTATGTTATCAAATATTAATGACTCAGGGTATAGAGCCAACTGTATACGCTGTTGATGAAGTCCCGGGAAATGATCATTTGAAAAGCTTACTCAAAGGAGTGGGGTCGGTGGCTCAGTCAATAGAGCTAGATAAATATAGTTGAATTCATACATTGAAATATTTCACATAAAATTCTTAATAAGCGACTTTTTGTGTGAAGGTTTTCTGTCGCCCATACATGCACTTCTTGCATCTAATATCTAAACCACCATGTCTACCGACGATCATTGGGGACAAATAATTGAGATATTGTCCCACGCGAGGCACTACTATTCACCTGGCGTTTACCTGTGTTTATCTCCCTGATTCAGAATAATCAAACTTAAGTATACCTGCCATTTCTAGAAACGTATTGTGGTAGAAAATTCAATTTACATCTATAATTATAATGAATAACAAACTTTGTGATGTACTATATACGATACGAAAAAAGTTCTTTGGCGGAAAAATGATTCAAAAACAATGTGCTAATATATATATATATATATATATATATATATATATATAAACTGGTGAATATTGGGGAAAGCAGCAAGAAGAAAACGGAAAACGTGTACTCTTAACGGAAAATTTTCAAGCTTTTGAGGATGATTGTCCTCATCATCAGGAATACTGAAATGGAAAAACAGCATTAAGATACTGTAGTTGATAAGTAATATATAATATAGAAGAAATCGCAACAGGTGCGAACTTACCTCCGAATTGAGGTTAGGATCCATTATGTTATATAAAAATAAACTACGGACATTCAAATATGAAACAGTTCACTAACAAAGTTTCAAAATAGCACAATCACAATCAGATGACTAAAAAAGCCAACATCTAACACCATTTTGCAGACAAACGAAACACGAGTGCTTTTTTATTGTCAAAAGCCGGCAGGAAACTTCTAATTTGGAGGAATTGAATTGACAGGCAATGATGCCAACCAATAGTTGAGTGGATGAACGTGACAACAAGTACCATAAGAGAATGGTCTCCGTTGTGAAAGTTCATATTAAGGATGGAAAAGAAGAATGCAGAGGGGTTGAGAAATTGCATTCATAAGAAAGAAGAAGAGGAAATTGATATATCCCAATGGTAAGAGTTTTGCATAACAACAAAACATATACCTTGGAGGACAAAGTTAAAACACAACACCAGCCAAAAAAGACAAAATCAAAGGTAATTAAGTAATAATAATATTGTAATATAGTAATTATTAAAGTAAAAATAATAATAATTATGTAATATATATATGTATACTAAAAAGGTGATAATGGGTGCATCTACCAACACCAATGCACCCAAAATAAAAGATGTTTTTAGAGATATGTTAGCTATCCGCAAAAAGGGTAGTGTCAATTGAGGGAACGTGATTGTCATTAGTGGAAAGAAGGTTATAGTTGTAATCTAGGGATAACAAAAAGGAATAAATCTCACTCAAGTGGTCTGTGTCAGTCTTTTTGTTAATTACACTGTTAGATTGTGAAATAAAAGCCATTTCTAGGAATGATCTCTTAATTTTGTTAGACTCCGTCGCCAACACCCTTACAGCCTCAAAATTCATACGATGGTCAAGAGAATTAACATGGTTTTCTAAAGCGCAACGCTCCGGATGTAATCTACAATCACTCTTATGTGAAACAATACGGTTAGAAAGTGATCTTAAAGTCTGTCCAATATACTGTTTATCACAGTCCCCACATGGAACGCTGTACACAACATTGGTAAGAGAGGTCAACGGACATTTATCTTTAACTCTAGTAAAAATTGATCTAATTGTTAGAGCAGTTTTGTTAGCAATCTTGAAATTACCATATGCCCGGAACAATCTGGCAAGTCTCGGAGTAATGTCCTTAATGTATGGGAAGGAAGCGAGACTCCGAGACTTGCCAGATTGTTCCGGGCATATGGTATACTGAATTATGGAATAATAGACTACACACTGTGAGTAATTAAAAATTTGGGAATTTGAATTTTTTTTAAATTATTTAAAAGGAGACAATCTGTACTATTCACTATTTAATAGAGAAAGTATACAAGAATCTAAATGTATAACTATGGAGAAGATTTTAAATAAGCTTTATAAGAATATAGGTGAAATGAAATAACAAAATTTCCATATTTAAGAGAGAGAATTTTAGAACGTTTGTTCCATATAAATAAACATAATAATCCATTGTTCTCATTGTCAAAGCAAAAAAATAATATGATTTGTCTTAAAGAAGTAAATATTAGAGATTGAAAGAAGTTTTCGATAAGATTATGTAACTATTTAAAATATGTCAAGGTAGGAAGTCAAATGAAAACATTAATTTCAAGGAACATGACACTTGTTAAACGATTTGTCATTCCGAATAAATATTTTAGAAAATAAGAACTGTCATTTTAAAAATTTATTGAAATACAATTCAAGGGAATAATATATGGGTTATAATCATTTAAGAAACTCAAAACAGAATGTTCTAAAATGATGGATGGACAATCTACTATTTGAAATGAAGATTTTCAATAAGAATTTTGATAACCAATTTTGATTGGTGGAATACGTTTAAAATATTCTCATCAGCGACAAGCAGATTGCTAATAATAAAAAAAAATTTAATGGGGACTGTTTTGTTGATAATGTAGACTATTCACTAGGTACTTTTCTTTTTGGTAGCAGAGAAATATTAAGAAGCAAAATTTTTGAAAAAAAATATTAAAACTTTCGGAGAAACAATAATTTGGTATGAAAATTAGAGAAAGGAAAACATTATACTTTAAAGCTAATCAGTAATATAATTAATCAAGTAGATATAAACATTATAAGAAGAAAATTGGTAATTATAATTGAAAACAAACCATAAAATTTATCGACGTAATTAAGTAAAATGTTGTATTGTGGAAACGGTGTCTCCACAATACTTTTCAGAAAGTTTTGGATTATGGGATTTGTCTAAAATGTATTGATGTGGACGAAATATTGATTCTTGATATTATGCAAGCTGGACAAATTGTATGGTGTCTTCCTAGAGGTAACCTAAAACAAAATAAAAAAACCAATCATTGATGTGAATTAATTGAACAATACAGTGAACAAAGGTATTTAAAACTATTTTAATTATATATAAAGAAGGTTGAGTAAACTTACCGATTTTGTACAAAGAATTGAACTTTGATATTGCATAGACGCTCATAAGCTTTATTATTCGCCATTTCCTGTCATAGATTTTGATACAACGGATTTCGTGTTATAAAATTTGTATAAAATGTTGCCTATTTTAACTCATGTATAGAAATAATATTTCACCAGAGTGTATGATTTTATTTGAATGAGTGATCATACTAGATAGTAGGTTTTCACAAAATTATGTCTTGTAAAAGAATGATGTATTTGTTTCTACAACATTAAATAACGTTTTTCCATTTGAAAAACATTTTAAAATTATATTCTTGAGATTTTTCATTTCTTTATGGTGATTACTCCATCTAGTTTCAACTGTTAGTAGCTTTGAACTGACATCTGTGAATCGTGGAGAGGTTCAACATTAAACAGACAGGACCGTCTTTAGAGTTTAATTGGAAATAATAAAGCAAGTATATTTTTGATTAACTAAATTCCTTTATTGAAATATAGGGACTTTATTTAAACTTTGGCGCTCATATTAGAAATTAAAATTGTTTTGTTTTTCTACATTTGAACCCTACTCTGAGATTATGGAGTTTCTCATGAGAAAAGTATAATTATCTTACAAATTAATTTTAAATTTTACAATATACCGGGCAAACAAAAACTAAATATCAACTAAACTAAACTAAACAATAATTTTAATATTCTCTCTCCCAATACAAATCACAATAACATGTCGGCCCAACGTAGGGCAAATTAGAGAAAATATATTTATGCATATTTAAACATTAAAATTTCTCTCACCTATTCCCTTATACCATTTATACCCACAATAACATGTCACCGCAACGTGGGGCAAATTAGAAATTTTGTAAATAATATTAAAAAAGGATAGAAAGAGTAATTTTTGACTGTATTAAAAAAAAATTTAATAAAGAAAATGGAAAGAAAAATGACATTAAGAGACGAAAAGCAGGTAGGAGTTGAAAGTAGGTCTGATGAAGAAGGAGAAGAAAGGAGTAATGGTGGAGGAGATTTTCAGGTACAATACTTGGAACAGGGGAGAGAACATTCAGAGGGAGATATTGCAGAACAAGGTCAGGAAGAAGAAGATGTACCATTATCAAAAGAAACAGGAAAGAAGGACAAACAAGAATCAAAAGAAAATGAGGAAATGGACGTGATGAGTATGCTCCAAATGATGAAACAAAATAAGGAAGATATGAATAATATTAGGGGAGATATGAATAATATAAATGGAAAAATGGATAAACAAAATGAGAATATGAATTGTATTAAGGAAGATATGAATAAAAAAATAGGGAAGAATTAAAACAAGAAATGAATATAAAGATGGAGCAGAATAAGGAAGAAATAAAACAAGAAATGAATATTAAGATGGACCAGAATAAGGAAGAAATAAAACAAACTAAGGAACAAATAATAAAATTAATGGAAGAAAAATTGGGACATTTTGAGAAGATATTGGAAAAATCAACACATACATGGAAAATAAAATAGAATCCACTAAACAAGAAATAAGAGGAGAGGGGATTAAAGAAATAACGGAAATAGACAATTCACAGATTAACAGAATTAACAAAATGGAGGAGAAAGAAAAGGATTTCAAAGAAGGGATTCAAATGGATGTAAAGATACAAAATGAAAATATAAATGATGATACTATAGAAAAGAAATTAAGTAATAAAATGGAAATTGAAGAAGTAAAAATACAAAGACAAATAAATGAGGAAATGATAGATAGCAATTTACAGAATCTAGGAAGTGCGGAAGTCATGAAAATTTATGAAAAAGAGATTTATTGGAAAATAACAGACCTAGATGTTAATATATTGAAACGAATAGTGACATATGGTAAAAGAAATAATAATAATAATAATAATAATAATAATAAGGGGATACAACTTAATTGGAAGTTGGAGGAAATGAATAAGATATTACAAGAGACCAAGGAAGAAATAGAAGAAACCATAAGACAGAATATAGAAACAATAATTTATGCATAAAATTTCGAAATGAGATTAAAACTTGGCAGAAATATAAAGATAATCGATCCAAGAAATTTTAATAGGATAATTAAAAATGAAATGATAGGAAGTGAGAGTATTATGGGAAATGAAATAATAAAAAGAAGAAACAATAATATGAAGAAATTGGAAACGCAAATTTTGATGAATCTATTGAGAGTAATTGATGAGATAGGGGATAACAAAATAAGAAAGGACTTAGTGGAACATTTAAAGAAATTTAGGATACAAGAGAATCAAACAATAAGAGAAGAGGATAAGACGAAATTTAGGAAAAGGAAATAAAATTGAATAATAAGGATGTATTATAGGACCGGAATCTAAAAGACGAATAAGGAATTGTAAAAGGTCAAGAAGGGATATGAAAACAACATGTAAATAAGAAGTTTATAATTAACAAATAATAATTTAAAAAAAAACATATATAATTATAATTTTGTACATAGATAGCAATTAGGATATGTAAAGATATAATTATGAAAAACAGAAATAATTACATTAACAGATATAATAACAATGGAGATTATAACAATAACAATAATTATAACTACAATTCACGAAATAACAATAACTATAATAAAAACGATAGCAACCAAAACAACTATAACAGAAACTTTAAATAAAATAACAACAAAAATAACAATTACAGAGAACAGTATTCAAAGGAGAGAAGAGATAGTGATAACATATGAACATCCAAGGGAATACATTAAATTTGGGGAAGATTTGGAATTAAAAGAAATAACAGGATTAATAAAAATTAAAGGAAAATTAAATGGGAAACAAGTAAAAATATTAATAGATACAGGTTCGGAAGCGTCCATAATAATAAAGCAAAATTAATAGAAGAAAATATTAAAAATTATGAAAATAAGCTAGTCAAAATACCGAAAACTACATTAATAGGAACAAATGGAAAGAAATTGTGTGAAGTTCGCAGATCTATAATACAAAGCATTGAATTAAAGAATGGGAAAGAAGTTGAGATGCAATTATTGCTAGTGATTAATTTAGAAACAGACATAGTTATAGGAATAGATGAATTGACGAAGTATAAAGCAAGAATTGATTTTGAAAAGATGAAGATAGAATTAAATGGTAATAAGATTGAATTTGAGGAAGAAAATATGGAAGAATTGGATATTGAAGAGGATAATAAGAAGTTATGGAATATAGGAAGGAATGTAAATATGAAAGTATTGGCAATTGAAGAGAATAATAGGAAGTTATGGAATATAAAAAGGAGTGGAAATATGGAAGAATTGGAAATCGAAGAGGATAATAGGCAGTTATGGAATATAGAGAGGAATGTAATTATGGAGGAATTGGAATTAGTGTGTGGAAATAAGGAATATGAAGAGAAAGTGAAGAATTTGATAATGAAGTATGAAGGATAGATTAAAAAGGAGATGAGAATGGCAAATAATTATGTACATAAGATAGAAGTTAGAGGAATAGAAAATTTTAGAATAAGAACTTATCCCATACCTTATAAATATAGGAAAGAAGTTGATTCAGAGATACAAAATATGTTAAAAGACGGTATTATAGAGAGATGTAACACAAGATATGTAAACCTTATTTTGGTCGTAAAGAAGGCAAATGGTGAATTAATCAATACACTATACCACAATACGAGGCTCCGATGAATGTGGAAGCAATTTTTGGGCGCATTACGAATACGAAAATATTTTCTAAAATTGATTTAAAACACAGTTTTTGGCTGATTCCTATGGATGAAGATAGTAGATATTACACAGGCTTCTCTATTGATGGTGTGTAGCTCCATATGGTATACAAAGTGCTTGTTCGGCCTTGGTTAGAGCATTACACCAAATACTAAATATATTTGAAGTGAAATTTGCGTCCATAAAATTTTCCTAATATTAAAATTTGATAAACGCAAAATTTAGGGGATATTAACATAGTGTGAAACCTGCAACACTCTGTATACTGAATTATGGAATAATAGACTACACACTGTAAGTAATTAAAAATTTGGGAATTTGAATTTTTTTTAAATTATTTAAAAGGAGACAATCTGTACTATTCACTATTTAATAGAGAAAGTATACAAGAATCTGAATGTATAACTATGGAGAAGATTTTAAATAAGCTTTATAAGAATATAGATGAAATGAAATAACAAAATTTCCATATTTAAGAGAGAGAATTTTAGAACGTTTTTTCCATATAAATAAAAATAATAATCCATTGTTCACATTGTCAAAGTAAAATAATAATATGATTTGTCTTAAAGAAGTAAATATTAGAGATTGAAAGTAGTTTTCGATAAGATTATGTAACTATTTAAAATATGTCAAGGTAGGAAGTCAAATGAAAACATTAATTTCATGGAACATGACACTTGTTAAACGATTTGTCATTCCGAATAAATATTTTAGAAAATAAGAACTGTCATTTTAAAAATTTATTGAAATACAATTTAAGGGAATAATATATGGGTTATACTCATTTAAGAAACTCAAAACAGAATGTTCTAAAATGATGGATGGACAATCTACTATTTGAAATGAAGATTTTCAATAGGAATTTTGATAACCAATTTTGATTGGTGGAATACGTTTAAAATATTCTCATCAGCGACAAGCAGATTGCTAATAATAAAAAAAATTGAATGGGGACAGTTTTGTTGATAATGTAGACTATTCACTAGGCACTTTTCTTTTTGGTAGCAGAGAAATATTAAGAAGCAAAATTTTTGAAAAAAATTATTAAAACTTTCGGAGAAACAACAATTTGGTATGAAAATTAGAGAAAGGAATACATTATACTTTAAAGCTAATCAGTAATATAATTAATCAAGTAGATATAAACATTATAAGAAGAAAATTGGTAATTATAATTGAATACAAACCATAAAATTTATCGACGTAATTAAGTAAAATGTTGTATTGTGGAAACGGTGTCTCCACAATACTTTTCAGAAAGCTTTGGATTATGGGATTTGTCTAAAATGTATTGATGTGGACGAAATATAGCATTGATTCTTGATATTATGCAAGCTGGACAAATTGTATGGTGTCTTCCTAGAGGTAACCTAAAACAAAATAAAAACCAATCATTGATGTGAATTAATTGAACAATACAGTGAACAAAGGTATTTAAAACTATTTTAATTATATATAAAGAAGGTAGAGTAAACTTACCGATTTTGTACAAAAAATTGAACTTTGATATTGCATAGACGCTCATAAGCTTCATTATTCGCCATTTTCTGTCATAGACTTTGATATAACGGATTTCGTGTTATAAAATTTGTATAAAATGTTGCCTATTTTAAATCATGTATAGAAATAATATTTCACCAGAGTGTATGATTTTATTTGAATGAGTGATCATACTAGATAGTAGGTTTTCACAAATTTATGCCTTGTAAAAGAATGATGTATTTGTTTCTACAGCATTAAATAACGTTTTTCCATTTGAAAAACATTTTAAAATTATATTCTTGAGATTTTTCATTCCTTTATGGTGATTACTCCATCTAGTTTCAACTGTTAGTAGCTTTGAACTGACATCTGTGAATCGTGGAGAGGTTCAACATTAAACAGACAGGACCGTCTTTAGAGTTTAATTGGAAATAATAAAGCAAGAATATTTTTGATTACCTAAATTCCTTTATTGAAATATAGGGACTTTATTTAAACTTTGGCGCTCATATTAGAAATTAAAATTGTTTTGTTTTTCTACATTTGAACCCTACTTTGAGATTATGGAGTTTCTCATGAAAAAAGTATAATTATCTTACAAATTAATTTTAAATTTTACAATATACCGGGCAAACAAAAACTAAATATCAACTAAACTAAACTAAACAATAATTTCAATATTCTCTCTCCCAATACAAATCACAACAATATATATATATATATATATATATATATATATATATATATATATATATATATATATATTATACTAATTTATTTATATTATTATATTTATTATTTTTAGATATGAGATTTATTTAATTAGATTTATTTTTGTGCGTGGCTAGCTCAGTTGTTTATTTAGATATAGTTTATCATTTTCATGTAATAATTATATTATTCGTTCGGGAGCATGAAACCCTGTTTTCTCTTTGAGTCCTGGCTTCCGTAGATATATTTCACTTATATAAAATGAGAAGAAACACTTTACTTTTTAAAGAATTTAATTTTTTTTAAGGAAAATTTTTAATTTATTATTTATAATTTGCGACGCCTATGGATTACGAAATGAAATTATTGATTTTACACACCATCCTGTGCGCATGTTTAACTCTAGGCATGTGATTGAGAGCGAAGCGAACTAAACTTTTACTATGCGTAGCATATGTGTGCTGTTTAGAGAAGCTTCGTTTGTTGTTTAGTGTTTGTTGAATATTTTAAATGGTTTTACATATAAAAGAATTTATGTTGAAAATATACATATACACGACAAATTACAAATTGCTGTGGAAGAAATAGATTATAAGATTTATATACACATGAAAATATTACATGAAAAATTTATGAAGCATATTCCTTATGAGATTATAAAATGGCGTAAGCATAAGCTTTTATTTAATTTGAATTAGGCCTTTTTCATTAGTATTAAAGATTTATTCAATTAATTAACTACATAAAGTCCGTTTTCTTTCTTTTTTTAGATCGACCATTGCCGCAAAGATTATTAATTTCATGAAATTATGCACTGATTTGAGTTTGTGATGTTTTAACTTTTATTATTGGCCAATAATATTTCAAATAAGCACTGACCTGTAGTTCTGGTATCGGGATGAACACCTCTGGCCCCAGGAATACTCCATCGAAGTTCCAACACAGATAATTAGGAGAATTATTTATTGTTCTCCCAGGAAAACTGGATATAACTGTTTGTAAGTATTAGTAGTATTGTATTTAACAGTCATTCATAAGTTTAGGCATGTTAATTGGGAATTTTCATGAAATTTCGGGAACACTTTTACATCAGCCTCTTGTTATCTTGACGCCAACTCCCAACTACTAACGCTTCCCTGCCGATTCTCAATTTTTTCAACAAACAAATATTTTGTTTCAGGTCACTATTTAAAAAAATTTGTTTTTTCTTCATTGATTGAAATTCGTTCTTTCACTATTTTTAAACCAATCACATATTGTTTTGAGCAGTCGAATTATGTTTACATTTATTTCACTTACAAAAAAGTTTTATACATGTACTAATGTAAATTCCACTTGACATTATAAGTTTTTATTAAGAGTTCCTTGAATTTTTATCAAATAAATACTTTATAGTTGGTGATATACATAATTACCTTTCAATAGTCCAATATCTAGTTTTGTTTTTGACCATTTATTACTGTGACAATTATACTTATGTATGAACATAAATTCTTTTATGTCACCTCTCTATATTTTTTGCTTTAAATTATTTATACTAATTCTATACTATCTTATCAAATATTTCTTTAAATTCATTGACAAATTATTATTTATTGATTCTAGATTTATTCTATTTTGCGATATATGATTTTTCTCTATGTCATTATAAACTTATCTATGGAACTTATTCTCCTTATTATCTTAAATATGTATATGCTTTATAACTTAAATACTTAAACTGATAATAATTATGAATTGACTATACTAAGATTTGTTTTATTTCAGATGAACAGCTGACTACGTTATAGCAAATAATCATTCATCATCTTGGGCAGCTTCAATTTTCTCCACTACATTTGTTAGGCAATTTCAAATTTTATACAGTTATTAAGGTAATTTCTTTATTTATTTTTGTTGTAAACTAATTATTTAATATATTATTTCAATTTATATGCTTTTTATTATGAATGGTGTTTTCTTTTTATAATGTTTTCTTAAATTATATCATTTCAATCCATTATCATATAAGCAAAATATTCCTACACAACTGAATTCTTTTAATATATAGGATATCTGGTTCAATTCCCCTCAAATTTAAATTTAAATGATATCCATACCCTGGATATTTATTTAAATTTCAATATGGCAGAATCTTCATTTTCCTTAACTTTATTTTCTAATTCTCATATAAATGTTCACATATTTCTTATTACAATCCCTATTTCTTTCAATACCTGTATCATTATTCTTTCCTAAAATACACTTGATTAGGATCAATGTCAATTTATATTCTTAATATTACTTCTTATAATACTTCTCTACTATCATTTTCATGCTACCATCCACTTATTTTCTATTTCTATTTCTTTTTAATTTCATTATATTTTATTTTTCTATATACTCGTCATATCATATTTTCAACCCATATTCATATCAATATAATTGCTCCTATAGTCTAACCTTTTTTTCTTTGCTTTCTATCCCTATTTATATTCATTTTCATAATTCTTAATTATAATTCATCAACTTTATTTCATCAATATATTCATTACATTATACTTCATATTTCATATCTCATAATAATTAATCATATTATATTCTATATAAATATTTACTTCCATATTTCATTTTTAACTTTTCTCCATAATTCCTATAAAATTTTATTTGATATGAATATCTCCTGTTCAATATCTTGGTTTAAACTTTCTTTCCTTTCCATCCCTTTTACTGTTTATTCATTTATTATATAACTTATCCTTCCTAAATCCTTCTTGTTCTTGTTAATAAGTGTAAATTCTAATTTTTTTTTTAATTCCTATAAATTTCAATTGACATCAAAACATCATCTCATATATTCTAATGTATATAATTCATCTAACTATCTCCTTTCTTCTCGTTTGTTTAATTGTTGTGTCTTAGTCCATTCATTTTCTAAAGATGTGAACATCTATTTAATATTTTTTGTTGCGCATAATTTCATCCCCTCTATCTCATATCTTCCTGTTTTATTCCTATATAAAGCCAGTACTTCATCTAATTTATTTATCATTACTTATTTGTTTGCCCCGTTTGAATTTCCCTCTGTATACTCTAAACTATTTATCCCATTCCCAAGTTTCACCTAATAAGTTTCGATTTATATTATATGATATGTATTATATATATTTTTTTTTCTTTTTTTTTCTAGATTCTTAATAAAGAAGTGTGAAGAATCGTATGGAATATCATCTGCTTAATCAACAAAGAACACGATCTATCCTATAATATTACCTAGCATGATATACTTAATTAATATTGAAATTTTTTAATCTATACTTATGTCTATTATTTTATTTACAGCTTTTTCTGACCTAACCTATCTCTATCTTTGTACATTGATTATAATAAAAATTTTTATCTTAACTTCATTTCTGTTTTTTTTCTTATAATTGTTATGTGATATTAATAAATTTATCTTCCAGTTTATTTTATTATCCTTTTCCTGTCCATTCCATAGCTTTTTCGTTTCCAAACTTCCTTCCAATCATCATGTTATACTATTTAATTTGCTATTCTTTTCCTAACTTTTTCTGATGTTCTTCTCTTGTTGTTTGTTTCTCATTACACTTCTGAATCTTCTTTCCGTTCTCTATCATATCCTTCTTAATTTTGCAGTTCCGTATCTCATTCATTTCTTCCCATAAATCCAATAGAATCTGTGTCTCAAATTCTTCCACCTTATTCATTTCATTTATTATTATTTTGATGAAAGCATTTGTGTAAATTATATTCATTTTTCCATTACATTTTATTCTTGTTGGTACATTATTATTATAAAATTCTCCTAGGCATCCTATATCTTCTACTGTGTCTTTCAATCTTCGGTTCATCTCTTGTACTTCCTTGTGATATTGACTATCCATAATTCCACTTCTTCTACCATATTTACCTGTTGATATTTCTATTATACCATTTAAATTTGTGATTTCTTTATTTACTTTTTCTTGGAAATGTTGATTTTTCTCTTCAATTGTTTGTTCCTGTGATTTCATGTATTCTACTTAATTAGTTTCTTCCTTAATTTTTTCTATTTCTTGACTAACTTGTCTATTCATATCTTCACTGATTGCTATACTTCTCCCCGTTCTTTCTTCTATACAACCATCTAAATCCTTGAATTTCCTATTGACATTTTCTTTTATATGTTCTACTTCCTTCGTTAAATGATTCGCCTGTTTTGAGACTTCCACTTTGATATTTTCCGGTAAATTTTCTTCTATGTCTCTTCTGAATTCCAGTACTTTTTATACTTTCATCTTTTCTATGTTCTCTCTAATTTTCACACCATTTTCTTGTATTTCTTGTCTCAAGATTTTATTTTTATTCTCCATGTCTTCTTCTACCTCGTTGATGTTCTCCTTAAATTCTTCCTGGTTCTCCTTGAGTTCCTTAATCTCCTTACAATTTTCCAATTTGACTTCATCTATTTTCTTTTCCAATCGGTGCATGTTTCCATGGATATTATGGATGTCTTCCCTAATTTCTTCTCTCATTGTATCCATTTTTCCGTCCATTTTATTCATATCTCCCCTCATATTGTTCATATCTCCCCTCAACTCGTCCTTCATACTGTCCATCTTGACAAATAATTGTTGCATCATTTCCTTTAATCCATTCTGTTCACTCTGTACTGTATGACATCTTTTTTCTACTTCTACTTGTTCCACATCTTCTTCGTCTCCTGTCAAACCTTATTCCTGTGCATCTCCTTCATCTTGATGACCCTGGATCAAATATTAAACCTGGAAATCTCCCATACCATGGCTCCTTTCTTCTCTCTCCTCTTCTGATCCGCTATCGTTTCCGACCTGTTTCCCGTCTCTCAATACCATTTTCTTATCCATGTTTTCTTCGTTTTATTTTATTTTATTAATAATGTATTAATATTGTATCCAGCCCCACGTTTCGGGTGTCATTTATACTAAATTTATATATTATAATTGGGGAATTTTAATTTTTATTCAACAACTCCTACAAAATTTTTTTAAATAGCCCCACGTTGTTGGGTGCCAATTATACTAATTTTTTATATATTATATTTAGTATTTTTAGATATGAGATTTATTTAATTAGATTTATTTTTGTGTGTGGCTAGCTCAGTTGTTTATTTAGATATAGTTTATTATTTTTATGTAATAATTATATTATTGGTTCGGGAGCATGAAACCCTGTTTTCTCTTTGAGTCCTGGCTTCCGTAGATATATTTCACTTATATGAAATAAAAAGAAACACTTTACTTTTCATAGAATTTAATTTTTTTTAAGGAGAATTTTTAATTTAATA
The DNA here is from genome assembly GCA_963921935.1 of Galeruca laticollis. Classification (NCBI taxonomy): domain Eukaryota; kingdom Metazoa; phylum Arthropoda; class Insecta; order Coleoptera; family Chrysomelidae; genus Galeruca; species Galeruca laticollis. Next base: position 53,819,608 of record OY998184.1, read on the forward strand.
TTTATAAATTGCGACGCCTATGGATTACGAAATGAAATTATTGATTTTATACACCATCCTGTGCGCATGCTTAACTCTAGTCATGTGATTCAGAGCGAAGCGAACTAAACTTTTACTATGCGTAGCATATGTGTGCTGTTTAGAGAAGCTTCGTTTGTTGTTTATTGTTTGTTGAATATTTTAAATGGTTTTACATATAAAAGAATTTATGTTGAAAATATACATATACAAGACAAATTACAAATTGCTGTGGAAGAAATAGATTATAAGATTTATATACACATGGAAATATTACATGAAAAATTTATGAAGCATCTTCCTTATGAGATTATAAAATGGCGTAAGTATAAGCTTTTATTTGATTTGAAGTAGGCCTTTTCAATTAGTATTAAAGATTTCTTTAATTAATTAACTACATAAAGTCCGTTTTCTTTCTTTTTTAGATCGATCATTGCCGCAAAGTTTATTAATTTCATGAAATTATGCACTGATTTGAGTTTGTGATGTTTTAACTTTTATTATTGGCCAATAATATTTCAAATAAACACTGACCTGTAGTTCTGGAATCGGGATGAACACCTCTGGACCCAGGAATACTCCATCGAAGTTCCAACACAGATAATTAGGAGAAATATTGATTGTTCTCTCAGGAAAACTGGATATAACTGTTTGTAAGTATTAGTAGTATTGTATTTAACAGTCATTCATAAGTTTAGGCATGTTAATTGAGAATTTTCATGAAATTTCGGGAACACTTTCACATCAGCCTCTTGTTATCTTGACGCCAACTCCCAACTACTAACGCTTCCCTGCCGATTCTCAATTTTTTTCAACAAACAAATATTTTGTTTGTCAGGTCACTATTTAAAAAAATTTGTTTTTTCTTCATTGATTGAAATTCGTTCTCTCACTTTTTTTAAACCAAACACATATTGTTTTGAGCAGTCGAATTATGTTTACATTTATTTCACTTACAAAAAAGTTTTATACATGTACTAATGTAAATTCCACTTGGCATCATAAGTTTTTATTTAGAGTTCCTTGAATTTTTATCAAATAAATTCTTTATAGTTGGTGATATACATAATTACCGTTTAATAGTCCAATATCTAGTTTGGTTTTTGACCATTTATTACTGTGACAATTATACTTATTTATGAACATAAATTCTTTTATGTAACCTCTCTATATTCTTTGCTTTAAATTATTTACACTAATTCTATACTATCTTATCAAATATTTCTTTAAATTCATTGACAAATTATTATTTATTGACTCTAAATTTATTCTATTTTGCGATATATGATTTTTCTCTATGTCATTATAAACTTATCTATGAAACTTATTCTCCTTATTATCTTAAATATGTATATGCTTTATAACTTAAATACTTAAACTGATAATAATTATGAATTGACTATACTAAGATTTGTTTTATTTCAGATGAACAGCTGACTACGTTATAGCAAATAATCATTCATCATCTTGGGCAGCTTCAATTTTCTCCACTACATTTGTTAGGCAATTTCAAATTTTATACAGTTATTAAGGTAATTTCTTTATTTATTTTTGTTGTAAACTAATTATTTAATATATTATTTCAATTTATATGCTTTTTATTATGAATGGTGTTTTCTTTTTATAATGTTTTCTTAAATTATATCATTTCAATCCATTATCATATAAGCAAAATATTCCTACACAACTGAATTCTTTTAATATATAGGATATCTGGTTCAATTCCCCTCAAATTTAAATTTAAATGATATCCATACCCTGGATATTTATTTAAATTTCAATATGGCAGAATCTTCATTTTCTTTAACTTTATTTTCTAATTCTCATATAAATGTTCACATATTTCTTATTACAATCCCTATTTCTTTCAATACCTGTATCATTATTCTTTCCTAAAATACACTTGATTAGGATCAATGTCAATTTATATTCTTAATATTACTTCTTATAATACTTCTCTACTATCATTTTCATGCTACCATCCACTTATTTTCTATTTCTATTTCTTTTTAATTTCATTATATTTTATTTTTCTATATACTCGTCATATCATATTTTCAACCCATATTCATATCAATATAATTGCTCCTATAGTCTAACCTTTTTTTCTTTGCTTTCTATCCCTATTTATATTCATTTTCATAATTCTTAATTATAATTCATCAACTTTATTTCATCAATATATTCATTACATTATACTTCATATTTCATATCTCATAATAATTAATCATATTATATTCTATATAAATTATTATTTATTGATTCTAGATTTATTCTATTTTGCGATATATGATTTTTCTCTATGTCATTATAAACTTATCTATGGAACTTATTCTCCTTATTATCTTAAATATGTATATGCTTTATAACTTAAATACTTAAACTGATAATAATTATGAATTGACTATACTAAGATTTGTTTTATTTCAGATGAACAGCTGACTACGTTATAGCAAATAATCATTCATCATCTTGGGCAGCTTTAATTTTCTCCACTACATTTGTTAGGTAATTTCAAATTTTGTACAGTTATTAAGGTAATTTCTTTATTTATTTTTGTTGTAAACTAATTATTTAATATATCTTTAATTTATATGCTTTTTATTATGAATGGTGTTTTCTTTTTATAATGTTTTCTTAAATTACATCATTTCAATCCATTTTCATATAAGCAAAATATTCCTACACAACTGAATTCTTTTAATATGTATGATATCTGTTTCAATATATATATATATATATATATATATATATATATATATATATATATATATGTGTGTATGTGTTCACTTATTCACTTAAGTATGTTACTTACTTATCTAATTAGAAATGTGGCGAGTGCTTTACACACTTGTTTCGGGACACGAAAATAAAAAATATATAAAAAAACATTACATATACCTACACTGTGGGCCGAAATAAAGGAGTACATTTTTTAATTGAAAATATTTTTTTTGTTGTGTGGGCGATTTTATTTCTTTTTGCCGGGCTAATAACCTAACATGTCCTCAACATGACTGTATATTTGAAAGGAAAAATAATGTACAGGGTCGGACTTATAAAAAAATATATATAACAGTGCATTTGAACTCGTTGCAAATAAAAACTTTCCTAGCTAAAATTGTACTAATATGCTTTTTCGGTAGATAAACTATCCAGAAAACTTCAGTAAAAAGGAAATTTTCCGAAATTACCGGATTCGTGAAATACCATTTTTTTATTAAATAATATTTTAACAAATAACACATTTATGAAAACAGTTTAGTAACTTTAAAACTTCTGTGGCCACCATTATTGTTACTTCTTGAAGTCGTCTGCGCCATAAATTGATAGCCCCATTTATTGCACCCTGTTCAAAATTGTTCCAAACAAATTGCATTCTTCCTTTGAGCTGCTCGATTGCTTCAAATTATTGTCCGTCATAGAAATTTTGTTCGAAAATTCCCCAAATTGAATAATCAACCGGATTTAATTCTGGTCTGTTAGGTGGCCACATATCTGACTCAATATAATCCGGGCAATTTTCACTCAAGAACATTTTTGTACTGTGGGAAGTGTGCGAGGGAGCACCATCCTGTTGGAAAGTGTAATCGTAACAAACATCTTCAATATCTGGTAATAGGTGCCGTATAGACAACAGATACATACAGCTTCTCAAAACCCTCTATGATAACGCCACCATGACAGTTCAGGTTTACGACAATGTGCTCCATTACAATCAAGTTCTTACATATCCTTGATTCTTGTGTACTCCTAGGTAAGCACAGCAGCTAGGTGATAGCTAGGCGATAGCTAGGTCATAGCTAGGTGATAGCTACGAGATAGCTACGTTACAGCCAGGTCACAACACAACTAAGTTACCGTCTGAACACATCTACACCATTTGAATATTGCTTCCATCTCTTGAAGACAGCTTCCTTTTCTCCGAGACATCTTCACCCTAGAGCACAGATTCCATCCCTGCAGGACAATTTCACCATCAGAATCCAACTTTCATCTTTTACAAACATCTTTACCGTCAAAATTTCGCTAAGTTAAGTACATCCTGTATGTTTCCGTCCTTCCCTCAGGTAAAATAAATTAAATTTTTTATATTCTTTTTTATTTCTAATCCACCCGGCTGTGAGAGTCACAGGGAATCGTGCCCGGGTTGATTAACATTTTCAATATTACACGGTGTTTCTACCTTTGCCACCGTAGTTTTTCTTTCAAAAATTTTGTTTTTCCATTAACGTTTAAAAACGTAGTGGTGCCCTAGGCTCTCATAGTCTGATCATCCTCTATTATATGAGTGTGTCATTAACTTGGAGTCGAACCACCTTTGAGAGAAGTCTCATGCCGGAATCTTATTCGAGTGGCACGAAATAAGTTACATCACTAGCATATTTACATTCATTTAATAATATCATAATGTGACTAAATCATTCATAGTACATTCAAATAATCAATAATATTCTTAGTTGTGTCGCGCGATGAACCACATGTAGCATACCGTTAATATACCAAGTGAAAGTGATACAATAATTTAATTTACTTGAACATCCTCACACCTACTGTAAACCTATAGTTATTTATTATCGCTAATGTGTGATTGGTACTTCGAATTGGGAATAATAGTGATTGATGACTTCCCGCATTTTACAATCTCATTAACAAAATAATGAAAATGTCAAACACCCGTAAACCGGAGTGTGAGACAAGGCGATACGATCTCCCCGAAACTATTTACTACGGCTCTAGAGGATACATTTAAAACGCTCTATTGGGAAAAGGCGGGTATTAACATCAACGGTGAAGATTTGAGTAACCTATACTTTGCAGACGACATCGTATGTCTCGCTGACAAAACGGATGACCTCCAGAATATGCTTTCAGCCCTAAACAATGCCGCAAAAAATACGGTCTACAGATCAATGCGAGTAAAACAAAAATGATGTCAAATTCAGCCGACGATATGATGGTCGAACTGGGTGACGACAGTAAGGTGCAGGTCGTCAATGAAAATATCCTTCGATAAGGATATACAGCTGGCCGACATAAATAGAAGGATACAAATCGGATGGACAACGTTAACCTATGCCGCAGAAACGTGGATACTAAACGGCAAATTAAAGGACATACTAAAAATCGCACAAAGATAGATGGAACGACTGCGAGACCATCGAATTGATCAGCCAGTAAACAAAGGTAACGGACATTGTTGAACACATAGCAAGATTAAAATGGGAATGGACCGGACATCTCATGAAGACGGAGGACAATAGAAGGACAGAGAAAGTGACCGAATCCCGACCAAGAGGAGGCACTAGAAACCCAGGAAGGCCAAAGACCAATTAGAAGGACGATATCCAGAAAGTAGCGGGAGCGCCATGGATAAGCAGAACAGCTGAGAGGACCGGATGGAGACAACTTGGAGAGACGTATGTCCAAATATGGAACGAAGCACGCTAAGAATGATGATGATGATGATGATGACGATGATGAAGGGTCAAAACAGTAAATTTAATTAAAAAGTCTATTAGTGTTTTAAATGAAACTCACGGTTTCAGGTTAATTCCACAATATAATGAAAGTTATTGAAAATTCTAAAAAATTGACAATTGTTTCGATAAATCAATATCATCGTCAGAATGACAGAAGTTACATTTCATTTGATGCCTACCTGATATTAGTAGTTATTTTTGGCTAGACCAAGAAGTGACCTAACATGTGATTGACTTAATATATGTTTATAGAAAAAAGAAGAAGATGCGATATTACAAATATTGAAGCTTAGATATTATTAGCCCTATGGTGATATCCTGGATATCATTTTTCCAATTAAGATCAGTATAACTGTGCAATGATGTAGAAAACCAGGAAAACTATATCTGCTGAGAAGACAGTTTATTAGTGGAGAACTCCCTAGATTCATCTGTTCATTGACGACTGCATATTGTGGGTTTCTTAAGTGTCTTCTAATTTCCAACTCTTCAAGGAAATCCACTTCTTGTTTCTTATCACAAATATATAGTACTTCTAGTTCTAGTGTTAGGTGTCAATGAATGGTTGGTGTCAAGTAGATGTTTTGCGTAGTGGGATTTATCTGGTGGTTTTAATCTGTATGCTCGTAAGTGTTCACTGTAACGTATTTCAAAATTCCTAAGGGTCTGACCCAAATAGACAGCATTACATTCTGGACATTTGAGTTTATATATACCTGATTTCTTTAATATTGGTATTTTTGTTTTAGCATTTGACAATTTTGTACTTACGTTACTTTCTGTTTTAAAAGCAATCAGGTAGGCATCAAATGAACTGTAACTTCTGTCATTCTGACGATGATATTCAGTTATCGAAACAATTGTAAATTTTTTAGAATTTTCAACATTTTTCATTATATTGCGGAATTAGCTAGTAACGTTGAGTTTCATTTAAAACACTAATATGAGTAGATTCCACGAAGTAAGGGTCGAGACAGTTGATTTCATTAAAAAGTCTATCCCTAAAAGCTAATGAATATACTTGAAATAAATTTCAATTGCATTAAATTTGTTACTATCACTTTAGTCCACTTCTGACTTGTAAATTGTTGCATAATAAGGACATTTTGTAGTCAATTTAGAAGTATTTTTAATTTTTGTTAATTTTTAGATGTAAAGTTATTGGGTACTAACCAATTTACTTGCATAAAAATGCATAATTTTGTTCTTCTATATTCCATTCTTCAATTTTCAAAGCTGTAGCTGTCATATCATCGGCATGCCTTTTCTTGTAAATATTATATTTTCTATTTAAATAAGCTACATCTCCTCTTTTTATGACATAGACTCCGCCCAATTTTTCATTTTCAATTGCCCTCACATCTTGTAATATCATGTTTATTGAGACTCCACCAGCCAATTGTCCCACAATATTATTTTCTTCAGTCTTTGTTAACCCCTGTGTCCTTAATTTCTGATCATGTCCTTCATGAGCCTCTGTCTAATGGATCTCTACCTCACCTAAAAATAATATAATCAACACAGACTTCTAACAGCCCCAGTTCGGTATAAGTAAAATCGCGCGCTCCTATTGGTTGTGCATTCGTTCATTCTAATGTATCCTGGAAAAATCCTGTGAGTATGTCGTTGTCGTCGCCACTTTTTCTTGTTAGCACGATACAGTCTCCGGGTGGCGTATTGGGATTGTTTACTATGCTGTAACGCATACATGCTGTTACAACACGGTAAAGAATGACTGAACCAATGCTCTCTCTACCCATATATATCTTCCACGACTCAGCACAGGCAGGTGTTCAGACGTAGTAACTATTGTATTATTGATACGCCGCCATTCTCGAGACATTATTTATCGCGTTACTGTCCCAGCCACGTTGAAATTTGCTTTCTTTAGCAATTTTGCAGTTCGCGTTCATAAAAATAACAATAATATACTATCGCCAAAAATACTTTATTAATACACAGTAAAATACAAAAAACTACATTAAATGCAAAATCCACTAAAGTATAATCCTAGTGTGCATTTCCATGTGATTTTACTTTGGACTATTAAGATCAATATTTTCCTTCAAAGATCTTTGCCTTCTAGGATTGTTGCACATTTCTTTCTTGGATGGCCTACCAGCTTGAATACGTTTTGCGCCGCATGATAAACCACGTCTAATTTTTCTTCGGCTCGCTGATGTTGGCTGAACAGAAATGTTCTTTTTTAGTGAGATATTTTTTGATACATGAATGAAATTAAATAAATTAGTGGGTGTCATAATTTTGTTTAACGTTTTATTAAATTTTTTCATGGCATTAACCATATCAACTGTTTTATTTTTGGATGCTATTTTACTAATGCGTTCAAAATTATCTGATAGTTCTGTTACAGCTGCGGAATGTTCTTCACCTAAATTCGTTTTATTGGTATTCTTGACAGTGTTTATCGTTTCGATAGAAAAATTATCCTTTTGCATAAAACATTGTTTAGTTGCTCTGTACTAGTTGGCAAGTCATTTTCTATACCCACATCAGTTGACATGTCGTCATAAAATTCTGGGGATATGTTTTCTTCTAGAGCTAATTTTACTACTACTTTTCTGTCGTCCTTGTTTATTTGCATACAGGTCATAAACGTTATTCCAAACTTATTTGGTATGGCGCAAAATGTGTTTACAATACCTTCCACCCTGTCCAAAAATACAGTCGCAAAATGCAATATTCACATATGCAGTATAAAACATCGGTCTCCGAAGAAACTAAAAAAGTATTTTCGTCGATTCTTTGAACAGAGACATTAGCAGAATGCGACATTTTTCTAAACAGTATTTCATTCTTAGTGTTCCGGAAGTTGGCAAACGACTGCAAGTGTCGTCTTTGATAGGACTCGAAAACATTGGCGACGAAATCCACCTAGGCACAAGCATTGAACGCTTTACATCTTTGTAGAACAATGTCATTAAAAATGCGAATAGAAGCTTCTACATAATTGTTCGTATTATTTCCTCGTGTTAATAACGTACTTCTATAAGCCAACGACCACTCTTCCCTTCGATCCCAATAATTGGCTATATGAGCCTGAATATTATCATCTTTTTTTTAAATTGTCATAATTCTCTCGAATCTCTTCAATGGTATTTGAATACAGAATTCTTCTAAATAATAACATAATATGTCTTCTGTCATCTTTTAAAATACCATGATGACTATCCCTTAACCATCGCCACATAGCCTGGCAAACATGAAAGATTCATAAACGTCTACGGGATTCGGGAAAAACATTTTTTAATGCATTTCGTTCGGCAGTGGAGTCGTCAGTCATAAATTTTGTTTGAAAGCCAAAACCTCCAAAACTTTCCTTTGGTAAGGTGTCAAGTAATAATTGAAACGATGCAGTGTAATTTTCCTCCGATTGTTCAGTACGAAGAATGCAGGCCATTGGTACTGCACCAACTTTAGTAGCCGCAAAAAAGAATGTAGCATAGGAATTTGTTTGGTCGCATGAACCGAACTACTGGAGTACAAAAACTATCTCATGACTAAATAAGTGGGTATGGGCTCTCATCATAATTGGTGTTAAAACAATGACGATTAAGGGATTTTCTTGAGTAACTACGGTGATACCCATTTCAGAAAACAATTTCTGTTTCTTTTTCAACGCAGCTATAACATCTGAATGTTCACGACCACCAAAGTGTTCCTCTCTAAAAACAATCACAAAAATTACAATGTCGAATTTATACTGAGAAAAAATGTATACAAACCTCCATTTAGAGTACAGATGCTTTACTTGTCGCTCAGTTGGACTGACCTGTGTATTTGCAAGAATAACTGGGATTTCACTTTCATCATTTTCATTTTCAAACTTTATTTCATGATATCATCTAGCTGGAATGGTTATAATTTATCTGAAATAAAATATTATTATTGGAAAAGACAGTCGGCAGCATCGCTGTATCAAAAATAATGTATCTAAGATCGTATAGGCAGGGATATTATTATTTTAGTGTAGGATAAAAAAACAGGACACAACATTCCACCCAAACAAACATATAGATACATACATTGCAAGTTAAATAAAAGCTTTTAATAATAACTATTATACATTTTAGAATAACCTGAAGAAAGTACTTACTTGTATATATACATCCAGTTCTTCTCTTAATAAAGGATCATTCCTAATGGTATAGCGGTTAATTTTTTAAATATAATCGTAATACTTGCGTCGCAATTTTTACTCCGTTGCCTGGTATCATCGCGTTTCCTTTCCTTCACTTTGTCGAAGCTATTATGCTGACATTTAAAAACTTTTTTGAAATGATACTTATGTATGTTTGGATACGTATATCGTACAATCCAATTTGTAGAAGTTTCCTGGCTGAACCTTTGTATCCATTTTGTGCACCATCCATTATAAAACTGCGCATCTTTCTCATCAGAACAGCCACTCTTTCCTCTAGCAAGACCAGGAAAAAAGCTTATATTTTTAAAAGTATAGTTGCTGACAACACCTCCACTTAATTTCTTTGGCGATAACAAAATATTATTTTCGACAGACATTTTTCTCCCAATCTTCGCAACGTCTACGCCTGTCTAGCGGTCTTGCGTAACTGACAACACCTCAAAAAGTCGGTGGCTGGAACCAGGCTAGGGACACTGCAGACCGTGCCATCTATAGAGCCTGTCGAGTAACTAAAATCGGTAGATAATTCCAAAAAATTAACGAAAACTGTATTGATTTTTACAACTGCGTATGCGCGATATCATATTGCTCGTCCCCATCCCCACATGTTATATGTTATACTGTTATCATTTCTTAGTTCAAGTGTAGAGGTTATTTTAAGGTTACGGTATTTTGGTGTATTTTTTAATTGCTATAGTGTAATATTTATCTGTTGTTCCGTTGCTTTATTGTTATTAATTGAAAAGACAATGTCAAAGTGTATTCTGAAGGAGTTTAATAAGTGGTGTATTCGGTAAGTTTTATTAAAAAAATTTGAGCATTTTTTCCTTCACAATTAACAACCATTATCTTCATTTTTAGAAAACACATAGAATTTTTACCAATTTAATCGACAACTTTAGAGATCATGGTTGTTCTTTACATTAGCTAAACTGAAAATTGCTGCATTAATAAAGTGAATATTTCTTTTTACAGTTTTGTTCCTCCAACCCAGTAAGATAAAATTAATATGGCTGAAGCTCAGTGGTAATAAATCATTGAATTTGTCGACGAGGAAACGATGGAGGATATGATCCCTTCATTTTCAAAAACAGTGTTTCTTTAGATTTGAGAAAGACTAAGAGAGGTTATTAAGACAGTTTGATTTACCTTCCCATATGAGTGGAAATTAACAAAAATTGATGGTAAGTTTTATTGTATTCAATATGGCATGCTACAATTTTGGACATTTTAAAATGTAAATTGAGTGAACGAAAATACGAGTACTGAGTGTGTAATTTTATTAAAATTCCAGATAAGCGCTTCCAGCCATTAGACCATTCTGAAAGCTGTCGTCAAGAAAAAATAAACGGTTTTAAAGATTAAAACTAACTTTTCCGCATCTGTGGCCCTGAACAATATTCTATTATAGAAGTGTTCCTTGTATACTCTTCGGGGGATGTATCGTGCTTACAAACCAAAATTTCTCCAAAAATAACCAAAAATTTAGTTTATCTGGATTTATAGGACCCGCTGTACTCGCTCTAGTCAACTGGAAATAGGGTACATCTGTGAGACACCTTGTACAATATTCAATCATGAAATTGATCAATCGTATACTCTCTGGAGGTTGTATCGTGCTAACAAACTGAAAATTTTCCAAAAATGAGAAAAATTTGGTACTTCAAGTACCATAGCACCCGTTGTACTGGCTTTAGTGAGCTGAATGTCAGTAGGGTTCATCTTTGAGACGCTCTGAATTATATCCAATCATAAAATTGGTCAGTTGTATATACTCCGGAGGCTGTATCTTGCTAACAAACTGAATTTTTTCAAAAAATGACAAAATGTTGTACTTCAAGTACCATAGCAACCGTTGTACAGGCTCTGGTGAGCTGAAAATCAATAGCGTTCATCTGTGACATGTCCTTAGCAATATTCAATCATAAAATTGGTGACTTATTGCACTTCGGAGGCTGTATCGTGCTAACAAGACATGTAGGGAAAAGTGGCCGACGACATACACACTGGATTTTTTTTCTGAAAACCATTTTTTCGTGTTGTTGTTGATGGAAAACGTAAAAGTAACTCGAAAAAAAATTTCAAAATTCCAACTTTTTTTGGGGTGAACCAATACTTTTCTCGCATATAGACAGGTTGGGCGGAAAAGTAATATACAGAAGGTGTCAAAAAACATCAAACCCTGTAACTGCTACATACAATGAATTGAATTGTTTGATGTTATATCATTATTTAACTAAAATTTGTTAAAATTACTCTATAAAGAACGTGTACAATTATAATTCACATAACGAAACGTCTAATTTGAAATTACCAACTAAATGATATATATATATATATATATATATATATATATATATATATATATATATATATATATATATATATATTAATGGTAGAGGAGATTTTCAGGTACAATACTTGGAACAGGGGAGAGAACATTCGGAAGAAGATATTGCAGAACAAGGACAGGAAGAAGAAGATGTACCATTATCAGAAGAAGCAAGACAGGAGGACAAACAAGAATCTAAAGAAAAAAAGGAAATGGACGTAATGAGTATGTTTAAAATGATGATATTACTTGGCACCTTGTATTTACACAGCTGGGCAGTATTTAACAACTTTTCCTATAAAAATATTTTAATTACTTTTGTTCTAACATTCACAGTAATTATACTCAAATGTTTTCTTTCACAGAAAGTTGCCAAAAATAATAGTTAACAACTCATTGCTAAGACTTTTTTTGATTAAGTAAGTAGCAGTTATACTCCAGCAGTTTGTCCAGCTCTGTGTGTTTATACAAGTGTAATAATAAATAAATAAATTAATATAAACTTATCATTAATAATTTTCTACTTTTATCTTGATTTAACATCATTTAAAAATCTAATGATACTCCAATCTAGAATGTATGTTACTCAAATTATTTTTCAAATATTGCATTGTTTTTACATTATAGTTTATTTATTATCATGCTGTTTGTTAAGAAAAGTACTTTGTGAAATAAATTATTTGTTGTGTATTTTAATACCAAAATCAATAAACTGTTTATATGATTATTGTTTAATTTTTCCCAATTTAACCATTTATGGACCATCATTTGATATTTCATTCATTTTAACTCAACACCTGTTGAGTTAAATTGAATTAAATGTTAAATGATGGACTATAAATGATTAAATTGACTGTCTCGACCCTTACTTCGTGGAATATGATATTGATTTATCGAAACAATTGTCAATTTTTTAGAATTTTCAATAACTTTTATTATATTGTGGAATTAGCTAGAGACCGTGAGTTTCATTTAAAAACACTAATATAAATGATTATTTTGAAATGAAATATTTAAAATACAGTAAATTTGAATATACCGCCAAATCCTAAAATTACAGAAATCTTTTCAACATCATTCAATTGTTTAGTCGACAGGCTCTTTAGATGGCGCCACAATCAGTGTCTCATCTATCTATGGGTTATCTGTGGCTAGTACAAGTTGGTGCGGCCGTGTAGGCGGCACGGCAAAACAAGCATAAGCGCTCAATGTTAAGTTGGAACGCGGTAAACAATGTCTCGAGAATGGCAGCGTATTAATAATACAATAGTTACTATGTCTGAAAACCTGCCTGTGCTGAGTCATGGTAAGATATATCTGGGTAGAGAGAGCATTGGTTGAGTCATTCTTTACCTCGTTGCAACAGCATGTATGCTTTACAGCATAGTAAACAATGCTAATACGCATCCCGATACACCCTCCGAAGTGCGGAAAAGTTAGTTTGAATGTTTAAAGCCGTTTATTTCTTCTGGATTAATTCTATTTTTTGTTCAGAATATTGTTTCCTCCAGTTCATAATTATTCAAACTATTACTGTCTGAATCTTGTGTATTACGTAGTAGCAGCGGTTTCTTTTGCCTTGAGTTTCGTATAAAGTTAACATAAAACACCAATTCCATGTGTTTGTGACATTTACATAATAGAGACCTACATAGCAAAAAATTGAGAGCATGTTTTGTGTTTCAATATCATGTTTTTGCACATGCAAGATTTTGGCATTGTACCCACTCTATTCAACGTTCTAAATACTTGTGCTACATTAACTTATGAAGATCGTGTTATTCTTATTTATTACTTCCGATAAAATTTAATTTCAATGCTAACAAACGACCCCAGACGAAATACCTTTCTTTAAAACCTGTTTATTAATCGGTGAACATCTACTTAACATTTTTTTAATTTAATCGAATACAATTCACTTTCATTTCATACCCAAGGCAAAAACGCTGCAACAAATTTGTTTCTCAGATTAACAAAATATTTGTGTGCTGAAACAATTTCAACTCTTTAATTGAGTACTAATTAATTAATATATTTATTTGCAATTAGCCACGGATAACTGCTTCTAGCTGAGACACGCGTTTAACACGTTGGCTACCGCCATGAGAAGAAAAAATTTGGTCCCCCTTTACCAAATTTTGTTTTGTCCAGATTTCAACAGGATTTTATTTGTAGAACACAGAATTATTTTCAAAATTAGCATAGCTGTTTTTGTTTCCCGCATTTTTGCAAAAAAAATGTGGCACAGCGTTGGTATCTCGCGGCACAGAAAGTACAATTGAGCCGCTTGTGCCGCGAGGTACGAATACTGTGCCTCAACGACAAGTTTCGACAAATTCTAACGAGTCCAAGAGACTACTGGGTATCCGAAAAACTTGCGCACCAGTTCTTTTTCATACGTGGTTGGGTGAACAGTGCATCGAAATGAGTTACGAAAAACAGCAAGAACGTCTCCAAAAAATATGGGACAACATAATGTCGGACGAAGAAGAAGATCCGTTTGCTGCCCGTGGTTCCTCAGATGATTATTCACCAGGAAGTGAAAGTGAAAGTGATAGCGAATGTGAGGAAACCCCTAGTAAAAAGCAGAGAAATGATATAAAAAATGTAAAGTCAAAGGGCAGACCGGTTACGTGCGTTCCAAGCTCATCTTTGCCAGGTATATTAAATAATACTATGCTACTTCACATGCAACAAAATGTTTGCAATAAAATTTCATTTCTATTATCGCAAACTAGCGGATTTCGTGGTTTTATGTCAAAATGCTTCAATATAATATTTCTTCTTCAGATTTTTGTCATTCTCAACTTGCACCTCTTCGGAATTTAGAAGCTTTTTGCTCCGACATTACTAGAACTGTTCGTGGGAATAAATCAAACGACACCTCCGGTAAGTTTCAAAAACAACCATAAGTAGATACATGAGTATTTAACAGATTCCTTTTTACAGACGAGTCCGACGTTGAAAACAAAGCAAATACTGTTGACCATGTCAAAGAAGAAGTAGTGAATCAAGGCATCACCAAAATAGAATCGAACAGCTCAGAAGAAGAGGCAACAGAGGACGATAAAATAGAGTGGAGACCAATCACAGCAACAACAAACTTGAAGACATTTGATATTAACTACAGTAGAAATATATCCCGATTTAGTGGAACCATACTTCAGCAAAAGTCCGTACGAAGTTTTTCGACTGTTTTTACACCTAAAATCTTACATCACATTGTCATTGAGACCAACAGATACGCAGCCCAACTAAAAGAAAAAACTAACCAAACAAAATCTCGCTTACATAAATGGACTGATACCAACGACGATGAGATAGAGTTATTTTTTGCAATCTTACTGTGGATGGGTTTCTGCCGATTTCCTTCAATTACAGACTACTGGTCTAAAGAAGAAATTTACCAAAAGGGTATTTGCAAGTATATGAGTAGAAACAGGTTTCAGTTATTGTTACGCACGTTACATTTCTGCGACAATGAGGAACTCCCAGAAGGAGTCGTCGATAAGTTTCGCAAAATAAGACCGATGCCAGATATGCTGACCGCAAGATATAAATATGCTGTAGTACCGCCAGAAAACGTATGTATTGATGAAACCTTGGTACCATTTCGAGGACGACTTGGCTTTCGTCAATATATAAAAAATAAAAGACACAAGTTTGGTATAAAAGTCTATAAATTGTGCATCAAAAATGGATACACTTACAATTTTTCAGTATATTGTGGACAAACTGAGATAAATAAACAGCCGCATTCCTCCTCAGAACAAGTTGTTTTGGACTTGATGGAACCACTTCTAAACTCTGGTAGAACATTATATGTTGATAATTACTACACCAGCGTGAATCTAGCAAAGCTGCTGCTTTAAAAGAAAACTCATTTAGTTGGAACACTAAGAAACAGACGAAAACATAACAATCTGGAAGTAGAAAAATCAAAACTAAAAAAAGGAGAATGTATTGCTTGATTTATTGATCCCGGAATCGTTATGCTAAAGTGGAGAGATAAGAGATGCTTTGGCTCTCAGTACAATACAGCTAGATCAAATGAGAGCTGTGCCAAGTCGAACAGATCCTGACAGAAAAAACCGGCGCTAATCGTTGATTATAACAACTCCAAGGCATATATAACTCTCTCAGATCAACATAAAGCCTATAACACCCCACTCAGGTGCGGTATAAAATGGTACCGGAAACTGGCAGTCGAAATGATTTTGGGACCTACTCTGGTAAACGCCCATGTGGTGTATTCAAAACTGACCCAAGACAACAAAAGCATCACGCATTAAAAAAAAATATTTTGAAACATATTTTCGGAACACGTAACTATTCAGGAGCCCGAAGCTCAACCAAATTTGCAAGCTGAGCGACACGAACTAGAGCAAACTGGGAAGCAGTTGCGTTGCACAGTATGTTACGAGAAATTTAGTGCAGAGTTTGGACGAAACGTGGCTCAAAATAAAACCACAAGAACGACTTGATCTTGACCTACTTGCAAGAAAGCATATTGTGTCGATTGCTTCTTTCACTCTCATATGTTATGTAGCATGATAACATGATTCTACTTTATAACAGAATATAAATTTTCGTTTAGACCTTGTTTTTGTGTCAACTAGCTTTATTTTCGTGATTTTTTTTTGGAAATGAGTCTATTATTTCAGTAAATCACCTTATTTTATTACAAACTGTCCTTTTAGTTTATATTATACCCATAACTTCCAATAATAACGAGTCTGCGGCTGTGTGCAAAAAATTTCAACTTACAATACACAATTATGACGAAAAGATCCAAACTAAAAATAATTTTCGAGGGCTTTTCTCGCGTCTTGCCTACTGTGCCGTGCCCAATTAGTTTTCGTAGGAATTATAGGCTTTTGAGAGCAATACGTGGTGCCTCGATAAATTAGAGGATATCAGTACATGTGGCACAACATGTGGAGGCACACACCCCGTGCCTCATGGCAGTCAACGTGTTAAGTCGTCACAATCTAGAAAACCGAATGCATTATAACTCCGTCCAAAAGTGATGATCAAAAATATTTTTTCCGTAGATTTTCGATAGTCGGCGGAATATGTCATTTACGAAAAATAAGTGGATTTTTTAGAAAATATTAGAGTTGGTAAATATGTCACATAATCAACTACTGTTCTTATTCTACAAAATTTACTCTTCTTCTTGAGTGGTACAGGAAATGTACTTTTGTTGACAAAAAAAAGAAAGATATTATAACTATGTTTCACAAACTTACACTAACAATTCACAAAACAATAAGGGTAGCTTTTGGAAACTTGTAACTAGAATATATCATATACTTTAACTGGAACCATAGAGTTTTATGTTTTAATTGTTCTATTCAGTTTTATCCGTGAAAATTTAAATGTTATGTCATAACGTTCATCAATGTTTTTTCTAAGCTTCTATTATCATGATACACTATTATAAAGTAACCAGCCATGAACGTTATACAATTCTTCATTTGGTAGACTCCATTTCAGGAAAGTTGATGCCACCTAAAGTTGACATTGACAATCCGGGAACCAAATTATGTCTTAATGAAATTGACTGTCTCGACCCTTACTTCGTGGAATATGCTCATATTAGTGTTTTTAAATGAAACTCAAGGTCTCTAGTTAATTCCACAATATAATACAAGTTATTGAAAATTGTAAAAAATTGACAATTGTTTCGATAAATCAATATCATCGTCAGAATGACAGAAGTTACATTTCATTTTATGCCTACCTGATGTTTAGTAGTTATTTTTGGCTAGACCAAGAAATAACCTAACTTGTGATTGGCTTAATATATGTTTATAGAAAAAAGAAGAAGATGTGATATTACAAATATTCAAACTTAGATATTATTAGCCCTATGGTAATATCCTGGATATCATTTTTCCAATTAAGATCAGTATAACTGTGCAATGATATAGAAAACCAGGAAAATTATATCTGCTGATCTTTACAATTATCACTTACGAAGACAGTTTATTAGTGGAGAATTCCCTAGATTTAACTGTTCATTGACAACTTCATATTGTGGGTTTCTTAAATGTCTTCTAATTTCCAGTTCTTCAAGGAAATCCAGTTCTTGTTTCTTTTCACAAATATGCAGCACTTCTAGTTCTGTGTTAGGTGTCAATGAATGATTGGTGTCAAGTAGATGTTTTGCGTAGTGGGATTTATCTGGTTGTTTTAATCTGTATGCTCGTAAGTGCTCACTGTATCGTATTTCAAAATTCCTAAGGGTCTGACCCAAATAGACAGCATTACATTCTGGACATTTGAGTTTATATATACCTGACTTCTTTAATAGTGGTATTTTTGTTTTTACATTTAACAATTTTGTACTAACGTTACTTTCTGATTTAAAAGAAATTGTTGTATTCGTTGCTGAAAATATTATCTTTGAAATATTATTAGAAATATTTCCTGCATATGTGATGGTTTTATAAGTTTTAATTTCATCAGCTTGTTTAGGATATATTAGTTGTGATGCCACTTTTTCCTCTTTTTTACTAATTATTTTATTTATCATATGTAATGAATAACCGTTGGATGTTGCTATTTGTCTAATTGTATTAATCTCTCTATCAAAATTACATTTGTTCATAGGAACTGAAAATGCTCTATGTATCATTGAATTATATGCTGCTAGTCTGTGTGACACAGGGTGGTTAGAATTGAATGGAATTGTTTGTGTTGGTTTTCGGTAAATTGAATAATCCAGTACATTATTTACTCTTTGAATTTTCAAATCAAGAAAATTGATTGAGTTATTTTCTTCAACTTCTCATGTAAATTTATTCTCTGGGTGTAAATTATTATTGTGGTTGAAAAATATATCTAATTGTCGTTCACTACCTATAAAACAAGCTGATATGTCATCTGCATATCTATACCAAACTAAAACGTTTTTTGAAATATTACTTTCAAAGATTTTTCTTTCTAAACTGTCCATAAAAATGTTTGCCAAAATTGGTGATATAGGGCTTCCCATTGGTAAACCTTCATTTTGAATATATATGTTATTGTCAAAAGTAAAATGATTCTGATTAATGCATACATCAAATAAATTCAGTATATCTGATATTATTCCTGTATTAATATTTTTTTTATTTAAAAAATAAAACGCATCAACCCTTTAGGTTATTAGCGCTACCAAATGTTACAATAATACATATTAAATAGTACTACAGGTATAAGAACACAAACGATTATAATATGAAACTTTCAAATTTTGTGCAAAAACTGAATAGTTCGTAGATAAGCTATCAAGTTCCATATTGACTTCTTCTCCGAGCAAATGGTGCATAGTAGGTGGGATGTTAAATGACACTCTTTGCTGTGAAAACTTTGGACAGTCTATTAATACATGTTTGACTGTTAAAGGGCATTGACACACTGTACATCGGGATTGTTCGAATTTAGACATTAAGTGTTCATGGGAAACTGGGTGTGACCTATTCGAAGACGGGTCAAGATAACTTGTTCCTTCCTATTTTCTGGAACGCTCCTCCACGGTTTAACTGTTCTTTTCACTTCTCTAAGTTTATCGTGAGATTGAGACCACTGAAGTTGCCAGGCGTTGTTAACCGATGCCTTAATATGTATTTTGATGTCTGACATCGTAGATCTCGTGACTTCGGTGGAATTAGGATCCTGAATTGCAGTTTTGGCTGCTGTATTGGCTTGCTCATTTCCCTCTATTCCTGTGTGTGAAGGCACCCATAAAAACTGTATAACTGCTCCTGAATTGTATAGCTGGGATAGTTTTTGCTTAATTAGTGTCAGTATTGGATTTGATGGATATGTCTGGTGCAAACTTTCAATTGAGTTCAATGAATCCGTTAGTATGAGCAAGTGTTTTAAACTTTCTCTATTGGCATGGACTAGAGCTTGAAATATCGCATACAGTTCTCCAACTAGAGTGGTTGTAATATGAGGTAGTCTAAATTTGATTATTGCATTTGGTGTTACAAGTGCGGCTCCAACTCCAGTATCCATTTTAGATGCATCAGTGTAGATATGGGTATATTGTTGGAAATAAGATATTTTCCTCTAATTAGGGTATTGTTTGTTTCGTTCTTATCGATGCTTGTCAACGATGTATCGCATAATGGTGGTTTTATTATCCATGGAGGAGGGAAGGAAATGAATTGAGGAATCGTTGGAGGAATAGATATATTGAGAAGGTTGAGGGATCTGTTAATTCTTTCATAAAGTGGTGGATCTGCTCTTTTCCTCTTTTCATAGTCAGCCGTATAACGATTGGAGAATGTGTTGTCATAAACTGGGTGATTGGGATTTGCAGATATACTGATCGCATAAGAGAGGCTAAGGTAAATCCGTCGGAGGTGGAGGGGGGTTTCGGATGCTTCCTGAGAAGGCTCTCAGAGGGGCTTGAACGAAATGCACCCAGACAAATTCTGATCGCAGTATTCTGGACTGGATTTAGAAGATTCAGTACTGTTTTTTTCGCTGACGAGTAGGCTACGCATCCGTAATCAAGACGTGATCTAATTAGTGAACGATATATACGTATTAAAGACGTTGAATCAGCGCCCCAATTTCTATTAGATAGTATTTTGAGCAGATTAGAGCTTTTGTTAGTTTTACAAATCAGGTCGTTAATGTGAGTTGTCCAAGTCAGCTTGTAATCCCAAACCATACCGAGATATTTTATATGATCACAAAGATTCAAATTATTGTTGTATGATTGTAGGGTTGAAGAAAAATTGATTTTTTGAAAAAATTATGTATTTGGTTTTCTCTGTGGAGAATTGGAATCCTATAGACTCAGACCAGGTTTCAAGATGTCGAATATGTTGCTGCATGACAGACGTCATGTAGTTTATGTTTTTACCCTTAATATATAAAACTAAATCATCTGCGTATAATTTCTCCTTCAATGGCTTTCCAAGATTATTTAAAATATCGTTCATTGCGATTAAAAATAGTGTTACGCTTATTATCGAGCCTTGAGGGGTGCCATTTTCCAGTTCTTTGTTATTCGAGAAATGCCCGTTAAATTTCACACGAAAGGATCGTTTATGTAAATAGTTTTTAATGAATGCGAGCATATTTCCATTTATTCCCCAATCGTTTAATTTTAATAAAATTTTATGCTTTCAAGCTGTATCATATGCACGTTTGATGTCAAAAAATACGGCTAGAACTTTTTGCTTGTTAAGGAATGCTTCGTGAATGTCGGATTCTACGTCAATTATATTATCAATTATTGAGCGTCCTTTTCGAAAACCGTTTTGTTCCCTGATTAGTAAGGAGTTGGATTCCAGGAACCAAACGAGTCGGTTATTAATTATTTTTTCTAATAATTTGCAGACACAAGAGGTAAGGGAGATAGGCCTATAGGAATTAGCAGTATTTTTGGGGCAGTTTGGTTTTAAGATCGGTACTATTGCCGCTTCCTTTCAAGTATCAGGGAATTGTTGTTGAAGCCAGTAATAATTGAAAATATTTAATAAGAATATTGACGCTTGGCTGGAAAGGTTCCTTATGAATGTTGTTGGAATATTATCTGAACCGGGGCTACTATCTTTGACCTTTTTCAGGGCTTCGTAGAACTCATCCAACGAAATGGGAGTGTTAAGGGGAGAATTATTCTTGGAATCGGTACGAATGGGATTGAGTTTTTCAGTGAGATGTTTATACTCAAGGAATTTACTGTCATCATTGGTATTACTGAAAAATTGTTCAAAGGTGTTTGCTAATGTATCGGAAATTTCCTGAGTACTCGTTAGATCTTGTCCTCGTTCTGTCAGTATGTTAATATTAAAATTGGAGTAGGTACCTGATATTCGTCTGATTGTATTCCAAATTTCTGTGGGAGGCTTAGAGATGTTTATGCGAGATACAAAGTTTATCCAAGATTCTTTCTTAGATATTTTTATTATGTACCGCGCTCTAGCTCTGAGATTTTTGAATTGTTATTGATTTTGTGGGGTATTATGTTTTTTATACTTATTAAATGCTTGTTTACTCAATTTTATCGCTTCTTTACATGTATTATTCCACCATGGTACGGTGGGACCATTGTTAGATAGAGAAGATTTACCTATCGCTATATCCGCGGCTTTTGTGATGATGGACATAAATTTATTCAATAATTCACTATTTTCAATTTCGTTAAAGTTAGTTTGATTTAAAAGGTTATCTACAAGGTTTTTATACAATGCCCAGTTTGCAGATTTTAACTTCGATTTACTAGTAGGGTGATGTAATGTCTGGTTATATCGGTTATTTGTCAAAATTATTGGAAAATGGTCGCTTCCGTGAAGATCTGAAAGTACGTTCCAAGTAAGGTTAAGTGCTGTGTTGGAATCGGAAAAGCTTAAATCTATGTGTGACAAGTTACCATTATAACTGTTGAAGCGTGTGGGACGGCCATCGTTTAGGAGTGATAAGTTATTTTGTTCAATTGCGTCGTATATTATTTTACCACGTGGGTCATTATAAGGGGAACCCCAATATACATCATAACCATTGAAATCTCCGACAATTAGTCTAAGAAGAGGAATCTGACCAGTAAGATTGGTTAAGCTCTCAATGTTAATATCCTTACTGGAAGGAAGATATATGTTACATATATTTAATTTGGTTATGCCTTGTATGCGAACTGCAATTGCTTCTAAATTAGTTACTAATGGAATTAAACATGATTCTATCTCTTTTTTAACATAAATGGATACGCCGCCGCTGGCTCGTCCCCTGATTTGTCTATTCAGAAAAAAACCCGTTGAAGTTTTTAGGTGTATAAGTCTTATTATTTGTGAAATTTGATTCTTGTAAACATATTATTGATGGGTTTTGCTCTGATATTAATATTTGTAGCATTTCTAGATATGAGTATACGCCGTTGATGTTCCACTGCACTATATTATTAAACGCAATGGAAAAAAAGTAGAATTAAAATATTTGATTCTCAATAAGTTTCCTGTGATGAATCGCATTCAGTGTCAGTAGATTGAGGATTACAAGCATGCTTACATTTTTTTCGTATTTTAGTGCATCTGGTTTTAATACTGCGATCAGAAATATGTGGATATATTTCTTCAAGCATTTTACACAGTGCTGGGAAGTCATTGGTGTAATTTTGAGCAATCAATTCGGGATTGGGTGTACCATAGCAGTTTTCCAATAGACCAATGAGCTGGTCGAAGTTAAGAGGAAAACAAGAGTCGGGATCATCGATAAGAGATTTAGTGGGCTTAAGTAGTTCTTGTATGGGTTTTTTTTTAATTTGTTTTTTTGGAGGCTGGGTAACAGGTTTTGCAAATTGAGGTTATGTGTTATTGTCAATTTCTGGAGATTGTCTCGATCTGATGATTTTCTTTTAACTTGACTCGAAGTGAGTGGTACAGATATTTGTTGAATTGGATTAGAGGAGGATGTTGGATGAGCTACAGTACTATTTTCCTGTGAATTATTTGGTAATGTTTCGGCAATGTTGATAAATTTGAGTTATGAATATCAGTAGTTGGGGCATGTGATTCAATTGGAGTAGTGGAGATTATTGTGCATTGAGATGCTATATGACCAGGCTGTTTACATTTAAAACAGGATATTTCGTCGATGGACAAGAAGATACGGTGTGAAGTGTTCTCATGGGTGACTAGGAATGAATCTGGGATATTTGTATCGTTTTGTAGAGGAGTCGAGTATACTTGACGTCGGAAACTACCCATATGGCCATATTCTGTTTTAGAAAAACCTGCTCTTACGGAACTTACAGGTGATAGCATATTGAAGCCCATATTTTTTAATTCTGCCTCTAGAGTTTCATCGGGAATAGAGGGATAAACATTTGATAGTAAAATTCGACTTGATGGGGTAATCAATCTTCTTGCTGATATAATTTCGTTATTTATAGATATTTTACCATCATTTGTTAAATTCTTCTAATGTAGATTTACTTGATAAATATATGCAAATTCGATTGTTTGAAATTCTTGATGCAAACGTTATATTTTTTGGTTGAACTTTGGGGCCTAGTGCATATACATATTCTTCTAATTTCACACCGTCTAAAGATGGAAATATGAGGGCCAGTGCTTTTGATGGGTAAAATTTCTCAGACGCTGCTTGTGAGTAGGTAGGTTGAGAGATGGGATGAGTTATAGTTTGAGTACTTCTGTAGTCAGAAGACTCGATCGTTTCTACGTTCATTGTTGTTGATAATATATTAATGGACATTTGTTTAAATGCGGTCCTGTTCGCTATTGAACAGTCCGGCTATTAAAACCGGCTGCCCAAGCGATAAGATATTTAAAAACTATCCTATATGATTGTGTTTATGTATGGATTTGAATATATCATCAAATTATGGGGAAGAAAAACATAACTCACTGGTTTTCCTCAAAGTTGATAACGTTGTTGGTTCACTTACACAAACTAAATACAAATTTGAATAAAAAATAAGTACGATTTTTTTGTCCTTTTTGGAGAAGTTTCAGTTTGTTAGCACGATACAGCCTCCGGAGTATATACAAGTGACCAATTTTATGATTGGATATTATTCAGATGGTCCCAAAGATGCACCATATTGATATTCAGCTCACTAAAGCCAGTACAACGGGTACTATGGTACTTGAAGTACCAAATTTTTGTCATTTTAGGAAAATTTTCAGTTTGTTAGCACGATACGGCCTCCAGAGAGTATACGATTGATCAATTTTATGATTGAATATTGTTCAAGATGTCCCACAGATGTACCCTACTGATTTTCAGTTGACTAGAGCGAGTACAGCGGGTCCTATAAATCCAGATATACTACATTTTTGCTTATTTTTGGAGAAATTTCTGTTTGTTAGCACGATACATCCCCCGAAGTGTATACAAGTAAAAAATTTATTCTAGAATATTGTTCAGGGTCACATATGCGGAAAAGTTAGTTTTAATCTTTAAAACCGTTTATTTTCACTAAAATTCCTACTAAAGAATGTCTAATACTTGTAAGAAAATTACTAGAAGATAAAAATGGTAATCCAGGAATAATATCAGATATACTTAATTTATTTGATGTATGTATTAATCAGAATTATTTCACTTTTGACAATAACATATAGATTCAAAATGGAGGTTTAACAATGGGAAGCCCTATATCACCCATTTTGGCAAACATTTTTATGGACAGTTTAGAAAGAAAAATCTTTGAAAGTGATATTTCAAAAAATGTTTTATTTTGGTATAGATATGTAGATGACATATTAGCTTGTTTTATAGGTAGTGAACGACAATTAGATATATTTTTCAACCACATTGATAATTTACACCCAAAAATTAAATTTACATTAGAGGTTGAAGAAAATAACCCAATCAATTTTCTTGATTTGAAAATAATAATAATGTACTTGCTTATTCAATTTACCGGAAACCAACACACACTGATGTGACAATTCCATTCAATTCTAATCACCCTGTCTCACACAGACTAGCGGCATATAATTCAATGATACATAGAGATTTTTCAGTTCCTATAAACAAATGTAATTTTGATAGAGAGAATAATACAATTAGACAAATAGCATCTTCCAACGGTTATCCATTACATATGATAAATAAGCTACTTGATAAAAAAGAGGAAAAACTGGAGTTACAATTAATATTTCCTAAACAAACAGAAGAAATGAAAACTTATAACACCATCACATATGCAGGAAGTATTTCTAATAATATTTCAAAGATAATATCTTTAGCAACGAATACAACAATTTCTTTTAAAACAGAAGGTAACGTAAGTACAAAATTGTTAAATGTTACAACAAAAATACCAACACTAAAGAAACCAGGTATATATAAACTCAAATGTCCAGAATGTAATGCTGTCTATTTGGGTCAGACCCTTAGAAATTTTGAAATCCGATACAGTGAACAATTAAGAGCATACAGTTTAAAACAACCTGATAAATCCCCATTACGCAAAACATCTACTTGACACCAACCATTCATTGACACCTAACACAGAACTAGAAGTACTGCATATTTGTGATAGGAAACAAGAACTGGATTTCCTTGAAGAGTTGGAGATTAGAAGGCACCTAAGAAACCCACAATATGAAGTCGTCAATGAACAGATGAATCTAGGGAGTTCTCCACTATTAAACTGTCTTCTTAAGTGATAATTGTAAAGATCAGCAGATATAGTTTTCCTGTTTTTCTATATCATTGCACAGTTATACTGATCTTAATTGGAAAAATGATATCCAGGATATCACCATAGGGCTAATAATATCTAACCTTCAATATTTGTAATATCACATCTTCCTCTTTTTTCTATTAACATATATTAAGTCAATCACAGGTTAGGTCACTTCTTGGTCTAGCCAAAAATAACTACTAAACATCCGGTAGGCATCAAATGAAATGTAACTTCTGTCATTCTGACGATGATATTCACTTATCGAAACAATTGTCAATTTTTTAGAATTTTCAACATTTTTCATAATATTGTGGAATTAGCTAGAAACATTGAGTTTCATTTAAAACACTAATCGTTTATTTGTTGAATATTTTTGAATATTTTAAAATGGTTTAGCGAGTTTTGTGTGTAATATTTAATCTAAAGCATGTTTTCTAAAACAGTTGTTGGTTTAAAAGCAAAAATTATCCATAGTGAAGGCAATGGGATTCGGATATTAATCACAATTTCTACATTCTAGAGAAAAGGGCTCCCACAATAATAAATATACTGAAATTAATTACAAGAAACATCTGTCAGTTTACTTCTAGCACGAGTTTTTAAGCTAAAATCACTTTTAATAATGTTAAGAGAAAAATAGTTTTATATTGAAGTATATTCATTTTTTCGAGGTATTCTCCACAAAGTGCACGTTGTTTTACTTGAATTTACTATGAGTAGAACTTCTTTGTGGCGGCTGCTAACAATAAATGCCTAAATAACGTTTTCTATTGTAAGATTGAAAGAGTTCTTATTGATCACCTAACTCCTGTCACGGGATCTCAATACCCTACAGAATACACCTGTAGACTGAAAGACAAAGTTCATAAATTAAATCAACTAAAACCTGAACTGTTCGATTAAAACCAACTTTTTCGTATCTTTGAGATGCCCTAAACAATATACTATCATAAAATTGGTCACTTGAATACAATTCGGAGATTGTGTCGTAAGCGAAATCTCTCCAAGAATAAAGTATATCTGGATTTATAGGACCCATTGTCACCGTACATATAAAAGCATAGTAGCGACACTCTCGACTCGTCCCTTTGAAGTCTTTGTGGATAATTTCGCCGACAACGTTCTAAGAAGTCGGGCAGTTGTTCACTGGCCGGCGGATTTACGAGGGACTGCTGTCGTGCTACTTCTATGGAAATATATACTGTATACTGCAGAGCTTCGTGTCATATGCTCTAACGCGAACCCCTCTATACTAAGTAAGCCGACGTCACCTGCTAGAAACCTGCTACTCTATAGGTGGGGTAAAGCGGGTTCGCATATCGGCTTCCGCACAGAGTGTCGCTACTAGGCTTTTATATGTACGGTGCCATTGTACTGGTTCTGATGAGCTGAAAATCAATCGGGTTTATCTGTGAGACACCCTGAACAATATTCAATCAAAAAATTGGTCACTTATATACACTCCGCAGGCTGTATCGTGCTAACCACCTCAAATATTTCCAAAATTGACCAAAAATGTGGTACTCCAAGTACCATAGCACCCGTTGTACTGGCTCAAGTGAGCTCAAAATCAATAGGGCTCATCTATGAGATACCCTGAACAGTATTATGTCACTTTCCTAAGTTTACCTGGCCTTGAT
This sequence comes from Galeruca laticollis, assembly GCA_963921935.1. NCBI lineage: Eukaryota > Metazoa > Arthropoda > Insecta > Coleoptera > Chrysomelidae > Galeruca > Galeruca laticollis. Next base: position 53,847,410 of record OY998184.1, read on the forward strand.
GAGAACCGAAATCAAACATTAAGTTAACCCTGTCACAACCTAAACACCCGGCCTTGGGACTCCGCTCAGGTGGTGAATTCGGCCTTAGTTACACTATTTTTTATTACCTCAATTGGGATAAAGTGAATCAACAAACAAAATTTCGGGACAAATGGATTTATTTGACACAAAAATAAATTTACATAAACCGTATATTCTCATATACATAATATATATATATATATATATATATATATATATATATATATATAATACCACGAGAGTGAAAAATTTGTCGGCAAAATTTTTCGATTGTCATGAAAGTTTGTTGCTTGGCAATTTTGCGAATGACATTTTCAACAAAACCAAGAGCCGTCAGGCGAGTGGTTTTGGATTAAATGCCATGAGCAAAATTACCTAAAAGCAACAAACTTGAATACGACAAGAGAAAAATTTTACCTTACAAAATTTTTAATTGAGTAGTATTCGACATGACTATTTCACGAGAGAAAAACTAAAAAATCATATGTTTAAACTTTTTATTTATTGCAAACTTCAATTATACAAAGCCAAAAAAATAATAACATTATGAAAAAAAAATACTAATTCATGTAAAAAGTAATTATTATAATTGTACGTTGTAGCATTATTTTGGGGATTGTTTTGCATCATAACCTGTGATGAATTTAAGTTAGAAACTGAGGATTCCTTTTCTTTATTTTTATTTTCTCGAAGGTTCTCTATAAGTTGGAAATGGTGTTCTTCATTTAATTGTAAATATGGTTTCAAAGAATGGGCAGAAGAATGTCCTGTAACCTTAATTACTACTTGTTCACCAACTCCTTCTTTTGCTAATGCAGATATTGCAGAAGCTCTATGTGAATGATTGGTCATTTTTATTTTTTTTTGTGTCTATACCAATTGATTCTGCCGATATTTTCGTCCACTTTGAAATTGTATTAATTCCCAATGGTGAATTTTTGTACCATAGTCCTTTCTCCCAATTTGGATGTACTGTTAAACATAATCTTGTTGTTGTTAGATAAGGATTGGATTCTCTTTTTTCAATAATTTTTGAAAATAAACGAACGGGACACAAATTGTTGTTAGCATTATTTCTTACCAGCCACTTACTGCCAGATAAAGCTTTTGATCCTCCATGTGTCGTTTTGGAAAAGATTGGATTATATTCTACCCTGCCAGTAAAATTACCTTTATTATCCTATTCTTTTTTAAAGTAATTAATATCACAATTAGCAGCTTCATTTCCACGCCATGCTAATTCGAACGAACATAAATGAAAAAACTTTTTTTGTAACCCATCAGGATTATCTTCAGAATAGCTTTCTACCATTTCCATTAATTGTTGTTTGGTAAACGCGTTAGAACTTCTTTTTCGGGTTTCAGGTTCAGCCTGAAGCTTTTTACGTTTTGTGTCCCTGGCCAATCTAGCAAATTTATAGGTAATATCTTTAAATGGATCAATTTTGATGTTAAATTCTAGAAAATATTTTTCCTGGACCATTTGAGCAGTCGTATTCCAAAGTGTTTTCACACTAGCTTCAGTATAATCAGTTCCATCTCTTTTTTTCATGTTAAAACCATAATCTTCAAGAATTTTTGCTAGCTATAACTTGTTCAGAAGTATCCTTTTCTAACGTATAATTACGTGCGTCCAGAAACATTCTAAACTGTTCCCACGCAGACTTTTTCGTCTTCATTGTATTTCGCGGTATACTTTGCTTAATTGTACTCTCTATTTCATTTATTGAATTATTTCCAAATCTTGTATTATTCATGTTAATAATACTTATTTAAATTTTTGAAACAGTTTTAATAATTATTAGACAGTTAAATAAATAAATAAACAACTTAGTTTCCTTAGAAACCACTAGCAAAGATTTTATATTGAATTTTATCACAGAGTGATAAAATTTTATACACATAGATTTGATATATTAAACGTCAAAAAACTGCCGCGACAAGACAAAAAATTGCCAGTTCAAAACCTTCAAATTTTGTCACTTATCAATTTACTCTAGTGAAATAGTCAATACAATACGAATAAAGATCAGTTATTACAATAAAAATGTCCAACTCAATATTTTATATCAACCAAAAATAAGGGACTTATATTGGGAAGACTCGGGACGTACAGCTCGCAGCAGTATTCACGGTTGTTGAGCCGTCGGTATCTGGACTCGGCAGCTGTATGGTCCGGTAGAGTGGATTGTGTGAAGTCTGTAAAGGTCCGTAACGTCCGTAAATGTGCGTAGAGTTTCGTAGAGGTCCGTACAGGTCCGTACAGGTGCGTGGAAAGAAATAAAAAAACAGGAGAAACAGAAATTGAAAATTGAAGAGGAGGAATAAAATGACCAGATGAGGAGCTTATACTCCAATACATATAAAATTTGAATTTAATTTTCAAAATAAAACCACAGAAATCTGCTCATTCTTATCCGTCCTGTTCCCAAAATAATCAGAAAAAACAAATTTAATTCATGATAAATAACCATATAGAGAATCTGCTATAAATTCGCTCCATAAAATAACTTTGGACGCCACCAGATTTTTTTTAGAGGGAACGACGAAGAAAAACTGGAAACGTCATAACAAAAACATTGTTTTTTTTTAACGAAATATTCCAACTGAATAGAAAAATCGGAATAGAATGATTTGTAAGCACACAATTACAATTTAAAAAGATATAGATAGAGAACTTACCAGCGAGGATAATTAAAAATCACACACAAAATTATTAAGAAACCGAATGTTAAATTGCTTCTTAGCGAAGAATGAACCAAAGAGAGCGGGTTCGACTTGAATCGTAGTTTAAGTAGATATTTTAACGATGGTAAAAACGATCACCGATATGTTCCTAATATTTGAAATAAAAGGATTTGGAATTAGAGGTAGGAGTAGCCGACGAATAAGTAACGCTCCAAAATAATTGATGAAAATAGAAACATGTCTCAGCGACATGTTACAATTCAATCATAAAATTGGTCGCATTTATACACTCCGGAGGCTGTATCGTGCTAACAAACCTAAATTACTCCAAAAAAGACAAAAATGTGGTACTTCAAGTACCCTAACAGCCGATGTACTGGATCAGGTGAGCTGGAAATTGATAGGGTTCATATATAATATGTCCTGAACAATATTCAATTAGTGACTTGGTGACTTGTTATACTCCGGAGGCTGTATCGTGCTAACAAAACGACATTTCTCTGAAAAGGACAAGAATGTGGTACTTCAATTACCATAACATCCGTTGTACAGGCTCTAGTGAGCTAAAAAGTCATAAAATAGGTCACATGTATAGACTCCGGAGGCTGTATCGTGCTAACAAACCGAAATTTCACTAAAAAAGACACGAATGAGTTACTTCAAGTACCATAGTACCCATTATACTGGCTCTGGTGAGCTGAAAATCAATAGGGTTTATTTGTAAGATATCCTGAACAATATTCAATCATAAAATTGGTGACTTGTTGTTCTGTGGAGGCTGTATCGTGCTAACAAGACATGTTATGAAAAATGTTCGACGACAACGACGATGACGAAGAAATACACACTTTTTTTTTCTAAAAACCGTTTTTTCGAGTTTTTCTTGTTGAAAAACGAAAAAATAACTCAAAAAAATCCGAAATCCCAAATTTTTTGGTACTTTTCTCGCATAGGGTTGGGCGGAAAAGTAATTAAAACTATTTAAAATTAGTCTTTATCGACGAAGATACGTCGCCAAATGAAGTACTAAAGTCTATCCCAATGGAGTTGATAGCATGGATCGGGGGTTCGGACCATAAAATGTTTGTAAACCATAGGCGCGACGGAATTACACACAAGAAAATAAAGTATTGAATCAAACAAAATATATTTCAGTCAAACAAAATTGGTTGTTTCAATATGGAGAAATAAACCTCTCATTTAAAAGAAAACGCTAGTTTATTTGGATTCCATGACCAATATTTGTTTAATACAAGAAAATATTAGATGATGTCAATTGTTATATGTCGTCCATTCAATTCTTCGGGTTTATTTAATGGAAGAATAATTTTACTTTCATCTGAGAATGTATTCCACCATCGAAGCAAATAAACAATTTAGTATATTCAAGAATATTAAATACTCAAATGAAAGACATATTTACTCAGAAATGTCTGTGGGTATGGTGTACACACTAGATGTAATTTGAGTGAATCTAAACGACGAGTTCTCAGTGTGTATATGTTTATTAATATGCAGCTAAGCGCTTTCGGCCATTAGGCCAAAACAGGTATCAAAAACATCCAGTTAATGAAATCAACCAATGTACGAAGTTGAGTCATTGTTACGATGATGTTATTAAAATAAAAAACATTAAAATAACCCTATTAAGAGGGTGTATAATTATAATTCACATGATGGAAATTCCCAGTCAGAAATCAACTGACTGTCAAGTGACTTCTAAATGGGAATTTCCATCATATGAAATATAATTGTACACCCTCTTGATAGGGTTATTTTAATGTTTTTTATTTTAATGACATCATCGTAACAATGACTTAACTTTGTACATTGTTTGATTTTATTAACTGGATGTTTTTGACATCTGTTTTGGATCTTTTTTATGACGACAGCTTTGATAATGGCCTAATGGCCGAAAGCGCTTAGCTCCATATTAATAAACATATACACACTGAGTACTCGTCATTTACATTCACTCAAATATTTACTCGACTTTTAGAATATATATTGTTTGGTTGAATACCAGACGGTTAAAATGAAAAAATTATTATTGATTGCGTGCAAATATTCATTTAATTCCAGAATCCGTAGTATTGAATCAAGAATATCGCTATTTGAAACAAACATATAATTAGGAATTGATTTAAAATCATACTTGAATGATGAGTGTGAGTTAATCAAGTGAAAAAATTTGTTTTTAATTGAAAAAATATATTGTTTGGTTTAAAAACATGTCCGTTGCAATGGAGAAAAATATGAACTTAACTGTCTCGACCCTTACTTCGTGGAATCTACTTATATTAGTGTTTTCAATGAAGCCCAACGTTTATAGCTAATTCCACAATATAATGAAAAATATTGAAAAAGCTAAAAAATTGACAATTGTTTCGATAACTGAATATCATCGTCAGAATGAGAGAAGTTACATTTCATTTGATGCCTACCAAAAATAACTACTAAACATCAGGTAGGCATCAAATGAAATGTAACTTCTGTCATTCTGACGATGATATTCAGTTATCGAAGCAATTGTCAATTTTTTAGAATTTTCAACATTTTTCATTATATTGTGGAATTAGCTAGACACGTTGAGTTTCATTTAAAACGCTAAAGAAGAAAATTATTTTTGTGATATTGTAACAATTCTACAATTCGTATAACTAAAATATCTCGGTAAATATCTTCACATGCTACTGCCTATTGATGTTCCCAAATTTCAGTAGTTTGTGATTTCATTATACATGACAAAAGATGGAAATACAGTAGAATGTTTCATTTGGTATCTATATTTTTTTCCAGATATATAGAAAGCTTTATAAAATGTCCCGCAGTTATTTTGTTATACTATATTCAAACATTCCTATTTTTTTGTGTACCTGCCCCGTAACCAATACAGGTACAACCCAATTTCCTGTTAATATTTAAATCTAACTACCTGCATAGAATAAAATTTGAAGTAGTTAGTATTCGGCAACTAGCAATTAACGTCTGTTCGTCTAATTAAGATGTTCCAGTTTTTCTTCAATTCCTATTCAACAAGTTAGCAAAAGTGCGTATTCTTTGCGGGAAAAAACATTAATCCTGAACGTTCATGATGCTCTTGTACACCAAAACCTCACAAGTTCTGTTCGCGACATAATTACGAACTGTCCCAGTATGATAGGGGAAGGAGAATCAACGAGTTAAAGATTTTTACGTGAGAGGAAATGCCGCAACCTCGGTGAACCTATTCCTCACCAGGGGAAGAAACCATTAGAAATTGACGACGATCTCAAAAACAGTGTACGTAGAATAGTGCATGGTATGTATTTCGCAAAAGAAATACCAACATTGGACAAGATTGTGCAAGCCACCCAGAATGACGAAAACCTGCCACAACTATCAAGAACTAGAGTATGGAGAATCCTTCATGGAATGAACTTTCGGTGGGAAAAACAGAACAGCAAATCTTTTCTTATTGATAGGCCGGATACTGTCTGCTGGAGTCGAGAATACTTAAGGTCAATCCGAAAATATTGCAAAGAATGTAACAATATTTTCTATTTGAATGAAACCTGGCTAAATGAAGGACACACCGTATCGAAAGTCTGGCGAGATAAAACTATACTGAATTCCTGGCAAGCTGTCATGGAGGGTTGGTCAACAGGATTAAGACTTCCATCTGGAAAGGGACGTAGGCTTATTATAACCCATTTAGGCAGTGAAAGCGGATTTTTGGATCAAGGATTATAGGAATTTCAATCTAATTCAACCAAAGACTACCACGAAGAAATGACGTCTGACGTTTTTGAGGAATATTTCCAACAAATGATCGAATACATTCCCCAGAATTCAGTTATTGTAATGGATAATATCATTCTCGATTAGTAGAGAAGCTTCCCACAAGTGCATGGAAAAAATCGGCGATAACTGAGTACTTGCAGTGTAAAGCCTCAAATTTCGATAATACAATGGTGAAAAAAGAACTTTTCCAAATTGTTAGACAGCGTAAGGCAGAGTTTGAAAAATTTGTAATCCATGAGATGGCAAAAAGTAGAGGTATTATTATTATTGTACATCGCTTACCCCCTTACCATTGTGAGCTGAACCCAATAGAGCTTATATGGGCACATGTCAAAGGTTATGTTGCCAGGAACAACAAAACTTTTAAACTTCAAGAAGTACGGCAACTTTTGATGGATTAATTAGCGAATGTGACTTCCGAAAACTGGCTAGGCGCCATAAAACATATTATAGCTGAGGAGGGGAAAATGTGGGATCTTGACGACTTAATCGACGAAACTACAGAGATCGAACCGTTAATCATTAACTTAGGACAAGACGATTCTTCAGATTTTTCTGATGAAGAATGTAGTTAATAATGCTGTATATGTTCAACATGGCAGGATTGTGTTAGACCATTTTAGAAATAATCCGCGTACAAGTTTAAAGCAAAAAGCAAAAAGTTGAAGCCTTCAAACCCAAATTTCTCCATACTTTAGAGCCTGGCGATGAAGACAAAAGTAGGAATTTTTGTTTATGGGATCAAGGAGAGTATCTTAATAATAGACATTTTTTGGAATATATTATCTACTACGTTTCGAAGCTACGTTTTCAACAAATGGGGTTATTTCATCCCAAAACATACAGTACTGGTCTACTGAAAACCCACATTGGCCGATAAACTGTAAACGACAATATTTTGAGAAGGTCAATGTGTGGTACGGAATATTTAAAGACCAAATAATTGGACCTTTCTTTTTCGGCGGAAACCACAATGCACAATTTTTTTGGAGTTTTTAAGAAATTAAATATTTGATGAAATATTTGCGACAAGACAAAATTTGTATTTTCATTTAGATGGTAGCTCAATCCACAACGCAAATATTGTTAAGCAATGGCTAAATGCAAATTTTTCGAACTCATTGGCCGCCCAGATCCCCCGATCTTACAACTCTAGATTTTTTCCTATGTGGTATTGTAACTCAAAAGATCTACAAATCACGCCCAACAAATCAGGTAAACCTTCGCGCAGGAATATGTCGAGCTTGTGCAGAAATCACACCCCAACAGATAAGGAATGCAGTGTAGAACATAAGAAAACTATATGAGAAATGTATTGAACTTAATGGAGGTTTGGTAGAAGCCACCGCTATTTAAGTTAATTTTTGTTGATTTATCGTTTGGTTATTTTTAAATTGGTGTAGTTGAAATTTCATAAAAATTTTGTTTATTTATTTAATACAAAATAAATGTATTTGGTCCTACAGAATTTTTTTAAACACTATTTTTTGAAGTCCCCTATAGACGTACGCTACTGACATAAAATCAAATATTGATACGGACAACCACTCAGCTAATTGTTTTTCACTAAACACCAAAATGCGGAGTTCATAAAATGGCGACTACCGTATATACAGGGTCGTACAAAAATATTAAAAAACAATTTTTGACGACTTACATCTCAGACACCGGTGAGGTGACATTACTCAAAATTGGGATTTAGGGGTTTCAAGGGATACTCTTTACAGTGTGGTAACCGAAAATCCAATCGCTAATAACCTTAATGAAAAATCGACGTTTTGAAGCCCCTTAAAAATGTACGCTACTGACAATAATAAAAAGCTAATACGTAAAAATAGTCCTCTTGCCGACCTTTTCAAATCACCAAAATTTTAAGTTATTCAAATGTCAATTAAACGCTATAACTGGGTGTTGCGATCTTAAGTGGATCACACTGTATTATAGTTAAAGTAATGTTCACCTGCAATTATTTGTTATAATCTTTTTATTTTTTACAAGAATATGTGTGTATATAAATCTTGCACAATTACTTTGTATTTTCATTATAATATGAATTATAATAAACGTTAAGCAAAAATCATAAATAACCCTGTTCTACGTTCTCTTTCTAAATGTAAGAAGAAATCGTCTGTTGTCAGTAGCAGAGCCAAAATAAGAATGCAGTTAATTGAAGAAGAGAGAGAATCACTAAGAAAAGGAAGAGAATTAACTAAAGAAGCAAGACTATTACTAGATGAAGAAGAATCAGATGATAGAAATTGATGACGAAGAAATAAAACATTGCGATCCGGTAACTAATAAAATACTCTCATTGCAGATTTATGAATGCTTGGACCAAAAATATGGTAATAAAAAACATACGTCTAATGTTCGCATGCTTATTCACAATGTACCAAATGCAGCTAAACATGCTACCGGATCTTCATAAATAAATGTTCAGTTACTTTTTAATGATACATTTAATTATAACACATTGACTCCGCAACAATATACCGCCAGAAAAACGACTCCAAATGAGCTCCCAATCTTCAACGGTAATACTTCTAATTGGCCGTTATTCATAAGTTGTTATAACAGATCGACAATAACTTGTGGTTTTGATAATAATGAAAACTTACCCAGACTACAGAAAAGCATCAGAGGATCTGCAAGGACAGCTGTTGCCAGTTTTCTTATACAACTTGAATGTGTACCTCAGATAATATCTACGTTGAAGATTCTTTATGGTAGGCCCGAACAAATAATATAAACACATATTAATGCGATTCCATGTCAACCACCAACAAGAATGGAAAAATTTGAGACACTGGTTGGATATTATTTAGCAGTAAAAAACCTATGTGTTTCCTTAGAAGCAGTCAAATTGAACGATTACTTGAACAACCCAATATTGATGCATGAATTGATAGAAAAGCTTCCATCGCAAATGAAAGTAAATTGGGCCTTGCACCGCAGTTCGTTAAAAAAGTTCAAGGGTCTTACCGAATTTGCTGATTGGATGTACAATACTGCTACTAATCTATGCACCGCTCTACCTACCCTTGTTATACCAGATCGAAAGAAACAATTTAAGAAAGTGAACGTGCTAATGTTCATAATACTAATAGTGGATCGTATGATAAGGACTTTGGTTGCAAAATATACCAAACGAAGGGTATGCAGGTTATAGTATGCAAACAATTCCAAAATTATCCAGTATCTGAAAAATGGAAAGTATTAAAGTCATTGAAATTATGTAGGCTATGCTTGAAAAGACACAGATTTCCATGCAAGTATCCAGTTAAGTGTAACATAAATCAATGCCAGAGCTAACATCATCCCCTTCTCCATAACAATGTAGATATTAATCCAGAAACTCAAACTCGGCAAGAATCTACCAGTCCCGAGCGATACCATGTCTCAGTGTCTTCAGAAATTACTACAACTCAAGTAACATCCCAATGTATCCATTTCAGAATATTACCTGTGATTTTGACGAATGGAGATAAAATAGTAAAAACCTTTGTGTTTTTGATTATATTTCAAGTTGAACTTCGTCTACTGACGTAGACATTCAACTAGATTAATAATCTTAATTTGATAAAATTAATAATTTATTATGTACAAATTTACAAGAATGGTACAAAGTTATGAATGTTTGAACTTCGGTGGTTTTAGATCGGAAGGCACTTTATGTTTCGATTGAATGAATACTCTCTTGATTCGAATAGAAACTTAGCAACGATATGTTAGACTTAGTATATCTGAATGTTTGACTTTGAGTGAAGTTACTTCGATATGTAACGACGACTCGATGAACTCGATTGAGTGTTGAACTGAGTTATGAACTAATTGAGTGATGAACTCGAAAACTAATTAAGAAACGACGTGTTTGACTCAATTGAGGTGGGACGATGTGTTTAGACTTGAATTACACTTAGAACTTGAGTTTCGACTTTGTTGCATTATTTAAGGAACCGATTCACTATTCAACCATTTGACTCGTTAATGATGTAACCGATAACTTACTAACCGATTGCGTAGCTATGTGATGACTGCTTAACTAAGTGTGAATGCTTCTTTAATGATTGTTGAACTCACTTCGTTGATTGAGCGATTGGCTTGTAACTAACTATGTTGTTGAGTGATGTACCGAATTTGGAACTGATTTCTTCACGTGGTGAGACGTGTTAAATAGGAATTTGCAAGGGGAATGTTACACGTGGATTGGGTTGACTAAAAGGAAATAAACATTTCCTATTGGCCAGTATCATTTGACTTGCCAGAATCATCGTTAAGAATCAACAATGGACGCCTTCAATAGATATTTCAATTTCCATTGAACATTCAAAAAGCGAGACTATCCTATTGTGATCTTTTTACTTCGAAAAGTTATTCAAACATTTATTACACTCCTTCCGATCATCTACCATAAAAATTCACGCACAACGTGACAATAAGTTACAATTTTAGTTTTGCTCCAAGTAATAACATTTTAGGGATTTTACAACACAATAAATAATAGTGTGGAACGTGACGTTTTCCTAAATTTTTAACCATAGGATTTCAAACACAATGCGACAATAGGTCTTTCACGAATTTCAAAATGTGTTATTTCATTGCTCCAACAATACTATTTACAATTAATAGTGCGAAACGTGATATTTTGAAAGTATTTAACAAAATTGAAAATAAAGTGAAACTACCCTTTGAATTTACAACAATACCGAAAGAATACAAAAGATCTACCAATTCTTTAACACATTTTTACAACGCTAGCAACCGAACTGAACTTACGCCTTAAAATATATACAATGACGAAGAGAAGTAACATGAGTTTCATATCTACAAATATCTTACATGTTTTTAAAAGTATCTTAAACTATAAAATTTTCGAATCTTGAACACTTTGCATTCTTAGATGAAGGATCTTCGGTCACCTTGTTGAATGAAAATATAGCCAAGGAGTTGAATTTACAGGGGAACCAGGAAAAATTATTCCTCCGATGGACAGGATATCAAAAGCTTTTAGAGAATAATTCAAAGAGGGTTTGCTTATCTATTGCAGGAGATTTTGAAGGAAAAACAATTTTAGTTTCGTGCAGCTCGCACGGTTACTACCGTAAGCCTTCCTCGCGGTTGGAATGGGCAATAAGTACCTTTCAACCATATAAATCACCAGAGGTGGATGGAATATTTCCAGCTCTCCTACAGCAAGGGAAAGAGGAGATTCTTCCTCACCTACTGAAGATTACAAGAAGCAGTCTAGCAGTGGGTCTAATACCTAGAAAATGGAGAAGGGCAAGGGTAACCTTCATACCAAAAATAGGGGAAAAAGATGGGACTGATCCCCGATCTTTTAGACCCATCGGTCTAACATCGTTTCTACTAAAATCGATGGAGAAAGTAGTGGATAACTACATAAGAACAGAGAATCTGGAGAATATACCACTTCATAAATGTCAGCATGCCTACAGAGCGGGTCGATCAACTGAGACGTCTCTGTATCAGCTGACAGAAGTCATCCAGAGAACTCTGAACAACAAAGAAATCGCAATGTGCGCATTCCAGGATATATCAGGGGCCTTTGACAACACAACTCATGTGTCTGTCAAAGAAGCACTAAAAAGGCGAGGAGTGAATGAAACCATTGTAAAATGGATGTATGAGTTGTTGACAACGAGGATAGCTGAGACACAGGTGGGGAATCAAACTACCCCAGTTAAAGCCACTCGGGGGACACCTCAAGGGGGAGTGATATCTCCCCTTCTATGGAGCCTCGTAGTAGATGAGTTGCTCTACAGGCTAACGGAGCTTGGCTTCGAATGTATGGGCTACGCCGATGACATTGTTTTAATAGTCAGAGGCAAGTTCGAGAGCACCTTCTGTGATTTATTACAAAAGGGCCTCAGAATCATTGAGCAATTGTGCTTGTCAGTGGGGCTAAACATTAACCCAAGCAAGACCATAGTAATTCCATTTACCCGGAAAAGAACAATTCCAGCCATGAAACCCATATCCTCAAATGGGGAAATCATAGAATGGAAATCAGTGGTTAAATATCTAGGGATAACCCTAGATGACGTGCAGAAATCTAGCTGGTAAGAGGTGGGGCTGTAACCCAAAATTACTGCGATGGATGTACGCCATGATTGTGAGACCAGCAATTACGTATGGGGCAATAGTTTGGCACACAAAAGCAAGTCAGTACAGCACGAGGAAAACCCTCGATAAAGATCAAAGGCTTGCCTGTGTGTACATCACTGGAGCTATGAGAACGTGTCCAACTAGGACACTTGAGATCATTACAGATCTAACACCTCTACATCTGGTGATAGAAAGATCTGCCCAAGAGGCAATTCTTAGAATATCTAAGGAAGGTTCAGGCAATGAGAGTATTAAAAATCAGGGAGCTTGGTCCTCTCTGACAAGATACACCTCATTAGCGAATCTTCCCAGTGACGAAATGATCAGGAAAGTAAGCATCGGAAAGAATTTCACTACGATGCTAAATACGAGGAGAGACTGGGAAAGGGAATACACCACCCAAACTCTCAAAGAAAACACCATTAGATGGTATACGGATGGTTCAAAAACCACCATCGGAGCAGGCGCTGGAGTATTTGGGCCTGGCACCAGATACTCATTATCGTTAGGCTCCTTCCCGAGCGTCTTTCAGGCAGAAATACTTGCGATCGAAAGATGCGTGGAAATGCACCTAGAAAAAACTACCCGAAATGTGACATATCGATCCATTCTGATAGTCAAGCAGCTATCAAAGCATTGAGCTCCCATGTCATTGACTCAAAGTTGGCATGGGAGTGCCGAAGGAAACTTGATGAATTAGGCAAGAATAACAGGGTCTCTTTAGTCTGGGTTCCTGGCCACTCGGGAATCACGGGAAATGAAGAGGCCAATATACTTGCCAGGAAAGGAGCACAAATACCCTTTATTGGCCCGGAGCCTTTCTGTGGTGTAGCAAAATGCTCCTACAAGAAAGAGTTTCGGAAGAAAGAGGAAACCGAAAGAGAAGCACTCTGGCGGTGCCTTCCCGGATTGGAACATTCCAAAAAGTTCCTGGGGAACTTTGACACTGCTAGGTCCAAAAAGTATTTGGACCTCAGTAAAGATAAGATACATCTCCTCACGGGCTTTCTTACAGGACACTGCCGCCTTAGGAAGCACTTAATGAGAATAGGTCTAGCAGAGATTGACGAGTGTAGAGTCTGTGGGGAGGAGGATGAAACTCCTGATCACCTAGTTCTGGAATGCCTCGCCATTGCAAGCCAACGCAAGAAATGCTTTGGACAAGGAACTTGTAAGAGTGAGGACCTAACCTCGCTGAAGCCGTCCCAAATACTAGAGTTCATTAGAACCTTGGAACTGGAAGGCGAGCTGTAGTAGTAGCGACAACAGCTCTGATAGGGGGGGCACAATAAACCTTTGGTTTCAGTGCACAGTAACCCCGTTAAAATCTAATCTAAACTAAGCCTTCCTCAACAATCACTTAATCACTATTCTTATTTGAAAAATTTACCGTGGGAATTCTATAATAATGTAACTCCACAAATACTTATTGGACTAGATAACTGGGAACTGGCATTACCAATTCGTGTGAAAGAGGGTCATGAAGGATAACCTATAGCTGCAAAATGTAGGTTAGGATGGACAATTTTTGGTCTACTACCCACAAATTTATCAAGCAGCACAGCATCATTTAATTACCATGTTTGTGACTGTTCTGAAGTAATGAAAAATTACACGATGGTGTGAAAGAGTATTTTTCAGTGGAAAGTTGAGGAGTACAACTGTCGAATATTTTCTCCAAAGAACAGCAGAGAGCTAAGAACATACAAGAAACTAAACTCAGTAAGGATGGAAATTAATATAATATTGGTTTGTTACGGAAATATGAACTTACCTGATAGTGAAGGCATAGCTATAAGAAGATTGAAATGTATAGAGAAACGTATAAAATACAATCCAGAATCAGCTATTACAATAATAAGCAATTAGGAGAGTTTGTCGAGAAAAAATACATAAATAAACTTTCTGAAAAAGATCTATCCGTACCTTGCCGTAAAATATGGTATCTGCACATCTTTCCAATTTTCTTTCAGCCTAAACTTCACCTATTTCAAGAAGTCTGATTAACTCGGAAATTTGCAAAGTGTCAAGTGCCGACGACAATACAAAAATTTCATTTAAGATTCTAACTAGGATCATCAGAATTTTATTTTCCATTTTAACCCTCGCATCCGCCAAAAATTTAAATAACATTGATTAAACAAAATATATTGGATATTAAGAATTAAAATCGCAACAGCATTTTTCTACGTACATTTTGAAAATCATTTAAAGTATTAATTTAAATATATTACTATAGACAGCTTTTAAATGATATTTAAAATTTTGAGGAAATAAAATACAGTTTAAGAAAATAAAAAAATACACGCTTTTATAGCAAATAGAACTATTTTTTTTCTTCAATGTCGTTAAATTTGTACCAAATAACATCTTTTTGAGAAGGCCACTTCCAGCTGCTTCCACTTGAGGTCATAGCACTTACGTAAACCTCCTCTTCGTCACTTATTTCAAGTATTATGCCTGGAAATGTTTGGTCAATGTAATTAACAATAACATAATCTCCTTTCTTACAATTTTTCTCTATGTTTACAATAATTTTGTCTTCATGAGCATTCATTTTTTTCGTTTGCACTCTTTTGTTGTGGATCTTTTTCATCGAAATTCGTCTCTTTTAGTTCGTATCCGTTATTCATTTTCTGTTTTCTTGGGTTTTTTGGTTTCGATGACTTTTCTTTTAGCTTTTCCAGGCGCAATTTCTTCCTATTTTTTTTCCTGTTCTATCTGCTCTTTTGCCCGTTTCTTTCCATTATAAAACGCCTTCCACTGTTCTGAACTAGCAACAGCAGGTATTTTAACCAAGGTTTTTTTCTTCGTTTTGATTTTTCAGGCCAATATAATATACCTTTAAACGGTGACGGTACTATAAATTTACCAGAACTAACTTCTTTTGGGCTTTGGTTATCACTTCCTTCTAATAAATTAACTTTCTTGTACTGAATTAGCTTTCACTTTATTTTGTGTCTTGGTAACTTCCCTTTTCTACTTGGATCATTGTTTCTGTAGTTTGCAACCTTTCCATTTGTATTACTCATTTCTCCCTTATTTTTATTTCTTTTGGTTCACTATTGCTTGACTTTATTATTTCTGACGGTTGTAGCGTATCTCCCTCTATTACCCTTTCCCGTTTTGCTTCTTTTAGTTCATTATTGCTTGACTTTAAAAGGTTCTGTTCCTTGCAGCGTATCATCTCCTATTACTGATTCCAATCTCATTTCATTTAGTTCTTTATCACTTGATTCCATTCCTTTCCCTTGTAACATATCTTCCTCCATTAATGATTCCGGTCGTATTTCTTTTTCGCTCGTACCTGTATTGATTAACTTTTCTATTTCTATTCCTTGTTCTTTATCTACTACCAATTCCATCAATATTTCTTCATTAGTTTCAATACTTTCCCCTCCGCTGTCGTTTGCTAATGATCCAATAATTTCAATGTTCTCGTTAGTTATATTGAACAAATACTCATTGAGCCACTCTGCTTCTAAATCAAAAGAATCTTTTGGTACATTGTCTGCAACTTGCAAGCTCTCATTAGTGTTTTTTCTATTTCGTATATTATCTGCTGAAGGCTTTTCTTCGACATGCTGTTTTAATTTTTGTATAAATTATATAGAGAGTCATCTTGTATTGGACCTGACCATTAACTCACAGTGGAAAGAGAAAGTTTAGATTTCTCAAGTGTACCTTACTCAAAAAATTTCTCAATGAAATTCCAATGGTGTGTATTGAATTCAACATTCTCCAGAGTTTGGAGCTTCACTGCATTGTCTGTAATTGTAGTATTTGTTGTAACTTCTGTAGTTACCACATTACTATAATCTATTACATCTGCATCAAATGGAAATAATCCACAAGTTTTAAAGGCATTTTCCACCATTGTAGGTGTAATGACGTCTTCAATTACAGTATCCAATAACGAAGCAAAATTGTCATTTCGAATTTTTTGTTCATTAGTGTCTATTCTAAATTTAGCAACCGCTTTCTTCCAGCCAGTTTTGAGAGGTTTAAAAACCCCTACATCCATAGGTTGCAGTATATGAGTAGAATTAGGAAACAGACTAATTAAAATGATACCTTTTTCTGAACAAAAGTTGCTAGGATGCAATGTCAAGTGCGACTTGTGTCCATCTACATAAAATATTTAAAGCAATGGTATGTCATTTTTAACAATCCATGGGTACAAAATATTTGACGTATATTCAAAAAAAAATTCGCATGTCATCCAACCCGACTCAAACTTTCCCAGGCCCTAACCGTTTGGCATTAGTGCAACAACACTTTGTGGAATTCTTTCATAGAGGAACATCCCCATAGGAGGCGCTAACTCTCCCGCCGAATTTTCTGTAAAATAAAAACAGTAGGTAAGTAACATAAGTATGTGAAAAAAATGGGAGAATAAGGGTTCTGGAATGAGACAATTACCCGTAACAAGAGTTGTTAAACATTCCTTCTCATTGTTAGCTGTACTGTTGTAAAGGTTTCTACTTCCTTTGAGTGCAAGAGCTTTTGATCCTATAGGACATAAGAAAAAAGGAGTCTCATCTGCGTTAAATGTTCGTCTAGGATCTTGTGTAATCTCCATGAAATTTTTGGCAAGAAAATATGATTCAATTTCTACAAACCAGTTTCGAAGGCTTCGTTCAGTGATTTGAGCCCTAGCGTGAACTAAATTTTGAATCATTCGTGTAGAGATTTCCTTATGACGACGCAGAAAGCCTTCATACGAGTGTCTGCCAGGTAGGCAAGTTTTTTCCTTGTTTTTAAAGGGATCTGTTTTTTTCATTTCTTTTAAAGCACACATACACTTTCAAGTAGTTGTTCCTTGGTTACCGGAAATCCTACTTTAGCTACCGCTATTATTCACTTTGCTAGGATGCCCTCTTCTTCTTTCGATAAAGTTGTAGGGGCTCCAGCTTTACACTCAACAGGATCCTTTCCATAATATTTTGAGTGAAGGGTAGTTTTGGGAAAATTATATTCTCTACTTGCAGCTTTAATAGCCATTCCATTTTTATAGCTTCTAATGCGGATATTAGTCTGATGAATATTTACAATTTTTCTTTAAGGACATTCTGTAACAACGATAACATTACATGTACATAAAACGGACATCATTGGATGTAATTATGACACCCCGTGTCAGAATTAGGACACCATACTTTAATTTACAAATGAACGAAGAGCGTGGAATACAATGCTCCTTTTATCAGAAAAAAATGTAAGATACATAACTTAAAATATTGGAATAAAAACATAATTCGGACACCCCGTGTCCGAATTCAGGAATAGCTATTTAGGTTGGCCGTAATACTGATACCCTAATAGTTCGAGGTAGTAATATAAAAAAGTAATTATTTCTTCAAAATCATGTACAATTATCATATAAAAACATACTACAGTAATAAAATATGTTTTTGCAACAAAAATGTAAAAATAATCTTACCTGAAAATATAACGAAAAGTCGTTAGGCTTATAACACAACACACTTGTCTACGTCAGTTTCAACGAGCTGCTAGAAATGATTTGTTTGGTTGGCTAGCCTGATATTTGAAATATATTATGACCACATGATCATAGATGGCTCGACATGTATCTAAATCGTCGTTTTATAAACTGAAATTTTATTCTAGCAATTAACATGGAAAGTGTCCGAATTTGGTGCAGGGTCTGAATTTGATACAATTACCTTATTTGTGACAGTTTTTTACGTTAGATCACAGAATACACCAGATCAATAAGAAACGAAGCTTGTGCTATTTTAAAATTCATTTTCTAAGTGCGCATGTCTGAGTCAGAGTCAGTTATCTGTCAATGTCATGTGATTTTATTGTGTACATGTTTTGTGTTTTAAATTGTTTAAAAAACTAATATATTAGTTAAGGCGCCAAGAACTTGTGCAGTTCGTGGGTGTCATTCAAGAGACGGAGACGGAACAACTATGTTTAGATTCCATAAAGATCATGTAAGGTAAGAGAAATTGTTTCTATGTGCAATAAATTATAGATATATATATATATATATATATATATATATATATATATATATATATATATATATTCTTTTTTTTATGTGTTATTCTTTCATTGCACCTATGCATTGTTAGTTGCGTGAATCTATGTTTTGAGTGTTAACATTGCTCTGTCTCTGTATCTTTGATAACATTAATAATAATAATAATAATAATACAATCAATGAATACACTACAATAAGCGTCACTGCTGATGAGTTTTGCTTGAATAATAATACACAATATTCAACATAAATCGGTAAGTAGTTTATTTCTTTTACACACATATGATAAATAAAAATATAAATTTACTCACTTAGCTTTATTTACATTTCAGAGTCTTCAAGCTGTGCCTACAATATTCCCATGGTTAAAACGCAAGGGCCATGTTATATTGAGCGATTCACCAACCCAAATAGCTATTCAGCTTGGTAAATATTAAGTTTAAGTAAACATTACAATCAGTTGTTATTGATATTTATTTTTGCCACCTTAGTGCAAAATTTATTATTACTTTCCGACAGGATTCATTAATTAATAGCTTATTGGCATTTTGTTTATTTGTTTATTACAATTATTTTAATAATTACAGATACCATGCCGTTTGAGCAAGTAGGACATTCGTCTCAAGCCGCCACAAGACATGTTGGTGATACTTCTCTATCACTTGGTAAATATAATCATCATTTAGATTCACTTCTGTAGGATAATATACATCAAAATAGATGGTTTTCTTATAATTAGATTGCGTTTAGCCTATCTGTGAATCGCCATATTCTTTGTATTTAAACAGCTGTATAGAATTGCAATGTAAATGTTATGTATTCTTTAGAGTGACAAATCTAAGAATGCTTGATATTTTTTGAACAGATTATTCGGAATTGCTGTTTATTACAATTATTTTTATAATTACAGGTACAGTGCCGTTTGAGCAAATGGGACATTCGTCTCAAGCCGCCACAAGACATATTTGTGATGCTTCTCCATCTCTTGGTAAATATAATCATCATTTAGATTCACTTCTGTAAGATAATATGCATCAAAATAGATGGCTTTCTTATAATTAGATTGCATTTAGCCTAACTATTTTGTTTTTCTTATACAATAGTCTTTTTTATGATTTTGTTAAAATGGAAAAATATTCGGTTATTCATTCTAAGCTCACTAGCTATCAATGTAAGAAAATGTTCCTACTGGTCTTCAGAAAATAGACACTGGAAAATTTGATGGATGAATAAAACAACACGTTGTCTATAATAAAGCCTGTGCATATAGTCTTCCTCTATTTTCCTTTTTTGTTTCAGATAATCGAACTTAAAAAGCCACAACTATGTTTCGTTCCCATTAACCTTTCCAAATAGAGTCTCTCAAACCGACATTCACCCTTGGGCACGTGTCCCTCCTAAAATCAATACTAACTTAACCGATCTCAATAAACATGACTATAATATTCATACTATACATCAACAATTTAAAGAAATCACAAGCAAATATCATGGGTACACAGAGATATATACAGATGCATCTAAAAAAGGGGAAAATGTTGGAGCAGGCATTGTAACAAATACAAACTCTGAAACAAACTACCAGGCACATACACTATCCTTTCTGGAGAACTATATGCGATATACAAAGCAGTAGAACATGCCAAACATCAGCAAGATAAAAACTTTATCATTTTGACAGACTCATTGAACTCACTAAAATTATTAGGGAGAATTTACGAAAGACGCCCAATAGTTAATTTAATAAGAAAATAGTTAGAACAATGGTACAACCATAACCAAAACATTAGATTCATTTGGATTCCCTCGCATGTGGGAATCAAAGGTAATGAGCAAGCAGACGAGAAAGCACAAGCGGCAACTTATCAAAACTGTCTTGCTTGTAACCTATCGACATCAACTGATTTGAAATCACACTTCAAGGACAAAATCATAAAACGCTGGAACACTTTTTGGCAAGAATCCGAATCTAAATTAAAACGCTTAAAACCTAACTTCGGACCTTGGCATATACCAACAGAAAACAGAAGGAACCAGGTAATCATCACCAGACTACGTCTAGGACACACCAGATACACGCATGTATACTTAATAACAAGAGAGGATCCTCCATTTTGCAATTTCTGTGATGAAGGTATCAGTGTACATCATCTACTAATCGATTGCCCTATGTATGATCTACTACGAAAGACCTACAAGATCCCACGAAATATTAAGAAAATCTTAGGGAATGCCTCAGACCCATCAAATGTTATAGCTTTTCTGAAAAGTGCAAATATGTTTCATAAGATATAACCATTCTACAGTCACACAGTATACCTAAACTAATCGTTAATACTGCACTGAGTCACATGTTTTCTGTTGTTTATTCTATTAATTATGCATTATGTACCATATACCGGTAATGTATTTTTATTTGTTTCGATATCTACCATGTAACTGTTAATTTATTTTGTATTAAGAAATGTGTGTACTATGTAAACCGCTAATGATCTTGTAGGTCGATGCGGATAAATAAAAAAAAATCGAACTTCTAAAATTTTTATATATTTAGGCTCTAAAAAGTAACAGTACTTTGATTATGGGTTTGGCAAGCATAATATAATGCTTTGGTTTGACTAAATTACATTATAAAATACACATACCTTATATAGTTCTTGAGGATAGTAAAAAAACTCGTCCCTTCTCCAGTTATGGAAGATCATCCACGACATAAGCAAACAAATTTTCCTTTACAAGCGATCAAAAAAAATAAGCTAGTGCCACAAGAAGTACTATATTATGTGTGTCTAAGTTATGTCGTAATAATAATTGGAGGGATTACCAGAAAAACAGCATAAACTGTTCAACCAGAAAAAAGCACAAACTATGATAATAATTGAAAAATGCAACGAAACTTCGATAACTATGCAGAAAAGTTTACTGTCGCTACTTTTTTATAACTTCTTTGTCAAATACATCAGTGGATTTTCTCTTGTAAAATATTTAATTCAGAATCTGATGAAGTGTAACTTTTAAATATATCAATCATAAAAATTTTGTATCCAAGTACCATACTTATTGTAATTTTATATCATCATTTACTGAAATTCTTTCTATTGTAAACTGGTATTCTAAATATATAATCTATATTATTGTATTGGTTTTTATACTCAGCCTATCCTACATTATCCTACTTAAATACATACTTACAAATATAATTTCGATAACAATATAGAAGATAAAAATCATTTGGTTAAACAATGGCTCGTTATTTTTAATAATGGATGGAACTGCAAAAACAGAAGCTAAAACTTTATGTATGAAGAAATGCTAAAGTATATTTTTCACATTGTTTGTTTAGCTTTTAAATTAACTTTAACAATTCATAAATTAAATTTAACGGACCTATTGTGAAAATTATACTTTGGTATTTCTTTATCTTTAATGAGTTTTCACCAATTATCATCCAACATTCAAAATATTACACGGTTGAATTCTTAAATATTTCTTTGACAATTGAAAATTTGTCAAGCCATAAAAATAAACAATTATTATTTGAGATTCTTTGGTTTCACTTTTTTGCGTGTAGGTAAGATTTAATTCACATTTTTTGAACACTTTTCTTAGTGTAAAGTCCAGTAACGATGCTCAGTTATCTGTCAACGTCAGTTTGAAGGTCACGAAATTTTGCCCCCAAAACATTAAAGGATTTACGCCGGCTTTCGTTTCTTATTAAGCTGGTGTATTCTGTGGTCAAATTAAAAAAACCAATGGCAGGAAATACTTTTAAACGTTTCTTGTTTACTACAGAGGCTATGGTGACTTATGAAAGTGGATAGGTACAATGGTAAAATAACAAAGAAATTTTGCGATTTTGTCCAACCTGCGCCAATTTGAATGAACTTTTGATACATTTTTGGAATCAGCTGAGCAAGAGAAATTCACAAATTGGAAACGGGAGGTATTTGATTTGAAAAACTGTTGCTGACGTCATCACTTCAAGGTTATTACTCTTTTAAAAAAATGCGTTAGTTTAAGGACGCACTATATACAGTGTGGAAACCACTTATGGAATAAAATTCTTTATGTCATTATTTTAGAAAATTATAAAAAATGCCGAGACACATTAACTTTTGAATTGGGTTGTGCGTTATGTAAACATAAATTTAAATGTACAGGGTGATTCACGCAAGTATGCCATAGTCGGTGTTGTTGTTTTTCATGAAACACCCTGTATATTTGCATATTTTTGAAATCTTCTTAATGAACCGATTCCAACAAACTAAATAATGTATGGTCAATTATGACTTATACAGGGTGAAATTTTAAAATTAATAATTTATTACACTGAAATATTGGTACTTTTTTAAATTAGCTAAATATGGATTTATCAGAAATCTAAACTAACTTATTATTAGACGTATTTGTTATTAAACAAAACCTTCTACGCCCATGAATTTTATCATAAAATACCTAAAAATTGCCTAAAAACGCCAATAATTAAACAAAAACGGTAAATAATGTGGATTGTTTTCTATTCTGTCAGTTGTTAATGTGTTGATAGTTTATACTGAAAAAGTAAAATCTTTGTTAAACACTCTTTCCTTGTCGACATAACAATGATATATTTAACTGAGACTCGCCGAATTGAGATTTTAATGATGATCGGGTATGGGGATAACTGCAGAAGTCAAGTTGAAGTGGCAAACTTATTTAATCACAGGTATCCCGAATTGCCTAATATTTCACAAAGTACTGTGTCTAAAATGCATGCACAATTCAGAGAACTTGGACATGTCAAACCATTTAAGAGAAAACCACACTTCGTTGAAGATGATGTGAGAGTGGATATTTTGTTAAGTGTCCAAGAGAATCCAACTTCTAGTACACGTCAAATTGCCCGTGAAAATAATGTTAGTCATATAACTGTTCTAGGATGTCTTCATAAAGAAAAACTTCATCCCTACAAATTAACTTTTGTGTAGGAGTTAACAGAAGACGATCCAGATCGTAGAATGGATTTCTGCGAAAGATTGATGAATAAGCTGAACAGAAATGAGATAGCTCTTGGTACCATTCTTTTTTCTGACGAATCAACATTCACATTGAATGGAGAGGTAAACCGACAGAACTGTAGATATTGGTCAGCAGAGAATCCTAATTGGATGCGTGAGACACATACTCAGTACCCTCAAAAGGTGAACGTTTGGGCCGGTATCATAGGCGACCATATTATTGGTCCTATATTTATAGATGTAAATTTGACAGCTGAAAAATATTTAAATATGCTTAGAAATGAAGTTGTTCCTGCGTTGGCAAACTTATATCCCAACGCAATAGATCCTAGCTTACCGAATGAAAATGTTTGGTTCCAGCAAGACGGGGCAACACCCCATTATGCTTTAATGGTAAGAACTTATTTAGATGAAATCTTCCCTAATAAATGGATTGGACGAAGAGGTACTTTTGAGTGGCCAGCTATATCGCCAGACTTTACACCGTTAGATTTTTTTCTGTGGGGTTATCTTAAGAACAAAGTATATGCAATACAACCAACTAGCATTGTAGACCTCAAAGACAGGATAACTACAGAAATACGGAATATTTCACCTCAAACTTTGAACAAAGTTAAGGAGGAGTTCTGTAGGAGACTGTGCTATTGCCAACAACTAGGTGGAGAACATTTTGAGCATTTATTTTAATGTATTTATGTGTTTAATAACTGTAAAAATAAAAATTTCACCCTGTATAATTCATAATTGACCATACATTATTCAGTTTGTTGGAATCGGTTCATTAAGAGGATTTCAAAAATATGCAAATATACAGGGTGTTTCATTAAAAAAAAAACGACTATGGCATACTTGCGTGAATCACCCTGTACATTTAAATGTATGTTTACGTAACGCATAACTCAATTCAAAAGTTGATGTGTCTCGGCATTTTTTATAATTTTCTAAAATAATGACATAAACAATTTTATTCCATAAGTGGTTTCCACACTGTATATACTGTGTATAAAAAAGACTTGATTCAAATCATTTTTGTTTGAGGAAAGTTTTGGATCTTTGCCCAGATATAGTTACTATAAATATATACCGGGCACATCTTGATTATCAATGTACTTCCAAAAGATAACCTATTTTGACAGACTATTATTTCTAAAATAGTTTGTATTTACGTATTCTTCTCATTTCATGTTCATCTTCAACACCTTCTTAAAAAAATAAATAAAACTTATTATTCGTACGAAATTTCATAAACTTTTATTGATATGAATAAATTATTGAAAATTGGTATTTATGATACCCATAAAAATATTTAATTTGTTTGTCGTAATATTTTATTATTACTTATAAATTTATTATAATACTAATATATTGAACTCAACTTAAACCTAGCTTTTTCTAGAATTTAATGTTATCCAAATTCCACCTTTAGCACGCAACGTTGCTCTGTACGCCAAATTGAGATCTTCTTTTCCAGCAGGCACTTTTAGTTCAAATTTATGTAACAGGTAGAAAAGCACAGTTTTCAATTCAATTATTGCAAATTTATATCCTGAAAAAGTAAAATAATGCATTTAATATTGAAGCTAAGATCATATATAGGGTATTCTCAATAGATACATTTTTTTTATCCTACATCTAATGTGGCTGGTCTACTTCGATTGTTATTTTTAAATGATGGACTGTATATATATAGTTTTAATCTTTATTGTACAATTTATTGGTACAGTTGTGGAAAGCACGAAACTTTTGCGTGCGTCCCACATGGGAGTTAAACTTGAACTATCTTTATATGGTTTTCGAAGGAGAGCATAATTTATGTGGTCGGGACAAGATTCGTTGGCGCTAACTTTGAAAGTGAGCCAATGTGACGAATATTGTCCCCAACATAGTGTTTGATTAAAATATTTTCAATGTAACAGTATCATTTTTGTACATTTCTTCTCTTGACTATACTATCCTACGTAGTAACATTATTAATAAAGAAGAATGGAACGTTGGCTTGAAGGCGTTAAACGTGTTGCAACAACATCTTCTAACGACGCCAAATGTTCAAAAGCAATACGCGCGTAGTATACAGCAATTACCGATCTAGACGATGATGCAACGACGTCAAGCTCCACGGTTTCAAAGGCGAACAAAAAGGAAGTACGATGAATCGGATATCAGTTTCGGATTTGTTGATTCCAACGGTTCACCTCTCTGTATGTTATGTTGTAGTAAACTGATTCCTAATAGTTCCATGGCACTTGCCATGTTGCGCCGACATTTGGAAACTGTACACTCTGAGTCTAAAGACAAGAATAAAGAATTTTTTCTACGTAAAAAGAACAATTATTGGAAAGTCAAAAAACTATGATGCTTGTAACCCAAACTATCAACGAAAAGGCCACGGAGGCGCCATATTTAGTTAACTATCGCATTGCACAAGCAGGTGAAGCACGCACTACCGCTGAGAATTTAATAAAGCCATGTGTGTAATACGTAATAAAATGTATGCGTCATTAAAAATCTGCAAAGCATCTTTCTACTGTACCGCTATCAAACGATACTGTTTCACGGCGAATTAGTCTAAGACTACAGGGGATGCAACATACATATGACCGTGAAAACTGTTACGTGGAAAAGGTTCGATTACTGCCGGCAAACCGAAAGCCCGACCGTCAGAAGGTGCCACAAAATACGGACGATGATAGAATGAAAAGCTAGGCGTTCCCGCGAAAACCTAAGATTTTAGGGACACAACCACTGCGCGCTGAATGCAGTTGTAATTATACTATTTTCTAGTAGAGGGTACCATATAAAAGAAAACTTTAAGTAATAAACCATCTCTACCTCTATTCTCGTAAAGGTGGCAGTGTCAAAGAGCTTAATTCAGCTGGGCTGTGATCTGTGACGACATGAATTATGACTAATAGGAGCAATGGTGTATTTATTCTTTTATAGAAGTAGAAGAAAAATACTCATTTTGAAATCATTTTTATAGCACATGTGTTTGCACTCTTTTTTAATAGTAGTTACATGATCTGTGTTTGCAGTGATAATTTTTTGCATAGACAAACTAGGGGAGGTTGGAGCAATATGAACTATCTAAGATAAAAAATTGCATAGCCTCATTATTAAGATGAAATTTGAAATTGTAATGAACTCACATTATTCAGTGAACCTTGTACTATCATTATGAACTTACCAGACTCCATTTTTAAAACTTGTTTGTTAAAAAAAAATCTGAACACATGTCTGAAGTTCATATTGCCCCATGGGGTGGGGCAATATGGACCACAAAAAGGAAATTCAAAATTAAATCTTTATTTAGGTATAGAACATAAAAATAATGGTACTACCAACTTAAAAATACGAGTATGTGAAATATTAACATTCTGCACAAAATTCACATTTAAATGCCTCGTCATCTCCAGGGTCCAATCCTGCGCAGGCTTCATGAGCCCATCTTAAACATCCGCAGCAGCGCACCCAGCCTTCTTCGGCCATTGATGTTGAGTACAACTCATTACAATAAAAACATTCTGCATCGTGGTCTCCCTCGTCTGCATCTTCATCTACAATTTTTTTTCTGCTTTCCTTTGTCTGATTTAGAAAGACGGTTCTTAGACTCTACTTTTTGTTTCTTTGGTTCATTTTCTTGATTATCAATTTTTCTTTTAACTGTTTCCTTTTTCTTCGCTTCTTTTTCCTCTTTTATTTTTAGTTCAGCTTTTAACTCCAATTTATAAGGACTAGATGTTAGTATTGCTGCTTTGCCCTTTTTATTTTTCCGTTATGGTTTATTATTTGATTTAGTAGTCTTTAGAAGTAGACGAATGTCGATAGGACTTTCTGACCTAAAACTACTTTTCCTTTGGTTTTCTGTAGAGCGAAGACATGCTGATGCTGAAGGAACTTCTTTTTCCAGCTTAGATTGTATGGGCTGTGATAGAGTCGTGCCGGCAGTAGATGTTGAAGCCGTTGCTTCTTTATCGTTACAATGTGAAGGATCGTTTGAAGTAGATTCTGTAGGAGGCGCTTCATCCAACTTAAATTGTGTGAGCTTCGATAAGGTGCTCCCTGCAGTAAAGGTTGGAAAAATTATTTCTTCCTTTTCAGATTGTGGCAGTTCGTTTGTCGCTAGATTTTTGTCAGTAACAGCAGACGGGGCAAAGTCTAAATCTGTGAAAATATTTGGATCTTAGGGGACTAATCCACACTTTTTAAAAGCGTTAATAACCGTTAAGGGGGTTGCTGCTTGTAAGTACGCATCACCAAAAATTTTGGCGATCTGAAAGACCGTGACAACTCTGCCTGGATGATCATTCAAAAACTTCTGCAGAGCCATATCGTAGTAGCGTGCTAATGGGGCCATGAAACCGACATCTGTTGGCTGCATACGATGAGTGCTGTGGGGCGACAAGCAAATAATATGTACATGTTTAGTTCTGGCGACATCAATCACATCAATATTTTTTGTGTAGCTACTATGCCTATCCAAAATTAGTAAGACGAGATCATCGTCGGTGAGTTTGACCTGTTGAACGAAATGCTTAAACCAGACTAAAAAGATGTCGGTATTAATCCAGCCACTTTCACTGCATGCAAATATTGTTCCAGGTGGTGCGCCATCTTGGAGTTCGACCTTCATCCTTTTCCTTGCAAAAATTAATAATGGTGGTACAAAGTTTCCTGATGACGACATACAAATAACTGCTGTGGTGGTTCCACTTCTATCTGCAGAGGTGAGACGGCCAACTTGCTTCCTTCCTTTTTTAGCTAATATTTTACTGTTACATTTTGGAACAGTGCCTAACCCGGTTTCATCACAATTGAATATTCTGGTTAATGCGATATTTTTAGAATCCAAAACGTTTTTGTATAGGTCAAAAAATTGCTTGACATTATGGCGGTTAGGCTTGAGCTCTTGCAGCAGAAGTCAACTCGGGAATTATATTTCGTCACTTCGAAAAATACTTTTTAAAAACAAAAAATTACTATTTAAGACATTTATTCTATGAAAGTTACAAACAATCTCTCCGTTTATTACATCATTATTCATTTATATAAGTTATTGAAGAAATACAACGTAAGCTAATATTATATATGGGTCAGCCATTGTCGTATCTTAACTCCTCCGGCCAAAGAGAAAACTATGGGGTTTCTCCAGAGTTTGAGATGCCAGGAAAGTTTTTGAAATCCCTTTTTCCTTGTTTCTTCTCATTTTTCTTCTTAATCTTCTTCTGTTTTCTTTTGTAAATTTTGAAGGCTACTAGGATTATGCTTAAAAAGACAATAATATATAATAATATTGTGTAAAAACTAATCTTTTTGAAATGAACAGGAGCCAAGTCCAATCTTGCTAATTTCGATTTGTCTTCTTGGAGTATGTTCTGAATGTTACTTAATTCATCTAAATTCACTGAGTCTATTTGCACTTTATTTAAATGAAAAGAGTCTGTTTTAAAGTCTTCGTTCGAAAATTGCAATTTAGGAAGTTCTACACTTTTATATTTTGGTATATTACTTGAAAAAGTTTTTAATGTGAAATTGTTTATTGGGACTACGCACTGGTTATTTAATTCAATTATAAAACTACCGTTTAGTGGAATGTTATTCATGTTTTTACCACATTTTTGGATGGCCACTGTGTTAAATGGAGATATTACGATCCACTGGTTGTCTTCTATCTTCTGAATTTTTACATTATTGATAATCACTGGAATTTGTTTACATAATAAATCTCTTGACTGAGAGTACTCAAGTAGTTGTACTTCGCAAGGAGTGTGTTGAGTAATTGGTAACTTTTGGAGATCACTACACAGGAAATCTTCTTGAGATATTTCTTTGCAGCTTTCTTCTGAGAAGGTGTAATGTTGATCGTTTAAAAGGATAAATTTGGATTGTGGTATAATCGTTTTAAAGGATTGTTTTGATGGTGTAGGTAAAGAATAGAGATGATAGTAATTATATTCTGAATTTTCGACAATTGGTATTTCTAGTATGAAAATTATATTGATACCTTTACTATAGCTTTTGATTTCAATTATTTTCTCAAGCAATAAAATGTTTTGCAAAGACAAATTGATTGGAAATTTGTAATTTTTGTCTATGTTTTTACTGACTTCTAATATTTCAGAAAACAGATCGTTAGGATCAACTATTGAATTGTGAAAAGTATTAAGTTTGGCAAAACTGATTGCCGTTTCAATTTTTTCAATTTTTTCAAGTATATCATATGTTATTTGAAAACTTATAGAAAATTGTGAAACAAGTTGTTCTATTGTAAAATAGTGATAAGTTTCTACTTTATCTATATTCAAGTGTGTAATTATTTTTTGTAAATCATTGATACGTGAATTTAATATTAATTGGTTATGAGCTAATATTTTGGTATTATTCTCAAAGTTGTTGATAGACGATTGGAGTAAAGTTATTTGATCGTGAATAAGAGATTTCAACTTGTTTTGACTGTTAGATAAATATGTAATGGCTTCGTCATAACGCTTTGCATCATTTTGATCTAAATTTCCGGTTATAAATTTTATTGCAGATCCTAATCCGTCAAATAATGATCTCTTTGATTTTGTGTTCCAAAATGGATTTAACTGGTTCAATTGAAGAGTAATCTTTTGTTCAATTAACGTGATCAGGTGATAAGAATTTTGAAAATGTTTATTAAAATTATAAATTTCAGGTGATTTCAATAAAGAGTTATAGAGATTATTATATTGTTCCTTTAAAGCAAGAAATTCTTTGTTAATGTTTGTAATATCAAATATATGTATAAACGTCCAATAGTTTATTTTAATTTGTGCTGTTCCTAAATGAAGAGGAAAAAGACCGGGATTATCATTTAGGTTATGGTACTGGGGTGTGTCTGGTTCTGCGTGGGCGATCCAGAGGAAGAATCTGTAATAGGAGGTTTCCTTGATTCTTTAATATGTACTATTTGTTTATCTATTATTTGTTTCTAATGTTTTAATGATTTTCTGGAAATTTCTACTCTATTTCTATCTAATATTTTTGTTATATTATAAGGTCCTAAAAATCTTTTACTTTTTTTATTTCGATTTTTGGGGTTTCGTTTGAATACAGTTTGACCTATTTTAAATTGTATGTTTGTGTCACCTTGTATATTTGTTTTCTCTATAATTTTTTGTTTATTTTTATTCATATTTTCTCGAACATCTTCATAAATATGTTCTAATTTTTCTTTATGGTTATTAACGTAATCTGTATAAAATGAATGAGTCATAAAAATTTCGTTAGGGCTTCTAGAATGTGTATGTCCAAAGGTAAGTTCAAAAGGTGTGAAATTCGTGGCACTGTGTATTGAATTATTGTAGGCAATAATAGCATAGTCCATTAAGTCATTTTCATTGGGATAAATTTCTCTTAAAACTCTTAAATGTTCTATTAAGGTGGAATGTAATCTTTCAACTATTGAATTTGACTCGTGATGACCAGGAGTTGTGAAGTGAACTTTTATTTTATGTAATGCCAGTAGATTTTTAACTGTTTCATTGTTAAATTCTGTACCTTTATCGACTGTTATTGATTGGGGAATTTCAAAAGAAACAAAATATTTTATAAGTGCTTTGCTTATAATAACTGCAGATTTGCCTGGAATGAATATTGCTTGTGCAAATTTTGTGAATGCGTCAATTAATGTTATATAACTTTTTCCGTCAAAAACGAAAACATCTATGTGAACAATTTGGAATGGTCGAGAAGCTGTTTCTGTCAACATGAGAGAAACATAAGGATTATGTCTTGAATATTTATTTTTTTGACAGATGGTACAATTATTAATGTAGTCTGTGACTGTATTTTTCATATTTTTCCAATAATAAAGTTTACGTAGTTGTTCTAAAGTTTCATTGATTCCTCGATGGTTATTTTTACCTTCATGGTAGTTTTTTAACAAAAGAATTTGTTGTTCCTGATCTTTTACAGTATTAAGTAATTCAGTACATTTAATTAATTTCGGTCCGTTCGCAGAAAAATGTTTTAGATAAACATTATTAAAATCACGATATAAATTATCATTATGAAAGTACATATAAAATGTATTATTTAAATCTGTATATTTAGCTATAAAACAGAAAATGAATTTTTTGTTATCTATCTCGGGAATTTTAATTTTCATTATTTTTTGATTTTCATATGTTTCATGAGAAACATCTGCTTTTGAATATATATTTGGATAAACAAGAACTTGATGTACTTTATTATTTATCATTTCGTCTAAAATGGGTATACCGTTACTGTTGTTATCTTTTGCTGAATGGTTTGTTATATTGTCAGAGTCGTCTGAGTCAGGTTTTGTCCAGAAGGCTTCAGGAGTGTTTAAATCATTACGATCATTATTTTCTTGTAGTGTTGGGGGTTGTATTTGTACGTCAGATATAATGTTAACTTTTGATTGATTAGTGTTACTTGTAGAAGGTTGTGGATCTATGGGAATATTTTCAGCAAACTGCTGTAAGAAATCTAGAATATCGTCTTGGGAATCTCCGGGGTTATTGACTATTGATTTTGTTTCTAATGCATTGATAGGAATTCGAGATAAGCAACCGGCATTGGAATTTAATTTTCCCTTTCTATAGAAGATTTTATAATCATATTCTTCCAACTTTAAACGCCATCGGACTAATTTGGAATTTGGTTCTTTAAGACTAAATAACCAAGAAAGAGGTTTGTGATCTGGGTAAATATGAAATTGTCTGCCGTATAAATAAGGCCTGAAATGTTTACATGCCCACACAATGGCAAGCAATTCTTTTTCTATAACCGAATAGTTAATTTCAGATTGATTTAGAGTTCTAGAAGCATATGCTATGGGTTTGTCATTGGGTACGTTTCCTTGGGATAAAACTGCACC
Source organism: Galeruca laticollis (assembly GCA_963921935.1). Lineage (NCBI taxonomy): Eukaryota > Metazoa > Arthropoda > Insecta > Coleoptera > Chrysomelidae > Galeruca > Galeruca laticollis. The sequence continues at coordinate 53,879,904 of OY998184.1, forward strand.
TATTGCATATTTACTAGCATCGGTTGTGAGAATAAACGTTTTTGAAAAATCAGGATATTGCAAAATGGGGTCATTGGTTAATATCTCCTTACAAGTTTCGAATGAATTAAGAAATTCTTCGTTATGAATAATTTTTGAACCTTTTTTCAAACATTTGGTCATGGGTTTTGTTATTTTAGCAAAGTCTGCTATGAAACGTCGGTAGTAACCTAAGAGACCTAAGAAGCTTTTAATTTCTGTTTGACTTTTGGGGATTGGATAATTTTTAATGATTGAAATTTTGTCTGGGTTAGGCTTTACGCCGTTGGGTGTGATTATATGTCCTAAATACATAATTGTTTTCTCTAAAAATTCAGATTTATCGAGTTGAACTTTTAGATTGTGTTGTCTAAGTCTTTCAAAAAGAGATTTTAATTTTTCTAAGTGTTCCTGAAGGGATGTACAATATATTAAGATATCGTCTAAATAAACTATGCACGTTTCGTCAGTCAAACCACGCAATACATTGTCCATTACGTTTTGGAAAGTGGATGGACCATTTTTAAGTCCGAAACTCATACGTTTGAAATGAAAATGTCCCTGGGGAGTACTGAAAGCTGTCTTGTCAATGCCTTGAGGGTCTATTTCAATTTGGTGAAAACCACTTGCGAGATCAAGTGTTGTGAAGTAATTTGCTCTACCTAGTCTGTCTAGTATTTCGTGTATTCTAGGAATTGGGTATCGATTTTGAACTGTTTTCTCATTTAATTTTCTATAATCGATAACTAAACGCCATTTCTTTTTGCCTGATGCATCTAATTTCTTGGGAACAATCCAGATTGGCGAGGAAAATGCAGATGTAGATGGTTCAATAATACCTTCGTCTAACATTTTTGTAATTTGTCTATTAACTTCTTCCCTATGTATTTCGGGAAGCCTGTAAGATTTTGTATAAATAGGGCTATCATCAGTCAAAGTGATTTCATGTTTTATTTGATTGGTAAAACTTAATGGTATTCCGTCACAATAAAATATGTCTCTATAATTAAAAAACAAATTTCTAATGGCTTGTTTTTCTTCTTTATTGCAGTGATCAAGTCTGAGATTTTTCAAGTTTTGTTTAAGCTTATTTTGTTGAATAGTTGTTAATTCTGAATCAGATTCACATTCCATGTTTTCAAGAAAATTTACTTCTAGTAAGTTTAAAATTTCAATTTCGAAAGGTTCTTTTATATCTAATTTTACTGGATTTTCGTTACTATTTATGATGGTTGTAATTGCAAAATTATTATGAATATTGACTAATGCCTTAGGCATTTCTAAACCTTTTCCTAAGTTTTCGTATTCGAGTATACCTATGCCACTTGTTTCAGTTACAGGGATTTTAACAACTTGTTGGCAACGGCCAGGAATGATAATCGAATAATTATTTTTTTGTACCTTACTATCATTATTTACATTTGAATCAAAAATTAAAGGAATAATTGCTGTGGGTGTTTCAATTTGTTTTTGGTGAACATTTATATTTGCGTTTAATTGTTTTAATAAATCGACGCCAATTATACCATCAAATTTGTGGCTAAATTTGAATAAATAAAATTTATGAGATTCATTTAAGTTAAAAGTTTTAAATAACGGAATATGAGCTATTTCATTATGATACGAAATTCCGTGTGCTGTTTGTATATTAAATGGCTCTTCAAAAATGCAGTGTTTATAAAATTTGTAACCTAAATCGGGATTTATCAGAGACTTAGAACTGCCGGTGTCGACTAGGAAGTTTGCATTTATTTCTTGAATTTTGATATAAGGTAAATTTGCTTTTAAAGCGTTTACTAATATTACGTCTGGTTGTGTGGATATTGGATGTGAGTAAAATCCTGAGTTGCATTTTGAGGATTGTTGCATGAGAAAATATCCTGGTTGTCTGTTACATCATTGTTAACATGGGTAGAGAGATAATTATTATAATCGTAAGAATATTGAGTTTCAAGTTCAGATAAATATGGGTCAATGTTTTCTAGAGATTCTGTTGGGAACTCATTTTGATATTCAAATAAATTTTCAGTTTGATTATTATTTAATTGTTGATTTTGATTTGGATCACTAATGGTTTGATTATAAAGTTCGTTAGAAATATATTTTTGTTGTTTAGGCTGGAATCTTGTATTGCCAGAAGATGTGTCCATGGGATCTGGTTTATAGTTTTGGGAATTATTAGGTGAATTAAATTGTCTTGAATTATTTTGAGAAACTGGTTGATGATTTTGATTCTGGAATATTATTTGACGATTTTGGTTTTGAAAAATGGGGTGATGATTTTGGTTTTGAAAAGTTGGGCGATTGTTTTGGTTTTGAAAAATTTGAGACCGCTGGGCTGAAAAATTGTTATTGGGACACCAATTATAAGTATTGTTATTTGGTTGGAAATTTGGTCTGAACTGTGATGAATTCATGAGAGGTGTTGAGTTTTGTCGAAAAATTGTGGGAAATGATTGATTATTTCCGAAATTTGATGAAAAGTTAGGTGTTGGTTGTCTATAATTAGGATTTTTAGCTGGTGTAATTCTTAAACTAGGTCTAAAAGTAGTGTTTGAGTTTAATTGATTACTGCTTTGAGTAGAATACATAAAGTTTTCTTCCTCAATAACTAAGCTCATTGCTTTTTCTAAACTATCAGGTACTCTTAATCTAACATTTGTTTGAATAGGTAAAGGTAAACCTCGTATATAGGTTTTTAAAGCTAAATTGTTATAATTTTCAAGTTGAAGTCTCCGTTCAATATCACTAATATTACTAAACGAATTTAATTTTGAAATAATTAAACTACGAGCGTCTTGACAACGCATGCCAAAGTTATAGGGTGATTCATTTTTAAGTGGTTTTAAATTAATTAAATCTTGAATAAGACAATCAATATTACGTTGATCGCCAAAACTTAAATTTAAAGCATCTTTAACATCCTTCCATGTTTTTAACTCTATTCTAGAACCAATTAATATTTGTGCACGTCCTGCGAGTTTGCCCAAGATAGCTTTTAATAGAAATGTATTTAAAGCTATGTCAGTTTCACTAGCAAATACTGATATTAAACTTTCACAATTTCCAATAAATATTGTTAAAGTATGAGGGTTTCCATCATAATAAGGAATAGAATCTAAATATAATTTTAGTAATTGATAATTTACTGAAGGACTAGACATTTCTAAGTCTAGAGTATTATTTAAACTGTTTTCTATAGGACTATCTGGTTCGCTTAATGTTAAACTTTTTTCTAATAATATTTCTAAAGTACTAATATCTATATCACTCATAAATTACTATCAAAAGGAAATTAAGGAAAGAAAAGTACTTACAAAAGGAAAACTTTGATCATCTTCTTATTTCTAGCTTAATTCTAGTTCTTCTAGGTTCAGTCGATGCGGTACCAAACCCAAGATCTTCTTACTTCTAACTTATTTCTAATTCTTATAGATTCGATCGATGTTAGACCAAACCCAAGATGTAATCTTCGTTTTTCTTTTCTTCTTCGAAGTTGACGATTGATCGGTTCAGAACTATCGGATTGTATTCGATATTCGCTCGAACAAGTCAAATAGTTCAAAGTTCGATATTCACTCGAAAGAAACCGGTCACTAAAGTTCGAAATTTTCGGTAAATCGTTGATACGAAAGCTCGCGTACTATACGTTAAAAAACTCCGAAAATCCTACTACGACTGCGCCAATTATATTTCGTCACTTCGAAAAATACTTTTTAAAAACAAAAAATTACTATTTAAGACATTCATTCCATGAAAGTTACAAACAATCTCTTCGTTTATTTCATCATTATTCATTTATATAAGTTTTTGAAGAAATACAACGTAAGCTAATATTATATATGGGTCAGCCATTGTTGTATCTTAACTCGGGTTTGCGCAACGAAATGTTTGGATGACGGTTACGAAATCCATAAGTCCAATCAAGGCCAGCTAGTCTTTTGGTGTTATTAAATGTATGCTCTATCTGATTTTTTTCTGCTAACTGAAAAGCAAGAGAACGAAGGTCAAGCAATGTAATACCAAAGAACCTGGTTTCCATATCCAGAATATAATTTTCCAATTCTTCCTCCTGTTGTTTGGTAAACACAGGTTTATAAAACCCCAAACCTTTTTCGTTGGGTAAAATTCTTTTATTTTGTTCCTTACATCGTCGAATTAATGTTGCTTTTGGAATATTAAAACATTTACTTGCCTTCAAATAGCCCATTTGTCCGCTTTTAACTGCTTTAATAGCATTTTCCATAGCAACAAGTGACCATGTTTGTTTCTCCGTTTTTCTTCTATAATTACGGACCATCTTGGCTAGGCACCTGAAAACAAGGAAAATAAAATTAGATATATAAAAATGTACTTGGGGTAATGTGGACCACTAACGGTTCAATTTGCCCCACATAGACAATAAATTGAACACGTGTAGTTTTTATTCAATGTTTATAAAAAATCGTAACATTGCCGTTTGGCATATATTAAGCACACTCTAAACAACGTATGGAAACTAAAAAATTGATAAAAATACATTTACTTACCAAGTAATTCTGATATAAAGTCAACACTTTTGTTAGATCAACGCTTCCGCAAATCACGTTTTGGCTCTAAACTCTGATAAACAATCCTCTACGGCTGCCAAGTTCTTACTGAGTATCGGTAGGACCCGTATGCACGTAAGTAGAATCGAATCTGTTGCATTGCTGCCGCTGTTATGAAAAAAACCTAGGTGGTTTACATTGCCCCCGTAGTCCATATTGCCCCAACCTCCCCTATATATAGTTTTTTTTTGGATATGGATGAAAACTATAAACTCCCTTTAAAATTAAGAAAATGTTGTGTACCGGGTTGTGAAAATTTGAATATTTAAAATATCCAATCATATCCTGCACCAATAGTAAGTTAACTGTTTAAAGTAGGTATAGCCTTTGTAGTGGAAATAGAAGAATCGAATCTGTGGGGGCAGAAATGTCGCTGTAACTAGCAGTAAAAACGTGTTCTGTCGACGGTGAATATATTCAAACTTCCTGACAGCACAAGCCGCATCCCAACAGTATAGTTTCTTTGTGGACTGCTGGGAAGTTTGGATAAGTTCAACTTTTATGTAAGCTCAACATCTTGAGGTGGCGACACCATCTTTTCAACGTTAATATATCTTAATTATGTAGGCTGAACTATAGTTTTTATTATTCTGTATACTTGTTGCAATCTGAACATTTTCCGTTATAACTATTATTTATATTTTCAACAGTGGAAGAAATGTTTTTATATTTTTAGTTGAAGTAAGTTTTACTCCTCAGCAACAAGAACTGCCGGAACAGTTCAGTGGGATGGTACAATTAGGTACCTTCAACAGGTAGGTTATTTTGTATTGTGAATGTAAAGAGTTGTTTATTCTCAGAAATGCAGACAGAGTTTGTTTCATGTTATACATTCCCAGACTCAAACATTTTTTAATGGTTCTTTATTTTTTTGTATGTATGTATGTATGTATATTTGAATAGATAAAGCCCCACAGAAGGCCTGCTTTTGCCTGGGGTTGTCTAAGGTAACAAAATTCACAAAAACAAAAGTAATAATCGTAATGGTATCAAATATTCTTTCTATCCAATAACAATCATTTTTACTTGCTGTTGTTGTTTGATCCATTTAACAGTATTTTCCCCTATGTAACCCATTACATACCAGTGATGCATTCACGCTACGCCTTAAAATATATTTTTTGTAGGATAGCATAACATATTTATGAGATCATTCACATATTTTTTACGAAATTAAGACTATAATTGAAGTGTTTTTAAATGAAACTCACGGTCTCTAGTTAATTCCACAATATAATACCAGTTATTGAAAATTCTAAAAAATTGACAATTGTTTCGATAAATCAATATCATCGTCAGAATGACAGAAGTTGCATTTCATTTTATGCCTACCTGATGTTTAGTAGTTATTTTTGGCTAGACCAAGAAGTAACCTAACTTGTGATTGGCTTAATATATGTTTATAGAAAAAAGAAGAAGATGTGATATTACAAATATTGAAGCTTAGATATTATTAGCCCTATGGTGATATCCTGGATATCATTTTTCCAATTAAGATCAGTATAACTGTGCAATGATATATAAAACCAGGAAAACTATATCTGCTGATCTTTACAATTATCACTTAAGAAGACAGTTTATTAGTGGAGAATTCCCTAGATTTAACTGTTCATTGACAACTTCATATTGTGGGTTTCTTAAATGTCTTCTAATTTCCAGTTCTTCAAGGAAATCTATGAATGATTCTATTTTCGCAAAAGTATCATCGGTGTCTATTGACGTATCTCCTCAGCTAGCGAATGCTGCTAGCAATTTAAACGGACGCTGTTAGCCTTTCCTAAAGAATGCAGGGTTATAATCGCAACCTCGCAACCGGTAAACGCATGAAATCCCGGCAATGCTTTGCATGGATCTAATACTAATCTTACATTACAGCCTTTTTGCAGCAACTTTATGACAGGCAATATAAATTGCATGCAAAATTAAAAACTAGGCTTCTTACATTTGAGCCTATTTGTTGCAAATTTCCAAGATTTTTTTGACAATCGACATTATTATCAAATTAATTTTCGGTTGGAATGTAAAAACAAATTTAATCCTACAAAAAAAGGTGGAAATTCAATTTGGAAATTAATACAGAAAAAACATAAATTTTACTTATGGCAATTACTACAAATGCTGTTCTTGCTACTTATATAAAATGGCGCATTGAAAACAGGATGAATAGATCTGGAACAATCCATGGTTAAATAAAACATGGGAAACTTAAAAATTACAAACGAATTCAAAGATTGTAATGACTTGAAATCTTTAAAAACTACCTGAGAATGAATGAGCTTACATTAGATAAGTTGTTAGAAAAAATTGAGCATCATATAAAGAAAACTGATATTTGTCCATTATTCAGAACGGCCAACACAATAATTATGTGGTCTAAATCTAAAATCAGGAAAAATACGTAAAGTTGCGCGTAAACAACCTTGAAAATTAGAAACATTTCTATATTTTTCAAGCCTGAAAGTTGCAGTGAAAATAGGCCGAAACGCATATGCAATTATTATTCAACAAAGGCCAGCAATTAAATTGCTAGCAATTTCTTTAAAAAGGCTGTAATGTAAGATTAGTTTAAGCCTAAAAGTTCGTGAAGCCCATTTATATCTATATAATATGTCGATTATTGGGGACTCCACATTCAATATTAATTTTTGCTGTTATTTTGTGTAAATTACCTCACATAATTACAACAATATATGTATCAGAGCACTTGACTAAAACATTAGAAAATTTATTTTCCATTTATATTTGAATATCCTTTTATTAAAATGAAAAAAATCACGCACAATGTTAACCTTACGATACAAAATTATTGAAATTGACATTTCTTATTTTCACAACATCCACTTCAGTCATTTATTACTATTTAGATAAATCATCAGAAGTACTTTCATATATGTATACGATTTGAAAAAAAGAAAGCGATCGGTTTACTGGTAAGCGCTGCGCCGTGCGCTGAAATACGCTCCCTTTGCACTCGAATTTCTCAGGAACGCTCCTATTTTGACTTCTGACACTTTGCAACTAGCTTATTCTATACTTAAACAATAAAAATGCATATTGTCAGAAGTGCCGCTTAGTATGTTAATTTTCATTCATTTTACTTTACTTTAGCATTTTCTGACACTTAGCTTCTACTTACTGTTCTGACCATTTTTTCCCGGCTTTTACTCGCGTTCCTCGATACGTGTGCCAATTTTCAGCCGTGCCGATCGACAGTTTTTTTCTCGAAAAATCTACACGTTCAATCGACCGCCCACGCTCTCAGCTTCCAACGCACCTTCTGACGGTCGGGCTTTCGGTTTGCCGGCAGTAATCGAACCTTTTCCACGTAACAGTTTTCATGGTCGTATGTATGTTGCACCTCCTGTAGCCAGCTCTCTGTCTAAATTCATGATCCGGTAAGCAACGTCAAACAAGAACTAGTTACACGTCTACAAAAAAACACGATTGCGTCGCTGGTCTGGTTATCTTGCTGGTTATAGTGAGATATCCATATGAAAGTTTTTTGAAGCAGACATGTTTATGTGTTCATCGCTGCCTACAAACACTACCGGAGAAGAAATGTTTAATAAAACAAATATATTTTTTGAAGAAAATAATCTCAGTTGGATTGCATTGACATTTGTACAGATGGGGCCGAGGCGATGACGGGTAAAACACCAAGAGCAGTGTCACTAATAAAAAATGAACGATTTTAAAGATTAAAACTAACTTTTCCGCATCTGTGGCCCTGAATAATATTCTATCATAAAATTGTTACTTGTATACACTAAGGGGGATGTATCGTACTAAAAAACCGAAATTTCTTCAAAAATAACCAAAAATTTAGTATATCTAGTTTTATAGGACCCGCTGTACTCGCTCTAGTCAACTGAAAATCAATAAGGTACATCTGTGAGACACCATGAACAATACTTATTCATAAAGTTGATCAATCGTATATTCTCTGGAGGCTCTATCGTGCTAACAAACTGAAAATTCTCCAAAAATGACAAAAATTTGATACTTCAAGTACCACAGCCCCCGTTGTACTGGCTTTAGTGAGCTCAATATCAATAGGGTTCATCTTTAAGACGCTCTGAATAATATCCAATCATAAAATTCATCACTTGTATATACTCCGGAGGCTGTATCGTGCTAACAAACTGCAAAAATGACAAAAATATCGTACTTAAAGTACTGTATCACCGGTTGTATTGGCTCTGGTGAGCTGAAAATCAATAGGGTTCATCAGTGAGATGCCCTGAATAATATTCAATCATAAAATTGGTGACTTGTTGAACTCCGGAGGCTGTATCGTGTTAACAAACTGGAATTTCTCGGAAAACGACAAAATGTCGTACTTCAAGTACCATAGCACCCGTTGTACTGGCTCTGGTGAGCTGAAAATCAATAGGGTTCATCTGTGAAATGTCCTTAACAGTATTCCATCATAAAATTGGTGACTTATAACACTCCGGAGGCTGTATCGTGTTAACAAGACTTGCAAGGAAAAGTGGCCGACGACAACGACGACGACGACGACGACGACGACGTACACACAGGATTTTTTTTCTAAAAACCGTTTTTTCGTGTTGTTGTTGATGGATAACGTAAAAATAACTCAAAAAAAAATTTCAAATTTCCAACTTTTTTGTGGGTAAACCAATACTTTTCTCGCATATTAGATAGGTTGGCGGAAAAGTAATAAAACGCCTAATAATTGTAGTTCCAGCTATTGTATCCTGCATAGACAAGCCCTTGCAATGAAGAAAATGCCGTCAAATTTAAAATTAGTTATGGATGAAGCGGTAAAAATAATTAATTTTATCAAATCACGACCACTACAATCCCGATTGTTCTCATTATTGTGCGAAGATTATGGCAGCAGACATAAAACACTGCTGCTCCATACAGAAGTGATGGCTGTCCCCGGGGAAAACTTTAACAAGGCTATTTGAACTTAGAGCCGAGTTACAAATGTTTATTTCAGATACTATCTTAATTTGAAAGATCGTTTGTATGATAAAACTTTGTTGTTCCGACTGTCTTTTATAGCGGATATCTTTCAAAAACTGAACGAATTAAATTTATCATTGCAAGGTAAACAGACAACTGTGTTCCGTTCCAGGCCTGCAACAAAATAACTGCCTTCAAAAGAAAATTAGATTTTTGGATGATTTGCGTTGGTAAGAGAAAAATAGAAAGTTTTACGTCACTCAGTGAGTTTGTTATCGATAACGACTGAGAAATATTTTAAGATGATTTATTTTAAGAATTGGTCCAATATCTCACTTCGATGCGCGCATCTTTTGATGAGTATTTTCCCGAAGAACAGAAAACAAAACGGAAAAACGGAATTCATGGATTCATAATACGTTTTTACCCAACTTGCTAAAGCCGGAAAGTATGGTATGTCAAACGAGATATATGAATCTATTTTAGAAATGTCGTCAGATACAAGTATGAAGTCACTGTTCCAAACGACGCCTCTCAATGATTTTTGGTGCAGAATTCGTAATGAATATCCAATGCTTGCCAAAATGGCTCTGTTAAAATTTATTGCTAACTATCGGATATTTACCTAATTTACAAATTGATAACCTAACAATAATTTTTATAAAAAAGAAAATAAAAATCAGGTTCCTGTGCATAAAAAAAATCACTTGAAAAATCACTTCAATGCCTAAAACATATAGGTCAGGTGACTCCTTCGATTAATAATAGGAAATGTTCACAAAAATTTAACTTAACTTAATTTGTTACAAGAAATATAAAAGAATAGCAAAGTTCCGCATACTCATATTACCTCAATCGTACAGAGCGAAACCAGATAAAAACATAATATATATTACCTAGATTTAAAATAATAAGACCAGAAGGTATAAGAGAATTCGTATTAACTCAGAATTATCATGAGTACAGTGATGATTATTACACTTATTACACAAGGTTCAAATGAGAAGTGTAACTCTTAGGATCCTAAGCGCTATGCTTTAGTCAGTGTTTTCAATAAAAAGTTAGAACATAACAATATTTAACCATCACTCAATTAAGTATTGATAAACCAAAGTTGGAAAATATGTTACGGTTACAACAAAATAAATATGTAGTTAATTAAAAAGAAATAAATTAATTTGTAGCAATAATAATAATGTAACCCTTTTTCCTACGACCTTCCATACCATCCCTTCAGTAGTCTTCTAGTGATCCCAGCGTCCCATTTCCACATATCCCAGGGTTAACGCCACGGTAGGTGTAAGCCTCCTATAGGCCAAAAGCAAGTGGTACTCAAGACCAAAATTAAAACCCTCCTAATCAACGGCGAGGGTTTCTTCTTTTATTTCAGATCCTAATATATACTATCTCCTAATTATCGGGAATAAATCCAACGGTTCGGTTTCTGAATTGACTTCAGTTCCGCGGGAATATCCAATGCAGACAGGAATATAAAATTTCAAAAGAGAACGCTAAACTTCTCAAATAAACTGCAATAATGGCGGTTCACTCGACCTCAAAATTTCCTATCCTCGCTTAACGAGACACGAAAGGCATACACCCAAAATATCAACTTCATATGCCTTATTTCGTGATTTAAAATTGTAATAAAAGACGAATACCTAAAAGATAATTTTATGGTAGAAAATTTCAGAACACACGGTAAAGCATATTTTATTTTTCATTTAATAATAACTGGAACGCGACACACATAATGTTTAATAAAACAAATACGAAGCCAAAACAAAATAGAGAAATAAAAAACATCTTACTGGGTCATAGCGAAATAATTGTTTTGAATACAATTATTTCGATAACAAAAAACTAGCACGATTCAAAAAACAAAAGCTGTTTTTTGCAACTCGACGAAAACCTCAAAACCGAAGTCGGGGGAAAACAAAAAAAGGAGTGTACACAGACCAGCAGCGGCAGTGAGTGTGTACCGGGGGTCGATCACGCGAAGGGAAAGGATTTTCCCCTGCCACGGTGAACGGTACTAGTGTTTTTTTAGTGTTAGCGGTACGAGTGGTAAAAACTTACCCTCTACGCTAATTGCCTTTCGACATAGCACGATTCCGTTTATTGGCACGACTCGCGGTGAACAAGCAGATAGTAAAAAAATCAAGAAAATTCCCGGCGAGACGGAGGACGTTTGTCAAGCAGTAAGTTTTTGAATTAAATTCAGATTGGGATAAATTTTTACTAGTGATATATTTACTCGTTATTGGTCGAGCTGGATTCTGAACTTGGGTGTATAGGTCAATTGCTATATACAAGGTGTAGCGATAGCAAATATATTTATTAGATTTTTTGTTGATTGTTGATCATTTCAAAGAGACGGGGCATAGCTGTTCACTCTCAGATTAAGTTTATCGTCCTGACAAATATATAATTTACCGTGTGTACTGGAATAATTAAGATTTTGCCGAGAGGCCGGGGCGTATGTTTTCCATATTTTCGCGGGTTTCAGCGGAATTGCGCTGATAAGTCAATCTATTATATAGAAATATTGTTATCAGTCTTTTGTTCAGCCGCAAATTATAAATTAAAACTCTTTCTTATTCTGCCAGTGTAAAATGAATGAATTTATCGTAGGTAATTATATTACTGGGGAATTTCGCAACTTGTAACGCCAGTGTCGATAAATAATTTAAATTGTATTCCTTAGCTCATCAGAATTTTTCTTTATAAAACAAAAATTTCACTTTCGTTCCCTGGAGGTCAATGACGACCGAACGATGTAAAATGAATCATTGTTGCATATAAAGGTATTTACACGTGATAGTTATTTATTTTTCTCGACACCGGAGAATAGAAGGATTGAGAAACGAATATAGAAACCATACGCCTTTCACGCATTTTTTTTTAATAAAAAGACCAAGCCGATAAGAGGGCTAGTTTTGCCGCACCACCGAACAAACGAGAACTCTGTTCATAAATTTGATTTTGTTTTTATAATTGTAGTATATACAGGAGTAGGTTTAATAATAAACCAATTTTAGATAAATATGTATAGGTAGAGTTATTCCAGGGAATTGGGATTAATTTAATCATACGGGATTGTAGTTAAATTTTAAATATATATGTATAGCTGTATAGGAGGATTTGGAGAGATTATTTTATGATATATATTTTTTGTATAACGTGGAGGTTCTACATTATTTTTCCTCTCACCCCTACTCCAAAAATTTCCACCTCTGGAAGTGTAACAATCGTGGACGTGTGACCGAGACGAGGAGGACAAACCCTGTCCTGGCAAAGGAAGATTCATCCGTTTTAAGACCAGGCGAACCTAGCAAAAACCAATCGGACGGGATTGCCTTACACGCTCAGCTGCGCACTGGAGGCAGAATTTGGTGGAATCGAAGGTAAGGATACTTTTGGCATTTTGATCAAGTTATCTTACATATCTGGAATTAAAGATTACAGTGAACAAGAAGGGTCTAGATTTTATTAAAGGTCTAGTTTATTTCACTGGTGACAGATTTTATTAGAAAATGTATGGAGCTGAATACGAACCCTAGGCTAGGCACTACTAAAGACTTTTTCCACAATTTCAAACTCCACACAGCCTGCACAAACTAGGTCGGTCCGACTAGCCGTTCCCTTCTCCTCGACGAACTCAAAATTTCCCCCTACCTCCTTGAGTTCCCTTCGGCTTTCCGTCGTAGAAAACAACTCGACAACCGATGTTCGACATCGAAAAATAATTTGTCCTCTCCCTTCAATCAGATTTAATAACTAATGATAAAGCAAGAAAAGTAGTGATTGAATATTCCTATATTTTGATTGGAATCGTAAATAAATAATTATCTAGCGAATTTTTAATCCTCTCAACATCAAAATTCGAAAACTTTGCCAGTGGCGGATCCGCCTGCTGGTAACAAAAATTATATGAAATTTCATTTAAAAATATAACGTTACAACATGTCATATTTCAAACCCTTATCTCATGATCAAATCACTTATTTCTCTCCTCATCATGGTGTCTTACGAGAAGACAGTGTGACCACCAAATTGCGCGTCGTTTTCAACTGCTCAGCAGAATCTTCATCTGGATATTCTTACAACTCTATTCAGTTGGTAGGACCCACCGTTCAGGAGGATCTTTATTCAATTCTAATTCAATTTAGACAACACAAGTTTGTTGTGTCGGCTGACATTAGCAAAATTTATCGTCAAATTGAAGTCACTGACGAATTCAAGCCTCTTCAACTCATATATTGGCGTGAAAATCCTGAAGATGAACTTCACATTTATTCTTTAAACACTGTCACATATGGCACAGCCAGTGCCCCTTTTTTAGCAACTCGTTGCTTCCTACAATTAGCCATTGATCACGAAAACTCTTATCCGGAAGCATCTCAGATAATAAAAAAGAACATGTATGTAGATGACTTACTTTGCGGAGCAGACTCAATTGATAAGTTGACATCATTGTGTCAACAAGTCTCATTCATTTTACAATCAGCTTCTTTTCAACTGATAAAATGGAAATCGAATAGCTCTGAGCTTTTCGAAAACCTAAAGAGTGAAAATATGTCATAATTCTATTTTTTATCACCTTCCGAATCAGGAAAAACTCTAGGTTAGCTTTGGGCTTCTAAAGAAGATGTTTTTCTTTTCAAAATTAGTCAGCTATCATCTGTAAATTGTATTACAAAGAGAATAATTTTGAAAGATATTGCAAAAATATTTGATCCATTGGGCCTCATTAGTCCAATTATTATTGTAGCCAAAGTCATGCTACAAGACTTGTGGAAATTGTCCCTGGCGTGGGACCAAAGAGTTCCGCAAGAGGTTTCTGATAATTGGACTCGCTTCCGAGCAGAAATCCTTTGCCTTAACAAACTTCGAATTCATCGACACATATCTTGCCCCAACCCTGTAAATATACAACTACATGGGTTTGCTGATAACTCTCAAAAGGCTTATGGCGCAGCATTATATTTGCGTGTGCAAAATACTGCCATCAAGTTGTTAATCTCATTTCGTCTAAAACCAAAGTAGCTCCTATTCAAACGGTAACGATTCCGAGATTGGAGCTGTGTGCTTGCGTACTGCTCGCTAAACTCTTTGATAAAATCAAGTCTTGTTTAACCATCGAAATTGAAGAGTGTCATCTGTGGTCAGATTCCACAGTAGCTTTAGGATGGTTACGCACATCTTCTCATCTTCTACAAACATTCGTTGGAAACAGAGTGTCACAAATTCAGAATTTAACAGAAGTTGATAGATGGCGCTATGTTCCTACGAATTCCAATCTTGCCGACATTATTTCAAGAGGAATTTCTCCCAAAGAGCTTCTTAACTCGAATCTTTGGTTTCATGGCTCTGGGTGGTTAAAAGACAAAAGTAACGATTAGCCAGAAGATATCTGAAAGGTGCTCGTCTTACGTGATCTTCCAGAAACCCGAAACGAGTCACAAACCTTCATTCATACAAAAAGGGAGCTTTTTCCTTTCCAAAACGTTTCTTCATTGAACCGCTTTAAACGCATTTTTGCTCACGTACTACGGTTTAGTTACAGTTTCAAGAAATTTAAGGGAAATAAACTTTACTCCACAGGTAACTTGAATTTCGAGGAACTTAGATTATCGTTAAACAGACTTTGCCAACTGGCACAGCAAGAATCTTTCCCCCAAGAATATATTGATCTCAATCAAAACCATCAAATTTCTAATCAAAGTAAAATTCTAAGTCTCAATCCATATATAAAGGATAATTTGATAAGAGTCGGAGGGCGAAACTCTCCGTATAATTTTCACAAAAAACGTCCGCTCATTCTTTCTCCCAAACATCACCTTACACTTCTTATCTTTAGAGAAACCCATACCTTTCAATTGCATTGTGGTCCTCAAATGCTACTAGCATCAGTTAGAGATGAATATTGGCCCATTTCCGGTAGAAATTTAACCAAACGTACAGTCAGAGAGTGTGTTCTTTGCTTTAAATTCAAACCCAGAGCTCAAATCCCGTTAATGGGAGATTTACCTGCGTCCAGAGTCTCTCCAAGGTTGCCATTTTCCGACACGGGCATTGACTACGCTGGCCCCTTCCTTTACAAAGATCGCAAAAGAAGAGGATATAAGACTCACAAATGTTATTTATTATTATTTGTCTGCATGACAACTAAATGCCTTCATTTGGAATTGGTAACTGAACTTACTACACTTGCTTTTCTAGAAACGTTTCAAAGATTCATTGCTCGTAGGGGTAAGCCAAATTGCGTATACTCTGACAACGGCACTAACTTCATTGGGGCAAATAACAAACTCAAAGAGTTAGGAAGATTTTTATTAGACAATCAAGTAGAAATCGAAAAAAAACAGTCATAAATCATGACGTCAAATGGACATTTATACCTGCTTACTCCACTCATCAGGGTGGGACATGGGAAGCTGGTGTGAAATCTAGTAAGTATCACCTTCTTAAAGTCATAGCTAACAATTTGCTTACATATGAGAGTTTGTACACAGTCATTACTCAAATCGAAGGAATTTTAAATCCAAGATCATTAACACCTCTTTCTACCGATCCAAACGATTTAGAAGCATTAACTCCTGCTCATTCTTTGATCGGAAGATCCCTCAACTCCTTACCCTATCCTGTTCAGTTTATTCCAACCACCAAGTTAAACCATTACGAACAACTTGAGAAGCTGAAACAACAGTTTTGGTCACGTTGGTCAAAGGAATATATCAGTCAACTTCAAGAACGTACGAAGTGGAAAACAAACCGATCAGACATTAGTGTTGGATCTATGGTTCTTGTTCGCGAAGACAAGTTACCACCGTATAAGTGGCGGTTAGGTCGCGTAGTGAGTGTGCATCCAGGTGCCGATAAAATTATTCGTGTTGTCACCGTAAAAATCAACACGGGCTTAATTAAACGCGCAGTGACCAAATTATGTGCACTACCGTTATCCAAGTCGACAGAAGACAGTGAAAACTAGGTTTAAGGCCTAGTAAGGCGTTATGTTAGTTGAGGTGATGTACTTTAGAATTCATTTTGTGCAGAATCGAAACTTTGCTGTTTCGAAGCCGGGAATATGTTAAGATTTGGTTCCTTTACTATAACATAGAAACGGTACTCAAATACTTAAACCAGCCAATCAGCGCCTAACGCGCGTAGAGTGCGAAGTGGAAGGTGTCAATAGTATAAAACCGACCATCTTGGCCGCGCCATGTGCAGTTCATGAAAGATCTTTGAACAAACCGTACTGTCTATATCATGTTCCGACCGGCACTTTTCGTAACCATTGATTGTAAATTAAATACAGTCGAACAGTAGTGTAACAAGTATAATATTATTGTAGTGTATCGAAAAATAAAGCAAATTCGTTCCATCAATTAGGCAGTTTCGTTATTTTAAATTTATACAGTTCATTGCGAATTTCAATTACAAAAAATAGTCTGGAAACCAGAATAATTACCAGGCTCTGAATATTCTTCTCCCGTTCCCAACAACATATTTGTGCGAAACAGGATTCTCAATCTATGCAGCCACGAGAACAAAATACCGCAATTGAATGGACGCCGAACCTGATATGAGACTTCAACTGTCTTCTATCAAGCCTGACATCAACCAATCGATAAAACATAAGAAAACAGTTTCATACCTCCCATAAGCTTTTTTCTTTTTTAATATCTTCTATTATTATACTTGTTCTATAGTGATTTATAAGTAAAATAAGTAGTAACTGTTACATTATACTTTTATTACGCTTATTAATAAAGAATACATTTTTTTAAATAATTGTTTTATTGTAGGGTTCCGTCACCAACAAAGTTTGAGAACCGCTGATCTAGTATTTATTTCATAGCATCAAAAAATACAGAAATGATGCATTTATTTACACATAATACGCAAAGTATTACTATATAGAGAGATACTGTGATATTAATTTGGGATGTTTATCAGAGTCAAGTTATAGTTTTAGGTAATTGTTTGTTAATATAAATATAATTAGGCTTAGGTGTTATTTTTTTATTGATACATCATAATTAGATTCTGTTGGTACTTAATAAATAAATTTGCATGTTGAAATAATGATTTTTCAAACTATGTGTTAAATTAAATTATTGCAAGCATTAAGACCTTTTTATTTAGAAAAAGTTATCCAATATACTAACCTATGCAATTTCTTGGTCCAAGACTGAATGGTAAATATCCAAACGGATGTATTTTGTCAATATTTGATTCTGAAAATCTATCTGGATCAAATTTCTCTGGATCAGGAAATACGTGTGGAATTCTATGAGTTAGGTACGGTGAAATAAATACACACGTTCCACAAGGAATTATATTATCATCTAAAAATAAAAGTTATTTACAAATCCATAATTCATACAATTTAAAATTATCAGAAATAAAGATATAATTTCATTCTCTCAATGCACAAACATCCATATTACAAGATCGAATACCTTCAGTATTATTGCATAAAGTATTTGCTCTCAAATTGCGCAGCATGCCCTCTAAAGCTCTAAATTAATTAGGTGGTAGACTTCGTTTCACGAAAGTTGAACACATCTGAATTTGGAACATTGACAATCGCAGAAACCAAATTCTGTCTTGTTTATCTATGACGCTTAGTAACGACCATTGGTGTAGTACGATGATTTATGCCGATAGCCACTTTATAATTTCACATTTGAGGGTTATGTTTTGGTTGAATATTTCTGATTTTGAATATTTTAATACGTTTAGCTAATTTATAAGTGAGGGTTGTGTCTTTTATTTAATCTAAAACCATATTTTCTAAAAAACTTGTTGATGTAGAAGAAAAAATTATCATAATGGAGAAAAAGGCTCCTACTTTAAAATGTAAGTTTGATAACATTAAATAATAAAGATACTAAAATTAATTACAAGAAATTTCTGTCAGTTTACTTCTAGCCCGATTTTTTAAGCTAGAATTACTTTTAATAGTGTTAAGAGAAAAATAGTTTCATATTGAAGTATACCAATTCATTTTTTTCTAGGTACTCTTCACAAAGTGCACATTCTTTTACCTGAGTTAACTATAAGTAAAACTTCTTTCTTCTTTGTGGTGGCTGCTAAAATGTATAAGTTGTAGGTAAGTAGGGAGTTTTTATTGGTTATTGAAGATGCAAGTGTTGAATTGAATGGGGAAAAATGTTGAACGAGTGGAACAAATTCATAATCAGAAGAAAAATTAAGATAAAACTATAATAAACATTGAAAAATTAAAAATATTAGTTTGTAACATGCATAAGTATTTATCTAAAAATAATGCATTTATTGTAGATGGCAGTGCACACAAGAAAACAGAAAAGTCGTTATGGAATCGCATGATATTCGCCTAAAAAAAATTAATTTCTTAGAAAATATTATTAAATACAGAACTGAAGGCTGGAATATTCTGTATACTGATAATACATACATCCGCAGCTGGCACATGCAATTTAAGATATGGTACGATATATGAGGAACAGGTTTGAAATTAGTCAGGAAGAAATTTTCTGAAGTAGATGTTCAAGAATGGTGTTTTATTTGCAAACCTGTAAAGAAATACGAATCTGAATGGATTGAAGAAGAACACATTTTTGATAATACTGTAAATTCTCTAAGTTTAACGTAAATACAGGATCGTCTGAAAAATCTACGAGTGTTAACAAATTTATTAGTGGCTCTGAAAGCCATTAGTAATACAGGTTTACAAGAAGACATTAATTCTCATGAAGTTAATATTAATCAATATGTTAAGGAATATGGAATAATTTAAATCTTGAAAAGGATTACAAAATAGAGAAGTTGATTATTGTTGTAGGGACAGAAATTAGAGATCATGGTTGTTTTTTACATTAGCTAAACTGAAAATTGTTGCATTACTAAAGTAAATATTTCTTTATACAGTTTTGTTCCTTCAACCCAGGAAGATATAAAATTAATATGGCTGGAACACAGTGGTAATAAATCAATAAATTGGACGACGAGGAAACAATGGAGGATATGTCCCCTTCATTTTCAAAAACAGTGTTTCTTTAATTTGGGAAAGACGAAGGGAGGTTATTAAAACAGTTTGATTTGTCTTCCCATATGAGAGGAAATTAACAAAAATTGATGGTATTCATTATAGCATATTCCATTATTATTTGTAGATTGTGAAAGTTTTTGCTGATTTACAAACCAGTTTTGATACTAGACACGTAATTTTGGAGATTCCTTGTCCCTTAGTAACGAACATAAAGGTCTCCCTTAATACCGGACAAGGAACAAGTTTTTTTTCTCCTAAGTATGTACACTTTTTATAATAATTGTTGTTCGTTATTTCGGAGGTTGGAATAACGGAGTGAAATTGAGATGGAGGGGGCCAATAAAAAGGAAAATGAGACCAACAAATTTTAAAAACTGCGGTAGACAAAGTTTTGTGCAAATAAATGAACATGAGAGAAGTTTCGTCGCGCTTTAACATCCCAAGAAGCACTCTACACGACAAGATATCAGCATTGAGCCGTGGAGAAGGAGTGTCACTGCAACCGTAGACGGGTAGATTCACTAACACTTTTTCACTGGAGTACGAACAAGCTCTATTGAACCATGTGAAAGATTTGTCCAATAGATGTCGACCGCTGATAAAAAAATAGCCTTCGATTTGGCTGAAGCTATGAAGATCCCTCATCGATTTGGAACAATATTTTCCACTGTCTGGGACAAATCTATGACTCTTCTTAATATAAAATCTGGCTTCTCTTGTACGGGAATTTATCCTTTTAACCCTGATGCAATTCTGGAGATAGCATTTGCTCCCAGCACCGTCACGAATATAGTACCAGAAAGACAAGATGCCATAAAGCCACCAGAACCACACAGTGGAGATTCCACTGTGGAAGATGACATTGTACCTTCAATATCGTGCACACAACAAAGAAAACGTCTTCGAACTAGAATACCTTCTCCGTAATCTAGTCACTCTAATTCTCCTTTTAGTCTACACGATTCCAGCATTGATGAAGATCAAGATGAAGATACTGGATCTGAGGATATGCAAAATGACTCCTACAAAGCCAGCAACGTCTCATTCGCCGACATGCTTGACACTCCGGAACGAGCAGCAATAAATGATGAAAAAAACCGAAAACTTGCTATTAACAGCAGGGCACAATTAGTCACGAAGGATTTATTAACGAGCACTTTCAAACCAGAGACGAAACAGCAAGCACAAGTAAAAAAAGTGTTACCAAAAAAACAGTATCTTCTTCCAAAGGAGAATCTAAAAACAAAACAGATTCATGGTATTGTAAATTTTGCGAAGAAGACAGAGTAAAAAATTTATGGTGTTTTATTGTATTCAATATAGCATGCTATAATTTTGGACATTTTGAAATGTACCCATTAAAAAAATAATTATCTGAGTTTTATTTTATGTCATAGCTATTCCCTCCACCAGTAATGGTGTTGAGAAATTGCCACATTCACCACATGTGGAAGATATTCCCTCCATCAGCTATGGGATGGAAGGTATTGAGCCCTTGCCGGTTTTCATATACAGGGTGTCCCACGACGTTTTGACAGTAAAATTTCTCGAATACTGTTCATATGACATGAATGAAATTTCGCAGATATAAACAATTGAAACTGATGCTTATATTTATTATAAAATTACTTCCGTTTCTCCTATCATTTTGGGTCACGTGATCCCAACATATTTTTTTTAAATGGGACAACCTGTATAATATTATAATTTTTTATGAAGGAACATTAACGGGACAAAGATACTTAGATTTTTTTCAAAATACTCTTCCAGAATTACTTGAAATATCCCCTTACATGAAAGGCAAACGATGTGGTGGCAGCAAGATGGAATATCTTCGCACTTTTATGGGCCAATTAGAGAATATCTTGGTCGAAATGGTGCAATTCTTAGCCACCCCCATTTAATTGCCCCTATTATCAATACTGCACAATACAATGATGACAAGTGTGGTATCGTTAAATTTGTTTTTGAATGATATATCCAAAATTGTATTATTATACAGGTTGTCCCATTTAAAAAAATTATGTTGGGGTCACGTGAGCCGAAATGACAGGAAAAATGTGAGTCATTGTATAATAAATATAAGCATCAGTTTCGACTGTTTACATCTGCCAAATTTCATACATGTCATATGAACAGTTTTCGAGAAATTTGACTGTCAAAACGTCGTGGGACACCCTGTATAACCCATGGTATGACAATTTATGGGAAATGAAAGTGAGTATTAACTTTTGTTGAGTCATTACGTCTAAGTGTTTGGTCTAGCGGTAACCAAAAATCCAAAATATACAATTAAGGCAAAAAACAATAAATCAAAAGGTAGTTCAGACAAAAAATATTTAAGGACAAAAAAAATAAAGAATTCCAAAAAAAATCAAAAACTCCAAAAAAAAACTAAAAAATTTGAACATTCAAACATTTTTTTATATTTTTTGGCTTAGTACAATAACATGTGTAAACTTATTATTTCAATAGTAAGCGCATTTTGTTTTCCTTTGTTGATATAAATGTTGAAACATATTTGTGTGTTTACTTATTTATTGTTGTAATTATCATGTTCAAGTATGTGGCCTTATTACCCGACCCCGGATCGACAATATGGCCATTGGTAACTTTTTTTTAATATAACCATAAAAACAAAATTTTGAAAAATATACATTTTTATTTATTAAAAACCTGTGCTTAAGGCTTTAGTTTATCTAACGCATAGTCCAGAATTTGATATTTTTTTCGTCTTCTGCAATTTGGAAGGATAAGTCCTTAGAGTGGCCATACTACCTGCAGTTAACTTATTTGAATATGAGAGGGATTCGGGAGCCACGTTTCGTCAACAATATACCTGGTGATGATTGGGTGAAATTATTTTCAAAACGATACAATAACGAACTGGCTGCTTCAGGCGACAAATCAGACTTAAGAATCTGTCATAACTCTCCTTATAGTGTTATTTATTAACTAATAGAAAACCACCAGGCGGTGTACACGTGTCAATATAATTGGAAAAAATAAAAATCACACAAAAAGTTTAAAAATAAACGAGATAAAGTGGAAAAACTTGCAAACTCATTTGGAGTACATTCCCCAAAATATCATTAATACTACAATAACATGCAACACGAGAGAGAGAAAATAATGGAAACAAAAATATCAAAGTCAACAATGAGAAATGACAAAATGACGAAGTTGCTGTATCTGAAATTGAATCACAAGATGATGACAAAGACGTAGTAGATTAGATTAGAAAATTAGAATGTTGACTTCATTTTTTATTCCGATTACAAATAATGTTTATAAGTTTTTGTATTTCTTTAAAATAAATGCATATTTCCCTATATAATAGGGAATATAAGCCATTTTTTCAAGTTGTAGCACATTTCTGTAAAATATTTTTTTATTCGGATATCATATTAAAATTACTCATTTATACAATTAATAATAACGTTTAAATAAATATCCCAGCTTTTTTCGTGACAACCACTTACGCTGCTTAGATAAATTTAAAACCTAATCATTAAAAATAGTGCTCACGATAAAAAATACCTTCCCATCTTCCTTATTTAAGAACTCATATCGTCCAAAATAAATACATCTTATACTATGCTACTAATATTCGCTTTTGAATAATGATATAACTTTGCAACCAGTAGATGAGAGGAAACTGCAGGAGTATTATTTTTTAATAAATACAAACCTTACCCACATGAATGTCTTCTGTTAAAACCCGCATTATCATTGGAACAGCTGGTGATAATCTCAAAACTTCCTTAATCACTTGTTCCAAGTACACCATCTCTTTTAACTGTTTGAAAGAAACTTTATCTTTAGCGTTAAATTTCGAAATTTCTTTAAATATTTTTTTTTGGACATCTGGATGTTTAGCTATATAGAACAAGCTAAAGGCTAATGTTGCGCCAACCGAATCCTGTCCCTGAAACATACTTATTTAAAAAAGTAACAAATGATATTGGGATTTGAATCATTTGTCGAAAATACATTGCTGGTTGGGATCAGTGGAAATCTACAATAATGAAGGAAGTAATGTATTTCTGCATTACTTCTTATGTCATTAAAATGGATCATAAATTCAAATTTCATATATACTTTTAATCTAAGAGTGGTATAGCAATTTTTTCATGGATATGTGAAATTTGCAGACTTTATTAATAATTTTAAAAACTTACAGCTAGCATAAACGTCACTGTTTCCTTAATTATATCTTCATCGGTAAATTGGACGTTGTTGTCTGCAATATCAATGAACATATCCAAGAAACAAGGCTTTGTAAGTATCTTCGCTTCTTGTCTACGTTGTATCAAAATCTAAAACTGGCTGTCGTTAAGGTTTTGAAATTAAAAACACTGCATTAAAATTATTTAAATTACCTAAGATTTAAACTTAAACACCAGAAATGAACAGGAAATAATAAGCAATATAACAAAATTAGTGTGTTAAAAGTCGATTTCCGTATAACTCACGCTTTGTAATTTAAAAGTACTTATGAAGCAACATAATCTAAAAATCAAAGGCGATTGTCACTGGGGAGCAGATGAAAAGCTTTGCTGCTTGGTAATTGACGAGAGCAAATAACTGTTAGAAGTGGTTTAACTTGATAATTTCCTACTGATCCTGTATCTTGTTGTCATAATTTACATGAATGTTTTGGGAGTTATTGATTAAAAGTCAAAATAAAAAGTAAGAACTTCTTTATTTAAAAACCATTATAATTTCCTATAAATTGGGCAAATAGCTGGAACTACGCTACAACTATAACAGGTTATGGGCCCAGGACGATTTAGATTATAAGTTCTCAGCAGACGCCGCAATTCGTACTTTTAATCGAGGTAAAAGCAGACAACGAATTTTTCCTACTAAACAGACGACGAAGAATCTGATTCGAAGATAGAAGATCTGAAAATCGAAAAGCTTAATCCAGAGAATTATCGATATTGGTCGATGCGCGCACAGGGGATTCTGGAGGTGAAGAATTTGTGGAATACTATAGATCCTGGTTTCAATGATACCCAAATTCAAGAACCCAAAAATAAAAAGACTGATCACAGTGCGAAGTCGATATTATATCTGTTGATTGGAAATGATAGTCTCGACGATGTTATGGAGTGCAAGACGGCAAAAGAAGTATGGGAGACGTTGGAAAGCATACACACAAAATATTATATTTGGCATGGGTTACTACTCTTGAAGGATTTCGTAAATACTACTAAGAATCAGAACGAATCAATCCATGAGTATTTAACGAGACGTAATAGCCTCTATCATAAAGTCAAATGTGCAGGCTATGATTTCAATGAAAAAACTCAAGCTGGTTTCACGGTACTCGGTTTACCAAGCCAGTACGAGTATCTCGCAAGAAACCTCAAAGCAGACAATGATGATTTGAATATGGCCTCTCTAAAATTGTTGGAGGAAGAACGGAGGATAGAAAACACATGTAGAACAGAAGGTGAAGACGAAGCAAAAGCATTGGCAGTAAGAAGAAAGTACGGGAGAAACTAAAAACACAATAGACAAACCAATACTAATAATTTTAAGGAAGAAGGTAGGCAGGTCCATGCACAAGATTCAAACCAGACGAAGCCCTCTCGTTCTTACGAATTTCTGAGGTGTTTCCGATGTTTGGAAATTGGACGTATTAGAAAAAAATTGTCCTCTATCCGTCGGAAAAGAAAAACCGTTGTTAACGAAAGAAGAAGCAGGTCCCTCAAATTCCAATTTTGCGTTTAGTGCCATCAAATCTACTCCTGATTTAGCAGATCATCATCGTTTATCTTATATGGCAAATAAAAGGACTGAAAGAAATATATGGATACTGGATAGCGGATCGACAAATCATATGACGAGTTCAATGGAAAAATTTCAAAATTTTGTTCATCATGAAACTAAAATTGAGATAGCAGGTGGAGGAATGCTCGTTTCTACCGGTTTTGGAGATGTGAACTTTAAATTATCAGACGAAAATGGATCGTTTCAACTTACTTTATTAAACGTTCTATATGTACCTGAGTTGAAGACGAATTAGCTATCTTTGAGTTTAGCAGCCGAACGAGGTCTCAGGATAGTTTTCGAAAACAAGTCTTCGAAAATTATGACACCGAATGGAGACGTCATTGCGATCTCAACCAAAATTGGAGCGTTACATTTTATCAAAGAGAGACATCACTTGGATACGATCAAACCATGTGGCAACAAAATGACGAATACAGCGATTACGAAAGAATGTCAACTATGGCATAGACGATTGGTACATTTAAATATATCTAGCGTAAAGAAGATGTTCGGAAAAATAGATGTGACAATTTCAAATGACATTGACGCCGAAAAACTAAACTGTGAAATATGCTACCAGGGGAAGTGGAAAAAGAGTCCTTTTCCAAAAGGTTGTTCAAATCGAGAGACATCTCCTTTGACCCTCATACATACAGACGTCGTAGGTCCTATCAATCCAATTTCGAATGGAGGTAATAAATATATAGAGACGTTCATTGACGATTATTCAAGATATTGCGAAATTGCCTTCATGAAATCGAAAATTTCAAGAAATACAAAACTAAAGTTGGACAATGGAGGTGAATATTTGTCTCGAGAATTCATTCGTTATATGGAACAAAATGGTATCAGTCACCAACTCACAATACCAGGCACACCTCAACAAAATGGCGTTGCCGAATGTTTCAATCAAACATTATTTTATGCAGCTATATGTTTATTGATAGAATCTGGTATTCCACATAAATTTTGGTCAGAAGCAGTAGCAACATCTTGTTATATTAGAAACAGAAGTCACACTATAGCGAATGACGGATGCAGTCCAATAGAAAAATGAAAACCAAATATGAAAATTGATCTATCCTATTCAAAAGTATTTGGTTGTAGAGTATGGACAATCAATAAATTTAGACGAAGTAAATTGGCTCCAAAAGGTATTTCGAGTATCTTCGTGAGCTATGACAGCAATTCTAAGGGGTATCGATTGTGGAATCCTATGAATAATAAAATTGTCATCAGCCGCGATGTCAAATTCGAGGAAGACGTATTCCCTTTGCTGAATCATCAAGATGAACCTTTCAAAGGAGATATATTTCATAATGATTTTCATGTTCATGCAACGTTATATTCGCAATGAGAAATCATTCTTCTAATGAAGAAGTAACAGAGCAAAATCAAACAGAAAGCAGTCCAGCCGAAGGGGAAGATAATGATGAAACAATAGTAGAAGAAAAAACTACAAATGAGGATATATCAGGAAATAATGCAAAAGAATATAGAGATACAGAAATCAAAACAAGATCAGGAAGAACGATACGAAAAGCTGACTGGATGACACAATTCGAAGTTGGCGAAAATTCAAATTCATGCAACCAAGCAATTTTGAACAGGCGATATCCTCGCAATTTAAGAGAAGCATTGAACGGGGATAACAAAATTTCCTGGAAAGAAGCCGTCATCGAGAAATTCGAGAATCTTCTCAGGAATGAAACTTGGATTTTCGTGGAAAAACCAGAAAATAGGAGAATCATTAAAACGAAATGGGTTTTCAAGTCCAAAAACAACGTTGATGGAGTAGTCGAAAGATACCGAGCAAGAGTTGTGGCTTTGGGTAACACTCAAATGCCAGGTATTGATTTCGAACAGACATACACACCAGTTGTACAGAAAAAATCTATTAGGTTACTTTTTGCCACAGCAGTTGAGAAGAAGTGGTCTGTACATCATATAGACATTATTGCAGCATATCTTTTAGCTGACTTAGACGAAACAGTTTATATGGAAATACCGGACGGATATTTCCAGTTGATCGATAAACTGAAATTGAAGTTTCCTAATTTACCAGAGAATTATTCAGATGGAAAGAAAGAACTGGTTTGTAAGTTGAATAAGAGCATATATGGCCTACATCAATCGGGTCTTATGTGGAATAGGGCACTAGATCAGTTCATTAAAAGCACAGGTTTCCACAGATCCATATCCGATCCATGTGTCTATTATCAGGAGAAAGGAAACCTCATCATCACTGTGTACGTTGATGATATACTGATATATGGAAACCACAAGAATATAATGAATTTGAAGGCTGAGTTCAATGAACGGTTTAATATTAAAGATCTAGGGGAAGTAAGGAACGTATTGTCCATAAAAGTGACCAGAGACGAAAATTCAATTATGTTGAACCAGACTTTATATGCTGTAGAGCTATTGAAAGAAATGAACAGGTTACAAGCAAAAGGTGCAGCTACACCTTTACCTATTGGGGAAAAGTTTTGCATGAATGACGACGAATTGCTTAGCGAAGACGAACGAATGTTATATCAAAAGTGTATTGGAAGCATTCTATATTTAAGTGTAACGACTAGGCCTGACATGATATTCACAATAACTTTCATGAGTCACTTCAACCAAAATCCTACCAAGCATCACTGGATCGGAATAAAACATATGCTGCGATATTTGAATAGGACCAAAGCGTATGGTATTGGATATAAGAAGACAGCGATAACGGTCGAAGCTTTCACAGATGCAGACTGTGCTCCAAATTCAATGGATAGGAAATCATTTAGCGGATATATATTTGTTCTCGCAGGAGGAGCCATCAGTTGGTGTAGCAGAAAACATTTCCCATATTTGTAGACAATCAAGGATCAATAATATTAGCAGAAAACAACACAACATCTGATCCAAACACATAGACTTGAGACTATTTTTTATCGAAGATTTGATAGAACAGAAGAAAATAATGCTGAAATATGTGGAGTCAAAGAATAACCTAGTTGACCAATTCACCAAGATCATATCAGCAAATGTTTTGAATGATCATTTGAAGAAATTGGGGATCAAAGATCCAGGGGAAGTGTTAAAAGTGGTTTGACTTGATAATTTCCTACTGATCCTGTATCTTGTTGTCATAGTTCACATGAATGTTTTGGGAATTATTGATTAAAAGTAAAAATAAAAAGTTAGAACTTCTTTATTTAAAAACCATTATAATTTCCTATAAATTGGGCAAATAGTTGGAACTACGCTACAACTATAACAATAACATGGTAAAATCACGACTCCGAAGGTGGAGTGATTTCACCTTTTGTTATTTGCTCGAGCCGTATTACCTATAAGCAACAAAGCTCGAGCTTAGTCAAAATGAAAGTTCCGGAAATAAGCACAAGCTCTAGTATTTGGTAAGACAATTCAATAAATCATTTAATTAAAATTGAAAAACAATCATATTTTTACTTAAACCAAGTCAAAACACACTATTCCTTTGAATACATAGATAAATAGTAGCTTAATTGTCACTAAAACTACAGTTGGAAAATGTACAGTTATTATAAATTATTGTATTTGTAGCCGACTGAACACTACTTAGGTTAGTGTTTTAAATGAAACTCACAGTTTCTAGTTAATTCCACAATATAATAAAAGTTATTGAAAATTCTAAAAAATTGACAGTTGTTTCGATAAATCAATATCATCGTCAGAATGACAGAAGTTACGTTTACATTTCATTTGATGCCTACCTGATGTTAGTAGTTATTTTTGGCTAGACCAAGAAGTGACCTAACTTGTGATTGACTTAATATATGTTTATAAAAAAAAGAAGAAGATGCGATATTACAAATATTGAAGCTTAGATATTATTAGCCCTATGGTGATATCCTGGATATCATTTTTCCAATTAAGATCAGTATAACTGTGCAATGATATAGAAAACCAGGAAAACTATATCCGCTGATCTTTACAATTGTCACTTAAGGAGACAGTTTATTAGTGGAGAACTTCCTAGATTTAACTGTTCATTGACAACTTCACATTGTGGGTTTCTTAAATGTCTTCTAATTTCCCATTCTTCAAGGAAATCCAGTTCTTGTTTCTTTTCACAAATATGCAGCACTTCTAGTTTTGTGTTAGGTGTCAATGAATGATTGGTATCAAGTAGATGTTTTGCGTATTGGGATTTATCTGGTTGTTTTAATTTGTATGCTCGTAAGTGTTCACTGTATCGGATTTCAAAATTCCTAAGGGTCTGACCCAAATAGACAGCATTACATTCTGGACATTTGAGTTTATATATACCTGACTTCTTTAATAGTGGTATTTTTGTTTTTACATTTAACAATTTTGTACTAACGTTACTTTCTGTTTTAAAAGAAACTGTAGTATTCGTTGCTGAAGATATTATCTTTGAAATATTATTAGAAATATTTCCTGCATATGTGATGGTTTTATAAGTTTTTATTTCATCAGCTTGTTTAGGAAATATTAGTTGTAATGCCACTTTTTCCTCTTTTTTACTAATTAGCTTATTTATCATATCTAATGGATAACCGTTGGATGTTGCTATTTGTCTAATTGTATTAATCTCTCTATCAAAATTACATTTGTTCATAGGAACTGAAAAAGCTCTATGTATCATTGAATTAAATGCCACTAGTCTCTGTGACATAGGGTGATTGGAATTGAATGGAATTGCCACATCAGTCTGTATTGGTTTTCGGTAAATTGAATAATCAAGTACATTATTAACTCTTTGAATTTTTAAATCAAGAAAATTGATTGAGCTATTTTCTTCAATTTCTAATGTAAATTGAATTTTTGGGTGTAAATTATTGATGTGGTTGAAAAATACATCTAATTGTCGTTCACTGCCCATAAAATATGTAATATGTCATCTACATATCTATACCAAAATAAAATATTTTTCGAAATATTACTTTCAAAGATCTTTCTTTCTAAATTGTCCATAAAAATGTTTGCTAAAATAGGTGATATAGGGCTTCCCATTGGTAAACCTTCATTTTGAATATATATCTTATTGTCAAAAGTGAAATAATTCTGATTAATGCATATGTTATTCGCAATAGCCGCAATCGGCCACTGTCCGAATGTTTTGCCCACTACGCGTTTTGTGTATTGCAGTTTACCCACGAAGCGATTAAGAAGATGTCTATCGAGCAGTGAGCAAAACGAATTACCCAGAACGCGTTGTGGGTAAACTACGTTACTCAAAAAGCGAAATTATCTTTCGAGCGGCTTTGTTTCGCATTGTGGATCTTTTCGTTTACCCACGTCGCGTTCGGGCTTTTACGTTTTACCCAAAATGCATTGTCAGTATCTTGACGAACGAATATTAATCCATAACAAGCAGGTTCCTGTGTAGCGATAGCGAAGCACGTGCGTAATTATTGGTTAGGTTTTTATTTGATGTGTGTTTTGTGTACCGGCAATTGTTTTAAATAAGATGAAGGCTGAATTTGAAGAAAGATTGCGGATCCTAATGTTGGAAAAGAAAGACAGGTCGTTTCTATTATCGGATGAACGTTACTTAGAAATAGTTCAAGAAACCAAAATTGCTCTACAAAAGAAACGGGATGGTCTTGAATTATCGTCAAAAGATTATCGTAGATTAAAACGATATGATTTATTGACAGTTGAAGAAAAGGATAAACTAGTCAGTAAAGAAAAATCAAGAATCCAATCAGGTTTAATTTTTTACTGTACAGCAAGTGAGATGTATGATATAATACACACAGCACATTTACAAATTGGACATAAAAAAGAGAAGGCAATGGAAAATGAATTGAAAAATAAATACTGCAATATAACTAGAGAAGTAATTTTGATATATTTAAGTCTGTGTCAATCATGTGCCTTGAAAAAGAAAGCAAAGAGTAAGGGATTAGTTGTTAAACCTTTAATTATGAGTGAAATGAATTCTCGATGCCAGGTAATATTTTTTTGTAATATTTTTTACTCTGTTTTATAGAAATATACTTTTATAGGTTGACCTCATCGATATGCAGAGTGAACCTGATGGAGAATATAAATTTATTCTTAATTATCAAGATCATCTAACGAAATATGTTATATTGCGACCACTTAAAACAAAAACGGCGGATGAAGTAGCAGAAGTTATTCTTGATATCTTCTGTTTGTTTGG
Organism: Galeruca laticollis; assembly: GCA_963921935.1. Lineage (NCBI taxonomy): Eukaryota > Metazoa > Arthropoda > Insecta > Coleoptera > Chrysomelidae > Galeruca > Galeruca laticollis. Next base: position 53,911,435 of record OY998184.1, read on the forward strand.
TGCTCCGAACATATTACATAGTGACAATGGAAGAGAATTTTGTAATCAAGTAAGTGTAATGGCTTCACACAAGGGCTTTCCTTTATCTAAGTGCCTACTTTTTAGGTAATCGAAAAGTTAGCAGCAAATTGGTCTGCTCTCAAATTGGTCCATGGCAAACCTCGACACTCCCAAAGTCAGGGTTCCGTTGAACGAGCAAATCAAGATGTTCGTGATAGTCTTGTAGCCTGGATGTCAGACAATCAATGCCAGAACTGGGCAAAAGGTCTTCGCATTATTCAAAGCACAAAAAATCGCAGTTTCCATACGGGTATAAAGCGAACACCTTATGAGGCTATGTTTGGAAGTCCACAAAAAAATGGGCTATTGGATACATGTTTAGATACCTCTGTCATAAATACAATTAAGACTGAAGAACAACTAGAAGAACATTTAAAATTAATAAAAGAGTCTTTGGAAACAAATACCATAAATGAGGAACCTAATGCGACAACAACTCAGTCGGAATTAGAAACCGAAATGGAAATTGAAACAGAAAATGATAGCAGAGATGGAAACGTTAACGATGATAATAAGAATGACACTGACAGTATGACCAAATGTTTTATTTGTGATAATATGTATGTCCCTCGTATCCAAAATGTATGTATTGAATGCAATGAGTCACTTCATATCGAATGTGCTGCTAATTTGGATTTACCATTATGTCAATTATGTAGCAATAAAAGAGCAGCTGATACGGAGAGAAAAGGTTGCAAACGGGGGCTAGAAAAACAGGCTGATAAAATGCTTGCCCAATCACAACATAAATTCCCACCTGCCAATATAGGTGACAATGTTTTAGTAAATATACCAGAAGTAGATCGGGGACGTCTAGCTCCTAGGAATGTATTAGCAATCATTATAGACAAGACTGACCAAGGTTTTTATATTCTCGGTACTAAAAATGGAAAACTAAAACGATTATATAGCCGAAATGAGTTTCAATTGTCACCTTCAGTATTTTTATCATTATCTGAAGTGCCATCAGATTCTTCTGTTAACGTGCGAGAAGAAGCAAAATTATCTTCTGGGTCTAAGCAAGGTTTTATTCGGTGTAATTGTTGGAAAGGGTGCCACACAAAAGCATGTAAGTGCCTTAAATCAAATATTAAATGCAATTCAAAATGCCATAAAAGCACGTCTTGTAAAAATAAGTAACATATTTTTTTGCTTTTTTATTTCTGGTTTTTATATTTCCATATTGTTTTCTGTGTTTTTTTATTTTTATGTGTTTTTTATGTTTATTAACATATTATAATTATGTTATATATTTTAATGTTCCGCTAAAATAAATATTTTTGTTTAATTATTTGTTATTTTATTTACAACGCGTTTTGGGTAAAGTTCTATACCCAGAACGCGACGTGGGTAAACGAAAAGATCCACAATGCGAAACAAAGCCGCTCGAAAGATAATTTCGCTTTTTGAGTAACGTAGTTTACCCACAACGCGTTCTGGGTAATTCGTTTTGCTCACTGCTCGATAAAAATCTTCTTAATCGCTTCGTGGGTAAACTGCAATACACAAAACGCGTAGTGGGCAAAACATTCGGACAGTGGCCGATTTCGGCTATTGCGAATAACACATACATCAAATAAATTAAGTATATCTGATATTATTCCTGGATTAATATTTTTATCTTCTAGTAATTTTCTTACAAGTATTAGACATTCTTTAGGAGGAATTTCAGTGAAAATATTAATTACATCGAACGAAATGAGTTTATAGTTATCTTGCAAGTGGACTGCTTTCAACTTTTTGATTAATTCTATTGAATTTCTAATTGAGTACTGAGATTCATATCCGTAACTATTGAGTATATTGTTGAGCTTATTTGCCAATATATTATTAGGAGCATTAACATAAGAAACTACAGGTCTAATTGGTTTCGTTATTTTATGTAATTTAACGGTTCCATATAATTGTGGACAATGAGGATTCTTATGTATGATAGACCTCTTTTCGTAATCACTTAAAAGAAAATTTGAATTATTAACAATATCCCTTACATTATTAGAAAACTTTTTTGTTGGGTTTGCTTCAAGAACTTATACATCGCTAGATTCTATAAAGTTATATATTTTGGAATTGTAATTTTCGGTCGTCAAAATGACAGTTGTTTTCCCCTTATCAGATTTTGTAACTGTTAGGTTATTATCTTCTATCTTCTTTTTTATTGCATTTAAAACTGTTATGTCATTTTTTGTTTTACGTTTAACTTTTGAAGGTTAAATATTTTTGATTAAATTGGCAACTTTTGATTTCTGATAAAGAAAATTATTTGAATTAGATTTTAAAGCTATTTCTGACTCTGTAGCCATAATTTGTTTAATATTATTCGTAAACTTTGGTGGTATGCTGTACTTTAAACCTTTATTTAAAAATTCTATTTCACTATCTGTAAATTTAGTGTCTGAAAGGTTTTTAAATCGTGGTGCAAAGTGTGTTGGTATGTAGGTACTTACAGTTTCATGATGTATTGAGTATTGAATTTTATGTTGTGTGTGTTCAAGATTCTGTAGCTTCTTTTCTTGTTTCTTAAATTCCTTATGCTTCATCGTGCTGACACTTTCTCTAATTTTGTCATCCAAACAGTCAAATTCTACTGGATGTAATTGGAATGTGAGTTCTGAATGTACAACTTTTATATAGTTGTCTACGAAGTCTCTAACTTTGAACCATTTCTTACATTCTGCTTTTATCCAAACTCGTTGAGCACATTTTATAGCTTTTTGTGCTTGTGGTGTTTTAGTGTGACATTTTATATTCACATAATTTGGTATTACCTTTTTCCTAAGGCATTCTTGGTTAATCCAAATGTTTTATGATGTTTTGTAACGTTTTTGTAGTAACTTCTGGTACAGTCGGGTCAAATCTTCTCTCGAAGATTTTTTAATGAAATTAACTGTCTCGACCCTTACTTCGTGGAATCGGCTCATAATAGTGTTTTAAATGAAACACACGGTTTCTAGTTAATTCCACAATATAATAAAAGTTATTGAAAATTCTAAAAAATTGACAATTGTTTCGACAAATCAATATCATCGTCAGAAGTTACATTTCATTTGATGCCTACCTGATGTTAGTAGTTATTTTTGGCTAGACCAGGAAGTGGCCTAACTTGTGATTGACTTAATATATGTTCATAGAAAAAAGAAGATGCGATATTACAAATATTGAAGCTTAGATATTATTAGCTACAGAATCTTGAACACACACAACATAAAATTCAATACTCAAAACATCATGAAACTGTAAGTACCTACATACCAACACACTTTGCACCACGATTTGAAAACCTTTCAGACACTACTTTTACAGATAGTGAAATAGAATTTTCAAATAAAGGTTTAAAGTACAGCATACCACCAAAATTCACGAAGAATATTGAACAAATTATTGCTACAGAGTCAGAAATAGCTTTAAAATCTAATTAAAATAATTTTCTTTATGAGAAATTAAAAATTGCCAATTTAATCAAAAATATCGAACTTTCAAAAGTTAAACGTCAAACAAAAAATGACATTATAGTTTTGAATGCAATAAAAAAGAAGATAGAAGATAATAACCTAACAGTTACAAAATCTGATAAGGGGAACACAACTGTCATTTTTACGACTGAAAATTACAATTCCAAAATATATAACTTCATAGAATCTAGCGATGTAAAGTTCTTGAAGCAGATCCAAAAAAAAAGTTTTCGAACAATGTAAAGGATGTTGTTAATAATTCAAATTATCTTTTAAGTGATTACGAAAAGAGGTCTATGATACATAAGAATCCTCATTGTCCACAATTATATGGAACCGTTAAATTACATAAAATAACGAAACCAATTAAACCTGTAGTTTCTTATGTTATGCCTCTAATAATATATTGGCAAAGAAGCTCAACAATTACTCAATAGTTACGGATATGAATCTCAGTACTCAATTAGAAATTCAATAGAGCTAATCAAAAAGTTGAAAGCAATCCACTTTCAAGATAACTATAAACTCATTTCGTTCGATGTAACTAATATGTTCACTAAAATTCCTCCTAAAGAATGTCTAATACTTGTAAGAAAATTACTAGAAGATAAAAATATTAATCCAGGAATGATATCAGATATACTTAATTTATTTGATGTATGCATTAATCAGAATTATTTCACTTTTGACAATAAGATATATATTCAAAATGAAGGTTTACCAATGGGAAGCCCTATATTACCTATTTTAGCAAACATTTTTATGGACAATTTAGAAAGAAAGATCTTTGAAAGTAATATTTCGAAAAATATTTTATTTTGGTATAGATATGTAGATGACATATTAGCTTGTTTTATGGGTAGTGAACGATAATTAGATGTATTTTTTAACCACATCAATAATTCACACCCAAAAATTAAATTTACATTAGAAATTGAAGAAAATTGCTCAATCAATTTTCTTTATTTAAAAATTCAAAGAGTTAATAATGTACTTGATTATTCAATTTACCGAAAACCAACACAGACTGTTGTGACAATTCCATTCAATTCCAATCATCCTATGTCACACAGACTAGCGGCATATAATTCAATGATACATAGAGCTTTTCCAGTTCCTATGAACAAATGTAATTTTGATAGAGAGTTTAATAAAATTAGACAAATAGCAACATCCAACGGTTATCCATTAGATATGATAAATTAGCTAATTAGTAAAAAAAAAGCAAAAGTGGCATTACGACTAATATTTCTTAAACAAGCTGATGAAATAAAAACTTATAAAACCATCACATATGCAGGAAATATTTCTAATAACATTTCAAAGATAATATCTTCAGCAACGAATTCAACAATTTTTTTTAAACAGAAAGTAACGTTACTACAAAATTGTTAAATGTAAAAACAAAAATACCACTATTAAAGAAGTCAGGTATATATAAACTCAAATGTCCAGAATGTAATGCTGTCTATTTGGGTCAGACCCGATACAGTGAACACTTACGAGCATACAGGTTGAAACAACCAGATAAATCCCACTACGCAAAACATCTACTTGACACCAATCATTCATTGACACCTAACACAAAACTAGAAGTGCTGCATATTTGTGAAAAGAAACAAGAACTGGATTTCCTTGAAGAATTGGAAATTAGAAGACATTTAAGAAACCCACAATATGAAGTTGTAAATGATCAGTTAAATCTAGGGAGTTCTCCACTAATAAACTGTCCTCTTAAGTGATAATTGTAAAGATCAGCAGATATAGTTTTCCTGGTTTTCTATATCATTGCACAGTTATACTGATCTTAATTGGAAAAATGATATCCAGGATATCACCATAGGGCTAATAATATATAAGCTTCAATATTTGTAATATCACATCTTCTTTTTTCTATAAATATATATTAAGTCAATCACAAGTTAGGTCACTTCTTGGTCTAGCCAAAAATAACTACTGAACATCAGGTAGGCATCAAATAAAATGTAACTTCTGTCATTCTGACGATGATATTGATTTATCGAAACAATTGGCAATTTTTTAGAATTTTAAATAATTTTTATTATATTGTGGAATTAACTAGAAACCGTGAGTTTCATTTAAAACACTAATATGAACAGATTCCACAAAGTAAGGGTGAAAACGTGAAAGTACAACTGCCCTGCGGCAATGCCAGAGGCGTTGTCGCTGGTACGGCTTCCAAGTTAGAACAACAAAAACCAGGTCGCAAACGCAAGAATATGCCGTCAATATCAAGGCAATCTGACATCAAAGCGAAGAAGAAGCATTTACAGTTGAAATGGCGTGACAGTGACTCTGAAACAAGTGAAGACTCGGTTGCTGTTTCTTATAGGGAAAGTGACATATCGCCCATGAGTGAGATTGAAGACATTGATGATGATAATGATACCGCTGTTGCAAAGTATGATCAAAATCCAAAGATTGGGCACTATGTGATCATACAGTATGAGGATTTCTTTTTTGCGGGTGTCGTCACCGAAGTCGGAGATGACGGAGTTTCTGTCAGTGCCATGGAAAAATGTGGGACACACTGGAAGTGGCCTGACAGAAAAGACGAGCTGAAATATGAATTTCCGGACATTATAAAGCCGAAAATAAATACTGCAGTCCAGATTTCACGACTGGAGAATTTTCGTGTTCCTGAGATGAGTGAAGACTTATAAAAAACCAAATTTAAGATTAAGTTTTTTTTTTAGTTAAGTAGGTACCTACCTTATTTTAGTTTATTTTTTGAGTCACCTTTTGTTTCAGTTTATTTTTTTAGCTACCTTAGTTAGGTATTATATTTTTATACTTTTATATGACTTATTAGACAAATAAACCATTTAAAATCGATGAAACATTTTTTAGGGGCACTTTGTTACACATCTGTTACATGTGCTCACGACTAGAGGGGCCAATTTAAGACAAACCTAATAAAACTAGTCCCATTTGTACTTAATTTGTGTCATATTTTCGGCCCGCTAAACGCCTACTTTCGACTTGCATGCGAATTTCTAGTTGTCACAAAGCCATCCCATTGATAGGGGTGAGATTATGACAACTATTTTTGTAAACCACGGCTCTGCTTCTATTTTTTTTTAAAATATCTCATTGTATTTTAGAAGCCAAATGATGTAAGTTTATCATTGACCTACTAGAAATTAATTTTTTTCTTTTTAGATTCAGAAAAATCATCCGAAGCCGTAAAATGTGTCACAAAGTCACCTCGTTTTACGGTATTTGGACCTTTTACTTAAATGTTTATGAAACAGTCTAACAGGACAAATCAGGATTTCCTTTATATTCCGTGGGCCACTTACTATCGCTAAATTTCTTGTCTCCACCTTGGGATGTTTTCGAAAATATCGGATTGTAGTCGAGTTTACCTGTTGTCTACCTGTAGAAGTGCCGTCATTATGTTTTTCAGTTCTAAAATAATGAATTTTACACTGTGCAACTTCTCCTCCTCTCCACGCCAATTCGAAGGCAGCAACATGGACAAATTTCTTCTGCAATCCTTTTGGAGTGTTCTCGTCCCATAAGTTCATCATTTTCATAATTTCTTCCAAAGTTATAAAGAAGTAGCTCTAATTTTTCTTTTATCTAGTGTGCTTCGCAATTCCTTTCTTTTTGCGTTTTTAGCACTGCGAGCTGACTGAAAAATAATGTCCTTGAACGGATAAAAAATTGTGCCAAATTCATTGAAATATTTTCCTCGAATACATTTTGCAGTAGTGTTCCAGATAGTATTGTTTGTAGTCTGTTCCATCTATTTTCTTCATATTCTTGGCCCAGTCTTCCAGTATTCTAGCAATCTCAACAACTAGCGTATTGGTTTCCAAATTATACTTTGTCTCGGAGCAAAATTGCAAGAATAGATTCCATATTGAGGCTTTCGTTTTTATTGTATCCTAGGTACAGTATTCGATACCACTGCTTTTATATTTTCTTCAGTAGCATTGCCAACGCGATCCATCGTTGAAAAAAATAATATAAAATATAATAAAAACCAATATTTTGTAATAAAAACTTTTGTCTGACGTTTATTTGAGCGTTATTACCATGGAGAATCAACATGCAGTTTATCCACTTGCAAACTACCTACTAGCAGTTTATCCCATGTCAAACTGACAAAACGTGTAATAAAATGCGTTGTTTTTGACAGATGAATGAAATTGTCTTCCTTAAATATACAGGGCCTTTATTCTTTCAAAATTAGATTATGATTGTCACATAAATATCTATCCCAACAGGAGGAGCTGCTTTTAATATTGTTAATGCTGTTATTCTCATTAGTATAGCACCTCAAAATTAACTATAATTTTTAACGATATTCAATTGTACCATCACATTGATCACCAGTATCTTAAAATTACTATTTGAGGTACTTCTGTTTTTTCCTATAAATAGATTTTGGAAATAATTTCCTAAAAAGTGAACACACCCCCCCCCCTCTGTGAAATCATCAAAAATTATTCTCACCATCCAACACCGCAGTAGGATTTTGTCGAATGCGACAGAATTGGACGTAATTTGATCGTGTATTCCCGCCGCAAGACAAAGTCGGTTTGATTTGATCGCAGACAGACAAGTCAGTCTGCTGCAGTACGACAGGAGTGGTTGAATGCTTAATTTGACCGTGAATTGAGAGTTGCGATTTGATCGTACAACTTGAATGCTGAAAAACAATACATTTGCCAGTAAATTCTAAAAAATGGCCTATAGTAAGACGTTTTTAAGAGATTTTTTCGAATTGTACAAAGAACAAGAGTGTCTGTGGAAAATTAAATCGCCAGCTTATCATGACAAAAATGCTAGAAAAAGAGCTATGGATACTTTGATTGCGAAGTTTCAAGAAGTTAAAAATGATGCAAATGAGGATTTTGTGAAAAAGAAAATTAATAATTTTAGAACATCATACAAAAGGGAATTAAAATTAGTAAAAAATTCCATCAAGTCTGGGGTAGGACACTCGTACTGCGAAATCTTAAACGTGTGTGTTCTTATTCGATTTTCGACAAAATTGTACTGTAATTACATTCAACAAAATCGTACTGCGGTGTTGGATCATGAATGGCGTGCTTTAGACCCTAACACATATATTTCGTCCCGCTTTGGTACCCCACTTTGGTCTGTCAAATACATACCAATCGATGTCGATTCGGAAAACGATGACGTCAAGCTAACTTTGATACCCTTTTTGGTCTGTCCAATCACATACCGAGATCTGCACCACGGTTATTGAAATTGGTAGCTTTCTATCCTTGTCTAAAGTGTTTTTGTCTTGCTTTTTATTTGTAAACAAACAAAGTCGTCAAAACGAATTGAATTTTTCGCCAAAATTCTAAAATTCTTTAAGTTCTATCTGTTTTTTCTTTTTTTTTGTCTAGTAATAATGGAATCTGTTGATTTCATTATAAATGGCAAGAAGCTTTTGTTTGGGTTTTTGCTATATATATATATTTAACTCAAAACTCCAAGAAAATATAGTAAAACTCTATAAACAACTTTTCCGATCGCAAAACAACAACGTAAATGTAAATTTCATCAATCAGCTGTACCAATTGAGAACCAAACGATTTCGCCTGTAATTGGTACTTTACGTCATACCGGTGACATAGAACCTACCATTTGGTTAACCAAAGTCCGTACCAACCAAAGCGGGACGAAATCGCCTCTTATTTCGCGCATATCGGTCGTCTCCGAACCATTATCGATAGTTTTCTTAGAAAATCCCAAATAGTACAGACTGAGAGCATGTAGAAATGAAAATCTACTTACTTGTTTCGTATACGAATACAAACTATATTTCTGTTCTTCTTCAGATGTTGCACTAGATGTCCACTTAAACAAAGATTCAAACAACAACCAAGGTCTCAAGAATCTTCCGATCGCTCGAAATTCTCCTCTACAAAATAAATTACATAAATATCACTATTATAACGATCTGAAAATGTGAATGGCAATTCAAGTTTAATATAATATTATCTATTAACTACAGCTGTATGAACCTGGAACCCGCCTTAATAAAAAAACTCATTTTAATCTCACACTTTCTACAAACGACGTAGGTAATTGAAGTAAATTTTTTATTTTTGTTGTAAAAATAAAACCATTAACACATTATCAGATAAAAACGAAAATGACTTACATACATCTAAAATCATTTTTAGTCTATTGTAGTACAGTTCTAAATTTTTTAGTAGGAATATTAGTCCCTTAAAACTTAAAATAATCGAATAAACCGATAAAAAATAATCTCATTTTTGCCTCGCACTTACTACAAACGATGTATGTAATTGTAGTAGCATTGTTATTTTTATAGTAGAAAACTATATGAATACATCTAAAATAGTTTGTAGTAAGTGGGAGGTAAAATTGAGATTATTTTTTTTTTACTTCATTTAACGTGCTCGGCTACAATGGCCACTCACACAGATACAGTTAATTAATAATAGGAGTACATACTAATGTTAATATACAGTGTGACCCATTTTTAATGGAAACACCCCCCTAAAATTTGAAGTTGTAAACCGATTTTAATAATTTTTTTTTTGAAATGTCAAGTACTAAAAGGTCTACCTTGGGACAAAATTTGAAATGTTTATTCCAATTTTCAGGGCATACTACGATATTTTTTATTAGTCGAAAATCGGGATTTTTTATTAGCAATTTTTTATTGAGAAAATCACTACGCCACTGGATTCGGAGTGCCTCTAAACAGGTGTAACCAAAATTTCATGAAAAGATATCTATCAATAACAAAGTTATGGCAACTCAAAAATTCGAAAACTCTCACAGCTAATAGTCACAAAAACACCCTATATCTACAGATATAGTCATGAGAATACTTTTTTATGATTTCAACAATAAAGTGCCACCAGATGAAAAAAAATTTTTAATGAAAATAACGGGATTACATTCACACAATTCAACTAATTATGAAGCAAAAAAATTTTATAAACGTAACTATGATAACTAATCATTGAAATGTTTCGAGTCAGTGCAACAATTAATTCTAACTCATATTCTAGTAGCCTCTACTAACCCACCATCTATTTCGATACACTTGTCGTAGCGCTTACGAATGTTTCTGATCACGTTCCTTAGTTCTTGAGGGGTAATATCTGCACATACCTGTCGAATTCTTGCACAAAGTCCATTTCTATCTCTTGAGCGGTGTTTGTAAACTTTTTGTGTGATAAGTCCCCAGAGAAAAAAGTCCAAAACTGTGAGGTCTGGAGATCTGGGGGGCCAATCTAGAAACGGACTACCACGGCCTATCCATCGGTTTGGAAAATGCTCGTTAAGCTATTGCCTCACAGCTCTGGCATAATGAACACCCATCTAACTGAACAATTAAATTTAATCGTTCATTGATTGGCAGCTCGTGAATAGCATCCCAAAACTCTGTGTTTAAAAATTCTAGCAGCCTCTGCGCATTGATGTTTTCCTCAAAAAAGAAAGGACCAATAATTCGTTCGTTCAATATCCCACACCAGACGTTGATTTTTTGGGAATACTGGCTTTTACAATTTATTACCCAGTTAGGATTATCCGCTGCCCAATAGCGACAATTCTGTGATGACACTACTCCATTTGTAGTGAAACTGGCTTCGTCGGTATATAAAATATTTTGTAGGAAATTTCTATTGTTTAAATATTCCCCTTGGGCCCATAAACAATATTCCATACGTCTTGCTTCGTCGCCTTCTTGCAGTGTGTGTAAAAATGTTGGCTTGAAAGGTTTAATATTCTTCGCCTTGAGACATCTCCGAATAGTTTCTCGTGGAATATTCAAATCTAAAGTGGCATTCCTTATACTGGCATTAGGATTATTTCCGAAATAATCTAAAACGATTTGATCATTCCTGTCATTCCTATTTCGTCTTTGTACAGGATTACTCTTTAACATCATTTTTGATACTGCACCAGTTTCATTGAATATTTTATTTATTTTATTTACCGTACCGCAGCTAATACGAGGACGATCTGGATGTCTTTCATTAAATACTCTACAAACCTCTCTAGCACTTCTAACGTCATCTCCCGAAATGCGTACAATTTCAATTTTCTCTCTTACGCTCAATCTTGCAGCCATGACAAAAAATAATCCGAAGAACTGTAATGTGAATATTGTTGACAATAGTACACTTAAATCTTTCACAAGTGTCAAACTGTAATATCATTTCCATGGCAACTAAGATTTAAATTGAAAATTCTATTAGGTCTTAGTTTTAGTTAATTTGCGTGAAAATTTGAATGAATGTAATTCCGTTATTTTCATTAAAAATATTTACGCTATTTGTTTTTTTTCATCTGGTGGCACTTTATTGTTGAAATCATAAAAAAAATATTCTGATGGCTATATTTATAGGGTGTTTTTGTGACTGTTAGCTGTGAGAGTTTTCGAATTTTTGAGTTGCCATAACTTTGTTATTGATAGATATCTTTTCATGAAATTTTGGTTACACCTGTTTAGAGGCACTCCGAATCCAGTGGCGTAGTGATTTTTTCAATAAAAAAATTGCTAATAAAAAATCCCGATTTTCGACTAATAAAAAATATCGTAGTATGCCCTGAAAATTGGAATAAACATTTCAAATTTTGTCCCAAGGTAGACCTTTTAGTACTTGACATTTCAAAAAAAAAATTATTAAAATCGGTTCACAACTTCAAATTTTAGGGGGGTGTTTCCATTAAAAATGGGTCACACTGTATAAATATATAGTACATTGTGTTAAATTTTCTGGTAAAGTTGTACATTTTTTAGGAACTGCAGTACTGTAATTGCTTCGTTAGGGTTACTCAATAATTCTTCTATGTTGGAATTAAGGTGGAGCTGCTGTCTTTCTGTTAGGTATTGTTGACATTCAGTGAGAATGTGTTTGATTGTGATGATACATTGACATTTTTGACAATATGGAGAGTTGCTGTTCGAATTTGGTTTTTTAATTACCAAATTCTCCCGTGTTTTTATTTCAACTTCCCCTGTATACTACCTTTCGAATATTATGCTCAAAACTCTGTTATCTGTATCTACGAAACAGTTGAAAACCCCAAAAAAAACATATCTCCAACTGGCAATTTCACTTGTGTTTCAACATTACATTTTAAAAATACTCGTATCCCATTGGCTAGACCCGACCAAGTGGACCCTACGTCAGCAGACATATAAATACGACATATAACCTACATTCACCCTCTTTTCATCATACAACGTGGTACAACAAGGTACCTCACTTCGTAAAATCACCCGGCGTTTTGATACGGGGAACAACCAAGTGTCCTTAAGCTTCAATCATTTAATAAATCATCGAAGTATGTGCAAAATACTCACAGTTATCGCGTAAATAATAAGTGAAGTCTTAATTGTCGACGCAAAATAAATAAATTATAACTTCATGACGATATAAAATCTAAAGTGACATAAGTGTTTCATTGCATCGTACAGTACATCATTTACATACCTAAAGTGAAAAATACCCATTTGGTCCTTCGAGTACATCGTATAACAACAAAGAAACTCCATTCCCTCTAATTAACCCAAAGTAAAAGGGTTAATTTAGAACAGTTGCTACGGGACATTAGGTGACCGTGGGTAAGTTTGGTGTGTCCAATTCGTAGTCTTCTCATCACTGCTAAGTTTTGTCTCGAAAGTTTTGAAGGTTCGGTGAGGTATGGGTGATTTATTGAAGACTGGATATTGTGTAGGCTTGAATTGATGGAATCCCAGTGTTGTTGCCACAGGCTTTTGAAATTGTGTTTGAGGAATTGCTTATGATCTTTTGTCGTTTGTATAGAGTTATCGGTGTTGATAGGTGTTGTGGTGTTTTTCGCTAGCTGCTCGGCCAGTTCATTGCCCTCAATACCAATATGGGATGGTATCCATAAGATGGTAACTGTTATATTATGAGAAGTGATTGATTGGTAGGTGTCGTGTATATTTTGTACAAGAGAATGTTCGGTGAAAATATGTTTAATGGAGTTAATTGATGCAAGAGGATCAGTGCATATACAAACGTTCTTATGAGGTAAGGATATGTGCTTGAATGCTTGTAGGATACACTAAAGAATGAGGATATCGTGGATGAATATATAGGGGATTCTGAAGTTGTAACTGCACATCCCACTCCTGTCTCATTTTTTGATGCATCAGTGTACAATATCAAGTCGTGTTGATTTCTGTTCATTATCTCTAGAAATGATTTTTCAATTAAAGCGTTGGGGGTATCGTTTTTTTTTAATTTGGTAAGGGATGTGTTGATTTGTGGAATGTTTTTTGTCCAAGGGGGGATTAAAGATAGGGGTATTGGAATTGTTTGTGAGATATCGACTTTAATAGGCATTGATTCAATCATCGGTATGATTTTTATTATAGGAGTTGGTGACATATTGGGTATGTTGTGATTGGTTGGTATTATTAGGTTCTATACGGGGTTAGATGGATCGGAAGATACAGAAACTGCGTAATTAAGTAGTAGTTGCTGGCACCTTATCCACAAAGGTAGTTCATTTGCTTCGCAATAAAGGCTTTCTGACGGAATCGAGCGGAACGCTCCAAGGCATAGGTGGAGGGCTGTATTTTGCACAGAATTCAGTAGATTGATTTGTGATTCAGACGCAGATGTGTATATGAGCCAGCCGTAATCAAGCTTCGGTCAAATTATTGCTCTGTACACTTTTAGAAGAGAGTTTCCATCAGCACCCCAGTGATAATTAGAAAGCGTTTTAATGAGGTTTAGTCTTCTACACCCCTCCTTTTTTATTTCGTGGATGAGTTGTTTTCATGAGAGACGGGTATCGAATACCACACCCAGGATTTTGCAATGGTTAACTACTGGGAGAGGGATGTTGTTGATTGAAATGTTGGGTACTGGGGGTAATGACTGTTTACTAAATCTGATGATTTTGGATTATGTCGGGGATAATCTTAATACCAGTTGGCTTGTTTTGTTTTGTAGTTTTGAGTATTTACTGCAGTTTGAATAAGGGAAGAAGTAGTGATCATTGATTGCCCGTGACAATAAATCACTAGGTCGTCGGCGTACATTGCATGTTTGATGGGAACAGTGAAGTAGGAGCAGAGGTCATTTGTTACAAGGTTAAATAAGGTGGGGCTTAGCACAGAGCCTTGAGGTACTCAGTCTGTTTGGGTGTACGTTGTTGAAACAATACTGTTAAGACTTACTCTCAAGAACCTAAGAGATAGAAAGTTTTCAATGAATTTAAACATGTTTCCATTGATATTGTAAAGCATTAATTTATTGAGTATTGTCTGCCTATTTATGTTGTCGAATGCATTTTCTATATCAAATGAGGCGAGTATGATTTCTTGTTTTTTGTTTAACGCTGTAGCAATGTGTGTTTGAAGCATAACCAAATTATCTCGAGTTGATCGATTTCGTCAGAATCCAGATTGTTCTTTCGATACAATCTTGTATTTACCTAGGTACCAAATAAATCGCTTGTTAATCATTTTTTACATAATTTTACACATGGTGCATGTTGTGAGATGGGTCTATAGGACTTATGTGAGGTAGGTGCTTGGTCAGGTTTTTTAATAGGTATTATAATGGATAATCGCCATTGGGATGGAAATTTTTTGGAGGACCAGATTAGGTTAAATAGTTCCAGAAGTTTTAGTTGTCCTACGGTATCGAGATTTTGGAGAATAATGTAGGGCAGGTCTGCTTTTTTTGCAGGATTTTAATGCAGTAGTAAGTTCTTGTGGAGAGAAGGGTATATTGAGGGAATCTACGTCAAGTTTGATTAGAGAAGGGCCTGATGACATAGTTTTTGCAGGGGTCGGGAAAATTTTACTTCGGAATTTAGCTTCGTAATTTTTGGCCAAAATTTCGGCTATTTCTTGGTTATTATTTATTATATTTCCATTTTATATGAGATTTGGTATTTTACTATTAGTTTTTTTCCCTTGAATATACTTAATTTTTTTTCAAACCTGATTTGGAGGAGTACTTTCATTTATGGATGAAATGTAGCTTTTCCAGAAGGATTTTTTACTCTGCTTTATAATATATTTTGTTTTTGCTCTAGCTCTCTTGAGCCTAATCAAATTCTCGGGTGTTCCGTTCTGTCGATACAGTTTTAATGTCAGATTTTGCTGTTCTACAGAACTTTTACAGAAATGATTCCACCAGGGAACAGTTTTGTGCCCGTAGGAATGTTTAGTTTTACCTATGTGGGTCTCAGCAGCAGATATAATGCATGTTGTGAAGAGCAATATGTTATTATTCATATTTTCAGATAAAATAAGGGAGGATAATGTAGTTTCTGTTTGAGACATATAGCTGTCCCAATTAACGCTGTTTAGTTGCCAATATGTTCTTGTTGAAATTTGTTGGTGAGGAGGTTCATCGGAAGATATGACTATAGGAAAATGATTGCTGTCATACAGATAGTCTTCAATGTGCCAAGTTAGTAAAAGGGCCGGCTTAGGGTCGCAGAGGCTTAGGTCGATATCAGAGAAAGACCCAGAGGAAATATTGAGATGAGTATTGGATCCTGTGTTTAGTAGGCATGAGCTAGAGCAATTTATTACATTCTCGATGATTCTTCCTCTGCCAGATGTTGAATTAGATCCCCATAGGTTATTATGAGCATTAAAGTCGCCTACTAGTATGTATGGATGTGGTATAGTAGGGGATACGTTAGATATAAGGATTCGTTTGGCTGGTGTAATAAGTCTTCGTATAGGGATAATAGTTGATTTCACAGATATGCTATCGTGTGTTTTGAGTAATTTATCGACGATAGATGTGGAACTTAAATAAATGCACACACGGTTGTTCGATATTTTAGAAGCAAAGGTAACATTTTTTAGATTGACGATTTCACCAATAGCTTTTATGTATTCAAAAAGAGCTGTATCGGGTATAGTATGCATAACAATTGCCTGTTCTCTTTTAGGAAAAGTTTGCGGGGGGGTTGGTTTGAGCCGCGGCTACGTAAGGTTTTGTAATAGTGGGAGGATTGAGTGTTATAGATGAGGATGGTTGAGGTTGTGTTTCAATTTGATCCATTTTTGTAAGAGGGGCTGGATACCAAAACCTCTGCAGAGTAAAAGGACAAGAGTCCTAGATGGACTCTTGGGAATGAAAGGAAATAACAGTTACCTGTGTTAATGGTCCGCCACTGGTGAAAACTAGGTTCTTCAGTTGATGAAGTTATCTGTTTATAAATGTATTTTTGTAAGGCCATTCACAAAAAATGTAGAATCTCACATTATATACTCATTAACTGTTTCACAACACCGTAAAACGGAATAAAAACTCGTAATTAGTAAATGTATTGTTGGGACGACCGAAAATCGATGTTTACTCGTAGGCTGCCTAAATGGGAATGAGATTATTTGTTTATCCGTTTATTCGATTATTACAAGTTTTCAGGGACTAATATTCTTATTAAAAAATTTAAAATTGTACTACAATATATTACGAATAATTTTAGATGTATTTAAGTAGTTTTGATTATTATCTGATGATGTGTTAATGGTTTAGTTAACGATTCTATTTTTCGGGCATTACAATTTCTACTACAAAACTAAAAATGCTACACAATTATTATCTACATCGTTTGTATTAAGCGTGAGGTTAAAATGAGATTATTTTTTGATCCGTTTATTCAATTATTTTAAGTTTTCAGAGACTAATATTCTTACTACAATATACTACAAACGATTTTAGATGTATTTAAGTACTTTTCGTTTTTATCTGACGATAAGTTAATGATTATTGACGATTTTATTTTTCGGGTATTACAATTTCTAATGCAAATATCAAAATGTTACTACAATTGCCTACGTCGTCTGTAGTAAGTGTGAGGTTAAAATGAGATTATTTTTTTATCGGTTTTTTCGATTATTTTAAGTTTTCGGGGACTAATATTTCTACTACAAAATTTTAAATTGTACAACAATATACTACAAACGATTTTAGATGTATTCAAGTAGTTTTCGTATTTATCTGATGATAAGTTGGTGGTTTAATTGGAAAATTGATTTTTTGGGCAATACAATTTCTACAACAAAAATAAAAATGGTACTGCAATAACCTACATCGTTTATAGTAACTGTGAGCTTGAAATGAGGTTTTTTTTATTAAGTGGGCTTGCAGGTTCATACCAGGCTAGGGACACTGCAGACCGTGCCATCTACAGAGCCTGTCGAGTAACTAAAATCGGTAGATTATTCCAAAAAATTAACAAAAACTGTAACGTCATTATTAATCAAATTTTATTGATTTTTATTACTGCATATGCGCTATGTCATATAGCTCGTCCCCACAGGTTATATGTTATACTGTTATCGTTTCTTAGTTCAAGCGTTGAGGTTATTATGAGGTTTCGGTATTTTGGTGTAGTTTTTAATTGCTATAGTGTAATATTTATATGTTGTTTCGTTGCTTTATTGTTATTAATTAAAAAGACAATGGCAACGTGTATTCTGAAGGAGTCTAATAAGTGGTGTACTCGATAAGTTTTATTTTCTTTATTTTTATAAAATACAGAATTTTTACTACTTTAATCGAAAACTTTAGAGATCATGGTTGTTCTTTACATTAGCTAAACTAAAAATTGCTGCATTAATAAAGTAAATATTTCTTTTTACAGTTTTGTTCCTCCAACCCAGGAAGATAAAATTAATATGGCTGGAACACAGTGGTAATAAATCATTAAATTTGTCGACAAGGAAACGATGGAAGATATGTTGCCTTCAGTTTCAAAAACAGTGTTTCTTTAGATTTGAGGAAGACGAAGGGAGGTTATTAAGACAGTTTGATTTGCTTTCCCATATGAGAGGAAATTAACAAAAATTGATGGTAAGTTTTATTGTATTCAATATAGCATGCTATAATTTTGGTAATTTTAAAATGTAAACTGAGTGAATGGAAAGACTAGTCCTGAGTGTGTAATTATATTAAAATTCCAGCTAAGCGCTTTCAACCATTAGGTCATTCTCAAACCTGTCGTCAAGAAAAAAATATACAGAAGGTGTCAAAAAATATCAAACCCTGTAATTGCTACATACAATGAAATAAAATGTTTGATGTTACATCATTATTTAAGTAAATTTTGTTAAAATTACCCTATAAAGAGGGTGTAGAATTGTAATTCACATAACGAAACGTATAATTTGAAATTATCAACTAAATGATATGTGTGTACACCCTCTTTATAGGGTAATTTCAACAAATTTTACTTAAATAATGATGTAATATCAAACATTTTATTTCATTGTATGTAGCAGTTATTTTACTTAAATAATGATGTAATATCAAACAGTTCATTTCATTATATGTAGCAGTTACAGTGTTTGATGTTTTTTGACACCTGTTGTATGTTATTCTCTTGACAACAGCTTTAAGAATGGTCTAATGGCTGAAAGTGCTTACCTGGAATTTTAATCAAATTACACACTCAGTACTCGTCTTTTCGTTCACTCAATTTACATTTTAAAATGTCCAAATTTTAGCATGCTATATTGAATACAATAAAATTAACCATCAATTTTTGTTAATTTCCACTCATATGGGAAGGCAAATCAAACTGTCTTAATAACCTCTCTTCATCTTTCCCAAATCTAAAGAAACACTGTTTTTGAAAATGAAGGGATCATATCCTCCATCGTTTCCTCGTGGACAAATTTAATGATTTATTACCACTGAGTTCGGCTCTGACAATCGACAGAGTAAGACGTGTTTATAAAGTCAAGTGCGATAAAATCCAAATTTGAGTAGTTTTTAAAAAAATAAATACCTAAATAAGGGTGTGATGAGTTTAATTTATATCTAGTGTGTACACCATACTCAGACAATTCCATTTTAAAATGTATCCATTGAAAAAATAATAATCTGGGTTTTATTTTATGTTGTAGCTATTCCCTCCACCAGCTATGGGATGGAAGGTATTGACCCCTTGCCGATATATATAGCCCATGATATGACAATTTATGGGAAATGAAAGTGAGTATTAACTTTTGTTGAGGCATTACGTCTAAGTATTTGGTCTAGCGGAAACCAAAAATCCAAAATATCCAATAAAGACAAAAAATAAAAAACAATAAATCATAATATAGTTAATAACCAAAAATAAATCCTAAAAAATCGAAATCTCCAAAAAAAGGAATTAAAAAAAAACTAAACATGTTTTGATATTTTTTTGGTTTAGTACAAAAACGTGTGTAAACTTAACCCATGGTATGACAATTTATGGGAAATGAAAGTGAGTATTAACTTTTGTTGAGTCATTACGTCTAAGTGTTTGGTCTAGCGGTAACCAAAAATCCAAAATATCCAATTACGACAAAAAACAATAAATCAAAAGGTAGTTCAGAATTCAAAAATATATTTAAAAACAAAAAAAATAAAGAATTGCAAACAACGTCAAAATATCCAAAAAAATATTAAAACATTGAAACATTTTTTGATATTTTTTGGCTTAGTACAAAAACAAGTGTAAACTTATCATTTCAACAGTAAGCGCATTTTGTTTTCTTTTGTTGATATAAATTTTCAAACATATTTGTTTACTTATTTATTGTTGTTATTTCGTGTGTTTACTCATAGAAACTTAACCATAAACGAGAAAGGACTTGCGCAAGACGGAGGGAAGAAACATTTTAACCATCATAGACTGCCAGGAGCTGCAGAGTAGCTTAAACTGCCTTATGCGATGGTTTCATAAGAACGGAATGCTTTTAAATGTACAAATATACAATATACTAGGTTTAAGCTTGTGATATAAACCCATTTAATACTTTCCGTAAAGAAATAAAGATGTATTTTAAGTGGAAATGAAATGTTAGATATATTATTTTAAATTTTGTACAGTCACAAGTGTTTAGCACTCTTATATGTAATTACTTGACACCTTGTATTTACAGAGCTGGGCAGTAGTTAACAACTTTTCTTTAAAAGTATTTCAATTACTTTTGTTCTTACATTCACAGTAATTATACTCAAATATTTTCTTTCACAGAAAGTTACCAAAAATAGTAGTTAACAACTCATTGCTAATACTTTTTTTGATTAAGTACATAGCAGTTATACTCCAGTAGTTTGTCCAGCTCTGTGTGTTTATGGGAGTATAATAATAAATTAATTAATTGATCTAATTTTATCATAAATAATTTTCTAATTTTATCTTGATTTAACATCATTTAAAAATCTAATGATACTCCAATCTGGAATGTATGTTATTCAAATTATTGCAGTGTTTTACATTATAGTTTATTCATTGTCATTCCGTTTGTTAAGAATAGTACTTTGTGAAAGAAATTATTTGTTGTGTATTTTTATACCAAAATAAATAAACTGTTTATATGATTACTGTTTTATTTTTGCCAATTTAACAATTTATGGTCCATCATTTGATATTTCATTTATTTTAACTCAACATCTAATCATTATTAAGTTAATGGAGTTAAATTGAATGAAATGTCAAATGATGGACTATAAATGGTTATTTTGAAATAAAATAATTAAGATATAATAAATTTGAATATACCGCCAAAACCTAAAATTACAGAAATATTTTTAACATCCCTCAATTGTTTAGTCGACAGGTTCTTTAGATGGCGCCACAATCAGTGTCTCATCTATCTGTGGGTTATCTGTGGTTCATACAGCTATTAACTACACCGAAGTTGCCAATCGTTGTAAGATAATGAATACTCTATTCAAGCTCTGCGGTTCAATAGCAAAAGTGAAGAAAGCTTGAACTTACAAAACAAATTATTGTAAATTAACTTGTTTATCGATGATTTTATAATTGTTTATTTTAGTGTTTGTTAATAAGTATTATTAATTACCCCTCAAATACTGAGAAATAATGAAATAACTCACTTTCTGTACGGAGAATTCTTATCTAAAGTGACTCCTAAAATAGCATCTGCAACAAAAATTTTAATCAATGACATTAAGAAAAACACAATATGAGTCACTGGTAAATCAAATTCTTATGAACGTTTTTCCTGGGAGCTTTAGTATTATTTTCCTATGTCAATACAACAAGGAAGTAGTGCAGCGCTCGACATTCTTTCTAAGGGGTGAGTCCGTAAATGAAAAATTACTCTGCTATAATTCCCTCCGACTTTTTCTGTTTCCAAAACTCACTTCGATGCATCCGTTTTCAGTCAATCAAAGACATAAAAACGAATTTCTCGCGATTACTGAACGCAATGGAATGAAAGAGTGAATGCTGGTTCACAATCCTCATTTAAGATGTTTTCCAAGGATATCGTTACATAATAAATGCTGCGTAGTAACTGATGACCATCGCCCGAAGATGTATCAAATATATTCATTATATTATTATATCTTTGCTACAAAATTTAGTCAAACAGAGTATTAAAAATCAGGGAGCCTGGTCCTCTCCAACAAAATACATCTCATCAGTGAATCTTCCCAGTGCCGAAATAATCAAGAGAGTAAGTATAGAAAATAATTTTACTACGATTCGAAAGAGAGACTGGGAAATGGAATACATCACCCAAACTCTCAAAGAAAACATCATCAGATGGTACACAGATGATTCCAAAACCACCACAGGAGTTGGCGCTGGAGTATTCTGGTCTGGCATTAGATACTCGTTATCGTTAGGCTTCTGTCCGAGCCTCTTTCAGGCAGATATACTTGTAATTGAAACATGCGTGGAAATGAACCTAGAAAGAAACTATCAGAAATGTGACCCATCGATTCACTCTGATAGTCAAGCAGCTATCAAAGCATGGAGCACCCATGTCATTAACTGAAAGTTGGTACGGGAGTGACAAAGAAAACTTGAGCAAATAGGCAAGAATAACAGGGTCTCTTTAGTATGTGTTTCTGAGCACAAACGCCCTTTATTGGCCCGGAGCCTTTCTGTGGTGTAGGAAAATACTCCTATAAGAAAGAGTTTCGAAAGAAGGAGGAAACCGAAAGAGAAGCACTATGGCGGTGCCTTCCCGGGCTGGATCACTCCAAATATATTTTTGTATCTTTTTTGATTTTTCTAGTTATTTTCGAAAAAATCTCATGAAATTTGAAAAAAAAAATTCATTTAAACGTCATATTTCCAAGAATAAGCATTCTAAACCGCTTAAACTTTTAGGACCCATTGTTAACGCATAAAGGAAGTAAATAATTGAAGTTGTCTCGTTGGGTTATCATGAAAACAAATCGTCAAAGATGATATTTTTATCTGGAGGTCCTAGAAGATCTTCTTCGGGGCCGAAACCATTTTTCAAATCGGTATTGAAGTGGACTGTATCTGGGTTTTTATTTAAAGATACCGGCACTAGGGAGTAAAAATATCGACTTCATTTCGAGAACTTTTCGACCATTATATACGTCGCCGTCTGTTGGTAGTACCTTCTTCTTCTTTACGTGCCGTCTCCTTTAAGAAGGTTGGCTATCATCATGGCGATTTTTATCTTTGAAGCTGCGGATCTGAACAAATCAACAGAGCTACTGTTGTACCACTGCCTTAGGTTGTTCAACCAGGAGATGCGTCTTCTTCCTATACTTCTTTTACCCTGTATTTTTCCTTGTATAATAGTTTGCAACAGTGTATACCTCTCCCCTCTCATCACGTGGCCCACATATTGCAATTTTCTGATTTTGATTGTGTTGATTATTTCCTTCTCCTTTCCCATTCTTCTCAAAACCTCCTTGTTCGTTGTTCTGCTCACCCAGCTTATTCTGAGGATTCTTCGATATGCCCACATCTCGAATGCTTCCAGCCGGTCAGTGTCGCACTTCTTAAGCGTCCAGGCTTCCATTCCATATAATAGTACTGTAAATATGTAGCATTTAAGCATTCTGATTTTAAGATGTAGACTGAGATCTGTTCTGGTTAATGCATTCCTCATTTTATTAAACACTGTTCTAGCCTTTCCGATTCTTGATCTTATTTCTTGTGAGTAATCATTATTGTCATTTACAGTTGTTCCCAAGTACTTGTATTTGCGGACCTTCTCCACTGGCTCCTCTTTGATCTTTAATGTTTCTCGCTGTTGTTGGTGTTTTGTGATTGTCATGAATTTAGTCTTTTTGGTGTTAAGTGTGAGCCCCATTTCTTCGCTGATCCGTACTACTAGGTCTATTAGCCTTTGCAGTTCTTCCAGGGTTTCTGCTATTAGTACTTTGTCATCCGCGTATCTGATGTTGTTTATAACCTTCCCAATAACTTTCACTCCTGTTGTTTTTTGATTTTCCAGTGCTTCTTGTACTATATCTTCTGAATACAAATTGAAGAGTAATGGTGAGAGCACGCATCCCTATCTTACTCCACGTTTTATTTTTATCTCTTCTGAAAGTTCATTTTGCACCGAAACTTTGGCAGTCTGGTTAAAATAGAGATATGTTATTATCCTGATATCATTCCTGTCCATGGTTTGTTCTCTCATGAGTTTTATGAGGTGATTATGGCGGACTTTGTCGAAGGCTTTGTTATAATCGAGGAAGGCTACATATATTGGCTGATTGACGTCCATGAGTCTTTGAGACAACACATTAAAAGCAAACAACGCCTCTCTAGTACCCATTGCATTTCTGAAACCAAATTGTGTTTCGCTAAGATCTTGCTCAATCTTTCTAAAAATTCTTCGATGTATAATTTTAAGGAATATCTTAAGGGTATGGCTCATTAGGCTGATCGTCCGGTGATCCTTGCATTCCTTAGCGTTCGATTTTTTTGGCAGTGTAATAAATGTTGATTGAGCCATTCTCTAGGGATGATTCCGGTGTTATATACCGTGTTGTACAAATCTACCAGTACTCCAATTTGATCTTCTGCAATTAATTTGATAATTTCTGTTGGTGTTTCATCAGGTCCTGGAGCTTTATTGTTTTTAGCGGTTTTAACTGCATATATAACTTCTTCTTTTGTTATATTTGGGCCCTGTTCCTTATCTGTGTCTCTATCTGTTGTTTCCTGTTGTTTCTCATCTTTAAACAATTCTTCGATGTACTCTTTCCATCTTTCTAGTTTCCCTTTGGTGTCTGGAACTATCTTACCGTTTTTGTCTAGTCTGCTTTTGTTTGCTCTTTTGATGCCCGTTAGTTCTTTAAACTTTTTATGTAGATTGAAGTCATCATGTTTTGCTTGGAGTTCTTCTATTTCTAAGAATTTTCCTTCGTACCATTTTTCTTTGGCGTGTCGTATTTTATTTCTAATTTCTTTCTGTATGGTCTTATATGCGCTTTCGTCTCTATTCTTGTACGACCTTCTGATTTCCATTAACTGTAATATGTCATCAGTCATCCATGATTTTTTCTTGTAGGTATCCTTGATTGTTGCTAATAGGTCTGTTGTTGGGGTCATAATTGTAGTTTTAAGAGTTTCCCATTTTATGTTTACGTCGGAGCTCAATTTTGCTTAGTTCTTCATTTATTTTTTCTGTAAGTTGTTTTACCATTGGGTTTTTCAGATGTGAAACTGGGAGCTGCTTTTTGTTATCTATAGCTGCTTGTTTCTTGAGGCGGATTTCCATTTTAACTATAACTCGATTGTGGTCTGACCCGATGTCCGTACCCGGGTAGGTTTTAGCCGATTTGATGGTATTCCGATATCTCTTCTTTATCAAAACATAGTCTATCTGATTTCTTCTAATCTTGTTGCCTTTATCAGCTGGTGATTTCCATGTATATAATCGTCTTTCATGCAGCTTGTAGAAGGTGTTTGTGATTGCCATATCATGTTCTTGACAGAACTCTGTCAATCTCCTCTTTCGTTCCTTATTCCCAGTCCAAAATCCCCAATAACATCATCCACTTTACCTTTCCCTATCTTTGCATTAAAGTCTCCCATAATGATTGTAATATCTGTTTTTCGTAATATCTATAGCTTGTTGGACGTCATCATAAAATTAATAAATTTCTTCTTCGACTTTATCAGCCGTGGGAGCATATACTTGAATTATGTTGAGTGTTCTTTGCGCTGTTTTTATTCCTATCATAATTACTCTATCTGATATGGGTGTGAAGCTGGTTACTAAATGTTTGAGATTTCTGTAGTACCTACTGGTTCTTAATTGAATATATAGATATATACCGCATGTCCGCTTTGATTGCAAGATACCATCGACAATTTATAAAATATCAATTTGAGGTTTATTATTAAATATATGTGCTTACATATTACATATAATGAAAACAATATTCAAATTTAGATTAATTAATTAAATAAAATGAATGAATACTTAACAGAAGGATTGTCTTTAATTTTGCATTTACCAAAAGATTTATCAGTTTTTGTGCCAATTTTTATTTCCGTCATATATTTATTAAAATTTCGTTCATTTTTATCCTAATGACTCCATATCAAATTCATTTTAACAATAGTGTTCTTTAAAACTTGATTTTTTTTGTATTTCACGTTAAATGCATGTAATTCAATTTCAGCCAAATAAACAGTAATCTTCAAACCACCGTATCTCCGGACCTATTGCACGTATATAAATGATGAAAATATTTTCCTTTTTTTATATGCATCATAAGGGGCAAAAGCAGATTACGGCACTATATAAACTTTTGTTTCTTGTGCCATTTTCTGCTTACTGTCTAAGTTTTAGGTCAATCGGAACATGTTATTAGAATTTTTAGGGAAAACTCTCATCCACTGATAACTCTAGTTGGTAAGCCTATTGACAGGATGTCGTCCTTCTACAATAAGAAGATGAACTTAGAACTTACTGTGTAAAATATCCAAGACGCATTCATTTATGAATGGCGTTATATTTACTGTTCTATCTCCACATAACTGATCAATTAATCGACTAGAAGCTTCTGTGAATGTATCGACAAACGTTTCCAAAATATTCATATGAAAATACGGTTGTATCATTTTTCTATTCATTTTCCATTTTTCGCCTAAAAATTAAAGAAAAATTATTAATATAATCTGAAGGGATCGTTTTACTTTATTTATATTATATGATCTATTATTTTCATTAAAAGAATATTCAATTATTTGTAGACATTGCATTAGCAAGGCTGAAGAAGAAAAAGTAGTCTATAATAATCCAAGATGGCTCCAAAACAACTAACGGAACTGGAATGAAAGGCTAACATACGTCAGTATGAGGGGACTTACTTCAGCCGACGTTATCAACTACTTCAAACAAGTATGCTGGATGACGAGCTAGAAGGAAGTCGGAACCTCAAAAGGATGCACAATGGGCCAATTGTGGCCTAAGTGATGTGGAGTCACCCACCCTTCAAATTCTTACAGATACAGATACAGATGTGTGTTGGTTGTATAATAACTGATTTGAATAGTTAGAATATAATTTTATGTTGTCATAGCCTAAGTTTGTGTTCTGAAATTCTAGTTTCAAAATTTCTTAAAGTTCTACCGATATAAATTTTATCACGTTGTCATTACCATATTTTAATTTATTAACTCCTGATTTGTTTAATTTTGAAGATTTAGATTTGTGATTTCTATTGAGTGTGAATAAATTGTAATTTAATATTGAAGGATGGTGTTCCAAAGTATGTTAAGCTTGTAACATGTCGCTGAGACATGTTCCTATTTTCATCAATTATTTTGGAGCGTTACTTATTCGTCGGCTACTCCCACCTCTAATTCCAAATCCTTTTATTACAAATATTAGGAATATATCGGTGATCGTTTTCACCATCGTTAAAATATCCACTTAAACTACGATTCAAGTCGAATTCGGTCTCTTCTGTTCATTCTTCGCTGATAATCAACTTCAGTACTCAGTTTCCAAATAATTTTGTGGGTGATATTAATTACTCTTGCTGGTAAGTTATCTATATCTTTTCAAATTGTAATTGTGTGCTTACAAATCATTCTATTTCGATTTTTCCATTTATTTGAAATATTTCGTTTTTAAAAAACAATGTTTTTTTTATGGCGTTTCCAGTTTCTCTTCGCCGTTCCCTTTAAAAAAAATCTGGTGGCGTCCAAAGTTATATTATGAAGCGAATAATTTATAACAGATTCTCTATATGGTTATTTTCCACCGATTTAAACTTGCTGTTTCTGATTATTTTGGGAACAGGACGGATAAGAATGAACAGATTTCTGTGGTTTTATTTTGAAAATTAAACTCAATTTTTATATGTATTGGAGTATAAGCTCCTCACCTGTTCATTTTATTCCTCCTTTTCAAATTTTCACTTTTCTACTGTTTCTCCTGTTTTTTTTTATTTCTTTCCCTACAGCTCTGTACCCTTAACCTGTACGGACCTCTACGCACCTCTACGGACCTTTAAGAACCTTTACGGACCCTTACGGACCTGACGGACCCTCCAACGATCCACTCACTTAAATCGTTTATTTTTATCGGAAGGAAATACTTGTTCTAAAGTCTGTTTTATTATCTTTTTATTTATGATATTGTGAATTAAATTTGTATCGTAATTATTTGCGATTTGTTTTATGATATTTAGTTCTTTATTGATATTATTAGTATATAATGGGACTATTAAAAGTCTATGCATCATACTATTGAAAGCTGCTAATTTATGACTGAATGTTTATTGACTTATTTTGCTCAAGCTCTACCGTAAATTTGATATTATTATGAATTGAGGTAATGTAAGTAATGAAGCTGTCTAATTGTCTAGTTGCACCGGTGAAGCTAGCTAAAATGTCCACATATCGGTGCGAGTACATAAGTTTTTTACTAAGGAGGTGTTTATGAATAATTTTTTCCTAAATTACCCATGGAAATTTCTGTTAGTAGGGGGCTGAGGGGGTTGCCCACAATCAAAACATGTTTACTACTTTAAACTTCTCCATTGAAATGAAAATAATTTTGATTTAAACACACTTTTAATATAAAGTTATAATGTCAGAGCGAATTACAAGATTAACATTATTGTACGTGAGCAAGTTATCGACAAGAATTATATTTTTTTTCAGGTGGTATACTAGGGAATTGATTTCTTACATCGAACGTTATGATTTTAGAATTATGAGGTAGTTTAACATTTTGTTTATTATTAATTAATTCCGTTCAGTTTTTAACTGAAAATTGAGGTTTGAATGAACAATATTTAGAAATTTTATCTATGAGAATCTTTGAAATTTTAAATGGAGGTGCTGTGAAAAAAGAAACTCTTTATGGAGTTTAATTAATGAATAAAGTTCAGGGTGTTGCTGATTGGGTAAAAGTAATTTATATTTAATTTATCGTTAATTATTAATTGATTTAGCGTTATCTACTGCTAATTTTATTTCCTTCTGAAATTTATTACCTGGGTCTGTCTTAAGGGTCTCAAAATTGCCTGCCTGTATAAAATTGCTGGTTTTTAATACATAATCTTCTTTAGCGGAAACTTCATTAATTTTTTTTCTAAAGAAAACATTCGCATCAAAGCACCTGCTTTGGAATCACCCAAAATATTTGAAGACCTTTTAAAAGGGAGAGCAACCGTGAATCTTCATTCTGCATCTCTACTGAAGGTACTAATATACATTTTTTCACATTCTGCATCTTCGGCTTCCGGTAAAGTGGTTTTTGGAACTTACTCAATTTCCCAAAAAGTTTTCACAAGTTCATTCAAAGATGATTCTTCCTTCAAAGTAAAATATACATTCTAATCTGAAGCCGAGTTGAACATCGGAACTTTTCCCATTATGACATACCCGAAAATAGTCTGTACCGCCACTGGTGAACCCGTTGGAGACGCATAACTCTTGTTCCCCATCACTGTTGCAAAGAGCTCAGCACTTATGATACCGCCAATTCCCGTTGGTTCATCAAATTTATCATCAGCTAATTGAATATTTTCGAAATTGTACAAAAAACTACGATCGACTCTTAATCTAGGAAGTTTATCAGAAATTGTATCCCCTAACAATGCCTGCGTAAAGTATTTCTTCGATTAATCATACCGAGATGCTACAATAAGGTCTGTAATACCTCTTACCGAATTTGAGTTTGAACCAGTTCCTTGCCCGGAAACCAAACTTCGAGATATTTTCAACTTTGAACAATTACGAGTGATGAGATGAACCTGACTGCCACTACCCAATAAAAATCTAGCTGTTTGACCGTGACCTGAACCGTTTAGAACGTTAACTACCACCGTCGCTAGTAACACTGTACTATGACGATTTTTTATTGTCGTTGCACAGAAACTATGATTTGTATTTTCTAGTATTCGTATGTGAAATTTCACCAGTAGAATTGCCCTCACTTGATGTAACCTTGGAAGTCCCCTGTTCATGTTGTACCATAGTGAACGATCTGCCTAAATGCAATAAAGAATGGTGTTTTTTGTACATTCTGACCAAATCCGATCAGAAGGGCAAACTCTCACCTCATGATTGAAAGACAAGCAGTTGTAACACCAATTGTTATCACGAACGAGTGCATAAAGTTTAGATGGAGTCAAACGCTTGAAGTTTTCACATCTACTCAAAACATGTCAGCCTTCATGACAAAATTCGCAAGTGTTTGACTTCTCGTTACTATCCGACCGATTGTTTTACGTGACACAGACAGATTTCGTTGAGCGCGATCTCGTATCAACGTAATTACCCCTACCAGATACCACGTTTCGATTCAAATTCGGTATTTTTGCTTGCTCATTGACAAATGCTATAACCGCGTCATAAGTTGGTATCTCCTTACCCCGTACCGACATTTCAAAAGATTTAACCGTTTCTGAATCCAGTTTTGCTAGAGCCTGATGCATCAAAATGAAATCTACCAAATTATTCAACTTGTGATTTTTCATATTTTTCCAAAAATGATTCGAGGTTTTTTGCTGATTCTTCCTGCTTAAATCCCAGAATATGGTCCAAGTAGCTAGTCGCTAATGAATGCTCATCTTGATATTTGTCAACCAGAGATTTCCAAATAATATCATAATTGTCCGTGCAAACACTCAATGTTGAGCCCTTCAAACTACCTACCAAATAATTTACCTTGTCAACATCCGTTAGAGATTTATTATCATGAATTAAACTTTTAAAAATCGAGTAAAAGTTTCCCACTCTTTAATATCACCAGAAAATTCCGGAAGTTCAATATTTGGAAGTGACGGAAGATTTCGCATTAAACCAATGTTTCCCAGAAAACCCGAATTCCCCTGAGCTGCAGTAGATGCACTAGTATTACCCTGTGAAGTTGAAGTCCCAGTTTGGTTTTGCGAAGTATCCGCCTGCTGTTCTTCTCTCTCTAACTTTGCAGCCGCAGCATGAATGTAACAACACATTTCATCAATCGTTCGTATAATCGCATAATTTGGCATGAACGCCGTATCAACTTCAAAACTAACCTTCATAATTTCGTCAATAACCTTGATCAAGTCGGTTTTCGTCGAATCTATCGACTTATATAACGCTGAAAACCTAGGCTTATCATTTTTAATTGTCTTGGATAAATCTAAAAGATTTTGTAAAATTGAAAGTATTGACGACTCTTTTTTGCCGTGAGCGTTTTCAATTGTCTTTCCGTAGCAGTACCTCCCATTCCGTATGTCAAAAGAACCTTTTACACTATAATTATTATTATCTGAGAAACAATTCCTCAAAGTTCACACTATGAAAAATATTTCGAAAACCTATACCTTTAAGTTAATTTGGCAACACCGCATCCACCGAAACCTGAAAGTATGGAATAGCAACAAAAGCTGTTACCACAAAAAACCTGAAACCGACTAGGATATAAAAAACTCCCGAGAAATGTTATTCGAAATTAAATGAACAAACGACGATTAAATTTATATTTCCGAATGTAGATTCACGTTTCTCAACCGTATCCGAAAATTCCAAAATTCAATTTAACCGAATTGAACAAACTACTATGAACTTCCTGATATATTTGAAACAATCCGAGCTCGATATAGGTATAGGACCAAATGTTTTAGTTTCATTTCTAGAACATCCCGATAATATTCTGTGAGAAATATATAAGTCTTACCTTTACATCGAAGTTCGTTTTTTCTCGATTTCTTTGGTGCTGGAAATGACTTTGTGAAGGGGAGGGAGAAATGAGGAAAACACCACACTTGTAGAAATTAATTACTAGACCGAAAGCACTCCGTAAGGCCAAAATAACCTTTTCCCGAAGCAAAAATAACCTATTATTAACGACCAATAGGAATTGCAAAATAGATATCAGGACCGACTCACTCCGACCCTAATTAACTTCTTCGTTTTATTTTATATCTGATAAAAATTACTCAAAGCGACGTTGCCAAATCCTCCCCACAAAATTCTTCTACTAAATCAAGTTATGCTACGACAAATAGTATGATACACAGAATTTTAACAGTTCCATTAAGTACTAATAATTACAACAAAGAACTGAATATCATAAAACAAATAGCAGTTAATAATAATTATGATTCAAATTTAATTAACAATACCATAAATAAAAAGATAGTAAAACAGACTTTAGAACAAGTATTTCCTTCTGATAAAAATAAAAATAAATTTAAAAGCTTTACATACTTTGGAACACCATCTTTCAAAATTACATCATTTGTAGAAACTTTAGACATGACGTGCTTTAAAACTGTTTACAATTTATCCAAACTCTTGAAAAATAACAAATCTAAATCTTCAAAATTAGACAAATCAGGAGTTTATAAATTAAAATGTGGTAAATGACAACTGTGATAAAATTTATATATGCAGTACTTGTAGAAATTTTAGAACTAGAATTTCAGAACACCAACGTAGCTATGATAACATGAAATTAGATTCTAATTATTGAAATCATTTATTAGAAAACCAACACAGTTTCGACCCAAATTTTGAAACTTTACATGTAGAACTTAAATCATTTAAATTAAATCTTTTAGAAGCTCTTGAGATAAATAAAAAGAAATATTCATGTAACCTTCTTAACGACCAAATAGATATCAACAATTCTCCTTTATTAAACCTATTTACCTACAAAATAGTTTACGAGTGATTGTAGTGAATGAATTTTCAAGTAAACTTGTTCAATATTCGTAAAATTCCGTATTTATGCACTGTATAAATTAAAAAAAAATTCATTATACCTTCACTCGCTTGATAAAGCTACTGTACTAGCGAAATTCGTCACAAGTTTAAATTGAACATTAGTTCAAATATAATGAAGTTTTAAAGAAATGAAATTGTTTTACTTCATCGTTTAATATATTGCTTTGTAGAAAGTTATGCAAGTATGAAGATCGGCTCCCCACCATGTCATTCGTACTAATTTTGTATTGTAATAATACTATCCACACAACTTTTCCAAGTAAGTTTTTCTTTTCCTCGATTTCCTATCAGTTGTTGGCCATAAGAAAAGGTAATTAAAACGGTTACTGAATAATAGAATGGATCCTAAATATTCAGTAACCAAAATCCTTCAAGACTTTGGTTCATTCGACATTGTCACTTGACAGAAGCACAACAAGAACAAAGCGATACTGAAGAAGAATTCTTCACCTTTAAACTAATAATTTTTTATAGTGGTTAAAATAATAGTTTTACAAAACTTTGCGCCAATCTCAAATGTCTATTGTAAAGTAGTAATAAGAATACGGATATTAAACTACTTACCATTACTAGTAATAAGACCTTGACCTAGAAAATTATGTAGAACTTTGTAATGGAAGCTTTTTTGGTTAGTCTTATTCGTTGACAGAATAATTTTCAAGTGCCTAGGCTCGCTAATACATATAGAAGGTATACATGCCATCCACACCCTAAAAACCGAGCCATACTTTTGTGTTGCTGTGCTGGCCAATTCTTCAAGGGCTAAAAAAATTATATTACTAAAAATTGTACGCCTTCGATCGTCATATTTTAATAAACAAACCTAACGGTTCTAGTAATAATCGAAAATACTACTACTCTGCAATGCTAACAAGAAATGTTCTATCTGCAGTTTTGAGAAAATCAGTTTTAGTTTTATCTTATGCTAAAATACATGGTCTTGTAAGAAACATGTCCTATTTTATTTTATATATTATGTCGGAATATAGAATCTAATTGCTAGTCATAATTTCGATTTACCTCTTCCCAATTAGGAGATATTTGATAATACTGTCACTTAGAACAATGTACGTATATGCAATTAGGTTGTATCAAATTTTATTTACTGAATTTATCCTCATTGAAACCAATATTTTAAATACTAAACACTCTAATTAAGTTATAATATATAGGAACTATACATATTATTTATATAATAGTATAAATGTACTGTCCTTGCAAGCAAAAGGCACAGTGAATATAATGTGACGGTAAAGAATAAATGAAAGTTTATTGAGATTTATGCCCAATTTCACCAACCATTTCCTAAAGTTAGGTAATACCTAAATCAAATTTTGGAATTGCTGAATCCAATGTACGTTTCACCACACGTTAAGTAATAGTCTTGTTTATATATAACGCTACGCTATTGTTATTCAATGGAGAGTAATTAGGGAAGTTGGCTCGCAGAGGGGGTTTTGGTTGTTAGGTGCCCATTCATAAATTCAATTCAAATATTACTATAAATACGTTTCGCGCGAAACAATAAAGACAAACGTTGTCGGATTGTGTAGACAAAGATGAGATTATATCTAATAAAAAATACAAATAGTGTAACTCAGGCTAGGGACACTGCAGACCGTGCCATCTATAGAGCTTGTCGAGTAACTAAAATCGAGAGATAATTCCAAAAAATTAACGGAAACTGTAACGTAGTTAGTAATCAAATTTTATTGATTTTTATAACTGCGTATGCGCAATATCATATTGCTCGTCCCCAACCCCACACGTTATATGTTACACTGTTATCATTTCTTAGTTCAAGTGTAGAGGTTATTTTGAGGTTACGGTATTTTGGTGTATTTTTTAATTGCCATAGTGTAATATTTATCTGTTGTTTCGTTGCTTTATTGTTATTAATTGAAAAGACAATGTCAAAGTGTATTCTGAAGGAGTCTAATAAGTGGTGTACGCGATAAGTTTTATTAAAAAAATTTGAGCATTTTTTCTTTCACAATTAACAACCATTATCTTTATTTTTATAAAACACAGAATTTTCACTAATTTAATCGACAACTTTAGAGATCATGGTTGTTCTTCACATTAGCTAAACTGAAAATTGCTGCATTAATAAAGTAAATATTTCTTTTTACAGTTTTGTTCCTCCAACTCAGGAAGATAAAATTAATACGACTGAAAAGCAGTGGTAATGTGTGTGTGTTTTAGTTATTGGCCTTAGTCGTGGACTAATTGGCCAGCGCTATTTTTTTTGTTAGTACTATATCTAATACAGTATAATATATTCATATATATACATATATACATCTACATACATATTTTTTTTTATACATACAAATGTTTTTTTTAATAAACAACCATTTCTTATAATATAACTAAGTTAATCTATTATAGGGTGGGATACCATTTTTTTTTCTCCTTTTTTTTCTTTTTTTTTCTTTTTTTTATTTCTTCTTTTTTTCTTTTTATTAGTTTTTTTTTATTTCTTTTCTTACATATATATTTTTTATTATTATTATTATTATTTTATTTTCTCTTTTTCTTTAGTTTTTTTCATATATCTATTTTTATTTTTTTCAAATGTTGGTAAACTACATAATATACATTGTCATTCCTTATACTCAAAATACTGTCTAAATTGGTGGGTAGGTCTATCCCATTTTGTCGCAGTTGGTGTAGGAATTCTTCAATTTCTCGATGGAAGTTTGGGCAACCCAAAATTATGTGTTGCAATGTTCCAAGTTCCCCACATAAGCAATCTGGTGAATCCGCCAATCCTATTTTGTATAAATGTTCTGGATATCGTCCATGTCCGCATCTAATTCTATTTAATGTTTTTATAAACTGCCGATTGGGAATATTGTGAAACCAGGTGTTTCTAAATATTTTTAGTTGTATATTTCTAAAACGAAAACTTTAATGTTCATTTATAAACAATTCTCTCCATTCTTCCATTTGTTTCGCTTTCATTAAAGGACGTAAGTCCGTAAATGGTATTTTATTTTCACTTGATGTTTCTCCATCTGTTGCTGCTAGTTTGGCTAATTGATCTACTTTTTCATTGTTTTTTATTCCATGATGGCCTTTAATCCATACCAAACTGAAATTTTTCCCCTGTTCTTTTAGTGTTTTGGTGATTTCTAATATGCGAATAACGATTGGTGAAAGATTAGATGTCCATTTTAAATTTTTTATAGAATCTATAGAACTTTTGCTGTCAGTTAGAATTACGAAATTAGTTTTCTCATGATTATTTATGTATTTTAATGCTTCTAATATTGCTGTTAGTTCTGCTGAATAGATAGACATCTGGTTTGGGAGTTTTACTAATTTGGAAACATTATCGTTTGGATGGAAAAAAGCACATCCAGTGGCTTCTGTATTTTTTGACCCATCTGTGTATATGTAATCTGCATTTGGCCATTGGTTATGTAAGCTATTGTTGATATAGGTATTTATAGCAGTATTATTTGGCATATCTGTATGAAGGTAACATGTTGGCACATTAATTTCTAATAATGTGTAGTCCACATTGTAACAAGGAAGAACATCACTTTTATACATATTTTCTTCAAATTGCCTAAGGAACCGATAACTTGTTGTGAGGAGGTGTTGCTTTTTCTTTCTCCAATAGGGAACATTTAATAGTGAGGATAGTTCGTGCAACTGTTCATGTCTATTTTGCGCTATAAGTTTGGATACCATCACATCACAAAAGTATTTTCTTCGTTAGTGCAAAGGAGGCTCCGCAGCTTCAACTTCTAGAACATTTAATGGTGTACTCTTCAAGACTCCCAGGCATAAACGTAGACATTTGTTTTTAATTAATTCCACTTTTCCCAATTTATTCATTGTTGAGTTTCCGTATAGAACCGAACCATAGTCCAAGATAGAACGTATTAGAGCTCTATAAAAAATTAAAGCAATATTTGGATCTGCTCCCCATTTTGTATTGCAGAAGACTCTAATAATATTTATGCTATTTTCACATCTTCCTGTCAAACTATTAATATGGGTTTTCCATGATAGTTTTTGGTCTAAAGTTATGCCCAGATACTTAACCGATGTCTTATAAGGAATGTTCAAAGGCCCTAGTGAAATATTATTTTCTGGCTGATAACGATCCTGAGTCCATGTGTATCTAACCATTTTTTTATTGCATCTCCAGCTTCTTTAAACCTTTGTATTGTTCGTTCTATTGTTTTCTCTTTGGCCAAGACACAAAAATCATCGGCATATTGTAGAACTCCAATGTTTGGTTCGAAGATATCTACAAAATCTAGAGTGTAAATGTTGAACAGTAATGGGCTTAATATGCTCCTTTGTGGAAGTCCCGTTGAGGATATTCTTACATGGCTCTTTTCACCATTTAATTGCACAGTTATTTCTCTGTTAATGTAAAGGTTTAATATTTTTTCAATTATATTGTCGGGAATACCTATTGTTTTCATTTTGGTTACAAGGAATTTTAAATTCACTGTGTCATAAGCTCCCTCCAAATCCAAGAATAGGGCAGAAACTGAACTGTTACGGGAAAAGGCAGCTTGAATTTCGGATGTGACAAGAGCTGTGGCTTCTTGAGTAGATCGACCACGTCTGAAACCATATTGTTCTTTAGGAAATACTTTGTTCTTCTCAATCCAGTGCTCTAGTCTATTTTTCAAAATTCTTTCAAAGGTCTTCATGACGCATGAGCTCAATGTGATAGGTCGGTAGCTTTCAGGAGATTCTTTGGGTTTGCCAGGTTTAAGGATTGGGACTATTACATATCTTTTCCATTGTTCTGGTACTGCTACTTTATTTGAATATATATTGTTGAAGATGTTTAACAGACGATTTTTTGCATTAATTGGGAGTTCGTAGAGCATGGGATAGTGAATATTATCCATACCTGGTGAAGTATTGGAGTTTTTCTTTAATGCCCTATCCAATTCAGGAAGTGTGAATATGTTATTCAAAAAATGATTATTTTCCATATTTTGGTGTCATTCCATAGGCTCTTCATTTACCCAGTCGGGGGATGCATTTTTATGGAATTGTTCTGTCCATTCTCCCCATTCCGAAGGATTTGTGTTCGATTGTTTTCTGTTTTTATATTTATTTACTTTTGACCAGACTACTTTAATGGGTGTGTTTTTATTTAAACTAGTACAGTAATCTCTCCAGCTTTGTTGTTTTTCTATGTTGGTATTTTCTTTGTATTTTCGGAAGTACTCTTTACGCTCTGTAACAGCTTTCTGGCAATCTTCGTTCCACCAGGGCTTACATTTCTTTGGGTTATGCAGACCTGAATGGTTTAATTTTGGAATTGATATATTTGCTGCTTCGTTAATGTCTGAAATCAATTGATCGTAGCTATCTCTTTGCATATATTTTGATTTGTTGTCGATATAACTACTATAGGCAGACCAGTCTGCTCTTCTCACATTCCAAATTCTATTTGTTTTATTTTTAATTGTTTTTCCTTGTGCATTGCTTCTTAATAGGATTGGCAAATGGTTGGATCCCATGGGGTCTTGAATTACTGTCCATTCAAAAAGGTGACTTATGTTTTGGGAACAGAGGGTAATATCTATGTCACTTTTTCTTTGTTCGGGTCTAGTAACCAATGTAGCTTCTCCATTATTTAAAAAAATTAAGTTGGAAGAATTAATTGCCTCCAATAAGTTCCTCCCATCTGTATCTTCTGCTTCTGAGCCCCAAGCTGGATGATGTGCATTGAAATCTCCACCAATTAGACAAGGCTTTGGAATGGAATTAAAAAAATGTACAAATTCATTCTTACTTATTCTAGATACAGGTTTAATATACAGAGATACAATATATACATTTTCTATATGACCAAAACCCACACACACACACTTAGCTTGAATTTTCTCTGTGTAAGGAAGTGGGACATCCTTATAAGAAATATTTGAATTTATTAAAACTGCTACTCCCCCCTTGCCGTCATCTCTATCAACTCTTAGACAATTATACCCTGTAAAGTTGTAATAGATATTTTTTTTAAACCAAGTTTCAGATAATAAACCTATACTAATTTTTTTATCGTGTAAAAAATATTCTAGATTATTTTTATTTGCAACTGCAGATCTGCAGTTCTACTGTAGTATGTTGATATTTAACTCCCCGAATTTACCTCTAATTCACAACGTAGCCTATCCTTAACAATATTTATTAAATCTGATTTTTGAAATTGAAAATGATTGTTGTTTAAAGACCTTATAACATCTGTGATGATGTGTACTAGAGAATCTACAATGTCTTCATCAAATTCAGTTCTGATCCCTCCCATATTTTTTTTATATGAGCTCTGACTTAAAATTCCCCCACTTAAATCATGGTTTATGGGTTTAATTATTTCATTTCGTTCTGTTAATAAAGGATTGGGAGATGAAGGTCTAACCCGTTTAGCGGGAGTTTTATGGATAGTATATTTATTTTGTTTCGATGTAGATTGGGAGTTGTTAGTGAAGTTTTCTGGGTTGTAAGTAAGATTTGTTAATGCATTAAAAGAGTTAGCAAGGCTAACGATATTCTGAGAGTTATTTGTATTAACTACAGAATTAGTACCATTATTACTCTTAACCGCACTTGCGTATGTGTTTTTTGGGAACAACTTTATTGCGTCACTATAGCTTATATTTTTCTCAGACATAACTTCTTTTATTCTTTTTTGTCTATCATATTCAGGGCATTTGTCGTATTCGGTTACCAAATGATTACCTCCGCATTGTAAACAATCTTTCAAAGGGATTTGACAAGTATCGGATTTGTGTTCTTGGTGACATTTGCAGCATCTTGGTTTACTACGGCATTGTTTCCCCGGATGCCCGAAGCGGTAACAATTATAACATAATATAACCCTCTGCTTATAAGTCTCCACGTGAGTGATAACTTTATTTAACACAACATATTTGGGTAATGTTTGAGATCTAAAATTTACAATAACACTTTTGGTAGGAACATATTTTACGGAATCATTTTCAATTATTTTTCTTTTTAATCTCGTTACGCTAATCACTGAAAATTTGCAGTGGAAATCGTGAGGTTGAATTCTGCTTTTTAAATAGTTTTCATCATGTTCAATTTCTATATTTCTCAAAATACCCTGACGATATACCAAATATTTCGGAATATACACTTCCAACTGACTATTTTTAAAGACAGCTGGAGAATTTTCTATTAGATAATTAGCCCATTTTGCTTCTTTAAAATTCACCTTTACCCTATATCTACCTGCTAAATCTATAGTTTTGATTTTATCATCTAATTCCGGCCAATTTTTTAATATCAAGTCTCCAATTTTTATTGTATTTATTCTCGATTTCATATTTATATTTTCTATTATTACTTGATACGGACCTGTATCTGATAGCTCATCGTATTTAATTAGGATTCTTTCTTTTTGTATCGGATTGTTTTTCGGTGATTCGTTTTTATCCTTATTGTCGTTAATTACGATGTTTTTTACCGGACTGGTTTCGTTTGTTTTATTATTATCATTTCCGACATTAATTTTATTTTGTTGTTACTGATTGAAAAACGCTTTCATAGTAATTTCACTTACCTGGCTATTATTTATTTGAATTTTATTTTTATCTACATTACCGGACTGAATCTCAGAACCTGAAGCGCCAACCAAATCACATTCCATAGCCGATTGATCCCGTTTTTCAAAACCTGTGAACCTGTTTTCACCCGGATCAGGTGGATCACCCTCCTGATGACCACTCATTACACCCTTATTTAGGTATTTATTTTTTTAAAAACTACTCAAATTTGGATTTTATCGCACTTGACTTTATAAACACGTCTTACTCTGTCGATTGTCAGAGCCGAACTCAGTGGTAATAAATCATTAAATTTGTCGACGAGGAAACGATGGAGGATATGATCCCTTCATTTTCAAAAACAGTGTTTCTTCAGATTTGCGAAAGATGAAGAGAGGTTATTAAGACAGTTTGATTTGCCTTCCCATATGAGTGGAAATTAACAAAAATTGATGGTTAATTTTATTGTATTCAATATAGCATGCTAAAATTTGGACATTTTAAAATGGAAATTGAGTGAACGAAAAGACGAGTACTGAGTGTGTAATTTGATTAAAATTCCAGGTAAGCACTTTCAGCCATTAGACCATTCTGAAAGCTCTCGTCAAGAAAAAAATATACAGAAGGTGTCAACAAACATCAAACCCTGTAACTGCTACATACAATGAAATAAAATGTTTGATGTTA
This sequence comes from Galeruca laticollis, assembly GCA_963921935.1. Taxonomy (NCBI): domain Eukaryota; kingdom Metazoa; phylum Arthropoda; class Insecta; order Coleoptera; family Chrysomelidae; genus Galeruca; species Galeruca laticollis. The sequence continues at coordinate 53,952,146 of OY998184.1, forward strand.
CATCATTATTTAACTAAAATTTGTTAAAATTACTCTATAAAGAGCGAGTACAATTGTAATCTTCATGAACATACCAAAAAGATTTAAATAGAGAGAGGTGTTCGACAAGGCGACACAATCTCGCCAAAATTATTCACCACACTACTGCAATACATGTGTAAACAAATAGATTGGGATGGGTTAGAAATAAACATAGACGGCGAAAACCTATGTCACTTAAGATTCGCAGATGATATAGTCTTGATAGCGGATGATATTCACAAGGCGGGAACCATGTTGAGACTGTTACATAATATTTCAAAGAAAATGGGTCTCAAAATAAACATCTCAAAAACGCAAGTGATGACAAATCTCGTATTGGCAGGAGGTATATATTTGGAAGGAAATCAAGTCCAAGAAACAACGTCCTATAAGTACTTAGGTCACGAGGTAAGCATAACCAGAGATAATCAGGTAAGAGAAGAAGAATAGGATTGGCATGGTCTGCTTTCGGAAAGCTAAGACATATCCTAAAATCCTCACTGCCCATATATCTAAAAAGAAAAGTTTTCGACCAGTGTGTTTTACCTGTGTTAACATACGGTGCAGAGACCCTAACTCTAACCAAAAAACAAGCAACTAAAATAGGCGTAGCTCAACGTGCCATGGAAAGACAAATGCTGGGTTTATCCCTAAGAGACAAAATACCGAACGCAGAAATTAGAAGAAGAACGAGACTAGTTGATGCCATAGAGAGAATCGCATCCATAAAATGGAACTGGGCGGGTCATATAGCTAGATTAACAGACAATAGATGGACTAAGAAGATTATAGAGTGGAGACCAAGACATGAAGCATTTCGAAATAGGGGAAGACCGCTAACACGTTGGCATGACGACTTGAGACATATCCATAAAAACTGGATACAAGCAGTACAGGATAGGAAGATATGGAAGCAATCAAGGAAGGCCTATGTCCAGCAGTGGACTGAAGGGGCTGGGTGATGATGATGATGATGATTATGATAATAATTACCAATTAAATATTTATGTTTAACTATGTAATTATACCTAGTCAGAACATTTTCTTATTGGTAATTCGTCCAATTGATGGGATCGTATCAATTCTCAATGTAAAATATCGTTTTTAAAATAGATTGGAAATTACTTAGCGACAACTCTCGTATGTAGTGTGTAGAGACGTTTCCAAAACGGAGTCTTTTATAATAAAGACTATCGTATACAGAGTGTTTCAATAAAAACTCCCAGGCCGGATACGAAAGTAATAGAGATATTTTAATTCTATAAAAGCCAATTTGTAGAGTGCTAAAAGAGCTCTTTTCAAGTTTGGATATAAATTGACTGTAAATAAGTCAATATGTAGATGGCGTTGTGCTCAATAATTTTTTTGCGATGGCAGAGGATTTTTCAAATGTAGTACACCACGAATGGAGTGCACCGTAGGAGAAAAATCGTTATCTTAGATCAGATTATGTACAAGGTATTAATAAAACATGAAAAAGTTTCAAGAGAGAAGTGCCATTATTGATTATTTAAAGCAAAATGTTTATAAAAGAAAGTTGGCTGTAATTCAAAATAAAACCCGAATATAAGTTTTCAAATAAAAATTTCAATTATTACTCCTCTTCTATTTTGTTGTGGAAAATAAACAAAAATCACTATGATCATTCAACTAACATAAATTTTTGTACTTTATTGGAAACAATGCCATATCTTTTACAATGATATCTACCTCGACTCCTATGACAACCCGTATTTTTTTGAAAATTTAATAGAAAAAATAGCACTTAGAATTAGGAAAATCGTCTTAAGAATATTTTAAATAAAAATAAAATCGCAGGTATCAGCGAAACAAAAATTTCTCAAGCAATGAGGTTCTGTCAGTTTATCTCGAAAGTTTTTATTATCAATAATGGTTTTTCACACAAATCGCAAAACTTTTGTAAGTTTATGTGCTAATTGGGGCAATTTCGGTTCTTTTAAAAAACCACATTTAACACGACGAAAAAGAGACGCAAGATGCAACGGATGAAAATATTATGAATTATAAATGGCTTTATTGTTGGTCCACACCTGTACCACGAAAATTTAACTGGTGCATGTTATCTCCACTTTTTACAAAATGATCTACCAGGATTGTTACGGAATTTACGAATCCAGTTCGATGTGGTGGTTTCACCAAGATAGTGCAGGCCCACATAATCATAACAACGTGTCACTAATTATCTAAACCAAACATATCCGTCAAGATGGATTAACAACAGAGGAGTACTCAGGTGGCCCGCTCTATCTCCCTATATTACATCGTTAGACTTTTATTTGTGAGCCATTTAAAAAGTATATGGTTTACTAATGTATGTCAGTGTAGCAGCTATAATAACCAACGTACACTATTACAAATTTGTAGATGTGAACTGATCAGAAGATTTAACGTGTGTATTAATGATGCAACATACCATAAAATATTTTCCTATTTTGAAGTTATTCCATGTAGTAATGATTAAATAGAATAAGTGTGATAATTTAAATTTTGATATGAACCTTTTTTTAATATTCGGGCTTTATTTTGAATTACAAACAACTTTCTTTCATAAACAGTTTGCTTTAAATAATAAATAATGGTACTTCTCTCTTGAAACATTTTCATGTTTTATTAACTCATTAATACCTTATATATCGGATCTAAGAGAACGATTTTTCTCCTATGGTGAACTCCATTCGTGGACTCATTGTAACAAAAATGGCTAGATTTGCCGAATTAGTTCATAGAACAAAATTTGAAATTGTATGAAATGTATTTTCTACATTTCAAAGATCCTGCGACCGACAAACAATGATTGAGCATAGCACCATCTACATAAATATTTTGACATATACAAAGTAAATTTGTATCCAAACCTCTCTTAGCACACTGTACAAATTGGCTTTTTTCAGAATTAAAATATTTCTATTACTTTCCTAAATATCCGGCCTGGGAGTTTTTATTGTAACACTCTGTATATATAGGTTTATATAATATTGATTTTATTTATATCGAGAAAATCCTTTCCATAACTTCCTATAGTAGATAATTGGAGCCTCTCCCTTATGTTCCTTTTGAACATAATTGTAATATGCAATTTGTGAGATAACGGTTCTTCAGTTTGTATGGTTAACATACTCCACCAGCTAGTAGTTTGGCTCTGTACTGTTTCACATTAAGTCAAGTGAATAAAAACTAGCACTTTATAACTAGCATATGCTAGATCTAGTAAGTATTTGGTCAAATCATTGTGAATAAAGATTTGTAGAAAATACTAGGGCAAGTTTAGTAGAATCCGAAAAAACCCAAGCACTTACTCGCGGGGTAGTACATGCTAGACCAAGTAAATGCTAGGTTTTAACGTTCCTGTCACGACACGTTCTCCCCTCCACTACCTTTCAGTCTACTCCACATTGGCGGCATATCCCTCTCTCAATCTGTTCAACCACGTGCTAGAAGATGTATTCATCATCAGAAGAATCTGCCAATGATTTTAATAAAATAGAAAAAATTGATTGCACTCTGTTTGTACGTCTCCTTTCGGATCACATTGTCTTGCTTAGCAAATCAAAAACCCCTGCTGTGATGATTGCTAAGAAAGAAGCTTGGGAAACCTTACGTTCTGATTACTGTGTTGCATTGGGGAAACAAGTTACTGTAGGCCAACTAATAAAACCATTGAACAATGTGAAGTCTACCGTCAAGAAGAAGACTGACGTAAAAGTGACGGGAAACAGGAAAATAAAACTACAACCGTGGGAAAAAACATTCTTGGAGTTGATAGAAGATTATAACCCAGTATTCCATAAAATCCCGGGTAACATTTCAGTTGGCACAAGTGCCGGGCCCACTGTTTAGTAACCAACCAGTGATGACATCCAAGAAAGATTGCCGAATACAGAAACTGAAGGTAACCCAAACAAAACAACTAAATCTGCTGCCGACCACCACAAAAATAAGATCAGAAAAAGTGAAAAAATCGTGTCGAATCATGAAGCAGATGAAACTAAAGACCTGTCCACACCGCAGTTGCAAAGGATTGTTTTGTTGCAACAATACAAACTGAATAAGATCAAACTGGAGAAGGAAACTATATTGTTGGAAACCATGAAGAAGCAAACCGTTGAAAAGTCTACTCAAACTGATGTAACTGTTGATGATTGCCATACTTTATTCACATTGTAATTAATTGTAAGCTACATAAGTTGTATTTTCCTTTGGATTGTAATAATGTAGGATCCTTAGGATTATAATTGTTACCATTGTAATCAAACTTGTAATTTGAAATAATTCAGTAATGGTGTGAATAAAAACTAGTATATAAAATAAGATGATTCTATTCAGTACATAAACAAAACCCATATCCCAAAAGAAATTAAAAAGAAATATACAAAATTGTGTGCAGGTAGGTGCTTGCGTGAGAAAAACATGAAAACGTTACTAAGTTCAATTTCGCAAAAATTTCCTCACTGAATATTCAAATACGCCATTATATTAGCACGCTTCCCCATATGTCATTGGTTCATTCATAAAAAGCTGTTTCTTCTATTTTCAGTAAGAGGGCACTACTTCCTTAGTATAATGATATTGAATCATTGGGCAACTAGAGCGTAGCATATATATATATATATATATATATATATATATATATATATATATATATATATATATATATATATATATATATATATATATATATATTATATAGGAATTGATTTATGTTTTTAAATGCCCCACGTTTGGGAGCAAGTTAAATATGAATTGATGATTTAACTTATATATAAATTTTATTCTTTATATGCCCCACTTTTGGGTAAGCAAGTTATATGTGATATAACTTTTACCTTTACGTTCTATATATATATATATATATATATATATATATATATATATATATATGTCTTTTACGTTGTGGTACAGTTAAATATGTGTGTGATGATTTGATTTTTTAAGTACTTTATATTTATTAATATACCTTATACAAGTTGAATATGATTGGACTTTAAGTATTAATATATATCAATGTATGATTTGAATATATGGATATGTGAATATGAAATGATATTATATTTATTGCAAATTTAAACTTTTTATACTATTGTTGGGTTCGCCAAATTACATATTTTTTATTCAATGCTTCCTTTTATTATGCTATTTATGAACATGTAGTTTATTTAATTCTTATGTTTTCTTACCTCGGCTGCTCTTATTCGTTTACGACTCTTAAAATCAGTAGGGTTCTGGGCATATTATGATAATAAAATCAACCTTGCTTATTAATGTGATATATTTATGTGACTGATAAAAAAATTTTGTGAAATAAAACTTTTGAAAACACATATAAAAAAATGATTCATATACAAACTATTTGTTACAGCTTATTATACAGTTAGACTGATGAAACTATTTATTAATAAAATAAATGATTAACCTTTTTGTTCTACCAATTCTTACGTTATACATAAATAATGAGTTATTTTATATATATCTAAATTTCCACTTTGAATATGACTTCCTTTATATTCCAAAAAAATTATACCTTTCTTTTTAACCACGACTTTTTCTGGCTCATTTGCATAACTTGGTCGAAATCTTGTGAGCGTTGAAATTCTTAGAAATTTGCAAACACCTGCTCTTTCTAACTTTGCTTCTATGTTAAACAAAAAAAACTTTTTAAAGTGTTTCCTTTTTTTTATCTAAGAGGATTTATGAAATGATTTTAAAATGTTAAATTTTAGTTTTCTTCGGGACGTGAACTTGGAAACATATTTGATATTTTATCGATTCAAAATTTACGTTTTTAAATATTATTTTACTGTATGGTAATAATTGTGTATTGATATAAACTGGAGTTAGTTGTGGTCTGTTACTAGTGGAAATTTTTATATATATTTTTGGTGAAGTTCGACATGAAAGAAATCATACATTTATCTACACTTTATAATGGTAAGTTTTAATATTACTTTTCTCTGGTATATTATATTCATGTAAAGATAACAGAACTTTAAACCAGGTATATGAGCTCTTAAAATTTTTATATCACTTGAAATTATTATTTTAAAATTATTATTTATACGTTCTTATTTGAAAGTTTCATTTATTTGGTACCAAATATATTTAATAAACACACAACCGACCTTTTGTTCCTTTTTCTTGAAATGATGCTACATCGGAGGAGACGCTTCCCATATATCTTCCCGCCTTTGATGTTGAATACCTTTGCTTTTGCTACTTGTAGTCTCACAAACGTTTGTTACACTTGATTTATTTTAAAATTGATTAGATTTTATGTTAATTTATATACTTTTCCTTTGACTAATTATAAATTTGTTACATTAAATAAAACTAGGATAACTTTATTAGTGTTACCTATCTGACCACTGACTCTCAACTACCAATTTCCCGCATTTTACATCGAACATAACCCTTTTTATCGTCTGTCACCGGAAGTGGTTTTTGTTCTCGAAAGTTCGATTGAAAATGTCACCTGTCACTTTGTTTATTGTTGTTTTTATTGTTTTTCTGACTTAAACTTATTGCAAACTATAGTTTTTTATACCTAATATACTTATTGTCATTGACTTATTCACTCACACCTTATTATTATTGTCTTTTTCCATATCACTGTTTATTTGCGCTGTTTTGATTAGTCAATGCAATTTCATTAATTCTACGTTTTCTACAATCTACATATTTACTTATTATACATATATACAATTCATTTCTCATTATGTTTGATATTATTACACCTATATACATAAACTATGTCGGTAATCATTTATTTCATTATTGTTTTTCACATTCAAAATAATTTATGTTGGTATAATTTGTCTCAACTGTTTTATTTTGGTATAAATTTGACCTTGCCCATATTACAGATTCCTACTTATTATAATATTTCCTATACCTACTTTTATGATTAATCATTAACTAAATATCTTATTCTATATATTTTATTACTTCTAAATGTTTTTATGTTGTTTAATCATTATAGTTTTAGTTACATTTGTTAGAAGTTTCTATTTATTTTTAAAATATAAACAGATGCTCTGGGTGTCTAAGATTCCATGCAGCGTTATATTATTTCTTGATCTGCGTTTACTTGTGAGGTTCTGTCTAAGGTTGTTTTTATTAAGTTGAAGAATTAATTTTTACAACTGTTTTTCTGATGTTTGTTTATGATTTCTTTTTATATTTATTTACTATCTTTTTGATTATAACCATTGGTCGTACTTAGTTATATTGTTATACGAGGTATTTTATTATTTTGATACATCATTTTATAAATTATTTCTATTGACAAAATTTTAATTTTATATCCTTTATCAGGATTCTATATGGGTTCTGTATATGTTCTATTTACAACAACATTCCCAAAATTTGTTTTCTTGATTTATTTTAAATATAAAAGAAATGAGAAAACCAAATTTTATCCATTCAATTATTTATCATAGTATTTTTCTTTTTTATCTTTGTTATTTATAATCCTATATCAATATCTTAATTATGATCTGTCTTACTTTTATATCTTTTCATATCATTCATCTTTCATCAATATTATTTCATATTCACTTCTTCATTTCATGCCTCATTAATAATATTCATCATTTTTAATTAATATATTTTATATACTTTTCCATCTTATTCTTTCTTCCTATCCTCATAATTAAATTATTATACAATCTTATAATAACCCTTCTTCTACATGCACTATAATAAATTTGAAATTTCATTTATCATTTGACTTTCTAATTTTTGGGATTATGATCATTGTGATTTAGTTTGATTTTAATTATTAAATCTGTTATCATGAATTCTTTAGTATTAATAATGTCTATTATATTGTCAGTTAATGTCTGTTAGTATTTGTCATAATTTAATTACAAAATCTATATAAATTACTGATATGAAATACTCCTCTCGTTCTATTACTGATAGGATCTTTTAAAACATAGCTATTCACTCCATTTTCATTGTCAATTACATAAGGACCTTCGAATGGTAATTGTAGTTTCGCACATTTGTTTTCCTTTCTATTTGATACCTTTAATACCTTTACTATTACTAAATCTCCTTTTTTGAATGTAATTCCTTTCTTGATATTCTTCAATTTTCTCTGTACAAATTTTTCTCCTGTTTTCCTAAATTTTATATTAACCTTCTCGATCAGATTATCGTAATCTTCAATAATTTTAGGTATCCATGGACGATCTGGTAATATTTGTTTCATCAAATATATGGGTGAAACTTCTGTGACTGTGTTCGGTATCCCGTTCATATATTCTTCTATCAGTGGAAGCTGTTGTTCCCATTGTCCATGATGGCTGCTCGTTAAAATCCTTAGGTATTTTATCACCTCTCTAATGTATCGTTCCGATGGATTGGCACACGGATGTCTTACACTGGTATAAATTGGATTTACTTTAGATTTTCTTAACCAATTTTGTATTCTTTGGTTATTTAAATATGTGGCATTATCCATAATACAATTTTCCGGTATTCCTATTTCTAAGAAATAATTAGTTAAACATTTTTGAACTATTTTAGTGTTTGTTTTCTTAGTTGGATACAATTTTATGTATTTGGAAAAGTTATCTAGAACTACTAAAATATGTACATTATCATTTATTTCGCTAGGAATTAAATTTGACATAAAATCAATCGATATAATTTCCAAAGGTTTCGTTACTTTTATAAATTTTGGTATGTTTTGATTTTGTATGTTTTTCTCCTTCGCCATTTGACAGATTTCACATGTTCGTGTTATATTTTTCGCAATAGCTAGATCTCCTTTTGCTATATAATTCTCTCTGAAAATTAGCCACATTTTTCTACTCCCTGTATGTCCATATTTCTGATGTATTTCTTGTAAAATTTTCTCCGCCAATTCCTCTGTGATTAAATATAATTCTACTTCATTGACTATTTTATAATAGACGTTATCCTCCTTTTGAGCTCTTTCCTTTTCTTTTTGATTTAATTTCTTTTGATCCTCTATTATGTTATTAATTGAAAGTATACCTTCTATTTCTTTTATTATGTTCACACCTATTTTAATTTGTCTGTTATCATTTCTTGATTTATCTTCCATTCTTGTGATGGCATCTGTAACTACATTTAATTTTCCTGGTACATACTTTATTGTGAAATCGTATTCTTGCATAAGCAATGCCCATCGATGTATTCTGTTGTTGCCGTATTTATTATTTAAAATTGATGTCAATGCTTGATTATCACTTTCTATTGTGAAATGGTTTCCTAGCAAATAGAATCTCAATTTCTTTATTGCGAAAATAATACTGGCTCCAGCTCACTTACACTGTAGTTTTTCTCACTCTTTTTAGTTGTTCTAGATACAAAACAAATAGGCACCTCTCCTTGTTCTTGTTCCTGGACTAATACTCCAGCTAATCTGTTCACTGATGCGTCCGTTCTCAGAATAAATGGAATTTCATAAATAGGGTGATAAATTTTCAAACTTTCCACAAATTGTTCTTTAATATCCTGGAAAGCCTTTTCCCTCTCTTCATTCCATTGCCATTTAACATTTTTCCTCAATAACTCTATTAATGGAATTTCTTTGTTGCTTAAATCAGGAATCATTCGTTTGTAATAGTTCAGCATTCCCAGGAAACCTCGTAAATTTTTTAAATTCTTTGGTCTTGCATATTCTTGAATTATTTTTATTCTTTGTGGATCTAATTGTATAATATTTTGATTGATTTTATATCCCAAATATATTATCTCTTTTTTATAAAATTCACATTTTTCTTTGTTTAATTTTAATCCTGCAGAATCCAATACCTTTAAAATTATTTTAATATGCAATTTATGTTCTTGTATATTTTTAGAAAAAATTAATATGTCATCCAGATAATGCAATACAAATGACTCATATTTATTTAATATTTTATTCAATGCCCTTACTAATGAACTACATGCACTTTGTACACCAAATGGCACAACACAAAATCTATAAATTTCCCCGTCTATGGAGAAAGCTGTATAATCTCTACTTTCCTCCTTCAATGGAACTAGCCAAAAACTATGTTTTAAATCTAATCTTGAAAATATTGACGTTTTTGTTATCCGTCCTAAAATTGATTCGACTGACATAGGTGCTTCATATTGGGGTTTTGAAAATTTATTGATATTTCTTGCGTCTAAGCAAAGTCTTAATTCTCCATTTTTCTTAACTACTACAACAATAGGATTTATGTATTGTGAATTACTTCTTTCTATTATTTTATTTTCTAAGAGTTCTTTTATACATTTTCTTACTTGATCTTTATGTTTATAAGGGATGGGATATGTTTTTGCTTTGAAATTTTTAATATCTTCATTCACTTCTATTTTATGTACATAATCTTTCGCAATTCTATTCTCCTTTGAAAATAAATTATTATATTTATTCATTAAATTTATTATTTCTTCTTTCCTATCATCAGGACAGTCAATTATAATTTCATTTTCTTCTTCTTCTTCATATTCATATTCATTATCTCCTTTTTCCTTGTACATATTACTAACTCTTCTTACTTCTTCCTTTAATACTATTATTTCAAAGTTAATCCACGTTCCATCCATTCTTAATTTTCTTTCTTCTAAATTTATTATAGTTTTATGTTTTTCTAATTCATCACATCCTATTATTATTTCAGTTTCAATATTTGGAGCTATTAATACTTGTAAATTGAATTCCTTTCCCCCAATATTCACATTTATGTTCATTGATCTATTGATTTCACATAATTTCTTGCAATTAGCACCAATTAAACTAATTTTTGGAATTTTAATAATATTATTCATTTGAATATTTAATCTATCAACAAACTTTTGATTGATTATTGATGCTTCTGATCCAGTATCAATAATTATTTTAAATTCTAAATTTTTCACTAATCCATTTATTATTATCAAACCCTTATTCCCATCTGTATTTATATTTTCATTCAAATTTATGAATTCATTTGGATTTTCATAAGTACAGATATATAGATTTTGTTTATTTGATGTGTGCATATTTAAAAATTTTGATTATCATCTATGTCTGTTGTTCGTCCTGTGTCTTGTCTATGTATTGGTGTCGTCTCTGTTCTTGCATTATCTTCATTTATAATTCTTTCCCCTCTTTCCTCTGATCTACTTCTTCTATTCGGATCAATTCTCTGATAATTAACTCTTCTTGTTTCGTAGTCTGTATTTCTCCTTTCTCCATCTCCTTCTGAGTTTCTTCTGTATGGTCTATTGTTTCTGTCATGATAGTTGTTTGGTCTGTATGAGTCGTTACTATTTCTGTTTCTATTATTATTAAAATTGTTATTTCTGTTATTACTATTATAATTATTGTTTCTATAATTTGTATTTCTATTGTTATAATTATTGTTATTATTATATGGTCTATTATTATCATTATTTCGATTGTAATTAAATCTGTTATTGTTCCAATTATTGTTTTGATTGTTGCTATTAGTATTTGTATTTCTTGGGTTATTTGTGTTATTTGTCATTATTTATTCTTCGATTTTGTTGAGCAGTATCTTGTCTCGTCAAATTTCTTTCTACTCTTTGTAGATACATCGATAATTGGTCTAGTTTTCTTATGTTTTGTACCGCAATAGTTTCCGCTAGTTCTGCTTTAAAATGTCTTGCTATGAACATGACAATTTCTTCTTCAGGGATTGTTGGTTCTAAATATTGCGTCATTGCATGCATATGAATTGCATAGTTATTCAAGCTGTGGCTTCTGTTTTCAGAAAATTTGCCAAAATACAATTGTTCCCTCACAGCTGATTGTGCATTTTCGCCCCAAAAGTACTGTAAAAATGCTGTCTCAAATTCATTAAACTTTGTTATGTCCTTTTCCCTTGCAGCAAACCATATTAATGCATGATTTTCTAAATGGTCTCTAATCACCTCCTTTATGTCCTCAATATTATTCATCCCTCTTACTCTATTTTTTAAAATTCTTATGAATATTTTTGGATGTAATTTCTTAATGTTTCCATCGAATTTTTGATTGGCTGATCCATAAATAGTTCTTATTCCCCCTATATATATTCCATATTTCCTCCTTTTCTTTCTATTTGTTCCATTTTTCCTTGAATAGTTTTCATCTCCAATGTTAATTCCCTTTTTATCTTGTTGTTTTCTTCCTCTGCTATCTTAAAATTCATTTGTATTTCCTTCGTTATATCATCCTCTATGCTTTGTATATTTTTATTTGTCTTCATAATTTCTCTGTCTAATTTGGTGATTTTTTCACTATTTCCTTTTATTTTCTTTGTGTTTTCTTCAATTTCAATTTTTAAATCATTTTCATTTTTCTTTAAATTTTGTATTTTCGTTGATTGTACTTCTTCTAATTCCATTATTCTTCCTATCATTTCATCTCTAATTTCTTGTTTTGTTGCTTGGATTCTTTCTTCTGTGTATTTTTTAGATTCATCTAATTGTTTTCTTATATCCTCTATTTTCTCTTCTATTCTTTGACTATTTATTTCCATTTTCTCTTCCATTCTTTGATTGCTTGTTTTTATTTCTTCTTTCATGATTTGATTACTTATTTTTATTTCTTCTCTGATTCTTTGGTTACTTGTTTCCATTTTTTTATTGCTCGTTTCCATTCGTTTCATAGTTTGCAAAATTTCCATCATCATATTTTGTTCATCCTTTTTTTCAGATACCATTCCTTGATTCTTTTCTTCTCTCATTGTGATTGTTTCAATGTCTTCAATTGATTCCATTTTTTCACTTCCATCTGTCTCTTCCTCATTCTCTTGATTATCTCTTCCTTGTATCAAGTAATGTACTTGGAAATCACCCATTCCAAGTTCTCTTCCATCAGTCTCCTGATCAAATCCATCTTCTATTCCAACTTGTTTGCCATCTCTTAACGTCATTTTCTTCTCCATTTTAATTATATATTATTTTATAAATTTATTCAATATTATTTTCTCTAACTAATTCCTTAATGCTCTAATTTTCTAATTGTAATTGTAAATTTTTAATTGCCTTAATTTTAATTGCCTAATTGCCCAATTGCCCCACGTTGGGCGCCAGTTATATAGGAATTGATTTATATTTTTAAATGCCCCACGTTTGGAAGCAAGTTAAATATGAATTGATGATTTAACTTATATATAATTTTATTCTTTATATGCCCCACTTTTGGGTAAGCAAGTTATATGTGATTTAACTTTTACCTTTACGTTCTATATATATGTCTTTTACGTTGTGGTACAGTTAAATATGTGTGTGATGATTTGATTTTTAAAGTATTTTATATTTATTAATATACCTTATACAAGTTGAATATGATTGGACTTTAAGTATTAATATATATCAATGTATGATTTGAATATATGGATATGTGAATATGAAATGATATTATATTTATTGCAAATTTAAACTTTTTATACTATTGTTGGGTTCGCCAAATTACATATTTTTTATTCAATGCTTCCTTTTATTTATTATGCTATTTATGAACATGTAGTTTATTTAATTCTTATGTTTTCTTACCTCGGCTGCTCTTATTCGTTTACGACTCTTAAAATCAGTAGGGTTCTGGGCATATTATGATAATAAAATCAACCTTGCTTATTAATGTGATATATTTATGTGACTGATAAAAAAATTTTGTGAAATAAAACTTTTGAAAACACATATAAAAAAATGATTCATATACAAACTATTTGTTACAGCTTATTATACAGTTAGACTGATGAAACTATTTATTAATAAAATAAATGATTAACCTTTTTGTTCTACCAATTCTTACGGTATACATAAATAATGAGTTATTTTATATATATCTAAATTTCCACTTTGAATATGACTTTCTTTATATTCCAAAAAAATTATACCTTTCTTTTTAACCACGACTTTTTCTGGCTCATTTGCATAACTTGGTCGAAATCTTGTGAGCGTTGAAATTCTTAGAAATTTGCAAACACCTGCTCTTTCTAACTTTGCTTCTATGTTAAACAAAAAAAACTTTTTAAAGTGTTTCCTTTTTTTTATCTAAGAGGATTTATGAAATGATTTTAAAATGTTAAATTTTAGTTTTCTTCGGGACGTGAACTTGGAAACATATTTGATATTTTATCGATTCAAAATTTACGTTTTCAAATATTATTTTACTGTATGGTAATAATTGTGTATTGATATAAACTGGAGTTAGTTGTGGTCTGTTACTAGTGGAAATTTTTATATATATTTTTGGTGAAGTTCGACATGAAAGAAATTATACATTTATCTACACTTTATAATGGTAAGTTTTAATATTACTTTTCTCTGGTATATTATATTCATGTAAAGATAACAGAACTTTAAACCAGGTATATGAGCTCTTAAAATTTTTATATCACTTGAAATTATTATTTTAAAATTATTATTTATACGTTCTTATTTGAAAGTTTCATTTATTTGGTACCAAATATATTAAATAAACACACAACCGACCTTTTGTTCCTTTTTCTTGAAATGATGCTACATCGGAGGAGACGCTTCCCATATATCTTCCCGCCTTTGATGTTGAATACCTTTGCTTTTCATTATCTGGGTGATAATTTTCTTCCTCTGCTACTTGTAGTCTCACAAACGTTTGTTACACTTGATTTATTTTAAAATTGATTAGATTTTATGTTAATTTATATACTTTTCCTTTGACTAATTATAAATTTGTTACATTAAATAAAACTAGGATAACTTTATTAGTGTTACCTATCTGACCACTGACTCTCAACTACCAATTTCCCGCATTTTACATCGAACATAACCCTTTTTATCGTCTGTCACCGGAAGTGGTTTTTGTTCTCGAAAGTTCGATTGAAAATGTCACCTGTCACTTTGTTTATTGTTGTTTTTATTGTTTTTCTGACTTAAACTTATTGCAAACTATAGTTTTTTATACCTAATATACTTATTGTCATTGACTTATTCACTCACACCTTATTATTATTGTCTTTTTCCATATCACTGTTTATTTGCGCTGTTTTGATTGGTCAATGCAATTTCATTAATTCTACGTTTTCTACAATCTACATATTTACTTATTATACATATATACAATTCATTTCTCATTATGTTTGATATTATTACACCTATATACATAAACTATGTCGGTAATCATTTATTTCATTATTGTTTTTCACATTCAAAATAATTTATGTTGGTATAATTTGTCTCAACTGTTTTATTTTGGTATAAATTTGACCTTGCCCATATTACAGATTCCTACTTATTATAATATTTCCTATACCTACTTTTATGATTAATCATTAACTAAATATCTTATTCTATATATTTTATTACTTCTAAATGTCTTTATGTTGTTTAATCATTATAGTTTTAGTTACATTTGTTAGAAGTTTCTATTTATTTTTAAAATATAAACAGATGCTCTGGGTGTCTAAGATTCCATGCAGCGTTATATTATTTCTTGATCTGCGTTTACTTGTGAGGTTCTGTCTAAGGTTGTTTTTATTAAGTTGAAGAATTAATTTTTACAACTGTTTTTCTGATGTTTGTTTATGATTTCTTTTTATATTTATTTACTATCTTTTTGATTATAACCATTGGTCGTACTTAGTTATATTGTTATACGAGGTATTTTATTATTTTGATACATCATTTTATAAATTATTTTTATTGACAAAATTTTAATTTTATATCCTTTATCAGGATTCTATATGGGTTCTGTATATGTTCTATTTACAACAATATATATATATATATATGTATATATATATATATATATATATATATATATATATAAAGAAGATGTAGGAATATCGCGTGATATGTTAACAACAACAACAAAGAGATTCATGGGTAATTCACGCAAAGTAAAGGGCTACTGAAATAGAGTGGTAACCGTGGACATGCATGTTTCTGGCTCATTTTGCCTCATCAGCACGGCATAACCAAATAATGATGTGAAATTTGGGAGCAAAGATGTTAATCGAAACATGGGAAAACACAAAATAACGGATTTCAGCAGGGAAACCAAACGCTCATTTGTGTCTTCAATTGGAAGATCCCGAGTTTTCAGGACATCAACCAACATCGACACGGAGGCGCATATAGCCCCCCGCCATGAACCTTCCGACCCATAGTAAATAACAAAGAATATGTAGGAATATCGCGTGATATGTTAACAACAACAACAAAGAGGTTCACGGTTACCACTCTATTTCAGTAGCCCTTTACTTTGCGTGAATTACCCATGAATCTCTTTGTTGTTGTTGTTAACATATCACGCGATATTCCTACATCTTCTTTGTTATTTACTATGGGTCGGAAGGTTCATGGCGGGGGGCTATATGCGCCTCCGTGTCGATGTTGGTTGATGTCCTGAAAACTCGGGATCTTCCAATTGAAGACACAAATGAGCGTTTGGTTTCCCTGCTGAAATCCGTTATTTTGTGTTTTCCCATGTTTCGATTAAAACATCTTTGCTCCCAAATTTCACATCATTATTTGGTTATGCCGTGCTGATGAGGCAAAATGAGCCAGAAACATGCATGTCCACGGTTACCACTCTATTTCAGTAGCCCTTTACTTTGCGTGAATTACCCATGAATCTCTTTGTTGTTGTTGTTAACATATCACGCGATATTCCTACATCTTCTTTGTTATTTACTATGGGTCGGAAGGTTCATGGCGGGGGGCTATATGCGCCTCCGTGTCGATGTTGGTTGATGTCCTGAAAACTCGGGATCTTCCAATTGAAGACACAAATGAGCGTTTGGTTTCCCTGCTGAAATCCGTTATTTTCTGTTTTCCCATGTTTCGATTAACATCTTTGCTCCCAAATTTCACATCATTATTTGGTTATGCTGTGCTGATGAGGCAAAATGAGCCAGAAACATGCATGTCCACGGTTACCACCCTATTTCACTAGCCCTTTACTTTGCGTGAATTACCCATGAATCTCTTTGTTGTTATATATATTAAACTGGATAGAACGGGAAGAGAAAGAATGATTTAATGTTATTATTAGTTTAGTTTATATTTAGTTTTGTTTTGCCCGGTATATTGTAAAATTTAAAATTTTATTATTAAGATGGTTACACTTTGAACATGAGAAATTCTCTAACCTCAGAGTAGGGTTCAGATATAGAAAAATAAAAATACCATTTTTAATGTGAGCGCCTAAATTTGATTAGATATCTCTATCTTCATAAAAATTTTGTCAATCAAAATGTACTTGTTTTATTTAATAATATCAAATAAATTCCAAAGACGGTCCTGTGTTTAATGTTAAACCTCTCTACGATTCATAGATGTCAGTTTAAACTACCAATGGTTTAAACTAGATGGAGCCATCACCACAAAGAAATGAAATATATCAAAAATCAATTTTACAATGTTCTTCAAAATAGAAAAACATTATTTAATGTTATGAAAAGACAAATACATTGTTCTTTTACAGGACACAAATTAATAAAAAACCTATTATCTATTATGATCACTCATTCGAACAAAATCATGTACTCAGATGAATAATTATCTCTATATACAATTCCAAAATAGGCAACATTTAATACAAATCTTATAATACGGAATCTTTTACATAAACGTCTATGATTTAAAAATGGCGAAAGACAAAGGTTGCAAGTGTTTGTTTAATACCAAAGTTTAATTCTTTGCACTAAATCGGTAAGTTTATTTAACTTTCTTTACGTATAATGAAAATAGTTTAAATACCTTATTCTTGTATAGTAATTCACATCAATTATTAGTTTTCTTTACTTTATTTCAGATTACCTTTCTGGATACTACCACATCACTGGTCCAGCTTTCACAAAATTAGGAAACAATGCTATATTTCGTCCACATCAATACATTTCAGTTAAATCACATAATCCAAAGCTTTCTAAAAGGTATGGTGGATATATCAATCCCACCATACAAAATATTAATCAAATATCATCTATAAATTATACGGTTAGTATTCAAACATAATTACCAAATTCTTTCTTAGTTTATACATCTGCTTGTTTTAATATATAATTTACTAGATCACAAGTACAATGTATTTCCTTCCTTGAATTTTGATACCAAAAACGTTGTTTTCCGAAAAGTTTAATTAATTTAAAGTAATTTTGCTTCTTCCAAAAATTTCTACCACTCCAAAAAAAAGTACCTAGTGAATAGCATGTATAATCAACAAACTTCTTTCATTCAATTTTTTTTTATTATTAACAAACTACTTGTCGCTGATAAAAGTATGTTGAATACATTCCACCAATCAGATTTGGTTATCAAAACTTTTCTTGATAGATTTCATCTCAAATAGTGAATTGTCCATCCATCATTTGAAAACACTTTGTTTCAAGTTTCTTTAATGATTTTAACTCATATTTTATCTCTTAAATTATATTTCATTCAATTTACAAAATGACATTTCCAACTTTATAAAATGTGTATTCATAATGTCAAACCGTTCAATAAATGTCACATTCCATAGAATTAATATTTTCATTTTACTTCTTATATAGTCTTGTTTTTAAATATTTATAAAATCTTATTTACATGTCCTTCAATCCCTAATATTCATTTTAAAAAGAATCACACTATTTATTTACTTTGACAATAAAAACAAAGGATTATCATTTCCATTTATATATGTAATAACGTTCTAAAATTCTGTCTTGTAGGTTTATAGAAATTTTGTTATTCCATTTCACATATGTTTTAAATCTTATTTTAAATCTTCTTTATAATTATACAATTAGATGCTTTCTCTATTGAATAGTACATGGTACAGATTGTCTCCTTTTTTTTTAGATAATCATTTAATAAAAAATCAAATTCCAAAAATTTTAATTACTTGAAATATGTAATCTTTTATTTTATGTTGAGTATATAGGGTGTTGTTTTACTCTATGTTAACATCCCCTAAATTTTGCGTTTATCAAATTTTTATGTAAGTAAAAATTTTATGAATGCAAATTTTACTTCAAATATTTATAAAATTCTTTTCTTTTTAAACTTCTCCATTATTTGTTGTATTTGTATAAATCTTTTATGTTGAAAACACCTCTTATTTCATCACTTTCTATATATCTTAAAACATAACTATTTATTCCATTCTCATTTTCTACAACATATGGTCCCTCGAAAGGTGGTTTCAATTTTGCACATACATTCTTACTTCTATCTGATACCCTTAAAGCACGGACGATTACTAAGTCTCCTTTATTAAATGTAGTTTTAAATCAATTTTAGAAAATATTTTGGTATTCGTGATGCGCCCAAAAATTGCTTCCACATTCATCGGAGCCTCGTATTGTGGTACAGTGTATTGATTGATATTTCTTGCATCTAGGCATAATCTTAATTCACCATTTGCCTTCTTTACGACCACAATAGGGTTTACATATCTTGTGTTACATCTCTCTATAATACCGTCCTTTAACATATTTTGTATCTCTGAATTTACTTCTTTTCTATATTTATAAGGTATGGGATATGTTCTTATTCTAAAATTTTCTATTCCTCTAACTTCTATCTTATGTACATAATTATTTGCCATTCTCATCTCCTTTTTAATCAATCCTTCATACTCCATAATCAAATTCTTCACTTTCTCTTCATATTCCTTATTTCCACACACCAATACCAATTCCTCCATAATTATATTCCTTTCTATATTCCATAACTGCCTATTATCCTCTCCAATTTCCAATTCTTCCATATTCCCACTCCTTTTAATATTCCATAACTTCCTATTATCCTCTTCAATTTCCAATTCTTCCATATTTCCACTCCTTTTTATATTCCATAACTGCCTATTATCCTCTTCAATTTCCAATTCTTCCATATTTTCTTTTTCAAATTCAATCTTATTACCATTTAATTCTATCTCCATCTTTTCAAAATCAATTCTTGCTTTATATTTTGTTAATTCATCTATTCCTATAACTATGTCTGTTTCTAAATTATCCACTAGCAATAATTGCATCTCAACTTCTTTCCCATCGTTTAATTCAATACTTTGTATTATAGATCTGCTAACTTCACACAATTTCTTTCCATTTGCTCCTATTAATGTAGTTTTCAGTATCTTGACTAGCTTATTTTCATAATTTTTAATATTTTCTTCTATCATTTTTGTTTTTATTATGGACGCTTCCGAACCTGTATCTATTAATATTTTAACTTGTTCCCCATTTAATTTTCCTTTAATTTTTATTAATCCCATTATTTCTTTTAATTCCAAATCTTCCCCAAATTTAATATATTCCCTTGGATGTTCATATGTACAGATGATATTTCTTACATTTGGTATGTGCTCGATCCAAAATTTTGGTCGGGCTCTTGTTCAGTAATAATTTCCGGTTCTACCGATATCACTCTCTCTTCTCTTCTTTGAATACTGTTCTCTGTAATTGTTATTTTTGTTGTTATTATATTTAAAGTTTCTGTTATAGTTGTTTTGGTTGCTATCGTTCTTATTATAGTTATTGTTATTTCCTGAATTGTTGTTATAATTATTGTTATAATCTCCATTGTTATTATATCTGTTAATGTAATTATTTCTGTATTTCATCATTATATCTTTACATATCCTAATTGCTATCTATGTACAAAATTATATTTACATATGTTTTTTTTAAATTATTATTTGTTAATTATAAACTTTTTATTTACATGTGGTTTTTATATCCCTTCTTGACCTTTTACAATTCCTAATTCGTTTTCTAGATTCCAGTCCTATAATACAGCCTTATTATTCAATTTTATTTTCTTTTCCTAAATTTCGTCTTATCCTCTTCTCTTATTGTTTGATTCTCTTGTATCCTAAATTTCTTTAAATTTTCCACTGTGTCTTTTTTTTTTGTTATCCCCTATCTCATCCATTTCTCCCAATAGATTCATCAAAATTTGCGTTTCCAATTTCTTCATATTATTGTTTCTTCTTTTTATTATTTCATTTCCCATAATACACTCACTTCCTATCATTTCCTTTTTAATTATCCTATTAAAATTTCTTGGATCAATTATCTTTATATTTCTGCCAAGTTCTAATCTCATTTCGAAATTTTCTGCATAAATTATTGTTTCTATACTCTGTCTTATGGTTTCTTCTATTTCTTCCTTAGTCTCTTGTAGTATCTTATTTATTTCCTCTAACTGCCAATTAGAATGTATCCCCCTATTATTATTATTTCCTTTACCATATGTCACTATTCGTTTCAATATATTAACATCTGGGTCTGTTATTTTCCAATTAATCTCTTTTTCATAAATTTTCATGACTTCCTCACTTCCTAGATTCTGTAAATTGATATTTATCATCTCCTCATTTATTTGTCTTTGTATTTTAATAAATTGTATTTCTTCCGTTTCCTTCTCAACTTTTTCAAACTCCATCACACTTTGTATTTTCACTTCGTCAATTTCCATTTTATTACTTAATTTTTGTTCTATAGTATCATCATTTATATTTTCATTTTGTATCTTTACATCCATTTGAATCTCTCCTTTGAAATCCTTTTCTTTCTCCTCTATTTCCTTGATTTTGCTGATCTGTGAATTGTCTATTTCTGTAATTTTTCCAATCCCCTTTCCTCTTATTTCTTGTTTAGTGGATTCTATTTTATTTTCCATGTATGTGTTTGATTTTTCCAATATCTTCTCAAAATATCCCAACTTTTCTTCCATCAATTTTATTATTAGGTCCTTAGTTTGTTTTATTGCTTCCTTATTCTGGTCCATCTTTATATTCATTTCTTGTTTTAATTCTTCCTTATTTTTATTCATATCTCCCCTAATATAATTCATATTCTCATTTTGTTTATCCATTTTTCTATCTTGTTTATCCATTTTTCTATTCATTTCTTCTCTATTTTGGTCCATCTTTCCCATCATCATTTTAAACATTCTTATTACATCTATTTCCTCTTTTTCTTTTGATTCTTGTTTGTCCTCCTGTCCTGCTTCTTCTGACGAAGGTACTTCTTCTTCTGCAATATCGTCCTCTGAATGTTCTCTGCCCTCTGTTTCTTCATCATTTTCCTGATTATTTTCCCCTTGTTCCAACTATTGTACCTGAAAATCTCCTCTACCATTACTCCTTTCTTCTCTTTCTTCATCAGACCTACTTTCGACTCCTACCTGCTTTCCGTCTCTTAATGTCATTTTCCTTTTCATTTTATGTATTTAAATTCTTTTAATACAGTCAAAAAAAATTATTTCAATGCTTTTTATTATTATTTACAAAATTTCCATATTAGCCCCACGTTGCGGTGACATGTTAAACTGGATAGAACGGGAAGAGAAAGAATGATTTAACGTTATTATTAGTTTAGTTTATATTTAGTTTTGTTTTGCCCGGTATATTGTAAAATTTAAAATTTTATTATTAAGATGGTTACACTTTGAACATGAGAAATTCTCTAACCTCAGAGTAGGGTTCAGATATAGAAAAATAAAAATACCATTTTTAATGTGAGCGCCTAAATTTGATTAGATATCTCTATCTTCATAAAAATTTTGTCAATCAAAATGTACTTGTTTTATTTAATAATATCAAATAAATTCCAAAGACGGTCCTGTGTTTAATGTTAAACCTCTCTACGATTCATAGATGTCAGTTTAAACTACCAATGGTTTAAACTAGATGGAGCCATCACCACAAAGAAATGAAATATATCAAAAATCAATTTTACAATGTTCTTCAAAATAGAAAAACATTATTCAATGTTATGAAAAGACAAATACATTGTTCTTTTACAGGACACAAATTAATAAAAAACCTATTATCTATTATGATCACTCATTCGAACAAAATCATGTACTCAGATGAATAATTATCTATATATACAATTCCAAAATAGGCAACATTTAATACAAATCTTATAATACGGAATCTTTTACATAAACGTCTATGATTTAAAAATGGCGAAAGACAAAGGTTGCAAGTGTTTGTTTAATACCAAAGTTTAATTCTTTGCACTAAATCGGTAAGTTTATTTAACTTTCTTTACGTATAATGAAAATAGTTTAAATACCTTATTCTTGTATAGTAATTCACATCAATTATTAGTTTTCTTTACTTTATTTCAGATTACCTTTCTGGATACTACCACATCACTGGTCCAGCTTGCACAAAATCAGGAAACAATGCTATATTTCGTCCACATCAATACATTTCAGTTAAATCACATAATCCAAAGCTTTCTAAAAGGTATGGTGGATATATCAATCCCACCATACAAAATATTAATCAAATATCATCTATAAATTATACGGTTAGTATTCAAACATAATTACCAAATTCTTTCTTAGTTTATACATCTGCTTGTTTTAATATATAATTTACTAGATCACAAGTACAATGTATTTCCTTCCTTGAATTTTGATACCAAAAACGTTGTTTTCCGAAGAGTTTAATTAATTTAAAGTAATTTTGCTTCTTCCAAAAATTTCTACCACTCCAAAAAAAGTACCTAGTGAATAGCATGTATAATCAACAAACTTCTTTCATTCAATTTTTTTTTATTATTAACAAACTACTTGTCGCTGATAAAAGTATGTTGAATACATTCCACCAATCAGATTTGGTTATCAAAACTTTTCTTGATAGATTTCATCTCAAATAGTGAATTGCCCATCCATCATTTGAAAACACTTTGTTCTAAGTTTCTTTAATGATTTTAACTCATATTTTATCTCTTAAATTATATTTCATTCAATTTACAAAATGACATTTCCAACTTTATAAAATATGTATTCATAATGTCAAACCGTTCAATAAATGTCACATTCCATAGAATTAATATTTTCAATTTACTTCTTATATAGTCTTGTTTTTAAATATTTATAAAATCTTATTTACATGTCCTTCAATCCCTAATATTCATTTTAAAAAGAATCACACTATTTATTTACTTTGACAATAAAAACAAAGGATTATCATTTCCATTTATATATGTAATAACGTTCTAAAATTCTGTCTTGTAGGTTTATACAAATTTTGTTATTTCATTGCACATATGTTTTAAATCTTATTTTAAATCTTCTTTATAATTATACAATTAGATGCTTTCTCTATTGAATAGTACATGGTACAGATTGTCTCCTTTTTTTTAGGTAATCATTTAATAAAAAATCAAATTCCAAAAATTTTAATTACTTGAAATATGTAATCTTTTATTTTATGTTCAGTATACAGGGTGTTGTTTCACTCTATGTTAATATATCTATATATATATATATATATATATATATATATATATATATATATATATAAACAAGGGTAATAGCATAAAGCATCATTTATCACTTAATACTTAAACATCTCACTTTCCACAACTTTATAATTTGTTCAACATTTTGGACAAACCCTATACTTTCCAGCCGCCCCCACACCACCCACGTCGGTGTTGCAGGTTTTTCTGCGGTTTTTCTGCGGTTTTTCTGCAACTCTGTAAATTTATTCACTATCCCAAACCACCGTAGGCACGTCACCGCAACATTCATTCCAATATCAACAAATCACCCAATACTCTACACTTTTCAAAAATGTCTCCTATACACTTTTTCAGCTAAAACTCCAAAAATATTTCTCTCTTAAAACATCGGAGACATCCCAAATTCAGTAAAAACCACCCATTTTTTACTAAATAATTTCCGGCACCTAGCCAGCTCAACAGCATATTGTTACGAAACAGCACACTGGTATAGTCCCTAAATCCGACTCTGTCTGAGCCAGGTATAAAAGTTAAAATTATGGCGGATACGCAGGTTTTTTTTATAACTGTTTACGACTATCTTATCTAAACATTGTTTTTGTGACCAGTATTATCTAGGAAATGCCAGAAAACCATTTGTTTTTGAGTAAGCCGCAGTCCGGAATTCACTAGTAAAAAAGGGAACTAGTATAAATAAGGAAACGACCCGAGAGAGTTATTATTGACATCGTGAGATAAACACGTGAATACGTGAATATAAATCAGTCAAGTGTTTATATAAATTAGTTTAAGTGAATATACTGAGTATATATAAATTAAGTGTTTAAATAAATTAGTAAGTGTATTTAAAATTTATCCCACCCGTTTACCGTTTAAATAAATAAGAAAAACATTACATTGGTGTCAGAAGTGGGATAATATAAATAAATTGCTACGTAAAAATGGCCAAGAGACTATGTGATCTGAAAGTGGCGGAAAGTGAATTAGCAGAGAGACTTAAAGTGGCACTGGCACTGGAATGACGGCTTTGATCCAGAAACAGTTTTATTTATTGACGAGGCTTCCACCTTAATCTCGTCAATTTCTGCTAGCATGGACGAGAAGATTTCTGCTATGCAAAACGACATTTCTGCTAACATGGACGAGAACATTTCTGCTATGAAGAACGATATTTCTGCCATGGAAGAGAAAATGTCAACGAATGTGAAAAACGATATTTCTGCAATAAAGAACGATTTTTCTGATATGAAGAACGATATTTCTGCTATGAAGAATGATATTTCTGCAGATATCTTATCATTGAAAAATAACATTGCTGGTGAAGTCGAGAATAAAATTTCGTCCCTAAAATCAGACATGGAGAATAAAATCAAAGATGGAAAATCAGCTGGACGAGAAAATCAAGGAGTTAGAGACAAAGATTGCCGATTTAAGAACACAGGATACTTCAGCAGAAGAAAAGAAGGTCGAGATCTGCAAGCCAGAAACACAACCCAAGATAGGTGATATTGGCAGTTTTACCCGAGTCAAGGCCCCAACGTTCAATGGAAAAATGTCTTGGACCAATTATGTGAAACAGTTTAAAGCAGCCGCTAGAGTGAATAATTGGTCCAATAAGGAGAAAGCAGTGAACCTAACTATAGCGCTTCGGGGAGATGCCTTAGATGTACTTCAGACGATACCTCTAGAAGAAACCGATGATTTCGAGCAGCTGAAGAAGAGGTTGGACATGCGATATGGTCACGAACATTTGGAAAATTTGTACAGATTCCAGCTGAAGAACCGAAGGCGAAAACGTGACGAAACACTTCAAGAGTATGAACTGGATATTGCCCGACTAGTTCGATTTGCTTATCCATCAGCACCAGATAACATGATGGAATGTTTAGGCATCCAGGCTTTTATTGACGGCTTATGTGACCACGATATGGAGAAGACTCTTCGATTAGCCCATCCCAAAACATTAGTCGACGCATTGACTGCTGTTCTTGAATATGAAGCAGCCACGATAGCTTCAGGATACAACAAAGGTAGGACCATACAGGAAGAAGGTGACGATGACAGACTTAACCAGATCGTCAACTTGTTGAAAGGTATGGTAGACGTGAAGCCGAAGAAGATCAGGTGCTGTAATTGTGGCGAGCTAGAGCATGCGCGCAGTTCGTGTAAGCGTCCTACGACTCCTGCAAACCAAGAACCTCTTAAATGCAAAGCGGCCACGAAGGGCTCGCGGTACAACAAAGGTAGGACCATGCAGGAAGAAGATGACGATGACAAACTTGACCAGATCGTCAACTTGTTGAAAGGTATGGCAGACAAGAAGCCGGAGAAGATCAAATGCCGGAAGTGTGGCGAGCTACAGCACGTACGCAGTCCGTGTCTAAGCGCCCCAAGACTCCTGTAACCCAAGAGCTCCAGTCACAGGGGAAATAGACAGGGGTGAACATCCGGCTGATGTGAATCACCCAAAAGCCAAATCTTTGCCTAGACGGTCATACCCTGTAGACTCTTCACAATGCAACAAGTCGAAATCTAAGGAAGTTGCAGTTTCAAGAACTATTGTAGTCAACGAGGAATGGCCACCCCCCAGGATCTGAGAAGATCAGGAGAATGATCCTCACCTGAAGATGATCCGGCAATGGAAGAAAGAAAATCGGCGACCTACCTGGCAAGAAGTGTCAAGATTTTCACCGAAACTCAAGGCGTATTGAGCTCAGTGAGACTCCCTTGTCCTGGAAGAAGGGCTGTTGAAAAGGGTCCTTGAAAACGATGATGGTTCCGAGATGAGGAGACAGATAGTTATCCCGAGAACAAAAGTAGCTGAGGTACTAAAGAAGTTACACGACAGTCCATCGGGAGGTCATCTGGGAGTGAAGAAAACCCTCCAGCGAATCCGTTAGAGGTTTTATTGGATGAACAGCTCCGATGATGTGAAGGACTGGTATAAGAAATGTACGACGTGTGCTACGAGTAATGGACCACATCGCAAGAGAAAGGCACCCATGAAACAGTACAATGTTGGAAGCCCTTTTGAAAGGACTGCTTTAGACATCGCAGGACCATTCCCGACGACAGAAAATGGTGGCAAATACATACTGGTTGTAATGGATTATTTCACAAAGTGGGCGGAAATTTACGCTATCCCCAACCAAGAGGTCACAACTGTTGCGGATGTATTGGTGAAAGAATTTATCAGCCGATATGGAGTTCCCTTGGAAGTCCACAGCGACCAGGGAAGCAATTTCGAAAGTCATCTATTCCAGGAGATTTGTGAGAAGCTGGAAATGAAGAAGACCAGGACAGTATTACATCCACAGTCAGACGGATTGGTCGAAAGAATGAACAGGACTATTGGAAAATACATGTTTAAAGTAGTATCCAGCCATCGGAGAGATTGGGACCAGTATATTTCCCTATTTGCATTGACTTATCGATCTGTCCTCAATGAGTCCACGGGTGAAACACCGGCGAAAATCCTGTTTGGACGTGAAATGAGGCTTCCTTGTGACCTGGAATTTGGCTGTCGGCCTGGAGAAGATCTAGCAGGCGAAGACTACGTGATCCAATTGAGAAGAAGGCTGGACGATATTCATGAATTAGTTCGAACAAATCTTCAAGTTGCCAGCGACAGAATGAAAAGTCGGTACGACACGCAGGCCACAGAATGCGGTTTTAAAAAAGGGGACAAAGTATGGTTACACAACCCGACGAGGAGAAAAGGATTTTCTCCAAAATTACAAAAATCCTGGGAAGGTCCATACTTAATCAAGAAAAGGATCAATGACGTTATATATCGCATAAGCAACATCCCCAACGGAAACCCAAAAGTAGTTCTCCAAAATCGACTAGCGCCATTCGAATGAGACCATGATCTAGAGAAAGGAGTAAACCATATTCGAGATGTATCTGACCCTACCTTCGATGAATTTATGGGCGCGTATGAAGGTACCGGGAAAGCTAGATATGGAGTTACTTCAGAACACCGACAAGACTTGTTCACTCTCCCGGAAGATTATTCACTGGCATACAACATCCCCGCCCGTCTCAAGAACGCACGAGGGTTGGCATCCGTCTTTCGAAAGAAGTTCGGGCAATTAGAAAAACTTGAAGACCAGATTCCAGCCCCTGGCAAGACATTGAAACTGAAACATAATTCGCGGTACGTCTTCTATGTGGTAACTAAAAATGAATTTCAAGATCGATCTACCTACCGCGATGTGTGGGAAGCACTTCGAAACCTACGAGACCGTGTGTTGGAATCCAGCGTGAAGAAACTGGCTATGCCTAAGATAGCGAGTAACCAGTTGGATTGGCGAATCATCAGGAACATGATAGAGATTATCTTTCAAGATACCGGTGTCCAGATATTAATTTGCAGCTACAACCCCCGTTATCAGTATCCGATGAAGACGGTGCCCTGCTATTTCCATAAGATCGGAAAGTGTATAAATGGGGCCAGTTGCCGATTCAAACATCCAGTCTCGGCTATACAAAAGTTCCGAGAGGAACTTCCATTTAAGAAGGGGGTAATGTTACGAAACAGCACACTGGTATAGTCCCTAAATCCGACTATGTCTGAGCCAGGTATAAAAGTTAAAATGATGGCGGATACGCAGGGTTTATTTATAACTGTTTACGACTATCTTATCTAAACATTGTTTTTGTGACCAGTATTATCTAGAAAATGCCAGAAAACCATTTGTTTTTGAGTAAGCCGCAGTCCGGAATTTTCTAGTAAAAAAAGGCACTAGTATAAATAAGGAAACGACCCGAGAGAGTTAGTTTAGTTGTTAATTTGACATCGTGAGATAAACAAGTGAATACGTGAATATAAATCAGTCAAGTGTTTATATAAATTAGTTTAAGTGAATATACTGAGTATATATAAATTAAGTGTTAGTGATTAGTTTAGTGTTTAATTAAGTTAGTAAGTAGCCATACCGTGTGTAAATTTATCCGATCCGTTTACCGTTTAAATAAATAAGAAAAACATTACAATATCTTATGTATCGGCAGCGAAGCATGGTTCGTCTTCCACCAGAACGCCCCTATCCTAGATATTTTTTGTCACACCACTCCGCACACTTTTAAGCTTCGCTGGCTACAAATATCAATTTCCGACATAACCCAACACAAAGCCCGCTTATATCTCTCAATTCCATACACCTTCAAAACTTTTTTCCTAGTCACTTTTTCAACATTTCCCATACACTTTTTTCAATTAACAAACTTCCAACCGACCATCAATTCATATCATGCCCAGCCCCGAACGCGCACTAAAACACCCAATACACCCCCAATCCAGCCCTGAAGAGGAAACAAATCCTACACCAGGGCACCAACAAGACAACCAACAAGTCAACCACAACAAAAACCCTACCCAACTTGAATTCTTAACGAATTTCTCTCTCTCTCTCTCTCTCTCTCTCTCTCTCTCTCTCTCTGTGCTTCTTAGCGCGTGGTGAAACGTAAATAGCATTTAGCAATTCTAAAATACGATTTAGGTATCACTTAACTTTAGGAATTGGTTGGTTAGGCAATAGAGAACAACAAATACGGAAAGTGCTACCATACAACAGATTAAACAACCTAGAATAGAAAGACGTACGTAAACTTGCATGAATTATAATTTCAAAAACAAAAAACACGTAAATTGGGAAACAAATAGGCAATACCGAAATTTATCAATTTTAACAAGATATAAATTATACATACAAAAACTGGTAACACGGAACATAATAAGAAATTTTATACAGACAGAAAATTAAGAGTACAGGAGCGGAATAAACAGAAATTTATCAAAAGAATAAAAGGAATCAGCTACGGTAAAAAAGTCAGCACGCCTACGGGTTGAGGGTGAATTTAGTAGCTCTGTAACAAAAATTGTTTGCGAGACACTCGAAATCCGGTGCTAAAAGAAAGAATTGGGTAGATGGATGGCATGAGAAGAATGTTTGAATGTCTGAATGATAAAATGACAACAGTCGAAAACAAACTAGAAAATAACATGGAAGAAATAAGAGAGGTGAAAGAGGAAAAGAATTGGCTTCAAGAAATGATTAAAACACAAGATAGAAGAATAGAAAGGATGGAACGAGGGACAAAAAGAAACAATATAATTATACAGGGAATAGAAAATAGTGAAAGGAAAGATCTGAAGACACAAAAACAAAAATCGAAGGAATATTAAAAGAAGCAGGAATAGAAGTGAACTTAAAAAATTGAGTAAACGATCTAAGCAGAATAGGAGAATTCAATAATAGAACTAAGAGACCAATAATCATAAAACTCATCCAATGGGAAAAGAAGTAGGAAATAATGAGAAAAAGAGAAACCTAAAAGGTACAAACATTTGGCTAAATGATGATTTGCCAAAAAGAGTACAGGAACACCAAAAATACATGATGCAGTTTATGAAAAGAGCAAGGGAAAATGGAAGTAGAGGTTACTTTAAATATGATAAATTGATAATAGATGGAAATGTACATGATATGTATAGTTTCTAGTAAGGCGAGAAAAAGATAGAAAATGCGGAGACAAATAAGCTTAAAAGGAAAGTAAACGTAAGAACACCGGAAGCAGGAAAAAGTGAATAAAAAATACCCAAAATGCTAAGAAGAGGAGAAGAGAAACAAATGGAAGAGGAATGTGGAGATGAAAGAGGCAATGGAAAAGAACAGAAAAATGAAGAACATGATGAAGATAGAATTAGTTTTAGAATTAGAAATAATTTTATGATTAGTAATAGTAAATTATTGAAAACAAATTGTAGTGAAGGAAGAAGTGTAGATAATTAAATTAGGATAGATAAAGGAAATAACAAAAAATATGGTAACCTAAGTACAAATGAAAGAGGTAAGGAAATTTATAATAATAATTGTAATTATATGATAAAGGGTACAAGACAAACGTAAGGAAAACACTAAGGATAAATCAGGCGAAAAAAATGTAAAGATAATTCAAAAAGGGGAAAGACAAAAAAGGTACGTAGGACTAAGGAAATTAAAATTAGTACTTGGGACGTGAGAGCCATGCTTGAATCAGGAAAGATGAAGGAAATTGCGTTAGAAATAGAAAAATGTGATATTGATAAAGTAGCGCTGCAGGAAATAAGATGTAGGGGAAGAGGAAATATTGAAAAAAGAAATATCAATTATTCCCTTCAATCTATCAATAATAAATGTTACACCCACGGAGGTGGCAGAAGATGACGAAAAGGTAGAAGAGGGAATATTAAAAGTACCAAAATAAAATACAATAGTATTATTGGGTGACTTGAACGCACAAATTGGAAAAGAATAATATTACAGACAGATATGCGGCGTACACACATTACATGAAACAACAATGGAAACAGAATTTGTAATCTAGCAGTAAAAATGAATATTATTATTTGCAGTACGATGTTACAACACACCAAATGGCATAAAATTACGTAGAGATCACATAACTGCAAAACATATACATAAATTAATCACGTAGTGATAAGAAAAAGAAAACGGTCGACAATGAAAGACGTCAGAACATATAGAGGAGTGTGTGCTGATACTGATAATTACATGGTTGCAGCCACTATGTTACAAAAGATAAAAAACAAAACTAAAATAAGCAACAAAAAATGGGACATAAGAAAACTAGAGCTAGTGGAATTCAAGCAGGATGGAAAAGAATAGAAAAATGTATAAATATAGCTGCAAAAAAATAGGAACGGTGGTAAACAGAGAACAGAAGGAATGGCTCGATGAAAAATGCAAAGAGATGATAGAAAAGAAAAAAGATGCATGGTTAAAATGGATAAGGACTAACAGAAATGAAGAAGCTTATGAAAAACTGAGAAAAGAAACATAGATGTTAATAAAAGAAGCTAAGAGAACAACAATTGAAAAAAGAATGAGTGACATAGAAAGGGCAAGTTATGCGAGGAACACAAAAGCTTTTTATCAAAAAGTAAATGCACAGATCCGAACATATAAAACCAAAACGACAAGAATAAAAACCAAAGTGGGAAGAATATAGTAAATGACGATACGGATTATATGGAGACATGGTTCACTTTAGGGAATTACTAAGATAAACAGAAACAGAATAGGTTGCTATAGGAGAAAAGAACAATCAAGAGGTAATGGAGAGATTAACTAAGGAAGAAATAATAGAGATAATTAACATGAGTGTGAAAGAAAAGGCGCCAGTAAACGACGGAATCAACATGGAACTCATCAAATGCAGAGGGACTTAACAGTTAGAAAAATTATTACAATTGATATATAAAATATGGGAAGAAGTAGAGATGCCAGAAGAATGGAATGTGGGATTAGTTATATTTCATGTGACGCCTACCTCATATTTAATAATTATTTCTGGTTAGGCCATGAAGTGATTGACTTAATATATCTGAATAGAAAAAAGAAGAGATATATTACAAATATTAAAGCTTAGATATTATTACCCCTATGGGGATATCCTGGATATATTTGTCCCAATTAAAATAAGTATAACTGTGCAATGATATAGAAAACCAGAAAAACTATATCTGCTGATCTTTACAATTATCACTTAAGAAGACAGTTTAATAGTGGAGAACTCCCTAGATTTATCTGTTCATTGCCGACTTCATATTTTGGATATTTTAAGTGTCTTCTGATTTCTAACTCTTCAAGGAAATCAAGTTCTTGTTCCACAGATATGTAGTACTTCTAGTTCTGTGCTAAGTCCATTTTCCACAGTACGACAAATCGCAGCAAGTTTAAAAAAGAGTGTCTTAGAAAAGAAGTGATACCAAAATATGTAAATATAAAATTCCGTAATAAAGCACAAAAAGCTATAAAATGTGCTCCACGCGTCTGGCTTAAAGAAGAATGTAAATAATCGTTTAAAATAGGAGACTTCCTAGACCCCTATATAAAAGTTGTACATTCTGAACTTACGTTCTAACTACTTCCAGTAGAATTTCAATGTTTAGATGACAAAATCAGAGAAAGTGTCAGGACGATGAAGCACAAGAAACTTAAGAAGCAAAAGCAGAAACTAAGAAAACTTGAATACACACAACATATACAACATCGTGAAACTGTAGATACTTACATACCAACACGCTTTGCACCACCATTTGAAAACCTTTCAGACACTAATTTTACAAATACTGCAATTGTTGTATTTGTTGCTAAAGATACTATCTTTGAAATATTATTAGAAATATTACCAGCATATATAATGGTTTTGTAACTTTTCATTTCTTCAGTTTGTTTAGGAAATATTAGTTGTAATGGGACTTTTTTATTAAGTAATTTATCTATTATATGTAATGGATAACAGTTGGATGTTGCTACTTGTATGCTAATTATATTTATTACATTTGTTCATAGGAACTGAAAATGCTCTACGTATAAATGAATTATATGCTACTAATTTATGTAACATGGGATAATTGGAATTAGATGGAATAGTCACATCAGTTAGTGTTGGTTTTCTGTAAATTGAATAATCAAGTACATTATTAACTCTTTGAATTTTAAATCTAGAAAATTGATTGAGATATTTTCTTCAACTTCTAATATAAATTCAATTTTTGTGTGTAAATTATTAATATTGTTCGAAAATACATCTAATTGTCGTTCACTACCCATAAAACAAGCTAATATGTTATCTACACCAAAATAAGATATTTTTTGAAATGTTATATTCAAAATTTTTTCTTTATATACCGGCAATAAAAATGTTTGCCGATATTGGTGATATAGGGCTTCCCATTGGTAAACATTCATTTTTAATATATACCTTATTGTCAAGTGAAATAATTTTGATTGATACTAACATAAAATAAATCTGATATTATTCCTGGATTAATATTCTTATCTTCTAGTAATTTTCTTACAAGTGTTGGATATTCTTTTGGAGGAATTTTAATGAACATATTGGTAACATCAAATGAAATGAGTTTAGAGTTATCTTGTAAGTTGAATTTTTTTATTAGTTCTATTGAATTTTTAATTGAGTATTTAGATTTATATCCTTAATTATAAAGTATCTTCTTCAGTTTTTTGGCTAATTTATGAATAAGAGTATTAACATAAGATACTACAGATCTAATTGGTTACGATATTTTATGTAATTTAACGTTTCCATATAATTGTGGAGATTGCGAATTTTCATTTGTGATGTATTTCTTTTCATAGTCACTTATAAGATAATTTGAATTATTAACAATATCTCTTACATTACTAGAAAACTTTTTGGTTGGGTCTGCTCTAAGAATTTGTACATTCGTTTAAGTTATTTATTTTCGATTTGCAATCTTCAATTTTTAATATAACAGTGGCATTTCCTTTGTCAGATTTTCTAATTGTGAGGTTATTATTTTATACTTTCTTTTTAATGGAATTTAAAATTGAAATGTCATTTTTTCTTTGACGGTTCAATATTTTTGATTAAATTGATAATTTCTCATAAATAAAATTATTTCAGTTAGATTTTAAAGCTATTTCTGATGCAGTAGCTAATATTTCTTTAATAGTTTGGCGGTATGTTGCTTACTGCCGGTTTCACAATATCAAGCTATCCTGAGCTTAACAAATATCCTTTGGTTATCTCAAAACAAATGTTTCACATTATCCAGTCAAGGGGTCAAGTTATGGTTAACTCTCAGAATATTTAACGACCTGAAAATCTAGTGGTATTAAGAATAACCTGGAGATTCTAACCTAACAATTGAATTAAAATTGTTGCATTTACTTGTTTATTTTTTTAGGTGTGTTATATTTAATTAATATACTTTAAAACGAACGATTATGTGGTAAATGCCTATAGTAGTAATGAGAAACCAAGAAGTAATCCGGGAAAGTAAGGTCGAAAAATCTGTTAACTATTAAAACTTTCCCATAACTGATTTTTCATTTTTAAATGAAAATTTATTAGCCCAGCATCACTCTCCTAGATTGTCTAATAATTTCCACTGGAGCTTGCGACGCAGCTTGCAAGCACAGCTCAGACCACCTAAAATTCAAGTGATTTATGCTCGTGTCATTCCTGGATGTGTTCTTACAAAAAAATCGTAGAGATGAAAATTGAAGCAAATCTTATGCTCTTGAAGGTGATGTAAATAGTTTTTTGAAAAAAAAATTTTCCGATCTTAAATTTTCCAAAAATTGAAAAAATTTACGAAAATTATATTTTTGGTTGGTAATTATAAATAAAATATTAATATCGAGGTCAAAACATAGATAAACATAGAGGGCAAACTTCTAAAAATTTACATTTTTTCAGATTTGGAAAATTCAAAATGGCGGTTGCGCAAATTGGAAACAAATTTTTTTTTCAATCGTGTCTAAATTTATGAACATTAACGATATTGAGAAACGGTTTGTTCCAATCGACAGAGTGAAAGTTATATTTTTATAAATAACATAAACTATTAAATTTTTTAAAAAATTTTGTCATAATTTTTTAGAACATTTACCGAAAATAAAAATTTTTACATCTAGTTTTTTCTTATTTTGGCGTTGAAAAATTTCTTAAAAATACCCTTTTACATTATAGATATGTTTGTTTTTGAAAGACGAGTATTTTGAAAAAAAAATTTTCAGATGCGACTTTTACAAGCTGAGATAAACAAATTCAAAATCTGTTAGATACTGTCATAATATTAATTGAATTTTTTTAATTTTGATCACTCGCTAGGTTGTTGAATCCCAACTCAACTTAAACACAATTTTTCTACCGTTAATTGGTCCATTCAAAAGAGAACAGTAATCCTAGCTCGCTCGGCCAAACGGTGCGGCGACAGCTGCTTGGCGTTCTGGTGGGGGGGCAGCGCTCATTCTCTTCGAACGCCCAAAAGACCCTTACTAACATGACTAACGACGTACTTGTACCCGACGAATTATTGAACATTATTTCGTGTTCTTGTACCACAGGGTGCTCTACTACCAGGTGTGGTTGTAAAAAAGTTGGCATACATTGTACGATATTATGTAAAAATTGCGAAGGCAAAAACTCTTGTAACATCGAAATTGTAAGTACGGTATTTGACAATGACGAGGGTGATAATGAATCTCTGAGTGATGAGCTAAATTTTGATATGACTCAATTAGTTGATTGTGAACTTGCAATTGATATTAGCAATAATATCGATGAGGATTTGTTTGCTAATGATAATGACGAGGAAAATTGTACAGAGCCATTTCCTCAGAGACCAAAAAGGGCGAGAATTTGTAGCAAATAGATGTAAATTTGTAAATAAATATTATTCTTATTATTTACGTTTCGAATTATGTATAATATATATAATAAATGGATTTATAGATATAAATTATAAATATCATTGTACCTTATTTCTAGCAATATGTAATAGTTGATAATAACCATACTATTAGCAAACCACAAATGCAAAATTTTTACAAAGAAAACCAAAATAAAAGCTTGAGCTTCGTTCAACTGCGAACGAGCGCTGACCCCCCACCACAACTCCAAGCAGCTGCCGCCGCACCGTTTGGCCGAACGAGCTAGGATTACTATTCTCTTTTGAATGGACCAATTGACGGTAGAAAAATGAAAATTTGTGTTTAAGTTGAGTTGGGATTCGACAACCTGGCGAAGTTATCAAAATTTGAAAATTTCAATCAATATTATCACAGAATCTAACAGACTTTGAATTTGTTTATCTCAACTTGTAAAAGTCGCATCTAAAAAAATTTTTTTCAAATACTCGTCTTTCGAATACACACATATTTATAACGTGAAAACATATTTTTAAGAAATTTTTCTACGCCAAAATGAGAAAAAATAGATGGAAAAATTTTTATTTTCGGTAAATGTTCTAAATAATTATGTAAAAAAAAATTTAAAAATTTTGTTTATGTTATTTATAAAAATATAACGTTCACTCTGTCGATTGCAACAAACCGTTTCTCAATATCGTTAATGTTCTTAAATTTAGACGCGATTGAAAAAAAAATTTGCTTCCAATTTGCGCAGCCGCTATTTTGAATTTTCCAAATCAGAAAAAATGTTAATTTTTAGAAGTTTGCCCTCTATGTTTATCTATGTTTTGACCTCGATATTAATATTTTATTTATAATTACCAACCAAAAATATAATTTTCGTAAATTTTTTCAATTTTTGGAAAATTTAAGATCGGAAAATTTTTTTTTGGAAAAACTATTTACGTCACCTTCAAGAGCATAAGATTTGCTTCAATTTTCATCTCGACGATTTTTTTGTAAAAACACATCCAGAAATGACACGAGCATAAATCACTTGAATTTTAGGTGGTCTGAGCTATGCTTGCAAGCTGCGTCGCAAGCTCCAGCGGAAATTATTAGACAATATAGGAGAGTGATGCTGGGTCAATATATTTTCATTTAAAAATGAAAAATCAATTATGGGATACTTTTGACTTTTATTTCCTTACTTTCCCGGACTAAAGACCTAAACTAATAAGGCCCATATACAATTATTTTGAAGAGTATGACAATCTCGATTTCTTCATTAGATCAAAGGTTACTGCATTTGTTTGTTTTGATTCTATTATATGTTTATATTTATTAACTAGAGACAGCAATAAGGTTTCTTCTTTTGAACCAATTTGGACAATATTTCGAAGAATTGGTATTAATTATAATGATTACTTCTGCCAAAGAACCAAAGATTGTCCAATTACTAGACTACCACAAATAAATTAACTTTATAGGTTAACTTTTTCTTCTTTTTTTCGACTTTGAACGCCACTAACCATAAAGTCTGATCATTATACATAATTTGTAATTAACTTAACAAAAAATTACTACTGAACTATCGGTCAGCTGACGAATAGGGACCGAGAAAGATGACGTTTATGCTATCTGCCGTGAAAAAACACAAACAATGTGATGTAAACACTATTAGTAGTATTAGTAGTTTTGTATAATCAGCGTTTCTAAATATTCATTTTTTAAAACTGATATTAAATGTTTGTGATGTCGTCATCAAAAGTATCTTTCTCTATTCATGGCTGTTCAAATATGCTGTATAAAAATACTACGCAGTTGAAATTTTATAGCTTCCCCGAAAGTCCATTGAACACTGCGTAGATAACCTTAAAACGTCAAAAATGGATAAATGCAGTAAAAACCCATATATAATTAAAATGTTCTAATTAAAACATTTTAATAACTATTATTTTGTGTATAATCAGTATGATACTACAATTGGCAGCTATTAAAAAAGTTCTAAATTTTTTTTTACATAAATAAAAGATTTTTATCGAGAGAATAAAATGTTGTTTTCTGTACGATTTCATTGTTTATATAAAATAAAAAATTAGTTATGTGTTTGCTAACTTTAATATTATATAATAAGTTCAAATAATTAAATGCTATTAAGGGGAAGAAAGTAAACATTTGTACAAAACTTCAAGTTTTTACATTACATTTCAGAAAACATCGGGAGGATTGGGAACCAAATAAAAATACTATAATTTGCAGTGCTCATTTTGTCAATAATCAAAAATCAGATAATCCCCTACACCCATCTTACATACCAACAATTTTTCCTGGCAAAGAAAATAAAAAGATCTATTAATTTTTTGCATTTTGTAGGTTGTTTATTACACTGCTTACATCACAATGTTTTTCTTATTTAACACCAGGGCGCTCTACTTTCGATAGAAGTGCTGCCTCTATAGTTCGGTCTCGATCCCTAAAGACAATTGTACAACGGTACCTTATGGTAACCTTATAGGTAAAGGTAGATTGACCCGAGGAGTTAACCCGATATTGTGAAACCGGCCGTTAGAGTAATAACATACAATGGAGAGGGCTATTCATTCATAAACATGTTTTTTGTGCGGCCATCAATCCTAATCGCCAGTAGTGAAATAATGAATGAGTTACAAAAAATAGGGATGGTATTATGGATACACGACCTTGGAAATTTCGGCTGTTTTCTGACAAACTTGGCACTGACAAAACATGATCATCCAAAAACATTCAACTTAAAAGTTTATTTAGTCACTAAAAGTCTTGAAAAACGCATAAAATCGAAAGAACTAAATTTTTACTCCCAATTTGTAATGGCGCCGTATAAACAACACACGTTTGACATTATTTACAACAAATACTACAGCACATTCAAAATTATACTAGGGACATTCTGACGATATTTGTATCTCTCTTTATACGGTAATTAAACAAGGACAATACTACTAGATAGGTAATCCTAGACACATAAGGCAGGTACTGAGATTTTAAGCAATGTTGCCACTTTTAGTTACAAGAAATACTTGTTTAAAATTAATATAAGAATATGCCTTTAAATTCAAGTAATATTAATTAATTTTAAAAGCAGCGACATAAATGCATAAATTAGGATGTCTTTTTTCTATTTACATAACTTTATAACAAATTTTCAATTAAATCTCTAATTTCATTTTTCCTGCAGCTAAAGGACTTTGGCATAGCGGTGGAGGTGTCCGCAAGTATGCTTAGTATGAGATTTGATGTTTGAGGAAAGAAAAAATAAAAACAAACATATCTATTTTATGTCTTAATCTGAGGTATGCTGTACTTTATGCCTTTGTTTAAAAATTCTATTTCGCTATTTGTAAAATCAGTTTCTGACAGGTTTTATATCGTGGTGCAAAGTGTGTTGGTATGTAAGTACTTATAGTTTCATTGTGTTTAGAGTATTGAATTCCATATTGTGTGAATTCCAATTTTTACCCTTACTTCTTAAATTTCTTGCGCTTCATCATGCTGACACTTTTTCTGATTTTATCATCTAAACAGTGAAATTCTACTGGATGTATTAGAACCTGAGTTCAGAATGTATAACTTTTATGTAGGTGCCCAAGGAGTCTCTTATTTTAAACCATTTTCTACATTCTTCTTTAAGCCAGACTCGTTGAGCACATTTTATAGCTTTTTGGGCTTGAGGTGTTTTATTATGGCATTTTATGTTTACATAATTTGGTATTACTTTTTTTCCAAGGCATTATTGGTTAAACTTAAATTACCAGAATGTAATGCTGTCTATTTGGGTCAAGCCCTAAGAAATTTTGAAATTTGATACAGTGCACACTTACGAGCATACAGATTAAAACAATCAGAGAAACGCGAAACATCTACTTGACACCAAACATACATTGACACCTAACACAGAACTATAAATACTACATATTTGTAATTAGAATCAAGAACTGGATTTCCTTGAAGAGTTAGAAGACACTTAAGAAACCCACAATACGAAGTCGTCAATGAACAGATAAATCTAGGGAGTTCTCCCCTTTTAAACTGTAATAATTGTAAAGATCAGCAGATATTGTTTTCCTTGTTTTCTATATGCATAGTTATACTGATTGTAAACGGGAAAACCATATCCAGGATATCCTCACAGGGCTAATAATATCTAAGCTTTAATATTTGTAATATCATATCTTCTTCTTTTTTCTATTCATATACAGTGCTATTCAAAAGTCCCCTCCCCTCCTCGTATCTTTTGAACGGCTACACTCACATTAATAAAATTTGGAAGGTGAAAATAAAGTGTTGTAAACTTCTCTACGAATGGTAACAGGTGACGTAATAGTAATAGATGACGTCACAGTGCCACTCTGGTCAATAATTTTAAATAGGACCTTATGGCAAGTGATATCTCGTTTAAAAGGCATTGACATTGGCTACATAGCCATATTAATTTTGTTTGGGTTTAAATTAATTTTGATGGATAAATTAAATAAACACCAAAATTATTAAAATTATTTTTGTAAATTTAATTAATCAAATATCAACAATGGATTCTTATAGCAAGTGTTCGAAATGTGCTCCGTCTACTTCCTAACAGTAATACATCCTATTAGTAAACTCTTGTCGTACTCGTTCGAATGTGTCAGTTGAAATAGCATTGCATTCTTCAGTAATTATTTCTTTCAAAACGCCAATGCTATCTGGTGCCGTAGTATAAACCTTGGATTTCAAGTACTTCCATAGAAAAAAATCTAATGGTGTCAGATATGGTGACCGAGGTGGCCATTCTATAGGACCTCGCCGGCGGATCCATCTACCTCGATATTCTTCATCCAGGTAACGTTTTACTACACCATAATAATGTGCAGGAGCACCATCTTGTTGAAATGTTATTTCCAGATGGCCGAATTCATCTTGATTATCTTCCAGAATTTCAAGAATTAATGGCTCAATTACATTTTGTAACATCTCCAGATACACTTCACCGCTTAAATTTGAATTTAGGAAAACAGGACCAACTATGTGGTTTCCCAAAATACCTGCCCAAACATTGACTTTTTCTGGAAATTGGGTATGTTGTTCACGAAAGGTGTGAGGATTTGTGTCACTCCAATACCTTACATTTTGTGTATTCACATTTCCATTGAGGCAAAAAGTACTGTCGCCACTAAAACAAATTGTTTGTGTGTACTGTGGGCTTTGACTAATTTTATTTGTCATACATTCACAGAATTCGAGTCTTCTGTCGGGGTCGTCATCCGGAAGGTGGTGCACCATTTTTAACTTGTATGGATGAAATTCATTTTTAGCCAACATTCTCTGTACTGTACTTTTACTTACTTCACAGATAGACGCAACTTTAGTTGAAGAGGAAGTAGGGTGTACTACCATTTCAGCAACTATATCAATTTTTTCATCATCACTAAATATTGGTCGACAAGATCGTTTGGCATCTTGAACACTACCTGTTGCTTCAAACTTGTGAAGAGGCTCCCTCAAATAAGTTCTCGAGATATGGCGATCTGAGTATCTCTCATTAAATAAACTTTCCGCTTCATGGAGATTCTTTCTAGATTCACCAATTATTAAGATAGCTGCTACTTTGTCGGCTTGAGTACGTACCATTTTGCCTATGTAAACTCTTAAACGTCTCTTTAAACAATAATAAAATCAAATATTTAAGCTATTTAGAAAAACTTTGCAAAGCAACAAATACTTTTAAATTAAAAACGTCAATTTTTTTGACAACTAACCAGAGGCGGACTGAAAAATTTTCAATATTTAAATGTGAAATAATAATTTTGGTATTTATTTAATTTATTCGTCAAAATTAATTTAAACCCAAACAAAATTAATATGGCTATGTAGCCAAACTCAATGCCTTTCAAACGAGATATCACTTGCCATAAGGTCCTATTTAAAATTATTGGCCAGAGTGGCACTGTAACGTCATCTATTACTATTACGTCACCTGTTACCATTTGTAGAGAAGTTTACAACACTTTATTTTTACCCTCCAAATTTTATTAATGTAAGTGTAGCCGTTCCAAAGATGCGTGGGGGGGAGGGGACTTTTGAATAGCACTGTATAGTAAGTCAGTCGCAAGGTAAGTCACTTCTTGGCATAGCCAACAATAATTATTAAATATCAGGTGGGCATCACACGTAATGTAACTTCTGTCATTCTGACGATGATTGTAATATCGAAATAATTGTTTATTTTTTAGAATTATTACCATTTTTTCCATATATTGTGGAATTATTTGGAAACAGTTTCATTTAAAAAAGTAATATGAGTGGATTCCACAGAGTAAGGGTCGAAACAGTAAATTCTTTGGTTGAATGTTTTTGGTATTAAAGGATCGTTAGCAGTTTTATTGAATGAAAATTGATACAAAATTTGTTTTCCAATTCATCGTAGACATTATCACGTACTCCAAAATCTGATCCTACATATTATACCTACAAATAGAAACGTGCATGTAAATCAATCTTGTACAGTGTGTTATCCCGCTTAAAGACATAATAAACCTTTGTGGTTAGTAATGTTTAAAAATAATATGATAAAAAATAACTTACCCTCTGAACTTCTCAACATATAAATATTACCCAAAATGGCTGTCCTTGGTGGTCCTGATAACTTCGAAGCGAGTATTACACTCCTAATATAATTTTTTAAAATTGACACAAATTCCATTAATACTGATAGCAATATTTTCAGAAAGGAAGCCATTTTTCTGAAATAAATTAAGGGAACTAATAGTTAAGCACAAACGGACAAAACTTTTTGCTTCAACTTACAAGTCTCAAACATGACGAAAAAGTTGGGTTCATAATATCCTTGTTTATATATAACCGTTAGGATAATATCAATGAGTGATTTTTGAAGATAACATTCATCAAGTCAACGATCAAAAAATATTCATGATACAAATGATTATACAAGGTGGTCCCGAATTATGTACATTAATTTCTAGAGCTGATAGTACGTCCAAAAACCTTTTTATGTACGTTTTTTTTTCTAAAACTGAATAATAAGGGAGATATCCCCTGGAGGAAAAGCATTCCTCCAAAGAATACTACCATAGATAGATAGATAGATAGTTTATTGTGCATAAGATAAATCTTTTCACAAGGGTTCGGTGCAAAATTTCAAGAGAGGAATTAAGATAATTCGAAATAAATATAGAACTAATTTGTAAATTAATAAAAAAGTTAAGATAAAAACCAAAATATAAAATATGTGTGTTCTTCATGATAAAGCCAATCATTCACCATGTGCAAATGCTCGCAGCTTTAATATACTGATAACGCTATGAGCTATTTTAGTAAGTTCAAAGAATCCGTTTTGTGTATTGTTAATATTAAGATAGTGTACCAGATCATCAATATTATGAACATTCTGAAAAAACTATTTTTTCTGAGAGGGCTGTAAATGGGACATTCAAAAAGCATATGATGTAATGACTCCGGGCAATCCATATTACAGACAGTGCAATTCTCAG
This sequence comes from Galeruca laticollis, assembly GCA_963921935.1. Classification (NCBI taxonomy): domain Eukaryota; kingdom Metazoa; phylum Arthropoda; class Insecta; order Coleoptera; family Chrysomelidae; genus Galeruca; species Galeruca laticollis. The sequence goes on from OY998184.1 coordinate 53,996,096, forward strand.
TGCTGTTAATAATATAAAAACTTCCTTTAAAAGACAATTTTAAAAATGTTTTACTACAGGTTCTAAGTTGCGCTATTATTCTGGTTATATAAATGTGTGCGGGTGTTTGCAAATAACTGCTATTTTCACCAACTAGTAAGTGTGAGTATAGTAAATAGTAAGGCTTCTCTCACAGTGGAAGCGAAAACATGCGAATTGTGGGACGCACGTAAACGCACGTCTTCGCGCGAACGATCCAAACTACTTGTTTTGAATGCAAGCGCTCACAGTGGCTGCAGATCGGTTCGCGCAAATACGTGCGTACATTAGCGACTTGCGACCAGATCCCGTTTGGTTGCGATATTTGCGTTTGTTCGCGGTTTTCTTGCAGGCATTCTATTGGGAAAGTATTGAAAAAAAAATGAATACTGAAAAGCTAATTGATTTAGTACGAGAGCGGAAATATTTATGGGATCAGCGAGAACCAAATTATCACCATCGTAATTTACAAAAGTCCTTGTGGAAAGTTTCCGAAGAAATTAATTTATCAGGTACGTAATTTGCTAATTAGTATTTATTTAAACTATATTCGTATTTAAACAAGAAGTATTTATAAATAACACAAAATATAAATAACTTAGAGATTGCGTACAAAATATGTTTTTAAATAATCACGGATAGTGTAAGCCTCGGCTCTAGTTCTGTTTTCACCCAGAGTTCCAAATCTTTTATTTTTTCTGTTATATTGTCCTGTTTCCATATTAATTTCATTAATATTAATACCTTCTTTTTCAATAATTATATTGTGCAGTAAACAAATACATTTAATAATGGCATCAGCTCGATCTGGCGTAACTTCAATAGTCTTTAATAATAATCTCCATTTACAGGCCATAATTCCAAATGCGCATATCACCACTTGCCTTGCCCTTGATTAACGCATATTAAATATTTCTTGTTCAGGTCCTACAATTCTTTGCGGATAAGGACGCATTAAATAAGATTTTAGTGGGTAAGCTTCATCGCCCAGTATAACATGAGGTATGTGCATATTTGTTCCAGGTAATGCTTTTTCTATGTTTACATTTAAAGCGCCATTCTCAAGTTGTCTCGATAGATTGGAATGAGAAAAAATTCCTCCATCGCTCTCCTTGTCGTATGCCCCTACATCTATACAAATAAATTTGTAGTCCGGACCAGCTAATGCTTGTAAAACTATAGAAAAATACCGCTTATAATTACGGTACATACTGCCCGTATTAGCAGGGTTCTTAATCCTTATATGTTTTCCATCTATACATCCCACACAGTTTGGAAACTTTCATTTTCTCCAAAATTCGTTGGAAATATTAGTAACCTTTTCATTAGACGGGAAAGGCATATGAGTTTCCTGAAGACAATCCCAAAGTACTTTGCAAGTTTCATGAACAATTTTTCCTACGGTATTATCCGCAATTCTAAATGAAAATCCCAATTGCATGAACGACGAACCTGTCGCTAGATACCTAAAATAAAATAATTTATATATTTTCTTGTTACAGTTGACGAAGTAAAAAAACGATGGAGAAGTATACGAGATACGTTCCGTAAAGAATTTAAAAAGAGTACACAAGGTAGATCAGGTGATGGAGCAGATGCAGTATTCGTGTCTAAATGGCCCTATTTTACTATGTTGCTATTCTTAAAAGATATAATGACGCCAAGGGCGCTATCAGGCAATGTCGCCCGTGATATAACAGAAATTGATTCAGAAACGCAAGATGATGATGAACGTGATGAAACACAAAATTCCCTTCGTAATGTAGTTTCGCAGCAAGAAGAAAATAATCAACCACAGCAAGAAGAAAATAATCAAACGCAGCAAGAAGAAAATAATCAACCACAACAAGAAGAAAATAATCAAACGCAGCAAGAAGGAAATAATCAATTTGTCCATCATTTACCAAAAAACAGTAATATCACATCAAAAAAATCTTTCAAAAAAAAAGTTAAGGCCACTAATATTGAAGAAAAATTTCTAGAATTGGAGGAAAAAAAAATAAATTATTTTGAAAATAATGCAACTGATGATGATTGCCAATTTTTAATGAGCCTTTTACCTTATTTAAAATCTGTAGCTAAGTCAAGAAAATTAATTGTGAGGTCGCAGTTGCAGCAAGTATTGATAAATGAACAAATATACTCGTCCGGTCAGTCACTACCATCATTACATTGGCAACAAAGTACTTCTGCAGCAAACTCTTCAACTTCGGCCGATACTCATTATTCGATGTCAGCAGCAACCACCCCTGCTCGACAAGATTTACAAAGCCCTACAGAAAGTCAACATTCCTTGCCAGATTACTATCACTCATTTGATCCCACCTATTCCAGTTAGTTTGCTATGTCTACTTTTTATTTGTTTTTTACTGTATGGGATATGTTCAAGTTTAGTTTAATAAAAAAATATTTTTAAAATCGTTTAGTTTAATAAAAAAATATTTTTAAAATCGATATAGTGTCCTTTTGTTATCTCTTGTACCTGTATGAATAAAAAAATTAAAATAAAAAACGTACCTTATAGTTAAAGCCAGGCGTTCCCTAGGAGAAATGGGTTCTCGACAATTGCAATGTTTCGTTAACCTGTCCTTCATGACATTTAATATGTAATTAAAAGTTTCTTCTTTCATCCGAAAATAACTAAAAAACTTTTCTCCACTGTTCCTTAAATAATCCCAAATATGCTGAAATTCACCAAATTCCTTTCTTTTTCTTAATATTCTAGTCACCCATACCTTCCGTCTTCTTTTGTGAATGATTCTTCTTCTTAGAAAAGCATTTTCTAACAAATATTCACGACCGGACATTTTAATTATTCGGCATCAAGTTTTATCACAGTCAATGTGCGAACTCAACGCATGTATACGCAAGATCACAAATTCGGACGGTTCCGCGCGTTTTTATTATTCGCGCGTATCCGCATCCACTGTGCGAGAAGCCTAACTAGAAGCAACCTTTCTGTTTATGTCACTATCAAGTAGTCGTTTTCGAAATTTGTCTAGAATTAGTCTATCTAAACTGCGTACATTTGTACTCAAATAATATTCCCATAAACACTCACATTGCGCATAAATAAACCATTCTTTAAGTTGTGTCACCCAATTATACTTTGAATTATTATCAGATGCTAACTGAGCAATTCGATTGAAACAAATTTTTGAAAGTCTTGAAGAGTTCATTCCACTGAGTTTGTTTAACCAAAGTAAGGCATGTTTGAAAACAAATGTTGACAAATGATCAGAGCTTGTTTCCAAGCGTACAATGTAATCTGGGGTATTCTTTGACAAACTTAGGAGTTTTTTGGAAAAGTTTACCTGTGCACGCTCTATAATATCAGTGTAACACAGACCCCATACATCAATCCCAAAAGAAAGAGAAGATAAAATAATTGAATTATATAGATTGATCCGCGATTCCCAAGTATTCATTTTTGACCGACACATTATATCTATTACTGCTCCAATGGCCCGATTAGCTTTGATTTTAGAATTCTTAGCCATGGTGCAAAACAAGGCTGTGGAGGAGAAACCAACACCCAAGTAAGTAAACTGCTTTACTGTGTCCAAACAATATCCACTATAATGAATTTTTGTATTGTAATTATGTACATGGCCACTTTTTGTTTTATCGGCATTGACTACAAGTTTGTTATCAAATTAATAACACTCGAGTACCTTTAGTTTTCGCTCTATATCAATTGGAGAGTCGCCAAGGATAATTATATCATCTGCGTATTGAAGCATTAATACGTCGTTGTTGCCGTCAATAGTAAGTCCATTCAGCTTTTTTGAGCGAAAATAATCTTCAATGTCAGATATGAAAATGAGGAGACTAAGTGATTCTCCCTGCAAGACACCTTCCGAGATGTTATATTTTTTACTGTATAAGTTTTGTTGCTTCATTGAGAATGTTGCTTTATCATATATCTGTTTTAGTATCCGAATGTGTTTAGAACTAATCCCAAATTTATGAAGTTTCGTCCAAAGAAGTGTATGATATATACTGTCAAATGCTCTTTGGAGGTCTACAAAGACAGCAAGCACTTTTCTGCGCTGAAGTCTAAGAGTGATTTGCAAGATCGAGGCTAAGATGAAAATATTATCTAAACAGCCTCTGTCTTTTCGGAAGCCATATTGTGTTTCTGGACAGACGATTTAGTAAAATAAGTGTGAATACTTTAAAGCAGCAGTTGATTAGCGATATACCGCGATAGTTGTTTGGATCATCTAAGAGTCCTTTCTTGTGAAGCATTGCTAGAATTGTGTCACACCAGCCAAGTGGAATTTTCTCTGATTTTAATATTTTATTATATAAGTGTCACATGTACAAGCGCCAATTTTGTGGTAAGTATTTCAGAAACTCATAGGTTATGCCATCCCTACCATCTTTACACACCAACAGGGATTGATCAAGTTCTGAGAGTGTTATAGGTGAATCCAGAAACTCATTTCCAACGCCAAAAAAACTGATTTCAAATTTAACCTTAATTGTAGTAAGTGGTCGTAAAATGACTCCCATTCCGCAATTGATAACGGACATAATTTTTTTATAGTAATGTAATTCGTTCTATATGGTTCTGAAAACCCATACTTTTCGCACTCTTTTAATTTAATTTTTACTTGAGGCTTCAGCTCTTTACATTCAGCATCAAACCAAGAGTTACGAGGATGTTTTTTTGTATTACTAATTTTTTTCGTTGAAAACAGACCTAAATTTTTTGCTACGTCCCAAATACTTGAACAAATATTATTATACAAAATATCTACATCTCCACACATACCTACATTCGGCAAGTGCTGAATTGACATAATGAAATCTATGGTTTTTCGTATTGTCCCATTTCAGGCTAGTGAATGAGGATGAAAATGCAATGTTAGGCTCATTCCTTATTAAAGGGCTAAAAGTCAAAAGTACTGGGAAGTGGTCTGACCCCTTACTAATGAAAAGTTTCTAATAGACATAAATTCAAGAAGATAGCGACCTTGAGTATTACTCATCTTGTCGTGACTTAACATGTCAGGAAAAAACTGAGTATTTGTTACAGTCTCTTCAGGGATCTCACTAAGTTCTGCGATTCGACCATTAAAGTCTCCAATTATGAAAGTTATACAACCGGAATATTTTTCCAGTATCACATCAAGTGAAACTCCAAAAGTTTCTAATAATTCACTGTAGTTACTTCTCGGTGGAATGTAGACAAGGCAAACAATGAACTGAAGAGAAGACACTGTAAACTGATATATAAGCCACCAAGGAGAAGTCTCCAGGAGTCTTGGGCTGTAAGTGTTTTTGTAGAATATGGCTAGGCCTCCCTTTGCACGTCCTACCGACTTCTCCCTAATTGCTTTGGAGTAAACAACACTGTAATTATTGCGTATAAGATTTGGTACTTCAATATCAGTAGCCTACCACGTTTCACATAAGCATATGAAATCATATTGCACATGCGAGTCTTCAACGAGAAAATTGTTGAGATTTTCAAATCCCTGCACATTCTAGAGCACTACTCTAACACTGCGTTGACTGCCCAAGAGCACATTCCGAGTTGAAGTGCTTGTTGCTTTTTCTCCATCATTTGAATTTATTTTTTCCTTTCTACCATTTGTATTTAGTGCTTTGGCTTCATTTAGTTTAACTTTGTTTTTGTTCTTAGTGTGTGATTCCTTTTCAATTGTGGTTATTTTCAAATTATTCTCTTTTATAAAAGTTTCAGGTTTTTTGAAGAATGCTCTTCTTGTGTTGGTGATCTAACACTTACTGTTCTTCCCCCTGCTTTTCTAAATTCTGTTGGTGTTTGCGTACTTATCTGCTGCTTCCAGCCTCCCATATCCTTAAGTTCATATTCTTTTCCATTCACTACAAGTTTATTGTATTTAACAAAAGCTTACAGCCTTGACTCCTAGCTATTTTCATTTGTTCCAAAAGTTGTGTTCTCTGATATCGAATTTCTTTTGGAAAATCTTTGCTAAGACTCCACTTCGAGTTTTTTAAATTCCGTGCCAATTTTAACATATCAAATTTCTTACTTTTATGTGCCATTTCTAACAATATTGGTCTAGTTGAATTTTCCCTTTTCTTTCCTAATCTCCTGATATCCATTATATCTTGTTCGAATTTCAGCTGAACCCCTAGTTGGTTAATTACCTCCTGTACTTCCACCTTTTGGGTTTCGGTATTTTCATCCGTTACTTCACTGATTCCATAGATAATTAAATGTTTACTCCTGAGTTCTCTTTCTAAGACTTCTATTCTTTTATCTTGTTTGTCTAGCTGTTTTTTAAGATCTTTATTTTCTAGTCTTCATTTGAAGTTTTCTTTCATTAGGGCGGTTAGTTTTTTTTGTAATCCAAACTAGGTAATTTTTGGGTTTTCAAAGAGATTTTATTCTACATACCTCTTCTTACTGTTATGCTATAATAACACTAACTCTTCACAATATTATTGGGTGGATAAACAATGAAAATTAATCATTTACATACAGACGAAAATAATACGTGTCTTTTACTATTTTGCCTGAACCGGACTCCGAAGAATACTACCATCTAAATTTGTAATAATTGTATATCTGTTTACGTATGTGAACATAAGCTGATAGTTACCGCACTGTTTTTCCAGTGTTTGTAGTTAAATAAAAATCAAATTCGGACACTATTACTATATTTACAGAGAATTATTACACAATATACACTTTACGATTGCGAAATTTTGCTACTTGATACGTACTCGTTTACAAAATCGAGATGCGGAGAAAAATAATTGGGAACGTTTCCCGAGAATTCGTAGCTCAAATAGAGTAACCTACGAGAGATAATGAGAGGCAGTGGCGTAAGAGTATTGGAGGGCGATGGCCTTTAACTTATAGCGTTTTCGGTTTACTGCTCTCGATTGCTCTGAGAGCATATAAAAGCGACCTGCGAGAGATTTCCATGTTCTATTTAAACTAAAGATCGCCCTCTCTTAGAGTTGTGTGTTCTGTTTTACATTTTTACTGCTCTAAAATATAAAAAGATCGATCCCAACGGATCTGAAAATATTGAGAGAGCAAGAAGAGCACTCCTGAAAATATAACCTCATTTTAATAAATAATTGTAGTGTCAAAATCAACAACCTATAGTATTATCGATAATTTGTACTTTTGTTGATAATTATGGAGCAAAAAACTAAAATTATGGAATGTACGGAACTACTCTCTTCATCTGATAGCTCAGATGATGAAGTTGAGGGGATTAACAAAGAATTTCTTTGTTATTGCGTCCATATTTAATGTCCCATCACCTATTTTAAATAACAAATCTTCGATGTTTTCAAAAATGATCTGAAAAGTTGTCGTAAAATCAACGACGTTAGGTTTGCAATCTCCTGCCATGTGATGAAGTATGTTCGATTATACAATCAAGGAACGATCGAGATTGCTCAAAGTGGAATTAGTATCAATCTTTCCTAGGTGTATGACGTAATGAATCTCAGAGAGAGTGATTTCCGAGCATGTAAACCGAAAACACTATTAGGATCGTCTCCATCGACGCGATTTCTTTCTAATTTTTGACGTTTAAATATTTCACTTAAAACCTTTTCTTGCGGGTTCCATAAATCAGGTTAACAACACAATTTCCAATTTATTATGTGAAACAATTACACAAGTTTTGGGTATTAATTGCCCAAATATACAATTCAGCTTACAATTCTATGAGAATGGCTTGCACGCCGTGGACATCATTTTTGAGCCTTCTGTCAGTGTCAAAATCTTTTTAAAGGCAAAGCGCCGATCGCGGTTCACGGTCGAGAAACGTCAACTCACCGCTGACGGAAATGCTTAAAATCCGAACAAGTACTAAAATAAATTACAAGGGTTGCTTCAGTAAACTACTGAGATACAACTTGAGCTTAACTCAAAGCTGGAGCTGAACCGACTCACTTGACGAAATATTCACGACTGATGGTTAAAACTGAGATCTTCTTGTAAGAAAGATCGTATACCACCCATGAAACTCGTAATTCCATAATATGGTCCCTATATTTACCATTTCTAGGAAAAGCTATGGTGCCTCAATAAAGAGTGAATAGCTCTCTTTACAAATTGTTTATGGAATATTTTATGAGAGAAAATGTGTCAGGGTATATTTCGAACGTGGCCATGAATATTATGATGGGACAATATTTTTTAAAATACAAAAGGAGGTTGTGAATTTTGTCGCAGCACGAAAGGTTGTAAATTCGATACAACAAAGAATTTATCAGAGAGAAAAATCTTTCTTCGAACAATATCTATGTATCTCAGCTCTCAAGTTGTAAGAACATATATCTGGACTTTAGAGCCAAACAATATTAAGTCATATTTTTTACATTTTACAGGAGAGCAATATGAAGATTTTGAACAATGCTTTTTTCAAACCCGTTAGTGCAAATAGAAAAGCATGGGTTATTATTTTCTTAGTTATGACTTTTTGAACTAACTAAAACTGATATTAACCAGTCTAACACATTCATTTATTAAAATAATTCTAAATTAATTGTAGGACATAATGCTGCTTGGTTCTAGTAATGGACTCAATATCTTGTTGATTACTACTCTAGTGGTGACTTAATACTGTCTAGCTGTTAGGGATTTCTTGATACGTGGAACTTGATACTGATTTATTATTAGATCAATAGTAGATCAATGCAAAGCAGAAACAAAATTAATTAATAGCAATTGTACATAATTAACAAAGGGTAAAAAAGCCCAAAAGATACAAAAAAAATAATGAGAAATTCAACTAAAATAAACGGTTTTAAAGATTAAAACTAAGTTTTTCGCATCTGTGGCCCTGAACAATGTTCTATCATAAAATTGTTACTTGTATAATAGCGTACATCTGTGATATACCCTGAACAATATTCAATCATAAAATTGATCAATCGTATACTCTTTGGAGGCTGTATCGTGCTAACAAACTGAAAATTCTCCAAAAATGACAAAAATTTGGTACTTCAAGTACCATAGTACCCGTTGTACTAGCTTTAGTGAGCTGAATATCAATAGGATTCATCTTTGAGACGCTCTAAATAATATTCAATCATAAAATTGGTCACTTGTATATACTCCGGAGGCTGTATCGTGCTAACAAACTGAAACTTCTCCAAAAATAACAAAAATATCGTACTTAAAATACTGTAGCACCTGTTGTATTGGCTCTGATGAGCTGAAAATCAATAGGGTTCATCAGTCTGATAGCCTGAATAATATTCAATCACAAAACTGGTAACTTGTTGAACTCCGGAAGCTGTATCGTGCTAACAAACTGAAATTTCTCAAAAAATGACAAAATGTCGTACTTCAAGTACCATAGCACCCGTTGTACTGGCTCTGGTGAACTGAAAATCAACAGGGTTCATCTGTGACATGTCCTTAACAATATTCAATCATAAAATTGCTGACTTATTGCACTCCGGAGGCTGTATCGTGCTAACAAGACATGTAAGGAAAAGTGGCCGACGACAACGACGACGACGACATTTTTTCTAAAAACCATTTTTTCGTGTTGTTCTTGATGAAAATCGTAAAATAACTCAAAATTTTTCTTCAAAATTTCAACTTTTTTGTGGGTAAACCAATACTTTTCTCGCATATTAGATACGTTGGGCGGATAAGTAATAAATTTATTTTAGAGATCACAACAAAATATTTTTTACAAATGAAAAGTTTCTATCTTAATGTTCAAGAAGCAAATAGCCAAAAATCAATGTATCTATCTTTAGTGTTTTTAAATGAAACTCAAGGTCTCTAGTTAATTCCACAATATAATACAAGTTATTGAAAATTCAAAAAAAAAATTGACAATTGTTTCGATAAATCAATATCATTCTGACGATGATATTGATTTATCGAAACAATTGTCAATTTTTTTGAATTTTCAATAACTTGTATTATATTGTGGAATTAACTAGAGACCTTGAGTTTCATTTAAAAACACTAATATGAGCATATTCCACGAAGTAAGGGTCGAGACAGTCAATTTCAGTATCTATCTTTATTAATTAAAGAGATAATGCAAAATAAAAAGCAATGCATAATATTTTAATCGTCTTCCTTAAGGTTACTATGTGGAAGGATGTAATGATGATTTGTATTCGAATGAAAATTTGTAGAATTTTCAGTGGAAGCAGATAAAAACAAAATACTGTTTCGATTTTTTTGCCAACGTTTCGGTTCAATTCGTCACCTTCTTGAGGGCTACAAAAAACAATACCAAGCAATAAAAATATAGTTTTACAATAAATTGGATATTACAGATGACAATTAAAATGCAAAACAAAGACAAATTGAACAAAAGTGTAAAAATAGTGTAAAAACTCACCTTAAAATACGAACTAAACCAGGTCACAAGGGTGTAAAAATATATAAAATACATTTGGAAAACACGAATGTGGAAGTAAAAGACAATAAAAAGACTCAAAACACAACACACACAGCTAATGGATTCAACTGCAATTGAAGAACTAAGGTTATAATTGATATATCAGAAAACTGAAATACTTCTCAAGTCAATCAAATAAATTACTATAAAATTCCGTTTGTCAATGGACTGTCTCAGAGAATCAAACACATTTTATCTATAACGATACAAATCAGATAGTTTTTTATCATCCAACGAATTTCAACGATTTTTATAGTCTGATGAAAGATGAGTTAGACAAACTATATAATTCGAATTTATTTCACAAAATTCCCTGTCAGGATTGTTCTGCTTCATATGTTGGCCAAACTAAACGGCTCCTACGCGATAGACTTCGAGAACACAAAAATTCTTGCAAGAATAATCATTTCACTGACCCAAATAAAACAGCTTTTCAGATTCACCATTTTGAAAACGTGAGCATTATTGATTTTCAGGAAATTTATAAGAAGAGACTAATTTGTGGGATGGTTTTGATCCAAAAAAAGCAAAAATTCTATTAACAGAAAAACAGATACAGATAAATTAATTCGTATATATAACTATCTAATCAATAATTTTATTCGTTGATTTATCGACACAATTTGGCAACACCCCAAAATCAGATATTCAGTTTTCTGATATATTAATAATCCTTAGTTCTTTAATTGCTGTTGGATCCAATAGCTGTGTGTGTTGTTTTCTGATTGTTTTTATTATTTTTTACTTCTACATGTGTTTTACAAATGAATTTTATATATTTTTACACCCTTGTGACCTGGTTTGGTTCGAATTTTTAGGTGAGTTTTTCCTCAATTGCTGTTACACTTTTGTTCAATTTGTCTTTGTTTTACATTTTAATTGTCATCTGTAACTTCCATTTTATTGTAAAACTATGTTTTTATTATTCAGTATTGTTTTTTGTAGCCCTGAAGAAGGTAACGAATTGCATCGAATCGTTGGCAAAAAAATTAGAGTCATACTATTAATTATTATTTTATGTGGAGGATTTTTAAAGTATTCATGGAATCGTTTAGGCACCTATGTTAGTAACTTAGGCAAATCTTCATACCTTCGATTTGAAATAGATTTTAGTGTCTCTAAACTTGATTATAGATGGCGCCACACAATCTAAAAACTAAAAATATTATTGATTTCTGTTTGTGGTTGAAAACAGGCGTGTGGTAGGCCTCTTATAAAAAATGTGTGGGGTTATGTGTTCATGTATATTTATATATAAAAATGACAAGTTAAAAATAAAGCTTTAGTAGCTTTTTTATTGTAAAACTTTTGTACTTTTTCCATTAAAAGTTAGTGAAATACTGAGTGTTTTAATATAATAACTTCAACCTTTACATGTATTTTACAGTAATCGTTACATTTCTGCAAAACATCAAGTAGATAATAATACAAATTAATGGAAAACAAATAATAATTTACATTGAATTAATGACGAAAGTAATGTTTCAACACAAAGTTTCAAATTGTCCTCCCTTTTCGTGAATACATAATCTACTTATTTTATTTAGCGAACGCATTAATCCATTTAATGTCACTGGACCGTTTCGTAAATTGGTCAGTTCTTATTGAATTCTGTCTCTAACTCATTTAGGGGAGACCGGGGCTAAATGTCACAAAATTAGGTTGTTAATTTTTTGTTAAACCATTTTTAATCCTAGCAAAGTTATTTCTGGTGCACTTTGTCACTCTGTTATTTGACTATACAAAGTGACTAAAAATGTATTTATAAATAACGCGAATTTATTAATTTTTTTGCAAAACGTAAACTGTTACAAGTGTGACATCTTGCCCCCATTATGGGACACGTTGTCTCACGGAAAGGGGTGAAAAGTCACGCAGATATCAGGTTAGATTTTATTTAAAAAAGCTCATTAATACAGATAAAAAGAAACAAATAATACATTATATTATGCTCTATTCCAATTTTGTTATTCAGTGTCGTCATCTTCACAGTTCTGACAGACGTACCACGGTGTACCGGGAGTGCACAGTTCATGGGCCCATAGCTTACAGACTGTACATTGAACCCAAACTTCTTTTGGTGAACTATTGGAAAACGGTTCCAAGCAGACAAGACAAAAACTTTCTCCATCCTCGTCCTCTTATTCTTCAGGGGACTTTTCTTTTCTTTAACACTTTTATGGTTTTTCCCTTTTTATTTTTATTATTTGACACTCTTATATTTCCTGTTAAATTTTTCTTTACACTTTTTCTCTTAGCAAACTCCGCCTCAAGAGCCTCTTTCTCTGGCGTATCAGTTAGTACAGCCGACTTCCTTTTCTTTCTATTTGACCCTTTGTTTCTTGCAGCTGAAATTTAAGGTAACTGTTATTTAAAATGTGTCCTCACCTAATTTTGGTAAACGTCTTACCTGCTTTGGGCAAGGGCCTTATATCTGAGACACTAAATATACTTTCCTTAGGACCAGAATGCTGAGTATAGTTTGGGATTTTTTCTAAGGATGAGTCACTAGGACCAGGCTGCTGAGTGTCGTGAAGTTCTGTGTTTGCAGGTTCTGACACAGTTGTTTTTTTGTTGCCTATTTCAAGAAAAACAAATTATTGCAGAATAATTTTAAGATACTCAGGTAACGAACTTACTTGTTAACATTTCGTCAACTGTTGGTTCATCAATTTGGAATGAAATTCCACTGGTCCCGGGCTTTGGATTTTCGAGATCTGGTTCCTGATTTTCTTGGTGCAAGTCTCTGTCTGTTATTTTACATGGGCTAAATTCTGTTTCGTCAAATACATTTTGGTTGAAGGGAAATATCCCTGATACACGAAATCCGGATTGTATATTTTTTGGTGTTGCGGCTAGGGGATAGCTTTGAGCAACTAAAACTGGAATATCATATATCGTCATTGTTTGACCGGGATGATTCATCATCCACGCATCGCAAGCATTATTGTACTGTTTTTTAAACGGACCATAAACTGACCTATCAAGTGGCTGCAACTTGTGCGAGCAGTGGGGAGGAAAAGATAACATAACTATACCACTTTCCTTAGCCAACTCAAGTCCCTCGATAGAAAGATGCGACTGATGATTATCGAGAAGTAACAGACAGGGGTGCTTTTTGGAACATTTTGAAAATTTAATGAAATGTCTCAAAAGTAGCACAAAATTTTCTTCTATCATCCAGCCACTTCGATTAGCTGTTCCCGCACATCCTGCTGGTCCAGATGTTAGCCAGAATTCTCTAAAATGCACTCTTGGAAATATAAAGAATGGCGGGATGCTATTTCCCAAAGCAGATACGGCACAGGCCACTGTGACGAGGGTCCCACGTTACCCAGAAGTTATCGATCCGACTTGTTTAAATCCTTTTCTGGCCACTACTTTACAAGGCTTCTGAACAGTGGTCACCCCCGTCTCGCCCATATTCCAGATTGAGGATGGATCAAAGTTATATTTTTTCATAACCTTTTCCAGATTTGTAAAAAAGCTGTTCACATTTGCTTGGTTAAAATTTGTTGCGCGTGCGAAACTTGTTGGTTCTGGAGTGCAAAGAGATAAATCATTGTTTTTCTTTAAAAATGATGTAAACCATTCAGGTCCAGCCATTTGATCCCTTTTCCAAGGCTCGGGAACAGCTATTTTATTGGCAATGGCAAACTGGAATGCAAGTTTCTAATTTCCTTAGGACAAAGTCCGAAATAAATATTTGCTGATTCGAGTAGGTATGTTTTTAAATCCATTTCCATTTCTCGGCTTAATACCATGCGAGGTTTGCCATATCCCACGTCTATATTTAACTGATCTTGATTAAGGTGCTCTGCTGAAAGCTTTTTGCAATAGCGCCCCACTGTTTTATAATTTAAATCAAAATTTTTTGCTGCTTGCCTGATAGAAATATTTTCATTTTTTACTTGTAACACCGCTTTCCTTATTGTTTCCTTATCAATACTCCCTCGATCTGTTCTTTTTCTGTATTCGCGCACCATCTAAAAATTAAATCCGATTCAGAGCTTTACTTCTTTTAATATCGGGGTAAAAAGTCACACATGACAACTTGCCCCACAACGTGTGAGACAAGTTACCCCAAACGGCCCTGCCATTTTCTTTCTAAAATAACTACCTAGCCTAATTTTATAAATTAATAAATTTATAGTGACTTTTTGGAGAACACCTAGGGGTATCATAAATATAACACGTCATTTCTAAATTCTGACACTGAGATAAAATATACGATTTGTATTATTAATCCAAAAAATTACTTACATTGGCTTCTTCCGTAAATTCACTTATAAACATATACACATGCGACTTATACGAATGGCGAATATGGCAGGACTAACTAGCATTGAAATAGTTCCTGGCGTATGAATATGACGACGTTGCCATATTTACTTTGCGCAGGAAAGGGTTTGTGACTTTAAACCCGTGAGACTTTAAGCCCCGGTCTCCCCTACTAGATTAATTGGTGTGTTTACACTTTTGATCAAATAAGTCCGTAGTGTAAAGGCCGTGGGATTAAAATCACAACTTCGAGCAGGCCAATGAATCGGTGCAGTAGCACCTCGACCTATCCATCTATTAGGAAAATGTTCATCTAACCACCTTCTACAAATTCGTAATAAGCCCCACTTATCGTCTAAAACTACCCTGTATTCGAATAGGACGGGGTAGGTGGTGAAATGAAACTAATTATCCTAATGTCTTATAATCGCTCCCAAAATATGAACTACTTATAATCAAAACCGTTTGGCAGATATTTCAGGAAATAAGGGTCAATTCACCCTTTTAAAAGTTTTATCTCCCTTATCCAATTTTTTTTTAAAATTGTGCATAAGGAGTACCCTTATTTTTGGACGTACTATCAGCTCTAGAAATTAATGTACATAATTCTGAACCACCTTGTATTTCCATGTAGGTATTCCTAATTTCGATTTGCTGGTTTTCAAAACTTCTTGGAAAATGGTCATAATTTGTTATTTTCAAACTAGCAGAGGTACATCTCAATAACTGAATTTTTTTAACGTTTGTACTTCAACGAAATTATTCATGAACTTTTGGTATAATATCTATTAAAAATTATTAATATATAGTTCATTATTTATATAATTCAACGACAATATAAATCTATGAAATAATGAGTACCTAATTACACTTACAATTTTTAAATTATTCAAGTTTACACGTTCTGTTCAAACAAATCTTATCGGATTTGACGTATCCCCCCAATGAGTATCTCATTAATATTTTTATGGCATTTTCCAAATTAGATTAGAACCACGTGTATACTTATTTGAATATATATTATCAATGAACTCATTCCAATAAGAGAAAAAATAACTGCTGATAAGAGAATACCTACTCTCTCAGGAATATCTAAGCTTCCCAGTCTTACTCCAGAAAGTTCGAAGTGATAAAACTATTTTAATTTACACGCAATTATCTATAAATTCTAGATTAATAGCTAAGCACGCATGAATTTGCTTGCTAAATTCGGTAGGTTAATTATTATTGTGTTTTGTTACGACTGTAGCAATTGACGACATCTGGTTGTCAAAAGCTAGTAGTACTTTCGAAAGGGTAGTAACAGTTAACCATGCTTGGACATAGTAATGTAAGCATAATCTCACTTCGAGATGATAGTAATTGAAGTATAAAAAGTCCGGAGGCAGCAGTGAAAAGTTACTACAGTAGGTACTAACGATGCTACACAATATAATATATCCATAGAGATGGGATTGCATTTACATCTACGTGTTTTGAAAACAATTAGTTTTCTAACCAGATTTGACTATCATCCAAAAAACAACTAAGTTCCTTGCTATATGCCTCGACAAATATTGAATTACATCTCCGAAAAATGTGACAGTAATTGATCCATAATATCCCGTTTGAGCTTGCAGTCAAAAGAAGGATTCCACAAGCTATAGACCGGTTCCAGCCTACTTAGCTCTCGTCAGCATAACAGATATGCTTCCTCTATCAGTCTCTAATCTGAACAGGAGACAACCTGTATACAACTTGTTTTCAGTTTGTAACATACCAATCGGCCTGTAAGTTTTTCGTCAAATATTTCTTCTATTTCGTTAACTTATTGTATAATATATATAATATAATAAGCTTTATTCACAGGTAAATATGGATACATATAATTTTTTAAATTTGTTGAATAGAGCGGAGAACCGAAAAGTGTACAAACACTTGTTACGGTATGCAAAACATATTAAGAGAATATATTATAAATAATTTTTATAATGTTATTGTTTCAATTTAATTAGATATATTTAGATAAGGTTATATTTAATTATTTGTTGAATTTGAATTTGTTGTGTGGCTAGCTCATTTATTTATTTATTATTATTATATTTGGGAGCATGAGACTCATTCTACTCTTCGAGTTCTGGCATTGATTGATTTATTCTACTTACGTAAATAAAAAGAAACACATTACTTCCAATGATTTAATTTCTTGAAAATTTTATTTAAATATATATATATATATATATATAAAACAGATACGCCTATGACAATACCAAACCACAGTCACAAATGAGAACATACACCATCCTATGCGCATGCTCAAATAAATGCGAATGGATGCGAGAGAAACCGAACGTTTCTTAGAGACGCTTAGCAGTTGCGTGAAAATCATATACATACAATCGTTGACTTTATAATGCTGGTGATGGAGATTGCATAAAAGAATTTATGTGTGGAAATTATATAGATACAGATGTTTAAAATGTTCAAAAGAAATGAGTTACAAATTATACATACATTTCAAAATATTATATAAATTGATTTAGATGCATTTTTCTTATACGATTCAAAATGCAGTAAGTACCACCATTATTTTATTACAGAATTACAAACATACATGTAGGCCTTTTTTAAATAATCTTGAAATTTTATCTAATGAATAAACTACATAAAGTCTTTTTTTCTTTTTTAGTTAGATCGAACATATAGACGCAAGAATTATTATACACATGGAAATAGTCACTGAATTTAAACTAGTTAGTTATTATTATTATTGGCCAATAATATTTAAAGAAACACTGACCTGAAGTCTGGAATCTGGATTCTAACTCGTCTGGTAACAGGAATACGCCTACCGAAGTCCAAGCTGCATAGTTTCTGGAGAATTTGTGATATTTTCAGGGAGAAACTGGATATACACATGTGAGTGTTCGTTGTTTTATATACACGATGAATCTTTAGCTTTTATAATTATTTTTTGTGATTTAACTTGAAATTTATTGTAAAATTGTTCGTCACCTCCTCTCTTCTTCGACGTCAAAACCAATCTACCCACGCATCCTCTCGATTGTGAATTTTTTAATCAATAAATAAACTATTGTTTCTCAGCTCACTAATTTTCAACAAAGTTTTGTTTCTTTTTAATTTATCAAAATTTGTCCTGTCATTTTACACGAAACATATTCTTTCTTGAACTGTCGAATTCTATTCACAATTACAACACTCTATGAAGGTTTTGAAAACAAATATGAATGTGAATTTCATTTGAAAATTATTTGTTTTCTTTTTAATTCAAACGAATTTCAATACAACAAGTCTTTTACAAATAGTGAAATTCATGGTTATATTTCGATATTACAATATAATAAAATAAAATACATATACATATACATACACTAATATCTAAAAAATTAATATTGAAAACAGGGTGAGTGCCAATATTAAAACTGCTAAACGAATCAACTTTTTTAAGCATGTCTAAATAAAACTAAGGTTCCAAATAACTTCTTATATTAACTCGATTATTTCCGATAATGTACTGTGCTTAAGATGTTTTTTAAACCTATGAATATTCAATATTTTTTTCAAATCTTGTGGAGTTGTATTGTATAATTTAGGGGCCAAATAAGAGTAAGACCTTTGAGAAACTGTTTTTGTCATGAAGAGAACCACAAAATACTGACCTTGTCTTGTATCGTACGAATGAGTAGGCAACTTACTACTGTGTTTATGTGTGTGGAATCTAATACATACGGATAAGAAATATAGTTGTGTGAGATCCAGCATTTTTGCTTCTGTATATAATTGGTTACTGGGATATCTCGCGCTTTTTGAATATATTAATTTTATAAATCTTCGTTGTGTTACCTCGAGTATGTGCAAATGAGTCTTTAAAGCAGAGCCCCACACAGTCATTCCAAAACGTATGTGACTTTCCACCAACGAATAGTAAAGAGTTCGTAAGTAGTTTGATGATAAAATGTCCTTGAGTTTTCTAAATTTCCATAGTATAATACGCAATTTGCTAACCGCATATGTCATATGCGCATCCCATTTCAAATGCGAGTCTAGTATAATTCCTAAATATTTGATATTCTTTTCAAGCAATATTCGATTCAGTATTTATTATTAACTCATGAAATAAACGCATTCCGAACTTATTGCAACTGAAAGGCCCGTAATTGGTTTTCACTGTATTAACTGTTAATAATTTGAAATCTAACCATTTTTTTATTTTAGAAAAATCGGTTTCGGCCATCCTTTTTAAATCTTGCCAGTTATCTGCTTTATAGAATATAGCAGTATCATCTGCGAACCCAATAATATTATCGTTCTTTCCGAACGAAAATAAATCGTTATATATATATATATATATATATATATATATATATATATATATATATATATATATATATATATTAAACAACGTTGGGCCTAGAACGGTACCTTGAGGTACACCAAAGTCAATCGGTCTGTCACATCTCTTCACATCATTCACCCTTACTAATTGATGTCTATTAGTTAGATAATTTTCAAAAAATTTCAGAGAATCGTTTCGGATTCCTATATCCTCCAGTGCTTGTAATAATAAAGGGTGACCCACTGTATCAAAGGCTTTTGTTAGGTCTATAAATATACACAAATATGGCTTATCTTGACTAAGTGACTCGGTTATTTTAGATGTTAATTCGATTACAGCGTCCTGAGTAGATTTACTTTGCCTGAAACCAAATTGTTGATTTGATAGAAGTTTGTATTTATTTAGGTAACTAAGAAGTCTTGAATTAATCAATTTCTCGAATATTTTGGCAAAATGTGTTATAAGTGATATTGATCGGTAGTTATTAACGTCTGATTCACTTATTTTTTTATATATTGGGGTTACAACAGTATTCTTAAAGGCCATGGGAAACACACCGCTTTGAATTGAATTGTTAAAGAGCAAAGTTAAAGGTTGTACTATATGATATGGAATTAATTTAATCGTTTCAGCTTTTATGTTCACATCACAACCAACTGATTTCCCATTTTTTAAATTTAATATTACTTCTAGAACTTCGTTTTCATCAGCTAATTTTTATCTTTTGGAATTTTGTTAGCTAATTTTTTGCGTACGGAAATGAAGTGGTTATTGAACTCGTTAGCTACATCAATGTCATTAACAAGCAACTCGTCAGAATCTACGCCAGTAATGCTGATGATGGGTTTTTTATTCTTTTTCAAATTTGTTAATTGTTGCACTACGTTCCATAAGTTTTTTGTGGTGCTCGAATTTTTATTAATTAGTTGTTGATAATATTTTGATTTTGCTTTAACAATTAGTGTATTCAGCTTATTTCTAAATAACTTGTAATCATTTTCCATAATAATGTTATCTATATTTTTTGACACTCTTTATACATTATGTTCTTATTATTTATCGAATTAAGTAGGGCCGTAGTTAACCAAGGAGCTAATTTATCTCGTTTTCTGAACAGTTGTTTTCGTTCAGTGCATTGGTTTAACACGTTTGTAACAATAGTTATAAATTCGTTTGTTGCATTATCTGGATTATCAGCAGCGTACACTGAATCTCAACAAAGATGCTGTAATGAATTCATTAATTTATTTTCATTGATAAAATTGATATATCTACTGTTACCTATTTCATGGACAGCTTTATTTTCATAACCAATTTGCAAGATGGTTGCAAAATGGTCAGTTATAGTTGTTTTTAACACCAAGGGCATTATGGTATCGTAATTGTTTACATTCGTCTTTGGGAATATGTGATCTAAACAACTTTCACTATTACCTTGGACCCGTGTTGAGTCATTGATGGTAGATTTATACCCAAATTCATTCAGAATATTTAAGTACTCGGCTGTATGTCTATCATGTGGCTCTAGTAAATTAATATTTAAGTCACCCAAAAAAAGTTTCATCTCGTTTTCATTATTTTCGTGCCGCTCTAGGAATGCATTCAGGCTCGCATTGAATTCATTCATATTTATAGTTGATGAAATGCCGTAACAACATCGGATCCATTGATATTTGATGTAATATTAATCTTTAATGCATTGATATTATTGTGCAATGGTAATACATCAAACGTGAAATTAAGAGAAGAATTAACATAAACAATTACTCAATCATTTTGGTTAAACTGACTTTCATTATAGATCAATTCATACCCATTTATGTCAAAAATTCTCGGTTCTATTATTTTTAAGTCTCACTTAAAACTATACAATCAAATTCTCTGTTTAAATTTTGTAGTAGTACCAAAAATTCATCAAAACTTTTATTGATAATACGTATATTCATATGCAGGATTTGGAAAGTGTTACATTTATTATTAATATTTAATATTTGTGAACATTCATCAGCAGTATTTATAGTAAAAGTTGAAATTGAATTTATTTGAAATTTCTCAATATAAGGATCCATTTAGACACTCACCAATTAATAAGAAACAATTGAACAGTACTAAAATACATTTTTAAAATAATTATACATTCTAATAATTTCTAAAAAAAAAAATAGATTGATATGTGAATAAAAAATATGTAACAAATAGGTCATTAAAACACGAGACTATGAATCGACGTAAAAAGAAGTACAATGGGAAAAGGTAATTATTATGCTAACTAAATTCTTTTTTGGACTGAGAACGCGAACGTGTTTTCAGACCACTTTTAGTAATTCTATTTCCGTTTACAGCAGTTAAAGTGGCTTCATCTGGATTCGCTGAGTTCTGATCACTAATTCCAAGTCGTGGAGGTTGATGGGAGGTTGCCAGATCACTTTTAGGTTGCAACTCTTCAAGCGATAAATTTAGTAGTTCGTCCAGGGTATAGCTGTTACCATCTAAAATTAGTTTATTCTAGCTGATAAAGCAGTTTTTATACTTCTTAGTTGCACGGAATTGTACCAGGTATGGTTTTAGGTTTCTATAGTTTTCTCTTTGTTTAGGGGTTGCGTCATTAGCTATAAATACTCCAGATCCCTTCAGCTTTTTTACTTGTTTTTAGGACTGCCTGCTTCGCAAAGAAAGAAACTAATTCTATCTTTATTGGCGCTGCGTCGCTTTTCCCGAGAAAGTATAGATTTTTGACTTCTGTTTCCTTTAAATCCGAATTCAATCTACCATTAATTTCGTCGCATATGAATCCCGGTGTCAATAACCCGTTTCGAGGTTTTTTTAGTCCAGAGATAACTAAATTGTTGATACGAATCGTTTTAATTTTTATGTTTAGTTTGGTAATTTTTTGCAGCAAATTTTTTCAGAAAAATCAAGTTCTTCTTTTGACTTTTCAAGTTCCGCAAGAATTTTTTTAGTATTGTCTTCAAGTAATCGTTTAATAACTATCTCAATCGTAGTTTTCGTGATTAAAAACCATTTGTTCAATAACCAACAACTATTAGTGTGTGGCCCGCTTTAATATATAAATAAGCAGTGTTATCAGTCAGAGGAATTTCTTCTACTTATTGTAATTGTTTTTCTTCTCATTAGTTTATTTAGTGTTGAATTTTGAAGCTTCAATCAAACATTTTTTAATAAAAAAACATAATACATACAGTTCATTTATACTACCGGATTATTTGAAGTTGCCTTCTTATGATTTTTGTTAACACATCATTTTCACTACCATACTTCCTAAGTTGTTTAAGATTTTACGGGGACGCACGATATAAACAAAAATGCCGAAGATGAATTTTTATTGAACGAGAAAATCTAATCACAAATTCTATCCATTTAATCTAGCATCCCGGTTTCCCAAAAACAAATTCAAAACATAAAAAAAGAAGCAAACAAAGATCCAATATTATTAAAAACAATCGAATATATTAAAAACGGTTGGCTTCTTAGAAAAAAATTGAATCAAGTTGTAAAACCTTATTTTTTTGCCAGAGATAATTTATCATTTTCCGATGGTCTGCTAGTTTTTAACGAAAAAAATAAAATTCCTTAAATCCTACAACCCGAGATGTTATCAAAGCTGCATACAAGTCATTTAGGTAAATAAAAAACGAAATACCGGGCGCGTACTATTTTTATTGGCCGAATATGTCACAAGATATTGATTATTCTATATCAAATTGCAGGTCTTGTGTTATTTTTTCAAAATCACACCCAAAAGAACCCCTAATAAACCACAAAGTACCAAAAAGAGCATGGGAAAAAGTCGATATGGACATTTTTAAATTAAATGGTTTATTTTATATCTGCATAGTAGATTATTATTCAAAATTTACAGATATAAAATGTTTAAAAAACAACATTTCTTCTGAAAGTGTTATCTTATATTTAAAACATCTTTTTTATTTACTAGGCACTCCTGAGAAACTAGTATCAGATAACGGTGCTCAACTATGCTCTGCGTCCTTTAAAATTTTTTAGAAAGAATGGGGATTTGATTGTATTTACACTAGTCCATATTTTCCGCAAGCAAATAGACAAGTGGAAAGGCAAATAGGCACGGTAAAATCCATATTAAAGAAGTGCTTTTACGGGAAAACCGCTTTATTAGAGTTACATAATCCGCCTATTGACAATAATTTATACTCTCCAGCTCAATTATTATTGCACAGAAACTTGGAAAGTACTTTACCTGTTACTGATAAGCATTTAAAACCAAAAATAATCAGTTCGAAATTCTGTAGAAATAATTTAAAACAAAAACAAGTCAATTTTATTATAATAGAAAAACAAGAAAATTGCCTTCATTAAAATTGAATCAGAACGTTTTAATAAAAAATAACGGATACTTCGATCGTCCAGGCAAAATAATAAAAACAAACAAAAACATGAGAAGTTATCAGATTAAAGTGCACGGCTCAGGGAAAATTCTAACAAGAAATAGACATCATTTAAAAATTGACCCGAGACCGCCAATTGAATCTCAAAAATCAAACGAGAATGAGAATTTTAATCTGGATTTTGGCAATACTTAGGCCTAGTAATTTGCAAACTGAACGAACAAATGATGGACTTTACAGAACAAAGTTTGGTAGAGTTGTGAAACCAGTTGTTAGATTTCAGATTGATTTTTTTTCCTTTGTTAAATTTTTATCATTTTGACATTTAAACTAATGTGAAAACAAAGTTTCATTTTATTTCGCGTTATGAATAGTGTTTTACTTAGTTATGAATAGTGTTTTACTTAGTTATTTTTGTATATTTTGTAAAACTATTTAGAATGATTTTTATTTAATTCTTGCTTGAAAAACGGGGGATGTTATGATATTTGAGATGTACATTCGGTAGTCAGTTAATAAGAAACCTTAAGAATAAAGGATGTTTGTTCCTAAATCTGTTGTTTTGACTTTAGAAATATGATACTTAACATAACACCTTGGACCTGAAGTCAGGTTAATGGCAAGTAGAAATGGACCCAGAAGATAAAGAGAAGACAGCTTTTACCACCAGATCTGGATAATGACCATTCGGGCTCTGTAAAGCGCCCGCGACATTTGAAAGACTCTTGAGAGTATTATCTTGGAAAACATACCTGGTCTTTTTGGACGACATTGGAATACTGGGGATGACATTTGACGAGCACCTGAAGAATTTGCAAGATGTATTCAAACAACTTGAAGCTGCCTAGCTCATGTTAAACCCGAATAATTGTCAGTTATTCCAAAACCGAATCAACTATCTGAGTCATATAGTGAGCAATGAAGGAGTGGCGGTGGATCCAGAGAAAATTGCTTCCATTCAGCAATGGCCACGACCAACCTACAAACATCAAGTTAGTAGGTTCCTTGAACTTTGCACATACTATCGAAGGTTTATGAGGAAGCTTGAAGATCTTGCCATTTTGCCAAGCCACTAACTTGACTCACAGAAGAAGCAAGAGTTTTCCATTGGGATGAAGACTCTCAAACTGCTTTTGAAACCCTGAAGAAACATTTAAGAACGCCGCCGATATTAGGATATCCATTACCAGATTCTATTCTTGACATTGATGCAAGCAACGTAGGAATTGTAGCCAGAATGAAGCTACTGCGTCACGAAAAGAGAACTTTTGGCGGTAGTAAAGTCCATGGAACACTTTTACTACTCAATGGAAGGAAGTGCTTAATCCGGACTGATCATGCAGTACTCAAGCGGTTGATG
Organism: Galeruca laticollis; assembly: GCA_963921935.1. NCBI lineage: Eukaryota > Metazoa > Arthropoda > Insecta > Coleoptera > Chrysomelidae > Galeruca > Galeruca laticollis. The sequence goes on from OY998184.1 coordinate 54,020,870, forward strand.
CATATTCAGAACACGTCCCAACTATTATTTTATTACAATTTATATAGGGCGGGCCTGTCCCTCAACAACATGATTTTAGGTTAGAAAAGAAATTAATTTTTCCACCTACACGGAGCGTTGCTTTGCTTACCAAAAAATTTAATTTCATTCAATAGCGCAGATAATTACGATAGGTAATTATTAATAAAATGAAATTGTTTTCAAGTGAAAAAACCAATTGTAAGTAATCTTATTTTAATGAAACTAGAGAACGTGAGTTTCATTTAAAAAACATTAATCTTATTTTAGTTACATTAGTATCTTCGAGCTGATCCACTTAATTTCCTGAATTAAAGCAGCGTATTAATTTTGTAAGTAATTATAATATTTTTGTCAGCTTTAAATAAATAAATCAAACATCCTTGTCAGAAGTTAATCTTACACGAGCTAGCGTTTATATGGAGATTTTCAATCCACCACCAAAAAGATTATCGAAGAGAAAGTTTGAGAAATTACCGAAAGTGTCGAAGTCAGACTGAACAAAAGGCCGGCTTTATCAATGCAGTTCAAGAATCCTGAGGGGCAAATCGCTAGATACATTGAACGACTTCAATAGTACGATTTCAACATAAAACTGGTGTGAGTCACCGAAATGCCGACTCCCTGTCTAGATGGCCGTGCCCAGCAGACTGTTCCCACTGCAACAAGGCGGAATCTAAGGAAGCTGCAGTTTCAAGAACTACAGTACTCAATGACGAATGGTCACCTACGATGTGAAGGACTGGTGTACGACTTGTGCTACGAGTAATGGACCACATCACAAGAGAAAGGTACCCATGAAACAATGTAATGTTGGAATCCCTTTCGATAGGATTGCTTCAGATATCGCTAGACCATTTCCGTTTACAGAAAATGGTGGTAAATACATTCTGGTTGTAATGGATTATTTCACAAAATGGGTGGAAATTTACGCGATCCTGAATCAAGAGGCCACAGCTGTCGCGGATGTATTGGTAAGAAAATTTTTTAGCCGATATGGAGTGCCCTTGGAAGTCCACAGCGATCAAGGACGAAATTTTGTGAGCCAGGTATTCCGGGAAATGTATGACAAGCTATGAATTAATAAATCCAGGACAACAACGTTTGCATCTACGGTCAGAAGGCATGGTCGAGATAATGAACAGGACCAATGGAAAATACCTGTCCAAAGTAGTTACCAGCCACCTGAAAGACTGAGACCAGCATCTCTCCCTATTACTTTTCCGCCCTACCTATCTAATATGTGAGAAAAGAATTGGTTTACCACAAAAAAAGTTGGAATTTTGGAAGTTATTTTTACGTTTTCCACCAAGAACAACCTGAAAAAACGGTTTTTGGAAAAAAAATCTTGTGTGTATGTCGTCGTCGTCGTCGTCGTTGTGGTCGGTCACTTTTCGTAACATGGTCTTGTTAGCACTATACAGCCTCCGGAGTGCAACAAGTCGACAATTTTATGATTGAATATTGTTCAGGGCATATCACAGATGAACCCTATTCATTTTCAGCTCACCGGATCCAGTACAACGGGTGCTATGGTACTAGAAGTACGAAATTTTATCATTTTTAGAGAAATTTAAGTTTGTTAGCACGATACAGCCTCTGGAGTGCAATAAGTCACCAATTTTATGATGGAATATTATTAAGGACATGTCACAGATGAGCCCTATTGATTTTCAGCTCACCAGAGCCAGTACAACGCGTGCTATGGTACTTAAAGTACCTACTACATTTTTAGAGAAATATCAGTTTGTTAGCACGATACAGCCTCCGGAGTGTATACAATTGACCAATATTATAATTGGATATTCTCAAGTGTGTGTCACAGATGAACCGTATTGATTTTCAGCTCACTAGAGCGAGTACAACGGGTCCTATAATTCCAGATATACTACATTTTTGGTCATTTTTTGAGAAATTTCGGTTTGTTAGCACGATACAGCCTCCGAAGTGTATACAAGTGACAATTTTATGATGGGATAATGTTCAGGGTGTCTCACAAATGTGGAAAAGTTAGTTTTGATCTTTAAAACCGTTTATTTTTATAGGTTTATCGATCTACCATCAATAAGTCCACGGGTGAAACACCTGAAAAAATCCTGTTTGGACCTTGTGACCTAGAATTTGATTGTCGACTGTGAGAAAATCTAACAAGAGAAGATTATGTGATCCAATTGATAACGATGGACGATATGGACGAAATATTTCGAACGAATCTTCAAGTTGCCGGCGACAGAATGAGAAAACGGTACGACACGCAGGCCACAGAAGGCAATTTCAAAGAAGGGGACAAAGTGTTGTTGCACAACCTGACGAGGAGAAACGGATTTTCTCAAAAATTTCAGAAATCTTGGGAAGCCCCGATGTTTCCATACGACCGGAAACTACATAGAAGTCCCAGTAGGAACTTTCTTTTAAGGAGTGGTCAATGTTTCGAAACCGCAAAGCCTAGCTAATTCGATATCTACAAGTTAACATTTTGGCGAGAGCGCCCGGATTTCATGAAAGGACTCTTTTTTGTGATCGTTTTTATAGAGGTATTTCTAAGAAGGTTGTTGGGAGTTTGTTGGGTGCCGCGGAAATTTCAGGAATCCGAGTGTTCGAGAAAGGGTTTTAATATATAAGCGACTACCTACGATCCGCAGTTCAGTATACATTTTAATCAAGTCGTAAGCAGAACAAGTGAACAATAAAAGTAAATTGTGTGTAATATAAATATTGAACAGTGTATTTAATATAAATTAGAATTAAGTGTCTACATAAATTAAGTATAATTGAATAGTTAAATGTATAAATAGATTAAGTAGATATAACGTGTGTATAAATTTATCCCACCTCTTGCGATAAAAACTATTTAAATAAATAAGAAAAAACATAACACTATTAAAATTTGTCGAAATGTTTCTAATGATTTTTATTTAAAATCTTGCAATTTGTTAAATATAATTTCTAATGTTGGGACTTAATTTTCTTTGTACGTATTGTAAACCGCTCGTCGAATCCCATCTTTAGATGAATCATCTATCCCACGGCTGACGATACATTTTCGTTTTTTGTCGTGTTCAATCACAACACCCCGTTTAATTAGTAAATGAATTGAAGAATAAGTCATTTTCGTTAACTTACATGTTCTTTTAATTATTTCATCTTGACTTGAATTGACGTTTTCAGCTCTTAAACATGAATACACATTTAAAATTACTTGTTGAACTTGAATATGCAAATATCGATTTTTAAATTGTCTCTCATTGTCATTGTTATTGATTAAAATTGCATTAATAAAATATATTTCATCATTAGTTTGGATATTATCATAATTTTGAATTATATTATTAGCAGGAAATTCTTTATTAACGTGAATATCGTCATTAACAAGCAATTCGTTAGATTCAGCATTTACCTCAAATGGTCTCCAGAAAATAATTTCACAAAACAAATCAAACACAACTGTAAAACAATTAAACCTCATTTAATAAAAATCTCGTGAATACCGCGAAATTATTTACAAAACGGCGCGCGCTAATGTTCTTCTTCTTTTTTTTATAAAGTGATTACGGCCAACATTTCAATTTGTTTGAAGGAACACGTGCCGACTACATAGTCGACCGACGATTTAAACAAATATTATTAGCGACGTTGATATTCAAAAATAATACGTCCTAGCCGTAGCTTGTAAAAAAGGGGCAACGATATGAATTGGTAAAGTTATCGGTATTACTCAGTATACACTTAAAGCGCTTCCTAACGAAATATCGCAGTGCCCTGGTAAAATAATTTTTTTAAACTGACTTTGGAAGAACTATAAAACAATATTCACTTTGTGGTGTGGGCATTCTTAACATATTTATAGAGATGTGACTCCTCATCCATATATTTGAAAATAACTATTTTCCAATCCATATTTGACCATTTTCCAAAAGTGAAACAACTTTCCTGGGTATATTCCGCAACGAATTTTGGATTTCGATAACTGGTTATTTTAGATTGGCACTATATAATGCTTCGCTCAATTAAGTCCTTAACAAATATCGAAATTTTGCAATACTCACCAAAGTAGACTTCATAGAACTATCTCAAAAGTATTATTCAACATGTATGTAAGAGTATTCTAAAAAAATTAAAACTAATGCATACTTTTCGTGATTAATTTCATATTGAAAACTGTAATTTAGCAAATTTAGTATAATTTAAAATGTATATTGATAAGCTTTAGAACAATAATTTTTATGCGACAAGTACCTCCAACTTGTTGAATAGCAAATGAAAATAATAAACACTACATCACAATTTGTTATAATAATATACAATGGGCGAAACACTTTTGCAAACGATTTACTTTACTCTAATTTTTATATAGGATTATGAAATTAGAAAAATAGTTTATTTCCTGATGTGAAAGATTATATTGGACTGTATAACCCAATGATCTTCGTGGCCTTCCAAAGATGATATCATTCGAGAGCTGATAAAAAACTGAGGTAGGAATGTGCAAATGGTTGTAATATGTCCTAAATGGAACATAACTAGGATTTTCCGGAGCCCAAAAATGCTATAGTATACTGGGTGTCAAATCCATCGCTGCGATAACTGATAACAATATGATGGATTACTTCCGCAAATGGAGACTTTTTTCTAAGAAAGCGATTATGAGCTTAGATGGAATCACAGGGTTTCAAAAATGTCAAATGCTTAGTTGCTTCCCTACGTAGGATGGAAAGAGCAATATTGGGCATTGGTATAAGAAATAGAAAGACAAATATAAATGGATCAGTTACCAAACAAAAATGAATGACTTACCGTAACAAAAGATAAGTGGAGATGGGCTAGACACGTCGCAAAAATGGACGGACATAGGTGGACAAAAATAACAACAAAATGGAAACCATAGACTGGAAAAAGAAAACCCGAAATACCGCTCACAAGATGGTATGAAGCCATTAGGAAGATCTCAGGTAAAAATTGGATAGTAAAAGTTCATAACAGGGAGGGATCAAGGCAAATGGAGAAGGTGTATATCCTCTTGTGGATGTCAAAAGCTGAATAGAAAATTACTTTATTTACAACCATATATGCAATGCTGTCATTACTAACGTCATTGAAGGTTAGAAAGTGTCATATTACACACCTCTACTTCCAGCCCTCATTTACCGCCCTCACTTCCCGCCCTCTAAAATATTGTGATCGTTAAAATGCTGGCAGCTGTTGCAAAAGTTTTTTCTTGAAAATAGCTAATGTGTGTCTCAATTATAATATGACTGGAGTTGGACAGTCAACAATATAGAAACTTGTACACGAAGATAAACTCGGCCCCATTAGGTCACTGAAGAGAGATACAGGAAGAAACAAAGTTGTAAATGAGGATGGATATGAAATAATTGTCGCAAGAGGAATTATACACTCGTTTTACAAATATAATAAAAGAATTACTTCATACCACCCATGATTATGAAGAGAGTGTAGAGCTTTGAAGGAAATGAATTTTCGTTTTGATGAAACTGAAAAGGAAAAATCAATTTTAAGAATCTGCTGGCGACGATCTGAGACCATATAAAAATGAGCATCTGATATTGTTTTGCTCCAAATCATCCTGCGCAGCAGTGAGTGAATGAAAGAATTAAAGGACTAATTAACAAAATATACAGAGTTCTAGAGTGGGTAGAGATATAACAAACATCTGACAAAAATATCCTCTATTTAACCAAGTGAATAAAAAATTGATTTCCAAAGACGTGTGCACAGTGGCGGATTTACTAGCAGGCTGAAGTCTAGGGCGGCAAATTTTAGTGGGCGGAAAATTTGTCCCAACGCGTGCGTACTAATGTACGCTTCTTTAGTGTTATGGAAAAATTGCTTCTTTGGTGTTGAGGAAAATATTTTATATATTCAAACAAATTTTAGCTGAATCAAATGACCAATAAACCAACAACGATATAATTGATGATTTTGCGGATTTAAAAACTCGTATAAAAGTAATGTGGAACTTTCATTCCTTAATTGATTTAATTGTCATCATTAACCGGATTAAGTGCAATAAGAAATATCAGATGTATATTATTTTGTGTAAGTATTCTACCTCGGTGGCGGATCCAGGTTTTTATTTTGGGGGGGGGCGAAAGGGGGAAATTATTTTATGAAAGGGCTTTCATATAATGAAGCGATCAAAACAGTATTTTAACGTTGTTTTATGGAGTAAAAACGTATGTTTCATAATAAAGGTTTTCAGGATGTTTTGTTTAGTAATTTACTCAATGGAATACGTTAAAGTTAATAAATGGCAAATTAAAAATGTGAAAAGGGTTTATTTTTAAGAACATCGTACATCTAATGTTACATGTAATTCAACCAGGTCCGCGCTTAGCACTTTTGGCTCTCTTGTGCAAATTAAAAATAACGCCCCAAATTTGTATTACGTTCATATGTGAGTACAGATACGAGTTAAGTTAGGTATTATTATCCACTATTCAAAAATAATTTTAAAATGTATATACATTAATTTGTTTTCATTTTTATATTTAAGAAAGTACAAGCCGTACAAATATTTTCTCATTGAGGTACATAACATAATTAGAAACTTATACAAACCAGAAATATATTCTAACAGTATACCAACTCATAATTTTTGTATTTTAGTTTCAAATGTAATATATGATACAAAAGCACAAGAAATAAAAAAAATATTTAAAACGTTAAAAATACTCGTTTATACATCGCAGGAGAAAACTGATCGACAAATAAAAACAAAACAATATATTATTTTAATAATGCAACAAGTCACCTTTTAAAGGATAATATCTAGGTATTAGGTATTGTTATTAATATTTTAGCTATGTGAATTGAGCTTTTCGTACTTTAATTCTTGTAAATTGTTTAATTAAATCTTCGGTGTTTAACTATTTTAGATGGTCTAATTCTAATGAAATGATAGCAAAATTACTTAGTCGGTTGTTGCCCCATGGTAGAATTTTGAAAAAGATCGTTCTGCGATATCAACCGAAACAGGCATTGTTAATAAAATTTAAATTATTACGCTCGTATTAGAAAAAGGATCCACTAAGTTGTTAGTCATTATACAATTTAAAGTTTCTTCTGGAAACGTAATAACTTTTTCATCAAAATTTCGTAAATTTTGCAATTCATTAAAAAGTTCCACGGCAGTTATGTCTCGTTCATTGCGAGTTTTGTCATTTAATAAATTTTCAACTTATTGACATAAGTGTTTGTTTTCAGAACTATTTTCAAATTTATCAATATTCCATAAAAACGCGAAATTATTTGAGTAAGAAGTAATTGGAATCTCTCATCCACGGATGTTATGATTACATGTTGAGCATAAAAAACAATCAACTTTGAACTTTAAAGTTTCGTCGTGGATCGGTTCATCGTCACATTCATAATCAAAATGTTTTTTTTTTAATTTTTCGCGGTCTTACACATCTTTGTTTTTTAAATTTAGGTACTATGTCTATGCAGGTGGCTATTTCTTTAGCATCAATCAATAGATAATTAAAACCTTTATCGGAGCGGTAAGATTTCAAAAAATTATTCAAACCATCGTGTAACTTCACATTTTTCAAGAAATGGTTTTTGGTGCCATCTGTTGGGCAACATAGCAACTAATATGTTTGCATATTACAGAACTCCTAAAATGATCGGGTATAATTTAAATTTTAGAAATAGAAATCTACTATATCCTACCGCGTTGAAGCGTTTGAGAAAAATGCGTAACTCCGTATTTCCCATATTAAATCAGTAATATTGACAGGTCCTAATTAGTCGGTTAGCTTTTTCAGTTTACATCATAGATAAATACTTTTAATACGGGGAAGAATGGAATCTCTTGTACTAAGTCCGAAGCAGAGCTGTCAGAAGTACACTAGGAAAGTACTTGAAGTACAAGTATCAAGTAAACATATTTTATAAATATACTTGAAGTACAAGTACACGTTTTCCAAATATATACTCCAAGTATCAAGTAAAATTGAAATTTACTTGATTTTCTTCAAGTATTTCCCTTCAAGTAAAAAACAAATACTTCAAGTAAAGATTTAATACTTTAAGTACACTAGTACTTCAAATATGTGAAAATATACTGGAAGTAAAATTACTGCAAGTAATATTTAAAGTAATTTCGATGGTTCAAGTATCTACGAAAAATTCTAACAACTTTTATACCTTTATAACTTTCATCCTTTTCTTATTTGGTAATAATAATAATCTACAATCTGTGAGGGCATGGAAGTGATATTTGCAAAAATATGTTTGCTGTTATAAAACGTCATGTTGTAGTATGAAATCCCAACTCAGAATGTTTTATACCACACTATTTTAACATAAACATGAACCTGAATAGCAATTAGCAAAATAGTTATTTATATAACAAGTCAATAAAGTACATCTTTTTTTCACGCGTAGGAAAGTTTGACAGAACGAGCCGAAGGCGAGTGCGGCATTTCCTACAAGTGAAAAAAAGGTGCTTTATTTACGAGTTTCATACAAAAATTTTTCTACATCCTCAGATTCAAATAAGTTCGACGAATCTAATAATTTTTATTTTGTAATAGTACCCAGTTGCTGACTCGATAACATCTTCCGGGGTGCAATTGAGGCTTTCTCCTTTGTCACTCTCCATGATTAGTACCTAATAATTACCTAATAACACTTTTTTGAATTTCACTTCACGTAACTTTTAAGAAGAAACATGTTTTTTCGAATAGAAACGACAGTTTGACAATTTATCGGGGAACATTTTGACATAAGAGCCAAGCGTTCATAGCACACTAATCAGCGAATGTATTCCCGATTTGCGTTAAAAATGACACGTTACGGCACTTTTTTTAACGCAAAAGCGTGAAAAAATGAACCGCTACGGCACTTTTTTTAACGCTTTTTTATCCACTCAGGAATTACGTAGGTATTTTATGAACAGCTATTAATTACAAAAACTGTTAGTTTTATAACGGACGTAGAAAAACATATTTTGAGTGTTTCTTCTACGTTTCCATACAATCGGTAATTAAAAAAAATTCATGGTGATTTTCATAGTATCCATATTCTATTTATAGGAAAAAAATCACAAAATATTGAGTGCGGTCAACTATAATAAACTTTAACTAACCCAAATTAAAGTATATTTATAAAAAAAAAGTATTTAACATAAATATAAAACAAAGTATTTAACATAGATATTAAAAAATAAAGCAATTTAAATAAAACATACATATTCATCTTAATAATAGATTAAGTAAAAAAGGCGTGCTAGTTCATGTTCCTTATGACAATGAATACCTTCTCGAGTTTGACTTCAGAATCACAAGGTATTCGAAATTTTTGTCAGATAATGCATGCCTTCGGGGAGCATCTATTATTTCCGCAAATAAAAAGAGACGCTCCACGGGTGCAGAAGATGGAAGGCATGTATTATACTTTAAAAATAGTTCCTGTATTACAGGATATTTTTTTAGCGAACTTATATCTGTATCAGAGTCATTTAGATATTGTAAAATATCTAATTCTACTTTTTTTTATATGTACTTGACCTATAACTAGATTCAGTGTTGTCGCCTTCTAGTTCAAAAAACTCATCCTCCGTTTTAGCTTTTTTTATATCTCTATCACATATCTCTGATACTGACACTTTTTTGGAAAAAGTCATTATTTCTGCAACTTCAAGTACTATTTTTGGCACAATTTCGTTCAGCTTTGCCACTGAATAAAACCTGCCAAAATTTTTCACCCACCTTAATTTAAATTTGGATATACAAAAAGTTGCCACAATAGCAGCTTCTGCTTCGGCACATGAAAAATCAAAAAACTTTGCAAAACGTTTAAGAAGTCCATTTTAGCAAGCCTCTAGTAACGTTTTCATATGACTGGTGGTAAATTCACTCGTATTTGACTGCTGTCTCTCAAATTTGAATAATAGAGAACCTAAAGATGGTAACAGATACCCAAAATAAGTCGATGTTTCTCCTTGCAACAGATCTAAAGCATTAGCAATAGGTTTTAGAATTTTGCAGTAATCGGTGAGGTAGATAATTTCACTTTCTTTGAGCATGTGATTTTCTATATTAAGTTGTCGGAAAAGCTCGCCAAGTTTATCTTTCTCCCTTAAAATTTGCGAAATAGCGTCATAAAACGAGTTCCACCTAGTAGCACCGGGATAACTTAACGTATGTCCTAGTACATTCAGAATAGTCTCGGACGTTTTTGGACGACCTGCCGTTTGTGTGTTTAGTTCTCAAATTAGTATTTTTTTGAATGACATTGGCATTATCAGTGGTGGCAATTAGATTAAGTGTGTGACTAGCACATCTTACATGATTTGGTAGCTCTAAAAAAGAAGAACTTGGTATTTCAATAAATTCCACATCTTGGTTTTCGGCATCGTCTTCTAATTCCCCTTGATCATCGTTTTCATTTAATGTAAGAAATGATACGTCGAGGCCAAATTCTTTAAACGCTTTCACAAAGTTCGAACCGTTATCTGTAACGGTGGCAACAAGCTTGCCTGATTTTAGATTAAATTTGGTATGTATTTCCTCCAGGATTTCAGCGATTTTGTCATACGAATCTCCTACAGGACAACGCTACAGAACATCTTCCAAAATTTTCATCTAGCCAGTGACATGTAAGACCAAAGAAACTTCTACGTTTACTGGACCATATATCCGCAGTCGTGCATACGTAATTAACTTGATCTAATTCGTTTTTAATTTGGGCCATTACTTCCGTAAACGTTTTTTCAATTTTTTTTATCGCGGTATTTCGTGTAAATGAATTCACACCCATGCCTTCAAAAAGATTGATAAAAGATGGGTTATCTATAATAGACACTGGTGACATTGTATTCACTATAAAATGTATCTCTTGCTTCAAAGACTTTTTGGTCGACTTTTACTATCGTGTTTTTTGAGAAACTGTCTGTGATTCTCTTCTGTTTTTTGGTTGCACTTCTGATGTTGTTACCTTACTGGTAGTAGTAGTGGTCGATCCTCCTTGAGAACCCTGCGACTGCCTCTTGGATACTTTATAGGCCTTATAGGTTTGCATGGCATTAATATATTCATGTGCATTTTTTAGATGTTTTAAAAAATTTGTTGATATTCCAAAAGCTTCTTTTACTGTTAATTTGGTAGGAAGGCACAATTGACACTCTGCTTGAATCTTATTATCTCTATCGAAACCTGTAACTTTAAAAAATTTACCGTCAAGATAAGGACATTTTTCTGTTTTTAGTTTAATGTCTATGTCAATGTCACTTTGCGCTGCTAGCTGCGATGTGGAAGATTTGCTAACACTAGTAGAAGTAGTTGTGGGCGATATGGATAATGTTTATTTACTGGTAGATGGATTTTGAAGTGAAAAAAAATCTCTTATATTCCCTTTTTCATTGGGTTTTCTCTGTCTGGATGGTACGTCGGGTCCTCGTGATCCGAAATGTCCATAAAATCAGCTACAGAATAAGTGTCATCATCAGGTATATTTTCGTTTGCGTCAGACATGTTTTCTAAAAGTAATAACCATGTTTTAGAAAGTTGTGCATGAATAGCAAGAAGAAAATATTTTGTTCAGTCAGTCTATTCGGGAAATTTTGAAAATATATTGTTTACACAAAGCCAAGACAAAATGGTGGCGGCGGCGTGGATAATTTCATTGTAACTTTCTTGAAAAATTAGACAAGCTTTAATACAGAATACACATAGGTACTGCAACCTACCACCTAGGGTTCTATGGAACGATTTTGTGAGAACAAAATTAAATTTAATCTTTTGTTTTAATACTGCATAATGCTATTGAAAAGTACAGAATTATACATTTGCGATTCACTGCCGAAGACAAAATGTTCGAAATCAAACAAACATAAGCTACAATATTATTTTTTTGAATACGTACCTTCCTTCTATCTTCTTTGTTTTGCAAGAATATGTAATTTTATTGCTGAAAGTAATGAATATTGCACTGGCGTCACTATATAAGAAACTCTTCAAGAGAAGTGAAATTATAAACTAGACAATTATTATTTATCAACCTGCTCAGTTGAATTGCTAAATCGATCTGAATATCTAATATGGAAATTAAACTCTTAAACTGAGAAAAAATGGGCTTTTAATATACTGCGTCACTCTTTCGAAAGACATATAAGGTAGCCGACAAAGGTGCCGAAGTATGCCGGGTTTTCGCCACGTTCATTTCAACTTCTTTGATTACGCTGCAAATCTGTCAATCATCTCCAATATAAAAATAATTCTTCCAGAATATTGCCACAGTTAAAAGAATTTATTCTTTTAACTGTGATATTGTGAACTACAATCCTTAGAATAATTATTTTTTAGATTACGTGCTCTAAATAATTTTTTTTGGTGCACAAAGAAATATTTTTATATATTATGAAGGAAATACTTATTATTGGTCCAAGATTTGACTGCTGAGAACCGTTTATAAAATTGCCGGGCTTACCCAGCTAACATGAAAACGTAGTATATTATTTTATTCACAGGCTTAGCTGTGGCAAACCTACAGAATCGTACAGCCACCGTACATTAATTCATTCATGTACGGTGGTATAGCAACGAAACAGTCTGCTTTCATAGTTTTCACCATGCTTCATGCCTAACACAACATAGCTAATTATTGTTTGCATCAATATTTGGTCGGCGTCCAGTATTAATTACCACCCATTATCGAGCAAGTATTTACTTCAAGTAAACCTTATATATGTCTAGTACAATTTTTACTTTAATTAAAATGGAATATTTGAAGTACTCTCCAAAATACTTCGAGTAAAATACTTGGCAAAATCAAGTAAAAATTCAAGTATTTGGGAGCATCTATTCTAAGTACAAGTACAAGTATCTAACATAAAAAAGTAATTGAAGTAAAATAATTGAAGTATTTAAGCATACTTGAAGTACATTTTCAAGTGATTTACTTCAAGTATTGACAGCTCTGGTCCGAAGCCACAAAGTTTTGTCGAGTGCTGCGCCATTTATTGTGGTGGAAGGTTACTATTCACCAACAGGGAAAAAACAAAGGAAAAGACCTGCATGATTAGTCACAGTTTACTAGCTACTACTAGATGGCAAGCCAAGCAAATACTGAAGGTTTTTTAAATTATGCCTATATTGTTGTTTCTTAAATAAACAAATAAAAACAGTCACACAAAGTTTAAACACTTTTTGAAACAACCTGTTATTTTATTTTGGCTTGAAAGTAGGAAAGATTGTTTCAAAAAGCTGTTTAAAGCTTTTATCCGTTTTTATTAACCAGGATAGTTTATTAAAAGACGAATGTCGACAAATAGTTTCAAAAATTTAATATAAAATAATACAGGTGATTTTCTTCTCAAACTTAAGATAAGAATAACTTATTGATAATAGCATGTGCTAACAAATATTACACATATGAGACAATAATGGATACACATTTTTCAAAAAGTTCAGATTTTTTAAAGGTTTCAGCAGCATACCTTTTTAACGGCAAATGACGACTTCATCTAAACTGGGTAGCTCTTTTTTTAAATTGAGTGGCTATTTGATAGAGACGTCTGGCTTTTGGTGATAGATCTTTAACCCTAGAGACATTCACATCAGCAAGTAAATCAGATCTTTCTAAATTAAAAAATAATATCATTAGCAATAAAAAATAATATGAATATGCGATACACATTGCATTTAGATAACATTTTTGTTGAAATGTTAAATTTTAAACCCTATTTTAGACAATATTCTAATAGAAGTATACAGTCAAAACTTGATGTAACTAAATAATATGAAATTATAAATGCATTTCTAAGTACCTTATAATTTTTCATGTTTTTTAATAAATCAAAATATTGACCTATACCTAATATCTACTATTTCTGTGAAAATTTCTTTGTTAAACACCTATATATTAATAAATCAATTAATTATTCACTCACTTCTTTTTGGAGTAACTGTGGCATTCAAGTCTGCTGGTGTGACAGAAGTAGAATCTTGAACAGCATGTGTTGATAATTTCAGCTCGTATTCAACTGAATAGCTACAACTAGCCTAATTAATAGCACAAGATTCTTGTGCTTTTTTAGCTCTCAGTTTTACAAACTGAGCATTTAAAGCTTCCTGTAACTTTAAAGTCCTAGGACTCTCAGTTACAGATACAGTGCCAATTTGTGGTACAGCTAAAGAGGTTGATTGTTCAGCTTCAATTATTGAGGAAGGAACATCATCAGTTACTGTTTCTGAAGATTCTAGAAAATAAAAACAATTATTGAATAAATGTATCCTAGTTAGTTGTTAGTTTTTTTTCTTCAATTATTATAGATTTACCTGGTAAATTGACTGATGGGAAAACTCCTCTTTTCAGAACATTATTTGGACCAAAATCTTTAGGTAAAAAGTGTAAGGCACACACTCTACAATTGTTGTAAATATTCTCAGATGTCATTTTCTCCTTCAACCTTCTGTTTCCACATAAATTTACCCATTTGTCAAATATGACTTTATTTTTTAAAATTGACATCCAAACAGCTTGGTTTGGATAAATTCACAGATGGCGGTATTACAGCAATCAGTAAAATAAAGTTCGTTAGTAACCTTCCAAGCGAATAGATGGCGTTAAAAATGCAGTTTAGCAGTGGCTATAAAAGATCGCAGGGCATGGTTTACATGTCGACGGTGTTGCAGGTTTTTCTGCGGTTTTCCTGCATACTCTGTGAATTTATTCACTAGCCAAATGGACCGACGAACGACGCACCCGCATTTTTAGATTTAATATTGTTATTATTCCACCGACCACCGTAAATAGCCCCAAACCACCGAAGGCACGTCACCGCAACTTTTCATCAAATTTCAACAAATCATCATATTCTATACACTTGAAAAATGTCTCGTCTCCTATACACTATTTTCTCGAAAATTCCAAAAACCAGTAAAAATCCCAAATCTCTAATATTTCATAATATTACCTTTTAAAATATCGGAGACATCTCAAATTCAGTAAACAACACCCAATTCTCACCAAATAGTTTCTGACACCTAGCCAGCCCAACGCATATATTTATGTATCGGCAACGATACGTGGTTCGTCTTCTACATCAACACTTCAATCCTAGACACTTTCTGTCACACCATCTCCGCACACTTCGAACTTCGCTGCTTCCAAACATCAACCCCCAACACATTACAACCTCCAGTTACTTTCTCAATTCCATACACTTTTTAAAACAAACTTTCCTAGTCACTTTTAAAAAAAAAATTTATCTTGGACTTAGGTAATATTCTTTTTTAAGTTTGGAAGAACGAGACTTAAATTTACATTTGCCAGAAATTATTTTTAGCAATATTTAGTCAGTCAGAGACGCGTAAATACTATAGCTCGGAAAATGCAATCTGGAAGTGCTATTGTTGAAAAGCGAGGGGGAGACAAACGCTCTTTTAAGAATGTAGATAAATTTGAAGCTGTGAAAAAATGTACAGCCAGCTTTAAAGTACATGATAGTCATTACGGGCGTGTTAAATCTCGCCGCATTTATCTATCGTCCGAAAATAATATCAATGTTTTATGGAATCAGTACAACCAGAGTGCAGTTGAAAATTTGAAAGTAAATTACAAGTACTTTAGTAGAATCTTTAATAATCATTTTAATATTGAAATAGAGAAATTAAAAACTTGTTTACGTGTACATAAAGTACGGGCCAAACAATGTTTCAACATAATAAAGGAAAAGCCGAGAGGGTTCTGCTTCAGTTGCTGCAGTTTTCACTATGGACTTACAGGCGGTATTGCTATGCCCCAAAGAAACTGTAAGCTCAATGTACTACAAAACAAAATCGGTGGTATATAATTTCACCTTATTTAATTTAAAAACGTAAGATGGCTACTGCTTCAACTGGCACGAAGCTGAAGGTGGTCTGACTGCGAATGAGTTATCATCTGTGTTCGAATTTGGTTTTAATTACCAAATTCTCCCGTGATTCTATTTCAATTTCCCCTGTATAATACAAGTCGAATATTATGCTCAAAATACATAACTAAATATATCCTTATTTTCAACAGTTAATGTTTCTTTACTTCACTAAAAAAGTCATTTAAATTTACTAACACCTAAGAAAAACAGATAAATATCGTTTTCTGAAATTCTACTGAACATATCAAAGTCCCCGAAATCTTATCTCTTCATAAAAACTCTCTTCCAAACTCTGTTATCTGTATCTACGAAACCGTTGAAAACCCCACAAAAAACATCTTCATATCTGCAACATTCACTTGTTGTTCGAACGTTACATTTTAAAATACTTTTATCCCATTGGCCAGTTTCTAATAGTTTACTCATTCCTCGATCCTACGTCATCAAACATATAAATACGAAAATAGCCTCATTTTTACTCACTTCCCAGATAGCTTTCACACTTCTCAGACACCCTCTTTCATCATATAACATGCTACAACTTCGTAAAACCAGCCGGCGTTTTTTAACCCGGGAACCACCATGTGTCCGTAATCTTTATTCTTTTCATAAACCAACATAGTATGTGCACAATACTTTCAGTTATCGCAAAAAGTCAAGTGAATTCTTAATTGTCGAAGCAACAGTAAATAACTTATATTTCATGACAATATAAATCATAACGTGATATCAGTGTTTTAATTTCATTCTACGGTTCATCGTTACTTCAGTGACAAACGGCCGTAGTGGTCCTTCGCAAAGCCAAAAATACATTCCCTCTAATTAACCCGAAGTAAAGGGGTTAAATTAAAACATGGTCCTGATTCGAGACCGGATAGAACCAGAAAATAGTGAAGCACAGTCCTAGCGAGAGCAGTGAAACAGCCCTTGGAGTCCAGAGAATATAGACCCTCAGCGTTCCCGAGAACTCTTCGAGAATTTCAGTCAGCAGAAAACAGACATTAGATAAGGTATTTATCGATAATAAAAGATTTTGTATATTTGCTTATCAACCAACGTAAAATTTTGTAAACATAGAATATAGTGTGATACGAAATTCAGTGATCTAACAATGCAAAAACATTTATCACATTTTACAATTTAAAATTACAGTCATGTATATTAATATTATAAGATAAGATAGTTAAAACTGATGAATATTTTCATATATTTGCGTATCAAACGATGGAAAAATCTCATAAATTTAACATACAGTGGTAGACGAAAGTCTGCACTCAAACACTTTAAAATAATTAACATTGCTATGGATTTATAATAAAAGTCTTTGATATATTTTTTATGCAACATAAACTTTAAATAATTTCACCTTAATATTAACTTGGATTTATAATAACATTCTTTGACATTGTTTGTGTAAAATAAAATATTATACAGTGTGGTTTAAATAAGTTCACCTTAATATTAATTTGGATTTATAATAAAAGTTTTGATATATTTTTCATGCAACATAAACATTTATATTTATATTATACAGCGTGACTTAAATAATTACACCTGAATATTGATTAATTACAATAACATCGTTGAAATTTCTTATATAACATACATTCATTATACAGTGTGTCTAAAATAATTACATATTAAGATTGTTATGGAACCATAATAACACTATTCGGTATTGTGGTGTGAGAAAACCAGGTACAATTACAGTGTCATTTTAACTTGCAACGAGCCGTAGAAAACTGAACAGGCACGGCTGGTAGCAAAAATATAAAACAAATATATTACGCTGATACAAAATAAGCATTGTTCAAACATAGCCAATAATTTACATTTCATGTTAAATATAATAATACACGGCAGATTGTTACTGCCCATTTTAACCGTTTGACAGCCTGTAATAACATTTCAAAATGTACTGCCCAACAATTAAGAATATTCACGTCCGAAGCTAGATCTATCGTAAAGTCATTACTAAATCTAAATATCAGCAAGGAAGAGTTATTTGATGCACTAATCGTTCACATATTTAAAACAAAATTAGATTATAATACAAAAAAAATCTCTTGAAGGAAAAGAGACTGATCAAAATTTAATTGCTAGTGATACTTTTTTGATTTCTTGGAAAAAAAATGTACAGTCTTGGAAAACTTGTTAACCCAAGATCCCAAACCCTAACCATTCACCATCAATGCAAATCTCCAGAATATTATCGTCAAAAAACGTACTGTTCTGGACACAACTCATTCACAATACCTAACGAATAACCCCTCTCTTACTCATTACATTCATTCTTCCGGTGTGACCAAACCACTTTTAAGAAAAACTTACCGTAACACACATTCTTAAATCACAAAACAATTATAAAATCAAAACTTACTCTCACATTAAAACATTCTTGCTCATAATTCATTATCAAACTAACACTTACACTCGAATAAACGATTCACTTGTACTCAACGCCCTTACAGTGCAGAATAGCACTCACTCATCATTGCTTAAACTCTTTCTCGTCAAGAAAACAATCCTTTAGTCCTCTGGAAGAGGACAGTGATACTTATATACTTGAAACTATGTGAAAAACTTAAACATACTTGAACATTGAGAAACAAATACTTTAACACTTAAAACCCTGGACGATTAACAAAAAAAAAGCTTAGACACTTTGACATGAACATTACTCTTATGTGAATACCTGGATAAAGGTATTGAAATGAAGAAGAATATACTTGGTTGAAAATATGAAGATACTTGGTTGAAAAGATGAAGAAACTTGGTTGAAAAGATGAAGAAACTTGGTTGAAAAGATGAAGAAACTTGGTTGAAAATGAAGATACTTGGTTGAAAAGATGAATATACTTGGTTAAAGATGAAGATACTTGGTTGAAAAAGAAGATACTTGGTTGGAAAGATGAAGAAACTTGGTTGAAAAGATGAAGATACTTGGTTGAAGAAGATGCATGGTTGAAGAAGATGACACTTGGATAATATAAACACTTGGGTGACGTTTAGAAGAAAACGGCATCCCCCCTTACTCATATGTTACTTAAACAATCACATTGACGACACTTTGAATTTAACACAACTTGACAAAAACATTATATACATATCTTACCCTCCTTTTCTTGACGAGAACAGAAATAACTCCTTTACATTAATTAAAACATTTTAAAAACTCATTCTTACCCGCAAAAGAGTCGGGTCCCCTTAACACAAACATCTATAATCATAAAAACATATACAAAAACAATCTCAGAGTTAGAAAAAACTCTCTCATCATACTTAAACACTCGTGGTCACTACCTTACATTTACTTTTATGCTAACTCACACTTACATTATTACTTGCACTAGCATACAATTGCATCTTAATCATACTTATACTCATACTCATATTGGCACTCAAAGCTCACATTCATAATACTTTTACACTTATTCGTACATACTCGTATTTACATTTGCTTTCACATTCATTCATACTTACTCTTACTCACTTGTTGTTGCACGCATTCGTACTTGCTCTAGTCTCATGAGCATACTCTCTTACGTTTCTCTCATTATCTCATTAAACACTGAGAAGTCCGAGGTTCCTGGACCGTTACTCGTAAAACAAACTGGTACCACACTTGTCGAAATAGAATCGACTTAAACATTCTCTTTCGTTTCTCTCATTATCTCATTAAACACTGGGAAGTCCGAGGTTCCTGGACCGTTACTCGTAAAACAAACTGGTACCACACTTGTCGAAATAGAATCGACTTAAACTTTCTCTTACATTTCTCTCATTATCTCATTAAACACTGGGATGTCCGAGGTTCCTGGACCGTTACTCGTAAAACAAACTGGTACCACACTTGTCGAAATAGAATCGACTTAAACATTCTCTTACATTTCTCTCATTATCTCATTAAACACTGGGACGTCCGAGGTTCCTGGACCGTTACTCGTAAAACAAACTGGTACCACACTTGTCGAACTAGAATCGACGTAAACATTCTCGTTCTTTACTTCATTTACTTAGTCTTTCATGTGAATACCTGGACAAAGGTATTATTCTTTTCTGTGGATACCTGGACAAAGGTATTATTCTTTTATGTGAATACCTGGACAAAGGTATTATTCTTTTCTGTGAATACCTGGACAAAGGTATTATTCTTTCATGTGAATACCTGGACAAAGGTATTATTCTTTTATGTGAATACCTGGACAAAGGTATTATTCTTTTCTGTGAATACCTGGACAAAGGTATTATTCTTTTATGTGAATACCTGGACAAAGGTATTATTCTTTTATGTGAATACCTGGACAAAGGTATTATTCTTTTATGTGAATACCTGGACAAAGGTATTATTACACTCTTATCGTTTACAACTCTAGTCCATTTCTAGAGTATATTGCTCACATTCTTATCGTTTACAACTCTAGTCCATTTCTAGAGTATATTGGTTACATTCTTATCGTTTACAACTCTAGTCCATTTCTAGAGTATATTGCTTACATTCTTATCGTTTACAACTCTAGTCCATATCTAGAGTATATTGCTTACACTCTTATCGTTTACAACTCTAGTCCATTTCTAGAGTATATTGCTTATCTTCTTATCGTTTACAACTCTAGTCCATTTCTAGAGTATATTGCTTACACTCTTATCGTTTACAACTCTAGTCCATTTCTAGAGTATATTGCTTACATTCTTATCGTTTACAACTCTAGTCCATTTCTAGAGTATATTGCTTACACTCTTATCGTTTACAACTCTAGTCCATTTCTAGAGTATATTGCTTACATTCTTATCGTTTACAACTCTAGTCCATTTCTAGAGTATATTGCTTACATTCGTGCCCTTACCAAACAAGAACTAGAATGCATCTAGGCCTCTTGTTCATTGTTACATTCATGACGTTAGAGTCCTTACAACACTCTAACCTCAAATCTTATTCATTCGTTACATACATGACGTTAGAGTCCTTACAACACTCTAACCTCAAATCTTATTCATTCATTCACTCATGACGCTAGAGTCCTTACAACACTCTAACCTCAAATCTTATTCATTCGTTACATACATGACGTTAGAGTCCTTACAACACTCTAACCTCAAATCTTATTCATTCATTACATTCATGACGTTAGAGTCCTTACAACACTCTAACCTCAACTCTTATTCATTCATTATATACATGACGTTAGAGTCCTTACAACACTCTAACCTCAAATCTTATTCATTCATTCACTCATGACGTTAGAGTCCTTACAACACTCTAACCTCAACTCTTATTTATTCATTACACTCATGACGTTAGAGTCCTTACAACACTCTAACCTCAAATCTTATTTATTCGTTACATTCATGACGTTAGAGTCCTTACAACACTCTAACCTCAAATCTTATTCATTCATTCACTCATGACGTTAGAGTCCTTACAACACTCTAACCTCAAATCTTATTCATTCGTTACATTCATGACGCTAGAGTCCTTACAACACTCTAACCTCAAATCTTATTCATTCATTACATTCATGACGTCAGAGTCCTTACAACACTCTGACACACATTAGATAACTTTACAACCCCTACACATATTTACATAGTTACTCTCAAAATTATTCACTTTCATTCACAAACCTGCATCAACACTGTACACACACTCACGCTCCATACCCTTTCACTAACATCAGCATTCGATGTCTGAGAGCAGCCATCTCTCACCTCTCTTCCATTCTTCCCGCGCCCCCAATATGTTCGAATTTGGTTTTAATTACCAAATTCTCCCGTGATTCTATTTCAATTTCCCCTGTATAATACAAGTCGAATATTATGCTCAAAATACATAACTAAATATATCCTTATTTTCAACAGTTAATATTTCTTTACTTCACTAAAAAAGTCATTTAAATTTACTAACACCTAAGAAAAACAGATAAATATCGTTTTCTGAAATTCTACTGAACATATCAAAGTCCCCGACATCTTATCTCTTCATAAAAACTCTCTTCCAAACTCTGTTATCTGTATCTACGAAACCGTTGAAAACCCCACAAAAAACATCTTCATATCTGCAACATTCACTTGTTGTTCGAACGTTACATTTTAAAATACTTTTATCCCATTGGCCAGTTTCTAATAGTTTACTCATTCCTCGATCCTACGTCATCAAACATATAAATACGAAAATAGCCTCATTTTTACTCACTTCCAAGATAGCTTTCACACTTCTCAGACACCCTCTTTCATCATATAACATGCTACAACTTCGTAAAACCAGCCGGCGTTTTTTAACCCGGGAACCACCATGTGTCCGTAATCTTTATTCTTTTCATAAACCAACATAGTATGTGCACAATACTTTCAGTTATCGCAAAAAGTCAAGTGAATTCTTAATTGTCGAAGCAACAGTAAATAACTTATATTTCATGACAATATAAATCATAACGTGATATCAGTGTTTTAATTTCATTCTACGGTTCATCGTTACTTCAGTGACAAACGGCCGTAGTGGTCCTTCGCTAAGCCAAAAATACATTCCCTCTAATTAACCCGAAGTAAAGGGGTTAAATTAGAACAATCTGTATTATGCAGTTTCTTAGAAGATACTGTAATTATAAATCTACCTAATAACAATAAGGAAATTATATTATACAGCGATGGATCCACAGGGCAGAATAGGAACTCAATCCTTGCCAACGCTTTCGTTAATCTGTGTATGCTTCATAAGATAATAATTATTCAGTAGTACCTGGAAGAAATTAGAAATTCGGAAAATAAACATCCCAGCAGATTATGTACATGCTTGCAGAATCGCCAGAAACCATCCGAAACCGTATAATCTAAAATACCTAACGTAAATTACATCCTGTTTATTACCGACGTGTCCTCTGGTGTCCGGTACTGGTACGACCGTTGGTGTAACCTCAGTATATTCAACATATAAATACGATTGTAAATATATTTCATTCAATCTGCATATTATTTTTAATCTACATATCCTGTTTGTACAACTTATATAT
This sequence comes from Galeruca laticollis, assembly GCA_963921935.1. NCBI lineage: Eukaryota > Metazoa > Arthropoda > Insecta > Coleoptera > Chrysomelidae > Galeruca > Galeruca laticollis. The sequence goes on from OY998184.1 coordinate 54,043,778, forward strand.
TTTTCTGTATTATTGAAAGTCGATATTATGTATTTTAAGTGTAATAAAAGTTTTTAAAAACAAAGTTCGTGTCACAACACATATATTTGGCGCAGTCAGTAGGACTGTCAAGAAAGGCATCCGACGCGGAAAACTTCTAACTATTTCAATATTGAAGTGACAATCAAACCAAGAAAAATATCCAGTTCCATCCTAAGAAGTCGAGGACAAGGGCAAATGAAGACCGTACTCTAAGTCGATTTATTTTCATTCTAGTGGTGTCCGAAGAATTATATAATGTAGAGCACGTTGATAATGAAAACAATGTAGATAACGTTTTTCAAGAAAATAATTATGATGACTACTGTGAACTCCAATATAATAATGACAATTTTGAAAATTTTCACGAAGATCCGCCTCTCGACCTGAAACCTTGATAGAGTTTAACAATTCATCCGATAAAAGAGAACTTACCTTATGCTAGTATAAAAAATCCACCACTAAAATTATTAATCGATTCCGTGGCAACTAAATCTTTTTTGTCTCTAGAAATAATTGATAAATATTTCGCTGAGTATAAAAGTCATGAACCTTTTGTTGTCTGAACGTCCTTCGGATTATCCCGTCATAACATTTCTGTAACCATACCCGCATTCTCAGAAGTTAACGATGATAAATAAAGTGTAAAATTTTAGGCGTATAAATTTCATTGTATTTTAGACGGTTTAATCGGAGTAGATTTATTGCAATCGTTCGGAATTAAAATTGATTTTCCAAATTCACAAATTAAATCAAGAAATGCCAATTAACCAATTAATTATTTTAAAGCAACTCCAAAGAAAATTATGTCAAAAATTATACCAGGTCAAATAATTACAAAAATTGTTATTCCAGTCACAAAGGTCACAGGAGAAATTTTAATACCTCGACAAAGTTTTGGCAATTGTATAATACCTGAATGTATCTCAGTCTCTAATAACGGTTGGGCAACTGTCGAAATTCGTAACAATTCCGACGACAATAAAAATGTTACTATACTATATCCTATTAATAGTATTCCTGTAGAAAATAATTTTGAAATGTACCATTTTGACCTAATAAATGACAATGACGAAGTTGACAATCTCGTTAGAATAGACCATTTAAATGACAAAGAAAATAGAGAAATTCTTAATATGTGTAGGAAATACGTTAATATCTTTCATAAAGACCAAAGTCAGTTAACTTTTACAAATAAAAAGTAAACATAACAATTCGTACTACTGATGAGATACATGTTTATACTAAAAGTTACCCTTGCCCATACATCCATAAAGAGGAACTACAAATTGAAAAAATGTTAGAGCAAAATATAATCAGACCAAGTAATTCACTATGGTCATTACCTATCTGATCGTCGCAAAGAAAGCTGACACTTCTGGCAAAAGGAAGTGGAGAATCGTCGTGGATTATAGAAAAATCAACGAGAAAACCATTCCTGACAAATATCCAATTCCTCGTATAGATACAATTCTGGACAAACTAGGTACATGTAACTATTTTTCAAGATTAGACTTGGCATCGGGTTTTCACCAAATCGAGATGCACCCGGACGACATACAAAAAACAGCGTTCACTATAGATAATGTGCATTGCAAGTATACTTAAGGATGAGTTATGGCTTAAGAAATGCTCCAGCTAACTTTCAACGCGTAATGGAGAACATCCTCAGAGGACTTCTAGGAGAAATTTGCTTAGTATATCTCGACGATATAATAATTTATTCGACATCACTACAAGAACACATGGTTAATTTGAAAAAGGTATTCCAACGGCTTCAAAATTCAGTTAGATAAATGTGAATTTTTAAAAAAGGAAACCGGTTATTTAGGACACATTATTACAAAAGATGGTGTTAAATCGAACCCAAATATAATCAAAGCTATTAAATTATTCCCAATTCCAAAAACGACTACAGAAATAAAACAATTTTTAGGTCTATTAAGTTATTACATAAAATGCATACATAACTTTTCTAAAATTACTAAATGTTTAAAAAAATGGTTCAAAGATAGAATTCACACCTGAATATGTACAATGTTTCGAAACATGCAAAGAATTGTTAAGTAACGATCCTATTTTAATATATCCTGACTTTACACAGGAATATATCTTACCAACTGACGCTAGCGGATTTGCAATAGGCGCTTTACTATCACAAGGTCCTATAGGCCAAGACCGACCTGTGGCTTATGCCTCAAGGATGTTAAAGCAAGCAGAACAAAATTATAGTACAATCGAATTGTATGGACTACGAAGTATTTTCGGCCTTATTTATACGATTGAAAATTCACAATATATTGTGATCATATACCTTTACATTGGCTTTTCTCAATAAAAGAACCCAATGCTCGTCTCACGAGATGGAGATTGAAACTAGAAAAATACGATTATCGAATTGTTTATAGAAAAGGAACCTTGATTAAAAATGTAGACGCTCTTTCTCGAATTAAAATAAACGAAATCAATGCAAATGACATTTTTGAATACATTAACGATTTTAACAAATATATTTCTATTGACAGTAAAAATGAACAAAATGATCAACAAGATACATCTCTCGATAATGAATCAAATGTAGGAGATATTGACGAAACTCCTCAGGTAACAGACACTGACAGAAAATATAAGTAATGAATTATGTCCAGACAAGGACGACGAAACCATACACACTAGTCACGAAAACCCAATATTAGAAATTCCCATATCAGAAACACCTATTAATCATTTTCAAAATCAAATATTTCTTAAAATAGTATTTAATTCACCAGCAGCACCAAAAGTTAGTAAACTATATATGACAATAAAACTGAAATCACCATACCTATTTCAGAAACAAACTTCGAACCTGAAATTATTAAAATATTTAACGAATTTACCTCTTACAAAGAGAAATAGTACAAATGCATCATGAACATAAAAACAATCACAGAGGAATTAATGAAACTGAAATCAAAATTAAACGTAAATATTATTGGCCAAATATCATAAGTACTGTAACTAAATATATAAATAATTGCGAGCTATGTCAAAGAATGAAGTGTGACACAAATCCCCCAAAACAAAAATTCGAATTAACACCAACACCTAATAAACCTTTTTAAATAGTTTACGCAGATGTTTTCACGATTAAAGGACAAAAATTCTTGACAGTTATTGATAGATTTAGTAAATACGCGCAAGCATATCATTTAGTAGGAGTAACCGCAATGCATATAGTTAAAGCTTTCATGAATCTTCTCACTCATTATGGTGCACCTAAAATGTTAGTAATTGATAGAGGTACTGAATTAAAAAATCATGTTATTGAAGACTTTGTAAAATTACACAAAATTTAACTTCATTATACTTAGAACAAATGACTTATGCAATTTTAGAATACAATAACTCCATTCATAGTGCAACAAAGCTACGTCCAACAAAAATGTATTTGGAGGTTGGGGGAGGGGAGACTTCAGCCCGAAAGCCTCCCCCGTAGATCCGCCGCTGCCCCAACCCCACCTTATAATTAGTACATGATTGAGCTCAATAGGGGCGAAAAAAATTGAATAGCCTACTGGCGGCAAATTTGTAAATCCGCCACTGCGTGTGCATATGAAATTGTCCAACATCTAATCCAAACACCATATGCGGTGGAGGATATCTGTTCCTTTTCCAAACGACATAAAGCTGAACGAAAGAGACACAGAGCCCAGGGGATTAGGTTTTGCACGGAGAGTCTTAAAACATTGCACCTCTTCAAACTATCCCATGATCGCTGGGTCCTCGCAACATAATTAGGAATGTGTGATCACAGATCGCACTCTTCAAGTGGTGACCCTGTTGCAACTAAACTTAGCGGATCTAGACCGGGAGGTCGATAAATACTCCCCCAACCCGGCTGTAGTGTCGTAGCTTAGGGTCTGCACTGGGTAAACGATGGCGGAGGACCCCATGCGGGACCTCTGTGAAACCGACGATCTGGCTGACTGTGGTCATGTCTCTCGGGCTAGAGAGTTGGGGGTCTTGGCTTAGCCGACTGGACTAAGAGGAGACAACCTCATCAAAAACCTGAATCCTGCGGTGGGAGAACCACGCCCATAGGATGCGTGGTCGAATAGAAGATCGGCAACTACTGGTTCTGACCTTGGGGAACCGGACGAAACCCCATTGTAAGTAGCCTTACCTCCGCATGCGGGGCTCTGCGGAGGTGAACCGAAGATTTCCCTAGTTACTCGTGGGACCAACTATGGATTCTACTGAAAATGAAGAAGAGGGGTGGACTCCGCGGGGAGGAGGGAACCTCGGAGAAAAATCTGGATGGGCGACTTTATAGTGCCCTTCAGTGGAGTCTCTCGAGAGGAGCCCCGAGAGCGGGCTCCCGAAGCAGAAACAGGTGGAGGGAGCGGTGACGGCCCAGGTGAGGCCGGGAACAACTGTCCCAAAAACCAGAGAGGCCGAAAAGGCACCGTAAATCTATTTGAGGTGCAGAGAAAAGATGGCGAAGGCGGGACGCTAGGGCGGAAGAAGGGACGCCGAAAGGTGGCCATACTGGCCCTTGCAAGGAGATGTCAGCAGCGGGAGCGAGCCGGGCCGCGCACGAAAGTGCTGGTCTCGGCGGGGCCAAGCCTGATGCTGCCAAAGGGGGGACCAAGAGGCATCGGATGGCTGATACGCTGTTAGAAGCCAGACCGATCCCCAAAAAGGCGTGTCCTGCCCCTGGTGGGCACAAATCCTATGGAGAAGCTGTCACAAGCAACCTCATGGTGGCTGTCATCTCTGACGGCTACCCGGATAACCTGCTCACCAAGGAGTAGATCGCGCACATCCTCACGCACCTGCATGAGCATATGTACAAGCCTGGCGTCACGGTGCCAAGCTTTGAGGGACACTCGTTTGCACGGGGAGCTGTTATGGTGACCTGTTCAGACGAGGGCTCTCTGACCTGGCTTTAAAAGGCCGTGGGGGGGGATTAAGATGTAGGGACTGACGCTCAAGATTATTGAGCAGTCGGCCCTCCAACGTCTAAAGAGGGCGATGGTATGGAAGATAAGACTCATATTCTCGGGAACTACGGAGAGTACCACGGAGTAAAAAGAAACGGGTGAAGGATGCACCCTATCAGACTTATGATGTCTGTTCGTAGTGGCCTTAAATTTACCCAGATAAACATGCAACATTGCCGGGCTGCTGCGGGAGTAGTCGCGCAGCGGATGGCAAGACTGCAGACCCACCTTTATAGTCGCTTAAGTAAGGTGACTAACACGTACAGGGCCTGTAGAAGAGCCATTGGTCCGAAATGGGGACCAACCCCTAAGACCATTTTATGGTTCTACAAAGTGATCATGCTGCCTATGCTCACATATGAGGCTGTGGTCTGGTGGCCGAGGGTAACCTTGGCCACGGCTAGATCGTAACTGGCCCGCATCCAAAGGGTAGTCAGTTGGGGGGCAACTGGCTGCATGAAGACTACACCAACGTCTGCGTTCAAGGTGATTCTTGGACTTCGGCCTCTTCGCCATGTGATCGAGTCTGAGGCCGGGAGGACACTCTTGCGCTTAAAAAGCTTAGGTTGTGTGTGAAGTGAGGAAGGGTGTAGGGACGTCAAGAAGCCAAGACTCCTGGGAGATGTCCCAGTTTCGGCCGGTGTGGCTGATGTTTGCCTGCGTAGGTACTCCTTCGAAACCCCCTATAGCGTGAAGATCCGGAATAGAGAATTCTGGGAGAGGAAAATCCACAAACTCATGGGATTGTCTGGTACACAGATGGCTCATGCTCCATTGATGGGGCGGGAGCTGGAATTTACTCTAGGAACCCAGACACAAGTTTGTGTTCCTTTTGGAAAGGGGATATCTGCATATCAGGTTGAGGTATACGCTATCTTGGAATGTGCGCAGATATTCCTAGACAGAGGTCATGTACACCGACACATAACCATATACACCGATAATCAAGCAGCCATCATGGCCCTGAATGGATATACCATCAACTCAGGGCTTGCTGCTGAATATCCAGAACGTCTTACTATCCTAGCAAGGTGGAACGTAGTGTGGCTAAAATGGATTCCGGCCCACTCTGGTTTTGAAGGTAATGAAAGGGCGGATGCACTGGCTGTGGAGGAGGCGGCAGCTCCCTTCAGCGGACCGGGCCCGACTTTGGGCCTTACAAAACAAGTAACCAATAGAGAAGCGAGGAACTGGTTGGAAAACCAACACCTCGCTTACTGGAACGCTCAACAGGGTCTAAGGCATTCCAAGTTCCTACTGAGGGGATGGACACGCTAGGGCAGCTGTAGAACGACCAAGGAGTAGGTTAAGAAAGATAGGACTCTTAACGGAGCACTGCTGTCTGAGGGAGCACCTCCATAACTTAGGTTTAGAGGAAAGCCCCAAATGTAGGGATTGTGGCATAGCTGACGAAACGTCGGTCCATGTCCTCCTTGTGTGTCCACATAGGGCTGTATTACGCAGGTGAATCTTCGGCGTCCCTGTTATGGCCCCTGGGGACACATGCAGGCATCTACTAAAGAGGATTCAGTCCTTCATTGAAGGACTTGGTCTCATGGATGCATGAGTAGCAGGAATGGCCCGCCATTGGCTTGAGCTTGGTCGGCCGAGGTTCGCCTGAATTTATTAGTAGTAGTAACATACCATATCATCGACTTTCCAAAAATACTCTAAATTCCATCAAATGAAACGCAAAATCTGTTAAAAGTAGGAATGAAGATTTACCAAAGTCATACTTTGAGTCATCATCGCACCTGGCTAAAAAACCTTTTTCTAAAAAAAAGCAGTAGAATACTCCTGCAAACTATGTTCCTCGAGGTTTGATTCCCAGATAGATGCTTGCCTAATTAGTCATTAGCCTCTGCCAAAGATGACAACTAACATGGAAACTATTTAAAACATGAAATAAAATGAAAGCTCAAACAGACATATATTGTAGTAAAATAATATAACAATTTAATTCATATGTCTGAACCTAAAGCTGCAAATTTATTAGTCGTATTCTCAATTTCCTCATCTTCGCTTTCACTATTGGTATCTTCATTAGAATTCGATTCTGTTTGTTTTTCTTGAGGTCTCCCATCTGACAAATATTCATCAGAAATGTCACTTTCGTAAACAGTTTCCTCAATATAGGGCTCAGCTCCGGAATGTTTACCTTGAATCCACTTTACTATTTCTACATCAGGATGAGATGACCAGAATTCTAAAAAAATTAGCTATTTCAATTAATATCGTCTTAAGAATTTACCTATAATATTAAATATCCATTAATTTGCTGAAATAAAACAAAATTCGACGAACTGAAGGTGTGTTCGCCAAGTGTACAAGAGGTGTGCTTTCTACTGGAATATATCCAGTGATCTAATACACGTCATTACAATTTTAAAATATATCATATAAATCATCATATAACAACATAGTCCAGGAGGAAGCGGCGCATGAGTACCGAAAACTATTCCACCTCAATTTTTTTATACGATCCTCTTTAAATTACCCTACTGATGATATAAATGCATGTTGCCATGGGGCAACCCCGGTTTAAACCGAAATTGTTTAAACAATTGGAAGGAATTCTAATTTTCCAACCGAACAAATTTTTTTCATATTCTTTATTGAAATACAAATAAAAAAGTTCCTATGCCTTTTCATGATAAAGTTAATATTTTTAGAGATATGAATTTTTAAAGTTTCGAAAAATCTCAAATTTGGTTACTTTTGATCCATGAAAAATATATTAAAAAAGAAATATAAATATTTTTGTCAATTCGTTATACGCTGCATCGGCCTCTCTGTGTCCTGAATCATTATTTATCATTTATCTTAAAAACTATCAACTTTATCAAGATTGTTAAATAGGGCAATGTTATTAATAATTAAATTGTCTACAATTTGTTTTTAACATTTTTTTTTGAAATCAACTTTACGAAAGTCTTTTAAGTACGAATCAGAACATGTAATTAAAGTTACTTTCTTATCACTTTATATTACTTTTTCGTTATTAAAACAGAAAGTAATTACATTGAATAACTTTTTCAAACGAAGGTTATAGATGTAGAAGTATGAAATAATGAAACAAGATTTAACCCTTTAAGGGGCTGAACTATTTTTGGCTGAAGTATTTGTTTCTCAATACGGAATAGTGTTAGGAGGATGTCAAAATCCATGAAAAAATATTGCTACTACTGGCCGTTAATGACAACTGAAAACACAAATTGGGCACTGGTATATATAGCTACCGTAAATAAAAGGTTTACTCATGAATTAAAGTTTATTTCACGAAATTTAAAATAATAATAATACACTTTCTAACAAAAATTAACTAAAAACTTCAAAAATGTGTACAGTAATTATGAATCATTCCAGATGGTAGGGGGCAAAACAATCCTTACATAAAGCAAGTTGACAGATCTGACATATTATATTGGAACTCGTTTGCTTTTTTTTGATGAGCTACATTGTACACATCTCCGATAAGTGCCTTTGATTGGAAGATGGGAAGATGTGTCCATTGGAGAATTCTGTCTTCGAGGACCAGATTTCTTCCTTTGAGTAAAGTTACCGATAAGTTCATTTGCTAGAATGTTGCGAAACTGTAACGCTGTTAGGGGTTTGGTACATGGTTGTTTTTTATTCAAGGTTTCTGTATACAATATATAGCTATTAACAATTGATGCATCAATCAGATAATAGAAGATTTTCATCCACTAACGTCTGGATTTCCACGAAATTGAGTAATAAGCATGATGTTGATCAAAAAGATGCACTCCCCCCATGTATTAATTATAATAAGCTACAGATTGGGGGCACGATACTTTTACCCTTTCGCCTATTCTATTTGTTAGTAGAACTTCTGTTACTTAATTATAGATGTGTCTGTTACTCACTACGCAAATGGTTCTTTTTCCGCAATCTTTCCATTTGCAGATAGAGACATCTCCAAAAGCAACAGAATCAGATTGACTTTTAGCAAGCTGCCTATCAGGCAATAAATGTTGCTTTGGAAAATGTTTACGATGCATTCTAAAAGTTCCGCAAGCAAATAGATCTTTCTCTAATAATTTCTGCATGATAGCAATTGTAGTATAATAATTATCAAAATAAAGGCAATAACCTCTATTGTAAATTTTTTCTGCTAATTGTAACACAACCCGTTCACCCAACTTAGCATCTTTTTGTGTATTAGTTGAGTAAGGACCCCGTTTTAGAACACGCCATTGCCCATATTTTGATGCCCCGTTTGATGGGCTTCATGGGCATGTACTTCTTCAAGGTTGTGCGTCCCTTGAACGGGCGCATACTCTCATCAATAGAAACGTGCCTGTAAGGTGTAAAAGCACTGTGGAACTTATTGGTTAGATGGGCCACCAACGGTCTAAGTTTTGTATAACTCATCAAACTCAGGAGTATTAGGTTTGGGCATTTTCTCATTATCATTGAGATGCAGGAAACGAAGAATTTTCAAGAAACGTTTCAAGGTAAATACTTTTGTAATACGTTCGACATTAAAATTTTCATCTTTGGACCAATACATTCTCAAACTGGGCAGTCTGCGGAAACCCATTATCACTAATACTCCTAGAAACGCATGCAGTTCTTCTGAATTCAACCCCAGATGTGTACCGTTTTGAGTAGCATATACATCTGATTCGTCGATAACTTTTTGACAGATCTCCTCGTCGAAATAAACTCTAAAATAATCTATTGGTTTGAAAGAATCAACTTCAACATTTACACTTGAATATTCTTTGAATATATAACTTGTGAATTTGAGATTTTGTTCTCCTTCTTTGAACCACTTCAATGATTTATTAGAATAGTTGACTCGTGAACTCAATGATGGAGATCCCAGTTTAAGTTGTCGTTCCTCCTCCACCTCATCTTCCCGTTCCTCCTCGGAAGATGATTCGCCACCTTGAGAAAAACAACTTCGCTATCTTATTTGGCGGACGAGTATCATTATCTTCTAATACATAATCAGGATCAGCATCGCCGTCATCAAATTCATCGCTGCTACCACCATTATCTGCAAGAAAGGATTTCCAGAGAAACAATTTTTCTCAAATTTGTACCGGTTGAGTACACGGCTGGATATCACGAGCGGGTGACAAAGATGCTGTCCGTGATGATGAACAGCTATCATATTGTAATGCATCTTCCGCGTCTTCATCTCCATCAAAATCAGATGCACAATATTCCATGTCGCTCAAATTGGCAGCTTCTTCCTGCAATTCGGCTCGAGTTAGAGATCGATATCTGGACATAACTCAAAAAAATTCAAGTCTCTCCAATAATTTCCTGAAACTGATACAAATCTGCGACCGCTCATATTATCATCAGTGAAAACAAAACTACATATTTTAATTTTGCCCCTGTTTTCAGCACCATTTCATCATAGCAAAACTACACATTTCAATTTGCTATATTTTTCCAGCAAAATTGTAAGCCCGCCACTGTACTTTTGTGAATATTTTCCTAGCGGAACACCCTTGGACCATCTGGAATTGTTTTACCTTGTACATTTATGCATGGATTCCGTAATGTATTAAATTTTTCAAAATGAATAAACCTAGCTTTCTGAGATAAAAAGTATATAGGTGTGTTTTTTTAGGTTATAATCAGATTTCAAAATGATGTTAGTATTTTGAAGATCTAAAGATAATTACAAGACAAATTGATAATTTGAAAAATTGTATAAATGTCAACAAAAAACTTACCTATTGAGTACAATCGCTGAAATGTAATAAAAACACAAATTTTAGGCACTAAATGATTAAAAACTCAACAACACCCTATTATTAGCAGGCGTGAATGGACACTGGTAACCAATGCTATCGCCACATCGTTATTGGCGCCAATCTAAGCACAAGTGCGGCTTCGGTGTATATAGCTACCTCAAGAGCATTCTATGCTACAGTTGGTGACTGTAGAAACAGATTTGCTTGACCGGTCGTGGGATTATAGTCTATATTGAATAATGATATTGCTACCAGTACCTGTTAAAGGGTTAAAAACAAGTATTTATTTATTATCAATATCATTTTTATATATTATATTCTAACAGTCTTCTGAATCACAACCACATAGAAGTATGCAACTGATATTATTTTTTTACAGTAACAAACTTTGGTTTTACAGGTTTTCTTACAATTACATGGTTTTTTAAGATCAGTTGGAAATGGGATTTTGTTTATAAATAAAGGTGTTAGCAAAGTATCATTATCTAGTTTGTATCCGAAATTCGTAAAACCTAATGTTTATAATACGGATTCAATGCATTTTACCAAATGTATCTTTGAGCAGAAGCTTATTATTTATATATAATTGTGATTCCAAAAAATTTTCAATTACCATTATATCTTATTATTGTTGATAAAAATGCATAAATTACTATGATAATAACAAAAAGGTAATATAAACTGATAGAAAAGTAATTTTAATTACATGTTCCGATTCATACTTAAATTACTTTTGTTAAAAACAAATTATAGACAATTTAATTATTAATAACATTGCTCTCTTTACCAATCTTGATAAAGTTAATGGTTTTTAAGATAAATGATAAATAATGATTCAGGACACAGAGAGGCCGATGCAGCGCATGAGTCAGAGAGAGACGGCGATACTTAAAGGTAACGACGCATACTTGTGAGCGCGCGAAATTAACAATTAAAAAACAGGTATAAACAATGAAATTTTCTTAAATATCTATTAAGATATTATTAACTATTGTATAAAAAATTGAAAAAAAAGTATTATTTATATTTATTTAATATATTTTTCATGGCTCAAAATTAGCCAAATTTGAGATTTTTCGAGCATTTAAAAATTCATATCTCTAAAAATATTAACTTTATCGTGAAAAGTCATAGGACCTTGTTTATTTGTATTTCAATAAAGAATATAAAAAAAATTGCCCGGTTGAAAAATAACATTAGTTGGAACAATTTATTCTGGAAGTTCCCAACAAAAAAGGTAATTACCAAAAACCTTCACAGTAAAAAGAAATGCGATAAAGTAAAGACATTCCGACCATATCTTCTGACGGCTGTGAGAGAACTGTTCATAGAAGTTTTCTGGTCTCAATGCATCATAATTAAAGGTGATGGATTTGAGAGGTAGCATTAATTTGAAATTTTACTGTGCCGATTGTCAGATGGGTATAAAATTAATACCTAAGCTTCTCGCCTCTATATGCAGGCAGAAATCAATGAATTGAAGAAGAAAATCGATTCATCTCCAACTTAATGGTCCGAAGAGAGCATCATTGATGAGATAAGTGGAATGGAAAAAACGAAAAACAATGTCATGGTGTATAATCTACCTAAAAATGGAAGCTCACAGGATGCTGATCTGAAAGAAGTGAAAGCAATTGTTAGAGAAATAACTAATGAAGACTTGACAGTGATTGGAACGAGAAGAATTGGAAAAAGTAATAAAAACGAATCACGCACCCTGATAGTTGTATTCTCCGATCCCGAGGATACTATGAAGGACATCAAGAACAAAAGTCTAAATAAAGAAAAAAAAGGTATTTATAAGAGCGGATTTAACTCAGCGTCAAGTTGCACACTTGAAAAAAGTTCAAGAGGAGATGCAAGAGAGAAGAAATAATGGAGATGTATTCATCAGATACATTTGTTGCACTCCTCGGGTAACAAAAAACTTAAAGTAAATAATGTTCTCAGTGATGATGGTAAAATTCATCTTTATAATCAAAATATTGGTGGTGTCAGGACCAAAATTATTGAATTGGAACATTCGATTTTAGGGTCCAATTATGATATTATTATCCTTATAGAATCATGGCTGAACAAAGATTTTTGTAATGAGGAATTAGGTTTAAATGGTTATAATATATTCAAATTTGATTGGGATGGAGCAAACACTGACAAGAAACGGGGAAGTGGTATTTTAATTGCCATAAAGTCTGAGATAAATGCTAAAAAAGTTTAAATAGTAGAGTATGAGTCGGTTGAGCATGGGAAAATTTTGCCGACCGTGGGAAAGTTATCAGTTTGCGGTTTTCCACCCACGCACTCGAGGAAGCAGCACGTTCGATATAGGGTGTAGTCATAAAGATGAGGTATTTTTATATACAGGGTGTAGTCATAAAAGATGCAATTTTTTTAAATACAAAAAAAGATGCCATAAGGGCGTTAGAATTTATATCTGCTATTATTGGTCATATTTCCATCAAACAAACGCCATTGCGATAAGTAGAGCATTTTTATATATACAGGATGTACAAAGATGCCATAAGGGCGTTAGAAATTTATCTTTGCTATTATTGGTCAGATTTTCATCAAACAAACGCCATGTGATAGTGAGAGCATTTTTATATATACAGGAAGTACAAAAAATATGCCATAAGAGCGTTAGAAGTTTATCTCTGCTATTATTGATCAGATTTTCATCAAACAAACGCCATTGTGATAGGTAGAGCATTTTTATATATACAGGATGTACAAAGATGCCATAAGGACGTTAGAAACTTATCTGTGCTATTATTGGCAGATTTGCATCGAACAATCGCCACTGTGATAGGTAGAGCATTTTATATATACAGGATGTACAAAGATGCCATAGGGTAAGGGCGTTAGAAATTTATCTCTGCTATTATTGGTCCGATTTTCAGCGAACAAACGCCATTGTGATAGGTAGAGCATTTTTATATATACATGATGTACAAAGATGCCATAAGGGCGTTAGAAATATATCTTTGCTATTATTGGCAGATTTTCATCGAACAATAGTGCTATTCAACACTTCGATCTTGATTCCGATTTAGTTTATAACCGAAATCGAAAACGGATTGATGTTTGTTGAACGACCAAAAAAAAATTGTCATTTTTAGTGAGATAACCTCATAATTATTTTAGTTAATTTCACGTGTATTCCATACTTTTCACAAGTTCATTTAGTTTAATCACGTTTAATTTTAAACTAAAAATGTAATTTATTTATTTATTTATTTATTATTCATACAAACCTTACGGTTTTATTACATGAATAAATATGTAATACGATACATTGTGCAAAATAATACATTTTTACGTAATAAAATGAATTTATAAGATTCACAAAATGTAGACAAACATGTAATTGTATTCGTATAGTTTATCCAAGATTAATTGAACTGTATGAGGATTGACACAACCTTTAAAGTTCTTCATAGAGATATAAAGATTAGCTGCTCCAAGATTGTTTTGCGAAAAATTATGGTAGAAACTGTCCATTCTAGATTCATCAATGTATTGAATCGATTCGCAAGTCGAAACATGTTCACCGTAGGTGATCTCGAGATGTTGAATGATGAAGGAATATTAAACATTGTAACCTGGCGCATTCGTCTAGGTGGCACGTTGAATCTAACCAAAGACAAAAGCTCAGGGGAGTTAACTCTATTATTTATAATATTATATAAGAATATCAATACTGCTAGTTGTCGTCTATTTTCAAGGGATAATATCTTAAATTCATTTCTGAGAGTTGTACTTCTAATTATCTGGTAGTCAGGGTATACGTGATGCTTTTTAAAATAGAGTTACCTTAAAAATTTATTTTGAATTTTTTCTAATTTATTCAAATTACTTTGAGGTTCCGTGAACCAAATTAATGAGCCAAACTCTAACTTGCTCCTAACCAAACTATAGAATAAAAGTTTAAGTGTATTAAAATTAGTAAAAATATGAGATTGTCTTATTATAAAACCCAACATTTTATTAGCTGACTTTACTGTATTTTCAATGTGTCTGGTAAATGAGAATGTACTGTTGTTAGTTATGCCTAAATCTTTGATTTCAGTGCAGCGTTGCAAGCTTTGACCCCCCATTAAATAAGTAAAGAGACACGGTTGCTTAATACGCGTTATAGTTAAAACAGAACATTTGCGTAGGTTGAAATTTAATTTATTTTTATAACTCCATTCAAACACCCTATTAATGTCCTTCTGTAACATAACGCAATCTCTCACTGTTTCTATTTTTTCGAATACTTTGAAGTCATCTGCGAATATAAGGCCATTTGAAGATACTAGTACTTTAGGCAAATCATTAATAAAAAGTACAAAAAGAAGCGGCCCAAGGTTGGAACCTTGAGGCACTCCAGAATTTGCCTCAAATTTCCCCGATGCATTTCCGTTGTATTTAGTAACTATATATCTGTTTTCTAGATAACTTTTAAGACAAAGTAGGTGATATGATAATCCAAAACCACCCAATTTCTTTAGCAATATGTCGTGGTCAACTTTATCGAATGCCTTGCTGAAATCCGTATATATAACATCAAGCTGAGATTTACATTCCAATGACTCAAATACATGATTACTAAAAAGAAACAGGTTTGTATTAGATGATTTTTGTGAGACAAATCCATGTTGATGAGGTACTATATACTTTTCAACATGTGTATACAATTTACAATATAATATCTGTTGAAAAAGCTTGGCAGGGGCACAGATAATTGAAATAGGTCGATAGTTTTCAATGTTCATTTTATCACCGGACTTAAATATGGGACATACCAATCCGGTTTTCCAGACTGAGGGAAATATACTAGTTTTTAAAACAAGGTTATAAATATGTAACAAAGGCTGACTTACCCACTCGCCACATGCCTTTAGTATATATGGTGGTATTCCATCAGTTCCCTCCGACTTTTTGGGTTTCAGCTTTTTTAGTGCCAAATCGAATTCTAACTCACTAACAGAATTCAATACGAATGTATTATTTGTTACATCTAAGTCAGAATTCAAGAGCAAATTGTAAGAGGCTTTTTTGTCAGCATACACTGACGCGAAAAATGATGCAAATGTTTCTGCAGTTTTTTCCTCCGCTACCTCTACCCCGTTATATATAAATTTACCACTATTAGAGTTTTTCCTATTATTCTTTATATAATTCCAAAAATTATTGATATCAGAAGTTACTTCCTGCTCTAATTTATTAATATATTTCTTTTTTCAATTATTGTAAGCTTAGTTACTTTTCGTCTCACTTCTATGTATTTATCATTAAAATAATTGGAAATATTTTTCAGTTTTCGATACCTCTCTTTTTCTTTTAAATTACTTTTTATATCGCTGGTGAACCAAATGGGATACATTTTAGATTTTTTGCAATGAACATATCTTGGGACACATTCCTCTATAATGTTATTCCAAATTCTATAAAAATTATTCAAAGCTCGGTTCACATCTAGATTTTCGTTCAGTACCATATCCCAACTCGCGTCCCTGATACGCTCCGTTAAGGTAAGAAAGTTAGCTTTTTTATAGTTGTATCTTATACAATCTTCAGCAATATTACTCATGGTTTTATCCGTCCCCCCAATTGTTATACATTTAATACAAATTTCAAGAGCAGGATGATATTCATCTTCTTTAACAAATGGCACAAAATCTCTATTAACTGTACAATTATGTAAATTGTTCTCCGAAGAAATTACTAAATCTAATGTTCTTCCATGCTTGTTCTTTATGTTATTATATAGTGTGAAGCCATTAAAATCCATGAAATCACGAAAACTCTCAAGTATTTCGTTTCATATGATTTTATTAAAATTAATTCCAGTTATATCAGGTATATTAAAATCTCCAAAAATGTAAACATTATCGGATATTTTCATATTATTCTGTAAAAATTCAAAAGCTGATTCATACACGTTAATTAAACTTCCAGAAGGTATATATACCCCACAAAAAACGTACCTGCAACCTTTTGCTTTAACTTCAACTATAACTACTTCAAAAAGTGTTTGTTTTTTAATAACTTTTAATATTTTATATTGTTTTTTAATTGCTAGAAAAACACCTCCGCCGGTTTTTTTATTTGCAATTTCTAAATCTCTATCGCATCTTACCAAATTGTACCTTCCTAAATCTATTATCTCTCCATCATTCACTCCATCCTGTAACCATGTTTCCACTGCTATTATTATATCAAAATCACCAATCAAAGAGTTCATAAGAAATTCAGAACATTTAGTGTTCAATCCTCTACAGTTTTGGAAATAAATGTTAATAAGTTTCGACATGTTGAGTCTTATGTGAACTCGCACTCTACCCTAAAATAATTTAATTTAAAAATCAGAATTACTGCCGTAAAGCGAAATTTTAATAAAGATATTTCATATCAAAAACTAACAAGTTAAAATAGTAATTTTTCTTCATGTAAGCTCTTTAGCCATGTGTAAAAAAAACATACTTTGTTTCTAAATAAAGAAGTGCACCCTACTTGGAAGAAATCCAATTCCAATCATTACTTCCAAATCTTAAAAATAAATTATAAATGAAAAAATGAACGTATTAATACTATCTGAAATAAGAAATATGTGAAAGCTATTTTCAAAAACTTTAATTTACAATAAGCCTTTCCCATCGTGTAATGGGGCCTTTAGCCGAAAGCAATTTATTCTATAAACTGAAGAAGAGACAACAAAACAAAACAAAAATAGTCCTGCAAAAAAGAATCGTTGTTGATAATAGTTCCTGTCTTCTACTTGGTCAAATCCTTCACATTCTGAATCAGCTTGACAGCGTTGTCACACTTCACGAAAATTCTGCCATTCATAGACCATGCTGAGCGATTTCCATATTTTGCTTTTGCGGCTTTCAGGAGCTTGTATGCTCCCTCTGTTAAATTTTCATTTATAAAAATATTTGAACCCTTTAAGTTTGTTCTGGCATTGAATATTTCTTTCTTTTTCAATAGTGACACAAAAGTAACAATAACTGACCTCGGTAATGTTTGTCCTTCTTTATGTTTACCAATCCTGTACATATTATAAATTTCCCAGTGTGCACATTTAATTTTCAAGGCGTCATTAAATAGGCATAGCACTTTAGATATTAAATTCTCTTTTTCCTCTTCCTGTATACCTGATACTATTAAAGAATTTTCCCTATTTTTTAATTCAAACTGATTCATACGGTCAGCAACGTTTCGGATTTCTTCTTTATTTGTCTTCACTTCCATTTCCATATCAGTAAATCTTGATAACAAGTCATCTAATTTTTTTTCTATAGACTCAAAGCTCTTACCAATATTCTGTATTTGTTCTTCAATTTTGGTGTTTATCTTTGGCAAAATTTTATTTAATATAATAGATTCTAACATATTTTCGTCCACCGCTCCAGTTACACTTCCACTTCTTGTTTTTTGACTCATTGTCAGGAAGTATGTAGGTAAAATCTGGCAGCAATGTGCAGAATTTTCAATTTGATTGTGATTGTGATGATATTATTCAAATTATTCACTCTGATTGGAAAAATGGGTCACAGAAATTGCACTATTCTCTCTACGGACACTTTTACTACTAGTTATCTAAGACTAACTGCTACAAATGTGAAAATTCCACAAAAATAACTCAATTTATTCGGAGCTCACATAAACGATGTCTACACTCGGACGACCATTAATATATAATATACAATTGCAAAATATTACTCACATCACATAACCCATAGACAAACTGTAGTTTATTTAAATTTTTCGACCAATTACATGCTTCCGATTTACGATTGTTTTCAATGGCATCATAATTTTAGACCGATTATAATGAGAGTGATCGATTGATATAGAAAATGTATTGTTGAACATGTTGTTTTTTAAATGACAGGAAATGATTGTAATCGATTGGCGCGTTGAATAGCAATAATGCCATTGTGATAGGTAGACCATTTTTATATATACAGGATGTACAAAGATGCCATAAGGGCGTTAGAAATTTATCTCTGCTATTATTGGTCAGATTTTCATCGAGAAAACGCAATTGTGATAGGTAAAGCATTTTATATATACAGGATGTACAAAGATGCCAAAAAACGCCATTGTGATAGATAGAGAATTTTTATACATACAGGATGTACAAAAAATATGCCATAAGGGCGTTAGAAATGTATCTCTGCTATTATTGGTCAGATGTTCATCAAACAAACGCCATTGTGATAGGTAGAGCATTTTTTATATATACAGGATGTACAAAGATGCCATAAGGGCGTTAGAAATTTATCTCTGCTATTATTGGCCAGATTTTCATCGAACAAACGCCATTGTGATAGGTAGAGCATGTTTATATATACAGGATGTACAAAAAAGTTGCCATAATGGCGTTAAAAATTTATCTCTATTATTAATCAGATTTTCATCAAACAAACCAATATCTGTTTGTAAAGATGATGGTCTTTTGGGGAAAAATTTGTTGGTTTCTTGAAAAATAATATAAACACCGGGTTGCAGTAAACTTGTTAGTACTAGCACTGTCAAACTGATGTGAGTCCGGTATGTGTCTGTCACCCTTCTGATACCCCTCTGCCGTCTGATAGACTTCTGATGTGAGTCTGGTGCGTGTTTGTTACCCTTCTGATACCCCTCTGGTTTGTGTCTGGTACCTCTCTGCTATCCGTCTAACGATGAATCATCCGACACCCATTATATATTTTTAGTAATACATATGTTTATATTTAGTTCTACAGATAAGCTAAGTCATCTCAACCACCTTTTTATAGATCGAAACTGTTCTGATTGCGTTCACCTGTTTATAATCACAAGTAACCTGAAACGATCTGATACAATCTGAGGTGATCTGATGCAATCAGAGGCGATCTGACGCAATCAGAGGCGATCTGACGCAATCTGAGGCGATCTGAGATGATCTATAATGGCGAGCAATTTTCTTTTCTATAGCATCATTCATGATTTTTTGACTCACCACCACTACTACTATTCTGAAAAATGTTAACAAGAATAGCAAAGATAAATTCTAATGCCTTTTTTGGCATCTTTATGACAACATCCAGTATATATTGTTGTAAAGCGTTTAACAAGAATTAGTAATATAATTTTCAAATAACATATTATTTTCACTGAACTATAAGCATATTTTGAGATTGCAGTTTTTTCAAACACGCACGTGTCCACAAGCGATAAGGACGGCTCACTATTTAGTTGGTGCGCTAGCATCAATATAGAATGTAGTGTGTAAGTGGTATGGGTAAAAATAAACAAAATATCAATACATTTCAGTCTCTAGCTCCGCAACATAACTTAAAGGGGATATGCCATTACATTTCTGCACTATATGTTTTGCATGTACTATACGTATATTCCATATTCTTTAACTGGTTAATATTCTACGTATTTGTCTGAATCACATCTTCATTCCAGATATCATACTTTGTATTCCCAAACGATGTAATGTCTTATCTCCACTGATTAGATTATCATTTATATTTTTTAAAACTTTCATATATTATTTTCCACTATTATACAATTTTTTATGGAATAATTTCCATTTTAAAGTTCACAAAAATAATGTCTGCTTTCTCCTCACAAGTTGTTATTGAATTCGCCTTAAATTGTTTTTCAACACCCGTTGCTAGGTAACTATTGTTTTTGTACTTGGGTAAATTAATAAACATATCAGTGTCTTGATTTTTATAAACGTTTTGGAATACTTTTCGTACTGTCACGTCACTATTCACTTTTATTTTCGTGCACTGTTAAAAATTTAGTTATCAAATAGTTTAATATAGGATGTTAAAGGTTTGCTTTTTTTATGATTTTCAACTTATTTTATATTATTGTGATTCTTTATTTGACTTATTTATTGATATTACTTTATTATAATATATATGCTAATTTTAGATGTTTTTTTTTCAATTATAGACTCAACAGACAATAATCCACCATGGATATTTATCTAAGAGTCATACTCAATAATTGTTTTTGGAAGAAAATGTTATTTCTACGAATATAGGATTTTTTGAGAATTGAAGAAAAGGGATTCTTTAAAACGTGAAATGTACTCAAATCGTCGTAAACTAACACTATATAGTTTATTTACGATAAAAAGACGATTATGTCATTTTTAGTTACTTTCCTGTTTATCAGAATAAATATTAATTTACCAACCGTGAATACAATTTATCCTCAACAGCCAGGGTAATTTACAGCTAACGGGTTGGCAAAACTTCAAAACGTAGTCAAATCAACTGGTAAAATTCCCCAGTTTGTTTTGACGTTTATTGACATTCGATCATTGTCTAATATTTACAAGTTATTTTGGTGCTTTTAAATTCGTTGCTTCTTTAAGATTAAAAAAACAGTTATTTTCATAACTAATTATTTAGGCAAATCTGCAGTGTGTGGTTAATAAAATGCCGAAGCAGCTGAACAGAAAATGTCAAGAGATGGTAAAATCTTTGTTGAGCAATTTTGACCGAGAATGCCGAAATGGGGGCCCGCTTCTCCCGCTTACTGCTGTAAGAGACGTAAGTAATAGTATTCGCTATTTGTATTCATCATTATTAATATTATTGTTACATATCTAAATGTAAATGATTAAAGGTATTTAATGTTAGGTTAGGTTATTTAAACTTGATAATATATTATTCTTTCATAAATTGAAGTAATTATATTATAGAGAGTTGCAGAAGCTTTACAACTTAGCGTTACCACTGTTAACAGTATTGCCGCCAAGCATAATAGAGGTGAACGGCCTAAAAGCCCACCTAAAAAGAGACAACGCATAAAACCTACTGTTGAAATTGATAACTTTGATCAAAATGCTTTCCGAAATGTATGGAAACAGTGAGTATATTGAATTTACTGTTTTATTTTATTCACAATTAACTAACACAATATTTGTTCAGAGGAACACATAACCTTGAAAACTTTATGAGACAAACTCCAGGAGCGTGAGCTCTTTAATGGTTGTTTAACATCACTCTGGCAGATAGTGAAAAATATTGGATTCAAATACCAAAAAGATGATCCTCGTCGTGGTTTAATGGAGTTGCCACATATTGCATTAAAACGTGTAAAAGGGAAGGTTTATATCAATTTGTGTTTTTGGATGAGACCTGGATATTTAAAGACGGTACTTTTGGACGTTCTTGGCAAGATTCTAATCATAGAAGCGTGAAAATAACCAAAATTGGTGGACCAATTTTTCAAATATTTACTAGTCACACTATTTTATTTAAATCTATATAATTATTAATAGTTGTTTTGAGCTCTGCAGTCTATCTAGGAAACCTAGTAGTAATTTGTTATTTCCTTATTGTAGGTATATAGTATTCCATGCTGGTTCCTCTTCTGGATTTATTCCTGGAGCAGGGCTGGTTTTTTCTTCCAAAAAACAAGATGGTGATTACCACGGTGAAATGAACCTAGAAATTTTTTTCCATTGGTTTGAATACCAGCTTTTAGTGAACTTTAAAGAACCTGCCACAATTATAATAGATAGTGCAAGTTATCACAGTACAGTGATCAATAAAGTACCAACAACAGCTACCAAAAAGGCTGATATACAGATCTGGTTGATACAAAATGATATTCCTTTTGAAAATACTTTCCTCAAAACCCAATTATTGAATTTAGTAAAACGGTAAGTTGATATAAACATTTTTCAATATATTATGGTAATACTTAGATAACTTATTTTGTTTAAATATATGCATTTTTGTAGGAATAAACCACCAACAGTATATGAAGCTGACATATCTGAAAAATATGGTCATAAAGTGCTTCGACTTCCCCCTTACCACTGTATGTTCAACCCAATTGAACATATTTGGGGCATAGTTAAAAATTGTTATAAAGATCATGTGGGAATTGACGGTTCTTCAACAGAACAAGCAATAGGTGTATGGAAAAAGTCTTTAGAAAAAGTGACTCCTGATATTTGGTCAAAGATGGGTGGGATAGAGTAGTATTTGATAGACAGGATGTGCCTCCACTTATTATTAATTTTGACAGTGACGATGAAGATAGTGATGATTTTGTACTGGAGTAGTGGAAATCTTGTGTTTTTTTGTATATTTTTATTCAATTTGCATTATTTCCACCTTTTCAAAATCACTAATAACTACTATTAAATTCATTAGGTACAGTTATTTTATAATACACAAATTAAAACAACGACCACAGTATCTCTACATAAATAATACTGATAAAATGGGAGATTTTTTATTTTTATATCTTGTAACAAAATTTTATTTTGTGTATCTATATTTTTCTTTTCCATTCCATTTTTATTATAATAAATATAGTACATATTGTATAAAGAAACAATATTTAAATTTGCATGAAGATGATTACAGCTTGTATTGATTTCTTTTAGCGTAAACCCTTGCAGTGCTCTTGAAGATGGTTCTATAGAGCATTGAATAAGGTATAAGGACCTACAGTTCGTCATTTAACCCTCTTCTATGTAAAATAATTAAATGTTAATTCGAATAGAGAATGATTGGTTACTGTTTCTTGTATCTTCTCCATAGTTTTTCATGAATAAATATTTATATTAAATTAATCATGCCTATCATACAAGCCTTTTATTTTTAAATAAATATTTTTGACTTACGCCCTACGAGGCACGGAACAATGAAAAAGAAGAACTGTCATTCTAACATCAGATTGATTTTTCTAGTTTTCGTTAAGTAAAGGAAGAAACTACAGCTTGGCAACATCACAATATTTTGTTTTGCAACGTCATCGTCTTTTTATCATAAATAATCTATACAAATATGTTTTATTATTGCTCACCTTTACGCTCTGTATAACCTTGTGGTCTGAGAGAAATACAAATTTTTCCATCGAGAGCCATTCTCAATAAACTATTGGCCGCTCGATAAGAATCCAAGCGAGCAGCTTTAGCTGTGTAAAATCCTTTCTTTTTTGCCCAACCATCACACACATCCAGAGCTGACCAAGTATCATCATTTGTGGGATGATCAATCCTCAATAAGCTTATTAAGTCTATTCTCTCCGCTAAAAAGAATTGAAAGTTGAAACTTTAATTTAAATGTTTATACTGAAATTGAATTGGAATTCAAAAAATGAAATGCATATGATTATTTTATATAAGAGAATGAAATACAACAACTGAAACAGAAAAGCTTCATTGAATATGGTAACACTGGTACACCCAATGTAAATTTTACTATTTGGTTTGCTTTGCAAGAAAATGATTTTATAATTTTATTGGTAAATGTACAGTTACTACAGAAAATTGTTTAAGAATCTTGATTCGCAAAATAAAAAGTAAAATCAGTTACAATACAGTTTGTTGTTATATGAATAAGCTTAAAAATTATGTTATCCTGTTTATACTTACCTATATACTTAATAGTAGTATAGGGCTGCCTCAATTGAGCTATAGGAAAACTTCCCATCAAAACCTGCAATGGTTTTGGAACTTTTGATGGAAAAACCAAACCAGGACAATCACATAGTTTAACATTTGGGGTTAAAAATATCGTTTGAAAATGTTTCGTATGACCTGGAGTCTTTGATACGCTGACCACCTTTTTCCCCATTAAAGCATTCAACAAAGAGGATTTTCCTACATTCGGTTGACCTACGCAACCAATTGTTAATACACCTTTGTAAAATTTCTCATATTCAAAGTATTCAGTATTGACATTTTTTAAGTGAATAACTTCTTCTACATTGACCTTTTCATCTTCATCAGTATATTCAATATCCATTTCGGTTTTAATTTTGTTCTGCCAAGAAGTCAAGTCTACTTTACTTTCAGTAATTTTCTTACAAATATCCAAGATTTGTTGGGCTCCTTCTGCTGCCATACGCATTCTACCTCTTCGTCTTCGAATTTGGAGACCTACATAGAATGTTATATATTTTTATACTTATATATAGCCATATTACAAACAGCATATGGGTAGAGTGAAATCAAACAAAAAGATAACCCATCTGTACGATAAAGTTGAATATCTTTTATACAAACAATATTGAAATTAGGTATCAAATAGCAAATTATTTTTTAAAGTATATCACTACTAAACTTTGAGTGTAAAAATCAATAAAACTCTATTATACAACGCAACTCAACTTGCTCAACATTATAGGATGTATAGGCTGGGGATAAAATGGAAATGATTTTTGAATGAATAACCTTCAGTCAATAATTTAACATTTCAAAGAAAAATTTGATTACATAATGATATGGATATGCAAGAATGACACAAACTGCATTTAAGACAGGAATGGGCTGATTGAAATCAAGTGATTAAAATCACAATTAAAATCATGATTTAAATCCATTGATTTTTAAAATTAAAATCATGATTTAAAATCAGTTTTTTTCGTTTTTATTTTGGCAACTGTTTCAAGATTTCTGGCTCATCATTTTGTGATAACCACCATTGTAGTCCGTTTACATTTTTTATTACTTGTCCGAAAACATAACTTGCTTAAATGGAGCACTGCGAGCATTTAACTTTATTACTAAAGGTAACAGTCCAGTATTTTCATATAACTCGTTAATTGTTTCTAAAGCTATATTCTTTTCTTCTAGTGTTAACTGGTATTTTGTTTTTTGTGGATTCATCATATACGCTATAAAATGATATGGCGTTAGTGCTTGCTTATATCGATCATTAAATTGTTGTGTTTTTTGTAATGGCAATTCCACAGATTCATCAAAGATATATTGTAAATGTTTCCACTGCTCTACAGCATCTGCAATAGTAGCATTTTTCCTCTGCATGGTATCAAGAGCAACTGATATGGGTTTTAAAATGTTTAAATAATCTTGCGCTGCATGTTTAATCGCAATATTTGAAATTTTTTTGTAAATAGTGAAATCAATCTCCTTTTTATTATCCTGTTATATAGATACAAAATATTGTATTGCAAATGAGGGGAAACACTGGAGAGAGAAATATTTAAACTAATTATGAGAATATGGCAGAAGGAAAAAATACCCAAAAAGTGGCAGAATCGATTATTATACAAGTTCTTAAAAAAGGAGACCCATCAGTATGCGATAATTACAGAGGAATTGCTCTGCTTGATGTAGTATACAAGATTTTTTGCAAACTCATCAAAAACCGTCTAGACGGTGATTATCAGTGTGGATTCTGAAGAGGAAGATCAACCAATGATCAAGTGTTTACACTAAAACAGATACTAGCCAATAGTTGTGCACATGCTGTTTTTATAGACTTCAAGAAAGCTTACGACATTTTAATTAGATATGAAATATATAATATGGTGAAAAAGTTAGAAATGCCCAACAAAATGATACATCTGATGAAACTAACACTAGCCGACACAACTAACGCAGTATCCATTAATGGACAAAAAACGGAAAACTTTGTTACTGAAGAGGGAGTACGTCCAGGCCATCCACTGTCAACTACGCTATTCAACTTCACACTAAATGAGAAGGAAATATACACAGAAAAGGAACTATATATTTAGTGATACTAGCAAGGACCAGAGAAAAATAAAAGAAGTATTAAGATGACTAGAAATATATGCAAGGAAAAAGGGCCTCCATTTGAACGAAAACAAGACAAAATATTTGATAATGAGAACTGGTATACTTGCGAATTTGAAATACCGTGTTTATGACAGGGAGCATTGTGTAAATGTTAAATTCAACAAGAATGCATAAAGATCACAGATACTGCCTCCTCATAAATTAGAAATTATCCTTTATACCTGCATCCTAACAGGGTCTGAGTAATCACCAACCAGGTAAAGCAAGGGTGCCGTCTATCAGTCTGTGACTTTTCATCGTTGTGCATTGTGCAAATCAAAATGGTACTGTTTCGTCCATGGGAAAACATTGTGTCGAATGAAATGGGAAAACATTGTGTCGAATGAAATGGGAATAGAGAATGAAGTGATTGATATTAGTGACAACAGTGATACTGAAGATGATGTTTCGGACAACAGGAAGGTTAAAAGTAAACATTTGTCAAGTGACGCAAAAACGATAATAAAAAATGTTTACCAAACTCTAATTGAAAAAGGGTGTTCAACTTCTTTCACCGTGACAAGTGAATTAACAAAAGTCCCTGTATCTATGGTAAGGGACATTATAAACAAGGGAGAGACAGAGACAGAAACGAGAAACGAAAAAAATGTCTAGAATCGATGAAGCGGCGGGAACTGAAATAAAACAACAAATTTACTCTTTTTATAAAGAAAATAGGGTGTCAACAACGTCTATGATTTTGAAAAGACTGAAAGTTGCGGGAGTTGAAGTAATCTATTCGGAACAAACCGGTGGCAGCGATGGATGGGTATCCAATGCGTTGCTGTTGTCCGCAAAAAATATAAAAAATTGTTCAGCCGACTATCACGAAAACATGAATTCACCACTTTTTGAGACTTGGTTTCAAGAACAACTGTTGCCTAATTTGCCCGATACTTCTGTCATTGGACAACGCCAGTTATCATTCAAAACAAATTAACAAGAAACCCACCACAATCATGAAAAAAGCAGAAATCCTACAATATATGGCTGAAAATGATATATAAATACCTAAATCAA
Source organism: Galeruca laticollis (assembly GCA_963921935.1). Classification (NCBI taxonomy): domain Eukaryota; kingdom Metazoa; phylum Arthropoda; class Insecta; order Coleoptera; family Chrysomelidae; genus Galeruca; species Galeruca laticollis. The sequence continues at coordinate 54,071,092 of OY998184.1, forward strand.
AATGCACCAAAAAAGATGTTCTAACCATTATAAATGACCTGAACACTCCTACAAAATATCGGATTGACACAATGGCACAAGCAAATATGGTACATATGGTACTGCGTCTTCCGCCCTACTACTGTGTTTTAAATCCCATTGAACTTATCTGGAGTACTCTAAAACGGGGAATTCGGCGTAAAAATACAGCTCCAAGGCTAAGTTCTGCTGTAGTAGATTTAATTAGAAGTGAGGTGGAAAATATAGACAGTATTTTATGGAAAAATTGCATCGCACACGTAGTTGAAGTGGAAGATTCATATGTGTCTCCGAATGTACAATTTATAATTAATTTGGACGAAGACAGCGATAATAGTGACCTGTTTGTTAATAGTGATGATGATTTATAATGCAAATATTTGTTATTATTGTAACATATTATGTGTATATTGTATATATCATTTTCAAAAAGTCAGTTAAACAGTTTCTGATTGAGAAGGTTGTTTATGATGTAGATGACTATTTACTTTTATACGTAAATATATATTTTTGTATAATATGTACTTTTGTTTTGTTGACATATCCAGCGTAAATCTAATATTTTTCTATGTATGATTCACTGAATGAATAAATGTATTATTATAAAGAAAAATATTACATCATATTATAATAATGAAATAATTTTTCTTTTACCCTAATATAGTTGTGTATAATTATAATGTAATAATTATATGAGTCGTCTTTGTAAATCCATAAAATCCTTGTCAAGAAGCAATTGTTTTCTATTTTGCTCAAATTTTTAAAGACATCCCTACGTAGGGTCGGACTGTGTACTTGGTCTTGATTTACAACTATGCTATTTACGGTCCATAAATTGTTCCCGACTGGGTAAAGTTAACAACGGTCGAAGATAATAAACACGGTATTTCAAATTCGCAGACATTTAAATCCAAGACTTTCAAAATAAACTAAAAAAATATACCAAACAATAATGACACCAGTATGGAGGGAGCTGAGCTATGGATCATGAACAAAATAAAGAAAATCTCATAGATACGTGGGAAAGAAAAATACTCATACATATATACAGAGGAAGAAAGTGGGTGAACTGTGTGAAATCAGGATATACTGCAACTATATGACAGCAGTAGTAAGATCACAACCTATAAGATATCTAGAGCACATAGAAAAGTTAGGAGACAATATAGCGACAAAAGGGGTACTGAAAAAAGGAACTGGGTATAAGAAAAAAAAGAAAGACCAAGAATGAAGTGGACAACAGCCGTAGAAAAAGACCTACAAAGTTTGAACATCAAGAGATGGGAGGAAATAGCAAAAAATAAGACAGAATGGCGAAAAATAACCAACCAAGCCTTAGGCATCCATGGCCTGCAGAGTTGATATATAATATATATTGAAATGAAAATAAAATAAGACAACTAGAGGAAAATTTAAGAAGAGAATTAGAGAATCTGGTAATAAGGGAAGAGAAGAAAAATAAATTTAGAAAACGAACGGAGAGTGTTCGTTCTCTCCTGTTTTAACTGGTGGACTCCATGTCATATGTTGTCACATATTTTAATTACTTTCATTCAATAACCTCCTGAAGATGTTGTAAATTGACAACGAAATATAGAGGCACTTTGAAAACAAACGAGTTTGGGTATTGATACAGACCAATTACCCAATATTTTTACGTTCTTCCTATATTGCAATGGTTTAGGTTTTTCTTATAATGAAATTATTTATTATGTTATTATAAGTTAATTATTATTGAAACAAAACTATTACCAAAAATTTTGTTTTATATTTTACCTGACATATTGGATTGTTTTCCAATTAAATTATAAGCTGGCATAGTTGTAAACATAACAATATGTAAATTTGGAAATTTTTCTTCAAAATAATGTTTCCATGCTACCACTAAACTAGCTGGAACTAAATCTATTTTGTTTATTACTAAAATGAAATCTTTTTTAAGATCATTTGTGACATAATCATATAAAGATGGAGGAAACATCAATGCCTAAAAAAATAAGGATTTAAGTAATTTGCGTTTTTACTAAAAACTGAAACTGAACAATCCATACACCAGCAGCATGTTATACAAGTATTCGTTTTATATAATTTATAGATGGTCAACTGAGGGCAGTCAGATAGATAAACTAGAGTTTTTTGTTTCAATCAAAGTTTTTGGTTCCTATTTTCCCTTGTTTTAATCCAGAATCTTTCCGTTCCCTAAATGTGCGGCAACCATGCGTACACCCTAACGTATCGTATAAAATGTTGTATATCTTCATCACCTGGTCAAGCCTCGATTGATATATACACCTGTTGATGTCCGACGAACTTTTCCGAGAACTGACAATTAGCAGAGAAACCTAACGTTCGTCCTATGAAGGACGTGTGATATCGCGATATAACTACAGAAAATTCCGAACTATAGCGGTCCAACTTTTGTGTGTACACACGATGAAATCATGGTGAGTTCTCCTTTTAATTTTTAATCCGCCCCTTTGCCACCAATCTCCAACACAAAGGATCAGTTCATTATTTACATCTCTACACAATCTAAACTTATTTAAATCTCAAATTAAACTATGATAAATAACATTCATATATTCATTACAAAGGAAATCAGAACATGTCAATACATGTTTCAAACATACAAATTAACCATTAACTCTTCCTAAACAGAACATTCTTGTAAGAATCAAATTCTGTAGGTAGACAATTCTCATCGCAATTCAAGCTATACAAAAATTGACATGAAATGTTTCTATTAAATACCATGATACACAGTCATGTACAATACTAATGCAAATTTACACATTCGGATGTGAATAACTAAAGTGAAATAGCTAATGAGTGAAATATACCCTTTCATCCTCCGAAAAAGTATCCTCTGAATAGAAAACAAAATCCAATAACTCGGTTATCCTAGCTTGGGACTCAACCTTGAGAATTTTCATTTGCGCTGAGACAAACCCCGTCCATTGACACCAAGAGATCATTTGATGTTTCTTACAGAGGCGTAGTAATTCTTTTTATTATCAGTTTTCTGTTGAATTGGTTTAACTTTAAAGTGTTAAGATGAATTTTAAGAGTAAAATTCATAATAAAGTTTCAAATGGCTAATGCCATGAGGTAGTCAGTAATTTAATAAAATGTATGTAGGAAGAAGCAGCACGAATGAAATCAAGTATACCAATTAACATAGTAAGTGTTTGAATATATTTACCACAATGCATCTTATACAAGAATAGCATGTATGTCTACCTCTTTTGATTAATTTTATTATCAATTAGCAAAATTAGATTTTTGTAAATGTTATAATTTTGAAATCATTATTATTATTATTAAAATAATACTAAGTAAAGGTCAATTGTTTAAACGATTATGTGCCAATTTTTATATAACATTGAATATTTATTTTAAATTGGTGAACGTGTATCAGCTGCTCTTGGTGTTAGCTTACAAACTATTCGTCGAATTTCCAGTGAATCCAAGTCAGTGGAAAATCATGAAATAGCCTCGTTTTCTACTCCACAAAAGAAAAGGCCTGGCAAAAAGACAAAACCAATGCTAGATGACGTTAGCAAGATCCAGTTAAGAAACAGCATTTCAAATTATCATACATCACATAAAACTAAACCTACGCTGAAGAAAATTCATCAATATTTTTGCGAAGAAATCGATTATGATGGGTGTAAAGAATCGCTTCAAAAGGAAATGCACCTGATAGGTTTTAGATGGAGAAACATGAAACATTATGGAAAACTATTAGTGAAACGTGATTCAATCCGACATTTGCGCCTAGAATTCTTAAGAAAAATGAAGTAATATAGGGAAAACGGAAGGACAATTTTTTATAGAGATGAAACTAACATGCATACCACTCATACTCACAATAAAAACTGGAACAACATAGAAAATTTAGGACTCGCAAAACTCACTAATAAAGGCGTATGATTATTGTTCATGAAGGTAATGAAGCAGGATTTATTCCAGGTGCATGCATAAAACTGTAAATCTGGGGACTAGCATAATGAGATGAATTATGAAAATTTTGAAAAATGGGTAAAAGAAAAACTTATTCCAAATTTACCTACAGGTTCTTGTGTTGGACAATGCGTCTTAGCAACAAACTTGTACAAAAAATACCTACATTTATAACCAAAACGGCTGTAATGCAGAAATTATTGAGAAAAAGAGGTATTTAATTGCATAATTATTTGCTAAAACCATAATTATACGCTAATATAAAAAATGTGAGACCGAAATACAAGCGACAACGTATGGATTTGATGTACTATTATCACCACATCACCACAAATCCACTAGAATTAGTTTGGGGTGCAATGAAACACTTTGTTGCGGAAAAAATGTGGAATTTAATTTCAATAAAGTTGCAAATTATTGCAACGAATTTTTTAAAAAATTCTGCGGAAATGTGGAAATCAATGTGATCATGACATAAAATTCGAAAAAGAATATAATGAAAAAGAACCACTTCTAGATATCATTATTCATGCATTTATAATTAATATGATTCTGACGAAAGTGAGCCGGATTCGGAGGAAGAGTATTTTTCAGATAAGGATGAAGAATGTGAAACTTCCAGAATTTTAAATTTCGTATAAATTGAAGGTACTTAATCCGCTTAATAATAAAAAATTGAATAATGGCAATTAAAAATCGTTTACCTAAATATTGTAAATATCACCTACTTAAAATAAACTATTTTAAAGTATTAAAATTGTGAGTTATGGGTTATATACTTCTAGACCAGTGGTCGCCAACCTGTCGATCGCGAGCTACCGGTAGCTCGCGGAGGCAATTCTAGTAGCTCTCACAACGATTTTAATTTAAAAAATACAAACTGCAAAAATCAGAGAAGCTTCCGAAAATTCCACAAAAAAATCTAATTGTCATAATATTAAACATAAACAGCGGCAACGTTGCGGTGAGCGATCTGCCGCTGACGCCATCAAGCTAGAAACGACCAGCCGGACCAGCGCGTTAGTGTTCGAGAACGATCAACATTGCTTTGAGCGGGATAAATACGCACGGCGCGGCGACATTGCGCTTAGTTTGAAACTGAACGCGTAACCAACGTCCAGCAGTTGGGTTAGTAGAGAACAACAAAAAATAATATGGCAAGCAGCTGTAAGAAGGTAAAGACATACCACTTTCATTCGGAATGGGAAGAACAATACTTTTTAACAGAAGTTATAGATAAAAATGTGTGTTTGTTTGTAATACTTCGGTCTCCGTTGCTAAAAAGGAAATGTTGAGAGACATCATAAAACTGTACATTCGAATTTTGAAAAATCATTCCCACTACATTCTGCCGCCAGAAAGGAGAATCTGAGACAGTTAAAAAGCAGTTAATTGGATAACAATCGATATTTTTAAGAACAGTCGACAAAAATAAGGCTGCAACTGAAGCATCGTACCGTGTGTCCCAGATAATTGCACAAAAAAAGAAACCTTATGAATACGGAGAAATGATAAAACAGGCGTTTTTAGAAGCTGCTGATTCGTTATTTGCCAACTTTAGAAATAAAGACCAGATAGTTTCAGCTATAAAATATATGCAACTTCCTGCTAATACAGTGATGAGATGTGTAGAAGTAATGAGCAATGATATTTTTTTACAGTTAAGAACTGACTTAGATAACTGTGTTTATTTTTCACTTCAACTGGATGAATCAACAGATGTCGTTGACAATGCCCCGATGGCCGTGTTCGTCAGGATGGTTTTTAGTGATTTTACAATTAAAGAAGATCTTTTGAAGTTTATTCCACTGAAAGGACACACTACTGGACAGGAGTTGTTTTCTCATTTAAAAAATATTATTTCTTCCGAGAAAATTCCAATATCGAAAATGGTAGGCTTGACAACCAATGGCGCTCCAGCTATGGTGGGTTGTGATAAGGGTCTGGTGGCGTTATGTCGTAAAGATGAAACTTTTCCGCAATTTCTCTGTTTCCACTGCATTATACATCGGCAAGCATTATGTGGAAATTTCCTGAAACTAAACAACGTTATGAAACTGGTGGTAAAAATTGTGAACAAGATTAGAGCTCAAGCGTTACAAAGAAGATTATTCAAAACCTTGGCCGATGAAGTTGACTGTCAATGCGGGGACCTACTCCTTCACTCTGAAGTCCGATGGTTAAGTAGAGGACGGGTGCTGAAACGTTTTAATGATATCCTATCTGGTATAGTTCAATTTTTCAAACAACGCGATGTACCGACTCCGGAACTAGAAAATTCAATCTGGCTTAGAGATTTTGGTTTTCTCGTGGACATTACAGAGAAATTAAACGAACTTAATTTGCAGCTTCAAGGGAGAGACAAAGAACTAGCGGAAATGATTTCTGATATAAAAGCATTTATCAAAAAGCTGGAGTTTTTGGAACAAAACCTAATTAACAGCAATGCCAAGCATTTTCCTATTCTTTCAGAAAAAATATCTCAAAATCCATTAGAACCCTATGACAGCAAATATCATGTAGAAATAGTTTCTACCCTGAAAAATAACTTCAAAAATCGTTTTAAGGATTTCAACGAAATGGCTTTAGTAGCGCAGTTTGTTGTTTCACCCTTTATGGAAATTGATATCCAACAGTTTGCAATTTGTGTTATGCAGAACTTTGGCGAAGACATTGCTGCAACAGAAATGGAAGTAATTGAGTTTCAAAATGATTTAGCCTTAAAATCGTTAGTCTCAAGTATCAAATGTATCTAGCCGATTGTAAGTAAAGACAAATATTCAGTTGTATGCCGCGTTGCCTTGAAAGTGAAATCATTATTCAGTTCAACCTATTTGTGTGAATCTTCTTTTTCCAATATGAAGTTTATTAAGAACAAATATCGCAATCGACTTACAGATGAACATTTGGATAATTGTATTCGTATAGCTGTATCAAATTATACTGCAAACATTAAAAAAATTATCGATGAGTCTGAGTGTCAGTCTTCTCATTGAACGTGCTTTTTTATTTTTCAATGTTTATGTTCATGATAGTACGTTACTTTTTTGTTGTTATTATTAACTATTTTTAAATCTTACGTGGCATGCCGTTGTGGCTGGATAAAAGTTTGTGATTATTTTTCAAACACCTTCGTTTGGTAGGTAGGAATGTAGCTATGAACAAGTATGTACTAGTAATATTAGTTATTTTGCTATTAGTTTATTATTAGTACATATGTATTATGTATTACCAGTTAAATAGTAAAATAAATACATATAATGATAAATTAACTGTGGATTATTTCATTTACGTTGCGTTACATGGCTTCCGTGTGGGTAGCTCGCTGTTTATTCCAAAATTAACAAAGTAGCTCAACACATTGAGAGGTTGGCGACCACTGTTCTAGACCTTAATGTATTTCCCATTATGGTAAAATAAACCTTGAAACCTCTCATAACTTGTACCACTTGTATTATAAACAAAAATATTATAAAACTGATAGAATATTAAATAAATGTTAATGTAATATTTAATTGAATAAATATAAAATAAATTCGGCATTTTTATTTATTAATAAATGTGTTAAATGTTTTTTCAAGTTTTTGAGATAAAAGATAAAATGCATCCACTTATTACAATTACTGGTGTTGCAAGCAGCCGTTCCATTGTAAAAAAGTTTTTTATCTCTATTCAGGCATTCTTAATCTCTCTTTTTTGATCGCACATATCCAAAGTGCCAAGCTTGAAGGGTCGATTTATCCTTACAAGCAAATAATAAGGCCCACATTAATGTAGACGTAGAGTTCCCCTATCCCAGTATAAACCAGAGCAATATAGCTTCAGAACAAAGGTAAGTTTTCATAGTTTAGTCCCCCTTTACTAAAAACTATATTGGTTATTAAACTGCTAAGTGTTGTTTGTTAATTTCAGTTTACTATTGTCTGCATTTGTCAAAACATTTAAAGATATAACTTACTGCAAATCTAATATCAACAATAAATAAAATAATATCAGACATTTCAATAACTCTCCAAAGTTGTCTCCATGTTTCTAGATTTAATTCAAATACACTTAGATCCTTCCAGTCAAATTTTTCCTGTATTCCTTTAACATATTCCTAAAAAAAAGTAGTTGATTAATACAAAAAATATTTTTCCAATACTTAGAAACAAAGTTACACAGAAATTATGAAAGGTTGGTCCTGATCGAAAACTACACATTGTGTTTTTAAAATCAACTCCGAGAACTTCGTACATCACAGTGAAATATCATAAATAATTTTCAAAAAAATTGGTATAGAAATGATCATAACTTCAAAGTGAATGACACAGACTAACAAAGTAAGCTTAGATTTGCTTTATTAAGAAATTGTGTTATATTTCAACATAAAGACATTCATTCAATAAAAATTTAAACCGGTATTGTACAATTTACCAGTCCTATCAGTTGGGTCCGATGCGGCACAGAGCCATATTCAGGCTAAACAAATCCTATATAACCAGTGACAACATCAATAACCAGTCACCTTTATCTCGACATGCACCTTCAACTCAACACTAAATTCCAACTCAACATTCATATATACCAAAAAACAAGTCTTATCTCAACCTCCACCTTCATCTCAACCTTCGTACTCTAAAGTAGCTAGCAAACCTCAACAACCTGCCATACCTACTTTCCCATCGAAACAACAAGCCATCAATTTTAGTTTTTTAAACAATGTAAAAGTAGAAGAATATCTCCTGGCTATTGGCTTCACAATAAGTCCAAAAAACATATTATTCACATCTAGAATATCAAGCAATTAGATATGTATTTACCTCTCAAGTAAGGAAATCGTGCATGATTTTATCATTAAGCAGGATGGGTGCATAAATATTAATAACAAAGTGAAACAAGCACTCAAACTTATTATACCAAATGAAAAACTACTTTTATCCAATGTATGTCCCACCATTCTACACGACATACTACAGAGGGAACTTCTCTGCTTCAAGTTGTCTTCTGCAACTTCCTTTTTATGAATAGGCACCACCAACCCCGATTATAAACATATATTCAGTTTCATGAGGCAAGTATATATTGTACCCCCCACAATTCTGATACCAGACAGTTTTGATAAGTTATGAGGACACCACATATCATATTTTTATTGCTGTAGATAATTTGTGTTATCATTACAATCAACATGGAAACTTATCCAACAATTGCACTTCAAAGTTGCCACCACAACCAACAAACATCACTTTTCCACCAAACTCAACAACTACAACTAGCCAACCAAATCTAAACTCAGCAAGCGAGCAAAGCTCTGAGCCATTAACAAATATATCATCAATTTCAATCACCATGTCCATTGAAATAAATATAACAGCGGCTGCAACAACTCAGAATATCACTCACGTTGCTGAAACACATAGCAACAAAATATCCCTAGAAAAAAAATCAAATTCTCCACAAAAATCAACATAGATGGCTACTCACATTGATAACTTAAAAAAAGAAAAGAAATATTACCGAAATCATAACACCTCCTTCCGATACTACACCATCTTACACAAGCTTCAGCAAACCAGATGCCAAACCCAAAAATGTGAAATCCACTTCTAAATCAACAATCACACTGGAAAATCAAATGGCACCTATCAAAGAATTATTCGACAATTAAACTCAAATAATATCTTTTGAACAAACAATCGATTTTTTTGAGAATGTACAAGGATCAGCTGATCCTCTCAGTACAGCAAAATATTACACCTCTGATACACTAGAACTATTGCAACTCTCAACTTAACTAAATGGTCCTGGAATTTTTTTTAAAAAATGTTATTGAGGGGGTTGTACTCAAATGGTTTAAGAAGTATCTATCAAATCGCACTCAGGAAACAAGATTTTCGAATAATACATCAGAAGAAAAAGAAAATATGTTTGGCATTCCCCAAGGGACAGTTTTGGGCCCTAAGCTGTTTATTGTTAACATCAATGACATTGTCAAGAACATCAAAAATTGTAACATCCAGCTTTTTGCTGATGATACCTTATTGTATTTGATGGGTCAAGATGTTGATGCAGTTGTGCAAACAATAAATGAAGAGCTAGCAGTATTGTATAAATGGCTAAATCAAAATGGCTTAAGTCTAAATACGGAAAAAACTAAGTTATGTTAATTAAAAGTAAGTTTAATTCTAGCCCCACTAGGAGCCACACAGGAATCTTTATAAATAACCAAAAGATAGAACAGGTTGAACAGTGCAAATATTTGGGTGTTATAGTAGATGAGCATTTAACATTTTCCAAACATGCAGAATTTGTGACTAATAAAATAGCAAAGAAAATAAACTTATTGAAAAGAATGAGTGGATATCTTAGTGACTGGTCAAAACTAATAATCTATAAATCAATTATCTTACCACATTTTAACTACTGTTCAGTAATATTGTTTTTGTTGAGCACGACAGAGAAAAACATACTTCAAAAAAAAGCAAAATCAAGCCATGCATTGTATTAAAAGGTGTAATCATTGTACAAGTATTGACGTCATGTTACAGGCAACAGGATTAAATAAATATTATTTCTTAATACTTTTATATACAAAATAAAACACAGCTTGCTTCCTGAATATTTATTGAAAAATACTAGGTATATATCAGAAGTACATAACTATCCAACACGAGCTAAAGATGACTTTTATGTTTCAACAGTCTCCACTAACTACAGTCAGAATGATATTTTCCACAAAGGACTTATACAATACAACAACTTGCCACATAATGTGAAGAATTCAAACACAATCTGGAGTTTTAAGGGAAGTTGTACTTTATATTGTAAAGATAATATTAACATATAGTCATATATTATTATTGTGCAATTATTTGATGGATACTATGTAATCTTTTAATTTACTGGCTGTTATTACTCAATATTATTTGTAAATTGTTAGCATTATGGTAATTAAAATTAACCAAACAAATACATCTATATACCTTTGACTGTCAAATAAAAACCAAACACACTAAAACAAAAAGAAAATTTTGAAACAACTGAAGTTCTTAAAATCAGGAGAAGATGCCGAATCAGACTTGTCTCTTATCACATGTCAGGAATCCCTAACTGAACTTACTTAATATTACCTTCAATTTATTGCAATGGAACGTAAATGGGTTCTACACCCATTACAAAATGCTCAAAATACTTATACACGAAACTTCACCATCAATTATTCGCCATCAAGAAACTAACTTTAAAGAACGACACAATCACTACTTCAACAATTATTCCTGTTTTTACAGAGGAGTAGCCATCTATGTAAATACTTCATAAGAAACACACTAAATACAAATTTAGAAACTATAGCAATTTCTATCAAAATTCCTCAAACTCTTAATACTTGCAATATCTATATCCCTCCTGATCAAGTAATTACCTCACAAGACGTCACTAACATTTCGTCACAAGTTTCATCCCCTCTAATTTTACTTGGTGATTTTAACAGCCACGATCCTATTTGGGGATCAACAGGTTTTAACGCAAAAGGCAGAACAATTGGAAACATCCTAGATGCACATAATCTAAATATTTTAAATTACAGTAGACCTACAAGGGTAATGTTCACACAAGCACTTAATCAACAATCAATTTATCAATATGCCATCCAGCTATCTCACCTCTAATTTCCTGGGACACTATACCATATTTGTATGGAAACAACCATTATCCAACCAATCAAAACTCCTCCTCCACTACATACCCTCACTTAATAAACTAAATGAATTGAGAACCTAATATTCTATAAGAGGAAAAGAGCCCAAACAAGATACATCACAATAAATACAAGAAAAAAGTCCTGGAAAGTGTTTACATCCAACATAAGCAGCAGACGGTAGTGTACAAAGACATAAAACTGCTACTTAAATCAAAAGTGCAAAAATTGTAGCAAAACGAGTGGTAAACATCCCAATCGAAACTGCGCGACGTGAAACTGGAAGTGAAACCTTGGTAGCAGTCAATAAACCAAGGAATGCTTCAAGTTAAACTGATTAGGTTACGAATAGGCCACACCAAGCTTACTCATATTTAATCAATTACTAAAAGTGAATCCCCAAAATGTGAATGATGCGCAAAATTTCAACAAACAATACAACAACCTCAGTAACAATCTAGAACAAGTTCTTGGGGAAAACTGTAATACACAGAATATTTTCAAATATCTAAGTGACATTAACATATTAACAAGACTATGAACCACCCATAGTTGTGTTGCTAATTACCCCAGTGGTAGATACGACTTATTTTTAAATAAAAAAAAAGAAATTATGAAAACTCTCAGTTAATTAGGTCTACTGCAATTGCTCAACTATTAGATAGTAACAAATGTACCGAACAGTAGACTTACTGTAAAATATCTCTGTTCTTGTGCTTCCAACTTGGTTTTTTCCAAACCATAGTCCCAAGGTGGTCTTTTTGGAAAGTCCAAGGCTTTACCAAAAAATTGATTTCCATCTACTTCCAAATCCTTTTCATCTTTCAATTCCAAAGAATGCCTAGCAGTCTCTTTTTGTCTTTTTATGTCTTCTGCACTTTCTTTGAAAAATTGTAAAGCATATCTATTGGGTTTTGATCCAACATCTCTAGTAGGCTGAAAGTTTATTTTCTCAACATTTACTGAAGCTTCATTGATGTCTTCATCCCTCTTTAGAAGGAATGGTTTTTTCTGAAAACCTATAAAATATTATTATGGGGAGTTTTTAAACTAAATTTGATGTAATTTATGTGCAGTGAGTCTGTAAGATAATACATACATTGGTGCCAAATATGTTTTTTGCAAGTGAAAACCATTCTACATTCAGTATCGGTTCCCGGAAAGTTATGATTTATTATCAACACTCAAATCTAAGTATAATTAATAATACAAAGAAGAATAAGAAAGCTAGTGAACAATAACTTACGTTAATACCAGAGTTATCAGATTTACAAAAATATTGGCAATATTGTTGAATAAAAATATATTTATTTTACATTTTCATTCATTCATTCATTCACCATAATCATTTTCATTTGAAACGTATCTGTAAATTAACTAGAATACAACATATTTGCATGATGTCATGTCAACAAGAGCATGAAAGTACTCAGAAATAAACTCGCTTTGGGGAGGACAGAAATCATTAAACTGGAAAACACAGATGGACAAATAGTCACAAATAAACAAGAGATTCTAGAAACTGTGAAAGATTTCTATGCAAATTTATATTGCAATAATGAACAGCTGAGATGCACAGAGGACACCCCTCGAGTTTAAAACCAGGGATCTGAGGAAATGCCTGACATAACAGAGGAGGAAGTCCTAAAATCAATGTCGGAAATGAAAAACAATTAGGCTCCAGGTGATGACGACATCGTGATTGAGGCAGTTAGGGAAGGTGGAGAACAACTGTTAAAGGCCATAACAAAATTATTCAATAAATGTCTTATGGAAGCCACAACACCTACGAACTGGTACAATGCAATCATAATCATCATGCATAAGAAGGGCAACATTGCCGACCTGAAGAACTATAGACCAATTAGCCTGCTTTCTCATCTCTATAAATTGTTTACCAAAATTCTAACTAAGCGTCTAACATCGAAATTGGACTTCTACCAGCCGACAGAACAGGCAGGTTTCCGATCCGGACACGGAACAAATGACCATCTGCAAGTTATTAAGACATTGATCGAGAAGTCCGTTGAGTACAACAAGCCACTAGTGTTAATATTTGTGGACTACGAAAAGGCGTTTGATTCCATCAAGCACAGCGAGATGTTTAAAGCACTTGCCGACTGCCGAGTAGACCACAGATACTCTGCTATACTGCAACATATATACGAAAATGCAACAGCGAGCGTAAGACTCCATGAAGAGACAGATAGATTCAGAGTGCAGCGCGGTGTACGACAAGGCGACACAATCTCCCCTAAACTATGTACCACTTTGTTGGATTATATGTTCAAGAGTGTCGAGTTGGAGAATATGGGTATAAATATTAACTGTGAAAATTTCAGTCACCTTCGGTTCGCTGACGATATTGTACTGATTTCAGATAGCTTGGATAAGGCAGAGAAACTGCTTATGAGACTAACATCTGCTTCACATAAAGTTGGGCTTAAAATCAATCCATCGAAAACAAATTTCATGACAATTCTAGTCCCAAGCCGAAACTACTTAGTAGAAGGAAAAGAAATTTTCCAAGTTACATCCTACAGATATCTGGGCCATGATATTACGATTGGAAGGGACAATCAAACCTGCGAAATCAAAAGAAGAATAGGACTAACGTGGGCCGCCTATGGGAAGCTGAAGCACATTTTTAAGTCCGAAACCCCCATATGCCTTAAGCGGAAGGTGTTTGATCAGTGTGTTCTGCCGATTCTGACTTATGGTTCGGAGACCTTAACTCTAACACGAAAATCGGTAAATAAAGTAAGAGTGGCCCAGCGAGCCATGGAACGCTCCATGTTGGGAGTCACGCTGAGAGACAGGATTCCGAATGATCGGATACGTCAGAGAACAGGGGTTACCGATGCAATCCAGCGAATAACATATCTAAAGTGGAACTGGGCTGGACATATCGCAAGAATGACCAACGAAAGATGGACCAAAAAGATCATAGAGTGGAGACCTAGGCAAGATGCGTTCAGAAACAGAGGTTGTCCGCCGACCCGGTGGACGGATGACATAAAAAGAGTAACACCAAATTGGATCCAGGATGCCCAGGATCGAAATAAATGGAGATCGTTAACGGAGGCCCATGTTCAGCAGTGGACGAGACAGGCTGTTTGATGATGATGATGATGATGATATATGCAATGAAATAAATTTTCAGGAATTTTATTCAATATTTTATATGTCCTTAGATTAATATTTTTTTTATATTAGATTGGCATAAACTCATATTAAAATGTGTCAGTTAAGAAATAATTTTTTATGTTAACGTAAATAATGTTTTATATTGTACTTAAATTTCAAAATCTCTGCTTTTCTTAGAGTTATTGTTATTACTAACATAAAGGTTAAGATTTTGATCTATTTTCAACTAAGCAGTGGGAAATTTATAAAATTTACAAGCATTTTTTGTGCTTGTATTTTTACAATTCACAACACAGCAACTTCAGTGGCTACTTTTACCATATTTTTTAATTTTTAACATAAAAAGAATACCTGCGTGTATTTTGCTTATTCACAAATTAAATACACCATGTATTATTGTCTACAGTATCCACTATGTATGCATGTGTCGACTTTTGCTTTCCCTACCATGACTTCACTCAAAGCGAATAGGTAATACCTAACACATTTTTCACTATCACTATAACACTTTTTCTACTATCTTTTTAAGAAAGTAGTATAAAACGTAGTTTACAAAATGGATAATAATTGTAAAACAATTGGATGGATTTGGAAAATAGTGAAAATTGAAATCAAGTGTATGTTGGGCAAACAAAGGGATCTGTAAAAAGTCGTTTCAAAAACATTTGGCTCTTTTAAAATATGAGTGTACTGACAAATCAAATATTATAGAAAATGTTTTTGATCATATCAAATGTACAACAGTTAACGAAAAATTGTTACTGTTGTTATAATCCTAGTATGTGTGTATATTATAAAATATCGCCAATGATTCTAAAACAGTAAGAAATAGAGGGTAAAGTGAGTAATAAGAACTATCAATTATTGAGAAAGATGTGTAGAGTTCTGTGAGGAATTTAAAAGGGATGATGCTAACATTCTAAGAACTAAGGAGAGACAGCACCCAAAATATACAATATAAAACTTAATAAACCAACATTGTCCAGCGTACAATATCACATTATAATCATACTCAAAAAAATTGTAGAATGAAATGTTCTGAACGGTTCTGAAGTAGTAACAATCTAACATAATGTTCACAACAATTCATGCTATTGGAAAACCTGCTTTTCATAAGTTTTTCAGGGAAAACGCAAAATCTAGGGAGTCATAAATGTTAATATAAGGTCACTTGTGTTTTCCTTCATTTTTACTTCACCTTATGTATAGTATATCAGTCGCCTAGATGTAAAAGCTGACAAGTCACACTTTTTTAAAAATAGAGTTTATTGTATCACATGTCCATTAAAAATATTCCCCGCAAAACTCGACAAATCCATGTATAAATCGCCTACAAAGTTTCTTCTTTGATGCAAAAGGCGACAAGTCCCTGAGCGCCTAAGCTGTAAAATCAGACACATCCACTGGGCCAATAGCAGCTTAGTATATGTACCACAACACAATGACATCTGGAATATCAGGTGATTTAATTTTTAGTTTTGACTTGTACTTGCATTGATAAACAAGGTGTAACTCAAAATTTAAATTACAAAAATGAATCAGTTAGATAAATGCAATAATCTGGATATTCTTCGTCAAGTGAAAGTACGTGTAGATAACATGGCTAGAAAAGAAGTAAGAGGAAACCAAAAGACAAAAGGCAAAGGCATCAAGGTATGTTTTTAATATTGTACGTAGTTACTTTTTGTGGGCAAGTGTTTTTAAACTTTTACCTTATTATTATGAACCCTTTAATTCTTTATTGTAGGTCTTTAGCATGTGGTATTTTTGTTTTAGGTATACTTGTAAAGATTTGCCACTATATTCCCGTTGCGGTCATAACGGTAAACTGTTTCAACCATATCGATGCAATCTCATAAAAGACGTTAAAGAGTTTAATGACGCTTTTTATAAAAACAAAGAAAAATCTAAACAAGACATGTTTATATTACGACACTGTCACTCAAAAATTCAAAAAAGACGTAGGCAAAGGAAAGATAGCGGAAACGAAGAAAAACTTTTAGTACTCCAATACAAGGTTTAAAGGTCTGATGGCTTAGTAGTTCCCGTATGCAGAGATGCATTCCTAAATATTTTAGGTAAATGCCTAAATATTTTATTATTATTTTATGAATATTGCTTTTCCGCCCAACCTATTTAATATGCGAGTGTAAAGTATTGGTTTAACCCAAAAAAAATTGGAATTTTGAAAAAATTTTTTGAGTGAATTTTACGTTTTCCATCAACAACACGAAAAAACGGTTTTTGAAAAAAAAATCCTGTGTGTATGTCGTTGTCGTCGGCCACTTTTCCTTACATGTCTTGTTAGCAAGATACAGCCTCCGGAGTGCTATAAGTCGCCAATTTTTTGATTGAATATTGTCACAGATGAACCCTATTGATTTTCAGCTCACCAGAGCCAGTACAACAGGTGCTATGGTACTTGAAGTACGACATTTTGTCATTTTTTGAGAAATTTCAGTTTGTTAGCACGATACAGCCTCCAGAGTTCAACAAGTCACCAATTTTATGATAGAATATTATTCAAAGCATCTCACAGATGAACCCTATTGATTTTCAGTTCACCAGAGCCAATACAACAGGTATTACAGTATTTTAAGTACGATATTTTTGTCATTTTTGGAGAAGTTTCAGTTTGTTAACACAATACAGCCTCCGGAGTATATACAAGTGACCAATTTTATGGATATTATTCAGAGAGTCTCAAAGATTAACCATATTGATATTCAGCTCACTAAAGCCAGTACAACGGGTGCTATGGTCCTGGAAGTACCAAATTTTTGTCATTTTTGGAGAATTTTCAGTTTATTAGCACTATACAGCCTCCAGAGAGTATACGATTGATCAATTTTATGATTGAATATTGTTCAAGGTGTCTCACAGATGTACTCCATAGATTTTCAGTTGACTAGAGCGAGTACAGTGGGTCCTATAAATCCAGTTATACTACATTTTTGGAGAAATTTCGGTTTATTAGCACGATTCATCCTCCAAAGTGTATACAAGCACAATACATCCCCGGAAAAGTATACAAGTGACAATTTTATGATAGAATATTGTTCAGGGCCACATATGCGGAAAAGTTAGTTTTAATCTTTAAAACCGTTTATTTTTTTCATAATTTTAGGTATTAAAAAGGATAGAATATTGAAGGTGGTAAAACTATTCTTCCAAAAATCCCTTTTGCCAATGGAAAATGGAGGAGGTGACCGAATTGGTAAGAAGAACAACAAAAAACAAGCTATTAAAGAATTTATGGAATCCTTAAAATGCACCGATTATCACTATTGTCGGTTGAAAACATTCAGCAGAATTTATTTACCAGCCGAATTAAGCATCGTTAGGCTTTGGAAGACTTATAACGAAACTGTAGTGAACAATGAGGCATTAAAGGTTAAAGAAATTTTTTTAGAGCATATGTAAACAAAACTTTTAATATTGGTTTTGGTACCCCAAAAACCGACCTATGCTCTACTTGTTTACAATATAAAACCAACATAAAGAAAACACAGGATGACACAAATAAAAAAAATTTAATAGCTCAGCTACACAAAATCAGGGCTAATTGTTTTTATCAACTGCTTCAAGAAACATGCCAAGACTTAACCGCATTCTCCTTCGACTGTCAAAAGAACTTAGCTCTTCCAAAGCTTCCAGACCAGAAGGCCTATTTTAGCATGCAAATTAATTTTTATCATCTGGCAATTGTTTGTGGATAATCCAAAGTTGAGCTCAACCAAGAGAATGTGAGATCCTATGTTTGGACTGAAATTGACCATCAGAGAAGTTCCAACGAAATTTCATCGGCTCTCCATCATACACTTTCACTATTTAATTTCACTGAGAATATTATAGTAGTTCGTCTTATCTGCAATGGATGTGGCGCCCATAATAAAAATTCCACTGTAATTGCCATGTTAGTCTATTGGTTGCAATGTGAAGCACCTTCACAAATAAAAAGCTTGGAGCTGATCTTTCCAGTTGTTGGCCATTCTTACATTCTGCCTGACAGGGTATTTGGACAAATTGAGCAGATCTACAAAAAACAAACAGAATTTGTTCATCCTGATGAGTACGTGAATATTCTCAACAAATCCGCCACTGTATTTAATATTGGAGGTGAAGTCAAAATCCAAGACTGGAGATGTGAATCTCAAAATGTTTCCAAGTAACCAGGGTATTGGCATTTAAAGTTTCAACCCTTTAAGAGAATAATATTTTCCAAAAACGAAACCAATGTTCTAGTAAACGGAAAAGCACTTTATAAAAAAAATTTGGGTGAAAACTGATAGCCTCATTACATATAAGGTGAAGTCATGTGCTGGGTACATCGACTGGTTTGTAATGTTTTGCAGACGAATTGCCTAACCACCAGTTTCCAGGATACAAGAAGGGAAGAACTCTCTTCAAAATGTATGTCTACCATTCAACTAACAATGGAAGGTAATAAACTGATGAAAAAAATGTAAACAAAGGTATTTTAAATTCCATATATTATTATCATTGTTACTATGCCCAATCTAAGCATTAAGCAAGGCCAGCAACTATCTTTATATTGCTAAGGAATTAATGTCCAGTTTATTAAAATATTTATAATATACTAATAATAAATAATCTAAGGGACACAAAAATATTCAAATAATAAACTTACTATCTTTAGACTGCTTTTTTGCTTTAATCTGTTCTTTTTTTGCTTTTCCACTGAATGGAATTTTTTTTCTTCCTTGGGGCATTTTACCACTGTATTTTGAGTATTTTACACGGATAAGATATTGGTTGCTTGTTTTATAAACTTAGGTTCATTTTGAAACTGATATGACATTTGTCAACATTCTTCTTCTTTTTCAAATTAATTTTCAGGCTCCACTTGACAGTAATTGGCCAAATCTGATTATCCCTTTAGGCGATTTCGGCCCTCTTTGGTTGGTAGGGACTTCGGTTAACCAAATGGTAGGTCTACGTCACCAGTGTGACGTAAAGTACCAATTACAGGCGAAATCGTTTGGTTCTCAATTGGTACAGTCTTAGACTAGTCTAAGGGTACAGTTGATTGATGAAATTTGCGTTTTGTATTGTAATCGGAAAAGTTGTTTATTGAGTTTTACTATATTTTCTTGGATTTTTGGGTTAAATATATATAGCGAAAACCAAAAAAAAGCTTCTTGCTATTTATAATAAAATCGACAGATTCCATTATTACTAGACAAAAAAAAAGAAAAATAAGACAAAACTTACAGAATTTTAGAATATTGGACCAAAATTCAATTCGTTTCATCGACTTTGTTTGTTTACAAATAAAAAGCAAGACAAAAACTACTTTAGATAAGGATAGAAAGCTACCAATTTCAGTAACTGGCTGCAGATCTCGGTATGTCATTTAACAGACCAAAAAGGGTACCAAAGTTAGCTTGACGTCATCGTTTTTCGAAACGAAATCGATTGGTATGTATTTGACAGACCAAAGTGGGGTACTAAAGCGGGACGAAATCGCTATTTGTTATTAGGTACTTTTAGCTTGTCTTAAATTTCTCACGTTTCCGTACCCGTAACGAACTGCGCATGTGTAGACCCTTTACGGCTCAGCCGATACGATGCGTTGAACGAATAGTTACGTCCCTTCTCCGTATACGTATCCATATCCCGATCAAAATCAGTAAAATGTGCTATTTTACAGGTCTTCTTTGGTATTGATTTGGTTTGATTATTACCACAAAGTTCATTTATCAAAGAATAGTGCTTTGACCAGCCTGGTTTTAGCTCGAAACGATACGTTATCTGCTAATAAGGTTTTCTTCAAAACTTCTTTACGTCGACGTAACTCTAATACGCATACGGATACCTGTAAAAACTTATGACAAGCTAAAAGTGACTATTCACCAGATCAACTATAAGTGTGTAATCGTTGATTTATACGCCCAGATCATTGAAATGTATACTGCCCAGGTGCACCGTTTAGCAATATAATCGCGACTAACGAAGCCCGATCAGACCTGGAGCTTCTTTAAACTGGGTTCTAACCGGGAAGTTTCACTTAATCAGTTTCACCGATCCATATTAATGGAAATAATAATTAACAGCATTATTTTGTTCCCACAGATTATGTTTTTCTGAATACATAATTGTCCAAAAATGCATCAGTTTGCTCATCACGCTATCGAAAAACCATTTTGATCAACATCAACAATGTGTATCTCACATTCACCCTAATCTCCAAATTAGCGAAACTGAACAAAACACTGAAAATAATGTTCTCACACTTCAGTTTGCATTCCTTATTCGAAATTGATCAGCCAAGATGAATAAATAGTAGAACTGGTTTTCACTTTTACTGAAAATACGAATTACTGATCATTTTTAATGAAAATGTGTTCTGAGTTTTAATTTTTGTTTAACTAAGCTGATTCAATGAAACTCTTGGTCAGAGCCCCGCTTTACTGACCATTTTTAAGGAAAATGTGTTTTGACGCTCATTTTTTGTTCAGTAACATTCCGTGTATTTGGCTGAAAAAAGTGCT
This sequence comes from Galeruca laticollis, assembly GCA_963921935.1. Lineage (NCBI taxonomy): Eukaryota > Metazoa > Arthropoda > Insecta > Coleoptera > Chrysomelidae > Galeruca > Galeruca laticollis. Next base: position 54,092,416 of record OY998184.1, read on the forward strand.
AGGAAGCGCTTGTAAGCGAAATGACGGTCGCTAAGCGGTAAGCCCTGTCAACCGCTAAATTGCTATTTTCCTCTAAGACGATTCGGGGTTATATATTCTATGGTTAGCTTTAACAGGGAAAACTAACCCAGCTTGTTTGTTTGCTTGGAAAGTATTCATATTGATAAATTATGAATAACAGAACATATTAAATAATGTAGTTGAAGATACTTTTGGTGATAGCATTGCTTAAAATTGATTTAATAACAAATAAAATAAATAAGTAAAATGGCGGATTGTGCCAGCGCTATTGAAGTTAGCAAACTTGTACTGGTCGACGACCGTATAGTTCGTGTCTCAGCGCTGGCAAGCGCTTTTTTCTGTCAAACACATCCATTGATTCAGTGAAACCTCCTGCTCAAAACCCCCGTTTCAGTGAAACCTCTTGGTCAGAATCCCACTTTATGTACCGCATTCAGTTTACCCAATCTTTCTAAACCATCTGGAAACATCGAATTTCTTTGCTTCCTTGAGGAAAAAACGAACATAACCCTATTTAATTTGTGATTAATTTTTCTTGTTTTCCGTAATTCATACCAGTACGCTGGTCAGTGGTTGATATCTAAAAATTTGGTATACGTGAAACGTAATCAAATCTACAACAGCACTTTTAACGTGCACGGCTGGATTAATTTTTTCTTCATACACGCTAAAATCATGCCAATTTTGATTTTTATTTATAGGTTACTTATGCCGATTTTACTGGCAGACAGTAACCTGTGTCAGGGTATTCTCTTAGCACGAGTCTGTAGCGGCTGTGATTCAGCGTAAAACATACAGAAAGGATTGAATTACCTTACTTTAGCCGCCGCGAAGTTTTGAGTTTTTGTAGTTTGGTTGACTCCTTACAGTAATAATATACAATAGAGAAGGCAATTTATTCATAAACACGTTTATTTTCGCTGCCAACAATCCTAAACGCCAGTAGTGAAATAATGAATGAATTACAAAAAGTGGGGATGATATTGTAGATACATGGCCTTGGCAATTTCGGCTGTTTTTCTGACAAACTTGGCACCGACGAACCATATGATAATCCAAAATCATTAAATTCATTAACTTAAAAGTTTATTTTGTCACTAAAAGTCTTGAAAAACACATCAAAACGAAAGAACTAAATGTTTACTGTCTAGTCGCAATGGCGCTCGTATAAACAAACCACGTTTGACATTATTTACCACAATACTCCAGCCTATTCGAAATTATCGTCTAGCAGGCTCTGACGATATTTGCACAAATCACTCTATAGATAGTTCACAATTGCTTCCTTGAAATGACAAAAACTAGCGCCATCTATAGAACTGAAACACAATTAAGTAGTAAGTAAATTGTTCCTGAAGTCGCTACTAGGAAAAGAAGAATGTGCGCTAAATTTAAATTTCGATTATCTTTACTGTTGGTTTGAAGATCCTTGTTTATTGTAAGTAAATGACAGGTTTTACTAAAAAGTCCACTATATTGTGCACACTCAATTGTTTGCCAATCATTAACGTCGCTAATATCTTGTAAATTCTAATATAATTGCCAAACAATTTATCATTGTAGATAATGTATTAGACGTTTTAAAAAATCAAGTCATTTACTGAGCAATATTTAAAGAAATTAACAGTTTTTTGACAATTGACTGTTTACAGAAGGACCAAAATAAGAAACATATGTTATTAAAACATTTATTGAAAAACATATATTCAGAAAATAGGGACAATGTACAGTACATGTAGATACAACAAAATATTTTCAACAGTAAAATGATGAAAGTTTAGCTACTATTGTTACTGCAACAAGCTACAATTGCATTAAAATAAATCAGAGGCATATCATGAAACAAGAATATTGTAAACTGTAGATATAAAACATAAAATAAATTTATGATTGTGTAGCCATGTTACAAAGTTATAAAGTTTATAATATAAACTTACTGCTTTTTCTTATAATTATATAATAGAAATACTGCAAGGCAATAACAAAGGCTCAGGAGTGTGTGTATTTTCAAGTGACATAACTGCAGCATAAAAAAAATAATTTACCAGTGATATATAATGTAGGTCTGAAATTTTTTCAAGATATCACATGTTTATTAATATTTGTTCACTACATTTTTCTCTTACCAGGTAAAAATAAGGATGGACTAGCAGTTGAATACAATCTATTGGACCAAAGCTGTAGTGTACTTCACTTCAAAATGTTTATGGCATATTCTCTTTGCTTAATATACAGCTAACGGTACAGTTTATTGCATTGCCTTGAATTTTTGGGAGTCTTTATTTGGATTTGTAAATATATGTCTATAATATTAGATGTTTAGATGTTGGTGTGCAATTAGGCACACAGCATTTCAAATAACGTGGCATCATAAAACCTGACACACGCTATTATTTAAAAATTGAAATTTATCACTCAAACTGACTTTATATAATTTTAAAACGAAAACTGATAAAATAGGAAAAATAAAACTATAAAGCGTTATAACACAGTCATAAACACAAATCACCTCGATTTGTGGTTATAAATCAAAATTATTGACATTTGGCAGCGGTGAGTGGATAAAACAGGAAATTTTACAATACTAAAATTCAATGGTGCTTCCATCTGCTTGTCTGAAACACATACTAATAAAATAGCTTGACCTTGATCCATCTGCGTGAAACATTTGGTGATTTGTGGATATTTATGGTAATTAAACAAGGACAAAACTACTAAATAGATTACTCTTGACACATGATAAGGTACTGAAATTGTGAGCAATGATGCCACTTTTAGTTATAACCATAAAGGTATCTAATGTTTTAACAAATACTTGTTTAAAATTTATAGAGTATGCGTTTATTAAATAAAATTCAAGTATTATTAATTAATTTTCACAGCAGTGACTCGTATGCATAAATTAGTATGATTTTTTTTATTTACATAACTTTTTAACAAATTTTCAATTAAACTACTAATTTCATTTTTCCTGCAACTAGACTTTGTAAATATGGCAAAGCAGTGGAAGTGCCCGCAAGTGAGCTTAGAATGAGACTCAATGTTTGGGGCAAGAAAAGATCAAAACAAACATATCTATTTTATTTGTTAATCTGATGTATAAACCCTCTTTTTATAATAGTAGTTATATGATCTGTGTGCGACTCGATGTTAGGGGCAAGAAAAATAAAAACGAACATATCTATGTTATTTGTTAATCTGAAGTTGACTCTGACACTAATTATAAAATGGCAGACTCTGAAGAAGTCCTTCGGAGCCAAAACAGCATAAAATAAGTAGAATAGACCGTTTACTTAGGCAGAATTATTATCAAATTCTGATAATGATATTCTCTGTTGATTTGTGAACAATACGGTAGATTGTGAGACTAGGTTAACTACAAGCCTTGTTTATATAGCGTATATATAAACAAGGCTACAAGTATGTCTAGACCAACGTTTATAGAGAGAAGGTTGTCTGGTAACTCTGAGCCAATGAGAATCAAGCAGAAAAAGCGCGGGAGTGACGTCAGCCTGGGTGCCACATTTGAATTTTATTATTGGGACGAGTATTCGCTCGTTAAAATACCACTTGTAACTAGAACACTGAAATAATATAAAACTACTTCTGATAGGTTTTGGTTTTAAAAAACAATATATTCTCAAACAAACACATATTTTTTGCAGCATTTGTTAATTTAAGTACATATATTCAAATGAAAAAAACTCAAATATACTATGTACATATTAATAACCCAATCTTTATCTCTATTTGTGTTGCTTTATACGTTTTTTTTTTGTTTTCAGAGAATAAAACGTATTAGATTTTATTTGTATTGTAACATATTATTACAAATACAGTTCGTTATTATTAAAAACTATAAAAATACATATATGGGTTATCTGATGTAAGAAATAAAACCAATAATTTGCACCACAACACTTTATTTACCGAGAATACGATCAATATTATTAATATGCAAAAATAGCGACTTGCTTATAACAAAACTGTTGAGAGAATGCCCCACAAAATATCTAAATATCTTACGTCTAGGAGAAAACTTCAACATGTTAATGTTTAACTTGTTTATCTTAACAGAAATGTTTATGAAATTAATATGATTTAGGTCCTAAAGAAATAGTTCATTTATGACACTTAAACAGTATCCAGACTGATGGTGCATGAGTGACATCATCGCTGCAACGAATACTAGATACAACAAATAATATACAATCTTATCTATCTACTTACTACTTTTAATGTAAGAAACCAATATTATTCTAACATATGTAACAAAAATAGTACACAACATAGGCAAGCCTTTTTTCTCTTTCTTTCATAACTTAAGCTGGATACTTTAAAAGTTACTTATATTTGGTATTGAAAGAAACTAATTTTACCTTAAAAACCTATATACAAAAAACTTTATTAACATTAAAAGGTAAAAAATAAGTGATATATGACAATCACTAAATTCATTTGACAATTTTTTTTATCAATTTATTCCCTTTTTCTTTTGATAAGGCAGATTCTTTGTCGACTAAATGACTTAACGAACTCTTTTGGGATCTCTACTAATTATAAAATAACTCTAACACAACAGTAGCAAAGAATAGACAACGATAATAGTCTGTGACGATAGTTCCAGTTGCATTCACAACAATACAGATGAGTCTACTTCTTTTGTCTGTACTCTATAATACACAAAATACAAAAAGAAGAACAATAAATACTAATAAAGGAACAAGAACCCGATATAAACAATAATATGCACTCCTACTTCTATAAATTCATACAGCCTTGTCAAAGCTGGCACCCACAGTGACGTAACGATCCCCTCTTCCGTCTGGCCCGCCGAGTAGTAATCAGGCAACCTTCTCTCTTCTATAAACGTTGTGTCTAGACACAGCGTACTGAACATAGTTCTCGTCAGATTGTTCTGTGGTTCTCGTGTAACACAAGTCGCGTTTGTTTCAAATAATTGACACACACATGGACGAGATGCTAAAAGACACTCGCGGCTCCTAAAACTGCGCATGCTCAAATTTTTGAATGAGAATATATTTCAAATATTTTGGCGGGTAATTAATCAAATGTAGTTTTGGTAATAGTGTCTTCGTTGAAATATAAAACGAAATGTTAAAACAAGATTTTTCGTCAATATTTATTTATCGAATTCGGCGTACTACTTATTTGGAACGAAAAGATCAATACATTAAATAAATATCTTGGCATTATTATCTATAAAACAGTGATACAAAAAAAATCTAAATACTTTACTCTTAAAGAAAAAAAATTAAAATGGGCAATTATAAGGACGGCCGACAGAAGTGAAAACTCAAAACAATGGAATAACTATCTTCTTTTTCAAATATTTAAAACAATTATAGTCCGATTATATGTCAATACTATTTTAAATATTCTAATAGAGAAATTTTAAGATATAAGTTTATAAAAATATAACAAAAAGACTATCTATGTGAACACGGACAGTCGGGTGGTTCTTATGGCCTTAGCAAGCCACAGCTATACGTCGAAGATAGTGTGGGACTGTCATAATACCCTGAAAACCTTGGCAAAAGCCAATAGGGTAATTCTCACTTGGCTGCCAAGCCATACAGGGGTAGCTGGAAATTAGGAAGATGATCAGTGTGCCAAGAAAGGAGCTGATCTCACCCTCATGGGACCAGAACCAGCATACGGCGTTTCATATAGCGTCGTACGAAAAACGGTCTCCAACTGGGTGTCCCATGAGCACCTAAAGCGCTGGAACATAGTTGCGGAACACGCTCAGTCCAAAAGAATGCTCAAAGGATCATCAAGTTCCAATGCAGCAGATGATCTCAGACTGCGCAGGAAAGAACTGCGAAAAGTGGTAGGATTCCTAACTGGCCACTGGCTATTCAATGCACACCTAGTGAAGATGAGGATTGACACAACAAACCTCCATTGCAGGATGTGTGGAGAGGTAGAGGAAACCGCAAAGCACATAATCTTCGATTGTCCTGCCTTCTGCAGAAGGAGAGCCTCCTGTTTAGATATCTTCCCAGATACAAATCAAGAGGGACTGCAGAAAAGTATAGTCCGACGAATCTCACTGTTCGCTAAGAAATTAGGATGGGACTATGCTTAATATCTGCGAACCCTCTCGTGACTAGAAAAAAATTATAAAGCCTTCGGAGTGTACACAAGTGACCAATTTTGTGATTGGATATTTTTCAAGGCGTCTCACAGATGAACCCTATTGATTTTCATCTCACCAGAGCCAGTACGGCGGGTCTTATAAATCCAGATATACTACAATTTTGGAGATATTTCGGTTAGTTAGCACGGTAGATACATCCTCCAGATTGTATAATTGGGGAAAGTTAGTTTTAATCTTTAATACCGTTTGAATACATGTCTTTTTACAAATTGAAAGTTCTGGCGTCAGCGTTTTTAAAACTACATATTTTATTTTTTTCTGTATGTCCAGAACTGGCAAGGCGCTTTAAAATTATTAGTGCTATTCGCCACTTGTTGCCTATGTAAATTAACGTTCTCTTCAATGGTGGACATAAAACTAAAATGAGAAATAAGCTTTAATTAAAAAATGATTTAAGTATTTGCGTCTCAAAAATTGAAGTACGTTTTGACTAATTAGGTATTAAAAAATTAACAGACACAGCGTTTTCACTGAATTTGTATTTTTAAATGTAGTGTAGGAACACAAACTACCTGCGACCACTTGTGTAAGGGTCGAAAAACACTGGCAAGATTTAAGTACTTAAATGCAAACGATTAAAATATAGCAACAGAATGGAATCAAAAATGTACAAACTTAATAGTTATTTATTTATAAATAATTATAAAATACATCACAATTAATTCGAAGAAATATAATTTTCCACAAAGAGATCAACATTGGAAATCTCATTAAAAATATCACTAAGTATGACCTCTTTATTGGGTAAAATTGATAACTGATGTCTGATATATTCTCGAGATGCTTGCTCATCCAACAAAACTTTTAAATCCTTATCTTGCATGGACAACCTAAAAATGGTGATGTTAGGAACAAACAAATAAAAAATTAGAAAAACCTTACATATGGAGTAAAATTATACTTATATAGTTCCACATTACTGGTCTGAACACAATGTTATCAGCATTTAGATTGAATGTTTTAACTAAATTTTGTAAATCAGAAAGTATTGTGCTGTAAAACTTTATTCTTAATGTTTGAAGAAGTTGTTGCATCCTGAAAACACAAGATTTGATTAAACGTTTTTTTAAATAGGCAGAATTGTTATTTTTGAAGCTTTCTAATTTAATACAATCTACATTGTATCAAAACAAAATTTATTGTAGAGAAATATGAAAGAAGACAATTAAACTAACAACCGATATAAGGGCTTTTCACGATCATTAGATGTTTCTCAAAAAATTGGGCATAAAATTACATAATAATAAAATATAATACATTATCATTATCTCATTTGAAAAAATTTAGTTTCACAATATTTTTTGTAACAAAATTGAAATAATAATTTAGAATGCTTGATTAAAAAAAATACTTTTAATAACTTGTCCTACATCTCTTCAACAACTTGGCTGACAATTGTTATTTAATTATAAATTTAAATTTTGCAGCAGAAGAAACGAAGAGTTCAATTTTGTTTGAAATATTTGTTATATGACTGACGTCTGAACTTCTTCATTTGGGTCATCAATTGTGCCTTCCATCAAACATGTCGGCAGTACCCATTTGAGGAGGTAATATGGATTGGCAAGCATACTAGCCGAAATTCTCAATTTACCAAGCCAGTACAGAAAATTCTTGAATATTTAAAACAAACATTAATTTTTGCTAAAAAATCTAAATATTTATTACCATTGTATCTTTGTCATTGGCCTCTGATGCTGACATTAATTTCGATAAAAATAGTGGCGTAATATAAAAAATAATCCATTTAAACATCAGAAAAATGAAAACTTACGATTTATTGACAGCGGTTAAAAATATTTTCCTTCTTAAAGCCTTTTGAGAATTTACATCCACTAATGGTAATACAACAGGAACATCTTCAGAGTCTTTGTTCTCTTCAGATTTATTCGTTTTCGTTGGAAAATTACTGTCTTCTTTTTCTGACAATACGCCACTGTAGAAACACTTAACTTTAATGTTAAGATCCTTATTTTCCTGCTTTAGTTTTGCTAAAAAGTACATAATTTAATACTGCTACTACTATACTGAAATTTGTTTAAGAATAAAATATTATATTGTCTTTTTGGCACTCATTTGAATATTGATCTACATGGACGAGCTATTTTATTACCATATTTCCACCCAACCTATCTATATGCGAGAAAAGTATTGATTTACCCCAAAAAAAGTTGGAATTTTGAATTTTTTTTGAGTTATTTTTACGTTTTCCATCAACAACAACACGAAAAAACGGTTTTTAGAAAAAAATCCTGTGTGTATGTCGTCGTCGGCCACTTATCCTTACATGTCTTGTTAGCATGATACTGCCTCCGGAGTGCAATAAGTCACCAATTTTATGATTGAATATTGTCAAGGATATGTCACATATGAACCCTTTTCAGCTCAACAGAGCCAGTACAACGGGTGCTATGGTACTTGAAGTACGACATTTTGTCAATTTTTGAGAAATTCCAGTTTGTTAGCACGATACAGCCTCCGGAGTTCAACAAGTCACCAATTTTATTATTGAATATTATTCAGGACATCTCACTGATGAACCCTATTGATTTTCAGCTCACCAGAGTCAGTACAACGGGTGCTATGGTACATGAAGTACCACTTTTTTGTAATTTTTAAAGAAATTTCAGCTTCCGGAGTGTACACAAGTGACCAATTTTATGATTGGATATTATTCAGAGCGTCTCCAAGATGAACCCTATTGATATTCAGCTCACTAAAGCCAGTACAACGGGTGCTATGATACTTGAAGTACCAAATTTTTGTCATTTTTGGAAAATTTTCAGTTTGTTAGCACTATACAGCCCTCAGAGAGTATTTGATTGATCAATTTTATGATTGAATATTGTTCAAGGTGTCTCACAGATGTACCCTATTGATTTTCAGTTGACTAGAGCGAGTACAGCGGGTCCTATAAATCCATATATACTAAATTTTTGGTTATTTTTGAAGAAAATTCGGTTTGTTAGCATGATACATCCCCCGAAGTGTATACAAGTAACAATTTTATGATAGAATATTGTTCGGGGCCACAGAAGCGGAAAAGTTTTAATCTATAAAACCATTTATTTTTACCATATGATAAGGAAAGTTACTACTACTAACAATAAACAAAAAAAATGTTTCAAATACGGATACATTGTATATTCAATACTATTTAAAGTGTACTGAATCAATTATAAGGAATCTCAAAGTTAAAAATATATATGAGAAGAGAAACTTCCGAATTGAAAGTGTGTCATTTTGAGTTACAAACTAGATGTAGAAGAAAAGTAAAAATCTATTAACAAACTCAGCCTGGGCACCAGTCAACCAAACATAAACCTATTTGTAGTCTTAGAAATCAGGCACCAGTCAACGAAGGCAGAACAGTTGAACTTCATTCATTGACACCTAACACAGAACTAGAAGTACTGCATATTTGCGAAAAGAAACAAAAACTGGATTTCCTTGAAGAACTGGAAATTAGAAGACATTTAAGAAACCCACAATATGAAGTTGTCAATGAACAGTTAAATCTAGGGAATTCTCCACTAATAAACTGTCTTCTTAAGTGATAATTGTAAAGATCAGCAGATATAGTTTTCCTGTTTTTCTATATCATTGCACAGTTATACTGATCTTAATTGGAAAAATGATATCCAGGATATCACCATAGGGCTAATAATATCTAAGCTTCAATATTTGTAATATCACATCTTCTCCTTTTTTCTATAAACATATATTAAGCCAATCACAAGTTAGGTTACTTCTTGGTCTAGCCAAAAATAACTACTAAACATCAGGTAGGCATAAAATGAAATGTAACTTCTGTCATTCTGACGATGATATTGATTTATCGAAACAATTGTCAATTTTTTAGTATTTTCAATAACTTGTATTATATTGTGGAATTAACTAGAGACCTTGAGTTTCATTTAAAAACACTAATATGAGCATATTCCACGAAGTAAGGGTCGAGACAATCAATTTCATTAAAAGATCTTCGAGAGAAGATTTGACCCGACTGTACCAGAAGTTACTACAAAAACGTTACAAAGCATCACTAAACATTTGGTTTAACCAAGAATGCCTTAGAAAAAAGGTAATACCAAATTATGTGAATATAAAATGTCACACTAAAACACCACAAGCACAAAAAGCTATAAAATGTGCTCAACGAGTTTGGATAAAATCAGAATGTAAGAAATGGTTCAAAGTTAGAGACTCCTTAGACAACTACATAAAAGTTGTACATTCAGAACTCACATTCCAATTACATCCAGTAGAATTTGACTGTTTGGATGACAAAATTAGAGAAAATGTCAGCACGATGAAGCATATGAAATTTAAGAAACAAGAAAAGAAGCTACAGAATCTTGAACACACACAACATAAAATTCAATACTCAAAACATCATGAAACTGTAAGTACCTACATACCAACATACTTTGCACCACGATTTGAAAACCTTTCAGACACTAATTTTACAAATAGTGAAATAGAATTTTAAAATAAAGGTTTAAAGTACAGCATACCACCTAAATTTACGAATAATATTAAACAAATTATAGCTACAGAGTCAGAAATAGCTTTAAAATCTAATTCAAATAATTTTCTTTATGAGAAATTAAAAATTGCCAATTTAATCAAAAATATTGAACCTTCAAAAGTTAAACGTCAAACAAAAAATGACATTTCAGTTTTAAACGCAATAAAAAAGAAGATAGAGAATAACAACCTAACAGTTACAAAATCTGATAAGGGGAACGCTACTGTCATTTTGACGACTGAAAATTACAATTCCAAAGTATATAACTTTATAGAATCCAGAGATGTAAAAGTTCTTAAAGCAAACCCAACAAAGAAGTTTTCTAATAATGTAAGGGATATTGTTAATAATTCAAATTATCTTTTAAATGATTACGAAAAGAGGTCTATCATACATAAGAATCCTCATTGTCCACAATTATATGGAACAGTTAAATTACATAAAATAACGAAACCAATTAGACCTGTAGTCTCTTATGTTAATGCTCCTAATAATATATTGGCAAAGAAGCTCAACAATATACTCAATACTTACGGATATGAATCTCAGTACTCAATTAGAAATTCAATAGAACTAATCAAAAAGTTGAAAGCAATCCACTTACAAGATAACTATAAACTCATATCGTTCGATGTAACTAACATGTTTACTAAAATTCCTCCTAAAGAATGTCTAATACTTGTAAGAAAATTACTAGAATATAAAAATAATAATCCAGGAATAATATCAGATATACTTAATTTATTTGATGTATGCATTAATCAGAATTATTTCACTTTTGACAATAAGATATATATTCAAAATGAAGGTTTACCCATGGGAAGCCCTATATCACCTATTTTAGCAAACATTTTTATGGACAATTTAGAAAGAAAGATCTTTGAAAGTAATATTTCGAAAAATATTTTATTTTGGTATAGATATGTAGATGACATATTAGCTTGTTTTATGGGTAGTGAACGACAATTAGATGTATTTTTCAATCACATCAATAATTTACACCCGAAAATTAAATTTACATTAGAAATTGAAGAAAATAGCTCAATCAATTTTCTTGATTTAAAAATTCAAAGAGTTAATAATGTACTTGATTATTCAATTTACCGAAAACCAACACAAACTGATGTAACAACATCCTGTGTCACACAGACTAGCAGCATATAATTTAATGATACATAGAGCTTTTTCAGTTCCTATGAACAAATGTAATTTTGATAGAGAGATTAATACAATTAGACAAATAGCAACATCTAACGGTTATCCATTAGATATGATAAATGAGCTAATTATTAAAAAAGAGGAAAAAGTGGCATTACAACTAATATATCCTAAACAAGCTGATGAAATTAAAACTTATAAAACCATCACATATGCAGGAAATATTTCTAATAATATTTCAAAGATAATATCTTCAGCAACGAATACAACAATTTCTTTTAAAACAGAAAGTAACGTTAGTACAAAATTGTTAAATGTAAAAACAAAAATACCACTATTAAAGAAGTCAGGTATATATAAACTCAAATGTCCAGAATGTAATGCTGTCTATTGGGTCAGACCCTTAGGAATTTTGAAATACGATACAGTGAGCACTTACGAGCATACAGATTAAAACAACCAGATAAATCCCACTACGCAAAACATCTACTTGACACCAATCATTCATTGACACCTAACACAGAACTAGAAGTACTGCATATTTGCGAAAAGAAACAAGACATTTAAGAAACCCACAATATGAAGTTGTCAATGAACAGTTAAGTCTAGGGAATTCTCCACTAATAAACTGTCTTCTTAAGTGATAATTGTAAAGATCAGCAGATATAGTTTTCCTGGTTTTCTATATCATTGCACAGTTATACTGATCTTAATTGGAAAAATGATATCCAGGATATCACCATAGGGCTAATAATATCTAAACTTCAATATTTGTAATATCACATCTTCTTTTTTCTATAAACATATATTAAGCCAATCACAAGTTAGGTTACTTCTTGGTCTAGCCAAAAATAACTACTAAACATCAGGTAGGCATAAAATGAAATGTAACTTCTGTCATTCTGACGATGATATTGATTTATCGAAACAATTGTCAATTTTTTAGCATTTTCAATAACTTGTATTATATTGTGGAATTAACTAGAGACCTTGAGTTTCATTTAAAAACACTAATATGAGCATATTCCACGAAGTAAGGGTCGAGACAATCAATTTCATTCAATAGTGTAGTTTATGCCTATACAAACGCAGCCTGGGCATTAGTCAACTAAGCCTCAGCCACCAAACACAAACCGCAATCTTAGAAATACCACTCAACTTAGGCACCAGTCAGAGTCAGAGTAGCTGAATTTCCAACGAAAAGACTATGATTGGACAACTTCGGCCTGAGCACTAATCAACCAAGCCTCAGCCAGGGCCGAGCGGTGCCGGGGGGTACATGGCACCCGGGCGGCATAACTAGGGGCGACAAAAGGCAAAATGTCTCTAAAAAAAATAACAGAACCCCAACATGCAAAAAATATTCAGTGGCAAAGAGCAAAGTGTATTTCTTTGATTGCGGCATTTCTCCGAAATATTGTATTCTTATTATTACAACAATACCAAAATAGTGCGTTGAGCGTTCGGGCGGCGTAAAAAAGACAATAAATAGGTAATAATAAAGAATAAGCCGCTTGCCGCAAAAACGACAGAATATATCAATAGATTACTTGAATAAAGGGATCGCGGCTTTTCTTTTGGCTTTTGACTCTTAGACTCTTTACCGACTTTGAGAATGTGGGATTTTTTTATATTTCTAATGCAGTGTTTTCGTGTATCTAAGTTGGCGTTTGCGTAGCCTTTTTTAATTTAAGTTGATTAGTTTAAAACCAAAGAACAAAGAGTAAAGTTTGTGATATTATAAATTAGGGAACAAGATCAGTGTCTATTTGATTTATTTTTATTTAGTGATTGTGAACGGACTGAACGGTAGGTTTTAATTATTTTATATTAGTTCAATTCTTATGCATTTTCTAAATGAAAAAAAAAATAATGTTTTAAATTTTTAATCATAGTTTAATTATTTAGATATCTGATGGTCGAAAGAGTAGAAATAGAAATAGACCGTTAACTTAGGCAGAATTATTATCAAATTCTGATAATGATATTCTCTGTTGATTTGTGAACAATATGGTAGATTGTGAGACTAGGTTAACTACAAGTCTTGTTTATATTAGGCAATCCAAACCACGTGACTTGTTAGCTGTCAATATGGCAGGGACAGTCAAACATTGGATTCAGTACATTCGTTCATGTTTAGAAGCTGCAGAGTTTTATAGTTATAAAACGGTTTATTTTGTATTTTGTCGGGTTTGAAGGTGTTTTGTAGTGTTTGAGAAGGACAATTTTCCTATTTTAAGATGAAGAGTGCTTATTTTAAATCGTTATTAGTGTAAAATCCAGATGTTGGAGAAACGCACATAGTTTAGCTAATAGATATATTATGTGTAACCTGCTATTAAATCAGTGTGGTATTTTATTATTTGTAAATTAATGTAGAACTAAGTTAGCCTCTCATTAATTGTAAGGAATTATATATATATATATATATATATATATATATATATATATATATATATATATATATTAATACATATCCTCTATCTAAATTCTAAAGAAAACATTGAAATAAAGAAAATATGCATATTTAGATGTAATACTAGTGATACACACTGTATTATCAATAATTTGAAAGGTTCAATATACCAATAAAATTTGACATTTCAATTTCATATGACATTACTGCAGAATAGACTTAATGACAGATAGATTTTAAAACGATTTGAAAAACCAGAATACAGATGTCTCTATTAGCAAATGGCACTTATACAAAATAATGAAAATCTCTCTTGGTATATAAAAACGTAAATTTGTATTTTTAAAAAAAAAAAGAATTCTTGGTAACCAAAGGAGAAGAGAGTTATTTATGGAAACAGTTTAGTTAGTTGATTCATAAGAGTTGTCTCAGAATTTTTTAAATAGAGTTGAATTTTAATATCTCGAGAGACAATATCGGAATAAGAGTTGTCTCAAATTTATTTGAGAATATCAGAATAATCTGTAGCATTATTATCAAATTAACACAATTTGCATTTGAAAGCCAGTGCGTGTATTATTCGCAGAGAATTACAGCGGTAAAGTGCGAGTGTTGTTCCAGTTTCTAAATAAGTCATTTATAAAATTGGTCCAGATATTCTAAAACGTTTATTAGAATACAAACAAGTCTATCTGTATCCAGTTTGGTGAGTCCAGTCCATATTATATATTATTTCTCGAGAATTAATAGGCCTTTAGTAAAATATATTTCGAAAGTAGATGCATCTGATGAATTAAATATTTGATCAAATTATAGTAACATTATTGATATATCATTCTACGTAAACTCAAGACAAATTTTGAAAAAGACAATTTACAAGGAAATTGGGGAATGTTACATTGACATATAAGTCATTTTGGACTTTTAGTTAAAGTATTTAGATAAGAATTTCTAATTTTAGATTGTTTATAATATTAAGGTTTTGATAGAAAATTCTATTTTTGCGTATTCGTTTGTGATATTTTTTGAAAAGTTTTAATTTTTGTAAGTGTTTATTTGATAATATAATATATAAATTTGAATTCTAATCACCTTTTGGCTCTCTTTTCATAATCATTCTCATTACATTTGATAATTTTATCCTATAGAAAATTTAGTTTAATTTCTGACAGTAATTTCATATGTGTCATAAGATAGTTTAATTGTCTTATAGTGTATTGGACAAACAGTTACTTTCGATTTGAATAGTATAATACGTGATTTGGAAAATTATTTGGAAATTTATAAATTTTGAATTATTCTTTGAAATCTTTGATCCCTCCCTGAGAAAAGAGTGAGTTGATTGATATTGTGTATTAATTTATCTTTCAGGATATAAAATTTAATATTTATTTAGACGGGCATATTAATTTGACAACTGCTGTCATTAAAAATTTTATAGGTTATATTTAGCTAAAGGTGTTTTCATATTAGTGTAGTTACAGCTTCAAATAAATTCAACGATAAAACAATATAGAATATAATATATTATAATTAAAAACATAGTCGAGATATACTATAATATATATATATTTGGAGTTATGTAATGAGTTTATAAATGATTGTTTTTTGTCGATGTTGTCTTGTGAACTTGTTTCTATGACCTTAGGGGTTTTATTTTCTAGCTTTTTTATTTTTGGAAAAAATAAGCTGTTATATAAGGGTTTTATTTTTTTATTGTCCCTAAACTGTGTGACATTTAATGCATTAGAAAAACAATTATTTTACACTGCAAAATATAAATTTTATTTCATTTTGACATGTGTACATTACAATACATATTTCTAATATTAACATGAGTAAAAGCAATGAACTTAAGCCTCATTGTTCAAAGATTTTGATCTTATTGACAAAGCTATGTAAAAATATATTACTATAATAACACTCCGAAATATCGTTTTCTTATTATTACAACAATACCAAAATAGTGCGTTGAGCGTTCGGGCGGCGTAAAAAAGATAATAAATAGGTAATAATAAAGAATAAACCGCTTACCGCAAAAACGACAGCATATATTAATAGATTACTCGAATAAAGGGATCACGGCTCACGGCTTTTCTTTTGGCTTTTGACTCTTTACAGACTTTGAGAATGTGGGATTTTTTTATTTTTCTAATGCAGTGTTTTCGTGTTTATCAAGTTGGCGTTTGCTTAGCCTTTTTTTAACTTTTTTAATTCAAGTTGATTAGTTTAAAACCAAAGAACAAAGAGGAAAGTTTGCGATATTATGAATTAGGGAACAAGATCAGTGTCTATTTGATTTATTTTTATTTAGTGATTGTGAATGGTAGGTTTTAATTATTTCATATTAGTTCAATTCTTATGCATTTTTTAAATGAAAAAAATAATGTTTTAAATTTTTAATTATAGTTTAATTATTTAGATGTCTGATGGTCGAAAGAGACTTTCTGGTTCACAATACCGAAAAAGTAAGTTAGAAAAAGAGGAAGACAAAAAACGATTAGCTGGTTCATTGAAAAAGTTTTTTGTGTCCACGAGCAATAAAGACTCACATGTTCAATATTTTGAGTCAAACGAGGACAAAGAAGAACGGCTGGAAAAATTGCAAGAAAATGAAACGTACGCCGAAGTGCCCGAAGTAGGGGAAAAGGACACGCTGGATCAGGCTACAACGAAGACGCCCACACCAGCAAATACACAAACTGAAGTTAGTGAAGATACTCTTAAGGTAAATAAGGAATTATTAAATGATCCAGCCTGTTGGCCGCAGGTGTTAACAGATAATATTAGAATATCAATTTTAGATTTAGGACCAGTACAACTAAAAAATATTGTATATCCAGTAAATGATTCAAATAGCGCCACCTATTTCGAAAAAAAATTAACTAATAATGAAAAAGTTCCTAAAACCTGGCTTGTTTATTCAAAATCCAAAAATGCAATATACTGTGTTTGTTGTATATTATTTAAAGTATCTGTTAATAGTTTTAACGATGATAATGGCTACAGTGACTGGCAACATTTGTCTCGGAATTTAGAAAGGCATTAAAAAAGTAAGGGGCATTTTGAGAGTGTTAGATAATGGGTTGATTTGAGGAAATCAATTGAGAAAGGCTTTACTGTCGACTCTTTTAATCAAAATTTAATTCAAGTGGAAAATAAAAGATGGACTTGTATTTTAGAAAGAATTATATCTGTCATACAGTTTTTAGCAGGACAAAATTTAGCTTTTAGGGGCAACACTCAAACCCTTTTCGAAAAAGGTAACGGCCATTTTTTGAAACTTATTGAGACAATTGCAAAATTTTATAACGTAATGGCCGAACATATTGATAAGGTTCAAAAAGATAGCAAAAAAATACCACACTATTTGGGCGATAAAATACAAAATGAATTAATTTTCCTAATAGGAGAAAAAGTAAAGAGAACTATTATTGAAACCTTAAAAGATTGCAAATATTTTTCAATTATTCTTGATTGTACACCTGACATTAGCCACCAAGAACAGATAACGATTATTGTTAGATTCGTTTTTATTCATGACAATTCAAAAAGTATAGAAATTCGAGAATATTTTTTAGGATTTTGCCACTACTGGCCAGGGATTATCTGATTTTTTATTGAATTATTTAAAAGAAATGATTATTGATATTGCTGATATGAGAGGTCAAAGTTATGATAACGGTGCCAATATGAAAGGCAAACACAATGGTCTACAAAAAAAATTGCATATTAATCCTAGAGCCTTTTTCGTACCTTGTGCGGCACATAGCCTTAATAGAGTCGTGAATGATGCGGCAAAAAGCTCTCTTGAAGTAACAATTTTTTTAACATTATTCAGGAAATATATGTCTTTTTCGGCCTCAACCTATCGATGGCATATTCTTATGAAAGAACTTCCTAAGCTAACAGTTCAGCCGCTATCTTATACTCGATGGGAGAGTCGAATTGATGCTATCAAAACCCTTAGATTTTAATTAGAAAAAGTGTATGATGCTTTGTTTGCCCTCTATAGTGATGATTCTAGAGATAATGACACAAAAAATCTTGCAATGTGCCTAATTAATAAAATAAAATCTTTTAAATGTATATGTTCCTTAGTTGTCTGGTACAATATTTTGGCAAAAATAAACGTAGTAAGTAAGATAATGCAAAAGTCTAACGTTATTTTGCCAGAAGCTCTGCGAATGTTGAAAGAAATTAAAGTATTTTGAAGCGAAATTAGATCTGAAAATGGTTTTATAGACATGCTTAATGAGGCCAAAAAAATTGCGGAAGAAATAGACTCCGAAATTTGTTTCCCAGCTGTTCAGTTAGTTAGACCAAGAAAAAAAAATTTTTTTTGAATATGAACATGAAGATGAACCCATTCAATCTCCAGAGCTAAATTCAAAGTAAATTTTTATTTTTTTTATTCTCGATATTGCAATTTCAAAATTAGATGAAAGATTTAAAGGTTTCGAAAAACATAATGACTCTTTTGGCTTTTCAAATAATTTAGGTGCATTAACTAAAAATGAAATAATGGGATATTGTAAGAACTTACAATTTAAATTAACTGATTCAGAAACAGGAAATATCCATATAAGTGCAATTCATCTTTGCAACGAAATTGATACACTGTCAATTCATATTATTAATAAAAATAATATGTCGTCAAAGAAGTATTAACATATTTCGTCATTAACGATTTAAAAGGAATATTCCCTAATTTATTTATAGCCTTACGAATATTTTTAACCATGCCGGTCACTGTGGCACATGGAAAGCGATCATTTTCGAAACTAAAACTTATTAAAACCTACTTAAGATCAAATATGAGCCAATCGAGGCTTACAAATTTAGCAGAATTTGCTTTAAAGAAGGCAAGAAAAGTAGATTTTAACATTTAAACCCATCTAGGAATATATTTTTGTTATTTTTTCGTTTTGTTTTGATTTTTTCTTTTCTTTTACTACCTTAAGAATGAAAATTTTATTTTCATTACGTTTTTAAATATTTGTCAATAAATAATGTTGAAAAATGTGTTTTTATTAATTTTCCCACTCTAAAATGTAAACAGTAGGTGCGTCATACATACACCTCAAAATCGGCATTGAATTATCCAATTACTCCTATCTCCAATAAGATCTAGACACATTTGCTAGATAGAGACGATTTTTACTAATGAATATTTTCCCGCTGTAGGTAGGTACTTTTCTATCCGACTAGACTAGAAATTTACCTCATATCTCGCCTCACTAATCAAATTTCGACTAGGTATGCTAATAGGGCGGCATATTTTGTTCTTGCACCCGGGCGGCGGATACCCTAGGCTCGGCCCTGACCTCAGCCAACCAAAACAGCCTTGGAACTACCCTCTTAACTCAGGCACAAGTCAACCAAGTCAACGCCGTCGACAGCCAGGATCTGGAGAGAATACACAGCGTCTCTGTTTACTGATGATAGATCTGTAGTACCCTATATAAACTTCATTATAGATGGTCTATTTTACACTCCCATAATTTGTAGAGAGGTAGAATACGCCATAAACATCTTAGATTATATATTGCTGAAAAGATGGATAACCAGGGCAAATTGTGTGTAACCAACATTTTCTCCCTTCCATACCCACATAGTTGAAGGTAAATATTTACGTACCGTATCGGTCAAATCAAATACGCGCTCGCCCGATTTTACCGAACATATCCGATGAAAACCCGAGCAATGTCATTTCGAATAAGACGCCATATTAATTCATATATTTATGTAAATGTTTTGCAAAGTTGTAAAAGTTAAAGTGATTTAAAGTATGTAAACAAGTATTTTTGTGAGTTTAGTTCATATTTCGACCGTCAAAATGACTAATAAATGCTTAATTTGTGGGTATGGGACCAAAGCTAGAGTTTGTTTACCAGTTCATAAGTAGCAAACAAAAAACCACGCCTTATTTCATAGGCAGTAAGTAATTCATTGACGATTTGAAAAATATAATTAATTTGTGAATATTTTTAGATTTCCTCATGATATTCAGAGGAAGCAACAACGATTAAAGGCATTGAATTTGCAAAGGGCCAACAAATGTATATTATGGTAAATTTTTAGATAATCATCAAATTTCCTTGATAACGTTAATGTTGGTGAGATAGTTTGCTAATAGAATTCACCAAGAAACAAGAAAAATGAGTCATTCTATTACAAATAGGGTGAGAAGTGTTCTTACCCATCTCATTTTGTATTAAATTCTATAATATCTAACTGCACACACAGCACTACTACCAATATAATAAATGTTTGTAAGTATTTTCATTCTAAATAATGTTTATTAATAAATAATGCACTGCACGATGAAATAAAACAATTTGATTTGTTTTGAACTTCACTTTAAAGGATAGGATTTAGATTCTACATGTAAAATCTCAATATTTGGATGGAACGTGTGTTGGTTTTCTAATAAATGATTTGAATAGAATATCATTTTTTTTTGTCATAGCTACGTTTGTGTTCTGATATTGTAGTTTAACATTTCAAAAAGTTCTACCGATATAAATTTTATCACAGATGTCATTACCACATTTTAATTCATAAACTTCTGATTTGTTTAATTTTGAAGATTTAGATTTGTTATTTTTAATGAGTTCGGATAAATTGTAATCAGTTGTAAGGTAATAGTTTCTAAAAATGATTTAATTTTTAAAGATGGTGTTCCAAAAAATGTTAAGCTTTCAAGTTGTTTATTTTTATCAGACGGAAATACTTGTTCTATAATCTGATCATTTGTGATAGTCACTTAAATTTAGAAGTGTAAAAGTTGCTAGCTAGGGGGGAGCACGAGATAAACGCAGTTCCATTAAAATTAACAGGTTTTATTGTAAAAAGGTTAACACGAATAAATAATATAAAACTGAAAATGAAATGCGAAGAGCAGCTAGGCTAACTCGTTCGAGTGGTGATACTAGAATCAAAGATTATATGACTAGAATGTCTCCTTGTCTTCCGCAATCGGTTGCTTCCCCCGTCTCGACTCAAGGTTCTCGTGCTGGCGCACTGGTATCGGCGGCGTATAGTGGGAGTGGTAGAAGTGGAACTAATCCAATACAGGGTTGGCGTAGAACGGGCGGACGGTTACAGTAGGTAATTATTATTAACTGCTATTTGTTTTATGATATTTAGTTCTTTGTTGTAGTTATTAGTGTTTAATGGGACAGCGTAGTTACAACGCGTTCGTACGCGAGACCTCTTGCTTGCACCATGTTTTGTGTTGTACTGCGACAGGCTATATTTTGTTCTGCGCATGATTCACTAGCTTGTAACCTCAGATGCTTACTGCAGACGACATCTAGGATATAAACATTACACTATAAAATTTAGTGTGTTTTGTGTTGCATTATGTTTGCAACAAGTATTTTCTTGTGATAAAAATAAAAATAAACGATTTTAAAGCTTAGCCTACTTTGGAACACCGTCTTTAAAAATTAAATCATTTTTAGTAACTTCAGACATGAATATTTGCTTTAAAACTGATTACAATTTATCCAAACTCATTAAAAATAACAAATAATCTAGATCTTCAAAATTAAACAAATCTGGAGTTTATAAATTAAAATGTGGTAATGACGACTGTGATCAAATTTATATCGGTAGAACTTTTAGAAATTTGAAAACTAGAATTTCGGAACACAAACGTAGTTATGACAACAAAAAATTAGATTCTAACTATTCAAATCATTTATTAGAAAACCAACACACTTTCGATCCAAACTTTGAAATTTTATATGTAGAGCCTAAATCCTTTAAATTAAAATTTTTAGAAGCTCTTTAGATAAATAAAAACAAATATTCAGGTAATCTTCTTAAAGACCAAATAGATATCAACCGTTCTCCCATATTAAACCTATTTATCTAGAATATAGTTTAGGAATGATTGTAGTGAATGCATTTCCAGGTAAACGTGTTCAATACTTTTGTTAATATTCGTAGAATTCTGTATTTATGCACTGAATAAATAAAAAAAAAATATACCTTCACTCGTTTGATAAAGCTACTGTGTTAGTTTAAATTGAACATTAGTTCAAATATAATGAAGTTTTAAACAAATCGAATTGTTTTATTTCATCATTAAACATGTTTGAAATCTCTATTAGGTAGCATTTTTCCACTTACAAGGTTTCTTTACGTCGGTAGTTATCTAATTAAAATAATAAAAAATAGTACATAATCATAATTTATCAATATAGCAATTGTAACAAGAATTACATTCCAAAGTTTGAATAAAATATCATTCGCTTTTTTCGCATTGCTTGAGTTGATAACTCGTACATCTTTCATTTATTGAAATCTAACAGTTTAATTAAAGGGTTATAGAAACTTCGTAAATTAAAAAGTCACACCGCCACTGGTAATTGTTTTGGTTTAGGAGAACACACGTGTAGATGTTGAGCACACTTCCCCTAACGGTTTTAATATAAGTGTTACTAGTCTCTTCAGCGATATATAATCTAAGATAAAAAACAGCAAAGTTTATAAGACTTCTGGACCTGGCAATAGGGAAGCAGTAAAAATGATGAACTAGGAAAATGTAGGGGTGCTGTGAAATTGTTCAACAATATTTATAACACACACCATCGAGTTTCATAGTGATCTCGAAATCACCAAACGCATTAAGGTATAATAATCAATGTATTAGATTTATTGTTTAAATTTTTTTCAGATAATTGAGGAAAATTACTATACTCATTGGACTTAAAACTATGACGTTATTATTGTAGACATTAGAAACAGTAAAGTCAAAAAATTATTGTAATAATTACCATAATCTGGAAGTGGCTTCAAACTATTGCCGAGTAAACTATTATCAAATTTTTCATCTGCCATCTCCCGTAACTGAAGTCTCCTACATATATCCATATATTTTATCTGTTGGCTCATCTGCAATTTATCAATATTCAATTTTTCAAAGCAATCGCCCAATTTTTTTTCATTCAAAATTTCTTTGATCTTAGATTCGCCATGTAAGAATATTAATGATTCTAACGTCAGCCATTCTTTTATCACTTTCCTTAAGGCATCTTCTATATCAACTTTGGGAGGTTTCATGGATTTTCTCTTAATTTTTTTAGAATTTATCTTTATAGAAATATCTGATGTAGATGGCGATTTTTCAGATAACTCAATTTTATTCTCAAAGTTCTCCTCATTTTCAATGATCACTGGTAGACTAGATGACTTCTGGAGGTTAAATGCACTGGGTTGCGTTTTTAAAGATACATCTTGTTGCTGTTCTTCTTCTTCTTCTGTTTGTTCTGTTTCTGTAATGGTCTGCATTGTTTTTACCAACTTTGACGTTTTTTTCTTATTTCCTAAAAGAGGAAACTGTAGCTTGAGTAATCAAAATAAACAAAATATTCTAAAAATTCTTCATTGCTGAAATTGCATTAAAGTGCTGAATTACTGATTTAAAAAAGTTAATTATATCGACTTTAGCTTTTTTAAGAATCAATGATTACCTCTTTGTTTATCTTTGTTTTGTTCTTTAACAGATCCTTGTTCATTGTCAATCATATCAGACAGGGAAAACTGTGCACATTTACCAATCGAAGTAAATTCAGATTCAGCTACAGGTTTGGAAATCCCTTGATCTATATATTCACCAGGTAAACCACTAGAACATAAACAAAATTCAACCATGTTTTCTACGCATTAAAATGTACTGTAAGAAAATTGTAGGATATAAAAGAGATTTACTTAGTGACAAGTCATAATCTCAATCAGGGCCGCGCCGACTATGTGGCGAATGTGTGCAAAACACACAGGCGGCCAAGTTAAGGGGCGGCAAAACAGCTAAACCAGACACTTGACTAACCGTCTCTCTCTTCTCTAACGCCACCACTGCTCGAAGTGATTATCTTTTTATGACACCGACGGCAGGTGTTGCTTTGTTGGTACTTGATTCTATTTAGCGGTAGCGGCTAGATACAAAGGGTAAAAAAGTCGGAAACCATACAAAAGTGAAAATGAATATAAATGTGTGTTGATTTTGCAGAAAGGGTCATTTCAATTTATTTTTTTAAACAAGAACCAGTTTCTGTATATTTTCAATTAAGTTAGTAGCGTAGTGGAGATTTAAAAGTTTGTGAATTCATTTAATTGTAAAAATGGTAAGTAACTATCAAAGTATTAATACAACCCTGTGACAACACTAATATGATTAATTACCTAATTATCACCTTTGACAGTTTGTTTTCTACACCTGTAGCGATCGGTTGTCGAGTGCGAGTGTTGGAAAAAGTGGTCAGTTTGCTGATAAGCAGATAAGTAAATTCTAGTTAATTTAAATTGTTTAGGTTAAATACATAGGTACTGTTATTTGATTATCAATATTATTATTTTTTTTTAAATGGACGTCAATACAGGCGGGGATGACCCGCCTGATAAAAATAAAAATATTAATAATATTATTAAACCTAATTATGATCTTAACAATAAGTATCAATCCACCGATAATGGACCATACTTTGTAATGATAGAACATACAGATCAAAATGTTGGCAGATTGTTTCCAATAAGAATTGGACACTATCTACACGAAGAACATGAAATTCGTGAAAATATTACAGACATCAAATCAGTAGGTGTTAATCGCGTGAAAGTAATTTGTAAAAATTATGAAACAGCAAATTATCTTGTAAATCACAAGGCCCTATCAGAAAATAATTTAGTCAGTTACATACCTAAATACTACACCCATAAAAAGGGTATCATAAAAATGGTAGACACAATCTTCTCAGAAGATTACATATTAAAAGGAATAGAATCTAATATTCAAGTAACTGAGGTCAGACGCATGAAACGTAAAATTATTGATAAAGATACAGGGTCAATCACCTATGCCGATAGACAATTGGTTATTTTGACATTTTTGGAAAACAGAATTCCAGAGATAGTCAAAATTAACATGGTAAATTTTCCAGTAGAGCCTTATTTTTATCCTGTTATCCAGTGTTACAAGTGTCTCCGATTCGGACATACTAGTGCACAATGTAAAGGCAAATCGAGATGCAAAATTTGTGCAACGGAAAACTGCAATGAAAATCCCTGTACAAAAAACATTAATTTATGTGTACATTGCAATAGTAATGAGCACGGTTCAGTATCTAGAAACTGCCCTTCATTTAAAAACAAGCTAGTATAAAGAAAGTTATGGCAATTGAGAATGTCACCTTCAAAGAGGCAGAATTCATTGTGGATAATCCCTCTTATGCCAAAATTAGCACCCATAATAGATTTGCAGTGTTTAACAATTCAAATAATTTTCCCCCCTTACCAGAACCGAAAATCAATTTTCAATTACAAAAACCTACTCCTAGAAAACCTATCTTCCAATCTACCAAAACCTATCTTCCAATCTACCATCAATTCACAAGTTCATAGTCAACCAAAAAAATCTAATGTTAGTCAATTTAAAAAACGCAAAATTATTTCACCAGAACAAACATCCATAGATACTCCTTCGTCATAAAAATTCAATTATATGTCATATAAAGATATGATTTTAATCGAAATGGTAAAATTAGTCCAAAATGTGATCGAGAATAACGAAAGTTTTAATGAAACTAATGTTAAAGATTCGGTATCCCAAATTCTAAAAATTCTGGATAACAGTGATAAAAATATGGATATTCTAAATTCAACTAATTCAGATAGTGACGATAAGTCTGAATATTAAAATGGCTACTAAAAGTAATATAAACAAAATCAATATTCTGCAATGGAATGTTAAATCGCTGAATGCTAGAAAGACGGAATTACAAAACTTAATTAAAGACCTTAATATCAATGTAATAGTTTTATCAGAAACTTGGTTGAAGGAAAATGATATGGTTAATTTTAAAGGTTTTAATGTTGTTAAAAAATGTAGAAGAGATGGCTATGGCGGAGTAGCAATACTCATCGCAGATAGCATTGAATTTAAAAAAATAGAAATTAAAAAAACATATAATCAAGGTATTGAAGTGTGCGCGGTCCAAATTAATCGCGGTGAACTGAAAGTAGTTTCAGTGTACAAACCCCCTAATATTAAAGCTAATGTCCAGGATAATATTTTTAAACAATTCACACACAATACAATATTTTCCGGCGATTTTGATTGTCATAGTCGCTCATGGGGCTGTGCAGACAACACCGCACAAGGTAATCGATTAATGGAATCCTTAGATAACTACGATTTAACTGTCATACATGACGGTAGCCCGACAAGAGTCACTAGACCTGACCAAAATCCATCGGCTGTAGATCTTACTATAATGTCACCTAATTTAATTGATAAAATGTTTTGGAAAGTACTACCTGATTCGTGCGGTTCTGATCATTTTCCTATTACAATAAATTCTATTATTAAGAATAAAAGTAAGAAAATATTTCCTGTTACGAAATGGTGTGATTCGAGTGTAGATTGGGCTCTATTCGGTCAAACAATAGATGTTGCATTACATAACATTAATATTGGTGATATATATGTCTTCTCCAGAAATGTTTAAAACATTTTGGGATACTTTAAATAATACTGCTAATCAAACTATGATTATAAATAAACCTTTCATTACATCTAGCAATAGACCTTTCTGGTGGGATCAAGATTGTACAAATATGGTAAATAAACGTAAAGAAGCTCTTAAAGTTTAGAAATATTGTTCCAATTGGGCAAATTATTTATATTACAGAAACATTGAATCTGCCTGTAAACGTCTTTGTAAAAAGAAACAACGAGATAGTTGGGTAGCATATCTTAATAAATTAAATAAAAGTACATCTATAACACAGATTTGGAACATTGTTAAATCAATCAGTAACAATTAAGTTTCTCAAAAAAAGCAAATAGATGATGAAGTATTAACAAAAGTTTTAAATAATTATGCTCCCCCTAGTGTTGGCCGCAAACCACCCTTAAACACATACGAATATTTATCCATAGAGCCTAACAATTTAAATAAACCTTTCAGTTTGTTGGAACTAGATTTGTCTCTCAAAAAGACAAAAAACACTTCTCCTGGCATAGATGGTTTCACCTATAAAATGTTATATAATCTACCTGAAAATGCAAAATTACTACTTTTAAATATTTTTAACGATTGGTGGTTAAAAGCTGAAATAATAAAAGAACTAAAGAAATGCGTGATTGTATTAATTCATAAAACAGGCAAAGATCCAGAACTACCTTCTTCTTACAGACCAATTTCTCTTATGTCGTGTGTATTAAAGACATTCGAGAGAATGATCAAGTCGAGATTAGAATATTACCTTGAAGCTAAGTCATTACTTCCTAAAACACAGTTTGGTTACAGGAGAGGTTTAGGTACACGCGATTCTTTGACGGAACTCATTACGGATATTCAACTGTCCAATTCAAAAAACGACTATCTCCTTTGCTTATTTTTAGATTTAAAAGGGGCCTATGACTCAGTGGACGACTTAGGAATTCTTTTTAATAAAATGACAGACTTAGGTATTGATAAAAGAATGGCCTATAATATTTATGAGATTTTTAATGGTAGAGAAATATATGTCAGAAACCATTTCAACAAATTGTATGGGCCCAAATTAGTACATAATGGTCTTCCACAAGGTTCGATACTCAGTCCCATACTTTTCAATATCTATACCACAGCATTGCATAATAAATTAAATAATATTAATAATATCAAATTGATACAATATGCTGACATCTGTATATATACCAGTCGTAGAAAATATGAGCAATGCTTAAATGACTTTAGCAGTGTTATACAAATATTAAAAGGTTGGCTATTTGAAATGGGTTCCACAATGTCGCCTGAAAAATCCGCTGTTATGTGCTTTACAAGACACCGTCAACATACAAGCACACATGTACAGTTAATGGATTTAAAGTTACCTACAGTCACTGAATATAAATATTTAGGTATGGTTTTAGATCCAAAATTGCTCTGGACGAAACATATCGAATGTTTAAAAAATAGTTGTGAAAAAGGGTTAAA
Source organism: Galeruca laticollis (assembly GCA_963921935.1). Taxonomy (NCBI): domain Eukaryota; kingdom Metazoa; phylum Arthropoda; class Insecta; order Coleoptera; family Chrysomelidae; genus Galeruca; species Galeruca laticollis. Next base: position 54,120,717 of record OY998184.1, read on the forward strand.
CATTCTTCGTTGTGTTACTAAAAAATCTTGGGGCGCTGTCCCTCAAACAGCATTACTATTTTATAGATCATTTATCAGAGCTATAATTGACTACGGCTGTATATTTTACGGATCGTCGTCAAACACAAACCTAAAAAAAGTCGATCGCATACAATTCAAAGCAATAAGACTTTGTATCGGAGCCATGAAATCGTCTCCTACTAATGCAATCCTGGCGGAAGCGAATGAACGACCTTTACGTTTTAGGCGACAATTACTAGCCTACAAATATATTACCAAGTTGAGCACATATAATTCGTCCTTAATGATCAAAATTAGTAACTTAAACACGGAAATTTTAACCAACCGCTACTGGAGAATTAAAAACTCTCCGTTATTGACATCGGTCTTTCTTAAAATCAATGAATTTTGTCAATTCATTGTAACAATGGATAAATTGCCTGTATTCATGCATAACTATGAATCCATTTTTCTAAAGCCCACTGTCATATTTCCGAACTATAATGAATTACCCTCCTATAATAAAACTTCATTACATTCTATTATCAGCAATTATAATATATACACAATAATTTATACAGATGGAAGCAAAAATCTGAAAGGAGTTGGTAGTTCATTCTACGTAGAAAACAGTAAAGATATTTTATAATTTCAATTACCAAAGATTTGTAGCATTTTTACAGCTGAAGCCGTTGCCATACATAAAGCTTTGGAGTGGTGTGCGGAAAACAATGTTCAAAGTGCAATAATAGTATCGGATTCAAAGTCGGTATTAGAGAGCATAAAAAACATAACAACTAAATATTATGATAATTTTATTATATGCAGGATTAAAAATTTAATATATCAGCTAGGACTCAAAAAAGTTAAAATTATATTTATATGGGCAAAAGCACACACTGGTATTTATGGTAATGAGATAGTTGATGAAGCCGCAAAAGAAGGGAGGGTATGTAACAATTTTCTAAAAATTCCGTGTTATAGAGACCTTTACAGTCTATTCAAAGTAAATATTTACAGAGATTGGAATAACTATTACACAGAAATAGCAAAAAACTCAACCAGCTCATATTTTTCTATCTACAAAGAGCTGCCAAAGAAAACTTCACATATATTTAATGATAAAGTCAATAAAAAATACTGTACAATCTTAACTCGATTGAAAATGAATCACGGGTGTTTTCCATCTCATTTATATAAAATAGGAATAATAGATTCTCCACTGTGTCCACGTGATAACGAGGTCGCAGATCTAGATCACGTATTTTTCGGCTGCGCGGGTTTTTCTAGTAATGAGTTGGTGGATGGTCTTATAAAAGTAGGCGTTCAATTTCCTATGTGTATTAAAGTGTTGCTCGCGACTGGAGATGATTCTGTTTATGATCTATTGTTTAACCACATAACAAAAAATAATATAAGTATTTAACTTTAACTTAATAGGTACTGAAAATGAATTTCTTAAATTTGTGTGTGGCTGAAGGACAAGCGTGTCCATTGCCAACAAAAAAAAAATCACCTTTGATTTGAATATGAAATTTTCTGTTTAAGGACAGAAAAAGAAAACGACTATCAGGTTACCAATATCACCAACAAAGACAGCAGAAAATGGATGCGAAGGAAAAATTAGCCGATTCTTTAAAAAAATATTTGAAGCCGTCAGAAAAACAAACAAGTGGTTTTCCTGAGCTTGAGAAAACCGGCAATGATGCTCGCCCTAGTTGCTCTTCAAATACCTCGTTTGTTTCTGATAGTGAGACAAATGTTAGCCAGGAACATAATATTGAAAATCTTGCTTTCGCATCAGATGTAGATGTACCAATTTCCAATTCCATCGTAATATCTGATGATCCTGGAGAATGGCCTGAAATAATTACATCTACAGATGCAAGATTTTTAACGGAATAAAGGACCCGGTCAAGTAACGAACTGGATTTATCCAGCAGATTCACACGGCCGAAAGTTTTCTCCTAGCTATTTTTATCGGAACCTCACCAATGGAGAGAAAGTTAAAAGAGAGTGACTTATGTACTCTATATCAAGAGATTCGGTTTACTGTTTCTGCTGTAAACTTTTTGGTAAGTCTTTAACTAGCTTGTCTAATAGGGAAGGGTGTTCTGATTGGAAACATTTGTCACTAGTACTAAGCAGACACGAAAAGAGTAACTCTACAATATCAGATCTTGGTTAAATTTGTCAACTATGGTATCTAAGGGAGTTGCTATGAATCAGAGTCAATTACGTTTATTGGATGTAGAAAAAAAATACTGGTATCGTATAATTGAAAGAATAATTTCAGCAATACAGTTTTTATGTCGCCAATGTCTAGGTTTACGTGGCTCATCTAGCAAATTGTATGAAAATAATAATGGAAATTTCTTAAAATTAATAGAAACGTTCTCAAAATTTGATTCTGTAATGGAGGAGCATGTTCCTAGCACACATAAAAATCAAAGCAATGATATCGTAACGAGAAACTATTTAGGTGATAAAATTCAAAATGAATTGATCGATTTAATCGGTTTAAAAATTAAAAATACTATTTTAGATCTAGCAATAAAATATAAATATGATTCTATAATTCTAGACTGTACACCAGATATGAGTCATACAGAGCAATTAAATGTAATTTTGAGGTTTGTTGTATTAAATGAGTTAACGAAAAGAATTGAAATACGTGAACATTTCATTCAGTTTTGTCCTATTACTGATTCTACTGGTGCTGGTTTATGTAACTATGCGACAGATTTGTTGCTAAAACTGAATTTAAGTATACACGATTTGCGCGGTCAAGGATACGATAATGGCGCAAATATGAGCGGAGTACGTAGTGGCTTACAGACTCGAATCTTAAATATAAACCCGCGAGCATGTTTTGTTCCTTGTTCAGCGCACTCGCTAAATTTAGTTGTTAATGATGCTGCTAAGAATTTCTTTTGAAGTATCAGGATTCTTTGATATTGTTCAAGAAATGTATTTGTTTTTTTCTGCATCAACGAAAAGATGGTCAATTTTAAAAACGTACATTTCAGATGTAACATTAAAACCACTATCTGATACACGCTGGTCCAGTAGAATAGACGCTATCAAACCTTTGAGATATCAGATTGGGCAAGTTTATGATGCTCTTTTCAAAGTAATAGAAGCATCCACATCTTCAAAAGATTTTACCACATCACACCTAGCTCGATCGTTAGCAACAAAAATTCAGAATTACAATTTTTTATGCTCTGTAGTAATTTGGTATAATATATTATTTAAAATTAATTCTCTTAGTAAATTAATGCAGAATCAAAGCATAAATCTTAAAGTTTGTTTAGAGAGCCTAAACAAAATAAAAACATCTTTAACAGACTTAAGAAGTGATAAAGCATTTAATCAAATTCTTGTTGATGTCAGAGAACTGGCAGAAGAATTAGAAATTGAGCCTACTTTTCCATCGGCACAAACTGTTCGGCAAAGAATTTTCAATAACTTGTATTATATTGTGGAATTAACTAGAGACCTTGAGTTTCATTTAAAAACACTAATATGAGCATATTCCACGAAGTAAGGGTCGAGACAGTCAATTTCATTAAAGAAAAAACAGTTTGATTATGAAAGTAATGACGAACCAATTATCGACTCTAAAATTCATTACAAAGTGAACGTATTTTTTTATATATTAGATCATCTCATGATGAAAGATTTAAGGGATTGGACCGATTCAACAATATTTTTGGATTTGTTTATAAAATATTTAGCTTAACTCAAGAAGAATTAAAGAAATCTTGTGAAAATTTAGCATTACATTTGAAAGACGAATCACGTAAAGAATCGGATATTGACGCAAATGACTTATTTGATGAAATTAATTGTTTAAAATGTCACATGCCAGAGCCAGAGGAAAATGATTTAGACCCCCAAGTGATTCTTCAATACATTTTAGAAAATCAATTAATTTCGACGTTTCCAAATATTGCAGTGGCTATTCGAATTTTTTTAACACTACCAGTATCCGTAGCATCGGGGGAAAGGTCCTTTTCAAAATTTAAGTTGATAAAAACATTTTCAAGATCGAGTATGGCACAAGAAAGACTTAGCCATTTAGCAATTATGTCCATAGAAAGTGACATTATGGATTCTATTCCCTACGACAAGTTAATTAAAGATTTTGCTGAAAAAAGGCAAGAAAAGCATGTTTTCAATAATTTATTTTTTCCTTGTTAACTATTATAAACATTTTTTATTTTTTTAGGTACTTTCTGTGATTTTTATTTTTACTTTTTTAATTTTCATCTCTCACCAAAGTAGAAATACAGTCAAATATTCACCGCTAAATAGCAATTAACTTTATAAAAATGATCTCACTGTCAGAGGGGCTCGTCCGTACAAGTTAATCCTCAAAGTGACGAATTTGATGATAGATCTCTCGATTTTTTTGTCTGATTGTTCACTGCTTTCTGCTTAATGTTGTATGTTTACTTTAAAAGTTACATATATTACACATGTTTAAAATGTCATGTAAGTATATTATATATGTCTAATATCGAAATTAAATATAATTATTAGCAGTTATTTAATTTTAATTTTATTTATTACCTTACCTATGTATCAATTTTTAGCTAATGGGGGTAAGGAGTGACGATTTTTTAAATGTTAAATTTTACTTAAAATATTAAAAAGGGGCGGCAAATTATGGTTTGCACACGGGCGGCCGAATAGCTTGGCACGGCCCTGATCTTAATTCACATTTTCAAAGAATATATCATCCAAAAACTTTAGATAGAAAGAAACGAAAACAAATGGACAATAATCTCTAAGAAACAGAATACTATCTTAACAAAAACAAGATTTTTTTATAAGAGGCAAAAAAGCTATGAAATTTATATAATAAAGAGCGAAGTGGGAAACTCAATGGAAGGCAGTAAAGGAAAACTTGAGCACTTCAAGGAGCTGTTAAAGGAAGGATGAATGGAAGAGGAGGAACATTATATAGAAGTGGGACAACCAGGATCAAATGGTAGAATCATTTACCAAAGAAGTAAGATTTAAAAAAGAAATAGACTATTAAGTATGGAAGACATATTCTAATTATGCAAATAACCAAGCTAGCTGAAATAATTTAGTTTTATATGTTTAATCATTGCTACTTATCTATGGCTATCCTGCATTTGGCTAATTATTGACAAATACGTTCAATTCAGAATATGCCCTCTAGCTATCTGAATTAGTTTTTGCTCTTTGATTCAAAGTATACTTGCAGATTCCAGTTAAAGAGTATATATTATACAAGCCAACTATAGTAAGAACTGTTGGTAAATTTATTTAACTTACCCCTCATTATTTGTCAAGAACTGATACTGTGGAATGGTGTCTAATTTTCGTAACCATAAAGGACTGTCGTCTATTTGATTTTTTATATGAATACTAGCCTTGTAACAAAAATTACTACAATAATTCTATAACAAAAAAATTACAAAAAGTAAGTAAGTTAAACAAATTATTTGTTAAAGGCATACCTTTCGGTCTGTAATATCATATATCTTATTATTTTTTGTAGATATGTAAAATTGTTTTTTGGGCATTTCAGGAATACTTCTTCCACAAATAGAATAGCCACATAATTTTATGATTGCTCTTTCTTCAACTATGTCTTGATAATGTGACTGATTGATAAACGGAAGCTAAAAAATAGAAGAATAATATCCCTTTCAGCTTCCAAATGTAATTATGATAACAGATATAACTTGTAGTAAACATAACAGCTCATATAAAATATAAATAAAAAAGCATGTACAACTGAAGGTGTCAACTAGGAAAGAATTACAATAATAATTATGAGAGGATACTGCAATCAAAAGAGAAGTTATAAGTACTGTCAAACTTCCGTTAACTGACATCTCTCCACAACGAAAACCTCTACTGAATGGATAGTTTTTACATCACGAACATTTCATATATGGGTAAATGGGCTAAGACACCCCTGAACAACGACTCTGGACAAAAGTTACCTTCTTTTTTCTATGCAATTCTTGTAATTTCACCTGCCAACAACAGACAATACAGACGATTAAAATTGGGACTCGGGAATTCCAAATAACTTATTGTAACTTTAAAATAAGTAGGTAGGTACTCATAATGATAAAACTAGAAAATTTGGTACTTCGAGTATATTTGGAGAAACCCATTTTAGAATTTATCCATCCTTTGTACACATTCCTAATTTAGTTGCGATATTCTGATCTAAACGTAACAATGTCTTCGACCTAGAGAAAGTTTTTAAGTTTGGAAGAAAAAATATTGAAGATAGAGGCATCTGAAAAAATAATTATAATGTTCGAGTTTTGACCGAAAAGTTTCAAATAGGAAAAACTTAAGTTTGTGACATTTTAAAGAAAAAAAATTGTGTAGCGAAAATGGACATCTACAACAAAAAAAGAGGATTAAATCTGAAGAATTCTATAGTGTACAATTGGTTTTGTAAAGTGAGAAGTAAGAACATTCCATTATCTGGACCGACAATTAAAGAAAAAGTGTTAGAGGCAGAGAAAAAGCTTAAATTGAATTTTAAAGCTTCCAGTGGTTGGCTCACCAAGTTTTGCTCAAGACATATTAGCATTCATTTGAATTTCGTGGTGTACCAACGTGTTTTACTCCTGTTATCAACAACGCTACGAGAAAAAAAGTAAATCATCAAAATAAAACAAACTAATGATTTCAGTGTAGAGATAAAAACTAGTCAACCGCTAATAACTATAATTAGTTAAAAATGAATTTAACACCAGCCTTTAATAGGCCAGGAATGAATTATAGCCAACTAACATTGTCTATAAATAAGGAATGCACTATACAGAGTGTCCCATCCTACAATACACACACACACACACACACACACACACACACACACACACACACACACCGCAACATCAACTTCAATCTTCCACTCAACCAATATAACATGAAAACAATAGCCAATGCTACTATAGAATGCCATCAACCTGTGAAGAGGAATTCATAGGTTTTGAAGAGAATGATTAAGAAAGAAAATTCTTAGCGAGTAGTTAAGAAAAATTGCTGCAACCAAACGATCCACGGGGACAGTAACAAATAACAAGTTTAGTTCTCTAACACGTCAAGATGAAGAAGTTGCTAAAGCGAACGAAAATGTAAATAAAACACTAAAACCCCCTCCAATATACATCTACGGAGTAATTAAATACGATGAAATGATAGAACAACTTAATACAATAGCAGAAAAGATACAATACATCAATAAAACCTTAGCAAGCAATATGGTAAAGATAACGCGCTGCGCTACACTAGACATATATATAGGAAAATAATAAAATACATGAGGGACAAAAATGTAGTACACCACACTTACCAGCCTAAAGAAGGATATCTACAAATTGTCAACCCTACAAAATATAATTAAATGTTAGTTGTTGATTATTGAAACAATATAACTTTCAAACTAATTAAGAGGCATGTGGTTTTCACTGTTCTATTTGTAAGTTCATAGACTATCAGGAAATGAGGAAAATATGGGACAAAGCTGTCTTTAAATATAAGTATGTGAACTTACACATTTGGTAAATATTTCAGGTCGAAGTTTGCCTTCTATTGAGAACTCTACTATTTTTATAGCTCTTGTTTCACATTCTTTTTTCATCTGTGCTGTAATCAGTAATTCTTTCCTAAAATAAATTATTTTTAGATTCTTGTACTTGTTAGACATTACCTATATTGATTGAACTCTAGGTTGTCAAAATATTTTCTTAAATTTGAATATTAATTTTAGTGACATAGATTAGCGTTAATTATTTTTAAATAAATATCATCTGATGAAGTCCCTATTTATGCAATAAGTGCAATAATAAAAAAGTTTCATTGTCCCAGATTTTAGTTTTTAATAAGATTAATACAAAGAACTTACTTAATTTCTCTTGAAGCTTCCTCGGATTTAATGCTAGATAATTTAACATAATCATCCAATGAATCCCTCATTTTAAAAGTAAAGGTATATAATCTTTATATATATTTATTTATTCCCTTTGAGAAGTCGCTATGACATTTCCATAGATAAGACAATGACATTTCTCACTCACTACTCACTGTTGCCAGCCATAGATAAGAGAATTATATTGGTTGCCAACATAGAGAAATAAACATAATAAGTTATCTATCGTTGCCAACTTACTCTAACACATTTTTTAGTCGTTTTGCTGCGAGGTACCGTTGACTCAACGGTTTGTCTAGGAGCGTAACGTTTTCGCGACAGTTCGGTTCAAACCTGGTATGTGTGAACAGCCGCGAAACGTTACGGTCCCCGAAAAATTGTATAACGTTGAGTCAACAGGTGCGTTCTTTTTGACTGAGATCTCAGATTACTTCAGATAATGTGATCTAAGATAAAGTGATGTGAGTAAGCACCAAAAAGAACGACATCTCAATTGAAGCTCGCGATCTGTTCGCATGCTTGAATAAGAAACAAAACATATAATAATAATAATGTTATTGTATCCATAATTTGTAACAAAAGAAAAATAGATTATGTGTGTTTATATGTTAATGGTTAAAACTATAGATAACCATGGTTAAAACTACAAATAACCCAAGCAAATCAAATATTTGTTCATCCCCTCCACTTTATTTCCGACTCAAGTCCAACTGATTCCCCCTTACAACACATTCACCATCGGTAAAGGGGGAGGAGAAATCTCAGCTCACTTGAAGTGAGTAAAACAAAAAGAACGCTCACATTACTGATGTGAGCTGAGATTAACTGAGATCTCAGTCAAAAAGAACGCACCTAACATTCCTCGCAGCAAAACGACTGTACCAAGCGCATGCTTAAAATCTCCCATATTTCCTTTCAACGTCTCGCCAAGTTTAAATTAAGGCTTAAACCAACTAGGTGTATAAGTTTGGCTTTTTAGTTCTAATTGAAGCAAGTACAGGTAGTGATCCAGTAAAACAAAATATTTCATTCAAAATAACGAGCAAAAATAATAATAAACTCGCATAAACAATAACAATGGTTTAACTGTTTAAAAAAAACACATTGTTGATGTCTTTTTTTCAAATGAATAAATACCTTTATTTGTATGTTTTTGCAATAACTCGTCAGATATTGGGATAGTCAATGCATTTTCGTTTATCCTGGTGTAAGGCGTTACTAATAACGCACATTGCATTCAATGTTTCTTCCCTTGTTCGATTAATTTTCTTGATTTTAATGTCTGAGACCATCGAGAAGATTCGTTCTGCTTTGGCACTAGAATGCTCCCTCCCGTATCCTATTTATAGCCTCACGCCGAGTAACTTTTCCGGGAAAATACTAATTATGAACAAATAAATTTAAATGGGAACCCCAGGAATATTTCAACTTCAATTTCCATTACAGTGCCTCGCACTTCATGAAAATGTCGATTATAAAATGTCGCACCTCTCCACTAGATGCGACTCTGTACATTCAATTATATCGGTGACACAGAATTTATTTATTAGTTTTCCGCCCAACCTATCTAATATGCGAGAAAAGTATTGGTTTACCCACAAAAAAGTTGAAATATTGAAAAAAAAAATTGAGGTATTTTACGTTTTTCATTAAGAACAACACGAAAAAATGGTTTTTAGAAAAAAAAGCATGTGTGTATGTCGTCGTCGTCGTCGGCCACTTTCCGTTACATGTCTTGTTAGCACGATACAGCCTCCGGAGTGCAACAAGTCACCAATTTTATGATTGAATATTGTTCAGGACATCTCACAGATGAACCCTATTGACAGCTCACCACAGCCAGTACAACAGGTGCTATAGTACTTTAAGTACGACATTTTTGTCATTTTTTGAGAAATTTCAGTTTGTTAGCACGATACAGCCTCCGGAGAATATACAATTGACCAATTCTATGATTGTATATTATTCAGGGCATCTCAAAGATGAATCCTATTGAAATTTAGCTCACTAAAGCCAGTACAATGAGTGCTATGGTACTCGAGGTACCAAATGTTGTTAGCCCGATACAGCCTCCAGCGTGTATACAAGTGACCCATTTTATGAATGAATATTGTTCAGGGCCTCTTATAGATGAACCTTATTGATTTTTATCTCACCAGAGCTAGTACAATGGGTGCTAATGGTACCTGAAGTGCCTCATTTTTTGTCCTTTTTGGAGAAATTTCGGGTTGTTAGTACGATACAGCCTCCGGAGTGTATACAAGTGGACATTTTTATAATTGGATATTTAATTTTCAAGGTGTACCCTATTGATTTTCAGCTGACTATAGCGAGTACAGCGGGTCCTATAAATCCAGATATACTGCATTTTTGTTTACTTTTGGAGAAATTTCGGTTTGTTAACACGATACATCTCCCGAAGTGTATACAAGTGACAATTTTATGATAGAATATTATTCAGGGCATGTCACAGATGCGGAATAGTATATTATAGTTTTATCAATTTCCGTCCTCCATGCCTAGCCAAGCTTCATAAAAGTCCATCCTCGATGCCCAGCCACTTTTGACAAAAGTTCATCCTCGTTGCCCAGCCACTTTTAACAAAAGTTCATCCTCGATGCCCTATCTGATATATTGTTTTTAATGAACATTTTGACATAAGAGCTCTGGAAAGTAGGTACTTTGCCGAGCAGTTAAGTCAATTTTGCGATCTAGACCGGCAACAACGCACTTTTCGAGTTAAAAAATTATTGCAAAAACGCATTTTCTAAAGTGGCAGCATAAAAAGTTACTTTCCGCACGCGTGAGAATAAAGGTCACTTTCCATGGGAGTAGAGAGTGCGATATGTGTTACTTTCCTATGTGGTCATAGGAAAATGGTGTTATCAGTTGAAGACACCTAATTTCAATATTTTATGCCATGTTAATATACGTGGTATTAGTGGTGACGTCATAATCTTAGGTTATGTCAATTGTGTATCCAAATAAACAAAACAAGCCATTTAGATACCATTGGTGTGATTTTGAACCAGATATTATTCCCTTATATTTTGAATATAACTGCTAATTTAGACATTTAGATATACACTAAGACTTTTACAAAGAGATATATTCGATTATATCCAAAATAGGTATGTATAACAATATAATTTTAATAAAAGAGTTTTCTAACCTAAACATGTTATTATAAACTTATGAAATACAATTGTTTTAATTATCTTTCTATCTGTATTGTCTAATTTTAGGTTTCTTTACATAAAGACTAATGGTACTGTGCTGGCCACCAGGCTGTAAGCATTATAATGCCAGAAAGAACTGTTTTATAGATTTCCAAAGGATCCAAAAGTAAGAAGCAAATGGATCAAGCTGACAAGGTACCTACATAATGATAAATATAACATTTTATTTTTGAGTGTTTATACAATATTTGTAGAACAATAGAACCAGATCCCAGAACTTTTTGTGTAGCTGTCATTTTATGGATGGAGAAAAGAAAATTAGCCCACTATTTTCTTGTACATGATTAATCTTTGCAAACAAGGTAGAAGCAAACTTGTACGTGTTCATTGTATGTTTGATTTTGTACTGTATATATCGATCTCCCTATAACATATACATTATTATTTGTCATTACAGATCTTTCGCTTTACACTTTTTACAAGTTGCTGTAAATGATTTTTTAAACGTTTGCTATTTTAAATTGAAATTCCTTACTGTACCTTACTTTCCTCTTTCTATTAACTGTAAACCATTGTCTTACAAGTAAATATTTCTCTATGTAATAAAGAAATTTGGAAACATTTTTGTTTATATTATTTGTTTTTAGATAAAATTGAATATGTTTACACATGTAGTTGAAAAAAAGAGCCTATAGATCAAGTATAATTTGAAAGCAACCAACAGAAACTCTGCACCTCATACAAATATGATTTGATTGAGGCAAAGTTGTGACATGATATTCTGAGTTTTCAGACTAAATGGTATATTTCCAGTTATGTAAATTTGTAGCGTTTCCTCAATTTAATTTTCTTAGCACGAAGCATACAAAAATTTATAATTATGAAAACATTTTATTATGTTAATATAAACAGTAGAAATTTGTAAAGGTAGAATGTTATTAAAACATGTAAATTTTTCTTCCATTCTTGATGTCGAGTAATTCCCACAATAATGTCACTTGGTGTCATATAATTGATATGAGTCTCCCTTACTATTTAAATTCTCGTATTGTGTATAATATTCGCCCTTACTATTGTATCTGGATTGTCACATTTATACATATTGTCAAGTTGATACTTATGTGTATGTTTTGTGGATTAAAGCCTAAAAGTCGAAGGTTTTTTTTATATTACAATTTAATCCACAAAAACTAATGAAGGATTACAAATGGATAAGTTTTTACGTCCCGAGAAATTCGACGTGAATGCCAATAACACTAACGCTTCCAAGGAATGGAAACACTGGTATACGACTTTAAAAAATTTTCTGGAGAGTACAAAGCCGGAAAATCATGACAAACCCAAACTTCTTATCAACTACATATCTCCAACAGTTTTCGAACTCATCTGTGAATGTACGACCTACGAAGATGCTATCAAAACACTAAAAAATGCGTATAGCAAACCTGTGAATGAAATATATGCTAGACATATTCTTGCTACGAGGAAACAAGAAAATGGTGAGTCGATAGATCAGTATTTACAGTCCCTTAAGATACTGAGTAAAGAATGCAATTTTAAAGCAGTAACTGCTGAAGAAAACAGAAATGACTTCATAAGAGACACCTTCATCAGAGGTTTAGTAACACCTCATATCCGTCAACGACTTTTGGAGAATAGTACTCTCACACTAGACCAGGCAGTTTCTCAATCAAGATCGTTGGAAAGTGCACAAAAATATTCAGAATCTTACGATTTTCCATCATATCAGTCTTGCGTCAATGCAACATCTTCCAATACTGCTGGAGAACATCCGAACCATTCCGAAGTAATGAATCGTGTCGAAAATATTTCTTTTAATGCTGCCACCACACAAAAATGTTATTTCTGTGGCGGAAACAAGCATCCTCGCACCGTATGCCCTGCGCGGGCCAAGATCTGTCAGTACTGTAAGAGGTTGGGACATTTTTCTATGGTTTGTATGAAGTTAAAACTGGCAAAAGAAAATAAATCAACTTCAGCTTCCACCTGGTCTAACCATTCCCATTGTTCAACTGAAACTACAACTTCGGACCACATTATTGCTTCTACAAACCATCCTCTCAGTTTATCAAAAAGTCGTGTTAATGTTAAAATAAACAACATGCACGCTACTTCCCTGATACACACGGGCAGCTCTGACAGTTATCTAAACTATACTTTCGCTAAGGAGCGTAAATTCAACATACATCCCAGCACTGGAAAAGTTTCAATGGCTTCAGTTTCTCTGTCTTCATCAATAAATGGTTACTGCTGTATAGACTTGGAAATTCTTGGGAATGTTTATACAAATTTCAAAGTATCTCTTCTACCAAAATTGTGCACTGATTTAATAATTGGTCACGATATTATGAAGCAGCACTCCAAACTTGACATCAGTTTTGGTGGAAGCAAACCTCCTCTCTCTATATGCTGCCTCACTGAAGCGAAAGTCGCTCCTCCCCTTCTTTTCGGCAATCTAACCAAAAATTGTAGACCCATAGCTTGTAAACCTCGACGACATTCGGAAGAAGATGAAAAATTTATCACGAACGAAATCAAAAATCTGCTGAAAGAGGGTATAATTGAAGAAAGTATGTCACCTTGGAGAGCACAAGTTTTGGTAACGAAGAATGAACGTCACAGAAAGAGAATGGTCATAGATTATTCGCAGACCATCAATAAGTTCACCTTGTTGGACGCGTATCCTGTTCCGAATATTGAGGATCTGGTTGCTAAAATTGCCAAATATCGAGTGTTCAGTTCTATTGACCTGAAAAGTGCTTACCACCAAATCCCTATTGCAGACAGCGAAAAATTTTACACAGCTTTCGAAGCATGTGGTCGACTGTATCAATTTCGTCGGATTCCGTTCGGCGTTACTAATGGAGTAGCCTGTTTTCAAAGAACCCTTGATAAAATAATATCAGATGAGAATTTAAAAGGGGTATTCACCTATTTGGATGACATAACTGTATGCGGCGAAGATCGGTCAACACATGATGTAAATCTCAGGAAGTTTATGTCCGTCATCGACAAATATCAGCTTACAATTAATGAAAATAAGTCTAAATTTTCACAAAAATCTATATGTCTTCTAGGGTATGTGATAGAAAATAGTACTTTGAAACCTGACCCTAGTAGATTGGAACCACTCTTGAAGTTACCTGTACCACAAGATATTTCTTCTCTACGACGAATAATTGGAATGTTTGCCCACTACTCCAGGTGGATCCCAAAATATCCTGATAAAATCAGAAGACTTATTGACTGTAAGTCATTTCCCGTACCATCTGATGCTGCCAAAATGTTCAATGAATTGAAAGACGATATTGCAAAAGCTCTTTTGTGGACAGTCTCTGGTGATGAACCATTGGTCATTGAAACAGATCCGTCAGACATTGCTTTAGCTGCTACACTGAACCAAGGAGGGCGACCTGTAGCATTCCATTCAAGAACTTTTTCAGGATCAGAAAAGGCACATTCTTCTGTAGAGAAAGAAGCTTATGCTATCATAGAGTCCATAAGAAAATGGAAACATTTTTTTATAGGAAGACATTTCAAAATCGTCACAGATCAAGAAGCTGTCTCGTTCATGTTTCACAGAAAGCATTCTAGTAAAATTAAAAATGAAAAGATTCAAAGATGGAAGTTGGAACTATCGTGTTTCAGCTACGATATCATTTACCGTCCTGGACGATCCAATGAAGCAGCTGATGCCTTCTCTCGAATTTGTGGAACCACAAGTAGTAATAAATTATTCGATTTACACCAGTCACTCTGTCATCCAGGCATCACAAGAGTGTACCATCTTGTACATCATCGAAATCTTCCATTTTCTTTCGAAGATGTCAAGAAAATGATTTTGTCTTGTCCTGTTTGTGCCGAACTGAAGCCAAGATTTCTCAAACTCAAGAATTCGCATTTGATTAAAGCAACATCACCTTTAGAACGTCTAAACATTGATTTCAAAGGACCATTGCCCAGCTGCACTAAAAACAAATATCTCTTGACAGTTGTTGATGAATACTCTAGATTTCCATTTGCATACCCTTGCAAGGGTATCACTACTGCATCTGTTATAAATTGTCTCGTGGAATTATTTTCAGTTTTTGGAATGTCTGCTTACATTCATTCGGATCGAGGATCACAGTTTTTATCCAATGACTTAGTTAATTTCCTTCATTCTAAAGGAGTTGCAACCAGTCGAACAACACCATATAACCCTGAAGGAAATGGACAAATCGAAAGGTACAATGGAATTATATGGAGAAGCATAAGTTTAGCTCTTAAAAGTAAAGGCTTAGGAACACAAAAATGGGAAGAAGCTCTTCCAGATGCACTCCATTCCATTCGATCTCTGTTGTGCACTGAAACAAATTGTACACCTCATGAACGTATGTTCAATCATCTTCGTCGATCATCCTATGGAACATCGTTACCAACTTGGTTGAAGCCGTCCACATCTGTATTTTTGAAGAAGTTCATTCGTCACAGCAAATACGATCCCTTAGTGGAAGAAGTTGAACTATTGGAGGCAAATCCAGAATATGCTCTAATTCGTCACCAAGATGGAAAAGAATCAACTGTGTCACTGAAACACTTAGCACCTCGTGGAGATATAACTTTATCATCAGACGCTAACGTTAATATGGATTCAGAGGAACTACAAACGACAGTTAACCCCCCATCTGAAGACAAGATTTCTGCAGACTTTCAGTCACGAGAAGAATCTTCTGAAATTGAGATAACTGAAAATCTTCCAAGTAATACTGAACCAGAAGTACCTACAGTCCGTCGTTCTGCTAGAGAGCGACATCCTCCGGAGTATTTAAGTTACTATGAACTTTAATAAACCTGGGGAGAGTGTCATATAATTGATATGAGTCTCCCTTACTAATTAAATTCTCGTATTGTGTATAATATTCGCCCTTACTATTGTTTCTGGATTGTCACATTTATACATACTGTCAAGTTGATACTTATGTGTATGTTTTGTGGATTAAAGCCTAAAAGTCGAAGGTTTTTTTATATTACACTTGGTATCCATAATATTAAATAGTGCATGTCCTCTCATGCAATATGTAATGCACCTTGTATCTGGTGATAATAGTTATATTTTTCAATGATCACGAAATTATTTTCATGAAAATGAATTATGTAATTCCTGTCCTTTGTGAGCAGTTTTAATTTTTCTTCATTAGGATACTTCACTTCAATTAAGCATTTTTCACTAACACCCATATTATCATTAAAAAAGGTTTCAAGAGAATGTTGAAACATGTTTTGATGACACTAGAACAAACAATCACTATTATTTATCTTATATTTTCACATTAATCCAATAATCCACTAAATATAACCTCAAAAATAGCTTTTAAAATCAAATATACGGATTGCAGGATAACTTACATTATCAAAACTATAATTTTTTATATTGAGTAGACACGATTACTTACTTTTTAACAATTTATTCGTTTCAAAAACACGTATGAAACGCTTAAATAGTCAAAAATCTACACGCAAATGGAATTTCCTATGGCAACAAGTTTTGTTTGGATACAGTTTAAAATTGTGACGTCACACTAATCTGGCGTATTGTAAAATAAATTGGTTCCTGTAATGTGTGTTAAGTAATAGCTGCCAGAGAGGTTTGAAAAAGAAGAAGAAGTCGATTCCAAACAAAAGTGTTTTTTGTAAATATTTGTTATAATGGCACAAAATGAAAAAATATCTAAATTGAAATCAAAAAGGTTTAATAAATTTGAAATATCAGAATCTACAAATCAGACAAACAAATTTGAAAAATCCTCTGATGAACCATATAAAAGATTAACCGAAAAAACAGAGACTACTTCAAGGAAGCAAATTTCTTATAATTTCATGCATCCACCTTCTTCAACAGTAAACCTAGCCAACAATAGACTACAAAAACTCAAACAAACTATACAAAATGATTTAAAAAATCGGAAACCCTTGTCAACTGTAACAATGAAGGATAGTAAGAAATCCAAAATTAATTATAAATGTTTACATTTACTTCATTCTAAATAATTATTTTTTGATTCCGTTACGTATTTCAGGTTTGTTGAAACAAAACCTTCAAGGCTGTGATCCAAGTATTTCAAAGAATTCAAGCAAATTGATAAATCCTATCAACTCTGCAAGGATTGATAGTGTTCAACAGAAACTCAACATTAATAATAGAATTAGCAGATCTCCAAGTAATGTTGGTATGTCATCATATTCAGTTAAATTATTTAAGTGTCATATACTTATGTAACTAAATAATAAATATGTATTTTCACATAATATTTACAAAATTCTTACAGATTCAGACAGATCATCTATAAGCTCTTCTCATGATGTAGCTGTACCGAATTCTTCCGTTTTGTTAAAGAATAATTCAACTTCAGAAACAAGTAAACCAATCAAAGAAAACTACCGGTCTCCATTGATTGAAGAAAAAATTAACCGTAAAAGAAAATTTTCAGAGCCTCCTCTTACTTCCGATGAATATATTCCAACTAAAAAAATTTCGGTAGATCCAAATTTATCTACTCATAATGTTTCACAAGTAAAAACACCATCAAATTCATATAAATCCAAATTATCCTCCAGGCTCTTAAAAATCAAAACCAAAACAGACAAAATAAATAGTTCTCTAACATCTCCTTTCAACCAAACCTGTTCTAAATCAAATGATCAATTAGAAGAACATAAATCAAGTCCTTGCACACCACACTCATTACATAAACTCCCAGACAGATATACGCCAAATCAAGACTCGCTATTTCAAACATTGGACAATTCAAAAAATAATCAAGACAACAATATTTCAAAAAATTGTATATCACCAAAATTAAAGGTGAATAATCGGGTTGAATTGAGTGAAACTGACAATTTCATTAAACAAACTAAACCTCAGACTTTACTACAAAAGGATTTGACTAAATCTAAATTGTTAGAGAATGTACCATCACCCAATTCTACTGACTTTAATAGACCTTTAACTAGTTCAACATTAACATTCAGCAAAAAAACTACCAATAACAATAATATAAATTCATCTAGCCATTTTTCTGTCAGTAAAACTCTTTCCGAGGAATTGATTTCTGCCCACAATACTCCTTTACTTGACAGTAATGATCCTACTGATAAATTGGCTATGACAGCTTCATGGATTCAAAATCACCAACAATATAGCCCTGCATATAAAATTACTGATGAAGCTCATGAAAGATTATTCTCAGTAACTAATGTTAATGAGTCAAAAGATGAAGAAATGGAGTGGACCAATGTAAGTATGCTAGTAAATCTTACATTATTTTATTTTGATATTTGTTATAATAATAGCTCCCTCGCCATATCTAGAGGATTTATAGTTGACTCTCAACGTCTCAATATAAGTAGATTTCCTCTTTCATCATTCTTTTGGATCCGTCTTTGTAACTATTTCTTTAGTTTAATTAATGATAATATAAATACATACTATAATTCAAGAAAAATTGTGTTCTATGGATCTTAACCTTCATGGGACGAACATCAAAATTTTACGAAAAGGACTAACTGGGGTCCGAGAAAACCCCATGCGTAAAATTGCAGAAATGCTGTATTTTTCTTTAAATTAAATATATAGAAAAGTAGTTTTATTAAAGTTTTACTATTAACCATTTATTAGTCAAAAATCATCACGAAAAAATACAAAATACCCTAATCACTAATACTACTAGCTACATATCATTTTAACATTTTTTACAAACTATCTCCGATTTTAAATGTTCTAGGCACAAAAAGTTATTACACCTAATACATATTTTTCTGGATTTTCTGTCTTTTCCTCTTTGACACATATGACAGCGCCCCCTGGTAATGTTTTGTTGTTCAACTCTATGTTCTGTTGCATCCAGTTGTTCGGAAAAAACGTCTGTCATATGCCGTTTTCTATTCGTCTGAATGTATTTATTATTATATCGCCGGAAAACGTTTTTCTTTATGAGTTCTTTTCCTAGTCCCAAAATATACATTTTACGTTTATCCAAACTGTTTTTTTGCCAATCCGGGTTTTGCAGTAACCACAATTTATAAGCATTTATTCCTGCGATATCTATAAGATGCGAAAATATTGCCATTGGCCAGCGGTTTGACTTTCTCTGCACTGTATATTCTTTGGCCAACTTATCTGAAGTGTCGACAGCACCTTTTGTTTTGTTGTAATGAAGAATAATTTCTGGTTTATAGTGCTGTTCTTCTCCACCTACTTTACTATCAGTATGCTCACTTGAAAGTAAGATGACAGCATGTTTTTGTTTTGGAACATAGGATCCTAGCGTTCTTTGATTTCTAAAAGCAAGCATACTTGAAAACTCTTTCTTGTACGATGCCGGTAGAAGTTCCCTGGGAATAAATGTTTTATTTTTCCGGAGGGTTCCACATAAAGTAATATTTTTTTTCCACAACTTGTCGGCAAGTTCTAAACTTGTAAAAAAGTTATCGGTCGTTATTCCAAATCCGCCTTCCAAATGGTCTGTCAAATCTAGGACAACCCTTTGACCTTGACCCTTTTCCGCTTTGTTACCTTGTTTTCCTAAAAATTAATGGATACATAGGAATATAAAATTTGCCTATATTGCTTTTCAAATAACTTACCCAAATAAACTTGCATGTTTGCAATATAAGAAGTGGTGCAGTCCACAAGAACCCATATTTTGATTCCATACTTATCAGGTTTACTCTTCATATAGACTCGGAATGGTGCCTTACCCCTAAATGGTACAAGCTGCTCATCTACACATAGATGGTCGCCAGGATTAAGTGAATTTTTACAATTAGAAGTGAAAATTAGAAGTGAATATCTCTTATCGGAGCTAGCTTATCTACTAATTTTCGTTCTTGTCTTGTTTGAAAATTATCAAAGCGTAAAAATGAAGTAATTTGTTTGAATCTGTCTCTTGACATTGCAGCAGGAATTATAGGACGACAGTAAGAAATATCTTGACACCAGAGCATATTGATAGCCTCTTTCGATCCTTGAAGTGCGCCAAGAATAAGCAACAGTACTATATAAGCTTCAATCTCTGTAGAATCAACAGGTACAAAAACTTTAATTTTATTCGGACTTTCTATATTCCATTTATCATAATATGTTTGTGCCTTTCTGTTTGTTTCGGTTACTATTATGTTCAGAATATCCGGAGATAGGAAAAGAAGAAAAGCGTCTTTTATACTTGAGATATCAGAACGGTAATTTGTAAGGCCTGGAGCATGTCTCCGAATATTAGCTTTTGAACGTCTAACTTTTGTGTTTCCTGGAATTTTTGACCACTCAGTTCCATCTTTAGATTTATATACTGGAATGCCCTGGCTGTTACTAACTGTTGGTTCCTCTGGGTTCGTTTTCTCTATACTTTGATCAACAACTATTACATCATTTTCTTCCTCTACTTCTGTGACAATGTCTTCATCTTCTAAGTCACTCGATGTTTCCTCATTGATAACACTATCAAACTCTGGATCATCACTTTCAAGTATACGTAACGTCTCATCGTCAGTAAGCCCCTTGCGATTGTTTGTAAATAAAAACTGACTCATTTTCAAAACGATGTACCCTACTCGCAATATCACAAGAGACTAACCCGAATATTCAAGTCTAAAAATAATATTGCAGTGCGGGGAATCCCCTATTTGAACTGGTAATTTACATTTTACAATTATATGGGTAAATTCCCTGTGAGTAAACAAACGTTAAATGTATGGGATTCCCCGATTTTACTAATAGTTACCGGGATTATTTTATCGGACGTAAAAGGCTGACCGGGGTCTGAAGAGACCCCTGGAATATATAACTATTTTTTGTTTATACCAGCCAATAAAAACTACTAAATACATCATATTTTATCAAAATAATTCATAAACTGCAGCTAGATGAAAGATCAATGTTTAAAATTCTGCGTTTGCAAAGATACAGCAAAAACATACGTCATGGGGTACAAACGGACCCCGGCCAGTCCTATGAAGGTTAAAGCTGTTTTAGACTACACAATTTCTTGTACAAGATTTGGTTCAATTTCTTGTACAAGATCTGGAACCATAAATTGTTTGGCAGTAAATTTATTCCGTATTATACTGTACAATATATTGTTCAAGAAATAGTTCGTGATTCTGCACAGTACATAGTGTTTCTCGCGTTACAATCAGAATCGTCTATGTTAACCCTTCAACGGCGACAATGATTTTTTTTTGATAAAACTTATAAAAAGTCAATATATTTATCAAAAATGGTTTATTATTAAAGAATTTACAATTTTTTGTTATAAAAAAATAAGTTTTTTCAAAAACCAATGTTACATATAAGTAACGCTAGCCGTTTATGGCATACAAAAAATACGAGGGCAACATTACTAGTTTTTGTGAAAAATTATGTTACATTGTAAACATAATCCCACATCACATTTACTGCACATGGTGCGGGTACTAGTAATGCATCCTTCTCCAGCACAACGACGTCTTTTATAATTTGGAATATTGGTTAGCAAGTGGTCCAGTCGATCATATCTTAGATTGTCCAAAACCATGTTGAGTGTGACACTTGATTTGGCAGTCCTTTGCTTCCCAGTTCCTTTTGGTGCAACAGCGAATTTTGCGAGATATGATTGAGCAATTTCTCTTCGAAATTCTAATTGCGTAAGAGGTGACAAATGCTTGCATCTTTTGGAAATGCACCACGCATTTGTTATGGCAGCATCCAGAAGCCAAGTGAAAATGGCCCACCACCACTTTTTCCGTCTGATAGAAATTCTATATCTCGATATTCGCTGATCCATCAAGTCTGTGCCACCCATGCAGCGATTGTACTCGGAAATTAGTCGGGGCTGCGGTACATGAACAATTTTCTTTTCAGCCTTAGAGTAACGTTTTACAGGAATGGTTGGATTAATACCATGAATTGTAGACGCCACCGTCACCATGTTATTGTCCATCCATTTAACTAAAATTATTCCATCCTCTTTATCAATATTTGAAACCACATCTCCCCGTTTCTTGGTTTTAGCAATCTGACTCTTCTGCAACAATTGACAACTTTTTGGTATCCTATTTTCTCTCATCGTTCCAGTACCGTAATAACCCTTTTGTTTTAGGTTGAAAAGTAAATTAAAATTAGTGAAAAGATTGTCAAAGTAAAATTTAAAAGGTAGCGTCTTCATGTCTTCAGGAAAGTCATCTATCATGTACATGAATGGAGCAGCACACTTTCCAAAATGGTCTTCATAAACAGTGTTTGCTTTTGGATTTTTTCCCTGGTACATATCGAATTTTACCAAGTAACCGGAGGCAGAATTGAGGCACCACATTTTGTAACCGAATCTTATCAGCTTGCCTCGTATAAATTGTTTGCACGAATGCTTTCCAAAATATTTAATCATGGATTCGTCGTAGTCCAATTCTTGTTCTGGAATCCAATTTTTGATATATTTAGATTTTAGCAAATCCATTAGCGGCCGTAACTTCCACATTTTGTCCTGAAGGTTAGGCTGCAAGTTATCAGCACAGTGCAAATTTCTTATGATTTGGCGAAATCTGTCCCTTATCATAGATTCACAGACCATGGAGTTTTTCATGTCCAATTTAGAATCCCAGTAGAAATCTCGCCCTGGCAACTCATTATAGCCTGTAACAATCAAAATTCCGATTGCACATTTCATTTCCTCTTTGGATATATTTGGATTTGGTTGGTTACAGAAAAGAGCATATTTATTGGACTCTTCGACAAGCAATTCAATTACTTCGTCATCTAAAAATTCCTCAAATATTTCCAAATAACTTTTGTTTTCATATTTGCTATAATCTGGTTTAGAAAATGATCTTGTTCTTTCCACAAAGTCCCCCTGGATCCATGTTATCTTTTCCAGTCCTGGGCGCAAAATAACATCGTTTTGATTAGTACCATTATTTGGACGCTCTAACATTTCTACCGGTTCGTCTTCATCAACAGCAACTTTGCTTCGAAGCACTAACTCAGCTTTTGGTAATAATTGCCGCCCACTAAGATTATCCAGTAATCCGCCACCATCCTCCTCGCCGGAATCTTCGTCCGTCAGTATGTTTGCGTCAGGAGGCTCAATATATATTTCATGCACATCAATATCATCATCGTATGCTATTTGAATTGCTTCTTCCAAAGTAAATCCACGTCTAAAAAGAAAACATCGATTTAAAAATTTACAATATTTTGTATACCATAGCCAGCTAGCGTTACCAAAAGGTAACACCCATTTTTACAGCCTTATGTAAAAAAATTGACGTTAGATTTTATAAAAAATATAACATGGCATGCAAGACTGACTATTTTTAAACGGTTTTATTTAGCTCACCCCGTTTGTTTTATTTATTATTCTTGGGTCAAATTTAGTAATTCAAATTTCATCCTCTTCCTGTCAACCGATTAATCTGAAATTTTGTATACACTTTGGATTTTGGTGACAATACAATTATGTTTATTCATTATCATTATAAATTCAAGATGGCCGCCACTACAAAATGGCGGTTAATTTATGTTTTATTAATCCCATCAATATGGGTATCAAATGAAAGGGCTCAACAAGCAGAATACAATATACTATAAAAAATTGAAATCCAAGATGGCGGCCGCTACAAAATGGCGGATAACGTAGGTTTTATTAATCCCATCAACATGGGTATCAAATGAAAGGGCTCAACAAGCAGAATACAATATACTATAAAAAATTTAAATCCAAGATGGCGGCCGCTACAAAATGGCGGATAACGTAGGTTTTATCAATCCCATCAATATGGATATCAAATGAAAGTGCTCAACCAGTAGAATACAATATACTATATAAAATTAAAATCCAAGATAACGGCCTCTACAAAATGGCGGATAACGTAGGTTTTATCAATCCCATCAACATGGGTATCAAATGAAAGGTCTCAACAAGTAGAATACAATTTACTATGCAAAATTGAAATCTAAGATGGCCGCCGCTACCAAAGAGTTGGACTGCAATAAACTAACGGGCAAGAAACCTTGCAATAATGAAGCACTAAATGAATTAAACAGAATGCGAAATAAAAACTAAAAACCAAAAAATAAAAATAGGTTAAACGGTTTTATGTTAAACATACATTGCAATGTTTAAGATAAATGTACTAAAAACCAAAAAATAATAAAATAGATACAGTCGTGGGAATTATAAACATATGCATAGACTAGACTAAAATAAAACCGTGGGGCACGTCAATTGTCGGTTGAACAACTGCCTAATTATAGTGTAACATTACAAAACAAAAATTTTAATCAACGATTGTAGACAATTTACGTGCCCCACGGTTTTATTTAAGTCCAGTCTATGCATGTGTTTATAATTCCCACGACTGTATCTATTTTATTATTTTTTGGTTTTTAGTACATTTATCTTAAACATTGCAATGTATGTTTAACATAAAACCGTTTAACTTAAAAAGGTTTTTTACCTATTTTTTACTTGTATAATTTATTAATAAATTAAATCATAACCTAAAATCAAAAGGTAGACAAAACTTACTCTAGTCGCAAGTCCATTTTTCACCGCCTTAAAAAATAAGGTTAAGTTTAGCACCTAATTTCTATAATTTGGTTGCACCAACTGGTAAACTCTCTTCACTATGTTGTTTCGTCGGCTTTTAACGACAAACTAACCAATATTCACAATAACAATGATGCGGTGTTGTCACGTTTTGTATTACTTCTTTAGCGTTACGTATAAGTAACGCTAGCCGTTTAAGGGTTAAAGGCTAAATGTAATGTTTTTTTTATAAAAAGGCCTTTTACATGTAGCTCAAGAAATATACAATAAGTAAGTAATGCCGATGTTCTGGCCCATTTCCGAACCACTTGTGTACGTCTGAGGGTATGAGTTGGCTCCTTGCTCTTGTGGCATCATCCAATCGTTTCTGGTTGGGGAAGTTACTTTGTCCCTGGTATAGAATTATAACTCCCTAGTTTTTTTTTCGACTGGTATGTCCCTGAAAAGCAGCTGAAAAACAGGGTTTCAAAATTGAACGTTGGGTTAGGTTATGTGAGACGGCAACTTGGCTGAAGTTGGTAATGATACAATTTTGTTTTAGTTGATTTATGATACGCACTTGTTTTTAGGAGTAACTAGGTTGACTCCAAAGTTGAAGCAGTTGGTTGTTGGAGATAACAATCAGTTATGTGTATAGCGACCCGTGCAGAAGCCTACACCCACTGTCACGAATGTCTTGTGTACAATTGGCAGCTTTGAGTTGTTCACGAAGATTTTTTGGGAGACAGTGATTGTAAAAATTAAATGAAATTTTTTATATGAATCCCTTGTCGACTTGTTCGTGTAATCATGAGGTTTTTGGAAGTTTGGGGTAGCTTGTTTTGAATTTTATTGCCATGCAGAGACACTTGTTCTGTACCACTTGCAGGGTATGGAAATGATGGAAAATGTGTTTTGTGCCAGTAAAGGCTATTATTATTATAATCTGCTCATTGCAATTTTAGCTTTTTGAACTTGCTGCTTTTTTGTATGTGCATTAGCGTTTGTGTTACCTTGTAAAGTATATCCTAGATAACTTAAAGTGTTACTGGGTAAAAGGTGTTTTCCGTCAATGCACAACTGATATTGCAATGAGCTGTTTTTCCTTGCAATTTTTCTAAGTAACAAGTACTCTGTCTTGGATGTGTTGATAGTTAGCTTATTCTCTCTCAGGTATGGTATGATTTGTGTGTTTATGTGTGTCTGTACGTTGTGTAGTGCAGTGTCCGAGACTTTTGTTGATGCTACAAAACAGGAGTCATCAAAATAAATGGCTGTTAACACTTGTGGTGTGATTGGTAAATCGTGGGTACATATTGAATATAACAAATGTGATAGAACTGAGCCCTGAGGAACTCCGGCCTTTATGGGGAAAGGTCCAGCCGAGCCTTCATTGATTCGTACATAAAACTTACAGTTAGTAACATATGAGTGCACTATATTAATTAAGTATTTAGGTAAATTTATTTTGATTCATTCATAAATTAATCCCTCGAGCCATACAGAGTCAAATGCTTTTTGTATATCACTAGTGACCATAACTGATTTGTTCTTTTCTCGAAATCCCTCTCCGACGTGGTTAAATACTCTAATGACTTGTGCAATAGTACTGTGTCCTTCCCTGAAACCGTATTGCTCGGGCGGTATAATGTGGTTTTTGTCTGTGAAATTTTGTATTCTTTTAAAAATCATTTTGTCTACGACCTTTGCTATGTTATTCAATAAGGAAATAGGTCTGTAGCTATCCACATAACATGGTTGTTTGTTAGCTTTGATGATAGGTATGATATTGGCAATCTTGAGCATATCGGGATAGTTGCCTGTTTTAATTATATAGTTGGTTATATGTGTGAGATGTACAAGAGCTTTCTTAGGAAGATGTTTGGTCATTTAATTATTCTTGTTTTTTAGGCTTCTAGCGATTTTCCAGAGAGAGTTATCTACTGGTTTTAGTTTTTATAAGAAGATCTTCCAAGAATGATTTTTGTATTCATGTACTAACGTATCAATTAAGTTTTGGTAATATTACAGCAGTATCTTGTCATTGCTGTGTCTGGTAGTTTGCCATTTTTTACAAATTTTATTTTCCTCGTATATGATTTTGGTTATATGATCTGGTAATGTATTGTTGATTTGGAATTTAGGTTTAAGAGAAGTTGTGTTATTCCTGGCAGTTATGATTATATTTTTCAAATTTTTAATTATGTTTGTTAACTGTGTTGTATTTTCTATTTTATCAGTAGTTATTAAATTTTCATTAATAATTTTTCTAAATTTTATCCAGCTTGTAGTGCTATAGTCATGGACTTTTTTAGTGGGTGTGTGTAGGTTATATGTAATTTTTAATTCTATAAGGATGGGGTCATGATCGGAGTTGAGGTCAGGTAAGGTTTTGGAAATATTGTTTATATTACGCCCTATGGCTAGATCTATTGTACTCGGAGTGTAGTTAGAATAATGGAAATGGGTCAGATGGTCTGTATTGAAAATGTTACAGGCACTGTTATCACAAAATCTGAGGAGAGTATTTCCATTTGTGTTAGGATATTTAGCATAGGAGTCCCATAGCGGATGCTTACAGTTTAAGTCACCCACTATGAGGACCCTATTGTGTGTTTTAATAATGTTGAACACATCGATCTCTTTCAGCTTATTATTGGGAGGACTGTATGCTCCAACGATTTTAATTTTATTGTCTAACAATATAGCGATATGCACAATAGTAGAATTGTTTTGTTTGCAGCAGTTGGAAATTGATGCCTTTTTTGATTAATAATGAGATACCACCACCTACCTGTCTAGATGTCATATTTATCTATTCCAGCGACAAAGTTGTTATAGATAGTGAATTTCTCCAACTTGTTAGTGGCAGCTTTCATTTAGTGCAATAAGTCAGAGACAGCCCTGGTCAGTTCGTCCAGGTTAACAAATTTGTGGAGTTGTTTAAATAAATCGTTTAGATGTGTGGATTGACCTATATCTGTAGTGGCTTCCTGGTTAACGGTTTGACTGCGAATATTAGGGGTAGAGCTTTGAGGGGTTGGTCTAGATACTGCTTTGGTGGGAAGACTAGGGAATTCTTGGGTTGCGGAGCGTGTTTTCTGGTTCCATAGATTAACAATAGGAATGGCTGCTGGCTTGTTATTTGTGTTTTAAGTTCTAACAATTCTCTTCGTTTTATGTATTCTGGACAGATTACAGCATTAGCAGAATGGTCACCTTTGCAATTTGCGCATTTTACAGGTTTGCTCCTGTCCTTCGGGCATTCAGGTGTGAAATGTGAGGCCGCACATTTGAGACATCTAGGGGCTCTGCCGCAATTTGATGTGGCATGACCCCAGAGCTGGCAGATGTGGCATTGTATGATAGGTTTTGTTTGACGTCTGTGCTCCCATTGGACACGTGTGTGCTCGATTACTATTGCGTTTTTGTTTAAAAAGTCCAGATTGACTTTACAATCAGTTATCACCAGGTATAGTGGCCTACCCTTAGTGGCCATCCTATAAATGTCTTTAACTATGATTTTACGAGTATATATTTTGGTAAGTTCGTCCTTTATGTCATCGAGTTGGAGTTCCTCCGCTAACCCTCGCAATACGAAGGCATGAGTTTTTTCCTCACGTCTGGATTATGTCTGAAATGGCACTTTCTCTTCCCATAGTGTTTTCTTTAGGCTACTGAAGTCAGATACTTCCTTTGTAAATATTATGGTAGAATTGTTAGTGTATTTAATTTCGAAATGGTTTTTGAATTCTCCTTTTATTACACTAACTAATTGTCTATGTGGGCGATGGGTGGGCAAGTGGAGGAGCTTTTTTTGTTGGTGGTGCTGGTAGTTTCTTTAGTTTTAATTCGCTTGCTATCTTGTTTATTTACGTTATCTGCCGAGCTGCTGGATGAATCGTTGAATTTTCTAAACCTCAATTTTTTACGTTTCTTTTGCGTGGTGTTGGGTTCACGTAGGTCATCATCAGATACTTCTGATAACGAGTCATATTTGTTATTGGTAACTGCGGTTTGTTGACTCTGGGATGATTGTTTGATAATCTCAGTGAATTTTCTATACTTTTTGGTTTAATAAAATCTGCGGGCATCACTTCGGAAACTTCCATTTATTCACTTTGCGTAACAGTTGTAATATCGTTTAGATCCTCTACAACCTTGGGTGTCATGTCTAGTGTTCTGGCTGTAATTGGTTTACTTCTTTTAATCAGGGTCTCGTACTGTGACTTAAATTTGTCGGTAGTTGGTTTATCGGCGATATTTTCAATTTGGTCTTCTACTTCCTAAGCCCAGAATGGGTTCGTTTATTTATGTACTTGGGCCTTAGTAATTGTCATTTTTATGGGTAGGTTTTTTGTTTGTGAACTGTTTGAGTCCTCTGAGATGGATTCACTTGTCTCATACCCAATTGTATCTTCTTCCATATTGTTATGAATAAATTTTCTTTTGGCTATTTCTGATTTGTCTGGCATTGAAGTTCTATTTGAATTGTTTCCAAGACGTGGGTATATCTAGATTTAGGCTTTGAACTTCGATAGTTGACTGAGTTGTAAGGACAGAACTTTCTACACACTTGTTAATCGTTAATTCGTGTCTTTTTATTGTATTCTAAAACAATTTTTTTTCGTAGACTATTAACTTCTAATGTTTCTGTGTTTAATTGAGAAATAATAGAGTTATTTGAATTATGTTGATTATCGATGTTTTGCTCGTTTAAATAAACCAATTTAAGGTAGTTTAGGTTTTTATTCTTTAATTCTAGTCTTTTGGTTTTAATCCTATTTATTTCGTTAGAATATTTGGAGTCATTATGGGAATCTATAAATACTGCCGGTTGACGTAGTTTTTCATCAACATTTGGCGACTTGGAATTTTGAATTACTTCCCACCTTATTGTCTGATAAGTTTTTGCTATTTGATGCATATAGTAGCACTAATTCTGTGTAAATCAAGCTTTAACAGTTACTCAACTCTGAAACTTGTATCTTTATCTAAATATTTGGCTTTAAGAGATATTTCTAATACCCAAATCAATATACAGTGATAGGCTTATCATTTATGAAGTTAGAGAGATTATAAGACTCCTGAACCAGAGATATTCAGAAGAAGATGTGTTGAAGGGAGTTTTCTAATCAAAGGGAGACTTAGAACAGAGTAGTTTCTCCTTAAAAAACTATGTTGAAAATATGTGACTTCTATACATAGTGGGGCAGATTAGTGAAGATTATTTTAAAATGAAAATATTTACAAATTGCACATATTTAATTATAACAATTTCTCTTTGTGTTCAGATATGACTCTCAAAGTATTGAGAGCTTATTGATTTTATATGTTGAAAAGAGTTCTTATAGAATTATAAATGAAAATCTATTTTTTATATTGAAATAAATTTATATTTCAGGCAGAACCAGACATTTACCAAGATTATACAACAATTGGTGGAAATCCATTGATTGAAGATCAAAGTAAAACTGTAGATTCAATTAGACATAACCAAAAACAGCAACGTTTATGTATAGTTGTAGATACAAATGTTTTTATTTCTGACTTATCGAAAATTAATGACATAATCAATTTGAAAGTTACAGGTAATTAATAATATTAAATATGAGTGAACATACTGGGATGTTCTTTATTCTAATAGGTATACAATTATTTCATAAAAGATTGCTAGATGCGAAACATTAAGTTATAGAATCCTGGATTTTTTATGTCAGTATTGCATGTATGTTCATACTCAATTTTTCTTCCTCTCTCAGTTCTTGACATCTCAATGAATATCAATTATTTAATTCTTTATAAATTCTATAAATAAATGTTTGCGATTATACACATAGTTGTAGTTCCTCTACAAATAACACTACATTGTCTGCAATTCTCTACCAGATGTTTTTTTGTTCATTATTTCATCATACATACAGTTGAATTATTAGAACTTTACCTGTGCGTCATTAATATCTGATAACATAACCGACATAATTATTAAGTGGCATCTCTTTCTATTAATAGTGAAGAACAGAACAAAATAATTTGACATTTGTCAGTTATGTTATCAGATATTACTGTCGCACGGGTAAATATCCAATAATTCACTTGTAAATATATTTGGTTGAAGCAATGTGGTACAGCCGGCTTTTTAAACGATCAGTTTCTGTTAATTCCTTGACTATATAATTTAAAAAAAATTATAACTGCATTTCTTTTAGGTCCACTTCAACCTCTAGTGTACATTCCTTGGATGGTAATAACAGAACTTGATGAATTAAAAGATAGATCAAACAATAGTTTGTTGAAAAATAAAGTTTATAACGCTATAAAATGCATAAATAAACTCCTCAGTGAAGAAAATCCTAGGGTTAAAGGTAGGTTTGAATAAATTAATCTAGATTGTAAGAGTTCGATTTTCTGTTATCCCTATTTGTCAAATTTTACGTAGTACAAACTGTTCTTTGTTATGAATAAATGACAACCTATTTTAAGGCGTATAAAGTACGACCCTTGTACTAAAGATCCCTAGAGAGCAGAAGGAAACTAAAGGAAAATTGTATTTAAAGAGAGGGCAGAAGTACTCTTATCAAATGCATTAGCATGAAGCTACTGCAAGATATGTCTTGATTGTCCAATATAATAGGAATCTCCTGGTCAATTAAATGAAAAATATAAAAGTAAAATGATTGCTATATTTCAGCAGTTTGAATGTAGCGAGAAGGTAGTGAAGGCTACCCAATCAATTATAAATTGGTCCAAGATATAGAACATTAAATTTCATAACAACTTAATTTTTTTACAATTATAATCTTCCAAATCAATTCAAATATTTTTCAATAATCAATCTATTTGTTTATGGATGCAAATTCAATATTCGCAAAATTATGTAACAAAAATCTATATTTGGAAATGGAAACGGTTGTGTTTTTTTTAACTTTAGTTAATTTGGCGTAGACAGTCAAAAATACAATTCTTGCGATTTTCATTCATAAAATGCTGTTGTGCATTCATATGCGACAGTATATATTTCATTCTGACTTTGGAAGTGGTGGAGATGTTTAAGAAAAAGTTTTTACAAAGTGTGGAAACTAGTATCTTCATTGTTTACTTTGATATAAAATGTCTATTTTGAGACATATATGCTGAGAAAATAATTAAAAAAAGTGACCAAGAGAAGATCAACAACAACAGTTTACAGAATCTGGAAAACTAGAAAGGAAGAAAACATTTAGAACATAAACATTTTTATTTAGATATAAAAACAAGGAACCAAACATAACTTCATAAAGTTACATAATCTTATGCTCAGCCAAAAATTACTGAACACATTTTGCAGCATTTCTGGTGTTATGGTATTAAAAACATTTACTAAGTTATTTCTCAACTCCTGAAGATTTGTAGGGATTGGGTTATAGCATATCTCCTTTACATAACCCCACATAAAGAAGTCTGGTATGGATAAGTCCGGGAATACAAGACTCACTCGATGAGACCAGCTTGACCTATCCATAGAGCAACTAAAGAGTAATGTCATATGAAAATATCCAGTGTTTATAATTTCATCTTGTTGTAAATGGGATTAGAAAAACTCCTCTAACATGTTGGTGTAAGTGTTTCTGTTAACTGTTGCTTCATGAAAAAAAAGGGGCCTTAGGTTTTAGTTTTAGATACACCACACCAGACATTTACTTTAGGAGCATCCCTTTCAAATTCATTGAACACTCTTGGATTTTCATCTACACAAATCCTGCAGTTATGCTTATTAACTCTTCCATTATTATGAAATGTTGCTTCGTCTTACATTATTAAGTTCAAATTAGGCTGAAGTGTTACCAGATCCAACAATGTTTCCGACATGAAAAATCTTTGTTCAAATGAATTATTCTCTATTTTTTGGAAAGTTTGTATTTGGTATGCTTTAAATTTAATAATTTTCAGGAGCCGGTGAACCTTACTTTTTGAAAATTGTGTAATTTGGGATATTTTTATTTTATTTATCGAATGTGAACAATAATCGCCTTTTAATAACTTTCTTGAAATTTAATGATTTCGGGGTACTACCATGATGTGTCTTTAATATTTCGGAAGTACAATGAATTTATTTTTTCCGAAGCAGTCAGTGTGGCCGATGAAGACGGATCCTTTTGAACCATTTGCACTGCATTCTTTTCTGAATGCTGAAAAATTACATGAGGATACTACCATATTAATTAATAATGTATATGACCGTCGTACTGTAAACACCTAACGGTAGTGAGCTCCTGCAAAGTTGGTCTTTTTCAAAGTATTCTTGTGTGTAATTTTAAAAGTGAAGTGAAATTGCGTTGGATAACTTAAAATACTAGCATTGTATTAATTTATTGTTGAAGATCAAGTTATTTTGAAAAGTCTTACATTTGATATTTACCCCATTTGTGGAAACAAGCTCTGTTGCCAGATCAACTAATCAAACACAATGAGTAGGTCTGTACGCAGTAATAGCCAAACAAGTCAGTCAGGCTCATTAGATGAAAGTGTTATGGAGTCTGTCATTTCTAAGGTATTTACAAAGTTAATATGTAACGTAGAGGACAAGTTGGAAAAGATATCCCACCAGTTTGAAGCAATGAGAATAACCTTAAATTATGTTGTTGTTAAATTAACTAGTTTAGAACAACACTTTTTACAAAAATCATAGCGATAAGACTTGGAAACAAGATTCCGATGACAGAAGAACAACAAGGATTCAGACAGAACAGATCGATGGTAGACGCAATATTCATAATACGGCAACTAACAGAAAAATCAATAGAGTTCAACAAGCCCATGTTTGTATGTTTTGTTGACCTCACTAAAGCCTTTGATAAAGTACGGTTGAGGGACGTATTAGAGATCCTAGAGAAGAACAATATAGATCATAAATATCAAAATATTATTAAAGAACTGAACACCGGAAATATAACAAGGATTAAAACCAGAATGGGATTGTCCAAAGAAGTTCAGATTATGAACGGGATACGACAGGGAGACAACCTCAGCCCTACACTATTCAATATTATCATGGACAGAATCATAGAAAGCGTTAACAAGGTCAATGCGGGGTACAGAATGGGAGAACAATCATTAAAAGTGTTATGTTGTGCGGATGACGCGGTGCTAGTGGCAGAGAGTGATGACAACGGCAAATAAATATAATATGAGCAATTCAATTAAGAAGACTTCATTGTTTGTTGTATTATGTTGTTGTCGACATGTAGTTTACATCTAATCGGAGCCAAAGATCTGATTAGATGTAAACTAGCTGTCTATAACAACATAATACAACAAACAATGAAATTCAATTACCTTGGAGTAACAATATCAAACAAGAGGGATTAAATAGAGGAAAGTGATAAAAGCATCAAGGGTTAGCGGATATTTGAGAGAAATAATATAGAAAAACAATATGATGAGTACACAAAGCAAGATAAGAATCTACAAAACATGCGTAAGACCTATTCTCACTTATGCAACCGAAACAAGGGCTGAAACGTCAACAATAAAAATGAGGACTTCTGAAATGAAAACGCTAAGAACAATTAAGGGAGTGAGCCTCAGAGATAGAATGAGAAGTCATGACATTAGAGAAGAATTAGGAATTCAGTATGTGGTGAGATGGGTTAGAGAACGTAAACGAGGTTGGAGAGAGTATATCGAAAGAATGCCAGAAAACAGATGGGCAAAATGGGCGAAAACCCAGAAACCAAACACACGGAGACCACTAGGCAGATTACCAAAAAGATGGTATGAGAGCTGGAGCTCGGCGTCTCAAGAAGACTAAAAGAAAAAGAAGAAGAACAACACCATGATAAAAATCAAATGTCTATGGTGAGTAATAGAATGGACGAATTATATCAAAAATTAAGATTAAATTCGTTACGAATCGTAGGTATTAAAGAAGACCCCAATGAAAATATTGTAAGCAAAGTAACAAAATTATTAAATGACACTATGAATGTTAAATGCTCCATGGCAGAAATAAATCGACTTTTTAGAACTGGCACCATTAATAATGACAGAAATCAAGACCAATCATTATGGAGTTGGTATCTAACTTTAAGCGTATGGAATATTCATAAACGAGGATCTCACAGCAGCAAGGTATAAACTACTATTGGCAGCAAGAAGAAAATACAATAAAGATGCTTGGTCACAAAATGGAAAAATTAAAATTGTCAACAGTGTTAAAGTTGTTTGTCAAGAAAGCGATTTTTAGTATTCAATTTGGAAGACACAAAAAATGGTCATTAGATCGACTTCTATTAGTATTAAGTATATTATTATTATAAGTAATTTCAGTGATTTAAATGAAACTTACTGTTTCTAATTAACTCCACAGTTTATTGAAAAATGTTGAAAACTCTAAAAAATTGACAATTCTTTCCATATTACCTAAATATCATCGTCAGAATGACAGTTAATTTCATATGTAATTTCAATCCCATTTTAATTATTTTGTTGGTTATTTATATTTATAAAAAGGGTAATATGAGCTCACTGTAAGAGTGTTTATAATGACTACCAGTCTTAATGTTCACTATCAGAATTGCAGATGACTTAATACGAAATTAAAGAATTTTTCTAGGGGTTGCTTGGAACTTGATTTCGATATGGTTGTTGTGGTTGAATCATGGTTGCATGAAGGAGTTGGTAATGGAGAAATAGTAGATACGAACGTATTCAATTTATTGAGAGCGGACATAGACTTAACGGTTAGTAACTAATCTAGGGGAGGAGGGGTCCTATTATATAGCTGTTAAGAAAAAATTTATAATTTTAAATGTAATAAAAAAATGTACCAATTTTGAAGCATTGGCAGTACATTTAAAAATAAATGAGTAAAAGTATACTTTTTGTGCTGTTTACATACCCCCAAAAAGTTCAAGCCAAATTTATGAATCATTAATTCATTAACTAATTTTTTACAAGAACAAATTATCAATTCTGATCAAACTTATATTATTGGAGATTTTAATATACCTGAATTAACTTATGACACCTCGAATAACTTAAATATAACTGTTAATCTTCGTATTTTAATTGAGTTCATGGATTTTAACACATTTAAGCAATTTAATAACGTCACGAAGTTTCAGAACAGAACTTTAGACTTATTAATAGGGTCTGAACAACAACTAAATAATTGTAATATTAGTAGGGATATACCTACTATACCAACTTTAAATGTATGTATTTCAATAGAAAAATATCAAAAATGTAACAGTATTGTAAAAGAACTATTATATAATTACAAAAAAGCTGATTTTCACAAATTATGTGTTTATGTTAGGGATACTAAATGGGACTCTTTGTTTTTAGAAAATGATGTTAACTTAGCTTGTAACGAGGTTTTCGTTACTTAAAGGTTATTTTCTGTCCCCGAGTGTATTTTCATTTTGTATTTTCTGTCGCTGAGTATATTTATTTTATATTATATATCACCCGTTATGTATTCTGGCCTCTGTATAAAAATCATTTTATAGTTTGTCGCCGAGTATATATTCATTTATATTACATATCCCCATTATATATTTTGGCCTCTGTATGAAAAATGATTTTAGATTTTATGCCGCCGAGTATATTTTCATTCTATAGTTGATGTCACCGAGTATATATTTATTTTATATTATATAACACCAGTTATATATTCTTTCCTTTGTATAAAAATCATTTTATAGTTTATGTCACCGAGTATATATTTATTTTATATTATATATCATCTGTTATATATTCTTTCCTTTGTATACAAATCATTTTATAGTTTATGTCGCTGAGTATATATTCATTTTATATTACATATACCCGCTATATATTTCAACCTCTGTATAGAAATTGTTTTAGACATAAGATTTATAATTATTGTAAGTCTCCGAGAACATTTTTATTTTATCCTCTGGCTTTGGGGTAGAAACAATTTTTTGTAGAAGGTTGATAGTTATTCAAAGTTCCGATGATATTTTTATTTTTTACTATCTGGTTGCGATGCAGAAATCATTTTTCTGTGTGAAAATATTTATTCCGGTTTTAAACTCAACATTTCAATGTACTGGTTTCCCCACTGCCACGAGATAGAGATTGGTAGAAGCGCGCAGGTCGAACTAATCGAAGAAGGAGGTGGAAAAGTAAGGCTGAAGGCAGGTAGATTTTGAATCGAACGAGGAGTGCAAAAGTGCTGGCTAACCTGAGCTGGAGATAGCAATTGTGCACCGTCCGTCAAAAGTTGTTTTGGTTGTTTTGCCAATTACCGTTAAATTTCTTTTCGAGTTTTTTTCTCACTTTAAAAAACTTCTCGATAATTCCGTTGCTGTGAAGGTAAGAACTTTTAGTAATAAAAATCCGAAAAATAAGTGTTCTTTTCAGTTACAAATTTAGAATATTCAGGAAGTTGATTTTCATTTTAAAATAAGTTGGAATATCTTTGTAAACCGGAGTGTGGCAAACCATTTTATATCTCATCTGATTTAATATACCAATTCCGATTTTATAGGCAGAATCTTGATTGAAATCTCCGGGAGCGCCAGGCATACATAAACGCTAGGGCTTCCTGATATTTAAAATCTAGAGTACCCGATCTTTAATACCTTTTCCGATTTTATAGGGAGAATCGTGATTGAAATCTCCCGGAGCGCCAGGCATACATAAACGCTAGGGCTTCCTGATATTTTAAATCTAGAGATCCCGATCAGTAATAAGTTTTCCGATTTCATAAGGAGAATCTTGATTGAAATCTCCGGGAGCGCCAGGCATACATAAACGCTAGGGCTTCCTGATATTTTAAATCTAGAGTTCCCGATCTTTTCAGTAATAAGTTTTCCAATTTCATAAGGAGAATCTTGATTGAAATCTCCGGGAGCGCCAGGCATACATAAACGCTAGGGCTTCCTAATATTTTCAATCTAGAGTTCCCGATCTTTAGCATCTTTCCCGATTTTATTTTTATTTTTAGTGAGATTCCTGACAATTTAAGTCTAGAGCCCCGACCCAAGTATTGTGTTTTCCGATTTTATAGGGCGAATCCTGATTGAAATATCCGGGAGCGCCAGGCATACATAAACGCTAAGGCTTCCTGATATTTTAAATCTAGAGTCCCCGGTCTTTAGTATATTTCACGATTTTTCTTTTTAGTGAGATTCCTGATATTTTAAATCTAGAGTTCCCGATCCTTAATACCGTTTCCGATTTTATAGGGCGAATCCTGATTGAAATCTCCGGGAGCGCCAGGCATACATAAACGCTAGGACTTCCTGATATTTTAAATCTAGAGTTCCCGATCTTTGCAGTAAAAGTGGCTTCGTACAACTTGAATGTTAATTTTAATAATCATAGTAATTTATGTAACGATTCATTTTCAATAACGTCAATCTCCGACAGTGAATTTATTGAGGCGACAAAAAAACTTAAACCCAAGAAAGCAGCAGGGATAGATGGAATACCGTACATTCTAAAAGGTTGTATTGAATGGTTGAAAGAGAAGTCAATTTGTATTTTTAATTTAGCTAATAGATCCAATATATTTCCCACAATGTGAAAAACTTCAATAACTACACCTATTCTTAAGACAGGTAATAAAATAGAGTTTGAGAATTACAGAGGTATTTCGATAATGTGTTCTCCGGCCAAAGTGTTCGAACAAATTAAGTATTCAAAGCTTTATAACTACATACAAGGTTATATAGTACCTCAACAACATGGATTCATGACAAGTAAATCTATTAACACGGATCTGTTAGCATTCAGTAATACAGTTTTTGATGCCGTAGAAAATAAATTACAACTTGGTATTGCCTATACTGATTTTCGTAAAGCTTTTGACTTAGTAGATCACGATATACTACTACAAAAACTAAATCATTATGGGTTGAATAGAAATCTCTTAGAATTATTTAAAAGTTATTTAGAAAATAGATTTTATATGGTTAGACATAAGGGTAATACTGGAAACTTTCATTCTAACGCTGGTGTACCTCAAGGATCCAATTTGGTTCCTCTTTTGTTTAATATATCTATTAACGATCTGTCTTCAGTAATTCATTATTCTGAATGTTTACTTTACGCTGATGATCTAAAAATGTTTAAAAGAGTTCAGACGGTTAGAGACTCTGTTTCTTTGCAAAAAGATATCAATAATTTACATAACTGGAGTATCAAAATACTAACTTTTCTACGCCCTATCTTTAAAGTACCTTGTATGTAACAGTATTGTAAAAGAACTATTATATAATTACAAAAAAGCTGATTTTCACAAATTATGTGTTTATGTTAGGGATACTAAATGGGACTCTTTGTTTTTAGAAAATGATGTTAACTTAGCTTGTAACGAGGTTTTCGTTACTTAAAGGTTATTTTCTGTCCCCGAGTGTATTTTCATTTTGTATTTTCTGTCGCTGAGTATATTTATTTTATATTATATATCACCCGTTATGTATTCTGGCCTCTGTATAAAAATCATTTTATAGTTTGTCGCCGAGTATATATTCATTTATATTACATATCCCCATTATATATTTTGGCCTCTGTATGAAAAATGATTTTAGATTTTATGCCGCCGAGTATATTTTCATTCTATAGTTGATGTCACCGAGTATATATTTATTTTATATTATATAACACCAGTTATATATTCTTTCCTTTGTATAAAAATCATTTTATAGTTTATGTCACCGAGTATATATTTATTTTATATTATATATCATCTGTTATATATTCTTTCCTTTGTATACAAATCATTTTATAGTTTATGTCGCTGAGTATATATTCATTTTATATTACATATACCCGCTATATATTTCAACCTCTGTATAGAAATTGTTTTAGACATAAGATTTATAATTATTGTAAGTCTCCGAGAACATTTTTATTTTATCCTCTGGCTTTGGGGTAGAAACAATTTTTTGTAGAAAGTTGATAGTTATTCAAAGTTCCGATGATATTTTTATTTTTTACTATCTGGTTGCGATGCAGAAATCATTTTTCTGTGTGAAAATATTTATTCCGGTTTTAAACTCAACATTTCAATGTACTGGTTTCCCCACTGCCACGAGATAGAGATTAGTAGAAGCGCGCAGGTCGAACTAATCGAAGAAGGAGGTGGAAAAGTAAGGCTGAAGGCAGGTAGATTTTGAATCGAACGAGGAGTGCAAAAGTGCTGGCTAACCTGAGCTGGAGATAGCAATTGTGCACCGTCCGTCAAAAGTTGTTTTGGTTGTTTTGCCAATTACCGTTAAATTTCTTTTCGAGTTTTTTTCTCACTTTAAAAAACTTCTCGATAATTCCGTTGCTGTGAAGGTAAGAACTTTTAGTAATAAAAATCCGAAAAATAAGTGTTCTTTTCAGTTACAAATTTAGAATATTCAGGAAGTTGATTTTCATTTTAAAATAAGTTGGAATATCTTTGTAAACCGGAGTGTGGCAAACCATTTTATATCTCATCTGATTTAATATACCAATTCCGATTTTATAGGCAGAATCTTGATTGAAATCTCCGGGAGCGCCAGGCATACATAAACGCTAGGGCTTCCTGATATTTTAAATCTAGAGTACCCGATCTTTAATACCTTTTCCGATTTTATAGGGAGAATCGTGATTGAAATCTCCGGGAGCGCCAGGCATACATAAACGCTAGGGCTTCCTGATATTTTAAATCTAGAGATCCCGATCAGTAATAAGTTTTCCGATTTCATAAGGAGAATCTTGATTGAAATCTCCGGGAGCGCCAGGCATACATAAACGCTAGGGCTTCCTGATATTTTAAATCTAGAGTTCCCGATCTTTTCAGTAATAAGTTTTCCAATTTCATAAGGAGAATCTTGATTGAAATCTCCGGGAGCGCCAGGCATACATAAACGCTAGGGCTTCCTAATATTTTCAATCTAGAGTTCCCGATCTTTAGCATCTTTCCCGATTTTATTTTTATTTTTAGTGAGATTCCTGACAATTTAAGTCTAGAGCCCCGACCCAAGTATTGTGTTTTCCGATTTTATAGGGCGAATCCTGATTGAAATATCCGGGAGCGCCAGGCATACATAAACGCTAAGGCTTCCTGATATTTTAAATCTAGAGTCCCCGGTCTTTAGTATATTTCACGATTTTTCTTTTTAGTGAGATTCCTGATATTTTAAATCTAGAGTTCCCGATCCTTAATACCGTTTCCGATTTTATAGGGCGAATCCTGATTGAAATCTCCGGGAGCGCCAGGCATACATAAACGCTAGGACTTCCTGATATTTTAAATCTAGAGTTCCCGATCTTTGCAGTAAAAGTGGCTTCGTACAACTTGAATGTTAATTTTAATAATCATAGTAATTTATGTAACGATTCATTTTCAATAACGTCAATCTCGGACAGTGAATTTATTGAGGCGACAAAAAAACTTAAACCCAAGAAAGCAGCAGGGATAGATGGAATACCGTACATTCTAAAAGGTTGTATTGAATGGTTGAAAGAGAAGTTAATTTGTATTTTTAATTTAGCTAATAGATCCAATATATTTCCCACAATGTGAAAAACTTCAATAACTACACCTATTCTTAAGACAGATAATAAAATAGAGTTTGAGAATTACAGAGGTATTTCGATAATGTGTTCTCCGGCCAAAGTGTTCGAACAAATTAAGTATTCAAAGCTTTATAACTACATACAAGGTTATATAGTACCTCAACAACATGGATTCATGACAAGTAAATCTATTAACACGGATCTGTTAGCATTCAGTAATACAGTTTTTGATGCCGTAGAAAATAAATTACAACTTGGTATTGCCTATACTGATTTTCGTAAAGCTTTTGACTTAGTAGATCACGATATACTACTACAAAAACTAAATCATTATGGGTTGAATAGAAATCTCTTAGAATTATTTAAAAGTTATTTAGAAAATAGATTTTATATGGTTAGACATAAGGGTAATACTGGAAACTTTCATTCTAACGCTGGTGTACCTCAAGGATCCAATTTGGTTCCTCTTTTGTTTAATATATCTATTAACGATCTGTCTTCAGTAATTCATTATTCTGAATGTTTACTTTACGCTGATGATCTAAAAATGTTTAAAAGAGTTCAGACGGTTAGAGACTCTGTTTCTTTGCAAAAAGATATCAATAATTTACATAACTGGAGTATCAAAATACTAACTTTTCTACGCCCTATCTTTAAAGTACCTTGTATTTCATCGGTTTGCAGCGCTTAAAGTGGTTGTTTATGGTTAGAGTGAAAAAAAGTAAAAAAGCGTTAAAAAAAGTGCCATAACGTTAACTTTATTTCACGCTTCCCATAAGCTAACAACGAATCTTGGCTGGGTATCGAGGATGGATTTTCATGAAACTTGGAATACGTATAATTGTAATTTACCGAAGGAACTTAATTAAAATATCCCAAATTTATATTTGAATTTTATTTTTTTGTATAGGACGTAGAAAAAATAATGTATGAAACATGTGCATAAAGTGTCTTTTTTTTAACTCATGGAATTGCCGCACCTTCCTTGACGGCTCGTGCGGTCAACTTTTTCCATTCGTAAAAAAAAGTACCACTTTATGCACTTGTTGCATAATAGTAATTTATGCAACAAGTGCATAAAGTGGTACTTTTTTTTACGAATGGAAAAAGTTGACCGCACGAGCCGTCAAGGAAGGTGCGGCATTCCTTTCAATGTTCCCTCAAGACCCACTAGAACTACTCCAATG
Organism: Galeruca laticollis; assembly: GCA_963921935.1. Classification (NCBI taxonomy): domain Eukaryota; kingdom Metazoa; phylum Arthropoda; class Insecta; order Coleoptera; family Chrysomelidae; genus Galeruca; species Galeruca laticollis. Next base: position 54,163,084 of record OY998184.1, read on the forward strand.
TTCAGAATACATCTCTTGTTAAATACATGCTTCGACTCGCCAATGGTTATTCGGCATCAATATATCTGGACTGGACTATATCACCGACTCAATTTCGCAAATTGATTTTCTCACATACAAGTATCTACGCGTGAATATTTGCTTATGTTACTGCAATTCTGATAGAATAATAATTAATAATAATTTCGTTTTTTTTGGATTGTTTTACTTTTTGTATTACATTTTTCATTTACAGTATTCTTCTAATTAGATTGTAAAATATGTAAGAATACCTAATAAATAAATAAATATTACAATATTATTCAATGTTTCTTCTTTAAATTGAAATATCATATACTTATGTATATCATACCTTTTGCTTGATTTTAGTACTTTCATTAATTCTTCCATCTGCAGTTGAAATTGTTTTTACTGTTCCGCCAACCTATCTAATATGCGAGAAAAGTATTGGTTTACCCACAAAAAAGTTGGAAATTTGAAATTTTTTTTTAGTTATGTTTACGTTATCCATCCACAACAACACGAAAAAACGGTTTTTAGAAAAAAAATCCTGTGTGTATGTCGTCGTCGTCGTTGTCGTCGGTCACTTTTCCTTGCAAGTCTTGTTAGCACGATACAGCCTCGGGAGTGCAATAAGTCACCAATTTTATGATGGAATATTGTTAAGGACATTTCACAGATGAACCCTATTGATTTTCAGCTCACCAGAGCCAGTACAACGGGTGATATGGTACTTGAAGTACGACATTTTGTCGTTTTTCGAGAAATTTCAGTTTGTTAGCACGATACAGCCTCCGGAGTTCAACAAGTCACCAATTTTATGATTGAATATTATTCAGGGCATCTCACTGATGAACCCTATTGATTTTCAGCTCACCAGAGCCAATACAACCGGTGCTACAGTACTTTAAGTACGATATTTTTGTCATTTTTGGAGAAGTTTCAGTTTGTTAGCACGATACAGCCTCCGGAGTATATACAAGTGATGAATTTTATGATTGGATATTATTCAGAGCGTCTTAAAGATGAACCCTATTGATATTGAGCTCACTAAAGCCAGTACAACGGGTGCTGTGGTACTTGGAGTACCAAATTTTTGTCATTTTTGGACAATTTTCAGTTTGTTAGCACGATACAGCCTCCAGAGAGTATACGATTGATCAACTTTATGAATAAGTATTGTTCAAGGTGTTTCACATATGTACCCTATTGATTTTCAGTTGACTAGAGCGAGTACAGCGGGTCCTATAAAACTAGATATACTATATTTTTGGAGAAATTTCGGTTTGTTAGCACGATACATCCCCCGAAGTGTATACAAGTAACAATTTTATGATAGAATATTGTTCAGGGCCACAGATGCGGAAAAGTTAGTTTTAATCTTTAAAACCGTTTATTTTTAGTGGAGTTCGAACTCTAAGTAAATTAATATTTGATTATCAATTGAACTGATAATATTTAGACTCACAATTCTAATATTGTAACCCTGAGGGTTGTTTAAGACCTATTTACGTTATTTACAAATTACTGACGAAAGTAATTTGGAGGGAGATTTCACCCCTCTCAATGCGTGGCTATCTGATTGCTTATTTGGTTATGCCTAGTGACTGTCACCACAAAAAAAAAGGTTATGAAGTAAGTACATCCATTTTTAGTTTCTTTCGAGCGGTCTCAAGCTATTTCTCCGAAAGAGCTTGAAGTCCCACCTCGGTTTACAATACGAGGATTTATTTTTAGAAAAGGATTTTCTCCTCCTGGTATAAGGCTAGAGTGATTTTAATTGAAAAATCTGAGTTTAACTAATCCATATACAATCCTTTATAATATAGTAAAAATTTAATAATCAACAAACAAATAAAAATAAGCAAAAAAATTGAAGAAAATCTAGAAAGTTTACAATTAGCCTATTCTCTAATTAGCGCAAAAGAGTCAACTCAAAAAAAAATAATTGCTGAAGTTACAATCCCATTAGCTTTTAGTAAAATTATAAACAAGATGAAATTTATAAGAGAAACGTGAGACAACACTTTAAAATAGGACTTTTTAGCCTATACGGCCGTAATCTAATGGAACTAACTAGTCCACACGGTTACAGTGAAATTTGGTCCCCAATATCATGAACTACTGAGGATTAGTTCCTCCCTCTATTAAAAAAACTTATGTATCCGCTAAATGTCACTGTATACGTGTTTAAAAATAACATGAAATGATTTATAACTGCCTGGGACTATTTGATCAAATAAAGAATTAGTAATAAAAAAATATATAAAAATAAAAATCAGTTTCTTGTGAAGCCGTTACAAACTATCGCCTCTTACTGGCTATCTTTATCTGTAGATCAGTTAATGACCTTTTATGAATTTCGGTGGCATTTTTTTGCAATACTTCCCTTTTATAATAAAATAACTACCCTGACAAATCTGGTTAGTAGTTATGTGTCATCGGCCACGAGAAGCAATGTATTGAAGTATATATTGGTATCTCTACTGATTCTGCGTTTACACACACCCTCTGAATAATGGTTAGTATGTTAAATAAACTTTCAAATTACTCACCGGAGACGAAATCTCTTCCTCCCAGACGTGGATCGTGGAGCGAGTGACCCAAAGAATATGCACACAACAAAACAAAAAAACTAAGTCTGATAAATTACGTTGATTTTTCTGTTAACGAATAAAAGGAGCAATCACTCTGACTTTTTTTAATTTTTTCATTCCCCATCGACGGGTTCCAACTCCATATGTGGATCGCTGAGTTTGTGATTTCATACATGAGTTAATGTATTTCTCAATTTTTTTGTTAATTATGGTTCTACATTAAAGTTAAATAGCTTACGCTATAATTTTCAATCACCTAGTTGTACGAATGATAAACATTTTTTGTTTAATATAGTTTCGTAACGAACTAACTGAAGAAATGTTTTTTAATTTTTTATAGGATACAGGTTGTCCCAATTCCAATAATCGCTTTTATAATTTATTTATACCCATCATTACAATATGTACCTACTTCTTAAGCAAATAGTAAGTATTAGAAATCTTTGATAGGACTTATACCTGGAGGATACTAAAACGAATGCTCGATGTGAAAGTAGTGAATTTGTCCAAGATTTAATATATTTTACACTATTTGCTTTAACAAGAGTATCACTTGGAAAAAAATGAGAGGAGCATATTAAAGGATGCAATGGGAACCTCGGATTAACACATAAAATAGATGTTTGTTTTGATTTTTTGATGCCCCAAACATCGAGTCACATTCTAAGCTCACCTCACTTGCGGACACTTCCACAGCTTTGCCATATTTACAAATTCTGTTTGGTTGCAGAGGAATAATGAAATTAAAAATCTAATTGAAAACTTGTTAAAAAGTTATGCAAATATAAAAAAGTTATACTAATTGATGTATTTAAGTCGCTGCTTTTAAAAATAATTAAAAATACTTGAATTTTATTTAATGAAGGCATATTCTTATATAAATTTTAAGCAAGTATTTGTTGTAACCTTAGATACCTCTATGGTTGTAACTAACAGTGGCAACATTGCTCAAAATTTCAGTACCTGCTTTATGTATCTAGGGTTACCTATTTAGTAGTTTTCTCCTTGTTTAATTACCATATAAAGAGATTCGCAAATATCGCCAGAGTGTGGTCAACGATAATTTCGAATGCACTATAGTATGTGTAGTAAACAATGTCAAACGTGGTTTGTTTATACGAGCTCCATTACGAGCAGAGAGTAAACATTTAATTTTTTTTGTAAGTTAATATTTATTTTTATTGTTTTTTTCCGTATAAAATTTTGAAATATAATTAATTTAATAAGAAAACAATGTATATATGAATATATAAATGCAGTTTGCAGAAAAAACCAAATAAGACATTGGTTCACAATGAAAATATACAATTTAAAAACTAATAAATAGTTATTTATGCACAAGTGCAAAAAGTGAGTGTTTTTTGCACGCGACGTGAAATTGTCCAACGAGGCCTTTAGGCCGAGTTAGACAACACGTCGAGTGCAAAAAACACGAATTGCATACAATATTTTTCTTGATTCATGCAAAAACTGGAAAATTAGAATATGTTAGGAACTCAAACTTTATTAATATTAAAACTCTGATATTTCATAAATATCATTTACCATGTCAGAATGTATTTTAACAGTTCTCCTTTTTTTGTATCTTTATGGCCTCCACCTTGTCAGTACTTAATCATGCTGGTTTTCGCTTTGACAATTTAAATTTTAAATAATCAAAGATTTTGCAATAATTGGAACTCGTTGAGACCAAGTAGTAAGATATACATATATTTTTGCTGTATTAGAGCAGGATCAGACACTTTCTCTGGATTTTTATTTTATTTAAATATTTATGTTTGCCATAAATCATCACAAAACTGACAAGAATGACAGATGAGTGCAACAAAAATTTTGTTGCACTAGTGCAAAAAAGAACCACTTTTTCCATTAAATGTGTTTCACAAAAGTGTTGTTTTTTGCATGAATGTAGAAAAAAAATTATTAAACTTAAAGGTGGGACTTTGTGTCATCTTGTTCATAGAAGAGAACATATGCTTCTCCACTAACTAAAGATTTCCACGATATTAATAGCACCCTTGAATCGTTATATTCGTGTCAATGTCCCGTGTAGGTATGTCGGCAATATACTGTGTAGTGACCATAGTAAGTGGTTCCACAGTGATTTGATATAGCGTAAAGGTTATACATACAAGGTGCCACATTATCAGCCGCGTAATGGCTCATATCAAGCCCTTTTATTGGAAAATCTATTGCAACATTAAGTTTTCCACTAAATCTTTCTGTTTGCGAAAAGCGGTTCAGGTGAATAACCAATATTTTCGGAAATTTATAAATTGAGAATGATTTAGTGCATCGTCTTCGTTCCTTACATTGTTGGTTTCTCATCACCGTCGAGTGTTTCTTCTCTTGTAAACGAATCTAAACATTGTGAAAGTCGTAACTGACCTGTTCTTTGGGGTATCGAAAGGGATAAATCCCAAACGGGGTCGTAGGTAACTGAACAGTTACCACAGTGTGTGTCCACTTGATTGTTGATTTTAATTGACTGACAAAGTTATCCACAATCTTGGAGTTGTCCATTCTCGGATATCTCAACCAAGATTCTTGTGCTTTCTCAATATCACTAAGTTTGTTATCAATTTCTGTTAATATTGGCTTTGGTTTTTCATATACCTTGTTGACATCTTCGTGAAGTCCTGCTAATAGGTAACGAAGAAACTCCTGTGCATCATGTTGAGTGTACCCCATGAACCTTGAAGTCTGAACCGTCTTCAGACCAAAGCTCTTGAATAACTTCAGCAAATGCTTTAATTAGTGCTCCTTTCATGCTAGATATGTTTATGTTAATATCTCTTATGTATGCGTCTTTCTTTAGATATTCTAATAGCCACCTTGTGTTTGATAGGCATTGGATAATACTATTCATAAAACATGTGTTACCAATATTTTTGAGGCCTTTGAGACCCAAAGATTTTTGGGGAATACCCTTTATGGATCTGATTGTGGAGATATTGTTAAGTGCTTTTCGCAACTACTACCATTGTACGAATAATCTCGGATTCTACTATTGTCTTTCTCACTTGATCGGCGTGATAAGAAATTTGAATTGATGTTGTTTGCTATTGAATTGGATGTAGCTATTGCGGTTTTGGAAAATTTGGTTGATGTCGATAGATCATTGGTCTGGTTCACTTTGTTAATATATTCCTTGTTATCTACATCATTTTTAGACGTGTCCTTTTGTTCTTGTTGAGTGTCATCCCCTTTCTGAAAATCTTTAATCGAAAATGAAATGTATGGAGAGAAGTTGTTAACTCTAGGATTATTTTTAGAAAGGGAATTGATGTTTATTGATTCCTCAGTTACTACGACCTTATCGGCTTCTGACCCATTATTTTTTTCTACGTCTTCATTCTCTTCCAATTTTGAATTTGACTGCAAAACATCGGGGTTATTTTAACACTTGTTGGAGGCAATGTCATTTTTTGGGTCACCGAAAAATTGTTACTAGATTTTTTAACTCTGGTTGATATTGATTTTGTACTTAGTGGTTTCACTCCATTGGTGACATCCGATATTTTGGATCTAACCTCAGTTGTCTTATTGGCGAGGTTAGTACCATTTTTTACTGTTCTGGAGAGTTTGTCATTAAACTTTTTACTTAAATCGGCTACTGATGCGTGATTTCCATTATCATCTTCATCAGACAAATTGTCTATATTAGTATTGTTAGAGTATGCCACACTGTTAGTATAAATAACTTCCACTTGGTCGTTTACCTTTTTATTTGATGTCTTCAACTCTATTGGGGGTAAATTAGTTTTATATTTTGTTTTGGTCAAAGATAATTTATTGCGTATAGGAATCGCATCATTCTCTAGCATAGTCATCTTCTTCAGTATTCCTTTGAATGGGACATCATCTGGCTGGTGGTTATCTATAGTTTTTAGTACACTGAGGCCCAAAAGCTTGTTGGAGGCATAATTTATAAAATTGTCAACGCATGTATTATCAGAAGGCACACATTCTGAAGAAGAGAATGAAGATGTTAAAAAAGAATTTCGGAAAAAGGAGAGAGCACATGTTTTAGGGTCGATACGTGAGAAAGTTTGAAAGTGGTAGAAGAATTAGGTTTCTTATGATTAGGTTTCATAAAAAGTTCTTCTAGAGGCTTAGAACGGGGAAATGTACCGAGAAAAGATTAAGCGTTTCCTCTTTGAATTGCAATACTTATTTGTTGTATAAAGAACAAAGTTGCTCTTGAATCATTGGTTTCTACTGATATTTTTTTACCGATTTCTTTAATGAATTTTAAAGCTTCATGACCGAAAACACCAGAGGTTTCAATTGCTACAGGAATATAAATGTAAATGTTCTCCATTTAATTCTTTCATTTTTCTGTGGTCAACAAACAAAACAAATACCCCGTTATAATCAATATCTACCATGTTGTTGTCTCTCATAAATTAATACGCTGTTCGATTTTGAAACCCTATTTTTCAGCCAGTTTTCAGGGACATACCAGTCGAAAATTCTAGGGCACCATATTTATATATGTGGGACAAAGTTATACATATCAGCAATAACAAATGGATAATGCGTGAAGCAGGGAACCATATATCGCTCCAGAATAACATAAGAGTAGAGGAAATTGCGAAAACACCGGCTAAAATATATGTATTTTCTGCTATTCATGTAAATTGTCATGTGAAAATTATTGTGAATAAAGACATTTTTAATCGTAATCGTAGGGCGCAATAACAAATCATATAGTGGCCTCTGTAATTGATCGGGTCCTACAGCGTTGTCACGTAGAACAGAATAACATTGTTGAAAACACATCAACTTAAATCGCAAGAAAAGTTTGCTGTATGTTCTCCATTGTCATCTTTCAATAATATCATATACCTCATGTCTATTTTTTTTCAAATCAATGTTACTTTGCATTTTCTACATAAATTTATTATATATTTTTCGAGCAGTTTTCAGAAATAAAGCACATTTTGACAATGGCGCTCGGTGACGGGTGGCGTACATTTGCAATGTTAGCTTCAGTATTAAATGTAAATAAATGGGTCTATTCTTTTTCTACGTCATTGGGTGTAACTGAGACATAGACTACACAAATCCGTTCATATATATTTTACTAAGTTGAGTGCAGATTGACAAGAGGAATCGCTTTTTTACTTGCAGTTTTTTGAGATTATATATTTTGTTTTCTCGGTACTAAAGATCACTTATTGGAGAAATCTCTATTTAAACGTCATGTTCTAAGATCTGTCGAATGTGCGTATTAGAATTTTTTTTCTTGAATAAAAACATGTGTGTTATCGACTGATGACCTAGTTCAGTGGACAGCACTAGGCTCGAATTTTAAAATATTGTGTTAATCTTTCAGTTCCTAATATTTCTGAGAATGTTTCAAATTGCAGGTCAAACAATTAGTGATATGGGAAACCAAGTACATGTAGGATCAGCTCAAGATGACAAAATTATAGGAACATGTTTACAAGCAACTGAAAAATATGAAATTGTGGTTAGTATTTGAAATTTCTACTAATACTAAACATTTTTATAATAAATACAAAATCAGCTAGAATAAACAGTACCGATAAATTTTTTTTATAATTTTCAATACTTCTACTACGATGTATTTCACTAAACTGAAAAATCCCACAATGAACAATTAATTGAAGTGCTATTAATTTGAAATATATGGAGTATGGCTATTAAATAACGAGACTAGCGCTGATATAATCTATCGAATAAGACACACAACATCAACGTTTAAAATAATGGAAGATTTCAATGGAGCATTGTAGTAGAGTAATAGCCCGCGACGGCCAGACCTTCGTTATTTTAGTCTAGGTTGAGATACTATCTCTTTATGTTGTTCTATTATTATGCCTGGACTGTTTGGTTTGTGCCTCTTGTTTGCTTGAGATGAGTTTTGGTTTGTGGAAGTTTTGAAGGAATTTTTGGGAGCGAGAGTTGTGGAGGTATAGTGATAGGATGTGAAGGTAGATTTGTGAGATGCGAATTTAATGGGGGGAAGGATTTTTGACAGAAGACATTTACTATTTGAGATGGTTCAAGTTGACTTTTCTTTGAAACCACATTGTAGTAGAAGTTTTTAGATATTTCTCTATTTGCGTCATGATAGCTTAGATTTGATGTGGACATTGCCTCTTTGATTAGTTTTTGTCTACTGAACTCGGGGCATGCTTTTAAGTTTGTGGCGAGATGATCACCTGAGCAACATTTTGGGGCAATATTTGTTTCGTTACATTCTTTTGAGTTATGAGATTGATTGCATTTAAAACATCGGGTATTGTTTTTACATTGACTAACTTGATGACCATATCTTAAACAGTTGAAGCACAATATAACTTTTTGTATATATGCTTCCACCGGCTTCAGTACTTTAGTTATTGTAATGTATTTTGGGAGAATTTGGGATTTGAAAGTTATTACGCAAGTTGTTGCGACATACTCTATATTATTTTCATTTAAACATTTCCTGTTTAGTCTCTTAACTTCTAGTACTTGAAATTTACAATGCATATCTTGCATTTCTATTTTATTTTCAACACATTCTTCGTTAAATTCAATAGATATATCTCTAATTATGCCTATAGAAATTTTGGAACATATATTTCTAAATTATTTTTAACAAAAATTTGATTGTCTTTTTGATCGATAATATAATTTGCTCATTTATAATCTTTAAACTTTATTCTTATTTTATTTCTGCCAATGGAATCGATACTTGAAATTTTTTCGTCAATATGAAAAAAGTTTGAAAAGATCACCTATTTTTAAAGGATTTAATCTACGATGAAATAAAACAATATAGTTTGTTTGAATCTTCATTTATTTGAACTAATGTTCAATTTAAACTTGTTGACGCGTTTCACTAACACAGTAGCTTTGTCAAAACGAATGAAGGTAAAATATAAAAATGTCTTAATATATACAGTGCTAAATCTATTTACTAAGGTTAACAATGGTATTGAAAGAAATTACCTGGAAATTCATTCACTACAAACATTCCTAAGCTATCTTCTAGGTAAAGAGGTTCAATAAAGGAGACTGATTGATATCTATTTGGTCGTTAAGGAGATTACCTGAATATTTATTTTTGTTAATCTCTAGGGCCTCTAATAAATTTAAACTAAAGGATTTACCGACTACATGGAGAATTTCAAAATTTGGGTCGAAAATGTGTTGGTTTTCTAATAAATGATTTGAATAGTTAGAATCTAATTTTTTGTTGTCATAGCTACGTTTGTGTTCCGAAATTCTAGTTTTAAAATTTCTAAAAGTTCTACCGATATAAATTTTATCACAATTGTCATTACCACATTTTAATTTATAAACTCCTGATTTGTTTAATTTTGAAGATTTAGATTTATTATTTTCAATGAATTTGGATAAATTGTGATCAGTTTTAAAGGAAATATTCATGTCTAAAGTTTCTAAAAATAATTTAATTTTTCAGGATCGTGTTCCAAAGTATGTTAAGCTTTTAAATTGTTTATTATTTTTATCTGAAGGGAATACTTGTTCTAAAGTCTGTTTTTTTATCTTTTTATTTATGATATTGTCAATTAAATTTGGATCGTAATTATTATTAACTATTTGTTTTATGTAACGACCTTTATTGAACCTCTTTACCTAGAAGATAGCTTAGGAATGTTTGTAGTGAATGAATTTCCAGGTAATTTCTTTCAATACCATTGTTAACCTTAGTAAATAAATTTAGCACTGTATATATTAAGACATTTTTATATTTTACCTTCATTCGTTTTGACAAAGCTACTGTGGTAGTGAAACGCGTCAACAAGTTTAAATTGAACATTATAGTATGTACAAAAAGTACGAGGAGTAATAAACCCTAATTAAGTATGCAAAACCTTTACAGGGAGCACCATGAAATTTTTGATAAATCTCTTACTTTAAATTACATTTCTTCCGTAAATCTAAAAACCAGGTAGATCGACCCCGTATTTGTTTCAGTTGTAGCAAAGTTTAGGGTTTATTCATTGTTAAAGGATTAGCAGATAAGCAATAACGCAATGCAGTGGTGTGTATTTTGGGAAAAAAATACGTTTTAAATTATAATATAATAAAAAATGAAAAAAAATAATTATTGGAATACATTTATTACTTACATTTTATTCTTTATCCGACTCGGAAGAGGAAGAATCGTTGTTGACATTAATAATAATAGGGTCGATTAAATCATCACAAATATTGTCAATTTTCCACATATTTGCCTGTACTTTGATAACATGCTCGATACAGTTTGTCCAATTTTCCTTACTCACATGACTTACAGCACTCTCAAACAATTTCACAACATCGTTTATTTTAAAAGTAGTCTTTTTTTTCCAACTTCCCCCTTTACCTGAGCCCATATTAATTCTATGGGATTAAGTTCACAATGATAAGGGGGAAGTCGAAGAACTGATATATCACGAGAAGAAGCCATTTCTTCTACAATGTAGGTTTTGTATTTATTCTTGTTCATTTTTGCAATTCTGTAAAGGATCTTTTGGAAACTTAATATTTTTCGAAATAAGCCACTCCAAAAGCTCTGCTTTACGCCAACGACTTGTGGGCAATGCTTCTCGTAACCGTGAATGGTAACTTGCGTTGTCCATAACAATAACAGCCCCTTTTGGAATCAGATCCAACATTTGAACAAACCATTCCTCGAAGACATCCCCATTCATATCTTCGTGATAGTCCCCCGTGCGTTTTGAAATAAAAGTTAATAATCCACCATCAACAAAACCTTCAGAACTTCCAACATGGACAATGATAAGTCTTTTTCCTTTTCCAGATGGTGGCTGCAAACCTAACGACAAACCTTCCACGAATGCCTGCTTTCCGCTTTTAATGTTTTCATCTTGCCAAGATTTGAAAACTGTATATCCAGCATTTATCCATGTTTCGTCTAAGTAGGAGATTTTCAAATTTTGTTCTCTGGCATGTCAAATGCTTCTTAAATAGTCTCTTCTCCAAAAAATCATTTCCGGTTTATCTATCAAGAGAGATTTTCTATTATGTTTTGTATATCTGAAACCCACATCTTTCAAAAGTTTGCATAATGTCATTCTGGAGAATTTTGGATAGTCCGTATCTTCTTGCACTGATGTCATAATTTTGTCAAGTGTTGGAATTTCCTTTCGTAAGTAAAATCCATGGACTTTACGCCTTAGTCTTCGTTTTAATGACTCATCGATCTCAATTGGTTTTCGGCCTGAAGGAGTTTTAGGGGGTTGAAGAGTTCCATTCTTTGTTTTATTTTTGTAATCTATAAATTGTTGATTTAGCAACACACAACATAGCAGCCGTTAATTCCACAATATCATCAACACTTGCACTTGGATCCTTGTTTTTCAATGATATATAACAATTCAATATCAGAGTTTTTCCATTTAAAGATAATGGACCTGTTTTTGGTCGTTTAGATGGTCCTTGGCTTATCGACATTGTTTGGTACTTGCACAATTAACATTCAACAAATGTTTTGAATATATTCCAACTGTTTACAATATTATGACAACCATACAACTTCATACAACTTTACTCAAAGAACTAATACTAAGTACTGATTTAATGTACCTACTTTCTTTTAAAATAATATTCCCGATAATGTTTCTAAGAAAACTGGGTTGTTTGGAAAATCCCTCTCAATAATCGAATAATCTGTAAATAGGTGTAATCGTATATTAGCCGATTACAGTAGGCCACTTGCCATTTAAAATTTCTGAGAAAAATTCCCCAAACACTACATATAGGAGTAATACAAATAAAAAATATTATGAATAAACGGGCATATCCGAACTCTGCCACAAAATAAAATTTTACCTGACTTGTATCAATTTGAGGATTACTGAAATGTTCGAACTGTGCCGCAACCATTTAGTTTAATCCTATTAGAGTCATTAGGGTTTATAATAGATAAAATCGGATGCCCATAGAATTATGTATATTTCTGAAAGGTTTCAAAGATTTCTTGAATTAAATATTTTGAAGAAATCTTGATTGTTTTGATCGATATTTAGGGGATTAGGGGAAGGATGTTGATGCACTTACACTATTGCCTAAAAATCAGGAAGAAGTATTTAATAGTGTTCGTGAATTACAATTACGAACGAACCGAGAAGAGGAATTTCTATTAACAGCAGACCAGGTATTTAAAATTATTGTGTTCTCCTGTTTTTCCAACCTTAATTTTTTATGTAATTCGGATTGTATTTTGATGGATGGGACTTTTAAATACTGTTCAACTTTTTTTTACCAAATGTTTACCATTCATGGTTTTAAAAACGGCTATTACGTACCTCTTGTTTTTTGTTCACTGCCGGACAAATCAAGTCAAACATATTCGAATTTGTTTTTAATTTTAAGACAAAAATGTAAAGAAGTAGGCTTAAATTTTCAACCTAAAGAAGTCGTAGTAGATTTTGAACTAAGCATTCATAACGCTATATATGAATGTTTTGGCAGAAATCAAATTCTTTTTGGTTGTAAATTTCATCTCTGTCAAGCTTGGTTTCGTAAGATTCAGGAGTTTCATTTGGTACAAGAGTACAGACAGAAAGGTTCTGTAATTGGCGAATACTTAAAAGTACATTTCGGTATTATGTATCTTAGTCCTGAGGAAGTTGTAGAATTTTTTTATAATGAACTACATTTTTTGCTTCCGAATGACGAAAGAGTTATAGAATTCCGAAAGTATGTCAATAAAACATATATAACGCAAAATTCGATATTTCCACCACTTATTTGGGCAAATAATGCATCCTTTTTTAAGAGAACAACGAATTCTTGTGAGAGTTTTCATTCGCATTTCGGTGCTTCTTTTCACAAAGCACATCCAAACATTGTTCAATTTACTAGTGTGTTATTGGATTTACAAACGGAGGTATACGCGAAAATTCGTTCGGCAAACCAAAGCCAGAAAAAAACCAAAAAAACTATTAATGTTCAAATTAATTTCATTAATGATCATTTGGATCAATATAGGAAAAATGTTATTTCTCGTTTTATGTTTGTGAAAACGGTTGCATGTAAAAATCTTCCACACGTTTAATTTTTTGTTTTTTTATATGTTTATGTATATTGAATATATGTAGATGTAATTTTTTAGAAGTGGCAAATATACGTTGAAAATATATGTATGTTATTAATATTTTCTTATATTGAATTTGAGTACCTAAAGTTCAAGGTAAATTGTTAAATCGGATTAGGCTATTAGACCCCTACTGGTTTGGTAGTTAATCTCCAAAATTTTAAACACTGGCAGAGTTTGAACAACCCGTAATGACTACCTGCATTTTGTGGCAGAGTTCGGATACTCCGGAATAAACTGTGTTGCCTTTCTTTATCAAACTTACTAAAATTTATGTACCTCTATCACTTTTTTTTATTAAAATTAGTACATCCCGTTACCTTTGACCTAAATCGTATATTCTCTATCATAGCTGCAACTCATTCGTTCAATACAAAATGTACCTTACGGTATACCTTCTTAAAATATATTTTGGTACGTCTATGAAATCTACTTAAATGAATGATTTATTACTCCTTGTCCTTTCTATATAGACTATAGTTCAAATAAATGAAGATTTAAACAAACTATATTGTTTTATTTCATCGTTCAGTATGGATCTTCATCAAGTAAAAGCCTCATCTATTCGATTTAATCTATATACCTTTACATTCGCTTGAATTATTTTCAACATATACATGATTTGGGGCGAGGTCAGATTGTTGATATAGAAAAACTTGTTAAGGTTTTTTAATTTGTAAGATTGGCGATTTGTTTACTAATTGATCTTTCTCGTTTTATCATTATCATTTGTTTCGCATGCGTTGAAATTGAAAATATTTTATTACTTATCTGAATATTTTCTTCTTTTGATGTCAATCCCTTAAATTCATTTTCAGAGAAGTCAAGGAAATCTGTTTTATCGTTTGTATCCATCACATGATTCTGGTTTACGGGGGGTTGACCCTCGCTATTAGCACTCATTTAATACTTATTTTTTGGGGTTTTATCACAAACTAATGTTTATCTGCTACTTCAACAGACCAAATAACTAGTTTTATTCAAATTGTTTAAAAATATAAGATTTAAATTTAACCACAGATGTAGAATGCTAAAAACCAATTTCTATACTAATTAAAGTTTGAAAGTAAATGTTTTGAAGAGAATTTTATTTTAGTAATTTTTAAATACATTATACTCTGCACAATGTTGATTTTTATTATTCTTATTTCTGTGCTATGGTCACCTAAAGATATTTTTTATACATACTTTTGACATCGATAAAAATCTAGAACTAAAAACAAAAACATCCAATAATAGCGTAAGACACAGAATATCTGATATCCGTAGGCATGATCATTGCCCAGAACGTCATCAAAAAGAAATAAAATAATTAAGCAATTGTCAATTCATTTATAGATGCTGCTATCAAATGACGTCAATTTAAAAAACAAAGCATTGATTAACAACATTTCTGTTAGTTCTGCTCATGAAATAATCATGAAGATTATGTCAAAGCTAGTCAAAACCACGAAATATCAAAAAATAAAGCAAAAAATGGGTATGATCTGCTCTAATATTATCTGCGAAAGCGCAAAAGAAGCTTACGGCGACGTGTGGATGAGGATGAACATGATGGCGAATCCACCTTGGTCTTTGGGGGAATGTTTGAAAAGGTTTCAAAAGTACTGGAGCTCTGTTTATCAACAGAAACTTATGAAACAGTTTTTATCAACTGTCAATAAATTACAGAAACTACTTGACGACAATTCGGCATGTGAGTATACATAGAAAATAATTAAAAAATTGTTGATCTGTTTGATTGATCCCCAAAATGTCTTTTTATAACTCGAGAATGTTTCGGTGCTACTTCAGAACCCAAAATACGCTATTCTGGTCATTTATCGGTCCCTACCCCCTACCAGGTAATAAATACACACAAACAACCAACTCACATTAAAAATATTTATTATATAAGCGACATACAGAGCGCTAAATTATGGAACAAATTCATTATTTTGCAAACAATTTATTTTAGATAAAAATCCTGAAATAGAGCGATTTTAATTTTAAATGCCGAATTTTTTAATAATGTTCGAAAACGACGTCACCAGTTTTGACACGGTGACGTAATAATTGATTTTTTTAAATTAAATTGTGGGTCTTGTAATACCTAATTTGAAACACCTTTTAATAATGTATTCAGCAATATCATAATTCACTGACTAATGCTGATACAGGAAAAATAAAAAGTAATTTAATTTAATCAGAGAATAATTTTACAATAAACGAACTGCAATATTAAATTCATTAATACATAATATTTTTTAGCTAAATTAAATGCTCAAAATGCCATCCACCGGTCTCTTGACGACGAACACCTTCTTCTTGCACATTACGAATAACTTCCGGAGTAATTCTATTAACTTCGTCTCTAATTCGGTCTTGCAACTCATGTAGATTTTGCGGTTTATCTACATAAACCCTTTATTTTAAATAACCACGAAGAAAAAAATCTAGAGGTGTAAGATCAGTAGATATACTAAGTTGGTCCTGGCGCACTGTTTCCAATTTTCGCCACTAGATGGCGCTGGCGGGCGATTCGGGGCGCTGGTCACTATGACGATATACAGGGTGTCTTAGATGGCGCTGGTGTCGTTGGCGGGTGATTCAAATCGCTAGTTAGCTGGGGTGACGTCACGATGTTCGTCACGCGGCGAGGTGCCACAACGGCTAGTGGTAGCGAAGCTACTTTTTCCGTTACATACAGACCGTAAAAGACGTATTTTAACGTTCTGCGCAGGTCTTAAAGGCATTGGCGCATATCTCTGCTATTATTGGTCAGATTTTGTTAGAAAAAACGACATTATGATTGCTAGCTTATTATCATATACAGGAAGTGCAAAAAAGATGTAATTAGGGCACTAGCGCATATCTCTGTTATTATTAATCAGATTGAAGTCGAATAAACGGTATTATGTTACGACGATATACAGGGTGTCGACGATGTCATAAGAGGTGATCCACGTATTAGCTAACTAAAAAATATGACTATGCAGACTTTTCCGTATACTGCGCTTGTTTTTCGTTACAGACAGACCGTAAAAGACGTATTTTAGCGTTCTGCGCAGGTCTTAAGGGCATTGACGCATATCTCTGCTGTTATTAGTCAGATTTTTATGGAACAAACGACATTATGATTGCTAGATTATCATCATATACAGGATGTGCAAAAAAGATGTTATTAGGGCACTAGCGCATATCTCTGCTATTATTGGTCAGATTTTTATGGAACAAACGACATTATATATTTGGATCACGTTGTGTCAGCAGAGGGAATAAAAACTGATCCAGTAAAAATTTCAGCGATTCAAGACTAGCCATAACCAAGAGATAAACATGAGGCTCGTCAATTTTTGGGTCTTTGTGCATATTATCGGAAATTTGTTCAAAATTTTGGAAATATGGCCAAACCTTTACACAGACTTACTAAAAACAACACATCATTCGATTGAGACCCAAAATGCTTTTACTGAATTGAAAAAGAGGTTGTCCACTGCATCGGTTTTTAGCGTACCCTAAAGAAGAAGGTCAATTTATTCTCGACTGCAACGCTTCACAACATGTCATAGGAGCAAGATGGCAAAGAAAAAGAAATTGGGAAGGGCGGAGAAAAATGTATGCGTTACAAGAAATGAACTGTTAGCAATTGTAAAGGCTATTGAACACTTTCACACATAAGTTTATGGCAGAACCTTCATCATCAGAAGCGACCATAAAGCACTACAGTGGCCGATGAAATTTAAAAATGGAAGGACAAACTGGAAGATGGTTAGAAAGACTTCAGCAGTAAAATTTTGAAATAGTTTATAGAAAAGGTCGCTATTACGGAAATGCGGATACTATATTCAGAAGGCCATATACTCAACAACAATGCAGATATTGCCAAAGAATTGAGGAGAAGGAAAGTAATAATAACCAAATAAACAAAGATGAGAAGATATAATTGCTGCATGCAACAACAATAAGAAGCGACTCTGACGAAAACATGTGGTCAGTAGAAAGCCTAAGGAAATTTCAAAAGAGAGATGAAGACTTAAAAGTTGTCCGGACCTGGCTACAAAATGGAGTTAGACCCGATTGGCAAGAAATGTTCAAGTATGGTTCAACGATCAAAAGATACTGGGCTCAATGGAATTCCCTTACTCTTCGCGATGGTGTACTCCATCGGACGTGGGAGTACTCTGACGGTGTATCTACGATCCACCAACTTCATAGCAATCGTTCAGGAGGACATTACGGAGTTGGGAAAACCTTAGCCAGAGTTTGTGAACGATTCTACTGGGTCAACTGTCGCCAAGACGTTACAGAATGGTGTAAGAAATGTGACTTATGCAGCGGAAAGAAAGGACCAAAGACTAGAAAACGTGGAAAAATGGCTCAATATCTGTCCGGTGAACCATTTTAGATAGTAGGTGTAGACATACTCGGGCTACTACCAAAAACAGAAAAAGGTAACAAGTACTATGGATTACTTTTCCAAGTGGCCAGAAGTAGTACAAATTCCTAACCAAGAGGCTGCAACCGTCGCTGAAGCATTTATGAATAATGTCATCGCAAGACACGGAGTACCATTGGAAGTACATTTCGATCTAGGAAGAAATTTTGAATCAGAATAGTGGACAGAATTAATGAAAATCCTCGGGATTAAGAAAATTCGAACTACACCAATGCATCCACAGTCTGATGGTTTAGTGGAACGTCATAACAGGACAATTTGCCAACATCTATCGTTATTTGTCTCCCAAAACCAGCAAGATTGGGATGAACTGATTCCATTGTTCCTCTTATCTTATCGGAGTGCACAGCATGGCTATACACCTTCAATGTTGGTCACTGGTCGAGAAATGAAGCTTCCTAGCGATATGCTCTTTGGAAAATCTCCTCCTTCGTCCCGAGAAGAAGACCAAACTCTGCCTCAATATGTTGAAGACCTCCAACAAAAGTTAGAGAAGATTCACGAGTTTGCAAGGACGCGACTGAAATTAACCAGCGAAAAGATGAAGAGACGGTTGAATAAAAAACTTAAAGAAGAGATATTTAAGCCCGGTGATGCAATTTGGTTGTACCAGCCCAGAAGAAAGAAATGGTTAACTCCGAAACTTCAACGAAATTGGGAAGGTCCCTACCAAGTATTGAATAAAGTTGTGAAAGTAATAACAATTCAATGTCTTCTCTATCAATTAACAGTGACTTCCGACTAAGCTTCTCCCAGCGAAATCCAATTGTTTCCATAATTTACTTTTGGTTATTTTGACTAATTAAGGAAATAATTTTGTCTAATGTTGGAATTTCATTATTAAAATAAAAGGAGTGGACCTATCTCCTAATAATATTTTTATGGAATTATTCAATTTCCAATGGCTTACTGTCCCCAGTCTTCTTGGGAGAACTAACAGTTCCGCTTTTTCGTTCTTTCAAAAATCTATAAACGGACGCTTCTCCAACTCCCGTCATATTGGAACAGGCGCTAACTATTTCCCGAACATTACTTGAAGGACGTTGGAGCGCAAGTGAATCGTGGACATTCAGTATTATACTTTTTTCCCTTAACGTGAAACCAGCCTTACTAACAGGCTTAACTGGGGTAAAGGCAAAACTTCTTGACGTCATTTTAAATTAAAATATACTCGGAGTGATGATTCCCCAAACTTTCTTTATAAACTGCCAATACATAAACAAGAGTATCTATTATATATACTTGCAAACTAAACCATTAAATGAAAACGACTTCTATGTATACTAGAAAGTACTATTCTCGTAGCCTCCGCCCATTAAATCAAGTAACTTGTCATCCAATGAAGGCGCAAGATGCAATTTGGCGGAGCCTTTGAGAGTACTATTTTCAAGTATAAGTAGGTGGTATGTGTGCGTAAATTTTTATGTTTAGGTTCCCATGTATATCCTACTTATTGTTCTTATTTATTGACTTTTGGAGAATTGAGATACAATTGATTTATTTTATCCTGCTATGGTTTATTGCGGTTTTAGGGTCTTTTACCTGAAATCGTGCTATCAATATAATAAAAATATATTATACAGTGGAACCCCTATTATCCGGGCCAGCCGGGACCGAACCTTTGCCGGATAATCGAAAACACGGATAATCCAAAAGCCTCATTTTTAATTTCTGTAGACAAATACCTACGTCAAAAAAAGAAAAGAAACGTGATACATGTAACAAAAAATAAAAGTTTCAATATTTATACATAATACTACGTACATATAAAAACTGTAATTACGTGAATAAAATCACTTGAAAAAATGAGTAATTTTTGTTCGTTTCTGAGCTTCGTAAATTCTACCCCTTATAATTTCCTTCATTTTTTTTGTTGTGTTGAAGTAGATGAATACCATCAATTTCAGTCTGTTCTCAAAAATAAGCTATAAGTGCATTTACTGCATCTCCTGCTTATCGATGGCTTGGTTTTGACAAAAGTATTTTCATTTTCATCACTATTTTTGTCAGAACTTTTTGCAGAGGTCTGGTTATTTAGATAATCTTCATCCATAATATGATACCCTTTTTCTTCGTGATCACATTCTATCCATTCTTTTATCTTTTCGTTCTCTATTTCTTCCAAGCCTTCGATTTGTGTGGATATAGATGCCATGTTTTCGATTGATAACTCACCTTCAATTAAGTGATTATCATCTTCAGTATTCAGACGTTTCGAAAATCCCATAAAGTCACATTCTTCCAACAATTGAAGCATACGGTCTTTCTTATAAAGCCTCTTCATGGTCTCTATAACACCTTGGTCCATTGGCTGGGCAATAGATGTAACATTCGGAGGAAAATATGCTACGAATATGTTTCCATCTGCTGACTTATACATTATCCAGTAACAGTACAGCCTTGGGTGGAAGATTATTTTCTTGCAGATAAGTTTTAACTTGTGGTATAAATTTTTCGAAAAACCTCTATTTAAAAATCACTCGATCCATCCAAGCGGCCTTTTGATTATAATAATGATAATCAAATGGCAGTCTTTTTACATTTTTAAAAGCCGTCAGATTTATTGATTTTCCAATGACAGCGAACCTAAGCTTGAGTTCCTGTTGCATTAGAACAGCATAACACTGTCAAACGGTCTGTGCTTACCTTGAAACCTTAAAAAAATACATATTATGTAACTTTAAAAATCAAAGAAAACACCATTAGATGGTATACGGATGGTTCAAAAACCACCATTGGAGCAGGCGCTGGAGTATTTGGGCCTGGCACCAGATACTCATTATCGTTAGGCTCCTTCCCGAGCGTCTTTCAGGCAGAAATACTTGCGATCGAAAGATGCGTGGAAATGAACCTAGAAAGAAACTACCAGAAATGTGACATATCGATCCATTCTGATAGTCAAGCAGCTATCAAAGTATTGAGCTCCCATGTCATTGACTCAAAGTTGGCATGGGAGTGCCGAAGAAAACTTGATGAATTAGGCAAGAATAACAGGGTCTCTTTAGTCTGGGTTCCTGGCCACTCGGGAATAACAGGGTCTCTTTAGTCTGGGTTCCTGGCCACTCGGGAATCACGGGAAATGAAGAGGCCAATACACTTGCCAGGAAAGGAGCACAAATGCCCTTTATTGGCCCGGAGCCTTTCTGTGGTGTAGCAAAATGCTCCTACAAGAAAGAGTTTCGGAAGAAAGAGGAAACCGAAAGAGAAGCACTCTGGCGGTGCCTTCCCGGGTTGGAACATTCCAAAAAGTTCCTGGGGAACTTTGACACTGCTAGGTCCAAAAAATATTTGGACCTCAGTAAAGATAAGCAACATCTCCTCACGGGCTTTCTTACAGGACACTGCCGCCTTAGGAAGCACTTAATGAGAATAGGTCTAGCAGAGATTGACGAGTGTAGATTCTGTGGGGAGGAGGATGAAACTCCTGATCACCTAGTTCTGGAATGCCTCGCCATTGCAATCCAACGCAAGAAATGCTTTGGACAAGAAACTTGTAAGAGTGAGGACCTAACCTCGCTGAAGCCGTCCCAAATACTAGAGTTCATTAGAACCTTGGAACTGGAAGGCGAGCTGTAGTAGTAGCGACAACAGCTCTGATAGGGGGGCACAATAAACCGTTGATTTTAGTGCACAGTAACCCCGTTATAATCTAATCTAATCTAACTTTAAAAATCAAACAGTATAAAAAGAATAACCTGGTGCACTAGTTTCTGAACCTGCAGCAAGTGCTCTTTTCGGCATTGCTTTCCAATAAAGTCCGGTTTCGTATCCATTATACACTTGCTCGGGTTTTAGGTAATGCTCCGTTATAAGATTTTCCAAATCATACCAAAATTCTACCATAGCTACATCATCAACACTTAATTTCTCCCCTTGGATAGCTAATTGTCATATGACGTTTTTTAAATCTGTATAGCCAACCGGAAGAAGAGAAATTTCCTTTAATTTTAAAATGTTCATGAAACTTTTGGGCTTCCCTAGTACACATAGATCCTGATATTGGAACCCCTTCCGATCTTTTTTGTAAGAACCATTTGGTTATGGCATCATCAAGTTTTGGAAAAGTAAATCCTTTTAGTGACTTCCTATCAGAAACAGCTCTGTAATTCGGCTTTCTTCTTCGCGAACCGTTTGTTTTCCTATGTTATATGTTTTAGCCAGTAGAGCAATACCTTTGTTTTTTCAAATAGTTTTACAAACTATCTGTCTGCTCGACAGCCACGGATAATCCGCGCACGGATGATCAATTTAAAATGCCGCACGGAAAATCCGCCGCCCGATTAAAGCGCGCATGGATAATCGGGGTTCTACTGTACCAGTAAACATTCATCCATGTGGACTTGATTGACGTGTAAAATCTTTGGTGTTCAACTAATTAAAGCGGTTAAATGTAAGGTTAGACGCGAACAAGCGACATTTCACAAGCCCGAAGACTAAAAAAGTAGAATACATCATCTATAGTCCGTCTAGAAAGTATTCGGAATTTAATATTTCTCCTACGTTTAGCATATTTCTTTTTTGTAACATCCTAAGACGAAAGTAATGCATCAAGTAGATTCTGCCGATAGTAAGCTATGGCCAAAATTACATGACAATACCATCTGTCACATATTGTGGATTGCAAGCAAGCTTAAATTTTGTGTAATAATGTCACAACTAGAAAAAAGGAAATTGGTAGAATATTTGTATTGAAAAGGTGTTCAAAACGTTACAGAATTAGTGTAATTGACGGATCTCGGAAAAAGTGCAGTATATGAGACAATAAAGAGGATAGAAAGAGATATGAGACATGGGCCAGTTTCGAGAAGACTGCGTAAGATTAGCGGTGTTCGGGACGATAGCAATTTCCCTTTTGTTTTAAATTTCAATTGAAGTGAACTGTAATTTTTATTAATAGTAATTAATTAAAGGCTGACATTTTACCTTTCTCATTCCTCTGGGAGATTAATCGGCCGGTGTTGTATAGCGATGTCGCTTCAATCACACACCGTTGTACTCTAGCGCGCGGTGAGTTTCTTACTACTACGATAATTTACACATACTCGGTACAAAACTTTGATGAGGTGAAAATGTCAACGTTGCGCGATTGAATTTAAAATATATAATGCATATCTGGATTCAATCACGAACAAGCGGAAACAATTGAAACGCTTTATTGGCCTTAGGACGACAAAATTCGCGCCGAGGGTTTCGAAAATTGGCTAACAGATTTAAGAATCAACGAAGAATAAACGTGTGTCCAGAAACTGTCCGCAAGTTACTGAAAAGACAGGCTCCTTATCAAGGCAAAAAGTCCCTGCAATGACACATTTACAAAGGCAACGAAGAATAGATTTTTGCCAATGTTTTTTATTTAATATGCTTTTATTTCAACAAGTGTACAAAGTCACAGTACAATGTATGAAAAACTAATCTCTTAGCACATCACGTGTTCAGACTATAAAGGATTCTTAAAACTAATTACATCTAATTACAATGTTCAGGACGAGCTCAATTAATAGTCTCAAGAAAAATTTCATACATACATACACATATACACGCACACACATATACCTACAACAACAAAACAAAAGAATATATGTATATAATCATAATTTTTGTGAAGCATTGTTCCTAATCAGCAATAAATGCTGGCACCGGAACCTATATATTTTAAGTTTCATGGCCATTTACAAATTGCATCATTTCTGTTTTGAACGAGGAATAACTATCTTTATTTTTTATATAGTTTGGCAAAAGATTGAATGACTGAAGACATTTAGAAAAGGGATTATTTAGAGCAATTTTCGTTCTTACCTGAGGTAGATTAATTTGGTCTTGACTTCTAGTTCCATAGGAATGTATTTCATTAATTATATTCATTTTTGTGTTGCATTTCTGTTTTCGAGAAGATAACTTTGTTTTATATCCGACGAAAGTTGTTTCCAGCTTGGTGCAAATCATCTAAAAATCCTATCAAGAGAACAAGTTAGCTCCAAATCGTTTCCTACTAAAATGATGGTTTGGGGAGCAATATATGTGCGTGGTGCTACACCGCTTTGTATAGTTGATGGTACCGTTAATAGTGAAAAATATTGTGAAATTCTAAATGTATATCCAGAGGGCTGGCGATTACAGTAGGTTAATGCAAGATGCCATACTTCTGCATATAATGCAGCTCGGATGCAAGAACAAAACTTGACAACAATTCCATGGCCAGCAGCTTCACCAGATCTTAGTACCATTCAAAACGCATGAGGAGTAATGAAGATCAAAGTGGAACGAGCAGCGCCACGAAATAAAAAAGATTTGATTCAGTTTTATAGGCCTGGACCACCATTACCGAACATTATAGCTATTAGATTTGATAATAGGAAAAGGGCATTTGAATTAAAACACTTATTAATATTTTAACATTTGCAGAGCTGTTTTATTTATGCTTTACTTGAACAGAGAGTGTCTTAAGACTGATAATAAATATGTTGATATATTCGTATTCGAGATTGAACATAACGCTTGTTGTATCAGCAGTTTTCGTCGTGAAAGCCAGCAGCTGCATGTAAAGATAAAAACTCTTATCTGCTCCTTTTTGTATCGAACAGAATGACATCATATTCATGGTTAAATAGTACAGGGTGTATCTTATACATATATCTAATACTCCCACTCAAAAAGGAGAAAATTTAGAAAAATATATATATATATATTACTAATTTATTATTTGTTCAAATTAATCTTATTCTTAGTTTTGGGGAAATGTTCTTTTATGGTCCAACATTTGTTGCATGGATATGGGAAAACCCCAATAGAAAACCCAATCAGACCATCTTATCTTCGTTATCAGGTGTTGTATCCTGGATTTCCGTTAAGCCCATCTTGAAACGTAGTTCCTGGAATCTAGGAGACGGTAGAGGTTTCGTCATAGCATCTGCTAATTGGTTACCTGTTGAAATATATTTTAAAATTACCACATTTTTATTAACTTGTTCTCTTGTAAAGTGATATTTGATATCAATGTTGTTTAATTTCTAACTTGTCTAACTGCTAACATGATAGCTTAAATATTTATTTTCAATTCAACCTTGGAAGTTTTTCTGTCAGTTACAAAAAATTGTCAATGTCAAAAATAAAAATTTCTACTTCATAAAATATATTTGATTTTCATCAACGATTCAAGATAATTTGAATGATATCCAATCCTTCCAAGTGAAATAAGAGCTATTGAAGCTTTATGTGTGTTTAAGGAATAATCGTTCGTTTATTCCCATACATAAATTTGATCCCTCGAGTCGGACAGAGCATAAAACCAGCGATAAATCCTAATTATTAAAATTGGAAAATGGAATGTGTGTCTGGTATCTGGTAATTGGACTGGACCGATTGTGAATTGGACTTTGTCAAGAACTCATTCAGGTCAGACGTTTCCAATATATTCTTTATTTTTTGAGCTGTTCAACATTTGACGTGCGAGTTTTCGCACACAGTTTGCAAACTTTTTTTACGTATATAAACCTGTAATCAAACATGGATCCGGATGCGTTGTTATTAAAAGCGCACGCCGCTCGAAGAACTGCTAAAGGTAGTATCACTAGAATAGAGAATTTTATCAATGCAAATGCAGGTAATTTATTGCATAAACTTGAATATGATACCAGGTTAGAGCTACTTGAAACTTCTTTCAAAAAATTTTGTGAGTCTCAGGACGTCATTGAGGGCTCCGAGACAGATCTTGATAAGATTGGTGACCCTAGTGACTATGAAGAAAAATATTGTACTTTAAAAACTCAATTAAAAATTTTGATTGATCATTCTTCTCCTAAAGATAATGCTACCGTTCAAGGTACAAACCAACAAGGTCATCACGCAAATTCCATACAAAATGTTAATGTTAAAACAGAGGTAAAATCTAAGATGCCTGAAATTGTAATTGACAAATTTGCAGGTGGGCACCAAAGTTGGAATGGTTTCTATGATATTTTTAAAGCCCTTGTTTTAGACAATGATGATTTGGCAGAAATACAAAAACTTATTTATTTAAAATCAAATTTACTGGGTGAACCTCAAAAATTAATTTCAAATTTACCATTGGTCGCCTCTAATTTGTCAGTAGCAATTGACATACTTAAGGAAAGATATGAAAATAAGTTAGCGAATATTTACGTTCACATCAAGGGCCTATTAGACGTTCCATCAATAAATAAAAGTAATTCAATGAATTTGCGTAACTTTGTTGTCACAGTTAAACAGCACACTGAGTGCTTAAAAAATTTGAATGTTCCTATAGCAGAGTGGGATTTGATTTTGGTGTATATTTTGTCCCAAAAACTAGACATTAACACTAGACGTGGGTATGAATTGGAAAGAGGTCCTACTCTTTTACCTACTTTAGACGGGTTCCTCAAGTTCGTTGAGAAAAGATGTCAGGCTGCTGAAAATTTGGTTTCGCCAGAGTTGCCTCGTAAAAACTCTAATTTTGCTAATGTAGATAAAAAGTTAAGTTGTTTGTTTTGCAAAATGTCAAATCATAACATGTTTAAATGCTTTAAATTCAAAGAATTGCCATTGAATAAAAGAAAACAGTTTATATTTTCAAATCGGTTATGTTTAAAATGTTTTGCTCCACATCATGTAAGTCAATGTGAGTGGAAGAATTGCCCTATTTGCGGCGAAGCTCATAATTCCCTATTACATGCGGGAAATTCTGTCGATTATTCGTCAAAATCTAATAATTCTCACAATAATACAATAAATGCTCAACAAAATTCGAGTTTTGATTCCAATCGTGGGCCTACCAATCACAAACAAAAAGGCTATTCCATGAACAAATCGAGTAGTAACTCAGATCAAGCTTCTAACATAGAACAAATACAAAATTCGGAGGTTACTCAAGCTTCCACTAGTGACAAGCTTGGGGCACAATCCAACACTATGTCAAGCCTTTTTATAAACCAAAAATCTCATATTTTATTGGCAACTGCATCCGTACATGTTTCAAATAACAATGGCCATTTAATATCTGCCAGAGCCGTGCTTGATAGTGGGTCTCAAGTATCAC
This sequence comes from Galeruca laticollis, assembly GCA_963921935.1. Lineage (NCBI taxonomy): Eukaryota > Metazoa > Arthropoda > Insecta > Coleoptera > Chrysomelidae > Galeruca > Galeruca laticollis. The sequence continues at coordinate 54,190,242 of OY998184.1, forward strand.
TAATCACACATAAATTAGCGAAAAGACTACAATACCCTACCTATAATAAAAACTTGTCAATTTGTGGTGTATCAGGTCACATGCAAGTAAGTGAAGGAATAGATATTAAATTGTTCTCAAAGGTTGATCCCACAAAAACATTTGAAGTAAATTGTTCCGTAACAAATTTTATTTCTTCTAAGTTGCCTCAATTTCCTCTACAAACAGATCGATTAGAAATCCCTTGTAGTATCGTCTTGGCCGACTCAAATTATGATGTTCCAGATCACGTAGATTTGTTATTAGGAGCAGATGTTTATTATTCATTACTTTTACCTGGTCTGATTAACCTTGGGGACAACCTACCCATATTACAAAATACTCATCTTGGTTGGGTGGTAGGAGGTGTCCTATCCCCAACAATCTTGTCAAATTTTATAACATGTGATCAAGTTCCCTCACATTCTTTATTCATTAATTTCAATCAAATCGACAATTTGCTGCAAAAATTCTGGGCAGTTGAAGATGTGCCACAAGGACGTATTTTATCAAGTGAAGATGAACTTTCTGAACAAATATTTAAGGATACCACAAAAATTTTGGATAATGGTAGATTTCAAGTGGATATGCCATTTAAATCGCCCGTTGAGAGTTCTAAACTAGGCGAATCTTTTTCATATGCCAAAAAACGTTTTCTTTCATTAGAGAAAAGATTGCATCAAAATAAGTCATTGTTTGACCAATATTCAAAGTTTATTAAAGAATACATCAACTTAGGTCATGCACGGTACATTCCTCTTGATCTTAAAAATATTCACAATAACCACAAATATTTTATACCTCACCATTGTGTGATTCGCAATGATAAAGTTACAACGCGTCTCAGAGTGGTCTTCGACGCGTCCCTAAAAACCACCTCGGGATATTCATTAAACGACATATGTCTAAAAGGGCTTGTTGTTCAGCCAGAGCTATTTGACATTTTGTGTCGCTTTAGAGCTTATATGTTGGCTGTTGTTGCAGACATCGAAAAGATGTACCGGCAAATCTTGATTAATTCTGATCACATTTACCTACAAAACATCTTATGGCGAGAAAATATAACAGATGATATTAAATGCATTGAATTGTTAACTGTTAGCTACGGAACAAATTTTGCACCTTATGTAGCCACTCGTTGTCTCGTTGAATTGGCAGACATGTATAAAAAAGAATTTCCGTTGGCAGCTATGGCAATCCAAACTCAAACATACGTTGACGATGTGTTGGCTGGAGCTGACTCTTTCGAGGAGCTCTGTGAACTGAAAACCCAATTAATAAAATTACTTAATTTAGGCCAATTTACACTTCATAAATGGTGTTCAAATTCCATTGAATTTATGAACAATTTTACCTCAGAAACTGAATCCAAAAACTACTCTATAAATTCTGAGAGTAATTCCAATAAAGTGCTGGGTGTTTTTTGGGAGCCGAAATCAGATCACTTTTCTATTTCTCTGCCCAAGAACATAAATGTAAATCCAATTACGAAAAGAAACGTCTTAGCTATTATAGCTTAAATCTATGATCCGTTGGGGCTTGTTGCTCCAATTGTCATAACAGCCAAAATCTTCATGCAGAAGCTTTGGTTATTGAATTTAAATTGGGACGACTGTTTAAATTTAGAGTTAAGTAACGAATGGATTCAATTTTCTACAAACATTCTTGAATTATCAGAGTTAAAAATTCCGCGATGTTTAATTAATAATCGCAATATCAAGCGAATTGAGATTCATTCTTATTCAGACGCAAGCTTAAAGGCATATGGGTGTTGTATATATTTAAGAACTGTTTATGAAAATAACAGTGTTTCTTGTCATCTAATTTGTGCCAAATCTAGAGTTTGTCCTTTGCGAACAATTTCTCTTCCAAAATTGGAATTATGCGCATGCGTGTTGTCAGCAAAGGTCACCCATCGTATTTTAGAAACATTCAAAAATAACTTCCAAATAGCCAGTGTTAATCTTTGGACTGATTCGCAAATTTCGTTAGCATGGCTACAATCACATCCAAGTAGATGGAATATATTTGTCTCTAATAGAGTTTCTTTAATTCAAGAACTAACATCCTTGTACACCTGGAGGTACATTCCTACCAAACAAAATCCAGCTGATTATGTATCTAGAGGTATGATGGCGCAAGAACTTATTTCTAATAATATATGGTGGCAAGGGCCCTCACATTTGAAAAATGTTGATTTTAATTTAAATTCATTTCAGTCAAGTGTTAATATTCAGAAAATTCCGGAAGAACGAAAAGTTGTTATGAGTACAACCTCTACTGAAAATTATATGATAAGTATTTTCAATAGGTTTTCAGATTTTCTGAAAATACAACGTATAGTTGCATTCTGTCTTCGGTTTAGACATAATTTACAACATAAAGATGATAAAAGGTTTGGTCCTTTAAAAGTAGATGAATTACAACATGCTTTAAAGGCAACATTGCAAGTTTTGCAACAACATTATTTTTCTCAAGAAAAAGATTTATTAAAAAACAAAAAGGTCCTTCGAAATAAACAGTTTAATTCTTTGAATCCCTTTATTGACTTGGAAGGCTTAATCCGCGTTGGCGGGAGATTGTCAAATGCTGATCTGCCATTTGCACAAAAGCATCCAATATTATTGCCCGCTAGATGCCACATTGTTGATTTGATGCTACGGAGAGAGCACCTTAAATTATATCATGCCGGTGCTCAAACCGTGTTAAGTAACTTTAGACTACGTTATTGGCCTTTAGATGGCCTTAGAGCTGTTAAACGCATAATCCACAAGTGCATCCCTTGTTTTAAATTTAAAGCTAGGTGTGCTGAGCAAATGATGGCAGATCTGCCTAAAGATCGAATTTCAGTTTGTCGTCCATTTTTAAAGGTCGGTGTGGACTTTGGGGGTCCATTTTTAATTAAAACCTCGAATTTACGCAAAGCCTCTAAAGTTAAAGCATATATTGCTATATTTGTATGTATGACTACTAAGTGCGTCCATATAGAATTGGTGTCGGGCTTGTCGACAGAACAATTTTTGCTCACATTACAACGTTTCATAGGCCGACGGGGTAATCCTTCGGTAATATACTCTGACAATGCCACTAATTTTTTTGGCTCCAGTAACCATTTGAAAACCTTATACGAATTTTTTAAATCCAAAAGTAATATTGAGTCTATTGAAAATTTTTTATCGAAAAATGAGACTCAGTGGAAATTTATCCCACCTCGTTCACCACATTGGGGCGGTCTTTGGGAGGCCGCAATTAAGGGTGCTAAGCATCATCTGATTAAAGCTATTGGTAAAACAGTTCTAAATTTTGAGGAATTTTCGACAATCTTGGTTTGCATTGAGAGCATCATGAACTCGCGGCCTCTTAGCATTTTATCAAATGATCCGACTGATTTAAACTCTTTAACACCGGGACATTTTTTAATAGGCGACAATCTTTCAGCATTCCCAGACAAAGACTTGAGTAATATTCCAGAAAATCGATTGTCAATGTATCAGAAGTGTATTAAATTCAAACAAATATTTTGGAAGCGATGGTCCATTGAATATCTTAATAGGCTTCAGCAAAGGCCAAAATGGACCAATCAAACCCGAAATTTGGAAATTAATCAATTAGTCCTTTTAAAGGAGGATAACTTGCCTCCTTTCAGGTGGGCTCTCGCGCGAATCATTGAAATTATTCAGGGTTCAGACGGCAAAGTTCGTTTAATTAGAGTCAAAACATCAGATGGAACGTTTCTTAGGTCTATAGCGAAGGTATGTCCCCTTCCTGATGATACCTAGATTTGTGTATTGTTAAATCTTAAACTTTGTCATTAGGTTAGCTATTTTTTATGTCTTATGTACTGTGTTGTGTGCGGAAGTTATCTGAAGTGAAGTGTTTTGTTTAAGTTGGAGTTTTCTCCCGGAAAACGTCCAAGGCGGGAGTTATGTTTAATTTCTAACTTGTCTAACTGCTAACATGATAGCTTAAATATTTATTTTCAATTCAACCTTGGAAGTTTTTCTGTCAGTTACAAAAAAATTGTCAATGTCAAAAATAAAAATTTCTACTTCATAAAATATATTTGATTTTCATCAACGATTCAAGATAATTTGAATGATATCCAATCCTTCCAAGTGAAATAAGAGCTATTGAAGCTTTATGTGTGTTTAAGGAATAATCGTTCGTTTATTCCCATACAAATGTGTTTGGATCGTTTATGAAAAACAGGATTATTGGCTATTGCTATGCAACCGTTATTATCTTCATATATTATTATAGGCTCTTTTATATTAAAGTTAATGTCTTTTAAAAGAGATTTAAGCCATAAAGCTTCTCGTACGCCTTCAAAAAGTGCCATATACTCAGCTTCAGTAGATGAAGCTGCAACAGAATTTTGTCTTTTTGTATTCCAACAAATTGTACAATTTTCAAATAATTTAAAAATATAGCCAGTTGTACTTCTACGATCTGTTTCATTATTTCCCCAATCGGAGTCTACATATCCGACCAAAATATGATTAAAATGGCTTTGTTTATAAACTAATTTAAGTTTCAAAGTACCTTTTATATATCTTAAAATACGTTTAAGGCATTGCCACAATTCTTTATTATTTTTATTTTGATATCTGCTTAATAAATTAATGGCTGTACAGATATCTGGCCGTGTACATAGCATTACGTACATTAAACAACCTATTAAATTTCGGCAGGGTGCTTCTATATTTATATCTGAATTTAATTCAATATAATTTAATTTATTAGGCAATGGCGTATTAACCGGCTTACAATCTGTCATATTAAATTTATTTAAAATGTTTTCAAATATGAACTCTGATCTAATGTAATTCGATCTTTATTACGGTCGACTTTAATACCTAGAAAAAGTTTTAATTCTTGCATGTCTTCCATTTTAAACTGATTCATTAAATAATTTTTAAAACTAATTAGATTATTTAAATCAGCTGTAGCAATTAACAGATCGTCGACATATAATATTACATAGATGTTTTTATTAATGTGACCTCTATCCAAGTAATATAAACAACGATCGACTTCTGAGTTTTTAAAACCATGTTGTTTTAACACTTCATCAAAACGAGTGAACCAACATCTCGCCGATTGTTTTAGTCCATGTAATGATTTATTTAGTTTACAGACTTTGTTTTGTTTAGCTTTAAAACTGTCCGGTATACGCATATATATTTCTTCTTTTAAAATACCATTAAGATAAGCTGTTTTAACATCCATTTGATGTAACAATAAGTTATATTGATTAGCTAAACTAATTAAAAACCTAAAAGTTGAAATTCGAGCCACCGGCGCAAACGTTTCATCATAATCTAATAAATATTGTTGACTAAAACCCCTTGCTACTAAGCGAGCTTTGTATCGGTGTGGATTACCATATACATCATATTTAATGGCAAATACCCATTTACAGTCAACTATATTTTTGTCAAGAGGTCGGTCAACAAGAGTCCACGTTTCATTAATTAATAGAGAATTTATTTATTCCTGAATTGCTTGCTCCCACTGAATTTTGTCGTCTCTATATTTTATTTCATTATAAGATTCAGGAATTTTACAAATAAGTGATTGTGCACACATGAGATAATTATTCATACAGGGTGTTTCGTTGTATGATATAGAAGGAAGGTTTTTAATTCTTTCACTTCGTCTTAAATTGGTATTATTGTGATTTTCATTTGGCGAAGGTATACTATTGTATTCGTTATCTGTCTTGATGACAGATTTATCTATTTCCGGTATAGATTTATCTATTTCAGTGATAGATTTACCTGTTTCTTTATTTTGTACAGGTTTTGTAGAGGTTTCATTTAATGTTATCTTAGGCATTTTATGAGGAATGGAGTTTTCAGGCTGAAAGCCTTCATTAAGTTGTAATCTTAATGTATCAACCCCTTCATCAAGTTTTGGTCTTGATGTTATAAAATTTATTTCGTCAAAAATGACGTCACGTGCTATAATAAATTTGTTAGATTTGATATTTAATATTTTATATCCATTTGGTTGATAACCAACCATTATGCCTTTATTTGATTTTTGTTCAAATTTATCTTTTCTGACTTTATTATGTATATATGCTGTTGAGCCAAATATTTTTAAATTATTTATTCTGGGCTTTTTATTATGCCACAGTTCAAAAGGTGTTTTATTTTGTTTTAAAGATTTAGTAGGTGTCAGATTTATTAAATATGTTGCTGTAAGGACTGCTTCGCCCCAAAAGATTTTATCTAACTTAGCACCATGTACCATTGACCGGGCCTTTTCTGTAATTGACCTGTTCATACGTTCTGCAACAGAATTTTGTTGCGGTGTATGGGGTACATTTAAATGATAACTTATACCTCTTTGAACACAATAGTCTTTAAATTCATTCGAAAGATATTCTCGCCCATTATCACAATAAAGATTTGCTAATTTTAAATTAAAATGTGCTTCACTTTTTAATAAAAAATCTTGAAACATTTTAAAAACTTCAGACTTGTACGCTAATAAATAGGTTACTGTGTAATGAGTAAATTCGTCAATGAAAGTGACAAAATAATTTTTGTCATCAATAGTGGGTGGAGTTATAGGACCACATACGTCTGAATGAACAATAAATAATGGTCTTTTAATATGAGTTTTGTCTTTGGCTTTAGCAAACGGTAGACGTGCTTGTTTTCCATAAATACAAGCTTCACATAAATCATGTGAGAGTTGAATATTGTTTAAATTTTTATTGTCATTTAGAAAATCAATATTTTTCAACTGTAAAAATTTTTCTTTACTTATATGACCTAAACGGGCATGCCAAAGTTTATAAGTATTTAATGTTCTTTCAGAAATAGCATTTGCTAGAATTTTTAATTGTTTATTAACTTTTAGAGTAACTGTTATTAAATTATTTTGTATCTTACCTTTAATTACTGTCTCGTTACCCTTGTTAATACTCACTGAACCATTTTCATTAAAAATAACTGTCATACCAGATTCCTGGATTCGACGTACTGACAGAAGGTTGTATGGGATGTCCTCAGCATACAGAACGTCCTCCAGAACTCCAGTCATGCCATTTTCCGTTGTAACGTTGATGGTTCCTTTTATCGTCACTGTAATTGAGACACCAACTTTCGCAACTGAAATTCTAATTGGATTGTCCAAATGTTTGTATGTTGTAAAGAAATTCACTTGGTTCACCATATGGTCCGTAGCACCAGAGTCTAATATAAATGTTAAGTCTTTTTCTGAATCACTTTTCTGCAAGGCTGTACTTTCCAAAATGAAAGCAAATCCCTCTTCTCTACTTTGTTGAGTATTAATTGTTTGTAAGGTACGTTCGCGAGGTTCTTCCCATTTATATTGATTTTTCTTGTAAAAATAACAGTTTTTGATTGTGTGGTTTTTGCGTCCACAATGTCTGCACTTTATATTAGAATGAAATTGACCTGTTGATTTCCTATGTCCTTGATTTTGATAATTTCGTTTTGTTTGTTGGTTGAAGAATCTAATCTTTTGTTTATGGTGTTTATATTTATTTGGTGTAAAGGATGTTTTGGGTTGCTGCTTTTCTACATGTAATACTTTATTACTGGTGTCACTACTCTCATTTTGTAATTTTGTTTCGTAGTCGAGTAATTTAGTTTTTGTAAAAGCAAGACTCAAATTATCGTCTGTTAAAGTATGAATTGCTGTAACAATACCATCATAGGATGGTGGAAGGGTGAGAAGGAGGTGAGCTATTTTTGACATTTCAGTTAAATTTCCTCCAGAAGCTAAAAGTTCAATCATCAATTCGTCAAAAACTAGAAAATGTTTTGTTAATGTTGTATCACCTTTAAATTTTAAACTTAGCAATTTCTTCTGGACTGCCAACTGTGTTGCTAGACTTTTTCTTTCGTAGATAGAATCTAGTTTTTCAATAATTTTACGGGCTGGTGCTTCTTCGGTAACAATACCTATCATTGTATCACTAAGACAATCAATGATAACACTTTTGGCTAAGCGTTCGAGTTTTTGCCATTTTTTATCAGGTTCCACCGGAGCCTCCTCGTCAATCACTTTTAATGCATCTTCTTCTGCGAGTATAGCTCTTAAACGGAATTTCCAAATACTGTAACGTTCACCATCAAATTGTCTAATATTTCGTCGGCTTTTATTGGTATCCATAATCACTCAAGTTAATAAAAACAAACACACACGAAACCGAAAGTAGAACACCGTATTTTTTTTTTATATACTGGGCCCATAACCTATTAGATTTGGTAATAGGAAAAGGGCATTTGAATTAAAACACTTATTAATATTTTAATATTTGCAGAGCTGTTTTATTTATGCTTTACTTGAACAGAGAGTGTCTTAAGACTGATAATAAATATGTTGATATATTCGTATTCGAGATTGAACATAACGCTTGTTGTATCAGCAGTTTTCGTCGTGAAAGCCAGCAGCTGCATGTAAAGATAAAAACTCTTATCTTCTCCTTTTTGTATCGAACAGAATGACATCATATTCATGGTTAAATAGTACAGGGTGTATCTTATACATATATCTAATAATAGCGTTCACCTAGTTTCGGGTTTGTCTTAACGCTTATTTAAGTCTTTAGAGTTATAAGAGGTTGTATAAGTAAATGAGATGAATTATTTGTTATAATTATATTAATTTAAGTAATATGAATATATATCGAAAAATTATAATTGTGCTTTCTGTTTTCCGGATACTTTCTAGACACACTATATTTACCTTTGAGAACTTTTATGCCACTGACAGTGGTGTGTGATCTGAAGCGTATGAAATATTATATTTTGTTTATTTCTGTTGTGCCTCGCTTATGGCATTTTTTTTCGGATTTCAAAAGTATTTAAGTCCCTAAATAAAATTAATAATCTCCGTGCATGCTTACTCAATCTACCCTTGTGTATTAAACTTCTTCAATTGTAAACTTCGGCGGTGTCTCTCACACCTGGACATCATCATCACTGTCCATTTTATATATTTTTTTAGCGATAAGTAGGTAATAAATGATAATGTTGACTCCGATTTCAGAAAAAATAGTATGCGTACCTCTTATTAAAAGCATATTCCTGGACACAATGCTTATTGGCCTCGGCTAACAATTTATACTACTGTTTTAAATGAAACTCTCCGAGAGGCATCAAAAGAAATGTAACTTCTGTCATTCTGACGATGATATTTATATCGAAACAATTGTCAATTTTCTTAGAATTTTTAAAAATTTTTCAATATATTGTGGAATTACCTAGAAATAGTAAGTTTCATTTAAAACAGTAAAATGAGTATATTCCACGAAGTAAGGGTCGAGACAGTTATTTTTTTGTAATTTACACTACCTTCCGGAAATGTATTGTTTTTACTACTGGATACACAATGTACTTTAACCAATCTTTTAACACGATTTTCTTTTTATTAATTTTAGAATTATGTCTCCCCTTTCCAAATAAACTATTGACTTTATTTTTAATTTTAGTTATTGCCGATGATTCCGATAAATATCAAGAATTTGTGAAGTTATGTCTTAACATATGTATTTTCTTAAAGGATATTGAAGAATTTAAAGGATCTATAGAAAATACTATAAATGACATTGTAAAAATTGGATAGCGTTAATCTCTTGTTGCCTGGTTGTTTTTTTTTTGAAAGTTATTTTTGTATTTAAAAATTAAAGTGATTTATTTTATCAAATTTAGTTTCATTATGCCTATATCGCTTTATATGTATATTTCCAAAAAATTGTCAATGTCGAAAAACCGCTTTCTGAAAGAATAATATATAACATTAATTATATTTCATGTAGTGTTACATAAATACAAAATGTTTTTAAAGCTTTAATTGTACTTTATCCTACATAAAATGTGAACTTGATCATGTTAAATCATCCCCGTCCAATGAATCGTCGTTTTCTTCCGCATCCGCATCGTTCGGAACTTCTGGTTGTATGTTGTTCAATAAATCTCTCATAGCGTCCACTAAAGATGCGACGCTAGTTCGAAAATCTCCTACTTCCCGGTTTTCGCCTACAGGTAAAGCACGGGCGCCATCTTCATCTCTCACTCTGCGAATTAAAAAAAAACAAAGTAAAAAATGGTATAATTATTCAATCTAAGTTTTCTTGATTGAAAGTTATATACAGTGTGACCGATTTAAAATGGAACCACCCCTGTAACATACGCATTTTTCAATCAATCTCCAAAAAATTTTCCTGTAATATTAAGGATCAAAAACTGTATCTTAACACACATTTCTATAATTTTAGTTTAATTTCCAAGGCACTCTATGCTTTTTTTCTTTGTCGAAAACGGCAAAAGTTTATTAGGCAATTTTTGTTTTCAATTTTGACAACACCACTGAATTTGTAGCCGTCAGAAATAAAAACCATCAAAATTTCATAAAAAAATATTGGTTAGCAATAACTTTAATTCTAGAAGCAAAGTATTTGATGATAATTTTTATTTAGATTATTAGTCCGATCAATTTAAACATTCGAAGCTACATTAAATTCCCATCAAGCTGAAAATCAGTAAGATTGTTCAAAATATGATTAAAAATAAAATTTGCCCCTGTATGGAAAAATTTTTATTTAAGGTCAAAGGTCAAAAAAATGAGTTTTTCACGATTTTCAGAGAAACGGTAAGTTTTATCATAAAAATATCTCAGACAAAAATTGTAGATCATAAAATAATCTACAAAAAATGTATCAATACTTTTTTTCCTACGAGCCACCGTTTTTGAGATATAACGATTCAAAAAGTTAAGTTGCAATCGTCATAATATGCACACGTTTCCACGCCACCTATGAGGTAGTGTACTTAGCGCGTTTTTTTAAACGTGGTTTCCCCCTTCTGAGGATTTTCTTCTTTCATACTCTTCATTCAATTTCTGGCCACAAAATAAGCATAGTTCTTTAAAACAAAAAGCTGATTCACTGACACGTGATCTAGTACGAGGAGTACTTACTGTGGATGTACTTGCTTCTTGTTCTTCGCGTTGTCTTTTATTAGCTGCAGCAATAGAAGAGTTTCGAGTATAATTTTCACGACAATTTTCATGTATTAACACCTATTTCTGATTTTTGAGAAATTCCGAAAGTTCATCTGCTCTTTCGATACTTGCATTAATTAATGACCCATACCACGTTCAACAGTAACAATTTTACTTTCAGTTAAAAGTTTAGCACAAATAAAACAATATTCAGACATTTTCATTATAAAAGTCAAAACAGTACGATATAGGTTAGTATAAACACGTGATTTCACTACATAGCCACGCACACAATAGAACAAGAGACAGATGTCTCGAAGTTACACTGGCGTATGAAGTAAGGGACTGGGTTTCATTTGACCTGATATTCTTATAGTTATAACTTATGTATATTTTATATTTTAAGTATAAATTACAATCACCGATAGAAAAATATTTCAACATATATAACAACTCTAGTAAGATGTATATACGTGGCGCACTCATGCATATTATGACAATAACAATTTGAACAACTTTTTAAATACGTTATATCTCAAAAACGGTGGCTCGTAGGAAAAAAAGTATTGATACATTTTTTGTAGATTATTTTATGATCATAGATAAATACTTTTAATAAGAAGAAGAATGGAATCTCCTGTACTAAGTCAGAAGTCACAAAGTTTTGTCGAGTGCTGCGCCACCTATTGTGGTGGAAGGTTACTAATCACTAACAGGGAACAAATAAAGGAAGAGACCTGCATTATGTCACACTTTACTAGCTACTACTAGATGGCAAACCAAGCAAATACTGAAGGTTTTTTGAATTATGCCTATATTGTTTTTTCTTAAATAAACAAATAAAAACAGTCGCACAAAGTTTAAACACTTTTTGAAATAACCTGTTATTTTATTTTGGCTTAAAAGTAGGATAGGTTGTTTCAAAAAGCTGTTTAAAGCTTTTATCCGTTTTTATTAACCAGGATAGTTTATTAAAAGACGTATGTCGACAAATAGTTTCAAAAATTTAATATAAAATCTTGTTTATAAAATAGTACAGGTGATTTTCTTTATTTTCTCCTCAAACTTAAGATAAGAATAATGTATTGATAATAGCATGTGCTAACAAATATTACACATATGATACAATATAATGGATTCCAATATCCAATGTTTTTTAAAAAACTAATTTTTTTTCCGATATACATTATGTATTCTGTAGTGTATTTGTCATCCAAGGGGCGATCTTCGTGTTTTTCCGTTTACATTTTTTTGTATATGTACAGTCGTATATATTTTTGAAGTGTTTCAATGAAAGTATTTGTTGCATAGTTAGGATCTGGATTCAAGTATAATAAATCCCAAGATGTTTGCCTGATTGTATTTTTAAGTTTTGTTTCATCTATGTATTTCACTATTCCTCGTTCCTTGGGGCATTTGGTCTTTTCCAGTACTATCTGTAGTATTGTTGAAAAATGATCTGTAATGTCGGTTTGCAATACTAGGGACAGTATTTGATCGAGTACGTTGAATTTGGATTTTAAAAATATGCGTCGAATATCGAATTACTGAAATTTTTTCATATAACGTTTTCACATTATTTTCAAACGATGTTACTTGCAGGTTACTCGGAATTCTTTGGGTTTTCAAGAGAGTGCCAACGCTTTTAATTAAAGTGTTGATTTTTAAATTTAATTGAGATATTTCATCTATCATCAACCTTTTAAATTCTAAAATAAATTTAAAATATGATTAAATATAAAAATTAATTAAAATTATTTAGTTTAGTCACCTTGATCATCAAGTGTATCTATTTGTGGTGATGATTTATCTCTTTTGTGAAGTGTTCATCTGATTCCACTGCCACAAGGTTTTAACTCTAAAAAAATTAAAATTAAGTATTTTTATACTAAAAGTCAAATTTATTATGCAAACTTTAGGTTATTATAAATTATAATTTAACTTAAGAAACAAATTACCTCTAGGAACAGCAAATCTCGCCATATCATTTGATTCTTTATTCTCAAGGGAAATTCCTTCAGCTTCAGACCTCATAGTTTCGGCAATAGATTCCACTTGAATCTCTGGAGAAGTACTACCCGATTTATAATTCCCCGACTTTTTATACAATACTGAAAAATATATTATTTGCACAAAACATTCTAATTAATTTCTTTAAATACTTACAATTTATTTGTGGTGTAGGTTTAAAAACAGGATAAATGTTACGATTTAATAAGGGACTCTCGTCTGAATCAGAACTAGAGTGATGGGACATATACCTTGTATTTTTTTCCGTATCCTTGATCCCCGTCCTTTGTAAATATCGGAACTAGACGAAAGGTCTGTTGTAATTAAAGCCTTTTTGGCTTTTCTATGTGCTACAGTAAAGTCATCTACAAGTTAAATAACTATTTCTCTTTAAAAAATGACAAATACAATAATACTCTGTCAAAGTCTCTAATATACTGATCCATTTGTTATTGTTTCACTCCTGACATTTTGATGTCGTTAGTAACCTTCTAAGCGAATAGATGGCGTTAAAAATGCAGTTTAGCAGTGGCTATAAAAGATCGCAGGGCATGTTTATGATCTACAATTTTTGTGATAAAACTTACAGTTTCGCTGAAAATCGTGACTCATTTTTTTTACCTTTGACCTTGAATAAAAATTTTTCCATACAGGGGAAATATGGGGAACTTTCAAATTTTATTTTTAATTGTATTTTTAACAATCTTACTGCTTTTCAGCTTGATGGGAATTTATGTACCTTCGCTCTCATTTTAGGTCTAGATTCACCGGACTATATCTCAAATCCGGCAAAATTGTTGATACAAAGTAGGACACTAGTGAACTTATATAGTGAAGATCCAAAGTCAATAACTTATTCCGTTCTACAGTTATAACTACTGAAATTATGGTAATGTGAACAATTTATGTGGAAAGCATTTTTTTAATAAAAATCTGACTATGCCATTTGATTTGTAAATTATATTCCCTTAAAATAATTCAATTAAATATAGGTTATAAGTGAATTCTAAAATAACTCAAAATTAAAGTTAATTTTCAAGTGATGTCGTAGTTACATTCTCCCATGGCCGATAAAAATATAATGAATAGAAACAAGTTTTGAAGTACTTATCAATACCTAATTAACTTTCAATTTTGGGTAATTTTACACTCCACTTTTAACCTATATTTAATTACATTATTTTAAAGGAATACTAGAGGACCCGTGCTGCTCCGCAGCATTAGGATAGACTATATATGAGAGGGTGTAATTATTACATAAAATCATTTTACAGTACTTCCTTCCAGACAATATTAGTATTTGGAGACCTCGTATTCCTTTATAGGATTTTTTACAAACCAAATATTGGATTTATTAACTGATGACTAACATAGGGAATCTTGGACATAGTTAATATGTGTTTTTGAAGTATAGATTTTAAGTCCTTTTGAGCACGAGAATATCTTAGAACATATTTTACAGCAATTTTCATTTTCATAATTCGCACTTTCATTAGAATCTTTGTTAAAGCATAGTAAGCGAAAATGACCTGAGCTTGGATTGCCAGTAAACAGGATTTGAATAGGAGGATAATTATTTTGTTTAACAATTATAGTTGGAGAATCTTTAATTTCTTGTGTGATGTCAAAGGTTGTCAAATAAAAAATTTCAAATCTTAATGTATGTACCTCGGAAAGGGCTAAGCATTCTGCAGAAATTCCATAAATACCATTTCTTGACATTAAGTTATAGTGTACTCATCTTTGTTGAGGGAATTATTAGGTGGGGGTATAAAGTCTTTAATGTCGTTCCACTTTTCATAAATGTTTTCTATAGCGTCTTTAATTAAATCCAAATGATGAGCCACATTATTAAATAAATATTGGCTTACGCATCTGAATAAACAGTTTCCATGGGGAGTATTTTTGCACATATCCCAAAATTTTTAAGCGCAGGAGTGCCCTCCCGTCCTCAGCTTCGATCACATGGTGAAGAGGCCGAAGTCCAAGAATCATCTCCAATGGGGCAGTTGGTGTAGTCTTCATGCAGCCAGTTGCCCACAAACTGACCACCCTTGCCTAGACGACTATCAAGGTGAGCCTTCCATGTCAGTGTATTATCCAGGATCACTCACAGATATTTCATTTGTTCATCCACTGGAAGTGGCACTCTACCAAGGTGCAGACCCTCAGGTCTTATACCTCTCTTCTTGGTGAAAGCAACTACCTCAGCCTTGGCAGGATTCACTGCAAGTCGGTGATCGTTGCACCACCCCTATTCAGGACCATTTGCATTAGGTCCCCGAGGATGGTAAATATGCCTTCCTACAACAAGGACAACGATTAATCGGCATGCCCAATTGCTAGAAAGCCCTCACTGTTTAATATGAATATTAGTTCGTTGATTACTAGGTTCTACAATGTGGGCAAAAGGACACCCCCTTGTGAACATTCCTTATTGACGATGATTTTTGCCACATGGTCTTTCCATGCGGTAAGTGAGGTATCATTGGCTCTAGTCCATGATTTATTGCAGCTCTACACATTGATTCTACAGGAGTGCTGTAGAAAGCTCCCTGTATGTCAACTTTTTTGGTTAAATTTATTTATTGGAATATTACCATAAAAACTAAAAATTACTTACGGTTCTGGTAAATTCGGATTAAAGGTTGGTAAAAACGACCTGAAAAAAATTCCAAGTGTATTTCCACCTTGTTGAGTGAATGCAAGCCGTTTCGGTCTCGAATACAAATTAATGGAATCTTTTGGCGGTAGTGGGTCGAAACTCATAACAGGTCCGCTACTTTCCTAAAAAAACATATTAATTTTTAGTTATTTAACGTATAGGTACGAGGTCTGATAAAAAAATAACCGTTATTTTCAAATTTCGTGAGTTATGTATGTTCGATTTTCGCATTCTTTTTTTCTGTTATGTTGGTCCACATGTCTGTTATATATGTTGGCAATATCAGCCATTTTGGATTGTCAGTTTGTTTTTGACAGATAAAAAGGTTAGTCGTGTTTTGGTGTGCTCTTCGATTTTTTCCTATTTTAAAAAATGGATCAAAGAAACTGTATTAAGTTTTGTGTAAAAAATGAAATTAAATCCGCAAGGACATTTGAAATGTTGACTGTGGCGTTTGGCAAGTCTACTATGAGCAGAACACAAGTTAAATTATGGAAGCATCCAGAAGAGCCAAGACCGAAAAAAGCAAGTTAAGTTCGGTCAAATGTGAAGGTTTTGCTCACTGTTTTCTTCGACTGCAATGGTGTGGTGCATCATAAATTCTTGCCACAAGGTCGTACGGTCAATAAGGAATACTACCTTGAAGTTATGCACCATTTTCGCGAAGCAGTTCGTCAGAAACGCACAGAATTTTGGAAAAAGCAATCATCGATTTAGCACCATGATAACGCACCAGCTCACACATCGATGCTTGTGCGTGAGTTTTTGGCCAAAAACAAAACCGTTATCATTCCTCAACCACTGTATTCACCGGACTTGGCCCCCGCTGACTTTTTCCTCTTCCCAAAACTGAAAGGAAAGCGTTTTGCTACGATTGAGGAGATAAAAGAAAAATTGAAACAGGAGCTGTTGGCGATATCAAAAAATGCGTTTCAGAAGTGTTTCGAGGATTGGAAAAAACGCTGGCATAAGTGTATTATATCTGAGGGGGATTACTTTGAAGTGGACAAGATAGTTATTGATGAATAAATAAATACTTTTTGAAAAAATTGAAAATAGCGGTTATTTTTTGATCAGACCTCGTATATTAATAATGGATATTTCAAAGTGCGAGGGACAAAAGCATATATGTCATTTACACAGAACGTTTTGTTATCATTTGTTGAAATCGGTTACTTTTAATATATACGTAAATTTTCATTTAATGCAAAAAAATGTTTTAATTAATATGGTTCTGATTTGTTTTTGTTAAGTTTTCTAACTGTTGATAAAATTATACAATTGCTAAAATGGAAAGAATGCGCTAATAATAAAATAAAACTATTGTGTGGGTAAAATGTATATTCAAGTATTGTTGAATATGTGATAGATAAAGTTGAGCGATATTTTACGAACTGCTATTTTTTAACTGATATTTTAAAATCACATATAACGATCGTTACTTATTTCTTCCACAACGCGTGAATTGATATCTGTTATTTTTTATCGCAGTTATACATGTTCATAGATCGCAACTTAGCATTCGTTATCACGAATCACTACGAATGCCGGGTAGCATTTTCATATTTAATGTAGCGTATCCCAGTGTAGTTCTACCGAAATACATTTTGTAAACCACGTTCATGGTCATGGATAATGATGATGATAGTTTATCACTTTGACAAGGATATAACACAAATTAGGCCTAAAAGTAGGGCATTGTCTACAGCTATCATAGGAATGCAGGGATATTTAGAGACCGACTTTGCACCACGACAATCAAATCCATTGGAATGGTGGAATGAAAATAAATTTATGTTCAAATATTTTCTAATTCTAGTTAGACAAAAATTTTGTAATTTAGCTACTTCAGGGCTGTGTGAGCGCCAATTTCGAAGAAGTCGTTTAAGCAGTAAGATAGCAAAAATGATTCTATTTAATAATAAGTATTATAATTTATTGTATTAAATTAAATAACAAACGAAAAAACAGGATATAATTCTCAGAATCTTAGACTTTTAGTGACAGAATAAACTTTTTAGTTAATTAATTAAATGTTTTTGGATTATCATGGTGCGTCGGTGCCTAGTTTGTTAGAAGAACTGCAGAAATTACCAAGGCCATGTGTCTACAATACCATCCCACTTTTTGAAATTCATTAGTTATTTTACTACTGGTGTTTAGGATTGTTGGCCGCAAAAATAAACGTGTTTATGAATGAAATGCCCTCTCTATTGTGCATTATTACTCCAAGCCGTAAAGCAGGGGGTTACAACACTATATTTATTATTGTTCATGCTGGTTCATCCAAAGGATTTGTTGAAAATGCAAGTTTAGTATTTTCATCGAAATCACTGTCGGCAGATTATCGTGGTGAAATGAACGGTGATATATTTACAAAGGGAATAAAGACACAGTTAATTCCTAATTTAGAAGAACCATCCTTAATAATAATGGACAATGCACCTTACCATAGTGTACTTTTAGAAAAGCAACCTTCTACGAAACATAAAATTGTCACTTGGTTAAAAGCCAATAACATCAATTTTAGCGATAACTTTACAAGACTGAACTACTAAAAATTGCTTAAATGAACTGAAAAGAAAATGTTTATGTCATTCATGAATTGTTTCGAGAACACGGTTATGATGTCTTAAGATTGCCACCTTACATATTACAATAGTCATATTGGTAGAGATCGATATGGTGATGAACATATTATAAATATGTGGAAAGAAGCATTAGAAAATTGCAGTGCTGAAGTTTGGAATAATTGCATGAAACATACCGAACAAATAATACATGACTGGTTCATTCGAGATCAACATTTGGTGAATACAGATATTGAACCAATAATAATAAATACAAATGACGAGAGCTCAGATTCAGAAAGTAATTAAAAAACAATATTTTTTTTCAGTTTTTCTTTCAGTTGAATAGCAGTAATTTATACTGTAAAATGTGTTAATTATGAGTAAAGGATAATAATAAATAAAGAATAATAAACATTCTTTTGAGATTTTAACCTGTTGTACTTTTGGAAAATACATAACAAAATAATAACTTGGCAAAAATGCCGACCTTAGGAATATTAGTCATAACGATTATTTCTACTGTCATTTTGATTAGATTCAGATGCATATGTTTGATGACGTATCAGTCACGTGTCGGAAAAGATTCAGTGTTCCTACTGTATGCACTTTTCTTTTCGTGTATGTCTGGGAATCTTTCTTTTTCAACCTTTCTTTGGACGGCCCTGATATTTTTCTTCTTCGAATTATATTATATATTATGTTGTTATTATCATTTTTAAAAGTTTGTATACCCTTGTCTTTCTGGTCTTCATCTCTTGTATCTTTAAGATATTATTCTCTATCTGATGGCCCATCAAACGCCAATATTACAGAACATGGTCATGTAATGCAAAATAAATATACCACGATTTTATGCGGAAGGTTGCATAGTCGACTATTGTAAAATGCTGATAGTCACTTAATCAGTTTGGCGTTTAGCTAAAAATGTAATATTTGCTAAAATATAGATTTCTAGCTTTCTTTTGCATTACACGTTAGATGGCAGCATTATTACAATAAACACGTATTTAGCGCTTGCTCAAGTGATGCATAACGCAGTTCATATAATATTCTGTGACAGCAATAATTTTCATTTAATACTTAAACTTATCACTTTTGCCCTGAGATATAGGTCTTTAACTATCGCAGAAATACATTTTTGTACTTCTTCTTCATCAAGAACTGTGGATTTCTGTGGCATATATCCAGTTTTTTCCTCTGTTAATAAACACGATCAATTTATAATGTTCAATGTTCAAGACTCTCTTTTGAAATTAAGATGTCTTTAGGATTGAATATGTTGGCCATTAAGTTTTGAATTAGGCAGTATTTGAAAAATATGCCAACAGTACAGACTTCAAATAAAATAATCTGTGACCTCTCTGTAGTTGCACCATGAAATATATTCTGAAAACTTTTCTCATATCAGCTGAATGCATTATTTTTTTCATTAAAAGAAGAAGGAACATGAAGTATATAGTTAAAAATATGGTCAATATACTTACATCAGTCATGGGTGAAACTCCCTTAATATCAGATAACAAAATGTGCCGAGATATGCTTAAAGGTAATGATCCGTGAAAGCTTTTCATCCGCTTTACCTCGTATTCATTTATCACTGGATCATTTTTCTCTACTCGATCCAATGTCTCGTGTACATTTTTTTCCAACCAAGGTATGAGATCACTATCTTTCCATATGTGGTAACTTCTATTCACATACAAGAGTATCAGTTGAGTTAAAGCTGGCGGTTGCCTAAAATCATTCATAATAGTTCTCTATGTGTTTTGTAATTTCAATTTATCAATGCATAGAATGAATAAGAATATTTGCATAATACACTGCCGAGCATAAAATTAGGGTCACCCAGTAATTTGAATTAGCGAAATATATTTCGGAATTGCAACCACGTCAGGCCTCGTAGGACAATTTTACGTTGCGTGTAATAAACACCTACTTTTTGCACTTGTATAAATAAATATTAATAATCTATTATATGTTTAGTATATGAAGAACTAAGTGGATAAATGCCATATGTCCATTTTGGGAAAAATCTTTCAATCCGGTTATTTGGGCTTTCATTATACTAATCTAACTGTAAAAAATTTCAAAATAATAAAGATAAAGATTTGAAGAAAGTAGAAAGTGCTAAAAGTAATAAGTCACCTAACAATATGGTTTCTATAGTGGATAAAGGCATTATGTCCCAGAGTTGTGACATAAAACCTTTATCCACTAAAAATCGTTTGATTTTAGAAGGCGTTGGTGTTAATAATTTGTGACTTGTGACTTTTGAGGTTATGTGGCGGCAGTTAAGTGTTCTCTAATCTGTGTTGAAGTGCGCTCTGTTAATTGAAATTTTTGTGTTTATTGCGATTTTGAAAGTAAAAATACAATGGAGGGACGAGGAGGAAGAATTTATAGATTATATCTTGAGATGGAAAAAGAAAATTCTGCAATGAAAGGTAGGATAATATAACATAAACAGATTCGGACTTATTACATACACGTTTTGTCTGTAGATGAAGTCTGTTCTACTTTGCCGAAGTTAACAAACAGAAAAGTTGGTTCTGATGAGCAATATTTCCAGGATTTGTGCCCACCATCGACATCCAGACAGTTTCTAGGTAAGAATATGTTTGAGGACTCTATTTTTTTTATTCGAATAAAGGTTTTTTTCTGATATGGGGTGTGGTATTCAGTCTAGGTTCTTATTTCAAATTAATAGATTGATGTTTTGAAGTCCGAAAAAAAATTCAAATGTCTTGGAGGGGACAACTATCCCAAAGTTAAAATATTTCAGAAGCCCTGTTTCAGGAATGCAATGCCCACTGTACTCTAATTTGTTTTCTAGGGCTTTAATGAAAGTAGGGTAGTTTTCAAAGGTATTTGCATATTCATAAGATTTAGCCAGAAAACTTATTTTTTTATGAAAAGTAATTACTGTCATTTTGAATCAACATGTTGTCTATCATTGGCAATTTTATTCCCACAGAAACCACCACGTCAGAAAGCGAAGCAGATGAAAATGTATCGTCTGGTGATGAATTCGTTCCCTCACCTACTACAGCTGATTTTGATAAATTATATGAATATGATGAAATGACAAAGTATTCTGTGGAAAAAGACAAAATGTGAAGAACAACATTTTTTGTGAGGAAAATACAGAAAATCATGTTTTAGAAAATATGAACGAACAAAATAGAGATGAAGATATAGAAAACCAAACACTTTTGCGTTTCCCCGAAAAGGGAGAGAAGTTCCTTTCAGCTGGATCTCAAATAATGAGCAGCGATAAGAAAACAGCAAACCAAACTTATTTGCACGTGACTGCAGAAGGAGAAGAAATCAGCAACAATAAGATAAAAAAAAAGAAAAAAGTTTTTGCTCCAAAACAGAAGATATCGTGTAAAAGGCTACGAAACCCTGATGAATGGAAGCGCAGAAAGTCATCAATCCTAAGAGAGAAGGGTTTGGAATATGTTTCTCAGACAAGAAAAGTGATACCACAAAAGAAAATTAGGGAAGATCCAATGTTGTGCAAATGCAAATTACAGTGTGGATCCAAATTCAGCTTAGAAACTCGAAAAGGTATACTTGATAGGTTCTATATAAATTAGATAATAGCGGAAAAACTTGTATTTTATTCAAAAGCATTGACCTGAATCCAGTTTCTCGACATCGAATTCGTGCGGAAGGTAAAAAGCAAAGTTTGAGGAAGTATTCTTTCAAATATTCGGTAACACTCAAAATGGAAAAAGTAACGGTATGCAAAGATGCATTTTGTGCCCTCTACCAGATCAGAGCAAAAAAAGTAAGAAATATACAAAGCCAATTAAAAAGTGGACAGGCAGTCCCATCTCCTTGTTGTCAGGGTAAACATACAAATAGGCCTCACAACATAAGTGAGGAAGTAATAGGCTTCATTATCGATCACATCACAATGTTTCCTTCCGAACAGTCTCACTACTCACGCAATAAAAATGAGAATAAAAAGTATCTATCACCATTACTTAATGTGACGAAAATGTATGAACTGTACTTAGGAAAATGTAACGAACAAGGACTTGATGAAAAATACTCAGTAAAGCTATCAATGTATCGTCACGTTTTTGAAACTAAATTCAACCTGTCATTCGGGCATCCGAAAAGTGATACCTGCAGTGTATGCGATTCTGGAGAAGGTACTACTGAACATAAAATAAACTCTACAGTTGCCTTTGAATGTCAGAAAGCAGATAGGCAGAAACCACTATTAGACAATAACACCTGCTATGTTACTATGGATCTACAGCAAACAACGCCGTTGCCCAAGCTCTCAACATCAAAAGCATTCTATCTACGTCAAATGTGGCTCTACAATTTTGGCGTACATTGCATAACTTCTATAGGAACGAAGTCTTACTTTTTTACTTGGACCGAGGACATAGCTAACCAAGGTAGCTTTGAAATTGCAAATTGCCTGTTCCGTTTTTGCAAGCTTTTGAAAGAAGAACATCCTCACATCAATCGTTTGATTATATGGTCTGATTCGTGCGCCGGACAGAACAAAAATCATTTAATCATTTGCCTATATCAGTACCTGATTTTTAACGGCTTTTTTGAAGTGATAGAACATAAATTCCCGGAAGTTGGACACAGCTATTTGGATTCTGATAGGGACTTTGGAAGAATAGAAAAAGTCATTAGAAAACATCAGAATATTTTTATTCCTGATCAGTATCGCGATATTATCAAGTCAGCAAGTTCCAAAAATAGTATTTGTGTGAATATGGAAAATTTCTTTTATGACTTTGAAGAACTCCCATCAAAACTGGGTTTATTTAAAAAAGAGAAAAACAGTTCGAATAACAAGGTATATTTCCGTGACAATGTGAAATGGATTAGAGTGGACGAATTTGGGTGTTATCGGTACAAGACGTGCTTCGATGACTACACACCATTTCAGCTGGTCGATTTGAAGAAAAGAAGGACGGAACATGTAGACAGAACACTGTATAGGCCAACCAGACTCACAACAAACACAGGTGGTTCGACTTTGGAAAAGTTAGAAAATTTAAAAGCCCAAATAAAATATGTCGATGCAGATTACAGATGGTTTTATGAGAATGTTCTTCAGGAAAACATTGCACATCCAAAAAAGAGGAGGAAGACATGCTAATGTTATAATGTCATCACTATTGATTAATTCTACCTTTTGTACAACTCTTAAATTCCTTTTCTGTACATGATTCCTTTTTTCATGGGTTCTTTTTGAATAATGATTTGGTGGATAAAGGTCATATGTCCATAAAAGTAAATATTTCTGGTGAACCATAGCTCTTTGCGAAATTTCAGTTTGGGTACTTGAAAGTATCGATTATAGTCCCACTGAAACAATTTGACTCAGCAAACTCTTCAATTAGGCAGAAAAGTTCTGAGCCAAACACTAAACTGCATGGTACTCGAAAATGCAATTCTGTGACATATGACCTTTATCCACTTAGGTCTTCATATTATATTCTTCTTCTTACAGTGCCATATCCGTGATCGGACGTAGGCGACCTCTCACTTCTACCTGTGTTGTGCTCTCCAGTTACCACAGATAGAAGGGACCTACAGTTTAACGACGGATCCGAACGTCTACGCTGAGAGGCTGTACTAGACAGAATACTGTCGGTGGTTTGCCATTGCCTTCCGACAGGTGGCTCTCCAAATTTTTAATTATGATGTTAACTAGGCCCGGGTTTTATCCCGGGGCCTCTCGGTTAGCAGACAGAGCACCATTCCACTAGCCTACGGAGACCATATTACATAAACAATTAATTTACTAAAGTTTCATAAAAACCAAAGAAGTATAACTTCTTACTTGTAAATGTATAGACAACCGTTGTATAAATACCTATGTATATTTATTATATTACAAATGAAAAACTTACTTTTTTACACCATCAGCATTGACAAAGAATGGATGACTAGTAACTCTGTTATCAGTCTGTATGCTACATTTTTCTATGAGTGGTAATAGTGCTCCAGGAAATTTCAAAAAAGCATCTTGTAATACCAGATCCGCTTTGGCGCTATCGCCGAGGTAAAAATGCGCCACTGCCAGTGAATAAGCAAAATTAGGTAACCATAATAAGTTTTTGGAGTTATCCAATTCGGTGACAAAATCAATAAACCACTGGTATTCTCGAGCTCTAATCGCATAAAAGTCTATAGCTAAAATTATGGCCAACGGATCGCCTTCCGGATCGAGAGATAGTAATAATTTACAAAATTCTAGGGAAGTACGGTAACAGGCCTTTCCGCCGATAAACATTAAATGTTTAAATATCGTTATATACAATGCTCTAAAAACAAAAAAATAAATAAAAGTACTGAAAATCTTTAAAATTATTATATAATACATATATTCTGATTTTTGGTATATTTTAATCAATAACGTGTTTTTTGATAGAATTATTTTTTGATATTTCGAAGTTGCAAGGAGAAAAGCATAGTCTATCCACCATAGTTTCGACATAATTGGGTCTCGTCGTAACAGAGAAATGCCTGCTATTTGGTTCATATAAGTTCTACATGTACCATTGGGAGCGAACTAGAGCCTTCTCCACTTCCAATTACAAACCAAAAGCTCAGTTCTTCGAAGGAAAAAACAACGACTTTCCTGGCCGTTATGAATCGTGAATTAATTCTTCTATTAAAAATATTTTTGATTAAGTAATATAATATGACCGCCATTGGAAGAGGAGTCCGTTGTTGAGAATTGATGCAAAACCGGAAGGATTGGGTGTGTTATGCTAGCCATCAAAAACGCAAATATGTCTGTGACATTATAACCATTTAAAAAAGGTAGCATATTAATAAATGCAATTATTCAAAAATATACTTATCCTTGTAATTAAAAATGAAAACATGCAAAAAACCAATGTTCGAGTTATAATCGTTCCAAAAAAGCAGCGGAATGTTTACTCTAGGACCATGGGGGCCATGGCCTAGGACGGCAGACGTTGCGCTCTGGTTTGGGCACCTTTTATAAACATTATTTACACTGAGAGAAAAAATAACTTATATAAAACCAATGTTTTCTTAATTTTTTTTTAAGTACCAAAATACACATCCAAAAAATACATTTTCTATTGCCACGGAAGAAAATTCTTGTGTATGGCTCAAAAGATAACAAAATTAATGACTTACATATGTAATATATAATGCTATACTATTATAAAACAAAACCAAAAAACGTATTAAACTTTCTTAATATTTTAGAAATTTTCATAAATTTATGAATCTATGATTCCCCCCTAATGGCACCAGTCCAAAAAAGCAATGCAAGGTGAGAATAAGTTTTTTCCTGATTAATGAGAAAAGATGTTATTAATTTGGTCATAGTTAAGTTTAATCCATTCAACAGAATGTTTCTTAAAAACATTAACACGTTCTAAATTTCTAATATTAGTATCGATAAAATTTATAAATATATGAATGTAATGTAAAAAGTATCTCCCCCCCAGTCTAGACTTTGTACTAAAAGAATAGGCATTATTGTTACTAAAATTTCTTGTGAAATAATTATGAGGTAATGCATTAGTGAAATTTTTTTTCATATACCAATTCATTAAAAGTGTCTACATATATCTGTCTAATATTTAAGAACGAACTAATTTGAAACAAATCTTTTGTAGGAAAATCGAATGGTTTTTTATACATGGTTTTAATTATTTTTCTATGAAGAATATCCAGCGGCTTTAGAGTAGTATCAAAGACTCCACCCCAACCGAGACAACCATACCCTAGAATAGAATTTACAAGTCCATAATAGATAATTTTTAAGGAATGTGTATCTGTAATATTTGCCAATTTTTTAAAAACATATATTAAATATCTTAATTTTTTGCACATGTTATCAATTTGGTAAGACTAACTTAAAAAGGAATCTATTATTATCCCAAGATATTTTGCCTTATTTTGTAAAAGTAAAGTATTAGAGTTACACGTGCATGTAGAAGTATTCATAGAAGATGCATAGCAGTCACAACTGAAATGTGTAATAATTTTGTTAAATGAGGGTAAACTTTTTTTACGTTTGGCAAAAGGGATTATTACTGTTTTTGCTTCATTAAGAAGTAGACCATTAATGTTCATCCATTTCTTAGCTAAGTAAAGTCCAAATGATACTTTATTCCTAAGTGTATCCCAATTATTATCGTCAAAAACCAAAACCGTATCATCGGCGTAAGCCGTAATCTTGCCAATATTTTTCAGGCTAAGAAAGTCATTGATGTAGCACAAGAAAAGAAGCGGCCCCAGGACTGTACCTTGGGGCACTCCTCTTTTAACAGTCATTTCTTCGCTAATAATATCTTTGATTTTTACTGCTTGTTCCCTATTTGTTAAATAACTTGCATTATCCCTAATACCAAATTGTTTGTCTAGCTTCTCTAATAAACGCAAATGTGGCACCAAATCGAACGCTTTGGTTAAATCTAATAAGGCAGCAATAGTTGGAGTGCTACCATCAACTGCTTTATACAACTGACCCACCACCTTCATGATTGCATCACTAGTAGACTTGCCCTCAATAAAACCGAACTGATTTGGGCTTAACAAATTACGATCAATAAAATATCGAGTAAGACGTCTTTTAATAATTTTTTCGCATACTTTAGAAAGGCTAGTAGTTAAGGATATAGGACGATAATTATTTATATCAGTATTTGTACCTCCTTTATGAATAGGAACAACATAGGCTTTTTTGAAAGCATTCAGGTAGACACCTTTCAGAAAAATATTATTGAAAATAAAAGTTAGAGGGTCTAAAAAATAACTTGAAAATTTTTTCAGTATAATGTTTGATATTTTACTTGGACCAGTTGAAGGAGAGTTCTTAAGAGAATAGATTATTTGAGATATTTCCTCAGTATTAGTTTTATAAAGAAAAAAGGATTGATCGCAAGTCGAATTTATGTTAAAATCGCTTAATTTTAAATTTTTATTTGAAATATTATTTGACAGTTCATCACCGATATTTACAAAGAAGTTATTCATTTCGTTTGCAATGTCTTTAGTATCAGTAATAGTTTTGTTATTATTTATTATTTTATTTATGTCCAATTTTTTATTTTTATAAATATTAGAGGATTCCATGGCCACTTTCCAGAGCATCTTGCTGTCATTTTTTCCCAACAAAATTTTATCTCTAAAGTAATTTTGTTTGCTAATTTTAATTAGATTATTTAATTTATTTTTGTATAGTTTATAGTCTTTTAACAAACAAAGATTTGTAAGAGTTTGTTTATACATATAATTTTTTACATAAATAGAATTAACAAGTGCTCGCGTTATCCATGGTTTTCTAATAATATATTTAGGTATAATAGTGTTTGTAGATTTAACAATAGCATTTTCAACTTTTTGTGTGAAGTATTTAACCATATTGTTAACGTCCAAAAGAGTATAAAGAGGATCCCAATTAATATTCTCTAGTTCGTTTATAAATTGACTCTCATCTAATTTTTTTATGTAGCTACTCTCGTCTATATTATCATTAGTCAAAGGCAAACTTTTCTCAAAGTGTAAATTACAAAAAAAAGGTAAATTATCAGTGATACTATAATCCAAAACAGCAGCTTCTATTTTTAAGTTACTTCTATTGTATATAAAGCAATGATCAATGCAAGTGCCTGTATTATTAAAATGACCTCTCCTAGTGATGCAATTTATATAAGATCTAAAACCGTGCATGTCGAAAGTATTTAGATACTCATTTTTAATTCTTCTATTGTTGGCACAATTTAATATATTAATATTTGTATCACCTAAGAATACTTCCACATCACTTTTATTCACATTTTGGAGATACTCATTTAAATTTTCAATAAAAACATCAGCATTTATATCGTGTGACCTATATTGACAAGACACAGAAAAATTAACATTATTAAATTTAAATTTAAGATTCATAGTATTTAATAAACCGCAAGTAGTATAACTTATGGACTTGCAAAGCTCTGACCTTATATAGCACACCACTCAGTCACATTTATTTGGCGAATTGTTACTACTAAAATACATATTGTAGCCTTTTATGTTAAAAAGTTTTAAAATTTTTTGATTAATCTCATTCCAGCTTTCTGAACATACTATCAAATGGAATTCCTCCTTAAAGGAATTAATTAAAAATTGCAAAAGATCAAAAATTTTACCCAGACTCCTCACATTGCAGTGCAATATTTTCAGACCAGTACCACCAAGAAAGATCGAGTTACAAACATCCTCAGGTGTATCACACTCAAAGTTTTATAATCTAAATCTTCAATATCATCAATAAAGTTTGTATTCATTCTAAATTATATATTATTCTAAAAAAACGAGTGAAATTAAAACTAAAATTATTATACTCTAAAAAATATAAATGAGCGATTTTAAATTTAAATATATTTATAATACCAATGTTTTCATGGTAGAGCCCAAAATTTTCTATTACATTTTAAACAAGTCTTCTTCACATCTAATTCTAAACTTTTTTGCACCATCCATTTTCTTCACAAAAATGTCACCATCAACAATCCATAGAAATCTGTAACCTAAACGCTTTTTAACTTCTTTGGCCTTAGCAAGCAAAATTCTTCTATACGCAGTTAGGTCATGGTTTATGTAAATTTTATCAAACTTTCCATTACCATTAGTGTAATCCAGATCCTCCAATTTGATGTATTTCTTTCCTTTAAGTTTTGTTATCATATTCGATTTATTTTCACCATTGTCAAATTTTACCAAAATAGGGGCATCAGGCTTAGATGATACCCTGTAGGCCGAAAACTTATTTAATTCTTCCATATTTAACAGACCAGCAATTTTCTTCACGATTCCGACACAATTTTCATCATTTATTTTTGGTATGTTGCGAATGACCATATTATTTGATAATTTCTCCTGCTCTAAGCAGTCAATTTTATGCTCTAGTGAAGTAATCTTTGATCTGCATTCCACCAATTCATCATCCTTTTTCGTGAGAAGCTGGATCAAGTTGAGATTATCATTCTGCAGTTTTTCCATCTTTATGCCCAGTTCATGTATTACACTGTTTAAGGAAGGTTCTTCTTCATTATCGCTAGAATCGGCTCTATTATGCTCATCTTTTCTATTCCCCGGGGTTATAGATTTTCGTACTTTTGTACATTGAGAGCAGACAAAATCTATATCGTTTTTTTGGTAATCTTTGATAGTTAGAATTGATAGATTCGAACATCCACTGCAGTGCCATATCTTGCATTTAGCACATATTATTTGATAATCTTTTTTTGTAAGTTTTCTGTCACATTTCTTGCATTCCACCATTTTATCAGAAATAATAACCATAAAATTAATTTGTAAACAAAATCCAAAACCAGTTCGAAGGCACGGCAATCATACATATACAATACAATAATCAAAAACTTTTTGGGTTAATTAACTATATATTTGGCATGAAAAATTATTGATGATCTACAAAAATAATGTGTTCTTTTAAAACAATTCTTGAAGTTACTTGAAAACAAAATGAGTTTAAGGCAACTTAACCTATTTATTAAGCACAATGAGTTGAAGGACACATTTCCATACACAGAAATAGCATTAAGGATGTTCCTATGCACGGCAGTGACAAATACCAATGCAGAACGTTCGTTTTCCGTGCTGACAAGAATAAAAATTATCTACGTTCCCGGATAAGCGAAGAACGTTTAAACAGTTTAGCCACACTTAATATAGAAGCTAACTTAATAAAATCCGTTAATTATGACAGTGTTATTGACGAATTTGTCATTCAATTTGTGCGTGGCAAAAAAAATGTAAATGTTTAACAAATTATGTTTATACTTTTGTATGGCTTTTTCTATTATTAAAAAATGTTTGCTTTTTTTCGTTAAATTATGGGGTAGCCAACTTTATATACACGAGGCGCCAAATTTTAAAATACACCACTGCAAAAAAGGTTTCATAACTACTAATTATTTATCATTTATCTTAAAAGCAGTGCTGAAAAATTGATTTTAGAAATAAATTATTGAAAAGGCTAATACAAGTGAAATATGAGTGTTTGGTTTCTTTTTGCTGTTTTCTATTCTTAGCTAATACTAATGCAACATATTGATTGCAAATTTTAAATAGACTCTATAGTTCATACCAGTTAATATTTTATTAAACAAATATTTGCGGAAATTTAGTAGTAGTTGACATCGTTGGTGAAACAGATACCTGATTAAAAGATGTGTGCAAGATGAAGGAAACTATACAGAACATTGAAATCGTTTTGGGGTTGTAAAAATGTGTGCCCTTACTGTAGTTTTTCGAATGTCTTAAATTGGTTTTCTTTGTTTATGTTTTAAAGTTTGGTTCTAATTAAAATTTGCTTATTTCTATTAGATTATAATAAAATGCAAAATTCAATTATTACCTGTTCTCTTGTCTTCTATAATCTAATCTACAGTTCCCTTGAGCAACATTAAATAAAGGATGATAAGCATATTCTAAACAATATAGTGCCCTTTCTATCAATTCAGCTGCCGTGGCAAAATCTTCACTCAACTTACATAGGTCTGAAAGTTGAATCAAAGCATCAATATGGCATTTATGTTGGTTTATAATGTCAACAATTTTATCAGGATCTAAACTCTCTACTGCATCCAAAAACTTATTTTGCACTTGTCTATAATTCTGACTGTGTTCATAGGTAAAATATTGAATGTTGTTTTTGTTTTCTAAATAAGCCATTGAAAGACCCGACTTGCCAACATTGGGGAAATTTTCCTTGCAATTTATCATTGTAGTTTGTTTTACATGTCCTCTGCCCCCTCCTCCTCGATTTTTGCGTTTACTGAAAGTAATATCATTAATCAACATTTAATAAATTAAAGCAACTTGGTAAAGACTTACTGTTCACTTTGAACAATTTTGGGGCCAAAAATTCTTTTTAATTCATTGTTTGGATTCAAGTGTTTGTGTTGAATAGACAAAATGTTCTTTCTGACATTAGCTCTGTCATGTTTCAGTTGTGAAATAGGAGCAGTGTGTGACGTATAATCTTCGCCCAAAATTCTATTAACTTCCCTTAAAGATTTTTCAACTTCATCAACCTGTTTACAAAAGAAATTCATTTAATAATGAAGACAATTTGGTAGAATTAATACAATAGCATTACTATGGATTATATTGCAAACTGGCTAATTCCACATATTATGAAAATTCCGATTGTTGTTGTACTTGTTAGCTCAATGTTCAAACCAAATAACCCCAAATAATTACAGTTTTCTCTTTAAAAACCACCGCACATAAAGCGTCTATTTCCATAACCTAAAATTATGTATACTGCAAAACATCTAACTCCAGCATTACGCGAACGGACGGACAAACAATTTTCAATTTTTTTTTAGAAGATGACCCGGAGTGAAAGAAAAATATGTATTGATAGTTTTATCACAACTTTGCCAACTAATCGCCACAGAGATAGAAAGGATCCAGCATTGTCAAGAAGGAACTGTTCCATTATTTATAATTTGAAAAAGGAAGAAAAACTGATACGAGTTTGCAAAACTATGTTTTCAAATACCACTTGGAAAATGGTGTTTTGAACTGGAAAAAGCTAATGAAAGATCCCAATAATCTTACAAAGAAACGTAGTTTTACTCTTGGAAATCTTGAAGATACTGAGATACTGAAATGCTACCTTTTTCTGAGGAAAACAAAGCACTATGTAAGTTTTTTGATAAATTGCCCACTATGGAGTCCCATTACTGCCGAAAATTATCTAAAAAACTACATTTTCTGTGTACGCTTAGTAATTCCATGGGTACAAAAAATATATCTTCATTTCATCCTAAGAGCGATCAATGTCAGATCTAATTCACACAAATTGGGACAATTTCCTGATGTTGAGCGTGCTGCAGATATCCAAAGGAAAAAAGAGGTGAGGAAAGAGACAGATAAAATGAAACTTTTGTATTCACCACGGATCTGCAAGCAGTTCTTCTAGCTCCAATGTCCAATGTTTCCAGTTTTTGTTTTTGCGAATTTAACTCATTTGTGGATTGAGATGAAGTTAAAACAAAAAAGGGTTTTTGTGTATATAAAAAAACGTCCAACTCCATATTATTGCTGTAAAATCATAATTAGGTATTAAATCAAGTGTTTTTCTTTATACAACTGTGTTTTATTTTCACTTCTACAGAATAATGCCAACAAATTTATAAAATCTCATTCTTCTGAAGTCAGAATCGTTTTTTGCCCTCCTGTAAAATTACTATTTTTGGAGTTGCCTGTGATGTGTTTGAGTTCAGATAAAATTTGGGCTAGTAAATTTAACCTCCAAAAAGAAATTTTTAAAACTACTTAGTATGAACCTTGTAACTAAAGCCATATTTATGCGATCCATCAGCTTCCAAAATATATTTATACAAAATTTCATTACAATGTTGCCAGTAGTTTCGACATAATCGTAAGAAACGTCTATATAAATTTTACTTTCCATACCCTGATGTCACCTGTTTTATTAATACCCTGTATATTTTTACTGAACAAATAATTAAGACATTTGCATTTATTAACTAAAAATTTAGAATGTGGCAAACATTTTAAGTGGAAGAAAATCAGCTCCTTCATGGTAGCAACTATAATTTTCGCTCAGTGTTCAAATAATTTTTCCATCAACATATTTGAAAATAAAACACTGTTTAGAAACTGTTTTTGATAATAGAGTTGAATGAATTGTCCATCCAATGTTCATGTGAGAAGGTGATTGCTGCATATTTAATTCTGGGATACTGAAACTTTTAAAAATAAACGGTTTTAAAGATTAAAACTAACTTATCCACACATAAGTATACACTTCAGAGGCTATATCCTGATAAAAAACTGAAATTTCTCAAAAAATTACCAGAAATTACCAAAAATATAGAATATCTGGATTTATGGGACCCATTGTGCTGGCTCTGATGAGTTGAAAATCAATAGAGTTCATCTTTGAGACGCCCTGAACAATATCCAATCATAAAATCGGTCACTTGTATACACTCCTGAGGCTGTATCTTGCTAACAAACTGAAATTTCTCCAAAATGACCAAAAATGTAGTATATCTGGATTTATAGGTCAGTCATAAGATATTGGTCGTATAGACTTAGAAAAAAAATTCACGATAAAAGTCGCCAAAAGAAAATGCTGGAAATTATTTTCGAGTTTGTCAAACGATTGCCAGAGGGCGTAACAACTAACACTAAGTAGAAAAATGGGATTTTTATAGAATTTTACCTAATGATAGTATTTCGATGATATTATTTTCATATTTACTGACTATTCACCTACACTTTTTGACTAAAATGTTTTGTTCTATCTATCAAAATAAAGCGGTGGGGGAAGTTCAATTGTTTTATTAAACAAACCAAGATTTCTACCGTTTCGCTTGACCGATTTTAACAAATTTGGGCTCATATGAAAGAGCATAATTTAAACTACAAAACGCTTACTTGGTTTTGACTTTTTGACTTTCGTCTTCGCCGCTAGATGGCGTTAACTGAAATGATAGCAAACTTTTTAGTTTTTTCAAAAAAAAAACAAATGTAATGGTATATTCATTTTTACATATTTTAAAAGAGGATACATTTTTCTAAAATTTAATGAAAAAAATTAATCATCTACCTTTCTTTGAACCATTGATATTAAGCAAAACATAATTTTATTACATTAAAAAATGGCACGCCACTGCTTTTTATCAAAATAAAAATAATTTTCGTAATCACTTATTAGTTGCTAACAAAAAGAACCTTTTGACTTTTTTTCGTTAGACAAACAGTTTTGGATTAAAAAAATCAAATAAATTTACATGGGGTGCCCATATCTCGAAACATACTAATTTACATATTTGAAAAAAAAATCTTAATAAAACTATCCAACACCAGGAGCAATAACACTAAAAACAAGAACACGGACTTTAAAAATAAACGTTAAAAATAAATTAATAGTTTTGTCGTAAATGTTCAAAATGTCCATTATTTTGAATGCACTGGTCCAATCTTTTCTGGGTGGAGTTGACAGCTGCCTGAATTTCCGCTCTTGGTATATTATTTATGGCATTTTGAATTTGAACTATCATGTCTTCTCGAGTAGTTGATCGAGTTTTATACACCAAATCCTTTAATCGGCCCCACAGATAAAAATCAAGGCAGGTTAAATCGGGGGACCGGGGTGGCCAGAAAAATAGACTGCCTCTACCAGTCCAACGGTTAGGAAAATACCTGTTCGAAAAATCGAGAATAATGTGCCGGGCATCCGTCTTGTTGAAACCACATGTTTATTCTTACTTCTAAAGGCACATTTTCTAAGAGTCCTGGTAAATCGTTCAATAAAAAGTTCAAATACATGTCACCAGTTAGATTGCCATTAAATATGTGTGGACCGATAATAGCACCATTAATAACAGCGCACCAGACGTTGACGCTCCATCGACCCTGCTGATAATCTTCACGTAACCAGTGTTGATTAGTGTCCGACCATTAATGCATGTTATGAAGATTTACCCTGCCATTACTGCAAAAATATGCTTCATCTGTCCACAATATTTGTGACAAAATATGACAGTTTTCCCTAATGTAATCTCTAAGCCAGTAGCAGTAATCGAGTCTACGTTCAAAGTCAGTCTCATTTAAGGATTGACGCATGCATTTTAAAATCCATTAATATTTTTTGCACTGAGCCATAGGATATTCCTAAATATCTGGAGATCTCTCTTATGCATAAATGGGGGTCTGCATGAATATAAGCCAACGCATTTATAATGTTATCTTCTCTTCTTACTCTACGATTTCTTCCCAAAGTTGGAGTTGGTTGCACTTGGCCATGTTGCCTTAAAAGTAAGGTTAAAGGACGAAAAACCATTCTCGAATGCCGTCTTCGGAGGGGATAATGCAGTGCATACTGCCTAGAAGCAATCGCCGCATTTTCAAAACATTGAAAATAAATTCAAATCAAAGGCTTCTTCATTCGTAAAAGGCATGATTTGTTGTTTTACATAACATTAAATTAGATGTTAATAGCAGGAACTGTCAAAATGAATATCAGCGTGATTGACAATTTGGTGTTTTCTGTCTTAATATAGATCATGGCCTGCTTCGCTTAAATGTGATGTTTAAACAGTATGTAAACCTATCTTATTTTTTCAATCCAAAACCGTTCGTCTAACGAAAAAAAGTCAGGGGGTTCTTTTTGTTAGCAACTAATAAGTGATTACGAAAATGATTTTTATTTTGATAAAAAGCAGTGGCGTGCCATTTTTGATGTAATAAAATTATATTTTGTTCAATATCAATGGTTCAAAAAAAGGTAGATGATTAATTTTTTTCATTAACTTTTAGAAAAATGTATCCTCTTTTAAAATTTGTAAAAATGAATACACCATTACATTTGTTTTTTTTGAAAAAACCAAAAAATTTGCTACCATTTCAGTTAACGCCATCTAGCGGCGAAGACGAAAGTCAAAACCAAGTAAACGTTTTGTAGTGTAAATTATGCTCTTTCATATGAGCCCAAATTTGTTAAAATCGGTCTGATCCCCTGGTTCATGTGTGAGATGCCCTTAACAATATCCAATCATAAAAGTGGTCACTTGTATACACTCCGGAGGCTGTATCAGGCTAACGAACCAAAATGTCTCCAAAAAGGACCAAAAATGTAGTATATCTGAATTTATAGGACACGTTTTACTGGCTCTGGTCAGCTGAAAATCAATAGAGTTTATCTGTGACGTACCCTGAACCATATCCAATCATAAAATTAGTAACTTTTATACACTCTAGAGGCTGTATCGTGCTAATAAAACGGAATTTTTGCAAAAATGTGGTACTTCAAGTACCTTAGCACCCATTGTACTGGCTCTGGTGAGGTGAAAATCAATAGGGTTCATTTATTAGACGCCCTGAACAATATCCAATCATAAAATTTGTCACTTGTATACACTCTGGAGGCTGTATTGTGCTAACAAACTGAAATTTTGTCTAAAAATTACAAAAATATGCTGCTTTAAGCTGAAAATCAATAGGGTTCATCTGTGAGACGTCCTGAACAATATTCAATCATAAAATTTGTGACATGTTGCAGTATGGAGGCTGTAGCGTGCTAATAAGACATGTTACGAAAAGTGGCCGACGACAACGATGACATACACACAGAATTTTTTTTTCTAAAAACCGTTTTTTCGTGTTCTCCTTGCTGAAAAACGAAAAAACACTTTTCAAAATTCCAACTTTTTTTGGGGTAAACCATAGAAGTGCTTTGTAAATTTCCTACCGAATTCAATAAAAATAAACGGTTTTGAATATTAAAACTATCTTTTAAGCATCTGTGAGATGCCCTGAACAATATTCTATTCATAAAATTGTCAGTTGTATACACTTCGGGTGATGTATCGTGCTAACAACCCGAAATTTCTCCAAAAAGGACCAAAAATATGGCACTTCAGGTACCATAGCACTCGTTATACTAGTTCTGGTGAGCTAAAAATCAATAAGGTTCACCTATAAGACGCCCTGAACAATATTCAGTCATAAAATTGGTCACTTGTATACACTCTGGAGGCTGTATTGTGCTAACAAACTTAAAATTCTCCAAAAATGCCAAAAAATTTGTACTCAAAGTACCATAACACTCGTTGTACTGG
Organism: Galeruca laticollis; assembly: GCA_963921935.1. Taxonomy (NCBI): domain Eukaryota; kingdom Metazoa; phylum Arthropoda; class Insecta; order Coleoptera; family Chrysomelidae; genus Galeruca; species Galeruca laticollis. Next base: position 54,227,138 of record OY998184.1, read on the forward strand.
CTTTAGTGAGCTGAATATCAATAAGGTTCATCTTTGAGACAACCCCTGAATAATAGTCAATCATAAAATTGGTCACTTGTATATACTCCGGAGGCTGTATCGTGCTAACAAACTGAAATTTCTCCAAAAATGACATACTAATATGAGCATATTCCACGAAGTAAGGGTCGAGACAGTCAATTTCATACTTAAAGTACTATAGCACCTGTTGTATGGGCTCTGGTGAGCTGAATATTAATAGGGTTCATCTGAGAGATGTCCTGAATAATATTCGATAATTGGTGACTTGTTGCACTCAGGAGGCTGTATCATGTTAACAATCAATAATTGGTGACTTGTTGCACTCCGGAGGCTGTATCATGCTACCAAACTGAAATTTCTCAAAAAATTACAAAAATGTCGTACATCAAGTACCATAGCACCCGTTGTACTGGCTCTGGTGAGCTGAAAATCAATAGGGTTCATCTGTGAGATATCCTGAACAATATTCAATCATAAAATTGGTGACTTTTTGCACTCCGGAGGTTGTATCGTGCTAACAAGACATGTAACGAAAAGTGGCTGACGACAACGACGACGTACACACACAGGTTTTTTTTCCTAAAAACCGTTTTTTCGTGTTGTTGTTGATGAAATACTTTTTTGAGGTAAACCAATACTTTTCTGGCGTATTAGATAGGTTGGGGGGAAAAGAAATAAACTGAATCTGTGATGACAGAGAAACATTATTACTATTTAATAATTATTATATAACTAAACATACACCCATGAATACCAAGTCAACTATATTCTTATCAGTTCTAACTAATTATGTAGGTACATGAAAATTTTTGAATTAAGCGATGACAGGGCTTTCAGAATCTTCAAACAGCAGAGAAGAACTACTTTTTCAGTTCCCATGTGCCATAAAATTTGAGGAACAACATTAACATGCTGTAGAGCATAAAGTCAATTTATACAGCAGTTTAAAAGTAATTTAAATTCGTCAATAATTTGTATTCTTGATTTTAAAAATATTTTTTTGTTAACTTACATCTGCATTGTCTTCACTACTTCTTTGAGGGTTACTATGTTTACCAGACTTTTTCTTCTTCTTTTTCTTTTTTTTCTTAATCTCATGATGTTCTCCCTCACATGATTTTGCAGCTTCAGTCTCATTATCATCTTCTTTGACTTCACTTTCTGAATGTGATTGTTGATTCAACTGTAAAATAAAAAATAACATATACATTGTTCCCAAGCCCATGTTTTTCACAACCTGCAATATTTTATAGTCAATTTTATGGAAAACCCTATGAATTTTTGGCAAAATTTAAAATTTAAAAATAGTTAATAATAACAACAAAAAAGTAACGCACTATCATGAACATAAACATTGAAAAATAAAAAAGCACGTTCAATGAGAAGGCTGACACTCAGGCTCATCGATAATTTTTTTAATGTTTGCAGTATAATTTGATACAGCCATTCGAATACAATTATCCAAATGTTCATCTGTAAGTCGATTGCGATATTTGTTCTTAATAAACTTCATATTAGAAAAAGAAGATTCACACAAATATGTTGAACTGAATAATGCTTTCACTTTCAAGGCAACACGGCATAGAACTGAATATTTGTCTTTACTTACAATCGGCTAAATACATTTGGTACTTGAGACTAACGATTTTAAGGCTAAATCATTTTGAAACTCAATTTCTTCCAATTCTGTTGCAGCGATGTCTTCGCCAAAGTTCTGCATAACACAAATTGCAAACTGTTGGATATCAATTTCCATAAAGGATGAAACAACAAACTGCGCTACTAAAGCCATTTCGTCGAAATCCTTAAAACGATTTTTGAAGTTATTCTTCAGGGTAGAAATGAAGCTGAAAATTAAGTTCTTTTAATTTCTCTGTAATGTCCACGAGAAAACCAAAATCTCTAAGCCAGATTGAATTTTCTAGTTCCGGAGTCGGTTCATCGCGTTGTTTGAAAAATTTAACTATGCCAGATAAGACATCATTAAAACATTTCAGCACCCGTCCTCTACTTAACCATCGGACTTCAGAATGAAGGAGTAGGTCCCCGTATTGACAGTCAACTTCATCGGCCAAGGTTTTGAATAATCTTCTTTGTAACGCTTGAGCTCTAATCTTGTTCACAATTTCTACCACCAGTTTCATAACGTTGTTTAGTATCAGGAAATTTCCACATAATGCTTGCTGATGGATAATGCAGTGGTAACAGAGAAATTGTGGAAAAGTTTAATCTTTACGACATAACGCCACCAGACCCTTATCACAACTCACCACAGCTGGAGCGCCATCGGTTGTCAAGCCTAATATTTTTTTAAATGAGAAAACAACTCCTGTCCAGTAGTGTGTCCTTTCAGTGGAATAAACTTCAAAAGATCTTCTTTAATCGTAAAATCACTAAAAACCATCTTGACGAACACAGCAATCTGGGCAGTGATCTGTTGATTCATCCAGTTGAAGTGAAAAATAAACACAGTTATCTAAGTCAGTTCTTAACTGTAAAAAAATATCATTGCTCATTACTTCTACACGTCTCATCACTGTATTAGCAGGAAGTTGCATAGATTTTATAGCTGAAACTATCTGGTCTTTATTTCTAAAGTTGGCAAATAACGAATCAGCAGCTTCTAAAAACGCCTGTTTTATCATTTCTCCGTCTTCATAAGGTTTCTTCTTTTGCGCAATTATCTGGGACACACGGTACGATGCTTCAGTTGCAGCCTTATTTTTGTCGACTGTTCTTAAAAATATTGATTGTTGTCCAATTAACTGCTTTTTTAACTGTTTCAGTTTCTCCTTTCTGGCAGCAGAATGTAGTGGGAATGATTTTTCAAAATTAGAATGTACAGTTTTATGATGTCTCTCAATATTTCCTTTTTTAGCAACGGAGACCGAAGTATTACATAACAAACACACATTTTTATCTTTAACTTCTGTAAAAAAGTATTGTTCTTCCCATTCCGAATGAAAGTGGTATGTTTTTACCTTCTTACAACTGTTTGCCAAAATATTATTTTTTGTTGTTCTCTACTAACCCAACCGCTGGACGTTGGTTACGCGTTCAGTTTTAAACTAAGCGCAATGTCGCCGCGCCGTACGTATTTATCCCGTTCAAAGCAAAGCTTGATGGCGTCAGCGGCAGATCGCTCACCGCAACGTTGCCGCTGATTGTTTAATCCTATGACAATTAGATTCTCTGATTTTTGCAGTTTTAATTTTTTAAATTAAAATCGTTGTTAGAGCTACCAGAATTGCCTCCGCGAGCTACCGGTAGCTCGCGATCGACAGTTTGGCGACCGCTGGCCTACGTCATAAGGAGGTACTTTAAGCAAAATGTGGATTGTTTGTCGGTTTATTGCACTGTTTCAACTTAATTATATTGTAACTACATAAAGTTATGAGTTTGAAAATCATAATTAATTCTAGTTACAGTATAATATAGGTAAGGGGATTGATTCCCTAGTGAAAACAATGTTTTTCTACATTATGCTTTTTATAACCATAATCTTTCTTTTTTTTAGGTTTTATTACCTCAAAACATTGTTCGTAATTATATTATCTGTGATTATGTATATCGCAGCTACAGTACAATGTTTTAATTCCAGGCGGTAAAGAGTGCACTTTGCCTTCAAACCAGTCTGCAACTGCATCAACTTCTTCTCGTACTGTTGAGAGGGGTGAGGTGCCTGCTTGCAATCAGCCACATATAGACCATTATCAATTGTCTCTTGTCAGCGAATCAAGCTCTGATTCTAATCAGAAGATGATGAAGAAAATCAGGGGACCTGTGATGCAGCAAAGCAACAACTTGGATGTTTCATTTGTCCAAACGAAAGTGCCCAATGACGATTAAAAAAGCTTTCATGGAAAAACATCCTATTCAAGTCTGCTTTTTAATAATGTTGAGAGGGATTTATTTTATGATTTGGACAAAAATAAATTAATAGACGAAGTTGTTTTAACAAGTGAGTTGCTTACAAAGAAGCTGTTACTTTAGGGCTAGGGGAGTAAAATGTCGAATCATCTCAGTTAAGTTAAGCCCTTCTATTCTAGTATAACAACATTGTAAACTGTTAAATACACAGGATTTTTTTTAAATGTTAGTATTATTTTTTTATAATTCGCGTATAAAAGAGACTTCATTATAACATTGTTTACAGTGTCATAATGAAGCTCTATCAACACTGCTATCGTAATTTTTAGTGTACAGTTGGTTATTGTATTTAGTTATATTTTTATTTGACATTTGACTTTAACCTTGACACAAATTATAAATAAAATGGTCTAGCGTTGTTCTAACTAGCAAATTATTATATTAAAGGTAAATTAGAATGATTTATATATTAAAAATATTAATGAATAAAGTATGCTAACGTTTATTTATCAATGATTTGTCAATTGTTTATTTTTATATTGTATAGGATCAATAAATAGGTATACAAATCTTTCGATTTTTGGGATAAATTACCAGATATCTATGTGAAGATGTATTACAGAAATAATTCTGTTCATGATATAATATAAATAGATCGCAAGAGCATATACGAAGAGCATAAACGAAACAAATAATCATCCTCTTTTTGCTTAAATGAAAGTTTGTTTACAATTTACACAATTATTCCGTTATAATATGTCAAAAGTCAGAAGTGCTGAATAAAACCATCTGTGATCTGACCAATTAGGAATCTACAGAATTGCCAACTTAAATTCAAACCACTCCTCCTAGATTAAAAACAGGGATTATATGAAATTCTATTTTATTTAAATAATTAAATAAATGTGAATTATAAAAAATATTGTGTGAAACTTGTGCCACAATGACTTTCTGTAGTACTCGTGATTTGCACAACGAACCGCTTTGCGGTTCGTTGTGCAAACTTCACTTGTACTACAAAACGAGTCATTGTGGCACTTGTTTTACAAATAACTATTCTAATCCCTAAAATCCGTTTGTCATTATTTTTATTACACAAATAACTTTAAAATAATTCATTAATACTTCATACTTTGGCGTGAATAAAATACTGCATTTTATTTGAACTCTGTTGTAATTATTGGCAATTCTACAGCATGTTTTGTAGTGTTGTGGTAACCTAAAAATACAGTGAATTTCTTATTTTAATAAATGATAAAGTCAACAAAAGTTGAGAAAATCGTAATATTCGTATAAAAATTAGCTGAATTTCTACTTTATAAGTGCCAAAATAGCGTAAAAACACATCTACATTGTTTTCAAGCACCTAACTTTCTAAAATGTACCGGTGGAGGGCATCCCCCCGGACACCCCTTTGTTGGGGGGTATGGTAGAGGGTCCCTTAACATGTTTTGGCTGAATGCCCCAAATGGTCCTAGACCCGGCCTGCATACCTGTATGAAACATCTCCAATACCATGGCACTTTATAAAATATTACATTGTTTGTTGAAAAAGAATAAATTTGAAAATTATTTATCGAAAGCTGACAGTTATATAGGTAGATTGTAAACTGTTATTACATTTTGAAATTCATAGCATTTACAGAAAACTGACTATACATAATTAGGTAGGTTGTGATAAACCTACCCTTGGTAAACTGTTATAAAAAACTTTGAACTAAAAAAAGTAATTACCATTTTTGAATTTCTTTATTTAATCTGAAACTGGCGATAGATAGTGTAAATTACATTAAGCCACTTTAATTTGCTTCAAAATATGAAACTTTTTTCTCCCATTTACGCGTCTCCCTATCTCTTATGTTTTCCAATTTGAGAGAGTCTGTGTAATATCTGTAGCTCAAATAAATAGTAATTATCGATGTTTGTTAATATTATTTATATTTAATTGGTGGTAGATAGTTAGTTCATTTATGTTTTGTTGATATATTGAGACACGCAAAATCGCACTCAAAATTATCAACTACCAAAAAACAGAAATGTGTTAAAAAAGAAAACTGTCGTTCTAAGTATTTAAATATGTATTTTAAGATAAGGTTAAAGATATAACTGTTTTTAATTTAAATTTGGACAACTCACCAAATCGTAGCGATTAATATTCAACTGCTTTCGTCGAGCTCCTCCACTTACTGGTGTGTCAGTTTCAGTGTCGGAGACTTCTTCTTGAAGCTCCTTTTCCTTATCTCCTTGAAGCTTTCTTAAAACTCGAGACGACATGATAACTGGTTTTACAAACTTATTTTATTTCAATACTTCCCAATGTACAATTTTAATCAATCTTTTCTACATCTTGTTTTGACGTTTTAACGTATTGTGATCATAGAGATCAAGCTAACTATGATTGTGTCATAGACATATTATAGATATGGGCTGAGCGATTCGTCAGATTGTGCCACAGAACACCCCCAAGGGTTTGGCAGTGAAAACAAACCGAAAAGTACGAGAGAGATAAAGCAAATGTGTGGGAGTAGTTGTACTGCATCACAGTCACATTGTCTCTTTCTAGAGTGTGGTCACTCTTGTGAGGATAATGCCCAGTCCATTTATATATGTCTATGGATTGTGTTATAGACAGTGAACTGTATACGTGTATTATTCAGTTCAGTGGTTATAGACAAAAGTTGACATGACCATATACGTAATAATAGTATATTAAGTACCAAGTGTCAAAAAGGTTACTTTAGTCACGAGTTTTACTAGGCACGAGTGGAGCAAAGCGGAACGAGTTTCTTGTAAAACGAGTGACTAAAGACGTTTTTAACACGAGGTGCTTACTATACTTTTTCTTCGCCCGCGGGAAGGAAAAAATTATATTATATTTGAATTATATTCATTACATGACGGACGATGGCTGACAGCTGACTGACAAATCAAATGACGCAGAATAGCAAAACTATCACGGACCATGAAATTTAACTTACAAAAGATACACTTGATTTGACGTTTAAGAAACAAAAGATAAACGAGATGTGACTTTTCGCATTTTAAATACTAGTGTTTAAAAGAGTCGTTTTGTGAATGTTAAACCCGTGTTGAAAATGCGGTTTTAGTAACGGAAGTAGAAAAATAAAATTTATATGTATATGGACCACAAATCACCTACTCTATAGATGTTTCACGCAGATGGATCAAGGTCAAGCGACAGACTAATGTGTTTTATATGCTGTGATCAAGCTATTTTATTAGTATGTGTTTCAGACAAGCAGATGGAAGCACCATTGAATTTTAGTAGTATTGTAAAATTTCCCTGCTTTATCCACTCACTGCTGCCAAATGTCAAAAATTTTGATTTATGACCACATTGACCACCAATCGAGGTGATTTGTGTCACAGATACAAAATACGGACAGTTTTCTCTGGTTACAGATCATATAACTACTATTATTTGTGTTTACAACTATTTATAAACTGTGTTATAATGCTTTATAGTTTTATTTTTCCTATTTTATCAGTTTTCGTTTTCAAATGATATAAAATCAGTTTGAGTGATAAATTTCAATTTTTAAATAATAATGTGTCAGGCACGGACTTAGGATCCTTAAAAGTCCGTGGTGTCAGGTTTTATGATGCCACGTTATATGAAATGATGTGTGCCTAATTGCACACCAACATCTAATATTAGACATATATTTCCAAATCCAAATAAAGACTTCCAAAAATTCAGGGCAATGCAATAAACTGTGATGAATTGAAGATAATGGAGCCGTTAGCTGTATATCAAGCAAAGAGAATATGCCATAAACATTTTGAAGTGAAGTACACTACAGCTTTTGGTCCAATAGATTGTATTCAACTGCTAGTCCATCCTTATTTTTACCTGGTAAGAGAAAAATGTAGTGAACAAATATTAATAAACATGTGATTTCTTGAAAAAATTTCAGACCTACATTATATATCACTGGTAAATTATTTTTTAAGCTTCAGTTATGTCACTTTAAAATACACACACTCCTGAGCCTTTGTTATTGCTTTGTAGTGGTATGTATTTCTATTATATAATTAAGACAAAAAGCAGAAAGTTTATATTATAAATTTTATAACTTTGTAACATGGCTACACAATCAAATTTATTTTATGTTTTATATCTACAGTTTACAATATTCTTGTTTCATGATATGTCTCTGATTTATTTTAATGCAATTGTAGCTTGTTGCAGTAACAATAGTAGCTAAACTTTCATCATTTTACTGTTGAAAATATTTTGTTGTATCTACATGTATTTTGTACATTGTCCCTATTTTGTGAATATACAGTTTTCAATAAATGTTTTAATAACATATGTTTCTTATTTTGGTCCTTCTGTAAACAGTCAATTGCCAAAAAACTGTTAATTTCTTTAAATATTGTTCAGTAAATGACTTGATTTTTTAAAAAGTCTTATATATTTATCTACAATGATTGGCAAACAATTGAGTGTGCACAATATAGTAGACTTTTTAGTAAAACCTGTAATTTACTTACAACCATGGACTTCTAATAGTATATGTTTCCTATTATCCGAAATGACTCCTCATTTTGCCTACACATGGCCGCCATGTTGTGCTAATTTTAAGTTGGTATAAAGAAGCTACAGTTCATATGCGTTTTCTTGATATTGAGGATTGAACGTTGGTTGGTTGCGCGGAATAATTGACAGCATAATAGAATTGATTAACCAATTAGAATTTAGCTGGATGAACTGACGCGACATTTTTGTTCTGTCAATTTCTGTTTCCTTTGTCCCGTTGTGATTTGACTGATTTGTGACAGCGTCAGGAGTGGCATCAGGTCAGATTTCGCAATTTTCGCTTTGTATTTTAATTTATTGAGTTAAACGCAAGTTTGATATTTGTGTGTTAACTTTTGGATTATATTTTATATTCGTGTTTTTTACATATTAATAGTGGTTAATTACATTTTATAAGTGGTGTTATTTTAGTAAGGTAGTTAATAGTATAGTGTTATTTGTAAGATCTAGAACTCTAAGAGACTAGGTACAAACTGTCCTAAAATGCCTTCCTGTTTTCTACGAGGTTGCTCTAACGCTACTTACATTTCTCGTTTGAAAGACGGAACATTTCATAAGTAAGTTATATGATTTTTTTTATATGCAAGTGAATTTACATTTGCGTTTTTCTCCAATTTGTAGATTTCTCAGTAACAATACGCTTCAAAGGTCCTGGCTTGGAAAAGATCCAGCTTATAATATTGCCTATGAAAGGGTGTGTTCCGAACATTTTGGAAAAACAAACCAATTCTGAAGTGGCAGGCAAACGGAAACGTTTAAGAATAGGGACAATTTCAACCCTAAAACGACCTCACAATGTTTTGAACTAGATCACCAGAAAAGTTATTTACCTAGCTCATCTCCACCTACATGGTATGCTAATTTTAACTTAGTACTTACAAAGAATCAAAAAATCTTTTTTTTAGTTGTAGCAGCAAGCTGGAAAGTGTTAATTCACTTCAAAGTAGTTCACCAAAATCTCCGACAAAACTTTCTCCAATAAAAAGGAGTGATTTAAGACTCGTCAACATCTGCTCATTCTTTTAATATAGTACGGATGGTACAATTCTTTCATCCGTATAGGTAAGTTTAATATCAAATTTTCTTTAAAATCAAAATGTAATATGTAGTTTATTTATATAAATTTTGCTACCATTCATATAATGCCTTAGTACCAAAGTTTAACTAGTCTAAAGAAATGTACTATTTTCAGCAAACCTTCCACTGAAGATACCAATATAAAATTGAGAGAGAAGATTCACTTTTTGAAGAGGCAATTAAGAGTATGCAGAAACAAACTAAAAATTTGCAGAAAATCAAGCGGGAGGCGAAAACTAAAAATAAAATCCTTGAAGAGATTATTAACCAAACTAAAACATAAATTTTCTTTATATACTGAAAATTGTGTTACAGATAATGTTAAGTTTTTTTGGAAGTTTGTAAATAGTAGGAGGGTGAATAACACTATACCTTCTGAAATGACTCTTGGGGACCTTACTGCTGATAACGGGAATGATATTGCAAACATTTCTCATCAGTTTATTCAAATCAACCTCTGGCTGTGTGGGGTGTTCAGGTTTCTTCAATGGCAAATGTATCCACTTATATTGAAATTTCGAACATCAATGCAAAGTTATCTAAACTTGATGTTAAAAAACGCCCCGGTCCTGACGGAATACCTTCCATTCTTAGGGAATTTAACTTCATTTCATCTCGTCCGCTCTTTCATATATTTAATAAGTCTCTTGTTACAGGCGAATTTCCATATCATTGGAAAACTTCGTAAGTCACTCCAGTGTATAAATTGGGTAGAAAATCAGACATCTCAAACTATCGTCCTATATCAATCCTTAGCATAATTCCCAAAGTCTTTGAGAGTATTATTTTAGATTATCTCACGTATGACTGTTCGAGTATTATGACATCACAACAATTTGGCTTCACTTCTAAAAGGTCTGCAGAATTGGGTTTACTCACATATGTTGACTTTTTGTCTGATGGTTTGGAAGGGGGTCTGCATATTGATTCTGCGTACTCTGATTTCTCTAAAGCTTTTGACAGGGTTAATCATGAGCTCTTGCTACATAAACTTTTTCTTTATGGTGTTGACGGTCGTGTATTACAATGGCTAAGCGATTATCTTACAAATAGTTTACAAATGGTCAGAGTTACTCATTAATATTCTTATACTTTTCCAGTAACCTCTGGAGTTCCCCAAGGGTGTCATCTAGGACCATTATTATTTAACATATTTATTAATGATATAATGCATTGTTTTCAAGGTAGCAAAGCCTTGCTATTTGCTGACGACCTGAAATGTTTTAGGGTGATTAGTGGCAGGTATGATGCTCTAATATTACAATCTGATTTAGAGTCTATCAAATTGGTGTACACTTAATGGTATGAATCTAAATGCATCCAAATGTCATGTAATGCGTTTTCATGGAATACACCACCCAATAGCTTTTGATTACAATATTAATAATGGAACTTTAAAATGTGCTTCTCAAATTAAGGACTTGGGTGTTACTGCTGTTGTTCAAAAATCTATGAAGATGTTGGGTTTTATAAAGAGAACCACTTCTGATTTTACTAACATCACTGCTATTAGATCTCTATATTGCTCACTGGTTAGAACTTATCATGATTATTGTTTACCAGTATGGTCTCCTCATTATATTACATATAAAGCGAATCTTGAAGCTGTTCACCACAAGTTTTTAAGATTCGTTGCCTTTAAGACGCAAATTTACCTTTTTTGATTTCTTAGAACGTTTTTTAAATATTCCTACTCTGGAGGTTTGCAGAAGGCAAAGGGATCTGATACAGCTGTTCAACATAGTAAATGGTATTTGTGATAGTCCCAAGCGTCTCTCTAAAATATATTTAGTTGTCATTCCTCGTCTTTCTAGGCAGCTACAAACGTTTCATGTCGCATTTCATAGGTACAACTATGCAATCAATAGTTTTCTACTTAGGACACTTAGATTAGCAAATTCTGTAGATGGAATTTTAATTTTTGATGTGTCCACTTTCAAGTTCAAAAAACATTTGCTGGAGCTTCCACTTTAGAGCGTACATTTTTCATTTCTGGTTTGATGTGTGTTATCACTCCTCTTACTTTTTCCTTTTTTGTGATTTATATTATACTTTAGGTTTTTCTTTTTGTTTTATACATAAGTTTAATGCATGTGTCAATTGTTCTATCCTGTTCTAGTTTTACATACTTTTCTCTTTTTGTTATTGTCGCATTTTTTTATATCTCCATATTGTATTTATGTGAATTGGACTTACCTGTGATTAAATTAAATTGAAATTAACTGTTCTTTTATTTATTTCCTGATTAATTAAATTTGAATAAGAATTTTACTGTTATTTTCAAAAATAAAAGCACTTTATTCTTGCAAACAATTCATATTTTTTTAAAATCCTCGTACACGATTTAAAAAAATTATATTTGGTTTTCCATAATCCCAACTTAGGTAGATACATAATATGCAGTAACTAGTGTAACTAATAAAGTATACTTCTCTCACCGTTTCATATTTTACTATCTTATCAAGTGTAACACAAATGATTTCTGTTTTATTGTTTAAACCGGTCCTGTATAAATCACGTGACTCAGGCCGGCCAACTTAAAATTAGCACAACATGGCGATCACAGTAAAGGAGTCAAACCGAATATCCGATTAGTAGTCCATGCTTACAATAAACAAGGATCTTCAAACCAACAGTAAAGATAATCGCAATTTAAATTTAGCGCCCATTCTTCTGTTGCGACTTAAGGAACAATTTACCCACAACTTAATTGTGTTTCAGTTTTATAGGTGGCGCTAGTTTTTGTCATTTCAAGAAAACATTCAGCCCTATTTCGTATCACGCTATGTTATTTTTTTTCTACGCCCATGTCTGTAAACGTCAAAAATCGCACTGTCAACATTCCTTGTAAACGACATTTAACAATATATATAACATGCACGTAATGAGATCTCAACATACAGGTGCGTTTTGAGAACAAAACGTAAACTTCTTGGTTTAATTAAATTACAATAAAATTTTTATTTACGTAAGACTTTATTTGGTCTATTTACACAAATTTAGTCAATTAGAAAACATAAAAACTTTTAGCATTAGCGAGATATATTTAGGATTGAAAGAGTGATGCCCCTAAATGTAGGCAGCACATTATGCAATTTCTTTAAAAATAGGACATGTTTTCTTATGTAGCATTGTTATGAAAATAAATGTCATATCATTCATATTGTCAATTTCTTGAACAAAATATAATACAATTATAAATAACCATTAATCACCATTAAATAATGAGTCACAATTGATTTACAATAATTGTTCAATTGCTTTAACAACTATTATAATAAAGTTTAAATTATTGCGATGTTTTTTATGTAATGGAAGACAATGAATGGGCGTAGAAAAAGTATAGTACGTTACACGAGTTGTCAGCCCATTACGCACTCATGAAATTTATGCACTCGCCGCTGCGCGACATCGTGCATAAACTTTTTCATTTCGTGCGTAATGGGTTACTTACAACTCTTGTTACGTAATATACTATTCGGCCCTATTCCGTAACACGTTACGTTATTTAACGACCATCGTTAAGCGTGAATTTATGTTATATAACGATATGCCCAAAAATTCCGATTCTGTATCATCATACGCATAGTTATTTGAACGAGAATCGTTATTTTATCCATCGTTATTTTTAAAAACCTATTGTTAAATAACTGGACCAGTTTGGCAGCTTGTTATGTCTTAACGATCTCGTTTGCGAAATAAATGAAGGGAATATAATCCGTTTTTGATATATATTTGTGGTGATTTCTTATTTTTAGTAACCCAACATAATTAACAAATTTGTGAAACAGTGCTTATTTACTTAATTTTGAATGGCTGCTTTGATAAATGCTGTAAATTTTTTGAATTTCGGTCTATTGAACGAAGTGGTGAACATAAATCAAAGGTAATTCAATTGAAAGTATATTTGTATGTCTGATTTATCGTCTTAAAATGATTGTTATTTCAGGCATCATTTGAGGATCGAAAGGCGACGATTGAGAGATCATAGTGATCCATTTCAAATGACTAGTGTGGAATTCATCAAGCTTTTTAGAGTTCCAACAGATTTGGCCAGGTATTTAATAAATCTCTATAGATCCTTTAGTCTATCACAGCGGTCAACAGCTGTTCCAGTAGAGCTGAAGGTAATTTCAACCTTACACTTATTCGAATGCAATAACATAAATTGTTTTGATGGTAGGTATTAGCAGTTTTAAATTTTTTTGGAAATGGAAGCTACCAAAGATGTGTTGGTCATGGTTTTAATATTGGCTTGAGTCAAAGTACTCTCAGCAAAATCCTTAGTAGCTTCACTGATTTTATGATTAATCAGCTATTGAACGAGTGGATTATCTTTTCTAGAACAGAGGCTGAAAGAACTGTAGTGAAAGAGAAGTAAGAGGAATATGCTTTATATATTCAGTATTTGTTTGCTAATTTAAATATTTTTAGGTTTGTACAGAAATTTGGATTTCCTGGTATTATTGGTGCCATAGATTGTTCCCATATTGCTATAATTTCACCGCAAGAAGAAGATCCACATCGTCCTGCTCTTGCATATTACAACAGAAAAGGTTATTATAGCATTAATGTTCAAATGGTGCATTAGCAAAATATTTAATTTCTACAGGTAACCCAACATTTTAATTTTTCAGATATGTGATGCAGATTTAATAATTACAAATTGTAATGTGAGATTCCCTGGATCCACTCATGATTCAGCTATTTGGAGTTTGTCAGTTGTGAGACGGCACTTAGAGGAAATATTTAGAAATGGGGAATTGGTGAATTCATGGTTAATTGGTAAGTTCAGAGGCATTAGTAATAAATCATGTAGATAAACGAACATATTTTATAGGTGATGCTGGGTATCCTTTACAACCTTGGCTTTTAACGCCTATATCAAATGCTGCCCCTGGAAGCCAAGAAGAAAGGTATAACACAGTACATATAAGATCACGAAACACAATTGAGAGGTGTTTCGGAGTGTTGAAACAAAGATTTCGCTGTCTGTTAAAGCACCGAACCCTTCATTATGATCCTGTTAAATCAGGAAAAATAATTCTATCTTGTGTCATTATACACAACATGCTCCGAAAGAGAACACTTCATGAACAAGTTGAGGAAGTAGAGTATGATGATTATGATATTGACAATATTCATGATGCTCAAAGGCATAATAATGTACAAAGAGGTGAAGGTATGATTTTTATCGTTAAGCAATGCAGCTTGAAATATTGAATGAATTTAGTATACTATTCTTTTTTTCAGATGATGGATGGCTGCAGCAGGGACGAATCATAAGGAACACTTTAATACAAAACCACTTTCAATAAGAATTTAAACTGTATTTAATGAAGTAGAAATCTGAAGTGTGAGATTTTGTAATACGAAATATCTGTGAGAAATATTTTTGTATTGTATGTAAATAAAACATCAAAAATGTTGGATTTTTGTGATTTTTTTAGGTATAGATATAACTATACGTTCTCTATTTCTTGAAATTTCGAAAGTCCGTGAAGCATATTTTTAGATGTTTATGTAGTACTTGAATGGAATAGAGGATAAATTAAAAAAACATTTCAATTGAATGAAGAATATAATAATGAAAAGAATAATAATGAATGTACATTGTTAAATTATGAATAAAAAATAAAGTAAAAAAACACAAATAACAGTTCAGTGATATTTTGACACTTCAGCCTCGGCCACTTTTTCCAAAGCTCTTGATGATATCATTTTAGCTTCTGCAATTTTTTCTTGGCTCTGAGCCATTTTCTCATAAATTATATTATGAGTAGTTAGTGCAGAGCCTATATTCATCAATGCTTCTGCAATTTTATTTTGAGCGTGCTGATTTTGTATCGTTGAATCAACAAGAGCCTCCTGCACAGCTTCAGATACTAAATTAGTTGTATATCTAGAATCAGTTTCTAAAAAAATGAGAAATATAATTGTAACATTAAAAAATTTTGTAAATGAAAGTCACTTTTCCTATAATCCTTCGTTAATTTACTTTTTGGAGTTTCAACTGGAGTCGAATTTTGAAAGGATGAGCAAGGTTCCACTTCATTCTCCAGACAAGTAAAGGTTATATCTGCAGGTGAATTATTAACTTATTAAAATCAAATATTCATTAGGAAATATCAAATACTAACCATTACTCTCATTAAAATCTGCATCCTTTCTACTTTCTGGCATTAAATCGGGTTCTTCATTTTGATAATTAATTTTGATATAATCTGAAACATATTTCAGATAGAATGAAGTAATTATATAATAAGTATATGTTACCATGGTCATAAGTATGTTCAACCATCTCCACAACAACTGATGGGTGAGTTACAATTGGTTCTGAAAAATTGTACAACACTTAGATTAAAGATACACATTATTAACATTTTTATACACACCACCACCGAGAGAATCTGGTAATAAATCATCTCCTAAATGAATTTTCGATAGCAGAGATAAAAGACGTTCTTCTAAATCGCTCAGTTGTTTACCGGAATGGGGACCACCTCCTGTACCCATTTCTGCTACACGTAGGAGTCGACTCTTTCTCTTTGTATTCATTTTCCATTCAGTGAAAATCTAATGATAAATTTAATTAAATTAAACAAGTAATGGTTCAGTCTCAAATATGATGACTCTAACTACAGGTTTGAAATATAAAATATAGATTTCAAATATGTATTTCAATTAAATATGATAAGCATTTGGTTTCTATGTAAAATGCATAATATGTAAATACTCACTCGTTTCCATTGTAGGCTGGTTTTGAATGGTCCCGTTTTTTTCTCATTCACTCTATTTGCGAATTGCTCCCACAAATTGTTAATGTATTTAACCTCGCATGGTTTGTTCTTTCCTCTAATCACAACAGGATTATTCTCTAAAAACTCCAACAGCATCTCATACTGAGCCCTTGTTGTTTTTGGAAGACGAACTTGTCTTTCCATTTTTAATTAAATTTAAAACACTTGAATTAAAACTTTCCTTCTATTGAATTGCACACGTGATGCGCTTACTGGTATGCGTTTTGATGTTATGTTATATAAGGGTTACACTCTAACGGGACCGAATCTATCTCTTTTTACATTAGTTAAAGGTGTATCACTCCATCTCGCTTCATAAGAATCAAAACTTACTTATTTTTTAACATAGAATTTTAACAATATCGTTAAGGAAGCTCGATACGTAATCATATCAGAGTTAACAATATAGTTAAATACGGTCGTTATTTTAACATAACGGACTATCGTTAAAAATAACATACGAGATACGGAATACGGCTGATTATGTCTCTATTGGAATATCGTTAAAGAAGCTCGTTACGTAATAATATAAGAGTTAACAATCTAGTTAAATACGATCGTTATTTTAACATAACGGACTATCGTTAAAAATAACATATAGAATACACCAGATTGGGCTGGTGTATTCTGTGGTACTAAGTTTGAGAACGTCACACTAATAGCGGATTGATGAAATTTACATTTACGTTTTGTATTGCGATCGGAAAAGTTGGTTATTAGAGACATAAAGCAATTTTTAAAAACATCACTTATCCTTATCCGTATACGTAACGTAACGGACATACGTGACTAATCAAAAAAGGTATAAAGCAAATTCGTTCGTAACGTAACCATTTCTTGGGTTTTAACTTTTAATCTAAAAAATATTCCATCTGCTTGGATCTTCGTAGGAATTGTGCCCCGATATCTCCCTCAGCAAAATAATGTCTTTGCCACTGTAAAAAAGTCTTTTTCGTTTTAAATCCATTATTCTATATCAAATAAGTAGTTTGTTATATTCATTAAAAATAAGGTTATGATTTTTGAGCATACAACATCACTTTTGTCGTGTGACCATTGAAAAACGCGAACATAGAACATAATAATGCAATACGGTACGTTAGGTACGTGTGACGGATTGATACGTTTCACGTAACGTAACGAAACCCACGTATCGCTTCTGCACATGCGCATTGCGATACGGATACGTATAAGTGGTGATTTTTAAAACTGCTTTTTGTCCCTATTGAGTTTTACTATATTGTCTTGGAGTATTTATAATAAAATCAACAGATTCCATTATTACTAGACAAAAAAAAGAAAAACCAGACAAAACTTAAGGAATTTTAGAACATTGGCCAAAAATTCGTTTCAACGACTTTGTTTGTTTACAAATAAAAAGCAAGACAAAAACTACTTTGGAAAAGGATAGAAAGCTACCAATTTCAGTAGCCGTGCTGCAGATCTCGGTATGTGATTTGACCAAAGACCAAAGGTGTATTCTTTGATTTGACAGACCAAAAAGGGTACCAAAGTAAGCTTGACGTAATCGTTTTTTGAAACGAAATCGATTGGTATTTATTTGACAGGCCAAAGCGGGATGAAATCGCTAATATCGTCTTTTAACCCTAAATCTTGAATTGCAGCAGAAAACTGTTTCTTAATTCTGTAAACCTAATACCACGTATAATATGCTTCTTCATTATGTCTAATTTCATAGGACATGAATTTATATTTATTTTTAAATTAAAAATTTAATAAACATTCATACATACATCTAAATTCTAGTGACAAAATCACAGATCATATGAGAAAATATTCCAACCAAAACCAAACTGACAGGTGCGATTTTTAACCGAGTCTGGAGTCATTTAGCGACGCTCGGGTGACGCTCTAGAGTTCTCGGACAGTAAGGAGTAGACATCTAGAAGACGCTTATGAGTTCTCGGACACAAGAATAATTGAACTTCACACTAGTGCGATCTTCTCGAACTTAGCCCAGAATAACACCAAATAATACAAGGTGTATTTTTTGATAACACACTGACCATGACATTGACATTCAGCCTGGGCTATCATTATGGGTAGAACAATAAATATTGGGATATTCCTTTTCTTTGTAGGATTATACACCTTTTATTAATTACTAAATATACAAAACATTATTTGTCTGTGGAGCAACGTGCATTACCCGGCTTTCCGAAATAACTAGGATAATACTTGTGGGTAAGTGGTTTATTTATATCTAGGTGGGAGTTTATTCGTTATAGAATTAATCTTTATTCAAAAGACATTAAATTACGAAACATCTTGCATTATTAGGTGATGGTGATGTAATATATATTAACCGAAATATTATAGCCCATGTAGTAGAAAATTTACAGGAACCATTGCATGATTAAAACGTGAGAAGACATGGTATTCGAGAAAAAACAGAAATTATTACGAAGAAATAATTCCAGGGAGTTCGGTCCTGGCATCTATCACTGATACAGATAAATTGTCAGCTCTTAACAAATCAATATTTAAACAGTGGTCTATTGTGTTTTAAAAACCTATACTACATTTAATATACAACATATTAGTGTACCTAACCATATACGTAAGTACGTTTTTCGATATCTAAACGTAAACATCAATTTGAATCACCTAACCTGCGAGTTTCTTTTGGAACTATCTCCAACAAAAAAGAGTCAAACCTCTACTCTTATCAGTACCGATATGTTCGACGAAACTCGAAGAACAGGTCCGTATTCAGGTTCATGAGTGAAAATTCGTACAAAAATATGAATATGTCAACACTATCTGCTGGGACTTCTGACTACAGGGGTTCTCAGAATAACACCTTAAAAACTTACTCAGATGTAACTTCTCAACAACACTTCCCAAAGAAAGAACAAGCAATAATCTTTCCTGCTATAGAAAACGCAACACTCCAAGATTACCTTATACCTCTAGGAACAATGATTGAACCCAAAAATATATTATTCACTTCAAGACTATCGAACAAAAGAATTTGCATGTATCTTACTAGTCCTAGCATAGTAGAAAAGTTCATTACTAATCACGAAGGAAAGATCAAAATTAACAATGAAATTGTGCAGGCCCGTAAATATGTAACACCCTCAGAAAGGCTTGTACTTTCTAACGTTTGTCCTACAATACCACACGCTATATTAGTGAATGAATTAAGCAAACTGGGCATTATCACTCTTTCTACGATGTCATTTCTTAGAATCAGCTCAAATCTCCCCGAATTTAATCACATTTACAGCTTCAGACGTCAAATTTTCATAACTCCACCAACACACACACTTCCAGAATCATTTTTGATAAATTATGAGGATACAACTTACAGAATTTTCCTCTCCCAAGACTCACTCTGCTTTTCTTGTAAAAAGCCAGGTCACACCGCAGCAAATTGCGAAACAGCATCACACTCTCCACCTCCCACTACTAGTACCCCTACCGCTCCACTTGAGACCACTTCCCACAACGAACAACCAATAAACATAAATACTGAAACACCTACATCCTCCGAGCAAAATTCTACAATAGAAACGGACAATCAAAAATTAACAAAACGTACTTTTAAGGAAATAGAGACACCTTCTCCTCAACCAGAAGAAGAAACAAACGAAGCCAAGAAAGACCCTTTCACTAAACCGCAACCCAAAGCAAACTTAAAGAAAATCAAAACAAACAACAAAAAAGATCTCCCAATCGAAGTTCTTATGGAGCCAGTGAGAAAAATTATCAACGAACACAATCCACCCTTTATTCTCAACTTTACCCAAATATCAGATCTTTTCGTAAACGTTTACGGATCAGCCGACCCAGTAAGCATCATTCAAGACTACACAACCGACCTCACAGCACTAATATATATGTTAACCAAAATTTATCCGCATTTTACCCACCGGGCTATCAAAACAAGATGTACAAAAATTAAGAAAAAACTTTTAATACACCTGCAATTAACCTATTCAGATACAGAACAGGAAAGCGATTGTTCACAAACGTCAACCTATTAAAATACTTATCCATTTTCAATTCTTTCTCATCTATTTTACAATGGAACCAAAATGGTTTCATTGATAAACTTCCAATACTACAAAAGGTCATAAACGAATTTAAATCTGACATAATTTGTTTGCAAGAAACCAACCTAAAACATAGCAATGTCCAAGCATTAAATCAATTTCAAAAATTTTATAAACATCGAGATACTGCTCAAAAAGCTAGTGGAGGAGTAGCAATCCTCACTAAAAATAATATCGACGCCGTGGAAATTCCCCTAAATAGTAATCTTGAAGCCATTGCTATTAAAATCCATGACAAACAAGACTTACATATCTGCAACCTATATCTTCCTCCAGGATCGCAAATAAACCAGCAGGACTTAGGCAATTTGATACAACAAATCCCCCATCCTAGAATCATACTAGGAGATTTCAATGCTCACAACTTTCTTTGGGGCTCAACATCTCAAAACACAAAGGGTCACCTTGTAGAACAAATATTAGACGACTTTAACCTTTCTGTTCTCAACGACGGCAGAGCCACAAGATTTAATATACAGACCGGAGAATCCTCATGTATTGACCTTACAATCTGCGATCCAACCCTAACCCCTTCGTTAACATGGGACAGACTAGATTATACCTACAGTAGTGACCATTACCCCATTATTATATACAACAATACAAAGAATAATACCAAACAAAGCTTCCATCCTAAATGGAAACTTAAAACTGCTGACTGGCAACTCTACTCCACTGTCATTGAAGAAAAAATTGAATCTTGTGCTATCCTACCTAATATAGACGAATCGTTAGAACAATTTATGGAAACCATAAAACATGCAGCAAATATATCAATTGGAAAAACATCTTACACCAAACAGCACACTCCGGTCCCATGGTGGAATAACGATTGCGAAGCAGCTCTAAGAGCCAGCAAAAAAGCTTTTAATAGATACAAACGATATAAGACTCCGGAAAACAAACTTCAATTTTTAAACTTACGTGCAAAATCAAGGCACACTATCAAAAGTGCAAAGCGCAAATCTTGGACTGAATATGTCTCATCATTAAACCCAGATACACCAATGACAGAGGTCTGGCAGAAGGTACGCAAAATATCTGGCATTAATTCAAATAATAATATAAAAATACTCAACATGGGAGGAACTATATTGACAACTGATTCAACTATTGCAGATGCGCTTGCTGTAACATACGAGAACCGTTCCAGTGATTGCAATTATACGAAAACTTTTTTAGCTCACAAAACACTAGAAGAACAAAACCGCCTGGAAGTGACTACAGAAAATGACGATCCTATAAATGTACCGCTCACCATGTCAGAATATGAAGACGCCTTATCCAACCTTAAAGATACTTGTCCGGGTCCTGACCAAATTCCATCTACCTTTTTAAAACATCTTCCTTCCAATGCCCACGAACATCTCTTAAATCTCTACAATGTGATTTGGTTGCAACACACCTTTCCAAAGGCATGGCGAGAATCCCTAATAATACCTATTCTAAAACCCCGAAGCCAAAAATCAAATCCTCAATCATATCGACCAATTTCTCTTACTTCAGTGATTTCTAAGCTACTAGAAAAAATCATTAACAGAAGACTATTGTGGACATTAGAGCAACATAATTTAATAATACCCGAACAAAGTGGCTTCAGACAAGAAAGATCAACTACCGACAATATTATAGACCTGGAAAGTACCATCAATGAGGCATTTGCACAAAAACAAAAATGTTTAGCAGTCTTCTTCGATATCAACAAAGCATTCGATACTGCCTGGCATGATTACATTATCAAAAAACTTCTGAGCTGGAATATAACAGGTAACTGTTTACACTTTATCCAAAACTTTTTAAAAGAACGAAATTTTAGAATATTAGCAAACGGAACCACGTCAGATTTAAAACAAACAAAAAATGGCATTCCACAAGGGTCCGTAATTAGCCCCACCCTTTTTATCATAGCAATGAATGATATCATACAGGCATTAAAACCACCAATGAAAGCTCGTTTGTATGCGGATGACTTAGTTATCTATTGCAAAAGCAAAAACGTGAACAATCTAAAATCTCTTACGCAAGAATTCATATCTCATCTAGAGGAATGGTCGGAGAAAACAGGCTTCATGTTTTCTACTAGCAAAACTCGCTTTATGTTATTCTCCAAAAAGAAAACAGTAAACATCCCAGATATTCATTTATATGGACAGAACATAAAAGCCGAAAAGTCACTAAACTTTTTGGGTACAACCTTTGATGAAACGCTCAATTGGAATACACACATTAATAACTTAATATCTACGTGTCAAAAGAGACTTAACCTCCTGAAAACACTATGCAATAAAAACTGGGGCGCTGATCGAGACACTCTTCTAACATTATACAGGACGTTAATCAGATCGAAATTGGATTATGCAGCAGTCGTATACTCGTCAGCCAACAAACGAACCCTAAAACGGTTAGATATAATACAAAATACGGCTTTACGGATAATAACGGGAGCCTTTCGTACATCTCCAGTTGTAAGCTTATACGCTGAAGTTAATGAACCTTCCTTAGAAGATAGGCGTATGTACTTGAGCCTGACATATGCAGCTAAAACGATATACAATCCGTTCAATCCTACAAGGCATAACTGCTCCCCTCAAAAACTCCCCAATTCTTTCACAATTAAACCTCATGCTCCCAAACCCTTTTATGCTAGAATAAAAATGTACCTTGAAAAACTAAGCTTCTCCTTTCCCAAATGTTTCCCTCGACTGACTACATCTACTCCCCCTTGGCAAATCAAAAAACCAAAATGTATAACCACTCTTAGCTCTCTAGATAAATATTCGACTCCCAATTTCAGTATTAGATCAACCTTAAAAACAATACTAGAAGATTATACAGACTATCACCAAATCTATACCGATGCTTCGAAAACTGCAGCTGGCATTGGAGCCGCGGTGGTAACTACAAACTCAACCCATAAGTTCACATTTCCAGATACATATTCCATCTTCTCAGCTGAATTATATGCCCTATATGAAGCCTTAGCTAATATCAATTCATCTTCAAACACTCAAAACCATCTTATTCTCACAGACTCCCTCAGCTCAATAAAATCCATACAAAAAATATTCACAAAACACCCCCTTGTGTTAAAAATTAAAGAAGAACTCAAAATAGCTCAACAAAACAATAAAGATATCATCTTTATGTGGATCCCATCACACGTAGGAATAGATGGCAACGAAGAAGCTGATCAAAGAGCAAAAGACGCCACAACCAACGAAGATGCTCGAGTAGTGCAGTTCTCAGTAAGTGCGGATATTAAATGTATAATTCAATCTAAAGTGAACAGTGTTTGTGAAGCTAAGTGGAAAACAGCGGGAACCAAACTTAACGAGGTAAAAAAGTCTACTAAACCGTGGTCGGTCCTACCAAAGAATCGTCGCGATCAAGTGCTACTAACACGGCTACGTTTAGGTCATACCCGGCTAACTCATAGTTATCTATTCGACAATGGTCCCGAACCAAAATGTAATTATTGTGACTCAAAACTGACTATTAAGCACCTACTTGTTGAATGTCCTCAACTAACACAACAGCGACAACTGGCACAACTCTCCAATAATGGATTATCCGACGTATTAGGAACAAACTACAATTTACATAACCTAAAGACATTTCTTAAATTAATAAATGTTGTAAATTCTTTGTAAAATGCCAAATGTAAATAACTATATATGTATACACCAAATATCGCTAATGACCCCTCGAGGTCGATGCGCTATAATAAAAAAAAAAAAAAATAATTCCAGCATACAATGATTTAGTTTTTAAGGAACATTTTAGGATGTCTGCAAGAGCTATAGAGGTATTTAAATGTATCTGTTCGATTGAAGAGCTTGAATTAATTATTATTATTCGTGAACATTTTTGGTATCTGTTATGCTGTATGTAACATTATTATATGTATAAATCGCTTCATATTAATCACTCATGTTGTAATATTTTAATTAAATCATTTATAACCCTACTAAATATAATCTTTGTTTTGTTTACAATTAATAAAGCCATAGATCTTTATATCAACATCACAATTTGCAACGTGTTGTGCTCAGAAAAATGGCGTCCGCTCACCAAACATGTTGAACTTCGCGCACTGATCAATGTGCGTTCAAAGAACATTTACTCAACGGTTGTGCACATTTATTACGTATATGGTTGTGCAACAGTTGTGTTTTCTGAACGCAACCATTGCCACATTAAACATGTACTGAAATCTTGAGCAATGTTGCCACTTTTAGTTATAACCATAAAGGTATCTAAGGATACGACAAATACTTGTTTAAAATGCATAAATTAGTATGATTTTTTTTAATTTGCATAACTTTTCAACACATTTTAAATTGACTTCTAATTTCATTTTTCCTGCAACTAAAGAGACTTTGTAAATATGACAAAGCAGTGGAAGTATCCGCAAGTGAGCTTAGATGTGACTCAATGTTTGGGGCAAGAAAAGATCAAAATAAACATATCTATTTTATTTGTTAATCTGAGGTAAATACCAATTAAATTGCCAAATAATATAATATGAAAATAAATGATTCAAAAACAGCTGATTACTTAAAGAATGTGAATCGTGACAACTTCTTCGGAAAACAATCTTTCTGCGCAGGCGTATGACATAAATTATTATGAAATTTTTTGTTGTAAAAATATTATGTGTCAAACAGACAAGCGATAAGATATTTTTAAAATTCATATCAATATTATTTTCTGAGTAAATTTCGCAACACTTCTCGTACGCATAAAACGGTTCTTATATCTCAAGTATTTTATGTTTATATTCTGACATATGACATTCAACTATTACAGAACAGGGCTGCCAACAGACTAACCATTTCCTGTCAATGCCATAGAACACTAAATAATTGGTTATTTCCATTGACATATTATACTAGTGGTAATACGGTAATAAACGCTGTAGGATAAAATGCGGAAGAGACTAGAAAGAGAAAACCTAGAAAGAGATGGAGCTAGGTGTGGCAGAAAACACGGAGAAAGCATATAATGGGTGCTTATAAAATTATTTTCTTATTAGTAAAAGTTGTTGTAACTGTATTAAATGCTTCAAAGTATATTTTAATTTTATAAACAAATAACAGGGTAGGTCAAAAATAGTCCAAAATAAACTAAATGGATTTTTGTGTAATATTTATTAATTTTTTTATATTTACAAACAGTTGGGTTGGTAATTTTCAAAAATTCTTTCTCTTTTCTGGAAATTCTAAATCACTCTCCTCAAAATCTCCAAAGACTATTGGATCTCATTTTTTTTCTAAAAATAGAAAAAATGCATAATTGAAGGTATTTTTTTAAATGGTCAACTACTTAAGAATCAGTAGGTCTTCTTACCTTGCAACTTTTTTTTCCACACTCAAATATGTTTTTATTTCATTGGATAATATGTTATTGTTTACTGGATCTTCTGGCTTATTAACTTCTGGTACATATAAATCAACTTCCATAGATTCCACTTCAGGAATTATATCAGTACTGCATCCTGCAACAGCATCCCGTAAAAATGTACACTTAAGTATATTAAAATTGTAATATAAAAAGTATTCGAATGTTTATATTAAAAATATTATTTTTAATTCAAATTTTTCAAGAAAAGCACCTTCATCTTGGTTTACATTAAGTATTCTTGTTACGGGTTTTCTCTTTTTGATAACTTTGATCAAATGAGCAGGAAAATCAAACTGTGATGGAATTGCTGTCTTTTTTAATACCCGATTTCCGTGAACATTTAATACCTAGTCATCAACTCTAAAATGCTTTTCACAAGTAACAGCTGTATCACTTGGCTTATAATTATCTCTTCTAACAGCGTGTAACCATTACTTAAATTGCGATCTTTTGGAAATCTATAAAACATGAAAAATATTTTTAATCATCTTAATAAACCTAACTTATATAAAATTTATTGTTCATTTACCTACCGGTGAAATTTTATTTTCTCGCCTTTTTTCAACCTTGTAGTACAAGTATAAGATGAACACGATCTCATTTTCAAATATTTCTCAAAATTATTTAAAATATATAACAAACCTTCAGGCAGTAACATATAAAACCATACCGTAACCATACATTGAAAAATATTTTAGCCACAACTAGCGCTATCCTTCTCGATCTTTCTCTCTCGCGCTGCGATGGCATCAATTGTGTGGTAGGCGGACCAGTCCATCAGTATAGTATGTCAATGGTTATTTCCAACCTGGTAAAAGAAAGAGGAGAGAATCCGTGTTGCGTAAATTATCCCTCAGGATATAGCCCAAAAAAGGAACGAAAAGAAGAAGAAGAGAATCCGTGTGTTTGACATATGGAGGGTAGCCCTCCATAGTTTGACAGAAGAAGGCGCTAGAAAGCGCTTGAACTCAAAATGGCGATCGCTAAGCGGCAAGCGCTGTCATGCTGTCAACTGCTAAATATCTTTTTTCTCTAGGACTAGGACACGAAGCTAGCTTTAACTAGGAAACCTAACCCAACTTGTTTGCTTGTAAATTATTCATATTAAAAAGTTATCAATAATGCATAACATATTAAATAATATAGTGGAAGATACTTTTGGTGATGATATTGTTTAGAACTGATTTCAAAACAACAAAATAGCAGATGGTGACAATGCTATTGAAGTTAGCAAACGAGCCCTGGTCGACAACTGTACAATTCGTTTCCCAGAGCTAGCAAACAAACTATACAGTTGTCGACCAGGACACAGCTGACACGATTCGCCATATTGCATATTTATTTGGAAATCAGTTTCATCACCAAAAATACCTTCCACTACATTATTTAATATGTTCTTCCTAATTGATAACTTTGAAATACAGTGAAAGATAAGACCTTGCAAATATTCTCGTAAAAATTGGAAGTTTGCAGAGATCAGTCAGTGACTAATTTGACGAAAACTATTAATAAATTATATTAAGTAATATAAAACATAAAATAAAACAATGGAAGGAATTGTGAAAGATATCTCATTCAACAACTCATTCCTGAATTCTGGAAATCATGCCTAGAACTCTGGCTCTAAAAACAGATTTCTGCACATAGTTCCCTACTTCCTATCTTCCGGAAGATTCCAAAATCTATCTATTAATCAGGCTCTAAAAATAAACGTTTGAAAATCTTATTCCTACTTGTTTAAAACAAAATTTCGCGGAGGAGACCGATCAGAATCTGTATAGAACTCAGGTTCCAGGAATAGACTGGGGTATTTTATCGTCTGTGGGAGGTATTTAACGTTGGTAAATGCGTTTGCCACAAATCCGTTAGCGGTCGGTTTTTTGGCACACATCAAAAGGTTTTGGAGCGAACGTACGGCGTTCATATTTACCTCGCGCATTAGGTATATCCTTCGGCATTACGCGCCACAGGATATGAAAGTACTTGGTAAATTATAACTAACTTCTCAACCTAGGTGTATATTATTATACTATTGTAAGATAGTCGGTAGGAAGTGAACAAAATAAATCACAAATTAAATAGGGTTATGTTCGTTTTTTTCCTTATGAAAGCATGGAAATGCGATGGTTCTAGATTGTTTAGGAAGATTGGATAATCCGAGTGCAGTGCATAAAGTGGGATTGTGACCAAGTTTCACTGTAGCAGGGTAATGAACAGAGGTTTCACCTTATCACGGAATAAAAAACAATTATTTGCGCGTTCCGTGGTTTAACTAAATCAATGGGTGTGTTTGGCAGAATAAAACGCTTGCCAGGCTCTGGCTCTGTCTCAGGACACGTTTACTAACTTCAATAACGCTGACACAATCTGCCATTTTTCTTATTTATTTTGTTAGTTTTGAAATCAGATTTAAGTAATATCATCACCAAAAGTATCTTTCACTACATTATTTATATGCTATTCACAACTGATAATTTGGTAATATGAATACTTTACAAACAAACAAAGAAATTGGGTTAGTCTTCCGTTCTAGAGGAAAATACTTAGATCTTTATGATCTAAGCGAAAATAGGTATTAGCAATTGACAGTTCCTACCGCTTAGCAAGCGGCATTTTGTTTACAAGCGCTTCTTAGCGCATCTTTCTGCCAAATAGACCGAAAAAGTGTGACGTCAGAACATGGCCGTTGACAGTTACTGAGGGAAAACAAATCAATTATTTAACTTATGTCTTGTCTTGACCGTTGTAACATTTTAAAAGTTTATTCGTTTTTTCATTTATAAAGTGACACTTCAGTGACTATCAAGTAATTAAGTCTTATTGCTTCGCTCCTAAACGTCCATCATATACTCTATCTCTACGACATCCACTGTTTAAACTGTCTCCACATTTCTTTAACACTTTAATTTCATTACAAAACTGCTCCGCAATGCTCGAAAAATTAACAATAGCCATGTTTAAGCATATTACATATTAAAATGAACATAAATAACTATTTGTTTTCCCTGAGTAACTGTCAGCGGCTATGTTTATGACGTCATTGGTCATTGCTTTTTCGGTTATACATCTACTCTACATGCTCTTCTAAAATATTTATCATAGAAAAAGGTAATCCGATACATATATTACGTATATGATCCGATATCATATACGTAATAAATATGTATATATATATATGTATATGATCCGATATATACTTTTGCTATGTATACAATAAACCAATACAAAATAGATAAACGACATTTTAGTCATATACGTAATATATGATTTTAGTTCCAGCAGTACACAGACCAATCTCTGGTTCAGTACAATTAACATGACGCATGGTCTTACGTCATACAGACTGTTGACAGTTTCACACCCAGGGATTGTATCTACTGGATTTTTGTGATAAAAATTGCAGTTCTTTATTATTTTTAGGCGTGGTTCTAAATTTGCCGGAAATATAACATTTTAATATTTTCTAAATTACCAATTATGGATGGTAAACTTCCAGCATGTGTTATAGACGTGGGAACAGGGTAAGACCTAAACATAACCCAATTTTGTTTTTGAGTTTATTTTTATTTAATACATAGGTACACTAAACTAGGATTTGCTGCAAATAAAGAACCGCAATTTATAATACCTTCTGCTATAGCAATTAAAGAAACTGCCAAAGTAGGAGATACTACGACTCGTAGATTAAATAAAGGAGTTGAAGATCTTGATTTTTTTATTGGTGATGAAGCATTTGATGCTACAGGATATTCTGTTAAGGTACAAACTGGCATACACAGAAATTAAATTAATATTTTAAGTATTATGTTATCTATTTTTCAGTATCCAGTCCGTCATGGTCTTGTTGAAGATTGGGACCTGATGGAAAAGTTCTTAGAACAATGTATATTTAAATACCTTCGCGCCGAACCGGAAGATCACTATTTTCTTCTCACAGAACCTCCACTAAATACTCCAGAAAATAGAGAATATATAGCAGAAATTATGTTTGAATCCTTTAATGTACCAGGATTATATATAGCAGTCCAAGCTGTATTAGCATTAGCTGCTAGTTGGGCAAGTAGAAGTATTGAAGAACGTACTCTTACGGGTATAGTTATTGACAGTGGGGATGGTGTTACCCACGTTATTCCAGTAGTAAGTATCTTCATATATTATGTAAAACTGGTTTTTGTAAAAATTTAAGTACACATAAAATTTCATTTACTTATGTTGTTGCACTATCAATGACTGACCAAATTATGCAAAATATCCACTTCCGGATATGATTTCAAACAATTAAGTGACTTATACAATTAGGTATGAAGCCTACAATAAGTTCAAGGAAAAACATTGCACCTGCAAATATCTGAAACATTTTTTTATTACACATACATATTATAAACATCTGAAATATTCACGTCAGTAAAGCTAGCACCCCTACTTTTTCAAATTAAAAAAAAACTTAAATGTGTAATTTAGAACTAATTTGTACCCAAAAAATTATAATTTGTACCCACTTAATTTTTCTGAAAAATCACTATTTAAAGTGGGGGTGCTAGCTTGAGCTCAAGCTAACACCCCCACATTGACTAAATCAAATTTTATTTGCATAAATCTAAACTTTGAATTTAGGACTAATTTGTACCCAAAAGATCATATTTGTACCCACTCAGTTTTTCTGAAAAACCGCTATTTAAAGTGGGGGTGCTAGCTTAAGCTGCTAACACTCCCACTTCTACATAATCAAATTTTAACAGCATATCTTTAAACTTTTAATTTGGTACTAATTTGTACCCAAAAGCTTTTTATCATTACTATATCATTTTGTTTATAAATGACGATGATAGTAAATTAGACCAAGTGTTTTATTAATTTCCAAGTGAATCGTTAAAAGATTTGAAATTACCAAAAGTAACTAAATATTATCAATTTTCGAATATAGGACTTTTTGTTTCTGATAGACAAACAATTTAAAAACATTTTTTTGTTACCCTCACAAATACCGAAAGGTGATATTTTTTGTTTTTTTAGATGATATGCATCTTTGATCTACCGCTCCTATTTCTGATTTATAATAATTCTCTATTGGTTCAAACAACTAACCGCCGTTTTTAAATTTGTTTAAGCATTCCAAATTGTATCCAAATATTAAGAGATACATTATATAATTTACTATCATCTTTTATAAACAAAATGATATGATAAGGAAAAAAACGCTTTTGGTTACAAATTAGTCCTAAATGCAAAGTTTAAAGGTATGCTGTTGAAATTGGATTTTATAAAGGTGGACGTGTTCAAGCCAGCACTCCCACATTAAAACTCCTTTTACAGGGAAAACTGTGTGGGTACAAATTTTAATTTTTGGGGTACAAATTAGTCCTATATTCGAAAATTAATAATATTTAGTTATCTTTGATAATTTCAAATCTTTTAACGAGTCACTTGGAAATTATAAAACACGTGGCCTAATTTACTATCATCTTTTATAAACAAAATGATATAATAATGAAAAAACGCTTTTGGGTACATATTAGTCCTAAATTCAAAGTTTAAAGGTATGCTGTTAAAATTTGATTTTGTAAAAGTGGGGGTGCTAGCTTGAGCTTAAACTAGCACCCCCACTTTAAATAATGTTTTTTCAGAAAAACTGAGTGGGTACAAATTATTATCTTTTGGGTACAAATTAGTCCTTAATTCAAAGTTTAGATTTATGCCAATAAAATTTAATTTTGTCAATGTGGGGGTGTTAGCTTGAGCTCAAGCTAGCACACCCACTTTAAAGAGTGATTTTTCAGAAAAACTAAGTGGGTTCAAATTCTAATTTTTTGGGTACAAATTAGTTCTAAATTACACATAAGTTTTTTTTAATTTGAAAAAGTGGGGGTGCTAGCTTTACTGACGTGAAATACTCTGTGGCACTGAAGTTTTATTTTCCATTATATTTTTTAATTTTAGGATAAAAATACTTACATATCTAATAATAAATTAATCCTACTTACTTTATCTGGTCCCTTCAACCATGGGTGTAGGGGTTAGCAGAGAGCTCCCTATTTGTTTCACAGGTCAAGGCACTTTTCCAGGAGACTCGCCTCCATGATGTTGTCCTCCCATGTTTTCCTGGGGTTTCCCGTGGTTTTTGGCCATCAGATCTGGCTTGATATGCGAGTTTAGGGAGTCTTTGTTCAGGCATTGTCATCTTGTGTTGAGAGCTTTGAATGGTAGACGTTGAGGGAGTTTCTAATGTTTTGCTTTCAAATGTGGTCTCTTCTGGCTTTGCCTTCTACTCTTCGCAGGTATTTCATCTCAGCAGCCTGGTTTTGTGTTTGCCGGTCAGAGTTAATGTTTCTGCGATGTTAGTGAGAGTTGGGTAATAAACACCTTTGAACTGTCAACTTGTTGTTTGTTAATGAACCTTCTGCTCATGGAGTAGTAGCTTCTTGTTGCTGCAGCAACCTGTCCATTGATTTCAGTATCAAATTCCATCTGCCGATAGAGTTGCGGCAAGATATTTGTTCTATTTGCTGGTTGCTCAACTTGCGATGTTTTACTGGAGACCTGGAGATTTACCATTAACTTTGTCTTGTTCACATTGACAGTCATGGCTCTGTCTCATCTCCGCGTTCCAGATGTTGAGGTTAAACTGATGAGTTTAAGAACCTTTAGCCAATCTTGCAAGGTCTTCAGCAAATGCCATCTCCATGATGAAAGCTGCACTTCCAGGATCTGATGTTATACTTTTTGGTGCATCTTATTCCAGCTCTTTCAGTATATGGTACATCCATTAAGGTCGCTTTACAGTTGGCAATTTTTTCTTGCGGCAAGTAAAAATTGCTGCAATTTGTGCATGGGCATGCGCAGATCACCCATTTGAACAAGTTGCCGGCAAGAAATTATAGATCCTGACCTATTTTTCTTGCAACCGCGCGTCAATTTTAGTGATATTTCTGGTAATTTTTATGTCACCAACATAACAATTTGACAGAATTACTCCCTAGGTACGCTTCTGGCGGCTTGTTTTTTACTTGTAGTTCATATTATATATCACATTTTGTTTTTACTGTGGTTTGTTAGTTGTTCTGTTCAGGTGATGCTGAGAAATTGAAATATTCACTGTGAGCATTGTGTATTGAACTAATTATTAATATTCTTAGAAACTATTTAGGGTGTGGTGTAGGTATTTAAGTTGAGCTTGAGATGGATAAAGCTACTTGTGGAAAGTAAGTAAAAAATGAAACATTCCTTTATTTTTAACATTTATCTATTGGCATATTAGATTCTGATCTATTTTATGTTTGTTGTAGAAGTAAGGATTTTAGTTGGTCGAGGACTGCTACAGAGTGCCTTATACAACTGTATGAAAATGCCTCTCCTGCACTACATTACCAGAGTACAAAAACAAAAATAAACGAACTGAAGCCTTCAAGTTAATTGCAGAACAGCTAAATGCCAAAATGCTGGTGAACTTGATGGCAAAGGAGGTGCAAACTAAGATACATGGGCTAAGAACCCAGTATCTTAGTGAACAACAGAAAATTAAAAAAAGTAAGGTTTCTGGGACATCACCCGACAGTGTCTATGTACCGAAGTGCTATTACTTTAAATTACTTAGCTTTTTGGACGCTCAAGGTATGATAGTAAGCCAGGGTGAATCAAACCTGACCATAAGGAGTGATGAACGGAATGTAAGTTTATTTTATTGCAAACAAAAAAGAAATAGAAAAGCTACATTGAACATTTGACACCAAAGTGATGAAAACTTAATGGCAGCAGACACTACATTTTCCCAAGAACTAGAATGTGAAGTTCTGTTTGACGGCACTGTTGAAGAAATTAGTAGTGTTTCACCTGGATTGCTGTCACCAGAATTAGTAATGCCAGATAAAGAACAAGAAATCCCAGCCTCTTCAAGTTGTGGAAAGGAAAGGCCATTGAAGAGAAGAAAATTAAGTTCAGCACCACGAAGTGATGCTGCAAAACTAATAGAGCATGCTACAAGAGCACTTGATCAGATTCAAGGCTCAAGTCAAAATATGCCGACCAACACATGTATTTTGCACAGTAAGTTGTTTTTTAACTCTCAGTTAGGTAAATGTCACAAGTTGAGAAGTTTTATGGTTGCAACTTTTCACTCCCTCTCAGTGGCCCTACTGAACTAAAAAAATATATCAGCCTATTCTATTACACAAAGTGACAAAGTTTTAAATTCCCTTTCAGAATGCTTGGGTTAGAGCTGCAGAATATGGAACCCCATGAAGATGTGATAGACCAACTTAAGGGGCAAATTATGGTCCTGATGCTAAAGGCAAAGGAAGATATACGAAAAAGGAAACAAAATGAATAAAGACATTAAAAATTATTTGACTTTTTTTCCTTTTGTATATATAATATGATCAATAAAATAAACGGTTGTAATCTATTTTTCTATCTATTTATTTATTAAATCATATTTTGTAGTGTGAAAACATACTTTACTATATTTTAATTATATATAAAAAAATGTTTAATACCTATTTTTTGAATTCATTGGTAACTCTCAGTTGAGCAAATTTTTGCTATAAAATATTAACTAATTCTATACAAGATTACAATATTGCTAAAGTCATAACTTAATTTTTCTGATAATATTAAGTACAGAATGCTTACAAAAAAAAACTATGGAGTTACATAAGAAAGTTATAAAATAAATTCCTATTAGTAAAACCGAGTGAAATAATGGGTAGTGCTAAATACAAAAAGTATATACAAAATAAAACAAAATAAATAGTCATAATTAACAAAACAAATATAAAAGTTAAAATAACACAGTTCACAGCTAAAATATGTTGTCTTGCCATGGGACACTTCCAACACCATTAACATATTCGTTAAGTTCTTCCCGAATTTTGATGGCATAATTCTTTGGGTTTTTACCATACTGCCGACTCAAACCATAAACAAACCTTAACCTCCGGTCCACTTCTTCTTCTGGGTTACTTCCTATATACTCAGATGTATTTTCTTTGAGAAGGAAATTGTGAAGAGTATAACTAGCTTGTACAATTGCCTTAACTTTCTCGGGTTTTAAAGGTATTGTAGTCAATAATATTATAAAGCGATTGGCTAATATTCCAAAACTATTTTCTATTACCCTTCTAGCTCTAAAGCGATAATTAAATATTCTTTGTTCTTTTGTTAACCCTCTGAATGGGTATGGCTTTAAAATGTGTGATGGCAGGGTAAATGCAGCATCACCAACAATCATATATGGTACAGGTAATGTTCTGCCAGGCAAAGGTTTGTCTTCAGGAATATTAAGCAAATTTCTTTCCAAAGCTTTAGACAAATCACTCTCCCAAAATACACCTCCATCTGTGATGCGTCCATTGATGCCAAAATTAATGTATGTAAATCTATAATTGGCATCTGCCATAGCCAATAAAACAATGCTATGTTGGTCCTTATAATTATAAAATGTAGAACCTGAAATAGGAGGAGCTTTAATTACAACATGCTTTCCGTCCAAGGCACCAATAACATTGGGTAAGTTCCATTTTTCTTCAAAGTCCCTTGCTATTTCAAGCCATTCTGCCGCAGTATCTGGAACCTGAAACAAGTTACAACAATATATTAAAAATAAATGCTATAATGTTAATAAATTTCTTTATTTGTTTGCAAAGCAAAGGTACAATTCGATAGCAACATGACCCAAAACAAATACATGTAAATAAATTATTGTGATGAAATGGAATTAGTACAAATAATAAAGTAGGCACCACACTATGGTGTATTTTAATGCATGCCACCTATCTACAGTTTAGGGTATTTATCAAGCAATAAACAAATTTAAAATAAACTTACTTTCAAGTAATCAGTTTTTAGTTCTTCATATATGGCTTTTAGGACTATAGGGACAAAAAGGGAAATTGTGCTCTCGTGAATTCTAAAGTTGTACATTAAACTTCTGTAACTTTCGCCTGTAGCTAAATATCGCAACGTTACGATTAATTTCTGTTCTGCACTAATGCATTCCCTTGTGAATGATTCCTTTGTCAGACATGGAGAAATTTTATCTAATAACTTAGCAAAAGTTTCCTCACTCAGTCGTAAAAAGTTTATGTAACTTTTTTTATCATTCACTTTATTCATTTCCTCTGGTAAGCCAATGAACCCCTTTTTCCTATTCATCCATGGTTTTACTCACCATTGTCTTTTTCGGTGCTCCACAGATGCTTGAAGTAACAGTCCGGATGCTATTAGCATAACACACGCGACTGCTTTAACTTTCTTGTTTTTCTCATTCAAATCTATTCTTGACAAAAAGGTGAAAAATCCCGTAAAATATAAGAGGCGACGACGATAAAAACTTTAAACAAAATTCGCAAGACACGTTTAACAAATGAGAATATGCAAATACACCAACTCACTGTTCTAAACTGTCAACCTCAATTTTGTCAACAAGTAAAAAAGTCAGCTGATTTTAGTAATGTTGGTATTTCTGCCGCAAGAAATTCATCAAACAAAAACTTGCCAACTGTAAAGCGAATTCATGTTTAAAGATCGCCGACAAAAATTGCCAACTGTGTCACATCCCTGGCAATTTTTTTCATTTCAGTCAAGGCTAGATATTTGACTTTAGTGTGTACTGCTTCTCCTGTTAGCTCTTTCTCTTTTCTATTTAATCCTAGTTTGTTCCATGTTCCAAAAGACATGGTCCTCAAGTTTTACCATTTTCGTGTTCTGATCCAGTTTGCTTGCTTAAATGACTGGGATTGTATGATTCATTATTATTCTAATCTTAAAGTAATGTAATCCACTGTAAATTCTCACATTTTCAATATATTTTCCATGGTTAGTCAGTACAAGATTTGGTTAATTTTTTTCCCATTGGTAACTTCCTCATTCCTTTATGTATTAATAATTTCAATTTTCATTGATTTCAGCATACTTACTGTACTTACATTGTCTGGACTTATGCAAATAGAAATATTATATCAAAGAATTTATTTAAAAAAAAAGCAGAAGTTAAAAGTTTGGAAAATGATTTAAATTGTTGAAAAAAATTACTAACTAATAGAATTTTTTTGTTAAATAGGCTGAAGGTTATGTTATTGGAAGCTGCATAAAACACATACCCATTGCTGGAAGAAATATAACATATTTTATCCAATCCCTTCTACGAGAACGAGAGATTGGCATCCCTCCTGAACAATCCCTAGAAACTGCCAAAGCAATAAAAGAAAAGTACTGTTACATATGTCCCGATATAGCTAAAGAATTTTCAAAATATGATACAGATCCAGCAAAATGGATGAAAAAATATGATGGAGTCAACTCCGTTACTAAGCAGCCTTTTAGTGTTGATGTTGGATATGAACGATTTTTGGGACCAGAGATCTTCTTTCATCCAGAATTTTCTAATCCAGATTTTACAATACCATTATCCCAAATCGTTGATGATGTTATTCAAAACTGTCCTATCGATGTCCGCCGACCTTTATATGATAATATTGTCCTTTCGGGAGGTTCCACTATGTTTAAAGATTTCAGTAGAAGATTGCAAAGGGATATTAAACGCACTGTAGATGCAAGGCTGAAACTTAGTGAAACTTTAGGTGGAGGTAGATTGAAGGTAAGTATCTTTTTTCTGTAATTCATTTTCAAACTGTTCAATAACCTAATTTACACCTTCAATTATTTGTGTTGTATTTTAATAACAATATTGTTCTGTAGTATAGCCATTTAAGAAGACAAATACATTGACGACCCGCCATAGATGAAAGCATATGGTCAGTCAAACTGGTATTGACTTTACATTAGTGTAGATCATTACTAGTTATCAAATCAAATAACAGAGCATAATTATTCTGCATTAAATGTTTCAAATCTGTCTATAAAATAAGTTGATTGACACAATAGTATTTAACAATAAATTAAATATATGCAAAAGTAAAGACAGAATATTATCTAGTAGATTTATTAATACAAATGAACAAATTAGGTATTTTAGTTCCCATAGTCTTGAAAACATCTATCCCGGTCCTCATCTGAAAACCTTTCTTTACATTTCATTTGACATGCTTTCAATGGCTTCATATTTCTAGACTGTATCATCTTTCCTTTTTCAGTAGTATAATTTTTGCCAGCATTTCTTAATTCTTTATTTTCTTGTCTCTGCTTTCGTGTCCTTCCTTGTTTCTTCTTTTTTTTCGTACTATTTGGCTCGCTTTCCACCGAAACATCGTCTTTGTCTCTTTCATTTAAGTTATACAAATCTGTTCCTGTCATTACCATTGTAGTTTTATCGGGGGTGTAGTCTAAGTTAGAAAGAAGAAAGAAAGAATTTTATTCATCATTGAAAATTCTACAACTGCATTACATACATTTATAAAATTTTATCAGACTAGTCAAGGATACTAACCTATGTACAGACACAAACAGTTGAAAATCTATGTAAAATTTGATTATTGTTATTATTATTGTTTTTTTTAAATTTTTCTATGGTATATACATCCAACAAATAGTAAAAACAGAACATATATGTGAGTACTTACAAAGATACCACTAAGGATAAGTACAAAATACAATTAAACAGATAAAGTATTCCAGGAGACACAATGCTTACACTGAAAAAGACTTATTTCTAATATATACATAAGGAATAACTTCTTCTTACAGTGCCATATTCGTGATCGGACATAGGCGACCTCTCACTTCTACCTGTGTTGTGCTCTCCAGTTACCACAGATAGAAGGGACCTACAGTTTAACGACGGATCCGAACGTCTATGTTGAGAGGCTGTACTAGGCAGAATACTGTCAGTGGTTTGCCATTGCCTTCCGACAGGTGGTTCTCCGAATTTTCAATTATGATGTTAACTAGGCCCCGGTTTGATCCCGGGGCCTCTCGGTTAGCGGACAGACCACCATTCCACTAGACTACGGAGACCACTAAGGAATATAATCTTTTTTTTGGAACCACCATTTATTTATGTAGATAAATCAGAAAGTCATTATGTGCTGTTGGTAATGCAAATGTACGAGTTTGAAATTTATGATCTGAAAGATGTGTATCTTCAACATAACAATCAGTTGGCTGGAAATTTGTGTACACCGCATCTATACTTCTATTAATACGTGTAGGCTCAGTTATAATATTTTTCATGTCAAATTCCAAGAATATATTTTTAATTTTTCTCGCTTCTATGTTGTTTGTTAAAGAGTCTATATTAATGTCACCACATAGAATGTAGTATTATGTTGTCGTGAAGATTTTGCACATCAGATCATAAATTTCATAAAAAAATATATCAATATCACTATTTGGTGTTCTGTACACTGTGATAACATACAATTTACTCTTTTTATTTGGGATTTCGAAAACAGCTACTGTTGCTTCAAAACTTTTCTCTATACTTTTGTTGAATGTGAAAGGATTGAGAGGAAGATTTTCTTTTGATAGGATACATACACCACCATGTTCGTACAGTTTTCTACAGTAACTATTTATCAATCTGTATTTAGATAAGTTTAGTTTTTCTATTTTCACAGAGGTAAGCCAGTGTTCCGAGAAGCACAGAATGTCTGGTGATTGTTGGTCTAGTAGCAGAACTTCTAGTTGATTTATTTTTCTTGGAGCCATGCCTTGAATGTTGAGATGCATTATAACCAGTAGTTCTGTATTTACTCTATTTGTCTATTTTGATGTACTGTAGGTACTACATGATTTAGATGGGCTGTAGGGAGTAGGTTTCCTGAAAATCCTCAGATCGCTGATCATATCTGTGGAATTTCCTGAAGTCAAACCTCTTGAATACTTTGGCCAAGTGGAAGGTTTATAGATTTCATCCTTCAGCTCAAAGTCCACCCCACACATGAAACATTTGTTTTTATTTTCGCTTGTAGGCAGTTCATTTACTATGATATTGGAATTTTTGAAAGCTTCTTGATCATCAATATCGTGAGTTTTACCCTCTTGATTGAGTTGTATAATATGGTCCATGGTAGTTTGCAACTTTAGTGCTATTTTCTTCTGTGCATTTTTTCTTCCGTTGGGTCTCTAAAAAAAAAGTATAAATAATACGAATTTCATGTATTACGGACCTTTACCTTAAACTTGATCATCACTTTCGTCAGTAGAGGCTTCTATGCCTTCAATAAAATCCGGATCAGCGATACTGTCATCGGAATCGAAATCACTCTGGTTTAGGTGGCCGTTATCGTTAGTCAGATAATTAAAAGTACTTGTGCGGGATTAGCATCAAAACACTGTATTCCTACAGAAGATGTCGCAAAAAACTTGCTACCGTCGGCGCAAATATCTGTTTTATTTTCTATTTCTGAAAAAAAAACTGCTAGACAAAACGAAGTTAATTAAGATTGTTTTGTAGTCTCATTTGTCGTTTTGTAAATGTTTTGAACAAACTTTTTAGTACGCCCTATTTTATGAATTTTATTTGTCAGCACCCGGTCCCTTGTTTTATGTATGCCAATGAGTATTTGTGTCCAAAGAAACTAAGGCCATTTAGCAAACTAAACCAAAGTTACAGGAATTTAACAATATAAGTTCCACCACTTGCAAAAATATCAAAATAATTTTTTTTTATTAGGGTCTTGCCGCCAAACGGTACGGCAGTAATAATTTTATTGGCAAATACAGAAGTAATTACAATGAACGCTTACCTAGTTTAAAAAAATCCGTTGTAACACTTTCTGATGTCGCATTCATGCTCTTTTGATTCTTTATTTCTGCTTGTATTACACTTGGTCTGTCACTAATATTTCTAGCAACTTCGGACACATTGCCTTGTATACAACCTTCCAAGGCATTTTTCATAATTTGTTTAACTCGATCTCCCATTTTTTTAACTGCTAAGACACCTAATAATGATTAAAACACCGGCTTGCATGATATTGCTTATTGGTTTTCATACATGAAAAATCGAGAAATCCAACTATTCACGGCCTCCGCCAGGGTAACTATTGTATAAAGGTGAGGTACCTACTTATTCACCTTACGAAATTTAAAGAGAACTATTTGATTATTCAGATATCCTCTTTTTAAAAACAATTGACTTATCCACTTATTCACGGATGGTACAGATATTTTGCTGCAATCTTCTCTTATTATTTTGGTATTTTTGAGTATTTTTTTTGCTGAAAAATCACTGCGGCCTTTATTTCTTAGTTTGAAACATCCTTCAATATCAGATTCCCCGATCGACAATTTCATTTTTTCATTAAAAATCTTTATAATGTGGGGGGGGGGGGGGTATAACCATTCACATTTTCTTTTGGTACCAGTAAGGGCGAGGCCCCATTAGTGCGTTGCCTCGTCGCTGCGTCGGTTTCCATATATTTTTTACGACATGACCCATTAGACCGTAGCGTCGTCTCGCGCGACAATTCAACGGATCGACGGACAGTGATCCACTGCTAGAGGAGGAAGCTAGACGAACGTAACGACATTTTTTAACATCATGAGTGAGCAGGAGATTGATATAGATCTTGTCATATCCTTGGTCCAAGAAAGACCCATTATATGGGATAAATCACACGAACACTACAGTGATAAATTTCGTAAAGCGAATGAATGGGCAGCTGTATATAAAATAATATTTCATGATTACGAGGAATTTGAGGACCAAAAAAAGAACTAGATTGGTGAGTTGTTATTTATTATGATTAATAAGTTATTTTATATCTTTTATAAGTTAATTTTATATCTTTTTCAACTGCCACGGTAAAGCCCCTTCCGGACTCATGAAGTAATTAGCAAATTGATATCTGATAAAATTGACGGCTAATGATTCTTCATTGACGTGGGGTCTCAATTGTGGGAACATACTTATTGCCATTTTGTCTTGTTGTCGTGAACCATCATGTTGTGTAACAAAATTGTGTAAAACACAACATGCTTTCACAATATTAATAGTTAAATCATATGCTGTATCAATTGGCCTATGTAAAATGCGCCATTTATTTGCCATGATCCCAAATGCACATTCCACGTATCTACGAGCTCTGCTAAGTCGATAATTATAAACCCTTTGTTTCACGTTGAGATTTTGTCCGCCGTATGGGCGCATAACATGCTTACTTAAACCAAAAGCTTCATCACCGACGAGTACGTATGGGATTGGTGGCTCGTTATTACGATCATTTCCAAGTGGTTGAGAAACAGGCAATGGTAATTCATTTCTCATTAAAATCTTATAAAGTGTCGAATTTCTAAAAATAGTAGAATATATGCTCCCATGTCAACAAAAACAAACTTATAATTTGAGTCAACAACCGCTAGCAAAACAATTGAAAAATAATTTTTGTAATTATAAAACAGGGAGCCACTTTTGTCCGGTTTTATTAAACGTATATGTTTCCCATCAATTGCCCCAAAGCAATGAGGAAAGTTGGCTTTGAGATCAAAATCTAATGCAATATTTTGTAGTTTTTCTACTGTGATCTCTTCTATGTACTGTGGTCGAAGATATTTCCATATAGCTTGATAAACTGACGAAATAGTTCTTGAAATTGTTGCTCTTCCACGTTTAAATTTGAAATGCAAGTCGTTTATCAAATTTCCACTGCCCAAGTACCTGAAATAGAAACACAAAAATTAAACGGTGGCTCATTTAGATCTGCAATCATAGATTAACATTCATTTTTTTTCTTTCTTTGCAGGTAACGAGGTCGTGAAAAAACGGAGAAGCGTGAGGGACAACTTTTTTCGATATGCAAAAAAATTAAAAGAAAACAGTTTGTCTGGATCAGGGGCAAAACAATTTAAAAAATATCATTATTACAATCAGTTGCAGTTTTTGTTGAAAATTGCCCAAAATAAAACTGACAGTAGCCTTGAAATGGTGTCTGAAGAAACGGAACGAAACAAAAACACAACATCATCTTCTCCATCCCATGCAAAAGAAATGTCCTCGTTACCCCCAGGACCTTCTCGCTACGTGCCTGCAAGCCGCAAGAGATCAAACCAAGCAATAGATGATTTCGAGGCGCAAACGTTAGAAGCGTTGCATGAGAAAGAAAACCGCCACTTATCATTTCTTAAAGGAATTTTGCCTTCTTTGGACGGCTTTACGGAATTACAGACTTTGGCATTCCAAAGCAAAGTTATAAATATCATTACTGAAATGCGGTTCGGGGAACAGACTCAATCAACACCATTGCAGTCACGCGGATATCAAACTGGACAACAGTATCAGTATGGATATCAAACTGCACAACATGTCCAGTCACCATCGCCATCGGGGTATCAAACAGATGAATTCGACGCTACCTTCTCAGCCAACACTACAGTTAATAGTTTTACTGATGATAGTCAAGAAGAAGAATATAACTTTGCTTTGTTGACTTAGTAGTAATACTTAAATTAAACTGATTTTAAAGATAATAAATGAATAACTGATGAACATGAATATTATTATATTTGAAATTTCTTACCTCAATGTAATACCAATCATTTCAATTGGTTCTAAAGGGTTACTGAATTTGGTATACTGCTTCTTTACATGTGGTTCTAAGATTTTAACCAAATTATTAAAGCTGGCCTCACTCATCCTAAAAAAATTGAAAAAATTCTTTTCATCTAAGAACAACTCCCTATATTCCTGCATAAAAAACTGACCTTCACTATTTCTTAATGCTATCAAAGGAGATATCCAGAATCTTCTATGGTTTCTACGTTTATTTCGGCGGTGGCGTAATAAAAGCAACAAAAGAACACGTTTGTATGTATCCATTGCGAAGGCTGAACTGAGACGCAGCCAGTGTTGCTGCGACGCTCTTGCGCTGCAACATCGTGCGTCGTCGCAACGCAGGTGTGGCATACAATGCGCTGTTCCGTTGCGACGACGCAACGCACTAATGGGGCCTCGCTCTAAAACTAAATTTCTTTGATGAAATTGCTTATAACTTTCATCCTTATCTTCGACAAGATGTATAGCCTTTTCCTGTTTAATCACC
Organism: Galeruca laticollis; assembly: GCA_963921935.1. Taxonomy (NCBI): domain Eukaryota; kingdom Metazoa; phylum Arthropoda; class Insecta; order Coleoptera; family Chrysomelidae; genus Galeruca; species Galeruca laticollis. The sequence continues at coordinate 54,270,888 of OY998184.1, forward strand.
ATTTGTTCCAACTGTTTTATCTTCTCCTTCAGTGGTACTAGTTTATTTTCAAGATTTTCAGTTATAATTTTACTTACAGAGTCACTAAGCTGAGATATGAACTCTTGAGATGTACATAATTTAGTCCCGATTAATTTTATTGACTCTTGCAATCCATCTTCAACTTTCTTAGATCATGTGCCCATACTTGCACATTATCAGATATTACGCAGAAAACTGCAACCTCGATTATTCCACTTTAATCAATCAACAGTCTGTTCGCAACCAATCACCACACCAAATCAGATTTTTTCCACATTAACTTGCTTTTCAACAGAGCACATGAATGATATGTCTACACTCGACGAAGCATTGTACTATAACAATATTTCGCAGAGGAAATATTTTATTCACCTTTATTATCAGGCCTTGGTGTCATAATTTGTGGAACGCCTTAACGATATCCAGAAATAAAGCTTAACTAATTGTATTGTCTTCAAATGATTTCTCTATTTTAGTTATTATCCGATGAATCTGACCTATGGTAGAATGTTCATTACGAAATCCAAATTGGTGTAATGTGCGATTATATGGTTCATTCTTCGTAATAGAAGCTTCTCATACACCTTTGAGATTATGGGTAGTAAGGAGATTAGCCGGTACGACATTAATTCATTGCTAGATTTTCCTACTTTAGGTATCATTATTACCTCCATAGTTTTCCATAGGATACGAACATATCTGAGCCTAAATTATGCATTAATTAGAGTTGTAAGCTTTACTTTAGCTTTCCTGGGCATTTTTTTAATATCACCACTAATCAAGTCAAAACCAAGAGCTTTTTTATTTTGATGTTATTCTTTTGTAGTAGCCAAGAATATGTGCTCAGATTCAGTGGTTCATCATCTGCTTGAGTTTCCTCAGGATTTGGATGAAATATATTTTGTAAATGTCACCGAAAGCGTCCACTTTCTGTTTGAAATTTCTTGCCCAAGTGCCGTTTTCTTTTCATATAGGAGGTATATTTAGAATTGGCTTATTTGCCTTTTTGATGGCTTTTCAAGGGGAGTAATCATTGCGTTGATCATCAGTTCACTCATGTATTTGGTGACTGACTCATTTTTACTTTTCCGCCCAACCTATCTAATATGCGAGAAAAGTATTGGTTTACCCCAAAAAAAGTTGGAATTTTGAAAATATTTGTTGAGTTATTTTTACGTTTTCCATCAACAACAACACGAAAAAACGGTTTTTAGAAAAAAAATCCTGTGTGTATGCCGTCATCGTCGTTGTCGTCGACCACTTTTCCTTACACGTCTTGTTAGCATGATACAGCCTCTGGAGTGTATACAAGTGACCACTTTTATGATCGGATATTGTTAACGGCATTTCACAGATGAACCCTATTGATTTTCAGCTCACCAGAACCAGTACAACGGATGCTTTGGTACTTGAAGTACGACATTTTGTTAATTTTTTGAGAAATTTCAGTTTGTTAGCACGGTACAGCCTCCGGAGTTCAACAAGTCACCAATTTTATGATTGAATATTATTCAGGACATCTCACTGATGAACCCTATTGATTTTAAGCTCACCAGAGCCAATACAACAGGTGCTACAGTACTTTAAGTACGATATTTTTGTCATTTTTGGAGAAGTTTCAGTTTGTTAGCACGATACAACCTCCGGAGTATATACAAGTGACCAATTTTATGATTGGATATTATTCAGACCGTCTCAAAGATGAACCCTATTGATATTCAGCTCACTAAAGCCAGTACAACGGGTGGTATGGTACTTGGAGTACCAAATTTTTGTAATTTTTGGAGAATTTTCAGTTTGTTAGCACGATACGGCCTCCAGAGTGTATACGATTGATCAATTTTATGATTGAATATTGTTCAAGGTGTCTCACCGATGTACCCTATTGATTTTCAGTTAACTAGAGTGAGTACAGCGGGCCCTATGAATCCAGATATACTAAATTTTTTGTTATTTTTGGAGAAATTTCGGTTTGTTAGCACGATACATCCCCAGAAGTATATACAAGTATCAATTTTATGATAGAATATTGTTCAGGGCCACAGATGCGGAAAAGTTAGTTTTAATCTTTAAAACCGTTTATTTATTTTTGTGATTTCTCTTTTTACTTATTGTGTAAGCATGTTTAATTTTATTTTCTGTTGTTCATGTCCTTTCTTGAATAAAGTATTGTACTGTGTTTGTTTGAATTATGTGTAAGTTGTTCCATGCAGCCTGTTGGATATTTGTAATAAGAAGCTCAGTTTCTCGTTACAATAGTTCTATCATTTGGATAAAACCATTCAGCTCAATTTTCTCATTAACTTCAGATTGAAAGCTTCTCCAGTTTGTAAATTTGTTAGTCGGTGTGGGTTCAAGTTCAGTAGTAACAATGTGTTCACTTATAGTTAATAAAATTGAGTAATTGGATATAAATTCCTCTAATTTTATTAAATATCACGATAGCTTAGTAGCTCCAATTTTTTTTCATTATCATAATGTTAACTACACGTTTAATTTTCAGCCAAAACCAATTGATGTCCAAGTTGTTTCCCATCATATGCAACGATATGCTGTATGGTTTGGTGGAAGTATGTTGGCTTCAACAGTAAGTTTAATTTCATATATTTTAATTTTTTTGTTTGGTAAGAAAGTCTAAAAAATATACATACGAGGGCGGTTTGATATTGAAGCTACCTAGCGCTAGATAGCAGCACAAACACAAAAACTTTTTCTGTCTTAGAAATTACGATCTGTCAAACGTCAGCTGTTAAAATTTTAGCCAAATTCATCGATTAGTTTATTTGTCGTAGTCGTTTGAAGTAAGCAACTTTTGTGTTTCTTGGAAAATAGAAAAAAGTGAATTTCGTGTAGTGATTAAACACTATTATTTGAAAGGAAAAACGACGAAAGAGACAAAACAAAAGCTTGATAAACATTACGGCGAATCTGCTACGTCAGATTATATGGTAAAATATTGCATTGCTGAATTTAAACGGGGCCGAACAAGCACTGCAACAATACCATAAACAGGAAGGCCAAAAGAGGTGGTTACTGAAGAAAATATCAAGAAAATCCTCGATATCGTTATGAATGATCGCCGGGTCAAAATAAAAATAAAAATAAAACAAGAAATAAAAGTCAATTATTGGTGCCTAGACACCATACTGCACTTTTTGAAAAGAATCTAGAGTATCTAGGATGTAAATTTTATAATATCCTCCCAGGGGATATAAAAAACAGTAATTTCTACAATTTTAAAAATAAACTAAAGCAGTTTTTACTAGGAAAAAACTACTACACCATAGAGGAGTTTTTTAATTGATAAATTGTCTTTCTGTTGTTACCTGCTATGAATTTGCCAAAAATTGTTTTGTTTTTGTGGAACTGTTTTCATTATTTTTAAGGGTTGTCTGTGGTCTTTGATGTAAACAATTATATATGTGTATGTGTATATATATGAATATACAGGGTGTCCCGGGACTAATGGGAAAAAGTCAGGAGAGTATAATATGAGCCAAAATAATGTTAGTACTTCATATAAACTTTTACTATGCAGGCCCTCGTTTTCGAGTTATAGGCCTCCAAAGTTTTAATTTTGAATTTGGTTTTTATTTTTATTTTTTGTACTAGTTATTTGATCTTCATAAAATTTACGGCAAAGCTATAATGTAAGTGTATGTTTATTTTGGTAAGGTAAACAGATTTACAGTAGTGCATTGAAGCCAGGGACGGACTACTCGCAATGGTTAGTGATCCAAAAAATTTGCAGGTATGGCACACCCTGTATGAAATTATCGAAATTCACTTCCCCACACATTAAGCTAACGAAAAGGTACTGTTGTTGGAATTCTATAAAATAAGCCGTTTGGCTAATATTTACAGTTTTATTAATGCACTACGTACAAATCTACCTAACTAACTTATTAATACGATGTCCAGAATTTACTTGCTTTTAATCAAAATTACGAACATAACATTATCAAACCATTAAGAAAACCTCAAAAAACACAAGTTATAAAACATTAGACTAAAACTAACTCCTAAACAACAACAAAAACTAACGTTATTCTAATAAATGTTCAATATGAGCTCCTCCCACTTCCACGCACATTCTAAGTCTACGAAGGTTGTTTCTTTGCACTTGAAAGAGCAATTTCACACTATTTCTAATAACATTGCAGTGTAACACAATTCTGTCTATTAAATATTGCCTTGTTTGCACAGGTGTTGCGTATACCTTACTTTTGAGATAACCCTAGAGAAAGAAATCCATAGGATTAACGTCTCCTGATCGCGGTGGCCATTGAAAAGGGCCTCCACGACCAATCCATCTATTAGGAAGCCTTGTGTGTAAATGCTGTCGTACATCTAAACTGAAATGAGGAGGGGCCCCATCATGCATGAACCATAAATTCTTACTAGTTTGTAGTAGCACATCATCAAACAGGTTCCATAACTCATTTTGCAAAAAACTCCAAATATCTCTGACCGGTCAAAGTACCGTCAATAAAGTATGGCTGTATCAAATTATTGCCAACTATTCCTGCCAAACATTAACCATGAATCTATGCTGGATCCTAGTTTGGATAATGCCATGTGGATTCACATCATCCCATAAATGCATATTATGAGAATTTATGATTCCATCTCTGGTGAAACCCAGTTCGTTCGTAAAGAGAACGTTACTAATAAATGTGTTGTCTGCTTGTTGTTGTCGCAGAAACCACTGGCTATACTCAAGTCGAGCAGGATAATCAGCCACTGTCATACGGTGTACTTTTTTCATGTGAAAAGGATATAACAGCTGTTCTTTTAGGACGCGATGAACAACTGATTTCGAGACGTTATGTTCTCTTGATAATTTTCTAAAACTCGATGGTTCATTATCAACTGCATTTAACAAGTCTTGTTCAACTGCCACAGTACGTATGCTTCGTACTGGACCTTCTCCAGCTTTTTCTGGCGAAAATCTTCCTAAAATTTAAAATTTTGTTTTGTATACATGGAAAATTACATTTACTTATTCATACCTGTTTCTCGTAACCTGAGATCAATACGCCCAAACATTCGTCTGTCTGGCAATGCTCTGTTTGCAAAATGTTCTTCATAAAGCCTTTTGGCCTCTAAACAGTTTCGAGAAGCCAGTCCATACATTAGATGTTTATCTGCGTACTCAATAAAAGCGAATTCTGCTATTGTAACTGTTAAATTAAGGACTTATGAATTATTGACAAGTACTGACTACGAACTATTCTCCACAACGTTTGACAACTAATCCTATGGTAACTTGATAAACGGTAAAAACACTTATAAAAAGTTTTTACCAACTTTCCAATTAATAAGTCGTTAATGTTTTTCATCTTCTGCTATCGTTAAATTATTTTTTTGTAGTACTCTAGGTAAATTTTGGACATCTATTAAAAGTTAGTTTTACCTCGTTGTGTACTTATAAAAATGGTGAATGCGTAAACTGGTACGTAGTGCATTAATAAAACTGTAAATATTAGCCAAACGGCTTATTTTATCGAATTCCAACAAGAGTACCTTTTCGTTAGCTTAATGTGTGGGGAAGTGAATTTCGATAATTTCATACAGGGTGTGCCATACCTGCAAAATTTTTGGATCACTAACCATAGCGAGTAGTCCGTCCCTGGCTTCAATGCACTACTGTAAATCTGTTTACCTTACCAAAATAAACATACACATACATTATAGCTTTGCCGTAAATTTTATAAAGATCAAATAACTAGTACAAAAAATACAAATAAAAACCAAATTCAAAATTAAAACTTTGGAGGCATATAACTCGAAACGAGGGCCTGCATAGTAAAAGTTTATATGAAGTACTAACATTATTTTAGCTCAGATTATACGCTCCTGACTTTTTTCCCATTAGTCCCGGGACACCCTGTATATGTGTGTGTGTGTGTTTTGTGTTCTTTAGTTAAGTCATTTTATTATACTTTGTGACATGTTTCACTATAACTGTTGTATAATTTTTTGTACAATATTTTTTTTTATGTGAAATAAATTACTTTCTAATACGTGAGATTGCTGAAATGGTAAACATATCATATCAACGTGTGTTCAACATTTTGCATGAACATTTGCATATGAAAAAGCTATCGGCAAGATGGGTGCCGCGTTTGCTCAGTGTTGAACAAAAACGAGTTCGACAGATCACTTCACAGCGGTGTTTGGACATGATAAAGCATAATCCTGCTGATTTTTGGCGTAGGTTAATAACTGTTGATGAAACGTGGGTCCACCACTACACACCTGAAACCAAAAATCAATCGAAGCAATGGGTGGAAGCTGGTGGAAGTGCTTCGAAGAAGGCGAAGACAGCGAAATCGGCTGGCAAGGTTATGGCCACTGTATTTTGGGATGCACACGGAATATTGATCATCGATTATCTTGAAAAGGGATCCACAATCACAGGAGAGTATTATCGTGCATTATTGGATCAATTAGTTGATGCAATCAAGGAAAAACGACCACATTTAAACAAGAAAAAAGTGCTCTTTCTTCAAGACAACGCACCGGTTCACACAGCATTAGATACGATGCTAAAACTACGAGAAATCCACTTCGAATTGGTTGATCATCCACCTTATAGTCCAGATTTAGCCCCTAGTGACTTTTTCCTGTTTCCAAACTTGAAAAAATGGCTCGCAGGTAAAAGATTCATCTCAAACGAAGAAGTGATTAACTAATGCGTTTTTTGAGGGGCTCCCAAAATCGTATTATTCAGATGGTATAAAAAAGTTGGAAAATCGTCTTACTAAGTGTATTGAGCTAAAAGGAGACTATGTTGAGAAATAAATGATTTTTGAAAAAAAAAATGTTTTTTTCCTACTTAGGGTAGCTTCAATATCAATCCGCCCTCGTATGTGTCACTACTAGGACAAGATTTCTCGATTGTGCAGTTGGTCTATTTTTTCACCTTGTAATTTGAATAGACATAGTATTTGGAACACACCATTGATTTAAAATGTAGTATAGAATAATATTTCAACAAAGTTCTCTGCATTTGCTAATAACTAAATGAAATATTTCCTTGAAAGTGGATTAGAAGTATACTACTAGAGGCTTCAAAAAGTAAGATTAACGCCACTTAGTATTATTTACATTTTACATATATAACATCTAAAAAATCTGACATTTCGGAGAGATCTTATATATAATATATAAATTTCAGTTAGTAGTCGATATTTTGTCGACATACAGAGGTAATTCTTGAAGACCAACCAACGGTACATGTGACTCTACATACGAATGGATAAAGTGCAATTGGTTTATTGTGTTTATTTAAGAATTTTTTCATTGACGTTCTAGTTGCAGTGTATGGGAAGATGAAAATATTTGCCGCTGCCCTGGTGTTTACAATACCTTACTTATGTTATCAGTGTATGGGAAGATGAAAATATTTGCCGCTGCCCTGGTGTTTACAATACCTTACTTATGTTATCAGTGTATGGGAATAGAGGCTTTTTACTTGTGAAACAAGTATAATCCAGGGGGCTGAAATATGTAATAGTAAAGTACCTCACAGTATCATACCTTCAACAAAGTTATCTCTGAGATGCAGCTGGAAACAAGTTTTCAAAACAGTAAAAAAAGTTTATACATATTATGGATTAGCAATATTCCACCCACTGAAGTGAACCAGATCTCTCTGAGAGATCTTGACAATGGGTTTCTTAATAGTGGGTAATTAACGCTTGCTATGAAAGCATGTTGTTCTGGGATGTACTAGGATAAAGGATTGCCATTTGTTCTGAATCACTTGCAATACTTTTCCTGCAGATGAGAGGGTTGACTTTAATTGCTACTTTAGCTTTAGTTTTGTGTAAATTTAAGTTGTTATTGTGCATGAATGTGTATCCTAGGTAAAGGCATTTTGTGTTCATTCTTGTCCATTAAGTTTAGCAATGAGCATTGCCTATGGACTTCAATTTTAAAAGCACATTATGTTTTTAAATGTTAGGTTTAAATTTGTTTGTTTGATAATTTGTGGTCTTCCAATACAATTGATGATGTTGTCAGGTGAAATTGCAGTATTAACAAAATAAGTGTCGTTTGCATACAAAACTGTTAAGGCTCCTTGGTGTGGTATGAAAACCATTGAAGAAAAATGGACTATGGGAAAGTAATGAGTCTATAACTTCTGCATCAAATTCCATGTTAAATTAAAGAAATTAAAAGTTTAATTGGATATCATGAAAAATTTGTAGTGATTACTTAAAAATCAAACGCTCAAACTACAGAGGGTTAAAGTCGTTTCATATATCAAGTGTTCCCATTATACAGAAAATCTATAGTGCTCTTCTAGTCTTATTTAATGTGTTGTAATTTGTTCCATACTAATGCAAATTTATTTTTAGCCTGAATTTTATACTGTTTGCCATACTAAGGAAGACTATGAAGAATATGGACCCAGTATTTGTAGGCACAATCCTGTATTTGGTACCATGACGTAAACTTAAAAAAATTGTAGATTAAACAGATTTTTTATACTTCGTATACACTTTTAATTGCTAAATGTAAGTTCTAATTTTAAATATTCAATAAAATTTTATTTATTTCTTATGCTTTCACCTCGGGTGTATATATTAATAAGTTATATTTAGCAATAATTACGAAAACGAATGCAACGTTTTATAGATTGTTAAAAATTAAACTAATGTATTAAAAATTTACTTTTATTAATAGAACTATATATTATCGAAGTAGATTATTCAAAATATTAGATCCATATACATGTTTTGACGTGTTATAGATCATCCCATAACGCGATATATTAACCAAACATTGTTTTTTTCCAAAAGTACTTGACATAATAAATTAACAATATAGGTAAATCTTCATAAGCCATACTCCCTTTGACGAGTGATTGTGTAACTAAGTGTCTACGCACGTACGTTTATTTTTATAGATTACCATTTGCCATATTTTTTCAAATTTCATTTTTCAAGTTTCAAAAATGCATACAAGATTCTAGTTGCTTACCCTGCCGTCGTGGCAGAAAAGAAACGGCGCGAGAGAGTCGAAAAATCCGTTAAACTGTAACGACACATTTTCAGTTTACAGTTAAATCTTTCGAGTGATTTACGCACTAGATTTTCATAACAATACCAAAAACATTTACATGAACAGTAAAAATCAGTTTGGTGAGGTGTAGAAGACGTACATCCCAAAGAAAGTCATAGTGGGAGCTCCCTATAGAATCTGAACCAGCAATTAAGGTAAACACCATTAGACTTGTATGTAAAAATTTTATTATCGTAGTAAGTTACCTTTCCTTTAAATGAGTATGTAATTCTATAAATATCGAATGGTTTATGTCATATATGTAATAAATAAAATATACTGCTAACTACCTATATCTCCAATAAGCGAAAAGCGTTCTATTAAGAGTGGCCATGTTAGTTATGCGCAAGTGTTGTATTTGCCGCCTGTAATATTTTTTAACGAAGATATTTGAGTCAACAAATACTTCGTGTCTGATTTTTGATTTGACCAAATAAAGTGCAATTATGTAATTACATTTTTTTTCACTTTTAACATAAACCTCAAATAACGTCTATTATAGTTGTCTAGGTTACGTCCAAAGGAATAGAAATGAAGTAGATATACATGAAATATAGTGAGCACATAACCAATTAGAGTTATTATTTTTATAAATCATTTCTTCGATATCTACACACTAATATAGCCATACATATTGACAAATTGAATGACGATGGAGTACCTCATGAAATTATTTCTTTACAAACGGATTTTATTTTTATATACCTGTAGACCTATGAAAATTTAAATTAGGACCAATCTCATTACATAAAAAGCACCGTTGTGGAGACATAGTTTTTTAATAAAAATCTAAATAAAAGAAACACGTAAAAATCACAACACAATGATAAAACAAAATCACTAAACATCCAAACCACATTCTAATTTTACTACGCTGTGTCCAGACAAACAACCATAGAGAAAATAAAATATATTATTTGTCTATGCTAACAACCTTTGCCACTCCCCTGAAGGTGTAAAAGCGTCAAAGCGGGAATGATACAGCCAATGATATTAAACAATGCAAGGTCTCGTGACTCGCATGCGCGTATTGATCTTGGCCACAGACGGTGCAGACATATATATATGTCGGCACTCTGATGATCGACACGCTTCCTTGACCGCTAGGCGCAGTATATTTTATTTATATGTATATGGTAATTTAATTAGAAATAACCTCGACATTGATGTAGGAGGCACGCAACATTCCATAAGAAGATTGGTTACACCTGCAAAAAGAGTAACTATTTCCAATGTATCTCCGTATATCCCACATGACCTCATCGAAATGAATTTGAAAAATTTCGGTTTGCAATTAGCGTCCCCAGTTTCCTTTCTTAAGGCTGGTATTCCTGGGGATCAATGCAGCCATATTTTATCCTTTACAAGACAGTCCCACAGGAAACTATGAACTTCAAACTTCTCTAGTCGTTACCTTTGAAAACAATGGATATCGTATATTTTTATCCACTGACAGGATGGGATGCTTCTTATGCAAGCAAACTGGTCACATAGCAAGTAACTGTCCAAACTCAAATTCCAATACTCTTTCTCAGATTCCAGCTCATATGCCCACACAATCAACCAACATTGAAGAAAACAACTCTGTAGGAACTCTTATGACTGAATCATTACCCATAAATGAACCAATAATAACAGCAATGGGGCAAAAGAGACCACTTTCGATCTCAACCGACTCCTCTATTGATCCCCCCATTCCAAGCCAAGAGACCACCTCACCTAAAATTCAGGACGACAATGTGATTTTTAACACACCAGTAACTCCACGTAAGCCCCCTAAATCTAAAAAAAGAAAAATCAGAACCGAAGACGACATAAATATGTCTGAAGATTCCAATGACATTATCAGAAAAACATATAGAAACGTCACAAAACCTTTTATTCTTCCAGTTGAAAACTTTCTGGCATTTCTAGAAAATTCCTTTGGTAGTGATAACCTCTTAGCTGAGGCACTACAGTTCACTGATGATGTTAACACTCTGATTTCTGATATGTTCACTATATATCCACTTTTAACAAAACGGTCCATTAAAAACAGATTCACAAGATTAAGGAAAAGATAAGGAAGCAAATAAACGACGCGTAACAGGATAGTCAGACATCCCAAACATCCTTAGATACAGGCGACGAAGACAGTGACAGCTCCCACTCACAAAAATCAACTTACTGATTATTACCTTCACACTCATTCAATGGAATTGTGATGGGTTTTTACCCCCGGCTAGAACGGATTCAACAATTAGTCACGGATACCAAAGCGGACACACTTTGCCTACAAGAAACAAATTTTAAAGAAGAACACAAGCGAAAACTCAAAAGCTTTTATGGGTACCACTTCACCAGAACACAATGGTATAGAGCTAGCGGAGGATATTCTATATTTGTTTCCGAAGATCTTTACTCTGTAAACTAAACCCTCAATACAACGCTGGAAGTAGTTGCTGCTACAGTCTGGTGTCCTCAAAAAATCACTATCTGCAGTCTCTATATACCACCAAGCTATAATCTTACTGAAGCCGAACTAGTAGATTTAACACAACAGCTACCAGTACCATACTTGGTGGTGGGCGACTTCAACGCACACAACACTATGTGGGGTTAGGAAAAAAAATTTTAGGAGGTAAAATTGTTGAAAATGTTATAGCAAACACCGACCTTGCCTACTCAACACTGGAAGTAGTACCTATTTTAATATTGCATCTGGAACCTACTCTACAATTGATCTCAGTATTAGTGACGCGATCTGCTCCATCTCTTACATGGAATACTCTAGAGTGTCTGTACGATAGCAACCACTTCCCTATACTGATATCAAATAACTGTATCAAGCCATCGAAAACAATAATTAAATGGAAAACTGCCAATGCAGATTGGGCAGGTTTTAATTCATATACTAACAGTGTAGCGGACGAACTTCAGTTGCCCGAAAACATCAACGAAGCAATTGCCACTTTTAATAATTTCATTACCGAAGCTGCAGATATCTGTGTCGGAAAAGTTGTTTTATTCTCCTCACAAAATAAATCCATGATGGAACGAAAATTGTTCCGTCGCAGTTCGTGAATGCCAAAGAGCGCTGAATAAATATCGTCGAACGCGCACTGAATCCAACCTCACAAATTTTAAAAAAGTAAAAGCCAAAGCAAGAAGAATGCTAAAGCAAGCGAAGAAGGATTCTTGGGAAAATTACGTTTCTTCTATCACATGTGAAACTTCACCTAGCCAAGTCTAGACAAAAATAAGACAGATGAAAGGCAATAGAACATTCACAAAAATTTCAGAACTAATAGATCAAGGTGAACTGATTACTGATAGTGAAAAAATTGTTATTATCATCGGCAATGCACTTCAGGAGAAAAGTAAAAACTCTAGTGAATACGCCACAAATACCACTATCCAAATCCCTACTCATGTTATACAAGACAGATTTTCTTTAGATCTTCCTTTCTCCAAGAACTCCTGTATTCCCTCGTCCTGTAAGAATTCAGCTCCAGGTCCAGACAATATTCCTTTTCAATTCTTAAAAAACTTGTCAACAAATGCTCTGGTGAAATTATTCAGTTTGTACAACAAAATCTGGATTAACAGAGATTTTCCTCAATAATGGAGAGAATCAATCATCTTACCAAGTAAAAAGCAAGACAAATCTCCGACGGATGCAGATTCTTATCGCCCTATTTCACTAACTAGTACTGTATGTAAGCTACTAGCAAAAACGATAAATAAAAGATTAATTTGGTATCTCGAAAAACATAAACTTCTATCCCCTACTCAATCAAGCTTTAGACCTCAACGCAGTGCAAGTGATAATCTAGCATTTATTCAGATTGGCGCAACAAATGCACTTAACAAGAATCAATAAGTCGTAGCTGTTACTCTCAATAAACTTAGTGAATGTTACATACCAGATAACATGTATTCCTTTATTGAAAACTTTTTGAGTGATCGTATGTTTAAAGTGCCTGCTAACGGATCAACTTCCAACAGCTTCTTGCAATACAATGGTGTTCCCCAAGGATCGGTACTGAGCCCCACTCTATTTAGCATTGCCATAAACGACATTTCTTCAAACATCCGACCTCCCGTCAAAATTGCCCTCTATGCTGACGACTTAATAATATTTTGCCATGGCAAGAACTCTACCACTACGTCGAGATTACTTCAAGAAGCAGTCGGCCAACTACAAAAATGGTCTGACAAAACGGGTCTCCAATTTTCGGCAACGAAGTCCAGAGTTATCAAATTCAGTAGAACAACCACCATCTCTTCAAATCCGCTGATAAGATTGAATGGAGACGACATTCCAGTAGTCGATCAACTGAAAATCCTGGGCCTGACTTTTGACAGCAAGCTTAGCTGGAAACAACATATTCGGGATATTAGAGGGAATTGCTGGAGCAGACTGAATATTTTAAAATGCCTATCACACCACCAATGGGGAGCTGAAGAGGAAATACTTCTTAGTGTCTATCGCTCTTTAATCCGTTCCAGATTAGACTACTGTTGTTATATTTACATGTCCGCTTCAAAATCAGCATTAAGTACCCTGAATTCTGTACCAAATACTGGCCTTCGAATTTCCTTAGGTGGTTTTAGATCTAGCCCAGCTGTGAAGCCAATGAGCATCCCCTGTGGCTAAGACGACAACTTCTCTTATTAACATACTAGTCTAGAGTATCTGCCAACCCCAACAATCCATTCTACCCGCTGTTATCATCTAAACGTATAAGTCATAATGTATATCCAAAACTTAAGTCCCTGGTAGAAATTCTGACCTCCTTACCTGGTGATATTAATCTATCTCATACAACTCATAGTCTAGCATCCCCCACGGCACCATGGAATACCAACTTGCCCAACTTCAATTTATCGTTAATTCAGTCCAAAGTCTGAAACATCTCACGAATTTCTGAGAAAATCTTTTCTGGATGTACGAGTAATTAGTCACGACAAGGTGTTAACCGCCTCAAAAGGTAATGAAGGAGTTGGCTGCTCGGTTGCCACTTCTGATGCAACAGTTACAATGAAGCTTTTACCCTCATATTCCAGTGTTCATACAGGAGAACTCTTCGCTATATTGCAAGCTCTATCCTCTTTAACAAGTGACTCCAAACACCCTGCCATATGTACGGACTCACTAGCATCTATTGATTCCATTAAATGCTTATACTCCACGCATTCTATTGTTCAATCTATACACACAATTCTCAATAATCTCTCACACCAAGGAGTTACAACCACGCTAATCTGGATTCCCTTCCATATTGGCATTACAGGCAATTAAATAGCTGATCAAGCGGCAAAACAAGCTGCAGCATCGCCCAACTTAAAGCATGAGAAAATCCAATTACACACAGACTTGAAGGCTCTATTTAAGAGTAGAATGCGAAGATCTTGGCAAGAACATTGGAGCAAATCCCGATCGAAGCTTAGTGATATCCAACCAACAATCAACCCCATATCAATCGCAAACCTAAAAAGAAAAGATAAAGTTCTCATAAGAAGGCTTCGCATCGGACACACGCGCCTCACACATGGACACCTTATGGCATCTGATGATCCACCACTGTGTCAGCTCTGCTCCAGTCCTTTCAAGGTTAAACACATTCTGATAGAATGTTGTCAATACCAGAATAAGCGATTGAAACACCAACTTAGTGATAACCTTCAGGAAATGCAGAGTCTCCCCATACAGCATTCAAGGATTATTGACTTCCTTCGAGACACAAAACTATATCATAAACTATAATGAAAAAATATTGTGGTAACTGAAACCCACCAAATTGTACATAAGAACAGTGCTGTATTAGTTATATTTTGCTTTTCTATTTTTTTGTATAATTGTATAGCCCATGTATTTGTGTCAATGACCTACGTGTCGAGACACGTTAATTTCAATAAAAAAAATTTTGTAGATAACCATTGAAACTTTTTAATTATCTACACAAGTAACCAAAACACTACAAAAAATGCCAGTGTATATTAAGTAGTTTTCGGTTGTCACCACCATGGCGTTGCCATCTTAATTCGAGAAGCCTATCATGATATTCTCATAAATTTGTTTAGGAAATATCCAAATACTGATAATTTGTTAAACCTTTTACCTTTACAAAACTTCAACTTCTCATACTTCTAACAGATGGTACATTTTGGACATCTGGAAAAATCCCATTCCAAAAATGTTGATCTACAGGAAATCCCATTTAACGAATATTTTTTATATGCCATGACATCTGCACACCACCCTACTTTGAATCATATTCTGTGGACTGTAGATATATTTTTTCGTTCAAATATATATTTTTTATTTCAAACTCAATACATAGACATATTATCTTTCAAAATTATTATTTATAACAGTTGTTGAGAATTCACTTTTTTTACTTTTTCGTTATTCCGTCGGGAGACGTAACAGTGGTAATTACCCATACAATTTTGAAGTTCACAATAGGCTGAACGGTGAACAGATATCAAGAATCAAAACATTACTTCCAGGTCCCTTCAGTTTATCACAGAGGAGTCCAAACTGTAATAGTGAAATTTGTATCTTAATCCATTAAAATGCAAAAATAATTGGTGAAATGTCCTTTATTTACATAAAAATAAATACAATATATATAACTAAAGCTTGGAAAATATGCAAAATGCATGTTAAGTGCATATGTGCATATTTCGCCATTTTTTGAATAATGCATATGCAAAATAAAATAATGCATATTTTACCGTATTTTTGCAAAAATTTAATTTTTTAGTGCATTTTTAGAACAAGGCACAGTGCGACGGCTTGTCAGGTAGCCGCAATTCATCTTTGTATCGGGATTAGGACCCACTAATTACTATTTTACTGCCGTTCTTGTGTTAAACGACAGATGGTCTCATAAAATGGGATTATTTTTACATTTATTTCAAATACTAATTCTTCACGTCCGGCTTAAATATTTCGGTGGTTGTAAAAACCATGGGTCGTAATAGAATAACCTTGCTAGCTCGTAAATGATATTCTTCATTCATTCCCGCTACCAGTTTTCAAACTATTAAATATGCTTTTGGGGAAGGGATTGCACATTGTAAAGAAAATGTTAATTTGCCTTCATCCTCAAATCTACGAAAGAAATATGTTGATATAAACTACGACGCTGCTTTAACAAATATTAGAGATGAACTGAAAAACAAATCATTGTGGTTTTCAGTTGATGAAACCACAGATGTTAAGGGGAGGTATGTAGCTAATCTAATCGTTGGCGCTTTAAATGAAAACGGTCAAGGAAAGGGTCATTTAATAAGTGTTAAGGTATTACAAAAAACATATTTAACTGCATATTTTGACCTATTTTTAGAGCATATTTGCATGCATATTTTGGTATTTTTTAGTGCATATTTTCCAAGCCCTATATATAACAAATTTCTTAATATATAAGCTGGTATCCTGAGCACGCGACTAAGCCCGACTAAAAAAATACCTAATATTTAATCGGCCGACTAAGAAACGTATTCAGAGTACGCGACTAAGTCAGTTGACGAAATAAAAGTTAGTTGGAAAATAAAACAAGCCAGTACCCTGTTTAACGTGTCGACTAACTTTGTAGAACACGTACGTCATATTGAAAATATAAGGAATATTTGAAATAAAAAGTGCAGAAGAGTTTTTCGCGAGCATGTGGCCGTTCAATAAATATACTGATAAAGAATTTAAGAGGCGATACGTCTGAAAAAAGATGCAGCTCTCGATGTGTGATCGAGTTGTTGAATAATGATCTCACTGTTTTATAAAATAGAAAAAAATGTATAAATTCAGAACTGTAAGTTCTAACTGCATTAATGTTTTATACAAAAGGACTGTGTTGTAAGAAGAATATTACGCACGAAGCCGCGTAGCGGCGAGTGCGTAATTCCGTGAGTACGTAAAAAGCGTTACAACACGAGTTACGTACTATACTTTACCTACGACCCACTTGTACTTGTGTTTATAATCTTATTAAGGTATTTAAAGTACAAGTAAAAACGTACATCCTCGATGCCCAGCCAAGTATCTTAGAAGTTCACCCTCGATGCCCAGCCAAGTTTCGTAAAGGTTCGTCCTAAGTAGTATTTATTTTTATTAAAAATGTATGTAGAATTGCCGGAATTGCATAAAATAGGGTATACACCTGTCGACTAAAGTCCCTTAGGTGGATTACTTCCCTCAGGAATCAAACACCACCCGCGGGATTAAATGGGCCACTTTAGTCGATTGGTGTATAATATACTATTGTTTACCAATATGAGATACATTCGGACAGCTAAAAGATGCGGATTGAATGAAACGGCACCAATTATTATATAATTCCAAATAACTCAGTATTAAATGCAATCTCATATCTAATAAATGTTATCCATTCCAAACAAGCCACAGAAATATGGCATAAAGCTTATGTTGTTAACTGATGCTAAGACTCAATTTGCCTATAATGGCTATATTTATATGGTAAAAGGTTCGGATGGAATGGGTCTTTCGAATTCAGAAAAAAATTTAACCAAACCCACACAATCCGTAATTCGTCTTTCAAAACCTATATTTGGGAGTAATAGGAACATTACTGCGGATAACTGGTTTTCTTCCCTTCAGTTGGTGAAAGAGCTATAATCTAGAGGCCTTATCTTTGTTGGAACAATGAGAAAATCGAAAAGAGAAATACCACCAGAATTTAAGGCAAACAGACAAAAACAAGTTGGTTCTGCATTATATGGATTTTCAAAACATGAAACGTTGGTTTCCTATATTCCTAAGAAAAATAAAGCTGTAATCCTCATTTCTTCCATGCATCACTGTCGTGCTACGGATGGTCAAAGTAACAAACCCGAAATAATATCATTTTATAATTCAACAAAAGGAGGCGTCGATGCACTAGATGAGAAATGCACCATTTACAGCTCTTCAAGGAGAACTCGACGTTGGCCAATGGCTATTGTCTACCAAATATTAGGCATGAGTTGTGTCAACGCATTTGTCATGCACAATTGTTTCAAGAATAACGAAAATACATTCAGAATCAAATTCATGAAGGCACTAGCGAAAAGCCTGACAGAACCTTTTATGAGGAGACGTTTTGAAAATCCAAGAATTAACTTAGACATAAGAAACTCGATAAAAAGAATACTTGCACTCGAAGAACCAGTACCATTTCAGGCCGAAGAAAAATTAGAGGTTCGGAAATATTGTTATCTATGCCCATCCAAACTACATAGAAAGACATTTTACTTATGCTATGATTGTAAAAAGCCTATATGTTTATCATGTAGTAAGAAAATATGCACACAATGTGTTTCAAAATAGTCATATCTAAAATAAATGTTTAAATGTTGTTTGAAATTAGTGTAGTTCACCTGTTATCAGATATTTTGTACTTAATAAATATGTTTATTTTTCGCATAAAACTTGATGATTAGTATACCATGAGCCCCAGTTAATATTTGAAACTTCTAAAAAATATGTAACGATTGATCGACGAGGTCTACGACAGCAGAAATAGAACAGCGGCAGATTTTGTCATTTTGACATATAGATATATAGTTTGTCATTTTGTTACTTCATATTATTCTTTATTCCTGCGTAATTATTTAATGTTAATATATTATTTCGTTAGTTAGTGTTTCTTTCAAAATACGTGTGTGTAAGACAACCCGCAATTAAACACTGATCACTCGACCTCTCCTCTGGTCGGCAAAATAACCCGGTGCATAACATCTTCGCATCAAGTTTGGCGTCCCAACGTGTGGCCAGAAGAATTGTTCGTGTATGTAACGTGTGCTAATTGTTTTAAAATTCTAAACAGACACTGATCGGCTCGTCAGTACTATTTAGAACGTTTGTTGTTTCATTAACACTCCGTATTTCATCACTTCAGGAAATAATTTTGTAGGAATTTTCGGTAGTGACTATTGAACTCCCTGTTGTTTTATGTTATGTAATGAAATCAAGCCGTAAGAAGCAAGACAGAAACAAGACAGATCCGATTCAGCAGATAGTAATGTCACCCGACATGTTGAAAACCCTCATTGAAAGCATTTGTATCAACATAAAAGATGATAATCAAACAGTAAGTAGTGCTAATTTCTCTGCATGCAAAGCTAGATTTGACGGATCTTCAGGAGCGGATGCATTTATAGATGCAATCACAACTTACAAAGAATGTTTGAAGATTTCAGATGAAAATGCTATCAAAGGTCTCAGTATGTTACTATGTGATGCAGCAGCTACATGGTGGCAAGGGATTAAATGATCCATTACTTCTTTTGATGAAGCAACTAAGGCTCTTTTACATGCTTATGGATTTGCTAATCCCGCATACCAAATATTTAGATATATTTTCCACTGCTCAAGGTAACGAGAAAACAGATACATTTGTTAGTCAAAACCGTGCCTTATTTTCAAGATTACAAGGTGATTCAGTTGTCTCTGAACACGTACAGATAGATATGCTGTATGGATTGCTAAATCCATTGATTAGAGGTAAAATCTGTCGTGATCAAATTAATGATTTTCGCGAATTTATTGAAGCAGCGCGAAATGCAGAAATATCTTTACAAGACAACGGATCTTTGAAACCTGTTACTTCAAATCAGAACTCACACAATTATGTTCGAAAACAAAAACAATGTTCTTATTGTAAAAATTATGGACATAATAAAGACGAGTGTCGTAAGCTATTAACCCGTGAGAAGAAAGCATCTACTGACACTCCTAATAATCAAACCATTTCTGATAATAATGGTTCATCCAAAGTTTTAATTTGCTATGGTTGCCAGACACCAGGGTATATACGAAGCAACTGTCCAAAATGTTCAAAACCATCAACGTCAACTTGCGTCCTTTAGCATATATTACAGTTGAAGGTCATACAGGCGTGACATATCTTGATTCAGGCGCTCAACCCAGTATAGCAGGAGCAAAGCTACGGGAAAATTTATTTAATGACAAGATTCCTTATACTACTAGACCCATGGAAATGATTCTAGCTGATGGAAAAGTAAGCTTAGTAACGGCTCTGTTTCTTGAAGTCTCTGTTACACTTCAAGACAGACAACATAATTTAAATCTAATTTCAATTCCTGAGCATACTTCTAGTAGAACGCTACTTGGCTCTGACTTTTTGAAATTAGGCAACATTGTATTAGATATCCCACGTGGTTGTTGGTGTTATGGGGATACTCCAGAGATATTGTATCCATTTGTAGAGGAACCTCTCAACCAGTATTGTACGTTGAATGCTATAAATCTCTCAGAAGTCAATCTAAGAGATTCCGAAGCGACTAATTTAACTCCTTCTTAAAGAACTGACCTTAACAATGTGTTGCAGGAAAATAGAGACATTTTTGAGGAAATTCTAGAGTCTACACCATATGCTGAACATTCCATACAATTATTGGATGATACACCTATTTCAGTCCCTCCATATAGGCTCTCGGAATATAAGAAAGAATTACTTCGGAAGGAAATCGATAAATTGCTGTCCATGAATATTATCGAAGAGTGCGACTCTCCGTATGCAGCGCCAGTGGTATTGGTTCCCAAAAAGTATAGTGGGGTAAGGCTTACCGTAGACTATCGTAAACTTAATTCAATTACCCGCAAGGATAAATATCCTCTGCCCCGGATTGATGATATAATTCACAGTACGAAACAACTCGAGTATATAACTACTCTGGATTTAAAAGCTGGTTATCATCAAATTCCTGTAAAATTTTCTGATAGAGATAAAACTGCCCTCATTTGCCCATATGGTACCTTTAGGTACACTAGAATGCCATTCGGTCTCTGCAATGCGACAGCGACTTTCCAACGTCTCATTGACCGCTTCCGGTCTGGCCTTCAAGACGTTAATATCCTGGCATATTTGGATGATCTGATCGTCTTTTCATCGTCTTTTAGTAATCACTTAATGGACCCAAAAACAGTATTTAATCGTCTTCGCCATTTCAAACTTCACCTAAATCGAAATAAATGCTCTTTTTCATGTGATTCTGTCCTGTATTTAGGTCACATCATTTCACCTCTAGGATTTTCACCAAATTATGACAAAGTTAATGCCATAAATAATATACCAGAACCTAAGAATGTGCAGAACCTAATTTCATTTCTACAAACCTGTTTTTGGTACCGAAGATTCATACCTGGATTTGCTGATATAGCCCAAACATTGTCCATGCTCACTAAAAAGAAAGCAAAGTGGTTGTGGGGTCCTCGTCAAATAGAGGCATTCAATCAATTAAAAGCTAGGTTAACCACCAGTCCAATCTTGCGACAAGCTGATCAATCAAAGCCTTTCATTTTAAGGACACATGCCAGTGCCTACGCACTTGGAGCGTGTTTACTCCAGGGGGAGACATTGGAAGATGAGCGTTCTATCGAATATATTAGCAGATTGTTGACCGCAGCGGAAAAGAACTATTCCACGACAGAAAGAGAAGCGCTTGCTGCCGTTTGGTCAGTAACCAAATTTAGAGGTTACTTAGAAGATTCTACAGTCATTATCCAAAGTGACCACCAGCCCTTGAAATGGCTCATGTCTCTCAGATCACCTTCAGGTCGCTTAGCACGTTGGAGTTTAATTTTGCAATCTTATGATTTAAGAATTGAATACACCCCAGGCCGTTTAAATGTTGTAGCGGACATGTTGTCTCGCCCAAGTGTGGCGGAAGCCACTGAGACTAACCTGGTATCAGTAGATATGCCCAGACAGCCAGTTAGCGAAATACGCAAACTGCAACTGGAAGATGAAGATCTTCTTAAAATTATTATCTCTTTCGAGAGCCTATCAAATAATGACCTTGACCTCAAGAGATGGCTAGAGAGAGGTTATGTGATGAATAATGGGATACTGTACAGATATGTTCCCGAAGCCGATGAAGAAGAGGCTCAGCAGGTTGTACCCAAAAAGCAAATCCCATCCATTTTAGAAGAATATTATGACTCAGAACTGGCAGGCCATTATGGTGCTGAAAGGACTTATCGAATAATTGCTAAACGATATTATTGGCCAGGAATGCGAACAACTATAGCGAAGTATGTGTCGAATTGTATTGAGTGTTAGCGCTACAAAGCAAATAACTTAAAACCAGCTGGACAATTGCAAACACCTGTTCAGTCTAGAAGGTTTGAAACCCTATCAATTGATCTGTTTGATCCATTATCGAAGACTGTGGATGGTTACAAGTGGGTTTTCATAATAGAGGACACTGCCAGTAGATGGGTTGAGCTATTCCCTCTACAGAAGGCCACTGCAGAAAGGTGCGCTCGATGCTTAATTGATGAAATAATTTTAAGATGTGGAACTCCAAGGAGAGTTATTAGTGATAATGGTATGCAGTTCGTAAGTGAAGTGATGCAACAAGTAGCCCATGTCTTAGGCTTCAAGCAAACTCTCACTCCTGTGTATCACCCCGCGACTAATCCGGTCGAACGAAAAAACCGCGACCTCAAGTGTCAGTTGTCAATTTTGACAGAAAGGGATCATACCCAGTGGAAATACAAATTACCGGCGATACGTTTCTCAATGAATTCAGTACAGTCGCAATCAACCGGTTTTAGTGCTGCTTACCTTACGTTCGGGCGCGAATTAAGAACGCCAGATGACGCTAATCACGACCCTCGTGCTATCCTGAATTGTGACAATTTTGTACCCGAGATATCACCATATCTACAGACTTTAGCAACAACCTTAAGTGTAGCCCGAGAAAATCACGAGAAAGCTCAAGATCGTGCCAAAGACTATACCGATAAAAGTCACCGACCAGTCGCTCCATTCCAAGTAGGTGATACTGTACTCGTAGATGTACACGCGCTTAGTAAATCCAAGGACTCGTATACTAGTAAGTTCGCTCCGCGTCGCGATGGACCGTACCAAATCCATCTTATGGTTACTCCGACAACTTACGAGGTTGGTACCGTTAGCAAACCTTTTGAAGTGGTTGGAAAATATTATGTATCAGCGTTGACTCCATACCACAACCTCGCCAATGCTAATGTTTCAGTGCCGGTACGACCAATCCGAAAAAGAGGTCGACCACGTAATAATCCTTTGGATACATCAGAGACGACTGTACCGGAAACTAAGATGTCGACTCCCACAGCTCCAGTTATCTTCGCAACCCCTATTCCGGAAGATATGTCACAAGAGGATACCTCGGAAGAAGAGGCTCAGACCCAAACCGTAAGTCCTCCAAGGAGAAGATTCGCTAAACCCAAAAGTTGTTCATGTTGTTTAGCGACCTCCAACTTCCCTGCTCCTACTCTCGAGACGATTCGTGAAGCAGAGGGGGATAATTGTAACGATTGGTCGACGAGGTCTGCGACAGCAGAAATAGAACAGCTGCAGAGATTGTCATTTTGACATATAGATATATAGTTTGTCATTTTGTTACTTCATATTATTCTTTATTCCTGCGTAATTATTTAATGTTAATATATTATTGCGTTAGTTAAAGAGTTCCTTTCAAAATACGTGTGTGTAAGACAACCCGCAATTAAACACTGATCACTCGACCTCTCCTCTGGTCGGCAAAATAACCCTGTGCATAACATCTTCACATCAAATACTCGTATATATTTTTTTTAATTAATGAAATTGTGGAAGCTTGTTATCATAATGAAAAATTTCAATACTACTGTATAAAAACAAAAACGTAGTGTAAATTTTTTTTAATATAAAAATTATATGACCCAATAAAGCTCATCCAGTTTTAATTTTTTTCAGTGAAATTTATTGATTACAATATTTAATTTTTTTTATATTATTTTTTAAAAAGGAGTCCGTATGACTCCACATCACGTTTAATGTGACTGAAATTGTACCTCACCGGTTACGGGTTAAAAGTCTTCTCACTAAATTTTGATTATCAATCAATATTAATGACAAGAAATTATAAGCTGTCATTTGAAATCTGCGCTATTTTTTTCAAATTTGGGGTGTTGTCAGGCGTCATTCTAACAAAAAGTCGACTACTTAGTCGGGATGTTAAGAATATCAAACCGAATAAATAGGAAGGTCGGTGACTAGCCAGTCACCCTTAGTCGCGAGCTCAGAATACCAACCATAGTTTTTGTAAATAAATAGAAGTGGGATTAGGAATTTGAAAATATAGGTCTATTATAATTCCTATTTTATATTGACTAACTTTATAAATAGCTGTAATGTTATACTGCTTTAAAAAGGTACCATAAATTAACCCAAGCATGGTATTTTTTGGTTAAATCATCTCTAATTCATGGCACTTTTCGAATATACCTTAGATGTACAACAAAAATATACTTTTGATAAATAAATTTACATTTAGTTAATATTTTTTATCCAATTTTTTTTTCATTTAATTAAGTTAAAATATAATATTTTTTTTATTGATACACTTCATATTATGAAAATAAAATTTAATTATTAAGAAAATTGAAATACAAAGTTATGCCCATCCTAAAAAATATGGAAGTTACACTACCAAATCCAAAACAATAAGAAACGCGTCATGTATGATATTTAAATTTTTTTGTATTATTAAATCAGTTACAGTTTTGAAAAGTAGTGCACTGAGAATTTCAAGTGAACGAAGCATATTCATCACGGGTTTATTCTGAGAATGGCTCTATCAAGTAAGTGCAACCAAGAAAACTTTAGTTCGCTAATGTTGTAAGTAATATAAAGCGAAATACATCGAGGTGTGTTATTTTAAAATATCTAGTAATATATATAGACTCGAAGCTCAAATGAAAAGAACATATTTAAAAATGTACACAAATTGTCTTTAGAGTTAGAGAAGATACTGGCTATTCGCTACTGTAACTGGAAATCGATCTTCTGCTATACAAAATTGACATAAAATCAATTTGGATAAAAAGTAGCTATAATCCAACTATGTCAATTCAAAATACTTTCTATGGTTACTCATAAATACAAGAAAAAATCCTACACTAAAATGTGAAACACCACAATAGACTTCATTTCCTCTCCATCTCTCTATTTGTAGACTTAAAGTTAGTCTTTGAAAAAGTACAAAAAAAGACAAAACAGATATAGTTTATTAATTTCCTTGAGATAAATTCAAAAATACTTAATAATTGAATTAACTTCTTAAAATTAATAAATTACATTTTTTAATACACTTATATGAGGCGGTGAAAGAAAAAGTGGTGTAATCAATGTATTTGGGTAAATACGTAATCTTTATTTTCCACATTCAAATCTATTAGTGGAGTATGTGATAATTCTCTCGTTAGCAGTGTAGATGACATCACAAGCTTGACAGGTAAGGGTAACCGATGTTAAGGTAGTGGGAAGAATGGTGTAAGTGCGACATACACTACTTTTCCTTTCAACGCTTCCTTATTGAGGTTAGTGCGTCTGTGATGCCTGTTTATTATAATCATGGAAAACATTGCTAAATGTAAAATTTATTATTCATTAAGTGAGTCTAGTGAATTCCAAAGATTCAGGCAGCGATTGGAAGCCTTCTGATCAAAAAAATATTGCCGGTAAGTATAAGTCAAAAGTATATCCTCACCTCACAAAGTTGCGTGAAAATCGCAGAATGGTAATATTTTTTATTCGGTACCATAATTCTTGAAAAGAAGAACAACTTCAGGACTTCGCAAATTTGTTTTTTTACTTAGCCCCTGTGTTATTGACCCATTGTTGATGCTGAAGAAAATGAAGGGCCCATTGATAATGCTGAAGCAGATGAATCGACCCCGAAAAAGAAAACGATATAAAAATGTAAAAACAAAAAGAAAATGCCTCAGAAATTAAGGTAAAGAGTACACCACTAAGAGAGGTAAGACTATATCATGCAAGTCTTTTGCAAACAACTGCTTATGCAAAAAAATGTTTTGACAAGATACCTAAAGAGGTAAAAAACATGTTTTTGAGACATTTTTGCAGTTAGGCTCATTTACTGCACAAAACTCCTTTTTGTGTGGTCTGGTGAAGAAGAGTAAACCAGACTTGCCATCTGATCTTAACGTGAGTCTTCTGGACAAACTGTATACAGAACACTATACAGAAACAAATATTGACCATGTTTCCGTCGACATCTATCGTAGGACCTTCAATACATAATTCAATCTTCGTTTTCACGCCCCTCGTACCGACACATGCAGTAAGCGTGATGCATATGAAATTAAATAAATACATTGACCAATGAAACAGAACTTTGAATAATGGAGACGGAGCACATACTTCAAGGAAGGAAGGATAAGTCATTTACAAAATTTATTGCGTTTTTCTCAAAATATATCTCTATCAAGATATCAACATTAGAAAGTACCGCTCTTATTCTACAATTGTTTAAGTCATTTTCTGTATCACCTTTTCTTAAGTGGAGGGAGACTGTACTTTGGTTCACAGAAAAGCACTGTATTTTCTTGAGATTTCAATAACATTTTCAACTGTAAACTAGGGAGTGTTATGTTGTTATGTAAGAACTACATTTATTTTTTTGGAAATTTCATATGAAACTATCACTAACCAGCATTCTTTAATTATTTTAAATAAACGTTTGATGGATATCTCGAGTTCACCCAATTTATATTATAATAAATATGTAAATATCTCCATGAATAATCCCAATTTCCTTTTTTTTCCACCAGAAAAATGAGATTTAGATTCAGATTATTTCCATTAATGGTAACTTTAATAACGATAATGACATCATTTATATAAATTCTCTGACAATTTACTGGTTTTCATATAATTTTTTGAATATCCCATACGTTCTGTAAAGTATTAATTTGCATATATTTTAATGAAATTAACTGTCTCGACCCTTAATTCGTGGAATCTACTCATATTTGGGTTTTAAATGAAACTCACTGTTTCTAACTAATTCCACAATATAATGAAAAATGTTGGAAATTCTAAAAAATTGACAATTGTTTCGATAACTGAATATCATCGTCAGAATGCCAGAAGTTACATTTCATTTGATGCGTACCTGATGTTTAATAGTTATTTTTGGCTAGACCAAGAAGTGACCTACCTATATGTTAATAGAAAAAAGAAGATGTGATATTACAAACATTGAAGCTTAGATATTATAAGCCCTATGGTGATATCCTGGATATCATTTTTCCAATTAATATCAGTATAACTGTGCAATGATATAGAAAACCAGGAAAACTATATCTGCTGATCTTTACAATTATCACTTAAGAAGACAGTTCAATAGTGGGTTTAAAGTACAGCATACCACCAAAATTTACGAATAATATTAAACAAATTATAGCTACAGTCAGAAATAGCTTTAAAATCTAATTCAAATAATTTTCTTTGTGAGAAATTAAAAATTGCTAATTTAATCAAAAATATTGAACCTTCAAAAGTTAAACGTCAAACGAAAAATAACAGTACCGTTTTAAATGCAATCAAAAAGAAAGTAGAAAATAATAACCTAACAGTTATAAAATCTGATAAGTGGAACACAACTGTCATATTGACAACTGAAAATTATAATTTAAAAATATATAACTATAGAATCTAGCGACGTAAAAGTTCTTAAAGCAGACCCAACCAAAAAGTTTTCTAATAATGTAAGGGATATTGTTAATAAATCAAATTATCTTTTAAGTGATTATGAAAAGAGGTCCATCATAAATAAGAATCCTCATTGTCCACAATTATATGGAACCGTTAAATTACATAAAATAACGAAACCAATTAGACCTGTAGTTTCTTATGTTAATACTCCTAATAATATATTGGCAAAGAAGCTTAACAATATACTTAATAGTTACGGATATGCATCTAAATACTCCATTAGAAATTCAATAGAACTAATCAAAAAATTAAAAGCATTCAACTTACAAGATAACTCTAAGCTTATTTCATATGACGTTACTAATATGTTCACTAAAATTCCTCCTAAAGAATGTCTAATACTTGTAAGAACATTACTAGAAGATAAAAATATTAATCCAGGAATAATATCAGACATACTTAATTTATTTGATGTATGTATTAATCAGAATTATTTCATTTTTGACAATAACATATATATTCAAAATGAAGGTTTACAAATGGGAAGCCCTGTATCACCTATTTTGGCAAACATTTTTATGGACAGTTCAAAAAATGTTTTATTTTGATATAGATATGTAGATGACATATTAGCTTGTTTTACAGGTAGTGAACGACAATTAGATATATTTTTCAACCAAATTAATAATTTACACCCAAAAATTAAATTCACATTAGAAGTTGAATAAAATAACTCAATCAATTTTCGTGATTTGAAAATTAAAAGAGTTAATAATGTACTTGATTATTCAATTTACCGAAAACCAACACACACTGATGTGACAATTCCATATAGTTTAATCACCCCATGTCACATAAGCTAGCGACATATAATTCAATGATTCATAGAGCATTTTCAGTTCCTATAAACAAATGTAATTTTGATAGAGAGATTAATACAATTAGACAAATAGCAACATCCAACGGTTATCCATTACATATGATAAATAAACTAATTAATTAAAAAGAGGAAAAAGTGGCATTACAACCAATATTTCCTAAACAAACTGAAGAAATAAAAACTTCTAAAACCATCACATACACAGGCAATATTTCTAATAATATTTCAAAGATATCTTTAGCAACAAATACAACAATTTCTTTTAAAACAGAAAGTAACGTAAGTACAAAATTGTTAGATGTAAAAACCAAAATACCACCATTAAAAAAATAAGGTATATATAAACTCAAATGTCCAGAATGTAATGCTGTCTATTTGGGTCAGACCCTTAGAAATTTTGAAATCCGATACAGTGAACACTTACGAGCATACAGATTAAAACAACCAGATAAATCCCATTACGCAAAACATCTACTTGACACCAATTATTCATTGACACCTAACACAGAACTAGAAGTACTACATATTTGTGATAAGAAACAAGAACTGGATTTTCTTGAAGAGTTGGCAATTAGAAGACACTTAAGAAGCCCACAATATGAAGTCGTCAATGAACAGATAAATCTAGGGAGTTCTCCACTATTAAACTATCTTGTTAAGTGATAATTGTAAAGATCAGCAGATATAGTTTTCCTGGTTTTCTATATAATTGCACAGTTATACTGATCTTAATTGGAAAAATGATATCCAGGATATCACCATAGGGCTAATAATATCTAAGCTTCAATATTTGTAATATCACATCCTCTTCTTTTTTCTATTAACATATTAAGTCAATCACAAGGTAGGTCACTTCTTGGTCTAGCCAAAAATAACTATTAAACATCAGGTAGGTATCAAATGAAATGTAACTTCTGTCATTCTGACGATGATATTCAGTTATCGAAACAATTGTCAATTTTTTAGAATTTTCAACATTTTTCATTATATTGTGGAATTAGCTAGAAACATTGAGTTTCATTTAAAACCCTGCATATATTTTGTTCTATCAATGCTTCAATTGGTTGGAGGAGATGAAAACTACTTTGCTGGAAGGGCATACAAGAACTGCTTGGAGAAAATGCACTGGCGCAAGTATATTATATCTAAGGAGGATATCGTTGCGAGACAAAACAGAAATTGATGATTAAACATATATTTCTTGAAGAAAATAATAAGTAGCTTTATTTAATTTTTTAGCAGATTGGTAAAAGGAGCTATATAGGTCCGAGACCTCGGCTCCTTATTCATTTATAATACTTTTTTAAATGTACATTACCCATTAAAACGCTTATTTTATTTTCAATTGTCCAAAGTAGGTACAATTCAGTAATTCAGTATTTATTAGATTTCACAGTATTCTATGGGATTTAAAAAAATATCTATTCAAGTCAACACGTTTAATAATAATATAAAACTTAACAAAAACTAAAATTACTTGAAATACATGACAAATTAGGTATTGGATTACTGGACTTTTGGATATATTACTAAATTTATCTTCTTACAATAGGGTTTATAACCATTTCAATTACATCACGCAATTAACAAATCATTTATATATAAAAGTCATGAAAAAAGAAAACTGGATATTTTTAAAACTATTTAGGCCAATCCTAACATTTGGATGTGAATATATACAGTATTGGAAATAATATATGGGTAGTGCGTAAAGGATGGCCTGTTTAGAGATCGATATAGCATTAGAACTTCCTTCCGCCTTGAATAGAGGGTACGTCACTACACCGGGATCGGTCACCAAGACAGGTTAACAAATATTACATTGGTTGGTGTCAATCTGGCTTGTTTGTAAAAAAGTTGAAAATAAAAATTGCTAAAAATATGGTTATGTTCTGACAAGGATGAGCTGGATTATTTTAATTTATTTAAGATTTTAGTTCTAATAAAGTAAATAAAACTAAGTGAACCTTTAAAATGTAATCACCAGGTATATTTCATCATAGTTGTATTACAAAAAATTGTAATAAATACTTTGGGCCACTTCGCAATTTGAAGTTTAGGAACAAAACATTTTTCAAATTTCCATCTGATATTAATCAAAAGGAACAGTGGTACAAAATTTTAGAAGTTCCTTATACGTCCAATTTTGTTTTAAAGTACATTTATAGAGAGTTTTTAAGCCTACAAATAAAACGGAGATCTTAGGTGTAGTTATGGTTAACTGTATCAACAATAACGATTACATTGAACAAGAAAAGAAAATATTTTAAGCCATCTAAAAATAACATATTTAGTTTATTTAACAGTCATAGTTCAAATAAAGAACATGTTATTTAAATAGTAATTATATCAATATTTTAAAAAGTTAACAAAACAATGGAAGAAGCTTTAGAAAATGTTCATGTTAGATGTGATCGTAACAGATTGGATAATAATTAATAATGGATAATAATAATTAAGGTTAGGTTTTCTGTTTAGCTCAATAAATTCTTGACGCCAGATTTGTAATGTAACAGCTTTGTTGGCAAAGACAAATATTGTTTTATAAGCTATTGTCTTTTAAAACTCCCGACATAAAGAATATTGTATTTTCCTTTATATTGAAGGTATTGTAGGTTCTAACAATTACGCATACCAAAATATGTCAATTTTGTCAAAACTGTAATTGGAAAAATAACCATAAGCATGCATAACAACTATATTGCGGTATTTCTCCGTAAATAACGAAATCCGTTATCGTTAATAAAGTAATGGTCACCAAATTTTCATACTGCGCATGCTCAGGATAACAATAACCATACCTACATGACAAAATAAATGGCTTAAAAACTGTCTATTATATGTAAAAAGAAAGCTTATTTTTTGTAACAATGATAGACAAGACTACAACACAAATTGTGAACAAGGTGACTGCAGTTTATTAGATAAGTTAAATTCTTTTTTAAATTTTCATAATGAACCAAAACCACTCACATCTAATACTATTAATGAATTGGAAAATATTGAATTCCCGTTTTTTGATATATAATTAAATTATTCAAATTTTGACACTCAAACAATTATGTTTCTGGTTTAGTTGTTAAAAGAATTACAACTTTTAATTGCGAAGAATGTTAGGCTAATTTGCTGACAAATATTTTAGACATTCGCCATAGTATCACTCCCTTAAAAGAAAATGATAAAACACGTCTGATTTATGTACAAAGAGAAGTCGTTTAAATTTCTTTCAATACTGCATGATATGTTATCATATTTTACCACTCTTAGGTCATGTGGAAAATATTACAGAAAAAACTAAACACTTCGCAAAAGGTCGTATAAATTTTGATTGGTATTCACCTGTCGAGAACATAAATCATACGTATTTTCTCAACTAATAAATGTTTGTGACCCCTTATTAATTAACCCGTTCGCTGCGTATGACGCCTAATGGCATCAATCAAAGCCCCCACAATGTGCGTGTGACGCCATTTGGCGCGCCAGTCGCTAATATTCTATATGGTTTAGTATTCAATCAGCACTTAAAAGACGCAAAGTGACAATAAAAAATCCAAAAAAAAAACTTACTTTTGATCAGACTTATACGCTTCAGACGATGAAGATTTAAATTTTGATCCAAATTCTGATTATGACGTTGTTTCAGAAAGTGAAGAGGAGGAAGATAATGGTAAGTTTAATCTGTCAATCTGTTGTAATTTTCCTCAGCGTTTTAGTATACTTATGGTTGTATACATGTTTTTTATAAATTTTTTACAGGTGATGATACAATGGACGAAATAGTGGACGAAGCAGATCTAACAATGACAATGAAAATGCTTGTCGATTTTCTAGAAGATGCTGATCCTTACTATTATTTTAGACTTTTTGTTGACGATGGTTTTGTTAAAAATATTGTAGCAGAAACAAATAAGTATGCAGGAAACTTGTTTTTATCGAGGGGTGGTAATGAAAGGTTACGGATTTCTCTATGGAGAGATCTGACACAAGAAGAATTATTAAAATTTTTAGGATTGGTGTACCATATGGGCAGTATCAAAATGAACAAACTGCAAGACTATTGGAGGAGCAGTCGGCTATTTAATTTGAAACGCTTCTCTGATTAAATGGGTCGAGACAAATTCTTGAACATATTGATATGTTTGCATTTTGCCACCAATCCGGAACCAAATGAATCTGAAGCTGCCGATCGTCTACACAAAATTAGGAAATGGACTTATATTATTATAAGAGAGACGTTTTGTACATCTCTACAGAATTTGTGAACCAGATGGTAGAGGTAACCAGTAAAAAGAGGGGTTGCCATAAACAAGCCTTTACCAGTTGTAGAATATAACAAACATATGGGTGGGATTGACCGGCTGGATCAGATGATGAATTATTACCCTTCCCTAATAAAAACACTATATTGGTATTAAAACTTGCTACTCATAGAGTTGATAAAAAAGTTACTTAACATGTATCAAGAAAAATGCAGGTAGTTGACGCCACGAAGAGAACGCCAATGAAATAATGTCACTTTTGCTTTCAAATAAAAATAGAAAAGATGCGGTGTGGGAACGTAAAGTTTGTGCAGACAAACCTCGATTATGTGCTGACCCTTGTTTTGGATTTTTTTTGGTATTTTTAATAGTCTTGGACCTGTTTTTGAAATATTTCGAGTAGTAAACTTGTATTTTTGTGTCGTTTCTGTTTTTATTCCGTTATATTTTCATGTTTCAATTTTGCAAAAAAAAAATTATGGCGTGATACGCATATTTCTTTGAAACTTCCGTACTGTGCGTTTGACGCCACATTATCAATAAATAATGTTTTCAAAAAAAAAACCACATCAGCACAGGAGCAAGGTTCATATCTGATACGCAGC
Organism: Galeruca laticollis; assembly: GCA_963921935.1. Lineage (NCBI taxonomy): Eukaryota > Metazoa > Arthropoda > Insecta > Coleoptera > Chrysomelidae > Galeruca > Galeruca laticollis. Next base: position 54,304,225 of record OY998184.1, read on the forward strand.
GAAAGTGTTAAAAAATATTATAATGATCGTAAGAGGAGAGCCACATAGGTAAAACTAAGGATTCTTACGGACACAAAGCTGTTCCCTGGTGGAATCCTTTCTGTAAAAGTGCTGTAGAACAGCAAAAACTGACATTAAAACTGTACCGACAGAACAGAACCCCCCGAGAATCTGATTAATCTTAAGAGAGTAATAGAAAAATCGAAATATATTATAAAACAGAGTAAAAAATCCTCCTGGAAAAGCTATGTTACATCCATGAATGAAAGTACCACACCAAATCAGGTTTGGAACAAAATTAAGCAAATTCAAGGGAACAACCCAATAGTAAAATACCAAATCCCATAGATAATGGAAATGTAATAAACAATAACCAAGAAATAGCTGAAATTATGGCCAAACATTTTGAAGCAAAATTCCGTAGTAAAATTATCCCGACTCCTGCAAAGGCAATACCAAAAATAAATCCATCAAGCCCAATTCTAATTGAACAGGATGTAGATTCCCTAAATATACCCTTTTTTCTACAGAAACTTATTACTGCATTAAAATCCTGCAGCAGGGCCTGACGATCTGCCCTACATATTCTAAGTCAACTAAAACTTCTAGAACTATTCAATTTATACCGTTCCTTCAAAAAATGTCCAGCCCAATGGCGACTATCCATTATAATACCTGACCAAGCATCGATCTCACCTAAGTCCTATAGGCCCATTTCACGGACCTGCACCATGTGTAAAATTATGGAAAAAATGATTAACAAGAGATTTGTTTGATACTTAAATAAATACAAGATTTTATCGATAGAACAATCTGGATTCCAACAGAATCGATCAACTCGAGATAATTTGGTCATGCTTCAAACACACATTGCTACAGAGTAAAACAAAAAACAAATACATGCCTTATTTGATATAGAAAGTGTATTTGACAGTATAAGTAGGCAGGCAATACTCAATAAATTAATGCTTTATAACATCAATGGAAACATTTTCAAATTCATTGAAAACTTTTTATCACTTAGGTATTTTAGAGTGAGTCTTAATGGTATTTTTTCTTCAACGTACACCCAAACCGATGGAGTACCTCAAGGCTCTGTGCTAAGTCTCACCTTATTTAACCTCGTAAGAAATGACCCCTGCTCCCATTAAACATGCAATGTACGCCGACGACCTAGTCATTTATTGCCAAGGGCAATCAATAACCACTACATCTTCCCTCACTCAAACTGTAGTAAATACTGTACACAACAAGTCAAGTCAGTTGGGATTAAGATTATCTCTGATAAAATCCAAAATCATCAGATTTAGTATGCGTTCATTATCCCCAGTACCCAATATTACAATCAACAACATCCCTCTCCCAGTAGTCAAAAAAGTTGCTTCATTGGAAAATACAATGGTGTTGTGAAAATTTCGGTTCTCTAATATTTTATCTCCCATCCCAAAAATGAAGACGCTTTTCGTCATATCATATTTACGCTCTTTAAAACTCTTCGAATATGAGATTTGCTCATATTCAATTGAATTTTCTTCCATCGAATCCAAAATTGAGCCTGTAGAAGCATCATCTTCATTATGTACAAGTTTCTTTTTCTTTTAATTCAGAACATAACCAGTTTCCAAAAAACTTTTCACCAGCTTGTTTATACCCATACGGGACACAGTTACTCCGGGAAATGTTTCATTGAATTCTTCCGCAATGTGACGGTATCTCTTTTCCCCAATATCATAACATTGTATTAAATATATTTTTTGTAAAAACTTTAACATTTTCACCAAAAATGACAGAATTACAGTTTGAATGTAATTTTGACAAATAAATTAGTGTTTTAAGTTTTCAAGTCACACAAACAAAAAATAATAGATCTAATGAAGTGCGAAAATGAAAGAATTGAAATTCTAAGTACAGATTTGGTCATTTGAAATCAAGCAAACATTTTTATTCCTTTAACATTTTTTATAAAGTCAAAAATAAAAATATCCCAAGATTTCCTCAAAAGAAACAAAGTACTGTTGTGCAATTTTCTTTTATTAAAATTTCGCAGAGCGCTTTCGGCATTATGCCATCATCATTGCGGTCATTGTCAAAATCCCAAGACAGGGGCTTCCAAATTTGTACGTCTGTACATTATTTATTTCGTGGTTCACATTGTGGGTTTTTGAACAGTGTTAAAATTCAATAAAATCACCACAATCTGTCGATCATAAAGATGTATAGTATAGTTTTTTGTGATTTTATTGAATTTTAATCTTTTAAACATAATTTTAACACTGTTCTAAAACCCACAATGTGAACCACGAAATAAATAATGTACAGACGTACAAATTTGGAAGCCCCTGTCTTGGGATTTTACCAATGACCGCACTGATGATGGCATAATGCCGTAAGCGCACTGCGAAATTTTAATAAAAGAAAATTGTACAACACTACTTTGTTTCTTTTGAAGAAATCTTGGGATATTCATATCTTGTGCACACAGCTGTAATTCAAATTATTATAAAAATAAAAATGTTTTTCCTCTTGTAAACTCAATCCGGGGACATACTGTACAATATCAATCCGAGAAATCATACAGTTTTATAGACCGCTTCAGAATTTTAACATTTTTAGCTAGCGAGGGAAGGACTAATCAATGCTGCGTTGCCAGCAAATCAAGTGATCTGGGGATATCCCATATTGTGTTTGACAGTTCCTCGTGACGTCGACATGCACTCATGCCTCTTAAGTTGAGCTATCATTTTCAAATTTTGAATTTAAGAGTTTATGGACATAATGCAGACCCCAGTTACTTTTGGTTTAAATCCTTCAATGGGAAATGGTAGTTTACTTGAAGAGTTTAACAGTTATTCTTAATTTTAGGCATCCAAATTATAAAATAATGGAAAAATTTTCAAATTATACATGAAGATAATTAAATTTTGAACAACTTTTGTTTGAACTATTTTTTTAAAAAATGTGTTTTTTTGGCTTTAGGCCTAGACCCATGCAGCCAGAAACTACGTACATGGGTCCAACCCTAAAGCTAAAAAAAAATAAAAAAAATTGTATTATGTTGTGTAGTGACAATTATTCAATTATTTCAAAACAAATCAATAGTTTTTATTTATTGTATGACATGACTATCAAAAACTTGACATTTAAAATAATTTGATGACATATTAGATTAACTTGTTTAACCCGATGGCTGTGTGGTGGGGTATGTCATGCCCCACTAACTTTTAAAAAGGCATGTTTCGTGTATATTTCAGAGCCATGCGCCGAACTTCTCAGTACCTCTCGATAATGTATCAGACATCATTAGTATCGATTTTGTCCTTGCTGCGTGCAGTACGTGATAAAATAGAGTTCATCAAACACGACTGGGGTATCACATACCCCACCACACAGGTTAGTGTATATTTTTTATATGAAGGAACAGTTAAAATTTTTTTCAATTTTGTATTAAAGATCCTTAGTTTTATTGTAATAAAAATAATAATATAAACTAATTATTATAAGGGATTAAAAATAATAAAGATTCACCAAATTTAATAACATTATAAAGTGGAAAATAAAAGCAAAATTTGTTTTTAGTTATGGCGGGAGAGTATGAACGTGAACAAACAAGACTACTTGCTCTATGGGAAGACGCTGATGAAAATGAAGTTGCTATCGGATTTAAAAGTGAGGAAGAGTCAGAGCACGAAAGCTGCAGTGAACATAATTCCGAGGGTGAGGAGGATACTGAGGATACGGAAGAGGATGCTCCTATAAATGAAGCAGCTTCCAGGTATTATGTTGATAAAGATGGTACTAAATGGCGTTCATCTCATTTTCCTAGAAATATTCCTGCGCGAGCCGAAAATATCATAACTCATTTACCAGGTTTAAAAAGAATGGCTAAAGGCTTTCAGACACCAGTGCAATGTTTTGATTAGTCCTAGTATGATAAAAGATATCGTAAAATGGACCAACATAAAAATACGTCAGGAATCGGTTATGTACGATGACAATCACAAATATGTTGTTCGAGATACAAACCCTACCGAAATACGAGCACTATTTGGTTTACTTTTTTTGGCAGGAGTTTTTAAAAGTGCTAGACTTAATCTTGAAGACCTCTGGTCTACTGATGGCACTGGAATAACTATATTTCCAGAAAACATGTAATTGCAAAGGTTTATTATTCTTCAATCATGTTTAAGGTTTGATAACATAGAAAATCGTGAAGAGGGTAGACGTATTGATAAAATGGCAGCTATAAGAGCAATATTTGATCAATTTGTATCGAAGAGTCAAAACGCATACACGCCTAGTGAATATGTCACTATGGACGAGAAGCTAGAAGCGTTTAGAGGGCGTTGCGCTTTTCGTCAATACATGCCAAACAAACCTGCACGTTACGGAATTAAGATATTTGCTCTTGTAGACGCAAAATCGTATTATGTTTTTAATATGTAAGCTTATGTTGGATTACAGCCGGAAGGTCCGTTTAGGATGAGCAATAAAGCTGAAAATGTTGTTCTACGACTTATAGTACCCATTTCTGGTACAAGTAGAAATGTAGCTTTTGATCACTGGTTTACGAGCTACGATCTTATGATGACTCTGTTACGCGAACATAAACTTACATCTGTAGACACAGTAAGGAAGAATAAACGTCAATTACCGTCTACTTTTCTTGCTTCGAAAAATAGAGAAGTATATTCTTCCAAGTTTGGTTTCCAAGAGAACGCTACTTTAGTTTCCTACATGCCAAAGAAAGGAAAAGTAGTTCTATTATTGTCTACTTTGCATCACACACCAGATATTGATGAAACTACTGCCGAAAAAAGTAAACAAGAAATAATTACATTTTACAATGCCACAAAAAGTGGCGTTGATGTTGTTGATGAATTATCGGCATCGTACGATGTATCTCGCAAAAGCAGAAGATGGCCACTTACAGTATTCTATGCTCTGCTCAACTGTGCCAGAATAAATGCTAGGGTCATATTCCAATACAATAATAATGATGCTAAAATGAGAAGACGAGAATTTTTAAAAAAATTAGCCATAGAGTTATTGAGTGAACACAGAAAATCGAGAGCGGCAAATTCACGACTTTCATGAAAGTTCCAGACCACGAGGTCAACAGATTTTACAGATAATGAAGAACCACCTGGAAAACGACAGATAACGTCTACTAGGTGTGAAGTTTGTCCCAGAAATAAAGACACGAAAACGTTTTATCGATGTGGTAGCTGCAAAAAACCGATCTGCTTGGAACACTGTTGTACTTTGCGATGACTGTAACTCTCAGAATAGTGCTTAAATTTCAATCTGGTTTTATATGTAATATTATTATATGATGTGAATATTATGATTTAAATTTTTAGTGTTGCATTGTTTATTTTTGATAATTAAATTTAAAAAATGATGTTTTTTTCTTCTAAAAATAATGATTATTGTCACGCTGTTTTGTTATTACTTTAAATATATTTTTTGATTTGATAAACATGTTTATATGTTGCTATACAGTCAAAACTGTCAATAAATATCTGTATATCCCCTAAATTTGCAGATTTGGAAATAGCAAAATTTTTTTATTTTGGGTATGTGATACCCCACCACACATGTTCTATGTAAAATTTTCACCACACAGCCACCGGGTTAAGTGACTATAAATGCATTTATAGTATCTTTCATAGGATTACTCCCAAAGTACCACTTAACGATCTGTACTATTTAATTTTTGAATGTTTTCGCAACCACGGCCGGCAAATAATGACTCATTGACACTAGACACTGTCATACCGTTTTTAAACTAGAAGTGATTTGAATTTAAGTTGGCAATTCTGTAGCTTCCTCACATCCGGTTTTACCAGCACTTTTGAGTCGAGTGGGGTATTATAATATAACTGCGTTCCTTGTTACTCTTACATATTTCTGTCTATACCCAAGATATATTTTTCCGAGACTGTATAAACAGTTGAAATGAAATATCTCAGAAGAATAAAAGAGGTTACAAAAGTAAGACAAGCGACAATTAAAGCATGAGTCTATCAAAAAAGCGACAGCTTTGCTGGTGGGAATAATTAAACAAGGAAGAGAAATACCTAGACAGACAGGAGAGATAGCAGAAATAGTGCAAAAAAGGAAAACACATTTTTTTGCAAAGAACAAAAAAGAGTGAACCAAGTTTGAACATAGAAATTGAATGTGTTGTAACTTACAGATACATATGAACCCTACACCATTACAGGTCATTTGATAATATGTACTTTCGCTATGTGTAATGGAATATATCATAAATGATTACATTAAAGATAAGAATAAAGAATATTTTAATAAATCATTGATAATAATATGAATTTTATCAAATATACATAATTTTCGCGTCTAATATATACTATCGATAACACGACCTAGTTATTAAAATTAACTGATCGCATCATACCGACATTTTCAAAATATTTACTGTAAAATAAGAATGCGCCTGTTTTATGGCACTAGTGTAGCTAACAGGATTCATCATACAATATTAATATTTTTCTTATATATGTACTTATATAAATAGTTAGCTCAGTTATATATAAAATCATTTAATTTATAGAAATAACGAGATTTTACTGAGTAGAATCTATGGGTATATTAAAATGTCGCCATTTCCATATTATATCAGTTGAATGCACGAATTTTTTTGATTTTATTAACAGTGTCTCAAGAACAAACATAATTATTATTAAAAAGAAAAAATATATAATATAATAAACACTATTTGAGAAAATAAAAAAAAACTGGTATTAAACAAAGTTAAATACTCGCAAGAAAATCAAAGTATATTGTATTTGAATAATATGAAGTTCCGACCACGAATTAATCTAAAAATGTGTACTACATACTTTCAACTGATATTACATTTTTTGGTATATCCCATAGGTAAGAAAAAAATGTACAAGCTATGTAAAATAGTTTTTAATTAAAATTCTAAACGTTAATACGAATTTAATTGTTTCTAGTTATTGTTTAAAACATTTTTCAAAGAAACAACTAAACTCAGATATAATAATAGATCTGCAGAGCAAGCAATACGGTGGCCTATTTCAAATGAAGAAATAAACATAAAACATAATATAAAAAAATATTGAAGATCTACAACATAAAACAACAAATAAGTTATGTCAAATCATACCCTAACCAAATCTAAAATACACATGTACTTCTAACAAAAGGCGAAGGAAAGGAAGAACTAGAAAAAATGTGAAGATGAAATTTTAGAAATAATAGTCTACAAGTTGTTATTAGTTATCAACATTGAAACTTGATATATCCAGAGGTCACAAGATTTCTTTAACTCTATAGTAGTTATGTGTTTTATTACAGGCTTCATTTACCAAACTGGAAACGGCTTGTTTAAAATTAAACTAATGAGTAGACCTGCTAAAATGAAGAAGAAACTTGAAAAAGACATCATATAAAAATGGGAATGAAAAGAGTATTTATAGTCTTATCGCAAAAGGAGGCAGACTATTCATTATACCAAACGGAGACAAAGGAAAAATTCTTTTTAGATAGCTTAGCTGCAACATCGATAATGATGTGAGAAAATAGAATAGCAATTCGTCACATGGAACTAAAATTTTACTCTATTTCAGTTGCCATTTTGGAAAACGGTTCTAAGAAATAAACCGAAATAGTAAAATTTTGTAATTTAGTTATAATTTTGTAGGATTTAAAAAATATATTGTTTTTTAATTCAAGTGTCAAAGTCAAAAAGAGTTTAAATAAGAATAATAATGAAATTAACTGTCTCGACCCTTACTTCGTGGAATCTGCTCATATTAGTGTTTTAAATGAAACTCACAGTTTCTAGTTAATTCCACAATATAATAGTTATTATATACACTAAAAATATTAGATGAATATACGACCTTATTGGTAATAAATTCAATTAAAATACTGCCAAAATATATATATGGATTTAAAAAGATCAAAGTATTGTTTATTATTAATTCTTGATATGAAAGTTGAAATGATGCTATTTCTTTTCAACGTTTTACAATGAGAAATTCTATTATAGACCATGTTCATTTGATAATCCATTTCTTTGTTAAAAGTTATTGATCTGACATTAATATAAGTTGAGAAAAAAATGCATCAGATAAAGTTTAATTCCAAAATATTTTCAAATAGGGTTAATATCATGGAACAATATCACTTACTCTGGGTTATATTTCTTAGCAGATCCTTTATCACAATTTTTGTTAAGTTTTTTGTAAAATATTCAATATGAATCCACGGAAAAATTGTCATTTCCCCGTGTTCCACTGTCACATTTGATGCGATTGCTCAATTCACAAAATTAACAATTAATTTCAGAGTGAATATTTATTTCAAAACTTGAAAAGCTAAACTGAGTGATTATTCTCAACAAAGTTGGTCAATATGGTGTTTACTAGTGGAGAAATATTTAGAATCTGGCTGCTAAAGTTATCACAATTTGAAACATGAAAGGATTGAGTTTGGATTTAGACACAAATAAATAGGATAATTTAGGATGAAGAAATATTTTAAAGACAGCTTTAAATAGACACATTTAACAACTGTATTCTAAATACTTTATTTCAATATTTCTAACATAAGGCTGCCTTTAACGCTAAGATAACTTATCCCTTTAAATGATTGTAAAACTGATATTTGAAATCGAATTAAAAATCTTTCGATTAATGAAGCAAGGCAATTTTATATTCAATTGTATTATACAGCAAACATTATATGAAACATTTGTTTGTTTAATTTTACTCAACAGACAGTAAATAGTTTCCCGACGTGGCTGCATATTCTTCAATTTTCTCAATATAGTAATCAATAAGGTTTAAAAACTCTTTTTAAAATATCCTTAGACTAATTTTTCGTACCTTGGGAAATTATAAATATTTAAAACATCACATATTAATATCATCAACAGCATCGCTTTCTTAATTCCTAGTAGATAAAACAATGATCAATATGATGATAATTAAAATTATAGCTGCAATACCAGCTAAGATTAATTTCTTTCTCCTTACTTTATTTTTATATGTACCAGCCTCGCGCAGTTGCTGAGCACCTTGACTGACAAAATCTGTGGTTCTTTCTACATTTGCTTCAATACTATCTATTACTTCTCCTTGTTCATGAACCAAGGCCCCCAATTCCTTGAATATTTGATTTACGTCGTTTATATCACTCTAAAAAAAATTTAAATGAAAAAATTAGATATCCAGAAACTGTATAGAATTTTATAATTGTTGTGGAAGCATTTTTGGAGGTAACTAAGAATTTGACTGGAAAAAAATAATTGGATGGAGCACAAACAGCTTCATTTCGAGATTTATCAATGGAAAAAAATTCTTGCTGATGAAAATTTTTGTTGTTATTTTCCTCTGTTAAAATTGTTTAGATATTTTGCAGCACACAGATAGTTGATATTGTTCATGCTTCTTCACATTGCAATTTTGTCATTTTGACTAAGAAAATGAAATAGTCTGTTATGATGTATTGGTTAAAGCATTAGTTCTTAACAGGATTATTTTAATCGTTATTCCTGATCTGACTTTTCCAAATAACAAATATAGAATAATAAGTGGGTCACAATATTGTAGGATCATCGTTTAAACTTCAGTACAGTGGGCTGCCCTGAAAGTGTCTATTTAAACATTAATTATTTTATATATTCGATGATTTTTTAGTTAATAAAACTTTCTTAGACATTTATTTTTTAAACATACCTCTAACTGCCTTATAGATTGTTCCTGTTCTTCCAATTCTCGAAGATTGACTTCATCCTGCAACTGTATTTGTCTTGTACTATTATCTTGCAATTCTATAAGTTGTTGATCTCTGGATTTATATCCAACTGAAAATAATGAGAGTATATTCCCAACAAAACGAATACATTTCTTTTTCTCTTTTTAAACCGTCTTATAAATCACATTTCAGAGGCCTAATTAACAAAAATAAGTACAAACACTAAAATGACATGTACCAGACAATATATCTATTAACATTACTATCAGAAAGCCAAAGAAACTACAAAAATATAACAGGTAGCAGAAAATGAAGTTTTAAGAGGAACTGCACATGTAAGCATAATGGACTAAATAAACAAAGAGTCTATAAGGTATCATAAGTAGAGTCTATAAGGTATCATAAGTATCTAGAAATACATTAAAAAGTCACAGCTAAGATGGTACGGGCATCTAAAATAATGAGAAGGGGACAGGTAAGTCAAACACATACGAGAAACAAGATGATGGGCAAACTCAAACGAAATGGGATGATTAAGTAGCCAAACTAATTACCAAAAGGAACTAACGATGAGAGAACAGAAAACTTTGACAGTGAACAGAAAAAAAATTGGAGAAGTTTTGTAAATGATAAAAAATAGAGGATAGATGAGAATAGTATCATGTGTTACATAAAATAAGGTCAACATTCAATTTTTTATAATAATGTACTATAATATGGTAATACTCAAGGACATTGACAATATAAAGTACTTTTTATATTTTAAGAAAACTTACCAAGATGGGGTTCACCACCATAAGCTTGAGCCTTGGCCTTGTTAACTTGTTCTTTTTCTTTGGAAGCAGTACTTCTTTGGACATTTTGAAACATATTCAGAGAACTTGTAAATTCATCTTGTAAACGTTCTTTTTGCATCTTTCTCTGTCTTTGCTCTGACTGAGATAAAGATGGTGGAATGTTGCTAAGATCTTTGATGTATCCATTTGTATCTTTCACCAATTGTTGAGTATAATGTTGAATAGAATGTCTAAAATAACAAAGATGTACAAAATATTAAGAGTAGAAGCCTTATATGGTACAAAAATTACTATGCAACTATGCTGGTAGAGAAATGTTTTGATTAGATGGAAGAAACATGAAATGTATCTAATTGGAGAAATATAGAAAGAAGACTGGTTATACTTTGATTTATAACATATTTAAATCAATATCTTATTGTTAATATGATAAAATAGAGCTGCTAAATATTCATTCTCAGACTGTACACAACACAGAAAAGAACATATATTTTGATATAATAGATTACGTAATTATGTCATAATAAGTGAATAAGTATTCTGTTATATAAATCAAATCAATAAAAAATGAATAAAACCCTGAAATGAGAAGTATGTTTTGACTAGTTTCCAGATCATTTAAATTTCCCTCAAATAGATTGTCGTCAGTTATAATAATATGTGTATGTAATAAACATGCAGGTTCTGCTGTACTGAGACCTGCTTGTGGAGAATAGAATAACTCTTCTCCATTAGTGCTTGGTGATAAAACTTAACTTGCATGTTTTCGAGAATAGCGTTTTCACTACTTTTCAGATCCATTAAATGCCCCTCAGATAGATTTCCATTTTCTAATTTTTTTGTCCACCAATGCTATTGTTTTATAAATTGTCATCATGGTGTTTTTGCCTAGAAATTTACTTCTTAATAGTTTTTTATTTGCCTGGAATACTCTGTTTGCCGCCACAATTTTCTCTGCAATTTCCATATCTCCATCCCTATCGTTGGTTATTGTCACTCCTAGATATTTTATTTTATTAACTTCTTCAAATTTAAATTCGCCAATTCTGGTATTACTTTTCATTAGGTGTTTGTTTACGGTCATTATTTTTGTTTCACTTATTTTTAGACCTATTTTTTACATTCTTCCACAATTTCTTTCATAATCCCTCTGTTTTTTGCTACCAACATTAAGTCATCCGCATATGCTATCAATTGTTCATGTTTCCTTTGTCCACATTTCTAACTACATATTCCAGAGTCAGATTAAATAGAGTTGTTAATTTCGAATTTGTCCGTTTCACCTTTCTGCGTTTTTACTGTAGCTGTTGATTGTTTCATAGTGATCCAGACTAACTGTCTTAGTTTTTTGTTAATCTCCATAATTTTAACTGCTCTCATTAGTTGAATATTTATTGAATCAAAGGCTCAATATAAATTGCATTTCCATTCTGATTAGATGTTCGTACGTTTTTCCATTACTTGTTTCAGTTTATGAACTGCTTCTATGGTTGATTCATTTTTATTAAATCCATATTGGTATTGCCCTAATATTGTGTTTATTCTGTGTGCTAGTGTAATCCCTCTATAATTTGTGTAGTTCTGTTGATTCCTTTATTATGTATTGTTACTATTTGACCTAGCCTCCACTCTTCCGGCATCTTTTCATCCCTCCATATATGTCTTATTAATTTGTATATCTATTCAGCTAGTTTTTCTTCTCCATACTTAATGAATTCAATATTTATCCCATCACTTCCTGGTGCTTTCCCATTTTTGCTTTTACTGATGATTTATTTTATTTCTTCGAGCGTTGTTTCTGGTATTTGATATTCTTCTACTTCTTGATCTCCCAAAAATTCTTCCGGTATTTCCGTCTCTGTTAATACATTCCTAAAATATTCCATCCAGGTTGCTTTATATTCTGTTTCGTTTTCTACCACTGCATTTTAATCTTTAATTCCAATTTGTTTGGGCTTATATACTCTATTTTGTTTCTTTAATTTTTTTGTAGAATAATTTTGAGTTTATATTATTATTTTCGCTTCTATTTTCTCTAGTGTGCTATCCCCCCATTGCCTTCTGATTTTCCTTGTTTCCATTGGTCTTGAACTTCATTGATTTGTATTCCCTTTTCCTTGTCTTCCAGTAATATTTCCATCCACATTCCATATTATTTTCTAGTTTTTATATCTTCTAACTTTTGTATATTCCATTTATCAATTATATGTTACTATTGATTTTCCTTATTATTTTTTGTTTCAAAGTTGCTGTGACCATGTAGTGGTCTGAGTCAGCGCAAGCTCCCCTGCACGTCCTTACATCTCTGATTGTTGATTGATTTCTTCTTGATACTAAGACAGGTTCAATTTGGTTATGTATTTTTTGGTCTGAGGATCTCCAGGTAATTTTATGGCATTTTTGTATTGGTGTTTGGTACTGCTTACCACCAGGCCAGCGTACCCTGCGAAATTACAAAGCCTTTATCCATTATTATTGGTTTTTTCATGTATGGTATGTTTGCCAGTCACATTCTTTATATGATCTTCCTTGCCAATCTGTGCATTAAAATCTCCCAAAATCAATACTGTATCTTCTTTATGTACTTTTATAATCTCTTCCTAAAGTTTTTCATTAAATATCTCTTTTTCTTCATCTTTTGCAGTTTCTGTTGGTGCGCATACGTTTAAGACTGATAAATGAAGTGGTTCTGCTTCAATTCTAAAGAATGCTATCCTCTCATTCACTGTTCTAAATTCCAAGATATTTTCTTTTAGTTTTTTTCCCACAACAAATGCTTTTGTTTTACTCTTTCTGAAAATAATAGTTTAGTCTTTTTTTTCAATTATCCCCTTTCCTCCCCACCTAATTTCTTGTAACGCCAACTACATCTATTTTGTATCTTTTTCGTTCATTTGCAATTTATTCTATCTTTCCAGTTTCTAATATGGTTCTTAGATGCTAAGTGCTGATTTTTAGTACTTTGTTTTTATTTTATTCTTTTTCCTATTGCATTGTCCTGTTACATTGCTTTTGTCATCATAATTGCATTCAGATAAATAGTCTATTTTTAATAGTCTTTTGAGAAGGCTCCTTTTGCTTTCTTTGGTCACTTTCTTCCATCTTCATTCAGTGGGGATATGGCTGCTAATGTTCTTCAAGTCTTCAAGTGTGTATTCTCTGCCAGTAATCACCAGTTTATTATATTTTAAAAAAACTCTTTCACCTTTTTCCCTCACTTCTTTTAAATGTTTTTCTAATTTCTTTCTCTCTTCTTGCACTTTTTTACTGTAATCATTGTTAATCTAAGTGTTTGTTCCTTTAAGTTTGTTAGTTTAAATTATTTCAATATTTTTTTTCGAATCTTGTTAATTTTACTAATATTGGTCTGTTTTTTCCAACTTGATAATTACATAATATGGCTATTTCTTCTATTTCTGCTTTCTCATTTATATCCACCTCCATTTTTTACAATAATTTACGCAGTTTTCCTTTAATTTCTTCCGTTTTTTCTTCTTTTCCATTGGTTATTCCTTGTATTACAATATTTTTCTTTCCATGCTTTATATTATTGTTCTCATTTCATCGTTTTCTTGATGTAACAGTTTTCCTGCAACTTGTCTTGTATGTCTTTTCATGTATTTTTATCTCTTTAAACATTTGCTTCATCCATGTGTTCCTTCTTATGATTTAATTTTAAGTGCCACAGTTGCTCCTTGCCGACTGGTGTCCGCGTTGCGCCCGCAGTTAATGCTAGAAGCTTACTTTAATTCAGCCTCTAACACACATACACTGGCTTTCACCCTTGACGCAAGAAGCTGTTTTTACATTTCAAGTGCTCAAAATATGTTTAAAAATTATATACGCCTATGTCTATCTATCTAAATTGTCCGCTCTTATCAGTAATAAATACCTGTTTTTTGATTAATGTATCTAATGCCTAATTTAACCAGCAATAAGTTGTTTTGATTGTGATATGAATTTTATTATTTCAGCAGATTGAGTTTCTTACCTTTAACTACTATCTTGTGTAGACTGATGCAGTTTTAAATCAAAAGAATAGTTTTAAACAACTAAATTTCTCCTCGCTTTCACTGGGAGCGATAATTATACATGTTTTACCTACCAGCGGCGGAACCCTGTTGCCTATAACTATGATAATTATATTAGGACTCAGGCTGGGTCATGATTTTCAACACTAAGTGTTGATCCTTTTCTTTTAAAAACTCTTTTGGTTTGTGTTTGGAATCATTATCATAGTTAAATGTACATTGCCAACCAGTTAAACAAGGCACTGCACTATTATCTAAAAATGTATTTGTATTTTTCTTAATTCCTTCTATTCGCATCATATCGCTAATGGTGGGGCTACCAAAGCAGTCCCAAACCATCACAGACCCTCCACCATATTTAATTTAAGCCACAGTACATGCTTCCTTCAATCCTTTTGTTTAACTGCCACTGGATGAAAACTATGTTTGAATACAAAAATTTCCAACTTTCATTCTTAGGTCTGCTGTATTACCTAGTCAATTTAGTCTCTTTTTTTTACAACGTAGTTTTGAGATAGGTATGAATGTGATAATATTTATTTGCTAGGCGTTTCTTAGCGCATGGTGAAACGTAAATTGCATTTAGCAATTCCAAAATCCGATTTAGGTACTATGTTAGTAACTGGTTGGTGAAAACGGGCATAAGTATCCTTTTCACTTAACAGGTTTATCGGATGCTCTGCTATGGTTCAGTTAAATATCTATCACATTTCCTTTTTTATAATAAAG
The DNA here is from genome assembly GCA_963921935.1 of Galeruca laticollis. Lineage (NCBI taxonomy): Eukaryota > Metazoa > Arthropoda > Insecta > Coleoptera > Chrysomelidae > Galeruca > Galeruca laticollis. The sequence continues at coordinate 54,319,535 of OY998184.1, forward strand.
TCAACATAATAGATTGCCATGGTATCTTTTATAGTCTGGAAATATCACAATTACCTCTAGTTTCTTGAAAATATGCCTTTGACCCTTTTGTACAAAAAAAGTAGAAAAACAAGAAAAGTATATTAGACTAATTAGATACTGAGTTATGGAGGAGTGTTTTCTAGTCAATGATGTCACATAATGCAAAATATTCTACTTTTTATTTATGTTCATTGGTCAATAGACTCTTGTTGACCTGTTTTTATCAACTTGAGAATTTTAACTGTGTATGGCCTTTATATATTGGATTTAATCACATTAGTTCATGGGAATAAAAGCGATTATTTATGGGATAGTGATATTCATGCTCATGATACAAGATAAAAATCGATTTTTCTATACCTTACCAGCGTATAGAAATCTGTAAGAAATCACCTGTAGTAATGGGAATTAATCTTTATAGAATGTGTGATGTTTCAAAAATATCGCCTTGGTGCATAAATTTAAAGAAAAAACTAAAAACTATCTCATTGACATGTGTCTTATATTCGGATGAGGAATATTTTTAATAGTATATTAAGTACCAAGTGTCAAAAAGGTTACTTTAGTCACGAGTTCCTTGTGAAACAAGTGACTAAAGACGTTTTTAACACGAGGTGCTTACTATACTTTTTCTTCGCCCGTGGGAAGGAAAAAATTATATTATATTTGAATTATATTCACTGCATGACGGACGATGGCTGACTGACAAATCAAATGACGCAGAATAACAAAATTATCAAGGAGCATGAAATTTAACATTCAAGATTTGACGTTTAAAAAACAAAAGATAAACGAGATGTGACTTTTCGCATTTTAAACACTAGTGTTTAAAGAGTCGTTTTGTGCATGTCAAACCCGTGTTCAAAGTGTAGTTTTAGTAGCGGAAGTAGAAAAAATACCTGTTGAATTACCTATGTCTAAACTGCAACGTATGCTTTTTTAAACCGAATTTTTAAAGTTGTGTGTGTTTCTAGTTCTTTGTAATATTTTTTGTATATTTACATTACTGTATTTGTTGATATAATATTCTAATATTTTAAGGTAAATGTTCTGGTTTTAGCTAGACTTTTTCATTTTAATTTGTTTATATTTTATCTGTCTTATGTCATTATTTGATATTGTGAGATCAATAAATTCTATTCTATAGACCGAAAAAGTGTGACGTCAGAACATGGCAGCTAACAGTTACTGAGGGAAAACTAATCAATTATTCAACTTATATCTTGTGTTGACCGTTGTAATATTTTAAAAGTTTATTCGTTTTTTCATTTGTAAAGTGACACTGCAGTGACTATCAAGTAATTATGCCTTATTGCTTCGCTCCTAAACTTCCATCATATACTCTATCTCTACGACATATCCACTGTTTAAACTGTCTCCACATTTCTTTAACACTTTAATTTCATTACAAAACTGCTCCGCAATGCTCGACAAATTAACAATAGGTTTAAGCATATTACAAATGAAAAATGGACGTAAATAAATATTTGTTTTCCCTCAGTAACTGTCAGCGGCTATGTATATGACGTCATTGCTTTTTTGGTCTATAATAAGTTAATCAGACCAAAAGTGTCACTTGTAAATTTACTTTCAAATAAATGCCAACAACACTATCGTTTTGTGACCAGGTGACTGTAAACAGCAATAATATGTTTTACTGTAAACACCTTGTCTGTATGAAACAAATAAGAAAATGTTATAAAATGGTTTTAAAAGATGAATTATTTAGAATCTAGAGAAAAATTCGGGTGGCCAAATACTTTTGAGATGTCGTGTATGGAAGAAATTTACCAAATTCAAATTATTATTATATTATAAAAAATTTATTTCAAACTTACAATTGTTTTCTTAGTTCAGGAGAATCTTGGTGAGTTCCTATTTGATTGACCATACGTTGCATAGAAGAAACTGAAACACAGTATGTATTAACAACACAATATATGAATTTTTTGGTTAGGCTAGTTACAAAATATAAAAAGCGTAAAAATTATTTAAGAATTCATTAAAGATAGAAGTACATTATCAAATGTTACAAAATTCGTAAAATTAATGGGGAAATGAAATAATTGCATATAAGGTTTATCCCTTAAATAGGTATTCTGCTTATTCATTGTACTGATCCAAAACAAACTAGTTTAAATATTTGAATTTTATATTTAATCAGTAGCAATTCTTCCTACATATTTATATTTAACGATTGAACAAAAAGGAATTTATATTTACCATTTTGTGATATTTTCTGAATACTAGTGCCAATGGTTTGGCACAGTTTTTGAAACTCTTGATCTTTATTTTGACTCCCATTCTGATAGTTTGGTTCCATTGTGTATCTATAGACTAGTTTAAGCGATTATTAGTATTATTTCAAATATTGTCGTTAAAAATGTTTTGACGAACTTTTACCTATATTATTATCAAATTTATGGACAAAGATATGGTTTGAATAATATTAAAATCGATCACTGTAATTAACACTAATGATTCATATACTAAAAACAAATTTTGACATTACATTGACAACCACAAATCACCCACCTTGTTGACAACCATTTGACAAATAAAAGTAAGGTTAACTAATTCGCCAAGCCATACAAACGTTGCCAAATGTTCGTTGCCGCGGGAAAATTTAAAATGCTACTGGACGGATTGAATATGTACTAATATACTTAATAGATGTAATATATTAAATAATTTTAGATCGGTTTCAGTCCACATGATATGAATCTTTTACAGATAACATGAAATGTTTTTTTTTTATAATACTGGTTATCATTTGATGACAAAACTGATTTACAAATACTTAATAAAGCTATCGGTTGTATGTTCCAAGTTTCCGCAGATTTACGGCCTCTGGGACTGAAGCTCTTCATGGCTGTATCATAGAAATTATATTATATTTCTATGGGCTGTATGAGTTTTCTTTTCGTTGATTGAAAACGTAACTGCTGGACTTAAAGATTTATTTAGCAATTCAAAATAATTCTTTTCAATTATTTTGGGACATTTGATCAAAGTATTTATCACTGATAAATGATGGTGAATTTTACTAATTGTAGTCATCCAGTTCATCAAAATTAAAATTTTGTAGTTTTTAAAATAGGTCTCTCAACCTAACCTTTTGTCATGGTTTTTCATAACGATGGTACAGGTTTCTTGATAAAAAGCTGATATGTATTGAAAATGGAATATTTGTTTGTTTCAAATTTTGTTTTGACAAAATGATGTGGATATGCTTGTACATGATCCTTGTTTCTTCAAAAAATGTGCATTCACGTGAATACATATGAATACAAACACCACAAGGTGAGTTGCTCCGCTCTATAATACCTTCTCATATATCATTCGTTGGATTTAATTTTCGATAAAGTCACGATCTTGATTTGAAAATATACGGGATTTTATCGCTATAGGTTTCATATCAGGCGATAAGTGCCTAAACAGTGATGAAACTGGTACTTCAGCAACCGCTAGGTTCCAAATAGTAAGAGTGGGTCTAGATCCTCCAAAATTCACATATAGAGCTTCATGTTGCTTCAAAATATCATGTCCAATGATGACGTCGGCACACGCTTTTGGTAATATTAACATTTTAATATTCTTGTAGATATTCCCAAACATCTTTAGGTCAACTTCACAGCTGTTGCGTATTTGGCATGTCAAAGAACTAGATGCCATCAAAATGTTTCCATATTCAAGGATTAAATCTATTTTCAAAGCTTTGGCAAATGATTCATTCAAAAAACTCAGAGAAGAGCCACTGTTGACCAAGGCTGTTGCAGGTTGAGAATTGATAGTTACATCAATTAAAGTCTTACCTTAGCAAGTAGGCCCTGTGGCGGCTAAGTAATAATTCTTCAAAGTATTTGTCAATGTTTCTTCTTCAACAGGTAAAATGCTAGCCGTTACTCTTTTTTTAGACGAGCGACAGACATTACGGAAGTGCCCCTTTTTGTTACAATTTCTGCAAAGTGCTTCACGTGCGGGACAAATAATACGAAGATGTTGAGACCTTCCGCAAAATAACACTTACTAGTTGAAGCCACCGAATTAACTTGAGGTTGAGGTACGATTGCGTTTTCAGGAAGTCCATTTTCGGATATCACATTCAAGTTTATAGGTGACGTTCCAGAAGTGAATGAATTCGACTGAAGAACTGCCATTTCTAACGCTCTTGCTTGAAGAGTAACTCACTATCGCAACTTTGGGAAATTTTAATTGTGATAGGCTAATTGTTAATTAAAAACGGAATTTCTAAGTAATAGCTATTATCCTCCATCTTTGCATTGTCGTTGTAAGCAAAAACGAACGGGTCATGAAACCTTAACCAACCATGAAAAGTCTAAAAAGTTCGTTGAAATTTTCAGTTTCAGCTTAGGTAAATACTAGTTGATTAATATCGTGGATTGACTTTTTGATATAACGGCTGTAAGCGAAGGACCAGCTCAAAGAGAGCAATAAATAAATGGCTGTGTGGATGAAGGAACTGTTATATGAATGATTGTATATAAATTCGTGACGAAAATCCAATACTTTCTACAAAAAAACTTTATTTATGCGTTTACCGTGACATATACATTTTTTCCTGACGTTCTGTCTCCATTGACATTACATAACAACTTTCTTTTATTTTTTCACAACTCGCTTGACAACACAATCGACAGTCGATAAAAAAGTTTTCTTTAACAATAAGTACAGGTTGACAGCACTCGGTTGACACTGTTGCCTTTTCATAATATAACAAAAAATAGAGAAAAAATATAAACTTAACATGCCGCCCGCCTTGAAAAGCCCACTTTTCAATGAAGATAAGTATGATAGAGGATTGCGGCACAACAAACAGTACATATATACATTTCGATTAATATATATATTTTTGGAAATCAGTTCTCGATTGGTAGCGCGCAAACTTTAGAAATGTTTCTTTTCAAAATATTACCATTTGCCATTCGAACCGAGACTACGCGCACCACATTGTCAGTACCATAATGTAATTCCACAACACGAGCGAGAGGCCATTTTAAAGAAGGTAAGTTATCTTCAATTAGAACGACCATGGATCCAACTTTTAAAACAGGTTCAACATCAAGCTTCTATTTGGAGCGAGTTTGCAGCTGGCTTAAATAGTCCTTTGACCATCGGTCCCAAAATTGTTGCTTGCGTTGTTGTAGTCGATAGTATCGATCCGCTCTGGAAATTTTAGCTTCTTTGAGGTCTTCTTCTGGTAAACTGGCTAGTGAGACGCCAATAAGGAAATGAGAAGGAGTCAAGGGTAGGAAATCGGTAGGGTCATCGGATAAAGGGCTCAAAGGACGTGAGCTCAAGCAAGACTCAATCTCCACCAGTAGCGTGTACATTTCCTCGTAAGTTAAATGTGATTCACCGAGTACGCGTTTAAGATGGAATTTTGTGGACTTAACCGCAGCTTCCCCCAAACCACCCATATGAGCTGATCTGGCTGGATTAAAATGCCAATTTATTCTGTCACGTGCCAAAAAATTTAAAACTGAATCGTTATGTTTTTTATCATTAAGAATATTATAAAGCTCCCTAAAATAATTGTTAGCTCCTACGAAATTCAAACCATTATCGGAGTAAATATCACTAGGCTTTCCACGTCGAGAACAAAATCGTTTTAAAGCACTTAAAAAACTATATGTTGTTAAATCTTTAACTAACTCTATGTGAATTGCGTGAGTAGCGAAACAAATAAATATACAAATATAAGTTTTAACTAATTTGCTTCTTCTTAACGTGCCTTCTTTAACTAAAATAGGACCGGCGTAATCAATACCGCAATTTGAAAATGGCCGACTTGGATTTATTCTTGAACTAGGCAAGTCACCCATAATAAATTTACAAGGTTTTGGATGGGCTCTATAACATCTAATACAAGACTTTACTATACGTTTTACTGCATTTTTTCCATTAAGTGGCCAGACATTTAATCGGATAATAGATAACAAATTTTGAGTTCCTGCGTGAAGATACTTTAAATGTTGATCTAAAATTATTAAATCAGTGAGTTTATGTTTATAGGGTAAAATAATTGGGTGCTGTTGATCAAATGTAATTAAAGATTTCGTATGTATGTTTGTTTGGTTGGATGTTGGATACAAAATTGACATAACCTAAGACTATGACGTCACCACTAATACCGCGTATTACTATCAAATCCGAGGCAACTTTTCGGGAATGTGAAATGCTTGGCTGTTGCCCCTAAGCGAGAAAAGTTTTTTAACCTCTGTTGTTCTGTCTCTTTTTAACATGTCTAGCCTAGTGGATACGTAAGGGAAGCAAAGTAAAGATAGTAAAGATCTCATGTAGAAACAAGATATAGCTTTGTAACGTAATATACAAAGCGAAAACCAGTTCTGGCTTATCTGTGGTTCTGGCCAAGTACTGACAAGGTGGAGGCCAAAAAGCTAAGAGAAGAAGAAAGTGTTCTCTATCTCGGTGATATTATTTAAAGTTAAGATTTATAAGTAATTTAAGTGAAAATAAACAATATGATATAATATTATGTCTTGCATATAGAACAATCTGTAATCGCAATAGCGCGTAGTTCTTAGGATTAATAGAACTTTTACATCAAATCCCACCTACAAGCGGCCATATTTGTCTAGGTACGTATTGCTGCTGTCAAACAATATTTGAGTTTATGAAATTAGTATTCTTGTTATAAATATGTGTGAACACTTTTAAATACAATTCGTATTCAATAATATTATTCCACTTGTATTTAATGCAGTAAACTTATATGGCTAATATTAAAATTATCAAAGGAACAATAAAGTTTATTTGAAAAATAATTACACAAAAGTATACACTTTTATATTTTACCGTATTTTCCAGGGCGCAAATATTTACGTATTTAGCTTCTGTGGCTATTTACTAAACGTTTTCTACCCAAAACAATGAAATAAAAACGTGTTTTGTATGGAAATGTTTAAAAGTGTATTTTACTTTTAATGTTTTATTTCAATTTTAAAATGTAAATAATTTTGAACTGTAATGTATCTTGTAACTTTGCATGTAATTATCTGACAATTTACTTGTAATTAAGAATTAAACTTAGGTTAGATATCTAAACGCAAGACTTGGTTAAATTGGGTGCCTTTAGAGAAAACATCACTTATAACTCAACTGTTTAGTGAGTGTTCATTGAGTGATGAATGTTGACATCTTCTGAACAATCATTTTTTGGAAAGTATAAATATTGAAAAAGAAAATTATGGCTAGATACAATCATAATTCTTGATTTATTAGATGATGATGATATAATTGATATAAACATAAATATTATAGCCCATGCAATAGAAGATTGGTAGAAACCATTACCACATGATTATAACATGTGACAAGATGTGATATTCGTGAAAAAAACAGGAATTATTATTATTATGAAATAATTGCTACGTATAATGTGATGTTGTAATACTTATGTATTTATTGCACTAATATAAAAACATCGCAATCTTCAACATGTTATACTCAGTGAGGGCATTTGAAAACTGCTCAGAAAAATGGCGTCCGGTCACTAGACATGTTGAGTTTCGCTCACTGATCAAACTGCGTTCACAGAACATTCACTTAATGGTTGTGTTTACTGAACATATCCATTTTACTTCTATAATGTTTACGCTTAACTCAAAATTTCAATTCTGCATTGTAACAATATTTCATATTACTACACGAGACAATCTGTCTAAAATAAATATTCAAAACCATTCTGTTCAATATTTCAAAAAAATTAAAACTTTCCTACAGCAATAAACTAACAAGATTGTTTTGATCGGCAAAACAACAAGAAAAAAGAGACATGATAAAGAAACGGGCTATGAGAAGATAACAAGAAAAGAAAAGAGAAAACAAATTCAATTAATACAAAGAATTGTAACCCTTTTTTTTAGTTCAAAGCTACAATTTAAAAAAATATTTTGTTTGAAGTCAAAATGTATTAATCTCAAAAATATGTATATAATACGAGCATATCCTATCAATGGTAAATGGAAGATTTAACCGAAAACAGTTATTAGTACCACAAAGAGATCATAAGATGTAAAAAAAATGAGAGGGTAGTCTCTTATCAAAATATGATCAACATACGTGAATGATCAGAGAGATTGCAAATATTGTAAAAAAGCCGTAACTAACAGTGTTAAGTGCATAAATTGTGATTCAATCTACCATCCATCATGTGGACAAAGAATAAATGCAAAAATAATTTGTTGTGACAACAAAAAACTTCCACAATCAGGTGATGATATGGAAACAAATTCAACAGGTAGTACATATAACGAAATGTTGATTTATTTAAAAATGTTAGTAAATGAGCAACATATTTCTAATAATTTGCTACAAGAAAAAATTGAAAGATTAGAGAATGATTTGATATTAGAAAAATCGAAAAATGTTGATTTAGAAATCAAGTACAAGGTCGCAATCCAAAAAAATGTAAATACTAATAAAGTTGACAATAGTAAAAACTGGCCAGTAACTAATCAGCAGAATTTGATAAATAATACCATAGATAAGATAATATAATATACAATAGATGGGCCACTCTACTGAATAATTATTCAATGTTATTTTACTTATTCAACCCACCGCTCTAGCGCTGCATATAGAACCAGCGGGCTTTTTGAAATATATGGAAATAACTATTTTTGCTATTTATTTTCAACAGATAGAAATAGTGAGCTCTAATGTATTTTCATGCACCTTTTTAAAGGGCTCGAATACATTAGCTTACACCAATTTTATCAATCGACCACGCTATTAATAAGGAATTTTATGAAAAGTGGAATTAATATTCCAAAATAAAAGACTGCTTGAACACATTATTTTTATTCATGAAACAATAGGAAACAAATCAATTTACTTATTCCAAATTTAGATTTATTTATAATAGTTCTAACCCTAATTATAAGGGCAGTAGGTCATTTAACAATTTGACAACTATATTTTAAGTTCAAGTTGAAGCAATAAATATAAAATATAGATAACAAAATATAAAATAAAAGACAATTCATAGTTATTAAGTTTTTATAACAATATATCATGATTTACTTTATCAAACACTGTCTGTAAGTCTGTGTAAATGACACTTAACTGCTGTTTATTTATTCATTTATTTGGGATACAAACAGGACAAACCCATAAAAGTATCCACTAATAGTTACACATAATTTTACAAATTTAAAAAAAAATATAAGTATAATCATATAACTACATTGAATAAAAGTAAATACAAGTATACAAAAAAATGAGAAAAAAGAGAGAACAAGAGTAGGTAATAAAACAAAATTAAATTTGCTAAAAATAGTATGTCAGTAGTTTTTTAATCAAATCTGCACTGTGGTAAAAAATATCCATTTCAACAATACTGGACAATTTATTGTAAGTATTTGTAATTCTGTGAGCAGGAGAATTTAGAAAATAATTGGTGAGTGCCTGATGTGTGATAAAGGTATAATTGTTTCTAGTTGAGTGGCTGGGAATATGAAGTGTTATGAAGTTTGTAAGTTCAAGGCAATCTATATTGTTATTGAGGATTTTGTGAATAAACAGTACATCCGCAATTTGCCTACCATGCTCTAGTGAAATTATCTTCAAATTAGAACTAATACGTTGCCTATCCACATATACAGGCCTACAGTATAGTACAAATAGTCTTAAAGAAGACTTCCATTTCTCCAGACTTCGCCTCTCGAGACTGGCTATTCTGTTTTTCACCAATACGAGATTGCTTTCTCTTCTCAGGACTTTAAGAACCAAAATTAAAATATTAGTATTTTATTTAGGTAAATTCACCGTTCGAAAGCAACTCTGTGGCCTTAAATTTTAGCTTTAATCACTTTTATTGTAGAAGTAGAGAACCAATGAGGGTATTTTTTATAATAGCTGGGATATTGAGGTACATGTAAGTGAACGATCTGATCAATAATATTGTAAAACAGATTAATTGCTCTATTTATGTCAATTGAATGAAATTTAGCTGCCCAGTTAACACTACATAAAAGTCGGTTAATTTCGTGATAATTTGCCAACTTAAAATTCCAACGATATTGATTAAAAACTCTAGTACAATTATTGAAAGGAATTGTTCTTTAAAAACCTCATAAGTAACTTCTGTAAATAGTAACAGATTAGTATTAATTGATCGGCCCACCATAATTCCCTGTTTTTCTTGAACTATAATATTTTTTACATGATTATAAATATACAAATGCAATAAATGCCTTAAGAATGAAACCAGTTATAAACAAAAATAATTTAAAGCATGAATTCAAGGATATTAAACTCAATTAAAAAAAGCAATGGAAAATTATACATTTTGTGAATTTTTAATGTTTGTAATTGCCGCCTTTTTCTTTTTTTCTTTTTCACATTTAACTAAAGCTAATTTTTTTATATTGTCATTTATACTTCTCTTATCATCCCCTTTCAAAATTTTGTCCACATTTTTTATCCAACAATATATGTAAAAATGCACAAATTTTTGAATAAATATGTTTTTTATATTGTGCTTCTTGCAACTAAAATTAAAAGACACATATTTATTAATTTTCTCACTTAATTTTAAAGACAGTTCAATGTAGTATAATTCACTTTGTCCATCATGAAATCACCAGATTCAACTCTTTTTTTAATCTCAAACAGTTGTTTTCGTACACCGGAATTTTGTCTGTCAATTTTTCTGGCTAATGAAACCATGTTTTTGGCAATTCCATAAAATTTTCTAGCTTTGGGCGTTAGCTGAATGGCTCTACTTGAATCTCCATGGCTTAGTAAATTCAATCTTTGTTTAATATCTGAAAAAATATTATATGTACTATTTTTTACTTACATTTATTATTGCGATTTACTTTTTACATATTACTTTTTAAAATATAGTCTGGAATTATTTAGAAACAGTTAGTTTCAACAAAGTAAGGGTCAAAACAGTAAACTTTCTACATACTCTAAAAATTTACCTTTACGTTTGCTGGGTGTCTTTAATGTAGTAAGAATGGTGTTCGAGGTAGTTGGAGTGCTGCAGGAGGCGATGGCAGGATATGACTCTGAACCTGTAATAGTAAAAGCTTTAGTTATATTTGCTAAGTCAAAATGAAACTTTTTTAAAGCATCATCAGAAAATTTTTTTTAGCAAAACAAAAATAAATAGGCCAAATCGCTTTTAACTTTTGTAATATACAACAAAGTTTGTGGCTTTGTCTATTTTTGACATATTCAATAGCACAAACTGAAAACGATTCCTAGTGAGAACTTCAATTATAGTGTAGCAAATCTAAATTTTCATATTTACTGGGCTGCTCCTCATAATTATGAAGCAAGCTGATGAAACTACAATTAATTACTTTTTTGTGTTTTTCGCTGTCAGATTAAAATACATTTCCTAAAACCAGTTTTTGCTACGACTACTTATGATATGGGTCAATTTCCACAATAGTATTGTACATTACCTTGGGATTCAACAATGTCCTGGTTCTTCTCAGGTAATTCCTCCATACTTCTTGTTGGTGCTGGTATATATAAGTTTGGAACTGCATTTGCTTTTAAGTTTGTTTTATTATGATGTGCAACAAACATCATTTCTTCGGAAAAGTGTATAGCACATACTCGAGAATTTTTTCTCCTTGTTATGGGGATATCCTCTCTTTGAATGATTCGAATCCATTGCCTAAAAAGCTAAGAGAAAAAAATTATAGTAACTATAGTCAACATTACTCTTGACTTGCAGTCGTTAAAATACAATGACCTGATTAGTTAAGAGTGATTTAACTCACTAATATATTTTTAATCTATGATTTAACATATACTATCAGTAATAGTATATCATGGGATAATAATGTAGTGATCAAATTGATACACAAATTATTATTATTCTTTATTTATTCGGCCTATTCCAGCTATAAGTGGAACAATAAGTTTTAATGGAAAAAAAAACATTAGGTAAATCAAACACAAATTAGATTACAAACTTACCTCGGGATCTTTAGGAAGGAGATGCATTTTAAGGCGGATTATACAACAAATAAAATAAAATAAGGAATAAAATAAATTAAAATAATAAAGATGAACATACACATCTCCATGAAAGCGTTTATACAAGAAATAAGGTAAAATAGGAAATAAGAATTAGTACAAAAGATGGCCAACTTTTATCTTTTTGTCTTATTTTATTTTAATTTGTTTGGAAACCGATAATGTGCATGACCCAGATATTTCTTTCTAAATGTTCTGAGTTTCCAATTATTCTTATCTAAAATGTAACCTAAAAATATTATATTTATTTGTTTACTTTGATTGAAATTTTCTTGTGATAGAGATGGATGATAGAAATATTAAGCTGGGGGCGATGCTGTTGTTGATGGCAGGCACTGCGGCTGTAGCTTTACAACATAGAAAAAAGACGTTTTAAAGTTCGACCCATGAATAGGGACAAAAAATTTAATGTGTATAAAAGTTTGTTGGAATATGCAAAAGCGCATGATATGGAGCAATTTTTTAAATACACCAGATATAAACCATGTAGCCAAAACAAAAAGTGGAATTCACTAAGCTTGCACAAAACACAAACAAAGTCATTGTCAAAAAAGCTGCAATTTGATTGGCTTACTCTTACTTCTTATTTTACTTTAGTCATCTGTATAACCAATGTTTTTTGTCCTTATTTCTTAACTTATTTTAATTAGTTCCTTATTTTATTTTATTTGCTGTATAATCTCACCTTTTATGTCTTTACTTGTATTTTTACAAGTGGGAACAATACAGTATTGAACCATATTGTTAATGTTTAATATACACAATCACTTGAAAAGCACAAAAATGTCTGTTTATACAAATTAATATAATAATAACCGTATAATATACAAACGAAAGCAATGGCTGATAATGGCGATCGAAGTATCAAAATGAGATGGAGGTTATAGAAATGGCGAGATGTTAAAAATCTGACAGTTCATTGATTATGTAGCGCTACCGGCGACGGGTGGTATAACTAAATAAACATGACAAAATTTATAGTGGGAGTGAGCATAGCATGAATAATACTGTAAACAAGGACAAGGAAGGTGTTGTGATGGCAGTGGCTACTCAGCCGTCTACCCAGGGACAAGGGCCGTCGACATCAACAAGATTTGCAGCTGTTATTCAAAAGAATAAAAAGGACATATATGATGAAAGCCGACCTATTATATCATCGAAACAAGTTAGTGAAGCTGTACTGGAAGGCAAGTCTAAAACTGTTCTTAATAACTTGATACATATTAAGGAAAATTCTGAAAACGAATCTGCACATTTTCGCAATGGTCCCAAGTGAATTATAGAAAAAAAAAAAGAAAATTTCTTGTAGGGAAAACTGAAACACCTTGCAATGTTGAAACCGTTCCTAAAATGGTTAGCCTCCATGTGACAAGACTTAAGCCAGGAACCAAGCCAGAGGAACTCGAGAAGTTTTTGGAAAGTCGTTTAGAAGGTGTGAGCTGTGAAATACATCAATCAAAAATGCCTGAGTTGTATGCCTCCATGAAGGTGTGTATCAATCGCGAACTATTAAAGACGGCGTGGACAAGGGAAATTTGGCCAAGTGGAGCACTGGTGTCTTTTTTCAGGAAAAAAGGGATGGCAACCACACAGTTGTATCCTCGAGAATAGAAGATCAAATCTCATCTAGTATTAAACAAAATGGTATACATACTGATAATAATAATGTGTTTCAGAATAAAAAGGCAAATTTTGACCTTTTACTTTCAAATATTCAAGGTCTGAATCAATATAAAATTGATAAACTGATGTCAGATTATTGTGAATCAGATTTAAAATTTCTATGCATTACGTGATGATGTTACTAATTATAATATTCCAAATTATCAATTGATAAGTTTTTATGGTAGAACCAATTACCAACGAGGTGGTGTTGCAGTTTGGGCAAAGTGTAATCTAAATATTGAATGCCTTTCACTAAATCAATATTGTATTGACAAGGATATAGAAATACGTGGTCTAACGTGGAATTTTAATTCATATAAAAATATTCTTCTAGTCTGTTACCGGTCACCAAATGGTAATTTAAATTCTTTCTGTCAAAATATCAATTTACTTCTTGAAAAACTATTTCAACCTAATGTTTTTATTTTCCTAGCTGGTGATTTCAACATCCATTCTATGACTGTAAACGTGGTACACTATTTCACTGATATTTTGGAATCATTTGGATTATTTCCAAAGAATTCTACTCCTACTAGAGTAACTGCTACATGTGCTAGCATTCTAGATCAAGTGTACTCTAACTTTGAAGAATGTGAAGGTATTGTAGACATAAATACTGAATCAGATCATCACAATTTTTTGCTAAAATTAAATCTGTTTTCTCAAACGACTATTAATAACAATATAAATGTTAGAGAATTAAGTGAAAATAACATTACTACCTTGATATCTCATTTATCTAAAGAAACTTGGAAGGATGTTTATGAAGCCTCGGATACTAATACTAAATTCATGATATTCTAATTTATTACTTCAATATTAGTTGCCCTATAAGATAAAAAAAGCGATGGGAAACAACAAAAAGTGGGTTAGCAATAAGTGAAAAATTCATCTAGTAATCTAAAGGATTTGTTTAATGTAAAATGTAAATATCCGCAACTTGAAGCAATCTATCTGAAAGCAAAGGCTTCACATAAAAGGCTAGTTGAGAATACAAAAAGTAATTATTATTACAGTAAGATAAATAACTCTTCCAATAGTAACAAAACCGTTTGGAATGTTATAAATGAAAGCAAACTATTCAAAAAGCTATCACCTTAAATATTAATAATGCAACAGTAACAATTGCTAATACATTTAATGAATACTTCATAAATGCCCCCAATGAAGCAATTAAATCGATATCTGAACCGAACTATACATTAAAGTACCCCTCCAATAATTTTGTTTCAAACAGCATATTTCTTTCATATGTCACAACAGAAGATGTTCTTGACATAATTAGGAATAAAATCAAAAATAAACCATCATGTGATTCTGATAACATATCTGATATTGTCATTAAAAAAAATGCAAATTTTATAGTAAAACCGCTTACTCATATAATCAACACTTCTTTTGAAGAAGGAGTTTTCCCTCATGAACTAAAAGTTTCAATTGTTTCTCCTATTTTAAAAAAGGGTGCTTCTGAAATCATTTCGAATTACCGTCCAATCTCTGTATCACCAGTTATGTCAAAAATATTTGAGTATTCCATGCTGAAGCAGATGTTGAAATTTTTAGAAATTCATAAAGTAATTACGGATCATCAACATGGTTTTCGAGCAACATTTTCAACTTCAACAGCTTTGGAATCGTTTTACAGTGAGGTTCTGAATTTAGTCAACCAGGGCGAAAGCCCGATTGGTATATTTTGTGATCTCAGTCGGGCTTTTGATTGTGTTCAACATAGTATTTTGAAAGACAAGCTTTATAAATATGGCCTGAGGGGTAAAGCATATGAATGGTTATCCTTGTATCTGGATAACAGGTTACAATCTGTCAAAATTGTTGATAAAGGAAATATATATATCTAATCTTATAGTAAATGCACAAGGAGTTCCACAGGGATCCATACTTGGCCCTTTGTTGTTTATCTTATACATAAATGAGTTACCTTCTGTTATACCAGAGTCATTTACTACTCTTTATGCAGATGATTCAACATTTGTGTTCAGTGATGAAGACCCAAACATATTGAAGGCCAAAATTATGAATGCTCTATTGAAATTTTCTGTCTGGTCCAGTGATCAGTCATTGTTATTTAATACAACAAAAACGAATTACATTTCATTTCATCCTCGTCAAAAAACTTTTTCCCCTGTCTTTGACATATTGGTTAACAACTCCAACATAACGAAAACAGAAAATGTGAAATTTCTGGGAGTATTATTTGATTCAGATTTGTCATTTAAAACCCATTGTTTAAATTTATCAAAGATGCTAAGTTCTAAATGTTTTCAAATTAGAAATTTTAAGTAAATACAGTCTAGGATTAGTTATGGAATTTGTATTTGGGGGAGTTCTCCTCATGCTAAAAATGTTTTTTTGTCACAGAAGAGGATTCTAAGGTGTATTTCAAACATCTCATTTGTAGACTCCTGTCAACCTGTTTTTATTGGCTTGAGAATTTTAACTCTGTATGGCCTTTATATATTGGATCTACTTACATCAGTTCATAGAAATAAAAGCGATTATTTGCGGAATAGTGATATTCACGCTCACGATACAAGATATAAATCAGATTTCTCTATACCTTACCAGCGTATAGAAATCTGTAAGAAATCACCTATTGTAATGGGAATTAAATTGTATGCCTCCCTCAGAGTTTCAAAGATATTGCCTTAATGCATAAATTTAAAGAGAAAACTAAAAACTATCTCATTGACATGTGCCCATATTCGGTTGAAGAATATTTTGAAAATACTCGTTGAATTATGTCTAGACTGCAACGTATACTTTGTTTAATCTTAAATTTTGACGTGTCCTGTGTGTTTCAGGTTTTCATATTATTTTTTGTGTATAACGTGTATTTGTTAACCTACATTACTGTATTGATTTTAAAGGTAAATGTCCTAGTTTTAGCTAGACTTTTTGATTTATTATTGTTCGACTTGTCTTATGTCATTATTTGATGTTATGAGATCAATAAATTCTATCTATCTATAGACATTAACTGTACAGTAATTAACAATAGTAAAGGGAGATGATTTTACATTTATACTAGTGTGCTTAAGTTATATTTTCATTATCCATTGCATTTAGTACACTGCTGCTGGAAGCTTGAACTGTGTTGATGATTTTGTTGGCAGAGTCCACTTTTTTATTAATGAAAGTGTCTATATAACATTCGGCTACTGATGTCTCTTCAAAGCCTTTATATTGGCATCTGCATCTACTAGTATTGTAGCTGGTGATCTTGGGAAACTGTGTCCAGTATATTTTTCAGCTTCTGGTAATTTTAAATAGTTGGCTATTTCTCGCCCCATTTTGGATATCTTGTTGAAACCTATATTTTGAGAAGTGCACTTGCCTTTTTGATAGTGTATTGTAAATTGATACATTTTTTAACGAAATTATAAAATTTACTAGTTGTGAATTTCCATACAGTTTTGGTTTTTGTGACAGGTATGGTGACCAACATTGTTTTGTTTATATCAGCAATATCATTCACTTTTATGGCATGAATTTCAGTGGTCCTGCAAGCACCCATAAGACTCATTATAAGAGCAACCTTAACAAATATCCTTTTGTAGGAGCGCATGACCGCATATTATTAAGATGTTGATATCTTACCTTTGTTGCAAGATATATTTCATCAGGAGCTTTTTGCATAAGAATTCATCAATTTCCTTGGGAGTAAATGTTTTTGATTTTATAGCCGGATAGCCTTCAGACTTTCTTTTTACAAATGCACGTTACTTACCATACGTCTCAATATTAATATTGTTGTGAATACTGATCTTAGCATAGAATATTGAGACCACAATGAAGAGGATTTGTATTTCTCTGCTAGTCCAGATAAATGCGCCAATAGAACATTTTCGGAGAATGAATTCATGTTCTTTGTGCAGCTCTATATCATCCACAATTTCCATTTTTTTTATATTTTGAAAAGGCGCAACAACAGATTCAATGACAAAGTCAATTAATTTTCGAGAAAATGAACTGTTGTATAATTGTCATAGTAACGATCTCAATTAAAAATGTATAGAAATGTACAAATTCTTTGGTCCCTAACATGGAAGTTGAAACTATTGGTCCTACACTGTTATTTTATTTCGATGC
This sequence comes from Galeruca laticollis, assembly GCA_963921935.1. Classification (NCBI taxonomy): domain Eukaryota; kingdom Metazoa; phylum Arthropoda; class Insecta; order Coleoptera; family Chrysomelidae; genus Galeruca; species Galeruca laticollis. The sequence continues at coordinate 54,337,376 of OY998184.1, forward strand.
TGATCTGCCGTAGTTTATTGGTTAATGGGGTAACATTCTTATATTTTTAATAAAAATTATTGAAAAAAAATCTTAATCTAACATTTTTATATCTGCAGCCAACAACAAGCAAACCACCATCAGTAAAAAAATCTACTCGGCCAGCAGAGGAAATATCATTTTTGAGTTCAATTGACGTCCAAGAAATGAATTCAAATAAGGAAAATACAAATTCAAATATTCGATCACAATCTATTTGTATTTCACCTCCTTCGCTCAAATCACAGAAATTTGATGATGATTCTGTAAAATCTAGAGAAATTCTTTCAAGGAAGTTTACTAGGAAAAAAGTTGATAATCAATTGGTGGAAATTATTGAAGATGAAGATGATACTCTGTAAGTATGCATATAAAGATAAATTTATATTGTTTTTGGGAGGACCCATACAAAAGGAATTGTATCCTTCATTTTTGCATAAATAACAAACAAGTACATTTTTTACAAAGTAATACAATTTATCTTATGATTAAACAATTTAATGTTAATTTAAAAATAAAATTTGGCAAAGTAAAATTAAAACTTGAATTAAATAAAAAAACGCTTTAACAATAAACACAACAAAGTCAACTTTTCCTAAATTTAATTTGTCTATGAAGATTGACCAACCTAAAAACTCACACACAGATTAGAAACATATAGGTACAACTAACAATATGCCAGCTAATAAAAAAAAATGGTATGATACTTGTCCAGCTTACCATGGTGTTAGGCTACATTCGTAATCAATTCGCTGGCCAAGTGGCACTTTGGCACGCAAGCTAAGCAAATCTATTTCAGTGTGATCGTTCACAACGCAATTTGGCGTCAGATTTGAAGTTGAAGTCGTCGAAATTTCTTGCAAGCTGCAAACTTTCACTTCGACTTGCACTTCATGCCGGCTATGGGACATGCGCATTAATACTTGTTTTTTTGATATATCTAACATTTGTGTGATAGTTTGACATTTTCATCGATTTGTGTGTTTTTGGTTTGTTTTTCTTGATTTTTCTGTACGACTGATTGATTACAAAAATAAAATGGAGAAGGAGGACATTACTTCTACTTTACTTGCAACCATGCTGATTTTGCTTTAAAAAAAAGGCAATTGTTGATGCAGCCTGCATCATTGAATTGATATTCCGCGTTGTCCTTCACTACTAAACTCCAGTATATACTGCTATAAAAAATAAATCCAAATTACATATTATAACATCTAACCTCAGACTGAACTAAATACAGACAGAATCATCCTTCGACCATATGTTGAAGGAATCCTGACAATTATTTAGGTATGAACGCGCTTGCGATTAAGTCGACTTTGAAGTTATTGTGAATGGAAAATTTCGTGCCGACTTGCGTGCCAAAGTGCCACTTGGCCAGCGAATTGATTACGAATGTAGCCTTAATAACCATTTGCAAGAAATTAAAATGTTGAAAATTAATAAAATAGAAAATTTTTATGCTGATAACAGAATGCAAATCTACAATCATCATATTTACACACTATAATATATATTTCACAAAATACTTCATGGAACTGCACATGCAGGTACATCACTCATCAAATCCTTGAAGAAACACCATAATCTACAATCATATACAATACATTGACATTAAGATTGAGTACTAAACCAATCTGGAAAATACCATTACCAAAGCTATCTAATAATATCAATTGGAACCATTGCCAGGAATCAGAATATCAAGTTAGTGATTAAAGAACAATTATGAAATTGTTGTAACTATACTGATTCAAAATGCACTTTGGCAATCCACTCACAAAAAGTACATAAGAAACACGATACTCCTTTTTATTGTTGAAGAACATGTTACTGGAAAGAAGGTTAAAAACAATCTGGTCAAAAGATATGTAGGAAAAACTCCAGAAAACTGTTTAGTAAACTAATTACGTTAACTTATTACTGAATTGTTGAAGTAGAATGTAAATTTGCAAATGAAATAAATAGAAAAAATAAAAATATATGGGTTTATTTCACTTGTTTTAAGTAATAAATGATGAGGTAATAGTAATTTACGTAACAAGTCCTGAAAATACTGTTTTTTTAACGAGTAGACAAAATTAGGCGAGTCCTGGAAGTCTGCGAGTCCAAAATAGTTATTTATACAACAAGGGATGTAAGTAACACTTATTAGTCGAGGACTGGTAATAAAGTTCGCACAGTCTAAAATATCAAAATATACAATTTTGTAATGTTGAACTTGAACTGTTGAAATAGAGTCAGCTTCATCTTTTGATTTTTCACTGGGCATCAATTAATTCTTTGACATTCTTTTTCTCCTAAAGTCCAACTCTAACTCGACATCAATGCCATTTTCGTCTAGCTTAAGATTAACTGTGCTTGCACAGGTTTTTGTTTTTGCGTACAATACTTCAAAATGCGCGTCATTCCATTTTTGTCCTTAACTTACTGGAGCGGTGTTTGTTCCAAGCTAAAGCATAATCAACGGTTTTACTTTGCAAGTACTTAGAAACAGAAGAAGTAACCATAAACAAATCTAATAAACCAAACAACATAAACAAGTTTTCAAATTTGGTCCATTGACTTATCAGCTTTCTTGTTATGAATTGAGATTTGCTGTCTAAATTTCCATCAGAGATTTCTTTAAAAACAGAAATAAAATGAAAGAATTTAGCTGAAATTACACTGTCTTCACTGATTAAGAATTCTTCATCAACAATTCATGAAAGAGCCTTATGTTTGCTCCACCACCTCGTTGCTACTATTTATTGCAATCTGTACAACTTGTTATGAGTTGTATGTTTTCACTTTGTTTCCTATTCCCAGGCGACCATTCTCTTGTGCGATGAGCTTAGAAATACCACAGATTTTTCCACTAATCCAAACAAGTTCTCAGCTTGTAGTAACTTCACTGTTGAGTCAGATACAACTAGGAACAGAACGTGTGCCTTATAGCGAGTATAAATAAGGTCTTCATTTTATTTTTTAAACGGGCTTGTAGCCCATTGTAACAGCCTTTCATGTTGTTGGCTCCATCAAACGAACAAATAATAATATTTGATGTTGCAATGCCATACTCAGATAATTTTAATTTTATAAGGAAGCAAGTCCACTTGAGTCATTAACAACTACAATCTTTAAGGGCCGATTGTACATAGCAAGCTTAAACCAAGGTTCACCTGAACTCAACAAATAGTTGAACTTGCCTATTAAAAGGATACGAATTGTACATATCTCGTTCAACATCGGTTCAGGTAAACTCCATTATTGTAATGTTGGTATCATCTACACGGGGTTGTCAGATTTCGAATTTATGAAGTATGTAAGGGTATCTTTGCTTATATTATTAGAAAAAAAGAGAGTATATAAAATATTACCTATCTTCTTATCATTTGAGTGAAGTAGAGAAGCCGAGTAACCACTATTTTTCTATTTTATGAGGTTAGAGATTACGTTGTAGTTGTGTGTGTTGTTTTTTATGTGTTTATCGATTTAAAATAATAATATGGAACAAAAACAAAAAATAACACCAAACTTCACTAATTCAGAAGAAAGCTTGTTCGTGCAGCTAGCTAAACAATATAGAGTTATTCTGGAAAATAAAAAGAGCGATGTCAAGATGTCAATATAACGCGCAAGAAAAATGAGTGCTGGATCAAAATTTAATCCGAATTTAATTCAAAAAGTACCGTTACTTTTCGCAGAGCTAACGTATCGAGAAAAAAATACGAGAATATTAAGAAAAAACAAAAAAGATGATAGCGGAAGATAAATGCTATAGAAAAGCCACAGAGGGAGGGCCACATGACTGCATTTCTTCATGTGTAATGGGCATTTTAATAAAAGTATCATACAATCTTGCTATCGCTTGTGTAACTCTCCATATGTGCCTGCATGCAGTGGCTTTGTCAACGCCAATAAAGTCGCCAGCTACTTGTAAAAAACTTCCGGTTGCATAAAATCGTAAAGTCATTAGTACCTTCTCTTCTGCAGTCAAGGCATGATTTCTGAAATATTTCTTTATTTAAATTTATATTTACATACTATCAAAATATACCTTTCTGTTGGAGAAGTTATTAAATGGGATATTTGATTTGTGATGAATTGAGCCCCATCTTTTGTGAATCTGAATCTTTGTAAAAAATTAGTATCATTCGACTTCACAAAATGATTGTCCCTTTGTCTATATATTTGTGGTTGCCTTTCTGGCTGTTTGCAAAATATTAACTAATTCCATGAAATCTTCATCTTCAGACATTTCTTCCATTTTAAAAAATAAAGATAACTGTTATTTGTCCAAGAGATAACTAATAAAAAACAAAACTGTTTCAAATGAAAAATCAAAATTTGTTTATTTTTACGTCTCTCTGTCAGTATCAACGTCACCAACACAATCACAGATCATATAACTACTATTAAAAAAAGAACACAATGTTGTATGCTGGGGTAGCAACATACTAAATTGAAAAATACTTCTGAAGTTGGTGTAAGCGGGGAAAATTGACCGCTTTGTAGAACTCGTAGTTAAACGCGGTTTAGGATCTGAACTAGTATTGTACAACGTTTATCTTGAACCGAGGTTAAACTCGCATTGTACAATCGGTCCTAAGTCTTTCATACACTGTTCCTTGAACGACATAGCGGACACATATTGCCAATTGGTCCATGACAGCTATATCTTGGGTGCTGTCCACCATTATGCTATCCTGGAAGTCTTTCAAAATAATGTTTCGACCCATCGAGCTAATTATTTGATTAACTTGTTAATGAGTCTTTGAGACTGTAGTGATTAACTCGTCATCCAAGGGTCTGGCTAACCACTGTAGGTCGAGACCAGAGTTTATTCAGTTATTAAACAGTTTTATTTTAATAATGGTGTAATCCCCACAACTCAGAAGTGGGATACGGGTTATTCAATATAAGAATACGCGCCCAACAAATTAGTTATGAGTGATTCAGAAGCTACAGAAAATGGGGCCACGCCTCCACCGGCTCAGTTAACCCCTTCGTCTATATCTGTAGAGGAGCTAATCCAATCTACTGTCCGTGCTATTATGTTATGCCAGGATCAAAGAAGAACAGAGGATCAACAATATACTGGAACCGCTCGCGTTGGAGATGCAACTTCCAGGAGTTTTAGCAATAAGGAGATAGCCAACTTATTACCCGAGTTTTCTGCGGGCAGTATGGATGTTAACATTTGGCTGGAACGACTAGCCGCTGTTCAGAATGTCTACGGTGTTCCCGACGCAGTAATGCAGGTGATAGCGATAGGAAAACTTGTAGGACAAGCCAAACATTGGTACAACTCGAAGGTGGATTATGTTACAATGGATTGGTTGACCCTCCAGGCTGAAATGAGGAAAATGTTCTCCTGCAAAAAGGATGTAGTGAAGCTTAGAAAGGCATTTGAGAAGAGGAGATGGAAAGCAGGTGAAAAATTTGCAAATTATTATAACAAAAAAGTGACCTTAGGCAATAATGCTGGTGTATTAGAGGAAGAAATGATACATTATGTTATTGATGGATTTGACAACAGCACTCTACAAAGCCAAGCTAGAATGATGCTACAGGATATAAATACCCTAGAGGATTTATTTAGCCGCATGAATAATGTGGTGAAGGAGAACATGGGAACTAGTAGCTTCCATCCTCGTACCAACAGTTCATCAAGCGTGCCCTCTTCCAGTATCCAGACAAGTGCATCAACATCAGCTGTAGTAAGCAGGGTGTACAAGTGTTACAATTGTAATCAAAGTGGCCATCGTGCACAAGAGTGCACTAAACCGAAGCGTGAAAGAGGTTCCTGTTTCCACTGTGGTTTGATGGTACATCAAATCAAGAACTGCCCAACCCGAAATATGACACCAGATAGCACCACCAACGTAGTGCAAACATCATCTATTAACGGACCTTTTACTGTAAGTGTTGAATTTTCTCTATACAATGATCAAGACTTATGCAAGTTATGTATTTTAGCATTATTAGATAGTGGATCACCTATTAGTTTAATAAAAAATAAATTTGTTCCACATGATCTCATTATAACTGAAGGTGGTAATCACTTAAATTTTACTGGTATAAATGGGTCACCATTGAGTATCATAGGCATGTTTCAAAAGGATGTAATTGTTAATAAAATTCTGACTAATATTAAATTCTATGTAGTTCCTGATAGCACCATGTCATACGCCGCTATATTGGGACGTGACTTTATTTTAAAACCAGATTTATCAATAACACTCACTGATACTGTCACTATTACTCAAAATTGTATTGAAGCTCCCCTGTCAGAGCAAGTAGCAAATATAGCTTTCATTCAACAAATTATGAATATTGATTATGTGCAAGAGCCCTTTTCAGTTGCAAAAGATATGAATATAAATACTAAATTAACCTTTAGTGTAACTGAACAAATTCGCAATTATTTTAAAGACAATTACTTAAACAATTTTGACAAGGAATTTATTCCCCACAATTTTGAAATGGAAATTAAGTTAAAAAATGACACCCCTATAGTTTTTAGGCCAAGAAGGTTGTCATTTAGTGAAAAACAAAAACTGCAGGTCATTCTTGATGACCTAATCAGTCAAAACATTATTAGGCCTAGTACTTCCCCTTGCGCTAGTGCTATTGTATTAGTTAGAAAGAAAAGTGGTGACTTATGCCTAAACTGAATAAATTAACTGTAAAATATAATTTTCCTACCCCAGTTATAGAGGATCATTTGGATCAATTGAAGGACAAAAAATATTTCACATTGCTAGATTTGAAAAATAGTTTTCATCATGTGAAAATGGCTGAATCTTCTATTAAGTACACATCATTTGTAACTCCTTTAGGTCAGTTTGAATACTTACGCATGCCATTCGGTTTGGCAGATGCACCTAGGGTTTTCGGTAAATTCACCCAAACTATTTTTAATGAAATAATTAAAGAAAATAAAATTTTGATCTATTTCGATGATATTTTAATTGCTACAGAAACTTTAGAGGACCATTTTTACAGCTAGCCAATAAGTATCAATTACGATTTAGATTAGATAAATGTAAGTTTTTCTGTAATGAAACCACATATTTGGGTTATTTGATAAATAACGAGGGCATTAGGCCCTCCGTTCAAAATGTAGAGGCTGTTCTAAATTATCCAGTTCCTCGAAGTACAAAAGAGGTACAACGTTTTGTTAGTCTTGCTAGCTACTTCCGAAAATTTATACCCAATTTTACTTTAAACGCAAAACCCCTGTATGATCTGTTGAAAAAAAATGTTCCCTTTACGTTCAAGGAAAAAGAATATGAATCCTTCGAAACTCTTAAAGGAATTCTATCTAGCTACCCAGTCTTGAGTATTTATTCTCCGCATAGTGAAACAGAGTTGCATTGTGGTGGTAGTAGTCTGGGATTTGGGGCAATTCTATTACAAAAACAGAAAGATGGCCTGTTAAGACCAGTTTTTTATTATAGTCACCGTACATCTCCTGCAGAATCCAAATATCATAGTTTTGAGTTAGAAACACTAGCTTGTATATATGCAATCAAACGTTTTCATGTTTATTTATTTGGAATTCCCTTCAAGATAATCACTGATTGTGACAGTTTTCGACTAACTCTTAATAAACACACGGTTAATCCTAGAATTTCAAGATGGACAATGTTCCTCCAAAATTATGAATATAGCATCCAACATAGGTCTGGCAAAAGCATGCAACATGTAGATGCCTTGAGCAGAGCACATAACATTGATGTACTGGAAGGTAATACACTGGAGCAGACCTTGGCATTTAAACAATCTAAATCTAAAATAGTTCAACTTAGAGATTCTTTAGAAAAATCAGATCACCCATGAACTGCGAAATGGCAATGTTTATCGCAAGCTCGGTGATAAATTATTATTTTATGTACCCGAAGAAATGGTAACCCAGATCTTATTTACTTATCACAATAATATGGGTCATTTTAGGGTTGATAAGACATATGAAGTTATTACTCGCACATATTGGTTTCCTAACATTAAAACAAAAATTAAAAAATTTATTAGTAACTGTCTAAAGTGCATTGAATATAATCCCAAATCCGGTAAGAGGGAGGGATTTTTACATAACATCCCAAAAGGTAATTTACCGTTTGAGACCCTGCATATAGATCATTACGGCCCACCGCTACCAGCTCACGGTAAAAAACATATTTTTGAAATTATTGATGGATTTACCAAATTTGTCAGACTATATCCTTGCAAAAGTACAGATACTCAAGAAGTAAATAAACATTTATTAGACTACTTTCAGAATTATTCAGTCTCTAAGCAAATTATTTCTGACCGTGGTTCTTGTTTTACTTCAGAGGAGTTTAAAAATTTTATGGTAACACATCAAATTAAACATACCCTTGTTGCCACAGGTTGTCCTAGAGCAAATGGGCACATAGAGCGGATAAACCCAATGTTAACTCCATTGTTGGCGAAACTTTCCGATGAGAAGGAAAGTACATGGGTAAATATTTTAAATGAGATAGAGTACAGTATCAATAATACAGTCAATCGATCTACAGGTGAGACACCTGCTAGATTATTATTTGGTAGGGACCAAAAGGGAAATATTCAGGATAATTTTAAGGAATTATTAGAATTGTTTGATAGCGATGAAAGGGATTTAGAGGGAATTAGGGCGGAAGCTAACGACAAAATAGTACAGGAGCAGCAGAAAAATAAAGAATATTATGACCAAGCTCATAAATCGGCTACAACATATAAGGTGGGTCAACATGTAATGCTAGCCAACTACGATACTACACCAGGAGTTAATAAAAAACTTATACCTAAATATAAAGGTCCCTATGTTATTAAAAAGATACTACCAAATGACCGTTATGTTATAACTGACGTTATAGGGTTTCAGAACTCACAAATACCTTATGATGGTGTTATCGAGAGTTCACGAATTAAAGCTTACGAATCTACTTAGGTAATAGAAATTCAGCTATGTTTGCATTTGTTCCTTTTCTTATGTTACATATGTATTTTATTTCACAGTACTCACCCATTATGTATTTGTGTGCTATATATCATTTATGTTTTATTATGTTTCAATTATGTCCTTTATTATGACTTATGTTTATGACACCACACTTGTTGTATTATTTATGCATTATGTAATTTATGTATCGGTACGGTTTTACTTGTTGTCATTCATGCACTAAGCAAGTCAACATTTACCTCGTCCAATGGACTTTTTAGATTGCTTTCCTGTGGCTTCTCTTTTGTTCTTTATTTTTATTCACAAAAAAGAAAAGTCGGAACTCATGCCCCAGCAGATAAAACCAATCCAAACAGATTCAGTAATCAACTGAAATCCAAACTAAAGGAAGCACAAGAAAGCTTATTCACACACTATACAACAAATCTTAACCGGTTTGATAACTCAATTTGGAAGCCAATCAAAAACATTAAAAAACCCAAAACACACCTACCCCTAATCATAGATGAACGTGGAACAAAATTTCAGTGGACCAGAAGCGACGAGAGAAAAAACCCCGACAACCAACCAGACAATGAATTGGAAAGAGATCTAAATAACATTCCAATGAATATCACATCAATCAAACCACTAAGGATGAGAGAAGTCCAACAAGAAATTAAATACATAAATACCCGAAAAGCACCTGGTATAGACAAAATAACCCCAACAATGATTAGGGAACTTCCAATCAAAGGTGTTGTGTCGATCACTTACATACTAAATGCCATCCTACGATTAAATTACTGGCCAAAATTGCTGAAAATAGCTGAAATCATACTAATCCCCAAGCCAAGCAAAAACCCAAATGAAGTTACATCTTACAGGCCCATAAGCCTATTACCAGTGTTGTCCAAAATACTCGAAAGGTTACTGCTACAAAGAATCGAATCTGACCCAGAAATGGAAGAATAGACACCACTACATCTAGTTGGTTTCCGAAAAGAACACTCCACTGTCCAGCAGGTGCATAGTATAATCCACTGCGTAAATTTGGCCTTGGAACACAAGCACTACTGCACATCAGCCTTTCTTAGATGTCAGCCAAGCGTTTGACAAGGTCTGGCATAGGGGTTTGATCTACAAAATTAAAAAATATATTCCAATCACCTACTTGAAATTGTTAACATCCTACCTGAGTAACAGAGAATTGAGAACTAGAGGCAAAGAAAGCATTTCTAACAATTTCCCAATAAAGTCAGGTGTTCCTCAAGGAAGTATTCTTGAACCACTACTCTATGTATTATTCACAGCGGACCTATCAACAAACAATGATACTACCACGGGTACGTTTGCCAACGATACTGTCATACTAGCAAACCACGAAAATCCAGTCACAGTGTCCATCAACCTTCAAAAACAGTTAAATAACATACATACATGGCTAAACAGATGGATAATCAAAATCAGTCCAAGTGACGTTTACATTAAGAAGAGACTAGTGTCCTCCAGTTTATCTCAATAACACACAAATTCCACAAGTTTCCAGCACTAAATATTTAGGAATGCATCTCGACTCAAGACTTATGTGGAATGAACATATCCTTAAGAAGTGTAAACAAATTGACTTAACGAAAAGACTTGTACTGGTTACTCGGAAGAAAATCAATACTGGCCCTGGAAACCAAACTCCTAATCTACAAAACCATTATAAAACCAATTCGGATGTATGGTATCCAACTATGGGAATGTACCAACAAATCAAATTCAAGTATTATCCAAAGAAGCCAATCAAAAATTTTACGAATTATAACAAAAGCAGACCAAAGTACAGAATACTGCAACAGACTAGAACTTCACATCAATCCTCTTCTCCACCCACTCTTAGAACCCCAACCGGACAGAAAACTCAAAAGAAACTGGCTCGCTGACTTGAAAGATGGGTTGAAGAGGTCCTATCACTGAAGATGACCTCACCACGCCAATAAGAGCTTAACAGCTCACAAGCCAACCAATTGGCTTATAAAACTACTGTAAAGTTTTGATTGCTATTAATAAAATAAAATGTTTACATGGCTTTGCTAAATTACATCATAATAACATGACCAGTTCAAGGAAATTACCATGATTTTGTAAAGAATCGAGAGCATAGGCTGCTTCTGCGTTGTCACCTCTGTAGGCAATGCCTTGCCTTCCTAGAAATAAAACTATGTCTATCAAACGTTGGATAACAATCTTCTATTTTGAATTTCACTTTCTGGCTGTTTAGATTGGTTGGTATACAGGAGAGTTGAAATATCATAGCCCTTTTGAATTTGAAAAGCTTCCTTCACAGCAAGTTCATGATGGGTAGAGATTTTGTGTATTTCTATTGATTTATACACATTTTTTGAAGAAACATCATAACCAGTAATAAAGGTTGAGTCTACACTTTATTCACCATTTTCGGTGTATTTTTTACCACTTGGCAAATGTCGGTAATAAAGTTTAGAAGGTTCAAATGGCAATGTTGTACCTTTTCCTTCTACAACTTGAATATTATGTTTTTCCATGAAAACTTTTTTAATCATGATTGGGGCACTTTCGTTAGGACAAATGGAACACCCAAGTTGTTGCTTAGCTGCATCACAGGTATTCTGATTTTGTTCATCATCTTATGAATCAGAATTGTAGCTTGATTCGCCAACAAGAGATGATGAATGATGGTCTATATGTGGTTGATTGCAAGCAGGCGCCTCACCCCTCTCAACCGTACTAGAAGTTGATGCAGTTGCAGACTGATTTGAAGGCGGTAAAGTGCGCTCTTCGGCCTCTGGAAATAAAAGATCGCATTGTAACTGTGATATACATAATGACAGGATAATATAATTACCATCAATGTTTTGAGGTTGTTGCAATAAAACCTAAAAAAATGATTATGGTTATAAAAAGTATAACAGAAAAACACTTTTCACTAAGGAATCCCCTTAACTATACTATACTGTAACTAGATATAATTGTGATTTTCTAAATCATAACTAATTGTAGTTACAATATATTTTGACTAATGATAAATAAACCGAAAAACTATCCACATTTTGCATAAAGTACCTCCTTATGACGTAGGTCTTAGCACATTTTTATTGTGAATTTATCCCCAATGTGAGAAATTTTTTTATACAGTAAAAAGCTTTAAAGTAAATAAATGCTAAAACTCATATTGTTAAGTTCTTAGTAAGTGATGTAAAAATGTAGAATAAATAGAACAATATATCAAAAAATTACAACCCATAACAAAAATAATAATCTAAAATTTCAATGACCTTGCCTACAGTCGTGTCATCGTTTCTCTCTGAGGTAGAGCTAGATGGTTTTAACCACGTAGACATCGAACTGGCATACTGGAAAGCTTCTTGTTTCTTTTCCTCTCTTTTTTGATAACCACTCTTGTAAGATCCCTTCATTGTTTTTGTTCCGTTCGTAATATTAATTAATCAAACAATGTACCTGAACTCAACGACTCAACATTTAACTAAACAAAACTGCGCTGTAAACCACATCACATAAAATCGACTTGTAGTGACTTGAAAACAAAGGTGTGGGGTGGATGTCATTATATGTGGGAGAGTGGGGAGGGGATGGATTACACCAAAACAACGTAACTCAACTCACAACACAGTAGCTCGTATAAAACTTACATATAAATGGCAAGATATATAAACAGTTATTGGACATGTTTTACTTTTGGAAAATAACTTCTAACAAGACAAAACCTTTTTTTGTACGTTATCTGGGAGCCCTCCGCGATCGCGGACCTGGCCAGTCCGGGCCTGGTTTTTGAATGGTCTTGGCAATTTTAATTTTGTTTTTAAGTGAATTGTCAATATACCCTTCAGCGACATTGGTAGACTTCCAGCCAACGTACCGTGTATCTTCAAATTTGTGATATTTCCACCATTATCAGCAAATAATGTTGCTGAAGTTCAACGAATGATATGGCCTGTGTACTTTTTAGGATTGGGTAAATGTTAAAATTGTGTGATTCTTAATCCGAGATTACCAAAACTGTGGATACCAACAGGCTGAATCAAACATTTTCTTTGTAATTCACGAATAATCTGTTTTGTAGAGTATGGGATGGCCGTAAAGATATATATATATATATATATATATATATATATATATACATTCTTACTCGTTGTTTATTAGATCAATTGACATTTTTGTTAGTTCATCCCATCTACACACACTGGCTAACCCAATAATTGTTGCTAACTGAAAATGAAGCAAATTAAGTGGACACTTTTATATCCTACAATCGTAATATTTTGTTAAAATTACCTTTAGCATTAATATGTTTCATTATCTGCTTGCCTAATGAATTTGTTGATCTGCTCGCTGCTGATTTCTTTGATTTATAACCAACAATTTTCCTTTTAAGAAATGTGATAACCTTTGGGAAAGTGTCTATGTTTATATTTTTCTTCACTAAAATGGTACTTTTCAACATATAGTACATGCTCCACAGGGTAGAGGATTTGACAGTTTCTGATTTTTACGCCAAATAAGCCAAAATTACATCCTCTGTAATAGTTTTATATTTCTTCACGTCCATTCATTTTGTGAACAAGTCATAAATGTTTTCGTACCTGGACTTTAGTTTTCTGGCAATAATTGTGCTGTGGTGATTAAAACGGCAAGCGTTTCTCGTATTAATTATTAATTTCTCCTTATGACTGGGTTTTAATTTCTCCTTATGACTGGGTTTCGCTTTTTTCACTTGACATTCATGGCAATTCTGTACATACTTCTGTACATCTTTCTCCATGTTCTTCCATCTAAAATTCGCTCTCAATTTCTTTAATAGTCTATTGTTTCCTACATGTCCTCCAAACATTGGGTTGTTATGATATCTTTCTAAAATCTCTTGAATCTCTTCTTTGCGCTGTACCGTCTTTGTTACTTCGCAGATACATATTTGTATGTTTTTCAACCTTCTATTCCCTTGTTCTATAAATTCTTCTATTGTGCACTGTTTGAATATACCATCATTTGCGTATATCTTCATTCTTTTTACTTCAAATTTCACCGAAAGCTCATCAAGCTTTTCCAACGTTCGTCCTAAGTCGAAGTTGTGTATTCCGCTAGGTAAGGCTTCACTAAATTTCAATTTGTTTTTGATCCGAATGCTCATCCTTAACGAGATACGTTTATTTTCAAAATGTAAAATTCACAATTTATTCACCTCTTACTTGTTTAAAACGTTTATCATTGAAGGTTGTATTAAAAGTTTTCCGATTAGTTCCATTATGTTCCTTAAATGTTGATTTATTCCATTCTGTATGAATTTCTAACTGATTCTTCCTTTCTTCTAGTTCTTTTAGACTGTATACGTTGTCAATTATCATTAATGTATTATCAATTATCTTAGCTTTGGCTCCACTTTCTCTCGCCTGTTTCATATATCTTATTAGCTGTTTTTTCTGTACCAGCATATTTTTTGGGTAATTTTCATCAATATATATCTTTGTTCCTTTTAATTTATTCGTTCCTTCCAAAGTTTCTACTTTCTTATTCACGTCTTTCATCATTATTAGTACTGGACTATTTTTGTTACTGTTTTTATTTCCTATTCGTTTACATTTCAAAATATCTGATTTAACATCTACTGTGTTATTAACCTTCTTCATTGCATCTTCTAAGTTATTTTCTAGTTGTTCCTCATCTTCTTCGTTGTCTTCTTCTATACCATGTATTATTAAATTCTTTCTTACATTTTTCTGGGTCTGTGTCATGTTTTCTTGCAAAAATTCTGTTTTTTCCTTGAGTTCCATATTTTCCATCCTTAATTCGTAGTTTTCCCTCTTTAACTGTGCTATTTGTCTGCTCATTTCTTCAATTTTATGTTCTGTTTCGCATATTTTTACATTATTAGTATGGTTATTGTAATTATTATTCCTGTTAAATTTCTTTCCTTATTGTAATCTACATATCTGTTATACCCGTTTACTTGGTTGTATTGTCTGAATGTTCTTCCTTGAGAATGACCGTCATATATTCTGCTGTTGTTTACTCTTCTTTGATTGTTCCTATAGTTAAAATCTGGTTTTCTGAAGAAATTCCTATTGTCTTTGAAATGCAATACTTGTTGATGACTTACTATGCCTTCTACTGATACCAGTTTAGATAGTACTTCTAGTGTGTTCTCGAAGCTTCCTGCTGCTATAATTGTTTTCGTCGCATCTGTTGTGGCATTCATTGTTACTGCCTTAATCCTAGCCTCTTTGGTGTATTTTTCTGCTAAATTCTCAGGCATACCTTCCGACACGTATGCTGCCTGTAGTTTCCCCGCCAGCTTCTCTATTTCCGACGCGTACTGCGTTATATCCTTTCCATTTTGTCTTACTTTGTTTAGTTTTGCCAAGAAAAGACTTAGGTTATCTCCTCATATTCCGGATTTAAGCTTGTTTCTGATTTCTTTGATAGAATTTTCCGTCGTTATCAGACCTCTTGCTTTCCCCGTCAGTCTAGTTTTAATTAAAAGAATTGTATTTTCCTCGTTACCTGTTGTGTTTATTTATAATAAATCTAACGATTCCAAAAATGACTGTAACTTACTTGCTTCGCCATTAAATTCAGTAGGTAATACTTTCCTCACGAAATTAAAAAAATCATTCATACTCGTAGCCATGTTCACCTGTTTGCTTATTGTTTGTAATACGACCGTATCGATCTCCTCAAATATAGATGAAGGTATTTTAACAGTACATTTAAGCGCTTGAAGTTTTATCCCTAATCCTATCAGAATAATTTTTACAACTTTCTAACTGTATTATACTTAAGTTTTTCCAATTTTTACCTATTAATTTTGTAAAATTATTGTAAAGAATTATTATACTATTAACTACTTCAGTATGTATATCTGGATTTTTAGGAGTTTCCTTTTTTAAACCCCTTCCCTGTTTATTTATTTCTTCTACGATTTATTTTAGCTTATCTTCGAATTCTTCCCACGTAATTGACATTTAAAGAAAAAAAAAGATCAACCATTCATTAATAAGAATAGAGTGCATATGTACTTACAATTTTATACCGTTAAAGTTCCCGTCGTCTTCTGAACCGCTATGCTTCTGTTGATGTCTCTTTTTAGTGCTCTTCGGGGTGTCTTCCATAGGGACCATACGAATTTTAAAATGAACGCTACCGTTATTATGTACAATAAAGCCATTATTTGTGTTGCAAAACTCTCTTGCCGTACTATAAAACTGTTATTTACCGTACCAGTTTCTTGCACCTCATGTTTTGTTGCTGTACCACCTTTAATTCTGCTCCGCCAATCTCCAAAATTCAGATAAAAGACCATATACTTTGCTCGTTCGGATGCGTCTTTATCACTTACTTACTCCAATTATTACCATTTATTTCTACTATCATCGGTTCGCAGAGTCCATTTATCTTAGTTCGCAGGATCTATTTACCATTCGTTGTCAGGATCAATTTATTATCATCGAATATTACCATTTGTTTGCAGGATCGCCATGTGGTGATTAAAACGGCAAGTGTTCCTCGTGCTAAGTCCTCAGTCCATTATACCATTATCGATGAGAAAACACTTACCCTTAATCGGTGGGAATAAATAATACCATAGTTTATGAAAAATCACTGGGATAATATATTGAATATTATTTCTAACAAAATTACTGACCATAGATAACTTATACAAAATGCATTACTAACATGACACTAGTTAACAATGAACTCTCCTTTTCAACGTAAGGAATTCATATATATATTATTAAAAACTAAACATAAACAGTCAATGATCTCCGTCGACCTTACTATACTTAAATTATTTATATCGTTGAATCGCGTTTATTATTATATTTACAAAAAGTCGTGATTCCGTGTAGAACAATAACCTTCCTACAACTTGTAAACGACCTTCAAGTTCACTGGCCGCTGACCATACTTAAAATTAAACTAATTAAATCTAATAGTGACTTTTCGGATCGTCACAAGTAGCTGCTACATTAAAAATCTTGTAAGGCACATTCTCAAACTAATTATCGCTGCTTTCCATAGTTTATTGCGATAATTGCGACCAAAAACCATACAAACTTTGAAAAATCAAAATGTCAACTAATTTCATGTCAAATAGCTGTCCGTCGTTATTTCGCTGCTATGGTAATGAGTAATGATCAACAGCATTTCTCAAATCCATACCTACCAAGATTTACATATTTACAATGACAACAATGATGTGAATCTTCCCGACCTAGTCCGGGAAGTATGTACTTCCCAGACTAGGCTAGAAAAATTCTATTTCCTCAAAGAAAAAGCGTCCGGGAAGTGCACGGTTGCCTAAAAAACTTATTCGCATTGTACATATTGAATAATTTTCATATAATTCATAAAAATGTCTAATTTTTTATTTCGATTTTCAGCTGTACAACTCTAGGTGCTAACGAGTGGGATAAAACAAGCCCAAATAATAACGAACCGGAAAAACCTTCTCGTATATTTGAAGGTTTAGTAACAACTCCCACCAGTCATGATGATCAGCATGGTTACGAAAGAGATTTTCACAGCGGACACATGGAAAATAATTGTTATAAAGAAAACACTAATAATAAGGAGATGGAAAACAGTTCCTTGATGCCTCTTTCTACAAATTTCAATAACTCAGGTAAGTCAATTGTAGTTATACATTTTCAGTTGTTGGGTTGGAGATAAATATTTATGCTTTCATAGGAATGGCTATCATGTTAACGAGTACCTTCAGTAATCATTGTATATATACATTTGTTATTAAAGTTTCCCAATTTCCAAATTTATAACATCAATATTTTTTAGAAGGTCAATTAATTGAAATTATCCAACATTTACTTTAGTCTTTATTGCAATTTCTATTACTAATATAATTCCAATTATCACTACTTTAACACTTTCATTATTCCGTCTACTGTGGGACTTTTTGAAGCCCCATCTTTCCTTCTATTCTTCTTCTATGGCTTATATTCTTATTAACCATTTCACTGTTCATTAGACATATCATTGTGTATAATTATTTTTTGGTTTTTCATGTATTTCAGTTTATTATTGTTAGATTTCATGATATGAAAAATCTATTTTTATTTTTTATTTTTACGCCTTGAAAAATTACCACTGTTACGGGTTAAAAACCGGAATAGTTGAATTCCATACCCAAAAAGCATAAATAATAACCTTGGAACATTCGGAAACAAGACAATCCTAATTAATAAATTGTATATATTTGAATAACATCTCAAAATTCGAATAATAAACCTATGAACAAATTCTGCCAGCAATTGTTATGTTTACATTTTTTTAGTATCAATTAGATTGTACTGTCAAACCTCAAATAAAATTCTTCTTCCATAATTTATCTAAATTATTGTTATTTATTGGATAAAGTCACAGTGGCTAAGTAGTATATTGAATGAAAACGTCTTCCTTTCTAGTTTGGAGAGGAGACATATATGTCATACTCGTACCTTTTCCTGTTTTTTTTTCGGCTTCTCGGATTAGCATGTGCTACATTCCTAGTTGGGGATATTTTAGCTGAAAAAATAGATATTAATACTTATTGTAATCAAGGGATTACATACATTTAGTTGGATTTTGTAGTATTAATTATCAGTTACCTACGAGGTCACCCAAGAACAATAGGTGAGTCTTCACATCAATTTCATTCTTTAGCTAGAGCTCTTTTACAATCATTTGATAGAATTACATTGATCTTTCTGGTTTCAGACCTTTCTTTTCTTACGATCTTCTTTTCTTTCATGATTCTCGCATATTTCTGATATTATTGAATCATCACTTTCCGTTCTATGCATCGGGTAGAGTGTGAGACTAATATGAAAGATTTCCTTTTGTGGATCAAGTAGTGTCCCAGGAATTGGAGAATCATCTGGAGCTGATATACCTTGATGTTGGAAGGCACCATCAATCCCTTACCTCAAACAGATACCAGCTGCGGTTTCATCACCAGAGGATTTTACAGCTTATGTGAATAAAAGCCGACCTCCAAGTAAGCCCGTTCCACTTATATCTAGAGTCGTTTCACTCAGTTGAATAAACCCTTGAGTTCAGGTTCAACCATATATAGGATGTGTATAGAATTTCCCAAATACATTTTAATTGTTACTAGAGTTACTGTGCTATAGGACTTATATTGTTCCATTGTTATGTATATATGAATTTCTCCCATATTTAAATTAAGAAATAGCTAAAACAAATAGATAATTAATAGACTGTTAGAAGTAAAGTTGAAAATTTACTTGAATAATTCTAAGTTCATTTACATTTACCAAGAGTTAATATCAACAATTTTAGATAAAAGTATTATAAATTGTATACTTACCAATGCTTGTAAACAGCAGTACTGATTGTCACAGTAACGTAAAGTAATTCAAAATAGATGCACTCCATTTTCGTGAGGATAATTATTATTATAATATTCTAGACAAACTTCAGATCGTCTAGGTTATACTAATAAAAATTCTAACACAGAATATAGCGGTACCCGACGTCAAATAATTCCATGTGTATCCCTTTTCTTTTCCGTACCATAGACAATATAAAATAGGTAAAAACGAAACATCTGTAGTAAATAAAGATTGATTCTTATTTTTATGAAAAGTATTTTCTTTAACAAAAACCCCATTCCTGAGATAATATTTACAATAGAGTCTACTTCATATTAACATCAATAAATTAACAAATTTGCCTAGGGCGCAACACCACTTCCATTATTAACTTATTCAGTAAGCTTATAAACTACTTACTAGATTCTTACGACTATTTTTTTTTAATTACAGATGTTTGTAACAATTCTACTAATCTGCAAGAAAAAATAAGTGTATCCTATACATCCCCTACCTCCCCTGATATATCGAGCACGTGCGAACCAAGTGATTTAATTGGCGAATATGAACCAGAATCAGAACCATCTGAAGAGAACATGGAATCAACTAGTACCCCTCTGAATGATTCTGTTAATGAAAAATCGACATTAAATAGTTCTATAACACATTGTAGTAAAGTAAACAGCGTCTTGAGTGATATTCAAATAGAAACCACTTATTGTATGAAAGATTTTACAGAAACCGATCCAATTGGAAAAAATCATTCCACGAATGATTCTACGGAAGAAAATCGATTTTTGAACAATTCGACAAAAGAAAATTATCTCATAACTAGTGGAGTAGAGAGTAGAGATACAGAAGAATTAAATGTCTTTAGGAGTGATTCTCCATCAGTTTTGGAAATACAAGGAAATTCTAATATAAAACGAGGTACAGAAAATGTTCTACAAAAAAACATGATTACTGACAATACTGTTCAAAAAGAAAATATTAATAGTCTCGTGGAGAAAGAAAATGCTGATGGTAAACATGTGCAAAGTAAAAATATCAATAAGTTTGTAAATGAAAAAAGTGTCGCAGGCGATAACTTAAGTTTAGAAATATCCACAAATAATTGTATAAAAGAAAAAACATTAATGAACGATCCTGTAAATGATAATATTTTTACGAGGATAAATGGAGAACACTCTGAGCACAATAATGTTAAGGAAGCTGAGAATATGTTGACAAAACAATTAGATGTTAGTGTACCTCGACTAGATGTTAAAACTGAGAAGAAAGTGGATGTTATATTCACGTCTAGACAGAAAATTAGAAAACTAGAAACCAAAGTTCATCTTACGAATATTTTTTTAATTACAGATGTTTGTAACAATTCTACTAATGTGCAAGAAAAACTAAGTGAATCCAATACATCCCCTACCTCCCCTGATATATTGAGCACGTGCGAACCAAGGGATTTAATTGGCGAATATGAAACAGAATCAGAACCATATGAAGAGAATGTGCCATCAACTAGTACCCCTCTGAATGATTCCATTAATGAAGAATCGACATTAAATAGTTCTATAACACATTGTAGTAAAGAAAACAGCATCTTGAGTGATATTCAAATAGAGACCACTTATTCTATGAAAGATTTTACAGAAACCGATCCAATTGAAAAAAATCATTCCACGAATGATTCTACTGAAGAAAATCGATTTTTGAACAATTTGACAAAAGAAAATTATCTCGTAACTAGTGGAGTAGAGAATAGTGTTCAGTTGAATTGTTCTTCTTCAGAAGATACTTCTACGAACAATGTTGCAAGTGTAGAAAAAGTAGTGGAAGATACAGAAGAATTAAATATCTTTAGGAGGGATTCTCCATCAGTCTTGGAAATACAAGGAAATTCTAATAAAAAATGGGGTACAGAAAATGATCTACAAAAAAACATTATTACTGACAATACTGTTCAAAAAGAAAATATTAATAGTCTCGTGGAGAAAGAAAATGCTGATGGTAAACATGTGCAAAGTAAAAATATCAATAAGTTTGTAAATGAAAAAAGTGTCGCAGGCGATAACTTAAGTTTAGAAATATCCACAAATAATTGTATAAAAGAAAAAACATTAATGAACGATCCTGTAAATGATAATATTTTTACGAGGATAAATGGAGAACACTCTGAGCACAATAATGTTAAGGAAGCTGAGAATATGTTGACAAAACAATTAGATGTTAAAACTGAGAAGAAAGTGGATGTTATATTCACGTCTAGACAGAAAATTAAAAAACTAGAAACCGAAGTTCATTTAAGGTAATAGCTTTACTACTATTAATGCATTATCTGTACATAAAATATAATAAGTAATATGTCTGACAGTTAGATGTGTAGAAATTATTCCCAGTGGAATGATCTCTTTCTCAACATATAATAAACAAAATATTTTTTAAGGCATACTTCCAATACTCAGACATAATTACTGAAACTATCTACTAAATCTAACGATTTAAATAGTTTTTTGTTGACGCAATTTACGGTTAGGCATACATAACTTCTTAGCGTAAAAATTTCATGAATTGATTTTTCCATTCTTGTATCTTATTTAGAGGTTTGTAGAATTGGGAACCTTAAAAGTCATCGTAACTTAGGCTAGGGTGGTTCCATCATACATAGATGTAACAATGGGTAGTATTGGGTATTAGGAAGTCTGTAAATCTGACATATAGATCAAGTACAAATCTAGTTCCAGCTCACTCCATTGCGATATGAATGTTCGGGTGGCCTAGTGATATGCATTTTTAAGAAAATTATATTTAAAATAAAATTCATGCTTATTAACACTGAATTTTATCATTTTTAACATGCAACTATTTTAGAAAAGGTTCACTTCAGAAAGGTATTTTTTTAAAACAAACTTTATTTTGCAAATATAATTTTATTGCTATTTGTAGCTAATTACTAACAATATTTTTATTATTAGGTATAATGAATTAAAAGGAGAACATGGTCTCGATGACAGCTTTAGCGGTGCCATCGAAGAAATTAACTGTCAGCAGAATATTGTCACTAATTTTGACCTATTTGATGATAGTATTTCCATAGAGGAGCCCAACATCAACATAGCTTTGATGAATAACTCAAACTCCACCACAAGTCCTTGTAGTATCGCATCACCAGAATTCGATGGTGGAATCGACGATTTCAGAAACTATTTGGTGAATTATCAGGGATCTGCTAAAGCGGAATTGAAAAGATCTTCAGTAACTAATTTAATAGATAAAGGTAAGTTGTTATATTTCATAATCTAAAAATAAAAGAGAAATAATTCTTCGTGTATTGCCCTTAAATTATTGTTCTATTTTTTAATGCAAATTTGAGGACTTAATTCAATTATGTAGAAAAAGGTAGACCCATTTATTTACATTAAATACTGAAGCTAACATTGCAAAAGCAATAATGAGATGGACAACTATACGCTACCTGTCACCGTGCGTTGTTGTTGTTTCTGAAAACTGCTCGAAAAATATGTAACAAATTGAAGTAAAATTTGCAATTTTATTGCGATTATGTTGTTGGTGTACATGTTATCAACATGTACGGAGATCCGTTATTTTCAACATTTTAATGTTATCACTGATAAAAATACAAGCCCTCAGGTTTACATTATCAGTGTCATAGATTAACTTACCCTTCGCAGTGCTCATTCCCATCACTCTGCCTTTGTCATCCGCCTGAATCTTCTGGCAGAGCGTCGCCGGCGCTCGAGTGTGGTGCAGGTTGATTTGCAGCACTGCAGTCATCTTTACTATCTTTATTTGGTCCCCCCTGCAACTTGAAGAGAACTCTTTCTGATCCCACGAATGGGCGCATCCCAAGTTTCCTCAGCTTCTGCAGGGATTCTTTGCCAATGTGTATGACTAGAAACTCCTTCTGGCGTGACATTGCCACCCACGACAGTCCAGTGCTCAGTATTTAATCCACTCTGGGCCTTCCCGTGGATCGTGGTACATAAGTTGTGACTTTGCACATTTTCACCCGGTTTTTGGCTGGGCCCAGTCTCAACTGAATCTCGCCAGCTGCTTGAACTGTGCCTCCAGCCACGCCTTGGTGGAATAGTTTGCGCAGCCTACAACTACCGCACCGTTCTCAGGATGGCAGCTGGATATTCTGACGTCTTTGCCCCGGAGAGCACGTCTCCCCAGCTCCTTTTTGATCTTTAATGCTGTCTCTTTGTCCAGCCTTGTGTCTGGATGGTTCACATGGACAATTGCCATCTTTTCGACCATCAGTTTCTCGGCAAAGGACTTAAGTGCCTTTAAGGTTCTTACTCAGGTTCCCTCTGCCTTGGATCTTTTTGTCATCTTTGCAGTTTCCTGCGGGGTCCGCTGCGAGTACAACCTCTTCAGGTTTTGCACTTTGCCTCGGTTTCACCCCAGCGCCCAGGGTTCCAGAGGAACCGGATTTGCTTAAGGGTGGTTCAGTCAGAGCACCGTAGCATCTCATATACTCGTACGAGTAAGACTCCTATTAATTATAAAGCTTAATCGATTAATATTAATATTACTGAATATTGCTGGCCAAAGTTAACGAATGAACTGCTATATTTCATATTTGATCAAAAAAAACTATCATGCTATTTGAGATTAATATATTAACTATCTTTTTTACATTTAACAAAAAAAAATACCAACTTATATAAAGAAAATAACTAAGTGCTAAGTACCTAGCTATAACTAGTTGACCTCCAATCAACAAAAAAATACATTAGCCAAAGAAAATATGGTCGAAATTACTAGAATATTCAACTCTATACAAAAAAAACTGAAATATTTCTTACCAATTGGCCAGATCGGGTCCTAATATATGGCTGTTATCACCCTAGATGTGGTAATTAAGGCCTACTTAACTGATGTTTTCCATTTGACACCTTTTTGTATGCACTATAAGAAAAAATCACTTCATCAGATAAGGGGACAAACTCTCTAGACACATAATTAGGAACAATCTAGTTAATGAGACTATAAAAGCATTCTAATACTTACAGTTAACATCTGACTGGAATTACACCAAAAAAAAACATCTCTGTTCCCAAAAAATTGGTATTCCCACGGGTCTATAATCTCCAATAACTCGAAAAAAATCTTCAGCGATACCCGGGAAATATGTTTCATACGTCGGTCATCCATTTATTTAAGGTGAAATACTTAATTATTTCATCCGGAAATGTGATATAAAATTTCAACAGCTTACACCATTCAATACCCAGCGAACAATGCCTGTCCACTGACAAACTAAAAACCTCGTGTTCAATCCAGCCAGCCAATCAGAATACACTCGAGATGTCAAAACGTTCATTAACCAATAACGTTGCGATAGTTATATGCCACAGATCAACATATGCATAGACGCGTTACAAAGATATGTGTCAGGGGTAGTGCGTTCGAAGTAACACCACGGGGACAAAATAAATACTTTGACGTTTATTTATAGTTGCACGATATGATAAATAATTTCCGAAAATAGATGACACTGAATTTCCTAATATACATTTAAAGTCGAAATAATGTTAAATTGAACGAAGAATTATATTTTAAAGTTTATGTAACTAAATTTGCCCAACGACAAAATTGAAACGTATCAGATATAACCTCCGGAGTGCAACGAATTACCAATTTTTTGATTAAAGATTGTTCATGACATGTCACAGATGAACCCCATTTATTTTCAGTTCACCAGAGCCGGTACAACGGTTGCTATAGTACTGGAAGTACGACATTTTTGGAGAATTTTTAGTTTGTTAGCTCAATACAGTGTCCGATATTGTTTAGGGCGTCTTATAGATGCGGAAAAGTTAGTTTGGATCTTTAAAACTGTTTATTTTCAATGTGTTTAGAACTGTTCAACGCCAAAACTCAACGTTTGAAGTTGCAAAACTAGTTTAAATGTGTTCAAATTCCAATATGACTCAGTTGAAAACCGACTGCACGAGGCACCATCAGGTCACCAAATAGAAGTACAGGAAGTATGGAAACTATAATAAATGGGGATGAGAAGGCTCTCATTAGAAAAATAATAAACTGAATATACTCGTTTTACTTGCAAACAGAACCTGCCTGTGACAAAAATAAGTCGGACTAAAAAAAATCGTTTCATTCTATCCATGGGTTACAAGAAAGCGTGGAAATATGAAATACAGAATTTTAAAAATCTATATTTGCAATACAATACAACCTTTAAATTATCCACCCTATTTGATCCTGTTCCATAATTACAAATTTATCTTTCCTCAGCCTCTCACATAACGGAATTTTGCAATATTTTGTACAAAAATATTGATACAAAATAAAACTATTTTCTAGACTGAATAATAATTAGGTATACCTTGAAACTGTTCTTTAAATTTGGACAAAGAATTCAAAAGTTAGTTTTTTCTGCCCTTTTGATTCTAATCAGTAAATGGAAGTCTGATGTTAATTGTAACATAAATTAATCTCCATTTGATTTTATTCTGTATTTTTAGCACCAAAAACCAACAGTTTGAAGAATCCCAGAAAAAGACTGGAGAGTGATACTAATAACAATGTATCAGTACCCCAATTAAAAAGAAAGCGGATAGCGTTTGCAGATGAAGATATTGTAAATACCAGTAGTTCCCATAAGCCCATCATTAATAGCCCTAACCAAATACAGGGGATTTTGAAAAATGTACAATCGCCAGTACTAAGAATTCCTAAAGAGCAGATGAATCTCCAATCTTTGAATCAATTCAGGTTAGTTATATTGCTTAGAACTTTTCTGGAAGTGTATCAGATATTTTTAGTTCGAAATTGTGTAAAAAATACATGTCTGAATTCAACCTAGATAAATACGTACTCCATATGCCTTGGTAGACACATCACAAAATGCATGTAATTCCACTGACTGATAATCAGTAGTAAGAACATGTCTTTCGATTTGGATATGATTTAACAACGTAATTTGTGACAAAAAATCTTTAAATTTATCGGTAATATTGTTTAGTATGGGTTCGTCCTAGCTGATTTTTAGTTGCCACAAATATTGTATAATTAACATCACTTTGATATTTGCTGAGCGGATTAAACCTAGTGGATCGAATATTATCTAGATAATTGCTGAGACTGTTCTTTTTGTATGTTGAATTGATATGTCTTGTACTTTAATATCGTAACCTAAAATGACTGATTGTGAATTCCAGAATAAACCCAATGTTTTGAGTTCTTTGTTTTCATGAAATTGAACTAATTTGTCGCTGTTATCTTGATTTCCTAAAATAGTTTCCAAAATGCTTCTTTCATTTGAAGACCATTTCTGTTAAATAAATCCTGGGCTAGATAATATTTCTATAATTTCATTATAAATTTATAATGCTTCATCGATTGTGTTTACACTAATTAATAGGACATCCATATAAAATGAATTTTTGATCATTTTACAAGGTTGTGGGTATACTGATACGAATTTTTCAGCCAACTGCACTGAACGTGTTGTTAAATATGGTGCGCAAGCTGTACCGTATATTACTGTATTTAGTGTAAACATTTGAATAGATTCTGAATTGTCAAAACGCCATAAAATCTATTGACACATTCTGTCTTTTTCATGAGCTGATATATTTATAAACATCTGTATATCTGCATTTAAAACGTAACTGAATAATCTTAAACATAAGAAAATAAACGGGACCAACATGTAAACATTCATCTAATGATTTATATCCTGGTAGCTTTGCTGAAGCATCATAAACGATTCTACCTCTTGTAGTAGTGTTATTTTTGAATGCAGCGTGTTGCGGCAAAATTGATAATGAGAATGTTGGGACATGTGATTTAAGTTTTCATATTCTTGCATAAAACTTATATACTCTTGTTTTAAACTTATATCTCTGTAATCTAAAATCAACTGACAGAAAACGCTTCAAAGCTACTTGACTTAAATTTCCTACTGAATCAAATTCTTCTGAAAAAGACAATCTTACTACAAATCTACCCTCTTTGTTTTTCACTGTTGTTTGCTTAAAGTATTCTTCACAACATTGTTCATTTGTGGTTAGAAATTTTTTACTTGGCATGTCTTCAAGTTTCCAAAATTTTGTTGTGTTTGATCAAGCACATCATTTATTACTGTATGGGCAAGATTACATTGTACTGTGTTATTTAAATGTGAATTTATTGCTACTGTGCCTGTAAATATATAACTGAATATTGTTTCCTGCATTATTGGCTGATTTCGCCCTAGTCTAATTTGACCTGTTCCTAGCAGTTCGTAGAATGAACTAGCTCCTATTAAGGCATCTACTCTTTGTGGTGAATAATAATCAGGATCTGATATATTTAATTGATAACTGTTCAGCTTATGCTCTATGTTACTGAAGCTGATAAGTAATTTGCAGAAACGGTCATCTTTTGGTAAGTCCCTTTAAATTAAAGTTGTATTTGTTGACTATTCACCAACTGCGTAACATTTTTCAAATACAGTTCACCTTCAAACGTAAATCGTATTTATGGAGTGGTATTTATTGTAAATAAACAATTAAGGAATGTTATGATTGATGGTATTTGGAATAATATTTGAATATGTATGGAGATAATTTAGAGTTTTGCTATTGCTTCTTCTTTGAAGTTAGTTTCATTTCTGCACGAGTATTTGTGTTAGTTAAACAAATGTTTTCTCCGTATCAATCAAACCTACAAACATTATTTTGTTGGCATCTACTCTTTTTCTTAATATCTGTGTCAGCTCAAGAATTGTTTTCCTAGATCCACATCCAATTCTTGGATTAAATGGAACCTCGTCTAATTTTGTAAATTTTTTATGAGTAGAGTTTTTGAAAAAAAGTCTTTGTTACAGTGTCAAACCGACAGATTATTATCTTCAAAGGAATCCCTGTGTGGTGATAGAAAGGTTAAGGGAAATGGAAATTAAGGAATGGCAGCGAATTAGTGAAAAAACAAGAACAAAACGTTTACAGAAGCAGAAGACCAATCAGCCATTTTCCCTGGTGCCAAGTATGACGTTGTTTAGGGTAAGTATTTTTTATTTCTATTACAGTGATGTTACAATTTGCTTGTTGATTTCTGACATCTAAAAGAAAACTGATATTTGTCAAGTATTTGTCTTCTATTTTTGATAGAATGTATCAATATTTTATATGACATCCAACTAAACCATACCCCTACATACGTACATTTGGAAATCCATTTTCAAGCTCGACTCTCCTGAGATTAATGTCTGCATTAAAATTAACTCAGACATCACTCCCACAGTTTTGAAATCATTTAGTTTGGCAGATATATTTTGATTTTCTTTGGAGACCGTCACATTTTACTTAACAATTTATAATCTTTGTTGATCTTGTCTAAGTTTTTTAATGTCCAATGTACACATCTTTCATTAATATTAAATTAGCAAGTGCTACCTTCATTTTAAGTCAAATTTTAGTTTTTAAGAGTATATTAGGACCTGCTGCCTGATTAAACGCTGAACGGTCGACGAAAGTTCGGAAAGAGACACAACGAGAATGTCCGCGTAGTAGCGTTGAGAGAATTCGAATCTAAACACATGAGTACGTGAAGTGAAAACCGACAGAGAAACAGGGTACAGTCGAAATTAAAGATACGCAGCGCAACGAGAAACTGATTTTGTCATTTCATTGCAAACCGTCGTACCGTTCATTTGGATAGTATCATCGTACATCGAACTTACAGCGTTTTGTGACTTATTTTTGTACGTATTTATTCTTATTTAAATATAGGGTATTAGAAAAGTGTCACAAAATGAAATGCTGGATAGAACCTACTGTGGTGGTTACTTAGTAAGTGCCCCTCGTATAGACTACTTTAACCATAAAACCATTTATCTTGGAGAAACACTTACCTCGTAACCATTCTTTAAGGGTTCAATAAATAACATCATTTAAAAACTCACTGGGATAAATATAATTAAGAATTATTAACACAAATTATAAATACACGATACATACATTTGTACTATTCAAAATAATAATAATGAATCATCCTGAATTTGTCGACACTTTCTATTTATAGGAAGTATGCGATCTAAGGTGTCAGTTACCCGTATTCATTACCTTCCGGATTCAAAATGAATGTGATATCCATATTTTACAGCGAACGTGCTTTCGGCGTATTTGCCTGACCTTAATAGATCGATGCCCGCTAACCACATTGAAATTATTATTTACATACAAATTTAACAATGTCTTTTCTTTTGATAATGCCCTTTTATGATAATGTCTTTTTGGGATCATCACATCATCCCCTCTTGGAAGAGAAAAATTATCGTTGATACATTTTCGATATTAGTTAACGTTAACAGTTCTCACTAATTGTTTTGTTTACTTAACACTACTTGTTTGTTTATGATCACACTTCACTTTGTTTACAATCGATTTTTATGAACGGTCTGTGTTATTGTTTTGAGATGTCATTTCACAATTTACGCCTTTTATTTCCGTTATTTTAAACAGACCTAAATAATGTGGATCGAACTTATTTCGTTCCCCATTTCTTAGAATAGCTAATTCCCATACTCTAAAGTTTACAGGTTAAGATTCCTTTTCACTATTATTTACTCTAATTATCTTATTTTTTATAAAAAATTGTTTGGCTCTTTCATTTGCGTATTGTAACTTATAATATTTTAACTCATTATCGTATCTTTCAAGATTGTAACACGGTTCTATTTCTACGTTTAAGAATACTGGTAAATTGGGTTTTCTCCCGTATAATAACTCAAAAGGAGTGTATCCGTGATACGTGTTTGGTGTTGTATTATAACAATATGCAAACATTTTTACAAACTCGCACCAGTTATCCCTAGAATCTTCGATAAAGTTTCTTATACACTCATTAAACGTTATATGTAATCTTTCACAACTGCCTATTGCTTCATGGTGGTATGCCGTTGAAAAATTATGTTTTATTTTTAAAAGTTCCGCTAAGTTCTTCATTATCTCATTCTTATATTCCGTTCCTTGATCTGTTCTTATCTCCTTCATCAATCCGTAGTTTGGTATAAAATTGTCAAATATAGTTTTTGCTATTGTGGTAGCCTCTTTGTTCCTGACCGGTATCATGACCGCGTATTTGGTTAGTTCGCATAATATTGTTATACAATAACGATTCCCGTTGTAACTTTCTACCAAAGAACCTATTTTGTCTATGTAAATAATATCAAACGGTTTTATAGATGTGTCTGTGATGACAAATTTTTCCTTATGACTAAGTTTTGCTTTATTCATTTGGCATTCATGACAACTCTTTACATACTTCCTTACATCTTTCTCCATGTTTTTTCACCTAAAATTTGCTCTTAGTTTCTTTAATAATCTATTATTTCCTACATGTCCTCCAAACATTGGATCATTGTGGTATCTTTCTAAAATCTTTTGGATCTCCTCTTTCCGCTGTACCGTTTTTGGTACTTCGCATATACATACTTGTATGTTTTTTAACCTTTTATTCCCTTCTTCTATAAATTCTTCTATTGTGCACTTTTTGAATATCGTCATTTGCGTATACCTTCATTATTTTTACGTTAAATTTTACCGATAGCTCCTCAAGCTTTTCCAACGTTCGCCCTAGGTCGAAGTTGTGTATTCCGGTAATTAAGGCTTCACTAAATTTCAATTTATTTTTGATCCGATGCTCATCCTTAACGAGATACGGTTATTTTCAAAATGTAAAATTGGTAATTTATGTGTCAAGATTATTTAAAACTTTTATTACTGAATGTTTTTTTATTCATTCTTCCTTTGTTTCTTCGTTATTCCTTAGATCCTTTCGTGACGGAGCATTCTCCTTGCGCGTTTGTGCTCTTGTGATTGCCAAGACATGTGAATTATTTATGTACAAATCCTTGAGTTCTTCTATGGATATTCTTGATATACTATCTGTGTAGTTCGCTACACCTTTGACATACTGTATTTCAAAATCATATTCTTCCAAATCGAGTCTTGTTCTCGTGAGTTTCGACGTCGGGTCTTTCATTGCAAATAAATGAGTTAGTGGCTTATGATCTGTTTTTACTATAAAATGTGGTGAACCATATAAGTAACACTTAAAATGATTGATTCCTCAATGAATCGCTAATAACTCTTTTATGATGGTGGGTTTATTAAGCTCACTTTTCTTAAAGCTGCGTGATGCAAATGCGATGGGTAGGTCAATCCCTTCGCAGTTTTGACGTAATATTGCTGAACATGCGCTATTTGAAGCGTCTGTAGTTAAGATGAATTGTTTATTGAAGTCTGGGTATTTTAAAATTAGTTTTCGCATTCTTTTGACTACTCAAATTTCACATTTTTCGTAGCTAACCTATTTAGAGGGATACATATTGCGGCAAAATTCTGAATGAGCAGTCTATAATAATGCAGAATGCAACGAATCTTTTGACTTCGCTAGCATTTTTGGGTATTGGATAATGCTGAATGACTGAATATTGTGCTTCGTCTGGTGAAAGACCATCCCTTGATAAATTATGACCTAAATATGTGACTTCTCGCCAGAAGAATTGGCACTTTTGTGGATTTAACTTTAAATTGAATTTACGATATGCGTCAAACACCTTTCTAAGATTGGTTAAGTGATGATTTTCCGAAATTCCTATCACAACTATATCATCCATATAAAGAAATGCTTTTTCTGGTGTGAGGCCTGAGAATGCTATTGACATCATTCGTGAAAAACTATTAGGACTTATGTTTAGCCCAAAGGTTGATCTTGTGAATTGAAATGAGCCTTTTTCTGTACTAAACGAAGTGTATTTCCTAGAAGACTGTTCTAAAGGTGAAAACCTGACATAAGATCTAAAATTGCATCTATATGGGGTAAAGGAAATTTATCTGTGTCTATTTTCTTGTTTAACTGCCTAAAATCTATACAAAGCCTCCATGCCTTAACCTGATTCACTGACTTCTTCGGGACTAATAACACTGGACTGTTATCTGATACTGAGGGTTCAATTATTCCTTGTGTTATAAGTTTCTCTACTTGGCTTTTTAATTCCGTTGTTTGCGAATGTGGTGTGCGATATTTTTTTATGTATATTGGTGTATTGTCTTTTACTGATATCCTTTGCTCATAAAAATTATTGTGCGTTAGACTATCATTTTTTAAAGCGAGTATATCTGCATAATTCTCACACAGTTTCGTTAAATAATTCCTTACATACTCTGGTACTTCTAAATTTAATGATTTCCTCAATTCTTTCATTCTATTGTTACTATCACTCGTAATTGTATATGCCTCGAACAAATCTAAATCCAAGGTTTCAATATTCTTAGTTTTTACTGAAACACTTTTATAATTTGTATTCAAAATTCTAACGTACTGATTTTTCCCTGATATTATGGATCTAGCTATAAATACTCCCGGTGCTACTTCCTGTTGCTCTACTACTGTATCCTTTCTCAAATTTCTATAGTTCTCTATCTCTCACATCTCGACGATATTGCTAAAGTATCGTATTCAGGATTACCAAAAATTTGTATGGTTACCAAATTCTTAGACTTGCAATTTATGTGTAATTCTGATTGTGAATAATCTAATACACAATTATTTTTAGTCATGAAGTCTCTGCCTATTAACCCACTTGTTGGTATCGGAAAATTTTCTTCCACTACGTGAAAGCAATGACTTAAGGTTATGTTGTTGATATAGAGGTTAATGCTTATTCGATCCAAAGTTTTTGCTGAGCCTTCAGTTATCCCCTTAATGCTTATTTTATTCTCAGTTTTAATTAAGTGATGCGGAAAATTTTTAGAATTTTTTATCAGAGAAATGTCTGCTCCTGTATCTAATATGAAGTTGTAGGTATTATCGGATATGTTTGTCTGAATTTCTATAAAGTTTGAAAGGGATAAATCTAGATAATTTGCTGAATAAGTTCCTGAAATCTTGCATTCGACATTTGTTCTCTTATTCAAAACCCCAATTGTTTCTGATTCTCTCTTGCTTCTTCATTTTCTATCTCACATATTCTCACACTATTGTTAATTCGATTATTGTAATTTCCATTCTATTGAATTTCCTATCCTTATTAAAATCTTCGTATCTGCTGTAGTTATTTCCTTGATTAGACTGTCTGCGACCGACAGCTGCTAATGATAATACCTATAAAAAGTAATCCTTCAACAATACCAGCTGAACTTCGTTAAAACCTAAGTCGCCACCTACGACCGTAGGAGTTGCCGCCAGCTCTCGCGGAGATGGGAGGGGTTCAAAATTGTGTTCAAATAAAAATAATGATCTTAATAAGGGCGCCAGGTAAGTTTGCCCAAGACAACTACCTGATTTTTATCCAACACCTCTAAACTTACCAAATAGGTGCCAATACAAAAAGAATAAAAGTCGTGAATCTCTTAACTACGTTTATTCGACAGCAGCAGTAGTCAATAATGCATGTGAAATAACTAAAAGTCATCAGCGATAGTAAGAAATTAAAAAAAAAAAATTAGCGATAACACTTACTATTAAGCAATTATGGAACCCAGATAATGTTACACAAGGAAAAAAAATAGTAGCTGTTCCCACATAGAAAGCATAATATCGTAAGTCAAACAATATCAGTTCAGTCTATAAAAATTCGATAAAGCATCTACAAGCATGTACTTGACTTTACAGACTAATTATAAGTTATAAATTATTGGTTATAATTATAAATTATAGTTAAACAAATATCAAGTAACTCTACAATTACGAAACTACTAACCAATTCACTACAGGCAATATTAATGCATCCTTTAAAAAAAATAAAACAATGTCGCTTGAGCTCAGGCGCATGCGCAAAATCTATGTAATCATCGGTATGTGGAGTAATATTTTAATTGATTAGAAAAGAAATCCGTAGCATTAATTAACGCTTAACAATTAATAAAAGTATACACCCTAAAACGCAGAAATAATTAAAAACCTATATGTTTATTTCTTAGAATTAAGAGTTTCTTTTGATAGTTTAGTTTAATCAAATAAAGAATTGACCGTACTATGCTTGGTAATAAAAGAAAATAATGAAAACTTGCGTAATGATGATCCCTGACGAAGTACGCTACTGATTCCTCGTGTTCAACTTCCAATCTTTGGAACACCCCTCCAAGTAGTAAGAACTAGGTATGCCAACAGGAACAGCCCCTTACGTGAACCCCTTATGCACGGGGTTACTTATGTAAGACAATCTAAAGTGACTCCAATTACCAGGTCTGATGTAACTGACAGAGACTACTATAATTCAAAGACCGTTCGCTCCTTTAGAGAATCTATTATGAACGGTTCTGATCCAAAATGGTAGTTGAAAAAGTAGATATCCAAAATCCCTTAAAACAGGTTTATAAGTCTGACACACCAAAAATATACAATCTATCGAAAACTACGATGGTCAGACTTATCAAGTGGTTTCAAAATAATTCCCACGAATGGATGATTCTTCAAAATCAAAAGTTTAAAAAACCACAACTGGTGTTACACACCATCTACTCCCAGACTACAATTGAGAATGCGTCACGGATGGGTGTCTTCTGACCTCACGCGAAAGATTTGGTAGGTACTGCCTAGTATTATGCTTCGAGGTAGCTACAAGCGAGCTTCGAGTTTTAGTAGATCGATTCTACTAATTAGGTACCTTGGCCCAAGGTGGCATTGGATGTGCCAAATTTAATATTTGCATATACGAATAAAGGTCAGATAGGTCATACGGAATGTCCCAAGAGAATTCTTTTACGGAAATATCAGTTCTTACGTAGTAAGTATAGGAAAAATAAATAAATGATAATAATTTAATTACAATACTTATAACAACTGATGATAATTTAATATTTGTTACCAAAGAAAGGTCTCAATTAAAAATAAACCGTTGCATGTCTGAATTTCCTTCCTGAGGGGTTACCATTGTAAAATCCCCTGTTGTTTCCCCTCCTATGATTGTTCCTAAAGTCAAAGTTTGATTTCCTGAAGAAATTCCTATTATCCTTCATGTCTAAAACTTGTTGGCTTACTATGCTTTATACTGACACTAACTTGGATAATACTTCTTGCGTGGTTTCAAAACTTCCCGCTGCTATGATTGTTTTTGTTGCATCTGTTGTGGCATTCGTAGTTACTGCCTTAATCGTTGCTTCTTTGGTATATTTTTTGGCTAAACGTTCTGGCATTCCTTCTGATATGTATGCTGCCTGTAGTCTCTCTGCTAATTTTTCTATTTCCGTCACGTACTGTGTTACGTCTTTCCCATTTTGTCTTACTTTATTAAGTTTCGCTAAGAGTAGGCTTTGGTTGTCTCCTCTTATTCCTGATTTTAGTCTATTCTTGATTTCCATGATAGAGTTTTCCGTCGTGATCAAACTTTTAGCTTTACCAGTTAATCTCGTCTTAATTAGTAAAATAGCATTTTCCTAATCGTCGTGTGTCGTGTTTATTTGTAGCAAATCTAATGAGTCCAAAAATGATTGCAACTTGCTTGCTTCCCCGTTAAATTCGGTCGGTAAAACCTTACTCGCAAAATTAAAAAAATCATTCATACTTGTCGCCATTTTCAACTGTTTGCTTATTGCTTGTAATACACCAGTATCGATTTCCTCAAATATAGAGGTAGGTATTTTAATAATACAACTTAACACTTGAAATGCCCTAGCAGTTTTATCTCTAATCCTATCTGAATAATTTTTACAACTTTCTTGTTGTACTAAACTTAAGTTTTTCCAGTTTTTACCTATTAATTTAGCAAAATTATTATAAAGAATTATAATACTATTGATTACTTCGATATGAATATCTGGATTTTTAGGAGCTTCCTTTTTCAAAACCCTTTTTCCCTGTTTGTTAATTTCTTCTACAATTGACCTTAACTTATCTTCGAAATCTTCCCATGTTATTGACATTTATGAGATTCGTTCATAGAAATAGAGTGCATAAGTACTTTAAATTTTTATACAGTCAAAGTTCTTGGTGTCTGCTTCGCTGCAATGCCTCGGTTGATGTCCTTTTTCAGCGCTCTTCGATGCGTTTTCCATAATGACCATATACATTTCAGAATAAAAGCTACTGTTATGATAAACAATAGTACCATTATATGCGTTGCAAAACTGTCTTGTTGTACCATAAAATTATTGTTGACGGTACCCGTTTCTTTTAGCTCTTGTTTAGTAGGTGAGCCGCCCATAGTTTCGCTTCTCCGGGGTCCCAGATTTAGATAAAATACCATATACTTCCACTTGTTTGAATTAATTTGCAGGATTATTTAAAATTTTCCATTTACCATTACCATTTGTTTCGCAAGAATATTTACCATTACCATTTGTTTCTCAGGAATATTTACCATTACCTTTTGTTTTGCAGGATCATTTACCATTACCATTTGTTTTGCAGGATCGCCATGTGGTGGTTACTTAGTAAGTGCCCATCGTATAGACTACTTTAACCATAAAACCATTTATCTTGGAGAAACACTTACCTCGTAACCATTCTTTAAGGGTCAAAATAAGCAGAAAAGTATTAATAATCATATGTCCGCAAATGCTTAATTTTCAAGATACTTTTTTGTTAACTTTTCTTCTTAAAAACCAAAGATTTATTCATTTCTCTGAAACCAGATGAGATATTTAAATGAAATTTAGGGTATTTTGAGAGGTAGCGATTGTGCATTTTTTCCCGTATAATTAAAAATTGTATGTCAATCATTGGCGCGCATATGGGTAATAATGTAATTTTTTTTAAGAAAAAATAAAATGTCTACGCCACTGAGACATTTCAAATGAAAAATCATATATTATATAGTATTTGAAATTAACTAGACACAATTGTAGACTAGACATACTTTCTATTTTTAAAATTTCTTCGATTTCCCTGTGGTTGCAGAGCCTTTCTTATACAAGAAATTAAAAATAAAAATATGCAAAATGATTTGAAATACAAAATGTGGTTAGTCATATTGAATTGATCTTATTTAAAAAATAAAAAATCTATCAACTTGAAATCAGTTTCTTATATTTAAAGGAAAATTAACAAAACTTAAAAATACAAATTATAGGTACCTTTAACTAATTATCGTTAAACTATTATCTATTTTACAATGGATTTTTAAGCACCTCTGGCAAAAAATAATTATTAAAAAATGAAAATAAAGCCGACTTCATATTATTTCGCCAAAATTCGTCATACCTTTCAATTTTCTGTATGTGAGGTTGACCATGTGGAGTCCAAACTATGAAATAGCAGGACTTTCTTTGGTTTAGGTGTAATTGCCCCTGAATTTGATAGAAATATGGATGATTTTTTTTAAAGTAATTACTTCCGTTTCAGTTATTTTTAGATATGTAATTTTTTTGTCTCGTATTCCATCAAGTAGCGTCATTGCTTTCAAATTTTCGGGGCATTTAACTTCTAAAATTGAATTACCAAATTCAGTTAGTCCATTAGGACTAGCGCACAGGAAAAATCGTCATTTTTACCAACGAATAAGCCACATTTTGATACAGTAAGACCAGTTATTTCTTCAAAATCCCTTATGGCAACAATTTCATTTTCTTGTCCGTACTTAGTTGTCGAATTTCCTCTGAGCGTACTGTACAGCATACTTTTCACGGCTTTTATAGGGTTGGTAGTCCGCTTCATTCGGCATATTCTACCAAAGCTTGAAGCAGTAATTCTGTACAGCCTTTCTTGTTGCCATAAGGGATTACTACTTTGTCCTTTCTAGTGCTTGCGATTACAGTGATATACGGATATCCATCTTCATCAACATTTCCATTTTCTCTTGCAATTTTAGTCTCTTCCTCACCTGCTAGCTGTAACTGTCTTAACAGTACGTTGTCTATATTTTCTTCTAATTTATATTGATTCGAATTGTAGTTTGGAACATTTGTGGAAGGTATATTTAAAGTGCCAGTAATTTGTTCAAACTGAGAGAAACCGCATCCACTAGAAGAAAAAAATACAACTAAATATTTGTTTACCACATTTTTACAATAATATGTTAAAATGTTAGTGTTTGTATCACAGACCATACAGTTTTTACAAAGAATACACATTAATACTTTTAGGTACAACGATGTTCAACAAAATCGCGCAGGGTACAAATCATTCCGTGTAAAATTCCGGGTATACCGGGTATTCCGTCTCCTATTTTTATGGTCAATATAATTTAAGCCTGGCAAATGCTCATAAAAATAGTAGGTAGTGCGCATTTTACAAGGAAACATTTATACCCTACGCAATTTTGTTGAACATCGTTGTAATTAAAAGTTGCATATTCCTTACACATACTGTATCGTACATACATATACAGTGTGACAATTTAAAAAGTTGCGTTTGCGGTCAGCTATATCTCGAAAACGAAAAATGATATAAAAAAATGCTCAAAACCCTTTCTAGGATAGGTAGGGGCAACTAAAGTGACATAAAAGATGAGGGTTTATTGGCTTTGTAACACTGTATAACAAGTAGGGTTTGTTTGTTTTTAAAATTGTTAGATCTTAATGTTGAGCATTTTTTGATGTCATCTTTTGTTTTCGAGATATAGCTGGATATAGCCAAAAGATGCAAAAATTCTTTATTGTATAAAATACATATATTTACCAAGAACTGCTGCCATATTAACATCTATTTCTTCGTCATTTTGTTGTGAATATAAGGGAAATTTTGCATTGCACATATTACACTGTACAATAAATTTAGAAGCAAAACCATTCCGAATCTCGTTAATAATCTGGCGTTTACAATAGAACTTGAAAAAGAGGGTAAATGTTTTAAATTCTGGAGCTGCTGCCAAAAGTAAGCCATGTTTATGATTCTATTTCCTGTTAACGAAAATTCTTTTTTTGGAATTTCCATTTCAACATCAATATCAGGAAATATTTCTTGGTCCAAAGTATGTTCCTGTTCTACCTCTGTTGGAATTTCCATTTCACTTTTTTCTACATTAGATGTAGAAGCTTCATTAGGTTTTCCCCGCCAGCGTACCAATGCTGCCCTATAAAAATATATAATTATTTTTTAATTCATATTACTATCATTATCTACATTCTCCTAAAGTACATATACATAAAAAATCTTAATAGGTACCTATATTTTTAAAAGTATATAGATTTCAGCTGGTTGAATCGGGAATTTTCTTTAACATATTGTTGTCTTTTTGGGCATTAAAATGGAAAGAAAGAATAATTCAATTACTTTGGATCAACAGACATACATAAAAACAATTTTACAAAAGTTTAACATGAAAGATTGTTAATCTGTCAGCACTCCTCTACCAAGTAAAATAAATTATACAAATTAAATATATATGAAAGCCCTAGCCGAAATCTATCTTATCGGGTGTTTGATGTATTTGATGGTGTGCACACGACCAGATTTAAGTACAGCTATTAACATTTTAAGTAGATATGTTAACAACAATAAATAAGGAACTATGGCAATGTTTAAAAAGGGTTCTTAGGTATCTCTCAGGTTCAGTGAATTTTAAGTTGACATATATACGAGGTGAATACAAGAATATTATAAGCGGCTATGTTGACTCTGATTGGGGAGGAGATGATGATAAAGACAGAAAAAGTACAACAGGTTATTTATTTAAGTTATTCGATCAATTTGTGATAAGCTGGAATACAAAGAAACAATTGTCAGTAGCAGTTTCTTCTACTGAAGCTGAATATATGGCTCTGTTTGAAGCCGTAAGGGAAGCACTTTGGTTGAAATCATTAGCAGAAATTATAAATATAAATGTTAATATGCCAGCCGGAATCTACTTTTAAATATTATTGAGCCTCAGAAAATATTTTAAACCAACAATAACTCAATCAATACAAATTTTGTAAAAATATAGGTTGCCTTTATTATCCTATTGACTAAATATTAATGAATACTTAAATTAAGTAACTTACCGCCGTCTTTTAGCACTAACTACACCACAACTCTTTTTTATTCCTCGTTTATTACCCATTTTATTTTATTAGAATTTGCAAATACCTAATAGCGCGCTATCCGTTGGATAAATCGAAATCACTACGAGCGCGTAACCACTGTGAAATGGCTGAGCGGAGTGTACTATTATGAGTTAAGGGACGCATGTCGTTAGGGGGCAGCATGTCGTTAGGGGGCAGCATCTTCCGGTAGTAAATTTTCAAAAATTCATTACATGCAAACGAAAAGAGATAAAGAGCTCAAATTTGGAGAATGGATTTATATGTATCGACTGAACGTGCGTTGCATGAGTATTTAGAAAAAAAAATTATTTCAAAAATTTGAATACCGTATCTCAAAAATAACATCATTTTTTTATGCATTCCTCCTAGATAATTATTTCTAGTTTTATACCCTAAAATTTGGAGTCTTAATATTTAGCGGTTTGAAAGATATGAATTTTTGAAAATTGCAGTAGGTTCTATTATCCTCTTAAGAACTGTTTTGTTAAGTTTAAATGTAATGAAGAAGCATGAACTCTAAATTACACCACTGAACGTTGGCGCTCACATTTGGGTTGCGCCCCCATACAATTGTTTAGAATTTGCTGAGTTAAAGTGGTTTTTTGACATCGGGGTGCTTTCTGTTCTTTAGTCAATAGTAATTCGTTTTTGGTGCACCTCCTCCAGATTTATTGCTGTTGATTAGGAGCTCAAGAAATGGATAAACTGCGTCGAAATAAACTTATGTGTTTGACACTTTTTATTAATTCAAGAAGTCTATCTTTCAAATCTGACATTTTTTTCTTAGTGAAATATATAGGGTGATAATAACAACAAAGTATTCCTACCATTCTCCCCCCTTAACAATTTCATGTTCTAAATAAAAATTGATAAGAAACAAAAACATAAAATTCAATTAAATCATTCAAATCCATAACGCTTTGGCCACTATTGCACGTCCCGCTCGTGTTACTCGGCGTACTTCATCTTCATTCTTGGATACAACATCGCTTTGTGGCATATTTCTTCCTTCTCTCAATGTGTCTTGCTCTTCTCTTCTCTCATCATGTCGATGTTCCTTTGAAGAAGTCCAGCTCTCTTGACTGGTGATTTCCAATGGGTATAGTCGTTGGAACGGACGTAGAATTTCCCCGTGTTCTGTCTTCACTTTGGCCACTCGGTGTAGATCATCTCTTCCAGGATATGTTTCAAGTATTCTGCCCAAGGGCCAGTTCATCCTTTTGACATTATCGGCTCCAATATATACGATGTCTCCAACATTCAGGTCGCGTATTTTGCCTTTAGCAGAATGGACCAGCTCCGCCAGGTATTCTCTTTTAAATCTTTGTCGTCGAAAACCGTCTCAAATCCTTTGAATATATCGATGTCTGGTTATGAGATAATTTCTGTCAATTTCATCCAAATCTGCTACATCACTGCTTGGTATATCACTGATAAACAGATCCGGAGTTAGAGGGCTTAAATCATCATTATTGTTTGATGTATATGTAAGAGGTCTAGCGTTGATCACTGTCTCACAATCGCACAATAAAGTTAAGAGTTCTTCATACTTTACTGATGCTCTCCCTAGATTCCTTCCTAAAAGTTCTTTGATGACACGAACTAGGCGTTCCCACCATCCTCCCCACCACGCAGCTGTTGGTGGATTGAAATTCCACTTTATTCTTTTGATTGTAGAATTACTTTATTCCAATCAATTTCTTTCATTTGTCTATAAGCACCAGAAAAATTCGTTCCATTATCTGAGTAGATGGTAGAAATCCTTCCTCTTCTTGCTATGAATCGCCTTAATGCAAGGAGAAAAAGAGTCTGTTGAGAGTGATTTTACCAGCTCAAAATGGACTGCTCGGTAAACGGCGCAAGTGAATAATACTATCCAAGACTTCTCGTCACCTTTCAAGAATAAAGGTCCATTTAAGTCTATTCCAACTATCTCAAAAGCTGCCTTGCAAGTTATTCTATCTTTTGGTAGTGGAGCAATGGGAGTATTCACAAACTTTGCATTGTATCTCTTGCAAACTACACATTTGGATACGATTTGTTTAACATTCTTCCTACCTTTTAAGATACAAAATTTTTTCCGAAGTATTCCAAGTAGTGTCTGTACTCCTACATGAAAATTCAATCTGTGACTTTCCTCAATCAGTTTCCCGACAATTTGGTGTTTGCTCGGTAATAATATTTGGTATTTAAAACCTTCAGAGTAATCTCCAAGAAGTAATTTTGTTTGGATTCTCCATAGTCCATATTTATTTCTGAATAGTTGCAGATTTTCAACAGATTTTGCGTCATCCCCAAAGCTTTCTATCTGAATTAATTTCAATAAACATATTTCTCCTTCATCAATTTCTGCGCATGTTAGCTCACCTAGTCTTTTTGAAGACACATCTCTCGCATTTTTAATGAATCTCAATATCCAAGAGATCATCCAGATGATTTTAGAATACTTAGAGAAATAATTGAATTCATTAGTCGATGTGGTTACCTTTGAGATGAGTGTCGTGATCGTCTTTCTCTTTTCTGTACTAACATCCTCTACTGGACAAGTAATATCATGGTGAGGCCAATCATTCGGATCTCTCTTTAACCAGCTCGGGCCATTTATCCAATCACTTTCCAGTAGTGATTTAATATTACAACCTCTTGATGCAATATCCCCTGGGTTCATTTTTCCTGGTACGAAATTCCACTGTTCTGAATCGGTATATTTTCTTATTTCCTTGACTCTATTGCCTACGAATATATTCCAGTTACCTTTGGTAGCTATCTATGATAAAGCAACCATCGAATCACTACAATAGTATGTCCTCATGTTTCTGAATCCTTCGATGTCCCTGATTGAATGACATAATCTAACTCCTAGTAATGCAGCTATTAGCTCGAGTCGAGGGATTGTTGAATTTTTCGGAGCTAATCTTGACTTTGCCTGAATTAATCTAAGAGAAGTGCACTCTACTGTTGAAGTTCGCAGAAATATACAACAGGCAATGGCTAATTTACTCGCATCACTAAACACGTGAATCGT
This sequence comes from Galeruca laticollis, assembly GCA_963921935.1. Taxonomy (NCBI): domain Eukaryota; kingdom Metazoa; phylum Arthropoda; class Insecta; order Coleoptera; family Chrysomelidae; genus Galeruca; species Galeruca laticollis. The sequence continues at coordinate 54,380,660 of OY998184.1, forward strand.
AGAGTTATGAGGAACGTTGATGTTGAAGTTTTCACCAAGTGTTCTGGGAATCTTCAGAAGAGAAATCATGTTAACCTGTCTTAACCAAACTTCAAAAGGCTGACTTATATCTTCTGGTAAACGTTGATCCCAGCCCAATTTCATTTCCCAAGTTTTTTGTAACAGTAATTTGGGAATGAGGGTAACTGGACATAAAAATCCGATAGGGTCGAAAATTCTCTGAGCTGTTGACAACAAACCACGTTTGGTTCGTGTTATACTTTCCAGTTGCGTCAGAGAATTGATATCGCAACAGAGAGTATCTTCTTTGAAATCCCATAACAGACCTAACACGCCTGCGACAGTGTCTTCACAGTAGGTATCAACGGATGTGATATTATCAGTCCATCCTCTCAGATTGAACATTGCAGTAGACATTATGTGTGTAGACTCTTCAACGAATTTCCTTAGTTCTTTTTCGTTATCGAGATTAGTCACACAATTATCAACATAAAGAGAATATTTTAGTTTTTTAGCTGTTTCTTCATATTCTTTAGAAACTTTGTCGAGATGATGTGTAATAGTTGCTGATAAAAGAAATGGACTTGGTTTGACACCAAACACTACTCTGCAGTGTCTATAAATTTTTAATTTTTCAGCTTCGTAATCATCCCACCAAAGGAATCTCAGAAAATCCCTGTCACTTTGTTCAACGCTTATTTGTAAAAATGCTTTTTCAATGTCAGAAATCACACCAATAGGTCTTAAACGAAATTTACCTAGCAAATTGGGAATTAATTCTAGAAAATTGGGTCCTTTTTCCAAACAATTGTTCAACGAAACACCCATTTTATTAGCAGACGCATCGAATACTGGGCGTATCTTACTAGTTTTACTTGTTTTCCTTAAAAACTGCATGATGTGTCTTTCTTTTCAAAATTTTCAGTGACTTGCTCAATCGTTCCCAACATCTTCCATTCTCGAAAAACATTGTCGTAGTCATCAAATTTACCTAAACTAATCAACTTTTTTGAATTGAAACACAGTCTACTTTGTGCTATATCTTTGTTACTTGAAATAGTTGGATGACCTTCAGTCCATGGTAACTGAACTTCATATCTATTATCAATATTAAATTTGATGGTATCATAAAATTGTTTCAAAGTATAATTCTCTAAAGTATTATTCGATTTTACTTCGGCAGATTCTCTGATTCCCAATAATTCTAAATTCCCCAAATCGGGTATTGAAAATTCAGTAAAACCAGAAAATAGTTTCATATTTTTGTTTCTAGAATCATATCTTTCCATTATCGTCCACCCAAGATGTGTTTCAATAGCAGTTAAATCATGGGTGATGTTTTCTGTATTTCCTGTAAGAAGTTTACCAAAAATGTCCCCTCCCAGTAATAATTCGATTTCATGTGGAAAATCTTTGACGTCAATATCATAGATTATATTTTTTTTCTTCAGATAATCAATACAAGATGCATCATCAAGTCTTGGTATAGAGTTGCAAATTTTATTCTGATCTAAAACTTCTAAACTACATGCAAATGAGTTATCTAAACTTTTTATTTGAATATTGAACATGCTGTGTACTTGTGGTGCAGACTGATAACCTCCGAACACCCCTTGAATGATAGTTTCTTCACTTATTTTTTCCAATTTCAAATGTTTTGTACAAGAAGACAGAATATATGAACGCTGTGAACCCGAGTCCAATAATGCTCGAACGAGTTTCTCATCATTTCCATTTAAAAATTTTACAATTACAGTTTGCAGTAATCTTTGTGTAATTACTTGTTAAAATATTGTCCACCGCTTTCTCTTCAGGTTTTTCTTTCTTGGCATTCAAATCGGGCACATTATCAGGTAATGTTTTCTTGAACAAATCAGACACCTAACATAAGACTTACAATTTTTACTAGTGTGATTTTGTTTGAGACATGCAAAGCAACCCTTTGTTTTCATGATAAGATTCTTCTTTTCATTGAATGATAATTTTGGTACCTTCAAACAGTCCTGACTTGAATGTGACTTCTCACAAAATAGACAAGATGGAAATTTCTTACCGTCTTTTTCTTCCTCCTTAGAGCTAGCTGAGTATAAGACTGCTGCTGTATAAAGCTCACCCTCACCTAGTTGTCGTTGGTTCCTTCTAGACGTATACTTGATGTTCTCCTTTCGAAAGCTTGCCTGTGCCAAGCTGATTCTTTCTTCGGATTCCACTTCGCTTCTCAAAAAATCTAGTAATAAAGATAAATTATCAGTTTCCAAAATATCATTTCACTTAGTTTTGTCCTGAATAAATGAATATTTATTTCTATTTGCATTTCTATGCCTTTCCCAAACCTTTAATAGGTCTTCTGGTAACGCAGACTCGACGAGTGGAAATAACATAGTTGCATACTTCTCCTTTGTAACACCCAGTGTTTCTAAAGCCCTCAATTGAGTTTCTAACTTAACATACAATTGAGAAAATGTCATACCTGTATCTTTCATGGACTGTTTCAGGACCAAACTCAACAACTCTCTTACACATACTTCAATAAGGAATTCGTCCCTGGCGAATCTGGCCTTCAACTGGTCAATAGCAATATTGTAGTTCGCGCCTGACGGTGGAAAGCTCTCTATCAGTTCTCTAGCGGCAGAACCCTCTTCAGTGGACTGGAGCAGGTACTGAAATTTGTCCTCCAAATCGATATCATCGTCGTCATGGATTTTTTTGAATTGCCCCCAGAAACCAATCCAATTTTTGACATTTCCTTCAAATTTTCTCAACTCAATTTTCGGAAGATGAAATTTTCTCTTGGTGTGTTCGCTGCAACCGCGTGAACTGCATTGGTCCTCTTCTATCTTTTTCTTAAGGAAAAATTCACATCTTGATCTGTATTCAATCAATGCTTCCCGAAAATATTCAACTTGATTGTATTCTTCCTCAAAAGATGCGTCGTCAATGTCTGTAGATAGTAGTAGCTCTCTTATATTTTCGTCTGCCCTGAACAATATATCGCCCTTATCTTCCAATTGTCTCGAAACTGCTAACAGATGTTGCTTATTTGTGGATTCATTGAGTAACATCTGGTCCAACTCTTTGCAGATTTTTTAAAAGTTTTTTTCTGATGAATTATCTTTCCTTCTTGATATTTTCCATTTCTTAACTTATTGAGTCCTGTCACGGTCGCCAAATGTTGATTAGGAGCTCAAGAAATGGATAAACTGCGTCGAAATAAACTTATGTTTTTGACAGTTTTTATTAATTCAAGAAGTCTATCTTTCAAATCTGACATTTTTTTCTTAGTGAAATATATAGGGTGATAATAACAACAAAGTATTCCTAACTATTGCTTTGCTTCATCTGCCTCGTTTAGATTCTCCGACTTTAGACAATTGAAACAAACTTGTGATGGCATCTTAAACTATCAAACACAGATAGACAAAACATTTCATTCATAAGTTCTTTAAAATCACAATCCATGATTGATAAAAACGATGTAATGCGTGCAACAAAAACGGACTATTCTCTCTCTTACGGGGGAGCACTATTTTAAATGCAACGCTATTAAAAGCGAGTTCGTAGTTCGGCAGTGGCGTACCAGGAAGTTTTAGGTTTAATACACAAACATATTTTTAGTTTTATATAAATATTTTATGAACAAAATATCAATTTTGTTATGATTTTTGACTGTTTTACAATTGATCCTTAATTTTAAATTATATTGTGATCCAAAGCAACAAATGAGAAATTTTTGTATTATAGATTTCTCAGAAGAGCGACCTAGGCGAGTTTGCATTTTCACTAGTCAGATCGCGTCATTACAAACTTCGGGTATTAGGGTAAAAAAACATACACATAAATTATATATATATATATATATATATATATATATATATATCCTTTTTATGATTTTATATTTGTATAATTAATCGTAATTGTTACTAGAAAAATAGTAATAACTTGAACAAATAGTTTATTGAAATCGAAACTGACATGACATTAAAAATTAAATTATTTTTTTGACATATTACATTTTTACCCACTTTTGATATTTTTGTTTAAAAATTAAATATCATTACATGACATTGACATTACTGAGTAAAGAAAATTAAACATAGCCCCCACCTTGAAGGGTACCTTCAAAATAACAAAATAGAAGACTAAACAAAAATAGTTCATAAAATTTGCAAAATGTTGAAAAAACATAAAACAAACACTTTAACCACTTGCATATTTTCATTAAAGGGTTTGTGAATCATTAGTCATCTTGGGTAGGAAGTGGACATAAATCTCGTATAGATCGTTGGATGGTTCCTGAGTAGTTTTGATGTCTGCGACTCCGGAATCATTATCTTCAAAATTCTGCCAAAATTCCAATTAAAAGATGGCTGGTGTGGGCGTTTTACTAAAACTAATGTGCCCACACCAATAGTAGTTGGCTTTTCTCGCCATTTGTATTGTTTGTGCAATTCTGTGACATATTCTTTCGAAAATTTGTTCCAAAATTGCTGTTGTAGCTGCTGTATAAATTGGAGTCTGGATAATCTGTTAGGTGGTATATCTTGTAGTTCATACTCTGGAGGGGCAGTGATGGATCGTCCAATAAGAAAATGTGATGGAGAAATCGGAAGGAGATCGTTGGGGTCATTGGATAATGCGCATAATGGTCTTGAGTTGAGTATTCCTTCAATCTGTATTAGTAATGTATTCAATTCCTCAAATGTTGCAATAGTGTCCTGGAGAATTCTTTTTAAGTGAAATTTCATACTTTTTACAGAAGCTTCCCATAGACCCCCGAAATTTGGACTATAAGGTGGAATGAAATGCCAAATGAAACCTTAAGTTGAGGCAAACTCGATTATAGTATTTTTTGAACGTTGAGCCATTGTCAGAATATACATGAGAAGGCAAACCTCTTCTAGAAGTGAATCGACGCAGGCAGGAAATGAAATGTTCACTCGTTAGTGCACTAACTCACTCTAAGTGAATTGATTTTGTCGAGAAACAAACAAAAACACATACATAGGCTTTAGTAATTTTACGCCCTCGACCTTTCCTGTCTGACACATAAAACGGACCAGTCTATGCCTGTGTACTGAAACGGGAATGACTGTGTCACACGATTACTGGGAAGATTTGACATGGGTGCATCACAAAAATTGGGTTTTGTCTTAAAACATGTTATACATTGTTTGATTACTTTTTTTACTAAGTTTTTGGCACCTATTATCCAATACTTTTGACGAACCGCAGCTAATAAACATTGCGTGCTTGCGTGTAATAGTACTTTATGTTTATGAGTGGTAATAAGCTTAGCTAATATATGTCTGGAACATAATAAAATTGGGTGTTTGGTATTGTAATTTAATGGAGTAAAGCGTAATCTACCTCCTACTCTGAGGATATCATCTTTATCAAAAAATGGCAGTAAAGGTGATAGTTTATTATTTTTCGGTACTTGCTGTTTATTTTTTAATAGTCTTAGTTCTGGTGAAAAGGATTCTTGCTGAGCGATTTTTATTAATTGTAATTGAGCATAATTTATTTCATGTGCATCAAGAGAATCAGTACGAATAGGTTTAGATTGTATGTTTAATTTAATATTTCTAATGAATCGAAAAATGTATGCTGTAACTCGTAATAATTTTATAAAATATGAGTACTTATTAAATAAAGCGAATGTAGGATTATTTTTGGGAATGTTTGAAGATAGTAAGATCTTCGATTCTTTTTTTAATTCTGGTAACTCATTGTCAATAGTAAATGTATTACAAGGCCAGCTATCTGAATTTTGATTTAAAAATTGTGGACCGTGCTACCAAAAGTAAGAATTTATCAGTTTTGTAGGCAAGATACCTCTGGATGCTAAATCTGCAGGATTATGCTGACTGGAGACATAATTCCAATTTTCAATGTTAGTAAGATGTTGCATTTTTGAAATTCGATTTGCAACAAATTGTTGAAGCCTGGATGGTTCTAATTTTAACCAAGCCAACACCACTTGAGAATTGCTCCAATAGACTGTTGGAATTGAATTAGATAAGGCTATATTGACTTGTTCACATAACTGTGCACTAAGAAGAGCAGCACATAATTCCAATCCTGGAATTGTTGTGGGTTTAATAGGGGAAACCTTGGACTTTGCACAAAGAAGACAACATTCATATTTTTCTTCTATAAAGTTATAACTACGTGTATAAATGCATGAAGCATATGCCTTTTGAGATGCGTCTGAAAAGCAATGCAATTCGATTAGTTTAAAATTAATAGGTATTACGTTTCTAGGTATCTTTAGATTATTAAAAATTTGTAATTGACTAGAAAAATCATTCCAAATTGATAAGAGCTAATTTGTGATCGGTTTGTCCCATGCTAGGCCTTTTGTCCATAATTGTTGTATTATTATTTTAGCAATGACAATACTTGGACTGAGAAGACACAAAGGATCGAAAATTCTTGAAATCCGAGATAGTTAACATGCTATTTAAAATTCTTACCTAAAAAATATAAGAATTTGTTGGCTTATTTTTATGCACGTCTGAACATCTTAATATCTAACATCAGTGGTTCTTTTTAACCTTCATGGGACGGACATCAAAATTTTACGAAAAGGACTAACTGGGGTCCGAGAAGACCCCATGCGTAAAATTGCAGAAATGCTGTATTTTTCTTTAAATTAAATATATAGAAAATAAGTTTTATTAAAGTTTTACTATTAACCATTTATTAGTCAAAAATCATCACGAAAAAATACAAAATACCCTAATCACTAATACTACTAGCTACATATCATTTTAACATTTTTTACAAACTATCTCCAATTTTGAATGTTCTAGGCACACAAAGTTATTACACCTAATACATATTTTTCTGGATTTTCTGTCTTTTCCTCTTTGACACATATGGCAGCGCCCCCTGGTAATGTTTTGTTGTTCAACTCTATGTTCTGTTGCATCCAGTAGTTCGGGAAAAACGTCTGTCATATGCCGTTTTCTATTCGTCTGAATGTATTTATTATTATATCGCCGGAAAACGTTTTTCTTTATGAGTTCTTTTCCTAGTCTCAAAATATACATTTTACGTTTATCCAAACTGTTTTTGCGCCAATCCGGGTTTTGCAGTAACCACAATTTATAAGCATTTATTCCTGCAATATCTATAAGATGCGAAAATATTGCCATTGGCCAGCAGTTTGACTTTCTCTGCACTGAATATTCTTTGGCCAACTTATCTGAAGTGTCGACAGCACCTTTTGTTTTGTTGTAATGAAGAATAATTTCTGGTTTATAGTGCTGTTCTTCTCCAGCTACTTTACTATCAGTATGCTCACTTGAAAGTAAGATGACAGCATGTTTTTGTTTAGGAACATAGGATACTAGCGTTCTTTGATTTCTAAAAGCAAACATACTTGAAAACTCTTTCTTGTACGATGCCGGTAGAAGGTCCCTGAGAATAAATGTTTTATTTTTCCGAAGGGTTCCACATAAAGTAATATTTTTTTTTTCCACAACTTGTCAGCAAGTTCTAAACTTGTAAAAAAGTTATCGGTCGTTATTCCAAATCCGCGTTCCAAATGGTCTGTCAAATCTAGGACAACCCTTTGACCTTGACCCTTTTCCGCTTTGTTACCTTGTTTTCCTAAAAATTAATAGATACATAGGAATATAAAGTTTGCCTATATTGCTTTTCAAATAACTTACCCAAATAAACTTGCATGTTTGCAATATAAGAAGTGGTGCAGTCCACAAGAGCCCATATTTTGATTCCATACTTATCAGGTTTACTCTTCATATAGACTCGGAATGGTGCCTTACCCCTAAATGGTACAAGCTGCTCATCTACACATAGATGGTCGCCAGGATTAAGTGATTTTTTACAATTAGAAGTGAAAATATCGAATATATCTCTTATCGGAGCTAGCTTATCCACTAATTTCCGTTCTTGTCTTGTTTGAAAATTATCAAAGCGTAAAAATGAAGTAATTTGTTTGAATCTGTCTCTTGACATTGCAGCAGGAATTATAGGACGACAGTAAGAAATATCTTGACACCAGAGCATATCGATGCCTCTTTCGATCAGTGAAGTGCGCCAAGAATAAGCAACAGTCCAATATAAGCTTCAATCTCTGTAGAATCAACAGGTACAAAAACTTTATTCGGATTTTCTATATTCCATTTATCATAATATGTTTGTGCCTTTCTGTTTGTTTCGGTTACTATTATGTTCAGAATATCCGGAGATAGGAAAAGAAGAAAAGCGTCTTTTATACTTGAGATATCAGAACTGTAATTTGTAAGGCCTAGAGCATGTCTCCGAATATTAGCTTTTGAACGTCTAACTTTTGTGTTTCCTGGAATTTTTGACCACTCAGTTCCATCTTTAGATTTATATACTGGAATGCCCTGGCTGTTACTAACTGTTGGTTCCTCTGGGTTCATTTTCTCTATACTTTGATCAACAACTATTACATCATTTTCTTCCTCTACTTCTGTGACAATGTCTTCATCTTCTAAGTCACTCGATGTTTCCTCATTGATAACACTATGAAACTCTGGATCATCACTTTCAAGTATACGTAACATCTCATCGTCAGTAAGCCCCTTGCGATTGTTTGTAAATAAAAACTGACTCATTTTCAAAACGATGTACCCTACTCGCAATATCACAAGAGACTTACCCGAATATTCAAGTCTAAAAATTATATCGCAGTGCGGGGAATCCCCCATTTGAACTGGTAATTTACATTTTACAATTATATGGGTAAATTCCCTGTGAGTAAACAAACGTTAAATGTATAGGATTCCCCGATTTTACTAACAGTTACCGGGATTATTTTATCGGACGTAAAAGGCTGACCGGGGTCTGAAGAGACCTCTGGAATATAAAACTATTTTTTGTTTATACCAGCCAATAAAAACTACTAAATACATCATATTTTATCAAAATAATTCATAAACTGCAGCTAGATGAAAGATCAATGTTTAAAAATTTGCGTTTGCAAAGATACAGCAAAAACATACGTCATGGGGTACAAACGGACCCCGGCCAGTCCTATGAAGGTTAAAGTAAAACGAAATGGTCTTTGTTTGAAATGTATGTAATTGAGCATATTAAACGAATGCCCAGCAGAAAAACTGAGTTATATGAATTCAATTTTCAAATGCAATAAGAATTTTCTTTCATTGTAATATTATTTATCATAAAAAAATGACACTTTTTTTATGTATACTACTGACTAACAACAAAGCATTGGTAGACATTTACTTCCCTATGAAACGATAAATACGGATTCAAAAGAGCTGATTTATTGCCAAAATTGCACTGGTGATCCATATTTAAAAGTTTTATTATTAGGCGATTATTAAAAAAACACACAAAATTCAACAACAAAATCACATCCAAGTATAAGCAACACTGCACTAGAAAATTACGAATGACTCTCTGAAAATCGATAAATTTTTGTAGTACGGTGTTGTCACAGCTAGTTCCTTCTCGTATTCAACAATGATTTTTTTTTGAAATGTTCTATAAAAATCTGGCGGCGTACCTAATGTATGTACATGGCCCGCACCTAATTTGGTAAGCACCCGTTTTTATGATTTTAATGTTGGATCGCTTTCAAATGTAAACAGTTATGCCTCTGTGTTTAATAGTCTAAGGGTTGCGTTCATATTGAGATATTGTCCTCGAAAGTTGTAAAAATATTGCTAGGGAAAACTTGTGGAATAGAGAAGACTATTTGCGTATTCTATACTATTGTGGGCAGTCTAGTATGGAAAACTTTTTAATTATTAATTTAAAAAAATACTCTTCATAAAATGCTGTGCATGACCTAAAACACAAAATACAGTCATCAAGACATCACATTTTTCCAGAGGTTTGTTAAAAAATTTAGAGGTCTCGCAGAAATAAAAAAGATTATCTTATAATCTTAAGTAAACTTATTGTCTACAGGAGTAACTTTTTGTATAATGCATGGCATGTATGGACAATTAAAAGGAGCTTTGGTACTGTCTAAATTTGATTGATCTATTTTCTTTTTTATTAGGTGGATTACGACAAGCAAACTCCTTTCGAATCGTCATCCGTTACAGTTCGTTACAGAGCTCCCGAAGATCAAAAATGGAGATCTAACACCCGCGATCCCAAAATAGATCCACATGACGAAGGTATAGTAGAATCAGACAAGTGCTGTATTAACAAGTTCTGTATTAACCTTCCTGAACAATTTAGTAAATTAAATTTAAAATGTAGTGACTTGAACAGTGTAAATTCAACTATTTCTAGGATTTCAAGAAATCCTTTTTGTGCAAAAATGTTCGGTCGCAATATGACTGTTACTGAAAATACAAAGACTGTTACTAAATCTTTTATAGATTTGAAACTAGTAAATAAGATTGTAGAAAACTTTGACAAATGTGATGAATCTACCAATTCTTTTGATTTTATTAACCAACCAGCTGCCGTATCTGAAGTAGAAGAATTCGAAAAAACACTGGAAGATGTCACTAAAGTTTCAAATATACCTTCAGATTTAGATAATCTTAACCTCAGAAAATTCTCACCTAGTCCCATAATAAATTGTTTTAGCCCTCACTCTCATGCTTACCATTACTTTTCAGACTGTTCTAATTTTAATGACGGAGTAAATTCATTTCAAATTAATGAAAATATCGAAGGTACGGAAACCCAAAAACATCAAGATATAAACGTAGAAGAATCTTCAAACAATCAAAAAATTTGGGTTCGAATCGCGGAAGGAGAGTTGATACAGAAGCTGTCGAAAAATAAAGAAGCGGAAACATTCCAAGGCCAACAGAATGTTGGTGAAAAGCAAGAAATAGAAGAAGAACCCCAAACAAGATTGCCATTGAAGAAACGAAAACACTCATTGGCTAATACAACAGAAGCGAATTCAGATGAGGAAACCATTGGACCAGAAGTGATAGAAGAAATAATAAAACGAGCTCGAGCCAAAGAAAACGAAAGTGATATTAGTTATCCCGCTACACCTGCCATAAGTATAGCTGAAGTTCAAGAACGGCTCGAGTCCCGACCGCGTACTTTCAAAACTCCTGCAGAAAAGAAAGAAATGCCTCCTCCGCCAGTCCCCGATCATCTGACGGTGCCAAAAATAATAACCGAACAATACAACACTCATACTTACAATAATCCTACTATAAATTATCACTTGAACAACGTACCTTATCCTTTTTTTCCTTGCACGTATTTTTCTCATATTTTGTGCACTCCAACGTTCGATGTGAATGTGGTGAATGCACAGAAACCTGGAGGGGCCTCCCAAAATCATCATCCAACTGAAAATGAAACTAAAGTCGAGATAAAAAAAAGAATCAAGAAGAAAAGAAGAGAATGTTTTTTCGAGTAAATCACATCTCCATAATTTTCAGTATTTTCAAATAGTTTTGACTGAGTTTTAATATTTCATTTTAATAGTCACTTTATAAAAAGTCACCAATTTTAACAGCTGTGAATTTGTTACATATTTTGTTTTTTATTAATTATTTTACATTTTTATTTTTGTATCGTTTTATTCAAATATGGAAATTTGAAGAAGAGAGAAGACATCGAAGAAAAGAAGAATCTCCGTACATCACTTAAAACAGCTTCAATGATTTTAAGTCGTACACTAATAATAGTGATTTCAGCATTGCATATAAATCCTAATTTTTATTTTTTACAATATTATATTTTTTATTTAACATCATAAGTATTCTTGGATATAACGTATTTTTAGGTTTATTTCAGAATGAACTATTTGAAAACAAGAATACAGATGTCTCTGTTAGCAAAATGGCATTTATACTAAAATAATGAAAATCTCTCTTTGTATATGAAAACGTAAATTTGTATTTAAAAAAAAAGGATTTTTGGTAACCAAAGGAGAGGAGAATTATTTATTGAAACAGTTTAGTTAGTTGATTTTGATATTCCCGAGAGACAACATCAAATAAGAGTTTGTAACCGTTTTATTTTGTACTAGTGTGCCTAAGCGGTATATCCAACTGTATTCGATTATTATATTGTTAACTTGTGATTTCACTCCGTAAATCAAGTTTAAATACCTAATTCAGTTATTTATTACCCTTACTTAATAACACATTCCTATTGATCAACATTAGTATATTGAAATAGGTAGTCTGTTAGAATTACGTAGACCAAGAATTCTACCACATAATCTGTGGTAGATGTTAAATATATTATTACACCCTGTATATGGTTGTTAATAACGTTATTAAGTCACTTCTTACCTTAGTTCAATTCATATTAACCATTCATAGTTTTAAACAGGTTGGCAAAGATAATCTCTGAGGTAGACATAACTTGTAGGTATATTTTGTTTGAGTAAATATTGACATATTCTAGTTCCTCCAAATAAACCGTTTTAGTATGGTATTCCAATAGTTATATTAATTGTTTCTGACTTCAAGACCTTGTACGAGTGGTATAATATTCCAGTAAAGGAGTATGTTTGTCTGATATGCCGTAAGTCCATAGTTTTAAGGAAGGTTTCATATCTTCTTAAAATTGAGTTTCCCATGTTCAGGTTAACTCAAGGTTATTTTACGGATTGTACTATTCAGTACCGTGCACTCAAATTGGGATGACAAATATTGAGACTGGAGAATTAATTAGATATTATAAATCCATTTTCATGTTATGATTTTGAAAAATGACATTTAATGATTAGATATTTAGACTGACAGATAACCTCGATATACGGCGAGGCAATTTTTCAAACGTCACATTGTTTAGTGATGATGTAGATGGTGTCAACCATCGATTTTATGGCGACTTGCGCGTGTAGAGTAAATAGTTATCAAAATTAAGGAGTATAGGGATTTATTTAAAATTAGGATACAATGGAGGCATTTGTGAGATATTAAATTACACATGCCCAAGGTTATTTGAGTTACATTAAATTGCTCACAATCTCTTCAGGTGGCACGATGATGTCATCAGATAGGTTGGCAGGGATGAAAGGAACTAACTGTTGACAGTGTATTTTTCTGATTTGAAAAATAGGAAGGGGAACACGTTTTCATTCTCTTCAAGTTTGAAGCATAGCAGTTTTGGGGTGAGATATTTGGGTTAAAAAAAAACCCTTAACGTGGCGTTTGCCATCCCTCAGTTTGGGGATATTTATGTCTAACCCCTTAGACATATTCACCGACAAGAGTAACTTCGTTGGCGTATTTTGTTTGAGCCGAAGTTGGAAAGAGTTGTGGAAGAAAGCGGTGACCATTTTGTTTTGGGATCTACACTCTGTGTGCTGAACTTGTGCGTATGATTAATTTGAATGAGGCTGGGGTTGAGACCCTGTTGCTGTTGGTGGCATTATGGTTCATATTCTTCATATTCTTTGCTAATGACCCTTCAGGATTGGAGGTGAGTTTCATAGTTTTTTTTATACTTAGTTTTTATGTGGGACAAAAAGTACCGGTAGAACAATAAAAACCACATGGTTTCTAGAATTTCGAGTGTGATACTGGTACTAAACTGTAAATTTATTTTACCAATTTCAAATAGCTAGACGTAGCTGGTATTTTTGATTATTTTCAAATGTTGAAGGGGATTTATTGGGTAATACATTTGTATAGTAATATAATGTCAGTAATAAGGACATTTGAGTAGTTTTTCTTTGGAAAAATAGTTTTTTTCTGTAAAATATTGTATGTAGTCATATCTTATGGGCCATTTAATCCAATTAGCTTTAGATTGATTTATTAAAGTACCTAGTAAAACAAAGTTAGAGGAAGAAGCAGTAAATGATTCTTTTGGGGGATTTTTAAATATAGATGTGAACGCAACACATAGTTATTGAGAAATATTTTATTTAAGGGTTGTTTGAATGGGTGTGATGTCTCCAGTATTATTGGTAGCCATGTCCCGGAAGATTCATTGAGAGGGGCCGCTCTGAGGAATTTCCCTCATAAGCGAGGTGGTAGCAGAACGATTGGGAAGCGGAATACCCTAGAAAAGATGCTTTGTCGTCCGGAGCTAGGCGAGGGATGGACAACCATTACCTCACTCCTGGTTTGAGTTTTATTATTTTTTTGATATTATATGTCCGATGGACTTTTAAATTGATTCGTCGTTACTGCGATTAAGTAAGAAACTTTTATGTTGGGTCTTTTCATTTAATCAAAACATATTTATGACCTTCAATTATGAATAAGTAGTAGTAAATACCGCTGGCACTAGGAAGTCAAACAATTTATACAGGAATGTAATCAGATTATCTTTCAAACTTTAAAATTTGTATAGAATTCACTTCTCCCTTATAGTTGATAAATTAAGAGTCTGTGTCGGTGACTTTATTTCCCTGGCGTTACGTTTTTTAAATATATTCATTTTAAGATTACTGTGCAATGTATTATACATAGTGGTTCATTGTGTAGTAGTGACTTGGAGCAGGTCAATCAATGACTATTGTAAGGGTTGAAATTGACAGTAAATTCATATGAAGGAGTGCCTTATGCATTGACCTTATATAATTGTCAATCGTACACCTGTCTTTCGCCTTGGTACCAAAGCTAATGACCAGTACATATTAATATTTTGTGGTATGAATCATTAATTTCTTCCTATATAGGTAACGCAGAAAACCTTTTGACCTGGGAATGTAAAATACTTTGGTCAATGATAATCTTGGTCAACATTTAAATATTTCTAGTTGTAGATACCCTGTTAAGCAGGCTTTACCTCGTTCATTTGTTATTATTATTTACTATTACTAGTTACTATTTCACATTTAGCTTGAAAGCATTTTAAGGGAGTTTTGGGACATAATGTTATAACCGGAGTCATATTTTGTAACTTGAAGTTTTTCAATTATCTGTTACACTTATTTAAAATTATATTTATATGGTGGTAACTGAAAATCACTTAAGCATTTGTAATACCTTCTTAACTAAGTAAATGCTTTATAGTTTTTTATATAATCACACTGTTAGACAACTTGTAGTATTTTTGGCAACTGATTGGTGAATAGAAGATCATAAGTGAGGTTGGACTTTTATTCTTCTTTTCCATTTGCTGATTTAGGTGGGAAATAGAGCGTATTAGGCAAAAGAAATCAGCTGGCGCCTGGGTAATATAATAAGAGGTTTTGTAGATAATCTAACGAATTATAGTTGATATCCCAGTAATTTTTGGGACCACGCCCGTCTCCTCTGAAGTTTAGCCGCGGACATAGATTGACAACTGGGACAATCTTAACTTTTTCACTTATAACTCCCCCTTGGTAGGTATTAAGGTTAAGGGGAGGTTATAAGTTGTCTCAAATTTATTTAAAATAGAGTTGATTTTGATATTCCCTCGAGACAACATCGAATAAGAGTTGTCTCAAATTTAATTCAGAATATCAGAGTAATTTGTATGATTATTATCAGTTCAACATATCTTGCCTTTGTAAAGCCAGTGCGTGTATTATTCGCAAATAATTACAGCGTTAAAGTTCGAGTGGTTTTTCCGGTTTCTAAATTATTGTTTTAGAAAAGTTGTTCCTGAAATTCTAAAAAGCGTTTTAGAATACGAACGAGTCTACCAGAACCTAGTTGGTGAGTCCAGTCCATATTATCTATATTATTTCTCGAGAATTAATAGGCCTTTCGTAAAAATATTTCGAAAATAGATGCATCTAATGATTAAATACTTACATTGAAATTATAGTAACGTTACTTATATAAAAAAATTCAACGTCAAGTGAAGACTATTTTGGAACAGACAATTTACAAGGAAATTTGCGCATTTTACATTGACATATATCAATTATAAAAGTAGACATTTTGTACTTTTGATTAAATTATTTAGATAGGAAATTTCTAATTATAGGTTGTTTAATATTAAGGTTTGATAGAAAGTTCTATGTTTCGTTTATGCGTTTATATTTTTTGAAAAGTTTTAATTTTGTAATTGTTATCTGATAATAGATTATATAAATTTGAATTCTAAATCTCTTTGGTTCTTTTTTATATTCATTCTCATTATATTTGATAATTTTTATGCTAGAGAAAATTTAGTATAATTAGTGACATTTGGTTAATTTCCTGACAGTAAATTTCATATATGTCATAAGAATTTAATTGTCTTATAGTGTATTGGATAAACAGTTATTTTAGGTTTGGAATAGTGCAATACGTAATTTGGAAAATTATTTGGAAATTTATAAATTTGAATTCTTATTTGAAATCTTTGATCCCTCCCTGAGTTAAGAGTGAGTTAATTGATTGTGTATTGATTTATTTTTCATAATATAAAATTTAATATTTATCTGAGCCGGGCATATTAATTTGACAACTGCTGTCATAAAATTTAATAGGTTATATTTAGCGGTAAAGGTGTTTTCACATTAGTTCAGTTACTATCACAAATTGTGACGACAGCAACAAATAAAATTCACATTATATAAATTCATATTCATATATAAATCATAATAAAATTAGTAAAACACATTAGATATATTATAATTGTCAACCGAAATTGGGGCAAATATTATTAAAGAATATATAATATCCTATATTCTTTTAATATAATTTCATTATATTTTATATATGAATTTAAACTTATATGATGCTGAATTTAATTTGTAGCTGTCGTCACAATTTGTGATAATAACTATACTATTGTGAAAATAGCTTTACCGCTAAATATAACCTATAAAATTTTCAATGACAGCAGTTGTCAAATTATTATGCCCGGCTATATAAATATTAAATTTTATATTATGAAAGATAAATCAATACAACACCAATCAACTCACTCTTTTCTCAGGGAGGGATCAAAGATTTCAACTAATAATTCAAATTTGTAAATTTCCAAATAATTTTCTAAATTACGTATCACACTATTCAAATCTACAGTAACTGTTTGTCCAATACACTATAAGACAATTTAAATTATCTTATGACATATATGAATTTACTGTCAGGAGATTAACTAAATGTCACTTATTATACTAAATTTTCTATAGTATAAAAATTATCAAATATAATGAAAATGAATATGAAAAGAGAGCCAAAGAGATTTGGAATTCAAATTTATATAATATATTATCAAAATAACACTTACAAAAATTAAAACTCTTCAAAAAAATATCATAAACGCATAAACAAAGATAGAATTTTCTATCAAACCTTAATATTAAAAACAATCTATATTAGAAATTTCCTATCTAAATAATTTAACCGAAAGTTCAAAATGTCTAAATTTATACTTGATATCTGTCAATGTAAAATACGTAAATTTTCTTGTAAATTGTCTGTTCCCAAAATTGTCTGCACTTGACGTAGAATTTTACATAAGTAACGTTACTATAATTTAATCATAAGATGCATCTATTTTCGAAATAATTTTGATCAATGGCCTATTAATTCTCGAGAATAATATATAATATGGACTGGACTCACCAAACTGGATACTAGAAGATCTCGTACGTATTCTAAAACGTATTTTTAGAATTTCCGGAACAAACGTTTCCAAATCAATAATTTAGAAAACGGGAAAACCACTCGCACTTTAGCGGTAATTTTTTGTGAATAGTACACGCACTGGCTTTACAAAAGGCAAGATATGTTGAACTGATAACGATTATATAAATTCCCTAATATTCAAAATTAAATTTGAGACAACTCTTATTATGATGTTGTCTCATGGGGATTTCAAATTCAACTAACTAAAATGTTTCAATAAATAATTCTCTTCTCTTTTGGTTACCTAGAATTCTTTTTTTTTTAAATTACAAATTTACGTTTTTATATACCAAGAGAGATTTTCATTATTTTATTTATAAGTGTCATTTTGCTAATAGAGACATCTGTATTCTGGTTTTTTAAATCGTTTTAAAATCTATCTGTCATTAGGACTATTCTGCAGCAATGTCATATGAAATTGAAATGTCAAATTTTATTGGTATATTGAACCTTTCAAATTATTGATAATACAGTGTGTATCACTAGTATTACATCTAAATATGCATATTTTCTTTATTTCAATGTTTTCTTATAATTTAGATAGAGGATATGTATTAATATATATTATAATATGTACCTTGATTTCTTGTATTAATTATTATTAAAGTTATATATAATTATCATTTATGAAGTTTATCTATGGTTGAAATTTATCTATGTTTTAAATTGTTGAATTGGCTAGCTCAGGGTAAAATGATTTGTTTTATTTAGTTATTAATTTAATGGAGAGCATGAGAAACTTACTCTCGTTGGATTCTGGATTATTAAAATATATGAAATTTGTATTTACCAAATATTACCTTACCATTATCTCCTCCAAAAATACTGTGAGTAATAGCGCGGAACATACCCATCCGACCTCTATGCTATCATTCCTTTTTCTATCATCAACATATGACATAAATAAAATGCAGAAGAGTCAAAATTTAGTTTATATAATTATGAATCGTCATCAAATTGAAAAACATAATTATTGAGGAAAAAACTTCTGTTAAACAAATTATTATTACAAACTACTATACATAAATTGAAAATTCTTATACTTAGAAAACTATTAGTGGTGAAATTTGGCCAAATTAGTTATATATATATATATATATATATATATATATATATATATATATATATATATATATATATATATGTTAAATATGAATTATTGCTTTATTTTTTAAATGCCCCACGTTGGGGAGCAAGTTAAATGGGATTGATTATATTTTATTTTTATAATGCCCCACTTTGGGGTTGCAGTTAAATATGATTGCTACTTTCTTTTATATAAAGCCCCACTTTTGGGGTAAGCAATTTATATGTGATTTAACTTTTACCTTTACGTTCTATATATATATGTCTTTTACGTTGTGGTACAGTTAAATATGTGTGTAATGATTTGATTTTTTAAGTACTCTATATTTATTAATATACTTTATACAAGTTGAATATGATTGGACTTTAAGTATTAATATATATCAATGTATGATTTGAATATATGGATATGTGAATATGAAATGATATTATATTTATTGCAAATTTTAAACTTTTTATACTATTGTTGGGTTCGCCAAATTACATATTTTTTTTATTCAATGCTTCCTTTTATTTATTATGCTATTTATGAACATGTAGTTTATTTAATTCTTATGTTTTCTTACCTCGGCTGCTCTTATTCGTTTACGACTCTTAAAATCAGTAGGGTTCTGGGCATATTATGATAATAAAATCAACCTTGCTTATTAATGTGATATATTTATGTGACTGATTAAAAATTTTGTGAAATAAAACTTTTGAAAACACATATAAAAAAATGATTCATATACAAACTATTTGTTACAGCTTATTATACAGTTAGACTGATGAAACTATTTATTAATAAAATAAATGATTAACCTTTTGTTCTACCAATTCTTACGTTATACATAAATAATGAGTTATTTTATATATATCTAAATTTCCACTTTGAATATGACTTTATTTATATTCCAAAAAAATTATACCTTTCTTTTTAACCACGACTTTTTCTGGCTCATTTGCATAACTTGGTCGAAATCTTGTGAGCGTTGAAATTCTTAGAAATTTGCAAACACCTGCTCTTTCTAACTTTGCTTCTATGTTAAACAAAAAAACTTTTTAAAGTGTTTCCTTTTTTTTTAACTAAGAGGATTTATGAAATGATTTTAAAATGTTAAATTTTAGTTTTCTTCGGGACGTGAACTTGTAAACATATTTGATATTTTATCGATTCAAAATTTTCGTTTTTAAATATTATTTTACTGTATGGTAATAATTGTGTATTGATATAAACTGGAATTAGTTGTGGTCTGTTACTAGTGGAAATTTTTATATATATTTTTGGTGAAGTTCGACATGAAAGAAATTATACATTTATCTACACTTTATAATGGTAAGTTTTAATATTACTTTTCTCTGGTATATTATATTCATGTAAAGATAACAGAACTTTAAACCAGGTATATGAGCTCTTAAAATTTTTATATCACTTGAAATTATTATTTTAAAATTATTATTTATACGTTCTTATTTGAAAGTTTCATTTATTTGGTACCAAATATATTTAATAAACACACAACCGACCTTTTGTTCCTTTTTCTTGAAATGATGCTACATCGGAGGAGACGCTTCCCATATATCTTCCCGCCTTTGATGTTGAATACCTTTGCTTTTCATTATCTGGGTGATAATTTTCTTCCTCTGCTACTTGTAGTCTCACAAACGTTTGTTACACTTGATTTATTTTAAAATTGATTAGATTTTATGTTGATTTATATACTTTTCCTTTGACTAATTATAAATTTGTTACATTAAATAAAACTAGGATAACTTTATTAGTGTTACCTATCTGACCACTGACTCTCAACTACCAATTTCCCGCATTTTACATCGAACATAACCCTTTTTATCGTCTGTCACCGGAAGTGGTTTTTGTTCTCGAAAGTTCGATTGAAAATTTCACCTGTCATTTTGTTTATTGTTGTTTTTATTGTTTTTCTGACTTAAACTTATTGCAAACTATAGTTTTTTATACCTAATATACTTATTGTCATTGACTTATTCACTCACACCTTATTATTATTGTCTTTTTCCATATCACTGTTTATTTGCGCTGTTTTGATTGGTCAATGCAATTTCATTAATTCTACGTTTTCTACAATCTACATATTTACTTATTATACATATATACAATTCATTTCTCATTATGTTTGATATTATTACACCTATATACATAAACTATGTCGGTAATCATTTATTTCATTATTGTTTTTCACATTCAAAATAATTTATGTTGGTATAATTTGTCTCAACTGTTTTATTTTGGTATAAACTTGACCTTGCCCATATTACAGATTCCTACTTATTATAATATTTCCTATACCTACTTTTATGATTAATTATTAACTAAATATCTTATTCTATATATTTTATTACTTCTAAATGTCTTTTTATTGTTTAATCATTATAGTTTTAGTTACATTTGTTAGAAGTTTCTATTTATTTTTCAAATATAAACAGATGCTCTGGGTGTCTAAGATTCCATGCAGCGTTATATTATTTCTTGATCTGCGTTTACTTGTGAGGTTCTGTCTAAGGTTGTTTTTATTAAGTTGAAGAATTAATTTTTACAACTGTTTTTCTGATGTTTGTTTATGATTTCTTTTTATATTTATTTACTATCTTTTTGATTATAACCATTGGTCGTACTTAGTTATATTGTTATACGAGGTATTTTATTATTTTGATACGTCATTTTATAAATTATTTTTATTGACAAAATTTTAATTTTATATCCTTTATCAGGATTCTATATGGGTTCTGTATATGTTCTATTTACAACAATATATATATATATATGTCTGAATTGTTTTAAATGGTACCATATAAATTATATATACACTGACCTGTTCATAACACTTGAAAGTTTCTTTGTGCACTCTGTTCCTGTTCTCCCCTCCTGGAATGAAGCTGGACTCTCTTCAAATCGTGGAAACAAATTCGATAATTTGTATTGCAGGTAAGTCAATATAATTTCATTAAATTGTTCTTCAAATTTGACTTAAAATGTTTTACGATGATACTAAATACTTTTATCTAATACTTGTGACTATAATGTAGTAATTTAATTAAGATTGACGCATAGCGTCCCTTCTCAGATATTTATATTTTCCACAAATAATTATTATTCACAGATATTTTCTGCTATAAATGTTTATAAGGTTATACTTTATCATTTATATTCGGTTTTGACTTCAATTTCAAATAATTTCCGCTTATTTTACTTAAATTTTAGAAAAAATTTCTTACATGTCCATTTTCTTTTGCATCACACCACCCACCTTTGTTTTTTCAATCAACAAACTTTTGTTGCTAGTCTTGTTATTTGAAACAAAACACTAACAAGTTGCTAGATATATCATAGTCTTTTTATTGAATGTTTAATATTTAATTTTATTGTCTTCCTCTTATTCCAATTGTTATTAATTATTTGTGTAAAATTTCAAAATAATTCATTATACCTATTTACATGTGAACTATTTCCAAAATATATCTTATATGTATATACAATGATAATATCTATCCCACTTTAAATTTAAATATCAATGAATTTACAATCATTACATCCTTAAAATCTTTCATAATGCCTTTCAATTCATTTCTTGTATATATGATTTAACAATCATCTCATATAAACTTGTCCTATCATTTAATACAGTTACATTTTTTAAACATTCTATCCACTTTGAAAATATTCAATACTTCAAAATCCTAAAATACTTCTGTGGTTGAATATATTTCTGCTATCTTAATTCTATGTTACATGACATGAAGTTTGTATTGACAGTTCAATGATTTCATTTCAACAAATGTGACAACTTGTCTGTATATTAGTATCAAATATCCTGTTTATTATCGTCTAATAATAATTTTATGTTCTTTTCAGGTTCATTTTGATATTCTAGATACAATATACAAATGATCAAATGTGCTGCTAATAAAAAAAATGAATTTATAATTTACCAAGGGAATGGATTAAAATTTATTACTCACTATGTTTACAAACTGAAATTTAAGGTAAGGATTTTCAATATTATTGGTGTATTTATATAGTTATAAAGGATAATTGATATCATAGGTGTTTGATTTGATATGAGATATATTTCTTACTTATAATTATACGTAGAAATGATAATTCTATCTGTCTGAAGAAAGTAATCTCCATTTACCATCTGACAAAGTTACAAAGTTCATATATTTGTGTCTTATTCTCTTCAATATTTGCTACGATAAGTTCAATATATATATATATATATATATATATATATATATATATATATATATATATATATATACAGTGTTAGGAATATTCTGAGGGCACATATGTTTTATCGTCAATGTGTTAGAAAGAGACAAATACGTATAAATTCAGTGTATTATTCTTTTTCCCTAACAGGATATCATAAAGTGGAAATCGTGTAATAGCTGGAAGTCTAAACGTATGTCTGGTAGACCCCGCCCTCGAGAGGCGTGTCCATAACCACAATGTGTTACAAATTGTTACTACATACGAACTAGATAACAGAAACAGTGTTGTCAACTTTCATTGCATATTTATATTAATTGTAAAATGCATTTTTCTAACATGAGAACAAGTTATAAGGAGCTTTTAATTATGATAATTCAAGAGGTTGTAACATATCAAGGTAATTAATCCCATCTATTTGTTGAACATTTTATTGTAATGTTTGAAATTGTTCTAGTTTTCAGTTTGAAAGAGGTTAAAACCTATACTTTTTTCAGATTTGGCAACGTGAAATTTGTCTCTGAACACTTTCGTTTTGAATGTATTAGTAAAAAAAATGTTAGTGTTTTTACGTTTGTTTGCAAATGAGAAACGAATTCTCTGTGTAAACACACACAGTACAAATTAAAAAACGCTATGATTATAAACTGAAATAACATCAAATTCTAATAAAAGTACCTACTATTTTTAAGTAAAAGTAATATTCTGATAGATAATAAATTAACAAATAAAAATAAAGCTTCTTAATTCTTCAATTATTTTAAATCAAATGTTCGAATAAACCCCCGTTTTGAACAGTAACCGCGTCGGTTATAAAAGTCTTGACGAACATGTATGATCATTTGAGGTGTTATTTCCATACAGGCTTGTAGAATTTGTTCCCTAAGTTCATTCAGAGAACTGGCTCTGTTTTCTTGGAATCCATAAATTCTCGATTTCACATAACCCCAGAAAAACAAATCGTTGGGTGCCAAATCTGGAGATCTAGCAGGCCATCTAATGTTACCATTCGTGGAGAATATCAGATTGGTAAGTTGTGTATTTAAAAAAGTTATTGCTAGTCGATAATTATGTGATGCACAACCGTCATGTTGGTACCAAATATCATTGAAGTTGACACCTAATTGTATAAGGGCAGGAGTAATTTGATTTTCCAGCATGTCCAAATATTTTTGTCCGGTTAAATTGCCGTCAATAAAAAATGGTCCAATTAAATGTTCACCTAATATTCCAGCCCAAACATGTAACTTTTGGGGATATTGAGTTCTACTATTGTAGTGTTTGTGTAGATTTGTCCTATAACAATATCGAATAACGGATGAATTATGTGCACCGTGTATGGGAAAAGTCGATTCATCTGTGAACAAAATATTTTTCGAAATGTTTGCGTCCAATTGTATTTTTTCCATTTCATGGCTCTTTTTCAGTTTAAAACTATGATTACCATTTTTTTAATACAGTCCGAATCGTTTTCGAACAAACATCAAAATCCTTGGCTGAATGAGTGGACGACTGTAGAGGATTACTTTCCACACTTGCACATATTAAAATATCTCTTTCTTATTTTTCTGGTCGGGTTTGATGATTTTGTGTACGCGGTCCATGTTTTGTAGGAGTGACACATCCATGCTCTTCAAAAAAATTTATAACCATTCTCACTTGTTTCTTGCTAATTGGTTGGGTATTTTCGAATGTCACAATAAACAAATTTTTTGCTATTTCTCGATATGAATTACCCTGAAAATACCATTTTAAAATTTGCAATTTTTGGTGTATCTGCATACTCATTTTATAAGATTTACAAAAGATCGTTACTCATTCGCAAACAAACGTGTAGTGACGTACCCAGTCAGTACCCAGATGTACAGATAAACATCCTCAAGAGGCGCACGCGCGATTCGTATTCGTCTGGTATAATAATCTACGCTGGCTTTTGATAGTCAGTCTCACTACTGTCTTTCTCTAACACAATGGTAATGCCATGTAACCCTTATATTTTCCCGTTGACTATGAGAGAGTTATCGTTTTACGTTGAAATTTAATGAAGAATGATTTCTGTTATAAATAAAAAGGAATATTTTATGGGCACACTTCCAACGTGTAGATTGAAAACAGAGAGGATAAATAAAAATATAAGAATTACGGCTGTAGACGAAATCGTTTTATCAGGTGCGTATTAATTATAGGCGGTTTATTATTAAGATGTTTTTGTTAATACAATAGAGTTATAATACAAATATTAGCATACGACTTATTTCGCATGTTATGATACCCTCTTAAAGAAAATTATGATAAACTTTATATACTTGTTTCATTACAACATATTGTCGCTTTTGGACTTTTTTAGTGGCGTAATATCTCATCCAGTATAATTCCATGAATTGTTGATGCTTATTGCCATTAGTTGAGAATGTTGGTTGATAAAACGGCTCTTTGAATAATATTAATATGTAAATTTCCAAAACTCTGGTAGTTGGGGAAGCATTTTTATTCATAATATATATACATTTATTTCAAATACCTACTAGGTAGGTTTTAATTTATTCTTTAAATCATATTAGTGTATACTAACCGAACTAATATAGTGCATTAGATTATTACTTCCGAATTATTTCTTTGTAAACTAATCTGGTTGTTACAATGAAGTGACAAACGAAAGTAATGTTGATTTTTTTATTGTTCATGGCATTAAGCTATCAGTTTAGTACAATCTTATTATTACTCAATTAATAAACTGAACATTACACATCTGTATTTCTAACCTTAACTTCTTTAATTGCGAACTTTTACATAATGAGTTGTTGTTTATACAACATTTTGATGTGGTAAACTTGCTAGTAATGGCCTGAAAGCATTTCTTGTTTATTCAAAACTGGAAGTTTAGAACGTTTAGATATGCTGCTATTGCACGTTTTCCACTTTATGATATCCTGTTAGCGAAAAATAATATTACACTGAATTTATATGTATTTATCCCTTTCTAACACATTGACGATAAAACGTATGTGCCCTCAGAATATTCCTAACACTGTATATTGTTAAGTATTATTATTTATCAATGTATGAATATTATAATTATTCAATTTTATTTGCCACACGTTCGTTCGTCGATTATTTATTTATAATTTATAATTTTATTTATTAGGTTTACATTATTATAATTTTAGTTGTTGAGCGCCAGATGAAATTAGTTTATCAATTTTATTATAGTGAGCCAACTATACTCAGTCTATAAGGATGAAACTCTTAACCATAAACAAGGAATTATGGTGGTTGAGGATACGTCTTTTAAATTTATAAATTCAAACTCGAGAAATAATTTAAATTATAATATAATTAGTAAATAATATAATAAACAGTCAGATTATTATTTTCCAATAATTTTACAAACAATTAAATAACTAATACAACCCTGTATTTTCTGGTTAACTTATAGAAATCGAGATGGCAACACGTTATAAAATCAACTAATGTCGATAAGAAAGATCTCTTTCTCTATAGTTATTTGGTTTTTTGTGTCATAAATATTAACCTATTTACAAATGTATTATTATTTAGTTGTGAATAATAATTTCTTAATTGACCAATACAATTATTGTTATTGAAACTATTAAAGAAATTCAAATATTTAATACGATTATAATGATTGCACAAATTATAAATCTTTTTGACATTCGAGAGGTAAAATGTTTTGATATTATTGTGGTGAATATTAGTTTGCTAATATAAGAGTTCTTCAAATATCCTTTGTATAATTTTTCTAATAGTGATCAAATAAGAAGTTATTGTTTTTACTTTAAATCTAACGATCAATAGTTTTTTAAGTTATACTAATATCGTTTAAACAGTTTATGTAAGTAAAAAAAAACGTTACCTTACAGTTCGTAACCACAATTGACTCACTCTTCAGTAAATATTCTTATTTCTTCTTTCTTTTAGTTATAAATCGGATGACCTAGTAATTCAAATTTGTACTTCTTGTAACGTCATTATCTTCTCATATATTTCCAGTCACTTTATTTCATTGTCAGTTATGGATCCATATCAATTTCTCTTCCCGTACAATAAGACAAGTACTCCTCTCAATCTACAATTCTTTTCTTTACCACAATGTAATTCATCAATATCTTAATTTGGACCTTTCTATCAATATAATTCACTGTCATACATCATTCAAATTTAAATTCTCCTTATAAATTTCAATACTTTTTCTTGTTAAATAATTATAAAGTATTCTTCTCAGCATCAGCTTTTCTTTCATATAACTTAACTTCTTTTTATTTTCTTTTATTAGATTTCTCTCTTATGATAATTATTTTTACCTCTCTGCTTCAAAAATTCAATCTGTCATCAATGTTTATTTTTCTTAGCAACCAGCTATGATTTATTATTCCTACTAGATTAATATTTTATTTCATTTAGAGATTAAGTAAGGACTTCGTGCACTACTCTTGAACACTTTTAAATTTTCTCATCTAATGATTTTTTTTACAAACTAAAATTACACTTTTAATTATTGGATTAATAATAATTATATCAGTAAAATTTATATTCTCTCAACCACCTTTATAATTCATTTGAGTTGAGAGTTTTCATTGAATTTATCCTTTCAAATCTATCAATTCTTATTTTAGTCCAATATGATACATACAATTTAATATAACTGTTGATAAAGATATAATGAAATCTAGTTTTTTAAAGCAAATATATAGTTAATTTGTTGAAGTTTTTAATTTTGTTATTATTTATCTATTTTATGGACGCCAGAACTAGTATGGTCAGAAACCAATACCAATTCAATTTAATTTGGTGTTATTCAATTTTTTTATTCTTTGTTAATACCTCAGGTATGTGTCCGGCACTTAACGCTCGTAAGGAATCTGATAGGTAGGGATACTTGAAGAATACAAAAAGTCAGACATAAACAATTTAATGAAATATAAAAAAAATTAACGTGGTTACTAATGTTCCTTGTTGTGGAATTGGAAAGAAATAATTTAGTTCTTATGATGACATATGAAATTCTTTACATAATATATAAATATAATTCTCATAATTGAATTCGACTTTAACTTTTGTTATACGCAAAATTAAAAAAATATGTAAACGTTAATATTATGGAACCATGATATCATGTTATGTTTGTTTGTTGTTTTAAAAAGTCTTTATTAACAATATTTTTTTGTTGGAAATTTAATATATGTACAGAACTATATATAAATACATACACAAACATAAATATATACAATTCCGATGTCCTGGCAGTCCTGACATAATTGTTTATGTCTAGATACAATTATGGCACCTTGCTACTTCGCATAATCCAATAATTTTGGCTCTACAAATTACTTTGTCCCGTATTGATAAGTTTGACTCCACTAGCTATTTTGACTTATTTATCCCTGAAAAGCAGCTGAAAAACAGGGTTTCAAAACGAACTGGGGTTTAGTTTATGAGGGGAGGCAACATGACAGATGTTCCTTTTAATAGGGTATATATGGGTAATTATTAATGTTTCATTTATAAGTTTTTTGTATGCTGCCCAGTTAGTGGTTGTGTAATCATGTAATTTACGTGTATGTGACTGTGTGTTATGTGTTATTTTTAATTCAATTATTATTGGGTCATGATCAGAATTTAGGTCTGGGATGGTCTTAATTTTAGTTATAGTGTTGATATTTCTGCCAACCGCTATATCTATTGTGCTTGGGGTGTTACCGAAATAGGGAAAATGGGTGGGATCGTCCGTACTGAAAATATTACAGTCCGAATTATCACAGAACCTTTGGAGAGTACTTCCATTGGGGTTAGGGTGAGAAGCATAGGAGTCCCAGAGGGGGTGCTTACAGTTTAAGTCACCCACTATGAAAACCCTGTTATGCGTTCTTATAATATTGAAGAAATCAGATTCGCAAAGTTTTCTGTTCGGTGAATTGTATGAACCTACTTTATTCTGTTGTCTATGAGTAACGAGATATGCTCAATTGATGAATTATTTGGTTGCAAGAGTTGAAAAGTGATGTCTTTTTTGATTAATACTGCGAGACCGCCCCCACCGACACCTGCGGGGCGGTCTAGTCTATGGAGACTATATTCTGGGTTTCTAAAATTCACGGTTTTGTTAGGTTTTAGGAGCGTCTCGATTAAGAAGAAGATATCAGGTTTTTGGATGTCGAGAAAATGTCTGATGAGCTGGAGTTTATTAATTACTCCGTTTCCATTACAAAAAATTATTTTAAGATGATTTCGTTTTTGAATTCCTGTTTTACCACCTACCTGCCTAGATGTCATATTTATCAATCCCGGCGACAAAGTTGTTGTATATGGTGAACTTCTCCAGTTTGTTGGTGGCTGCTTTCATCTCATGAAGGAGATCTGCAACGGCCCTTGTTAGTTCGTCGAGATTTAAAATACTTTGTAATTCTTGAAACATTGAGTTGAGTTGCGTAAATTTGTTGATGTCTGCAGTAGGGGTGGTGGTTGATGCATTTGTTTGAGGAATAACTCGGGTTTTTTGTTGTTGGGTAGGGATAGTTTGTTTTGTGGGTAGGCTAGGAAAGTCTTGTTGGGTGAGGGCATTTTTATTATTCCATGGGTTTGTCTTTGGGAGGGGAGCGGGAATAAATTTCGGTGCTGCATTACTTGGAGTTTTCGTCCTTTTAGCTTCGAGACAGTCTCTTCTTTTGATAAATTCTGGACATATCATTGCGTTAGCGGGATGCAATTTGCACATTTGGCAGGTATGGACCTTTCCTTAGGGCATTAAGTAGTTAGGTGGGGAGCAGCACATTTTAGACATCTGGGCGCCCTGCCACAATTGGAGGTGGCGTGACCCCAAAGCTGGCAAATGTGACATTGGATTATCGGCTTTGATTGACGCCCATATTCCCATAGAATTCTGGTGTGTTCTAGAACTCTAACGTTTTTATTGAGGAAGTCCAATGTTATTTTTGGGTCTGTGATGATTAAATACAATGGCCTCGCTTTGGTGGTCATCCTATATATGTCCTTGATGACAATTTTGTAGGTATTGGTAAGCTCTTCCTTAATTTCATCTATTTGAAGGCCTTCCGCTAGACCTCTCAGTACGAACGCGTGGGTTTTTTCGTCCTTCCACGTATAGGTGTGGAAAGGAACTTTTTCACTTCTTAAAATTTGTTTTAAATTGTCGAAGTCTGCCGTCTCTTTAGTGAATATAATTGTAGAATTAGTTGTGTATTTTATTTCAAAAGCTTCTGTTACACATTCTTTAAGTTTGTTAACCATATCATTCATGTCATCCGTCTGCTTTTTCTTGTTTGACATGTTCATAGTTCTTGGCACAATCGTTTTCTTAGTAATACTTTCGTATTGCGATACGAAATTATCATTTGTGGGGTTAACTTGTAATTCATTTTCAACTTCGTTCGCCCAAGTTTGGTTTGCTTGGTTGTGTACCAGTACTTGGGTCGTAGTTGAAATTGGTGGATTTTCTTCCAAATTGTTAGATTCGTCGTCTGATGCACTTGAATTATTGCCTATAGTGTCCTCTCCCATATTTCTTTTATTTTGTTTTTTAAATAAAATAGATGTTCTATCAGGGGTGGAAGTTCTCCCTGATATTCTCCCTCTATATAAAGGGATTGAAAATTCAAATGACTGATCTAAGGTATTATTTTCTGCTGTATCCTTTTCTGGAAATTTTTCGTTTTTGAAATTTTCTATACACTTTTTATTTGATGGATTTTCTAGACACTTTTTATCTTTCGAGCTTCCTAGACACTTTTCTTGGTAATTGTATTCTAGACACTTTTTTGGTTTCTGACCTGTTTGCTTGTCTGATAGATTTTCGTTTTTAAAATTATTTGAGAAGTTTCCTATACACTTTTTATCATTAGAGTTTACTGGACACTTTTCTTTGTGTATGTTTTCTAGACACTTTTTAGGATTTGGACTTCCTAGACACTTTTTGGTGTCAGTTTGTCCTATACACTTTTCTTTGTTTTTAGTAAGTTCAATACATTTATTAAGATTGTCTATATCTACTGTGTCTAAGCAAGATTTTGGAATTCTTATACTATTTAGGTTTGTATCAATATTGATACTTTCAGTGTCTTTGTTGTCGAAAAATACAATTTGGTGATAATTTAGGTTTCGAGTTTTTAATTCTTGTGTTTTGGATTTGATCCTTTGTATTTCATCTGTGTATTTGGTATGATTAATATCAGGAGATTTTGTGGAGGTACGAGTGTCGTCTCCGTCTGTTGAGTTTGACTTATCAGTACTTTTCCATTCACTTTAATTTTTGTGTCTGTTTTAGTGTTATTGTTTTTTTGTGTGTTAGAATGTTTGTGACTTTTTAAAGCTTTCAATTTGAACGTACCTTTTCGTATTGATTGTCGTGGTGAGGTTTTCAATTTAACTAAATGTTTAGGGGTGATTTTAATTAACACTGTTTTATCACTAAGTTTTCATTTTCGAACAAGTCTGGTTTTACACTATTTAGTTTATTAATTTTTTCTCTAAGTCTCCGGGTATATTCGGTTGGGTACGGGGTACCCGTAACTGGGGGTGAAGGTAGCGGTGAGAAGTCTATGAGTGTAACTCTATAGAATTCTCTAGAACAAACTCCTTCTATTTTAACGATTAATCAATTTTGTAAATAACTATTTTCCAGTGGTAAAAATTCAACAGACGCACTTGAATATTAGCATGGAAGTCTGCTTTGGAAGTGATCATGTTACGTGATCAATCCCAACTCTACAGTTTATTTAAATTTAAGATCCCGTCCGCGTTCTGAAATGAATTGTAAAATGAAGTTATGAGGAAACGACGTGCTGTATCCGATGTATTATTATTGTTTAAATGGTTATAAATTGGTAAGTAATTATTATTGAGTTTATTAAGTTCAGACATTCGTGATTTAGTGGATATTGATTGTATCTAATAACTATATAAACTTCAAATTCAATAATATTGTTATACTTAACCTAACATTTAGAAAAATTAGTTTAATGTTCGTTTCAGAAAGATTCCAAATACATCAGAAGTAAAAGAGTTCTTTGTTGGTTCTTTTCAGCTCACGAGATTATATGGAAACTTATCCGCAGTAGCGATAGAACAGATATTCTATCCAGGATTGAATTCAATTAAAATGTGAAATTGTTTCTTTTGGAACGATTCTTGTTTATCTCAGCAGAAAAATGGCTATCACCGGATTATTAAAGGTAAATAGTTCTAGCTTACAAAAGTTCTTGTTGATAATCACTATTTTTCTTTTTTACACTAGTATATTTCTTTAATTATTCGACATTATGGTCTTATATTAATCAACACTTATATTGCCTTGTGACTTATAGATATTTTATTTTTATTACTGTAATACTTTAGTTTAAATTTAATAAATTAAAAGAGAATATTTTTCCGTCACCATTCTTTTCTCACCCGCAACCCAACAAAATCAACAACCTTCAACTTTTATAATATGTTAACATTTTAAGATTAAATAAAGTAAATTGAAAATCAAAGCCAAGTCACTCCATTACACGGTTTTGTTTAAACTAACATAGTTCGAAATATTTCAGTAATACCTTTTTTAGAGTAACAAAAAAGTTACAATATTTGAATAATTTTAAATGCAGATGTTTCTCCTTCAGAGATATATAAACGTCCCATACGATTATGTAAATTTATGCTAATGAATCTGCATAGCCGTCTCGAACAATGAATAGTTTTAAGGTTTTTAATAGTTGTGTATGTGAAAATTTATATATATATATATATATATATATATATATATATATATATATATATATATATAATCTATTTAGTATTTTGTTGTTATAAGGATATTTAATATTTTGAAACAAGATAATAATTTATGTTTATACCATACTCATATGAATTTACATAGGGTTTGTTTATTATATGAGCCACAAATTTTAACTAAAGAATCTACATAGAAAAAAGGAAGGTTTTTAACAAATTATTCTGTAACAAGATATGTATAAATCGTCAATTGAATTATTTTTTTGAGTAACCATTTTTTTAAAGTTTCGTTTTCATATATATAATAAATTTCATTGAGTAGTGATGTTGATTTTTTTTAACTAGGCCCAGGAACCCTACTGAGAGAAAGAGTGATAGAGAAATAGTAGTAGCTGAGGTAAACTTTAAATTGAATTAAACTCATGATTTGAAATAGCTGGATGAGTAGGATGAAATCTAATAAATAATACAATAAAAATATTATATTCATATATTAAATAGCTAGCCAAATTATTTATCTGCACAATCATTAGTTTAGTATTAATATTATATTCATATTCAGTTATTAGTCATGATTATAAAAATATTATAAGTCCATAGTAAATTCACCAGCAACGTGGAGCATTGAAGAAATTGTGGTACGATTTTTTTTTATTAAATCTCATATATAAATTGTCAATCCCAACAAGGGGCAATTCAAATAATAGATCAAATAATAACATTATCTTATTAATATTCAAATATAAACTCAATTAATTATTAAAAAATCAATCCACGATATATATATATATATATATATATATATATATATATATATATATATATATATCTCATTTCAAATTTTAAAGAATTTCTTTCAATTGTTTTGTTATGCAATACTTTTGGCAAACCCTGTATTGTCTATTAAATCAATATGATTGAAAAACCCTGTTTATGTAAGATTTGGCACATTATTTAATTTCCGAGGACATTTACCTGTCACCATTGAAAAAGATATTTAAGGGGCCTCCCAGAATCCTCATCCAACTGAAAATGAAACTACAGTCTAGAAAGAAAAAAAAGCAAGAAGAAAAGAAGAGAATGATGTTTTTTCGAGTAAATCACATCTTTATAATTTTCAGTATTTTCAAAGTTTTAATATTTCATTTTAATAGTCACTATAAAAAGTCACCAATTTTAACGGCTGTGAATTTGTTACATATTTTGTTTTTTAAGAATTATTTTAAATTTTTAGTTTTGTATCGTTTTATTCAAATATGGAAATTTGAAGAAGAGAGAAGACATCGTAGAAAAGAAGAATCTCCGTACATCACGTAAAACAGCTTTAATGTTTTTAAGTCGTACACTAATAATAGTGATTTTACTAAACATACATAATTTCAGCATCACATAAGAATCCTAATTTTTATTTTTTACACTATTATATTTTTTATTTAACATCACAAGTATTCTT
The DNA here is from genome assembly GCA_963921935.1 of Galeruca laticollis. NCBI lineage: Eukaryota > Metazoa > Arthropoda > Insecta > Coleoptera > Chrysomelidae > Galeruca > Galeruca laticollis. The sequence continues at coordinate 54,414,648 of OY998184.1, forward strand.
TGATATTACGTATTTTTAGGCTTATTTTAGAATGAAATAGGGCTATTGTAGAGAGTAGCATGACGCGACTTCGTAAAAATTTCAATTCAGTTTTTCGTTTTGGTGTTCCCTGATGCCAAAATCACCCCCCGTTCCCAATGTTATGTATATATATATATATATATATATATATATATATATATATATATATATATATATATAAATACTCATTTCAAATTTTAAGGAATTTCATTCAATTATTTTGTTATGCAATACTTTTGACAAACCCTGTATTGTCTATTGAACCAATATGGTTCTTTAATTTCCGATGACATTTACCTGTCACCATTGAAAAATATATTCAAGGTTAGAGAAAATATAAGTCATGATAGACAAGAAGTAGTAATAAAAGTATCCCAAATCTTTGTTATAAGAAAATAACAAGTTTAGTTTTATTTGAAAAAAGAGGAAAGTTTGTAACCACAGTAGAATGTGGTTATTTATTTGAAAAAAATCAGCAGTTGAATTTGAGATCCCGACGAGACAACATCGTATTTGAGATTTGTCCCAACATTTTGTGAAAATAGTATAATAAATTAAATAGCAGAATTAATAATAATAAATCTACCCATTCTAAATTCAGTGCGTGTGTGTTTTGAAGAAAATTTAAACGTATTTAAAGAAAAGTGAAAGTTCCAGAATTCTAAATTATATTTAGAATAGTACGAGTTTGTTCCTGTGTTCCTGTTCCCTAGTATTGGTGAGTCCGCTCCAGTTTATTATTATTTCTCGAAAATATCAGGCCTTTCAACAAAATTAAAATAGATGCATCTAAGTTTTAAGAAATATCAATTTGAATTCAAATTAAATACCTAATACGTATTGAAAAATTGAACAATTCGAAGAATTTATTTAATAAAAATTTTGGACTGTGATTGTGGTACTTGACATTTATCTGACTCAAGTGACAATTCGACATTTTGAACTTTTTTGAAAAATTTATAAACTTTGAAATTAGAGATTTAGTGTGTAGGTTGTTTTTTAATTTCTGTATGAAAATACGATTTAAATATATAATTGGGGAAAACAAAAATTAGATTTTTGTGATTTAATAATTGAATATAAATTTTGAATCCTAACTTACTGCGGTATTCGTTTATAACATATTTTGATAGAAATTAAAAATATTTTATTCAATAAAAATTTTATTTTTGGCAGTGACATTTGGATTATTATTGGTGACAGATAATTCATTTAAATGTCGTAAATGTCATAAGGCAATTAAAAAGCCTTTATAATCTAGAACAAACAGTCACACGAGACTATTGTGTAAATAATCAGGAATAAGAGTTAATATTTAATTTGGACAGTACTTTAAACTTATAAAAATTTATTAATATTTTTAATAACGATTTGAACCCACCCTGAGATAAGAGTGATAAAAATTCATTATAAATAAATTCATCTTTTGATATAATTGAAACAATTTTATTATAGCCGGGAATTACTTGACAACAACTATCAGATTGAAATACATATCATACGCCATTTAAGCCGTGTGTACAGTATAATAAAAATACGCTGCTTAAGCTGCATATACTATGATTGTCGCTACAACGTAAGGCAATTCCACAACAATATATGTATGTGTTATAACGGAATTTGTAAGCACGATAGAGGGCGTATTTTTTGACGGATCGAAACCAAACAAGCTACAAAAATCGGTTAGGCCAAAATCTTGGACGAGTTCGTTAATGAGCCATATCGGCCCAGTAAAAACAAAATGGCGGCCTGTCAAAGTTTAAAAAAATCGCTTTTCATTTGACGCAAAAAAGTTCATACGTTTTACAACTTTTGTGAATAGCATTTTTCTCTAAATCGTACATTAAAACATTAATTTAAGAAAATTCACAAATTTACCAGAATTTTTTGTTTTGTTTTTGATTTGATGCCAAAATGTTACTTTGTTTTTTTGTACATCTCAAAAAAATCTATTACTTTTGTATCTAATTTTTTATTTTGGGTTTTATACAAAAATGTTACTGAAATAAGCCTGTCCAATTGGTCCTTTGCCATTGGGATTTTTATTTTGAAGGTAATTTGGCATATAACGGACGAAAAAATAGAAAGCGGAAGGTGCAAAGTGAGTAATTTTTTGTTTAAAAAACATTGAGAATTAGCTTCTATATTAAACCGTGCTAGTCGTTATTGAAGATGCGATATAAATATATATATATATATATATATATATATATATATATATATAACTGAAAACTGAAACTTTCGTATTTAACCTTCTTTTTGTAAATCTACAGAGAACCGAAGTATCAAGCTGTTTTGTTACTTTTTTAACATTATTCTGGTTGACGTTCGTTCTGGATTGGTTTTCTTGAAGCTCTGCTCCGTAACAATGATTTGATTTTGTTCCAACAGATTATGCTTTAGAGATAAATGCCGCTATAATTTATTTGAAGACATTTTGAATGGCTTTTACTATCATTTCATTTTTTTGACCGTGGAACATGCTAAACTCCATATTTGGAATTTCATGCGTAATTGCTAGCTGGTTTCAGTTTATTTGAAATTTTTGTTCTCTTCTATAGGGGGCGGTGGTCCAGCAAAGGTTGGGAACCACTGATCTAGACAGTAGAGTAGATGTTATGGTTGAACCATTATTTATCAACGTCAACAATCCTGATAGTTCTTGATCATTCGACGAACTTTCTTCAGATGAACAATAATAATAATTTTTATGCTAATGGAACTACTTTATCACGACAGTTTTATTTCATCAATAGATTAAACTTTAGCAACGCGATTTTATTTGTATTTCCTTTTATTTTTTTCGTCCGCCACTGGACGATCAGTAATTACGCTTAAACGTCACCATAGTTTCTAGGAATTTAGTGCCTACAATTTTGTTACTCAATTATATACTCAGCGGCTTTTCGAGTCTCTCAAAATACTGTGAGAAAGTATCTTAATCTATGTTATTTTAAAACATCGCATCTACAATAAAAAAAAGCCTGTTTACTTGAATAATTGATTATTCGCACAGCTTTTTGCTTAATCTTACTAATGTAGCCAGTATTTTTAATTTAATCAACATTTGATAATTATTCTGATTTTGGAGGTTTTTCTTTAGTTTACTGATTTGGATCTATATTTTTAGTTTAATATTCCCGTTACTAACCTAGCTAATTTTGAAAATAAAACATTAAATTCACGAATTTCATAGAATTGCTCACTAGGCAACAATATCAGGAATCATTTCCACAGTATAATTTTACAAAAAAATTCTAGGGACAATCAAAGCAGTAATTTGTATGGCTGTCGTAAAGCACTAAACAAACTATAGACAGAAGTATTCTCATTAAGTTATTAGAAAGATTGCTTTATGTTTACCAAATATGGTTTTACAACAAATATTTGGTGATATTAGACAACTGTTAATGAAAATTAATTTATTTGCATGATAATATTTTTAGATATTGTAATTAACATATTAAGAGTAATTCAACTCGTATCAAAATCGTCAAATGCCTGTTTTTGAAGATCTAGATACCATTAATTATTTAGCCCAATTTATTTTCCTCTACATACCGATGTTTTTGTGATTTCAGGCAAGTCTGTTTCGAGTCCACCACAAGTGCGAAAAAGAGGTGAGTTCTCAATTTGGGATTTTTTCGTTGGGGGTAAAAGTAAAGTAGCAAGAATGGGTTTTGTCATTTCCATAAACTATTTTTTTGTAGTTTCGTCTATCCCGTATCAAATCCATATTGTAGAACTCATATTTATAGTGCAACACTGCAAGAAAATTTTCTTGTTCATACTAGCAGTGGTTTTTGAGATTTAATAAATTTAATATACATTAGAAGTCCAGTAGGTGACCACAGTACGAGGCTGGAATATAAGCGAGCACTGTAATAACACATAATGGACGTGTATCGTGTGATATTTTATTTCATCCTGTCTTTATAATCTTTTTTAAAGAGTAAATATAAATTTTCATTAGAATTTAAAAAAATATTAGTTGGCAATTTTCAAATGCTCTTTAAAATAAAACTAAATTAATTAATATTGCTCCTATAAAAATTAATTAAAAAATCCTACTTCATCTAGAAAATAAGCTAAGAGAACATCTTCCTGTACGTTTGCCACTTTATGAAATTTTTTCATTGACAAAACAATTCATATTCTTTGATTTATTTATTTGATGATTTTGTTGGGTTTAAATTTCCTGTTGCTCCTATGGCCTTATTTAAAATCTTATCCGAAGTCTACATAATTTCCGACTCAGATATTACTTATGATTTTATCTATTTTAAGTAATAACTTGTCAAAAATCGAAACTAAGAAGTCTTTGTTGTTAATATCAAAACATGGTTGCTAGGCAACACATTACGGTGCCTGATGCTGTAACATTCCATTTATATATATTCATCTGTTTTACAACGTTCTACGTTCGCTGATTTAACCATCGATTCCTTCTCTCCTTCTTGGCCTTTTTCCAGCTGTGTTCCATGTTGACATTTGTTTAGGCAATATGTTCTCCTCCATCCTCTGTACATGCCCGTACCATACTAGTTGTTTTGTTCGGATATCATCAACTATATTACGTTCCACTTCCATTATTTCTCTAATTCTCTGGTTGGTGACTCTTTCTCTCCTTGATCTTCCTGTAATCAATCTCTGTAGCACACATCATCTCCGTTCTCTCCTTGATTTGCCACACTTCTGAACCACATGTTATAATACTTTTTACGATAACATTGTAAATAAGGCTTTTATTTTTATTTGAGGTGTTTTTATCCCATAACACCCCATTCATCAGTGAAACTGCTCTTCTTCCCAGCGTGTTTCGATCTTTAATGGCGTTGTCCAGTTTTCCAATGTTATTTTGAGACCTACATATTTATATTCATGGCAGGTTTGATACGTTGTCCGTTGTTGAGGACTAAATCCTGGCTTCATCCACCTACGCACATATATTCAGGTTTGTTCAGGTTTACTTCCAATTCCCACTTTTTGTACTCTTCAGTTTCGTCATGTATTCCAGCTCCTCGTATTCTGTGCCACTACTATTTGGTCGTCGTCGAAACATAACGTATAGAGAGTGCTATAGTGCAGAGGAATTCCCATGTACTGGAATTTTCTTTTCGTTTGCCTCTGTTTAATATCGTGGATTGAGTTTTTGTATAACGGCTGTAAGCGAAGGACCAGCTCAAAAAGAGCAATAAATAAATGGCTGTGTGGATGAAGGAACTGTTATGTGAATGATTGTACATAAATTCGTGACGAAAATCCAATACTTTCTATAAAAACTTTATTTATTCGTTTACCATGACATATATATTTTTAATGATGTTCTGTCTCTCTTGACATTACATAAGGACTTTCTTTTATTTTTTCACAACTCGCTTGCCAACACAATCGACAGTCGATAAAAAAGTTTTCTTTAACAATAAGTACAGGTTGACAGCACTCGGATGACACTGTTGCCTTTTCATGATATAACAAAAAATAGAGAAAAAATATAAACTAAACAGCCTCAATATTTGTTCTGAGTAGATCTTGAATACTGTAGGCGAAACCCTTTAGTCAGTTTATCTTTTATTTTAACCTTTGCCTCAGATTTTCTATAAAGTTTTTATGGATTTTATTAGTCCTACATTAATATTTGTTCTGTCTATCGCTTTCCAGATAAGACTCAGCGAGACACTGTCGTACGCCTTTTGTAAATCCACATATAGCAAATGCAGTTCTTGACCAAATGTTACTTTCTTCTCAATTAATTGAGTGACACTAGACATGATCTGCCTGCTCTAAAACCCGCTTGTTCTTCTGCCTCCCTATCTTGATATTCATTTTCTATTTTATATCTGATAATATATTCCCATATATTTGACTTAAAGAGTTAGTTCCGAGACTCCCCAATTATTATCGCAGCTGTCCTTTCTACCTTTTTTATATTTTTGAAATAAAATACGTAGTCTGTGGTACAACTTCTCTGTTCCGTACTTTAACAACTCTGTTGGGATATTTCCTTGTCTTGTTGCTCTTCCATTTTTTAGTGTCGTACATACCTTTTTGATTTCTGTCAGATCACTGTTAGTGGAGATCCTATTGTTCTCACGTTCTCAATATGGTCGTTTATTTCTAGAAATTCTGCTCGTTTTTCTGTTCTTTCTGTAGTTTCTCAAAGTGTTCACCCCACTCTTCGGCTGTTATTGGTGATAGGATATATTGGTAGTCTCTTGTCCTAAAAATTTTATCATTTTTCAACTTTCTGTACTCCTTTGACAATCCATACAAGCTTCGATATTCTGGCATTTTTCCCACGGTTCATTTTTCTTCACAGTGATGAGCCATCTCACATTTATCTGAGTCTGACTGTCTACTCTTGTCTACTATTTTCTGATCTTATATTTAGGTAATCGTGGTATTTCTTCCTTTTTCTCTCTATTTCTTGCTCTATCTCTTGATCCCACCAGTGAGGTTTCCATCGATCTTCCTTTCGTTCCACTATACCCAGCGCTTCTTCAACATCGCTCTCTAAACTATTTTTCAGGAACTGATATTCTTCTTCTGGGTTTTCGAATTTGGATCTTTTTTCTAACTGTATCTAGTCGTTTTTTATAGAGGTATTTTACACTATCTTGTTCGAGGCGTCTCAGGTTATATCTACATTGACTCAGTTCTTGCTGCCTATTCTCATTCTCAAGTAGCTTCTTGTTTTGGTCTCTATATAAAAAGTATTTTTGCCTCCAAAAAGTAGTGGTCACTTCCACACGCACTTCCTTTTCGCTCTCACGTCTTGTATCTTTAATTTTGTTATCAAGTGATCAATAACTGATCTTAGATTTCTGCTCGGTTGAATCCATGTATACGTGTGTATCTCGAGATGTTGGAAGAAGCCATTTTGAATCTGTAAGCGCGCCTGGTCACAGAGTGTTATAAGCCTGTTTCCATTATCATTGACAGTCTTCTCTCCATATTCACCTATGATGTTATCTTGTCTTCTCCTTCCTCTCCTAGAACTATCACTTCCCTGGGTGCACTAACTGAGATAATTTCTGCGTTTAACCTCTCAAAAAAGCTATCTTTCATGGCCACATTTGCATCCTAATTAATTCCATATACCCCCAAAGATTGTTAATTTATATCTGTGTAAAGTAACGTTAAGCTTCATTATTCTCTCGTCGATTCCTTCCCTGTTGTGCACGTTTTTCCTTTGCAACTTCACTGTAGAAGTGACCATACTGCCCTAAGTTTTCGGATCCCTTACCCTTTTTCTTGTTCTCTCGTCGATTCTCATATTATTCATGTCATTTACTATTTAATTGACCTTGCGAATCATACCTTGTACATTCCATGTGCCAAAATTCATAATCCTTTTTCATTGCTTGGTTCGTCTTTGGCGTTCCTTCAGCTTCCAAGGCTGTTGATTGGTTTTTTAACTTTTTACATTTTTTGCGAATACTACGGAATTGGCCTAGTGCCTCAACCTCCCAACCTGGAGGGCCAGGAAATTTTATTTCAAGGTTTCCGTCCTCTAGCTTACTGGATTATCGGGGCAACTACCCCGTTTTTTGAAAATGCTCTTCCGCTCCCTTGAACCCAGAGGTTTTTACTCTTCTGTTTTCCGGACCGTTGATCTTTTCTTCACCTGTTCCCTAGACAGGGGCCCTTACTGGATACTATCTTTCGGGCTAGATGAACCCTGATTTATAATGAGGTTGTTACTCCTCCCCCTGTTCCATTTATAGTATTTTAGACGATCTAAGTAAGTGACTAGTCTCCAGTTATATGAGATGCGATAGAATAGACTTTCTTAGATTGTGAAAAATACTATGCCGGCCGCAAATGAGTACAGGGTAAGTAGATATACTGTACAGGATGAAATAAATAACATTACAGCATCGTACGCTGCAGTTTTGAAGATCTTTTAAATTCAAGTTTGGTATTGTATCAACAGTGATATTAAAAATCCCTACACTCGAAAATCCTTAACTTGAGGTGATCTTGAGAATCATTTTTTTTATTATTAAGTAGAACTTCTGTAAGTCAAACTTGAAAGGAGACACTAATACTTATCTCTATAGTTATATGGTTTTATTTGTCATAAATATTAACCCATAGACAAATAATATAAGAGACGGTTTGATGCCACGGTTCTTAGACTAACCGTGGTTTGATGCATAGGCGGCAAGTGGCACAACGTTTGTGAATGTTTCTGCGCCGCCGCCCGCGCATGGAGTCTCTGCAGTCGCGCGAACTACAAGACTGTTTTACATAATCAAAATAGAATAAAACAATTTAAAATATTATAAAATATCCCAGTATATTAACTTTTGAGTCATTAAAAATGAAAATATACAAAATCAATCTTACATTGGTTTGTGTGAATACGGCTTGTGTTTGTCAAAGTAAAGTGTCAAAAATAAAAATTACTAAAAATATGGTTATGGTTGCAAGTTCTAATGAATAAAATTAGTATAGTTTTTTTTTAATTTAGTTAGGTTTTCCGTTATAATTAAGTTAATAAAAGTAAGTGAACTTTTAAAATGTCATTACCAGGTATAGTTCGTCATAGTTGTGTTGCAAAAAATTGTTAATAGTAAATATTTTTGGCCACTTTGCAATTTGGATTTAAGAACAAAACATTTTTCAAATTTTCATCTGACATTAATCAAAGGGAACGGTGGTACAAAATTTTAGAACTTCCATATACATCTAATAATCAAAAGTTGTGTGAAGATCATTTTGATGATGTTCCACTTACAAGTACATGTCGCAAAATACTTAAATTTGCTTTACCTTTTCAATCCTACATCATACACCACCACATGGTTATAATATCCAAGCTTTTTAAAGTACAGTATTTTCTATAAAAAGAAACCTTATGTTTTTTGACATTGATAGTCGAGACCTACAACACAAATTGTGAAGCAGATGATGTAATTTATTAGATAACTTAGTCTTTTTCAAATTTTCATAATTAACCAAAACCATTCACTTCTAAAACTATTAATGAAGTGGAAAAAATTGAATTCCCGTTTTTAGATACAACATTATTCAAATGTTGACACTCGAACAATAAGCTATGTTTCTGGTTTCATACTTAATTGCGAAGAATGTAAGGCTAATTTGCAGACAGATATTTTAGTTGTTCACCATGGTTTCACTTCCTTCAAAGAAGATGATGATAAAATACGTCTGATTTATGTACAGGGAAGTCGTTAAATTTCTTTCAATACTGCATGACTTTGTTTACCACTTTTAGTTCATGTAGAAAATATTACTTAAAAAAATTAATACTTTGCAAAAGGTCATATAAATTTTGATTCATTCACCTGCTTAGAACATATATAAATTATACATATTTTCTCAACTCATAAAAGTTTGTGTTGCCTTATTAATTAAAACGTATAATGATGGTAAGAGGACTATGGACTAACAAACAAAAATATCAGTGTTTTAAATGAAACTAGCTAATTCCACAATATATTGAAAAAATGTTGAAAATTCTAAAAAATTGACAATTGTTTCGATATTATATCATTCTTTCAATATATTGTGGAATTAGCTAGAAGCAGTAAGTTTAATTTAAAACACTAATATGAGTAGATTCCCCGAAGTAAGGGTCGATACAGTTAATTTCAAACAAAAATATTTTTTTGTATCTTAAAACATACTACTTTTAGTTTATTTTTTGTTTCAGATCTGTTCTTGTCTTCATGGATGTGGAGAATCTAGTTTTTAACTTCTTTTTATTAAAATGTTTGTTGGTTTTGTTGTCAGTAATTTTAAAATAACAATGTGCAATTTGATGTGATATTGGATTAATTTTTTTAAATATAATGTAATGTAATTTTAGTAGAAATATGTAATTGTGATTAATAATTTTTTTTATATTATGTGCAGGTTAATAAAAAATTTAAATGTTTGCTGTTTTCTTATTTGTCTAAATTATTTGTTTCAAAATTGTTTATTGTAATTATTTCAGTACAAAAAATGAAATATAATTTTATTTTTTGGAATGAAATAATTATATAATAAACAATTTTAAGACAAACTGTAAAATTTACCTATCCATAATCCAAACTACCAAATTTAAATATCCCGCCTGTAAGAATTAGTTCTGCACCCCGCAAGGGGTGCCCTCAGATCGATGCAGGGCCTCTATTCTTGACGATAGAATAGAACAACCACGGACTTAGGATAGGAATAGGAAGCCCGTGAGAACAACCGATAGAAAATGGGCGTGGTTCTACTGACAAAGCTGAAACGTTATTCTTGAAATCCTGTTCTATCATGAGGTGATAGAATTGTTGCTCCCAGAGAGAAATTTTACTTCTATTACTATTTTTGAATGAACCGACAAAATAATATGAGAACTGTGCTAGGGATTTTTTTATTGTAGTCAAAAATGTCGTTTGCATTTGCTGTTTGTGAATAAGGAAGCGTGACGTGGAGTAAACAGATAGTGTAGATTTTGGATTTTGCTTAGAGTATTTTGTGTATTCACTATTGTGTATATTATCAACACAACATAAATAAATTAAGTTTTTGTATTCCTTTCCTCTCTATGCAACACAATAGAGATGACCTGAGACAATTGGCAACTTTTTAATTTTCATAACTAAGTTAAATTTGATACGAGAATGAAAACGAATACCACAAGGCACGACCCACAAATAACAATTTCTACTGACGGCGGATGGTAGGGTCAATTGTAAAAATTCTTTATTCTGATTGGTTAAATCATTTGGCAACCTGCTTATACATACTACCAATATGCTTCCGTCTCTCGAAGTCGAACTCAAGAATACCGTTTTAGGTTGCCAGTAGAAAGGTGATAGAAACAAAGTAGGGAGTACTCCCTGGGGAGTGTTCTATTCACAGAACACCCCCATTCTATTGCCATCATGAATGGTCGACGGCAATCGATACAAAGTGGGCGTGGTTCTACTGAAGTGTTGCTCCCCGAGAGAAAAATTACTTCTATTAGTATTTTTGAGCGAACAGACTAAATGGTAAAAGAGAACTGTGCTAGGGATTTTCATTTTGTACTAAAAAATGTCGTTTGTATTTGATGTTTGTGAACAAGGTAGCGTGACGTGAGTAAACAGATAGTGTAGATTTTGGATTTTGTTTTGAGGATTGTATATTCACTATTATGTATATTAGGTGCGCTCTTTTTGACTGAGATCTCAGTTAATCTCAGCACTCATCAGTAATGTGAGCGTTATTTTTGTTTTACTCACTTTAAGTGAGCTGGAGCTGAGATTTTTCCTCCCTCTTCACCGATGCTGAATGTGTTGTAAGGGGGTATCAGTTGGAATTGAGTCGGAAATAAAGTGGAGGGGATGAAGAAATATTTGATTTGCTTGGGTTATTTGTATTTTAGCCAAGGTTATCTATAGTTTTCACCATTGACATATAAACACACATAATCTATTTTTCTTTTGTTACAAATTATGAATACAATAACATTATTATTATACGTTTTGTTTCTTATTTTCAAGCATGCGTCGACAGATCCCGCGCTTCAATTGAGATGTCGTTCTTTTTGGTTCTTACTCACATCACTTTATCTCAAATCACCTTATCTGAAGTGATCTGGGATCTCAGTCAAAAAGAACGCACCTAATATGAAGCACAGTGTAGTATATACACAAAACAAATATATCTCAAGAGCAAACTTATGATCTGCACAAACCATCAGAAAATGACACTATAAATAACAGTAATGACAGATTTAACTTTTTTTATGATTTACCCGCACTATGACGTAGGTGAATTTCGCTTTTATGAGTATGGATGAAATACGCGAATGCGCGCCAACAGCCTGGCTTTGACACCACCGAATACTACTCTTCGGTGTTTGACACATTATGTCAAAAAACGCGAATTTCGCCAGTGAGTATTAAGCTTTAATCATTTGGCAACCTCTGGCTTATACAATGTACCAATATGCTTCATTCTCTCGAAGTCGAACTTAAGAATACCGTTTTAGGTTGTCAGTAGAAAGGTGATAGAAACAAAGTTTGGAGTACTCCCTGGGAAGTGTTCTATTCTATTGTCGTCAAGAATAGCCACCCAGCTGTTTGAACGGGACGAACACTCTCTTATTACTTTCTCTAACCTAACCCTCCCTAAAGGTGGATTTCCATAGATCCGTCATCCGATTGTTAGTAGTATTACGTCATATCGGATGAATTTAAATGCCAATTTCCATTGCTTGGAAACAATCGTATGATTTAATAAAAAAATAGTGACAAATCAGTTTTAAGTTTGGTAACTTGAATGACAAGTGACAGGCATATAAGTCATTGTCGACAGTTTTTTTTGTAATTTTATTTTAATGATTTTAACTGTGTTTGGTCATCCTCATTAAATTTGTTTATTTGAGAAAAATGCTTATTTTACTATGTATTTTAAATGAAACTTGTACTGTTTCTAGGTAATTCCACAATATATTGAAAAAGTTTCATTTAAAACAGTAAAATGAGTAGATTCCACGAAGTAAGGGCCGAGACAGTTTTTTTTTAGGTAATTTCATTAACTACTGCTTAATAAATATAAACCTTAGTAATTTGTTGAATGTGTTACAGGTCATTCTTAAATAATTCACATATATTTTATTATCACATAATCGCATTTCTTCAACCTAATTATGAAATGCCCCTTGAGATTTTCTTTTTTTGTAAATATCTCTTATCCAAAATCTTGGTGGATTTCTTTTTTCCTCCTATTTCTCAACACAATTGCAATGAATAGCAAACTGTTCGTTGCTTTTAATCGTCTTTCATTATTATTATTATTAATTCTAAAATAGTATACCAGAAATAGGAGATCATGAAAAAGTTAGGTTAAATCAGATCCGATGACGGATAAAAATTGAACATTTTTAAACTTTATACGATGACGGGCGTACGTTAGAACTTTCGGACAAATATTTGGCGGCTTGTCAATTTTGAATTTTTCCACCAATCACAAAACTTTCGGATGATCGTATCGTCGGATCTGTGGAAATCCACCTTTAGTCCGTGGTTGTTCAACGAACGGCTAACAGCACTCAACGTTTATAGATGAGAGAAGGTTGCCTGATAACTACTCGGCGGGGCAGACGGAAGAGGGGATCGTTACTTCACTGTGGGTGCCAGCTTTGACAAGGCTGTATGAATTTATAGAAGTAGGAGTGCATATTATTGTTTATATCGGGTTCTTGTTCCTTTATTAGTATTTATTGTTGTTTTTTTTTGTATTTTGTGTATTATAGAGTACAGACAAAAGAAGCAGATGTTATGTTAATGTTTGTTTCTTTACTTTAGGATTTATTAATTAAACATTAACACTTGATTTTGTATTGTTCTTTATTGAGTACATACACGTGAGCCAAGGTTCGAGAACATCGCTTGACTGTCACTGCCCATGACAGCTGCCATTGCCAACTTTACATTAGTGGCAGTGACTACATAACGTACAGACGTACCTCTAAATAACCTATTCCTACATCCCCCTTTCTTAAGTAAGATAATCAAAACTGATTCAGTTTTGGAGGAGGTCGCGAAATTCGACCTGATGATGTGATACAAGTTTTTTTTAATAAATTTAGCCTCCAAATCCGAATCACTTTCTGAACTGTCCTTCATTTTATTTTCATCTACAACTATAGTAATGCTTTCTTCATAAACACTACTTGCATCACTGTTCGATTCCGAATCTCCATCATTAACACTTTCTTCATTATGATTATCATCTTCGGTAGTTTCACATTGTTCATTTTCAAGTCTATTTTCAAAATTTACAACCACTCTCACACTTTCCTTATCATTACTAATACTATCATCATCCTTTAATTCTATAAAATACTTAATTTCATTATGATTTTCCTCCTTTGCTGATGAATAATGGTTTTCTGAATTATTTAGAAAATGTTTATTTCCTACCGGTTTAATGAATTTCCGATTTCTTATTAGCATAGAACCATTATTCATTTGCAATCTATATGTTCTATCTCTTAGTTTACTAACAACTTTACCAAGAAACCAATTCCCATTTGGTTTTGTTTGAACATAAACTGACTGATTTGTGTACAATTCAGGTAAGTTTTTAGTTGCATTTTTATTATAATATTTTTGTTGCAGTTCTTGTTTTCCTTAATAATTGTTTTATTATATTCTTTTGCAATTCTAGGTTTTGACTGATTTTTTGTAATTATTAAATTTGTTCTTAATTTTCTCGACATCAAAATTTCAGATGGTGATATGTTTTCAAAAATGGGTGTAGTACGATAATGTAAAAGAGCCATATATAAATCTTTCTTTTCATTAAATATTTTCTTAAACATTTTTTTTATAGTTTGTATATGTCTCTCTGCCATGCCGTTAGACTGAGCATAGGTTGGAGACGAAACTATGTGCTTAAATTCCCATTGTCTGCTAAAAGTTTTGAATTCTTGTGATGTAAATTGTGGGCCGCCATCACTTACCAAGGTTACTGGAATCCCATGCCTAGCAAAAATTGACTTAAGATTTGTTATGACCATATGGCTTGTTGGATTATTCAATAATTCTGCTACTTCTACATATTTTGAAAAATAGTCAATGACTAAAAGGTATTTTTTTCCTTTTATTTCGAAAATATCGCAGCCTATTTTATTCCATGGTAAAGCTGGTATCTCAGTGGCTTTAAAGGTTCCTTATTCTGAGAATTGGCATAAGTAAGGCACTGGTGACAATTTGAAATTTTCTGTCTTATTTGATCAACCATACCAGGCCAGAATAAAGAATCTTGTGCCAATTTTATGCATTTGTTTACCCCTAAATGACTATAATGAATACGATCTAACATTTCTTTTTGAAGTGACTTTGTAACTACCAGACAATTGTTTCTAAAAATTAATCCGTCAATGACAGTTAATTCTGATTTATAAGGACAAAATATTTTAACTTGATTTTTAACTTTTTTATTTGAATTAGGCCAACCGTTTTTAATTAGTTCTTTAAGATCATTCAAAACTGTGTCTTTATTCGTTTCAATCACAAATTCATTTATTTTTTCAGGTGTCGCATTCAATTCTAATTTAACCATACATACATGACCCTCAATGTCATCATCCAACAAATCCACTTCCTTCTCTACAAGATATGCACGAGACAAAGCATCTGCTAAAAGCAAGTCTTTTCCGGGCTTATAGAACAACTCAAAATCAAATTTTTGAAGTTGTAACAACATTCTCTGCAACCTTGCAGGACATTTATTCAACGGCTTTTTGAAAATGGAAATAAGTGGTTGATGATCTGTTTCAACAATTACCCTACGACCAAAAATATACTGATAAAATTTAGTTAATCCAAAACAAACAGCATACAACTCTTTTTCGATTTGTGCGTACCTCGTCTGAGTGTCTGTTAATGCCTTTGAGGCATACGCACATGGAAGATTATTCTGCAGAAGACAAGCTCCTACTCCTGATTTTGAAGAGTCTACTGAAATAACTGACTGTTTATTTATATCAAAAAATTGTAAAACCGGATTTGTTGTGAGAGTTTCTTTTAAATCTACAAAAGCTTTTTCTTTGTCCTCATCCCAAATGAATTCATTTTCCTTTTTTAATAAACTTCTAAGGGGCTCAGTTTTATCTGAAAAGTTTTTTATAAACCTACTCACATAAGTAAGCATACCTAAAAGTCTTTGTATGTCCTGTTTATTTTTAGGACATGGCATTTCTGAAATTGCTTTAAATTTAGAATTGTCTGGACTAATACCTTTATTATTTATTATATGACCCATGTACTTAATTTCTTTTTGTCCAAACTTGCATTTGTTTAAATTGAATTTAACATTATTTTTCCTAGCAGTATCCAAAACTTTTTTTAATCTCAGATCATGTGCTTGTTTATTTCTACCCCAGATGATTAAATCATCTATATAAATATCAGAACCTTCAATTTTATCAAAAATACTTTTAAAGCGTTCTTGAAAAATTTCAGGAGCACACTTTATACCGTAAGGCAATCGTAAGAATTTGTACCTACCATATGGGGTTCCAAATGTACAGAGCTTTGAACTCTCGTCATCTAATGGGATCTGATAGAAACCACTTGTAGCATCTAAAGTACTAAAAATAGTTGCTCCAGCTAATTTACTGGACACTTCTTCAAATGTAGGAATTCTACAATATTCTCTTTTAATTACATTATTTAGATCCTTAGGATCCAGACATATTCTTAATTTACCATTTGGTTTACGTACTAATACAAGAGCATTCACCCAGTTAGACGGACCCTCAACCTTTTCAATGATTTTCTCCCTTTTTAGCTCCTCTAGACTTTGCTTTAGGGGTTCCAACAAAGGAAAGGCTACCCTTCTTATTGGATTAATGACAGGTTTTGCATTTGCTTCTAGACTAATGGTACATTTTTGACTAATACAACCTATGCCAGAAAATACATCTTGATATTTATTTATTACTTCTGTGTACTCATTTTGTATGTAAACTGATTCAATTCTTTTAATTAAATTTAACTTTTGAGAAGCAATCAACCCTAGAATTGCAGAAGTATTACTATTTACAATAAAAAATTCCAAATCATATGCATTATTATTTTTAAAACAACTTAAATTACATTTTCCGCAAACTTTTAATTCATCACCAGTATATGATTTTAATTTGTAATCAGATTTCTTAATAATTTTAGGAGATAATCCTAGACTTTTGAAGAGATCAAATGACAATATATTAGCCATTGCACCTGTGTCAATTTTTAATTTAATTATTTTATTATTTATTTCTAGTGTAGTTACCCATTCATTCACATTGTCATTTGTATTTACACTGTCTATAGAGCCTATAAACAAAGAAATTTCAGCATTTTCATTAATTACTTCTACTTCTACTATCTCATTCACTCTTCTTTTATTCTTTTTCTTGTAGCACTTACTTTCAAAATGATTTTGAAATTTACAAAAATTGCACATCTTACCATGAGCAGGACATTTATTTACTGGATGATTTAAACCACACGTCGTACAATTATTAATAAATTTCTTACTTTCTGGATTTACATTTTCCTTTCCACGATTGATTTTTCCATTGAATTTCTCCTTCTGAACATAATCCACTGCCGCCTCATGATGTATCTCATTCATTGCTTCACTTCTTTCTTTGGACATTTCCAGAATTGCACATTTTTCAATAATCTTTTCCAAACTAGTGGAATCTTCTTCTTGTAATAATTTTTCTATAATTGATGAATTCTTGACCCCACAAATAATAACTGTTTTTGTAAGATCTTCTTGCAAAGTTCCTAGTTTACATTTCATTGCCATTTTCTTTGCTTCGGTTATAAACTGGTCTAGAGATTGTCCCTGAGTTTGCTTAAATGAGAAAAATTTGTATCGTTCGTAGGTTAAATTTTCTCTAGGCAAAAAATGTGCTTCAAACTTATCGAGTAAAGTATTAAGTTTATCTTTTTCAGCGTCAGTAAACTGAAATGTAGTATAAATTTTGAAGCCTTCTTCCCCAATGAAATGAAGAACTTGTGCACACTGAATGACCTCATCTTTTTTATTAATTTCACTCGCAACTAAATAGTTTTCAAAACGGTACCTCCATAGCTTCCAATTTTCTGCTAAGTTTCCCGCCATTTGCATGGGTGCTACTCCTCGGCTGTCTCCCATTTTTCTTTATATTGCAAAAATTTTACACCGCTGGTTTTAACTTTCTTTGTCTAACTATTCTGACTGCGCCATGTTATGTTAATGTTTGTTTCTTTACTTTAGGATTTATTAATTAAACATTAACACTTGATTTTGTATTGTTCTTTATTGAGTACATACACATGAGCCAAGGTTCGAGAACATCGCTTGACTGTCACTGCCCATGACAGCTGCCATTGCCAACTTTACATTAGTGGCAGTGACTACATAACGTACAGACGTACCTGTAAATAACCTAATCCTACAGCAGACTCATCTGTATTGTTGTGAATGCAACTGGAACTATCGTCACAGAATATTATCGTTGTATATTCTTTGCTACTGTTGTGTTGGAGTTATTTTATAATTAGTAGAGATCCCAAAAGAGCTCGTTAAGTCATTTAGTCGACAAAGAATATTTGTCAGAATAAAATTTTTAAATTTAAAAGAAGCTGAAGAAAAACAAAAAAAGAGAAAATCTCACTATCAAAAGAAAAAGGGAATAAATTGATAAAAAAAATGAAAAAAATTGTCAAATGAATTTAGTGATTGTCATATATCACTTATTTTTTACCTTTTAATGTTAATAAACTTTTTTGTATATAGGTTTATAAGGTAAAATTAGTTTCTTTCAATACCAAATATGTATAAGTAACTTTTAAAGTATCCAGCTTAAGTTATGAAAGAAAGAGAAAAAAGGCTTGTCTATGTTGTGTACTATTTTTGATACATATGTTAGAATAATATTGGTTTCTTACATTAAAAGTAGTAAGTAGATAGATAAGATTGTATATTATTAGTTTTATCTAGTATTCGTTGCAGCGATGATGTCACTCATGCACCATCAGTGTGGATACTGTTTAAGTGTCATAAATGAGCTATTTCTTTAGGACCTAAATCATATTAATTTCATAAACATTTCTGTTAAGATAAACAAGTTAAACATTAACAATTAACATGTTGAAGTTTTCGCCTAGACGTAAGATATTTAGATATTTTGTGGGACATTCTCTCAACAGTTTTGTTATAAGCAAGTCGCTATTTTTGTATATTAATAATATTGATCGTATTTTCGGTAAATAAAGTGTTGTGGTGCAAATTATTGGTTTTATTTCTTACATCAGATAACACATATATGTTTTTTACTAGTTTTTAATAATAAAGAACTGTATTTGTAATAATATGTTTCAATACAAATAAAATCTAATACGTTTTATTCTCTGAAAACAAAAAGAAAACGTATAAAGCAACACAAATAGAGATAAAGATTGGGTAATTAATATGTACATAGTATATTTGAGTTTTTTTTATTTGAATATATGTACTTACATTAACAAATGCTGCAAAAAATATGTGTTTGAGAATATATTGTTTTTTAAAACCAAAACCTATCAGAAGTAGTTTTATATTATTTCAGTGTTCTAGTTACAAGTGGTATTTTAACGAGCGAATACTCGTCCCAATAATAAAATTCAAATGTGGCACCCAGGCTGACGTCACTCCCGCGCTTTTTCTGCTTGATTCTCATTGGCTCAGAGTTACCAGACAACCTTCTCGTTGGTTTTAAATATGGAGGGTAGAACTAGTTCTACACTCCATAGTTTTAAACCAACTTTCAGCGTTGATTATCAGCTTGAACCAGTGTTGCCAGGCGAAAAATATTTACATCTTCAACCATCTTATCAAAACTGTGCGAACCGCGATTTAAAAGTTCCCAACATATTAAATTAAATGTAACAATATTTATACAAATAAACTTTTTATTATAAAATTATATAAAATCAAGATACAATTTTTTTAATGCACATAACAACTTCAAAATAAGAACAGTCTTCTATATCTCATCACAAATAAACAGAATATAACTTGGTACCTTACTTAATGGAAAGTAAGCTAATTTACTAGGTTCTCACTTTCTACCAATAAAATTTAAAATCCTTAATAATTTCGTCACTACGTTAAAAAAGTCCCCAATTTGAGGAAAAATCGACACCTTTGGCAACAGTGATTTGAACTGTGTTACTCCATAGACAAATAGAATAAGAATTATTTGCTCTATTGTTTATTAATGTGTTAACAATGAGTATATAAATATTGAGTAAAATGAATGAAGAATTGGAATCTATGATTTATATTAAGTACTTATACTTGTCCTAAATATTGTATATTCCGATTACACCATTCAGTATATTTTAATTATTTTTGATGATATTCGGCAACATATTTTCCATATCGATCTTTATTTGACATTTTTACACTTGCTTATCAATATAATTATTAACAGGAACAATTAAATTAAGGTTTTATATGTATTTTATTTGCAAGACGCTCCAATTTTGACGCTGGAATACCTTTTTCATGGAAGCTACAAATTTGAGCGTTCCATTTAGACATGTGACAGCTTTTTCATTTTTGAGCTTCCAGCGTCACGTGAAAATGTACCTAAAAGGTACAATTTCACGTGACGCTCGAAGCTCAAATTTTGACGCTCAAACCGGTGATCACATGACTAAATATGCAGTTCTAGCTTCGCTTTAGGAAGTTCGTTTTAAACCAACTTTCAGCTTCGATTTTCTGCTTGAACCAGTGTTGCCAGGCGAAAAATATTTACATCCTCAACCATCTTATTAAAACCGTGCCAACCGTGATTTAAAAGTTCCCAACATATTAAATTAAATGTAACAAAATTTGTGCAAATAAACTTTTTATTATAAAGTGTATAAAATTATATGAAATCAAGATACAATTTTTTTAATGCACATAACAACTTCAAAATAAGAACAGTCTTCTATATCTCATCACAAATAAACAGATCATAACTTGGTACCTTACTTAACGAAAAGTAAGCAAATCACTTTCTACCAATAAAATTTTAAAATCCCTAATAATTTCCTCACTACGTTAAAAAATCCCCAATTTGAGGAAAAACCGACACCTTTGGCAACAGTGGTTTGAACTGTGTTACTCCATAGACGAATCGAATAAGTAATATTTGCTATATGGTTTATTAATGTGTTAACAAAGAGTATATAAATATTGAGTAAAATGAATGAACAATTGGAATCTACGATTTATATTGAGTCCTTACATGGGGCTAAATATTGTATATTCCGATTATACCATTCAATATATTTTTGATGATATTCGGCAACATATTTTCCATATCGATCTTTATTTGACATTACACTTGCTTATCAATATAATTATTAACAGGAACAAATAAATTTAGGTTTTATATGTATTTTATTTGCAAGACGCTATAATTTTGACGCTGGAATACCTTTTTCATGGAAGCTACAAATTTAAGCGTTTCATTTAGACATGTGACAGCTTTTGAAGCTCATATTTGAGCTTCCAGCGTCACGTGAAAATGTACCTTTAAAGTTATGGCAACTGTAATTGTTTTTAATTTTTTTTTGCATGGAGTAGTCGACTCTGGGTAGGTATTGGTAATCAATGAGTTTCTGGTGCTAGTTTTTGTTAATATTAATTGAAGAAAAAGTTCTTTCTACTGTTGCAGAAATATGAGAAAGAATTCTAATGTGATTTGTTAATTTTACTAATAAAGCAAATGTTAGTTAATCATTTGCATTTATTAAAACTGATACTTTGAGCCAGAAGTTTTCAAAACTAGAAGGTTGTCTGGTAACTCTGAGCCAATGAGAATCAAGTAGAAAAAGCGCGGGAGTGACGTCTGCCTGGGTGCCACATTTGAATTTTATTATTAGGACGAGTATTCGCTCGTTAAAATACCAATTGTAACTAGAACACTGAAATAATATAAAACTACTTCTGATAGGTTTTGGTTTTAAAAAACAATATATTCTCAAACAAACACATATTTTTTGCAGCATTTGTTAATGTAAGTACATATATTCAAATGAAAAAAACTCAAATATACTATGTACATATTAATAACCCAATCTTTATCTCTATTTGTGTTGCTTTATACGTTTTCTTTTTGTTTTCAGAGAATAAAACGTATTAGATTTTATTTGTATTGTAACATATTATTACAAATACAGTTCTTTATTATTAAAAACTATGAAAATACATATATGTGTTATCTGATGTAAGAAATAAAACCAATAATTTGCACCACAACACTTTATTTACCGAAAATACGATCAATATTATTAATATACAAAAATAGCGACTTGCTTATAACAAAACTGTTGAGAGAATGTCCCACAAAATATCTAAATATCTTACGTCTAGGCGAAAACTTCAACATGTTAATTGTTAATGTTTAGTGTTTTTAAATGAAACTCAAGGTCTCTAGTCTAGACAGAAGTCACTCTGACGATGATATTGATTTATCGAAACAATTGTCAATTTTTTAGAATTTTCAATAACTTGTATTATATTGTGGAATTAACTAGAGACCTTGAGTTTCATTTAAAAACACTAATATGAGCATATTCCACGAAGTAAGGGTCGAGACAGTCAATTTCATTAATGTTTAACTTGTTTATCTTAACAGAAATGTTTATGAAATTAATATGATTTAGGTCCTAAAGAAATAGCTCATTTATGACACTTAAACAGTATCCACACTGATATGGTGCATGAGTGACATCATCGCTGCAACGAATACTAGATAAAACAAAACAAAAATACAATCTTATCTATCTACTTACTACTTTTAATGTAAGAAACCAATATTATTCTAACATATGTAACAAAAATAGTACACAACATAGGCAAGCATTTTTTCTCTTTCTTTCATAACTTAATCTGGATACTTTAAAAGTTACTTATTAACATTAAAAGGTAAAAATTAAGTGATATATGACAAAATCACTAAATTTATTTGACAATTTTTTCATTTTTTTTTCAATTTATTCCCCTTTTCTTTTGATAAGGGAGATTTTCTCTTTTTTTGTTTTTCTTCAGCTTCTTTTAAATTTAAAAATTTTATTCTGACAAATATTCTTATAAAATAACTCCAACACAACAGTAGCAAAGAATATACAACGATAATATTCTGTGACGATAGTTCCAGTTGCATTCACAACAATACAGATGAGTCTATTCTTTTGTCTGTACTATATAATACACAAAATACAAAAAGAACAACAATAAATACTAATAAAGGAACAAGAACCCGATATAAACAATAATATGCACTCCTACTTTTGTAAATTCATACAGCCTTGTCAAAGCTGGCACCCACAGCGACGTAACGATCCCCTCTTCAGTCTGCCCCGCCGAGTAGTTATCAGGCATTGAATAAAACTTTTTATTCAATGTTATCAGGCAACCTTCTCTCTTCTATAAACGTTGGTTATATGCCACTAAAAATTGAGGTTATATTTCGTTTTAACAGTGTTTTCGAAAGCGGATGTCCCGAGTCGATTGACACTTCCATGCGAGATATCACGACTACGTTTTCTACATGAGAATGCGAAAACCGGGCGAATCGAGACATTGCGTCTCGAAGTCATCAATAAGAATCCCGCCCCTGGCCCCCTGGTCTGTAATATTTTGGCGCCCTCATATTTACATAAAAACTCCATAGGGTAGCTTTATGGTTAAAGTCTTTAAGGCCATCGAAATATATTTGAAATAGAGTCATGATAAAACGCGTTCGAAAAAGTTGATTTGATATGTAACCACAGATTAGAGAGAGAACAGATACGAAAGCTTGACAGAGAACAGTAAAAAAAGAGAGAGATCGGTAGACATACCAATTTAAATGTCCGTCGTCATATCAAAGAATACACCATAGGTTATAACCCAGCGGTTATTTGCGGTAACAGGCGGTTATTCACTCGCTAAAATGAAGTAGTTACAAATAATTGGTTATAAACGTCACAACATAACCTCAAAATATTTGTTGTTAAGTATCTATATTATATCAATACTATTGTTTATCTTTAGTCAGAGTTATTTAATGTATAGAGCGTAATGAATAACGACGAATTATTGCTGTTAGCATTGCTGATTCATCAGAGGCTGTCCAATAGTTTGTACACATATTATCAAATAGTTTTATTTCCTTGCGACATTCCTTATGTAAATATTTAAGAGAATCCCACATGAGATTAGATCCAGAAAATATTTGGTTGGATGCTTATCATGAGATGTCTTTTTCTCAACTCTTTCATATGCAAAAAATAACCTTCCACAGTTTGTGCAATGAAATAATTGCAAACGATGATCATGCTCTGGAAAAAAAAATATCGAGGCGGTCGGTATCCTACTGAACCCAAGAAAAGTATTCTAGTGTTTTTGTGGTACATCTCACAACAAGACACTTTACTATCTATATCTGATAGATTTGGACTTGTTCCATCTACAGTTATGAATATTGTTATTGCTTTTTTGTACATTATCATATACAAATCAAAACAAATTAACATTTTCTTTATGGTTGAGACCATTCACCTTTTAAAACAAGAGTGGGGGGTTAGAACCACTGCCAGTTACCCACCTCTTGACTATGGTAACTAAAGTTATTACCGTGGTCACTGATTTGACATTTTGGTATTTACCATTTGTGGCAAAAAATTGAATGGTTTTAACTTTTTGTGACCAGTAACTCGCTAAAAAAACCCTCATGTATTCTTTGGTCGTCATATGTCGACTCCGTCAATTGTCAATTTGCATAATATTTCCTTCAATTTACGATCATAGGTAAAATATTTTATAAGCATTATTTTTAAGTGTGATAGTGATACAGATACAAATATTCGACAATTACTTGTTTAAAACAATTTTATTAACATTAAAAGAATTATACAATTAAAAAGACTATAATGTATAAAAATCATACCATAAATATATACTTTTTTCACAAACCATATATTTGGCAACCATGCACAATAACGATGACAACACGCGACGGCTTGGCTCAAAATACATAACGACATTTTTGTTTGCTTCATTGTTTGAAGGTGTTCAATCGGCGATATTAATTGTGTTATTTGATTAATCGATTGTGCGTTGTGGTAATATTAACTATAAAAATATAGTGGTCTAGACTATTATTCTTATAAAATGAATAAACATCACGGCGGAGTGTATTGTTCATACAGAGACTGTCCAAATAAATTTTATTCGGAAAGAAAAATAAAGTTTTTCCGATTTCCAAAGGATGAGAGTATGTAGTTACAATTATCAATTTATACTGCATAATTGATATGTTAGTGAATACTGTATTTGGGCTCATCCCGTTTGTATTTGATTTTTGTAATGATTTGTGTTATCTAAATATGTATTTATTAATTAATCTCCCAAGAGTAATGACTATTTATAACAAATCATGAGAATGTACATATAGGTATTAAATAAATACATAAATATATATTGTTTTAATTCATGGCGCAATTTTAAAGATTTAGTGGAAATTTCCAAAAAAAAATAGATCCGGCATTGGAAATTGTAATTGTCCCCGGGTCAACATTGCAATTTGGTAAGAAATTCAGAAAATATTTTAAACTGGCAACATCGCGGCCATACCGAGTTAAAGGTCCGAGGTCATTGAAGGCAGAATTGCAAATCGTTTGATGTTTGGTTTTACCGGGATTCGTATCTGTTCTAATATGTGATGTAACGGTAGTCCACATTCGCATCCACTTTTAATGTAAACCTCAAATATTCAGATCATTTACGCACATTCATCTATTGCGTCTCAAAAAATGTCTATATGAATTTTGCACATAAAGTTCTATTCGAAACGTAAAAACGTGGAAAATGATCATATTATTCCGACTATTTATGTTCCGGCATTGAAGATTTGGACATGGTTCCAGTAATGGTAGTAAAGGTGTATTTTTGTAAAATAAATAGTTCTTTAAAAAATTATTAAAATAATCATTGGATCAAAAGCATATTTGTTGTATTACTGGAATTTCTATTTATAACTACTTTCTTCATGCTATTATGTACAAGATTTGTATAAATCATTCACTACGAATCAAGTATACGGCATCTGGGGTGCGATTTTCGAGTTCACACGAATATTTGCGTGTACGATTATTTCCACATGAATTTTTTCGTATACGGTGCTAAATGTGTATTTTTCTATACCGTTCGAATAAACTTACGTACACGAAGAATTTAGAAGCCGGCAACACCGCATAATCGTATGGTCTTGTGACATTTGAATAGAAGCAATGAATACACCATAGAGAAATAAACATTATCATTTGTCTTTGGAATAAATCAACTGTATTCTTTGATAGAAGCAGAAAGTGTGTTAAAACCCCAAACTGGCTTTGGATATCACTCATTTAGCATTTTCCCCTTTATTATTGTTTGTTGTTAAAAAATGGGAGAATCAAGTTCTAGTGCTGCTCTTAATAAAAAATGTGGCAATATTTCGGCGGAACAAAAAAAGGAGCTTATAGATTTTCTCGATAAGCACCCAGATTTGCGAAGTGGAAAATTCACCCAAGAGTTCACATTCAAGAAGGCTCAGCTGCTATGGGCCGAACTAACTGAAAATTTAAATTGTTTGCCCGGCGCTAAAAAAGATTGGAAGCATTGGCGAAGGGTAAGAAATCGAAGCAGTTTCAAAGTTTAAATTTAGTGATTTCCTACATGAGAAATAAACTCTTTGTTTAAAATTACAAATATGTAAAATTTCAGAAGATGGTTTCCTTATTTTTGTTTTGTTTTAGACATGGCAAGATCTGAAATCAGTTGCCAAAAAAAAGAAATCGATTATTAGAAAGCATGAGAATGCCACTGGCGGAGGACCTGCTATAGATATGAAATTAACAAGTGACGAAGAAAAAATTGTTGACATTTTGGGCCCCATATTAATAGAGGGCGACCTAAACATTCCTGAGTCAAATTGTTCCTTTGTGTTTGATGATCACAATTACAGTATTGTGGAAGAGACTCTGAAAGAGGTAGACATTGAAGACACATCTCCAAATGTAGGGGAGTACATGGCTGTGGAATTTGTTGATGGGGAAGAGAAAGTTGAAGCAACATGTGAAAGTATAGAGTTACACCCAACCGTAAACCTCTTCTAGAACAAAGAGGTAATAGTATCAAAACAAAAAAACCAGTGAGAGTAAGAAGACTTGAACATTCAATCAACGCAAATGAACAATTAGTCAAACTTACTGAAGAAAAAATTAAATTGAAGGAAAATTATCTAAGTTTATATGAGAGAGATGTTGAGGCAAAAGAAAATATAGCATCCAGCTTACAACAATTATGTAATTTTTTCATTAATCAAAAGCAGTAACTACTTTAATATTTTAAATTATACTTTCACATTTAATATAAGGTTGTAATTCTCAAGTCATGCTCACGCCGGACAAAATGTATTTTTCATTACATATTAACAAAGCTGTGTTTGTATTTATATATCTATATATTTTATGAAATCTACTCAAAATACCAGAGCTATTTACTACTTCATAAAATTATCACATCATATACCCAGAGATACTTGAAAATACACATTTTGAGTTAATTGCTTTCAAAGGGGTAAACTAGGAGCAAAATGATTTACACTTGCTCTTTCCTCTTTCATATCACAGGTTCAGTGATATTTTTAGGGAATTCTTAGGAGTAAACAAACTTATTTGAAAAAACTTTTATTTGAGTATTTAGAAAAATATATGACAAAATAAATATGTATATGAAGACTCAAAATATTATTTTTTCATGTGATAAATCTAGTTATTTATCCTAAAGTGATTTCTTATAATCATTTGCTGCACCCGTCTGCCTGCAATTAAATCATTCCTTTGATTTTCTTGTTCCTGATTGTTTAAAGGTTCATCATATATCCCATAATCAATATTTATATTGTGACCTTCATCATCTTCTTCAAACATGACTGCGGGAATGTTATTTGCAATACAAATATTATGCAGCAGTACACAGCTGTTTACTATCTTTGATGCAGTTGTAGGATTGTAATGTAATACTCTGTGTTTCAACAAACAACGGAACCTTAACTTCAATACTCCATTACATCTTTCAATTAGGGATCTTGTTCGTTTTTGAGCAATATTATATTGTTCCTCAGGTGATCCTGGTACAGCATTTTGCATTGGAGTTAACATCCAAGGCCGTAAAGCATAACCTGAATCGCCTAAAACAGTAATATAATTTTTATACAATCATACATAAAAGTAGGTAATATTTCCTTAAAAAAGGCAAATGAATTAAGAGTTTTATAGAAATTCCAAAATTTAAAATATTACAGGGTGTTGACGTTTACTCTGCCACAAATTTTTGAGCCACTCTGTATACCTCAAAGTAATTTTAAAATGTGCATCTTTTGGGTTATATATCCCTTCCAATATACAAGGTTATTCTAAATTTTGTAGTATTCATGTAATTTTCAGTCCCCATACATTGTTGGAATATCTTTTAAGTAACTTACCAAGAAATGCAAATGATCGATGCCCGTTATTGTGAAGATTCCTTATATAGCGAAAAACATTACTATTATTCCATACATAACTATCATGGGTGCTACCAGGGTATCTAGCAAGTACATTTCTAATTCTCAAATTGGAGTCACATATCTGAAAAAAATATCAAGGGTAGGTACTGTGTTGCACTGATGAAGTAAGTGTAATAAAAAATGTTGGGATCTTCTTTACTTACAAGCTGTACATTTATGGAGTGGTACCCCTTACGATTTACATAAATCTCTTCTCTAAAAATTGGATGGTTTTTTGGTGGATAAATAGCTACATGTGTGCAATCCACACAGCCAATTATCCCAGGAAAATGATACTTCCTGTAAAATCTGGAAAATAAAATATTAGTTCTCCATTGAAGGTACTTAATACTTGTCAAGGAATGACATATCAACATTAATCTATCACCACACAACACAATCTTATTATATTTTAATATCAAGCCAGGTATTTTATAAAACAGAAAGATTTGTTAAAAAATTGATTGCCTTGTAAAGAGAAATGTAAGCACCACACTTCATCTAGGTAACATAATTAATATAATATTGTAAAAGAGTAGGTTTACTTCTAAGTATACTTACTCTTCTCTTGTTACACGTAACTCCTCAAGATTTCTGGGCATATAAACAAAACTATTAAAAATCTCTGGAGAATTTAATCCATCAATTACTTCATGGAGAGCCTGTGAAACTGAGCTCTGAGCAACAGCATGGTTCATATGTTTAGCAATGTCCCATTGGTAAGAGCCACTAGCAAAAAATCTAAGAGTCATCAAGACCTAGATAAAAAAGTTAGGGTAGGTATATCAATTTTGCAATTTTCTCCGGCTAACCTGCCTAAATACATTTTATTGTAGTTATACTTACTTTTCTCTCTATGCTCAAGGCTGAGATTCTTGTTGAAGCTGGGAGATGGGGCTCCAATATGTTTATTACTTCTAAAGCGACAGGTTTTGTAAGTCTATAAAGTTTCACAAATTGCCTTTCCGAATATTCCTCAAAAGGATCATTAAATGGGTTAAAGATCCTAGGAGGCGTATCTACTAACTCCTCCGCTTCTTGTATAGCGTTTATGAAGTTTAAATGAATTAAATCATCAAGACCTGCCATATTATAACCGATTTTATACTATTCAAATTAATGATATACCTACTTTGCAATAAAAAAAATTTTTTTCAATCTAGGTTATGTATATTTACTCTTTCCGTACACGAAAACATTTATTCGAATGGAATAAACCCACTCGAAACAAGCCACACGAAAGTGTTCGTATGCGATTAGCGTTTGAGCATCTCGAAAATTAGGCTATTTAAAATTCATACGAAAAAAGCCATTTTTCGTATACGATTTACTCTCGAATGGTTTCGAAAATCGCACACCTGATAACGGATATCCAGGCATTCGTTCTAGGAATTTGGATAGGTTAGGTATATGTGTTAAATGACTACCGGACTTTATTTAAGATTCGTATATTTGTTTATATAAAACAATATAAAAATAATTTGATACCTATTTTACTCCATCCTACGTTCCTACTCAGTTCGTTGAAATATCTAGGTATTTTCCAAATTTTATTAGTCAATTGCTATTTTGTGTAGTAACCATAGAGAAAGTTTGTCTATGGTGGCAACAGTGTTTCTGATGAAACATGTGATTGGTAACAATGATAAGTGAAACGATGAAGGATGAAGGTGTTTTCTAGATCTCAGTGATATTATTTAAAGTTAAGATTTATAAGTAATTTAAGTGAAAATAAACAATATGATATAATATTATGTCTTGCATATAGAATAATCTGTAATCGCAATAGCGCGTAGTTCTTAGGATTAATAGAACTTTTACATCAAATCCCACCAAGCGGCCATATTTGTCTAGGTACGTATTGCTGCTGTCAAACAATATTTGTGTTTATGAAATTAGTATACTTGTTATAAATATGTGTGAACACTTTTAAATACAACTCGTATTTAATAATATTGTTCCACTTGTATTTAATGCAGTAAAATTATATGGCTAATATTAAAATTATCTAAGGAACAATAAAGTTTATTTGAAAAATAATTACACAAAAGTATACAATTTTATATTTTACCGTGTTTTCCAGGGCGCAAATATTTACGTATTTAGCTTCTGTGGCTATTTACTAAACGTTTTCTACCCAAAACAATGAAATAAAAACGTGTTTTGTATGGAAATGTTTAAAATTGTATTTTACTTTTAATGTTTTATTTCAATTTTAAAATGTAAATAATTTTGAACTGTAATGTATCTTGTAACTTTGCATGTAATTATCTGACAATTTACTTGTAATTAAGAATTAAACTTAGGTTAGATATCTAAACGCAAGACTTGGTTAAATTGGGTGCCTTTAGAGAAAACATCACTTATAACTCAACTGTTTAGTGAGCGTTCATTGAGTGATGAATGTTGACATCTTCTGAACAATCATTTTTTGGAAAGTATAAATATTGAAAAAGAAAATTATGGCTAGATACAATCATAATTCTTGATTTATTAGATGATGATGATATAATTGATATAAACAGAAATATTATAGCCCATGCAATAGAAGATTGGTAGAAACCATTACCACATGATTATAACATGTGACAAGATGTGATATTCGTGAAAAAAACAGGAATTATTATTATTATGAAATAATTGCTACGTATAATGTGATGTTGTAATACTTATGTATTTATTGCACTAATATAAAAACATCGCAATCTTCAACGTGTTATACTCAGTGAGGGCATTTGAAAACTGCTCAGAAAAATGGCGTCCGGTCACTAGACATGTTGAGTTTCGCTCACTGATCAAACTGCGTTCACAGAACATTCACTTAACGGTTGTGTTTTCTGAACATATCCATTTTACTTCTATAATGTTTACGCTTAACTCAAAATTTCAATTCTGCATTGTAACAATATTTCATATTACTACACGAGACAACCTGTCTAAAATAAATATTCAAGACCATTCTGTTCAATATTTCAAAAAAATTAAAACTCTTACAGCAATAAACTAACAAGATTGTTTTGATCAGCAAAACAACAAGAAAAAAGAGACATGATAAAGAAAAGATAAGAGCCATGAGAAGATAACAAGAAAAGAAAAGAGAAAACAAATTCAATTGATGCAAAGAATTGTAACCCTTTTTTTAGTTCAAAGCTACAATTTAAAAAAATATTTTTTTTGAAGTCAAAATGTATCAATCTCAAAAATATGTATATAATAGGAGCATATCCTATCAAAGGTAAATGAAAGATTTAACCAAAAACAGTTATTAGTACCATAAAGAGATCATAAGATGTAAAAAAAATGAGAGGGTAGTCTCTTATCAAAATATGATCAACATAGACATTAACTGTACAGTAATTAACAATAGTAAAGGGAGATGATTTTACATCTATACTAGTGTGCTTAAGTTTTTGTTGTTATATTTTCATTATACATTGCATTTAGTACACTGCTGCTCGAAGCTTGAACTGCGTTGATGATTTTGTTGGCCGAGTCCACTTTGTTATTAATGAAAGTGTCTATATAACATTCGGCTACTGATGTCTCTTCAAAGCCTTTATATTGGCATCTGAATCTACTAGTATTGTAGCTGGTGATCTTCGGAAACTGTGTCCAGTATATTTTTCAGCTTCTGGTAATTTTAAATAGTTGGCTATTTCTCGCCCCATTTTGGATATCTTGTTGAAACCTATATTTTGAGAAGTGTACTTGCCTTTTTGATAGTGTATTGTAAATTGATACATTTTTTAACAAAATTATAAAATTTACTAGTTGTGAATTTCCATACAGTTTTGGTTTTTGTGACAGGTATGGTGACCAACATTGTTTTGTTTATATCAGCAATATCATTCACTTTCATGGCATGAATTTCAGTGGTCCTGCAAGCACCCATAAGACTCATTATAAGAGCAACCTTAACAAATATCCTTTTGTAGGTGCGCATGACAGCATATTATTAAGAAATTGATATCTTACCTTTGTTGCAAGATATATTTCATCAGCAGCTTTTTGCATAAGAATTCATCAATTTCCTTGGGAGTAAATGTTTTTGATTTTATAGCCAGATAGCCTTCAGATTTTCTTTTTACAAATGCACGTTACTTACCATATGTCTCAATATTAATATTGTGAATACTGATCTTAGCATAGAATATTGAGACCAAAATGAAGAGAATAAATACGCCAATAGAACATTTCCGAAGAATTAATTCATGTTCTTTGTGCAGCTCTATATCATCCACAATTTCCATTTTTTTAATATTTTGAAAAGGCACAACAACAGATTCAGTGATAAATGACAACCTCAATTAATTTTCGAGAAAATAATGAACTGTTGTATAATTGTCATAGTAACGATCACAATTAAAAAAGTATCAGAAATGTACAAATTCTTTAATACTATTAGAAAATAGTAATTTATGCAACAAGTGCATAAAGTGGTACTTTTTTTCACGAATGGGCAGGCGAGTGCGGCAATTCCATGAGTGAAAAAAAGACACTTTATGCACATGTTGCATACATTATTTTTTCTACAGCCCTATACAAAAAAATAAAATTCCAATAGAAATTTGGGATATTTTAATTAAGGTCCTTCGGTAAATTACAATTATATGTATTCCTAGTTTCATGAAAGTCCATCCTCGATGCCCAGCCAAGATTCATTGTGTTAGCTTGTGGGAAGCGTGAAATAAAGTTAACGTTATGGCACTTTTTTTAATGCTTTTTTGTTTTTTTTTTCACTCTAACCATAAACAACCACTTTAAGCACTGCAAACCGATGAAATACAAGGTACTTTAAAGATAGGGCGTAGAAAAAATAATTTTATTGACTTAAAAAATAAGTGCGTGGATTGCAAAATATAATATGTAACAAATGTAACGGATCGAAGAAGATAAATACAGAAAAAAACATAGCATGGCTTTTCCTATTCGGAAAGTTTGGAGAGAAGAGCCTCACCAAGATGAAACTAAGTGCTAAACATGTAGCGATAACACCCACAAGATACTGAAAACCGAAATAGGAAAATAAAAAGAAAAACTTAATATTAAAAATCAGAAACACTCACTATGAAAGTAACGAAATTCAGAACAGTTGTATTTCAAACCACATAGAAAGATATCTAGAAAAAATAGTTTTGTCGACAACGGAAAAAAAAATATGCCATAATAAAATTCTATCAATATGTATCAGTACACCAAAATAATCATTAAATTGTGAAAACAAAAGCAACATGTTATACTCGTGTCAAAATACAAGGACGATAAAAATAAAGCGTATACTGAGAACGAAAAGTTTTTGGAATTCCTTGCTTCAGGTAAATTTTGGATTCAGATTATTTTGTAGCAGTCCCTTTTGATGCTATAGTATCAATAAAGTTTATTTCTCTCCGATAGTATTTTATTACGGCATATTTTTTTTCTTTTTTCCGTTGTTGACAAAACTATTTTTTCTAGATACCTTTCTGTGTGATTCGAAATAACACAGTTTATAATTTTTATAATTTCATTATTTTGATAGCAAAAGTATTTCCGGTTTATAATATTAAGTTTTTCTTTATATCTCCCTATCTTGGTTTTGAGTATCTTGTGTGTGTATCGCTAAATTCTTAGCACTTAGTTACATCTTGATGAGTTTCTTCTCTCCAAACTTTCCGAATAGGAAAGGCCAAACAATGTTTTTTTTTCTCTATTTATCTTCTTTGATTTGTTACATATTATATTTTACCTACGACCACCCCTGTAAGTAGTCAAAAACACACAGTCGGCAATCAATGTAAGACGTCTATTACGCACGGTAAAGCAAAACGCACGGCTGTAAAGTAAATCATACGACTTCCATAGCAACCGCTTAGCAACTGTCAATAGACGTAGCCATTTTATTCAAAATGTATTACTTAGATATTTGATGTTGAATTTTATTCTATATATAAATGGTAGATAACATTTATTAGATATGAGATTGCATTTAATACTAAGAGTTATTTGGAATTATATGATAATTGGTTGCATTTCATTCAAACCGCATCTTTTAGCTGTCTGAATGTATCTCATATTAGTAAACAATAGTATATTATACACCGACTAAAGTGACCCATTTAATCCCGTGGCTGGTGTTTGATTCCTGAGGGAAGTAATCCACCTAAGGGATTAATGTCACTTTAGTCGAGAGGTGTATACGCTATTTTATGTAATTCCGGTAATTCTACATACATTTTTAATAAAAATAAATACTACTTAGGACGGACTTTTACGAAACTTGGCTGGGCATCGAGGGTGAACTTCTGAGATCTTGGCTGGGCATCGAGGAGCGACTTTTATAAAACTTGGCTGGCATCGAGGATGTACGTTTTCACTTGTACTTCAAATACCCTAATAAAAACAAGTACAAGTGGGTCGTAGGTAAAGTATAGTACGTAACACGTGTTGTAATGCATTTTACCCGCTACGTGGCTTCGTGCGTAAAATGCTTCTTACAACACACGTTATGTAATATACTATTACAATCCAAACACTTATTTTTTAAGTCAAGTAAGAAAATTATTTTATTAGTTTTTTATGAGTTTAATGTACCGGATATCTTAACCACCCCATATCACACTTTGTGATTTATTTTTTTGGGACGAGAAACTATTATAGATGTTCTCTTGTATTATCGTTGAGATGTTTAGCATTTCATTGTGTATTTGTGTATTTTATCTTTTATTGAAATGTTTAGCATTTCATATTTTGATAGAGGCTACCCTCTAATTTTTTTCTATATCTTATGATATCTTTTTGGTACTAATAACTGGTTTTGGTTAAATATTTCATTTATCGCTAGTAGGATACCATCTTATTCATACATTTTTGAGGTCACTACATTTTCACTTCAAATTTTTGTTAAAATCGTAGCTTCGAACTAAAAAAATGGGTAACATTTCTATGCATCAATTAAATTTGTTTTCTCTTTTCTTTTCTTTTTTTATCCTCTCACTGCTCTTATCTTTTCTTTTTCATTTCTTGTTTTCTGATCACCACAATCTTGTTAGTTTATTGCTGTAGGAAAGCTTTTGTTTTTTTTTATATTATCAATATTTAATGGGATATAAAAAGCAGTCAGGCTAATCTATTTAACATTGAGTTGAGGCGAATTAAGGAATTGTATACTGGGTATATCTGCAAAACTTTAACAAGACATGAAGTCATAAAAAGATTTCCTTCTATGAAAATAGTGTAAATTTTATATACTTTCATCTATGTTTTTACAATATTGCTGTTGAACAACTAGTTCATTGGTTATTTCACCCATCAGGTTATTTTGGAACGCTTCCAGGTTGAAGCACAAGTGAGTAAAGTCAATTTATCCTCCATACATCTAAATTTTATTGCCATTGCTTCATATGAGCTATGTTTTAAATGTTATGAACTTCTGTAATTTTCTAGTTGATGATTCAGCATCTGTGGAATGCTACTTTGCCATTGGCTCTGGTGTTTGCAGTCCTGATATATGGGTTCTATTTCACTCATACACTTATTCTCTTCCATGTATTTTTAAGTCTTCTTTTTTTAATCGTGGTGCGTAAATCATTTTTTTTTCGGGGAACCTTTCCTCATTCATTCTTCGAATAAGTTGTTTCTTCTTTATCTATTCTGAGATATTTTCCTGTAACCCCATTATTTCTTTTATCACATCATTTTAAACTCTTTCCCTTGATTTTTGGCTGATCTTCTCAAAGCATGTATTTCTGTAACTTCAATTTCTATATTCAGGTATTTGCACTTCTATAGTAATTCATTTCAATATTCAGGTATTTGCACAAT
This sequence comes from Galeruca laticollis, assembly GCA_963921935.1. Lineage (NCBI taxonomy): Eukaryota > Metazoa > Arthropoda > Insecta > Coleoptera > Chrysomelidae > Galeruca > Galeruca laticollis. The sequence continues at coordinate 54,450,559 of OY998184.1, forward strand.
AAGTTAATGCCTTTTAGATCATTGTATTATCCAGAATGTTTCAAAAAAAGGTAGTATAGGTAAAACATTGCAAAATAAGTTGGTTCTCTAAGTAAATTTTTTTCGTATCGGCATCCATTTTAAAGATACAGGGTATTGGAAAAAAAAGTTATATACACATTTTTTACGATTTTGTGGAAACTATTCGTTACATAAATTTGTTTTTATATCTGCCTCTCACTGAGAATTCTAGCACACATTTAATGTAAACTCAAACATCATTCAATTCAACACCAAAAAGGTACTCTTGGTAAAACTCCATACTGCATAATGTTTTCGGAATATTTGGATTTGAATATGATAAAGTAATAACTTAAGCTGGTATAAAATATGTTTTAAAACAACTACCTATTTATTAAATGTCAAAAACAATAACATTCCTCTAATGTTAAATATATAAGTGAAATAAAGAAACGAATGAAGGAAAATAAATTGAATTTAACTAAAATCATGAAATTTTCAATCAGTTAGACAAAGCGTTCATAATGCCTTCTGTTAAAAAAAGTTTAGAGTTCGTCACAAACCTCAAAATGGTTTTGTCTGTGTCAGCTATGGAAAACTGACATTTATTGACAAGTAAGGCAGTTTTTAAAAAATAGGTAATGTTTTTTAAAAATACTTTTTGCCAGCATTATTTAATACTTCATCATTTTCAAATCAAAATATTCCGAAAACAGTACACAGTATCGAGTTTTACCAAGAGTATCTTTTTGGTGTGTAAAATTGAATGATGTTTGAGTTTACATTAAATTTGGGCTAGGAAATGTAACCTCTAAAAATTTATGTTCAAAAACTTCTAAAAAGATATGTTCAAAACTACTTGTTTCGATCATCTGTGTATCTAGCACCGTCTGTGAAAGGCAGTTATGAAAACAAATTTATGTGATCTGTCAACCAGTAGTTGTTTTTCAGTACCCCGTATCTTGAAAATGGATGGTGTTACAAACATTTTTTACATAGCTAACCCAACTTATTTTTCAGTGTTCTACCTATACTAGCAAGTGGGCCACCTTTTTTTGAAACACCCTATATATTCTACCTTTTAGGGTTCTTTCACATTACGATTCTAAAATCCAATTCTGGAATCCGATCCGGTAGCTTTGTGCCATTTCCATATATTTAAATAGGAGCTTTTCAGACTTGGGATTCCAAAGAATGCAACTCAGCAACCATGGGCGTCCTGAAGCCCACGCCTTGGTTTATGACTAACACTTGTTTGAGTACTATTCTAAAAATGGATTCCGGAATGTGGTTCTCGAATTGTAATGTGAAAGAACCCTTAGTTCTTAATTGACAATAATTGATTTACATTGGTCGGTAATATGTCTAACTGCATTTGTAAATCAGGAAATTGCTTTTCATCTACATCCTAATGTAGCTTCTTCGTCCTCTAGGGTAATTAGGGATGGAATGCTGTCTATTTGAAATGTCTTTTATCAAAAACTGAGATTAGTTGGCCTGACAGTAGATGCTTGTGTGTTAGTTTGGTGTGTTGAAGGTGGTGTCGTGTAATGATGCAGTGGTGGTAGCATATGTTTGGTTTCACTAGTTATAATTTTGATGTTTTCTCATTCCACTTAGTGTTACATTTATGGTAGTGAAAGTACGGATTCATATCAGATATGTTTATTGCCAAATACTGTTGGATTTTTTGGATAAATCTTTCCTATTAGAGCTAGAGAGTTGGGCAAGTCAGTAATTATGAGATGTTTGTCTTGATTTCTATTTTGAATGTGTTCAATTACCTCCAAAATGGAATGAAATTCCCCTGAAATATTACTGATGGAAAATATTCATTGCTTGCAAAAATTGATGAGTTCTTTCATTAAATGGGTTGCTGATTTGTATGTCGGAAGATTTTCTGCAAAAGGGGCTGTAGTAAATAGTAAAGTACTCCAGATACCTAATAAAGTCTAACATCTACCACCTATATTTAAAGGGAGCCTTAACGTATGGTCCTAAAATTTTTGGAAAATTTTTATATTACTTATTTTTGTACCCAATGTCGTTTAATCAAGTTGCCATTGAAACTAAAACGTCACACGTAATCAAGTTTGATTATGACAGTTTAGTTTTGCAAATCGATTGTAGCAGAATGTCTTACAAATTAGATATTCGTCAGAGCATTTACAATCTAGTTGGATGAATACCTAAGCATGATATTGTTGCAATCTACCAAGAGCAAAATATAAGTAAGTCAACCATTTACAACACTATAAGGAATTGTGAAGAGGGTATACCATGCATTAATTTACCCAAAAGCGGTACACCAAGAATTTTGAGTGTAAGAAGAGAAAGAAGACTGATGGAAGCTGCTAAAGACAAAGTTGGAGTTTCTCAGAGAAAATTAGCCCGGAGATTTGGTATTTCAAAAACCACTGTATTAAGAACAATTGATCGCACAAACTTAGTGTTTAGGAAAAGAAAAAAGGCACCAAAATACACCGCAGACCAGCTAGAAAGAATTCCGCGTTGTTGCCGCGCATTAAGGCGTATCCACTTTGCCAATAAATTGATTGTAATGGATTATGAAAAATATTTTACCTTATCCCATTCAGAGATTAAAGGAAACGATGGGTTTTATACCGATAACATAGAAAATACACCAGACAATGTTAAATTTAAAAGTAAATCGAAATTTGAGGATAAAGTTTTAGTGTGGTGTGTCATTTCTGAAGCAGGATTTATCTCACAGCCATATGTTGGTCGTGTTCGGGGAGAAGCCTTAAATGCAGAACTTTATATTCAAAGATATCTTACCAAATTACTTAATTTTTTAAATACACATCATCTCAACAATAATATAATGTTTTGGCCTGATCTAGCTTCATGCCATTATGCTAGAATTACCAGACAGTGGTTAAGTGAAAATAACACTGACTTTGTACCTAAGTTGGACAATCCTCCTAATGTACCTCATGTTAGGCCAATAGAGGAATTTTGGTCAATACTATCGATGAAAGTGTACGATAAAGGATGGGAAGCTACAAATGAAGATCAATTGCGGCGTCACATCTTCCAAAAGATTAGAGAAATAGAACCTGCTCTTGTCCAAAGAAAGATGGGACAAGTCCGAAGAAAATTACGACTCATTGAGGATAACGGGCCACTATCCACAATGTAATTTGTAATTATTTTTCGTTATTAGTGTTGTTAATTGTTGCCACATGTGCTTTTAAAATTAAAAAAATTTGGAAAAATTTATTACCATTTAAAAATTTTCCAAAAACTTTAGGCCATACGTTACACTGCTTGACTTGACATTTGATACTAAATTTCTCATTTATATTAATAATTGCTTTATATTTACAGGTGTTGTTTAGAACTACCCTAGATATTGAAGATTATCAAAAATGGCTGTTGATTTACCTCGTCCTATTAAAATAGAAGCCACATCTTTTAAAACAGAAGTTATAGATTTAGGTTAGTGAATATACTGTAACTAAGGTAAAATGTCTATAATTACAAAACTTAATTATAAATAATTTTAATGATGTTATTAAGGTTTGTTGTCACATATTTGAACATGCATTAATTTCATAATTTACAAATTAATATTCCTTTTGACAGAAGATTATATCTACAACTTTTGATTAAATCAATGTTTGTAATCGTATTTAATGAATGATTACACATCCTTTACTTTTTTTGTCAAAGTATGGACAAATTATTGATGAATGAAGGTGATGAATTCTTCTATAAAGTAGTATGATAGAGTATAGTATTTTTGGGGGTACTTGTAATAATATATAACAAGCTTTGAAGGTGTATTATTAGAATTAGCATTGCATTGAATATGCCTGAGCAGTGCTACTCCTGGATTGTATTTCCGATCTTATTCAGAAAGAAAATTATGGATTTTTAGTACTATTATCCTTCACTTTCCTTTACTCCTCTAGCTGAACGAAGCCTTCCTTCCAGGAAAATATGTACTATATATGTCAGATGCCTTTTTGGACATGCTACATCTATAAAATTAAAATGTCCACCAGATAAACTTGTGACAGTGATGGGAGCTTTGATGATCTCAATAATTGGGTGTTTAACTGTGGATATAATAGAGAAGCCAACAAGTACTTACTCAACTCCTTATTAGCTTTTTTCCAAAATATAGTTTCTCTCTTATTCATAGGCTCTCGCAAACTTATCATAAAACATATTTTATGGGAATTCCTCAAACGCACCAAATGGAAAATATAATAATCTAAAAAATTTTTGTTTTGTATGAATGCATATATGAACATAGCATGAATGATTTAGATTTGGTTCCTTTTGTATGATGGGCACCTTAGTGTGAAGAGTGTCCCTGTTTATCCCACTTGTCTTTCTTCTTTCATTTTCTCCAGAAGTTTGGAAGTTTAGAGATGTGTGTATAAAAGATATGGTAATAGTGATTCCATCGTAAATTAATTATAATACAGTAATTAACTTTTGTGGCTCAATGGGGCACGGCCCCAAGGCCAACTGGTCGAAAAAAAAACAGTTGTATTATCATCAGTTCATGAAAGAGTTACAAAAGCTTGCCAAAAACTAGTTTTCTTATTGCGAAAACTATTAAAAGATCAA